>OV702296.1:136664189-141664189 GCA_916181665.1 Avena sativa
TTCACTGAAAGTTGGAATCACCCCAAAATAATTACCAGAATGCCCTTGAGAAATTCCAAAACACAATTCTAGGTGAGATTTGTCTTTTTCACCAGATTAAAACTATAATAGTTTTTGATGTGATTCCGAGGAAACAAGTTAGGTACTTTGAATACCTTTTTCAAGAAATTGGAATCACCCTTTTTGGGTTTGTAGGACTCAAATGGTGAATTTATTTGTGAAAAAACCATGCACAAATCAGTTTAATTCACCAAAATTCAACAGTGGTTCATAAAATTATGATCTACAAGGATAGAAGTATATAGTTATGTGTGTCCACTGGGAGTTGGAATTAGGTCAAAATCTCATTTGGTTTGACCTAAGGAATTTTCTAAAGGCAGAAAAGACCTTAATTTGTTATTTTTGTTACTGACAAACCATAGTCAACCTTAGCATGGGGCCAGGTCCAGAGGTTCTGTGTTTCAAATTCCAACCATGGGACAGTGGTTTCACCCCAATTGTGTGTACCAAACTCCTATAAATAATTAAGTAGTGGATAAGATAGGTTTTGGTATTATTTTTATTGGAGAAAACTACAGATTATTTGGGTGCAGTACTTGTTCTTTATGTTTGGTAAAATACGTGGGAACATGTTGCAATTTAGATCTGGGAAAAATGGGGTTTTACATTTTCATTTTTATTTAAAGTAAACATGTAGATCTGGGATGAATAACACCTATTGAAAAAGAAATAAGGGGGTTGGGGAGGCTCTGGCGATGATTAATAGGGGGCACGGAAAATGGCCTTGGGCCGACCGATTGCGGCGCCCGCGCACGTGACACATAAGCTTGGTCTACCAGCTCTGGGACCATGGATCAGCGGCCCAGGGGGCGAAGGGGTATGAGGAGGGGTGGCCGTTCGATCTCAACGAGATCGACGGTGCACCGTCGTCTTCCTCGCGGGGCTAGCTCCACCGGTTGGAAACCCTAACAGGAGGCAGGGGTCAGGGATAGGTTCACCGGGCGAGGGCGGGTGTCGGTGAGGAGGGGAATCACATGCAGCACGCGATGCCGAGCTCGGGGATGGGCGATAGGAGGAGGTTCGAAGTCAGAAGCCACCTCACGTGACGGTGGCCGAGGGGATCCTCGCCGGAGCTCCTCGGGAGAGACCTCGGGTTGCTGCATGTCAAAGATAAGGGCATGGGAAGGTGCAGGGGAGCAAGGGGATCTCAGGAGAGGGGCATGCAGAGGTAGGGGAGGAGAGGGGGTGGAGCTGTGCTCAAAAAATTTACATGGCCGGCCCTTCTTTCTCCCTCTCACCCTCAAGCAAGAAAGAGCAGGGGAGAACAGGGGAGCTCATGGGGAGTGCTCTAGAGTCCAGGGGAGGGGAATGAGGGAAGAGAGGAGGGTTGCAAGGGCTTCTAGCCTTATAAACCAAAGGGCAAGGGTCCATGGTGGACATACTCCATAGAGAGATTTAGAGAGGGAGTGGCCAGGGATTGGGCAAGAGGGGTGGTGATGGGTGGTGTTTGGGCCAGCATGCGACCAAAGAGGACAGGGGAGGGATCGGGTGAAGATATTTGTAAGATTTGCACTAAACATGTGCCCTCTCTTTCTCAAACACATGGGATGAGGAGGGGTGGGTGCTACAATAGCTGGGGCTACAGTTCACGACCAACGGGGTGTGAGTGGTGTTAGGGAAGCTTGTTTGACCATTTTGGTGTGGGTTGGAGGTGTTTTGATTGGAGCAAAAACTTGATTGGCAAAAATTGATCCAAACAAAGGTTGTGAAGGAAGTTTGAAAACTTGTATTGAGGAAGGTGGGGAAATGGTAATGGTAGATAGAAGAGGTTAAATTATCTCTTAAGGATTTATTTGGGATTTTTCTAATGATTAAAAACCCATTTAGAAGCATTTATTCAAAATGGGCAGAAATAGATTCTAGACGATTATTTGATATTTTTACATTGGACAAGGTGAGTTTTTCGATGTGAGATGGTCCTAAATACCATATTACATATGGGAGGATTTTATTGAAATTTATTTGGAAGGAAAAGTATTTTTAATGAATTATTTCTTTTTTCTGCCATTTATGAAAAAAAGGCAAAAAGAAATAATGAAGAGTTTCAAAAATATTTATTTTTGAGATGGGAAGATAGGGTATGATGTAAATAACAAAAATTGCATTGGTTTTGCAAAGTGATTTGGATAAAAGCAAACTTCCCTTTAAAGGAGAGATTTTGAGAATTTTGTAAGATAATGAATTTAAATAGTTTTAGGTTCCATATAATTATGGAAATTATTTGGAAAATTTATATATCCAAGTAGATGATGTAAAATTGATTCATACATCATTGTCCACTTGGGTTTTGAAGGATTTTGGGAAAAATGGGAAGAAACTAGATCCTTGGGGAATCTAGGGTTTTATTAATTTCATGCGACCAAAACATGGTTGGATTTGGGAGCTCAGAGCTCACCTTGGTGCAAGGGGGAGATGGATGGATAGACCAAGTTATATAGATCATCATGGAATAAATTGTTTGTCTTGTTTGGGTTTTAATTGGTTTGGTAGTGATGGCAAACTTGGATGAAAATAAGGCTGCCATAACAAAGTTGTTATGATGCCTCATAAACCATGGGGGTTTAAAAAGCACAAAGCTCCAATGGAAAAAAGTAAAGAGTGTATTGGTAGACCATGATTAGTAGATCATAATCATGCATAGAGTTTGTCAAGGGAGTTAGCATATAGAGGTGAGCTTCTGCCAAAGTACTCAAGAGGATGGATTTGCGGAAAAGGTTATTATCTTGACTACAAAACCATCATGGGGGAGTGGGTTAAGGAATGGTTTAGCCAAGAGAAAAAGTGGGATTTGGTAGTACTAATGATGTACTACAATATGGTTCAAATACATTCTCAATAATTCTCATAGGTTGGAGAAGGTGGAGCTCCAAAGATTGGATCTAGATAAGAAATCTAGACTTAGCCATTTTGGCAGATTTCGGGTTTTAGAATAGAGTACAAGTGTAGATGATTCTGAGAGAGATCTAGGTTCCAAACTCATGATCAAGGGGAGGAGGTTAAAGGTTAACTAAGTAGATAGGATTCATGCTTAGATTGGGTCTTCACTGAGTAGGGAACTAACAGAAGGGTCATCCGTGAGTTGACCTAATTAGGAGATGAGATGGCCACTTAAGTGGCTTGGGTTGATCCAGATTTGGATGCTTGGTTTGAGATTGATGATCACAAGCATATATTGGGTCCTAAGGTATGAGCTACTAGATTAGCTCACTCTAGTTCCTAAGCAAACAGGGCAGTCAGCAGATTAATGCAATTCATCAGACAACAGATCAGGGCAATTCATCTTATCACTTATCCAACTATTACTAGGGTTACCATCAAGCCTATCTTGAGTTAAGGATGGATATTTTGAATAGGTCATACTTTGAAGTAAGATAAGGACCATCTTGGTATTTCTACCAAGATTGGAAAGAAAAGGTTTTAATAAAGGTTTTGGAAAACCTAGGGTTAAGAGTAGCTGGGGGTTCTGTCTTGAAAACCTAAGGAGATTATATATAGGTCTCCATAGTTTTGTTAATGGAAACTAGTAAAGTATTTTTTTGTGTCAAAGTCATCTTAGCTTAGGTTTTGAAATGCCAGAACATTTGAGAATATGAAATAAGAGTCAAGGCATTAGTTTTGTAAAATAGATTTTGTAAACTAGTGTTGAGTTTGGGAGTACCTCACCTAATACACAATCAGTTGCATACACTCAAACAAACAAGTAAGCAGACATTGCAACACTTAGCAAGAAAAAGTTTTTTGGTCCCCCTAATTATTGCCTTTTGGAAAGCAAATCAGGGTTGCTGAAATTGGGATTTTATAGACCTTTCCCCCTTAAAATAATCTCATCCCAACATTTGTGAGGAGTAGGGTTGGGTGATAACATCCTCTTAACACTTTCAGCGATGGAAATTATTAGGCACTAACAAGTTTTATAGCTAACCAGCACAGGTAGTTATGGATCGGAGCTGAATGGCTTTGGATTGAGTTGCTTGGATTAAACAAATGGAAAAGACGTAGTATTTTCCCCTTAGGATGATTCTAGGTAGGTTTATCGTCGACATGGTACTTACTTCTTGAGGCGAGACAGCGAGTTGAGCCTTCTTCAAACCTTTAGCGCTGAAGTCAGCTTCTCTGCCTTCTTGGTCTTGAAATGCTGAAAGTGCTGGCTGGGCTGTTGAATCTGCGATGGAGAACTTTCCTGAAGTGCCTTCTGATTCTGGAGAAGTGCCGTGTGTCTTCCTTATTGTACGGTCGATGATTTTATTTGATTCCGCAGGGGTGGTCATCACTTGACAATCACTAGTGTTCGAGTCCAGGGTTCTATCAGGTTTTTGGGCAGGAAGGACGCAGTCTTTCCCCCTTAGAATGACATTGGGTTTTTGGTGGAGTCGCCGACTTTCTTCATTGGAGTCGCATGCTGATGCTTGGTGATGGTGCTGCACCTTTGCTCCTGAGGTGGTTATCTTCTGTCGACCCTGTACCGCCTCATGGGAGGCGTCGATGCCACTTCTTGAAGTAAAAGTCATAGCGGGAGAGGCGTTTAACTAGCTTCCAGTTAGTTATTTCTGAGATATCTAGGGGTCCAATAGATTGAGGATTGTCGTTGGATGTTGGCGGTCTCGGAACGCGGTCCTTTATAAAAGGGGTCTTTTTTTGTTTGGTCTGATGCAATGTCGTGGGTAAATCACGCAAAGAACAACATCATTCTTGCATATCATCCAGCAGGGTCCTTCCAGAATTCGGTGGATTTGCGCCGGCCAATGGTGAAGGTACTTGACGCCTTAATGAACAGGTTTCAAGACGATCCATCACTTGTTAGAGGTTGGAAAGTTAAGTTGGTAGGGTACGAAGGACTATGTTGAGAGTGCTCCTTGAATCTTATAGCCGTCCTTGGATTGGGTACCAACTTTAGTTACGGTATTTCCTCAGGGGTATGAGGGACATTCAGCTCTTCAATAGTGAGGGTAGTGCCTTCTCTGATGTTTTGATTTGACGAGTGGATCTCCCGGGGGTGGTGACTTGAAGAGGGGTACATAGTCATGAAGGGGACAATTCTTCATTATCTGTCTCGGGGTTTGCAGATTCGGAGGTCCTTTTCGGTGGGTCGTTAGTAGCAAAAGCAGAGAAAAGGGAGGGGGCTTCACGACATATTAAAAAGAAACTCGAGGCTTTGTTTTTCTTTATTCTCCTTGGAGGGTATTATTGGCGGCGTTATGCAGTTTTGTCATCTTAACTCTGAACGTCTCGGGTGTTGGGAGGATCGAGCAGTCCTCTGGAGATTTTTTATGATGTCTGTTTTATGTTCCTCTGATGACTCTCGGGGTGGGGTTTGGAGCAGATTCTTGGATTGGAAATCTTCTGGTATTATCCTCTCATGGTCGGTCTTCTAGAACTGAGTGGAAAGACGCAGTCTTTCCACCTTAGAACTTTACTTGGGGTCGTCGAGGTTGGGGGTAGGTCCTTTTTCTTGGAGCGTCGGCGTGACACTTGAGTTGAGGCCTTCGGGTGGCGCCTTATTCTGACTACCTTCCTAGGTGGTTACGTATCGAAGCCGTTTTGGGTTATCTCGGGGTAGTTTTAGCGGTTAGCGACGCTTCTTACTAGTCCTTAGTCGGGTGGGGGCAATTTATCTTCAGAGGGGTTGTCTTCACTTGTACACTTGTGTTTCTTTGGACCGATGCCGGAGTAGACTGGTTGTCTTTGACATCCTTATCTTCCGGATTCTTGGGGCGTTTTTATTATGGCAGGGACTTACCGTTGATTCTGCAGAGGGATAATTACGATCATTGCTCCATTGGGGCTATTAGAACTAAGACACGGGGAGGGGTTGTCAGGGAGTTCTGTATGTGGCCATCGTGCTGAGGAGAGGTTTCCGGCTATGGGGCTGTGAGGGTTAGCGTCGTGATATGCCAACAAGGTGGTCAAAAATTAGGATCAGATGATCCAAGGCAGACAAGCAACACATTCCAAGCATCATATAAGCACATGGCAAGCAGACAAGGCGTACCATAGGTACTAAGAGGTAACTACACGCCATAAAGGGGAATCCTATATTAGGAATGATAATCCTAAGTATTGATGTTACAGGGGGCTTGACTTCTTGTCTTGCCATTTGTTGCCGTCGGTGTCGTACTTGATTCCTTTGAGGCAATGAAGGACTCCGTTAGTAGGGCGATCTTGTAGTGTCTTCCGTCGTTGGTAGCTCCTTTGGTTTGCTTGTCTCGGAGTCTCTTCATATCAGGATCCCCGTCGTCATAGTCTCCAAGTAGGGCTTTGTTTTTGAAAACGGACATTTGAAGATAAACGAGTGGTAGAGTAACCCATTTTCAAATCGTTTAACTTAGAGAAGGTGAGATAAGATATATTTTGAAAAGGCTTCCAGGAAAATAGTTTTCCAAAGCCGGTGTTTTGATTAGTAGGGGTTGTCCTGTCTAACGACCATGCTTACTAAGGTCTCCTATAGTCAGGATGGCTCTGATACCAAGTCTGTGGCACCCCGGATTTACGGTCCAAGAATACTCGTTATGCCTGCAATTCACCTTCCCATGATCAGTGAGCCATGAGCATAACCGACGAGTATCATTACAACATCCATGAATAACAAGTGAAGTACTTACAAAGGTGCCATTATGGCGATACAACATCAATAGCGGAAGTCTTCAAGAGCAGAGCCCATGTCATGCCTTAACCAACAGGCAACTGACTGGGAAGACAGCCTAGCTTGCATAGACGTCAATGACCTCCATCTTCCCCCTTGCTTCTGAAAAGTCTGACCAAGTAAATAGCCAGGGACAATGCCGGTGAGTACTTTGAATATACTCGCCAACCATTAAGAGAACAATAATAAAGGATATGCAATATGGCTGTGGTAGGATGGCTCCATGAGAGGTTCTTTTATAAATCAGTTTCTCTTGTAGATATAGCATGTCTCTATATCTTTGTTGAAAAACTTTTGTAAAACAGTTTGGAAAGCTTTTTGAAATGTTTTAAGAAAGCGCTAGGATTGGGTCACCCATTTGTTTTTACTTTTGGTCATCTCATGAACAAACTCCTTCCTCCTTTTCCCGACCATCTCATGGTCAAAACATTTCCAATCTGTTGCTTTTTCGAAGTCCTTTTTGAAAACAAAACCATCACCGCCGTACAGCAGCCATCACAACCATCCATGACCGAGGACTCAGCTATTCGAATAGATTTACACTCTGCAGAGGTTGTACAATTTGCCCACACCATCTGATTACCCGTCCCTAATCTACACCGATCGTGGGTCAAATAACCGGTCAAGACTTTCCGGATGCCTTCTCCAATACAAGTGCCTACCCTATGAAGTTAATACCCTCAAAACCGGGATGCCCTATATAGTAACCAGCCAACCAGAGCGCGTTTTTCACCTCACTGGTGTGCGCTTTCAATTAGGGGCTCATAGTATTGCGTGGTAGCCCATAGACCCTTCGTTCCTTCTCCCGGTCGATGCCACGCATGGACCGTTGGACAGAGAAGGCCCACCCTCCGGGGATTGTTTGCCCCTGTAGTAGTGTGAGGCACCTATACCAGATTAGAAAAACTTCTAGCCCAGCCATGTCCCATTCTATAGTAATGTGGTTGCACGGGTTAATTGCTCAAGCATTAGGAACTGTACAACACGGCGTGTTTTCGTAAACATCTTTCCTCCATCGTTAGTTTGTCCATTTTGTAAACCAAAACCTTTCTCATTTTCAACATCGCTTGGTAGGCCAAGCCTCACCAAGGTTTTCTCATAAAACATTTTTGTAAGCCTTTTTCCAAGGTCTTCTCATCCCATAGTTTTTGCTTCGGCTAAAAACAGGGTTTCCAAAGGTGCGTGGTGTTCTACACCATCTATCATACTAGGGGTAGGTAGGTATCATCAAAGGGGGTTGTACCTAATGGTACTAAGGGGTAATGGTTTGGAGGAGCCAAACATTCCTCACATATCATAATATAGTAAAACAATGCAATTTGCATAAACGGGTAGATAAAACATGCATAGATAAAATAATAGGACAAGGCGTATGAGCAAGAAGGTGCCTTGTCTGTGACCAGCGATATATCCCTAGACTCCTTCTTAGGTTAACCAAGAATACCAAAAATAATAAGAAAATCATGATGCTTCCTTCTTCTCGGTGTCACATAATCGCAACTATCGCCGTTATTGAGCAACATGCATGCAAACAACAACAAAATCAATACCATGCATGCAAACAACAACACAATCAATACCATGCATGCCAACACCAAGTCATACAACAAGCAATTTACAAGACGAGTTTATAGATCAGTAAGGATTGAGGATTTGGTTGGGGATACAAGGGAAATGCTTGGGTTGCATTTGTGGGTTTTCTATTTAGGATTTATAATCCAAAACTAACTAGATAGGGGGTTTTAGAGACAGGTCAAGTTATGTATTATAACATTTATTAAAGATGATATCATTAGATATATATTGATAAACTGAAACCAACAAAATTGGTTTCACTATTTTATCAATTACCATTGATTTATAATGGATTTTATAGCGATTAAAACTCTAGTTTTAGGAAATAGTTCACCAGAACTGTTCTGTTCTTCCAAAAATTATTTCCTTTGGTGATTAGATAGTATTTGGTGGACTGGTTCACAGAGATTTTGAATCACCCCAAAATAATTACCAGAATGCCCTTGAGAAATTTCCAAAGACACTTCTGGTTGAGATTTGTCTTTTTCACCGTATTAAAACTGTAAGGGATTTTGATGTGATTACAAGGAAACAAGTTAGGTAATTTTAATACCTTTCTGTAGAAATTGGAATCACCCTTTTTGGGTTTGCAGGACTCAAATGGTGAATTTATTTGTAAATAAACCATGCACAGATCAGTTTAATTCACCAAAAATCAACAGTGGTTAATAAAATTATGATCTACTGGTATATTAAGGCTATAGTTATGTGTGTCCACTGGGAGTTGGAATTAGGTCAAAACCTCAATTTGTTTGACCTAAGGAATTTTCTAAAGGCAGAAAAGGCCTTAATTTTTTATTTTTGTTACTAAGAAACCATAGTCCACCTTGGCATGGGGCCAGGTCCATAGGTTGTGTATTTTAAATACCAACCACGGGACAGTGCTTTCACGCCAATTGCGTCTATCAAACTCCCATAAATAATTAAGTAGTGTATAAGATTGGTTCTGGTATTATTTTTATTGGAGAAAAACTATAGATTATTTGGGTGCAACACCTATTCTGTATGTTTGGTAAAATACTTGGGAACATGTTGGAATTTAGATTTGGTAAAAACATGATGTTTTACATTTTTATTTTGATTTAAAATAAACATGTAGATCTGGGATGAATAACACCTATTGAAATAGAAAAGGGGGCATGGGGAGGCTCTGGTCTAGGATTTAAAGGGGACTGGTGAAAACGGCCTTGGGTTGGCCCATTGCAGCGCCCGCGCGTGGCACAGATAAGCATGGGTCAGCGGCCAGGGGCAAAGGGCTATGAGGAGGGGTGGTCGTTCGATCTCAACGAGATCGATGGCGCACCGCCGTCTTCCTCGCGGGGCTGGCTCCACCGGTTGGAAACCCTAACAGGAGGCAGGGGTCGGGGGAGGCTCACCGGGAGTGGGAGGGCGTCGGGGAGGAGGGTAATCGCATGCAGCATGCAGCGCCGAGCTCAGGGATGGGCGACAGGAGGAGGTTCGACGTCGGAAGCCACCACATGCGACGGTGGCCGAGGGTATCCTCGCTGGAGCTCCTCGGTTAGACGCCTCGAGTTGCTGCATGTCAAAGATAAGGGCATGAGCAGGTGCAGGGGAGCAAGGGGATCTCATGAGAGGGGCATGCAGAGGAAGGGGAGGAGACGGGGTGGAGCTGTGCTAAAAAATTTGACATGGCCGACCCTTCTTTCTCCCTCTCACCCTCAAGCAAGAAAGAGCAGGGGACGATAGGGCAGCTCGTGGGGAGTGCTCTGGAGTCCAGGGGAGGGGAATGAGGGAAGAGAGGAGGGATGCAAGGGCTTCTAGACTTATAAACCAAAGAGCAAGGGTCCATGGTGGACATACTCCATAGAGAGGGAGTGGTCAGGGATTGGGCAAGAGGGGTGGTGTTGGGTGGTGTGTGGGCCAGCATGCGACCAAAGAGGACAGGGGAGGGCTGGGGTGAAGATATTGGTAAGATTTGCACTAAACATGTGCCCTCTCTCTCAAACACATGGGATAAGGAGGGGGTTGCTACAGTAGATGGGGCTACAGTTCATGACCAAGGGGGTGTGAGTGGTCTTGGGGAAGCTTCTTTGACCATTTTGGTGCGGTTGGAGGGGTTTTGATTGGAGCAAAAACTTGTTTGGCAAATATTAATCCAAACAAAGGTTGTGAAGGAAGTTTGAAAACTTATATTGAGGATGGTGGGGTAATGGTACTGGTAGATAGAATAGGTTAAATTATCTTTTCAGGATTTATTTGGGATTTTCTAATGATTACCATTTAGAAGCATTTATTCAAAAAGGGCAAAAATAGATTCTAGAAGGTTATTTGATATTTTTACATTGGACAAGGTGGTTTTTTGATGTGATATGGTCCTAAATACCATATTACATATTGGAGGATTTTATTGGAATTTATTTTGAAGGAAAAGTATTTTTAATGAATTATTTCTTTTTTCTGCCATTTATGAAAAAGGGCAAAAAGAAATAATGAAGAGTCTCAAAAATATTTATTTTTGAGATGGGAACATAGGGTATGATGTAAATAACTCAATGTTCATTGATTTTGCAAAGTGATTTGGAGAAAAGCAAACTTGCCTTTAAAGGAGAGATTTTGAGAATTTTGTAAGAAAATGAATTTAAATAGTTTTATGTTCCAAATAATTATGGAAATTATTTGGAAAATTTATATATCCAAGTAGATGATGTAAACTTGATTTATACATAATTTTCCACTTGGGTTTTGTAGGATTTTGGGGAAAATGGGAAGAAACTAGATCCTTGGGGAATCTAGGGTTTTATTAATTTCATGCGACCAAAACATGGTTGGATTTGGAAGCTTAGAGCTCACCTTGGTGCAACAAGGAAATGGATGGATAGAACAAGTTATATGGATCATCATGGAAGAAAGAGTTGGTCTTGTTTGGGTTATAATTGGTTTGGTAGTGATGGCAAACTTTGATGAAAATAAGGCTACCATAACAGAGTTGTCATGATGCCTCATAAACCATGGGGGCTTAAAACGCACAAAGCTCCAATGGAAACAAGTAAAGAGTGTATTGGTATACCATGATTAGTAGATCATAATCATGCGTAGAGTTGGTCCAGGGGAGTTAGCATATAGAGGTGAGCTTTTGCCAAAGTAGGCAAGAGGATGAGATATGCGGAAAAGGTTATTATCTTGACTACAAAACTATCATGGGGGAGTGGGTTAAGGAATGGTTTAGCCAAGAGAAAACGTGGTATTTGGTAGTACTAATGATGCACTACAAGATGGTTCAAATACATTCTCAAGAATTCTCATAGGTTGGAGAAGGTGGAGCTCCAAATATTGGATCTAGATAAGAAATCCAAACTTAGCCATTTTGGCAGATTTAGGGTTTTAGAATAGAGTACAAGTGTAGATGATTCTGAGAGAGAGATAGGTTCCAAACTCATGATCAAGGGGAGGAGGTTGAAGGGTTAACTAAGTAGATAGGATTCATGCTTAGATTGGGTCTTCACTTAGTAGCTAACTATCAGAAGGGTTATCCCTGAGTTGATCTGATTAGGAGATGAGATGGCCACTTAAGTGGCTTGGGTTGTTCCAGATTTGGATGCTTGGTTTGAGATTGATTATCACAAGCACAGATTGGGTCCTAAGGTATGAGCTACTAGATTATCTCACTCTAGTTCCTAAGCAAATAGGGTAGTCAGCAGATTAAGGCAATTCATCAGACAACACATCAGGGCAATTCATCTTATCACTTATCCAACTATTACTAGTGTTACCATCAAGCCTATCTTGAGGTAAGGATGGGTATTTTGAATCAGTCATACTTTGAAGTAAGATAAGGACCATCTTGGTATTTCTACCAAGATTGGAAAGAAAAGGTTTTAATAAAAGGTTTTGGAAAACCTTGGGGTAAGAGTAGCTGGGGGTTTTGTCTTGAAAACATAAGGAGATTATATATAGGTTTCCATAGTTTTGTTAATAGAAACTAATAAATATTTTGTTGTGTCAAAGTCATATTGGATCAGGTTTTGAAATGCCAGAACATTTGAGAATATGAAAGATGAGTCAAGACATTTCTTTTATAAATTAGCTTTTGTAAACTAGTGTTGAGTTAGCAAGTACCTCACCTAATACACAATCAATTGCATACACTCAAACAGACAAGTAAGCAGACATTGCAACACAGTTGATAGCAAGGCCTATGGCCTACTGGGCGGCCTAGTTAGACTGATCCAGAAGGGAGGCCCATGTTATATAAAGGAAGGATGTGGTACAGTCAAAGACCAACCTGGAGCCTTGGAGTACAAGACACGAAGACTAGTTAGTGTTAGTGTAGGACTCTATAACCTATCTGGCTAGGACTTTTACCTATAACCCTAGGTTCTGGCGCCTTGATAAGCCGGACCTCTGGGAGCCTTTCGGGCACATCAACTTACACGCCTCGCACAGTGAACCTATCTCTGTAACTCGGCGTATTGCCATTATAGTGATTTATAGTAGGAGTAGGATTCCGCCATGGTCGTGGGATCTGAACCTGGGTAAGCTATGTTACCTCGTACCCGCTAACTCGCTTCCTTATCCCACCTCTCTAAACACGATCTGTGAGGACCTATCCATGGTGTACTCGTCGGCAATACCACGACAATCTAGGCCTTTAAAAATGGGAGTGGGGGAAACCGTTGTTTCACTTTACCCCACTCACCCCCTCCTTGTGTCGCCTCCTCGATCTGCTTCTCGCCCACGTGCCGCAACGCAACTCCTCCACTCGTTTCCGCATATACCCATGTGTGCCTTGCCGTCACCGACACGGGACCGCGCCAGTCCATGCCGTACTCTGACAAGGAGATGAATCCGCAAGAGGTCGTCGCCATCGAGCACACCGAATAAGAACAAGAAGAATACTCTGAGCGTGGAACTTGGGAAGGTTCCGACATGACCAACGCATAACTCGAATGGCTCTGCCTGGCACGACGGATTCCAATGGAGGTTGAGTGCCGCCTCCCGGCCGGCAAGATTGCGACAGTGGCTTTTCCTGGTGAGTTCGTCGTTTTTGTCTCCCACTTCGAGCGAGGATTTACTCTCCCTCTTAGCGATTTTGCAAAGAAGTTCATTTAAACTTTTGGCCTTCAACCATACCATCTACCGGCTACACCATAGGCTCCCTCTCTTCCTTTATTACCTATTGTGAGGGATATCTTGGCCTCTGGCTCTCAGTAAATTTGTGGGCCAAATACTTCCAATTATGGTCCAAGATTATACTGAATCCGGACGTTCCTATTAGCGAGAATCCCATGACCCAATGTGGGGTCGCCACTATTGTACCTCGGAAGAAATCCGTATTTCCCTGGATCCATAGCTTAGATTCATGTAAGAAGTGGCAACTGTCTTTCTTTTATGTGAAGAACCCGACCGAGGTAGATTTGATTAGGTTACCGACATATAGGCATTCCCACAAAACTCAACTGGAAACTTGATCCCAAGACTAATGTCAAGGACGTCTATGAAGTCCATGATGTCATTTAACAATTGGTGGAAATGGGAATGTCGGCCAATGACCTCCTAAGGACATTCATCAGCCGCCGAGTTTTCCCCTCCAGCTTTGCACTCACAAGATCTGTCATATGAGTGGCCGATTTGACCCGAAACGGACCTCTACCTTCGAGCTGAATAAGCTCCAGGTTTGGAAACGGGTCAAAGCCATTTTCAAGACAAAAATGACTGCTGCTTGGGAGTGGCGCAAAGCTTCCTATGACTAATAATACCATGCAACATGGGTAAGTGGCGAGATATGTTATCCATCGTACCCTTTTGCCGCCTTTTTACCTCAGCTTATTTTGATTTTTCCTTTGATTTTTATGAAGAAATTACTCCAGCAAGATGTCGGGGATAGAGAAAAATCTCCTTGCTCCTGGGGTAAAGATCACGAGACCTCGGATTCATAAGACATGGATTCCAAGGACTACATGCTGATTCCTTATGCCTATGCTATTCCATCCTCGGGTAAGAACCCTGCTCGCGAACCACTTAGGGATTGGCCGGATGATGATGACGATGAATTTAAAATTCTAGAGGTACTTGATCCTATGCCGATTCCCTTCACCAATCTGTTGTACTCTACACTAGCTGACCTAGCCAGGCAGGTGCACGAAGGGCCCCCTCATGCTCTAGGAGGTTAAGCTGGCAATAAGAAAGAGGAGGTATCGCGCAAGGTCAGAAAGAGGAGGTATCGCCCAAGGCCAACAACACTAGGGTAATTTTTATTTTACAGACATACTTTTGTATTTCCTGTTTCTCTCTTTCTTTCTCTCCTCCTCATTATAGATATTTTGATGTTGTTTGGTAGAGCCTCACTGAATGCTTCCCAAACTCCTTTCTGCATTGCCTCCGAGATAGATCCTCCCACTTCTCCACCTCTAGCCGACACTTGTGTCCCAAGATTAGCCAGTGCAAGCACTCCTCCGGCACCAAACGCCAATATATCTTGGCCAGAGGGAGGAGCCAACACTAGAGGAGAGAGCTGTGTCCTAGAGGACAAATCAATGCACCAGCAAAGGGACGATACTTTGTCCATCGAGAGAGAAGAGAGGTCTGGCGCTGGCAACATGAGCACCAAGACTATAAATTTTGAAACCTCCGAAGTTACTGATGTTGTGGAACGCGTTATGGAAAAAAATTCTAGCGCATAACCAAGATCCAATTCAAGGGTGAGGTAGCGGAACATACCCTCATTGATCGAGCTAGTAGAAGTTTATCGATGACGAGGTTTATCATGCTTTGATCCCTGCAAGTGGACTTAGCAAGTCGCCATGAGATGTATTATCCCACGTACGGCTTCGAAGAACTAGTGCTGGAAGTGTTACACCTCCACCGGTATCCACACGTGCAACGAGGACGGCAACACATCAAGGCCAGATCAATAACTCGCAGACAAAGAGGGAACATGTCGATAAAGATCCGATAACACTCCATCATCCGTAAATATTAGATCTAGACAGGGTAGAAGAAGGAACTACTATGGACATTGGTGAAGATATCCTCCACGCGACGAAGATGATGACACAAGGAAGAGGACCGTCCAAGGAGGCAGCGTGACGGTGTTGGTGGTGGCTTGGGCTAGGGCTTGAATTGTTATGCCTTGCCCTTAGCCCTATCCCCTCATTATATAGGAAGATTCCGTCCTACATAGAGGAGAGTAGAACTAGGATTCGTATCCTACAAGGAATCCTCCTTCCTTTATTCCATCAATATGACAGAGAGAGGAAGCCCGTATCCAATACGAAGTCCGCATCAAATACGGAGTTCTCCCTGTCGTGGGAATGACCATGGCAGATGCTGCAATCGGCAGCGAGTAGTAGAACATGGGGCAAGGGCGGCCAGCCATCTGCGGTGCAAGATGAGGGCGGAGACACAAGGGTTTACCCAGGTTCTACCCCCGGAGGGTAAAGACCTACTCCTGCTAGATTGTATTTTGGTGAGAGTACAAGGGGGCGAGCTCGACGACTAGGCGGCGAGTCTCTTGGGGGTATGATGGAACGTATCCTCTATGCGTACCCTAGGGAGGTTTATATAGGCTCACCTCTCTAGGGTTTACAGATTACAACCGAATTAGTTAAGGATTCGGAGGTTCTATGACCTAGTCCGACTGGGCCTAGCTACGCTTCTGGGCCTCCAACTTCCAGCCGCCTGAGTCCTCGCCATTTCTCAATCCAGTCCCCATCCTGTAGGCCCACTCGCTGGCGGCTTGGGCCAATTGGAAACGTCCTACTGGGTATACCCCGGTAGGCATATCCCCATCAGTAGTCCTCGAGGCCGTCATTGATTCGTCGCAGGTGTTTGCTGGCAGTCGGAGCATGCGGGTCCAATGCGGACGCTTAGTCAAATCGGCGGCGGACTCCCGAACAAAGGAAAGAACTAGTTATTTTAGTCGCAATAACGGCGACCAATCATATCGCAGCTCGGCGAACGGGTCGGCGAGTAACTGGTCACTGTTTTAGTGATTGGGTCGGCGAATCGCCGAGTCGCTGGAGGCAGCGAGTCGAGTAGACAAAGTTGGACCGTCAGTTTTGGTCAAACTAGCCATTGGGTAATCCAACGGTAATATTGGCGTAATTACCGCGTAGTAACGGCTCCCGAAAATGGTGGGTAACAACCGCTATATAAGGAGAGTGAAGGGTGAACGGGGTAAACGCTTCCCTCACATCCTCCGATCTCGCGCCCCCCTGTTTACTCATTCCACGCAGCGACCAGAGCGATCCGAAAATTTCCGAATCCCACGATCCTCCGGCCGATGGCTCCCCCCACCGAACCATGGGGCAGATCCAAGTGCACAAAGGCACTGCTGAAGTCGTTCGAGGAGGCAGGGATCCTCCGTGCTGGGAGATGGCGCATCCCCACAGCCGGAGAAGTAATTTCGGATCCGCGAGATGGAGAATTCATATGCTTCACCAGTCACCTGGAGCGGGGGCTTGGTTTCCTAACCTCCCTCTTCTTCCGGCATTTCTGCGCTTATTACAACATCCAGCCGTTGGATTTGGGTCCGCATAGCATCCAGCAGCTCGCCATTTTCGTGGCGTTCTGCGAGTGCTTCCTGGGCTGCAGGCCCTACTTCCCCCTGGGGCAAGATCTATTCCACGGGAGAATCAGCCGCGAAGAAACAAGCGGCCTGACTTTCTAGCTGAAGTCGAAGGCATCATTCTTCGACCTGATGATGCCCGCCAAGGCGGCAAACGAGTGGAATAAGAGCTGGTTCTACGTCACCGAGTCCACTCCAGGCGACAAAGTGTCGCTTCCGAGGTACTCAGCCGGCCGGCCCGAGCTGCATCGGCTCCAGGTTGTCAAACTCCCGCTAGAACAACGGATGGTTGTTGACGAGATGCTGCAAACCATTCGCAATATGAAGAAGAAAGGCCTCCAAACCATCAATCTTTACAACTGCTGGCTCAGGCGATGGCTCGGGCCCCTGGCCAGCCGTGACCATTACATGTACGAGTATACGGGCAAGGACGACCCGACGAAATCCTGCCTTGTTGAGTGGAGACTCAACGACTACACCCTGGCCTTGAAGAAGATCACCCAGGCGGTGTATCTCGACACGAAGGCTGGGTCGCACCTTATACCGCGAGGCGCCCAGCTCCAACGGTAAGCTGATATTCCCTTTGCACTCGCAGTCGCAGTTGTGCATTCGTGGTTGTTCTAATTTTGTCTGTTTTTGGTGTAGTTGTTCCAAGTGGTGGAAGGGTGGCTCCCGCCCACAGACGATGAGAACTCGAGCTCCTCCGCCCAGGACGGGAGTGAGTCATCTCCCAACAAGGGCAACGTTGAGAGTGACGAAGGCGGTAGCGACAATGATATAGACGACGACCCCGTGGAGGTTGCTGCCCCCACGGTTCACAAGACTCACGGGCAGAACCAACACGAACTCGAGGCCAACAAGAGCCTCGAGGCCCATGACGATGACGACGACGAGCTTCCCGAGCACACCTCACACCGTGAGGCTACACCATCGAAGAGGAAGAAACAAGCTACCTGGCAAAGATGGTGTCTCCGCCTCGGTCTGCGAGCAGCTCCGACGCCGACAGCTCGGCCGAGGAAAAAGCGGCGCATGCGGCGCATGCGTCCGCGTCGACTGGTGCCGCTGTCACAATGGACGAAGTGCCACTGGCTTCGTTGTCACCGCCATTCGCCCCAGCCACTACCTTAGGGGCCGCTCCAGCCGCAGGGGCCTCGCCGCCAAGGGAAGCTCCCACGACGATTGCCACCGAGGCTCCTGCTATGGCTTCATCTTCTAAGAAGCCATCAGTGTCTTAGGCACACGATGTGTTCGAGACAGGCCTCAGTCGGAGGCTGGGGCCAAAACTGGAAAGGCCGGCCAGCATCCGCACCGGCCTGCGATTTCTTCCGGTCGCCAAGTCAGTGCTCCTCAATCTTTTTCTCGTATACTTGCCTTGTGTTTCAATCGGAAAGCTTTATTGACAGAGTTGTTTTCGCAGGACTGGGGTTAAGAAGATAGGCCACCCTTCAGTGGCGAAGGTTCCACCAGTCGCCACAGAAGTGCCAGCTGATCCCTCGCGGAAGAGGAAGGGCGACGAAGTCATTTCTCCCGCCGAAGGCACCAAAAGGACGAAAGGCGACGATGTCGTCACGGTCTCTGACGAACTGGCGACTGCCCCGAGCGAGCCTCCAACCGCAGCGGAAGTGGCTTCGAAGGCCATGGAAGATGAGGGGTCGCAATGTACAGTGCTTGTGGGTTCCACCGATGCGACCGAGCCGACCTCGAGTGGCGCAGTGGCGGCAGCGACGACTTTCCCTCACTTCGTGGCGAAAGCCGCCACGGCGAGTGCCTCAGTGCCGTCGAGCCAGCTTCCTAGGGCCGCCGGCGCGGAGGTTGAACAACGTCGTGGCCACACTCCGGTTGTGCTTGCGTCGGTGGATGCGATGGAACTTCATGGCATGCTAGGTGCTTCCATCCAAGTATGTCCAGTCCCCAATGATCTGGCCACTGAATTTCAGTGGTCAGATTCTTAATGTTTTTATTTGATCCAGTCCCCGAGTGCCTAGAAGCTTAATTTCAGCAGGTGGGCGCTTAGGAATTTCGTAATCCAGTTCCCGAGTGCCTAGTCGCTGAATTTCAGCGGGTGGGCACTTAGGAATTCCCTAATCTAGTCCCCGAGTGCCTAGTCGCTGAATTTCAGCGGGTGGGCACTTAGGAATTGTTTTTGTTGTTGACGTTGTTGTTGCTGCGCAGGGCCTATAGCGCGAATCAGCCGAGCGGCTTGCTGCGAAGTGCCGCATGGTGAAGGAGCTCGTCGCCGTCCAGGAGACGAACAAGGAGCTTCAAGAGGCTGCGGGTTAGTATATACTTTAATTAGCACTCGTCGCTTATTCGACACGGTGTTGACCGTTTTGATCTGAAAACAGAGAGTAGTGCGGCTGAGGTGAAGGAGGCTCGTGAAGGCCTTGTCCCGGTAGGTGACTTGACGGCGGCTCAGTCCGCTTTGAGTGTGGCCGACAAGCGAATCGCCGACCTAGAGCGTGAGATCAAGGAGGCAAAGGCGGAAGCGAGCTCGGCGGAAGGACGAGCCAAGGCTGTTGTTAGTTCTGCCGCTAAAGAACGGAAGGTATCTGATGTGCTCGTTGCTGGGTTGCAGAATGATTTCTCTTCTCTTCATAGTTTCATCACGGACCTCTGTCGCCCGCTAATTGGTAAGCCCACCTTCAACCGACTTCCGATTGCACAAACTGTTTTGCCGTTTCGATGTTTTGCTTACTTCTTGTTTCTGTGCTGCAGGTCAGATCACTGATAACGCGGAAGAGATGTAGTCATACGACACGCGGCAGTGTCTGACCACCCTGGTCGACTCAGCCGTGTTGTTAGCGACTTGCCTCCGTGCGTATCTTCAGGAGATATCGCCCACGAAGGTGATCCCCAGCGACCTTGTCGATGTATGGCGCTACCTGGAGAAGGCCCCGTCGGTCGTGGAATTCATGACGCGATCGGCCTTCCGTCATGGGGCGGCGACGACGCTCAGCCTTGGGCTCGCCCACTTCCCGGATGACTTCGACCTCGACGATGTCACGAGCGGTTACCCCTCGTCGACAGGCTCGGTGGAGATTGCCAAGGTGTTGAAGCTGACGGACCGAGCCGCGGTATACTCCGACCGCGTTTGGGCGATGGGCGACCTCATCCCCTATCTGGAGACGATTGTCGCCCCCAATGACCCTGAACCGAAGCATCGGGACTTCAAGGTGGAACAGCCGTTCCGTGCGGCGATGGCAGGCGAGCTGACAACGTACCCGTCAAACCCTTACGTGCCCTTTATCCGCAGCCGCATGGACGGTGGCGTGTCTTCGTCGAAGCCTGCGGAGTAAAAACGTTTTGCCATTCGGCATTAGTGTAGAATAACAATGTATCTCTCATTGTACGCGAAACAAATTTTGCCGGTATAAAGTAATGTTCATGTTATTTTGTCAGTCGTTTTGTGATTTGGATGTTGGTTGGGTGAGTCCCCGAGCGCGTCCGCCCTTTGTGTGGGGGTTTTCCTCATTTTATATGTTTTGTGAACTGTTAGTGAATTAAGGTCGACTTGCCATGGCTCGGAAAGCCAGTCGCATGGCGACTCCTAGGGGTGCTCTTTACTTGGTCGTTTTTCCGGGCGCGAACGGGGTCGGGTTGCCGAGTCCCCGAGCGTGGTACTTGGCTGTTCTAGTCGCAAGCCCAAGGTAGGTGAGGACTAAGCGCGTTATGTTAGGCGCGTCACTTCTACCTGATCTGTAAGATCAGTCTCATGGCGAGTCCTGGGCACGCTCTCATACTTGGCATTTTTCCCTAGCCGCTCGTCTTTGGTCGGGTGTCAGTCCCCGAGCGTGGTACTTTGCCGTTCGAGTCGTTGCACCGAGGATGCGGAGGACTTGGTCGATGTGGGGAGCGAGTGCAGTTGTCTTGGCTCGGGGAGCCAGTCGAGCTAGGCGACTCCAATGGGGCTCCGGGTTAGCGTCTTTTGTGGACGATACGAGGCCTGAGTTTTCCCAGTGCCCTCGTACCGCACTACTTGGCCGTGCTGGTTGTTTTGCCAAAGGTTGACTTCTGCGAATAGCGTAACGCTGTTATTACGAGTGCGAGTGGCACGAGACACGGAGAGTAGACGCAATTTTGCGGTAACCAATCTGTTTTATTTCATAGCGAGTAGGGTGTACATGTCTGGAGTTCTAAGAGTAGAACTTCCGTAGGAGGTTTACATTCCATGGCCGCTTGACGTCGAGTTTTCCATCACCTCGAACGTAATTAGGCGTCGTTGCCCAGGACTCGCCCGATGGCGAATGGTCCCTCCCAAGGGGGCGAGAGCTTGTGCATGCCTTCCTTTTCCTGGATTAGGCGTAGTACCAGGTCACCCTCCTAGAAAGTGCGAGTCCGTAATCGCTGGCTGTGGTAGCGGCGGAGCCCTTGCTGGTAGATGGCGGTGCGGGAGCGAGCTAGGTCGTGTGCTTCGTTGAGCTGGTCGACTCCGTCTTGGCGTGCGAGCTTGTTGTCGGCCTCCGTGTAGTTGACCACCCTTGGTGAGTCGTTCTCGAGGTCGGTTGGCATTACTGCCTCGTCGCCGTAAACCATGAAGAAGGGGGTGAATCCTGTCGACCTGTTGACGGAGGTGCGGATGCCCCAGATGACAGAGGGGAGCTCCTCGACCCAGCACCCGACGGTGCGCTCGAGTGGGACTTGAAGCCGTGGCTTCAAGCCATGGAGGATGCTCTGATTGGCGCATTCCGCCTGGCCATTGGACTCTGGGTGAGCGACTGAGGCGAGGTCGAGTCGGATGTTGTGCTCCTCGCAAAACTCGGCCATGGATCCCTTGGCGAAGTTGATGCCGTTGTCCATGATGATGTTGTTTGGGAACCCGTAGCGATAGATGAGCTCACGTAGGAACTTGGTAGCGGTCTTCTCGTCGCACTTGCGGACTGGCTTGGCCTCCACCCATTTTGTAAATTTATCGACTGCGAATAGGAGGTGGGTGAAGCCAGAGGGGGCCTTCTTGAAGGGGCCTACCATGTCCATGCCCCACACGGCGAACGGCCAGGTGATGGGGATTGTCTTGAGCGCCGAGCTCGACACGTGAGCCTGGTTGGTGTATTTCTGGCATCCGACGCACCGCTGGACAATGTCGACAGCGTCTGCGTGTGCGGTGAGCCAGTAGAAGCCGTGTCGCATGGCCTATGCGACCAGAGAGCGGGCGCCGGCATGGTGGCCGCAGTCGCCAGAGTGGATGTCTTGGAGGATTTTGCGTCCTTCAGCGGGTTGGACGCAGCGTTGGAACACGCCGGTCACGCTGCGCTTGTGGAGCTCGCCATTGATGATGACGAAGGACTTGCAGCGGCGTGCTATTATCCGGGCCTCCGTTTCATCCGCGGGTAGGGTGCCTCCCTCCAGGTAAGCGACGTATGGCGTGGTCCAGTTGCTTGGCTCGGCGATTAGTGCGACCAGGGCTGCCTCTGGTTGCAACGGGATTCCGATGTCGATGTCCCTTGGGGGAGAGACGGAGGGTTTGGTGATAGTGTCGACGAAGACGCCGGCGGGTGGTGCCAGTCGAGCTGAACCGATGCGAGAGAGTGCGTCGACCTCCTCGTTCTTCCGCCTGTCGATCCACTCGACGGAGTAGCCTGCGAAGTGACCTCCTAGCTGGTCCACTGCTTGGCGGTATGCCGCCATGGGGGGGGAGACGGCGTCCCAGGTGCCGGCGACTTGCCCGGCGACGAGGTCGGAGTCTCCGTAGCAGTGCAGGCGATTGATGTTCATCTCCTTGGCTGCTCGCATGCCGTGGAGTAGCGCCTCGTACTCGGCCATGTTGTTGGTGCAGGGGGTGAAGTCGAGGTAGAAGACGTAGCGGAGCTTGTCGCCCTTCGGAGATGTGAGCACGATCCCTGCTCCTGCACTGTCTGCATTCTTGGAGCTGTCGAAGTGTAGGCTCCAGTAATGGAGGTATGGCAACTTCTTTGGCTGCTGGGCCTCCTCCCAGTCGGTGAAGAAGTCTGCGAGAGCCTGCGACTTGATCGCCTTGCGCGGCTCATACTTGATGTTGTGGACGCCGATCTCGACGGCTCACTTGGCGACTCGCCCGGTCGCCTCGTGGTTACGGATGATGTCCTGCAACGGTGCTGAGGAGACGACCGTTATTGGGTGCTCCTGGAAGTAGTGCGGCAGTCGCCGGTGTGCTCTAAAGACCACTTATACCAATTTCTGGTACTGCGGGTAGCACTGGCGTGACTCGGTGAGGACTTTGCTGATGTAGTATACGGGTCGCTGCACCGGGCGCTCCTTCCCTTTTGCTGGCCGTTCGACGACCATGACGGCGCTGACAACACGCTCCGAAGCCGCAACATAGACTAGCATGGTTTCCTTGTCGACAGGGGCGGCGAGTAGTGGTGCTGCGAGTAGCACCTCCTTGAGAGCGTGGAGCGCTTCATCTGCCTCCTTGTCCCACTGGAAGGTGGGGTTCTTGCGCATTAGGCGATAAAGGGGCATCGCCTTTTCGCCTAACCGGGGGATGAAGCGACTGAGAGCCGCGACTCGCCCGGCCAGCTTCTCGACGTCGCGCAGGCACTCGAGTCTGCCGAGTCGGGCGATCGTGTTGATATTGGCGGGGTTCGCCTCGATCCCGCGCTTGGAGACGACATATCCCAGTAGTTATCCAGTTGGTACACCGAAGGTGCACTTTCCTGGGTTTAGCTTTATCTTGTACCTTCACAGGTTGGCAAAGGTTTCCGCCAGGTCGGCGAGTAGATCACCATGGCGAGTTGATTTCACCACCATGTCGTTGATGTAGATGTGGATATTGCGGCCAATTTGGCTCGCAATGCACTCTTGCATGCACCGCTAGTAGGTCAATCCGGCGTTCTTGAGGCCGAAGGTCATGGCAGTGTAGCAGAAGGCTCCGAATGGCGTGATGAACGCCGTCTTCTCTTCGTCCTCGACGGCCATTTTGATCTGGTTGTACCCAGAGTAGGCGTCGAGGAAGCATAGCGCCTCCGAGCCCGTGGTGGATTCGATGATTTGGTCGATCCGTGGGATTACGAACTGCTCCTTCCCGCAGGCGCTGTTTAAATTTGTGTAATTGATACACATTCTCTAGGTCCCGTTTGTCTTCTCGACCAAGACTGGGTTTGCCAGCCACTTGGAGTACTTGATTGGCCGGATGAAGCCTGCAGCGAGTAGACGCTGCACCTCCTCGATGATGGCTCGTCGGCGCTCTTCATTGAAGGGCCGCAACGACTGCTTGACAGGTCGCACTTTGGGGTCGGCGTTGAGTTTGTGCTCAGCGAGTTCCCTCGGGACACCAGGCATGTCGGATGGCTTCCATGTGAAGATGTCCCTATTCTCGCAGAGGAACTCGATGAGCGCTCCTTCGTATGTTGGGATCATGCCCGTTCCGATCATCACTGTCTAGCTGGAGTCGCCTGGGACCAGCTCGATGGTGCGGGTGTGTGTCGTTGCCTCGAAGGCAACAGAGTTGCCACCCTCAGAATTGGGCTTCTTGAGTATGGTGGGGTCGTCGCTGTTGACCCCGCTCGCATACTTGGCGAGTTCCTCGGCGTGGTTGGCCTCCGCCTTGATGACGGCGTTAGCGAGTTTGGCGCCTTTTGTCGCGCATTCTGCAGCCATGTCGGGGTCGCCATGGACGGTGATGATGCCGCATGGCCCAGGTAGCTTCATCGCGTTGTACGCGTAGTGGGGCGCCGCCATGAATTTGGCAAATGCCTGGCGCCCCAGGACGCAGTGGTAGGGGTTGTTGAAGGGCACCAGCTCGAAGACGATCCGCTCGGTGCGGAAGTTTGCTGGTGTGCCGAAGGTGACTGGCAGCGTCACCTTGCCGATCGGGTACGCCTTCCGACCAGGGACTATGTCGTGGAAGGTGGTGTAGGTCGTCTCGATCATCGACTGTGGGAGCCTCAGTCGCCTGAACGTGTCCAGGTACAGGATGTTGATGGAGCTGCCGCCGTCCATCAGCGTTTTGGGGAGCCAGTAGTCTCCCACCTTGGGCTTGACCACTAGGGCGACTCGGCCCGGATATTCGATTCGTGGCGAGTGGTCCTCGCGGCTCCAGGTGATTGGTTGCTCAGACCAGTTGAGGAACTGGGGCATGTCTATCTGGGACACCGCATTGACGGCGACGGCGCGGGCGATGACCTTCTTCTCGCGCTACGTGTTGAAGCCTGTGAAGGTGTGGAGCGAACCGGCGATGCTGCCGAACTTTCCGCCGTTTGGCGAGTTGTTGTCGGGGTCTTCCCGCGTGCGCCATGCCTTCTCGATCTCCTTGAGAGAGTGGCAGTCGGCGGTCATGTGCGTGGCGAGATTTCCTTCCCTGCTGTGAAACACACAAGGTTGGTTGAGGAGGGCCGTGGGATCAAACCTCGGCTTTGCCTTGTAGTTTCCACCGTCGCAGGGCTGTCCTCCGTCGCGGCGGAAGCTCTTGGGTTCGTGCGACGCGTATCCGGCGTTGGCGACAAAGTCGCCCGTCACCGCGGCGTTTGCCGGTGAGGCGAGTGTTGCTATAGCGTAACTCGGGTCGCCTCCCGTTGTCGTGGCCGCTCGTGCGGCGATGTCCTCCCGACTTGTCGTCGGTTTCTTGGTTTGGGTCCTCCTCCGCGTACTTCTTTGCGATCTCTAGGAGGTTCGGTATGTTGTCGAGTGTTCTGTACACTCGCTTGAGCTTGGCGACCAGGGGCTCGTAGCAGCACGAGGTCTTGAAGCAGTGGATCGCGGTGTCCGGGTGGATTCCGGCCACGTTATACCACACATCTTGCCACCATTGGACCCAACTGTGGGTCGACTCGCGGGGTCCCTAGACGTATCGCTCCAGGTCCTCGATGGTGGAGGAGCGGTTGTATGAACCCTCGAAGTGCCTGACGAAGGCATCGTGCTTTTCCTCCCAAGAGTCGATGCTATCCGCGGGGAGGGTGTTAATCCACGTCCTGCAGGCTCCCTCCATCATCAGGGGAAGGTAGCGGGCGGCGAGTAGGTCGGTGTCACCGGCGATCCCTATCTCCATGAGGTAAGTGTCCAGCCACACAGACGGATCGTACGAGGGGTCGTACTTCTCGATTTACTTCAGCGCCTTGAAGTTATCCGGGTATCTTTTGCCTCGGATCATCGGTCCGAAGTATTGGGGTCCGACTCGGCTCAGCGATCCCCTTGGTTCGCTGTTGCGACGGTTGGTGAGGGTGTGCCGCAGGTCTTCAGGCTGGCGTGCACGCCAGCTCTGGTTGTTGATGATGTGGGTGCGTGCGTTGACGGGCTGCCCATTGGCAGCAACGAAGTTGTTTGCTGGCCGTGGGTCGTTGGTGGAGAGTGCCGCGTTCGCGTGTCGGTGTTGGAGCTGAAGGGGCTCGGGTGGTGGGCAGTTGAGGGTATTCGCCGCCATGGGGCAGCCGCTCGAGGCCGCCCTACTTCCTGATGAACGCGAGTACATCCGACCCTGTGAGTCGGTGCCCGCGTTTTGTTGCTCAACTGCTTTGGCAAGTAGAGCCTTGGCGTACTGGATCTGCAGGGCGCCTTCGCCGGTTACTTGGATGTTGTCGACTGCAGCTCGGCTCGCGACGACGTTGTCCATTGGGGTGGAGAACAGCGGGAGGCTGTTCGCGTCTCGCTCTCGTGAGGAGACCATGATCCTTGGATGGTCCCTGGAGGGCGCAGTTGGATGGTGGTGGGGCACCTTTGCCCGTCGCCCCTGGTGGGGGTCGAGCGCTTCCTGCTGGCGGTACGTTCTCGCAGATCGCGCGCTCGGCAGAGTTGGTGGTAGCGCGACAGCTCCTGCGTTGTCACCTGCTCGAGGCGAAATTTCTCGCGCTTGGCTTGTTCCTTGCGGACTGCCTTCGCCAGCCGCAAGCGGAATTCCTCGACCTCCGTTGCCGTCGCGTTTGGTGGGATCGGCGTGGCGAAGGGGTCTTACGGGGGGTCGGCGCTAGTAGCCATGTAGGTCGTGGCGTGGCGACCGGTTCCGTCGTCGGGGTCGGCGGAGTTCTCCGACCCGGAGTCGAAGTCGAAGATCCCAAGGATGGAGGGGTCCTCGAAATCTCCGATGTTGGAGACCTGGGTGATGGAGCCCGCGGGCGATGCGGCGACAATGGATCCGGCAGCCGACGCCGGGGTCGCTGAATCGGCGTCGTCGTTGAGGGTCGCGTCGTCCGCGGCCGCGGTGGTTTCGGCCATGTTGCTGTGGGCCGAGTCGTACTCGGAGGCGAGGCGGTGAATCGTGCGGACCTAGCTCTCAGAGAGCCGATCGCGTGGCGGTGACTCACAGATGCGAGCCGAGTCCTCCGAGATGATGACGTCGATGAGACCGACGAAGAGGCTGATCGTGCCGACCGCCAGGATCACGCTATGTGTGACGGGTCACGCCGCCGGGACGTAGCTGCTCGGCAAGATCTGTAGCATCTCGCCGATCGTGATCATGCGGCCGGTCGCGATCAACTCGTTGATGGGCAGATTGGATCTCGCCGCAGAACACCGGCCTGACCGGCCAGGCCCCACGGTGGGCGCCACTGTCGTGGGAATGACCACGGAAGATGCTGCAATCGGTAGCGAGTAGTAGAACATGGGCAAGGGCGGCCAGCCATCTGCGGTGCGATATGAGGGCGGAGACACAAGGGTTTACCCAGGTTCGGCCCCCGGAGGGTAAAGACCTACTTATACTAGATTGTATTATGGTGAGAGTACAAGGGGGCAAGCTCGACGACTAGGCGGCGAGTCGCTTGGGGGTATGATGGAACGTATCCTCTATGCGTACCCTAGGGAGGTTTATATAGGCTCACCTCGCTAGGGTTTACAGCATACAACCGAATTAGTTAAGGATTCACAGGTTCTATGACCTAGTCCGACTGGGCCTAGCTATGCTTCTGGGCCTCCAACTTCCAGTCGCCTGAGTCATCGCCAAGTCACAATCCAGTCATCGTCCTGCAGGCCCACTCGCTGGCGGCTTGGGCCAATAGGAAACGTCCTGCTGGGTATACCCCGGTAGGCATATCCCCATCACTCCACAAAACCAACTTGGGGGAAATTTTGCGACCGGGGAGGACTCCTCCCCCAACACGGTCCCACCCACCCCTCCTCCTGCACCCGCCAGTCTAGGAGAGGCCCTGGCCAATTTGGCCAGGGTTCCCTCCCCCTGCGTGTGTGTCCTAGTGGGCCCATGGGATCCACTGGGATATTAATAAATAATAATTTATTATTTATCATTAATACAAATATTTATTCCGAATCTTTCCAAATTAACTTTCGGATACCTCCGAATTAATTCGAAACCTTCCTAAAATATTCCAGCATCCTCTTTAAAGTCCAGAACTATTTCTTCAATTCTCGGCAATATCCCGGACTCCTCCGGTATATTCCAAGATGCTCCAAATGTCCTTTCGGAATTACTTCATCTAACTATGTCATTTTCATTCACATCCAAAACTTCCGTAAACGTCTTAAGTGTTTGACCTGGTTGGTTCGGATGTTTGCGGACATGTCTGGGACTCATTACGATGATAATGATTAATTTTAGTGTCTTGATACAAGTAGCAACCCCCACAAATAACATGATGTTCTTTATCGTGAACCATAGTATTTAGTCTGATAAATATCGTATTGATTCATCGATACTTTTCATTGCCCGAGATAAAACACTAGGTTATTCTTGTTTCCTGGAATGTACTCTTTAATCATCTCGTACTATCGATGTTCCTATGTTCAACAACTTTATCACATGTCTGGCCAGTAGATGATGAACATCACAGTACATGAGAGGGCCTAGAGTGTATCTCTCCATCGTCAGGAGTGTCAATTCCCACAAGCACACCATATGAATGATTGGCGAACCATCCGGTATGAACGAGCATCAACTTTATAATCACTCCGTTAAGAGCAACATTTGGAGAATCTTTCCACGTCCATACTGTTCCCAAGTTCACATGTGTCTCGTGGCCAAACTATTTCTAGTAAAGGCAATACAATGTCTTATGAGATTAAACCGATAACTATATTGACGATACATTTCACAGTATCACATGTTTGGGTATTTTCGTCGTCGTTGTTCTCCAATAACTCTGATCACATATGTCATCGGCAACACCACAATCACATTGTCACTTTGCCCATAGTTAGGAAACCGAAACTATCGTTGACATACATACTAGTCATAGAGACATGACTAGGGATATATTTATATGGTGTTTATCATCCCACACATGTATTAGGGTTTTCTCCAAATACACATTATTCGGAACTAATACAATTATATCACAGAATGATAAACTTAATTATGAAATATAAATATGAATAATAACACATTTATTATTGCTTCTGGGGCATATTTCCATCAGTCTCCCACTTGCACTAGAGTCAATAATCTAGTTTACATTTAGCATTCTAACACCTATGGCATCCTAGAGCTGTTCATGCTTTGCAAGCGGCATGGGTAACTTTGTCAACATATATGCCACATTCAGATCTGTATGAGTTGTGCACATCTTGATGTCACCATCATGCAAGAACTGGATTATGATATGAAATCAATGTTATACATGTTTGTTCTTCTGGTGGGAACTTTTTTCCTTTTCTTGAGCGATGGCACCATTGTTGTCACAATGAATCTCCATTAGCTCTAGCACACATGGAACCACCCTCCTTTGCAGCATCTGATGCTTCTATGTACTCCGCATCTGTTGTAGAGTCCACAACCGTATATTTCTTAGAACTTTTATAGCTCACCGCTCTACCATTCAAGGTGAACACATAACCGTACTGAGATCTAAAATCATCAGGATCAGTGACAAAGATTGCATTGGTGTAACCCCTTGCAACGAGCTCTTCATCACCTCCATATAAGAGAAACATATCCTTAGTCCTTCTCAAGTATCTAAGTATATTATTTACTGTTATCCAGTGATTCACACCTAGATCACATTGGTATCTTCTCGTAACACTTAGGGCATATCATATATCTGGTCTTGTACATATCATAGCTACATGATTGAACCAATTGTCGATGCATAGGGGACTTGTCATTTCGCTCAGCATCTGTCATAGGACATTGCTTCTTGCTTAGTGGTTTGACATGTACCATTGGAAGTGTTCCCTTCTTGGATTCTTCCATTTTGAACCTCTTCAAAACTTTGTCTAGATATGTATCTTAAGTAAGCCCTACCAGGCGCCATGATCTATATCTACAGATCCTTATGCCCAATATGTAAGCTGCTTCACTCAAAATTAAGATTACAACTCCATGATGCTTTCTTCAGTCCATAGATGGATCACTGATGTTTGCACACCTTTCCAACATCTTTAGGACTGACAAAACCCTCAGGTTGTACCATGTACACATCCTAAGTTAGCTTCCCATTCAGGAAAGCTGTTTTGGCATCCATCTTCCACATTTCGTAATCGTAATATGAAGCTATTGCTAGAAGAATCCGAATTGACTTAAGCATCTCTACAAGGGAGAAAGTCTCATCATAGATAGCTCCTTGAATTTGTCGAAACCCCTTTGCGAGAAGTCAAGCTTTATTAACAGTAACATTACCATCCACATCTGTTTTCTTCTTATAGGTCCATTTACATTCTATAGTATTTACGCCTTCAGGAGGGTCCATCAAGTTCCAAACTTGATTCTCGTACATGGTTTCTATCTTGGATTTCATGGCTTTGTGCAATTCTACAGAGTCAAGGCCCATCACAAATTCTTTGTATGTAGTTGGTTCATCGCTGTCTAACAACAATACTTCATCATCAAATCTTATGACCGGAAGACAAACTCTCCTAGATCTACATGGTTCAATATGAGCATTTATTTATGGGACTACAACACTTGTAGGCACTACAACATCTGATGGCGCCATAGGGTTTTCCATAACAGCTTCTGGTTCTGCGCTACTCTGCCCATCTTGCTCTAGTTCAATAACCTCATTAAGCTCTATTGTCCCCCACTCAAACTTTTAGCGAGAAATTCCTTCTCAAGAAATGTTCCTCCTCACGTGACAAATATCTTGCCTTCAGCTTTGTAGTAGAAGGAATACCGAACGATTTCCTTAGGGTAACCTACAAATATGCATCTGTACGACTTGGGATCAAGATTATTTTGCCGAAAACGTTTTACATAAGCTTCGCAACCCCAAATTTTAAGAAAAGATAAGTGTGGTTTCTTGCCAAACCACAACTCATATGGTGTCGTCTCAACGAACTTTGATGGCGCTCTATTAAGTGTAAAGGCCGCAACCTCTAAAGCATATCCCCAAAATGGAAAAGGGAGATTAGTTAAAGACATCATAGATCTCACCATGTCCAACAAAGTTCGATTACACCATTCTGACACTACATTGCCCTGGGGTGTTCCAATAGGAGTAAGATGTGAAATGATTTCACGATCTCTAAGATGTTCGCTAAACTCATGACTCAAATGTTTGCCTCCATGATCCGACCATGACAATTGTTTTTCTTGCCACATTGATTCTCTACTTTGTTCTGAAATTCTTTGACCTTTTCAAATGTTTTAGACTTATGCTTCATAAGATAAATATAACTGTAGCGACTCAAGTCGTTGATAAAGGTTATAAATTAGAGGGAGCCACTACATGCAGGTATACTCATTGCACCACATACATTAGTATATATTATTTCTAGTAATTAACTTGCCCATTCAACCTATCCGATAAACGATGATTTAGCAATCTTTCCCATAAAACATGCTTCACATGTATCAAAATATTCAAAATCTAGTGAAATCAAAAGTCCATCACTATGGTGATTCTTTATGGGTTTATGTCCAATGTGACCCACTCTGCAGTGCCACAGATATGTGGTATTCAATTCTTTTGTCTTTCGACGTTTAGCCTCAGTGTTATGGATGTGTGTATCACAGTCAAGATCAATTATAAACAACCCACAATTCACGTGAGCGTGTGCATAGCATACATTATGAGTATAAATCAAACAACCATTATTCTCTAATTTAAATGAATAACCATGTTGTATGATACAATATCCTGATATTATAAACTTACATAATGCAGGCACAAAGTAACAATTACTAAGTTCTAATATTAATCCTGATGGTAGATGTAGAGGTCTTGTGCTGACGGCAATCACCGCAATGCTTGCTCCATTCCCGACGCGCATCGTCATCTTGTTATTGCCAAGATTCCTAGGATTGCGTAGCTCTTGTATAGAATTGCAAATATTAGCAACCGATAAGGTATCAAATACCCAAGAGTTACTCTTATGACCTTGCAAGTAAACATCAATAACATGTATATTAGATATACCTGAACTAGACGATCTAGTCTTCTTTTTCTTTGCTAAGTACTTTGGACGGTTCCTCTTCCAATGAACCTTCTCCTTGCAGAAGAAATACTCAACATCTGGGGCAGGACCTGGCTTAGACGCTTTGCCCTTATTATAGGCACTTCGCACATCATCCTTCTTCTTGTCACCCAAGACTTCTTTTTCTTGAAGCGAGTGGTTCTATTCACCATCATCACATGATTTGTGTTCTTCTGCATGTCCTTTTCAGCAACCTCCAATATCGCGAATGTTTTGGCCAATGTTTTGTTCATTCCATGTAGGTTGAAGTTCATGAAAAACCAAGCAAAACTAGGGAGTACTGATTTCAGGATTATATAAGTTCCCAGTTCTGAAGGAAAGGGAACACCCAGTGCTTCCAACCTTTGAACGTACCCATGCGACTTGATTACATGAGCACTAACTGAGCCTCCTTCTGCCAACTAGCAATCCAGAAGATCTCCTATCTTTCTGCTCAGGATTGCTTCTCAAACATTCCCCTTAATTCCATGATCATTTCATATGGAACCCAGTCTTAAAACCTCCTTTGAAGATCTGGTTCCATCAATGCAAGTACAGCACATTGGACAACGATGTAGCACTATGTTGCTAAAAGACATCTTCCGCAACCTGAGTTGCGGAATCACCAGGAGCATCACCAAGAGTTGCTTCCAAGACATAGTATTTCTTAGCACTTTTCGGTACTATCGTTATGTTGTGGAACCAATCCAAAAAAATTGTACCAGATTCATGCAATTTCTCCTTCTCTAATATACCAGCTAAAGGGAAGTTTTTGTTGCGTGCCATTGATCTATAAACAATTAAAATTCATTTAGGCATTGTTTCATAATTAATGAACTACATAAGATTAACAACTTTAATCCAGAGCATAGCTCCCACTAAAATCAATATCTCTCATGATTGATACTTAGTGATTCAAGATCCACGAACTTATTTTACCGGTACCAATGTTACATCGCGCACCAGGGAATAAGACCGGTAGGTACTCATACCAATCATATATCCATATGACTCTTGTTAATATTTCGATTCTTTTGTTCCATACTCTAGATGTTCTAGGTAGTATGTCACGTGGACCTTAGTTTATCAGTAGTGTGATAGTTTCACACCCACATTATGAACGTCGCTAGGTGCACCTATGTTACATGACCTACACCAGTTCGAAGCCCATGTTATGTGGTGCCTAACTTAAGGGGAACACATCATTACTTGATAATTTTAAGTGAGAGATCACCCTATTTATTACGGATACCATGCAACAAATCAAGTGCACAAATGGATTAACATCACATGCAATTCATAGTGATATGGTATAGCACTTTGTGTCAATGATATCCATCATCAACGTCTTCCGGTGTCATGTACTCCTCCACGTGGCTTGAGCATAACACCGAGGTCCATCGCTGATTGAGTGTCATCGTCAATCCTTGCTTTTACAACTATTGTTACTCTTAGCTAATAACTAAAAACAAATAAGGCTATTGCAATAATAATATGAAAATCACCGAAAGTCCTTCCAGTCATTCCCTATGAGGTTACAACATAATACATCTCATACATCACATTGCTATACCACATCACTTCCCTATAAAAATAAGTTAGACTCCTATAACACGCTTTGCTAATTTATGAGGTTCTATGGTTGCGTAGAGATCCATTTATTACCTACATGGTAAGTAAGCATCATCATTGATTGAATTGCTTTTGACTTGTTCAGGGTGTGTTCCCATTGCACTATAAATAGTATAATAGCTTCACTAGACTTTGTCAATATGGATGACCCTGTGTGAACTTCACCAAATTCACAAAATCCCAAAGTGCAAAATTTATTTTGACTATTGCAGAAAAGCATTCACAAACCAGTCTCAATCCGAATATTGTAAAGTCGGCTCGGGACGCTAATCACACAATGCTTCCATGATCCAAATTGCAGTAATGGGGAGGAAGAACAAGATTAACAATGCCGTAATTTTATGATTCCTCTATCTGTACCTGTGCCTATGCATAGACCGCTCTGATACCACCATTGAGGAATGCACTATGGAAAACAAAATTTTCTAGCGCATAACCAAGATCCAGTGCAAGGGTGATATAATGGAACATACCCTTGTTGATCGAGCTAGCGTAAGTTTGTCCTTGATGAGGTTGATCCTGCATCGATCCCTACAACATACCTTAGCTAGTCGGGAGGAGATGTATTATCCCACAGATGGCTCCGAAGAACTAGTGCTCCAAGTGTTGCACCTCCACCGGTATCCACACATGCAATGAGGACATCACCATGTCGAGGCGAGATTAAGAACTCGTACACAAAGAGGGAACATGTCGATGAAGATCCAGCAGCAGTCCTTCATCCGTCAAGATTAGATCTAGACGGGGTAGAAGAAGGAACTACTGCGAACGTTGGTGAAAGATATCCTCGACACGACGAAGATGATGACACAAGGAATAGGAAGAGGACCGGGCCGAGGTGGCGGAGCGATGGTGTTGGTGGTGGCTTGGTCTAGGGCTTGTATTGTTGTGTCTTGCCCTTGGCCCTCTCCCCTCATTATATAGGCGGATTTCCTCCTCCATAGAGGAGAGTAGGACTAGGATCCGTATCCTATAAGGAGTCCTCCATTTCCTTTCTTCCACCAATATGAGAGAGAGAGAGGAAGTCCATATCCAATAAGGAGTCCACATCAAATACTGATTTCTCCCCAAAACCAACTTGGAGTGAAGTTTGAGACCGGGGATGACTCCTCCCCCCATACGGTCTCGCTCCACCCCTCCAGCTCCACCTGCCGCCCTAGGGGAGGCCCTGGCCAATTCGGCCATGGTTCCCTCCCCCGTGTGCGTGTGGCTTAGTGGGCCCATGCGACCTCTGGCCAATGGGACCCACTAGGATACTCATAAATAATAATTTAATATATATTATTAATATAAATATTTATTCTAAAGATTTTCGAATTAACTTTTGGACACCCTAAATTAATTTGAAACCTTCCTAAAATATTCCTAGCTTCCTCTTTAATGTTTGGAACCATTCCGTCCATTCTTGGCGATATCCTGTACTCCTCCGGTATATTCTGAGACACTCCGGAACATCCTTTCAGAGTTACTTCATACAACTATCTCATCTGCACTCACATTCTAAAATGCTGTAAACATATTAAGTGTGTGACCCAGTAGGTTCGAATATTTGCGGACATGTCTGGAACTCATTACGATGACAATGACTACTATCAGTGTCTTGATGCAAGTAGCAACCCCCACAAATAACAAGAAATTCTTTATCATGTGAATCGTAGTATTGAGTCCAATACCTATGATATTGATTTGTTGATACTTTACATTGCAAGAGATGAAACTTAATTTACGTATTAAGTGTGTGACCTAGTAGGTTATTCTCGTTTCCCGGCATGTACCCTTTACTCACCCGGTACTATCGATGTTCCTGTGTTCAACAACTTGATCACGTGTCCAACCAGACCATGGCAAACATCACAATACATGAGAGTTTCTGGAGTGTATCTCGCCATCGTCAGGAGTATCAATTCCCACAAGAACAACATATGAATGATTGGCGAACCAGCCAGTACGAACAAGCATGAACTTTATAATCACTCTATTAAGATCAATGTTTGGAGAATCTTGCGACGTCCATATTGTTCCCTAGTTCACATGTGTCTCTTGGTCAAACTATTTCTAGTAAAGGCAATATAGTGCCTTATGAGATTAAACTGATAACTATATTGATGATGCATTTTCACGGTATCTCATGTTTGGGTCTATACATCATCGGTGTTCTCCAATAACTCTGATCACATATGTTACCAGCAACACCACAATTACATTGTCACTTTTTCCATAGTTAGGAAACCGAAACTATCGTTGACATATACTAATCATAGAGGCATGACCAGGGATATATTTATATGGTGTTTATCATCCCACACAAGTATTATGGTTTTCCTCCAAATACACATTATTCGAAACTAATACAATTATAGCACAAAATGATAAACTTAATTATGAAACAGAAATATGAATAATAACACATTAATTATTTCCTCTAGGGAATATTTCCATCAACTGAGCCAGCTTAGTGACAACCTCAGTAGGAGAAATAGCAGCTGTAGCAGTAACAACCACAACAAGACTAGAAGAAATAGCTGCAGCCACTATAGCAAACTCAGCAGAAACAAACTCGACAATAGCCACCACAATAGTAGCAACCTCCTCTGCAGCAGCAAACACCTCAACAACAATAGAAAGAAGCCCACAGCTGCGTCCAAGCAAAGGTTAGCTGTAGATATGCTCAAGAATGCCACCACTTCTTCTAGGACATCCTTAGATATGAAACTGTCTACATATGAGTCCAGCTACAGCAATGAATGGTGCTAGAACATCGTTGGTAGAGGGATTGGTCCAAACCCGGACTTCAAGGGAAAAAATTCTTGGCTCTCTTAACCATTATTCCATGGATTGGAACAACGCCGATATTGGCGAAGCGACATCTGTCTATCCTCATTCAAACCCCCAGCAGCCAGAACTTGGCCCAAAGACCGTCGCCTAGAAGATGTACCAAGCTAGATTCGCTTTGGCCAAGGATGAAAGGATCTTAGAGTTAAACATGTCTCTTAATCTTTTTCATGCTAATAGCAGACATACATAATCCCCGATCCCTAAGGTTCCAATCGAGTGAAAAATATACTTGGCTAGAAACTCTTAGATCACATTTCTTGTCTAGTACTTACCTTGTTAGCTTTAGGATCAATTTCCCATTTCATGAGAATTAAGTCGAGTTTACTCGGCTTGAATCTTAAAATTGATTCTCCATTTTCCGAGATACAGGTTGAGATTTACTCATCTTGGATCTTAAAATCGATCCTCCATTTTTCGAGATATGGGTTGAGCTTTACTCGGCCTAGATCTTAAAATTGATCCTCCATTTTACGCGATACAGGTCGAGTTTTACTCGTAACTCGTCCTGTATCTTTAGAACTGAATTTTTAACTTTACATCTTTTTCAAGTTTCCTGCAATGCTCGAACTAAATTTTACTAGAATCTCCTTCTGGAACATAGGGGTCTTTTGGCCAAGCATAAGGAACTTTTGGCTGAGGTCAAAGGCAAAAGTATATCCTTGATGCTTTATGACTCAATTTTTGTATCTTGTTTGCCGACTTAATTTTTCCCTTGCTTGCAACTGATATTGAAGAACATGTTGAGGAGCTACACAATAAAATTGCCTACACTCAAGGTACACCATCTTTTTGTAGTTTGACTTGTACATTTCTCACTTCAATTCTACCTACTTCTCTATCTCTGTGCAGCCGATAAAACCATCCTTGCGGAAAAATTCCAAGACTGCATATCTATGACAGAACGAATGAATCATTTTCTGGAACAAGTTGGGGAACACCAAACTGAGCTCAAGAAGGAGCGATAAGAAGTATCTCGGATCAAAGAGCACATTGAAAATATGAAGAAAGAGCGTAAAGCTGAAGTTAATGGCGTTTGTCAAGACTTTGCCGAGTTGAAAAGACGGCTACTGGGCCAATTCAAAAAATGAAGAGTTGCTAAACAACGCCAAGATAATTGTTAACTTGGCTCAGACTGAACTTGAGGCTGTTGAGGGAAAATCCAATGCATGGTTGACTAAGCTGTTGGGTTCGCAGCATAGAAAACAAAATTTTTTCTATAATGGGAACTACAAGAACCAAGATCCATCTATCTAGATACAAGTAACAGGTGGATATACATCCATAGAATAGATACCTTCGAAGACCGAAAAGATTTAACGAAGTTGTAATAGTGGATGATGTAGTTGAAAGCTTGCCAATCTCAAGATCAAGAAGAAGTCCATCCGGTCCAACAGGTCTAGCACCATCAAGTCTAGTACCGCAAAGCAGTGATGCATCTGTGATCGCACATATGTTCGGGTATCCCAACAACCTCCGAGCCCTTTTTCCAGCAAAGCAGGAAAAACAAAAAATCCTTCCAGAAAAAGCCACTTGGAACATGTATCTCACTGATCCGAGATCATGGGGAAATTCTAAAAGGGGGGAGATCCTTCACGAGGAGGTGTGATATGATAGGAGGAGATGAAGTCCTTTTATAGGGAGAGGGGGGCAACCAAGGGGCATGGCGCCACAACCATGGTGGATGCCCCCACCTCTTCCACATTCATGTGGGTGAATCTCCCACTCAAAATGAAAAGCCTCCACTCACATAAACATGCCTCCACTCAAAAATCCACTCACATGCATTAAATTTCCACCAAATTTAATGCAAGCTCTCATTTAAATAAATCTCTTTTATTTATTAAGAATTTTGTTAATTACATTAATTAACGAACATTCACATAAAACCCCTTACAACATTTCAATTTCACATGTAGGACCAGTTTCCGCAATTTCACCCAAAATAATTCTTGTTTCCATTGAAATAATTCCTGCGCTTCCTGACATGGATATACCCTATAGGTGCCTTACATTTGTATACCCGATCCAGCCCAGGGAAGTCCCACGTAAAGACTCGCTTCTCAAGAAGAATCCGGGTGGGACAAGCTCACTCCAAGTTCAACTCCTTGGAGGACAAGTGTAGCTATAGATAGAATTTCAAAGGGTTCAACCCTAATTTGTAACCGAATCGACCTATCCCAGGAACTGGCCTATCTATATAAGGCCCAGGAGGGCACCGCGAGAACGATCTCTTCACCTCATACACACACCTCACGCTAGATTGCATCTGCACACCCCTATAACCTTTCGGTTCCGTCGTAATCAAGAACAGACAAGCATGAGTATGGTTTTCCCTTCGGGGGCCTGAACCTGGGCAAACATAGTGTCCCCGTGTTGCTTGCTTGTTAATGTCTCGCGACTTCCAATATCCCCATCTTCTCCAAAACCCAAGTCCATAATAATGGACATTGATGACATCAAACCTCGTCAATTGGCGCCATCTGCGGGAAGCGGGGACGCTGATCGTGCGGTCGCGATGGTCCCATCCGGAGTGATCTACGATTCATCGGCGATGGAGAACCACCTCCTCTTCGGTGCATTTGACTTCACCGCCCACTCGCTGGTCACCCGCAAAGATTTTGAGTCCGTAGGCGACGGAATCGAGATGCTGTTCAGGAGCTTCTGCTTCCAGGTGGGGCAGACCAGCACCCTCCGCCTCCCAGAGCGGGTGCCACTTCCATCAATCAGGCCTGCTTCATGGGTCCCACCCATCAACCCACATGTCAAAGCTGACGGGCGATTCGGATGACAGCAATAGCAACAGCTGCAACTCCGATCCATGCGACCCTCCTATAGATGAAGGAACATATGGTTCTGGATCTGAGAGCTAAGGGAGCAACGACCCTCTCCGAGAGCGCTACCTGTGCACCGTCATCCATGGTGGCAACGTCAACAACGGAGGCGATCCTGTCATTGGATTGTCGACAAGTACGCCATAGGGGGTCCTAGTGGCGTTGGAAAGATGCGGTGTGAGACGTCGGATGTTCCAGGAGTGGTGAGCACAAGTTTACCCAGGTTCAGATCCGATGCGGTGATCGGATCCTACTCCTGCTAGCAACCCAGTAATATATCAGGGTAAGCCGAATGTTACAGCGGATTACAAGAGAGGTTCGCCTGTGCGAGTTGATTGTGGTGTTACGATTGGTTCTTGCGTTATGCCCTAAAGGCTCCCATATGGCTGGTTTATATAGTCACCAGGGCCAAGGGTTATAGGAGAGACCTATCCGGCTACGTTACAGAGTCGGTGACTAGATATAGCTTGGACTACACGTAATACTAAAGGCCTAAGTCGGTAACTCTTCTGGGCCTTGTCGTAGCCGGAACTGGCTCCTCCTCTTTCTATGACTAGGCCGCCCGTGGAGCAAAGCTCTAACCCGTTGGTGGGCCACCCTGTTCAGCGAGTCCTGTGGGTATACCCGGAAAGTATATCCCCAACAGTAGCCCCAGAAGCCTCCAAGATCCAAAGTCGTATAAATCGTCTATCTTGATGGTTTCTTCATCTTGAGAATCTTGAAGGGTTCCCGAAAACTTCTTTCAACAATGTAGGATTCCGACTCAGTTGAGTCGGATATATTTTGTTCAGACTTTATTCTTTTCCTTGCTCAGTTTGAAAAATAAGCCGATTTTTCAGCGGCGTGCGGACTAACAACTTTTCAGACCAGGTCCTGTCACTGATAGGAGTCCTATCAACACGACCGTTGGTGGGTCCGCTCTATATGGAACAGATCGCTGTTTCAATGCATACGCGAAAATCGAGGGGGCGGAAGAGTCGTGAGGAAGCTACCTCCCTCTCTCCTATACGTGTGGCTCTAATCGCGTGTACTAACGCACAAATCTTGGCATAGAGATAAATAAAAGAGAGGAGAAAACCCTTTCTCTTAGATTTATCTCTCCACTGATTCATTCATTGCCTCCTCGTACTCCTCGAGCTCTCCGCAGCCGTTCCCATCTGCACATCTCAAGAAAAAATCTCTCTCCCCCACCAGTCCTTTTCCTCCAAGATCAATGGCGTCTGCCTTGACCTCAGGAGCGGCGGTGGGTTCGTCGGCGGCGGACAAGAATAAGATGCGGGGCCTCTGGGTTCCCAGCGTCATGGACGACGCCGAGCTCTAGGTCATGGAGGACGAAGGATTCATCGTCGCTCGCGCGTGGCAGAGAGCTTATGGGCACGCCGTTCCCGCCCCGCGCGATGGCGAGACGGTGTTGTTCGGCACGCATGTCGACTGTGGCCTCAGCCTGCCACCGTCGGACTTCCTCGTCGAGGTCCTCAACTACTACAGTTTGCAACTTCATAATCTTCCTCCCAACTCTCTGCTCGAGCTTAGTACTCAAGCAGCTCCGTGCGAGAGGTTTCTTGGCATTAGGCCAAGTCTCACCCTTTTCCGGTACTACTATGGTACCAGGAAGAACACCATTAGCACTAGTGTGCCTTACACCACCAGCACCCTTAGCTTAGTCCTTAGGAGAAATCGATTCTATCCTAGGATTAATCCTAGTGAATCCTTCAAACGCTGGGCCAGAACCTTCTTTTATCACAAAGATATTCCGGATCCTGGATAGGCGGAAGGTCTTTCGGCGTTCACCAACGGTGCCGCTCCCCAACAGAGGTCATGGGACACGGAAGCGCCAGAGCTATCGAATATCTTGATCCTCGCCTAAAGGCGGATTGAGTTTTTAATGAAGCATGAGGGCCTCCATGGATCCGACTTGATCCATTGCTGGCTGGAGCGCCGGATTCAACCTCTCCAGCACCATGGGGATCACCTCATGTACCAGATCACCAGCGATAAGAAGGACAATATGCGGGTCAGTTTGAGCCGGATTCTGGCAAAAGACTACAGGACCCTTATGAAATATTTCATCAAGGAAAGAGTGGAATGAAAGGTTCCAAGAGTCTCCATGAAGGTTTATACGTCCAACCGTCCTCTGACTTCGGTAAATATTTATACTCTGCTTTTGTGTTTCAAAGTTCTTTTCTGTTATTTCTCCGACTCTTATTTTCATCGACACATTTTGAATTTATTAGCTCGAAAGAGTCTCCGAGTCTGAGCTGGCTCCACTAGAGGGTTATCTCTTAGACGATCCGGAGGCGATGGAGGATGATGATGTGACACCCCCGGGACCAGGGCCAAACAAATCCCAGACCTCCGTCTGACATAAGATTAACCTTGAGATCGAGGATATCCAGTGGAGAATCAGTAACACAGCAGTGACCCTATGACAAAAAATTTATTACATCAAGCTCATAGCTGAGCAAAGAACCAAATTAGTACAAGAAGAGGTCACTAACCACAAATATCAAACAACGGAAGGCAAATTATGCTAATAAGTATAGCAAACTTAACAAATGGCCAAAGAGGCTTAAAGCATAACGATGAGGTCCCAGCCCATAGATTCTAGGCTGCCGGCCAGGAACCCCAAGGTACTCATCGATGTCGATGTCGTACGGAACTCATCTTCAAGGTAGCACTTACTCTGCTACAAAAGTGTCAACAAAGCTAGGATGAGTACAGGGTGTACTTCGCAAGACTTATGGCTGGTGGGGTTGTTTTGCATAAAGCCATCATTGTTTATAAAACAAGAGAGAGAAGAAGCTCGTCTAATCAGAATGTTTTAAAAGGGGATAAGAGAGCGACATCTCCAATGTATTGATGATCATATTTTAATATCCACCAAGTCATCATCATCTGAACCTTACTAGGATCACCCCTCATAGTCATGATGAAGGATCCTTAAGCACATGTTGATCTGCCAAGTTTTACGATTAGGTTCAAGTTCTCTATGATCTTAGAATCTGGTCACCAAGCATTCATAACCGTGAACACGGATTTTCGAAAATATTATTACCCCGCAAGGGTGTACAACTTTACCCACACGTACTAACCTTCTCTTAATGCCACAATGATTAGCCCTCTTCCTTGGAAGGCCGATAGAGGGTGGTTAGACACGACCTTTACCTTGCTTTCGCCGAGACCATGAGTCACGCAATAAGGATGGTTCCGCCATAACGGGTCAAATCCCGAAGCCGGTGCTTAAATATGTGAGGTGAGGTTGGTTTATCAGGAGCGCTATCAACCCCAAGCAACCCGGTCCATGCTTCCCTACCTTTTATGAATGAGGCTTCACCCACCAAATCTTTCAAAAGGTTTTCTATGCATATGTCGAATGGAATGCCGAACTATGTGACTCATGGAATCTACTAGGAAAGTTAGTCACTCGTGAGGTTTTTCAGGACCCGTGTGGTTGTACGCTCGTCTCAGTTCCAAAGGCAAGAACTCGGTTCCTAGTGGTGGCGAGCATGGAACTAGAAAAACTACATCCCACTGTGGCTTGCCATACAAGCATTAGCATGTTTAATCTCATATCTCTGATCTCATCTCATCATGTTCTCCTGTCATACTACATTCTCTGCATCTGATACATCATCTGGATGGACCAGACTCAATAACTATGCATGGCTAAGCAAGACACATATATATGTTCTAGCAGTGCAAATAAGCAAAAACTAGTTATGCTAGGAGCAGTGGATCATGTAATATGGCTCAAAGGGAATAATGCAACAGATAAGATACTTTATCTATCGATAAAATACCACAGTAGTATCGTATTCATCATGGCAGGAATAGAAATGCTTTCGAAATCATAGGATTATATCATGGGGGGCTATGCTTGCCTTTGCCGGTTGATAACCGATAAGCAGATCTTTGGAAGCTTTGTCCTTAGCTTGATTATAGTTGGCCAAGTATTGTTCATCGATCTTTGATGGTGCTGATCTCTGACTTCAATCTCAATCTCGATCTCGATATCGTATGCTACCATAAAGAACCAAACACCAGAAAGAGAGGGAAACAATCAACACATGGCATCAATCCAATGCTCAAGCAACGATGATGATTTGACAAGTTACATTGTATTGAAAAGTAACCCTAAGGCATGCTCGGCAGTTTAATCGGGGTTCCGAGGGATATAAACCCTAACGAGGGAAAACTCCGATCTCATCTCATCATGTTCTCCTGTCATACTACATTCTCTGCATCTGATACATCATCTGGATGGACCAGACTCAATAACTATGCATGGCTAAGCAAGACACATATATATGTTCTAGCAGTGCAAACAAGCAAAAACTAGTTATGCTAGGAGCAGTGGATCATGTAATATGGCTCAAAGGGAATAATGCAACAGATAGGATACTTTATCTATCGATAAAATACCATAGTAGTACCGTATTCATCATGGCAGGAATAGAAATGCTTTCGAAATCATAGGATTATATCATGGGGGGGGCTACTAGGTTGTTCCAAATAAACTTTCTATGAAAGTTGTTGAACAATGCATGATTATAGTTTAGATAGTTAGAGCTCATTTTTCTAAAAAAATGATATATTATTTTTATTTTTTTGAGTTAATATGAATTACTTATTTATTTTACAAGTTTTATAGTATTACTGTAATTATTAAACCATTTTTAAATGATTTACTACATCACTATGACTTAAGCATGGTATTAAACCTTTTTACACCGATGTAGAAGATACGCAGAGCAACTGACGGAGGGGCCCTAGGACACCTCAGCTGCCACACAGGTATGTGGGTCTAGAGGCCGATTTGACCGGGCTGACTGCACGCTGCTGATGTCATCATGACGTCATGCCGGAGGTGGATCCCAGCCTGGTGGCAGGGGCGGCGAGAGACAGTGAGCGAGGCTGCATGCACGGTTGTGTTCGATTCGGGGCAACGAGACGAACCTATCTACGGTGGCGCCGCTAGATTTTGACCACCAGAGGAGCTCCGGCGAACCTGTCCGCGGTGGTGGGCGGCAGTTGGACGATGCAGAAGCGATATGGAGAGGGAGGGAGAGGGTGGAGAGGCTCTGGGGAACCACCAGCTCACTAGGATTTTCGTGGGAAGGTCGTCAAGGCAGGGCGAGGTCGGGTGTGGCCGGAATCGACGACAAAAGCGGCGACCGGACTTCGGGAAGATGACCACGTTGGCATCAATTGAGTCTGTCTTAGCTCGATTCCTTCACGTGGAGGACGCATGGCATCACGACAAAGCTCCAGGGCTTCTCATTGGAGCTTGAGGGGGTCGAATACAGCGGGGAGAAACGGTGGCAGGGCCAAGGGTTTCGGAGCTCATAGGTGTTCGCGATGTAGAGCATGATGGAGAGGGAAAATGGTATGGGGAGAGAGAGGGGAGCACGACCGTTCTTATCCTCTCACAGAATGGCGGCGGGGCAGGCATCTTCGTGCTGCCCGGCGGACGTCATCGGCGCTGCCAGACAGCTGCTTGCCGCCAATGGGGAAGACGACAAGGAGGAGGGCTGAAGGGGTACTGGGCCGGCATTGGACCGTGTTGGGATGGTAACAGGCCGCAGCAAAGCTTGCTGGCTGCCCGGGCGATGGAGAGGAGGGAAAGATGGGCCGGCCTGGGACGGCTGCTGGCTGCTGTTTTCTATTTTATTTGCAAACTCTTTTTCTTTTTCTTTTTCTATTTTCCTGTTTTCTTTTTTGTAATTCATTTTTAATTCTGTTATGAGTACTTTCAAAATACCAGAAGCTTTCATAAAATATAAAAACTATTGTGGGACCCTTTTAGTCCATTGGGGCTCCATGCATTTTTGTCATTTCAAAATTCAAAACTATTTTGAATTGATTTGCAAATAGAGTAGGAAGATTAGGGTTTAGGGTTTGCATTTTTTCTTTGCATGCATTTTACTAGATGATGCTCATGAATGCACAAACAAAACCCTAATTAGAGTTTAACTAAAACTGGGGTGTTACAGCTCTATCCCCCTTACGAGAATCTCTACCCGAGATTCCAAAGGTAGGAAAAGAGACAGAGAGAGAAAGAAACAGGGTCACTCTAAGGATAAGAGGGAAACAAACTAAACAGTACACAGAGTATCTCACAGCCAACTCATGTATGGAGTGTTTATTAACAACTCTAATATGACGACATGAAACACGTCAAGGTAGCGGAGGGAACAAGAGGAAAAGGTTTCAAGTTGTTAGATAGATGGTCTTCATAAGGATTGAGACCATGGAACTCACAAAAGAGTTTGAAGCTTCAGGAAGGGAATCTTACAAAAGAAATAACATGACCACATACTTCAAGGAATGAACCTCTACTAAACAACTTAAGTAGATATTTAGGGTTGCAGAGATATGGATGAACAAAACCAAGCTGTTGAACTACTTTTGAAACAGAAGGGTCACTCTTTCGTCCAACAGAAAGGTAAGACAAAAAGGAGTTTTTGTGGCGAAGAATCGTAAGAGTCACCAGAAGCATGTAACAAGAGAAACTACTGACTACCAAAATCATAGTCACTTTTCTAACATGGCTGAGAAAAGGAAGGAAACGCTTTATTCATCCAGGTTTATCAAAATCTTTGCCAAAGATCATGATATCACTTTACACCACTAAGATGAATAGTTTAGAAGATTTCTGATGACACGAGAAGAAAGAAACTTCATTCTCAGACTTCCATTACTTGGCACAACCATACGCTTGCCAACATAAAGGGTCTAGAGGATCGACCGGGAGACATTTAGGAACACTACATTAAATGTTCACCTTGATGTTCGAGACACGAAGCATGAAGTAAAGGTTGGACTTCTAATAGAAATGAAACCATAAGCACAACTCCTATAATAAATTATAGAAGAATCCTTATGAAGAGTGGTTATTATTGCTGAATCAAGAGAATATAACAAAAGGTCTTTCCGGCTAAGTGTGTCAACCATTACATCAATCTTACAGGATTTACAAAGAGATCTATGTCAAAACCTTGAAGAACACCAACCATCATTGTTGCTTGAGATTCAGCTTTGATTAGGTGAAATGATATTTTAGACTCAGCATGTCCGAGTAGTCTGAGTTTGCAAAATTTACCACGAAGGTAAAGTTACTAGATTCTCAAGATATGGACTACAGTGTTATGATCCAAAGGATGAGCTAGATTGCTAGATCCATGTATTTAGCAACTTGTCAAAAGACAACTTCACACATATAAAGTACCAACAATAAAACACACATGTATCCTTAAGGAAAGAATGATAACTCTGCTCGAGTTCACGGTGACATCTTTCAACAATTGCTCGTGAATCAGAGGAGGAGACTTCTAACATCCAAAACTCATACTACGAAATGACTCGAAGACAGATCTTGAAATTTTCCAACATTAATGCCAAATGTTCGATATGAATCTAATCTAGCATGGAGGAGATAAGGATGTCATCGATGGGCTCAACAGCAAAGTTATCGAGACACTCCATTAAGATGGACTCATATATTTGCATGAACAAGAAAAAAGTATTGGTCAGACCAAAGGACATGAAGATGTACTAAAGTGAAACATCACAAGTGGCAACACCATCAAGGTAGTCCTTGGAACCGAGTTTGATTTGACGATAACCCAAATCAAATCAAAGGTAGGGAAAGATAACATATCCTCAAAGGAGATACTATCTTTCTTGAGCATAAACAGAGCTAGACATCCCTTTAAGAAGGAACAAAGTCGGATAGAACTTCTGTCTTACAAATATCCAAGTTGTTGTTTAAGCTCAACCAACTAGTTCAGGGTATCCAATACAGATCCTTGGAGAAAGGTGCAGTTCAGAGAACATTCTTGATCAAGAACTTGACAACACAGTCATGGGCAACAAGGCGATACTTCTAGAAAGACATACAGAATATCACGAACCACCGATATGTCACTTAGTTCAAGAGGAAACTTGCTTAGTAAGGCAAGAAGACATAATCTCAGAGTTTTGGCACAAGCCTAACTCTTTGACCGAAGAGAGTGTACCACAATAGCGGACTTGGTAGCACAGTCAAACTTCGCTTAGTGATAGGGTTAACCAATCACGCTAAGAATGACACAAATGTCCCTTGAGCTCAAAACAACCAGAATTGCTAAGAATCTCAGATGGCCACATTGTTACGCACACGCATCAATCACGAGCGTGAAAGCTTGAGGAAGGGTGGGTAAATATGTGTAAAAGCATCACTTCATTAAGAAGGTCATGAATCTCAGCACGACCTCTTAGTATGAAAGAGTGTGACACTCTAAGGTAGAATAGATAGAAGCTAATCAACGCCTCTTGATCTGCGGATTACAACACTTTGACCTAGTACTTCATATGACGAGGTACTGGAGTTTGTTTCTCCTAGACATCCCGAAATGGTTTGTCTTGACGGACCACAAGAGTATCTTGCATCGAAAGATACCAATGAACATTTACAACTTGGCTACCAACTAGTAGACAAAGGTCGGAAAACAAAAAGGGGAAAGGAATATGCTCAGGTTAGAATCCCGATATGTGGATACATAAGTCAACAATCTCCCGAAAACCAATGCAAAGAAGGGAAAGGGTGGCAGAGTCATGAGTATAGATGCGAGACTCTCAAGGAATACTCTTGTCGTGATCTATTTGGTTCCATTAAAGAACATTTGTCGTAGCCTGTGGTAGGGGAAGTCCTTAGTTGTCACGATTTGATCGTGACAATAACCACAAGCTTGAAGCCTAGAATTATAGTACCAGCCATATTGAGGTAATGTGTGAACATTAACGACAGAGGTCAAAGGAATGGATCTTGGTTTAAAGGTCAGCTTCATGTACAAGATTCACAACACCAGAATCCGGCACAATCAAGGATCTTTGGTTCAAGTCCATGGGTTAAAACCCAAGAAACAAGTAACTACTACTTGAGTGACATAGCTTACACTGCAAGGTAATAATCACAAGGTAGCTTCCAAGATAAGAAACGACTTCTGAAGTACCCAAACAAGCAAAAAGGAGGCATACGAGGCGAAAGCAAACGTCAAAGCTTAAAATAGAATATTGCGGAACCATCAACATGATGTTGTGTCCGATAAGATAGAGAGATCATGATAGGAAGGAATCTCTCAGATGAACAAGAGCAAAGGGGAACAAGGAATTCACAACAGACAACTCTAGAGAACTCAACACTAGGTCAACCGGTTGAGAAACGACACGCCCAAAAGACACCTAAGCTTTGAAAGACTGGAAGAGATATTAAAAAATTTCAATGTCAACATAATATAAGATGACCTAGAGTAAGAGAGAAACTGGATAATGAGTAAAGGAAGCATACTAGAGTTTTCGCAAATAATTTTTAGCATTAAAGTAGTTTTCACAAACACTAGACTCAACATCGACCAATAGCATGGTTTTCCTACGGCCGGTACTGCTCTGATACCAAAACCTGTGACACCCCCGGGATCAGGGCTAAAAAATCCTGGACCTCCGTCTGACATAAGGTTAACCTTGAGCTCGAGGATATCCAGTGGAGAATCAGTAACACAATAGTGACCCTACGACACAAAATTTATTACATCAAGCTCATAGCTGAGGAAAGAACCAAATTATTACAATCAGAGGTCACTGACCACAAATATCAAACAACGTAAGGCAAATTATGTTATTAAGTATAGCAAACTTATCAAATGGCCTAAGAGGCCTGAAGCATAATGATGACGTCCCATCCCATAGATTCCAGGCTGCCGGCCGGGAACCCCAAGATACTCGTCGGTGTCGATGTCGTACGAAACTCATCTTCAAGGAAGCACTTACTCTGCTACAAAAGTATCAACATAGCAAGGGTGAGTATAGGGTGTACTCCGAAAGACTTATGGCTGGTGGAGTTGTTTTGCATAAAGCCATCTTTGTTTATAAAACAAGAGGGAGAAGAAGCTCGTCAAATTGGAATATTTTAAAAGGGGGTAAAAGAGTGACATCTCCAAATGTTGATCATCATCTTTTGATATCCACGAAGTCATCATCATCTGAACCTTAACTAGGATCACCCCCTCGTACCCATGAGGAAGCATCCTTAAGCACACGTTGATCTGCCAAGTTTTACGATTAGGTTCAAGTTCTCTATGATCTTAGAATCTGGTCACCAAGCGTTCATAACCGTGAACACGGATTTTCGAAAATATTATTACCCCGCAAGGGTGTACAACTTTACCCACACGTACTAACCTTCTCTTAATGCCACAATGATTAGCCCTCTTCCTTGGAAGGCCGACAGAGGGTGGTTAGACACGACCTTTACCTTGCTTTCGCCGAGACCATGAGTCACGAAATAAGGATGGTTCCGCCATAACGGGTCAAATCCCGAAGCCGGTGCTTAAATATGTGAGGTGAGGTTGGTTTATCAGGAGCGCTATCAACCCCAAGCAACCCGGTCCATGCTTCCCTACCTTTTATGAATGAGGCTTCACCCACCAAATCTTTCAAAAGGTTTTCTATGCATATGTCGAATGGAACGCCGAACTATGTGACTCATGGAATCTACTAGGAAAGTTAGTCACTCGTGAGGTTTTTCAGGACCCGTGTGGTTGTACCCTCGTCTCAGTTCCAAAGGCAAGAACTCAGTTCCTAGTGGTGGCGAGCATGAGACTAGAAAAACTACATCCCACTGTGGCTTGCCATACAAGCATTAGCATGTTTAATCTCATATCTCTGATCTCATCTCATCATGTTCTCCTGTCATACTACATTCTCTGCATCTAATACATCATCTGGATGGACCAGACTCAATAACTATGCATGGCTAAGCAAGACACATATATATGTTCTAGCAGTGCAAACAAGCAAAAACTAGTTATGCTAGGAGCAGTGGATCATGTAATATGGCTCAAAGGGAATAATGCAACAGATAAGATACTTTATCTATCGATAAAATACCACAGTAGTATCATATTCATCATGGCAGGAATAGAAATGCTTTCGAAATCATAGGATTATATCATGGGGGGGCTATGCTTGCCTTTGCCGGTTGATAACCGATAAGCAGATCTTAGAATCTGGTCACCAAGCGTTCATAACCGTGAACACGGCTTTTCGAAAAGATTATTACCCTGTACGGGTGTACAACTTTACCCACACGTACTAACCTTCTCTTAATGCCATAATGATTAGCCCACTTCCTTGGAAGGCCGACAGAGGGTGGTTAGACACGACCTTTACCTTACTTTCGCTGAGACCATGAGTCACGCAATAAAGATGGTTCCGTCGTAATGGGTCAAATCCCATAATCCGGTCCTTAAAGATGTGAGGCGAGGTTGGTTTACCAGGGGCGCTATCAACCCCCAACAACCCGGTCCATGCTTCCCTACCTGTTATGAATGCACCTTCACCCAAATCTTTCAAAAGGTTTTCTATGCATATGTCAAATGGAATGCCGAACTATGTGACTCATGGAATCTACTAGGCAAGTTAGTCACTCGTGAGGTTTTCTAGGCCTCGTGTGGTTGTACGCTCATCTCGGTTCCAAAGGCAATAACTTGGTTCCTAGTGGTGGCGAGCATGGGACTAGAAAAACCACATCCCACCGTGGGCTCCCATACAAGCCTTAGCATGTTTAATCTCATATCACTGATCTCAACTCATCACGTTCTCTTGTCATACTCGATTCTCTGCATCTGATACATCATCTAGATGGCCCAGACTCAACAGCTATGCATGGCTAAGCAAGACACATATATAAGCTCTAGTAGTGCACACAAGCGAAAACTAGTTATGCTAGGAGCAGTGGATCAGGTAATATGGCTCAAAGGGAATAATGCAATAGATAGGATACTTTATCTATCAATAAAAGACCACAGTAGAATCGTATGCATCATGGAAGGAATAGAAATGCTTTCGAAATCATAGGATTATATCATGCTTGGGCTATGCTTGCCTTTGTCGGTTGATAACCGATACGCAGATCTTCGGAATCTTTGTACTTGGCTTGATTATAGTTGGTCAAGTATTGTTCGTCGATCTTCGATGGTGATGATCTCTGACTTTAATCTCGATCTCGATATCGTATGCTACCGGGAAGAACCAAACACCGGAAAGAGAGGGAAACAATCAACACATAGATTCAATGCAATGATGAAGCAAGGATGATGATATGACAAGTTAAATTGTATTGAAAAGAAACCCTAATGCATGCTCGCCAGTTTAATCGGGGTTCCGAGGTATATAAACCCTAACTCGGAAAAACTCCGAAATCACCTATTAGGGGCTACTAGGTTGTTCTAAATAAACTTGCTATGAAAGTTGTTGAACAATGCATTATTATAGTTTAGATAGTTAGAGCTAATTTTTGTGAACATTTTGATATATTATTTGTATTTTTTTGAGTTAATATGAATTACTTATTGATTTTACAAGTTTTATTTACTGCAATTATTAAACCATTTTTAAATGAGTTACTGCGTCACTATGACTCCAACACAGTATTAAACCTTTTTACACCGATGAAGAAGATACCCAGAGCAACTGACGTAGGGGCCCTAGGCCAGCTCAGCTGCTACGCAGGCAGGTGGGTCCAGAGGCCGGTTTGACCGGGCTGACTGTGCGTTGCTGATGTCAGCATGACATCGGCATGATGTCATGCCGGAGGTGGCTCCCAGCCTGGCGGCGGGGGTGGCGAGAGACAGCGAGCAAGGCTGCATGCACGGGTGTGTTCGATTCGAGGCAGCGAGACAAACCTATCTACGGCGGTGCCGCTAGATTTTGACCATCGGAGGAGCTCCGGCGAACCTGTTCGCGGCGGTGGGCGGCAATTGCATGATGCAGAAGCGATACAGAGAGGGAGGGAGAGGGTGGAGACGCTCTAGGGAACCACCAGCTCACCAGGATTCTTGTGGGAAGGTCATCGAGGCAGGGCGAGGTCGGGTGTGGCCGGAATCGGACTTCGGGAAGATGACCACGATGGCGTCTATTGAGTCTGTCTTAGCTCAATTCCTTCATGTGGAGGAAGGACGGCATCATGACAAAGATCCAAGTCTTCTCATCGGAGCTTGTGGGGGTCAGATACAGCGGGGAGAAACAGCGATGGGGCCTAGGGTGTTGGACCTCATAGGTGTTCGTGATGTAGAGCATGAGGGAGAGGGAAAATGGTATGGGGAGAGAGGGGAGCATGGCCGTTCTTATCCTCTCATGGAATAGCAGCGGGGTGGGCATCTCCGCGCTGCCCGGTGGACGGGATCGGCACTGCCAGACAGCTACTTGCCGCCGATGGGGAAGACGACAGGGAGGAGGGCTGAAGGGGTACTAGGCTAGCATTGGGCCTCTCGGCAGGTAACAGGCCGCAGCAACGCTTGCTGGATGCCCGGGCGACGGAGAGGAGGGAAAGATGGGCCAGCCTGGGACGGCTGTTGGCTACTATTTTCTTTTTTATTTGCAAACTCTTTTTATTTTTCTATTTTCCTGTTTCTTTTTTGTAATTCATTTTGAATTCTGTTTTCAATACTTTCATAATACCAGAAGCTTTCATAAAATATACAAACTATTGTGGGGCCCTTTTAGTCCATTGGGGCTCCATTCATTTTTGTCATTTCAAAATTCAAAATTATTTTTAATTGATTTGCAAATAGAGGAGGAATATTAGGGTTTAGGGTTTGCATTTTATTTTCTTTGCATGCATTTTACTATATGATGCTCATGAATGCACAAACAAAACCCTAATTAGAGTTTAACTAAAACTGGGTGTTACAAATGAGGTGCAAGAAGTTGCCGCCCCCGCTTCCAAGAAGCGCAAGGCGAAATAAGTTGTTGTTACTGCTGGTAGCCAAGTGCTGCCAGTAGTTAAAAAGTAAGCACCCTGTCTTTTCAGTATTTTTATACCTTTCTTTCTTACCAGAGCACACCTGATATTCGGATTTTCGTGTTCTAGAGCTAAATTAGTTTGAAGAGTAAGACCAAGCCATACAGCAAGCCGGGCAAGAAGATGCGCCAGCAGAAGCTTGTTGTTTCCCCTGCCATGCCGCCACCAACTCCATCCAGTACTCCATCAGCACAGGAAGCTTCTGCCTCTCCTGATGCTGGCAACGTCTCGAAAGCCTTGGTCACCTTTGGTGGCCAAGCATCTAACAAGGGTGAACCCGCTAAGGGAAATGATCCCATGGTAATATCTATAGGAACATTGGATAAAGTAGTCGGCTCTGCTGTCTTTGGCCTAAAGAGGAAGAAGAACGAAGAGATCCTCAGGCTGGCTCAGTCCAGGCTTGAGAAGCAAACCTTAACCATAGAGGAAGCGAGCCAGGAGCAGGAGGACGTCAAGATGGTTAGCCTCCTGGACTAAATTTTGGTCTGGGATGCTAAGATCGAGTCTGGAAAACTACCAGCGATTGATGTTCCTTCCCTCTCCCTTGCCGAGAAGGTGTTTCACAGCACCAAGCTCGTATTTGAAATGTTTCACCTGGAACACATTGTAAGTTTCTGATTTTTATTTGCATTTATTATCATATCCTCTAGCCCACAAGCATAAAGCCGGATAAACATCGTTGGATCAGAGTTGAAGCTTTTAGGTTGCAAAAGAACAATGTAGTGTAGCCCCCAAGGCTCGTGCTGTAATTTTACTTAGTTAAATTTGCAGCCCAAGTCTTAGTAGCCATCTGATGGTATTCTGTCTCTAAACTTACAGAAAATTGCATCTTCCAACCAGGAATTGCTCAAGAACATTTGTAATAAGCGCAAGGAGATCAAAGCCTTGCGCCTTGAGAATTCAAAGTTGCAAGTTGAGAAGAATGAAGAAGAAGGTAATTTTTTCTGGCTTCATTGTTTTCATTTTGGCTATTGTCATAGTCAAACTTGTTCTATCCGGCTGATTATTTTTTCCCTTTGCAGAACTGTTGTGCAAGTCTGGAAAGATGATGGAGAAAACCAAGAACTTCAAGGTATTAGAAAAGGAGAATGTTGAGCTCTGGGACAAACTTTAGAAGCTCACAATTGAGTCGGAGAAATCCGTTGCTGCTGTCCTGGAGTCGAGCAACCATGAGACCGTGAGGCTCGAGAAGCTCCTGGCCCTCCGAGATAAACAAGTGGATGATCTTCGGAAGAACCTCGATAGTCTAAAGGATCTACCCCAGGCCGCAGCGAGTGAACTGAACAGCCTCCGCGAGGAGCATGCTCAATGGAATCGCTCTATGGTAGGTAAGATTTCTGACTTTTATTTTTTGTTAATTTTTTGACTTTCTATTCAGTCAAATTTTGATTTTCTGGTTTTTTCCTAGCCCCCCTGAATCTTTCCGACTCTCCTACCTCTGAACCTCGCCTCGAGCGCATCAAGCACGTCGGAGATATCTTGTACGACTTCTGCTAGACTCTTGAAGAGGTTGGTGAGTCAGTCAAGCTTTCCGATTTGCACACAATGTCAGTGCAAGAGGTGAGGGACAAGGCCAAGGAGATTCCGAAGCTTATCCAGGACTGGAAGATCTCTTATGCTCGGACTGCTGCTCAAACTGCGCTTACCATGGTGATGAGCCACCACAGCGAGATGGAAATCTAGCACGTCACCAAAGGTATCGCCGAGGAGGATGATGAGGGTAACCCACAGGACATCAAGGCAATCCAAGATTCCTGTGCAGGTTATGCTTGTCGTGTGGCGGAGATGACCAACTATATGACACCATTCTTTGAATCCGTCGCCGTGCCTCCCACGCCTCAAGAGCCAGAAGATAGCTTCGCAACTTTCGAGTCTGAGATCCAAGGCGACAATGTTGTTGACTCCAACGCTCCACCTTCTTCATCACCATCGCCTGACTCTGCAGCATAAACAATTTTTATGCATTATTCTGAAATTCTGGCAATGTAATGATAGAAACAATGTTTTTATTTGTGCTAGTCTTGTAAAAACTAATGCTTTTACTATCATAGCACTTATGCTTATATTTTTTATGCATGTGCTTGAAAATTTCTGAAGCACTTTTGTGTTTTATGCCTATACTTGTCGTTTTATCTAGCGCTCTACCTCGTCCATTTCATTGGGCTAGCCAACCTCTAGCACGGACACTTTGACGACCAACGAAGCGCAATTGCTAAACCAGTTTAAACTCAGAAACAAAGCCAGCTTCCAGTACCAATAACTCATTACTCGAAAAATGCCCGCGTCTAAGCAATCAGATAAAAAACCAAAGTACAAATAATAAATTGAATTTTTTATCCTAAGGTAAAAATTTTAGATATTGAAAAATCATAACCAGAACGAACATGAGCATAAAGTACTTTCAAGCATTCTGAGATTTTTGAAAAAATTACATGCTCTTTTGCTAATAAGATGGCAAAAACTTATCAAAGATAACATATGACCAAACCAATACTTTATTTCACTTTGAACATGTACATATGTGATTACAAAGAAATATAACTAAGAATATAAGGAACGTAGCTGTACAATATTCCATGGACTGTCTATTTCATCCGGGTCTGTGCTACGGCCAACTATCTTTCTCTTCAGAGTATCTGGTCTTTCCTTGACTAGTATCATATCGGTTAAATAATATGACCCATTATGTAGAACTCTGCTAATCATAAAAGGTCCTTCCCAAATCGGGGAAAGTTTGTGCTTTCTTTTTTGCACAAGCCGGAGAACCAAATCACCTTTTCTGAAAGAGCAGTTTTGCACTCTTTGACTATGATACTTGCGCAACTTTTGTTGATAGGCTGTAGATCTCTGCTTAGCAATGACACGTACTTCTTCGATTATATCAAGATCATCTTCTCGAGAAACTTCTACATCTTCTTCGATATATGCTTTGACTCGTGGAGACTCATGAATTAGATCACTTGGAAGAACTGCTTCTTCACCATAGAACAAGAAGAAAGGAGTATAAACAGTTGACCTGTTAGGAGTTGTACGTAAACTCCATATCACAGACAGTAATTTCTCCGCCCAAGACCCCGCGGCCTGACAAAGCGTTGCCTCGAGGCGAGGTCAGATTCCTTGCAAAATAAGGCCATTAGTTCTTTCGACTTGTCCATTAGCTTGTGGATGTGTGACTGATGAAATATCGAGTCGGATTCCTTGTTCTTCGCAGAATTCGACTAGTTATCCCATGAAAAAATTGCTCTCATTGTCAGTAATTATACTATGCGGATATCCGAATCGGATTATTACGTCCTCGACAAACTTTCTGGCTGTGGCTCCATTGAAACTTGTTACGGGTTTAGCCTCAATCCATTTTGTAAATTTACCCACCATCACTAGTAGGTGGGTAAATCAACATTTTGCCATGCAAAATGGACCTACCATATCAAGCCTCCAAACCGCAAATGGCCATGTAATAGGGATTGTTCGCAACTTTTCAGCCGGAACGTGTGCCTGATGGGCGTACTTTTGGCAGCATATGCACGTTTTGACCAGTTTGTCGGCGTCCGCCTTAGCTATAAGCCAAAAGAATCCATTTCGAAAAGCTTTTTCCACTAAGGATCTGGCTGCAGCATCATGACCACACTCTACTTCATGGATTTCTCTTAAGTTTCCACTTGTTCTTCTAAAGAAATACATCGCTGATACACGCCAGAAACACTCCGTTTATAGAGCCATTTATTATAGTGTAGGCTTGTCTTAAGACTTTGTCTTCGGGTAGTTATCCTTCTATCAGGAAATACAGATAGGTTTTTCTCTAGCTGGGAATTACAGCCGGAACTTCTATTAAAGGTGAGTCGGATTTCGTCGGATAGTCCTCGTCAACTCCAACTATGGAGGGGAACCTTAAATGCTCTAAGAAAGCGCCATCCGGTACTTGTTTCCGCGCAGAGCCTATCCTTGATAGAGAATTTGCTTCCTCATTTTCTGCTCGAGGGATGTGTTAAACCTCAAAACCCTCGAACGATTTAGATAGTTCATCCACAATAGTTTTGTATGCTGCCATGTTCTTGTTGGCGTTGCAGATTTCGGATACTTGCTAAACAACTAAATCCGAGTCTCTGTAACACATGAGTCTTGTTATGCCAATGTTTTTGGCCATGCGTATTCCATGTAGCAGTGCTTCATACTCGGAAATATTGTTGGTTGCCGTGAAGTGTATTTGCAACACATAGAACAACTTATCTCCTTGGGGTGATTTGAGCACCAGGCCAGCCCCCGAGCCTCCTCGTGCTTTTGATCCGTGGCGGATTATTTTCGGCTTTTCCATGCGGTGGTGGATTATTTCCGGCTGGATTATTTTCGCCAGTGCCTTCGGCGTAAGATCTGAAGCCATTGGGATAGGAATTGTGAGAGCATCTCCTATAATTTCACATGCACCCTTGGTGACGACGTGTCCATCCACAGGAGGTTCGATCGGGGTGGTATTAATCGGATCTCCGTCCTAATTCTCCATCTCAATCTCTTCATCAACTTTTTTTGTTGGTTTCCTCGATGTCTGGCTCTATCGGTGTTGGATTCTTTTTCTTCTTCTTATTTGACCGCCAAGTAGCCTTAACGTGCGTACTAGTGGAAAAGACGGCTTTTAGTCCGGTACCGGGGGATAAACTTCCGTCGGTACTAGTGGAAAAGACGGCTTTTAGTCATGGTTGGCTTGTGGACCTCGGAAGAATATCGGGTGTCCATGTCATCCTGCGAGGTGTAGCTTTCATCCATGCTATCATATGGACTAGGAGAATTTTCCGTCTCACCTTGCGTTGACTTGGAGACGTGTTCTTGTTCATACTCCTCCATCTTTTTGTCGAAGTCTCGAAGTTCCTGGGATGTTGTTGACTCTTGAGGGGAGCCAAGTAAGTCGGAGTTTTCTTCGATTACGTCTAGGACTAAATCGCTGCCGGCTCTAGCGTCAACAGTGTCGAATCCAGAGCTTATGTGGTACACGAAATAGTGCTTCTTCTTGTTTATGTTCTTGAGGTAGTGGTATAACTTGGTTTTCGCTTCAACATCGGTAGAGCCGGATCCATAGTGGATGTACTCCTCATCTATGTATCCGATCTCGCTAGAGAGATCAGATCCAGATTCTTCTTCCACCTCTTCCTCCACTACAAGAGTGGGATGGGTTGGTTTGATTTTCTCCGAGATCTTAAACTCTTCCGCTTTTGCAGACAAAGTAGATCCGGATTTTTCTTCCGCCATGGTCATCACCTCAGGGGTGGGTTGGGCAGGATCTGCGAAACCGAGATAAATACTGATCTCTCCAATAGACATGATTGTGTAGTTCGTCACGGGTTTTGAAGCCAGAATCCAGGTCTCGTCGAGAAGGACGAGAGGGACATCACTGGCATAGATCATGCGACCCATGGTGATAGTTTTGTCGGTTCCTGCATGTGTAGATTCCGCCTGGAACGAAGGTCCAAAGATCACCTGCCCCACGGTGGGCGCCAACTGTCGTCGGATTGTCGACAAGTATGCCATAGGGGGTCCTAGTGGCGTTGGAAAGATGGGGTGTGAGACGTCAGCTGTTCCAGGAGCGGTGAGAACAAGTTCACCCAGGTTCAGATCTGACTGTGGTGATCGGATTCTACTCCTGCTAGCAACCCAGTAATATATCGGCGTAAGACAGATGTTACAGCGGATTACAAGAGAGGTTCGCATGTGCGAGTTGATTGTAGTGTTACAATTGGTTGTTGCGGTATGCCCTAAAGGCTCCCATAGGGCTGGTTTATATAGTCACCAGGGCCTAGGGTAACCGGATAGTCCTATTCGGCTACGTTACAAAGTCGATCACTAGATATAGCTTGGACTACAAGTAATACCACGGGCCTAAGTAGGTAACTCTTCTGGGCCTTGTCGTAGCCGGAACTGGCTCTTCCTCTTTCTCTGAATGGGCCACCCGTGAATCAAAGATCTAACCCGTTGGTGGGCCACCCTGGTTAGCGAGTCCTATGGGTATACCCGGAAAGTATATCCCCAACAAATCTGCCGCTGGATCAAACTCCCAATCTCCCTCCAAACCCTCAGGTCGAGAACGGAAGAAGCAAGGTGAACCCACAAAATAGGGGAGCTCGAGGCACTAAGGGCATCAACCATACCCACAACAAAATCCACCTCAACGAAGAGGACAGGGAGATTGCGCACGAGGATGTACGGGGCAATCACATCTCACTTGTCAACAATCCCGCTGATGACCCACAAGTATAGGGGTGTATCGTAGTACTTTCGATAAATAAGAGTGTCGATCCCAACGAGGAGCAGAAGGTGCCGAATAGTGGTATGGAGCAGGAAATCCCTGTGAATACTTAGCAAACGGATTTTTAGTGGTTTTCTAACAAGGCAACAAAACAAGGAGCAAGTAATAGAAGTAACGAATCAAACAGAGCAAGTGGCCCAATACTTTCTTAGCAAAGGACAAGCCGGTGGAAATACTTATAAGGACCAAACGTTCTCGAGGACACATGGGAATTCTGTCAAGTGCTTTCGTTTCAAATAGCTGAGTACTCTTCTCTGGTGTTGTAAGTGTTGTGTGGGTGAACCTGTGCTAACATACCGCCCTTCCTAGGACTAATACATTCTTGCGATTAAACCCCCTGCAAACATCCATAACTACAGGAAAGTAATTAAGATATAAATCTAACCACAGCCATAAACGCTGAGATCCTATGCTCCCTTGTGCAAAGGTGTCCTAACGGGGGTTCAGGTTTCTGTCACTCCGGCAACCCCGCGATTAGTAGCAAAATACACAATGCATTCCCCTAGGCCCATAAATGGTGAAGTATCATGTAGTCGACGTTCACATGACACCACTAGAAGAATAGCACCACAACTTAAATACTAAACCATTGAATAATAACTCATCACAGATTCACTACTAACAACATGACTTCTCCCATGTCCTCAAGAACTAAACGAACTACTCACAAGACATCATATGGATCAAGATCAAAGATGATATTATAATGGATAACAATCTAAACATAAACAATAATCCAATGGTTCCAATCACAAGCATCAACTACAATAGTAATCAACACCAGGAAAGTTTCCCCTAAGAACTAAAGCAATATCCAACACAATTGTTACAGCAGGACGGAGTGGTGATGATGGTGCTGGTGGAGATGATGGTGTGGATGATGATGATGATCCCAATGAAGCCTAGATTAATGACGGTGTTGATGGCGATGGTCTCCCCTCTCCGGCAAGGAATTCCCCCGGCAGAAATTTGTCTGTCGGAGAGATCTTTCTCTCTCGGTGTTTTCCGCCCCCCAGAGGCGGCGGAAATCTATCTGTGGTCGCTCCCCGAGCCTTAGGGTTTCAAAGGGAAGATATAGGCGAAGGGGAGGAGTCGTAGGCCGGGCAGGTGGGCCACACTTGCCCTAGGCACGGGGTCAGGTGGGCCCGCGCCTAGGGTGGGTGTGGGCCCCCTGAGTCCCATCTCCGTCCCTCCTTCTGGCTTCCTTCGTCTTCTGGAAAATAATATGTTTTCATATTTTTCTGGTATTATTCTGATCTTCGCGAAATTACACCGAAACGCCTTCTTTTCCATCAGAATCCAGACTACGGCAGTCCATCTTCTAGGAATCATCCAACATGCATAAAAAGATGAAAAGCCATAAGTAATACCTCGTAATAAGACAAATATCAATGAATAGAGGTAAATTATGATATAGAAAGGTGATGCAAATTGGGCGTATCAACTCCCCCAAGCTTAGACTTCGCTTGTCCCCAAGCGAAAACTGAGCTCAGTAAACATGTCCATAGGTTTATGGAGTGAAGTGTCGATAAAAGAATACGAACAAGAAGCATCACACTTACCATTGCACAACTCATAGAAGAAAGCAACTCACCATTATATAAATTAGCTTGCAACCAAGTACAGTAGTCACAATAGAGATGCATAAAGATAAATCATAATTTGAATTGGCAAACTTGTTCTTGGTCAGAGAACACCTGGCAAATAGTTTCACAAAAGCTTTTTGTAGAAGTTTCAAAACAGGAGCACTCTTTGCTCAAAAAGATTTTTCACAAGTGAAGGCTTTCAAAGTAATACTCAATAGATAAGAGTTTTGTGCAAACAAGGAAGATAAAGAACATGATTGAATAAATCTCCATATGAATGCTTGAAACACAACAACTCAATGGCTTGCTGGAGATAGAGAGGAAGTAGGTTTACTGACTCAACTGGTAACTAGGAGAAAGTCCCTTCTTAGAGGGTAGCAGGGATTACAAGTCATAAAGAGCTTCCAAAAGATTATGGTACTTACTAGCTTTGAGCCCTGATTGTCCCTATCATAAGAATCTTGAGATGATTAACGTTAAAGTGAACAAAGATGGAGTATATGCTTGACGAAATATAAGTTGGCAATCTCATGTCCCTTGAATATGAGGGCCACTCCTCATGCATTCTCAACTTTGGGCCCAGGTAAGTTCTTGTCATTGTAAGTATTTGCATATCATTGAGAACCACCAATGGGGTACCCCTTGCACATGGTACATGAGCTTTCCCATAACCAAAATGACAAGGCAAGCAGACAATGAGCATCTTAGTGATCTTTTTATTTACTATGTGCGTAGGTTTTTATTGAGGATGCTTCATAGATAGCTCACTGTGGTGATGCTGCAAGTTTCCACCATGATTAAGCATGGCTTAGGCTAGCAGCCCAGGCGTTTCTCTAACACAGGATACAAACTCCATGGACTTACAAGTTCCCTCTTTATTTCACACCGTTGACATCCATAGACAAAGATCACGATATCAACTGTGTACAAAGTACAAGTGCAATGTTGAAAACGTTACCAGTTACAACACGGTTCTGCTAATTCCAACGTATAGATGCAAGCGTATACAACTTAGATGTTCACAATGGTTCAATTCTATTAGGGGCAAGTAATAAAGTGTGCCATCAAGTTCGTGAGAGCTTTACTAACTAGTTTTCTCATAACAAAATAATTTTTAATTCGAAAGGTAGATGAAGCTTGAGAATTTGCTAGGAATAGCAAGAATGCTACTAGGTAGATATGGTGGACACAAGTGGCAAAAGTTTTGGGTTCAAAGGATTTTGGAAACATGAGAAGTATGTCTTCTCAAAACAGGTTTTTGGCTAGCAAGGCTGGGTAGCAAGCAAGAAACTTGAAAGAAACAAGCAAACATACAAGTAATAAAGCCAAACATGCAATATTCCTTGAAGACACAAAATAATATTAAATAAATAATACTAAGCTAATGAGCCAACAAGAAAGAAAACAAATAATACCAAATACCTGTAAGCTTTTTATTTGTTTTTCTTTCAAGCTAATGCCACTGACCAGAACTCGGTTTGCCAAAACCAATTTAAATACACTTGATGATCCTAAAGTGGTGCCAATACTGATCAACAAGATCCATCATATAATAGAGATTGCAAACTAAAAATAAGAAGTGCAAAAAGTAAAAGATGAGACTTCTCATTAATATTCAATAAAGGCACTCACACAAAATGATACATAGATAATCAACTAAAGGAGAGATACTTCCACATGCAAACCAAACTATAAGATAACCTTTCTACCAAAGATATGAATCCACTAAAAAGGTAAAAGATGAAAGATAATGGTGATGATATCGCGGCACTCCCCCAAGATTGGAACAAGCCAAGGGGATGCCAAACCTGATGAAGAATTACTACTTCGGTGGTGGTGGTGTTCTCTTGTCATCATAAAACTTCCAAGGAAATGGTTCCCCATCCAAAAAGGATGTCCTTGTCTCTACAATCCTGAAACTAGCAAAGCTGATGCGATCAAATCTAGCCTCATACTCACAGTTTTGATTATGTATGTCAGAGAGATGTGCTTGTAATTGATTGGTGGTCTGACTGAGTGAGAAGATCTCTTCTTGGAGCTCAGCAACTTCTCCCATGTGCTTGGTGATGAGTTCTGAACTTATCTTGTGAATAACATCCACTTCGTGTTCCACCATCTTCTTGTACCTGTGGAGGTTTGTTCTTCCAACTCTATCTCCACGGGCTTCTTGCCTTTGTCGTTCGCGGAGGCCATGGTGCTCTAAACTTGAGAAGATTTCCTGACAGAAACAGATCGAAATGAAAACACGACGAGAACATGATGAACGAACCTCGGGGACCCTGGGGGGTTATATATTATGAAGATTCAATGCATAAGGAAGGTTTTGACACAGAAACAAGGCGAAGACGCAGTTCGAGGGGGAGACACCCCCCTTAGGCGCGGCCAGGCTGGGCCCGTGCTTGGGGTGGGTCTATCCACCCCGGGTTCCGTTTCCTCTTCAGTTTCGTCTTGTAACTTCCCATATGTTTTAAAAACATAAAAAATATAAAAAGATTGGGGTTTCACGAACCTTCTGTTTTCACCACTTTTACCTATTCAAAGACGAATTCTGCAGATTCCTTCTCTCTTTCTCCTACCAATTTCCTTCATACAAAACCCTTGCACAAACTCAAAGACAACATTAGTGTAAGAAAAAACAATAGCTTTGGTACACACTTCAACTGAAAACCCATCAAAACAAAAGCTTCTGTAAGAGGCAAATGCAAATGACGGCAGAAAATCTGTCAAAACAGACCAGCAGGTAAAGATTGATTTTTTAGAATACCTTCTGTTGCTCAAATCAAAAAGTGCAGAACTGAATAAAGTTGGGTAACAACTTGGAGAACAAGCACATAAAAACGCAGCTCCACCCGAAGTACTGAGCTTCCTCACGAATTTTTACAATACAGCAAAAAAATCTGTCCCACGACAACCACTTTTCACAACTCCTCTACTTCACAAAAGTAGTTAACTTGACACAAAAACCAAAACAAAAAGGATAAGGAGCGGTTATTACAGAGGTAATAACTTCCAAGAATCGACGAAATCTTGGGTTATCTCCCAACAAGTACTTTTCTTTAATGCCTTTAAGTTAGGCTTGAAACTTCCAAAGATGCTCACATAGGATATATATATTTGAGGTGAAAGAGAGCATCAAGAAGCAAATAACCAACACACTTAAGTCTAACCCACTTCCTATGCATGGGAGTATCATGAGAAAATGAATTGTTGAAACAAAAATCCACTAGCATAGGAAACAAAATAGATGCAACTTCAAAGCTTTCAAAATAAAACGGGGAAACTTAACATCATTGAGATGCATAAAACCATGTTTCCCTCTCTCATAATAACTTTGAGTAGCACTTTGAATAAAGTTGACAATATAACTTTCACTGGCAACAACTTTATCATCAGAATAAGCATACTTACAGTCACCAAAAAGAGGTCCAAGGTCATAGACTGGATCAATAGAAGCAAGTTGTTCCATCCTAAAATATTTATTAGGCAAGCTATTTTCACAAGGAGCTTTAGCAAATTTGGAAAAGTTAAACTCATAAGAATCTCCATCAAACTTAGTTAAAACTTTTTCCTTCTTACAATCAATAATAGCTCCACAAGTATTCAAGAAAGGTCTACCAAAAATGATAGGAGACATTTTGCTAGCTGATGTATTAAGCACTAGAAAATCAGCAGGATATTTAATCTTACCACAGAGAACCTCCACATCTCTTACAATGCCAATGGGGCAAATGGTTTCCTTGTTAGCAAGGTGAATAACCACATCAATGTCCTTAACCTCACAAGGACCAATATCATGCATAATTTCCCTATAAAGCTCATAAGGAATAGCACTAGAACTAGCACCAATATCACATAAACCATAGTAGCAATGATCATCAATTTTAACAGAAAGCACAGGAATACTAGCTTTTCTAGCCTTACTAGGATGAGAGATTATATTAGAAGCGTCTTCACAGAAGACAATGTACTCATCCTCTATATTTCTAGTGACAGTGTCTTTCATAATAGCTACCACAGGTTCATCACTCAAATGCTTACCAGGCTCCACAGTTTTCATTGTACCTTTGTTATTTGCATTAATAATCATAGAATACTCCTTTACCTTAGCCGGGAAAGGAATTTTGTCAACATGAGGTTTAGTCACAATATGATTAGTAGTACAAACTTGAGTACTTCTAACTGGAACATGGCTAACAACATCTTTATAAGGAGCATGGTACTTATTCCACTTCTTCTTGGGAATTTCTATGTAAGAGGCAAAGGACTTAAAACAGTTGGCAATACTTTGGGAATCAAGAACAAACTCATTGCTAATATCACGGAAGTCATCAGTTCCCATAAAAGATTTAATGCATTCATAATCATAGTTTATACCTAACTTTCTTCCTTTGTCATTCTCCCAAGCTTCAGTGTTCTCTTGAATACGGTCTAGTAGATCCCATTTAGCTTCTTCCTTCATACATGTGAATGATCCATCACAAGAAGCATCTAGTAAATCTTTATCATGAAGAGAAAGCCTAGCCTAGAATTTATTGAGAATAAAATTGTTAGGGAGTTCATGAATAGGACATTTAAGCATTATTAACTTCAATCTCCCCCAAGCTTGAGTTGTACTCTCTCCATCAAGAGGTCAAAAGTTATATATAAGATTTCTATCCTTATGAATCTCACTGGGAGGATAAAATTTATAGTAAAAGAGAGATGAAATCTCCTCCCATTCCATGGATTGTCCATTCTTTAGCAGCTTATACCATTCTTCATCTCTCCCTTTCAAGGATATGTAGAGTAACTTCTTCTTCACCTGTTCAGTTGTGATACCTGCACACTTAAACAACCCGCATAATTCATGGATAAAAAGCAAGTGATCACCAGGATGGACATTTCCATCCCCAAAATAATAATTATCCATAACACGATTAACAATACTTGTAGGTATCTTAAAAGGATCTATCTCAATAGGAGGTGGTTCATCTACTACCCTAGCAGTGGTAGTAGTTTTTCCAAATAGAAAACTAAGTGGGTTATCCATATTGGAAACAAAGTAACAAGCAGAAACAAAATCAATACTCACAGTAAAAGTTTCCCTTACTAGTTCCACTCTTCAATACCGCTTCACTCCCCGGCAATGGCGATAGAAAATAGTCTTGATGACCCACAAGTATAGGGGGTGTATCGTAGTACTTTCGATAAATAGGAGTGTCGATCCCAACGAGGAGCAGAAGGTGATGAACAGTGGTATGGAGCAGGAAATCCCTGTGAATACTTAGCAAATGAATTTTTAGTTGTTTTCTGACAAGGCAACAAAACAAGGAGCAAGTAATAGAAGTAATGAATAAAACAGAGCAAGTGGCCCAATCCTTTCTTAGCAAAGGACAGGTCGATGGAAATACTTATAAGGACCAAACGTTCTCGAGGACACATGGGAATTCTGTCAAGTGCTTTCGCTTCAAATAGTTGAGTACTCTTCTCTCGTGTTGTAAGTGTTGTGTGGGAACCTGTGCTAACATACCGCCCTTCCTAGGACTAATACATACTTGTGATTAAACCCCCTGCAAACATATGTAACTACAGGAAAGTATTTAAGTTATAAACCTAACCACAACCTTAAACTCTGAGATCCTACGGTCCCTTGTGCAAAAGTGTCCTAACGGGGGTTCAGGTTTCTGTCACTCAGGCAACCCCGCGATTAGTAGCCAAATACACAATGCATTCCCCTAGGCCCATAAATGGTGAAGTATCATGTAGTCGACGTTCACATGACACCACTAGAAGAATAGCACCACAACTTAAATACTAAACATTGAATAATACCTCATCATAGATTCACTACTAACAACATAACTTCTCCCATGTCCTCAAGAACTAAATGAACTACTCACAAGACATCATATGCATCAAGATCAAAGATGATATGATAATGGATAACAATCTGAACATAAACAATAATCCAATGGTTCCACTCATAAGAATCAACTACAATAGTAATCAACACCGGGAAAGTTTCCCCTAAGAACTAAAGCAATATCCAACACAATTGTTACAGCGGGATGGAGTGGTGATGACGGTGCTGGTGGAGATGATGGTGTGGATGATGATGATGATCCCGATGAATCCTAGGTTGATGACGGTGTTTATGATGATGGTCTCCCCTCTCCGGGAAGGAATTCCCCCGGCAGAAATATGTCTGCTAGAGAGATCTTTCTCTCTCGGTGTTTTCCGCCCCGAGAGGCGGCGGAAATCTATCTGTGGTCGCTCCCTGAGCCTTCGGGTTTCAAAGGGAAGATATAGGCCAAGGGGCGGAGTCGGAGGCCGGGCAGGTGGGCCACACCTGCCCTAGGCGTGGGGTCAGGTGGGCCCACACCTAGGGGGGTGTGGGCCCCCAGAGGCCCATCTCTGTCCGTCCTTCTGGCTTCCTTCGTCTTCTGGTAAAATAATATGTTTCCATATTTTTCTGGTATTTTTCTGAACTTCGCGAAATTACACTGAAACGCCGTCTTTTCCATTAGAATCCAGACTCTGGCAGTCCATCCTCCAGGAATCATCCAACATGCATAAACAGATGAAAAGCCATAAGTAATACCTCATAATAAGACAAATATCAATGAATAGAGGTAAATTATGATATAGAAAGGTGATGCAAATTGGGCATATCACCCGCGACATGCTGATGGCCTATCACTGGCTCCTCATCGAGGAACACAATCGACAGTTCAAGATGCAAGGAGACCTCGAAAAGTGCAATAGGGAAGCTGACGAATCAAACATGCGGTGAGCTATGCTCTACGCCGATGGCGGCTCCTCTTCACACGGAAACAATGCCCGCAAGTACCACTCTCGCATGGAGCGCATGGACCCTACCGCATGCGCGAGGTCACCAAAGTACTCGACATGTCCTTCATGGCGATGGACTCACAAGGAAACAACATGCAAAAAACACCGCAGGCTGCCATCATGGTGTACACTACCTATCTCGCGTCTATAAGTCCGCGCTTGTAGGCCTCGGACTCGTCGGAGCTGCACTCCACAATGAAACTCCCGTGGAGTCAAATAAAAAGGCCATGGTGCGGTTCAGTCGAAGACGCACACCCTCATCCGAGGGAGAAGAACATGACTTACCTCGACGCTGTCGGAGCCCACGGCGCCGCAGTAGCAACTATGATGCTCGGAGCGAGCTCACACAGCGCAAGATCGACAAATCACACGCTAAGCCCGCTTTCTCATGTCAGTCCGAGGAGGACGACAGAGAGCTGTGTGGAGCCAGATGCTTCAGTAGGTCTATTCGGTAATCACGGATGCCTAAGAATTTCAAGCTCCCTTCGGATAACCCAAAGTTTGATGGCGCGCAGCAGCCGAAAAACTGGCTCGACGATCATTTGTCTTCAGTCAAGCTCCATGGCGGGAACAAGAACACCGCCCTGCAATGTCTCCAGATGGAGCTAACAGGCTCAACCCGGGTCTGGCTAAGCAGCCTCCCCTCCGGCTCCATTCGAAGCTGGGAAGAACTAGTGTACATCTTCATCCGCAATATCAAGGGCACCAGCAAGAGGCCAGACTCAATAGAAGAGCTACGGGCCTGCAACTGAAGGACTAACGAGTTCATCTTCTCGTACATACTACGTTAGTCCATCATCAAGAACTCCACCGCGAACGTCTCTGAGGAGAGAGCAATGGATGCCTTCAAGGACGGCATCAAGCTCCATGAGTTCAAGGAGGAGCTCGGGCACGTAAAGCCCCAAACCCTTGAACACCTAATGGATATCGCTAATTGTTGGGCAGAGGGCGAGGATGCCGTCAACTGAACACATTCGGATGACGAAGACGACTTCGGCCTCAGGCGCGATCACCGCAGAAAGAGAATACCAAGTGTCTACGACAATCGCGAGGAGGTCGACATGGTTGCGGCTGGCTAAGCCAATCGGCAACAGCGGGTAACGCGAAGCTGGATGACCCACCCATATGTGGCAGCATCGCAATCGAGACAACAAGCCTTCGGCATACGACAAACTATCAGGTCCCTGCACCATCCACTTCTACATCGACAAGCAAGATGGTAAGAAGAAGTCCAGCCACATGCTCCAGGACTGATGAGATTTCCATAAAATCAGCGAGGGCCTCACCTAGATGCGGCGCCAGTCGGTGAACCCAGAATTTGCAACGACCCCAGGATCCGTAGCTCACGGGTCTCCACCACCACCTGGAGGGCCCTCGCAACCTACAGCTACACCAGCAAAAAATAATGGTGCAGACGGATACCTGCCACCAATAGGGTCTATGATGATTTAGAAGGGGTTCCCAACCAATAGCATGCAGAAGAAGATCACCCGCCCAGTCAACCTGGCTGTGACCTCCCCACAAGCCATACCTGCGTAACTCAGCGGCTCAGAGTCCCGCATCACGTTTGACCGTTCAGATCACCCGTGCCAGATACCTCGCCCATATCACTCTGCCCTGGTGCTTGAGGCCTAGATCGGCGGATTCGATATGAGCCGCATCTTCATGGACAACGGCAGCGTCATCAATTTGATGTTCGCCAGCACACTCGCAGCCATGCAGATATTGCTATGCAGTCTAGATCCGTCGGACACGACGTTCCGTGGCATCGTCCCAGGGAAGGGCATATACCCCCTGGGCAAGATATGGCTCGATGTCATCTTCGACAAGCCCAAAAACTTCAGGCATGAGCGGATGGATTTTGAAGTGGTGGACTGGCCCTCACAGTATCACGCCATCCTCGGGCGTGTGGTATTCGCAAGATTCCTGGTAGTACCGCACTACGTGTACCTTCTACTGAAGATGCCAGGACCCAGGGGCATCATCATCGTCCTAGGAAGATTCACCAGGTCGGACAGCTATGATAGAGACTTCAACAGAATCTCCTAGTCGTTCGGCATGCAGGAGGAGCTCATAAGGCTCAACGAGGTCATAGAAAACGGGGCACACCAGTCACCAGGCAAAAAGCATCTGATATGTCGTTCGACTCCATAGTGAACACAAAGAAGGTGCAGGTTCACCCGACGGACGCCTCCAAGACGGCGTTGATCGCCAATGACCTGAGTCCCGCATAGGAAAGCGCGCTCGTTGAATTCCTCCATGAGAGATGGGTAATTTCCGCCTGGTGTCCTACGGACATGCCAGGAGTCCATAGGGAATTCGCCAAGAATGCAATCAATATGTTTCTAGATGCGAAGCCAGTCAAGCAGTCGATGCGCCGACTATCTAACCTAAGAGCAGAACCCGTTGGTATCAAACTCAACAGACTCCTCGACGCCAACTTCATCAGGGAGATCAAGGAAAGTGAGTGGCTGGCCAACCCTATGCTGATCCCCAAGAAGGATACGGACATCCTGCGGATGTGCGTGGACTTCACATCGCTTAACAAGCACTGCCCCAAGGACCACTTTCCTCTCCCACGGATCGATCAAATCATCAACTCCACTACAGGATGCGAGAAACTCTCCTTCCTCGACGCCTACTCAGGCTACAATCAAATTTAGATGAAGGCCAAAGATCAGGAGAAAACAGCGTTCATCACGCCGTTCGGGGTGTTTTGCTACAACACAATGCCCTTCGGGCTTAAGAACGCATGCGCCACTTACCAGAGATGCATGCAGGCATGTCTAAAGGACTAGATTTTTTGCAATGTCCAGGTCTATGTCGACCACATAGTGATCAAGACCAAGGAGGCCAAGATGCTCATCGACAACCTCAGCGAGACATTCGACAATCTTGATCGCTACAAGATCAAGCTGAACCCAGACAAGTGCACTTTCAGCGTCCTGTCTGGCCAATTACTCGGGTACTTCATCTCTCAATGTGTCATCGAGGCAAACCAGAAGAAAATCAGGACTATAGTAGCCATGGAGAAGCCCAAGAACCTTAAAGGAGTCCAGGAGCTCGCTGGGCGAATCGCGACACTCAGCAGGTTCATCATCCGCATGGGCGAGAAGACTCTCCCCTTCTATCAGCTGCTGCGCAAGGCTGACAAATTCGAGTGGATGGCCGAGGCAGACGACGCATTCGAGGACCTCAAACATTTCCTCACCACACCACCCTTCCTAGTGACGCCGAAGGAGAGGGATCCTATGATGCTATACATAGCGACCACGCATCAGGTGGTCAGCACCGCACTCGTGGTCGAGCAACCCGAAGAAGTCAAGACCCACGGGATCCAACGCCCAATCTACAACCTCAGAGAGGTACTGACCCCAACAAAGCAGAGGTACCCCCATTACCAGAAGCTCTCCTATGGCGTATTCATGACGACGCGTCAGTTGAGCCATTACTTCCAGGAGCACCAGATCGTGGTCATCAACGACGTCCCGCTATCGAACATCCTGAACAACCCCGAAGCCACGGGGCAAGTAGCCCTGTGGGGCATCGAGTTGTCTCCTCGAGACATTATCTACGAGCGACACACCGTCATCAAGTCTCAGGTCCTCCCTGATTTCCTTGTCCACTGGATGGAACTCCAGCTGCCAGACACTCCGGACATGTCGTAGTCCTGGACAATGCACTTCGATGGCTCCAAGCGCGAGGCTGGAGTAGGAGCCGGCGTCATACTAACATCCCCTCAAGGGGACAAGATGAAGTATGTTCTTCAGATGAAATTCTGCGCATCCAACAATGGGGCCAAATACGAGGCACTCATACACGACATGAGGATGGCCAAGGTGTGCAGCGCCACACACCTTGTCATCTACAGCGACTCCAATATCGTCGCCCCATAGCGCCAACATGATCGCATACCGTGCGCTCTACAACTCACTCGAAGGGGACTTTGACAGCTTTGAGCTTCGGCATGTTGTTAGAGAAAGCAACGAAGAAGCCGACAAACTCGCCAACATCGTCTCCACCTGTGCCCGAGTACCACCAGGTGTGTTCCTCGAACAAATATGCGTACCCTCCATCAAAAAGAAATTTCAAAAGGGTACAACCGAAGTGGCAGAACACTCAGGGGCTGTGCCACCAAAAAACAAGAAGGACCCGAAAAGCTAGACATGGAGGTCGAAGTTGTATGCCTTATGCAGGTCATGGCGATTGAGGAAACATGGACCCAACCATATCTCCTCTACCTAATGAGCAAGCAGCTGCCTAAGGACCCAACCGACGCCCGGCGCATATCTCGCCGATCGAAGGCCTTCACCATCATCAATGACGAGCTATACAAGCGCGGCATTTCGGGTGTGCTCCAACGATGCGTCACCATCAGCGATAGCAAAAGCATCCTCCTAGACATCCATGAGGGTATCTATGGCCACCATGCATGCAGCCGTGCTCTGGTCATGAAAGCTCTATGAGCTGGCTTCTACTAGCCAACCGCAATGAATGACGCCAAGGAGATAGTCCAGAGGTGTAATATCTGTCAGCGGTACGCACACAAGCCACATGCGCCCAGATCGGAGATGCGACTGATACCGCTGGCATGGCCTTTCGCCCAATGGGCATGTTTTCCTCCTGGTGGCAGTCGACAAATTCTCAAAGTGGATCGAGGCAATGCCTGTTACTAACCAAAGCAGCACCACTGCCATCAAGTTTTTCGAGTCCATTGTATACAGGTTCAGAGTACCCCATAGCATCATAATGGACAACGGCTCGAACTTCATCTCGAAGGAGTTCCAAGGCTTCTACGAAAACCTCGGAATCAACCTATCATATGCCTCTGTGGCGCATCCACAAACTAATGGACAGATCGAAAAGTCCAATGGCCTCATCGGCAGTGGTATCAAGAATCCTTTGCTACACCCACTCGAAAGTCTTATGGGAGCCTGGGAGGAAGAGCAACCCTCCGTTCTATGGAGCCGACGTACAATGCCAAACAACTCAACTGGTGATACGTCCAAAACGTATCTACTTTCTCGAACACTTTTGCTATTGTTTCTCCTCTAATTTGTGTGATTTGGATACAACTAACACGGACTGATGCTGTTTTTAGAAGAATTGCTTTTGTGTCTAGTTTTTGTGTAGGAAATCAACTTTCAGGAAAAATCCTAGGAAATATCGCAAAACTCCTATTTTACTAGAAGACTCAAGGATCCAGAAGATGGGAAGGAGAAGGGCCACGAGGGTCCCACACCCCCTGGCCGTGCGGGGCAGGATAGGCCGCGCCTAGGGGTGGTGTGGCCACCTTGGGAACCCCCGCGGTCTCCCCCTTCGCCTACATAAGACCTCTGACCTAAAAACAGAGGGGCCCAGCGGTATCTTTGTTAGTGCTTTTTGACTTTGTTGCAACTTGTTGTGCTTAATTCTTGTCACTAGGGCCCGAGTGTCATGATCTCAGGTCTGAACATGTTATTGATTCATGACGATAGTATTATTTGTGATCTTATCTGCAAGTTGTTTACATATATTATTGTCTGGAACCAAAGGCCCCGAAGTGACAAAAATTGGGATAACCAGAGGGGATGGCTATGATATGAGGATCACATGTCTTCATGGAGTGTTAATGCTTTGCTCCGGTGCTCTATTAAAAGGATTACCTTAATTTCTAGTAGATTCCCTTGCGACCCCGCTGAACGGGCTGGCAGGACAAAAAAGATGTTGTGCAAGTTGTTATTGCGAGCACGTATGACTATATATGGAACACATGCCTATGATTGTTTAGTTCTTGGATGCTTTACGTTATTTATCTGCAAATGCTGTAGATCTTGATATTACATGAATTGTCTTGTCCATGCAAAACCCGTCCATCCATCCCTATGCCTACCGCACTCAAATCATGTTGTTTGCTACTATTGTTACTACTTCCTTTATTTTACTACTACTTTAATTTGCTATTGCTAGTACAAAACTGTTGCTACTGATAAACTACTTTTAGCAAGACTATTTCTAGGTGCACCTGAATTGACAACTCAGTTGTTAAGTCTTATAAATATTCTTTGGCTCCCCTTGTGTCGAATCAAATAAATTGGGTTATACTACCCTCGAAGACTGTTGCGTTCCCCTATACTTGTGGGTCATCAAGACTATTTTTTGGAGCTGTTGCCAGGGAGCATATATTTATTTATAGTTCACTTGGGATTATTATTGTTCGCTGCTATCCTTTTCATCATGGGCAAACTCGTGATGGAAAATTTCCTATATTACCATCCACTACAAGAAGAGGTACAGTTCTAAACACCTTTGTTGCTCTTGATTCACCATCTGTTATAAGTAAGCTTGTTACACCACCACCACATACACCTGCTACACACACTACCACTACTTCTGAATCTGAAATTGCTTCTGATGCTCATGATGTTACTTCTATTGTACTTGATGATGTTACTTCTATTGTCCTAGATGCTACTATTGCTAGAACTATATTGGGAAACACTTAAACTCCTAGTGAATACACTATTACACCTGTTAGCTCACCTGAGTCTAGAGAGAGTTATGACATTAATGATGGTTATATTGAAATGACTGATGAATTTATTTAAGAATATCGAAACACACGTGGTGGTAGTGCTATTAAGAGTATTCTTGAGAAACGTACTATTATACCTAAACTGTTTGCTGATGCTAAGTTTTCCACATCTCCCATAAACATTAAAGATAAAGATTATGATTTATCTCTTGATTTATCCTATATAAACATTATTGAGAAAGCACCTTTTTGTTGGACTGAGAATGAAAGGGCTATCGCACATATGACTGATCTTTCTACTATGAGTGCCTTATTTTCTAATGATGTTAAGATGCGCACCTACTTTGTTCGTAAAATTTTCCCTTTTTCTCTAAAAGGAGAAGATAAAGCTTGGTTTAATAATTTACCTCCTGGATCCATTGATAGACCTGACTGCTTGATTGCTACTTTCTTTCAGAAATATTTCCCTCCTAGTGCTCGACATGCTATTTTGCAGAGACTTTTTGATTTTAAATATGGTTAAGAGGAGAAATTGCCTGAGTTATGGACAAGGTTCTGTGCCTTGATTCATGCACATCCTAGATGTCCATTACCTAAAATGAGCTTCTTGATATATATTATAATGGACTAACTGATAAATCTAGGACATACCTGGATAGTTTTGCTGATTTTGATTTTAGGAAAAGAACTCCCACAGAAGCTAAAGAATTTATGGCTAAAATAAGCAAGAATTATGATGACTAGACTACAACTAAGCCAATTACACCTGAGTCAACTACACCTGAACCAATTGTGCCTGAACCAACCCCAACACCAACACCAAAGAAGAGAGGAGGATTGAATTAAATTATGAAGTGATGAAAGAAGCTAAGAAATGGCTTAAGGAGAAGGGTATTCAATCTGAAGATGTGAAGAATTTACCTCCTATAGAAGAATTATGTAAGCCAATTTCCCACTCGTCTACTATTGAGGTACACTCTCGATCAAGGTGATATTCCTTATGGTAAACCTCCTGATAAATGCTTAGAGGAACTTGATACTTTTATTGTTAAGCAAGGTAATTTTAATAAACAAGTTCAGAATCATTTATTGGAAAACTCTAGAGATATAATGAGTTGAAAGATATTGTGGAAATAACTTCTAATGATGTTAAAATGATTGTTAAACATTTCCAAATGGTTCAAACTCAAATTGATCAACTTGCTAAAGTACAAAAAGATATGTTAGTTAATGCTTCTAGAGATAAACATGCTGATGAAATTAGAAATAGGAGTGGTGCTACCACTCAGGATCCCTTATATCCTGAGGGACATCCTAAAAGAATTAAGCAAGATTCTCAACAAGCTGAAAATAGTGGTACTTCTTCTAAGAGAAAGAAAAAGAAACATAAAACAGTTGTAGAATCTCCTGAACCTGCTATAGATCCTAATAGTATATATGTTTGTGATACTAAAACTTAAAGTGGTCATGATAACAATAATGCTCCTGATAAGGAAGAAATTGAAGAAGAGCCTAAAAAGCACACTAAGAACACCAAGTACACTAAGGAAAATTTTGTTGCTAATAAACATGGTAGTGAAAGAGAACCTTGGGTGTATAAACCAATTCCTTTTCCTAATAAGAAACACAAGTCAAAGGAGGAAGAACACTATAACAAGTTTTGTGAGTGGATGAAACCTTTATTTTTGCAAATTCCTTTGACTAATGCTATTAAGTTGCCTCCTTATTCAAAGTATATCAAGGATATTGTCTCTAATAAGAGGAAGATTTCTAATGAGGAAATTTCTACTTTTCTTGCTAATTATTCCTTCAATGTTAAGGTTCAAAAGAATCTTGGGGATCTAGGTATTCCAACTATTCCTTGCTCTATTAAAAATAATTATGTTAGAAATACTTTGTGTGGTTGGAGCTGGAGTTAGTGTTATGCCTTTTTCTCTCTATAAGAGACTTCAACTAGAAAAATTGATATCAACTGATATATTATTGCAAATGGCTGATAAGTATACTACTACTACTACTGTTGGTATAGGTGAGGATGTTCCTGTTGAAGTGGCTCATAATTTCTTTGTTTTAACTGATTTTTTTGTGCTTGATGTGCCTGAAGATGATAATTTGTCTATTATTCTTGGGAGACCTTTTCTTAATACTGCAGGTGATGTCATCAATTGTATCAAGGAAAGTAACCTTTAATATTAATGATAAATAGCATACTATCTATTTCCCAAAGAATATTGATAAGAGCTATAGCCTGAATTCCATTGAAAATATTGAGAGCATCAAAGTTGGAGAAATATATTGTCCCATTCCACAAGAAAGTTTTGAAACTATTATGATTGGGACTATTGCTATCAAGATTGAGGTAACATAATAATTTAGTAAAATGCAAAGTTTTGTTTCATATAAAATTGTTTTGGTAACAATACTTGATCAACCTTGTTAACAAAGGGATTTTAATTGACAAAACAATGCTTTCACAATGATTATCCTTGCTCACTTTTATTTTTTTCACTCCAATCTTTGCTCTTCGTCTTGTTCGTCTTTGTTTTGCTAGTTGTTTGCTTTTTAGAGTGCCTTAGAACTTCTGCAGTTTTAGTTTTGGTTTGTTTTTGCTGCTCTCAAAAATCTTTTTCTGCAAGAAAATCAATTTTCATAACCTGAAAATTGGCCAAAAATAAAGTTTCCAGAAAATTCATATTAAATTTTCTCTCGAAAAAGGGGTAGAGTGGCACCTGGAGTGACCCAGGGGGGCACACCAGGCAGGCACACCCCCTGGTGGCGCGGCCTGCCATGCGGCGCGCCTGGCCCAGGCGTGGGCCACCCCTGGCCCTCCACTTAGCCTCCTTCCTGCCACTACTTTCTCTCTCCCAAAAACACCGGAAAATTTCTCAAAGCTCGAATTCCTACTATTCTTTCTCCCGATTTTCAATATCCTAGATCAGCCCATCTTTTCTGCTGATTTTTGGAGGGATTTCTCTACAGTATGTGCCTCCTCCGCTTGTCCAATTAGATTTTTGATTGATGGATTGTATCTTGAGTATTTTTCTACTGTAGGTGATAGGTTATGTGATCTTGCATGCTTGTTATATGCTTAGAGATTTCTTTTTGATGCATGTTTAGCCCTCTAGCAAGTTCCTATAGTAGTTCCCCTTCATTTATTAACTTGGAAATCACTTGGTTTGGTGTTTGTATAAAAATTTCAAAAAATAAGATGAGTGATTACCAGCTGAATCAACATAAATTAAGGGTACCGGAGGTTATGAAAGTACACCGCGAGGAGGAAGTCTTCTCCTCCATTTATCCATGACCAAAATTCATGAGAGCTGCAGGGATATTTCAGGATTTCCAAACTCTAATTTCTAATGTAGGTTTGGAGCATTTTGTTGGAGAAGAACCTTACCAATATGTGAAACTAACTATGTCTGTGGTGCAGGATTTTCGATTTAGTTGGTCCTTGCCTAACCCCATGGTTCACTACAAAATTTACAATATAGCTGTCAACCTCCCTTTTGATGATTTTTGTGCAGCTATCAGAGTGCCATAGTGGGGTTCATGTGAGAAGATTAGGGAGAGGCCCACGCCACTCATGGACTTATATGCGGAGATTTTCCAAGGATGCAGCTTCTCAAAGGAGAGTGGTAAAATTCGGAATATTCATCTCCCATCCATTAGATATTTTTCCTATTTCATTGCCAAGTGTGTTCTTGCTAGGATGACTGCTAGTAAGTTATCTTCATTTGATCTATCTTTTATCTCAGCTGGTTTGAAACGAGATAGAACTTATAACTTGGGTGCTTTGATAGCCTTCCATCTTGCTGCTAACCATGATAAAGGTGGAATTTGTGGAGGTATTATTGCATCCCGTTTGTTAGCTTTTCATGGTTTAGCGCCTCATCATTCAGAACTTGCAATTTCCCATAGAGAGACTTGATCTCAATTCCATGATACAACATAAATTTGTTTCTTCTTGGGCTAGTTTGAGCGATTTATCTTATGAAATAACCTTTTTCAAGAATGGTTGGAGAGGGGTTAAGTCTGAGAAAGTAGTCCCTTTGCCGGCACCTGCTTTGTTTAACTTTGATACCAGGAAAGGATGGTCACTCACGGAGGAAGAACTAAACACATACATGGCGGAGCTCTCCCATCAAGAGGAGAATGTTGGAGAGGATGCCCAAGATAATTTGGATCATCCCGCCAACATGGGGGAGTCTTCATAACAGCAACCCTCTTATGATTGGGGGCGCTTCTTATTCTTCATCGTGAGGTCATGATTATGATCATTCCTACGATGATCCACCGGCTTGGGGTTACTACCCGCATTTTGATTGATCATCACTTAGGCCAAAAGCCTATGCTTGGGGGGAGGTATACCGACATCACACTCATCTACATATCATGTTTTGTCGGTGCTTTGTATATCCATGTTTCACTTTCTTTTTAGTTTTTGTTTCTGCTTTCCAAAACACAAAAAGAGCAAAAATATTTTCGTGTTTATCTTTGTTTATTTCTTTGTATTTTAGATTTGGTTTGCTATAAGAAAAATCCAAAAAGATTTTTGCTTTGTTTTCTTTTTCATTGAGTCTTTCTTTAAAAAATCAAAAACCCCAAAATATTTGTTCTTCTTCTTTGGTTTTGTAAAGTTCGTTGCAGGGTTCAGCGATCTTCAGTGACTCCTTTGGATTTTGGTTTCATGTTATTATTCAAGACACACAAGTGAAAGGCAATAATGATGATGTATGACAACTCGAGGCGTGGTAAAAGCCTGGTAATGAACTCTATTTGTCTTCATTTTTGTACATATACTCATCATCGTGGGCATGCTTAGTCTGTTCATGTAAGGTGTATGTGTTTATTGGATGCTTAGTATTTCTTGCTCTATTATGATTACCTCCAGCTTGCTAATAATTTGTAGCATGTCATATAAATGTTTGCTTTCATTGTTCTATTCATAACTTGGTATGACATTGCGGTATCCTCCTCTGAATGTTTCATTTGAATCGACTTAGCACATGCTCACACATGCATATGACTGAACAAAAGTCAGTTAAGCCTCAATGATTTATTTTTCCTCAGAGTTATTGTATTACTTTGATGCCATAATTAATTTTTTTTGTTGCAAGCATGATTATGACAATTATTTCCCTCTCGTTTGTCACTTCCTTTCTATTGCTAGCCTTCACTTGCACTGAATATGAGCTCTACTCATGCTTCCAACTCCCCAAAACCAAAATTGTCAAAAGTGTCCAACATATCTACCTACTGGCATCATTGCTATTCTGTGCATATCTATTATGCCTTGTTTTCTTCCAAATAAAATGTTTGCTTGTTATGAGAAAATTAGTTAGTAAATCTCTCACGAACTTGATAGCACACTTTATTTTCTTGCACTTAATTAACCTGAACCATTGTGACTATCCGTGAAAGTTATATGCTTGCAAATTATAGGATGGGAGTTAGTAGAACTGTGTTGTCACGAGGAACACTTTCAACACGTGTAAATATTATCCAGTTGATATCATGCTCTTTTGTTTACAAATGTCGGCGGTGTGAAATAAAAGGGCAACTTGTAAGTCCATTGAGTTATGTATATGTGTTAGAGAAACGCTTGGGCCGCTAGCCTAAGCCATTCCTAATCATGGTGGAAACTTGTAGCATAACCATAGTGAGCAATTTATGACGCATTATCAGAAAAAATATATAAAAAAGAGAAGAGAACAAAATATGCACCATGCTTATGGTAAATAAAAGGATTGCTGAGATGCTCACTGTCTGTTGCCTTGTCATTTTGATATAGGATAGCTCCTGTATCATGGGGCAAGGGGTACCCCGTTGGCGGTTCTCTATGGTACGCATGTACTTACAATGACAAGAACTTACCAGTAACTTTAGTTGAGTAGCATGAGGAACAACCCTCATACTCAAGGGACATGAGATTTCTAGTTTATGATCTGTCAAGCATATAACTCATATTGGACCTCACTATAAATTAACCATCTAAACATGCCTATGATAGGCGCAATGAGAGCTCAAATCTAATGAGTACCATAGTTTTAGCATTTGGACGCCTTTAAAACTTTTCAAAACCTTTTCACTTCTTTGTTGAGTCACCACTTATTCTATGATCACCTTCTTGAGAGCATAGTTGTCATTCTTAGTGTAATGTGTTTGTCTCAAAACTTGGTTAATTATGACATAACTTTGATGCTTGTATCTTTGATATCTTTACTTCTAGTCTTCACTTGAACTTCAGAGGTGCCTTGGCATTTATGTTTTGCTCCACAATCAAAGTCAAGCGAGATACCACTTTATCATACCTTCTTATGAGCATTACAATGTTGCTTATGCTTATGTTTCATGCTTCTTATTATTATTGTGTTGGAATGTCTTCATAGCTTGCATGACTATTGAGTAGACTTAGTTGCATACCCCTTATTATGAATTGTCTAAGTATTGATCATATGCTGAGAATATATACATCACATGAAGCAAATGTGTTCGTGAAAGTTTCTTTTATCGCACTCAGTTTTCAACTACAAGCAATAAGCTAAGATTGGGGGGAGTTGATACGTCCAAAATGTATCTACTTTCTCGAACACTTTTGCTATCATTTCTCCTCTAATTTGTGTGATTTGGATACAACTAACACGGACTGAAGCTGTTTTCAGCAGAATTGCTTTGGTGTCTAGTTTTTGTGCAGGAAATCAACTTTCAGGAAAAATCCCGGGAAATATCGCAAAACTCCTATTTTACCAGAAGAGTCATGGAGCCAGAAGACGAGACGGAGAAGGGCCACAAGGGGCCCACACCCCTGGCCGCGCCTAGGGGTGGTGTGTCCACCTCGCACACCCCCACGGTCTCCCCCTTCGCCTACATAAGCCCTCTGACCTAAAAATAGAGGGGGCCCAGCGGTATCTTTGTTAGTGCTTTTTAACTTTGTTGCAACTGGTTGTGCTTAATGCTTGTCACTAGGACCCGAGTGCCATGATCTCAGATCTGAACATGTTATTGATTCATGATGATAGTATTGTTTGTGATCTTATCTGCAAGTTGTTTACACATATTATTGTCCGGAACCAAAGGCCCCAAAGTGAAAGAAATTGGGAGAACCGGAGGGGATGGCTGTGATATGAGGATCACATGTCTTCATGGAGTGTTAATTCTTTGCTCCGGTGCTCTATTAAAAGGATTAGCTTAATTTCCAGTAGATTCCCTTGCGACCCCGCTGCAACGGGCTGGCAGGACAAAAGATGTTGTGCAAGTTCTTATTGCGAGCACGTATGACTATATATGGAACACATGCCTATGATTGTTTAGTGCTTGGATGCTTTACCTTATTTATCTGCAAATGCCCTAGATCTTGATATTACATGAATAGTCTGGTCCATGCAACGCCCATCCATCTATCCCTATGCCCACCTCACTCAAATCCTGCTGTTTGCTACTATTGTTACTACTGCCTTTATTTTACTGCTGCTCTTACTTTGCTATTGCTACTACAAAACTGTTGCTACTGATAAACTATTGTGAGCAAGACTATTTCCAGGTGTAGCTGAATTGACAACTTAGTTGTTAAGGCTTATAAATATTCTTTGGCTACCCTTGTGTCGAATCAATAAATTGGGTTATACTCCCCTCAATGACTGTTGTGATCCCCTATACTTGTGGGTCATCAACTGGCTACACGCCCTTCTTCATGGTACAAAGAGCCGAAGCTATGCTACCTGCTGAGCTACGCTACAAGGCCCGACGGGTCGTCTCCTACAGCGAAGCCGAATCATCGACCGCACTTGAAGACGCCATCGACACGCTGGATGAGGCATGCGACATCACCGCGTCTCTCCCAACGGTGTATCAGCAGAGCCTCCGCAACTACCACAGCCGCCGGTTGCGTCCAAGGTCCTTCGTCGATTGACAAAAACGCATATAACCTGAGTAGCTGACCACGTCAAGATAATGAAAAGGACATGCATACTCTATAATCATACAATGCACTATGTGCCAATACATACAACTCTACAAGGGCATTACACGCCCACTCGAAAATGTACAGGCTTTACATTAGCTCATTTTTCGTTTGTAGGACTCAACTATGCTGGAGCAGAACGTTTGTTCGCTCCTCAAACACATCTACAATTTCTTCAGCATATTGCGCCACAGCCACGTAGTGTGGACGCATATCCCACGCCATACCATCTGGAGGAGGAGGTGGACCAACCGCTATCTCCGCAAGATTGACATCGCCGCGATGCAGTCAAACAAGAGATAGGGTTGCCTTCACGCCCGCACCTAGTTGATGGCGCATCAGCTCTTTCACGTGACCTGCATCTCGAAACATGGTGGCCCAAATCCCTGCGAGCGACGACCTTTCCTGCCTCAACACTTGAAGTACTTGATGGACATGATCTTGCACCGTCGCAAGGACGATCGCTAGATCATGGTCCATCCAGAAGAAGCTTCCGACCTCCAAATCTTGCCATGTCAGGCAATTCATTTGAATTGCAACACGCTCCTTCTCTTCCTTCGAAAGATGATTCACAACTGCACAATACAATGGGTTAGCCGACATAAAAACAAGCAACACACTAGAATATATAAAGGGTCAAGATGACTTACATTGGATTTGCTCACCCACTTGCCGCAATTCCTCTAGCAGAAACTCTTCTCTGGCAATGGCTCGATCGGCCTTGGACTTCCACACGTCCGCATGACCACGGATGCTGAGGATGTCCTTCTCCAAGCTTCGGACGCGATCACGCAAAAATGGCAACTGCGATGACTCGCTCAATGACGGGCGAGAGCCACGCGCAGGAGAAGGTGTAACCGCTGGTACCACTCCCGAAGGACCCTAAGGGTGCACGGGCAAACATCAATATCACAACATTTGACAATAGTGAAATTATGCATTCATATATACACAAATAAGGCCAGTATGTAGCAGAGTGACACTTGTTCATCCAAAATACATTACACATGCAACAGACAAAGAAAACTAGACTAGCTACAAGGCAGAAGGGCCTAAGCGCCAACACCCGGAGTAGCTTCAGATCCAAACTATCTACTATTGGACGCTCGCTGCTGCTCTAGCGAGTAGTCAGCCAGAAGATCTATCAGCTTAGTCCCAAAATGATTGAAGAAGGAGGCAAAGGTGGCAAACGCTACCTTGGTGCCATCCGCCGCCGTCGGCATCCTGTACGTGACCTGCGGTAGATCCAGCTGGGCTCGGGACGCCATTTCCATTGCCAGCCCCATCACATCGCCGACCCCTTTTGCGTCCGCTTGTACTTCGAAGGAGCATCATCCGCTAGAGCCTCTACGAGGGAGTCGACGTCCTCAAGGGCAACGCCCTTGGGGGTTAATCTCCTTGTAGAAGCCAGCAAGATCCTTTTGGCCTTGTTGAGCGACTCCACGGACAAGGTGCAACGATGTTCGATCGCTGCAACAACATCCCCAGAGGATCACCGTGCTCCAAGGAATCACGATCAAACGTAGCACCTGAAGCATCTCCAAAAGAAAAGTGGCAAACCCTTCGGATGAGGAACAAGGAATCGCAATCAAAGAATCTAACACTCAAAGAAAGAGCAAGGTGGCTTATCGGATATAGCCTTGGCAGCATCCATATGATTTTCAGCCATGGCTTTCTCCCGGGTTGCTATGACGGCCCCGAGCTGCTTCTCACGGTCTTCAGCCTCCTTCTGCTGACACTGGAGGGCCTTTGTAGCGTCCTTTGCCTCTTTCTACGCTTTGTCGAGACCCTTTTCGAGTGCGTTCATCTTGTGGAGGGAATCGTTGTTCTCATCTGCAGCATTGCTCAATAAACGATGAACACAATAAAATATTCTAGGAGCACTCGAAATCAAGCAAGAAGAAAAACACACCTTGCAGCTGCTTGAGGCTTCCTTCTAGAGAAAGGTGCTGCTCGGTCAGACGGTTGGCGTCACGCATAAAGGGCTGCGAAGAAAACAAAAAACTTGATGAATAAAGGGCTCGTGGTCTACCCCACGCAAAGAAGAGCGGCACTTACGTGATCAGCTGTGGACTCCAAAGGTTTCGTTTGAATCTTCCAAGCGACGAGTGCACGAGCCCCTTCCCTTAGGGAGCTCGAATGATCATCGTCAGAATTGGCCACCATCTTGGGAAACAAAGACGTAGGCTTCGATTCCGCAAACATATCTTCGGGATCCTCATCGAGCGACTCCTCCAAATGATTGCTACTAGCACTTACAAAGAACCAAATGAAAAAACAAGCTAATATTTAGCATATCTTGAAACTAACAAGACTCGGTCAAGAGAACTTACGATGGTATGTCTGACAGGTTGAAGATAGGAGTCTCCTTCTTCTCCTTATTATTCTTCTTGGCCGGTGGCTGCGGGGCCATCGCCCAAATAGGGTGTCACATCCCAAGATTTTCCAAATCTTGTAATGTGAAAAATAAATAAACAAAATAAATTTTTGTTGAAAATCAGGGTGAAAAGAAACTTTTGTTTCTAAAAGGAAACTTAAAATCCCATCCTGAACAAACTTTGGTTAAAGTTTGAATTCAAAAAATCCAAATCAAGAGAAATGCATTCCTCAATGAATGTATCTGGAAATTTGAACACTTGGAAAATAAATCCAAAACCCTAAGCCCTAATGGAATAAAAACCATTTCCAAGTTATCTCCAAATCCATGGATTTGATCCATACCAAAATTGATCAACAAATATTCACAAAGGATCAAGTAAGACCATAGAGATTGGTTTCACTTAGTTGGAACCATAAATAAAATCTTATGAATATAATAAGATAAGGAAATTGAATTTCCAAAGCTAATAAATCCCTTACCAAAAACCCATACCAATTGGTGAACAAAAAAAAAATCCTAAAGGGATTTAAAAACATAAAGCAATTATCAAATGGAGATTGTATTAATTAAATCAAACCCTATTTTATTAAATAACTAAATATCCATTTTATTTAATTATTGAATGGATCTTAAAATGAATAAAAATATTATTTTATTTTGGACTTTGGTTTATGTTGATAAGCAGAACCAAGTTCAAAGTTGTGAAGTGTGGTGTTTGTTTGAATTGTTTGAATTGGTTTGAGTGTTTGAATAATTGATTGAAATCCAAAACAGAAATTAGATTTAGAAAAAGAAAAATGTTTCAGGCAAAAAAAAAATAGTGCAAAGGACCCAGCCCAATAAGGCCCAGCAAACCAGCCCAGTTCTCTTCCAGAAAGAAAACAATTCACACCCAGTTTCTGACCCACACAGACAATGACCAGTGGACCCTCCCCCTCATTTCTTTTCCCACTGACCGGTGGACCCCACCTCTCTCTCTCTCACGAAGCGAACCGTTTTTCTTCACCGCGAAAGAAACTCACACAGAATATGACTGGTGGACCCAACTCCCTTTCCTCCTCTAACGCTGACAAGACGGCCCCACGCCACATCATCATCTCCTTCACCCACCCCGCAGACCAGTTCTTCCCCTCGCCGTTTCTGCTAAGATTTCGCCGAGTAAATTCGTCATAAACGCTGCAGCAAATACACCCGCGATTACTCTCGTTAACTCGCCTCTTCCCCCTCTATATTTTCCCTCTGACACCCCGCGCTGGCACGCCTTAGACCTCCCCAATTTCCTCCTCGAGCTCCTCTGTTCCGACCATCGTCTCCGGCCGATTCCGGCCAGCACACGCCCCCTCCTGCCTCCTCGATCACGCAGCGGTGCTCAGCATTCCCCAGCGGACCCTTCTGCAGCCGCAGCTCACCCGCGGGCGCCCCTGAGCCTCGGCAACGACTTTCCCGAGCCAGCGCCGCCGTCTGCTCCAACTGCGGCGACATCTCCCCGGTAAACCCGACCTCCCCTCTCATCCTCGTTGACACAATGATGATCTCCAAGCTCATACGAACCTAACAACACCTTCCGTTTGTCCAAGGACGCCCCCTATCCTCTCCTTCGACAACCTCCAGCATCGCCGCCGTCTGGTTCTTCTCCGACAACGTCCCCAGGTAGTTTCTGACCGCCCCGAGCCTACTCGTTCACGCGCACAGCTTTGTCATGATCCTGCGCATCTAACCGCGCCTTCGTTTTGTCTTAGGGTGATCGATAGCTTCGTCCTTGACCTCAACCAGAGCCAACCGCCGCCAGAACGAACTCCGGTGAGGAATTGCCGCAGACCCCGAGCGCCCCTTGACCAACCGCGAGTACCTTGAGCTTCGCCGTGTTCTCCTGAACCTGGTGAGCATCTCCCCTTTCTCCCTCACCTCCTGTAGCATCGGCACCGTCGTCGACCGACAGCTCTGCCGCCGGTGGCCACCGCAGCGCCGCTCCTTTTAGGTCAAACGCGCAGCGACCGTTAGATGCAGATCCATTGGCTACGAAAGAATCACTTAACGCGAAGGGGTATGCGTTCAGGGTCGCACGATCGGACTTGATCCAACGCTCCACAGCGACTGATCCGTGCGAACCGGTACCCTCTACCAAAAAGGGTACTTGCTTGATTGGTATTACTTTGACTTTGTCATTTTGTGTGCATTACTTTGACTTTGTCATTTTGTGTGTTGTTTTGCTTGATTGGTAGATTGAGTTTGTGCCTTGCTTGATTGAATTGTAGTGACTTGAAGAGTGTGATTGTTGCAAGGACAAGGAGTGAACCTATACCCTCTACCAAAAAGGCAAGTGATGCTTCATACTTTTGTCCCATTATTTTCACTATGCATTAGTGATTTCGCTAAGTAAAACTTGCATGGATTTTGCTAAGTATAAACCCTACTATAGTAAAACCTAGTAGATGAGTCCTTAGTGGAAATTTTCCTAAGTTAAGATTCCTATTACTATCAAGCTTAGCCTAGCTAATAGAAAACATGGGTGGAAAATATATTCACACTATGGAAAAAAATATCCTAAGTCTGAGGACTTGTGTTTTGTTTAATAAAACAACTAAGTAAATGAATTACCTGGGTGGAATGGAAGGAATGGTTTGTGTTGAGTGGTTCACAAGGCCATGGACTTGGCTTGTGTATCTCACTTGTGGATGGCCACCCAGGAACAAAGAGATTTGAGATGTCAAATGTTGAGAAGCTTCAAGTGCAACCACTTGGCAATATGGGCTCTGCCATGATCATATAGGTTGCAAGAACTTAACCATATGGACAGTGGGTGGTAGTGTTTGATAGGTTGGAGCGCGTCCATGATGGTCTAAGGGAAGGCTTCTGAAAGATCTTGTCTTGGGAAACCAAGTCTAGTGGGGAAAGTGCACCACCTCTACAGAGTGTAAAACCTAAGTACTTAGCCATGTCCCTGGTAAAGGACAATTTGAGCATCAAGACATGGAAGCAATCAAGAATCTCATCATTCAAATTTCTAAGTTAAAACTTGTGGTTTGAACAAGGGTTGTGTGCAATCTTCAATCTTTGATGGGGAGATGGCTTGGTACAAGGATCTTGAAATCTTTGATTGAGGAAGAAAAATGTTTTTGCCAAGCAAAACTTAGTATTTTCAAATGTTAAGGAAAAATCTATTTTGAGCAATGCAAGCCTCAACTCCACTTAGCCAAATGCATATAGATGATAGAATCCACTATACTACCAAAGTATCACTTGCCAATACAATTCAAATGTATTGACCCTTTGTGGCTGTAACTTGTATGTTGCAGGTTTGATTGTTTTTAGTGAAGATTGATTGATTAGGATTACAAAGTCTACAACCAACATCTGCCTGTGGCACTTTGAAGATGAAGGACCCCATGACTATAGTTATTCCGCTGCAATGTAATGTAATAGCCAAATGAGCTATGTATTGATGTAATAAAATTATTTTATTCCTGGTTATAAAGTTGTATTATGACCTTTGTTTCTTGATATTACATCTAAACTGTGGATGCTAGCTATTGATCCAGGGACTAGCATTGTAAACACAGGGGGCTCAATCTTATTAAAGATTTGGGGACCCTATAGATGGTATCAGAGCATTGTGTTGCCTGTAGGATTTGTAAACCTAGGATTGGACAAAAACCCTTAGAAAAATAGGAGTTGTATTTGTTCCAAAACTTATTTACAAACAATCTTGTAAACTCTTTCCTCAACAATTTTGGTTTTAACTCTACGTCTCCTCTATATTCAAACTTGATGGACAAAGCCTTTCCATGACCAAAGACTTCACCATGTGCAAAGGACTTCTTCAACTCTAATGACTTCAACATCTTCAGCACATTCATCAAGGACCTCCAACTTGGATATCACTAAGAACTACAAGATAGACAAGGACATCTTTCTCAAGATTTAGAGAATGAGGGAATGCAAAAGTTAGAAGGAGCCTACATCATTTGAAGTATTGTGACCAAAAGTTTTCCAAGGAAAACATGATCTCATGCAAGAAGAATCAACCAAGAAGGATGGAAAGATCTCAAGTGAACCATATAGATGGACCACCATATTTAGTTTAAGTCAAACCCACCAACTTATGTGGTGTAACAAAAATATTTTTGGTTGCCTAAAATTATGCTTGAAACTTGTTGTTTGAGTGGAATGTTTGGTTTGTGACTGCTTGCACATTGCTTGAGTAAATTGTGATGTGTGTGATTAGAATTATTTCCTTAGAAATCTCTTGCCTATTCTAACCCCAACTCAACCCAAACAGATGACTTCTCCAAGAGACTCCAACATCAAAGATGATGACAACAACACCAACCAAGCTGACAGCATGAAAGAGCTCATAGCAACCCAAAACCAGTTGAACCAACTAACAACTCAGTTCATAGCCAGCAATAGTGATAAAGATCCAGCACTGCAAAAGTTTTTGGAGGAACAAACCCAACTGATGCTTAAGGTGACTAATCAAATGATCAACATGGAAGAAAGCTATCCCAAAAGAGTCTTTGACAACAAGGATGACAGAAATATTATTCTAGATGGAGACCCAGCTTGCATTATTTGTGGAGACAAGGACCATACTTCCAAGGAGCATGAAGATCAATGCCCTAACTGTGAAGAGAAACATCCTATTGGACAATGTCCTACCTCTCAAGCCACTTGCTACCTATGTGAAGGCAGCAATCATACTCCTATCCAATGCCCTATCTACTCCATGGTGGAACAAAGGAAACAAGAAGGATCCAAGTCTACCAAAGGAAAAGGACCACTCGTACCTCCAAACAAGACAACCCAATTCAAAGGATCAAAGAAACCCAAGAAACCAAAGCAGGACATGAGCCTTGTGCAATGTCGTAAATGTAAGGAAATGGGACACTACCCCAGTGGATGCCCAGAGAACCCGAAGAATAAAGAGATCGGCCAAGTAGTGTGCAACAATTGCAAAGAACCAGGCCACTATGTAGCAACTTGTCCACAAGAGCCACGTAAAGAACTCAAGGACATCCATTGTTTCAATTGCAAGAACCTAGGGAATTATGCAAGCAATTGTCCAGAAAAGATGAAGAACAAGTTAAACAAGCCTATGGAGAAACTCAACCTTGGCCCATGAGTCAAGAATGGAAACCAAGGACACAATGCAAAAGTTTGCTTAGAGAAGTTTTCCCAGGATCCCAAGAAGGACAATGTGTAATTTTTTTTGAATTTTTTTAAGGGTGGTAGTACCCTAGTTGTTTTGAACCTGCTTGTAACCCTAACCTTCCCAAATCTCGGGCCAAGATTTATTTTAAGGGTGGTAGCCTGTCACATCCCAAGATTTTCCAAATCTTGTAATGTGAAAAATAAATAAAAAAAATAAATTTTTGTTGAAAATCAGGGTGAAAAGAAACTTTGTCTTCTAAAAGGAAACTTAAAATCCCATCCTGAACAAACTTTGGTTAAAGTTTGAATTCAACAAATCCAAATCAAGAGAAATGCATTCCTCAATGAATGTATCTGGAAATTTGAACACTTGGAAAATAAATCCAAAACCCTAAGCCCTAATGGAATAAAAACCATTTCCAAGTTATCTCCAAATCCATGGATTTGATCCATACCAAAATTGATCAACAAATATTCACAAAGGATCAAGTAAGACCATAGAGATTGGTTCACTTAGTTGGAACCATAAATAAAATCTTATGAATATAATAAGATAAGGAAATTGAATTTCCAAAGCTAATAAAGCCCTTACCAAAAACCCATACCAATTGGTGAACAAAAAAAATCCTAAAGGGATTTAAAAACATAAAGCAATTATCAAATGGAGATTGTATTAATTAAATCAAACCCTATTTTATTAAATAACTAAAGATCCATTTTATTTAATTATTGAATGGATCTTAAAATGAATAAAAATATTATTTTATTTTGGACTTTGGTTTATGTTGATAAGCAGAACCAAGTTCAAAGTTGTGAAGTGTGGTGTTTGTTTGAATTGTTTGAATTGGTTTGAGTGTTTGAATAATTGATTGAAATCCAAAACAGAAATTAGATTTAGAAAAAGAAAAATGTTTCAGGCAGAAAAAAATAGTGCAAAGGACCCAGCCAAATAAGGCCCAGCAAACCAGCCCAGTTCTCTTCCAGAAAGAAAACAATTCACACCCAGTTTCTGACCCACACAGACAATGACCAGTGGACCCTCCCCCTCATTTCTTTTCCCACTGACCGGTGGACCCCACCTCTCTCTCTCTCACGAAGCGAACCGTTTTTCTTCACCGCGAAAGAAACCCACACAGAGTATGACTGGTGGACCCAACTCCCTTTCCTCCTCTAACGCTGACAAGACGGCCCCACGCCACATCATCATCTCCTTCACCCACCCCGCAGACCAGTTCTTCCCCTCGCCGTTTCTGCTAAGATTTCGCCGAGTAAATTCGTCATAAACGCTGCAGCAAATACACCCGCGATTACTCTCGTTAACTCGCCTCTTCCCCCTCTATATTTTCCCTCTGACACCCCGCGCTGGCACGCCTTAGACCTCCCCAATTTCCTCCTCGAGCTCCTCTGTTCCGACCATCGTCTCCGGCCGATTCCGTCCAGCACACGCCCCCTCCTGCCTCCTCGATCACGCAGCGGTGCTCAGCATTCCCCAGCGGACCCTTCTGCAGCCGCAGCTCACCCGCGGGCGCCCCTGAGCCTCGGCAACGACTTTCCCGAGCCAGCGCCGCCGTCTGCTCCAACTGCGGCGACATCTCCCTGGTAAACCTGACCTCCCCTCTCATCCTCGTTGACACAATGATGATCTCCAAGCTCATACGAACCTAACAACACCTTCCGTTTGTCCTAGGGCGCCCCCTATCCTCTCCTTCGACAACCTCCAGCATCGCCGCCGTCTGGTTCTTCTCCGACAACGTCCCCAGGTAGTTTCCAACCGCCCCGAGCCTCCTCGTTCACGCGCACAGCTTTGTCATGATCCTGCGCATCTAACCGCGCCTTCGTTTTGCCTTAGGGTGATCGACAGCTTCGTCCTCGACCTCAACCAGAGCCAATCGCCGCCAGAACGAACTCCGGTGAGGAATTGCCGCAGACCCCGAGCGCCCCTTGACCAACCGCGAGTACCTTGAGCTTCGCCGTGTTCTCCTGAACCTGGTGAGCATCTCCCCTTTCTCCCTCACCTCCTGTAGCATCAGCACCGTCGTCGACTGACAGCTCCGCCGCCGGTGGCCACCGCAGCGCCGCTCCTTTTAGGTCAAACGCGCAGCGACCGTTAGATGCAGATCCATTGGCTACGAAAGAATCACTTAACGCGAAGGGGTATGCGTTCAGGGTCGCAAGATCGGACTTGATCCAACGCTCCACAGCGACTGATCCGTGCGAACCGGTACCGACGAATTAGAATAAGACACGTGTCTCTGCTGGGTTGATTTAAAACAGAATTGATCTAATTGATGTTCAATTTTGTAAATTCCATAACTTTGGATCCACACGTCCAAAAATTACAAATTTTATGTCGTTGGATTCAGGAGAGCAAGACCTAACCAACCATGCCCTTAGTTTAGCAAATAGTATCTGTTAGCTTGCTTGTTTTTGCAGATTCTTTTGTGAGCTTGTTTAGATTAGAAAAAATTGTTTAAAAATGTTTTTAGGGTTAAAACCTTTGCAAATTGGTTTTTTGTGACCTTACTGACCCTAGGAACCAACCCATGTTTTGGAAAATGAATTTGGAAAAGTTTAGAATGGATTACTTGGTTTAGTCCATTTCTAGCTAATTAAAACTATTGTTTTGTTTATGAAAAAATGGTTTTGAGTAAAAACTTTGAGAAAATGGTTTGGACCAAACCTACTGACCCAAAACACCAAGTTTTGCAATAGCAACTCATTTGGTGAAACAAAATAATGATTCTTGATTTAAAAACCATTTCTAGTCAAATAGAAATGTGGTTATTTTACTAAAAATGATTTTGGAAGAAAACCTTTGGAAAATATTTTGTTTTAAACTCACTGACTCCAAAACCCAAGTTTTGTGATTTGAAGACATATTTGGTGAAACCTATAGGTTAATGCCTTAGTAAAAATATTTCTACACCACATAAAATGATACTTTGTTTTGAAAATGGTTTATGAAGTGAAACCTTTTGCAAATGATTTTGCCACTCGACAGAATGACCAAATAGGTGTTTGCAAATGTTTATGACCCATTAGGAACCACTTTTTCAAACAAAACAAAGCTTGGCATGTTTGCATGCATTACTTTGACTTTGTCATTTTGTGTGTTGTTTTGCTTGATTGGTAGATTGAGTTTGTGCCTTGCTTGATTGAATTGTAGTGACTTGAAGAGTGTGATTGTTGCAAGGACAAGGAGTGAACCTATACCCTCTACCAAAAAGGCAAGTGATGCTTCATACTTTTGTCCCATTATTTTCACTATGCATTAGTGATTTCGCTAAGTAAAACTTGCATGGATTTTGCTAAGTATAAACCCTACTATAGTAAAACCTAGTAGATGAGTCCTTAGTGGAAATTTTCCTAAGTTAAGATTCCTATTACTATCAAGCTTAGCCTAGCTAATAGAAAACATGGGTGGAAAATATATTCACACTATGGAAAAAAATATCCTAAGTCTGAGGACTTGTGTTTTGTTTAATAAAACAACTAAGTAAATGAATTACCTGGGTGGAATGGAAGGAATGGTTTGTGTTGAGTGGTTCACAAGGCCATGGACTTGGCTTGTGTATCTCACTTGTGGATGGCCACCCAGGAACAAAGAGATTTGAGATGTCAAATGTTGAGAAGCTTCAAGTGCAACCACTTGGCAATATGGGCTCTGCCATGATCATATAGGTTGCAAGAACTTAACCATATGGACAGTGGGTGGTAGTGTTTGATAGGTTGGAGCGCGTCCATGATGGTCTAAGGGAAGGCTTCTGAAAGATCTTGTCTTGGGAAACCAAGTCTAGTGGGGAAAGTGCACCACCTTTGCAAAGTGTAAAACCTAAGTACTTAGCCATGTCCCTGGTAAAGGACAATTTGAGCATCAAGACATGGAAGCAATCAAGAATCTCATCATTCAAATTTCTAAGTTAAAACTTGTGGTTTGAACAAGGGTTGTGTGCAATCTTCAATCTTTGATGGAGAGATGGCTTGGTACAAGGATCTTGAAATCTTTGATTGAGGAAGAAAAATGTTTTTGCCAAGCAAAACTTAGTATTTTCAAATGTTAAGGAAAAATCTATTTTGAGCAATGCAAGGCTCAACTCCACTTAGCCAAATGCATATAGATGATAGAATCCACTATACTACCAAAGTATCACTTGCCAATACAATTCAAATGTATTGACCCTTTGTGGCTGTAACTTGTATGTTGCAGGTTTGATTGTTTTTAGTGAAGATTGATTGATTAGGATTACAAAGTCTACAACCAACATCTGCCTATGGCACTTTGAAGATGAAGGACCCCATGACTATAGTTATTCCGCTGCAATGTAATGTAATAGCCAAATGAGCTATGTATTGATGTAATAAAATTATTTTATTCCTGGTTATAAAGTTGTATTATGACCTTTGTTTCTTGATATTACATCTAAACTGTGGATGCTAGCTATTAATCCAGGGACTAGCATTGTAAACACAGGGGGCTCAATCTTATTAAAGATTTGGGGACCCTACATAGGGATAGCCTCGATAGGTCCAGAGGTCGCACCATCATCCCCACCGTGGTACTCGAGGAAGGAGGGACCCTTCGGTGTTGGTGGCGTCACCCCATCTGAAGTTTCGCACCGGGACCTCTTTCGAGTCTGCCCTTCGCTCGGCTCGGGGGCTTCTAGGGAAGGAGACTGCGCCGGGGGAGCTTGGAGTCAGAATCCACCTCCTCGTTGTCTGACACATCTGTATACTTTTCAGGTAGAGGGGCACCATCCCCGCTACCTTGTAGCCCTAAAAATTGAAGACAAGACATGAAACAAGATATGTAATAATAACAAGCAACAAGCATTCGAAAGCGTTACACGCAACTACAGGTTTCACCCGGGGGACCGCTTTCTTGGCACTGAACGGAGAAGTCAGGGACTTCCCCAGAAGCTCCTCGTCGGCTTTGTGCTTCAGCAGAGGCCGAAGCGCCCTATCAAACTCAGCCAAAGACATATCCTTCGGCAGAACCCCTGTCTGCTCACTGGCGCCAGCATACAAGAACATCAGGTGCGCCCTCACTTGGAGCGGATGCACCCGACGCTGGAGGAAGGTGCGAATGATGTCGACACCGTTGACCTCCTTCCCTGGCACCAGCTGCAGGGCCTCCACCCGCTTGTAGATCTTCTCCACCTCTTCAGACTCACCCTCTAAAATGTTGTTCGATCACGACCTCTTTCGGATGATATTCTGGGTGGTGTCGAAGGGAGCGAGCCCGTAATGCTGATGTCGTGGATGTAAATCCATTTCCTTCGCCATTGCTGGAAGGACTTGCAAATATGAAAAGAGAAGAACTGGACTAAGGAGCGGATGGAAATTCTGCAACCTCCCAGTGGATAAACACCACCAGTGCCAGATTGCCTCTTCACGGAGTAGAGTCTCTGGAAGAGGCCAACTTGAGGCTCGATACCGATCCAGCACTCGTAGAGGCTAATGAAGCAGGCGATGTGGAGAAGAGAATTGGGAGACAGATGGTGATGCTGAATCCCATAAAAAAGGAGCCCACGAAGAAATTCATGGTAGGGCAAAGAAAGACCGCGGATGAAAAAGGCAAAGAACATAAACCGAAACCCTTCGGGTGGGCGCGAGATTACCTCTTGGCCCTGTTGTCAGGGGAATGGCCACGGAAGATGCTGCGATTATCAGCGAGTAGTAGAACGAGGGGCAAGGGCGGCCAGCCATCTGCGGTCCGAGATGAGGGCAGAGACACAAGGTTTTACCGAGGTTCGCCCCCCGGAGGGTGATGGTGCGTGGAAGCTTCGGTGGGAGACCCCAAGAGGAAGGTGTGATGAGCATAGCAGCAAGTTTATCTCAGTAAGAAACCAAGGTTATCGAACCAGTAGGAGGAAGGAAACGACTCAAAGGTGTTGCTAGCAATTTTGAAACTTGCACAACACAAACTCAAGACTTTGCCCCAACGAACGGTGACATTGTCAATCTAACCAGTTTGCTGAAAACAAAGGGTTAACTATATGGTGTGGAAGGTAATCGTGGTTTGCAGAAAGGTGAACAATAATAGTGGAATATGTATCAATGGTAACGATTGCACCAGGGTCCATAGTTCACTAGAGGTGTTCTCCTTAAGATAAACAAACATGGCATGCTAGGTAAACAAATTACAGCAGGGCAATTGATATGACTGAGCAAGGCATAACAATGCAATACTAGACATTCATGATCCTGTGAGATTCGATTGGGCAATACAACAAGATACATAGACCTCCATCCAACTACATCTATGACTAGTAGTCCACCTTCAGGTTATCATCCGAACCACCTATGGTATTAAGTTGCAAGCAACGGATAACTGCTTTAAGCAAAGTGTGTAAGGTAAACAATCCACTTGTTCCATGAACAAGAGACCGTTGTTTCTCCCTAGTGGCAACAACATATCTACAACCTAGAGATTTCTGTCACTTCCCTTAGATTAAATAGAGGCATGAACCCACTATCGAGCATAAATACCCCCTCTTGGAGTCACTAGCATCTACTTGGCCAAGATAGATACTAGAAACGGAGATCATGCAAGATCTCAAACAACACAGACATGATAGAATCAATAGGAGAAAACAATTAATCATTCTGACATAGTAATCTCAATATCCATCGGATCGCCGCAAGCACAACATGCATGATTACAAATAGATTATCTTGATCATGAACGAAGCTCACAAGATCCAAAATGGTAGCACAAAGGAGGAGATACAACCATATAGCTACTACATGGACCTGTAGTCCAAGGTGGAACTACTCACACTTCATATTGAAGGATGGAATGATGAAGAAGAAGGCCTCCGGGATGATCTCCCCTCCGGCAGGGTGCCGGGAAGAGATTCAGACCTCCTGATCTAGGGACGATGGTGGCGGCGGCTACAGACGGTTTCGTGGAAAATTGATCATGTAGTTAGGGTTTCTGTTCGCTGGTCTTTATAGGCGAAGTGGTGAGGCAGGGGGTAGCCAGGGCAGCCGCACCCCCCAGGCGCGGGCTGGGCCCAGCAACGCGGCCAGGGGTGCGCCCCCCTAGTGTCTCTCCTCCGTCTCGCACTCTGGCTGCGTGTTCCGAGAATATTAATTTTCTTCCTTTTTGGAACCAAAAACAGAAGAAAATAGGCAACTGGCACTGTGGCATCTTGTTAATAGGTTAGTACTAGAAAACATATAAAAACACCTCAAAGTGTAGACAAAGCAAAGAAAATTAGATACTAAACAAGCATGTAACATAAAAAGTTATAGATACGTTTCCGACGCATCAACCATCCCCAAGATTAACTCCTACTCGTCCTCGAGTAGGTAAGTGATAAAAAGAATAATTTTTGAGGTGACATGCACCATCAAAATCAAGATCAAACCATTTGCAAGCACTAAAAGCTGGGATCAGAGAACTCTAAACATGAGCATGAAAGATGGAGTTCTAACAGTAAGACAAAGTAACCATGCATGCAACATGAAAGGTTACAAACAAAGATCATGAATAACATGCATTGAAAAATGTTTATTTGTTTCACATATAGAAAACATAGCATAGTGGCATTCATCTTGTCCCTCATGGAGTAGAAAATAGATGCATAGGACACCTTCAAAGTTCATAAGAGTGACTAGATACAAATAGCACAAGAACAAGTAATAATAACAATATGCATCAATCAATAAGTTTTGGGACAATGCACATAGAACTAAGAATGGCAACTACGCTCTCTTAAGTGGTGCCTAAGGATAGAAGGTGAACACTAAATATAATGGTGGAAGAAAGGCCCTTCATAAAGGGAAGCAGGGATTTCAAGTCTCAAAAAGAGCTTCCAAAAATTATGGTACTTGTTAGCTTTCAGCCCTCATTGCCCCTATCATAAGCATCTTGAAGTGATTAAGGTTAAGGTGAACAAACTAAGGAGTATATGCTTGACAAGGGCCGCTCCTCAAGCTACTCAACTTTAGTCACTTGTAAGTTCTTGTCATAGTAAGTACATGTGTATCATAGAGAACCGCCAACGGGGTACCCCTTGCACATGATACATGAGCTATCCCATAATCAAAATGACAAGGAAAGCAGACAATGAGCATCGCAGCCATCTTCTTATTTACCATGGGAATATGGTGCTTTTTTTCTCTCTTTCCTCTTTTCTCAATATGTCTCTTTTTTTATAAGAATAAAGCTTCATAGATGTCATTATGGTGATGCTGCAAGTTTCCACCATGATTAGGCATGGCTTAGGCTAGCGGCCAAGGCATTTCTCTAAAACACATACATAACTCCATGGACTTACAAGCTCCCCTTTCATTTCACACTGACGACACCCATAGACAAAAGAGCATGATATCAACTGTGTACAAAGTACAAGTGCAATGTTGAACGCGTTCCCCATGACAGCACTGTTCTGCTAATTCCAACGCATAAGTGCAAGCATATACAACATAGATGACACAATGGTTCAAGTTTATTAGGGGCAAGAAAAATAAAGTGTGCCATCAAGTTCGCGAGAGATTTAATAAATAAGTTTTCACATAAAAAAAATACTCTTTAATTGGAAGATAGATGAAAACAAGAATATACTTGGAATGGTGTAACACATGTAGGGTTTGTAGCATAGAAAACAAAAAAATTCCTATGATGGGAACAACTATGTACCAAGATCTATCTAGTAGATACAAGCAACGGGCGGATATACATCCGTAGAGAAGATACCCTTGAAGACCGACAAAGCTTAACGAGGTTGAACTCGTGGTTCATGTAGACGATCTCTTGCTGATCTCAAGATCGACAGGAAGTCCTAGCCCCACAAATGAGCAGTGCATCCGTGCTCGCACACACGTCCGAGGCACCAAACAACCTCCGCATCCTCGCTCCAGCAATGCAGCGGAAGCACAAATATTTTCTGCCGAAAAGCCACCGGGAATATGTATCTCTCTAGTCCGAGACCATGGAAATAAATACTAGAGGGGGAGATAGATCCTTCACGAGGAGGTGTGAGTGAGAACTCAGAGGAGGGGCTCCTTATATACGGTAGGGGGGTAACCTAAGGGGGCATGTCCGCTAGCCATGGAGGGTTCCCCCACCTCTCCCTCATTCATGTGGGTGGAAGCTCCACTCACAAAATGCCCCTTCAATTTTCTCCATTCAAAATCCCACTCAAATTCCCATTAAATTTCCACAAAATTTAATGAAAATTCTCATTAAATAAAACTCTTTTTATTTATTCAGAATTTTGTCAATTACATTAATGACAAACATTCACATATAACCCCTTGCTAGTATTTCATTTCACATGAAGAAACACTTTGTGCAATTTCACCCAAAACCAGTTTTGGTATCTAGTGAAATAAATTCCTGCGCTTTCTTATTCTTTTCAGCATGAAACTATTTGCTCCAAATGGTGTCGGTGTCTCTTAAGTGTGTCACCCTATGGTTCGCGAATAATGCGAACATGATCGAGACCCCTCTCAAATCAATAACCAGAAGCGGGACCTAGAGATCCATACTGACTCCCAAACATTCAATGATGACTTTCTTGTGATCGTGAGAACCATTTACGCTATTATCTTAACCCCTTTGTTTCGCGATATATTACATGTCCGAGATTCGTTCATCGATATCTCCATACCTAGTTTGATCTCGTTATTGACATGTACTCTTTTCTCGTTCTCGTGATATAATATTCTAGTGATCAAATCAGTTGCTTGCAAGCTAATCAATGTGATATCACCGAGAGGGCCCAGAGAATATCTATCCGTCATCGGGATGAACAAACTTCACTCTCAATCCATGGGCTTCAACATAACACTTTAGTACTACTGAAACCATCTTTATAATCACCATTTTACGGTGTGACGTTTGATGTTATCAAGATACTCTTCTAGTGTTAGTGATTTACATGATCTCATGGTCTAAGGATTAGGATCACTTCATTTGTTATATCAATATAAACTCAATGACTTTGATCGTAATGCTATACTTTGGATGAATGTTCATCACACCATTCCAATAATGTTGTGACCTCATTATTAACAACATCCAATGTCCATGATTAGGAAACCTTGATCATCTTGTTAATGAACGATCTAGTTTATAAGAGAGGCATAACTAGGAACTTTCTGTTTGTTTATTAAACACACATGTATTAATGTTTCCGTATTAATACAATTATAGCATGCAAAATAAACATTTATCATAAATAAGGAATACGATAATAACCACTTTATTATTGCCTCTCGGGCATATTTTCTTCAGTCTCCCACTTGCACTAGAGACAATAATCTAGTTTAGAAACTTTGTGTATTGAACACCTATGGCTTTCTGGTATTCCATATACACGATTGCAAGTGGTTAACATAATCTACGGATCTGATGCTTTCAGGTTCGTGTGTATTTGCATGTCTTTGCGTCTTCACGCATCACTCATTCTCCAATGAGATGGCATTGTATAAATTTGGTATTTTGGTGAGACCTTTTAGTTCTTTGGGGTTAAATCATGTCAATACTATTGCCATACAATATATCTTTATTGTTAGACCGTTGCGAACCACACCTTAGTTTGATAACAAACTACTTGACACAAATGCCCTCTTTTGCTGTTACTATAGCAGTCATATACTTAGCCTTTTGTTGTAGTATCCGTCATAATGTCTTAACTTTGGAATTCATCAAAATCATGGAAACTTTCTTTCCATTTCATTGTTCCACCCATAGTTTAAATTGAGATAAACGTAATTTTGTATCTTGTGACAAAACTAGTATCAATGTAATGTTTTACAATGAAATATATGTAATTGTTAGTCACCTCTACACAAATATATTCTTAGTTCTTCCAAAAGATCATAAGAATTTCCTTGCTATCGTCCAATGATCATCTTGTGATTCATTCTGGTATATGCTCATAATGTTTAGAGCATAGGACATATCTGGATGTGTATATATCATGGTATGATTGATCAAAACATTCTCGTGATATCACTCATAAAGTGTCAAAGCACTTGAATCTTGTGTCACTTATCAAGTGTTGATACACTTGAATCATGATTCAATTCTTTTCCATGCGACAATAACTGTTTCTCATCGTTTGTATATTGAACTCCTTCAATATCTCATATATGTATGTTTGGCACAACCATATTAGCGTCACAGTCGATCCATGTAGACATTCATGCTAAATATTCGGGTTTTGCCTAAGTCTTTCATTGAAATGAAATTCTTAACCTTTTTTAATAAAAGATACATCGTTTCCAATCAACAAGATGTCCTCCACATAATGTATTAGAAATATGTCTCAGCGCTCCCACTTAATTTCTTGCAAATGCAAGCATCTTCATCGTCTCCTGATGAAAACTCCTTTAACAGTTTCATCACGGTGAAGATTCCAAATCCGCGATGCTTACTTCAACCATTGAAGTTTGTATGCCCTTTTCAGCATCCTTTGAATTAATAAAAACCCTTTGGATCGTGTCTTGTACACGTCCTAGGTAACCATTCTATTAGAAGAACTTTGTTTTGTTTATTCATCTACCATATACCAAATTATATGTAGTGGTTGCTACATTAATCCGTCCAGACTAAATATCACTATGAAAGATCCAATCTTGTCATAGTCAACTCCTTGAACATTGTATAAAATACTTTACGACATGTCGACTATTTCATAGATGTGAAACATCCATGTCTGTTTCTTTATAGATCCAAATACGACCGATAGGTTTTTACACCTTTCCGGAGGGTCTTCCAAGTTCAAAACATGATTTTATGGCTTCAAGCCATTTGATGGAGTCAGGGCCCATCGTCGCTTCTTTGCATGTAGTCGGTTCATCATTGTCAAACAATAATGATTTACTCTCAAATCTTAGCATTTGATTGTTTATCCGACCTACTTGGTTCAATAGGAACTTAGACCTCTATGACCACAACCTTTGAGGCACGTGAGCCATGAGCATTTTGGCTGCCTCCGAAAAAATTTCCGGTGCTACGCAACTCAAAACATATAGCTAAGGTTCGTTAACCTTATCAAAGTTCTATTGTCCTCCCACTTAACGTTTGCGAAAAAATCCTTTTTCAAGAAACTTCACGTTTCAAGCGACAAACCGTTTTGTCCTCAGTGTTATGGAGGAATACCCAATGGTTATTCAAAATAACCTACAAAGACATGCTCATCCGACTTTGGTTGTAAACATCTTACTTATGCTTAGCATACCAAAATTTAAGAAAGGACAACTTGGGTTTTACCACAAACCATAACTTACATGGTGTCATTTCAATGGATCAAGATGGAGCTCTTTTTAGTGTAAAAGCGGTAGTCTCTAAAGGTTTAATCTTTTAAAACATAATGGCAGTTTAATAAATAACACCTTTGATCCAACCATGTCAATCAAGGTTTCATTACAAATCTCAAACACTCTATATTCCTATGGTGTTTCGGGAGATGTAAATCTAGGTGTTTTGCTAAACTTGCAACTCAAATAAATCCCTTTATGATAAAATCATAAATTATTTATTTTGTTGTTACACTTGTAACTCAAATAAATCCCTTTATGATAAAATCATAAATCATTTATTTTCTTATTACAATGATTTTCCACTTCATCTTGAAAGTCTTTGAACTTTTTCAAATATTTCATACTTCTTTATCATTAAGTGAATATTCACTCAAATTTCCGGAGAAAGCATATGAAGTTGAAATCCACCGCTTACGAGTATACATAATGGACTACATACATAGATATGTATAAATTCCAATATTTTAGTCGTTCGTTCATCTTTGGCCTTTGAACAATGTTTTAATTATCCCGAGGAAAGTCTCCCAAGCGTCACTTGATCAAATCAAAGACTCGAAAAATCCATGAATATGGAGATTCTTCATGTTTTCTTTCCAATATAATTTAAATGGCGATATCACTTCGTAAGTGATCTTTCAACGATTTGTCTTGCGACATTTTAGCATTAGTTTTTATGCATGTGATTTATCCAACTAGATTTTTAAATCATCTATCTTATATGGAATGCGGTAATTATTTGAACAATATTTGTTCTCATAATAACTGATTTAAATAATGATTATTAAAACAAATCTTGAAGATAAGATTTGATATCAACGAGAAATAAAAACAACGGTTTGTTTGTTTTCGATGAACATCATCACATATTCTCTTGATATTTACTTAGGCTATTGTGGTTCATGAATTGCGTTGTTTTGTATGAAATTTCATACCAACCAATTCGGTATTCAATACCCAAGAACCACATTGTTTAACAAGCAAAGAATACAACCATAACATCTATATCATCTATATACCTAAACTACATATTTCCAGTCTTTTATTTTATGCCAAATATATTTTATAGATTCTCTTTCAGCATTTCCTTTTCCTTTTATAAGAATCTACCAACATCAAAAGTGGTGCCATATACATGACACATAGTCCAAAGTGTGTATATTTAAATACTAATACCTTTGGACTTGCACTTTGAAGTAGATCACCATCATCAAATGAATGGCGTTCTTTCAAAATCCATTATTTAGTAATCTTTTAGTGTAGTAAACACTTTACATACATCTTCTATTCATCCTTATCATGACGACTTTCATGATCAATCTAATGTACCTTATAAAGGTGAATCGTGAGTATAACGTTACTTTCCAAAACCATTTTGGATGATTAGGATGTCTAGCATCTCCAACCTTTGCAAAGTCTCATCCAATTATGAGAACATACATTATACTCTATCATATTGCAACCAAAAAATTTATTTAGATATCGTTATATCTGCCACACATGATGGTTTCTAAAAAAATTCTTTCGGCTCCTAGATAATCTCGATATTTAAATCAGAAATCATGGAGGCAAACATGATACTTTAGATACTAACATTGGAGTTGTCACTCTCGATTTAATACTTATTATTAAACTTCATAGAGTGAATAGAGTTTGCTGAAAGTTTGCAATAGGACTTTAAACTTTAGATTGACACTTAGCACAATATGATACCAGTTCGTAAAGTAAATATCCAGAATTATATAGTTCTATTATCTCAATTACAACTAAGCATAAGGTGGTGAACAAATGCCAATGACTACAACAAATTATGCAAATTCACTTTGATTTAATTTATGATAAATTGATTTCTACTAATACAAATTAGAAATAAACTCCCACTCAAAAACGACATCCCTCGTGTCTTTTTGGTGATTAAATGAACCAAATCCACTACACCAAGTCCGATCATCACGTGAGTCAGTGTAGCTACAAAGGCGAGCATCCATATGGTCATCATATCAAAACATATGACTCATGCTTAACCTTTCGGTCCGTGTTCCGAGGTCATGTCTGAACATGCTAGGCTCGCCAAGTAAAAACGTTAGTATTCGCGTGTAAAACTGTCTTACACCCGAGATATGCTCGTGGATTCAAGTCCACCCGATCATCACGTGATATCTTGAAGCAATGAAACATTGTCGGTGCATACTTAAGGAAGAACACATTTTTATCTTGACATATAAATGAGGGATCATCTTATTATGCTAATAAAATGCCAAACTAGCAATATAAGATGCAAGAAAACATCTTATGTGAAAAGTGAAATGATATGGTTCTCGCACTTGATCTCCAGCATGGGCATCGTGGTATGATCCTCATAATTCCTTTATGTGTAAGTCCAAGTTCTATGGAACTTACACGTTATATGTGTTGTAAGGGTATCGACTTATAATTTTACTTATAACATCAACATATCATGAAACTAGCCCAGCAACAATCTAGACTAGACGCCTCTAATTTATCCATTGCAAGTTTTACATGGCTTAGGGATTTCGAAGATAGAACCTTTCTTACCTATGAACATGAACCACAGTGAGGATAACCAAATTGTTGACAACTCGTTGTAAATTAGATATTGACTATAGTAGGAGAGACAGACACCCGCTAGCCACTTATGTAAAACTAGTTGCATGTCAAGCGTAGAACAGGTCTCATGTGCGAGGACATGTAAAGTTTGTCCGGGCCGCTTCATCCCACCATGCCACCAATATCCAAAGTACAACTAAGAAGCAATAACATGATCATCATCGCCCACATATACATATGTGTACTACCCGTGCAAATCATCTACGCATAGATCCGACTCTGATACCACTGTAGGGTTCGCAGCATAGAAAACAAAAAAATTCCTACGATGGGAATAACTATGTACCAAGATGTATCTACTATATCCAAGCAACGGGCGGATATACATCTGTAGAAAACATACCCTTGAAGACCGACAAAGCTTAACGAGGTTGAACTCGTGGTTGATGTAGACGATCTCTTGCCGATCTCAACATCGAGAGGAAGTCCTAGCGCTGCAAATCAGCGGCGCATCCATGCTAACACACACGTCCGAGGCACCGAGCAACCTCCACCTCCTCGCTCCAGCAATGAAGCGGAAGCACAACTCTTTATTGCCGAAAAGCCACCAGGAACATGTATCTCTCTAGTCCGAGACCATGGGAATAAATACTAGAGGGGGACAGAGATCCTTCACGAGGAGGTGTGAGTGAGAAGTGAGAGGAGGGCATCTTATATAGGGGAGGGTGGCAGACCAAGGGGGCATGGCCGCTGGCCATGGAGGGTTCCCCCACCTCCCCCTCATTCATGTGGGTGGAAGCTCCACTCACAAAATGCCCCTTCAATTTTCTCCATTCAAAATCCCACTCAAATTCCCATTAAATTTCCACCAAATTTAATGCAAACTCTCATTAAATAAAACTCCTTTTATTTTTTCAGAATTTTGTCAATTACTTTAATGAAAAACATTCACAGATAACCCCTTGCTAGTATTTTATTTCACATACAGAAACACTTTATGCAATTTCACCCGAAACCAGTTTCAGTATCTTGTGAAATAAATTCCTATGCTTTCTTATTCTTTTCAACATGAAACTATTTTCTCCAAATGGTGTCGGTGTCTCTTAAGTGTGTCACCCTACGGTTCGCGAATAATGCGGACATGATCGAGACCCTCTCAGATCAATAACCAGAAGCGGGACCTAGAGATCCATACTGACTCCCACAGATTCAACGATGACTTTCTTGTGATCGTGAGAACCATTTACGCTAGTATCTTAATCCCTTTGTTTCGCGATATATTACATGTACGACATTCGATCATCGGTATCTCCATACCTAGTTTGATCTCGTTATTAACATGTACTCTTTTCTCGTTCCTCTGATATAACATTCTAGTGATGAAATCACTTGCTTGCAACCTAATCAATGTGATATCACCGAGAGGGGCCAGAGCATATCTATCCGTCATCGGGATGAACAAATTCCACTCTAGATCCATGGTCCTCAACATAACACTTTAGTAGTACTGAAACCATCTTTATAATCACCCTGTTACAGTGTGACGTTTGATGTTATCAAGATACTCTTCCGGTGTTAGTGGTTGACATGATCTCACGGTTAAAGGATTAGGATTACTTCGTATGTTGTTATAGCAATATAAACTAAATGACTTTGATTGTAATGCTATACTTCGGATGAATGTTCATCACACCATTCCAATAATGTTGTGACCTCGTTATTAACAACATCCAATGTCCATGATTAGGAAACGTTGATCATCTAGTTAATCAACGAGCTAGTTTATAAGAGAGGCATAACTACGAACTTTCTGTTTGTTTACTAAACACACATGTATTAACGTTTCTGTATTAATACAATTATATCATGCAAAATAAACATTTATCATAAATAAGGAATACGGTAATAACCACTTTATTATTGCCTCTCGGGCATATTCCCTTCAACACACCATGCATAGGAATTTATAGTGGACACTTTGGAATAAATTGGTTTTTTGGGAGTTGGATGCATGAGTATAACTTACTCATACAAGTGGAGGCTAGCAAAAGACTGGGAGCGACCAACTAAGATAGCAATAATGGCCATAATCATGCAGAGCGACAAAATATTACTAATCAAAGCATAAAGTGGTACTACAAGTCAAGGACTAAATGATCATAGAGGATATGGTGACTTGTTCATAGTCATAACATGGTGTGAGCATGTGCCATTTCAACCCAATAAAAGCATCAAAGGTGAATACCACAATACTATGCTTTTGTATGCTAAAACAACGCATGATTCCTTCAAGGCACATTAAGCAATCCCAATTGTTTGGAACAGGTCATTCTACAACAATAATCACTAAACATAAGGTCAAAACAACATATATAATGATATGATAAAGTCTAAGTCACAGTCAAAGCAAGCTCCTCTTGCACTATTCAAGCAAGAACTTTCTACTGCTCTCCAACACCAATCAACTTATTTCCAACAACATAGCAAGAACGGGGGTCCAAACTACTTTATTCAAGAAAACTAAGAAAACCAAATGAAAACTAAGACGGTCCAAGAACAACACAATAGTGCATGAAAAAATAAAAATGAAGTGTCTAGAAAGACCTACGATTTTTATTGATGAAGAAGGGGATGCCTTGGGCATACCCAAGCTTTGACGCTTGTACCTCTTGAATATTTATTGGGGTGACACGTGGTGGCATCCCCAAGCTTGATATTTTGTCCATTCTTCATCTCATTACATCATTCTTTCTCTACACCTAAAAATTTTCCTTCATACAAAACTTCACACAATCTTCATTAGCAACATTAGTGTATTCAAAAGATAATAAACCTTTGAGTTTAGCTTTAGAATAGAAAAACTTTCACTAAACACACAAGATACTGTAGCAATTCCCTCAAAAAGCTCAATTTTCCAAAAAGAACCCAAAAAGGAATCAATCAGAAGCAAATGCAAATAATGGCAGAAATCTGTCAAAACATACCAGCAGCTTGAAACTGATTTTTTCGAAGACCTTCTGTTTCTCCAATAAAAATTTGTTGAACTAACGGAAGTTAGCTAGCATACTGGGGTATTTATTCATAAAATATCAGCTATATCCGACTTATAGATATTTTACACGAATTTTATGGTGGAGCACAAAAATCTGTTTCGGGACAGCAACTCCCCAAATCTTACTTCCCTCTCATTAGAGGTTATTCTTGGCACAAAAATCAAAATAAAAAAGGATAAGTAGAGGTCATTACTGAAGTAATTAATTCCAAGACTCAATAAAACTTTTGGGTTATCTCCCAATAAGTACTTTTATTTAACGCCTTTAAGTTAGACACAAGAAGCAAGAATCAAGTATTTTGAAATAAAGAAGCATTAAGATCAATACTCGCAATCTCTTCAACTAGGAAAGATATCTCATCAAAATGAGTTTTAGAGGATCCCTTCTCATCTCCCTTTGGTTCAGTACTTTCATCAAATGGGTTTCCAGGAACAAACCAATCAAAATTCTTTTTTAAGGCTTCATGCATTCCCCCAAGTTTAAAAGGTATGGGTATCTTAATTTCCTCTCTGGGTTTAGTTTTATCTAAAGTACCCATAACATCTACACATTATCCTATCATATTAAAACGTTCAAAGACCTTTTTGGCTTCCTTAGCAACATCATTGAACTCTTTTAGTAAAGTTTCTAGGATAAAATCTCTCTTTTCAGGATGCTCTTCTTCTTTTAGTTTAAGAAACAAAATTTGCATCATGGGGTTAAGGTTAACAAACCTAGCCTCCAACATATGAACTAAAGAAGCTACATCAATTTAATAATTAGGAGCAAGTTCTGCTATGGATCTATCCTCAATATCCTCATGTTTGCTAACATGATTAAAGAATTCTTCAATATTCTCTTTCCCAATTATAGAGCCACTACCTATTGAAAGGTCTTTCAGGGTGAACTTGGAAATCAACATCGTGAGCTAGAGCGAGGTGAAAACTAGAGTAGGAGCTAATTTTTTTGTGTTTTTGATAAGATAAAGAAAACAAAACAAAACTATTTTTTGGAGTTTTTGATAAAAAAAAGGCAAACAAAACCAAGCAAAAGAAACTAAGCAAAACAAAAACAAAGTAAAGAGAAAGGTTGTGAAGGACTCCCCATGTGAAGACGTCCTTAGCCTTCCTGGAAACAGGCCAGAAAAGTTTTGATGGTGCATGGAAGCTGCGTTGGGAGACTCGAAGAGGAAGGTGTGATCAGCACAGCAGCAGGTTTTCCCTCAGTAACAAACCAAGGTTCTCGAACCAGTAGGAGGAAGGAAACGACTCAATGGTGTTGCTAGCAACTTGGAAACCTGCACAACACAAACTCAAGACTTTGCCCCAACAAACCGTAAGGTTGTCAATCTCACCGGTTTGCTGAAAACAAAGGGCTAACTGTATGGTGTGGAAGGTAATAGTGGTTTGCAGAAAGGTAAACAGTAATAGTGGAAGATGTATCAATGGTAAAGATTGGACCGGGGTCCATAGTTCACTAGAGGTGTTCTCCTTAAGATAAAGAAACATGGCATGTTGGGTAAACAAATTACAGCAGGGCAATTAACAGGACTGAGCAAGGCATAACAATGCAATACTAGACATTCATGATCCAGTGAGATTCGATTGGGCAATACAACAAGATACATAGACCGCCATCCAACTGCATCTATGACTAGTAATCCACCTTCAGGTTATCATCCGAACCTCCTACGGTATTAAGTTACAAGCAACGGATAACTGCTTTAAGAAAAGTGTGTAAGGTAAACAATCCACTTGTTCCATGAACAAGAGACCGTTGTTTTCTCCCTAGTGGCAACAACACATCTACAACCTTAGAGATTTATGTCACTTCCCTTAGATTAAATAGAGGCATGAACCCACTATCGAGCATAAATACCCCCTCTTGGAGTCACTAGCATCTACTTGCCCAAGATAGCTACTAGAAACATAGAGCATGCAAGATCTCAAACAACATAGACATGATAGAATTAATAAGACAAAACCCTTAATCAATCTGACATAGTAATCTCAATATCCATCGGATCCCTGCAAACACAACATGCATGATTACAAATAGATAAACTTGATCATGAAAGGAGCTCACAAGATCTAAAAATTGTAGCACAAAGTAGGAGATACAACCATCTAGCTACTACATGGGCCCGTAGTCCAAGGTGGAACTACTCACACTTCATACCGGAGGCTGGCATGATGAAAAAGAAGGCCTCTGGGATGATCTCCCCCCCGGTAGGGTGCCGGGAAGAGCTTCAGATCCCCCCAATCTAGGGACGATGCTGGTGGCGGCAATAGACGGTTTCATGGAATATTGATCAGGTACTTAGGTTTCTGTATCAGGGGGTCTTTATAGGCGAAGAGACGAGGAAGGGGGCAGCCAGGGCGGCCACACCCCCCAGGAGTGGGCTGGGACCAGCCGCGCGGCCAGGGGTTGTGGCCCCCTGGTGGTTCTCCTCCGTCTCGTACTCTGGCTTCGTGTTCCCCACGGTAAAATATTGACTTTGTCTTTTGTACCGTCCAATTCCGATAATATTGATTTTCTGCCTTTTTGGAACCAAAAATAGAATAAAATAGGCAACTGGCACTATGGCATCTTGTTAATAGGTTAGTACCAGAAAACATATAAAAACACCTAAAAATGTATACAAAGCAAAGAAAAGTAGATACTAAACAAGCATGGAACATCAAAAATTATAGATTAATAGGTTAGTACCAGAAAACATATAAAAACACCTCAAAATGTATATAAAGCCAAGCAAATTAGATACTAAACAAGCATGGAACATCAAAAATTATAGATACATTTCCGACGTATGAAAGGGTAAAGAACTACTCCTGCTAGATTGTATTATCGAGAGATTACACTGGTGGAGAGCTCGGCAGCTAGGAAGCGAGTCGATGGGGTGTATGATGGAACGTGTGTTCTATGCGTACCCTAGGGAGGTTTATGTGGGGGTACCTCGCTAGGGTTTACAGTTCTACAACCGAGTTGTATAAGGACTCAGAGGGTTTTGACCTAATCCGACTGGGCCTAGATATGCTTCTAGGCCTTCAGCTTGCATTCATTGGCTCGTTCTTGGGTTGTGATCCAGTCGCCGTCCTGCAGGCCCACTCGCTGGGAGTTCGATCCAGTAGGGAACGTCCTGCTGGGTATACCCTACTCGGCATATCCTTATCACCGGTAGGATGGCTTCATACTTGGTCTTTGAAATCTAGCCAGCCTCACGCAATTTGCACAAGTCCAACTCGCGCTTCTCCGTGTGCCTCCACCCGCCATCAATGATCCGGCTAAGAGCAGCAACTTTCTTGGCGGCGCCGACGGCGCTTGAGCCCTCCACGGCGGAAGAGATTCTCTTTGGTTTTCCCATTGAGGAGCGACGAGCGCGCGGAGAAAGGAGTAAGGAAAGACATGGAGAATATTCAGTGCGCAAGAGCTCAAGAAATGGCAGCAATGGTGAAAAGCCGAGGCAAATGACGAAGGGTAAACTTCTCTGTTTTCCCCCACAGTATAAAAGGAGCGAGGATGATGAAGCAGAACCATCAGAAGCCCTAACGCGTGCCTTAGATCTCACCGTCCACGTGTCAGCACCAAATTGAATTGTTGCAAGCACACCATCCACTATACATGGAAATCGAGGGGACATAGTAACTTTCACCACGATTACGCGTGACTAGTCAAATTATAGTCAGGCGGTGGGAGCCACGATCGTCCCGTCGCATCATCTCTGCTATCGCAGACGGTTGAGCTCACCAATTGTCAGCAATGACATCATCAAAGCAAAGCTAGCAACGGCTCGAAGATTTTGACTGATCATAAAGTACTTACTTGAGTCTACGAATCAACCAACTACTCGGGGGCTACTCCTATGAGGTGCGCTGGCCGCGCACCTGAGAAATTACAATGGTAACATCACCTTGAAAACATCTCCGAGTCCTACGTCGAGTTTGCGACTCCACTACGGACTCGGGGGCTACTCCCATAGGGAGCGCTGGTCAGGCATTCGAAAAATACATCCTTTGGACAGATAATTGAAGCAAACGTATATAACTGAAATAAAATCTCTATTCGACTCTAAGACTCGAACGGACACTCGGGGGCTACTCCCATAGGGAGAGGTGGTCGTGCATCCTATGAACTATTCGAGTGAGATCCTTCGGATCAAGTATGACAAAATTCTTTTTGGCAACTTTGCCCAAATTAACGCTAAGTGAGGAACAGTCTCCTTGGTCACCCGAAACACCTCCGCGGTGATAAAACTTCGGATGTTGTGCCTACGACGCAAAGATAAGCCCTACATATATCATCTGATGGCCTGGTAACGCACCAGAATTCACTCTGCCAGTAAAATCCCATGTCAGCAAGCACGATGAAAATCCCGACGGATGCGTTGGGTACATCACTTGAAAAAAACACTAGGATTCGACTCCTATAAGACCTTAACGGCCCGAGTCGAATTACACCAGCATTTGTTTCGGATTCGAGTCTGGGGCTCGAGTCTGATGAAGATCGTGTTGTTTTGTCCTATCACAGTTAACTAGCCCTGATCCATCGGGTGAGTCAGGCACACGTATCAGCAATCCCTTTGAACTAACATGATTATTCCTAATGACAGGTTCAAATACGAAGCACCCGAAAGATTATAGAGTCTCCAGTTGAATCTATGATTCGATTGAACACTTGGGGGATACTAACGTGGATATACCCTATGGGTGCCTTACATTGGTATACCCGGTCCAGCCCAGGAAAGGACCACGTAAAGATTCACTGCTCAAGAAGATTCCGGGTGGGCCAAGCCCACTACAAGTTCGACTCCTTGGAGGACAAGTCTAGCTATAGATAGAATTTCAAAGGGTTCAACCCTAATTTGTAACTGACTTGACCTATCCCGAGACCTGGCCTATCTATATAAGGGTCAGAAGGGCACGACAAGAAGGATCTCTTCACCTCATACACAAACCTCTCGCCAGATTGCATCTGCGCACCCCTGTGATCTTTCGGTTCTGCCGTAATCAAGAATAGAAAGCAGGAGTAAGGTTTTCCCTCCAGGGGCCTGAACCTGGGTAAACCTCATGTCCCCGTGTTGCTTGCCTGTTAACCGTCTCGCGACTTCCAGCATCCCCATCTTCTCCAAAACCCATGTCCATAACAATGGGCATTGATGAGATCGAACCTTGTCACTTCCTTTTTCTTTCTCCGGAATATTATTTGCTCCAAAGGGTGTCGGTATCCCTTAAGTGTGTCACCCTATGGTTCGCGAATAATGTAAACATGATCGAGACCTCTCTCCTCTAAAAAATCAGCAGCAGGACCTAGAGATTTGTACTGACTCCCATACATTCAATGATGACTTCTGTGATCGTGTGAACCTTATACGCATATAACTCAATCTCTTTGTCTCGCGATATATTACATGTCTGATATTTGATCATCGGTATCTCCATACCTAGTTTGATCTTGTTACCGACATGTACTCTTTTCTCGTTCCCGTGATATAACATTCTAGTGATGTCATCTCTTGCTTGCAAGCTAATTAATGTGATATCACTGAGAGGGCCCAGAGTATATCGATCCATCATCGGGATGGACAAATTCCACTCCTGATCCATAAGCCTCTACATAGCACCTTCGTAGCATTGAACCCACATTTATAGTCACCCTGTTACGGTGTGACGTTTGATGTTCTCAAGATACTCTTCAAGTGTTAGTGATTGACATGATATCATGGTCTAAGGACTACGATTACTTCGTATGCTATTATACCAATATAAATATAATGACTTTGATCGTAATTCTATACATCGGATGAATGTTCATCACATCATTCCAACAATGTGGTGACCTCATCATTAACAACATCCAATGTCCATGATCAGGAAACCATTGATCATCTTGTTAATCAACGAGCTAGTTTATAAGAGAGGCGTAACTATGAACCTTCTATTTGTTTATTAAACACACATGTATTACTGTTTCAGTATTAATACAATTATAGCATGCAAAATAAACATTTATCATAAACAAGGAATAATATAATAACCACTTTATTATTGCCTCTCGGGCATATTCCCTTCATAATGTAGCCCGAATCAACAATTTCATGGCTAGTAAGTTTCTGGCGCATCTTTTTCCCTATCGACATAATTCATATGATGGAATTGTTCTAACATATATTACCTATTGTTTCCCTTCATACAACTTTCCTGAGTCAACAACTCGTGCTACCATAGCTATTCAGAAGTCAAGGTCTAAGAGAGCCGAGGCTGGTCCTATCTCGGACGAACATAACATTGATGACCATTTGGCTTATCTTGCTGCCCGAACCAAGTCCATGAAAACTTTTGGAGTTGATCTCCTTAGTGTTGCTATTTACACACACAATGTGCTCTGGTCAGGAGTTTCAGCTCCGTAGAAAGTTCTGGGAGCGCAGCTGATGACAAGTGAAGAAAGACTCAGCCAGTGGCGAGGATCAGCTCCTCGGGCCAGTGCAGATGAGGCATTGACTTTCATACCTTAATGGTATGAGTGATGGGGGCACACGATGTACCAGTCGGGGTATAACATAGAGCGGAGTCGCCCATGACGAGTGAGTACGCAGGAATCGATGACTAGACTCCAACGACTCGCCAATTGGAGGGCCAAGATAGCGACTCCAATATAAAGCCCACCAAAACACTTGTAAAACCTAACCGGCTGCATACATAAATCCACCAGGGGCACCCCTATGGGATATCGCTCTCATGTCATATTAGACATAGTCTCTTCCTCCGTCTACGACGACCTCCATGTAAACCAATGATCATATACTGGATTAATAGAAGGATATAGAGATCCTCTATCAAGGGGACATGAACCTGGATACATCGTATACCAATCTCGCTCCTGGAGTCTCCTATGTTGCCTTGCCTCCTCTACATAAGTTACCCATGTAGCATCTGCCATGTCAATACCGCGACAGTTGGCTCCCATCATGGAGCAAGCGACGCTTAGAGTCGACGTCTGAGTGGGATCCCGCAACATTTTTATCGTCTACCTCGGTGGCACTCGTGCATAAAAATCGAAATCCGATCTCTGATCGATGCGGTTGACGCATCAACAGATTGATCAAGACGGTTTATAATAATACCCATGCTTGCGGCCATCACCCACACGTGCGTGGCAGAGCTGCTCACCCAAGGCATCGATTGATCGGAATAAGCTACGACAACCTATAACATTCCAAAAATATTGATCATGCTTATCAAATTCTAATCACTAAAATTAGGGTTAACAAAACTTTGATTAAATAAAAACCAAATGAATGAGTGTATGTGATGATTTTATGAATGCATGAATGGACTTGTGTGATTAACCTAAATAGCAAGGAATGGTTTAAAGATGAAAACAACATCATCTAAACCATTTCCAAGCAGAAACAAATCAAGAGAAAATCAAAAACAAATTAAATAAGGAAAATGGTCATTTTTGTTAATCTTGCTCACTAGGTCACTTTGAGTGTTTCTAGTCCAAGATTTCCAACATAAACTTCTCCATTTATTTTCACCCCTTGCAAGACCAATTAAACGTGAATCAAAGCCCACCTTTAAAACTTACAGAAACATTTAGCAACCCCATTCAAATGACAATTCAAAATTGAATCTATAACATTTTCAAAACACAACCAAACCAGTGCCCCTTGACCAATCCAACTAACCAGATACTCTCTAGTATGTAACTAGTAAACACACCAGGTTTGAAACCAAAATTCAAATTTGAATTTCTTTCAGCCATTTCAACAAACACCTTGTTTGCAGCAAACAACAAAACATCAAACACTATTTGTAGCAGTGATTGTGGCCAACCTTGTTCCCTCTCTGGTTGCAGCAAGCCCTTAGTAGATCATCTAGCCTCTTTAACAATCTTTAGCATCACTGTGTGCAAGCATAGCCATCAATGGTGACCATGCCGAGAGCACCATTGCCACCCCCATGTCGCCAGCGAGCTAGAGGAAGCACTAGCCACGCCAACCTTGTCTGGGACACGCAGCACCGTCCATCGCCACACCCTATCCAAGCACCGAGCGTAGCCAGCCACTAGACTACAAGCCAAGCTCGCGCCCAGTTTCTCTGCGTGCGTGCCGAGAGCGCGCCAGTGCGTCGTCAGCGACACGAGTAACCCGCTTGCATACGTGATCGCCAGCACCCGAGTAACCCGCCAGACAGCCCCGTTCGCAGCCACGCGGACCATGCACGCTGTGCGCCATTAAAATCCCCGTCGGACCCGCCAGAGCATCGTGATGTTCCGACCGTTTAGCACCGCCCCTTGCCGCGTGACCATACCATTGAGCTTCTCCAAGGAGCACAGCACCGCCCCTATCGTCGCTCATGCCATTAGCACGTTGTGCCGACGACACCGACGAGCTCGACCTGCACCATTTGGTTCCCTCATCGCACTATAAATAGAGTCCCTCCCAACTCAAACCCTTCACACCATCTCACTCCCCACCTCTCACTGATACCCCCACTCACTCCCAGAGCAAGTCGAGCACCAGGTGGCCGGAATTTCATCGGAGTTCGCCGCTGTAGAAGAGGAGAGGCACCGTCGATTGGACTCGCCCTAGGAGAAGCCACTGGTACCAGGAGGATCGCTGTCATCGACTTCGTCGTTCGCCCCCATCTCCGACCATTGCCGGATCCTGGTGAGCCTCCCACGAACCCCACTGGCCGTGCTAGGGTTCTGTCTCGCCGGCGTTTTTCGACGTGGACGATGAACCGCAGCCATTCGCTTAGAGCTAGATCGCATGGCCCTAATCGCCCCTACCGCTTCGACACTCGCTGTCTCACTGACGAGTGGGGTCGCTCACTTAACCAGCCCACGTGCGCGCTGTGCATAGTGGGACGGCCCAGCTAAACCTCCCGCGCAACCCAATAATTTAAACTTAGGTTTATTCATTTAATTTCAAACTCTGTTCTGTACCTAGATCCAAAAATCAACCCAGGTCGATTCACTGAACCAAAATACATGAAACCAATTTTACAAAGGTACTGGAGTGCTTAATCCAAGCCCGTTGGATTCCAACCATTTATATTTGTAGATCACCCATGGTAAAAATAACAAGGCAGAAGCTTTTCTCCATTCAAACTTTTTTCAAAATTCAACCATAAGAGCGTTTGAGTTGGTTCCAACTCTCAAAAATCACATTTCACCATACCTTTCAGAATATATAAAAATATATAGGTTTACTTGCAGAAATAATGATCAAGTAATAAAAGAATGCCTCATAGGGCATTCTAGTCATTTTATTTAATTAAAATAAAAGGTTTAAACCTTATTAAATTGTGACACCACTTTAAATCACATTCCCATGTACTGAAATATGTGGTGATGACATGTGTCAACATGATCCCATGTTTGACTTGTAGAATATTAAATCTTAAGTAGTTGTTCAATGAGTAGAAATTACTTTTCTAAAATAAAATAGATAAGACAAGTGCTTTAATCCTTGTGATAATAGTGATGATGCTAGATCATCTACTATTAAACCTTTGTGTTATAAATAGAAATAGTTAAGTATTGGGTGGTGATTATCTACCTCGTATTTATTTATAGATGCTAGTACCGACCAAGGATATGAGGATGAAGTAGGATAATACGAGGAAGAAGCCGAGGATAACTTCAACCACTGCTCTGCACAAGGCAAGCTTAATACTACTAGTTGACTTGGCAAGCTAAAACTTGCTTGTTACTATGCCAACTATATGCCTTAAGCATATGTGATTATACCCACTTGATGATACCAAATCCCAGTTTTTCTTGCACGTTTAATTCTTTTAATTTCTTTATCAAAGCTTTCTATCAAAAGTTTATTTAGTGATTTGTAGATATTAGAAGGATAATTGAAGGTAGCATAAAGAGCATAAAACTTGACATAGGTTAGATAATCTCGATGTCATGTTGAGGCATGAGATTGAACTTAGCTAATTCCCACTTGTTTACTACCCCTCATTAGTATTTACCCCCACCTATAGATGCTAGTGCTAAAGCATAAAACTTGATCAACTTTAGATGGGAATACTTGGTGAACATGGTTATGAAAACCGTAGAATGATGAGTCATTGTACTGAAATGACATGTGTTCTCGAACAGCAGATGATTTTGATGATGAAAATGTTAAGGCATGAGCCTTAGCCCTTTATAAAACTGATGGTTGTCTGGATGCGATACCGTTCCAATTTTACCGTACAACCACAATACCCGAAATTTGGTTAAAACTTGACTGGAAATTTATATACCTCAGTATGGGTTCCCTTGCAGCCAAGGTCTGAGCTGAAGCTACCTTGTGAAGATTGTCCACCTGTGCAGTACCCAAGACGACAGTTGGTCATGGTTGGGAGGCCAAACTCACAGGAGAGGTGCCTATACTAGGGTGTGTAATTGAAAGGTTAGGATTGATTATCTGCATACTGAGTATGGTGAATTCAAGATTGTTCCTGACGGATGTATCGAATGCTGTGCTGAAAGTATACAATCTCTGCAGAGTGTCAAACTATTCGAATAGCCGCGTCCGCGGTTATGCACAGTTGGAGTGGCGATACTGTCCTGTCGTCAGATGTTTTCAAAATGACTTTTGAATTGAATTATGACTTTGACTTGACCACACCAGAGTTGTGACATGAAATTCAAGTTTCCCCCATAGGTGTTATAAAACTTTCAACTAGTTTTCTTTATTTCTGAACATAGTAGAGGTAAATCTGGCTTTTTGCAAAACAACCTAGAGCTTAGTATTTCCTACGCAAAACCACTTCAATTATTAGTATTAGTTTGCGAGTACTTAAAGAGTAATCATGGCTTTGTCCCTGGCTATTCCCGTGGCCAGACTGTGAAGAGGACTATCAGGAAGACGGACAGCAGGAAGGTTATGACAACTAGGATCATCTCCCATCGTCAGCATTTCCTGTGACCATGAAGATGGAGCTTTGCCCATGCTATCATTATTATTACGTTATTCCGCTGCTTGAATTGTATTAAGACTAGATCATGAGATCCTTATTTTTGTAAGACCTTATGTATGGTTTGAATGGATGATGTACTATGATATCCAATATGTTATGTCTCGCAAAAATGGTAATCCTGGGATTGCGATGTATGGCATAACAGGCATCTGGGATTAAAAATCTAGGTGTTGACAAGTTGGTACCAGAGCCATCCTGACCATAGGAGATCCTAGTTTAGAAGGGACATTTGAATCAAAAACTTAGTTTCAAAATCAAGGAAGCGAGTATTTATGAAAACTTACTCTCATTCTTACCACTTGGATTCTTTCAATGAAAATTCATGTTCCTCAAAAATTCTGGCAAACTTACATAAAATTTGACACACTTGATCACTCTACTAACTTACTCATCCTATACTCTTATAGATGGACGTGAAGTACAACAAGTTTTATTAGTTGGGGAATGGAGGAGACCTCATATTTGAGCGTGATTTCGACCAGCTGTCAGAGATGCTGGAGAGTCCACACCCCGAGTTCTTCGGAGCTCGGCTCAATGATCAGGAAGGAGAGGATTTGAAGTGGCTAGTTGTTGCAAGTATCCGAGGAAGGATTGAACCCCCTCCCCCCACCATAGAGGGAATTTAGTTCATCTTGAGAGAGAACAACTGGCTCGATGGACTTGCCAGGGCCATGCAGGAACCTCTTGCCCATCTGTGTGGGCAGAGTATCAATCAGATCAAGGGTACCCGATTTGAGTTCTACCGAAGGCGTGATGTTATGGGACAACCACTAGAGGCCCCATATCACCATGAGCTAAAGACTCAATTGGACCACCTCAGCTTCATGATGTATGATCGTCAGAAGGAGTTGGACAATGTCTGCTCCTACTCCAACCACAAGTACGCCATCCCCGCTAAGAAGGATCAGACCATTGCCATGCTAGTGAAGGATCGCCAGTCTCTTCGCCGTCAGCTCGACAAGAAGGAGCGCATAATTGCCCGTCTTTGCCACCGGATCACAGAGTTGGAGGAGACTCTCCACGAGAGGGATATGTAGTTGGAGGAGAGGGAGAATGCAGGGGAAGACCTTCGTGGAGACCCCTACTCCTATCTCAGTGATGATGATGACTTTCTGGAGGATTAGGCCATATACTTCTTCACTGATGAGGATGACTTCCCCTTCATCGATGATGATGAGGAGGACACTAACTCCGAGGAGTAGTGGCACTTGAGAACTAGCGTTAGTAAGTTGTATTCGGTCCCACTATATCGTAGTTTCCCAGATTGGTTCTTAAAACCATCTGTTTTCCTTTGTTGTGGTGTGTGTTTGTATCGTGTGCTATGAATGAATGAATGAAAAGCAAGTTGCTAGAAAAATCTACGTCAAACTTTGAAAGCTTTTCAAACACAAAACCCTGAACCTTAGAAATTTCCCTCTTTTCTCATGATCTACCTCAATCTTCAGATGCCTCGAGAAGGAAGCAACTTATCCCCACACCTGATGTTTCAAATCTTGCGAATGTTGGTTTCTGACTGCGAAGCCGAAAGAGCCGAACGTCAAGCTAATTTAGCTACCCTTCAACAGATAGCTCAGATGTCCAACAACAATCAAGGCCATGGAAATCAGGACAACAATGGATCTAAGCTCAAGAATTTCCAGAACACCAATCCACCCATTTTCACTAAGTCATAAGAGCCCCTCGATGCCGATGATTGGCTGCAAACCATGGAGAACAATCTGGAAGTTGCAGGAGTGGAAGCTAATGAGAAAGTATTGTTTGCTACCCACTACCTGGCCGGAGATGCAAGAGCATGGTGGAATAGCGTTCACACGATGACAGGAGGTCAGATGATGACTTGGGATGAATTCAAAGTCAAGTTCAGTAGAATCCATGTGCCATCGGGTTTGATCAAGAGGATGAGAGATGAACTCAGAGAACTGAAGCAGAGAAGAATAACTGTAGTTGAGTACCGTGACAAATTCTTGTCTTTGGCTAGGTCTGCACTGGATGAGATAGACACTGAATCCAAGAAGAAGGAGAGATTCCTGAATCGTCTGCACAATGAAATGCAAATAGTGTTAGTCAATATCCCCTTTGCTTATATTAAAGCCTTAGTAGACTCTGCCATTCAGATGGAAGGAAAGATCAACCAAGCTAATGAGAACCGCAAGCGTCGCATGATGCATCAACTAGGAACCCACCATACACCGAAGTATCGCCCCAACCCATCTCCAGGATTTTCCCCAAGAACCAATAGACCCCCGATGAACCGTCCGACCTATCCCAACCGTGGAAACCCATGGCCCGAAGGAAATCACAACAACCCCGGCAACCCCAGCAATTTCAACGGTGCTCCGCCTAAGTTCAACAACAACAATGACGCCACAAACACCAACACTGCCCCAAGGACTGGAAGAAATGATGTGCCTGTTACAGCAAAGGACAAGTCTCAAGTGACTTGTTATGAATGTGGAACCATGGGTCACTATTCCAATGAGTGCGCCAAGAAGATTGCCGCAGCCCCCAATGCAATTTCCCTAGCTCAGCAGCAGCGTCGTGTTTAGCCTGGAAGAAGGTTTGCCCCAGGGAATTCGCTTAACCGCAACGGCCGTCTCTTTCTCATGCATGCTGAAGAATCCCAAGAAGCACTAGATGTCGTGTTGGGTATGTTTTCTGTTAACTCAGTACTTGCAAGAGTGTTGTTTGATTCTGGAGAATCGCACTCATCTGTTACTGAAGAATTTGCATGCACTAGTAAAATTCAACCCGCCAAATTGAAGAACGTTATGATTGTTCAAATACCTAGTTCAACCACCAAAGCTAGACAAATTTGCAAAGCCGTACCTATCCGAATCCATGGCATAGATTTTTATGCTAATCTAATAGTACTCGGAACTAAAGGTTTGGAAGTAGTACTAGTAATGGATTGGATGTCCAAACATAAAGGATTAATTGACTGTGCCAAGAAAGCCATAATAATGACCAGTACAACCAGAATATCAGTCGAACATGTATGTGAAACCTTGCCCCATCAATTAAAGTGCAACAAGAGTATAGCCTAGCCAACCATTGACCAAGTTCGGATAGTCTGTGAATACCCCGATGTATTTCTAGATGTTTTGCCCGGTATGCCCCTATATCGGGATATCGAGTTTATCATTGAACTAATCCTTGGAACCGAACCCATAGCCCAGAGACCATATAGTATGAACCCATCAGAATTAGTGGAACTGAATAAGCAACTGGATGTTTGATGGAAATTGGATTGATTCAACCAAGTGCGTCACCATGGAGATCACCTGTCTTGTTTGTGGACAAGAAGGATGGAGATATCCGTTTGTGTACGGATTATCGGAAGTTGAATGATGTGACCATCAAGAACAAGTACCCATTGCTAAAGATAGAAGACCTGTTTGACCAGTTGACTGGTGCCAAAGTGTTTTCTAAGTTTGATCGTAGAAATGGCTATCATCGACTCTAGATTCGCGCAGAGGATATTCTAAAGACTGCCTTTACCACCAGATATTGATTGTACGAGTATACTGCCATGTCCTTTGGATTAATCAATGCCCCCGCTTATTTCATGAACCTCATGAATAAGATATTTATGGACTTCCTGGATAAGTTTGTCATCGTTTTCATCGATGACATTTTGATTTATTCCAGATCGAAAGAAGAACATGAGATACACCTAAGAACCACCCTTGGAACTCTTAGGGAGCATCACATATATGCCAAGTTTAGCGAATGTGAATTCTGGTTATAGGAGGTAGGATTCCTTGGACATATTGTATCAGTCGGAGGAATTGCCATTGACCCTATGAAGGTGAAGGATGTTGAAGATTGGCAAGCCCCAACCATGGAGCAAGCGACGCTTAGAGTCGACGTCTGAGTGGGATCCCGCAACATTTTTATCATCGACGTCGACGGCACTCGTGCATAAAAATCGAAATCCGATCTCTGATCGATGCGGTTGACGCATCAACAGATTGATCAAGACGGTTTATAATAATACCCATGCTTGCGGCCATCACTCACACGTGCGTGGCAGAGCTGCTCACCCAAGGCATCGATTGATCGGAATAAGCTACGACAACCTGTAACATTCCAAAAATATTGATCATGCTTATCAAATTCTAATCACTAAAATTAGGGTTAACAAAACTTTGATTAAATAAAAACCAAATGAATGAGTGTATGTGATGATTTTATGAATGCATGAATGGGCTTGTGTGATTAACCTAAATAGCAAGGAATGGTTTAAAGATGAAAACCACATCATCTAAAACATTTCCAAGCAGAAATAAATCAAGCGAAAATCAAAAACAAATTAAATAAGGAAAATGGTCATTTTTGCCAATCTTGCTCACTAGGTCACTTTGAGTGTTTCTAGTCCAAGATTTCCAACAGAAACTTTTCCATTTCTTTTCACCCCTTGCAAGACCAAGTAAAAGTGAATCAAAGCCCACCTTTCAAACTTACAGAAACATTTAGCAACCTGATTCAAATGACAATTCAAAAATTGAATCTATAACATATGTGAAGATCAAACATTTTCGAAACACAACCAAACTAGTGCCCCTTGACCAATCCAACTAACCAGATACTCTCTAGTATGTAACTAGCAAACCCACCAGGTTTGAACCCAAAATTCAAATTCAAATTTCTTTCGGCCATTTCATCAAACACTTTGTTTGCAGCAAACAACAAAACATCAAACACTATTTGTAGCAGTGATTGTGGCAAACCTTGTTCCCTCTCTGGTTGCAGCAAGCCCTTAGTAGATCATCTAGCCTATTTAACAATCTTTAGCACCACTGTGAGCAAGCATAGCCATCAATGGTGACCATGCCGAGAGCACCATTGCCACCCCCATGTCGCCAGCGAGCTAGAGGACGCACTAGCCTCTCCAACCTTGTCTGGGACACGCAGCACCGTCCATCACCACACCCTATCCAAGCACCGAGCATAGCCAGCCACTAGACCACAAGCCAAGCTCACACCCAGTTTCTCTGCGTGCGTGCCGAGAGCGCGCCAGTGCGCCGTCAGCGACACGAGCCCATACGTGATCGCCAGCACCCGAGTAACCCGCCAGACAGCCCCATTCGCAGCCACGCGGACCATGCACGTTGTGCACCATTAAAATCCCCGCCGGACCCGCCTAGAGCGCCGCGATGTTCCGACTGTTTAGCACCGCCCCGTGCCGCGTGACCATACTGTTGAGCTTCTCCAGGGAGCACAACACCGCCCCCTATCATCTCCCATTCCATTAGCACGTTGTGCCGATGACACTGACGAGCTCGACCCACACCATTTGGTTCCCTCGTCGCACTATAAATAGAGGCCCTCCCAACTCAAACCCTTCACACCATCTCACTCCCCACCTCTCACTGATACCCCCACTCACTCCCGGAGCAAGGCGAGCACCAGGTGGCCGGAATTTCATCGTAGTTCGCCACTACATAGGAGGAGAGGCGCCGTCGATTGGACCCTCCCTAGGAGAAGCCACTGGTACCAGGAGGATCACCGTCGTCGACTTCGTCGTTCGCCCCTGTAACATCCCAAAAATCATGTTTCAAACTCATGCATATCATCCATGCATCCATGATCATATAAATTTCATTTCAAACAAATCATTTCAAAACAGAAGCATATATGCTTATTATTTCATGTAAGTTTGCTCTAGCCTTAGTGCTATTTTCCAATGATAAGAGTACTTGTTTTGTTCAGTAAGGTTTGAATTCAAACTTAGGCACTTTCCAAAGCTTGAGAAAAGTTTTCAAAACAAAATGAGTAAATAAAACCAATATTATGCCTATAGCATATATCACATAAAGGCTTGGTTTTATTTTTATTTCCAATTGATCAAAGTGTTTTGAGTAAACAGTAGTGTTTGACACACATTTGAGTGCAAGGTTTGCAGTATAAAAACCTAGAGAAGATTTGAATTCAAACTCATTTGATTTGGAGTTGAAAATCATTTCAGAAAAATCAAACAAAAAAAGAAAAAGGATAAAAGAGAAAAAAATAAGCCAAACAACCTATCTGGCCCAACTAGCCCAGCAACCCCCCCCCCCGCGCACGCGAAACGTTTTCTTCACTCACACCCGCACCCGCTAGGTCACTGACAGACTGGACCCACTCCCTCTCTGTTTCTCTCGCTGACAGCCGCGGGCGACACGGCGTCATCGTCTCCACCCGACGACATGTTCTTACCCAATTCACGCCGTGCGTTTTCTGGTTTGATTCGCGTCGCCAATTCGCGTTGATTGCAGGAGTAAATCACGCCCCCGTCTAGCCTACTTAAAGCCCCTCTGCCCCCTCTCCATTTTCCCCCAGACTTCAAGCACAGAGCGCCCCCAGGCTGCCCGTGAACACCCTTGCACCGCCGCAGACAGAGCTCACTCCGGCGACCAATCCCGGTGAGCCCCGTGCGCCCCTTCTTCTCTAGTTCTTGCAGACAGCTTCACAACTTCCTTGTGCATGTTCTGACACCATTGGTTCATCCTATACTGCCCCAGGTCGTCGTCTTTGTCAAGCACAGCAAGGTCCCGACGACGTCCTCAACTCCGGCGATTAAATTCGGTGAGCACCGTGTACCCCTTCGCCTCTGATTCACACGAGTGTGTTCGCCGTAGTCATGCGCACCCCCTGAGGCCTTTGATTTGTACTAGGGTGACCAGGAGCGTCGCCAACGTCGCCGTCCGCCCGAGCCCCACGCTGTCAGCAACTCCGACGAGCCCGTGCAGCCGTGTCCGTGCGCCCCTTGCCAAGCCGTCGCCATGTTGAGCATCAGTGCATTGCTACGTGCCCGGTAAGCATCTCCGACGACCCCAGAACCACCTGTAGCGCCGCGCCGCCGTAGACAGAGCTCGCCGCCGCCAGTTGCCACCGCCAGCGCCGCCCATCTGTGGTCGCTTGATCGAGGACCGTAGGATCTAGATCCAGCGCGTATAAACAGATCACTTAACGAAACGGTATGAGTAGATCTGGGCCGTGCAGATTAAGTAGATCTAACGGCCTGTGCGCGTGATCCTGTGCGAACTGGTACGCGCCAATCAAAACATGACGCGTGGCACAGAGTTCGTTTTAAAAATTTGAATTAGATCTATTAGTTGTTTGATTTTGTTTTAGCCATAACTTTTGTTTCCCACGTTCAAATTTGACAAATTTTATATCAATGGAATCAGGAGATCAAGCCCTTTCCAAATATGTAATGTGTTTAATGTTTTGTTTCTGTTAAAATGATTTTATTTAAAGAAACATGTGTAGGCCTATTTTGTGTATATTAATTATTTAAGAAATGTTTTAGTGTTTAAATAAGTGTTGTTTGGAAAGTTTTGAACTTGTTTATGAACCAGTACTGTGCACTTGTCTTGTTGTGTTTAGAAAATCATCACATATCATATTGCATGTATCCATATATTTTTGCTTGTATTTATTTTGTATGTGATTTGTTGCTATGATTTTATGTGTAGATTTTGGTGCCAATAGTGATTGTGATTGTGAGGAGTGTAACTACTCTCCAAACTACCAAGGCAAGTGGTGCTTCATGATATTTTTATCCCTAAGTTTTCTTACTATGCATTAGATATATTTTGCTAGTCTTGCATGGTTATATTTTTCTTATATGCTATGCTTGGGAAATCCTAGTAGTTGTAGAATTGCTAGAAATTTTTATGTTAAGATGCTTATCTATGCCATGCTTAGCCTAGCTAGTAGCAAACAAGGGTGGTGAAATATTCATGCTATGATAAAATATTTCTAAGTCTTTGGACTGGAGTTTTTACTTAATAAAACAACTAAGTAAATGAATCACCTGGGTGGAATGGAAGGAATGGTTTATGTTGAGTGGTTACACAAGGCCCATTTCTATGGTTTACCTTGTGTATCTCACTTGTGGAAAGCCACCCAGGAACAAATGGATTTGAGAGGCCAAATGTTAAGAAACTTCTAGTGCAGCCACTTGGCAATATGGGCTCTGCCAGGATCATATAGGTTGCAATAACTTAGCCATTTGGATAGTTGGTGGTAGTGGGATGATAGGTTGGAGCGCGTCCATTTGGTCTAAGGGAAGGCTTCTGAAAGGTCCTGTCTTGGTGAAAATCAAGGCTTGTGGGGAAAGTGCACAATCTCTGTAGATGGAAGAATCTAAGTACTTAGCCATGTCCCTGGTATTGGACAACTTGAGCATCAAGACATGGAAGCTATCAAGAATCTCCTCATCCCAATTTCTAAGTAAAACTTGTGGGTGAACAAGGGTGAAGGACCCCAATGTCTATTGGTGGTTCCTTGGGAAAAGTTTTGACAAAGAAAAACTTAGTGTTTTCAACTAATAGGCAAAACCTATTTTGAGCAAAGCAAGCCAAGATACACTTAGCCAAATTGCATATAGTATCTAGTCCACCAAAATTATACTAAGGTATCACTTGCCAATACTATTCCAATGTATTGACCCACTGTGGCTGTAACTTGTGATGTTGTAGGTTACTCTGATGAGGATTAGGAGTCATGAGTCTACACTCAACATGTTTGCCTGTGGCACATGAAGATAAATTTACTTATTTAAACTCTTGTACTAGGCCTGTGGCCTTGGAGTTGCAAAGACTATGTTGTCTCTGGAATGACTGTAATAATGACCTTTGTTTCTGTGTACTTCATCTTAAACTGTGGATGCTTGCATTGATCCAGGGGCTAGCATTGCAATCACAGGGATCCTTTTCCTTTATAAAGGAGGGATCTTACAGATGGTATCAGAGCACTGTGTTGCCTGTAGGATTATGACCCTAGGATTGGAAACCACTAAGAAAAAAAATTCAACAACTTCTACACTTGTCTATTCTTCTCGTAAACTTTTCTAATCTTTTTTCTCATCTCTATTTGTAGATGAACTCCATCAACGAAGCCATAAGGAAAGGACCACTCATGACAATGACTTTGGAGTGTGAGACAGAATTTCCCAAGGCTCTCAAGGACCTCATTGTTGCAATGGAAATACATGGTGCAGCTGTGTACAAAGGTTTTCCTGTGATGGATGAAGGAGTTGAGTACTGGTGGGTGCAACTTCACTTGTATAAAAACAAGGAAGACAACCACAAGGAATCAGGATTCTGCATGTTCACCAATTCAGTGATGCACACTACATTCTTTGATTCAGCAAGAGATGCAGCTTGGAAGACCATCAAAGAACTTGGTGATAGAGTCAAGTGCAGAATGCTCAACATCCAAAATGACCTAAAGGAAGAGAAGAAACATACCCACGAGTTGGAGGCTACCAACCAAACCTTAAGAGGAGACATTATAGACTTAGTAATGGAGTCATGTGCTCAAGATAGAGTGATTGCTTCTAGAAATATTGTGTTAGCCAACATATCTAATGAGTTGGGATTGTAAGCATACTTCGTTAGTTGGACCACCACTTATCACCTTATTTTCCAAAAGTTGTTTAAAATAAGTTGAACCTTGGTTGTTGTAATGGATCCATGTATGCCATGACTTGTGTGTTTTGACTTCCAAAGATATGCATGTGATGCTTTGCCTTGTGTTTATCTTAAATTGTGTTGTTTCTAACTTTTTCTATCTTATAAATAGATGCCTAATGTTACCATCAACACTGTTGAGGAGTTCCAGGGAACTCACTTTGGCCCTCGTGTTATTGAGCTCACTACCTTGCTCAATCTCCCTCTTCCTACCATCATGGTGCTTCCCCTCACCAAGTTTGAGAGGAAATACCTTTGGGGTTTCAAGGTCAATCAGCCGGGACGCCAGAATGAGCCTACCACGGAGGCTATCATCTTCAAGCTCATGCACGATGACAAGGAGAGAGGCCTAGAGGTAGTCATGCAGGACTTGATTGGACGTCTGTTAGGGAGACACTCTCGACAGGTTAGAGGTACTCACTTCCACGTCTTCGGTAGACGTGATGAGGATGGAGAGGCCATAGACTTCAAGGACACTTCGAGGGAGACAGCAGAGCCGATTCGTCTATACCTCGAAGACTTAGAGGTTCTTCTTAGGCACGTGGACACTGATAGGACCAACGTCATGCTTAGCAATGATGAACTCCAGGTGCAGCTTCGTGAGAAGGACAAGCTCTTCGCGGAGCAAGATGAGATAGTCAAAGAGATGGAGGCAAAGTTCGAGAGCCAGGACAGAAAGTTCAAGAGTCAGGAGAAGCGAGTCCAAGATAGGAACAAGAGGATTCGGTACATGACTGAAGAACTGCAGGCCAAGGACTTCGAGCTCGAGCATCAGCAGACTGCGATTGAGAGGCTTCGTTCTCAGAAGAGGGTTCTCAAAGCCAAAGTAGAGACCTTGACCACCAATGTCGAGGAATACAAGACCGCTATGGAGAATGCAGGTCTTAACTTTGTTGAGGAGGAGGTTGATGCCGAGGAGTAGAGTTGACTACTCATTTATCATTTATTTATCATACTTTATTTGTGTCGCAATGACCATCCAACATGTGGATGGCTTGTTATTTGTGTGTTTACTTTGCGAACTTGTCGTTTTGTTGTTGAACTATTATTGTTATGATGCATGATTGGTGATTGTTTATGTGATGTATTGTGCATGAAAGCATCTATGGGTATCTCATTCTTATCTCTATTGAACAAACCACAGATGCCTCCCCGTCGTGCCAATCCCAACCCCAATAACAACAACATCACTCCTGATATGTAGCAAATGATGACAGCTCATACTCAGCTGATGCAAATGATGACTATGTTCATCCAGAACCAGAACAACAACAACAACAATAACAACAATAACAACAACAACAACCCACCGGGTTTTGACATGCTTACCAGGTTCTTGAGATTAAGGCCAGCAAAGTTCTCAGGAACAACTGATCCCATGGTAGCCAATGATTGGCTACGCTCCGTGAACAAGGACTTGGTAACAGTTGGCTGTACTGATGTAGAAAAAGTCAGATTTGCAGCACATTTATTGGAAGGACCAGCAGCCACTTGGTGGGATAACTTCCAGATCACCACTCCCATTGAAGATGTGACATGGGCTATTTTTGAAGATGGTTTTCGTACTGATCACATCTCATCCGGAGTGATGAGTTTGAAGAAGAAAGAATTCCATAATCTGAAGCAGTGCCACCGCAGCGTGGCTGAATATATTGAGGAGTTCAACAATCTGGCGCGTTATGCACCGGATGAAGTTGACACTGATGCTAAGAGGAAGGAAAATTTTCTTGAAGGGCTGAATGATGAACTGAACTTGCAGCTATCAGTAGCCTATGTTCCCACATACCAGTCTCTTTGTGATAAGGCTGCTATTTTGGAGAACAAAATGAAGCAAGTTGAGAGTAGGAAGAGAAAGCACTCGGACAAGCACAGCTCGGGATCGTCTCACAAACGTTCCCATTATGATGATAGTGGAAGCTCGGGATCCCACAAGCATGGGAAATTCAACAAACACCACAACCACAACCGTCATCATGACAACAAGCATCACTCTAGTCATGACAATGACAAGTACAAGAACCACAAGGGTGGATATAAGAGCCACCACAGTGGTAGTGGAAGTGGCAGTGGAAGCCAGTCTGTCAAGAAGGATATTAGTTAGGTTGAGTGTTTCAAGTGCAAAAATATGGGGCATTATGCAAATGAATGCCCGGAAAAGAAAGTTGAAGGACCCAACAAGCCTAACCCTTTTCATAAGGGACAAGTGAACCACATCAATGTGGAGGAAATCTATGAAGAGCCAGATGCTGTTGCTGGTAAGTTCAATCTCAATTCTATTCCGGCACTTGTTCTTTTTGATACTGGAGCATCGCATTCATTCATATCAAAAGCATTTGTTGATAGAAATGGGTTTCCAACTGAAAACATTGGTTGTCCAATAAAAGTTAGTTCTCTAGGTGGAGATATGATAGTAAGTCTTGGATGCCGGGATCTAGTAATAGAATTTGGAAAGCATAAGTTTCCAGTGAGTCTGATAATCCTAGATTCCCAAGGACTGGATGTAATTTTGGGAATGGATTGGATGGCTAAGTATGAAGGAATATTAGATTGTGCTAATCGTACTGTTGCACTCACAACCCCGGAAAGAAAACGGATTAAATTCAAGTCTAACTTTGAATCAAAAGGGAGTAAGCTAAATTCTCTTAAGGGGGTTAGCATAGACAGTGTGCCATTTGTGAGTGAATATCTGGATGTGTTTCCGGAAGAATTGCCGGGAATGCCACCAGATAGAGATGTGGAGTTTCTTATTGATTTGCTACCAGGATCTGGACCAATACCAAAAAGACCATACAAGATGTCGGTTGATGAACTGAAAGAGCTCAGGAAACAACTTGGAGAACAGTTGCAGAAAGGATTTATTCAACCAAGTTCTTCATCTTGGGGAGCCCCAGTTTTGTTTGTGGAAAAGAAAGATAGAAGTCAAAGGTTATGCATAGATTACCGTTCACTCAATGAGGTGACTATCAAGAACAAATACCCTTTGCCAAGAATCAATGACTTGTTTGATCAGCTAGAAGGAGCTTGTGTGTTCTCAAAGATTGACCTTCGGTCAGGATATTTCCAACTCAAGATAAGAGAGCAAGACATACCTAAAACATCTTTCACCACAAGGTATGGATTGTATGAGTATACCATGATGCCCTTTGGTTTGACCAATGCAGCAGCATACTTCATGAATATGATGAACAAGGTGTTCATGGAATTTCTTGATAAGTTTGTTGTCATTTTCATCGATGACATTTTGATCTACTCCAAGAGCAAAGAAGAGCATGAAGGGCATTTGCGTTTGATACTTGAGAAGCTCAGGGAGCATAAAATTTATGCCAAATTCAGCAAGTGTGAATTCTGGTTGAATGAAGTTGGATTTCTTGGACACGTTGTGTCAGGAGATGGTGTTGCAGTTGATCCTGCTAAAGTTTCAGCTGTAACTGAATGGGAATCTCCCAAGTCAGTGAAAGAAGTTCGTAGTTTCCTTGGCTTAGCAGGTTACTACAGAAGGTTCATTGAGAATTTCTCTAAGGTAGCTAAGCCTATGATAGAGTTGCTAAAGAAAGACAAGAAATTTCCTTGGTATGAAGGTTGTGAACTCAGCTTTCAAGAATTGAAGAAGAGACTTGTGACAGCACCAGTCTTATGTCTGCCAGATTTGGAGAAGGATTTCCAAGTGTATTGTGATGCATCTCACCATGGTTTGGGTGCAGTACTTATGCAAGAAGGAAAAGTTATGGCTTATGCCTCGAGAAAACTCAAAACTCATGAAGTAAACTACCCTACTCATGATTTAGAGTTAGCCTCTATTGTCCATCCACTCAAAACATGGAGACATTATCTTTTGGGAAAGCGTTGCAAAGTGTTCATAGATCACAAGAGCTTCACCCAGAAAAAAATTAATATGAGACAAATAAGATGGCTAGAACTCATCAAAAACTATGACTTGAGTTTGCAATACCATCCCGGTAAAGCAAATGTTGTAGCAGATGCTCTAAGCCGTAAAGTTTTTGTAAATGGCCTTACTAAGGGAGAATTGCCAGATGATCTATGTGCCCAATTTAGAGATCTCAGATTGGATATTGTGCCTGAAGGACATCTAATGTCTTTGGATCTTCAACCCACTTTGTTGGACAAGATCAAAGAAGCCCAGAAGTCTCATAAGGAAATTGAAGAGATTAAGGAAAGGATTGGTAAGGGAAAAGCCAAAGTATTCCATGAAGACGAACAGGGTACTTTATGGCATGGGAAACGTATCTGTGTTCCACAAGATCCGGAGCTTCAGAAACTGATTTTACAAGAAGCACACAACTCACCGTATTCCATTCATCCGGGTAACACCAAGATGTACATGGATATGAAAGAAAGATTTTGGTGGAATAATCTCAAGAAGGACACCGCAGAACATATTGCTTTGTGTGATGTATGTAGTAGAGTGAAGGCGGAACATCAGAAACCAGCAGGTTTGCTTCAACCACTACCTATCTCTGATTGGAAGTGGGACAAGATTGGTATGGACTTCATTACCGGATTACCAAGGACCCGCTCAGGATATGATTATATTTGGGTAGTAGTGGATCTCCTAACTAAAGTAGCTCATTTCATACCCGTGAAGACAACTTACACAAGTGCTAAGTTAGCCAAGATCTATATGAGCATAATAGTGTGTCTACATGGAGTACCCAAAAGTATTGTGTCTGATAGAGGAACCCAATTCACTTCTCATTTTTGGAGGCAATTACATGAGTCATTGGGAACGAGGTTGGAATTCAGCACTGCTTTTCATCCTCAAACTGATGGACAAACAGAAAGGACTAATCAGATTCTTGAAGATATGTTGAGGGCATGTGCCCTAGACTATGGAGCCAGTTGGGATGAAAGTCTGCCTTACGCAGAATTCTCTTATAATAATAGCTATCAAGCCAGCATTGAGATGGCACCATTTGAGTTTCTCTATGGTAGAAAGTGTACCACCCCATTGCTATGGAATGGTGTGGGAGAAACAAGTTTGTTCAGACCAGAACTTATCAAAGAAGCTGAAGAGAAAGTCAAGCTGGTTAAGGACAGATTAAAGATAGCACAGTCCCGACAGAAAAGCTACGCAGATCCTAAGCGTAGAGAAGTCATCTATGAAGTTGGTGATAGAGCTTATCTTAGAGTGTCACCACTTCATGGAGTGAAGAGGTTTGGAGTCAAAGGGAAGTTAGCCCCAAGATATGTTGGACCATTCAAGATTTTGAGTCGTAAAGGAGAAGTTGCTTATGAAATTGAATTGCCAGAGTCTTTGTCAGCTGTTCATAATGTGTTTCATGTGAGTCAGCTTAAGAAATGTCATCCAGAAATGGAAGAAACTTCTTTGAAGGATACTATACCTTTGGAAGAGGTTCAGTTGGAGAGTGACCTCACTTATGAATGGAAACCTATCAAGATTCTTGAGACTGCAGAAAGAGTCACACGGACTAAGACTATCAAATTCTGCAAAGTTCAATGGAACCATCATTCCAAAGAGGAAGCAACATGGGAAAGAGAAGATGATCTTCGGAGAGACCACCCTCACCTATTTGCTAGCCAATCCGAATCTCGAGGACGAGATTCACCTTAAGGGGGTTAGATTTGTAACATCCCAAAAATCATGTTTCAAACTCATGCATATCATCCATGCATCCATGATCATATAAATTTCATTTCAAACAAATCATTTCAAAATAGAAGCATATATGCTTATTATTTCATGTAAGTTTTCTCTAGCCTTAGTGCTATTTTCCAATGATAAGAGTACTTGTTTTGTTCAGTAAGGTTTGAATTCAAACTTAGGCACTTTCCAAAGCTTGAGCAAAGTTTTCAAAACAAAATGAGTAAATAAAACAATATTATGCCTATAGCATATATCACATAAAGGCTTGGTTTTATTTTTATTTCCAATTGATCAAAGTGTTTTGAGTAAACAGTAGTGTTTGACACACATTTGAGTGCAAGGTTTGCAGTATAAAAACCTAGAGAAGATTTGAATTCAAACTCATTTGATTTGGAGTTGAAAATCATTTCAGAAAAATCAAACAGAAAAAGAAAAAGGATAAAAGAGAAAAAAATAAGCCAAACAACCTATCTGGCCCAACTAGCCCAGCAACCCCCCCCCCCCGCGCGAAACGTTTTCTTCACTCACACCCGCACCCGCTATGTCGCTGATAGACTGGACCCACTCCCTCTCTGTTTCTCTCGCTGACAGCCATGGCCCACACGGCGTCATCGTCTCCACCCCGACGACATGTTCTTCCCAAATTCACGCCATGCGTTTCCTGGTTTGATTCGCGTCATCAATTCACGTTGATTGCAGGAGTAAATCACACGCCCATCTCGCCTACTTAAATCCCCTCTGCCCCCTCTCCATTTCCCCCAGACTTCGAGCACAGAGCGCCCCCAGGCTGCCCGTGAACACCCTTGCACTACCGCAGACAGAGCTCACTCCGGCGACCAATCCTGGTGAGCCCCGTGCGCCCCTTCTTCTCTAGTTCTTGAAGACAGCTTCGCAACTTCCTTGCACACCTTCTGACACTATTGGTTCATCCTATACTGCCCTAGGTCATCGTCTTCGTCAAGCACAGCAAGGTCCCGACGACGTCCTCAACTCCGGCGATTAAATTCGGTGAGCACCGTGTTCCCCTTCGCCTCTGATTCACACGAGCGTGTTCGCCGTAGTCTTGCGCACCCCCTGATGCCTTTGATTTGTACTAGGGTGACTAGGCGCGTCGCCAACGTCGCCGTCCGCCCGAGCCCCACGCTGTCAGCAACTCCGACGAGCCCGTGCAGCCGTGTCCGTGCGCCCCTTGCCAAGCCGTCGCCATGTTGAGCATCAGTGCATCGCTACGAGCCCGGTAAGCATCTCCGACGACCCCAGAACCCCCTGTAGCGCTGCTCCGCCATAGACAGAGCTCGCGGCCGCCAGTTGCCACCGCCAGCGCTGCCCATCTGTGGTCGCTTGATTGAGGACCGTAGGATCTAGATCCAGCGCGTATAAACAGATCACTTAACGAAACGGTATGAGTAGATCTGGGCCGTGCAAATTAAGTAGATCTAACGGCCTGTGCGCGTGATCCTGTGCGAACCGGTATGCGCCAATCAGAACAAGACGCGTGGCACAGAGTTCGTTTTAAAAATTTGAATTAGATCTATTAGTTGTTTGATTTTGTTTTAGCCATAACTTTTGTTTCCCACGTTCAAATTTGACAAATTTTATATCAATGGAATCAGGAGAGCAAGTCCTTTCCAAATATGTAATGTGTTTAATGTTTTGTTTCTGTTAAAATGGTTTTATTTACAGAAACATGTGTAGGCCTATTTTGTGTATATTAATTATTTGAGAAATGTTTTAGTGTTTAAATATGTGTTGTTTGGCAAGTTTTGAACTTGTTTATGAACCAGTACTGTGCACTTGTCTTGTTGTGTTTAGAAAATCATCACATATCATATTGCATGCATCCATATATTTTTGCTTGTATGTGATTTGTTTCTATGATTTTATGTGTAGATTTTGGTGCCAATAGTGATTGTGATTGTGAGGAGTGTAACTACTCTCCAAACTACCAAGGCAAGTGGTGCTTCATGATATTTTCATCCCTAAGTTTTCTTACTATGCATTAGATATATTTTGCTAGTCTTGCATGGTTATATTTTGCTTATATGCTATGCTTGGGAAATCGTAGTCGTTGTAGAATTGCTAGAAATTTTTAAGTTAAGATGCTTATCTATGCCATGCTTAGCCTAGCTAGTAGCAAACAAGGGTGGTGAAATATTCATGCTATGATAAAATATTTCTAAGTCTTTGGACTGGAGTTTTTACTTAATAAAACAACTAAGTAAATGAATCACCTGGGTGGAATGGAAGGAATGGTTTATGTTGAGTGGTTACACAAGGCCTATTTCTATGGTTTACCTTGTGTATCTCACTTGTGGAAAGCCACCCAGGAACAAAGGGATTTGAGAGGACAAATGTTAAGAAGCTTCTAGTGCAGCCACTTGGCAATATGGGCTCTGTCAGGATCATATAGGTTGCAATAACTTAGCCATTCGGACAGTTGGTGGTAGTGGGATGATAGGTTGGAGCGCGTCCATTTGGTCTAAGGGAAGGCTTCTGAAAGGTCCTGCTTGGTGAAAATCAAGGCTTGTGGGGAAAGTGCACATCCTCTACAGATGGAAGAATCTAAGTACTTAGCCATGTCCCTGGTATGGGGCAACTTGAGCATCAAGAAATGGAAGCTATCAAGAATCTCCTCATCCCAATTTCTATGTAAAACTTGTGGGTGAACAAGGGTGAAGGACCCCAATGTCTATTGGTGGTTCCTTGGGAAAAGTTTGGACAAAGAAAAACTTAGTGTTTTCAACTAATAGGCAAAACCTATTTTGAGCAAAGCAAGCCAAGCTACACTTAGCCAAATTGCATATAGTATCTAGTCCACCAAAATTATACTAAGGTATCACTTGCTAATACTATTCCAATGTATTGACCCACTGTTGATGTAACTTGTGATGTCGCAGGTTACTCTGATGAGGATTAGGAGTCATGAGTCTACACTCAACATGTTTGACTGTGGCACATGAAGATGAAGACTTTTATCTATTTACTTATTTAAACTCTTGTACTAGGCCTGTGGCCTTGGAGTTGTAAAGACTATGTTGTCTCTGAATGACTGTAATAATGACCTTTGTTTCTGTGTACTTCATCTTAAACTGTGGATGCTAGCATTGATCTAGGGGCTAGCATTGCAATCACAGGGATCCTTTTCCTTTATAAAGGAGGGATCTTACAGCCCCCATCGCTGACCATTGCCGGATCCCCGGTGAGCCTCCCACGACCCCCACTGGCCGCGCTAGGGTTCTGTCTCGCCGGCGTTGTTCGACGTGGATGATGAACCACAGCCGTTCGATTAGAGCTAGATCGCACGACCCTAATCGTCCCTACGGCTTCGCCACTCGCTGTCTCACTGACGAGTGGGGTCGCTCACTTAACCAGCCCACGTGCGTGCTGTGCGTAGTGGGACGACCCAGTTAAACCTCCCGCGCGACCCATTAATTAAACTTAGGTTTATTCATTTAATTTCAAACTCTATTCTATACCTAGATCCAAAAATCATCCCAGGTCGATTCACTGAACCAAAATGCATGAAACAAATTTTAGAAAGGTACTGGAGTGCTTAATCCAAGCCCGTTGGATTCAAACCATTTATATTTGTAGATCACCCATGGTAAAAATAACAAGGCGGAAGCTTTTCTCCATTCAAACTTATTTCAAAATTCAACCATAAGAGCGTTTGAGTTGGTTCCAACTCTCAAAAATCACATTTAACCATACCTTTCAGAATATATAAAAATATATAGGTTTACTTGCAGAAATAATAATCAAGTAATAAAATAATTCCTCATAGGCCATTCTAGTCATTTTATTTAATTAAAATAAAAGTTTTAAACCTTATTAAATTGTGACACCACTTTAAATCACATTCCCATGTACTGAAATATGTGGTGATGACATGTGTCAACATGATCCCATGTTTGAGTTGTAGAATATTAAATCTTAAGTAGTTGTTCAATGAGTAGAAATTACTTTTATAAAATAAAATAAATAAGACAAGTGTTTTAATCCTTGTGATAATAGTGATGATGCTAGATCATCTACTATTAAACCTTTGTGTTATAAATAAAAATATTTAAGTATTGGATGGTTATTGTCTACCTCGTATTTATTTATAGACGCTAGTACCGACCAAGGATATGAGGATGAAGTAGGATAATACGAGGAAGAAGCTGAGTAGAATTTCAACCACTGATCTGCACAAGGCAAGCTTAATACTACTAGTTGACTTGGCAAGCTAAAACTTGCTTGTTACTATGCCAACTATATGCCTTAAGTATATGTGATTATACCCACTTGATGATACCAAATCCTAGTTTTCTTGCAAGATTAATTATTTTAATTTCTTTATCAAAGCTTTCTATCAAAAGTTTATTTAGTGATTTGTAGATATTAGAAGGATAATTGAAGGTAGCATAAAGACCATAAAACTTGACATAGGTTAGATAATCTCGATGTCATGCTGAGGCATGAGATTGAACTTAGCTAATTCCCACTTGTTTACTACCCTTCATTAGTATTTACCCCCACCTATAGATGCTAGTGCTAAAGCATAAAACTTGATCAACTTTAGATGGGAGTACTTGGTGAACATGGTTATGAGAACCTTAGAATGATGAGTCATTGTACTGAAATGTTTTGACATGTGTTCTCGAACAGCAGATGATTTTGATGATGAAAATGTTAAGGCATGAGCCTTAGCCCTTTATAAAACTGATGGTTGTCTGGATGCGATACCGTTCCAATTTTACCGTACAACCACAATACCCAAAATTTGGGTAAAGCTTGACTGGAAATTTATATACCTTAGTATGGGTTCCCTTGCAGCCAAGGTCTGAGCTGAAGCTACCTTGTGAAGATTGTCCACCTATGCAGTACCCAAGACGACAGTTGGTCATGGTTGGGAGGCCAAACTCACAGGAGAGGTGCCTATACTAGGGTGTGTAATTGAAAAGTTAGGATTGATTATCTGCATACTGAGTATGGTGAATTCAAGATTGTTCCTGACGGATGTATCGAATGCTGTGGTAAAAGTATACAATCTCTGCAGAGTGTCAAACTATTCGAATAGCCGCGTCCGCGGTTATGCACAGTTGGAGTGGCGATACTTTTCCGTCGTCAGATGTTTTCAAAATGACTTGTGAAATGAATAATGAATTTGACTTAACCACAACAGAGTTGTGACATGAAATTCAACTTTCCCCCTTAGGTGTTATAAAAATTTCAACTAGTTTTCTTTGTTTCTGAACATAGTAGAGGTAAATCTGGATTTTTGCAAAACAACCTAGAGCTTTGTATTTCCTACGCAAAACCACTTCACTTGTTAGTATTAGTTTGCGAGTACTTAAAGAGTAATCATGGCTTTGTCCCTGGCTATTCCCGTGGACAGACTGTGAAGAGGACTATCAGGAAGACGGACATCAGGAAGGTTACGACAACTAGGATCATCTCGCATCGTCAGCATTTCCTGTGACCATGAAGATGGAGCTTCGCCCATGCTATCATTATTATTACGTTATTCCGCTGCTTGAATTGTATTAAGACTAGATCATGGGATCCTTATTTGTGTAAGACCTTATGTATGGTTTGTAATGGATGATGTACTATGATATCCAATATGTTATGTCTCGCAAAAATGGTAATCTTGGGATTGCGATGTATGGCATAACAGGCATCTGGGATTAAAAATCTAGGTGTTGACAAGTTGGTATCAGAGCCATCCTGACCATAGGAGATCCTAGTTTAGAAGGGACGTTTGAATCAAAAACTTAGTTTCAAAATCAAGGAAGCGAGTATTTATGAAAACTTAGTCTCATTCTTACCTCTTGGATTCTTTGAATGAAAATTCATGTTCCTCAAAAATTCTTGCAAACTTACATAAAATTTGACACACTTGATCACTCTACTAACTTACTCATCCTATACTCTTATAGATGGACGTGAAGTACAACGAGTTTTATTAGTTGGGGAATGGAGGAGACCTCATCTTTGAGCGTGATTTGGACCAGCTCTCAGAGATGCTGGAGAGTCCACACCCCGAGTTCTTCAGAGCTCAGCTTAATGATCAGGAAGGAGAGGATTTGAAGTGGCTAGTTGTTGCAAGTATCCGAGGAAGGATTGAACCCCCTCCCCCCACCATAGAGGGAATTTAGTTCATCTTGAGAGTGAACAACTGGCTCGATGGACTTGCCAGGGCCATGCAGGAAGCTCTTGCCTGTCTGTGTGGGCAGAGTATCAATCAGATCAAGGGTACCCGTTTTGAGTTCTACCCAAGACGTGATGTTATGGGACAGCCACTGGAGGTTCCATATCACCATGAGCTAAAGACTCAATTGGACCACCTCAGCTTCATGATGTATGATCGTCAGAAGGAGTTGGACAATGCCCATTCCTACGCCAACCACAAGTACGCCATCCCCGCTAAGAAGGATCAGACCATTGCCATGCTAGTGAAGGATCGCCAATCTCGTCGCCGTCAGCTCGACAAGAAGGAGCGCATAATTGCCCGTCTTTGCCACCGGATCATAGAGTTGGAGGAGACTCTCCATGAGAGGTATATGCAGTTGGAGGAGAGGGAGAATGCAGGGGAAGACCTTCGTGGAGACCCCTACTCCTATCTCAGTGATGATGATGACTTTCTGGAGGATCAGGCCATATACTTCTTCACTGATGAGGATGACTTCGCCTTCATCGATGATGATGATGAGGACACTGACTCCAAGGAGTAGTAGCACTTGAGCACTAGCGTTAGTAAGTTGTATTCGGTCCCACTATATCGTAGTTTCCCAGAATGGTTCTTAAAACCATCTGTTTTCCTTTGTTGTGGTGTGTGTTTGTATCGTGTGCTATGAATGAATGAATGAAAAGAAAGTTGCTAGAAAAATGTGCGTCAGACTTTGAAAGCTTTTCAAACACAAAACCCCGAACCTTAGAAATTTCCCTCTTTTCTCATGATCTACCTCAATCTTCAGATGCCTCGAGAAGGAAGCAACTTATCCCCGGACCCGATGTTTCAAATCTTGCAAATGTTGGTTTCTGACCGCGAAGCCGAAAGAGCCGAACGTCAATATAATTTAGCTACCCTTCAACAGATAGCTCAGATGGCCAACAACAATGGATCTAAGATCAAGAATTTGCAGAACAACAATCCACCCATTTTCACTAAGTCATAAGAGCCCCTCGATGCCGATGATTGGCTGCAAACCATGAAGAACAATCTGGAAGTTGCAGGAGTGGAAGCTAATGAGAAAGTATTGTTTGCTACCCACTACCTGGCCGGAGATGCAAGAGCATGGTGGAATATCGTTCACACGATGACAGGAGGTCAGATGATGACTTGGGATGAATTCAAAGTCAAGTTCAGCAAAATCCATGTGCCACCGGGTTTGATAAAGAGGATGAGAGATGAATTCAGAGAATTGATGCAGGGAAGAATGACTGTAGTTGAGTACCGTGACAAATTCTTGTCTTTGGCTAGGTCTGCACCGGATGAGATAGACACTGAAGCCAAGAAGAAGGAGAGATTCCTGAATGGTCTGCATGATGAAATGCAAACAGTGTTAGTCAATATCCCCTTTGCTTATATTGAATCCTTAGTAGACTCTGCCATTCAGATGGAAGTAAAGATCAACCAAGCTAATGAGAACCGCAAGCGTCGCATGATGCATCAACCAGGAACCCACCATACACCGAAGTATCGCCCCAACCCATCTCCAGGATTTGCCCCAAGAACCAATAGACCCCCGATGAACCGTCCAACCTATCCCAACCGTGGAAACCCAAGGCCCGGAGGAAATCACAACAACCCCGGCAACCCCAGCAATTTCAACGGTGCTCCGCCTAAGTTCAACAACAAAAATGCCGCCACAAATACCAACACTGCCCCAAGGACTGGAAGCAATGCTCTGCCTGTTACAGCAAAGGACAAGTCTCAGTGACTTGTTATGAATGTGGAACCATGGGTCACTATTCCAATGAGTGTGCCAAGAAGATTGCTGTAGCCCTCAATGCAAATGCCCTAGCTTAGCAGCAACGTCGTGTTCAGCCTGGAAGAAGGTTTGCCCCAGGGAATTCGCTCAACCGCAACGACCGTCTCTTTCTCATGCATGCTGAAGAATCCCAAGAAGCACTAGATGTCGTGCTGGGTATGTTTTCTGTTAACTCAGTACTTGCAAGATTGTTGTTTGATTCTGGAGAATCACACTCATTTGTTAATGAAGAATTTGCATGCACTAGTAATATTCAACCCACCAAATTGAAGAACGTTATGATTGTTTAAATACCTGGTTCAACCACCAGAGCTAGACAAATTTGCAAAGCCGTACCTATCCAAATCCATGGCAAAGTTTTTGTGCTAATCTAATAGTACTCGGAACTAAAGGTTTGGAAGTAGTACTAGCAATGGATTGGATGTCCAAACATAAAGGATTAATTGACTGTGCCAACAAAGCCATAACAATGACCAGTACAGCCGGAATATCAGTCGAGCATGTATGTGAAACCTTGCCCCGTCAATTCAAGTGCAACAAGAGTATAGCCCAGTTAACCATTGACCAAGTTCGGATAGTCTGTGAATACCGCGATGTATTTCTAGATGTTTTGCCCGGTATGCCCCTAGGTCGGGATATCGAGTTTATCATTGAACTAATCCCTGGAACCGAACCCATAGCCCAGAGACCATATAGTATGAACCCGTCAGAATTAGTGGAACTGAATAAGCAACTGGATGCTATGATGGAAATTGGATCGATTCAACCAAGTGCGTCACCATGGAGATCACCTGTCTTGTTTGTGGACAAGAAGGATGGATATATCCGTTTGTGTACAGATTATCGGAAGTTGAATGATGTGATCATCAAGAACAAGTACCCGTTGCCAAAGATAGAAGACCTGTTTGACCAGTTGACTGGTGCCAAAGTGTTTTCGAAGTTTGATCTTCGAAATGAATATCACTGACTCAATATTCGTGCAGAGGATATTCTAAAGACTGCCTTTACCACCAGATATGGATTGTACGAGTATATGCCATGTCTTTTGGATTAATCAATGCCCCCGCTTATTTCATGAACCTCATGAATAAGATTTTTATGGACTTCCTGGATAAGTTTGTCATCGTTTTCATCGATGACATTCTGATTTATTCCAAATCAAAAGAAGAACATGAGCTACACCTAAGAACCACCCTTGGAACTCTTAGGGATCATCAGATATATGCCAAGTTTAGCAAATGTGAATTCTGGTTACAGGAGGTAGGATTCCTTGGAGATATTGTATTAGCCGGAGGAATTGTCATTGACCCTATGAAGGTGAAGGATGTTGAAGATTGGCAAGCCCCAACCACTCAAACCCAAGTTCGTGCAATTCCCGGATTAGCGGGATACTACCGCAAGTTCGTAGAAGGATTCTCGAGTATCGCAAGACCCATGACCCAATTGTTGAAGAAGGACAAGAAGTTTGAATGGACAGACAAATGTGAAGCGAGTTTTCAAGAACTCAAGAGGAGATTGATTTTAGCCCCCATCTTGATCATGTCAGATATCACAAAGCCCTTTGATGTGTATTTTGACGCATCCAAGATCAGTCTCGGATGTGTGCTAATGCAACAAGGCAAAGTTATATCTTATCTATCCCCACAGCTGAGCAAGATGAACAGAATTATCCAACCCATGACATTAAACTAGCAACTGTAGTTCTAGTCCTGAAGACGTAGAGGCATTATCTTATGGGAAACCGTTGTGAGATTTATTTGGATCACAAGAGCCTGAAGTATATATTCACTCAGAAGGAGCTGAATATGAGGCAGAGAAGATGGATTGAGCTAATCAAGGACTATGATCTGGATATTCACTATCACCCCGGTAAAGCCAATGTGCTAGCAGATGCCCTTGACAGATTACTGTGCCGCTTGAACTCCATTATTCTGAAGGAGCAACCAAGTCTGCACAAGGAGATGGAAGATTTTAGAATGGAATTAGTAAGTGAAGGATTTTTGCCTAGCATAGAACTTCAACCCACTTTGATCAGTCAGATCAAGGAGGCGCAAAAAGGAAATGCTTGTATCGACGGAATCAAACGTCGTGTACGTGCATGCAAAGTACCCGGATTCACCGAGGATAAAGAAGGAGTTCTGTGGTACAAAGGACGTCTCTGTGTACCAGCAGATTTAGAGTTGAAAGAAATGATTTTGAAGGAAGCTCATGATACTCTTTAATTTATTCACCCCGGAGGAACAAAGATGTATCAGGATCTAAAGGAGCAATTTTGGTGGCATAAGATGAAGAGAGAAATCGGAATCTACATCGCCAAGTGTGATATATGTCAGAGAGTCAAGGCGGGACATCAGAGACCCGCAGGACTGTTGCAACCATTGAAGATTCCGGAATGGAAATGGGATTCAGTTGGAATGGAATTTATCACCGGATTGCCTACTTCTAGTAGGGGAAATGTCTCTATTTGGGTCATAGTTGACAGATTGTCCAAGGTAGCCCATTTCTTACCAGTCAAGACCACCTACCAGAGTTTGAAGCTGGCCGAGTTATACATCGCTAGAATCGTCAATTTGCACGGAGTCCCCAAGAACATCATGTCGGATCGAGGAACTCAGTTCACCTCGAGATTCTGGAAGAAAGTCCAAGAAGGTTTAGGAACCCGACTAGATTTCAGCATAGCGTATCACCCTCAAACTGATGGACAAACAGAGCGAGTAAACCAAATACTCGAAGATATGTTGAGAGCCTATGTGCTAGAATATGGATCTAAATGGGAAGACTGTCTGCCTTTCGCAGAATTTTAATACAATAATAGTTATCAAGCTAGTTTTCAAATGGCCCCATTTGAGTTCGTGTATGGAAGGAAGTGTCGCACCCCTTTGAATTGGAGAAGTAGGAGAGAGTCAGATTTTCGGACCCGACATCCTACGAGAACTAGAAGAGAAAGTTCACAAGATTCGTGAGCACCTCAAGACCGCCTAGTCAAGACAGAAGAGTTACGCCGACAAGAGACGTCGAGACCTCGCATTCAATATCAGACATTATGTATCTTAAAGTGTCGCCTTTGAAGGGAATGCAGTGTTTCCACCTCAAAGGAAATTTAGGCCCAGATATATCGGAACTTTCAAAAATTTGAACCGTCGAGGAGAAGTATCCTATCAATTGGAACTGCCAGAGGAAATGTCAGCAGTGCACAATGTGTTTCATATCTCGTTAATTCGCAAATGCCTTGAAGTTCCGGAGAAGACCGAAGTTTTCAAGAATATTGATCACCGCACCATAGAGATCAACGATGACCTGACATATACCAAAGTAGGAAGCTTTTAGAACCACCCGGACCTGAAGCATCAAGTTTCTCACAATTCAGTGGAGCAACCACACTGAAGAAGAAGCTACCTGGGAGCGAGAAGATAACATCAGGACGGAGTTTCTCGATCTCTTTATGTAACATCCCAAAAATATGAAACTTGGATCATCAAACTCTAATCATCAAAATTTAGGATTAACAAAAACTTTTCTAAATAAAAATATGAAAGCATGCATGTGTGTATGCATTCCAATTTGAATTGTTTTGAATTACCTTGCTTGTGTGTTTCTTTGCTTGTAAAAGGATTCTTAGGTGAAATAAAAATCATCTAAACAATCCCCACACTTTTCCCAAAGGAATATAAATCAAAACAAACAAAATAAAGGAATGGTCACTTTGGCCAATTTAACTCCCATGCCTACTTTAGCTATCTCTAACTTTCAGAACTTAACAGAAACTTGTTTGGATCTTTACACCCCTTGATAGTACTCATAACAAAGTACCAAGGCCCACCTTGTGATCATCCAGAAACATTCAATGCATAGTTTAAATGAAAGTTTAAAATTGAATCTATTTCATATGGGAAGATCCCACTTTTTCAAAAACCACTAAAAAAAGCTCAACTTTCAAAACCCAAGCATCTACAGACTCACCAGCACATGCCTAGCACACCCACCAAATATCTTTTCAAAATTCAAAACTTGAATTCATGCGGCCATTTTATCAAACACCTTGCTGATTCAAATCAAACAAAATCAAAACACTATAGTGTACAGTGTTTTGGGCCAAACTTGTTCCCTCTCTGGACACCACTAGCCTTAGTAGATCATCTAACAAACTTAACTAATCACTAGCACCACTATGAGCTCGCCAATGTCATCAATGGTGAACAGGACGAGAGCACCCATGTCACCCCAGTGTGGACAATAGGCTAGAGGAAGAACTAGCCATGCCAACGTTGTCTGGGAGATAGACCATGCCTCACCGCCCCCTCTCGACCATCCCTACCTCGCAGACAGCAGCCAGAACCGCCAGGAACACCGCGCCTGTGCCGCTATCGACCATACCGACCCTCACCGCAGAGCACGCGCCGTTCCCATTTAACCAGACCACCTCGAGCCCTCGCCTCCCGCCAACATGCTCCCCACCGTCGCAGGAGATCGCCAGACATGCCCATTTCACCGCCCGTACCCCGTAGCACCCGCTCGCCGTAGAAGACGCTGCCTCTACCGCGCAGAACGTCGAGCGTTCCAGACTGTTTGCCACCGCCCCTACACATGCATTAAAGCCATAGAGCATCACCAGGAGACCACCGATCGATCGCCACCCTCGGCCATGCCTCTAGCATCCCGTAGCCATGTCACCACCGTCGCCTGCCCATCTCGTTCAGTCTCACCGTCGAGCCTATGAAAGGAGACGACCCCCATCCGAATTGAGCACACCATCTCACTCCCCTCTCCTCACTGATCGTTCCAACCTGTTCCTGGAGCAAGGCGAGCAGCGCATCACCGGAATTTGGCCAGAGCCCGCCGCTGCTGGAGAAGAAGGAAGCCAGCGATTGGAGCCGCCCTAGGAGAAGCTGCCGGTACCAGGAGGTTCGCCGTCGTTGACTTCGTCGTTTGCCCGCCTCGCCGACCCTCGCCTGAGCCCCGGTGAGCCTCCCACAACCCCCACCTGCCGCGTTAGGGTTCTGTCTCGCCGGTGCTGCCCAACGTGGATGATGAACCAGAGCCGTTGGATTAGAACTAGATCCAACGCACCACGTTGCCTCGTACCGCTTCGCACCCCCCGTCTCACTGACGCGTGGGGACAGCAACTTAACAAGCCCGCGTAAGCGCTGTGCGTAGCAGGCCGGCCCATTTTCTCTTCCCGCGCAGCCCACTCGTTTGAATTTGGATTTTTCCAATTTCATTCAAACACAGTTCTGTACCTAGTTTAAAAAATCAACCCAGCTTGATTCATTGAACCAAATTTAATGAAACCAATTTTGTTAGAAAGGTCTGGAAATGCTGAATCCAAGCCCGTTGGATTCAAATCATTTGGATATGTAGATCACCCTTGGTAAAAATAACAAGGCATAAGCTTTTCTGCATTCAAACATTTTTCAAATTTAAACCATAAAAGCTTTTGAGTTGATTCCAACTCTCAAAAATCACATTTGATCATACCTTTCAGAATACATAAAAACATATGGGTTTACTTATAGAAATAATGTTCAATTAATAAAAGGATGCCACATAGGCATTTCTAGTCATTTATTTTTATTTAAAATAAAAGGTTAAATCTTATTAAATTGTGACACCACATTAAATCACATTCCCATGTACTGAAATGTGTGAACATGATCCCATGTTTGGTTTGGAGAATATCAAATCTTAAGTAGTTTTTCAATGAGTAGAAATTACTTTTCTAAAAATAAAATCATTAAGTCAAGTGCTTGTAATGTTAGTGATGATGCTAGATCATCTATAGAACCCCTTTGTGTGATGATTGAAAGTAGTTAAGTATTGTTTGGTGATTGTGTACCTCGTATTTATTTATAGACGCTCCGACCAAGGATACGGGGAGGAAGGAGGATACTACGAAGAAGAAGCCGAGGAGAACTTCAACCACTACTCTGCACAAGGCAAGCCTAATACTACTAGTTGAATGAGAAATCTAACACTTGCAAGATACCCTACATTAGCAAGCTTATACTGATAATGATGCAAGCCTTACTAATCAAGTTGACCTATGCAAGCTAATACTTGCTTGTTACCATGCCAACTATATGCCTTGAGCATATATGATCATACCCACTTGATCAAGAAATTACTTTATTTCTTGATCAATGATGCAAGCCTTACTAATCAAGTTGACCTATGCAAGCCTTACTAATCAAGTTGACCTATGCAAGCTAATACAAGCTTTATACTTTATTTCTTTATCAAAGCTAGTACTTAGAGATTACTTAAGAGAATTATAGATTCTAGGAAGATAACTGAAGGTGGCATAAAGAGCATAAAACTTGGCCTAAGCTAGATAATCTTTATGTCATCCTAAGGCATGAGATTGAACTTAGTTAAACTTGATGGGGGAATACCAATCGGGGTATACCCACGAAGCGGATTCGCCAGCTGGATCGATCTGACTGAAGCCAATCCCAGAGCGGGTCGACTCGGTAGATATGATGACTGGCGCATATTAGACCCAGGCGACTGGCGCCGACTGGAGGCCCAAGACGGCGACTTCAATACAAAGCCCACCAAATACTTGTAAACCCTAACTGGCTGCATATATAAAGCCACCAGGGGCACCCCCAAGGGCGGGCTCTCCCACATTAGATTAGATCTAGTCTCCCTCCGCCTATGGCGGCTCCATTGTAAACCAATCTATGATCATATACTGGATTGATAGCAGGACGCAGTGATCCTCCACCGAGGGGACGTGAACCTGGGTACATCGTGTGCCAATCTCGCTCCCGGATTCTCCTACGTCGCCTTGCTCCCTCTACGTAAGCTACCCCCAGTAGCATCTGTCGTGCAATACCACGACAGTTGGCGCCCATCGTGGGGCTAGCGGTGCTTAGAGGGTGATAATCCGGGCGAGATCCCTCACCATCGACCATGGCCAGATCGCAGCCAGTCACAACGCGATACGAGTCATCAGCTGCAGGAACGGCGAGAAGCTTAGTACGGAAGCTAACACCAATATTTGATTCAGACGTATAGCACCAGATCGGTCGCAAAACGGTGTCTGTCTTGCCACTCGCCGCGCTCGGGGATTCGATGCTCGCCGGTCACTCGACCTCGCCCCTCGCCGCGCTCGGGGACTCGGCGCTCGCCGGTCGCTCGACCTCGCTTCTCGCCACAATCGGGACTCGGCGCTCGACGGACGCTCGACCTCGCCGCGCTCGGGGACTCGGCGCTCGCCGGTCGCTTGACCTCGCAGCTCGCCGCACGGGGACTCGGCGCTCGCCGGTCGCTCGGCCTCGCCGCTCGCCACGCTCGGGGACTCGGCGCTCGCCGATCGCTCGACCTCGCCGCTCGCCGCGCTCGGGGCCTGGCGCCTTGCTAGCCGGTCGCTCGACCTTGCCGCTCACCGTGCTCAGGGACTCGGCGCTCTCCGGTCGCTCAACCCCGTCACTCTCTGCGCTCGGGGACTTGGCGCCCGTCGGTCGCTCGGCCTCGACGCTCGCCGCTCGCCGCTCGCTCGATCTCGTCACTCGCCGTGCTCGCGGACTCGGCGCTCGCTGGTCGCTCGACCTTTCCATTCGCCGCGCTCGGGAACTCGGCGCTCGCCGGTCGCTCGACCTCGCCACTCCCCATGCTCGGCATCAACCACTACTGTTTTCAGAATATGCATCTCTAAAGAGCATCAAGTCGCCTCTACAAGCCAACTCGAGCCTCGGGGACTACTCCTAGGCATGATGCGTGTACGCGTGGTTCCACGACCGCGGCTCGCCCTCGTCGACTCGCCACCATGGACTCGCCCTCGCGTAGTCAACACGCTCGGGGACTCGGCGCTATAGACAGCGCCACTCGTCGGTCGCCCAACCTCGCCACTCGGCACGCTCGAGGAATCGGCACTCGCCGGTCGCTCGACCTCGCCACTCGCCGCGCTCGGAGACTCAGCAAGCTCCACGTTCAGGAATTCGCCGCAACTGGCAGCTTCACCAACATCCTGCATCTTTTTTGGCCAACTGGCCATCACCGACTGGCTCACGCCGACCGCCTCCCGCTTTACGATTCTTTTCTCTATTCAGGAGCTCATCGCCGATTTGCCACGACCCATCGTCAAGACTCTTCGCGCCCTGCCTCAAGCCCGCATCGAATCCACAACGCGCTCGGGAACTACTGATGGGGGAATACCAATCGGGGTATACCCACGAAGCGGATTCGCCAGCTGGATCGAGCCGACTGAAGGCAATCCCAGAGCGGGTCGACTCGCTAGATTTGACGACTGACTGGAGGCCCAAGACGGCGACTTCGATACAAAGCCTACCAAATACTTGTAAACCCTAACTGGCTGCATATATAAAGACACTAGGGGCACCCCCAAGGGGCGGGCTCTCCCACATTAGATTAGATCTAGTCTCCCTCCGCCTACGGCGGCTCCATTGTAAACCAATCTATGATCATATACTGGATTGATAGCAGTACGTAGCGATCCTCCACCGAGGGGACGTGAACCTGGGTACATCGTGTGCCAATCTCGCTCCCGGATTCTCCTACGTCGCCTTGCTCCCTCTACGTAAGCTACCCCCAGTAGCATATGCCGTGCAATACCACGACAAAACTCCATTAGTTTACCACCCCTCATTAGTACTTGTCCCCACTTGTAGATGCTAGTGCTAAGCATAAAACATGATCAAGTTTAGATGGGAATACTTGGTAGAAAAATGGTTATGAAAACCTTGGAATGATGGATCATTCTATTGAGATGTTTTGACATGTGTTTCCGAGCACCAGATGATTGGTGAAAATGTTGAGGCATGAGCCTTAGCCCTTTATAAAACTGATGGTTGTCTGGATGCGATACCATTCCAATTTTACCGTACAACCACAATAGCCGAGAATTTGGTAGGGCTTCACTAGAAACTTATATACCTTAGTATTGGTTCCCACACGGCCAAGGTCTGAGCTGAGGCTACCTTGTGAAGATTGTCCAGCTGTCCAGTACCTAAGATGATAGTTGGTCATGATTGGGAGGCCAAACTCACAGGAGAGGTGCTTATACTAGGGCGTGTAATTGAAAGGTTAGGATTGATTATCCGCATACTGAGTATGGTGAATTCAGGATTTGTTCCTGACAGATGTATCGAATGTTGTGGTGAAAGTGTACAATTTCTGTAGAGTGTCAAACTATTCGAATAGCCGCGTCCGCGGTTATGGACAGTTGGAGTGGCCATATTGTTCCCCCATCAGATGTTTTCAAAATGACTTATGAAATAATTGAGATTTTGACTTGACCACAACAGAGTTGTGATATGAAATACAAGTTCCCCACTTAGGTGTTATAAAACTTCAACTAACTTTCTTCATTTCTGAACTTAGTAGATGTAAATCTGGCTTTTGCAAAACAAACCTAGAGCTTAGTGTCCCACTACAAAAACCCCTTCACTTGTTAGTATTAGTTTGCGAGTACTTAAAGAGTACTCATGGCTTTGTCCCTGGCTATTCCCGTGGCCAGACTATGAAGAGGAGTATCAGGACGAAGGACCCCAGGAAGGTTACGACAACTAGGATCATCTCCCATCGTCAGCATTGCCTGTGACCCCGAAGATGGAGCTTCGCCTACGCTACCGTTATTATTACGTATTTCCGCTGCTTGAGTTGTATTAAGAACTGGATCATGAGATCCTTATTTGTGTAAGACCTTATGTATGGTTTGTAATGGATGATGTACTGTGGTATCCAAATCTGTTATGTCTCACAAAAATGGTAATCCTGGGATAGCGATGTATGGCATAACAGGCATCTAGGATAAAAAATCCGGGTGTTGACAAGTTGGTATCAGAGCCATCCTGACCATAGGAGACCCTAGTTAGACTGGACGTTTGAATCAAAAACTTACTTTCAAAACCAAAGGAAGCAAATATTTACAAAACTTATTCCCATTCTTATCACTTTGATCCTTTCATGAAAATTCATGTTCCTCAAAAAAACTCTTGCAAAATACAAAAAATTTGACACACTTTATCACTCTACTAACTTCCTCATCCTATATTCTTATAGATGGATGTGAAGTACAACAAGTTTTATCAGTTGGGGAATGGAGGAGACCTTATCTTTGAGCGGGATTTGGACTAGCTTTCGGAACTTCTGGATCGTCCGCACCCCGAGTTCTTTGGAGCTCAGCTCAATGATCAAGGAGGAGAAGATCTAAAGTGGCTAATTGTTGCAAGTCTCCGAGGAAAGATTGAACCTCCCACTGCTGAGGGAATTCAGTTTACCTTAATAGAGAACAACTAGCTCGATGGACTCGCCAGGGCCATGCAGGAAGCTCTTGCCCGTCTGTGTGGGCAGAGTATCAACCAGATCAAGGGTACCCGCTTTGAGTTCTGTCCAAGGCGTGATGCTAATGGACAGCCACCTTAGCTTCATGATGTACGATAGGCAGCAGGAGTTGGACAGTTGCCGTGACTACTCCAACCACAAGTCCGCCATCATCAAGACGAAGGATCAGACCATCGCCATGCTAGCAAAGGATCGCAAATCTCGTCGCCGTCAGCTCGACAAGAAGGAGCGCATCATTGCTCGTCTTCGCCACCGTATCTCAGATTTGAAGGAGACCATCCACGAGAGAGACATGCAGTTGGAGGAAAGAGAGAATGTCGGAGAGGATCTTCGTGGAGACCCCTACTCCTATCTCAGTGATGATGATGATTTTCTGGAGGATCAGGCTATGGATTTCTTCACCGATGAGGAGGATTTCGCCTTCATCAATGACGATGAGGATGATGAGGATGACAACTACACCGACTCCGAGGAGTAGTAGCACTTGAGCACTAGCGTAGTGAGTAGTATTCGGTCCCACTCTATCGTAGTTTCCAGAATGGTTCCTAAAACCATCTGTTTACCTTTGTTGTGGTGTGTGTTTGTATCGTGTGCTATGAATGAATGAATGAAAAGCATGCTGCTAGAAAATCTGAGTCAAATTTTAAAAAAAAAATTCAAAGTCCCAGAACCTTAGAAATTTCCCTCTTTTCTCATGATCTATCTCAATCTTCAGATGCCACGCGGAGGAAGTGGTTCATCCCCGGACCCGATGTTGCAGATACTGCAAATGTTGGTTTCTGACCGTGAAGCCGAAAGAGCCGAACGTCAAGCCAACTTAGCCACCCTTTAGCAGATAGCCCAGCTAGCCCACAATAATCAAGGCCACGGAAATCAGGACAACCATGGATCTAAGCTCAAGAATTTCCAGAACACCAACCCACCTGTTTTCACTAAGTCGAAAGAGCCCCTACATGCCGATGATTGGCTGCAAACCATGGAAAACAACCTAGATGTCGCTGGAGTGGAAGCTAACGAGAAAGTTTTGTTCGCCACCCACTATCTAGCCGGATATGCCAGAGCATGGTGGAACAGCATTCGTGCGATGACCGGAGGACAGACGATGACCTAGGAGGAATTCAAGGTCAAGTTCAGCCGAACCCATGTGCCCCAGGTTTGATCAAGAGAATGAGATATGAGTTCAGAGAACTGAAGAAAGGACGGATGACTGTAGTGGAATACCGTGACAAATTCTTGTCATTATCTAGGTATTCCACGGATGAGATCGACACCGAAGCCAAGAAGAAAGAAATATTCCTGAATGGTCTGCACGATGATATGCACACTGTGTTAGTCAATATCCCCTTTGCTGATATTGAAGCTCTGGTCGACTCTGCCATCCAGATGGAAGGAACTATCAACCAAGCCAATGAGAACTGCAAACGTCGCATGATGCATCAGCCAGGAACCCATCAGACCCCAAAGTATCGCCCTTACCCATCTCCCGAATTTTCCCCGAGAACCAATAGACCCCTGATGAACCGTCCGACCTATCCCAACCGTGGAAACCCTAGGCCAGGAGGAAATCACAGAAACCCCAGCAACTCTATCACTTTCAACCGTGCCCCACCCAAGTTCAACAACAACAATGCTACCGCCAACACCAACACTGCACCGAGGACTAGAAGCAATGATGTGCATGTTGCAGCAAAGGATAAGTCGCAAGTGACTTGTTATGACTATGGAAATAAGGGTCACTACTCCAACGAGTGCCCCAACAAGAAGAATGCCTAAGCCCCTAATGAAAATGCCCCAGCTCAGCAGCAGCATTGTGTTTAGCCGGGAAGAAGGTTTGCCCTAGGGAATTCGCTCAACCGCAATGGCCGTCTTTTTCTCATGCATGTTGAAGAAGCTCAGGAAGCGCCAGACGTCGTGCTGGGTATGTTTTCTGTTAATTCAGTACTTCCAAGAGTGTTGTTTTATTTGGGTGCATCGCATTCATTTGTCATCGAAGAATTTGCCTGCACTAGTAAGATTCAACCAACAAAACTGAAGCATGTTATGATCGTTCAAATCCCCGGTTCAACAACCAAGGCTAGAAAAATTTGCAAAGCCGTCCCTATCCGAATCCATGGCATAGATTTTTATTCTAATCTGATAGTACTCGGAACTAAAGGTTTGGAAGTAGTACTAGGAATGGATTGGATGTCCAAACATAAAGGATTGATTGATTGTGCCAAGAAAGCCATAATCATGACCAGTACCGCCGGAATATCAGTAGAGCATATATCTAAAACATTACCTCGTCAATTCAAGTGCAACAAGAGTATAGCCCAACCTACCATTAACCAAGTCCGGATAGTCTATGAATACCCCGATGTATTTCCAGATGTTTTGCCCGGATGCCCCCAGATTGGGATATCGAGTTTATCATTGAACTAATCCCCGGAACAGGACCCATAGCCCAGAGAACGTATAGTATGAACCCGTCTGAACTAGCAGAACTGGAGAAGCAACTGGATGTCATGTTGGAGCTTGATTTGATTCAACCAAGTGCGTCACCATGGAGATCACCTATGTTATTCGTGGACAAGAAGGATGGAGGTAACCGTTTGTGTACGGATTATCGGAAGTTGAATGATGTCACCATCAAGAACAAGTACCCCTTGCCCAAGATAGAAGATTTGTTTGATCAGTTGACCGATGCCAAAGTGTTTTCTAGGATTGATCTTAGAACAGGCTATCATCAACACAAGATTCGCGCAGAGGATATTCCAAAGACTGCCTTTACCACCCGTTATGGATTATACGAGTATATTGTCATGTCTTTTGGATTAACCAATGCCCCCGAATCTCATGAATAAGATTTTTATGGACTTCTTGGATAAGTTTGTCGTTGTTTTCATCGATGACATTCTGATTTATTCCAAATCAGAAGAAGAACATGAGCTACACATAAGGACCATTCTTGGAACCCTTAGAGAACATAAGTTGTATGCCAAGTTTAGCAAATGCGAATTCTGGTTACAGGAGGTAGGATTCCTCGGTCACATTGTATCAGCCAGAGGAATTGCCGTAGACCCTGCAAAGGTGAAAGATGTCGCAGATTGGCAAGCCCAAACCACTCAAACCCAAGTTCGTGCATTTCTCAGATTGGCGGGATACTGCCGCAAGTTCGTAGAAGGATTCTCGAGTATCGCTAGACCCATGATTCAATTGCTGAAGAAGGACAATAAGTTTGAATGGACCGAAAAATGTGAGGCGAGTTTTCAAGAACTCAAGAGGAGATTGATTTCAGCCCCAATCTTAATTATGCCGGATATCACAAAGCCCTTTGACGTGTATTGTGACGCATCCAAGATCGGTCTCGGATGTGTGCTAATGCAAGAAGGCAAAGTCATACCTTATCTATCCCGACAACTGAAACAACATGAGCAAAATTACCCAACCCATAACCTCGAACTCGCAGCCGTAGTTCTAGCCCTGAAGACATCGAGGCACTACCTGATGGGAAACCGTTGCGAGATTTATTCGGATCACAAGAGCCTGAAGTATATATTCACTCAGAAGGAGCTGAATATGAGACAAAGAAGATGGATTGAGCTAATCAAGGATTACGACCTAGACATTCACTATCACCCTGGTAAAGCCAATGTGGTAGCAGATGCCCTCAGCAGATTGCCGTGCCGCTTGAACTCCATGATTTTGAAGGAGCAACCAAGCTTGCACAAAGAGATGAAAGATTTTCGAATGGAATTAGTGAGTGAAGGATTTTTGGCTAGCATAGAACTTCAGCCCACTTTGATCAGCCAGATCAAAGAGGTGTGGAATGTAAATGCTAGTATCGACGGAATCAAAGCGTCGTATCGGTACAGGCAAAGTACCCGGATTCACCGAATACGAAGAAGGAGTTATGTGGTACAAAGGATGCCTTTGTGTACCAGCAGATTCTGAGTTGAAAGAAGTTACTCTGAAGGAAGCTCATGATACTCTTTATTCTATCCACCTTTGAGGAACTAAGATGTATCAAGATTTGAAAGAGCAATTTTGGTGGCTTAAGATGAAGAGAGAAATCGAAAGCTATATCGCCAAGTGTGATATATGTCAGCGAGTCAAGGCAGGACATCAAAGACCCGATGGATTGTTGCAACCATTGCAGATTCCGGAATGGAAATGGGATTCCGTTGGAATGGACTTTATCACCGGATTGCCTACTTCTAGTAGGGGAAATGACTCTATCTGGGTCATAGTGGACAGGTTGTCCAAAGTCGCCCATTCTTACCCGTCAAGACCACATATCAGAGTTCGAAGCTAGCGGAGTTATACATCGCTGGAATCATCAGTTTGCTCGTAGTCCCTAAGAACATCGTATCGGATCGAGGAACACAGTTTGCCTTGAGATTCTGGAAGAAAGTTCAGGAAGGTTTAGGAACCTGACTAGATTTCAGTACCGCTTATCACCCTCAGACCGATGGACAAACGGAGCGAGTAAATCAAATACTCGAAGATATGCTGAGAGAATGTGTGTTAGAATATGGATCTAAGTGGGAAGACTGTCCTCCGTTCGCAGAATTTTCATACAACAATAGTTATCAAGCTAGTTTGCAAATGGCCCCAATTTAATTTATGTACGGAAGAAAGTGTCGCACCCCTTTGAACTGGTCGGAAGTAGGAGAGAGTCAGATCTTCGGACCTGACATCCTACGTGAAACAGAAGAGAAGGTTCACAAGATTCGTGAGCACCTCAAGACAGCCCAGTCCAGACAGAAGAGTTACGCCAACAAGAGACGTCGAGACCTCGCCTTCAACCTAGGAGATTTTGTATATCTGAAAGTGTCGCCATTAAAAGGAATGCAGTGTTTCCAACTCAAAGGAAAGTTAGCCCCCCAGATATATCGGACCCTTCAAGATTCTGAATCGTCGAGGAGAAGTGTCGTATCAATTGGAACTACCCGAAGAGATGTCAGCCGTGCACAATGTGTTCCATATCTCATTACTTCGCAAGTGTCTCGAAGTCCCGGAGAAGACTAAAGTATTCGAGAATATTGATCACCGGACTATAGAGATCAATGATGACCTGACCTATCCTGAAGTACCCATCCGTATTTTGGAAGAAACTTTCCGAACTACTAGAACCCGAAGCATCAAGTTTCTCAAAATTCAGTGGAGCAACCACACAAAAGAGGAAGCTACCTGGGAGCGCGAGGATCACATCAGGACGGAGTTTCCCGATCTCTTCAAATCCTAAGTAATATTTTCGTCCGTTTTCAAATATCGCGACGAGATTTTGTTTAAGGGGGGAAGGTTTGTAACATCCCAAAAATATGAAACTTGGATCATCAAACTCTAATCATCAAAATTTAGGATTAACAAAAACTTTTCTAAATAAAAATATGAAAGCATGCATGTGTGTATGCATTCCAATTTGAATACTTTTGAATTACCTTGCTTGTGTGTTTCTTTGCTAGTAAAAGGATTCTTAGGTGAAATAAACATCATCTAAACAATCCCCACACTTTTCCCAAAGGCAAATAAATCAAAACAAACAAAATAAATGAATGGTCACTTTGGCCAATTTAACTCCAATGCCTATTTTGGCTATCTCTAACTTTCAGAACTTAACAGAAACTTGTTTGGATCTTTACACCCCTTGATAGTACTCATAACAAAGTACCAAGACCAACCTTGTGATCATCCAGAAACATTCAAATGCATAGTTTAAATGACAGTTTAAAATTGAATCTATTTCATATGGGAAGATCCCACTTTTTCAAAAACCACTCAAACAAGCTCAACTTTCAAAACCCAAGCATCTACAAACTCACCAGCACATGCCTAGCACACCCACCAAAAATCTTTTCAAAATTCGAAACTTGAATTCATGCGGCCATTTCATCAAACACCTTGCTGATTCAAATCAAACAAAATCAAAAGACTATAGTGTGCAGTGTTTGGGGCCAAACTTGTTCCCTCTATGGACACCACTAGCCTTAGTAGATCATCTAACAAACTTAACTAATCACTAGCACCACTATGAGCTCGCCAATGTCATCAATGGTGAACAGGCCGACAACACCCATGTCACCTCAGTGTGGACAACTGGCTAGAGGAAGAACTAGCCGTGCCCACCTTGTCTGGGAGATAGCCCATGCCTCACCGCCCCCTCTCGACCAGCCCTGCCTCGCAGACAGCAGCCAGAACCGCCAGGAACGCTGCGCCCGTGCCGCTGACGACCATGCCGACCGTCGCCGCAGAGCACACGCCGTTGCCATTTAACCAGACCACCTCGAGCCCTCGCCGCCCGCCAACATGCTCCCCATGGTCCCAGGAGACCGCCAAACATGCCCATGTCACTGCCTGTACCCCGTAGCCCCCGCTCGTCGTCGAAGACGCCGCCTCTGCCGCGCAGAACGTCGAGCGTTCCAGACAGTTTGCCACCGCCCCTACACACGCATTAAAGCCATAGAGCATCGCCAGGAGACCACCGATCGATCGCCACCCTCGGCCATGCCTCTAGCAGCCCATAGCCATGTCGCCACCGTCGCCTGCCCATCCCGTTCGGTCTCACCGTTGAGCCTATAAAAGGAGACGACCCCCAGACGAATTGAGCACACCATCTCACTGCCATCTCCTCACTGATCGTTCCACCCTGTTCCCGGAGCAAGGCGAGCAGCGCATCGCCGGAATTTGGCCGGAGACCACCGCTGCTGGACAAGAAGGAAGCCAGCGATTGGAGCCGCCCCAGGAGAAGCTGCCGGTACCAGGAGGTTCACCGTCGTCGACTTCGTCGTTCGCCCGCCTCGCCGACCCTCGCCCGATCCCCAGTGAGCCTCCCACGACCCCCACCTGCCGCTCGCCGGCGCTGCCTGATGTGGACGATGAACCAGAGTCGTTGGATTAGAACTAGATCCAACGCACCACGTTGCCCCGTACCACTTTGCACCTGTAACATCCCAAAAATATTAAACTAGAATCATCAAACTCTAATCATCAAAATTAGGGTTAACAAAAACTTTTCAAATTAAAAATAAGAAAGCATGCATGTGTGTATGCATCCCATTTTGAATTCTTTTGAATTGCCTTGTTTATGTGTTTCTTTGCTTGTAAAAGGATTCTTAGGTGAAATAAACATCATCCAAAAAATTCCCAAACTTTTCCCAAAGACAAATAAATCAAAACAAACAAAATGAGTGAATGGTCATTTTGACCAATTTAACTCCCATGCCTATTTTGGATGTCTCAAACTTTCAGAACTTAACAGAAACTTGGTTGGATCCTTACACCCCTTGATAGTACTCTTAAAAAAGTATCAAGGCCCACTTTGTGATCATCCAGAAACATTCAAATGCATAGTTTAAAGGACAGTTTAAAATTGAATCTATATCATATGGGAAGATCCCACTTTTTCAAAAACCACTCAAACCAGCTCAACTTTCAAAACCCAAGCATCTGCAGACTCACCAGCACCTACCTAGCACACCCACCAAAAATCTTTTCAAAATTCAAAACTTGAACTCATGCGGCCATTTCATCAAACACCTTGCTGATTCAAATCAAATAAAATCTAAACACTATTGTGAGCAGCGATTGGAGCCTAACTTGTTCCCTCTCTAGCTCACAACAACCTCATTAGATCATCTAGCCAACTAAACCAAGAACTAGCCCCACTGTAAGCTTGGCAATGCCATCAATGGTGAACAGTCGAAGCTCACCTTGTCACCCCAGTGTGGACAGCAAGCTAGGAGAAGAAACAAGCCTGGCCAACATGTCTGGGAGCAAGCCAACACCCCACCGCCACTCCCTGTCCAGCGCTCGAACGTTGCCAACCCCTCGACCACATGCACAGACCATGCCCAGCTCGCCAGCAACCATGCCGAGCATGCGCTAGAGCGCCACCCTCGACCGAAGCCCACAGACCGCGCGCTGCTCTCGCCGCGTGCATACACGATCACCACCGACCCAGGAGACCGCCAGACATCCCCGTTCGCCGTCCCATGCCCTGTAGCCACCGCTCGCCGTCGAAGACGCCGCCTCGGCCGCGCAGAGCATCGCATGTTCCAGACCATTTGCCACCGCCCCTACATGCGCATTAAAGCCGTAGAGCATCGCCAGGAGACCACCAAGCGATCGCCACCGTCGGCCATGCCTCTAGCAGCCCGTAGCCATGTCGCCACCATCGCCTGCCCATCCCGTTCGGTCTCGTCGTGGGGACTATAAATAGAGGCCACCCCCAGCCGAATTGAGCACACCATCTCACTCCCCTCTCCTCACTGATCGTTCAACCCTGTTCCCGAAGCAAGGCGAGCAGCGCTTCGCCGGAATTCCACCGGAGCCCGCCGCTGCTGGAGAAGAAGGGAGCCAGCGATTGGAGCCGCCCCAGGAGAAGCTGTCGGTACCAGGAGGTTCGCCGTCGTCGACTTCGTCGTTCGCCCGCCTTCCCGACCCTCGCCTGAGCCCCGGTGAGCCCCCGACGACCCCCACCTGCCGCGTTAGGGTTCAGTCTCGCAGACGTTCCCCGACGTGGACGATGACCCTCTGCCGTTGGATTATAACTAGATCGAACGCACCATATTTCCCCATACCGCTTCGCACCCCCTCGTCTCACTAACACGTGGGGACAACAACTTAACCAGCCCGCATAAGCGCTGTGCTTAGCAGGCCGGCCTAGTATCGTTTCCCGCGTAGCCCAGTTGTTTGAATTTGGATTTTTCCATTTTCATTCAAACACACTTCTGCACCTAGTTTCAAAAATCAACCCAGCTCGATGCAGTGAACCAAATTGAATGAAACCAATTTTGTTAGAAAGGTCTGGAAGTGCTGAATCCAAGCCCCTAGGATTTAAATCATTTGGATCTGTAGATCACCCTTGGCAAAAATAACAAGGCAGAAGCTTTTCTGCATTCAAACATTTTTCAAATTTAAACCATAATAGCTTTTGAGTTGATTCCAACTCTCACAAATCACATTTAACCAACCTTTCAGATTATATAAAAATATATAGGTTTACTTACAGAAATAATGACCAAGTAATAAAAGAATGCCAAATAAGCATTTCTAGTCACTTTATTTAAATAAAAATAAAAGGTTAAACCTTATTAAATTGTGACACCACTTTAAATCACATTCCCATGGACTAAAATATGTGGTGATGACATGTGTCAACATGATCCCATGTTTGGTTTGGAGAATATTAAATCTTAAGTAGTTTTTCAATGAGTAGAAATTACTTTTCTAAAAATAAAAGGAATTAAACCAAGCTTTAATCTTGTAATGTTAGTTATGATGCTAGATCATCTATAGGACCCTTGTGTGTGTGATGAATGCAAGTAGTTAAGTATTGTTTGGTGATTGTGTACCTCGTATTTATTCATAGACGCTAGTACCGACCAAGGATACGAGGAGGAAGGAGGATACTACGAAGAAGAAGCCGAGGAGAACTTCAAACACTGCTCTGCACAAGGAAAGCCAATACTTGCAAGCTAACACTTGCAATTTAGCAAGATTATACTGATACTGATGCAAGCCAATACTTGCTTGTCACCATGCCAACTATATGCCTTAAGCATAGATGATCCTACCCACTTGATAAACCAATCCTAGTTTTTACTTACAAGATTTATACTTTATTTCTTTTCAAAGCTATTACTTGGAGTTTACTTAAGTAAATTGTAGATACTAGAAGGATATTTGAAGGTTGCATAAAGAGCATAAATTTTGGCCTAAGCTAGAAAATATTGATGTCATCCTAAGGCATGAGATTGAACTTAGTTAAACTCAACTTCTTTACCACCCCTCATTAGTACTTACCCCCACTTGTAGATGCTAGTGCTAAGCATAAAACTTGATCAACTTTAGATGGGCATACTTGCTGGAAAATGGTTATGAAAACCTTAGAATGATGGATCATTCTATTGAGATGTGTTTCCGAACACCAGATGATTTATGGTGATGAAAATGTTGAGGCATGAGCCTTAGCCCTTTATAAAACTGATGGTTGTCTGGATGCGATTCCATTCCAATTTTACCGTACAACCACTATACCTGAGAATGGGGTAGGGCTTGACTGGAAACTTATATACCTTAGTATTAGTTCCCTCACGGCCAAGGACTGAGCTGAGGCTACCTTGTGAAGATTGTCCACCTGTGCAGTACCCAAGATGACAGTTGGTCATGGTTGGGAGGCCAAACTCACAGGAGAGGTGCTTATACTAGGGCGTGTAATTGAAAGGTTAGGATTGATTATCCGCATACTGAGTATGGTGAATTCAGGATTTGTTCCTGACGGATGTATCGAATGTTGTGGTGAAAGTGTACAATCTCTGCAGAGTGTCAAATATTCGAATAGCCGTGTCTGCGGTTATGGACAGTTGGAGTGGCCATACTGTTTCCCCGTCAGATGTTTTTTCAAAATGACTTGTGAAATGATTTGAGACTTTGATTTGACCACAACAAAGTTGTGGCATGAGATACAAGTTCCCACTTAGGTGTTATAAAACCTTAACTAACATTCGTTGTTTCCAAACTTAGTAGAGGTAAATCTGGCTTTTTGCAAAACAACCCTAGATCTTAGTGTCCTACTACAAAAAACCCTTTCACCTGTTAGTATTAGTTTGCGAGTACTTAAAGAGTACTCATGTCTTTGTCCCTGGCTATTCCCATGGCCAGACTATGAAGAGGAGTACCTGGAAGATGGACCCCAGGAAGGTAACGACAACTAGGATCATCTCCCATCGTCAGCATTGCCTGTGACCCCGAAGATGGAGCTTCGCCTATGCTACCGTTATTATTACGTATTTCCGTTGCTTGAGTTGTATTAAGAACTGGATCATGAGATCCTTATTTGTGTAAGACCTTATGTATGGTTTGTAATGGATGATGTACTGTGGTATCCAATTCTGTTATGTCTCGCAAAAATGGTAATCCAGGGATTGCGATGTATGGCATAACAGGCATCTGGGATTAAAAATCCGGGTGTTGACAAGTTGGTATCAGAGCCATCCTGACCATAGGAGACCCTAGTTAGACTAGACGTTTGGAATCAAAAACTTAGTTTCAAAACCAAAGAAAGCAAATATTTACAAAAACTTATTCCCATTCTTATCCCCTTGTTTCTTTCATAAAAATTCATGTTCCTCAAAAACTCTTGCAAAATACATAAAAATTGACACACTTGATCACTCTACTAACTTACTCATCTTATATTCTTTTAGATGGACGTGAAGTACAGCAAGTTTTATCAGTTGGGAAATGGCGGAGACCTTATCTTTGAGAGGAATTTGGAATAGCTTTCGGAACTTCTGGAGCGTCCACACCCCAAGTTCTTCGGAGCCCAGCTCAATGATCAAGGAGGAGAAGATCTGCAGTGGCTAATTGTTGCAAGTCTTCGAGGAAAGATTGAACCTCCCACTGCTGAGGGAATTCAATTTACCTTAAGAGAGAACAACTAGCTCGATAGACTTGCCAGGGCCATGCATGAAGCTCTTGCCCGTCAGTGTGGGCAGTGTATCAACCAGATCAAGGGTACTCGCTTTGAGTTTTGCCCAAGGCGAGATGCTAATGGATAACCACTGGAAGCCCCATACCACCACGAGCCGAAGACTCAATTGAATCACCTTAGCTTCATGATGTACGATCATCAGCAAGAATTGTACAACTGTCATGACTACTCCAACCACAAGTACGCCATCATCAAGACGAAGGATCAGACCATTGCCATGCTAGCGAAGGATCGCAAGTCTCGCCGTCGTCAACTCGACAAGAAGGAGCGCATCATTGCCCGTCTTCGCCACCGTATCTCGTCTTTGGAGGAGACCATCCACGAGAGAGACATGCAGTTGGAGGAAAGGGAGAATACCGGAGAGGATCTTCGTGGAGACCCCTACTCCTATCTCAGCGATGATGATGATTTTCTGGAGGATCAGGCTATGGATTTCTTCACCGATGAGGATGATTTCGCCTTCATCAATGACGACGATGATGATGAGGATGACGACTACACCGACTCCGAGGAGTAGTAGCACTTGAGCACTAGCGTAGTGAGTAGTATTCGGTCCCACTGTATCGTAGTTTCCAGAATGGTTCTTAAAACCATCTGTTTTCCTTTGTTGTGGTGTGTGTTTGTATCGTGTGCTATGAGTGAATGAATGAAAAGCAAGTTGCTAGAAAATATGAGTCAAACTTTAAAAACTTTCCGAAGTCCCAGAACCTTAGAAATTTCCCTCTTTTCTCATGATCTATCTCAATCTTCAGATGCCACGTGGAGGAAGTGGTTCATCCCCGGACCCGATGTTGCAGATCCTGCAAATGTTGGTTTCTGACTACGAAGCTGAAAGAACGGAACGTCAAGCCAACCTAGCCACCCTGCAACAGATAGTTCAGCTTGCCCACAACAACCAAGGCCACAGAAATCAGGACAACCATGGATCTAAGCTCAAGAATTTCTAGAACACCAACCCACCTGTTTTCACTAAGTCTAAAGAGCCCCTAGATGTCGACGATTGGCTGCAGACCATGGAAAATAACCTAGAAGTCGCCGGAGTGGAAGCTAACGAGAAAGTTCTGTTCGCCACCCACTATCTAGCCGGAGATTCCAGGGCATGGTGGAACAGTGTTCGCGCAATGACCGGAGGCCAAATGATGACCTAGGAGGAATTCAAGGTCAAGTTTAGTAGAACCCATGTGCCACCGGGTTTGATAAAGAGAATGAGAGACGAATTCACAGAACTGAAGCAAGGAAGGATGACCGTAGTGGAATACCGTGACAAATTTTTGTCATTAGCTAGGTATGCCCCGGATGAGATTGACACTGAAGCCAAGAAGAAAGAAAGATTCCTGAATGGTCTGCACGATGAGATGCAGACTGTGTTGGTCAATATTCCCTTTACGTATATTGAAGCCCTTGTCTACTCTGCCATCTATATGGAAGGAAAGATCAACCAAGACAATGAGAACCGCAAGCGTCGCATGATGCATGAACCAGGAACCCATCAGACCCCAAAGTATCTCCCTAACCCATCTCCAGGATTTGCCCCAAGAACCAACAGACCCCCAATGAACCGTCCGACCTATCCCAACCATGGAAACCCTAGGCCTGGAGGAAATCACAACAACCCCGCCAACTCTAGCAATTTCAACCATGCACCACCCAAGTTCAACATCAACAATGCTGCCACCAACACCAACATTGCCCCGAGGACTGGAAGCAATGTTGTGCCTGTTGCATCAAAGGACAAGTTGCAAGTGACTTGTTATGACTGCGGAAATAAGGGCCACTATTCCAACGAGTGCCGCAACAAGAAGAATACCGCAGCCCCCAATACCAATGCCCAAGCTCAGTAGCAGTGTCATGTTCAGCCAGGAAGGAGGTTTGCCCCAGGGAATTCACTCAACCGCAACGGTCGTCTTTTCCTCATGCATGCTGAAGAAGCCCAGGAAGCGCCAGACGTGGTGCTGGGTATGTTTTCTGTTAATGCAGTACTTGCAAGAGTGTTGTTTGATTCTGGTGCATCGCATTCATTTGTCACCGAAGAATTAGCATGCACTAGTAAAATTCAACCAACAAAACTGAAGCATGTTATGATCGTTCAAATTCCCGGTTCAATCACCAAAGCTAGGCAAATTTGCAAAGCAATCCCTATACGAATCCATGGCATATGTTTTTATGCTAATCTGATAGTACTCGTAACTAAAGGTTTGGAAGTAGTACTAGGAATGGATTGGATGTCCAAACATAAAGGATTGATTGACTGTGCCAAGAAAGCCATCACCATGACCAGTACAGCCGGAATACCAGTCGAGCATATATCTGAAACCTTACCTCGCCAATTAAAGTGCAACAAGAGTATAACCCATCCTACCATTGACCAAGTCCGGATAGTCTGTGAATACCCTGATGTATTTCCAGATATTTTGCCTAGTATGCCCCCAGATCGAGATATCGAGTTTATCATTGAACTAATCCCCGGAACAGGACCCATAGCCGAGAGACCCTATAGTATGAACCCGTCAGAACTGGAAGAACTGAAGAAGCAACTGGATTCCATGTTGGAAATTGGATTGATTCAACCAAGTGCGTCACCTTGGAGATCACATATTTTGTTCGTGGATAAGAAGGATGGAGGTAACTGTTTGTGTACGGATTACTGGAAGTTGAATGATGTCACCATCAAGAACAAGTACACCTTGCCCAAGATAGAAGATTTGTTTGATCAGTTGACCGGTGCCAAAGTGTTTTCTAAGATTGATCTTAGAAGTGGCTATCATCAACTCAAGATTGGTGCAGAGGATATTCCCAAGACTACCTTTACCACCCGATATGGATTATACGAGTATACCATTATGTCCTTTGGATTAACCAATGCCCCCGCTTATTTCATGAATCTCATGAATAAGATTTTTATGGACTTCCTGGATAAGTTTGTCGTTGTTTTCATTGATGACATTCTGATTTATTCCAAATCGGAAGAAGAACATGAGCTATACCTAAGGACCATTCTTGGAACCCTTAGAGAGCATCAGTTGTATGCCAAGTTTAGAAAATGTGAATTCTGGTTACATGAAGTAGGATTCCTCGGTCACATTATATCAGCCGGAGGAATTGCCATTGACCCTGCAAAGGTGAAGGCTGTCGAAGATTGGAAAGCCCCAACCACTCAAACCCAAATTCGTGCATTTCTCGGATTGGCCGGATATTACCGCAAGTTCGTAGAAGGATTCTCGAGTATCGCCAGACCCATGAACCAATTGCTGAAGAAGGACAAGAAGTTTGAATGGAACGACAAATGTGAAGCGAGTTTTCAAGAACTCAAGAGAAGATTGATTTCAGCCCCAATCTTAATCATGCCAGATATCACGAAGCCCTTCGATGTGTATTGTGATGCATCCAAGATGGGTCTCGGATGTGTGCTAATGCAAGAAGGCGAAGTTATATCTTATCTATCTCGACAACTGAAGCAACAGGAGCAAAATTACCCAAGCCATGACCTCGAACTCGCAGCTGTAGTTCTAGCCCTGAAGACATGGAGACATTACCTGATGGGAAACCGTTGTGAGATTTATTCGGATCACAATAGCCTGAAGTGTATATTCACTCAGAAGGAGCATAATATGAGGCAGAGAAGATGGATTGAGCTAATCAAGGATTATGATCTGGACATTCACTATCACCCTGGTAAAGCCAACGTGGTAGTAGATGCCCTTAGCAGATTTCCGTGCCGCTTGAACTCCATGATTTTGATGGAGCAACCAAGTTTGCACAAGGAGATGGAAGATTTCCGCATAGAATTAATGAGTGAAGGATTTTTAGCTAGCATCGAACTTCAACCCACTTTGATCAGCCAGATCAAAGAGGCACAGAAAGGAAATGCTAGTATCGACGGAATCAAGCGTCGTATTGGTACATGCAAAGTACCCGGATTCACCGAAGACGAAGAAGGAGTTCTGTGGTACAAAGGATGTCTTTGTGTACCAGCAGATTCTGAGTTGAAAGAAGTTACTCTGAAGGAAGCTCATGATACTCTTTATTCTATCCACCCCGGAGGAACTAAGATGTATCAAGATTTGAAAGAGCAATTTTGGTGGCATAAGATGAAGAGAGAAATCGGAAGCTATATCGCCAAGTGTGATATATGTCAGCGAGTCAAGGCAGGACATCAAAGACCCGCTGGACTGTTGCAACCATTGCAGATTCCAGAATGGAAATGGGATTCCGTTGTAATGAACTTTATCACCGGATTATCTACTTCTAGTAGGGGAAATGACTCTATCTGGGTCATAGTGGACAGATTGTCCAAAGTCGCCCATTTCTTACCCGTCAAAACCACATATCAGAGTTCGAAGATAGCAAAGTTATACATCGCTAGAATCGTTCGTTTTGCATGGAGTCCCCAAGAACATCGTATCTGATCGAGGAACTCAATTTACCTCGAGATTCTGGAAGAAAGTTCAAGAAGGTTTAGGAACCCGCCTTGATTTCAGCACCGCATATCACCCTCAGACCGATGGACAAACGGAGCGAGTAAATCAAATACTCGGAGATATGTTGAGAGCCTGTGTGTTAGAATATGGATCCAAGTGGGAAGACTGTCTACCGTTTGCAGAATTTTCATACAACAACAGTTATCAAGCTAGTTTGCAAATGGCCCCATTTGAATTCATGTACGGAAGGAAGTGTCGCACCCCTTTGAACTGGTCGGAAGTAGGAGAGATTCAGATCTTCGGACCCGACATCCTACGAGAAGCAGAAGAGAAGGTTCACAAGATTCGTGAGCACCTCAAGACAGCCCAGTCCAGACAGAAGAGTTACGCTGACAAGAGACATCGAGACCTCGCCTTCAACATAGGAGATTTTGTGTATCTGAAAGTGTCGCCATTGAAGGGAATGCATTGTTTCCAACTCAAAGGAAAGTTAGCCCCCAGATATATCGGACCCTTCTAGATTCTGAACCGTCGAGGAGAAGTGTCGTATCAATTGGAACTACCTGAAGAGATGTCAGCCGTGCACAATGTGTTCCATATCTCATTACTTCGCAAGTGCCTCGAAGTTCCAGAGAAGACTGAAGTATTCAAGAATATCGATCAACGATGACCTGACCTATCCTGAAGTACCCATCCGTATTTTGGAAGAAGCTCTCCAAACCACCAGAACCCGAAGCATCAAGTTTCCTAAAATTCAGTGGAGCAACCACACAGAAGAGGAAGCTACTTGGGAGCGCGAAGATCACATCAGGACGGAATTTCCCGATCTCTTCAATTCTTAGGTAATCTTTTCGTCCTTCTTCAAATCTCGGGACGAGATTTTGTTTAAGGGGGGAAGGTTTGTAACATCCCAAAAATATTAAAATAGAATCATCAAGCTCTAATCGTCAAAATTAGGGTTAACAAAACCTTTTCAAATTAAAAATATGAAAGCATGCATGTGTGTATGCATCCCATTTTGAATTCTTTTGAATTTCCTTGTTTATGTGTTTCTTTGCTTGTAAAAGGATTCTTAGGTGAAATAAACATCATCCAAACAATTCCCAAACTTTTCCAAAAGACAAATAAATCAAAACAAACAAAATGAGTGAATGGTCATTTTGACCAATTTAACTCCAATGCCTACTTTGGCTGTCTCAAACATTCAGAACTTAACAAAAACTTGTTTGGATCTTTACACCCCTTGATAGTACTCTTAACAAAGTATCAAGGCCCACTTTATGATCATCCAGAAACATTCAAATGCATAGTTTAAAGGACAGTTTAAAATTGAATCTATATCATATGGGAAGATCCCACTTTTTCAAAAACCACTCAAACAAGCTCAACTTTCAAAACCCAAGCATCTGCAGACTCACCAGCACCTACCTAGCACACCCACCAAAAATCTTTTTAAAATTCAAAACTTGAACTCATGCGGCCATTTCATCAAACACCTTGCTGATTCAAATCAAATAAAATCTAAACACTATTGTGAGCCGTGATTGGAGCCTAACTTGTTCCCTCTCTAGCTCACAGCAACCTCAGTAGATCATCTAGCCAACTAAAACAAGCACTAGCCCCACTGTAAGCTTGGCAATGCCATCAATGGTGAACAGCCGAAGCTCACCATGTCACCCTAGTGTGGACAGCAATCTAGGAGAAGAAACAAGCCTAGCCAACATGTCTGGGAGCAAGCCAACACCCCACCGCCACTCCCTGTCCAGCGCTCGAATGTTGCCAACCCCTGGACCACACGCACAGACCGTGCCCAGCTCGCCAGCAACCATGCCGAGCATGCGCCAGAGCGTCACCCTCGACCGAAGCCCACAGACCGCGCGCCGCCCTCGCCGCGTGCATACACGATCACCACCGACCCAGGAGACCGCCAGACATCCCCGTTCGCCGTCCCATGCCCTGTAGCCACCGCTCGCCGTCGAAGACGCCGCCTCGGCCGCGCAGAGCATCGCACGTTCCAGACCATTTGCCACCGCCCCTACATGCGCATTAAAGCCATAGAGCATCGCCAGGAGACCACCAAGCAATCGCCACCGCCGGCCATGCCTCTAGCATCCCGTAGCCATGTCGCCACCGTCGCCTTCCCATCCCGTTCGGTCTCGTCGTCGCGACTATAAATATAGGCCACCCCCAGCCGAATTGAGCACACCATCTCACTCCCCTCTCCTCACTGATTGTTCCACCCCGTTCCCGAAGCAAGGCGAGCAGCGCTTCGCCGGAATTCCACCGAAGCCCGCCGCTGCTGGAGAAGAAGGGAGCCAGTGATTGGAGCCGCCCCAGGAGAAGCTGCCGGTACCAGGAAGTTCGCCGTCGTCGACTTCGTCGTTCGCCCGCCTCGCCGACCCTCGCCTGAGCCCCGGTGAGCCCCTGACGACCCCCACCTGCCGCGTTAGGGTTCAGTCTCGCCGGCGTTGCCCGACGTGGACGACGACCCTCAGTCGTTGGATTAGAACTAGATCGAACACACCATATTGCCCCATACAGCTTCGCACCCCCTCGTCTCAATGATGCGTGGGGACATCAACTTAACCATCATGTGTAAGCGTTGTACTTAGCAGGCCGGCCCAGTATCATTTCCCGCGCAGCCCAGTTGTTTGAATTTGGATTTTTCCATTTTCATTCAAACACACTTCTGCACCTAGTTTCAAAAATCAACCCAGCTCGATTCAGTGAACCAAATTGAATGAAACCAATTTTGTTAGAAAGGTCTGGAAGTGCTGAATCCAAGCCTGTTGGATTTAAATCATTTGGATTTGTAGATCATCCTTGGTAAAAATAACAAGGCAGAAGCTTTTCTGCATTCAATTTTTTTTCAAATTTAAACCATAATAGATTTTCAGTTGATTCCAACTCTCATAAATCACATTTAACCATACCTTTCAGATTATATAAAAATATATAGGTTTACTTACAGAAATAAATGACCAAGTAATAAAATAATGCCACATCAGCATTTCTAGTCACTTTATTTAATTAAAAATAAAAGGTTAAACCTTATTAAATTGTGACACCACTTTAAATCACATTCCCATGGACTAAAATACGTGGTGATGACATGTGTCAGCATGATCCCATGTTTGGTTTGGAGAATATTAAATCTGAAGTAGTTTTTCAATGAGTAGAAATTACTTTTATAAAAATAAAAAGAATTAAACCAAGCTTTAATCTTGTAATGTTAGTGATTATGACGAGGTTTAGTCTCGTCAATGCGCATTGTTATGGACTTGGGTTTTGGAGAAGATGGGGATGCTGGAGATCGCGGAACGGTTTAGCAAACAAGCAATACGGGACACGAGGTTTACCCAGGTTCAGGCCCCCGGAGGGAAAACCCTACTCCTACTTGTCTGCTCTTGATTACGGCGGAACCAAAGGTTACAAGGGTGCGCAGATGCAATCTGGCGTGGAGGTGTGTATGCGAAAGTATGAGAGAGGGAGAGATCTAGGTCGTGCCCTCCTGGCATTTATATAGACTTAGGAAGGTCCTGGGCATAGTCCTAGTCGCTTACAAGTTCTAGGGTTTTACCCCTTTGAATTTCCTATCTACTCTAGTCTTGCTCTCCAAGGATCCGATGGCGTCATGGGCCTTGGCCACCCGAAAGTCTTCATGGGCCGGCGTATATTTGTCGTGGGCCTTCCTTGGGCTGGACCAGGTATGCTGAGATCATGTACCCGCGGGGTATAACCATGTCAATCCTTCGGGTGCGACTATGTATTTCAATAGTTCATGTGTAGGGATTGTTGATGTGTGTGCCTGACTCACCCGACGGATCAGGGTCAGGTAACTGTCTTAGGACGAAACAACATGATCTTCTTCAGGCTCGAGTCCCTCAACTCGAACCTGGAACATATGCTGGCGTAATTCGACTCACACCGTGGAGGACTTACATGAGTGGAATTCCAGTGAATTTAATTGATGTACCCAATGCGTCCGTCGGGATTTTTCATCGGGCCTGTTGGCATGGATTTTTACTAGCAGAGCTCAGTCATGTGCGTTGCCAGGCCATCAGATGATATCTGTAGGACTTATCTTTGTATCGTAGACACAGCATCCGAATGTTTATCACCACGGAGGTGTTTCGGGTGGCCAAGCAGGACGTTGCTCACTTAGCGACAATTAGGGCAGAGTTGCCGAAAAGTTTTTTTTTGCATACTGATCCGAAGGATCGCAGTCGAAGAATTTATAGGGTGTGCGACCAGCGCTCCCTATGGGAGTAGCCCCCGAGTGTCTGTTCAAGTCGTAGACTCGAGCGGAGACTTTAATTCAGCCGTTGTTCAGTATCAGGTCCGTAGGACACAAAAAAATTCAGATGCTTAAATCCATCGTCCCTATGGGAGTAGCCCCCGAGTCCGTAGTGGAGCCGTAGACTCGACGTAGGACTCAAAGTAATAGTTCAATGCTGAAACATGTTGTTCCTCTTTCGGGTGTGTGGCCAGCGCTCCTGATAGGAGTAGCCCCTGAGTAATTGGTCGAATCGTAGATTCGAGTTAGTACTCTTAGCTTTGAAGCCGAAGAAATTGTAGCTGGTGCTAGTATAGCTTTTGATGATGTCAGTGCTGATGATTGATGACCTCAAGCGCCTTCTGCGCCAGAGATGACTTAACTGGACGAACATGGGTCCCACTTTCTGACCTTGAATTGACCGGTCATGCGCGGCGTGGAGATAATTACGGCGTCGCCTCGATTTCCGCGTGTAGTGGACGGCGTGTTGGCGACGGTTCGTTGCGATGCTGACACGTGTATGGCTAGATTCTGCCATTGGCATTAGGTCTTCTCGATGGACGGTTGTCGTGCATCGTCTTCGTCTTTATAATCATTGGGGAAAACTTCAGTTTGTTTTCACCGCATCTATTCTCGTTTTCACTGCTTCCTTGTTCTCTGAGAGTTCTTGCTGCGCGCTGGAATATCCCTTCACATTTCCATCTTCCATCATGCGCTCTCGCCGCCGGCGCCGCCGTACCATGATGGGGAAGTCGAAGAAAGCTTCATCTGCGGTTGGTACCAGCGCTGCTGGAGGGAAGAAGAATTCCGCCGCCACCCGTGTCACCGACGGTGGCTAGCGGCGATCGGAGACGCGGGAAAGTGATATCCGCAAGCTTTGCGAGCGGGACCTTATCCCGAAGGATAGGGAGGCCGTCAAACTCCCAGGCAATGAGGTCATCCCCCGTCCCCCCGCTGGGTATCGGGTTATGTTCCTTGCCTTTGTCATTCGCGGATTTTCCTTCCCAGTCCACGACTTCCTTCGTGGACTACTTTTTCTGTATGGTGTCCAATTGCACCATCTTTCCCCCAATTCTCTTCTTCACATTGCTTGTTTTATCACGTTCTGCGAGTGCTGGCTCGATATTGAGCCGCACTTTGGCCTCTTCCGAAAACTTTATTCCGTGAAGAGGCAATCCGGTTCGGATGGTGTTTATCCCATTAGGGGTTGCATCATCTCCCTCAAGCCCAATCTGCTATTCTTTTCTTTTTCCATGTCCGAATTTGTCCAGTACTGGCGGAGGCGATGGTTTTATATTCACGACTCCATAGTGCCTGGGCAGGATTTTGGTCTTGTTCCTTTTGACCCCTCCCAAAAGATCGAGCCAAAAAGGTCCTGGAAAAACAAGATCTTGGATGGCGAGGTGGCGGAGATAGAGGATCTCTATCATCGGGTGGAGGATCTCCAGTTGATTCCGGACAAGGAAGTGAACGGTGTGGATATCATCCGCACTTTTCTCGAGCGTCGGGTGCAGCCACTCCAGGCTAGGGCACACCCGATGTTCTTGTATGCTGGCCGGCGTGATCCGACGAGGGTTTCGACTGAGAAAATATCCCAGGGAGATCTCGACAGGGCCCTTCGTTCGCTGCTGAAGTTCAAAGCTGGAGAGGATATCCCGGGGAAGTCGCTGACTCCTCCATTTTCTTCTTCGCTTCCTGTTCCACAGGTGTAGATCCGTGCGCGTAGCGCTATTTTTCGACTGCGTTGTATTTGTGTTTGTTTGCTAACAAATTGTTCTTCTCTTATGCAGAGCTTCAAAGTGCCTGGCATGGCGCCTCCATTGCCCGAAATATTTCCGGATGCTCCAGATAATGATGTGGTGGATTCCATGTCCGAGCTACCTTCGGCGCGATCTCCGGCTGAAGAGGCCAACGAGTCGAGCGAGGACCACAGTCGGAAACGGTCCTGGAGATTCAGCGAGTCTTCGAATGACTCGACCCCTCTGACTCCTAGGAACCCTCTGTGCCTTGAGCGTCACAGTTATGGGCATGGAGGCTCTTCCTCTCCTATTCCTACTCTTCTCGTGCGGGCTGTAGTGGCGCACCCACCAGCGAAGCGGAAGAAGGAAGAAAAGAAGGAAGAGAAGAAGGAAGAGAAGAAAGAGGAGAAGAGAGTCCGAAGGACCCCTCCTGTCTTCAACCTGAGCTCGCTGGACTCGTAAGTTTCCTCTATACTGATTTTTCTTTGCTGTTGACTTTGTACTTGTGCTAATTTGTCCTTGTGCAGGCACTCTTCCAAAGAGTCCTCCAGTGATGGTGCTCGGGAGATGATGGGGGAGTCGAAAGTTGCGTCTCCTCCTCCTCAGCTGGTGGCTACCTCTGAGGGTGTTGCGCCAGTCCCTTCTCCGCAGGAGGTTCAGGTGATTGCGCCTCAGAAGGCTACGAGCGGGCCTTCAGAGTCGCCATCGGATCATGTAAGTAGTTCTGTATCCTGCCACGGGGGGAGCCCCCGAGCATCTGTAAAAGAGTTTTCTTGTCTTGTTCTTTCTTCGAGTCTCGGGGGGAGCCCCCGAGCGTTTTCGTGTGTGTATTTTGCTTCTGTTCTTTTCTGTTGGGCGTAGCCCCCGAGTCCTTTTCCTGACTAGTAGGTCTTCTTCCTGCAGCCTTTTGTGCAGGATCCCAAGTGACTGGTGCAGGAGCACCTGGTGCTGGAGGCCAGCCTCAAACAGCTGCAAGGTACTGTTATGCCTTTGATGTTTGCTTCTTCGTGTACTCGTGTCCTATTATCTGATGCTTGTATTTTCTGAATGCAGAGGAGCATAACACCTCCCTTCGTGAGATTGATGCTCTCAAAAAGAGCCTCGGTCAAGCGGAGAAGAAGGCCGAGGTCACCGTTGGTGCGAAGGAGTGCCTCGAGCTGGAGCTGGCTACTGTGGCCGAGGCTAAGGAGCGCCTGCAGCGGGAGGCCACGGACCGCGAGGAGCAGCTTGCCACTGCTGCGACTGCGCGTGAAAGAGAGGTGGCTGGCAAGCTCATGGCGGTTGCCAAGGCTGTTTTGGGTGAGTATCTTAACTTGCATCTTTTTTGGTTTTCTTGTCTTTCTTCTGCGATGCTTTGTTCATTCCTTCTCTTTATTGTCTCAGATGCCGTGGGCATCGAGTTAGACCGCGGTGCTCTGGAGCACGTAAGTGCTCTAGATGATGCTACTGCAGCGGCCGAAGATCGCTGCAGCACCGTCGTCAGCTCGCTTGCCAAGGCCAAGGAGGTCCTTGGGCGCTTTTACAAGGAGCTTGTCCCCAAGGGTGCGGCCCTTGATGATGTTGACGCTCTGGCGGAGGCACTGTCAGCCGAAGCACCTACGTCGTACAAGCGCAAGCAGAAGGGCATCGGCGCATCTGTCAGGCTGGCGATGGCTTTGGCGGCTGGAGCGGAGCTGGACCTGCCCCAGATCACTTCCCGGATGCCGATGTCTGCGGATGGATCCGAGGTAGCCTTTGCTACCTATTCTGCTCGCTGTAAGCGATATGGGCCAAAGCTGATTGATCTGCTGGCCGAGTACGCGCTACGGCAGCAGGGGGAAGCCAAGGCGAGGCAATCCGGCTCCGAGGCTACTCAGGGTGCCGTGTCTTAGGCGCTATAGCTGTAGGGTAGTTGTAGTCTCTTTTTTGTAATTATGTTGATGAACAAATCCTTGTGCCACGTAGTGGCTTTTTATGCGCTTAATGAATTTGTTAAGTTTTGTTCTTCTCCGTCTGAGTGTTATGTCTTTTGCCTTTCTGCTGCTCTAGGGTCCTTCGGGTGCCGATCCCGTTGACACCTCGCCTGCCGCGCGGCTGCGGCCATCCTTGGATGATTCATCGCAGCTTGGTTTTCTTCGAGACCGTGTCCGTAGTCTCGAAAAAGAGTTGCTTGGGATCCGTGGCCATGCCGACGTTTGGAAGTCCAAGGCGGATCACGGTGCTGCCAGAGAGGAGTACTTGATGGTGGAATTGATTCGATTGTCCGAGCAGCTTCAGTGTAAGTTTTTCGAGCTGTTGCTCATTTCTTCGGAAGCGCGTGCTGGCCCTGCATCTTACTTTTGTGTGAGTATCGCATGTGCTAACCTTGCTCCGAGGGAGGAGAAGGAGCGTGTTGCTGTTCGGGTCAATTGCCTGACTCAACAGGACATGGAAGCCGGCGGGTTCTTCTGGATGGATCGTGACCGTGCCATTGTTCTAGAAGATGTCGCTTGCATTGGTTCTGCATGTTATGTTTCCGCTGGATGCCGTGCCGACAACCCTTGCTGGTCTTCTGTCGAAGTTTCGGAACGTGAATCATGTCAAGGAATTGGTGCGACACTAGCTCGTCGCAGGAGTGAAGGCTGCGTTATCCCTTGTGAGGCTGCATCGCCCTGATGTTGATCTGTCTGTTGTTGCGGCTGGGCCGCCTCTTCGGCCGGATGGTGGCGAGTGGGATATGCGGCCGCATTATGCGGCTGTAAGGCAGTATGCCGAACAGGTCGTAGATTTGTTTGAGCAGCGTGCTCAAGTTATTCTTCAAAATAGGTAGTACCTGTAAAAGAGATAGACGTAAAATTTGTGTGTAGTTGTCTGGGCGTGTTTTGCCCTTTGTTATAAAGATGTGGTTGTTGTTTGAGCACGTAGTGCTTTGTTTGCATACGTGTCCTTTTCGTTAGCCTGACGTGGTCAGCTACTCAAGTGTACACGTGTTATCCTCAGTTGATGAAATCATGAGGTGGAGGGAGCCCCCAAGTGCGTTTGGAGCATGAAGTAAAGGTGCGAATAGCAAAACGAAATTTTGGGGCTAGACACTTAGCTTTATTTATATCGTAATGGAGGAAGTACATTGTTTGGCTGAGTATCCTTGGCTGAATAGCCTTATTGAAAAGTAAAGGGGTAGGTAGCTAGCGGTAGAATCGTCGCAAGTGTGCGATGTTCCATGGGTTGGAGTATGCGACTCCAGACTCCACGTGCTTGAGGCGATAGGCGCCACCTAGGATGACTTCGGTGATGATGTAGGGTCCTTCCCATGGTGACTCGAATTTCTTCGGTCGCTCTTACTTGAGTCGCAAGACAAGGTCTCCTTCGACGAAGGACCTTGGACGCAGCCGTCGGCTGTGGTAGTTGCGGAGACTCTATTGGTACACCGCTGATCGAGCTGCTGCTATGTCTCGTGCCTCGTCGAGTGTGTCGACGGCGTCTTCGAGTGCAGCCATGAATTCGGCTTCGCTATAAGCGACGACCCGGGGGGCCTGGTGGCGTACTTCGGCTGGCAGCACGGCTTCGGCTCCGTGCACCATGAAGAATGGCGTGTAGCCTGTGGAGCTGTTTGGCGTGGTACGCAAGCTCCATAGGACGGATGGTAGCTCTTTCGTCCAGGCTCCAGCTTTTCGCTCGAGTGGGCTCATGAGGCGCTTCTTGATGCCAGCGCCGATTAGGCCGTTGGCCTTTTCCACCTGCCCGTTCGTTTGCGGGTGTGCCACCGAGGCGTATGTGATGTTGATTCCAAGGCCTTCGCAGAAGTCTTGGAATTATTTGGAGATGAAGTTCAATCCATTGTTGGTGATGATGCTAAGCGGTACACCGAACCTGTAGACAATGGATTCGAAGAACTTGACGGCAGTCTTGCCCTTTTGGTTAGTGACCGGCATGGCCTCGATCCACTTGGTGAATTTGTCGACTGCGACCAGGAGGTAGACGTGCCCCCCTTTCGAGGACTTTGGCAGTTTGCCGATCATGTCGAGGCCCCATTGAACGAAGGGCCAGGCTATAGGTATGGGCCTGAGCTCTTACCCGGGTGCGTGTGGTTTGTCGGCGAACCTTTGGCACCCTTTGCATCGTCGGACGAGTCCTTTGCGTCGCTCATGGCCATTGGCCAGTAGAATCCAGCTCGTAGAGCTTTGGCGACAAGGGAGCGGTTTCCTGCGTGATGGCCGCAGATGCCCTCATGGATGTCTTGGAGGATGTTTTTCCCGTCACTGATGGTGACGCACCTTTGTAGTACACCCGTAATGCTGCGCTTGTACAACTCGCCATTGATGATGGTGAAAGCTTTTGACCGGCGAGATATGCGCCGGGCATCCGTTGGGCTGTCAGGCAGTTCTCCATCTATCAAGAACTGGAGGTACGGCCGCGTCCATGTTTTTTCGACTGCCATGACCTGCATTAGGTTGACCATGGCGACCTCTGTGTCCAGTTTCTCGGGTCCTTCATGTCCTTCGGGTAGCGTAGCCCCCGAGTGTTCTGGTTCTTCGGGTGATCCCTTGGGGAATTTCCGCTTGATGGATGGCACGCAGATCTGTTCGAGGAACACACCTAGTGGTACCTTTGCGCAGGTGGAGCCAATGTTGGCGAGTCTGTCGGCCTCCTCGTTGCTTTCTCTTCCAACGTGCCGAAGCTCGCAGCCGTCGAATTCTCCTTCGAGTGCTTTGTAGAGTGCGCGGTACGCGATCATGTTTTCGGTGTGTGCGTTGCACTCGTTCATCGTTTGCTGGACGACGAGGTTGGAGTCACCGTAGATGACTAGGCGTGTTGCGCCGCAGATCTTCGCCATCCTCATGCCGTGAATGAGGGCTTCATATTCGGCCTCGTTGTTAGAAGATCGGAATTTCATCCGAAGGACGTACTTCATCTTGTCGCCCTGCGGGGAGGTCAGTATGACCCCGGCTCCTGCTCCAGCTTCACACTTGGAGCCGTCGAAGTGCATCGTCCATGACTTCGACATGTCTAGGGTGTCTGGCAGCTGCAGCTCCATCCAGTGTACAAGGAAGTCCGGGAGGACTTGAGACTTGATTGCGAGTCACTTCTCATAGATGATGTCTAGGGGTGACAGCTCGATGCCCCATAGGGCCACGCGTCCTGTGGCCTCTGGGTTATTCAGGATGCTGTTCAGGGGTGACTCATTGATGACCATCACCTGGTGCTCCTGGAAGTAATGACTCAACCCACGAGCCGTCATGAACACGCCATAGGCAAGTTTTTGGTAGTGAGGGTACCTTTGATTTGTTGGCGTCAGTACCTCGCTGAGGTAGTAAATTGGGCGTTGGACCCCATGGGTCTTGCCCTCTTCGGGTCGTTCGACCACTAGCACGGTGCTGACCACCTGGTGTGTGGCTGCTATGTACAGCAGCAGAGGCTCGCGCTCCTTTGGCGTGACCAAAACGGGCGATGTGGAGAGTAGTCGTTTGAGACTTTCGAACGCATCGTCGGCTTCGGGCGTCCACTCGAATTTATCTGCCTTGCATAGCAGCTGGTAGAATGGCAGGGCCTTCTCGCACATGCGGCTGATGAATCTGCTCAATGCCGCTATTCGTCCTGCGAGCTGCTGGACGCCCTTGAGATTCTTCGGCTTCTCCATCGCCATGATGGCCCGGAGTTTCTTCGGGTTAGCCTCGATCCCTCGCTAGGAGATGAAGTAGCCAAGGAGCTGTCTTGATGGGATGCCGAAGGCGCACTTTTCGGGATTAAGCTTGATCCTGTAGCGGTCGAGATTATCGAACGTCTCGCGGAGATCGTCGATGAGCGTTTTCGCCTTCCTAGTTTTGATGATTATGTCGTCGACATAGACTTGGACGTTGTGACCGATCTGGTCCTTCGGGCATGCCTGCATGCATCGTTGGTACGTGGCACCTGCGTTCTTTAGCCCGAAGGGCATTGTGTTGTAGTAGAACACTCCGAACGGTGTGATAAACGCTGTTTTCTCTTGTTCTTCGACCTTGAGTCGAATCTGGTTGTAGCCTGAGTAGGCATCGAGGAAGGAGAGTTTCTCGCATCCTGCAGATGAATCGATTATCTGGTCGATCCGAGGGAGAGGGAAATGGTCCTTTGGGCAGTGCTTGTTCAGCGACGTGAAGTCCACGCACATCCGCAGGATATCTGTGTCCTTCTTGGGAACCATCATTGTATTTGCGAGCCACTCGCTTTCTTTGATCTCCCTGATGAAGTCTGCAGCGAGTAGCCTGTTTATTTCCATCCCGATGGCTTCGGCCCGTGGCTCGGATAGTCTCCGGATGGACTGCTTGATGGGCTTGGTGTCTAGAAATACATTGAGTGCATGCTCGGCGAATTCCCTGGGAACTCCTGGCATGTCCGCAGGACACCAGGCGAAGATTTCCCAGCGCTCACAGAGGAATTCGATGAGCGCGCTTTCCTATGCGGGGCTGAGGTCGTTGGTGATCAGCGCCGTCTTGGAGGCATCTATCGGATGGACCTGCACCTTCTTTGTGTTGACGGTGGAGTCGAAGGACATGTCAGGTGCATTTTGTCGTGCGACTGGGGGTGCCCCATTGTCCGTCACTTCGCGGAGCCTTACGAGCTCCTCCTGCATGCCGAATGACTGGGAGATTCTGTTGAAGTCCCTGTCGCATTGGTCCGATCGGGTGAAGCTCCCGTGGACTGTGATGACGCCCTTTGGTCCTGGCATCTTGAGTAGCAGGTATGCGTAATGTGGGACAGCCAAGAACCTTGCGAATGCTACACCCCCGAGGATGGCATGGTATTGTGATGGCCAGTCCACCACTTCGAATTCGAGCCGCTCGAGTCGGAAGTTGTCCGGCTTGCCGAAGATGACGTCTAGCCATATTTTTCCTAGGGGGAATATGCCCTTTCCTGGGACGATGCCGTGGAACGTTGTGTCTGACTTTTCTAGGCTGCACTGCGGGATCCGCATTGCTTCTAGAGTACTTGCGAACATCAGGTTGATGCCGCTGTCGCCATCCATGAAGACGCGGCTCATCTCGAAACCTCCGATCTGTGCCTCCAACACCAGGGCAGCATGACTTGGGCGAGGGATTTGGCAAGGGTGATCCGAACGACTGAACGTGATGCAGGACTCCGATCCGCTGAGGTACTCAGGGATGGCGGGTGGAGTTGCCACGGCCAGGTTGATCTGATGGGTGATTTTCTTCTGCACCCTATTCGTGGGGCGCTCCTTCTAGATCATCAGTGCTCCTTTCGGCTGGGGGTACCCGTTCCCAGTGTTGTTTTGTGCTAGTGCGACTGGTTTGTTCGGGCCTCCTACAGGTGGCGGTGGAGGAGCTCCATGCGCTATCTCACCTGGCGCGGGTGCGTTCACGAATCCAGGAAGTGGAGTTTGCTGCCTCATCTGGACCATGCTTTCGCTGATCTTCTGGAACTCGCGGCAGTCCTTGAGCATGTGGCTTGCCTTCTTCTTTCCATCCTGCTTATCGATGTAGAAGTGGCTGGTGCATGGACCCGAAAGTTTTTCGTATGCTGAGGGTCCGTTGTCGCGATCGCGGCGCTGCCACGACTGTGCTAGGCGCCCTCCATCGCGGAAGTTTCCTCCACGGTATCCTCCGCTGTTGCGGTTGGCGTCGTTGCGGCGGTCGGCGTAGCCGGCCGCGACCATGTCGGGTCCATTGCGATCATCGTAGACGCGTGATCTTATCTTGCTATGGCGCTCTCGTCGTCGGCTGTAGTCGTCCTCTTCTTACGATTGCGCTCGGTGGACGGAATCTTCGCCGTCAGCCCACCTGTTGGCGATGTCCATGAGGTGGTCGAGTGTCTTGGGCTTGACATGCCCGAGTTCCTCCTTGAAGTCTTGGCTCTTGACGCCGTCCTTGAAGGCGTCGATGGCTCGCTCTTCGGAGATGTGCGCTGCGGACTTCTTGGTATTGGACCAACGTAGTATGTACGAGCGAATGGATTCGCCCGTTCGTTGAGTGCAGGCCCGCAACTCCTCTATTGAGGCGGGCCTCTTGCTAGTGCCTTTGAAGTTTCGGATGAAGCTGTAAGCTAGCTCCTCCCAGCTTCGGATGGACCCTGAAGATAGGCTGCTAAGACAGATCCGGGCTGCGCCTGTCAGCTGGAGCTGAAGGCATTGCGTGGAGGTTTCCTTGTTTCCGCCGTGCAATTTGACGGATGACAGGTGGTCACTGAGCCATGCCTTTGGGTCTTGTGTGCCGTCGAACTTCGGAGTATCCGAAGGAAGCTTGAAATTTCGCGGCATCCGTGTCCGTCGGACAGATCTGCTGAAGCACCGGGCTCCGCAGAGTTCTCCTTCATCTTCGTCCATCTCGGATTCAGACGAGCATGCGCGCTTAGCTCGCGCTTTGTCGATTTTGCACTGTGTTAGCGCGTCTCTGGCGTCGTAATCGCGGCTGCGATGACGCGAGTTCTTGTGTCTTCGAGGAAGGTCATGGAACTCTTCTTCGGATGAAGGAGTGGGTCTGCGGTTGAACCTGACCGTAGCTTTCTTTTTCGGCTCCGTAGGAGTTTCTTGATGGAGCGCAGCTCCGACGAGTCCGAGTCTGGTGAGTGCGGATTTGTGCATGGCTCTCTTCGGGTCCCCCTCCGGAGGTGGGTGGGCTGCGAGGTACGCAGTGGCTGCTATGATCGCAGCTTGCGGTGTCTTCGGGATGATGTTGCCGTGGGCATCCTTCTCCATGAAGGATGCGTCGAGGGTTCGGTTCACCTCACGGTGCTCCTTGGCTCCATGTTCTCCGTTCAAGAGCGGTGCTTGTTGTTGTGGTTGCCATTCGAGCTGGAGCCGATGCCCATGGCGGAGAGCGCAGCTCGTCGCACGCTGGACTCCGAGGCTGCTTGCTTGCGTTTGTCGAGAACTTGCATCTTGACCTGCTTCTTGTGCTCCTCGATCAGGAGAAGATGGTAGGCCATCAGCAGATCCCGTGAGGAGTCTGCAGGCAGGACTATGCTGCCCGCCACGGCGGCGCGTGCCTGGGCCCATCCTTCTTTGCTAAGGCGGATGACATGGTCGTTGTTGTCCCCTTCGGGTGGGGGGGACTAGCTTCTTCTGTTCCCGCCGTTTCGATCTGGCGGGTTAGGTGTCGGGTTGGGCGGTGGGTTGGGTGTTTGCTGATCCACGTCGCCCTGGATGACTACGGCGCATTGGTAGCACTCGATTGGTCCGCTGCTGCCGCAGCTTTCGGATCCGGAACCATAGGTCCCTTCGTCCGATGGCGGATCGCAAAGACCGGAGTTGCAGCTGCTGCTGTCATAGGACTCATCTGTTGATGATGTTGTGCATAGCACAGGGTGTGGGGCCCATGAAGCGGGCCTGATTGATGGTAGGGGCACCCGCTCAGGGAGGCGGAGGGTGCCGGTCTGCCCCACCTGGAAGCAGAAACTCTCGAACAGGATCTCGAGTCCGTCGCCTACGGGCTCGAAGTCCTTCATGGTGGCCGGTGAGTGGGCGGTGAAGTCGAAAGCGCCGAAGAGGAGGTGACTCTCCGTCGCCGCAGAGTTGTAGATCGGTCGGGTCGGGACCATCATGATTGCACAATCAGCGTCCCAGTTCCCACAGACGGCGCCAATTGATGAGGTTTAGTCTCGTCAATGCCCATTGTTATGGACTTGGGTTTTGGAGAAGATGGGGATGCTGGAGATCACGGAACGGTTTAGCAAACAAGCAATACGGGACACGAGGTTTACCCAGGTTCACGCCCCCGGATGGAAAACCCTACTCATGCTTGTCTGCTCTTGATTACGGCGGAACCAAAGGTTACATGGGTGCGCAGATGCAATCTGGCGTGGAGGTGTGTATGCGAAAGTATGAGAGAGAGAGAGATCTAGGTCGTGCCCTCCTAGCCTTTATATAGACTTAGGCAGGTCCCAGGCATAGTCCTAGTCGGTTACAAAGTTCTAGGGTTTTACCCCTTTAAATTTCCTATCTACTCTAGTCTTGCTCTCCAAGGATCCGAAGGCGTCATGGGCCTTGGCCACCCGAAAGTCTTCATGGGCCGGCGTATATTTCCCGTGGGCCTTCCTTGGGCTGGACCAGGTATGCTGAGATCATGTACCCGTGGGAAATAAACATGTCAGATGATGCTAGATCATCTATAGGACCCTTGTGTGTGATGAATGCAAGTAGTTAAGTATTGTTTGGTGATTGTGTACCTCGTATTTATTCATAGACGCTAGTACTGACCAAGGATACGAGGAGGAAGGAGGATACTACGAAGAAGAAGCCGAGGAGAACTTCAACCACTGCTCTGCACAAGGCAAGCCAATACTTGCAAGCTAACACTTGCAATTTAGCAATCTTATACTGATACTGATGCAAGCCAATACTTGCTTGTCACCATGCCAACTATATGACTTAAGCATAGATGATCCTACCCACTTGATAAACCAATCCTAGTTTTTACTTACAAGCTTTATACATTATTTCTTTATCAAAGCTATTACTTGGAGTTTACTTAAGTAAATTGTAGATACTAGAAGGATATTTGAAGGTTGCATAAAGAGCATAAAATTTGGCCTACACTAGAAAATCTTGATGTCATCCTAAGGCATGAGATTGAACTTAGTTAAACTCCACTTGTTTACCACCCCTCAATAGTACTTACCCCCACTTGTAGATGCTAGTTCTAAGCATAAAACTTGATCAACTTTAGATGGGAATACTTGGTGGAAAATGCTTATGAAAACCTTAGAATGATGGTTCATTCTACTGAGAAGTTTTGGACATGTGTTTCCGAACACCAGATGATTTATGGTGATGAAAATGTTGAGGCATGAGCCTTAGCCCTTTATAAAACTGATGGTTGTCTGGATGCGATACCATTCCAATTTTACCGTACAACCACAATACCCAAGAATTGGTTAGGGCTTGAATAGAAACATATATACCTTAGTATTAGTTCCCTCACGGCCAAGGTCTAAGCTGAGGCTACCTTGTGGAGATTGTCCACCTGTGCAGTACCCAAGATGACAGTTGGTCATGGTTGGGAGGCCAAACTCACAGGAGAGGTGCTTATACTAGGGCGTGTAATTGAAATGTTAGGATTGATTATCCGCATACTGAGTATGGTGAATTCAGGATTTGTTCCTGACGGATGTATCGAATGTTGTGGTGAAAGTGTACAATCTCTGCAGAGTGTCAAACTATTCGAATAGCCGCGTCCGCGGTTATGGACAGTTGGAGTGGCCATACTGTTTCCCCGTCAGATATTTTTTCAAAATGACTTGTGAAATGATTTGAGACTTTGACTGACCTCAACAGAGTGGTGGCATGAGATACAAGTTCCAAACTTAGTAGAAGTAAATCTGGCTTTTTGCAAAACAACCCTAGAGCTTAGTGTCCTACTACAAAAAACCCTTTCACCTGTTAGTATTAGTTTGCGAATACTTAAAGAGTACTCATGGCTTTGTCCCTGGCTATTCCCGTGGCCAGACTATGAAGAGGAGTATCAGGACGAAGGACCCCAGGAAGGTTACGACAACTGGGATCATCTCCCATCGTCAGCATTTCCTGTGACCCCGAAGATGGAGCTTCGCCTACGCTACCGTTATTATTACGTATTTCCGCTGCTTGAGTTGTATTAAGAACTGGATCATGAGATCCCTATTTGTGTAAGACCTTATGTATGGTTTGTAATGTATGATGTACTGTGGTATCCAAATCTGTTATGTCTCGCAAAAATGGTAATCCTGGGTTGCGATGTATGGCATAACAGGCATCTGGGATTAAAAATCTTGGTGTTGACACTTTAAATCCTAGGTAATCCTTTTTCTTCTTTCTCAAATCTCGGGATGAGATTTTGTTTAAGGAGGGAAGGTTTGTCACATCCCAAAAATATTGATCATGCTTATCAAATTCTAATCACTAAAATTAGGGTTAACAAAAACTTTGATTAAATAAAAACCAAATGAATGTGTGTGTATGTGATGATTTTATGAATGCATGAATGGACTTGTGTGATTAACCTAAATATCAAGGAATGGTTTAAATATGAAAACAACATCATCTAAAACATTTCCAAGGAGAAACAAATCAAGAGAAAATAAAAAACAAATTAAATAAGGCAAATGATCATTTTTGCCAATCTTGCTCACTAGGTCAGTTTGAGGGTTTCTAGTCCAAAATTTCCAACAGAAAATTCTCCATTTATTTTCACCCCTTGCAAGACCAAGTAATAGTTAATTAAATCCCACCTTTCAAACTTACATAAACATTTAGCAACCCCATTCAAATGACAATTCAAAATTGAATCTATAACATATGTGAAGATAACACATTTTCAAAACCCAACCAGACCAGTGCCCCTTGACCAATCCAACTAACCAGATACTCTCTAGTATGTAACTAGCAAACCCACCAAGTTTGAACCCAAAATTCAAATTTGAATTTCTTTCGGCCATTTCATCAAACACCTTGTTTGCAGCAAACAACAAAACATCAAACACTATTTGTAGCAGTGATTGTGGCCAACCTGGTTCCCTCTATGGTTGCAGCAAGCCCTTAGTAGATCATCTAGCCTCTTTAACAATCTTTAGCACCACTATGAGCAAGCATAGCCATCAATGGTGACCATGCCGAGAGCACGATTGCCATCCCCATGTCACCAGCGAGCTAGAGGAAGCACTAGTCTCGCCAACCTTGTCTGGGACACGTAGCACCGCCCACCGCCACCCCCTGTCCAAGCCCCGAGCGCAGCCAGCCACTGGACCACAAGCCAAGCTCGCGCCCAGTTTCTCTGCATGCGTGTCGAGAGCGCGCCAGTGCGCCATCAGCGACACGATCTCACAGACCGTGCACCGTCCTTGCCGCTTGCATACGCGATCGCCAGCACCCCAGTAACCCGCCAGACAGCCCCGTTCTCCTCTGCGCTGGCCACGCACGTTGTGCGCAATTAAAATCCCCGTCGGACCCGCCCATAGCGTCATGACGTTCCGATAGTTTAGCACCGCCACGCGCCACGTGACCATACCGTTGAGCTTCTCCGGGGAGCACATCACCGCCCCCTATCGTCGCCCATGCCATTAGCACGTTGTGCCGACGACACCCACGAGGTTCACCAGCGCCATTCGGTTCCCTTGTCGCACTATAAATAGAGGCCCTCCCAGCTCAAACCCTTCACACTATCTCAATCCCCACCTCTCACTGATACCCCCCCACTCACTCCCGGATCAAGGCGAGCACCAGGTGGCCGAAATTTCACCGGAGTTCGCCGCTGTAAAGGAGGAGAGGCGCCGTCGATTGGAGCCGCCCCAGGAGAAGCCGCTGGTACCAGGAGGATCACCCTCGTCGACTTCATCGTTCGCCCCCATCGCCGACCATCGCTGCAGCTCCGGTGAGCCTCCCACGACCCCCACTGGCCGCGCTAGGTTTCTATCTTGCCGGCGTTATTTGACATGGACGATGAACCGCAACCGTTTGATTAGAGCTAGATCGCATGGTCCTAATTGCCCCGTACCGCTTCGCCACTCGCTGTCTCACTGACGAGTGGGGTCGCTCTCTTAACCAGCCCGCGCGCGTGCTGTGCGTACTGGGCCGGCCCAGTTAAACCTCACGGGCGACCCATTAATATAAACTTAGGTTTATTCATTTAATTTCAAACTCACTTCTATACCTAGATTCAAAAATCAACCCAGCTCGATTCACTGAACCAAAATGCATGAAACAAATTTTGTTAGAAAGTTATTGGAGTGTTTAATGCAAGCCCGTTGGATTCAAACCATTTGGATTTCTAGATCACCCATGGTAAAAATAACAAGGCAGAAGCTTTTCTGCATTCAAACATTTTTCAAAATTCAACCATAACATCTTTTGAGTTGGTTCCAACTCTTAAAAATCACATTTAACCATACCTTTTTGAATATATAAAAATATATAGGTTTACTTGCAGAAATAATGATCAAGTAATAAAAGAATGCCTCATAGGCATTCTAGTCATTTTATTTAATTAAAAAAAGGGTTAAACCTTACTAAATTGTGACACCACTTTAAATCACATTCCCCATGTACTGAAATATGTGGTGATGACATGTGTCAACATGATCCCATGTTTGAGTTATAGAATATTAAATCTTAAGTAGTTGTTCAATGAGTAGAAATTAATTTTCTAAAATAAAATAAATAAGACAAGTCCTTTAATCCTTATGATAATAGTGATGATTCTAGATCATCTAGTGTGAACCTTTGTGTGATAAATAGAAATAGTTAAGTATTGGGTGGTGATTGTGTACCTCGTATTTATTTATAGACACTAGTACCGACCAAGGATACGAGGAGGAAGGAGGATACTATGAGGAAGAAGCCGAGGAGAACTTCAACAACTGCTCTGCACAAGGCAAGCTTAATACTACTAGTTGACTTGGCAAGCTAAAACTAGCTTGTTACGATGCCAACTATATGCCTTAAGCATATGTGATTATACCCACTTGATGATACCAAATCCCAGTTTTTCTTGCAAGCTTAATTCTTTTAATTTCTTTATCAAAGCTTTCTATCAAAAGTTTATTTAGTGATTTGTAGATATTAGAAGGATAATTGAAGGTAGCATAAAGAGCATAAAACTTGACCTAGGTTAGATAATCTTCATGTCATCCTGAGGCATGAGATTAAACTTAGCTAATTCCAAATTGTTTACTACCCCTCATTAGTATTTATCCCCACCTATAGATGCTAGTGCTAAAGCATAAAACTTGATCAACTTTAGATGGGAATACTTGGTGAACATGGTTATGAAAACCTTAGAATGTTGAGTCATTGTACTGAAATGTTTTGACATGTGTTCTCGAACACCAGATGATTTTGATGATGAAAATGTTAGGGCATGAGCCTTAGCCCTTTATAAAACTGATGGTTGTCTAGATGCGATACCATTCCAATTTTACCGTACAACAACAATACCCGAAATTTGGGTAGGGCTTGACTAGAAATTTATATACCTTAGTATGGGTTCCCATGCGGCCAAGGTCTAAGCTGAAGCTACCTTGTGAAGATTGTCCACCTGTGCAGTACCCAAGATGACAGTTGGTCATGGTTGGGAGGCCAAACTCACAGGAGAGGTGCCTATACTAGGGCATGTAATTGAAAGGTTAGGATTGATTATCCGCATACTAAGTATGGTGAATTCAGGATTGTTCCTAATGGATGTATCGAATGTTATGGTAAAAGTGTACAATCTCTACAGAGTGTCAAACTATTTGAATAGCTGCATCTTCGGTTATAGACAGTTGGTGGACATATTGTTCCGTCGTTAGATGTTTTCAAATGACTTGTGAAATGAATTATGATTTTGACTTGACCACGACAGAGTTGTGACATGAAATTCAAGTTTCCCCTTAGGTGTTATAAAACTTTCAACTAGCTTTCTTTGTTTCTGAACTTAGTAGAGGTAAATCTGGCTTTTTGCAAAACAACCTAGAGCTTAGTATTTCCTACCCAAAACCACTTCACTTGTTAGTATTAGTTTGCGAGTAATTAAAGAGTACTCATGGCTTTGTCCCTGGCTATTCCCGTGGCCAGACTATGAAGAGGAGTATCCGAAAGACGGCCAGCAGGAAGGTTACGACAACTAGGATCATCTCCCATCGTTAGCATTGCCAGTGATCATGAAGATGGAGCTTCGCCCATGCTATCGTTATTATTACGGTATTCCGCTTCTTGAATTGTATTAAGACTGGATCATGAGATTCTTATTTGTGTAAGACCTTATGTATGGTTTGTAATGGATGATGTACTGTGATATCCAATCTTTTATGTCTCACAAAAATGGTAATCCTGGGATTGTGATGTATGGCATAACAGGCATCTAGGATTAAAAATTCGGGTGTTGACACAACCATATGGTCTTGTCCTCCGCACATGCACGCTTAATTGCATGTGTACATAACTGATGAGATTTTACTCAATCCAATCTCTTTCATCGTATTGATTACTATTTCAATGAATTAGTATTATATTTGGATCTAATCCTTTGCATGCTTGTTTTTAAATTATATGTGCCATACAACGTGAACTCGTTCCTGGAGAGACGTGGAGGATGCATCATGGTGACTTTATACTTCGCTGTTTTCCCCTGGACTCGGCAGGCAAGGAAACTGCCACCTATAACCGGCCTGACAATGGGAATCTATGCGAGTCAATGACTCCGTCTGCCTTCGACGAATCTGCTGAGTTCGACAAAAATCTTGCTGACACCATCACGTGAGCAGTTTGCCACGTCCTTTCCTTCCAAATAAATGCCACGCCAATCCGCCATGAACTTGTCATGCTCGCAAACTCGTCTGTCTTAGACTCGTCATGCTTCCATAAGTTCCATTATTTTAATCTAGTAAATCCATTTCACTGTTTATTTTATTAAAACTAGACTAATCTTTCATACAAGGTTTTTCATATACATAACACGTTAGGATTAATCCATGAAGACAAGTGACCTGGCGACTGTCTTTTGCGTTGGTTTCAATCGTCTGCCGCCATGGCCACATGGATTCGATCCGCTTATTTCCAAAAGGATGGTTCATGACCAACATCACGCATTCACATGTCATGAACACGCCATTGTGGACATGACATACTCGAGGACTCGGCCATCGCAAACTTGACATCATGGACTAGCCCCTCGCGGGCTCGCCACACCTGAGGACTCACCCGCCGCAAAGTCTCCATCATGGACTCACCCCTCGCGGGTTCGCCATGATTGGAGACTCTCCTGCTGCGGACTCACCACACTCGAAGACTTGCTCGCCACAAACTCGCCAGGTTTGGTGAATCGTTTGTCGCATACTCGCCATGCTACCGGATAAACGCAAAAGCAAATGCGCCATGCAACTACGTCCGACCAATGGTCCAATCGATCTCGCTACAACTACTCGCCGCTGCGTACACACCTTCTGGCTAAATGCCATACTCTGGTACTCGCCCCTCACGGACTCTCCACACTCAGTGACTCGCGATTCTCCCCTCGCGGACTCTCCATGCTCGGGGCCTCGCCTCGACTGCCGTGACTCACCCCTCACGGAATATCGACACTCGGGGACTCGCCTCGCCTGTCACGGACTCACCACCTTCGCAGACTCTCCACGCTCGGGGACTCGTCCATCGCCAACTCACCATATCACCGACTAAACGCCACACGACTCTGCCACAGCTCTACTCTACGTTCGCTGCATCGACTCTGTGTCCGCCATGTCGACTTTGCCAAAGCGCGACCTCTGTCCACCGTGTCGACACCATATCCTCCATGTCGACTTCTCCTGCTAAGGGCCCCTCATCGTCCGAGTCGCTAGAGAGGGTCGCATGCCACGTTGTATGGACTCACCACTTGGATGCTCGATTCCCTTCAGTAAAAATTAATTCACCTTTGTCAACCTTTGAAAGAGCAACTCACAGTGGCCAAGTAGTGCGGACAAGAACTCGCAAACCTAGCCTCAGATCATTGATGACTACAAGAGCATAGATCAATTGTAGCTAGTTTCGAAGTAAAAGTATCGAACTCATAGGAAGCTATTGGTAGAGGCCTTTATGCCCCTTGTTACTATCTACCAAAGGATACTTATAAGATGCCTTTGATCTCAAGTAAATGGTGTTTGAAAGGATTTTGAATGTTTGCAGAAAAGTAATTAAAACGAGTAAAAGAAAGAAAGTAACAAAGTCGTGGGAAAGCGTGGTTGAATTCAATAGGGCTAAAACATTGTCAGGGATGTAGGATACACCACTAACATGATATTAATAATAATATTATTATTATTAATTAAGATAATATACTTCTTGTCTGATGAGATGTGTGGAGAGAGATCCATAATAAGATGTTTACTGCAAAGCTCGTAGAAAGCCACTTTGTTGAGCTAAGAGTGAGGTCACCTCTAAATAACCACTACAATCTCTAAGAGAAAATACCCATACAAACCACCGAAGTTAATATTTTCCTTGGCTATCGTAATTAGCTTAGGGAGTCCCTCTTTATCCTCCTTTGACCATATAGGTTACGTGCCGACGCCAATTTTTCACAAAACTATTCCAGGCACGATCCAAAACACGTCCAAAGGATTTCTCCCTCCCTTTAGTCCTGAGGACAAATGATATATGTCCAACTACACATACCATCTAAAGAGAGAGATCAATAGGAAATCATAAATCTATCATAAACCGGCCAATCATACGGACACAAGAATAGATCATCTTTATTGCAAGTTCATAATAGTGTTAGGGTTTCTCCATCTCCGTAAGAACAAAGGAACTAATCACACATGGAAGCAATCAACAACAACATCACAATCAAATGGATTGATAAAAGTATGGAGGTAGATCTAATGCAAACCACAATTGAATCTGGAATTATAAGAAGATCTAATAGATAAGAGATGGGGGTAGTGATGGTAATGGAGATGCAGCGGTTGATGGTGAAGGGGATGATGCAATGTCCTCCAATGATCCATGAAGCATCAGGGATTTGCCCCTAGCGAAGTTCCTCCTTCATATCCCTTTTAGATGTTGTTTTTCGTGGTTTGTGGTGGCTGTGTATGTCAAATCTCCCTCTTGTCTTCACCTGGTGAAAGTATTTGATAAGGCGGATGTGCTAACACATAGTACATGCGAACAGTACGAGCGGGCTCCACCCGTAACACTAGTCACTAAAGACTTCCCCTCGTTTGGTGTTCTCCCGGGTGCAAAGATAAAGCTTTTATCACTAAAAATATTATATTATAGCATAATATGACATTTCCAATTGATATGGTCATATAAGACATAATGATTCAGGCCCCTGTTGAAACAAGGACTTAAAGATGCATGCAAGCATAGCGAAATAAAAATATCCCTACTCTATTTATGAAAAAACAAAAGGTAAATATGCTTTAATTTTGGACTCATCAACTCCCCCAAGCTAGGCTCTTGATCGTCCCCGAGCAAGATGGTGTCTTATGGACAAGATCATCATGTTCATGAGACATGAGTCATTACAATAAAGGAGGTAGAAATTGAAACAGGAATACAACATCGGATGTAGAGATACCTCAGGGGTATTACCATACCCTTACACATCACATGAATTAGAGGTCTCCACACCCTTTTAGTATTAATGAAATTATAAGAAGCTTCTAGTGATTTAACATATCATATAATCATAAAGTTTATAACTATCGAGCACTCAATTTAGTAATGAAGATTCATGATCATTCATTTCCTTCTACCTTTTGATTCTTTTGATAGATTATCTTTCTTATTTCTTCTTTCTTATCTTTTCTCTCTATATATATACATATTATTTTTTTACTTTTTCTTTCTTTTCTTCTCTCTCTTTTTCAGTACAACTATTTGATCATCCTCACTACTTTTATGGCTTTCAAAACTCATGATTATAATATGGTACGAGAATTCTTCTTCCCATAGTCTAATCAATACTTTTATTGGTGTGGAAGTCTCTAAAATCATGACAGATGTACAAGTATCATACCACTCAACCTAGTTCAATCATATAATATAATAATCATGAATCTAAAGACAACTTCAAATATCATAAAATCTTGCAACTCAACGGATATAAATCTTCTCTTGAACAAAAGGAGCTCAAAGTTGATGCAACTAATGCAAATTCTGGAATTAAAGTCTAACATGCATGCAGGAAAGTAAACATGCTAAAAACTATAAGATAGATTACAAGGTTGTCACATATCTGCCAAGCTTGTCGGCTGGATCAAATAATTCTTTGCGATTTTTTGATACCGTAGTGCGTCTTTAGTCTGTATTAGTCTTGCTAGAGATTGACGTTCGAAGCCTCTTGTTTTCTCCAGAGAAGATATGCGACGCATGCACTTATGCAGATCCAAACGCAACAGGAACATCCTATTAGAGACTTTATTCATCACTTCATTGAGTTCCTTCTTGCATTCTAGATCCAAGAGACCTTTGCGCACAATCTCCCTGTGAATGAGTTCTTCTTTTCTGGTACTTCTCTAATTTACGAAGACAATGTTCAGTGTCCGGAACATGCACATTGACGAGCACTTCCAGAAGGTTGAACTCTCAATCCTCTTGAGGCTTCACACTTATACTTGCGTTCATAGTGATCTTCTTTGTTGTTGAAGTATGCGCTATGGTATCTTAGTAGGTTCGTGCATCGGTGCAGTTAGATTTCTTACGCTTTGGTGAGGAGTAGTTGACGGCGATGAACTTCAGTGACTCCATGCACCCCTTCCCATGAGGATTCTTGGCTTCCTCCTCGTCTTCGGGCTTCACCATAGCCAGGTAGTTTGGATGCTGCCACCCCCTCTTCGTTTGCTCCAAGAAGGTCTCAAACTCCTCATCATCAGAGTCGTCATCGTAGTCATAGGTGTACCTCTTGTTCTTCAGGCCCAAGCCTTGATCTTCATGATCATCAGCTTCAATGGAGGATGTATGGAAACTATCACACGAAGGAGCCATGAGGTTTAGAGGCTTACCTTTACCTTGAACTGGGTAGCGCATCAAGTAGATTAAATCTGTTGATATAAGAAGGAGGAAGATCTCTACAGAAGCTTATTAAGAGTCAAAAAAAGGAGAAATTCGTACTGGAAGAAAAATGGTCGGCCAAGAAAAGAATCCCAACAAATATAAAAAGAAAGTAAGAGAAAGGGGACGAAATTACGATCATTACGACCGACTAGTACGGGCGGATGCTCGTACGGCGTTCTAGTACTGACCGTTTTTAAAAATTTCAATGCGCGGACATTGGTAACTAGTTGATGAGTGCATATTCGCATCATGTTTTATATTATTATTTTGCATTGTAGTGGTAGGATCTTAGTATTTTATGGTGTTCGCGCGCATATCTTATGTTTATTTTCATGAGGATCAGGTCATATGATGGATACGATGGACACAATTCTTGAACCAGTTATATTGGAGTGAAAAGGAGCAAAAAACAACGTAAATTGCTTATTTGGGAAATATCAATAACACCAGAAGAAACCCCAAGCAATTGGAGGATACGGTAGGTTTAACGACCAACTATTCGAGGAAGAGATTCATATTAAGGAGGTTAGTATGTAACATCCCAAGATTTTAGAATTTTGGATTACAAAAAGTAAATTGTTTTTACATGTAACTCATAAGGATTGCATTGTATCCATGCAAAATTTTGCAATAATAGAATTAGAAGAAGCCAAACCCTAATAGCAATATGCTAATTTATTCCTATAAGTAATTAAATAGGACTTATAAAATCCATTATACCTAGAACATCAACTGTTGCTAATTATTACTTTAACATGATTTACTTAATATTAGAAATTTTTTGAAACAATTTTAAAATCATTTGGATTTATTATGTAAAAGATATTAAATAAATAGTAAAACAGAAAAGAAATAAAAGAAACAAAAATGAACTAACCTAGCTAGGCCAGCAGAGCCAGCCCAACGCCAACCAACGCACCCGTGACCGCTCGAATTCCTAGCCAAGCTCATCTTGTATACCATGAGCGCAGCCAGCAACAGCCCAAGACCGGCCAGCCCAGAGCACTCCGTAGCCACCTCCCCTCTGCTCGCTGACGAGCGGGACCCACTCGGTCTCCTCCTTCCTTGCGCCAGAGACCCACGCGCACACGGCCCTGGATCCCGATCGCGATTCCGCAAAATCCGACGAATTTGTTCAATCTCTGGCCTCCTCTCTCCCATATAAACCCCTCCCCTACCTACTTGTTCTTCTTTTCGAATTCTTGGAAACCCTAGCCGCCACCAGAGCTTGATCTAATTCACGCAGGAGTTCACATCCACCTTTGGAAGCTCGCAGTCGAGGTCTATCCCGAGCCTCCCTTTTCCGTAAGCTCTTCCCCTCGTTTTCCGCACCTCCTTGACGTTATTCCCTCCTCTTAAGTGCAAAGCAGTCGCCAGCCGGAGTCGCCTGAACACTGCCGGAGATGCGCCACATCACTTGCGTCCTTCTGCCGTTACAGGCAGCGAAGAACGACTCTGTGACCACCATCTTCACCAACATCGCCCACCGCTTCGAGTAGACTACCTCGCCGACGCTAGAAAACACGGAGATGCCACCGCCCGTCACCTTCTGAGCGTAGCGCCACTGCTCGCCGGAGAAGTAAGGAGGGAACCGTCCATAACCGTCTGATCTCCAGTGTATGGTCAAGATTAGGACACTTGCGAAGAGGTACCATCCAATCAGCGAGCGCCACGTTGCCGGCCAAGTAAGCATCCGGTCACTTGCCGCGTCAGCGCCACCTCGTGCCTCATCAGCTTTCACGCGCTGATTCAGCTGCCACGTCACGCGGTATATTCCGGGATTATTCCCTTATAATTTCAGAAATTCAATAAACATTCAGAAAATGTATTGATCTTGCAAAATTCATAACTAGAGTTCTATAAGTCCAAATTTATCAAATAATATAACTACGATTCAGAAAAGTACGTACAATATTATTGTGCTGTTAGATCAGACTTTTACGGTATAGATTTACTGTAATGATTTAAATTGTTTAATGGACATTTTGGAGTAAATAAATCATGGTAAATAATTTGTAGATCTTAAAAATACAAATAAGGTATCTATGGAATGTTTGACATTTATGACATTAATTGGTCCTTAGATATAATTATTGACATGGAAAATATTTTACATGATTTAAACCCTTCTAATTCTATTTAAATCATAGGAATTTACCCAGAACTCCGAAAATAGTGAAGTCAATTGCTACTGTTTTGTATTGAAAATATCTATCCATAAAAATTTTGTGTCAAATTAATTGGTTCTGTTAAAACAGAAATTCTTACAGAAATCTATAAATGAATTGTAATAGTATTTAAATCATATAAAAATATTTATAACACCTTTTTAGGCATATAAAAATATTTATAACACCTTTTTTAGGTGATTCCAATTGCTACCGCCTCCAAATCGAGTTGGCTGCCTATAAGTAGTTAATTCACAAATTAATACGACATAATCATAATTAGTTTAATCAAAGTGAGTTAAACCTCGATAAATCTATATAGCTATATTCATAATTGATTTATTGCATTTAATGATTTTCCATATGCATCATGAGACATATAAATGTTAATAGAACTAAATACAACCATTGTGACTTATTAAATCATCATGCATTCATGTGTTCATCATTGTTTTATTGTATCGCGCATACTTGTTATGTTTTGAGTGGTAATTTTTGTGCACTTGTTTTAATCGATAGATTGCGAGCAGTGCAACGTTTGTGATTGTGACAAGTGCAATCTTATATTGTGAGGATTAACTGAATTACTACATCTACAATGAAGGCAAGTAGAGCTATCATAAATGTCCAACTATTTTTCCTATGCATGTAGTATGATTTTCAGTAGTGATGCATGTGTAGGTGTTTTTACTACTATGCTATGCTATGACAACCAGACATGATTGCCATATGTCCATGAATTGATTCTGTTGGGCCATCATATTCTAGTTTCTTAGCCATGCTTATTAGATGCGCAAATGGAATTTATGAATGATTATGTTATGGAAATTTATGTTTTGCTATAACGAAAACACCTGGAATTTAATAAATCACCTGGATGTGATAGAATGATATTTTTGGATGGTTTATTGCGGAAAGCACATCTAGGCTTCAGAGAATGATCAGGTTTCTTGTATAGTACCTTCCAGTACAGCCACATGTCATTATTTGTCTTGACTAAGTAGGTTGTGGGAACCTGACCCGACGTGACTAGAAGATGTTGGGGATGTATGTTGGTATGGGTCCATCTTGAGGGCTCATGGTTATGCTTCTGAAAGGTTTCGTCTTGGTTTTATCCCTACCAGGGCACAAAATGAGTGTAATGGTAAGAGCGGGTTGACTGGGTCGTGCGGGTAAAGTGTACAATCCCTGCGGGGTGTCTACACTAAGTACTTAGCCATGTCCCCGGTTAAGGACATCTATGAGCAACTGGGCCTGGAACTGTTTGGAATATCTCACTCATCCCAAGTTCTTAATTACTAAAACTTGATGGGTGAACATGCGTATGTCTTTAGAAGATTGTTTTGAAGAAAGAAAAGTAATTTGAAAGTAGGGAAAAGTTATATTTCTTTTATGCAAATGAGCTTGAACTCCACATAGCCAAATATGCATGTAGTTGCTAGATCATTTCTACTCATTACTTCAACTTTCCAATACATTCAAAGTATTGACCATTCGTGGATGCAATGTTTCATGTTGCAGGTTGTTCCATTTCTAAGTGATCGTTCATAGGTCGCGAGACTCCACTCAACAATTGTTCTCCTGTGGAACATTTGAAGGATGGAGATCTACCTTGTATATGTTTCCACTGTGTACTTGAACATATAATGTAAATTATGGATCATATTCGTTATATTTATGATACACGGTTATATTTGGTATTTATTTGTACTGTGTGTGCTAATGAACAGATCCATTGATTAGCACTATACACAAGAACTCAGCCTTATCAATCGAGGGTGTTACAGCATCGATCTTCATCATCAACCACTGCATCACCACCATCTCCATCCATCCCATCTAGATCTTGTTGTAATTTCCATACTTATTGTGGATTTATACAATTACTATTCATCTATGATAGATTCCATTGTCTTTGCCATGATGTTGATTGCCTCCATGTCTAAGTAGATCATTAGTTCTTGGGGAGATGGAGAAACCCTAGCATGAGATTGAAATAAGATAAAGTTTATTATGATATTCATCGTTGTGACCATGTGTTAGATTGTCTTCATCTTGATGTTGAGAGAAGTTGACCTTTCAATATTTGCCTCTTGTGCGGACTTGATGGAGGGAACTACTTGTCGGTAGACAGAGGTGTGTTAGCACTTATAGTGAATATAAAGCTATTGGCACTCCTTACGTATCGTGGTAATTCAATTGATGTCGATTGGTGTCTGCTGTGGTTATGAGGATGATGTGAGAAGTGGTTGCTGCCTAATTATCCATATATGGAGTTCCTCCCACACATACATAGTTGAGAATGTTCATGATAATAATATTTACCCTAGCCCTTTATAAATGCTAGAGGTGTATCCGCTACTCCCTGAGAATGCTTTTCCCCACTTCAGTTTCAAATCTCTTTTACATACGCGTTACTTATTTTCTGTATTCAGTATTTTTACTTTACTCATTGTTCTCGTATACCAAAAACCCAAAATCACATTTTTACACAGCACTCGCATTTTATCTTGTTACTTAGAACTTTATTTATTAATTCTATTTTAGTATTTATTTCAAGAGTTATTAGACTTCAGACTCCTCCTCCCTGTGGGATCAATATCTTTATTCCGAAACTAGCTAGAAACGATATGTGCACTTGCAGTCATCAAGCTATTTTCTTGCGCCGATGTCGGGGAGCTAAGCGTTGTAGGTCTTTTAGTTTTTTCTTATTTATTTTAGTTTTGTATTGAGTTACAGGTTTCCACCAACATGATGGAGTTTGAGCATATGACTAGTGCTAACCCACTCAGCCACTTTGGGAAGCCCTATGATATTAATAAAAGAGAGAACTCCAACAAGAAGACAAGGGGGTTGGAAATAATCCTCTACTACTTGGTATTCTATACAAGAAGCAATTTACTAGAGATGAAGAAGATCGTGATCCATATGAGCATGGCACTTTCAAATTACCGGGGTACACTGCTAATGAGGTAAGGGTTAAACTCTTTAGTCAGACTTTGACTAGAACAACTCTCTCATGGTATAGATCTTTACCCCATAATCCACTACTACATGGGATAATTTAGCTTGTGAATTTCTAAGTATTATCCTTTATCAAAATCTTTTGGAATCAGGAATCTTATAAAGACTTGGAGGAACCGTTCTAACGAAGGACTAGTAAGAGCTTATATAAGATTTAAAGATTTACTTAGTCAATGTCCTCATCATGATTTGACTGAATAGTATTTATTGCATATCTTTTATGATGGTTTAATTGAACCTTATAAAATTGAACTAGACTCTTGCGCGAGAGGAGCTTTTATGAATCTACCCATAACTAAAGCTTGGGATTTACTTAATAGAATTCGCGATCATAGAGTTTCATGGAGTTTTGGTCTAGGAAGTGAAGGAGCCACAAAAATAGATTATGATTGTATTGATGACTTTCGTGGGATTGTCGACAAGTATGCCATATGGGGTCCTAGTGGCGTTGGAAAGATGGGATGTGAGACGTCGGTTGTTCCAGGAGTGGGAGCACAAGTTTACCCAGGTTCAGATCCGACTACGGTGATCGGATCCTACTCCTGCTAGCAACCTAGTAATATATCGGCGTAAACCGGATGTTACAGCGGATTACAAGAGAGGTTCGCCTGTGTGAGTTGTGATTGTGGTAGTACGATTGTTTGTGCCCTAAAGGATCCCATAGGGCCGGTTTATATAGTCACCGGGACCTATGGTTATAGGAGAGACCTATCCGGCTACGTTATAGAGTCGGTAACTAGATACAACTTGGACTACAAGTAATAGTATAGGCCTAAGTCGGTAACTCTTCTAGGCCTTGTCGTAGCCGGAACTGGCTCGTCCTCTTTCTCTGACTGGGCCACCCGTGAAGCAAAGCTCTAGCCCGTTGGTGGGCCACACTGGTCAGCGAGTCTAGTGGGTATACCCCGAAAGTATATCCCCAACAGTAGCCCCCGGAAGTCTCCAAAATCCAGAGTCGGATAAATCATCTAGCTTGATGGTTTCTTCGTCTTCTGATTCTTGAAGGGTTCCCGAAAACCTCTTTCAGTAGTGTAGGATTTCAAGTCAGTTGAGTCGGATATGTTGTCTTCTGACTTCAGTCTTTTCCTTGCTCAGTTTAAAACATGAGACAGATTTTACAGCGGCATGCGGGCTGACAACTTTTCAGACCTGGTCCTTTCACTGATAGAAGTCCCATAAACACGACCATTGGTGGGTCCACTCCTTACGGAACATACCATCGTTTCAATGCCCATGCGAGAATCGAGGGGGCGGAGGAGTCGTGAGGAAGCTACCCACCTCTCTCCTATAGCGTAGCGTAAATCGCGCACATCAACGCACAAATCTCAGTGCAGAGGCAAATAAAAGAGAGGAGAAAACCCTTCTCTCAGATTTATCTCTCCACTGATTCATTCATTGCCTCCTCGTACTCCTCGAGAGATCCACAACCATTCCTATCTACACATCTCAAGAAAAAATCTCTCTCCCCCACCAGTCCTTCCTCTCCAAGATCAATGGCGTCAGCCTCAGGCTCAGGAGCGGTAGCGGGTTCGTCTGCGGTAGATGAGAAGAAGATGCGGGGTCTCTGGGTTCCGAGTGTCATGGATGACGCTGAACTCTAGCTCATGGAGGACGAATGATTCATTGTCGCTGGCGCGTGGCGGAGCGCTTCAGGGCACGCCTTTCCCGCTCTGCGCAATGGTGAGACGGTACTGTTCGGCACGCACATCGACTGTGGCCTCAGCTTGCCACCGTCGGACTTCATCACCGAGGTCCTCAACTACTATGGTGTGCAATTCCATAACCTCCCTCCCAACTCTCTACTCGAGATTAGTACTCACTCAACTTTGTCCGAGGGGTTTCTTGGCATTAGGTCAAGTCTCACCCTTTTCCGGTACTACTATTGTACCTGGAAGAACTCTATTACCGTCGGTGTTCCTTACATCACCAGCACCCTTAGCTAGTCCTTAGGAGAAACCGAGTTTATCCTAGGATTAATGCTAGCGAATCCATCAAACGCTGGGCCGGAACCTTCTTTTATCATATGGATATTCCGGCTCCTGGAAAGGTGGAAGGTCTTCTGGCCTTCGTCGACGTGGAAGCGCCGGAACTGTCGGATATCTTGATCCTCGCAAAAATGCGGATTGAGTTTCTGATGAAGCACATGGGGCTCCGTGGATCCGACTTGATCTACTGCTGGTTGAAGCACCAAATTTAACCTCTACAGCACCATTGGGACCACCTCATGCACCAGATCAGCAGCGACAAGAAGGCCAAGATGCAGGTCAGTTCGAGCCGGATTCCGACAAAGGACTACAAGACTCTTATGCAATATTTGATCAAGGAGACAGTGGAACGAAAAGTTCCAGATGTCTCCATGAAGATGTTTACGTCCAACCGTCCTCTGACTTCGGTAAATATTTCGACTCTGCTTTCGTGTTTTGTCAGTTGTTCTGTTCTATCTTTCTCCGACTCTATTTTCATCGATGACTTTTTCAGCTCGAGAAACTCCCCGAGTCTGAGATAGCTCCACTAGAGGGCTATCTCTCAGACGATCCGGAGGCAACGGAGGATGATGAGGTGCAAGAAGTTCCCGCCTTCGCCTCCAAGAAACGGAAGGAGAAAGAAGTTGTTGTCACTGCTGGTAGCCAAGTGCTACTAGTAGTTAAAAAGTAAGCACCATGTCTTTTGTTTTCAGTACTTTGTACCGTTCTTTCTTTCCAAAACACATCTGATATTTGGATTTTTGTGTTCTAGAGCTCAAGCAGTTTTGAAGAGAATACCAAGCCGGACAGCAAGCCGAGTAAGCAACTGCGTCAGTAGAAACTTGTCATATCCCCTGCTATGCTGCCCCCAACTCCATCCAGTACTCCATCAATGCCAGAGGCTTCTGTAGGGGTTCATAGCATGGAAAACAAAAAAATTCTACCGCATGCACACAAACAAGCCAAGATCTATCTACTAGATTGTAGCAACGAGTCAATTAGAGTACTCACCCTCGAAGATTCCATAGTGGTTAACGAGAGCAGATTCTCGTGGATAATGTAGTCGTACACTTGCCGATCTCAAGATCGCGTAGACGATCCTTCCGGTGCTACGTTCCGGCAGCACTTTTGCAGTCGGTCACACGTTCGGTACTTGATGAAGAACTTCCTCTCCCTTGTTTCAGCAGGCAGCGGAGGTTGTATTTCTCCCCTCGCCATTCCGGTAGCACGACGGCGTGGTGTCGAAAGTAGAGCGAAGATCCCTCAAGGCTTCTCCTAAGCCGGTGCGGGTTATGGTGGATGTAGTGTTTTCGGCGATCTAGGTTTAGAAGGCCGAAGAGGAGGAGGAGGTGTCGGCGGTGGCTAGGGCGACGGCGACGGACCGACGGCGGCTAGCGACGGTGGCGTGCAGCGGCGGCGGCGCAAGGTGGGGAGGGCTGATTGTGGTGCTTTGGGGCAGCCCCTCCCCTCTATATTTATGAGAGGGAGGGCATCTTGGGAGAGGGAAGTTTGAATCTTTCCCAAACCCAAGTTGGAGAGAAAGAAGGACTCTTTCCTTCTTCCACTAGGAAACCATTGTTCCAGTTTGACTTTTCAAACTTCCCTTTTGACTTTCAATTTAGAGATTTATTTCTCTCTTGCAAATTCCCAACCAAGTCACCTAGGACATGATCCAATCATTCCACTTAACCATGACACATTCATGTACCATTCCCCTTCCGGTCCGGTGAACCTTCCAGACCCTTCTAGAACCTCTTCGATGAAAACATCGAAATCATTCCCGAACTCCGAAATCGGACTTTCCTTATATGAATCTTGTTCTCCGGACCATTCCGGATCTCCTCGTGATATCCTGGATCCCATCTGAGAATCCGAACAACATTCGGTCTCCCTACTTATATTCCATATCTACTAAAAAACATTGAATCCTTCAGTGTGTCTCCCTACGGTTCGTGAATTATGCGGACATGACCGAGACACTTCTACGATCAATAACCAATAGAGGAATCTGGAAATTCATATGTCTCCCACATATTTCTACGATTACTTTGCGATCGAATGAACCACTTACATATGATACCAATTTCAATTTGTCTCGCGATAGTTTACTTATCCGAGGTTTGATCATCGGTATCTTTGCATACCTAGTTCAACCTCGTTACCGATTAGTACTCTTTTCTCGTTCCTATGATATGTGATCCCTTGTGAGCCAGTCACATGCTTGCAAGCTAATTGGATGACATTCCACCGAGAGGGCCCAGAGTATATCTATCTGTCATATGGATGGACAAATCCCACTCTTGATCCATGTGCCTCAACACATACTTTCCAAACACTCAATGCCACCTTTATAGCCACCTAGTTACGGTGTGGTGTTTGATGTCATCAAAGCATCCTTCCCGTGATGGTGATTAGCATGATCTCATGGTCGAAGGAATTAGGTTATTATGTATCAGAAAGCTTATAGCAAATGAACTATTGAAATGACTTGATCTTTATGCTATGCTTATCTATAGGAGTATGTCCATCATACCATTATCATAATGATATGATCTTGTTGTTAATAACATCTCAATGTTCATGATAGGGAAACCACGATCATCTATTAAACAACAAGGTAGTATTACAAAGAGGCTTTACCAGGAGCTCTAATTTAGTTTACAAATCACACAAGTATTAATGTTTCCAGTTAATACTATTATAGCATGAATGTAAACATTTATCATAAACACCAAGATATAATAATAACCACTTTTATTATTTCCTCTAGGGCATATCTCCAACAGTCTCCCACTTGCACTAGAGTCAACTAATCTAGATTACATGGTAATGTACTGAACACCCGTGGCGGTTTGGTGTTGGTCATGTTTTTCCCTCGGGAGAGGTTTAGTCAACGGATCCGTCACATTCAGATCTATGTGTACTTTGCAAATCTTTATGTCACCATCTTGGACATGCTCTCGAATAGCGTGAAAATGTAGCTTGATGTGCTTCAGCTTCTTGTGTGACCTTGGTTCTTGCGCATTGGCTATGGCGCCCATGTTATCATAGTAGATAGACATTGGGTCCAGCGCACTGGGAACCACACCGATCTCTGTAATGAACTCCTTCATCCATATCGCTTCTTGTGAAGCCTCCGAAGAAGCTATGTATTCCGATTTAGTTGAAGATCTCGCCACAACGCTTTGCTTCGCACTCGTCCAGCTAACTGCTGCACCATTCAAAGTAAATACGTATCCAGATTGAGATTTAGAATCATCCGGATCGGTGTTCCAACTAGCATCGGTGTAACCATTAACAATGAGTTTTTCATCACCTCCATAAGAAAGAACCATATCCTTAGTTCTTCTCAAGTACTTAAGGATGTTTTTGACCGCTATCCAATGATCCACTCCTGGATCACTTTGATATCTGCTGGTCAAACTAACAACATATGCAATGTCGGGTCTAGTACATAGCATGGTATACATGAGAGATCCTATGGCTGAGGCATAGGGAATCTTGCTCATCCTTTCTCTATCTTCTGTCGTCGCATGACTTTGAGTTTTACTCAAGGTTGTATTGGGCAACATGGACAAGAACCCTTTCATGCTATCTTCCATTCCAAACCTCTTTATTACTTTGTCCAAATATGTACTCTGTGATAATGATATTAGGTGTCATAATCTACCTCTATAAATCTTTACGCCTAATACGTAAGCGGCTTCGCCAAGATCTTTCATTGAAAAACTATTATTCAAATAATCCTAGACACTATTAAGAAGGTCTACATCATTCTCAATCAACAATATGTCATCCACATATAGTTCTAGGAATTATACAGAGCTCCCACTCACTTTCTTGTAAATACAAGCTTCTCGATAAGTTCGTATAAAACCAAAGTTTTTGATTACCTTATCAAAACGTTGATTCCAACTCGGGGATGCTTGCTTCAATCCATAAATGGACCGTTGAAGTTTGCATACCTTGTTAGCTTCTTTAGGATCGACAAAACCTTTGGGTTGTACCATATACAACTCTTCATCAATGTCTCCATTGAGGAACGCCGTTTTGACATCCATCTTCCATATCTCATAATCATAATATGCAGCGATTGCTAACAAAATCCTCACAGACTTAAGCTTTGCTACCGGTGAGAAAGTCTCATCGTAGTCAACTCCTTGAATTTGTCGAAACCCTTTTGCGACAAGTCAAGCTTTATAGATAGTAATATTACCATTAGCATTTGTTTTCTTCTTGAAAATCCATTTCTTCTCGACAGCCTTTCGGCCATCTAGTAAGTCCACCAAAGTCCACACTTGGTTTTCGTACAATGATCCGATCTCAAATTTCATGGCTTCTTGCCATTTCTTGAAATCTAGGCTCATCATCGCTTCCTCATATGCCGCAGGGTCATCCGTGTTGTCCACCAACATGACACTCATAACGGGATCATACCAATCAGGAGTGGTACAAGTTCTTGTTGACCTGCGAGGTTTCATAGTAATTTCAATCGAAGTTGCATGATCAACATCATTAGCTTCCTCTCTTATTGGTGTGGGCGCCACAGGAACTACTTCCGGTGCTGCGCTACTCTCAAGTTTGAGAGAAGGTTCAACAACCTCGTCGAGTTCTACTTTCCTTCCAGTCACTTCTTTCGAGAGAAACTCCTTCTCTAGAAAGGATCCATTCTTGGCAACAAAGATTTTGCCCTCGGATCTATGATAGAAGGTATACCCAATAGTTTCCTTCGAGTATCCTATGAAGACGCATTTTCTGCTTTGGGTTCAATCTTGTCGGGCTGTAACTTCTTTACATAAGCTTCGCAACCCCAAACTTTAAGGAACAACAATTTAGGTTTCTTCCCAAACAATAATTCATATGGTGTCGTTTCAACGGATTTAGATGGTGGCCTATTTAAAGTGAATGCGGCTGTTTCTAATGCATAACCCCAAAATGATAGCGGTAAATTTGTAGGTGACATCATAGAATGAACCATATCTAAGAGAGTTCGATTACGACCTTCGGACACACCATTACGTTGTGGTGTTTCCGGCGGTGTGAATTGTGAAAGTATTCCGCATTTCTTAAAATGCTCGCCAAACTCGTAACTTAGATATTCACCTCCACGATCAGATCGTAGAAACTTAATCTTCTTGTTATGTTGATTCTCTACTTCACTTTGAAATTCCTTAAACTTCTCGAATGTTTCAGACTTATGTTTCATGAAATAGATATACCCATATCTACTCAAGTCATCCGTGAAGGGAAGAACATAACGATAACCACTGCGCGATGCTGCACCCATTAGGCCACACACAACGGTATGTATGATTTCCAATAAGTCCGTAGCTCGCTCCATCATACCAGAAAATGGAGTCTTAGTCATTTTTCCCATCAGACATGATTCGCATCTTTCAAGTGATTCGAAATCAAGTTATTTAAGAATTCCATCGGAATGGAGTTTCTTCATACGCTTCACTCCAATGTGACCAAGACGACAGTGCCACAGATAGGTCGAGTTATCGCTCAATTTCAAACGTTTAGCTTCAGTGTTATTAATATGTGTATTACTACAATCGAGATTCAACAAGAATAGACCATCTATCAAAGGTGCATGTGCATAAAACATATTACTCATATAAATCGAACAACCATTATTCTCGGACTTAAACAAGTAACCCTCTCGCAATAAACATGATCCGAATATAATGTTCATGCTCAACGCAGGCACCAAATAACAATTATTTAAGTATAAAACTAATCCTGATGGTAGATGAAGAGGTAGCGTGCCGACCGCGGTCACATCAACCTTTGATCCATTTCCAACGCGCATCGTCACCTTGATCTTCACTAGTTTCCGTCTATTCCGCAACACCTGTTTTGAGTTACAAATATAAGGAACTGAACCAATATCAAATACCCAGGCACTATTACGACTACTAGTGAGATACACATCAATAACATGTATATCGGATATACCTTTCTTCTTTATGTTGCCATTCTTCAAATCTACCAAGTACTTAGGGCAATTCCATTTCCAGTGACCTTCTCCCTTGCAGTAAAAGCAATCAGTATCAGGCTTAAGCCCAGCCTTGGTCTTCTTCGCTAGCGTGGTAACTTTCTTACCGCGCTTCTTGAAGTTTACCTTTTTCTTAGACTTGCCTTGCTTCTTGAATTTGATGGTCTTATTGACCATCAACACTTGCTGCTCTTTCTTGATCTCCACTTCCACAAACTTTAACATGGAGAAGAGTTTTGGCAATGACTTGTCCATGTTTTGCGTATTGTAGTTCGTCACAATGTTCTTGTAACTTGGTGGTAGTGATTGGAGGACACAGTGAATCCCCAAAGCGTTAGGAATCACTATACCAAAGCTTTGAAGCTTGCTTGCGTGCCCAGACATCTTAAGCACGTGCTCACTAACGGAGCTGCCCTCTTCCATCTTGCAGTTAAAGAACTTTTCAGAAGCCTCATAACTCTGAACTGCCGCGTGAGCCTCAAATATCATCTTGAGTTCACGGACAATGTCATGTGGGTCATGGTTGTCCAACCTTTTGTGAAGCTCCGATTCCAAACCATACAAGATAGCACACTGAACTGTGGAGTACTGATTCTTCCAAGTGAGGAAAACATTCTTTACCTCATCGGTAGCATCAGCTGCAGGTGGGTCACCCAGCGTTGCATCCAGCGCATAGGTCAAATTACCAGCATTGAGGACAATCCTCAAGTTGCACAGCCAATCCGCAAAGTTGCTTCCATTGTTTTTCAACATTTGTTTCTCTAGGATGCATTAAAATTGATGGTAGGGACACCATTGATCTACAACATATTTGCAATAGTTTAGACTAAGTTTATGAAAAATTGAGTTCTAATTAATAGTTAAATTAATCTAGGTGAACTCGCACTCAAAACAATATCCCTCACATTGTTTTAGTGATCACACGAACCAAATCCACCACATCAAAACCGATCATCACGAGAGTTGATGTATCTTCAATGGCAAACAATCAACATGTTCATCATATCTGCAATATGACTCATGCTTTACCTTTCGGTGATCCATGTTCCGAGACCATGTCTATACATACTTGGCTCGTCAAGATCAAATCTGGCTTGCTCCGGTTGTATACACTTGTAGAATCTAACACACCTGATCATCACGTGGTGCTTCGAAACAATGAGCTTTAGCAACGGTGCCTACTAAGGATGAACACTTTATAACTTGAAATTTTGTGAGAGGGATCATCATATAATGCTACCTTCATGAACTAAGGAATACAAGATGTATAAAAGGATTAACATCACATGCAATTCAAAATATGTGATATGATATGGCCTTTCTTCTTGTGCTTACGATATCCATATTCAAGCACGAACATGATCTCCATCTTCAGCGGCATTGCATCAAGGTCAATGGCGCCGCTCCATGGTTGTCATCTGTAGGGTTCACAACATAGAAAACAAAAAATTTCCTACGATGGGAACTATGTACCAAGATCTATCTACTAGATACAAACAACTGGCGGTTGTATATCTATAGAGAACATACCCTTGAAGACCGACAAAGCTTAACGAGTTGAACTCGTGGTTGATGTAGATGATCTCTTGCCGATCTCAAGATCGAGAGGAAGTCCTAGCGCCACAAAGCAGCAGCGCATCCGTGCTCGCACACACGTACAAGACACCGAGCAACCTCCGCCTCCTCGCTCTAGCGATGCAGCGAAAGCACAACCCTTTCTTCCCGAATAGCCAGCGGGAACATGTATCTCGCTAGTCTGCGACCATGGGGGATAAATTCTAGAGGGGGAGAGAGATCCTTCCCGAGGAGGTGTGAGTGAGAGAGAGGAGAGGGGGTGCCTTTTATAGGTGGAGGAGGGGGCACCCAAGGGGGTGGCCTCCGGCCATGGGGGCTGCCCCCTCCCCTCCTTCATTCATGTGGGTGGACACTCCACTCATAAAAACCCTTTCAATTTCCTCTAGTCAAAATCCCACTCAAACTTGCTATTAAATTTCCACCAAATTTAATGCAAACTCTCATTAAATAAAAATATTTTATTTATTCAGAATTTTGTCAATTACTTTAATGACAAACATTCACATATAACCCCTTGCTAGAATTCTATTTCACATGCAAAACCACTTTATGCAATTTCACCCGAAAACCTGTTTCGGTATCTAGTAAAATAAATTCCTACGCTTGTTATTCTTTCCGGCATGAAACATTTGCTCCAACTGGATGTTAGTATCCCTTAAGTGTGTCACCCTACGGTTCGCGAATAATGCGGACATGATCGAGACCCTTCTCCGATCAATAATCAGTAGCGGGACCTGGAGATCCATGCTGACCCACACATTCAACGATGACTTTCCTATGATCGTCGGAACCTTTTACGCTTGTATCTTAATCCCTTTGTTTCACGATATATTACATGTCCAAGATTCGATAATCGGTATCTCCATACCTAGTTTGATCTCGTTACTGACATGCACTCTTTTCTCGTTCCCGTGATATAACATTCTAGTGATCAAAACACTTGCTTGCAAGCTAGCCAATGTGATATCACCAAGAGGGCCTAGAGTATATATATATCCATCATCGGGATGAACAAATTCCACTCTTGATCCATGATTTTCAACATAACACTTTAGTAGCTTTGAAGCCATCTTTATAATCACCCAGTTACGGTGTGACGTTTGATGTCAACAAGAAACTCTTCCGGTGTTAGTGATTGGCATGATCTCATGGTCTAAGGATTAGGATCACTTCGTAAGTTGTTTATAGCAATATAAACTCAATGACTTTGATTGTAATGCTATACTTCGGATGAATGTTCATCACATCATTACACTAATGTTGTGATCTCGTTATTAACAACATCCAATGTCTATGATTAGGAAACTGTGATCATCTTGTTAATCAACGAACTAGTTTATGAGAGAGGCATAACTAGGAACTTTTTGTTTGTTTATTAAACACACATGTATTAACGTTTCCGTATTAATACAATTATAGCATGCAAAATAAACATCTATCATATACTTGGAATACACATAATAAACACTTTATTATTGCCTCTTAGGGCATATTCCCTTCAGTCTCCCACTTGCACTAGAGACAATAATCTAGTTGCATAGTGATGTACCTAACACCCATGGAGTTCTCGTGTAGATCATGTTTTGCTCTAGGGAGAGTTTTAGTCAACGAATCTGCTACATTGAGATCCGTATGTACTTTACAAATCCTTATATCTCCATCCTTGACATGCTCGCGGATGGAGTGAAACCGACGCTTAATATGCTTGGAATGCTTATGAGACCTTGACTCTTTGGCATTGGCAATGGCACCATTGTTGTCACAATAGATCACCATTGGGTCCAACGCATTTGCAACCACACCTAGTTCGGATATGAACTCCTTCATCCAAACTGCTTCCTGAGCTGCTTCCGAAGCAGCAACATATTCGGCCTCCGTCGTTGATCGTGCCACCACAGGTTGTTTGGAGCTCCTCCAACTAACCGCTCCGCCATTCATGAGAAATACGTATCCGGATTGAGACTTAGAGTCATCCGGATCGGTGTCAAAGCTAGTGTCGACATAACACTTAGCGACGAGCTCTTCTTCACCTACGTATACAAGAAACATATCCTTAGTTCTTCGCAAGTACTTAAGGATATTCTTGACCGCTTTCCAGTGTTTCAAAACTGGATCCGATTGGTACCTACTAGTCAAACTAATAGCATGTGCCACATCCGGTCTTGTACATAGCATGGCGTACATTATAGAGCCTATTGCTGAAGCATAGGTGACTTTGTCCATTTTCTCTCTTTCTTCCGTCATAGCCAAACTTTGAGTCTTACCCAATGTCGTGCCGTGTCTCATAGGTAAGAACCCCTTCTTACTATCCTCCATTTTAAACTTCTTTAAAATCTTATCAAGGTATGTACTTTGCGATAGCCCTATTAGGCGCCTAGATCTATCTCTATAGATCTTTATGCCTAATATGTATGACGCTTCACCTAGGTCCTTCATTGAAAATTTTCTATATAGATAACTTTTAACACTATTTAAAAGATCTATATCATTTCCGATCAATAATATGTCATCCACATATAGTATCAGAAATGACACATTGCTCCAACTCACTTTCTTGTAAATACAAGCTTCTCCATAAGTTTGGACAAATCCAAACTCTTTGATCACCTCATCAAAGCGGAGATTCCAACTTCGTGATGCTTGCTTCAATCCATAGATGGATCGCTGAAGCTTGCACACATTGTTAGCATCCTTAGGATCGACAAAACCCTTTGGTTGTATCATATACAACTCTTCTTCAATATTACCATTGAGAAACGTGGTTTTGACATCCATTTCCCATATCTCATAATCGAAATATGTAGCAATTCCTAACATAATCCTAACTGATTTTAGCATCGCTACGGGAGAGAATGTCTCATCGTAGTCAACTCCTTGAATTTGTCGAAACCCCTTTGCGACAAGTCGAGCTTTATAGACGGTTACATTACCATCAGCATCAGTTTTCCTTTTGAAAATCCATTTGTTCTCCACGGCCTTTCGGTCGTGAGGTAAGTCCACCAAGTTCCAAACTTGATTTTCATACATGGATTCCATCTCGAATTTCATGGCTTCTAACCATTTGTTGGAATACGGGCTCATCATCGCTTCTTCATACGTCGCAGGGTCATCATTTTCATCAACCATGAAATTCATGACAGGATTTCCGTACAGCTCGGGAGCTGCACGTGTCCTTCTAGACCTGCGAGCTTCGGTAGTACTCTCTTTCGAAGTTTCATGATCATTATCATTAGTTCCTTCCTCAACTGTTGAAGCCAACTCCGGAACGACTTCCGGCGCTGCACTACTCGCCATACTTTGAAGAGAAGGTTCAATAACCTCTTCGAGTTCGACCTTCCGACTACTCACACCTTTCATGAGAAACTCTTTCTCTATAAAGGATCCATTCTTGGCAACAAAAACCTTTCCCTCGGATCTATGATAGAAGCAATACCCAATAGATTCCTTAGGGTATCCTATGAAGAGGCATTTTTCCGCTTTGGGTTCGAGTTTATCCAGTTTAAGTTTCTTCACATAAACATCGCATCCCCAAACTTTAAGAAATGACAACTTAGGTTTGTTTCCAAACCATAATTCGTACGGTGTCTTTTCAACGGATTTAGATGGTGCCCGATTTAAAGTAAATGCAGCAGTTTCTAGTGCATAACCCCAAAATGACAACGGCAAGTCCGTCAGAGACATCATAGATCGAACCAAATCTAATAAAGTACAATTACGACGTTCCGACACACCATTTCTCTGTGGTGTTCCGGCAGGTGTGAGTTGTGACACAATTCCACACTCTTTCATGTGAGTGCTAAACTCTTAACTTAGATACTCACCTCCATGGTCGGACCTTAGAAATTTGATCTCTCTATTACGATGATTTCCCACTTCATTCTGAAATTCCTTGAACTTTTCAAATGTTTCAGACTTGTGTTTCATCAAGTAGATATAACCGTATCTACTCAAATCATCCGTGAAAGTAACATAATAACGATATCCACCTTGCGTCGACACACTCATTGGACCACATACATCAGAATGTATGATTCCCAATAAATCTGTCGCCCGTTCCATTGAACTGGAAAACGGCATTCTAGTCATCTTGCCCATAAGGCATGGCTCACATGTATCAAATGATTCAAAGTCAAGTGATTCCAAAATTCCATCCGAATGGAGCTTCTTCATGCGTTTAAGGCCAATATGACCTAGACGGTAGTTCCACATATATGAGGATATATCATCATTTAGTTTAATTCTTTTAGCATCAACATTATGAATATGTGTAACATTATTATCGACATCCAAAAGAAATAAACCATTCATCATCGGTGCATGACCATAAAAGATTCCATTCATATAAATAGAACAACCATTGTTCTCGGATTTAAATGAATAACCACTTCACATCAAACACAATCCAGATACAATGTTCATGCTTAGTGCTGGCACCAGATAACAATTCTTCAAGTTTATTACTAATCCTGACGGCAAATGGAGAGGCAGCATTCCGACGGCGATCACATCAATGCTTGATCCTTTGGTGACACGCATCTTGACCTCACCCCTTGCTAGCGGTCGCTTGTTCCGCAGCCCCTGATTCGAGTTACAAATATTAGCAACTGAACCGGTATCAAATACCAGGTGCTACTGCGAGCACTAGTCAAGTACACATCAATAACATGTATATCACATGTACCTTTGTTTCCCTTGCCGGCCTTCTTGTCTGCCAAATACTTGGGGCAGTTGCGCTTCCAGTGGCCAGTCCCCTTACAATAGTAGCACTCGATATCAGACTTAGGTCCAACTCGTGGATTCTTTTCAGGCACGGGAACCGGCTTTCCGCCCTTACTTCCCTTCTGTTTTCCCTTCTTGTCTTTCTTGAAACTAGTGTTCTTATTGATCATCAACACTTGATGTTCCTTTTTGATCTCCACTTCTGCAGTTTTAAGCATGGACAGAAGCTCGGGGAGAGAATTCTTCATGCCTTGCATATTATAGTTCATCATGAATCTCTTATAGCTAGGTGGCAGAGACTGTAGAACACGATGGATGCCTAAGTCAATGGGAATCGATATTCCCAAGGACACAAGCTTATCGGCGTAACCCGACATCTTGAGTACATGCTCACTAATGGAGCTGTGCTCTTCCATCATGCAGCTAAAGAACTTTTCTGAAGCATTGTAGCTCTCTACAGCAACATGTGTGTCAAAAATCATTTTCAACTCACCCATTGTATCAAATGCAATGCCGTTTTCAAAACGCTTTCGAAGTTCTGGCTCTAGCCCATACAATATGCCGCAATGAACTAAGTTGTGGTCCTCCTGACGAGTCTGATAGACATTCTTCTCCTCGTCAGGGGCATCCTCAAAAGGTGGGGGGCCTAGCGGCGCTTCTAGCACATATTGCTTTTGTGCAGCAGAGAGGAGAATCCTCAAATTCATGGCCCATTCGGTTAAGTTGCTACCGTTCGTTTCAAGTTTCTCTTTCTCCATGAACACATTGAAATTAAAAGCAGGTGGTGCCATCTACAACAAAATTTGTATAGTTTAGACTAACTTTATGATAGATTGATTTCAACTAATCCATATTACGAATGAACTCCCACTCAAAAATGACATCCCTCGTGCCTTTTTGGTGATTACATGAACCAAATCCACTAAACCATGTCCGATCATCACGTGAGTCAGTGTAGCTTCAAAGGCAAGCATCAAATGGGCATCATATCTACTATATGACTCATGATTAACCTTTGAGTCTGTGTTCCAAGGCCATGTCTGTACATGCTAGGCTCTCCAAGTTAGAACCTTAGTATTCGCGTGTGTAACTGTCTTACACCCGATATATGGTCGTGGATCCAAGAACACCCGATCATCACGTGATGTCTTGGAGCGACGAAAACATAATCGGTGCATACTAAAGGAAGAACACATTCTTATATTGATATTTAAATGAGGGATAATATTATTATGCTAATAAAGCGCTAAACAAGCAATATAATATGCTATCAAACATCACATGTTTATTAGTGAAATGATATGGTTCCCGCATATGATCTCTATCATGTGCATCGTGGTATGATCACTATCATACCTTTATGTGTAAGGCCAAGGTCTATTGGAACTTACACGTTATGTGTGTTGTAAGAGTATCATCTCATACTTCTACTTACAATATCACCATATCATAACAATAGACCATCAACAATCTAAACTAGACGCCTCTAATTTATCCATTGCAAATTTTACGTGGCTTAGGGCTTTCGAAGATAGAACCGTTCATACCTACAAATATGAACCACAACGAGGATAACCAAATTGTTGACAACTCGTTGCAAGATACATTGACTATAGTAGGAGAGACAGGAACCCGCTAGCCACTTATCCAAACTAGTTGCATGTCAAGCGTGGAACAGGTCTCATGTGCGAGGACATGTAAAGTTTGTTCGGGCCGCTTCATCCCACTATGCCACCAATATCCAAAATTATAAATAAGGAGCAACAACATGATCATCATCGCCCACATATTCATATGTGTACTCCCCGTGTAAAGCATCTACGCATAGATTCGACTCTGATACCACTGTAGGGTTCGCAACATAGAAAACAAAAAATTTCGTATGATGGGAACTATGTACCAAGTTCTATCTACTAGATACAAAAAACGGGCGGATGTATATCCGTAGAGAACATACCCTTGAATACCGACAAATCTTAACGAGTTGAACTCGTGGTTGAGGTAGACGATCTCTTGCCGATCTCAAGATCGAGAGGAAGTCCTAGCGCCGCAAAGCAGCAGCGCATCCGTGCTCGCACACACGTACAATACACCAAGCAACCTCCGCCTCCTCGCTCCAGCGATGCAGCGGAAGCACAACCCTTTCTTGCCGAATAGCCACCGGGAACATGTATCTCGCTAGTCCGGGACCATGGGGGATAAATTCTAGAGGGGGAGAGAGATCCTTCACGAGGAGGTGTGAGTGAGAGAGAGGAGATGGGGTGCCTTTTATAGGTGGAGGAGGGGGCACCCAAGGGGGTGTCTGCCGGCCATGGGGGCTGCCCCCTCCCCTCCTTCATTCATATGGGTGGACACTCCACTCACAAAAACCCTTTCAATTTCCTCCACTCCAAATCCGACTCAAACTTTCTATTAAATTTCCACCAAATTTAATGAAAACTCTCATTATATAAAACTCTTTTATTTATTAAGAATTTTGTCAATTACTTTAATGACAAACATTCACATATAACCCCTTGCTAGAATTCTATTTCACATGCAAAACAACTTTATGCAATTTCACCCGAAAACCTGTTTCGGTATCTAGTGAAATAAATTCCTACGCTTGTTATTCTTTCCAGCATGAAACATTTGTTCCAACTGGATGTCAATGTCCCTTAAGTGTGTCACCCTACGGTTCACGAATAATGCGGACATGATCGAGACCCTTCTCCGATCAATAATCAGTAGCGGGACCTGGAGATCCATGCTGACCCACACATTCAACGATGACTTTCCTGTGATCGTCGGAACCTTTTACGCTTGTATCTTAATCCCTTTGTTTCATGATATATTACATGTCCGATATTCGATAATCGGTATCTCCATACCTAGTTTGATCTCGTTACTGACATGCACTCTTTTCTCGTTCCCGTGATATAACATTCTAGTGATCAAATCACTTGCTTGCAAGCTAACCAATGTGATATCACCGAGAGCGCCTATAGTATATCTATCCGTCATCGGGATGAACAAATTCCACTCTTGATCCATGATTTTCAACATAACACTTTAGTATCTTTGAAGCCATCTTTATAATCACCCAGTTACGTTGTGACGTTTGATGTCAACAAGAAACTCTTCCGGTGTTAGTGATTGGCATGATCTCATGGTCTAAGGATTAGGATCACTTCGTAAGTTGTTTATAGAAATATAAACTCAAAGACTTTGATCGTAATGCTATACTTCGAATGAATTGTTCATCACATCATTACACTAATATTGTGATCTCGTTATTAATAACATCCAATGTCTATGATTAGGAAATTGTGATCATCTTGTTAATCAACGAACTAGTTTATGAGAGAGGCATAACTAGGAACTTTCTATTTCTTTATTAAACACACATGTATTAACGTTTCCGTATTAATACAATTATAGCATGCAAAATAAACATGTATCATATACTTGGAATACACATAAGAAACACTTTATTATTGCCTCTCAGGGCATATTCCCTTCATCGTCCACCAGCATCAACTATTACAACTACTTTGAATAATAGACACGCAGGTCTTAACGAAATTAAAAGACAACCATAAGGCTTCTGCAAGTTGCCAACTTACAATAAGGAACATTGCATACATCATATATAATCACAATCGTGACCATATCACATCACAGCAAACCCCTGCAAAACAAAGTTAGACGCCTCTAATTTTCTTTGCATGTTTTACGTGGTTTGGGGCTTTCAATAAGTGTCGTTCTAACTTACGAACAAGAACCACAACGTTGATTCTTGAACTATCAAGTTCCCGTTGTAAATTGAATCTATACTATGATGGGAGAGACAGGAACCCGCAAAGACACTTATGCAATACAAGTTGCATGTCAAGCGTGGAGCAAGTCTCATGAACGATGTCATGTAAGGTTACCCTGGGACGCTTCATCCCATCATACCGCAAGATGCAAAGTACACAAAAATCAATTGATAATAAAAGCACCACCGCCCACAATGACCATTGTGTTATACTCGTGCAACATATCTGCATATAGACACGGCTCTGATGCCACTGTGGGGGTTCGTAGGATGGAAAACAAAAAATTCTACCGAAAGCAAACAAACAAGACAAGATCTATCTACTAGATTGTAGCAACGAGTCGATTAGAGTACTCACCCTCGAATATTCGAAAGCGGTTAACGAGAGCAGATTCTCGTGGATGATGTTGTCATACACTTGTCGATCTCAAGATCGCGTAGACGATCCTTCCGGCGCTGCGTTCCGGCAGCTCTTCCGCAGTTGGTCACACGTTCCGTACTCGATAAATACCTTCCTCTCCCTTGTTCCAGCAGGCAGCGGAGGTTGTAGTTCTCCCCTCGCGATTCCGGCAGCATGACGGCGTGGTGTCAAAAGTAGAGGGAAGATCCCGCAGGGATTCGCCTAAGCTGGTGCGGGTTATGGTGGATCTAGGGTTTTCTACGATCTAGGTTTAGAAAGCCGGAGAGGAGGAGGAGGTGTCGGCTTCAGTGCGAGGCGGCGATGGCGTCGTGGCTGGCGGCGGCGGCAACGCAAGGTGGGGAGGGCTGGTTGTGGTGCTTTGGGGTAGCCCCTCCCCTCTATTTATGAGAGGGAGGGAAGCTTGGAAGAGGGCATTTTGAATCCTTCCCCAAACCCAAGTTGGAGAGAAAGAAAGACTCTTTCCTTCTTCCACTAGGAAACCATTGTTCCAGTTTGAATTTTCAAACTTTCCCTTTTGACATTCAATTTAGAGAATTATTTATCTCTTGCAAATGCCCAACCAAGTGACCTAGGACATGATCCAATCATTCCACTTAAACATGACACATTCATGTACCATTCCCCTTCCGGTCCGGTGAACCTTCTAGACCCTTCTAGAACCTCTCCGATGAAAACATTGAAATCATTCCTGAACTCTGGAATCAGACTTTCCTTATATGAATCTTATTCTCCGGACCATTCCGGATCTCCTCGTGATATCCCGATCCAATTCGAAACTCCGAACAACGTTCGGTCTCCGTACTTACATTCCATATCTACTAAACAACATCGAATCCTTAAGTGTGTCTCCCTACGGTTCGTGAATTATGCCGACATGACCGAGACACTTCTCCGATCAATAACAAATAGAGGAGTCTAGAAATTCATATGGCTCCCACATATTTCTACGATTACTTTGCGATCGAATGAACCACTTACATATGATGCCAATTTCCCTTTGTCTCGCGATAGTTTACTTATCCGAGGTTTGATCGTCGGTATCTCTGCATACCTAGTTCAACCTCGTTACCGATAAGTACTGTTTTCTCATTCCCGTGATATGTGATCCCTTGTGAGCCAGTCACATGCTTGCAAACCAATTGGATGACATTCCACCTAGAGGGCCCAGAGTATATCTATCTGTCATATGGATGGACAAATCCCACTCTTGATCCATGTGCCTCGACACATACTTTCCGAACACTTAATGCTACCTTTATAACCACTCAGTTACGGTGTGGTGTTTGATGTCATCAAAGCATCCTTCCGGTGATGGTGATTAGCATGATCTCATGGTTGAAGGAATTAGGTTACTATGTATCAGAAAGCTTATAGCAAATGAACTATTTAAATGACTTGATCTTTATGCTACGCTTATCTATAGGAGTATGTCCATCATACCATTCTCCTAATGATATGATCTTGTTGTTAATAACATGTCAATGTTCATGATAGGGAAACCACAATCATCTATTAAACAACAAGCTAGTATTACAAAGAGGCTTTACCAGGGACTCTAATTTAGTTTACAAATCACACAAGTATTAATCTTTCCGGTTAATACTATTATAGCATGAATGTAAACATTTATCATAAACATAAAGATATAATAATAACCACTTTTATTATTGCCTCTAGGGCATATCTCCAATAGCTTCTGCCTCTCCTGATGCTGGCAACATCTCGAAAGCCTTGGTCACATTTGGTGGCAAAGCAACTAACAAGGGTGAACCCGTTAACGGTAATGATCCCATGGTAATTTCTACAGGAATATTGGATAAAGTGGCCGTCCTTGCTGTCTTTGTCCTGAAGAGGAAAAATAAGGAAGTGATCCTCAGGCTGGCTCAGTACAGCCTTGAGAAGCAAACCTTAACCGTAGTGGCACCAAGCCATGAGAAGGAGGATGTCAAGCTGGGTAGCCTCCTGGACCAAATTTTGGTCCGGGGTGCTAAGATAGTGTCTGGCAAACTCCTAGCGATGGATGTTCCTACCCTCTCCCTTGCCGAGAAGGCGTTTCATAGCACCAAACTCAGATTTGAGAAGTTGCACTTGGAACACATTGTAAGTTTCCGATTCTTGTTTGCATTTATTTTATTTATCATATCCTCTAGCACCCAAGCATGAAGTCGATAAACATCGTTGGATCCGAGTTGATACTTTTAGGTTGCAAAAGAACGATGTAGTGTAGCCCCCAAGGCTCGTGCTGTAATTTTACTTAGTTAAATTTGCAGCTCGCGTCTTAGTAGCCGTCTGACGGTATTTCCGTCTTCCAAACTTATAGAAAATTGCATCTTCCAACCAGGAATTGCTCAAGACTATTTGTAATAAACGCAAGGAGATCAAAGCCTTGCTCCTTGAGAATTCAAAGTTGCAAGTTGAGAAAAATGAAGTAGAAGGTAATTTTTTCCGGCTTCTTTTTTGTCAATTAGCTATTGTCATAGTCAAACTTGTTTTGTCCGACTGATATTTTTCTCTCTGCAGAACTGTTGTGTGAGTCTAGCAAGATGGTAGAGCAATCCGAGAACTACAAGGTCTTGGAACTGGAAAATGCTGATCTCCGGGACAAACTTGAGAAGCTAACCATTGAATCAGAGAAATCCGTAGCCGGTGTCTTGGAGTCCAGCAACCATGAGGCTCAAGAAGCTGCTGGCCCTCCGATACAAACAAGTGGATGATCTTCGGAGGGACCTTGATAGTTAGAGGGATCTGGCCCAGGCCTTAGAAAGCAAGCTGAACAGCCTCCGCGGGGATCATGCTCAGTGGAATCATTATGCTGCCCAGACTGTCCTTACCATGGTGATGAGCGACCACAACGAGATGGAAATCTGGCATGTCACCAAAGTTATCGCCGAGGAAGATGATGAGGGCAACCCATAGGACATCAAGGCAATCCAAGATTCATGTTCAGGTTATGCTTGTCGTGTGGCAGAGATGACCAACTATTCGACGTCGTTCTTCGGATCCGTCGTCGTGCCTCCCTCGCCTCAAGAGCCAGAAGACAGCCTTGAAGCTTTCGATTTTGAGATTCAGGGCGATAACATTGTCGACTCCAGCGCTCCACCTTCTTCATCGCCACCACCTGGCTCTGCAGCATAAACAATTTTTATGCATTATTCTGAACTTTTGGGCAATGTAATGATGGAAACAATGTTTTTATTTGTACTGGTCTATAAAACTGATGCTTTTACTATCATAGCACTTATGTTTATCTATTTTATGCGCGTGATTCAAAAATTTATAAACCATTTTTTTAGTTTATGCCTATACTTGTCGTTTTATCTGGCTCTCTGCCTCGTCACTTTTACGGGCCGGCCAACCTTCAGCACGGAAAATTTTCCGAGCAATGGAGCGTAATTGCTAAACCAGTTTAAACTCGGAAACAAAGCCGGCTTCCAGTACCAACAACTCATTACTCGGAAAATACCCGCGTCTAAGCAATTAGATAAAAAACCAAAGTATAAACAATAAATTTAATTTTTTACCCTAAGGTAACATTTTTTTAGATATTTAAAAATCGTAACCAGAACGAATATGAGCATAAAGTACTTTCAAGCACTCTGGGATTTTTGAAAATGACATGCTCTTTTGAAAATAAGATGGCAAAAAACTTCTCAAAGATAATACATGAGGAAACTAATACTTTATTTCACTTTGAACATGTACATATATGATTTCAAGGAAATATAACTAAGAATAGAAGGGACGTAGCTGTGCAATATTCCATGGACGGTCTACTTCATCCGGGTCTGTGCTACCGTCAGCTCTCTTTCTCTTCCGAGTATCTGGTCTTTCCTTGACTAGTCTCATATCAGTTAAATAATACGACCCATTATGCAGAACTCTGCTAATCATAAAAGGTCCTTCCCAAATCGGGGAAATATTGTGCTTTATTTTTTGCACAAGTCGGAGAACCAAATCGCCTTTTCTGAAAGAACGGTTTTGAACTCTCTGACTATGATACTTGTGTAATTTCTGCTGGTAGGTTGTAGATCTCTGCTCAGCAACGACGCGTACTTCTTCGATTATATCGAGATCATCTTGTCAAGAAACTTGTGTATCTTCTTTGATATATGCTTTGACTCGTGGAGACTGATGAATTAGATCGCTTGGAAGAACTGCTTCTGCACCATAGACCAAGAAGAAAGGATTGTATCCGGTTGATCTATTAGGAGTTATATGCAAGCTCCATATCACAGACAGTAATTATTCTGCCCAAGCCCCCGCGGCCTGACAAAGCGGTGGAACAAGACGAGGTTGGAGTCCTTGTAAAATAAGATCGTTTGTTCTTTCGACTTGTCCATTAGCTTGTGCATGTGCGACTGATGCAATATCGAGTCGGATCCCTTGCTCTTCGTTGAATTTGGCAAGTTCCCCCATAGAAAAATTGCTCCCGTTGTCAGTAATTATACTGTGTGGATATCCAAATCGGATGATAAAATCCTCAACAAACTTTCTGGATATTGCTCCATCGCAACGTGTTACGGGTTTAGCCTTAATCCACTTTGTAAATTTATCCACCACCACTAGTAGGTGAGTAAATCCACATTTTGCTGTATGAACTGGCCCTACAATATCAAGCCCACAGACCGCAAACGTCCATGTAATAGGGATTGTTCACAGTTGTTCAGCCGGAACGTGTGCCTGATGAGCGTACTTTTGGCAGCCTCTGCACGTTTTGACCAGTTTGTGGGTATCCACCTTAGCTGTAAGCCAAAATAATCCGGGTCGAAAAGCTTTTGCCACTAAGGATCTGGCTGCAGCATGGTGACCACACTCGCCTTCATGGATCTCTCGCAACATTTTCCACTCCTTCTTCTGAAGAAATACATCACTAGAAAATGCCAGAAACACTCCGCTTATAGAGCTCACCATTTTTTATAGTATAGGCTTTTGCTCGTCGGACAATCTAATGGCTCAAGACTTTGTCTTCGGGTAATTTTCCGTCTATCAGGAAATCTAGATAGGGTTTTTTCCAACTAGAAATTACAACCAGAACTGCTATTAAAGGTGAGTTGGATTTCGCCGGATAGTCCTCATCAACTCCGACTAGGGAGGGGACCCTTAAATGCTCTAAGAAAGCGCCATCTGGTACTTGTTTCCGCGCATATCCTATCCTTGATAGAGCATCTGCTTCCTTGTATTCTGCTCGAGGGATGTGTTGAACCTCAAAACCCACGAATGATTTAGATAATTCATCCACAACAGCTTTGCATGCTGCCATGTGCTTGTTTGCGTTGCAGATATTGGATACTTGTTGACTAACTAAGTCCGAGTCTCCGTAACACATGAGTCTTGTTATGCCAATGTTTTTGGCCATGCGTATTTCATGTAGCAATGCTTCATACTGGGCAATATTTTTTGTTGTCGTAAGTGTATTTGCAACACATAGAACATCTTATATCCTTGGGTTGATTTGAGCACCACGCCAGCCCCCGAGCCCCCTCGTGCCTTTGATCCATCATAGTGAAGTCTGGAGGACCTATATTTTCTGTCGTCTTTGTCCAATCAACAACAAACTCGGCAAGTATTTGGGACTTGATTGTTGTACGTGGCTTGTACTCAAGCTGCAAGATCTATTCCCCACTTTGCGACATGTCCTGTGGCGTCGCGGTTATTGATTATATCTCGCAGGGGAGCGGTGCTCACCACTGTGATATTGTGCTCTTGAAGTGGCGTAGCTTTCCGGATGCAAAGAACACTCCATAGGCTAGATTTTGATGATGTGAATACCGTTGTTTCGACTCTGTCAGGACCTCACTCGGGTAATAAGTTGGACGCTGCACCTTATGCTCATGGCCTTCTTCCTCGCGCTCCACTACTGTTACCACACTTATGACCTTGTTGGTCGCTGCAATGTAGAGTAACATAGGCTCCTGAGGTTCTAGTGCTGCGAGAACTGGTGGGTTTGAAAGTAGGTCTTTCAAACTTTGCAGGGCAGTTTCGGCTTCCTAGGTCTAGACAAATTTGTCGGTTTTCTTCAAGAGTTTGTATAAAGGTGCGGCTCTTTCGCCGAGCCAGCTAACGAACTGACTCACTGCTGCAATGCAACCAGTGAGATGTTGCATGTCCTTCAGGCGAGTCAGCCTGGTAATGTTTAGTATAGCCTTGATTTTCTCCCAGTTCACCTCCATGCCTCGCTTAGAGACGATGAAACCTAACAATTTTCTGGCTGGAATTCCAAAGAAACACTTCTTCGGATTTAGCATCATATTGAATTTTTGTAGACTAGCAAATGTTTCCTCCAAGTCAGAAATTAAAGTTCCCTTCGTTTTGGACATAACTGCTATGTCGTCTACATATACATGGACGTTTCGTCCGATTTGGTCGTTGAGACAACGTTGCATAGTACGTTGATATGTTGCTCCTGCTTTCTTTAAGCAAAAAGGCATAGTTTTGTAGCAGAAGGTTCCAAAAGGAGTGACGAAAGACGTCTTAATTTGATTTGACTCTTTCATCGGTATTTGGTGATATCCGGAATATGCGTCGAGAAAACAGAGTAGTTCCAACCCAGCCGTTGAGTCGATAACTTGATCGATTCTTGGCAAAGGCAACAGATCTTTTGGGCATGCCTTGTTCAAAGCAGTATAATCAACACACATCCTTAAATTAATAGTGTCCTTTTCAGGGACGAGTACATGATTTGCCACCCAATCTATATGGATGACCTCTGTTATGAATCCGGCTAACTCTAGTCAAGCTAATTCCTTGGCTATCGCTTTGCTCTTTCCATCACCAAACCATCGTAAGGACTGTTTGACGGGTTTAGTGTCAGGGTACATATTAAGAGAGTGCTCGGCAAGGTCCCTAGGTACTCCGGTCATGTCATAAGGCTGCCATGCGAAGATATTACTATTAGCTTTCAGGAGATGGACGAGCGCGCTTTCCTATGCACGATCTAAGCCTAACCCTATGTTTGTCGTCTTGGAGGGATCATCTTCCTTCAGCGATGTTTTCTTCATCTCTTCTGATGCCTTGAACTACAAACTTGGCTTCAGCACCTCGTTCTTCATAGCGGACATCTCGAACAGATTGATGGTCTTCTTGATCTCCCGGTACTCCTTGGCGTGCATCACGGCTTATGCGAAGGTAGAAGATCCTTCATCGCATTCTCGTGCCTTCCTCGAGTTTCCCCGGAAGGTGATTACGCCCTTTGGACCTGGAAGCTTAATCATGTTGTAGATGTAATAGGGACGAGCCATGAACGCCCAGTAAGCCGGACGTCCAAAGATGGCATGGTAAGCACTTTTGAATGGTACCACCTCAAAAGAGAGTGGCTCGGTCCGATAATTGTCTCAGGTTCCGAATGTCACGTCTAGAGTAATCTCACCTAGAGAATCCGCCTGTCTCCCTGGTACAATGCCATGGAAAGTTACACTACTGTAACTCAACTGGCTCTCGTCCAGCTTCATGCGGTGGAGCGTCTCGATGTAGAGGATATTGATGCTCCTCCCATCGTCCATGAGTGTTTTAGAAAACTCATAGCCATAGGGTACTTTCCCCTACGATGTGTTTTCCTCAGGCTGAGCGATCAAAGGTGATGGTTACATCCGACCAGAAATTGTGGAACAGACGGAACCGTGGCATTGAGCTCCCGGAGAACCGCCTTCTTTTCCTTGGGAGGTTGGGATCCAAGAAAGTAGACGTATGCGTCTTTCTTAGTCGGAAAACTCTTCTTTCCATTAGAATTGGGTCAGCGGTGGTATCCGCTTCTTCCATGTCGAATCTTCTTTGGTCTCCTTTCCTTTCTCAAATTTTTTCTTTCCTTTTCGTTGCTTGGCTTTGTAGCCAGCGGATTCGTCTTTCTTGATGTCATCATTCAAACAACACTAGGCATTTGTGTGGGTATATCCTCTGTTACTATCCAAGTGGTGGACACAGGGAATATTGGCAATGTTGGCCCGGGTATAGGTTCTTCCATCTTGCTCATCTCCGCTGCCCTGGATTCGGGAAGTTCCACGGCCTCTACCCCGGCCGCCTCCGCGTCCTCTCGTCCGCCAGATCCGGACGTTGTGTTAACAACTTCGTTATCCGGAGCCGGTTTTTCGTCCGAGGTGTTCTCGCACTTCTGAGCTTGTTGTTTTGGCTGTTTGGCTGCATTGGGATTGGCAAGAATGTTTAGCAACCCTTCTTAATCATCATCGGCATCAGCGTATTTGCTTGCCGTCTCTATCATCTTTCCCAAATTTGTGACATGGTCATGCTTCAGTCTGTGACGCAAAAGTCCGACTGGGAGTCCTGCGATGAAAGCTTCTATTGTAGTTTGTTCGTTTACTCCCTCGTAGGAGTTCTTTGTGTCAATCCAGCGTTCGAGGTAATCCCAGCAGGTTTCTCTTGGTCTTTGTGTGCAATGCTGCAAGTCTCCGACTGTGCAGGGCCTCTTGTTTGTTCCGTCGAAGTTTGAAAAGAACGCATTTTGCATACCATACCAGTTATGAATTGAATTCTCTGGCACTTCATTGATCCATGATCGAGCCGTCTTCCTCAGCATAAGCGGGAGATATTGGACTATGACCAAGCTGTTTCCTTTTTTGGCAATGCAGCAAGCCTGGAAAAAATCCTGGAGCCAGGTATCTGCCCGAGCCACGTCATCATAGGGCTGAATGTGTTTGGCAATACCAATGTCAACCAGAAATTTGGTCCGACGTATGCGTGGTCAAAATGGGTGGGTCCCACATACACGTCTTCTTCCACGTACCATCGCGCCTCTATATTTGAGTCAATGCGATGGTGAGCATCGTTCGGCGAGAGAGATATGCACCTTGGAGGCTCACGACTTCTGCGCGGTGGAGTCGGATTGTTGCTTCTCCTTTCACCATTGCCGCCTCTACCCCTGCGGCTTCCATGGCTACGTCGGGATCCTTCATGGTCGCTGCCAGGAGGCGATGGTGTCCTTGGTGGATTATTTCGGCTGGGTTACTCGATGGCGGCGGTGGAGCCTCATTATGATGAATTTGATGCCGGTTTATTTGGGCTTCATCCCTACTTGATTCAGGACGATCCGGATCATCTCTTCGTCTGGCATTGCCAGCCGGACGGCTCGGTGGTGGCATCCTTAGCCGATCTTGCTCTTCTTGCTGGCGGCATGTTTTTGGGTCTTCTCTATAGCGGTTGTTTTGCCGATGATGGTCCTGATGAGGGACCATTTCCCTGATGGAATATTTGAACGCAGCCGGAATAACTCTTGCCCAGTCATGCGCCGGCCGGCCGGAGTGGCCGTTTGAGCCGGTTCTTGAATTCTCTTCTTCTTATCCACGGGGAAGATAGCACTGATCTGTATCCCCGTGGAGCATTCCGTCAGCTCTTTGGTCAGCGCCAGTGTGGCAAAACTTGGACTTTGAGGCCAGCTTGCCACTGAATGAAGCGGTTGTTTTCTGCTGCTTTAATCCTTTGTCCAGCAACACGACGCACTGCTGTACATGCTGTGGAGACGGATTATTAACGATGATGGATCAAGCTGCAGCAGCGTTTTACAATAGCGTGCTATAGACTCGGATCTTCTCTCTGGTCTTTCCATTGAATAGATCTTTGTGGATATCCGGGTTCTTGTTGTCAAGAAACGGACCTCCCCTTGTCTTGTTTGGGTGTCGCTTGAAATCTGACTGATATTTGGCGGGATTACTATCTAACTTCTTCCTAAGCTCGATGATGCGCGCAACCTCTTTGATAAAAAACAAACGGTGCTTTTCCAGGTCCTTAGCCCTTTTCTCCAGCGCCTCCGGTGTAAGATCCGAAGCCATAGGGATTGGAATTGTGAGAGCATCTCCTTAAATTTCACGTGTACCCTTGGTGACGACGTGTCCATCTACGGAAGGGTTGACCTGAGTGGTAATAATCGGATATCCATCCTGGTTCTCCATCTCGATATCTTCATCAAATTTTTCTTTGTTGGTTTCCTCGATGTTCGGCTCTGCCGATGTCGGATTCTTGTTCTTCTTTTTCTTCTTTGACCGCCCAACAGGCTTAATGTGCGTACGAGTACCGGGGGATAAACTTTCGTCTGTACTTTCCGTAGTGGTTGGCTTGTGGACCTCGGAGGAATCTCCGGTATCCATATCATACTGTGAGGTGTAGCTTTCATCCATGCTATCATATGGACTTGGATAATTTTCTGTCTCACCTTGATTTGGCTTGGAGGCGTGCTCTTTCTCGTACTCCTCCATCTCCTTGTCGAAGTCTCGAAGTTCCTACAACGTTATTGACACTTGAGGGGAACCATGTAGGTCGGCATTTTCTTCGATTGAGTCTAGGACTGAATCACGGCCGGCTCCAGCATCGATAGAGTCGGATCCAGAGCTTATATGGTACACGAAACAGTGCTTATTCTTGTTTATGTTCTTGAGATAGTGGTATAACTTGATTTCCGCCTCAACATCGGGAGAGCCGGATCCATAGCGGATGTATTCATTATCCGTGTATCCGATCTCGTCGGAGAGATCAGATCCAGATTCTTTTTCCACCTCTTCTTCCACTACATGAGTGGGTTGTGTGGGTTTTTGATTTTCTCCGGGATATTAAATTCTTCCGCCTCTGCGGACAAAGTAGATCCGGATTTTTCTTCCGCCATGTTCATCACCTCAAGGGTGGGTTGGGAAGGTTCAGCAAAACCGAGATAAATATCCATCTCGCCGATAGACATGATCGTGTAGGTCGTCACAGGTTTTGAAGACGGAATCCAGGTCTCTTCAAGAAAGACGAGAGGGACATCACTGGCGTAGACCATGCGACCCATGGTGATAGTTTCGACGATGCTTGCATGTGCATATTCCGCCTGGAACGAAGCTCCATAGGTCACCTGCCCCACGGTGGGCACCAACTATCGTCGGATTGTCGACAAGTACACCGTAGGGTGTCCTAATAGCGTTGGAAAGATGGGGTGTGAGATGTTGGATGTTCTAGGAGCGGTGAGCACAAGTTTAACCAGGTTCAGATGCGACTGCGGTGATCGGATCCTACTCCTTCTAGCAACCCAGTAATATATCGGCGTAAGACGGATGTTACAGCGGATTACAAGAGAGGTTCTCCTATGCATGTTGTGATTGTGGTAGTACGATTGTATGTTCCCTAAAGGCTCCCGTAGGGCCGATTTATATAGTCACTGGGACCTAGGGTTACAAGAGAAACCTATCCGACTAAGTTACAGAGTTGGTTATTAGATACCAATTGGACTAAAAGTAATACTACAGGCCTAAGTTGGTAACTCTTGTAGGCCTTGTCGTGGCCGAAAATGGCTCCTCCTCTTGCTCTGACTGGGCCACCCGTGAAGCAAAGCTCTAACCCGTTGGTGGGCCATCCTGTTCAGCGAGTCCTGTGGGTATACCCGGAAAGTATATCCCCAACAACGAATACAATAAGAAAGGCCATGTTAATGAATTATCTGAAGAACTTTATTTAGATTCAGATCTTGTGTTGCAAGTTATTAAAGCTTTTACAGAACACATCAAAGCTCCAAAAGAGGGTCCGGTCAAGTATGATCCACCACCCGAACCTGAAAATAAAAGAGAAGTTAAAGCAACACTGGCCTCACTAGAACCAATGTATGAGATACCTTTTCCTAATACTGCAAAGAAGCATATTTTGGAATATGAACAGGTCAAAGAAGTACAGGAGAAGAAGGAAGAGGAAAGTGTGCCAGAAACTGAAGAACATCTGGATGAGACCAAAGATGAAGAGGTAACTAAGGATGAAATTATGGCTATGTATGCACATTGTAACATAGTTGAACTTGACGAAGAGACTTCCATATTGGTTGAAGGTAAAACTAAGGAAAAATATGTAGGTAAGCCTATTCTTCCCTCTATATTTAAAGAAACTTTGAATTATGGTTTATATGATCTTGGCACCGCAGTTAATGTTATATCTTACGATTTTTATTTAGAAATAGATAATACCTTCTACAATAGAAAATACTGATATGACAATCATGTTAGCCAATAAAAATCTTGGAATTCCAATGGGAGTAGTTGAAGATGCAACTATCACAATGGGCAATAAAAAATTTCCTATCGATTTTGTAGTTGTTGATATGCTAGCTGACACTCCTTGCCCAATTATATTTGGAAGAAACTTTTTGAGCGATGTAGGTACCACAGTTGATTTCAAAAAGGAGATTGTGTCTCTTAAGCTTGGGAAAGCGGAAAAAGAATTCCACTTTTACAAATTTAAAGACAGATCTCTACAAATACAAAAAGAAGAGAAAGAAAAGACTATCAAGGAAATGGCAGCTCTCCTCTTTAGTAATCAAGAAGAAGAACCAAATGAAGACTCAAATTATGAAGAAATAATTATAGAGGACAGGTCCCTAGAAGAATTAGAAAGTGAATTCGATTCGCTTCCCATCTTAGGGCCTCCAACTTATGAGGCTTTTGAAGAGCCAGAAAAGAGAGGGGACAAAGAATTACCACCCCCAGAATTAAAAACTTTACCAGATAATCTTCAATATAGATTTTTGGACGATACTAATAAATTCCCTATTATTATTAGTGCTAAACTTTCAGGCGATGAAGAAGAAGATCTCATGAAAGTACTTAAGGACCATCGCAAGGCCTTTGGGTACTCAATGGATGATTTGAAGGGCATTAGTCCCATGATAACCGTCCATCGAATATTCATAGAGGAAGGTCCTAAACCAATTGCAGAATTTAATAGAAAGATGAAGCCTGAAATGAAGGAGGTGGTAAGAAAACAAATAGTATGCCTACTAGATGCAGGTATGATCTATCCTATAAAAGAGAGTGAATGGGTAAGTCCTATTCATTGTGTTCCTAAGAAGGGCGGCTTTACTGTTGTTCCTAATGAAAACAATGAATTGATACCTAATAGAAACATTGTTGGACATAGGATGTGCATAGATTTCATAAAATTGAATAAAGAAACTAGGAAAGATCACTATCCTATACCTTTCATAGATCAAACTCTAGAGAGGTTAGAAAACAACACTCATTTTTTTACTTGGACGGATACTCTATTTTTTTCCAAATAGTTGTTCATCCTAATTACCAACTTAAAACAACTTTTATTATTCCTTATGGTTTACATGCTTACCGACGCATCCCTTTTGGTTTATGTAATGCTCCAGCTACAAAGATGCATGATTGCTATTTTTGAAGATTTTATAGTACTTATAATGGAAGTATTCATGGATGAATTTTCAGCCTATGGAACTTCACTTACTAGTTGCTTGGATAATCTCAAAAGAGTTTTGAAGCGTTGCAAAGTAATCAATCTTGTTCTAAACTGGGATAAGTGCCATTTTATCGTTAAAGAATGTATAATCCTTGGTGATAAGGTATCAGGTAAGGGTATTGAAGTAGACAGAGCTAAGGTTGAACCAATAGAGATAATGCCACAACCGAGGGATATAAAAGGTATAAGAAGTTTCCTAGGTCATGCGGGTTTTTATAGAAGGTTCATTAGAAATTTCTCTGGAATTTCCAAACCTTTATCTAACCTATTGCAAAAGGGAGTAAGATTTAATTTTGATGATAAATACCTTATTTCCTTTGATAAACTGAAATATGCCTTATCCCATGCTCCTATTATTAAACCACCTATTTGGGATATGACTTTTGACTTAATATGTGAAGCTAGTGATGATGCTATAGGAGTAACTCTGGGACAACACATAGGTCATAGATTTAATATTTTACATCATGCTAGTAGAACTCTCAATAGTGCTCAAAAGAATTATCCTAAGGAAGAAAGAGAACTATTTGCTGTATTTTTCTCCTGTGATAAATTTCGTTCTTATATAGTTGATGCGAAAGTAAGAGTTCATGCGAATCGTGATGGCTTAAAGGAACTACTTGATAGGAAAAATTATAAGCCAAGACTGATCCGTTGGAACCTTTTAATTCAAGAATTTGAGTTGTAGATTATGTAGAGGAAAGAAATAAAAATGTTGGATGCGGTCTCCATATTTCCCCAGCAAGACACCAATCGTATTGAGAGGAACTTTAGTCCTGGTGATTTTTGTTTTTGAGAATTATTAGATGAAATAAGGTCAATTCCTCCAAAAGAGAAGAAGCCCCTGTTGTTGGAGGATGTTGTCACTCTAAACTAAATAAAAGGTAAGTGGAAGGTAAGTTTTCTTCCTCCAATAAGTGACTTGTGTTCAGAGTTTTTACTTCTAAATTTTTTCCTTTCAATTCCTTATGTTTTTTTGAAGTTTTTGAGGGGTTTTAGTAACTATACGGGCGCAACTATACGTCCGGAGAAAAATCTCTCGCCGTATAGTTGGTCATTAAAGGTACTACCCTCTTGAAAAATATCTTTCGGTCTCCAGTAACTATACAAGCGCAACTATACGTCCGAAGAAAAATATCCCGCTATTTAGTTGGTCGTTAAAGCTTCCATATCATTAACCCTTTTTCGTTCTTATTTATTCATCTATTTAAAAAAATGGTTTTGCCGGCTCCTATCCGGTAATCTAACCGACCGGGACTTGAGATATTTGGAAATATCTGTCTAGAACCAACTATACAACCGGAGCTATACGGGACATGACCGCATAGTTGTTCGTTGCATGGCAAGACTCCTCTAAAATCGTGATTTGTTTTCCTATTCAGTTAGGATCGTTTTATTGGGCGTGAATTTGGTGTTTCTCGCAAGTTTTACCGACTTCTGACCCCTCTTATATACTCCCATTCTGCCTCTCTCTAATCATAATCACCAGGAACAAATCTAGCCATGCTCTATCCCATCCCAGGCTGTGGAAAACCCCTAGGGCTCATTGCTCCTAGGGACTGCTCTAGAATCCCGTCTATGGAGGACGGCAATGAGGAGGTGGAGAGGTTTAGCCTGGCGTACAAGGAGTACGTCGAGCCAAGATTCTACAACAGCGATCCCAATGAAGGCTGGAGCAACGTTTACGTCATCCGTGACGTCTATGATCCCCCGAAGATACACTGGGCGGCGATAAAGAGAACTTAACAAGAGAGAAGGCCACAAGCCGCAAGGAAAAGGGCATGTGGAGATGGTCAAGTTTATCACCGCGGATCCGAGGCCACACAAGCGTAAGGAATTACCTAACGCTGGTGCAGGTTTGTAACATCCCAAAAATATTAAACATGGATCATCAAACTCTAATCTTCAAAATTAGGGTTAACAAAAAAATTTCCAACTAAAAATATGAAAGCATTCATATGTGTGTGTATTAAAATTTGGATTCTTATGAATTGCCATGGTTCTGTGTTTCATTGCTTGTAAAATGATTCTTAGGTGAAATAAACATCATCTAAACAATCCCCAAACTTTTCCTAAAGACAAACAACTCAAAATAAACAAATGAAGTGAATGGTCACTTTGGCCAAATTAACTCTGATGCCTACTTTGGCTATCTCTTTTTTTCAAAACTTAACAGAAACATCTGTGGATCTTTGCACCCCTTGTTAGTACTCATAATAAGGTACCAAGGACCACTTTGTGATCATCCAAAATCATTCAAATACCAAGTTTAAATGACAGTTTAAATTTGAATCTATCTCATATGGGAAGATCCCACTATTTCAAAAACCACTCAAACAAGTTCAATTTTCAAAACCCAAGCACCCACAGAATCCTCAACACATGCCTAGACCACCCACCAAAAATATTTTCAAAATTCAAAACTCAAGTTCTTGCGGTCATTTCATCAAACAGCTTGCAGATTCAAATGAACCAAATCACAAACACTATAGCGTGCAATGATTTTCGCCTAACTTGTTCCCTCTCTTGTTGCAACTAGTCCTTAGTAGATCATCTAGCTCCTTTAACTATCCTTAGCATCACTGTAAGCAAGCCTAGCCATCAATGGTGAGCAGGCCGAGAGCAAACTTGACACCCTGTTGTCACCGGCGAGCTAGAGGCCACACTAGCCTCGCCAACCTTCTCTGGGAGCTAGCCAGCACCCCACCGCCACTCCCTGTCCCAGCCTCGAGCAATGCCAGCCACTGGACCACATGCCCAGGCCATGCCAAACCTCTCTGTGACCATGCCGAGAGCGCACCCCGTGCGCCACGCTCGACCAGCACCCCCAGACCGCGCGCCGCCCTCGCCGCGTGCGTAAGTGATCGCCAGCACTCCAGCACCATGCCAGACATGCCCGTTCGCCGCCGCGCAGACCACGCTTGTTGTGCACCATCAAAACCCCCGTCGGACCTGCCCAGAGCGTCGAAGCGTTCCGACCAATCAGCACTGCCCCACGCCTCGCCACCACGTCGTTGAGCTTCGCCAGGGAACATAGAACCGCCCCCTACCGTCGCCCACACCGATAGATGCCTGTGCCGTCGACCACGACGAACTCAGCCCGCGCTCGTCCGTCCCCTCTCGCCACTATAAATAGAGACCTCCCCTGCTCGATTTCTTCTCACCAGTTCGCTCCCCACCTCTCACTGATCAACCTCACTCACCCCCGGAGCAAGGCGAGCACCAGGTGTCTAGAATTTCACCGGAGTTCACCGCTACAGAGAAGGAGAGGCGCCGTCGATTGGAGCCGCCCCAGGAGGAGTTGCCGGTGCCAGGAGAATCGCCGTCGTCGAATTCGTCGTTCGCCCCCATCGCCGACCCTCGCCTGAGCCCCGGTGAGCCTACCACAACCCCCACCTGCCGCGTTAGGGTTCTGTCTCGCCGGCGCTGCCCGACGTGGATGATGAACCGTAGCCGTTCGATTAGATTTATATCGTGTGGCGGAGATCGCCCCGTACCGCTTCGCGTGTTATGAGCCACTGACGGGTGGGACCCCCTGTCAGCTGAGCCCCGCGCTGCGGAGTGACACTGGACCGGCCCATTAACCTTTCCCACGCAGCCCAAGCGTTTGAATTTAGATTTTTCTATTTTAATTCAAACTCAGTTCTATACCTAGTTTCAAAAATCAACCCAGCTCGATTCAGTGAACCAAATTGCATGAAACCAATTTTTTTAGAAAGGTACTGAAATGATTAATCCAAGCCCGTTGGATTCAAGTCATTTGGATCTGTAGATCAACCTTGGTAAAAATAACAAGTCACAAGCTTTTCTGCATTCAAACATTTTTAAAATTTCAACCATAATAGCTTTTGAGTTGATTCCAACTCTCAAAAATCACATTTGATCATACCTTTTAGAATATATAAAAACATATGGGTTTACTTACAGAAATAATGTTCAAGTAATAAAAGAATGCCACATAGGCATTTCTAGTCTCTTTAATTATTTAAAATAAAAAGGTTAAACCTTATTAAATTGTGACACCACTTTAAATCACATTCCCATGTACTGAAATATGTGGTGATGACATGTGTCAACATGATCCCATGTTTGAGTTGGAGAATATTAAATCTTCAGTAGTTTTTCAATGAGTAGAAATTACTTTTCTCAAATTAAAATAAATAAGACAAATGCTTTAATCTTGTAATGTTAGTGATGATGCTAGATCATCTATAGTGCACCTTTGTGTGATGATTGAAAATAGTTAAGTATTGTTTCCTGATTGTGTACCTCGTATTTATTTATAGACGCTAGTACCGACCAAGGATACGAGGAGGAAGGAGGATACTACAAAGAAGAAGCCGAGGAGAACTTCAACCACTGCTCTGCACAAGGCAAGCTAACACTTGCAACTTAGCATGTTTATACCACTATCTTAGCAATCCTTACTAACCAAGTGGACCTATGCAAGCTAACACTTTCAATTATGAAAGTTAGATAACCTATGAAATGCACTAAGCATGCTTGGTTAGACACACTTTGATGAAACCCAAACCTAGTTTTACTTGCAAGCTTTATACTTTATTTCTTTATCAAAGCTTTCTCTTAGAGTTTACTTAAGTGACTTGTAGATTCTAGGAAGATAATTGAAGGTTGCATAAAAAGCATTAAATTTGGCCTAAGCTAGATAATCTTGATGTCATCCTAAGGCATGAGATTGAACTTAATTAATCTCCACTTGTTTACCATCCCTCATTAGTACTTACCCCACTTGTAGATGCTAGTGCTAAGCATAAAACTTGATCAACTTTAGATGGGAATACTTGGTGAAAATGGTTATGAAAACCTTGGAATGATGAGTCATTCTACTGAAATGTTTTGACATGTGTTTCCGAATACCAGATGATTTTGATGATGAAAATGTTGAGGCGGGAGCCTTAGCCCCTTTATAAAATTGATGGTTGTCTGGATGCGATACCATTCCAATTTTACCGTACAACCACAATACCCGAAAATTGGGTAGGGCTTGACTGGAAACTTATATACCTTAGTATGGGTTCCCTCACGGCCAAGGTCTGAGCTGAGGCTACCTTGTGAAGATTGTCCACCTGTGCTGTACCCAAGATGACAGTTGGTCATGGTTGGGACGCCAAACTCACAGGAGAGGTGCCTATACTAGGGCGTGTAATTGAAAGGTTAGGATTGATTATCCGCATACTGAGTATGGTGAATTCAGGATTTGTTCCTGACGGATGTATCGAATGTTGTGGTGAAAGTGTACAATCTCTGTAGAGTGTCGAACTATTAGAATAGCCGCGTCCGCGGTTATGGACAGTTGGAGTGGCCATACTTTTCCCCCGTCAGATGTTTTCAAAATGACTTGTGAAATAAATTGAGACTTTGACTTGACCATAACAGAGTTGTGATATGAAATACAAGTTCCCACTTAGGTGTTATAAAACTTCAACTAGTTTTTGTTGCTTATGAACTTAGTAGAGGTAAATCTGGCTTTTTGCAAAACAACCCTAGAGCTTAGTGTCCTACTACAAAAACCCCCATAACTTGTTAGTATTATTTTGCGAGTACTTAAAGAGTACTCATGGCTTTGTCCCTGGCTATTCCCGTGGCCAGACTATGAAGAAGAGTACCAAGAGGATGGACCGCAGGAAAGTTACGACAACTAGGATCATCTCCCATCGTCAGCATTGCCTGTGACCCCGAAGATGGAGCTTCGCCTACGCTATTTTTATTATTACGTTATTCCACTTCTTGAGTTGTATTAAGAACTGGATCATGAGATCCTTATTTGTGTAAGACCTTATGTATGGTTTGTAATGGATGATGTACCGTGATATCCAAATCTGTTATGTCTCGCAAAAATGGTAATCCTGGGATTGCGATGTATGGCATAATAGGCATCTGGGATTAAAAATCCGGGTGTTGACAAGGTGCTAGCAGGGAAACAACGGTACCACGCTCCAAGCCTAGCACTAGTTCTCGTATGAGGGTAAAACCTCAAGAAGGGCGATGGAACAGTATCAACTTCCCCGATCCATCAATCATGGATGAGGAAGAGGAAGTTAACCCTAGGACCAAGGACCGCGTGCGAGCACTAGAAATATATCACAAGCAAGAGCTACTCCATCGCGTTGAAGTCCATCCCGTCTGAAGGAGATAGAGAAGAAGGATGATCTTCTCCCCTTGGTAACTAAACTCGTGGATATATTGGATACTTTGCAATATGATTTGCGTAGGTTCTACAGCCGCATCACTGCCCTAGAGGATACCAATAACAAATTTCACACTGAGGTGCTACATGCCATGGCGCCATAGTGATCTACAATAAATCATGGTATCAAATAATCACGAGGGATTTTTTGATCCCACCTGGCTTGACTCCAAGCTTGGGGAGAACTTTAAGACCTTGTAATCTATCTCATAATTTTTATTACTATTCTATTTTTGCATTAGTTTGATCTTATAAATAAAGTTTGCATCATTGGAATTCCCTTCAGGAATAATCGATCCCTTTTATGAAATTCAGAGTTTATTATAATGTATGGAGCATTATTGAGTTTGATTTTGTCTTATTGGAGATATGAATAGCTTGAGTATAATTTTACTTGCATTTGATGATAGCAATAGGAGTCTTCCACACCATTGGTATTAACGGAACATAGAAAGATAATTTGATCAATATGTTGTAAGTCAATGGTTTGAGTTACAAAAAGGAGAAATTGTCTATTCATGAACTTATTCCTATGTATCCTATATGATAAATACATGTTGCAACTGTCTCGTTTATTTTATCGACTCAACTACACGAATATGAGGATCACATCCATTAAAGCTAAACTTGCTCGAAACGACCAAGAGTATAAGATTGGGGAAGTTGATGAGTGCATATTTGTATCATGTTTTATATTATTATTTTGCATTGTAGTGGTAGGATCTTAGTATTTTACGGTGTTCATGCGCACCTTTTATGTTTATTTCACCAGGATCAGGTTAGATGATGGATACGATGGACACAATTCTTGGTCCAGTTATATTGGTGTGAAAAGGAGCCAAAACAATGTAAATTGCTTATTTGGGAAATATCAATAACACCAATAGAAAACCCGAAGCAATTGGAGGATACAGTAGGTTTAACGACCAACTATACGGCAGGAGGAACGTTTTCGGTCATATAGTTCCCGCTGTATAGTTGCCGCCGACACTGCCTCCTCAAATAGTTTCACCCCATGCAACTGAATCGGAAAGACGACATAAAGAACACCTAGAAATCGCTGAAACCTCACCTTCGGAAGGCATCTAGAGGGGGAACTCATCCACCGGGGATCCATATTTGCCATACGCAGATCCGGGAGGCTAAGGCGCCGATCTTCATCATCAACTGCTGCATCACCACCATCTACATCTTTTCTAGATCTTGTTGTAATTTCTGTACTAGTTGTGGATTTAGACAAGTACTCCCTCCCTTTCAGAATATAAAATGTTTTAGCTTTGTGAAGCAAATGTATCTAGACTTCTTCTAGTATGTAGGTTCACTCATGTTTGAAGTGAATCTATACACTAAAACAAGTCTAGATACATTTTCTTTACAAACCTAAAACATCTTATATTTTGTAATGGAGGGAGTACTATTCATCTATGATAGATTCCATTGTCTTTGCCATGATGTTGATTGCCTCCATGTCTGAGTAGATCATTAGTTATTAGGGAGATGGAGAAACCCTAGCATGAGACTAAATTAAGATAATGTTTATTATGATATTCATCACTGTGACCATGTGTTAGATTGTCTTCATCTTGATGTTGATAGAAGTCGACCTCTCAATACTTGCCTCTTGTGGGGACTTGATGGAGGGAACTACTTATTGGTAGACGAAGGTGTGTTAGCACTTACAGTGACTATATAGTTGTTGGCACTCCTTATGTACCAACTTGGAAACCAAGGAAACTCACGGAACACTATCCATGCCATGGGATACGTCCTACGGGATCAAGTCCCTTAAGAGCATGGTAAATCAATTGATGTTGATTGATGTCGGCTGTGGTTATCAGGATGATGTGAGTAGTGGTTGCTGCCTATTTGTCCAAATACGGAGTTCCTCCCGCACATATATAGTTGAGAATGCTCATGATAATAATCTTTACCTTAGCCGTTTATAAATGCTAGTGGTGTACCCGCTACTCCCACTGAACGCTTTTCCCCACTGTAGTTTCAAATCTCTTTTACATACACGATACTTATTTTCTGTATCCAGTTTGTTTACTTTACTCATTGTTCTCTTATACCAAAAACCCAAAAACATATTTTTACACAACACTCGCATTTTATCTTGTTACTTAGAACTTTATTTAGTATTTCTATTTTAGTATTTATTTCAAGATTTATTAGACTTCAGACTCCTGCTTCCTGTGGGATCGATATATATATTTTGGAACTAGCTACAAACGATTTGTGCACTTGCAGTCATCACTAGTAAACCAACTAAGTGGTACGGTCGGGCCCGTACTTACTTCCCGTCCATACTGACTTTAACAACATCATTTTTTTGAATAAAGCAAAAACAAACAGAGAGCATATGAAAATATATACAAAACTGGCGACGACTAGTCGTACGGGCGGATGCGCCTGTACTACACGGTCGTACCAATATGCAAAAACAAAGTAAATGGAACTGCCACCTTAACGATCAATGGTACGGGCAGAGCCGGCTGTATCGCCCTCCCATACCAACCTCGCAAGAGGGGCAAAAACTCATAAAAACAAAGGGAATACAAATATGAAAAAAGAAACAACAAAAAATCATCCAGAACAAGCATATGTTTAGGATTTCACATACCTTGATCATCTAGAGAAAATGAGTTCATTCGGGTACCTTCTCCTTGTATCAACTTTTTCTTTTTCCCTTTAAAAAAGGTTGGTTGCAGAAAATCACCAAGACCATTCCAAAGAGAAATCGAGAATTTCCTTTTTGGAATTGTAGTTCCCACAAGTATGTAAATGGATGACTGCTCCTTAGGTGGGTCAACTTCTTGAATGTCCATGGATGTTTCCCCCGCCTCTTCTTTTCTTTGGAGAATCTGTAAATAAAATTCTTGCAAAAGTAGAGTCCAACGGATCATTCTTGGCTTAACGTCAGTCCTTTCTAGAATCTCCTATAAGACAACACGATCAGTATGTACCCTTACTTTAGAGTCAATGATATAAGATCTGAACTTTTCACAAGAGAAAACCAGAGTGAAAAATTCTTTTTCTACCATAGGGTAATTCTTTTGGGCCCCGTTTAGGGTGCGGCTAATATGATGAATGATATTAAGATCATCACCATCATACTAGCAAAGAATTGCTCCCACAGATTCATGGCTAGCCTCATATAATAGCTCAAAAGGTTTCTTCCAATTAGGTGATTTTATAATGGGGGCTTCAAGGAGGGTTTGTTTTAACATGTTGAAAGCACTTATATACTTTTCATCAAAATTAAAAACAACCTCCTCTTGAGGAAGGTTAGTTAAAGGTTGAATAGTTTTTGAGAAGTTTTTAGTGAACGTACTATAAAATCCAGCATGGCCTAGGAAACTCCTTATACCTTTTACATCTCGAGGAGGGGGGAGACTTTCTATTTCTTCAATATTTTCTTTATCAACTTTTATACCTTTACCTGAGATTTTGTGACCAAGCACTATACCTTCTTGAACCATAAAATGAAATTTATCCTAGTTCAAGACTAGGCTAGTATCTTCACACCTCTGCAAAACTTGATGAACATTATGGAGACAATGATTAAAGGAAGTTCCATAAACCAAGATGTCATCCATGAATACTTCCATAATACTTTCAACATAATCGGCAAATATAGCAGTCATACACCTTTGAAAAGTTGCAGGAGCATTGCAGAGACCAAAAGGCATATGATGATAAGCATAAATACCATAGGAACAAATAGAAGTTGTTTTAAGTTGATCATCAGGGTGAATATCAATTTGAGAAAAAACAGAATAACTGTCTGTAACATCCCTATTTTTTCCTAAATTTGGAATGTAAAAATAAAACTATTAAGTTGATTGGATTGTTTAATCTTGTTGAAAATTTTGAATGAAAAGAAACTTTTGTTGTTGATTGATATTTTACTAAGCCACATTAAAAGAAGAGGATTACTATGACTACCAAGTTTTGAACAAACCCAAGACAATTGTTTGATTTCACATCCATGAACCTTCCATTAATACAAGTTCTTAAGTTTAATCACCGTTTGCAAACCCTATTTTGAAATTACCAAAAATACTCCTACAAGACTACAAACAAGGTTTTATGAATCCATTTGTTTAAATATGAAAACTATTGCTACAAAGGATCCTATGATGATCTACAAAATTTTAGAAAATTTTGGAGACAAGAATCAACTCATTTGGTGATCATATGAAAAAGATATAAAGGAAATAAGAAAATAATAAAGGAAAAAGAATATATAAAAAAACTAACTAACCCCGCGGACCACTCTGGCCCAGCCCGCCGAGCGCCACTACCGCTCGCGCCTACGAAGCGAGCAACGCACAACCATTGGCCAGCCCAAAACAGCCCCGCACCACTGCAGAAGGGCCCAGCAGCGCAACCCACATAGTCCTTCCCCTCATGTTTTTTTCCTCTATCACCGACAAGCCGGGCCCACGCATCATCGTCAACCTCCCCGTGTTCGTCACAGACTCCTTGAACCCGATCCGAACCGCTCCGATTCCGCGCGAATTCGTTCACCCCGTGCCCCCTATCGCACAAAATCCGTCGCCATATAAACCCCCTCTTCTTCCGTATCTTTTCTTTTCTGAAATCCACAAACCCTAGCACTCCCCTGTCGTTTTCCAATCTCGCCGCCGCCGCGCCATTTTTGCTCATGGGAGCTCGAGGTAGAGCATGGTCCTGACCACCCCGTGCCCTCTTCTTTCCCTAGATCCCTTCCCCTTGGAGCACCGCCTCACCCTGTTCCGTTTTCCCTCTCTCAGGAACACCGTAGGCCGTAGAATTCATCGCCGGAGTACCACAGGCTTCACGGAGCTCCATCCGACCATCTCCATCGCTGCAGGCAGCAACGGAAGCCGCTGAGGATACCCGCGAGACCGTGGTAACGCGACGCACCCTGTAGTCCACTTCAACATCCCAGGAACTTGCTGGAACGCCGTCAACTGCCGCCGTCTGAGCTGTTCATCGTCGTCGTTGACCACCCCCACCGCTGTTGACCCCTAACCAGGAAGCTTCCGTTCCAGACCGCCGGATTTCCATCTGTCGGTCCAGATAGAACGATCCCACTAAGGGGTATCGTCCAACAGATTTGCGCCTTGTGTCCGCCCAGTCAGCAACTCGTGAGCGTGCCGCGTCACCGCTTCATCATCACCAGGTCAGCGGTCAACTGCACAGTCAGCACGGTCAATTTGTTTAAATAGTTTCGTATTAAAAATAGCCAGAAATTTCCCAATCTTGTATAATTCATAGAAAAAGATTTATAAGTCCAAAAATTGCAAATAATATACCTATGGATCCAGAAGGTAGAGCGGCTACTAAGGGAAAGCCTCGCCATGGTCTTATCTGTAAAAGGACTTGATCGTGGATTGTGGGTAAAGTGCACAAACTCTCGAGAGTATTGCAATCTGATCGATCAGCCGTGTTCACGGAAACAGAACAACTTTGAGCATCTGAAGGATGGAGCCTCTGAAGGATCTTCCTCTCTCTTTTTCAAAACACAAAGTTTTCTAAAAACTAAAGGCGTGAGTCATATCGCTATTGGGTGAGTTTTGGGAACTTGGTGAGTAATATCCAAGTGTTAGGTTGTTTGGACACTTGGTGAGTAACATCCTCGTGTGCCATTCGGCCATATATTATTTCAACAAATGTTTACAAAGTAGGGAAATCTTCTCTTCTTTTCCATACTTATGAAAAATTAGTTTTGAGAAAATAAACTCCACATCCTAAACTAGCCTTGCATGTAGAGTTAGTCTTTTTTTTCCTGGTGTAATTTGCCAATACATTCAAAGTATTGACCAACTCGTTTGGCTGCACGTTTCATGTGCAGAATTTGGAGATCGTTGAAAGGTGCTCTAGGATTGCGGGTCTTCACTCAACCTGCCCGTGGCATTGATGGGACTCATGTTGTATATTTTTCGCTTTTGTTGTAATAATGTAAACTCTGGATTATTCAATTCATGTAATAAAGACTTGTGTTTTACATGATATTTCATCGACTGTGAGTGCTAGCTATTGATCCAGGGACTAGCATGTTAATCACAGGGACTTAGGATCCTTACCGATCCAAGGTCGTTACACCGTCTAAGTAGAAAAAAATGGGAATGCATAGCAAGCCTTTCTAAAGTCTGATTTATAAATGGTAAGTGGTAATGACCCTTCCTATTTTTCCTATTAAGTTTTTTATAGTCAATGCATATCCTATGACCAACATCAGTTCTTGTAGGTTGATGGTTGTGAAATATAGCCATCCACGTCCATATTTAAACTATATATTATTCAGATTTTTGATGAAATATCTCTCTAAATCTTGCCACTAATGCCTAATGATCAAATGGGTATGCAACCATGTCATTCTATTTTTCCCTATGCAGATAATGACGTTTGATGATGGTAATTACAACATTAAAGTCAAAGATACGAGATTTCCAACAACTCAAAGAAACCAGGAGTCATGGAAAGGAGGCAGAAGCTTTAACGACCAACTATATGGTGGGAATAAAATTCTGGCCTTATAGTTCCGTTCGTATAATTTTCACCTACACCGCTAGGTCAAACAGAACAACTTTTTTAAAGGGACCCCTATATAAAGAGGCCTCAGGCGACGAGAAAAACTCCCGCTGCGCCTCCAAATACACCAAGCCATCAGAAACCACAACACTAGAGGGATAGATCTAGATGTAATCTCTAAACGCTTCTCCTCCACCATATCCATATTCCATCACTTGTAATAGTAGATCTCATCTCTGATTGGCAACATTGTAAGACTATTACTATCAATCACATGATTTCCATTACAATGTTTATGATTATTGATTTCATCTCTATGTGTGAGTAATTCTCCTTGGGCTAAGGGATTCGACCTAGACATGTAGTTTGTGCATGTTATTTATCATAGATGGGATATGTATTGGTTTGTATGACATGATGATTATTGTATCCTCTCTTGCCTCAATCTAAGGACTTGTCGGGTACCTAAGACCCCGAGGATTGATCCAGGTATAGGGAGTGTGAGTAATGACTAATCTACAGGATGGGAATCCCAGTGATAGAAAGGTTAGTACGGCTGTATGTGAGGAATTTACTTGGGATTAATGGTGACATCACCATGCATGTCATTAGTTCTCTTTTTTCTATGGATTAGACTATTTGGTTATTGCTATAAGTGGTTACAGAGGCAATACAAATTATGGATGCACTTCCCACATATAATTATCTTGCTCTAACAATTACATGCATACTTTATTATTACCTTTTATTCCCATCAGATGTTTTGCACAGCTACAGGTGAAACCGAAATCCCCAGGCCCTCTCTCTCCATCATCGACAATAACAAAAGATCGAAACCCTTGGTCCGGTAAACCACTAAAATAATTCTAAAACTCCTGAAGGTCCGTTAAGGTAACTTTACTATGCTTTATTTTTCCCGAGGATTCGATAACCTAGGTCTAGTAGGGAAAAAGAGCTATACTACATACGTAATCCGGATCGAAGGTATCAACCCTTTTTCTGGCACCGTTGCCAGGGAAGCAATAGCTACCATAGTGAGGTTATTAGGATCCTTGTCAGTTCTAATTCTTTTTTATTTTTGTTAGTTTTCTTTCAATCTTTATTTAAAAAACCGAAAGAATTAGTACGTCTGTAAATTCTTGTTTTCATTATCATAAGTTTTTATTTAAGAAAACCCAAAAACATAGGAAATATGGCTAAAAGAAACTTGGGGAGTTCGCAACTCCCAATAATGATTATTTGCGTACTCCTATTACCCAGCCAGCAATTACTGCTGAGAACTATAAAATTAAGCCTCATTATTTAAGTTTGGTTCAATAGAATCAATTTGGAGGCTCTGTTGTTGAGGACGCAGGTATGTACTTGAACACTTTCACTAAAATATGTGATATGATGCGCATTAAAGATGTTGACCCCGACACGGTCAAGTTACGCTTATTTCCTTTCTCTCTTAGAGGAAGAGCAAAAGAATGCTTGCTATCGTTGCCTAAAAATACTATTGCATCATGGGTGGAATGTACTTCTTCATTTATGACTAAATTTTTCCCACCTACAAAGACTATACAACTAAGATATAATATTACTGGTTTTAGACAGGAAGAGCGTGAGCCACTAGCACTTGCATGGGAGAGAATGAAAGAATGCATGATAAATTGTCCTAGCCATGGGATGGAAGATTGGTTAATTTCTCCATTTATTTTATAATGCTCTTAACTCTGTATCTAAGTCTATGCTTGATACTGCAGCTGGAGGAACATTTATGGGCAAACAAATTACCGAAGAAAAGCAGCTTCTAGACAATATGCAAGACAACCATGCCCAATGGCATGTGGATAGATCAAACAAGAAGAAGGTGAACTCCATCACACCTCAGGAAAATGAAGAACTCAATGCTAAGATGGATGAGATCATATTAGCCATCAAACGTAAGGAAACCCACGTAAGAGCTATCCTAGAATCAAATATTGAAGAAATGGACTTCATAGATCATAATGATTATAACCTTGCTTTGAATAAGAACTATAATCCTAATTTCCAGAAACATTATTCTAGCCCTGTAGGTAACGCTAATAATAATATGGCATCAAGTAATGGTAGTCTCCAAGAAACTCTTAAGTCCTTTATGGACTCACAAAATGAGAAAAATAATATCCTTGTTAAGATAACAGAGAACCATTATAATATGCTTGGAAAATTTTCTAACCAAGCTATAAGTTTGAGGAATGATTTGCAGGCCCTCCAAGAAAGAACAAGGATTGGTGAGGCACAGCTAGGTAAGATAATCAAGAGTCAAACTCTCATTCTAGCTAAATTTGCAGGTAAAGCTAAGACCAATCCAGTTGAAGACCTTAAGATGATAAGAATCCAAAGGGAGGATCCTAAAGAACAAGACTATAGAAATGCCCCTTCACCAAATTATATAGTTGAAGATCTTGTGAAAAGGATCAATATCAAGATTCCAGTAAGTGAAGGAAATGAGGAAGCTATGTATCAACACTTTGTTAATCAGGTAGCAATAAAGGTACGTGAGCTTGAGGAAGAATATAAGAAAATTGCTAAAAAAACTACCTGGTAAGCTTGATGATATATTTGAGCCTACTAGTAAGATTAAAATTGGCACTAATGAGATAACTGCACTTTGTGATTTAGGTGCAAGTGTTTCAACAATTCAAAAAATTCTTTTTAATAAGTTAAATCTTGGCTCTTTAGAAGTCACTAAGTTAAAATTACATTTAGCAGATTCTACCTACAAACAAGCAGTAGAAATTAAAGAGCATACTTTAGTATACATTAAAAGTTGTCCTGCTCTTATTGATTTTGTTATTATTGACATGCCTGAAGATGCTACTGCTACTGTAATATTAGGCCATCCATTCTTAAAAACTATTAAGGCTTTGATTAATCTGCATGAAGGGAACATGAAGCTTCAATTGCCTTCACGGGTTCCTTTTGTTATTCATTTCCCCAGGAAGAAGAAATCCAAGCATGATGAGAAGGAGTCCATCACTTTGAAGGCCAACTATTTTGGAGTGGGTGTTCCACTCATCTGGACTAAGTGAGGAACATCATGGTCAAGTTATTTGACCATAAAAGAGCGCCTCATGGGAGGCAATCCATATGAAATAAAGGTTTGAGTAAATTTTTTAAATTTTAGTTTAATTTCATATTGAATAAGGAGTGCTAGATAACTCCAGTTGAGGAGAAGAAGTTCGGTGGTACTAAAATCCTGTTTTATACATGTTGTTGGTCGAAAATTTAGACTGTTATTTTTCTGTAAAAATATGGTGTTTCACTACGTTTCAGGTTAAGAAAAAATTCTCCAAGAAACATAAAAATTTTGACGAGTCCAGTAGGTTTAACGACCAACTATATAGCGGGAATAAAAATTCCAGCTGTATAGTTCCATCCCTATAGATATCTATGCCATCGTCAAATTTTCTTTTCCAAGTACAGAAGATTTAATGATCAACTATACGGCAGGGATAAATATCCCGGCCGTATAGTTCTAGCAGTATAGAATTTGCCACCAGGAATAAATCCTAAGGAACCCTAAAATTTAGACGTTGGACCAACTATATGGCGGGAATAGATATTCCGGTCGTATAGTTCTGATCGTATAGTTTCGTGCAACCACAAAAACGCCACGGGAAGGTACCCCCAACACCAAAAATTCAATATTTTTTCTCTCTTCTACCTCCAAACTCTCTCAAAACCTCAAGAGATCTTCCTCTCTACTCAATTTCGTTCGATTTCGTCGCAAACAAGTGATCTAAGGTATGTTTCTCCTCCGATCCTCCAATTAATTTTTGCAAATTTATCTCTGATCTGTTGTCATTATAAATCTAGGGTGAGACCTATTATGAACTAATTTCCATGTTTCTCTTGCCTATATTATTATTTTGAGGAGATTCTTTAGTGTGCTATGATGAGGAATATGTTATGCTTATTACTGTTGGATCAAAAAGTTTTATTTTTTGTCTTTTTAGTTTTTAGAAGATGAACACAAGGAGCCAAATGGGTGCTAGTGTCTCTGCGGGTTCTTCTCAGGGTGCTGCTGTAGCTCGGAACCTCATGGGGACACAGTTTAGGAATAAGCTCCAACGTGATTGCTTCGACATGATCAAAACCGAGAAGTTAAGACAACCAAGTGGGCTTGTCCCATTATATTGAATCAACTCGGTATATCTAATGACTTAAATTTACTTTGCAATAGGGTTGTCCTGCAAAACTTTGTATTCCAAGATGCCGACTAGTCGCCGGTTAACTCTTGAATTTTTAAGTTCTTTGAAAAGTTCTATTAAAACATTGCACAGAGAGGACATGATTTCTTTCCGACGTATGAACAACAATTATGCATTATCACTTGAATTGTGCAATTGTTTTAGTTTACCAAACAATGATGTTAATGCTTTACGCGCATCATATGCTGACATGAACCCTTCCCCAGATCACAATTATAATAGAATGAGTTTCACTTCTAGAGTCAACAAAGGGAAGAATATTCAGCATCCTGTTATTCTCTATTTGTTCCATGTTATTGCTAACACCTTGAAGGCACGAAATGAGTTCACAAGATACAATGAGCAGGACATCTTCGTCCTCGCAAAAGCTACTTGGAGTAATTCTTGTGCACTCAACTTGGGCGCAATTCTTGTGCACTACTTGGAGCACCAATCCTCCCAAAGCCAAGGGCCAATCACACGTGGAGGCGTCATCACCGTTCTTTCCATTGCCTTGGGTCTCGACCTTGGTGAGTTGCAACCATTGCTAGGTGAGAGATGTTTTACTTTATCTACTTTAAAAGCTTGTAGAATGCTCACTAGGAGAGGTGGTGTTTATTACTTGCATATTGCAGGAGCCAGGCGTCTCTACCCAGTTCGTTTTCCTAATGGTCTTTTCTCTATCGAGGAGGGATGTTTTCTATATGATGTGCAGGTTGAACAACACCAACCCGAGGAAGAGATTCCCGATGAGGATGAGGATCAAGAAGAGGATCAAGTAGTTCCTCATCAAGAGGAGCAGCCACCAAACCGGTTCTCTACATATCAAGATTTCCAAGAACTTGGAGGAACTAGGAGGGGATGCATAATCTCTCCCTGAACCTTCGAGAAACCACTAGTAATTTATTTAATTTGCGAACTAGAGTTACAACTTTTCCCGCCACCTTAATGATTTGAAGGGCTTGCAAAAGCCTAAGATTGGGGAAGTTTACTCTTTATCTTTATTTGGCGTTCATTTTCTTTATTTTATTTCTAGGTTATGCTTTTAATTTGAGTTTATAAGCACTCATGTTGGTTTCCCAAACACTTTATCTTAATTTATTTTATTTGTTTTCGAGATTTTCAAGCCGAGATTTGCCGCCAATTTTCTATTCTTTAATTCCCTATCTCAAAAACAACAAAAATATTTTTCCATTTATCTTTATTTTCCCTTTTTGTTTTCTATTCTCCTTGTGGTTCTCACATATTTGCAGGAGAGTGATTGACTTCGAGTTTCCAAGAAACAAATCAAATGGGAAGAGAGAAGTGGAACCAATCATGAGAGGTATTCCTTATGACTACCCACTTTTGAAGTTTGAGAAATCCATGCTAGTTAGTATTAAATGTTAAGATATTATATTGGTGGAGTGAGTGTTTATATTGGAGTAATTTTTATTTTGCATGGGTATTTAGTTGAGTATGTTTTGTTCCAGCTCTTGTAGTTAACCAAGTCTTTCCTATAAATTTGCTAAAAAATTGTAATAAAAAAGTCTCACAATTGAAGGCTTGGGTGTCGTAGTGTTTAGTATTGAAATCTTATACCTAGAGACACTCAACACCCTAGGAGACGCCGCCAGTACCAGGAGAACCGCCGTCATCGACAACCTCATTCGCCTCCATCGCCGACCCTCGCCTGAGCCCCGGTGAGCCTACCTAGACCCTCACTGGACGTGCTAGGGTTCATCCACGTCGTGTCCTATTCAGATGAAGATGATGGCCGTGAGCCATTGATCTTGCATCTAATCCTACGGTCATAATCATCCCATACCCCTTCGGCACCCCCTGTCTCACTGATGTGTGGGGACACCACTTAAAATAGCCCGCGCGCTCTATGCGTAGTGGGCCGGCCCATCTAGCTCTCCCGCGCAACCCAGTAGTTTAAATTTAGATTTTTCAATTTAGCTTCAAACCTAGTTCAGACAGTAACTTTAAAAATAAATTCAGAGAGTTTCACTGAACCAAATTACATGAAAGCAATTTTGTTTGAAAGGTATTGAAATTCCTAATCCAAGCCCGTTGGATTCAAACCATTTGAAATTATAGATCACCTATAGTGAAAATAACAAGGTAGAGAGTTTTATACATTCAAAGATTTTTCAAAAATCAACCATAAAGGCTTTTGAGTTGATTCCAACTCTCAATAATCACATTTGACAAGACCCTTCTAAATATATAAAAATATCTAGGTTTACTTGCAGTAATAATGGACAACTAATAAAAGAATGCCCCATAGGCACTTCTAGTTACTTTAATTAATTAATTAAAATAGCAATGTTAAACCTTACCACATTAAATCACATTCCCAAGTATTAAAATATGTGGTGAGGACATGTGTCAACATGATCCCATATTTTAATTAGAGAATATTAAATCTTAAGTAGTCTTCAATGAGTAGAAATTACTTTTCTAAAGGAAAATGAATAATACTAAGTCTTTAATTCATGTGATGATGCTAGGTCATCTAGTGTGAACCTTTGTATGCCAAATAGAAGTAGTTAAGTATTGTTTGGTGATTTTGTACCTCGTATTTAATTATAGACGCTAGTACCGACCAAGGATACGAAGAGGAAGGAGACTACTACGAAGAGGAAGCAGAGGAGAACTTCAACCACTACACTACTCAAGGCAAGCTACCACTTGCATGTTACCTATGCAAGGCATCCTAGCAAGCTAACACTTGCAACTTTGCAAGATAGGTAAATTATGCATTGCATTGGGAATGCTTTGATTAGACAACCTTGAGTACACTAAATCCCAGTTTTACTTGCAAGCTTTATTATTTTATTTCTTTATCCAAGATTTTTATTTATGTTTACTTAGTGACTTGTGAATTTTGGAAAGATATTAGACGTAGCATAAAGAGAATAAAACTTGGCCTAAGTTAGATAGAACCAGATGTCATCCTGAGGCATGAGATTAGATTTGGATAAGTCAACCTTGATTAGAACCCCTCATTAGTGACTACCCCCAACATTAGTGGCTAGTGCTAAGCATAAAACATGATCACTTTAGATGGGAATACTTGGTGAAAAGGATTATGAAAACCTTAGAATGATGAGTAATTCTAATGAAATGTTTTGACATGTGTTTTGAACACCAGATGATTTGATGATATAAATGTTGAGGCATGAGCCTTATCCCCTTTATAAAACTGATGGTTGTGTTCGGATGCGATACCATTTCAATGTTACCGTACAACCATAATACCTGAATTTGGGTAGGGCTTGACTGGAAGTTTATATATCTTAGTATGGGTTCCCTTGCGGCCGAGGTTTGAGCTGAGGCTACCTCATGATGATTGTCCACCTATGTAGTTCCCAAGATGACAGATGGTCAAGGTTGGGAGGCCAAACTCATAGGGGAGGTGCCTGTACTAGGGTGTGTAATTGAAAGGTTAGGATTCATTATCCGCATACTGAGTACGGTGAATCAGGATTATTCCTGATGGATGTATCAAATGTTGTGGTGAAAGTGTACCACCTCTGTAGAGTGTCAAACTATTCGAATAGTCGCGTCCACGGTCATGGACAGTTGGAGTGGCCATACTTTTCCGTCGTCAGATGTATTCAAAATGACTTGTGAAATGAATCATGACTTTGACTTGACCACAACAGGGTTGTGAACATGAAAACTAAGTTCCCACTTAGGTGTTATAAGACATTAAACTAGTTTTCTTTACTTCTGAACTCAACTAGAGATAAACCTGGATTTTTGCAAAACAACCTAGAGCTTAGTATTCCTAATTGAAACACTTTACGTGTTAGTGATAGTTTGTGAGTACTTAAAGAGTACTCATGGCTTTGTCCCTTGCCATTCCTATGGCCAGACTATGACAAGGACTACCAGGATGATGGACAACAGGAAGTGTATGACAACTAGGATCATCTCCCATCGTCAGCATTGCCTATGACCCTGAAGATGGAGCTTCGCCCATGCTACCGTTATTATATTATTCTGCTGTGTTGATTGTATTAAGACTAGATCATGAGATCCTTTATTTGTAAGACCTTTATTATGGTTTGTATTGGATGATGAAATATTGTACCAATCTGTTATGTCTCGCAAAAATGGTAATCCTGGGATTGTGATGTATGGCATAACAGACATCTGGGATTAAAAATCTGGGTGCTGACAAGTTGGTATCAGAGCCATCCTGACCATAGGAGACCCTAGTTAGAATGGACGTTTGAATCAAAAACTTAGTTTCAAAACAAAATAAGTGAGTATTTATGAAAACCTATTCTCATTCTTATCACTTAGATTCTTTCATGAAAAGTCATGTTCCTCAAAAATTCTTGCAAAATCTTACATAAAATTTCACACACTTGATCACTCTACTAACTTACTCATCCTACATTCTTATAGATGGACATGAAGTATAGAAAGTTCTATCAGTTGGGCAATGGAGGAGAGCTCATCTTTGAGCGTGATTTGTACCAACTCTCGGAACTTCTGGAGCGCTCGTACCCCGAATTCTTCGGAGCCCAGCTCAATGACTAGCAAGGAGGAGAATTGCAGTGGCTGATTGTTGCAAGTCTTAGAGGCAAGATTGAAGCCCCCACATCAGAGGGAATTCAGTTCACCTTAAGAGAGAACAACTGGCTGGATGGACTCGCCATGCAGGAAGCTCTTGCCCGTCTATGTGGGCAAAGCATCAATCAGATCAAGGGTACCCGCTTTGAGTTCTACGCAAGGCGTGATGCTATGGGATAGCCATTGGAGGTACCAGGTCACCCGTAGCTAAAGGATCACGTGGATCATCTTGACTTCATGCGGTATGACAGGAAGAAGGAGTTGGACAATGCCTGCTCCTACGCCAACCACAACTATGCCCTCTCAGTCAAGAAGGACCAGACCATCGCCATCCTTGCAAAGTAGCACAAGACCTTTTGTCATCTTCGTTACAAGAAGGATCGCATCATTGCTCTCCTTCGTCACAGATTGATAGACTTGGAGTAGACCATCAATGAGCGGGAAATGCAGCTTGAGGAGAGGGAGAATGCAGGGGAAGGTACCCGTGGAGACCCCTACTCCTACCTCAGTGATGATGATGACTTCGTGGAGGACCAAGCTATGGACTTGCACAATTATGATGAAGATTCCTCCTTCATTGATGATGATGAAGCCACCGATTCAAATGAGTAATAGCACATGAGCACAAGCGTTTGTGAGTTGTATCCGGTCCCATTGTATCGTAGTTTCACAAAATGGTTCTTAAAACCATATGTGTCCTTGTTGTGGTGTGTGTTTGTATTGTGTGCTATGAATGATTGAAAAGAAAGATGCTAATTGAAAAACCTGAGTCAAACTTTGAAAACTTTTCAAAAACAAACCCCTGAACCTTAGAAATTTCCCTCTTATCTCATGATCTATCTCAATCTTCAGATGCCTCGCGGAGGAAGCAGCTCATCCCTGCACCCAATGCTGCAAATATTGCAAATGTTGGCTTCGGACCGTGAAGCTGAAAGAGCCGAATGTCAAGCCAACCTAGCCACCCTCCAACACATAGCTCAGATGGCCAATAATGATCAAGGCCATGGAAACCAGGACAACCATGGATCCAAGATCAAGAACTTTCAGAATACCAATCCACCCATATTTAGTAATTTTGAGGAGCCATTAGATGCTGATGACTGGCTATAGACCATGGAGAACAACTTAGAAGTTGCGGGAGTGGAGGCCAATGAGAAAGTACTATTTGCCACCCATTATCTGGCAGGAGATGCAAGAGCTTGGTGGAATAGCGTTCGCGCCATGAATGGAGGACAGATGATGACTTGGGATGAATTCAAACTCAAGTTCAGCCAAACCCATGTGCCTCCGGATTTAATCAAGAGGATGAGAGATGAATTCAAAGAATTAAAGCAAGGGAGGATGATAGTAGTTGAGTATCGTTACAAATTTCTGTCATTAGCTAGGTATGCACGAGATCAGATTGACACTCAAGCTAAGAAGAAGGAGTGATTCTTGAATGGTCTGCATGATGAGATGCTGACAATGTTGGTCAATATTACGTTTGCTGACATTGAAACCATAGTGGATTCTGGAATCCAGATGGAAGGCAAGATCAACCAAGACAATGAGAACCTCAAGCATTGAATGATGTATCAACCATCAACCCACCATACCCCAAAGTATCGCCCCAACCCGTCTGCAGTATTTGCCCCAAGAAACAATAGACCCCCGATGACCCGTCCGAACTATCCCAACCGTGGAGGAGGAAACCCAAGGCCCGGAGGAAATCACAACAACAACCCCGACAACTCCAGCAACTTCAATCGTGCACCGCCCAAAGTCAACAACCCCAACAACACCAATACTGCCCCAAGGACTGGTAGAAATGTTGTGCCTGTTGCAGGAAAGGACAAGTCTCATGTGACTTGTTATGAATGCGGAACCAAGGGTCACTACTCCAATGAGTGCCCCAAGAAGCTTGAAGCAGATACCAATGTGAATGACCCAGCTCAGCAGCAGCGTCATGTTCAACCTGGAAGGAGATTTGCCCCAGGGAACTCGCCCGACCACAACGGCCGCCTATTTCACATGAATGCTGAAGAAGCCCACGAAGCGCCAGATGTCGTGCTGGGTATGTTTTCTGTTGACTCAGTACTTTCAAGAGTGTTGTTTGATTATGAAGTATCGCACTCGTTTGTTACAGAAGAATTTGCATGTACTAGTAATATTCAACCAACAAAATTGAAGCATGTTATGATAGTTCAAATATCTGGTTCAACCACCAAAGCTAGACAAATTTACAAGGCCGTACCTATTAGAATCCATGGCATAGATTTTTATGCTAATCTAATAGTACCTGGAACCAAAGATTTGGAAGTAGTACTAGGAATGGATTGTATGTCAAAACATAAAGAATTAATCGACTGTGCCAAGAAAGCCATAACCATGACTAGTCCAGCCGAAGTATCAGCAGAGCATATATCTAAAACCTTGCCCCGTCAATTCAAGTGCAACAAAATTCTAGCCCAACCAACCATTGACCAAGTCATAGTAGTCTGTGAATACCCCGACGTATTCCCAGATATATTGCCCGGTATGCCCCCAGATTGGGATATCGAGTTTATTATTGAACTAATCCCTAGAATCGGACCCATAGCTCAGAAACCTTATAGCATGAACCCATCTGAACTAGTGGAGCTAAAGAAGAAACTAGATGCTACGCTGGAGATAGGCCTGATTCAACCCGGTGCGTTGCCATGGAGATCACCTGTCTTGTTCGTGGATAAGAAAGATGGAGGTAACCATTTGTGCACGGATTATCGGAAGCTGAATGATGTCACCATTAAGAACAAGTACCCACTGCCAAAGATAGAAGATTTGTTTGACTAGTTGACCAGTGCCAAAGTGTTTTCTAAGATTGATCTTAGAACTGGTTATCATCAACTCAGGATGCGCGTAGAGGATATTCGAAAGACTGCCTTTACCACCAGATATGGACTGTATGAGTACACTGTCATGTCTTTTGGATTAACCAATGCCCCCTCTTATTTCATGAACCTCATATATAAGATTTTTATGGACTTCATGGATAAGTTTGTCGTTGTTTTCATCGATGACATTCTGATCTATTCCAAATTAGAATAAGAACATGAGCTACACCTAAGGACCATCCTTGGAACCCTTAGGGAGCATCAGTTGTATGCCAAGTTTAGCAAATGTGAATTCTGGTTATAGGAAGTAGGATTCCTCGGACATATCGTGTCGGCAGGAGGTATTGCTGTTGACCCTGCCGAGGTTAAGGATGTTGAAGAATGCCAAGCCCCGACCACTCAAACCCAAGTTCGTGCATTTCTCGGATTAGCCGGATATTACCGCAAGTTCTTAGAAGGATTTTTGAGCATCGCAAGACCCATGACCCAATTGTTGAAGAAAGATAAGAAGTTTGAATGGACGGAAAAATGTGAAGCAAGTTTTCAAGAGCTTAAGAAGATATTGATCTCAGCCCCTATCTTGATTATGCCAGATATCCCGAAGCCTTTTGATGTGTTTTGTGACGCATCCAAGATCGGTCTTGGATGTGTGTTGATTCAAGAAGGCAAAGTCATATCTTATTTATCCGAGAACTGAAGCAACATGAGCAGAATTACCCTACCCATGACTTTGAACTAGAAGACATAGTTTTAGCCTTGAAAGCATGGCGGCATTACCTCTTGGGAAACCATTGTGAGATTTAATCAGATCACAAGAGCCTGAAGTATATTTTCACCCAGAAGGAGCTGAATATGAGGCAAAGGAGATGGATAGAGCTAATCAAGGACTATGATCTTGACATTCACTATCACCCTGGAAAAGCCAATGTTGTAGCAGATGCCCTTAGTAGATTGCCGTGTCGCTTGAACACCATGATTCTGAAGGAGTAACCAAGTTTGCACAAGGAGTTGGAAGATTTCAGAATGGAGCTAATAAGTGAAGGATTTTTGGCTAGCATAGAACTTCAACCCACTTTGATCAGTCAGATCAAGGAGGCGCAGAAAGGAAATTCTAGTATCGAAGGAATCAAACGTCGTATCGGTATAGGGAAGGTACCCGGATTCACCGAGGATGAAGAAGGAGTTTTGTGGTTCAAAGGACGTATCTGTGTACCTGCAGATTCAGAGTTGAAGCAAGCTATTTTGAAAGAATCCCGTGATACTCTTTATTCTATCCACCCTGGAGGAACGAAGATGTATCAGGATTTGAAGGAGCAATTTTGGTGGCACAAGATGAAGACAGAAATCAGAAGCTACATAGCCAAGTGTGATATTTTTTAGAGAGTCAAAGCGGGACACCAGAGACCCGCAAGACTTTTGCAACCATTGCAGATTCTGAAATGGAAATGGGATTCATTTGGAATGGATTTTATCACCGGGTTGCCTACATCTAGTAGGGGAAATGACTCTATTTGGGTCATAGTGGATAGACTGTCCAAAGTAGCACATTTCTTACCAGTAAAGACCACTTATCAGAGTTCGAAGCTAGCAGAGTTGTACATTGCTAGAATAGTCAGTTTGCATGGAGTCCCCAAGAACATTGTGTCGGATTGATGAACTTAGTTTACCTCGAGGTTTTGGAAGAAAGTCCAAGAAGGATTAGGAACCTGACTAGATTTCAGTACAGCTTATCATCCTCAGACTGATGGAAAAATGGAGCGAGTAAACCAAATACTCGAAGATATGTTGAGAGCTTGTGTGCTAGAATATGGATCTAAATGAGAAGACTGTCTGCCTTTCGCAGATTTTTCATATAACAATAGTTACCAAGCCAGTTTGCAAATGACCCCATTTGAATTCATGTGTGGAAGAAAGTGTCGTAGCCCTTTGAATTAGTCAGAAGTAGGAGAGAGTAAGATTTTAGGACCCGACATCTTATGAGAAGCCGAAGAGAAAGTTCACAAGATCCGTGAGCACCTCAAGACCGCCCAATCCAGACAGAAGAGTTATGTCAACAAGAGACATCGAGACCTAGCCTTTAACATCGGATATTTTATGTATCTCAAAGTATCACCTTTGAAGGGAATGCAACATTTCCAACTCAAAGGAAAGTTAGCTCCAAGATATATTGGACCCTTCAAGATTTTAAATCACCGAGGAGAAGTATCGTATCAATTGGAACTGCTAGAGGAGATGTCAGAACCATACCCCTTCTGCACACCCTTACTCACTGACATGTGAGGACACCACTTAAACCAGCCCACGCGCGCTATGTGCAGTGGGCCGGCCCATCTAGCTCTCCAGCGCAACCTAGTAGTTTAAATTTAGATTTTTCAATTTAGCTTCAAACCTAGTTCAGACGGTAACTTTAAAAATCAATTCAGAGAGTTTTACTAAACCAAATTGCATGAATTTTTTTTGTTAGAAAGGTATTGAAATTCTTAATCCAAACCCGTTGGATTCAAACCATTTGAAATTATAGATCACCTATAGTAAAAATAACAAGGCGGAGACTTTTATGCATTCAAACATTTTTCAAAAATCAACCATAAATGCTTTTGATTTGATTCCAACTCTCAAAAATCACATTTGACAAGACCCTTCTGAATATATAAAAATACCTAGGTTTACTTGCAGTAATAATAGACAAGTAATAAAAGAATGCCACATAGGAACGTCTAGTCACTTTAATTGATTAAAAAAGTAATATTAAACCTTATTAAATTGTGACACCACTTTAAATCACATTCCCAAGTATTAAAGAATGTGGTGAGGACATGTGTCAACATTATACCATATTTTAGTTGGATAATATTAAATCTTAAGTAGTTTTCAATGAGTAGAAATTACTTTTCTAAAAGAAAATAAATAAGACTAAGTATTTAATTCATGTGATGATGCTAGGTCATATAGTGTAAACATTTGTGTGCCAAATAGAACTAGTTAAGTATTGTTTGGTGATTGTGTACCTCGTATTTAATTATAGATGCTAGTACCGACCAAGGATACAAAGAGGAAGGAGACTACTACGAAGAGGAAGCAGAGGAGAACTTCAACCACTGCACTACTCAAGGCAAGCTACCACTTGCATGTTACCTATGCAAGCTATCTAATGCAAGCCATCCTAGCAAGATAACACTTGCAAATTTGCAAGATAGATAACTTATGCAATGCATTAGGCATGCTTTGATTAGACAACCTTGAGTATACTAAATCCCAGTTTTACTTCCAAGCTTTATTCTTTTATATCTTTATCAAAGCTTTTTATTTATGTTTACTTAGTTACTTGTGAATTTTGGAAAGACATTAGCGGTAGCATAAAGAGCATAAAACTTGGCCTAGGTTAGATAGAACCAGATGTCGTCCTGAAGCATGAGATTAGATTTGGATAAGTCACACTTGATTAGCACCCCACATTAGTGACTACCCCCAACATTAGTGGCTAGTTCTAAGAATAAAACTTGATCACTTTAGATGGGAATACTTGGTGAAAAGGATTATGAAAACCTTAGAATTATGAGTCGTTCTAATTAAATGTTTTGACATGTGTTATGAACACTAGATGATTTGCTGATGAAAATGTTGAGGCATGAGCCTTAGCCCCTTTATAAAACTGATGGTTGTGTTCGGATGCGATACCATTTCAATGTTACCATACAACCACAATACCCGAATTTGGGTAGGGCTTGACTAGAAGTTTATATATCTTACTATGGGTTCCCTTGCGGACGAGGTTTGAGCTGAGGCTACCTCGTGATGATTATACATCTGTGTAGTTCCCAATATGACAGAGGGTCATGGTTGGGAGGCCAAACTCATAGGGGAGGTGCCTATACTAGGGTGTGTAACTGAAAGGTTAGGATTCATTATCCGCATACTGAGTATGGTGAATCAGGATTGTTCCTGACGCATGTATCGAATGCTGTGGTGAAAGTGTACCACCTCTGCAGAGTGTCAAACTATTCGAATAGCCGCACCCGCGGTTATGGACAGTTGGAGTGGCCATACTGTTCCGTCGTCAGATGTTCTCAAAATGACTTGTGAAATGAATCATGACTTTGACTTGACCACAACAGGGTTGTGAACGTGAAAACCAAGTTCCCACTTTGGTGTTATAAGACATTAAACTTAGCTAGAGATAAACCTGACTTTTTGCAAAACAACCTAGAGCTTAGTATTCCTACTTGAACCACTTTACGTGTTAGTGATAGTTTGCGAGTACTTAAAGAGTACTCATGGCTTTGTCCCTGGTAATTCCTATGGCCAGACTATGAGGAGGACTACCAGGATGATGGAAAACAGGATGTCTACGACAGCTAGGATCATCTCCCATCGTCAGCATTACCTGTGAACCTGAAGATGGAGCTTCGCCCATGCTACCGTTATTATATATTCCGCTACATTGATTGTTTTAAGACTGGATAATGAGATCCTTTATTGTAAGAACTTTATTATGGTTTGTATTGGATGATGAACCATGGTACAAATCTGTTATGTCATGCAAAAATGGTAATCCTGGGATTGCGATGTATGGCATAACAGGCATCTGGGATTAAAAATCCGGGTGTTGACAAAAGTGAACAAACTATGGAGTATATGATTGACAAAGTATAAGTTGGCAATCTCATGTCCCTTGAATACGAGGGTCGCTCCTCATGCTACTCAAGTTTAGTTACCGGTAAGTTCTTGTCATAGTAAGTAATGTGTATCATAGAGAACCGCCAATGGGGTACCCCTTGCACATGATACAGGAGCTATCCCATAATCAAAATGACAAGGCAAGAAGACAATGAGCATCTCAACAATCTTCTTATTTACCATGGGAAAATGGTGCTTTTTTCTCTCTTTCCTCTTTCCTCTTTTCTCATCTATTTTTTTCATTTTCTCAATCTCTGTCTATTTTTTATAAGAAGAATGCTTCATAGATTGCTCACTATGGTGATGCCGCAAGTTTCCACCATGATTAGGCATGGCTTAGGATAGCGGGCCAGGCATTTCTCTAACACACATACATAACTCCATGGACTTACAAGCTCCCCTTTCATTTCACACCGACGAAATCCATAAACAAAAGATCATGATATCAACTAGGTACAATATACAAGTGCAATGTCGAAAGTGTCCCCATGACAGCATGGTTCTGCTAATACCAACGTATAAGTGCAAGCATATACAACATAGATGACACAATGGTTCAAGTTTATTTAGGGGCAAGAAAAATAAAGTGTGCCATCAAGTTTGTGAGAGCTTTAATCAGTAACTTTCACATAACAAGTTTAATTTGGAAGATAGATAAAACAAGAATATACTTGGAATGATGTAACACAACATGCATAGGAATTTATAGTGGACACTTTGGAATAACTTGGTTTCTTCGGAGTTGGATGCATGAGTAGAGATTACTCATACAAGTGGAGGCTAGCAAAATGTTGGGAGCGACCAACTAAGAGAGCAATAATGGCCATAATCATGTAGAGCGATAAAACATTACTAATCAAAGCATAAAGTGTTACCACAAGTCAAAAACAAATGATCATATAGGCTATGGTGACTGGTTCATAGTCATCACATGGTGTGAGAATGTGCCAAGTCAACCCAAACAAAGCATCCAAGGAGAATACCCCAATACTATGCTTTTCTATGCTAAAACAATGCATGATTCTTTCAAGGCACATTAAGCAATCCTAATTGTTTTGAACAAGTCATGCTACAACAATAATCACTAAGCATAAGGTTAAAACAACATCTAGCATGGCATGATAAAGTCTAAGTCACATTCAAAGCAAGTTCCTCTTGTAATACTAAGCAAGAACTTCCTACTCCTTTCCAACACCAATCAACTTATTTGAAACAACACAGCGAAAACGGGGGTCCAACTACTTTATTCAAGAAAACTAAGTGTCGTGGGAAGGGTCACGGCAGATGCTGCAATCGGCAACGAGTAGTAGAACGAAGGGCAAGGGCGGCCAGCCATCTGCGGTGCGAGATGAGGGCGGAGACACAGGGTTTTACCCAGGTTCGGCCCCCCGGAGGGTAAAGACCTACTCCTGCTAGATTGTATTATGAAGGTGGTACAATGGGCGAGCTCGGCGGCTAGGCGGCGAGTCGCTTGGGTGTATGATGGAACGTATCTCTACTCGCCCTACAGGGAGGTTTATATAGGCTCACCTCCCCTAGGGTTTACATATCTCCACCGAATCAGTTAAAGCTTCGGTACTCGTTTAACCTAATCCGACTGGGCCTATCTACTCGCCTGGGCCTTCAGCTTCCAGTCGCTTGGATCCTCGCTGGGCTTCGATCCAGTCGCCGTCTTGCAGGCCCACTCGCCAGTTCTTGGGCCAGTCGGAAACGTACTGCTGGGTATACCCCGGTAGGTACATCCCCATCAGTAGTCCCCGAGGCCGTCGTCGATTAGGCGCAGGTGGCTGCTGGCAGTCGGAGTATACGGCTTCAGAGTAGACATCCAGTCGAATCGTCGGCGGGCTCCTGTATAAAGGAGAAAACTAGTCATCCAGGTCGCACCTTTGGCGAGTCGAGTCGGTGAAACACTGCCATAGTGATCGGGTCGGCGAGCCGAGTGGCTGAAGTTGGACCGTTAAATGTGGTCAAACTAGCCGTTGGGGTAATCCAACGGTATCTTTTGGCGTAATCATCGCGCGGTAACGGTTCCCTGATTTGGCGGGTAACAACCGCTATATAAGGGGAATGGCAGGTGATCAGAAAACCACCTTCTCGCCATTCCTTCCGATTGCGCGCACTTTCGCCTCCCTTCACATCGCGATCCAGCCGACCAGAAATCCTCCGACCCCCCACAAATCCTTCCGCCATGGCCCTCTCCACCGAACCTTGGGGTAGATCTAAGTGTACGAGGGTGCAACTGGCTTCCTTTGAGGAGGCCGGGATCCTGCGAGCCGGCTGCTGGCGCATCCCCGCGGCCGAAGAGGTGACCTCGAGCCCGCGCGAGAGGGAGTTCATCTGCTTCACCAGTCATCTAGAATGGGGGCTAGGATTCCCCACGTCCCTGTTCTTCCGGCGCTTCTGCGCCTACTACGGGTCCTCACAGCATCGAGCAGCTCGCCATCTTCGTGGCGTTCTGCGAGTGCTACTTGGGCTGCCGGCCCTACTTCCCTCTCTGCAAAGATCTGTTCCACGGACGGATCAGCCACGAGGAAGCGGGCGGCCCAATGCTCGCCGCGGGCGGCCTAACTTTCCAGCTGAAGTCGAAGGCTTCGTTCTTCGACTTGATGCTGCCCGCCAAGGCGGCGAGCGACTGGAAAAAATCTTGGTTCTATGTTGCCGAGGCGACCCCGGAGGGCGAGACGGCGATCCCACGGTACTCCGCCAACCGGTCCGAGCCGCGCCGTCTTCAAGCCGGCAAGCTCCCCAGCGACCAGCGGATGGTTGTGGACGAAATGCTCCAAACCATCCGCGGTCTGAAGAAGAAGGGCCTCCAGACGATCAACTTGTACAACTGTTGGCTCGGGCGGCGGCTCGTCCCGCTGGATCGGCGTGAGCACTACATGTACCAGTACGCCGGCCGGGAGGACTCGACGAAGTCCTGCCTCGCCGAGTGGAAGATCGAGGACTACACCGCAGCACTGAAGAAGATCACCCAGGCGGTGTACCTGGACGCACAAGCTGGGGTCGCCCCCTACACCGCAAAGCGTCAAGCCCCAACGGTAATCACCTCGCTTCATTCGCAGTCGCAGTTTTTGCAGTCGCGGTCATTCTAATTTCATCTTGCGTTCATTGCAGCTATTCCAAGTGGTGGAAGGATGGCTTACGCCTTCGGACGACGAGAATTCGAGCTCGTCCGTCCAGGACATGGGCGAGTCGCCTCCCGCCAAGGGGGACGCCGGGAGCGACGAGAGTGACGGCGACGACGAGTCCGAAGAGGAAGTCGCCCCGCTGGTCCAGAAGACCCGCGGGCAGCGTCAACATGAGCTTGAGGCGAGAAAAAGCCTCGAGCATCATGATGACGATGAAGAACTTCCGGAGACCACCTCGCGCCGCCAGGCCACTCCGTCGAAGAAGAAGAAGAAGAAGAAGAAGAAGAAGGAGAAAGAGGCGAAGGCCCCTCCAAAGACGAAGACGAAGCCGACGAGGCCGGCCTCGCCACCGCACTCGGCGAGCAGCTCCGACGCCCCTAGCCCGGCCAAGGACGAGGCGCCACCGAAGGCAGCCGCGCTGGACACGGCCACTGTCGAGATGCCACTGGCTTCGATGCCTCCACCATTCGCCCCAGTTTTTGGACTGGGGGATGCTCCGGCTGCGGCGGCTTCACCTCGCAGGGAAGCTCCTGCCGAAGATGTTCCAGAGGCTCCCGTTGCGGCCTCGACGACGAAGAAGCCGTCCATGTCTTGGACACGCGACGTCCTGGAAATGGGGCTCAGCCGCCGACTGGGCCCTGAACTGCCGGCCGGCCTCCGCACGGGGCTACGCTTCATTCCAGTCGCCAAGTGAGTTTTCTCACCTACCTTTGTCTTTCATAGCAGCTTGAATTATCTTGCTTACGTGATTGATTTACAGGACTGGAGTGAAGAGGATGGGCCACCCGACCGTGGCTAAGGTGCCACCCATCGTCAGCGAGGAGGATCCTTCCCGTAAGAGGAAGGCGGACGAGGTCGTCGTCCCTACGGATGGCGGCAAGAAGGCCAAGGGCGATGATGTCGTCACGATCTCGGATGACACGGCGGTCGCGCCGTCTGAACCCGCAACAGAGGCGGCCGCATCCACGAAGGAGGGAGCTCCCTTGCCTGGAGCGGCCGAGCCGACCTCCTTTGGTGCGGGTGCTTCCATCGCGACATTCCCGCGCTTCATGACCAAAGCGGCCGCAGCGAGTGGAACTTCGCCCTCGAGCCGTGCACCTGGGGTCGCTGATGCGGAAGTCGAGCAGCGTCGTGGACACACGCCAGCTCTCCTCGCGTCCGTGGACGCGATACAACTTCATGGCATGCTTGGCGCAGCCATCCAGGTATGTCCAGTCCACGAGGATCAGGTCGGTGTATTGCAGCGGTCTGATTCTTTTGGTGTATAATTGTTATTTTGCGCGTCCAGTCCCCGAGTGCGCACTCGCTGAATTTCAGCGGGTGGGCACTTAGGAATTTTTTGATTGCCGGTTCCCGAGTGCGCACTCGCTGAATTTCAGCGGGTGGGCACTTAGGAATTTTTTGATTGCCAGTCCCCGAGTGCGCGCTTGCTGAATTTCAGCGGGTGGGCGCTGAGGATGTTGCTTTGATTAACTGTTTGAACGATGTGCAGGGTCTGCAACGTGAATTAGCTGACCGATTGGCAGCGAAGCACCGCGCGGAGAAGGAACTGGCAGCCGTCCAAGAGGCGAATAGGGGGCTTCAGGCGGTTACCGCGAAGGCGGAGGAAGCTCGCCAGGGGCTTGTCCTAGCGGGTGAGTTGGCGGTGGCTCAGTCGGCACTGAGCTCGGCCGAGGAGCGGATCGCCGAACTCGAGCGCGAGCTGAGGGAGGCAAAGGAGGAAGCGAACTCGGCGGATGGGCGAGCCAAGGCCGCTATTACCACCGCCGCAGAGGATCGTAAAGTGTCCGACGCCCTTGTTGCTGGGCTTCAGGACGACTATACTTCACTTCAATGCTTCATCACGGATCTCTCCCGCCCATTGATTGGTAAGTGTATCTGCCTCTGCCAACATCGTGTGTTCTGTTGTGATACCCGGCATACTCATTGTTGTCTTCTATTCGCAGGTCGCATCATTGATAGCGCGGAAGAAGCGAGCTCGTTTGACGCGCGGCATCGTGTGGCCACGCTCGTCGACTCGGCGATGTTGTCGGCGACGTGCATCCGAGCCTACCTCTAGGAGATATCACCCACGGAGGTAATTCCCAGCGACCTTGTCGAGGTGTGGAAGTACTTGGAGAAGGCGCCCTCGGTCGTTGAATTCATGACGCGATAGGCGTTTCGGCGCGGAGCAGCAACGACGCTGAGCCTTGGACTTGCTCACTTCCCGGAGGACTTCGACCTCGACGACGTGACGAGTGGCTACCTGTCGTCGACTGGCGCGGTGGAGCTTTCCGAGGTGCTCAAGTTGACGGACCGCGCCGCGAAGTACTCCGAGCGTGTCTGGGCAATGGGCGACCTCCTCCCGTACCAGGAGACGGTCGTCGCGCCCAACGACCCCGAGCCGCAGCACCGGGATTTCAAGGTCGAGCAGCCCTTCCGCGCGGCGATGGCATGTGAGCTGACAACGTACCCGTCAAACCCGTACACGCCGTTCATCCGCAATCGCTGGGGTGCTGGCGATTCGTCGTCGAAGCCTGCAGAATAGAGTAGTTTGCCCTGAGGCGTTAGTAGCAGGTCTGCCGTATGGGCATATTTTGTAATTTGAGACAATGCGACATGCTATTGAATGAGACATCGTGTCTGTTTTGGGATTTGTCATGTGTTTTGTGATTGAGGTTTGAACGAGTCCCCGAGCGCGTCCGCCCTTTTGTGGGGTTTACCTCGTGTGTGATATGTTTGTTGTTTTTGAATGTTTTGTTATTGTGGTCTACTCGCCCGGACTCGAAGAGCCAGTCGCAGGGCGACTCCCTTGAACGCTCTGTACTTCACCGTTTTCCCTTGCGCGAACGGGGTCGGGTGGCCGAGTCCCCGAGCGTGGTACTTGGTTGTTCTAGGCGCGACTCGAGGGTGAGTGAGGACTTGGCATGTTAGTTTGGGCGCATCACTCCTGCCTGGCCCGTTGGGTCAGTCGCGTGGTGAGTCCTGGGCACGCTCTCCTACTTGGCGTTTTCCGAGCCGCTTGCGATGAACTGGTCGTCAGTCCCCGAGAGTGGTACTTGGCCGTTCGAGTCGCTATGTCGAGGATGCGGAGGACCATGGTCGCTGTAAGAAGCGAAGGCAGTTGTCTTGGCTCGTAGAGCCAGCCGGGCTGGGCGACTCCAATGGGGCTCCGGGTAGGCGTTTTTCATGGACGATGCAAGACCTGAGGTGACTCAATGCTTCACACCGCACTACTTAGCCGTGCCGATCGCTGTACCAAAGGTTGACTTCTGCGGTTAGCTTGACGGTGTTATTACGAGTGCGAGTGGCACAAGACACGGAGAGTAGGCGCAATTTGCGGTAACCGATTCTTTTTATTTCATAGCGACTGGGGAGTACATATGTGGGGTTCTAGGGGTAGAACTTCCGTAGGAGGTTTACATTCCATGGTCGCTTGACGTCGAGTTCGCCGTCCCCGCGGACGTCGATGAGGTAGTAGGCGTCGTTGCCGAGTACTCGCCCGATGGCGAATTGTCCCTCCCACGGAGGGGAGAGCTTGTGCATGCCCTTCTTGTCCTGGATGAGGCGCAACACCAGGTCGCCTTCTTGGAAGGTGCGAGTTTTCACCCGCCAGCTGTGGTAGCGGCGGAGTCCCTGCTGGTAGATGGCGGTGCTTGACCGAGCGAGGTCACGTGCCTCGTCGAGTTGATCAACTCCGTCCTGGCGGGCGAGTTCATTCGCAGCCTCCGTGTAGTGGACGACCCTCGGCGAGTCATGCTCGAGGTTGGTGGGCATGACTGCCTCGGCGCCGTACACCATGAAGAAGGGGGTGAATCCTGTCGACCTGTTGACCGAGGTGCGGATGCCCAGATAACGGAGGGTAGCTCCTCGACCCAGCACTCGGCGGTGCGCTCGAGTGGTACTTGGAGTCGCGGCTTCAGGCCGTGGAGGATGCTTTGGTTCGCCCGTTCCGCCTGGCCGTTGGATTCCGGGTGGGCGACCGACGCGAGGTCGAGTCGGATGTGGTGCTCTTCGCAGAATTCGGCCATGGCTCCTTTGGCGAAGTTGGTCCCGTTGTCCGTGATGATGCTGTTTGGGAACCCGTAGCGATATATGAGCTCGCGTAGGAATTTGGTGGCGGTCTTCCCGTCGCACTTCCGGACTGGCTTGGCCTCGACCCACTTTGTGAATTTGTCAACCGCGACCAGGAGGTGGGTGTAGCCGGAGGGAGCCTTCTTGAAGGGTCCTACCATGTCCATTCCCCATACGGCGAATGGCCAGGTGATGGGGATTGTCTTGAGCGCTGAGCTCGGCACGTGCGTCTAGTTGGCGTACTTCTGGCACCCGGCACACCGCTGGACAATGTCGACGGCATCGGCGTGTGCGGTAGGCCAGTAGAAACCATGCCGCATAGCCTTGGCGACCAGAGAGCGGGCACCGGCGTGGTGGCCGCAGTCGCCGGAGTGGATGTCGTGGAGGATCTTGCGTCCTTCGGCGGGTTGGACGCAGCGTTGGAATACGCCGGTGATGCTGCGCTTGTGGAGCTCGCCATCGATGATGGTGTAGGACTTGCATCGGCGTGCGATCATCCGAGCGTCTGTCTTGTCTGCCGGCAAGGTGCCGGTCTCCAGGTAGGCGGTGTAGGGCTTGGTCCAGTCGTCTGGCTCGTTGACGAGTGCGACCAGGGCTGCCTCCGGTTGTAGCGGGACTCCGATGTCGATCTCCCTCGGGGGAGAGACTGATGGCTTGGTGATCGTGTCGAGGAAGACATCGGTGGGTGGTGCGAGTCGAGCCGACCCGATGCGAGAGAGTGCGTCGGCCTCCTTGTTCTTCCGCCTGTCGATCCACTCGACGGAGTAGCCGGTGAAGTGTCCGCCCAGCTTGTCCACTGCTTGGCGGTACGCCGCCATGGTGGGGGAGACGGCGTCGCAGGTGCCAGCGACTTGCCCAGCGACGAGGTCGGAGTCTCCGTAGCAGCTTAGGCGGTTGACATTCTTCTCCCTGGCAGCTCGCATGCCGTGGAGTAAGGCCTCGTACTCGGCCATGTTGTTGGTGCAGGGTGTGAAGTCGAGGCGGAGGACGTAGCGGAGCTTGTCGCCCTTTGGGGAAGTCAACACGATCCCTGCTCCTACGCCGTCTGCGTTCTTGGAGCCGTCGAAGTGCAGGCTCCAGTAATGGAGGTATGGCAGCTTCTCTGGCTGCTGGGCCTCCTCCCAGTCGGCGATGAAGTCCGCTAGAGCTTGCGACTTGATCGCTTTTCGTGGCTCGTACTTGATATTGTGGACGCCGATCTTGACGGCCCACTTAGCAACTCGCCCGGTCGCCTCACAGTTGCGGATGATGTCCTGCAACGGTGCTGAGGAGACGATCGTGATCGGGTGCTCCTGGAAGTAGTGCGGCAGGCGCCGCTGCGCTCTGAAGACCGCATATACCAGTTTCTGGTACTGCGGGTATCACTGGCGCGACTCGATGAGGACCTCGCTGATGTAGTACACTGGTCGCTGTACTGGGCGCTCCTTTCCTTCCTCCGGTCGCTCGACGACCATGATGGCGCTGACGACGCGCTCGGAGGCCGCGACGTAAACCAGCATGGGTTCTTTGTCGGCGGGGGCGACGAGTAGCGGTGCGGCGAGTAGCATTTTCTTGAGGTAGCGAAGCGCGTCATCCGCCTCCTTGTCCCATTGGAAGGTGGGGTTCTTGCGCATCAGGCGGTATAGGGGCATCGCCTTTTCGCCCAGGCGGGGGATGAAGCGACTGAGAGCCGCTACTCGCCCGGCCAGTTTCTGGACGTCGCGCAGGCACTCGGGTTTGCCGATCCGGGCGATCGTGTCGATCTTCGTGGGGTTCGCCTCGATCCCTCGCTTGGAGACGACGTACCCCAGTAGTTGTCCTGCTGGTACACCGAAGGTGCATTTGCCTGGGTTAAGCTTTATCTTGTATTTTCGCAAGTTGGCGAATGTTTCCGCCAGGTCGGCGAGTAGGTCATCCTGGCGAGCAGACTTTACGACCACGTCATCGATGTAGACATGGATGTTGCGGCCAATTTGGCTCGCGAGGCACTCTTGCATGCACCGCTGGTAAGTCGCCCTGGCGTTCTTGAGGCCGAAGGTCATGGCGGTGTAGCAGAAGGCTCCGAATGGCGTGATGAACGCCGTCTTCTCCTCGTCTTCAACGACCATTTTGATCTGGTTGTACCCAGAGTAGGCGTCGAGGAAACATAGCGACTCTGAGCCCGCGGTGGAATCGATTATTTGGTCGATCCACGGGAGGACGAACTGCTCCTTTGGGCAGGCGCTATTCAAGTTTGTGTAGTCGATACACATCCTCCAGGTCCCGTTCTTCTTCTCGACCAGGACTGGGTTTTCCAGCCACTTGGAGTATTTGATTGGCCGGATGAAGCCTGCAGCGAGTAGACGCTGCACCTCCTCGGCGATTGCTCGGCGGCGCTCTTCATTGAAGGGCCGCAGCGACTGTTTGACGGGTCGCACTTTGGGGTCGGCGTTTAGCTTGTGCTCAGCGAGCTCCCTAGGGACACCAGGCATGTCAGAGGGCTTCCATGCGAAGATGTCCCTGTTCTCACGGAGGAACTCGATGAGCGCGCCTTCCTAGGCTGGGCTCATGCCCGTCCCGATCGTCACCGTCTGGCTGGAGTCGCCTGGCACCAGCTCGACGGTGTGGGTGTGCGTCGTTGCCTCGAAGGTTGAGGTGTTTGCGCCCTCCGAGTTGGGCTTCTTGAGTATTGTGGGGTCGTCGTTGTTGACCCCGCTCGCGTACTTGGCGAGCTCATCGGCGTGGTTGGTCTCTGCCGCGATGACGGCGTCAGCGAGTTCGGCTCCTTTGGCCTCGCACTCGGCGGCCATGTCGGGGTCGCCGTTGATGGTGATGACGCCGCACGGCCCGGGGAGCTTCATCGCGTTGTACAAGTAGTGGGGCGCTGCCATGAACTTGGCGAACGCCTGGCGCCCCAGAACGCAGTGGTAGGGGCTGTCGAAGGGCACCAGCTCGAAGACGATCCGCTCGGTGCGGAAGTTTGCTGGTGTGCCGAAGGTGACTGGCAGCGTGACCTTGACGATCGGGTACGCCTTCCGACCGGGGACGATGCCATAGAACGTGGTGTGGGTCGTTTCGATCATCGACTGCGGGAGCCGCAGCCGCCTGAAGGTGTCCAGGTACAGGATGTTGATGGAGCCGCCGCCGTCCATCAATGTCTTGGGGAGCCAGTAGTCGCCGACCTTAGGCTTGACCACCAGGGCGACTCGGCCTGGGTACTCGATGTGTGGCGAGTGGTCTTGGCGGCTCCAGGTGATGGGCTGGTCCGACCAGTTGAGGAACTGGGGAACGTCCACCTGAGCCACCGCGTTGACGGCGACGGCGCGGGCGATGACCTTCTTCTCGCGCTTCGTGTTGAAGCCTGTGAAGGTGTGGAGCGAGCCGGCCACTTTGCCGAATTTTCCGCCGTTTGACGGTTCGTTGTCGGGGTCCTCCCGTGCTCGCCGTTCCTTCTCGATTTCCCTGAGGGTGTGGCAGTCGGCGGTTGTGTGCGTTGTGGGCTTCCCTTCCCTGCTGTGAAACGCACAAGGTTGGTTAAGGAGGGCCGCGGGGTCGAACCTTGGCTTGGCCTTGTAGTTGCCGCCGTCGCGGCGGAAGCTCTTGGGCTCGCGTTGTGCGTGCCTGGCGTTGGCGACGAAGTCCACTCGCCCATCACTGCGGCGCTTGCCGGTGAGGCGAGTGTTGCTGTAGCGTAGGTCGGACCGTCGTCCGCTGTCGTTGCCGCTCGTGAGGCGTTGACCTCCCGACTCGTCGTCGGTTTCCTGGTTTGGATCTTCCTCCACGTACCGTTTGGCGATCTCGAGGAGGTCCGGTATGTTGTCGAGGGTGCGAGAGTGTCGCTTAAGCTTGGCGACCAGGGGCTCGTAGCGGCACGAGGTCTTGAAGCAATGGATCGCGGTGTCCGGTTGGATGTCGACCGCGTTGTACCAGAGTTCTTGCCACCTTTGGACCCAGTTGCGGGTCGACTCGCGGGGTCCCTGGACGCATCGCTCCAGGTCCTCGATGGTGGTGGCGCGGGTGTAGGAGCACTCGAAGTGCCTAATGAAGGCTTCGCGCATCTCCTCCCAGGAGTCGATACTATCCTGGGGGAGGGTGTTGATCCACTGCCTGCACGTCCCCTCCATCATCAGGGGGAGCTAACGGGCGGCTAGCAGGTCGGTGTGGCCTGCGATCCCCATCGCCATGACGTATGTATCGAGCCAAACGGCGCGATCGTACGAGGGGTCGTACTTTTCTATCTCCTTCGGCGCCTTGAAGTTTGGCGGGTACTTCTCGCCTCGGATCATTGGTCCGAAGCACTTGGGGCCGAGTCGACTGAGCGACCCCATGGGCTCGCCATCGCGGCGATTGGTTAGGGCGTGTCGCAGGTCGTCGGGCTGGCGTGCGCGCTAGCTTTGGTTGTTGATGATGTGGGTGCGGCCGTCGATGGGTTGACCGCTGGCCTGGGGTCGTTGGTGGAGAGTGCCGCGTTCGCGGGTCGGTGTTGGAGCTGCAGTGGCTCCGGTGGCGGGCAGTTGAGGGTGTTTGCCGCCATTGGGCGGCCGCTTGAGGCTGCTCTGCTTCCCGAAGAACGCGAGTATACTCGACCCTGCGAGTCGGCGCCCGCGTTTTGCTGCTCGATGGCCTTTGCGAGCAGGGCCCTGACGTACTGGATCTGTAGGGCGCCGTCGCCCGTGGCCGTGATGTTGTCGGCTGCTGCTCGGCCTGCCACGAGGTTGTCCATCGGGGTGGAGAACAGTGGGAGGCCGTTTGCGTCTCGCTCCCGCGAGGAGACTACTATTCGCGGCTGGTCTCTGGGAGGTGTGCGGTTGGGTGGAGGTGGGGGGCCCATCGCCGTTGACCCTGGCGGGGGCCGGGCGCTTCCTCCTGGTGGCGCGTTCTCGCAGATCGCGCGCTCGGCCACGTGGGCCGGGTCGTTTTCGTCGTCGAAGTTCAGGGCACGCCCCTGAACGGTGGGGTTCAGGAGCGACCTGATCCGCTGCTGATGGTAGCGCGATAGTTCCTGCGCCGTCACCTGCTCGAGGCGAAATTTTTCGCGCTCGGCTTGCTCCTTGTGCACCGCCTCCGCCAGTTTCAGGCGGAGTTCCTCGACCTCCGTTGCCGTGGTGTTAGGAGGGATTGGGGTGGAGAAGGGGTCCTCCGGCGGCTCGGTGCCGGTTGCCATGTAGGTCGCGGCGTGGCAACTGGTTCCGTCGTGGAGGTCGGCGGAGTTTTCCGACCCGGAGTCGAATTCGAAGATCCCCAAGATGGAGGGGTCCTCGAAGTCTCCCACGTTGGAGACCTGGGTGATGGAGCCCGCGGGTGAAGCCGCGGTGATGGACCCGGCGAGTGACGCCGGGGTCGCCGAGTCGGCGTCGTCGTTGAGGGCCGCGTCTTCGTTGGCCGCTGAGTTTTCGGCCACGTCACTGTGGGCCGAGTTGTACTCGGAGGCGAGGCGATGGATCGTGCGGATCTGGCTCTCGGAGAGCCGATCATGTGGCGGCGACTCGCGGATGCGAGCCAAGTCCTCTGAGACGATGACGTCGGTGAGGCCAACGAAGAGGCTGATCGTGCCGACCGGCAAGATCACGCTGTGCTTGACGGGTCGCGCCACCGGGACATAGCTGCTCGGCAAGATTTGGAGCATCTCGCCGATCGCTATCATGCGGCCGGTGGTGACCGTCTCGTTGATGGGCAGATTGGATCTCGCCGCAGAACACCGACCAGACTGGCCAGGCCCCACGGTGGGCGCCACTGTCGTGGGAAGGGTCACGGCAGATGCTGCAATCGGCAGCGAGTAGTAGAATGAAGGGCAAGGGCGGCCAGCCATCTGCGGTGCGAGATGAGGGCGGAGACACAGGGTTTTACCCAGGTTCGTCCCCCCGGAGTGTAAAGACCTACTCCTACAAGATTGTATTATGAAGGTGGTACAATGGGTGAGCTCGGCGGCTAGGCGGCGAGTCGCTTGGGTGTATGATGGAACATATCTCTACTCGCCATGCAGGGAGGTTTATATAGGCTCACCTCCCCTAGGGTTTACATATCTCAACCGAATCAGTTAAAGCTTCGGTACTCGTTTAACCTAATTCGACTGGGCCTATCTACTCGCATGGGCCTTCAGCTTCCAGTCGCTTGGATCCTCGCTGGGCTTCGATCCAGTCGCCGTCTTGCAGGCCCACTCGCTAGTTCTTGGGCCAGTCGGAAACGTCCTGCTGGGTATACCCCGGTAGGCACATCCCCATCACTAAGCAAACAAAAACCAAAAACGAAAACCTAAGACGCTCCAAGAACAACACAACAGTGCATGAAACAATAAAAACGAAGTGTCTAGAAAGACCTGAGATTTTTATTGATGAAGAAGGGGATTCCTTGGGCATCCCCAAGCTTTTATGCTTGTAACTCTTGAATATTTCTTGGGGTGACATGGGGTGGCATCCCCAAGCTTGAGATTTTGTCCTTCTTCATCTCATTACATCATTCTTTCCTTACACCTGAAAATTTCCCTTCATACAAAACTTCACACAATCTTCATTAGCAACATTAGTGCATTCAAAAGATAATAGACCTTTATGTTTTAGTTTTAAAACAACAAAACTTTCACTAAAGACACAAGATAATGTATAAATTCCCTCAAAAAGCTCAATTTCCCAAAAAGAACCAAAAAGGAATCAATAAGAAGCAAATGCAAATAAATGCAGAAATCTGTCAAAACAGACCAGCAGGTAGAAACTGATTTTTTCGAAGACCTTATATTGCTCAAATCAAATAGTGTTAAACTAAGGAAAGTTATCTAACAACCTGGGGGATTTATTCATAAAATTATATCTCAATCCGACTTTCAGGGATTTTTCAAGAACTTTTACAGTGGAGCTCAAAAATCTGTTTCAGGACAGCAACTCCCCAAATCTTACTTCCCTCTCATTAGAGGTTGCTCTTGGCACAAAAATCAAATAAAAAAGAAAAGGAGAGGTTATTATAAAAGTAATAACTTCCAAGACTCAAGAAAACTATTGTGTTATCTCTCAAGAAGTACATTTCTTTAACGCCTTTAAGTTAGGCACAATAAGCAAGAATCAAGTATTTTCAAATGAAGAAGCATTAAGATCAATACTCGAAATCTCTTCAACTAGGAAAGGTATTGTAACACCCTCGGAATCGGCCCTATGCAAGTTTCAGCGATTCCCGCCAAACCCGCATAGAAACGATTCAAAGGTGCCCACCAGGCACTTCCGTGCGGGTGGAAAACGAAGTAATACCATTACACAATAGTCCACGATGGAACCCACAGAACAGATATATACAACAACGACTCAAAGAGTCAAGAATACAGATATACAATACAAAGATCCAAATCACCTTTAAAACGATATAGCGTCCAAGTACGGACAAGATGCAAATTGAGCTAAGAGCCCTGAAGAATAATCAATGGCGTCCATAACCCTGCCCAGGCCAAGCCGGAAGGGTAACCCTGCTAACGACGTCGATCTCAAAACATGCTTAAACAAAGGGGTGTCGACAAAGGGCAAAGGAAAAAGAGAGAGCGGTCAGTACTGAGGCCAGTACACGGCGAGACTAGAATTCGGCGGTCCTCGCCTACATAGGTATGGTGGACTGAAGCGGCAACACAGCATGCACTAAACAACCTATAGAGACTCGATATAACTGTCGGCTATCAGGGAGGGATAAGAAAGACCTATTCGAAACCAACCTGATTCTACCACCAAACATACCCATCCTGGTATTTCCCCCTCGAGACCAAACGAGGAAGTCAACCGAGGAACTCACACAGTTGGCAGTTTTATTCATTCCGTTATAGTTGCGGCAATTACTAGTCAAATATAGATAGTCATCCTGATACAATAAGCAGTTGGCAGTTTTAGTTAACCATTCCGTTGTAGTTGCAACACTTACTAGTCAGATACAATAAGCATGAGATATCCCAAACCCAGCAGTTGTTGGTACTTTTATTTAGCCATTCCGTTGTAGTGAAGCTGATTACTAGTCATATCGGATACAAGTCAAATTATAACAGTAAACTTTAGTTATAGTTGTCTATGATCGAGAACTGTGCTCCAAGTCGTCCATAACCGCGGACACGGCTTTTCGAAAAGATTTAACCCTGCAGGGGTGCACCAAAGTATCCACACGCACTTCGACCCTTTTTGCCAGATCAGTTAACATACACCCATCGGTATGTCGGCGGGGCCTAAGTCTTGACGTTTCCCAGACCCAAAGCAAGTACATGGGGGCCACCCCACTAACCTACCCGCAACGAAGTCGGCCGGTCTCCGAGACGGACTCAGGGTGGTTGTAAACGACTGGGAACCCGAAAGTGTGACTGGGCTTGTCGATACCGCGAAAACACTCCGCTTCCCTAAACAGTACAGGTGCAGTACCTCGCACAATCTTAAATAAAGCAGTAAAGCATGCCATAAGTACAGAATAGTAATAAAGCTCCAAACTACTTTGTGACCCCCAGTACAATACTTGGAATCAGGTACTAATCGATGGGGGTGCCCACACACCCCACCTGTGGTTAGCACGCTCGATCTCGGAACAGGTGTCAAGAACTCGGGGTCCTACGGGACACCAGTGAGCGGTTGGAAACCAAATATTGTCTATCACCCACCGGTGCCTCTCCATTTACCTACTTCAATTTTAGTTATTAAACAGTAATTAAAGCCATGATCATCTCCAACATTAAACATGCGGCAGTACTCCAACAACTGTGGTACTTTACGACACGCAACAGCACTTGAGCAAGCGACTACGACGCGCAAGTCCGACTATCTACCAATCAACAGGTAATAGGATGTGTCCAAGGCAATATAAGGCTGCAAGGGATATCACGGGTACGAAAACTATAGCATCGCAACACAGATAGCAATAGATCAACAGGGGGGAATAAATACTATAAAAGTAAGATAGGTAGAAAGGGGGAGGTGCTCGCCTGAAAAACATTGCCGAAGGTTCATCCGAAGATCGGGTCGACACTCGCATCAACTCATCGGCCTAATCCGCGAAGAAGCAAAGCACTAGCACAAACACCGGATGCACTATTTAATACTATGACAGAAGATCGGGCATGATGCATGTATGATGCATGACATGGCAAAGGATGCGATGCAATTAGGCCATGTTAAGCGGAACCGGGGTCCCGACATTTATTTAGAAGGTTCATGTTGTTTAGATACCCCACAATTTAAATGTTGTCTTAACAGGGCGAAACATGGCATCGGTTCGCTACACCAATTTAAATAGAGCCCATATAAGACTAGATTTGTCGGCATATGGACTCCATATTTAATTATAAGGTGAATCGGCTTAATTCCCCCAAACCCACAACATGTATGCAAGTATGACAATTTTATATGCAACAAGTAATATCATTTATAAAATAGGGCTCGAGAAAGGGGTCACACATATGGGTTCGGAAGATCTTGGTTCCGGGGGGGTTCGGGGTTCGACAGGGATCGGTCTCGGCGGCCACGAGGTTCGGACTCCGGGGTTCAGGGTATACGGATCTGTGAAGGAGATCATGGCGTTCCTAGGAGAAGATCTTGGCGTGCCGAGGATTCGGTCTTCGAATCCCGGAAAGGAGGTCTTGCGGTTTTCTGTGAAGGCGATCTTGACGTTCGGTGCCCGTGAAGTAGATCTTGTCGGTCCCATGTCGGCGTACTCGGCGTCTTCGGGTTCATGAGGTCGATCTTGCCGGTTCCCCTCAAAAGCTTTGGGGTCTTCTGGGATGGAGAACTTGACGCCCGTGTAGAAGATCTTTGGGTCCTGTGTCGAAGGTCATGCCGTCCCATTGTAGATCTTGTTGATGGTCCAGCAAAAGCCACCAGGTTCGGTCTTGGTTCCATTGTCGATGGCGATCTTGGCGGAACACTTCGAGTGGTGAAGATCTTGAGGTTTCCAGGGGTTCGGGTTCGGTCTCGGTTTCCAAGCGATAGATCTGGTACAACGGCGGTTCTCGCCCGTGGTCCTTCGGGTGTCTCTGGGTTTGATCGTCGGTGAAGATCTTGTTGAGATGAAGTCGGGGCACGTGTGGTCTTCATACTGTCCTGTTTTCATCCAAACTTGCAACACACATAGCCTCACAGAAGCTGAGTAAACACAACAGCCACATCTTGACAGGGATAGGTAGCGTTGGTTTAGCAGGAACAGGGCCAAACAACAACAGATGAACCACATCGACGCCCTAGAGCAGGGACTCGTGCGGGAGGAACAGGTGACCAGTTCATCGACTGGGGATTGCAGAGGCATGGCCGTACGCGAGGGGCGCTGTGCTATCGCACGGAGAGCAAGGCGAGAAGGGCGGCGAGCGGCAGGGCCGGTCGGAGCTCGCAGGGTCGCCGGGCTCGGCGGGGACGGCCACTGCAGAGGAGGTGGGACCCGGGAAGGAGAGACAGAGGGTCGGCCGGCTCTGGCTCGAGGAGATTGAGGGGCGGCTTGCTGGCGAAGGCGAGCTCGGGCAGCGGCGTCGGGTGCTGAGGGAGGCCGACGCGCCATGGGGAGGCGGTGGATGGCGACGGGGATGCGGGCGCGCCGGACACACGGGGCCGGCCAGAGCAGGAGCTCGAGGTCGGGGGCCTGCACGACGGTGGCGTTGGCTTGGCGAAGAGGCGGCCGGCGAGGCGGAGGACTGGCGCGGTTGTGGCCGGAGCCGGGAGGAGGGCGGCGCCGCAGAGAGGCGCTGGCGGGGCTCGGGGATGGATGGAGCAGCCCAGGTCGCAGCGGGCGTCGAGCGGCCAAGGGCGGCGGAGAGGTGGCTGGGGCCAGGGGAGAGGAAGGAGAGGAGGGCGCCGTCGGGCGACGCGGTTCGGTGGCGGGGGCCGACGCCAGTGGATCTGGCCGAAGGCGGCGGTGGACGGGCCAGAGCAGGGTATGCCGGGGACCAGAAGACGACGACGAGGTGGGGAGGTCCGCGGCGGCGAAATGGAGCTCGGGGCCGGAAGGGGACGCGTCCACCACTGGGGATGGCGAGGGCGGTGGCCCGAGGCGGCGCTCCGCGAGGTGGAGAAGGGGCGTCCGGAGGCGGGGTTGTTGCGGGCTCATGAGGCGAGCGACGGGGGCGGAGTCGTGTCGAGGGAGGGGATCGATCGGGAGTGGGGAAACGCGTGCGGTTCAGAGTGAGTGGGGCAGGGAGGTGGGGCCGGGATGCAGGCAGTAGGCGGCTGCGCGCGTGTAACGTTGTTGTGTGTGCCGTTGTGGTTTAGCTGGTAGGTGGGTTGGCGGCTGCTGGGTGAGGGAGTGGTGGGGGCAGGGGTGGGTCCAGGTACGGGGATGGGGAGAGGGCGACGATCCCGAGGCGGGGCTGGTCGGCACGGATGGGACGTGGGGTGGGAAAAGGAGGTGGCCAGGCGGGAAACAGCACGCCGCGGGGTGGTTTTTCGCGCCCAGGTAGAGCGTGTCCCTTCGTGGGAGTGGGGCCAGGTGGGCCAGCAGGTGGCGGCTAGGGGGAGGTGGCAGGTGGTGATTGGTGGATATTTGGGGTCAGGCTGATGTGGCGAGCTGTGGTTGGCAGGGGTGATGTGGAGGGGGGCTGGGTAGATAGGATGGGGTAGGAAAAGATTTGGGGTGGCTCTGGTTTGTACTGGGGGTGGCCGACTGGGTCGGATCGGCCCGGTACGGCTGCCCCCTGAAAAATAAAATAAATATTTTATTATTTAAAACGGGGATTTTTGAAATCCATTGGTAGGCGAAACAAAATAATCCGGAGACCCGGGTTTGGATTTTGAAATAAAGGCGGGGTATTTAGAAAACAAAATATGTTTTTCGAAAATAGTTTCAGACAAACAAATGCATGATGATGACGATGCTCAAATGCAATGTGGCATGATGACATGAGCATGCGGTCATGATGATGCAATGCACAAAAACAACGCGATTTTCTTGTTGCGGTTTTTGTGGGGCGCCACAGGTATCTCATCGAAATGAGTTTTATATGGTCCTTTGTCATATCTCTGAGGTTCACTACTTCCATCAAATGGGTTTTCAGGAACAATTTAGTCAAAATTCTTTTCTAAGGCTTCATGTATTCCTACAACTTTAAAAGGAATGGGTATCTTAATTTCCTCTCCATTGGGTTTGGTTTTATCCAACTTTTCTAAAGTGACCATAACATCTACACATGAGCCTAGCATATTAAAACATTCAGAGACCTTTCTGGCTTCCTTAGCATCATCATTTAACTGTTTTAGCAAAGTTTCTATGATAAAATCTCTCTTTTCAGCATCCTCTTCTTCTTTTAGTTTAAGAAACAAAATTTGCATCATTGGGTTAAGGTTAACAAAACTAGCCTCCAACATCCGAACCCCCTCCAGTATTAAGTTGCAAGCAACGAATAACTGCTTTAAGCAAAGTGTGTAAGGTAAACAATCCACTTGTTCCATGAACAAGATATCGTTGTTTTCTCCCTAGTAGCAACAACACATCTACAACCTTAGAGATTTCTGTCACTTCCCCAAATTAAATAGAGCCATGAACCCATTATCGAGCATAAATACTCCCTCTTGGAGTCACTAGCATCTACTTGGCCAAGATAGCTATTAGAAACAGAGAGCATGCAAGATCACAAACAACATAGACATGATAGAATCAATAAGATAGAATCATTAACCAATCTGACATAGTAATCTCAATATCCATCGGATCCCCGCAAACACAACATGCATGATTACAAATAGATGATCTTGATCATGAACAGAGCTCACAAGATCTAAACATTGTAGCACAAAGGAGGAGAAACAGCCATGTAACTACTAAATGGACCCGTAGTCCAAGGTGGAACTACTCACGCATCATACCGGAGGCTGGCATGGTGATGAAGAAGGCCTCCGCGAGGATATCTCCCCTCCGACAGGGTGCCAGGAAGAGCTTAAATCCCCCCGATCTATGGACGATGGTGGCGGCGACTACGGACAGTTTCGTGGAAGATTGATCGTTTACTTAGGGTTTTGGTATCGGGGGATTATTATAGGTGAAGAGGGAGACCAAGGGGTGCCCGAGGCGGCTGCACCCCCTAGGCGCGGGCCAGGCCAGGCCGCACGGCCACGGGGTGTGGCCCCCACCATTCCCTTGTTTGTCTCGTCTTCTAGCTTCGTGTTCCCCACAGTAAAATATTGAGTTTTGCTTTTGTCCCGTCTAATTCCGAGAATGTTGATTTTCTGGAACCAAAAACAACAGAAAATAGGCAACTGGCACTGTTAGTCCCAGAAAACATATAAAAATACCTCAAAGTGTAAACAAAGCAAAGCAAAGTGGATACTAAACAAGCATGGAACATGAAAAATTATAGATACCTTTTCGACGTATCAAGAAACTACCATGTCAAGACCACAATAATTATAATATCAATATTGAGGTTCTCCAAAATTTGCGCGACGGTTCCAAGTGGACCATTGATCCGGAGATCATCAAGAAGCGCCGAGACAGGGCTTATGGCTTTATCTAATATGCCCACATACACTCCTTCACAGAGGGGCCGAGCTTTCTTGACGAAAAAGAAGAAGATGTAGGGGAGGAGGGAGAAGAAGAGGGAGAAGAAGAAATAGTGGATGAGGAAATTGAAGCCGAGATTCCTATTCCAAAAACCGACACTTCTACCCCAGCCGCCGACACTTATTTTTGGGCACTACTCTTGTCAGCACTAGTTCTGATCCTGTAGCCTCTTAGGATTAAAAACTTGAATTCGCTAAATCGCCGGTATGTCGGGTGCAGATGTAATATATACTGAAGGGAATATGCATGAGAGACAATAATGAAATGGTTATTATCTTATTCCTTATTTATAATAAATGTTAATTTTGCATGCTATAATTGTATTAATCGGAAACATTAATACATGTGTCTTTAATAGACAAATAAAGTGTTCCTAGTTATGCCTCTCATATAAACTAGCTTGATGATTAACAAGATGATCAAGGTTTCCTGATCATGGACATTGGATATTGTTAATAACAAGGTCATAACATTGGTGGAATGATGTCATGAACATTCATCTGAAGTATAGTAGTATGATCAAAGTCATTACGTTTAAATTTCTATAACATCATTACAAATAACTTTAGTCCTTATACCATGAGATCATGTTAACCACTAACACGTGAAGAGTAGCTTGATAACATCAAACATCACATCGTAATTGGGTGACTATAAAGGTGTGTTCAGATACTCTGATAGTGTTCTGTAGAGGCTCATGGATCAAGACTTGGATTTGTCCATCCAAATAATGGAGAGATATACTCTAGGCCCTCTCGGTGATATCACATTGATATATCTTGCAATCAAGTTATGGGGATCACTATAATGGTATATCACGGGAACATGAAAAGAGTACATGTCAGTAACGAGATCAAACTAGGTATGGGGATACCGATGATCGAATCTCAGACATTTAAAATATCAGGAGACAAAGGGATTTAGTTACAATGTTAAAGTTTCACACGATCACAAGAAGTCACCATTGAATGTGTGGGAGTTAGTACGGATCTCCGGGTCCCATTGATAATTATTGATCAGAGAGGTGTCTCGATCATGTACACATTATTAATAAACCGTAGGGTGACACACTTAAGGGATATAGACACCATTCGGAGCAAATAAGATGCCAGATAAAGAATATCAAAGCACTAGAATTATTTCAATGGAAACCGAAATTGTTTCGGGTGAAATTTCTAAAATTAGGTTCTGCATGTGATATTGGAATGTTGCAAGGGGTGTTATGTGAATGTTTGTTAATTAATGTAATTAAAAAATTCTGAATAAATAAATAAAAGAGATTGTATTTAATTTCGAGGAAATTTAATGGAGGTGAGTGGAATTTTGAGTGGAGGCATGCTTATGAGAGTGGAGACTTTTTGTGTGAGTCGAAGCTCCAACCACATTAATGAGGAAGAGGTGGGGGCAGCCACCATGGACACTGTTGGCTGCACTGGGTTGATGTAGGAGCGCTTTGTTGGGAACCCCAAGAGCAAGGTGTGAAGTAGCACATCAGCAAGTTTTCCCTCAGTAAGAAACCGAGGTTATCGAACCAGTAGGAGGAAGGAAACGTCACACAGGTGTTGCAAGCAACACGGAGACCTACACAACACAACTCAAGACTTTGCCCCAACGAATTAGTGAGGTTGTCAATCTCACCGGTTTGCTGTAACAAAGGATTAAACGTATGGTGTGGAAGGTAATGGTGGTTTGCAGCATGTAAGCACTAACAGTGGAAGATGTATCAATGGTAAAGATTGTACCGAGGTCCATAGTTCACTAGAGGTGCTCTCCTTAAATAAACAACATGGCATGAAGGGTAAACAAATTACAGCGAGACAATTGACAGGAACTGAGCAAGACATAACAATGCAATTACTAGTCAGAAAGATCGTATGAGGTTGATTGGGAAATACAACAAGATACATAGACCGCCATCCAACTACATCTATGACTAGAAGTCCACCTTCAGGTTATCATCTGAACCCCCTCTAGTATTAAGTTGCAAGCAACAGACAACTGTTTGAAGCAAAGTGTGTAAGGTAAACAGTCCACATGTTCCATGAACAAGAGACCGTTGTTTTCTCCCTAGTAGCAACAACACATCTACAACCGAAGAGATTTCTGTCACTTCCCTTGGAAACTAGAGGCATGAACCCACTATCTAGCATAAATACCCCCTCTTGGAGTCACTAGCAACTACTTGGCCAAGATAGCTACTAACAACAAAGAGCATGCAAGATCACAAACAACACAGACATGATAGAATCATAAAGACAAAACCATTAATCAAACCAACATAATAATCTCAATATCCGTCGGATCCCCGCAAACACAACATGCATGATTACAAATAGATTAGATCTTGATCATGAACGGAGCTCACAAGATCTATACATGAAAGCACAAAGGAGGAGATACAACCATCTAGCTACTACATGGACCCATAGTCCAAAGTGGAACTACTCACGCATCATACCAGAGAGAAGGCCTCCGGGATGATCTCCCCTCCAGCAGGGTGCCAGGAAGAACCTCAGATCCCCCCGATCTAGGGACGATGGTGGCGGCTATAGACGGTTTCGTGGATTTATGATCGGGTACTCAGCGTTTATGCATCAGGGGCTTCTTATAGGCGAATGGGAAGACCGAGGCGACGGCCAGGGCCACCAAACCCTAGCCAGGCACGGGGTGGGGCCCACCCGCGCCTGGGGTGGGTCTGGCCCCTCTGGCTGGCCCCTCCGGCTCTCCTCTGGACTTCTTGTTTATGGCACCCCGGATTTACGGTCCGAGAATACCCGTTATGCCTGCAATTCACGTTCCCATTATCAGTGAGCAGTGAGCATAACCGACAAGTATCATTACAACATCCATGAATAATGAGTACAAGTACTTCCAAATGTGCCATTAACCTTCTAGCGCAGAGCCCATGTCATGCCTTAACCTACAGGCAACTGACTAGGAAGACGGCCTAGCTCGCATAAATGTCAACATCTCCATCGTTTCCCTTGATCATCTGAAAGTCTGGATAAGTAAATAGCCAGGGACAATGCCGGTGAGTACTTTGAATGTACTCACAAACCTCCTTAAGAGAACAACAAATAAGGATATGCAATATGGATGTGGTAGGATGGCTCCAAGGAAGGTTCTTTTATAAACTAATTTCTCTTGTAGATATAGCATGTCTCTATATCTTTGTTGAAAAACTTTTGTAAAGCATTTTGGAAACCTTTTTGAAAAGTTTTAATAAAACCCTAGGATTGGGTCACCCATTTGTTTTCCTTCCGGTCATCTCCTGATCAAACTTCCTCCTCCCTTTACTTGACCATCCCGCGGTCAAAACATTTTTGGGCTATTTCTTTTCCGAAGTCCTTTTTGAAAAACAAAACCATCACCCCCATACAGCAGCCATCCCAACCGTCCATGACCGACGACTCACCTATTCGAATAGATTTACACTCTGCAGAGGTTGTACATTGTACCCACACCATCAGATTACCCGTCCCTGATCTACATCTATCGCGGGTCGAATAATCGATCAAGACCTTCTGGATGCCCTCTCCGATACAAGATCCTACCCTATGAGGTTAACCCCCTTAACACCGGGATGACCTATGTAGTAACTAGCCAACCGGAGCGCATTTTGCACCTTGACGGGTGTGCGCTTTCAATCAGGGGCTCATAGTATTGCGCGGAGGCCCGTAGGCTCTTCATTCCTTCTCCCGGTCGATGCTATGCATGGACCGCTGAACAGAGAAGGCCCACCCTCCGGGGATTGTTTACCCTTGTATTAGTGTGAGGCACCTATACCAGATTATACAAACTTATAGCCCAGCCCCGTCCCATTCCAGAGTAATGTGGTTGCACGGGTTAATTGTTCAAGCATTAGGAACTGTACAGCCGGGCGTGTTTTTGTAAACATTTTTCCTCCATCTCTTGTCCACCTTTTTGTAAAACAAAACCCATCTCATTTTCCAAACACTTGGTAAGCCAGGCCTCACCAAGGTTTCCTCATAAAACATTTTGTAAGTCTTTTCCCGGGTTCTTCCCATTCTACACTTTTGTTTAGGCTAAAACGGGGTCTCCAAGGAGTTATGATGTTAAACACCATCTACCATACTAAGGGAAGATGGGTATTATACAAAAGGGGTTGTACCTAATGATACTAAGAGGTAATTATTTGGAGGAGCCAAACATTCCCTATATAAAGTATATCATAGTAAAACAAATGCACTTTGCATAAATGATTAGATAAAACATGCATAGATAAAATAACAGGACAAGGTGTATGAGCAAGAAGGTGGCTTGCCTGTGACCAGCGAGATGTCCCATGAATTCCTTAGAATACCAGAAAGCCAATACAATCATAATAATAATATCCTGATGCTTCATTCTTCTCTATGTCACTTAATTGCAACTATCACCGTCATCGAGCAAACATGCAAGTTGCAAACACCACAATCAAAACAATGCTTACAATCATCAATACATACATCAAGAAATCATACAACACAAGGTATACATTAGTAGGGTGCTGGAGGATTGGGTTGATTACATCGGTAGAAGATGTGGAAGCATAGGAAGATGATCCCTTCAGATTTGAAGTCTAGGAAATACCCAAGAGTGGTTTTTTTTAGCAAGTACAAGTTCTGTATAATATCATTGGATAAAAAGGATACCATCAGATAGGTATTGATAAAATAAATCCAACAAAAGTGGTTTCACTATTTTATCAATTACCATTGATTTATAATGGATTTTATAGTGATTAAAACTCTAGTTTTAGGAAATAATTCCCCAGACATAATCTAGAGCTCCAAAAATTATTTCCTTGGATGATTGGGTAGTATTTGGTGGACTAATTCACTGAGAGTTGGATTTACTTTAAAACAATTACCAGAATGCCCTTGAGAAATTCCCAAAGGCAGTACTGGATAGGATTTGTCTTTTTCATCGGATTTAAATTGTAGAATATTTTTAGGTTATTCCAAGGACACAAGTTATGTACTTGAAATAGCTTTCTGTATAAACTGGGATCACCATTTTTGGATTTATAGCACTCCAATGGTGAATTTATTGGTGAACAAACCATGCATAGAAATGTTTAATTCACCATAATTCAATAAAAACTCAATAAATCTTGGGATCCTGGGTTTTGGTACTCATTGGTATATACTACCTCCATCCCAAGGCTTAAGGCCTATATTATTTTTAAAAAGTCAAACTATTTTAAGTTTGACAAAGTTTTTACAAAAAAATGTTAATATGCAAAATACATAATCAATATCATTAGATAGATAATGAAATATATTTTTATATGATTTCTAAAAAATATCATGTTTATTGATATTTTTTCAAAAAATTTGGTCAAAGTTCAGTTGGTTTGACTTTTCAAAAAAAATATAGGCCTTAAGCCTTGGGATGGAGGGAGTAGGTTTACTAGGAGTTGGAATTAGGTCAAAACCACATTTGGTTTATCCTAGAGAATTTTCTAAAGGCAGAAAAGTCCTGACGTTCCTATTTTTATTGTGGGAAAACTAGGAAGACATTTTAGGTGGGACCAATGGGACATGCAAGGTATGCCCAATACCTTTCAGTGCCAATTGGCTTTTCTCCATTTGGAAATAACAAACTCTCTGGAAGATTTTACTGGTGAAATGGACACATGTGGCTAATTTAATTTCCAAGATTTATTTATACCATATTTTGGTCCAGCACCAAGTCCGCATGTTAGGTTAGTGACTTAAGTACTTGTGAAAAATACTACCACAAATTATATGGGTCAATTCCATTGTTGAATTGAATTAAACCATACAAGTACCCTGCAGATCTGGATTTAAAAATAGAAAAGAAAAAGAGGCAATGCAGGCAGATCAGGCCTGCTCGGGTTGCGCTTCACGTGGGAGGGGAAAATTCAAGGCCTGCCAGGCGGGGCCGGGCTATCAGAGGGAGAGGAGGGCGAACCGGTACCTGCTATCGTCGGCCGTTGGATTGAGACGAGATGGATGACACTAGAGCTTCTTCCTCCTTTCATCGAGGGCGTCAGGCGGGAAACCCTAGCAGCGACGGTGGCGCGTCGGTGAGGGTTTTCTGGGCCTCGTCGGTGACTGTAGAGTGGCTAGGGAGGAGCGAGGCGGCGCGACGACCTCGGGGATGGGTGGAAATGGTAGCTTTCGTGCCGGGAGCTTGTTTATGTGAAGATGGCTGAGGAGGAGCTTGGGGGCTCGCCGATGAAACCTCCAGGGGTTGCTGCATGTCAAAAAGAAGCGCAGGGTTAGTTTCACCAGAGCAAGGGGTTATGGGGAAGGGACATGCAGAGAGATCGGAGCGAATGGGAGAGCACCACGCTCGGTTCTGGAGCAATGGCCAAGAGTTCTTGTTCTTCTTTTCTCGGGCTAGGCAGAGCAATAGAGGAGGGATGGCTCTCTGGGAGGTAGGTGGGAGGAAGAGGATCGGAAATGAGCAGCAAGGGGGTGATGGGGTGGCCTCTGGCCTATTTAACTCGAGGGGGTTGGGGGTAGGATGGACAATGTCCATGGAGGGCTTGAGGGAGGTGTTGGCCAGGGATTGGCTCATTGGGGTTGTGGAGTGGTCGTGTCGGACCAGTGGCTTGACAACGGGGGTGCTGGAGTGTAGATATTTTGTTAGGCATGTGTTTGTGTCCAAAAATCTCTTTCTCCTCTCTCAAAGATCTAGAAGACAAAGGTGAATAGTGGCAAGCTACAGTGCTGGTCGACCAGGGTGATGTGTGCTACTGATAAGGGGTGTTGGGCAGGTTTGGACATGGTTTGGCTTTGATTTAACTCAAGTTTGATGGTTTTGTAAAATGTTGATCAAATGGATGCTTGTGAAGGAAGTTGAAGAAATTGCATTGGGCAGAGTGTGCAAATGGTACTGGTGTGTGCATAAAGTCATTGCATAACCCTATGAATTATTTGGCATTTTTCTAAGTATTATAAGCCCATTTAAAAGCATTTATTCAAAAAGTGAAGAAATAGATTATGGAAGTTAATGTAATATTTTTACAATAGACAAGGTTGGTTTTTGATGTGAGATGGTCCTAAATACCATATGACACATTGGAGAATTTTATTGGAATTTATTGGGGTGGAAAAGTATTTCTAAGGAATTATTTTTGTTTCTGCCATTTAAGAAAATGGCAAAGAGAAATAATAAAGAATCTCAAAAATCTTTATTTTGAATTTGTAATATTGGTTATGATATATAGAACTCAAATGTGCATTGAGTTGGCCAAGTGATTTGGAGAAAATCAGATTTGCCTTTATAGACGTAGGTTTTAGGGTTTTGCCAGAAAAAGAATTTAAATAGTTTTAGGCTCCAAATAATTATGGGAATTATTTGGGGAACTATCCTAACCAAGGTAGAGGATGTAAGATTGTTTTATACATCATTGTCCACCTGTGTTTTGAAGGATTTTTGGTGAAAAGGAAAGAAACTAGATTTTTGGGAATCTAGGGTTTTGTTATTTTCATGCCACCAAAACGGGGTTGTATTTGTGGGCTCAGAGTTCACCTTGGTACAAGGGGTATAGGGATATATAGAACAAGTCATATAGAGGATCATGGAATCAAGAGTTGGGCTTGGTTGGATTTGAGGTGGTGTAGAGGACATGGCAAACTTTCTTGAAAATAAGGCTGCCATAATAGATACATCAAGTAGCCTCCTAAACCACGTGGGTTTAAGAAGCACAAGGCTCCAATGGAAACAAGTGAGGTGGGGGTTTATTGGCCATGGTTATTAGATCATAACCATTCAAAGAGTTGGTCAAGGGGAGGTAGCATATAGATGTGAGCTTCTGCCCAAGTAGGAAGGATGACAAGATTTGCAGAAAAGATGGTTATCTTGACTACAAAACCATCATGGATGAGTGGGAACCATAATGGTTTATCCAAGGAAAATAGTGGTATTTGGTAGTAATTATGATGTACTACAATAGGGTTCAAATACATTCTCAAGAATGCACACAGGTTGGAAAAGGTAGAGCTCCAAAGATTGTATCTAGATAAGAAATGCAGACTTAGCCATTTTGGCAGATTGAGGGTTTTGGACAAGAGTGCAAGTGTAGATGAATTTGAGGGTATGCCAGTTTCCAAAATCATGATCAAGGGGATGATGTTGAAGTGTTAACTAAGTATATAGGATCCATGCTCAGATTGGGTCTTCACTGAGTGGGAAACTATTTGAAAGGATTATCCCTGGATTGATCTGATTAGGAGGGGTGATGATCACCTTAGTGGCTTAGGATAGATCCAGACTTGTATGCTTGATATGATATTGATGATCACAAGAATAGATTGGGTACTATGGTATGAGATACTAGATTAGCTCACTCTAGATCCTAAGCAAACAATGCAATCAGCAGATCAAGGAAATTCATCCGATAAAACTTATCCAAGTACTACCAGGGTTACCATCAAGCCTAGATTGAGGTAGGGATGGGTATTTTGAATTCGTTGTGTTTTGAATTAAGATAAGTACCTCTTGGTTTTTCTACCAAGATTGGAATGAAGGGGTTTTGAATAGAGGTTTTGGAAAACCTAGGGGTAAGAGTAGTTGAGAGTTGTGTCTTCAAAACATAAGGAGATTATATTTTGTTCTCCATATTTTTTTAATTGAACTAGTAAAATATTTTTGTTTTGTCAAAGTCATCTCGGCTCAGGTTTTGAAATTCCAGAACATTTGAGAATATGAAAGATGAGCCAAGACTTCTCTTTATGTAAAGTAGTTTTTTGGCAACTAGTGTTGAGATAAGAGGTATAACCTCTAATACACAATCAGTTGTAAGAAACACAAGTCTGCAAGTAAAAAAACATTGCACATGTAACAAGAAAAAGTTTTTGTTCCCCTGATTTGTTTCCCTTTGGACATTAAATCAGGGTTGCTAAAATTGGGATGTTACAGACCTTTCCCCCTTAAAATAATCTCGTCCCCAAATTAGGGAGGAGTAGGGTTGGGGGATAACCTCCGCTTAACAATTTCTACGGTGGAAGTTATGAGATGTTTGAAGCTCTTCCAATAAACGGGCATGGTCAGCTAAGGTTCGGAGCTGAGTGGATTCGGATTGGGCGGTTTAGATTTTTGTCAAATGGAAAAGACGCAGTCTTTTCCCCTTAGGGCGATTCCAGGTAGGTTTAGCATCGACAGGGTACCTTCTTCTTGAGGCGAGACAGCGAGTTGAGCCTTCTTCAAACCTTTACCGCTGAAGTTGGCTTCTCTGCCTTCTTGGTATTGAAACGATAGGAGTGCTGGCTAGGCTTTCAACTATGCGGTGGAGAACTTTCCTATAGTACCTTCTGATTCTGGAGGAGTGCCGATTGTCGTCCTTCTTGCAGGGTCGTTCATTTGTATTTTGTAGGAGTGGTTATCACTTAGTACTAACTAGCGGTCGAATCCAGGGGTCTATATGGTTTTTGGGTGGGAAAGACGTAGTCTTTCCCCCCTTAGAGAAAAATTAGGGGTTCTTGGTGAAGTCGCCGACTTTCTTGATTGGATTTGTATGCTAATGTCGGGGTAAGGCGCTACATCATTCCTTCGGGGTTAGCAGAGTCGGAGCTCTTTTAAGGGGAGTGGTTAGCAGAGATAGAGGAGAAAGGACTTTGTGGCGTCTTCAGAGAAACTCGATGCTTTGGGTTGCTTTCTACTCCTTGGGTAGTAGTATTGGTAGCGTCGGGTAGTCTTGTCGGCTTAAATCTGAACGTCTCGGTGATTGGGGAGGATCGATCAGACTTATGGAGATTATTGATGATGTTTGTGTTATGTTCCTCTGACGACTGTTGGGGTGGGGTTTGGAGCAGGTTCTTGGATTGGAGATCTTCTGGTATTATCTTCTCAGGGTCGGTCTTCTGGAATAGAGTGGAAAGACGCAGTCTTTCCACCTTAGAGCTTTACTTGGGGTCGTCGTGGTTGTGGTCGATCCTTCGTCTTGGGGCATTGGCGTGATACTGGAGGTGTGGTCTTCGAGTGACGCCTTATTGCGACTACCAGCCGATGGTGCTTACCTAATGAAGCCATATGGGTTATCTTGGGTTAGTTTTCGATTAGCAATGCTTCTTATTAGTCCTTACTCAAGGTGGAGGCATTTAGGCTTCAGATGGGTTGTCTTCACTTGAGGTCGTTGTGTTTCTTTGGTTCGATGATGAAGTAGACTTGTTGTCTTTGGACCTTCGTATCTTCCAGATCCTTGGAGCATTGGGGAACTAAGGAACGAGTAGGAGTTGTCAGGGATTTCTTTATATGGCCATCCTGATGAGGAGAGGTTCCAGCATTGGGGTTGCGAGGGTTAGCGTCGGGATACGCCTACAGGGTGTTCATACAATAGGGTCTAGTGATCCGAGGCAGACAAGCAACACATTCCAAGCATCATACACTCACATGACAAGAAAACAAGGCACACCGTCGGTACTAAGGGGTGACTACACGTCATAAGGGGAATCCTATTTTAGGGTTGCTAATCCTAAGTACGGACATCACGGGGGTCTTATCTTCTGTCCGGCCATCTTTTGTTGTTGGTGCCACACTTGATATATTTGGGGGCGATGAAGGACTTAGTCGGTAAGGCGATCTTGTAGTGTCTTTCGTCATGGGTAGCTCCTTTGTTTTTCTTGTCTTGGGGTCTCTTCATTCAAGGATCTCCATCTTCGTAGTCTTCGAGTCGGACTTTGTTTGGAAAAGTGGAACATTTGAAGTAGATGAGATATAGAGTAATCTATTTTCAAAATGTTTAAGTCAGAGAAGATGAGATAAGAAATCCTTCAAAAAGCTTTTGACAAAATAGTTTTCGAAACCCGGTGTTTTCCAAAATAAGGGTTGTCCTGTCTAACGTGCATGCTAACTAAGGTCTCCTACAGTGAGGATGGCTCTGATACCATGTCTGTGGCACCTCGGATTTACAGTCCGAGAATACCCGTTATGCCTGCAATTCACGTTCCCATGATCAGTGAGCCGTGAGCATAACCAACAAGTATCATTACAACATCCATGAATAACAATTACATGTACTTACAAATGTGCCATTATGGTGATACAACATGAATAGCGGAAGTCTTCCAGCGCAGAGCCCATGTCATGCCTTAACCTACAGGCGACTGACTGGGAAGACGGCCTAGCTTGCATAGACGTCAACATCTCCATCGTTTCCCTTGTTCATCTGAAAGTCTGGCCAAGAAAATAACCAGGGACAATGCCGATGAGTACTTTGAATGTACTCGCAAACCACCTTAAGAGAACAACAAATCAGGATATGCAATATAGCTATGGTAGGATGGCTCCAAGAGAGGTTCTTTTATAAACTAATTTCTCTTGTAGATATAACATGTCTCTATATCTTTGTTGAAAAACTTTTGTAAAGCATTTTGAAAACCTTTTTGAAAAGTTTTAAGAAAACCCTAGGATTGGGTCACCCATTTTTTTCCTTCCGGTCATCTCCTGACCAAACTTCCTTCTCCCTTTCCTTGACCATCCCGCGGTCAAAACATTTTTGGGATATTTATTTTCTGAAGTCCTTTTTGAAAAAAAAACCATCACCCCCGTACAACAGCCATCGCAACCATCCATGACCGAGGACTCGGCTATTCGAATAGATTTACACTCTGCAGAGGTTATACACTATACCCACACCATCTGATTACCCGTCCCTGATCTACACCTATCGTGAGTCGAATAACCGGTCAAGACCTTCCGGATGCCCTCTCCGATACAAGATCCTACCCTATGAGGTTAACCCCCTCAACACCGGGACACCCTATATAGTAACCAGCCAACCGGAGCGCATTTTGCACCTCGACAGGTGTGCGCTTTCAATAAGGGGCTCATAGTATCGCGCGGAGGACTATAGGACCTTCATTCCTTCTCACGGTCGATGCTACACATGGACCGCTGAACAGAGAAGGCCCACCCTCCGGGGATTGTTTACCCCTGTAGTAGTGTGAGGCACCTATACCAGATTAGACAAACATCCAGCCCAGCCCCGTCCCATTCCAGAGTAATGTGGTTGCATGGGTTAATTTTTCAAGCACTAGGAACTGTACAGCCAGGCGTGTTTTCGTAAACATTTTTCCTCCATCTCTTGTCCACCTTTTTGTAAAACAAAACCCTTCCCATTTGCCAAACACTTGGTAGGCTTGCCTGCAATTCACGTTCCCATGAACAGTGTGCCATGAGCATAACCGACAAGTAACATTACAATATCCATGAATGACGAGTACAAGTACTTACAAATGTGCCATTATGGAGATACAACATGAATAGCGGAAGTCTTCCAGCGCAGAGCCCATGTCATGCCTTAACCTACAGGCGACTGACTAGGAAGATGGCCTAGCTCGCATAGACGTCAACATCTCCATCGTTTCCCTTGTTAATCTGAAAGTCTGGCCAAGTAAATAGACAGGGACAATGCTGGTGAGTACATTGAATGTACTCGCAGACCACCTTAAGAGAACAACAAATCAGGATATGCAATATGGCTGTGGTAGGATGGCTCCAAGAGAGGTTCTTTTATAAACTAATTTCTCTTGTAGATATAACATGTCTCTATATCTTTGTTGAAAAACTTTTGTAAAGAATTTTGGAAACCTTTTTGAAAAGTTTTAAGAAAACCCTAGGATTGGGTCACACATTTGTTTTCCTTCCAGTCATCTCCTGACAAAACTTCCTCCTCCCTTTCCTTGACCATCCCGCGGTCAAAACATTTTTGGGATATTTCTTTTCCGAAGTCCTTTTTGAAAAACAAAACCATCACCCCCGTACAACAGCCATCCCAACCGTCCATGACCGAGGACTTGCCTATTCGAATAGATTTACACTCTATAGAGGTTGTACACTGTACCCACACCATCTGATTACCCGTCCCTGATCTACACCGACCGGGGGTCGAATAACAGGTCAAGACCTTATGGATGCCCTCTTCGGTATAAGAGCCTACCCTATGAGGTTAACCCCCTCAACACCAGGACACCGTATATAGTAACCAGCCAACAAGAGCTCATTTTGCACCTCGACGTGCGCTTTCAACGAGGGGCTCATAGTATCACGCGGAGGCCCGTAGGCCCTTCATTCCTTCTAACGGTCTATGCTACGCATAGACCGTTGAACAGAGAAGGCCCACCCTCCGGGATTGTTTACCCCTGTAGTAGTGTGAGGCATCTATACCAGATTAGACAAACTTCCAGCCCAGCCCCGTCCCATTCCAGAGTAATGTGGTTGCATAGGTTAATTGTTCAAGCATTAGGAACTGTATAGACGGGCGTGTTTTCATAAACATTTTTCCTCCATGTCTTGTCCACCTTTTTAAAAACAAAACCCTTCTCATTTTCCAAACACTTTGTAGGCTTGCCTGCAATTCATGTTCCCATGAACAGTGAGCCGTGAGCATAACCGACAAGTATCATTACAAGTATCCATGAATAACGAGTACAAGTACTTACAAATTTTCCATTATGGCGATACAGCATGAATAGAGGAAGTCTTCCAGCGCAGAGCCCATGTCATGCCTTAACCTACAAGCGACTTACTGGGAAGACGGCCTAGCTCGCATAGACGTCAACATCTCCATCGTTTCCCTTGTTCATCTGAAAGTCTGGCCAAGAAAATAACCAGGGACAATGCTGTTGAGTACTTTGAATGTACTCGCAAACCACCTTAAGAGAACAACAAATCAGGATATGCAATATGGCTGTGGTAGGATGGCTCCAAGAGAGGTTCTTTTATAAACTAATTTCTCTTGTAGATATAACATGTCTCTATATCTTTGTTGAAAAACTTTTGTAAAGCATGTTGGTAACCTTTTTGAAAAGTTTTAAGAAAACCCTAGGATTGGGTCACACATTTGTTTTCCTTCCAGTAATCTCCTAACAAAACTTCCTCCTCCCTTTCCTTGACCATCCCGCGGTCAAAGCATTAGGAACGGTACATCCGGGCGTGTTTCAATAAAAAAAATTCCTCCTTCTCTTGCCCACCTTTTTGTAAAACAAAAGCCTTCTCATTTTCCATACACTTGGTAGGCCAGGCCTCACCAAGTTTTTCTCATAAAACATTTTGTAAGTCTTTTCCCGGGTTCTTCCCAATCTACACTTTTGTTTAGGCTAAAACAGGGTCTCCAAGGGGTTATGATGTTAAACACCATCTACCATACTAAGGTAAGGTGGGTATTATACAAAAGTGGTTGTACCTAATGGTACTAAGAGGTAATTATTTGGAGGAGCCAAACATTCCCTATATAAAGTATATCATAGTAAAACAAATGCACTTTGCATAAATGAGTAGATAAAACATGCATAGATAAAATAATAGGACAAGGTGTATGAGCAATATTGTGGCTTGCCGGTGACCAGCGAAATGTCCCGTGACTTCCTTAGAATACCAGAAAGCCAATACAATCATAATAGGAATATCCCGATGCTTCATTCTTCTCGGTGTCACCTAATCGCAACTATCGCCATCATCGAGCAAACATGCAAGCAAGCAACACAACAATCAAAATAATGCTTAAAATCATCAATACATACATCAAGAAATCATACAACACAAGGTATACATCAGTAGGGTGCTGGAGGATTGGGTTGATTAGATCGGTAGAAGATGTGGAAGCATAGGAACATGATCCCTTCGGATTTGAGGTCTAGGAAATACCTAAGAGAGGGTTTTTTTTAGCAAGTACAAGTTCTGTATAATATCATTGGATAAAAAGGATACCATCAGATAGGTATTGATAAAATGAATCCAACAAAAGTGGTTTCACTATTTTATCAATTACCATTGATTTATAATGGATTTTATAGTGATTAAAACTCTAGTTTTAGGAAAGAATTCACCAGACATAATCTGGAGCTCAAAAAATTATTTCCTTGGATGATTGGGTAGTATTTAGTGGATTGATTCTCTCAGAGTTGGATTTACTTTAAAACACTTACCGGAATGCCCTTGAGAAATTCCCAAATGCAGTATTGGATAGGATTTGTCTTTTTCATCGGATTTAAATTACAGAATATTTTTAGGTGATTCCAAGTACACAAGTTAGGTACTTGAAATAACTTTCTTATAAATTGGAATCACCCTTTTTGGATTTACAGAACTCAAATGGTGAAGTTATTGGTGAACAAACCATGCACAAAAATGTTTAATTCACCATAATTCAATAAAAGCTCAATAAATCATGGGCTCCTGCGATTTTGGTACTTATTGGTATATAGGTTTACTGGGAGTTGGAATTAGGTCAAACCCACATTTGGTTTATCCTAGAGAAATTTCTAAAGGCAGAAAAGTCCTAAAGTTGGTATTTCTATCTTGGGCAAACCAGGAAGACATTTTAGGTGGGACCAATGGGACATGCAAGGTATGGCCAATACCTTTCAATACCAATTGGTTTTTCTCCATTTCGAAATACCAAACTCTCTGGAAGATTTTACTGGTGATATGGACACATGTGGCTAATTTAATTTCCAGGATTTATTAATACCATATTTTGGTCCAGCACGAAGTCTACATGTTAGGTTAGTGACTTAAGTACATGTGAAAAATACTACCAAAAATTATTTGGGTCATTTCCATTTTTGAATTGAATTAAACCAAACAAGTACCCTACAGTTCTGGATTTAAAAATAGAAAAGAAAAAGAGGCAGGAGCAGACCAGGCCAGATCTAACAGAGAGATGGGCCATGTAGGCAGATCCGGCCCGCTCGGGCTGTTCTTCACGCGGGAGGGGAAAATTGAAGGCCTGCCAGGCGGGGCTGGGCTGTCAGAGGGAGAGGAGGGCGAACCGGTACCTACTATCGTCGGTAGTTGGATTGAGATGAGATGGACGGCGCTGGAGCTTCTTCCTCCTTCCGTCGAGGGCGTCGGGCGGGAAACCCTAGCAGCAATGGCGGCGCGTCGGTGAGCGTTCTTAGGGCCTGGTCGGTGACTGGAGAGTGGCTGGCGCAGGGAGGAGCGTGACAACGCGACGACCTCGGGGATGGGTGGAAATGGTAGCTTCCGTGCCGGGAGCTTGTTTGCGCGAAGATGGTCGAGGGAGGATCTCGGGGGCTCGCCGGTGAAACCTCCAGGGGTTGCTGCATGTCGAAAAGAAGCGCAGGGTTAGTTTCACCGGAGCAAGGGGGTACAGGGAAGGGACATGCAGAGAGAGGGGAGCGAAGGGGAGAGCACCACGCTCGGTTTTTGAGCAATGGCCGAGAGTTCTTGTTCTTCTTTTCTTTGGCTAGGAAGAGCAATAGAGGACGGATGGCTCTCTGGGAGGTAGGTGGGAGGAAGAGGAGCGGAAATGAGCAGCAAGGGGATGCCGGGGTGGCATCTGGCCTCTGGCCTATTTAACTCGAGGGGGTTGGGGGTAGTTTGGACAATGTCCATGGAGGGCTTGAGGGAGGTGCTGGCCAGGGATTGGCTCATTGGGGTGGTGGAGTGGTCGTGTGGGACCAATGGCTTGACCAGGGGGTGCTGGACTGTAGATATTTTGTTAGGCATGTGTTTGTGGCCACACATCTCTTTCTCCTCTCTCAAAGAGCTACAAGACAAAGGTGAATAGTGTCAAGCTACAGTGCTTGTCGACCAGGGTGATGTGTGCTGCTGAGAAGGGGTGTTGGGCAAGTTTGGAGATGGTTTGGCTTTGATTTAACTCAAGTTTGATGGTTTTGTAAAATGTTGATCAAATGGATGTTTGTGAAGGAAGTTTAAGAAATTGCATTGGCCAAAGTGTGCAAATGGTACTGGTGTGTGTATAGAGTCATTGCATAATCCTATGAATTATTTTGTATCTTTCTAAAGATTATAAGCCCATTTAAAAGCATTTATTCAAAAAGTGCAGAAATAGATTATGCAAGTTAATGTAGTATTTTTTACATTAGACAAGGTTGGTTGTTGATGTTATATGGTCCTAAATACCATATTACACATTGGAGAATTTTATTGGAATTTATTGGGGTGGAAAAGTATTTCTAAGGAATTATTTCTTGTTTCTGCCATTTAAGAAAAAAGGCAAAAAGAGAAATAATAAAGAATCTCAAAAATATTTATTTTTTAGTTTAGAAGATTAGGTATGATATATAGAACTCAAATGTTCATTGAGTTGGCCAAGTAATTTGGAGAAAATCAGAGTTGCCTTTAGAGACATAGGTTTTAGGGTTTTGCCAAAAAAATTAAATAGTTTTAGGCTCCAAATAATTATGGGAATTATTTGGGGGACTATCCTAACCAAGGTAGAGGATGTAAGATTGATTAATACATCATTTTCCACCTGGGTTTTGAAGGATTTTTGGTGAAAAGGAAAGAAACTAGATTTTTGGGAATCTAGGGTTTTTGTTATTTTCATGCCACCAAAACAGGGTTGTATTTGTGATCTCAGAGTACACCTTGGTACAAGGGGTATAGGGATAGATATACCAAGTCATATATAGGATCATGGAAGCAATATTTGGTCTTGGTTGGATTTGAGGTGGTGTAGAGGAGATGGCAAACTTTGTTGAAAATAAGGCTGCCATAACAGATACATCAGGTAGCCTCCTAAACCATGTGGGTTTAAGAAGCACAAGGCTCCAATGGAAACAAGTGAGGTGGGGGTTGATAAGACATGGTTATTATATCATAACCATGCAAAGAGTTGGTCAAGGAGAGGTAGCATATAGATGTGAGCTTCTGCCCAAGTAGGAAGGATGACAAGATTTGCAGAAAAGAGAGGTTCGCCTGTGCGAGTTGGTTGTAGTTGTGTATTAAGTTGTTCCCTAAAGGATCCCATAGGGCCGGTTTATATAGTCACCGGGTCCTAGGGTTACAGGGAGAGACCTATATGGCTATGTTACAGAGTCGGTAACTATGAACAACCGAGACTACAAGTAATACTACATGCCTAAGTCGGTAACTCTTCTGGGCCTTGTCGTAGCTGGAATTGGCTCTTCATCTTTATCTTACTGGGCCGCCCGTGAAGCAAATCTCTAATCCGTTGGTGGGCCACCCCGGTCAGTGAGTCCTGTGTGTATACCCGGAAAGTATATCCCCAACAGTAGCCCCCGGAAGTCTCCAAGATCTGAAGTCGGATAAATCGTCTAGCTTGATGGTTTCTTCGTCTTGAGAATCTTGAAGGGTTCCCGAAAACTTCTTGCATTGATGTAGGATTCTGAGTAAATCGAGTCGGATATATTTTGCTCTGATCTTAGTCTTTTCCTTGCTTGATTTAAAACATAAGCCAGATTTTACAGCGGCGTGCTGACTGACAACTTTACAGGCCAGGTCCTATCACTGACAGGATTTTCATCAGCACGACCGTTGGTGGGTCCGTTCTTTATGGAACAGAACGTCGTTTCAATGCCTGCGCGAAAATAGAGGTGGCAGAAGAGTCGCGAGAAAGCTAATTCCCCCTTTCCTATACGTGTGGTGATAATCGTGTCTCTCACCGCATGAATCTTTACGCAAAGACAAATAAAGAGGAGAGAAAACCCTTCTTTTCAGATTCATCTCTCCGTCGATTCATTCATTTCTTCCTCGTACTCCTGGAGCTCTTCGCACCATTTCCCATCTGCACACCGTTGAGAAAAAATCTCTCCTACCCCCACCATCCCTTCTTCCTCCAAGATCTATGGCATCTGCCTCAACCTCTGAGCGGCAGCGGCGGGTTCGTCGGTGGCGGAAGAGAAGAAGATGTGGGGTCTTTGGAGCCCCAGCGCCATGGATACTACAGATCTCCAAGTGATGGAGGATGAGGGGTTCATCGTCACTAGTGCATGGCGGAGCGCCTCAGGACACGCCATCCCCGTGCCGCTTGACGGCGAGAGGGTGCTGTTCGGCACTCACGTCGACCGTGGCCTCAGCTTGCCACCGTCGGACTTCTTCGTCGAGGTCCTCAACCATTACGGTGTGCAACTCCATAACCTTCCTCCCAACTCTCTGCTTGAGCTTAGTGCTCATGCAGCTCTGTGCAAGGGGTTTCTTGGCATTAGGCCAAGTCTCACCCTTTTTCGGTACTATTATGGTACTCGGAAGAATTCCATCAGTGCTGGTGTGCCTTATGTCACCAGCACTCTAAGCTTAGTCCTTAGGAGGAATCGAATCTATCCTAGTATTAACGCTAGCGATTCCGTCAAACATTGGACCAAAACTTTCTTCTACCATAAGGATATTCTGGCTCCAGGAAAGGAGAAAGGTCTTCCGGCGTTCGTCAACGGCGCTGCTCCCCACCAAGATTCATGGGATGCGGAAGCGCCAGAGCTGTCGGATATTTTGATCCTTGCCAAGAGGCGGATCGAGTTTTTTATGAAGCATGAGGGACTCCATGGATCCGACTTGATCCACTGTTGGCTGGAGCGTGGGATTTAGCCTCTCTAGCTTCACGAAGACCGCCTCATGCACCTGATCACGAGCGACAAGAAGTACAAGATGAGGGTAAGTTCTAGTCGGCTCGTGCCGAAGGATTACAAGACCCTCATGCAATATTTGATCAAGGAAAGAGTGGAACGGAAAGTTCCGGAAGCTTCCCTGAAGATGTATACGACCAACCGTCCTCTGACTCAGGTAAATATTTCGACTCTGCTTTTGCGTTTCGTCGTTCTTTTTTGGTTCTTTCTAAGACTCTATTTTCATTGATGCTTTTCGATTTTGTCAGCTCGAGAAACTCTTCGTGTCTGAGCTAGCTCCACTAGAGGGCTATGCTTCAGACAACCCGGAGGCGATGGAGGATGATGAGTTGCAAGAAGTTGCCGCCCCTGCCTCCAAGAAGCGCAAGGCGAAGGAAGTTGTTGCTGCTGGTAGCCAAGTGCTGTCAGTAGTTAAAAAGTAAGCACCTCACCTTTCATTTTTAGTACTCCTGTACCATTATTTATTTCTAGAGCACACCTGATTTTTAGGATGTTCGTCTTCCAGAGCTAAATCAGTGTTGAAAGAGCAAGATAAAGCCGGATAGCAAGCCGGGCAAGAAGATGTGTCAACAGAAGCTTGTTATCTCCCCTGTTGTGCCGCCGTCGACCCCAACCACTACTCCGTCCGCATAGGGAGCTTCTGCTTCCCTGATGCTGGAAAGATCTCGAAAGCCCTAGTCACCGTTAATGACTAGGCAACTAACAAGGGTGAACCCGTAAAGGTTAATGATCCCATGGTAATGACCAAAGGAATGGTGGATAAGGTGGTTGACTCAGCTGTCCCTGGCCTTAAGAGGAAAGAAAAGGAAGAGATTCTTAGGCTAGCCCAATCTAGTCCTGAGAAGCAAACCTTGACTCTAGAGGCAGCGAGCCAAGAGGAGGAAGACGTCAAGCTGGTTAGCCTCCTGGACCAAATTTTGGTCCGAGATGCTAAAGTTGCATCCGGCAAACTTCCAGCGACGGATGTTTCGTCCCTCACCCTTACCGAGAAAAGTTGGATTTGAAAAGTTGCATCTGGAACACATTGTAAGTTTCCAATTCTTATTTGCATTTATTATCATATCGTCTAGCCCCCAAGCATAAAGTCAGATAAACATCGCTGGATCCGAGTTGATGCTTTTAGGTTGCAAAAGAACGATGTAGTGTAGCCCCCAAGGCTCGTTCTGTAACTTTACTTAGTTAAATTTGCACCCCGAGTCTTAGTAGCCGTTTGACGGTATTCCGTCTCTAAACTTACAGAAAATTTCATCTTCCAACCAGGAATTGCTCAAGTAAATTTCCAATAAGCGCAAAGAAATCAAAGCTTTGTGCCTTGAGAATTCAAAGTTGAAAGTTGAAAAAGATGAAGCAGAAGGTAAACTTTTCTGAATTCTTCTTTACCAATTATCTTTTTTGTCATAGTCGAATTTGCTTTATCCGACAGATATTTTCGTCTTTACAGAATTGTTATGTCAATCCAGCAAGATGGTGGAGCAAGCCGAAAACTACAAGGTCTTAGACGTAGAGAATTCTGAACTCCAGGAAAAGCTTGAGATGCTAGCTGTGGAATCGGAGAAATCCGTAGCCGCTGTCCTGGAATCAAGCAATCACGAGACCGTGAGGCTCGAGAAGATCCTAGCCCTTCGAGACAAGGAACTTGCAGATCTCAATAAGGACTTTGATATCCAAAGGGATATTGCCTAGGCCTCAGCAAGTGACCTAGACAGCCTCCACAAGGAGCATGTTGAATGGAATCGCTCCGTGCATGGTAATATTTCCGAATTGTTTTTACTTTATGTTGTTCATTTTTCGACTTTCATTTTAGCCAAATTTTGAATTTTGGTTTCTTTCCCAGCCCCCCTGAATCTTTCCAAATCCTCCACTTCTGAACCTCTCCTCGAGCGCATTAAACTTGTCGGAGATGTCTTGTTTGACTTCCACCAAACTCTAGAAGAGGCTGGCAAAGCCGTCAAGATTTCCGACTTGCACACAATGTCAGTTCATTAGGTGAGGGAAAAAGTTCAGGAGATTCCGAAGTTGATTGAGGACTGGAAGATCTCCGATGCTCGGACTGCTGCGCAAACACTCTGACCATGGTGATGAGCCACCATAGTGAGATGCAAATCTGGCACGTCACCAAGGGAATTGCCGAGGAGGATGATGAGGGTAACCCGCGGGACGTCAAGGCCATCCAAGAATCTTGTGCAGGTTATTCTTGTCGGGTGGTGGAGATGACCAATTACACGACGCCATTCTTCGAATCCGTCGCCGTGCCTCCTTCGCCTCAAGAGCTGGAGATCAGTAACGCTTCCGAGTCTGAGATCGAGGGCGACTCTGCGGTTGATTCCAGTGCTCCACCTGCTTCATCACCACCGCCTGCAGCATAAACAATTTCTATGAATTATCTTAAACTTATGGCAATGTAATGATGGCTACAATATTTATTTTTTGTTGGTCTGTAGAAACTGATGCTTTTACTATCTTAGCACTTTTGTTTATATATATTTATGCTTTGTGCTTGAAAGTTTCTAAAGCACTCTTTTTATTTATTTATTTATGCTTATACTTATCGGTTTATCCGGCCCTCTGCCTCGTCCCTTTCATGGATCAGCCAACCTTTAGCACGAAAACTTTGCCGAGCAATGAAGCACAATTGATAAACTAGTTTAAACTCGGAAACAAAGCCGGCTTCCAGTACCAACAACTCATTACGCAGAAAATGCCCGCGTCTAAGCAATCAGATAAAGAATCAAAGTATAGAAAATAATTTAAACTTCGTACCCTAAGGCAACATTTTTAGATTGTTCAAATATCGTAACCAGAACGAACATGAGCATAAAGTACTTTCAAGCATTCTGGGATTTTCGAAAAAAATACATGCTCTTTTGGAAATAAGATGGCAAAAACGGCTCAAAGATAACAATATGAGGAAACTAATACTTTATTTCACTTTGAACATGTACATATATGATTACAAGGAAATATAACTAAGAATAGAAGGGACGTAGTAGTGCAATATTTCATGGACGGTCTATTTCATCCGGGTGTGTGCTGCCACCAGCTCTCTTCCTTTTCTGAGTATCTGGTCTTTCCTTGATTGGTCTCATGTCAGTTAAATAATATGACCCATTATGCAGAACTATGCTAACAATAAAAGGTCCTTTCCAAATTGGGGAAAGTTTGTGCTTTCTCTTTTGCACAAGTCGGAGAACCAAATCGCCTTTTCTAAAAGAACGGTTTTGCACTCTCTAACTATGATACTTGCTCAACTTATGCTGATATGCTGTAGATCTCTGCTCAGCAACGGCGCATACTTCTTTGATCATATCGATATCATCTTGCCGAGAAATTTCTGCATCTTCTTCTATATACGCCTTTACTCGTGGAGCCTGATGAATCAGATCACTTGGAAGAACTTCTTCTGCACCATAGACCAAGAAGAAAGGAGTATAGGCGGTTGACCTGTTAGGAGTTGTACGTAAGCTCCATATCACAGACGGTAATTCTTCCGCCCAAGCCCCCGTGGACCGACGTAGCGGTGCCTCGAGGCGAGGTCAGATTCCTTGTAGAATAAAGCCATTAGTTCTTTTGACTTGTCCATTGGCTTGTGGATGTCCGACTGATGCAATATCATGTCAGATCCATTGTTCTTCGCAGAATTCGGCTAGTTCACCCATGGAAAAGTTGATCCCGTTGTCAGTAATTATACTGTGTGGATATCCGAATTTGATGATTACGTCCGCGACGAATCTTCTGGCTGTGGCTCCATCGCAACTTGCTACGGGTTTAGCCTCAATCCATTTTGTAAATTTATCCACCATCACTAGTAAGTGAGTAAATCCACATTTTGTCATGCGAAACAACCCTACCATATCAAGCCCCGAGAACGCGAACGACCATGTTATAGGGATTTTTCGCAGCTATTCAGCCGGAACATGTGCCTGATGAGCGTACTTTTAACAGCCATTGCACGTTTTGACCAGTTTGTCGGCATCTGCCTTAGCTATAAGCCAAAAGAATCTGTGTCGAAAAGCTTTTGCCACTAAGGATCTGGCTGCAGCGTGGTGACCACACTCGCCTTCGTGGATTTCTCTTAAGATTTCCACTCCTTCTTCCGAAGAAATACATCTCTGAAAAACGCCAGAAACACTCCGCTTATAGAGCTCACCATTTATTATAGTGCAGGCTTTTGCTCGTCGGACAATGTGCCGGGTCATGCAATGTCGAGTCTCCATAACACATGAGTCTTGATATGCAAATGTTCTTGGCCATGCGTATTCCATGTAGCAACGCTTTGTACTCAGCAATATTATTGGTTGCCGTGAAGTGTATTTCAACACATAGAACATCTTATCTCCTTGGGGTGATTTGAGAACCACGCCAGCCCCCAAGCCTCCTCGTGCTTTTGATCCGTCAAAGTGAAGGGTCCAAAATTCCGAGTCTGGAGGGCCTGAGTTTTCTGCTGTTTCTGTCCAATCAACAACAAAGTCGGCGAGAATTTGGGACTTGATTGATGTACGTGGTTTGTACTCAATGTCGAAAGCTGCAAGCTCTATTCCCCACTTTGCGACACGTCCTGTGGCGTCGCGGTTATTGATTATATCTCCTAGAGGAGCTGTGCTCACTACTGTGATCTTGTGCTCTTGAAAAATAGTGGCGTAGCTTTCTGGATGCAAAGAACACTCCATAGGCTAGCTTTTGGTGATGTGTATACCGTTGCTTTGATTCTGTCGGGACCTCACTTAGATAATAAGTTGGCCATTGCACCTTATGCTTCTGGCCTTCATCCTCGCGCTCAACTACTATTACCACGCTTATGACCGTGTGGTCGGTGTAATGTAGAGTAACATAGGTTCCTGAGGTTCTGGCGCTACGAGAACTGGTGGGTTTGAAAGCAGATCTTCAAACTTTGCAGGGCAGTTTCGTCTTCTGGTGTCTAGACAAATTTGTCGGTTTTGTTCAAGAGTTTGTACAAAGGTGCGGCTCTTTCACCGAGCCGGCTGACGAACCGACTCACCGCTGCAATGCAACCAGTGAGGCGATGTACGTCCTTCAGGGGAGTCGTCCTGGTAATGTTTAAGATAGCCTTTATTTTGTCCCAGTTCACCTCTATGCCTCGTTTAGAGACGATGAAACCTAACAATTTTCCGGATGGAATTCCAACTAAACAATTCTTCGGATTTAGCATCATATTAAATTTTCATAGACTAGCAAACGTTTCATCCAAGTCGGAAATCAAAGTTTCCTTCTTTTTGGACATAACTGCTATGTCGTCTACGTATACATGGACGTTGCGTCCGATTTGGTCGTGGAGACAACGTTGCATGGTATGTTGATATGTTGCTCCTGCATTCTTTAAGCCAAAAGGCATAGTTTTATAGCAGAAGGTTCCGAAAGGAGTGATGAAATACTTCTTAATTTGATTTGACTTTTTCATCGCTATTTGGTGATATCCGGAATATGCGTCGAGAAAACAGAGTAATTCTGACCCTGCCGTTGAGTCGATAACTTGATCGATTCTTGGCAAATGAAACGGGTCTTTTGGGCATGCCTTGTTCAAAGCGGTATAATCAAAACACATCCTTAAATCAATGGTGTCCTTTTTAGGGACAAGTATAGGATTTTCCACCCAATCTGTATGGATGACCTTTGTTATGAAATCTGCTAACTCTAGGCTGGCTAATTCCTTGGCTATTGCTTTGCGCTTTTCATCACCAAACCGTCGTAAGGACTATTTGACGGGTTTAGCATCTGGGTACACATTAAGAGAGTGCTCGACAAGTTTCCTAGGTACTCCGGTCATGTTAGATGGCGGCCATGCGAAGATATCACTATTAGCTTTGAGGAACTCAACGAGTGCGCTTTCCTATGCGTGGCCTAAGCCTACCCCTATGTTCGTCGTCTTGGAGGGATCATCTTCCTTAAGCGACGTATTCTTTGTCTCTTCGGACGCCTTGAACTGCAAACTTGGCTTCAGCACCTCGTTCTTCGTAGAGGGCATCTCAGATGGATTGATGGTCTTCTTGATCTCCTGGTACTCCTAGGCGTGCAACACGGCTTCGGCGAAGGCAGCAGATCCTTTGTTGCACTCTCGCGCCTTCCTCGGATTTCCTCGTACGATGATTACGCCCTTTGGACCTGGAAGTTTAATCATGTTGTAGATGTAACAAGGACGGGCCACGAATGCCTAGTAAGCCGGACGTCCGAAGATGGCATGGTAAGAACTTTTGAATGGTACCACCTCAAAAGAGAGTGGCTCGGTCCGATAATTGTCTCGGGTTCCGAATTTCACGTCCAGAATAATCTCACCCAGAGAATACGCCTGTCTTCCTGGTATAATGCCATGGAAAGTTACACTGCTGTAACTCAACTGGATCTCGTGTAACTTCATGCGGTGGAGCATCTCAATGTAGAGGATGTTAATGTTGCTCCCATCGTCCATGAGTGTCTTTGAGAACTCATAGCCATCAATAAGAGGATTGACAACTAGAGGATACTTTCCCTGATGATGTGTTTTCCTCGAGTGATCTGAACGATCAAAGGTGATGGTTATCTCTGACCAGTCCAGGAACTGTGGGATAGCCGGAACCGTGGCGTTGAGCTCACGAAGAACCGCCTTTTTGTCCTTAGCTGGTTGGGATCCAAGGAAGCAGACATATGCGTATTTTTTAGTCGAAAAAGTTTTATTCCCATCCTTCTTGGGTTTTGCGGCGGCTTCCGCCTCTTCCATGTCGGAATCTTCCTTGGGCTCCTTTCCTTTCTTGAAATTTTTCTTTCTTTTTTGACACTTGGCTCTGTAGCCAGCGGATTCGTCTTTCTTGATGTCGTCGCTGAAACGACACTCCAAATTTGTGTGGGTAGATCCTCCGTTACTATCCAAGTGGTGGACACAGGGATTATTGTCAATGTCAGCCTAGGTATAGGTTCTTCCGGGTTGTTGGTCTCCTCTGCCCTGGATTCAGGAAGTTCTTCGGCCTCTACCACAGCCGCCTCCACGCCCTCCTCGTCCTCCAGATCCGAAAGTTGCGTTGACAGTTGCGTTGTCCGGAGCCGGCTTTTCGACCGAGGTGTTTTGCGCTTCTGAGTTTGTTTTGGCTGTTTGGCCGCATTGGGATTGGCCAGAATATTTAGCAACCCTTCTGAATCATCATCGGCGTCAGCGTACTTGCTTGTCGTCTCTATCATTTCTCCCAAATCTGTGACGTGGTCACGCTTCAGCCTATGACGTAAAAGTCCGACTGGAAGTCCTAAAATAAAAGCTTCTATCACAGTTTCCTCATTTACTCCTTCACAGGAGTTCTTCGTATCGATCCAGCGTCTGATGTAATCCCAACAGGTTTCTCCGGGTCTTTGGGTGAAACGTTGCAAGTCTCCGACTCAGCAGGGCCTCCTGTATGTTCCCTCTATGTTTGAAAAGAACGCACTCTGCATATCATACCAGTTATGAATTGACTTCGCTGGCAGTTCATTAAGCCATGATCGAGCCGTTTTCCTCAACATCAGTGGGAGATATCGAACTGCAACCAGGCTGTTTCTGTAGGGTTCGTAGCATAGAAAACAAAAAAAATCATAGGATGGGAACAACTATTTACCAAGATCTATCTACTATATACAAACAACGGGAGACCATCTCTTGCCGATCTCAAACTCGTTGTTGATGTAGACGATCTCTTGCCGATCTCAAGATTGAGAGGAAGTCCTTAGCACCGCAACTTAGCAGTGCATCCATGCTCGCACACACGTTCGAGGCACCGAGCAACCTCCGCCTCCTCGCTCCAGCGATGCAATGGAAGCAGAACCCTTTATTGCCGAATAGCCACCGGGAACATGTATCTCGCTGGTCCGAGACCATGGAGGATAAATACTAGAGGGGGAGAGAGATCCTTCATAGGAGGTGTGAGTCAGAAGTGAGCAGGGGGTGCATCTTATAGGAGAGGGGGGACCCCAAGGGGGTGGCCAGCGCATGGGGCTGCCCCTTTCCCTCCCCTCATTCATGTGGGTGGACACTCCACTCACAAAAATCCTTTCAATTCCCTCCACTCAAAATCCCACTCAAATTCCCATTAAATTTCCACCAAATTTAATGAAAACTCTCATTAAATAAAACTCCTTTTGTTTATTCAGAATTTTGTCAATTAAATTAATGACAAACATTCACATATAACCCCTTGCTAGTATTTCATTTCACATGCAAAAAACACTTTCTGCAATTTCACCCGAAAACCTGTTTCGGTATCTAGTGAAATAAATTCCTGCGGTTGTTATTCTTTCTGGCATGAAACTTTTGCTCTAATTGGATGTCGGTGTCTCTTAAGTGTGCCACCCTACGGTTCGCGAATAATGCGGACATGATCGATACCCTTCTCCGATCAATAATCAAAAGCGGGATCTAGAGACCCATACTGACTCCCACACATTCAACGATGACTTTCTTGTGATCGTCGAAACCTTTTATGCTGGTATCTTAATCCTTTTGTTTCGTGATATATAACATGTACGGTATTCGATCATTGGTATCTCCATACCTAGTTTGATCTCGTTACTAACATGCACTTTTTTCTCGTTCCCGTGATATAACATTCTATTGATCAAATCACTGGTTTGCAAGCTAACCAATGTGATATCACCGAGAGGGCCCAGAGCATATCTATCCGTCATTGGGATGAACAAATTAAACTATTGCTCCATGGGTTTCAACATAACACTTTAGTAGTTCTGAACCCATATTTATAATCACCCAGTTACGGTGTGATGTTTGATGTTATCAAGAAACTCTTCTGGTGTTAGTGATTGACATGATCTCATGGTCTAAGGATTAGGATCACTTCGTAAGTTCTTATAGCAATATTAACTCAATGACTTTGATCGTAATGCTATACTTCGGATGAATGTTCATCACACCATTACAGTAATGTTGTGACCTCATTATTAACAACTTCCAATGTCTATGATCAAGAAACCTTGATCATGTTGTTAATCAACGAGCTAGTTTATGAGAGAGGCATAACTAGGAACTTTTTGTTTGTTTATTAAACACACATGTATTAACGTTTCCGTATTAATACAATTATACCATTCAAAATAAACATCTATCATATACTTGGAATACACATAATAAACACTTTATTATTGCCTCTCAGGGCATATTCCCTTCAGTCTCCCACTTGCACTAGAGACAATAATCTAGTTACATAGTGATGAATATAACATCCATGGAGCTCTGGTGTTGATTATGTTTTGCTCTAGGGAGAGTTTTAGTCAACGGATCTGCTACATTGAGATCTGTATGTACTTTACAAATCTTTATATCTCCATCCTTGACATGTTCACGGATGGAATGAAACCTGCGCATAATATGCTTGGAATACTTGTGAGACCTTGGTTCTTTGGCATTGGCAATGGCACCCTTGTTGTCACAATAGATCACCATTGGGTCCAACGCACTTGCAACCACACCTAGTTTGGATATGAACTCCTTCATCCAAACCGCTTCACGAGCCGCTTTGAAGCAGCAATATATTCGGCCTCCGTTGTTGATCCCACCACCACGGGTTGTTTGGAACTCCTCCAACTAACCGCTCCGCCATTCATGAGAAATACGTATCCAGATTGAGACTTAGAGTCATCCGTATCGGTGTCAAATCTAGTGTTGACATAACAGTTAGCGACGAGCTCTTCTTCACCTCCGTACACAAGAAACATATCCTTAGTTCTTCGCAAGTACTTAAGGATATTCTTGACCACTATCCAGTGTTCCAAACCTGGATCTGATTGGTACCTACTAGTCAAACTAATAGCATGTGCCACATCTGGTCTTATACATAGCATGGCGTACATTATAGAGCCTATGGCTGAAGCATAGGGGACTTTGTCCATTATCTCTCTTTCTTCCGTCGTAGCCGTACTTTGAGTCTTACTCAATGTCTTGCCTTGCAACATAGGTAAGAACACCTTCTTACTTTCGTCTATTTTAAACTTCTTTAAAATCTTATCAACGTATGTACTTTGCGATAGCCCTATTAGGCTCCTAGATCTATCTCTATAGACCTTTATGCCTAATATGTATGACGCTTCACCTAGGTCCTTCATTGAAAATTTGCTATTTAGATAACTTTTAACACTTTTTAAAAGATCTATATCATTTCCGATCAATAATATGCCATCCACATATAATATCAGAAATGCCACATTGCTCCCACTTACTTTCTTGTAAATACAAGCTTCTCCATAAGTTTGGACAAATCCAAGCTCTTTGATCATCTCATCAAAGCGGAGATTCCAACTTCGCGATGCTTGCTTCAATCCATAGATGGATCCCTGAAGCTTCACTAGTGGAAACGAGGCTTTTCGTTGATCCTGGAAAAGGGCTTTAACACCGGTTCTTATACGAACCGGTGTTAAAGGGGGGGGTCGTACCAGCGTGGCCCGTGTGGCAAAAAAGGAGCCCCCCCTTTAACACCGGTTCATGCCACGAACCGGTGTTAAAGGACCCTGCAACAGTGGCCCGCGCAGCCCCCCCCTTTAACACCGGTTCGTGGCTTGAACCGGTGTTAAAGGGGGGGCTATATAAGACACCGCAGCCCACACCCCACTCTTCCATTTTTTCACTATCTCATTTTGGAGCCTAGCAAGAGGGTATGAAGAGTGCTAGTTTGTGTTTTTTTCATATGCACAAGAGGTGTTCGGTGAAATGCCCGAGAGCTCAAAATAAGTTTTCTCGTTGCTCTTTCCTTCTCGGTCGAGGTCGGCAACTATCCTTTCATGTGTCATTGATGTACTATATACATAAATGGTCATCTCCCTATTAATTTTTGATATATACTACATATTAATGCAGATGAACCGGCAATGGATGTACGGTGACCGCCGCACTTCCGAGTACATTACGGACCTCCAAAATTTCATCGTTGTGGCTAATGCAAACCGTGGTCACAATGGTTTTATGTGTTGTCCGTGTGTTCACTGTCAGAACAAGAAAGACTACTCAAATACCAGAACCATTCACGCCCACCTGCTTCGATCCGGTTTAATGCCCAGCTATAATTGTTGGACCAAGCACGGAAAAAAGGGGTTGTGATGGAAGACAACGAAGAAGAAGAGGATGATGACAACTATCATAATATGTATCCTGAATATGATGATACTGCAACGGGGGTAGATAATGAAGATCAAGAGGCAGCAGATGGGCCCGCTGATGACGATCTTGGTAGGGCCATTACTGATGCAAAGGAAGAATGTGAAACTGAAAAGGAGAAGGAGAAGCTGGAGCAGATCGCGCGCTCGGCCACGTGGGCCGGGTCGTTTTCGTCGTTGAAGTTCAGGGCACGCCCCTGAACGGTGGGGTTCAGGCGCGACCTGATCCGCTGCTGATGGTAGCGCGATAGTTCCTGCGCCGTCACCTGCTCGAGGCGAAATTTTTCGCGCTCGGCTTGCTCCTTGTGCACCGCCTCCGCCAGTTTCAGGCGGAGTTCCTCGACCTCCGTTGCCGTGGCGTTAGGAGGGATTGGGGTGGAGAAGGGGTCCTCCGGTGGCTCGGTGCCGGTTGCCATGTAGGTCACGGCGTGGTGACCGGTTCCGTCATGGAGGTCGGCGGAGTTTTCCGACCCGGAGTCGAATTCGAAGATCCCCAAGATGGAGGGGTCCTTGAAGTCTCCCACGTTGGAGACCTGGGTGATGGAGCCCGCGGGTGAAGCCGCGGTGATGGACCCGGCGAGTGACGCCGGGGTCGCCGAGTCGGCGTCGTCGTTGAGGGCCGCGTCTTCGTTGGCCGCTGAGTTTTCGGCCACGTCACTGTGGGCCGAGTTGTACTCGGAGGCGAGGCGATGGATCGTGCGGATCTGGCTCTCGGAGAGCCGATCATGTGGCGGCGACTCGCGGATGCGAGCCGAGTCCTCTGAGACGATGACGTCGGTGAGGCCAACGAAGAGGCTGATCGTGCCGACCGGCAAGATCACGCTGTGCGTGACGGGTCGCGCCGCCGGGACATAGCTGCTCGGCAAGATTTGGAGCATCTCGCCGATCGCTATCATGCGGCCGGTGGTGACCGTCTCGTTGATGGGCAGATTGGATCTCGCCGCAGAACACCGGCCAGACCGGCCAGGCCCCACGGTGGGCGCCACTGTCGTGGGAAGGGTCACGGCAGATGCTGCAATCGGCAGCGAGTAGTAGAACGAAGGGCAAGGGCGGCCAGCCATCTGCGGTGCGAGATGAGGGCGGAGACACAGGGTTTTACCCAGGTTCGTCCCCCCGGAGTGTAAAGACCTACTCCTACAAGATTGTATTATGAAGGTGGTACAATGGGCGAGCTCGGCGGCTAGGCGGCGAGTCGCTTGGGTGTATGATGGAACATATCTCTACTCGCCATGCAGGGAGGTTTATATAGGCTCACCTCCCCTAGGGTTTACATATCTCAACCGAATCAGTTAAAGCTTCGGTACTCGTTTAACCTAATCCGACTGGGCCTATCTACTCGCATGGGCCTTCAGCTTCCAGTCGCTTGGATCCTCGCTGGGCTTTGATCCAGTCGCCGTCTTGCAGGACCACTCGCTAGTTCTTGGGCCAGTCGGAAACGTCCTGCTGGGTATACCCCGGTAGGCACATCCCCATCACTAAGCAAACAAAAACCAAAAACGAAAACCTAAGACGCTCCAAGAACAACACAACAGTGCATGAAACAATAAAAACGAAGTGTCTAGAAAGACCTGAGATTTTTATTGATGAAGAAGGGGATTCCTTGGGCATCCCCAAGCTTTTATGCTTGTACCTCTTGAATATTTCTTGGGGTTACATGGGGTGGCATCCCCAAGCTTGAGATTTTGTCCTTCTTCATCTCATTACATCATTCTTTCCTTACACCTGAAAATTTCCCTTCATACAAAACTTCACACAATCTTCATTAGCAACATTAGTGCATTCAAAAGATAATAGACCTTTATGTTTTAGTTTTAAAACAACAAAACTTTCACTAAAGACACAAGATAATGTATAAATTCCCTCAAAAAGCTCAATTTCCCAAAAAGAACCCAAAAAGGAATCAATAAGAAGCAAATGCAAATAAATGCAGAAATCTGTCAAAACAGACCAGCAGGTAGAAACTGATTTTTTCGAAGACCTTATATTGCTCAAATCAAATAGTGTTAAACTAAGGAAAGTTATCTAACAACCTGGGGGATTTATTCATAAAATTATATCTCAATCCGACTTTCAGGGATTTTTCAAGAACTTTTACAGTGGAGCTCAAAAATCTGTTTCAGGACAGCAACTCCCCAAATCTTACTTCCCTCTCATTAGAGGTTGCTCTTGGCACAAAAATCAAATAAAAAAGAAAAGGAGAGGTTATTATAAAAGTAATAACTTCCAAGACTCAAGAAAACTATTGTGTTATCTCTCAAGAAGTACATTTCTTTAACGCCTTTAAGTTAGGCACAATAAGCAAGAATCAAGTATTTTCAAATGAAGAAGCATTAAGATCAATACTCGAAATCTCTTCAACTAGGAAAGGTATTGTAACACCCTCGGAATCGGCCCTATGCAAGTTTCAGCGATTCCCGCCAAACCCGCATAGAAACGATTCAAAGGTGCCCACCAGGCACTTTCGTGCGGGTGGAAAACGAAGTAATACCATTACACAATAGTCCACGATGGAACCCACAGAACAGATATATACAACAACGACTCAAAGAGTCAAGAATACAGATATACAATACAAAGATCCAAATCACCTTTAAAACGATATAGCGTCCGAGTACGGACAAGATGCAAATTGAGCTAAGAGCCCTGAAGAATAATCAATGGCGTCCATAACCCTGCCCAGGCCAAGCCGGAAGGGTAACCCTGCTAACGACGTCGATCTCAAAACCTGCTTAAACAAAGGGGTGCCGACAAAGGGCAAAGGAAAAAGAGAGAGCGGTCAGTACTGAGGTCAGTACACGGCGAGACTAGAATTCGGCGGTCCTTGCCTACATAGGTATGGTGGACTGAAGCGGCAGCACAGCATGCACTAAACAACCTATAGAGACTCGATATAACTGTCGGCTATCAGGGAGGGATAAGAAAGACCTATTCGAAACCAACCTGATTCTACCACCAAACATACCCATCTTGGTATTTCCCCCTCGAGACCAAACGAGGAAGTCAACCGAGGAACTCACATAGTTGGCAGTTTTATTCATGCCGTTATAGTTGCGGCAATTACTAGTCAAATATAGATAGTCGTCCTGATACAATAAGCAGTGGGCAGTTTTAGTTAACCATTCCGTTGTAGTTGCAACACTTACTAGTCAGATACAATAAGCATGAGATATCCCAAACCCAGCAGTTGTTGGTACTTTTATTTAGCCATTCCGTTGTAGTGAAGCTGATTACTAGTCATATCGGATACAAGTCAAATTATAACAGTAAACTTTAGTTATAGTTGTCTATGATCGAGAACTGTGCTCCAAGTCGTCCATAACCGCGGACACGGCTTTTCGAAAAGATTTAACCCTGCAGGGGTGCACCAAAGTATCCACACGCACTTCGACCCTTTTTGCCAGATCAGTTAACATACACCCATCGGTATGTCGGCGGGGCCTAAGTCATGACGTTTCCCAGACCCAAAGCAAGTACATGGGGGCCACCCCACTAAGCTACCCGCAACGAAGTCGGCCAGTCTCCGAGACGGACTTAGGGTTTGCGTCAGTGGCTGTAAACGACTGGTAACCCGAAAGTGTGACTGGGCTTGTCGATACCGCGAAAACACTCCGCTTCCCTAAACAGTACAGGTGCAGTACCTCGCACAATCTTAAATAAAGCAGTAAAGCATGGCATAAGTATAGAATAGTAATAAAGCTCCAAACTAGTTTGTGACCCCCAGTACAATACTTGGAATCAGGTACTAATCGATGGGGGTGCCCACACACCCCACCTGTGGTTAGCGCGCTCGATCTTGGAACAGGTGTCAAGAACTCGGGGTCCTACGGGACACCAGTGAGCGGTTGGAAACCAAATATCGTCTATCACCCACCGGTGCCTCTGCATTTACCTACTTCAATTTTATTTATTAAACAGTAATTAAAGCCATGATCATCTCCAACATTAAACATGCGGCAGTACTCCAACAACTGTGGTACTTTACGACACGCAACAGCACTTGAGCAAGCGACTACGACGCGCAAGTCCGACTATCTACCAATCAACAGGTAATAGGATGTGTCCAAGGCAATATAAGGCTGCAAGGGATATCACGGGTACGAAAACTATAGCATCGCAACACAGATAGCAATAGATCAACAGGGGGGAATAAATACTATAAAAGTAAGATAGGTAGAAAGGGGGAGGTGCTCGCCTGAAAAACATTGCCGAAGGTTCATCCGAAGATCGGGTCGACACTCGCATCAACTCATCGGCCTAATCCGCGAAAAAGCAAAGCACTAGCATAAACACCGGATGCACTATTTAATACTATGACAGAAGATCGGGCATGATGCATGTATGATGCATGACATGGCAAAGGATGCGATGCAATTAGGCCATGTTAAGCGGAACCGGGGTCCCGACATTTATTTAGAAGGTTCATGTTGTTTAGATACCCCACAATTTAAATGTTGTCTTAACAGGGCGAAACATGGCATCGGTTCGCTACACCAATTTAAATAGAGCCTATATAAGACTAGATTTGTCGGCATATGGACTCCATATTTAATTATAAGGTGAATCGGCTTAATGCCCCCAAACCCACAACATGTATGCAAGTATGACAATTTTATATGCAACAAGTAATATCATTTATAAAATAGGGCTCGAGAAAGGGGTCACACATATGGGTTCGGAAGATCTTGGTTCCGGGGGGGTTCGGGGTTCGACAGGGATCGGTCTCGGCGGCCACGAGGTTCGGACTCCGGGGTTCAGGGTATACGGATCTGTGAAGGAGATCATGGCGTTCCGAGGAGAAGATCTTGGCAGGCCGAGGATTCGGTCTTTGGATCCCGGAAAGGAGGTCTTGCGGTTTTCTGTGAAGGCGATCTTGACGTTCGGTGCCCGTGAATTAGATCTTGTGGGTCCCATGTCGGCGTACTCGGCGTCTTCGGGTTCATGAGGTCGATCTTGCCGGTTCCCCTCAAAGGCTTTGGGGTCTTCTGGGATGTTGAACTTGACGCCCGTGTAGAAGATCTTCGGGTCCTGTGTCGAAGGTCATGCCGTCCCATTGTAGATCTTGTTGATGGTCCAGCAAAAGCCACCGGGTTCGGTCTTGGTTCCATTGTCGATGGCTATCTTGGCGGAACACTTCGAGTGGTGAAGATCTTGAGGTTTCCAGGGGTTCGGGTTCGGTCTCGGTTTCCAAGCGATAGATCTGGTACAACGGCGGTTCTCGCCCGTGGTCCTTCGGGTGTCTCTGGGTTTGATCGTCGGTGAAGATCTTGTTGAGATGAAGTCGGGGCACGTGTGGTCTTCATACTGTCCTGTTTTCATCCAAACTTGCAACACACATAGCCTCACAGAAGCTGAGTAAACACAACAGCCACATCTTGACAGGGATAGGTAGCGTTGGTTTAGCAGGAACAGGGCCAAACAACAACAGATGAACCACATCGACGCCCTAGAGCAGGGACTCGTGCGGGAGGAACAGGTGACCAGTTCATCGACTGGGGATTGCAGAGGCATGGCCGTACGCGAGGGGCGCTGTGCTATCGCACGGAGAGCAAGGCGAGAAGGGCGGCGAGCGGCAGGGCCGGTCGGAGCTCGCAGGGTCGCCGGGCTCGGCGGGGACGGCCACTGCAGAGGAGGTGGGACCCGGGAAGGAGAGACAGAGGGTCGGCCGGCTCTGGCTCGAGGAGCTTGAGGGGCGGCTTGCTGGCGAAGGCGAGCTCGGGCAGCGGCGTCGGGTGCTGAGGGAGGCCGACGCGCCATGGGGAGGCGGTGGATGGCGACGGGGATGCGGGCGCGCCGGAGACACGGGGCCGGCCAGAGCAGGAGCTCGAGGTCGGGGGCCTGCACGACGGTGGCGTTGGCTTGGTGAAGAGGCGGCCGGCGAGGCGGAGGACTGGCGCGGTTGTGGCCAGAGCCGGGAGGAGGGCGGCGCCGGAGAGAGGCGCTGGCGGGGCTCGGCGATGGATGGAGCGGCCCAGGTCACAGCGGGCGTCGAGCGGCCAAGGGCGGCGGAAAGGTGGTTGGGGCCGGGGGAGAGGAAGGAGAGGAGGGCGCCGTCGGGCGACGCGGTTCGGTGGCGGGGGCCGACGCCGGCGGATCTGGCCGGAGGCGGCGGTGGACGGGCCGGAGCAGGGTATGCTGGGGACCAGAAGACGACGAGGTGGGGGGGTCCGCGGCGGCGAAACGGAGCTCGGGGCCGGAAGGGGACGCGTCCACCAACGGGGATGGAGAGGGCGGCGGCCCGAGGCGGTGCTCCGCGAGGTGGAGAAGGGGCGTCCGGCGGCGGGGTTGTTGCGGGCTCGTGAGGCGAGCGACGGGGGCGGAGTCGTGTTGAGGGAGGGGATCGATCGGGAGTGGGGAAACGCGTGCGGTTCAGAGTGAGTAGGGCAGGGAGGTGGGGCCAGGATGCAGGCAGTAGGCGGCTGCGCGCGTGTAACGTTGTTGTGTGTGTGCCGTTGTGGTGTAGCTGGTAGGTGGGTTGGCGGCTGCTGGGTGAGGGAGTGGTGGGGGCAGGGGTGGGTCCAGGTACGGGGATGGGGAGAGGGCGACGATCCCGAGGCGGGGCTGGTCGGCACGGATGGGACGTGGGGTGGGAAAAGGAGGTGGCCAGGCGGGAAACAGCACGCCGCGGGGTGGTTTTTCGCGCCCAGGTAGAGCGTGTCCGCGCGTGGGAGTGGGGCCAGGTGGGCCAGCAGGTGGCGGCTAGGGGGAGGTGGCAGGTGGTGATTGGTGGATATTTGGGGTCAGGCTGATGTGGCGAGCTGTGGTTGGCAGGGGTGATGTGGAGGGGGGCTGGGTAGATAGGATGGGGTAGGAAAAGATTTGGGGTGGCTCTGGTTTGTACTGGGGGTGGCCGACTGGGTCGGATCGGCCCGGTACGGCTGCCCCCTGAAAAATAAAATAAATATTTTATTATTTAAAACGGGGCTTTTTGAAATCCATTGGTAGGCGAAACAAAATAATCCGGAGACCCGGGTTTGGATTTTGAAATAAAGGCGGGGTATTTAGAAAACAAAATATGTTTTTCAAAAATTGTTTCAGACAAACAAATGCATGATGATGACGATGCTCAAATGCAATGTGGCATGATGACATGAGCATGCGGTCATGATGATGCAATGCACAAAAACAACGCGATTTTCTAGTTGCGGTTTTTGCGGGGCACCACAATTCGACACCACTAACAATGGATCTCGCCCTCGAGATCCGCCTCATGGTACCGGGAAGAAGGGCGGCGATCTGAATCTTCTCGCATCGTGTAGATCCTCGCGACACCACTAACAAGAGGTCGTTGTCCGTGATCGTCGAGAGAACACCCTGGGAACAAAAGGTCGAAGGTAGAGGTATCAACAAATAAAGCCACCTCTAGCTTCGATAGAAAGAGGGAACCGATGCATTCTCATCCACTTCAATGTACAAAAGCGAATAGAAGGGGTAGTCGGCATGGGGGCCAATCCATCACGCACCCAAACTATTACTCTGCACAATCAGTAGAAAAGCGTGCAACCATTCTCGGAATCAGACTGAAGATCTCGACAATCGAGGTTCAGAAACAAGGGGGTGATGCAGACTCTGCATCGGATCTGGCGTAGATGATGTCGTCGCGTCGGAAATCACCGGAAGGCACGAGAAGGAACAAAGAGAAGTCCACCAGACGAAGGATTCCTCGGATAGCATGAAGACCAGATGTAGCAACACTGTTACCAAAGGAGGAAGCGAAACCCTGAAGGTACGATGGAACCCAACCACGAGAAATCCTGGACTCGAAGAGAGAGAAGAGAGCGGATTCAAAACACGCAGAGGTGAGAGGAGAGCAGCAGAGGGGTCAGGAGTAAAATCAGACCTAATCAGAACTATCCAACCGATTTTGCAAAAATAGTTTTGACATTCTACTTCGGCCGTTAGCTAGGTTATCCTACAGGCTGGACTTGTGGGGTATCGCAACTGCTGAGCTCTGATACCACTCTGTAACACCCTCGGAATCGGCCCTATGCAAGTTTTAGCGATTCCCGCCAAACCCGCATAGAAACGATTCAAAGGTGCCCACCCGGCACTTTCGTGCGGGTGGAAAACGAAGTAATACCATTACACAATAGTCCACGATGGAACCCACAGAACAGATATATACAACAACGACTCAAAGAGTCAAGAATACAGATATACAATACAAAGATCCAAATCACCTTTAAAACGATATAGCGTCCGAGTACGGACAAGATGCAAATTGAGCTAAGAGCCCTGAAGAATAATCAATGGCGTCCATAACCCTGCCCAGGCCAAGCCGGAAGGGTAACCCTGCTAACGACGTCGATCTCAAAACCTGCTTAAACAAAGGGGTGCCGACAAAGGGCAAAGGAAAAAGAGAGAGCGGTCAGTACTGAGGCCAGTACACGGCGAGACTAGAATTCGGCGGTCCTCGCCTACATAGGTATGGTGGACTGAAGCGGCAGCACAGCATGCACTAAACAACCTATAGAGACTCGATATAACTGTCGGCTATCAGGGAGGGATAAGAAAGACCTATTCGAAACCAACCTGATTCTACCACCAAACATACCCATCCTGGTATTTCCCCCTCGAGACCAAACGAGGAAGTCAACCGAGGAACTCACACAGTTGGCAGTTTTATTCATTCCGTTATAGTTGCGGCAATTACTAGTCAAATATAGATAGTCATCCTGATACAATAAGCAGTGGGCAGTTTTAGTTAACCATTCCGTTGTAGTTGCAACACTTACTAGTCAGATACAATAAGCATGAGATATCCCAAACCCAGCAGTTGTTGGTACTTTTATTTAGCCATTCCGTTGTAGTGAAGCTGATTACTAGTCATATCGGATACAAGTCAAATTATAACAGTAAACTTTAGTTATAGTTGTCTATGATCGAGAACTGTGCTCCAAGTCGTCCATAACCGCGGACACGGCTTTTCGAAAAGATTTAACCCTGCAGGGGTGCACCAAAGTATCCACACGCACTTCGACCCTTTTTGCCAGATCAGTTAACATACACCCATCGGTATGTCGGCGGGGCCTAACTCATGACGTTTCCCAGACCCAAAGCAAGTACATGGGGTCCACCCCACTAAGCTACCCGCAACGAAGTCGGCCGGTCTCCGAGACGGACTCAGGGTTTGCGTCAGTGGTTGTAAACGACTGGGAACCCGAAAGTGTGACTGGGCTTGTCGATACCGCGAAAACACTCCGCTTCCCTAAACAGTACAGGTGCAGTACCTCGCACAATCTTAAATAAAGCAGTAAAGCATGGCATAAGTACAGAATAGTAATAAAGCTCCAAACTACTTTGTGGCCCCCAGTATAATACTTGGAATCAGGTACTAATCGATGGGGGTGCCCACACACCCCACCTGTGGTTAGCGCGCTCGATCTCGGAACAGGTGTCAAGAACTCGGGGTCCTACGGGACACCAGTGAGCGGTTGGAAACCAAATATTGTCTATCACCCACCGGTGCCTCTGCATTTACCTACTTCAATTTTAGTTATTAAACAGTAATTAAAGCCATGATCATCTCCAACATTAAACATGCGGCAGTACTCCAACAACTGTGGTACTTTACGACACGCAATAGCACTTGAGCAAGCGACTACGACGCGCAAGTCCGACTATCTACCAATCAACAGGTAATAGGATGTGTCCAAGGCAATATAAGGCTGCAAGGGATATCACGGGTACGACAACTATAGCATCGCAACACAGATAGCAATAGATCAACAGGGGGAATAAATACTATAAAAGTAAGATAGGTAGAAAGGGGGAGGTGCTCGCCTGAAAAACATTGCCGAAGGTTCATCCGAAGATCGGGTCGACACTCGCATCAACTCATCGGCCTAATCCGCGAAAAAGCAAAGCACTAGCACAAACACCGGATGCACTATTTAATACTATGACAGAAGATCGGGCATGATGCATGTATGATGCATGACATGGCAAAGGATGCGATGCAATTAGGCCATGTTAAGCGGAACCGGGGTCCCGACATTTATTTAGAAGGTTCATGTAGTTTAGATACCCCACAATTTAAATGTTGTCTTAACAGGGCGAAACATGGCATCGGTTCGCTACACCAATTTAAATAGAGCCCATATAAGACTAGATTTGTCGGCATATGGACTCCATATTTAATTATAAGGTGAATCGGCTTAATGCCCCCAAACCCACAACATGTATGCAAGTATGACAATTTTATATGCAACAAGTAATATCATTTATAAAATAGGGCTCGAGAAAGGGGTCACACATATGGGTTCGGAAGATCTTGGTTCCGGGGGGGTTTGGGGTTCGACAGGGATCGGTCTCGGCGGCCACGAGGTTTGGACTCCGGGGTTCAGGGTATACGGATCTGTGAAGGAGATCATGGCGTTCCGAGGAGAAGATCTTGGCGTGCCGAGGATTCGGTCTTCGAATCCCGGAAAGGAGGTCTTGCGGTTTTCTGTGAAGGCGATCTTGACGTTCGGTGCCCATGAAGTAGATCTTGTCGGTCCCATGTCGGCGTACTCGGCGTCTTCGGGTTCATGAGGTCGATCTTGCCGGTTCCCCTCAAAGGCTTTGGGGTCTTCTGGGATGGAGAACTTGACGCCCGTGTAGAAGATCTTCGGGTCCTGTGTCGAAGGTCATGCCGTCCCATTGTAGATCTTGTTGATGGTCCAGCAAAAGCCACCGGGTTCGGTCTTGGTTCCATTGTCGATGGCGATCTTGGCGGAACACTTCGAGTGGTGAAGATCTTGAGGTTTCCAGGGGTTCGGGTTCGGTCTCGGTTTCCAAGCGATAGATCTGGTACAACGGCGGTTCTCGCCCGTGGTCCTTCGGGTGTCTCTGGGTTTGATCGTCGGTGAAGATCTTGTTGAGATGAAGTCAGGGCACGTGTGGTCTTCATACTGTCCTGTTTTCATCCAAACTTGCAACACACATAGCCTCACAAAAGCTGAGTAAACACAACAGCCACATCTTGACAGGGATAGGTAGCGTTGGTTTAGCAGGAACAGGGCCAAACAACAACAGATGAACCACATCGACGCCCTAGAGCAGGGACTCGTGCGGGAGGAACAGGTGACCAGTTCATCGACTGGGGATTGCAGAGGCATGGCCGTACGCGAGGGGCGCTGTGCTATTGCACGGAGAGCAAGGCGAGAAGGGCGGCGAGCGGCAGGGCCGGTCAGAGCTCGCAGGGTCGCCGGGCTCGGCGGGGACGGCCACTGCAGAGGAGGTGGGACCCGGGAAGGAGAGACAGAGGGTCGGCCGGCTCTGGCTCGAGGAGCTTGAGGGGCGGCTTGCTGGCGAAGGCGAGCTCGGGCAGCGGCGTCGGGTGCTAAGGGAGGCCGACGCGCCATGGGGAGGCGGTGGATGGCGACGGGGATGCGGGCGCGCCGGAGACACGGGGCCGGCCAGAGCAGGAGCTCGAGGTCGGGGGCCTGCACGACGGTGGCGTTGGCTTGGCGAAGAGGCGGCCGGCGAGGCGGAGGACTGGCGCGGTTGTGGCCGGAGCCGGGAGGAGGGCGGCGCCGCAGAGAGGCGCTGGCGGGGCTCGGCGATGGATGGAGCGGCCCAGGTCGCAGCGGGCGTCGAGCGGCCAAGGGCGGCGGAGAGGTGGCTGGGGCCGGGGGAGAGGAAGGAGAGGAGGGCACCGTCGGGCGATGCGGTTCGGTGGCGGGGGCCGACGCCGGTGGATCTGGCCGGAGGCGGCGGTGGACGGGCCGGAGCAGGGTATGCCGGGGACCAGAAGACGACGACGAGGTGGGGGGGTCCGCGGCAGCGAAACGGAGCTCGGGGCCGGAAGGGGACGCGTCCACCACCGGGGATGGCGAGGGCGGCGGCCCGAGGCGGCGCTCCGCGAGGTGGAGAAGGGGCGTCCGGCGGCGGGGTTGTTGCGGGCTCGTGAGGCGAGCGACGGGGGCGGAGTCGTGTCGAGGGAGGGGATCGATCGGGAGTGGGGAAACGCGTGCGGTTCAGAGTGAGTGGGGCAGGGAGGTGGGGGCCGGGATGCAGGCAGTAGGCGGCTGCGCGCGTGTAACGTTGTTGTGTGTGCCGTTGTGGTGTAGCTGGTAGGTGGGTTGGCGGCTGCTGGGTGAGGGAGTGGTGGGGGCAGGGGTGGGTCCAGGTACGGGGATGGGGAGAGGGCGACGAGGGGCTGGTCGGCACGGATGGGACGTGGGGTGGGAAAAGGAGGTGGCCAGGCGGGAAACAGCACGCCGCGGGGTGGTTTTTCGCGCCCAGGTAGAGCGTGTCCCTTCGTGGGAGTGGGGCCAGGTGGGCCAGCAGGTGGCGGCTAGGGGGAGGTGGCAGGTGGTGATTGGTGGATATTTGGGGTCAGGCTGATGTGGCGAGCTGTGGTTGGAAGGGGTGATGTGGAGGGGGGATGGGTAGATAGGATGGGGTATGAAAAGATTTGGGGTGGCTCTGGTTTGTACTGGGGTGGCCGACTGGGTCGGATCGGCCCGGTACGGCTGCCCCCTGAAAAATAAAATAAATATTTTATTATTTAAAACGGGGATTTTTGAAATCCATTGGTAGGCGAAACAAAATAATCCGGAGACCCGGGTTTGGATTTTGAAATAAAGGCGGGGTATTTAGAAAACAAAATATGTTTTTCGAAAATAGTTTCAGACAAACAAATGCATGATGATGACGATGCTCAAATGCAATGTGGCATGATGACATGAGCATGCGGTCATGATGATGCAATGCACAAAAACAACGCGATTTTCTAGTTGTGGTTTTTGTGGGGCGCCACAGGTATCTCATCGAAATGAGTTTTATATGGTCCTTTGTCATATCTCTGAGGTTCACTACTTCCATCAAATGGGTTTTCAGGAACAATTTAGTCAAAATTCTTTTCTAAGGCTTCATGTATTCCTACAACTTTAAAAGGAATGGGTATCTTAATTTCCTCTCCATTGGGTTTGGTTTTATCCAACTTTTCTAAAGTGACCATAACATCTACACATGAGCCTAGCATATTAAAACATTCAGAGACCTTTCTGGCTTCCTTAGCATCATCATTTAACTGTTTTAGCAAAGTTTCTATGATAAAATCTCTCTTTTCAGCATCCTCTTCTTCTTTTAGTTTAAGAAACAAAATTTGCATCATTGGGTTAAGGTTAACAAACCTAGCCTCCAACATCCGAACCCCCTCCAGTATTAAGTTGCAAGCAACGAATAACTGCTTTAAGCAAAGTGTGTAAGGTAAACAATCCACTTGTTCCATGAACAAGATATCGTTGTTTTCTCCCTAGTAGCAACAACACATCTACAACCTTAGAGATTTCTGTCACTTCCCCAAATTAAATAGAGCCATGAACCCATTATCAAGCATAAATACTCCCTCTTGGAGTCACTAGCATCTACTTGGCCAAGATAGCTATTAGAAACAGAGAGCATGAAAGATCACAAACAACATAGACATGATAGAATCAATAAGATAGAATCATTAACCAATCTGACATAGTAATCTCAATATCCATCGGATCCCCGCAAACACAACATGCATGATTACAAATAGATGATCTTGATCATGAACAGAGCTCACAAGATCTAAACATGGTAGCACAAAGGAGGAGAAACAACCATGTAACTACTAAATGGACCCGTAGTCCAAGGTGGAACTACTCACGCATCATACCGGAGGCTGGCATGGTGATGAAGAAGGCCTCCGCGAGGATATCTCCCCTCCGACAGGGTGCCAGGAAGAGCTTAAATCCCCCCGATCTATGGACGATGGTGGCGGCGACTACGAACAGTTTCGTGGAAGATTGATCGTTTACTTAGGGTTTTGGTATCGGGGGATTATTATAGGTGAAGAGGGAGACCAAGGGGGTGCCCGAGGCGGCTGCACCCCCTAGGCGCGGGCCAGGCCAGGCCGCACGGCCACGGGGTGTGGCCCCCACCATTCCCTTGTTTGTCTCGTCTTCTAGCTTCGTGTTCCCCACAGTAAAATATTGAGTTTTGCTTTTGTCCCGTCTAATTCCGAGAATATTGATTTTCTGGAACCAAAAACAACAGAAAATAGGCAACTAGCACTGTTAGTCCCAGAAAACATATAAAATACCTCAAAGTGTAAACAAAGCAAAGCAAAGTGGATACTAAACAAGCATGGAACATGAAAAATTATAGATACCTTTTCGACGTATCAAGAAACTACTGTGTCAAGACCACAATAATTATAATATCAATATTGAGGTTCTCCAAAATTTGCGCGACGGTTCCAAGTGGACCATTGATCCGGAGATCATCAAGAAGCGCCGAGACAGGGCTTATGGCTTTATCTAATATGCCCACATACACTCCTTCACAGAGGGGCCGAGCTTTCTTGACGAAAAAGAAGAAGATGTAGGGGAGGAGGGAGAAGAAGAGGGAGAAGAAGAAATAGTGGATGAGGAAATTGAAGCCGAGATTCCTATTCCAAAAACCGACACTTCTACCCTAGCCGCCGACACTTATTTTTGGGCACTACTCTTGTCAGCACTAGTTCTGATCCTGTAGCCTCTTAGGATTAAAAACTTGAATTCGCTAAATCGCCGGTATGTCGGGTGCAGATGTAATATATACTAAAGGGAATATGCATGAGAGACAATAATGAAATGGTTATTATCTTATTCCTTATTTATAATAAATGTTAATTTTGCATGCTATAATTGTATTAATCGGAAACATTAATACATGTGTGTTTAATAGACAAATAAAGTGTTCCTAGTTATGCCTCTCATATAAACTAGCTTGATGATTAACAAGATGATCAAGGTTTCCTGATCATGGACATTGGATATTGTTAATAACAAGGTCATAACATTGGTGGAATGATGTCATGAACATTCATATGAAGTATAGTAGTACGATCAAAGTCATTACGTTTAAATTTCTATAACATCATTACAAATAACTTTAGTCCTTATACCATGAGATCATGTTAATCACTAACACGTGAAGAGTAGCTTGATAACATCAAACATCACATCGTAATTGGGTGACTATAAAGGTGTGTTCAGATACTCCGATAGTGTTCTGTAGAGGCTCATGGATCAAGACTTGGATTTGTCCATCCAAATAATGGAGAGATATACTCTAGGCCCTCTCGGTGATATCACATTGATATATCTTGCAATCAAGTTATGGGGATCACTATAATGGTATATCACGGGAACATGAAAAGAGTACATGTCAGTAACGAGATCAAACTAGGTATGGGGATACCGATGATCGAATCTCAGACATTTAATATATCAGGAGACAAAGGGATTTAGTTACAATGTTAAAGTTTCACACGATCACAAGAAGTCACCATTGAATGTGTGGGAGTTAGTACGGATCTCTGGGTCCCATTGATAATTATTGATCAGAGAGGTGTCTCGATCATGTACACATTATTAATAAACCGTAGGGTGACACACTTAAGGGATATAGACACCATTCGGAGCAAATAAGATGCCAGATAAAGAATATCAAAGCACTAGAATTATTTCAATGGAAACCGAAATTGTTTCGGGTGAAATTTCTAAAATTAGGTTCTGCATGTGATATTGGAATGTTGCAAGGGGTGTTATGTGAATGTTTGTTAATTAATGTAATTAAAAAATTCTGAATAAATAAATAAAAGAGATTGTATTTAATTTCGAGGAAATTTAATGGAGGTGAGTGGAATTTTGAGTGGAGGCATGCTTATGAGAGTGGAGACTTTTTGTGTGAGTCGGAGCTCCAACCACATTAATGAGGAAGAGGTGGGGGCAGCCACCATGGACACTGTTGGCTGCACTGGGTTGATGTAGGAGCGCTTCGTTGGGAACCCCAAGAGCAAGGTGTGAAGTAGCACATCAGCAAGTTTTCCCTCAGTAAGAAACCGAGGTTATCGAACCAGTAGGAGGAAGGAAACGTCACACAGGTGTTGCAAGCAACACGGAGACCTACACAACACAACTCAAGAATTTGCCCCAACGAATTAGTGAGGTTGTCAATCTCACCGGTTTGCTGTAACAAAGGATTAAACGTATGGTGTGGAAGGTAATGGTGGTTTGCAGCATGTAAGCACTAACAGTGGAAGATGTATCAATGGTAAAGATTGTACCGAGGTCCATAGTTCACTAGAGGTGCTCTCCTTAAATAAACAACATGGCATGAAGGGTAAACAAATTACAGCGAGACAATTGACAGGAACTGAGCAAGACATAACAATGCAATTACTAGTCAGAAAGATCGTATGAGGTTGATTGGGCAATACAACAAGATACATAGACCGCCATCCAACTACATCTATGACTAGAAGTCCACCTTCAGGTTATCATCTGAACCCCCTCTAGTATTAAGTTGCAAGGAACAAACAACTGTTTGAAGCAAAGTGTGTAAGGTAAACAGTCCACATGTTCCATGAACAAGAGACCGTTGTTTTCTCCCTAGTAGCAACAACACATCTACAACCGAAGAGATTTCTGTCACTTCCCTTGGAAACTAGAGGCATGAACCCACTATCTAGCATAAATACCCCCTCTTGGAGTCACTAGCAACTACTTGGCCAAGGTAGATACTAACAACAAAGAGCATGCAAGATCACAAACAACACAGACATGATAGAATCATAAAGACAAAACCATTAATCAAACCAACATAATAATCTCAATATCCGTCGGATCCCCGCAAACACAACATGCATGATTACAAATAGATTAGATCTTGATCATGAACGGAGCTCACAAGATCTATACATGAAAGCACAAAGGAGGAGATACAACCATCTAGCTACTACATGGACCCATAGTCCAAAGTGGAACTACTCACGCATCATACCAGAGAGAAGGCCTCCGGGATGATCTCCCCTCCAGCAGGGTGCCAGGAAGAACCTCAGATCCCCCCGATCTAGGGACGATGGTGGCGGCTATAGACGGTTTCGTGGATTTATGATCGGGTACTCAGCGTTTATGCATCAGGGGCTTCTTATAGGCGAATGGGAAGACCGAGGCGACGGCCAGGGCCACCAAACCCTAGCCAGGCACGGGGTGGGGCCCACCCGCGCTTGGGGTGGGTCTGGCCCCTCTGGCTGGCCCCTCCGGCTCTCCTCTGGACTTCTTGTTTATGGCACCCCGGATTTACGGTCCGAGAATACCTGTTATGCCTGCAATTCACGTTCCCATTATCAGTGAGCAGTGAGCATAACCAACAAGTATCATTACAACATCCATGAATAATGAGTACAAGTACTTCCAAATGTGCCATTAACCTTCTAGCGCAGAGCCCATGTCATGCCTTAACCTTTAGGCAACTGACTAGGAAGACGGCCTAGCTCGCATAAACGTCAACATCTCCATCGTTTCCCTTGATCATCTGAAAGTCTGGATAAGTAAATAGCCAGGGACAATGCCGGTGAGTACTTTGAATGTACTCACAAACCTCCTTAAGAGAACAACAAATAAGGATATGCAATATGGATGTGGTAGGATGGCTCCAAGGGAGGTTCTTTTATAAACTAATTTCTCTTGTAGATATAGCATGTCTCTATATCTTTGTTGAAAAACTTTTGTAAAGCATTTTGGAAACCTTTTTGAAAAGTTTTAAGAAAACCCTAGGATTGGGTCACCCATTTGTTTTCCTTCCGGTCATCTCCTGATCAAACTTCCTCCTCCCTTTACTTGACCATCCCGCGGTCAAAACATTTTTGGGCTATTTCTTTTCTGAAGTCCTTTTTGAAAAACAAAACCATCACCCCCATACAGCAGCCATCCCAACCGTCCATGACCGACGACTCACCTATTCGAATAGATTTACACTCTGCAGAGGTTGTACATTGTACCCACACCATCAGATTACCCGTCCCTGATCTACATCTATCGCGGGTCGAATAATCGATCAAGACCTTCTGGATGCCCTCTCCGATACAAGATCCTACCCTATGAGGTTAACCCCCTTAACACCGGGATGACCTATGTAGTAACTAGCCAACCGGAGCGCATTTTGCACCTTGACGGGTGTGCGCTTTCAATCAGGGGCTCATAGTATTGCGCGGAGGCCCGTAGGCTCTTCATTCCTTCTCCCGGTCGATGCTATGCATGGACCGCTGAACAGAGAAGGCCCACCCTCCGGGGATTGTTTACCCTTGTATTAGTGTGAGGCACCTATACCAGATTATACAAACTTATAGCCCAGCCCCGTCCCATTCCAGAGTAATGTGGTTGCACGGGTTAATTGTTCAAGCATTAGGAACTGTACAGCCGGGCGTGTTTTCGTAAACATTTTTCCTCCATCTCTTGTCCACCTTTTTGTAAAACAAAACCCATCTCATTTTCCAAACACTTGGTAAGCCAGGCCTCACCAAGGTTTCCTCATAAAACATTTTGTAAGTCTTTTCCCGGGTTCTTCCCATTCTACACTTTTGTTTAGGCTAAAACGGGGTCTCCAAGGAGTTATGATGTTAAACACCATCTACCATACTAAGGGAAGATGGGTATTATACAAAAGGGGTTGTACCTAATGATACTAAGAGGTAATTATTTGGAGGAGCCAAACATTCCCTATATAAAGTATATCATAGTAAAACAAATGCACTTTGCATAAATGATTAGATAAAACATGCATAGATAAAATAATAGGACAAGGTGTATGAGCAAGAAGGTGGCTTGCCTGTGACCAGCGAGATGTCCCATGAATTCCTTAGAATACCAGAAAGCCAATACAATCATAATAATAATATCCTGATGCTTCATTCTTCTCTATGTCACCTAATTGCAACTATCGCCGTCATCGAGCAAACATGCAAGTTGCAAACACCACAATCAAAACAATGCTTACAATCATCAATACATACATCAAGAAATCATACAACACAAGGTATACATCAGTAGGGTGCTGGAGGATTGGGTTGATTACATCGGTAGAAGATGTGGAAGCATAGGAAGATGATCCCTTCAGATTTGAAGTCTAGGAAATACCCAAGAGTGGTTTTTTTAGAAAGTACAAGTTCTGTATAATATCATTGGATAAAAAGGATACCATCAGATAGGTATTGATAAAATAAATCCAACAAAAGTGGTTTCACTATTTTATCAATTACCATTGATTTATAATGGATTTTATAGTGATTAAAACTCTAGTTTTAGGAAATAATTCCCCAGACATAATCTAGAGCTCCAAAAATTATTTCCTTGGATGATTGGGTAGTATTTGGTGGACTAATTCACTAAGAGTTGGATTTACTTTAAAACAATTACCAGAATGCCCTTGAGAAATTCCCAAAGGCAGTACTGGATAGGATTTGTCTTTTTCATCGGATTTAAATTGTAGAATATTTTTAGGTTATTCCAAGGACACAAGTTAGGTACTTGAAATAGCTTTCTGTATAAACTGGGATCACCATTTTTGGATTTATAGCACTCCAATGGTGAATTTATTGGTGAACAAACCATGCATAGAAATGTTTAATTCACCATAATTCAATAAAAACTCAATAAATCTTGGGATCCTGGGTTTTGGTACTCATTGGTATATACTACCTCCATCCCAAGGCTTAAGGCCTATATTATTTTTAAAAAGTCAAACTATTTTAAGTTTGACAAAGTTTTTACAAAAAAATGTTAATATGCGAAATACATAATCAATATCATTAGATAGATAATGAAATATATTTTTATATGATTTCTAAAAAATATCATGTTTATTGATAGTTTTTTCAAAAAATTTGGTCAAAGTTCAGTTGGTTTGACTTTTCAAAAAAAATATAGGCCTTAAGCCTTGGGATGGAGGGAGTAGGTTTACTAGGAGTTGGAATTAGGTCAAAACCACATTTGGTTTATCCTAGAGAATTTTCTAAAGGCAGAAAAGTCCTGACGTTCCTATTTTTATTGTGGGAAAACTAGGAAGACATTTTAGGTGGGACCAATGGGACATGCAAGGTATGCCCAATAGCTTTCAGTGCCAATTGGCTTTTCTCCATTTGGAAATAACAAACTCTCTGGAAGATTTTACTGGTGAAATGGACACATGTGGCTAATTTAATTTCCAAGATTTATTTATACCATATTTTGGTCCAGCACCAAGTCCGCATGTTAGGTTAGTGACTTAAGTACTTGTGAAAAATACTACCAAAAATTATATGGGTCAATTCCATTGTTGAATTGAATTAAACCATACAAGTACCCTGCAGATCTGGATTTAAAAATAGAAAAGAAAAAGAGGCAATGCAGGCAGACCAGGCCTGCTCGGGCTGCGCTTCACGCGGGAGGGGAAAATTCAAGGCCTACCAGGCGGGGCCGGGCTGTCAGAGGGAGAGGAGGGCGAACCGGTACCTGCTATCGTCGGCCGTTGGATTGAGACGAGATGGATGACACTGGAGATTCTTCCTCCTTTCATCGAGGGCGTCAGGCAGGAAACCCTAGCAGCGACGGTGGCGCGTCGGTGAGGGTTTTCTGGGCCTCGTCGGTGACTGTAGAGTGGCTAGGGAGGAGCGAGGCGGCGCGACGACCTCGGGGATGGGTGGAAATGGTAGCTTTCGTGCCTGGAGCTTGTTTATGTGAAGATGGCTAAGGAGGAGCTTGGGGGCTCGCCGATGAAACCTCCAGGGGTTGCTGCATGTCAAAAAGAAGCGCAGGGTTAGATTCACCAGAGCAAGGGGTTATGGGGAAGGGACATGCAGAGAGATCGGAGCGAATGGGAGAGCACCACGCTCGGTTCTGGAGCAATGGCCAAGAGTTCTTGTTCTTCTTTTCTCGGGCTAGGCAGAGCAATAGAGGAGGGATGGCTCTCTAGGAGGTAGGTGGGAGGAAGAGGATCGGAAATGAGCAGCAAGGGGATGATGGGGTGGCCTCTGGCCTATTTAACTCGAGGGGGTTGGGGGTAGGATGGACAATGTCCATGGAGGGCTTGAGGGAGGTGTTGGCCAGGGATTGGCTCATTGGGGTTGTGGAGTGGTCGTGTCGGACCAGTGGCTTGACAACGGGGGTGCTGGAATGTAGATATTTTGTTAGGCATGTGTTTGTGTCCAAAAATCTCTTTCTCCTCTCAAAGATCTAGAAGACAAAGGTGAATAGTGGCAAGCTACAGTGCTGGTCGACCAGGGTGATGTGTGCTACTGATAAGGGGTGTTGGGCAGGTTTGGAGATAGTTTGGCTTTGATTTAACTCAAGTTTGATGGTTTTGTAAAATGTTGATCAAATGGATGCTTGTGAAGGAAGTTGAAGAAATTGCATTGGGCAGAGTGTGCAAATGGTACTGGTGTGTGTATAAAGTCATTGCATAACCCTATGAATTATTTGGCATTTTTCTAAGTATTATAAGCCCATTTAAAAGCATTTATTCAAAAAGTGAAGAAATAGATTATGGAAGTTAATGTAATATTTTTACAATAGACAAGGTTGGTTTTTGATGTGAGATGGTCCTAAATACCATATTACACATTGGAGAATTTTATTGGAATTTATTGGGGTGGAAAAGTATTTCTAAGGAATTATTTTTGTTTCTGCCATTTAAGAAAATGGCAAAGAGAAATAATAAAGAATCTCAAAAATCTTTATTTTGAATTTGTAATATTGGTTATGATATATAGAACTCAAATATGCATTGATTTGGCCAAGTGATTTGGAGAAAATCAGATTTGCCTTTATAGACGTAGGTTTTAGGGTTTTGCCAGAAAAAGAATTTAAATAGTTTTAGGCTCCAAATAATTATGGGAATTATTTGGGGAACTATCCTAACCAAGGTAGAGGATGTAAGATTGATTTATACATCATTGTCCACCTGGGTTTTGAAGGATTTTTGGTGAAAAGGAAAGAAACTAGATTTTTGGGAATCTAGGGTTTTGTTATTTTCATGCCACCAAAACGGGGTTGTATTTGTGGGCTCAGAGTTCACCTTGGTACAAGGGGTATAGGGATAGATAGAACAAGTCATATAGAGGATCATGGAATCAAGAGTTGGGCTTGGTTGGATTTGAGGTGGTGTAGAGGACATGGCAAACTTTCTTGAAAATAAGGCTGCCATAATAGATACATCAAGTAGCCTCCTAAACCACGTGGGTTTAAGAAGCACAAGGCTCCAATGGAAACAAGTGAGGTGGGGGTTTATTGGCCATGGTTATTAGATCATAACCATTCAAAGAGTTGGTCAAGGGGAGGTAGCATATAGATGTGAGCTTCTGCCCAAGTAGGAAGGATGACAAGATTTGCAGAAAAGATGGTTATCTTGACTACAAAACCATCATGGATGAGTGGGAACAATAATGGTTTATCCAAGGAAAATAGTGGTATTTGGTAGTAGTTATGATGTACTACAACAGGGTTCAAATACATTCTCAAGAATGCACACAGGTTGGAAAAGGTAGAGCTCCAAAGATTGTATCTAGATAAGAAATGCAGACTTAGCCATTTTGGCAGATTGAGGGTTTTGGACAAGAGTGCAAGTGTAGATGAATTTGAGGGTATGCCAGTTTCCAAAATCATGATCAAGGGGATGATGTTGAAGTGTTAACTAAGTATATAGGATCCATGCTCAGATTGGGTCTTCACTGAGTGGGAAACTATTAGAAAGGATTATCCCTGGATTGATCTGATTAGGAGGGGTGATGATCACCTTAGTGGCTTAGGATAGATCCAGACTTGTATGCTTGATATGATATTGATGATCACAAGAATAGATTAGGTACTATGGTATGAGATACTAGATTAGCTCACTCTAGATCCTAAGCAAACAATGCAATCAGCAGATCAAGGAAATTCATCCGATAAAACTTATCCAAGTACTACTAGGGTTACCATCAAGCCTAGATTGAGGTAGGGATGGGTATTTTGAATTCGTTGTGTTTTGAATTAAGATAAGTACCTCTTGGTTTTTCTACCAAGATTGGAATGAAGGGGTTTTGAATAGAGGTTTTGGAAAACCTAGGGGTAAGAGTAGTTGAGAGTTGTGTCTTCAAAACATAAGGAGATTATATTTTTGTTCTCCATATTTTTTTAATTGAACTAGTAAAATATTTTTGTTTTGTCAAAGTCATCTCGGCTCAGGTTTTGAAATTCCAGAACATTTGAGAATATGAAAGATGAGCCAAGACATCTCTTTATGTAAAGTAGTTTTTTGGCAACTAGTGTTGAGATAAGAGGTATAACCTCTAATACACAATCAGTTGTAAGAACACAAGTCTGCAAGTAAAAAAACATTGCACATGTAACAAGAAAAAGTTTTTGTTCCCCTGATTTGTTTCCCTTTGGACATTAAATCAGGGTTGCTAAAATTGGGATGTTACAGACCTTTCCCCCTTAAAATAATCTCGTCCCCAGATTAGGGAGGAGTAGGGTTGGGGGATAACCTCCGCTTAACAATTTCTACGGTGGAAGTTATGAGATGTTTGAAGCTCTTCCAATAAACGGGCATGGTCAGCTAAGGTTCAGAGCTGAGTGGATTCGGATTGGGCGGTTTAGATTTTTGTCAAATGGAAAAGACGCAGTCTTTTCCCCTTAGGGCGATTCCAGGTAGGTTTAGCATCGACAGGGTACCTTCTTCTTGAGGCGAGACAGCGAGTTGAGCCTTCTTCAAACCTTTACCGCTGAAGTCGGCTTCTCTGCCTTCTTGGTATTGAAACGATAGGAGTGCTGGCTAGGCTGTCAACTATGTGGTGGAGAACTTTCCTATAGTACCTTCTGATTCTGGAAGAGTGCCGATTGTCGTCCTTCTTGCAGGGTCGTTCATTTGTATTTTGTAGGAGTGGTTATCACTTAGTACTAACTAGCGGTCGAATCCAGGGGTCTATATGGTTTTTGGGTGGGAAAGACGTAGTCTTTCCCCCCTTAGAGAAAAATTAGGGGTTCTTGGTGAAGTCGCCGACTTTCTTGATTGGATTTGTATGCTAATGTCGGGGTAAGGCTCTACATCATTCCTTCGGGGTTAGCAGAGTCGGAGCTCTTTTAAGGGGAGTGGTTAGCAGAGATAGAGGAGAAAGGACTTTGTGGCGTCTTCAGAGAAACTCGATGCTTTCGGTTGCTTTCTACACCTTGGGTAGTAGTATTGGTAGCGTCGGGTAGTCTTGTCGTCTTAAATCTGAACGTCTCGGTGATTGGGGAGGATCGATCAGACTTATGGAGATTGTTGATGATGTTTGTGTTATGTTCCTCTGACGACTGTTGGGGTGGGGTTTGGAGCAGGTTCTTGGATTGGAGATCTTCTGGTATTATCTTCTCAGGGTCGGTCTTCTGGAATAGAGTGGAAAGACGCAGTCTTTCCACCTTAGAGCTTTACTTGGGGTCGTCGTGGTTGTGGTCGATCCTTCGTCTTGGGGCATTGGCGTGATACTGGAGGTGTGGTCTTCGAGTGACGCCTTATTGCGACTACCAGCCGATGGTGCTTACCTAATGAAGCCATATGGGTTATCTTGGGTTAGTTTTCGATTAGCAATGCTTCTTATTAGTCCTTACTCGAGGTGGAGGCATTTAGGCTTCAGATGGGTTGTCTTCACTTGAGGTCGTTGTGTTTCTTTGGTTCGATGATGAAGTAGACTTGTTGTCTTTCGACCTTCGTATCTTCCAGATCCTTGGAGCATTGGGGAACTAAGGAACGAGTAGGAGTTGTCAGGGATTTCTTTATATGGCCATCCTGATGAGGAGAGGTTCCAGCATTGGGGTTGCGAGGGTTAGCATCGGGATACGCCTACAGGGTGTTCATACAATAGGGTCTAGTGATCCGAGGCAGACAAGCAACACATTCCAAGCATCATACACTCACATGACAAGAAAACAAGGCACACCGTCGGTACTAAGGGGTGACTACACGTCATAAGGGGAATCCTATTTTAGGGTTGCTAATCCTAAGTACGGACATCACGGGGGTCTTATCTTCTTTCCGGCCATCTTTTGTTGTTGGTGCCACACTTGATATATTTGGGGGCGATGAAGGACTTAGTCGGTAAGGCGATCTTGTAGTGTCTTTCGTCATGGGTAGCTCCTTTGTTTTTCTTATCTTGGGGTCTCTTCATTCAAGGATCTCCATCTTCGTAGTCTTCGAGTCGGACTTTGTTTGGAAAAGTGGAAGATTTGAAGTAGATGAGATATAGAGTAATCTATTTTCAAAATGTTTAAGTCAGAGAAGATGAGATAAGAAATCCTTCAAAAAGCTTTTGACAAAATAGTTTTCGAAACCCGGTGTTTTCCAAAATAAGGGTTGTCCTGTCTAACGTGCATGCTAACTAAGGTCTCCTACAGTGAGGATGGCTCTGATACCATGTTTGTGGCACCTCGGATTTACAGTCCGAGAATACCCGTTATGCCTGCAATTCACGTTCCCATGATCAGTGAGCCGTGAGCATAACCAACAAGTATCATTACAACATCCATGAATAACAATTACAAGTACTTACAAATGTGCCATTATGGTGATACAACATGAATAGCGGAAGTCTTCCAGCGCAGAGCCCATGTCATGCCTTAACCTACAGGCGACTGACTGGGAAAACGGCCTAGCTTGCATAGACGTCAACATCTCCATCGTTTCCCTTGTTCATCTGAAAGTCTGGCCAAGAAAATAACCAGGGACAATGCCGATGAGTACTTTGAATGTACTCGCAAACCACCTTAAGAGAACAACAAATCAGGATATGCAATATAGCTGTGGTAGGATGGCTCCAAGAGAGGTTCTTTTATAAACTAATTTCTCTTGTAGATATAACATGTCTCTATATCTTTGTTGAAAAACTTTTGTAAAGCATTTTGAAAACCTTTTTGAAAAGTTTTAAGAAAACCCTAGGATTAGGTCACCTATTTTTTTCCTTCCGGTCATCTCCTGACCAAACTTCCTTCTCCCTTTCCTTGACCATCCCGCGGTCAAAACATTTTTGGGATATTTATTTTCTGAAGTCCTTTTTGAAAAAAAAAACCATCACCCCCGTACAACAGCCATCCCAACCATCCATGACCGAGGACTCGGCTATTCGAATAGATTTACACTCTGCAGAGGTTATACACTATACCCACACCATCTGATTACCCGTCCCTGATCTACACCTATCGTGAGTCGAATAACCGGTCAAGACCTTCCGGATGCCCTCTCCGATACAAGATCCTACCCTATGAGGTTAACCCCCTCAACACCAGGACACCCTATATAGTAACCAGCCAACCGGAGCGCATTTTGCACCTCGACAGGTGTGCGCTTTCAATAAGGGGCTCATAGTATCGCGCGGAGGCCTATAGGACCTTCATTCCTTCTCACGGTCGATGCTACGCATGGACCGCTGAACAGAGAAGGCCCACCCTCCGGGGATTGTTTACCCCTGTAGTAGTGTGAGGCACCTATACCAGATTAGACAAACATCCAGCCCAGCCCCATCCCATTCCAGAGTAATGTGGTTGCATGGGTTAATTTTTCAAGCACTAGGAACTGTACAGCCAGGCGTGTTTTCGTAAACATTTTTCCTCCATCTCTTGTCCACCTTTTTGTAAAACAAAACCCTTCCCATTTGCCAAACACTTGGTAGGCTTGCCTGCAATTCACGTTCCCATGAACAGTGTGCCATGAGCATAACCGACAAGTATCATTACAATATCCATGAATGACGAGTACAAGTACTTACAAATGTGCCATTATGGAGATACAACATGAATAGCGGAAGTCTTCCAGCGCAGAGCCCATGTCATGCCTTAACCTACAGGCGACTGACTAGGAAGATGGCCTAGCTCGCATAGACGTCAACATCTCCATCGTTTCCCTTGTTAATCTGAAAGTCTGGCCAAGTAAATAGACAGGGACAATGCTGGTGAGTACATTGAATGTACTCGCAGACCACCTTAAGAGAACAACAAATCAGGATATGCAATATGGCTGTGGTAGGATGGCTCCAGGAGAGGTTCTTTTATAAACTAATTTCTCTTGTAGATATAACATGTCTCTATATCTTTGTTGAAAAACTTTTGTAAAGAATTTTGGAAACCTTTTTGAAAAGTTTTAAGAAAACCCTAGGATTGGGTCACACATTTGTTTTCCTTCCAGTCATCTCCTGACAAAACTTCCTCCTCCCTTTCCTTGACCATCCCGCGGTCAAAACATTTTTGGGATATTTCTTTTCCGAAGTCCTTTTTGAAAAACAAAACCATCACCCCCGTACAACAGCCATCCCAACCGTCCATGACCGAGGACTTGCCTATTCGAATAGATTTACACTCTATAGAGGTTGTACACTATACCCACACCATCTGATTACCCGTCCCTGATCTACACCGACCGGGGGTCGAATAACAGGTCAAGACCTTATGGATGCCCTCTTCGGTATAAGAGCCTACCCTATGAGGTTAACCCCCTCAACACCAGGACACCGTATATAGTAACCAGCCAACAAGAGCTCATTTTGCACCTCGACGTGCGCTTTCAACGAGGGGCTCATAGTATCACGCGGAAGCCCGTAGGCCCTTCATTCCTTCTAACGGTCGATGCTACGCATAGACCGTTGAACAGAGAAGGCCCACCCTCCGGGATTGTTTACCCCTGTAGTAGTGTGAGGCATCTATACCAGATTAGACAAACTTCCAGCCCAGCCCCGTCCCATTCCAGAGTAATGTGGTTGCATAGGTTAATTGTTCAAGCATTAGGAACTGTACAGACGAGCGTGTTTTCGTAAACATTTTTCCTCCATGTCTTGTCCACCTTTTTAAAAACAAAACCCTTCTCATTTTCCAAACACTTTGTAGGCTTGCCTACAATTCATGTTCCCATGAACAGTGAGCCGTGAGCATAACCGACAAGTATCATTACAAGTATCCATGAATAACGAGTACAAGTACTTACAAATTTTCCATTATGGCGATACAGCATGAATAGAGGAAGTCTTCCAGCGCAGAGCCCATGTCATGCCTTAACCTACAGGCGACTTACTGGGAAGACGGCCTAGCTCGCATAGACGTCAACATCTCCATCGTTTCCCTTGTTCATCTAAAAGTCTGGCCAAGAAAATAACCAGGGACAATGCTGTTGAGTACTTTGAATGTACTCGCAAACCACCTTAAGAGAACAACAAATCAGGATATGCAATATGGCTGTGGTAGGATGGCTCCAAGAGAGGTTCTTTTATAAACTAATTTCTCTTGTAGATATAACATGTCTCTATATCTTTGTTGAAAAACTTTTGTAAAGCATGTTGGTAACCTTTTTGAAAAGTTTTAAGAAAACCCTAGGATTGGGTCACACATTTGTTTTCCTTCCAGTAATCTCCTGACAAAACTTCCTCCTCCCTTTCCTTGACCATCCCGCGGTCAAAGCATTAGGAACTGTACATCCGGGCGTGTTTTCATAAAAAAAATTCCTCCTTCTCTTGCCCACCTTTTTGTAAAACAAAAGCCTTCTCATTTTCCATACACTTGGTAGGCCAGGCCTCACCAAGTTTTTCTCATAAAACATTTTGTAAGTCTTTTCCCGGGTTCTTCCCAATCTACACTTTTGTTTAGGCTAAAACAGGGTCTCCAAGGGGTTATGATGTTAAACACCATCTACCATAGTAAGGGAAGGTGGGTATTATACAAAAGTGGTTGTACCTAATGGTACTAAGAGGTAAATATTTGGAGGAGCCAAACATTCCCTATATAAAGTATATCATAGTAAAACAAATGCACTTTGCACAAATGAGTAGATAAAACATGCATAGATAAAATAATAGGACAAGGTGTATGAGCAATATTGTGGTTTGTCGGTGACCAGCGAAATGTCCCGTGACTTCCTTAGAATACCAGAAAGCCAATACAATCATAATAGGAATATCCCGATGCTTCATTCTTCTCGGTGTCACCTAATCGCAACTATCGCCGTCATCGAGCAAACATGCAAGCAAGCAACACCACAATCAAAATAATGCTTAAAATCATCAATACATACATCAAGAAATCATACAACACAAGGTATACATCAGTAGGGTGCTGGAGGATTGGGTTGATTAGATCGGTAGAAGATGTGGAAGCATAGGAACATGATCCCTTCGGATTTGAGGTCTAGGAAATACCTAAGAGAGGGTTTTTTTTAGCAAGTACAAGTTCTGTATAATATCATTGGATAAAAAGGATACCATCAGATAGGTATTGATAAAATGAATCCAACAAAAGTGGTTTCACTATTTTATCAATTACCATTGATTTATAATGGATTTTATAGTGATTAAAACTCTAGTTTTAGGAAAGAATTCACCAGACATAATCTGGAGCTCAAAAAATAATTTCCTTGGATGATTGGGTAGTATTTAGTGGATTGATTCTCTCAGAGTTGGATTTACTTTAAAACACTTACCGGAATGCCCTTGAGAAATTCCCAAATGCAGTATTGGATAGGATTTGTCTTTTTCATCGGATTTAAATTATAGAATATTTTTAGGTGATTCCAAGTACACAAGTTAGGTACTTGAAATAACTTTCTTATAAATTGGAATCACCCTTTTTGGATTTACAGAACTCAAATGGTGAAGTTATTGGTGAACAAACCATGCACAAAAATGTTTAATTCACCATAATTCAATAAAAGCTCAATAAATCATGGGCTCCTGCGATTTTGGTACTTATTGGTATATAGGTTTACTGGGAGTTGGAATTAGGTCAAAACCACATTTGGTTTATCCTAGAGAAATTTCTAAAGGCAGAAAAGTCCTAAAGTTGGTATTTCTATCTTGGGCAAACCAGGAAGACATTTTAGGTGGGACCAATGGGACATGCAAGGTATGGCCAATACCTTTCAGTACCAATTGGTTTTTCTCCATTTCGAAATACCAAACTCTCTGGAAGATTTTACTGGTGATATGGACACATGTGGCTAATTTAATTTCCAGGATTTATTAATACCATATTTTGGTCCAGCACGAAGTCTACATGTTAGGTTAGTGACTTAAGTACATGTGAAAAATACTACCAAAAATTATTTGGGTCATTTCCATTTTTGAATTGAATTAAACCAAACAAGTACCCTACAGTTCTGGATTTAAAAATAGAAAAGAAAAAGAGGCAGGAGCAGACCAGGCCAGATCTAACAGAGAGATGGGCCGTGTAGGCAGATCCGGCCCGCTCGGGCTGTTCTTCACGCGGGAGGGGAAAATTGAAGGCCTGCCAGGCGGGGCTGGGCTGTCAGAGGGAGAGGAGGGCGAACCGGTACCTACTATCGTCGGTAGTTGGATTGAGATGAGATGGACGGCGCTGGAGCTTCTTCCTCCTTCCGTCGAGGGCGTCGGGCGGGAAACCCTAGTAGCAATGGCGGCGCGTCGGTGAGCGTTCTTAGGGCCTGGTCGGTGACTGGAGAGTGGCTGGCGCAGGGAGGAGCGTGACAACGCGATGACCTCGGGGATGGGTGGAAATGGTAGCTTCCGTGCCGGGAGCTTGTTTGCGCGAAGATGGTCGAGGGAGGATCTCGGGGGCTCGCCGGTGAAACCTCCAGGGGTTGCTGCATGTCGAAAAGAAGCGCAGGGTTAGTTTCACCGGAGCAAGGGGGTACAGGGAAGGGACATGCAGAGAGAGGGGAGCGAAGGGGAGAGCACCACGCTCGGTTTTTGAGCAATGGCCGAGAGTTCTTGTTCTTCTTTTCTTTGGCTAGGAAGAGCAATAGAGGAGGGATGGCTCTCTGGGAGGTAGGTGGGAGGAAGAGGAGCGGAAATGAGCAGCAAGGGGATGCCGGGGTGGCATCTGGCCTCTGGCCTATTTAACTCGAGGGGGTTGGGGGTAGTTTGGACAATGTCCATGGAGGGCTTGAGGGAGGTGCTGGCCAGGGATTGGCTCATTGGGGTGGTGGAGTGGTCGTGTGGGACCAATGGCTTGACCAGGGGGTGCTGGACTGTAGATATTTTGTTAGGCATGTGTTTGTGGCCACACATCTCTTTCTCCTCTCTCAAAGAGCTACAAGACAAAGGTGAATAGTGTCAAGCTACAGTGCTTGTCGACCAGGGTGATGTGTGCTGCTGAGAAGGGGTGTTGGGCAAGTTTGGAGATGGTTTGGCTTTGATTTAACTCAAGTTTGATGGTTTTGTAAAATGTTGATCAAATGGATGTTTGTGAAGGAAGTTTAAGAAATTGCATTGGCCAAAGTGTGCAAATGGTACTGGTGTGTGTATAGAGTCATTGCATAATCCTATGAATTATTTTGTATCTTTCTAAAGATTATAAGCCCATTTAAAAGCATTTATTCAAAAAGTGCATAAATAGATTATGCAAGTTAATGTAGTATTTTTTACATTAGACAAGGTTGGTTGTTGATGTTATATGGTCCTAAATACCATATTACACATTGGAGAATTTTATTGGAATTTATTAGGGTGGAAAAGTATTTCTAAGGAATTATTTCTTGTTTCTGCCATTTAAGAAAAAAGGCAAAAAGAGAAATAATAAAGAATCTCAAAACTATTTATTTTTTAGTTTCGAAGATTAGGTATGATATATAGAACTCAAATGTTCATTGAGTTGGCCAAGTAATTTGGAGAAAATCAGAGTTGCCTTTAGAGACATAGGTTTTAGGGTTTTGCCAAAAAAATTAAATAGTTTTAGGCTCCAAATAATTATGGGAATTATTTGGGGTACTATCCTAACCAAGGTAGAGGATGTAATATTGATTAATACATCATTTTCCACCTGGGTTTTGAAGGATTTTTGGTGAAAAGGAAAGAAACTAGATTTTTGGGAATCTAGGGTTTTTGTTATTTTCATGCCACCAAAACAGGGTTGTATTTGTGATCTCAGAGTACACCTTGGTACAAGGGGTATAGGGATAGATATACCAAGTCATATATAGGATCATGGAAGCAATATTTGGTCTTGGTTGGATTTGAGGTGGTGTAGAGGAGATGGCAAACTTTGTTGAAAATAAGGCTGCCATAACAGATACATCAGGTAGCCTCCTAAACCATGTGGGTTTAAGAAGCACAAGGCTCCAATGGAAACAAGTGAGGTGGGGGTTGATAAGACATGGTTATTATATCATAACCATGCAAAGAGTTGGTTAAGGAGAGGTAGCATATAGATGTGAGCTTCTGCCCAAGTAGGAAGGATGACAAGATTTGCAGAAAAGAGAGGTTCGCCTGTGCGAGTTGGTTGTAGTTGTGTATTAAGTTGTTCCCTAAAGGATCCCATAGGGCCGGTTTATATAGTCACCGGGTCCTAGGGTTACAGGGAGAGACCTATATGGCTACGTTACAGAGTCGGTAACTATGAACAACCGAGACTACAAGTAATACTACATGCCTATGTCGGTAACTCTTCTGGGCCTTGTCGTAGCTGGAATTGGCTCTTCATCTTTATCTTACTGGGCCGCCCGTGAAGCAAATCTCTAATCCGTTGGTGGGCCACCCTGGTCAGTGAGTCCTGTGTGTATACCCGGAAAGTATATCCCCAACAGTAGCCCCCGGAAGTCTCCAAGATCTGAAGTCGGATAAATCGTCTAGCTTGATGGTTTCTTCGTCTTGAGAATCTTGAAGGGTTCCCGAAAACTTCTTTCATTGATGTAGGATTCTGAGTCAATCGAGTCGGATATATTTTGCTCTGATCTTAGTCTTTTCCTTGCTTGATTTAAAACATAAGCCGGATTTTACAGCGGCGTGCTGACTGACAACTTTACAGGCCAGGTCCTATCACTGACAGGATTTTCATCAGCACGACCGTTGGTGGGTCCGTTCTTTATGGAACAGAACGTCGTTTCAATGCCTGCGCGAAAATAGAGGTGGCAGAAGAGTCGCGAGAAAGCTAATTCCCCCTTTCCTATACGCGTGGTGATAATCGTGTCTCTCACCGCATGAATCTTTACGCAAAGACAAATAAAGAGGAGAGAAAACCCTTCTTTTCAGATTCATCTCTCCGTCGATTCATTCATTTCTTCCTCGTACTCCTGGAGCTCTTCGCACCAGTTCCCATCTGCACACCGTTGAGAAAAAATCTCTCCTACCCCCACCATCCCTTCTTCCTCCAAGATCTATGGCATCTGCCTCAACCTCTGAGCGGCAGCGGCGGGTTCGTCGGTGGCGGAAGAGAAGAAGATGTGGGGTCTTTGGAGCCCCAGCGCCATGGATACTACAGATCTCCAAGTGATGGAGGATGAGGGGTTCATCGTCACTAGTGCATGGCGGAGCGCCTCAGGACACGCCATCCCCGTGCCGCTTGACGGCGAGAGGGTGCTGTTCGGCACTCACGTCGACCGTGGCCTCAGCTTGCCACCGTCGGACTTCTTCGTCGAGGTCCTCAGCCATTACGGTGTGCAACTCCATAACCTTCCTCCCAACTCTCTGCTTGAGCTTAGTGCTCATGCAGCTCTGTGCAAGGGGTTTCTTGGCATTAGGCCAAGTCTCACCCTTTTTCGGTACTATTATGGTACTCGGAAGAATTCCATCAGTGCTGGTGTGCCTTATGTCACCAGCACTCTAAGCTTAGTCCTTAGGAGGAATCTAATCTATCCTAGTATTAACGCTAGCGATTCCGTCAAACATTGGACCAAAACTTTCTTCTACCATCAGGATATTCTGGCTCCAGGAAAGGAGAAAGGTCTTCCGGCGTTCGTCAACGGCGCTGCTCCCCACCAAGATTCATGGGATGCGGAAGCGCCGGAGCTGTCGGATATTTTGATCCTTGCCAAGAGGCGGATCGAGTTTTTTATGAAGCATGAGGGACTCCGTGGATCCGACTTGATCCACTGTTGGCTGGAGCGTGGGATTTAGCCTCTCTAGCTTCACGAAGACCGCCTCATGCACCTGATCACGAGCGACAAGAAGTACAAGATGAGGGTAAGTTCTAGTCGGCTCGTGCCGAAGGATTACAAGACCCTCATGCAATATTTGATCAAGGAAAGAGTGGAACGGAAAGTTCCGGAAGCTTCCCTGAAGATGTATACGACCAACCGTCCTCTGACTCAGGTAAATATTTCGACTCTGCTTTTGCGTTTCGTCGTTCTTTTTTGGTTCTTTCTAAGACTCTATTTTCATTGATGCTTTTCGATTTTGTCAGCTCGAGAAACTCTTCGTGTCTGAGCTAGCTCCACTAGAGGGCTATGCTTCAGACAACCCGGAGGCGATGGAGGATGATGAGTTGCAAGAAGTTGCCGCCCCTGCCTCCAAGAAGCGCAAGGCGAAGGAAGTTGTTGCTGCCGGTAGCCAAGTGCTGCCAGTAGTTAAAAAGTAAGCACCTCACCTTTCATTTTTAGTACTCCTGTACCATTATTTATTTCTAGAGCACACCTGATTTTTAGGATGTTCGTCTTCCAGAGCTAAATCAGTGTTGAAAGAGCAAGATAAAGCCGGATAGCAAGCCGGGCAAGAAGATGTGTCAACAGAAGCTTGTTATCTCCCCTGTTGTGCCGCCGTCGACCCCAACCACTACTCCGTCCGCATAGGGAGCTTCTGCTTCCCTGATGCTGGAAAGATCTCGAAAGCCCTAGTCACCGTTAATGACTAGGCAACTAACAAGGGTGAACCCGTAAAGGTTAATGATCCCATGGTAATGACCAAAGGAATGGTGGATAAGGTGGTTGACTCAGCTGTCCCTGGCCTTAAGAGGAAAGAAAAGGAAGAGATTCTTAGGCTAGCCCAATCTAGTCCTGAGAAGCAAACCTTGACTCTAGAGGCAGCGAGCCAAGAGGAGGAAGACGTCAAGCTGGTTAGCCTCCTGGACCAAATTTTGGTCCGAGATGCTAAAGTTGCATCCGGCAAACTTCCAGCGACGGATGTTTCGTCCCTCACCCTTACCGAGAAAAGTTGGATTTGAAAAGTTGCACCTGGAACACATTGTAAGTTTCCAATTCTTATTTGCATTTATTATCATATCGTCTAGCCCCCAAGCATAAAGTCAGATAAACATCGCTGGATCCGAGTTGATGCTTTTAGGTTGCAAAAGAACGATGTAGTGTAGCCCCCAAGGCTCGTTCTGTAACTTTACTTAGTTAAATTTGCACCCCGAGTCTTAGTAGCCGTTTGACGGTATTCCGTCTCTAAACTTACAGAAAATTTCATCTTCCAACCAGGAATTGCTCAAGTAAATTTCCAATAAGCGCAAAGAAATCAAAGCTTTGTGCCTTGAGAATTCAAAGTTGAAAGTTGAAAAAGATGAAGCAGAAGGTAAACTTTTCTGAATTCTTCTTTACCAATTATCTTTTTTGTCATAGTCGAATTTGCTTTATCCGACAGATATTTTCGTCTTTACAGAATTGTTATGTCAATCCAGCAAGATGGTGGAGCAAGCCGAAAACTACAAGGTCTTAGACGTAGAGAATTCTGAACTCCAGGAAAAGCTTGAGATGCTAGCTGTGGAATCGGAGAAATCCGTAGCCACTGTCCTGGAATCAAGCAATCACGAGACCGTGAGGCTCGAGAAGATCCTAGCCCTTCGAGACAAGGAACTTGCAGATCTCAATAAGGACTTTGATATCCAAAGGGATATTGCCTAGGCCTCAGCAAGTGACCTAGACAGCCTCCACAAGGAGCATGCTGAATGGAATCGCTCCGTGCATGGTAATATTTCCGAATTGTTTTTACTTTATGTTGTTCATTTTTCGACTTTCATTTTAGCCAAATTTTGAATTTTGGTTTCTTTCCCAGCCCCCCTGAATCTTTCCAAATCCTCCACTTCTGAACCTCTCCTCGAGCGCATTAAACTTGTCGGAGATGTCTTGTTTGACTTCCACCAAACTCTAGAAGAGGCTGGCAAAGCCGTCAAGATTTCCGACTTGCACACAATGTCAGTTCATTAGGTGAGGGAAAAGTTCAGGAGATTCCGAAGTTGATTGAGGACTGGAAGATCTCCGATGCTCGGACTGCTGCGCAAACACTCTGACCATGGTGATGAGCCACCATAGTGAGATACAAATCTGGCACGTCACCAAGGGAATTGCCGAGGAGGATGATGAGGGTAACCCGCAGGACATCAAGGCCATCCAAGAATCTTGTGCAGGTTATTCTTGTCGGGTGGTGGAGATGACCAATTACACGACGCCATTCTTCGAATCCGTCGCCGTGCCTCCTTCGCCTCAAGAGCCGGAGATCAGTAACGCTTCCGAGTCTGAGATCGAGGGCGACTCTGCGGTTGATTCCAGTGCTCCACCTGCTTCATCACCACCGCCTGCAGCATAAAAAATTTCTATGAATTATCTTAAACTTATGGCAATGTAATGATGGCTACAATATTTATTTTGTGCTGGTCTGTAGAAACTGATGCTTTTACTATCTTAGCACTTTTGTTTATATATATTTATGCTTTGTGCTTGAAAGTTTCTAAAGCACTCTTTTTATTTATTTATTTATGCTTATACTTATCGGTTTATCCGGCCCTCTGCCTCGTCCCTTTCATGGATCAGCCAACCTTTAGCACGAAAACTTTGCCGAGCAATGAAGCACAATTGATAAACTAGTTTAAACTCGGAAACAAAGCCGGCTTCCAGTACCAACAACTCATTACGCAGAAAATGCCCGCGTCTAAGCAATCAGATAAAGAATCAAAGTATAGAAAATAATTTAAACTTCGTACCCTAAGGCAACATTTTTAGATTGTTCAAATATCGTAACCAGAACGAACATGAGCATAAAGTACTTTCAAGCATTCTGGGATTTTCGAAAAAAATACATGCTCTTTTGGAAATAAGATGGCAAAAACGGCTCAAAGATAACAATATGAGGAAACTAATACTTTATTTCACTTTGAACATGTACATATATGATTACAAGGAAATATAACTAAGAATAGAAGGGACGTAGTAGTGCAATATTTCATGGACGGTCTATTTCATCCGGGTGTGTGCTGCCACCAGCTCTCTTCCTTTTCTGAGTATCTGGTCTTTCCTTGATTGGTCTCATGTCAGTTAAATAATATGACCCATTATGCAGAACTATGCTAACAATAAAAGGTCCTTTCCAAATTGGGGAAAGTTTGTGCTTTCTCTTTTGCACAAGTCGGAGAACCAAATCGCCTTTTCTAAAAGAACGGTTTTGCACTCTCTAACTATGATACTTGCGCAACTTATGCTGATATGCTGTAGATCTCTGCTCAGCAACGGCGCATACTTCTTTGATTATATCGATATCATCTTGCCGAGAAATTTCTGCATCTTCTTCTATATACGCCTTTACTCGTGGAGCCTGATGAATCAGATCACTTGGAAGAACTTCTTCTGCACCATAGACCAAGAAGAAAGGAGTATAGGCGGTTGACCTGTTAGGAGTTGTACGTAAGCTCCATATCACAGACGGTAATTCTTCCGCCCAAGCCCCCGTGGACCGACGTAGCGGTGCCTCGAGGCGAGGTCAGATTCCTTGTAGAATAAAGCCATTAGTTCTTTTGACTTGTCCATTGGCTTGTGGATGTCCGACTGATGCAATATCATGTCAGATCCATTGTTCTTCGCAGAATTCGGCTAGTTCACCCATGGAAAAGTTGCTCCCGTTGTCAGTAATTATACTGTGTGGATATCCGAATTTGATGATTACGTCCGCGACGAATCTTCTGGCTGTGGCTCCATCGCAACTTGCTACGGGTTTAGCCTCAATCCATTTTGTAAATTTATCCACCATCACTAGTACGTGAGTAAATCCACATTTTGTCATGCGAAACAACCCTACCATATCAAGCCCCGAGAACGCGAACGACCATGTTATAGGGATTTTTCGCAGCTATTCAGCCGGAACATGTGCCTGATGAGCGTACTTTTAACAGCCATTGCACGTTTTGACCAGTTTGTCGGCATCTGCCTTAGCTATAAGCCAAAAGAATCTGTGTCGAAAAGCTTTTGCCACTAAGGATCTGGCTGCAGCGTGGTGACCACACTCGCCTTCGTGGATTTCTCTTAAGATTTCCACTCCTTCTTCCGAAGAAATACATCTCTGAAACACGCCAGAAACACTCCGCTTATAGAGCTCACCATTTATTATAGTGCAGGCTTTTGCTCGTCGGACAATGTGCCGGGTCATGCAATGTCGAGTCTCCATAACACATGAGTCTTGATATGCAAATGTTCTTGGCCATGCGTATTCCATGTAGCAACGCTTTGTACTCAGCAATATTATTGGTTGCCGTGAAGTGTATTTCAACACATAGAACATCTTATCTCCTTGGGGTGATTTGAGAACCACGCCAGCCCCCAAGCCTCCTCGTGCTTTTGATCCGTCAAAGTGAAGGGTCCAAAATTCCGAGTCTGGAGGGCCTGAGTTTTCTGCTGTTTCTGTCCAATCAACAACAAAGTCGGCGAGAATTTGGGACTTGATTGATGTACGTGGTTTGTACTCAATGTCGAAAGCTGCAAGCTCTATTCCCCACTTTGCGACACGTCCTGTGGCGTCGCGGTTATTGATTATATCTCCTAGAGGAGCTGTGCTCACTACTGTGATCTTGTGCTCTTGAAAAATAGTGGCGTAGCTTTCTGGATGCAAAGAACACTCCATAGGCTAGCTTTTGGTGATGTGTATACCGTTGCTTTGATTCTGTCGGGACCTCACTTAGATAATAAGTTGGCCATTGCACCTTATGCTTGTGGCCTTCATCCTCGCGCTCAACTACTGTTACCACGCTTATGACCGTGTGGTCGGTGTAATGTAGAGTAACATAGGTTCCTGAGGTTCTGGCGCTACGAGAACTGGTGGGTTTGAAAGCAGATCTTCAAACTTTGCAGGGCAGTTTCGTCTTCTGGTGTCTAGACAAATTTGTCGGTTTTGTTCAAGAGTTTGTACAAAGGTGCGGCTCTTTCACCGAGCCGGCTGACGAACCGACTCACCGCTGCAATGCAACCAGTGAGGCGATGTACGTCCTTCAGGGGAGTCGTCCTGGTAATGTTTAAGATAGCCTTTATTTTGTCCCAGTTCACCTCTATGCCTCGTTTAGAGACGATGAAACCTAACAATTTTCCGGATGGAATTCCAACTAAACAATTCTTCGGATTTAGCATCATATTAAATTTTCATAGACTAGCAAACGTTTCATCCAAGTCGGAAATCAAATTTTCCTTCTTTTTGGACATAACTGCTATGTCGTCTACGTATACATGGACGTTGCGTCCGATTTGGTCGTGGAGACAACGTTGCATGGTATGTTGATATGTTGCTCCTGCATTCTTTAAGCCAAAAGGCATAGTTTTATAGCAGAAGGTTCCGAAAGGAGTGACGAAATACTTCTTAATTTGATTTGACTTTTTCATCGCTATTTGGTGATATCCGGAATATGCGTCGAGAAAACAGAGTAATTCTGACCCTGCCGTTGAGTCGATAACTTGATCGATTCTTGGCAAATGAAACGGGTCTTTTGGGCATGCCTTGTTCAAAGCGGTATAATCAAAACACATCCTTAAATCAATGGTGTCCTTTTTAGGGACAAGTATAGGATTTTCCATCCAATCTGTATGGATGACCTTTGTTATGAAATCTGCTAACTCTAGGCTGGCTAATTCCTTGGCTATTGCTTTGCGCTTTTCATCACCAAACCGTCGTAAGGACTATTTGACGGGTTTAGCATCTGGGTACACATTAAGAGAGTGCTCGACAAGTTCCCTAGGTACTCCGGTCATGTTAGATGGCGGCCATGCGAAGATATCACTATTAGCTTTGAGGAACTCAACGAGCGCGCTTTCCTATGCGTGGCCTAAGCCTACCCCTATGTTCGTCGTCTTGGAGGGATCATCTTCCTTAAGCGACGTATTCTTTGTCTCTTCGGACGCCTTGAACTGCAAACTTGGCTTCAGCACCTCGTTCTTCGTAGAGGGCATCTCAGATGGATTGATGGTCTTCTTGATCTCCTGGTACTCCTAGGCGTGCAACACGGCTTCGGCGAAGGCAGCAGATCCTTTGTTGCACTCTCGCGCCTTCCTCGGATTTCCTCGTACGATGATTACGCCCTTTGGACCTGGAAGTTTAATCATGTTGTAGATGTAACAAGGACGGGCCACGAATGCCTAGTAAGCCGGACGTCCGAAGATGGCATGGTAAGAACTTTTGAATGGTACCACCTCAAAAGAGAGTGGCTCGGTCCGATAATTGTCTCGGGTTCCGAATTTCACGTCCAGAATAATCTCACCCAGAGAATACGCCTGTCTTCCTGGTATAATGCCATGGAAAGTTACACTGCTGTAACTCAACTGGATCTCGTGTAACTTCATGCGGTGGAGCGTCTCAATGTAGAGGATGTTAATGTTGCTCCCATCGTCCATGAGTGTCTTTGAGAACTCATAGCCATCAATAAGAGGATTGACAACTAGAGGATACTTTCCCTAATGATGTGTTTTCCTCGAGTGATCTGAACGATCAAAGGTGATGGTTATCTCTGACCAGTCCAGGAACTGTGGGATAGCCGGAACCGTGGCGTTGAGCTCACGAAGAACCGCCTTTTTGTCCTTAGCTGGTTGGGATCCAAGGAAGCAGACGTATGCATATTTTTTAGTCGAAAAAGTTTTATTCCCATCCTTCTTGGGTTCTGCGGCGGCTTCCGCCTCTTCCATGTCGGAATCTTCCTTGGGCTCCTTTCCTTTCTTGAAATTTTTCTTTCTTTTTTGACACTTGGCTCTGTAGCCAGCGGATTCGTCTTTCTTGATGTCATCGCTGAAACGACACTCCAAATTTGTGTGGGTAGATCCTCCGTTACTATCCAAGTGGTGGACACGGGGATTATTGTCAATGTCAGCCTAGGTATAGGTTCTTCCGGGTTGTTGGTCTCCTCTGCCCTGGATTCAGGAAGTTCTTCGGCCTCTACCACAGCCGCCTCCGCGCCCTCCTCGTCCTCCAGATCCGAAAGTTGCGTTGACAGTTGCGTTGTCCGGAGCCGGCTTTTCGACCGAGGTGTTTTGCGCTTCTGAGTTTGTTTTGGCTGTTTGGCCGCATTGGGATTGGCCAGAATATTTAGCAACCCTTCTGAATCATCATCGGCGTCAGCGTACTTGCTTGTCGTCTCTATCATTTCTCCCAAATCTGTGACGTGGTCACGCTTCAGCCTTTGACGTAAAAGTCCGACTGGAAGTCCTGAAATAAAAGCTTCTATCACAGTTTCCTCATTTACTCCTTCACAGGAGTTCTTCGTATCGATCCAGCGTCTGATGTAATCCCAACAGGTTTCTCCGGGTCTTTGGGTGAAACGTTGCAAGTCTCCGACTCTGCAGGGCCTCCTGTATGTTCCCTCTATGTTTGAAAAGAACGCACTCTGCATATCATACCAGTTATGAATTGACTTCTCTGGCAGTTCATTAAGCCATGATCGAGCCGTTTTCCTCAACATCAGTGGGAGATATCGAACTGCAACCAGGCTGTTTCTGTAGGGTTCGTAGCATAGAAAACAAAAAATATCATAGGATGGGAACAACTATTTACCAAGATCTATCTACTATATACAAACAACGGGAGACCATCTCTTGCCGATCTCAAACTCGTTGTTGATGTAGACGATCTCTTGCCGATCTCAAGATTGAGAGGAAGTCCTTAGCACCGCAACTTAGCAGTGCATCCATGCTCGCACACACGTTCGAGGCACCGAGCAACCTCCGCCTCCTCGCTCCAGCGATGCAGTGGAAGCAGAACCCTTTATTGCTGAATAGCCACCGGGAACATGTATCTCGCTGGTCCGAGACCATGGAGGATAAATACTAGAGGGGGAGAGAGATCCTTCATAGGAGGTGTGAGTCAGAAGTGAGCAGGGGGTGCATCTTATAGGAGAGGGGGGACCCCAAGGGGGTGGCCAGCGCATGGGGCTGCCCCTTTCCCTCCCCTCATTCATGTGGGTGGACACTCCACTCACAAAAATCCTTTCAATTCCCTCCACTCAAAATCCCACTCAAATTCCCATTAAATTTCCACCAAATTTAATGAAAACTCTCATTAAATAAAACTCCTTTTGTTTATTCAGAATTTTGTCAATTAAATTAATGACAAACATTCACATATAACCCCTTGCTAGTATTTCATTTCACATGCAAAAAACACTTTTTGCAATTTCACCCGAAAACCTGTTTCGGTATCTAGTGAAATAAATTCCTGCGGTTGTTATTCTTTCTGGCATGAAACTTTTGCTCTAATTGGATGTCGGTGTCTCTTAAGTGTGCCACCCTACGGTTCACGAATAATGCGGACATGATCGATACCCTTCTCCGATCAATAATCAAAAGCGGGATCTAGAGACCCATACTGACTCCCACACATTCAACGATGACTTTCTTGTGATCGTCGAAACCTTTTATGCTGGTATCTTAATCCTTTTGTTTCGTGATATATAACATGTACGGTATTCGATCATTGGTATCTCCATACCTAGTTTGATCTCGTTACTAACATGCACTTTTTTCTCGTTCCCGTGATATAACATTCTAGTGATCAAATCACTGGTTTGCAAGCTAACCAATGTGATATCACCGAGAGGGCCCAGAGCATATCTATCCGTCATTGGGATGAACAAATTAAACTATTGCTCCATGGGTTTCAACATAACACTTTAGTAGTTCTGAACCCATATTTATAATCACCTAGTTACGGTGTGACGTTTGATGTTATCAAGAAACTCTTCTGGTGTTAGTGATTGACATGATCTCATGGTCTAAGGATTAGGATCACTTCGTAAGTTCTTATAGCAATATTAACTCAATGACTTTGATCGTAATGCTATACTTCGGATGAATGTTCATCACACCATTACAGTAATGTTGTGACCTCATTATTAACAACTTCCAATGTCTATGATCAAGAAACCTTGATCATGTTGTTAATCAACGAGCTAGTTTATGAGAGAGGCATAACTAGGAACTTTTTGTTTGTTTATTAAACACACATGTATTAACGTTTCCGTATTAATACAATTATACCATTCAAAATAAACATCTATCATATACTTGGAATACACATAATAAACACTTTATTATTGCCTCTCAGGGCATATTCCCTTCAGTCTCCCACTTGCACTAGAGACAATAATCTAGTTACATAGTGATGAATATAACATCCATGGAGCTCTGGTGTTGATTATGTTTTGCTCTAGGGAGAGTTTTAGTCAACGGATCTGCTACATTGAGATCTGTATGTACTTTACAAATCTTTATATCTCCATCCTTGACATGTTCACGGATGGAATGAAACCTGCGCATAATATGCTTGGAATACTTGTGAGACCTTGGTTCTTTGGCATTGGCAATGGCACCCTTGTTGTCACAATAGATCACCATTGGGTCCAACGCACTTGCAACCACACCTAGTTTGGATATGAACTCCTTCATCCAAACCGCTTCACGAGCCGCTTTGAAGCAGCAATATATTCGGCCTCCGTTGTTGATCCCACCACCACGGGTTGTTTGGAACTCCTCCAACTAACCGCTCCGCCATTCATGAGAAATACGTATCCAGATTGAGACTTAGAGTCATCCGTATCGGTGTCAAATCTAGTGTTGACATAACAGTTAGCGACGAGCTCTTCTTCACCTCCGTACACAAGAAACATATCCTTAGTTCTTCGCAAGTACTTAAGGATATTCTTGACCACTATCCAGTGTTCCGAACCTGGATCTGATTGGTACCTACTAGTCAAACTAATAGCATGTGCCACATCTGGTCTTATACATAGCATGGCGTACATTATAGAGCCTATGGCTGAAGCATAGGGGACTTTGTCCATTATCTCTCTTTCTTCCGTCGTAGCCGTACTTTGAGTCTTACTCAATGTCTTGCCTTGCAACATAGGTAAGAACACCTTCTTACTTTCGTCTATTTTAAACTTCTTTAAAATCTTATCAACGTATGTACTTTGCGATAGCCCTATTAGGCTCCTAGATCTATCTCTATAGACCTTTATGCCTAATATGTATGACGCTTCACCTAGGTCCTTCATTGAAAATTTGCTATTTAGATAACTTTTAACACTTTTTAAAAGATCTATATCATTTCCGATCAATAATATGCCATCCACATATAATATCAGAAATGCCACATTGCTCCCACTTACTTTCTTGTAAATACAAGCTTCTCCATAAGTTTGGACAAATCCAAGCTCTTTGATCATCTCATCAAAGCGGAGATTCCAACTTCGCAATGCTTGCTTCAATCCATAGATGGATCCCTGAAGCTTCACTAGTGGAAACGAGGCTTTTCGTTGATCCTGGAAAAGGGCTTTAACACCGGTTCTTATACGAACCGGTGTTAAAGGGGGGGTCGTACCAGCGTGGCCCGTGTGGCAAAAAAGGAGCCCCCCCTTTAACACCGGTTCATGCCACGAACCGGTGTTAAAGGACCCTGCAACAGTGGCCCGCGCAGCCCCCCCCCCTTTAACACCGGTTCGTGGCTTGAACCGGTGTTAAAGGGGGGGCTATATAAGACACCGCAGCCCACACCCCACTCTTCCATTTTTTCACTATCTCATTTTGGAGCCTAGCAAGAGGGTATGAAGAGTGCTAGTTTGTGTTTTTTTCATATGCACAAGAGGTGTTCGGTGAAATGCCCGAGAGCTCAAAATAAGTTTTCTCGTTGCTCTTTCCTTCTCGGTCGAGGTCGGCAACTATCCTTTCATGTGTCATTGATGTACTATATACATAAATGGTCATCTCCCTATTAATTTTTGATATATACTACATATTAATGCAGATGAACCGGCAATGGATGTACGGTGACCGCCGCACTTCCGAGTACATTACGGACCTCCAAAATTTCATCGTTGTGGCTAATGCAAACCGTGGTCACAATGGTTTTATGTGTTGTCCGTGTGTTCACTGTCAGAACAAGAAAGACTACTCAAATACCAGAACCATTCACGCCCACCTGCTTCGATCCGGTTTAATGCCCAGCTATAATTGTTGGACCAAGCACGGAAAAAAGGGGTTGTGATGGAAGACAACGAAGAAGAAGAGGATGATGACAACTATCATAATATGTATCCTGAATATGATGATACTGCAACGGGGGTAGATAATGAAGATCAAGAGGCAGCAGATGGGCCCGCTGATGACGATCTTGGTAGGGCCATTACTGATGCAAAGGAAGAATGTGAAACTGAAAAGGAGAAGGAGAAGCTGGAGCAGATCGCGCGCTCGGCCACGTGGGCCGGGTCGTTTTCGTCGTTGAAGTTCAGGGCACGCCCCTGAACGGTGGGGTTCAGGCGCGACCTGATCCGCTGCTGATGGTAGCGCGATAGTTCCTGCGCCGTCACCTGCTCGAGGCGAAATTTTTCGCGCTCGGCTTGCTCCTTGTGCACCGCCTCCGCCAGTTTCAGGCGGAGTTCCTCGACCTCCGTTGCCGTGGCGTTAGGAGGGATTGGGGTGGAGAAGGGGTCCTCCGGCGGCTCGGTGCCGGTTGCCATGTAGGTCACGGCGTGGTGACCGGTTCCGTCATGGAGGTCGGCGGAGTTTTCCGACCCGGAGTCGAATTCGAAGATCCCCAAGATGGAGGGGTCCTTGAAGTCTCCCACGTTGGAGACCTGGGTGATGGAGCCCGCGGGTGAAGCCGCGGTGATGGACCCGGCGAGTGACGCCGGGGTCGCCGAGTCGGCGTCGTCGTTGAGGGCCGCGTCTTCGTTGGCCGCTGAGTTTTCGGCCACGTCACTGTGGGCCGAGTTGTACTCGGAGGCGAGGCGATGGATCGTGCGGATCTGGCTCTCGGAGAGCCGATCATGTGGCGGCGACTCGCGGATGCGAGCCGAGTCCTCTGAGACGATGACGTCGGTGAGGCCAACGAAGAGGCTGATCGTGCCGACCGGCAAGATCACGCTGTGCGTGACGGGTCGCGCCGCCGGGACATAGCTGCTCGGCAAGATTTGGAGCATCTCGCCGATCGCTATCATGCGGCCGGTGGTGACCGTCTCGTTGATGGGCAGATTGGATCTCGCCGCAGAACACCGGCCAGACCGGCCAGGCCCCACGGTGGGCGCCACTGTCGTGGGAAGGGTCACGGCAGATGCTGCAATCGGCAGCGAGTAGTAGAACGAAGGGCAAGGGCGGCCAGCCATCTGCGGTGCGAGATGAGGGCGGAGACACAGGGTTTTACCCAGGTTCGTCCCCCCGGAGTGTAAAGACCTACTCCTACAAGATTGTATTATGAAGGTGGTACAATGGGCGAGCTCGGCGGCTAGGCGGCGAGTCGCTTGGGTGTATGATGGAACATATCTCTACTCGCCATGCAGGGAGGTTTATATAGGCTCACCTCCCCTAGGGTTTACATATCTCAACCGAATCAGTTAAAGCTTCGGTACTCGTTTAACCTAATCCGACTGGGCCTATCTACTCGCATGGGCCTTCAGCTTCCAGTCGCTTGGATCCTCGCTGGGCTTTGATCCAGTCGCCGTCTTGCAGGACCACTCGCTAGTTCTTGGGCCAGTCGGAAACGTCCTGCTGGGTATACCCCGGTAGGCACATCCCCATCACTAAGCAAACAAAAACCAAAAACGAAAACCTAAGACGCTCCAAGAACAACACAACAGTGCATGAAACAATAAAAACGAAGTGTCTAGAAAGACCTGAGATTTTTATTGATGAAGAAGGGGATTCCTTGGGCATCCCCAAGCTTTTATGCTTGTACCTCTTGAATATTTCTTGGGGTTACATGGGGTGGCATCCCCAAGCTTGAGATTTTGTCCTTCTTCATCTCATTACATCATTCTTTCCTTACACCTGAAAATTTCCCTTCATACAAAACTTCACACAATCTTCATTAGCAACATTAGTGCATTCAAAAGATAATAGACCTTTATGTTTTAGTTTTAAAACAACAAAACTTTCACTAAAGACACAAGATAATGTATAAATTCCCTCAAAAAGCTCAATTTCCCAAAAAGAACCCAAAAAGGAATCAATAAGAAGCAAATGCAAATAAATGCAGAAATCTGTCAAAACAGACCAGCAGGTAGAAACTGATTTTTTCGAAGACCTTATATTGCTCAAATCAAATAGTGTTAAACTAAGGAAAGTTATCTAACAACCTGGGGGATTTATTCATAAAATTATATCTCAATCCGACTTTCAGGGATTTTTCAAGAACTTTTACAGTGGAGCTCAAAAATCTGTTTCAGGACAGCAACTCCCCAAATCTTACTTCCCTCTCATTAGAGGTTGCTCTTGGCACAAAAATCAAATAAAAAAGAAAAGGAGAGGTTATTATAAAAGTAATAACTTCCAAGACTCAAGAAAACTATTGTGTTATCTCTCAAGAAGTACATTTCTTTAACGCCTTTAAGTTAGGCACAATAAGCAAGAATCAAGTATTTTCAAATGAAGAAGCATTAAGATCAATACTCGAAATCTCTTCAACTAGGAAAGGTATTGTAACACCCTCGGAATCGGCCCTATGCAAGTTTCAGCGATTCCCGCCAAACCCGCATAGAAACGATTCAAAGGTGCCCACCAGGCACTTTCGTGCGGGTGGAAAACGAAGTAATACCATTACACAATAGTCCACGATGGAACCCACAGAACAGATATATACAACAACGACTCAAAGAGTCAAGAATACAGATATACAATACAAAGATCCAAATCACCTTTAAAACGATATAGCGTCCGAGTACGGACAAGATGCAAATTGAGCTAAGAGCCCTGAAGAATAATCAATGGCGTCCATAACCCTGCCCAGGCCAAGCCGGAAGGGTAACCCTGCTAACGACGTCGATCTCAAAACCTGCTTAAACAAAGGGGTGCCGACAAAGGGCAAAGGAAAAAGAGAGAGCGGTCAGTACTGAGGTCAGTACACGGCGAGACTAGAATTCGGCGGTCCTCGCCTACATAGGTATGGTGGACTGAAGCGGCAGCACAGCATGCACTAAACAACCTATAGAGACTCGATATAACTGTCGGCTATCAGGGAGGGATAAGAAAGACCTATTCGAAACCAACCTGATTCTACCACCAAACATACCCATCTTGGTATTTCCCCCTCGAGACCAAACGAGGAAGTCAACCGAGGAACTCACATAGTTGGCAGTTTTATTCATGCCGTTATAGTTGCGGCAATTACTAGTCAAATATAGATAGTCGTCCTGATACAATAAGCAGTGGGCAGTTTTAGTTAACCATTCCGTTGTAGTTGCAACACTTACTAGTCAGATACAATAAGCATGAGATATCCCAAACCCAGCAGTTGTTGGTACTTTTATTTAGCCATTCCGTTGTAGTGAAGCTGATTACTAGTCATATCGGATACAAGTCAAATTATAACAGTAAACTTTAGTTATAGTTGTCTATGATCGAGAACTGTGCTCCAAGTCGTCCATAACCGCGGACACGGCTTTTCGAAAAGATTTAACCCTGCAGGGGTGCACCAAAGTATCCACACGCACTTCGACCCTTTTTGCCAGATCAGTTAACATACACCCATCGGTATGTTGGCGGGGCCTAAGTCATGACGTTTCCCAGACCCAAAGCAAGTACATGGGGGCCACCCCACTAAGCTACCCGCAACGAAGTCGGCCAGTCTCCGAGACGGACTTAGGGTTTGCGTCAGTGGCTGTAAACGACTGGTAACCCGAAAGTGTGACTGGGCTTGTCGATACCGCGAAAACACTCCGCTTCCCTAAACAGTACAGGTGCAGTACCTCGCACAATCTTAAATAAAGCAGTAAAGCATGGCATAAGTATAGAATAGTAATAAAGCTCCAAACTAGTTTGTGACCCCCAGTACAATACTTGGAATCAGGTACTAATCGATGGGGGTGCCCACACACCCCACCTGTGGTTAGCGCGCTCGATCTTGGAACAGGTGTCAAGAACTCGGGGTCCTACGGGACACCAGTGAGCGGTTGGAAACCAAATATCGTCTATCACCCACCGGTGCCTCTACATTTACCTACTTCAATTTTATTTATTAAACAGTAATTAAAGCCATGATCATCTCCAACATTAAACATGCGGCAGTACTCCAACAACTGTGGTACTTTACGACACGCAACAGCACTTGAGCAAGCGACTACGACGCGCAAGTCCGACTATCTACCAATCAACAGGTAATAGGATGTGTCCAAGGCAATATAAGGCTGCAAGGGATATCACGGGTACGAAAACTATAGCATCGCAACACAGATAGCAATAGATCAACAGGGGGGAATAAATACTATAAAAGTAAGATAGGTAGAAAGGGGGAGGTGCTCGCCTGAAAAACATTACCGAAGGTTCATCCGAAGATCGGGTCGACACTCGCATCAACTCATCGGCCTAATCCGCGAAAAAGCAAAGCACTAGCATAAACACCGGATGCACTATTTAATACTATGACAGAAGATCGGGCATGATGCATGTATGATGCATGACATGGCAAAGGATGCGATGCAATTAGGCCATGTTAAGCGGAACCGGGGTCCCGACATTTATTTAGAAGGTTCATGTTGTTTAGATACCCCACAATTTAAATGTTGTCTTAACAGGGCGAAACATGGCATCGGTTCGCTACACCAATTTAAATAGAGCCTATATAAGACTAGATTTGTCGGCATATGGACTCCATATTTAATTATAAGGTGAATCGGCTTAATGCCCCCAAACCCACAACATGTATGCAAGTATGACAATTTTATATGCAACAAGTAATATCATTTATAAAATAGGGCTCGAGAAAGGGGTCACACATATGGGTTCGGAAGATCTTGGTTCCGGGGGGGTTCGGGGTTCGACAGGGATCGGTCTCGGCGGCCACGAGGTTCGGACTCCGGGGTTCAGGGTATACGGATCTGTGAAGGAGATCATGGCGTTCCGAGGAGAAGATCTTGGCAGGCCGAGGATTCGGTCTTTGGATCCCGGAAAGGAGGTCTTGCGGTTTTCTGTGAAGGCGATCTTGACGTTCGGTGCCCGTGAATTAGATCTTGTGGGTCCCATGTCGGTGTACTCGGCGTCTTCGGGTTCATGAGGTCGATCTTGCCGGTTCCCCTCAAAGGCTTTGGGGTCTTCTGGGATGGAGAACTTGACGCCCGTGTAGAAGATCTTCGGGTCCTATGTCGAAGGTCATGCCGTCCCATTGTAGATCTTGTTGATGGTCCAGCAAAAGCCACCGGGTTCGGTCTTGGTTCCATTGTCGATGGCTATCTTGGCGGAACACTTCGAGTGGTGAAGATCTTGAGGTTTCCAGGGGTTCGGGTTCGGTCTCGGTTTCCAAGCGATAGATCTGGTACAACGGCGGTTCTCGCCCGTGGTCCTTCGGGTGTCTCTGGGTTTGATCGTCGGTGAAGATCTTGTTGAGATGAAGTCGGGGCACGTGTGGTCTTCATACTGTCCTGTTTTCATCCAAACTTGCAACACACATAGCCTCACAGAAGCTGAGTAAACACAACAGCCACATCTTGACAGGGATAGGTAGCGTTGGTTTAGCAGGAACAGGGCCAAACAACAACAGATGAACCACATCGACGCCCTAGAGCAGGGACTCGTGCGGGAGGAACAGGTGACCAGTTCATCGACTGGGGATTGCAGAGGCATGGCCGTACGCGAGGGGCGCTGTGCTATCGCACGGAGAGCAAGGCGAGAAGGGCGGCGAGCGGCAGGGCCGGTCGGAGCTCGCAGGGTCGCCGGGCTCGGCGGGGACGGCCACTGCAGAGGAGGTGGGACCCGGGAAGGAGAGACAGAGGGTCGGCCGGCTCTGGCTCGAGGAGCTTGAGGGGCGGCTTGCTGGCGAAGGCGAGCTCGGGCAGCGGCGTCGGGTGCTGAGGGAGGCCGACGCGCCATGGGGAGGCGGTGGATGGCGACGGGGATGCGGGCGCGCCGGAGACACGGGGCCGGCCAGAGCAGGAGCTCGAGGTCGGGGGCCTGCACGACGGTGGCGTTGGCTTGGTGAAGAGGCGGCCGGCGAGGCGGAGGACTGGCGCGGTTGTGGCCAGAGCCGGGAGGAGGGCGGCGCCGGAGAGAGGCGCTGGCGGGGCTCGGCGATGGATGGAGCGGCCCAGGTCACAGCGGGCGTCGAGCGGCCAAGGGCGGCGGAAAGGTGGTTGGGGCCGGGGGAGAGGAAGGAGAGGAGGGCGCCGTCGGGCGACGCGGTTCGGTGGCGGGGGCCGACGCCGGCGGATCTGGCCGGAGGCGGCGGTGGACGGGCCGGAGCAGGGTATGCTGGGGACCAGAAGACGACGAGGTGGGGGGGTCCGCGGCGGCGAAACGGAGCTCGGGGCCGGAAGGGGACGCGTCCACCAACGGGGATGGAGAGGGCGGCGGCCCGAGGCGGTGCTCCGCGAGGTGGAGAAGGGGCGTCCGGCGGCGGGGTTGTTGCGGGCTCGTGAGGCGAGCGACGGGGGCGGAGTCGTGTTGAGGGAGGGGATCGATCGGGAGTGGGGAAACGCGTGCGGTTCAGAGTGAGTAGGGCAGGGAGGTGGGGCCAGGATGCAGGCAGTAGGCGGCTGCGCGCGTGTAACGTTGTTGTGTGTGTGCCGTTGTGGTGTAGCTGGTAGGTGGGTTGGCGGCTGCTGGGTGAGGGAGTGGTGGGGGCAGGGGTGGGTCCAGGTACGGGGATGGGGAGAGGGCGACGATCCCGAGGCGGGGCTGGTTGGCACGGATGGGACGTGGGGTGGGAAAAGGAGGTGGCCAGGCGGGAAACAGCACGCCGCGGGGTGGTTTTTCGCGCCCAGGTAGAGCGTGTCCGCGCGTGGGAGTGGGGCCAGGTGGGCCAGCAGGTGGCGGCTAGGGGGAGGTGGCAGGTGGTGATTGGTGGATATTTGGGGTCAGGCTGATGTGGCGAGCTGTGGTTGGCAGGGGTGATGTGGAGGGGGGCTGGGTAGATAGGATGGGGTAGGAAAAGATTTGGGGTGGCTCTGGTTTGTACTGGGGGTGGCCGACTGGGTCGGATCGGCCCGGTACGGCTGCCCCCTGAAAAATAAAATAAATATTTTATTATTTAAAATGGGGCTTTTTGAAATCCATTGGTAGGCGAAACAAAATAATCCGGAGACCCGGGTTTGGATTTTGAAATAAAGGCGGGGTATTTAGAAAACAAAATATGTTTTTCAAAAATTGTTTCAGACAAACAAATGCATGATGATGACGATGCTCAAATGCAATGTGGCATGATGACATGAGCATGCGGTCATGATGATGCAATGCACAAAAACAACGCGATTTTCTAGTTGCGGTTTTTGCGGGGCACCACAATTCGACACCACTAACAATGGATCTCGCCCTCGAGATCCGCCTCATGGTACCGGGAAGAAGGGCGGCGATCTGAATCTTCTCGCATCGTGTAGATCCTCGCGACACCACTAACAAGAGGTCGTTGTCCGTGATCGTCGAGAGAACACCCTGGGAACAAAAGGTCGAAGGTAGAGGTATCAACAAATAAAGCCACCTCTAGCTTCGATAGAAAGAGGGAACCGATGCATTCTCATCCACTTCAATGTACAAAAGCGAATAGAAGGGGTAGTCGGCATGGGGGCCAATCCATCACGCACCCAAACTATTACTCTGCACAATCAGTAGAAAAGCGTGCAACCATTCTCGGAATCAGACTGAAGATCTCGACAATCGAGGTTCAGAAACAAGGGGGTGATGCAGACTCTGCATCGGATCTGGCGTAGATGATGTCGTCGCGTCGGAAATCACCGGAAGGCACGAGAAGGAACAAAGAGAAGTCCACCAGACGAAGGATTCCTCGGATAGCATGAAGACCAGATGTAGCAACACTGTTACCAAAGGAGGAAGCGAAACCCTGAAGGTACGATGGAACCCAACCACGAGAAATCCTGGACTCGAAGAGAGAGAAGAGAGCGGATTCAAAACACGCAGAGGTGAGAGGAGAGCAGCAGAGGGGTCAGGAGTAAAATCAGACCTAATCAGAACTATCCAACCGATTTTGCAAAAATAGTTTTGACATTCTACTTCGGCCGTTAGCTAGGTTATCCTACAGGCTGGACTTGTGGGGTATCGCAACTGCTGAGCTCTGATACCACTCTGTAACACCCTCGGAATCGGCCCTATGCAAGTTTTAGCGATTCCCGCCAAACCCGCATAGAAACGATTCAAAGGTGCCCACCCGGCACTTTCGTGCGGGTGGAAAACGAAGTAATACCATTACACAATAGTCCACGATGGAACCCACAGAACAGATATATACAACAACGACTCAAAGAGTCAAGAATACAGATATACAATACAAAGATCCAAATCACCTTTAAAACGATATAGCGTCCGAGTACGGACAAGATGCAAATTGAGCTAAGAGCCCTGAAGAATAATCAATGGCGTCCATAACCCTGCCCAGGCCAAGCCGGAAGGGTAACCCTGCTAACGACGTCGATCTCAAAACCTGCTTAAACAAAGGGGTGCCGACAAAGGGCAAAGGAAAAAGAGAGAGCGGTCAGTACTGAGGCCAGTACACGGCGAGACTAGAATTCGGCGGTCCTCGCCTACATAGGTATGGTGGACTGAAGCGGCAGCACAGCATGCACTAAACAACCTATAGAGACTCGATATAACTGTCGGCTATCAGGGAGGGATAAGAAAGACCTATTCGAAACCAACCTGATTCTACCACCAAACATACCCATCCTGGTATTTCCCCCTCGAGACCAAACGAGGAAGTCAACCGAGGAACTCACACAGTTGGCAGTTTTATTCATTCCGTTATAGTTGCGGCAATTACTAGTCAAATATAGATAGTCATCCTGATACAATAAGCAGTGGGCAGTTTTAGTTAACCATTCCGTTGTAGTTGCAACACTTACTAGTCAGATACAATAAGCATGAGATATCCCAAACCCAGCAGTTGTTGGTACTTTTATTTAGCCATTCCGTTGTAGTGAAGCTGATTACTAGTCATATCGGATACAAGTCAAATTATAACAGTAAACTTTAGTTATAGTTGTCTATGATCGAGAACTGTGCTCCAAGTCGTCCATAACCGCGGACACGGCTTTTCGAAAAGATTTAACCCTGCAGGGGTGCACCAAAGTATCCACACGCACTTCGACCCTTTTTGCCAGATCAGTTAACATACACCCATCGGTATGTCGGCGGGGCCTAACTCATGACGTTTCCCAGACCCAAAGCAAGTACATGGGGTCCACCCCACTAAGCTACCCGCAACGAAGTCGGCCGGTCTCCGAGACGGACTCAGGGTTTGCGTCAGTGGTTGTAAACGACTGGGAACCCGAAAGTGTGACTGGGCTTGTCGATACCGCGAAAACACTCCGCTTCCCTAAACAGTACAGGTGCAGTACCTCGCACAATCTTAAATAAAGCAGTAAAGCATGGCATAAGTACAGAATAGTAATAAAGCTCCAAACTACTTTGTGGCCCCCAGTATAATACTTGGAATCAGGTACTAATCGATGGGGGTGCCCACACACCCCACCTGTGGTTAGCGCGCTCGATCTCGGAACAGGTGTCAAGAACTCGGGGTCCTACGGGACACCAGTGAGCGGTTGGAAACCAAATATTGTCTATCACCCACCGGTGCCTCTGCATTTACCTACTTCAATTTTAGTTATTAAACAGTAATTAAAGCCATGATCATCTCCAACATTAAACATGCGGCAGTACTCCAACAACTGTGGTACTTTACGACACGCAATAGCACTTGAGCAAGCGACTACGACGCGCAAGTCCGACTATCTACCAATCAACAGGTAATAGGATGTGTCCAAGGCAATATAAGGCTGCAAGGGATATCACGGGTACGACAACTATAGCATCGCAACACAGATAGCAATAGATCAACAGGGGGAATAAATACTATAAAAGTAAGATAGGTAGAAAGGGGGAGGTGCTCGCCTGAAAAACATTGCCGAAGGTTCATCCGAAGATCGGGTCGACACTCGCATCAACTCATCGGCCTAATCCGCGAAAAAGCAAAGCACTAGCACAAACACCGGATGCACTATTTAATACTATGACAGAAGATCGGGCATGATGCATGTATGATGCATGACATGGCAAAGGATGCGATGCAATTAGGCCATGTTAAGCGGAACCGGGGTCCCGACATTTATTTAGAAGGTTCATGTTGTTTAGATACCCCACAATTTAAATGTTGTCTTAACAGGGCGAAACATGGCATCGGTTCGCTACACCAATTTAAATAGAGCCCATATAAGACTAGATTTGTCGGCATATGGACTCCATATTTAATTATAAGGTGAATCGGCTTAATGCCCCCAAACCCACAACATGTATGCAAGTATGACAATTTTATATGCAACAAGTAATATCATTTATAAAATAGGGCTCGAGAAAGGGGTCACACATATGGGTTCGGAAGATCTTGGTTCCGGGGGGGTTTGGGGTTCGACAGGGATCGGTCTCGGCGGCCACGAGGTTTGGACTCCGGGGTTCAAGGTATACGGATCTGTGAAGGAGATCATGGCGTTCCGAGGAGAAGATCTTGGCGTGCCGAGGATTCGGTCTTCGAATCCCGGAAAGGAGGTCTTGCGGTTTTCTGTGAAGGCGATCTTGACGTTCGGTGCCCATGAAGTAGATCTTGTCGGTCCCATGTCGGCGTACTCGGCGTCTTCGGGTTCATGAGGTCGATCTTGCCGGTTCCCCTCAAAGGCTTTGGGGTCTTCTGGGATGGAGAACTTGACGCCCGTGTAGAAGATCTTCGGGTCCTGTGTCGAAGGTCATGTCGTCCCATTGTAGATCTTGTTGATGGTCCAGCAAAAGCCACCGGGTTCGGTCTTGGTTCCATTGTCGATGGCGATCTTGGCGGAACACTTCGAGTGGTGAAGATCTTGAGGTTTCCAGGGGTTCGGGTTCGGTCTCGGTTTCCAAGCGATAGATCTGGTACAACGGCGGTTCTCGCCCGTGGTCCTTCGGGTGTCTCTGGGTTTGATCGTCGGTGAAGATCTTGTTGAGATGAAGTCAGGGCACGTGTGGTCTTCATACTGTCCTGTTTTCATCCAAACTTGCAACACACATAGCCTCACAAAAGCTGAGTAAACACAACAGCCACATCTTGACAGGGATAGGTAGCGTTGGTTTAGCAGGAACAGGGCCAAACAACAACAGATGAACCACATCGACGCCCTAGAGCAGGGACTCGTGCGGGAGGAACAGGTGACCAGTTCATCGACTGGGGATTGCAGAGGCATGGCCGTACGCGAGGGGCGCTGTGCTATCGCACGGAGAGCAAGGCGAGAAGGGCGGCGAGCGGCAGGGCCGGTCAGAGCTCGCAGGGTCGCCGGGCTCGGCGGGGACGGCCACTGCAGAGGAGGTGGGACCCGGGAAGGAGAGACAGAGGGTCGGCCGGCTCTGGCTCGAGGAGCTTGAGGGGCGGCTTGCTGGCGAAGGCGAGCTCGGGCAGCGGCGTCGGGTGCTAAGGGAGGCCGACGCGCCATGGGGAGGCGGTGGATGGCGACGGGGATGCGGGCGCGCCGGAGACACGGGGCCGGCCAGAGCAGGAGCTCGAGGTCGGGGGCCTGCACGACGGTGGCGTTGGCTTGGCGAAGAGGCGGCCGGCGAGGCGGAGGACTGGCGCGGTTGTGGCCGGAGCCGGGAGGAGGGCGGCGCCGCAGAGAGGCGCTGGCGGGGCTCGGCGATGGATGGAGCGGCCCAGGTCGCAGCGGGCGTCGAGCGGCCAAGGGCGGCGGAGAGGTGGCTGGGGCCGGGGGAGAGGAAGGAGAGGAGGGCACCGTCGGGCGATGCGGTTCGGTGGCGGGGGCCGACGCCGGTGGATCTGGCCGGAGGCGGCGGTGGACGGGCCGGAGCAGGGTATGCCGGGGACCAGAAGACGACGACGAGGTGGGGGGTCCGCGGCAGCGAAACGGAGCTCGGGGCCGGAAGGGGACGCGTCCACCACCGGGGATGGCGAGGGCGGCGGCCCGAGGCGGCGCTCCGCGAGGTGGAGAAGGGGCGTCCGGCGGCGGGGTTGTTGCGGGCTCGTGAGGCGAGCGACGGGGGCGGAGTCGTGTCGAGGGAGGGGATCGATCGGGAGTGGGGAAACGCGTGCGGTTCAGAGTGAGTGGGGCAGGGAGGTGGGGGCCGGGATGCAGGCAGTAGGCGGCTGCGCGCGTGTAACGTTGTTGTGTGTGCCGTTGTGGTGTAGCTGGTAGGTGGGTTGGCGGCTGCTGGGTGAGGGAGTGGTGGGGGCAGGGGTGGGTCCAGGTACGGGGATGGGGAGAGGGCGACGAGGGGCTGGTCGGCACGGATGGGACATGGGGTGGGAAAAGGAGGTGGCCAGGCGGGAAACAGCACGCCGCGGGGTGGTTTTTCGCGCCCAGGTAGAGCGTGTCCCTTCGTGGGAGTGGGGCCAGGTGGGCCAGCAGGTGGCGGCTAGGGGGAGGTGGCAGGTGGTGATTGGTGGATATTTGGGGTCAGGCTGATGTGGCGAGCTGTGGTTGGCAGGGGTGATGTGGAGGGGGGATGGGTAGATAGGATGGGGTATGAAAAGATTTGGGGTGGCTCTGGTTTGTACTGGGGTGGCCGACTGGGTCGGATCGGCCCGGTACGGCTGCCCCCTGAAAAATAAAATAAATATTTTATTATTTAAAACGGGGATTTTTGAAATCCATTGGTAGGCGAAACAAAATAATCCGGAGACCCGGGTTTGGATTTTGAAATAAAGGCGGGGTATTTAGAAAACAAAATATGTTTTTCGAAAATAGTTTCAGACAAACAAATGCATGATGATGACGATGCTCAAATGCAATGTGGCATGATGACATGAGCATGCGGTCATGATGATGCAATGCACAAAAACAACGCGATTTTCTAGTTGTGGTTTTTGTGGGGCGCCACAGGTATCTCATCGAAATGAGTTTTATATGGTCCTTTGTCATATCTCTGAGGTTCACTACTTCCATCAAATGGGTTTTCAGGAACAATTTAGTCAAAATTCTTTTCTAAGGCTTCATGTATTCCTACAACTTTAAAAGGAATGGGTATCTTAATTTCCTCTCCATTGGGTTTGGTTTTATCCAACTTTTCTAAAGTGACCATAACATCTACACATGAGCCTAGCATATTAAAACATTTAGAGACCTTTCTGGCTTCCTTAGCATCATCATTTAACTGTTTTAGCAAAGTTTCTATGATAAAATCTCTCTTTTCAGCATCCTCTTCTTCTTTTAGTTTAAGAAACAAAATTTGCATCATTGGGTTAAGGTTAACAAACCTAGCCTCCAACATCCGAACCCCCTCCAGTATTAAGTTGCAAGCAACGAATAACTGCTTTAAGCAAAGTGTGTAAGGTAAACAATCCACTTGTTCCATGAACAAGATATCGTTGTTTTCTCCCTAGTAGCAACAACACATCTACAACCTTAGAGATTTCTGTCACTTCCCCAAATTAAATAGAGCCATGAACCCATTATCAAGCATAAATACTCCCTCTTGGAGTCACTAGCATCTACTTGGCCAAGATAGCTATTAGAAACAGAGAGCATGAAAGATCACAAACAACATAGACATGATAGAATCAATAAGATAGAATCATTAACCAATCTGACATAGTAATCTCAATATCCATCGGATCCCCGCAAACACAACATGCATGATTACAAATAGATGATCTTGATCATGAACAGAGCTCACAAGATCTAAACATGGTAGCACAAAGGAGGAGAAACAACCATGTAACTACTAAATGGACCCGTAGTCCAAGGTGGAACTACTCACGCATCATACCGGAGGCTGGCATGGTGATGAAGAAGGCCTCCGCGAGGATATCTCCCCTCCGACAGGGTGCCAGGAAGAGCTTAAATCCCCCCGATCTATGGACGATGGTGGCGGCGACTACGAACAGTTTCGTGGAAGATTGATCGTTTACTTAGGGTTTTGGTATCGGGGGATTATTATAGGTGAAGAGGGAGACCAAGGGGGTGCCCGAGGCGGCTGCACCCCCTAGGCGCGGGCCAGGCCAGGCCGCACGGCCACGGGGTGTGGCCCCCACCATTCCCTTGTTTGTCTCGTCTTCTAGCTTCGTGTTCCCCACAGTAAAATATTGAGTTTTGCTTTTGTCCCGTCTAATTCCGAGAATATTGATTTTCTGGAACCAAAAACAACATAAAATAGGCAACTAGCACTGTTAGTCCCAGAAAACATATAAAATACCTCAAAGTGTAAACAAAGCAAAGCAAAGTGGATACTAAACAAGCATGGAACATGAAAAATTATAGATACCTTTTCGACGTATCAAGAAACTACCGTGTCAAGACCACAATAATTATAATATCAATATTGAGGTTCTCCAAAATTTGCGCGACGGTTCCAAGTGGACCATTGATCCGGAGATCATCAAGAAGCGCCGAGACAGGGCTTATGGCTTTATCTAATATGCCCACATACACTCCTTCACAGAGGGGCCGAGCTTTCTTGACGAAAAAGAAGAAGATGTAGGGGAGGAGGGAGAAGAAGAGGGAGAAGAAGAAATAGTGGATGAGGAAATTGAAGCCGAGATTCCTATTCCAAAAACCGACACTTCTACCCTAGCCGCCGACACTTATTTTTGGGCACTACTCTTGTCAGCACTAGTTCTGATCCTGTAGCCTCTTAGGATTAAAAACTTGAATTCGCTAAATCGCCGGTATGTCGGGTGCAGATGTAATATATACTAAAGGGAATATGCATGAGAGACAATAATGAAATGGTTATTATCTTATTCCTTATTTATAATAAATGTTAATTTTGCATGCTATAATTGTATTAATCGGAAACATTAATACATGTGTGTTTAATAGACAAATAAAGTGTTCCTAGTTATGCCTCTCATATAAACTAGCTTGATGATTAACAAGATGATCAAGGTTTCCTGATCATGGACATTGGATATTGTTAATAACAAGGTCATAACATTGGTGGAATGATGTCATGAACATTCATCTGAAGTATAGTAGTACGATCAAAGTCATTACGTTTAAATTTCTATAACATCATTACAAATAACTTTAGTCCTTATACCATGAGATCATGTTAATCACTAACACGTGAAGAGTAGCTTGATAACATCAAACATCACATCGTAATTGGGTGACTATAAAGGTGTGTTCAGATACTCCGATAGTGTTCTGTAGAGGCTCATGGATCAAGACTTGGATTTGTCCATCCAAATAATGGAGAGATATACTCTAGGCCCTCTCGGTGATATCACATTGATATATCTTGCAATCAAGTTATGGGGATCACTATAATGGTATATCACGGGAACATGAAAAGAGTACATGTCAGTAACGAGATCAAACTAGGTATGGGGATACCGATGATCGAATCTCAGACATTTAAAATATCAGGAGACAAAGGGATTTAGTTACAATGTTAAAGTTTCACATGATCACAAGAAGTCACCATTGAATGTGTGGGAGTTAGTACGGATCTCTGGGTCCCATTGATAATTATTGATCAGAGAGGTGTCTCGATCATGTACACATTATTAATAAACCGTAGGGTGACACACTTAAGGGATATAGACACCATTCGGAGCAAATAAGATGCCAGATAAAGAATATCAAAGCACTAGAATTATTTCAATGGAAACCGAAATTGTTTCGGGTGAAATTTCTAAAATTAGGTTCTGCATGTGATATTGGAATGTTGCAAGGGGTGTTATGTGAATGTTTGTTAATTAATGTAATTAAAAAATTCTGAATAAATAAATAAAAGAGATTGTATTTAATTTCGAGGAAATTTAATGGAGGTGAGTGGAATTTTGAGTGGAGGCATGCTTATGAGAGTGGAGACTTTTTGTGTGAGTCGGAGCTCCAACCACATTAATGAGGAAGAGGTGGGGGCAGCCACCATGGACACTGTTGGCTGCACTGGGTTGATGTAGGAGCGCTTCGTTGGGAACCCCAAGAGCAAGGTGTGAAGTAGCACATCAGCAAGTTTTCCCTCAGTAAGAAACCGAGGTTATCGAACCAGTAGGAGGAAGGAAACGTCACACAGGTGTTGCAAGCAACACGGAGACCTACACAACACAACTCAAGACTTTGCCCCAACGAATTAGTGAGGTTGTCAATCTCACCGGTTTGCTGTAACAAAGGATTAAACGTATGGTGTGGAAGGTAATGGTGGTTTGCAGCATGTAAGCACTAACAGTGGAAGATGTATCAATGGTAAAGATTGTACCGAGGTCCATAGTTCACTAGAGGTGCTCTCCTTAAATAAACAACATGGCATGAAGGGTAAACAAATTACAGCGAGACAATTGACAGGAACTGAGCAAGACATAACAATGCAATTACTAGTCAGAAAGATCGTATGAGGTTGATTGGGCAATACAACAAGATACATAGACCGCCATCCAACTACATCTATGACTAGAAGTCCACCTTCAGGTTATCATCTGAACCCCCTCTAGTATTAAGTTGCAAGGAACAAACAACTGTTTGAAGCAAAGTGTGTAAGGTAAACAGTCCACATGTTCCATGAACAAGAGACCGTTGTTTTCTCCCTAGTAGCAACAACACATCTACAACCGAAGAGATTTCTGTCACTTCCCTTGGAAACTAGAGGCATGAACCCACTATCTAGCATAAATACCCCCTCTTGGAGTCACTAGCAACTACTTGGCCAAGGTAGATACTAACAACAAAGAGCATGCAAGATCACAAACAACACAGACATGATAGAATCATAAAGACAAAACCATTAATCAAACCAACATAATAATCTCAATATCCGTCGGATCCCCGCAAACACAACATGCATGATTACAAATAGATTAGATCTTGATCATGAACGGAGCTCACAAGATCTATACATGAAAGCACAAAGGAGGAGATACAACCATCTAGCTACTACATGGACCCATAGTCCAAAGTGGAACTACTCACGCATCATACCAGAGAGAAGGCCTCCGGGATGATCTCCCCTCCAGCAGGGTGCCAGGAAGAACCTCAGATCCCCCCGATCTAGGGACGATGGTGGCGGCTATAGACGGTTTCGTGGATTTATGATCGGGTACTCAGCGTTTATGCATCAGGGGCTTCTTATAGGCGAATGGGAAGACCGAGGCGACGGCCAGGGCCACCAAACCCTAGCCAGGCACGGGGTGGGGCCCACCCGCGCCTGGGGTGGGTCTGGCCCCTCTGGCTGGCCCCTCCGGCTCTCCTCTGGACTTCTTGTTTATGGCACCCCGGATTTACGGTCCGAGAATACCTGTTATGCCTGTAATTCACGTTCCCATTATCAGTGAGCAGTGAGCATAACCGACAAGTATCATTACAACATCCATGAATAATGAGTACAAGTACTTCCAAATGTGCCATTAACCTTCTAGCGCAGAGCCCATGTCATGCCTTAACCTTTAGGCAACTGACTAGGAAGACGGCCTAGCTCGCATAAACGTCAACATCTCCATCGTTTCCCTTGATCATCTGAAAGTCTGGATAAGTAAATAGCCAGGGACAATGCCGGTGAGTACTTTGAATGTACTCACAAACCTCCTTAAGAGAACAACAAATAAGGATATGCAATATGGATGTGGTAGGATGGCTCCAAGGGAGGTTCTTTTATAAACTAATTTCTCTTGTAGATATAGCATGTCTCTATATCTTTGTTGAAAAACTTTTGTAAAGCATTTTGGAAACCTTTTTGAAAAGTTTTAAGAAAACCCTAGGATTGGGTCACCCATTTGTTTTCCTTCCGGTCATCTCCTGATCAAACTTCCTCCTCCCTTTACTTGACCATCCCGCGGTCAAAACATTTTTGGGCTATTTCTTTTCTGAAGTCCTTTTTGAAAAACAAAACCATCACCCCCATACAGCAGCCATCCCAACCGTCCATGACCGACGACTCACCTATTCGAATAGATTTACACTCTGCAGAGGTTGTACATTGTACCCACACCATCAGATTACCCGTCCCTGATCTACATCTATCGCGGGTCGAATAATCGATCAAGACCTTCTGGATGCCCTCTCCGATACAAGATCCTACCCTATGAGGTTAACCCCCTTAACACCGGGATGACCTATGTAGTAACTAGCCAACCGGAGCGCATTTTGCACCTTGACGGGTGTGCGCTTTCAATCAGGGGCTCATAGTATTGCGCGGAGGCCCGTAGGCTCTTCATTCCTTCTCCCGGTCGATGCTATGCATGGACCGCTGAACAGAGAAGGCCCACCCTCCGGGGATTGTTTACCCTTGTATTAGTGTGAGGCACCTATACCAGATTATACAAACTTATAGCCCAGCCCCGTCCCATTCCAGAGTAATGTGGTTGCACGGGTTAATTGTTCAAGCATTAGGAACTGTACAGCCGGGCGTGTTTTCGTAAACATTTTTCCTCCATCTCTTGTCCACCTTTTTGTAAAACAAAACCCATCTCATTTTCCAAACACTTGGTAAGCCAGGCCTCACCAAGGTTTCCTCATAAAACATTTTGTAAGTCTTTTCCCGGGTTCTTCCCATTCTACACTTTTGTTTAGGCTAAAACGGGGTCTCCAAGGAGTTATGATGTTAAACACCATCTACCATACTAAGGGAAGATGGGTATTATACAAAAGGGGTTGTACCTAATGATACTAAGAGGTAATTATTTGGAGGAGCCAAACATTCCCTATATAAAGTATATCATAGTAAAACAAATGCACTTTGCATAAATGATTAGATAAAACATGCATAGATAAAATAATAGGACAAGGTGTATGAGCAAGAAGGTGGCTTGCCTGTGACCAGCGAGATGTCCCATGAATTCCTTAGAATACCAGAAAGCCAATACAATCATAATAATAATATCCTGATGCTTCATTCTTCTCTATGTCACCTAATTGCAACTATCGCCGTCATCGAGCAAACATGCAAGTTGCAAACACCACAATCAAAACAATGCTTACAATCATCAATACATACATCAAGAAATCATACAACACAAGGTATACATCAGTAGGGTGCTGGAGGATTGGGTTGATTACATCGGTAGAAGATGTGGAAGCATAGGAAGATGATCCCTTCAGATTTGAAGTCTAGGAAATACCCAAGAGTGGTTTTTTTAGAAAGTACAAGTTCTGTATAATATCATTGGATAAAAAGGATACCATCAGATAGGTATTGATAAAATAAATCCAACAAAAGTGGTTTCACTATTTTATCAATTACCATTGATTTATAATGGATTTTATAGTGATTAAAACTCTAGTTTTAGGAAATAATTCCCCAGACATAATCTAGAGCTCCAAAAATTATTTCCTTGGATGATTGGGTAGTATTTGGTGGACTAATTCACTAAGAGTTGGATTTACTTTAAAACAATTACCAGAATGCCCTTGAGAAATTCCCAAAGGCAGTACTGGATAGGATTTGTCTTTTTCATCGGATTTAAATTGTAGAATATTTTTAGGTTATTCCAAGGACACAAGTTAGGTACTTGAAATAGCTTTCTGTATAAACTGGGATCACCATTTTTGGATTTATAGCACTCCAATGGTGAATTTATTGGTGAACAAACCATGCATAGAAATGTTTAATTCACCATAATTCAATAAAAACTCAATAAATCTTGGGATCCTGGGTTTTGGTACTCATTGGTATATACTACCTCCATCCCAAGGCTTAAGGCCTATATTATTTTTAAAAAGTCAAACTATTTTAAGTTTGACAAAGTTTTTACAAAAAAATGTTAATATGCGAAATACATAATCAATATCATTAGATAGATAATGAAATATATTTTTATATGATTTCTAAAAAATATCATGTTTATTGATAGTTTTTTCAAAAAATTTGGTCAAAGTTCAGTTGGTTTGACTTTTCAAAAAAAATATAGGCCTTAAGCCTTGGGATGGAGGGAGTAGGTTTACTAGGAGTTGGAATTAGGTCAAAACCACATTTGGTTTATCCTAGAGAATTTTCTAAAGGCAGAAAAGTCCTGACGTTCCTATTTTTATTGTGGGAAAACTAGGAAGACATTTTAGGTGGGACCAATGGGACATGCAAGGTATGCCCAATACCTTTCAGTGCCAATTGGCTTTTCTCCATTTGGAAATAACAAACTCTCTGGAAGATTTTACTGGTGAAATGGACACATGTGGCTAATTTAATTTCCAAGATTTATTTATACCATATTTTGGTCCAGCACCAAGTCCGCATGTTAGGTTAGTGACTTAAGTACTTGTGAAAAATACTACCAAAAATTATATGGGTCAATTCCATTGTTGAATTGAATTAAACCATACAAGTACCCTGCAGATCTGGATTTAAAAATAGAAAAGAAAAAGAGGCAATGCAGGCAGATCAGGCCTGCTCGGGCTGCGCTTCACGCGGGAGGGGAAAATTCAAGGCCTACCAGGCGGGGCCGGGCTGTCAGAGGGAGAGGAGGGCGAACCGGTACCTGCTATCGTCGGCCGTTGGATTGAGACGAGATGGATGACACTGGAGATTCTTCCTCCTTTCATCGAGGGCGTCAGGCAGGAAACCCTAGCAGCGACGGTGGCGCGTCGGTGAGGGTTTTCTGGGCCTCGTCGATGACTGTAGAGTGGCTAGGGAGGAGCGAGGCGGCGCGACGACCTCGGGGATGGGTGGAAATGGTAGCTTTCGTGCCGGGAGCTTGTTTATGTGAAGATGGCTAAGGAGGAGCTTGGGGGCTCGCCGATGAAACCTCCAGGGGTTGCTGCATGTCAAAAAGAAGCGCAGGGTTAGATTCACCAGAGCAAGGGGTTATGGGGAAGGGACATGCAGAGAGATCGGAGCGAATGGGAGAGCACCACGCTCGGTTCTGGAGCAATGGCCAAGAGTTCTTGTTCTTCTTTTCTCGGGCTAGGCAGAGCAATAGAGGAGGGATGGCTCTCTAGGAGGTAGGTGGGAGGAAGAGGATCGGAAATGAGCAGCAAGGGGATGATGGGGTGGCCTCTGGCCTATTTAACTCGAGGGGGTTGGGGGTAGGATGGACAATGTCCATGGAGGGCTTGAGGGAGGTGTTGGCCAGGGATTGGCTCATTGGGGTTGTGGAGTGGTCGTGTCGGACCAGTGGCTTGACAACGGGGGTGCTGGAATGTAGATATTTTGTTAGGCATGTGTTTGTGTCCAAAAATCTCTTTCTCCTCTCAAAGATCTAGAAGACAAAGGTGAATAGTGGCAAGCTACAGTGCTGGTCGACCAGGGTGATGTGTGCTACTGATAAGGGGTGTTGGGCAGGTTTGGAGATAGTTTGGCTTTGATTTAACTCAAGTTTGATGGTTTTGTAAAATGTTGATCAAATGGATGCTTGTGAAGGAAGTTGAAGAAATTGCATTGGGCAGAGTGTGCAAATGGTACTGGTGTGTGTATAAAGTCATTGCATAACCCTATGAATTATTTGGCATTTTTCTAAGTATTATAAGCCCATTTAAAAGCATTTATTCAAAAAGTGAAGAAATAGATTATGGAAGTTAATGTAATATTTTTACAATAGACAAGGTTGGTTTTTGATGTGAGATGGTCCTAAATACCATATTACACATTGGAGAATTTTATTGGAATTTATTGGGGTGGAAAAGTATTTCTAAGGAATTATTTTTGTTTCTGCCATTTAAGAAAATGGCAAAGAGAAATAATAAAGAATCTCAAAAATCTTTATTTTGAATTTGTAATATTGGTTATGATATATAGAACTCAAATATGCATTGATTTGGCCAAGTGATTTGGAGAAAATCAGATTTGCCTTTATAGACGTAGGTTTTAGGGTTTTGCCAGAAAAAGAATTTAAATAGTTTTAGGCTCCAAATAATTATGGGAATTATTTGGGGAACTATCCTAACCAAGGTAGAGGATGTAAGATTGATTTATACATCATTGTCCACCTGGGTTTTGAAGGATTTTTGGTGAAAAGGAAAGAAACTAGATTTTTGGGAATCTAGGGTTTTGTTATTTTCATGCCACCAAAACGGGGTTGTATTTGTGGGCTCAGAGTTCACCTTGGTACAAGGGGTATAGGGATAGATAGAACAAGTCATATAGAGGATCATGGAATCAAGAGTTGGGCTTGGTTGGATTTGAGGTGGTGTAGAGGACATGGCAAACTTTCTTGAAAATAAGGCTGCCATAATAGATACATCAAGTAGCCTCCTAAACCACGTGGGTTTAAGAAGCACAAGGCTCCAATGGAAACAAGTGAGGTGGGGGTTTATTGGCCATGGTTATTAGATCATAACCATTCAAAGAGTTGGTCAAGGGGAGGTAGCATATAGATGTGAGCTTCTGCCCAAGTAGGAAGGATGACAAGATTTGCAGAAAAGATGGTTATCTTGACTACAAAACCATCATGGATGAGTGGGAACCATAATGGTTTATCCAAGGAAAATAGTGGTATTTGGTAGTAATTATGATGTACTACAACAGGGTTCAAATACATTCTCAAGAATGCACACAGGTTGGAAAAGGTAGAGCTCCAAAGATTGTATCTAGATAAGAAATGCAGACTTAGCCATTTTGGCAGATTGAGGGTTTTGGACAAGAGTGCAAGTGTAGATGAATTTGAGGGTATGCCAGTTTCCAAAATCATGATCAAGGGGATGATGTTGAAGTGTTAACTAAGTATATAGGATCCATGCTCAGATTGGGTCTTCACTGAGTGGGAAACTATTAGAAAGGATTATCCCTGGATTGATCTGATTAGGAGGGGTGATGATCACCTTAGTGGCTTAGGATAGATCCAGACTTGTATGCTTGATATGATATTGATGATCACAAGAATAGATTAGGTACTATGGTATGAGATACTAGATTAGCTCACTCTAGATCCTAAGCAAACAATGCAATCAGCAGATCAAGGAAATTCATCCGATAAAACTTATCCAAGTACTACTAGGGTTACCATCAAGCCTAGATTGAGGTAGGGATGGGTATTTTGAATTCGTTGTGTTTTGAATTAAGATAAGTACCTCTTGGTTTTTCTACCAAGATTGGAATGAAGGGGTTTTGAATAGAGGTTTTGGAAAACCTAGGGGTAAGAGTAGTTGAGAGTTGTGTCTTCAAAACATAAGGAGATTATATTTTTGTTCTCCATATTTTTTTAATTGAACTAGTAAAATATTTTTGTTTTGTCAAAGTCATCTCGGCTCAGGTTTTGAAATTCCAGAACATTTGAGAATATGAAAGATGAGCCAAGACATCTCTTTATGTAAAGTAGTTTTTTGGCAACTAGTGTTGAGATAAGAGGTATAACCTCTAATACACAATCAGTTGTAAGAACACAAGTCTGCAAGTAAAAAAACATTGCACATGTAACAAGAAAAAGTTTTTGTTCCCCTGATTTGTTTCCCTTTGGACATTAAATCAGGGTTGCTAAAATTGGGATGTTACAGACCTTTCCCCCTTAAAATAATCTCGTCCCCAGATTAGGGAGGAGTAGGGTTGGGGGATAACCTCCGCTTAACAATTTCTACGGTGGAAGTTATGAGATGTTTGAAGCTCTTCCAATAAACGGGCATGGTCAGCTAAGGTTCAGAGCTGAGTGGATTCGGATTGGGCGGTTTAGATTTTTGTCAAATGGAAAAGACGCAGTCTTTTCCCCTTAGGGCGATTCCAGGTAGGTTTAGCATCGACAGGGTACCTTCTTCTTGAGGCGAGACAGCGAGTTGAGCCTTCTTCAAACCTTTACCGCTGAAGTCGGCTTCTCTGCCTTCTTGGTATTGAAACGATAGGAGTGCTGGCTAGGCTATCAACTATGTGGTGGAGAACTTTCCTATAGTACCTTCTGATTCTGGAAGAGTGCCGATTGTCGTCCTTCTTGCAGGGTCGTTCATTTGTATTTTGTAGGAGTGGTTATCACTTAGTACTAACTAGCGGTCGAATCCAGGGGTCTATATGGTTTTTGGGTGGGAAAGACGTAGTCTTTCCCCCCTTAGAGAAAAATTAGGGGTTCTTGGTGAAGTCGCCGACTTTCTTGATTGGATTTGTATGCTAATGTCGGGGTAAGGCTCTACATCATTCCTTCGGGGTTAGCAGAGTCGGAGCTCTTTTAAGGGGAGTGGTTAGCAGAGATAGAGGAGAAAGGACTTTGTGGCGTCTTCAGAGAAACTCGATGCTTTGGGTTGCTTTCTACACCTTGGGTAGTAGTATTGGTAGCGTCGGGTAGTCTTGTCGTCTTAAATCTGAACGTCTCGGTGATTGGGGAGGATCGATCAGACTTATGGAGATTGTTGATGATGTTTGTGTTATGTTCCTCTGACGACTGTTGGGGTGGGGTTTGGAGCAGGTTCTTGGATTGGAGATCTTCTGGTATTATCTTCTCAGGGTCGGTCTTCTGGAATAGAGTGGAAAGACGCAGTCTTTCCACCTTAGAGCTTTACTTGGGGTCGTCGTGGTTGTGGTCGATCCTTCGTCTTGGGGCATTGGCGTGATACTGGAGGTGTGGTCTTCGAGTGACGCCTTATTGCGACTACCAGCCGATGGTGCTTACCTAATGAAGCCATATGGGTTATCTTGGGTTAGTTTTCGATTAGCAATGCTTCTTATTAGTCCTTACTCGAGGTGGAGGCATTTAGGCTTCAGATGGGTTGTCTTCACTTGAGGTCGTTGTGTTTCTTTGGTTCGATGATGAAGTAGACTTGTTGTCTTTCGACCTTCGTATCTTCCAGATCCTTGGAGCATTGGGGAACTAAGGAACGAGTAGGAGTTGTCAGGGATTTCTTTATATGGCCATCCTGATGAGGAGAGGTTCCAGCATTGGGGTTGCGAGGGTTAGCATCGGGATACGCCTACAGGGTGTTCATACAATAGGGTCTAGTGATCCGAGGCAGACAAGCAACACATTCCAAGCATCATACACTCACATGACAAGAAAACAAGGCACACCGTCGGTACTAAGGGGTGACTACACGTCATAAGGGGAATCCTATTTTAGGGTTGCTAATCCTAAGTACGGACATCACGGGGGTCTTATCTTCTTTCCGGCCATCTTTTGTTGTTGGTGCCACACTTGATATATTTGGGGGCGATGAAGGACTTAGTCGGTAAGGCGATCTTGTAGTGTCTTTCGTCATGGGTAGCTCCTTTGTTTTTCTTATCTTGGGGTCTCTTCATTCAAGGATCTCCATCTTCGTAGTCTTCGAGTCGGACTTTGTTTGGAAAAGTGGAACATTTGAAGTAGATGAGATATAGAGTAATCTATTTTCAAAATGTTTAAGTCAGAGAAGATGAGATAAGAAATCCTTCAAAAAGCTTTTGACAAAATAGTTTTCGAAACCCGGTGTTTTCCAAAATAAGGGTTGTCCTGTCTAACGTGCATGCTAACTAAGGTCTCCTACAGTGAGGATGGCTCTGATACCATGTTTGTGGCACCTCGGATTTACAGTCCGAGAATACCCGTTATGCCTGCAATTCACGTTCCCATGATCAGTGAGCCGTGAGCATAACCAACAAGTATCATTACAACATCCATGAATAACAATTACAAGTACTTACAAATGTGCCATTATGGTGATACAACATGAATAGCGGAAGTCTTCCAGCGCAGAGCCCATGTCATGCCTTAACCTACAGGCGACTGACTGGGAAAACGGCCTAGCTTGCATAGACGTCAACATCTCCATCGTTTCCCTTGTTCATCTGAAAGTCTGGCCAAGAAAATAACCAGGGACAATGCCGATGAGTACTTTGAATGTACTCGCAAACCACCTTAAGAGAACAACAAATCAGGATATGCAATATAGCTGTGGTAGGATGGCTCCAAGAGAGGTTCTTTTATAAACTAATTTCTCTTGTAGATATAACATGTCTCTATATCTTTGTTGAAAAACTTTTGTAAAGCATTTTGAAAACCTTTTTGAAAAGTTTTAAGAAAACCCTAGGATTGGGTCACCTATTTTTTTTCCTTCCGGTCATCTCCTGACCAAACTTCCTTCTCCCTTTCCTTGACCATCCCGCGGTCAAAACATTTTTGGGATATTTATTTTCTGAAGTCCTTTTTGAAAAAAAAAACCATCACCCCCGTACAACAGCCATCCCAACCATCCATGACCGAGGACTCGGCTATTCGAATAGATTTACACTCTGCAGAGGTTATACACTATACCCACACCATCTGATTACCCGTCCCTGATCTACACCTATCGTGAGTCGAATAACCGGTCAAGACCTTCCGGATGCCCTCTCCGATACAAGATCCTACCCTATGAGGTTAACCCCCTCAACACCAGGACACCCTATATAGTAACCAGCCAACCGGAGCGCATTTTGCACCTCGACAGGTGTGCGCTTTCAATAAGGGGCTCATAGTATCGCGCGGAGGCCTATAGGACCTTCATTCCTTCTCACGGTCGATGCTACGCATGGACCGCTGAACAGAGAAGGCCCACCCTCCGGGGATTGTTTACCCCTGTAGTAGTGTGAGGCACCTATACCAGATTAGACAAACATCCAGCCCAGCCCCATCCCATTCCAGAGTAATGTGGTTGCATGGGTTAATTTTTCAAGCACTAGGAATTGTACAGCCAGGCGTGTTTTCGTAAACATTTTTCCTCCATCTCTTGTCCACCTTTTTGTAAAACAAAACCCTTCCCATTTGCCAAACACTTGGTAGGCTTGCCTGCAATTCACGTTCCCATGAACAGTGTGCCATGAGCATAACCGACAAGTATCATTACAATATCCATGAATGACGAGTACAAGTACTTACAAATGTGCCATTATGGAGATACAACATGAATAGCGGAAGTCTTCCAGCGCAGAGCCCATGTCATGCCTTAACCTACAGGCGACTGACTAGGAAGATGGCCTAGCTCGCATAGACGTCAACATCTCCATCGTTTCCCTTGTTAATCTGAAAGTCTGGCCAAGTAAATAGACAGGGACAATGCTGGTGAGTACATTGAATGTACTCGCAGACCACCTTAAGAGAACAACAAATCAGGATATGCAATATGGCTGTGGTAGGATGGCTCCAGGAGAGGTTCTTTTATAAACTAATTTCTCTTGTAGATATAACATGTCTCTATATCTTTGTTGAAAAACTTTTGTAAAGAATTTTGGAAACCTTTTTGAAAAGTTTTAAGAAAACCCTAGGATTGGGTCACACATTTGTTTTCCTTCCAGTCATCTCCTGACAAAACTTCCTCCTCCCTTTCCTTGACCATCCCGCGGTCAAAACATTTTTGGGATATTTCTTTTCCGAAGTCCTTTTTGAAAAACAAAACCATCACCCCCGTACAACAGCCATCCCAACCGTCCATGACCGAGGACTTGCCTATTCGAATAGATTTACACTCTATAGAGGTTGTACACTGTACCCACACCATCTGATTACCCGTCCCTGATCTACACCGACCGGGGGTCGAATAACAGGTCAAGACCTTATGGATGCCCTCTTCGGTATAAGAGCCTACCCTATGAGGTTAACCCCCTCAACACCAGGACACCGTATATAGTAACCAGCCAACAAGAGCTCATTTTGCACCTCGACGTGCGCTTTCAACGAGGGGCTCATAGTATCACGCGGAAGCCCGTAGGCCCTTCATTCCTTCTAACGGTCGATGCTACGCATAGACCGTTGAACAGAGAAGGCCCACCCTCCGGGATTGTTTACCCCTGTAGTAGTGTGAGGCATCTATACCAGATTAGACAAACTTCCAGCCCAGCCCCGTCCCATTCCAGAGTAATGTGGTTGCATAGGTTAATTGTTCAAGCATTAGGAACTGTACAGACGAGCGTGTTTTCGTAAACATTTTTCCTCCATGTCTTGTCCACCTTTTTAAAAACAAAACCCTTCTCATTTTCCAAACACTTTGTAGGCTTGCCTGCAATTCATGTTCCCATGAACAGTGAGCCGTGAGCATAACCGACAAGTATCATTACAAGTATCCATGAATAACGAGTACAAGTACTTACAAATTTTCCATTATGGCGATACAGCATGAATAGAGGAAGTCTTCCAGCGCAGAGCCCATGTCATGCCTTAACCTACAGGCGACTTACTGGGAAGACGGCCTAGCTCGCATAGACGTCAACATCTCCATCGTTTCCCTTGTTCATCTAAAAGTCTGGCCAAGAAAATAACCAGGGACAATGCTGTTGAGTACTTTGAATGTACTCGCAAACCACCTTAAGAGAACAACAAATCAGGATATGCAATATGGCTGTGGTAGGATGGCTCCAAGAGAGGTTCTTTTATAAACTAATTTCTCTTGTAGATATAACATGTCTCTATATCTTTGTTGAAAAACTTTTGTAAAGCATGTTGGTAACCTTTTTGAAAAGTTTTAAGAAAACCCTAGGATTGGGTCACACATTTGTTTTCCTTCCAGTAATCTCGTGACAAAACTTCCTCCTCCCTTTCCTTGACCATCCCGCGGCAAAGCATTAGGAACTGTACATCTGGGCGTGTTTTCATAAAAAAAATTCCTCCTTCTCTTGCCCACCTTTTTGTAAAACAAAAGCCTTCTCATTTTCCATACACTTGGTAGGCCAGGCCTCACCAAGTTTTTCTCATAAAACATTTTGTAAGTCTTTTCCCGGGTTCTTCCCAATCTACACTTTTGTTTAGGCTAAAACAGGGTCTCCAAGGGGTTATGATGTTAAACACCATCTACCATAGTAAGGGAAGGTGGGTATTATACAAAAGTGGTTGTACCTAATGGTACTAAGAGGTAAATATTTGGAGGAGCCAAACATTCCCTATATAAAGTATATCATAGTAAAACAAATGCACTTTGCACAAATGAGTAGATAAAACATGCATAGATAAAATAATAGGACAAGGTGTATGAGCAATATTGTGGTTTGTCGGTGACCAGCGAAATGTCCCGTGACTTCCTTAGAATACCAGAAAGCCAATACAATCATAATAGGAATATCCCGATGCTTCATTCTTCTCGGTGTCACCTAATCGCAACTATCGCCGTCATCGAGCAAACATGCAAGCAAGCAACACCACAATCAAAATAATGCTTAAAATCATCAATACATACATCAAGAAATCATACAACACAAGGTATACATCAGTAGGGTGCTGGAGGATTGGGTTGATTAGATCGGTAGAAGATGTGGAAGCATAGGAACATGATCCCTTCGGATTTGAGGTCTAGGAAATACCTAAGAGAGGGTTTTTTTTAGCAAGTACAAGTTCTGTATAATATCATTGGATAAAAAGGATACCATCAGATAGGTATTGATAAAATGAATCCAACAAAAGTGGTTTCACTATTTTATCAATTACCATTGATTTATAATGGATTTTATAGTGATTAAAACTCTAGTTTTAGGAAAGAATTCACCAGACATAATCTGGAGCTCAAAAAATAATTTCCTTGGATGATTGGGTAGTATTTAGTGGATTGATTCTCTCAGAGTTGGATTTACTTTAAAACACTTACCGGAATGCCCTTGAGAAATTCCCAAATGCAGTATTGGATAGGATTTGTCTTTTTCATCGGATTTAAATTATAGAATATTTTTAGGTGATTCCAAGTACACAAGTTAGGTACTTGAAATAACTTTCTTATAAATTGGAATCACCCTTTTTGGATTTACAGAACTCAAATGGTGAAGTTATTGGTGAACAAACCATGCACAAAAATGTTTAATTCACCATAATTCAATAAAAGCTCAATAAATCATGGGCTCCTGCGATTTTGGTACTTATTGGTATATAGGTTTACTGGGAGTTGGAATTAGGTCAAAACCACATTTGGTTTATCCTAGAGAAATTTCTAAAGGCAGAAAAGTCCTAAAGTTGGTATTTCTATCTTGGGCAAACCAGGAAGACATTTTAGGTGGGACCAATGGGACATGCAAGGTATGGCCAATACCTTTCAGTACCAATTGGTTTTTCTCCATTTCGAAATACCAAACTCTCTGGAAGATTTTACTGGTGATATGGACACATGTGGCTAATTTAATTTCCAGGATTTATTAATACCATATTTTGGTCCAGCACGAAGTCTACATGTTAGGTTAGTGACTTAAGTACATGTGAAAAATACTACCAAAAATTATTTGGGTCATTTCCATTTTTGAATTGAATTAAACCAAACACGTACCCTACAGTTCTGGATTTAAAAATAGAAAAGAAAAAGAGGCAGGAGCAGACCAGGCCAGATCTAACAGAGAGATGGGCCGTGTAGGCAGATCCGGCCCGCTCGGGCTGTTCTTCACGCGGGAGGGGAAAATTGAAGGCCTGCCAGGCGGGGCTGGGCTGTCAGAGGGAGAGGAGGGCGAACCGGTACCTACTATCGTCGGTAGTTGGATTGAGATGAGATGGACGGCGCTGGAGCTTCTTCCTCCTTCCGTCGAGGGCGTCGGGCGGGAAACCCTAGTAGCAATGGCGGCGCGTCGGTGAGCGTTCTTAGGGCCTGGTCGGTGACTGGAGAGTGGCTGGCGCAGGGAGGAGCGTGACAACGCGATGACCTCGGGGATGGGTGGAAATGGTAGCTTCCGTGCCGGGAGCTTGTTTGCGCGAAGATGGTCGAGGGAGGATCTCGGGGGCTCGCCGGTGAAACCTCCAGGGGTTGCTGCATGTCGAAAAGAAGCGCAGGGTTAGTTTCACCGGAGCAAGGGGGTACAGGGAAGGGACATGCAGAGAGAGGGGAGCGAAGGGGAGAGCACCACGCTCGGTTTTTGAGCAATGGCCGAGAGTTCTTGTTCTTCTTTTCTTTGGCTAGGAAGAGCAATAGAGGAGGGATGGCTCTCTGGGAGGTAGGTGGGAGGAAGAGGAGCGGAAATGAGCAGCAAGGGGATGCCGGGGTGGCATCTGGCCTCTGGCCTATTTAACTCGAGGGGGTTGGGGGTAGTTTGGACAATGTCCATGGAGGGCTTGAGGGAGGTGCTGGCCAGGGATTGGCTCATTGGGGTGGTGGAGTGGTCGTGTGGGACCAATGGCTTGACCAGGGGGTGCTGGACTGTAGATATTTTGTTAGGCATGTGTTTGTGGCCACACATCTCTTTCTCCTCTCTCAAAGAGCTACAAGACAAAGGTGAATAGTGTCAAGCTACAGTGCTTGTCGACCAGGGTGATGTGTGCTGCTGAGAAGGGGTGTTGGGCAAGTTTGGAGATGGTTTGGCTTTGATTTAACTCAAGTTTGATGGTTTTGTAAAATGTTGATCAAATGGATGTTTGTGAAGGAAGTTTAAGAAATTGCATTGGCCAAAGTGTGCAAATGGTACTGGTGTGTGTATAGAGTCATTGCATAATCCTATGAATTATTTTGTATCTTTCTAAAGATTATAAGCCCATTTAAAAGCATTTATTCAAAAAGTGCATAAATAGATTATGCAAGTTAATGTAGTATTTTTTACATTAGACAAGGTTGGTTGTTGATGTTATATGGTCCTAAATACCATATTACACATTGGAGAATTTTATTGGAATTTATTGGGGTGGAAAAGTATTTCTAAGGAATTATTTCTTGTTTCTGCCATTTAAGAAAAAAGGCAAAAAGAGAAATAATAAAGAATCTCAAAAATATTTATTTTTTAGTTTCGAAGATTAGGTATGATATATAGAACTCAAATGTTCATTGAGTTGGCCAAGTAATTTGGAGAAAATCAGAGTTGCCTTTAGAGACATAGGTTTTAGGGTTTTGCCAAAAAAATTAAATAGTTTTAGGCTCCAAATAATTATGGGAATTATTTGGGGGACTATCCTAACCAAGGTAGAGGATGTAATATTGATTAATACATCATTTTCCACCTGGGTTTTGAAGGATTTTTGGTGAAAAGGAAAGAAACTAGATTTTTGGGAATCTAGGGTTTTTGTTATTTTCATGCCACCAAAACAGGGTTGTATTTGTGATCTCAGAGTACACCTTGGTACAAGGGGTATAGGGATAGATATACCAAGTCATATATAGGATCATGGAAGCAATATTTGGTCTTGGTTGGATTTGAGGTGGTGTAGAGGAGATGGCAAACTTTGTTGTAAATAAGGCTGCCATAACAGATACATCAGGTAGCCTCCTAAACCATGTGGGTTTAAGAAGCACAAGGCTCCAATGGAAACAAGTGAGGTGGGGGTTGATAAGACATGGTTATTATATCATAACCATGCAAAGAGTTGGTTAAGGAGAGGTAGCATATAGATGTGAGCTTCTGCCCAAGTAGGAAGGATGACAAGATTTGCAGAAAAGAGAGGTTCGCCTGTGCGAGTTGGTTGTAGTTGTGTATTAAGTTGTTCCCTAAAGGATCCCATAGGGCCGGTTTATATAGTCACCGGGTCCTAGGGTTACAGGGAGAGACCTATATGGCTACGTTACAGAGTCGGTAACTATGAACAACCGAGACTACAAGTAATACTACATGCCTAAGTCGGTAACTCTTCTGGGCCTTGTCGTAGCTGGAATTGGCTCTTCATCTTTATCTTACTGGGCCGCCCGTGAAGCAAATCTCTAATCCGTTGGTGGGCCACCCTGGTCAGTGAGTCCTGTGTGTATACCCGGAAAGTATATCCCCAACAGTAGCCCCCGGAAGTCTCCAAGATCTGAAGTCGGATAAATCGTCTAGCTTGATGGTTTCTTCGTCTTGAGAATCTTGAAGGGTTCCCGAAAACTTCTTTCATTGATGTAGGATTCTGAGTCAATCGAGTCGGATATATTTTGCTCTGATCTTAGTCTTTTCCTTGCTTGATTTAAAACATAAGCCGGATTTTACAGCGGCGTGCTGACTGACAACTTTACAGGCCAGGTCCTATCACTGACAGGATTTTCATCAGCACGACCGTTGGTGGGTCCGTTCTTTATGGAACAGAACGTCGTTTCAATGCCTGCGCGAAAATAGAGGTGGCAGAAGAGTCGCGAGAAAGCTAATTCCCCCTTTCCTATACGCGTGGTGATAATCGTGTCTCTCACCGCATGAATCTTTACGCAAAGACAAATAAAGAGGAGAGAAAACCCTTCTTTTCAGATTCATCTCTCCGTCGATTCATTCATTTCTTCCTCGTACTCCTGGAGCTCTTCGCACCAGTTCCCATCTGCACACCGTTGAGAAAAAATTTCTCCTACCCCCACCATCCCTTCTTCCTCCAAGATCTATGGCATCTGCCTCAACCTCTGAGCGGCAGCGGCGGGTTCGTCGGTGGCGGAAGAGAAGAAGATGTGGGGTCTTTGGAGCCCCAGCGCCATGGATACTACAGATCTCCAAGTGATGGAGGATGAGGGGTTCATCGTCACTAGTGCATGGCGGAGCGCCTCAGGACACGCCATCCCCGTGCCGCTTGACGGCGAGAGGGTGCTGTTCGGCACTCACGTCGACCGTGGCCTCAGCTTGCCACCGTCGGACTTCTTCGTCGAGGTCCTCAACCATTACGGTGTGCAACTCCATAACCTTCCTCCCAACTCTCTGCTTGAGCTTAGTGCTCATGCAGCTCTGTGCAAGGGGTTTCTTGGCATTAGGCCAAGTCTCACCCTTTTTCGGTACTATTATGGTACTCGGAAGAATTCCATCAGTGCTGGTGTGCCTTATGTCACCAGCACTCTAAGCTTAGTCCTTAGGAGGAATCGAATCTATCCTAGTATTAACGCTAGCGATTCCGTCAAACATTGGACCAAAACTTTCTTCTACCATAAGGATATTCTGGCTCCAGGAAAGGAGAAAGGTCTTCCGGCGTTCGTCAACGGCGCTGCTCCCCACCAAGATTCATGGGATGCGGAAGCGCCGGAGCTGTCGGATATTTTGATCCTTGCCAAGAGGCGGATCGAGTTTTTTATGAAGCATGAGGGACTCCGTGGATCCGACTTGATCCACTGTTGGCTGGAGCGTGGGATTTAGCCTCTCTAGCTTCACGAAGACCGCCTCATGCACCTGATCACGAGCGACAAGAAGTACAAGATGAGGGTAAGTTCTAGTCGGCTCGTGCCGAAGGATTACAAGACCCTCATGCAATATTTGATCAAGGAAAGAGTGGAACGGAAAGTTCCGGAAGCTTCCCTGAAGATGTATACGACCAACCGTCCTCTGACTCAGGTAAATATTTCGACTCTGCTTTTGCGTTTCGTCGTTCTTTTTTGGTTCTTTCTAAGACTCTATTTTCATTGATGCTTTTCGATTTTGTCAGCTCGAGAAACTCTTCGTGTCTGAGCTAGCTCCACTAGAGGGCTATGCTTCAGACAACCCGGAGGCGATGGAGGATGATGAGTTGCAAGAAGTTGCCGCCCCTGCCTCCAAGAAGCGCAAGGCGAAGGAAGTTGTTGCTGCCGGTAGCCAAGTGCTGCCAGTAGTTAAAAAGTAAGCACCTCACCTTTCATTTTTAGTACTCCTGTACCATTATTTATTTCTAGAGCACACCTGATTTTTAGGATGTTCGTCTTCCAGAGCTAAATCAGTGTTGAAAGAGCAAGATAAAGCCGGATAGCAAGCCGGGCAAGAAGATGTGTCAACAGAAGCTTGTTATCTCCCCTGTTGTGCCGCCGTCGACCCCAACCACTACTCCGTCCGCATAGGGAGCTTCTGCTTCCCTGATGCTGGAAAGATCTCGAAAGCCCTAGTCACCGTTAATGACTAGGCAACTAACAAGGGTGAACCCGTAAAGGTTAATGATCCCATGGTAATGACCAAAGGAATGGTGGATAAGGTGGTTGACTCAGCTGTCCCTGGCCTTAAGAGGAAAGAAAAGGAAGAGATTCTTAGGCTAGCCCAATCTAGTCCTGAGAAGCAAACCTTGACTCTAGAGGCAGCGAGCCAAGAGGAGGAAGACGTCAAGCTGGTTAGCCTCCTGGACCAAATTTTGGTCCGAGATGCTAAAGTTGCATCCGGCAAACTTCCAGCGACGGATGTTTCGTCCCTCACCCTTACCGAGAAAAGTTGGATTTGAAAAGTTGCACCTGGAACACATTGTAAGTTTCCAATTCTTATTTGCATTTATTATCATATCGTCTAGCCCCCAAGCATAAAGTCAGATAAACATCACTGGATCCGAGTTGATGCTTTTAGGTTGCAAAAGAACGATGTAGTGTAGCCCCCAAGGCTCGTTCTGTAACTTTACTTAGTTAAATTTGCACCCCGAGTCTTAGTAGCCGTTTGACGGTATTCCGTCTCTAAACTTACAGAAAATTTCATCTTCCAACCAGGAATTGCTCAAGTAAATTTCCAATAAGCGCAAAGAAATCAAAGCTTTGTGCCTTGAGAATTCAAAGTTGAAAGTTGAAAAAGATGAAGCAGAAGGTAAACTTTTCTGAATTCTTCTTTACCAATTATCTTTTTTGTCATAGTCGAATTTGCTTTATCCGACAGATATTTTCGTCTTTACAGAATTGTTATGTCAATCCAGCAAGATGGTGGAGCAAGCCGAAAACTACAAGGTCTTAGACGTAGAGAATTCTGAACTCCAGGAAAAGCTTGAGATGCTAGCTGTGGAATCGGAGAAATCCGTAGCCGCTGTCCTGGAATCAAGCAATCACGAGACCGTGAGGCTCGAGAAGATCCTAGCCCTTCGAGACAAGGAACTTGCAGATCTCAATAAGGACTTTGATATCCAAAGGGATATTGCCTAGGCCTCAGCAAGTGACCTAGACAGCCTCCACAAGGAGCATGCTGAATGGAATCGCTCCGTGCATGGTAATATTTCCGAATTGTTTTTACTTTATGTTGTTCATTTTTCGACTTTCATTTTAGCCAAATTTTGAATTTTGGTTTCTTTCCCAGCCCCCCTGAATCTTTCCAAATCCTCCACTTCTGAACCTCTCCTCGAGCGCATTAAACTTGTCGGAGATGTCTTGTTTGACTTCCACCAAACTCTAGAAGAGGCTGGCAAAGCCGTCAAGATTTCCGACTTGCACACAATGTCAGTTCATTAGGTGAGGGAAAAGTTCAGGAAATTCCGAAGTTGATTGAGGACTGGAAGATCTCCGATGCTCGGACTGCTGCGCAAACACTCTGACCATGGTGATGAGCCACCATAGTGAGATACAAATCTGGCACGTCACCAAGGGAATTGCCGAGGAGGATGATGAGGGTAACCCGCAGGACATCAAGGCCATCCAAGAATCTTGTGCAGGTTATTCTTGTCGGGTGGTGGAGATGACCAATTACACGACGCCATTCTTCGAATCCGTCGCCGTGCCTCCTTCGCCTCAAGAGCCGGAGATCAGTAACGCTTCCGAGTCTGAGATCGAGGGCGACTCTGCGGTTGATTCCAGTGCTCCACTTGCTTCATCACCACCGCCTGCAGCATAAAAAATTTCTATGAATTATCTTAAACTTATGGCAATGTAATGATGGCTACAATATTTATTTTGTGCTGGTCTGTAGAAACTGATGCTTTTACTATCTTAGCACTTTTGTTTATATATATTTATGCTTTGTGCTTGAAAGTTTCTAAAGCACTCTTTTTATTTATTTATTTATGCTTATACTTATCGGTTTATCCGGCCCTCTGCCTCGTCCCTTTCATGGATCAGCCAACCTTTAGCACGAAAACTTTGCCGAGCAATGAAGCACAATTGATAAACTAGTTTAAACTCGGAAACAAAGCCGACTTCCAGTACCAACAACTCATTACGCAGAAAATGCCCGCGTCTAAGCAATCAGATAAAGAATCAAAGTATAGAAAATAATTTAAACTTCGTACCCTAAGGCAACATTTTTAGATTGTTCAAATATCGTAACCAGAACGAACATGAGCATAAAGTACTTTCAAGCATTCTGGGATTTTCGAAAAAAATACATGCTCTTTTGGAAATAAGATGGCAAAAACGGCTCAAAGATAACAATATGAGGAAACTAATACTTTATTTCACTTTGAACATGTACATATATGATTACAAGGAAATATAACTAAGAATAGAAGGGACGTAGTAGTGCAATATTTCATGGACGGTCTATTTCATCCGGGTGTGTGCTGCCACCAGCTCTCTTCCTTTTCTGAGTATCTGGTCTTTCCTTGATTGGTCTCATGTCAGTTAAATAATATGACCCATTATGCAGAACTATGCTAACAATAAAAGGTCCTTTCCAAATTGGGGAAAGTTTGTGCTTTCTCTTTTGCACAAGTCGGAGAACCAAATCGCCTTTTCTAAAAGAACGGTTTTGCACTCTCTAACTATGATACTTGCGCAACTTATGCTGATATGCTGTAGATCTCTGCTCAGCAACGGCGCATACTTCTTTGATTATATCGATATCATCTTGCCGAGAAATTTCTGCATCTTCTTCTATATACGCCTTTACTCGTGGAGCCTGATGAATCAGATCACTTGGAAGAACTTCTTCTGCACCATAGACCAAGAAGAAAGGAGTATAGGCGGTTGACCTGTTAGGAGTTGTACGTAAGCTCCATATCACAGACGGTAATTCTTCCGCCCAAGCCCCCGTGGACCGACGTAGCGGTGCCTCGAGGCGAGGTCAGATTCCTTGTAGAATAAAGCCATTAGTTCTTTTGACTTGTCCATTGGCTTGTGGATGTCCGACTGATGCAATATCATGTCAGATCCATTGTTCTTCGCAGAATTCGGCTAGTTCACCCATGGAAAAGTTGCTCCCGTTGTCAGTAATTATACTGTGTGGATATCCGAATTTGATGATTACGTCCGCGACGAATCTTCTGGCTGTGGCTCCATCGCAACTTGCTACGGGTTTAGCCTCAATCCATTTTGTAAATTTATCCACCATCACTAGTACGTGAGTAAATCCACATTTTGTCATGCGAAACAACCCTACCATATCAAGCCCCGAGAACGCGAACGACCATGTTATAGGGATTTTTCGCAGCTATTCAGCCGGAACATGTGCCTGATGAGCGTACTTTTAACAGCCATTGCACGTTTTGACCAGTTTGTCGGCATCTGCCTTAGCTATAAGCCAAAAGAATCTGTGTCGAAAAGCTTTTGCCACTAAGGATCTGGCTGCAGCGTGGTGACCACACTCGCCTTCGTGGATTTCTCTTAAGATTTCCACTCCTTCTTCCGAAGAAATACATCTCTGAAACACGCCAGAAACACTCCGCTTATAGAGCTCACCATTTATTATAGTGCAGGCTTTTGCTCGTCGGACAATGTGCCGGGTCATGCAATGTCGAGTCTCCATAACACATGAGTCTTGATATGCAAATGTTCTTGGCCATGCGTATTCCATGTAGCAACGCTTTGTACTCAGCAATATTATTGGTTGCCGTGAAGTGTATTTCAACACATAGAACATCTTATCTCCTTGGGGTGATTTGAGAACCACGCCATCCCCCAAGCCTCCTCGTGCTTTTGATCCGTCAAAGTGAAGGGTCCAAAATTCCGAGTCTGGAGGGCCTGAGTTTTCTGCTGTTTCTGTCCAATCAACAACAAAGTCGGCGAGAATTTGGGACTTGATTGATGTACGTGGTTTGTACTCAATGTCGAAAGCTGCAAGCTCTATTCCCCACTTTGCGACACGTCCTGTGGCGTCGCGGTTATTGATTATATCTCCTAGAGGAGCTGTGCTCACTACTGTGATCTTGTGCTCTTGAAAAATAGTGGCGTAGCTTTCTGGATGCAAAGAACACTCCATAGGCTAGCTTTTGGTGATGTGTATACCGTTGCTTTGATTCTGTCGGGACCTCACTTAGATAATAAGTTGGCCATTGCACCTTATGCTTGAGGCCTTCATCCTCGCGCTCAACTACTGTTACCACGCTTATGACCGTGTGGTCGGTGTAATGTAGAGTAACATAGGTTCCTGAGGTTCTGGTGCTACGAGAACTGGTGGGTTTGAAAGCAGATCTTCAAACTTTGCAGGGAAGTTTCGTCTTCTGGTGTCTAGACAAATTTGTCGGTTTTGTTCAAGAGTTTGTACAAAGGTGCGGCTCTTTCACCGAGCCGGCTGACGAACCGACTCACCGCTGCAATGCAACCAGTGAGGCGATGTACGTCCTTCAGGGGAGTCGTCCTGGTAATGTTTAAGATAGCCTTTATTTTGTCCCAGTTCACCTCTATGCCTCGTTTAGAGACGATGAAACCTAACAATTTTCCGGATGGAATTCCAACTAAACAATTCTTCGGATTTAGCATCATATTAAATTTTCATAGACTAGCAAACGTTTCATCCAAGTCGGAAATCAAATTTTCCTTCTTTTTGGACATAACTGCTATGTCGTCTACGTATACATGGACGTTGCGTCCGATTTGGTCGTGGAGACAACGTTGCATGGTATGTTGATATGTTGCTCCTGCATTCTTTAAGCCAAAAGGCATAGTTTTATAGCAGAAGGTTCCGAAAGGAGTGACGAAATACTTCTTAATTTGATTTGACTTTTTCATCGCTATTTGGTGATATCCGGAATATGCGTCGAGAAAACAGAGTAATTCTGACCCTGCCGTTGAGTCGATAACTTGATCGATTCTTGGCAAATGAAACGGGTCTTTTGGGCATGCCTTGTTCAAAGCGGTATAATCAAAACACATCCTTAAATCAATGGTGTCCTTTTTAGGGACAAGTATAGGATTTTCCATCCAATCTGTATGGATGACCTTTGTTATGAAATCTGCTAACTCTAGGCTGGCTAATTCCTTGGCTATTGCTTTGCGCTTTTCATCACCAAACCGTCGTAAGGACTATTTGACGGGTTTAGCATCTGGGTACACATTAAGAGAGTGCTCGACAAGTTCCCTAGGTACTCCGGTCATGTTAGATGGCGGCCATGCGAAGATATCACTATTAGCTTTGAGGAACTCAACGAGCGCGCTTTCCTATGCGTGGCCTAAGCCTACCCCTATGTTCGTCGTCTTGGAGGGATCATCTTCCTTAAGCGACGTATTCTTTGTCTCTTCGGACGCCTTGAACTGCAAACTTGGCTTCAGCACCTCGTTCTTCGTAGAGGGCATCTCAGATGGATTGATGGTCTTCTTGATCTCCTGGTACTCCTAGGCGTGCAACACGGCTTCGGCGAAGGCAGCAGATCCTTTGTTGCACTCTCGCGCCTTCCTCGGATTTCCTCGTACGATGATTACGCCCTTTGGACCTGGAAGTTTAATCATGTTGTAGATGTAACAAGGACGGGCCACGAATGCCTAGTATGCCGGACGTCCGAAGATGGCATGGTAAGAACTTTTGAATGGTACCACCTCAAAAGAGAGTGGCTCGGTCCGATAATTGTCTCGGGTTCCGAATTTCACGTCCAGAATAATCTCACCCAGAGAATACGCCTGTCTTCCTGGTATAATGCCATGGAAAGTTACACTGCTGTAACTCAACTGGATCTCGTGTAACTTCATGCGGTGGAGCGTCTCAATGTAGAGGATGTTAATGTTGCTCCCATCGTCCATGAGTGTCTTTGAGAACTCATAGCCATCAATAAGAGGATTGACAACTAGAGGATACTTTCCCTAATGATGTGTTTTCCTCGAGTGATCTGAACGATCAAAGGTGATGGTTATCTCTGACCAGTCCAGGAACTGTGGGATAGCCGGAACCGTGGCGTTGAGCTCACGAAGAACCGCCTTTTTGTCCTTAGCTGGTTGGGATCCAAGGAAGCAGACGTATGCGTATTTTTTAGTCGAAAAAGTTTTATTCCCATCCTTCTTGGGTTCTGCGGCGGCTTCCGCCTCTTCCATGTCGGAATCTTCCTTGGGCTCCTTTCCTTTCTTGAAATTTTTCTTTCTTTTTTGACACTTGGCTCTATAGCCAGCGGATTCGTCTTTCTTGATGTCGTCGCTGAAACGACACTCCAAATTTGTGTGGGTAGATCCTCCGTTACTATCCAAGTGGTGGACACAGGGATTATTGTCAATGTCAGCCTAGGTATAGGTTCTTCCGGGTTGTTGGTCTCCTCTGCCCTGGATTCAGGAAGTTCTTCGGCCTCTACCACAGCCGCCTCCGCGCCCTCCTCGTCCTCCAGATCCGAAAGTTGCGTTGACAGTTGCGTTGTCCGGAGCCGGCTTTTCGACCGAGGTGTTTTGCGCTTCTGAGTTTGTTTTGGCTGTTTGGCCGCATTGGGATTGGCCAGAATATTTAGCAACCCTTCTGAATCATCATCGGCGTCAGCGTACTTGCTTGTCGTCTCTATCATTTCTCCCAAATCTGTGACGTGGTCACGCTTCAGCCTTTGACGTAAAAGTCCGACTGGAAGTCCTGAAATAAAAGCTTCTATCACAGTTTCCTCATTTACTCCTTCACAGGAGTTCTTCGTATCGATCCAGCGTCTGATGTAATCCCAACAGGTTTCTCCGGGTCTTTGGGTGAAACGTTGCAAGTCTCCGACTCTGCAGGGCCTCCTGTATGTTCCCTCTATGTTTGAAAAGAACGCACTCTGCATATCATACCAGTTATGAATTGACTTCTCTGGCAGTTCATTAAGCCATGATCGAGCCGTTTTCCTCAACATCAGTGGGAGATATCGAACTGCAACCAGGCTGTTTCTGTAGGGTTCGTAGCATAGAAAACAAAAAATATCATAGGATGGGAACAACTATTTACCAAGATCTATCTACTATATACAAACAACGGGAGACCATCTCTTGCCGATCTCAAACTCGTTGTTGATGTAGACGATCTCTTGCCGATCTCAAGATTGAGAGGAAGTCCTTAGCACCGCAACTTAGCAGTGCATCCATGCTCGCACACACGTTCGAGGCACCGAGCAACCTCCGCCTCCTCGCTCCAGCGATGCAGTGGAAGCAGAACCCTTTATTGCTGAATAGCCACCGGGAACATGTATCTCGCTGGTCCGAGACCATGGAGGATAAATACTAGAGGGGGAGAGAGATCCTTCATAGGAGGTGTGAGTCAGAAGTGAGCAGGGGGTGCATCTTATAGGAGAGGGGGGACCCCAAGGGGGTGGCCAGCGCATGGGGCTGCCCCTTTCCCTCCCCTCATTCATGTGGGTGGACACTCCACTCACAAAAATCCTTTCAATTCCCTCCACTCAAAATCCCACTCAAATTCCCATTAAATTTCCACCAAATTTAATGAAAACTCTCATTAAATAAAACTCCTTTTGTTTATTCAGAATTTTGTCAATTAAATTAATGACAAACATTCACATATAACCCCTTGCTAGTATTTCATTTCACATGCAAAAAACACTTTTTGCAATTTCACCCGAAAACCTGTTTCGGTATCTAGTGAAATAAATTCCTGCGGTTGTTATTCTTTCTGGCATGAAACTTTTGCTCTAATTGGATGTCGGTGTCTCTTAAGTGTGCCACCCTACGGTTCGCGAATAATGCGGACATGATCGATACCCCTCTCCGATCAATAATCAAAAGCGGGATCTAGAGACCCATACTGACTCCCACACATTCAACGATGACTTTCTTGTGATCGTCGAAACCTTTTATGCTGGTATCTTAATCCTTTTGTTTCGTGATATATAACATGTACGGTATTCGATCATTGGTATCTCCATACCTAGTTTGATCTCGTTACTAACATGCACTTTTTTCTCGTTCCCGTGATATAACATTCTAGTGATCAAATCACTGGTTTGCAAGCTAACCAATGTGATATCACCGAGAGGGCCCAGAGCATATCTATCCGTCATTGGGATGAACAAATTAAACTATTGCTCCATGGGTTTCAACATAACACTTTAGTAGTTCTGAACCCATATTTATAATCACCTAGTTACGGTGTGACGTTTGATGTTATCAAGAAACTCTTCTGGTGTTAGTGATTGACATGATCTCATGGTCTAAGGATTAGGATCACTTCGTAAGTTCTTATAGCAATATTAACTCAATGACTTTGATCGTAATGCTATACTTCGGATGAATGTTCATCACACCATTACAGTAATGTTGTGACCTCATTATTAACAACTTCCAATGTCTATGATCAAGAAACCTTGATCATGTTGTTAATCAACGAGCTAGTTTATGAGAGAGGCATAACTAGGAACTTTTTGTTTGTTTATTAAACACACATGTATTAACGTTTCCGTATTAATACAATTATACCATTCAAAATAAACATCTATCATATACTTGGAATACACATAATAAACACTTTATTATTGCCTCTCAGGGCATATTCCCTTCAGTCTCCCACTTGCACTAGAGACAATAATCTAGTTACATAGTGATGAATATAACATCCATGGAGCTCTGGTGTTGATTATGTTTTGCTCTAGGGAGAGTTTTAGTCAACGGATCTGCTACATTGAGATCTGTATGTACTTTACAAATCTTTATATCTCCATCCTTGACATGTTCACGGATGGAATGAAACCTGCGCATAATATGCTTGGAATACTTGTGAGACCTTGGTTCTTTGGCATTGGCAATGGCACCCTTGTTGTCACAATAGATCACCATTGGGTCCAACGCACTTGCAACCACACCTAGTTTGGATATGAACTCCTTCATCCAAACCGCTTCACGAGCCGCTTTGAAGCAGCAATATATTCGGCCTCCGTTGTTGATCCCACCACCACGGGTTGTTTGGAACTCCTCCAACTAACCGCTCCGCCATTCATGAGAAATACGTATCCAGATTGAGACTTAGAGTCATCCGTATCGGTGTCAAATCTAGTGTTGACATAACAGTTAGCGACGAGCTCTTCTTCACCTCCGTACACAAGAAACATATCCTTAGTTCTTCGCAAGTACTTAAGGATATTCTTGACCACTATCCAGTGTTCCGAACCTGGATCTGATTGGTACCTACTAGTCAAACTAATAGCATGTGCCACATCTGGTCTTATACATAGCATGGCGTACATTATAGAGCCTATGGCTGAAGCATAGGGGACTTTGTCCATTATCTCTCTTTCTTCCGTCGTAGCCGTACTTTGAGTCTTACTCAATGTCTTGCCTTGCAACATAGGTAAGAACACCTTCTTACTTTCGTCTATTTTAAACTTCTTTAAAATCTTATCAACGTATGTACTTTGCGATAGCCCTATTAGGCTCCTAGATCTATCTCTATAGACCTTTATGCCTAATATGTATGACGCTTCACCTAGGTCCTTCATTGAAAATTTGCTATTTAGATAACTTTTAACACTTTTTAAAAGATCTATATCATTTCCGATCAATAATATGCCATCCACATATAATATCAGAAATGCCACATTGCTCCCACTTACTTTCTTGTAAATACAAGCTTCTCCATAAGTTTGGACAAATCCAAGCTCTTTGATCATCTCATCAAAGCGGAGATTCCAACTTCGCGATGCTTGCTTCAATCCATAGATGGATCCCTGAAGCTTCACTAGTGGAAACGAGGCTTTTCGTTGATCCTAGAAAAGGGCTTTAACACCGGTTCTTATACGAACCGGTGTTAAAGGGGGGGTCGTACCAGCGTGGCCCGTGTGGCAAAAAAGGAGCCCCCCCTTTAACACCGGTTCATGCCACGAACCGGTGTTAAAGGACCCTGCAACAGTGGCCCGCGCAGCCCCCCCCCCCTTTAACACCGGTTCGTGGCTTGAACCGGTGTTAAAGGGGGGGCTATATAAGACACCGCAGCCCACACCCCACTCTTCCATTTTTTCACTATCTCATTTTGGAGCCTAGCAAGAGGGTATGAAGAGTGCTAGTTTGTGTTTTTTTCATATGCACAAGAGGTGTTCGGTGAAATGCCCGAGAGCTCAAAATAAGTTTTCTCGTTGCTCTTTCCTTCTCGGTCGAGGTCGGCAACTATCCTTTCATGTGTCATTGATGTACTATATACATAAATGGTCATCTCCCTATTAATTTTTGATATATACTACATATTAATGCAGATGAACCGGCAATGGATGTACGGTGACCGCCGCACTTCCGAGTACATTACGGGCCTCCAAAATTTCATCGTTGTGGCTAATGCAAACCGTGGTCACAATGGTTTTATGTGTTGTCCGTGTGTTCACTGTCAGAACAAGAAAGACTACTCAAATACCAGAACCACTCACGCCCACCTGCTTCGATCCGGTTTAATGCCCAGCTATAATTGTTGGACCAAGCACGGAGAAAAAGGGGTTGTGATGGAAGACAACGAAGAAGAAGAGGATGATGACAACTATCATAATATGTATCCTGAATATGATGATACTGCAACGGGGGTAGATAATGAAGATCAAGAGGCAGCAGATGGGCCCGCTGATGACGATCTTGGTAGGGCCATTACTGATGCAAAGGAAGAATGTGAAACTGAAAAGGAGAAGGAGAAGCTGGAGCAGATGTTAAAGGATCACAACACATTGTTGTATCCAACTTGCGAAGATGGCCACAAAAAGCTAGGTACCACACTGGATTTGCTGCAATGGAAGGCACAGAACGGTGTGACTGACAGCGCATTTTCAAAGTAGTTGGTAAAAATGAAGAATCTTTTTCCAAGAAATAATGAGTTGCCCGATAGTACATACCAAGCAAAGAAGGTTATCTTCCCTCTAGGATTAGACGTGCAGAAGATACATGTCTGCATTAATGACTGCATCCTCTACCGCGGTGAGAAGTACGAGAATTTGGATGCATGCCCGGTATGCACTGCATTGCGGTATAAGATCAGACGAGATGATCCTGGCGATGTTGATGGCGAGGCCCCTAGGAAGAAGGTTCCCGCCAAGGTTATGTGGTATGCTCCTATAATACCATGGTTAAAACGTCTCTTTAGAAATAAAGAGCATGCCAAGTTGTTGCAATGGCACATGGAAGACCGTAAGAAAGACGCGATGTTGAGACACCCCGCTGATGGGTCACAGTGGAGAAAATTCGAGCGACAGTACCCGGACTTCGCACGTGACGCAGGAACTTAAGGTTTGGTCTAAGTACAGACGGCATGAATCCTTTTGGTGAGCAGAGCTGCAGTCACAGCACCTGGCCTGTGACTCTATGTATCTTCCTCCTTGGTTGTGTATGAAGAGGAAGTTCATTATGATGCCAGTGCTCATCCAAGGCCCGAGGCAACCCGGCAACGACATTGATGTGTACCTAAGGCCATTAGTTGAAGAACTTTTACAGCTGAGGGCCAAACCAGGTGTGCGTATGTGGGATGAGCACAAAGGGGAGCCATTTGACCTACGAGCATTGCTTTTCGTAACCATCAATGATTGGCCTGCTCTTAGTAACATTTCAGGGCAGACAAACAAGGGATACAATGCATGCACACACTGTTTAGATGAGACTGAAAGTGTATATTTGGATAAATGTAAGAAGGTTGTGTACCTAGGGTATCGCTGATTTCTTCCGAACCTCCATCCAGTAAGAAAGAAAGGCAAGCATTTCAAACGTCTGGCAGAACCCTGGAGGAAGCCTGTCCTCCATACCGGTGAGGAGGTATTTGGTATGGTTAAGGACCTAGAAGTAATCTTTGGAAAAGGTCCTGGCAGTCTATCTATTCTAAATGACGATGCCGTACACGCGCCCATGTGGAAGAAGCAATCTATATTTTGGGACCTACCCTATTGGAAAGTGACATGGTTGTACCCTACGGGTGCGTGACCTCAGCATACCTAGTCCAGCCCAAGGAAGGCCCACGGCGGATGTACACCGGCCCATGAAGATTTTCGGGTGGCCAAGGCCCATGACGCCTTTGGATCCTTGGAGAGCAAGACTAGCGTAGATAGGAAATTCAAAGGGGTAAAACCCTAGAACTTGTAACCGACTAGGTCTAATCCCTGGACCTGCCTAAGTCTATATAAAGGCTAGGAGGACACGACCTAGGTCTCTCGACTCATACTTTCGCATACGCACCTCCACGCCAGATCGAATCTGCGCACCCCTGTAACCTTCGGTTCCGCCGTAATCAAGAGCAGACAAGCAGGAGTAGGGTTTTCCCTCCGGGGGCCTGAACCTGGGTAAATCTCGTGTCCCCTGTTTGCTTGTCTGTTAACCGTTCCACGATCTCCAGCATCCCCATCTTCTCCAAAACCCAAGTCCATAACAATGGGCATTGACGAGTCGAAACCTCGTCAATTGGCGCCGTCTGTGGGAATTGGGGCTGTTGATTGTGCGGTTGTGACGGTCCCGACCCGATCGATCTACAACTCTGCGGCGATGGAGAGTCACCTCTTCTTCGGCGCTTTCGACTTCACCGCCCACTCGCCGGCCACCATGAAGGAATTCGAGCCCGTAGGCGACGGACTCGAAATCCTGTTCGGGAGCTTCTGCTTCCAGGTGGGGCAAACTGGCACCCTCCGCCTCCCTAAGCGGGTGCCCCTACCATCAATCAGGCCCGCTTCATGGGCCCCACACCCCGTTCTACGCACAACATCATCAGCAGATGATTCCTATGACAGCAGCAGCTGCAACTCCGCTCTGTGCGATCCGCCATCAGATGTAGGGACCTACGGTTCCGGATGTGAAAGCTGCGGCAGCAGCGGACCGATCTACAAGCGCTACCAATGCGCCGCAGTCATCCAGGAACAGCAAACACCTAACCCGCCGCCCAACCCGAACCCCAACCTGCAGGACAGAAACGGCAGAAACGGCGGGAACAGAAGAAGCCAGTCCCCCCCACCCGACGAGGAAAACAACGGCCACGTCATCCAACTTAGCAAAGAAGGATGGGTCCAGGCACGCCGCGCCGTAGCAGGAGACATAGTCCTGCCTGCAGACGCCTCACATGAACTACTGATGGCATACCACTTCCTCCTCATCGAGGAGCACAAGAAGCAAGTCAAGATGCAAGAAACACTTGACAAACGCAAGCAAGCAGCCTCTGAGTCCAGCGCGCAACAAGCTGCGCTCTCCGCCATGGCCCCCGGCTCTAGCACGAACGGAAACCAAGGAAACAAGCACCGCTCTCGGGTGGAGAACATGGATCCCAGCGAGCGCCGTAATGTGACCCGAACTCTCCACACATCGTTCATGGAGATGGATGCCGACGGCAACATCATCCCGAAGACACCACAAGCTGCGATCATGGCAGCCACTGCGTATCTCGCGGCCCACCCACCTCCGGAGGGGGACCCGAAAAGAGCCATGCATAAGTCCGCACTCACCGGACTCGGACTTGTCGGAGCTGCGCTCCACCAAGACGCTCCTGCAGAGCCGAAGAAGAAAGCTCCGTCCAGGCGCGACCGAAGCCCCACCCCTTCATCCGAAGAGGAAGAGGAACACGACCTTCCTCGAAGGAAGAAGAGCTCGCGTCGCCATAAACGCGACTACGACACCAGAGACGCACTTACACAGCGCAAAATCGACAAAGCCCGAGATGGACGAAGACGAAGGAGAACTCTGTGGAGCCCGATGCTTCAGCAGATCTGTTCGGCGAACACAGATGCCACGCAATTTCAAGCTTCCTTCGGATACTCCGAAATTCAACGGCACGCAAGATCCAAAAGCCTGGATCAGTGACCATCTATCATCCGTCAAGCTGCATGGCGGTAACAAAGAAACCGCCATGCAATGCCTTCAGCTGCAGCTGACAGGCGCGGCGCAGGTCTGGCTCAGCAGCCTATCATCAGGGTCCATCCGAAGCTAGGAGGAGCTAGCTTACAGCTTCATCCAAAATTTCAATGGCACAAACAAGAGGCCCGCCTCAATCGAAGAGTTGCGAGCCTGCACTCAGAAAACGGGCGAATCTATTCGCTCGTACATACTACGCTGGTCTAACACCAAGAACTCCGCAGCACACATCTCCGAAGAGAGGGCCATCGACGCCTTCAGGGACGGCGTCAAACGCCCAGACTTCAAGGAGGAACTCGGGCGCGTCAAGCCCAAAACACTCGACCACCTCATGGACATCGCCAACAGGTGGGCCGACGGCGAAGATTGCATTCACCGAGCACAATCGGATGAAGAGGACGACTACGGACGAAGACGGGAACGCCGTAGCAAGAGGAGATCGCGCGTCTACGACGATCGCGACGGACCTGACATGGTCGCGGCCGGCTACGCCGACCGTCGCAACGACAACAGCCGCAATAGCGGAGGAAACCGCGGAGGAAACTTCCGCGATGGCGGACACCCAGCACAGTCGTGGCAACGTCGCGACCGCGACAACGGACCCTCAGCATACGACAAACTTTCGGGTCCATGCACCATCCACTTCTACATCGACAAGCAGGACCGCAAAAAGAAAGCTAGCCACATGCTCAAGGACTGCCGCGAGTTCCAGAAACTCAGCGAAAGCGTGGCGCAGATGAGGCAACAAGCCCCAATCCCTGCATTTGGAAATGCACCTGCGCAAGGTGAAATAGCACATGGAGATCCTCCACCGCCGCCTATCGGAGGACCAAACCAACCAGTCGCACCCACACAGAACAACGCTGGGAACGGGTACCCCCCACCGAAAGGAGCACTAATGATGATCCAGAAGGGATGCCCCACGAATAGGGTGCAGAAGAAAATCACCCGACAAATCAACCTAGCCGTGGCAACCCCACCTGCCATCCCTGAGTACCTCAGCGGATCGGAGTCCTGCATCACATTCACTCGTGCGGATCACCCTTGCCAGATCCCCCGCCCAGGTCATGCTGCCCTGGTGCTGGAGGCGCAGATCGGAGGTTTCGAGATGAGTCGCGTCTTCATGGACGGCGGCAGCGGCATCAACCTAATGTCCGCAAGCACTCTAGCAGCAATGTGGATCCCGCAATGCAGCCTAGAACAGTCAGACACAATGTTCCACGGCATCGTTCCAGGGAAGGGCATATTCCCCCTGGGCAAAATAGGGCTCGACGTCATCTTTGGGAAGCTGGACAACTTCCGGCAGGAGCGACTTGAATTTGAAGTGGTGGACTGGCCGTCACAATACCACGCCATCCTTGGGCATGTAGCATTCGCAAGGTTCCTGGCTGTCCCACACTACGCATACCTTCTACTCAAGATGCCAGGGCCGAAGGGCGTCATCACAGTCCACGGGAGCTTCACCCGATCGGATCAATGCGACAGGGATTTCAACAAAATATCCCAATCTTTCGGCATGCAAGAGGAGCTCGTAAGGCTCCGTGAGGTGACGGACAATGGGGCACCCCCAGTCACAAGGCAAAACGCACCTGACATGTCTTTTGACTCCACTGTCAACACAAAGAAGGTGTAGGTCCATCCGACGGATGCCTCCAAGACGGCGCTGATCGCCAATGACCTCAGCCCCGCATAGGAAGGCGCGCTCGTCGAATTCCTCCGTGAGCGCTGGGAAATCTTCGCCTGGTGTCCTGCGGACATGCTAGGAGTTCCCAGGGAATTCGCCGAGCACGCACTCAACGTCTTTCCAGACACCAAGCCAGTCAAGCAGTCCATCCGGAGACTGTCCGAGCCACGAGCCGAAGCTATCGACAAGGAAATCAATAGACTACTCGCTGCAGACTTCATTAGGGAAATCAAGGAAAGCGAGTGGCTTGCAAATACAGTGATGGTCCCAAAGAAGGACACGGACATCCTGCGGATGTGCGTGGATTTCACGTCACTAAACAAGCATTGCCCAAAGGACCACTTCCCTCTTCCTCGGATCGATCAGATCATCGATTTGACTGCAGGTTGTGAGAAACTCTCCTTCCTCGACGCCTACTCAGGCTATAACCAGATTCGACTCAAGGTCGAAGATCAGGAGAAAACGGCGTTTATCACACCGTTCGGAGTATTCTGCTACAACACAATGCCCTTCAGGCTAAAGAACGCAGGTGCTACGTACCAGCGATGCATGCAGGCCTGCCTCAAGGACCAGATCGGTCGCAACGTCCAAGTCTATGTTGACGACATAGTAATAAAAACCAAGGAGGCAAGAACACTTATCGACGATCTCCGCGAGACGTTCGACAACCTCGATCGCTACAGGATCAAGCTCAACCCCGAAAAGTGCGCCTTCGGCGTCCCATCGGTTCAGCTGCTTAGGTACTTCATCTCTCAGCGAGGGATCGAGGCGAACCCGAAGAAAATCAGAGCCATCGTGGCGATGGAGAAGCCGAAAAACCTCAAAGGCGTCCAGCAACTCGCAGGACGAATAGCGGCGTTAAGCAGATTCATCAGCCGCATGGGCGAGAAGGCCCTACCATTTTACCAGCTGCTACACAAATCAGAGAAATTCGAGTGGACGCCGGAAGCCAATGATGCATTCGAAAGACTTAAGCGGCTCCTCTCCACCTCGCCCGTCTTGGTCACGCCAAAGGAGCGCGAGCCTCTGCTGCTGTACATAGCAGCCACACACCAAGTGGTCAGCACCGTGCTAGTGGTCGAACGACCCGAAGAAGGCAAGACCCACGGGGTCCAGCGCCCAATCTACTACCTCAGCGAGGTACTGACACCAACAAAGCAGAGGTACCCTCACTACCAGAAGCTCGCCTACGGCGTGTTCATGACAGCTTGACGGCTGAGCCATTACTTCCAGGAGCACCAGGTGATGGTCGTCAACGAGGCACCCCTGAACAGCATCCTGAGTAATCCAGAGGCCACAGGACGCGTGGCCCTGTGGGGCATCGAACTGTCACCCTTGGACATCGTCTACGAGAAGCGACTCGCAATCAAATCTCAAGTCCTTCCGGACTTCCTGGTACATTGGATGGAACTGCAGCTGCCAGACACCCCAGACATGTCGCAGTCATGGACGATGCACTTCGACGGCTCCAAGCGTGAAGCTGGAGCAGGAGCAGGGGTCATACTAACCTCCCCGCAAGGCGACAAGATGAAGTACGTCCTTCGGATGAAATTCCGAGCTTCTAATAATGAGGCCGAATACGAAGCCCTCATACACGGCATGAGGATGGCAAAAATCTGCGGCGCAACGCGCCTGGTCATCTAATGTGACTCCAACCTCGTCGTCCAGCAGACGATGAACGAGTGCGAGGCACACGCTGAAAACATGATTGCGTACCGCGCTCTCTACAACGCACTCAAAGGAGAATTCGACGGCTGCGAGCTTCGACACGTCGGAAGAGAAAGAAACGAGGAGGCCGATAGACTAGCCAACATCGGCTCCACCTGCGCAAAGGTGCCACCAGGTGTGTTCCTCGAACAGATCTGCGTGCCATCCATCAGGCGGAAATTCCCCAATGGATCACCCGAAGACGCAGAACACTCGGGGGCTACGCTGCCCGAAGGACACGAAGGACCCGAGAAACTAGACACAGAGGTCGCCATGGTAAACCTAATGCAGGTCATGGCAGTCGAAGAAACTTGGACGCGACCATACCTCCAGTTCTTGTTAAACGGAGAACTGCCTGACAGCCCGACAGATGCCTGGTGCATATCTCCTCGGTCAAAAGCCTTCACCACCATCAATGGCGAGTTGTACAAGCGCAGTAATACGGGTGTACTACAAAGGTGCGTCACCATCGGCGACGGGAAAGCCATCCTCCAAGACATCCATGAGGGCATCTGCGGCCATCACGCAGGCAGCCGCTCCCTAGTCGCCAAAGCTCTACGGGCCGGATTCTACTGGCCAACGGCCATGAGCGACGCAAAGGACATCGTCCGAAGATGCAACGGGTGCCAACGGTTCGCCGACAAACCGCACGCACCCGGGTCGGAGCTCAGACCCATACCTATAGACTGGCATTTGCCCAATGGGGCCTCGACATGATCGGCAAACTGCCAAAGTCCTCGAAAGGGGGACACGTTTACCTCCTGGTCGCAGTCGACAAATTCACCAAGTGGATCGAGGCCATGCCGGTTACCAACCAGAAAGGCAAAACTACCGTCAAATTCTTCGAGTCCATTGTCTACAGGTTCGGCGTACCGCACAGCATTATCACCGACAATGGATCGAACTTTATCTCCAAGGAGTTTCAGGACTTCTGCGAAGACCTTGGGATCAACATCACGTACGCCTTAGTGGCACACCCGCAAACGAATGGGCAAGTGGAAAAGGCCAACGGCCTAATCGGCGCTGGCATCAAGAAGCGCCTCATGAGTCCACTCGAACGGAAAGCAGGAGCCTGGACGAAAGAGCTACCATCCGTCCTGTGGAGCTTACGAACTACGCCAAACAGCTCCACAGGCTATACACCGTTCTTCATGGTGCACGGAGCTGAGGCCGTGCTACCAGCCGAAGTACGCCACCAGACCCCCCGGGTCGTCGCTTACAGCGAAGCCGAATCGACGGCTGCACTCGAAGACGCCGTTGACACACTCGACGAAGCAAGAGACATAGCAGCAGCTCGATCAGCAGTGTACCAGCAGAGTCTCCGCAACTACCACAGCCGCCGGCTTCGCCCCAGGTCCTTCGTCGAAGGAGACCTCATCTTGCGACTCAAGCAAGAGCGACCGACGAAATTCGAGTCACCATGGGAAGGACCCTACGTCATCACCGAAGTCATCCCAGGTGGCGCCTATCGCCTCAAGCACGTGGAATCTGGAGTCGCATACTCCAACCCATGGAACATCGTGCACTTGCGACGATTCTACCCCTAGTTACCTATCCCTTTACTTTCAATAAGGCTTTTTCAGCCAAGGCTATTCAGCCAAACAATGTACTTCCTCCATTACGCTATAAATAAAAGCTAAGTGTCTCGCCCCAAACTCCCGTTCATTATTTGCAACTTTACTTTATGCTACAAACGCACTCGGGGGCTCCCCCCACCTCACGATTTCGTCGACTGAGGATCACGCGTGTACACCTGAGTAGCTGACAACGTCAGGCAAACGAAAAGGACACGTACTCAAACAAAGCACTGCGTGCTTACAGCAAACAAACCTTTACAACAAAGGGCACAACACGCCCAGTCAAAATATACAAATTTTACATCTATCTCTTTTACAGGTAGTACCTATTCTGAAGAATAACCTGAGCACGCTGCTCAAACAAATCTACGGCCTGTTCGGCATAATGCCTCACAGCCGCGTAATGCGGACGCATGTCCCACTCATCACCATCCGGCCGAGGAGGTGGTCCAGCTGCCACAACAGTCAAATCTACATCAGGCCGGTGGATTCTCACGAGAGACAAAGCAGCCTTCACTCCTGCGACGAGCTGTTGCCGCACCAACTCCTTGACATTGCTCACGCTCCGAAACTTCGACAGAAGACCCGCAAGGCTCGTCGGCGCAGCATCTAAAGGAAACATGACGTGCAACACCGAGGCAAGCGATGTCTGCACTTGGCGAAGCACCCGCGAAACCTAGTGTACACGATCCTGCACCGTCGCCAGAGCCATGGCACGGTCACGGTCCATCCAGAAGAAGCCACCATCCTCCATGTCCTATTGAGTCAAGCAATTGACCCGAACAGCGACACGCTCCTTCTCTTCCCTCGGAGCAAGGTTAGCACCTGCTACAATCGCACAAAATAAGAGGCAAGGCCAGCAGGCTCATTCGAAGAACTGAGCTGCAGCTCAAAAAAGAACAACTTACACTGAAGCTGCTCAGACAGCCGAAGCAGTTCTGCCATCAAGTACTCCTCTCTGGCTGCACCACAATCCTCCTTGGACTTCCAAACATCGGCGTGACCTCGCAATCCAAGCAACTCCCTCTCAAGACTACGAACACGATCCCAAAGAAAAGCGAGTTGCGAGGAATCATCCAACGATGGCCGCAGCTGCGCTGCAGGCGAGGTGTCAACAGGGTCAGCACCCGAAGGAACCTAGAATAGCAGAAAAGCAAAGGGACACAAACATTTAGGCAGTGGTAGAGCACAACTCAGAATAATTCATTAAGCATATAAAGGCCACTACGTGGCACAAGGATTGTGTTCCTCAAAATATTTACAGCAAAAGCAGACTACAAACTATCCTACATTTACAATGCCTAAGACGCGGCACCCTGCGTCGCCTCGGAGCCAGACTGCCTAGCCTTGGCCTCCCCCTGCTGCCGTAGCGCATACTCAGACAGCAAATCAATGAGCTTTGGACCATATCGCTTGCAGCGAGCAGAGTAGGCAGAAAAAGCTACCTCGGATCCATCTGCGGTCGTCGGCATCCGGGAGGTGATCTGGGGCAGGTCCAGCTCCGCTCCAGCTGCCAAGGCCATCGCCAGCCCGACAGACGCGCCGATGCCCTTCTGCTTGCGCTTGTACGCCGCAGGCGCTTCGGCTGACAAAGCCTCCGCCAGAGCATCCACATCATCAAGGGTCGCGCCCTTAGGGACAAGCTCCTTGTAGAAGCGGCCAAGGACCTCCTTCCCCTTGGCAAGGGAGCCGACGGCGGTGCTGCAACGATCTTCGACCGCTACAGTAGCATCATCTAGAGCACTCCCGTGCTCCAAAGCGCCTCGGTCAAACTCGATGCCTGCGGCATCTGAGACAAAAAAAAGAAAAAAAAGAAATGAAGAAAGCAACACAGAAGAAAGCAAGAAAACGAGAAGAAAGAAGCACAAATACAACACTCACCCGAAACAGCCTTGGCAGCAGCCATGATCTTGCCTGCCACCTCTCTCTCGTGCGCAGCCGCAACAATGGCCAGCTGCTCCTCACGGTCCGCGGCCTCCTGCTGCAGACGCTCCTTCGCTTCGGCTGCCTTAGTCAGCTCCAGCTCGAGGCGTTCCTTCGCACCAAAGGCGGCCTCGGCCTTCTTCTCCGATTGATCAAGGCTCTTTTTGAGAGCGTCGACCTCACGGAGAGAAGTATTATGCTCCTCTGCATTCAAAACAAGCAAACGTCAGAGAGTGGGACCAGAATAAATAAAAGAAGCACCAAAAGCAAACAGGTACCTTGAAGCTGTCGGAGGTTAGCCTCCAGCAATAGGCGCTCCTGCACCAGCCGCTTGGCCTCCCGCACAAAAGGCTGCAGAAAAAGAAACATCAGTAAGGAAAAAGGACTTGGGGGCTGCGCCCAACATTAAGGAATAAAGCCAAAACTCGAACACGAAGACACTCGGGGGCTCCCCCCCCCCCCCCCCCCCCCGAAGATTCGAAAAAAGAACAAGACACGAAATTTTTCATACACCCGGGGGCTCCCCCCGTGGTACGAAGCAGAGGTACTTACATGCTCTGATGGCGACTCCGAAGGTCCGCTGGCGAAATTCTGAGGCGCAACCACCTGCACCTCCTGCAACGGAGGATTCGGAGTGGCACCCCCTGACGTTGCCACCGTTTGAGGAGGAGGAGACGCAACTTTCGACTCCCCCATCATCTCCCGAGCACCATCGCTAGAGGAGTCATGGGAGGAATGCCTGCATACGAAGCAATCAGTACAAGTGCAAAATCAAGAAGGAAAAAGGACAGCAGTAAGACAAGAAACTTACGAGTCCAGCGAGCTCAGGTCAAAGACAGGAGGAGTCCTTCGGGCTCTCTTCTCCACCTTCTTCTCTTCCTTCTTCTCTTCCTTCTTCTCTTCCTTCTTCCGCTTCGCTGGAGGGTGTGGCGCTATAGCCCGCACAGGAATGGAAGGAATGGGAGAGGAAGAGCCTTCATGCCCGTCACTATGACGCTCAAGGCACAGAGGGTTTCTGGGAGTCGGAGGAGTCGAGGCATCCGAATACTCGCTGGAGCTCCGCGATCGTTTGCGCGTATGATCCTCACTCGATTCGTTGGCATCTTCCGCCGGAGATCGCGCCGATGGCAGCTCGGACACGGAATCCACCACGTCATTATCCGGAGCATTCGGAAATAACTCAGGCAATGGCGGCACCATGCCCGGCACCTTGAAGCTCTGCAAAAAGAAGGTACTTTGTTAAGCAAACCAAGGAAAACAAATATGCAGTTGACAAAAAGCGCTACACGCACGAATCTACACCTGCGGAACGGCCAGCGTCGAAGAAAACGGAGGAGTCAACGACTTTCTCGGGATTTCCTCTCCGGCCTTGAACTTCAGCAGCGAGCGAAGGGTCCTGTCAAGATCCCCCTCGGAGATTTTCTCACCCGAAACCCTCGTCGGATCACGGCGCCCAGAATAAAGAAACATCGGGTGCTCCCTCACTTGGAGAGGCTGCACCCGACGCTCAAGAAAAGTCCGGATGATGTCCACGCCGTTCACTTCCTTCTCCGGAATCAGCTGGAGATCCTCCACCCGACGGTAAAGGGCCTCTATCTCCTCTGTCTCGCCATCCAAAATCTGGTTTTTCCAGGATCTTTTTGGCTCGATTATCTGGGAGGGGTATAAAGGAACAAGACCAAAATCTTGCCCAGGCACTACGGAGTCACGGATGTAAAACCATCGCCTCCGCCAGTACTGGACAGATTCGGACATGGAAAAGGAAAAGAAAAGAAGATTGGGACTAAGGGAGATGATGCAAACCCCAATGGGATACACACCATCCGAACCAGACTGCCTCTTCATGGAATAAAGTTTCCGGAAGAGGCCAAAGTGCGGCTCAATGCCGAGCCAGCACTCGCAAAAAGTGATGAAGCAAGCAATGTGGAGAAGCGAATTGGGAGACAGATGATGAAGCTGAATGCCATAGAGAAAAAGCAGTCCACGGAGGAAGTTGTGGACTGGAAAAGAAAACCCACGCATAACGAAGGCGAGAAACATAACCCGATACCTAGCTGGGGGACGGGGGATTACCTTATTGCCGGGGAGTCTGACGGCCTCCCTATCCTGCGGGATCAAACCCCGCTCGCGAAGCTTGCGGAGATCACTCTCCCGCGTCTCTGATCGCCGCCAGCCACCATCGGTGACACGGGTAGCGGTGGCGCCTTTCTTTCCTCCGGCGGCGCTGGTCCCAACTATAGATGACGATTTCTTTGGCTTCCCCATCGCGCTACGGCGGCGCCGACGGTGAAAGCGCAGAAGGGAAGATGGAAATGTGTTAGGAAATCCCAGCGCGCAGCAAGAATCGCTAGAGCACAAGGAGGCAGTGAAAACAAGAACTGATGCGGTGAAAACAAACTACAGCTTTCCCCAATGATTATAACGGCGAAGACGATGCATGGCAGCCGTCCATCCAGAAGACCTAACGCCAACGGCAGATCTTACCATACACGTGTCAGCATCACAACGAACCGTCGTTACCACGCCGTCCACTACGCGCGGAAATCGAGGATACGCCGTAATTATCTCCACGCCGCGCGTGACCGGTCAATTCAAGGTCAGCAAGTGGGACCCACGTTCGTCCAGTCAAGTCATCTCTGGCGTAGCAGACGCTTGAGGTCATTGATCGTCAGCACTGATGTAATCAAAAGCTATACTAGCACCAACTACAATTCTTAGGCTCCACAGCTAAGAGTACTCACTCGAATCTTCGATTCGACTAAATATTCGGGGGCTACTCCTAACAGGAGCGCTGGCCGCGCACCCGAAAGACGAATAAAGACAAAATATTTCTTCGAGTCCTACGTCGAGTCTACGACTCCACTACGGACTCGGAGGCTACTCCCATAGGGAGGATGGATTTAAGCATCCGAAATTTTTTGTGTCCTACGGACTTAACAACTGAACAATGTTTTGAGCTAAAGTCTCCGCTCGAGTCTACGACTCGAACAGACACTCGGGGGCTACTCCCATAGGGAGCGCTGGTCACGCACCCTATGGAATCTTCGACTGCGATCTTTCGGATCAGCATGCAAAAACTTTTCGGCAACTCTGCCCCAACAAAACGCTGAGTGAGCAACGATCTCCTTGGCCACCCGAAACACCTCCGCGGTGACAAACATTCGGATGATGTGTCTGTGACACAAAGATAAGACCTACAGATATCATCTGATGGCCTGGCAACGCACACGACTGCGCTCTGCTAGTAAAAACCCGTGCTCACAGGTGCGATGAAAAATCCTGACGGACGCGTTGGGTACATCAATTAAAATCACTGGAATTCCACTCCTGTAAGTCCTCCGCGGCCTGAGTCGAATTACGCTAGCATATGTTCCAGTTTTGAGTTGAGGGACTCGAACCTGAGGAAGATCGTGTTGTTTCGTCCTAAGACAGTTAACTGACACTGATCTGTCGGGTGAGTCAGGCGCACGCATCAACAATCCCTACACACATACTATTAACACATAGTTACACCCGAAGGATTGAAGAGTCCTCAGCCAAATCTACGATTCGACTGATCACTCGGGGGCTACTGACATGGTTGTACCCTACGGGTGCGTGACCTCAGCATACCTAGTCCAGCCCAAGGAAGGCCCACGGCGGATGTACGCCGGCCCATGAAGATTTTCGGGTGGCCAAGGCCCATGACGCCTTCGGATCCTTGGAGAGCAAGACTAGCGTAGATAGGAAATTCAAAGGGGTAAAACCCTAGAACTTGTAACCGACTAGGTCTATGCCAGGGACCTGCCTAAGTCTATATAAATTCCAGAAGGGCACGACCTAGGTCTCTCGACTCATACTTTCGCATACGCACCTCCACGCCAGATCGAATCTGCGCACCCCTGTAACCTTCGGTTCCGCCCTAATCAAGAGCAGACAAGCAGGAGTAGGATTTTCCCTCCGGGGGCCTGAACCTGGGTAAATCTCGTGTCCCCTGGTTGCTTGTTTGTTAACCGTTCCACGATCTCCAGCATCCCCATCTTCTCCAAAACCCAAGTCCATAACAATGGGCATTGACGAGTCGAAACCTCGTCAGAAAGTCTTAGAGGTACGCTCTTCAATCGACGTGATGCACGTGACGAAGAATGTTTGCGTGAACCTGCTAGGCTTTCTATGAGTGTATGGGAAGACAAAAGATACACCGGAAGCACGGCAGGACCAACAACGTCTGAAAGCCCCTGAAGAGCCTATGCATCCTGAGAACGAGAAGGGTAAATGATGCCACTTAACTCTTACCAAAGCAGAGAAGGAAATCTTTTTTGAATGTCTGAGTAGTATCAAGGTCCCGTCTGGCTTCTCGTCAAATATAAAGGGAATAATAAATATGGCAGAGAAAAAATTCCAAAACCTGAAGTCTCATGACTGCCACGTGATTATGACACAATTGCTTCCGATTGCATTGAGGGGGATTCTACCTGAAAATGTTCGAGTACCCATTGTGAAGCTATGTGCATTCCTCAATGCAATATCTCAGAAGGTAATCGATCCAGAAAGCCTACCAGGGTTACAAACAGATGTGGCCCAATGTCTTGTCAGCTTTGAGTTGGTGTTCCCACCATCCTTCTTCAATATTATGACGCATCTCCTGGTTCACCTAGTAGAAGAGATTGCCATTCTCGGTCCTGTATTTCTACACAATATGTTCCCCTTTGAGAGTTACATGGGAGTCTTAAAGAAATATGTTCATAATCGTGCTAGGCCAGAAGGAAGCATCTCCAAGGGCTATGTAACAGAGGAGGTCATTGAGTTATGTGTTGATTTTATTCCTGACCTTAAGGCGATTGGTGTTCCAGAATCACGACATGAGGGGAGACTGCGTGGAAAAGGCACCCTAGGATGTAAAGCAATGATATGTAGGGACGGGCATTCTCTCAATCAAGCACACTACACGGTTTTACAAAGATCTATCTTGGTTGCCTCGTATATCAATGAACACGGGAATTTAATACGCCTCAAACACCCGGGGCAGTCTGATGAATGGATTATAAGTGAACACATGGCGAGTTTTGGCGGCTGGCTACAAAGACTTCTCACGAATAACACCACTGTTGGGGATCAGCTGTACTTGTTGGCCAGGACACCATCTTCGACTGTATGTACTTTCCAAGGGTACGAGATAAATGGGAATACATTTTACATGATAGGCCAAGATAAAAAGAGCACCAAACAAAATAGTGGTGTCCGCTTCGATGCAGCAGAAGACAATGGGCAGAAGACCATGTATTATGGGTTCATAGAGGAGATATGGGAACTTGACTATGGACCTAATTGTCCCCTTGTTTCGATGCAAATGGGTCAAGCTAATAGGAGGAGGGGTTGAGGTAGACAAGAAGTACGGAATGACAACGGTGGATCTCAACAATCTTATGAAGGTAGACAAGAACTTAGACGAACCATTCGTCCTAGCCAATGATGTGGCTCAGGTTTTCTATGTGAAGGACATGTCCTCCAGACCAAAAAAAAGAAAAAATATGCAAACGAATACATCATATGATGAGCCAAAGCGTCACATAGTTCTTTCAGGGAAAAGAAACATCGTGGGAATCGAGGACAAGATAGACATGTCAAAAGATTATAATAAGTTTGATGAAATTCCGCCCTTCACAGTGAAAACTGACCCAAGTATTCCGTTAAGTAAAGAAGATGCTCCATGGTTACGTCTGAAGCGATCATAAGGAAGGACATATGCCAAGAAGTTCATGCTCATATTATGTAACTCTAGTTCATGTTTTTAATATTAATAAATGTCTTGAGTGTTAGTCTTGTTTTGTGGATGGACCAGGACTATGAGAAGAAGTTATCCCGATTCGTACTTACCATTAAGATCTGATCTCCAAACGCGCGCGGTCACATATTAGGGAGTGCCTCTATGACCAGTTTCTTGGAGATGCCGGAGGACTGGGCTCCGTCGGCATCTCCCTGAAACTGGCCGTAGTGGTGTCCCTGCTCTCAAAAACCATCTTGCAGCTTGTAACTTCTCTAACTAGATCAATACACCTGGGAGCTAACTAATTTCACATATTAGGGAGTGCCTCTATGACCAGTTTCTCGGAGATGCCGGAGGACTGGGCTCCGTCGGCATCTCCCTGAAACTGGCCGTAGTGGTGTCCCTGCTCTCGAAAACCATCTTGGAGATGCCTCAAACTGGCTGGAGGACTGGACTCACAAGGATGCCTATTTATAGTACAAGAAGCTCGGCATAGTGTCGACACTTACGAAATAATGTCGACACTCACCCCTATTATTAGTGTTGACTCGTGTTTTGTCCCGGTTGGTGTCTCCAACCGGGACTAAAGGTTCATCTTTAGTCCCGGTTGGTGACACCATCTAGGACAAGGTACACGCCGCACGACATAATGTCGACACTCACCCCTATCATTAGTGCTGCCTGGCCCAGACTGAAATCCCTCCAACCGTCCCCTTTTTAGAACAATGTCATGTTTCTTCTGTTAATAGTATATGTATTAAATGAGCCACTTTTCTTCCTTCTATTTCTTCCCTCCATATTTTTTCCCGCCATTTTTCTTCCCGCCATTTTTTTCCGCCAGTTCTTCCCTCCAGTTCTTCCCGCCAGTTCACTATATATATATGTAGGGTTGGCATCCCTTGTCATTGCACATCTCTAGACTCATATCTGCAACCTCATCACTCTTTCCCATGGCTTCCACCGTACCACTAACCCCCAGGGAGGCGGAGGCGCTTTGCGCCTCGAACTACCCCTGCCCGCCGGGCTACTGTGTCCCCATCGGCTGGATGCTGAGTGCCGGAGGCGTGCCGGTTCCTCCTGTCCCTATAGGTGTGGCGCGCCGGATGGCCATCACGAACCACTACTACTTTGAGCTCACGGCGGAGCAGCAGAGGAATCCCAGATGGCATCCCGACTATTTCCCTACTTGGGAAGCCTTCTTCGTGGATCGGCGTGAGAGGGCGCTCCCCAGGCACGAGGAGGACGGCCCACCTCCTCCTAACTTCAACGAGGCCGGCCGTCGGCTATGGTGGCGCGGTCGGACTCTCCAGAGCGTCATGGCCTATGACACTGCCGCCGACTCTAACCCCCGTCTGCGCTACCCTCAAGTCCAGCCCATGCGTACTCAGCCTTCAAGGTTCAATTACGGCGACCCCGACGACGACAGCGATGACGGCGGTGGCGAGTACGACGACTACAGTGGCGAGTATTACAGGTGTAGGCAGGAGCATGACTGAATCACTCCAACATTCCGAAACAAGTTCGGTCGATTGTTACTTAATCTCGCCATGTATCTTAATTTTCAGTTCTTTTATGTATCTTAATTTCCAGTCGTGCTTTATGTAACTTACTATTAGTTGCATTCTGTATTTTAATTCCAGTTCTATCTCCTTCACAAAATGACCTATCTCATTCGAGGTTTCTTGGCTTTCGGGTCAAATGACCAATGTTATGGCTAGAATCAAGGCATAGTTTGTGATAATATGGCCATATTGTGCATACATGTGCATCATGGCATGGCAAACAATGTTGCAAGAGGAAGTTTTCCTTTTTATCGCACCAAAAAGGCATTTTCCATTTTCTGAGCATAAAAAACGGACGGTTTTGTGAAGCAACCACCAAATGGCTAATTCAAAAAACCACCAACACATTTTACAAAAATACTAGACCACCTTATATGGACAATGTACCAACAGGGGGATCTGAAACCTTTCCGTCCACCACTGCTGAAAAAGACAAATTCCTGCCGAATCGGTAGGAAGTGGGTCAGATATGAACTACAAGTACATGATACGATGCTCATGATTTTTTACAAAAATCATTTTTAGGTTCACAATATGCTATTTTATCAAAAATCCAATGCAAGTTGAGCGAGGCTTGGCCCCAAGCTAAGAATCTTCATGCCCGTTGTTCGACAAAGTTTGACGATAGTTTAAAACAGGGATAAAAAAATGAAAAAAGATCGAAACAGTGTGAAACCTTCGCGTGGTGTTATATTATGTGACATAGTTAGAAGGAAAAATCTCAAACTTGGTATATTGATTATGTCTCAAAAAAAACCTTCACAAAATGACCTATCTCATTCGAGTTTTCTTGGCTTTCGGGTCAAATGACCAATGTTATGGCTAGAATCAAGGCATAGTTTGTGATAATATGGCCATATTATGCATACATGTGCATCATGGCATGGCAAACAATGTTTCAAGAGGAAGTTTTCCTTTTTATCGCACCAAAAAGGCATTTTCCATTTTCCGAGCATAAAAACGGACGGTTTTGTGAAGCAACCACCAAATGGCTAATTCAAAAAACCACCAACATATTTTACAAAAATACTAGACCACCTTATATGGACAATGTACCAACAGGGGGATCTGAAACCTTTCCGTCCACCTCTGGTAAAAAAGACAAATTCCTGCCGAATCGGTAGGAAGTGGGTCTGATATGAACTACAGGTACATGATACGATGCTCATGATTTTTTTTAAAAATCATTTTTAGGTTCACAATATGCTATTTTATCAAAAAACCAATGCAAGTTGAGCGAGGCTTGGTCAGATTCAAGTGTATACAAAAGATGCGGCATTTAAATATCCAATCAATTCAAAAATGTTAATACAAAAGATGCGGCATTAAAATATGTTTTGCTCTAATAAAATAGGGTTAGATTCCTTTTTAGATGCTTAATATTTCTTATGTTCAAAGTTTTAGGATTTGACAATTTATTTTTGTTTGAATTGAATAATCAAAATTTATATGTAAGTGTTTTAATCATTTTGAAAATTTTCATCTAAAGTAAATATAAAATGTTTTTACATGAATGGATAGATATTATTTTTCTGAAAATTATGATATATTATTCATATTTTTCTGATTTGAAATGAAAAAGATATGAATTTTCTAAATTCATATCCTATTTTTTGAATTAAGAATGCCCCTTTAATGCATGAAAGAAATGCCCCCCCCCCCTTTAACACCGGTTCCAGACACAAACCGATGTTAAAAGGGGGGGCGCATTTATTTCGTTTCGTGCGCGCACCCCCCCCCCTTTAACACCGGTTCGTGGCTGGAACCGGTGTTAAAGGGGGGTATTAAATGCGCGCGCGAAACAAATTCCCCCCTTTAACACCGGTTCCAGCCCCGAACCGGTGTTAAAGGAGGGGGTATTAAATGCGCGCCTTCCCCTTCCTTTCTTCCCCCAGAGCCAGATCGAACCCGCCGCCGCGCAGAGAAAAACAGAGAGCAGCCGCCGGCGCCGTCCAGCCCTCGCCGTCGCCGCCCTCGCCCTCGCCGTCGCTGCCCTCTCCCTCGCCGTCGCCGCCCTCGTGTCGGCCGCCACCGCCAACTCGATCGGAGCCGCCGTCGCCCTCGCGCGCGCCAACACCGCCACCGCCACCAAAGGCGACGACGACACCGGCGCCTACAAGAACCCCACCGTCGTGCTCGTGGTGAGCAAGCGGACCGCCTGGTCCCCTCTGTTTCCTCCCTTCTGTTTCCTCCCTTTGGCGGTGGTGTGGAGCTCGCGCGGTGGCGCCGCCGGCGGTGGTCCTTGGTGTCTGGGCGGCGGGCGACGCCAGAGCAGTGGGGGATGGCCCAGGGCCCAGGCGCGGTACGGGGACGGCCTCCCCTCTCATCTGCGGGGGCGCCTAGGTGGGGTGCGAGCTCCGGTGGTTGCCATGGGGTGCGAGCTCGTGCGTTATGCCAGCGATGTCGGGGTGTATGCATGGTCCTTCTCAGGTGTAGCATCCCAATTGTCTAACAATTGCAATGCTACTAGCCTAGTCTATATTAATGCTACTTCATATATATAATTGTTGCATCATCATTATATCATGCTCATGTCATCATGCCACCTTGCATTTGAGCATCATATAAAACCCTTTTGTTTTGGTTCTTCTCTCATATGCATTGTTAATTGTATTTGCCTCTTGATATATTGTATTTGTTTCTTGATAAATGATTGATGCCCAAGTTGAGTTGGGGGCATATCTTTTATTAACTCCACCACCTTTCTTGTCATCACCCTATCATTCCACCATTCCACCATATATGAGCATTGCAACTTATTTGGTTTTACCTCTAGCTCATGTGGGTTGGGATGGATCCAATTCTATCTCCACATGCTCTCATATATGCACCATATTGTTTCCACATTATTGGTTTATGAGAGCCACATGGCCACCTTTGCATGCCTTGTGAGTGGAACCCTTTTCTAGCTTCCATATGGGTTGTTTTGGGGTTTATGCTCATGTTGGGATATTTTTGGGCTTACTAAATACCTAGTGGCATTTACACACTAGCATGTCCAAAATATTTTCAAATATGGCCATCTCCATTCACTCCACATGGAACATTCCTTCAATCCTTAGCTTGGCCCTTACTCCATCTTTTGAGGATGCACATATATAAATGCCATGAGATTATATTTTGTTTTCACAAGATTAACACATGGCATTAAATACTTGCATGAGCCATGCAACCATCTCCATCTTTTGTCCTCCTTTGTTTTTATTTTGATTTTTGAGTGAATCTTCCTCTATCCCTCTCTACCACTCCTTTTGCTTGATCTAGTTTGGTCTTGTTAAAAGTCACCACCACATCTCTCTCTCTCTCCTTATCCATCTCTACACCCCTCCACCTTACTTGATCATGTGGGTATGCAAAACCCTAAGCTAAACCTAATCACCTACCACCCTCACCATCCCCTCCTCTCTTTTCCCTTGGATCGGTCCAGCCCCTTTCCCCTCTCCAACCGAACCATCTACCCCACCCCCTTCTCTCTAGCTAGCCGAGCCACCACCCCCTACCCTAACCCTAGACCGAGCCCCATGCCATCTACCCCTCCCCTCTCGGTTCCCCTCTCTCTCTTGCTGCCTCCAGGTCCCACCCGAGCTCCCCTTCCTCTCTGCCTGGCCCACCTGCAGCCACACCACCCCCCAGGCCGAGCACGTGAGGGAGGAGGAGAGAAAGGTGGCGTGGAGGCTACTTTTTCCTCCACCACACCTCCCACGGCACCCCCTCTCCTCTCCCGTCCCTATCTACTCCCTCTCTCTCGCCTGCTGCCTCTCCCAGATCTGCCCCGAGCCGTGCCCTTCCCCCTCTTCCTCCCCTTTCTACCACACATCCACCTCGTCGGCCACCGTCGGTGTCGATCACAACCCCTCGTATCAGGCGGTGGGCGCGGTGCGCTGGGTGTCGAGGAAGACCTTGGAGAACCTCTGCATCACCCTGTACACGCCGTCGCGGAGGAGAAGCACCAGAGCCGAAGATCACCGCCGCCACCGACGCCAAACCCTAGAACTCCGGCCGTCTGCATCGTCGCCGATCCCCTGCGTCCCAAGCTGTTCCGTCACCACCAACCCACTCTCGGTGAGCGCCCGAACCTCCCAAACACCTCTGCTAGCCGATCGGTTGCCAGTTCGTGTTGTGCGTTTCGTCGAGCGCTCTCGGCGCGGCGAGCTCACGTCGTCGAAGACCGTCCTCTCGTCGCGAGAACCTACCTAGCCGCGCCACAGCAACCTCACAACAACCCCCAAGCCACCGCAGCGGTAGCCGCCGCCGCGCGCGCGCGCGAGGTCGCCAGATCGAGCCCTGGGCGCCCCTGTTTTTCCTCTGTCGCGCGGCACCGTCAGTTTCGTCAGAAATGGAGGAAGAAAAACAGTAGCACCTCTCCTTTTGCGCAAACCCCCCTTCCGTTTTGTTTTTCTCAACCCGCGCTCCTGCCGACCCCACCTGTCTGCCTCTGTGCGGTTTTATAAAAAGGCACCTCTATTTTGCGTTTCTCAACCCGCAGTCCCTGGGTTCGCCGCGTGTCACCGATGCGTCCAACCACTGGCGCGTGGGTCCGCTCGCGCGTCGGGCCCGCTGGTCAGTTGCTGCGGCTAGATTAGCCCGCGGTCACAGAAGGTTTTCTGCGCGCCGTTTCGCCAAGTCAGCATCGGTCCCACCCGTCAGTGACCGTGGCTAGTTCTGCCTGAGTAACAAAAGTTTATCCTGTTGTTTGTTTTAATTAAACCTTTTCAAAACTAATTTAAATTCAAAATTCAAATCTGTTTTTAAATAACTTTTCAAATTTATTTCCAAATTAAACATGTAATATATGTTTTGAAATCAGAAAAATGTGAGGATTTCAAATATGCCCTTCAAAATAATGTTTGAACACTTTAATTTTCGAGTTGATTAAAATTACAAATAAAATGCCCTTTGCCTTAATTAATTAATAACTTTTGTTTTATAACTCCGAATTTGACAAATAATATGTCTAAAATGATCAGCTCGACGAGACCTTTCTGTTTATGCATTCCATGTTCTGAATTGCAGCATGCATCATATAAATATAAAGTATACAGCAACTTATTTGAGTATAAAATATGATTAAAACACCATAAAATGATTTATTTTTGTACTCCACACCTCACCCATGCCATGCTACATTATTGCCATGCAAATTGTGCATCATTCATCATGGCATGATTGTTTGCTTGTTGCATTTTATTCATATGCTTGTGCACTTTATTTATGTTGGCCCTTGTTTGTTTGGTTCTTCTTCGAATAGACGCTGAGCAGGGGATATATCAAGAAACCCAGGAGCACTACCCAGATCCTTCTCTCGCTTCAACTGAGCTGCCAGGCAAGCACTACCACATGCTTGCATACATATAGTACCTATTGCCTCTATCTTATTCTTGCATCATTGAGTCGCGATTGCATTAAATTGAATCCCAAGTACTGCATAGCCTTTACATTTAAACCCCACCGAAGCTTGTTCCTCCATCCCATGAGCCATTACTACAGGAGTTGTTTGAGCCATGCGAGTCGTAGAACAGCATGTGTAGGGTATGTGAGTGTCTGATGGATAACGAGGTACCTAAACAACTTAACCTGAGTAGTAATGGGATAACTAATGAAAGTGGCATCGGTGAGCAATATCTGCTATTTGGTTTTTCATGCTCACTTGTGTCCCGTAGGACCCCGAGTACTTGATTCCTGTTCCTTGAATATTCGCGCTATCCACATCCGGGAGGCTTATGAACCACCCTGAGCCAGAGCTTGATTCATTCTTATTTCTTGGGGCCATAAAGTAGTTTGGGGCTTTATTACTATTCTGTACTTATGCCATGCTTTACTGCTTTATTTAAGATTGTGCGAGGAGCACCTGTACTGTTTAGGTAAGCGGAGTGTTTTTGCGGTATCGACAAGCCCAGTCACACTTTCGGCTTCCCAGTCGTTTACAGCCATTGACGCAAACCTTGAGTCCGTCTCGGAGCCGGCCAACTTCGTTGCGGGTAGCTTAATGGGGTGGCCCCCTGAAATATTTCTGAATCCTGTGATCGCTTTGTCGTGAATGCCTCGTTGGGTTTTGATTTGGTTTTTCCGAGGTTGATCGAGTGTGTGTTGCTATTTGTGCACCCCTGCGGGGTAAAACTTTCCGAAAGCCGTGTCCGCGGTTATGGACGACTTGGAGCACAGTTTCTCGATCATAGACAAGAATAACTAAAGTACCGCTTTTAATTTGACTAAGGACCTGACTAGTAATAGTGCAACATTCATGGAATGGATAATAAAACTGCCAACGGATGGGGGGTTGTTCGTCCGCTTCCTCGTTGGTAAGCGAGGAGGAGGATGGATCTGTTATTATTACTGTCATAACTGTTGGCATTAATTCACGGACATCCGTCTATCTTTGGTTAGGCGGATGGTTAGCGAGTATCTATAGAATTGTTAGGTATTATCTTTTGCTGCAATTGCGTCACCCCAGGTTGTGTCCCCTTTAGAGGCATAAAGACTTGCTGAGTACCCCTAGGGTCTCACACGATAAATTGTTTGATTCAGATGAACAGGTAAGCTCGCAAGATGGATACTGGGTGGAGGAGACGGACGATGTTGGCAACGATCATTCGGTGTAGAGATTCCGGGAACGGGGATCCGTGAGATCTGTGGGCGGGATGTGTTTAGTTATGGGGCATCTTATGCCGATTTGCTTCTTATCCGTACTCGGATCTTGTTTTCCGCTTCCGCCTGATACTCTGATGTTTGATGGATGAGGAGATATCCTAAACTATTATATCTATCGAGGGTATTTGGATCTTGCCGTATGGCATTGCAATATTTCTATTTCTTTTAGATGGAATGGCTCTGAGGACTATTGTATGGTGGCTTGCATACATACTCATTTGTGTATGTAGTTGATCCCTTCGCCTGCCGATTACGTCGCTCGTTCTTGTCCCGATGTTTGGAAATGGTTAGGACGGCCGATAGGTCTACCTGTGAGTGGCATTTGGCCCCACCGTACTATTTTAACCATTTCCGCTCATCCAGGCTTGTAACTAAGAGCGTAATTCACCGAGGTAGTTACATCAGGTTGCAGGTGTGTCCGCTGGTAACGATGGCATGGCGTCCCTCTCGTCGGCGATGCGATGTGTCGTTGGTCGTCGGAGTGGTGGCTAGAGTTCGCGGATGTCGGTGGCGGCCTTAGAAGGTGGACTGCGCGGGCAGCTCTTTGGCGAGCGTCGTGGCTTCTCCCCTCGGTCTGGGGCCTATCTTGGGGACAACGGGCGGGGCAGAAGACGGGGAAAACCCTTTACCATAGGTCTCTTCGGCCGCCGATGCTGCTACCTTCTTCGTCACAGGGCTCCGGTTGAAAACCCTTTACCATAGGTCTCGTTGGTCGTTACCCTCTTGGGGGTGTCGTTGTGGAGCTCTGACTCATCCTGATCTTGGCTCATTGACTTCGGTGGAAAGTTTAGGTTCTCCGCGGTTTTTCTTGCTTATTTTGATCTGCTTTATAAAAGGGATATCCCCTCCACATTGTATCTGTTCTGCCAAGTTGTTTGTCGTCGCTATAATGTTTGCCTCGGCCTCCTCTTTCGAACAACGCCCGTTTTAGGTAGGCCGCATCACGCTACCTCGCGTGCCCTAGGTCGCTCTCCAACGCCACCAGCCTCCGGTAAGCCACTGTAGCTAGCCCCTCTCATATGCATCCGGGATTTCTCCGAATTAGGGTTTGGACCCCTCGGAACTCGTTTAAAATGATCAAGCATCCTTAGGGTTTTAATTTCATTTGTGTATTTATTTGTGTATTTTTGTATGAATAATATGTATATTTGTGTATGAATCCAAGTCCACTTGAATGTTTACTCTCTTACTCTAGATAATATTATTGTTTTAGAAACTATGGATCCACTTAGTAGAAACCTTGAAGAAGAAGAAATAATGGAGAACATTATTGATGATGACACCTCACAATATCTGAACTTGGAGGGACATGATGACAGCTCAAGTAGTCATGGAGAAGATGAAGACTCCGGTGAACGCAATTTAGTGATTACGAAGTCCGATGAGGTATATGCGTTGATTAAGCCTTTGCTGACTTCCACCAACAATCTTCTTCTACATGTATTAATTAACGCTTATTTCGTCTTTTAGCCCTCTGGATCGACTAGCCAGCAACCATCTTCTTCTACGAAAAAGAGCAAGCGAGGCACGAACCATCGGTTGAATGATCGTGCAAAGTTCACGATCGAAGCAGTCCGTGTTGATGGCAGGCCGATGGAGCCCAAGAAGGCCGCAGACAAATTTGTACGTCAGGCTGGAGTTCTTGTTAGGGACCAAATCCCAATCATAATTGAATGTTGGAATAAGCCAAAGAAGGGCGACGGTACCTTTGTCGATGAAAGATCCAAAGAAACGCTTTGGAATTCGTTGTTGGTAAATTTCACCCTTCCGCCAGAGGAGGATGAAAACAACCCGGTTATAAAGGAAAAGGTCAAAGAGTGGACTCTAAAGAAGATGGCTGACGCTTTCCGCAACTGGAAGACAAAATTGAACAAATTTGTCAAAGCTGGCGAGACTCAAAATTTCGAAGACGCATATTATGCAAAGATAAGACCTCACTGGCCCGAATTTGTGACATATAAAAAAGGTGCTATAGCTAAAAAGAGGTCAGAAACCAATACGCTTATTGCCCAGAAGAAGGAATATCACCAGAGGACGGGGTCAGGTGGCTACATATCTCAGAGGCCTAAGTGGGAGGAAGTTGAGAAGGCTCTGTGCGCTAGAGGGATCACACCCCAGACAGATGCGTGGTACCTACATGCAAAGACTTGGTTCTACGGAATCGGGGCAAGGTTGGACCCAGAAACAGGATTGTGTATCTTCCCAACCCTCCTTGCCAAACCCGTCACTGAACTTATCATGGCATACGAGGAAACAGCCGCCAGGACCTTCCATCTCGACAGAGAGAATGACTAGCTCACACGCGCCATCGGTAAAAAAGAACACCCTGGACATGCACGAGGCACAGGGGGTATGTCGTGGAAGGATGGGTTTGCCGAGTGGAGCGACTCTTACAGATGGCGCGGCAGAAAAGAAAAAGAGCGTACAGAGCGGATGACACAGATAGAACATGCACTTGTGGCGCTGCAGGCGCAAGTGAATGCACAACAGAGCCATCAAGCTACCAGCCCATCTCAGCGGCACGAAGAGCCTGCATTGGAAGCTGCCGGTGGCCCAGACTCTGCGCGGAAAAGCAGCGTGGCTTCCACGGAGAACGTGCAGCCCACGCTTGAAATGGCGGGTCCTCGATACCCCGTGGATGAGATCACGGAGAGCGAACACGCTGAGCTGCATGTGAGATTAATGGGCTTATCCATTAAGGTGGCTGTCGGCTATGCCTTACCTCCTGTAGCTGGTGGAACTTACCACTGCCGACCGATTCCAGATGGCTATGCTATTGTCGGGGTGGATGAGGTTGTGAAGGAATATGAGGAAGCACAGCTTGACCATGCTACAGGTGAAGGGGAAACTCAACTCAAATTTGTAGTGAAAACAACCATTCTTTGGAAGAAGGAACACATCGTGCTTCCAAATTGGAGGCCACTGCACCCCCGCCGTCTCCGCAGCGTCAGTAGTCTGAGCCGCTTCAGCCATCTCCGGCGCGCCAGCCATCTCCGGCGCGCCAGCCATCTCCGGCGCGCCAGCCATCTCCGGTGCTTCAGCCATCTCCTCAGCGTAAGCGAAAGAGCACTGCCACGAAGAGCATCACTAGCACTGCCACAAAGAAATCCGTAGGAAACCGTACGCCAAAGAGTTCAAAAAACTACGTCCCGCAGCCTTCCGCCAAGCCATTGCCGGTTTTACTGTGGAATCACAGCGACGAGGAGACCCATAGGATCTCGGAAGAAGAGGTCAAGAAATTCTTTGCACCTAGACGGGCCGAGCCTGTAGCATCCCAATTGTCTAACAATTGCAATGCTACTAGCCTAGTCTATATATATGCTACTTCATATATATAATTGCTGCATCATAATTATATCATGCTCATGTCATCATGCCTCCTTGCATTTGAGCATCATATAAAACCCTTTTTGTTTTGGTTCTTATCTCATATGCATTATCAATTGTATTTGCCTCTTGATATTGTATTTGGTTTTTGATATATTGTTTAATGCCCAAGTTGAGTTGGGGGCATATCTCTTATTAACTCCACCACCTTTCTTTCACCACCTTATAATTCCACCATCCAACTAAATATGAGCTTTGCACTTATTTGGTTTTACCTCTAGCTCATGTGGGTTGGGATGGATCCAATTCTATTTCCACATGCTCTCATCTTAGCATCATGTTGTTTTCACATTAGTGATACATGAGAGCCACATGGCCACCTTTGCATGCCTTGTGAGTGGGACCCTTTTTCCTAGCTCCCATATGGATTATTATGGATTTATGCTCATGTTGGGATATTTTTGGGACTAGTAAGCATCTAGTGGAATATACACACTAGTAATTCCCAATTATAATCAAATGTGATCATTTCCATCTACTCCACATGGAGCATCCTTTTAATTCTTTTTGCTTGGCTTTTATTCCAATTTTGGGAATGCATAATAATAATGCCATGTTAATATTATTGTTCTCACAAGAATAAGCATGGCATTACTTAATTTGCATGGGCCATGCAATCATCTCCAATTTTGGTCCTCCTTTGTTTTTATTTGGATTTTTGGGGTGAATCTCCCATCTCTCTCCACCTCTCTTTTTGGCTTGATCTAGTTTGTCTTGCAAAAATCCTTCACCACATCTCCCTCTCTCTCTTTTCTTCACCTCCCTCTCCTTTACACCTCCATCCATGTTTGGTCATGTGGGTTATCTCTAAACCCTAAACCATACCACTCATCTCTCCATCACATCATCTAATCCTAAAACCCCCTCTCTCTTAGTCCATATCTAACCCTAAACCCTACCACCCTAATCACCTACACCTAGCTACCATTCCACTCCTCTCCCTAACCCTAGTCCCTCTCTAAACCTAACCCTTCCCCCTTAATCTCTCCATGCCGAGCCTCACCTTGCAGGTTCCACCTGGCCACCTACTCCCCTGCCCTAGCTACCCTCCACCCAAGCCCTAAGCCGAGCCAAACCTAACCCTAACCCGACCCTAGCTCTAAACCGAGCCTCTCCTCCCCTCTCTCCTTTCTTTCTCTCTGCCAAGCGCGGCCTACACCGAACCTACCCCCTGGCCTCACCTTGCCCCCACCTGCAGCCACTCCCCCATGCCTACCTGCCCAGCCCGACCCTGCCTTGCACGTGAAGAAGGCAAAAAGTGGCCGACGCCACCTTTCTCCCCCACCACGCCATCTACCTCTCCCTCCCTCCGTTCCTATCCACTCCCACATCTCTCCACCCCCCTGCTGCATCCCAGATCCGCCCCGGAGCCTGCCCTCTCCTCCCCTCTCTCTCCACGACCGCCAACAGCCGACGCCGGTCACCGACGTCTACCTCTGCCCTCTTCGATCCAGCCGGCGTGGGCGACGCGGAGGTGATCTTGGAGACCAAGGGGAACCTCTCTGCTTCGTCTGGACACGTCGACAAGGAGGAAGAACCCCAGACCGCTGCACACCGTCACCGCCCAAACGAAACCCTAGATCACCGGAGCGTCTGCTTCCCCGCCGATCGTCTGCACCTCTGCCCGATACACCGCCTCCAACAGCCCCACGGTGAGCTCCTGACCCTCTCTGACATCCTCTCCCTCGCCAACCCCCTCTAGCCTCACCGTTCGTTTCGGTGAGCACGCTGCGTGCGCCGGTGGCGCTGTCGTCTACTCGCCGCTGCGCCTCGCAGAAGCTTAGCTAGCCTGCGTCCGCTCCTCTGGCACCACCCTAGAAGCCACCGCACTGGTTCCGTTCCCTCGCGTGCACGCCCGCGACCAGGGATCAAATCCCGCGCGCCACGCCCGCGCCAGACGAGCATCGATCGGTCGTCAGCGCAGAGAGAGAAGAAGCACAGTACCGCGGCAACGTTTTGCAGAAAACCCCTCTCTGCTTTTTCGCATCAACCCGCAGTCCCACCGAGGCCCACCAGTCAGCGCCTGTTCCCTTTTTACAAAAAGTACCCTGCACTTTGGTTGCATCAACCCGCAGTCCCCCCCTGAGCCGCGTGGCAGCCTCGCGCCTGCCCACTGGCGTGTGGGTCTGCGAGCACTCCGACCCCACCTGTCAGCCACTGGGTCTAGCTCGGACCGGGGTGAGAAAGGGTTCTCTGAGTCGTTTTTCACCAGGTCAGCATGGGCCCAGTTGTCTGTGTCTGTGGGTAGGACTGGCCCGAGTAACAAAAGGTCTTTCGGTTTTCTGTTTAATTCAAACTTTTTCAAAATTAATTCAAATTCAAATTTATTTCTGTTTTAAATAACTTTTAAAATACAAATCCAAATAATACAAATAATATATGTTTTCAAATCAGAAAAATGTGAGGATTTCAAATATGCCATTCAAAATATATTTTCAACATGTAAAATTCCAAGTTGACTTAAATTACATTAAAATGCCCTTTTGCCTTAATTAATTAATAACTTTTGTTTTATAACTCCAAATTTAACAAATAATATGTCTAAAATGAATAGCTCGACGAGACCTTTCTGTTTATGCATTCCATGTTCTGTTTTGCAGCATGCATCACATAAATATAATGTGTACAGCAACTAATTTGAGTATAAAATATGATTAAACCCCCATAAAATGATTTAATCGTGTACTTCACACCTCACCCATGCCATGCAACTTTAATGCCATGCAAATTGTGCATCATTCATCATGGCATGATTGTTTGCTTGATGCATTTTATTCATATGCTTGTGCACTTTATTTATGTTGGCCCTTGTTTGTTTGGTTCTTCTCTGAATAGACGCTGAGCAGGGGATATATCAAGAGAACTAGGAGCACTACCCAGATCCATCCCTTGCTTCAACTGAGCTGCCAGGCAAGCACTACCACATGATTGCATACATATAGTACCTATTGCCTCTTTCTTATTATTGCATCATTGAGTCGCGATTGCATTAAATTGAATCCCAAGTATTGCATAGCCTTTACATTTAAACCCCACCGAAGCTTGTTCCTCCATCCCATGAGCCATTACTACAGGAGTTGTTTGAGCCATGCGAGTCGTAGAACAGCATGTGTAGGGTATGTGAGTGTCTGATGGATAACGAGGTACCTAAACAACTTAATCTGAGTAGTAATGGGATAACTAATGAAAGGGGCATCGGTGAGCCATATTCGCTATTTGGTTTTTCAGGATCACTTGTGTCCCGTAGGACCCCGAGTACTTGATTCCTGTTCCTTGAATATTCACGCTATCCACATCCGGGAGGCTTATGAACCCCCCTGAGCCAGAGCTTGATTCATTCTTATTTCTTGGGGCCACAAACTAGTTTGAAGTTTTATTTACTATCATGTACTTATGCCATGCTTTACTGCTTTATTTAAATTGTGCGAGGTACTGCACACTGTACTGTTTAGGTCCGTGACCCGTTTTCGCTGTATCGACAAGCCCAGTCACAATTTCGGGTTCCCAGTCGTTTACAGCCGGCCACACAAACCTTGAGTCCGTCTCGTAGCCGGCCAGCTTCGTTGCGGGTAGCTTAATGGGGTGGCCCCCTGAAATATTTCTGAATCCTGTAATTGCTTTGTCGTGACTGCCTCGTTGGGTTTTGATTTGGTTTTTCCGAGGCATATCGAGTGTGTGTTGCTATTTGTGCACCCCTGCAGGGTAAAACTTTCTGAAAGCCGTGTCCGCGGTTATGGACGACTTGGAGCACAGTTTCTCGATCATAGACAAGCATAACTAAAGTACCGCTTTTAATTTGACTAGACTAGGTACCTGACTAGTAAATAGTGCAACACTCACGGAATGGATAATAAAACTGCCAACGGATGGGGGGTTGTTCGTCCGCTTCCTCGTCGGTAAGCGAGGAGGAGGATGGATCTGTTAAGATTACCGTTAAAACTGTTGTTATTAATTCACGGATATCCGTCTATCTTTGGTTAGGCGGATGGTTAGCGAGTATCTATAGAATTGTTAGGGTTTATCTTTTGCTGCAATTGCGTCACCCCAGGTTGTGTCCCCTTTAGAGGCATAAAGACTTGCTGAGCACCCCTAGGGTCTCACACGATAAATTATTGGTTCAGATGAACAGGTACCCTCGCGAGATGGATACTGGGTGGAAGAGATGGACGATGTGGGCAACGATCATTCGGTGTAGAGATTCCGGGAACGGGGATCCGTGAGATCTGTGGGCGGGATCTGCTTATTTATGGGGCATCTTATGCCGATTTGCTTCTTATCCGTACTCGGATTTTGTCTTCCGCTTCCGCCTGATACTCTGATGTTTGATGTATGAGGAGATATCCTAAACTATTATATCTATCTAGGATATTTGGATCTTGCCGTATGGCCTTGCTATATTTCCTTTCTTTTAGATGGAATGGCTCTGATGTACTGTTGTATGGTGGCTTGCATACATACTCATTTGTGTATGTAGTTGATCCCTTCGCCTGCCGATTACGCCGCCCGTTCTTGTCCCGATGTTTGGAAATGGTTGGGACGGCCGAAAGGTCTACCTGTGAGTGGCATTTGGGCCCCACCGTACTATTTCAACCATTTCCGTTCATCCAGGCTTGTAACTAGGAGCGTAATTCACCGAGGTAGTTACAATTGGTATCAGAGCCATCCCGACCTTCAGGGTCTCAGCCAAATGGTCGTTGTCCGTCTAGCAAATATTTTTGGTAGTTATGTATACTAGGGAAAAACAAAACGCGAGAGTAGGACTGCTTCCACTTTTCTTCTTACCCAACCACCCACCCTTTTCTGGTAAGGAAGTGTAATGTTTTCAATCCTCTTCTTCAAATTCAAACTAGGATTCACGTGTTCTGGGTTCCGTAGTACCATAGGTTGTGTCTGTGTGTGTGTGTGTAATCCTTTGTCTATCTGTTGCATCCAATTTGTTATCTCAATCTGCCTTTGGTTATCAACTGTTGGTACGTTCCATACTGACAGGCTTTTGCAAACCGGCACGATCTATCTGACTCCTTGTTAACCGGTGCCATCTTCTTAAGGGTGTCCTTCCTTCTAGCAACTCCACATTCTGTGAAACCATCAGTTGCTAACCTCTATCTGATAAGTGATTTTGCGCATCTATTGGTATTTTAATGCCGAAAAATGCGGAAAAATTTTCTTTGATACATCTGTGTTTCCACACTCCTTTTCAGTCGTGTGTGAAACATTATCTATCTCCTTTTATCAGCATGTCCATGCTAACTCATTCTTTTGTCACCGGCGCTTAATCCTGGAGTTTCATTTCATCAACAATTCTCTTGGGCTAATTACATAACATGTGTCGATCCGATGCTGATGATTGTAATTTGGCTCTCGGCATAGCTATATTCCACTCATGATAAGTGTCGATTGGAATATGGAAAAATGCTATCAACCGTCACCATCTGGAGGATAAGGTTATTTCCTGTGATTTTGAGTACACCGTGATCATATCTATGCATATTCAAGCATCTTGGGCAATCCGGAGTTCTCAAGGCACTACGGAGGTCTATCATCTGTCCATCATGCTGCACATCTTTTTGAACTCCATATCTGCAAAATTCTCTTTGATACGAGGGAATTGCATCTTTTCGCTTCTGATAGCTTTGCTTAAGGTATGAGATCTCATCGATTCTTATCCAAGATCTCTTTATCTTTGTAACCGGCGATCCAATTGACAATGTGAACCAGGTGACATCTTTTTTTCTTCCGAAGGACCAGATAATCTATTCCTCCAGTGCATCTTCTTCAACACGAACCCGTGCTCTTAATATTGATCTTTCTAAGAGCGTTGAGCTCAGAAAGTGTTTCGAGCATTTGTTCGTTTCTTCCGCCTCTTGAACTTGGTATTCTGGGAATATCTTGTTAATCCATGGTGGTATATGTTGTTAATATGCTTGCCTATTCGATATCAACGAAAGGACATGGAAGATCATCTGTGTCTCTTTCTCTCAAGCTTCGTGAGCACTGCCTGTGTGCAAAGTCTCAAAGCGTAAATTCTGACTTTTTGAAGTCACCTATCTCGGCCACGTCCTTCTGCTAAATAGATCGCTTCAATTCTGGAATCAGCAAGTCCGTTGTTAATTCCATTCTCCATCTTTAACCAATCCGGAGTTGTTCCTTGTTGGCAAGTTATCATCGTCGTTCCGCCGAAGATTTCCTCAAGACTGCTAAATCTCTCTCAATCTTTTCAAGAACAACATGGAGTTCTTTTCACCTCTATCTCGTTAAGTAATCTTTTGAAACCCTCTCGCTCTATCGTCTATGCTCAATCCACCGGAGGCCATGAAGACCTTCCAGATCTTGTTTTCCTTCCGTTCAAGTTGGTGCTATCTTTTCTGTAGCTGTTGAATCTTGCAGTTGTTCTCCGTAATCTTCATTCATATCTTTCCGGTGGCTTGGCACTTCAGACATGACGACAACATCATCATCTTTATCTATCTATGAATCCGGCGAATCGTTTGCATCTATCCTTGTTTTCTAACGGTGTTCCACGAGTTCTTCTTGTCAATACCTTCAGTCTGTTTCGGTAGTTGGGTTGCATGGTTTTCTTATTCATGTGCAGAGTAATGCTTCGAGTGCGGGATGGAGTAGCTACCATACCACTACTCTTATCATTCGCTCTTGTACATTGAATTGGAGAATTAATGTGATTTCACTCATTCCACGGAAGTTAGAAGTGGCCTTTATCCCTCGATACTTTTACTTCCGTCCTTGTTTTTCCGGAGTGCTCTCTCGAAGAAAGTAATCAATAATCTCTTGTTGGTGATCTCACCCTTTCTACACAGAGCAAAATCTTCAAGTATCTAGTGGAAACAAGCGCAAACTCTTTTCTGTCCTCGTCTTTCTACCGGTGCTTGACATCCCCAAACAAGATGAAAGGAAACTATCTCTCTCTTTGTTTCATCAATTCTTTTCTGTGGTAAAGCCAATTATGGTTGATGCCATCAGCCGCAAATCTATTGCGTTAGCCTCAAGGCTAAAGAAAGCAATAAGTATCTCTACAATAAACTCCAGATCCTCCCTATTCTTTGCTTCTCGGGATTCCACCATGATCTGGCTTCATATCCGTCTCTGGAAGTTATATCCGCGCACCTCAATTGCGTGATCCTTGGTTCTTACCGGCGCAACAAGAATCTAATCCGACGATGTCTAACTAAATCTTTCTGTTGATATCAAGGGACTCTATTGTTTGAAGGCAATATTGTTTCCGTACTTCATTTCTCAAATCCGAGAGAATATACGATGCTATTATCATAGTGGTTGAAACCTCTCCAATCTAGCTCTTTTTCTTCTGGCGACACAAAGATTCATCCTCTCTCGTATCAGTAAATCTTTAATCTTAATGGTGTGTCTTTCCTTATCCATGATACATCATCTTTTCCTTTTCTTTCACAAGTGGTTCTATTCTTTATCATGTTTCTTGAGAAAACCGGAGCTATGTCCATCCTATCCGTCTTGTGTCACGACAATCCTTCAACTCTTCTAATCGTTGTTTCTCGAGCAAAACGCAAGACTCGCAACAAGTCTAGCAAGTTTTGCAAGGTGTAGTGGTTACATCATTCCGTGGTTCATCAACTTGGGAACGTGAGGGACACCTTCGTTCGAACACCCGCCTCTCCTTGTGTTGTTTTCTTTTCCCTAGGAATCTCGGGGCGAGATTCTTGTTTAGTGGGGGAGAGTTGTAGCATCCCAATTGTCTAACAATTGCAATGCTACTAGCCTAGTCTATATATATGCTACTTCATATATATAATTGTTGCATCATAATTATATCATGCTCATGTCATCATGCCTCCTTGCATTTGAGCATCATATAAAACCCTTTTTGTTTTGGTTCTTATCTCATATGCATTATCAATTGTATTTGCCTCTTGATATTGTATTTGGTTTTTGATATATTGTTTAATGCCCAAGTTGAGTTGGGGGCATATCTCTTATTAACTCCACCACCTTTCTTTCACCACCTTATAATTCCACCATCCAACTAAATATGAGCTTTGCACTTATTTGGTTTTACCTCTAGCTCATGTGGGTTGGGATGGATCCAATTCTATTTCCACATGCTCTCATCTTAGCATCATGTTGTTTTCACATTAGTGATACATGAGAGCCACATGGCCACCTTTGCATGCCTTGTGAGTGGGACCCTTTTTCCTAGCTCCCATATGGATTATTATGGATTTATGCTCATGTTGGGATATTTTTGGGACTAGTAAGCATCTAGTGGAATATACACACTAGTAATTCCCAATTATAATCAAATGTGATCATTTCCATCTACTCCACATGGAGCATCCTTTTAATTCTTTTTGCTTGGCTTTTATTCCAATTTTGGGAATGCATAATAATAATGCCATGTTAATATTATTGTTCTCACAAGAATAAGCATGGCATTACTTAATTTGCATGGGCCATGCAATCATCTCCAATTTTGGTCCTCCTTTGTTTTTATTTGGATTTTTGGGGTGAATCTCCCATCTCTCTCCACCTCTCTTTTTGGCTTGATCTAGTTTGTCTTGCAAAAATCCTTCACCACATCTCCCTCTCTCTCTTTTCTTCACCTCCCTCTCCTTTACACCTCCATCCATGTTTGGTCATGTGGGTTATCTCTAAACCCTAAACCATACCACTCATCTCTCCATCACATCATCTAATCCTAAAACCCCCTCTCTCTTAGTCCATATCTAACCCTAAACCCTACCACCCTAATCACCTACACCTAGCTACCATTCCACTCCTCTCCCTAACCCTAGTCCCTCTCTAAACCTAACCCTTCCCCCTTAATCTCTCCATGCCGAGCCTCACCTTGCAGGTTCCACCTGGCCACCTACTCCCCTGCCCTAGCTACCCTCCACCGAAGCCCTAACCCGAGCCAAACCTAACCCTAACCCGACCCTAGCTCTAAACCGAGCCTCTCCTCCCCTCTCTCCTTTCTTTCTCTCTGCCAAGCGCGGCCTACACCAAACCTACCCCTGGCCTCACCTTGCCCCCACCTGCAGCCGCTCCCCCATGCCTACCTGCCCAGCCCGACCCTGCCTTGCACGTGAAGAAGGCAAAAAGTGGCCGACGCCACCTTTCTCCCCCACCACGCCATCTACCTCTCCCTCCCTCCGTTCCTATCCACTCCCACATCTCTCCACCCCCTGCTGCATCCCAGATCCGCCCCGGAGCCTGCCCTCTCCTCCCCTCTCTCTCCACGACCGCCAACAGCCGACGCCGGTCACCGACGTCTACCTCTGCCCTCTTCGATCTAGCCGGCGTGGGCGACGCGGAGGTGATCTTGGAGACCAAGGGGAACCTCTCTGCTTCGTCTGGACACGTCGACAAGGAGGAAGAACCCTAGACCGCTGCACACCGTCACCTCTCTGCAGTCCCACCGAGGCCCACCAGTCAGCGCCTGTTGCCTTTTTACAAAAAGTACCCTGCACTTTGGTTGCATCAACCCGCAGTCCCCCCCTGAGCCGCGTGGCAGCCTCGCGCCCGCCCACTGGCGTGTGGGTCTGCGAGCACTCCGACCCCACCTGTCAGCCACTGGGTCTAGCTCGGACCGTGGTGAGAAAGGGTTCTCTGAGTCGTTTTTCACCAGGTCAGCATGGGCCCAGTTGTCTGTGTCTGTGGGTAGGACTGGCCCGAGTAACAAAAGGTCTTTCGGTTTTCTGTTTAATTCAAACTTTTTCAAAATTAATTCAAATTCAAATTTATTTCTGTTTTAAATAACTTTTAAAATACAAATCCAAATAATACAAATAATATATGTTTTCAAATCAGAAAAATGTGAGGATTTCAAATATGCCATTCAAAATATATTTTGAACATGTAAAATTCCAAGTTGACTTAAATTACATTAAAATGCCCTTTTGCCTTAATTAATTAATAACTTTTGTTTTATAACTCCAAATTTAACAAATAATATGTCTAAAATGATTAGCTCGACGAGACCTTTCTGTTTATGCATTCCATGTTCTGTTTTGCAGCATGCATCATATAAATAAATGTGTACAGCAACTAATTTGAGTATAAAATATGATTAAAACCCCATAAAATGATTTAATCGTGTACTTCACACCTCACCCATGCCATGCAACTTTAATGCCATGAAAATTGTGCATCATTCATCATGGCATGATTGTTTGCTTGATGCATTTTATTCATATGCTTGTGCACTTTATTTATGTTGGCCCTTGTTTGTTTGGTTCTTCTCCGAATAGACGCTGAGCAGGGGATATATCAAGAGAACCAGGAGCACTACCCAGATCCATCCCTTGCTTCAACTGAGCTGCCAGGCAAGCACTACCACATGCTTGCATACATATAGTACCTATTGCCTCTTTCTTATTCTTGCATCATTGAGTCGCGATTGCATTAAATTGAATCCCAAGTATTGCATAGCCTTTACATTTAAACCCCACCGAAGCTTGTTCCTCCATCCCATGAGCCATTACTACAGGAGTTGTTTGAGCCATGCGAGTCGTAGAACAGCATGTGTAGGGTATGTGAGTGTCTGATGGATAACGAGGTACCTAAACAACTTAATCTGAGTAGTAATGGGATAACTAATGAAAGGGGCATCGGTGAGCCATATTCGCTATTTGGTTTTTCAGGCTCACTTGTGTCCCGTAGGACCCCGAGTACTTGATTCCTGTTCCTTGAATATTCGCGCTATCCACATCCGGGAGGCTTATGAACCCCCCTGAGCCAGAGCTTGATTCATTCTTATTTCTTGGGGCCACAAACTAGTTTGAGGTTTTATTTACTATCCTGTACTTATGCCATGCTTTACTGCTTTATTTAAATTGTGTGAGGTACTGCACACTGTACTGTTTAGGTCCGTGACCCGTTTTCGCTATATCGACAAGCCCAGTCACACTTTCGGGTTCCCAGTCGTTTACAGCCGGCCACACAAACCTTGAGTCCGTCTCGTAGCCGGCCAGCTTCGTTGCGGGTAGCTTAATGGGGTGGCCCCCTGAAATATTTCTGAATCCTGTAATTGCTTTGTCGTGACTGCCTCGTTGGATTTTGATTTGGTTTTTCCGAGGTATATCGAGTGTGTGTTGCTATTTGTGCACCCCTGCAGGGTAAAACTTTCTGAAAGCCGTGTTCGCGGTTATGGACGACTTGGAGCACAGTTTCTCGATCATAGACAAGCATAACTAAAGTACCGCTTTTAATTTGACTAGACTAGGTACCTGACTAGTAAATAGTGCAACACTCACGGAATGGATAATAAAACTGCCAACGGATGGGGGTTGTTCGTCCGCTTCCTCGTCGGTAAGCGAGGAGGAGGATGGATCTGTTAAGATTACCGTTAAAACTGTTGTTATTAATTCACGGACATCCATCTATCTTTGGTTAGGCGGATGGTTAGCGAGTATCTATAGAATTGTTAGGGTTTATCTTTTGCTGCAATTGCGTCACCCCAGGTTGTGTCCCCTTTAGAGGCATAAAGACTTGCTGAGCACCCCTAGGGTCTCACACGATAAATTATTGGTTCAGATGAACAGGTACCCTCGCGAGATGGATACTGGGTGGAAGAGACGGACGATGTGGGCAACGATCATTCGGTGTAGAGATTCCGGGAATGGGGATTCGTGAGATCTGTGGGCGGGATCTGCTTATTTATGGGGCATCTTATGCCGATTTGCTTCTTATCCGTACTCGGATTTTGTCTTCCGCTTCCGCCTGATACTCTGATGTTTGATGTATGAGGAGATATCCTAAACTATTATATCTATCTAGGATATTTGGATCTTGCCGTATGGCGTTGCTATATTTCCTTTCTTTTAGATGGAATGGCTCTGATGTACTGTTGTATGGTGGCTTGCATACATACTCATTTGTGTGTGTAGTTGATCCCTTCGCCTGCCGATTACGCCGCCCGTTCTTGTCCCGATGTTTGGAAATGGTTGGGACGGCCGAAAGGTCTACCTGTGAGTGGCATTTGGGCCCCACCATACTATTTCAACCATTTCCGTTCATCCAGGCTTGTAACTAGGAGCGTAATTCACCGAGGTAGTTACAGAGCCAAAGGAGAAAATAAATCCAGCGGTGGTGGAGAAGTTTTACAATAATCTTTTGAAACCTGAGACCCCACTTGTGCCGGACTACGAGCGCCAGATTTTGAAGGGGGATGCAAGGCGCCATAGGGATACTGAAAGTAGCAGTCGTGCGGCACCCCAGAAAACAGTTCCCATGCTCGGAGAGCAGGAAAATCAATCATGCGCCCCGCTCCAAGTGTTCGACACACGGGACGCTCTCCCGTAAATGATTACGAGGCAGAGCTACAAAGAAAGGCCAATGAGATGGAGATGACTTACATTGCATGCTTGAACATCATGGGAGACAACTTGCCCAAATGCGATGCCAACCCCATACAGCCATGGAAGTATGGGAAGAATCTCGTCAAGAAAGAGGATCTCAAGAATATACCAACAAAGATGCGAAGATTGCACAAGTGGTACCTTGATTTCTGCAAGACGAGAAAGGAAGAATGGATCACGGCGCATATAAGAGATCAGATTTTCTTGTGCGGAGACGACGCGATCGACTTCAACATTCAAGACTTTCATTTTCTATTCAATCAGAAGGAACTCGACAAAGCTGCCATCATCCTTTATTGTGTGTAAGTACTATTTCTGTAATTTATATCTCATCTCATTCACTTCATTAATTGCATGTATATATATATATGCTCACCATATATGTATATACTATTATGCAGGAAAAAGGTTATGGAATGCATGAAAGGATGCCCTTTTGACATTGGGTTCGTTGACCCAAATAGAGTTCATGAAGAAGTGGTAAGAACCAAACCCGGGAAAACAGAAGATTACTTGCTAAGGTCTTTACTGAGACAACAAACCAAAAGGGAAATACTATTGCCTTACAACTTCTCGTGAGTACTGTTACCCTCTCTCTTGTACACATTCTGTTTCGGCTTACTCGATGTTAAGTGTAACTGATGATGAGTTATGCGTGCGTAGGTTCCACTTTATTCTGCTAGTCATTCAACCCGACTTAGGAAAATTCCTTGTCATGGACTCGTTACGAAAAGAAAAAGAGCTATGGGCAGACTTTAGAGAGATGCTCCAGAGGTAATTTCAATCATATTATCGCACTAGATCGGCAACTTTCGTGACAACAAGTAATTAATTACTCCTTTATCCATTTTCTTTGCCGGACAGGGTTTGGAAAAGGTTCACGGGCAGGGCCGTGGGTGAATGGTCAGAAGAACTAAAATTTGTAGACCAAAATGTAAGTAATACTAGCTAGCTAGGTCTTCGTATCTCTTTGATTCTTCTTCCAATTCCATTATAGTATGCTTTATTGATTATTATTTTGATTGAACTCTCTATTCTCGTAAAGTGCGCGCATTAGGGACCCGGCAATAACTTATGTGGATACTATGTTTGCGAGTTCATTCGCAACACGATATGTGTGACGGGCCAAGCCACACTAGAACAACTTAGAGTAAGTAAACAAAGTCCACAGCATTATTTTATTACCATCAATTGTGTTGAGTTTTATTCTTATATATATATTGACCCCATTCTTCATATATATTCAGATCGAATGGATGCGGGACCAACTCCTACCATTCGACCGCATACGAGCCATTCAAGAGGAATTGGCGGGGTTCATACTTGATGAGGTCGTCACGCCTGGCGGAGAACTCTTTAGATATGCACCAAAATGAATGATGACGATGTATGTGCCGATGACGATGTTTGTGTATAATAATAGTTGCTTAATTATTCATGTACTCGTATGTACCGATGACGATGTATGTGTATACCTCTCCCGATCGATTCCCCTCCCCCCTCCCACAGAAATACGCCCAGAACGGGGCAGAGGCAGAACTCTTTCGCGGCAGAGATTTAGGCCGTTTTCCTGCCGCGGCAGAACTCTGCCGCGGTAGAGATTTAGGCCGTTTTCCTACCGCAGCAGAGAACCTTTAACACCGGTTCGTGTTACGAACCGGTGTTAAAGGGGGGGTTGAGCCCTGCGGCAGCCCCACGTGCGCCACCCTTTAACACCGGTTCGTATAAGAACCGGTGTTAAAGGGGCCCCCCCTCTAACACCGAACCCTCAACAGTGGTTCTACAACCGCTGTTAGAGGGCCCTCCCAACCGGTGTTAGAGGGGGGAGTCTGCACTAGTGCTTGCACACCTTGTTAGCATCCTTAGGATCGACAAAACCCTTTGGTTGTATCATATACAACTCTTCTTCAATATTATCATTGAGGAACGTGGTTTTGACATCCATCTACCATATCTCATGATCAAAATAAGCAACAATTGCTAACATAATCCTAACTGACTTTAGCATCGTTGCGGAGAGAATGTCTCATTGTAGTCAACTCCTTGAATTTGTCGAAACCCCTTTGCAACAAGTCGAACTTTATAGACGGTCACATTACCATCAACATCAGTTTTCCTTTTGAAAATCCATTTATTCTCCAGGGCCTTTCGGTCGTGAGGTAAGTCCACCAAGTTCCAAACTTTATTTTCATACATGGATTCCATCTCGGATTTCATGTCTTCTAACCATTTGTTGGAATATGGGCTCATCATTGCTTCTTCGTACGTCGCAGGGTCATCAATTTCATCAATCATGAAATTCATAATAGGGTTTCCGTACAGCTCGGGAGCTGCACGCGTCCTGCTAGACATACGAGGTTCAGTAGTACTCTCTTTTGGAGTTTCATGATCATTATCATTAGTTCCCTCTTCAACTGGTGAAGCCAACTCCGGTATGACTTCCGGTGCTGCGCTACTCACCATACTTTGAAGAGAAGGTTCAATAACCTCTTCGAGTTCGACCTTCCGACTACTCACACATTTTGCGAGAAACTCTTCCTCTAGAAAGGATCCATTCTTAGCAACAAAAACCTTGCCCTCGAATCTATGATGGAAGGAATACCCAATTGTTTCCTTAGGGTATCCTATGAAGACGCATTTTTCCGCTTTGGGTTCGAGTTTATCTGGTTGAAGTTTCTTCACATAAACATCGCATCCCCAAACTTTAAGAAATGACAGCTTAGGTTTGTTTCCAAACCACAATTCATACGGTGTCTTTTCAACGCATTTAGATGGTGCCCGATTTAAAGTGAATGCAGCACTTTCTAGTGCATAATACCAAAATGACAACGACAAGTCCGTCAGAGACATCAAATATCGAACCATATCCAATAAAGTACGATTACGATGTTCGGACACACCATTTCGCTGTCGTTTTCTGGCAGGTGCGGGTTGTGAAACAATTCCACACTCTTTCATACGAGTACTAAACTCGTAAATTAGATACTCTCCTCCATGGTCGGACAATAGAGATCTATCTATTACGATGATTTTCCACTTCATTCTGAAATTCCTTGAACTTTTCAAAGGTTTCAGACTTGTGTTTCATCAAGTAGATATAACCGTATCTACTAAAATCATCTATTAAAATAACAAAATAATGATATCCACCTCGCGTCGACACACTCATTGGACCACATACATCAGAATGTATGATTTCCAATAAATCTGTCGCCCATTCCATTGAACTGGAAAACGGCATTCTAGTCATCTTTCCCATAAGGCATGGCTCACATGTATCAAATGATTCAAAATCAAGTGATTCCAAAAGTCCATCCGAATGGAGCTTCTTCATGCGTTTAACGCCAATATGACCTAGACGGCAGTGCCACATATATGCGGATATATCATCATTAAGTTTAATCCTTTTAGCATCAACATTATGAATATGTGTAACACCATTATCGAGATCCAATAGAAATAAGCCATTCATCATCGGTGCATGACCATAAAATATTTCATTCATATAAATAGAACAACCATTATTCTCAAATTTAAATGAATAACCACTTCGCATCAAACACGATCCAGATACAATGTTCATGCTCAGTGCAGACACCAGATAACAATTATTCAAGTTTATTACTAATCCCGATGGTAAGGGAGAGGTAGCGTTTCAACGGCGATCACATCAACACTTGATCCATTGCCGACAGGCATCTTGACCTCACCCCTTGCTAGCGGTCGCTTGTTCCGTAGCCCCTGATTCGAGTTACAAATATTAGCAACTGAACTGGTATCAAATACCCAGGTGCTACTGCGAGTACTAGTCAAGTACACATCAATAACATGTATATCATATATAACTTTGTTTGCCTTGCCGGCCTTCTTGTCTGCCAAATACTTGGGGCAGTTGCGCTTCTAGTGGCCAGTCCCCTTACAATAGTAGCACTCTGTATCTGACTTAGGTCCAACTCGGGGTTTCTTTTCAGGCACGGTAACCGACTTGCCGCCCTTACTTCCCTTCCGTTTTCCCTTCTTGTCTTTCTTGAAACCAGTGTTTTTATTGATCATCAACACTTGATGTTCTTTCTTGATCTCCACTTCTGCAGTATTAAGCATTGACAAAAGCTCAGGGAGAGACTTCTTCATGCCTTGCATATTATAGTTCATCACGAAGCTCTTATAGCTAGGTGGCAGAGACTACAGAACATGATGGATGCCTAAGTCAATGGGAATTGATATTCCCAAGGACACATGCTTATCGGCTTTCGAAGTTCTGGATCTAGCCCATACAATATGCCGCAATGAACTAAGTTGTGGTCCTCCTGACGAGTCTGATAGGCATTCTTCTCCTCGTCAGGGGCATCATCGAATGGTGGGGGGCCTAGCGGCGCTTCTAGCACATATTTCTTTTGTGCAGCAGAGAGGAGAATCCTCAAATTCATGGCCCATTCGGTAAAGTTTCTACCGTTCATTGCAAGTTTCTCTTTCTCCATGAACACATTGAAATTAAAAGCAGGTGGTGCCATCTAAAACAGAATTTGTAAAGTTTAGACTAAGTTTATGATAGATTGAGTTCAACTAATCCACATTACGAATGAACTCCCACTCAAAAGCGACATCCCTCGTGCCTTTTTCATGATCACATGAACCAAATCCACTACACCAAGTCCGATCATCACGTGAGTTGGTGTAGCTTCAAAGGAGATCATCAAATGGGCATCATATCTACCATATAACTCATGCTTAACCTTTTGGTCCGTGTTCCGAGGCCATGTATGTACATGCTAGGCTCGCCAAGTAAGAACCTTAGTATTCGCGTGTGTAACTGTCTTACACACGAAATATGGTCGTGGATCCAAGAACACCCAATCATCACGTGATGTCTTGGAGCGACGAAACATAATCGGTGCATACTTAAGGAAGAACACATTCTTATCTTGATATTTAAATGAGGGATCATCTTATTATGCTAATAAAATGCCAAACAAGCAATATAAGATGCAATCAAACATCACATGTTTATAAGTGAAATGATATGGTTCCCGCATAAGATCTCCATCATGTGCACCGTGGTATGATCACTATCATACCTCTATGTGTAAGGCCAAGGTCTATGGAACTTACACATTATGTGTGTTGTAAGAGTATCATCTCATACTCCTACTTATAACATCACCATATCATAACACTAGCCCAGCAACAATCTAAACTAGACGCCTCTAATTTATCAATTGCAAGTTTTACGTGGATTAGGGCTTTAGAAGATAGAACCGTTCTTACCTATGAACATGAACCATAACGAGGATAACCAAATTGATGTCAACTCGTTGAAAATTAGATATTGACTATAGTAGGAGAGACAGACACCCGCTAGCCACTTATGCAAACTAGTTGCATGTCAAGCGTGGAATAGGTCTCATGTGCGAGGACATGTAAAGTTTGTCAGGGCCGCTTCATTCCACTATGCCACCAATATCCAAAATACAACTAAGAAGCAATAGCATGATCATCATCGCCCATATACTCATATGTGTACTACCCGTGTAAAGCATCTACGCATAGATCCAGCTTTGATACCACTGTAGGGTTCGCAACATAGAAAACAAAAAAACTCCTGCGATGGGAAAAACTATGTACCAAGATCTATCTACTAGATACAAACAACGAGCGGATGTATATCCTAGATAACATACCCTTGAAGACCAAAAAAGCTTAACGAGTCAAACTCGTGGTTGATGTATACGATCTCTTGCTGATCTCCAGATCGAGAGGAAGTCCTTAGCCCGCAACTTAGCATTGCATCCATGGTCGCACACACGTTCGAGGAACCGAGCAACCTCCACCTCCTTGCTCCAGCGATGCAGCGGAAGCACAACTCTTTCTTGCCGAATAGCCACCGGGAACATGTATCTCGCTAGTCCGAGACCATGGGGGATAAATACTAGAGGGGGAGAGAGATCCTTCACGAGGAGGTGTGAGTGAGAAGTGAGGAGGGGGTGCCTTTTATAGGAGGGGCGAACCCCAAGGGGGTGGCCGGCGCATGCGACTGCCCCCTTGCCCTCCCCTCATTCATGTGGGTGGACACTCCACTCACAAAAATCATTTCAATTCCCTCCACTCAAAATCCCATTAAATTTCCACCAAATTTAATGCAAACTCTCATTAAATAAAACTCCATTTATTTATTCAGAATTTTGTCAATTACTTTAATGAAAAAATTCAAATATATTCCCTTGCTAGTATTTCATTACACATGCAAAAAACACTTTCTGCAATTTCACTCGACAACCTATTTCGGTATCTAGTGAAATAAATTCCTGCGCTTGTTATTCTTTCCGGCATGAAACCTTTGCTCCAATTGGATGTCAGTGTCTCTTAAGTGTGCCACCCTACGGTTCGCGAATAATGCGGACATGATCGAGACCCTTCTCCGATCAATAATCAGAACCTGTATCTGGAGACCCATACTGACTCCCACACATTCAACGATGACTTTCTTGTGATCGTCGGAACCTTTTACGCTAGTATCTTAATCCTTTTGTTTCGGATATATTACATGTCCGAGATTCGATCATCGTTATCTCCATACCTAGTTTGATCTCGTTACTGACATGCACTCTTTTCTCGTTCCGGTGATATAACATTCCAGTGATCAAATCACTTGCTTGTAAGCTAACCAATGTGATATCACCAAGAGGGCCCAGAGCATATCTATCCGTCATTGGGATGAACAAATTTCACTCTCGATCCATGGGTCTCAACATAACACTTTAGTAGTTCTGAACCCATCTTTATAATCACCCAGTTACGGTGTGATGTTTGATGTTATCAAGAAACTCTTCCGGTGTTAGTGATTGACATGATCTCATGGTCTAAGGATTAGGATCACTTCGTAAGTTGTTATAGTAATATAAACTCAATGACTTTGATTGTAATGCTATACTTCGGATGAATTTTCATCACACCATTACACTAATGTTGTGACCTCGTTATTAACAACATCCAATGTCTATGATTAGGAAACCTTGATCATCTTGTTAATCAACGAGCTAGTTTATGAGAGAGGCATAACTAGGAACTTTCTGTTTATGTTATTAAACACACATGTATTAACGTTTCCGTATTAATACAATTATAGCATGTAAAATAAATATATATCATATACTTGTAATACACGTAATAAACACTTGATTATTTCCTCTCAGGGCATATTCCCTTCAGTTTTCTCCTTTGGCGATGCAGCAAGCCTAGAAAAAATCCTGGAGCCAAGTATCTGGTCGAGCTGCGCCGTCATAGGGTTGAATATGTTTGGCAATGCCAAAGTCAACCAGAAATTTGGTCTGACGTATACGTGTACCAAAGCATTTGGGTCCCACGTACACATCTAATTCCTTGTATCGCCGCGCTTATATGTTCGATTCGATGCGATGGCGAGCGTCGTTTGGCGAGAGAGATCTGCGCCTTGGAGGCTCGTGGCTTCTGCGTGGTGGAGTTGGATTTCTCCTTCTTCTCTCACGATTGCCGCCTCCGCCCCTGCGGCTTCTGTGGCTACTAAGTGATCCTTCATGGTCGCTGCTGGGAGGCGATGGTGTCCCTGGTGGATTATTTCCGGCTGTGTTTCTTGGTGGTGGCGGTGGAGCCTCATTATGCTAACTCCAATGCATGTTCCTTCGGGCACCGTCCCTGCTAGACTCAGGACGATCCGGATCATCTCTTCGTCCGGCGTTACCAGCTGGACGGCTCAGTGGTGGCTTCCTTAGCCGATCTTGATCCTCTCGCTAGGGGCGTGTTTCCGGGTCTTCTCTATAGCGATTGTTTTGCTGACGATGGTCCTGATGAGGAACCATTGCCCTGATGGCATCTTTGGATGCGGCCGGAATAACCCTTGCCCATTCACGTGCCGGCCTGCGAGAGTGGCCGTTTGACCCGGTTCTTGAATTCTCTTCTTCTCCACGGGGACGATAACGCTGCATCGTATCCCTACGAAGTCTTACGTCAGCGCTTTGGTCAGCGTTAGTGTGGAAAAACTCGGATTTCGAGGCTAGTTTGACACTAAATGACGTTGTTGTCTTCTGTTGCTTTAATCCTTTGTCCAGCAACGCGATGCACTGCTGGACCTTCTGGGGGGACGGGTTGTTGGCCAGGCTAACTCGAGCTGCGGCAGTGTTTTCCACCGGCGTGCTATAGACTCGGATCTTCTCTCCATCTTTTCCATCGAATAAATCTATGTGGATATACGAATTCTTGTTAGAAAGAAATGGACCTCCCCTTGTTTTGTTTGGATGTCCCTTGAAATCTGACTGATATCTGGCAGGATCACTATCTAACTGTTGTCTTATCTCGACGAGGTGCGCGGCCTCTTCAAGTTGAAACAAGTGGTGCTTTTCTAGGTCCTCAGCTCTTTTCTCCAGTCCCTCCAGCGTAAGATCCGAAGCCGTTGGGATTGGAATTGTTAGAGAATCTCCGTAAATTTCACGTGCACCTTTGGTGACAACGTGTCCATCCATAGGAGGATCGATCGAGGTGGGATTAATCGGTTCTCCGTCCTGATTCTACATCTCGATCTCTTCATCAATTTTTTCTTCGTTGGTTTCCTCGACGTCCGGCTCTGCTGGTGTCGGATTCTTGTTCTTCTTCTTCTTCTTTGACCGCCCAGTATCCTTAACGTGCGTACCAGTGGCAAAGACGGCTTTTGGTCCGGTACCAGGGGATAAACTTCTGTCGGTACTTTCCTTCATGGTAGGTTTGTGGACCTCGGAGGAATCTCCGGTATCCATGTCATCCTGCGAGGTGTATCTTTCATCCATGCTATCATATGGACTAGGAGGAGTTTCCGGCTCACCTTGCGCTGTTCTGGAGACGTGCTCTTGCTCGCACTCCTCTATCTCTTTCTCAAAGTCTGGAAGTTCCTGCGATGTAATTGACTTTGCTAGGGAGCCAGGTAAGTCGGCGTTTTCTTCGATTGCGTCTAGGACCGAGTCGCTACCAGCTCCAGCATCGACAAAGTCGGATCCAGTGCTTATGTGGTATATGAAATAGTGCTTCTTCTTGTTCATGTTCTTGAGGTACTTGTATAACTTGGTTTTCGCATCGACGTCAGCAAAGCTGGATCCGTAGCAGATGTATTCCTCGTCTGTGTACCCGATTTCGCTAGAGAGATTGGATCTGGATTCTTCTTCCACCTCTTCTTCCATTTTAGGAGTGGGTTGGGTGGGTTTGATTTTCTCTGGGATCCTGAACTCTTCCGCCTATGCGGACAAAGTAGATCTGGATTTTTCTTCCGCCATGGTCATCACCTCAAGGATGGGTTGGGCGGGTTCAGCGAAACGGAGGTAAATATCGATCTCGCTGATTGACATGATCGTGTAGGTCGTCACGTGCTCTGAAGCCGGAATCCAAGTCTCATCGAGAAGGATGAGAGGGACTATAATATCCCAAAATTTGAAGCTAGTTTTTTGTGTATTTTTAATAAAAAATATAGGACTTTGAGGATTTGTTTTTTTGACTATGAATTTGAAGATACGAAATTTAAAAAAGAAAAATAGTGTGTATGATTGTTTGAACTCTAGACCAACTATTTGAAATCCTATAGTAGTAGCCGTATCTCTCTTTTGTAACTTTGATAATACAGTGGTGGACAGAATTCTTTTATCCTTTGATGTGAAGAAAGGGTCGGGCTAGGCTGGGCCGGCCATGTTGTAACCGAGCCAGACTGATACTCTCCTACCGTTTAGTAGAATCGAGGGAGGAAAGTCGCCCCCACCTCTGCGCCCTAAACTTTTCCAGCGGAAGTTCGCCGACGCCGCCAACTCGCGAGCGTGGTGTCGCTGCCGTGTTGCTGGCCGTCTCCGTGTGTGAATCTCCTGTACGTGGTGTTGTCCTTATTTTGCTGGTTACCAGGTCGTGGTCTGATTGGTTCAGCCGAGGGGATGTGGTCATGGACAAATATCCCCTATGTAGATTGGTTTTGGATTGGTTTTGGCTTCGTTCTTGATGAATAAATGGTGGTGCGTATCTAGGTTTGAATAATAGCAAGTTCTTCAAACTCTACCAATTGTGCTATTTGGATTAGAGATTAGGATTCACGTCGTTGTGTGATTTCTATTTTTGAGGGTCAGATCGTTCTTATTTTCTTGGATTTTTTTAATCTGTATTAGGTTCCCTACAACGGTTAGTATTTTCTTTTATAGTGAATATATTGGTTGAATTCCAACGTAATGGAGCAAGATTCAGTTTGATGATTTTTCTTGGACCTGTTATTTTAGAACCCAGGTTTTGGTTGTGATGTCACTACCTTATACCAATCTCTACGTTGGGTTCTGTAATCTGGCTGACGTACGGGACCAGATCCAAAAAACTCTCAGACCCTAGGAAAATATTTTTCAACCCTTTCTACCTCGCTTGATGTGAGCTAATTTATTGGTCTGTATCTAGTTCTTTTGGGTTTTGATTGACTACGGGTTATCTGCATAGCAGTTTTGCTCATACTGGTTATGTCACTTGGTATTTGCATCTAAACAAAATAGAAAACGGGACCTTATCTGGTCATAGCCGACAGAGTTATTTGTGGTTTGGTTTTATCTTTTCACTACTTAGAGGTTGTCGAATGTTTAGATTTATGAAATTTAGTGACAAAATTTTATGTGCTGGATCGATGATATATTTATCTTGTATACTGGAAATGCTTACATGTATTGAGTGTGGCATATGTTTCTATAGCAGGAGGTGGTGCCACTTCCGGTTCAGAGTCCTATAATTCACAATTTGTGCGCCGCGGTTGAGGCAAGTGCATGGAGGGATAATACTTTGCATGATTCCCTCGCTTGAGTTTTACTTTCTAGCACTTGTTTCATATTCTGGTTGCTAGATATTAATTATCTGTGGGGAGACAATGTGATTATGATAAAGAATACAGTCGCGTTTGCATTTTTCATACCATCATAAAGACAATGCATAAAGTGGTGTGTCCTACTGAGGTAGGCACTTCAGGTCCCCACATTGTGGGCTATCTCCGCAAGTTGGAGTGAGTGGATGCCGACGGGTGTCTACTCAAGCGGTACCGGTTTACGCAAAAGAAAAGTGAAATCAATGAGCATGTAGACATGTAGGGCAAGCATTTGCACCGAACGAGAGTGACAGAATAATTGTTGGATTTGTTTATTACGATTTTCCCATTATTTCTCTATGTACTTGCTGAGTATTTCATACTCACCCTTGTTGTTCCACTGTTTTTAGGTAATCCTTAAGGACAACATGCATGCGGATTATGGGAGTAGCATCATCACTTATTCACATAACGACCTACATCTATCTTGGAATTATGTCTTTCGAAATAATGGAATATACATTGTGTAGTTCGGTTATGGAGTCTATGGAAGTATTAGAAGTATCTCTTAAATACTTGTCGATTATCTGGTGGTGCGGAAGGTAGTTGTTGATTGCTCGTTGTCTAGAAATTTTGGTTATATGTTTGATATTGTTCTGGCCATATTTGGTGATAGTTTTCTTGTGTTTTGGTTTCCTTATAAACCCGATTGTCGTGGATGTCTTTATAAACAAAGGAAACTCTGTCGAATTTTTCCTAAAATAGTTTAGTTGTTTCCTATGCTAAGTGAAAGTGGTAACACTCCAAGAGTCGGTTGGCTTTGGGGTGTTACAAGTTGGTATCAGAGCGGGCTAAAGGTCCGTGGTATGAAAAGTAATGTAATAACAACCTTAAAATTTGACACACTTATGCAGAGCAGGTTGGGATGGGTCATGCATTGAATTTACGCCTATGTGTTATTATTTGGTATTGATGATAATTATGTTCTAAGTATATGATTGCCTTTTGATAATGTTGTGTATAGTTATGCCGCCGAGGAGAGGTCAAGCTCGTGGCCGTGCTCGTGGTCGCAATCCTCGTGGTCGTGGAGGCCACAATAACCATTCCGGTGAATCAGATCCAGAGGTTGAACAAAGTCAGCATGGGGAGGGTAGTGCAAGCCAAACCCGTAATGACGGTGGACCCGATGGCCAAGGGACGAATCTGAGACACTAGTTGGAACTGAAGGCTGACAACTTCCATGGGACGGGGACACCAATGGATGAAGCATCTTGGCTAAGTACCATGGAGAAGTATATGGAAGCTATGGAGTTACCGTCGCACAAGCGAGTTCTCTTTGTAGCCTTCAACCTTAAAAGCCTTGCTGATGATTGGTGGTCAGGAGTCCGTGCCGCTTATCCTGGTGAACTCACCTGGGCTGTTTTTGTGCAACAGTTCACTGACAAGTATTATCCAGAAACATTCAAGGAGGAAATGTCAGAAAAACTGAAGACCATTAAGCAAGGCAAGCTATCTATAGATGAGTATGAGGCTGAGTTCAGCAAGATGGTACTGTTTGTTGATCATGTGAAGCATGACGAGGCAGCAAAGGCGAGAGCATTCTTTAGGGGACTTAATTCTAGATACAGAGAGGTGATGACTGCGAGGCCTGCGAATGATTACTTGTCCATGGTTAAGCAGGCTAGAGGAATGGAGTCGGAAGTTTGACTCACTGCAGCTGAGGAGGGTCGCACAGGAGGTTCTAGTGGCACTGGAGGAGACCAGAAGGGAGGATATCGTGGGGGTAGTGGGTCTACCCAGCGTACTTCTTTTAAGAACAAGGGAAATCACCGTCCTCAACAAACAAAAAAGTTCAAGAAAGCGGGATCACAGTCTTCATCGACACCTCGTTCTTCAGCAACTCCACCCATGCGTCCGGTTCCGGGGCAGGGAATGATTTGCTTTAAGTGCGGCGAGGGACACCGTGCTTCAAAGTGCACTTGGATTGGGGAAGGTCGCCATTGTGGTCGTCAGGGACACAAGGAGCGCGTGTGTCGGCAGAACCCCACTTGTGTTATCAAGTGGGAGCCGACACCATCTACACCTGGATCTGCTACATCTCGAGGATCTGTTCATATGTTAGCATCTGCTCCTACTTCTACTCTACAGATTCCACCATCTTGGGCACCTCCACCTGGTTATGTCTGGCAGGCTGTTCCAGTTGCTTCAACGCAGTTTCCTGCACCATCTGCTCAGCTCCAGTTACCTCCGCCCCCACAACATAGCGTTGGACACCCCTCTGCTCCACCACAACCTGGGGTCTATGCCATGCCGACTACTACCTCTTTGGGACGACCAGATGTCGTTATAGGTACATTTCCAGTTGATTCTCATGATGCACTAATTCTCTTTGATTCTGGAGCTACTTATTCATTTGTCTCGCTAGAGTTTGCAAATAAGGCCAATTTATCCCGACAAGAGATTCGACAGTCAGTGGTCGTTAGTTCTCCCGGTGGTCTAATTTCCTCTACCATAGTTTGTCCTGGTTGTGTGGTATCTATAGATGATGAAGATTTTGTAGCTAACCTTATGGTTATCCCGCTGAAGCCATTTGATGTTATTCTTGGCATGGATTGGCTACACTGCTATCGCGCCGTGATATCATGTTTTTGGAAGACCGTATCACTTCAGGCCCCATCCGGAGAGGAGTTGATCTTTCAGGGAACGGCTCCTCCACACTCTCTATTTGTCCTTGCTAGCTTGTTTATTGGGCAACGACCAGTGAGGACAGGGTTGCTATGGGCTCTTGCTGAAACATCTAGTACCGCACAGTTAATTGATGCTATTCCAGTGGTACGAGACTATCCATATGTATTTCCCGATGAGTTGCCGGGTATGCCACCAGTGCGGGACGTGGAGTTTCGTATTGATCTTAAACCTGGTACTCAACCTATTTCTATGTCTCCTTACCGATTGTCACGACCATTCCAAGAAGAATTGAAGAAGCAGTTGGATGATTTATTATCCAAGGATTTGATCCGACGGAGCGTCTCACCTTGGGCGGCGCCTGTAATGTTTACATCCAAGAGGGATGGTAGTTGGCGGAGGTGTGTAGATTACCGTGGTCTTAATGTAGTAACCATCAAGAACAAATATCCATTGCCTCGCATTGAGGATCTATTTGATCAGCTAAATGGAGCTAAGGTGTTCTCCAAGATTTATCTTCAGTCTGGCTACAATCAGATTCGTGTTCGAGACATTGAGAAGACTGCGTTCGCCACCAAGTATGGGCATTATGAATATAAAATTATATCTTTTGGACTAACTAATGCCCCTGCTATATTTATGGAGACAATGAACAGTATGCTACACAGGTTCCTTGATAACTTCGTGGTAGTGTTCATCGATGATATCCTCATATATTCAAAGATAGAAGAAGAGCACGAGCGTCATCTTAGACTTGTGCTTGAGACTCCGAGGAAGAATAAATTCTATGCGAAGCTAAAGAAGTGTGAGTTTTGGATTTCGGAAGTGGCTTTCCTAGGTCATATTATTAACCAGCGGGGAATACTGGTTGATCCTAGGAAGGTATCTACAATTATGGATTGGCCAAGACCATCCAATGTCAAGGAAGTAAGGAGTTTCTTGGGCTTGGCGGGTTATTATAGGAAATTTGTGAAGGATTTTTCTATCATCGCCAAGCCAATGACCAAACTAACCCAAAAGGATGTCAAATTCAAGTGGACTAATGAATGTGAGAATAGCTTTTCTACTCTCAAGAATAGTCTGGTGACTGCGCATGTTCTCACTCTTCCCGAGCCAGGGAAGCGCTTCATAGTCTACTCTGATGCTTCTCTAGTTTGACTTGGTTGTGTTCTCATGCAAGACGGTAAATTTATTGCTTATGCTTCGAGGCAATTTAAAAAGCACGAGCAAAATTATCCTACCCATGATCTAGAGCTTGCAGCTGTGGTGTTTGCACTCAAGATTTGGAGGCATTATCTTTATGGAGAATCTTGTGATGTTTTCACTGATCATAAAAGTCTCAAATACCTATTCACACAGAAGGAGTTGAACCTAAGGCAAAGACGATGGCTAGAGTTGATAAAGGACTACGACCTTACTATCCAGTACAATCCAGGAAAGGCAAATGTGGTTGCAGATGCTCTTAGCCGCAAGTCTATACCTCCCACTGTGGTTTCTCTTGTTGCTAATTTTGAACGGATGGACGTGTCATATTGTTTGCGGGTGTAGCACAAGAGGAAACACAACTCATCCTTCAGTAAGCTATTCCAGATAGAGTGAGAGAGGCACAACAAAGTGATCGTCTGTTACAGCAAGTGCGAGAGCGCATTCTACAAAGTAGAACCGGAGAGTTTACTATAGATGGGACCGGGGAGGTTCGGTTTCATGGTCGTTTGTGTGTGCCACAAAAGTCTCAGGTGAAGGAGGACATTCTTTGAGAGGCACATCATACCCCCTACACCGTTCATCCTGGGGAGACAAAGATGTATCAGGACCTGAAACAAACTTATTGGTGGAAAAGAATGAAAGTCGATGTGGCCAAGTATGTGTCCTCTTGTGGGGTTGGTCAGCGAGTAAAGGCTGAGCGTAAGCGGCCAGCAAGACTTCTACAATCGTTAGAGGTTCTAGAATGGCCATGGGATGACATTGCCATGGATTTTGTGGTTGGGCTACCTCATACGCGAAGGGGGAAAGATGCAGTATGGGTGGTCGTGGTTCGACTTAGCAAAGTTGCTCACTTTATTCCTATCCGTACCACTGACTCTGCAAGTGACCTGGCACCGATATATGTAAGGGAGATATTAAGGTTACATGGGGCCCCTAAAACAATTACTTCTGATAGGGATGCTAAGTTTGTATCGAAGTTTTGGGAGAGTTTGCAAAGTGCCTTGGGGACACAACTGAGACTTAGCACTGCGTTTCATCCCCAGACAGATGGTCAGTCAGAGCGTACAATCCAAACACTCGAAGATATGTTGAGGTGTTGCGTCCTATCTTGGCAAGGGAGTTGGGAGGATCACTTACCCCTTGTGGAGTTTGCTTATAATAACAGTTATCAGGCTAGCATACAGATGGCACCTTACGAGGCTTTGTATGGAAGGAAGTGTAGATCTCCACTATGTTGGGATGCCGTGGGAGAGAAAGCAGTGCTAGGGCCAGATTGGGTTCAACAAGCTACAGAGAGGGTTGCTGAGATTAGACAACACATGTTGGCAGCACAGAGTCGGCAAAAGAGCTATGCTGATTCCAAGAGGTCGAATGTGGAATTTCAAGTTGGGGAGGAGGTACTCTTAAGGGTGTCACCCACTAAATGTGTTATAAGATTTAACATCAAAGGAAAGCTTAGTCCGCGGTACATTGTACCTTTCTTGATATTGGCACGAGTGGGAAAGCTAGCCTACCGACTTGAGTTGCCTGACTCAACGAAAGGTGTGCATAATGTGTTCCATGTCTCTATGATACGGAAGCATTTTTGCGATCCAGAACGACAGATAACCATGGAGCCAATTACGATTGAGCAAGATTTAACCTTTGAGGTTCGCCCTGTGAGGATATTGGAGGAGTCCGAGAGAGTGATGCGGAATAGGATACTAAAGTATGTGAAGGTTCTTTGGTCGCAACAAACTGAGCGTGAGGCGACTTGGGAACTTGAGTCTCGCATGCGCGAGAAGTACCCAGAATTATTCATGGCCGGTATGTGATGCATGTTTATGTTTACTTTTTATATATATTGGTGCTAGTAGAAGAACGAGAAAGAATTCAAGGTCGAATTCTGTTTAAGGGGTTAAGAATGTAATATCCCAAAATTTGAAGCTAGTTTTTTGTGTATTTTTAATAAAAAAATATAGGACTTTGAGGATTTTTTTTTACTATGAATTTGAAGATACGAAATTTAAAAAAGAAAAATAGTGTGTACGATTGTTTGAACTCTAGACCAACTATTTGAAAACCTATAGTAGTAGCCGTATCTCTCTTTTGTAACTTTGATAATACAGTGGTGGACAGAATTCTTTTATCCTTTGACGTGAAGAAAGGGTCGGGCTAGGCTGGGCCGGCCTTGTTGTAACCGAGCCAGACTGGTACTTTCCTACCGTTTAGTAGAATCGAGGGAGGAAAGTCGCCCCCACCTCTGCGCCCTAAACTTTTCCAGCGGAAGTTCGCCGCCGCCGCCAACTCGCGAGCGTGGTGTCGCTGCCGTGTTGCTGGCCGTCTCCGTGTGTGAATCTGCGGTACGTGGTGTTGCCCTTGTCTTGCTGGTTACCAGGTCGTGGTCTGATTGGTTCAGCCGAGGGGATGTGGTCATGGACAAATATCCCCTCTATAGATTGGTTTTGGATTGGTTTTGGCTTCGTTCTTGATGAATAAATGGTGGTGCGTATCTAGGTTTGAATAATAGCAAGTTCTTCAAACTCTACCAATTGTGCTATTTGGATTAGAGATTAGGATTCACGTCGTTGTGTGATTTCTATTTTTGAGGGTCAGATCGTTCTTATTTTCTTGGATTTTTTAATCTGTATTAGGTCCCTACAACGGTTAGTATTTTATTTTATAGTGAATATATTGGTTAAATTCCAACGTAATGGAGCAAGATTCAGTTTGATGATTTTTCTTGGACCTGTTATTTTAGAACCCAGGTTTTGGTTGTGATGTCACTACCTTATACCAGTCTCTACGTTGGGTTCTGTAATCTGGCTGACATACGGGACCAGATCCAAAAAACTCTCAGACCCTAGGAAAATATTTTTCAACCCTTTCTACCTCGCTTGATGTGAGCTAATTTATTGGTCTGTATCTAGTTCTTTCGGGTTTTGATTGACTACGGGTTATCTGCATAGCAGTTCTGCTCATACTGGTTATGTCACTTGGTATTTGCAGCTAAACAAAATAGAAAACGGGACCTTATCTGGTCATAGCCGACAGAGTTATTTGTGGTTTGGATTTATCTTTTCACTACTTAGAGGTTGTCGTATGTTTAGATTTATGAAATTTAGTGACAAAATCTTATGTGCTGGATCGATGATATATTTATCTTGTATACTAGAGATGCTTACATGTATTGAGTGTGGCATATGTTTCTATAGCAGGAGGTGGTGCCACTTCCGGTTCAGAGTCCTATAATTCACAATTTGTGCGCCGCGGTTGAGGCAAGTGCATGGAGGGATAATACTTTGCATGATTCCCTCACTTGAGTTTTACTTTCTAGCACTCTTTCATATTCTGGTTGCTATATATTAATTATCTGTGGGGAGACAATGTGATTATGATAAAGAATACAGTCACGTTTGCATTTTTTATAGCATCATAAAGACAGTGCATAAAGTGGTGTGTCCTACTGAGGTAGGCATTTGAGGTCCCCACATTGTGGGATATCTCCATAAGTTGGAGTGAGTGGATACCGATGGGTGTCTACTCAAGTGGTACCGGTTTACGCAAAAGAAAAGTGAAAGCAAAGAGCATGTAGACATGTAGGGCAAGCATTTGCACCGATAAAGAGTGACAGAATAATTGTTGGATTTGTTTATTATGCTTTTCCCATTATTTCTCTATGTACTTGCTGAGTATTTCATACTCACCCCTTGTTGTTTCACTGTTTTTAGGTAATCCTTAAGGACAACATGCATGCGGATTATGGGAGTAGCGTCATCACTTATTCACATCACGACCTACATCTATCTTGGAATTATGTCTTTCTAAATAATGGAATATACATTGTGTAGTTCAGTTATGGAGTCTATGGAAGTGTTAAAAGTATCTCTTAAATACTTGTCGATTATCTGGTGGTGCGGAAGGTAGTTGTTGATTGCCTCGTGGTCTAGAAATTTTGGTTATATGTTTGATATTGTTCTGGCCATATTTTGTGATAGTTTTCTTGTATTTTGGTTTCCTTATAAACCTGATTGTCGTGGATGTCTTTATAAACAAAGGAAATTCTGTCGAATTTTTCCGAAAATTGTTTAGTTGTTTCCTATGCTAAGTGAAAGTGGTAACACTCCAAGAGTCGGTTGGCTTTGGGGTGTTACAGGGACATCACTGGCGTAGACCATGTGACCGATGGCGATTGTTTCGCTGATTCCTGCACGTGCAGATTCCGCCTGGAACGATGCTCCAAAGGTCACCTGCCCCACGGTGGGCGCCAACTGTCGTCGTATTATCGACAAGTACGCCATAGGGGGTCCTAGTGGCATTGGAAGGATGTGGTGTGAGACGTCGGATGTTTCAGGAGTGGTGAGCACAAGTTTACCCAAGTTCAGATCCAACCGCGGTGATCGGATCCTACTCCTCCTAGCAACCTAGTAATATATCAGCGTAAGCCGGATGTTACAGCGGATTATAAGAGAGGTTCGCCTATGCGAGTTGGTTGTTGTTGTGTATTGAGTTGTGCCCTAAAGGCTCCCATAGGTCCGGTTTATATAGTCACCGGGGCCTAGGGTTACAGGGATAGACCTATCCGGCTATGTTACAGAGTCGGTAACTATGAACAGCTTGGACTACAAGTAATACTACAAGCCTAAGTCGGTAACTCTTTTGGGCCTTTTCGTAGCCGAAATTGGCTCCTCCTCTTTCTTTGACTAGGACGCCCGTGAAGCAAAACTCTAACCCGTTGGTGGGCCACCCTAGTCAGTGAGTCCTGTGGGTATACCCGAAAAGTATATCCCCAACACTTGTAGGATTCGTGACCTACAATGTCGGGGAACCGTCGGCTAGGCCGGATCATGAAGTTAATAGTCCCGCGGTTCCTGAACTCCTCCTTGCTCACTCCGGCTTCCCTCTTCATGGTGAAGAAGTAAATGAAGAGATCTAACATAGGCCTAATTCCTAGGTAACCCTCGCATAGCACCGCATAGTTTCTAAGCGCGAGGATGCTATTAGGAGAGAGGTTCTGAGATTGAAGTCAAAGATCAAGAGGGAGACGCTGCGCACAAATTTAGCCTTGAGGTATACCTTTTCTCCAACTAGGGGAGAAGGGACGACCTCGCCGGCCGGCGCCCCCCGCCAGATTAGGCCCTCCATCGCAGGGAGGTATCCTTCAGCGAGCATTTACTTGATGTCGTTGTCGGTGATGTTTGAGCCGTGCCACTCCCCTTTGTGGGAATCAGCCTCCTCCTCCAACGGCTCTAGCCCCACTGGAATATGGTCGCCGCCGGTGGATTCAACCAGTGCGGAACGCGGCACCACCATGCCCTCTGGTGGGACGTGGACAGAGCCCGATGGCTTGGCCATGGCCTCGCCTGACGCCACCATCGATGGAGTGCTGCTGCTAGCCATTGGAGCAGATGGGAGATGATTGTGGATTGGAGAAAAGCTAGGGTTTTATCTGTGCACGCGAGGAGATCGAGGAGACGTTTGGATATAGGAAGAAGATGACGCGAGGAAGAATGAGGTCAAAAGATAAAAGTCACCACGGTTAAAATTTCTCCATGTTCCCACTGTCGCCGCCAATGTTTCGTATCCTTCCCGTGGGAAAAACGGCTATGATTACGTTCTCTACATGTGTGAGTTATGAGGTGTCGCTGACCTATGGTCTATGTCACTCTACTGGCATAGGCAGGTGAATAGTCCCATCTGAAGATTCTGGCATGGACGGATCCCGTTCGACTACGAGAAGAGTACGATGGAAATCTCAGTGATTCTCCAACATACATATCAAAGATGGAGAGCATCACAGGGTTCTTGGGAGGACTACAAAATATTGCTTGACAATTTTCCGACATCCATCTAAACGGAGCATTCAACTTGAAGAGACAAGACAACGCAAGATCTCGGAGTTCTCCGGGGGCTACTGTTGGGGATATGCTAAATGGGTATCACCATTGCATGTCTCTAATCCGGATAACCCGGGTGGCCCACCGTTGGTAGCAAGGCCTACGGCCTTCTGGGTGGTCTAGTTAGATGGATCCAGAAGGGAGGCCCATGCCGAGAGAAGGAAGGCTACGATGGAGTCATCAACATACCCGGAGCCTTGGAGTGCAAGACACGTTAGACTAGCTGTATACCGTTTAGGACTCTGTAACCTGTCTGGCTAGGAATTTCCCTGTAACCCTAAGATTTGGTGTGTTTATAAGCTGTACCTAGAGGAGCCTTTAGGACAATCAGATAATTCAACCCATATCGCGCACAGCGAACCGATATCTGTAACTCGGTGTATTGCCATTATAGTGATTTATAGCAGGAGTAGGATTCCGCCACCATCGTGGGATCTGAACCTTGGTAAGCTGTGTTACCTCGTACCCGCCAACCTTCTCCCTTACCCCATGTCTCTAAAAACGCACCGTTAGGACCCCTCCGTGGTGTACCCGTCGGTAATACCATGACACGGCTGGCGGCCGTGGCAACGCAACGGTCGGTGTAATATTTGACCCAGGAATTCATCCAGCCTAGGTGCCCCATGGGGCACACCAAACCATTTTTCCCTGAAAATTGAGACTGACTTATAGGGTACAGACAGTTAGAAACCGCATTTACCGGGCCGTAACTCAAAAAATACAGTATATATGCTAGCACCACGAGATAAACACCCACCTCCCGGGAATGGCCATGCACCATGGTGTAGCATGTGTGGAAATTGCCTCGGGCCCTTGGGAAAACACCGGTTTTTCGGTTTCAGAAAATGGAAAGTCAAGATTTCTCCAAATGACCACGAAATTTCTAGTTGGAGAAGTGGCTTGTCATGTAGAGAGGGAGCTAGGTGCCATGTTTGGGCTCAATCCATTGAGTGGTTCCATGTTCTAGGCACCGGGGGGGAATGTAGGGTTGGAAGCCATGTTAACTCACACTCAATAGACATCCTGGTGGTGCCTTGGGTACCAAAGGACATGGTATGCCTTGCTTATGATTTTATGAGGGAAGTGGGTCTCATGCAAGGGATCTAGGATCTGTTTTCACATTTTTTTTTATTTTTTTAGATTTTGTTTTGTGCTGCCCCAAAAAATGTGAAATCCGCCGGTGGCCGCGGCAATGCAACGGTCGGTGCAATCTTGGACCCAGGCATGCATCCAGCCTATGTACCCCATGGGGCACACCAAACCTTTTTCCCCTAAAAATTGAGAGTGTCTTATAGGGTACATACATTTAGAAACCGCATTTACCAGTCTGTAACTCAAAAAAAATACAGTATATGCTTGCACCACGAGATAAATACCCACCTCTCAGGAATGGCCACGCACCAGGGTGTAGCATGGGTCGAAATTCCCTCGGCCCCCTGGGCGTGCCCTAATCTTGCACCTCCTTTGGGAAAACACAGGTTTTTCAGGTTCAGACAATGGAAAGTCAAGATTTCTCCAAATGACCACGAAATATCTAGTTGGAGAAGTCGCTTGTGATGCCCAGAGGGATCTATGTGACGGGTTTGGGCTCAATCCAAGGAGTGGTTCCATGTTCTGGGCAGCGAGGGGGTGGGAATCTAGGGTTGAAAGCCTTGTTAACTCACACTTGATAGACATCCTAGTGGTGCCTTGGGTGCCAAAGGACCTGGTATGCCTTGCTTATGATTTTATGAGGGCAGTGGGCACATGGAAGGGATCCAGGAGCTGTTTTCACGTTTTTTTATTTTTTCGATTTTGTTTGGCGGTGCCCAAAAAAAGCCAAAACCCGCCGGCGGCCACGGCCGCGGCAACAGTCGGTGCAATATTGGACCCAGACATGCATCTAGTCTTGGTACCCCATGCGGCACCCCAAATATTTTTTCCCTGAAAATTGAGAGTGTTTTATAGGGTACATACAATTAGAAACAACATTTACCAGGACGTAACTAAAAAAAATACAGTACATGCATGTACCATGAGATAAATACCCACCTCCCGGGAATGGCCACGCACCATGGTGTAGCATGCGTGGAAATTGCCTTGGGCCCCTGGACGCGCCCTAATCTTGCACCTCAATTGGAAAAATACCCGTTTTTCGGGTTCAGAAAATGGAAAGTCAAGATTTCTCCAAAGGGCCACGAAATATCTAGTTAGATAAGTCGCTTGCAATGCCGAGAGGGCGCTAGGTTCTTGGTTTAGGCTCAATCCATGTAGTGGTTCCATGTTATGGGCACCGAGGGGGTATTCTAGGGTTGGAATCCATGTTAACTCACACTCGATAGACATCCTGGTGGTGCATTGGGTGCCAAAGGACCTGGTATGCCTTGCTCATGATTTTATGAGGGCACTGGGTCACATGCAAGGGCTCCAGGAGTTCTTTTCACATTTTTTATTTTTTTAGATCTTGTTTGGTGCTTCCCATAAAAGGTGAAACCCGCCGGCGGCCGCGGCAAGGCAACGGTCGGTGCAATCTTCGACCCCGGCATGCATCCAGCCTAGGTACCCCACGAGGCACCCCAAACCATTTTTCCCTGAAAATTCAGAGTGTCTTATAGGGTGTATACAGTTAGAACCCGCATTTACCGGGCCGTAACTACAAAAATACAGTATATGCTTGCACCACGAGATAAATATCCACCTCCCGGGAATGGCCATGCACCAGGTGTAGTATGCGTGGAAATTTACTTGGGCCCCTGGGCGCGCCCTAATCTTGCACCTCCTTTGGGAAAACACCAGTTTTTCGGGTTCAGAAAATGGAAAGTCAAGATTTCTCCAAGTGACCAAGAAATCTCTAGTGGGAGAAGTAGCTTGCGATGCCAAGAGGGAGCTAGGTGCTTGGTTTGGGCTCAATCCATGGAGTGGTTCCATCATCTGGGCAGCGAGGGGGGATTCTAGGGTTGGAAGCCATGTTAACTCACACTCGATAGACATCCCGATGGTGCCTTGTGTGCCAAAGGACCTGGTATGCCTTGCTTATGATTTGATGAGGGTAGTGGGTCACATGGAATGGCTCCACGAGATGTTTTCACATTATTTTTATTTTTTTAGATTTTGTTTCGTGCTTCCCAAAAAAGACGAAACCCGCAGACGGTTCGGCAACGCAATGGTCGGTGCAATCTTGGAACCAGGCATGCATCCATCCTAGGTACCACATGAGGCACCCCAAATCATTTTTTCCTGAAAATTAAGAGTGTATTATAGGGTACATAAATTTAGAAACCGCATTTACCGGGCTGTAACTCAAAAATAAATACAGTATATGCTTGCCCCACGAGATAAATACCCACCTCCTGAGAATGTCCATGCACCATGGTGTACCATGAGTGGAAATTGCCTCCGGATCCTGGGGGCGCCCTAATCTTGCACCTCCTTTGGGAAAACACAATTTTTTCGGGTTAAGAAAATGGAAATCAAGATTTCTCCAAATGACCATGAAATATCTAGTTGGAGAAGTCGCTTGCGATGCCGAGAGGGAGCGTGGTGCCGAGTTTGGGCTCAATCCATGGAGTGGTTCCATCTACTGGGCAGTGAGAGGGGGATCTAGGGTTGGAAGCCATGTTAACTCACACTCGATAGACAACCTGGTGGTGCCTTCGGTGCCAAAAGACCTGGTATGCCTTGCTTATGATTTTATGAGGGACGTGGCTCAGATGCAAGGGCCATAGGAGCTATTTTCACATTTTTTTATTTTTTATATTTTGTTTGGTGCTTCCCAAAAAAACGGCGAAACCCGTCGGCGGCCGCGGAAACGCAATGATCGGTGGAATCTTGGACCCAGGAATGCATCTAGCCTACGCACCCCATGGGGCACCCCAAACTATTTTTCCCTGAAAATTGAGAGCATCTTATGGGGTACATACAGTTAGAAACCGCATTCATCGGGATGTAACTAAAAAAATACAGTTTATGCTTGCACCACAAGATAAATACCCACCTCCCGGGAATGGCCATGCACCATGGTGTAGCATGCGTGGAAATTGTGTTAGGCCCGTGGGCTCGCCCTAATCTTGCACCTCCTTTGGGAAACACTGGTTTTTCGGGTTCAGAAAATGGAAATTCAAGATTTCTCCAAATGACCATGAAATATCTTGTTGGAGGAGTCTCTTGCGATGCCGAGAGGGAGATAGGTGCCGGATTTGGGCTCAATCCAGGGAGTGGTTCCATGTTCTGGCAGCGAGGGGGGGGGGGGAATTTAGGGTTGGAAGCCATGTTAACTCACATTTGATAGAGATCCTGGTGGTCCCTTGGGTGCCAAATGACCTGGTATGCCTTGCTTATGATTTTATAAGGGCAGTGGGTCACATGCAAGGTCTCCAGGATCTGTTTTCACATTTTTTTTAGATTTTGTCTGGTGCTAACCAAAAAAACAGCAAAACCCGACGGCGGCCGCGGCAACCGAACGGTCGGTGCAATCTTGGTCCCAGCATAGGTACCCCATGGGGCAACCCAAACCGTTTTCCCTGAAAATTGAGAGTGTCTTATAGGGTACATACAGTTAGAAACCGCATTTACGAGGCCATAACTCAAAAAATAAAGTATATTCTTGCACCATGAAATAAATACCCAGTTCCCAGGAATGTCCATGCACCAAGGTGTTGCATCTGTGGAAATTTCCTCGGGCCCCTGGGCACGACCTAATCTTGCACCTCCTTTGGGAAAACACCGGTTTTTCGGGTTAAGAAAATGGAAAGTCAAGATTTCTCCGAATGACCACGAAATCTCTTTTTGGAGGAGTCTCTTGCGATGCCGAGAGGGAGCTAGGTCCTGGGTTTAGGCTAAATCCACGGAGTGGTTCCATGTTCTGGGCAGCGAGGCGGGGAATCTAGGGTTAGAAGCCATGTTAAGTCACACTCGATAGACATCCTGCTGGTGCCTTGGGTGCCAAAGGACCTGCTATGCCTTGCTAATGATTTGATGAGGGCAGTGGGACACATGCAAGGGCTCCAGTAGATGTTTTCACATTATTTTTATTTTTTTAGATTTTGTTTGGTGCTGCCTAAAAAACGACGTAACTCGCCGACGGCCGCGGCAACACAACGGTCGGTGCAATCTTGGACCCAGGCATGCATCCAGCCTAGGTACCCCATGGGGCACCCCAAACCTTTTTTTCCTTAAAATTGAGTGTCTTATAGGGTACATAAAGTTAGAAACCACATTTACCCAATCGTAACTAAAAAAATAGTATATGCTTGCACCACGAGATAAATACCCACCTCCTCGGAATGGCCATGCACCATGTAGCATGCGTGGAAATTGCCTCGGGACCCTGGGCGCACCCTAATATTGCACCTCCTTTGCGAAAACACCGTTTTTCAGGTTACGAAAATGGAAAATCAAGATTTCTCCAAATGACCATGAAATCTCTAGTTAGAGAAGTCGCTTGTGATGCCGAGAGGGAGCTTGGTGCCGGGTTTGGGCACAATCCATGGAGTGGTTCATGTACTGGGAAATGAGAGGAGAATCTAGGGTTGGAAGCCATGTTAACTCACACTCGATAGACATCCTGGTGGTGCCTTGGGTTCCAAAGGACCTCGAATGCCTTGCTTATGATTTTATGGTGGAAGTGGGTCACATGCAAGGGCTCCAAGAGATATTTTCACATTTTTTTAGATTTTGTTTGTTGCTTCCCAAAAAAATGGCGAAAGCCGCAAGCGGCCGCAGAAACGCAACGATCGGTGGAATGTTGGTCCCAGGCATGGATCTAGACTATGTACCCCATGGGGCACCCCAAACCATTTTTCCCTGAAAATTGAGAGTGTCTTATGGGGTACATAAGTTAGAAACCGCATTTACCGGCCCGTAACTAAAAAATACAGTTTATGCTTGAACCCCGAGATTAATACCACCTCCCGAGAATGGCCATGCACCATGGTGTAGCATGCGTGGAAATCTCCTCGGCCCCTGGGTGCGCCTAATATTGCACCTCCTTTGGTAAAACACTGATTTTTTGGGTTCAGAAAATAGAAAGTCAAATTTCTCCAAATGACCACGAAATCTCTAGTTGGACGAGTCTCTTGTGATGCCGAGAGGGACCTAGGTGTCGGGTTTGGGCTCAATCCATGGAGTGGTTCCATGTACTCGGCAGCGAGGCGTGGAATCTAGGTTTGGAAGCCATGTTAACTCACACTCAATAGACATCCTGGTCATGCCTTGGTGCCAAAGGACCTGGTATGCCTTGCTTATGATTTTATGAGGGCAGTGGGTCTCATGCAAGGGATCCAGGAGCTGTTTTCACATTATTATTATTTTACATTTTGTTTGGTGCTGACCAAAAAAAACGACGAAACCCGCTGATGGATGCAGAAATGCAACGGTCGGTGCAATCTTGGACCCAGGCATGCATCCAGCCTAGGTACCCCATGGGGCACACCAAACCATTTTTCCCTGAAAATTGAGAGTGTCTTATAGGGTACATAAAGTTAGAAATCGCATTTACCGGGCCGTAACTCAAAAAAATATACAGTATATGCTTGCACCGCAAGATAAATACCCATCTCCTGGGAATGTCCATGCACCATGGTGTAGCATGCGTGGAAATTGCCTAGGGCCCATGGGCACGGCGTAAGCTTGCACCTCCTTTGGGAAACACCGGTTTTTCGGGTTCAGAAAATGGGAAGTCAAGATTTCGCCAAATGACCATGAAATCTCTAGTTAGAGGAGTCTCTTGCGATGCCGAGAGGGAGTTAGGTGCCGAATTTGGGCTCAATCCTTGAAGTGGTTCCATATTCTGGGCATCGAAGGGGGGGATCTAGGGTTGGAAGCCATGTTAACTCACACTCGATAGACATCCTGGTGGTTCCTAGGGTGCCAAATGACCTGGTATGCCTTGCTTATGATTTTATGAGGGTAGTGGGTCACATGCAAGGTCTCTAGGATCTGTTTTCATATTTTTTTATTTTTTTTAGATTTTGTTTGGTGCTGCCCAAAAAAATGGCGTAACCCGCCGGCGGCCACGGCAACCCAACGGTCGATGCAATCTTGGACCCAGGCATGCATCCAGCCTAGGTACCCCATGGGGCAACCCAAACCATTTTTCCCTGAAAATTGAGAGTGTCTTATACGGTACATACAGTTAGAAACCATATTTACCAGGCCATAACTCAAAAAAATACAATATATGCTTGCACCATGAGATAAGTTCACACTTCCCGGTAATGGCCATGCACCGTGGTTGAGCATCCGTGGAAATTTCCTGGGGCCCCTAGGCGTGCCTTAATCTTGCACCTCCTTTGGGAAAACACCGGTTTTTCGGGATCAGGAAATGAAAGTCAAGATTTCTCCAAATGACCACAAAATATACAGTTGGAGGAGTCTCTTGCGATGCCGAGAGGGAGCTAGGTGTCGGGTTTGGGCTCAATTCATGGAGTGGTTCCACATTCTGGGCAGCGAGGCATGGGAATCTAGGGTTGGAGGCATGTTAAGTCACACTCGATACACATCCTGCTTGTGTCTTGGGTGCCAAAGGACCTGGTATGCCTTGCTAATGATTTGATGAGGGCAGTGGGTCACATGCAAGGGCTCTAGGATATGTTTTCACATTATTTATTTTTTTATATTTTGTTTGGTGCTGCCTAAAAAACGACGAAACCCGCTGGCGGCAGCGCGGCAACCCAACGGTCGATGCAATCTTGGACCCAGGCATGCATCCAGCCTAGGTACCCCATGGGGCACCCCAAACCATTTTTTCCTCAAAATTGAGTGTCTTATAGGGTACATAAAGTTAGAAACCACATTTACCCGATCGTAACTCAAAAAAAATAGTATATGCTTGCACCTCGAGATAAATACACACCTCCTGGGATGGCCATGCACCATGGTGTAGCATGCGTGGAAATTGCCTCGGGACCCTAGGTGCACCCTAATCTTGCACCTCCTTTGAGAAAACACTATTTTTTCGGGTTAAGAAAATGGAAAATCAAGATTTCTCCAAATGACCTTGAAATCTCTAGTTAGAGAAGTCGCTTGCGATGCCGAGAGGGTGCTTGGTGCCGGGTTTGGGCACAATCCATGGAGTGGTTCATGTACTGGGCAGTGAGAGGAGAATCAAGGATTGGAAGCCATGTTAACTCACACTCGATAGACATCCTGGTGGTGCCTTGGGTTCCAAAGGACCTGGTATGCCTTGCTTATGCTTTTATGAGGGAAGTGGGTCACATGCAAGGGCTCCAAGAGCTATTTTCAAATTTTTTTAGATTTTGTTTGGTGCTTCCCAAAAAAATGGCAAAACCCGCCGGCGGCCGCAGAAACACAATGATCGGTGGAATGTTGGACCCAGGCATGGATCTAGCCTACGTACCCCATGGGGCACCCCAAACCATTTTCCCTGAAAATTGAGAGTGTCTTATGGGGTATATAAGTTAGAAACCGCATTTATCGGCCTGTAACTAAAAAATACAGTATATTCTTGCACCCCGAGATTAATACCCACCTACCGGGAATGGACATGCACCATGGTGTAGCATGTATGGAAATTTCCTCGGCCCTGGTCGAGCCTAATATTGCACCTCCTTTGGTAAAACACTGGTTTTTCGGGTTCAGAAAATGGAAAGTCAAGATTTCTCCAAATGACCACGAAATCTCTAGTTGGAGGAGTCTCTTGCGATACCGAGAGGTAGTTAGGTGCCGAATTTGTTGGGCTCAATCCGTGGAGTGGTTCCATGTACTCAGCATCAAAGGGGGGAATCTAAGTTTGGAAGCCATGTTAACTCACACTCAATAGACATCCTGGTGGTGCCTTGGTGCCAAAGGACTTGGTATGCCTTGCTTATGATTTTATGAAGGAAGTGGGACTCATGCAAGGGATCCAGGAGCTGTTTTCACATTTTTTTTACATTTTGTTTGGTGCTGACCAAATAAACGACGAAACCCGCCAACGGACGCAGAAATGCAATGGTCGGTGCAATCTTGGACCCAGGCATGCATCCAGCCTAGGTACCCCATGGGGCACACCAAACCATTTTTCCCTGAAAATTGAGACTGTCTTATAGGGTACATACAGTTAGAAATCGCATTTACCGGGCCGTCACTAAAAAAATACAGTATATGTTTGCACCACGAGATAAATACCCACCTCCTGGGAATGGCCATGCACCATGGTGTAGCATGCGTGGAAATTGCCTGGGTGCCCTGGGCACGCCCTAATCTTGCACCTCCTTTGGGAAACACTGGTTTTTCGGGTTTAGAAAATGGAAAGTCGAGATTTCTCCAAATGACCATGAAATCTCTAGTTGGAGGAGTCTCTAGCGATGCCGAGAGGGATTTAGGTGCTGGATTTGGGCTCAATCCATGGAGTGGTTACATATTCTGCGCATCGAAGGGGGGGATCTAGGGTTGGAAGCCATGTTAACTCACACTCGATAGACATCCTGGTGGTGCCTAGGGTGCCAAATGACCTGGTATGCCTTCCTTATGATTTGATGAGGGCAGTGGGTCACATGCAAGGTCTCTAGGATCTGTTTTCACATTTTTTTATTTTTTAGATTTTGTTTGGTGCCCAAAAAAACGGTCGATGCAATCTTGGACCCAGGCATGCATCCAACCTAGGTACCCAATGGGGCAACCCAAACCGTTTTTCCTTGAAAATTGAGAGTGTCTTATACGATACATACAGTTAGAAACCACATTTACCGGGCCATAACTCAAAAAATACAGTATATGCTTGCACCATGAGATAAGTTCGCACTTCTCGGTAATGGCCATGCACCATGGTGTAGCATCCGTGGAAAATGCCTCAGGCACCTGGGCGCGCCCTAATATTGCACCTCCTCTGGGAAAACACCGGTTTTCAGGTACAAAAAATGGAAAGTCAAGATTTCTCTAAATGACCATGAAATCTCTAGTTGGAGAAGTCGCTTGCGCTGACGAGAGGGAGCTAGGTGCCAGGCTTGGGCTCAATCCATGGAGTGGTTCCAATTTCTGGGCAGCGAGAGGGGGAATATAGGGTTAGAAGCCATGTTAACTCAGTTTTGCCCTCTACGCTAGTCATGAATACCCAGAAAAGCCCTTACTATAGCTCACCCTGAAACTAGCATGTCCTGATTGGTCAGATAGTTCTCACACGGATTGTGCCCGCCAACCATTGATCCTGTTTGATCTAACGGCAACACGAAATTGTTATAGTAGAAACATCCCAATATTATTACACATGACATGGTAGTTACAACAATCATAATGCAAGACATTGCAATTAAATATATAATAACAATACTAACAATAGAACATTACTCGTCGTCGTTGTCCTTATCATCGTTCTTGGTGGCTGCAGTGGTGTCCTCCAATGACTCATCGGCAACACCCTCCTCGTAGCAAGATCTCCAATATCTGCATACAGTGGTGTATGAATCCACCTCTATGTGTATATTAATCTTAGCTTGATCAGCATCTGGTGGTCCATAAACTTGAGCAGCAGAAGCTCTGGTAGCAAGATTTCCAATATCTGCATACATATCATCAATCATCGCTTCAACTTAACCTGATGATTAGCTGCACAACACTCCCAAAGCATTTGAAGCTCATGGGAGTGCTCAATTTGCACATAGGTATCACTCATGTTACGCCACACCAATTTTCCCTCTATCTGGATCCCCAAGGAATTCTACAATGAAGCATATCTATTAGCTACAAAACAGACACAACCTCTTTGTAGTTGACAAGCTGACACACATCCTGCTCGAACACAACCCTCTCGCAACCAAAATCTAGTTTTTCAGTGTACTAGCGGGCATGAACCGTGAACTCATATAGGTCTGCTGCATCAAAGATATTCCTAATTTGATTAAAAAGGGGACCTTTCAGTTCATTCGACACTACTCTGCAAAAATAATCTACTTGCAAGAAAAGGTACAGAAAAGAAAATTCACCTCTCTCTCTTCTCTCGGGTGGTTTTCTTTGAGATCTGGGTTGCACAACCCCCACTACAGCCGAACACTCCGCCACCGGCCTAGCTTCTATCTTCAACCCGCTCCTTGTAGGTACCCTGTTAGCATACTTCTGGCTAACCTCCTCGCTAACATGGGCTATAGACCCTGCCGGTGCATCGCTTGTCTCGCATTGTGCCAGAGACGCTATCTCCGATGAAGCTAAATCAGTCGCCAACATAGCTACCACCTTGGCCAAGTTTGACATGCCGCCGCCGGATTCGGTGTGTGTGTGGGGGGTGGGGGGGGGGGGGGTGGGGAGGGGGTGGGGGTGTGTGGGAGGTGGAGGTGGCGGGGAGAAAATGACCGTCGCCACCGCCGAACCAGATTCAATGTAGGAGGAGGGAGAAAAAGGACCGCCGCCGCCTGATTTAGTGTCGGGGGTTAGGAAAGTACAAAAATGGATTTGCCCATGCGCCACGTGCAGGGTGACATAGAAGGGGCACAGCAGGGGCACGACAGGTACTAATGTAACAGAATATCCTAACATAACGGCTAATATTTTAAAATATTTGGTTTTGCCACCATTCACTCGAAATGCCCCTCTCGGGAATTACCCCACCAATTTTTCGAAGCGCGGTGATTACACGCAACTCGGACCCCGCGATGCCTTTGCCTACAAACTTCCGTGCCACAAAGTAACAAGCCCGCCTCAAGCGATCGCCAACACCCACAACTGCCCACCACCCGAGCCCCCAAACTTCCAACCACGGGCCATGCACCCCACGCTCTCAAGCAACGATCTGCGACCGACAAACAACACGGTCGTTGCTAACGGTTAGTCGATCGATGCACAAATGCACATCCTCAACAATCAAGCCTGGCGAGCATGCCGGCCCAACGACCTAAGGCACACCCTCACCAACCGCAGCGACCCCGGCCCAAGGGGTTCCCTCTATCGAGTTGGCCCGAGTGATTTGGACCAATGATCCGAGGAGAAAAGTACCCTGCCAACTTCAAGGTGCCAAAGGAGATCGAGAAGTACGACCCAACGTATGACCTAGTGGTGTGGCTAGATACATACCTCATGGAAATGGGAATCGCAGGCCACACTGACCTTTTCACCGCTCTCTACCTCCCCCCGATGATGGAGGGAGCAACCCGGCAATGGATCAACACCCAACCCGAAGGTAGCATCGACTCGTGGGAGGACAAGCGCGAGGCCTTTGTCAGGCACTTCGAGTGCTCTTACAACCGTGCCACCACCATCAAAGAACTGGATCATTGCATCTAGGGACCGCGCGAGTCGTCCCGCCACTATTTACAATGGTGGAAGGGCCTGTGGATCAACGCTTCTAGCATCCACTCCTTCAAGAACGTGTGCCGGTATGAACCTCTGGTCGCCAAGATCAAGAGGGTCTAACGGACACTCGACATCATCCCCGACCTCCTTGAGTTCGCCAAGTGTTACGCGGAGGAACCCAACCAAGACTTCAATGATGAGTCAGAAGGAAGACGTCGTGCAAGCGGAAACGACAATGGGAGGCAGCAGGAGATGCGCTATGGCAACACTCGCCTCACCGGCAAACTCCTTGGTGATGGGCGAGTCGACTTCGTCGCCAACACCGGCTATGGGGCGCGACATGAAAAACTTCCACTGTGATGAAGGGAACTACCGCGACAGCGGAAACTACCACACGAACAACGCGACGAGGCCGAAATTTGACCCCGCCTCCCTACTTAACCAGCCTTGTGTCTACCACAGCAAGGAGGGGAAACCCGCCACTCACACCACCGCTGAGTGCCACTCCCTGAAGGAGATCGAGAAGGCAAGGCGAGCAAGGGAAGACCCCAACAACGAACCGCGAAGGGTCAACTGCAACGCCGGTGGGTTCGGCAAAGCCGTCGGCTCGCTGCACACATTCACCGAGCTTGGCACCAAGCACGAGAAGAAGGTGCTCGCCTATGCAGTCGCCTTGAACGCGGTGGCAAAAGTCAACATCCCTTGCTTCCTCAACTGGTACGAGTAGAGCATCACCTGGAGCCATGCGGACAACGCACCGCGGATCGAGTATCCTGGGCGAGTTGCCCTGGTGGTCAAGCCCAGAGTGGCTGACTATTGGCTCCCCAATACATTGATGGACAGTGGGAGCTCCATGAACATCCTCTAGCTGGATACGTTCAAAAGAATGTAGCTCACCACCGTCCATGGCATCATCCCCGGTCGGAAGGCATAGCCAATCGGCAAGGTGACGCTACCAGTTACCTTCGGCACACCCTCCAACTTCCGCATCGACCGGATCATCTTCGAACTGGTGAATTTCCGTAGCCCCTATCACTACGTCCTGGGGAGACAAGCATTCGCCAAATTCATGGTGGCCCCATATTACGCGTACAACATGACGAAGCTCCCAGGGCCATGCGACATCATCATCGTCCACGGCAATCCCGACATGGCCGTCGAATGCGAGGAAAAAGGCGTGGAACTCGCGGACGTCGTCATCACCACGGAAACCAACCACGCCCACGAACTCGCCAAGTATGCAAGTGGAGTCGACAAGGACAACCCCATTATCCTGAAGAAGCCCAACGCAGAAAATGCCAGATCGATAATGTTCAAGGCTTCCATGCACACACGCACCCACTACTAGAGAAAAGGTTATGCGAGGCGCATATCTAGCTTCAAGACTTGCCTATTTTTTATACGAGGCGCATATGATATGTGCCTCCTATACTTCACATATGCGAGGCGCATATCGATATGCGCCTCCTATATTCTGCATATGCGAGGCACAGATTGCTATGCGCCTCCTATACTCTGCATATGCGTCCCCTATATTCTACATATGCGAGGTGCATATTGATTCAAATGCGCCTCGTATATTACTTTTGAATTTTAAAAAAATGTGGCCAGATCTAGATCTGGTCGAAATTTCGCCGGCTCTCGTCGGAGGCCGTGCGCGTGGCCACAGTCTACCACCACAGGCATGTGCGGGATGCCATGGCCATGGGGGTGCCAGAGATGGTGGAGGAGGATGAGGCCGCCGAAGGTTGTCGCCGGAGGTGGAGGAGGAGGATATGGTCGGTGTGGTTGTGGAGGCCATGGATGGAGTGGTCGCCGAAGGAGGAGAAGGTCGCCGAAGGAGGAGAAGGAGGAGGAGAGTAGAGGAGGAGGAGAGTGGAGAAGGAGGAGGAGAAGGGGAGAAGAAGGAGAGGTGGAGGACAAGGAGAAAGATAAGGAGGAGAAGGAAAAGGAGAAGGAAAAGGAGAAGGAGGAGAGGTGGTAGGTGTTATATAGGTGTGGTAGGTGGCTGTTTCGAATTTAAATCTAGCCAGGTTATAGGAGGCGCATATTGCTCCATACGCACCTCCTATACTTGAAACTATAGGAGGCGCATATTGCTCCATATGTGCCTCCTATACTTCAAACTATAGGACGCGCATATGACCATATGTGCCTCGCCTATGCGACGCCTACCTCCATCCGGGCCCACATGAGTTACTTGAGGCGCACTCTGCTTCATGGGCCTCGCATATTCGACCACCGACCTCCACCCAGGCCCACACAGCTTATGTGAGGCGCATTCTTCCCATATGCGTCTCCTATACTTGAAACTATAGGAGGCCCATATTCTTCCCATATGCGCCTCCTATACTTGAAACTATAGGAGGCCCATATTACCATATGTGCCTCTCCTATGCGGCCACCTACCTACACCCGGGCTTGCATGAGTTATTTGAGGCACATATGACCATATGCGCCTCGCATATTATCAAGTATAGGAGGCGCATATGACCATATGTGCCTTGCATATTCAAGCACCTCCCAACACTCGGGCCCACACAGATTATGCGAGGCGCATTCTATCCATATGCGCCTCGCCTATCTGATATATAGGAGGCGCATATTACTAGAATGCCCCTCGCATAATCTGGGGCTTCTAGATTTCGTCCGTACAGGGATTATAGGAGGCGCATTCTTATCATATGCCCCTCGCCTATTTTTATACTAGAGGCGCATGGAGAAGGAGTGCGCCTCACCTATTTTGTAGGAGGCACATATGGTCTAGATCTGCCTCCTATAAGCATGTCTCCTATAGCCTTTTCTCTAGTAGTGACCGTCGAGCTAGTCTCGGGCGACTCCAACCAGATGGTCACCATCGGGACAAACATGAGCCCCGCATAGGAAAGCATGCTCATCGAGTTTCTCCATGAGAATCTCGACATCTTCGCATGGAAACCATCTGACATGCCAGGTGTCCCGAGGGAACTCGCTGATAACAAGCTCAATGCCGACCCCAGGGCGCAACTTCTAAAACAGTTGATGTGGCCCTTCAATGAAGAGAGCCGCCGAGCAATCACCGAAGAAGTGAAGCGTCTACTCGCCGCAGGCTTCATTCGTCCCATCAAGTACTCCAAGTGGTTGGAAAACCCAGTCCTGGTCATGAAGAAGAACAAGACCTGGAGAATGTGCATCAACTATACCAACCTCAACAGCGCCTGCCCGAAAGAGGAATTCATCCTATCGCGCATCGACCAGATCATTGACTCGACCGCTGGATCGGAGTCGTGTTCTTCCTCGATGCATACTCCGATTACAACCAGATCAAGATGGCGGTCGAGGATGAGGAAAAACGGCGTTTATCACGCCTTTCGGTGCCTACTGCTACATCGCCATGACGTTCGGCCTTAAAAATGCTGTTGCGACCTACCAACGCTGCATGCAGGAGTGCCTTGCGAGTCAAATTGGCGGCAACATCCACCTTTACATCGATGATGTTGTGGTAAAATCCACTCACCAGAGCGACCTGCTCGCCGACCTAGCCGAAACCTTCGTAAATCTGTGGAGGTACAATATCAAGCTCAATCCAGGGAAATGCACCTTCGGCATGCCCACTGGACAGCTCCTGGGATATGTAGTCTCCAAGCGAGGCATCGAGGAAAAACCCACCAAGATCGACACCATTGCACGACTCGGGAAGCCCGACTGTCTCCACGACGTCCAAAAGTTGGTCGGTCGAGTCGTGGCCCTTAGCCGCTTCATCCCCCGGCTCAGCGAGAAGGCAATGCCTCTCTACCTCCTGATGTGCAAGAACCCCATGTTCTAGTGGGATGAAGAAGCAAATAACACGCTCAAAGTGCTCAAGGAAGTTCTGCTCGCAGCACCAATACTCGCCTCCCCTATCGACAAGGAGCCGATGCTCGTATACGTCGCGGCCTCCACACAAGTCGTCAGCTCCATCATGTCCATCGAGCGACCAGAGGAGGGCAAGGAACGCCCCGTTCAGCACCCGGTCTACTACATCAGCGAGGTCCTGATAGATTCACGGCATCGCTACAGGCAATACCAGAAACTGGTATACACGGTCTTCGGAGCCCAACGACGACTCCCACACTACTTCCAGGAGCACCTGGTCATGGCATCTCCTCCGCGCCACTATAGGACATCATCCGCAATCGTGATGCGACTAGGCGAGTTGCCTAGTGGTCCGTCGAAATAGGCGTCCACAAAATAAAATATGAGCCACGCAATGCGATCAAATCGTAAGACTTAGGTGATTTCCTCGTTGACTAGGAAGAAGCACAACAGCCAGAGAAGGTGCCCTATCTTGATTTCTGGTTGATCCACTTCGACGGATCCAAGAACATGGACAGTCCAGGGGATGGGATCATACTCACCTCCCCCAAAGGCGACAAGCTCCGTTATGTGCTATACCTCGACTTCACGCCCTGCACCAACAATATGGCCGAATATGAGGCCCTCCTTCACGGCATGTGGGCCACCAAGGAGATGAACGTCAATCGCCTACGGTGCTACAGCGACTCCTACCTCGTCGCCGCACAAGTCGCTGGTATCTGCGGCGCCATCTCCCCCATCATGGCAGCATATCACCAAGCGGTGGACCATCTAGGGGACCACTTTACCGGCTACTCCGTCGAGTGGATCGACAGGTGCAGAAATGAGTAGGCTGACGCACTCTCCCACATCGGATCGTCTTGATAAACACCACCCGTGTGCATCTTCCTGGACATCATCCACAGGCCTTCGGTCTCCCTGCCGAAAGAGATCGACATTAGGATACCACTGCAACCCGAGCCCGCCCTGGTCGCCATGATTTCAGAGCCCACTGACTGGACCGCACCATATCTCACCTACCTCGAGAACAGGATCCTACCTTCGGACGAGATGGAGGCGCGAATGATAGTGCGATGCTGCAAATCCTTCGTCATCATCAACATCGAACTCCAAAAACATAGCATGACCGGCGTGTTCCGGCGTGACCGGCGTACAACCAGGGGAAGGACGCAAGATCCTCCAAGACATCCACGTCGGCGACTATGGCCATCATGCTGGCGCTCGGTCGCTAGTTGGCAAAGCCATGCGACATGGCTTCTATTGGCTCACGGCACCCACTCATGCCGCCAACATCGTCCAACGCTGCGTCGGATGCCAGAAATATGCTAACCAGACGCACATCCCTGGTTCGGCCCTCAAGACAATCCCCATCACCTAGCCATTCGCCGTATGGGGCATCGACATGGTGGGCCGGTTCAAGAAGGCCCATTTGGCTACACCCCCCTCTTGGTCGTAGTCAAAAAGTTGACCAAATGGGTGAGGCCAAGCCAATCAAGAAGTGCGACAGCAAGACCTCCACCAAGTTCCTCTATGATTTAATCTACCGGTACGGGTACCCGCAGAGCATCATCACGGATAATGGCACCAACTTCTCAAAAGGCGCCATGGCTGATTTCTACGAGGAGCACGGCATACGAATCGACCTCGCCTCAGTCGCTGACCCACTAACATAGGGGGTGTATCGTAGTACTTTTGATAAATAGGAGTGTCGATCCCAACAAGGAGCAGAAGGTGCTGAACAGTGGTATGGAGCAGGAAATCCCTATGAATACTTAGCAAACGGATTTTTAGTGGTTTTCTGACAAGGCAAAAAAACAAAGAGCAAGTAACAAAAGTAACAAACAAATGGAGAAAGTGGCCCAATCCTTTCTTAGCAAAGTACAAGCCGGTGGAAATACATATAAGGACCAAACGTTCTCGAGGACACATGGGAATTCTGTCAAGTGCTTTCTCTTCAAATAGCTGAGTACTCTTCTTTGGTGTTTGTAAGTGTTGTGTGGGTGAACCCGTGCTAACATACCACCCTTCCTAGGACTAATACATACTTGTGATTAAACTCCCTGCAAACATCCATAACTACAGGAAAGTAATTAAGATATAAATCTAACCCCGCGATTAGTAGCCAAATAGACAATGCATTCCCCTTGGGCCATAAATGGTGAAGTGTCATGTAGTCGACGTTCACATGACACCACTAGAATAATAGCTCCACGACTTAGATACTAAACCATTGAATAATAACTCATCACAGATTCACTACTAACAACATGACTTCTCCCATGTCCTCAAGAACTAAACGAACTACTCACAAGACATCATATGGATCAAGATAAAAGATGATATGATAATAGAAAACAATTTGAACATAAACAATAATCCGACGGTTCCACTCACAAGCATCAACTACAATAGTAATAAACACCGGGAAAGTTTCCCCTAAGAACTAAAGCAATATCAATCACAATTGTTACAGCGGGACGGAGTGGTGATGATGGTGCTGGTGGAGATGATGGTGTGGATGATGATGATGATCCCGATGAAGCCTAGCTTGATGTCAGTGTTGATGGCGACGGTCTCCCCTCTCTGGAAAGGAATTCTCCCGGTAGAAATCTGTCTGCCAGATAGATCTTTCTCTCTCGGTGTTTTCCGCCCCTAGAGGCGGCGGAAATCTATCTGTGGTCGCTCCCCCAGTATTAGGGTTCCGTAGGGAAGATATAGGCGAAAGGGTGGAGTTGGAGGCCGGGCAGGTGGGCCACACCTTCCCTAGGCGCTGGGTCAGGTGGGCCCGCACCTAGTGGGGTGTGGGCCCCTCGAGGCCCATCTGCGTCCCTCTTTCTGGCTTCCTTCGTCTTTTGGTAAAATAATACGTTTCCATATTTTTCTAGTATTTTTCTGATCTTCACGAAATTGCACGGAAACGTCTTCTTTTCCATTAGAATCCAAACTCCCGCAGTCCATCCTTCAGGAATCATTCAACATGCATAAACATATGGAAAATCCATAAGTCATACCTTAGAATAAGACAAACATCAATGAATAGAGGTAAATTATGATATAGAAAGGTGATGCAAATTGGGCGTATCAACTCCCCCAAGCTTAGACTTCGCTTGTCCCCAAGTGAATACTAATCTCAGTAAACATGTCCACAGGTTTATGGAGTGAAGTGTCGATAAAAGAATATGAACAAGAAGCATCACACTTACCGTTGCACAACTCATAGAAGAAAGCAACTCACCATTATATAACTTAGCTTGCAACCAAGTACAACAGTCACAATAGAGATGCATAAAGATAAATCATAATTGGAATTAGCAAAATTGTTCTTGGTCAGAGAACACCTGGCAATAGTTTCACAAAAGTTTTTTTTGTAGAAGTTTCAAAACAGGAGTACTCTTTGCTCAAAAAGGTTTTTCACAAGTGAAGGCTTTCAAAGTAATACTCAATAGATAAGAGTTTTGTGCAAACAAGGAAGATGAAGAACCTGATTGAATAAATCACCACATGAATGCTTGAAACACAACAACTCAAATGCTTGCTGGAGATAGAGAGGAAGTAGGTTTACTGACTCAACTAGTAACTAGGAGAAAGGTCCCTTTATAGAGGGTAGCAGTGATTACAAGTCATAAAGATCTTCTAAAAGATTATGATACTTACTAGCTTTGAGCCCTCATTGCCCCTATCATAAGCATCTTGAGATGATTAAGGTCAAAGTGAACAAAGATGGAGCATATGCTTGACAAAATATAAGTTGGCAATCTCATGTCCCTTGAATATGAGGGCCACTCCTCATGCATACTCAACTTTGGGTCCAGTTAAGTTCTTCTCATTGTAAGTATCATGGAAAATGAGCATCCATCAGAATGAGACTTGGCAAATGGTACAGGCGCTTTTCCATAACCAAAATACAACTTACGAACCAACAAGAAAGAAAACAAATGATACAAAATACTTGTAAGCTTTTTATTTCTTTTTCTCTTTCATAGTAATGCTAGTAACCAGAACTCGGTTTGCCAAAACCAATTTGGATCCACTTGATGATCGCAAAGTGGTGCCAATACTGATCAACAAGATCCATCATATAATAGAGATTGCAAACTAAAATAAGAAGTGAAAAAAGTAAATGATGAGACTTCTCATTAATAATCCAATAAAGGCACTCACACCAAGGGATACATAGATAATCAACTAAAGGAGAGATACTTCCACATGCAAACCAAACTATAATATAACCCCTCTACCACAGATATGAATCCACTAAAAAGTTAAAAGATAAAAGATAATGGTGGTGATACCGCGACACTCCCCCAAGCTTGGAACAAGCCAAGGGGATGCCAAACCTGATGACGAATTACTCCTTCGGTGGTGGTGGTGTTGTCTTGTCATCATCAAACTTCCAAGGCAATGGTTCCCCATCCAAAAAGGATGTCCTTGTTTCTTCAATCCTGAAACTAGCAACAGAGCTTACGCGATCAAATCTAGCCTCATACTCATAGTTTTGGTTCTGTATGTCATAGAGATATGCTTGCAATTGGTTGGTGGTCTAACAGAGTGAAAAGATCTCTTCTTGGAGCTCATCTACTTCTCCCTCGTGCTTGGTGATGAGTTCTGAACTTATCTTATGAATAATATCCACCTCGCGTTCTTCCATCTTCTTGTACCTGAAAACTTCCTGTTCCAATGCTTCCATCCTGTCTTTTAGACTGCCTTCTCCTTTAGGGCCTTGAACTTATTTCATTTATACCTTCCCCTCCTTGAGGATCAACTCTTTGGGATGAATCCTCAACTCATACATGTACGAGTTGAGGGCATCCGCAGAGGAACCTTCCTTGGGTGATACAGAAGAAGACATTGAGGCTCCAAATATGAGAATTTTCCTGACAAAAATAGATCGAAACAAAAACACGTCGAGAACATGGTGCAAGAACCTCAGGGAACCCGGGGGTTATATATTACGAAGTTTCAATGCATCAGGAAGGTTTTGAGATGGAAACGAGGCGGAGACAAAGTTCGAGGGTGTCAAACCCCCTCCAGGCACGGCCAGGCTGGGTCCACGCCTGGGGTGGGTTTGTCCACCCCAGACTCCGGTTCCTCTTCAGTTTCGTCTCCTAACTTCCCTTATGTATTGAAAACATAAAAAATATTAAAAGATTGGAGTTTCACAAACCTTCTATTTTCACCACTTTTACCTATTCAAAGACGAACTCTACAGATTCTGGTGTTTGGTTCTTGATAAATTCTTCTGGAGTCACCATTTGAATGACATCCACATCCTCATTGTAAGAATCTCCAGAAATATAATGATTTAGTCTTTGACCATTAACCACCTATGTTGTGTCCTCCTTCATAGAGGAGAACTTGATGGCACCTGAATGGTATACTTCCTTGATAACAAAAGGTCCTTCCGATTTGGAGAGTAGTTTCCCTTCAAAAAATCTGAGACAAGACCTATACAAAAGGACTTTCTCACCAACATGGAACTCCCTTTTGAGAATCCTCCTATCATGCCATCTTTTTACTTTTTCCTTAAAGAGACTAGCATTCTCGTAAGCTTCCCCTCTCCACTCATCTAGATTACTTAAATCAAGCAGCCTTTTCTCACCAGCAAGTCCAAAATCTATATTCAATTCTTTCACTGCCCAATAAGCTTTGTGTTCTAATTCTAAAGGCAAGTGACAAGCTTTCCCATAAACCATTTTGTAAGGAGACATCCCCATAGGATTTTTATAAGCATTTCTATAAGCCCACAAAGCGTCATTCAACTTTTTAGCCCAATTTTTCCTAGATCTGTTGACAATTTTCTACAAGATAGATTTAATTTCCCTATTGCAAAGTTCTACTCGCCCACTAGTTTGGGGGTGATAATCTGAAGCAATTTTGTGGTTTACATCATACTTAGCGTGAGTTTTTCTAAAACTCCCATGAATAAAATGAGATCCTCCATCATTCATGAGATATCTAGGCACACCAAACCTAGGAAAAATGACATCTTTAAGCATTTTCAAAGAGGTCTTACCATCAGCACTATTTTTAGGTATGGCTTCTACCCACTTTGTAACATGTCAACAGCAACAAGAATATGAGTATACCCTTTTGATGGAGGAAAAGGCCCCATAAAGTCAAATCCCCAACAATCGAAAGGTTCAATAACAAGATAATAAGTCATAGGAATTTCATTGCGTCTAGAGATGTTACCTACTCGTTGGCATTCATCACAACATAAGAGAAACTTCCTTGCATCTTTAAAAAGAGTAGGCCAATAAAATTCAGATTGTAAATCCTTTTGTGCAGACCTATCCCCAGCATGATGTCCTCCATAAGCACTGCCATGAAATTTTCTCAATATCTCTTGTTGTTCAAATTCTGGAATACATCTTCTCATAATGACATCTACTCCTTCTTTATATAAGTGTGGGTCATCCCAAAAGTAATGCCTTACATCATAAAAGAATTTCCTTCTTTGCTGAGCTATAAAGGTTGGAGGAAAATACTTGCAAACAATAAAGTTAGCATAATCAGCATACCAAGGACTCTCATGTGGACTTACCCTTATTGCAGCTAACTGCTCATTTGGAAAACTATCATTAACAGACAAAGGGTCAAAAGAAATATTTTCCAAACGAGATAAATTATCAGCACCTTTCCTATCCACAATATGCAGATCAAACTCTTGCAAAAGCAACACCCACCTTATAAGCCTAGGTTTAGCGTCCTTCTTTGTCATAAGGTACTTAATAGCTGCATGATCAGTATGAATAGTAACCTTAAAGTCAGCAATATACGGCCTAAACTTATCACAAGCAAATATTACAGCTAAGAACTCTTTTTCAGTAGTAGCAAAATTCTTTTGAGCAACATCCAGAGTCTTGCTAGCATAATGAATAACATTCAGCTTCTTGACAACACGTTGTCCAAGGACAGCACCCACAGCAAAGTCACTAGCATCACACATGATTTCAAAAGGTAAATTCCAATCAGGTGGTTGGACAATAGGAGCAGTTGTCAAAGCGTTCTTCAAAGTTTCAAAAGCTTCCTTACAATCATCATCAAAAACAAAAGGTACATATTTTTGAAGAAGATTAGTAAGGGGCTTTGAAATTTTGGAGAAATCATTAATAAACCTCCTATAGAAACCAACATGACCAAGAATACTACAAATACCTTTGATATCTCTAGGGCAAGGCATCTTCTCGATTGCTTCAATTTTGGCTCTATCAACTTCAATGCCTCTTTCAGAGATCTTGTGTCCAAGAACAATCCCTTCATTAACCATGAAATGGCATTTCTCCCAGTTAAGAACAAGGTTGGTTGCTTCACATCTCTGCAAAACTTTATCAAGTTTGTGCAAACAGATATCAAAAGAAGTTTCATAGACGGAAAGATCATCCATGAAAACCTCCACAATTTCTTTACAAAAACCATGAAATATAGCAGACATACATCTCTAAAAGGTAGCAGGAGCATTACATAAACCAAAAGGCATACGCCTATAAGCATAAGTACCATAATGACAAGTGAAAGTGGTTTTCTCATGGTCCTGTGCTTTCACAGTGATTTGAGAAAACACAGAATAACCATCAAGAAAAAAAAAGAGTCTTTTTGGACAACCTCTCAAACATTTGGTCAATAAAGGGCAAAGGATAATGATCTTTCTTAGTAACTGTAGAGGTCCCAACCTTTAATAAGGTAGAGATCCCTGTGTTTACAATGCTAGTCCCTGGATCAATAGATAGCGTACATAGTTAAGATGTAATATCAAGAAACAAAGGTCATAATACAACTTTATAACTAGGAATAAAATAATTCTTTACATCTTACATAGCTCATTTGGCTAACTCATTACAATGCAACAGAAATAACTATAGCATGGGGTCCTTCATCTTCAAAGTGCCACAGGAAATCATGTTGGTTCTAGACTTGTAATCCTAATCAACACACTTCACTAACATCAAACAAACCTACAACATAATAAATTACAGCCACAAGGGTCAATACATTTGTTTTGTATTGGCAAGTGATACTATGATAGTATTGTGGAGTCTATCATCTGTATGCATTTGGCTAAGTGGAGCTTAGGCTTGATTTTCTCAAAATATATTTTCCTTATCATTTGAAAACACTAAGTTTTTGCTTGTCTAAAACACCCAAGGCATCCCTCAACAGAAATTGGTGATCCTTCAAACCTTGTTCAACCACAAGTTTTAACTTAGAAAATTGGGATGAGGAGATTCTTGATAGCTTCCATGTCTTGATGCTCAAATTGTCCAATACCAGGGACATGGCTAAGTACTTAGATTTTTCACTCTACAGAGGTGGTGCACTTTCCCCACAAGACTTGATTTTCACCAAGACAGGACCTTTTAGAAGCCTTCCCTTAGACCAAAATGGACACGCTCCAAACGTATCATTCCCCTACCACCAACTGTCCATTTGGCTAAGTTATTGCAACCTATATGATCCAGGCAGAGCCCATAATGCCATGTTCCTGGGTGGCAATCCACAAGTGAGATACCAAGTTTTCCCTAGTATACTGGACTTGGTGATGCCCAAGTTTTCCCCAGCATACTGGACTTGCATAACCACTCAACACAATCCATTCTTTCCATTCCACCCAGGTGTTTCATTCAGTTAGTTGTTTTATTAAACAAAACACAAGTCCTTGACTTAGAAATATTCCATAGCATGAATATAATCCACCATTGTTTTCTACTAGGTAAGCTAAGCATGATAGTAGTAGGAATCTTAACTTAGGAAAATTCTACTAAGGTTTCATCTACTAGGATTTCCCATGGCATAGTTTATACTTAGCAAAAATTCCATGCAAGTCCTACTTAGAAATATCACTAATGCATAGTGAAAATAATAGGACAAAAGTATGAAGCATCACTTGCCTTTTTGGTAGATAATTATAAGTTCACCCCTTGATCTTGCAATATTCACACTCTTCAATTTCCACTACAATTCAATCAAGCAAGCAATATTCAATTTACCATTCAAGCAAACATCACATAAAATAATAAAAATAAAGCAATACATGCAAGCATGCTAAAGATTGTTTTATTTTGAAAAGTGGTTTCTAATAGGTTATGGACATCATAAAATATCTATTGATCATTTATAAAAGTGGCAAGGTCATGTGGCAAAATCATTTGATATCAAGTTAGTGAAAAATGGCCATTTGAAGTCATTTTTATTTTGCTAGAAATGGTTCAAACCGAAGTAATATTTTCTAGTGTTTGACAAATACATTTTTAAACACAAATGTTGGTGTTTATGGTCAAGTGTTTAATATTAAAACCATTTGCAAAAGGTTTCACCTATAAACCATTTTTACACTAAATCACTATTTTATGTTATTGAAAATGCCTTTAGCAAAGCAATAATCTTTATAGGGTTCACCAAATATATTTTTAATTCTAAAACTTGGTGTTTGGGGTTAGAGAGTTTAAATCAAAATAATTCCCAAAGGTTTTTTTCTCTAAAAAGCATTTTTAACATATGAACAATATTTTTTTATTTTACTAGAAATGATTTAATTCAAAGATTTATTCTCTTGCTTCACAAAATATGTTTTTGAATCCACAAGTTGGTTTCTATGGCCAGTAGGTTCAAAACTAAACATTTGTCAAAGATTTTATCCTAAAAACATTTCTAGAATAAATTTTATACACAAAATATGCCTATACAAGTTTCTGCAAAAACAACTAAATTTACATAAGCAATTCATTAAACAAAGTGCATGGTTGGATAGGGTTTGTTTTTCTGATTCCATTGATATAAAATTTGCAAAATTTGGACGTGTGGATCAAAAGTTATGAATTTTACAAACTTTAACATCTAATAGATCAATTTTGGTTTTTATAAAACAGACTGGGCCACGTGTCTTGTTCTGATAGGCTGGTACCGGTTCGTCCGGATCAAGCAACATGGATCGCAGGATTAAAAGGGGCTTGTGCGGCTCAGATCATCGCATACCTCTTTGATTAGTCATTTTATCTAATCCACCAGATGATGATCTAACGGTTCACAGGTAATTGACCAAAGACTGGCGGCGCTCGACGGTGGCGCGCGGCGGCGACGCTCGGGCTACAGTGTTCTGGCTATTCCAGGAAGAGAGGGAGAGGGGGATATGCTCACCGTGTTCGCCGTGGAATGCTGATGCTCAACGTGCGGTCAGTTCATTGAGGGGCGCACTGGAGCAGCGATGATTGCTCGCCGGAGTTAGCGGCGACGCCAGATGCTTATGTTGTCAACGGGGGCGGAGCTACGGATCACCAGAAGGCAAGAGGAAAGTTGCGTTAGACGCAGGCGAGTGTGGCGATCATAGGAGTATCAGCGAGAGGGACAGGGGCGGTCTGTACTCACCGGGAGCTTCTGCCGGAGATGGAGCAGACGGTGGCGATGCTCGGTTGTCGTTGTTGCCGATGCTGTGGGTCAAGCGCGGGCAAGCCGAGGCTACTGGGAGGTGCAGAGGTTGATGGGGAACAGGCTCGCGTGGTCGAGGGGGCAGGGCGCGGTGAGGACTGGCCGGAATTGAAGAGAATGCTCGCCGGAGCAGTGGACGTTCTCGAGCATAATCTGAGCGGCCTGGTGGCAGTTGTGTACGGATGAATGGGGAAGAATGGAGAGGGAAGAGGGGAGATTAGTAGGCATGTTTACTAGGCGGATTAACTGCGGCATTGACACGAATATAACTCGCGTATCAATTGGCAGAAACGGGAGAGAGAGGGAGGAAGAAGGGGTCTGCGGGTGAGGAATATAGTCTGACTGGTGGGGTCGTTTTGTCGGTGAGAGAGAGATGGGAGGTGGGTCCAGGTAGTCAGCATATGAGGGGTTGAGTTTCCGAGTGGAAAACGGTTTGGGGGAGGGAAAGAAGATGGGCTGCGCTGCTGGGCTGGGTTGGGCCTGCTGGCTGGGCTGGTTGGTTTTCATTTTTTTATACTGATTTATTTTTCTTTTTCCAATTCTATTATTCAATTTTGATTTTTGTTTAAATAACTCAAAACACCAATTTAATTCAAACTTCTACCAAACTTTGTGTAGATTCTAATACTGTTATTTAACATATTCTAAAGTCAAATTTAAAATAATTCTTTTATTCTTTTTAAGGTATATTGATTATTTAAAATAGTCCCTTGTTTGAAATTCAAATAAGATCAAATATATTTTCAACCCTTTATTTAAATTTCAATTTTTCACAAAACCTTTTCAGTAGGTTTATTTATTTAATAGGGTGTTAAATAATTTACTTTGAAGTATTTTAATATGATTATTATTCATTTAATTTGGGAAATTGTCTTTATTCAAATAGAGATAGAATTTGGTTAATGCCATTTTCTTTTATTTGAAAATTCTCTATCCTTTTATGTTATTTGGATTTCGATTATATTCATTCCATTTGCTTATGGATTAGGCCAAGTTTTAATTTGGCTTTTAAATATTCCCTATTAATTATTTCTTTCTTTATTTTGTAAAATCCATATCTTTTTATTTATATATCCAAACTTGGTGATTCCAATTTGTAAAATCTTATTTAATATTTGTTTATCTTTTATATCTTCTTTAGGATTACTTGCTCACAAATTGGTATGGATTTTAGATAGGTGCTTTATTAGCTTTGGGAATTCAATCATATTAAATTCATAAGAATTTATTTAGGGCTCCAAATTAAGTGAAACCAATTTCTATGGTTTTAAAATATTTCCATTTGTCATTCTTGATCATTTATAAATGTTTGTTTACAAATCTTTATATGGATCAAATCCATAATCTTAGGGATATCTTTGAAATGGTTTTCTTCCAATAGGGTTTTAGAGTTTTGGTTTATTTTCCAAGTGTTTAAATTTCAAGATGCATTTATGAAGAATGCATTTCACGTGATTTGAATTTAGTTCGATTCAAATTTTATCCAAGGTTTGTTTAAGATGGGTTTTGATGAATTCATTTCAAAAACAAAAAGTTTCTTTTCACCCTAACTTTCAACAATTATTTATTTTGTTTATTTTTTTTTCACATTACAAATTTGGAAAATTTTGGGATGTGACAAGCTACCACCCTTAAAAGAAATCTAGTCCCGAGATTTGGGAAAGATAGGGGTTACAAGTTGGCTCAAAGCAACTAGGGTACTAGCACCCTTAAAAGTTTTCCAACTAGATTACTTCTTGGCTTGCTTGGGATCTTGATGAAACTTCTCTAGGCAAACATCTGCATAGTGTCCTTTGTTTCCACACTTGAAACATGTGACAAGGCTGAGATCCTTCATAAGCTTGTTTATCTTGTGCTTCATCTTTTTTGGACAATTGCTTGCATAATGTCCTTGATCACCACAATTGTAACATGTGACAAGATTGAGTTCTTCACGTATCTTCTATGGACAAGTTGACACATAATGGCCTAGCTCTTTGCAGTTGTTGCACCACACTTGGCTAATTTCCTTATACTTTTTCTTCTTCTCTGGACATTCATTGGCATAGTGTACCATATCTTTGCAATGGCAACCCTGCACTTGACTTTTGTCCTTCTTCTTCTTGGGTTTCTCCAAAGCTAGGATTTCTTCTTGTTCATGCTCTTCATATCTCACCTCAAAGGTGGGAAAGTATCCTGGTCTCCTTAATCTTTTCCTTGGATAATACATATGTTTCCTCTTTTGTCCATAAAATTGAGTCATATTGCATGGAGGTGCAAGCTGAGATTTTCCTTTTTCTTCATCCTTCTTTGTAGAAGTTGTTCCCTCATGGGGGTTTACAATATGTTGATGCACTCCACCTTGTTTCCTTTGTTGAACTATGGAATAGATGGGGCATTGGATAGGGACGAAATTATTTCCTTCACATAGGAAACAAGTAGCTTGAGATGTGGGGCATTGATTAGTTGGATGTTTCTCTTCACAATTGGGGCATTGATCTTCATGCTCTTTGGAAGTGTGATCCTTGTATCCATAAACATTGCAAGCTTGGGTTCCTTCTAGAATATCATCCCTGACATCCTTTTTGTCACAAACTCTTTGGGAAGGGTTGTCTCCCATGTTGATCATTTGATTTGTCACCTTTTGCATCAATTGAGTTTGGGTTTCCAAAAACCTTTGCATGGTTGGGTCTAACTCATTGCTGTTGGCTAAAAACTTAGTTGTCACTTGGTTCAACTGGGTCTGGGTTACTATCAGTACTCTCATGTGCATCTCTTGGTTGTTGTTGTTGTCACCATTCTTGATGTTGGAGTTTCTTGGAGTAGTCATCTGTTTGGGTTGGACTAGGATTAGAATAGGCAAAATATTTCTAAGAAATAATTCTAATCACACACAACAATTTCACACAAGCAATGTGCAAGCCATCAAAAACAAACATTCGAGTCAAACAACAAAGTTTCAAGCACATTTTTAAGCAACAAAATATTTTTGCTACACCACATAAGTTGGTGTGTTTGATTTAATCTAAATACGGTGGTCCAACTATATGGTTCACTTGAGATCCTTCCATTATTCTTTGTTTTTTCTTCCTGAATGAGATCATGGTTTCCTTGGAAAAATTCTTGTGTCTTGGTCACAAAAATTCAAAGGTGATGATGGTTCCTTCTAAGTTGTGTTTCCTTAGTCTTCAAGTCTTGAGTAATATTTCTTGTCTCACTTGTAGTCCTTAGTGCTATCCAAGTTGAAGTCCTTGGTGAAAATAAAGTTGAAGTCTTTGATGATGTGGAAGTTGAAGTCATTTGAGTTGGTGAAGCCCTTTTCTCATGGTTGTGGTCTTTGCTCATCTAGTTGAAATAGAAGAGATGTAGAATCAAAACTAGAAGGTTGAGGAAATAGTATACAAGATTGTTTGTAAATAAGTTTTGGAACAAATCCAATTCCTATTTTCTAAGGGGTTTTGTCCAATCCTAGGGTTACAATCCTACAGGCAACACAGTGCTCTGATACCATCTGTAGAGGTCCCAACCTTTAATAAGGTAGAGATCCCTGTGTTTACAATGCTAGTCCCTGGATCAATACCTAGCATCCACAATTAAGATGTAATATCAAGAAACAAAGGTCATAATACAACTTTATAACCAGGAATAAAATAATTCTTTACATCTTACATAGCTCATTTGGCTAACTCATTACAATGCAGCAGAAATAACTATAGCATGGGGTCCTTCATCTTCAAAGTGCCACAGGCAATCATGTTGGTTGTAGACTTGTAATCCTAATCAACACACTTCACTAACATCAAACAAACCTGCAACATATTAAATTACAGCCACAAGGTTCAATACATTTGTTTTGTATTGGCAAGTGATACTATGATAGTATTGTGGAGTCTATCATCTATATGCATTTGGATAAGTGGATCTTAGGCTTGCTTTGCTCAAAATAGATTTTCCTTATCATTTGAAAACACTATGTTTTTGCTTGTCAAAAACACCCAAGGCATCCCCCAATAGAAATTGGTGATCCTTCAACCCTTGTTCAACCCCAAGTTTTAACTTAGAAAATTGGGATGAGGAGATTCTTGATAGCTTCCATGTCTTGATGCTCAAATTGTCCATTACCAGGGACATGGCTAAGTACTTAGATTTTTCACTCTGTAGAGGTGGTGCACTTTCCCCACAAGACTTGATTTTCACCAAGACAGGACCTTTCAAAAGCCTTCCCTTAGACCAAAATGGACGCGCTCCAAACCTATCATTCCCCTACCACCAACTGTCCATTTGGCTAAGTTATTGCAACCTATATGATCCAGGCAGAGCCCATAATGCCATGTTGCTGCACTAGAAGCTTCTTAACATTTGGCATCTCAAATCCCTTTGTTCCTGGGTGGTAATCTACAAGTGAGATACCAAGTTTTCCCCAGTATACTGGACTTGGTGATGCCCAAGTTTTCGCTAGCATACTGGACTTGCATAACCACTCAACACAGACCATTATTTCCATTCCACCCAGGTGTTTCATTCACTTACTTGTTTTATTAAACAAAGCACAAGTCCTTGATTTAGAAATATTCCATAGCATGAATATAATCCACCATTGTTTTCTACTAGCTAAGCTAAGCATGATAGTAGTAGTAATCTTAACAATGGAAAATTCTACTAAGGTTTCATCTACTAGGATTTCCCATGGCATAGTTTATACTTAGCAAAAATTCCTTGCAAGTCCTACTTTGAAATATCACTAATGCATAGTGAAAATAATAGGACAAAAGTATGAAGCATCACTTGCCTTTTTGGTAGATAATTATAAGTTCACTCCTTGATCTTGCAATATTCACACTCTTCAATTTCCACTACAATTCAATCAAGCAAGCAATATTCAATTTACCATTCAAGCAAACATCACATAATATAATAGAAACAAAGCAATGCATGCAAGCATGCTAAAGATTGTTTTATTTTGAAAAGTGGTTTCTAATAGGTTATGGACATCATAAAATATCTATTGATCATTTATAAAAGTGGCAAGGTCATGTGGCAAAATCATTTGATATCAAGTTAGTGAAAAATGGCCATTTGAAGTCATTTTTATTTTGCTAGAAATGGTTCAAACCGAAGTAATATTTTCTAGTGTTTGACAAATACATTTTTAAACACAAATGTTGGTGTTTTATGGTCAAGTGTTTAATATTAAAACCATTTGCAAAAGGTTTCACCTATAAACCATTTTTACACTAAATCACTATTTTATGTTATTGAAAATGCCTTTAGCAAAGCAATAATCTTTATAGGGTTCACCAAATATATTTTTAATTCTAAAACTTGGTGTTTGGGGTCACAGAGTTTAAATCAAAATAATTCCCAAAGGTTTTTTTCTCTAAAAAGCATTTTTAACATATGAACAATATTTTTTTTATTTCACTAGAAATGCTTTAATTCAAAGATTTATTATCTTGCTTCACAAAATATGTTTTTTAATCCACAAGTTAGTTTCTATGGTCAGTAGGTTCAAAACTAAACATTTGCAAAAGATTTTATCCTAAAAACATTTCTAGACTAAATTTTATACACAAAATATGCTTATACAAGTTTCTTGAATAACAACTAAGTTTACAGAAGCAATTCATTAAACAAAGTGCATGGTTGGATAGGGTTTGTTTTTATTATTCCATTGATATAAAATTTGCAAAATTTGGACGTGTGGATCAAAAGTTATGAATTTTACAAACTTGAACATCTAATAGATCAATTCTGGTTTTTATAAAACATACTGGGCCACGTGTCTTGTTCTGATAGGCTGGTATCGGTTCGTCTGGATCAAGCAACGTGGATCGCAGGATTAAAAGGGGCTTGTGCGGCTCAGATCATCGCATACCTCTTCGATTAGTCAGTTTATCTAAGCCACCGGATGTGATCTAAAAGTTCACAGGTGATTGACCAAAGACTGGTGGCGCTTGATGGTGGCGCGCGGCGGCGACGCTCGGGCTACGGCGTTCTGGCTATTCCAGGAAGAGAGGGAGAGGGGGATATGCTCACCGTGTTCGCCGTGGAATGCTGATGCTCAACGTGCAGTCAGTTCATTGAGGGGTGCACTTGGAGCAGCGATGATTGCTCGCCAGAGTTAGCAGCGACGCTAGATGCTTCTGTTTGTCGATAGGGGCGGAGCTACGGATCACCAGAAGGCAAGAGGAAAGTTGCGTTAGACGCGGGCGAGTGCGGCGATAACAGGAGTATCAGCGAGAGGGACAGGGGCAGTATGTACTCACCGAGGGCTTCTGCCGGAGATGGAGCAGACGGTGGCGATGCTCGGTTGTCGTCGTTGCCGACGCTGTGGGTCAAGCGCGGGCAAGCCGAGGCTACTGGGAGGTGCAGAGGTTGATGAGTAACAGGCTCACGTGGTCGAGGGGGCAGGGCGCGGTGAGGACTGGCCGGAATTGAAGATAATGCTCGCCGGAGCAGTGGATGTTCTCAAGCATAATCTGAGCGTCCTGGTGGCAGTTGTGTGCGGATGAATGGGGAAGAATGGAGAGGGAAGAGGGGCGATTAGTAGGGCGTGTTTACTGGGCGTATTAAATGCGGCATTGACATGGATTTAACTCGTGAATCAATCAGCTAAAACAGGAGAGAGAGGGAGGAAGAAGGGGTCTGCGGGTGAGGAAGATAGTCTGACTTGTGGGGTCGTTTCATCAGTGAGAAAGAGATGGGAGGTGGGTCCAGGAAGTCAGCGTCTGAGGGGGTGAGTTTCTGAGTGGAACACGGTCCGGGGGAGGGAAAGAAGATGGGCTGCGCTGCTGTGCTGGGTTGGGCCTGCTGGCTGGGCTGGTTGGTTTTCATTTTTTTATACTGATTCATTTTTCTGTTTCCAATTCTATTATTCTGTTTTGATTTTTGTTTAAATAACTCAAAACACCAATTGAATTCAAACTTCTACCAAACTTTGTGTAGATTCTAATACTATTATTTAACATATTCTAAAGTCAAATTTAGAATAATTCTTTTATTCTTTTTAGGGTATATTAATTATTTAAAATAGGACGTTGTTTTAAATTCAAATAAGATCAAATATATTTTCAACCCTTTATTTAAATTTCATTTTTTCACAAAACCTTTTGAGTAGGTTTTCTTTATTTAATAGGGTGTTAAATAATTTACTTTGAAGTATTTTAATATGATTATTATTCATTTAATTTGGGAAATTGTCTTCATTCAAATAGAGATATAATTTGGTTAATGCCATTTTATTTTATTTGAAAATTCTCTATCCTTTTATGTTATTTGGATTTGGATTATATTCATTCCATTTGCTTGTGGATTAGGCCAAGTTTTAATTTGGCTTTTAAATATTCCCTATTAATTGTTTCTTTCTTTATTTTGTAAAATCCATATCTTTTTATTTATAGATCCAAACTTGGTGATTCCAATTTGTAAAATCTTATTTAATATTTGTTTATCTTTTATATCTTCTTTAGGATTACTTGCTCACAAATTGGTATGGATTTTAGATAGGTGCTTTATTAGCTTTGGGAATTCAATCTTATTAAATTCATAAGATTTTATCTATGGCTCCAAATTAAGTGAAACCAATTTCTATGGTTTTAAAATATTTCCATTTGTCATTCTTGATAATTTATAAATGATTGTTGACAAATCTTTATATGGATCAAATCCATAATCTTAGGGATATCTTTGAAATGGTTTTCTTCCAGTAGGGTTTTAGAGTTTTGGTTTATTTTCCAAGTGTTTAAATTTCAAGATGCATTTATGAAGAATGCATTTCACTTGATTTGAATTTAGTTGGATTCAAATTTTATCCAAGGTTTGTTCAAGATGGGTTTTGATGAATTCATTTCAAAAACAAAAAGTTTCTTTTCACCCTAACTTTCAACAATTATTTATTTTGTTTATTTATTTTTTTCACATTACAAAATTTGGAAAATTTTGGGATGTGACAATAACCCATAGTTCATCGGTGCTTCTTCAATACCTCCAATAACCTTTCTTCTTCCTTTCCTGAAAGTTTAGAACTAATAATAACAAGATATATTTTCTTATCATCAAGATAAGCATATTTAAGATCATCAGGTAAAGGTTTTAATTCGAAAACAGGATCCCCTTTAGGTGGTAGTGTGGTACCCAAATCTTCCACAGGTAGATTGTGCTTAAGCTGTTCCGGCTGATGAAGGAAATCTTCATCAATATCATTTCTTTCCTTCATGAAAACATCACTTTCATGGTCTTCCATGAACTGCTGCAAAGCATTGCTAGGAGCAAGAGAAATAGCAGACAGTTGTTCAACCCTGAAATCCTCATCAGGTAATTCATTTTCATAAGGAGTTTTGGCAAATTTGGAAAAATTAAACTCATAAGATTCTCCAGCAAACTTAGTCAAAACTTTTTACTTCCTACAATCTATGATAGCCTCGCAAGTATTAAGGAAGGTTCTACCAAAGATGATAGGATAGGTTTTACTAGCTTCTTTACCAAGTACTAGAAAATCAGCAGGATATTTAATCTTACCACAAAGGTCCTCCACATCTCTTGCAATACCAATGGGGCAAACTTGCTCTCTATTAGCAAGGTGAATAACCACATTAATGTCCTAAAGCTCACAAGGACCAATCTCATGCATAATTTCCATGTAAAGCTCATAAGGAATAGCACTAGAACTAGCACCAATATCACATAAACCATAGTAGGTATGACTACCAATTTTAACAGAAAGCACAGGAACACTAGCTTTTCTAACTTTCTTAGAATGAGAAACAATATTAGTAGCGTCTTCACAGAAGAAAATATGCTCATCCTCTATATTTCTAGTGACAAGATCTTTCACAATAGCTACCACAGGCTCAATATCAATAAGCTCATAGGACCCTACAGTTTTCTTTATGCTTTTGCTAACCACAGTAGCCATAATATAATTCTCTCTCACCTTATAAGGAAAAGAAGTTTTCTCAATATAAGGTTCAGGCAAAATAGGATCAACAGTGCAAACCTCTGTACTAGTAGGAATATGTGTGACAATGTCTTTATAAGGAGCGTGGTACTTGTCCCACTCTCTCTTGGGAAGTTCAATATAAGAGGCAAAGGCATTAAAACATTTTGCAAGAACTTGGGGATAAAGGCCAAACTTATTGCAAATATCATATAGTTATCAATAACCATAAAAGATTTAACGCAATCATAATCATAGTTTATACCTGACTTTCTTCCTTTGTCATTCTCCCAAGCCTCAGTGTTATCTTGAATACGGTCTAAGAGATCCCCTTTAGCTTCTTCCTTCATACGTGTGAATGATCCAGCACAAGAAGCATCTAGTAAATGTGACACCCCCGGGATCAGGGCTAAACAAATTCCAGACCTCCGTCTAACATAAGCTTAACCTTGAGCTCGAGAATATCTATTGAAGAATCGGTAACACAACAGTGACCCTACGACACAAAATTTATTATAGCAAGCTCATAACTGAGCAGAGAACCAAATTATTACAACCAGAGGTCACTGACCAAAAACATCAAACAATGGAAGGAAAATTATGCTATTAAGTATAGCAAACTTAACAAATGGCCTAAGAGGCCTAAAGCATAACGATGACCAGCCCATAGATTCCAGGCTGCCGGCCGGGAACCCCAAGCAAGTCGTCGATGTCGATGTAGTACCAAACTGATCTTCAGGGTACACTTACTCTGCCAAAAGTATCAACAGAGCAAGGGTGAGTACAAGGTGTACTCCGCAACACTTATGGCTGGTGGAGTTGTTTTGCATAAATCCATCGTTGTTTATAAAACAAGAGAGAGAAGAAGCTCGCCTAAATAGTGTATTTAAAAGGGGGATAAGCGAGCAACATCTCCAAAGTATTGATCATTATCTTTTGATATCCACCAAATCATCATCATCTCCTGAACTAGGATCACCCCCTCGTACCCATGAGGAAGCATCCTTAATCACACATTGATCTGCCAAGTTTTATGATTAGGTTATAGTTCTCTATGATCTCACATCCGTTCCCAAGTCGTCCATAACCATGGACACCGCTTTCCGAAATATTATTACTCTACAGGGGTGTACAACTTTACCCACACGTACTAACCTTCTCTTAATGCTACTTAAGATTAGCCCTCTTCCTTGGAAGGCCGACAGAGGGTGGTTAGACATGACCTTTACCTTGCTTTCGCTGAGACCATGAGTCACGCAATAAATATGGTTCCGCCGTACCGGTTCAAATACCGAAGCCAGTAGTTAAATATGTGAGGCGAGGTTGGTTCACCAGGGGCTCCATCGACCCCAAGCAACCCCGGCCATGCTTATCTACCTGTTATGAATGCACCTCCTTCACCGCCTTCGAGAAGATCCATAATGCATGTCGAATGAAACGCCCGAACTATGTGACTCATGGAATCTACTAGGCAAGTTAGTCAATCAGGGGGTCCCCATAAACCCCGTGTGGTTGTACACTGGTCTTGGTTAGAGGCAAGACCTCGGGTCCTAGTGGTGGCGAGCATGGGACTACAAAAACCACATCCCACCGTGGCCTCCCATACAAGCCTTAGCATGTTTAATATCATATCACTGATCTCATCTCATTTTGTTCTCCTACCATACTAGATTATCTGCATCTGATACATCATCTGGATGAACCAGACTCAATAGCTATGCATGGCTAAGCAGGACACAGATATAAGATCTAGCAGTTCACACGAGCCAAACCTAGTTATGCTAGGAGCAGTGGATCAGGTAATATAAGCTCAAGGGAGTAATGCAACAGATAGGATACTCTATCTATCGATAAAAGACCACAGTAGAATCGTATGCATCATGGCAGGAATTGAAATGCATTAGAAATCATATGATTATATCATGGTGGGGCTCTGCTTGCCTTTGCCTGTTGATAATAGATAAGCAGATCTTCGGGAGCCTTGTACTTGACTTGATTACAGTTGGTCAAGTATTGTTCGTCGATCTTTGATCATTGATGGTCTTGGTCTCTGTCTTCGATCTCGATCTTGATCACGATATCGTATTCTACAGAGGAAGAACCAAACATCGGAAAGAGAGGGAAACAATCAACACATGGCATTGGTGCCATGCTCAAGCAAGTATGACGATATGACAAATTTATTAATACCGAAATGTAACCCTAATACATGTTCGGAAATTTAATCGGGGTTTCGAGGGGTGAAAACCCTAACTCGGGAAAACTCCGGAATCACCTGTGCGGGGTTACTATGTTCTCTAATTAAACTTGTCTTGAAAGTTGTTTAACAATGCATGATTATAGCTTAAAGAGGTAGAGCTCATTTTTTCTGAACATTTTGGTATATTATTTGTATTTTTCTGAGTTAATATGAATTACTTATTGAATTTACAAATTTTATTCATTTTCTGGAATTATTAAACCATTTATAAAGGTTTATTGTGTCATCCTGACATCATTAACACGGCCAGGTACTTTTGTTATTGCACCTAACCTAGCCTCAGTCACTGACAGGAAAGGCCCACAGGGGTTATTTATTTTCTAGAAAAGATTTCAGAAAACATTGAAGTATTTATGACCTCATGATGACGTTGGCGTGACGTTAGCAATGGGGATCTACTGATGGAACTCGAATTGAGCAACTGGGAACACGCGGGGAGGCACAGATGGGCGCACTGGAGCGGCGAGGCGGACCTTATGGTGGCGGCGCTAGGGCATATGGTCAAAGGAATCGCCGGCGGTGAGAAAAATATGCGGCGGCGGTGGAGGCTATCGTTGGTGAGAAGCTACAGAGGAAGAGGGAGACACTGGAGAGGTCCCTGAGGACCAGGATCTCACCATGAGCGCGATAAAGGGTCGGGGAAGGTCACGCGAGGTCGAACGGAGGCCAATCAACAACGGCCGGAGCTCAGGAGGGAGGTGCCGATTAGAACGCCTGGGGGCTCTCCGGCTTGAGCTCCTGGATGAGAAGAATGAGAACACCACGGGTATCACAACTGTAGCCTCAGCTGGTCAAGGGGAGCTCGGGAACGTCGGGGCATCGGCGAGGTCTGGGGATAGGGTTAGGCTAGGAGTGGAAAACATGGAATAAGAGAAGCTAGGGTTCGTCTCCTTGGCGGGATGTGGCTTTGTAGACGACGGCGGGCGGCGACACGAATCATGACGCAAGGCGGGCATCCAGGCAACGGCGGACGGCGACGGAGCAGCCACCGAGCTGCTTCATCGACGAGGAAGACGACAGGAACGAATGAAGAATCGGTACAGGCCGATGGTCGGCTGCGAACGGGCCAACTGGGCTGCGGGGAAAGGGAGAGAGGAGAGAGAGGCTACTGGGCTGCTCGGCCTGAGGCAGCTGGCTCCATTTTTTTCCAGAAATCTTTTTCTCTATTTAGTTTTCTTGTTTCTCTTTTGTATTTCCAATTTGAAATCTGTTTTGAATAATTCAAAAATACCAGGGACTTTTATAAAATGTATAAAATACTATATGGATCCCTTTAGTCAATTTGGGCTCTATTACTTTTGTAGTTTTCAAAATACTCAAAACATTTTGAGTTGCTTTGATAGAGAGGGAATTATGGTTAGGGTTTTGTATTTGATTTCTTTTAATGCACAATTTAAGGTATGATGCTCATGAATGCACAAACAAAACCCTAATATGTAATTAACTAAAGCTGGGGTGTTACAGCTCTATCCCCTTACGAGAATCTCGACCCTAGATTCGAAAGGTAGGAAGAGAGACAGAGAGAGAAAGAAACAAGGTCACTCTAAGGATAAGAGGGAAACACACTAAACAACAAACCGAGCATCTCATGGTCAACTCATGGATGGAGCGTTTAGAAACAACTCTGAGATAACAAACATGAAACACGTCAAGGTTACAGAGGAAACAAGAGGAGAAGGTTTCAAGTTGTTAGACAACTGGTCTTCATAAGGATTGAGACCATGGAGCTTCATAAGAGTTTAAGCTTATGAAAAGGAAAGCATCCAATAGAAAGAACATGACCACAGACTTCTATAAATAACCTCTACTAAACGTCTTAAGTAGAGATTTCAGGTTGCAGATATATGGATCAACAAAACCAAGCTGTTGAACTACTTTTGAAACAAAAGGGTCATTTTTTTCATTCAATTGAAGGCTTAAGATAGAAATGTGTTTTGGTGGATAAACTCATAAGAGTCACAAGGGACATGTAACAAGATAAACTATTGATTACCAAAATCGTTGTCACTCTTAAAACATGGTTGGGAAAATGAAGGAAACTCTTTATTCATCCAGGTTTATCAGAATCTTTGCCAAAGATCATGATATCACTTTACACCACTAATATGAATAGTTAGGAAGATTCCTGATGACACGAGAATAAAGAAACTTCATTCGCAGACTTTATTTACTTGGCACAACGGTATGGTTGCCAACATAAAGGGTCTAGAGGATCGACTGAGAGACATTTAGCAACACTACTTTAAATGTTCTCCTTGATGTTCGGAAAATCAAACATCAGGTAAAGGTCAAACTTCGGATACAAAGGAAACCATAAGAACAACTCCTAAAACAAATTATAGAAGAAGCCTCATGAAGAGTGGTTATTATTGCTGAATTAAGATAATATAACAAAAGGTCTTTTAGGCTAGGTGTGTCAACCATTACATCAATCTTGCCATATTTACAAAGAGACCTATGTCAAAACCTTGAGGAGAACCAACCATCATGGCTACTTGATATTCAGCTTTGGTTAGTGGAATGACATTTCAGACTCAGCATGTCCGAATAGAAAGTTTGCAACATTTACCATAAAGGTAAAGTCACTAGATCCTCAAGATAGAGACTACAGTGTAAAGCTTCAAAGAATGAGCTAGAATGCTAGACCTATGCATTTAGCAACTTGTCGAAAGACAGCTGCATACATATAAAGTTCTAACAATAAGACACACATGTATCCTTAAGGAATGGAGATAACTCTTCTCGAATCCATGGCGACATCTTTCAACAATTGCACATGAACCAGAGAAGGTTACTTATAACATCCAGAACTCATACTTCAAAATGACTCGAAGAGGGTTCTCAAAAGTTTCCAACAATAATGCCAACTGTTCCATATGAATGTAATCTAACATGGAGAAAATTAAGGATGTCATCGATGGGCCTAACAACAAACTTGCCGGGACACTCCAAAAATATGGACTCATATTTCGCATGAAAAAGGCAAAAGTATTGGTTAGATCAAAGGACACGAAGATGTACTCAAGTGAAACATCACAAGTAGAAACACTATGAAGATAGTCCTTCAAACTGAGTTTGATTTGACGATAACCCAAATCAAATCAAAGGTGGAGGAAAATAACATATCCACAAAGGAAATATTATCATTCTTCAACATAGACAAAACTAGACATCCCTTTAAGAAGGAACAAAGTTGAATAGAACTTTTGTCTTACAACTCTCCAAGTTGTTGTTTAAGCTTAACCAACTAGTTCAGGGGTATCCATTACGGATCCTTGGAGAAAAATAGCAGTTCAGAGAACTTGCTTGCTCAAGAACTTGACAACACGGTCATGTGGAAACATGGAGATACTTCTAGTAGACATCTAGAATATCACAAACCACCGATATGTCATTTAGTTTAGGAGGAAACTTGCTTGGTAAGGCAAGCAGACATAGTCTCAGAGTTTTGACACAAGCCTAACTCTTTAACATAGGAGAGTGCACCAGAATGTTAGACTTGGTAGCATAGTCAAACTTCGCTTAGTGAGAGGGTTAACCAATCATGCTAAGGATGACACGAATGTCCTTAGAGTTCAAAACAATAATAATTGCTAAGAATCTCAGATGGCTACATTATTACACACGCGCATCACTCATGAGCACGAAAGCTCGAGGAAGGGTGGGTATTTATGTGTAAGAGCATCACTTCATTAAGGGGTCAGGAAACTCAGCATCACCTCTTAGTATAAATGAGTGTGACACTTTAAGGTAGAATAGACAGAAGCTAAGCCATGCCTCTAGATCTAAGGATTACAACACTTTGACCTGGTCCTAGATATGATGAGGTACTGGAGTTTGTTTCTCCTAGACATCCCGAAATGGTTTGTCTTAACAAAGCACAAGAGTATCTTGCATCAGAAGACACCAATGCAAATTTACTACTTGGCTACCAACTGGTAGACAAAGGTCAGAAAGCAACAAAAGAGGAATAACATGCTCATGATAGAATTCCGAGATGTGGATGCATAAGTCAACAATCTTCCAAAAACCAATGCTGAGAAGGGGTAAGGTGTGGCAGAGTCACGAGTATAGATGCGAGACTCTCGAGGAGTAATATTGTCATGATCTTTTTGGTTCCATTAAAGAACATCTGACATAGCATGTGGGAGGGTAAGTCCTTAATTGTCACAACTCAATTGCGACAATATCCACAGTCTTGAATGCTATACTAGAAGGTACTAGCCATCCTGAAGTAATGTGTGAACATTAACGACAGGGTTCAAGGAATGGATCTTGGGTTAAAGATCAGCTTCATGTACAAGATTCACATCATTAGAATCCAGCACAATCCGGGATCTTAGGCTCAAGTCCAAGGGTTAAAACCAAAAGAAAGAAGTAACTACTACCTGAGTGTCATATTGTACACTTCAAGGTAGTAATCACAAGGTAGCTTCCAAGAGAAGAAACGTCTCCTGAAGTACCTGACAATAAAAAGGAGGCAGACAAGGAGAAAGGAAACCTCGAAGCCTGGAACAGAACACTGCAGATCCAACAATATAATATTGTGGGTCCGAAAGATAGAGAGATCATGATAGAAAGGAATCTCTCATTTGAACAAGAGCAAGGGGAATAAGGAATTCACAACACAGACAACTCTAGAGAACTCAACACTAGGTCAACTGGCTTAGAAACGACATGCCCAAAAGGCACCTAAGCTTTGAAAGACTAGAAGAGATATCAAAACTTTTCCAAGATCAACACCAGATAAGATAACCCAGAGTTAGAGCGAAACTGGATAAAGAGAAATAGAAGCATACTAGAGTTTTCGCAAACACTTTTCATCTTTTAAAGTAGTTTTCACAAACACTAGACTCAACATCGACCAATAGCAAGGTTTTCCTACGGCCGGGACTACTCTGATACCAAAACCTGTGACACCCCCGGGATCAGGGCTAAACAAATTCCAGACCTCCGTCTGACATAAGCTTAACCTTGAGCTCGGGAATATCCAGTGAAGAATCGGTAACACAACAGTGACCCTACGACACAAAATTTATTACAGCAAGCTCATAACTGAGCAGAGAACCAAATTATTACAAGCATAAGTCACTGACCGAAAACATCAAACAACGGAAGGCAAATTATGATATTAAGTATAGCAAACTTAACAAATGGCCTAAGAGGCCTCAAGCATAACGATGACAACCCAGCCCATAGATTCCAGGCTGCCGGCCGAGAACCCCAAGCTACTCGTCAATGTCGATGTAGTACCAAACTGATCTTCAGGGAACACTTACTCTGCCAAAAGTATCAACAAAGCAAGGGTGAGTACAGGGTGTACTCTGCAAGACTTATGGCGGTGGAGTTGTTTTACATAAAGCCATCTTTGTTTATAAAACAAGAGAGAGAAGAAGCTCGTCTAAACATAGTATTTTAAAAGGGGGATAAGAGAGCGACATCTCCAAAGTATTGATCATTATCTTTTGATATCTACCAAATCATCATCATATCCTGAACTAGGATCACCCCCTCATACCCATGAGGAAGCATCCTTAATCACACGTTGATCTACTAAGATTTATGATTAGGTTATAGTTCTCTCTGATCTCACATCCGTTCCCAAGTCGTCCATAACCGTGGACACGTCTTTCCGAAAGATTATTACGCTGCAGGGGTGTACAACTTTACCCACACGTACTAACCTTCTCTTAATGCCACTTAAGATTAGCCCTCTTCCTTGGAAAGCCGGTAGAGGGTGGTTAGACACGACCTTTACCTTTCTTTCGCCGAGACCATGAGTCACACAATAAGTATGGTTCCGCCATAACGGGTCAAATCCCGAAGCCGGTACTTAAAGATGTGAGGCAAGGTTGGTTCACTAGGGGATGCATCGACCCCAAGCAACCCTAGCCACACTTACCTACCTGTTATGAATGCACCTCCTTCACCGCCTTGGAGAAGATCCAGAATGCATGTCAAATGGAACGCCTGAACTATGTCACTCATGGAATCTACTAGGCAAGTTAGTCAATCAGGGGGTCCCCATAAACCCTGTGTGGTTGTACGCTCGTCTTGGTTCAAGAGGCAAGAACTCGGGTCCTATTGGTGGTGAGCATGGGACTACAAAAACAACATCCCACCGTGGCCACCGATACAAGCCTTAGCATGTTTAATCTCATATCACTGATCTCATCTCATTTCGTTCTACTATCATACTAGATTATCTGCATCTGATACATCATCTGGATGAACCAGACTCAACAACTATGCATGGCTAAGTAGGACACAAATATAAGCTCTAGCAGTTCACACAAGCCAAACCTAGTTATGTCTAACACCCCCGGCCTCTCCGGATCGACGGCTGACACTTCTAAAAGCTCAATAGGATCTCTAGACTAACCCCACAGACCAACACTAGTCTTTTCTACGCACTTTGTCCTCACTCGTGCGCACCTGGTACCCACTTCCCGGTCGGTCACCCATCCTAGAATTGCTCTAGGCCAAGCACGCTTAACCTTAAAGTTCTTTTCGAATGAGCTTCCGAAAAAGAAGTTGCAACTTGTTGGTATGGGTTTCCTATCAATCCTATTGAGCCATGCGCCAGGGTCTCACATTATGCTAGGAGCAGTGGATCAAGTAATATAAGCTCAAGGGAGTAATGCAACAGATAGGACACTCTATCTATCGATAAAAGATCACAGTAGAATCATATGCATCATGGCAGGAATTGAAATGCTTTCGAAATCATAGGATTATATCATGGTGGGTCTATGCTTGCCTTTGCCTGTTGATAATATATAAGAAGATCTCCGGGAGCCTTGTACTGGACTTGATTACAGTTGGTCAAGTATTGTTCGTCGATCTTCGATCTTTGATGGTCTTGGTCGCTGTCTTCGATCTCGATCTTGATCTCGATATCGTATTCTACCGAGGAAGAACCAAACACCGGAAAGAGAGGGAAACAATCAACACATGGCATTGGTGCAATGCTCAAGCAAGTATGATGATATGACAAGATGATTAATACTAAAATTTAACCCTAATACATGCTCGGCAATTTAATCGGGGTTCCGAGGGGTGAAAACCCTAACTCGGGAAAATTCCGGAATCACCTATGAGGGGTTACTATGTTCTCTAATTAAACTTGTCTTGAAAGTTGTTTAACAATGCATTATGATAGATTAAAGAGGTGGAGCTCATTTTTCTGAACATTTTGGTATATTATTTGTATTTTTCTGAGCTAATATGAATTACTTATTGAATTTACAAATTTTATTAATTTCTGGAATTATTAAACCATTTATAAAGGCTTATTGTGTCATGCTGACATCATTAACACGGCCAGGTACTTTTGTTATTGCACCTAACCTAGCCTCAGTCACTGACAGGAAGGGCCCACAGGGGTTATTTATTTTCTAGAAAAGATTTCAGAAAACATTGAAGTATTTATGACCTCATGCTGACGTTAGCATGACGTCAGCAATGGGGATCTACTGCTGGAACTCGAATTGAGCAACTCGGAACGCGCGGGGAGGCACGGATGGGTGCACTGGAGCGACATGGTGGACCTTATTGTGGTGGTGCTAGGGCATATGGTCAAAGGAATCACCGGAGGTGAGCAAAAAATGTGGCAGCGGTTGGGGCTATCGTCGGTGAGAAGCTACAGAGGAAGAGGGAGACACTTGAGAGGTCCCTGAGGACCAAGATCTCACCGTGAGTGCGATAAAGGGTCGGGGAAGGTCACGTGAGGTCGAACGGAGGCCAATTAACGGCGTCCGGAGCTTGGGAGCAGGGGCGGATCCATGCAGGGTGCTACCGGTGCCGTAGCACCAGCCGGACGGCTGCACTTCAAAGAACAGTACTAATTTTTAAGGCTAACAATATGAAAAATAGAGATAATTAGCATCATTAAGATTGTTTAGCACCGGCCTTGAGCTCATTCCAGCTCCGCCCCTGCTCGGGAGGGGGCTCTCCGGCTTGAGCTCCTGGACGAGAACAACGAGAACACCACGGGGATCACAACAGTAGCCTCAGCTGGTCGAGGGGAGCTCGGGAACATCGGGGTGTAGGAGAGGTCTGGGGCTAGGGTTCGGCCAGGAGAGAAAAACATGGAAGAAGAGAAGCTAGGGTTCATATTCGCGATGGGATGTGGCTTTGTAGACAAAGGCGGGTGGCGACACGAATCATGACGCAAGGCGGGCATCCAGGCGACGGCGGACGGCGGTGGAGAAGCCACCGAGCTGCTTCGTCGACGAGGAAGACGACAAGAACGAATGACGAATCGGTAGGGGATGATGGTGGGCTGCAAACGGGCCAACTGGGCTGCGGGGAAAGGCAGAGAGGTGAGAGAGGCTGCTGGGATGCTCGGCCTGAGGCAGCTGGCTCCATTTTTTTCTAGAAATATTTTTCTCTATTTAGTTTTCTTGTTTATCTTTTATATTTCCAATTTGAAATCTGTTTTGAATAATTCAAAAATACGAGGGACTTTTATAAAATGTATAAAATATTACAGGGAGCCCTTTAGTCAATTTGGGCTCTATTACTTTTGTAGTTTTCAAAATACTCAAAACATTTTTAGTTGCTTTGAGAGAGAGGGAATTAGGGTTAGGGTTTTGTATTTGATTTATTTGAATGCAAAATTAAGGTATGATGCTCATGAATGCACAAACAAAACCCTAATATATAATTAACTAAAGATGGGGTGTTACAGTAAATCTTTATCATGAAGAGAAAGCCTAGCATAAAAGTTATTGAGAATAATATTGTTAGGGAGTTCATGAATAGGACATTTAAGCATTAGTAACTTCAATCTCCCCCAAGCTTGAGATGTGCTCTCTCCATCAATAGGCCAAAAGTTATATATAAGACTTCTATCCTTATGGATTTCACTAGGAGGATAAAATTTAGAGTAAAAGAGAGATGCCATCTCCTCCCATTCCATGGATTGCCCATTCTACAGGAGCTTATACCTTGCTTCATCTCTTCCTTTCAAGGATATGGAGAGTAACTTCTTATTCACCTGTTCAGTTGTGATACCTTCACACTTAAACAACCCGCATAATTCATGGATAAAAAGCAACTGATCATCAGGATGGACAGTTCCATCCCCAAAATAATAATTATCCATAACATGATTAACAATACTTGTAGGTATCTTAAAAGGATCTATCTCAACAGGAGGTGGTTCATCTACTACCATAGAAGTGGTAGTAGTTTTCGCAAACAGAAAACCAAGTGGGTTATCCATATTGGAAACAAAGTAACAAAAGCAATACTCACAATAAAAGTTTCCCTTACAAGTTCCACTCTTCAATAGCGCTTCACTCCCCGGCAACGGCGCCAAAAAATAGTCTTGATGACCCACAAGTATAGGGGGTGATCGTAGTACTTTCGATAAATAGGAGTGTCAATCCCAACGAGGAGCAGAAGGTGCTGAACAGTGGTATGGAGCAGGAAATCCTTGTGAATACTTAGCAAACGGATTTTTAGTGGTTTTCTGACAAGGCAACAAAACAAAGAGCAAGTAACAGAAGTAACGAACAAACAGAGCAAGTGGCCCAATCCTTTATTAGCAAAGGACAAGCCGGTGGAAACACTTATAAGGACCAAACGTTCTCGAGGACACATGGGAATTCTGTCAAGTGCTTTCGCTTCAAATAGCTGAGTACTCTTCTTTGGTGTTTGTAATGTTGTGTGAGTGAACCTGTTCTAACATACCGCCCTTCCTAGGACTGATACATACTTGTGATTAAACTCCCTGCAAACATCCATAACTACAGGAAAGTAATTAAGATATAAATCTAACCACAGCCTTAAACTCTGAGATCCTACACTCCCTTGTGCAAAGGTGTCCTAATGGGGGTTCAGGTTTCTGTCACTCAGCCAAATACAGAATGCATTCCCCTAGGCCCATAAATGGTGAAGTGTCATGTAGTCGACGTTCACATGACACAACTAGAAGAATAGCACCACAACTAAAATACTAAACCATTGAATAATAACTCATCATAGATTCACTACTAACAACATGACTTCTCCCATGTCCTCAAGAACTAAACGAACTACTCCCAAGACGTCATATGGATCAAGATCAAAGATGATATGATAATGGACAACAATTTGAACATAAACAATAATCCAATGGTTCCACTCACAAGCATCAACTACAATAGTAATCAACACTGTGAAAGTTTCCCCTAAGAACTAAAGAAATATCCCACACAATTGTTACAGCGGGACAAAGTGGTGATGATGGTGCTGGTGGAGATGATGGTGTGGATGATGATGATGATGATGATCCCGATGAAGCCTAGCTTGATGATGGTGTTGATGGCGAAGGTCTCCCCTCTCCTGGAAGGAATTTCCCCGGCAGAAATCTGTCAGCCGGAAAGATCTTTCTCTCTCGGTGTTTTCCGCCCCCAGAGGCGGCAAAAATCTATCTATGGTCGCTCCCCCAGTATTAGGGTTCCGTAGGAAAGATATAGAAGAAAGGGCTGAGTTGGAGGCCGGGCAGGTGGGCCACACCTGCCCTAGGCGCGGGGTCAGGTGGGCCCGCGCCTAGGGGGTGTGGGCCCTCTGAGGCCCATCTCCGTCCCTCCTCCTGGCTTTCTTCGGCTTCTGGTAAAATAATACATTTCCATATTTTTCTAATCTTCACGAAATTGAATCGATACGCCTTCTTTTCCATCAGAATCCAGACTCCTGCAGTCCATCCTTCAGTAATCATCCAACATGCATAAACAGATGAAAAAGCCATAAGTAATACCTCAGAATAAGACAAACATCAATGAATAGAGTTAAATTATGATATATAAAGTTGATGCAAATTGGGCGTATCAGTCGCCCACCCGGAGTCGAACGGGCAAGCAGAGCACGCCAACCAAAGCATTCTCCACGGCCTGAAGCCATGACTATAGGTTCCCGTCGAGCGAACCCCTGGATGCTGGGTCAACGAAGAGATCACGTCCATGCTATGGGGCATTCACACCTCCGTTAACCGATCAACAGGGTTTACACCCTTCTTCATGGTGTACGGTGCCGAGGTCATCATGCCAACCGACCTGGAACATGACTCGCCTTGGATCATCAACTACGCATAGGCAGACAACGAGATCGCCCGCCAAGACGGGATCGACTGGCTCTATGAAGCAAGCGACCTATCTTGATCTCGCACCACCATCTACCAGCAGGGGCTCCTCCGCTATCATAGCCGCCGAGTCCAGACTCGCACCTTCCAGGAGGGCGACCATTGTCCTATGACTCGTCTAGGACAAGAAGGGCATGCACAAGCTCTCCCCCCATGGGAGGGACCATTATCTATAGGTCGAGTCCTCGGCAATGATGCCTACTATCTCATCGATGTACGAGGTGACTAACAGCTCGATGTCGGGCGGCCATGGAATGTAAACCTCCTCCGAAAGTTCTATACATAGAACTAAAACTTGTACTTAGCTACTATATAATGACATAAATTCGAATCGCAAAATTTTTGCCTACTTGCCACCCTCTTGTGCCAGTCGAACTCGTACATTTAGCAATACGCTACCCACGGAAGTCAACCCTTGGTCAAGCGACCGACACGGTTAAGTAGTGTGGCACAAGGGCACCGGAAATATTCTGGCCTTGCATCGTCCACAAAAACGCCACCCCGGAGCCACCATCGGAGTCGCCTCGCTCGACTGGCCTACCGGGCCAAGACAACTGGACACGCTTCCCGCAGCGACCGGTCCTCCACATCCTCGTGCATAGATACTCGAGCGGTTAAGTACCATGCACGGGTACTTGCCAAAAACAACCCCATGCGGCTCGGGAACACACCAAGTACGAGAGCATGCCCAGGACTCGCCACGCGACTCACATTCCGAGCTAGGAGGAGAGACGCATTACAAACAACGGACCATGTCCTCTCCTACCTTGGACATGTGACTAGAACGGCTAACTACCACGCTCGGGGACTCGCCTAACTGACCCTGCTCGTGTTCGGGAAAACAACCAAGTATAGAGCACCCCTTGGGGTCACCAAGAGACTGGCTCTACAAGCCATGGAGAGTCGACCCTGACTAAATTAAAGGTCTTATACAAAAAAACTATCAAACATGCGAGGTAAACCCCATTAAAGGGCGGATGCGCTCGGGGACTCGCACAACCAACAATACAAACAAACAGAAATCACAAAGCATCGCAAGTTGATTGACATTTCCTTTTTTCTTCAGCAACAAAATACATTATTCACCATCAAGGTATATACAAAAGTGACCAGTCGCTACTACTAACAAAATGCCTTAGGTCAATCTTTCACAATATAGGCTTCGATGAAGATGCGCCACCACCACCCCTGACCCGGACAAAAGGCTCCCAAGGGTTCGCCGGGTACGTCGTCAAGTTCTTCACAAGTGACGACCAGAAAGGTTACTCTGACTTCAGGTCGCGGTGTTTCTGCTTGGGGTCATTCAGCACCAACACCGTCTCCTAGTACGACAACAAATCCCCCATCGCCAACAATTCCTCCACGAAAGGAGCGGCCTTCGTGGTCAACTTCAACACCTCCCACACCTCCACCAAGACAGTCGTTGAAGGGTACCCGCAGGTGATGTCGTCAAGGTTGAAGTTGTCAGTAAATTGTGCGAGTCCAAGACTCAGTTCAGTAGTAGCTCCACGGCAAAAGGCCGACCACACCATCCACTCGACCACAGTAGGAGCTTCCTCGAGATAGAGCCACACCTCCGTCAGACCCCAGGGATCACGTTGGTGGGAGAAATCCTCTGGAGGATGGTTTGGACGCACGTCGCAGAGAGGGTAGCTGCATCCACGACCGCCATCACACACCGCCTCGTGTCGAATGTATGCACCTCCGGATCTCCTTGATATGTATGTTGGGGATATACTTTCCGGGTATACCCACAGGACTCGCTGACCAGGGTGGCCCACTAACGGTTTTGAGCTTTGCTTTACGGGTGGCCCAGTTAGAGAAAGAGGATGAGCCAGTTCCGGCTACGACAAGGCCTAGAAGAGTTACCGACTTAGGCATGTAGTATTACTTGTAGTCCAAGTTGTATCTAGTTACCGAATCTATAACATAGCCGGATAGGTCTATCCTAGAACCCTAGGCCCTGGTATCTATATAAACCAGCCCTATCAGAGACTTTAGGGCACAACCAATCTTACTACCACAATCACAACTCGCACAAGCAAACATCTCTTGTAATCCGCTATAACATTCGGCTTACACCAATATATTAATGGGTTGCTAGCAGGAGTAGGATCCAATCACCATAGTCAGATTTGGACCTGGGTAAACTTGTGCTCACCGCTCCTAAAACATCTGACGTCTCACACCCCATCTTTCCAATGCCACTAGGACCCCTATGGCGTACTTGTCGACAATCCGACGATAGTTGGCGCCCACCATGGGGCAAGTGACCTTTGGAGCTTCGTTCTAGGTGGAATCTGTGCATGCAGGAATCGGCAAAACTATCGCCATGGGTCGTGTCGTCTACGCCAGTGATGTCCCTCTCGTTCTTCCCGACAAGACCTGGATTCCGGCTAGCAAACCCGTGACAACCTACACGATCATGTCTATTGGTGAGATCGATATTTACCTCGGCTTCGCCGAACCCGCCCAACCCACCCTTGAGGTGATGACCATGGCGGAAGGGAAATATGGATCTACTTTGTCCACAGAGGAGGAAGAGTTCAAAGTCCTAGAAAAAAATCGAAAACACCCAACCCACTCCTATAGTGGAAGAAGAAGTGGAAGAAAAATCTGGATCTGATCTCCCTGACAAGATCGGATACACGGACGAAGACTACATCCGCTACTGATCCGGACCAGCCGATATCGTAGCAGAAAAATTACTCTTGAGGAGAAAGATAAATAAGATGACGAGACGCCCCTACATCGATTACAAAGCAATCACCGATATCAAGGAAAGATTTGAGATGGAGGAGGCAGAAACCCAGCTGTGCCACCACCTCAAGAACATGAATAAGAAGAAGCACAGTTTCATGTACCAGATAAGCTCTGAATCCGACTCTGTCGATGCTAGAGACAGTAGTGATTCAGTCCTCGACGCAATCAAAGAAAATGCCGACTTACCCGGCTCACCTTAGGAGTTAATAACATTGCAATAACTTCGAGACTTTGATAAAGAGATGGAGGAGTACGAACAAGAACATGCCTCCAAGCCAACGCAAGGTGAGCCGGAAAATCCTCCAAGTCCATATGATAGCATGGATGAAAGCAACACATCACAGGATGATATGGATGAAAGTATCGATGGAAGCTTATCCCCCAGTACCGCACCAAAATCCTTCTTTGCCACTGGACGCACGTTAAGGCTACTGGGCGGTCAAAGAAGAATAAGAAGAACAAGAATCCGACACCGGCAAAGCCGGACGTCGAGGAAACAAACGAAGAAAAAGTTGACAAAGATATCGAGATGGAAAATCGGGATGGATATCTGATTAATACCACGCCGATTGACCCTCCTATGGATGGCCACGACGTCACCAAGGGTGCACGTGAAATCTACGGAGATGCTCTCATGATTCCAATCCCAATGGCTTCAGATCTTACTCCGGAGGCGCTGGAGAAAAGGGCCGAGGACCTGGAAAAGCACCATCTGCTTCTGCTCGAAGGGGTCGCGCGCATCGTCGAGCTTGAGCAACAGTTAGATAGTGATCCTGCCAAATATCAGTCAGATTTCAAGCGACACCCAAATAAAACAAGGGGAGTTATGTTTCTTGCCAACAAGAACCTAGATATCCACAGAGACCTATTTGACAGAAAAACCGAAGAAAAGATCCGAGTCTACATCACGCCATTGGAAAATTTTGATGCAGCTCGGGCTATCCTCGCCAATAATCCGTCTCCATAGCAGGTCCAGCAGTGCGTCGTGTTGCTGGATAAAGGATTAAAGCAGCAGAAACAGCCATGTCATTCAGTGGAAAGCTAGCCTCAAAGTCTAAATTTTGCCACACTAGCGCCGACCAAAGCGCTGTCGAAAGACTCCGCAGGGATACAGATCAGCACTATCGTCCTCGCAGAGAAGAAGAGAATTCAAGAACCAGCTCAAACGGCCACTCTCACAGGCCGGCACGTGATCGGGCAAGAGTTACTCCGGCTGCGTCCGAAGACGCCATCAGGGCAATGGTTCCTCATCAGGACCATTGTCGACAAAACAAACGCCATAGAGAAGACCCGGAATTACACCACCAGCGAGAGCCAGATCAGCTAAGGATGCCACCACCGAGCTGTCCGGCTGGTAACGCCAGACGAAGAGATGATCCGGACCGTCCTAAATCAAGTAGGGATAGAGCCCGAAGAAACCGGCAAGTCAGCATAACGAGGTTCCACCACCACCACCACCACGAAACCTAGTCGGAAATAATCCAGCAGGGCCACCCTCGCCCCCAGGTTGCGACCATGAAGGATACGGACGTAGCCATGGAAGCCGCAGGGGCGGAGGCGGCAATGGTGAGAGGTGAAGCAGAAATCCAACTCCGTCGCGCAGAAGCCGTGAGCCTCCAAGTCGCAAATCTCTCTCGCCAAACGACGCTCACCATCGCATTGAGTCGAACATAGAGGTGCGGCAGTACGAGGAAGAAGATGCGTACTTGGGATCCAAGTGCTTTGGCCCACGCATACGTCGGACCAAATTTCTGGATTACTTTGGTATTGCCAAACACATCCAGCCCAACGATGTCGCGGCTCAGCCAGATACCTGGCTCCAGGATTTTTTCCTTGCCCGCTGCATCGCCAAAGGAGGAAACAGCCTGGTCGCAGTCTGATATCTCCCGATTATGCTGAGGAAGACGGCTCGATCATGGCTCAATAAGCTGCCAGAGAATTCAATTCATAACTGGTATGATGTGCAAAGTGCATTCTTTTCAAACTTCGAGGGATAATACAGGAGTCCCTGCATAGTTGGAGACTTGCAGCGTTGCACGCAAAGACCAGGAGAAACCTGTTGGGATTACCTCGGACGTTGGATTGACACAAAGAACGCTTGTGAAGGAGTAAACGAGCAAACTGCGATAGAAGCTTTCATCGCAGGACTTCCAGTCAGACTTTTGCGTCACAGACTGAAGCGTGACCACGTCAAATATTTGGGAGAAATGATAGAGACGGCTACCAAATATGTTGATGCCGACGATGATTCAGGAGGGCTGCTAAATATTCTGGCCAATCCCAATGTGGCCAAACAGCCAAAACAACAAGCTCAGAAGCGCAAGAACACCTCAGACGAAAAAAACGGCTCCAGACAACATAGCTGTCAACGCAACGTTCGGATCTGGAGGACAAGGAGGGCGCGGAGGCAGCCGGGGTAGATGCCGTGGAACATCCCGAATACAGGGCAGAGGAGAACAGCAACCAGGGAGAACCTATACCTTGGTCTACATAGCCAATAATCCCTGTTTCCACCACTTGGATAGTAATAGAGGATCTACACACACAAATGCCGAGTGTCGTTTCAATGACGACATCAAGAAAGACGAATCCGCTGGCTACAGAGCCAAGCAATGAAAAGAAAAGAAAAATTCTAAAAAAGGCAAGGAGCCCAAGGAAGATACCGACATTGAAGAAGCGGATGCCACACAGCCCAAGTCGGATGGAGAAAAGGAATTTCCGACTAAAAAAGTCGCATATGTTTGCTTCCATGGATCTCAGCCGGCTAAAGACAAGAAGGCGGTTCTCTGTGAGCTCAATGCCACGGTTCCAACTATTCCACAATTTCTGGATTGGTCAGATGTAACCATCACCTTTGATCGCTCAGATCACCCGAGGAAAACTCATCATCGGGGAAAGTATCCTCTCGTCGTCAATCCTCTTATTGATGGCTATGAGTTTTCTAAAACACTCATGGACGATGGAAGCAGCATTAACATCCTCTACATCGAGACGCTCCACCGCATGAAGCTACACGAGAGCCAGTTGAGTTACAACAGTGTAACTTCCATGGATTTGTACCAGGGAGACATGCGGATTCTCTGGGTGAGATTACTCTGGACGTGATATTCGGAACCCGAGATAATTACCAGGCTGAGCCACTCTCTTTTGAGGTGGTACCATTCAAAAGTTCTTACCACGCCATCTTCGGACGTCCGATTTACTGGGCGTTCATGGCTCGTCCCTGTTACATCTACAATATGATTAAACTTGCAGGTCCAAAGGGCGTAATCACCATCCAGGGAAACCCGAGGAAGGCGCGAGAATGCACCGAAGGATCTGCTGCCTTTGTCGAAGCCGTGTTGCACGCCCAAGAGTACCAGGAGATCAAGAAGACCATCAACCCCTCTGAGATGCCCGCTATGAAGAATGAGGTCATGAAGCCAAGCATATAGTTCAAGGCATCGCAGGAGACGAAGAAAATGTCGCTGAAGGAAGACGATCCCTCCAAGACGATGAACATAGGGGTAGGCTTAGACCTTGTATAGGAAAGCACGCTCGTCGAGTTCCTCAAAGCAAATAGTGACATCCTCGCATGGCAGCCTTCTGACATGATCGGAGTACCTAGGGAACTTGCCGAGCACTCTCTTAATGTGCACCCTGACGATAAACCCGTCAAACCGTCCTTATGACGGTTTGGTGATGAAAAGCGCAAAGCGATAGACAAGAAATTAGCCCGAGTAGAGTCAGCCGAATTCATAAAAGAGGTCATCCACATAGATTGGGTGGAAAATCCTGTACTCGTCCCTAAAAAGGACACTATTGATTTAAGGATGTGTGTTGATTATACCACTTTGAACAAGGCATGCCCAAAAGATCCGTTCTCTTTGCCAAGAATCGATCACGTTATTGACTTGACGGCGGAGTCGGAATTACTCTGTTTTCTCGACGCATATTCCGGATATCGCCAAATACCGATGAAATAATCAGATCAAATTAAGACATCTTTCGTCACTCCTTTCGGAACCTTCTGCTACAGAACTATGCCTTTTGGCTTAAAGAACGTACGAGCAACATATCAACGTACTATGCAATGTTGTCTCAACGATCAAATCGGATGCAACGTCCATGTATACGTGTCCATGTATACGTAGACGACATAGCAGTTATGTCTAAAAAGAAGGAAACTTTAATTTCTGACTTGGTGGAAACATTTGCTAGTCTATGAAAATTCAGAATGATACTAAATCTGAAGAAGTGTTCCTTTGGAATTCTAGCCAGAAAATTGTTAGGTTTCATCATCTCAGAGCGAGTCATAGAGGTGAACCAGGACAAAATCAAGGCTATACTCAACATTACCAGGCCAACTCGCCTGAAGGACGTGCAACGTCTCACTGGTTGCATCAGAGCATTGAGTCGGTTCATCAGCTGGCTCGGCGAAAGAGCTGCACCTTTATACAAACTCTTGAAGAAAACCAACAAGTTTGTCTGGACAACGGAAGCCGATACTGCCTTGCAAAGTTTGAAAGACCTACTTTCAAACCCACCAGTTCTCGCAGCGCCAGAACCTCAGGAGCCTATGTTACTCTACATTGAAGCGACCAACAAGGTCATAAGTCTGGTAACAGTAGTGGAGCGCGAGGAAGAAGGCCATGGGCATTAGGTGCAGTGACCAACTTATGACCTGAGTGAGGTCCTAACAGAGTCGAAACAACAGTACCCACACCATCAAAAGATAGCCTATGGAGTGTTCTTTGCATCGAAGAAAGCTACGCCACTATTTTCAAGAGCATAATATCACAGTGGTCAGCACCGCTCGGGGGCTGGCATGGTACTCAAATCACCCCAAGGAGATAAGCTATTTTGATGTGTACAAATACACTTTACGGCAACCAACAATATTGCCGAGTATGAAGCATTGCTTCATGGAATACGCATGGCCAAAAACATTGGCATAACAAGACTCATCGGCTCACATATTTAAGGACCGGCTTCGGGACTTGACCGATTACAAAGAAACAATCCTTAGGGCATGACTCATGGTCTTGGCGAAAGCAAGGTAAAGGTCGTGTCTAACCACCCTCTGTCGGCCTTCCAAGGAAGAGGGCTAATGATTCTAGCATCAAGAGTCGGTTAGTACGTGTGGGTAAAGTTGTACACCCCTGCAGGGTTAAATCTTTTCGAAAAGCCTTGTTCACGGCTATGAATGCTTGGTGACCGAATTCTAAGATCATAGAGAATTATAACCTAATCATAAAACTTGGCAGATCAACGCGTTCTTAAGGATGCCTCCTCATGGGTACGAGGGGGTGATCCTAGATGAGGTTCGATGATGATGACTTGGTGGATATCAAAAGATGATGATCAATACTTTGGAGATGTTGATCTCTTATCCCTTTTAAAAATTCTCTGACTAGACGAGCTTCTTCTCCCTCTTGTTTTATAAACAAAAGTGGCCATAAGTCTTGCGGATTACACCCTGTACTCACCCTTGCTTTGTTAATAATTTTGGCAGAGTAAGTGTTCCCCTGAAGACAAGTTCCGTACTACATCGACACCGACGAGTAGCTTGGGGTTCCCGGTCGTCAACCTGGAATCTATGGGCTGGGACGTCATCGTTATGCTTTAGGTCTCTTAGGACATTTGTTAAGTATTCTATACTTAATAGCATAATTTGCCTTTCGTTGTTTGATGTTTGTGGTCACTAACCTATGCTTGTAATAATTTGGTTCTCTGCTAAGTTATGATCTTGCTGTAATAAATTTTGTGTCATAGGGTCATTTTTGTGTTATCTATTCTTCACTGGATATCCTCGAGCTCAAGGTTAAGCTTATATCAGATAAAGGTCTAGGATTTGTTTAACCCTAATCTCGGGGGTGTCACAGACAGTGATCCATTGCTTCAAGAATGCGTGCCGGTACAAATCCTTGGTCGCCAAGATCAAGAGGGTCTACCAGACGCTCGAAAACATCCCCGACCTCCTCGAAATCGCCAAGCGTTATGCGGAGGAAGACCCCAACCAAGACTCTAACGATGAATCAGGTGGAAGACGCCGCTCAAGTGGCCACGAAAATGGGAGGCGGCGCGAGGTGCGCTACAACAACACTCGCCTCACCGGCAAATGCCACGGTGATGGGCGAGTCGACTTTGTCGCCAACACCGGCTATGCGCCACACGAACGAAAAACATTCGCTGAGTCGGAGGAAACTACCGCGACAGTGGAAATTACCGCGCGAAGCCACAATTCGACCCCCCAACACTACTCAACTAGCCCTGTGTGTACCACAGCAGGGAGGGGAAACCCGACACTCACACCACCGCCGATTTCCACTCCCTGGAAGAGATCGAGAAGGCAAGGCGAGCAAGGGAAGGCCCCAACAACAACCCGCCAAACGTCAATGTCGGCGGATTTGGCAACGACATCGGCTTGCTGCACACATTCACTAGGCTCGGCACCAAGCGCGAGAAGAAGGTGCTTGCCTGCACAGTTGATGTGAACACGGTGACCCAAGCCGACATCCCGTGCTTCCTCAACTGGTCCGAGCAGTGCATAACGTGGATCTGCGAGGACCACGTGCCACGGATCGAGTACCCTAGGCGAGTCGCCCTGGTGGTGAAGTCCAAAGTGGATGACTACTGTATCCCTAAGACACTAATGGACGGAGGGAGCTCCATCAACATCCTCTACCTGGACACGTTTAGACGGCTGCGGCTCCCGCATTCGATGGTCAAATCGACCCTCACCATGTTCCACGGCATCGTCCCCGGTCGGAAGGCCTACCCAATTAGCTAGGTGACGCTACCTGTCACCTTCGGAATGCCCTCAAACTTCTGCACGGAGCAGATCGTCTTCGAGATGGTGAACTTCCACAGCCCCTACCACTACGTCCTGAGGAGACAATCATTCACCAAATTCATGGAGTCACCGCACTATGTGTACAACATGATGTAGCTCTCAGGACCATGCGGCATCATCACCGTCCACGGCGACCCCGATATGGGCATGGAGTGCAAGCAAAAAGGCGCTAAACTCGCGGATGTCGTCATCTCCGTGGAAACAAACCATGCCGATGAACTCGCCAAAAACACGAGTGACATTGACAAGGACAACCCCACAATCCTGAAGAAGCCCAACGCAGAAAATGCCGAGTCGGCAGCGTTCGAAGCTTCCATCCACACTCGCACCGTCCAGCTGGTCCCGAGCGACTCTAGCCATACGGTCACCATCGGGACAGGCATGAGCCCCGCATAGGAGAGCACGCTCATGGAGTTTCTCTTTGAGAATCACGACATCTTCGCATGCAAGCCATCTGACATGCCAGGTCTCCGAAGGGAAACCTCTGAGCACAACCTTAATGCCTACCCCAAAGACTGACCTATAAAGCAGTCGCTGCGGCCCTTCAATGAAGAGCGCCGCCGAGCAATTGCCGAAGAAGTGTAGCGTCTACTCGCCACAGGCTTCATCCGGCCCATCAAGTACTCCAAGTGGCTAGCAAACCCAATCCTAGTCATGAAGAAGAGCAAGACCTGGAGAATGTGAATCGACTACACCAACTTCAGCAGCGCCTGCCAGAAGAACGTGTTCGTCCTCCCGCACATCGACCAGATCATCGACTCGGTCGCAGGATCGGAGTCGCTATGCTTCCTTGATGCTTACTCTGGTTACAACCAGATCAAGATGGCGGTCGAGGACGAGGAGAAGACGGCGGTCATCATGCTATTCGATTCCTACTACTACACCGCCATGACATTTGGCCTAAAAACACCGGCACGACTTACCAGCGGTACATCCAGGAGTGCCCGGCGAGCCAAATTGGCCGCAACATCCATTTCTACATCAACGACATGGTGGTAAAATCCACTCGCCAGAGCGATCTGCTCGGCGACCTAGCTGAAACCTTCACAAATCTACGAAGGTACAAGATCAAGCTCAACCCAGGGAAGTGCACCTTCGACATGCCCACCGTATAGCTTCTCGGGTATGTGGTCTCCAAGCGGGGAATCAAAGTGAACCCCACCAAGATCGACACCATCGCGTGACTCAGCAAACTTTAGTGCCTCCACGACTTCCAAAAACTGGCCGGTCGAGTCACGGCCCTCAACCGCTTCATCCCCTGGCTCAGCGAGAAGGCAATGCCTCTCTACCGCCTGATGCGTAAGAACCCCATGTGATGGGGATATGCCTACCGGGGTATACCCAGCAGGACGTTTCCGACTGAACTGGCGAGTGGGCCTGCAGGACGGCGACTGGATCAAGACCTGGCGTGGATCCAAGCGACTGGAAGCTGAAGGCCTAGGAGAGTAGATAGGCCCAGTCAGATTAGGTTAAACGAGTACCGAAACCTTAACTGATTCGGTTGAGATATGTAAACCCTAGGGGATGAGTCTATATAAACCTCCCTGCAGGGCGTGTAGAGGATACGTTCCATCATCCACCCAAGCGACTAGCCGCCTAGCCGTCGAGCTCGCCCCATTGTACTTCCATCATAATACAATCTAGCAGGAGTAGGTCTATACCCTCCGGGGGGCCGAACCTGGGTAAAACCCTGTGTCTCCGCCCTCATCTCGCACCGCAGATGGCTTGGCCGCCCTTGCCCTTTGTTCTACTACTCGCTGCCGATTGCAGCGTCTGCCGTGGTCATTCCCACGACAGTGGCGCCCACCATGGGGCCTGGCCGGTCTGGCCGGTGTTCTGCGGCGACATCCAATCTGCCCATCAACGAGTCGGTCGCCACCGGCCGCATGATAGCGATCGGCGAGATGCTCCAGATCTTGCCGAGCAGCTACGTCCCGACGGCGCGACCCGTCACGCACAACATGATCTTGCCAGTCGGCACGATCAGCCTCTTCGTCGGCCTCACCGACATCATCGTCTCAGAGGACTCGGCTCACATCCGCGAGTCGCCGCCACGCGACCGGCTCTCCGAGATCCAGGTCCGCACGATCCACCGCCTCGCCTCCGAGTACAACTCGGCCCAAAGCGACGTGGCCGAAACCACCACGGCCGCGGAAGACGCGACCCTCAACGACGACGCCGATTCGGCGACCCCGGCGTCACTCGTCGGATCCATCACCGTGGCTTCGCCCGCGGGCTCCATCACCCAGGTCTCCAACGTGGGAGACTTCGAGGATCCCTCCATCCTTGGGATCTTCGACTTTGACTCCGGATCAGAAAACTCCACCGATCTCCGCGATGGGACCGGTCTCCACGCCGCGACCTACATGGCGAGTGGCACTGACCCGCCGGAGGATCCCTTCTCCACCCCGATCCCTCCTAACGCCACGACAACGGAGGTCGAGGAACTCCGCCTGAAGCTGGCTGAGGCAGTCCGCAAGGAGCAAGCCGAGCGCGAAAAATTTCGCCTCGAGCAGCTGACGGCGCAGGAGCTGTCACGTTACCACCAGCAGCGAATTAGGTCGCGCCTGAACCCTACCGTCCAGGGGCGCGCCCTGAACTTCGACGACGAGAACGACCCGGCTCGCATGGCCGAGCGCGCGATCTGCGAGAACGCGCCACCCGGAGGAAGCGCCCGGCCCCCGCCAGGGTCGACGGCGAACGGCGCCCCACATCCACCCAACCGCGCACCCCCCAGGGACCAGCCGCGGATCGTGGTCTCCTCACGGGATTGAGACGCGAATGGCCTACCACTGTTCTCCACCCCGATGGACAACCTCGTGGCGGGCCGAGCAGCGGCCGACAACATCACGGCCACCGGTGACGGTGCCCTATAGATCCAGCACGTCAAGGCCCTGCTCGCAAAGGCGGTCGAGCAACAAAACGCAGGCGTCGACTCACAGGGTCGGATGTACTCGCGTTCATCGGGCGGCAGAGCGGCCTCAAGCGGCCGTCCATTGGTGGCAAACACCCTCAACTGCCCGCCACCCGAACCACTGCAGCTCCAACACCGACCCGCGAACGCGGCTCTCTCCACCAACGACCCCAGGCCAGCGACCAACTTCGTCGCCGCCAACCGTCAGCCCATCGACGACCGCACCCATATCATCAACAACCAAAGCTGGCGCGCACGCCAGCCCGACGACCTGCGACACACCCTAACCAATCGCCGCGACGGCGAGCCGATGGGGTCGCTAAGCCGACTTGGGCCCCGATGCTTCGGACCAATGATCCGAGGCAAAAGTACCCGGTGAATTTCAAAGCGCCAAAGGAAATAGAGAAGTACGACCCTTCGTACGGCCCCTCCGTGTGGCTGGACACCTACCTCATGGCAATGGGGATCGCCGGCCACACCGACCTGCTAGGCGCGCCCTACCTTCCCCTGATGATGGAGGGAGCGTGCAGGAAGTGGATCAACACTCTCCCCCGGATAGCATCGATTCCTGGGAAGAGATGCGCAACGCCTTCGTCAGGCACTTCGAGGGTTCCTACACCCGCGCCACCACCATCAAGGACCTGGAACGATGCGTCCAGGGACCCCGCGAGTCGACCCGAAGCTGGGTCCAACGGTGGCAAGAACTATGGTACAACGCGGCCGACATCCACCCGGACACCGCGATCCACTGCTTCAAGACCTCGTGCCGCTACGAGGCCTTGGTCGCCAAGCTCAAACGAGCATACCGCACACTCGACAACATACCGGACCTCCTTGAGATCACCAAAAGATATGCGGAGGCAGACCCAAACCAGGAAACCGACGACGAGTCGGGTGGTCAACGCCGCACAAACGACAACAACAGCGGACGACGGTCCGACCTACGCTACAGCAACACTCGCCTCACCGGCAAGCGCCGCAGTGACGGGCGAGTCGACTTTGTCGCCAATGCTGGGCACGCGCAGTGCGAGCCCAAGAGCTTCCGCCGCGATGGAGGGCAACACCGCGACGGTGGCAACTACAAGGCGAAACCAAGGTTCGACTCCGCGGCCCTCCTTAACCAGCCTTGTGCGTTTCACAGCAGGGAAGGGAAGCCCTCCACGCACACGACCGCCGACTGCCACTCTCTCAAGGAGATTGAGAAGGCACGGCGAGCGCGGGAGGACCCTGACAACAACCCTCCAAACGGCGGAAAATTCGGCAGTGTGGCCGGCTCGCTCCACACCTTCACAGGCTTCAACACGAAGCGTGAGAAGAAGGTCATCGCCCGCGCCGTCGCCGTCAACGCGGTGGCCCAGGTGGACGTTCCCCAGTTCCTCAACTAGTCGGAGCAGCCCATCACCTGGAGCCGCCAGGACCACTCGCCACACATCGAGTACCCAGGCCGAGTCGCCCTGGTGGTCAAGCCCAAGGTGGGAGACTACTGGCTCCCCAAGACATTGATGGACGGCGGCAGCTCCATCAACATCCTGTACCTTGACACCTTCAGGCGACTGCGGCTCCCGCAGTCGATGGTTGAGACAACCTACACCACGTTCCACGGCATCGTCCCCGGTCGAAAGGCGTACCCGATCGGCAAGGTCACGCTGCCAGTCACCTTGGGCACACCAGCAAACTTCCGCACCGAGCGGATCGTCTTCGAGCTGGTACCCTTCGACAGCCCCTACCACTACATCCTAGGGCACCAGGCGTTCGCCAAGTTGATGGCAGCGCCCCACTACGCATACAACGTGATGAAGCTCCCCGGGCCGCGCGGCGTCATCACTATCAACGGTGACCCCGACATGGCCGCCGAGTGCGAGACCAAGGGATCCGAACTCGCCGACGCCGTCATTGCGGCAGAGGCCAACCACGCCGACGAGCTCGCCAAGTACGCGAGTGGGGTCAACAACGACGACCCCACCATACTCACGAAGCCCAATTCGGAGGGCGGCCTTAGCCTTCGAGGCAACAACGCACACCCGCACCATCGAGCTGGTCCCAGGCGACTCTAGCCAGACGGTGACGATCGGGACGGGCATGAGCCCAGCATAGGAAGGCGCGCTCATCGAGTTCCTCCGTGAGAACAGGGACATCTTCGCATGGAAGCCCTCTGACATGCCTGGTGTCCCTAGGGAACTCGCTGAGCACAAACTCAACACCGACCCCAAAGTGCGACTTGTCAAGCAGTCGCTGCGGCCCCTCAATGAAGAGTGCCGCCGAGCCATCGCCGAGGAGGTGCAGCGTCTACTCGCTGCAGGCTTCATCCGGCCAATAAAATACTCCAAGTGGCTGGCAAACCCGGTCCTGGTCGAGAAGAAAAATGGGACCTGGAGGATGTGTATGGACTACACAAACTTAAACAGCGCCTGCCCAAAGGAGCAATTTGTCCTCCCGCGGATCGACCAAATAATCGATTCCACCACGGGCTCAGAGTCGCTGTGTTTCCTCGACGCCTACTCTGGGTACAACCAGATCAAAATGGCTGTCGAGGACGAGGAAAAGACGGCGTTCATCACGCCATTCGGAGCCTTCTGCTACACCGCCATGACCTTCGGCCTCAAGAACGCCGGGGCGACCTACCAGCGGTGCATGCAGGAATGCCTTATGAGCCAAATTTTCCGCAATATCCACGTCTACATCGACGACGTGGTAGTGAAGTCCGCTCGACAGGGCGACCTACTTGCCGACCTGGCAGAAACATTTGCCAACCTTCGGAAATACAAGATAAAGCTAAACCCAGGAAAATGCACCTTCGGTGTACTAGCAGGGCAACTACTAGGCTACATCGTCTCCAAGCGCGGGATCGAGGCGAACCCCACCAAGATCGACACGATCGCTCGACTCGGCAAACCCGAGTGCCTGCGCGACATCCAGAAGCTGGCCGAGCGAGTCGCGGCTCTCAGTCGCTTCATCCCCCGATTGGGCGAAAAGGCGATGCCCCTATACCGCCTGATGGGCAAGAACCCCACCTTCCAGTGGGACAAGGAGGCGGACGACGCGCTCCGCGACCTCAAGAAGGTGCTACTCTGCAGCACCGCTACTCGCCGCCCCCGTCGACAAATAACCCATGCTGGTCGACGTCGCAGCTTCCGAGCGCATCGTCAGCGCCGTCATGGCCGTCGAGCGGCCAGAGGAAGGAAAGGAGCTCCCGGTACAGCGACCAGTGTACTATATCAGCGAGGTCCTCACCGAGTCGCGCCAGCGGTACCCGCAATACCAGAAACTGGTATACGCGGTCTTCAGAGCACTGCGCCGACTGCCGCACTACTTCCAGGAGCACCCGATCACGGTCGTCTCCTCAGCACCGTTGCAGGACATCATCCGCAACCGTGAAGCAACCGGGCGATTCGCCAAGTGGGCCGTCGAAATCGGCGTCCACAACATCAAGTATGAGCCACGCAAAGCGATCAAGTCGCAGGCTCTCGCGGACTTCATCGCCGACTGTGAAGAGGCCCAACAGCCGGAAAAGCTTCCGTACCTCCACTACTGGAGCCTGCACTTCGACGGCTCCAAGAATGCAGACGGCGCAGGGTTAGGGATCGTGTTGACTTCCCCGAAGGGCGACAAGCTCCGCTACGTCCTTTGCCTCGACTTCACCCCCTGCACCAACAACATGGCCGAGTACGAGGCACTACTCCACGGCATGCGAGCTGCCAAGGAGATGAACGTCAACCGCCTACGCTTCTACGGAGACTCCGACCTCGTCGCTGGGCAAGTCGCTGGCACCTGCGAAGCTGTCTCCCCCACCATGGCGGCATACCGCCAAGCAGTGGACAAGATGGGCGGACACTTCACAGGCTACTCCATCGAGTGGATTAACAGGCGGAAGAACGAGGAGGCTGACGCACTCTCTCGCATCGGCTCGGCTCGACTCGCACCACCCGCCAGCGTCTTCCTCGACACGATCACCAAGCCGTCCGTCTCTCCCCCAAGGGAGATCGACATCGGAGTCCCGCTGCAACCAGAGGTAGCCATGGTCCCACTCATAGCCGAGCCAGAAGACTGGACTAGGCCGTACATCGCCTACCTGGAGGGAGGCACCTTGCCGGCAGACGAAACAGACGCCCGGATGATAGCGCGACGCTGCAAATCCTTCGTCATCATCGACGGCGAGCTCCACAAGCGCAGCGTGACCGGCGTGTTCCAACGCTGCGTCCAACCCGCTGAAGGACGCAAAATCCTTCACGACATCCACTCCGGCGACTGCGGCCACCACGCCGGCGCCCGCTCTCTAGTCGCAAAGGCTATGCGGCAAGGCTTCTACTGTCCCACCACACACGCAGATGCCGTCGACATTTTCCAGTGGTGCGCCGGGTGCCAGAAGTACGCCAACCAGACACACATGCCGAGCTCAGCGCTCAAGACAATCCCCATCACCTGGCCATTCGCCGTGTGGGGTATGGATATGGGAGGCCCTTTCAAAAAGTCCCCCTCCGGCTTCACCCACCTCCTGGTCGCGGTCGACAAATTCACAAAGTGGGTGGAGGCCAAGCCAGTCCGGAAATGCGACGGGAAGACCGCCACCAAGTTCCTACGCGAGCTCATATATCGCTACGGGTTCCCAAATAGCATCATCACAGACAACGACACCAACTTCACCAAAGGATCCATGGCCGAGTTCTGCGAGGAACATCACATCCGACTCGACCTTGCCTCAGTCGCCCACCCGGAGTCTAACGGCCAGGCGGAACGGGCCAACCAGAGCATCCTCCATGGCCTGAAGCCACGGCTCCAAGTACCACTCGAGCGCACCGCTGGGTGCTGGGTCGAGGATCTACCCTCCGTTATCTAGGGTATCCGCACCTCGGTCAACAGGTTGACAGGGTTCACCCCCTTCTTCATGGTGTATGGCGCCGAGGCAGTCATGCCCACCGACCTAGAGCACGACTCGCCAAGGGTCGTCCACTACACGGAGGCTGCGAACGAACTCGCACGCCAAGATGGAGTCGATCAACTCGACGAGGCACGCGACCTAGCTCGCTCCCGCACTGCCATCTACCAGCAAGGACTCCGCCGCTACCATACCCAGCGAGTGAGGACTCGCACCTTCCAGGAAGGCGACCTGGTGCTACGCCTCATCCAAGATAATAAGGGCATGCACAAGCACTCCCCCCCCGTGGGAGGGACAATTCGCCATCGGGCGAGTACTCGGCAACGATGCCTACTACCTCACCGACGTCCGCGGAGACGGGAAACTCGACGTCAAGCGACCGTGGAATGTAAACCTCCTACGGAAGTTCTACTCCTAGAAATCCATACATGTACCCTCCACTAGCTATGAAATAAAATATATCGGTTACCGCAAATTGCGTCTACTCTCTGTGTCTTGTGCCACTCGCACTCGTAATAACAGCGCCAAGCTAACTGCAGGAGTCAACCTCTGGTACAGCGATCGGCACGGCCAAGTAGTGCGCTACGAGGGCACTGGGTTACCCCAGGACTCGTAACGTCCACAAAAAACGCCTACCCGGAGCCCCATTGGAGTCGCCTAGCTCGACTGGCTTAACAATCCAAGACAACTACCTTCGCTCCTCACAGCGACCGTGATCCTTCGCATCCTCGACACAGCGACTCGAACGGCCAAGTACCACGCTCGGGGACTGACGACCAGTTCAGCGCGAGCGACTAGGGAAAAACGCCAAGTATGAGAGCGTGCCCAGGGCTCGCCATGCGACTGACCCGATGGGCTAGGCAGGAGTGATGCGCTCACTCTGACGCGCCCAGTCCTCACCCACCCTAGAGCCGCGACTAGAACAACCAAGTACCACGCTCGGGGACTCGGCTACCCGACCTCGTTCGCGCAAGGGAAAACGGTGAAGTAAAGAGAACTCATGGGAGTCGCCCTGCGACTGGCTTTCCAAGCTCGGGCGAGTCGACCTCAATAACAAAACGCTCAAAACCACAAACACATAACAAACGAGGTAAACCCCATAAAAAGGGCGGAAACGCTCGGGGACTCGTTCAATCATCAATCACAATTGCAAAACAACTCACAAAATAACGCAAAGTCCCATTATAGCAGACCAAAGTTGTTACAAAATACAAGTTGCGCCCAATGGCCGAACTGCTACTAACGCCCCAGGGCACAATGTTTTATTCCGCAGGCTTTGATGTCGACTCGCCGCCACCCTTGCGGTTGCGAATGAAGGGAGTGTACGGGTTCGATGGGTACGTCGTCAGCTCACCCGCCATCGCCGCACGGAAGGGCTGCTCGATCTTGAAGTCCCGGTGCGGCGGCTCGGGATCGTTGGGCGCGACGATCGTCTCCTGATAAGGAAGGAGGTCGCCCATCGCCCAGACACGGTCGGAGTATACCGCGGAACGGTCCATCAGCTTCAGCACCTCGGCAATCTCCACCGAGCCCATCGACGACGGGTAGCCACTCGTCACGTCGTCCAGATCGAAATCCTCCGGAAAGTGGGCGAGCCCAAGGCTAAGCGTCGTCGCCGCCTCGCGCCGGAATGCCGACCGCGTCATGAACTCGACGACTGACGGTGCCTTCTCCAGATACCGCCACACTTCGACAAGGTCGTTGGGAATCACTTCCGTGGGCGACATCTCCTAAAGATACGCCCGAATGCAAGCCGCGGACAACGTGGCCGAGTCGACCAGAGTGGCCACACACTGCCGCGCGTCGTACGACTGCGCCTCTTCTGAGCTGTCGATGATCCGACCTGTGGACAGAGGGTGGCAGTGAGTACAACAAAGATCACGCAATGCAGCTACTAAAGGCAGAGGCAGGCACACTTACCAATCAAAGGACGGCAGAGACCCGTGATGAAGCTTTGAAGAGAGGAGTAGTCGTCTTGTAGCCCAGCAACGAGGGCGTCAGAGACCTTACGCTCTTCAGCGGCGGCCGTAACAGCAGCCTTGGCTCGCCCATCCGCTGAACTCGCATCCTCCTTCGCTTCCTTAAGCTCGCGCTCAAGGTCAGCGATCTGCTTCTCAGCCGAACTAAACGCAGATTGAGCCACCGTCAGTTCACTCGCCGGGACAAGGCCCTGGCGGACCTTCTCTGCCTTCGCAGCAGTCGCCTGGAGTGCCTTGTTCGCCTCTTGGATGACAACAAGTTCCTTCTCCGCGCGACACTTCGCAGCGAGCCGGTCGGCTGATTCACGCTGCAAACCCTGTGCACAAGTCAAACAGTTAACAACAATGGAATCCTAAGTGCCCACCCGCTGAAATTCAGCGACTGGACACTCGGGGACTGGAGATCAAAAATCCTAAGTGCCCACCCGCTGAAATTCAGCGACTGGACACTCGGGGACTGGACATACCTGGATGGCTGTAGCGCGTCCACGGATGCGAGAAGAGCCGGAGTGTGCCCGCGACGCTGTTCGATCTCCGTTTCGGCGACCCCAGGTACGCGGCTCGATGGCGTGGTACCACTAGCCGTAGCCGCTCTGGCCATGAAGCGGGGGAAGGTCGCGGTGGATGCGCCGGCACCAAAAGAAGCCGGCTCAGCCACACCAGGCGAGGAAGCACCCTCCCTGATCTTCAAGGCCGCCTTCATCACAGGACCACTCGGAGCAATCGTCGTGTCGTCAGACACCGTGACGACATCGTCGCCCTTGGCCTTCTTAGCACTGTCTGCGGGGGCAGCGACCTCATCAGCCTTCCTCTTCCGAGAGGGGTCCTCCTCGGCAACGACTAGCGGCACTTTGGCCACGGACGGGTGGCCTATCTTTTTAACTCCAGTCCTGCAAATTGATTACATGAGCAAAATGGTCCGAGTACAACGAAAAGCAAGGTAGGTGAACAAAACTCACTTGGCGACTGGTATGAACCGTAGCCCTGTGCGGATGCTAGCCGGCTTCTCCAGTTCGGGGCCCAGTTTCCGACTGAGGCCCATCTCCAAAACATCATGCGCCCAAGACATGGACGGCCTCTTCGTTGACGAGGCCGCGACAGGAGCCTCCGAAACGATTTCGGCAGGAGCTCTCCTGGAGGCGAAGCTGCCACGGCTGGAGAAGCCCCCAACCCAGAAACTGGGGCGAAGGGGGGGGGGGAAGCAAGGCCAGAGGTACCTCACTCAGGGCGGCAGTGGCATCCGATGCTGCCATCGTCTGCGGCACTTCATCCCTAGCCAGGCTGGTGGTGTCGGAACTACTCGCCGAACGAGGCGGAGATGCCTGTTTTGCCGGCTTCGTCTTCCTCTTCGGGGGGGCCTTCACTTCCTTCTTCTTCTTTTTCGACGGAGTGGCCTCGCGACGCGAGGTGTGTTCGGGAAGCTCGTCGGCGTCATTGTCATGGCGTTCAAGGCTTCTACTCGCCTCGAGTTCGCGCTGACGCTGCCCGCGAGTTTTGCGAACCAGTGGGGCGGCCTCTTCCTTGGGCTCGTCGTCATCGTCGCTCCTGTCGCTCTCGACGCCGCCCTTGGCAGGAAGCGATTCACCCCCGTCCTGGACGGACGAGCTCGAGTTCTCGTCGTCCGCGGGTGGAAGCCACCCTTCCACCACTTGAAATAACTGCAGTAGGCATGAGACAATATCAGTATAACCGCGACAGCATCAACTACGACTGCGAATGATAGACAGTGACATACCGTCGAGGCTGGATGCTTCGTGGTGTACGGGGCGACCCCAGCCTTCGCGTCCAGGTACGCTGCCTGGGTGATCTTCTTCAATGCCAGGACGTAGTCCTCGAGTTTCCACTCGGCGAGGCAGGATTTCGTCGAGTCCTCCCTGCCCGTGTATTCATACATGTAGTGCTCGCGGCGGCCCAGGGGAACGAGTCGCCGTCCGAGCCAACAATTGTACAAATTGATGGTTTGAAGACCCTTCTTCTTCAGGCCGCGGATGGTTTGAAGCATCTCATCCACGACCATCCGCTGGTCTATTGGGAGCTTGCCGACTTGGAGTCGGCGCGGTTCGTGCCGGTCGGCGGAGTACCTTGGGATCGCCACTTCGCCGTCTCGAGTCGCCTCGGTGACTTAAAACCAGGACTTCTTCCACTCGCTCGCTGCCTTGGCAGGTAGCATCAGGTCAAAGAAGGAGGCCTTCGACTTCAACTGAAACGTCAGGCCACCTGCAGCAAGCATTGGGCCGCCTGCTTCTTCGCGATTGATCCTCCCGTGGAACCGATCTTGCCATAGGGGGAAGTAGGGCCTGCATCCCAGGTAGCACTCGCAGAACGCCACGAAAATGGCGAGCTGCTCGATGCTATGCGGGCCTAGGTCCGACGGTTGGATCCCGTAGAACGCGCAGAAGTGCCGGAAGAAGAGAGACGTGGGGAATCCCAGCCCCCATTCCAGATGGCTGGTGAAGCAAACAAATTCTCCCTCGCGCGGATCCGGAGCCACCTCTCCGGCCGCGGGGATGCGCCACCTGCCAGCGCGCAGGATCCCGGCCTCCTCGAAGGATGCTAGTAGCGCTCTCGTGCACTTGGACCTGCCCCATTGTTCGGTGGAGGGGGCCATTGGCGGAAAGGTTCGTGGAGGTCGGGGGATTTCAGATCGATTGGATCGCGATGCGGATGAAAACAGAGATGGGCGAAATCGGAGGAAATGACGAAGGAATGGTTCCCCGGTCGCCTGCCATTCCCTTTATATAGCGGTTGTTACCCGCCAAATCAGGGAGCCGTTACTACGCGGTGATTACGCCAAAGTTACCGTTGGATTACCCCAATGGCTAGTTTTGACTGCGTCTGACGGTCCAACCTCATCCATTCGACTCGCCGACCCAGTCACTAGAACAGTGACTAAATACTTCGTCGACCCGTTCGCCGAGCTGCGACCCGATTAACTACTATCATTGCGATCAGAGTAATTAGTTTTTCCTTTATTCAGGAGCCCGCCACCGATTCGACTGGGTGTCCGCATTGGACCCGTATACTCCGACTGCCAACGAACACCTGCGCCCAATCGACGACGGTCTCGGGGACTACTGATGGGGATATGCCTACCGGGGTATACCCAGCAGGACGTTTCTGACTGGCCCAGGAACTAGCGAGTGGGCCTGCAGGACGGCGACTGGATCAAGACCTCACGTGGATCCAAGCGACTGGAAGCTGAAGGCCCAGGAGAGTAGATAGGCCCAGTCGGATTAGGTTAAACGAGTACCAAAACCTTAACTGATTGGGTTGAGATATGTAAACCCTAGGGGGTGAGTCTATATAAACCTCCCTGCAGGGCGTGTAGAGGATACGTTCCATCATCCACCCAAGCGACTCGCCGCCTAGCCGTCGAGCTCGCCCCATTGTACTACCATCATAATACAATCTAGCAGGAGTAGGTCTTTACCCTCTGGGGGCCGAAGCTGGGTAAAACCCTGTGTATCCGCCCTCATCTCGCAACGCAGATGGTTGGCCTCCCTTGCCCTTCATTCTATTACTAGATGCCGATTGCAGCGTCTGCCGTGGTCATTCCCACGACACCATGTTCCAATGGAACAAATAAGCAGACGACACGCTCAAAGAGCTTAAATAAGTGCTACTAGCGGCACCGCTACTCGCTGCCCCTGTAGACAAGGAGCCAATCCTCATCTACATCACGGACACCACACGAGTCGTCGGCGCCATGATGGTCGTCGACTGGCCAGAGGAGGGCAAGGAACGCCCTGTGCAGTGCCTGGTCTACTACATAAGTGAATTCTTAACGGACTAACAACATTGCTACCCGCAATACCAGAAACTGGTATACACGGTATTCAGAGCCCAACGATGGCTCCCGCACTACTTCGAGGAGCACCCCATCATGGTTGTCTCCTCTGCTCCACTTCAGGACATCATCCGCAACCGCGACGCGACTTGGAGAGTCACCAAGTGGGTCTTCGAAATCGACATCCACAACATAAGGTATGAGCTGCGCAAAGCGATAAATTCGCAAGCCCTAGTAGATTTCCTCGCCGACTGGGAAGAAGCACAACAGCCGGAGAAGCTTCCCTATCTCCATTAATGGTCGCTCTACTTCGATGGGTCCAAGAACACGGATAGCGCAGGGGCTGGGATCGTACTCATCAACCCCAAGGGCGACAAGATCTGCTACGTGCTACACCTCGACTTCACGCCTTGCACCAACAACATGGCCAAATATGAGTCCCTCCTTCATGGCATGAGGGCCGCCAAGGATATGAATGCCAACTGCCTATGGGTCTACGGCGATTCTGACCTCGTCGCCACACATGTCGTTGGTACCTACGACGCCATCTCCCCCACCATGATGGCATACCGCCAAGCGGTGGACCAGATGGGGGCCAGTCCGCTGGCATCAACAGGTGCAAGAACAAGGAGGCTGATGCCCTCTCCCGCATCAGATCGGATCGGCAAACCCCACCCACGGGCATCTTCCTAGACACCATCCACAAGCCTTCGGTCTCCCTGCCGAAGGAGATCGACATCAGGATACCTCTACAACCCGATCCTATGCTGGTCGCCATGGTTATAGAACCCAGCGACTGGACCAGACCATACCTCGCTAACATCTAGAGCAGGTCTCTGCCTTCGGACAAAACGGAGGCACGCATGATAGTGCGATGCTGCAAATCCTTCGTCGTCATCAACGCCGAGCTCTACAAGCGCAGCGTGACCAGCGTGTTCCAACACTGCATGCAATCAGCACAAGGATGCAAGATCCTCCAGGACATCCACGCCAGTGACTGTGGCCACCATGCCGGCGCCCAGTCTCTAGTCGCCAAAGCAATGCGACATGGCTTCTACTGGCTCACCGCACGTGCCGATGATGTCGACATTGTCCAACGCTATTTCGGTTGCTAGAAATACGCCAACCAGACGCACATCCCTAGTTAGGCACTCAAGATAATCCCCATCAACTAGCCGTTCGGCGTATATGGCATGGACATGGTAGGTCGTTGTCGACAAATTCAACAAGTGGGTCGAGGCCAAGCCGGTTAGGATTTGCGACGGGAAGACTGCCACCAAGTTCCTCCGCGAGCTCATCTATAGGTATGGGTACCCGCACAACATCATCACGGATAACAGCATAACTTCGAAAAAGGCGCCATGGCCTAATTCTGCTAGGAGGACAACATATTGCTCGACCTCGCCTTAGTCGCCCACCTGGACTCGAATAGCCAAGTAGAGCATGCCAACCAAAGCATCCTCCACGTCCTCAAGCCACGACTGTAGGTTCCCCTCGAGAGAACTCCAGGATGTTGGGTCGAAGAGCTCCCCTAAGTCATATGGGGCATTCATGCCTCCGTCAACCGGTCAACAAGGTTCACACCCTTCTTCATGGTGTATGGCGTCAAATTCGTCATGCCAACTGACATGGAATATCACTCGCCTCGGGTCGACCAGCTCGATGAAGAACGCGACCTAGCTTACTCTCGCACCGCCATCTACCAGCAAGGACTCTCCCGTTACCACAGCTGCCGAGTCCGGACTCGCACCTTGCAGGAAGGCGATCTGGTCCTGCGACTCATCCAGGACAAAAAGGGCATGCACAAGCTCTCTCCCCTATGGGATGGACCATTTGTTATAGGGCGAGTCCTCGGCAACGACGACTACTACCTCATCGACGTGCGAGGTGACGGCCAACTCGACTTCAAGTGGTTGTGGAATGTAAACCTCCTCCGAATGTTCTATACATAGAAATTAAACTTGTATCGCCCACTATAGAATGCAATAAATTCGACTCGCACAAATTGTGCCTACTGGCCAAACTCTTGTGCCAATGGAACTCGTAAATTTAGCAATACGCTACCGACGGAAGTCAACCCTTGGTCAAGCGACCGACACGACTAAGTAGTGCGGCACAAGGGAACCTAAAGTATTTGAGCCTTGTGTCGTCCATGAAAACGCCACCCCGGATCCACCATTGGAGTATCCTAGCTCGACTGGTCCACCGGGCCAAGACAACCGCACACGCTTCGTACAACGACCGGTCATCCACATCCTTGTGCATAGCGACTCAAACGGTTAAGTATCATGAACAGGGACTTGCCCGAGTCTAAACCCACGTGCCTCGGGAACACACCAAGTATGATTGCGTGCAATGGACTCACCAGGCGACTGGCTTTCCGAGCCAGGTGGAGAGACGCGTTACAAAAAACGCACCATGTCCTCACCTATCTTTGGCATGTGACTATAACGGCTAATCTTAGGGACTCGCCTAACCGACCCTGCTAGCGTCCGGAAAAACATCCAAGTACAGATCACACCTCGGGGTCGCCAAGCAACTGGCTCTACGAGACACGGCGAGTCGACTCTTACTAAACTAACAGTCTAACATAAACAAACTTACAAACATATGAGGTAAACCCAATTAAAGGGCGGACGCGCTCGGGGACTCGCACAACAAGTAGAAATCACAAAGCAATGCAAAATGATTCATGTTTTTCCTCAGCAACAAAATACATTGTTCATTATCGAGGATTCGTACAAAAGCATCCAGTCGCTACCAGTAACATAACGCCCCAGGGCAACTGTCTACTCCATAGCCTTCAAAGAGGATGCACCGCCACCACTCCTGACCCGGATAAAGGGTTCCCAAGGGTTCACCGGATACATCATCAAGACCTTCGCCATCACTGACCAAAAAGGTTGCTCCGACTTCAGATCGCGATGCTATGGCTCGGGGTCATTCGGCGCCAGCACCGTCTCCTGGTACAGCAATAAATCACCCATCGACAACACCCTCTCCACAAAGGGAGTGGCCTTGGCGGTCAGCTTTAGCACCTCCGTAATCTCCACCGAGCCAGTCGTCGAGGGATACCCGCTGGTGATGTCGTCGAGATCGAAATCGTCAGGGAAGATCGCGAGTCCAAGACTCAGCGCAGTCGCGCCTCCGCGGAAGAAGTCCAACTGTATCATCCACTCAACCACGACAGGCGCTTCCTTGAGGTAGCTCCACACCTCCGTCAACCCACTAGGGATCACATCGGTGGGCGAGATCCCCTGGAGGACGGCCTGGACGCACATTGCCGAGAGGGTGGTTGCATCCACCACTGCGGTCACGCACTGCCTGGTGTCGTATGTCTACACTTGTGGCTCCCCTTGACAAATTGCGCCTGCAAATGCCAGAAATTAAAATCGGCAAGGAAGTGCACCTACGGGACTCACCCACTCGAGGACTCGCCAGCTTTGCGACTCGCCCGTTCGGGGACTTGCAAGCCACTACCAAAAGAAAAACGTGGAAAATGCACTAACCAATATGCGGATAGCAGTGCTCAGTGAAAAAATTCTCCAGGGCCGACAACTGATTTTGCAAACCAGTAATGAGCGCGTCGGAGACTTTCCACTCACCATCTGCCGCAACGATCACGTCCTTGGCCCTCTCTTTCGACGAGGTCATCTCCTTCCTCGCCGCCTCCAGATCCTTCACCAACAAGGTGATCCGCCGCTCCGCTGTGGCCATCATTGACTTCACAGACTCCAGTTCGGCGACCGGAACATAACCCTCATGGACCTTGGCCATCGCAGTAGTGCGGTCCTCTAGTGGAATGAAGAATGTAGTCAAATACTTGCACAACAACAAGAATACAAGTTAAAGAGGTGTCTTCAAATCACCTGCAGTTTTTTGCAACTGATGATTAGCATATTGCATGGCCCGCTGGTCACGCTCCAGGTGTTCCTTCGTGGCCTGCCGATCGGCCGATTCATGCTGAAGACCCTGCAAACAGAACACCACATATGAGCAAACGACAAAAGATCTAAGTATCTAGCCGCTGAAATTCAGCAACTAGACACTCGAGGACTGGACAACAAAAGTTCTAAGTATCTAGCCATGTAAATTTGGCGAATAGACACTCGGGGACTGGACAACGAAAGATCTAAGAATCTAGCCGCTGAAATTCAGCGACTAGATCATCAGGGACTGGACATACCTGGATGGCAGCGCCTAGCCTGCTGTGGATCTCGATGGCGTCAGCCAACGGCAACACGAATGATTTATGCTCGCATCGCTCCCCGGCATCACCGTCGACAACTTAAGGAACTTGAGGCGACTGCATTATAGCAGCCGCGGCTGATGCTCTCGCCACGAAGCGAGTGAACGTCGCGGTCGTTGCCGCTGGAGAACTAGCTATAGGCACTGATGCCCCTATCGGCACGGTCGATTCGCCCAACAGCAAGCTCACGACCACCTCACCCTCCAAGGCAACGGCGGATCCAACTGGCGCCTCGATCGGAGCGTGATATTTCGAAAATGTATCTATAATTTTTGATGTTCCATGCTTGTTTAGTATCTACTTTTCTTTGCTTTGTCTACACTTTGAGGTATTTTTATAAGTTTTCTGGGACTAACCTATTAACAATATGCCACAGTGCCAGTTGCCTGTTTTCTTCTATTTTTGGTTCCATAAAAGTCAAAAAATCAATATTTCCTCGGAATTGGACAGGACAAAAGCCAAAGTCAATATTTTACCGTGGGGAACACGTAGCCAGAAGACAAGAAGGAGGACGGCCTCGAGGGGGCCACACCCCCTGGCCACGTGGCCTCCCTCTTCTCCTATAAGAAGCCCTCGATACCTAAACCCTAAGTACCCGATCAATCTTCACGAAATAGTCCTTAGCCTCCGCCACCATCGTCCCTAGATCGGGGGATCTGAAGCTCATCCCAGTGGCCTTCTTCATCACCATGCCAGCCTTCGGTATGAAGCGTGAGTAGTTCCACCTTGGATTACGGGTCCATGTAGTAGCTAGATGGTTGTTTCTCCTCCTTTGTGCTACCATGTTTAGATCTTGTGAGATCCGTTCAGGATCAAGATCATCTATTTGTAATCATGCATGTTGTGTTTGTGGGGATCTGATGGATATTGAGAATACTATGTCAGATTGGTTAATGATTATATCTTATTAATTCTATCATGTATGTGTTGTTTGTGATCTTGCATGCTCTCTGTTTTTGGTAGCTATCATGGCCAAGTAGATGCTAGTGACTCCAAGATGGAGTATTTATGCTCGATAGTGGGTTCATGCCTCTATATAATCTGGGGAAGTGACAGAAATCTCTAAGGTTGTTGATGTGTTGTTGCTACTAGGGAGAAAACAACGATCTCTTGTTCATGGAACAAGTGGATTATTTACCTTACACACTTTGCTTAAAGCAGTTATCTGTTGCTTGCAACTTAATACTGGAGGGGGTTTGGATGATAACCTGAAGGTGGATTACTAGTCATAGATGCAGTTGGATGGCGGTCTATGTATCTTGTTGTATTTCCCAATCAAATCCCATAGGATCATGAATGTCTAGTATTGCATTGTTATGCCTTGCTCTGTCCTGTCAATTGCCCAGCTATAATTTGTTTACCCAGCATGTTATGTTGTTTACCTTAAGGAGAACACCTCTAGTGAACTATGGACCCCAGTCCAATCTTTACCATTGATACATCTTCCACTATTCCTTGTTTAATTTCTGCAAACCACCATTACCTTCCACACCATACAGTTAATCCTTTGTTTTCAGCAAATCGGTGAGATTGACAACCTCACTGTTTGTTGGGGAAAAGTCTTGAGTTTGTGTTGTCTAGGTTTCCAAGTTGATAGCAACACCTTTGAGTCGTTTCCTTCCTCCTACTAGTTCGATAACCTTGGTTTATTACTGAGGAAAAACTTGTTGCTGCGCTTATCATACCTTCCTCTTGGGGTCTCCCAACGAATCTCTAGAGTGATCTGAGATACCTATCATCAGTGCGTCGACTAGACCTTCCGCCATACGAGCGGAGTCTCCCTCCTTCTTGTTCTTCGTGCCTTCCACTTCCACCTTGATTGCATCACCCTTCCTCTTGTTGGAAGGGTCGGCGTCCCCTCTGGGGGCGACTGGTTGAATCGTGGCCACCAAAGGGTGACCGATCTTCTTAGCACCAGTCCTGCAAAATGACATGGTCAGCGATCCACTAAGCGACCCCGAAAACTACTATGGGCCTCCCGGCGAAACTACATGGCGAAGGGAATGAAGCGCAGGCTAGTGCTGATGTCAACCGGCCTCTCCAACTCCGGGCCAAGCTTGCGAGTGAGGATCCTCTCAAACACGCTCGCGACCCATGACACTACGGGCTTCTTCGAGATGAGGCCGCAGCCGCGGGCACTTTCGGCCAAGGAGACATAGGCGCCCCCTTGGTGGCGACGACTTCGACTCCACGGCCATGGCAGTCGCTGGCCCCGGGACCACGGAGAATGGCGGCGGGATCGCCGCGAGTGGGATTTCGCCCTCCACCACGGACTTGACTCATGATCCATTCACCGAAGCGGGATCCTCCGGAAACTTCGCCGAGGCCCCAGTCTTCAGGTTGTCGGGCTCCTTATCTGACTCGAAAAACGCCACTGATCTAGGCAGCGACGCCACCTTCAACACTTTCTTCTTCACGGGCAACTTTGGCTTGCATGAAGTTTTCGCCGGCATGGACACGCGCTGCCAACTGTTATCCTGCCTATTGTCGTCATCATTCTCGCGCTCTTCGAGCCTGTGGCTCGCTTCGACTTCCCGCCCCTTCTGCCCTCGGGTTTTTCGAGCCGCGAGTGCGGGCACGGCAACCTCCATCACCTCGTCCTCGGTATCAGAGGACTCGCTCGAGTCTTCTACGAGCTCCATGGGAATCTCTTCATCAACACGAGGAAGATAGTTCTCCAGACCCTAAAACAACTGATGAAGGCAAAACAATATCAATAAACCGCGACTTCGGTACTGTGACTGTGAAGTCAAAGAGAAACTTATTGATGGCGCTTGGCGCTTCCCCGTGGCGGTATATGGAGCAAGCCTAGACTTAGGGTCGGTGTACTCCGCCTCCATAATCTTCTCCAGCGAGGTGGCGTAGTCATCGGCGTCCCAGTTCACCGAGCATGCCTTTGTGTCGTTGTTCTTACATGTGTACTGGTACATCTAGTGGGACCGACTCACCAACGGCACCAATCGTCGCCCGAGCTAGCAATTGTATAAGTTGATGGTTTCCAGACCCTCCTTCTTGAGCGTCTGGATCTGGGTCAGCATTTCGTCCACGACCATCCTCTGGTCGTCGGGAAGCTTGGTCATCAGCAGCCGGCGTGACTTGATCCTCTCGTTGATATACATTAGGAGCGACACCTCTCCGTCCGGCGTCGAATCGCTCACATAAAACCTCCACTTTTGCCACTCGCTGGAGGCTTTCTTCGGGAGCATGAGGTCCAGGAAGATGGACTTGGTCTTCAATTGAAAGGTGACGCCGCTGCCGCTAGGATTGGGCTGCCTACCCCTTCGTGGCTGACACTTCCATGGAACAGATGCAGCCATAGGGGAAAATAGTGGCGACACCCCAGATAGCATTCGCCGAATGCCACAAAAATGGTGAGCTGCTCGATGTTGTGCGGCCCCAGATCTGATGGCTTAATCACGTAATATATGCAAAACCATCGGAAGAAGACCGAAGTGTGGAATCTGAGCCCCCTCTCTAGGTGACTCAAGAAACATATGAACTCTCTAGGGTGGGCCTTGGGCTCCGTCTCCCCGGCCACAAGGATTCGCCTTGCAAAGAATACCCGCTTCCTGGAAGGATTTCAGCGAGGCCGCGGTGCATTTGGATTTTCCCCACAGATCCTTCGGTGGCGCCATTGAGAATATCAAGACTTGCTCGCTCCAGACATTCTGGATCAGGAGAAGGTGGAAGACTAAGGAAGCGCGGGGTCGGAGAAATGCGAAGAAAATTTGCAGCTCCCCTTGTCACTCTCCTTATAAAGGGACACTTCCCGCCAGTCACGGAGGAGCCGTTACCTCGCGGTAATTACGCTGATATTACCGTTGGTTTACCCAACGGCTAGTTGACTAAGCTGATGGTCCAAATTCACTTAGTCAGCTCGTCGACCCACTCGTCGATGTTGCGATTCGACTGGTCACCAATGATGCGACTAAAGACATATCCAAGAGATTCCTTCCTTCATTGAGGGAGTCCACCGCTGATTCGATTGGGCGTCCAAATTGGACCCGCATACTTTGACTGCCAAGGAACACCTACCTCAGGGACTACTGATGGGGATATGTCGAATGGGGTATGCCCAGCAGGACGTTTCCGACTAGACCAGGGCCCTTGCGAGTGGGCCTGCAGGATGGCGACTGGATTGCGACTGAAGAAGGGATCTGGTGATTGGAAGATGGAATCCTAGAAGCATAGATAGGCCTAGTCGGATTAGGTCAATCCTCCAAGTCCTTAACTGACTCGGTTGTATATCTGTAAACCCTAGAAAGGAAACCCTATGTAAACCTCCCTAGGAGGGCCGAACCTGGGTAAACCCCTGTGGTCTTTGCTCTTATCTCATTCCGCAGATGGCTAATCGCTCTTGCCCCAAATCCTACTACTCGGCACCCGTGGTAACGTCTTCCGTGGCCATTCCCACGAAAACTCTCTCCATGAATGGTGTCTGGGGTGGCGTGTGACAGATCATCCCCCTCTGTTCACCGTTTAGTATCTAAAGTGTGAGCTCTGAACTTGCGGACAAGTCCGGCTACAAGTTACCTCACCCACGCTCTTGGACCCCAAAAACGAAAAAACCTTCTTTCTAAAAACGGCTCACGAGGCATGTTACTCCGCTAGCTTGTTCAGGCCCTAAAGCATGAGATCTGAACTTACGGACTGGGTCCAGCTATGAGTTACCTCACCTATGGGTCCTGATATTTAAAAAAAGGCTCGCGATGCCTGTTCCTCCACCAGCTTGTTCAGGCATTAAAGCGTGAGCTCTGAACTTACGGAATGGGTTCGACTACGAGTTACCTGACCTAAGGGTCCAGATATTTGAGAAAACGTCTTGCGAGTCTTGTTCCTCCGCCAGGTTCTTCAGGCCCTAAAGCGTGAGATCTGAACTTACAGACTGGGTCTGTCTACGAGTTACCTCACCTATGGTTCCTGATACTTAAAGCCCCTTCTAAGCAACGGATCGTGAGGCCCTTTTCCTCCGAGTTCTCCCAGAACCTAAGCGTCGAGCTCTAAACTTATGGTCTATCCCTCGGTCACAAGTTACATCACCTACGGTTCCAGGATCTTCAAAAACAAAATAAACTTTCGTGCGGGCCGCTGGACCATTCCTGGGAGGTCAGATGGACCTAGCACTCGCCCCGCGGTTGTCTCCTCGAGAATCTTACGGGACGACCCTGAAGATACACTCACCAGCGGGTAGCATCGCAAGCCCCAGATTGTGAGCTCTAAACTAACATGCCCAAACGGCAGTAAGTTACCTCACATGTTAGTCCTAGCATTCAAAACGCTGCACAAGAGCACCTTCTCGGGTCCCCTACATCAGGCGTCCTCACGTAGTGGCCATCCCCTCATGAGGCCTCCCTTGGAGAGGCACGCGAGGCAAAGAACCTCCGCATCAAGACCACTCCCCGGGCCATGCCAGGCACCGACTGTACATCACCCCACCAGGAGGCCAGTGAGCGGCTGGGCCCCGCTAGAGGGCCCATGCCTGAATGTCCATGGATGGGCTCGGTCCACTAGTAGAGAATTGCTTATCAGTGGAGCATTTTTTTGCTACCAATGGCGCATGTAGGATGCTCCACCGGTGTTGAGCCATTGGTAATTACTTATCAATGACACATATAATATGCTCCATTGATAGTGGGCCCACCAGTCACGCATCTTCGATATGTGCCATTATTGTTTTATCAGTGGAGCATATAGCTAAATGCTCCACTGAAGTTAGAAACAGTGATAATAGTACAAGTACATATACATGTATTTATACAGATACATATACATGTATTTATACAGGTACACACCGGTATAGAAACAGTGATAATAGTACAAATAGAATTATACAACATCACATCAATTAGAACCTGACATAGTGACAAGTGCCTGCATATTATACAAGTCTTGCATACAACAAGTTGATCATCATCTCATACATCAGACATTACAAAAAGTTGATCATCATCATTATCCAAGTTCTAAAGTAGCTACTAAAGGACTGAGTAGAGTACAACCGCAGTGGCGGTGAGCAAGCCCAGAAGCACGATAATCAAGGTCTTAATCTGATTCTTGTCTCTCTTATCTACATATTAAATATGTTCCAAAATATATACTTGTGGAAGTAATTAAGTTTAACTTTAATATTAAATATGTTCCAAAATACTTGTGGAAGTAATTAAGTTTAACATTAATATTTTTAAATAGTTTACAAAATATGTCCCAAAATACTTGTGGAAGTAATTAAGTTTAACATTAATATTTTTTCATAAAATGTTCCAAAGTACTTGTCATTAATATTTCTTTAAAGATATCTAGTATATTTTGTAACAAATAGTAATTAAGTTTAACATTCACAAATCTATTTAAAACAAAGACATCCATTTGCAAGTCTATTTTTATTTTAAATAAATCTATTAATTTATTTAAAAAAAATTGTCACATGAACTTCAATATCCATACATATTCACACGAATTTATCGGTGGCGCATATTCTACAACATGCGCCATTGCCAAAAAATTGTTAGTGGCGCATCTATGATATGCGCCATTGATAATCCTGCCACCTTTCTAAGTGGTGGGATCCATGTGGGGCCCACAATTTATCAATGGCGCATTTTGTGGAAGATGCGCCATTGGAGTGGATATATCAATGGCGCATATGGTCATATGCGCCATTGATATTTGGTCCATAGCCCTCCGGGTGCCAGGCCCACATTATCATTGGCACATTTTTTCCAATGTGCGCCATTGGTTAAACAAAATACCAGTGGAGCATCTTTTTAAATGCTCCACTAATACTTATTAGTGGAGAATATTCAAAAAAATGCTGCTCTAATAATAAATCTATCCATAAGCCTTTCTCTAGTAGTGCTCCCTTTCCTTCAGGAAGTGTGAAGCACCTTTCCACGCACCCTTGGAATGCAAGGGCGCTCCCGAACCTCGCAAGGGCACGTCACTGCCTAAGAACACGGGCTAAGCTAAAATAACCCCATAGGAGTATGCGCGGAAGTCCCTCTTCTAGCGAACTGTTTATTTCCACTATAGAGGATAGGCTACGGGAGAGTCGCCTGGGCCCCTTGAGGTACAAGATCCTGATTCGTCCCCTATGAGAGTCGGGAGCACCCCTCCTAAAGCACTAAAGGACTCACTAAATCCACTACGTGGGATTCCGCGGCGTAACCCCTTGGTCCTTCGGCCAAGAGGCGCCCTGCCAGCTGCACCTCGTGAGTGTCGCCTCCTCAAGCGGCAGTCCCATGACCTCGCCTCTTGAGGGCACACACCCGGGCCACCCGGCTCCACGGCGGAGGAATTCGATGACTCCAGAGAGCCGAACCTGCAAATAGAAATAATGAGCCGACAGCGTCCGACTTATCGAACAAACATCACGCTGCGAACAAACAAGGACTTCATGCATCGATAGGAACATACAACAGAAGGCAAACGGAACAAGCACCCGCAAGGGGAGGATCATCTTTAATTAACTAGTTATAAGGGAAAAGGGGATCGACGGCCATTCTGGCACCGCCCCTCAAAGGGCCGAGCCCTGCGCGGTGACACAACGGCAACTATACCTACTAAGCTTCCCGGAAGTGAGGTCTATAGTCAATGCGTCACAACTAGGAATCGAACACTCAGATGGATAATTTCCCCTCGCCGGTGTACCAAAACCGTAGGGTAAAGCTGTGCTGGAGGCGGTGCTCAGAGAGGAAGCAATGCCAGCTGTCGGTGATGAACTTTTTGCATGCCGAGAAGGTGTCAACGCACGCCTCCCACTTATCGAACCCCCCCAAAGTGCTTCAACTGCAACTCGGCAGGAAGGTCGTGGGCTGTCCTGAGAACCAACCGCTCGGGGAGATTCACCCTCACGAACCGGTCCAGGTCGTTGAGGACGATGATGAAGTTGGTGACCCTCTCTGGCTCAGGGTCATCCTCGATCTGGATGACCACGGGCGCCGGTGCCGGTTTCCCGGCAACAGCTGGGGTGGATGGTCTAGACACAGCCCCGGACCTACCACCACGCCCCCTGTGGCGACCCTGACCGCTTTCCAGGCGGACACTCCCACCTTAGCATATACAACAACGGCAAGGGATGTGACGTGGCCACCGCATCTCCCTCGGCCGCTTCCGCGCGGACGCCCGCGGCTGCTCTTCACCTATGGGGCCTCCCCATCCTTGGTCATCAGGAAGTCGCATGGGTTTGCTGTCCTGTCATAGCTCAAAGGTATCTCCGTGCATAACTTGTGTGTCCAGACCGCCCAACGGCGCTCCTTTGTGAAGGTGAGGCAGTCGTTGTCCTGTGCCTCCTTGACATGTGCGAGGGTCGTGTGGTCCTGCTGACTTGCAGTGGCAATTTCCTCGATGAGGTGGTCTTCACGCCCACGTGGTGGTGCTAGGACCGCAGGGGGCGAGACAATTTGGAAGTTATTGGCCGGTGGTGTAGTGGCCTAGTTGGGCTTGGGGGCCATGTTCCTTGTCCTCGGCCCAAGCCCCGTGCCCCTTCAGGGAGAGGGTGGAGATGTCGAGGAGCTCCGTGAGCCGATCGCACCACCTCCCTTTGCTCGGTTCGTCCAACGAACGGTCCAAGATCTCTTGCACCATGCACTTGGCGGCCTCCGGCTTGAGGCGCTAGGTGTGTCCGCGCGAAGACACTATGCGGGATAGTGATGTGGCGTCGTGCAAGGAGGAGTGGGGCTCCCGTGAGGGGCGGTAGGAGGATCCCCTTTGTCCTCCATCCATGGGGCCTGCTTGGAGGCGGCTCGCATTGGGGTTGGCTCTGTCTGGGCCTTGTTCACTGTGCGATAGAGAGAGCACTCAGTGCGGGTCTCGCTGCGAGCCGGCATGTCGTTGAGGTCAATGAAGATCTTGAAAACATAGCTTAGCCCCCTACTTGGCACACAAAATGTTGGAGATTTGTCCTGTGAAGGAAACTAGGGTCCAACAAGCGCTTGGTTCGAGAGGGGGTTGAACACGTGGTCCCAAGGAGTCTCGGCGATGGTGGTGATGGCGGAGAAAGATCACAATAACACATGGTTTTTTACCCAGGTTCGGGATCCTCATGCAGAGGTAAAGCCCCTACTACTCTATGGTTGTATTGCTCGCGTGCATCACGAGGGTACAATGGTGGATGAATGTCTAGGGTTTGAGATATCTAAAATCTGCCTTTTCTAATGTTGGAGAAGGGCTCCATATATAACAGAGTCGATCCTCTTCCCCCAATTCTTGAAGGGATACCACAATGTCGCTCCTCGAAATCCCGGTCTACAATACTACTTTTCATGGACCAAGTCTTGGACGTCGTGGGATTCTCCGTCCTTCTATAAAGTGAGCTTATTTAGCGCCGCTTGTCTTCATCCAGCGCCGCCTACTTTCTTCCTTGGCCCAAAACGGCAATGAGGTGGCATGCACACGCTGAGGTCGTTTGTCCCCTCCTTACAGAAAAGATTCGTACCGGACCTTCTTTACGGAAGCGAACCGGGATCACAGGCCAGCTGCGCCCCTTGTCGAGATTCACCTCACCTTCTAGATCATTTGCAATATCACCGAATAGACCTTGGACTCACACCAAGGCATCCACGTCCCTATGGCATAGTGGGATGTGGTGGAGTGATCCATCTCCCCTATGCATCCTATTGAGGTCGTCTCCTCGCGAGGTGGGCCTCGCGAGGGGTCATCCTCCGGGCATCTTCCAGAGGCGTCGCGGTCTCCTGAGAATGTACCTGCCCAAACGATGGACCCGTCAACTGTCGGGACGTGGCACCCCATTTGCCAGGGCCCCGATAACTCTGAGATGCTTTATTCAACCCATAAATGGATTTCTAAAGTTTGCATACCTTGTCAGCATTATCCGGATCAACAAACCCCTCGGGTTGTATCATATACACGTCCTCACTTAAATTTCTATTAAGGAAAGCCATTTTGACATCCATCTTCCATATCTCATAGTCGAAATAGACTGTTATAGCTAACATGATCCGAACTTGCTTAAGAATCAATACAAGTGAGAAAGTCTCATCATAGTAAACCACTTTTACCTATCAGAACCCCTTCATGACAAGCCTTGCTTTATAGACAGAAAGATTTTGATCCATATCAGTTTTCTTCTTAAAGACCCATTTGCACTCGACATGGCTTGCACCGTCTAGCAGATCAACGAAGTTTCAAACTTGATTTTCATCAGTGGACTTTAACTCGGATCTCATAACTTCAAGACATGACTCGGAACCAGATCCCATCATCACTTTCGAATAATTTGCCGGCTCATCGCTGTCTTATAGTAATATATCACGAACACTTCGTAATCTGGAAGATCTTCGTGGTTCGGGTGCAGTTTTCGGCTTACATACCACGACTAGCTCAACCCCCGGAGGGTAAATACCTACTCCTGCTAGATTGTATTATCGAGTGGTTACAATGGTTGCAAGCTCGGCGGCTAGGTAGCGAGTCGATGGGGTGTATGATGGAATGTAAATACAAAGAGTACCCTAGGAAGGTTTATATAGGGGGTACCTCGCTAGGGTTTACAGATATACAACCGAATCAATTAAGGAATCGGAGGATTTGACCTAATCCGACTTGGACTAACTATGCTTTTGGGCCTCCAGCTTCCAGTCGCCAGGCTCCATCTTCAGTCTCATTCCAATCGTCATCCTACAAGTCCACTAGCAAAGGGCTTGGCCTAGTCGGAAATGTCCTGCTAGGTATTCCCCATCTGGTATATCCCCATCAGTAGTCCCTGAGCCCAGCGTTGATTTGGGCAGGTGTTCTTTGGCATTCAGAGTAGGCGGGTCCAATTTGGACGACCAGTCGAATTGGAGGTGGACTCCCTCAGTGAAGGAAGGAATCTCCTCTTTGTGTCTTCAATCGTAGCACTGTCAACCGTTCAAATCGCAACATTGGAGTGTAGGTAGGCGAGTCGAGTGAATGAAGTTGGACCGTCATCTTGGTCAACCTAGCCGTCGGGCAATCCAATGGTAACTTTGGCCAAATTACTGCGAGTTAGTGGCTCCTCCGAGATTGGAAGGAAGTTCCCCTTTATAAGGAGAGTGATAGGGGGAGCTACGAAATTTCTTCGCATTCCTCCGTCCCCGCGCATATTTAGTCTTCCATCTTCCCCCGAACCAAAATTTTTGGACCAAGCGAGCCTTGTCCTCCCTGATGGCGCCACCAAAGGATCTATGTGGGAAATCAAAATTTACCTTGGCCTCCCTGAAGTCCTTCCAGGACACGGGGATCCTCTGCAAGGGTAAGTGGAGGATTCCTACATCCGGGGAGACAGTGCCCAAGCCCCATCCTGGAGAATTCATCTATTTCCTGCGCCACCTGGACAGGGGGCTTGGCTTCCCCACGTCGATCTTCTTCCGGCAGTTCTGTGCGTATTACGCGATCAAACCATCAGATCTAGGGCCGCACAATATTTAGCAGCTCGCCATCTTCGTGCCTTCTGCGAATGCTATTTGGGGTGCCTCCCTTAGTTTCCATTGTGGCCGGAGTTATTCCATTGCCGCATCAGTCCCGAGGGGGAAGGCGGCCCAATCCTGGCGGCGGGCAACGTCACCTTCCAACAGAAGACCAAGGCCCCATTCGTGAAGCTCCTTCTGCCGAAAAAGGCCACAAGCGAGTGGAAGAAGAGATGGTTCCATGTGAGCGAGTTGACACCTGATAGTGAAGAATCACTCCCAACGTACACAGCCGAAAGGATGGGCGTGGACGAGATGTTGACCTAGATCCAGACATTGAAGAAGGAGGTCCTAGAGACCATCAATTTGTACAATTGTTGGCTCGGGCATCTGCTGGTACCATTGGCCACCCGAACCCACTGGATGTACAATTACACCGGCAAAGACGACATGAAGGCCGGGCTCGCTCCGTATACCGCCACCATGAAGCGGCAGACCCCCATAGTAAATATCTTTCATAATTCTGATTTAGCAGTCGCAACTTTGCAGTCACGGTCTTCTGTGTTTGTTCGGATTGAGTTTTCATTCTCTGTCAGCTGTTCCAAGTCCTGGAGATTCCCAAAGAGCTTGGAGAGGACGAGTAAGGTTCCTCCAATAGTCAAGACAAAGTGGCGGCGGTTGCCACGCCCGTGCCCGTGGCTCGGAAAACCCGCGGGCAGAAGCAGCATGGAATCTAGGTGAGTCTGAGCCTTGAAGATCACAACATGATGATGATGACATGCAGGAGCATAGCTCACGGTGCGTGGCTACGCTGGTGAAGCCTGTGCAGAAGCCGAAGTCTCCCGAGAAGAAGGCAACGTTGATGGCTCTATCGCCGCCCAGGTCGGCAGTGATTGTTGAATAGGATGAGGAGTCTGATGATGCAGAGACCAGGGTTTCAACCAAGATGTCGAAGGACCCAACTCCGATGAAGTGATAGGGGGGCACGACCATGGTAGAGGTCGCGGTTCCACTCGTGGTGATCCCGTCGACATTCTCGGCGACTCCGGGGCCAGGGGTTGTTGTGGCGAAAGGGTCAAAGTCCTCACCACCGAGGGGGCGCCTGTGTTGCCCGGGACGGAGGTTCCTACTGCTACAGCCTCGACATCAAAGAAGCCCGCAGTTTCTTGGGAAGCGAGTGTGTTAGAGCAGGTTGGGCCCGGAGTTGGAGAAGCCTGCCCATATCATCACAGGTCTGCGTTGACAAACTCCAGGCAGCAATAGCCACAGCGAATGAGAGAATCATCTCGTTGATGAAGGATTCTGAGGTTGCGAAGGTGTCGATGGTCTCCTCTGAGGAAAGGGCCAAGGCCACGCTAGTCGCGGCAAATGATAAGCGAAAGGTCTCTGACTCGCTCGTCGCTGGTTTGCAAGATCAACTGTCGGCCTTGGAGAAATTCGTCACAGCGAGCTGACGCGAGCTTCTTGGTGAGTGTCCCTTCTTCATGCTTTCCTTCAGTAGTGGCAGGCGAGTCCCCGAGTGGGTGAGGTCCCGAACGGGCGATTCCCCGAGCGGGTGAGTCCCTGAGCGACAGATCCATAGGTATGCTTCTTTGTGGGTCAAATTTTCTGCTGTTGCAGATGCGATATTGTCATCAGATTGTCGACAAGTACGCCATAGGGGGTCCTAGTGGCGTTGGAAAGATGGGGTGTGAGATGTGGGATGTTCCAGGAGCGGTGAGCATAAGTTTACCCAGGTTCATATCCCACTGTGGGGATCGTATCCTACTCATGCTAGCAACCCAGTAATATATCGGCGTAAGCCGGATGTTACAATAGATTACAAGAGAGGTTCGCTCAGATTTATCTCTCCATTGCTTCATTCATTGTATCCTCGTACTCCTCGAGCACTCCGCAACCATTCCCATCTACACACCACGAGAAAATCTCTCTCCCCCATCAATACTTCTTATCCAAGAGCGATGGCGTCTGCATCTGGTTCAGGAGAGGCGGCGGTTACGTTGGCGGCAGATGAGAAGAAGATGCGGGGCCTCTGGGTCCACAACGTCATGGACGACACCGAACTCCAGGTCATGGAGGATGAGGGATTCATCATCGCCGGCGCGTGGCGGAGTGCCTCAGGACACGCCGTTCCTACCCCGCACAACGGCGAGAAGGTGTTGTTCGGCACGCACATCGACCGCGGCCTCAGCCTGCAACCGTCGGACTTCTTCATCGAGGTCCTCAAATACTATGGTGTGCAGATCCATAACCTCCCTCCCAACTCTTTGCATGACCTTAGAACTCATGCAGCTTTGTGCGAGGGGTTTCTTAGCATTAGGCCAAGTCTCATGCTTTTCTGGTACTACTACGGTACCCGGAAGAACTCCATCAGTGCCGGTGTGCCTTACACCCCTAGCACTCTTAGCTTAGTTCTTAGGAGAAACTGATTTTATCCTAGGATTAATGCTAGCGAATCCGTCAAACGCTGGGTCGGAACCTTCTTTTATCATAAGGACATTCCAGCTCCTGGAAAGGCGAAAGGTCTTCTGGCCTTCATCGACGGTGCCACTCCCCACCAAAGGTCATGGTACACGGAGGCGCCGGAACTGTCGGATATCTTGAAGCACTTGGGGCTCCATGGATCTGACTTGATCCACTGCTGGCTGGAGCGCCAGATTCAGCCTCTGCAGCACCATAGAGACCGCCTCATGTACCAGATCACCGGCAACAAGAAGGACAAAATGCGGGTTAGCCTGAACCAGATTCCGGCGAAGGACTACAAGACCCTCATGCAGTATTTGATCAAGGAAAGACTAGCACGAAATGTTCCGGATGTTTCCATCAAGATGTAAATGTCCAACCGTCCTCTAACTCCGGTAAATATTTCGAATCTTCTTTCGCGTTTTGTCGTTCTTTTCTGTTCTTTCTCCAACTCTATTTTTATCGATGCTTTTTGACTTTTTCAGCTTGAGAAACTCCCTGAGTCTGAGCTAGCTCCACTAGTGGGCTATCTCTCAGACGGTCCAGAGGCGACGGAGGATGATGAGGTGCAGGAAGTTTCCGTCTCCGCCTCCAAGAAGCGCAAGGCAAAGGAAGTTGTTGTCACTTCTGGTAGCCAAGTGCTGCCAATAGTTAAAAAGTAAGCACCCTGTATTTTTGTTTTTAGTACCTTGTAACTTTCTTTCTTTCCAAAGCATACCTAACATTTGGATTTTCATGCTTCAGAGCTAAAGTTGTTTTGAAGAGTAAGACGAAGCCAGACAGCAAACCAGGCAAGGTTCCGCTGCGTCAGCAGAAGCTTGTTATCTCCCCTGCCATTCCGCCACCGACTCCGTCCAGTAATCCATCAGCACCAGAGGCTTCCGCCTCTCATGCTGCTGGAAATATCTCGAAAGCCTTGGTCACCTTTGTTGGCCAAGCAAATAACAAGGGGGAACCCATTAATGGTAATGATCCCATGGTAATATCTACAGGAGTATTGGATAAAGTGGCCGGGTCTGCTATCTCTGGCCTGAAGAGGAAGAAGAAGGAAGAGATCCTCAGGCTAGCTTAGTCCAGCCTTGAGAAGAAAACCCTTACCATAGAGGCAACAAGCCAGTAGTAGGAGGACGTCAAGCTGGTCAGCCTCCTGGACCAAATTTTGGTCCGGGACGCTCAGATAGAGTCGGGCGAACTCCCAGCGACAGATGTTCCCTCTCTCTCCCTTGCAAGTGTTTCACAGCACTAAACTCAGATTTGAGAAGTTGCACTTGGAACACATTGTAAGTTTCCGATTCTTATTTGCATTTGTTTTATTATCATATCCTCTAGCCCCCAAGCATAAAGTCGGATAAACATCATTGAATACGAGTTAATGCTTCTAGGTTGCAAAAGAACGATGTAGTGTAGCCCCCAAGGTTCATGCTCTATTTTTACTTAGTTAAATTTGTAGCCCGAGTCTTAATAGCAGTCTGATGGTATTCTGTAACACCCTCAGAATCGGCCCTATGCAAGTTTTAGTGCTCCCAGCCAAACCCGCATTGAAACGATTCAAAGGTGCCCCCAGGCACTTGCGTGTGGGTGGAAGACGAAGTAATATCATTCCACAATAGTCCATGGTGGAACCCACAGAACAGATATATATAACAACGACTCTATGAGTCAAGAATACAGATGTACAATACAAAGATCGAAATCACCTTGAAAACGATACAACGTCCGACTACGGACAAGATGCAAATGGGGCTAAGAGCCCTGAAGAATAACCAATGGCGTCCATAACCCTGCCTAGACCAAACGGAAGGGTCACCCTGCTAACGACGTCGATCTCAAAACCTGCTTAAACAAAATGGGTGCCGACAAAGGGCAAAGGAAAAAGAGAGAGCGGTCAGTACTGAGGCCAGCACACGGCGAGACTAGAATTCGGCGGTCCTCGCCTACATAGGTATGGTGGACTGAAGCGGCAGCGCAACATGCACTAAACAACCTATAGAGACTCAATATAACTGTCGGCTATCGGAGAGGGATAAGAAAGACCTATTCGGAACCAACCTGATACTACCACCAAACATACCCATCCTGGTATAACCCCCTCGAGACCAAACGAGGAAGTCAACCGAGGAACTCACACAGTTGGCAGTTTTATTTATTCGGTTATCATTGCAGCAATTACTAGTCAGGTATAGATAGTCGTCCTGATATAATAAGCAGTGGGCACTTTTAGTTAACCATTCCGTTGTAGTTGCCACACTTACTAGTCAGATACAATTAGCATGAGATATCCCAAACCCAGCAGTTGTTGGTACTTTTATTTAGCCATTCCGTTGTAGTGAAGCTGATTACTAGTCATATCGGATACAAGTCAAATTATAACAGTAAACTTTAGTTGTAGTTATCTCTGATCGAGAACTGCGCTCCATGTCGTCCATAACCGCGGACACGGCTTCTCGAAAATATTTAACCCTGCAGGGGTGCACCAAAGTTTCCACACGCACCTACACCCTTGTTGTCAGATCAGGTAGGTACAAGATCACAAAACATACACCCAACGGTATGTCGACGGGGTTTCGGACACGACGTTTCCTTGACCCAAAGCAAGCACATGGGGGCCACCCCACTAAGCTACCCGCAACAAAGTCGGCCGGCTCCGAGACGGACCCAGAGGTTTGTGCCAATGGCTGTAAACAACGGGGAACCCGAAAATGTGACTGGGCTTGTCGATACCGCGAAAACATTCCACATTTGTTCCTAAACAGTACAGGCGCTCCACGCGCAATCATAAATAAAGCAGTAAAGCATGGCATAAGTACAGGATAGTAATAAAGCCCCAAACTACTTTGTGGCCCCCGGTACAGTACTTTGCAATCAGGTACTAATCGATGGGGGTGCCCACACACCCCACCTGTGGTTAGCGCGCTCGATCTCGGAACAGGTGTCAAGAACTCGGGGTCCTACGGGACACCAGTGGGCGGTTAAAAACCAAATATTGTCTATTACCCACCGGTGCCTCTGCATTTACCTACTTTCAATTTTAGTTATTATACGGTAATTAAATCCATGATCATCTCCAACATTAAACATGCGGCATTACTCCAACAACTGTGGTACATCGACGGCGCGACGCAACACCTGCGCAAGCAACTACGACTCACAAGGCTGACTAGCTACCAAACAACAGGTAATAGGATGTGTCCAAGGCAATTTAGTGGCTCCAAGGGATATCACGGGTACGAAAATTAGAGCATCGCATCACAGATAGAAATAGATCAACAGGAGGAAATAAAGACAATAAAAGTAAGATAGGTAGAAAGGGGGAGGATGCTCGCCTGAAAAACATTGCCGAAGGTTCATCCGAAGATCGGTCGACACTCGCATCAACTCATCAGCCTAATCCGTGAAGAAGCAAATCACTAGAAGAAACACCGAATGCACTATTTAATACTACGACAAAAATCGGGCATGATGCGTGTATGATGTATGGCATGGCAAGGATGCGATGCAATTATACAATATTAAGCGAAACCGGGGTCCCGACAATTAATTAGAAGGTTCATGTTGTTTAGATACCCCGCAATTTAAATGTTGTCTCAACAAGGCAAAACATGTCACCCGTTCGCTACATAATTTTAAATGGAGCCAATATTAGACTAGATTCGCCCGCATATGGCCCCATATTTATTTATGAGGTGAATCGGCCTAATGCCCCAAGACCACACAATGTATGCAAGTATGTACAATTTAATATGCAACATTTTATATCATTCATAGAAATAGGGGTCTGGGAAAATAAGATCACACTTATAGGATCGAAGATCTTGGCGGCTCGGAGGGGTTCAGGTTCGGGCTTCGGATCCGTGTCAGGGCTCTCGAGGGTCTGATATTGGTCTTGTCGGCGAGAAGATTTTGTCGCCCCCAAACTTGGTGTAGGTTTCTCTTGGGAAGAACTTGGCGATGGTTTTATAGTGCTCACAACATGGTTGCTCGCAATCCTAAACGAAGATGGACGCAGCCTTGGCCGTCGGGATTTGTACTGGCATCACACCAGCTCCACCAGTAGCCATACAAAACATACGCACAGGAGGGCCGCAAAAACAGCACACACGCACGTCGACAGCAGCTTCTCTGGCAGACATCACCACCACACGGTGTCGGCGCTAGAGGGAGACACAACCTGCAGCCGCGGCGCCTGGGGCTAGCGAGCACCACGCCGAAGCAGGGAGGAAAGCGGCCGGCTCGGAGCAGAGAAGAAGCAGCGACACGGCGCAAGGGGAGATTGAGGACGGGCTTCACGGGCGGCCGCGGAGGGGGTGCCGGCGGGCAGAGGCGAAGCCATCGGGGTCTAGGCCGACGAGGCCGGAGAAGAGGCGAGGACGACGAACGTCGAGGAAGGGGCAAGGCCGACGGTGGAGGTCAGAAAATGGGGTGCTGTCAGGGCGAGCACGGGCGAGGAGGCGGCCATCCCAGATGCTGGGCTCGTAGGGGCGGTTGAGCGGCCGGCGCTGGCGGTGAGGAGGCGTGCGGGAGGGGCACGACGGAGCTTGGTGGCGTATCAAGTAGAGGGCGGTGGTTCGGGCTCTGCTCGCGGACAGGAGGGAGGCGAGAGCGAGGCGAGGAGGAGCATGCCGGCGAGCTCGGCCAGGGTGGAGGCGAGGAGGACGTCGGAGGGGTCCGGTGGCGTGCAGAGGGAGGCCTCGAGGAAGGGCACGCGGGCCAGGCGACGATGAGGTTAGGACGGCCGAGGAGGAGGCGGGCCACGCTGGAGAGATTGCTCGCAAGGAGGTCGAGCTGCAGGGCGCGCCGACCCGCGCCGGTGCCGCAGCAGAGGACGCGGCGGCTGCTCGCGGCCGGGGAAGGAGAGGTCCGGTGGGAGGCACCGATGTGCAGGCCGGTAGCAGGGAGGAGAGGGGTCAGGCGACGGTTGCTCGCAAGCGGGAGGAGGCCCGCTGGCGGCGGCGGCTCTCGGGAGGAAGGAGAGAAGCAGGGAGGCGGGGGTTGCGGGATGGGCCAGGCACGGCATCGTGCAGGAGAGAGGAAGGAGGATGCGGGGACAAGGTGGGGAATCACGAGGGAGCAGGGGCACGTGGGCGGTTTTGGTCGAGGCACCAGGGGTGGGTCTCGCGGCCAAGGCGGGCCCGGGGTCGTGGGTGGGGCTCGGGGTATGGGCAGGGAAGTGTGCGGGCGACGCTGGGTTCGCGAGCGGTGGGCGCTCGCTGGCGGCGTGCGGGGAGGGATTAGGTTAGGGCAAGGGACCTAGGGTTAGGGTGGAAATGGGCTAGGCTGCCTCCCTGATACAGATTAAAAAAATAGTTTTATATTTTATTATTGTCTTGTTTTATTTCAAAGACAACTTGTAAATAATATTTAGGCAAGACAAAATATCCGGACGGTCTGGAGTTTTAATTTGAACACTAGGAGAGGAATATTGTAGAAAACAAAATACGGTTTAGTAAAATATTTTAAGATGCAAGTATGCATAATGTCCTGATGATGCACAAAGTAAAAACATCGAGTGATTTTCTAGTAGTTGTTTTACACGGGGTGCTACAATTCGACACCACTAACAATGGATCTCGCCATCGAGATCCGCCTCATGGTACGAGGAAGAAGGCCGACGGTCTGATCCTTCGCGTTTCGTGTAGATCTTCGCGACACCACTAATAATGTTTCTTTCTCCATCTTAAAATCGGCAACACCACCAACAAGGGTCGATGCTCCCGTTCGTCGAGAGAGCACTCCGGATAAACAAAGGTCGAAGGTAGAGGTAGCAAAAGTTAAGGCCACCTCTAACTTCGGCGAACAGAGTAGAATTGCTTATTCCACCGATTCAATGCACAAGAGCGAATGCTAAGAGTAGTCGGATGGTGATCAGTCCATCGCGCACCCAAAGCATTACTCTGCACATGAATAGGAGAATTATGCAACCAACTCTCAGAATTCAGACTGAAGATCTCGACAAGCGAGGTTTGGAAACAAAGGAGGGATGTAGATTCTCATCAGATCTGATGTAGATGACTTCGTCATATCAGAAAACACAGGAGGAAAGAAAGAAAAATTTCAGTGAATTTTCGATCCACTGGAAGGTACAACAAATGAAAGATTCATCAGATAGCATGAATGTCGGATGTCGAAGCACCGTTACAAGAGGAAGGGAGCGAAACCCTAAAGGTACGACGAAAACCCAACCACGAGAATTCTTGGACTCGAAGAAAGGATAAGAGAGCAGATTCAAAACACGCAGAGGTAAGAGAAGAATATCAGAGGGGTAAGGAGTAAAAGCAGACCTAATCCGATCTATCCAACCGATTTTCCAAAATAGTTTTGACACTCTACAACGTCCGTTAGCTAGGTTATCCTACAGGCGGGACCAGTGGGGTATCGCAACTGCTGAGCTCTGATACCACTCTGTTACACCCTCAGAATCGGCCCTATGCAAGTTTTAGCGCTCCCCGCCAAACCCGCATAGAAACGATTCAAAGGTGCCCACCAGGCACTTGCGTGCGGGTGGAAAACAAAGTAATATCATTCCACAATATTCCACGATGGAACCCACAGAACAGATATATACAAAAACGACTCTATGAGTCAAGAATACAGATATACAATACAAAGATCAAAATCACCTTGAAAACGATACAACGTCCGACTACGGACAAGATGCAAATGGGGCTAAGAGCCCTGAAGAATAACCAATGGCGTCCATAACCCTGCCCAGACCAAGTGTAACATCCCAAAAATACCAAACTTAGATCATCAAACACTAATCATCAAGATTAGGGCTAACAAAAACTTTTCTAAGTAAACCCATGAATGCATGTATATGTGTATGCATGGATTTTGAATTTCTTTAAAAACCACCTTGTTTGTGTGATCCATTGCTTGTAAAATGTGTCTTAGATGAAATGAACATCATCTAAAACATTTCCCACACTTTTCTTAAAGACAAGTAAATCAAAACAAATATATTAAGTGAATGGTCATTTTGACCAATTTAACTCCCATGCCTACTTTGGCTGTCCAAAACTTTCAAAACCTAACAAAAACTTTTCTGGATCTTTGCACCCCTTGAATGTACTCATAACAAAGTATCAAGGCCCACTTTGTGATCATCCAGAAACTTTCAAATGCATAGTTTAAATGACAATTCAAAATTGAATCTTCTTCATATGGGAAGATCCCACTTTTTCAAAAACCACTCAAACAAGCTCAACTTTCAAAACCCAAGCATCTACAGACTCACCAGCACCAATCTAGCAAACCCACCAAAAATCATTTCAAAATTTAAAACTTGATTTCATGCGGCCATTTCATCAAACAGGTTGCAGACACAAATCAAACAAAACATCAAACACTATAGTGTGTAGTGATTCTTGCCTAACTTATTCCCTAGTTAGCTCACACACAACTCAGTAGATCATCTAGAAAGATTAGCCCAACACTAGCACCCCTGTGAGCTTGCCATTGCCATTAATGGTGAACAGCCGAGCACCTCAGTGCCACCCCATAGTCGACAGCAGGCTAGAGGAAGAACTAGCCGTGCCAACCTTGTCTGGGAGGCAGCCCACCGTCCACTGCCCTCCCTGTCCCAGCCGCGAGCGTTGCCAAGCCCTGGACCACGCGCACAAGCCACGCCCAGACCATGCCGAGCGTGCGCCAGAGCGCCACCCGCGACCAGCGTCCACAGACCGCGCGCCGCCCTCACCGCGCGCACACACGATCACCACCGACCCAGGAGACCGGCAGACATCCCCGTTTACCGCCCCGTGCCATACAACCACCGCCCGCCGTCGAAGACGCCGCCTCTGCCGCGCAAAGCACCGGCCGTTCCAGACCAAACCACACCGCCCCATGCCTCGCGACCATGTCGTTGAGCATCGCCAGGAGACACAGCACCGTCCCCTACCCTTGCCCATGCCATTAGCCGCCTGTAACATCGCCCCCGACGAGCTCACCATGCGCCCCGACGGTCCCCTCGCTCGACTATAAATAGAGGCCACCCCCGCATGATTTATTCACACCATCTCACTCCCCTCTCCTCACTGACCATGCCACACCATTCTTAGATAAAGGCGAGCACCACCTCGCCGGAATTTCACCGGAGCCCGCCGCCTCTGGAGAAGAAATGAGCCAGCGATTGGAGCCGCCCCAGGAGAAGCCACCGGTACTAGGAGGTTCGCCGTCGTCGACTTCGTCGTTCGCCCGCCTCGCTGACCCTCGCCCGTACCCCGGTGAGCACCCAGCACCCATCACTGGCCGCGCTAGGTTTCGTTCTCGCCGGAGCTGTCTCGCGTCGACGATGACCCACAGCCGTTGGATTAGAACTAGATCGAACGATCCACGTTGCCCCATACCACTTCGCCCAGCCCCGTGTCACTGACGAGTGGGGACACCCACTTAAGCAGCCCGCGGGAGCACTGCGCTTAGCAGGCCGGCCCAGTAACATTTCCCGTGCAGCCCAGCAATTCAAATTAAACCTTTTCTTTTTAAATTCAAACACACTTCTATACCCAACTTCAAAAATCAACCCAGATAGATTCAAGGGACCAATTTGAATGAAACCAATTTTTTTTGGAAAGGCATGTGAATGCTTAATCCAAGCCCGTTGGATTCAAGTCATTTGGATCTGTAGATCACCCATAGTAAAAATAACAAGGCAGAAGCTTTTCTGCATTCAAACATTTTTCAAATTTAAACCATAAAAGCTTTTGAGTTGATTCCAACTCTCAAAAATCACATTTAACCATACCTTTCAGAATATATAAAAATATATAGGTTTACCTGCATAAATAATGTTCAAGGAATAAAAGAATGCTTCATAAGCATTTCTAGCCACTTTAATTAATTAAAATAAAAGGGTAAAACCTTATTAAATTGTGACACCACTTTAAATCACATTCCCTTGGACTACAATATGTGGTGATGACATGTGTCAACATGATCCCATGTTTAGTTTGGAGAATATTAAATCTTAAGTAGTTTTTCAATGAGTAGAAATTACTTTTCTAGAAATAAAAAGATTTAACCCAAGCCTTAACCTTGTAAGGTTAGAGATGATGCTAGATCATCTATAGGACCCTTGTGTGTGATGATTGCAAGTAGTTAAGTATTGTTTGGTGATTGTGTACCTCGTATTTATTCATAGACGCTAGTACCGACCAAGGATACGAGGAGGAAGGAGGATACTACGAAGAAGAAGCCGAGGAGAACTTCAACCACTGCTCTGCACAAGGCAAGCTGATATTATACCAATGCAAGCTACCACTTGCAAGATACTATACCTATGCAAGCTTATACTCATATTGATGCAAGCTAACCCTTGCCAGATACCCTACTGATGCCACAAACCCATACTTGTGATATGACTACTATATGCCTTAAGCATATGTGATCATACCCACTTGATAAACCAATCCTAGTTTTATGTGCAAGCTTCTTACTTTATTTCTTTATCAAAACTTGCTTAGAGTCTACCTAAGAGTTTGGTAGATACTAGACAGTTGTGCTGAAGGTTGCATAAAGAGCATAAAATTTGGCCTAAGCTAGAAACCTTGATATCAGCCAAAGATATAAGGTTGGACTTAGTAAAACTCCACTAGTTACCACCCCTCATTAGTATTACCCCCACCTGTAGATGCTAGTGCTAAGCATAAAACTTGATCAACTTTAGATGGGAATACTTGGTGGAAAAATGGTTATGAAAACCTTGGAATGATGGATCATTCTATTGAAATGTTTTGGACATGTGTTTCCAAACACTTGATGATTCTGGTGATAAAAATGTTGACGCATGAGCCTTAGCCCTTTATAAAACTGATGGTTGTCTGGATGCTATACCATTCCAATTTTAGCGTACAACCACAATACCCGAATATTGGGTAGGGCTTGACTGGAAACTTATATTCCTTAGTATTAGTTCCCTCACGGCCAAGGTCTGAGCTGAGGCTACCTTGTGAAGATTGTCCACCTGTGCAGTACCCAAGATGACAGCTGGTCATGGTTGGGAGGCCAAACTCACAGGAGAGGTGCTTATACTAGGGCGTGTAATTGAAAGGTTAGGATTGATTATCCGCATACTGAGTATGGTGAATTCAGGATTTGTTCCTGACGGATGTGTCGAATGTTGTGGTGAAAGTGTACAATCTCTGCAGAGTGTCAAACTATTCGAATAGCCGCGTTCGCGGTTATGGACAGTTGGAGTGGCCATACTGTTCCCCCGTCAGACTTTTCAAAATGACTTGTGAAATGAATTGAGACTTTGACTTGACCACAACAGAGTTGTGACCTGAATTACAAGATCCCACTTAGGAGTTATAAAATTGTGACTAGCTTTGGAACTTAGTAGAGATAAACCTGGCTTTTTGCAAAACAACCCTAGAGCCTAGTGTCCTATTATCCAAAAACCCCGTACCTGTTAGTATTAGTTTGCGAGTACTTAAAGAGTACTCATGGCTTTGTCCCTGGCTATTCCCTTGGCCAGACTATGAAGAGGAGTACCTCGAAGATGGACCCCAGGAAGGTTACGACAACTAGGATCATCTCCCATCGTCAGCATTGCCTGTGACCCCGAAGATGGAGCTTCGCCTACGCTACCGTTATTATTACGTATTCCGCTGCTTGATGTTGTATTAGGAACTGGATCATGAGATCCCTATTTGTGTAAGAACTTATGTATCGTTGTAATGGATGAAGAACTATGGTATCCAATTCTGTTATGTCTCGCAAAAATGGTAATCCTGGGATTGCCATGTATGGCATAACAGGCATCTAGGATTGAAAAATCCGGGTGTTGACAAGTTGGTATCAGAGCCATCCTGACCATAGGAGACCCTAGTTAGATTGGACGTTGACCCAAAAACTTAGTTTCAAAACCAAAGAATAAAAAAAATTATGAAAATTTATTCTCATTCTTACCTCTTGAATTCTTTCATAAAACTTCATGTTCCTCAAAAACTCTTGCCAAATAGATAAAATTTTGACACACTTGATCACTCTGCTAATCTACTCATCCTCTATTTTTATAGATGGACGTGAAGTACAACAAGTTTTACCAGCTTGGGAATGGAGGAGACCTTATCTTTGAGAGGGATCTGGATCAGCTTTCGGAACTTCTGGAGCGTCCGCATCCCGAGTTCGTCGGAGATCAGCTCAATGATCAAGGAGGAGAAGATCTGAAGTGGCTAATTGTTGCAAGTCTCCGAGGAAAGATTGAACCTCCCACTGTGGAGGAAATTCAGTTTACTTTGAGGGAAAACAACTGGCTCGATGGACTTGCCAGAGCAATGCAGGAAGCTCTTTCCCGTCTGTGTGGGCAGAGCATCAATCAGATCAAGGGTACTCGCTTTGAGTTTTTCCCAAGGCATGATGCAAATGGCCAACCATTGGAAGCCCCATACCACCCCGAGCTGAAGACTCAATTGGACCACCTTAGCTTCATGATGTATGATCGTCAGTAGGAATTGGACAACTGCCGTGACTATTGCAACCACAAGTCTGCCATCATCAAGACGAAGGATCAGACCATAGCCATGCTAGCAAAGGATCACAAGTCTCGTTGCCGTCAGCTTGACAAGAAGGAGCGCATTATTGCCCGTCTTCGCCATCGCATCTCATCTCTGGAAGAGACCATCCACGAGACAGACATGCAGTTAGAGGAAAGGGAGAATGCCGGAGAGGATCTTCGTGGAGACCCTTACTCTTATCTCAGCAATGACGATGATTTTCTGGAGGATCGGGTCATGGACTTCTTCACCGATGAGGATGATTTCGCCTTCATCGATGATGCTGAAGATGATGAAGCCACAGACTCCAAGGAGTAGTAGCACTGAGCACTAGCGTAGTGAGTAGTAGTCGGTCCCACTGTATCGTAGTTTCCAGAATGGTTCTTAAAACCATCTGTTTTTCCTTGTTGTGGTGTGTGTTGTACTGTGTGCTATGATTGAATGAAAAAGCAAGTTGCTAGAAAAATCTGAGTCAAACATTTAAAAAATTTCAAAAACCCAAAACCTTAGAAATTTCCCTCTTTTCTCATGATCTATATCAATCTTCAGATGCCACGTGGAGGAAGTGGTTCAGCCCCGGACCCGATATTGCAGATCCTGCAAATGTTGACTTCTGACCGCGAAGCTGAAAGAGCGGAACATCAAGCCAACCTAGCCACTCTGCAACGGATAGCCCAGCTAGCCCATAACCACCAAGGCCATGGAAATCAGGACAACCACGGATCTAAGCTCAAGAATTTCCAGAATACCAACCCACCCGTTTTCACCAAGTCAGAAGAACCCCTAAATGCCGATGATTGGCTGCAAACCATGGAAAACAACTTAGAAGTAGCAGGAGTAGAAGCCAACAAGAAAGTCCTATTCGCCACCCATTATCTAGCCGGAGATGCCAGGGCATGGTGGAACAGTGTTCGTGCAATGACCGGAGGCCAGATGATGACCTGGGAGGAATTCAAGGTCAAGTTTAGCAGAACCCATGTGCCACGAGGTTTGATCAAGAGAATGAGAGACGAGTTCAGAGAGTTGAAGCAAGGAAGGATGACTGTAGTGGAATACCGTGACAAATTTTTGTCATTAGCTAGGTATGCCCCGGACGAGATAGACACCGAAGCCAAGAAGAAAGAAAGATTCCTGAATGGTCTGCATGACGAGATGTAGACAGTGTTAGTCAATATCCCCTTTGTTGATATTGAAGCCCTTGTCGACTCTGCTATCCAGATGGAAGGAAAGATCAACCAGGCCAATGAGAACCGCAAGCATCACATGATGCATCAACCAGGAACCCATCAGACCCCAAAGTATCGCCCCAACCCATCTCCAGGATTTGCCCCGAGAACCAACAGACCCCCTATGTCCCATCCAACCTATCCCAACCGTGGAAACCCTAGACCCGGAGGAAATCACAACAACCCCGGCAACTCTAGCAATTTCACCCGTGCCCCACCCAAGTTCAACACCAACAATGCTACCGCCAACCCCAACACTGCCCCGAGGACTGGAAGCAATGCTGTGCCTGTCGCAGCCAAGGACAATTCACAAGTGACCTGTTATGACTGTGGAAATAAAGGCCACTATTCCAGCGAGTGCCCCAACAAGAAGAATGCTACAGCCTCTAATACCAATGTCCCAGCTCAGCAGCAGCGTCGTGTCCCGCCAGGAAGGAGATTTGCCCCAGGAAATTCACTCAACCGCAATGGCCGTCTTTTTCTCATGCATGCTGAAGAAGCTCAGGAAGCGCCAGACGTCGTGCTGGGTATGTTTTCTGTTAATTCAGTACTTGCAAGAGTGTTGTTTGATTCTGGTGCATCGCATTCATTTGTCACCGAAGAATTTGCCTACACTAGTAAAATTCAACCAACCAAACTGAAGCATGTTATGATTGTGCGAATTCCCGGATCAACCACCAAGGCTAGGCAAATTTGCAAGGACGTCCCTATCCGAATCCATGGCATAGATTTTTATGCTAACCTAATAGTACTCGGAACTAAAGGTTTGGAAGTAGTACTAGGAATGGATTGGATGTCCAAACATAAAGGATTGATTGACTGTGCTAAGAAAGCCATCACCATGACCAGTACCACCGGGATATCAGTCGAGCATATATCTGAAACCTTACCTCGCCAATTCAAGTGTAACAAGAGTATAGCCCAACCTACCATTGACCAAGTTCGGATAGTCTGCGAATACCCCGATGTATTTCCAGATATTTTGCCCGGTATGCCCCCAGATCGGGATATCGAGTTTATCATTGAACTCATCCCCGGGACAGGACCCATAGCCCAGAGACCCTATAGTATGAACCCGTCAGAACTAGAAGAACTGAAGAAGCAACTGGATTCCATGTTGGAAATCGGATTGATTCAACCAAGTGCGTCCCCATGGAGATCACCTGTCTTGTTTGTGGACAAGAAGGATGGAGGTAACCGTTTGTGTACGGATTATCGGAAGTTGAATGATGTCACCATCAAGAACAAGTACCCCTTGCCTAAGATAGAAGATTTGTTTGATCAGTTGACCGGTGCCCAAGTGTTTTCTAAGATTGATCTTAGGACTGGCTATCATCAACTCAAAATTCGTGCAGAGGATATTCCAAAGACTGCCTTTACCACCAGATATGGATTGTATGAGTATATAGTCATGTATTTTGGATTAACCAATGCCCCCGCTTATTTCATGAACCTCATGAATAAGATTTTTATGGACTTCCTGGATAAGTTTGTCGTTGTTTTCATCGATGACATTCCGATTTATTCCAAATCAGAAGAAGAACATGAGCTACACCTAAGGACCATTCTTGGAACCCTTAGAGAGCATCAGCTGTATGCAAAGTTTAGCAAGTGTGAATTCTGGTTATAGGAAGTAGGATTCCTCGGTCACATTGTATCAGCCGGAGGAATTGCCGTTGACCCTGCCAAAGTGAAAGATGTAGAAGATTGACAAGCCCCAACCACTCAAACCCAAGTTCGTGCTTTTCTCGGATTGGCGGGATATTACCGCAAATTTGTAGAAGGATTCTCGAGTATCGCCCGACCCATGACCCAATTGCTGAAGAAGGACAAGAAGTTTGAATGGACCGACAAATATGAAGCGAGTTTTCAAGAACTCAAAAGGAGATTGATTTCAGCCCCAATCCTAATCATGCCGGATATCACGAAACCCTTCGATGTGTATTGTGACGCATCCAAGATTGGTCTAGGATGTGTGTTAATGCAAGAAGGAAAATTTATATCTTATCTATCGCGACAATTGAAGCAACATGAACAAAATTACCCAACCCATGACCTCGAACTCGCAGCCGTAGTTCTAGCCCTAAAGACATGGAGACATTACCTGATGGGAAACCGTTGTGAGATTTACTCGGATCACAAGAGCCTAAAGTATATATTCACTCAGAAGGAGCTGAATATGAGGCATAGAAGATGGATTGAGCTAATCAAGGATTACGACCTGGACATTCACTATCACCCTGGTAAAGCCAATGTGGTAGCCGATGCCCTTAGCAGATTGCCGTGCCGCTTGAACTCCATGATTTTGAAGGAGCAACCAAGTTTGCACAAAGAGATGGAAGATTTTCGAATAGAATTAGTAAGTGAAGGATTTTTGGCTAGCATAGAACTTCAGCCCACTTTGATCAGTCAGATTAAGGAGGTGCAGAAAGGAAATGCCAGTATCGACGGAATCAAGCGTCGTATCGGTATAGGTAAAGTACCCGGATTCACCGAGGACGAAGAAGGAGTTTTGTGGTACAAAGGACGCCTTTGTGTACCATCAGATTCTGAGTTAAAAGAAGTTATCTTGAAGGAGGCTCATGATACTCTTTATTCTATCCATCCCGGAGGAACTAAGATGTATCAAGATTTGAAAGAGCAATTTTGGTGGCATAAGATGAAGAGAGAAATCGGAAGCTATATCGCCAAGTGTGATATATGTCAGCGAGTCAAGGCAGGACATCAAAGACCCGCTGGATTGTTGCAACCTTTGCAAATTCCGGAATGGAAATGGGATTATGTAGGAATGGACTTTATCACTGGACTACCTACTTCTAGTAGGGGAAATGACTCTATTTGGGTCATAGTGGACAGATTGTCCAAAGTCGCCCATTTCTTGCCCGTCAAAACCACCTATCAGAGTTTGAAGCTAGCGGAGTTGTACATCGCTAGAATCGTTAGTTTGCATGGAGTCCCCAAGAACATAGTATCGGATCGAGGAACTCAGTTTACCTCGAGATTCTGAAAGAAAGTCCAAGAAGGTTTAGGAACCCGCCTAGATTTCAGTACCGCGTATCACCCTCAGACCGATGGACAAATGGAGCGAGTAAACCAAATACTCGAAGATATGATTAGAGCATGTGTGCTAGAATATGGATCCAAGTGGGAAGACTGTTTGTCGTTTGCAGAATTTTCATACAACAATACTTACCAAGCCAGTTTGCAAATGGCCCCATTTGAATTCATGTACGGAAGAAAGGGCCGCACCCCTTTGAACTGGTCGGAAGTAGGAGAGAGTCAGATTTTTGGACCCGACATCCTACGAGAAGCAGAAGAAAAGGTTCACAAGATTCGTGAGCACCTCAAGACAGCCCAATCCAGACAGAAGAGTTACGCCGACAAGAGACGTCGAGACCTCGCCTTCAACATAGGAGATTTTGTTTATCTGAAAGTGTCGCCATTGAAGGGAATGCAGCGTTTCCAACTCAAAGGAAAGTTAGCCCCCAGATATATCGGACCTTTCAAAATTCTGAACCGTCGAGGAGAAGTATCGTATCAACTGGAGCTACCAGAAGAGATGTCAGCTGTGCACAATGTGTTCCATATCTCGCTACTTCGCAAGGGTCTTGAAGTCCCCGAGAAGACCGAAGTGTTCAAGAATATCGATCACCGGACCATAGAGATAAACAATGACCTAACCTATCCCGAAGTACCCATCCGCATTTTGGAAGAAGCCTTTCAAACTACCAGAACCCGAAGCATCAAGTTTCTCAAGATTCAGTGGAGCAACCACACAGAAGAGGAAGCTACCTGGGAACGCGAAGATCACATCAGGACGGAGTTTCCCGATCTCTTCAAATCCTAGGTAATCTTTTCGTCCTTTTTCAAATCTCGCGACGAGATTTTGTTTAAGGGGGGAAGGTTTGTAACATCCCAAAAATACCAAACTTCGATCATCAAACACTAATCATCAAGATTAGGGCTAACAAAAACTTTTCTAAGTAAACCCATGAATGCATGTATATGTGTATGCATGGATTTTGAATTTCTTTAAAAACCACCTTGTTTGTGTGATCCATTGCTTGTAAAATGTTTCTTAGATGAAATGAACATCATCTAAAACATTTCCCACACTTTTCTGAAAGACAAGTAAATCAAAACAAATATATTAAGTGAATGGTCATTTTGACCAATTTAACTCCCATGCCTACTTTGGCTGTCCCAAACTTTCAAAACCTAACAAAAACTTTTCTGGATCTTTGCACCCCTTGAATGTACTCATAACAAAGTATCAAGGCCCACTTTGTGATCATCCAGAAACTTTCAAATGCATAGTTTAAATGACAATTCAAAATTGAATCTTCTTCATATGGGAAGATCCCACTTTTTCAAAAACCACTCAAACAAGCTCAACTTTCAAAACCCAAGCATCTGCAGACTCACCAGCACCAATCTAGCAAACCCACCAAAAATCATTTCAAACTTCAAAACTTGATTTCATGCGGCCATTTCATCAAACAGGTTGTAGACACAAATCAAACAAAACATCAAACACTATAGTGTGCAGTGATTCTTGCCTAACTTGTTCCCTAGTTAGCTCACACACAACTCAGTAGATCATCTAGAAAGATTAGCCCAACACTAGCACCCCTGTGAGCTTGCCATTGCCATTAATGGTGAACAGCCGAGCACCTCAATGCCACCCCATAGTCGACAACAGGCTAGAGGAAGAACTAGCCGTGCCAACCTAATCTGGGAGGCAGCCCACCGTCCACCGCCACTCCCTGTTCCAGCCGCGAGCGTTGCCAAGCCCTGGACCACGCGCACAAGCCACGCCCAGACCATGCCGAGCGTGCGCCAGAGCGCCACCCGCGACCAGCGTCCACAGACCGCGCGCCGCCCTCACCGCGCGCACACACGATCACCACCGACCCAGGAGACCGCCAGACATCCCCGTTTACCGCCCCGTGCCATACAACCACCGCCCGCCGTTGAAGACGCCGCCTCTACCGCGCAGAGCACCGGCCGTTCCAGACCAAACCACACCGCCCCATGCCTCGCGACCATGTCGTTGAGCATCCCCAGGAGACACAACACCGTCCCCTACCCTTGCCCATGCCATTAGCCGCCTGTAACGTCGCCCCCGACGAGCTCACCGTGCGCCCCGACGGTCCCCTCGCTCGACTATAAAAAGAGGCCACCCCTGCACGATTTAGTCACACCATCTCACTCCCCTCTCCTCACTGACCGTGCCACACCATTCTTAGAGCAAGCAGAGCACCACCTCGCCGGAATTTCACCGGAGCCCGCCGCCTCTGGAGAAGAAAGGAGCCAGCGATTGGAGCCGCCCCAGGAGAAGCCACCGGTACCAGGAGGTTCGCCATCGTCGACTTTGTCGTTCGCCCGCCTCGCCGACCCTCGCCCGTACCCCGGTGAGCCCCCAGCACCCCTCACTGGCCGCGCTAGGTTTCGTTCTCGCCGGAGCTGTCTCGCGTCGACGATGACCCACAGCCGTTGGATTAGAACTAGATCGAACGATCCACGTTGCCCCATACCGCTTCGTCCAGCCCCGTGTCACTGACGAGTGGGGACACCCACTTAAGCAGCCCGCGGGAGCACTGCGCTTAGCAGGCCGGCCCAGTAACATTTCCCGCGCATCCCAGCAATTCAAATTAAACCTTTTCTTTTTAAATTCAAACACACTTCTGTACCCAACTTCAAAAATCAACCCAGATCGATTCAGTGCACCAATTTGAATGAAAACAATTTTGTTGGAAAGGTCTGTGAATGCTTAATCCAAGCCCGTTGGATTCAAGTCATTTGGATCTGTAGATCACCCATAGTAAAAATAACAAGGCAGAAGCTTTTCTGCATTCAAACATTTTTCAAATTTAAACCATAAAAGCTTTTGAGTTGATTCCAACTCTCAAAAATCACATTTAACCATACCTTTCAGAATATATAAAAATATATAGGTTTACCTGCAGAAATAATGTTCAAGGAATAAAAGAATGCTTCATAAGCATTTCTAGCCACTTTAATTAATTAAAATAAAAGGGTAAAACCTTATTAAATTGTGACACCACTTTAAATCACATTCCCATGGACTACAATATGTGGTGATGACATGTGTCAACATGATCTCATGTTTAGTTTGGAGAATATTAAATCTTAAGTAGTTTTTCAATGAGTAGAAATTACTTTTCTAAAAATAAAAAGATTTAACCCAAGCCTTAACCTTGTAAGGTTAGAGATGATGCTAGATCATCTATAGGACCCTTATGTGTGATGATTGCAAGTAGTTAAGTATTGTTTGGTGATTGTGTACCTCGTATTTATTCATAGACGCTAGTACCGACCAAGGATACGAGGAGGAAGGAGGATACTACGAAGAAGAAGCCGAGGAGAACTTCAACCACTGCTCTGCACAAGGCAAGCTGATATTATACCAATGCAAGCTACCACTTGCAAGATACTATACCTATGCAAGCTTATACTCATATTGATGCAAGCTAACCCTTGCCAGATACCCTACTGATGCCACAAACCCATACTTGTGATATGACTACTATATGCCTTAAGCATATGTGATCATACCCACTTGATAAACCAATCCTAGTTTTATGTGCAAGCTTCTTTCTTTATTTATTTATCAAAACTTTCTTAGAGTCTACCTAAGAGTTTGGTAGATACTAGACAGTTGTACTGAAGGTTGCATAAAGAGCATAAAATTTGGCCTAAGCTAGAAACCTTGATATCAGCCTAAGATATAAGGTTGGACTTAGTAAAACTCCACTAATTACCACCCCTCATTAGTATTACCCCCACCTGTAGATGCTAGTTCTAAGCATAAAACTTGATCAACTTTAGATGGGAATACTTGGTGGAAAAATGGTTATGAAAACCTTCAAATGATGGATCATTCTATTGAAATGTTTTGGACATGTGTTTCCAAACACTTGATGATTCTGGTGATAAAAATGTTGAGGCATGAGCCTTAGCCCTTTATAAAACTGATGGTTGTCTGGATGCTATACCATTCCAATTTTAGCGTACAACCACAATACCCGAATATTGGGTAGGGCTTGACTGGAAACTTATATTCCTTAGTATTAGTTCCCTCATGGCCAAGGTCTGAGCTGAGGCTACCTTGTAAAGATTGTCCACCTGTGTAGTACCCAAGATGAGAGCTGGTCATGGTTGGGAGGCCAAACTCACAAGAGAGGTGCTTATACTAGGGCGTGTAATTGAAAGGTTAGGATTGATTATCCGCATACTGAGTATGGTGAATTCAGGATTTGTTCCTGACGGATGTATCGAATGTTGTGGTGAAAGTGTACAATCTCTGCAGAGTGTCAAACTATTCGAATAGCCGCGTCCACGGTTATGGACAGTTGGAGTGGCCATACTGTTCCCCCGTCAGACTTTTCAAAATGACTTGTGAAATGAATTGAGACTTTGACTTCACCACAACAGAGTTGTGACCTGAATTACAAGATCCCACTTAGGAGTTATAAAATTGTGACTAGCTTTGGAACTTAGTAGAGATAAACCTGGCTTTTTGTAAAACAACCCTAGAGCCTAGTGTCCTATTATCCAAAAACCCCGTACCTGTTAGTATTAGTTTGCGAGTACTTAAAGAGTACTCATGGCTTTGTCCCTGGCTATTCCCATGGCCAGACTATGAAGAGGAGTACCTCGAAGATGGATCCCAGGAAGGTTACGACAACTAGGATCATCTCCCATCGTCAGCATTGCCTGTGACCCCGAAGATGGAGCTTCGCCTACGCTACCGTTATTATTACGTATTCCGCTGCTTGATGTTGTATTAGGAACTGGATCATGAGATCCCTATTTGTGTAAGAACTTATGTATCGTTGTAATGGATGAAGTACTATGGTATCCAATTCTGTTATGTCTCGCAAAAATGGTAATCCTGGGATTGCGATGTATGGCATAACAGGCATCTAGGATTGAAAAATCCGGGTGTTGACAAGTTGGTATCAGAGCCATCCTGACCATAGGAGACACTAGTTAGATTGGATGTTGACCCAAAAACTTAGTTTCAAAAACAAAGAATAAAAAAATATTTACGAAAACTTATTCTCATTCTTACCTCTTAAATTCTTTCATAAAACTTCATGTTCCTCAAAAACTCTTGCCAAATAGATAAATTTTTGACACACTTGATCACTCTGCTAATCTACTCATCCTCTATTTTTATTGATGGACGTGAAGTACAGCATGTTTTACCAGCTTGGGAATGGAGAAGACCTTATCTTTGAGAGGGATCTGGATCAGCTTTCGGAACTTCTGGAGCGTCCGCATCCCGAGTTCTTCGGAGCTCAGCTCAATGATCAAGGAGGAGAAGATCTACAGTGGCTAATTGTTGCAAGTCTCCGAGGAAAGATTGAACCTCCCACTATGGAGGGAATTCAGTTTACCTTGAGGGAAAACAACTGGCTCGATGTACTTGCATTGTAGTGAAGCTGATTACTAGTCATATCGGATACAAGTCAAATTATAATAGTAAACTTTAGTTATAGTTATCTATGATCGAGAACTGTGCTCCAAGTCGTCCATAACCGCGGACACGGCTTCTCGAAAAGATTTAACCCTGCAGGGGTGCACCAAAGTTTCCACACACACCTACACCCTTGTTGTCAGATCAGGTAGGTACAAGATCATAAAACATACACCCAACGGTATGTCGACGGGGTTTCGGACACGACGTTCCCTAGACCCAAAGCAAGCACATGGGGGCCACCCCACTAAGCTACCCGCAAGAAAGTCGGCCGGCTCCGAGACGGACCCAGAGGTTTGTGCCAATGGCTGTAAACGACGGGGAACCCGAAAATGTGACTGGGCTTGTCGATACCGCGAAAACATTCCACATTTGTTCCTAAACAGTACAGGCGCTCCACGCGCAATCATAAATAAAGCAGTAAAGCATGGCATAAGTACAGGATAGTAATAAAGCCCCAAACTACTTTGTGGCCCCCGGTACAGTACTTTGAAATCAGGAACTAATCGATGGGGGTGCCCACGCACCCCACCTGTGGTTAGCGCGCTCGATCTCGGAACAGGTGTCAAGAACTCGGGGTCCTACGGGACACCAGTGAACGGTTAAAAACCAAATATTGTCTATTACCCACCGGTGCCTCTGCATTTACCTACTTTCAATTTTAGTTATTAAACGGTAATTAAATCCATGATCATCTCCAACATTAAACATGCGGCATTACTCCAACAACTGTGGTACATCGACGACGCGATGCAACACCTGCGCAAGCAACTACGACTCGCAAGGCTGACTAGCTACCAAACAACAGGTAATAGGATGTGTCCAAGGCAATTTAGTGTCTCCAAGGCATATCACGGGTACGAAAACTAGAGCATCGCATCACAGATAGCAATAGATCAACAGGAGGAAATAAAGACAATAAAAGTAAGATAGGTAGAAAGGGGGAGGATGCTCGCCTGAAAAACATTGCCGAAGGTTCATCCGAAGATCGGTCGACACTCGCATCAACTCATTGGCCTAATCCGTGAAGAAGCAAATCACTAGAAGAAACACCGGATGCACTATTTAATACTACGACAAAAATTGGGCATGATGCATGTATGATGTATGGCATGGCAAGGATGTGATGCAATTAGGCAATATTAAGAGGGACCGGGGTCCCGACAATTAATTAGAAGGTTCATGTTGTTTAGATACCCCACAATTTAAATGTTGTCTCAACAAGGCAAAACATGTCACCCGTTCGCTACACAATTTTAAATGGAGCAAATATTAGAGTAGATTCGCCCGCATATGGCCCCATATTTATTTATGAGCTGAATCGGCCTAATGCCCCAAGACCACACAATGTATGAAAGTATGTACAATTTAATATGCAACATTTTATATCATTCATAGAAATAGGGGTCTGGGAAAAGAAGATCACACTTATAGGATCGAAGATCTTGGCGGCTCGGAGGGGTTTAGGTTCAGGCTTCGGATCCGTGTCAGGGCTCTCGAGGCTCTGATATTGGTCTTGTCGGCGAGAAGATCTTGTCGCCCCCAAACTTGGTGTAGGTTTCTCTTGGGAAGAACTTGGCGGTGGTTTTATAGTGCGCACAACTTCGTTGCTCACAATCCTGAACGAAGATGGAAGCAGCCTTGGCCGTCGGGATTTGTACTGGAATCACACCAGCTCCACCAGTAGCCATACAACACATACTCACAGAAGGGCCACAAAAACAGCACACACGTACGTCGACACCAGCTTCTCTGGCAGACATCACCACCACACGGTGTCGGCGCTAGAGGGAGACACAACCTGCAGCCGCGGCGCCTGGGGCTAGCGAGAACCACGCCGAAGCAGGGAGGAAGGCGGCCGGCTCGGAGCAGAGAAGAAGCAGCGACACGGCGCAAGGGGAGATTGAGGACGGGCTTCACGGGCGGCCGCGGAGGGGGTGCCGACGGGCAGAGGCGAAGCCATCGGGGTCTAGGCCGACGAGGCCGGAGAAGAGGCGAGGACGACGAACGTCGAGGAAGGGGCAAGGCCGACGGTGGAGGTCAGAGAAGGGGGCGCCGTCAGGGCGAGCACGGGCAAGGAGGCGGCCATCCCAGATGGTGGGCTCGCAGGGGCAGTTGAGCGGCCGGCGCTGGCGGTGAGGAGGCGTGCGGGAGGGGCGCGATGGAGCTTGGTGGCGGATCAAGTAGAGGGCGGTGGGTCGGGCTATGCTCGCGGACAGGAGGGAGGCGAGAGCGAGGCGAGGAGGAGCATGCCGGCGAGCTCGGCCAGGGTGGAGGCGAGGAGGACGGCGGAGGGATCCGGTGGCGTGCAGAGGGAGGCCTCGGGGAAGGGCACGCGGGCCAGGCGACGACGAGGTTAGGCCGGCCGAGGGGGAGGCGGGCCATGCCGGAGAGGTTGCCCGCAAGGAGGTCGAGCTGCAGGGCGCGCCGACCAGCGCCTGTGCCGCAGCAGAGGACGTGGCGGCTGCTCGCGGCCGGGGAAGGAGAGGTCCTGTGGGAGGCACCGATGCGCAGGCCGGTAGTGGGGAGGAGCATGGGTCGGGCGATGGTTGCTCGCAAGCGGGAGGAGGCCCGCTGGCGGCAGCGGCTCTCGGGAGGAAGGAGAGAAGCAGGGAGGCGGGGGTTGCGGGATGGGCCAGGCACGACATCATGCGGGAGAGAGGAAGGAGGATGCGGGGACGAGGTGGAGAATCACGAGGGAGCGGGGGCACGTGGGCGGTTTCGGTCGAGGAACTAGGGGTGGGTCTCGTGGCCAAGGCGGGCCAGGGGTCATGGGTGGGGCTCGGGGTATGGGCAGCGAAGCGTGCGGGCGACGCTGGGTTCGCGAGCGGTGGGCGCTCGCTGGCAGCGCGTGGTGAGGGATTATGTTAGGGCAAGGGATCTAGGGTTAGGGTGGAAATGGGCTAGGCTGCCTCCATGATACAGATTAAAAAAAATAGTTTTATATTTTATTATTGTCTTGTTTTATTTTAAAGACAACTTGTAAATAATATTTAGGCAAGACAAAATATCCGGACGGTCTGGAGTTTTAATTTGAACACTAGGAGAGGAATATTGTAGAAAACAAAATACGGTTTAGTAAAATATTTTAAGATGCAACTAAGCATAATGTCCTGATGATGCACAAAGTAAAAACATCGAGTGATTTTCTAGTAGTTGTTTTACCCGGGGTGCTACATATTCCATCTCTAAACTTACAGAAAAATGCATCTTCAAACCAGGAATTACTCAAGAACATATGTAATAAATGCAAGGAGATCAAATCCCTGTGCCTTGATAATTCAAAGTTAAAAGTAGAAAATGATGAAGCAGAAGGTAAACTTTTCCGACTTCCTCTTTGTCAGTTAGATATTGTCATAGTTAAACTTGTTCTATCCGACTGATATTTTGCATTTGCAGAACTGTTGTGTGAGTCTAGAAAGATGGTGGAGCAATCCGAGAACTTCAAGGTCTTGGAATTGGAGAATGATGAGCTCCGGGACAAGCTTGAGAAGCTGAATATTGAATCGGAAAAATCCGTAGCTGCTGTCCTGGAGTCAAGCAACCATGAGACCGCGAGGCTCAAGAAGTTGCTAGCCTTCCGAGACAAACAATTGGATGATCTTTGGAAGGATTTCGATAGTCAGAGGGATCTATCCCAGGCCACAAAGAGTGAGCTGAATAGCCTCCATGAGGAGCATGCCCAGTGGAATCATCCTGTGCTAGGTAAGATTTCCGACTTACTTTATTCGATTGATTTTTCGACTTTCTTTTTTAGTCAAATTTTGACTTTTGGTTCTTTCCCAGCCCCCTGAATCTTTCCGACTCTCCTACCTCAGAACCTCGCCTCGAGTGCATCAAGCTCGTATGAGATATTTTGTTCGACTTCCGCCAGACTCTTGAAGAGGCTAGCGAGTCGGTCAAACTTTCTGACTTGCACAAGATGTCAGTGCAAGAGGTGAGGGACAAGGCCAAGCAGATTCCGAAGCTTATCAAGGACTACAAGATCTCCTATGCTCGTACTGCTTCACAAACTGCTCTTACCATGGTGATGAGCCACCACAGCGAGATGGAAATCTGGCATGTCACCAAGGGTATTGCCGAGGAGGACGATGAGGGTAACCCGCAAGACATCAAGGCAATCCAAGATTCTTGTGCAGGTTACACATGCTGTGTGACGGAGATGACTAATTACATGACGCCATTCTTAGAATCCGTCATTGTGCCTCCCTCACCTCAAGAGCCAGAAGATAGCTTGCTGAAGGAGCTTCCGAGTCTGAGGTTCAGGGCGGCAATGTTGTTGACTCCAGCACTCCACCTTCTTCATCACCACCACCTGAGTCTGCAGCATAAAGAATTTATATACATTATTCTGAACTTTGGGCAATGTAATGCTGGAAACTATTATATTGATTGTGCTAGTTTGTAAAAACTGATTCTTTTACTATCGTAGCACTTTTTCTTGTATATATTTTATGTGTGTGCTTGAAATTTTGTGAAGCGCTAGTTTTTATGCTTATACTTGTAGTTTTATCTGGCTCTCTGCCTCGTTCCTTTTATGATCCGGCCAACCTTTAGCACGGAAACTTTGCTGAGAAACGGAGCTCAATTGCTAAACTAGTTTAAAATTGGAAACAAAGTCGGCTTCCAGTACCAACAATTCATTACTCGGAAGATACCCGCGTCTAAGCAATCAGATAAAAAACCAAAGTATAAACAAAAAATTGAATTTTTAACCTAAGGTAACATTTTTTAGATATTAAAAAATCATAACCAGAACGAACATGAGTGTAAAGTACTTTCAAGCATTCTGGGATTTTTGAAAATGACATGCTCTTTTAAAATAAGATGGAAAAAAACTTCTCAAAGGTAACATATGAGGAAACCAAGACTTTATTTCACTTTGAACATGTACATATATGATTACAAGTAAATATAACTAAGAATGAAGGGACGTAGCTGTGCAATATTCCATGGACGGTCTATCATATCCGGGTCTATACTACCGCCAGCTCTCTTTCTTTTTTGAGTATCTGGTCTTTCCTTGACTGGTCACATATCAATTAAATAACATGACCCATTATGCAGAACTCTGCTAATCATAAAAGGTCCTTCGCAAATTGGGGAAATTTTGTGCTTTCTTTTTTGCACAAGTCGGAGAACCAATTCGCCTTTCCGGAAAGAACGATTTTGCACTCTCTGACTATGATACTTGCGTAACTTTTGCTGGTAGACTGTAGATCTTTGCTCAGCAACGACGCATACTTCTTCGATTATATCAAGATCATATTTTCGAGAAACTTCTCATCTTCTTCGATATACACTTTGACTCATGGAGACTGATGAATTAGATCACTTGGAAGAAGTGCTTCTGCACCGTAGACCAAGAAGAAAGGAGTGTATTCGGTTGATCTGTTCGGAGTTGTAGACAAGCTCCATATCACAGACGGTAATTCTTCCGCCCAAGAACCCGCGTCCCGACGAAGCGGTGCCTCGTGACGAGGTCGGAGTCCTTGTAAAATAAGACTGTTAGTTCTTTTGACTTTTCCATTAGCTTGTGGATGCCCGACTGATGCAATTTCTAGTCGGATCCCTTGTTCTTTGCAGAATTCGGCAAGTTCTCCAATGGAAAAATTGCTCCCGTTGTCAGAAATTATAATGTGCAGATATCCTAATAGGATGATCACGTCCTCAACAAACTTTCTGGCTGTGGCTCCATCGCAACTGGTTACGGGTTTAGCCTCAATCCACTTTGTAAATTTATCCACCATCACTAGTAGGTGAGTAAATCCACATTTTTCCATACGAAACGGACCTACCATATCAAGCCCCCATACCGCAAACGTCCATGTATTAGGGATTTTTCGCACAGAACGTGTGTCTGATGGGCGTACTTTTGGCAACCTTTGCACGTTTTGACCAGTTTGTCGGCATCCGCCTTATCTATAAGACAAAAGAATCCATGTCCAAAAGCTTTTGCTACTAAGGATCTGGATCCAGCACGGTGACGACACTCGCCTTAATGGATTTCTTGTAAGATTTCCACTCCTTCTTCCGAAGAATCCATCACTAGAAAACGCCAGAAACACTCCGCTTATAGAGCTCACCATTTATTATAGTGTCGGCTTTTGCTCGTCGGACGATCTGCCGGCTCAAGACTTCGTCTTCGTGTAATTTTCCATCTATCAGGAAATCCATATAGGGTTTTTCTATCTAGGAATTACAGTAGAACCACTATTAAAGGTGAGTCAAATTTCGTCGGATAGTCCTCATCAACTCCGACTATGGAGGGGACCCTTAAATGCTCTAAAAAAAGCACCATCCGGTACTTGTATTCCACGTAGAGCCTATCCTGGATAGAGCATCTGCTTCCTCATTTTCTACTCGAGGAATGTGTTGTACTTCAAAAGCCTCGACCGATTTAGATAATTCATCCACAACAGCTTTGTATGTTGCCATGTGCTTTTTTGCGTTGCAGATATCGGATACTTGTTGAGCAAATAAATCCGAGTCTTTGTAACAGGTTGGTCTACCAGGGGCGCCATCAACCCCAAGCAACCCGGTCCATGCTTCCCTACCTGTTATGAATGCACTTCCTTCACCTCATCTTTCGAAAACGTTTTCAATGCGTATGTCGAATGGAACGCCCAATCTATGTGACTCATGGAATCTACTAGGCAAGTTAGTCAATCGAGGGATCCCCATAAACCCCGTGTGGCTGTACGCTTGGGTCCTAGTGGTGGCTACCATGGGACTACAAAAACCACATCCCACTGTGGCCTCCCATACAATCCTTAATATGTTTAACCTTATATCACCTCATCAGTATATCTTGATCTCCTTACACACTAGATTATCTACATCTAATACATCATCTAGATGAACCAGACTAAACAGCTATGTATGGCTAAGCAGGACACAAATATAATCTCTAGCAGTGCACACAAGCCAAACCTAGTTATGCTAGGAGCAGTGGATCAGGTAAAATAATCTCAAAGGGAGTAATGCAATAGACAGGATACTCTATCTATCAATAAAAGACCACAGTAGAATTGTATGCATCATGGCAAGAAATGAAATGCTTTCAAAATCATAGGATTATATCATGGTGTGGCTATGCTTGCCTTTGCCCATTGATAACCAATAACGAGATCTTCGGACATCTGGTACTTGACTTGATTCCAGTTGGTCAAGTATTTTTCTTCGAGCTTCGACGGTTTTGATCTCTGGCTTCGATCTCCATATCGATCTCGATATCAATCTCGATATCGTATTCTACTAGGGAAGAAGCAAACACCGGAATGAGAAGGAAACAATCAACACATGACATTGATGCAATGCTCAAGCAAGGATGATGATATGACAAGTTAAATTGTATTGAAAATTAACCCTAAGGCATGCTCGACAATTTAATCGAGGTTCCGAAGGCTATAAACCCTAATTCGGAAGAAATGCAGAAACACCTATGAGGGGTTACTATATTGTTCTAATTAAACTTGTCATGTAAGTTGAGTATCAATGCATAATTATAGATCTAATAGATAGATATCATTTTTCTGAACATTTTGATATATTATTTGTATTTTTCTGACTTATAAATAATTAGTTATTGAATTTATAAGATTTATATATATTTCTAGATTTATGAAACCAATTTAAAAAGGTTAACTGTGTCAGCACAGAAGCATGCTGACGTCACCAGAGGGGGTGGGGCATTTCTCATTAGGGTTGAGGCTACCCCCAGTCACTAACGACTAGGCCCCATGGGATATTTATTATTTCCAGAAAATAAATAAAGAAGATTATGACGCAATGCTGTTGTCATCCTGACGTCAGCCGACGGTGGCCATCCCAGGTCGAGCATGCGCCGGTCGCAGCAGGGCGCGCAGGGCTCAGTGAAGCAGCGTGCTGGATGTGCACGGCCAAAGCGAGTCGAACTAGGGTGGCACCGCTATTTATTGGCAACCGGAGGAGCTTCGGTGACCACTTCTGCGGCGGCGGGCGGCAGAGCACAGTGCAAGATCGAACCAAAGCGAGAGCAAAGCAGTGAAGAGGTTCTAGAGAACCACAATCTCACCATGGATGCGTCGGAGGGGTCAGAGAGCTCGGGAGAGGTCGGACAACGGCGATTTGACGGTGGCATGTGCTCGACATGAGGTGTTGATAGTAGTGTATGGAAGAGCTTCAGCTTGCATGCAATGGCGAGAAGAACCGATGAAGCACGGGGATCACGATGGCTAGCTCGGAGAGGCGAGGGGTGGTTAGAACTGGCGATGCACCGAAGCACCTGCGGCTAGGTTTCATCGGCAGGAGGGGAACCAGAGAGATAGAGAGGCATAGGGGAGAGTGAGAGGTCGAGGGGAAGAGAAGCACGATACGGCCGGGTCTTATCCTCGTCTAGGGACGGTGCGACGGCGGGGAGCACCTTGGCGCGCGGTAGTGCTTTTCTGGCGACACACAACAGCATCGGGGCGAGGCGCGGGATGGACGACGATGATAGAGTGGACGAAAATGTACGGGCCGGTGGGCTGCTCCTCGGCCGGCTGCGGGCGCGCATGAGCGGTAGGAAGAGAGAGGAGAGCGATGGGCGGCCTGCTGCGGCTCTGCTTCTGTTTTTTATTTCCAAAACGATTTTCCATTTTCTATTTTCACTTCCTATTTTGTATTTCCAATTCATTTCTATTTTTGAATGTTTCAAAAATACCAAGGCTTTTATAAAATATTTAAAATACTCAAGAGCCCTTGTATTCAATTTGGGCTCCATTATTTTTGGGGTTTTCAAAATATCAAAACCACTTTGAGTGCATTTGAGAGGATAAGAAGGAAACTATGGTTTAGGGTTTCCATTACTTTTACTTTGCATGTGTTTTAAAGGATGATGCTCATGAATGCACAATCAAAACCCTAACTAGACATTAGCTTAAACAGGGGTGTTACACTGTGCCCGGGAGGATGCCGAAGGCGTTGATCCATAGATCCTGCCACCGATGTATCTAGCAGCGGGTCAACTTGCGCGGTCCCTAGATGCAGCGCTCCAGGTCTTAGATGGTGGTGGTGCGGGTGTAGGAGCCCTAGAAGTGCCTGACGAAGGCCTCAGGCATGTCCTCCCACGAGTCGATGCTATCCGCAGGGAGGGTGTTGATCCATTGTCTGGTGGCTCCCTCCATCATTAGGGGGATGTATCAAGTGACGAGCAGGTCGGTGTAGTCTACGATCCCCATCGCCATGAGGTATGTGTCGAGCCACACCATTGGGTTGTATGTTGGGTCATAATTTTCAATCTCGTTCGACACATTGAAGTTGGCAGGGTACTTCTCGCCTCGGATCATCGCTCCTAAGCACTGGGGGATGAATCGGCTGAGGGAGCCACTTGGATCAGGGTCGCCATGGTTGGTGAGGGTGTGCCTCAGGTCGTTGGGATGGCGTGCCCGCCAGTTTGGTTGTTGATGATGTGTGTCCGCACGTCGACCGTCTGACCGTTAGCAGGGACTATGTTGTTTGCCAGTCGTGCCTCATTGCTGGAGAGCACGGGGACTGCGGCCCGTCGATGTTGCTGCGGGGGATCGAGTGGTAGGAACTTGAGGGTGTTGGCGATTGTTGGGAGGATGCTCAAGGCCGCCATGCTTCCAGACGAGCGGGAGTACATCCGCGCCTGTGTATCGACTCTCGCAGCTTGCTGCTTGATGGCCCTGGCGAGTAGTGCCTACGCGTACTTGACCTACAGTGTGCCCTCTCCCATGATGTTGAAGTTGGCAACTATTGCCTGCCCCGTGATGACATTGTCCATCGGTGTGGAGTATAGTGGGAGCCCGTTCGCATTGCAGGCTTGTTGAGAGATGATGACCCTTGGTTGTTCAGGAGGGGGTGCGTGACCCAACGTTGGTGGAGGACCCTAGTCGGTGGCGATCTGGGTGGGGGCGACTCTGCCTCCCGGTGGAACGTTCTCGCAAAACTCGTGATTGGCCGCGCGGGCAGGGTCATTTCCATCGCTGAAGTTCAGAGTGTGGCTCTAAACGTTTGGGTTCAGGCGGCTCCTGATGCGGCGCTGGTGGTAGAGCGACAACTCCTGTGCCGTTTCTTGCTCGGGGCGGAATTTATCATGCTCGGCTTGCTCTGTGCGTACCGCCTGCTGCAGTCGCGGGCGGGCTTCCTCTACCTATGTCGCTATTGCGGTCGGTGGGATCAGTGTGCAGAAGGGATCTGGCGGGGCATTCGTGCTTCCGGCCTTGTAGGCCATGACAAAGCAACTAGTTTTGGCACGGAGGTTGCTAGACAGTTTCGACCCGGAGTCGGAGTCGAAGATCTCGAGGATGGACGAGTTATCAAAATCCCCGGTGTTGGAGACTCGCGCGATGGAGCCTTCAGGCGGCGAGATGGTGATGGATCCGACGAAGGGGGCGTGGGTCGTGGAGTCGGTGTCATCGTGGAGGTCCGCATCGTCTGTGGCCACTTCAGGTCCAGCCGCATTGCTGGAGGTCGAGTCGTACTCGGAGGCGAGGCGGTGAATGGTATGAATCTGGCCTTCTGAGAGAAGATCACATGGAAGCGATCCGCCAATGATCGCTTCGGAGACTCCGGTCTACACTGGAGACTCCGGTTTGCAGATCTCCAGCAGCTTCTTCTCCTGGTCCTGCTTCCTTGGTGGCTTGGTGTGGTGGTGTTGCTTCATATCTGAGGATACACAGCGTAGATGCATGAAGTAGCAAGCCATCCAAAGGTAGGCCAAAATCACATGAGGAAAGGAGCGAGTTAACCTTGGCTTGTAGGAGCTTGGCACGGGCGCGAGTCATTGGTCCACTTGGGGGACTAGGTGTTGTAGATGGAGGTGCGTCCGTAGGACGGGCTGCTTGATCTTGACGGATCCTTGTATGGCAAACCATCATTGGACCACGTCACATTCCACCGTGTCCTTGTAGGGCCCAATTGAGAACGTTACCGAGACGGTGTGCTTGATCTTGACGGATCCTTGGTCACTTAGCCATTGGATATGGTAGGGGTGTTTATGCGGATGGAGGGTGAGGTTGAGTTTCTCACACAGTTCCGTGCTTGCAAGATTGTGGCAACTCCCTCCATCGATGACAACTTTGATGGACCTCCCATTGATACCGGCACGAGTTTGGAAGATGTTTGATCGTTAGTCTTCATTCTCATTGGCTTGAGTAGTTAAGACCCTTGTGACCACAAGCGATGGACTTGCGTCATACTCACACATGAGTAGCTCTTGGTCCTCTTCCAAATGTTGCCTTGCTATGGCTTCCTTGACCCTTGCATCAAACTCATCTTCACTCAAGTATTCTTCATCGCCGTTGTCATGGATGAACAAAACTTTCTTGTTCCCACATGCGGCCGACTTGTGTCCTTTGCCTCCACACTTGTAGCACTCACCATTGAATGGTTGTTCATCTCTTGTGTACTTGCCACTTGGGGGCGGTTTTCCTTGAGGAAGTGTTGGCTTGAAGGGAAGCTTGGTGGTATTTGAGGAGCTTCCGCTTGGTGTTGTCGGAGTAGTGGTTGAAGCTTGCTTGTATGTGAAGTATGTCTTTGGCTTGTTGAACTTGATGTCCTCTTGCACTTGACGTTCGGCCTTTGATGCAATGTGCACAAGCTCAACCATGTTGTTGTACCGTTGGAACTCGGTGATGCGCTTGATAGGATGGTTCAAGCCATTGAGGAAACGTGCCATTGTTTGTTCATCGCACTCTTCAATGTTGGCACGGATCATGTTGAGCTCCATTTTCTTGAAGTACTCTTCCACGGTCTTTGTTCCTTGACTAAGCGTTTGAAGCTTGTTGAAGAGGTCACGCGTGTAGTGTGAAGGAACAAAGCGGGATCTCATATGAGCCTTCATATCTTGCCAAGTTGAGATTGGGGGCTCTTCTTTTGATTCACGAGCGAGTTGGACTTGTTCCCACCAAAGGTTGGCATATTCATCGAACTCGAGGGATGCCATGGCCATCATCTTCTCATTACTAAAGTTGTGCATGCGGAAGATCTTGTCAACCTTGAGTTCCCATGAGAGGTATTCTTCGGGATCATTGGAACCGGTGAACTTGGGCATGGTGAACTTGAGCTTGCCAAAAGTTTCTTCCTCATTGCGGTTCCGGTTTTGACGGTTGCCATGATTGTGGCGGCCATCTTCATCATCCGAGCTCTCATGTCTTTCTTGTTGATGGTGGCATTGCTCTTGCGGTTGTTGAGGTGCCGTGTTTGGTGGTGGAACTTGGTTTGGACGACGAGCTTGGGGAGCTTGCTCTTGTTGTTGGCGCGGTTGAGGACGAGGAGGAGGTTGTTGGTCCTCACGGCGAGCTTGGGGAGCTTGCTCTTGTTCTTGTCGTGGTTGATGCGGAGGAGCATTATCTTGCGCCATGTGGAGAGGAGGACGTCGAGCCGCATGCGCAATGGGCTGCTCTCTTTCTTCTTGATGTGGAGGAGGCTCGTCGTGAAGATCATGTTGACGACGTTGACGTTCATGTTGAGGGGGTCGCCTTGGTGGATCTTCGAGTGCTTCACGCTGCCGGCGAACTTGTTCTTCCACTTCGGATGCTTCACTTGTTGTGGAAAGAACATGTCGATGACTATGGGCTTGGTGGTCCATGTGAGGTTGTTCTTGTTGAAGCACAAGTGCCCTTTGTTGTGGCCGGTCCATTTCACGTCTTGGAGGTCTTGCGGAGAGGTCACCATCATAGCTTGACGTTGCGGCGTGTCGCGGAGATGGTACCGCTTGAGAAGAGCTCATGGATTGAAGGACGTGTCCATCCCGGTGCCTTGAAGCGTGACGGCGGGTGCACTTGATTCACTTGAGGAGTGCCGTGATGATCTTGAGTCTCGCGAGCGTGGCCTTGCCAATCCATCAATGAGGCGTTGAAGCTTCTCATCCGTTGAGGCGAGGGCACGACCAAGAGCTTCATTTTGATGACCAAGGTTGTGTTGCATGGCATGCATTTGGCCTCGGACTTCCTCGAAGCGGTTGTCGATGTTCTTGAACTCCGCTCGGGCTTCACTAAATTGTTCATCTTGGCGCCGCTCAAGTGCTTCACAACGGTAGTTGAATTCTCCTCGGACCTTCCAATGGTCCCATCTTGTCATGTATGGATTGTCATCCTCCGGAGGTGGTGGTGGTGGTTGGGATGGCTCGCCATTCCTGTCCATGATGTAAAGCCGACAAGGGTTGTATATGGAGAGTAAAGGTGCGTAGAGTTAGCCTTTTACCTCACCTTGGAGATTATATCAAACCAATTTCCACACAAAGGAGCGAACAGCGTGCAAAGTGAAATGGCAAAGAAACTCACACACAAAGGAGCTACAACTCTCAAAAGCTTTTGGTGGATGGGTAGGATTGTGGGAAAGCCAAAGAACCAACCGAACGCAAAGGATAGTCAAAAGTGGAGAAAATCCAACAACTCAAGTCAAAAGGAAATGGTCAACTCAAAAGGTGACGAGAACCTACGCCTACACACACGCGTGGAGAAAAATGGGGTTAGCACGACTATGAAAGTGAGCACGAAATGGCCTAACGAAGACTACGCTTGGGTGTCGTGCCAACGCAAGGAGAGACCACAACTCGTTTGCCAAAAGAGGGTAAGCAATGGATTTGTGCACTTGCCTTGGCGTGCTTCTTCCTCTCTCTTTTGCTTACAAGCTTGATGCTCTCTTTGTATTGGGAGACTATGTATCTTTCTATTTTTCTTTTTTTCTTTTTCTCTCTTTTTTTTAATTCTTTTTCTTTTTCTCCCTTGCTATGCTACTATGTTAACTTTTGTATTTGTCCTCACACTCTCACTTTCCAATGGCAAGTGCACAATGCTTAGACAAACACAAAATGAGTTGCTCTCATAGGATAGGTACACACAAAGGAAGATATGGCTACAAGGGTTGACACAAGTTATACCTTAGTTGATGGTGATGATCTTGTGTCGATGGAGCGGGAAAGAGTTTGGGGTCCGTGGTGTCGAAGAGCGCGGCGATGTTGCGGAAGCTATCTGTTAGTTGGTGACACGCACACGGAACACAAACAACAAGTGGATAGATTAGCCAATGCAGAAAAGAGGAAAAATGGGCAAAACTGGCGTCCAGGGCCGGAGACTCCGATCTTGGGCCGGAGACTCCGGTGTAGACCGGAGACTCCGGTGTGCAGGCCGGAGACTCCGGTGTGGGATGTCTGCTCGTGTTCTTGAGCAGAAATCCACGCCTAGAGTCCTCAAATCCGTGAAAATTTGGCCAAAATTGGGCTGGGAAACGCAGGCAAAAGCTGAACCAACACCTTAGACAAGATTTGGTCAGATCAAAACCACAAATAACACTCCAAAACGACAGATCAATCCAAAGGCAAATTGGGGCTGTTTTTTGGGAAATTTTCGAATTTATGGTGGATAGAAGAAAAAATTGGGGGAAAATTCGTGATCAACCTTTCTCTTGATACCAAGATGTTATGGGGTAACCACTTGGGGTGGCCCGATCTTTCACGAATCTCCACGGGGATCGAGGGGAAAGCGGTGGAAGGGGAAAGAGGGGACGAAATCCGCGAACACACGCACACAAAGATCCCGATGAACTCACGCACACAAATCACAATACACGCCGATAACTCACGCAGGTGGCAACCTTTCCAACATAATCTCTAGGATCGGTGTTGGGCGAAGCTCTCTCTCCACGCCAACAACGGGGGACGAGGTGCTTGGTGAGACCTTGACGACTTGGGGGCGAGAAACCGAGAACCCAAGGCCTTGTACAACTTGAACGCACTAGGCAAGATCCAAGAGGAGGGTGGACAATAGGTGCTCCTTGGTAGGAGCATGAGACCAATAGATTAAAAGATCCTCAAAGGGGTCTCTTAATCTATCATTATCCAAGTCTAGGGTTTACATATGAGGGGTGGGGCTATATATAGGCCAACCACATAAACAGGGGTAGTTCTGGAATAAAACTAGAAGTTTGGGCGAAATTGGGGGTTACATGGGCCAGGCCCAAAAGGCTTTAACATGCCTGGCGACGGTCGGTCCGGAGACTCCGGTCTGGACCGGAGACTCCGGTCAATCTCCGGACCCGTCTCTGGAGGGGGCTTCTGGCTGTCCCGGGCCTGGGTCTCCGGTCTGGACCGGAGGAAGGTCCGGAGATTCCGGTGTAGGAGACCGGAGACTCCGGTCTACACCGGAGACTCCGGTTTGCAGAGCTCCAGCAGCTTCTTCTCCTGGTCCTGCTTCCTTGGTGGCTTGGTGTGGTGGTGTTCCTCTATACCTGAGGATACACAGCGTAGATGCATGAAGTAGCAAGCCATCCAAAGGTAGGCCAAAATCACATGAGGAAAGGAGCGAGTTAACCTTGGCTTGTAGGAGCTTGGCACGGGCGCGAGTCATTGGTCCACTTGGGGGACTAGGTGTTGTAGATGGAGGTGCATCCGTAGGACGGGATGCATCAGGAATGGTCCGTAAGTTCAGAGCTCGACGCTTTAGGTTCTGGTGATGCCGGGGAGTGACCGGTGTCAGGGACCGTGCCTATCCCCCGCTCGCGTGGTGTATGTGAGGGAACTCAGGTTGGTATGGTTTTTAAAGGAGACTTTTCTTAGGGAAAAACCAAACAGCAGATTGTGCGCAGGGCACAAGATCCAAAAAAGGCTAAAAGTTCAAGCTTATTACAGCACCGCCGAGGTCGTATTGAAAGCGAGGCTGCGAATGTGTATGAAAGTTTTTCGAGGGTCATATTTCAGAAAGTTGTGGGCAGGTGTGTTTCTTGGAGAGGTTTGTGCGCCTTCCCGCCGCCTTGAACTCGTGCTCGATCGGTAGACTAGCTGGCCTTTGGAGGGCCACCGATGTTATCCGCACACTGGGTGCAATCCATCGGGAAGTCGGGAGCCCCCGGGTCGAGGCAATGTTGTGGGGCCTCCATGGTGCTCAAGAGGGTAGGGTGGCAAAGCATGGCCGTTCCGAAGGGCTCGAGTATCAACTGGGGCCCAACCCTCACGAGGTGGAAACAGCGCTGTGGCTGCCCTCTTGTCCATGGCATTCTCTTGTGTGGTCATCTGTTTCCTCCTTGAGGAACCCCCGATGTAATCCAGCGCATCCACGTCCTTGGGGTAGGCAGTGGCTGTTGCCTTGTAAGCATGCTCGAGGGAGCGTAGGGCCTCCACCTCATCACAGTGGGCCGTAATGACACCGCCGTTTCCTCCTGGCATCTTGAGGACATTGTAAGTATGGTGAGTGTCCGCCATGAACTTGGCCAGCATAGGGTAAACGACGATGACGTTGTACGGGAGCTTGATGTTGGATACATCGATGTCGACGACCTAAGTGCGGTAATTGTCGGGTGTCCCAAACATGATGGGAAGACGCACCTTCCCGATAGAGGTAGTGGTTCCGTCCATCACCCCGAAGAATGGCATGGTCAGCGCCAGCCTCTCGTAGGGCACCTGCAACTAGGCGAACGTCTCAGTGGAGATCACGTTAAGGTCGGCGCCTCCGTCAATGAGGTTCTTCAAAACCGCGATGTTGTTGATGGTTGGAGTGCAAATCATTGGGAGAGTGCCCACGGGCTAGGTGGAGACGGGGTGGTCACGTTCATCAAAGGTGATGGGGCACTAAGACCACTTGAACTTCTGGAAAGAGACTCCGCTCCTAGAAACGGCAACTTCGCGAGCGAGAATCTTGAAGTGTCGGCCAAAGCTAGGGCCTAGGAGACACCAAGGATGCAAGCAAGGGCTCCTTGCGGCACTTGATAACCCACAGGGTCCTCGGCATGACCCTTCTCTACATGTGGATGGTGCTGCATGGCGTTGGCTTGCTGGCCCATCCGCGGGGCGTAGTGGCCTCCAGAGTTGTTGTTCTAGTGCACTCCCCCGTGGTGGCCACCCCTGGCTCCACCGCGCTCCCCACCAGGTTTGCCCTTCCTCTAACTGTCGTGCATGTCGTGGAGCTTCTAGAGCTCGTAGCAGTCATCAGTGGGATATATGTTCCTCTTGTGGAAGTGGCAATACGTGTTGTTGTCCCTTTCTCCCCCGTCGCGATCCTCGCGAGGGCTCTTCCAGTCCGGCTCCGCGGCGAGGACAATGATAGTTTTGCGCTTGGATTCCTTGTCTTTCCTCTTGGACGAGCACGAGGGCTTTGGGATGGTCTCCTCCTCGGCGAGTCCGAACATTCGCACACCCTCAGCCTTGGCGCACTTTAGCCATGAGGAAGAGCTCGGCGGCCGAGGTGAGGCCCTCACCCCGGATTCTGATATTCTCCCTCATCTTGATGTCCTTGATACCCTCGGAGAAGGTGGTGATGACATTGGAATCCGAGTTCTTTGGGATCTTGTTGCGTACTCGGTTGAAGCTCTGCAGGAACTTGAAGAGGGTCTCTCCACGCTCCTGGTGCACCTAGCGAAGGTCGAAGTACGTGAGCGGATGCTCCTAGCTTCCCTTGAAGTTGGCAATGAAGAGGGAGATGAGCTTGGCCCACAAGTCAATGGACTCCTCTGGTAGGTTCATCAGCCAGGTGTTGGATGTGTCCTACAAGCACAGGGGGATCCAGTTCGCCATGATGCAGTCATCTCTCCCCGCAGCCTCGATACCCGTAGTGTATACCAACAATAACTCGCACAGGTTGGTTTCTGTCGTAGCGTACTGGTATCTCCAGGCGGAACTTGTGTGGCCAGACCACACGGCGAAGGGCCTTTGTGAGGGTGAGGCAGCCGTTGGCCTGAGAGAAAGATGCGTGGTTCTGATGGCCTACCACTGCGATTTCCTCAGCAATTCGGTCCTCATGCCGGCGCGGTGGGGACGCGACCGTGGGGGGCGAGACAATATGGCAGCTGTTGGTTGCTCGAGGGGGCGCCTGGGCGGACTTAGGGCATCACCGCATTGCTGGGTCTGTGGCGAGCCCCCAGCCCCTAGCACCGGGTCTTCTCCCTGGGCCCTCTGCTCCTGAGGGGAGAGTGTGGCAATGTGAAGGAGCTTGGAGATCCTGTACCACCACTTCTCCTCGGCCGGGTCGACCCATAAGTGGCTCTGGAGTTCCTGCACCATTCGTCGGGCCGCCTCGGGCATGAGACGCTCGGGGTTGCCGCGCGTGAACACGGTGTGGGAGAGCGAGGTGGCACTGCGCGAGGAAGACAGGGACTCACGCGACGAGAGGTAGGTGGAACCTCCATCATCCTCGGTCCACCGGTCCTGCTCGGAGTGGGTCCGTGATGGGGCTGGCTTAGTCTAGGCCCTGGTCGCCGCACGACGGAGCGCGAGCTCTGTGTGGGTCTTGGTGCGAGTCGATATGTGGCTGAGGTTGGTGAACATCTTAAAAACGCGCCTCATCCCCCTACCTGGCGCGCCAAATGTTGGAGATTTGTCCCGTGAAGGAACTAGAGTCCAATGATCAGTAGGTTCGAGAGGGGGATGAGCATGCGTTCTCAAGGAGCCTCGGTGACTATGTCGATGGTGAAGCAAGAATCACTGCAGAGAGGTGACACGGTGTTTTTTACCTAGGTTCCGGACCCATGTGAGGAGCTAAATCCCCTACTCATGCTTTGTTGTATTGCTCGCTTGGCTTCACGAGAGTAGAATGGAGATGAGATCTCTAGGGTTTATATTGATAAGGATCTATACTTTCTAAGGTAGGAGGAGGATCCTTAATATATGGCGGCGTCGAGCCTCTTCCCTAGACTTTGGGTGGGAAGGGTGTCCATAGTGCCACCTGTGGAGGACTCGGTCTAGGAGACTACTTTACGTGGAATTGGTCTAGCTCTCCATGATCCGCTCCTTCCTCCTGTAAAGCGCCCTTTGCATGTTAGGCTTGTCTCCATTAGGTGCTTTTGCTTTATACCTTCTATCACCAGAATGGCATCAAAGGCTCCTCCTGCCCCGAGGTTGATCGTCCCTTCCCTGCAAAAGGTGCGGTTGACCGAGTCTTCTTTAACGAGGCAGCTAGCGTTGCAGGGATGTAACATTTCCTATAGCGACCATAGTTTGAACTACACTCGTGGGAATTACTGCCTTACCCTAGAGGTACCCCACGGTATCTAGGGCTCGAAGAAAATGTGCAAAGTCGCGAAGACTTGCCCTCGAAGCTCCATCCCCCTCGCGAGTTTGGAACCTCACGAGGTCCTCCCGGACAAGTCTCCTCCAGCGGAACCTAGCCTCTAGAAGCAGGAATTCCCCTGGTGTGGGGCCCGCCTAGCACGGGGATGTGGCACCCCGGTTGCTAGGGCTCCGACGGCCGTGGCACCCCCCTGATGGGCCACTAGGCCAATGCCATGTAGTAGCATCCTCGCCCTCAGGAGAAAGGCCGCATAGAGGAGAACACTGGGGGCTACCAGGAGCCGCAAGGTGATATAGCCTTCATATTTGGAGCCTTCTCGGCTCTAGCGTCCAACCTCCAGATCAAGCTTCTCACTCGGGAGGTCGCCGCCGCATGGCCCAGGGTTCTGTCCCTAAAGCTCAAGTGGTTGCAGTGCGCCATCTCCTTCGACGCTAGTGAACACCCCACTTCCACAAGAGTTGGGGGCACTCTACACATGGTCTCCACACCCATGATCAACAACATCGTAGTCGCAAAGACCCTCATCGATGGAGGCACAGGCCTGAACATGATCACCACCGAGACGTTCGCTAAGCTGCAGGTGTCGTATGACAAGCTAATACTGACCATGCCGTTCAACGGGGTGACCAACGGGACCACCATACCCATCGGGCAGGTGCGCCTCTCTATCACGTTTGGGACACACGACAACTACCACACCGTGCTCATCGACTCATCCTCACCCCAACATCATCCTCTGCTACCCCATGCTGGCCAAGTTTATGGCGGCTATACACCATGCCTACAACATCGTCAAGATGCCAGGGGGTAGCGACAAGGGCATCACGATCCGCTGCGAAGAGGTCGAGACCCTGTGCTCCCTCGAGTATGCCTACAAGAATGTAGCTCCTACCTACCCTGAGGGTGTGGATGTCATGGACTATGTCGGGGGTACCATGAGGAAGAAGCAAATGGTGGTCCAGGAAAACACCATGGAAAAAAGGGCGGTGGCCGCTTTGTTCCCTCCACATAGGAACGAGACGATTTCGGCACCCAATCCCTCAAGAAGGACTCGGGGCCACCACTTCTCACGCTCGTGAATGTTGAATAGGCTCACGAGAACAGCGATGACCTGGGGGCTCCAGGCTTGTCGATGGACTACACCCAACAAGTGTTTAGCTTTGACTGCCTCCCTGACAGCGCCTAAGTTATTAGCCGATCAGCAAAATCAAATTGTTGAAGGGTGGACAAACCTCTCCATATGGCGCGTCTGACTTCTCAACTTTTTGAAGGTGATCCCCAAAACTCTCATCCCTTACAGCTTCAGCTCTTGTAAGACCCCGTGTGAGCCACAGTGGCATAGTAATAAGCTTGAACTTCTGGTGGTTTTTTAGATCTTGTGCTTTATGCATGTTCTTCTTGGTTTTCCCTTGGAAAAAAATTTCTCAAAACCACGCACGACAGTAGTTCCATTACATACACCACACGAGCGGTGGTCTAGGAACAGTTATCACCAGGTCACTTCCCATCAACATTAGAGCCTGAAGTGTAGATCTATAAACTTACGGACCAACTCCGTTAATAAGTCACCTCACCCACGGTTTCTGGTGCTTGAGACCCTTGTGTGATGCCACAGAGGCACACATATTTCCCCTATGACCCTCTCCTGGAAAGGTCTACGGCGCGGCTCGTGTGGCACATTCCCTCCAATGGACAAAAAATATAGGACCTAAAGTGTCGAGCTCTGAATTTGCTGACCGGTTTCAGCGGTAAGTCACCTCACCCATGTTTCCTGGTATTTAAATATCTTAATGCTGAATTTTCTACCCCTCTACAAGGGGCCAACAGGATAAGCATATTCCCTACAACATTCTCCTCAAGAGGCTTATGTGGCTGCTCATGAGGCACACCCCCTCCAGCGGCCAAAACTCCATAACCTAAAGTGTCAAGATCTAAACATAGGGTCTGGTTTCAGCAATGAGTCCCCTCACCCACGATAACTGACACTTAAAAACCTTTTCGAGCATATTCATCCTAGGGCCTCCGCGATGCACGTATCCTCTGGAGCCATCTCCTCGAGGGGCTCCTCGGATGGAACAAGCACAAATCCTATGGTCCGAAACGGACCAGCCGTAAGTCACCTCAACCACGCTAAGGCGCTTACCTTATGGCGCACCCCTCGGGAGGCTTATAGGGTGACCCACGGGATAAACCCTCGTTGCAGGTCTCAACACCGGAAACTGTCGGAGATTTTTCTCGTGAAGGAAACTAGGGTCCAACGATCCCTTGGTTCGAGAGGGGGATGAACACGTGGTCCCAAGGAGTATCGGCGGCGGTGGCAACAGCAGAGCAAAATCATGACAGAGAGTTGACACGAGGGTTTTTTACCTAGGTTCAGGACCCTGTGAGGAGGTAAAGCCCCACTCCTCCTTGATTGTATTTCTCGCAAGCTTCGCAAGGGTACAATGGTGGATGATTTTGGGCCACGCTGAGATAAAACAAAACTTTTTCCCCTCTAATGTGGTGATCCCAAGGTCTAGCCGAGGTAGAAGGCCACGAGGTTTACCACTAGACGCGCAGTTGTGGATTACTGATGAAGCGCGTCAGTTGATGCAGTGCAGTCCTTTGCGATCCGATCGTTCTGGTGCTGATCGTACAGAACATCTACTGGTATCCACACGTACAAGGAGGAGCACCGACGGCGAACTGCTAGGTTCAATACGACGGCAGGACTGCTGTGGAGCTAGGTTTTACAACACATGGAATGACCTAACCAAACAGATTAACCCTTCTGGGTTGCAGCGCTCCACTATATATAGGGAGTGAACGTGGGCTCCACTCTCGTGGCCCATTCACTAAATTCCTTATAACACTAGTCACCGTGAGTCCAACTCACTAACTCAGTCCTAATCCGGCTTGGGTCCAACCCAACCAGATTTCCGGTTCATATCCAATCCGAACTTGCTCCCGCTCTTAAGTGTGTGACCCCGCAGGCTCATGGATACTTGGACACGATTAGAGTTCGCCTCTCAATCGATCAGTCGGTAGCGTCTCCTAGCAGAACGAGCTGACTCCCAAGTACCAAAGAGTCATGACGACTTCCCTTTCCAATGTGACTTGCGTCCGAATCCCTTTTTCCTCACGATATACCTTGTCAGACTATAGGCGAATATTTGTCATCCCTTAAATAGTCTGACTCTCTTCTCGATCCGAGATAAGTGATTCACCCGACTAACTCTTAGTCGATCGTCTCGGTTAACACTTAACTGAGTCATGCAAGACCATGTTTTCCGAATCATATCTCACGAGAGGGCCCAGAGAATATTTCTCCGAGTGGAGGGCAAAATCCCATCTTGGTTATTCACATCACGCATCTTGATTCTCAGACAACCCGAACTCTGCCTTTATAACTGCCCAGTTACAGATCAGCGTTTGACAGAACCTAAGTCGGTGATACTCAACTCGGACTATGCAATAACCTCAGGTCTAAGGATTACATTGATTGAGATATACAAATGACAACTTGTTCGTTGTACCTCAATATGGGTCAATCCGACTCGCTAAACTCTTTAGACGAATCTGTGTAAGTTGGAGTAGCATCTCCATGCCCATGACAAGTGGAACCGAGTCATCAAGCCAACTTTCACATTGGTCTAAGTTGTGTGTCCAGCACAAGCTCAATGACCAAGCATATTTAGTACAAACAACATGAATGTATAGTTCCACAACCGAATCACATATTCAATGATACACATCATATGTTTATACAAGGACTACTTAATATCTTTATGAATACAATGGGAAACATCATCATACATGATTGCCTCTAGGGCATATTCCCAACAGTCTCCCACTTGCACTAGAGTCAATCTTCCGACATCACATGTCTAAGCATCTAATGCCGATGGCTCTCAGGTGCGCCTCATGCTTTGGCTGTGGTAATGGCTTTGTCAACAGATCCGCAATATTTGCATCCGTGTGTACCTTGCATAACTTGATATCACCCTGATCCACGAACTGGCGAATCAGGTGGTACTGCATGAGTATGTGCTTGTTCTTCTGGTGTTGTCTAGGTTCCTTGGCACCATTGTTGTCACAATACACGTCTAACGGATTGGACAAGCCCTGAACCACACCAAGATCCATGAGGAAATTCCTCATCCAAACAGCTTCCTTTGCTGCCTCTGAGGCGGCAATATACTCAGCCTCTGTTGTAGATGCAGACAAAGTCTCTTGCTTGGAACTCTTCCAGCTCACAACACCTCCGTTTATAATAAACACGTATCCGGATTGCGAACGAGAATCATCAGAGTCGGAACATAACTAGCATCCGTGTAACCGTTTACACTGAGTTCATCTTCACCACCATAAACCAAGAATATATCCTTAGTCCTTCTCAAGTACTTTAGGATATTTTTAGCCGCTGTCCAGTGGATTTCTCCAGGATCAGCCTGGTATCTACTCACCACACTTAGAGCATACGAAACATGTGACCTAGTACAAATCATGGCGTACATGATGGATCCGACTGCAGAAGCATACGGAATCGCACTCATCCGACTTCGCTCATCAGTTGTCAAAGGACACTGAGTCTTGCTAAGTTTTACACCATGGGACATCGGTAAGAACCCCTTCTTAGACGATTCCATGTTGAACTTCTTCAAGACTTTGTCCAAATAAGTACTCTGACTCAATCCAATGAGCCGTCTTGATCTATCTCTATAGATCCGGATTCCGAGAATATATGTTGCCTCACCCAAGTCTTTCATTGAGAAACTCCTTTCCAATGATTCCTTGGTTTCTTGCAACATCTGGACATCATTTCCAATCAACAATATGTCATCCACATATAAGATTAGAAAGTTTACTTTGCTCCCACTAAACTTCTTGTATAAACAAGAATCATGATCACTCTTGATGAAGCCAAACGATTTGACTACCTCATCAAAGCGAATATTCCAACTCCGAGATGCTTGCTTCAACCCATAAATGGATTTCTGAAGTTTACATACCTTGTAAGCATTAGCCGGATCAAAAAAACCCTCGGGTTGTATCATATACACGTTCTCGGTTAAATTTCCATTAAGGAAAGCCGTTTTGACATCCATCTGCCATATCTCATAGTCGAAATAGGCTGCTATAGCTAACATGATCCGAACTGATTTAAGCATTGCTACGGGCGAGAAAGTATCGTCGTAACCAACTCCTTGAACTTGTCGGAACCCCTTCGTGACAAGGCGTGCTTTATAGACGGAAACATTTCCATCCATATCAGTTTTCTTCTTAAAGACCCATTTGCACTCGACGAGTCTTGCACCGTCTGGCAGATCAACCAAGTTCCAAACTTGATTTTCATCCATGGACTTTAAATCGGATCTCATGGCTCCAACCCATGACTCGGAATTAGATCCCACCATCGCTTTCAAAAAATTTGCCGTCTCATCACTGTCTAACAATAACACATCATGAACACTTCATAATCTCGCCGATCTTCATAGTACAGGTGCTTCTACCGGCTAAGCTACCACGACCGGCTCAACCTCCAAGGTTTTTGCCGACTCGCTACTAGCCGGTTCCTCTCGAATTTCTTCGAGTTGCACCGTGCTCCCACTTACTCCCCGACTGAGAAACTCTTTCTCAAGGAGGACACCGCTCCAAGCGAAAAACACTTTGCCCTCTTCTCAGTTGTAGAAGTAGTAACCCAAGTTTTCCCTCGGATACCCCACGAAAATACACTTATCCGACTTGGCTGTAAGCTTGTCCGACTGAAGTCGCTTGACAAATTCTTCACAACCCCAAATCTTAAGAAAAGACAAACTCGGCTTTTTGCCTGTCCACATCTCATGCGGTGTCTTCTCTACCGACTTTGATGGTACTTTGTTTAGTGTGAACGCCACTGTTTCTAGACAATAACCCCAAAATGATAAAGGCAGATATGTCCGACTCATCATTGATCGTACCATGTCCAACAAGGTCTGATTCCGCCTTTCTGAAACACCATTCCTTTGTGGCGTTCCTAGCAGAGTAAGTTGAGGAACTATTCCACAACTTTTCAGATGGTCATCAAACTCATGGCTCATGTACTCGCCTCCTCGGTCCGACTGAAGAAACTTTATTTTCTTGCCGAGTTGATTATGTGCTTCATTCTGGAATTCTTTGAACTTTTCAAAGGCTTTCGACTTATGTTTCATCAAGTAGATATATCCACACCTACTCAAATCATTAGTGAAGGTAATTAATTACTCATAACCACCTCTGGTTGTCGTGCTCATTGGTCCACATACATCACTATGTACTAGCCCCAACAAGTTGGACGCCCTTTCCCAACTCTTTGCAAAAGGTGTCTTGGTCATTTTGCCGAGTAGGCAAGATTCACATGTCTCGAATGACTTCAAGTCGAACAAAGTTAGGAGTCCATCATCATGGAGCTTCTTCATGCGTTTCCAACTTATATGACCAAGCCGATAGTGCCAAAAGTAAGCCATATTCAGATCATTTGGTTTCAACCTTTTAACATTTATGTTATAAACTGACTCACCATCAAGATTCAAAATAACTAACCCGTCCTGGATGGGTGCAAAGCCGTGAAACATATCATTCAAATACAAAGAACAACCATTATTCTTGATATTCGACTCATAGACTTGCCTCATCAAACATGAAGCAGAAATAATGTTTCGACTGAGCACTGGAACATAATAACAATTATTCAGTTCCATAATGAATCCTGAAGGTAAATGAAGTTGCATCGTGCTGAATTCCAACGCAGCAACTCTTGCTTTGTTGCCGATTCAAATATCAACCTCGCCTCTTGCTACGCTCCTAGTTCTTACCAGTCCCTGCAACGAGTTGCAGATGTGAATAACTGATCCGGTATCATATACCGAAGAACTATTAGGTGCATCAGCAAGATATATGTCTATAACATTGCAAACAAGTGTAGCTAAGTCAGAAGTCATACCTCAACTCTTGGCTTTATCAGCCAAATACTTGATGCAGTTCCTCTTCCAATGGCCATTCGCCTTGCAATAGAAGCAAGTGGATCCGGCTGAAGGAGATGGCTTAGTCCCTGAGGAAGCGCTTGGGACCGGGTCCTGATCCTGCTTTCCTCCTGACTTAGCCTTCTTCTTAGTTCAAGAATCTTCTTGAACTTAGCCTTATTCTGCACCATCAACACTTGACTGGTGCCCTTCTTGAGATCCGCCTCTGCCTGCTTGAGCATCCCATGCAATTCAGTGAGCTTCTTATCCATACCATGCATGTGGTAGTTCGAAATGAACTGCCCATATGCACTAGGAAGAGAGTTCAGAATTATATCCGTAGCGAACTCTTCCCTAATGGGGTAGCCAAGCCTCTCCAAAGACTGCACATAACCAACCATTTTGATCACGTGCGGACTCAGTGGATCACCATCCTTAAGCTTGCAACTCAGCAAAGCCTGAGAGACTTGATACCTCTCAGTCTTTGCCTGAGCCCGGAACATACTTTTGAGGCTTTCGATCATATCGTAGGCCTCAAGATGCTCGAACTGCTTTTGCAAGTCTGGTTCCATGTGAGCAAGCATAAGACAGCTAATATCCGTGGACTCATCCTTAGCCCGACGGTAGGCATTGGTGGCAGCGACAGTCGCATTCTCATTCGGCTCATCTAGAAGTGGGTTGTCTAGGACATGGTCCTTCTTTTCTTGTTTGAGAACAATTCTCAGATTTTGATACCAGTTGGTAAAATTAGTGTCGTTCAGTTTATCTTTCTCAAGAATGGTTCTCAACACACAACCGGATATCTGAGAGTGACTGCTACTGGGTGCCATGATCTACAACAGAAAATATGCAAAACACATTAAGACATGTATTCATAAAAGAGCAAGCATATTAAATATTTAAATATTTTATGCTCCCACTAGAACCAACACCCCTCTGATGGTTGCTTAGTGATTCAGGATCCTAAATAAGCAAGTCGGCTAGTGAGCTTTAGCATCACCGCTAGCCGCCAAGTGATCTAGGTAGACAACTCCTTGTCAATCGTATCTCATACGACTCCTGTTGGACGGGTGGCATCACATGCCCCAGCTCTCGTCCGACTTTTCCCTGAGCCCCACAACCGTTGTGATAGACCCGTCTATCTTACCGAGTGTTTCCGCAGTAAGAGTCCGACTCGAACCCACCTAGTCGGAAATAATTGGTAGCACCTCAATTTTATGAGCCCACTACCAAAAATGTCCGACTTGTAATGGTGCAAACACTGGCGGGAAAACCGACTAGACCTTCTTTGAGGGATTCAATTTTACCAACTATCTAATAGAGGTAAAACAGAGACATAGCAATAACACAAAATAAAGCTATTTTAATGTGAAATGGTATGGATCTCTTCATGGAAATCTCCATCTCCAGAAAGCCTGTAATCCGACTCATGCCAACTCTTGTCACTTGCCGTCTTACTCCATGTCGCTGACATGTACATCGCCTTTCATGTCATCTAGATTCTCCAAACAGCTACACTAGCTTAGTCAAGTAAATTACATAGAGAATCCGACACGCAGGTCGTTATACAATAAAATGACAACACCTGGGCTCCAGCCGACTGACAAAAACCGTGATTCGCAGATCACGTATGGATTACACACATACATCACATGCACATGAACCATACCATTCGCAACTTCCTGCAAAAACAAGTTATGTATAGATAAAATATCTACCGGCGTTGTGAAACTCACAACAACATCTAAGGCGCTACGACAGGGCGAAGCCGGCGGTCCCGGACATGGATTCTGACCATTATTCCGATTCGATAAAACTCTTTGATCTTCGATCACCGCTTCTGGATTTACGTGTCACAGTCTACCCCGATGGCGGAAGCCGACCGGTAGGGGTATGTCGTTCCACGACCTCAACAGTATGATCACGGAAATCAGATCTACCATTCCCCGAGTATAGTTGATCCAATCAACCTCGTACAAAACCGATCTATCTCATAGATCGACCACCAAAACAGCACATAGATCTCATCTACAGCCAACCGCATATCACATATGCGATATCTCGAGCCTAAAACCAGAAGCTTTTGCTCTGATACCACTATTGGGCCACGCGGAGATAAAACAAAAAAATTTCCCCTCTAACATGGTGATCCCAAGTTCTAGCCGAGGTAAAAGGCCACGAGGTTTACCACTAGACGCGCGGTTGCGGATTACTGATGAAGCGCGTCAGTTGATGCAATGCAGTCCTTTGCGATTCGATCGTCCTGGTGCTGATCGTACAACACCTTTGCTGGTATCCACACGTACAAGGAGGAGCACCGGCGGCGAACTTCTAGGTTCGATACGACGGCAAGACTGTTGTGGAGCTAGGGTTTCCAACACATGGAATGACCTAACCGAACAACGATTAACCCTTCTGGGTTGCAATGCTCCATTATATATAGGCAGTGAACATGGGCTCCACTCTCGTGGACCATTCACTAAAGCCCATATAACACTAGTCACCGTGAGTCCAACTCACTAACTCAGTCCTAATACGGCTTGGGTCCAACCCAACCAGATTTCCGGTTCAGATCCAATCCGAACTTGCTCCCGCTCTTAAGTGTGTGACCCCTCAGGCTCATGGCTACTTGGACACGATTAGAGTCCGACTCTCAATCGATCAGTCGGTAGCGGCTCCTAGCAGAATGTGCCGACTCCCAAGTACCTAAGAGTCATGACGACTTGCCTTTCCAATGTGACTTGCGTACGAGTCCCTTTTGCCTCACGATATACCTTGTCAAACTATAGGCGAATATTTGTCATCCCTTAAATAGTCCGACTCTCTTCTCGATCCGAGATAAGTGATTCACCCGACTAACTCTTAGTCTATCGCCTCGGTTAACACTTAATCGAGTCGTGCATGGACATGCTTTCCGAATCATAACTCACGAGAGGGCCCAGAGAATATCTCTCCGAGTGGAGGGGCAAAATCCCATCTTGGTTATTCACATCACGCAGCTTGATTCTCAGTCGACCCGAACTCTGCCTTTATAACTGCCCAGTTACGGATCAACGTTTGACAGAACCTAAGTCGGTGATCCTCAACTCGGACTGTGCAATAACCTTAGGTCTAAGGATTACATTGATTGAGATATACAAATGACAACTTGTTCATTGTACCTCAATATGGGTCAATCCGACTCGCTAAACTCTTTAGACGAATCTGTGTAAGTTGGAATAGCATCTCCATGCCCATGACAAGTGGAACCGAGTCATCAAGCCAACTTTCACATTGGTCTAAGTTGTGTGTCCAGCACATCCTCAATGACCAAGGATATTTAGTACAAACAACATGAATGTATAGTTCCATAACCGAATCACATATTCAATGATACAATCAGATGTTTATAAAAGGACTACTTAATATCTTTATGAATACAATGGGAAACATCATCATACATGATTGCCTCTAGGGCATATTTTCCCAACATATGAATATCTAGGGATTATGATCTCTAGGATCGACCTTTTCTAGGGTAGCAGAAGGGCTCCTTATATAGCGGCAACGGGGCTCTTCTCCCAATTCTTGGGCGGGAAGGGATACCACAGTGCCGTTCCTCGAGATCCCAGTCTACAAGACTAATTTTCCTGGACCAAGTATTGGACGCCGAGGGCTTCTACGTCCTTCTGTAAAGTGAGATTATTTAGCATCTCTTGTCTTCATCTGGTGCCGCATGCTTTCTTCCTTGCATGAAAATAGTAAAGGGTCAGGCTTGCTCTTATAAAGGCCGTCTGTCCTGCCAGCGTACTCCCTGTCAGCCTCGCTTTTGACTATGGCCCTGGCCTTGGGACTTCGTCGGGGTGGTATCCGATGCCAGCGTCGGTCTTGTCATCTTCATACGGTGTGCATGTCGGGGGGAATCCCCCTAGCTGTCAAAGTATCTCGGGCTCGGTCCCTCCTGAGGGTGGTATCCATGATGGATTCCCCCCTCTAGAGGCCTCCAGGTCAGCCGGTGGAGCCCCCCTCGGGAGGGAGCCTCCCACCCCCTCGTGAGGTGTGTTGGAGTATCGCCATGCAAGCCAGTCGTGGATGGACTAGGGTACCCTAGTACCAGGTGTCTGACAGTAGCCCTGGGGCGCTCGACCCACACATTCTGCTCACCGGGACAAAGGATTGGGCGGCCACATTGAGGGATGGTGCTGCAGGGGACGCATGTCACTCCGGTTCCCTCGAAGCCTTCTCATAGGGGGTAGCCTCCGCATGTTGAGATTCATTCTTCCCAGCCTCACCTTCCCCAGTCGCTTCATCGCGCTCTTTCTCCTTCCGCCAACCGTAAGCTCTCGCCACACGCGATGTATCACCGAGGAGCGTTGGCCTTGACAAAGGGGAAGCCGTCCTCTGCTGGAATTTCCCGGGATAAGGAAGAGGAGGAGGAAACCAGGTAGGTACGGATGCCCTCCATGATCCTGACTAACTCCTGGCTTGACCGGTGCCGATTGTAATTCGCCTCAAGATGGAACGAGTGGGGGAGACTCGGGTATGGCCCAGGTCCATGGATCCGGCGAGCCTCGCCGGCCCCGATGCAGCCGTTCGTCTACCACACCTTCCTAGCGGGGTTGATCCCCCTGTTCCCACCTTTCTTCATGGAGGTTCAAGAGCACTACCAAATCTGATCGCTCCATCTTCAACCCAACTTCGTCACCACCCTGGCTATCTTCTCCTTCTGGTGCGAGATGTTTGTCGGGGCGAATCCTTCTATGGAACTGTTGTGCTAGATCTATGCCCTTTGCCTGACTTCCACCTCACATAGTGTTGGCCGCGCTTCCTTTGGGAAGGAGGGGTCTTTCAGGCTCCAGATGGGCTAGACCAAGTGTATGGAGGATTTACGGAAGAAATGGCTCCTGGTGGACGTCCGAGAGGACATCCCCGCCTGTAGCTCCCCATCATACTGGCCATAAAGGTTAGCGATCGATGGTCTATGGCGTTCCTGGAGGGGGACAAGGTCGACGCCCTAGACGGGTGCATAGAGCTTCTCAACTCCTCCGGGCTGACGGTGCCTCTAGTGGCCATGGTGTTCCTCCGCCGCCAAATCGCACCGTTGCCGAAGCGCAATAAGGATCTGTGGGATCTGAGCGAGCAGGATCACATAACCCTGGGGACGGCAAAACCGACGATCCCGCGGTGGCAAGGTTCGTCAATGAGTTCCTCCACACAACCACTGTGCCTGAGTTGCCCAAGAAGGTCCTGCCCCTCTACCTCGAGCCGTGCAAGGCTCAGATTCGTGCCTCACTTCCCCGGTTTGTTTAGTGGGAATAATCCCTCTTGGTCACATGGGGAGGCTCCAAAATCCCTTGGGCACAGACTATTCTTTCGTGTCTCTAACTGAGAGTCCTCTAGAGGCTGTTGCGGGGGAGGCTGCGGGGGCGCGGAGTTCCGCCAGCGAGGCCAACCCTCGGGAGGGGTCCCAGAAGAGATGCGATCACGCGTCGGCCTCCTTTGCCTTGACAGGGAGGAGGGCTCGCCTCCCGAGGGTGCCGCATTCGGGAGTGGGGGATCGTTCCTTATGAGGCCCTTTATTCCTCCCGTAGTGAGCCAAGGCGCCTGGGGCGTGCGGCCCTTGGCAACTGGTTCCCCTGTGTAATTTGTTACCATGCCCCTCTTCTCCTTTGAATCCTTGCTTATTGTCTCACCCTTCGATACTTTGAAATGAGGAGCACCCGCACAAGCAGTCTCGGTAGAAGCGGACCTCCTCCAGAAAGGTTAGCCCGATGGTCCGTACTCTGAACCAGCCCGAGGAGATCCAGGACATGCATGCCGCGCCCGAGGAGGGGACCGTGGCCGTTCATACATGTGCGGCCTTTGCCCCGTCCTCTCCACCATGTAAGGCCACGAAAGTGGTCAGGCTGAGTGGAGATCTATCCTAGAGGATCCCTTTGGAGATTGCCCCTTACAGAGAGCGTGAAGCCACGGATGTTTCCCCAGGGCAACCGGGAAGCATGATCCCTGTTGGCTCAAGGATGCCTTAGAACCTATGTGCAGCTCACCCTAAGGTGGCCACGGCCAGGGACCATGTTCCTGAAGGGTGCTCGGCCCTAGGGTTAGCTCCCGTCACCCCTTCCTTCCTGAACAGAACTTCGGAAGAATCTACTTCAGGCGAGGTGTGCAGCGAGTCTCGGGCGCTGTTCGTGGCTGCATCGGAGTCAAAGTACTCACCCCAAGTCGAGCTCTTGGGCAAGCTTATCTCCGGAGTTCGCACTGAGTTAGAGCAGTTTCTGGCAGCCATTCTTTGAGAGGATCGGCAGCTAGCCCTGGACTGGGGGCAGCTTGCCAATGCCCGGAAGACAACGGAATTGAAACGAGAGAAAATCCTCCTTCATGTGGAGGACGTGCACCAACATGCCTTGGCGCAGGCGGAGAAGATCATTGCTGATGTCTAGGCCCAGACTTGTCAGTGCGGGAAGGCCATGTCCGCTCGGGAGGAATACATCTCCTCTCGGGAGGCAACTGTGGCTAAGATTCAGGGAGAACCCGAGGCCCAGTCTCGCGAGGTTGGTGACAAGCTGCTAGACGCCCAGGAGTCCCTACCCAAGGAGTTCGAGGGGAATTCGAAGCTCTGCCCGACTATTGAGGCTGTGAAGAATCTTTGGGATGGTTGGCAGAAGGTCTTCGAGGCGAGATCAAGACTCTGAAGGAGACCACCACTGCTGTAGACTAGGCTTGCTAAGAACTGTTAGATAATCAGGTGTCCTACACGTATTGGAATTGCAGTCCGAATAGGTGTAGTGTCCAGGTAGTATACGTATATGTGTTAGACTAGGTTTTGGAGTAGTACACCGACTCCTAGTTGATTAGGTCCTAGTAGTGCATATATATATGCACACACCTGGCCTTGTAATCTTGTATCGGACCACACCGTGACCGTGATTTGAGGAGCAATACAAGAGAGAAAGCAAGGCTCGACAAGAACCTTTGGCAATCAAAGTTGTTTTGCGTGCGTGCGTGAGTGTACTAGTTAGATCAAACGAATCGATCGGCTAGCAGCACGTGCATCTCGGCGGAAGTTATCGGATACGTGTGTGTCGTCTCGTCGGAATTTCCTCGTCGGTGTCGTAGGAAAGTACTCGGCGGCAGGGGCTGTGCTAACAATTGGTATCAGAGCCTCGCGGAGGATCTCCTAGTAACGGGAGGTCATGACGGGCAAGGAGCTAGACGAGTATTCTGGTGTGTCTGCGGGTGCGCCGGTGTCGATGCAGTATCCACGGTACAGCCGCGACAACTACACGGTCTGGGCGGTCCAGATGGAGTGGGCGTTAGAAGGCACCAGACTCTGGGAGGCTGTCCATATAGGCGGCGACGAGTTCAAGAAGGGCGCGTCGAAGTACCACCTAGACCGACTAGCACTCACGGCCATCTGCTCGGTGGTGCCAACGGATCTGATGCAACACCTGATCTCAAAGAAATCTGCAAAGGAGGTGTGGGATACGCTCAAGACGCTAAATCTTGGGCACGAGCGCGTCCGCGAGGCGACCCTGCAAACCTTGCAGAAGAAGTACGAGAATCTGGAGATGGGAGAAGATGAGACGCTAGACGCCTTTGCTTCAAGGGTCGCTACACTGGTCAATGGGATTCGCGGACTTGGCGAGAAGCTGGATGAGATCTCAATTGTGAGGCGTTTCCTCCGTGTGGCGCCGCCGCGTTACTCACCCGTTGTCTTGGGGATCGAGCAATGCGTTGATCTTAAGACTCTCACGATGGATGATCTAGTTGGATGGTTCAAGGCACACGATGAGCGGATGAAGATCACCTATGGCAACGCGAAAGTGGATGAGCATCTTATGCTTATGTCTCGAGCGTTGTTCGCCAAGGATAAGAAGGGCGATAAAGCATCCGACAGCAGGAGTGATAGAGAAGATTCTCGCCCAGCGAAAAAGCATATCGCAGGGGAGGACGAGGACGAGGCTCCGCCACGGAGGAAGTTTGACATCAAGAAAGTAAGATGTCATAAGTGTGGCGAGCTCGGTCACTTCAAGAAGGATTGCAAGAAATCGTCGAAGGAGAGGGCTCTCATCGCCCAGGAAGGAGATGATGAAGGACCGATGATGCTGATGCTCGAAGTAACTGAGCTGAAGGATGAGGAGGATCCTCCATCACCGGGTACGGAGATTGTGGCGCAAGTGGATCACGATCTACCGTGTGTGGATCACGAGCAACAGAGTGCCCCGTTTCCGCGTGAAGCCACGTTTGAGGCATGTGAAGCTTCAGAATCTGATCATGGCGATCTATGCGTTGGAATTTCACCTGCAACTCCGTCCGGCAATAAGTTCTTCATGCTTGCGGTGGATGATCATAGTAAATACATGTGGATTGTGTTGCTGAAAAGTAAGTATCAAGCACAAAAAGCATTCGAGAAGATCAAGGAAACCGAAGAGTTTAAGGTGGAGGCGAAGATAAGAGCTCTACGCATTGATCAGGAAGGCGAGCTGCATCCAACTGTGTTGACCATGGCACGGAGCATGATGAAGAGTAAAGGTTTGCCAGGAAACTTCTGGGGTGAGGCAGTCAATACGGCTGTGTATTTGCTGAACATGGAGCCAACTGAGAGTGGAGTTGGTATTACTCCGTATGAAGCATGGTACGGACGGAAGCCCTCGGTTGATCATATTCGCACTTTTGGGTGCGTGGCGCATAAGGTGAATCAGAGTACTCCAATGATCATGACAGGCTATGAAGGCTCGAAGGGATACCGTTTGTGCAACCCCTATACCAATAAGGTGGTTTTCACGAACGACGTAGTCTTTGAGGAAGAGAAATCATGGAATTGGGGCTCCAAGGAACCGGAATATTCATCTTTTCACATCACGTGGGATCTTGAGTATGAAGAAAATATGGATCAACCAAGCTTATCTTTGTCAGCAAATTCAGACCCAGAAGAGATTGAAGGCCTTGGGGGTGCTCCAGACGTGGACACCAGGCCAGAAGCACTAGGGATACTCCCAGAAGGAAAAGTGTCCGGAGAAAAGGCTAGTCCGTGGTCAGAAAAAACAGAGCTAGAAGGTGTTGTGTTTAGCTCATCATCCGCTAATACAGGAGGTGATGATCCACGTGAAGAGCTTGGGGCAAAGGAGTGTCCAGAAGTGAAAGGGCCATATGATGTGGTGGTGAGTCAAGAAATTGGCTCAGAAATAGGCATGCAGGATACGCTGCATGTAGAGCCATTGGTTCTAGGAGCTCTACGTGGAGGCACACAAGGTTCAGAAACAAGCGTGTTGTCGGACGCAGAAGAGTATGTCATGCTGACTCCGATAGAACTTGAGACAAGGAAATTACGACCGACACGAGCACGCATGCAAGACGTGTTGGACTACTATCCGAAAAAAGAATTTTGGTCGGTAAATTATCTGGTGAAGATGAAGTACGAAAATCAATCCGTATTCGTCAAGGAACCGGTTAAGACCGAAGGCATGGTCATGGACGATATCGACAAGGAGGACGTGGAAAAGAAGGACGCGGACGAGGAGGGTCGACGTGAAGCCATGGAGAAGCCGGCGAAAGCAATGTCGGTGACATGGATTCCAAGGAAGGGAACAGCGAAAGCAATGCCGAGGATGACGCCCGCGAGGAGCAGCTGGCGCATTTGGGATCCAGGTCGATGTAAAGAAGCACATCGTGATTAGGGGGTGATTGTTAGATAATCACGTGTCCTACACGTATTGGAATTGCAGTCCGAATAGGTGTAGTGTCCAGGTAGTATACGTATATGTGTTAGACTAGGTTTTGGAGTAGTACACCGACTCCTAGTTGATTAGGTCCTAGTAGTGCATATATATATGCACACACCTGGCCTTGTAATCTTGTACCGGACCACACCGTGACCGTGAGTTGAGGAGCAATACAAGAGAGAAAGCAAGGCTCGATAAGAACCTTTGGCAATCAAAGTTGTTTTGCGTGTGCGTGCGTGAGTGTACTAGTTAGATCAAAAGAATCGATCGGCTATCAGCACGTGCATCTCGGCGGAAGTTATCGGATAAGTGCGTGTCGTCTCGTCGGAATTTCCTCGTCGGTGTCGTCGGAAAGTACTCGGCGGCAGGGGCTGTGCTAACAAGAACGAAAGCACCAGGCTCGACAGGCCTGGCGTAAGTCCTTCTCCTCCTTCGTGAAGCAGGGTTCCACAGTCCTCCCCAGCCTAGGGGTTAAGGGCTTTGTCGCGACGGAGCTCCGTGCCGGCCATGATGCAGAGGCGTCCGTTGATCTTTCGCGTAGGATCCTGAATACTTCAGGTGTAGTGGCGTAGGGCCTAAATGACTTCATCACCACGGAGTTTCAGGTGATGCTTGCTGCTATGGTAAGGACCCTCTTCACCATACTCCTACAGTTGTCACCTGATCTTGACTTCTCCTAGGCCATGCAATAGGCGGAATCAATGCTGGCTCTAGAGGCGAGGGTCATCCCCTCATCGACCTATTGATCAAGGTGTTCATGCGCAAGGTGGACAGTGAGGAGGAGGTTGAGCCTGATGATTCGGGAGACTCTACTGTTGAAGAAGAAGGCGACCTCGAGGAGGTGAGCACCGAAGGCACCGTTGTCCACGCAACACCCATGAGGCGCTTTGTGACCTGCTACTTTCATGTTAATACTTGTAAGGGTACTTTCCCGTAACGGGGCCTTAACTGTCTGTTCTTGTTTTACTTTTTCGGCCCTTCGGAGGAGTGGTCCTACTCCAGCATGTCGATCCCTCAAGGAGGTGTTCATAGACCCTTATGTTGCTGGGGCCACTTGAGGAGGCTTTCCTCGTGGGCTGCCTTGCTCACCTCTCGATGAGAGGGTCACGCGGCTTGTACTTGTCCAGTAGGTCCCTCGGGGAGGTGGTCGTAGGATCTGTACGTTCAATTCCGTCTTGTTAACTACCACTTCGAGGGAAGAAACTTGGTCATAAGTCATTTTCAAATTGTTTCGAAACATGTAGTGAACATCAAATTCCTCGCCCCCCCCCCCCCCCGTCATTGTTATACCTAGATAGAAAATATTAGAAAATAATAATCTATAGCTGCATATAAATGTAGCAAAACATGTACTTAGGAAATGCCACACATCTATGAATAAGGATCCTCGGTGTCTCGACTAATCTAAATCCTTTCATATAATCCTTAGCTCGGCCTCGCTATATTAGCTTTCATCTTGCGAAAAACTATAGTAGGTTTCTTCACATCATCATCAGATGAGACATCGATGATGACATCCTTAGTTTCACCAACCTTGTAGGCATCCTTTTTAGCCTAAATTATACATTACACTAATTAGAATATTTAGTTTTTATACCGTCTACAATAGTGCTAGTAGCAACAATCTTCGAACCCGCTCATGTATCTCCCTAGACTTCATACTGCATATCTGGCATTCCTCATAGTTCATCCTACATGCCCACAAAGAGTAAATAAAAGAATTATGTTAGAATTAAAATTTTAATTAGTGAATTATTATGAGAATGAAATTTAGTGAGTAAAACTAGCATCTAGAGAATAGAAATAAAGGGCACTTCCGGTGAACTTTTTTGAACGTTTGCTGTAAGCAGCAACGTCAAACACAACATCGCTAATATTGTGACAATGGTGAACTAGATTGAACTAAACAACAACATCGACACGGTGACCTAAATTGAGTAAAGACGTGCTGCCATATCGAACAAGCAGATGACACGTCAAACTAGAACGAGGAGGCGGCGACATCGCTGGCTGGTCAACAAAGATTGACGCAGTGAAAGGGAGGTAGTTCGAGGAGCACATACACGTTACATTGCAGCCTTCGCTGCCACCATCATCACTGACAGGAAGGGGATTTGGTTGTCGACTAGGAGGGGAGAGGGTTTTTTCTCGCGCAGTTTTGGGGAAGTGGTGTGGGATTTGGGAGTGGCATGGAGAAGAGAGAGGTTTTTCTAGATGCTATGACAGGTGGGTCCCATGCATGGGTAGTTTTGGTTCACACAGGCATCGTCTACGAGGATCACGAATGGGTCCCACGCGGCCTGATTAACAACACATTTTTTCTACCACAAAAAAGAGATTATGATCAGCCAAATTTCATATGTAGAATAACAACATAATGTTTTGGCTAACTGATCAGTTCAACGCAGGAATGCACACACAATCATCATCTCAACACAAGCATGCACATAGGTATGCACAAAATGATTAGTTTAAGAATGCATCACAAAGCATGTAGACATGATCACCAGTTCAACAGAAGCATGCACATAGACATGCACACAACCATGAGTTCAGGCATGCAACACAAAGCATACACACGATCATCAGTTCAAGAATGCAACACAAAGCATGCACATGATCATTGGTTCACCATATTATATAACTACTCTTCATCAGTATCATCTTGTACTTACACTTATTTTCACTGCAGTACTCCTCAATTGTGACGTCTACTTCATCCTCACAGTCAACTTCCTACTCTTCAACATCTTTCCTTTTACCTTTGTGTCGTGGTATTGCCGACGAGTACGCCATGGAGGGGTTCTCACAGTGCGTGTTTAGAGTTGTGGGGGAAGGCGGACGGTTGACGGGTACGAGGTAAGACAACTTACCCAGGTTCAGATCCCACGATGGTGGCGGAATCCTACTCCTGCTATAAATCACTATAATGGCAATACGCCGAGTTACAGGGATTATGCCCTAAAGGCTCCCATAGGCCTGACTTATATAGTCGCCAGGTCCTAGGGTTACAGGGAAAAGTCCTAGCCGGACAGGTTACAGAGTCCTACACCGTCTATTACTAGTCTAGCGTGTTCTTGTACTCTAAGGCTCTGGGTACGCTGGTGACTCCACCGTAGCCTTCCTTTATCAGGCATGCGCCTCCCTTCTCGATCCATCTAACTGGGCCGCCCAGCAGGCCATGGGCCATGCTACCAACTATGGGCCACCCGGATTATCCGGATAAGAGACATGCTATGAGGATACCCATATAGCATATCCCCAACAGTAGCCCCCGGATAACTCCGAGATCTTGCGCCGTCTTGCCTCTTCACATTGAATGCTCCGTCTAGATGAATGTTGGCAAATCGCAAGCAACATCTTGTAGTCCTCCCAAAGAAGCCTGCAAGGTTTTCTCCATCTTCAATTTGTAAGTCGGAGAATTGCTGAATCTTCCATCGTACTCTTCCGTAGCCGGACTAGATCCGTCCATGCCGGAATCTTCGGATGTGATGGTTCATCTGCCTATGACAGCTAGGGCGATGTAGACATAAGTCAGCAACGCCTCATAACTCACACATGCAGAGAACGCAATCATGTCCAATTTTCCCGCGCAAGCGATACGAACCGTTGGCGGGGACGGTTGGCACGTGGCGAAATTTCCGCGCACGTCTCTGCACACGTCGTCTACGCGGCAACCATTTGATCAAGCTCCACGAATCTTGATGCCGGAGACCATAAATAGTAACTGCGGTGGAAAATTTACTTTTTCACCTCATTCTCCCCTGCATCGTCTTCTTCCTCTAGCGAGCGCCTCCTCGAACTCTCCGCACAATGTGCAAAAAACCCTAGCTTTCCAATCTTTCCCAGTCACCGTCGAACACACCTAATGGTCAGCAGCAGCTCCTCCCCTTCGATGGAAGCGTCGGGTGAAGCCGCGGCGAAGCCGGTGAGCTCTGTCATCATGCCCCCAGAGGGCCTGGTCATCCCCAAGTCTACGGTGGTCGAGGCCACCGGCGGCGACCATAATCCAGCGGCGCTAGAGTTGCTGGAGGAGGAGAACGACTCGCACAAGGGCGACTGGCGCGGTTTAGATATCACAGACCGCGACATAAAAGAGCTCATCAACGAAGGTTACCTCCCCGCGGCGGAGGGGCTCGCCTGGCGGGCGGCGCCGGCCGGCGAGGTCACACCTTTTCCCCAAGTCGGAAAAAAGGTGTACCTCAAAGCACAGATGGTACGCGGCGTCTCCCCGCCCATCTCCAACTTTTTCCTTGTTGTCCTAAACCATTACCGAGTACAGCCACAGAACCTCTCCCCCAATAGCATCTTAGCGCTCAGCAATTATGCGGCGCTCTGCGAGGGTTATTTAGGAATCAAGCCTAGGCTAGATCTCTTCATATACTTCTTTACCGTCAAGCGCGAAGCTAGAGCCAGCAAGGACGAGCTTAGGAATTGTGGAACCATTAGTTTTAATATCCGGCCTGACCGGCGCTTCGCCGACATCGTCGGCCATGAATCCTGCAAGAATTGGCAGCGGACGTACTTCTACGGCCCAGATATCCCTCTAGCTGGCCGAGAAGTAACGTACCTGGACTTTGTCGGTGGAGCAGCCGCTGAAGCCTCGACATGGAGATCCCAGACCTCCCTTCCCTCCGACATCGATTCTTCCCGCGCTATAAGGCGGATAGAGTGGTTCGTAGAGACGGGTTTGACCGGAATGGACCTAGCCATGTGCTGGTTCATCAGGCGGATCCAGCCTCTACAGCACCGCTTGAAGCTGATGCACGAGTATTCCAACGATAGAAGGGATAGCCTCCGCATCTCCGAGGACAACTTCTCGAGCGACTCCATCAAGCTCTGCCTCAAGGACATCATCAAAGTGAAGGACAGGAAGTGTGGCTTCACCATCACCTACGACATGTTCGTAGAGAGCAAGTTCCCAAAGGTAACTGTTTATTTTCCGTGTATGACATATACTCCATTTCTTTCGTCTATCCATTACCATCTCATCTAACACGGTGGCTCTTCACTTTAACAGCTCAGCGACATAGATGAGTACAACATGGCTCCTCAAATCTATGATCCAAAGATGAAGGAAGTCACCGTCTTGTCCGACGACGATGCTCCGTTGGCGCGAAAGTGGAAGAGCTCCACCTCTGACGCTGTCGACGGAGGCAAGAAGAACAAGACGGAGGGTGGAGCCTCCAAAAATACTACCGCCGCCCTGGAGGCGAAGAAAAGAAAGGTTACTAGGATCCCTTTTGCTAAAGCACCCCCTCTTGTGTAAGCTTATTTCTCTCCGACATTGTCCATTTGTCTATCTTGTTCCCAAACTTATGCATTTTGCACATTTCAGGAAGAAAGCCATGACCATCTTGAAGACGACCTCCAAAACTATGGGGGCTACTAGAACCATCAAGGATATGATGCATCGCGACGTATCTCCCGCCATCGCCCCTATCACTCCCATCGTCCAGCCTTCGTCTGCTCCGACAACCTCATAAGCTAAAGAAACATCTCGCCCTTCCGCCATGGAAGTGGACTCAGGCGCCTCTACATAGCTCACTGTTGTTGGCGAACAGGCGACGCAGGAGAGTGCCGCACACCAAATGGCTGAAGCTCCGACTAAGGATGCCATGGGTAGCGATAAGGAGGTGGTGGAAGGTGGTACATCTGCCGAAGGCGGCGCCCCCACACCCAAGAAAACCATAGAGTTTCCAAATATAGTATATCTAGTACTTACGCCGGGTAGCACTTCTCTGGTTCCTGGTGCAGCGCCGACATCTCCAACGTGCGGTCTCGAGGACCTTCTCCGGCAAGCAGAAATCTTGCAAGGAAACAGTATATCCTTCGGCAAGTTGCTAGCTGAGAGTGCTACCAACCTCACGATCATTGCTCTTGTAAGTTATATTTGCCTTTTTGCATTTCATATGAGTATCCCATTGTAGCCCCCGAGGATTTAGACGTAAAACCATAGGTCTTTGCGTCTAAATGCTCTAAGAGTGACTAATATAGAAAACTTCTCACTGTAGCCCCCAAGCTTCTAGTTGTAACTGAATTAGTTCCGACTAGATGCTTAAAGAGAAGCTAAGCATACATCCGAGTTAAAAACTTTATACTGTAGCCCCCAAGCTTCTAATCGAAAACAGAATTAGTTCCGACTAGATGCTTAAAGAAAGACTAAGCATATTGCTAAGTTAAAAAACTCTCGCGGTAGCCCCCGAGCGTCTAGGTGGAAATTTTCCGGCTAGATGCTCCAAGTAGACCAAACAACGATTAACTTTCTTCTTTCCACAGAATGATAATGCTCGGATGGGCATGGCCAACGACAAGTACCAGAAGATGCGCGCTGATTTGGAAGCCGAAAAGGGTAAAACTGCCTTCTTGAAGGAACGGATCATCAAGAGCAAGCGTCTGTTTTTCCTTTATTTTTCCGCACTCCGGCTTGGTCTTGTGCCAACATTCTCCAAGTACTCACTGTGTACTTTTCTTTCTCCGACTTGGAGAAACCATTTCCAAGGCTAAGCATATTGTCGAGCAATCCAAGCACATTCAGCAGCTAGATAGCGAGAACAAGATCCTTAAGAAGGAGAGGGAGGAGATGCTGAAAATGCATGAAGAATCGATGAAAGCCATGCAGGATTCCGCCATCGAGGAGATAAACCGCTTGAAGGAGGAGATCGTGATCTTAAAAGATCAGAAGAAAGCTGTCGATGAGCAAAATCAACATCATCGTGAAGCGTATAAGATCCTCCAACAAGAACGGGACTCCATGGCGGATACTCTCTGGCAGGCTGAGGCTAGCATCTTCAGTAAGTGATTCTCCGTCTTGGATTTCTGTAGTCTAGATACTCTGAATTTTTAAACTCATGCGCTCCTTTGTCGAGAATTCGCAGCTCCTATGGGTTTAACCCAGTCACCTCCTCCGCCAAATGAATGCATGGTCCTTGCCGGCAACTTAATCAACACCGCCATTGCGCAGACCAAAGAGATTGCCAAATCCCTCCAGATTAACATCAAGGCATCAGACTCAGTAGCGAAGTTCTCGGAGATCCTGCGCTGAGCCCCCGATCGTATTTCAAGCTGGAAAGCTTCATGTGCACGGGCCGGCGCCAGGATGGAATTGTCAATGGTGAAGGCACACTACGAGAATGCCGACATCTACACGGTAACCTCCGGTATCCCCGACGTAGACGACGAAGGCCAAAAGATAAACCACGAATCTATCTTGGCGTCGCTTGCGGGTTATGACACCAGAGTCGCCGAGTTGGTCGATGTTAACATCTTTGTGCCCATGAAAACCATTGAAGACAAAGGCCAAAGCTCCTCCGAGTCCCTCAACACTGCCGACTTCGAGGGAGGTGACTCTCCTGCTGCTGGTGATGTTGCTTCCAAGTCGCCTGTGCCAGAGTTATAAAAACAACTTGTAATATTTGTTTCCTCTGTAACGTGTTATGTGGAAAAAACTATGTGTTAAATTAAGGCGGAAAACAATGGTGTATGTCCTGCTACTTAAGAATTATTTCCAGCATATATATATTTTTTAAGCAAGTGATGGCTTATCCATTACTTTGGTTTTTATGCTTGACTTTTTGTGAGTCGGAAGACTCGTTGTCGGAACCATGCGCTCAGGTGATGATGCCCAATGGCACCGTCAATAACCTAAGCACAAAATCGCCGACAATAACTGCCGAAAGTCACTACTCCAGAATCCACATAAAAACGACAAAGAACGTGTAGACCAGAAAACTTAAGCTAACGCCCGTAGGCGGAATTTTCACAAGTGCAATTGCAAAGCTTGTGCATAAAGGTTTTATACGATCCAAAAATGAACACTAAAGGAGGTAAAAGACTCATAAATATGAGTGAACCAAAGATCTTTATTTCATTGATCATATAAGAGGTACACAATTAGATAAAAAATGCTAAGTATAGAAAGGACGTAGTTGTGCTATGTTCCATGGTCGATCAAGCTCCGGGTAGTCATCATCCGGGTCACGTCGCTTACGCTTATGATCCTTGTTGGGTCTATCCTTCAGTTAACGATTGTCAACGAGGTAGTAAGACCCATTGAGTAGCGCCTTGCTTATGATGAACGGTCCTTCCCATGGCAAGGATAATTTGTGTGACTTCTTCTCCTTAAGTCGGAGCACCAGATCCCCCTCTTTAAACGAGCGATGCCGAACGCGGCGACTATGGTAGCTGCGTAGCTTCTGCTGGTATATGGCGGATCTTTGGCATGCCAAAACGTCCTCCTCCTCGAGAAGGTCCACATCTAGGCGTCTAGATTCTTCAGCGTCATATTTGTCGTAGGAGGCAACCCTTGGTGCATCGTGAAGTATGTCGGAAGGTAGGATGTCTTCTGCTCCATATACCATCAAGTAAGGGGTGTAGCCGGTGGATCTGTTGGGTGTAGTTCGTAAACTCCACAGCACAGATGGCAATTCTTCTGCGCAGGATCCAGCTGCTCTACGTAGCGGTGCCTCAAGACATGGCTTTATTCCCTGCAGAATTAATCCATTGGCTCACTCAACCTGACCATTGGATTGTGGATGTGCCATAGATACAAGTTCAAGTCGGATGCCCTTCTCCCAACAATATGCCTCCACTTCTCCGAGTGACAAGTTGCTACCGTTGTCGGTGATAATGCTATGTGGGAGACCAAATCTCTCCACTAGATCCCGGACAAACCTAAGGGCAGTTGCCCCATCAAGCTTTCTAATGGGTTTAGCTTCTATCCATTTAGTGAATTTATCAACTGCTACTAGATGATGCGTAAACCCACATGGTACCGTCTGCAACGGACCAACCATGTCTAGCCCCCAGACTGCGAAGGGCCAAGTTATTGGTATTGTTTGCAATTCTTCAGCAGGAACATGTGGTTGTCGGGCATAATACTGGCATCCCATGCATGTCTCAACCAGCTTGTCGGTGTCCGCCTTCGCGGTCAGCCAGTAGAATCCTTGCCGTAAGGCTTTTGCATTTGTATTTTTGGATCAATGTTTAAGCTATGCTCGGCAAGTTCCTTAGGTACACCTTTCATGTCGGAAGGTTGCCAAGCAAAGATGTCCCTGTTCTCATGGAGGAACTCGACAAGCGTGCTTTCCTATTTGGGATCCAAGTTCGTACCAATGGAGGTGGTCTTGGAGGCATCGCCTACAACAAGTTCCACCGGCTTGGTCTCGATGGTGGCCTTGAATTCTGGAGCGGATTTGGAAATCTGTTTCTTCGACGCGGGCATCTCTGAGGCATCGACCTTGCTCTGTATCTCTTTAAATTCTACGCTATAGAGGACAGCTTCTGTGTAGGCTGCTTCACTAATCTCGAAGTCCCTAGCTTTGGCAAAGCTTCTAGATACGGTGATGACACCGTTTGGTCCGGGTATCTTGAGTTTGTTGTAGATGAAGCATGGCTTGGCCATGAAGGTGTGGAATATGTCGCGGACGAATATGACGTGGTACACGCTCTTGAAGGGGACCACCTCAAAGGTCATGCGCTCTTGGCGGTAATTATTAACACCACCAAAGGCTACCTAAAGTGTGATGCACCCAAGGGACCGAGCCTCTCGACCAGGAACTACGCCGTGCAAGACGGTGTTGGTCCGCCTTAGGTTTGCCTTCGTCAAGTTCATCTTCTGAAGTATATCCAGGTACATGATGTTGATGCTGCTTCCATTATCCACCATACATTGGTGAACTCATTATCGTCAATCAAAGGGTTGATGACCCTGGCGTATTGGTTCTCTGTAGGGATAAGGTCTGGGTGATCCTTCCTGTCCCAAGTAATTTGAACCACCGACCAGCGCAGGAACTGGGGAACTGGGGGTAGAGTAGCCATTAGTATCTTCATAGAGGTCTTCTGTTGTCAGACGGTGGGGGTACCAAGGAAAGTGTGGAAAACTTCTGCCTTCTTCTCGAAGGGTTTTTTGCCTTTGCCGTCACTCTTGGCGGTGTGCTTGGGGTCAACATCCTCGTCCATGTCACTTGAATCCTTGTACTCCTCCTCCTTCTTCTTCCCCTTGCCCTTTCCTTGCGGTCTGTTCTTCCGACTTTGCTTGTAGCCGGACTCCGTGTCCTCCTTGAGGTCGTTGACGAACTTGCAGTGTCGATTGGTATGGGTGACCTTGTCGTTGACATCGAGGTGTACGAGGCACGGCATATTGTGGTACTCTTTGTAGGTTTGGGGAACGCAGAGTGCTGCCGAGGTAGTTTCACTTCCTCGCTGCTGCCCACGACCAGCTCCCCGTCCTCGGCCACGTTGTCTGCCATCACCTCATCCTGCGAAGGTCATAGCGACCATGTCGGGAGTTTGCTTTTCTTCTGGACCGGTTTTCTGCTTTGTGCTGTTGTTCCTCCGAGATTGAGTTGGAACGGCTGTTGCTGGCAGAGATCCGCGAGCATCATCGTCGGCAGCTGCGAACTCACTAGCCAACTGAATCATCTGGTTCAAGTCAAGCTGGTGATTGTCCTGCAAGCGCTTCAGCTTATGTCGGAGCAACGTGCCCCTTTCCAACCCATCGATGAAGGCGGCCATGGCGGTCTGAGCGTGCACTCCTGCGCAGGAATTTTTCATATCCAGCCAGCAGGAGAGGTAGGCACGAGATGTCTCGTCTTTATCTTGCACGCACCGTTGTAGATCGCCAACAGTGCAGGGACGTTTGTACGTACCCTCGAAGTTCTTGGTGAACGCTTCTTGCATGTCCAACCAATTTCAGATGGATCTCTCCGGCAAGTCATCAATCCATTGACGGGTCGTGCCCACCAACATCAATGGGAGGTACTTGACAGCAACGTTGGTGTTACCCCCGGCAATCTCTACCGTGTTGATGTAATCCTGCAACCATGTAGATGTCTTAGCGGTTCCGTCATAGGGCTTGATGGTTTTGTCAATCCGGAAACCTTTGGGATAAGTTGTGGACCGTATCACAGGTCCAAAGCAACGTGGTCCCAGGTATGCTCCTTCCCGGCCTCGTGGATCTTATATATCCGTGAACGTGCATCGTATGGCTCCGGGTTTCTTTTCTTCTTTTCAACAGGGGATGGGCTGCGTGAATGACGCGGGCCTCCTCCTCCATGGTGACTTCTAGGTGGCGACGGAGGTGGAGGTGGCGATGGGTTAGCCTTCTTGCTATTACCCTCCTGCGACGCCTCACGCCTGTCGCGATTGCTTGTCGGACACGGAGGGTCATGGAGTGACCTGCTCTTGTGTCCCTGGTTGCGCTCTCCGTCATGACGGGTCTGCTTCGCGTTGTCGCGGATGACGATGCCGCTCTGCCTTGGCGGGGGAATATCCATAAGACGGTGAGCCTTGGGGTCTTCGCGATGTCGGGCGGAGTGGGGCATTGGCGATGGGCGACGGGGTTGGGCCTTTTCTCCGTGGTCAGAGGATATGGGGGTAGCATCCTTCCTGCTACGCGCAACCCTCCATCTTCGTTCTGATGAGCTTGTCTAAGACCCGACATCAAGAGGAGATCTGTCCCTTAGCAGCTTATACTGGATAGACTGGCAAAGCGCTGGGTCAGACTCAAGCCTCTGAGAGGTGGCCTTTTCCTGCTGCTTTACCGCCTTGGCCACTAGGTCATAGACCTGGTCCACCGCCTCGAGCGATCTATCCTGCTCCAGAAGGGTCTTGGCGATGGCGTGAGGAGAGGAGTGGAGTGGGCATCACCTGCCTGCCTTCATTGTCAATTTATGGCTTGGCTTGTGCCAGCTTCGAGGGAGCCCATCCTAGGTTTGGCCATACACCAGGATCGTTGATGTTGCGAGCCGGAGCTTTCTTGGCCTTCTGCTGCTGCAGCAGAGTCTTGTACTCGGCCTCCATTGCTCTAGCTTTCTCTATGGATTTCTGCGCGTTGACCAGATCTCGATCTAGCTTAGCGCCTTGCTCCGCGAAGTCCTGCGCTTCCTCCAGCAGCTGCTGGCGCTTCTCGTCAAGCTGAATCACATTCCGGATATGAGCTACGGTCAGTGGCTCGACGAGGAGATTGTCGTACATCACTCTATCAGCTGGAGTAACTTGGGCAGCAGCTGACGTAGAAGCCGGAGGTGGCAAGTTTGCGGTGCTGTTATTGCCCGGACCGGTGTCGAGTTCCTGTGGCTGTTGCACTGGGTTAGGCGGAGGGGGCACATGGCCTGCTGGGTGGCCCAGTTAGATGGATCCAGAAGGGAGGCCCATGCCAAATAAAGGAAGGCTACGGTGGAGTCACCAGCGTACCCGGAGCCTTGGAGTACAAGAACACGCTAGACTAGTAATAGATGGTGTAGGACTCTGTAACCTGTCCGGCTAGGACTTTTCCCTATAACCCTAGGACCTGGCGACAATATAAGTCTGTCCTATGGGATCCTTTAGGGCACAATCTCAGACGATAACTTAGACTCTCTAGTCACCTCGCACAGCGAACCTATCCCTGTAACTCGACGTATTGCCATTATAGTGATTTATAGCAGGAGTAGGATTCTGCCACCGTCGTGGGATCTGAACCTGGGTAAGCTGTGTTACCTCGTACCCATCAACCGTCCTCCTTCCCCCACGTCTCTAAACACGCACTGTGAGGACCCCTCGATGGCGTACTCGTCGGCAATACCACGACATAGGCCTCTGCCACTGAACCTTATGAACGTGACATGTTCCTAACATATCTCTTTAGCATACACAATAACCTATCTATTGGATACATCCACCCATAGTTCACAGGGACTCAAATAATCGCCTCTTCAGTTAAATGCACAGCCAGCTAGACCATCACATCCAAGAATGTCGACAGAAAGATGTGGTCAAGTTTGCACAGAATTACTGGGATTTCATCTTTGAGCCTTTCCAACACCGACAGTCTCAAATTTTCACTACACAATTTCCTTAAAAATCATCCCATCTCTCCAAGTGCCATGTAGATATCGAGGTTCAAATACCCTTGCATGCCAGTAGCCAATATTATCTGCAACAGGATGTGGAATTCATGGTTTTTAACTCCCGTGATCTTGCATGTAGGAACGCTGACACATTTCCCATGTTTGAACAAAACCCATCAGGAAAAGTGCAGACCCACAAATATTGACAAAACCCCACCTTCTGCTCCTTATTCAGGTAATACAGTGCACCTGGAAAGATAAGGTCCTTCTCTATGTATGTTGGTTGCACATGTCCTTATGCTTCCCTTCATGTTCAAGTAGTATGCCAATCAAGTTGTCACAGATGTTTTCTCGATGTGCATAACTTCGAGACTGTGTTGAAGTTTCGACGTTGCCCAGTAAGGCAAGTCCTCGAAACCATGTCACCGGTTCTAGATCGGTGAGGGATGTGTGTTCTTCCTATTTTTGCTCCTAGGATCACCTCCAACTCCTGGTTTAAGATACCTAGCATTCACTAACTTAGCTTGTAACTCAACTACAATAAATTTGCCTGGCCTCGAGTGGTCATAATGAATGTCGGAAAGCTCTGTATATTGTCATAAGAAGTGGCTCTCTAGAGGAAACGATGGTTATGGATTTGGACAGAGGATTTTGTCACAATGAGGGATGCGTGATATCTTTTTTTGTATGCTCAGACATAGTGCTGCAAGCTGGGTAGTAATGGGTACACCAAAGAACCACTACACGAAGATAAAACATTATCTTTTGGAAATGCATCATATGAACGCATGCCCTGCCAAAGCTAATGCAAATCGTCTAGTAGAGGCTCCATAAAGAGATCAAAGTCCTTTCTAGGACTTTATTTTCAAGGGATTAGAAGGAAAAGCATGTAGTTTGATGCATCCATACAATCCCATAGTGGAAGGTTATACGGCATGAAAAATACAGGACACATAATGTAGCTTGTGCTCATGGTTCCATATGTGGAAAGGCCAAGCCTTATGTTTCTAGGTTCAGCTGAAAGTCCTACCATGTTGTTTCAAAATACTTCCATGCTTGTAACATACCACTCTTTTGTGTAATATAAATAAAGACATGTTTGAGCATTGCATGCATGCATAATACTTGCACTTTGGTTTAATCAAGTAAGAACAAATAAAACTCTAATAGCTTCCCTCTCTATTTGAAATGAATTCAAAAGGGTTTTGATATATTTGAAAAGTATAAAGAGGTTTGGAACCCAAATTTTTATAAAGGGTCTCCATGGCATTTTAAATATTTATAAAAGTATCTGGTATTTTTGAATTATTCAAAATAGTTTGGAATTTGAAAATACAAACAGAAAATAGAAAATAGAAAAAGAAAACAGTTTTCCTAGAAAAAATAACTAAACCTAGCTCTACTGGGCCGAGCCCACCTCTCCTCCCCTCTCTCGCTGTCGCCAGCGCAGCGTGCAGCAGCTAGCAGCTAGCCCACCCGGGGCCCAATCTAGCCCAGCAGTAGTCCGCCTCGGCCCCGTACCCCTTCGTGTCGTCTTCCACCTCGCAGACAGGTAGCTCCATGCCGCCTGCTCTGCCGCTCGCCGTTGTTGTGATGCTCCCCGGCGGCAAGCTCCGTGCCGCCGCCCCAGATGCCTACAAGATCCCCTGTGCTGCCGTGGACGAACCCTAGACCCCGACTTCCCCCTCTCTTCCTTACCTTCTCGCCATGGCCGACGAACCCTAGCTACTGCCGCCGTTCGTCCTTGCAGTCTTCGGCCACCCCGCGCCAAGCCAAGGCCACTGTTGGACGCGCCTCGCCTCCCTCGTCCTCCCCCTCAAAGCTCGCGTGCTGGGAAGCCCCCTCCTCACCAAAATCGACCCCGAAGTGCCATCGGCCACCGTCGTTGTCGTCGTCTATCCGTCGTCGTCCGGTCTCTCTGAGCCTCGCCGACACCTCCATCGCGCTCGTGGTGAGCTTGCGGTGCTAACGCGCCCCTCCATTGCCCCCTCTCCCTCTATATCATCCTCCCCGTGTGAGCCCGACGCCGCCGCCGCTTGCCGTCGTCGCGCCGCCGTCTCCGGTGACCAAGAAGATGCGGCGCCACCACCATAGACTCCCCGTCATCGCCTCTATCCAACACCCCCAACCGTGCGTCCAGGCATGCACTAGATCGAGAGATCCGTGCTTGATCTGGAGCTCCACCATTGATGACATCAGCATGATGTCATCCTGATGTCATAATCTCTTTTTCCTTTTTCTTTGATTGATTTTTGTAATTATTTTTCTGTAAATAGGAAATACAGGTGGGCCCTGTCTGTCAGGGTTTTAATATTTTCCGTGAATGTTTTATGAAATGATTAAATCTATGACATGTGGGCCCAAGTTGGAAATTATTTTAAATATTCCAAAAATGATTTATAAATGGATTAAAATTAAGAAAAATCATAACTAATTCATTTTAAATCAGAAAAATTAAATCTATCTAACTACGCTACAATCATACATTTTAAACCAACTTTCATGACAAGTTTAATTAGAAGAACTAATTGAACCCCACAGGTGATTTCGAGGATCCCCCTGTTCTAGGGTTTGGACCTCTCGGACCCTGTTTAAAATGACCAAGCATGTTCTAGGGTTCATTTTAACACTATTTAACTTGTCGTACCATCCATATTGTATGAGCATTGCACATGCCATGTGTTGAATGTTGCTTTCTCTTTTCCGGTGATTGGTTCTTGCGAATAGGAACCGAACTCGAGGATGAAGTCAACGCCATCGAAGAGCAGTACCAGTCCAACAATGGACAAGGCAAGCGAATCCCCACTCATACATATGAATCGTATGTTTACAAAGTATTTCATTCTCGCCATATGCATTCGGTTCAACAGTCTTTTATCAGTAGATAGAGTAATCCTATCTGATGCATGTTTCCCTTTGGTGAACTATATTACTTGATCCACCGCTCCTAGCATAACTAGGGTTTGGCCTATGAGCATCGCTAGTGCCACAGTTTAGTCAAGCTTAGCCATGCTTAATGGTATGATGCTGATCATTCAGATGATGCATCAGAGATGCGAATGAACCTAGTATGGTAGGATGCTATGATAAGATCAGGGATGGATAATAAACATGCTAAGGCTTGTATGGGAGCCCACGTGGGTTGTGGTTTTCGCAGTCCCATACTTGCCACCCCTAGGACCCGATGTTCTTGCCTCTTGAACCAAGACGAGCGTACAACCACACAGGGGCCTGGAAACTCCCTCGACCAACTAACTTGCCTATTAGATTCCATGAGTCACATAGTTCAGGCTTTCCATTCGACATACGTATATTGGTTGTTCTTAATGGAGGTGAAGGAGGTGCATTCATAACAGTTAGGTAAGTGTGGCCGGGAACAAGAGATGCCCGGCATCCGCAATCTTGAACCCCGCACACATCATTAGGGACCAGCTTCGGGACTTGACCCATTATGGCGGCATCTCCCTAGTGCGTGACTCATGGTCTTGGCAAAAGCAAGGTAAAGGTCATGGTCAACCACTCTCTGTCGGCCTTCCAAGGAAGAGGGCTAATAATTTGGCATTAAGAATCGATTGGTACATGTGGGTAAAGTTGTGCACCCCTGCAGGGTTATTAATCTTTTTGAAAAGTTGTGTCCACGGTTATGGATAACTTGGAAACGGCCGTGAAGATCATAGATAACTATAACTGAATGATAAAACTTGGCCAACTAATGTGAGATCCGGAGTACTTCCTGGGGGTTGTTTGAGGGGGTAGTCCGGTAAGAGAGGTTCAGTTGATGATGGTACTTGGTGGATATGAAAGATGACTCCGAAGAGCTAGAGTTGTAGTATTCTTACCCCTTTTGAAAATGATCTGACTAGACGAGCTTCTTTTCCTTCTTGTTTTAAAAACAAAAGATGGCTTTATGCAAAACAACTCCACTAGCCATAAGTCTTGCGGAGTACACCCTGTACTCATCCTTGCTTTGTTGATGTTTTCTATAGATGAAGCTACTCCAACTGATGGTGGTTTCTACGTCGACATCGACGAGTAGTCGGGGTTCCCGGGAAGCAGCCTAGGATCTATGGAAGGGTCGCTACTTCTGTTTAAGGCCTCTTAGGCACTTTGCTAAGTTTGTTGTTTAGAACAACTTGTTTGCTTCCGTTGTTTGTTGTAATGATGGGTCTATGACCCCTGTCTTGTATGACTGGTTTGTAACTCTCTTAAGATTTTACCTTATTAATGTATGGTTTGTATGTTCTGTAATGTTACCGATCTCTCCCTGCGCGCTTCGGAATTTAGGTTAGGCTTATATAAAATGAGGATCTGGTATTTGTCAAGCCCTGATCCCGGGTCGTGACAATGCTTCACTATCATCCGGATGACTAAGTACACCAACTATGCATTCTCTTTAACTTGTGCCACTACATGTTCTCCAATGTTTTCCTCCAAGAGAACAATCTCTTCAGTCATGGAACCAAAGGAAAATGATGCAAGACTCTGAGAGCTGACGAATTTCTATCCGGACATTTCCACCTCAAGGCGCCACAATTTTCGCAGTTGTCCAGCTTGACATTTGTCTTCCAGAATAGCATGCACTTATTTGTGCACACATGTATGCTGTTATAGGAAAGTTCCATATCCTTCAGATAAGTTTTTGCATCACGATATGATCTCGGCAAAGTATCAGGGTCCAGAAGTGCATCAGCATATAGTTGCATCCAATTGAAAGCAGTGTTGGTGATATGGTGATATGACTTGTGATGAAGGATCTTCAAAACAAATTCAAACCTGGAGTGTTCACTTCCTGAGTAAAGCTTGTGTTTTGCCTCTTCCAACAACTTTGCAAACAATTCCTCATGTTTACAGTCAGTTTCGACATTAGCATCAATACTCTGCAATTACTACATCCCCTGCTTGCTTAAGGTCTTGCAATTAGAAATTGTTTGGGTGAATATTCAATAAGAGACACATCAAGTATCTCTCCATTTTCATCAACGGCGTAACCACCATATTCTATACCATGAACAATTAGAAACTGGTAGAATTTTTTACCTTGACAAATACAGAGATGAAGGACAAAAGGGGAGCCCCGGCAACTTCAGCAGGGAGATGGAGAACGGAAGGCGACGCAATGCGTGGACATGTGCGCGAAGATGTCGGATGGAAGAAGAGTCCTGGTGGATATTTGTGGAGTGAGGATGCAGAAATGGACGGGGATACAACGAACGGACGGGAGCTTCGGTGTCGCAGCGTGTGGTGGACCAACAGAGGTGGCGGTGCCCTAGCCGTAGCTGCATGTGGTGGACTGTATTTTAGATATTATTTCAAAATATCCTAGGTGGGGGGATTCAGGTGAGTGTGTGGGCGGCAAGGAGGTGAGTCCCGCAAGTCAGCCATAGAAAATTTTCATGTCCCGCTGACATGTGGGGTCCATCTCAGGTGGACCCACCGTTTAGGGACCTCTAGGTCGATGGTTTGAGACCTAGAGGCATCCATTTTATTGAATTTCGGGGATATACTTTCTAGGTATACTCACAGGACTCGCTGACCAAGGTGGCCCACAAACGGGTTAGAGATTTGCTTCACGGGCGGCCTATCAGAGAAGGAGGACGAACCAGTTCTGGCTATGATAAGGCCCAGAAGAGTTATCGACTTAGGCCTAAAGTATTACTTGTAGTCCAAGATGTATATAGTTACCGACTTTGTAACGTAGCCGGATAGGTCTCTCCTATAACCCTAGGCCTCGGTGCTATATAAACCGGCCCTATGGTAGCCTTTAGGGCGACCAATCAATTGTAACACCACAATCAACTTGCACAGGCGAACCTCTCTTGTAATCTATTGTAACATCTGGCTTACATCGATATATTACTGGGTTGCTAGCAGGAGCAGGATCCGATCACCGCAGTCAGATCTGAACCTGGGTAAACTTGTGCTCATCTCTCCTGGAACATCCGACATCTCACATCCCATCCTTCCAACGACACTAGGAACCCCTATGGCATACTTGTCGACAATCCAAAGACAGTTGGCGCCCACCATGGGGCAGGTGACCTTTGGAGCATCGTTCTAGGCAGAATCTACAAGTGCAGGAATCGGCGAAACAATCACCATGGGTCGCGTGGTCTACTCTAGTGATGTCCCTCTCATCCTTCTCGATGAGACTTGGATTCCGGATTCGAAACCCGGGACAACCTACACGATCATGTCCATCGGTGAGATTGATATCTATCTCAGTTTCGCTGAACCCGCCCAACCCACCCTTGAGGTGATGACCATCGCGGAAGAAAAATCCGGATCTACTTTGTCCACAGAGGCGGAAGAGTTCAAGGTCCCGGATAAAATCAAACCCACACAGCCCACTTCCATAGTGGAAGAAGAGGTGGAAGAAAAATCCATATCAGATCTCCCTAATGAGATCGGATACACGAACGAAGAATATATCCGCTACGGCTCTGCCCTACCGGACGTCGTAGCAGAAAAACCACCCTTGAAGCACAAGATAAAGGAGATGATGAAACGCCCCTACATTGATTACGAAGCAATCGTCCACATCAAGGAGAACTTTGAGATGGAGGAGGCGGAAACCCAGCTGTGCCACTACTTCAAGAACATGAACAAGAAAAACCACTGTTTCGTGTACCACATAAGCACTGGATCCGACTCTGTCGATGCTGGAGCTGGTAGCGATTCGGTCCTAGACGCAATCTAAGAAAACACTGACTCACCTGGCTCCCCTCAGGAGTCAATCATGTCGCAAGAACTTCGATACTTCGACAAGGAGATGGAGGAGTATGAACAAGAGCACGTCTCCAAGCAAACGGAAGGTGAGCCTGAAAATTCTCCTAGTCCATATGATAGCATGGATGAAAGCTACACCTTGCAGGATGATATTGATACCAAAGATTCCTCCGAGGTCCACAAGCCAACCATGACGAGAAGTACCGACAGAATTTTATCCCCCGGTACCAAACCAAAAGACGTCTTTGCCACTGGTACGCACATTAAGGCTACTAGGCGGTCAAAGAAGAAGAAGAATAAGAACAAAAATCCGACACCGGCAGAGCCAGACATCGAGGAAACCAACGGAGAAAAAGTTGATGAAGAGATCGAGATGGAGAATCAGGACGGAGATCGGATTAATACCACCCCGATCGACCCTCATGTGGATGGAGACGCCGTCACCAAGGGTGCACGTGAAATTTATGGAGATGCTCTCACGATTCCGATCCCAACGGCTTCGGATATTACGCCGGAGGCACTGGAGAAAAGGGCTAAGGACCTGGAAAAACATCGTCTGTTTCTACTCGAAGAGGCCACGCACATCATCGAGATGAGGCAGTAGTTAGACAGTGATCCTGACAAATATCAGTCAGATTTCAAGCGACATCTAGACAAGACAAGGGGAGGTCCGTTTCTTGCTAAAAAGAATCTGGATATCCACAAAGATCTATTCGACAGATCCGAGTCTACATCACGATGTTGGAAAATTCTACTGCAGCTCGAGCCATCCTCGCCAACAATCCGTCTCCGCAGCAGGTTCAGCAGTGCGTCGCATTGCTGGACAAAGGATTAAAGCAGCAGAAAATGGCTGCGTCATTTAGTGGCAAGCTGGCCTCAAAATCAGAGGTTTGCCACACTGGCGCTGACCAAAGTGCTAACGTAATGCTTCGCAAGGATACGACTCAATGCTATCGTCCCCGTGGAGAAGAAGAGAATTGACGAACCGGCTCAAACGGCCACTCTCGCCGGCCGGCACGTGACTAGGAAAGAGTTATTTCGGCTGCGTCTGAAGACGCCATCAGGGCAATGGTTCACCAGTTGGACCATCGTCAACAAAACAACCGCTATAGAGAAGACCCGGAAACACGCCGCCAGCAAGAGGAGCAAGATCGGCTAAGGATGCCACCACTGTGCCGTCCGGCTGGCAAGGCTGGATGAAGAGATGATCCGGATCATCCCGAATCAAGCAGGGACGATGCCCGAAGAAACAGGCATCAGAGTCAGCATAATGAGGCTCCACCGCCACCACCTCATAACCCATCCGGAAATAATCCACCAGGGCCACCATCGCCTCCCAACAGTGACCATGAAGGATCAAGACGTAGCCCTGGAAGCCGTAGGGGCGGAGGAGGCAACGGTGAGAGAAGAAGAAGAAATCTGACTCCGCCGCGCAGAAGCCTTGAGCCTCCAAGGCGCAGATCTCTCTCGCCAAACGACGCTCGCCATCGCATTGAATCAAACATAGAAGCGCGGCGGTACGAGGAAGAAGACGTGTATGTGGGACCCAAGTGCTTTGGACCATGCATATGTCAGACCAAATTTATGGTTGACTTTGGTATTGCCAAACACATGCATCCCTACTATGGCGTAGCTCGGCCAGATACCTGGCTCCAGGATTTCTTCCAGGCCTGCTGCATCGCCAAAGGAGGAAACATCCTGATTGCAGTCCAATATCTCCCGCTCATGCTGACGAAGATGGCTCGATCATGCCTCAATGAACTGCCTGAAAATTCAATTCACAACTGGTTTGATATGCAAAGTGCGTTCTTTTCAAACTTCGAGGGAAAATACAGGAGGCCCTGCACAGTCGGAGACTTGCAGCGTTGCACGCAAATACCCAGAGAAAAACCTGCCGGGATTACCTCGGATGCTGGATCGACACGAAGAACTCCTGCGAAGGAGTAAACAAACAAACTGCGATAGAAGCTTTTATTGCGGGACTTCCAGTCAGACTTTTACGTCACAAACTGAAGCGTGACCACATCACAGATTTGGGAGAAATGATAGAAATGGCAAGCAAATATGCTGATGTCGATGATGATTCAGAAGGGCTGCTAAATATTCTGGCTAATCCCAATGGGGCCAAACCGCCAAAGGAAACTCAGAAGGGCAATAACACCTCGGACGAAAAGCCGGCTCCGGACAACGCAGCTGTCAACGCAACGTTCGGATATGGAGGACGAGGAGGGAGCAGAGGCAGCCGGGTAGAGGCCATTCAACTTCCCGAATCCAGGGCAGAGGAGATCAGCAACCCGGAAGAACCTATACCTAGGCCGACATTGCCAATAATCCCTGTGTCCACAACTTGGATAGTAACGGAGGATCTACCCACACAAATGCCGAGTGTCGTTTCAATGACGACATCAAGAAATATGAATCCGCTGGCTACAAAGCCAAGCGACGAAAAGGAAAGAAAAATTCTAAGAAAGGAAAAGAGCCCAAGGAAGATTCTGACATGGAAGAAGCAGAAGCCGCTGTAGAGCCCAAGTCGGATGGAAAGAAGACTTTTATGACTAAGAAAGATGCATACGTCTGCTTCCTTGGATCCCAACCTGCTAAGGACAATAAGGCGGTTCTTCGTGACCTCAATGCCACAGTTTCGACTGTCCCACAGTTTCTGGATTGGTCGGAGGTAACTATCACCTTTGAACGTTTAGATCACCCGAGGAAAACACATCGTAGGGGAAAGTACCCTCGGGTCATCAATCCTCTTATTGATGGCTATGAGTTCTCTAAAACACTCATGGGAGGTGGAAGCAGTATTAACATCCTCTACATTGAGACGCTCCACCGCATGAAGCTACACGACAGTCAGTTGAGTTACAGCAGTGTAACTTTCCATGGCATTGTAGCAGGGAGACAGGCGGATTCTCTGGGTGAGATTACTTTGGACGTGACATTCGGAACCCGAGATAATTATCGGACAGAGCCACTCTCTTTTGAGGTGGTACCATTCAAAAGTTCTTACCACGCCATCTTCGGACGTCCGGCTTACTAGGCGTTCTGGATCGTCCCTGTTACATCTACAACATGATCAAACTTCTAGGTCCAAAGGGCGTAATCACCGTACGAGGAAATCTGAGGAAGGCGCGAGAATGCGACGAAGGATCTGCTGCCTTCGCTGAAGCCGTGCTGCACGCCCAGGAGTAGCAGGAGATCAAGAAGACCATCAATCCGTCCGAGATGCCCACTACGAAGAACAAGGTACTGAAGCCAAGTTTGCAGTTCAAGGCGTTAGAAGAGACGAATAAAACATCACTGAAGGAAGATGATCCCTCCAACACGATGAACATAGGGGTAGGCTTAGGCACGCATAGGAAAGCGCGCTCGTCGAGTTCCTAAAAGCTAATACTGATATCTTCACATGGAAGCCATCTAACATGACCGGAGTACCTAGGAAACTTGCCGAGCACTCTCTTAATGTGTACCCTCACGCTAAACCTGTCAAACAGTCCTTACGATGGTTTGGTGATGAAAATCGCAAAGCAATAGCCAAGGAATTAGCCCGACTAGAATTAGCGGATTTGATAACAGAGGTCATCCATACAGATTGGGTGGAAAATCCTGTACTCGTCTCTAAAAAGGACACCATTGATTTCAGGATGTGTGTTGATTATACTGCTTTAAACAAGGCATGCCCAAAAAATCCGTTTCCTTTGCCAAGAATCTATCAAGTTATCGACTCAATGGCAGGGTCGGAACTACTCTGTTTTCTCGACGCATATTCCGGATATCACCAAATACCGATGAAAAAGTCGGATCAAATTAAGACGTCTTTCATCACTCCTTTTGGAACCATCTGCTACAAAACTATGCCTTTTGGCTTAAAGAACACAGGAGCAACTTATCAACGTACTATGCAAAATTGTCTAAACGACCAAATCAGACGCAACGTCCATGTATACGTAGATGACATAGCAGTTATGTCCAAAAAGAAGGAAACTTTAATTTCTGACTTGGATAAAACATTTGCTAGTCTATGAAAATTCAATATGATGCTAAATCCGAAAAAGTGTTTCTTTGGAATTCTAGCCACAAAATTGTTAGGTTTCATCGTCTCTGAGCGAGGCATAGAGGTGAACCGGGACAAAATCAAGGCTATCCTAAACATTACCGGGCTGACTCGACTGACGGGCGTACATCGTCTCACTGGTTGCATTGCAGCGGTGAGTCGGGTCGTTAGCCGGCTCGATGAAAGAGTCGCACCTTTATACAAACTCTTGAAGAAAACCGACAAATTTGTCTCGACTCAGGAAGCCGAAACTGCCCTGCAAAGTTTGAAAGATATACTTTCAAACCCACCAGTTCTCGCAGCGCCAGAACCTCAGGAACCTCTGTTACTTTACATTGCAGTGACCAACAAGGTCATAAGTGTGGTAATAGTAGTTGAGCTCGCAGCCACAGAACCTCAGGAACCTATGTTACTTTACATTGCAGCGACCAACAAGGTCATAATTATGGTATTAGTAGTTGAGCGCGAGGAAGAAGGCCACGAGCAAGGTGCAGCAGCCAACTTATTATCTAAGTGAGGTCCTGACAGAATCAAAATAACGGTATCCACAACATCAAAAGCTAGCCTATGGAGTGTTCTTTGCATCTAGAAATCTACGCCACTATTTTCAAGAGCACAAGATCACAATGGTGAGCACCGCTCACCTACGAGATATAATCAATAACCGCAACGCCACAGGACGTGTCGCAAAGTGGGGAATAGAGCTTGCAGCTTTTGACATTGAGTACAAACCACGTACATAAATCAAGTCCCAAATAATTGCCGACTTTGTTATTGATTGGACATAAACGGCAAAAAACACAGGCCCCCCAGACTCAGAATTTTGGACCCTTCACTTTGACGGATCAAAAGCACGAGGAGGCTCGGGGGCTGGCGTGGTGCTCAAATCAACCTAGGGAGATAAGCTAATCTATGTGTTGCAAATACACTTCACGGCGACCAACAATATCGCCGAGTATGAAGCATTGCTGCATGGAATACGGATGGCCAAAAACATTGGCATATCAAGAATCATGTGTTACGGAGACTCGGATTTAGTTGCTTAGCAAGTATCCGATATCTACAATGCAAACAAGCACATGGAAGCATACAAAGCTATTGTGGATGAACTATTTAAATCATTCGAGGGTTTTGAGGTTCAACACATCCCTCGAGCAGAAAATGAGGAAGCAGATGCTCTATCAAGGACAGGCTCTACATGGAAACAAGTACCGGATGGCGCTTTTTTTATAGCATTTAACGGTCCCCTCCATAGTCGGAGTTGATGAGGACTACCTGAAGAAATTAGACTCACCTTTAATATCAGTTCTGGATGTAATTCCTAGATGGACAAAACCCTATCTAGATTTCCTGATAGTCGGAAAACTACCCAAAGACGAAGTCTTGAGCCAGCAGATTGTCCGACGAGCAAAAGCCTATACTATAATAAATGGTGAGCTCTATAAATGGAGTGTTTCTGGCGTGTTTCAGTGATGTATTTCATCGGAAGGAGTGGAAATCTTAAAAGAAATCCACGAAGGCGAGTGTGGTCATCATGCTGCAGCCAGATCCTTAGTGGCAAAAGATTTTCGACACGGATTCTTTTGGATTACAGCTAAGGCAGGTGCCGATAAACTGGTCAAAACGTGCAAAGGCTACCAAAAGTACACTCATCAGGCACATTTTCCGGTTGAACAGCTGCGAACAATCCCTATTACATGGCCATTCGCGGTGTGGGGGATTGATATGGTAGGGACATTTCGCATGGCAAAATGTGGATTTACTCACCTACTAGTGATGGTGGATAAATTTACAAAGTGGATTGAGGCTAAACCCATAACAAGTTGCGATGGAGCCATAGCCAGAAAATTCGTCAAGGACGTAATCATCCAGAGTCAGATATCTGCACAATATAATTACTGACAATGGGATCAATTTTTTCATGGGTGAGCTTGCCGAATTTTGCGGAGAACAAGGGATCCGACTGGATATTGCATCAGTCGCACATCCACAAGCTAATGGACAAGTCGAAATAACTAATGGCCTTATTTTACAAGGAATCCGACCTCGCCTCGAGGCACCGCTTCGTCGGGCCGCGGGGGCTTGGGCGGAAGAATTACCGTCTGTGATATGGAGCTTACGTACAACTTCTAACAGATCAACCGGCTACACTCCTTTCTTCTTGGTCTATGGTGCAGAGGCAGTTCTTCCAAGTGATCTAATTCATCAATCTCCAGGAGTCAAAGCATATATCGAAGAAGATGCAAAAGTTTCTCGACAAGATGACCTCGATATAATCGAAGAAGTATGTGTCGTTGCTGAGCAGAAATATAATGCCTATCAGCAGATATTGCTCAAGTATCATAGTCAGAGAGTGCAAAACCATTCTTTAAGAAAAGACGATTTCGTTCTCCGACTTGTGGAAAAGAGAAAGAACAAACTTTCCCCGATTTGAGAAGGACCTTTTATGGTTAGCAGAGTCCTGCATAATGGGTCATATTATTTAACCGATATGATACCAATCAAAGAAAGACCTGATACTCAGAAGAGAAAGAGAGCTGGTGGCAGCAAAGACCTGGATGAAATAGACCGTCCATGGAATATTGCACAGCTACATCCCTTCTATTCTTAGTTATATTTCCTTGTAATCATATATGTACATGTTCAAAGTGAAATAAAGTGTTGGTTTCCTAATATATTACCTTTGAGAAGTTTTTGCCATCTTATTTCCAAAAAGAGCATGTCATTTTTTCAAAAATCGCAGAATGCTTGAAAGTACTTTATGCTCATGTTCGTTCTGGTTACAATTTTTGAATATCTAAAAATGTTACCATAGGGTACAAACTTTAATTTATTGTTTATACTTTGGTTTTTTATCTGATCGCTTAGACACGGGCATTTTCCAAGTAATGAGTTGTTGGTACTGGAAGCCGGCTTTGTTTCCGAGTTTAAACTGGTTTAGCAATTGTGCTCTGTTGCTCGGCAAGGTTTCCGTGCTAAAGGTTGGCCGACCCATGAAAGGGACGAGGCAGAGAGCCAAATAAAACGACAAGTACATGCATAAAAAACACAAAGTGCTTCAGAAATTTTCAAGCACATGCATAAAAATATATAAGAAAAGTGCAACGATCGTAAAAGTAGTAGTTTTTACAAGCCAGCACAAAATAAAACATTGTTTTCATCATTATATTGCCATAAGTTTAGAATAATGCATAAAAATTATCTATGCTGCAGAATCGGGCGGTGGTGATGAAGCAGGTGGAGCGCTGGAGTCAACAGCCTTGTCGCCCTCGGTCTCAGACTCGGAAGGAATGCTGGCTTCTGGCTCTTGGGGCGAGGGAGGCGCGGCGATGGATTCGAAGAATGGCGTCATATAGTTGGTCATCTCTGCCACACGACAAGCATAACCTGCACTAGACTCTTGGATGGACTTGATGTCTTGCGGGTTACCCTCATCATCCTCCTCGGCAATGCCCTTGCTGCCGTGCTAGATTTCCATCTCGCTGTGGTGGCTCATCTCTTGGAGCAGTCTGAGCAGCTGTCCGAGCGTAGGAGATCTTCCAGTATTCAATAAGCTTTGGAATCTCCTTGACCTTGGCCCTCACCTCGTGCACTGATATTGCATGCAAGTCGGAAAGCTTGACGGACTCGCCAGCCTCTTCAAGAGGTTGGTGGAAGTCGTACAAGATATCTCAAACGATCTTAATGCGCTCGAGGCAAGGTTAGGATGTAGGATAGTCGGAAAGATTCAGGGGCGCTAGGAAAGAACCAAAAAGTGAAAATATGACTGAAAAATAAAGTCGAAAAATTAACAACAAAAGAACAGATTCGGAAATCTTACCTAGCACAAAGTGATTCCATTGAGCATGCTCCTTGCGGAGGCTGTTTAGTTCACTGGCTGTGGCCTGGGCAAGATCCCTCTGAATATCGAAGTCCTTCTTGAGATCAGCTAGTTCTTTGTCTCGGAGGGCTATGAGCTTCTCGAGCCTCACGGTCTCGTGATTGCTTGACTCCAGGACGACAGCTACGGATTTCTCCGATTCTAATGTTAGCTTATCAAGCTTGTCCCGGGCCTTAGCATTATCTATTTCCAAGACCTTGAAGTTCTCGGCTTGCTCCACCATCTTGCTAGACTGGCACAACAGTTCTGCAAAGGAAAAATATCAGTCGGACAAAACAAGTATGACTATGACAAAAAAGATAACTTACAAAGAGAATGTCGGAAAATATTACCTTCTACTTCATCTTTCTCAACTTTCAACTTTGAATTCTCAAAACGCAAAGCTTTGATTTCTTTGCTCTTATTGCTAATGTTCTTGAGCAATTCCTGGTTGGAAGATGCAATTTTCTGTAAGTTAAAGACGGAATACCATCAAACGGCTACTAAGACTCGATCTGCAAATTTAACTAAGTAAAATTACAGCATGAGCCTTGGGGGCTACACTACATCGTTCTTTTGCAACCTAAAAGCATTAACTAGGATCCAACGATGTTTATCCAGCTTTACGCTTGGGGGCTAGAGGATATGATAATAAATGCAAATAATAATCAGAAACTTACAATGTGTTCCAGGTGCAACTTTTCAAATCCGAGCTTGGTGCTGTGAAACACCTTCTCGGTATAGGTAAGGGAAGGAACATCTGTCGCTGGAAGTTTGCCAGATTGGACTTTAGCGTCCCGGACCAAAATTTGGTCTAGGAGGCTAACCAGCTTGACATCCTCCTCCTCTTGTCTCACTGTCTCTGGGGTCAAGGTTTGCTTCTCAATACTGGATTGAGCCAGTCTGAGGATCTCTTCTTTCTCTTTCCTCTTCATGCCAAAGACAGCAGAGCCGACCACTTTATCCATTGTTCCTATAGATATTACCATGGGATCATTACCCTTGACGGGTTCACCCTTGTTAGTTGCCTGGTCATCAACGGTGACCAGGGCTTTCGAGACATTGCCAGCATCAGGAGAGGCAGAAGCTCCCTGTGCTGATGGAGTACTAGATAGAGTCGATGGTGGCACAACATGGGAGATAACAAGCTTTTGCTGACGCATCTGCTTGCCCGGCATGCTGTTCGGCTTGGTCTTACTCTTCAATGCTGATTTAGCTCTAGAACACGAAAATCGTAAATGTCAGGTGTGCTCTGGAAAGAAATAAAGGTACAAAAGTACTGAAAATAAAAGATAGGGTGCTTACTTTTTAACTACTGGCAGCACTTGGCTACCAGCAGTAAGAACAACTTCTTTCGCCTTGCACTTCTTGGAGGCAGGGCGGCAACTTCCTGCACCTCATCATCCTCCGTCGCCTCCGGATCGTCTGAAGGATAGCCCTCTAGTGGAGATATCTTAGACTCGGAGAGTTTATCGAGCTAACAAAGTCGAAAAGCATCGATGAAAATAGAGTCGAAGAAAGAACATAAAAGAACGAGAAATGCAAAAGCAGAGTCGAAATATTTACCGGAGTCAGAGGACGGTTGGTCGTATAAATCTTCATGGAGACTTCTAGAACTTTTCTCACATCCCAAAATTCTCCTAATTTTGGAATGTGAAATAAATAAATAAGTTTGATTTATTGTTTGACTATGTTGAAAATTCTCAAAGAGAAGAAACTTTTTGAATAGAAAATCCTCTCAACCATGAATTCAAAATCTTATATTCTTTTGTTAAGACCTAAGTAGACATATAGGAAAAAGGGTATGGATTGATTATGGATTGTAGAATTGGTTTGCAAGATTTAAAAATGAAAATCATGAAGCATTCATAAGCATTTCATTACATCCATTCAAAGATCTCACAAACTGAATCCAAATCTTATAGTTGATTTGCCCAAATGTTCCTAAAGGAAATTAAATTGGCTTTATAAAACCCATTGTTGCTAAGGCATAAATTATTGATAATTATAGCCTAATGAGATCCAATTAATACTACAAAATTTTAGAAACAAAATTGAGCTCATTTGGAGCTATTATGAAAAAGTTATGGAATAAATACAAACAAATAAAGATATAAATAAAATAGAATATACAAGGATTTATAAACCCACTACTTCAAAACTAGTAAAAAGATTACAAATTTGATCCTATAATGATCTATTTGATTTTAGAAAAAATTAGAAACAAGAATCATGTCATTCGGAGTTCGTATGCAAAAGATATGAAGAAAACAAGTAAATAGAAAAAGAAAAAGAAAAGAAGAATTTATTTTTAATGGGCCGGCCCACCCGGACCGATCCAGCCGGCCAGGCCACGCGTACAGGATCGATCGCTTGGTTGCTTTAAAAAGCGTGCAAAATCTGTTTTGTTAAACCTATCTCTATTCAAATTACTATAACTTTTTATCTACAACTCCGAATCGACTTCCGTTTGTTTCTACTTGTTCCCTACTCAAAACCTATCTCCCCACCATCCTAAACCTGCATATAAACTCGTGGATCCACAGCTGTACGAGTTTCTCTCCTCGAAATCCCGAATCTACACATGCCTGAATCTTATTTCGCTTTTTAACCCATCTAGACTTCGTCGTTTCCCTTCGGTCAAAAAACGGAAGTTGTAGGAATCGTCGAAATATTTCAATCCCGAAAAACCTCACCTCTTTTTATCCACCACAGCCGGAGAATTTTGTATTGCAATATTTTAGATCTTACGGTGTAAATCCAAGATGTACTCGCGCTCGTTTCTTCAAATCCAAATTCCTTTGGTGAGAAGGTAGGAATAATGATTCCCCACAACTTTCATGTTCTAAGTTTTTAAATTTGACCTACGGATTTGTCTCTCTAACACAGATCTGTTTCTTGTCTATTCTAGGCCAAAATCGGGTCAATCTCTTCTTCTAGCCATCGGATCCTATCCAGACGGTCGAGATCCAATCAAACCGGTGCGTGCCATGTCGTCATCCCGGTCAGCTTCCTCATCAATGCCACGTCAACGTCAGGTCAACATCTAGTCCCAGTCAGCATGCAAAGTCAACCTGTCCAGTCAGCGGAATATTCCCTGGAATATTCCGTTCGAATTTAAAATTGCATATTATAAATCTAACTTATAAAATTTATTAGAAATTCATACCACGTCCAAAAATTGCGTTAATATATCAAATTGAAGATATTTTACGTAGAATCATCTTATCAGAATAGATCCAAATTTTACTGTACGTGGTTACTGCAGTAATTTAATTAGTTTTAATGGTCTTTTAGGTTAATAAATTCATAAGAAATTATCTGTAACTCCGAAAAATATGAATAATATATCAAATTGAAGCTACTGTAATGTACTTTAATAATATCTGGTTGGATCTAGCCTTTGAAAAATATTTAAGACGTAGCAATTTAATTAGTATTAATGGCTTTATAAATCATTAAATTCATAGTAAATTAATTGCTTGTCACAAAAATATAAATGATATACCGATGGAAAGCTGGTTCCATGTAGCTCATCAATATGCAATTAGTTCTGCCTTTGACTGTAAGGTTTTGCCGTGAAGATTTAAATGGTTTAATGGCTTATTTAGAGTAATAAATTTATAAGAAAATAAATATTATTCTGAAAATTACAAATAATATGTCCCTGAATTCACAATTCCGTGGAGATTACAGATATAATTTTAGTTTGATTTTTAGACATCGGAAACTATATGAATCATTTAAAACCCATTAAACACTATTTAAATCATACAAAAAGATCTATAACTCCGATTAGGGTGAATACAAGTGCTAAGGTTTTGTATTGACAATATCTATACAGAGAAATTGCATGACAAATTATTTGGTACTGTTAAAATAGAAATTCATACAGAAATATTTAAACCCATTGAAATAGTGTTTTAATCATAAGAAAATATCTATAACTCCTTTTTAGGTGATTCAAATTGCCACTGTCTCTAAATTGCATTACCTCTATCTAGTAGCATCTAGTTCACAATTTAATACGACATAAACATATTTAGTTCAATTAAAGTGGTATACACCATATTAAATCGATACAACTTTAGTAATAAAAGCTTTAGTGCATTAAATGACTTTCCACATGCATCATGTAATCTAACTATGTTCAGAACTAAAGTAACAACCATTGTGACTTATTAAATTGTCATGCATGCATTTATTGTATTTGTTTGATCTCTATGTGCTATTGTTTATGTTGTATGCAATTGTTTGATCGATAGATTGCGAGGAGTGCAACGTGTGTGATTGCAAGTATTGTGGTTATGACGAGAGAAACCATTATATCTATGAGAATTGTGAGGATTATCTAATCGACTACATCAACAACAAAGGCAAGTGGTGCTATCTTGGTCATAAATGTCCTATTGTTTTCCTATGCATTGTAGATGCTTTTGTAGAATTGCATCTGTAGGAATTGATGTGTATATGCTATGCTATGTCCTATTATGTGGTAGGGTTTTCCTGTAGATGAACCACCATTGGTAGATGTGCTTAGCCATGCTATGATGAACGGGGGCTGGGTTACATCTTTGATGTTGATTCTAAATGTGTTGGTTTGCGAAAACTAAAACAACTTAATCAATGAATCTCCTGGGTGTGATGGGATTGATAATTTTTGGTGGTATCATTGCGGAAAGGCACCCAGGACACTGAGAAATGATTGGTTTCTTTGTTTGGAAGCTTTCGTGTGCAACCATGTGCCAATAATGAAATGGGCGGTTGGTTGAACTCAGTAGGTTGTGGTAACTCGAACCCGCGTATCCAGAGATGTAGATAGTGTAGGTTGGACCGGTGCGCTTCGGGATTGGGGAGCTACTTCCCGAACGGTTCCTTCTTGGACTTCTCCCTATCATCACCCAATATGAGAGTGGTGGTACGAGCTGGGCTGGCCAAGTCACATGGGTAAAGTGTACTAACCCCTGCAGGGTGTATAAACTAAGTACTTAGTCGTGTCCCCGGTTATGGACAATTTGAGCGACCTAGTACTGATGCTATGATATTTCTCACTCGTCCTTATTTCTTAATTACTTAAAACTTTTTGGATAAACATAATTGGGTAGGAGCACCTGGGAGTGAACGAGAGTGTCCTATTTATCGTATTGGAAAACTACTTTGTTTCAAATGTTAGAATGAAACTGTTGCTTTATGCAAATGAGCCTGAACTCCACTTGGCCAAATAAGCATGTAGTTGATAGATTTGTTGTTAACCACTTTAGCCTACCCATACATTCAATGTATTGACCATTCGTGGCTGCAACGTTTCATGTTGCAGGTTATACCGTATCTGAGTGATCGTTCATAGGTCGCGAGACTCCACTCAACAATTGTTCGCCTGTGGCACATTTGAAGGATGGAGATCTACCTTGTATTCGTTTTCCGCTGTGTACTTGAATAAATAATGTAAATTCTGGATCATATTCGTTGTATTTATGATGCACAGTTATATTTGGTATCATTTTGTACTGTGTGTGCTAGTGAACCGATCCAGGGATTGGCACTATACACATGAACTCAGCCTTATCAGGCGAGGGTGTTACATTTTCATTCCACTCTTTCCTTGATCAAATATTGCATGAGGGTCTTGTAGTCCTTTGCCAGAATCCGGATCGAACTGACCCGCATACTGTCCTTATTGTCGCTCGTGATCTGGTGCATGAGGCGATCTCCATGGTGCTGGAGAGGCTGAATCCGGTGCTCCAACCAGCAGTGGATCAAGTCGGATCCACGGAGGCCCTCATGCTTCATCATAAACTCAATCCGCCTCTTGGCGAGGATCAAGATATCTGACAGCTCTGGCGCCTCCGTGTCCCATGAATTCTGGTGGGGAGCGGCGCCGTCGGCGAATGCCGGAAGACCTTCCGCCTTTCTAGTAGCTGGAATATCCTTATGATAAAAGAAAGTTCTGGCCCAGCGTTTGACGGATTCACTAGCGTTAGTCCTAGGATAGACTCGGTTTTTCCTAAGGACTAAGCTAAGAGTGTCGGTGATGTAAGGTACACTAACGCTAATGGAATTCTTCCGAGAACCATAGTAGTACCGGAAAAGGGTGAGACTTGGCCTAATGCCAAGAAACCCCTTGCACAAAGCTACGTGAGTACTAAGCTCAAGCAGGGCGTTGGGAGGAAGGTTATGGAGTTGCACACTATAGTAGTTGAGGACCTCGACAAGGAAGTCCGACGGTGGCAAGTTGAGGCCACGGTCGACGTGCATGCCGAACAGCACTCTCTCGCCGTCGCGCGAGGCGGGAACGGCATACCCTTAGGCGCTCCGCCATGCACCGACGATGATGAATCCTTCATCCTCCATGACTTGGAGTTCCGCGTTGTCCATGGAGCTGGGGATCCAGAGGCCCCGCATCTTCCTCTCTTCCGCCACTGAGGAACCCGACGTCGCTCCTGAGGTCGAGGCAGATGGCATGGATCTTGGAGGAAAAGGACTAGTGGGGGAAGGAGAGATTTTTTCTCACGGTGCGCAGATGGGAACTGGTGTGGAGTGCTCGAGGAGTACGAGGAGGCAATGAATGAATCGATACAGAGGTGAATCTAAGAGAAAGGGTTTTCTCCCCTCTTTTATTTGTCTCTGCGTCAAGATTCGTGCGATAACACGCGCGATTATCGCCACGCGTATAGGAGAGGGGGAGTTAGCTTCCTCCCGACTCTTCTGCCCCCTCGATTTTTGCAAGCATTGAAACGGTGTTCTGTTCCGTAAGGAATGGAACCACCAACGGTCGTGCTGATAGGACTCCTATCAGTGATAGGACCTGGTCTGAAAAGTTGTTAGTCCGCAAGCCGCTGAAAAATCCGTCTTATGTTTCAAACCAAGCAAGGAAAAGACTAAGGTCAAAGCAAAACATATCTCACTCAGTTGACTCGGAATCCTACACTACTAAATGAAGTTTTCGGGAACCCTTCAAGATTCTCAAGACGAAGAAACCATCAAGCTAGACGATTTATCCGACTTTGGATCTTGGAGACTTCCGGGGGCTACTGTTGGGGATATACTTCCCGGGTATACCCAAGGACTCGCTAACCAGGGTGTCCCACCAATGGGTTAGAGCTTTGCTTCACGGGCGGCCCAGTCAGAGAAAGAGGAGGAACCAGTTCCGGCTATGACAAGGGCCAGAAGAGTTACCGACTTACGCATGTAGTATTACTTGTAGTCCAAGCTATACATAGTTACCGACTCTGTAACATAGCCGGATAGGTCTCTCCTGTAACCCTAGGCCCCGGTGACTATATAAACCGGCCATATGGGAGCCTTTAGTGCAACCCATCAATGGTAACACCACAATCAACTCGCACAGGCGAACCTCTCTTGTAGTCGTTGTAACATCCGGCTTACGCTGAAATATTACTGGGTTGCTAGCAGGAGTAGGATCCGGTCACCACAGTCAGATCTTGTTGGAGATATGCCCAAGAGGCAATAATAAAGTAGGTTATTATCATATCTTCATGCTTATGATAAATGTTTACATGCCATGCTATAATTGTATTAATAGGAAACATTAATACTTGTGTGATTTGTAAACATAAAAGAGTCCCTAGTAAAGCCTCTTGTTTAAACTAGCTTGTTGGTTAATATATGATCATGGTTTCCTGATCATGAACATAGAGATGTTAATAACAACAAGGTCATATCATTAGGAGAATGATGTGATGGACATACTCCTATACTTAAGCGTAGCATAAAGATCAAGTCATTTAATATAGTTCATTTGCTATAAGCTTTCTGATACATAGTAACCTAATTCCTTCGACCATGAGATCATGCTTATCACCTTCACCGGAAGGATGCTTTGATGACATCAAACACCACACTGTAACTGGGTGGCTATAAAGGTGGCATTGAGTGTTCGGAAAGTATTGGTTGAGACACATGGATCAAGAGTGGGATTTGTCCATCCATATGACGGATAGATATACTCTGGGCCCTCTCGGTGGAATGTCATCCAATTAGCTTGCAAGCATGTGACTGGCTCACAAGGGATCACATACCACGGGAACGAGAAAAGAGTACTTATCGGTAACGAGGTTGAACTAGGTATGCAGAGATACCGACGATCAAAACCTCGGATAAGTAAACTATCGTGAGACAAAGGGAAATTGGTATCGTATGTAAGTGGTTCATTCGATCGCAAAGTAATCATAGAAATATGTGGGAGCCATATGAATTTTCAGATTCCTCTATTGGTTATTGATCGGAGAAGTGTCTCGATCATGTCCGCATAATTCACGAACCGTAGGGAGACACACTTAAGGATTCGATGTTGTGGAGTAGTTATGGAATGATGAGTAAGAGACCGAATGTTGTTCGGAGTCTCGGATGGGATCCAGGATATCACGAGGAGATCCGGAATGGTCCGGAGAATAAGATTCATATAAGGAAAGTCCTGTTTCGGGGTTGGAGAATGGTTCCGGTGTTTTCATCGGGAATGTTCTAGAAGGTTCCGGAATGTCCGGCACTCCGGAGGGGAAGGGTACATGAATGTGTCATATCAATTTGGAATGATTGCATCATGTACTAAGTGTCATCTCTGTACAAAATAGAGGGTTTAATCAAATCCTAGTTTGAAAAGTCAAACGCCAATTTGAAAAGTCAAACGGCTATTTTGGAAGGTCGAGGGGAAGTAGGAAACCTACTTGGGGGAGAGTTCCTCCCCTCCACCGCCGGCTCACTTGGAGGCCGAGTTGGGGAGGGACTCCCCTCCCCTTGCGCGCCTCCCTCCACCTATATAAGGAGGGGCAGGGCTCCCCTTCTAGACACAAAAAAAAGTTGCCTCCCTCTAAACCAAAACCCTAGCCGCAGCCTAGGGATTTCTCCCAAGCCGCCGAGTTGGGGCTTCTAATTGCCCTAGCCGCCGGCCTAGCCCCTTCTAATTGGTGTGTCTAAACCCTAGATCACCAAGGCTCCCTCATAGTCCACCATACTCGCTCCGGCTTAAGGCGAAGCCCTGCGAGATCTCCCCTCTACTTCCGGTACCATGCCGTCGTGCTGCAGGAATCACGAGGAGAGTACTACAACCTCCGCTGCCTGCTGGAACAAGGGAGAGGAAGGTCTTCATCGAGTACCGAACGTGTGACCGACTGCGGAAGCGCTGCCGGAACGCAGCGCCGGAAGGATCGTCTACGCGATCTTGAGATCGGAAGTGTACGACTACATCACCCACGAGAATCTGCTCTCGTTAACCGCTTTGGAATCTTCGAGGGTGAGTTCCTCTATCGACTCGTTGCTACAATCAAGTAGATAGATCTTGGCTTTTTTGTTTGTATGCGGTAGAAATTTTTTGTTTTCCATGCTACGAACCCCTACAGTGGTATCAGAGCCGTGTCTATATGTAGATCTGTTGCACGAGTATAACACAATGGTCATTGTGGGCATTGATGTTTTTATTGTCGATTGCTTCTTGTGTACTTTGCATCTTGCGGGATGGTGGGATGAAGCGGCCCGGGCTAACCTTACATGACATCGTTCATGAGACTTGCTCCACGCTTGACATGCAACTTGTATTGCATAAGTGGCTTTGCGGGTGCCTGTTTCTCCCAACATAGTTCAGATTCAATTTACAATGGGTGATTGACAATACTAGTATCAATGTTGTGGTTTTTGTTCGTAAGTTAGAACGACACTTATTGAAAGCCCCAAACCACGTAAAACATGCAAAGAAAATTAGAGGCGTCTAACTTTGTTTTGCAGGGGTGTGCTGTGATGTGATATGGCCATGATTGTGATTATATATGATGTATGCAATATTCCTTATTGTAAGTTGGCAACCGGCAGGAGCCATATGGTTGTCTTTAAATTCTGTTAAGACCCGCTTGTCTGTTCAAAGTAGTTGTAATAGTTGAAGCTGGTGGACGACAACCATGGAGCGGCGTCATTGACCTTGATGCGATGCCGGTGATGATGGAGATCATGTTCATGCTTGAAGATGGAGATCGGAAGCACAAGAAGAAAGGCCATATCATATCACATATTATGAATTGCATGTGATGTTAATCCTTTTATGCATCTTGTATTGCTTAGTACATGACGGTAGCATTATAAGATGATCCCTCAAGCACACAAATTTCAAGTTTTAAAGTGTTCATCCTTAGTAAGCACCGTTGCTAAAGCTCGTTGTTTCAAAGCACCACGTGATGATCGGGTGTGTTAGATTCTGCGAGTGTATACAACGTGAGCAAGCCAGATTTTCTTATGCGGAAACTAAGGTTGATCTTGACGAGCCTAGCATGTACAGACATGGTCTCGGAACAGGGATCACCGAAAGGTAAAGCATGAGTCATATAGTAGATATGATGAACATGTTGATTGTTCGCCATTGAAGCTACATCAACTCTCGTGATGATCGGTTTTTATGTGGTGGATTTGGTTCATGTGATCACTAAAACAATGGAGGGATATTGTTTTGAGTGGGAGTTCAACGGCAATATGATTAAAAGTTGAACACTATTTATCATAAATTAAATCAAAGTGAATTTGCATAGTTGTTGTAGTCATTGGCATCCGTTTACCACCTTGCGCTTAGTTTTAATTGAGATGATAGAACTATAGAATTCTGGTTAGTTACTTTACGAACTGGTATCGTATTGTTTTGAAGTGTTAATCTAAAGTTTAAAAGTCCTATTGCAAACTTTCAGTAAGTTTCGGTTACTCCATGAAGTTTAATAATTGGTATTAAATCAAGAGTGACAATTCCAAATGTTAGTGTATGAGTATCATGTTTGTCTCCATGATTCTTGATATTCAAAGAATTGTCTTAATATCAAGGTTATCTAGGATCTGAAAGAGTTGTTTCAGAAACCATGATGTGTGGAAGATATTGTGATATCTGAAACGAAGTTTTGGTTACAACATGATAGAGTATAATATGGCAAAAGTCATGTTCTCATATTTGATGAGAATTTGCAAAAGGTTGGAGACACTAGTTGTCCTAATCCACCAAAAGGTTTTGTAGAGCAACATTATACTCGCGATTCATCTTTATAAGCTAAAAGTAGCTTGATCATGAATAATTCCATGATAAGGGTGAATATTTGATGTAGGTAAAATGTTTACTACACCAAGAGATTACTAAAGAAAGGAATTTGAAAGAACACCAAACATTTGATAATGGTGATCTACTTCAAAGTGCAAGTCCAAAGACATTGGTATTTAACTATACACGCTTTGAACTATGTGTCATATATATGACTCCACTATTGATGTTGATAGATTCTTTCAAACAGAAAAGGAAATACTGAAAGAGAATCTCATAAATATATGGCAGAAAAGAAAAGGCTAGAATTGGTCAGCTTAAGTATATAGACGATATACATGTTATGGCTATATTCTTTGCTTATTAAACAATGTGGTTCTTAAGTATTTGATACTGAATTTGTTGGTGTGAATCGTCATACGAAACAACACAATTCATGAACTACAATGGCCTAAGTAACTAGCAAAAGAATATGTGATGATGTTCATCGAGAAAAAATAAAGGGTTATTTTGTTGATCGTAAAACATCAAAGCTTGCCTTCAAGATTTGTTATATCAGGTATTATGAGAACAAAAGGGTTGTTCAAATAATTGCCGTAATCCATAAAAGATGGATGATTCACAAATCTCGTTGGAGAAATCACATCCATAAAACTAGTGCTAAAAATGTCGAAAGACAAATTGATTGAAAGATCACTTAAGAAGTGACATCGCCGTTTAAATTATATTGGAAAGAAAACATGAAGAAACTCCATGTGGATGGAATTTTGGAGTCTTTTGATTTTTGATCAAATGACGCTTGTGAAAACTTTCCTAGAGATAATTAAAACTTCGTTCATAGGCCAAAAGGGAACGAATGACTAGCCTATTGGAACTTGTACATATTGTTGTATGAAGTCCATTATGTATAGTCAAGAAGCGATGGATTTCAACTTCATATGTTTTCTCCGAATTTGAGTGAATATATGAATATTTACTTAATAAGGATGAAGTATGAAACATTTGAAAAATTCAAGGATTTTCAAGATGAAGTGCAAAATCATTGTAACAAGAATATAAATAGTTTATGATAAGATCATAAAGGAAGATATTTGAGTTGCAAGTTTAGCATAATACCTAAGATTTAAGGAATCGTTCCATGGATTTGCATTTCCCGAAACACCATAAGAGTATGGAGCGTTCAAGATATGTAATTAAACCTTGTTTGACATGGTAAGATCAAAGGTGTAATTTATAAATCTGTCATTATATTTTAAAGATTAAAAGCTCTAGAGACTACCGTTTTTCCACTGAAAAGAGCTTCATCATAATCCTTTGAAATGACACCGTATAAAGTTATGGTTTGGGATAAAACCCAAGTAGTCCTTTCTTAAACATTGGTATGCTATGCATAAAAAAAAGATGTTTGCAACCAAAGTCGGATGAACCTGTCTTTGTATAACTGTTAAGTATTCCTCCATAAACACCGGAGACAAAAGTTTTTGTCGCTTAGAACGTCAAGTTTCTTTGAGAAGGAATTTTTCGTGAAAAGATAAGTGGGAGGACAATAGAACTTTGATAAGGTTAAAAGAACCTTAGCTATATGTGCAAAGTTGCACAGCGCCGAAAAGTGTTCCGGAGGCAGCAACAATGCTCATGGCTCACGTGCCTCAATGGTTGCGGTCACGGAGGTCTAAGTTCCTATTGAAACAAGTAGGTCGGGTAAACAATCAAATACCAAGATTTGAGAGTTAAATCATTATTTGACAATAATGATCCGACTACATGCAAAGAAGCGATGATGAGCCCTGACTCCGTCAAATGGCTTGAAGCCATAAGATCCGTGATAGTTCCATACACGAGAAATCAAGTTTTGAACTTGAAGGGCCCTCGAGAAAGGTGTAAGACTTTATAGCCGTGTTTGGATCTATAAAGAAATAGACATGGATGTTTCACATCTATGAAATAGTCGACATATTGGGAAAGAGTTCACAACAATGTTCAAAGGTTGATTATGACAAGATTTGATCTGTCATAGCGATATTTAGTCTAGATGGATTAATGTAGCAACCACTACATATAATTTTGTTGTATGGTAGTTGAATAAACAAAACAAGTTCTTCTAATAGAATTGTTACCTAGGACATGTGCATAACACGGTCCATAGGGTTTTGTTAATTCAAAGGATGCTAAAAGCATATGCAAACTTCAATGGTTGAAGTAAGCATCGCGGAGTTGGAATCTTCACTATGATGAAACTGTTAAAAGAGTTTAATTTCATCGGAGACAATGAAGATGATTGCATTTGCAAGAAATTAAGTGGGAGCACTAAGACATATTTCTAATACATTATGTGGAGGACATATTGTTGATTGGAAATGATGTATCTTTTATTAACACATATTAAAGTATTTCATCCCGATGAAAGGTTTAGGCAAAACCCAAATATTTGGCATCAATATCTATATAGATAGATTGAGACACTAATATGGTTGTGCCGAAAGTACATAAATGATATATTGAATGAGTTCAATATAGAAACTGCAAGAAAGGTTCTTATCGCATAGAAAGGATTGAATGAGTTCAATATTGATGATATATTCAAGTGTATTGACATTTGGTAAGTGAAACAAATATTCAAGTATAGATTGATACTTGATGCATGAAATCACAAGGAGTATTTATATCCATCATACTGTGATATGTACAAATCCAGATATGTCCTATGCTCTAAATGTTGTGAGCATATACCAGAATGATTCATAAGATGATCATTGGACGATAGTAAGGATATTCTTATGATCTTATGGAAGAACAAAGAGTATATTGTTTTGTAAAAGTGACAAATAGATGGTTAGTTCATTGTAAAAGTACTACATTGATACTAGTTTTGTCACAAAGTACAAATTAAGTTTATCTCAATCTAAACTAAGGGTGGCACAATATAATGGAAAGTGAGTTCCATAATGGATTTGGATGAGTTCCAAAGTTAAGACATTGTGACAGATACTACAACAAAAGGCTAAGTATATGACTGCTATTATAGCAGCAAAAGAGGGCATTTGTGTCAAGTAGTTTGTTATCAAACTAGGTGTAGTTCACAGCAAGGATAATACCATGAAGATATATTGTACGACAATATTATCAACATGTTTTAGCCCCAAAGAACTAAAGGTCTCACCAAAGGACCAAATTTATACAAAGCCATCTCATTAGAGAATGAGTGATGCGTAGGGACGCAAAGACATGCAAATTACACACGAACCTGGAAGTGTCAGATCCGGAGATCAGTTGACCACTAGCAATCGTGTACATACAACACCGGAAAGCCATAGGTGTTGAATACACAAAGGTTTGAAACTAGATTATTGACTCTAGTGCAAGTGGGAGACTGTTGGAGATATGCCCAAGAGGCAATAATAAAGTAGGTTATTATCATATCTTCATGCTTATGATAAATGTTTACATACCATGCTATAATTGTATTAACAGGAAACATTAATACTTGTGTGATTTGTAAACATAAAAGAGTCCCTAGTAAAGCCTCTTGTTTAAACTAGCTTGTTGGTTAATATATGATCATGGTTTCCTGATCATGAACATAGAGATGTTATTAACAACAAGGTCATATCATTAGGAGAATGATGTGATGGACATACTCCTATACTTAAGCGTAGCATAAAGATCAAGTCATTTAATATAGTTCATTTGCTATAAGCTTTCTGATACATAGTAACCTAATTCCTTCGACCATGAGATCATGCTTATCACCTTCACCGGAAGGATGCTTTGATGACATCAAACACCACACCGTAACTGGGTGGCTATAAAGGTGGCATTGAGTGTTCGGAAAGTATTGGTTGAGACACATGGATCAAGAGTGGGATTTGTCCATCCATATGACGGATAGATATACTCTGGGCCCTCTCGGTGGAATGTCATCCAATTAGCTTGCAAGCATGTGACTGGCTCACAAGGGATCACATACCACGGGAACGAGAAAAGAGTACTTATCGGTAACGAGGTTGAACTAGATATGCAGAGATACCGACGATCAAAACCTCGGATAAGTAAACTATCGTGAGACAAAGGGAAATTGGTATCGTATGTAAGTAGTTCATTCGATCGCAAAGTAATCGTAGAAATATGTGGGAGCCATATGAATTTCCAGATTCCTCTATTGGTTATTGATCGGAGAAGTGTCTCGATCATGTCCGCATAATTCACGAACCGTAGGGAGACACACTTAAGGATTCGATGTTGTGGAGTAGTTATGGAATGATGAGTAAGAGACCGAATGTTGTTCGGAGTCTCGGATGGGATCCGGGATATCACGAGGAGATCCGGAATGGTCCGGAGAATAAAATTCATATAAGGAAAGTCCTGTTTTGGGGTTGGGGAATGGTTCCGGTGTTTTCATCGGGAATGTTCTAGAAGGTTCCGGAATGTCCGGCACTCCGGAGGGGAAGGGTACATGAATGTGTCATATCAAGTTGGAATGATTGCATCATGTACTAAGTGTCATCGCTGTACAAAATAGAGAGTTTAATCAAATCCTAGTTTGAAAAGTCAAACGCCAATTTGAAAAGTCAAACGGCTATTTTGGAAGGTGGAGGGGAAGTAGGAAACCTACTTGGGGGAGAGTTCCTCCCCTCCACCGCCGGCTCACTTGGAGGCCGAGTTGGGGAGGGACTCCCCTCCCCTTGCGCGCCTCCCTCCACCTATATAAGGAGGGGCAGGGCTCCCCTCCTAGACACAAAAAAAAGTTGCCTCCCTCTAAACCAAAACCCTAGCCGCAGCCTAGGGATTTCTCCCAAGCCGCCGAGTTGGGGCTTATAATTGCCCTAGCCGCCGGCCTAGCCCCTTCTAATTGGTGTGTCTAAACCCTAGATCACCAAGGCTCCCTCATAGTCCACCATACTCGCTCCGGCTTAAGGCGAAGCCCTGCGAGATCTCCCCTCTACTTCTGGTACCACGCCGTCATGCTGCCGGAATCACGAGGAGAGTACTACAACCTCCGCTGCCTGCTGGAACAAGGGAGAGGAAGGTCTTCATCGAGTACCGAACGTGTGACCGACTACGGAAGCGCTGCCGGAACGCAGCGCCGGAAGGATCGTCTACGCGATCTTGAGATCGGAAGTGTACGACTACATCACCCACGAGAATTTGCTCTCGTTAACCGCTTTGGAATCTTCGAGGGTGAGTTCCTCTATCGACTCATTGCTACAATCTAGTAGATAGATCTTGGCTTGTTTGTTTGTATGCGGTAGAAAATTTTTGTTTTCCATGCTATGAACCCCTACAGATCTGAACCTGGGTAAACTTGTTCTCACCGCTCCTAGAACATCCGGTGTCTCACACCCCATCATTACAACGCCACTAGGACCCCCTATGGCGTACTTGTCAACAATCCGACGATAGTTTGGTCTTCATTTTGGCTCCATTTGTTTGGACCCGGATAGGCACGTAGAGAGAGAGAGTGGACACGATAGGTGTAGCTCTTCTAGAGAGAGAGAGAGACAGAGAGTGCCCCATTGCTACCTCTAGAGATCTTTATCTGGTAGTAGGTGCGTGACTTATTCTCCATCCTTCCTTCGCTTGTAGGTGCATGGCGCGACCCAATCTCATGCATTTTCTCTGCATGAATGCAGGGGAGTTGCAACATCCGCGAGATGACGGTGGAGTAAGGGATGCAATTGTTCGTCGAATAACCAGCGGCAAGACTCTTCAATAGCGGTAAGAATACCCTTCAATAGAGTATATAAAGTAAATATACCCTAGAGGAAAATAATAAATGATTATTATTGTCATATCTCAATAAGTTTATAATAGTTTCATATTATGCTATAAATGTATCAAGTGGAAACATTGATACATGTGTGGTATGAAAAAGAAGTCCCTAGTATCCACTATTCATACTAGTTCGTTGGGCAATCAATGATCAATGTTTCCTGATCATGGAGCTTTTATGCTAGTTGAAATTTAATTCATATTATTTTTGAATGATGTGATGGACATTATCCAAAGATTGTGACACAATCAAGTCACGAAGTTCATCATTGCAGTAGTTATAAATGTAGTATCCACCTCCTTAGAATGTGAGATCATATTAATCACTGTCCCCCGAGGCTGCTTCAACTGCATCAAACGTCACTCGGTGAAACGATGATTATAAAGGTGTATGTTGGGTATTCCGGAGGAATGTTGAGGCTAATGAATAAAGACTAGGGTTTTTTTCACCTGCGTGATGGGTAAGATACTTAAGTCCTACATGGTGATATTACATCCATAATGTTGCAACATATGACTAGGTCATAGGGATGTAATATCGCGGTAACAAGTGAAACAGTACTTGTCAGTAACAAGATTGAACAAGGTATGTGATACTAAATGGTCAGATCTCTTACAGGTCGTATCAAATAAATAAAGGGAATTGGACTCGACGTTTACGAATCAAACGACATTGTCATCATGGAATGCATAGGGCCATTAGGGTATCCCGGTCCCAGTATTGATCATTGATGGAGATCATGTTTGTGCCATTCTTGAGCCGTCGGTAAATATGCTTAAGTTTACACTGAGCTAGAGATCCTCTATTAGTTGTAATCACGAGATGAAAGAGAAAAGGAAACCAGAATCGTTTCGAGAAGTTCTGAGGTCGTTCAGAGGAAATTGAAAGGGAACCAAAAGGTGTTTCAGGTCAAATCAGATTTTGTAATATGTATTTACATATTAATGAATGTAATTAATATTGAAAACAATATTACAATCTAAATTGAAAGGGTATTCCACTAATGGGCCAAACTTCCTAGGGTAAAAGGGCCCATGAGTTAAACTGTAAGAGGGAAGGGCCAAGGACAAAAGGGGCCAATGACTAGCCTCCACATGGGGCCCACCAGGCCAGCCTTCGGCTGTGTGCGGGGTGGGGCTGCCCCTGGCCGGCCGGCCCATGGATCCACCTTCACCCTCTCTCCCTTGTTTAAGTCCTACATGGGAAACCAAAAGGGAAGGGCAAACCTCCCTCTGCCTATATAAAGGGGTTCCCATTGGAGGAATAAATGCACAATTAATTCATTAATTCTATAAGGTGTCTCCTCAGGGAATTCTCTCCCTCTCTATCCCTCTTGTGTTGTTCGCATTGTTTGGAACTACACACGGGTGTTGAGATCTCTCTCTCTCTCTCGTCGCTATAGTGCTGGAGTAGTTCCCATTGGAACTGTACACGCAAGAGACAGCATCTGCAACACGCCGTTCCGCTGTAGGGATTCCAAGATGGAGATGTACTTCTGCATTTCCTGAAAGGATTGGGGAGATGGAGGTTGTCATGGTACACCGTATGTGTATGAAACCTCGAGGGGCCACATTCGGGGAACCTTGGAAGTCATGATTCGGACTACTGAAAGATGGAGAAAGAGGATCTTCGTGACCTTGAGGACGGATACGAGCACGACTATGTCAACCATGTTCCCTTCAGAACGTTAACCGTTTTCGGACTATAAGGGTATGAATCCAAAACCTCATCCGTTACTATATTACTAATAGATTGATCTTGGGAAGTTAGGGCGATACAATGTAGGGAATTTTTTTTCTATTATGGAACCTCTTCAGTGGTATTAGGGCTGATCTATGCGTAGTGATGTTGTACGGCCAGTATGCACATGGATTTTGCGGACATTGATCCTCTAGTTGTTACCCTTTAACGTGTAATTATTTATATCATGGTATTTTTTGATGAAGAGTCCCATAATGACATTATGCATAGAAATACTTGAGACTGGTTCGACACTCGACATACGGCTTGTTCCGTATAAGTGGCTAGAGAGTATATGTCTCTCATTCAATAGTTGATATAGAATTTACAATGGAGGGCCCGGAAATGGGTGTAGTAGATAAAACTATATGGATCTATGTTGTGATTGGAAAATTTGTAAATTAGAAACGGTTCTATTTAGAAAGCCCTAACAGCAACGTAAAACTTGCAAAAAATAAACTAAAGGCATCTAACTTTATTTCGCAGGAGGGCTTGTGTTATTATATGGTATTGGCCGTACGAAGGTAAAGTAGTTTACTTTTCTGTTACTAAGTAGTATAGTAATAGTCATTGTTCTGGTGGACGACCTCTGGTGATTTCGTGGACTTAGCGTAAAACCGTTGGAAAGATGGAGATCATGCCAGAGCACTCGACGGAGATCAAGGTACAAGAAGGACCATATCATATCACAATATACATGTCATGTTGATACATGTTTTACATCTTATTATGTGCTAGTATTAGATACTCAATGGTAGCATATTAGATAATATGATCCCTATTAATACCAATATTGCTTTTTCTCTTATTGTGCACCACTAAGAAAGATCTCCCTTATGAGGCATGCTATGACGATCGGGTGTTAGACATATCTACGTTTGCGTATAGTGGATGTAAGACATGTTGCATAGTGAATACACTAAGGTTGAATTGGCGAGCCTAGCATGTGCATACATGGCCTCGAAACACAAGAGATCAAAAGGTCGAGCATGAGTCACATGGATGATGTGATTAAAATTTTAGAATGTCTACCTTTGAAGCTATGTTGTCGGCCGTGACGATCGAGAGTGGCATAGTGAATTGGGATCGTGTGATCACTAAAATCTTCCAGGGGATGACAGTTTTAGTGGGACCTCAATTATGAATTGAACTCATATTATGAACCTAGTATAGATGTCTATTTTCAATTATCTTAGTAGATCATGGCCTAACCCATTGAGGTTATTTGCTACCATGGGAAAATTCTTTCTTATGTGGAACTTAGCATAAGGGTCAAACGTTATAGGTTAATACCCACGCCTGAGGGATATCCTCGTAATAAGATGATCTTCTCTTCTTGATACTATAACCATTAGTAGATAGTCCGATGACTCCGCAATGTTTGAGATTTCTCTATAATCACCCGATAAGCAATTCTCCATTCGATGGAGAGTTGTACTACAATTTTTTATTCTGCAAAATCAAGCACATAAAGTATGAGCCATTGGATGAGTTTTCCTCCATGATGCATGAAAACAGAATATTTGGAGAGTCACTTAGAAATATTATATTAGAGTTGAGAACTCTCAGAAGGGCTTGATTGCAATGGAGGTCATGGATGAAAAGGGTATATGTTATATATACAAAGTTATAAATGTAATTCTTGCAAAACTCGTTGTAGTTTACAAAGTATTGGATAGTTGTCCCATTTTGTGAAAACAGGATGGCCTGCTTGAGAATTGCTGGAATTGAGGAAGTGTGGATTAATGATGCCAAGCAAACTAGTTGATGGCCAACATCAGTCCTTTCCTCGAAGTTTATGATTTGGATTAGTGGACTTGAATAGAATGTTGTAATCCTTATTTGGGTGTCTTGCTTTTGGCAAGATGATTATTCATATGAATAAGTAACAAGCCATATGTACAGTTCTTATGAATAATAACTTTATGGTCACATTACGATTACCAATGAGCTATTCTCATCACTATGTTAATGATAATAGTTTAAGCATTTCTAAAGGATTAGAATGCTAAAATATATCCAAATATGATTATTGAATGACACTATCATTTAAGTCATGGTGGTTATTGCATGTTGTTCATTCTAAATGAAATTAAGGTCTTAGATATTTGATCTAGTGACTTTGCAAAACCATGCCTCGTTTGGCGAAATGACTAAAACTCTGCACTCTGGTAAAATGGTGATATGCTAAGAAATGTTGAATTTTATACATAGTGATGTATTGTATTTCCAACAAATAGTGGAAATATTTATTTCATTGTGGACTTAACTAAATATGAGTATTTACTAAACATAAGTTTGAAACAATTTTGAATTGTTCAGATGATTTCAAAATGGATGGAGGATATTGAATTAATAGGAATACAAGTCCTTTTCCATTTTGATCGACATGACTAAGTATTTAAGTTAATTTTTGGCAAGCCCGATGATACCCGGTTGAATGCAATGTTCAAGGCTATGGAGATGAAGGCAAAACACAAATGGACCGATGCAAGCCTCGACGATATGATGACATTCTAGCACGATTGTGTCCCGGAGGGGAATACATGTCCAACTAGTATCGAGGACACCAAGCAAATCATGTGTCCTCTCGATCTACCGCATGTTAGATACCATGCCCGCATCAACAATTTCATCATTTATCGGGGCGAGGACGCGGAGAAGACCACATGCCCGGTGTGCGGTGTGAGTCGATATAAGAAAGGGAAGAAAGCTCCTCGAAAAGTGGTATGGAACTTTCCTATCACTCCTCGTCTGTAGCGCTATTTCACAGACCCTAAGGAAGCAGAGCTCATGCATTGGAATGCGTAAAGAAAGAAGCCAGGATATGATGATTATCCTGAAAAGGACAATCTGCTGATGCACCCTTCAGATGCTATCCAGTGGAAAGCATTGGACCTTGAATTACCAGTATTTGGTGGAGATTCAAGCAACATTAGGCTAGAGTGAGCACCAATGGACTTAATCCGTTCGGTATCTAGAGAAGCACGCATAGCACTTGGACCATGTTTGTATGGATGTATAACCTCCATCCCTAGTTCTGCATGAATAAGAAGTACATATAAATGAGTATGCTAATTTAAGGCCCGAAACAACCTGGTACCGACATCAATCTGTATCTCAGGCTTTTGAAAGAGGAGCTAGTACGTTATGAGAATCCGGAGCCAATACGTACAACATTGTCTCACGAGATTATTTTACTATGAGATCCGCGTTGGTTACTATTGTGCAATACTATCCAGGTTACGGATATTTTTTTGGGGCAAGTTATCCAAGGATTCTTCGCACGCGTTAGGAGCATGGATAATGCAACCTATCTCCAACTAGAGAAAGATCTAGGGTCTTTGAAAAATATCTTCATGGGGCACTAGAGTTGGCTTGGCAGGAATGATGCATGGAGAAAACGTGGAGATATGTTCGATGGGAAATCCAAGACTCGAGGAATCCCAGAGCAGAGGACGACGAATAAGTGGATGAAGTAGTGAAAAACTGGAAAGAGTGTCCTAAGACGAGAAAGAAGCGAAAGAATCAACAAGACAATCCGCTTCTAATGACGCAGATACTTCCAGTTTCATTACGTGGGATAATGGAGGAGCACGTCCATGAAACATTGTTTGGACTCTACAAGTTTTTCGATGTCATCTCTCTAAAGTCGATTAGCTTGAATCAGCTCAGGAGGCTACAGGAGGAGATCGTGGTGATACTATGCGAGATCGAGATCTATTTTCCGCCAGCATACTTCGACACTATGGTGCATCTTCTAGTCCATATCGTGGAGGATACCTGTAACATCCCAAAAATACTAAGCTTGGGTCATCAAATTCTAATCATCAAAATTAGGGTTAACAAAAACTTTTCTAAATGAAATCATGAATGCATGCATATGTGTATGCATGGATTTTGAAATCCTTTAAAACCACCTTGTTTGTTTGTTTCATTGCTTGTAAAATGTTTCTTAGGTGAAATAAACATCATCTAAAACATTTCCCACACTTTTCCTAAAGACAAGTAAATCAAAACACATATATGAAATGAATGGTCATTTTGGCCAATTTAACTCCCATGCCTACTTGGGCTGTCTCAAACTTTCAGAACCTAACAGAAACTTTTTTGGATCTTTGCACCCCTTGAATGTACTCATAACAAGGTATCAAGGCCCACTTTGTGACCATCCAGAAACTTTCAAATGCATAGTTTAAATGCCAATTCAAAATTGAATCTTTATCATATGGGAAGATCCCACTTTTTCAAAAACCACTCAAACAAGCTCAACTTTCAAAACCCAAGCATCTATAGACTCACCAGCACCAATCTAGCAAACCCACCAAAAATCTTTTCAAAATTCAAAACTTGATTTCATGTGGCCATTTCATCAAACAGGTTGCAGACACAAATCAAACAAACATCAAACACTATTGTGAGCAGTGATTCTGGCCTAACTTGTTCCCTAGATAGCTCACACACAGCTCAGTAGATCATCTAGGAAGTTTAACTAAGGACTAGCACCCCTGTGAGCTTGCCATTGCCATCAATGGTGAACAACCGAGCACCCCCTTGTCACCCCATTGTGGACAGCAGGCTAGAGGAAGAACTAGCCGTGCCAACCTTGTTTAGGAGGCAGCCCACCGTCCACCGCCACTACCTGTCCCAGCCGCGAGCGTTGCCAAGCCCTGGACCATGCGCAAAAGCCGCGCCCAGACCGCCAGAGGCCATGCCGAGCATGCGCCAGAGCACGACCCTCGACCAACGCCCACAGACCGCGCGCCGCCCTTGCCGTGTGCATACACAATCCCCACCGACCCAGGAGACCGCCAGACATCCCCGTTTTCCGCCCCGTGCCTCACAGCCACCGCCGTCGTCGAAGACGCCGCCTCTGCCACGCAGAGCACCGCCCGTTCCAGACCAAACCCCACCGCCCCATGCCTCGAGACCATGTCGTTGAGCATCGCCAGGAGACACCACACCGTCCCCTACCCTTTCCCATGCCATTAGCCGCCTGTAACCTCGCCCCCGACGAGCTCACCGTGCGCCCCGACGGTCCCCTCGCTCGACTATAAATAGAGGCCACCCCCGCACGATTTCTTCACACCATCTCACTCCCCTCTCCTCACTGATCGTGCCACACCGTTCTCATAGCAAGGCAAGCACCACCCCGCTGGAATTTCACCGGAGCCCGCCGCCTCTGGAGAAGAAGGGAGCCAACGATTGGAGCCGCCCCAGGAGAAGCCACCGGTACCAGGAGATTCGTCGTCGTCGACTTTGTCATTCACCCGCCTCGCCGACCCTCGCAAGTACCCCGGTGAGCCCCCAGCAACCCTCACTGTCCGCGCTAGGTTTCGTTCTCGCCGGAGTTGTCTCGCGTCGACGATGACTCCCAGCCGTTAGATTAGAACAAGATCGAACGATCCACATCGCCCCATACCACTTCGCCCAGCCCCGTGTCACTGACGAGTGGGGACACCCAATTAAGCAGCCCGCGGGAGCACTGCGCTTAGCAGGCCGGCCCAGTAACTTTCCCGTGCAGCCCAGTTATTCAAATTAAACCTTTTTCAATTTCAATTCAAACACACTTCTGTAACCAACTTCAAAAATGAACCCAGATCGATTGATTACACCAAATTGAATGAAACCAATTTTGTTGGAAAGGCCTGTGAATGCTGAATCCAAGCCCGTTGGATTCAAGTCATTTGGATCTATAGATCACCCATGGTAAAAATAACAAGGCAGAAGCTTTTCTGCATTCAAACATTTTTCAAATTTAAACCATAATAGCTTTTGAGTTGATTCCAACTCTCAAAAATCACATTTAACCATACCTTTCAGAATATATAAAAATATATAGGTTTACTTGCAGAAATAATGTTCAAGTAATAAAAGAATGCTACATAAGCATTTCTAGCCACTCTAATTAATTAAAATAAAAGGGTAAAACCTTATTAAATTGTGACACCACTTTAAATCACATTCCCTTGGACTACAATATGTGGTGATGACATGTGTCAACATGATCCCATGTTTGGTTTGGAGAATATTAAATCTTAAGTAGTTTTTCAATGAGTAGAAATTACTTTTCCAAAAATAAAAGGAATTAAATCAAGCCCTAAACCTTGTAATGTTAGAGATGATGCTAGATCATCCATAGGACCCTTGTGTGTGATTATTGCAAGTAGTTAAGTATTGTTTGGTGATTGTGTACCTCGTATTTATTCATAGACGCTAGTACCGACCAAGGATACGAGGAGGAAGGAGGATACTACGAAGAAGAAGCCGAGGAGAACTTCAACCACTGCTCTGCACAAGGCAAGCTTATACTGATATTGATGCAAGCTAGTAACTATGCAAGCCTAATACTACTAGTGATGGTGCAAGCTAACCTTTGCAAGATACCCTACTGATGCAACAAACCCATACTTGTTCTATGACTACTATATGCCTTAAGCATATGTGATCATACCCACTTGATAAACCAATCCTAGTTTTATGTGCAAGATTCTTACTTTATTTCTTTATCAAAGCTTACTTAGAGTTTACTTAAGTGACTGGTAGATATTGGAAAGATGCTGAAGGTTGCATAAAGAGCATAAAATTTGGCCTAAGTTAGAAACCTTGACATCAGCCTGAGACATGAAATTGTAATTATTTGAAACTCCACTAGTTACCACCCCTCATTAGTACTACCCCCACCTGTAGATGCCAGTGCTAAGCATAAAACTTGATCAACTTTTAGATGGGATTACTTGGTGGAAAAATGGTTATGAAAACCTTGGAATGATGGATCATTCTATTGAAATGTTTTGGACATGTGTTTCGAAACACTTGAGAATTTTGGTGATAAAAATGTTGAGGCATGAGCCTTAGCCCCTTTATAAAACTGATGGTTGTCTGGATGCGATACCATTCCAATTTTATCGTACAACCACAATACCCGAATATTGGGTAGGGCTTGACTGGAAACTTATATTCCTTAGTATTAGTTCCCTCACGGCCAAGGTCTGAGCTGAGGCTACCTTGTGAAGATTGTCCACCTATGCAGTACCCAAGATGACAGTTGGTCATGGTTGGGAGGCCAAACTCACAGGAGAGGTGCTTATACTAGGGCGTGTAATTGAAAGGTTAGGATTGATTATCCGCATACTGAGTATGGTGAATTCAGGATTTGTTCCTGACGGATGTATCGAATGTTGTGGTGAAAGTGTACAATCTCTGCAGAGTGCCAAACTATTCGAATAGCCGCGTCTGCGGTTATGGACAGTTGGAGTGGCCATACTGTTCCCCCGTCAGACTTTTCAAAACGACATGTGAAATGAACTAAGACTCTGACTTGACCACAACTGAGTTGTGATATGACATACAAGTTCCCAGTTAGGAGTTATAAAATTATGACTAGCTTTATAACTTAGTAGAGATAAATCTGGCTTTTGCAAAACAACCCTAGAGCCTAGTGTCCTATTATCCAAAAACCCCCTTTACTTGTTAGTATTAGTTTGCGAGTACTTAAAGAATACTCATGGCTTTGTCCCTGGCTATTCCCATGGCCAGACTATGAAGAGGAGTACCTGGAAGATGGAACCCAGGAAGGTTACGACAACTAGCATCATCTCCCATCGTCAGCATTGCCTGTGACCCCGAAGATGGAGCTTCGCCTATGCTACCGTTATTATTACGTATTCCGCTGCTTGATGTTGTATTAAGAACTGGATCATGAGATCCCTATTTGTGTAAGAAATTATGTATCGTTTGTAATGGATGATGTACTATGGTATCCAATTCTGTTATGTCTCGCAAAAATGGTAATCCTGGGATTGCGATGTATGGCATAACAGGCATCTAGGATTGAAAAATCCGGGTGTTGACAAGTTGGTATCAGAGCCATCCTGACCATAGGAGACCCTAGTTAGACTGGACGTTTGAACCAAAAACTTAGTTTCAAAACCAAAGAAAACCACTACTTACAAAAACTTATTCTCATTCTTATCTCTTTGATTCTTTTATAAAAATTCATGTTCCTCAAAAACTCTTGCAAAATACATAAAATTATGACACACTCGATCACTCTGCTAATCTACTCATCCTCTATTTTTATAGATGGACGTGAAGTACAGCAAGTTTTACCAACTTGGGAATAGAGGAGACCTTATCTTTGAGAGGGATCTGGATCAGCTTTCAGAACTTCTGGAGCGTCCGCACCCCGAGTTCTTTGGAGCTCAGCTCAATGATCAAGGAGGGGAAGATCTGCAGTGGCTAATTGTTGCAAGTCTATGAGGAAAGATTGAACCTCCCACTGCGGAAGGAATTCAGTTTACCTTGAGGGAAAACAACTGGCTCGATGGACTTGCCAGAGCAATACAGGAAGCTCTTTCCCGTCTGTGTGGGCAGAGCATCAATCAGATCAAGGGTACTCGCTTTGAGTTTTGCCCAAGGCGTGATGCAAATGGACAACCACTGGAAGCCCCATACCACCCCGAGCTGAAGACTCAATTGGACCACCTTAGCTTCATGATGTATGATCGTCAGCAGGAGTTGGACAACTGCCGTGACTATTGCAACCACAAGTCTGCCATCATCAAGACGAAGGATCAGACCATAGCCATGCTAGCAAAGGATCGCAAGTCTCGCCGCCGTCATCTTGACAAGAAGGAGCGCATTATTGCCCGTCTTCGCCACCGCATCTCATCTCTGGAGGAGACCATCCACGAGAGAGACATGCAGTTGGAGGAAAGGGAGAATGCCGGAGAGGATCTTCGTGGAGACCCTTACTCCTATCTCAGCGATGACGATGATTTTCTGGAGGATCAGGCCATGGACTTCTTCACCGATGAGGATGATTTCGCCTTCATCGATGATGATGAAGATGATGAAGCCACAGATTCCAAGGAGTAGTAGCACTGAGCACTAGCGTAGTGAGTAGTAGTCGGTCCCACTGTATCGTAGATTCCAGGATGGTTCTTAAAACCATCTATTTTTCTTTGTTGTGGTGTGTGTTGTACCGTGTGCTATGAATGAATGAATGAAAAAGCAAGTTGCTAGAAAAACCTGAGTCAAACTCTAAAAACTTTTCAAAGACCCAAAACCTTAGAAATTTCCCTCTTTTCTCATGATCTATATCAATCTTCAGATGCCACGTGGAGGAAGTGGTTCAGCCCCGGACCCGATGTTGCAGATCCTACAAATGTTGACTTCTGACCGCGAAGCTGAAAGAGCGGAATGTCAAGCCAACCTAGCCACTCTGCAACAGATAGCCCAGCTAGCCCACCACAACCAAGGCCATGGAAATCAGGACAACCATGGATCTAAGCTGAAGAATTTCCAGAATACCAACCCACCGTTTTCACCAAGTCAGAAGAACCCCTAGATGCCGATGATTGGCTGCAAACCATGGAAAACAACCTAGAAGTCGCCGGAGTGGAAGCCAACGAGAAAGTCCTATTCGCCACCCATTATTTAGCCGGAGATGCCAGGGCATGGTGGAACAGTGTTCGCGCAATGACCGGAGGCCAGATGATGACCTGGGAGGAATTCAAGGTCAAGTTTAGCAGAACCCATGTGCCACCAGGTTTGATCAAGAGAATGAGAGACGAGTTCAGAGAGCTGAAGCAGGGAAGGATGACTGTAGTGGAATACCGTGACAAATTTTTGTCATTAGCTAGGTATGCCCCGGATGAAATAGACACTGAAGCCAAGAAGAAGGAAAGATTCCTGAATGGTCTGCATGACGAGATGCAGACGGTGTTAGTCAATATCCCCTTTGCTGATATTGAAGCCCTTGTCGACTCTGCTATCCAGATGGAAGGAAAGATCAACCAAGCCAATGAGAACCGCAAGCGTCGCATGATGCATCAACCAGGAACCCATCAGACCCCAAAGTATCGCCCCAACCCATCTCCAGGATTTGCCCCAAGAACCAACAGACCCCCTATGACCCGTCCGACCTACCCCAACCGTGGAAACCCTTGACCCGGAGGAAATCACAACAACCCCGGCAACTCTAGCAATTTCACCCGTGCCCCACCCAAGTTCAACACCAACAATGCTACCGCCAACACCAACACTGCCCCGAGGACTGGAAGCAATGTTGTGCCTGTCGCAGCCAAGGACAAGTCACAAGTGACCTGTTATGACTGTGGAAATAAAGGCCACTATTCCAACGAGTGCCCCAACAAGAAGAATGCTACAGCCCCTAATGCCAATGCCCCAGCTCAGCAGCAGCGTCGTGTCCATCCCGGAAGAAGATTTGCCCTAGGGAATTCACTCAACCGCAATGGCCGTCTTTTTCTCATGCATGCTGAAGAAGCTCAGGAAGTGCCAGACGTCGTGCTGGGTATGTTTTCTGTTAATTCAGTACTTGCAAGAGTGTTGTTTGACTCTGGTGCCTCGCATTCATTTGTCACCGAAGAATTTGCCTGCACTAGTAAAATTCAACCAACCAAACTGAAGCATGTTATGATTGTGCAAATTCCCGGATCAACCACCAAGGCTAGGCAAATTTGCAAAGCCGTCCCTATCCGAATCCATGGCATAGATTTTTATGCTAATCTAATAGTACTCGGAACTAAAGGTTTGGAAGTAGTACTAGGAATGGATTGGATGTCCAAACATAAGGGATTGATTGACTGTGCTAAGAAAGCCATCACCATGACCAGTACCACCGGAATACTAGTCGAGCATATATCTGAAACCTTACCTCACCAATTCAAGTGTAACAAGAGTCTAGCCCAACCTACCATTGACCAAGTTTGGATAGTCTGTGAATACCCCGATGTATTTCCAGATGTTTTGCCCGGTATGCCCCCAGATCGGGATATCGAGTTTATCATCGAACTAATCCCCGGAACAGGACCCATAGCCCAGAGACCATATAGTATGAACCCGTCGGAACTAGCAGAACTGAAGAAGCAACTAGATTCCATGATAGAAATTGGATTGATTCAACCAAGTGCGTCACCATGGAGATCACCTGTCTTATTTGTGGACAAGAAAGATGGAGGTAACCGTTTGTGTACGGATTATAGGAAGTTAAATGATGTCACCATCAAGAACAAGTACCCCTTTCCCAAGATAGAAGATTTGTTTGATCAGTTGACCGGTGCCCAGGTGTTTTCTAAGATTGATCTTAGAACTGGCTATCATCAACTCAAAATTCGTGCAGAGGATATTCCAAAGACTGCCTTTACCACCAGATATGGATTGTACGAGTATACCGTCATGTCTTTTGGATTAACCAATGCCCCCTCTTATTTCATGAACCTCATGAATAAGATTTTTATGGACTTCCTGGATAAGTTTGTCGTTGTTTTCATCGATGACATTCTGATTTATTCCAAATCAGAAGAAGAACATGAGCTACACCTACGGACCATTCTTGGAACCCTTAGAGAGCATCAGTTCTATGCCAAGTTTAGCAAATGTGAATTCTGGTTACAGGAAGTAGGATTCCTCGGTCACATTGTATCAGCCGGAGGAATTGCCGTTGACCCTGCCAAAGTGAAAGATGTAGAAGATTGGCAAGCCCCAACCACTTAAACCCAAGTTCGTGCTTTTCTCGGATTGGCGGGATATTACCGCAAATTCGTAGAAGGATTCTCGAGTATCGCCTGACCCATGACCCAATTGCTGAAGAAGGACAAGAAGTTTGAATGGACCGACAAATGTGAAGCGAGTTTTCAAGAACTCAAGAGGAGATTGATTTCAGCCCCAATCTTGATCATGCCGGATATCACGAAACCCTTCGATGTGTATTGTGACGCATCCAAGATTGGTCTCGGATGTGTGCTAATGCAAGAAGGCAAAGTTATATCTTATCTATCTCGACAATTGAAGCAACATGAGCAAAACTATCCAACCCATGACCTCGAACTCGCAGCAGTAGTCCTAGCCCTGAAGACATTACCTAATGGGAAACCGTTGTGATATTTATTCGGATCACAAGAGCCTAAAGTATATATTCACTCAGAAGGAGTTGAATATGAGGCAGAGAAGATGGATTGAGCTAATCAAGGATTACGACCTGGACATTCACTATCACCCTAGTAAAGCCAACGTGGTAGCCGATGCCCTTAGCAGATTGCCGTGCCGCTTGAACTCCATGATTTTGAAGGAGCAACCAAGTTTGCACAAGGAGATGGAAGATTTTCGAATGGAATTAGTAAGTGAAGGATTTTTGGCTAGCATAGAACTTCAGCCCACTTTGATCAATCAGATTAAAGAGGCGCAGAAGGGAAATGCCAGCATCGACGGAATCAAGCGTCGTATTGGTACAGGCAAAGTACCCGGATTCACCGAGGACGAAGAAGGAGTTCTGTGGTACAAAGGACGCCTTTGTGTACCAGCAGATTCGGAGTTGAAAGAAGTTATCTTGAAGGAGGCTCATGATACTCTTTATTCTATCCATCCCGAAGGAACTAAGATGTATCAAGATTTGAACGAGCAATTTTGGTGGCATAAGATGAAGAGAGAATTCGGAAGCTATATCGCCAAGTGTGATATATGTCAGCGAGTCAAGGCAGGACATCAAAGACCCGCTGGATTGTTGCAACCTTTGCAAATTCCGGAATGGAAATGGGATTCTGTAGGAATGGACTTTATCACTGGACTACCTACTTCTAGTAGGGGAAATGACTCTATTTGGGTCATAGTGGACAGATTGTCCAAAGTCGCCCATTTCTTGCCCGTCAAAACCACCTATCAGAGTTCGAAGCTAGCGTAGTTGTACATCGCTAGAATCGTTAGTTTGCACGGAGTCCCCAAGAACATAGTATCGGATCGAGGAACTCAGTTTACCTCGAGATTCTGGAAGAAAGTCCAAGAAGGATTAGGAACCCGCCTAGATTTCAGTACCGCGTATCACCCTCAGACCGATGGACAAATGGAGCGAGTAAATCAAATACTCGAAGATATGCTTAGAGCATGTGTGCTAGAATATGGATCCAAGTGGGAAGACTGTCTGCCGTTTGCAGAATTTTCCTACAACAATAGTTACCAAGCCAGTTTGCAAATGGCCCCATTTGAATTCATGTACGGAAGAAAGTGTCGCACCCCTTTGAACTGGTCGGAAGTAGGAGAGAGTCAGATTTTCGGACCCGACATCCTCCGAGAAGCAAAAGAGAAGGTTCACAAGATTCGTGAGCACCTCAAGACCGCCCAATCCCGACAGAAGAGTTATGCCGATAAGAGACGTCGAGACCTCGCCTTCAATATAGGAGATTTTGTTTATCTGAAAGTGTCGCCATTGAAGGGAATGCAGCGTTTCCAACTCAAAGGAAAGTTAGCCCCCAGATATATCAGACCTTTCAAAATTCTGAACCGTCGAGGAGAAGTATCGTATCAATTGGAATTACCTGAAGAGATGTCAGCTGTGCACAATGTGTTCCATATCTCGTTACTTCGCAAATGTCTAGAAGTCCCCGAGAAGACCGAAGTGTTCAAGAATATCGATCACCGGACCATAGAGATCAACGATGACCTGACCTATCCAGAAGTACCCGTCCGCATTTTGGAAGAAGCTTTTCGAACTACCCGAACCCGAAGCATCAAGTTTCTCAAGATTCAGTGGAGCAACCACACAGAAGATGAAGCTACCTGGGAGCGCGAAGATCACATAAGGACGGAGTTTCCCGATCTCTTCAAATCCTAGGTAAATCTTTTCATCCTTTTTCAAATCTCGGGACGAGATTTTGTTTAAGGGGGGAAGGTTTGTAACATTCCAAAAATACTAAGCTTGGATCATCACATTCTAATCATCAAAATTAGGGTTAACAAAAACTTTTCTAAATGAAATCATGAATGCATGCATATGTGTATGCATGGATTTTGAAATCCTTTAAAACCACCTTGTTTGTTTGTTTGTTTCATTGCTTGTAAAATGTTTCTTAGGTGAAATAAACATCATCTAAAACATTTCCCACACTTTTCCTAAAGACAAGTAAATCAAAACACATATATGAAATGAATGGTCATTTTGGCCAATTTAACTCCCATGCCTACTTGGGATGTCTCAAACTTTCAGAACCTAACAGAAACTTTTTTGGATCTTTGCACCCCTTGAATGTACTCATAACAAGGTATCAAGGCCCACTTTGTGACCATCCAGAAACTTTCAAATGCATAGTTTAAATGACAATTCAAAATTGAATCTTTATCATATGGGAAGATCCCACTTTTTCAAAAACCACTCAAACAAGCTCAACTTTCAAAACCCAAGCATCTGCAGACTCACCAGCACCAATCTAGCAAACCCACCAAAAATCTTTTCAAAATTTAAAACTTGATTTCATGCGGCCATTTCATCAAACAGGTTGCAGACACAAATCAAACAAACATCAAACACTATTGTGAGCAGTGATTCTGGCCTAACTTGTTCCCTAGATATCTCACACACAGCTCAGTAGATCATCTAGGAAGTTTAACTAAGGACTAGCACCCCTGTGAGCTTGCCATTGCCATCAATGGTGAACAGCCGAGCACCCCCTTGTCACCCCATTGTGGACAGCAGGCTAGAGGAAGAACTAGCCGTACCAACCTTCTCTAGGAGGCAGCCCACCGTCCACCGCCACTACCTATCCCAGCCGCGAGCGTTGCCAAGCCCTGGACCATGCGCAAAAGCCGCGCCCAGACCGCCAGAGGCCATGCCGAGCATGCGCCAGAGCACGAACCTCGACCAGTGCCCACAGACCGTGCGCCGCCCTCGCCGCGTGCATACACAATCCTCACAGACCCAGGAGACCGCCAGACATCCCCGTTTGCCGCTCCGTGCCGCACAGCCACCGCCCGCCGTCGAAGACGCCGCCTCTGCCGCACAGAGCACCGCCCGTTCCAGACCAAACCCCACCGCCCCATGCCTCGAGACCATGTCTTTGAGCATCGCCAGGAGACACCGTACCGTCCCTACCCTTGCCCATGCCATTAGCCGCCTGTAACCTCGCCCCCGACAAGCTCACTGTGCGCCCCGACGGTCCCCTCGCTCGACTATAAATAGAGGCCACCCCCGCACGATTTCTTCACACCATCTCACTCCCCTCTCCTCACTGGTCGTGCCACACCGTTCTCAGAGCAAGGCAAGCACCACCCCGCCAGAATTTCACCGGAGCCCGCCGCCTCTGGAGAAGAAGGGAGCCGGCGATTGGAGCCACCCCAGGAGAAGCCACCGGTACCAGGAGATTCTCCGTCGTTGACTTCATCGTTCGCCCCCCTCGCCGACCCTCGCCAGTACCCCGGTGAGCCCCCAGCAACCCTCACTGGCCGCGCTAGGTTTCGTTCTCGCCGGAGTTGTCTCGCGTCGATGATGACTCCCAGCCGTTAGATTAGAACTAGATCGAACGATCCACGTCGCCCCATACCGCTTCGCCCAGCCCCGTGCACTGACGAGTGGGGACACCCACTTAAGCAGCCCGCGGGAGCACTGCGCTTAGCAGGCCGGCCCAGTAACTTTTCCCGCGCAGCCCAGTTATTCAAATTAAACCTTTTTCTATTTTAATTCAAACACACTTCTGTACCCAACTTCAAAAATCAACCCAGATCGATTCAGTACACCAAATTGAATGAAACCAATATTGTTGGAAAGGTCTGTGAATTCTGAATCCAAGCCCGTTGGATTCAAGTCATTTGGATCTATAGATCACCCATGGTAAAAATAACAAGGCAGAAGCTTTTCTGCATTCAAACATTTTTCAAATTTAAACCATAATAGCTTTTGAGTTGATTCCAACTCTCAAAAATCACATTTAACCATACCTTTCAGAATATATAAAAATATATAGGTTTACTTGCAGAAATAATGTTCAAGTAATAAAAGAATACTACATAAGCATTTCTAGCCACTCTAATTAATTAAAATAAAAGGATAAAACCTTATTAAATTGTGACACCACTTTAAATCACATTCCCTTGGACTACAATATGTGGTGATGACATGTGTCAACATGATTCCATGTTTAGTTTGGAGAATATTAAATCTTAAGTAGTTTTTCAATGAGTAGAAATTACTTTTCCAAAAATAAAAGGAATTAAATCAAGCCCTAAACCTTGTAATGTTAGAGATGATGCTAGATCATCCATAGGACCCTTGTGTGTGATGATTGCAAGTAGTTAAGTATTGTTTGGTGATTGTGTACCTCGTATTTATTCATAGACGCTAGTACCGACCAAGGATACGAGGAGGAAGGAGGATACTACGAAGAAGAAGCCGAGGAGAACTTCAACCACTGCTCTGCACAAGGCAAGCTTATACTGATATTGATGCAAGCTAGTAACTATGCAAGCCGAATACTACTAGTGATGGTGCAAGCTAACCTTTGCAAGATACCCTACTGATGCAACAAACCCATACTTGTTCTATGACTACTATATGCCTTAAGCATATGTGATCATACCCACTTGATAAACTAATCCTAGTTTTATGTGCAAGATTCTTACTTTATTTCTTTATCAAAGCTTACTTAGAGTTTACTTAAGTGACTGGTAGATATTGGAAAGATGCTGAAGGCTGCATAAAAAGCATAAAATTTGGCCTAAGTTAGAAACCTTGACATCAGCTTGAGACATGAAGTTGTAATTAGTTGAAACTCCACTAGTTACCACCCCTCATTAGTACTACCCCCACCTGTAGATGCTAGTGCTAAGCATAAAATTTGATCAACTTTTAGATGGGATTACTTGGTGGAAAAATGGTTATGAAAACCTTGGAATGATGGATCATTCTATTGAAATGTTTTGGACATGTGTTTCGAAACACTTGAGAATTTTGGTGATAAAAATGTTGAGGCATGAGCCTTAGCCCCTTTATAAAACTGATGGTTGTCTGGATGCGATACCATTCCAATTTTATTGTACAACCACAATACCCGATTATTGGGTAGGGCTTGACTGAAAACTTATATTCCTTAGTATTAGTTCCCTCACGGCCAAGGTCTGAGCTGAGGCTACCTTGTGAAGATTGTCCACCTGTGCAGTACCCAAGATGACAGTTGGTCATGGTTGGGAGGCCAAACTCACAGGAGAGGTGCTTATACTAGGGCGTGTAATTGAAAGGTTAGGATTGATTATCCGCATACTAAGTATGGTGAATTCAGGATTTGTTCCTGACGGATGTATTGAATGTTGTGGTGAAAGTGTACAATCTCTGCAGAGTGCCAAACTATTCGAATAGCCGCGTCCGCGGTTATGGACAGTTGGAGTGGCCATACTGTTCCCCCTTCAGACTTTCAAAATGACCTGTGAGATGAACTAAGACTCTGACTTGACCACAACTGAGTTGTGATATGACATACAAGTTCCTAGTTAGGAGTTATAAAATTATGACTAGCTTTATAACTTAGTAGAGATAAATCTGGCTTTTGCAAAACAACCCTAGAGCCTAGTGTCCTATTATCTAAAAAACCCCTTTACTTGTTAGTATTAGTTTGCGAGTACTTAAAGAGTACTCATGGCTTTGTCCCTGGCTATTCCCATGGCCAGACTCTGAAGAGAAGTACCTGGAAGATGGAACCCAGGAAGGTTACGACAACTAGGATCATCTCCCATCGTCAGCATTGCCTGTGACCCCGAAGATGGAGCTTCGCCTACGCTACCGTTATTATTACGTATTCCGCTGCTTGATGTTGTATTAAGAACTGGATCGTGAGATCCCTATTTGTGTAAGAACTTATGTATCGTTTGTAATGGATGATGTACTATGGTATCCAATTCTGTTATGTCTCGCAAAAATGGTAATCCTGGGATTGCGATGTATGGTATAACAGGCATCTAGGATTGAAAAATCCGGGTGTTGATAATATCATCCAACTTGGTCTGATGTTCCTCCACAGCCTGATGGCGTTCGAAAGGATGAACGGACACATCAGAGGATACGTTCAAAACAGGTCCCGTCCAGATAGAAGCATAGCCAAGGGCTTTCTGGCCAAAGAGTGCATCTCTTTCTGCACAAATTATCTAGACATTGAGAACCCTGTCAATCTTCCCGTCAATAGGCACCTTGGCAAGCTCGGGGGATTTGGTCACCGAGAGGGTCATTGCGTATTGCAGGCAGACTCCGATGGTCGACATGCAGACATTGATAGAGCAAACCTGGTCGCACTACAACATATAGAACTGGTCGATCCTTGGGTACAAAAGAACAAAAGGTTAATAGAGAAGAAGTACAGCGACTGGGGCATATAGAGGACACATGAAGAAATGATCAAAGAGCATAACTCAGATTTGACGCATTGGTTTAAGCAGACGCTCCTAGATAATCCCCCGCAATCGCATTCTGCGGAGGAACATCACCTTGTCGTAGGGACCCATGCGCAACCTGGTGACCTATCAGGTATGATATCAACGGCTACACATTCTACACAGAGGAAAGGGACAACAAGTGTGACTATCAGAACTCAGGGGTAACGTTGGAATTCTACACTGATGACAACATGAAGGAAAGATTCTACAGAATGATCGAGGAGATCTGGGAGCTCTACTACTATGGAGAAAAGGTGCCGATGTTCCATGTCATATGGGCCAAGACAGGTATTTCACAACCATGGTTATACCTGAAGCAGCCAAATCCAAGGTCGCTAGTGCGAACGTTGCCACAAAAATGAACCGTGGGTATTGGCTAGCAAAGTGGACCAGTGTTTTTTTCCGACCTGACAAACCCTAGATGTGTTGTCGCGAGGAGAGGAAAAAGAACCGTCCTCGGAATGGATGGAGTCGCCAACGAGCAAGACTTCGACTAGTACGGCGATCCAAAGATTGAAGATGACGACGACTACGATGAAGCAACATAAATTACAAGAAGAAAAAAGACAACCTTACCCAAAAAAGATAGCCCGTTCAAGAGAAAAAACATTAAAGTGTCGGGGCTAAATTATTCAACCGTGACAAAGAACGGAAAAGAGATTGTAAAACGCTATCTGAGAAAATATTGTAAAATGGTATATCAAAAAAGATTGTATTATTAATGGACACATTATTATTTAATTTATTTCTAATTTGAATCATATTTGTACCACTTTTATGATATATATGTACCCCTTTTGACATATAAAACATATAACAGGTATTTTATATAGTTTAGATATTTTCGGGCATTTTTAAAATTTAAAAGTATTTTTAAAATAAAAACAAAAAAGTGGGTATTAGGGTTCGAACCTGGGTGGTCCCAAGTTTATAATAGATCAAAGGGCGTAACCATTGGGATAGGGCAGTGGTAGTGTTAACTAGTGGGGTGCGTACCTTCTTATTACAGTTATCAGAGATGATAGCCATAGAGCACCCTTACCTAGTGCGTTATGGGTAAGTAGTTTACCCCTAGCGCACTAGGTAAGGTTACGCTACGGCTATATGTGCCTTATCCTCAAACCCATGTTCACGGGAACGTCCCTCTCACTCATCTCCCTCGCTCCCGGCCAGCAGATCGATCTCGAACCCGCACTGCGTGCCACCGTCGCAGCTCGATCTGCTGTTCCAATCATGCCCGCAAGCGCGCACGCCAAGCCCGCCGGAGGAGGAGGCCCACCCGCTCTCACCAGAGAAGGAGTCCCCATCCCGTGCGCGACCTAGGAGGAGGAGGTCTGCCCCGTGAGCGACCAAGGAGTAGGAGGCCCAGCGCGCGCTCTCACCGGAAAAGCGGGAGTACCGCATTGTCCCCATGCCGTCACTCGTCGCCGAGACCGACATCCGACCCCTCCCTCCTGGTAAGCCCCCTTCTCCTATGTCTGAACTTTCTGCACATAATAACAGTGCAAGTATTGAAGTTAGGTTTTCTAGTTTGAGAGGTTGGATTTCATGTAGTTTATTTAGTTGATGATGAAGGAGTGCAAGAAAGCAGTAGCAGTAGCAAGCAAGCAGTTAGCAAGAAAGAAAGCAGTATTAGTAGCAAGCAAGCAAGCAAGCAATTAGCAAGCAAGGTACTTGTGTAAAAAACTCAGATCTCCCGCTGTTACTAAGGGGGCCATCTCTGTAGGTTATTAGTAGTTAGCAAGAAATCAAGCAGTAGGAACTATAAATAGGAGAGGAGAGAGACAGAGAACCCTGGGAACATTTAGCTAATATATATTGCCTAGTATTTAATCCATTTACGAAATCAGATGGATGCCTACTAGTCTAGTATTTAAGTGATAGTGTTATATTAAAGGAATAATTATGCGGCCTAGTAAATAAACTTTCAGTTTTGTGTTTTTAAGAAAAGTGGTTATTGCCACCTAAACCTAAGAAAGCCTTGAAATTTAACATGTGAACAGGAAAACGATTTTGTAAGTTTCTTTTGGGATAAATTTCTAGCTTCAATTGAAATTAAACATGTGAATTGAAATTTCTGGCACATCTTTGTCATCCTCATAAATGGTAATTATAAATAGATAACTTGTTAAGTGGTAATCTACTGATTTTCTATAAACCAACCAAAGTGGACTTTAAGATTTCATAGCGTTTGTGTTCTTGTTGGGAGATGGAGTTGTTAGACCTACATATGCAATCCTCTTTATCCAACCCTACCCTTCCATCAAAACAAAATATTTAAGATTATTTTGTTATGTAGAGCATGTTAGGTTCTTTATTAGTGCCTTCCTTTTTCTAGGTTCAAAAATGAAAACAAAGGTTACATAATTTATTCAAAAGGGAAGTTATGTGACTTTTATCGTATTTATAGCAACACAGTAATCCAAAGAGTTGAAGTATATAAGCATGCTGCCACCGTGTGAGTTAATATGATCTTCACGAGACAATACAGCTCTTGTGTGGACCTCATTATCTTCTTTTATTCAACTTTGAACTGCTTTATTATTACTATTGTTAGCTAGACTCAAAATATTTTGAACTGCTTTCTTATTGCTTGCTTGCTCTGCTTGATGTGCTTGCTACTGTGCTAATCTTACTGTGCTTGTTGTACTTGCTACTGTGGTTGATGTGCTTGCTAGTTGTGCTCTGCTTGTTGTTACCTCTTCCTGTTGTTCTCTGCTTGCTTGCTTTGCATAATGGACACGTCTGGAGGTGCTTGTCCTTGTATGAAGAACTTTATTGAAATTGTGCTTGTATAAAGAACTTTATTCTATCGTGTATGCATGTGATTGTATAAAATGAGTCCCGATTTTTGCCGAAATGTTGATTAACTTCTGTTTCCGCAAAAATCAGGCACTCCTAGGTTAAGAAAATTAGCAAAGGTCATGCCATATTTTTTCATGAACTTTTCTTTCCATTAATTGCTTTTTAGTGCAAACATGTGTGACAACAACGAGGATAGCTCTTCTAAGCGCATCAACATTGAAGAAGTCAGACCTCAAAAGAAATTGTCATTCTAGGAGGAGGACGAGCAGTTGGAAAGAAAACAATCCTTTCGAGAGCGACGATGAGATGGAGGACGCGGAGTAAGATGAAGCCGAAGGAACGACGGATGATGAAACCTCTTATGGCGGAGAGGTCACGAATATTGTAGCAATCCGCCTAAGAAAAAGAAGTAACGGCCCTCGAACACGGTCGACACCATTAGAGAGGAAATTACCGGAGTGATCCCAACAAGGTTTCCTTTGTCGGCCGACCATGTCGTCAAAGGGTACGGTGCACAACTGGCGGCTATCACCCGGGCCGCTATCTCGATCAACACCGAGAATCTCCATCATAAAGATAATGTCCATTTGCGCACACTCCTTTTTGAGAAGTTGCACGCAAGATAGAAGTTCCCTCTCAGTATCGGAACACAAATTATAATGGGAATGAAGTAAACAAATCCGCCCTCTCAAAGATGAGCATCGCCATGGCTAGATTAAGAAATCAAATAAAGAATAAGATCATTAAAGAAGGGAAAAGTATCGAGGATATCCAGAAGTTTGACCTATAGATCATCGAAGATCAATACCAGGAGTTCAAGGCAATGTGCAAATCCGAAGCAGCTGCGGCCACGAGTACACGGGGAAATGTGTTGCAGACGATGAATATAGGTCACCACCATCTCGGATCTGGTGGTTATAGATGTGCGGATCCCAAATGGGATAAGAAGGACGACAAGTATAGAGCTAATAGGCAACCTAACCCTTTTGTGAAATTAGAAAACAGGCAGCTTTGAAACTTTATTAGGGCCCATTACCATGTGGACCAAAAAACCAAACAACTCACTACGAATCCTAAGGTGAAGAACTTCAAGGTTCTTGTGGTGAGGAAATTAACTACCACGGATCAAGTCGATTGCATTATAATCGGTGAAGTCGAATTTACAAACAGTTCACTTTACTTTTTCTGCAAGAGTAGGAAATTTCTTGTCAAGGAAATCATGCTGGTTATGCAAAAACCGTCGTCGGCTGGCCGTCTGGCCGGATTCAGGGGTAAGAATTGGATGGATAATTTTGGTCCACCGCCGAGGATGCGTGTGGCGGGAAGGAGCGATGAGGAAAACCGCGAGGTTCAAGAACTTAAGGAACAAGTGGTGTAGATCTCGCAAATTTTCCAAGACAACCTAGCAATCACCCTCACATCCATCCTGCCTAGCTTGGTGGAGTCAATAGCAAACTGGAATGCTGGTGGTCAACAAGGGTTGTGCCCAATTCCAAGCATGGTCAGTAGCCACTCAAACAACGCGGCGCCGGAAGTGTTGATGACTCTCCCTGCAATTACCGTGGTGCTGGATGCATTGGTGACTCCGCATGCCATCATCGCGGTGGTACTGGATCTTAATGCACTCGGTAGGGAGAATACACCCAAGGTCGGCACCACGCCATCAAGCAGCCCCTCTATCTTTTGCACGCCAGTGGTTGTATGCGGTGCCACGACATTAGCCGAGCTTGATGCCATCACAGTAAACAAATTAGTTTACCATTTTTCCATTTATTACTCTTATGGCATCTTTGACGCCATACATGTTTTTCATAGACGGATGTTCAATACACTCTCTTAAGCTATGTAAACAACGAGATGAGGGATGTTGCCAAGGTACCATCATTCAACCCTTGAACCACATGTTCCACTAAAAGCCGATGCTAGATACCATGCATCGGGTTAAAATTATTTGAATTCTAAGGGACTGGGATGACCTGAAACCTCCCATACAACCCCCAGGAGCGGATGAAGACGAGTCAGGTGTCCTTAGAAATTTCTTCGGTTTATTCATGCTATGGCCAAAGAGCATGATTTGTTTGGCGATAGCTAAGGCCATCATGTAGCACCACTGGTAAAACCAATACCAGAAAACCGTTGTGTTTTTCCTTATGTATCATCGTCACATCATCATGGATATGTTCTCTCTAAACTATTTTAGTAAAACCCTATATTATTTTGTACATTACATCTCTTTATATTCAAATTATAATCCTTGTTGTTTAAATTCGAGTAAATATAATTACCAAAATGATTTTAAATAAAATAACAGAAAACAGAAAATATTTTTTAAATAAAAACAAAAATAAAAATAAAAAAGCCTAGACCTAAACAGGCCAGGGCCAAAAGCCCAGCCGGCGGAAAGCCTATCCCTTCTACACACCCAGCCAAACCCTAGACCCATACCACACCACACCACATCCGTCCCGCCTACCTACTCCCTCCCCGCCGCCGACACACACCCACATCACACCACCACGCACCCTCCCTATACACGATCGTCACGCACACTACACGGTCACGTAGCACACACCCCAGAGCCCACCCGTGGTCAACCCCGCTCGCCCCTGGCCCCACCACTCCGCTCCCCCATACGCGAACACCATCGACCCCACCCTGCTTTGCTCGTACGCGACTTTCCTCTCTCCTTCCCCGTGAATCCCTCCCCACCATCCCCCTCTGCCCGATTCCCCCGTCGCTAGCTCTGCAGTGCCGCCTCTCCCTTCCCTTGTCGCCTAGCAACCGGCACCGGACGCACCTCCCTGCCTCTTCGGAGTCCGCCGCCACCACGGCCCTGCTCGCCTACGTCGTGTTAAGCGCCGCCGGGTACCGAACCCCCAAGCTCCTCCTTGCCTACCTCTCGCGCCCGCCACCGCCAGGGTCTTGACCACCGCCCGTGCTCGCTTCCTCCGGGCTACCTCTCCCCTCGTGTCGTCCTCTGCTTCCTCCCTCTACAAGCAGCACCAAGCCCTGCAGCGAGCGGCCCCCTCCGTTTCCGGCCGTCCGCGAGCCCGCTTACCTCACCGCCTAAGCTTCCACCTCGGCGGTCCGTGCTCGACCCGCACGCCATGCCATACCGTATCCCTATTCCCGCTCAGCAACATCGCCTTTCCCCTCTCCCTCAAGGTCACTCTTACATGGTAGTGGTACTCCAGAGCAAGTTCGTCTGTGCGTCGTTTTCTTTTGGGCGGATCATGTTGTTGCCTACAGATTTTTCTCTTTGATCTAGGCTTTTTCTCCGCTCAGCAAAATCTGTAGGCAACAACTCTCATGTTGACGCCACTACTCCCATTTTTCTCTTTGATCAACTCTCGGTGTTGTTGTTGGTGGGGATGTTACTCTATTCCCGGTTATACAAGATGGTGGTGTTGGCGAAACTTCTCGATACAAGAGACATGCGTCAAGATCTTCCAAAGACCTAGAGGACCTCCATCCTGGAACGCCAAGCCCTCTGACATGGCACCCTAAGGCGATGACACCGCACTCGAAGCTCTCCGTCTTGGAGGCCGGAGACCCACGACACACGAATCCGAGACCGTGGAGCCCCGATCTACCCGATCTAAAGACCGATCCCAGCACGCCGAACCCGTCAAACCCCTGAACCAAGCTCGTCAACCCCGATGCGTGACCCCTTTTCTAATCTCTTTTGCATATAAATTGAAAATGTCGCATACATCATGTCAATTGGTAGCCGTGGATTCACCTCGTAATTAAATATCAACATGATATAATTAAATATGAACACGATATGCAGGCTTTTCTAATATTATATTGGTCTCATTTAAATTTGTGTAGTAAACTATTGACATATTTTGCCTTGTTAAGTCAACATTTAAAATGCAGATATTTAAAAAACATGAATCATTTAATTAATTTTCGGGACCCCGGTTCCGCTTAATATTGCCTAATTGCATTACATCTTTGCCATAACATACATCATATATGCATCATACCCGATCTTCTTTCGTAGTATTAAATAGTGCGTCCGGTGTTTCTTCTAGTGTTTTGCTTCTTCATAGATAAGGCCGTTGAGTTGATGTGAGCTTCGACCTGATCTTCAAATAAACCCTCGGCAATGTTTTCCAGGCGAGCATTCTCCCTCTTTCTACATATCTTATATTTATAGTCTTTATTTTCTCCTATTGATCTATTGCTACCTGTATTGCGATGCTCTAGTTTTTGTATCCGTGATATCCCTTGAAGCCACTATATTGCCTTGGACATCTCCTATTATCTGTTGTTTGGTAGATAGTCGGCCTTGCATGTCGTAGTCGCTTGCTTAGGTGCTGCTGTGTGTCGTTAAGTACCACAGTTGTTGGAAGGTTGCCATATGCTTTATGGTTGAGACGATCATGACTTAAATTACAAATGATTTTAAATGTTGGGAATAGTTATAACTAATGTAGAGGCACCAGTGGGCAATAGATGCTATTTGGGTTTAAACGCTCACTAGTGTTCCGTAGGACCGCTAGTACTTGATACATATTCATTGACAATCGCACTATTCGCATGTGGGACCATTAATCCCCTTAGCCAGAGCTTGAATCATATCTTATTTCTTGGGGCCACAATGTAGTTTGTGGCTTTATTACTATCCTGTACTTTTGCCATGCTACTGCTTTTTTACTACCGTTGCTCGTGGAGAGCGTTTACTACTGTATTGTTTTGGAACCTCGTGCCATGTTTTTGCGGTATCGAAAAGCGCAGTCACACTTTCGGGTTCCCAGTCATTTACAGCCATCATCACAAACCTCTGGGTCTGTCTCGGATCCAGCCAAGTTCATGGCGGGTAGCTTAGTGGGGTGGCCCCGTAAAGTATTATATGAATCTTGTGATTGCTTTGTCGTAATGCCTCGTTGTGTTTTCATTTTATTTTTCTGAGGTTGATCGTGCTTGTGTTGCTATTTGTGCCCCCTATAAGGTAAATCTTTCTGAAATGTGTGTTCGCAGTTATGGACATCTTGGAGTACAATATCTTGATCATAGACAACTATAATTAAAGTAGTGCTATAAATTTGACTTTGGAATGACTACTAATAAGCTTCCCTACAACAGAATGGCTAAATAAAGTACCAACAACTGCTGGATTTAGGATGCCTCATGCTAATTGTATCTGACTAGTAAGTATTGCAACAACAACAGAATGGTTAACTAAAACGGCCCACTTATTATGATATCAGGTTGACTCATGCTATCTATATCTCACTAGTAAATTGCTGCAACTATAATGGAAATACTAAAACTGCCAACTATGTGAGTTTCCACGGTATGACTTCTTTGTTTAGGCTCGAAGGGGAATACTAGGATGGGTATATTTGGTGTTAGTATCAGGTTGGATCTGAATAGGCCTTTCTCATCTCTCTCTGATAGACGCTAGTTGTATCAAGTTTCTATAGGTTGTTTAGTTCATGCTGCGCTGCCGCTTTAGTCCATCATACCTATATAGGTGAGAGCCGCCAAATTCTAAGTCTCGTCATGTACCGACCTCAGTACTGACCACTCCATTTTCTTTTGCACTTTGTCGGCACCCCTTTTGCTGAAGCAGTTTTGTGATCGACGTCGTTAGCAAGGTTACCCTTTCGGCTTGGCCTGGGCAGGGTTATTGATGCCATTGGTTATTCTTCAGGGCTCTTAGCCCTGGGCAGGATCTTTGTACTGTATATCCATATTCTTCAACCCTGGCGTCATGTTGTACATATCTGTCCTATAGGTTCCATCATGGACTAATGTGTAATGGTATCACTTTATTTTCCAACCTCACGAAAGTGCCTAGTCGGCGCCTTTGAGTCGTTTCTATGCGGGTTTGGCGGGAATCGCTAAAACTTGCATATGGCCGATCCGAGGGTGTTACAGAGTGGTATTAGAGATCATTAGTTACGATACCCCACTGGTCAAGCCTATGCTGAAGAACCCCAAGAAGCGCCAGATGTCGTGCTGGGTATGTTTTCTGTTAACTCGGTACTTGCAAGAGTGTTGTTTGATTCTGGAGCATCGCACTCATTTGTCACTGAAGAATTTGCATGCACTAGTAAGATTCAACCAACCAAATTGAAGCATGTTATGATTGTTCAAATACCTGGTTCAACAACCAAAGCTAGGCAAATTTGCAAAGCCGTCCCTATCCGAATCCATGGCATAGATTTTTATGCTAATCTAATAGTACTCGGAACTAAAGGTTTGGAAGTAGTACTAGGAATGGATTGGATGTCCAAACATAAAGGATTAATTGACTGTGCCAAGAAAGCCATAACCATGACCAGTACAACCGGAGTATCAGTCGAGCATATATCTGAAACCTTGCCTCGTCAGTTCAAGTGCAACAAGAGTATATCCCAACCTACCATTGACCAAGTCCGGATAGTCTGTGAATACCCTGATGTATTTCCAGATGTTTTGCCTGGTATGCCCCCAGATCGGGATATCAAGTTTATCATTGAACTAATCCCGGGAACCGGACCCATAGCCCAGAGACCATATAGTATGAACCCGTCTGAACTAGCAGAACTAAAGAAGAAACTAGATGCCAAGCTGGAAATTGGATTGATTCAACCAAGTGCGTCACCTTGGAGATCACCTGTTTTGTTCATGGACAAGAAAGATGGAGGTAACTGTTTGTGTACGGATTATCGGGAGTTAAATGATGTCACTATCAAAACAAGTACCCGTTGCCGAAGATAGAAGACATGTTTGACTAGTTGACTAGTGCCAAAGTGTTTTCTAAGATTGATCTTAGGACTGGCTATCATCAACTCAAGATTCGCGCAGAGGATATTCCAAAGACTGCCTTTACCACCAGATATGGATTATACGAGTATACTGTCATGTATTTTGGATTAAGCAATGCCCCCGCTTATTTCATGAACCTCATGAATAAGATTTGTATGGACTTTCTGGATAAGTTTGTCGTTGTTTTCATCGATGACATTCTGATGTATTCCAAATCTGAAGAAGAACTTGAGCTACACCTAAGGACCATTCTTGGAACCCTTAGAGAGCAACAGTTGTATGCCAAGTTTAGCAAATGTGAATTCTGGTTACAGGAGGTAGGATTCCTCGGCCACATTGTATCAGCCGGAGGAATTGCCGTTGACCCTGCGAAGGTGAAAGATGTCGAAGATTGGCAAGCCCCAACCACTCAAACCCAAGTTCGTGCGTTCGTAGAAGGATTCTCGAGTATTGCCAGACCCATGACTCAATTGCTGAAGAAGGACAAGAAGTTTGAATGGACGGACAAATGTGAAGCGAGTTTTCAAGAACTCAAGAGAAGATTGATTTCAACCACAATCTTGATCATGCCGGACATCACCAAGCCCTTTGATGTGTATTGTGACGCATCCAAGATCGATCTCGGATGTGTGCTAATGCAAGAAGGCAAAGTTATATCTTATCTATCCTGACAACTGAAGCAACATGAACAGAACTACCCAACCCATAACCTCGAACTCGCAGCCGTAGTTCTAGCCCTGAATACATGGAGGCATTATCTCATGGGAAACCGTTGTGAGATTTATTCGTATCACAAGAGCCTGAAGTATATATTCACTCAGAAGGAGCTGAATATGAGACAGAGAAGATGGATTGAGCTAATCAAGGACTATGATCTGGACATTCACTATCACCCCGGTAAAGCCAATGTGGTAGTAGATGCCCTTAGCAGATTGTCGTGCCGCTTGAACTCCATGATTCTAAAGGAGCAACCAAGTTTGCACAAAGATATGGAAGATTTCAGAATGGAATTGGTAAGTGAAGGATTTTTGGCTAGCATAGAACTTCAACCCAGTTAGATCAAGGAGGCGCAGAAAGGTAATGCCAGTATCGACGGAATCAAACGTCATATCGGTATAGGCAAAGTACCCGAATTCGCCGAAGACGAAGAAGGAGTTCTGTGGTACAAAGGACGCCTTTGTGTACCAGCAGATTCGGAATTGAAAGAAGTGATTTTGAAAGAGGCCCATGATAGTCTTTATTCTATCCACCCCAGAGGAACAAAGATGTATCAGGATTTGAAGGAACAATTTTGGTGGCATAAGATGAAGAGATAAATCGGAAGCTATATCGCCAAGTGTGATATATGTTAGAGAGTCAAGGTGGGACATCAAAGACCCGCTGGACTGTTGCAACCTCTACAGATTTCGGAATGGAAATGGGATTCAGTTGAAACGGACTTTATCATCGGATTGCCTACTTCTAGTAGGGGAAATGACTCTATCTAGGTCATAGTGGACAAATTTTCCAAAGTCGCCCATTTCTTACCAATCAAGACCACATATCAGAGTTCGAAGCTAGCAGAGTTATACATCGCTAGAATCGTCAGTTTGCACGGAGTCCCCAAGAACATCGTATCGGATCGAGGAACTCAGTTTACCTCGAGATTCTGGAATAAAGTCCAAGAAGGTTTAGGAACCCGACTAGATTTCAGCACATCTTATCACCCTCAAACCGATGGACAAATGGAGCGAGTAAAGCAAATATTCGAAGATATGTTGAGAGCATGTGTGCTAGAGTATGAATCTAAATGGGAGGACTGTCTGCCTTTCGCAGAATTTTCTTATAACAATAGTTATCAAGCTAGTTTGCAAATGGCCCCATTTGAATTCATGTATGGAAGGAAGTGTAGCACCCCTTTGAACTTGTCAGAAGTAGGAGAGAGTCAAATTTTCGGACCCGACATCCTACGAGAAGCAGAAGAGAATGTTCACAAGATTCGTGAGCACCTCAAGATAGCCCAGTCAAGACAAAAGAGTTACGCCGACAAGATACGTCGAGACCTCGCTTTCAATATCGGTGATTTCGTGTATCTCAAAGTGTCTCCTTTGAAGGGAATGCAGCGTTTCCAGCTTAAAGGAAAGTTAGACCCCAGATATATCGGACCCTTCAAGATTCTGAACCGTCGAGGAGAAGTATCATATCAATTGGAAATGCCAGGGGAAATGTCTGCAGTGCACAATGTGTTCCATATATCGTTACTTCACAAATGCCTTGAAGTTCCAGAGAAGACTGAAGTGTTCAAGAACATCGATCACCGGACCGTAGAGATCAACGATGACCTGACCTATCCCGAAGTACCCATCCATATTTTGGAAGAAGCTTTCAGAACCACCAGGACCCGAAGCATCAAGTTTCTCAAGATTCAGATGAGCAACCACAGTGAAGAAGAAGCTACATGGGAGCGCGAAAATCACATCAGGACGGAGTTTCCCGATCTCTTTAAATCCTAGGTAATATTTTCTTTCTTCCTTTTTCAAATCTCGGGACGAGATTTTGTTTAAGGGGGGAAGGTTTGTAACATCCCAAAAATATCTAATCACTAAAATTAGGGTTAACAAAAACTTTGATTACTTTAAAATCATATGAATGCATGTGTGAATGAGATGAATTGATGAATGCATGAATGAACTTGTGTGATTAACCTAAATAGCAAGAAATGGTTTAAAGATGATAATAACATCATATAAAACATTTCCATGCAGAAACAAAACAAGAGAAAATCAAAAACAAATAAAATAAAGCAAATTGTCATTTTTGCCAATCTTGCTCACTAGGTCACTTTGAGTGTTTCTAGTTCGATATTTCAAGCAGTAACTTTTCCAATTCTTTTCACCCCTTGCTAGAACAAGTAAAAGTGAATCAAAGCCCACTTTTCAAAGTTGCAGAAACATTTGGCAACCTCATTCAAATCACAATTCAAAATTGAATCTTTATCATATGTGAAGATCACCCATTTTCAAAACCCAACCAAACCAGTGCCCCTTGACTAATCCAACTAACAAGAAACTCCCTAGTATTTGCCTAGCAAACCCACCAAGTTTGAATCCAAAATTTAAATTTAAAGTTCTTGCGGCCATTTCATCAAACACCTTGCAGATACAAATCAAACGAACCTCAAACACTATAGTGTGCAGTAAATTTGGCCTAACTTATTCCCTATCTACCTCACACTACACCCTCAGTAGATCATCTAACTAGTTTAACCCCTCTAGCTCACTGTAAACCAGACTATGCCATCAATGGCAAGCATGCCGAGCCTCACCTTGCCACCCCATTGTCGACAGCAAGCTAGGAGCAACACTAAGCCTAACAGCATGTCTAGCAGGCACCCCACCGTCCACCGCCACTCTCTGCCCCATCCCCGAGCAATGCCAGCCCCTGGACCACACGACACGCCCATGCCAAACCTCTCTGCGCGCGAGCCAAGAGCGCGCCAGTGCGCCACCCTCGACCAGCACCCACAGACCGCGCGCCTCCCTTGCCGCGTGTGTGCGTGATCACCATCGTCCCAGCAACCCCGCAGACATGCCCGTTCGCCGCCGCGCGGACCACCCGCGCTATGCGACATTAAAATCACCGTCGGACCCGCCCGGAGCATCGAAGCATTCCGACCGATCAGCAATGCCCCACGCCTCGACACCACGCCGTTGAGCTTCGCCAAGGAGCACAACACCGCCCTACCGTCGCCCATGCCAGTACCCTCTGTGTCGTCGACCACGACGAGCTCAGCCCGCGCCCGTCGGTCCCCTTCAGCCACTATAAATAGAGGCCTCCACCGCTCGTTTTATTCACACCAATTCACTCCCCTCTCACTCAGAACCACCCCACCTCACTCCCGGAGCGAGGCGAGCAGCGCATCGCCAGAATTTGGCCGGAGCCCGACGCTGCTAGAGGAGAAGGGAGCCGTCGATTGGAGCCGCCCCAGGAGAAGCTGCCGGTACCAGGAGAACCGCCATCGTCGACTTCGTCATTCGCCCCCGTCGTCGACCCTCGCCTAAGCCCCGGTGAGCCTCCCACGACCCCTACCTGCCGCGCTATGTTTCTGTCTCGCCGGCGCTGCCCGACATGGACGATGAACCAGTGCCGTCCGATTAGAACCAGATCCCACGGTCCACGTTGCCCCGTACCGCTTCACCCCTCCCCGTCTCATTGACGCATGGGTACATCCACTTAACCAGCCTGCGTACACGCTGTGTGTAGTGGGCCGGCCCAGTAAAACATCCCGCGCGACCCAACAATTCAAATTAAGGTTTATTCATTTAATTTCAAACATAGTTCTATACCTAGATTCAAAAATCAACCCAGCTCGATTCACTAAACCAAAATGCATGAAACCAATTGTTAGAAATGTACTGAAATTCTTAATCCAAGCCAGTTGGATTCAAACCATTTGGATTTGTAGATCAACCATGGTAAAAATAACAAGGCAGAAGCTTTTCTGCATTCAAACATTTTTCAAAATTCACCCATAAGAGCTTTTGAGTTGAATCCAACTCTCAAAAATCACATTTGATCATACCTTTCAGAATATGTAAAAACATATGATTTTACTTGCAGAAATAATGTTCAAGTAATGAAAGAATGCCACATAGGCATTTTTAGTCACTTTGTTTAATTAAAATAAAAAGGTTAAACCTTATTAAATTGTGACACCATTTTAAATCACATTCTCATGTAATGAAATGTGTGGTGATGACATGTGTCAACATGATCCCATGTTTGAGTTGGAGAATATTAAATCTTAAGTAGTTTTTTAATGAGTAGAAATTAATTTTCTTAAATAAAAGAAATAAGACAAGTGCTTTAATCCTTGTGATAATAGTGATGATGTTAGATCATCTAGTGTGACTTTTTGTGTGATGATTAAAAATAGTTAAGTATTGTTTGGTGATTGTGTACCTTGTATTTATTTATAGACGCTAGTACCAAACAAGGATACGAGGAGGAAGGAGGATACTACGAGGAAGAAGCCGAGGAGAACTTCAACCACTGCTCTTCACAAGGCAAGCTAACCCTTGCAACTATGAAAGTTAGAGAACCTATGCATTGCATTAAGCATGCTTGGTTAGATACATTTGATGATGCCCAATCCTAGTTTTACTTGCAAGCTTAAGTAATTTATTTTCTTTAACAAAGCTTTCTCTTAGAGTTTACATGGTGACTTGTAGATTCTAGAAAGATAACTAAAGTTAGCATAAAGAGCATAAAATTTGGCCTAAGTTAGATAATCTTGATGTCATCCTAAGGCATGAGATTGAACTTAGCAAATACACACTTGTTTACCACCCCTCATTAGTATTTATCACCACGTGTAGATGCTAGTGCTAAGCATAAAACTTTATCAACTTTAGATGGGAATACTTGCTGAAAATGGTTATGAAAACCTTAGAATGATGAGTCATTCTACTGAAATGTTTTGACATGTGTTTCCTAACACCAGATGATTTTGATGATGAAAATGTTGAGGCATGAGCCTTAGACCTTTATAAAACTGATGGTTGTCTGGATGCGATACCATTCCAATTTTACCGTACAACCACAATACCCGAAATTTGGGTAGGGATTGACTGGAAATTTATATACCTTAGTATGGGTTCCCTTGCGGCCAAGGTCTGAGCTGAGGCTACCTTGTGAAGATTGTCCACCTGTGCAGTATCCAAGATGACAGTTGGTCATGGTTGGGAGGCCAAACTCATAGGATAGGTGCCTATACTAGGGCGTGTAATTGAAAGGTTAGGATTGATTATCCGCATACTGAGTATGGTGAACTCAGGATTATTCCTGACAGATGTATCGAATGTTGTGGTGAAAGTGTACAATCTCTACAGAGTGTCAAACTATTCGAATAGCCGCGTCCTTGGTTATGGACTGTTGGAGTGGCCATATTGTTCCCCCGTCAGATTGTTTTCAAAATGACTTGTGAAATGATTGGTGACTTTGACTTGACCACAACAGTGGAATTCAAATTCCCCCTTAGGTGTTATAAAACTTTCAACTAGATTTCTTTGCTTCTGAACTTAGTAGAGGTAAATCTGGCTTTTTGCAAAACAACCTTAGAGCTTATATCCTACTACAAAAACCCCTTAACTTGTCAGTATTAGTTTGCGAGTACTTAAAGAGTACTCATGGCTTTGTCCCTGGCTATTCCCGTGGCCAGACTATGAAGAGGAGTACCAGGACGATGGACCATAGGAAGGTTACGACAACTAGGATCATCTCCCATCGTCAGCATTGCCTATGACCCCAAAGATGGAGCTTCGTCTACGCTATCGTTATCTTTACGTTATTCCGCTACTTGAGTTGTATTAAGAACTGGATCATGAGATCCTTATTTGTGTAATACCTTATGTATGGTTTGTAATGGATGATGTACTGTGATATCTAAATCTGTTATGTCTCGCAAAAATTGTAATCCTGGGATTGCGATGTATGGCATAACAAGCATCTGGGATTAAAAATCCGGGTGTTGACATTCCAACTCTCAAAAATCACATTTCTTAAGAACTTTCTGAATATATAAAAATATATAGGTTTACTTATAGAAATAATGGACAAGTAATAAAAGAATGCCCCATAGGAATTTCTAGTCACTTTATTTTATTAAAATAAAAAGGTTAAACTTTTATTAAATTGGGACACCACTTTAAATCACATTCCCAAGTACTAAAATATGTGGTGATGACATGTGTCAACATGATCCCATGTTTTAGTTGGAGAATATTAAATCTTAAGTAGTTTTTCAATGAGTAGAAATTACTTTTCTAAAAATAAAATAACTAAAACAAGTGCTTTATTGCTTGTGATAATAGTGATGATGCTAGACCATCTAGTGTGAACCTTTGTGTGATAAATAGAGTAGTTAAGAATTGTTTGGTGATTATGTATCTCGTATTTATTTATAGACGCTAGTACCGACCAAGGATACGAGGAGGAAGGAGACTACTACGAGGAGAACTTCAACCAGTGCTCTGCACAAGGCAAACTTCACTATACAAGTTAACTTAGCAAGCTATCCTAGCAAGATAGAACTTTGCAAGTCAACCCTTGCATTATAACTATGCCCACTAGATGCATTAAACATGCATTAGTTACACCACTTAATTATACCAAACCCAGTTTTACTTGCAAGCCTAGTTCTTTTATTTCTTTGTCAAAGCTTTTTTACTTTTGTTTACTTAGTGACTTGTAGATTTTAGAAAGATTATTAAAGGTAGCATAAAACTTGTCCTAAGATAGATAAATCTTGATGTCATCTTGAGGCATGAGATTGAACTTAGATCACTCACACTTGATTATCACCCCTAATTAGTGTTTATCCCCAACTTGTTGTTGATAGTGCTAAGCATAAAACTTGATCATGTTAGATGTTAATACTTTGTGAAAATGGTTATGAAAACCTTAGAATGATGAGTCATTCTACTGAAATGTTTTAACATGTTTTCTTCAACACCAGATGATGTTGATGATGAAAATGTTGAGGCATGAGCCTTAGCCCTTTATAAAACTAATGGTTGTCTCGATGTGATACCGTTCCAATTTTACCGTACAACCACAATACCCGAAATTTGGGTAGGGATTGACTGGAAGTTTATTTACCTTAGTATGGGTTCCCTTGCGACCATTGTTTGAGCTGAGGCTACCTTGTGAAGATTGTCTACCTGTGCATTTCCCAAGATGACAGTTGGTCAAGGTTGGGAGGACAGACTCATAGGAGAGGTGCCTATACTATGGCGTGTAATTGAAAGGTTAGGATTGATTATCCGCATACTGAGTATGGTGAATTCAGGATTGTTCCTGATGGATGTATCGAATATTGTGGTGAAAGTGTACCACCTTTGCAGAGTATCAAACTATTCGAATAGCCGCGTCCGTAGTTATGGACAGTTGGAGTGTCCATATTGTTCCGTCATTAGATGTTTTCAAAATGAATCGTGATTTTGACTTGACCACAACATGGTTGTGATATGAAAACTCAAGTTCCTACTTAGTTGTTACAAAACTTTTAACTAGCTTTCTTTGCTTCTGAACTCAGTTAGAGATAAATCTGGCTTTTTGCAAAACAACCTAGAGCCTAGTATTTCCTACTCAAAATCACTTCACTTGTTAGTATGATTTTGCGAGTACTTAAAGAGTACTCATGGCTTTGTCCCTGGCTATTCCCGTGGCAAGACTATGAAGAGAACTATCAGGAGGATGGACCGCAAGAAGGTTATGACAACTAGGATCATCTCTCATCGTCAGCATTTCCTGTGACCATGAAGATGGAGTCTCGCCCACTCTACCGTATTATTACGTTATTCCACTGCTATGATTGTATTAAGACTGGATCATGAGATACTTTATTTGTTGTAAGACCTTATGTATAGTTTGTAATGGATGATGTACTATGATATCAAATCTGTTATGTCTCACAAAAATGGTAATCCTGGGATTGCGATGTATGGCATAACAGGCATCTGGGATTAAAAATCCGGCAGTTGACAAGTTGGTATCAGAGCCATCCTAACCATAGGAGACCCTATATTAGAATGGACGTTTGAATCCAAAAACTTAGTTTCAAAACAAAGGAAGTGAGTATTTATGAAAACTTATTCTCATTCTTATCACCTAGATTCTTTCATGAAAATTCATTATTCCTCAAAAGTTCTTGCAAACTTACATAAAATTTGACACACTTGATCACTCTACTAAATTACTCATCCTAAATTCTTATAGATGGACGTGAAGTATAGCAAGTTCTATCAGTTGGGAAATGGAGGAGATATCATCTTTGAGCGTGACTTGGACCAGCTTTTGGAACTTCTGGAGCGCCTACACGCCGAGTTCTTCAGAGCTCAGCTCAACGATCAGGAAGGAGAGGAATTGCAATGGCTGATTGTTGCAAGTCTCCAAGGAAATATCAAAGCCCCCACCTCAGAGGGAATCCAGTTCACCTTAAGAGAGAACAACTGGCTAGATGGACTTGCCAGGGCCATGCAGGAAGCTCTTGCCCATCTTTGTGGGCAGAGTGTCAATCAGATCAAGGGTACCCGCTTTGAGTTCTTCCCAAGGCATGATGTTATGGGACAGCCACTGGAGGCACCATATCACCCTAAGCTGAAGAACCAAGTGGAACACCTCAGCTTCATGATGTATGACTGGCAGAAGGAGTTGGACAATGCCCGCTCCTATGCCAACCACAACTATGCCATCGCTATCCAGAAGGATCAGACCATTGCCATGCTAGTGAAGGATCGCTAGTCTCGTCGCCGTCAGCTTGAGAAGAAGGAGCGCATCATTGCCCGTCTCCGTCACAGGATCACAGAGTTGGAGGAGGCCGTCCACGAGAGGGACATGCATCTTGAGGAGAGGGAAAATGCAGGGGAGGATATCCGTGGAGACCCCTACTCTTACCTTAGTGATGATGATGACTTTCTAGAGGATCAATCCATGGACTTCACTGACGAGGATGGCTTCTCCTTCATTGATGATGATGAGGATGAGGAGGACACCGATTCCGAGGAGTAGTAGCAGTTGAGCACTAGCGTTAGTGAGTTGTATCCGGTCCCACTATATCATAGTTTCCCATAATGGTTCTTAAAACCATCTGTTCTTCCTTGTTGTGGTGTGTGTTTGTATCGTGTGCTATGAATGAACGAATGAAAATAAAGTTGCTAGAAAAATCTGAGTCAAACTTTGAAAACCTTTCAAAAAACATAAACCCGAACCTTAGAAATTCCCTTCTTGTCTCATGATTTATCTCAATCTTCAGTTGCCTCGTGGAGGAAGCACTTCGTCCCCTGACCCAATGTTGCAGATCTTGCAAATGTTGGCTGCTGACCGCGAAGCTGAAAGAGCCGAACGTCAAGCCAACATAGCCACCCCTTCAACACATAGCTCAGATGGCCAACAACAACCAAGTCCATGGAAACTAGGACAACCATGGATACAAGCTCAAGAATTTTCAGAACACCAATCCACCCATATTCACTAAGTCTGAAGAGCCCCTAGATGCAGATGATTGGCTACAAACCATGGAGAACAAGTTAGAAGTTGCAGGAGTGGAAGCCAATGAGAAGGTACTGTTTAGCACCCACTATCTGGCCTGAGATGAAGAGCTTGGTGGAACAACGTTCGCGCCATGACTAGAGGACAAATGATGACTTGGGATGAATTTGAACTCAATTTCAGCAGAACCCATGTGCCACCGGGTTTGATTAAGAGAATGATAGATGAATTTAGAGAACTGAAGCAAGGGAGGATGATAGTAGTTGAGTACCGTGATTTTTTTTGTCATTGGCTAGGTATGCACCGGATGAGATCGACACTGAAGCTAAGAAGAAGGAGAGATTCTTGAATGGTCTGCATGATGAGATGCAGACAGTGTTAGTTAATATCCCGTTTGTTGACATTGAAGCCTTAGTGGATTATGCCATTTAGATGGAAGGAAAGATAAACCAAGCCAATGAGAACCGCAAGCGTAGAATGATGCATCAACCAGGAACCCACCATACCCCAAAGTATCATCCCAACCCATCTCCAGGATTTGCCCCAAGAAACAATAGACCCCCGATGAACCGTCCGACCTATCCCAACCATGGAGGAGGAAACCCAAGGCCCGGAGGAAATCACAACAACCCCGACAACCCCAACAATTTCAATTGTGCACCGCCCAAGTTCAACAACAACAATGTCGCCACCAACACCAACACTGCCCCAAGAACTAGAAGCAATGATGTGCCTGTTGCAGCAAAGGACAAGTCCCAAGTGACTTGTTATGAATGTGGAACCAAGGGTCACTATTCCAATGAGTGCCCCAAGAAGATTGCCGCAGCCCCCAATGTGAATGCCCCATCTCAGCAGCAGCGTCGTGTTCAACCTGGAAGAAGATTCACCCCAGGGAATTCGCTCAACCTTAACGGTCGTCTGTTTCTCATGCATGCTGAAGAAGCCCAAGAAGCGCCAGATGTCGTGCTGGGTATGTTTTATGTTAACTCAGTACTTGCACGAGTGTTTTTTGATTCTGGAGCATCGCACTCGTTTGTTACAGAAGAATTTGCATGCACTAGTAAGATTCAACCAACAAAATTGAAGCATATTATGATAGTTCAAATACCTGGTTCAACCACCAAAGCTAGACAAATTTGCAAGGCCGTACCTATCCGAATCCATGGCATATATTTTTATGCTAATCTAATAGTACTTGGAACAAAAGGTTTGGAAGTACTACTAGGAATGGATTGGATGTCAAAACACAAATAATTAATCGACTATGCCAAGAAAGCCATAACCATGACCAGTACAGCCGGAATATCAGTAGAGCATGTATCTAAAACCTTGCCCCATCAATTCAAGTGCAACAAGAGTCTATCCCAACCAACCATTGACCAGGTCAGAGTAGTCTGTGAATATCCCATGTATTTCCAGATGTTTTTCCCGGTATGCCCGCAGATTGGGATATCGAGTTTATCATTGAACTAATCCCTATAACCGGACCCATAGCCTAGAGACCGTATAGTATGAACCCATCTGAATTAGTGGAGCTGAAGAAGCAACTGGATGCTATGCTGGAGATAGGACTGCTTCAACCAAGTGCGTCGCCATGGAGATCACCTGTCTTGTTTGTGGACAAGAAGGATGGAGGTAACCGTTTGTGTACGGATTATCGGAAGTTGAACGATGTCACCATCAAGAACAAGTACCCACTACTGAAGATAGAAGACCTGTTTGACCAGCTGACCGGTGCCAAAGTGTTTTCCAAGATTGATCTTAGAACTGGTTATCATCAACTCAAGATTCACGCAGAGGATATTCCAAAGACTGCCTTTACCACCAGATATGGATTGTATGAATACACTGTCATGTCTTTTGGATTAACCAATTCCCTCGCTTATTTCATGAACCTCATGAATAAGATTTTTATGGACTTCCTGGATAAGTTTGTCATTGTTTTCATTGGTGACATTCTGATCTATTCCAAATCAGAAGAAGAACATGAGCTACACCTGAGGACCATCCTTGGAACCCTTAGGGAGCATCAGTTGTATGCCAAGTTTAGCAAATGTGAATTCTGGTTACAGGAGGTAGGATTCCTCGGACATATTGTATCGGCCGGAGGAATTGCCGTTGAGCCTGCAAAGTTGAAGGATGTTGAATATTGGCAAGCCCCAACCACTCAAACCCAAGTTCGTGCATTTCTCGGATTAGCAGGATATTACCGCAAGTTCATAGAAGGATTCTCGAGTATCGCCAGACCCATGACCCAATTGTTGAAGAAGGATAAGAAGTTTGAATGGACGGACAAATGTGAAGCGAGTTTTCAAGAACTCAAGAAGAGATTGATTTTAGCCCCAATCTTGATCATGCCGGATATCACGAAGACTTTTGATGTGTATAGTGACGCATCCATGATCGGTCTCGGATGTGTGTTTATGCAAGAAGGTAAAGTAATATCTTATCATCCCGACAACTAAAGCAACATCAGCAGAATTATCCTACTCATGACCTTGAACTAGCAGCCGTAGTCTTAGCCTTGAAGACATGGAGGCATTACCTTATGGGAAACCGTTGTGAGATTTATTCGGATCACAAGAGCCTGAAGTATATTTTCACTCAGAAAGAGCTAAATATGAGGCAGAGAAGATGTATAGAGTTGATTAAGGACTATGATCTGGACATTCACTATCACCCCGGTAAAGCCAATTTGGTAGCAGATGCCCTTAGTCGATTGCCGTGCCGCTTGAACTCCATGATTCTAAAGGAGCAACCAAGTTTGCACAAAGAGATGGAAGATTTTAGACTGGATCTTGTAAGTGAAGGATTTTTGGCTAGCATAGAACTTCAACCCACTTTGATCAGTTAGATCAAGGAGGTGCAGAAAGGAAATGCTAGTATCGACGTAATCAAACATCGTACCGGTACAGGCAAAGTACCCGGATTCACCAAAGACGAAGAAGGAGATTTGTGGTACAAAGGACGTATCTGTGTGCCAGCAGATTCTGAGTTAAAAAAAGCTATTTTGAAAGAATCCCATGATACTATTTATTCTATCCACCCCGGAGGAAGGAATATGTATCAGGATTTGAAGGAGCAATTTTGGTGGCATAAGACGAAGAGAGAAATCGGAAACTACATAGCCAAGTGTAATATTTGTCAGAGATTTAAGGTGGGACATCAGAGACCCGCACGACTGTTGCAACCATTGCAGATTCCGCAATGGAAATGGGATTCCGTAGGAATGGACTTTATCACTGGTTTGCCTACATCTAGTAGGGGAAATGACTCTATTTGGGTCATAGTGAATAGACTGTCCAAGGTAGCCCATTTCTTACCTGTCAAGACCACTTATCAGAGTTCGAAGCTAGCAGAGTTGTACATTGCTAGAATCGTTAGTTTGCATGGAGTCCCCAAGAACATCGTGTGGGATTGAGGAACTCAGTTTACCTCGAGATTTTGGAAGAAAGTTCAAGAAGGATTAGGAAGCCGACATGATTTTAGCATAGCTTATCACCCTCAGACCGATGGCCAAATGGAGCAAGTAAATAAAATACTCGAAGATATGTTGAGAGCTTGTGTGCTAGAGTATGGATCAAAATGGGAAGATTGTCCACCTTTTGCAGAATTTCCGTACAACAACAGTTATCAAGCTAGTTTGCAAATTTCCCCATTTGAATTCATGTATGGAAGGAAGTGTCGTACTCCTTTCAATTGGTCGGAAGTAGGAGAGAGTCATATTTTTAGACCCGACATCCTACGAGAAGTAGAAGAGAAAGTATACAAGATCCGTGAGCACCTCAAGACCGCCCAATCCGGATAAAAGAGTTATGCCGACAAGAGACGTCGAGACCTTGATTTCAATATCGGAGATTTTGTGTATCTCAAAGTGTCACCTTTGAAAGGAATGCAACGTTTCCAGCTCAAAGGAAAGTTAGCCCCCAGATATATCGGACCTTTCAAGATTCTGAATCATCGAGGAGAAGTATCATATCAACTGGAACTACCCGAGGAGATGTCAACCGTGGATAATGTGTTCCATATTTCGTTACTTCGCAAATGTTTAGAAGTCCCGGAGAATACCGAAGTTTTAAAGAAGATTGATCACCAAACCATAGAGATCAACGATGACCTGGCGTATCCCGAAGTACCCATCCGTATTTTGGAGGAAGCTTTCAGAACCACCAGGACCCGAAGCATCATGTTTCTCAAGATTTAGTGCAGTAACCACACTGAAGAAGAAGCTACCTGGGAGCAAGAAGATTACATTAGGACAGAGTTTCCCGATCTCTTTAAATCCTAGTTTTCTTTTTCTCAAATCTCGGGACGAGATTTTTTTTAAGGAGGAAAGGTTTGTAACATCCCAAAAATATTGATCAAGGTTATCAAAGTCCAATCACGAAAACTAGGGTTAACAAAAACTTTTGTTAATTAAAAATCATATGAATGCATGTGTGTATGTGATGAATGTATGAATGCATGAATGGACTTGTGTGATTGTTGTGAATAGAAAGGAATGGTTTAAAGACGAAAACAACATCATCTAAATCAATTCCAAGAAGAAACAAATCAAGAGAAATTCAAAAACAAACAAAACAAGCAAATGGTCATTTTTGCCAATCCTGCTCACTAGACCACTTTGACTGTTTCTAGTCCAAGATTTCAAACAGAAACAAATCTATTTCTTTTCACCCATTGCTATACCAAGTGAAAGTGAACCCAAGCCCACCTTGCAAATGTAAAAACCCTAGTTTTAATAAATAGACATTAGGGTTTGAATGTGCATTCATGAGCATCATCATTTAAAATGCATGCAAGAAAATAATCACCAAACCCTAAAGCCTATTTTCCCCTTTCTATTTGAAACATATTCAAAATGGTTTTGAATATCTTGAAAAGTATACAAGTTATGGAACCCAAATGGTTATAAAGGGTCCCCACACTATTTGAAATAATCACAAAAGTTTCTTGTATTTTGAATCTATTCAAAACAGTTTTACAAATGAATATACCAAAGAGAAAAATAGAAACAGGAAAAAGAAAAAGGTTTTCTGAAAGAAAAACCTATTCCTAACTCTAACTGGGCCGAGCCCATTTATCTTCCCTAATCCCTTTGTCGCGTGTGCAGCAGCTAGCAGCTCGTCGACCTTGCTTTGCAGCACCCCAGAAGCCAGACCACCAAGCCCATGTGCAGCCCGCTCCCAGCCCGATACCGTTTCGCTCCTTCCGTCATCCTCTTCCTCCAGACGGCAAGCACCTGCGTGCCCGAGCGCGCGCCGTCGATCTCCGCCGCGCAGCAATTCCTGCCGCCACCCCTAGACAGATGGATAAGAACGGCCGTCTCCTCCTCTCTCCCATACCCGTCTCTCTTCCTCTCGTGCTCTCTGTAGGTTTCCCCAAATCCGCATGAAACCCTAGCTCCGGCCGCCGCTTCTCCCTGTCGTTGCTTCCCCCCTCGCTTGTCTGAGACCACTTCTAGCTCTGCCTCGCCGCGAGGATCTCCCTCACCAAAGGAATTAAGCCGGGAAGGCCCCACCTCGCTGGAATCAAGCTTTCCCTTCCGTCGGTCGTCGCCATTGCCGCTGTCGATTCGTCGCTGTCCAGCCTCGCCTCGCCTCCCTGACCCTTCCACCGTGTTCCTGGTGAGCTTGCAAGCATGCCAGTGCTCTGCTCTTCCTCCCTCTTCCTCTGGTTCTTCTTCCCCACGAGCACATGTGAGCACCGCCGCTGTTCGTCGTCGACGACCAAGATCCGAAGACCATTCTCTGGCGACGCCACCACTATCTGGTAGCCCGCGTTACCCTCTGTCCAACGCCCCCAACCACACCTCCCCGTGTGCTCTGGATCGATCGATCCATCCATGATCTGCAAGAATTGTTCATGGATGACGTCAGCATGATGTCATGCCTGTGAAATAATTCTTTTCTTTTTCTTTTATCAATTCTGTAAATGATTTCTATAATTATTTCAAGTATTTCAATTCTATGTTTTCAAGTATTTCAATTCTTTACATGTGCACGCGATTCTAAAGTATTTTATCGATAGATGGAGTAATCCTATCTGATGCATGTTACCTTTGAAGCCTATATTCCCTGATCCACTGCTCCTAGCATAACTAGGGTTTGGCTTGTGAAGCATTGCTAGAGCTGTTACATCTGTTGTGCTTAGCCATGCTTAGATGTTACCACTGGTCCATCCGGTTGATGAATCAGAGCTGAGAATGAACCTAGTTTGACAGGATGACATGGTATGATCAGATATGAAAGTTAAACATGCTAAGGCTTGTATGGGAGGCCACGGTGGGTTGTGGTTTTTGCAGTCCCATACTTGCCACTACTAGGACCTGATTTCTTGCCTATGGTCCAAGATGAGCGTATAGCCACACGGGGACCTGGAAACCCACTCGACCAACTAACTTGCCGTGTAGGTTCCATGAGTCACATAGTTCAGGCTTTCCATTCGACATAAGCATCTTGGATGTTCTTGAATGGAGGTGAAGGAGGTGCATTCATAACAGGTAGGTAAGCGTGGCCGGGAACAAGAGATGCCCGACATCCATAATCTTGAACCCTGTGCACATCATTAGGGACCAACTTCGGGACTCGACCCGTTATGGCGGCATCTCCCTAGTGCGTGACTCATGGTCTCGGCGAAAGCAAGGTAAAGGTCGTGGTCAACCACTCTCTGCCGGCCTTCCAAGGAAGAGGGCTAATCTATAGTGGCATTAAGAATCAGTTGGCGCATGTGGGTAAAGTTGTACACCCCTGTAGGGTTAAATATTTTCAAAAAGCCGTGTCCGCGGTTATGGACAAACTTGGAGACCATATTCTAAGATCATAGAGAACTTTAACATAATCGTAAAACTTGGCAAATTGATCAGCATGTGCTTAATGATGCTTCCTCATGGGTACAAGGGGGTGATCCTAGGTATGTTCAGCTGTGGATGATTCGGTGGATATCAAAAGATGATCAAAGCTAGAGTTACCGCTCTCTTATCCCCTTTTAAAATATTCTGATTAGTCAAGATTCTTCTCCCTCTTGTTTTACAAAACAAAGATTGATTTATGAAAAATAACTCCACCAGCCATAAGTCTTGCGGAGTACACCCTGTACTCACCCTTTCTTCGTTGATACTTTTGCAGCAGATTAAATGTTACCATATAAGAAGAGCTTCATGGCATCAACATCAACGAGTAGTTTGGAATTCCCAGTCGGCAGTCTGGGATCTATGGATTGGACGTCATCGTTATGCTTCAAGCCTCTTAGGCCATTGTTTAAGTTTGCTATACTAAATAACATAATTTGCCTTCCGTTGTTTGATGTTTGTGGTCAGTGACCTCTACTTGTAATATTTTGGTTTTCTACTAAGTTATGAGCTCGCTGTAATAAATTTTGTGTCATAGGGTCACTGTTGTGTTCCCGATTTTTCTCTTTGTACGCTCTCGAGATTAGGTTAGGCTTATGTTCAGACGAAGGTCTGGGATTTGTCTAACCTTAATCTCGGGGGTGTCATAGGTTTTGGTATCAGAGCAGTATCAACTATAGGAAACCTTTCTATTGTTCGATGTTGAGTCTAGTATTTGTGAAAACTATTTTCAAAGATGAAAATTATGTGTGAAAACTCTGGTATGCGTCTTTTTCTTCTTATCTAGTTTCATTCTAGCTCTAGGTTATCTTGTCCTGTTTTTACTTTGAAAAGTTCTTCTATCTCGTCTCTTCCTTCAAAGCTTAGGTTCCTTCTCAGGCATGTCAGTTCTCAACCATTTGACCTAGTGTGAGTTCTCTAGAGTCAGTTGTGTGTGTTCCCTGTTTCCTTTTGTTCTGTTTCTTCTGAGAGATTCCTTTCTATCATGATCTCTCTGTCTTTTGTACCCACAATATTATATTGTAGGATCCATAAAGTTCTGTTTTAGGCTTCGAGGTTTCCTTTCGCCTCGTGTGCCTCCTTTTTGTTTGTTTGGGTACTTCAGAAGTTGTATCTCTTTTGTAAGCTACCTAGTGATTACTATCTTGTAGTGTACGCTGTGTCACTCAAGTAATAGTTATTACTTTCTTTGAGTTTTAACCCTCGGATTTGAACCTAAGATCCCCGATTGTGCTAGATTCTGGTGTTGTGAATCTTGCACATGAAGCTGATCTTTAACCCAAGATCCATTTTATTGACCCTGTGGTTAATGTTCACACATTACCTCAGGATGGCTAGTACCTTCTAGTATAGCCTTCAAGCTTGTGGATATTGTCGCCATTGAATAGTGACTATAAGGAACTTCCCTACCACATGCTATGGCAGATGTTCTTTAATGGAACCAAATAGGTCACGACAAGAGTACTCTTCGCGAGACTCTCATCTGTATTCGTGACTCTTTCTGCATTGGTCTTCGGAATATTGTTGAATTATGCATCCATGTCTCGGGATTCTATCCAGAGAATGTTCCTTGCCCTTCTTGCTTTCCGATCTTTGTCTATCAGTTGGTAGCCAAGCAGTAAATGTGCATTGGTGTCTTATGATGCAAGATACTCTTGTGGTCCGTCATGAAAAACCATTTCAGAATGTCAGCAGAAACAAACTCCAGTACCTCATCATTTCTAAGACAAGGTCGAAGTGTTGTAATCCGCAGATTAATAAGCGATGATTAGCTTCTGATCTGTTCTACCGTAAAGTATCACACTCTTTCTATATTAAGAGGTCAAGCTAATATTCATGACCCTATTAATGAAGTGATGCTCTTACATATATTTACCATATTTCCTCTGAGTTGTTCTCACTCATGAGTGTTGCGTGTGCATAATGATGTGGCTATCTAAGATTCTTAGAAATTCTTGTTGCTTTGAACTTCATGGACATCTATATCATTCTTAGCGTGATTGGTTAACCCTATCACTAAGCAAAGGATGATTGTGTTACCAAGTCTGTTATTCTAGTGTATCCTCTTCGAAAGAGTTAGGCTTGTGCCGAACCTCTACGACTATGTCTTCTTGCCTTACCAAGCAAGTTTCCTCTCAAACTAAGTGACATATCGATGGTTCGTGATATTCTAGATGTCTACTAGAAGTATCGCCATGTTGCCACATGACCGTGTTGTCAGGTTCTTGAGTAAGCTGTTTCTTTAAACCGCTCCTTTCTCCAAGGATCCGTATTGGATAACCTGAACTAGTTGGTTGAGCTTAAACAACAAATTGGAGAGTTGTAAGACAAATGTTCTATCCAACTCTGTTCCTTCTTAAAGGGATTTCTAGTTTTGTTGATGCTGAAGTAGAGATAGTATGTCCTTTATGGATATGTTATCTTCCCTCCTTTAATTTGATTTGGGAAATCGTCAAATCAAACTCAGTACCAAGGACAATCCTGACGGTGTATCTATTCGTGATGTTTCACTTGAGTACATTTTCATGTCCTTTGGTCTGACCAATGTATATGCCTTGTTCATACAACATGTGAGTCCGTCTTCTGGGAGTGTATAGATAAGTTTGTTATTGAGCCCACCAATGACATCCTTACCTTCTCCAGGTTAGAAAAGATTCATATGGAACAATTTGCATTAATGTTGGAAACTTTTGAGAACCATCTTCATGTTATCTCGAAGTATGCGTTCTGGATGTTAGAAGTAACCTTCTACGATTCACGTGCGAATGTTGAAAGATGTCATTGTGGATTTGAGTAGAGTTATCTTTATTTCCTCGGGAATCATTTCAAGTCAGTTAAGCATATGCGAGGTAGTCTTGATATAGTAGGTTGATACCTTCACATGTCGAGAAGATCCTCCAAGCACACCAAGACACTGATTGATTTGTTCACGGAAGATATGAAGTCCAACAAAACTTATATATCCTCCTAAATGTTTCCCAACAAGGATTTAGTTGTGTTCGTTGCAAACAATTCATGTAGATGAAATTATCTATTGATAACTTGCTATCACATGGGTTCTGCAATCTAGCTCATCTTTTGGAGCTTGACATTGAAGTCCATGTCTTGAGAATCTAGTAACTTTACCTTTGCTGTAAATGTTGCACACTTTCTATTCGGATATGCTAAGTCTGAAGTATCTCTCCACTTAACCAAAGCTGAATCTCAAGCAGCAATGATGGTTGGTGTTCCGCAAGGTTTTAACATAGGTATCTCTATACATCTGGCAATATTGATGTAATGATTGGCACACTTAGCCGGAAAGACCTTTTGTCATATTCTCTTGATTCAACAATAACAACCACTCTTCATAAGGTTTCTTCTATGATTTATTATATGAGTTGTGCTTATGGTTTCCTTCGCATTCGAAGTCCGACCTTCACTTGATGACCGATTGAAGACTTGTTAAAAGTTTGTTATCGGTGTTTCGAACATCAAGGAGAACATTTAAAGTAGAGTTACTAAATGTCTCTCGGTCAATCCTCTAGACCCTGTTATGATGGCAATTATCTTGTTATGCCAAGTACCTGGAGTCTGAGAATGAAGTTTCTTTCTTCTCGTGTCATCAGGAATCTTCTCAACTATTCATCTTGGTGGTGTAAAGTGAAGTCATGATCTTTGGCAAAGATTTTTGATAAACCTGGATGAATAAAGAGTTCCTTTCTCTCTATCTACACATGTTGAAAGAGCGACCATGATTTTGGTAATCAATAGTTTCTCTTGTTACATGTTCCTTGTGACTCTTATGAGGCCTCTCCACCAAAACACCTTTCTATCTTAGCCTTCTGTTGAACCAAAGAATGACCCTTCCGTGTCAAAAGTAGTTCAACAACTTGGTTTTGTTGGTATCCATCTCTTCCACCTGTAAAACTCTACTTAAGCTATTTAGTAGAGGTTTACCTCTCGAAGTCTGTGTTCTTTATCTATTTTGTTTACAGTCCCCTTCCCTCAAAAGTCAAAACTCTTCTGCAAGCTCCATGGTTTGAATCCTTATGAAGACCAGTTATCTGTCACCTTGAAACCTTCTCCTTTTGTTTCCTCCGTTACCTTTACGTGTTTCATGTCGTTGGCTTTAGAGATGTTTGTCAAACATCTATCCATGAGTTGACCATGAGATACTCAGTTTGTGGTTCTGTGTCATTCCCTCTTTTCCTTAGTCTGAGCAGCCACCTCGAATATTATGAAGCGCTTCGTCCACTCTTCATGGTGTCATGGATTAACCTCTTCGAGAAGATCGTCGAAATTTAGTGTAACCCTGTTCCTTCTATCTTCCTACCTAGGAATCTCGGGACGAGATTCTTTTAAGGGGGATAGAATTGTAACAACCCTAGTTTTACTAAATAGACATTAGGGTTTGAATGTGCATTCATGAGCATGATCATTTAAAATGCATGCAAGAAAATAATCACCAAAACCCTAAGTCTATTTTCCCCTTTCTATTTGAAACATATTCAAAATGGTTTTGAATTTTTTGAAAAGTATACAAGTTATGGAACCGAAATGGTTATAAAGGGTTCCCACACTATTTTAAATAATCACAAAAGTTTCTTGTATTTTGAATCTATTCAAAACATTTTTACAAATGAATATACCAAAGAGAAAAATAGAAACAGGAAAAAGAAAAAGGTTTTCTCAAATAAAAACCTATTCCTAACTCTAACTGGGCCGAGCCCATTTCTCTTCCCTACTCCATTTGTCGCGCGTGCAGCAGCTAGAAGCCCGTCGACCTTGCTTTGCAGCAGCCCAGAAGCTGGCCCACCAAGCCCATGCGCAGCCCGCTCCCAGACCGATACCGCTTCGCTCCTTCCGTCGTCGTCTTCCTCCAGACGGCAAGCACCTGCGTGCCCGAGTGCGCGCCGTCGATATCCGCCACGCAGCGATTCCTGCCGCCACCCTAGACAGATGGATAAGAACGGCCGTCTCCTCCTCTCTCTCCCCATACCCGTCTCTCTTCCTCTCGTCCTCTCTGTAGGTTTTCCCCAAATCCGCATGAAACCCTAGCTCCGGCCGCCGCTTCTCCCCGTCGTTGCTGCCCTCCCTCGCTCGTCTGAGACCACTGCCAGCTCTGCCTCGCCGCGAGGATCTCCCTCACCAAAGGAATCAAGCCGGGAAGGCCCCACCTCGCCGGAATCAAGCTTTCCCTTCCGTCGGCCGTCGCCATTGCCGTCGTCAATTCATCGCCGTCCGGCCTCGCCTCGCCTCCCCGACCCTTGCAACGCGTTCCTGGTGAGCTTGCGAGCATGCCAGTGCTCTCCTCTTCCTCCCCTTCCTCTGGTTCTTCTTCCCCATGAGCACCTTTGAGCACCGCCACCGTTCGTCGTCGCTGTCCAAGCTCCGACGACCATTCTCTGGCGGCGCCACCACTATCTGGTAGCCCGCGTCACCCTCTGTCCAACGCCCCCAACCACACCTCCCCGCGAGCTCTGGATCGATCGATCCATCCATGATCTGCAAGGATTGTTCATGGATGACGTCAGCATGACGTCGTGCATGTGCAAAAATTCTTTTATTTTACTTTTATCAATTATGTAAATGATTTATGTAATTATTTCAGTAAAGAAAAATACCTGACATCTGGGCCCTATCTGAAAGTGATATTAACATATTCAGAAATGTTTTCTGATTAAATAAAATGTATAAGTATTTCCAAAATGTAAATTATTTTATAATATTCTAAAAATGATTTAAAATGAATTAAAATTGGAGAAATTCATAACTAATTCATTTTAAATCAGAAAAATACAAATAATATATCAAAATGTTCAGAAAAATGAGACCTATGTCATAACATTATAATCATGCATTGTTAATCAACTTTCATGGCAAGTATAATTAGAAGAACATAATGAACCCCATAGGTGATTCCGAGGATCCCCCTATTCTAGGGTTTGCACCTCTCGGACCCTGTTTAAAATGGTCGATCATGTTTAGGGTTACAATTCAACAACTTTTAACTTGTCATATCATCATTATTGTTTGAGAATTGCATCGATGCCATGTGTTGATTGTTTCCCTCTCTTTCCGGTGTTTGGTTCTTCTCCGGTAGAATACGATATCGGAATCAAGAACAAGGTCAAAGTTCGAGATCAACACCGTTGAAGCTCGAAGACCAATACTTGACCAACTATAATGAAGTCAAGTACCAGATGTCCGAAGCTCTTCTTTCTGGATATCAACTGGCAAAGGAAAGCGGAGCCCCACACATGATATAATCCTATGTTTTCAAGTATTTCAATTCTTGCCATGTGCACGTTATTCTAAAGTATTTTATCAATAGATGGAGTAATCCTATCTGATGCATGTTACCTTTGAATCATATATTCCCTGATCCACTGCTCCTAGCATAACTAGGGTTTGGCTTGTGAAGCATTGCTAGAGCTGTTACATCTGTTGTGCTTAGCCATGCATAGCTATTACCACTGGTCCATCCGGTTGATGAATCAGAGCTGAGAATGAACCTAGTTTGACAGGATGACATGGTATGATCAGAGATGAAAGTTAAACGTGCCAAGGCTTGTATGGGAGGCCACGGTGGGTTGTGGTTTTTGCAGTCCCATACTTGCCACTACTGGGACCTGAGTTCTTGCTGATGGTCCAAGATGAGCGTACAACCACATGGGGACCTGGAAACCCCCTCTACCAACTAACTTGCCGAGTAGATTCCATGAGTCACGTAATTGGGGCTTTCCATTCGACATATGCATCTTGGATGTTCTTGAATGGAGGTGAAGGAGGTGCATTCATAACAGGTAGGTAAGCGTGGCCGGGAACAAGAGATGCCCGGCATCCGTAATCTTGAACCCTGCGCACATCATTAGGGACCAACTTCGGGACTCGACCCGTTACGGCGGCATCTCCCTAGTTTGTGACTCATGGTATTGGCGAAAGCAAGGTAAAGGTCGTGGTCAACTACTCTCTGCCGGCCTTCCAAGGAAGAGGGCTAATCTATAGTGGCATTAAGAATCGGTTGGTGCGTGTGGGTAAAGTTGTACACCCCTGTAGGGTTAAATCTTTTCGAAAAGCCGTGTCCGCGGTTATGGACGAACTTGGAGACCCAATTCTAAGATCATAGAGAACTTTAACCTAATCATAAAACTTGGCAAGTTGATCAACGTGTGCTTAAGGATGCTTCCTCATGGGTACGAGGGGGTGGTCCTAGGTAGGTTCAGCTATTGATGATTCGGTGGATATCAAAAGATGATCAAAGCTAGAGTTACCGCTCTCTTATCCCCTTTTAAAATATTCTGATTAGTCAAGATTCTTGTCCCTTTACTCACCCTTGCTTCGTTGATACTTTTGTAGCAGATTAAATGTTACCATAGAAGAAGAGTTCTTCACGGCATCGACATCGACGAGTAGTTTAGAGTTCCTAGTCAGCAGTCTGGGATATATGGATTGGATGTCATTGTTATGCTTCAGGCCTCTTAGGCCATTTGTTAAGTTTGCTATACGTCATAGCATAATTTGCCTTTCGTTGTTTGATGTTTGTGGTCAGTGACCTCTGCTTGTAATATTTTGGTTCTCTGCTCAGTTATGAGCTCGCTGTAATAAATTTTGTATCGTAGGGTCACTGTTGTGTTACCGATTTTTCTCTCTGTACGCTCTCGAGATTAGGTTAGGCTTATGTTCAGTCGAAGGTTTGGGATTTGTCTAGCCTTAATCCTAGGGGTGTTACAGCAAACCCATAGAAACATTTGGTAACTTTATTCAAATGACAATCAAAATTAAATCTACATCATATGAGAAGATCACCATTTCTCAAAACCCAATCAAAACAGTGCACCTTGGCAAATCCAACCATAGACTACCTAGTCTGTGACTAGTACACCCACCAAGTTTCACTGAAAAATTCAAATTCAAATCTCTTTTGGCCATTTCATCAAACACCTTGTAAACACAAATCAAACACTATAGTGAGCAGTGTTTGTGCCTAACTTGTCTCCCCTCTAGCTCACAACACACTCTCAGTAGATCATCTAGTTAATTTAACAAGACCTAGCTCAATGTAAGCTTGACATTGTCATCAATGGTGACCATTGCCGAGCCTAACTTGCCACCCCAATGTCGAAAGCAAGCTAGGAGCCTTCCCTAGCCTCGCCAACCTTGTCTAGGACACAAGCCACCATCCACTACCACCCCCTGTCCAGAGACCAAGCATTGTCAGCCCCTGGACCACTCAGAACGAGGATGCCTAGCCTCTCTGCAAGCATGCCAAGAGCGCGCCAGAGCGCCGAGCTCGACACGCGAGCACAGACTGCTCCCTGCCCTCTCCGCTTGCGTGCGTGATCACCACCACCCTAGGAACCGCCCGGACATGCCCGTTCATTGTCGCGCGACCATGAGTGCCCGTGCGCCATTAAATTTCCCGTTGGACCCGCCCAGAGCATCACAGCGTTCCGACCAAATTGCATCGCCCCATGCCTCTCCACCATGCCATTGAGCTTCTCTAGGAAGAAACGCACCATACCCTACCCCCAGCCATGCTGTTAGCTCGCTGTGCAGACGACCACGACGAGCTCCACCCTCACCCTTTGGTCCGCTCTTCGCACTATAAATAGAGGCCTCCCCCGTTCAATTTCAGCACACCATCTCACTCCCCACCTCTCACTGATCACACCCACTCATCCCAGGAGCAAGGCGAGCACCAGGTGGCCAGAATTTTGCTAGAGTCTGCCGTGGAGGAGGAGAAGAGGAGCCGTCGATTGGAGCCACCCCTGGAGGAGCTACCGGTACCAGGAGGATTGCCGTCATCGAATTCATCGTTCGCACCCATCGCCGACCATCGCCGGAGCCCCGGTGAGCCCCCACTGACCCTCACTGGCCGCATTAGGGTTCAGTCTCGCCGGTGCTCCCTGGCAGAGACGACAAGCCCCAGCTGTTAGATTAGATGTTGATCGCACGGTCCAGATTGCCCCGTACCCCTTTGCACCCCCTGTCTTGCTGACTGGTGGGGACAGCAAATTAAACCCACCAGCGCACGCGCTGTGCACAGTGGGCCGGCCCAGTTACATTCCCGCGTGACCTAGTAATTCAAACTTAGGTTTTTCCATTTAGTTTCTAACTTAGTTTTGTATCTATATTAAAAATTCAATCCAGAGAGATTCACTGAACCAAATTGCATGAAACCAATTTTGCTAGAAAGATACTGAAATTCTTAATCCAAGACTGTTGGATTCAAATCATTTGGATTTGTAGATCACCTATAGTAAAACTAACAAGGCAGAGACTTTTTTGCATTCAAACATTTTTCAAAATTCAACCATAAAAGCTTTTGAGTTGATTCCAACTCTCAAAAATCACATTTGTTAAGACCTTTCTGAATATATAAAATACCTAGGTTTACTTAGAAAAATAATGGACAAGTAATAAAAATATGCCCCATAGGCATTTCTAATCACTTTATTTAATTAAAATAAAAAGGTTAAACCTTATTAAATTGTGACACCACTTTAAATCACATTCCCAAGTACTGAAATATGTGGTGATGACATTAAAGGGAATATGCCCTGAGAGGCAATAATAAAGTGTTTATTATGTATAATCCAAGTATATGATAGATGTTTATTTTGCATGCTATAATTGTATTAATACGGAAACGTTAATACATGTGTGTTTAATAAACAAATAGAAAGTTCCTAGTCATGCCTCTCTCATAAACTAGCTCATTGATTAACAAGATGATCAAGGTTTCCTGATCATGGACATTGGATGTTGTTAATAACGAGATCGCAACATTAGTGTAATGGTGTGATGAACATTCATCCGAAGTATAGCATTACGATCAAAGTAATTGAGTTTATATTTCTATAACAATTTACGAAGTGATCCTAATCCTTAGACCATGAGATCATGTCAATCACTAACACCAGAAGAGTTTCTTGATAACATCAAACGTCACATCGTAACAGGGTGATTATAAAGATGGGTTCAGAACTAATAAAGTGTTATGTTGAGGCCCATGGATCGAGAGTGGAATTTTTTCATCCCGATGAGGGATAGATATACTCTGGGCCCTCTCGGTGATATCACATTTGTTATCTTGCAAGCAAGTGATTTGATCACTAGAATGTTATATCAGGGGAACAGAAAAGAGTGCATGTCAGTAACGAGATCAAACTAGGTATGGAGATACCGATGATCGAATCTCGGACATGTAGTATATTGTGAAACAAAAGGATTAAGATACTAGCGTAAAAGGTTTCGACGATCACAAGAAAGTCATCGTTGAATGTGTGGGAGTCAGTATGGGTCTCCACATCCCGCTTCTGATTATTGATCTGAGAAGGGTCTCGATCATGTCCGCATTATTCGCGAACCGTAGGGTGACACACTTAAGAGACAACGACATCCATTTGGAGAAAAAGTTTCATGCCGGAAAGAATAACAAGTGCAGGAATTTATTTCACTAGATACCGAAACATGTTTTCAGGTGAAATTGCAGAAAGTGTTTTTGCATGTGAAATGAAATACTAGCAAGGGGTTATATGTGAATGTTTGTCATTAAAGTAATTGACAAAATTCTGAATAAATAAAAGGAGTTTTATTTAATGAGAGTTTGCATTAAATTTGGTGGAAATTTAATGGGAATTTGAGTGGGATTTTGAGTGGAGGGAATTGAAAGGATTTTTGTGAGTGTAGTGTCCACCCACATGAATGAGGGGAGGGCAAGGGGGCAGCCCCCATGCGCTGGCCACCCCCTTGGGGTCCCCCTCTCCTATAAAAGGCACCCCCTCCTCACTTCTCACTCACACCTCCTCGAGAAGGATCTCTCTCCCCGTCTAGTATTTATCCCCCATGGTCTCGGACTAGAGAGATACATGTTCCCGGTGGCTATTGGGCAAGAAAGAGTTATGCTCCCACTGCATCGCTGGAGCGAGGAGGCAGAGGTTACTCGGTGCCTCGGACGTGTGTGCGAGCACGGATGCGCTGCTGATTTGCGGCCCTAGGACTTCCCCTTGATCTTGAGATTGGCAAGAGATCGTCTACATCAACCACGAGTTTAACTCGTTAAGCTTTGTCGATCTTCAACGGTATGTTCTCTACGGATATACATTCGCCCATTGTTTGTATCTAGTAGATAGATCGGTTGCTCGGTGCCTCGGACGTGTGTGCGAGAACAGATACGCTACTGATTTGCAGCGCTAGGACTTCCTCTCGATCTTGAGATCGGCAAGAGATTTTCTATATCAACCACGAGTTTAACTCGTTAAGCTTTGTAGGTCTTCAAGGGTATGTTCTCTATGGATATACATCCGCCCATTGTTTGTATCTGTTAGATAGATCTTTATACATAGTTGTTCCCATCGTAGGAAGTTTTTTGTTTTCTATGCTGCGAACCCTACAGTGGTATCAGAGCCGGATCTATGCATAGATGCTTTACACGGGTAGTACACATATGAGTATGTGGGCGATGATGATCATGTTATTGCTTCTTAGTTGTATTTTTGATATTGGTGGCATAGTGGGATGAAGCGGCCCAGACAAATCTTACATGTCCTCATACATGAGACCTGTTCCACGCTTGACATGCAAATAGTTTGCATAAGTGGCTAGCGGGTGTCTGTCTCTCCTACTATAGTCAATATCTAATTTACAACTAGTTGTCAACAATTTGGTTATCCTCGTTGTGGTTCATGTTCGTAGGTAAGAACGGTTCTATCTTCGAAAGCCCTAAGCCACGTAAAACTTGCAATGGATAAATTAGAGGCGTCTAGTTTAGATTGTTGTTGGGCTAGTGTTATGATATGGTGATGTCATATACCAAATTCTAGATTTGGTACTACATAACATACATGTCATTGCATCATATTCATCCTTGCAAAATTTCAGTTTAAAAAGGTTTTGGCAAAACAAACCACTTACATTGCATTTTGAGACCTACATTTGAACACTTGGTTTTACCATGCTTCTGTTAAAAACATTGTATTTTGGGTGTATGGAAGTCACAGGTGCATAGAGGGTTCCGTCACGAACCCGTAGCACTTTGAATCGCCCAAATCGGAGCTTCGTAGCAAAAGTTATGACAATCTGAATTTTGTCTAAAATTCTGGACAGTTCAGACAAAAATTCAGTTAAGAAAAATCATGAGGGAAAAAGAAAAGGAAAAATAAAAAAAAGAGAAGAGGGCAGCCGGCGTGCCAGCCGGCCCAGCCGGGGCCTGCCAAGCGGCATCCCGCCAGCAGCAGCGGCAGCAGCCAGCAGCGCGCGCGCGACCGATAGTTAGCCGCCGCCACCGAGCCCTCTGCCACCGTGGGCCCCACCTGTCATCACCCCAAACATGTTCATCTCAAACTCCAACAACCAGCGTGTTTCTCGCAGGATTTCGTGTCGATTTCGAACCGTTTTCACCGAAATTTCTTGCCTATATCAATCTACACGAACCCCTCTACGAAACCTCCCAAATTTCGCCCTCTCTCGCGCCGCCATCGACGAGCAATTGCTCGCCAGAGTTGCGAGCCGCCGCCGCCCGCGCCTCGCGCCCTCTCTCACCTCGCTCGCTCGCGACCCCATCGCCGCCGCCTACTGACCCCCTTCTCCTCCCCTGTAGGACCGCGCCCGCCGCCGCCGAAGCCGCCGACGCCGCCGCCCGTGCTCCAGCCGGCCGCCGCGCTCGCCCCGTACTCGCCGACCGCCGCCGCCGCCACGAGGAGCTCCGCCGCCACGCCACCGACGATGTCCGCCCCTCAGCCGCCGCCGAAGCCCGCCACGACCTTGCCGCCGCCGCCCACCGGTGAGCACCCTGCCGCCTCGCTCCCCTGCCGCACGATCTCGATCCAATGGTCCAGATGGACCATGGAAAGGTCAGCACTGGCCGCTGACCAGTCAGCCGCCACGTCAGCGTGCCACTTAGGCGCAGTCAACAATCAAAGTTGACTGTTTAATTTTAATTCAATTTAATTGGCAGATTTAGTTCCAATCTTGAAAAATTCATATCTTTAGATCTACTGGGCCAAAAATTTCAAATAAAATATGTGTGGAATCAGTGTCTCACGTAGAATACTGCTGTACAGTTGTTTTATACTTTTACATCAAGGTTTTTCCTTAGTTAATTAAATGAATTAATGCTTCTTTTAGAGTATTAAATTCATAGAAAAAGTTTTGTAACTCCAAAAATTGCAAATAATATGTCCCTGGAATCAGTAGAACAAGAAGAATATTACAGTGAATTAAAAAGTTAGGCTTATAGTATTGGAATTTGCAGAATATATATAAAGGCTTACTGTAGTATTTTAATTACTCAGGGATTTATATAAATCCTTTTTGAGTAATTGCAATTGGTACTGACTCTATTCTAGGATGCCTACACAGTGGATATTTTTCCAACATATTTAACAAACAGTTTAATTGTAGTGGCTAATTATTTAGTTTCTAGCTCTATTGATGGGCATTTAAAATTGCATGCTTTGTTTTCCTTGCACCAAAAATATTTTCCATGCATGCATACAGTAGGGATACTGAATAAAAATATGTGATGCTACTGTAGCAATGTTCAACTTGTCATGCATGCATCTTGCATTGCCATTATTTGCATATGAATGTGTATGGTTTGTTTATGTGATTGCAATTGTATCGTGTAGATTGTGACGAGTGCAACGCTTGCTCGTGTGTGGATTGTTCGTTCGACCGCTACAGCCAAGGCAAGTAGATGCTACCTTGATCATGATGTTGTCCTACTATTCTCAATGCATTGTCATGTATTTTGTAGATGCATGTGTAGGATATTACTATCGCTATGCTATGTCCTATTATGTGGTAAGGTTTCCTGTAGTTGAACCACTGTTGGTAGATGTGCTTAGCCATGCTGTGTTGATCGAGAGCTGGGTTACATCACTGAAGTTGTTTCTAAATGTGTTGGTTTGCAAAAACTAAAAACAACTTAATCATTGAATCTCCTGGGTGTGATGGGATTGATAATTTTTGGTGGTATCATTGCGGAAAGGCACCCAGGTATCAAGAGAGAATGATTGGCTTCTTTATTTGGTAGCTTATGTGTACAATCATGTGCCAATAATGGAATGGGCGGTTGGTTGGAATCAGTAGGTTGTGGTAACTCAAACCCACGTATCCAGATATGTAGAATTTTGGTAGGTTGGACCGGTGCGTGTCGGGTTTGGGGAGCTACTTCCCGAACGGTCCCTTCTTGGACTTCTCCCTATCATCACCCAATATGAGAGTGGTGGTACGAGCTGGGCTGGCCAAGTCACATGGGTAAAGTGTACTAACCCCTGCAGGGTGTATAAACTAATCAATTAGCCGTGTCCCCGGTTATGGACATCTGAGTTGCTTGATATTGATTCCATGACATGTTTCTCGCTCATTCCAATTTCCTAATTTCTTTAATGATGTTGGGTTAACTTAAATGGGACCTTTTCAAAGAAAATCAAAAAATGTTTATGAAAGTAGGACAAAGGTGTTTGAAAATGCAAGCTAGCCACAGCTCCACTTGCCAAATAAGCATGTATATGCTAGGTTTATTGTCTCCTTTAATAGCTCTACTTGCCATACATTCCATGTATTGACCCTTCGGGGCTGCTACGTTTCATGTTGCAGGATATTCCGATTCTGAGTGATCGATTTAGGCCACAGTACTCCACTCGGCACTTGTTCACTTGTGGGCAATTTGAAGAATGGAGGATTTACTATATTTATGTTGCTACTTGAATAATTTGAGCTAGCCTTGAGCTAAGATTTTATGGTAATAATGATACTCTGGATCTTCGTTATTTAATACACGGATATTTTGCTATGTTATTCATCTTATTCTATTGTGGGCCAATGAACCGATCCAGGGATTGACATGTCACATAGAATCTACGGTCTTTTCAGAACCGTAGTCTTACAGGTGATGTTGTAAGTATAAGTATGATATTATACTCTTACAACACACATAACATGTAAGTTCCATAGACCTTGGCCTTACACATAAAGGTACGATAGTGATCATACCACGGTGCACATGATAGAGATCATATGCGGGAACCATATCAATTCACTTATAAACATGTGATGTTTGATAGCATCTTATATTGCTTGTTTGGCATTTTATTAGCATAATAAGATGATCCCTCATTTAAAAATCAAGATAAGAATGTGTACTTCCTTTAGTATGCACCGATTATGTTTTCGTCGCTCTAAGACATCACGCGATGATTGGGTGTTCTTGGATCCACGACCATATTTCGTGTGTAAGACGGTTACACACGCGAATACTAAGTTTCTTACTTGGCAAGCCTAGAATGTATAGACATGGCCTCGGAACATGGACCGAAAGGTTAAGAATGAGTCATATAGTAAATATGATGCCCATTTGATGCTCGCCTTTGAAGCTACACCGACTCAGGTGATGATCGGACTTGGTGTAGTGGATTCGGCTCATGTAATCACCAAAACGGCACGAGGGATGTCGTTTTTGAGTGGGATTTCATTCGTAATGTGGATTAGTTGAACTCAATCTATCATAAACTTAGTCTAAAGTTTACAAATTCTGTTTTATATGGCACCACCTGCTTTTAATTTCAATGTGTTCATGGAGAAAGAGAAACTTGCAACGAACGGTAGCAACTTTACCGAATGGGCCATGAATTTGATGATTATCCTCTCTGCTGCACAAAAGCAATATGTGCTAGAAGCGCCGCTAGGCCCCCAACCGTTCGATGATGCCCCTGAAGAAGAGAAGAATGTCTATCAGACTTGTCAGGAGGACCATAACTTAGTTCATTGCGGCATATTGTATGGGCTAGAGCCGGAACTTCGAAAGCGTTTAGAAAACGGCACGCATTTGATACAATGGGTGAGTTGAAAATGATTTTTGACACACATGCTGTTGTAGAGAGCTACAATGCTTCAGAAAAGTTCTTTAGCTGCATGATGGAAGAGCACAACTCCGTTAGTGAGCATGTACTCAAGATGTCGGGTTACGCCGATAAGCTTGTGTCCTTGGGAATATCGATTCCCATTGACTTAGGAATCCATCGTGTTCTCAGTCTCTACCACCTAGCTATAAGAGCTTCGTGATGAACTATAATATGCAAGGCATGAAGAAGTCTCTCCCCGAGCTTCTGTCAATGCTTAAAACTGCAGAAGTGGAAATCAAGAAGGAACATCAATTGTTGATGATCAATAAGAACACTAGTTTCAATAAAGACAAAAGGGTAAACGGAAGGGAATTAAGGGCGGCAAGACGGTTGCCGTGACTGAAAAGAAACCCCGATTGGCCCTAAGTCTGATACCGAGTGCTACTATTGTAAGGGGACTGGCCACTGGAAGCGCAACTGCCCCAAGTATTTGGCAGACAAGAAGGCCGGCAAGGCAAACAAAGGTATATATGATATACATGTTATTGATGTGTACTTGACTAGTGCTCGCAGTAGCACCTGGGTATTTGGTACCAGTTCAGTTGATAATATTTGTAACTCGAATCAGGTGTTGTGGAACAAGCGATCGCTGGCAAGGGGTGAGGTCAAGATGCGTGTCGGCAATGGATCAAGCGTTGATGTGATCGCCGTCGGAACGCTGCCTCTCCACTAGTCGTCGGGATTAGTAATAAACATGAATAATTTTTATCTGGTGCCTGCACTGAGCATGAACGTTGTATCTGGATCGTGTTTGATGCGATGTGGTTATTCATTTAAATCCGAGAACAATGGTTGTTCTATTTATATGAATGAAATCTTTTATGGTCATGCACCGATGATGAATGGTTTATTTTTTTTAGGGTAAAACAGTAGGTCAAAAAACCCCACTGCAACTTTTATAGATTATATAGAGTTACAAAAGAATATTTACAACCATATTCCACCTCAAAAAAGAGGGATAACATGCTAATCAACTATCTCCTGTCTAAATTGGTTTCAATCCAAATCTTAAGGCCCTGATAATACTTCTTCTTAATTCTATAAAGGACCCATCTTAATTCCTGGGCTACAATAGCCTTCCAGGTCTCCATCGATGCATGCTGATTGTTGAAAATTTCATTATTTCTGCAAATCCAGATGCTCCAAGTTCTAATAATCAGATGAATGGTTTATTTCTATTGGATCTCGATAATTGTGTTACACATATTCACAATGTTGATGCTAAAAGGATTAAACTTAATGATGATATATCCTCATATATGTGGCATTGCCGTCTAGGTCATATCGGCGTTAAGCGCATGAAGAAGCTCCATTCGGATGGACTTTTGGAATCACTTGATTTTGAATCATTTGATACATGTGAGCCATGCCTTATGGGCAAGATGACTAGAACACCGTTTTCTGGTTCAATGGAACGGGCGACGGATTTATTGGAAATTATACATGCTGATGTATGTGGTCCAATGAGTGTGTCGGCGCGAGGTGGATATCGTTATTTTGTTACTTTCACGGATGATTTGAGTAGATACGGTTATATCTACTTGATGAAACACAAGTCTGAAACTTTTGAAAAGTTCAAGGAATTTTAGAATGAAGTGGAAAATCATCATAATAGAAAGATCAAATTTCTACGGTCCGACCGTGGAGGTGAGTATATAAGTTACGAGTTTAGCACTCATATGAAAGAGTGTGGAATTGTTTCACAACTCACACCTGCCGGAACACCACAGCGAAATGGTGTGTCGGAACATCGTAATCATACTTTATTGGATATGGTTCGATCTATGATGTCTCTAACGGACTTGCCGTTGTCATTTTTGGGTTATGCACTAGAAACTGCTGCATTCACTTTAAATCGGGAACCATCTAAATCCGTTGAAAAGACATCGTATGAATTGTGGTTTGGAAACAAACCTAAGCTGTCATTTCTTAAAGTTTGGGGATGAGATGTTTATGTGAAGAAACTTCAACCGGATAAACTCGAACCCAAAGCGGAAAAATGCGTCTTCATAGGATACCCTAAGGAAACAATTGGGTATTCCTTCTATCACAGATCCGAGGGCAAGGTTTTTGTTGCCAAGAATGGATCCTTTCTAGAGAAAGAATTTCTCGTGAAAGGTGTGAGTAATCGGAAGGTAGAACTCGAAGAGGTTATTGAACCTTCTCTTGAATGTATGGCGAGTGGCGCAGCGCCGGAATTCGTTCCGGAGTTGGCTTCACCAGTTGAAGAGGTAACTAATGATAATCATCATGAAACTCCAAAAGAGAGTACTACCGAACTTCGCAGGTCTAGCAGGACGCTGAAAGGATAGAGATGTCGCTTAGAGGGGGGTGAATAGGCAATTTCAAAACTATTACGGTTTTGGCTTGATAGAATGCAGAATTAAACTAACGTTTATTTTACAAGCACAAAACCTAAATACACTAGGCTCAACTAAGTGCACCAACAACAAATTAAGCTAAGCAAGATAGCACAAGATAAATATACCACAAGTGATAAGAAAGATATAAGTACTTCAAGCTCGATGGCTATCACAAGGAAAGTAAGCTCGGATATAGATATAACCGAGGCACGTGGAGACGAAGATGTATTCCCATGTTCACCACCTTTGGGAAGGGGGCTATGTCACGTTGGAGAGGTGTGAGGTTCCATGAAGGATTCCTCATGCGCCACAAAGGCTCACCTTCTTCTCCGAGTCTATCCCACGAAGGAATAGGCCCTTTCCTTATGGCTAGCTTTTCCTCCACTCCGGAGATGGCAAGCTCCACAACCACTTCACAAGATCCACGAATGAGAAGCCCAGTTCTCTTCACAATCTTCCACGAAGAGAACACCGCGTCACCAACCGCCAAGCCAACTAGGAGGTCACCCTCCAAGAGTAACAAGCTCACGGTCTCTTACTCGAACAAATCATAATGGAGAGCTCAACACTTATGCAAGAATGAAAAGCAAGAGCACCAAGGTTCTCAAATCCCACCAAAGCAACAAGTGCTAGGGAGGAATTAGAGAGGAAGAACAATGGTGGAAGTCAACAAATGACTCCAAGATCTAGATCCAATGGGTTCCCCGCACTTAGAGGAGGAATTGGTTAGTGGGGATTGCAGATCTAGATCTCCTATTCCAAAGCCCTCAAAAAGATGCAAGAATCATAGGAGGAAGAACCCCCTTTTATAGTGGAAAGAAAATATGGCCGTTAGGAGAAAACTGTGCGAATCGGTTGAAAGTTCGGTTGTACCGGCTCCAGAACCGGATGGTTCGGTTGCTGGACCAGAAAACCGGATCTCAACCGGGATAAGGGTCAGTACATACTCTCGGATAGACTCGGTATAGAAAAACCGAAAATCCCGGTTGAAACCCGGTTGAAACTCGGTTTTCCGGTGCTGGCGCCGGACCACCCGGTCTGGGAGCCGGTTGAACCGGATCCACAACCGGGATGAAACTGACTTCACAGAAAACACAATAACTTTTGCTTCCGGACTCCGATTTTGATGATCTTGGGCTTGTTTTGACAAGGACAACAAGCTCTACAAGATTTTGTAGAGAAACATCATAGGCCAACAAAGTAGAATAGAACCAAATGAAGAAAGGTAAGAAGCCTCCCTAAATAAGAACCGATAAAACCTTCAATCTCGAAAACGCCATAGAAGATGCATACGAATTCCGTTTTCGATGAACTTGGGCTTGTTGAAGAGCTAGCAAAAATCTCAAGAACCTCACATGGAGAAACACTAAGAAGCAACAAAATAGGAAGATGCAAAGTATGCAAACGATTGAGCTCCCTATGACGATGTGATCAAGTTACACAACCGAGAGCCCCTCTTGGTAGTGCGGCTATCTATCCTATAACCCGGTCTCCCAACAACCACCTTGATACTGGTAAAAGGAAAACCTAGCAAGGCCATACCTTTGCCTTGCGCATACCGCTTGATCTTGATGACAATGCTTCAAGCTCCACCCAAGCCGGAATGCAACACTTGACCATTGTTGCTTCGTGAAGACTCCTAATTTGGTCCCCCATACACCACTATGGGATAGCTTCATTAATACATGTCTTAACATGTCCATTATCACCAATATGGACGGCAAGCTTCAAGCAAATGATCTTCTCGAGATGCTTATCTTGAACTTGCCTTTCTCAACCTTGATGACGATCACCACTTGATGTCATCCTCTCATGGTCTATATAATATCTTCATTTTGAAGCATGCCCATGGAAAGATACCTGTCCCATATAGAAAACACAAAGGCAAATATACAATGGGTTAGTTCATGATGCATAATTGACAAGGCTTACCATACCACAAGACCATGTGGTACATTCTTTATGCTTCATGTGTTGACCAAGTTGAAATCACTCTTCACTCTTTGTATTGGTCAACCAAGTATCTTCTCGTGATCCATCTTAATATATTGAGGTACATAAGGAACTCTTCATTTGATTACATGCTCTAAATCTTAGTCAACCATAGCTCAACTAATGAGGCTATCATGACATCGACTTAGAGCCATATCTTGAATTCTTCTATTGAGATCACACACTCAAGATCTTGATCATATCATATTCTTCTCTTCAACTCGATGATTTTGATGCCAATACTCAAGGTATATCTTTATCTTCATGGCATCCATACTTGAATCCAACACATGGACTACAAGCATGACCTATGGAATATACCTTCATATAAAACTCAGTGAAAACATTAGTCCATAGGGATTGTCATTAATCACCAAAACCACACATAGGGGCAATTACCCTTTCAATCTCCCCCATTTTGGTAATTGATGACAATCACAACAAGAGGGTTTATATAATGAATATTAGAAACAAGTACGCAACTTATCCAAGAATAAGTTGTATATAAGAGATTGTATTTGATATGGTTAAGTAACACAAAGATACTAGCCCATATCAAAACCGATTCTACTCACATAAACTACAACTAATGCAAGAGATGTGAGTAGAACCAACATATATAGAGCAAACTCCCCCACAATATATGCACGTGTGATGATCTTGAATTTCATTGCATACATTGTTAAGAATAACATTTGGGAGAGTTTCCACTATATACAACCATGCAAAACATAATAAAGATGAAATGCATGAAAGGCAAACACTTAAGAAAAAACCAATCTTAAGTAGAAAACCATTTCCCTTAAACCCTCTAAACTTCTCCCCCATTGACAACAAGTGCCAAAATGGATAACAACGTTAGAAGGACAATATAGTATGAGTTCCTACACAAGGTGTGCATTACTCGTAATGAGTGAAATCATATGAACATATCCAATGACGAACAATTGGAGGAAATCAAACTATATTGAGGATCAAGAATTGCTAAATGGATAACAAGGTGAAGGAACCTCAACGGATGAAGCAAGCAATCAAAATATCCAAATACTCAAATGGACAAATAGTGCTCTAAGTGAAATAAGGAATCTCCCCAAGGTTCGTGCATAAATTGGTTGTTTCATTTGAATACAATATGCACAAACATGGAATCCTCACTCCCTCTATATTATTTAGAACACAACCAAGACACAAGGATTAGATATAAATCAATACACTTGTCAAGACAAGCTTAAGTCCAAAAGAAACCAAATATGAGATATGAGTGCGTGAAGATGCAAGAAAAGTAAACCAAGCACTCATAAATCAAGACCTTACCAACACCATTAAAAATCAAGAGGATAAGATAGATGGTCAGAAAAGAGCAATCATATCAAGGCGAGAGATTAACACTCTTGTGTATATAAGTTTCTAAGTGAAAAAAAAACATGAGAATAACCCACAAAGAAACATCCACACATAAGAGGTTAATAAAAAGAATACATGATATACAAGCGGAAGTCATAAGATATACCAAAAAGGATATTTTGCTTAAGTGCATATATAGCCCATGGCTCTGTTTTATCTTATGGTATATCAATGAACTTCACCAAAGAAAAACAAAAATCTCAAAACCATAGCAACTAACACTAAGCGAACTAATGCTAGTTGGATATTTTGAGAAAGGCAACAAGTATCAAAAGGAATGATTCAATGCAATTTCAACAATATTGCACATGAGAGTACCTTGAGGAGTTGATATGCTATAAATTGCTAGAAGGCATATTTGGAATTGGTGAATCATGAACATGATTTTATATACTCCCCATTATATGCATCATCTCAAATTACTCACATAAGCAATAAGGATACATAAGTCTTTGAAAGATAATTGCAAGAATCGAACATTTACAAACAAACAAATTCATGCCAAGATGCAACCTACAAGAGATTGGATGGAAGAATAGTATGCATGAATAAGATACTTGTTACCGAGATAGCAATGGTATGATGTAGTCGATAAGAATTTTTAGATCTCCTAGCTTGGCTCCAATTATCATGTGGTGACAACACTTTCCTTATAAACGAGACAAGCATCCATGGCATCTTCAATGTACCTAAAACAACATTCAAGTACATCTTGGTCCCCAAACTTATTGGGTCCAAAGTGGTTAGAATAACCACAACACATAGGATACACTCCATAGAAATATGTGCATATTTAGAGATGAAATTTGAATTTCATGCATATCTTATCCGTTTAAGGATTTGATGGAGTATACCCTATATACTGGATCAAAGAAAGCAAAACATGATATAAGATATACATTTAGTAAACATGCATGCGTGATACTTTCAAGATCCAACGAAGATATACTTTGGACAAATCACCAAAAATATTCAAGAAGGCATACAAGGTGTGACAAAACACATTTGTTGTCCAAACTATATGAAAGAATCAAATCAACACAAGATTTGTTCAACAAAGATCAACAAATGAACCGAGCAAAAACTATTAAGCATGAAAGATGAAATAAAAACACAAATGCTCAAAGATTTATATCATTCAAGAAAATAAAATAGAGAATAAAGAATGAGATAACAAACTTCCAAAAGAGCAAGGTTTCAACAAATAAACCAAACCCTTAACACTTTTCACAATGGCACAAGGTTCCGAGAAGAAAAGGTTTGTCTTGCACTAAAACACATTTGATAATAACCAAAAACATCATGAAAGAGATGTTCAAAAGCCAAGGAAGACAATGGGAGCCACACCAAAGTTTTGGAAATAAAATAAGGCAATAAGAGTTTAACTCCAAAGTGAAGATGATCCACAAATGCTACCACGCACAAGTATATCAATTGTCAAAGACAATGAGTGTATTGGAATAGATTTTCGGCGGTATATTGCAAAAAATATTAAAGATAAATCTTCACAATAAAAAGCGTAGGATAGAAATAAAAAGATTAAGCACTATGCAAATATAGAGATTCTTGATAGCTTCAACTAGTCACAAATCATGCAAAGCAATGATTAGAATAACTTGAAGCAAATGGTATCCCAAATAAGATATAGAGATATGTATTTGAGAAAGACCGCACCAAGAATTTATTACTCAAACAAAGACCAAAGACGAGCAATAAAAGCTTCTAACAAAAATAGGACCTTGTTTGAGCCAACATGCCACCTAGAAACAAGATAATCAACAATACCAACTCTAAGTGGCACTACCTCATATGTTCACATTTCCTAGGATTGGGATATGCAAAAGAAGCATATTACTCCCCCATAATGTGATATTCAATTTTTCTTAATAAGAGGCAAAGCAACCTCAACTAGAGAGAATTAATGGACATTTAGAATTTGAATTTCTCATGAGTATGACACACCACATAGTGACTAGATAAGCTTGTAATCTCAATACTAAGTGGTAGTACTCATATACACACATTTTAAGGTTTGAGAGATGCGCAAGGCATATTACTCCCCCAAAATGGGATGTTCGATTAACCACTCAAAAAGAGCCAAATAAGATACCATCAAGGTGCATTAGAGGCTCAAAACGAGACACACGGGTAAATGATGTGCCAAACACCTAGACATACTTGAATACACAAAATAAGAAAGCATGAGGAACACCAAATACAAACACATACTTGGTACAAAACCAAAACATGTAAAGGGGCAAGTAAATTACAATATAAATGAGTTAAGAACAAGTTACCGCGAAGAGGCCATTGGATAGAAGATACAGATAAGATAATCCTAATGACTTGGCTTGATCAGATATAATATATGAAGATCCCTTAATTCTTCATGAGTTAGCCAAGTCACAAATGCCCTCCATAAACACCTATTGATCAAGTTTGAGCTTGTTGGTCCCCAACCAAGTTGGGTCCTAAGAGGTTAGTCACAATAGGCTTGGCAACCCAAATGGTTATTTTCTTGACACCACTTTGAGTTCCAACAAACTTGGCAAACACATTGCCATCCTTATCCTTCCTAAGAGAATAATCATCATCAATAATGATAGGGTTAGATAAGGTACCATTTGAACATGAAGAGGCAAAGTACCCCTTCACATGACATATGTAGCAACAAGTGCTCCCCTTTCTCTTCTTCCTTGATTTCTTGGCTTGGGGAGCATTATCTTGATTCTTATTCGGAAGTGGCCTAACTTCAACTTGGCCTTGACCTTGTACTTGTGGCCGCTTCCCTTGTTGCTTCTCACGCAAGTGCTTTTTCTTCAATGGACAAGATCTTACATGATGTCCTTCAACCTTGCACTTCAAGCAAATAATCTTGGCCGAATTCTTGACTTAGTTTTGGCCCTTCTTATTGTTTCTCTTGGACTTGTTCTTGTTATTGGATTTGAATCCAAGTCCACATTTATCATTAGGGGATTTTTGCACAGTCAAAATATTATTGAGTGTGGATTTCCCTTCATGACTCTTTTCCAAGTCATTCCTCAAGGAAGTGACTTGGGCCTTGAGCTCTTTGATTTCCTCTACATGGTTAGTAGAAATACAAGTACTAGAGGAATTAGAAGCTTCATTGTTAGAGAAACAAGGCAAAGAAAGTAATCCAACACAAGGTTTATCAATAGTATGGCTAGATGGATTACTAGGACTAGCACATGGCAAAATAGCATTTTGAGTAGAAGTTGTGCTAATGTCCAAAAGAGGCTCACAAGATGTTGCCTTGGTAATACTTGCCTCACGAGCTAACATTAGCCCATGATGGGAGATTAGAAGATCATTATGAGAGCCCAAGAGCTTTTCATGACTTTCTTCCAATTTCCTATACTTGCTAGTTAGCAACTCAAGTTGAGCCCTCAGCTCATGATTCTCCTTTAGGGTAGATGCTTCACGAGAAGTAGAGTTAGTAGCACAAGCATCATTAATGGAATTTTTATTTTCAAGATCATAAGATTCAATTTTTTGTGCCAGGAGACAGTTAGTGTGCTTCTCCTCGGCAAGCTCTTGCTTAAGGAGATTAAATATCCGACTCCCATCATCAAGTTGTAAATCCAACTCCTCTATGGTTCCCATTTGTTTAGTTATGGTGTCCATAACATGTTTGAGACAATTAACGGCCTTATTATTACCATGAAGAGAGGTACACACGTCAACTCAAGCAAGAGAGCACTATTATCCTCATCAATGTCATCATCACTTTTCATCATTATCATTCCTATTATCTTTAGAAGATATATTGGGATCCAAAGTAGGAGATACCTTTTATCCTCTTGCCATAAGGCACATGTGAGCACAGGAGGATGAAGATGAGGATATTATTGAATCTTCATTCATGATCATGTCTTGCTCCATAGAATGTTTGATTTCCTCTACATTGTTAGATAAACAACTAGAGGAAATAGAAGCATTTTGTTCATGGGAACAAGGCAAATCAAGCATATTATCTACACTAGTACTCAAATAATTTCTAGATGATATACAAGGACTAGCAACAAAAGGGGATATAGAATTATTGTTGCAAGAAGTGCTTAAGTCCAAAGAAGAAACATTGCAATGGGATAGAGATGAAGGATCATCATTAGCGAGCACAGTATCAACATTGCAATTCCCAACACGACTCACCATATATTTACCTTGTGTCTTGCCACGCGTTGGTGAAGTGGATGAGGATGAGAACTCATCGCGGCCGGAGGTGGAAGCAACTTGGAGATCTTCATGATGTGAAGGAAAAGAGATCTCCTCGGAGAAACCACCGACAATATTAGAAATGGAACCATGAAATATTTCTTTAAGCTTGGTCCAATTCTCATGAGACGACTTGCGCTTTACAATCGTCAAGAAAAAATTAACTATGGGGCTCAAAGAGAAAATAATCTCATTAGATACTTGAGCTTCAATATGTAATTTTTTCTCAGCCGCTAAAGATAGATTTTGAGGATCCATCAGAGGAGAAAAAGCTACATCTAGAAATCTCTCAATATTTGGACACAAGGTCCGAAGATTATAAAGCAAGCAATTTCTCCACAAAGTATAATTTGTGCCATCAAAGATAATTGTGTCATTGTGCACCATACTACTAGCCGACATCTTTACACTCTAGGCGGTGAAGCCTAAACAAGGAGAGACCTTGCTCTGATACCAATTGAAAGGATAGAGATGTCGCCTAGAGGGGGTGAATAGGAAATTTCAAAACTATTACGGTTTTAGCTTGATAGAATATGGAATTAAACTAACGGTTATTTTACGAGCACAAAACCTAAATACACTAGGTTCAACTAAGTGCACCAACAACAAATTAAGCTAAGCAAGATAGCACAAGATAAATATACCACAAGTGATAAGCAAGATATAAGTACTTCAAGCACGATGGCTATCACAAGGAAAGTAAGCTCGGATATAGAGATAACCGAGGCACGCAGAGACGAAGATGTATTCCCGTGTTCACCACCTTTGGGAAGGGGGCTACGTCACGTTAGAGAGGTGTGAGGCTCCACGAAGGATTCCTCACGCGCCACAAAGGCTCACCTTCTTCTCCGAGTCTTTCCCACGAAGGAATTGGCCCTTTCCTTATGGCTAGCTTTTCCTCCACACCGGAGATGGCAAGATCCACAACCACCTCACAAGCTCCACGAAGGAGAAGCCCAGGTCTCTTCACAATCTTCCACGAAGAGAACACCGCGACACCAACCGCCAAGCCAACTAGGAGGTCACCCTCCAAGAGTAACAAGCTCACAGTCTCTCACTCGAACAAATCGTAATGGAGAGCTCAACACTGCTGCAAGAATGCAAAGCAAGAACACCAAGGGTGCTCAAATCGTTCACTCTCAAATCCCACCAAAGCAACAAGTGCTAGGGAGGAATTAGAGAAGAATAACAATGGTGGAAGTTAACAAATGACTCCAAGATCTAGATCCAATGGGTTCCCCTCACTTAGAGGAGGAATTGGTTGGTGGGGATTGTAGATCTAGATCTCCTCTTCCAAAGCCCTCAAAAAGATGCAAGAATCATAGGAGGAAGAACCCCCTTTTATAGTGGAAAGAAAATATGGCCGTTAGGAGAAAACTGTGCGAATCGGTTGGAAGTTCGGTTGTACCAGCTCCAGAACCGGATGGTTCGGTTCCTGGACCGGAAAACCGGATCTCAACCGGGATAAGGGTCAGTACATACTCTCGGATAGACTCGGTATAGAAAAACCTTCAAACTCGAAAACGCCATAGAAGATGCATACGAATTCTGTTTTCGATGAACTTGGGCTTGATGAAGAGCTAGCGACAAGCTCAAGAACCTCACATGGAGAAACACTACGAAGAAACAAAATAGGAAGATGCAAAGTATGCAAACGATTGATCTCCCTATGACGATGTGATCAAGTTACACAATCGAGAGCCCCTCTTGATAGTGCGGCTATCTTTCCTATAACCTGGTCTCCCAACAACCACCTTGAGACCGGTAAAGGAAAACCTGGCAAGGCCATACCTTTGCCTTGCACATACCGCTTGATATTGATGACAATGCTTCAAGCTCCACCCAAGCCGGAATGCAACACTTGATCATTGTTGCTTCGTGAAGACTCCTAATTTGCTCCCCCATACACCACTATGGGATAGCTTCATTAATACATGTCTTCACATGTCCATTATCACCAATATGGACGGAAAGCTTCAAGCAAATGATCTTCTCGAGATGCTTATCTCGAACTTTCCCTTCTCAACCTTGATGACGATCACCACTTGATGTCATCCTCTCATGGTCTATATAATATCTTCATTTTGAAGCATGCCCATGGAAAGATACCTGTCCCATATAGAAAACACAAAGGCAAATATATAATGGGTTAGTTCATGATGCATAATTGACAAGGCTTACCATACCACAAGACCATGTGGTACATTCTTTATGCTTCATGTGTTGACCAACTTGAAATCACTCTTCACTCTTTGTATTGGTCAACCAAGTATCTTCTCGTTCTCCATCTTAATATCTTGAGGTACATAAGGAACTCTTCATTTGATTACATGCTCTAAATCTTAGTCAACCATAGCTAAACTAATGAGGCTATCATGACACAGACTTAGAGCCATATCTTGAATTCTTATATTGAGATCACACTCTCAAGATCTTGATCATATCATATTCTTCTCTTTAACTCGATGATTTTGATGCCAATACTCAAGGTATATCTTTATCTTCATCGCATCCATACTTGAATCCAACACATGGACTACAAGCATGACCTATGGAATATACCTTCATATAAAACTCGGTGAAAACATTAGTCCATAGGGATTGTCATTAATCACGAAAACAACACATAGGGGAAATTACCCTTTTAGACGCGTGCAGCTCCCGAGCTGTATGGAAACCCTGTAGTGAATTTCATGGTTGATGAAATTGATGACCCTGCGACGTATGAAAAAGCAATGATGAGCCCGGATTCCAACAAATGGTTAGAATCCATGAAATCCGAGATGGAATCCATGTATGAAAATCAAGTTTGGAACTTGGTGGACTTACCTCACGACCGAAAGGCCGCGGAGAATAAATGGATTTTCAAAAGGAAAACTGATGCTGATGGTAATGTGACCATCTATAAAGCTCAACTTGTCACAAAGGGGTTTCGACAAATTCAAGGAGTTGACTACGATGAGACATTCTCTCCCGTAGCGATGCTAAAATCAGTAGGATTATGTTAGCAATTGCTACATATTTCGATTATGAGATATGGCAGATGGATGTCAAAAGGGTGTTTCTCAATGGTAATATTGAAGAAGAGTTGTATATGATACAACCCAAGGGTTTTGTTGATCCTAAGGATGCTAACAAGGTGCAAGCTTCAGCGATCCATCTATGGACTGAAGCAAGCATCACGAAGTTAGAATCTCCGCTTTGATGAGGTGATCAAAGAGTTTGTATTTGTCCAAACTTATGGAGAAGCTTGCATTTACAAGAAAGTGAGTGGGAGCAATGTGGCATTTCTGATATTATATGTGGATGACATATTATTGATCAGAAATGATATATATCTTTTAAACAGTGTTAAAAGTTATCTAAACAGCAAATTTTCAATGAAGGACGTAGGTGAAGCGTCATACATATTAGGAACAAAGATCTATAGAGATAGATCTAGGCTCCTAATAGGGATATTGCAAAGTACATACCTTGATAAGATTTTAAAGAAGTTTTAAATGGACGGAAGTAAGAAGGGGTTCTTACCTATGTTGCAAAGCAAGACATTGAGTCGGACTCAAAGTCCGGCTACGGTGGAAGAAAGAGAGATAATGGACAAAGTCGCCTATGCTTCAGCCATAGGCTCTATAATGTACGCCATGATATGTACAAGACCGGATGTGGCACATGATATTAGTTTCACTAGTAGGTACCAATCGGATCCAGGTTCGGAACATTGGATAGCGGTCAAGAATATCCTTAAGTACTTGCGAAGAACTAAGGATATGTTTCTTGTATACGGAGGTGAAGAAGAGCTTGTCACTAAGTGTTATGTCAACGCAATCTTTCACACCAATCCGGATACGTATTTCTCATGAATGGCGGAGCGGTTAGTTGGAGGAGTTCCAAACAACCTGTGGTGGCGGGATCAACTACGGAGGCCGAATATGTTGCTGCTTCGGAAGCGGCTCAGGAAGCGGTTTGGATGAATGAGTTCATATCCGAAATAGGTGTGGTTGCAAGCGTGTTGGACCCAATGGTGACCTATTGTGACAACAATTGTGCCATTGCCAATGCCAAAGAACCAAGGTCTCACAAGAATTCCAAGCATATTAAGCGCCAGTTTCACTCCATCCGCGAACATGTCAAGGATGGAGATATAAAGATTTGTAAAGTACACACAGATCTCAATGTAGCAAATCCGTTGACTAAAACTCCCCCTAGAGCAAAACATGATCAACACCAGAACTCCATGGATGCTAGAATCATCACTATGTAACTAGATTATTGTCTCTAGTGCAAGTGGGAGAATGAAGGGAATATGCCTTGAGAGGCAATAATAAAGTGTTTATTATGTATATTCCAAGTATATGATAGATGTTTATTTTTCATGCTATAATTGTATTAATACGAAAACATTAATAAATATGTGTTTAATAAACAAACAGAAAGTTCCTAGTTATGCCTCTCTCATAAACTAGCTCGTTGATTAACAAGATGATCAAGGTTTCCTGATCATGGACATTGGATGTTGTTAATAACAAGATCACAACATTAGTGTAATGGTGTGATGAACATTCATCCGAAGTATAGCATTACGATCAAAGTCATTGAGTTTATATTGCTATAACAACTTACGAAGTGATCCTAATCCTTAGACCATGAGATCATGTCAATCACTAACACCGGAAGAGTTTTTTGATAACAGCAAACGTCACACCATAACAGGGTGATTATAAAGATGGGTTCAGAACTAATAAAGTTTTATGTTAAGGCCCATGGATCGAGAGTGGAATTTGTTCATCCCGATGATGGATAGATATTCTCTGGGCCCTCTCGGTGATATCACATTGGTTAGATTGCAAGCAAGTGATTTGATCACTAGAATATTATCATGGGAACGAGAAAAGAGTGCATGTCAGTAACGAGATCAAACTAGGTATGGAGATACCGATGATCTAATCTCGGACATGTAATATATCGTGAAATAAAGTGATTAAGATACTAGCATAAAAGGTTCCGACGATCACAAGAAAGTCATCGTTGAATGTGTGGGAGTCAGTATGGGTCTCCAGATCCCGCTTCTGATTATTGATGTGAGAAGGGTCTCGATCATGTCTACACTATTCGCGAACCATAGGGAGACACACTTAAGAGACACCGACATCCAATTGGAGCAAAAGTTTCATGCCGGAAAGAATAACAAGCGCAGGAATTTATTTCACTAGATACGAAAACAGGTTTTCGGGTGAAATTGCAGAAAGTGTTTTTGCATGTGAAATGAAATACTGGCAAGGGGTTATATGTGAATGTTTGTCATTAAAGTAATTGACAAAATTCTGAATACATAAAAGGAGTTTTATTTAATGAGAGTTTGCATTAAATTTGGTGGAAATTTAATGGGAATTTGAGTGGGATTTTGAGTGGAGGGAATTGAAAGGATTTTTGTGAGTGGAGTGTCCACCCACATGAATGAGGGGAGGTAAAGGGGGCAGACCCCATGCGCCGGCCACCCCCTTGCCACCCCTCTCCTATAAAAGGCACCCCCTCCTCACTCCTCACTCACACCTCCTCGTGAAGGATCTCTCTCCCCCTCTAGTATTTATCCCCCATGGTCTCGGACTAGCGAGATACATGTTCCCGGTGGCTATTCGGCAAGAAAGAGTTGTGCTTCCGCTGCATCGCTGGAGCAAGGAGGCGGAGGTTGCTCGGTGCCTCGGACATGTGTGCGAGCACGGATACACTGCTGATTTGCGACGCTAGGACTTCCTCTCGATCTTGAGATAGGCAAGAGATCATCTACATCAACCACGAGTTTAACTCGTTAAACTTTGTCGGTATTCAAGGGTATGTTCTCTATGGATATACATCTGCCCATTGTTTGTATCTAGTAGATAGATCTTGGTACATAGTTGTTCCCATCGTAGGAAATTTTTTGTTTTCTATGCTGCGAACCCTACAGACATGTGTCAACATGATCCCATGTTTTAGTTGGAGAATATTAAATATTAAGTAGTTTTTCAATGAGTAGAAATTACTTTTCTAAAAATAAAATTACTGAAACAAGTGCTTTATTGCTTGTGATAATAGTGATGATGCTAGAACATCTAGTGTGAAACTTTGTGTGCTAAATAGAGTAGTTAAGCATTGTTTGGTGATTGTGTATCTCGTTGCAAGATCCCTCCCTTATAAAGGTAAGGATCCCTGTGATTGCAATTCTAGTCCTTGGATCAAATGCTAGCATCCATAGTTTAAGATGAAGTACACAGAAACAAAGGTCATTATTACATCATCATTCCAGAGATAACATAATATTTTACAACTCCATGGCCATAGGCCTAATACAAGAGTTCATTCATAACAATAAAAGTAAAGTCTTCATCTTCATGTGCCACAGGCAAGCATGTTGAGTGAAGAATCATAACCCCTAATCATCATCAGAGTAACCTGCAACATCACAAGTTACAACCACAGTGGGTCAATACATTGGAATAGTATTGGCAAGTGATACCTTAGTAAAATATTAGCATCTAGTTACTACATGGATTTGGCTAAGTGTAGCTTAGGCTTGCTTTGCTCAAAATAGGTTTTACCTATTAGTTGAAAACACTAAGTTTTTTTCTTTGACAAAACTTTCCCAAGGAACCACCAATAGAAATTGGTGAACCTTCACCCTTGTTCAACCTCAAGTTTTAACTTAGAAAATTGGGATGAGGAGATTCTTGATAGCTTCCATGTCTTGATGCTCAAGTTTTCCAATACCAGGGACATGGCTAAGTACTTAGATTCTTCCATCTGCAGAGGTTGTGCACTTTTCCCACAAGACTTGGTTTTCACCAAGACAGGACCTTTCAGAAGCCTTCCCTTAGACCAAGATGGACGCGCTCCAAACCTATCATTCCCCTACCACAAACTGTCCATTTGGCTAAGTTATTGCAACCTATATGGTCCAGGCAGAGCCCATAATGCCATGTGGCTGCAGTAGAAGCTTCTTAACATTTGGCATCTCAAATCCCTTTGTTCCTGGGTGGCTTTCCACAAGTGTGATACACAAGGTAAACCATATAAATGGGCCTTGTGTAACCACTCAACACAAACCAATCTTTTCATTCCACCCAGGTGTTTCATTCACTTAGTTGTTTTATTAAGCAAAACATAAGTCAAAGACTTAGAAATATTTCTCATAGCATGAATATATAATCCACCCTTGGTTGCTACTATCTAGGCTAAGCATGGAAATAGGAAGTATCTTAACTTAGAGGAGATTCTAACATTACTACAACTACTAGGATTTCCCAAGCATAACATATAGATACTTAGCAAAATAATCATGCAAGTCCTATACAAAATATTTCTAATGCATAGGTAAAATATTGGGATAAAATTATGAAGCACCACTTGCCTTGGTAGTTTGGGGAGTAGCAACAATCTTTACAACCACAATCACTATTAGCACCAAAATCTACACATAAAATAATGGCACCAAATTCACATATCACACAAGCAAAAATATATGAATGCATGCAAATGCCAAGTGATGATTTTTCTACACCAAACAAGACAAGTAAACAGTACTGAATCATAAACAAGACCAAGACACACTAAATAATCTCTATTTGACCTTTAATTCATTTTTCAAATTATTCCTACACTCAAAATAAGTCTATAAATGTCTCTACAAAAATAACCAATTTTACAGAAGCAAAACATTAAACACATTGCATAAATGGATAGCATTCTTTCTCCTGATTCCAATGATATTAAATTTGTAAAATTTGAACGTGTGGAACAAAAGTTATGAATTTTACAAGTTTGAATCACTAATAGATCTAATTTTTGTTTTTAAAACGAATAATAGGCCACGCGGCGCGTTCTGATTGGCCCGTACCGGTTCGGCCGGATCGATCAACGAGGGCCATTGGATTTAAAGAAGATCGTGCGGCACAGATCTAGCGTACCCTTTCGCGTAATTGATTCTATCGCAGCCGACGGATCAAGATCTAACGGCTATCGATAAAGCGACCACAGATGGGCGGCGCTAGCAACGGCGGCGCGGCTCTACCAGTGATGTTCCGGCAGCTACGGAGGGGGCTGGGGTCAGCAGAGGGGCTTACCGAGCTCGTGAGGTCATTGCGGTGCTCGAGGTGGTCGAGGGAGAGACATGGGCGCACAGACTCAGCTGCTATTGCTCTTCGGAGTGAAGCCTGTCGTCGGGCACGGCTATTCGTCGATGTTGCCGATGTTGTAGATCATGCCAGAGGGAAACAAGCGGCGCGTTAGATGCGGGGAACGACGCTGGTCATGCGAGAATCAAAGAGAGGTCAAGGCGCGCTTAGGACTAACCAGAATAACTCGCCGGAGTTGAGTTGAGCTTCAGTCGCTTTCAGAGGTGGACGATGGTGACATCCTAGGGTGATTCAGGGCAAAAGAAAGGCATGAGAAGATGCGCAAGGACATACTGATCACGCTCATTTGAATCAGAGACAGGGGGCGGTCGATGCTTACCGGAATCGCACGTCGGAGACGCTCGGTACCGCAGCGGTGCAAGTGGGATTGTGGGCAGCCTGGTGGCGGAGAAGAGGCATTGAGTGAGGGAAATATGCGGAGAGGAGAGGGGTTAAATAACCGGTGAGGGGCAAGGAGATCACGCAGCATTGATCGGCAATTAAGCCCGCTTCATTCGTGATAGTGATGGAGGTAACGGTGGCGTCGACGGGGTCGGGGGGTGCGGGGTTTGGGGACGACGACCACATGGCGTTTGGGTCCACCGGTCAGCGAGCGCGGGGTAGGTCTGCGTCACGTGAGAGAGAGAAAGAAAAGCCCCGGGTGGGCTTACTGGGCTGAGTCTGTTGTTGGGCTGAAATGCTGGCGCAGGCCTTTTCCATTTCTTTACTCTTTTTCTTTTTCTGTTACGATTTTCAGGAAACACTTTCAAATGAATTCAAAATGTGTTTGATTTCAAATTCTTTCTGGATTTTTTATAAAGTGAAACTTGCACATATTTAAGTATAAAACCATGTTGTTTCACCAAACCTGCTTGGTCCTTTGGAGTTTTCAAAGAGAACAGTTCCTTAGCCAATGTTTTAATAAAGATCTAAAAATAGTTTTAAAATCATATTTTGTTTTTGAAATTTTTATCCAAACTTTGGAATACAACATTCAACCATAGTATCAATATATTTGTTTTAAAATAATCAATCTCATATAAAGAGAGTAGCATTGGATCAATGCTTTGCTTACATAAAATAATAAGCATTCAAATGCTTCTGCTTTTGTAATAACTTTGAAAATGATCCTAATATGATCATGAATGCATGGATGATATGCAAAGCTTTGAAAACATGATTTTAGGGATGTTACAAATCTAACCCCCTTAAGTTGAATCTCGCCCTCGAGATTCGTATTGGCTAGCAAATATGTGAGGGTGGTCTTTCCGAAGATCATCTTCTCTTTCCCATGTGGCTTCTTCTTCGGAATGATGGTTCCATTGAACTTTGCAGAATTTAATAGTCTTAGTCCGTGTAACTCTTTCTGTAGTCTCAAGAATCTTGATGGGTTTTTCCTCATAAGTGAGATCACTTTCCAATTGGACCTCCTCCAAAGGTATAGTATCCCTCAAAGAAGTCTCTTCCATCTCTGGATGGCATTTCTTTAGCTGACTCACATGAAATACATTATGAACTGCTGACAACGATTTTGGCAACTCAATTTCATAAGCTACTTCTCCTTTACGACTCAGAATCTTGAATGGTCCAACATATCTTGGGGCCAATTTGCCTTTGACTCCAAATCTCTTCACTCCACAAAGTGGTGACACTCTAAGATAAGCTCTATCACCCACTTTATAGGTGACTTCTCTACTCTTAGGATCTGCATAGCTCTTTTGTCGGGACTGTGCTATCTTTAATCTGTCCTTTACTAGCTTGACCTTCTCTTCAGCCTCTTTGATCAGTTCTGGTCCGAACAAATTTCTTTCTCCCACACCATTCCATAGCAATGGGGTGGTACACTTTCTCCCATAGAGAAACTCAAATGGTGCCATCTCAATACTGGCTTGATAGCTGTTATTGTAAGAGAACTCCGCGTAAGGCAGACTTTCATCCCAACTAGCTCCATAGTCTAGGGCACATGCCCTCAACATATCTTCTAGAATCTGGTTGGTCCTTTCTGTCTGTCCATCAGTCTGAGGATGAAAAGCAGTGCTGAATTCCAATCTCGTTCCCAATGACTCATGTAGTTGCCTCCAAAAATGAGAAGTGAATTGAGTTCCCCTATCAGACACAATACTCTTGGGTACACCATGCAGACACACAATCCTATTCATATAGATCTTGGCCAACTTAGCACTTGTGTAGGTTGTCTTCACGGGTATGAAATGAGCCACTTTAGTGAGGCGATCCACTACTACCCAAATAGAATCATATCCTGACCTGGTCCTTGGCAATCCGGTGATGAAATCCATGCCAATCTTGTCCCACTTCCAATCAGGAATAGGTAGTGGTTGTAGCAATCCTGCTGGTTTCTGATGTTCCGCTTTCACTCTACTACATACATCACACAAAGAAATATGTTCGGCGATTTCCTTCTTGAGATTATTCCACCAAAATATTTCCTTCATATCCATGTACATTTTGGTGTTACCCGGATGAATGGAATATGGTGAGTTGTGTGCTTCTTGTAAAATCAGTTTCCGAAGCTCCGGATCTTGCGGAACGCAGATACGTTTTCCATACCATAAAGTACCCTGTTCGTCTTCATGGAATCCTTTGGCTTTCCCTTACCAATATTTTCCTTAATCTCTTCAATTTCCTTGTATGTCTTTTGGGTTTCCTTGATCTTGTCCAACAATGTGGGTTGAACATCCAATGACATGAGATGTCCCTCAGGCACAATCTCCAATCTAAGGTCTCTAAATTGGGCACACAAGTCATCTGGCAACTCTCCCTTAGTAAGGCCATTCACAAAAACCTTAAGGCTTAGAGCATCCGCTACAACATTTGCTTTACCGGGGTGGTATTGCAAACTCAAGCCATAGTCCTTGATGAGTTCTAGCCATATTCTTTGACTCATGTTGATTTCTTTCTGGGTGAAGATATACTTCAAACTTTTGTGATCTGTGAACACTTCACATCGCTTTCCCAAAAGATAATGTCTCCATGTTTTGAGTGCATGGACAACAGAGGCTAACTCTAAATCATGAGTAGGGTAATTTACTTCATGAGTTTTGAGTTGTCTCGAGGCATAAGCCACCACTTTCCCTTCTTGCATTAGAACTGCACCTAATCCATGATGAGATGCATCACAATACACTTGGAAATCTTTCTCCAAATCTGGTAGACACAAGACTGGTGCTGTCACTAGTCTCTTCTTCAATTCTTGGAAACTGAGTTCACATCCTTCAGACCAAGCAAATCTTGTCTTTCTTTAGTAACTCCGTCATTGGCTTAGCTACCTTGGAGAAATTCTCAATGAATCTTCTGTAGTATCCTGCCAAGCCAAGGAAACTATGAACTTCCTTTACTGACTTAGGAGATTCCCATTCAGTTACAGCTGACACTTTTGCGGGATCAACTGATACACCATCTCCTGACACAACATGGCCAAGAAATCCAACTTCATTTAGCCAGAATTCACATTTGCTGAATTTGGCATACAACTTATGCTCTCTAAGCTTCTCAAGTATCAAACGCAAATGTCCTCATGCTCTTCCTTGCTTTTGGAGTAGATCAAAATGTCATCGATGAAAACGACAACAAACTTGTCAAGGAACTCCATGAACACTTTGTTCATCATATTCATGAAATAAGCTGGTGCATTGGTCAAACCAAATGGCATCACGGTGTACTCATACAATCCATACCTAGTGGTGAAAGCTGTCTTAGGTATGTCTTGTTCTCTTATCTTAAGGTGGAAGTAACCTGACCGGAGATCCATCTTTGAGAATACACAAGCTCCTTCTAACTGATCAAACAAGTCATTAATTCTAGGCAAAGGATATTTGTTCTTGATAGTCACCTCATTGAGTGAACGATAATCTATGCATAAACTTTGACTTCTATCTTTCTTTTCCACAAACAAGACTGGTGCTCCCCAGGATGAAGAACTTGGTTGAATAAACCCTTTCTACAACTGTTCTCCAAGTTGTTTCTTGAGTTCTTTCAACTCATCAACTAACATCTTGTAAGGTCTCTTTGCTATTGGCCCTGATCCTGGCAGCAAGTCAATCAGAAATTCCACATCTCTATCTGGTGGCATTCCCGGCAATTCTACCGGAAACACATCCGGATATTCACTCACAATTGGCACACTATCTATGTTAACCCCCTTAAGATAATTTAGCTTACTTCCTTTTGATTCAAAGTTAGACTTGAATCTTATCCGTTTCTTTTCCGGGGTTGTGAGTGTGACAGTACGATTGGCACAATCTAGTACTCCTTCATACTTGGTCATCCAGTCCATTCCCAAAATTACATCCAGCCCTTGGGAATCTAGGATTATCAGACTCACTGGAAACTTATGCTTTCCAAATTCTATCACTAGATCACCACATCCAAGACTCACTATCATATCTCCACCGGGAGAACTTACTTTATTGGACACCCAATGTTTTCAGTTGGAAACCCATTTCTATCAACAAATGCTTTTGATATGAATAAATGTGATGCACCGGTATCAAAAAGAACAAGTGCTGGAATAGAATTGAGTTTGATCTTACCCGCCATAGCATCAGACTCCTCATAAATCTCTTCCACATTGATGTGGTTCACTTGTCCCTTCTGGAAAGGGTTGGGCTTGTTGGGTCCTTCAACTTTCTTTTCTGGGCATTCATTTGCATAATGCCCCATCTTCTTACACTTGAAGCATTCAACCTGACTGAGATCCTTCTTGACAGGCTGGCTTCCACTACCACTTCCACTTCCACTATGGTGTCTCTTGTATCCACCCTTGTGGTTCTTGTAATTGTCATTGTCATGACTACGGTGATGCTTGTTGTCATGATGACGGTTGTGGTTGTGGTGACTGTTGTACTTTCCATGCTTGTGGGATCCAGAACTCCCACTATCATCATAATGGTGTAAGGTTCCCAACCTTTAATAAGGTAGAGATCCTTGTGTTTACAATGCTAGTCCCTGGATCAATAGCTAGCATCCACAGTTAAGATGTAATATCAAGAAACATAGGTCATAATACAACTTCATAACCAGGAATAAAATAATTTTATTACATCTTACATAGCTCATTTGGCTATCTCATTACAATGTAGCAGAATATAACAATAGCATGGGGTCCTTCATCTTCAAAGTGCCACATGCAGACATGTTGGTTATAGACTTGTAATCCTAATCCTTACACTTCACTAATATCAAACAAACCTGCAACATAACAAGTTACAGTCACAAGGGTCAATATATTTGAATTGTATTGGCAAGTGATACTATGGTAGTATAGCGGAGTCTATCATCTATATGCATTTGTCTAAGTGGAGCTTAGGCTTGCTTTGCTCAAAATAGTTTATCCTTATCATTTGAAAACACTAAGTTTTTGCTTGACAAAGTCTTTCCCAAGGCATATCCCAATAGAAATTGGTGATCCTTCAAACCTTGTTCAACCACAGGTTTTTAACTTAGAAATTGGGATGAGGAGATTCTTGATAGCTTCCATGTCTTGATGCTCAAATTGTCCTTTGCCAGGGACATGGCTAAGTACTTAGATTTTACACTCTGTAGATGTAAGATCCCTCCTTTGTAAAGGAAAAGGATCCCTATGATTGCAATGCTAGTCCCTGGATCATTGCTAGCATCCACAGTTTAAGATGAAGTACACAGATACAAAGGTCATTTATTACATCCATTCCAGAGATAAAACATAGTCTTTTACAACTCAAGGCCACATGCCTAATACAAGAGTTTGGAATAAGTAAATAATTATAAGTCTTCATCTTCATGTGCCACAGGCAAACATGTTGAGTGTAGACTCATGACACCTAATCCTCATCAGAGTAACCTGCAACATCACAAGTTACAGCCACAGTGGGTCAATACTTTGGAATAGTATTGGCAAGTGATACCTTAGTAAATTTGAAGTGGACTATATTACTATATGCAATTTGGCTAAGTGTAGCTTGGCTTGCTTTGCTCAAAATAGGTTTTTCCTATTAGTTGAAATCACTAAGTTTTTCTTTGTCAAAACTTTTCCCAAGAAACCACCAATAGACATTGGGGTCCTTCACCCTTGTTCACCCACAAGTTTTTACTTAGAAGATGGAGTGATGAGATTCTTGATAGCTTCCATGTCTTGATGCTCAAGTTGTCCATTGCCATGGACTTGGCTAAGTACTTAGATTTTTCCATCTGCAGAGGTTGTGCACTTTCCCCACCAGACTTGGTTTCCCAAGACAGGACCTTTCAGAAGCCTTTCCTTAGACCAAATGGACGCGCTCCAACCTATCATTCCCACTACCACCAACTGTCCAAATGGCTAAGTTCTAGCAACTTATGTGATCCAGGCAGAGCCCATATTGCCAAGTGGCTGCACTATAAGCTTCTCAACACTTGGCCTCTAAAATCCCTTTGTGCCTGGGTGGCATACCACAAGTGAGATACACAAGGTAAACCATATCCATGGGCCTTGTGCAACCACTCAACCAAAAACCACCATTCAAGTCCCATTCCACCCAGGTGATTCATTGACTTAGTTGTTTTATTAAGAAAAACATAAGTCCAAAGACTTAGAAATATTTTCATCATAGCATGTATATACTTTACCAACCCTTGTTTGCTACTAGCTAGGCTAAGCATGGCATAGTAACTTAACTTAGGAATTTCCTAGCAATTCTATATCTACTTAGGATTTCCCAACATGGCATTTGGCAAAAATAGTAACATGCAAGACTTAGCAAAATATTTGTAATGCTTGTATAAAATATAGGGATGGAAACATTCATGAAGTACCACTTGCCTTGGTAGTGGGGAGAGTAGCACTCTTCACAATCACAATCACTAGCACCAAAGTCTACACAAAGAATGGTAGCACCAAATTACACACAATTCATATATAAACAAACAAAAATACATATGCATGCATGCAACAATTCTAAATGATGATTTTTAAAACTCCACCAAGCAAGTGCATAGTACTGAATCATAACCAAGTTAAAAACTTGCTAAACCAAGTTTATTTTACACTAAGACAATTTTCTAAACAATTTCTATACTCAAAATAGTCCTAAACAAGTTTCTGCAAAAGAGACCATTTTAACAGAACCTAAACTTTAAACACATTGCATAAACAGAAGAGGGCTTGTCTCCCTGATTCCAATGGTATAAAATTTGCAAAAATCTAACGTGGGAATCAAAAGTTATAGCCTAATCAAATTTGAATCTAAATCTGTTTTAAATTCTGTTTTAAACTCAAACCCTAGCCACGTGTCTTAATTTTACTGGCGCGTACCGCTTCGCACCGGATCACGCACGCGAGCCGTAGGATCTAAGTGGCGATGCATGGTTCAGATCAAAACATAACGCTTCGCTAAGTGGTTCTATCGCACGCGTTGGATCTAGATCCAACGGCTCTCGATCAAGCGACCACGTTCTGGCGGCGCGCGGCAACGGCGAGCGGCGGAGCGCTCTGTCAGCAGCGGCGCTGGCGTTCTAGGTTGCTCGGGGAGGGAAGGGTGTGCTTACCAGAACCGCAAGGTCGAGACGAAGCTCAACGTGGAGGTGGCTGGGCAAGGGGCGCACGGCAGGGGCTGCTGGAGCTCGTCGGAGTCGTGCACGGCGTCGGGTGGTTGTGGTCGGAGTTGTTACCGAGGTTTCGCGTCGCCCTAGCACGAACCAGAGGGATTAGAAGACGCACAAGACGGAGGCGAACAACCTAGTATGCAAGAGGGGGCAAGGGCGCGCTCTGCTTACCGTAATTGATTGCCGGAGTGGAGCGGCGGCTCGGTCAGTTGCGGGCACAAACGGGGATGGCTTCCTGGGTCACGATAACGCAAACGAAAGGTATCAGGAGATGCACGAGATCACGCTGGGCACGATAGTTTGAACCAGAGAAAGGGGGGCGGTCGAAGCTCACCGGAATTAGTCGCCGGAGGTCGTCGGTGCTGCGGGCTTTCGAGGTCAAATGCGCGCAGCCTGGTGCTGGAGTGAGCGAGGAGAGTGGGGGGGAAATGACCGCGGTGGCGAGGGGTTCTTATAGCCAGATCGGGGCGTGGAGTTACTCGCGGAATCAAGGGAATTTAACGCAGCAGTGACTGCGGCGAGTAACGGCGGCGAGAGCGGCGCATGCGCGCGTGATTGACGAAGACGACGACGGGGTCACGGGTCCACTCGTCAGCGAAGTAAGCCGAAGGGAGGTGGGGTTTGGGTGTCAGTGACCGCGTGGGTGCGTCGGCGCGTGCGACAGAGAGAGAGAGGTGGCCCGGGTGGGCTAGCTGGGCCGGTTTTGTTGTTGGGCTAGAATAGGAGCGCCTGGCCTTTTTCTTTTCTTTAATCCTTTTCTTTTTCCAGAATGAATTTCAGGAATGGTTTTCAAATGATTTCAAAATCCTTTTGAATTCAAATCTATTTGGGATTTTTGAAGTGTGCAACAGTCTCAATTCTAGGCATAAAACCATGTGATTACTTTGAAAAGGCTTGGTCATTTTTGGAGAAACAAAATAACAGAGACATTGCCCTAAGTTTGCAAATGTTTCAAAATGATTTTTGAAACCATTTCCATTTTGTAAAATTTTGTTCCAACTCCACACTCAAACCAATCAACAAGGGAGATAAACAATCTAGGTTTAAAACATTCAAACTATCAAAGGGGGATGGCCATTTGATTTAAGTTTGCTCACATAAAATGATAGCACTATGTGCTTATGTTTTTCTGAAATGAGTTTGAAATTGATCTCAATTCTATATGCATGCATGAATGATATGCAATCTTTGAAATCATGATTTTAGGGATGTTACAAATCTAACCCCCTTAAGGTGAATCTCTCCCTCGAGATTCAGATTGGCTAGCAAATAGGTGAGGGTGGTCTTTCCGAAGATCATCTTCTCTTTCCCATGTTGCTTCCTCTTCGGAATGATGATTCCACTGCACTTTGCAAAACTTGATAGTCTTAGTCCTTGTGACTCTTTCTGTAGTCTCAAGAATCTTGATAGGTTTCTCTTCATAAGTGAGATCACTTTCTAGTTGAACTTCCTCCAAAGGTATAATATCCTTCAAAGAAGTTGCTTCCATTTCTGGATGACATTTCTTAAGCTGACTCACATGAAACACATTATGGACAGCTGACAGAGATTCTGGCAATTAAATTTCATAGGCAACTTCCCCTTTGCGACTCAAAATCTTGAATGGCCCAACATATCTTGGTGCCAATTTTCCTTTGACTCCGAATCTTTTCACTCCACGAAGTGGTGATACTCTAAGATAAGCTCTATCACCAACTTCGTATTTGACTTCTCTACGCTTGGGATCTGCGTAGCTTTTCTGTCGGGACTGTGCTATCTTCAACCTGTCCTTAACCAATTTGACCTTCTCTTCGGCTTCTTTGATAAGATCTGGTCCGAATAGACTTCTTTCTCCCACACCATTACATAACAATGGGGTGGTACACTTTCTTCCGTAGAGAAACTCAAACGGTGCCATCTCAATACTGGCTTGATAGCTGTTGTTATAAGAAAATTCTGCGTAAGGCAGACTTTCATCCCAACTAGCTCCATAGTCTAGGGCACATGCCCTCAACATGTCTTCAAGAATCTGATTAGTTCTTTCTGTTTGTCCATCAGTTTGAGGATGAAAAGCAGTACTGAATTCCAACCTTGTTCCCAATGACTCATGTAGCTGTCTCCAAAAATGGGAAGTGAATTGAGTTCCCCTATCAGACACAATACTCTTGGGCACACCATGTAGACATACAATTCTACTCATGTAGATTTTGGCAAACTTAGCACTTGTATAAGTTGTCTTCACGGGTATGAAATGAGCCACTTTAGTTAGGAGATCCACTACTACCCATATGGAATCATATCCTGACCTGGTCCTTGGTAATCCGGTAATAAAATCCATACCAATTTTGTCCCACTTCCAATCAGGAATAGGTAGTGGTTGAAGCAAACCTGCTGGTTTCTGATGCTCCGCTTTCACTCTACTACACACATCACACAAAGCAATATGTTCGGCGATGTCCTTCTTGAGATTATTCCACCAAAATCTTTCCTTCATGTCCATGTACATTTTGGTGTGACCCGGGTGAATAGAATATGGAGAGTTATGGGCTTCTTGCAAAATCAGTTTCCGCAACTCCAGGTCTTGTGGAACACAAATACGTTTCCCATGCCATAAAGTACCCTGTTCGTCTTCATGGAACCCTTTGGCTTTTCCCAAGCTAATCTTTCCTTTGATCTCTTCAATTTCCTTATCGATCTTCTGGGCTTCTTTGATCTTGTCTAAGAAAGTGGGTTGAACATCCAAAGACATGAGATGTCCTTCAGGCACAATCTCCAATCTGATTTTTCTAAATTGGGTACACAAATCATCCGACAATTCTCCTTTGGTAAGGCCATTCACAAATACCGTACGACTTAGAGCATCTGCTACAACATTTGCTTTACCGGGGTGATATTGCAAACTTAGGTCATAGTCTTTGATAAGTTCCAGCCATCTTCTTTGTCTCATATTAATTTCCTTCTGGGTGAAGATATACTTCAAATTCTTGTGATCAGTGAACACTTCACAATGCTTCCCCAAAAGGTAGTGTCTCCATGTTTTGAGTGCATGGACGACAGAGGCCAACTCTAAATCATGAGTAGGATAGTTCACTTCATGAGTTTTGAGTTGTCTCGAGGCATAAGCTACAACTTTACCGTCTTGCATAAGTACGGCACCCAAACATTGATGAGATGCATCACAATATACTTGGAAATCCTTTTCCAAATCTGCCAGACATAAAACTGGTGCTGTCACAAGTCTCTTCTTCAACTCCTGAAAGCTGACTTCACAACCTTCAGACCAAGAAAACTTCTTGTCTTTCTTTAACAATTCAGTCATTGTCTTAGCAACCTTTGAGAAATTTTCAATGAACCTTCTGTAGTAACCCGCTAAGCCAAGGAAACTACGAACTTCTTTCACGGACTTGGGAGATTCCCATTCCGTCACAGCTGAAACCTTAGCAGCATCAACTGCTACACCATCCTTTGTCATAACATGACCAAGAAAACCAACTTCCTCCAACCAGAACTCACACTTGCTGAATTTGGAATAAAGCTTATGCTCCCGTAACTTCTCAAGTATCAAACGTAAGTGTCCTTCATGTTCTTCTTTGCTCTTGGAGTAGACTAAGATGTCATCGATGAAAACGACAACAAACTTGTCAAGGAATTCCATGAACACTTTGTTCATCATATTCATGAAGTATGCAGGGGCATTTGTCAAGCCAAAAGGCATCACAGTATACTCATACAATCCATACCTTGTGGTGAATGTTGTTTTAGGTATGTCTTGTTCTCTTATCTTGAGTTGAAAATAGCCTGACCGGAGATCAATCTTTGAGAACACACATGCTCCTTCTAGCTGATCAAACAAGTCATTGATTCTAGGCAAAGGATATTTGTTCTTGATATTTACCTCGTTGAGTGAACGGTAATCTATGCATAACCTTTGACTTCTATCTTTCTTCTCCACAAACAAAACTGGGGCTCCCCAAGATGAAGAACTTGGTTGGATGAATCCTTTCTGCAACTGTTATCCTAGTTGCTTTTTGAGTTCTTTCAGTTCATCAACTGACATTTTATATGGTCTCTTTTCTATTGGTCCAGAACCTTGTACCAAATCTATCAGAAACTCCACATCTCTATCTGGTGGCATTCCCGGCAGTTCTTTCAGAAATACATCCGGATACTCACTCACAATTGGTACACTGTCCATGCTAACCCCCTTAAGAGAATTTAGCTTACTTCCTTTAGATTCAAAGTTGGACTTGAACTTAATCCGTTTTCTTTCCGGGGTTGTGAGTGCAACAGTACGATTAACACAATCTAGTACTCCTTCATACTTAGCCATCCAATCCATTCCCAATATTACGTCCAGTCCTTGGGAATCTAGGATTATCAGACTTACTGGAAACTTATTTTTCCAAACTCTATTACTAGATCCCGGCATCCAAGACTTACTATCATATCTCCACCCGAAGAACTAACTTTTATTGGACACCCAATGTTTTCAGTTGGAAACCCATTTCTATCAACAAATGCTTTTGATATGAATGAATGCGATGCTCCAGTATCAAAAAGAACAAATGCTGGAATAGAATTGAGTCTGAACTTACCAGCAACCGCGTCAGGCTCCTCATAGACCTCCTCCACACTGATGTGGTTCACCTGACCTTTCTGGAAAGGATTGGGCTTGACAGGTCCTTCAACTTTTTTTTCAGGGCACTCATTTGCATAGTGTCCCATCTTCTTGCATTTGAAGCATTCAACCTGACTGATGTCTCTCTTAACAGGCTGACTCCCACTTCCACTACCATTACCACTGTGGTGGCTCTTATGTCCACTCTTGTGGTTCTTGTACTTTTCATTGTCATGACTGCGATGATGCTTGTTGTCATGGCGGTTGTGGTTGTGGTGCTTGTTGAATTTCCCGTGCTTGTGGGATCCTGAGCTTCCGCTGTCATCATAGTGAGATCGTTTGTGAGACGATCCCGAGTTGTGCTTGTCGGAGTGCTTTCTCTTTCTACTCTCGACTTGCTTCATTTTGTTCTCCAATATAGCAGCCTTGTCACAGAGCGACTGATAAGTGGGTACATATGCCACGGCCAATTGCAGATTCAGCTCATCATTCAAGCCTTCCAGAAATTTTTCCTTTCTCTTGGCATCTGTGTCAACTTCATCCGGTGCATAATGCACCAGATTGTTGAACTCTTCAATGTACTCAGCCACGCTGCGGTGGCGCTGCTTTAGATTGTGGAACTCTTTCTTTTTCAGGCTCATTATTCCTGATGAGATATGAGTAGTGCGAAAGCCATCCTCAAAGATAGCCCACGTCACCTCATCTATGGGAGTGGTGATCTGAAAGTTGTCCCACCAAGTGGCGGCTGGCCCTTCCAGCAGATGTGCTGCAAATCTGACCTTTTCAGCATCCGTGCAGCCCACGGTTACCAAGTCCTTGTTTACAGAACGTAGCCAATCATTGGCCACCATGGGATCAGTCGTCCCTGAAAACTTGGCTGGCCTCAATCTCAGGAACCTGGTGAGCATATCAAAGCCCGGAGGGTTGTTGTTGTTGTTGTTGTTATTGTTGTTGTTGTTGGGGTTGTTGTTGTTGTTGTTATTGTTTTGGTTCTGGATGAATGTTGTCATCATCTGCATTAGCTGTGTTTGAGCAGTCATCATTTGCTGCATTTCTGGAGTGATGTTGTTGTTGTTGGGGTTGGGATTTGCACGACGGGGAGGCATCTGTGGTTTGTTCAAATAGAGATAAGAATGAGATACCCATAAATGTTTTCATGCACATTACATCACATAAGCAAACACAAGCATGCAACAAAGAGATAAAAGTTCAACAACAAAATAACAAGTTCACCAAGTAAAACACACAAGTAGCAGGCCATCCACATGTCGGATGGTCCAATAACAAGTTCTCAAATAACAAGTATGATAATAAAAGATAAACAAGTAGTCAAGTCTACTCATCGGCATCAATCTCCTCCTCGACAAAGGTAAGACCTGCGTTCTCCATCGCGGCCTTGTTCTCCTCAATAGTAGTGGTCAAGGACTCTATCTTGGCCTTGAGAGCCCTCTTCTGGGAACGAAGCCTCTCTATCACCGTCTGCTGCTGCTCTAGCTCGAAGTCCTTGGACTGCAGTTCTTCAGTCATATCCCGGATCTTCTTGTTCCTATCCTGGACACGTTTCTCCTGACTCTTGAACTTCCTGTCCTGGGTCTCGAACTTCGCCTCCATTTCCTTGACTATCTCGTCCTGCTGCGCGAAGAGCTTGTCCTTCTCGCGAAGCTGCACCTAGAGCTCGTCATTACTGAGCATGACATTGGTCCTGTCCGTGTCCACGTGCCTAATGAGAGACTCTAAGTCCTGGAGATACAGACGTATCGGCTCTGCTGCGTCCCTCGAGTCGTCCTCGAAGTCGATGGACTCTCCGTCCTCATCACGTCTTCCGAAGACGTGGAAGTGGGTGCCTCTAACCTGTCGGGAGTGTCGTCCTAGCAGACGTCCTATCAGGTCCTGCATAACTACCTCCATGCCTCTCTCCCTGTCATCGTGCATAAGCTTGAAGACGATGGCCTCCGTAGTAGGTTCTGTCTGGCGTCCGGGCTGGTTCACCTTGAAGCCCCAGAGGTCCTTCCTCTCGAACTTGGTGAGTGGATGCACCATGATGGTGGGAAGAGGGAGATTGAGCAAAGTGGTAAGCTCAACGATACGAGGACCAAAGCAGGTAACCTGGAACTCCTCAACAGTGCTGATGGTAATAGGCATCTATTTATAAGATAGAAAAGTTAGAACAACACAAATCAAGATAAAACAAAAGTCATAACATCACATACATATCCTTGGATAGCAAAATCACACAAGTCATGCATACATGAATCCATTACATCAACCAAGGTCCAATCATATTTTAAGGTAACATTTTTTTGGAAAATAAGGTGATAGGTGGTGGTCCAACTAACGAAGTACGTTTACAATCCTATCTCACTGGATCTGTTGGCTAACACAATGTTCCTAGAAGCAATCAGCCTATCTTGCTCACATGATTCCATCACTAAGTCTATAATATATCCTCTTAAGGTTTAGTTGGTAGCTTCCAACTCTTGGGTAAGTTCCCTTCTCTTTCATCAAGTCTTTTTGGAGGTTGAGCATTCTGCACTTGACTCTAGCAGTAAGTTCTTTGATAGTCCTCCAAGTTGCTTCTCTTGCTGACTCAAAGAATGTGGTGTGCACCACAGTGTTGGTGTACATGCAGAATCCTGTTTCTTTGTGGTTGTCTTCCTTGTTTTTGTACAAGTGAAGTTGCACCCACCAGTACTCAACTCCTTCATCCATCACTGGAAAGCCTTTGTACACAGTTGCACCATGTATTTCCATTGCCACCATGAGGGCCTTGAGACTTTTGGGAAACTCTGTCTCACACTCCAAGGTCATGGTCATGAGTGGTCCTTTCCTTACGGCTTCATTGATGGAGTTCATCTACAAATAGAGATGAGATAGAGATGATTAGAAAAGTTTACGAGAAGAATAAACAAGTGTAGAAGTAGTTGAAAATTTTCCTTAGTGGTTTCCAATCCTAGGGTCATAATCCTACAGGCAACACAGTGCTCTGATACCATCTGTAAGATCCCTCCTTTGTAAAGGAAAAGGATCCCTGTGATTGCAATGCTAGTCCCTGGATCATTGCTAGCATCCACAGTTTAAGATGAAGTACATAGATACAAAGGTCATTTATTACATCCATTCCAGAGATAAAACATAGTCTTTTACAACTCAAGGCCACATGCCTAATACAAGAGTTTGGAATAAGTAAATAATTATAAGTCTTCATCTTCATGTGCCACAGGCAAACATGTTGAGTGTAGACTCATGACACCTAATCCTCATCAGAGTAACCTGCAACATCACAAGTTACAGCCACAGTGGGTCAATACTTTGGAATAGTATTGGCAAGTGATACCTTAGTAAATTTTAAGTGGACTATATTACTATATGCAATTTGGCTAAGTGTAGCTTGGCTTGCTTTACTCAAAATAGGTTTTTCCTATTAGTTGAAATCACTAAGTTTTTCTTTGTCAAAACTTTTCCCAAGAAACCACCAATAGACATTGGGGTCCTTCACCCTTGTTCACCCACAAGTTTTTACTTAGAAGTTGGAGTGATGAGATTCTTGATAGCTTCCATGTCTTGATGCTCAAGTTGTCCATTGCCATGGACTTGGCTAAGTACTTAGATTTTTCCATCTGCAGAGGTTGTGCACTTTCCCCACCAGACTTGGTTTCCCAAGACATGACCTTTCAGAAGCCTTTCCTTAGACCAAATGGACGCGCTCCAACCTATCATTCCCACTACCACCAACTGTCCAAATGGCTAAGTTCTAGCAACTTATGTGATCCAGGCAGAGCCCATATTGCCAAGTGGCTGCACTATAAGCTTCTCAACACTTGGCCTCTAAAATCCCTTTGTGCCTGGGTGGCATACCACAAGTGAGATACACAAGGTAAACCATATCCATGGGCCTTGTGCAACCACTCAACCAAAAACCACCATTCAAGTCCCATTCCACCCAGGTGATTCATTGACTTAGTTGTTTTATTAAGAAAAACATAAGTCCAAAGACTTAGAAATATTTTCATCATAACATGTATATACTTTACCAACCCTTGTTTTCTACTAGCTAGGCTAAGCATGGCATAGTAACTTAACTTAGGAATTTCCTAGCAATTCTATATCTACTTAGGATTTCCCAACATGGCATTTGGCAAAAATAGTAACATGCAAGACTTAGCAAAATATTTCTAATGCTTGTATAAAATATAGGGATGGAAACATTCATGAAGTACCACTTGCCTTGGTAGTGGGGAGAGTAGCACTCTTCACAATCACAATCACTAGCACCAAAGTCTACACAAAGAATGGTAGCACCAAATTACACACAATTCATATATAAACAAACAAAAATACATATGCATGCATGCAACAATGCTAAATGATGATTTTTAAAACTCCACCAAGCAAGTTCATAGTACTGAATCATAACCAAGTTAAAAACTTGCTAAACCAAGTTTATTTTACACTAAGACAATTTTCTCAACAATTTCTATACTCAAAACAGTCCTAAACAAGTTTCTGCAAAAGAGACCATTTTAACAGAACCGAAACTTTAAACACATTGCATAAACAGAAAGGGCTTGTCTCCCTGATTCCAATGGTATAAAATTTGCAAAAATCTAACGTGGGAATCAAAAGTTATAGCCTAATCAAATTTGAATCTAAATCTGTTTTAAATTCTATTTTAAACTCAAACCCTAGCCACGTGTCTTAATTTTACTGGCGCGTACCGCTTCGCATCGGATCACGCACGCGAGCCGTAGGATCTAAGTGGCGATGCACGGTTCATATCAAAACATAACGCTTCGCCAAGTGGTTCTATCGCACGCATTGGATCTAGATCCAACGGCTCTCGATCAAGCGACCACGTTCTGGTGGCACGCGGCGACGGCGAGCGGCGGAGCGCTCTGTCAGCGGCGGCGCTGGCATTCTAGGTTGCTCGGGGAGGGAAGGGTGTGCTTACCAGAACCGCAAGGTCGAGACGAAGCTCAACGTGGAGGTGGCTGGGCAAGGGGCGCACGGCAGGGGCTGCTGGAGCTCGTCGGAGTCGTGCACGGCGTCGGGTGGTTGTGGTCAGAGTTGTTGCCGAGGTTTCGCGTCGCCCTAGCACGAACCAGAGGGATTAGAAGACGCACAAGACGGAGGCGAACAACCTAGTATGCAAGAGGGGGCAAGGGGCGCGCTCTGCTTACCGTAATTGATCGCCGGAGTTGAGCGGCGGCTCAGTCAGTTGCGGGCACGAACGAAGACGGCTTCCTGGGTCACGATAACGCAAACGAAAAGTTTCAGGAGATGCACGAGATCACGCTGGGCACGATAGTTTGAACCAGAGAAAGGGGGGCGGTCGAAGCTCACCGGAATTAGTCGCCGGAGGTCGTCGGTGCTGCGGGGTTTCGAGGTCAAATGCGCGCATCCTGGTGGCGGATTGAGCGAGGAGAGTGGGGGGAAATGACCGAGGCGGCGAGGGGTTCTTATAGCCAGAGCGGGGCGTGGAGTTACTCGCGGAATCAAGGGAATTTAACGCAGCAGTGACTGCGGCGAGTAACGGCGGCGAGAGCGGCGTAGGCGCGCGTGATTGACGAAGACGATGACGGGGTCACGGGTCCACTCGTCAGCGAAGTAAGCCGAAGGGAGGTGGGGTCTGGGTGTCAGTGACCGCGTGGGTGCGTCGGCGCGTGCGAGATAGAGAGAGGTGGCCCGGGTGGGCTAGCTGGGCCGGTTTTGTTGTTGGGCTAGAATAGGAGCACCTGGCCTTTTTCTTTTCTTTAATCCTTTTCTTTTTCCAGAATGAATTTCAGGAATGGTTTTCAAATGATTTCAAACTCCTTTTGAATTCAAATCTATTTGGGATTTTTGCAGTGTGCAACAGTCTCAATTCTAGGCATAAAACCATGTGATTACTTTGAAAAGGCTTGGTCATTTTTGGAGAAACAAAATAACAGAGACATTTCCCTAAGTTTGCAAATGTTTGAAAATGATTTTTGAAACCATTTCCATTTTGTAAAATTTTGTTCCAACTCCACACTCAAACCAATCAACAATCTAGGTTTAAAACATTCAAACTCTCAAATGGGGATGGCCATTTGATTTAAGTTTGCTCACATAAAATGATAGCACTATGTGCTTCTGTTTTTCTGAAATGAGTTTGAAATTGATCTCAATTCTATATGCATGCATGAATGATATGCAATCTTTGAAATCATGATTTTAGGGATGTTACAATAGAGGTGGTGCACTTTCCCCACAAGACTTGGTTTCACAAAGACAAGATCTTTCAGAAGCCTTCCCTTAGACCAGAATGGACGCGTTCCAACCTATCAAACCCCTACCACCAACTGTCCATTTGGCTAAGTTATTGCAACCTATATGATGTAGGCAGAGCCCATATTGCCAAGTGGCTGCACTTGAAGCTTCTCAACATTTGACATCTCAAATCTCTTTGTTCCTGGGTGGCCATCCACAAGTGAGATACACAAGGTAAACCATAGAAATGGGCCTTGTGAACCACTCAACATAAACCATTCCTTCCATTCCACCCAGGTGATTCATTCACTTAGTTGTTTTATTAACAAAACACAAGTCCTTGACTTGGAAATTTTCCATAGTATGAATATATATTCCACCCTTGTTTTCTATTAGCTAAGCTAAGCATGATAGTAGTAGGAATCTTAACTTAGGAAATTTATACTAAGGTTTCATCTACTAGGATTTCCCATGGCATAGTTTATACTTAGGAAAATTCCATGCAAGTCCTACTTAGAAACATCACTAATGCATAGTGAAAATAATGGGACAAAAGTATGAAGCATCACTTGCCTTTTTGGTAGAGAGTATAGGTTCACTCCTTGATCTTGCAATATTCACTCACTTCAAATCACTACAACTCAATCAAGCAAACAATATTTCAATCTACCATTCAAGCAATTCATCACATAAAATGATAGAAACAAAACAATGCATGCAAGCATGCAAGAGATTGTTTTATTTGTAAAAGTGGTTTCTAATGGTTCATAAATATTTGAAAACACCTAATGGTCATTTTATAAAGTGGCAAAACCATTTGCAAAAGGTTTTACTTCATAAACCATTTTTAAAACAAGGTATCATTTTATGTGGTGTAGAAATGTTTTTAATAAGGCATTAATCTATAGGTTCATAAAATATGTTTTCAATCATCAAACTTGGTGTTTGGGTCAGAGGGTTTAATTCAAAACACTTTCCAAAAGGTTTTCTCCAAAAATGATTTTTAAACCATAATCCTCATTTTTATTTGGCTAGAAATGCTTTTATTCAAAGATTTGTACCCTTGCTTTACTAAATACATTTTTGAAACCACCAATTGATTCCTAGGGTCAGTAGGTTCAAAACAAACCATTTGCCAAAGATTTTATCCCCAAAATCATTTTAGAACCAATTTTATATTCTAAACATGCATATACAGGTTTCTGTAAAAACAACCAATTTAACAGAACCAACTTACTAAACAAAGTGCATGGTCAGAAAGTACTTGTCTTGCTGATTCCATTGATATAAAATTTGCAAAATTTGGCCATGTGGTTTGAAAGTTATGGATTTTTCAAATTGGAACATCTATTAGATCAATTCTGTTTTAAAACAAGCAATAGGGCCACGTGTCTTGATTTTATTCGCTGGTACCGGTTCGTCTTGATCACGCTCTCTCGTGCGTTGGATCTAAGTTAGATCGAGCGGCACAGGTGGCTCCATACCGCTTCAGTTAAGTTTCTATCGTGGCCATGCGATCAAGATCGGACGGCGCTCAACACGCTAGCCAGAGACGGGCGGCGCTGGCGGTGGCAGGTGGTGGCGGTGCGGTCAGACGGCGGCGGTGTCGACGCTACAGGCAGCGAGGGAGTGAAGGGAGGTGCTCATCGAGTTCGCGGAGTGATGCTGAAGCTCAACGTGGCGATATCTCGTCGAGGGGCGCACGGTGGTGACGGCAATCGCTCGCCGGAGCTGCTCTGCGCCTCGGGTTTGTACGGTCATTGACGGGGGCGGGGCTACAAGGCGTGCCAATGCAAAATAAAGGGTGCGTTAGACGCGTAAGAGAGTAGGGAGTGTGGGAGCTTCAAAGAGAGGGGGCGGCGCGGTCAGAACATTACCAGGGGAGTCGCCGAAGAAGAGGCAGACGGCGGCGGTGCTTGGTGTCATCCTTGCCGACGCTGTGGTGCTCACGCGAATGAATGGGAGGTACAGTGAGGTGCGCCAGAGGCTGGGGAAGATGCCCGTGTGCTCAAGGGGGCAGGGGCGACGCGGAGCTGCCGGAATTGATGGAGAATCTTGCCAGAGACAGTGAGGGTGCAGGGGGAATTGAGAACAACCTGGGGGCTCCGGGGAAACGGGGACTGAGGGGAAATAGAGAGGAGGCGAGGGCGTTTAAGATAGCATGGTCGCGGGATGGAGTAACGCTGGCAGTAACGAGTATTGACGCGAGCGTTTAACGGCAGAAACCGCCGGCGAGGTTTGCGCGCGGGTGAGGAAGAAGAGAGCTGGCGGTGGGGCCGTTTCGTCAACAAAGAGAGACAGGGGAGGTGGGGTCCAATAGTCAGCGACTGCGCGGGTCAAAACTTGAGTGAAAAGTTTCGCTGCGGGTGGGGTGGAAAGATGGGCTTGCTGGGCCTTGTTGGGCTGGCCGCTTAGTTCATTTTTTTTGTACTGCTTTGTTTTTCTTTTTCCATTTCTTTTATTCTGTTTTGGTTTTGTTTAATTAATTCAAACACTTATTTGAATTTAAACCTTTTCCAAAATTTGTGTAGGTTTAAATACTGATTAGTAATATAATCTGAAGTCAATTTTGAAATAAAACTTTATTCTTTTTGGGGTCTTTTAATTATTTAATTAGGCCCTTGTTTTAAATCAATTAAGATTTAATAATATTTTCAAACACCATTTAAGTTTCTAAAAACCTTCCAAATCTTTTTAGTAGGTTTTTATTTGTTTAATAGGGCGTCAACTAATTCAACTTGAATTATTTGGAGATTATTTAATATGATTCATTAATCATTTGAATTGGTTATTTGTTTTAATTCCAATGGAATTAAATATAGTTTAAATTCCCTAAAGTTTATTTGGAAGATTTCTTTAATCTTAATTAAGTTAAATTAAACAACTTTTATTTCACTTGGGTAAATTCCAAAATACTATTTTCTCATGAATTATATAATTATTCTTATTAGAGATTTGTCTTTATTAAAATAGGGATAGAATGGTTAATGCCATTTTATTTTATTTTGGAAATTCTTTATCCTTTTATTTTATTTGGATTTGGATTCTATTCATTCTATTTGCTTAATGGATTAGGCCAAGATTTAATTTGGTGTTTAAACATTCTTTATTTAATAATTCTTTCTTCATCTTATAAAATCCATATCTTTTTATTTATAGATCCAAACTTGATGATTCCAATTTGTGAAATCTTATTTAATATTTATTTATCCTTTTAAATATATTTAGGATTATTTTCTCACCATTTGGTAAGGATTTTAGATAAGGGCTTTATTAGCTTTGGAAATTACTTTTCCTTATTTTATTAAATTCATAAGATTTTATTTATGGCTCCAAATTAAGTGAAACCAATTTATATAGTCTTATAATATTTCTATTTGTCATTCTTGATCATTTGTAAATGTTTGTTGACAAGTTTTTATATGGATCAAATCCATAGGCTTGGAGATAACGAAATGATTTTTATTCCGTTAGGGTTTAGGGTTTGGATTTATTTGCAAGTGTTTAAATATCCAGATACATTCATTGAGGAATGCATTTCTTTTGATTTGGATTTGTTGAATTCAAACTTTAATTAAAGTTTTGTTCAAGATGGGATTTTAAGTTTCCATTTAGAAACAAAAGTTTCTTTTCACCCTAAAATTCAACAATAATTTATTTATTTTATTTATTTTTCACATTACAAGATTTGGAAAATCTTGGGATGTGACAGGCAACCACCCTTAAAATAAATCTCGTCCCGAAATTTGGGGAGGCTAGGGGTTACAAGTTGGCTCAAAACAACTAGGGTACTACCACCCTTAAAATTTTCCAACTAGATTACATCTTGGCTTTCTTGGGATCTTGTTGAGATCTCTCTGGGCAAACATCTGCATAGTGTCCTTTGTTTCCACACTTGAAACATGTGACTAGGCTGAGATCCTTCATAGGCTTTATCGTGTGCTTCATCTTTTTTGGACAGTTGCTTGCATAATGTCCTTGGTTACCACAATTGTAACATGTGATAAGATTGAGTTCTTCATGTATCTTCTTTGTAAAAGTTGCTACATAATGGCCTAGATCTTTGCAGTTTTTGCACCACACTTGGCTAATCTCCTTATACTTTTTCTTCTCTGGACATTCATTGGCATAGTGTCCCATTTCTTTGCAATGACAACATTGCACATGGCTTTTGTCCTTCTTTTTCTTGGTTTTCTCCAAAGCTAAGAGTGCTTCTAATTCATGTTCTTCATATGTTATCTCAAAGGTAGGAATGTTTCCTGGTCTCCTTGACCTTTTCTTATTCCTTGGATAATACATATGTCTCCTCTTTGGTCCTTTAAATTGAGTCTTATTGCATGGAGGTGCAAGCTGAGATTTTCCTTTGTCTTCATCCTTCTTGGTAGACTTGGCTCTCTCATGGTAGTCTGCAATCAGTTGTTGTACTCCACCTTGTTTCCTTTGTTGAACTATGGAATAGATGGGGCATTGGATAGGGACATGATTATTTCCTTCACATAAGTAACAAGTAGCTTGGGTTGTGGGGCATTGATTAGCTGGACGTTTCTCTTCACAGTTGGGGCATTGATCTTCATGCTCTTTGGAAGTGTGATCCTTGTCTCCACAAATATTGCAAGCTTGAGTTCCTTCTAAAATATCATCTTTGTCATCCTTGTTGTCACAAACTCCTTTGGAAGAGTTGTTTCCCATGTTGATCATTTGATCTGTCACCTTATGCAACAATTGGGTTTGGGTTTCCAAAAACCTTTGCATGGTTGGATCTACCTCACTGGTGTTGGCTATAAATTGAGCTGTCACTTGGTTCAACTGGGTTTGGGTTACTATGAGTTCTCTCATGTTGTCCTCTTGGTTGTCACCATCCTTGATGTTGGAGTTTCTTGGAGAAGTCATCTGTTTGGGTTGGATTGGGATTAGAATAGGCAAAAGATTTCTAAGGAAATAATTCTAATCACACACATCACAATTTACACAAGCAAAATGCAAGCAATCACAACCAAACTTTCCACTCAAACAACAAGTTTCAAGTACATTTTAGGCAACCAAATTTTTTTTTTGTTACACCACATAAGTTGGTGTGTTTGATCTATAATTAATATGGTGGTCCATCTATGTGGTTCACTTGAGATCTTTCCATCCTTCTTGGTTGATTCTTCTTGAACAAGATCATGGTTTCCTTGGGAAAATTCTTGGTCACAAAACTTCAAAGGTGATGATGATTCCTTCTAAGTTGTGTTTCCTTAGTCTTCAAGTCTTGAGTAACTTTTCTTGTCTCACTTGTAGTCCCTAGTGATATCCAAGGTTGAAGTCCTTGTTGAGAGTAAGGTTTAAATCACTTAAAGATGTTGAAGTCATCAGAGTTGATGAAGTCCTTTGCACATGGTGAAGTATTTGGCCATAGGGTAGGCTTTGTTCATCAAGTTTGGAATAGAAGAGATGTAGAATCAAAACCAAAATGGTTAAGGAAAGAGTTTACAAGATTGTTTGTAAATAAGTTTTGGAACAAATACAACTCCTATTTTTCTAAGGGGTTTTGTCCAATCCTAGGGTTACAAATCCTACATGCAACACAATGCTCTGATACCATCTGTAAGGTTCCCAACCTTTAATAAGGTAGAGATCCTTGTGTTTACAATGCTAGTCCCTGGATCAATAGCTAGCATCCACAGTTAAGATGTAATATCAAGAAACATAGGTCATAATACAACTTCATAACCAGGAATAAAATAATTTTATTACATCTTACATAGCTCATTTGGCTATCTCATTACAATGCAGCAGAATATAACAATAGCATGGGGTCCTTCATCTTCAAAGTGCCACAGGAAGACATGTTGGTTGTAGACTTGTAATCCTAATCCTTACACTTCACTAATATCAAACAAACCTGCAACATAACAAGTTACAACCACAAGGGTCAATACATTTGAATTGTATTGGCAAGTGATACTATGGTAGTATAGTGGAGTCTATCATCTATATGCATTTGGCTAAGTGGAGCTTAGTCTTGCTTTGCTCAAAATAGTTTATCCTTATCATTTGAAAACACTAAGTTTTTGCTTGACAAAATCTTTCCCAAGGCATCTCCCAATAGAAATTGCTGATCCTTCAACCCTTGTTCAACCACAAGTTTTAAACTTAGAAATTGGGATGAGGAGATTCTTGATAGCTTCCATGTCTTGATGCTCAAATTGTCCTTTGCCAGGGACATGGCTAAGTACTTAGATTTTACACTCTGCAGAGGTGGTGCACTTTCCCCACAAGACTTGGTTTCACCAAGACAAGATCTTTCAGAAGCCTTCCCTTAGACTAGAATGGACGCGTTCCAACCTATCAAATCCGTACAACCAATTGTCCATTTGGCTAAGTTATTGCAACCTATATGATCCAGGCAGAGCCCATATTGCCAAGTGGCTGCACTTGAAGCTTCTCAACATTTGACATCTCAAATCTCTTTGTTCCTGGGTGGCCATCCACAAGTGAGATACACAAGGTAAACCATAGAAATGGGCCTTGTGAACCACTCAACATAAACCATTCCTTCCATTCCACCCAGGTGATTCATTCACTTAGTTGTTTTATTAACAAAACACAAGTCCTTGACTTGGAAATTTTCCATAGTATGAATATATATTCCACCCTTGTTTTCTATTAGCTAAGCTAAGCATGATAGTAGTAGGAATCTTAACTTAGGAAATTTATACTAAGGTTTCATCTACTAGGATTTCCCATGACATAGTTTATACTTAGCAAAATTCCATGCAAGTACTACTTACAAACATCACTAATGCATAGTGAAAATAATGGGACAAAAGTATGAAGCATCACTTGCCTTTTTGGTAGAGAGTATAGGTTCACTCCTTGATCTTGCAATATTCACTCACTTCAAATCACTACAATTCAATCAAGCAAACAATATTTCAATCTACCATTCAAGAAATTCATCACATAAAATGATAGAAACAAAACAATGCATGCAAGCATGCAAGAGATTGTTTTATTTGTAAAAGTGGTTTCTAATGGTTCATAAATATTTGAAAACACCTAATGGTCATTTTATAAAGTGGCAAAACCATTTGCAAAAGGTTTTACTTCATAAACCATTTTTAAAACAAGGTATCATTTTATGTGGTGTAGAAATGTTTTTAATAAGGCATTAATCTATAGGTTCATAAAATAAGTTTTCAATCATCAAACTTGGTGTTTGGGTCAGAGGGTTTAAATCAAAACACTTCCCAAAAGGTTTTCTCCCAAAATGATTTTTAAACCATAATCCTCATTTTTATTTGGCTAGAAATGCTTTTATTCAAAGATTTGTACCCTTGCTTTACCAAATACATTTTTGAAACCACCAATTGATTCCTAGGGTCAGTAGGTTCAAAACAAACCATTTGCCAAAGATTTTATCCCCAAAATCATTTTAGAACCAATTTTATATTCTAAACATGCATACACAATTTTCTGTAAAAACAACCAATTTAACAGAATCAACTTACTAAACAAAGTGCATGGTCAGAAAGTACTTGTCTTGCTGATTCCATTGATATAAAATTTGCAAAATTTGGACGTGTGGTTTGAAAGTTATGGATTTTTCAAATTGGAACATCTATTAGATCAATTCTGTTTTAAAACAACTAATAGGGCCACGTGTCTTGATTTTATTCGCTGGTACCGGTTCGTCTTGATCACGCTCTCTCTTGCGTTGGATCTAAGTTAGATCGAGCGGAACAGGTGGCTCCATACCGCTTCAGTTAAGTTTCTATCGTGGCCATGCGATCAAGATCGGACGGCGCTCAGCACGCTAGCCAGAGATGGGCGGCGCTGGCGGCGGCAGGTGGTGGCGATGCGGTCAGAGGGCGGTGGTGTCGACGCTACAGGGAGCGAGGGAGTGAAGGGAGGTGCTCACCGAGTTCGCGGAGTGACGCTGAAGCTCAATGTGGCGATATCTCGTCGAGGGGCGCACGGTGGTGACGGCAATCGCTCGCCGGAGCTGCGCTGCGCCTCGGGTTCGTACGGTCGTCGACGGGGGCAGGGCTACAAGGCGTTCCAATGCAAAATAAAGGGTGCGTTAGACACGTAAGAGAGTAGGGAGTGTGGGAGCTTCAAAGAGAGGGGGCGGCGCGGTCAGAACATTACCAGGGGAGTTGCCGGAGAAGAGGCAGACGGCGGGGGTGCTTGGTGTCGTCGTTGCCGACGCTGTGGTGCTCACGCGGATGAACGGGAGGTACAGTGAGGTGCGCCAGAGGATGGGGAAGATGCTCGTGTGCTCAAGGGGGCAGGAGGCAACGCGGAGCTGGCGGAATTGATGGAGAATCTCGTCGGAGACAGTGAGGGTGCAGGGGAATTGAGAACAGCCTGGGGGCTCCGGGGAAACGGGGACTGAGGGGAAATAGAGAGGAGGCGAGGGCGTTTAAGATAGCATGGTCGCGGGATGGAGTAATGCTGGCAGTAACGAGTATTGACGCGAGTGTTTAACGGCAGAAACCGCCGGCGAGGTTTGCGCGCGGGTGAGGAAGAAGAGAGCTGGCGGTGGGGCCGTTTCGTCAACAAAGAGAGACAAGGGAGGTGGGGTCCAATAGTCAGCGACTACGCGGGTCAAAACTTGAGTGAAACGTTTCGCTGCGGGTGGGGTGGAAAGATGGGCTTGCTGGGCCTTGTTGGGTTGGCCGCTTAGTTCATTTTTTTTGTACTGCTTTGTTTTTCTTTTTCCATTTCTTTTATTCTGTTTTGGTTTTGTTTAATTAATACAAACACTTATTTGAATTCAAACCTTTGCCAAAATTTGTGTAGGTTTAAATATTGATTAGTAATATAATCTGAAGTCAATTTTGAAATAAAACTTTATTCTTTTTGGGGTCTTTTAATTATTTAATTAGGCCCTTGTTTTAAATCAATTAAGATTTAATAATATTTTCAAACACCATTTAAGTTTCTAAAAACCTTCCAAATCTTTTCAGTAGGTTTTTATTTGTTTAATAGGGTGTCAACTAATTCAACTTGAATTATTTGGAGATTATTTAATATGATTCATTAATCATTTGAATTGGGTATTTGTTTTAATTCCAATGGAATTAAATATAGTTTTAATTCCCTAAAGTTTATTTGGAAGATTTCTTTAATATTAATTAAGTTAAATTAAACAACTTTTATTCACTTGGGTAAATTCCAAAATACTATTTTCTCATGAATTATATAATTATTCTTATTAGAGATTTGTCTTTATTAAAATAGGGATAGAATGGTTAATGCCATTTTATTTTATTTTGGAAATTCTTTATCCTTTTATTTTATTTGGATTTGGATTCTATTCATTCTATTTTCTTAATGGATTAGGCCAAGATTTAATTTGGTCTTTAAACATTCTTTATTTAATAATTCTTTCTTCATCTTATAAAATCCATATCTTTTTATTGATAGATCCAAACTTGGTGATTCCAATTTGTGAAATCTTATTTAATATTTATTTATCCTTTTAAATATATTTAGGATTATTTGCTCACCATTTTGTAAGGATTTTAGATAAGGGCTTTATTAGCTTTGGAAATTACTTTTCCTTATTTTATTAAATTCATAAGATTTTATTTATGGCTCCAAATTAAGTGAAACCAATTTATATAGTCTTATAATATTTCTATTTGTCATTATTGATCATTTGTAAATGTTTGTTGACAAGTTTTCATATGGATCAAATCCATAGGCTTGGAGATAACTTGGAAATGATTTTTATTCCGTTAGGGTTTAGGGTTTGGATTTATTTCCAAGTGTTTAAATATCCAGATACATTCATTAAGGAATGCATTTCTTTTGATTTGGATTTGTTGAATTAAAACTTTAATTAAAGTTTTGTTCAAGATGGGATTTTAAGTTTCCATTTAGAAACAAAAGTTTCTTTTGACCCTAAAATTCAACAATAATTTATTTTGTTTATTTATTTTTCACATTACAAGATTTGGAAAATCTTGGGATGTGACAAATGGGAACGCTTGTGAGACGATCCTGAGCTGTGCTTGTCAGAGTTGTGCTTCCTGTTTCTGCTTTCAACCTGCTTCATCTTGTTCTCCAAGATGGTAGCCTTGTCACAAAGGGACTGGTAGGTGGGGAGATAGGCCACAGATAATTACAGATTCAGTTCATCGTTCAGTCCTTCAAGGAACTTCTCTTTCCTCTTGGCATCAGTATCAACTTCATCCGGTGCATAAGGCGCCAGATTGTTGAACTCCTCAATATATTCAGCCACGCTGCGGTGGCGCTGCTTCAGATTATGGAACTCCTTCTTCTTCAAACTGTACGGATGAGATGTGAGCTGTACGGAAACCATCTTCAAAGATAGCCCATGTCACATCCTCAATGGGAGTGGTGATCTGGAAGTTATCCCACCAAGTAGCTGCTGGTCCTTCCAACAAGTGTGCTGCAAACCTGACTTTCTCCTCGTCGGTACAGCCGACAGTAACCAAACCCTTGTTCACTACAGGTAGCCAATCATTGACCACCTTGTGATCAGTAGTTCCCGAGAACTTTGCAGGCCTCAGTCTTAAGAATCTGGTGAGCATGTCAAATCCTGGTGGATTGTTCTGATTGTTGTTGTTGTTGTTGATGATGTTGTTGTTGTTATTGTTGTTCTGATTCTGCATGAAAGTGGTCATCATCTGCATCAGCTGTGCCTGTGCTGTCATCAGCTGCTGCATCTCGGGGGTGACATTGTTGTTGTTCGGGTTGGGGTTGGCACGTCGAGGAGGCATCTGTGGTTTTCAATAAGGATAAGAATGAGATACCCATATATTCTTAACATGCACAATACAACACATAGACAATCACCAAACAAGCATCAAAACAACATAAAGTTCAACGACATAAACAATAAGTTTGAAAGGCAAACACACCAATAGAAAGCCATCCACATGTTGGATGGTCATTGCGACTCAATAATTAAAAGCATGGTAAATGATAGATAAATGAGTAGTCATTACTACTCCTCTGCATCAACCTCCTCATCAACAAGTGTAAGACCTGCATTCTCCATAGCGGTCTTGTATTCCTCGACATTGGTAGTCAAGGCCTCTATCTTGGACTTAAGATCCCTCTTCTATGAACGAAGTCTCTCAATCACACCCTGCTGATGCTCGAGCTCGAAGTCCTTGGCCTCTAGTTCTGCAGTCATCTCTCGAATCCTCTTGTTCCTATCTTGGACTCTTTTCTCTTGGCTTTTGAACTTCCTGTCCTGGCTCTCGAACTTAGCCTCCATTTCCTTGACTATCTCGTCTTGCTCCGCGAAGAGCTTGTCCTTCTCACGAAGCTGCACCTAGAGCTCTTCATTGCTAAGAATGACGTTGGTCCTATCAGTATCTAGGTGCCTAAGTAGAACCTCTAGGTCCTGAAGGTACAGACGAATCGGCTCTGCCGTCTCTCTAGCTGCATCCTCGAACTCAATAGCCTCACCATCCTCATCGCGTCTTCCGAAGGCGTGAAAGTGCGTACCTCTAATCTCCCGAGAGTGCCTCCCTAACAGACGCCCAAGTAAATCCTACATGACTACCTCTAGGCCTCTCTTCCTGTCGTCATGCATAAGCTTGAAGGTGATAGCCTCCGTGGCAGGCTCAGTCTGGCGTCCTAGCTGAGTAACCTTGAAGCCCCAAAGGTCCTTCCTCTCAAACTTGGTGAGGGGAAGCATCATGATGCTAGGGAGCGGAAGATTGAGCACACTAGAGAGCTCAATAATACGAGTGCCAAAACGAGTTCCCTTGAACTCTTCAGCCGTGCTGATAGTAACATTAGGCATCTATTTTATAAGATAGAGAAAAGTTAGGATCAACATCAATAGAGAAAATCACAAGACAAAGCATCACAGGCATATCATTGAAAATCAAACACACAAGTCATGAAATAGATAAATCCATTACAAGCATCCAAGGTTCAACATAACTTAGACAACATTTTTGGAAAATAAAAACAATAAGTGTGGTGGTCCAACTAACGAAGTTCATTATTACTCTCACTCACTAGACAAAATGGCTATCAAAGCATCCTTAGTAGCCATCTGTCTATCTTGTTCACAAGATTCCCAAATCAAGTCTATGATGTCTTCCCTTAGTTGTTGGTTGGTAGTTTCCAACTCTTGAGTATGTTTCTTTTCTTCCCTAAGGTCATTTTGGGTGTTAAGCATTCTGCACTTGAGTCTATCACCAAGCTCTTTGATGGCCTTCCAAGCTGCATCCCTTGCAGAGTCAAAGAATGTGGTGTGCATTACTGAGTTGGTGACCATGCAGAATCCTGATTCTTTGTGTTTATCTTCCTTATTTTTATACAAGTGAAGTTGCACCCACCAATACTCCTCTCCTTCATCCATCACAGGGAAACCTTTGTACACAGCTGCACCATGTATCCCCATGGTAACCACAAGGTTCTTGAGGGCTTTTGGAAATTCAGTCTCACACTCCAAAGTCATGGTCATGAGTGGTCCCTTCCTTACGGCTTCGTTGATGGAGTTCATCTACAGATAGATATGAGAAAGAAGATTAGGAAAGTTTACGAGAAGAAAAGACAAGTGTAGAAAATTTTCAAAGTGTTGAAATTTTCCTTAGTGGTTTCTAATCCAATCCTAGGGTTATAATACTATAGCAACACAGTGCTCTGATACCATCTGCAATATCCCTCCCTTATAAAGGTAAGGATCCCTGTGATTGCAATGCTAGTCCCTGGATCAAATGCTAGCATCCACAGTTTAAGATGAAGTACACAGAAACAAAGGTCATTATTACATCGTCATTCCAGAGATAACCTGCAACATCTTCATGGCCATAGGCCTAATACAAGAGTTCATTCATAACAATAAAAGTAAAGTCTTCATCTTCATGTGCCACAGGCAAGCATGTTGAGTGTAGACTCATAACCCCTAATCATCATCAGAGTAACCTGCAACATCACAAGTTACAGCCACAGTGGGTCAATACATTGGAATAGTATTGGCAAGTGATACCTTAGTAAAATATTAGCATCTAGTTAATACATGGATTTGGCTAAGTGTAGCTTAGGCTTGCTTTGCTCAAAATATGTTTTACCTATTAGTTGAAAACACTAAGTTTTTTCTTTGACAAAACTTTCCAAAGGAACCACCAATAGAAATTGGTGAACCTTCACCCTTGTTCAACCTCAAGTTTTAACTTAGAAAATTGGGATGAGGAGATTCTTGATAGCTTCCATGTCTTGATGCTCAAGTTGTCCAATACCAGGGACATGGCTAAGTACTTAGATTCTTCCATCTGCAGAGGTTGTGCACTTTCCCCACAAGACTTGGTTTTCACCAAGACAAGACCTTTCAGAAACCTTCCCTTAGACCAAGATGGACGCGCTCCAGACCTATCATTCCACTACCACCAACTGTCCATTTGGCTAAGTTATTGCAACCTATATGGTCCAGGCAGAGCCCATAATGCCATGTGGCTGCACTAGAAGCTTCTTAACATTTGGCATCTCAAATCCCTTTGTTCCTGGGTGGCTTTCCACAAGTGTGATACACAAGGTAAACCATATAAATGGGCCTTGTGTAACCACTCAACACAAACCAATATTTCCGTTCCACCCAGGTGTTTCATTCACTTAGTTGTTTTATTAAGCAAAACATAAGTCAAAGACTTAGAAATATTTCTCATAGCATGAATATATAATCCACCCTTGGTTGCTACTAGCTAGGCTAAGCATAGCAATAGCAAGTATCTTAACTTAGAGGAGATTCTAACATTACTACAACTACTAGGATTTCCCAAGCATAGCATATAGATACTTAGCAAAATAATCATGCAAGTCCTATACAAAATATTTCTAATGCATAGGTAAAATATTGGGATAAAATTATGAAGCACCACTTGCCTTGGTAGTTTGGGGAGTAGCAACAATCTTCACAACCACAATCACTATTAGCACCAAAATCTACACATAAAATAATGGCACCAAATTCATATATCAAAAATATACAAGCAAAAATATATGAATGCATGCAAATGCCAAGTGATGATTTTTCTACACCAAACAAGACAAGTAAACAGTACTGAATCATAAACAAGACCAATACACACTAAATAATCTCTATTTGACCTTTAATTCATTTTTAAATTATTCCTACACTCAAAATAAGTCTATAAATGTCTATGCAAAAATAACCAATTTTACATAAGCAAAACATTAAACACATTTCATAATTGGATAGCATTCTTTCTCTTGATTCCAATGATATAAAATTTGTAAAATTTGAACGTGTGGAACAAAAGTTATGAATTTTACAAGTTTGAATCACTAATAGATCTAATTTCTGTTTTTAAAACGAATAACAGGCCACGCGGCGCGTTCTGATTGGCCCGTACCGGTTCGGCCGGATCGATCAATGAGGGCCATTGGATTTAAAAAAGATCGTGCGACACAGATCTAGCGTACCCTTTCGCGTAAGTGATTCTATCACAGCCGACGGATCAAGATCTAACGGCTATCGATCAAGCAACCACGGATGGGCGGCGCTAGCGACGGCGGCGCGGCGGCTCGGCTCTGCCAGTGATGTTCCGGTGGCTACGGAGGGGACTGGGGTCAGCAGAGGGGCTTACCGAGCTCGTGAGGTCGTTGCGGTGCTCGAGGTGGTCGAGGGAGAGACAGGGGCGCACGAACTCAACTGCTATTGCTTGTCGGAATGAAGCCTGTCGTCGGGCACGGCTGTTCGTCGATGTTGCCGATGTTGTAAATCATTTCAGAGGGAAAAAAGCGGCGCATTAGATGCGGGGAACGATGCTGGTCATGCGAGTATGAAAGAGAGGTCAAGGCGCGCTCAGGACTAACCAGAATAACTCGCCGGAGTTGAGTTGAGCTTCAGTCGCTTCCAGAGGTGGACGATGGCGACGTCCTAGGGCGATTCAGAGCAAAAGAAAGGCATGAGAAGATGCGCAAGGACATACTGATCACGCTCGTTTGAATCAGAGACAGGGGGCGGTCGATGCTTACCAGAATCGCATGCCGGAGATGCTCGGTACTGCGGCGGTGCAAGTGGGATTGTGGGCAGCCTGGTGGCGGAGAAGAGGCATTGAGTGAGGGGAAAGATGCGGAGAGGAGAGGGGGTTAAATAGCCGGTGAGGGGCGAGGAGATCGCGCGGCATTGATCGGCAATTAAGCCCGCTTCATTCACGGCAGTGATGGAGGTAACGGCGGCATCGACGGGGTCGGGGGGTGTGGGGTTTGGGGACGACGACCACGTGGCGTTTGGGTCCACCGGTCAGCGAGCGTGGGGTAGGTCTGCGTCGCGTGAGAGAGATTAAGAAAAGCCTCGTGTGTCCTTACTGGGCTGAGTCTGTTGTTGGGCTGAAATGCTGGCACAGGCCTTTTCCATTTCTTTACTCTTTTTCTTTTTCTGTTTCGATTTTCAGGAAACACTTTCAAATGAATTCAAAATGTGTTTGATTTAAAATTCTTTCTGAATTTTTTATAAAGTGAAACTTGCACATATTTAAGTATAAAACCATGTTGTTTCACCAAACCTGCTTGGTCCTTTGGAGTTTTCAAAGAGAACAGTGCCTTTTCCAATGTTTTAATAAAGATCTAAAAATAGTTTTAAAATCATATTTTGTTTTTGAAATTTTTATCCAACCTTTGGAATACAACATTAAACCATAGTATCAATATTTTTTTTTTAAATAATCAATCTCATATAAAGAGAGTAGCATTGGATCAATGCTTTGCTTACATAAAATAATAAGCATTCAAATGCTTCTGTTTTTGTAATAACTTTGAAAATGATCCTAATATGATCATGAATGCATGGATTATATGCAAAGCTTTGAAAACATGATTTTAGGGATGTTACACTCGTATTTATTTATAGACGCTAGTACCGACCAAGGATACCGGGACGAAGGAGACTACTATGAGGAAGAAGGCGAGGAGAACTTCAACCACTTCTCTGCACAAGGCAAGCTTCACTATAAAACTTAACTTAGCAAGCTATCCTAGCAAGCTTCACTATAAAACTTAACTTAGCAAGCTATCCTAGCAAGTTAACCCTTGCATTATAACTATGCCTACTAGATGCATTAAACATGCATTAGTTACACCACTTAATTATACCAAACCCAGTTTTACTTGCAAGCTTAGTTATTTTATTTCCTTATCAAAGCTTTTTTACTTTTGTTTATGTAGTGACTTGTAGATTTTAGAAAGATTATTAAAGGTGGCATAAAGAGCATAAAACTTGGCCTAAGATAGATAAATCTTGATGTCATCCTGATGCATGAGATTGAACTTAGATAACTCACACTTGATTATCACCCCTCATTAGTGTTTATCCCCCACTTATAGTTGCTAGTGATAAGCATAAAACTTGATCACTTTAGATGGGAATACTTGGTGAAAATGGTTATGAATACCTTAGAATGATGAGTCATTCTACTGAAAGGTTTTGACATGTGTTCTTGAACACCAGATAATTTTGATGATGAAAATGTTGAGGCATGAGCCTTAGCCCTTTATAAAACTGATGGTTGTCTGGATGCGATACCATTCCAATTTTACCGTACAACCACAATACTCTAAATTTGGGCAGGGCTTGACTGGAAGTTTATATACCTTAGTATGCGTTCCCATGCAGCCAAGGTTTGAGCTGATGATACCTGTGCAGTTCCTAAGATGACAGTTGGTCATGGTTGGGAGGCCAAACTCACAGGAGAGGTGCCTATACTATGGCATGTAATTGAAAGGTTAGGATTGATTATCCGCATAATGAGTATGGTGAATTCAGGATTGTTCCTGACGAATGTATCGAATATTTTGGTGAAAGTGTACCACCTCTACAGAGTGTCAAACTATTCGAATAGTCGTGTCTGCAGTTATGGACAGTTGGAGTGGCCATACTATTCCGTTGTCAGATGTTTTCAAAATGACTTTTGAATTGAATTGTGATTTCGACTTGACCACAATAGGGTTGTGATATGAAAACTCAAGTTCCCACTTAGGTGTTACAAAACTTTCAACTAGATTTCTTTGCTTCTGAACTCAGTTAGAGATAAATCTGGCTTTTTGCAAAACAACCTAGAGACTAGTATTTCCTACTCAAAACCACTTCACTTGTTAGTATTAGTTTGCGAGTACTTAAAGAGTACTCATGGTTTTGTCCCTGGCTATTTCCATGGCCAGACTATAAAGAGGACTATCAGGAGGATGTACGGCAGGACGGTTACGACAACTAGGATCATCTCCCATCGTCAGCATTGCCTGTCACCATGAAGATGGAGCCTTGCCCATGCTACCATATTATTACGTTATTCCACTACTATGATTGTATTAAGATTGGATCATGAGATCTTTTATTTGTTGTAAGACCTTATGTATGGTTTGTAATGGATGATGTACTATAATATAAAATCTGTTATGTCTCGCAAAAATGGTAATCCTGGAGATGCGATGTATGGCATAACAGACATCTGGGAATAAAAATCCGGGTGTTCTATAGTAATTATATTATACAACAATCCACTAAGAGCAACTTATACTCTAACTCTCATATCATAAGACTTACGATGAAGCAGGAAAAGTAATGTGACAGATAAGACAATACAACATTTATCACACACAAAACTAATCATAAGAAGAATAGTATATGAGCTGGACAATTCACCAATTGGTTGCAATAATAAGCAGTGCATGCTAATTAAAAAATTATAAGCTATCTTATATAGTAATCATCATGTAAAACAGTCCACTTTGGGCAGTTTTTACTCTGGTCATAAGACGTATGATGAAGTAGCCAAAATAATGCAACAAACAAGATGATGAAATCTTCATCACGTGCAAAACATATCATAAGCTGAATAGTACATACAAGTCGTACGATTGACAAATTGGTTGCTATAATAAGCAGTGTGGGACGATTGAACCTAAGCAAGATAAGCATCAATAATGTGATTAAACAGGAAATTAAAAAAATATAACATACGGTAGTGATTAACAAGCATAAGCATCTACCATGCAATTAGAGCCAATTAAAAAATTATAAGCTATCTTATATAGTAATCATCATGTAAAACAGTCCACTTTGGGCAGTTTTTACTCTGGTCATAAGACGTATGATGAAGTAGCCAAAATAATGCAACAAACAATATGATGAAATCTTCATCACGCGCAAAACATATCATAAGCTGAATAGTACATACAAGCCGGACGATTGACAAATTGGTTGCTATAATAAGAAGTGTGGGACGATTGAACCTAAGCAAGATAAGCATCAATAATGTGATTAAACAGGCAATTAAAAAAATATAACATACGGTAGTGATTGTTCTATAGAGCTGATTATGTGACAGCTCACTATGAACAATTTCTACTATGATCATAAGGCATATAATGAAGCATCCAAACTAATCCAAAAAAGCAAGATAATGCAACCTTTATCGCATGCAAACAGATCATAAGCCGAACTAGTATACATGTAGTTAAATAAGATATACACAATAAAACATAAGAAGGATAAGCAACTATCATGCAAGTAAACAAAATATAAATTATGGTGCTGATTGTTCTATAGTAATCATCATGTAATACATTCCACTATGGGCAATTTATAATCTGATCAAAAGACAGAGGATGAAGCAGCCAAACCAATGGAATAACCAATATAATGCAAACTTTATCTGTGTGTAAACTAATGATAAGTCAAATACTCTGAATCTCACTTATCAATTGGTTGCAATAATAAGCAGGGCATGACAAATAAACATAAGAGGATACGCATCTTTTAGGCACCATAAAAATAGAACCTATGATGTTGATTGTTGAACAGTAATCATCCTGTAAAATAGACAACTATGAAAAATTTATACTTTTCTCATCAGACATATCATGAAGCAGTCAAACTAATGCAACAGAAAAGATAATGGAACCCTGATCACAAGCCATGTAAAATCACAAGAAATTTCATAGGCAAAATAAATAAGAGAGATTAACTTCAACAAAATAGGAAAATTGGTGGCATGAACTGTAGGGTTTCGTAGCATGGAAAACAAAAAATTTCTACCGCATACAAACAAACAAGCCAAGATCTATCTACTAGATTATAGCAACGAGTCGATGGAATAACTCACCCTCGAAGATTCCAAGGTGTTTAACGAGAGAGGATTCTCGTGGGTGATGTAGTCGTACTCTTCCCGATCTCAAGATCGCGTAGATGATCCTTCCGGCGCTGTGTTCCGGCAGCGCTCCCGCAGTCGGTCACACATTCGGTACTCGACGAAGACCTTCCTCTCCCTTGTTCCAGTAGGCAGCGAAGGTTGTAGCACTCTCCTCGCGATTCCGGCAGCACAACGGCGTGGTACCGGAAGTAGAGGGGAGATCTCGCAGGGCTTCGCCTTAAGCCGGAGCGAGTATGGTGGACTATGAGAGAGATCCTCGGCGATCTAGGGTTTAGAGGCACCGAGGAGGAGGCTTGGCCAGCGGCTAGGGTTAGCTAGGCGGCGGCGGCTTGACCTAGGCGGCGGCGGCAGCAGGAGGTGGCGGCGCCGGGCTAGGGTTTTGGGTGGAGGTGTTGGGTACTAGGAGGGGCAGCTCTGCCCCTCCTTATATAGGTGGAGGGGGCGCGCCAGGGGAGGGGAGTCCCTCCCCAACTCGGTTTCCCAAGGGGGGCGGCGGTGGAGGGGAGGAACTCCTCCCCAAGTAGGTTTCCTACTTCCCCTCCACCTTCCAAAATAGCCGTTTGACTTTTCAAATTGGCGTTTGACTTTTCAAACTAGGATTTGATTAAACCCTTTATTTTGTTCAGCGATGACACCTAGTACATGATGCAATCATTCCAACTTGACATGACACATTCATGTACCCCTTCCCCTCCGGAGTGCCGGACATTCCGGAACCTTCTAGAACATTCCCGATGAAAACACCGAAACCATTCTCCTACCCCGAAACAGGACTTTCCTTATATGAATCTTATTCTCTGGACCATTCCGGATCTCCTCGTGATATCCCGGATCCCATCCGAGACTCCAAAAAACATTCGGTCTCTTTCTCATCATTCCATAACTACTCAAACAACGTCGAATCCTTAAGTGTGTCTCCCTACGGTTCGTGAATTATGCGGACATGATCGAGACACTTCTTCGAACAATAACCAATAGAGGAATCTGGAAATTCATATGGCTCCCACATATTTCTACGATTACTTTGCGATCGAATGAACCACTTACATACGATACCAATTTCCCTTTGTCTCACGATAGTTTACTTATTCGAGGTTATGATCGTCGGTATCTCTGCATACCTAGTTCAACCTTGTTACTGATAAGTACTCTTTTCTCGTTCCTGTGATATGTGATCCCTTGTGAGCCAGTAACATGCTTGCAAGCTAATTGGATGACATTCCACCGAGAGGGCCCAGAGTATATCTATCCGTCATATGGATGGACAAATCCCACTCTTGATCCATGTGTCTCAACCAATACTTTCCGAACACTCAATGCCACCTTTATAGCCACCCAGTTATGGTGTGGTGTTTGATGTCATCAAAGCATCCTTCCGGTGAAGGTGATATGCATGATCTCATGGTCGATGGAATTAGGTTACTATGTATCAGAAAGCATATAGCAATTGAACTATTAAAATGACTTGATCTTTATGCTACGCTTATCTATAGGAGTATGTCCACCATATCATTCTCCTAACGATATGATCCTGTTGTTAATAACATCTCAATGTTCATGATAGGGAAACCACAATCATTTATTAACCAACAAGCTAGTATTATAAAGAGGCTTTACTAGGGACTCTTATTTTAGTTTACAAATCACACAAGTATTAATGTTTCCTTGTTAATACTATTATAGCATGAATGTAAACATTTATCATAAACATAAAGATATAATAATAACTACATTTATTATTGCCTCTAGGGCATATCTCCAACAGTCTCCCACTTGCACTAGAGTCATCTAATCTAGATTACATGGTAATATACCGAACACCCATGGCAGTTTGGTGCTGGTCATGTTTTGCCCTCGGGAGAGGTTTAGTCAACGGATCCGCCACATTCAGATCTGTGTGTACTTTGAAAATCTTTATGTCCCCATCTTGGACATGTTCTCGAATAGCGTGAAAACGTAGCTTGATGTGCTTCAGCTTCTTGTGTGACCTTGGTTCTTGCGCATTGGCTATGGCGCCCATGTTATCACAGTAGATAGACATTGGGTCCAACGCACTAGGAACCACACCCAGCTCTGTAATTAACTCTTTCATCCATATCGCTTCTTGTGAAGCCTCCGAAGCAGCCATGTATTCCGATTCAGTTGAAGATCTCGCCACAACGCTTTGCTTTGCACTCCTCCAGCTAACTGCTGCACCATTCAAAGTAAATACATATCCAGATTGTGATTTAGAATCATCCGGATCGGTGTTCCAACTAGAATCGGTGTAACCATTAACAACGAGCTGTTCATCACCTCCATAAGAAAGAACCATATCCTTAGTTCTTCTCAAGTACTTAAGGATGTTTTTGACCGCTGTCCAATGATCCACTCCTGGATCACTTTGATATATGCTAGTTAAACTAACAGCATATGCAATGTCGGGTCTAGTACATAGCATGGCATACATTAGAGATCCTATGGCTGAGGCATAGGGAGTCTTACTCATCCTTTCTCTATCTTCTGTCGTTGTCGGACTTTGAGTTTTACTCAAGGTCATATTGGGCAACATGGGAAAGAACACTTTCTTGCTATCTTCCATTCCAAACCTCTTTAGAACTTTGTCCAAATATGTACTTTGTGACAATGATATTAGGCGTCTCGATCTATCTCTATAAATCTTTATGCCTAATATGTAAGCTGCTTCGCCAAGATCCTTCATTGAAAAACTATTATTCAAATATTCCTTGACACTATTAAGAAGGTCTACATCATTCCCAATCAACAATATGTCATCTACATATAGTATTAAGAATGCTACATAGCTCCCACTCACTTTCTTGTAAATATAAGATTCTCCATAAGTTTGTATAAAACCAAAACTTTTGATTACCTTATCAAAACGTTGATTCCAACTTCGGGATGCTTGCTTCAATCCATAGATGGACTGTTGAAGTTTGCATACCTTGTTAGCATCTTTAGGATCGACAAAACCTTTGGGTTGCATCATATACAACTCTTCATCAATGTCACCATTGAGGAATGCTGTTTTGACATCCATCTACCATATCTCATAATCATAATATACAGCAATTGCTAACATAATCCTCACAGACTTAAGATTCTCTACCGGTGAGAAAGTCTCATCGTAGTCAATTCCTTGAATTTATCAAAACCCTTTTGCGACAAGTCGAGCTTTATAGACAGTAACATTACCATCAGCATCTGTTTTCTTCTTGAAAATCCATTTGTTCTCGACAGCCTTCCGGCCATCCGGTAAGTCCACCAAAGTCCATACTTTGTTTTCGTACATGGATCCAATCTCGGATTTCATGGCCTCTTGCCATTTATTGGAATCTGGGCTCATCATCGCTTCCTCATACGTCGCAGGGTCATCGGTGTTGTCCACCAACATGACACTCATAACGGGATCATACCAATCAGGAGTGGTACGAGTTCTCGTTAACCTGCGAGGCTCTGTAGCAACTACAACTGAAGTTTCATGATCATCATCATTAGCTTCCTCTCTTATTGGTGCAGGTACCACAGGAACTTCTTCCGGTGCTGCGCTACTCGCAATTTCGATAGAAGGTTTGACAACCTCGTCGAGTTCTACTTTCCTTCCAGTCACTTCCTTCGAGAGAAATTCCTTCTCTAGAAAGGATCCATTCTTGGCAACAAAGATTTTGCCTTCGGATCTATGATAGAAGGTATACCCAATAGTTTCCTTTGGGTATCCTATGAAGACGCATTTTTCCGCTTTGGGTTCAAGCTTGTCCGGCTGTAACTTCTTTACATAGGCTTCGCAACCCCAAACTTTAAGGAATGACAATTTAGGTTTCTTCCCAAACCATAATTCATACGGTGTCGTTTCAATGGATTTAGATGGTTCCCTATTTAAAGTGAATGCGACTGTTTCTAATGCATAACCCCAAAATGATAGCGGTAAATCTGTAAGTGACATCATAGAACGAACCATATCTAAGAGAGTTCGATTACGACGTTCGGACACACCATTACGCTATGGTGTTCCCGGCGGTGTCAATTGTGAAAGTATTCCGCATTTCTTCAAATGCTCGCCAAACTCGTAACTTAGATATTCACCTCCACGATCAGAACGTAGAAATTTAATCTTCTTGTTATGTTGATTCTCTACCTCACTTTGAAACTCCTTAAAATTCTCGAAAGTTTCGGACTTATGTTTCATGAAATAGATATACCCATATCTACTCAAATCATCCGTGAAGGTAAGAACATAACGATAGCCACCGCGCGATGCTACACTCATTGGACCACACACATCGGTATGTATGATTTCTAATAAGTCCGTAGCTCGCTCCATCATACCAGAAAATGGAGTCTTAGTCATTTTACCCATCAGACATGCTTCGCATCTTTCAAGTGATTCGAAATCAAGTGATTCAAGAAGTCCATCGGAATGGAGTTTCTTCATACGCTTCACTCCAATGTGACCAAGATGACAGTGCCACATATAGGTCAAGTTATCGCTCGATTTCAAACGTTTAGCCTCAATGTTATTAATATGTGTGTTTCCACTATCGAGATTCAATAAGAATAGACCATCTATCAAAGGTGCATGTGCATAAAATATATTACTCATATAAATCGAATAACCATCATTCTCGGACTTAAACAAGTAACCGTCTCGCAATAAACAAGATCCCGATATAATGTTCATGCTTAACGCATGCACCAAATAACAATTATTTAAGTATAAAACTAATCCCGATGGTAGATGAAGGGGTAGTGTGCTGACCGCGATCACATCAACCTTTGATCCGTTTCCCACGCGCATCATCACCTTGTTCTTCGCTAGCTTCCGTTTATTCTGCAGCACCTGTTTCGAGTTACAAATATGAGCAACCAAACCAGTATCAAATACCCAGGCACTACTACGAGTACTAGTGAGATACACATCAATAACATGTATATCGGATATACCTTTCTTCTTGATGTTGCCATTCTTCAAATCCGCCAAGTACTTTGGGCAATTCCACTTCCTGTGACCTTCTCCCTTGCAGTAAAAGCACTTAGTATCAGGCTTAGGTCCAGCCTTGGTCTTCTTCGTCGGCGCGGTAACTTTCTTACCACCCTTCTTGAAGTGTCCCTTTTGCTTAGACTTGCCTTTCTTGAATTTGGTGGTCTTATTGACCATCAACACTTGGTGCTCTTTCTTGATCTCCACTTCTGCAGATTTCAACATGGCAAAGAGTTCTGGCAACTGCTTGTTCATGTTTTGCATATTGTATTTTATCACAAAGTTCTTGTAACTTGGTGGTAGTGATTGGAGGACACGATAAATCCCCAAAGCATTAGGAATCACTATACCCAAGCTTTGAAGTTTGTTTGCGTGCCCAGAAATTTTAAGCACATGCTCACTGACGGAGCTGTCCTCTTCCATCTTGCAGTTAAAGAACTTTTCAGAAGCCTCATAGCTCTCAATTGCCGCGTGAGTCTCAAAGATCAATTTGAGATCACGGACAATATCATGTGGGTCTGAATTCTCAAACCTTTTCTGAAGCTCTGATTCTAAACCATACAAGATAGCACACTGAACTGTGGAGTAATGAGTCTTCCGAACGAGGTAAACATTCTTTACTTCATCGGTAGCAGTAGCTGCAGGTGGGTCACCCAGCGGTGCATCTAGCACATAGGTCAAATTACCAGCTGTGAGGACAATCCTCAAATTGCGGAACCAATCCGCGAAGTTGCTTCTATTGTTTTTCAACTTTTCTTTCTCTAGGAATGCATTAAAATTGATGGTAGGGGCCGCCATTGATCTACAACATATTTGCAATAGTTTAGACTAAGTTTATGACAAATTGATTTCTAATTAAAAGTTAAATTAATCTAGGTGAACTCCCACTCAAAACAATATCCCTCACATTGTTTTAGTGATCACACGAACCAAATCCACCACATCCATACCGATCATCACAAGAGTTAATGTAGCTTCAATGGCGAACAATCGACATGTTCATCATATCTACTATATGATTCATGCTTTACCTTACGGTGATCCGTGTTCCGAGACCATGTTTGTACAGGCTAGGCTCGTCAAGATCAAACCTTAGCTTCTGCATGAGCAAATCTGGCTTGCTCACGTTGTATACACTTGCGGAATCTAACACACCCGATCATCACGTGGTGCTTCGAAACAACAAGCTTTAGCAACGGTGCTTACTAAGGGTGAACACTTTAGAACTTGAAATTCATGTGCATGAGGGATCATCTTATAATGCTACCGTCGTTAACTAAGAAATACAAGATGCATAAAGGATTAACATCACATGCAATTCATAATATGTGATATGATATGGCCTTTCTTCTTTGTGCTTCCGATCTCCATCTTCAAGAACGAACATGATCTCCATCATCACCGGCATTGCATCAAGGTCAATGACGCTGCTCCATGGTTGTCGTCCACCGGCTTCAACTATTACAACTACTTTGAATAGACACGCGGGTCTTAACAGAAATTAAAGACAACCATATGGCTCCTGCCGGTTGCCAACTTACAATAAGGAACATTGCATACATCAAATATAATCACAATCATGGCCATATCACATCACAGCACACCCCTGCAAAACAAAGTTAGACGCCTCTACTTTCTTTGCATGTTTTACGTGGTTTGGGGCTTTCAATAAGTGTCGTTCTAACTTACGAACAAGAACCACAACATTGATACTAGTATTGTCAATCACCCGTTATAAATTGGATCTTAACTATGTTGGGAGAAATAGGCACCCGCAAAGCCACTTATGCAATACAAGTTGCATGTCAAGCGTGGAGAAAGTCTCATGAACGATGTCATGTAAGGTTAGCCCGGGCCGCTTCATCCCACCATCCCGCAAGATGCAAAGTACACAAGAAGCAATCGACAACAAAAGCATCAACGCCCACAATGACCATTGTGTTCTACTCGTGGAACAGATCTACATATAGACACAGCTCTGATACCACTGTAGGGTTTCGTAGCATGGAAACAAAAAAATTCTACTGCATACAAACAAACAAGCCAAGATATATCTACTAGATTGTAGCAACGAGTCGATGGAATAACTCACCCTCGAAGATTCCAAAGTGTTTAACGAGAGCGGATTCTCGTGGGTGATGTAGTCGTACTCTTCCCGATCTCAAGATCGCGTAGACGATCCTTCCGGCGCTGTGTTCCGGCAGCGCTCCCGCAGTCGGTCACACATTCGGTACTCGACGAAGACCTTCCTCTCCCTTGTTCCAGCAGGCAGCGGAGGTTGTAGCACTCTCCTCGCGATTCCGGCAGCACAACAGCGTGGTACCGGAAGTAGAGGGGAGATCTCGCAGGGCTTCGCCTTAAGCCGGAGCGAGTATGGTGGACTATGAGATAGATCCTCGGCGATCTAGGGTTTAGAGGCACCGAGGAGGAGGCTTGGCCGGCGGCTATGTCAACACCGGATTTTTCAATACTAGATGCCTGTTATGCCATACATCACAATCCTAGGATTACCATTTTTGCGAGACATAACAGAATTGGATACCATAGTACATCATCCATTACAAACGATACATAAGTTCTTACACAAATAGGGATCTCATGATCCAGTTCTTAATACAACATCAAGCAGCAGAATACGTAATAATAATGGTAGCGTAGGCGAAGCTCCATCTTCGGGGTCACAGGCAATGCTGACGATGGGAGATGATCCTAGTTGTCGTAACCTTCCTGGGTTCCATCTTCCAGGTTGAGTGAATTCCCTGGGGCAAATCTTCTTCTGGGCTGGACACGACGCTACTGCTGAGCTGGGGCATTGGCATTAGGGGCTGTAGCATTCTTCTTGTTGGGGCACTCGTTGGAATAGTGGCCTTTATCTCCATAGTCATAACAGGTCACTTGTGACTTGTCCTTGGCTGCGACAGGCACAACATTGCTTCCAGTCCTCGGGGCAGTGTTGGTGTTGGCGGTAGCATTGTTGGTGTTGAACTTAGGTGGGGCACGGGTGAAATTGCTAGAGTTGCCGGGGTTGTTGTGATTTCCGTGGCCTTGGTTGTGGTGGGCTAGCTGGGCTATCTGTTGCAGAGTGGCTAGGTTGGCTTGACGTTCCGCTCTTTCAGCTTCACGGTCAGAAGTCAACATTTGTAGTATCTGCAACATCGGGTCCGGGGTTGAACCACTTCCTCCACGTGGCATCTGAAGATTGATATAGATCATGAGAAAAGAGGGAAATTTCTAAGGTTTTGGGTCTTTGAAAAGTTTTTAGAGTTTGACTCAGGTTTTTCTAGCAACTTGCTTTCTCATTCATTCATTCATAGCACACGGTACAACACACACCACAACAAAGAAAAACAGATGGTTTTAAGAACCATCCTGGAATTTACGATATAGTGGGACCGAATACTACTCACTACGCTAGTGCTCAGTGATACTACTCCTCGGAGTCTATGGCTTCATCATCTTCGTCATCATCGATGAAGGCGAAATCATCCTCATCGGTGAAGAAGTCCATGGCCTGATCCTCCAGAAAATCATCATCATCGCTGAGATAGGAGTAAGGGTCTCCACGAAGATCCTCTCCGGCATTCTCCCTTTCCTCCAACTGCATGTCTCTCTCGTGGATGGTCTCCTCCAGAGATGAGATGCGGTGGCGAAGACGGGCAATAATGCGCACCTTCTTGTCGAGCTGACGGCGGCGATACTTGCGATCCTTTGCTAGCATGGCTATGGTCTGATCCTTCGTCTTGATGATGGCAGACTTGTGGTTGCAATAGTGACGGCAGTTGTCCAACTCCTGCTAACGATCATACATCATGAAGCTAAGGTGGTCCAATTGAGTCTTCAGCTCGGGGTGGTATGGGGCTTCCAGTGGTTGTCCATTTGCATCACGCCTTGGGCAAAACTCAAAGCGAGTACCCTTGATCTGATTGATGCTCTGCCCACACAGACGGGAAAGAGCTTCTTGCATTGCTCTGGCAAGTCCATCGAGCCAGTTGTTTTCCCTCAAGGTAAACTGAATTCCTTCCGCAGTGGGAGGTTCAATCTTTCCTCGGAGACTTGAAACAATTAGCCACTGCAGATCTTCCCCTCCTTGATCATTGAGCTGAGCTCCAAAGAACTCGGGGTGTGGACACTCTAGAAGTTCTGAAAGCTGATCCAGATCCCTCTCAAAGATAAGGTCTCCTCCATTCCCAAGTTGGTAAAACTTGCTATACTTCACGTCCATCTATAACAATAGAGGATGAGTAGATTAGCAGAGTGATCAAGTGTGTCATAATTTTATGTATTTTGCAAGAGTTTTTGAGGAACATGAATTTTTATAAAAGAATCAAAGAGATAAGAATGAGAATAAGTTTTTGTAAGTAGTGGTTTTCTTTGGTTTTGAAACCAAGTTTTTGGTTCAAACGTCCAGTCTAACTAGGGTCTCCTATGGTCAGGATGGCTCTGATACCAACTTGTCAACACCCGGATTTTTCAATCCTAGATGCCCGTTATGCCATACATCGCAATCCCAGGATTACCATTTTTGCGAGACATAACAGAATTGGATACCATAGTACATCATCCATTACAAACGATACATAAGTTCTTACACAAATAGGGATCTCATGATCCAGTTCTTAATACAACATCAAGCAGCGGAATACGTAATAATAACGGTAGCGTAGGCGAAGCTCCATCTTCGGGGTCACAGGCAATGCTAACGATGGGAGATGATCCTAGTTGTCGTAACCTTCCTGGGTTCTATCTTCCAGGTACTCCTCTTCATAGTCTGGCCATGGGAATAGCTAGGGACAAAGCCATGAGTAGTCTTTAAGTACTCGCAAACTAATACTAACAGGTAAAGGGGTTTTTTGGATAATAGGACACTAGGCTCTAGGGCTGTTTTGCAAAAGCCAGATTTATCTCTACTAAGTTATAAAGCTAGTCATAATTTTATAACTCCTAACTGGGAACTTGTATGTCATATCACAACTCAGTTGTGGTCAAGTCAAAGTCTTAGTTCATTTCACAGGTCATTTTGAAAAGTCTGACGGGGGAACAGTATGGCCACTCCAACTGTCCATAACCGCGGACGCGGCTATTCGAATAGTTTGGCACTCTGCAGAGATTGTACACTTTCACCACAACATTCGATACATCCTTCAGGAACAAATCCTGAATTCACCATACTCAGTATGCGGATAATCAATCCTAACCTTTCAATTACATGCCCTAGTATAAGCACCTCTCCTGTGAGTTTGGCCTCCCAACCATGACCAACTGTCATCTTGGGTACTGCACAGGTGGACAATCTTCACAAGGTAGCCTTAGCTCAGACCTTGGCCGTGAGGGAACTAATACTAAGGAATATAAGTTTCCAGTCAAGCCCTACCCAATATTTGGGTATTGTGGTTGTACGATAAAATTGGAATGGTATCGCATCCAGACAACCATCAGTTTTATAAAGGGGCTAAGGCTCATGCCTCAACATTTTTATCACCAAAATTCTCAAGTGTTTGGAAACATATGTCCAAAACATTTCAATAGAATGATCCATCATTCCAAGGTTTCTATAACCATTTTTCCACCAAGTAATCCCATCTAAAAGTTGATCAAGTTTTATGCTTAGCACTAGCATCTACAGGTGGGGGTAGTACTAATGAGGGGTGGTAACTAGTGGAGTTTCAACTAATTACAACTTCATGTCTCAGGCTGATGTCAAGGTTTCTAACTTAGGCCAAATTTTATGCTCTTTATGCAACCTTCGGCATCTTTCCAAAATCTACCAGTCACTTAAGTAAACTCTAAGTAAGCTTTGATAAAGAAATAAAGTAAGAATCTTGCACATAAAACTAGGATTGGTTTATCAAGTGGGTATGATCACATATGCTTAAGGCATATAGTAGTCATATAACAAGTATGGGTTTGTTGCATCAGTAGGGTATCATGCAAAGTTTAGCTTGCATAGGTCAACTTGATTAGTAAGGCTTGCATAGGTATTGTATCAGCTTGCATCAATATCAGTATAAGCTTGCCTTGTGCAGAGCAGTGGTTGAAGTTCTCCTCGGCTTCTTCTTCGTAGTATCCTCCTTCCTCCTCGTATCCTTGGTCGGTACTAGCGTCTATGAATAAATACGAGGTACACAATCACCAAACAATACTTAACTACTTGCAATCATCACACCCAAGGGTCCTATGGATGATCTAGCATCATCTCTAACATTACAAGGTTTAGGGCTTGATTTAATTCCTTTTATTTTTGGAAAAGTAATTTCTACTCATTGAAAAACTACTTAAGATTTAATATTCTCCAAACCAAACATGGGACCATGTTGACACATGTCATCACCACATATTGTAGTCCAAGGGAATGTGATTTAAAGTGGTGTCACAATTTAATAAGGTTTTACCCTTTTATTTTAATTAATTAAAGGGCTAGAAATGCTTATGTAGCATTCTTTTATTACTTGAACATTATTTCTGCAAGTAAACCTATATATTTTTATATATTCTGAAAGGTATGGTTAAATGTGATTTTTGAGAGTTGGAATCAACTCAAAATCTATTATGGTTTAAATTTGAAAAATGTTTGAATGCAGAAAAGCTTCTGCCTTGTTATTTTTACCATGGGTGATCTATAGATCCAAATGACTTGAATCAAACGGGCTTGGATTCAACATTCCCAGACCTTTCCAGCAAAATTGGTTTCATTCAATTTGGTGTACTGAATCGATCTGGGTTGATTTTTGAAGTTGGGTACAGAAGTGTGTTTGAATTGAAATAGAAAAAGGTTTAATTTGAATAACTGGGCTGCGCGGGAAAAGTTACTGGGCCGGCCTGCTAAGCGCAGTGCTCCCGCGGGCTTCTTAAGTGGGTGTCCCCACTCTTAGTGACACGGGGCTGGGCGAAGCGGTATGGGGCGACGTGGATCGTTCGATCTAGTTCTAATCTAACGGCTGGGAGTCATCGTCGACGCGAGACAACTCCGGCGAGAACGAAACCTAGCACGGCCAGTGAGGGTTGCTGGGAGCTCACCGGGGTACTGGCGAGGGTCGGCGAGGCGGGCGAACGACGAAGTTGATGACGGCGAATCTCCTGGTACCGGTGGCTTCTCCTGGGGCGGCTCCAATCGATGGCTCCCTTCTTCTCCAAAGGCGGCGGGCTCCGGTGAAATTCCGGCGGGGTGGTGCTTTCCTTGCTCTGAGAACGGTGTGGCACGATCAGTGAGGAGAGGGGAGTGAGATGGTGTGAAGAAATCGTGCGGGGGTGGCCTCTATTTATAGTCGAGCGAGGGGACCGTCGGGGCGCACGGTGAGCTCGTCGGGGGCGATGTTACAGGCGGCTAATGGCATGGGCAAGGGTAGGGGACGATGCGGTGTCTCCTGGCGATGCTCAACGACATAGTCTCGAGGCATGGGGTGGTGGGGTTTGGTCCGGAACGGGCGGTGCTCTGCGCGGCAGAGGCGGCGTCTTCGACGGCGGGCGGTGGCTGTGCGGCACGGGGCGGCAAACGGGGATGTCTGGCAGTCTTCTGGGTCGGTGGGGATTGTGTATGCATGCGGCGAGGGCGGCGCGCGGTCTGTGGGCGCTGGTCGAGGGTCGTGCTCTGGAGCATGCTCGGCATGGTCTAGGCGCGACTTGTGCGCGTGGTCCAGGGCTTGGCAACGCTTGCGGCTGGGACAGGTAGTGGCGGTGGACGGTGGGCTGCCTCCCAGACAAGGTTGGCACGGCTAGTTCTTCCTCTAGCCTGCTGTCCACAATGGGGTGACAAGGGGGTGCTCGGCTATTCACCATTGATGGCAATGGCAAGCTCACAGGGGTGCTAGTCCTTAGTTAAACTTCCTAGATGATCTACTGAGCTGTGTGTGAGCTATCTAGGGAACAAGTTAGGCCAGAATCACTGCTCACAATAGTGTTTAATGTTTGTTTGATTTGTATCTACAACCTGTTTGATGAAATGGACGCATGAAATCAAGTTTTGAATTTTGAAAAGATTTTTGGTGGGTTTGCTAGATTGGTGCTGGTTAGTCTGCAGATGCTTGGGTTTTGAAAGTTGAGCTTGTTTGAGTGGTTTTTGAAAAAGTGGGATCTTCCCATATGATAAAGATTCAATTTTGAATTGTCATTTAAACTATGCATTTGAAAGTTTCTGGATGGTCACAAAGTGGGCCTTGATACCTTGTTATGAGTACATTCAAGGGGTGCAAAGATCCAGAAAAGTTTCTGTTAGGTTCTGAAAGTTTGAGACAGCCAAAGTAGGCATGGGAGTTAAATTGGCCAAAATGACCATTCATTTCATATATGTGTTTTGATTTACTTGTCTTCAGGAAAAGTGTGGGAAATGTTTTAGATGATGTTTATTTCACCTAAGAAACATTTTACAAGCAATGAAACAAACAAACAAGGTGGTTTTAAAGGATTTCAAAATCCATGCATACACATATGCATGCATTCATGATTTCATTTAGAAAAGTTTTTGTTAACCCTAATTTTGATGATTAGAATTTGATGATCCAAGCTTAGTATTTTTGGGATGTTACAGGCTAGGGTTAGCTAGGCGGCGGCGGCTTGCCCTAGGCGGCGGCAGCAGGAGGTGGCGGCGCCGGGCTATGGTTTTGGGTGGAGGTGTTGGGTACTAGGAGGGGCAGCCCTGCCCCTCCTTATATAGGTGGAGGGGGCGCGCCAGGGGAGGCGAGTCCCTCCCCAACTCGGTTTCCCAAGGGGGCCGATGGTGGAGGGGAGGAACTCCTCCCCAAGTAGGTTTCCTACTTCCCCTCCACCTTCCAAAATAGCCGTTTGACTTTTCCAATTGGCGTTTGACTTTTCAAAATAGGATTTGATTAAACCCTTTATTTTGTTCAGCGATGACACCTAGTACATGATGCAATCATTCCAACTTGACATGACACATTCATGTACCCCTTCCCCTCCGGAGTGCCGGTCATTCCGGAACCTTCTAGAACATTCCCGATGAAAACACCGGAACCATTCTCCTACCCCGAAACATGACTTTCCTTATATGAATCTTATTCTCTGGACCATTCCGGATCTCCTCGTGATATCCCGGATCCCATCCGAGACTCCGAACAACATTCGGTCTCTTTCTCATCATTCCATAACTACTCAAACAACGTCGAATCCTTAAGTGTGTCTCCCTACGGTTCGTGAATTATGCGGACATGTTCGAGACACTTCTTCGAACAATAACCAATAGAGGAATCTGGAAATTCATATGGCTCCCACATATTTCTACGATTTCTTTGCGATCGAATGAACCACTTATATACGATACCAATTTCCCTTTGTCTCACGATAGTTTACTTATCCGAGGTTATGATCGTCGGTATCTCTGCATACCTAGTTCAACCTTGTTACTGATAAGTACTCTTTTCTCGTTCCTGTGATATGTGATCCCTTGTGAGCCAGTCACATGCTTGCAAGCTAATTGAATGACATTCCACCGAGAGGGCCCAGAGTATATCTATCCGTCATATGGATGGACAAATCCCACTCTTGATCCATGTGTCTCAACCAATACTTTCCGAACACTCAATGCCACCTTTATAGCCACCCAATTACGGTGTGGTGTTTGATGTCATCAAAGCATCCTTCCGGTGAAGGTGATATGCATGATCTCATGGTCGATGGAATTAGGTTACTATGTATCAGAAAGCATATAGCAATTGAACTATTAAAATGACTTGATCTTTATGCTACGCTTATCTATAGGAGTATGTCCACCATATCATTCTCCTAACGATATGATCCTGTTGTTAATAACATCTCAATGTTCATGATAGGGAAACCACAATCATTTATTAACCAACAAGCTAGTATTATAAAGAAGCTTTACTAGGGACTCTTATTTTAGTTTACAAATCACACAAGTATTAATGTTTCCTTGTTAATACTATTATAGCATGAATGTAAACATTTATCATAAACACAAAGATATAATAATAACTACATTTATTATTGCCTATAGGGCATATCTCCAACATGAACAGGATAATGAACAACATTTCACAGGGAAAGTATGAAAAACATGAGTATCACTCATGAGCGTGTTTCCTTGCCTGCATACTGTAGGGAATTTTGGATACCATGTTTCTTGTAGTGACCCTTGGCACGTGGTATTGAGCTAGATGGAGAGGTAGCAGATGTGACACCCCCGGGATCAGGGCTAAAAAAATCCCAGACCTCCGTCTGACATAAACTCAACCTTGAGCTCGAGGATATCTAGTGAAGAATCGGTAACACGACACTTACCCTATGACACAAAATTTATTACAGCAAGCTCATAACTGAGCGAAGAACCAAATTATTACAAGAAGAGGTCACTAAACACAAACATCAAACAACGGAAGGAAAATTGTGCTATTAAGTGTAGCAAACTTAACAAATGGCCTAAGAGGCCTAAAGCATAATGATGACGTCCCAGCCCATAGATTCCAGGCATCCGGCCGGGAACCCCAAGCTACTCGTCGGTGTCGATGTCATACATAACTCATCTTCAGGGGAACACTTACTCTGCCAAAAGTATCAACAAAGCAAGGGTGAGTACAGGGTGTACTCCGCAAGACTTATGGCTGGTTGAGTTATTTTGCATAAAGCCATCTTTGTTTTGTAAGACCAGAGGGGGAAGAAGCTCGTCTAATCCGAGTATTTTAAAAAGGGGATAAGAGAGCTACGTCTCTGAAATATTGATCATCATCATTGATATCCACCAAGTCATCATCATCTACCAACTAGGATCACTCCCTCATACCCATGAGGAAGCATTCTTAAGCACACGTTGATCTGCCAAGTTTTATGATTAGGTTATAGTTCTCTATGATCTTAGAATTTGGTCACCAAGCATTCATAACCGTGAACACGGCTTTTCGAAAAGATTTCACCCTGCAGGGGTGTACAACTTTACCCACATGTACTAGCATTCTCTTAATGCCACAAGATTAGCCCTCTTCCTTTGAAGGCCAGCAGAGGGTGGTTAGACACGACCTTTACCTTGATTTCGCCGACACCATGAGTAACGCCCTAAGGATGGTTCCGCCGTAACAGGTCAAATCCCAAAGCCGGTCCCTAGAGATGTGAGGCAAGGTTGGTTTACCAGGGGATCCATCGACCCCAAGCAACCCCGACCATGCTTACCTACCTGTTATGATGCACCTTCACCCGCCAAATCTTTCAAAATGTTTTCAATGCGTATGTCAAATGGAACTCCCGAACTATGTGATTCATGGAATCTACTAGGCAAGTTAGTCACTCGTCAGGTTTTTCAGGCCCCGTGTAGTTGTACGCTCGTCTCGGTTCCAAAGGCAAGAACTCAGGTCCGAGTGGTGGCGAGCATGGGACTATAAAAACCACATCCCACCATGGCCTCCCATACAAGCCTTAGCATGTTTAACTCATATCACCTCTGACATTATGTCATCATGTTCTCCTATCATACTAGATTCTTTGCATCTGATACATCATCTAGACGAACCAGACTCAACAGCTAAGCATGGCTAAGCAAGACACAAATATAAGCTCTAGCAGTACACAAAAGCCAAACCTAGTTATGCTAGGCGCACTGGATCAGGTAATATAAGCTCAAAGGGAGTAATGCAATAAATAGGATACTCTATCTATCGATAAAAGACCACAGTAGAATCGTATGCATCATGGCAAGAATTGAAATGCATTCGAAATCATAGGATTATATCATGGTGGGGCTATATTTGCCTTTTCTAGTTGATAACCGACAAGTAGATCTTCGAGAGCCTTCGGCTTGACTTGATTATTGTTGGTCTGCCGATCTTCGATCTTCGATGGTCTTGATCTCGATCTTCGATCTCGATCTTGATATCGTATTCTACCGGAAGAACCAAACACCGAAAAGGGAGGGAAAAATCAACACATGGCATCGATGCAATGCTCAATCAAGTATGATGATATGGCAAGTTGAATTGTATTGAATTGAAACCCTAAAACATGCTTGACAATTTAATCGGGGTTCCGAGGGGTGAAAACCCTAAATCGGGAAAACTCCGAATGTATAAGAGAGGGGTTGGTTTGTTCTTCTAATTAAACTTGTCATATAATTTGTTGAAAAATGCATTATTATAGCTCTAATAGATAGTTCTCATTTTTCTGAATATTTTTATATATTATACATATTTTTCTGACTTATAAATCATTATTCATTGATTTTACAAGATTTAAATCAATTTCTGGAATTATTAAACCATATTAAATAGGTTTATTGCATCACTATGACGTCAGCGAGGGAGTTAAACCTTTTAGACCGCTACTGGACCTAGTCTCTGTGGCTGACTGTGGGGCCAGGGCCACGTCGGTTGCCACTGTGGCAGTCAAAGGTCAAAGGGCCAGCGGGCCACGTAAGCCTGACGTAGGCGTGACGACAGCTTGGCGGCCACCGTCGGGTGGTCACCGGGGACGGCAGAGGAGGGCGCGTTGGGATGTGAGGCTTAGCCTATTCGAACGAGGCGAACAAGAGGAACTAACTAGTGGAGGTTCCTCTATGATTTTGTCACCGGAACAGCAACTACGACGAGCGGCGGCGGCGGAGCTCACAAACAACGGCGCGCGGTGGCTACGAAGAGATAGCCGGCAAATGGAGGGTTCCTTGAGCACCAGAAGCTCACCACGGTGCTCGACGTGGGGTCAGGGAAGCCTAGTGAGGCCGAAAGCGAGCTAATCGACGACGGAAAGCACGGTTGGTTCGGGGAAGACGGGGCCGCGGGTGATGATTGGGGGCTTCCTGGATTGCAAGCATGGGCGGAGAGGAAGCAGGCAACATGACGGATCTCGTGGGCGTTTCGGCAAAGCTCGGGGCGGCACGTGTCGGTGGGGCGCTGATGACAACTTGGGATAGGGTTCGGGCTCTCGCGCTTGAGGGAAGAGAGAGGTCGCTGGAGAGGGGAAAGTGGATGAGTGCGAAGGAGACTTGGCCGCGTTGTTCTTATCCACCCTCAGGGCTCGACGGACGGCCGGGAGAAGGCGGCGGGGATCGACGGCGGCGCCGACGACAAGCAACTGCTTGCGCTGTGGGAGGAAGACGACAAAGACGGAGCCGAAGCGGTATGGGCCAAGGTTGGGCCGCGCTGGGCCAGCTGCTAGCCCGCGTGGGTGGAAGAGAGGAAGAGGAGAGACATGGGAGGTTGCTGGGCTGCGGCCTGGCTGCTCTCTGGTTCCATTTTTTTAGCCAGATCCTTTTTCCATTTTCTGAAATCCTTTTTCTTTTTCCTCTTTTCTATTTTCTCTATGTAATTCATTTGAAACTATTTTGAATTATTTAAAAAATACAAGAGGCTTTGTAAAATATCTAAAATACTCAAGAGCCCTTTTATTCAATTTGGGCCCCATTGTTTTGTGATTTTCAAAAATTCAAACCCATTTTGAATTGCTTTATGAGAAAGAGGAAACTAGGGTTTAGGGTTTTACATATTCCTTCTTGCATGCATTTTCAATATTATGCTCATGAATGCACAAACAAACCCTAATTAGACATTAGCTAAAACTAGGGTGTTACAGCTCTATCCCCCTTACGAGAATCTCGACCCGAGATTCCTAAGGTAGGAAAAGAGACAGAGGGAAAAAGAAATAGGGTCACCCTAAAGATAAGAGGGAAACACATTAAACAACACACAGAGTATCTCATGGTCAACTCATGGATGGAGTGTTCAGAAACAAATCTGCGATGACAAACATGAAACACATCACGGTAACGGAGGAACAAAAGGAGAAGGTTTCTAATTGTTAGATAGATGGTCTTCATAAGGGTTGAGACCATGGAGCCCCAGAAGAGTTTAAGCTTCTGAAAAGGAAGGTTTCAGCAGAAAGAACACAACCATAGACTTTGAGAGAGAACCTCTACTAAACGACTTAAGTAGAGATTTTAGGTTGTAGAGATATGGATCAACAAAACCAAGTTGTTGAACTACTTTTGACACAGAAGGGTCACTCTTTCATTCAATAGAAGGTTAGAACAGAAAAGTTTTTTGGTGGAGAGGACTCATAAGAGTCACAAGGAACATGTAGCAAGAGAAACTATTGATTACTAAAATCATAGTCGCTCTGAGAACATGGCTGGGAAAATGAAGGAAACTCTTTATTCATCCAGGTTTATCAAAATCTTTGCCAAATATATGATATGACTTTACCCCACCAGATGAATAGTTAAGAAGATTCCTGATGACACGAGAAGAAAGAAACTTCATTGTCAAACTTCAATTACTTGGCACAACAAAATGATTGCCAACATAAAGGGTCTGGAGGATCGACCGAGAGACATTTAGCAACTCTACTTTAAATGTTCTCCTTGATGTTCGAGGAAGCAAACATCAATAAAGGTCAGACTTCGGATACAAGGGAATCATTAGCACAACTCCTAATAATAAATCATAAAAGATGCCTCTTGGGGAGTGGTTGATATTGCTGAATTAAGAGAATATGACGGGAGATCCTTCAGGCTAAGTGTGTCAACCATTACATCAATCTTGCCAGACATAGAGACCTATGTCAAAACCTTGAGAAACACCAACCATCATTGTTGCTTGAGATTTAGCTTTGGTTAGGTGGGATGATACTTCAGACTCAGCATATCCAAATAGATAGTTTGCAACATTTACCGCAAAGGTAAAGTTACTAGATTCTCAAGATATGGACTATAGTGTAAAGCTCCAAAAGATGAGCTAGATTGCTAGAACCATGTATTTAGCAACTTGTCGAAAGACAACTGCACACACATATAAAAGACTAACAATAAAACACACATGTGTCCTTAAGGAAAGAAAGATAACTCCGCTCGAGTTCACGGCGACATCTTTTAACAATTGTGCATGAACCGGAGAAGGTTGCTTCTAACATCTAGAACACATACTTCGATATGACTCAAGGATGGTTCTCAAAATTTTCCAACATTAATGCCAATTGTTCCATTTGAATCTAGTATAACATGGAGAAAATAAGTATGTCATCGATGGGCTCCACAACAAACTTAGAGGGGCACTCCAAGAAGATGGACTCATATGTCGTATGAACAAGGGAAAATATTGGTCAGACCAAAGACATGAGGATGTACTCAAGTGAAACATCACAAGAAGGAACATCATCAATCAATCAATCTTGTGCCTGTTTATTTTGAGCTATTACTAGCGTCTCTCTTGTGCATTGCAATATTCCTGTTCATAAGTTGCTTTGCCACGCTTATCTCCACCGTGTGTGTTTCTTGGGTTATCATAAACGATCAGCACTAGGACTTGTTTGCAGTATAGTTCGGATTCCATACCTACAGCTCCACCATAAATAACTTGTGTGCCCTGTGATCATTCTCCATACCCTTGATATTCACTTCATCACATCAGTGCATTAGTTGTTGATTTTGAATTGGTAAATCATCTCCATTCACTTTGGAATGGTAAGATCTGCTTTCTTGTTAGTTGGAGTGAGTTGTGAGTGTTCCACCATATCGATTTTGCTTTTTGCACTAATCTACTAATCATGTCTACTAGTGATGATCTTGTTATGCAGAAAAAGAAGCATACTGATCCAGTCAATTGGCTAGAATATGAAGCATTGAAGTCCCGTTTGACATATGTGTTTAACCACACAATAGATGCCATTGACAAGAATAATCAGGACGTGAAAGTGACTTTGGAAGCGAATGTTGAGGCGGTCCCCAACATACAAACATAAGTGACAACTATCAACACCAATGTCACAACTTTGCAGCATTCTATTGAGGCTTTGACAATATCAATTGGACAAAGGAAGCAACAACCATATGATGATGCCCATGAAGATGAAGAAGCATGTAATGTCGGAGATGGTCAACATCCAAATCAGGTTTGCTGTGGCCGTGCTCCTAATCCTGTTCATGGACGTGGATTTGCTCCAATTGGGCGTGATTAGCGCATACCCCAAGTCCCTAAGGATGGTTTCGGTAAGCCAAAATCTCAATTCCCAAGTTTGATGGTTCACTTGATCCTGAAGATTATCTCATATGGGAGTTGAAGATTGAGAAACTGTGGCATTTGCATGAGTATACAGAAGATAAGAAGGTCAAACTAGCAGCGTCATAATTTGATGGATATGCATTGAGTTGGTGGGATGCTATTGTGTAAAACAGATGGGACGGCAATGAGGTGCATGTGCAATCATGGAGAGAGATGAAGCGCATCATGCATGACCATTTTTGTGCCCACTAACTATTTGCGTTCAGTTTTTTATAAGTTGACAAACTTGATACAAGGAACCATGTTGGTTGATGAGTACTACATGGAGATGGAGATGCTTATGCAGCGTGCTAGAGTTTGTGAATCTCTTGAGATGACCATGCATCGATTTCTTAATAATTTGAAGCTACCAATCAAGATCATTGTTCATCATCATAGTTATGAGACTATGAATGAATTTCTGCGTCATGCAAGGGAGGCTGAATCACAGCTTGCTGAAGAAGCCAAGGCACGTCCAAGATACCCTTCCACCAGATGTTTTCCAGCAAGGTCTACACCGCCGCCACATGTTCCTACATCTTCTGCGGCTGCTGGTCACACTACTACACCATCTTCCAAGCCTACACCTCATTCATCCTTTGGTTCTCTAGCTAAACCTGCTTCTCCTGCTGCTAGCACGGGTTCCAATATGGCAACACCTCGTACTCGTGATGTGGAGTGCCATACTTGTGGAGTAAGGGGACATTTCTCCTCAAGACTACTAAATCTCTCTCTATCTTTTCAATAAGAACATGGAGTTCTTTTCACCTCTATCTCGTTAAGTAATCTCTTGAAGCTCTCTCGCTCTATCGGCTATGCTCAATCCACCGGAGGCCATGAAGACCTTCCAGATCTTGTGTTCCTTCTATTCAAGTTGGTGCTATCTTTTCTGTAGCTGTTGAATCTTGCAGTTGTCTCCGTAATCTTCCTTCATATCTTTCCGGTGGCTTGGTACTTCCGACATGACGACAACATCATCATATTTTTCTATCTATGAATCCGGCGAATTGTTTGCACCTATCCTTGTTTTCTAACGGAGTTCCATGAGTTATCCTTGTCAAGACCTTCAGTCTGTTTCGGTAGTTGGGTTGCATGGTTTTCTTATTCATGTGCGGAGTAATGCTTTGGGTGCGGGATGGAGTAGCTACCATACCACTACTCTTATCATTCGCTCTTGTACATTGAATTGGTGAATTAATGCGATTCCACTCATTCCACGGAAGTTAGAAGTGGCCTTTATCCCTTGATACTTTTACTTCCGTCCTTGTTTTCCGGAGTTCTCTCTTAAAGAAAGTAATCAATAATCTCTTGTTGGTGATCTCGTCCTTTACTACACGGAGCAAATCTTCAATTATCTGGTGGAAACAAAGGCAAACTCTTTTCTATCCTCGTCTTTCTACCGGTGCTTGACATCCCCAAACAAGATGGAAGGGAACTATCTCTCTCTTTGTTTCATCAATTCTTTTTCTGTGGTAAAGCCAATTATGGTCGATGCCATCAGCCGCAAATCTATTGCATTAGCCTCAAGGCTAAAGAAGCAATAAGTATCTCTTCAATAAACTCCAGATCCTCCATATTCTTTGCTTCTCGGGATTCCACCATGATCTAGCTTCACATCCGTCTCCAGAAGTCTTATCCGCGCACCTCAATTGTGTGATCCTTCGGAGTCTTACCGGCGCAAGAAGAATCTAATCCGACGATGTCTAACTAAATCTTTCTGTTCATATCAAGGGACTCTATTGTTTGAAGGCAATATTGTTTCCGAACTTCGTTTCTCTAAACCGAGGGAAGATACGATGCTATCGTCATAATGGTTCAAAATCTCTCCAATCTAGCTCTTTTTCTTCCGGAGAGACAAAGATTCATCCTCTCTAGTATTAGTGAATCTTTAATCTTAACGGTGTCTTTCTGTATCCAGGATACATCATCTTGTCCTTTCTTTCACAAGTGGTTCTATTCTTTTATCATGTTTCTTGAGAAAACCGAAGCTATGTCCATCCTATTCTTCTTGTCTCACGACAATCCTTCAACTCTTCTAACCGTTGTTTCTCAAGCAAAACGCAAGACTCGCAACAAGTCTAGCAAGTTTTGCAAGGTGTAGTGGTTGCACCATTCCATGGTTCATCAGCTTGGGAACGTAAGGATCACCTTCGTTCGAACACCCGTCTCTCCTTGTGTTGTTTTCTTTTTCCTAGAATCTCGGGGCGAGATTCCTGTTTAGTGGGGGAGAGTTGTAGCATCCCAATTGTCTAACAATTGCAATGCTACTAGCCTAGTCTATATATAATGGCTACTTCCTATATATAATTGTTGCATCATAATTATATCATGCTCATTTCATCATGCCTCCTTGCATTTGAGCATCATATAAAACCCTTTTTGTTTTGGTTCTTCCCTAATATGCATCGTAAATTGTATTTGCCTCTTGATATTGTATTTGGTTCTTGATATATTGTTAAATGCCCAAGTTGAGTTGGGGGCATATCTCTTATTTAACTCCACCACCTTTCTTGTCATCACCCCATCATTCCACCATTCCACCATATATGAGCATTGCAATTTATTGGTTTTACCTCTAGCTCATGTGGGTTGGGATGGATCCAATTCTATTCTTTCCACATGCTCTCATCTTAGCATCATGATGTTTTCACATTAATGATATATGAGAGTCACATGGCCACCTTTGTATGCCTTGTGAGTGGGACCCTTTTTCCCTAGCTTCCATATGGATTATTATGGAATTATGCTCATGTTGGGATATTTTGGGACTATTAGGCATCTAGTGGCCCATACACACTAGCAAGTCCCAATTATAATCAAATGTGATCATCTCCATCTACTCCACTTGGGGCATTCTTTTTAATTCTTTTTGCTTGGCTTTTATTCCAATTTTGGGAATGCATAATAATAATGCCATGTGATAATATTGTTTTCACAAGAATCAACATGGCAATAAATATTTTGCATGGGCCATGCAAGTACCACTTTTTGCTTGTCTTGTGGATTTTATTTGTTTTTGGAGTGGATCATCTCTAATCTCTCTATCCCTTCTTTTGGCTTGATCTATGTTTGATCTTGCTTCAATCCATATCACCACCCTCCCTCTTTTTGGTCTAGCTTTGGTTTGATCTTGTTTTTGCTTAAGCTTGCCAAAAAGGAAAACCATCTCCATCTACCTCTCTCTCTCTCTCTAATCTCTAACCATACCCCATCCTCTCTAACCATACCCCCATCTAAGCTCAACCCTAACCCTAGCATGATACACCACCTCCCTCTCTCTCATCTATCCTCTCTCTAGCCGAGCCACCCCACCATGACCTACCCTAGCTTGGCCCCACTTGGCCACCCTGGCCACCTAGCTACCACCCCAAACAAAACCCTAACCCGACCCTAGTGCAACCTAACCCGAGCCTCCTCCCTCTCTCTTTTCTCTCTATGCCATCAGGGCCCCTCCAACCCGAGCCTGCCCCTGCCTCCTTGGCCTCACCCTGGCCCCACATGCCAGCTCCCTGCCCTGGTCCTGCCCTGCCAAGCACGTGAGCGAGGAGGAGGAAAAGGTGGCACCCGAGGCCACCTTTATCCATCTACCCCGCGCCCACGGCACCTCCCCCCTCTCTGCTTTATCCACACCCTCACGGCTCACCTCTGGCCGATCCCAGATCCGCCCAAACCTACCTCCCCTCCTTCCTTCTTCTCCATCGTCGACCACCCTCTCTAGCCGGCACCCTCGGCCTCCTCTCGGCTACACCGTACCAGGCGACCTGCGCGACGTGGAGGTGATCGAGGAGTACAAGGAGCCCCCCTGCAGCAGCCCCGTACACGGAGCCGTGAAGAGGAAGCCCCAGAACCGCTGCTCCAGCGCGAGCCGACGCCAAACCCTAGATCGCCCGGCCTCTGCCTCGACGTCGATCGCCAGCCCCTCTACACGAACCAACGCCACCGACACACTCTCGGTGAGCCCCTGAATCTCCCTGACACCTCCGTCCTCGCCGTAGCTCGCTGTTCTCGCCGGACCAAACGTCGAACGCCCTTCGCGCGTCGCCGCTCGCTTCTGTCTGCTCGCTCCCGCGTAGCGCCAAGCCCCAACTAGGCCCCGTCCGCCCTCCTAGCAACAACCCCAGGCCACCGCACTGGCTGCCGCCTCCGCGCGCGCACGCCAGGTCCCTGGATCGATCCCCGCCCGCGCCGCGCACCGATCCGTTGCTCGGCGCAGAGAGACAGAAGAAGCACAGTACATCGCGTGGACATTTTGCGCTTAACCCCCTATACCTTTTTGTGGCTAAACCCGCGGTCCGTTGAGCCCCACCGTCAGCCTCGCGTTCGTTTTTGCAGTTAGCACCCCCAGCTTACCAGGCTCCCAACCCGCGATCCCCAGCTGGGCCACGTGGTTGCGCAAGGTTCACCCGCTGGCAGCTGGGCCCGCGAAGCCTCTAGGCCCACCTGTCTGCCTCTGAGTCTGGACTAGCCCGTGGTGTAAAAACGTTTCGCTGCGTGCTGTGCTGCTGAGTTAGCAGTGGCCCACTGGACAGTGTCTGTGGCTAGCTTAGCTTAGGTACAAAAAGTATTTCTGTAATCTGTTTAAATTCAAATCTTTTCAAAATTAATTCATATTCAAAATTTAAATCTGTTTTTAAATATCTTTTAAAATATAAACCCAAATAATACAAATAATATATGTTTTCAAATCAGAAAAATGTGAGGAATTCAAATATGCCATTCTAAATATATTTTGAACACTTAAAAATTCAAGTTGATTTAAATTACAATAAAATGCCCTTTTTGCCTTATTTAATTAATAACTTTTTTTTTATAAGTCCAAATTTAATAAATAATATGTTTAAAATGATTAGCTCGACGAGACCTTTCTGTTTATGCATTCCATTATCTGTTTTGCATCATGCATCATATAAATATATTGTATACAGCAACTAATATGAGTATAAAATGGGGCCAAAACTCAATAAAATGCTTTACTATTGTCTTCCACACCTCATCCATGCCATGCTACTTTATTGCCATGCAAATTGTGCATCATTCATCATGGCATGATTGTTTGCTTGATGCATTTTATTCATATGCTTGCGCACTTTATTTATGTTGGCCCTTGTTTGTTTGGTTCTTCTTCGAATAGACGCTGAGCAGGGGATATACCAAGAGAACCAGGAGTACCACTCAGATCCTTCTCTCGCTTCAACTGAGCTGCCAGGCAAGCACTACCACATGCTTGCATACATATAGTACCTATTGCCTCTACCTTATTCTTGCATCATTGAGTCGCGTTTGCATTAATATGAATCCCAAGTATTGCATAGCCTTTACTTTTAAACCCCACCGAAGCTTGTTCCTCCATCCCATGAGCCATTACTACAGGAGTTGTTTGAGCCATGCGAGTCGTAGAACAGCATGTGTAGGATATGTGAGTGTCTGATGGATAACGAGGTACCTAAACAACTTAACCTGAGTAGTAATGGGATAACTAATGAAAGTGGCATCGGTGAGCCATAATTGCTATTTGGTTTTTCAGGCTCACTTGTGTCCCGTAGGACCCCGAGTACTTGATTCCTGTTCCTTGAATATTCGCGCTATCCACATCCGGGAGGCTTATGAACCCCCCTGAGCCAGAGCTTGATTCATTCTTATTTCTTGGGGCCACAAACTAGTTTGAGGTTTGATTTACTATCCTGTACTTATGCCATGCTTTACTGCTTTATTTAAATTGTGCGAGGTACTGCACACTGTACTGTTTAGGTCCGTGACCCGTTTTCGCTGTATCGACAAGCCCAGTCACACTTTCGGGTTCCCAGTCGTTTACAGCCGGCCACACAAACCTTGAGTCCGTCTCGTTGGGTTCCCAGTCGTTCCCCCTGAAATATTTCTGAATCCTGTAATTGCTTTGTCGTGACTGCCTCGTTGGGTTTTGATTTGGTTTTTCCGAGGCATATCGAGTGTGTGTTGCTATTTGTGCACCCCTGCAGGGTAAAACTTTCTGAAAGCCGTGTCTGCGGTTATGGACGACTTGGAGCACAGTTTCTCGATCATAGACAAGAATAACTAAAGTACCGTTTTTAACTTGACTAGACTAGGTACCTGACTAGTAAATAGTGCAACACTCATGGAATGGATAATAAAACTGCCAACGGATGGGGGTTGTTCGTCCGCTTCCTCGTCGGTAAGCGAGGAGGAGGATGGATCTGTGGATATTACCATTATAACTGTTATAACTGTTGTTTTTAATTCACGGACATCCGTCTATCTCTGGTTCGGCGGATGGTTAGCGAGTATCTATAGAATTGCTAGGGTTTATCTTTTGCTGCAATTGCGTCACCCCAGGTTGTGTCCCCTTTAGAGGCATAAAGACTTGCTGAGTACCCCTAGGGTCTCACACGATAAATTATTGGTTCAGATGAATAGGTACATTCGCAAGATGGATACTGGGTGGAGGAGACGGACGATGTGGGCAACGATCATTCGGTGTAGAGATTCCGGGAACGGGGATCCGTGAGATCTGTGGGCGGGATCTGCTTATTTATGGGGCATCTTATGCCGATTTGCTTGTTATCCGTACTCGGATTTTGTCTTCCGCTTCCGCCTGATACTCTGATGTTTGATGTATGAGGAGATATCCTAAACTATTATATCTATCTAGGATATTTGGATCTTGCCGTATGGCGTTGCTATATTTTCTTTCTTTTTAGATGGAATGGCTCTGATGTACTATTGTATGGTGGCTTTCATACATACTCATTTGTGTATGTAGTTGATCCTTTCGCCTGCCGATTACGCCGCCCGTTCTTGTCCCGATGTTTGGAAATGGTTGGGACGGCCGAAAGGTCTACCTGTGAGTGGCATTTGGGCCCCACCGTACTATTTCAACCATTTCTGCTCATCCAGGCTTGTAACTAGGAGCGTAATTCACCGAGGTAGTTACATACATGGCGCATGTGCGTAGATTGTAGATCTATTAATAACATCACTATTCGATATCGTCATCCTATTCCACGCTTATAGGATATGTTAGATGAATTGAGTAGTGCTGCTATTTTCTCTAGAATTGATTTGCATAGTGGATACCATCAAACTAGAATGAAAGAAGTGGATGAATGGAAAACTGCATTCAAAACAAAATTTGGTTTGTATGAATGCATAGTTATGCCTTTGGTCTTACTAATGCACCTAGTACATTCATGAGATTAATGAATAATGTCTTGAGAGAATATATTGGTCGTTTTGTGGTTGTCTATTTTGATGATATACTCATATATATCCGCAATGACATTGAATATTGTGATCATATTAGACAAGTTTTGCAAGTGTTGCGTGATAATCAATTATATGCTAATCTTGAGAAGTGCATATTTGAAAAAGATAAGGTCGTATTTCTGGGATATTTTGTATCTAAGCGTGGGGTAGAAGTAGATCAATATAAAATTGAAGCATATTCCCATGAATGTGAGTCAAGTGCGTAGTTTCCATGGTTTAGCTAGTTTTTTAGGCGCTTTGTCAAAGATTTTAGCACTATTGCTGCACCATTGAATGAATTGACTAAGAAAGATGTGCCATTTGTATGGGGTGTAGTCCAAGGTATTGCATTTGATACATTGAAACGTTTGCTTACTACTGCACCTTTGCTTGCATTACCTGATTTTTCAAAGCAATTTGAAGTTGTATGTGATGCTAGTGGTATAGGAATTGGAGGCGTTTTGATGCAAGAGGGTCGTCCTATAGCATATTTTTCTGAGAAACTTGCTGGTGCTAGACTGAATTATCCTATTTATGATAAAGAATTGTATGCACTTGTTAGAGTTCTTGAGGTTTGGCAACATTATTTGTGTCCAAAAGAATTTATCATACATTCTGATCATGAAGCATTAAAGTATCTTAAAGCTCAATCAAACTTGCATAGACGCTTAGCTAAATGGGTTGAGTTTATTAAGTCCTTTCCTTACATCATTAAATATAACAAAGGAAATGACAATGTGGTTTCTAATGCATTGTCTAGGAATAACATATTATTGACACATCTTGATGTTAAAATTCCTAGATTAGTGTGTATTTTTGCGCTTTATGCAAGTGATCATGATTTTGCTGAACCATATCGTCTGTGTGCTTTGAAACATGCCTGGGATAAGTATCATATACATGATGGCTATTTGTTTAGTGCTAACAAACTATGCATTCCAAAATCGTCTTTGTGTTTGTTTTTAGTGCAGGAATCACATGCTGGAGGTTTGATGGGTCACTTTGGGCGTGAGAAGACATTGATCATGCTCGCTGATCACTTTTATTGGCCCAAGATGAGGTGTGATGTCTATCGATTTGTGAGTCACTGCATTACTTGCAACAAATCCAAGTCAAAGTTGAATCCTCATGGTTTGTATACACCTCTCTTTACACCTACTACATGTAAGATCCCTCCTTTGTAAAGGAAAAGGATCCCTGTGATTGCAATGCTAGTCCCTGGATCAATGCTAGCATCCACAGTTTAAGATGAAGTACACAGATACAAAGGTCATTTATTACATCCATTCGAGAGTTAAACATAGTCTTTACAACTCAAGGCCACATGCCTAATACTAGAGTTTGAATAAGTAAATAAATATAAGTCTTCATCTTCATGTGCCACAGGCAAACATGTTGAGTGTAGACTCATGACACCTAATCTTCATCAGAGTAACCTGCAACATCACAAGTTACAGCCACAGTGGGTCAATACTTTGGAATAGTATTGGCAAGTGATATCTTAGTATATTTTAAGTGGACTAGATACTATATGCAAATTTGGCTAAGTGTAGCTTGGCTTGCTTTGCTCAAAATAGGTTTTTCCTATTAGTTGAAATCACTAAGTTTTTCTCAGTCAAAACTTTTCCCAAGGAACCATCAATAGACATTGAGGTCCTTCACCCTTGTTCACCCACAAGTTTTTACTTAGAAATTGGGATGAGGAGATTCTTGATAGCTTCCATGCCTTGTTGCTCAAGTTGTCCATTGCCATGGACTTGGCTAAGTACTTAGATTTTTCCATCTGCAGAGGTTGTGCACTTTCCCCACCAGACTTGGTTTCACCAAGACAGGACCTTTCAGAAGCCTTCCCTTAGACCAAATGGACGCGTTCCAATCTAGCATTCCCACTACCACCAACTGTCTAAATGGCTAAGTTCTAGCAACCTATATGGTCCAGGCAGAGCCCATATTGCCAAGTGGCTGCACTAGAAGCTTCTTAACACTTGGCCTCTAAAATCTCTTTGTTCCTGGGTGGCTTACCACAAGTGAGATACACAAGGTAAACCATAGCCATGGGCCTTGTGTAACCACTCAACCAAAATCCACCAATCAAGTCCCTTTCCACCCAGGTGATTAATTTACTTAGTTGTTTTATTAAGCAAAACAAAGTCCAAAGACTTAGAAATATTTTCATCATAGCATGTGTATTTCACCAACCCTTGTTTGCTACTAGCTAGGCTAAGCATGGCATAGAGAGTAACTTAACTTAGAAATTTCCTAGCAATTCTACAACTACTTAGGATTTCCCAACATGGCATTTAGGCAAAAATATTAACATGCAAGACTTAGCAAAATATTTCTAATGCTTAGTATAAAATATAGGGATAGAATTATTCATGAAGTACCACTTGCCTTGGTAGTTGGGAGAGTAGCACTCTTCACAATCACAATCACTAGCACCAAAGTCTACACAAAGAATGGTAGCACAAAATTACACACAAATCATATATAAACATAAATATATGCATGCATGCAAAATGCTAAGTGATGATTTTCAAAACTCAACCAAGCAAGTGCAAGGTATTGATTCATTAACAAGACAAAAACTATCCAAACAACCAATATTTATACCCTAAAGCATTTCCTAAACATTTCAAACACTCAAATTAGTCCTAAACAAGTTTCTGCAAATAAAGCCTTTTTAACTGAAGCTAAACACTAAACACATTGCATAATTTGAAAGAGCTTGCTCTCTGATTCCAACGGTATAAAATTTGTCAAAATCTAACGTGGAAATCAAAAGTTACAAACAAAACAAATTTGAACTATAATCAGATTCAAAATCTGTTTTAAATCTAACTCACTACCACGCGTCTGTTTCCTATTGGCCCGTACCGGTTCGGGCGGATCGATCGATGCAGATCGTTGGATTTAAGTGAACGTGCACAGCTCAGATCTAACGTGCCGCTTCGTTTAAGTGATTCTATTACACGCGTTGGATCTAGATCCAATGGCTCATGATCAAACGACCAAGGTCTGGCGGCGCTAGCGCGGCGGCAAGCGGCGGAGCGCTCTGTCAGTGGCGGTGCCGGCGTTCTAGGTCGCCCGGGGAGGGGAGAGGATGCTCACCAGAACCGCAGTGACGAGGTGAAGCTCAACATGTCCTTGGCTGACGAAGGGGCGCTCGGAGTCGTCAGGGATTCGGGTGCGGCTGCTCGTTGACGTTGGTGAAGATACAGACCACGCCAAGGCAAAATAATTAGTGCGTCAGATGCGCGGAGTGATGCTGGTCATGCGAGTGTCAAAGAGAAAACAACGCGCGGTCAGAACTAACCAGGAAGGTTCGCCGGAGTTGGAGACGGCGTCGGATTCTCTCGGTGCTCGTCGAAGACGAAGCTCTCGATCACAAACAGACGGGCAAAGGGGATCAGGAGGTGCGCAACGAAGTTGCGAAGCTGCTCGCATGAACCAGAGAGGAAGGGGTGCACGAGGTTTACCAGAATTGGTCGCCGGAGTAGGTTCTGTCTGCGGCGGCGCAAGAGCGAATACTGGCAGCCTGGTGGCGAGAAGGGTGTGCAGTGTGGGGGGAAATGACCACGAGGGGGAGAGGTTCTTATAGCCGGAGCTGGGCGGGGAGTTACTCGCGGAATCAAGGGGAATCAACGCGGCAGTGACTGCGGCGAGTAACGGCGGCGTGAGCGGCGCAGGCGCGCGTGATTGACGAAGACGACGACGGGGTCATGGGTCCACCTGTCAGCGAAATAAACAGAGGGGAGGTGGGGTCCTGGCGTCAGCGACTCCGCGGGTGCGTCTGCGCGTGAGAGAGAGAGGGGGGACCCGGGTGGGCTAAATGGGCTGCGTCTGTTCCTGGGCTCAAATCCTGGCGCCGGCCCTTTTCCATTTCCTTTCTCTTTTCTTTTTCTAAAATGATTTTCTAGAATGAGTTTCAAATGAATTCAAACTCTATTTGAATTCAAATCTTTTTGGGATTTTTGCAGTGTGCAACAGTCACAATTCTAGGCATAAAACCATGTGGTCACTTTGAATTGGCTTGGTCATTTGGAATAAAAATAAAATAATAGTGACATAGCACTTGATTCATATTGGTTTTGAAATTGATTTTTAAATTGTATTTTCTTTGAAATTTTGCTTTAAAACCTTAGCAATCTAGCAACTTATTCAGAAAGCAATAAGGCACAATGTTTGGTTTCAAGAACAATCACCTCTCAAAGAAAGGGTAGCATTTGTTTCAAATGATGATCACATAAAATAATGAGCTCATATGCTCCTGTTTTTGAATTATTTTGTTTGAAATGAATTCTATATGATCATGGATGCATGGATGATATGCATGAGTTTGAAACATGTTTTTAGGGATGTTACAAATCTAACCCCCTTAAGGTGAATCTCGCCCTCGAGATTCGGTTTGGCTAGCAAATAGGTGAGGGTGGTCTTTCCGAATATCATCTTCTCTTTCCCATGTTTCTTCCTCTTCGGAATGATGATTCCACTGCACTTTGCAAAACTTGATAGTCTTAGTCCTTGTGACTCTTTCTGCAGTCTCAAGAATCTTGATAGGTTTCTCCTCGTAGGTGAGATCACTTTCCAATTGAACCTCCTCCAAAGGTATAGTATCCTTCAAAGAAGTTTCTTCCATTTCTGGATGACATTTCTTAAGCTGACTCACATGAAACACATTATGGACAGCTGACAGAGATTCTGGCAGTTCAATTTCATAAGCAACTTCTCCTTTGCGACTCAGAATCTTGAATGGCCCAACATATCTTGGTGCCAATTTTCCTTTGACTCCAAATCTCTTCACTCCACGAAGTGGTGACACTCTAAGATAGGCTCTATCACCAACTTCGTAGGTGATTTCTCTATGCTTAGGATCTACGTAGCTTTTCTGTCGGGACTGTGCTATCTTCAACCTGTCCTTAACCAACTTGACCTTCTCTTCGGCTTCCTTGATAAGATCTGGTCCGAATAAACTTCTTTCTCCCACACCATTCCATAACAATGGGGTGGTACACTTTCTTCCGTAGAGAAACTCAAATGGTGCCATCTCAATACTGGCTTGATAGCTGTTGTTATAAGAAAATTCTGCGTAAGGCAGACTTTCATCCCAACTGGCTCCATAGTCTAAGGCACATGCTCTCAACATGTCTTCAAGAATCTGATTAGTCCTTTCTGTTTGTCCATCGGTTTGAGGATGAAAAGCAGTACTGAATTCCAACCTCGTTCCACAATGACTCATGTAACTGTCTCCAAAAATGGGAAGTGAATTGAGTTCCCCTATCAGACACAATACTCTTGGGCACTCCATGTATACATACAATTCTACTCATGTAGATTCTGGCTAACTTTGCACTTGTATAGGTTGTCTTCACGGGTATGAAATGAGCCACTTTAGTTAGGCGATCCACTACTACCCAAATAGAATCGTATCCTGACCGGGTCCTTGGTAATCCGGTAATGAAATCCATACCAATCTTGTCCCACTTCCAATCAGGAATAGGTAGTGGTTGAAGCAAACCTGCTGGTTCCTGATGCTCCGCTTTCACTCTACTACACACATCACACAAAGCAATGTGTTCGGCGATGTCCTTCTTGAGATTGTTCCACCAAAATCTTTCTTTCATGTCCATGTACATTTTGGTGTTACCCGGGTGAATGGAATACAGAGAGTTGTGTGCTTCTTGCAAAATCAGTTTCCGCAACTCCGGGTCTTGTGGAACACAAATACGTTTCCCATGCCATAAAGTACCCTGTTCGTCTTCATGGAATTCTTTGGCTTTTCCTTTGCTAATCTTTTCCTTAATCTCTTCAATTTCCTTATCAGACTTCTGGGCTTCTTTGATCTTGTCCAACAAAGTGGGTTGAACATCCAAAGTCATGAGATGTCCTTCAGGCACAATCTCCAATCTGAGTTGTCTAAATTGAGTACACAGATCATCTGGCAATTCTCCCTTGGTAAGGCCATTCACAAAGACCTTACGACTTAGAGCATCTGCTACGATATTTGCTTTACCGGGGTGGTATTGCAAACTTAAGTCATAGTCCTTGATAAGTTCCAACCATCTTCTTTGTCTCATATTAATTTCCTTCTGGGTGAAGATATACTTCAAACTTTTGTGATCTGTGAACACTTCACAACGCTTTCCCAAAAGATAGTGTCTCCATGTTTTCAGTGCATGGACAACAGAGGCTAACTCTAAATCATGAGTAGGATAGTTCACTTCATGAGTTTTGAGTTGTCTCGAGGCATAAGCCACAACTTTACCGTCTTTCATAAGTACTGCACCCAAAGCTTGATGAGATGCATCACAATATACTTGGAAATCTTTCTCCAAATCTGGTAGACACAAGACTGGTGCTGTCACAAGTCTCTTCTTCAATTCCTGAAAGCTGAGTTCACAACCTTCAGACCAAGCAAACTTCTTGTCTTTCTTTAACAATTCTGTCATAGGCTTGGCAACTTTGGAGAAATTCTCAATGAACCTTCTGTAGTAACCTGCTAAGCCAAGGAAACTACGAATTTATTTCAAGGACTCGGGAGATTCCCATTCAGTCATAGCTGAAACTTTAGCAGGATCAACTGCTACACCATCCTTTGTCATAACATGACCAAGAAAACCAACTTCATCCAACCAGAATTCACACTTGCTGAATTTGGCATAAAGTTTATGCTCTCTTAACTTCTCAAGTATCAAGCGCAAATGTCCTTCATGCTCTTCTTTGCTCTTGGAGTAGACTAAGATGTCATCGATGAAAATGACAACAAACTTGTCAAGGAATTCCATGAACACCTTGTTCATCATATTCATGAAGTATGCTGGAGCATTGGTCAAACCAAAAGGCATTACGGTATACTCATACAATCCATACCTTGTAGTGAATGCTATCTTAGGTATGTCTTGTTCTCTTATCTTGAGTTGAATATATCCTGACCAGAGATCAATCTTTGAGAACACACATGCTCCTTCTAGCTGATCAAACAAGTAATTGATTCTAGGCAAAGGGTATTTATTCTTGATAGTCACCTCGTTGAGTGAACGGTAATCTATGCATAACCTTTGACTTCTATCTTTCTTTTCTACGAACAAAACTGGGGCTCCCCAAGATGAAGAACTTGGTTGAATAAATCCTTTCTGTTACTGTTCTCCGAGTTGTTTCTTGAGTTCTTTCAGTTCATCAACTGACATTTTATAAGGTCTCTTTGCTATTGGTCCAGACCCTGGTACCAAATCTATCAGAAACTCCACATCTCTATCCGGTGGCATTCCCAGCAATTCTTCCGGAAACACATATGGATACTCACTCACAATTGGCACACTATCCATGCTAACCCCCTTAAGAGAATTTAGCTTACTTCCTTTAGATTCAAAGTTGGACTTGAATCTGATCCTTTTATTTTATGGAGTTGTGAGTGAGACAGTATGGTTGGCACAATCTATCACTCCTTTGTACTTAGTCATCCAGTCCATTCCCAGAATGACATCCAAACCTTGGGAGTTTAGAATTATTAAGTTAACGGGAAACTTATACTTCCCAAACTCTATGACCAGATCATGACATCCTGAATTCACTATCATTTCTCCACCTGGAGAACTTACTTTTATAGGACACCCAATAGTTTCTACCGGCAGTTCATTTCTTTCAACAAATGCTCTTGATATGAATGAATGAGATGCACCAGTATCAAAGAGAACAAATGCTGGAACAAAATTGAGTTTGAACTTACCAACCACAGCATCAGGCTCCTCATAGATCTCCTCCACATTAATGTGGTTAACTTGTCCCTTCTGAAAGGGGTTGGGCTTGTTGGGTCCTTCAACTTTCTTTTCTGGGCAGTCATTTGCATAATGCCCCATCTTCTTGCATTTGAAGCACTCAACCTGACTGATGTCTCTCTTAACAGGCTGACTTCCACTTCCACTTCCACTACCACTGTGGTGGCTCTTATGTCCACTCTTGTGGTTCTTGTACTTGTCATTGTCATGACTACGGTGATGCTTGTTGTCATGACGGTTGTGGTTGTGGTGCTTGTTGAATTTCCCATGCTTGTGGGATCCTGAGCTTCCGCTGTCATCATAATGAGATCGTTTGTGAGATGATCCCGAGCTGTGCTTGTCGGAGTGCTTTCTCTTTCTACTCTCAACTTGCTTCATTTTGTTCTCCAAAATAGCAGCCTGGTCACAGAGTGACTGATAAGTGGGAACATATGCCACAACCAACTACAGATTCAGCTCATCATTCAAGCCCTCAAGAAATTTTTCCTTTCTCTTGGCATCAGTGTCAACTTCATCCGGTGCATAACGCGCCAGATTGTTGATGTCACATCCCAAGATTTTCCAAATATTGTAATCTGAAAAATAAATGAATAAAAGAAAACTTTGTTGATTTTCAGGGTGAGAAGAAACTTTTTGAATCCAATTGGGAACTTTCAAAACCTATTTGGATCAAATAAAATCCTAAAGGGATTTAAAAAGTTAAATAAACAATAAAGTTAAAAATATTTGGAATTACTATTTTGGATCTTTTTAATAAAAGATTTGGTTTTCAAAAGAAAAGGTAGATTTATAAATAAGGATTATTTTATAGAGCCAAATTAAACCTTGTCCAAGTTTTTTGAAATAAAATGTTTTGCTTTGATTAAAAGAGTAAAGGTTTATTTAAACAAAATAATGAGGATTTATTAATATCCAGTTTTATTAAAATAAAGGATTTTCCCATTTTAATTAAAACATCAAAACTTATTAAATTATTTTAAATAAGTTTTCCAAGTGTTTAATTATTTTCAAATAAAACCTACTGAATGGTTTTGGTACTATTTTAGATTTCAAAATAAAGATTTTAATATAACAAATCCTATTTGATTTAATAACTAAGGTCCATTTTTATTTAATTATTAATGGACCCTAAAATAAAAATGTTATTTTATTTTAAACAAGTTTTCCAAGTATCTTATATTTTCAAATAAAACCTACTGATTTGGTTTTGATAATATTTAGTTTCCAAATGGAGATTTTATTAAATAAATCAAAACCTATTTGAATTAATAATTAAGGTCTATTTTATTTAATTATTAAATAGATCCTAAAAAGAATAAAATTAATAATTTTATTTGGGATTTGGTTTATGTTGTTAAACAGAACCAAAACTCATTACAAGTGTGGTGAATGTTTGAATTGTTTGAATTTTTGAATTGTTGTTGAAATTCAAAACAGAAAATCAATTAGAAAAAGAAAAAGAATACTGAATAAAAAAAGAGAAACAAGCCAGCCTAGCCGGCCAGCCCAGCAGCCCAAACAGCCCAGTCCAGCCCACCTATCCCCTCGCCCCCGAAACGTTTTCCTCACTCACGAAACAACCCGCGCAGACGCTGACTGGTGGACCTCTTTTCCCTCTCGCTTTCTCGCTGACAGCAAGGTCCCACCTCTCCTGTTCATCGTCTTCACCCGGCGCTAATTCCTCCTCGCTGTTTCCTGTCTTTACTCCGGCGATCAATTCACGCTGTTAACGGGCATTACTCCCCCTGCGACCACGTCCTTTTAATCGCCTGCGCCTTCTCCTCCTTTCCCCTCAAACACCGCAGCACGAGAGCCCCTAGGCTGCCTCAATTCGAGCTTGCAACGCCACTGCTCCGACCACCGTCCCCAGCAAATTCCGGCGAGCCCAGCCACCTCCTTGCCTCCCCGACCAAGCACACACACTCCCTAGCCTCTGGCGCTTCTGCATGTGCCTTTCGTTCAACCGCGGGCGCCCCAGAACATCGGCAACCACTTCGACTGTGCGCCACCGCGTCTGCTTCCTTCTCCGGCAACGTCCCCTGGTAAGCACAGACCACCCCGCGCCCTCTCCTTCACGCACGCAGCTTCGCCTTGATCTTGCGCACCTAACAGTGTCCTCGTCTTCCCTCGAGGCGAACCACAGCACCGCCTTCGACGACCACCAGACGAGCCCGACGCCGTTCCCCACTCCGGCGAGCAATCCCGCTGGAACCAGAGCGCCCCTCGCCAGACCAACACCACCTTGAGCATCCCCACGTCACTGCGATCATGGTGAGCATCCCCACTTCGTTCCTTGCTTCCTGTAGCTGCCGTAGCGCCACCGCCTGACCGTCGCCGCCGTCTGCCGCCGCACAGCGCCGCCCGTTGTTGACCGAGCAGTAGTGTCCGTAGGATCTTGATCTGACACTCACGATAGATCCTTAGCCGAAGGGGTACGAGTGATCCTGTCCCGCACGATCTAACTTGATCCAACACACCAGAGAACGTGATACGGCCGAAGCGGTATGGACGAATCAGAACACGCCGCGTGGCACAAATCGATTTAAAACAGAATTTGTAATCAGATTTAGATGCAAATTTGAAAACCTTGTAACTCTAGTTCCACACGTCCAAATTTTGCAAAATTTATATCAATGGAATCAGTGGAACAAGCCCTAGCCAACCATGCCATTTGTTTAGTAAAAAGTTTTTGTTAAATGGTTTTTTTGCAGAAACATTTGTATGCTTGTTTGGATTATAAAAATTGTTCAAAAATGATTTTGGGGATAAAATCTTTGGCAAATGGTGTGATTTGAACCTACTGACCATAGGAAACACCTTGTGGTTTCAAAAATATATTTGGTGATGCAAAAGAATGATTCTTTGATTTAAAACCATTTCTAGACAAATAAAAATATAGTTTATTTATTAAAAATGGTTTTGGAAGAAAACCTTTGGGAAATGTTTTGTTTTAAACTCTCTGACCCCAAACACCAAGTTTTATGGTTTGAAAACATATTTGGTGAACCCTATAGATTAATGCCTTAGTAAAAATATTTCTACACCACATAAAATGATACCTTGTTTTGAAAATGGATTAAGAAGTGAAATCTTTTGCAAATGACTTTTCCACTTTATAAAATGACCAATAGGTGTTTCAAAAGTTTGTGACCCATTAGAAGCTACTTTTACAAATAAAACAACCCTTTTGCATGCTTGCATGTATTGTTGTGTTTATTATTTTATGTGATGTTTTGCTTGATTGGTAGATTGAGATTGTGCCTTGCTTGATTGATTTGTAGTGACTTGAAGAGTGTGATTGTTGCAAGGACAAGGAGTGAACTTATACTCTACCAAAAAGGCAAGTGATGCTTCATACTTTTTGTCCCATTACTTTCACTATGCATTAGTGATTTTTCTAAGTAAAACTTGCATGGAATTTTGCTAAGTATAAACCTTGCTATAGGAAAACCTAGTAGATGAAACCTTAGTAGAAATTTTCCTAAGTTAAGGTTCCTACTACTATCAAGCTTAGCTTAGCTAATAGAAAACAAGGGTGGAGTATACATACATACTATGGAAAAATTTCTAAGTCTGAGGACTTGTGTTTTTGTTTAAATAAAACAACTAAGTTAATGAATCACCTGGGTGGAATGGTAATTGCTTGGTGGTTTTTGGTTGAGTGGTTAACAAGGCCCATGTTTATGGTTTTCCTTGTGTATCTCACTTGTGGATGGCCACCCAAGAACAAAGAGATTTGAGATGTCAAATGTTGAGAAGCTTCAAGTGCATCCACTTGGCATTATGGGCTCTGCCTGGATCATATAGGTTGCAAGAACTTAGCCATATGGACAGTTGGTGGTAGGATTTAATAGGTTGGAGCGCATCCATTTTGGTCTAAGGGAAGCCTTCTGAAAGATCTTGTCTTGGGAAACCAAGTCTTGTGGGGAAAGTGCACCACCTCTGCAGAGTGCAAAATCTAAGTACTTAGCCATGTCCCTGGTAAAGGACAATTTGAGCATCAAGACATGGAAGCTATCAAGAATCTCATCATCCAAATTTCTAAGTTAAAAACTTGTGGTTGAACAAGGGTTAAAGGATCTTCAATTTTTGATTGGGAGAAATGTTTTTGTCAAGCAAAAACTTAGTGTTTTCAAATGTTAAGGAAAAATCTATTTTTGAGCAATGCAAGCCTCAACTCCACTTAGCCAAATGCATATAGATGATAGACTCCACTATACTACCATAGTATCACTTGCCAATACAATTCAAATGTATTGACCCTTGTGGCTGTAACTTGTAATGTTGCAGGTTTGATTGTTTTTAGTGAAGATTGATTGATTAGGATTACAAAGTCTACAACCAACATGTCTGCCTGTGGCACTTTGAAGATGAAGGACCCCATGCTTATAGATATTCTGCTGCAATGTAATGTAATAGCCAAATGAGCTATGTAAGATGTAATAAATTATTTTATTCTTGGTTATAAAGTTGCATTATGACCTTTGTTTCTTGATATTACATCTTAACTGTGGATGCTAGCTATTGATCCAGGGACTAGCATTATAAACACAGGGGACTCTACCTTATTAAAGGTTGGGACCCTTATAGTTGAACTGTTCAATATATTCATCCACGCTGCGGTGGCGCTGCTTCAGATTGTGGAACTCTTTCTTTTTCAGACTCATCACTCCAGATGAGATATGAGCAGTGCGAAAGCCATCCTCAAAGATAGCCCATGTCACTTCATCTATGGGAGTGGTAATCTGGAAGTTGTCCCACCAAGTGGCGGCTGGTCCTTCCAGCAGATGTGCTGCAAACCTGACCTTTTCAGCATCCGTACAGCCCACGGTTACCAAGTCCTTGTTTACTGAGCGTAGCCAGTCATTGGAGTTCAAGGGCAAGAAAATCAATTTGCAGCCTATGACACCACAACAGAGTGTGAATGAATCTCGTCAGAAGATCGAAGTGAATTTACAAGATGCACCTACTGCTAGGCGAGGGAGTGTTGAAACTATGCGTGTTGTAAATGAGCCCAAAAACAATGATATAACAAAAAGTGAGAGAGTGCCTAATTTATTAATACTAGCCACCATAGAGGACATGAGAGAATTTAGTGAGGATCCTACAGCCATGTCACTTGTGCTCATGTATAGGGCGAGGTTTTGGTTTCTAACGACATGACCCCTATTTCTCTTGGTGTATCTACTGTTTTGCAGGATTTTGGTGATGTGTTTCTAGAAGATGTTCCAGCTGGATTGCCTCCATTGCGTGGCATTCAGCATCAAATAGATTTGATTCCGGGCGCCACATTACCAAACCGGGCACCATACCGAACAAACCTCGAAGAAACTAAGGAGGTACAGAAACAAGTATAGGCATTGCTCGACAAAGGGTACATTCGTGTCTCTTCTAGCCCTTGTGTTGTTCCTGTTATTTTAGTGCCTAAGAAAGATGGTACATGGCGCATGTGCATAGATTGTAGAGCTATTAATAAAATCACTATTCGATATCGTCATCCTATTCCACGCTTATAGGATATGTTAGATGAATTGAGTAGTGCTGCTATTTTCTCTAGAATTGATTTGCATAGTGGATACCATCAAACTAGAATGAAAGAAGTGGATGAATGGAAAACTGCATTCAAAAAAAAATTTGGTTTGTATGAATGCATAGTTATGCCTTTGGTCTTACTAATGCACCTAGTACATTCATGAGATTAATGAATAATGTTTTGAGAGAATATATTTGTCGTTTTGTGGTTGTCTATTTTGATGATATACTCATATATATCCGCAATGACATTGAATATTGTGATCATATTAGACAAGTTTTGCAAGTGTTGTGTGATAATCAATTATATGCTAATCTTGAGAAGTGCATATTTGAAAAAGATAAGGTCGTATTTCTGGGATATGTTGTATCTAAGCGTGGGGTAGAAGTAGATGAATATAAAATTGAAGCATATTCCCATGAATGTGAGTCAAGTGCGTAGTTTCCATGGTTTAGCTGGTTTTTTAGGCGCTTTGTCAAAGATTTTAGCACTATTGCTGCACCATTGAATGAATTGACTAAGAAAGATGTGCCATTTGTATGGGGTGTAGTCCAAGGTATTGCATTTGATACATTGAAACGTTTGCTTACTACTGCACCTTTGCTTGCATTACCTGATTTTTCAAAGCAATTTGAAGTTGTATGTGATGCTAGTGGTATAGGAATTGGAGGCGTTTGGATGCAAGAGGGTCGTCCTATAGCATATTTTTCTGAGAAACTTGCTGGTGCTAGACTGAATTATCGTGTTTATGATAAAGAATTGTATGCACTTGTTAGAGTTCTTGAGGTTTGGCAACATTATTTGTGTCCAAAAGAATTTATCATACATTCGGATCATGAAGCATTAAAGTATCTTAAAGCTCAATCAAACTTGCATAGACGCTTAGCTAAATGGGTTGAGTTTATTAAGTCCTTTCCTTACATCATTAAATATAACAAAGGAAATGACAATGTGGTTTCTAATGCATTGTCTAGGAATAACATATTATTGACACATCTTGATGTTAAAATTCCTAGATTAGTGAGTATTTTTGCGCTTTATGCAAGTGATCATGATTTTGCTGAACCATATCGTTTGTGTGCTTTGAAACATGCCTGGGATAAGTATCATATACATGATGGCTATTTGTTTAGTGCTAACAAACTATGCATTCCAAAATCGTCTTTGTGTTTGTTTTTAGTGCAAGAATCACATGCTGGAGGTTTGATGGGTCACTTTGGGCGTGAGAAGACATTGATCATGCTTGCTGATCACTTTTATTGGCCCAAGATGAGGTGTGATGTCTATCGATTTGTGAGTCACTGCATTACTTGCAACAAATCCAAGTCAAAGTTGAAGCCTCATGGTTTGTATACACCTCTCTTTACACCTACTACATGTAAGATCCCTCCTTTGTAAAGGAAAAGGATCCTTGTGATTGCAATGCTAGTCCCTGGATCAATGCTAGCATCCACAGTTTAAGATGAAGTACACAGATACAAAGGTCACTTATTACATCCATTCCAGAGTTAAACATAGTCTTTACAACTCAAGGCCACAGGCCTAATACTAGAGTTTGAATAAGTAAATAAATATAAGTCTTCATCTTCATGTGCCACAGGCAAACATGTTGAGTGTAGACTCATGACACGTAATCTTCATCAGAGTAACCTGCAACATCACAAGTTACAGCCATAGTGGGTCAATACTTTGGAATAGTATTGGCAAGTGATACCTTAGTATATTTTAAGTGGACTAGATACTATATGCAAATTTGGCTAAGTGTAGCTTGGCTTGCTTTGCTCAAAATAGGTTTTTCCTATTAGTTGAAATCACTAAGTTTTTCTCAGTCAAAACTTTTCCCAAGGAACCATCAATAGACATTGAGGTCCTTCACCCTTGTTCACCCACAAGTTTTTACTTAGAAATTGGGATGAGGAGATTCTTGATAGCTTCCATGCCTTGATGCTCAAGTTGTCCACTGCCATGGACTTGGCTAAGTACTTAGATTTTTCCATCTGCAGAGGTTGTGCACTTTCCCCACCAGACTTGGTTTCACCAAGACAGGACCTTTCAGAAGCCTTCCCTTAGACCAAATAGACGCGTTCCAACCTATCATTCCCACTACCACCAACTGTCCAAATGGCTAAGTTCTAGCAACCTATATGGTCCAGGCAGAGCCCATATTGCCAAGTGGCTGCACTAGAAGCTTCTTAACACTTGGCCTCTAAAATCTCTTTGTTCCTGGGTGGCTTACCACAAGTGAGATACACAAGGTAAACCATAGCCATGGGCCTTGTGTAACCACTCAACCAAAATCCACCAATCAAGTCCCTTTCCACCCAGATGATTCATTTACTTAGTTGTTTTATTAAGCAAAACAAAGTCCAAAGACTTAGAAATATTTTCATCATAGCATGTGTATTTCACCAACCCTTGTTTGCTACTAGCTAGGATAAGCATGGCATAGATAGTAACTTAACTTAGAAATTTCCTAGCAATTCTACAACTACTTAGGATTTCCCAACATGGCATTTAGGCAAAAATATTAACATGCAAGACTTAGCAAAATATTTCTAATGCTTAGTATAAAATATTGGGATAGAATTATTCATGAAGTACCACTTGCCTTGGTAGTTGGGAGAGTAGCACTCTTCACAATCACAATCACTAGCACCAAAGTCTACACAAAGAATGGTAGCACAAAATTACACACAAATCATATACAAACATAAATATATGCATGCATGCAAAATGCTAAGTGATGATTTTCAAAACTCAACCAAGCAAGTGCAAGGTACTTATTCATTAACAAGACAAAAACTAGCCAAACAACCAATATTTATACCCTAAAGCATTTCCTAAACATTTCAAACACTCAAATTAGTCCTAAACAAGTTTCTGCAAATAAAGCCTTTTTAACAGAAGCTAAACACTAAACACATTGCATAATTTGAAAGAGGTTGCTCTCCTGATTCCAACGGTATAAAATTTGTCAAAATCTAACATGGAAATCAAAAGTTACAAACAAAACAAATTTGAACTATAATCAGATTCAAAATCTGTTTTAAATCTAACTCACTACCACGCGTCTGTTTCCTATTGGCCCGTACTGGTTCGGGCGGATCGATCGACGCAGATCGTTGGATTTAAGTGAACGTGCACGGCTCAGATCTAATGTACCGCTTCGTTTAAGTGATTCTATTACACGCGTTGGATCTAGATCCAACGGCTCTTGATCAAACGACCAAGGTCTGGCGGCGCTAGCGCGGCGGCGAGCGGCGGAGCGCTCTGTCAGTGGAGGTGCCGGCGTTCTAGGTCGCCCGGGGAGGGGAGAGGATGCTCACCAGAACCGCAGTGACGAGGTGAAGCTCAACGTGTCCTTGGCTGGCGAAGGGGCGCTCGGAGTCGTTAGGGATTCCTCGTCGGAGTTCGCGAACGCGTCAGGTGCGGCTGCTCGTCGACGTTGGCGAAGATACAGACCACGCCAAGGCAAAATAAGTAGTCCGTCAGATGCGCGGAGTGATGCTGGTCATGCGAGTGTCAAAGAGAAAACAAGGCACGGTCAGAACTAACCAGGAGGTTCGCCGGAGTTGGAGACGGCGTCGGATTCTCTCGGTGCTCGTCGAAGACGAAACTCTGGATCACAAACAGACGGGCAAAGGGGATCAGGAGGTGCGCAAGGAAGTTGCGAAGCTGCTCGCATGAACCAGAGAGGAAGGGGCGCACGAGGTTTACCAGAATTGGTCGCCGGAGTAGGTTCTGTCTGCGGCGGCGCAAGAGCGAATACTGGCAGCCTGGTGGCGAGAAGGGTGTGCAGTGTGGGGGGAAATGACCACGAGGGGGAGAGGTTCTTATAGCCGGAGCTGGGAGTGGAGTTACTCGTGGAATCAAGGGGAATCAACGCGGCAGTGGCTGCGACGAGTAACGGCGGCGTGAGCGGCGCAGGCGCGCGTGATTGACGAAGACGACGACGGGGTCATAGGTCCACCTGTCAGCGAAATAAACAGAGGGGAGGTGGGGTCCTGGCGTCAGCGACTCCGCGGGTGCGTCTGCGCGTGAGAGAGAGAGGGGGACCCGGGTGGGCTAAATGGGCTGCGTCTGTTGCTGGGCTCAAATCCTGGCGCCGACCCTTTTCCATTTCCTTTCTCTTTTCTTTTTTCTAAAATGATTTTCTGGAATGAGTTTCAAATGAATTCAAACTCTATTTGAATTCAAATCTTTTTGGGATTTTTGCAGTGTGCAACAGTCACAATTCTAGGCATAAAACCATGTGGTCACTTTGAATTGGCTTGGTCATTTGGAATAAAAATAAAATAACAGTGACATAGCACTTGATTCATATTGGTTTTGAAATTGATTTTTAAATTGTATTTGCTTTGAAATTTTGGTTTAAAACCTTAGCAATCTAGCAACTTATTCAGAAAGAAATAAGGCACAATGTTTGGTTTCAAGAACAATCACCTCTCAAAGAAAGGGTAGCATTTGTTTCAAATGATGATCACATAAAATAATGAGCTCATATGCTCCTGTTTTTGAATTGTTTTGTTTGAAATGAATTCTATATGATCATGGATGCATGGATGATATGCATGAGTTTGAAACATGTTTTTAGGGATTTTACACTACACCTTGGGAAGATATTAGCATGGATTTTTTGCTAGGTTGACCCAAAACTCATAGAGGTCACGATTCGATATTTCTGGTAGTGGATAGATTTTCTAATATGGCTCATTGTATTGCCTGCCACAAAAGCGACGATGCGTTGCAAATTGCTAACCTGTTTTTGAGGGACATCATGAGACTACATGGAGTACCAAAGACGATTGTTTCTGACCATGATTTGAAGTTCATGAGCCACTTTTGGAAGACCTTATGGGGAAATCTTGGAACAAAGTTGTTGTTCAGTACTACATGTCATCCCCAGTAAGATGGTCAAACGGAGGTGGTGAATAGAACATTGTCACAATTGTTGAGAACTATGATCAAGAAAAATTTCTAGGAGTGGGAAGAGTGTTTGCCTCATGTTGAGTTTGGACCCAACAGGGCTGTGCATTCGACTACTCATCTTTGTCCTTTTGAGGTGGTGTATGGGTTCAAGCCATTGACGCCACTTGATTTGTTGCCTCTAGCATTACCTGAGAGAGTTGATATGGAGGCATCAAAACATGCTGATTATGTGAAGAAAATTCATGATAAGACTCGAGAGGCTATTGAGAAGAAAGGCAAGAACATTGCTGCTGCAAGGAATCAAGCAAGAAACAAGATTTTGTTCAAGCCTGGTGACATGGTTTGGGTGCATCTACGCAAGGATAGGTTCCCCAAGCTTCGACAATCCGAATTGAAGCCCCATGGTGCTGGTCCTTACAAGGTGTTAGCCAAGATTAATGATGATGCCTACTCGATTGATATTCCTATTGCTGAGTTTGGTGGAGTTAGAAACAACCTCAACATTGCTGATTTGTCACCATATGATGGAGAAGACCTTGGAGTGTCGAGGTAGACTCCTTTTTAAGGGGGGAGATGATGAGGACATCCCTACAATTACACCTACCCCAACTACTACTGAAGATGTTCCAGTTGCTACAAAGAAGGTTCAGTCCAATGAGATTAGAATTGGACCTATTACAAGATATTGTGCTAAGATACTAGAACAAAAGGTGAATTTGTTTCTTAATGAGCCTGTTGTTAATTGATGAGAAATTTATACTGCCTAAGTCATTGTGTTATTGTATGATCAGGTATATTGGAGAAGAAGGCGTAGCACTGAGCGAAGAGCTGAAGCGCATGGAGCACAACATGATGATTTCCCAAGGATGCGCGGGGAGGAGAGGGAAGAAGGCGCTAGGGAAGATCACCAAGAAGGAGGCCAATTCACGGGCAATACCGGAGTGTCCGGCCTAGTCCACCGTGACTGTCCGGCCCCCCGAAGAGGCCCCGAGGCGTGGACGTTCTGTGTCCCAGTTCAGACACTACCCGGACACCGCCCGGAAACCTCATAGTTTTCAGCCAGACCGGACTGTCCGACCTATATGAACCGGACTGTCCGCCCGAACAGACTGTCTGACCTATATCAACACGACTGTCCGCCCTGACAGAAATCTGGTCCGAGTCGGATGTATCAGTTTGATTCGTTTGCGTCTTAGTTTTCGTTTTTGGCCGCCCCAGCCACTCTTATAAGACCTGGGACGTCCCCATAGTTAGGGTTAGACCACGTTTAAACTTTTTTGGAGTTGTTTCTTACTAAGAACCTCTGAAAATTACCCTATGATCCAATTATCTACTGCAATTGACTGTGATCTATTGTTCCATTGGGAATTACTGGATTGCAAACTACTGTTCGTGGTCGACGGCTACGTGTGCAAGAGCATGGTATTGTGAATATCCCATAGGGTTCGAGAGCTGTTGCATCGGCATCAGGGTTCGAGCGGGAGAGTTCATTTCTATAAGCTAGTTATCTATCATCCAGCATCATCATCGACAAGTGCTTGCTGAGAAGATCGGACCACCCCATATCATCTTGCATGTGTCCCTATATATTAAGTAAAACATATGTTGAAATAGAGAATATAATTTATATATCTTGGCCGCAGTAGCAAGGATATTTTCTCACATATATCCATGAGATGATCGACAATATGCCCTCAATAACACACTGGACTAACATCGTCAGGTCAATCGGATGGGATCCTTTGAGATCTTGGGCTACTTTGATACACCGTGATATGACCTAAACTAACCAAAATAAGGATAAAAGTCCACTAGCAACCCTCATGTGGAGATGTATCTAGGGGGTAACCTATGGAGCCCACGGTCTAGGGTTTCATTGAAAATCGAGACCACCATAGGGCCTAAAATTTGTAGGGATACATGCAATTTTGTATGGATGATTCCGATGTTCTATGATATGCCTTTTCAAGGAAAACCCTAGACAGTGGCCCAGTAGATCTACCTGTTTGATCAGCTTTCAACCGTGTTTTTGACCGCGATTTGAATCTTATCTAAGTTTGAATATCTTATCCAAAATACTTTTACCTCTCTTAAGATATTTATTGAAATATTATGTCACAAATAATAATAAAAATTAGTAGTCCAAATTATTGCTTTTTTCACGTTTTGTTTGTCAATAATTACAGTTTTCTTCACGAGGCCCTTTTTGTGAAGTATTTTTAAAAGATGGTTAATTTATTTATACCCTCCATCATGCATCCGACGGCCAGGACACCAATCCCATATTTCCAGGTCAGGTCCTCTGGCCCACGCGAATTTTGGCACTAGACACGGGAGAGTTTTTACCCAATTTTTTTCATGCGATGTGACTAAATTTCATCCCACCAGCACAGCGCGTCCTAGGAATTCGCCCAAATGTCATTTACATTATATATTCGAAACCCTTTTTATCACCTCGCCGAAAGGAGACAGATCCAAATTTCTCACCTCCATCGGCGTCGTCCTCTTCCTTCTCCGCTCGCCCTCCCCACCGTCTATGTCCCTAATCCGCTCGATGTTGTCTGCCCTCCGCTCTCTGCCTCTACTCCCCTCGTCTCCATCTTCTCCTCCATTAGTAACCTCTCCATCACCTTAGCCCCTCCTCATCATCCCGGTTTTCTACCAGGTTGTCGACCTCGCAGGTTGTCCACCTTACCGACAGCTTGCTGACCTTGTCTACCACCTAGCCGTACACTTCACTTGTGAAATCAGCCATATCACTATCCACCTCACCGACAAGGTCCGTCACCACACTAACAAGGCATGTCTACCTCGTCGTCCACCTTGTCGACAAGTCTGCTGTAACACCCCAGTTTTAGTTAATGTCTAATTAGGGTTTATTTTTGCATTCATGAGCATCATATTTAAAATGCATGCAAGAAGGAATATGTAAAACCCTAAACCCTAGTTTCCTCTTTCTCATAAAGCAATTAAAATGGGTTTGATTTTTTGAAAATCACAAAACAATGGGTCCCAAATTGAATAAAAGGGATCTTGAGTATTTTAGATATTTTACAAAGCCTCTTGTATTTTTGAAATAATTCAAAATAGTTTCAAATGAATTACAAAGAGAAAACAGAAAACAGGAAAAAGAAGAAGGATTTCAGAAAATTGAAAAAGGATCTGGCTAAAAATGGAACCAGAGAGCAGCCAGGCCGCCGCCCAGCAACCTCCCATCTCTCCCATCTTTCTCTCTGCCGCCCACGCGCGCTAGAAGCCGTCCCAGCGTGGCCCAACCTTGGCCCATACCGCTTCAGCTCCGTCTTCGACTTCTTCCTCCCGCGGCACAAGCAGCTGCCTGTCGTTGGCACTGCCGTCGATCCCTGCCGCCTTCTGGCGACCTTCCGTCAAGCCCCGAGGGTGGATAAGAACGATGCGGCCACGTCTCCTTCACCCTCATACACGTTCCCCCTCTCCAGCGACCTATCTCTTCCCTCTAGCGCGAGAGCCCGAACCCTAGCCCTAGATGTCATCGACGCCCCGCCAACCCGTGCCGCCACGAGCTTCGCTGACACGCCCACGAGCTCCGTCGTGTCGCCTGCTTCCTCCCTGCCCAAGCTTGCAAGCTAGGAAGCCCCCAATCGTCGCCCACAACCCCGACCGTGCTCACCTCTGTCGATTAGCTCGCTTCCGGCATCACTAGGCTTCCCTGACCCCACGTCGAGCACCATGGTGAGCTTCTGGTGCTCAAGGCACCCTCCGTTTGCCACCTATTTCTTCGTAGCCACCGCACGCCGTTTGTATGTGAGCTCTGCCACTGCTGCTCACCAGAGTTGCTGTTCCGGTGACCAAATCATAGCGGAGCCGCCACTAGTGGGTTCCTCTTGCTCGCCTCATTCGAATAGGCTAAGCCTAGCAGCCCCACGTGCCCTCCTCCACTGTCCCCGGTGACCACCCGATGGTGGCCGCCGAGCTGACGTCACGCCTACGTCAGGCTCATGTGGCCCGCTGGCCCTTTGACCTTTGACTGCCATAGTGGCAACCGACGTGGCTCTGGCCCCATAGTCATCCATAGAGACTAGGTCTAGTAGTGGTGTAAAAGGTTTAGCTCCCTCGCTCACATCATAGTGATGCAATAAACCTATTTAATATGGTTTAATAATTCCAAAAATTGATTTAAATCTTATAAAATCAATAAATAATGATTTATAAGTCAGAAAAATCTGTATAATATATCAAAATGTTCTGAAAAATGAGAACTATCTATTAGAGCTATAATCATGCATTTTTCAACAACTTATATGACAAGTATAATTAGAAGAACAAACCAACCCCTCTCATATACATCCTAAGTTTTCCCGAGTTAGGGTTTTCAGCCCTCGGAACCCCAATTAATTTGTCAAGCATGTTTTAGGGTTTCAATTCAATACAATTCAACTTGCCATATCATCATACTTGCTTGAGCATTGCATCGATGCCATGTGTTGATTGTTTCCCTTCCTTTTCGATGTTTGGTTCTTCCCGGTAGAATATGATATCGAGATCAAGATCGAAGACCGAGATCAAGACCAGCGAAGATCGACGAACAATACTTTACCAACAATAATCAAGTCAAGCTGAAGGCTCTCAAATATCTACTTGTCGGTTATCAATTGGCAAAGGCAAGCATAGCCCCACCATGATATAATCCTATGATTTCGAAAGCATTTCAATTCTTGCCATGATGAATACAATTCTACTATGGTCTTTTATCGATAGATAGAGTATCCTATCTATTGCATTACTCCCTTTGAGCTTATATTATCTGATCCACTGCTCCTAGCATAACTCGGTTTGGCTTGTGTGTACTGCTAGAGCTTGTATCTGTGTCTTGCTTGGCCATGCTTAGCTGTTGAGTCTGGCTCGTCCAAATGATGTATCAGATGTAGAGAATCTTGTATGATAGGAGAATGTGATGATATAATATCAGAGGTGATATGAGTTAAACATGCTAAGGCTTGTATGGGAGGCCACGGTTGGATGTGGTTTTTCTAGTCCCATGCTCGCCACCACTAGGACCTGAGTTCTTGCCTTTGGAACCGAGACGAGCGTACAACCACACGGGGCCTGGAAAACCTCACGAGTTACTAACTTTCCTAGTAGATTCCATGAGTCACATAGTTCGGGCGTTCCATTCGACATACGCGTTGAAATTTTTTCGAAAGATTTGGCGGGTGAAGGTGCATCATAACAGCTAGGTAAGTGTGGCCAGGGTTGCTTGGGGTCGATAGAGCCCCTGGTAAACCAATCTCGCCTCACATCTCTAGGGACCGGCTTCAGGATTTGACCCGTTACGACGGAACCATCCTTAGGGCGTGACTCATGGTCTCAGCGAAAGCAAGGTAAAGGTCATGTCGAACCACCCTCTGCCGGCCTTCCAAGGAAGAGGGATAATCATGTGGCATTAAGAGAAGGTTAGTCCATGTGGGTAAAGTTGTACACCCTTGCAGGGTTAAATCTTTTCGAGAAGCCATGTTCACGGTTATGAACGCTTGGTGACCAGATTCTAAGATCATAGAGAACTATAACCTAATCATAAAACTTGGCAGATCAACGTGTTCTTAAGGATGCTTCCTCATGGGTACGAGGGGGTGATCCTCGTTGGTGGATGATGATGACTTGGTGGATATCAATGATGATGATCAATATTTCGGAGACGTTGCTCTCTTATCCCCTTTTAAAAATACACCGATTAGACGAGCTTTTTCTCCCTCTGGTCTTACAAAACAAAGATGTCTTTATGCAAAACAACTCCCCCAGCCATAAGTCTTGCGGAGTACACCCTATACTCACCCTTTCTTTGTTGATACTTTTGGCATAGTAAATCTTCCCCTGAAGATGAGTTATGTACGACATCGACACCGACGAGTAGCTTGGGGTTCCTGGCCGGCAGCCTGGAATCTATTGCTGGGACGTCATCGTTATGCTTCAGGCCTCTTAGGACATTTGTTAACTTTGCTATACTTAATAGCATAATTTGCCTTCCGTTGTTTGATGTTTGTGGTCAGTGACCTCTGCTTGTAATAATTTGGTTCTTCGGTCAGTTATGAGCTTGTTGTAATAAATCGTGTGTCATAAGGTCACTATCGTGTTACCGATTCTTCACTGGATATCCTCGAGCTCAAGGTTAAGCTTGTGTCAGACGGGGGTCTGGGATTTGTTTAACCCTCATCCCGGGGGTGTCATAGGTTTTGGTATCAGAGAAGTACCGACCGTAGGAAAACCTTTCTATTGGTCGATGTTGAGTCTAGTGCTTGTGAAAACTATTTTAGAGATGAAAAGTATTTGTGAAAACTCTAGTATGATTCTATTACTCCTTATCCAGTTTCACTCTAACTCTGGGTTATCTTATCTGGTGTTGAATTTTGGAAAAGTTTTGATATCTGTTCTAGTCTTTCAAAGTTTAGGTACCTTCTGGGCATGCCGTTCTCAGCCAGTTGACCTAGTGTTAAGTTCTCTAGAGTTGTGTGTGTTGTGAATTCTTGGTCCCATTTCTCTTGTTCACATGAGAGATTCCTTTCCATCATGATCTCTCTGTCTTATGGACCTACAATATAATGATCCATAGTGTTTTGTTTTAGACTTCGAGGTTTCCTTCTGCCTTGTGTGCCCCCTTTTCATTTGTTTGGGTACTTCAGAACTCATTTCTTCTCTTGGAAGTTACCTCGTGATCACTATCTTGTAGTGTATGCTACGTCACTCAAATAGTAGTTACTTCTTTCTCGGGTTTTAACCCTTGTACTTGAACTGAAGATCCCTGATTGTGCTGGATTCCAGTGTTGTGAATCTTGTACATGAAGCTGAGCTTTATTCCAAGATCCACTCCTTTGAACCCTGTTGCTAATGTTCACACATTACCTCAGGATGTCTGGTACTACAGTTCGAGCCTTCAAGCTTGTGGTTTTTGTCGTGATTGAATTGTGACAATAAAGGACTTCCCCTACCACTAGCTAGGGCAGATGTTCTTTGATGGAACCAAATAGATCACGAAAAGAGTACTCCTCGAGAGTCTCACATCTATATTCGTGACTCTTCCACACCTTACCCCTTCTCGGCATTGGTTTTCGGAAGATTGTTGACTTATGCATTCATGTCTCGGGATTCTAACCTGAGTATGTTCTTTCTCCCTTGTTGTTTTCTGACCTTTGTTCACCAGTTTGTAGCCAAGTAGTAATTGTGATTTGGTGTCCTCCTATGCAAGATACTCTTGTGGTCCGTCATGACAAACCATTTTGGAATGTCTAGGAGAATCAAACTCTAGAACCTCGTCGTATCTAGGACTAGGTCAAAGTATTGTAGTCCATAGATAAAGAAGCATTGATTGTCTTCTGTCTGTTCTACCTTAAAGTATCACACTGTTTTATACTAAGATGTTGTGTTAATTTTTATGACCCCTTAATGAAGTGATACTCCCACACATATTTACCCACCATTCTTCGAGCTTTCTTGCTCTTAAGTCATGCGTGTGCGTAGTAATGTGAATATTTGAAATTCTTAGCAATTATTATTGTTTGGAACTCCAAGGACATTTGTGTCATTCTTAGCATGATTGGTTAACCCTATCACTAAGCGAAGAATGATCGTGATACCAAGTCTGTCATTCTGGTGCACTCTCTTCGGTCAAAGAGTTAGGCTTGTGCCGAAGCTCTGAGACTGTGTCTTCTTGCCTTACTAAGCAAGTTTCCTCTCGAACTAAGTGGCATATCGGTGGTTCGTGATATTTTGGATGTCTTCCTAGAAGTATCGCCATGTTTCCACATGACCGTCTTGTCAAGTTCTTTAGCAAGCAAGTTCTTTGAACTGCTCCTTTCTCCAAGGATCAATACCTAATACCCTGAACTAGTTGGTTGAGCTTAAACAACAACTTGGAGAGTTGTAAGACAAAAGTTCTAAGTTCTATCCGGCCCAGTTCCTCCTTAAAGGGATGTCTAGTTTTGTTCGTGTTGAAGAAAGATATTATCACCTTCGCGGATATGATATCTCCCCCTCTTTTTATTTGATTTGGGTTATTGTCAAATCAAACTCAGTTCCACGGATTGTCTCAATCTCCAAGTGCTATGATCAACTAGGCCTCCATTAATGCACACTTTGTTATCTCTTTTTGTCACGCTTCTAGCTCCTTTCTCTTTTTTATATCGAATCTCTTTTCCTTTTCTTTTTTATTTTTATTTTTAAACTATATGACTCAATGCAAAACGAATGCAAAAATTTCTGAACAAACTAGGCCGGATAGTACGGTGAGTTTCGGTCGGAGACTCCGGTGGCACCAGATAGTCCTGTAACAATGCGGTTCTGAAAAGACCATAGCTTCTATGTGACATGCCAATCCCTGGATCGGTTCATTGGCTCACAATAGAATAAGATGAATAACATAGCAAAATATCCGTGTACCATAAATAACGAAGATCCAGAGTATCATTATTACAATGAAGGATCAGCTCAAGGCTAACTCGACTTATTCAAGTAGCAACATAATTAGAATAAATCCTCCATTCTTCAAATTGCCCACAAGTGAACAAGTGCTGAGTGGAGTACCGTGGCCTAAATCGATCACTCAGAATCGGAATATCCTACAACATGAAATGTATCAGCCCCGAAGGGTCAATACATGGAATGTATGGCAAGTAGAGCTATTAAAGGAGACAATAGAGCTAGCATCTACATGCATATTTGGCAAGTGGAGCTGGGGCTAGTTTTGCATTTGCAAATACCTTTGTCCTACCTTCATAATCAGTTTTTGATTTTCTTTGAAAAGATCCCAATTAAGTTAACCCATCAACATTAAAGCAATTAGGAAATTGGAATGAGCGAGAAACATGTCATGGAATCAATATCAAGCAACTCAGACGTCCATAACCGGGGACACGGCTAATCGATTAGTTTATACACCCTGCAGGGGTTAGTACACTTTACCCATGTGACTTGGCCAGCCCAGCTCGTACCACCACTCTCATTTTTGGTGATGATAGGGAGAAGTCCAAGAGGGGACCGTTCGGGAAGTAGCTCCCCAAACCCGACACGCACCGGTCCAACCTACCAAAATTCTACATCTCTGGATACGTGGGTTCGAGTTACCACAGCCTACTGAGTCCAACCAACCGCCCATTTCATTATTGGCACATGGTTGTACATGTAAGCTACAAAATAAAGAAGCCACTCATTTTCTCTTGATACCTGGGTGCCTTTCCGTAATGATACCACCAAAGTTTATCAATCCCATCACACCCAGGAGATTCATTGATTAAGTTGTTTTTAGTTTTCGTAAACCAAAACATTTAGAAACAACTTTAGTGATGTAACCCAGCCCTCGTTCATCGTAGCATGGCTAAGCACATCTACCAACGGTGGTTCATCTACAGGAAAACCCTACCACATAATAGGACATAGCATATTGATAGTAATATCCTACACATGCATCTACGAAATACACGACAATGTATTGAAAATAGTAGGACAACATCATGAACAAGGTAGCTTCTACTTGCCTTGGCTGTAGCGGTCAGACGAACAATCCACACACGAGCAAGCGTTGCACTCGTCACAATCTACACGATACAATTGCAATCACATAGACAACCATACACAATCATATACAAACAATGACAATGCAAGATGCATGCATGACAAGTTGAACATTGCTACTATAGCATCATATACTCTTATTCAGTATACCTACTGTATGCATGCATGGAAAATATTTTAAGTGCATAGAAAATAAAGCATGAAATTTCAAATGCCCAAACAATAGAGCTAGAAACCAAATATTTAGCCATTGCTAATAAACTGTTTGTAAAATCTTGGAAAAATATCCACTGTGTAGGCAAACTAAAATAGAACCAGTGCCAATTAGAATTACTCGAAAAGGATTTATATAATTCCCTGAGTAATTTAAATACTCCAGTAGGCCTTTTTATAGATTCTGCAAATTCCATTACTATGGTCTACCTTTTTAATTCACTGTAAGATTCCCCTTGTTCTATGATTCCAGAGACATCTTATTTGCAATTTTTGGAGTTGTAGAACTTTTTCTATGAATTTAATACTCTAAAAGGAACATTAACTCATTTAATTAACCAAGACAAAACCTTGCTGCAAAAGCATAAAACAACTGTACAGAAATATTCTACGTGAGACACTGATTCCATACATATTTTATTTGCAATTTTTGGCCCAGTAGATTATTTTCTATGGACTTTACAATTTCTATCTAAAATCTGCCAAATAAATCGAATTAAAATTAAATAGTCAAACTTGACCATTTGACTACGCCGACGTGGCGCTGACGTGGCGCTGACCAGTCAGCGCCCTGGGCTGACTATTCAATGGTCCAGATGGACCGTTGGATGCCGATCGAGCGGCAGAGGGAGGGTCGCGAAGCGGAGCTCACCGGAGCAGTTCGCAGCGGCGGCGGTGGCGGTCCTCGGCGGCGGCGGAAGGTGGGACCGCGTCGGGGGCGAGGTGGCGGTGTTCCTCGAGGCGGTGGCGCGGGTCGGCGTGCGCGGGGGTGACGGCGGCGGGCGGCTGGAGTGGCGGCGGCGTCGGTAGCGAGGGCGGCGGCTTGCGGGGCGTCGTCCTGCGGGGGGAAAAGGAGAGGGAGGCGGTCAGTAGGTGGCGGCGGTGACCCCCCAGCGGGCGAGTGAGGCAAGGGAGAAGGCGCGCGCGGCGGCGTTGGCTCACCGAGCTCAGAGGCGGCGGCGGCGGTCGCAAACTCCGGCGAAAAATTCCTCGACTATTGCGGCGCGATAGATGACGAATCTTGGGGGGTTTGGAAGAGGAGAACTAGTAGATTGTTATAGACAAAAAATCCTGGAGAAATCAGTTCGGAAACAGCCCGATTCCGGAGGAATCAGTGCAGCATACGAGCGGTGGTTACTATCCGCCGCACGGGCACGCGCTGGGCTGCTGCTACGGCGGCTGGCGCGGGGCCTGGCAGGCCCCGGCTGGGTCAGCTGGGCCGCGGGCCAGCTGGCTGCACCGGTTGGTTTCCTCTTTTTTTTTGTTTTATTTTTTCTTTTCTTTTTCCTGACGAATTTCTTAACTGAATTTAGCTGACAGAAAATGCCTATTAGAAGCTAAAAATTCAGATTGCCATAACTTTTGCTACGAAGCTCCGATTGAGGCGATTCAAAGTGCTACGGGTTCGTGTCAGAATTCTTTACGCACCTGTGACATCCAAACCACCAAAATATACTGTTTTTAACAGAAGCATGGTAGAACCGAGCATTCAAGTGTAGGTGTCAAAATGCAATTGCAAGTGATTTGTTTTGCCAAAACTTTTTAAAACTGAATTTTTGCAATGATGATCATGATGGAATGACATGTATGCTATGAAGTAACAAACCTAAAATTTGGGATGCGACAAGACTAACCCCCTTAAGATGAATCTCGTCCCCGAGATTCGGCGTGCCTAGCAAATAGGTGTGGGTGGTCCTCTCGGATGTCATCCTCACGCTCCCAAGTGGCTTCCTCTTCGGTGTGGTGGCTCCATTGCACCTTGCAAAACCTGATCGTCTTGGTACGGGTAATCCTCTCCGCTGTCTCCAGTATCTTGACCGGCTTATCCTCATAGGTCAAGTCATTCTCAAGCTGAACCTCCTCTAGTGGCACCATGTCTCTCAATGGTGAATCCGCCATCTCCGGATGGCACTTCTTCAGCTGGGACATGTGGAACACATTGTGGACGGCGGACAGAGCCTCCGGCAACTCCAACTGATAAGCAACCTCTCCTTTGCGTGCTAAGACCCGATATGGTCCAATAAATCGAGGTGCCAGCTTACCCTTGATTCCAAATATCTTAATTCTACGCAATGGCGACACTCTGAGGTATGCTCTACCACCTATCTCATACACCACTTCCTTGCGATTGGCGTCAGCGTAGCTCTTCTGCCTCGATTGCGCTACCTTCAGTCTGTTCCTAATCAAAGCGACCTTCTCCTCAGCGTCCTTGATTAAATCAGGTCCAAATAACTGATGTTCTCCTACTCCATCCCATAGCAACGGTGTCCGGCACCTTTTTCCATATAGAACATCAAACAGCGTTGTCTTGATGCTGGTTTGGTAGCTGTTGTTGTAGGAGAACTCGGCATATGGCAAATTCTCATCCCAACTAGAACCATGAGCCAAGGCGCAAGCTCTCAACATATCCTCCAAAATCTGATTTACCCTCTCGGTCTGTCCATCATTCTGTGGGTGGAACGCTGTGCTAAACTCCAACCTAGTTCCCAATGACTCGTGCAGCTGGCGCCAAAAGTGTGATGTAAATAGGGTGCCTCTATCTGATACAATGCTCTTGGGAACTCCATGTAGGCACACAATTCTGTCCATATAAATCTTGGCCAACCTTGCACTCGTGTAGGTTGTCTTCACCGATATAAAGTTGGCTACCTTGGTCAAATGGTCGACCACTACCCAAATAGAGTCGTAACCCGACCTAGTCCTGGGCAATCTGTGATAAAATACATTCCCACTCTATCCCACTTCCAATTCGGCACGGGCAATGGCTGTAGCAATCCTGCTGGCTTCTGGTGTTCCGCCTTCACTCGACTGAAAACATCACATCAGGCAATATGCTTGGCGATGTCTCCCATCATGTTGTTCCTCCAAAATCTGTCCTTTAGATCGATATACATCTTCGTATTGCCCGGATGTATGGAATATGGCGAGTCATGAGCTTCCTGCAGAATCAACTTCCTTATCTCCGGATCGTTGGGAACGCACAAACAATCTCCATACCACAAGGTTCCTTGCTCATCCTCGCGGAACTCTTTTGCTCGATCCTCCTTCATGTTTTCCTTTATTTCTTCCATCTCCTTGTCTCCTACTTGAGCCTTCCTGATCCTGTCCTGTAGCGTTGGTTGGATTTCCATTGCTGCCAAATATCCTTCTGACACTACCTCCAGTCTAAGGTCCTTGAATTTCTTGCACAAATCCTCGGGCAATTCCCCAACAGTCAATCCATTGGCATAGACCTTCCGGCTTAGAGCATCCGCTACTACATTGGCTTTTCCTGGGTGGTATTGCAGATTCATATCACAATCCTTGATAAGCTCCAACCATCTCCTTTGCCTCATGTTCAGTTCCTTCTGTGTATATATGTACTTCAGGCTCTTGTGGTCGGTGTACACATCGCAGTGTTTTCCCATTAGGTAGTGCCTCCATACCTTGAGCACATGCACAACCGATGCTAATTCCAAGTCGTGCGTGGGGTAATTCCTCTCATGGTGTTTAAGTTGCCGTGAGGCATATGACACCACTCTCCCATCTTGCATCAGCACACTTCCAAGTCCCTGCCGAGAAGCATCACAGTACACTTGGAAATCCTTATGAAGATCAGGTAAACACAGAACAGGTGCGGTCACTAGTCGACGCTTCAGTTCCTGAAAGCTAGCTTCACACGCATCTGTCCACTCAAACTTCCTCTCCTTCTTCAGAAGTTCCATCATCAGCTTAGAAATCTTGGAGAAATTTTCAATGAACCTCCGGTAATATCCCGCAAGTCCCAAAAAGCTCTGAATATCAACCACATTCTTGGGTGCTTCCCACTTAGTTACTACAATCACTTTGCTTAGATCAACAGCGACTCCTTCTCCTGACACCACGTGTCCAAGAAACCCAACAGTGTTAAGCCAGAATTCACACTTGCTGAATTTGGCATACAACTTGTGTTCCCTCAGCATCTCCATAATTAGTCGCAGATGTTTCTCATGCTCAGCATCGTCCTTGGAATATATCAGTATGTCATCGATGAACACAACCACGAACTTGTCCAAGTACTCCATGAATACCTTGTTCATCATGGTCATGAAATATGCCGGAGCATTCGTTAGTCCAAAAGACATAACCGTATACTCATATAAACCATACCTAGTAGTGAAAGCAGTTTTTGGTATGTACTCCTCCCGGATATTCAATTGGAAATAGCCCGATCGCAGATCAATTTTGCTAAACACCTTTGCTCCTTCCAGTTGATCAAACAAATCATTTATGTTCGGCAGGGGGTATTTGTTCTTGATGGTCACTTCATTCAGCGAGCGATAGTCCACCACTAACCTCTTGCTGCTGTCCTTCTTCTCCAAAAATAGAACAGGTGCACCCCATGACGACGAACTAGGCTGAATAAATCCCTTGTCCAACTGCTCCTTTAGCTGTTTCTTTAATTCCTTAAGCTCATCCACATCCATCTTATATGGTCTCTTTGCTATAGGTCCTGTTCCCGGCATCAGATCGATGAGAAACTCCACATCCCTATCAGGTGGCATCCCTGGCAACTCTTCCAGAAACACGTCGGGGTACTCCTTAATCACAGGCACAGTATCCATGCTAACCCCCTTAAGAGAATTCAACTTACACCTTCTCGGTCGCATAGCCGACTTGAACCTAATCCTCTTACCATCCAGGGTTTTGAGAGAACCCGCTCGCTGTGCACAATCTATGTGTCCCCCACGCATAGACATCCAATTAATGCCCAAAATTACATCTAAACCTTGTGATTCCAATACTACCAGATGTGCAATGAAATTGTGTGCTCCAATCCTCAGAGTTAAGTCGTGGCATCCCGCGCTAGCTATCATATCCCCTCCAGGTGAGCTTACTCTAATAGACCCCTTCAGAGACTCCATGGGTAACTTATACTTATCCACAAATTCCCTTGATATAAATGAATGCGATGCACCAGTATCGAAAAGTATAAGTGCAGGGTGAGTGTTGATTGGAAACTTACCAACCACAAGCTCAGGCTCATCTGGGATCTCCTCCACATTCATGTGGTTCACTGTGGCCTTCTGGTTGTTGCATGGCTTCAGTCCCTTCTTCTCCGGACAGTTGTCTGCATAATGTCCCTTCTGGCCACACTTGAAGCATGTCACCTCACTCAGGTCCTTCTTCACAAAGTTGCGGTCATGATTGCGGTCACGTCCACTGTGTCCTCCAGAATGGTGAGTGTGTCCTCCCTTGTGGCTATGGCGGTTGCTCTTGTGGCTATCATGGCGATATCCATCGCCTCCATGGTTGTGGCGGTCATGGCTTCCATGGTGCCCATGGTCACTCCCTCCATGCTTGGAGTATCCATCATAAGAAGTGCGAGACTTGTGGTGAGAACCAGAGTGGTGATTGTTGCTCTTTCTCTTGCGGTTTTCCACCTGTTTGTGCTTCCCCTCCAAAATTCTGGCCTTGTCCATAAGCTCCTGGAAAGTGGGACAATAAACCACCAGCAGCTGCACTAAAATCTCATCACTGAGGCCATCCAAAAACCTCTCTCTCTCCTTTTGGCATCAGTGTCAACATCCTCAGGTGCATAACGAGACAGGTTCTTGAACTCCTCAATATACTCAGCCACGGTGCGATTGGTTTGGCGCAAGTTGCGAAATTCCTTCCTCTTCAGGCTCAGAACTCCAGAAGAAACATGGTTGGTCCTGAAACCTTCCTCAAACATTTCCCAAGTCAAAGTGTCCAGAGGGTGGGTGATCTGAAAAGTGTCCCACCACGAAGCGGCTGGTCCCTCTAGTAGGTGAGCGGCAAATCTGACCTTCTCAGAATCCGTGCACCCAACAGTTACCAGATCCTTATTGAGCAACCAGTCGAGAGCAACCATCGGCTGCGCTGCAGTTGAGAACTTCGCTGGCCTTAGCCTCAGGAACCTTGTAAGTGCATCTCCCTGAGGCTGGTTGTTCCCATTGTTGTTGTTGTTGTTGTTGTTCTAAGCTTCCATGAACTGGGTCATCACTTGGGTCAGCTGTGCCTGAGCCGCCATGAGCTGCTCCAACTCAGTAGGTTGACGGCGGGGAGACATCTGCGGTTCAGCACAGGTAAGCTTAGAAAGAATCGATTACGAAAACAAGATTCTACCCATGCATTATGATCAAACAACAACAAAGCAATCACAGACAATCTCAAGCAAGCAACACATCAGCAAACAAATGATCCAGCAACGTTCCAGGGTTATCCTAGCAGTATATATCTACTGAAATAGTTTTTAGAAGAGTTGGCAACAATTATCAACACAAAAGGCCAACAAAGCATTAAAAACAGGAATCTGCCAGAACAGTCCAGCAGTGTTAACGAATTTTTCTACCTGACTTAAACTCGTCAGGAATTTTTTCTGATTTTTGTGTGTATAGTAAAGAGAGTTTTGAACCAACCCTATGTTTTTTAGATTTTCCCAGTTACCAATAAAATATGAAAAATCGTTCAGTACAACTGTGTCAGCAGAAAACTGCATCAGGAAAAACTCAGATATCAACCAAAACTTGTCATAAATCTTCTATAAAATTCGCACAAATAATCCTGGGACATTGGAGTACACATAGGAGCAACTAAACACTCTTAAGCTAACAGTAATTTAAGTTTTACATTGATCAAGACTTAACCTAACAATTTTACCTAACGAAGACTAGTTGGTGGGCATCTATCTACTTCATGAAGAGGTTGCAGTAGGTCATCGCACTCATGCGTTGGCGCTTCTGTCCACGAACCAACCATGGCGGCGGAGTATACACCTCTCCTGAGTCATCACTTGAAACTTCAAATTCCACCTCTTCTGGATCCTCCTCTTCTTCTTCCTCTACTATAGCTGCAACAGCTTCATCTCCTCCACCATCATCGTCTCCATCATCATCATCCTCGTCCTCATCATCATCATCGTTCCCACTGTCATCATCATCATCATTGTTGCCATCATCTCCATTGTTATCATCAGAGGGTGGATTCAGCTGTGCTTGGAGAGCGGCAATCTGGGCTACCATCTCTTCAATAGTTTGGTTCCTTTCCTGGACGGTACCTTGCAGCTGTATGTATGGCCTGATTGTTTTCCTGCACAGTCCCATTAAGTTGTGCTATGGTTGCATCCCTGCCTATCAGTGCATTATTCAGAACATCCACAGCTTCATGCAAGGTCTCTATCTCCTGTCCTTGGACCATCATACCATTGCTGGCAAAATCTGCTATCTCCTTTACCATCATCACTTTCTCAACTAGAGCTCCATTCTCCCTTTCCATATCCTCTATGTGCCTCCGATGGGGCGGCATATTGTTCCTGTCGCCTGGGGTAATCACAACGTTCCCATTCTCATCACGCCTTCTGTAGTCACGGTAGGGTGAGTCTTCTGGCAGTAGGTGTCTTACAAGATGGCACTGGCGTGACCGGGCTTCGTGCAGGGCCTAGTTTATTCCAAGTCCCCAGTTGCAATATGTCTTGGTGTAGACCCGATGCACAGGGTTTGGCAAGGCGGCATCCCTGAAGATGAAGGTGGTGATCTCCCAGGCGTCCTCGCCATATCCATAGGTGTACAGCCTTCTTCCTTTGAACATGGGCAGTGGCAATCCCAATGACTGCGAGAGCTGTGCCAACTGTCTTGCAAAGGGCCTTGGTGATTCCATCGTTGCATACTCAGTCCTGAATTCTCCCATCTATCAATTAAAAGAGGAAAGTGTGAGAATAGCATATGGTAAAGGTTTACGAGAGTGAAAGGCATAGGATAAAAGAGATAGTTAATATAAGCTTTAATGATTCTATGGCTTCCTAATCCAAACCTAGGTCACGATTCTACAGTCGACACACGGGCCATCTTGTAACACTACGGTTCTGAAAAGACCGTAGCTTCTATGTGACATGCCAATCCCTGGATCGGTTCATTGGCTCACAATAGAATAAGATGAATAACATAGCAAAATATCCGTGTACCATAAATAACGAAGATCCAGAGTATGATTATTACAATGAAGGCTTAGCTCAAGGCTAGCTCGACTTATTCAAGTAGCAACATAATTAGAATAAATGCTCCATTCTTCAAATTTCCCACAAGTGAACAAGTGCCGAGTGGAGTACCGTGGCCTAAATCGATCACTCAGAATCGGAATATCCTGCAACATGAAACGTAGCAGCCCCGAAGGGTCAATACATGGAATGTATGGGAAGTAGAGCTATTAAAGGAGACAATAGAGCTAGCATCTACATGCATATTTGGCAGGTGGAGCTGGGGCTAGTTTTGCATTTGCAAATACCTTTGTCCTAGCTTCAGAATCAATTTTTGATTTTCTTTGAAAAGATCCCAATTAAGTTAACCCATCAACATTAAAGCAATTAGGAAATTGGAATGAGCGAGAAACATGTCATGGAATCAATATCAAGCAACTCAGACGTCCATAACCAGGGACATGGCTAATCGATTAGTTTATACACCCTGCAGGGGTTAGTACACTTTACCCATGTGACTTGGCCAGCCCACCTCGTACCACCACTCTCATTTTGGGTGATGATAGGGAGAAATCCAAGAAGGGACCGTTCGGGAAGTAGCTCCCCAAACCCGACACGCACCGGTCCAACCTACCAAAATTCTACATCTCTGGATACGTGGTACTTTATTGGATATGGTTCGATCTATGATGTCTCTAACGGACTTGCCGTTGTCATTTTTGGGTTATGCACTAGAAACTGCTGCATTCACTTTAAATCGGGCACCATCTAAATTGTTGAAAAGACACCGTATGAATTATGGTTTGGAAACAAACCTAAGCTGTCATTTCGTAAAGTTTGGGGATGCGATGTTTATGTGAAGAAACTTCAAATGGATAAACTCAAACCCAAAGCGGAAAAATGCGTCTTCATAGGATACCCTAAGGGAACAATTGGGTATTCCTTCTATCATAGATCCGAGGGAAAGGTTTTTGTTGCCAAGAATGGATCCTTTATAGAGAAAGAGTTTCTCGTGAAAGGTGTGAGTAGTCGGAAGGTAGAACTCGAAGAGGTTATTGAACCTTCTCTTCAATGTATGGTGAGTAGCGCAGCGCCGGAAGTCGTTCCGGAGAGGGCTTCACCAGTTGAAGAGGTAACTAATGATAATGATCATGAAACTCCAAAAGAGAGTACTACCGAACCTCGCAGGTCTAGCAGGACGCTAAAAGGATAGAGATGTTGCCTAGAGGGGGGTGAATAGGCAATTTCAAAACTATTACGGTTTTGGCTTGATAAAATGCAGAATTAAACTAACTTTTATTTTACAAGCACAAAACCTAAATACACTAGGCTCAACTAAGTGCACCAACAACAAATTAAGCTAAGCAAGATAGCACAAGATAAATATACCACAAGTGATAAGAAAGATATAAGTACTTCAAGCTCGATGGCTATCACAAGGAAAGTAAGCTCAGATATAGAGATAACCGAGGCACGCGGAGACGAAGATGTATTCCTGTGTTCACCACCTTTGGGAAGGGATCTACGTCACGTTGGATAGGTGTGAGGTTCCATGAAGGATTTCTCGGAGGCTATCCCACGAAGGAATAGGCCCTTTCCTTATGGCTAAATTTTCCTCCACTCCGGAGATGGCAAGCTCCACAACCACTTCACAAGATCCACGAAGGAGAAGCCCAGTTCTCTTCACAATCTTCCACGAAGAGAACACCGCGTCACCAACCGCCAAGCCAACTAGGAGGTCACCCTCCAAGAGTAACAAGCTCACGGTCTCTTACTCGAACAAATCATAATGGAGAGCTCAACACTTATGCAAGAATGCAAAGCAAGAACACCAAGGGTTCTCAAATCCTTCACTCTCAAATCCCACCAAAGCAACAAGTGATAGGGAGGAATTAGAGAGGAAGAACAATGGTGGAAGTCAACAAATGACTCCAAGATCTAGATCCAATGGGTTCCCCGCACTTAGTGGAGGAATTGGTTGGTGGGGATTGTAGATCTAGATCTCCTCTTCCAAAGCCCTCAAAAAGATGCAAGAATCATAGGAGGAAGAACCCCCTTTTATAGTGGAAAGAAAATATGGCCGTTAGGAGAAAACTGTGCGAATCAGTTGAAAGTTTGGTTGGACCGGCTCCAGAACCGGATGGTTCGGTTCCTGGACCGGAAAACCGGATCTCAACCGGGATAAGGGTCAATACACAATCTCGGATAGACTCGGTATAGAACAACCGAAAATCCCGGTTGAATCTCGGTTGAAACCCGGTTGAATCTCGGTTTTCCGGTGCTGGCGCCGGACCACCCGGTCTGGGAGCCGGTTGAACCGGATCCACAACCGGGATGAAAATGACTTCACGGAAAACGCAATAACTTTTGCTTCCGGACTCCGATTTTGATGATATTGGGCTTGTTCTGACAAGGACAACAAGATCTACAAGATTGTACAGAGAAACATCATAGGCCAACAAAGTAGGATAGAACCAAATGAAGAAAGGTAAGAAGCCTCCCTAAATAAGAACCGATAAAACCTTCAAACTCGAAAACGCCATAGAAGATGCATACGAATTCCATTGTTGATGAACTTGGGCTTGTTGAAGAGCTAGCAACAAGCTCAAGAACCTCACATGGAGAAACACCAAGAAGCAACAAAATATGATGATGCAAAGTATGCAAACGATTGAGCTTGCTATGATGATGTGATCAAGTTACACAACCGAGAGCCCCTCTTGGTAGTGCGGCTATCTATCCTATAACCCGGTCTCCCAACAACCACCTTGAGACCGATAAAAGGAAAACCTAGCAAGGCCATATCTTTCCCTTGCGCATACCTCTTGATCTTGATGACAATGCTTCAAGCTCCACCCAAGCCGGAATGCAACACTTGACCATTGTTGCTTCGTGAAGACTCCTAATTTGGTCCCCCATACACCACTATGGGATAGCTTCATTAAGACATGTCCATTATCACCAATATGGATGGTAAGCTTCAAGCAAATGATCTTCTCAAGATGCTTATCTTGAACTTGCCCTTCTCAACCTTGATGACGATCACCACTTGATGTCATCCTCTCATGGTCTATATAATATCTTCATTTTGAAGCATGCCCATGGAAAGATACCTATCCCATATAGAAAACACAAAGGAAAATATATAATGGGTTAGTTCATGATGCATAATTGACAAGGATTACCATACCACAAGACCATGTGGTACATTCTTTATGCTTCATGTGTTGACCAAGTTGAAATCACTCTTCACTCTTTGTATTGGTCAACCAAGTATCTTCTCATGCTCCATCTTAATATCTTGAGGTACATAAGCAACTCTTCATTTGATTACATGCTCTAAATCTTAGTCAACCATAGCTCAACTAATGAGGCTATCATGACATCGACTTAGAGCCATATCTTGAATTCTTCTATTGATATCACACTCTCAAGATCTTGATCATATCATATTCTTCTCTCCAACTCGATGATTTTGATGCCAATACTCAAGGTATATCTTTATCTTCATGGCATTATACTTGAATCCAACACATGGACTACAAGCATGACCTATGGAATATACCTTCATATAAAACTCAGTGAAAACATTAATCCATAGGGATTGTCATTAATCACCAAAACCACACATAGGGGAAATTACCCTTTCAATCTCCCCCATTTTGGTAATTGATAACAATCACAACAAGAGGGTTTATATAATGAATATTAGAAACAAGTACGCAACTTATCCAAGAATAAGTTGTATACAAGAGGTTGTATTTGATATGGTTAAGTAACACAAAGATACTAGCCCATATCAAAACTGATTCTACTCACATAAACTACAACTAATGCAGGAGATGTGAGTAGAACCAACATATATAGAGCAAACTCCTCCACAATATATGCATGTGTGATGATGTTGAATTTCATTGCATACATTGTTAAGCATAACATTTGGGAGAGTTTCCACTATATATACGACCATGCAAAACATAATAAAGATGAAATGCATGAAAGGCAAACACTTATGAAAAAATCAATCTTAAGTAGAAAACCATTTCCCTTAAAACCCTCTAAACTTCTCCCCCATTGACAACAAGTGCCAAAATGGATAACAACGTTAGAAGGACAATATAGTATGAGTTCCTACATAAGGTGTGCATTACTCGTAATGAGTGAAATCATATGCACATATCCAATGACGAACAATTGGAGGAAATCAAACTATATTGAGGATCAAGAATTGCTAAATGGATAACAAGGTGAAGGAACTTCAACAGATGAAGCAAGCAATCAAAATATCCAAATATTCAAATGGACAAATAGTGCTCTAAGTGAAATAAGGAAGCTCCCCAAGGTTCATGCATAAATTGGTTGTTTCATTTGAATACAATATGCACAAACATGGAATCCTCACTCCCTCTATATTATTTAGAACACAACCAAGATACAAGGATTAGATATAAATCAATACACTTGTCAAGACAAGCTTAAGTCCAAAAGAAACCAAATATGAGATATGAGTGCGTGAAGAAGAAAGAAAAGTAAACCAAGCACTCATAAATCAAGACCTTACCAACACCATTAAAAGTCAAGAGGATAAGAGAGATGGTCAGAAAAGAGCAAGCATATCAAGGCGAGAGATTAACACTCCTGTGTATATAAGTTTCTAAGTGAAAAAAAACATGATAATAACCCACAAATAAACATCCACACATAAGAGGTTAATAAAAAGAATACATGATATCCAAGCGGAAGTCATAAGATATACCAAAAAGGATATTTTACTTAAGTGCATATATAGCCCATGGCTCTATTTTATCTTATGGTATATCAATGAACTTCACCAAAGAAAAACAAAAATCTCAAAACCATAGCAACTAACACTAAGCGAACTAATGCTAGTTGGATATTTTGAGAAAGGCAACAAGTATCAAAAGGAATGATTCAATGCAATTTCAACAATATTGCACATGAGAGTACCTTGAGGAGTTGATATGCTATAAATTGCTAGAAGGCATATTTGGAATTGGTGAATCATGAACATGATTTTATATACTCCCCATTATATGCATCATCTCAAATTACTCACATAAGAAATAAGGATACATAAGTCTTTGAAAGATAATTGCAAGAATCGAACATTTACAAACAAATAAATTCATGCCAAGATGCAACCTACAAGAGATTGGATGGAAGAATAGTATGCATGAATAAGATACTTGTTACCGAGATAGCAATGGTATGATGTAGTAGATAAGAATTTTTAGATCTCCTAGATTGGCTCCAATTATCATGTGGTGACAACACTTTCCTTATAAACGAGACAAGCATCCATTGCATCTTCAATGTACCTAAAACAACATTCAAGTACATCTTGGTCCCCAAACTTATTGGGTCCAAAGTGGTTAGAATAACCACAACACATAGGATACACTCCATAGAAATATGTGGATATTTAGAGATGAAATTTGAATTTCATGCATATCTTAGCCGTTTAAGGTTTTGATGGAGTATACCCTATATACTGGATCAAAGAAAGCAAAACATGATATAAGATATACATTTAGTAAACATGCATGCGTGATACTTTCAAGATCCAACGAAGATATACTTTGGACAAATCACCAAAAATATTCAAGAAGGTATACAAGGTGTGACAAAACACATTTGTTGTCCAAACTATATGAAAGAATCAAATCAACACAAGATTTGTTCAACAAAGTTCAACAAATGAACCGAGCAAAAACTATTAAGCATGAAAGATGAAATAAAAACACAAATGCTCAAAGATTTATCTCATTCAAGAAAATAAAATAGAGAATAAAGAATGAGATAACAAACTTCCAAAAGAGCAAGGTTTCAACAAATAAACCAAACCCTTAACACTTTTCACAATGGCACAAGGTTCCGAGAAGAAAAGGTTTGTCTTCCACTAAAACACATTTGATAATAATCAAAAACATCATGAAAGAGATGTTCAAAAGCCAAGGAAGACAATGGGAGCCACACCAAAGTTTTGGAAATAAAATAAGGCAATAAGAGTTTAACTCCAAAGTGAAGATGATCCACAAATGCTACCACACACAAGTATATCAATTGTCAAAGACAATGAGTGTATTGGAATAGATTTCCGGTGGTATATTGCAAAAAATATTAAAGATAAATCTTCACAGTAAAAAGCATAGGATAGAAATAAAAAGATTAAGCAATATGCAAATATAGAGATTCTTGATAGCTTCAACTAGTCACAAATCATGCAAAGCAATGATTAGAATAAAAGCAAATGGTATCCCAAATAAGATATAGAGATATGTATTTGAGAAAGACCGCACCAAGAATTTCTTAGTCAAACAAAGACCAAAGAGGAGCAATAAAAGCTTCTAACAAAAATAGGACCTTGTTTGAGCCAACATGCCACCTAGAAACAAGATAATCAACAATATCAACTCTAAGTGGCACTACCTCATATGTTCACATTTCATAGGATTGGGATATGCAAAAGAAGCATATTACTCCCCATAATGTGATATTCAATTTTTCTTAATAAGAGGCAAAGCAACCTCAACTAGAGATAATTAATGGACATTTAGAATTTGAATTTCTCATGAGTATGACACACCACTTAGTGACTAAATAAGCTTGTAATTTCAATACTAAGTGGTAGTACTCATATACACACATTTTAAGGTTTGAGAGATGCGCAAGGAATATTACTCCCCCAAAATGGAATGTTCCATTAACCACTCAAAAAGAGCCAAATAAGTTATCATCAAGGTGCATTAGAGGCTCAAAACGAGACACACATGTAAATGATGTGCCAAACACCTAGACATACTTGAATAAACAAAATAAGCAAGCATGAGGAACACCAAATACTAACACATACTTGGTAAAAAACCAAAACATGTAAAGGGGCAAGTAACTTACAATATAAATGAGTTAAGAACAAGTTACCGCGAAGAGGACATTGGATAGAAGATACGGATAAGATAATCCTAATGACTTGGCTTGATCAAATATAATATATGAAGATCCCTTAATTCTTCATGAGTTAGCCAAGTCTCCAATGCCCTCCATAAACACCTATTGATCAAGTTTGAGCTTGTTGGTCCCCAACCAAGTTGGGTCCTAAGAGGTTAGTCACAATAGGCTTGGCAACCCAAATGGTTCTTTTCTTGACACCACTTTGAGTTCCAACAAACTTGGCAAACACATTGCCATCCTTATCCTTCCTAAGAGAATAATCATCATAAATAATGATAGGGTTAGATAAGGTACCGTTTGAACATGAAGAGGCAAAGTACCCCTTCACACGACATATGTAGCAATAAGTGCTCCCATTTCTCTTCTTCCTTAATTTCTTGGCTTGGGGAGCATTATCTTGATTCTTCTTCAGAAGTGGCCTAACTTCAACTTGGCCTTTATGTAGAGGTCCCAACCTGATAAGGTAGAGATCCCTGTGTTTACAATGCTAGTCCCTGGATCAATAGCTAGCATCCACAGTTTAAGATGTAATATCAAGAAACAAAGGTCATAGTACAACTTTATAACCAGGAAATAATTCATTACATCTTACATAGCTCATTTGGCTATCTCATTACAATGCAGCAAAATAACTATATAGCATGGAGTCCTTCATCTTCAAAGTGCCACAGGCAATCATGTTGGTTGTAGACTTGTAATCCTATTCAACACACTTCACTAACTTCAAACAAACCTGCAACATAATAAGTTGCAGCCACATGGGTCAATACATTTGAATTGTATTGGCAAGTTTCACTACTATGTAGAAATAAGTGGATCCTATCAATACATGCATATTTGGCTAAGTAGGGTTTAGGCTCATTTGCAGAAAGCAATATAATTTTATCCTATCATTTCAAAATAGTTTTGATCTTTTTACAATCTTTTTGAACTCCTTGGAAAACTCCAAGTGCTTCTAATCCCTTGTTGACACCATAAAGTTTTACTTTCAGAAATTGGAATGTCGAGATCTTCCATAGCTTCAGGCCTTAGTTGCTCAGAGTTGTCCGTAACCGGCGACACGGCTAAGTACTTAGAATTTGATATTCTGCAGAAGTTGTACACTTTACCCACATGACACAATCTCGTCTTGACGCCACCAGTGGCCGCTGGATAAGTACACACCAAATGGAGTACCGGCAGATCGAGAATGTGACAAAGTCTTTCCATAGAAGTCCTCCCAATACACAATGCTAGCTTGTCTACCAGGCACCAATGTATGGATATATTTCCAATACACAATTCTAGTTAACCTGAAGATGCCAATGCAAGGGTCTTCCACTATGTAGTTGACTAAGCCAGAGCCCATTTAGCATGTGGCTGTACACGGAAGCCACTATACGAGAAACATGTTCAATCTCTAAGTCCCTGGGTGGTTTTCTTCTAGTGCACATACAAAAAGATAGCCATATAAACATGGTTCCCTTTGTTGCCACCTTGTCCAAAACTTGAGTATCCTCTTTCCACCCAGGTGGTTCATTGAGTACTTGTTTTATTATATAAAACATATATTTTTCCAACACTTCATATAATCATAATATGGTATTCCACCCCAAGTCTATAGCAGGGTTAAGCATACTACAACTACAATGTTTTCACTAAGGAAGATATAAGGATATCCTAATAGGACATAGCATAGCATAGTAATATAGTAGTCCTATCATGCATACTATAAAAATCCACTAAGTGTAATGAAAATAGTAGGACATGGATGATAGTGTCACTTTCCTTAGTAGTTGGTGGTGTTGGTACACTCTTTGCAATAACACACTTGACAATCAACACAATCTATCAAGCAAAACAACCAAGACAAAACATACACAAGATCAACACTAATGGCAACACAAAAATCATGCAAAGTATGCAAACATGCAAGATGGCAATTTTTATTGTATAAATTTTTATAACAAGGTTCTGAACATTACTAAGTGATTTATGAACATTTTATATTTTCAATATTACAAATGCAACCATTTGTGCAAATGTAGAAATTAGCAACATTTTCTAACAGTTGGAAAGGCCATTCTTATTAAATAATTGCCACGGTCTTATTTATACTAGAATAAAATTATATTTCGGTTTTACTGTACAGAGGGTTTAATTTACTACCATTTGCAAAAGGATTCACTTAAAAATAATTTACACAACAATTTTTATAATCAAAATACTCCACAAATGGTTCTGTATAAAACGTGATTTTAACAGAATAAAAAATACGGAATTATGGCTCCACTATGTTCTACTCGTTTTTGTGAATCCATAGACATATTATTTGCTAAATTTAGATATACATAACTAAAGATATAATTTTTATGGTGAAAATGACCAATTAAACCATTTAATTTATAAATCAAATTTTTGTACAGAGAATAAGTAATATTATTGCAGAAATTGATTCTACAGAATCTCAGCTTTTCAGGGATAACAAATTTATAATTTTTGGACTTCTAAATCTTTTTTTATGAATTATATGAGTTCGTACTAAAATCTAGAAAAGTCAAACTCGGGAATTGACTGAAATTGACTTTGACCGATCTGACTGAGTTGACTGTTGACTACGCTGATGTCATGATGATGTCAGATTTGACTACATAAAAAGTTGCTCGGATGGAAAAACTTTCTACATGAAAATTGTAGATAACAACTAGATATATCCACTATTCAAAGAAAATTGAATTTGGAGTAACGAGGTGGGCGTAAAATGGATTATACCTTCTAAGATCCGAATCTTTGACCGTGTTTTTCTCTCTGCTCGATGAACGAAATGAGGTGAAACCAGCGGGAATGGAACCGTCTTGACGAGGGGAACAACTTCCGTCTTCAAGCCACCAAGATCCGAGGTTGTTTTGAAGGTCTATTTGGGTGGAGAAGATTGGGGAGAATTTTGGACAAAAATGGGGCTAAGATGAGTTGAAAAAAGTTATGAAATTTCCTCGAGTGGGGTTTACATAGGAGGGGGTGGGGGCTGGATTAAAGGAGATTAAAGAGGGAGAGGAATTAGAGGACATTTAGTGCAATTTAGGAGGGAAATTGAAGATTATTTAAGTGCATTAGATACAAATAAGGTGCTCCCTGGTTCTGGTTCACGTACACGCCCTCCTGGCAGATCGGCCTGGTTGGGCCGGCCCATTTTGGCCGGCGTGGCCGGCCATTTTTTTATTTCTTAATTCTTTCATAACTTTTGATTTAGAGCTCCGAATTTACCGATTCAAATTTCTACGGGTTCGTAAATTCATGGGCAATATTTTAGGACATAAATTTTATATATTTGAAAATATTTAATTTTCTCAATTATTAATTAGTCAATTATTGTACGATTGCATGTGTGCGATATTGGTCTAGTTGCAGGGCAATATATTTGGAATGACTTGGATTCTTTCCTTATTTGAACTTGATTCGATTTAGTTCCACTTTACATGGATAACCATGAATTAAAGTTTGAAAATATGAGAGGATAATTTTATAAAATCTTAAAATAGCTCACATTAGCTATGGTGCTTATTTTAAAACGAGATTCTTTGCTTTTAGTTTTGGTTCAAAACAAAACAAAGGTTGTTTGAAAAAATGAAGTAGTTGAGATGTATAGATGGTTTTTGGCTAAGAACATTCCTCAAGATTAAAAATAGATTTTCAAATACAGGAAGTTTGTGAAAAATATTTTGAAGGGGAACCTTGCAAATTATAATTTTGAAGTAGAGGAGATATATGGATAATCTTGATGCATTGCTCTTAGGGTTTTTGTTAAATGCTATTTTTATTTTAAGGAGTACCTTTATTTGGGGGAAAACTTTTGTAATAGTTTAAAAGGTTTTAATTTTTTCCAATTAGAAGCAAAAAGTTTCTTTTCCCCATAAATTTCAACAATTGTTTCTTTTGTTTCTTTTGTTTTCACATTTAAAAATTTGGAAATTTTTGGGATGTGACACTTGACCTTGTACTTGTGGCCGCTTCCCTTGTTGCTTCTCACGCAAGTGCTTTTTCTTCAATGGACAAGATCTTACATGATCTCCTTCAACCTTGCACTTGAAGCAAATAATCTTGGCCGAATTCTTGACTTGGTTTTGGCCCTTCTTATTGTTTCTCTTGGACTTGTTCTTGTTATTGGATTTGAATCCAAGTCCACATTTATCATTAGGGGATTTTTGGACACTCAAAATATTATTGAGTGTGGATTTCCCTTCATGACTCTTTTCCAAGTCATTCCTCAAGGAAGTGACTTGGGCCTTGAGCTCTTTGATTTCCTCTACATGGTTAGTAGAAATACAAGTACTAGAGGAATTAGAAGATTCATTGTTATAGAAACAAGGCAAAGGAAGTAATCCAACACAAGGTTTATCAATAGTATGGCTAGATGGATTACTAGGACTAGCACATGGCAAAGTAGCATTTTGAGTAGAAGTTGTGCCAATATCCAAAAGAGGCTCACAAGATGTTACCTTGGTAATACTTACCTCACGAGCTAACATTAGCCCATCATGGGAGATTAGAAGAACATTATGAGAGCCCGAGAGATTTTCATGACTTTCTTCCAATTTCCTATACTTGCTAGTTAGCAACTCAAGTTGAGCCCTCAGCTCAACATTCTCCTTTAGGGTAGATGCTTCACGAGAAGTAGAGTTAGTAGCACAAGCATCATTAATGGAATTTTTCTTTCCAAGCTCATAAGATTCAATTTTTTGTGTCAGGAGACAATTAGTGTGCTTCTCCTCGGCCAGCTCTTGCTTAAGGAGATCAAATATCCGACTCCCATCATCAAGTTGTAAATCCAACTTGTTGGAGATATGCCCTAGAGGCAATAATAAATGTAGTTATTATTATATCATTGTGTTTATGATAAATGTTTACATTCATGCTATAATAGTATTAACAAGGAAACATTAATATTTGTGTAATTTGTAAACTAAATTAGAGTCCCTAGTAAAAGCCTCTTCATAATACTAGCTTGTTGGTTAATAAATGATTGTGGTTTCCCTATCATGAACATTGAGATGTTATTAACAACAAGATCATATCGTTAGGAGAATGGTATGATGGACATACTCCTATAGATAAGCGTAGCATAAAGATCAAGTCATTTTAATAGTTCAATTGCTATATGCTTTCTGATACATAGTAACCTAATTTCTTCGACCATGAGATCATGCATATCACCATCACCGGAAGGTTGCTTTGATGACATTAAACAACACACCGTAACTGGGTGGTTATAAAGGTGGCATTGAGTGTTTGGAAAGTATGGGTTGAGACACATGGATCAAGAGTGGGATTTGTCCATCCATATGACGGATAGATATACTCTGGGCCCTTTTGGTGGAATTTCATCCAATTGGCTTGCAAGCATGTGACTGGCTCACAAGGGATCACATATCACGGGAACGAGAAAAAGTACTTATCAGTAACGAGGTTGAACTAGGTATGCAGAGATACCGACGATCAAAACCTCGGATAAGTAAACTATCGTGAGACAAAGGGAAATTGGTATCGTATGTAAGTGGTTCATTCGATCGCAAAGTAATCGTAGAAATATGTGGGAGCCATATGAATTTCCAGATTCCTCTATTGGTTATTGTTCGGAGAAGTGTCTCGATCATGTCCGCATAATTCACGAACCGTAGGGCGACACACTTAAGGATTCGATGTTGTTGAGTAGTTATGGAATGATGAGTAAGAGACTAAATGTTGTTCGGAGTCTCGGATGGGATCCGGGATATCACGAGGAGATCCGGAATGGTCAGGAGAATAAGATTCATATAAGGAAGTCCTGTTTCAGGGTTGGAGAATGATTCCGGTGTTTTCATCGGGAATGTTCTAGAAGGTTCCGGAAGGTCCGGCACTCCGGAGGGGAAGGGTACATGAATGTGTCATAACAAGTTGGAATGGTTGCATCATGTACTAGGTGTCATCGCTGAGAAAAATAAAGGGATAAATCAAATCCTAGTTTGAAAAGTCAAACGCCAATTTGAAAAGTCAAACGACAAGTTTGCTTGATGGAGGGAGAATAGGAAACCTACTTGGGGAGGAGTTCCTTTCCCTCCACCCGCCGGCCTTGGAGGCCGAATTGGGGGAGGACTCTCCTCCCCTGGCCGGCGCCCTCCCACCTATAAAAGGAGGGGCAGGGCTTCCCCTCTAGACCTACACCTTGCCCCACTAAAACCCTAGCCCTAGCCGTCGGCCCTCTTGCAGCCGCCGCCGCCCTAGGGCAAACCCTAGCCGCCGACTTGGGGCTATCCCCTTGCCCTAGCCGCTGGCCTAGCCCTCTCTACTTGGTGCCTCGAAACCCTAGATCGTCAAGGCCTCTCTCATAGTCCACCATACTCGCTTCGGCTTAAGGAAAAGCCCTGCGAGATTTCCCCTCTACTTCCGGTACCACGCCGTTGTGCTGCCGGAATCGCGAGGAGAGTGCTACAACCTCCGCTGCCTGCTGGAACAAGGGAGAGGAAGGTCTTCATCGAGTACCGAATGTGTGACCGACTGCGGGAGCGCTACCGCAACGCAGCGCCGGAAGGAACGTCTACACGATCTTGAGGTCGGCAAGAGTACGACTACATCACCCACGAGAATCCGCTCTCGTTAAACACTTTGGAATCTTCGAGGGTGAGTTATTCTATCGACTCGTTGCTACAATCTAGTAGATAGATCTTGGCTTGTTTGTTTGTATGCGGTAGAAATTTTTTGTTTTCCATGCTACGAACCCCTACAGTGGTATCAGAGCCATGTCTATATGTAGATCTGTTGCACGAGTAGAACACAATGGTCATTATGGGCGGTGGTGCTTTTATTATCAATTGCTTCTTGTGTACTTTTCATCTTGCGGTATGATGGGATGAAGCGGCCCGGGGTAACCTTACATAACATCGTTCATGAGACTTGCTCCACGCTCAACATGCAACTTGTATTGCATAAGTGGCTTTGCGGGTGTCTGTCTCTCCCATTATAGTATAGATCCAATTTACAACAGGCACTTGATAGTTCAAACATCAATGTTGTGGTTCTTGTTCGTAAGTTAGATCGACACTTATTGAAAGCCCCAAACCACGTAAAATATGTAAAGAAATTAGAGGCGTCGAACTTTGTTTTGCAGGGGTGTGCTGTGATGTGATATGGCCATGATTGTGATTATATTTGATGTATGCAATGTTCCTTATTGTAAGTAGGCAACCGGCAGGAGCCATATGGTTGTCTTTAATTTCTGTTAAGACCCGCTTGTCTATTCAAAGTAGTTGTAATAGTTGAAGCTGGTGGACGACAATCATGGAGCAGCGTCATTGACCTTGATGCAATGCCGGTGATGATGGAGATCATGTTCGTGCTTGAAGATGGAGATCGGAAGCACAAAGAAGAAAGGCTATATCATATCACATATTATGAATTACATGTGATGTTAATCCTTTATGCATCTTGTATTGCTTAGTTAACGATGGTAGCATTATAAGATGATCCCTCATGCACATAAATTTCAAGTTCTAAAGTGTTCATCCTTAGTAAGCAACGTTGCTAAAGCTTGTTGTTTCGAAGCACCACGTGATGATCGGGTGTGTTAGATTCTGCAAGTGTATACAACGTGAGCAAGCCAGATTTGCTCATGCAGAAGATAAGGTTTGATTTTGACGAGCCTAGCATGTACATACATGGTCTCGGAACACGGATCACCGAAAGGTAAAGCATGAATCATATAGAGGATATGATGAACATGTCGATTGTTCGCCATTGAAGCTACATCAACTCTCGTGATGATCGGTTTTGATGTGGTGGATTTGGTTCGTGTGATCACTAAAACAATGTGAGGGATATTGTTTTGAGTGGGAGTTCACCTAGATTAATTTAACTATTAATTAGAACTCAATTTGTCATAAACTTAGTCTAAACTATTGAAATATGTTGTAGATCAATGGCGGCCCCTACCATCAATTTTACTGCGTTCCTAGAGAAAGAAAAGTTGAAAAACAATGGAAGCAACTTTGCGGATTGGTTCCGCAATTTGAGGATTGTCCTCAATGCTGGTAATTTGACCTATGTGCTGGATGCACCGCTGGGTGACCCGCCTGCAGCTACTGCTACCGATGAAGTAAAGAATGTTTACCTCACTCGGAAGAATCAGTACTCCACAGTTCAGTGTGCTATCTTGTATGGTTTGGAATCGGAGCTTCAGAAAAGGTTTGAGAATTCAGACCCACATGATATTGTCCGTGAACTCAAACTGATTTTTGAGACTCACGCAGCAGTTGAGAGCTATGAGGCTTCTGAAAAGTTCTTTAACTGCAAGATGGAAGAGGGCAGCTCCATCAGTGAGCATGTGCTTAAGATGTCTGGGCACGCAAACAAACTCCAAAGCTTGGGTATAGTGATTCCTAATGCTTTGGGGATTTACCGTGTCCTCCAATCACTACCACCAAGTTACAAGAACTTTGTGATGAACTACAATGTGCAAATCATGAACAAGCAGTTGCCAGAACTCTTCTCCATGTTAAAATCTGCAGAAGTGGAGATCAAGAAAGAGCACCAAGTGTTGATGGTCAATAAGACCACCAAATTCAATAAAGGCAAGTCTAAGCAAAAGGGACACTTCAAGAAGGGTGGTAAGAAAGTTGCCGCACCGACAAAGAAGACCAAGGCTGGACCTAAGCCTGATACTGAGTGCTTTTACTGCAAGGGAGAAGGTCACTGGAAGCGGAATTGCCCAAAGTACTTGGCGGATTTGAAGAACAGCAACATCAAGAAGAAAGGTATATCCGATATACATGTTATTGATGTGTATCTCACTAGTACTCGTAGTAGTGCCTGGGTATTTGATACTGGTTCGGTTGCTCATATTTGTAACTCGAAACAGGTGCTGGAGAATAAACGGAAGCTAGCGAAGAACGAGGTGATGATGCGCGTAGGAAATGGATCAAAGGTTGATGTGATCGCGGTCGGCACGCTACCTCTTCATCTACCATCGGGATTGTTTTATACTTAAATAATTGTTATTTGGTGCCTACGTTAAGCATGAACATTATATCGGGATCTTGTTTATTGCGAGACGGTTACTTGTTTAAGTCCGAGAATAATGGTTGTTCGATTTATATGAGTAATATGTTTTATGCACATGCACCTTTGATAGATGGTCTATTCTTATTGAATCTCGATAGTGGAAATACACATATTAATAACATTGAAGCTAAACGTTTGAAATTGAGCGATAACTCGACCTATATGTGGCACTGTCGTCTTGGTCACATTGGAGTGAAGCGTATGAAGAAACTCCATTCCGATGGACTTCTTGAATCACTTGATTTCGAATCACTTGAAAGATGCGAAGCATTTCTGATGGGTAAAATGACTAAGACTCCATTTTCTGGTATGATGGAGCGAGCTACGGACTTATTGGAAATCATACATACCGATGTGTGTGATCCAATGAGTGTAGCATCGCGCGGTGGTTATCGTTATGTTCTTACCTTCACGGATGACTTGAGTAGATATGGGTATATCTATTTCATGAAACATAAATCCGAACTTTCGAGAAGTTTAAGGAATTTCAAAGTGAGGTGGAGAATCAATGTAACAAGAAGATTAAATTTCTACGTTCTGATCGTGGAGGTGAATATCTAAGTTACGAGTTTGGCGAGCATTTGAAGAAATGCGGAATACTTTCACAATTGACACCGCCGGGAACACCACAACGTAATGGTGTGTCCGAACATCGTAATCGAACTCTTTTAGATATGTTTCGCTCTATGATGTCACTTACAGATTTACCGCTATCATTTTGGGGTTATGCATTAGAAACAGCCGCATTCACTTTAAATAGGGCACCATCTAAATCCGTTGAAACGACACCATATGAATTATGGTTTGGGAAGAAACCTAAATTGTCGTTCCTTAAAGTTTGGGGTTGCGAAGCCTATGTAAAGAAGTTACAACCATACAAGCTTGAACCCAAAGTGGAAAAATGCGTCTTCATAGGATATCCAAAAGAAACTATTGGGTATACCTTCTATCATAGATCCGAAGGCAAAGTCTTCGTTGCCAAGAATGGATCCTTTCTATAGAAGGAATTTCTCTCGAAAGAAGTGACTGGAAGGAAAGTAGAACTCGACGAGGTTGTCGAACCTTCTCTCGAACTTGCGAGTAGCGCAGCACCGGAAGAAGTTCATGTGGTGCCTGCACCAATAAGAGAGGAAGCTAATGATGATGATCATGAAACTTGGGTTGTAGTTGCTACAGAACCTCGCAGGTCAACGAGAACTCGTACCACTCCTGATTGGTATGATCCCGTTATGAGTGTCATGTTGGTAGACAACACCGATGACCCTGCGACGTATGAGGAAGCAATGATGAGCCCAGATTCCAATAAATGACAAGAAGCCATGAAATCCGAGGTTGGATCCATGTACGAAAACGAAGTATGGACTTTGGTGGACTTACCGGATGGCCGGAAGGCTGTCGAGAACAAATGGATTTTCAAGAAGAAAACAGATGCTGATGGTAATGTTACTGTCTATAAAGCTCGACTTGTCGCAAAAGGGTTTCAACAAATTCAAGGAGTTGACTACGATGAGACTTTCTCACCAGTAGGGAAGCTAAAGTCTGTGAGGATTTTGTTAGCAATCACTGCATATTATGATTATGAGATATGGCAGATGGATGTCAAAACAGCGTTCCTCAATGGACACATTGATGAAGAGTTGTATATGATGCAACCCAAAGGTTTTGTCGATCCTAAAGATGCTAACAAGGTATGCAAACTTCAACGATCCGTATATGGATTAAAGCAAGCATCCCGAAGTTGGAATCAACTTTTTGATAAGGTAATCAAAAGTTTTGGTTTTATACAAACTTATGGAGAAGCTTGTATTTACAAGAAAGTGAGTGGGAGCTCTGTAGCATTCTTAATACTATATGTAGATGACATATTGTTGATTGGGAATGATGTAGACCTTCTTAATAGTGTCAAGGAATATTTGAATAATAGTTTTTCAATGAAAGATCTTGGCGAAGCAGCTTACATATTAGGCATAAAGATTTATAGAGATAGATCGAGACGCCTAATATCATTGTCACAAAGTACATATTTGGACAAAGTTCTAAAGATGTTTGGAATGGAAGATAGCAAGAAAGGGTTCTTGCCCATGTTGCCCAATAGGACCTTGAGTAAAAATGAAAGTCCAGCAATGGCAGAAGATAGAGAAAGGATGAGTAAGACTCCCTAGCCTCAGCCATAGAATCTCTAATGTATGCCATGCTATGTACTAGACCCGACATTGCATATGCTGTTAGTTTGACTAGCAAATATCAAAGTGATCCAGGAGTGGATCATTGGACATCGGTTAAAAACATCCTTAAGTACTTGAGAAGAACTAAGGATATGGTTCTTTCTTATGGAGGTGATGAACAGCTCGTTGTTAATGGTTACATCGATGCTAGTTGGAACACTGATTCGGATGATTCTAAATCTTAATCTGTATACTTATTTACTTTGAATGGTGCAGCAGTTAGCTGGAGGAGTGCAAAGCAAAGCGTTGTGGCAAGATCTTCAACTGAATCGGAATACATAGCTGCTTCGGAGGCTTCACAAGAAGCGATATGGATGAAGGAGTTCATTACAGAGCTCGGTGTGGTTCCAAGTGCGCTGGACCCAATGTCTATCTACTGTGATAACATGGGCGCCATAGCCAATGCGCAAGAACCAAGGTCACACAAGAAGCTAAAGCACATCAAGCTACGTTTTCACGCTATTCGAGAACATGTCCAAGATGGTGACATAAAGATTTGCAAAGTACACACAGATCTGAATGTGGCGGATCCATTGACTAAACCTCTCCCGAGGGCAAAACATGACCAACACCAAACTGCCATGGGTGTTCGGTATATTACCATGTAATCTAGATTAGTTGACTCTAGTGCAGGTGGGAGACTGTTGGAGATATTCCCTAGAGGCAATAATAAATGTAGTTATTATTATATCTTTGTGTTTATGATAAATGTTTACATTCTTGCTATAATAGTATTAACAAGGAAACATTAATACTTGTGTGATTTGTAAACTAATTTAGAGTCCCTAGTAAAATCATCTTCATAATACTAGCTTGTTGGTTAATAAATGATTGTGGTTTCCTTATCATGAACATTGAGATGTTATTAACAACAAGATCATATTGTTAGGAGAATGGTATGATGGACATACTCCTATAGATAAGCGTAGCATGAAGATCAAGTCATCTTAATATTTCAATTACTATATGCTTTCTGATACATAGTAACCTAATTCCTTCGACCATGAGATCATGCATATCACCATCACCGGAAGGATGCTTTGATGACATCAAACACCACACCGTAACTGGGTGGTTATAAAGGTGGCATTGAGTGTTCGGAAAGTATGGGTTGAGACACATGGATCAAGAGTGGGATTTGTCCATCCATATGACGGATAGATATACTCTGGGCCCTCTCGGTGGAATGTCATCCAATTGGCTTGCAAGCATGTGACTGGCTCACAAGGGATCACATATCACCGGAACGAGAAAAGAGTACTTATCAGTAACGAGGTTGAACTAGGTATGCAGAGATACCGACGATCAAAACCTCGGATAAGTAAATTATCGTGAGACAAAGGGAAATTGGTATTGTGTGTAAGTGGTTCATTCGATCACAAAGTAATCATAGAAATATGTGGGAGCCATATGAATTTCCAGATTCCTTTATTGGTTATTGTTCGGAGAAGTGTCTCGATCATGTCCGCATAATTCACGAACCATAGGGAGACACACTTAAGGATTCGATGTTGTTGATTAGTTATGGAATGATGAGTAAGAGACCGAATGTTGTTCGGAGTCTCGGATGGGATCCGGGATATCACGAGGGGATCTGGAATGGTCCGGAGAATAAGATTCATATAAGGAAAGTCCCGTTTCAGGGTTGGAGAATGATTCCGGTGTTTTCATCGGGAATGTTCTAGAAGGTTCCGGAAGGTCCGGCACTTCGGAGGGGAAGGGTACATGAATGTGTCATAACAAGTTGGAATGGTTGCATCATGTACTAGGTGTCATCGCTGAGCAAAATAAAGGGATAAATCAAATCCTACTTTGAAAAGTCAAACGCCAATTTGAAAAGTCAAACGGCAAGTTTGCTTGGTGGAGGGAGAGTAGGAAACCTACTTGGGGAGGAGTTCCTTTCCCTCCACCCGCCGGCCTTGGAGGCCGAGTTGCGGGAGGACTCTCCTCCCCTGGCTGGCACCCTCCCACCTATAAAAGGAGGGGCAGGGCTGCCCCTCTAGACCTACACCTTGCCCCACTAAAACCCTAGCCCTAGCCGCCAGCCCTCTTGCAGCCGCCGCCGCCCTAGGGCAAACCCTAGCCGCCGACTTGGGGCTCTCCCCTTTCCCTAGCCGCCGTCCTAGCCCTCTCTCCTTGGTGCTTCTAAAGCCTAGATCGCCAAGGCCTCTCTCATATTCCACCATACTCGCTCCGGCTTAAGGCGAAGCCCTGCGAGATTTCCCCTCTACTTCTGGTACCACGCCGTTGTGCTGCCGAAATCGCGAGGAGAGTGCTACAACCTCCGCTGCCTGCTGGAACAAGGGAGAGGAAGGTCTTCATCGAGTACCGAACGTGTGACCGACTGTGGGAGCGCTGCCGGAACGCAGCGCCGGAAGGATCGTCTACACGATCTTGAGATCGGCAAGAGTACGACTACATCACCCACAAGAATCCGCTCTCGTTAAAAACATTGGAATCTTCGAGGGTGAGTTATTCTATCGACTCGTTGCTACAATCTAGTAGATAGATCTTGGCTTGTTTGTTTGTTTGCGGTAGAAATTTTTTGTTTTCCATGCTACGAACCCCTACACAACTCCTCTATGGTTCCCATTTGTTTAGTTATGGTGTCCATAACGTGTTTGAGACAATTAACGGCCTTATTATTACCACGAAGAGAGGTACACAAAAATGTCAACTCAAGCAAGAGAGCACTAGTATCCTCATCAATTTCATCATCTCTATCATCATTATCATTCCTATTATCTTTAGACGATATATTGGGATCCAAAGTAGGAGATACCTTTGATCCTCTTGCCATAAGGCACATGTGAGCACGGGAGGACGAAGATGAGGATATTATTGAATATTCATTCATGATCATGTCTTGCTCCATAGAATGTTTGATTTCCTCTACATTGTTAGATAAACAACTAGAAGAAATAGAAGCATTTTGTTCATGGGAACAAGGCAAATCAAGCATATTATCTACACTAGTACTCAAATAATTTCTAGATGATATACAAGGACTAGCAACAAAAGGGGATATACAATTATTGTTGCAAGAAGTGCTTAAGTCCAAAGAAGAAACATTGCAATGGGATAGAGATGAAGTATCATCATTAGCGAGCACAGTATCAACATTGCAATTCCCAACACGACTCACCATATATTTACCTTGTGTCTTGCCACGCGTTGGTGAGGTGGATGAGGATAAGAACTCATCGCGGCCGGAGGTGCAAGAAACTTGGAGCTCTTCATGATTTGAAGGAAAAGAGATCTCCTCAGAGAAACCACCGACAATATTAGAAATGGAACCATGAAATATTTCTTTAAGCTTGGTCCACTTCTCATGAGACGACTTGCGCTTTACAATCGTCAAGAACAAATTAACTGTGGGGCTCAAAGAGAAAATAATCTCATTAGATACTTGAGCTTCAAGATGTAAATTTTTCTCATCCTCTAAAGATAGATTTTGAGGATCCATCGGAGGAGAAAAAGCTACATCTAGAAATCTCTTAATATTTGGACACAAGGTCCGAAGATTATAAAGCAAGCAATTTCTCCCCAAAGTATAATTTGTGCCATCAAAGATAATTGTGTCATTGTGCACCATACTACTAGCCAACATCTTTACACTCTAGGCGGTGAAGCCTAAACAAGGAGAGACCTTGCTCTGATACCAATTGAAAGGATAGAGATGTCGCCTAGAGGGGGTGAATAGGCAATTTCAAAACTATTACGGTTTTGGCTTAATAGAATGTGGAATTAAACTAACGTTTATTTTACGAGCACAAAACCTAAATACACTAGGCTCAACTAAGTGCACCAACAACAAATTAAGCTAAGTAAGATAGCTCAAGATAAATATACCACAAGTGATAAGCAAGATATAAGTACTTCAAGCACGATGGCTATCACAAGGAAAGTAAGCTCGGATATAGAGATAACCGAGGCACGAAGAGACGAAGATGTATTCTCGTGTTCACCACCTTTGGGAAGGGGGCTACGTCACGTTCGAGAGGTGTGAGGTTACACGAAGGATTCCTCACGCGCCACAAAGGCTCACCTTCTTCTCCGAGTCTATCCCACGAAGGAATAGGCCCTTTCCTTGTGGCTAGATTTTCCTCCACTCCGAAGATGGCAAGATCGACAAACACCTCACAAGATCCACGAAGGAGAAGCCCAGGTCTCTTCACAATCTTCCATGAAGAGAACACCGTGGCACCAACCGCCAAGCCAACTAGGAGGTCACCCTCCAAGAGTAACAAGCTCACGGTCTCTCACTCGAACAAATCGTAATGGAGAGCTCAACACTTATGCAAGAATGCAAAGCAAGAACACCAAGGGTGCTCAAATCCTTCACTCTCACATCCCACCAAAGCAACAAGTGCTAGGGAGGAATTAGAGAGGAATAACATTGGTGGAAGTCAACAAATCACTCCAAGATCTAGATCCAATGGGTTCCCCTCACTTAGAGGAGGAATTGGTTGGTGGGGATTGTAGATCTAGATCTCCTCTTCCAAAGCCCTCAAAATGATGCAAGAATCATAGGAGGGAAGGGGGAGGAAGCAAGCTAAAGAGGTTCAACAATGGAGGTCAATTTCGTGGTAAAGAACACTCAAAAATGTTGGGGGAAGAACCCCCTTTTATAGTGGAAAGTAAATATGGCCGTTAGGAGAAAACTGTGCGAATCCGGTTGAAAGTTCCTGGACCGGAAAACCGGATCTCAACTGGGATAAGGGTTAGTACATACTCTCGGATAGACTCGGTATAGAAAAATCGAAAATACGGGTTGAATATCGGTTGAAACCCGGTTGAATCTCGGTTTTCCGGTGCTGGCGCCGGACCACCCGGTCTGGGAGCCGGTTGAACCGGATCCACAACCGGGATGAAACTGACTTCACGGAAAACACAATAACTTTTGCATCCAGACTCCGATTTCGATGATCTTAGGATTGTTTTGACAAGGACAACAATCTCTACAAGATTGTACAGAGAAACATAATAGCCCAACAAAGGAGTATAGAACCAAATGAATAAAGGTAAGAAGCCTCCCTAAATAAGAACCGATAAAACCTTCAAACTCGAAAACACCATAGAAGTTGCATACGAATTCCGTTTTTGATGAACTTGGGCTTGCTGAAGAGCTAGAAACAAGCTCAAGAACCTTACATGGATAAACACTAAGAAGAAACAAAATAAGAAGATGCAAAGTATTCAAACGATTGAGCTCCCTATGACGATGTGATCAAGTTACACAACTGAGAGCCCCTCTTGATAGTGCGGCTATCTATCCTATAACCTGGTCTCCCAACAACCACCTTAAGACCGGTAAAAGGAAAACCTAGCAAGGCCATAACTTTGCCTTGCACATACCGCTTGATCTTGATGACAACGCTTCAAGCTCCACCCAAGCCGGAATGCAACACTTGATCATTGTTGCTTCGCGAAGACTCATAATTTGCTCCCCATACACCACTATAGGATAGCTTCATTAATACATGTCTTCACATGTCCATTATCACCAATATGGACGGAAAGCTTCAAGCAAATGATCTTCTCGAGATGCTTATCTTGAACTTGCCCTTCTCAACCTTGATGACGATCACCACTTGATGTCATCCTCTCATGGTTTATATAATATCTTCATTTTGAAGCATGGCAATGGAAAGATACCTGTCCCATATAGAAAACACAAAGGAAAATATATAATGGGTTAGTTCATGATGCATAATTTACAAGGCTTACCATACCACAAGACCATGTGGTACATTCTTTATGCTTCATGTGTTGACCAACTTGAAATCACTCTTCACTCTTTGTATTGGTCAACCAAGTATCTTCTCGTTCTCCATCTTAATATCTTGAGGTAAATAAGGAACTCTTCATTTGATTACATGCTCTAAATCTTAGTAAACCATAGCTCAACTAATGAGGCTATCATGACATAGACTTAGAGCCATATCTTGAATTTTTATATTGAGATCACACTCTCAAGATCTTGATCATATCATATTCTTCTCTTTAAATCGATGATTTTGATGCCAATACTCAAGGTATATCTTTATCTTCATCGCATCCATACTTGAATCCAACACATGGACTACAAGTATGACCTATGGAATATACCTTCATATAAAACTCGGTGAAAACATTAGTCCATAGGGATTGTCATTAATCACCAAAACAACACATAGTGGCAATTACCCTTTCAGACGCGTGCAGCTCTTGAGCTGTATGGAAACCCTGTTGTGAATTTCATGGTTGATGAAATTGATGACCCTGTGACGTATGAAAAATCAATGATGAGACCGGATTCCAACAAATGGTTAGAAGCCATTAAATCCAAGATGGAATCCATGTATGAAAATCAAGTTTGGAACTTGGTGGACTTACCTCACGACCGAAAGGCCGCGGAGCATAAATGGATTTCAAAAGGAAAATTGATGCTGATGGTAATGTGACCGTCTATAAAGCTCAACTTTTCACAAAGGGGTTTCGACAAATTCAAGGAGTTGACTACGATGAGACATTCTCTCCCGTAGTGATGCTAAAATCAGTTAGGATTATGTTAGCAATTGCTACATATTTCGATTATGAGATATGGCAGATGGATGTCAAAACCGTGTTTCTCAATGGTAATATTGAAGAAGAGTTGTATATGATACAACCAAAGTGTCACATCCCAAAATTTTGCAAATTTTGAAATGTGAAAAATAAATAAACAAAATAAAAACTTATTGAAATTTAGGGTGAAAAGAAACTTTTTGATTCCAATTGGAAGCATCAAAACCTATTTTGATCAAATAGAATCCTAAAGGGATTTAAAAAGATAAACAATTAATAAATAAAGTTATAATAGTTGGGATCACTATTTTTGGGTCTTTAAATAAAAAGATATGGTTTTGATAAGCAAAGGTAGAATTATAAGTAAGGACTATTTTTAAAGAGCCAAATTAATCTTGGCCAAGCTTTTAAAATAAAATATTTCTATTTGATAAAAAGAGTAAAGGATTATTTAAATAAAATAATAAGGATTTATTAATATCCAATTTTAATTAAGTAAAGGCTTTTCCATTTTAAATAAACACTAAAACTTGTTAAAGTATTTTAAATAAGAATTCCAAGTGTTTTGTTTTTCAAATGAAACCTACTGAAAAGGTTTTGATATTATTTAGATTTCAAATAGAGTTTTAAAATAAATTAGATCCTATTTGAAATAAAGACTAAGGTCTATCTATTTAATTTTTAATGGATCCTAAAAGAATAGAAGAATTATTTTATTTTGGACTTTGGGATATGTTGTTAAATAGTATTAAAATCAACACAAAGTTTGGTGGTGGTTTGATTTGATTTGGAGTTTGAATTATTTGAATGAAAATCAAATCAGGAAATTCAAAATAGAAAAGGAAAATATTTTGTATAAAAAAAGTGAAACAAAGCAGCCCACTGCCAACAGGCCCAGCAAGCCCACTCGCAGCCCACCAGCTCTCCCCTATGGCGAAACGTTTTCCACCCAGAAAAGAACCCACCCATTCACTGACACTGCGACCCCACTCCCCCTCCCTCACTCTCGCTGACGAACGGGACCCACTGGCCACCTCATCGTCATCAACCCCGCGCCGACAGTTTTTCCCCTCCTCGCCGTTTACTGCCGCGATTAAATCCTCTTGAATTCGCGTTGATGGCCGGAGTAAACTCGCCAGTGACCATGCATACTTAAGCGTCGTGCCCTCCTCTCTCTTTTCCCCCAAGCGCCATCTCCTCTCTGCCTCCAGGCTACAGCAATTGCGAGCTCAAGCCTCTCTGCTCCGACGAGGTTCTCTGACCAATTCCCGCGCCGTCCAGCCACCCCTCACCTCCCACTGCACGCAGCCTTGCTCCCCATCATCAGGAGCATCTACCAGTACCACTAGCTCACTCGCGCCCGCTCCACAACGTCGGCACCCTCGAACATCTGAGCATCGCCGCGTCTGCCATTGCTCCGGCGAACTCCCCTGGTAAGCACCGACCGCCCCGAGCCCTCCCAATGATGCTCCTGTACTCCCCACGCTCGCCCGCGTCTAACCATGCTCTTATCTTGCCTTAGGGTGACCTGTAGCCTCGCCCCCTTCGACAACCGTGCGAGTCCGAGCTAGAGAGTAACTCCCGCGAGCAATTGCGATCGTCCCCGTGCGCCCCTGCCTCCTCTTGAACACGTCGAGCATCAGTGAAGCACGGCGATTCTGGTAAACCCCTCCCCTCTTTTCCTTGCTTCCTGTAGTCGCTGCAACGCCGCCACCAGAGCGCACCGCCGCCTGTCGCCGCCGCTAGCGCCGCCCAACCTTGGTCAGACGCGCAATGCCGTTGGATCTGAATCTTGCGGCTAAGATTAGATTTAGGCGAAGGGGTATGCGTCCATTTGTGCCGCACGATCTTATTTAGATCCAACGACTCGCAGAGAGCGATCCACGCGAAACGGTATCAGCCAGTTAGGTTTAGCCACGTGGGTAGTCTATTTTAATAAAAACCAGAAAATGTTCTATTAGATTTGCAAACTTGTAAAATTCATAACTTTAGTTCTACACGTCCAGAAAATGTTCTAGATATATTTTTAAGGTGAAATCTTCACAAAATGGATTGTTTTGAACCTACTGACCATAGGAACCAACTTATGGATTTAAAAATGTATTTTGTGAAGTTAAGGAATAAATATTTGAATTAGCACATTTCTAGTCAAGTGAAAATATTGTTTATGGTTTAGAAATGAATTTTGAGTAAAAACTTTGGGAAATGATTTGATTCAAATCTTCTGACCCTAAACACCAAGTTTTGAGATTAAGAACATATTTGATGAACCCTATAAAGTTATCACTTTGTTAAAAGATATTTTCAACAACATAAAATATCACCTTAACATGATATTTAGTTTATGAGATAAAACCATTTGCAAATGGTTTTACCACTTTAGTAAATGACCAATTTGAACCTTAAAATGTTTAGAGCCTATTAGAAACCACTTTTCCAAATAAAACTATCTTTTGCATGCTTGCATGCATGACCTTGTTTTTGTTATTTTATGTGTGATGAAATTGTTTGAATGTTGGTTTGAAAATGTGTTTGCTTGATTGAATTGTAGTGAATTTAGAAGAGTGTGATATTTGAAAGATCAAGAAGTGAACCATCATTCTCTACTAAAAAGGAAAGTCACACTATCATCCATGTCCTACTATTTTCATTACACTTAGTTGATTTTTGTAACATGCATGATAAGGACTACTATATTTTATGCTATGCTAAATCCTATTAGGATATCCTTATATCTACCTTAGTGAAAACATTGTAGTTGTAGTAAGATTAGCCCTGCTATATATTTCGGATGGGATACATGATATGATTATATGAAGTGTTGGAAAGATATATGTTTTATATAATAAAACAAGTACTCAATGAACCACCTGGGTGGAAAAGGATACTCAAGATTTGGACAAGGTGGCAACATAGGGAACCATGTTTATATGGCTATCTTTTTGTATGTGCACTAGAAGAAAACCACCCAGGGACTTACAGATTGAACATGTTTCTCGTACAGTGGCTTCCGTGTACAGCCACATGCTAAATGGGCTCTGGCTTAGTCAGCTACATAGTGGAAGACCCATGCATTGGCATCTTCAGGTTAACTAGAATTGTGTATGGGAAATTTATCCCTACATTGGTGCCTGGTAGACAAGCTAGCATTGTGTATTGGGAGGACTCCTATGGAAAGACTATGTCACATTCTCGATCTGCCAGTACTCCATTTTTGGTGAGTACTTATCCAGCGGCCACTGGTGGCATCAAGACGAGATTGTGTCATGTGGGTAAAGTGTACAACTTCTGCAGAAGATCAAATTCTAAGTACTTAGTCGTGTCCCCGCTTATGGACAACTCTGAGCAACTAAGGCCCGAAGCTATGGAAGATCTCGACATTCCAATTTCTCAAAGTTAAAACTTGATGGTGACAACAAGGGATATGAAGCACTTGGAGTTTTCCAAGGAGTTCAGAAAGATTTGACAAAAGATCAAAACTATTTTGAAAAGATAGGACAAAACTATATTGCTTTCTGCAAATGAGCCTAAACCCTACTCAGCCAAATATTCATGTATTGATAGGATCCACTTATTTCTACATAGTAGTGAAACTTGTCAATACAATTCAAATGTATTCACCCTTGTGGATGCAACTTATTATGTTGCAGGTTTGTTTGATGCTAGTGAAGTTTATTGATTAGGATTACAAGTCTACAACCAACATGACTACCTGTGGCACTTTGAAGATGAAGGACCCCATGCTATTGTTATATGCTGCTGCATTGAAATGAGATAGCCAAATGAGCTATGTAAGTTGTATTATGACCTTTGTTTCTTGATATTACATCTTAACTGTGGATGCTAGCTATTGATCCAGGGACTAGCATTGTAAACATAGGGATCTCTACCTTATTAAAGGTTGGGAACCTTACACAAAGGGTTTTGTTGATCCTAAGGATGCTAACAAGGTGTGCAAGCTTCAGCGATCCATCTATGGACTGAGGCAAGCATCACGAAGTTAGAATCTCCGCTTTGATGAGGTGATCAAAGAGTTTGTATTTGTCCAAACTTATGGAGAAGCTTGATTTTACAAGAAAGTGAGTGGGATCAATGTGGCATTTCTGATATTATATGTGGATGACATATTATTGATCAGAAATGATATATATCTTTTAAACAGTGTTAAAAGTTATCTAAACAACAAATTTTCAATGATGGACGTAGGTGAAGCGTCATACATATTAGGAACAAAGATCTATAGAGATAGATCTAGGCGCCTAATAGGGCTATCACAAAGTACATACCTTGATAAGATTTTAAAGAAGTTTTAAATGGACGGAAGTAAGAAGGGGTTCTTACCTATGTTGCAAGGCAAGACATTGAGTAGGACTCAAAGTCCTGCTATGGTGGAAGAAAGAGAGATAATGGACAAAGTCGCCTATGCTTCAGCCATAGGCTCTATAATGTACGCCATTATATGTACAAGATCGGATGTGGCACATGCTATTAGTTTCACTAGTAGGTACCAATCAGATCCAGGTTCGGAACACTGGATAGCGGTCAAGAATATCCTTAAGTACTTGCGAAGAACTAAGGATATGTTTCTTGTATACGGAGGTGAAGAAGAGCTTGTCACTAAGTGTTATGTCGACGCAAGATTTGACACCAATCCGGATGACTCTAAGTCTCAATATGGATACGTATTTCTAATGAATGGCGGAACGGTTAGTTGGAGGAGTTCCAAACAACCTATGGTGGCGGGATCAACTACGGAGGCCGAATATGTTGCTGCTTCGGAAGCGGCTCAGGAAGCGGTTTGGATGAAGGAGTTCATATCCGAAATAGGTGTGGTCGCAAGTGCGTTGGACCTAGTGGTGACCTATTGTGACAACCATTGTGCCATTGCCAATGCCAAAGAACCAAGGTCTCACAAGAATTCCAAGCATATTAAGCGTCAGTTTCACTCCATCCGCGAACATGTCAACGATGGAGATATAAAGATTTGTAAAGTACACACATATCTCAATGTAGCAAATCCGTTGACTAAAACTCTCCCTAGAGCAAAACATGATCAACACCAGAACTCCATGGGTGTTAGATTCATCACTATGTAACTAGATTATTGTCTCTAGTGCAAGTGGGAGACTGAAGGGAATATGCCCTGAGAGGCAATAATAAAGTGTTTATTATGTATATTCCAAGCATATGATAGATGTTTATTTTTCATGCTATAATTGTATTAATACAGAAACATTAATAAATGCGTGTTTAATAAACAAACAGAAAGTTCCTAGTTATGCCTCTCTCATAAACTAGCTCGTTGATTAACAAGATGATCAAGGTTTCCTGATCATGGACATTAGATGTTGTTAATAACGAGATCACAACATTAGTGTAATGGTGTGATGAACATTCATCCGAAGTATAGCATTATGATCAAAGTCATTGAGTTTATAATGCTATAACAACTTACGAAGTGATCCTAATCCTTAGACCATGAGATCATGTCAATCACTAACACCGGAAGAGTTTCTTTATAACAGCAAACGTCACACCATAACAGGGTGATTATAAAGATGGGTTAAGAACTAATAAAGTGTTATGTTGAGGCCCATGGATCGAGAGTGGAATTTGTTCATCCCGATGACGCATAGATATTCTCTGGGCCCTCTCGGTGATATCACATTGGTTAGCTTGCAAGCAAGTGATTTGATCACTAGAATGTTAAATCACGGAAACGAGAAAAGAGTGCATGTCAGTAACAAGATCAAACTAGGTATGGAGATACCGATGATCGAATCTCTTACATGTAATATATCGTGAAACAAAGGGATTAAGATACTAGCATAAAAGGTTCCGACGATCACAAGAAAGTCATCGTTGAATGTGTGGGAGTTAGTATGGGTCTCCAGATCCCGCTTCTGATTATTGATGTGAGAAGGGTCTCGATCATGTCTGCATTATTCGCGAACCATAGGGAGACACACTTAAGAGACACCGACATCCAATTGGAGCAAAAGTTTCATGCCGGAAAGAATAACAAGCGCAGGAATTTATTTCAGTAGATACCGAAACAGGTTTTCGGGTGAAATTGCAGAAATTATTTTTGCATGTGAAATGAAATACTAGCAAGGGGTTATATGTGAATGTTTGTTATTAAAGTAATTGACAAAATTCTGAATAAATAAAATGAGTTTTATTTAATGAGAGTTTGCATTAAATTTGGTGGAAATTTAATGGGAATTTGAGTGGGATTTTGTGGAGGGAATTGAAAGGATTTTTGTGAGTGGAGTGTCCACCCACATGAATGAGGGGAGGGCAAGGGGAAGCCCCCATGCACCTGCCACCCCTTTCCCCCCTCTCCTATAAAAGGCACCCCCTCCTCACTCCTCACTCACACCTCCTCGTGAAGGATCTCTCTCCCCCTCTAGTATTTATCCCTCATGGTCTCGGACTAGCGAGATACATGTTCCCGGTGGCTATTTAGAAAGAAAGAGTTGTGCTTCCGCTGCATCTCTAGAGCGAGGAGGCAGAGGTTGCTCGGTGCCTCGGACGTGTGTGCGAGGACGGATACGCTGTTGATTTGCGGCGCTAGGACTTCCTCTCGATCTTGAGATAGGCAAGACATCGTCTACATCAACCATGAGCTTAACTCGTTAAACTTTGTCAGTATTCAAGGGTATGTTCTCTATGGATTTACATCTGCCCATTGTTTGTATCTAGTAGATAGATCTTGGTACATAGTTGTTCCCATCGTAGGAAATTTTTTGTTTTCTATGCTGCGAACCCTACAGACATGTGTCAACATGATCCCATGTTTTAGTTGGAGAATATTAAATCTTAAGTAGTTTATCAATGAGTAGAAATTACTTTTCTAAAAATAAAATTACTGAAACAAGTTATATATTGCTTGTGATAATAGTGATGATGCTAGAACATCTAGTGTGAAACTTTATGTGCTAAATAGAGTAGTTAAGCATTGTTTGGTGATTGTGTATCTCGTTGCAAGATCCCTCCCTTATAAAGGTAAGGATCCCTGTGATTGCAATGCTAGTCCCTGGATCAAATGCTAGCATCCACAGTTTAAGATAAAGTACACAGAAACAAAGCTCATTATTACATCGTCATTCCAGAGATAACATAGTCTTTTACAACTCCATGGCCATAGGCCTAATACAAGAGTTCATTCATAACAATAAAAGTAAAGTCTTCATCTTCATGTGCCATAGGCAAGCATGTTGAGTTAGACTCATAACCCCTAATCATCATCAGAGTAACCTGCAACATCACAAGTTACAGCCACAGTGCGTCAATACATTATAATAGTATTGGCAAGTGATACCTTAGTAAAATATTAGCATCTAGTTACTACATGGATTTGGCTAAGTGTATCTTAGGCTTGCTTTGCTCAAAATAGGTTTTACCTATTAGTTGAAAACACTAAGTTTTTTTTCTTTGACAAAACTTTCCCAAGGAATGTAAGATCCCTCCTTTATAAAGGAAAAGGATCCCTGTGATTGCAATGCTAGTCCCTGGATCAATGCTAGCATCCACAGTTTAATATGAAGTACACAGAAACAAAGGTCATTATTACAGTCATTCCAGAGACAACATAGTCTTTACAACTCCATGTCCACAGGCCTAATACAAGAGTTTAAATAAGTAAATAGATAAAAGTCTTCATCTTCATGTGCCACAGGCAAACATGTTGAGTGTAGACTCATGACTCCTAATCCTCATCCGAGTAACCTGCAACATCACAAGTTACAGCCACAGTGGGTCAATACATTGGAATAGTATTGGCAAGTGATACCTTTGTATATTATTGGTGGACTACATTCTATATGCAATTTGTCTAAGTGTAGCTTAGGCTTGCTTTGCTCAAAATAGGTTTTGCCTATTAGTTGAAATCACTAAGTTTTTCTTTGTCAAAACTTTTCCCAAGGAACCACCAATACACATTGGGGTCCTTCACCTTTGTTCACCCACAAGTTTTACTTAGAAATTGGGATGAGGAGATTCTTGATAGCTTCCATGTCTTGATGCTCAAGTTGTCCTTTTCTAGGGACATGGCTAAGTACTTAGATTCTTCCATCTGCAGAGGTTGTGCAATTTCCCCACAAGACTTGATTTTCACCAAGACAGGACCTTTCAGAAGCCTTCCCTTAGACCAAATGGACGCGTTCCAACCTATCATCCCACTACCACCAACTGTCCAAATGGCTAAGTTCTTGCAACCTATGTGATCTAGGCAGAGCCCATATTGCCAAGTGGCTGCACTAGAAGCTTCTTAACATTTGGCCTCTCAAATCCCTTTGTTCCTGGGTGGCTTTCCACAAGTGAGATACACAAGGTAAACCATAGAAATGGGCCTTGTGTAACCACTCAACATAAACCATTCCTTCCATTCCACCCAGGAGTTTCATTCACTTAGTTGTTTTATTAAGTAACAACTCAAGTCCAGAGACTTAGAAATATTTTATCATAGCATGATTATATCACCACCCTTGGTTTCTACTAGCTAGGCTAAGCATGGCATGGATAACATCTTACTTAGAAATTTCCAGCAATTCTACAACTACTAGGTTTTCCCAACATAGTATATAAGCAAAAATATAATCATGCAAGACTATCAAAATATTTCTAATGCATAGTAGAAAACATAGGGATAAAAATATCATGAAGCACCACTTGCCTTGGTAGTTTGGAGAGTAGCTACACTCCTCACAATCACAGTCACTGTTGGCACCAAAATCTACACATAAAATCATAGCCACAAATCACATACCAAATAAATACAAGAAAAAATATATGGATGCATGCAATATGATATGTGATGATTTTCTAAACTCAACAAGACAAGTGCACAGTACTGGTTCATAAACAAGTTCAAAACTTGCCAAACAACATTTATTTAAACACTAAAACATTTCTCAAATAATTTACATACACAAAATAGGCCTACACATGTTTCTGTAAATAAAACCATTTTAACAGAAACAAAACATTAAACACATTGCATATTTGGAAAGGGCTTGCTCTCCTGATTCCATTGATATAAAATTTGTCAAATTTGAACGTGGGAATCAAAAGTTATGACTAAAACAAAATTAAACATCTAATAGATTCAAATTCTGATTTTAAATCTAATACCTAGCCACGCGCCACGTTCTGATTGGTGCGTACCGGTTTGCTCAGGATCACGCACACAAACCGTTAGATCTAACTTAATCTGCACGGCCCAGATCTACTCGTACCCCTTTGTTTAAGTGTTCTATCTAGCCCGTCAGATCTGGATCCAACGGTGCGCGATCAAACGACCACACTCTGGCGACGCTAGCAGCGACGACTGGCGGCGGCGGCGCTGTCTACGGCGGCGTGGTGGCTACAGGGGGCTATGGGGTCGTTGGAGGTGCTTACTAGACTCGCGACGGTGTACTGAAGCTCAACGTGGCGACGGCTTGACAAGGGGCGCACGGACACGGCGGCACGGGCTCGTCGGAGTTGAAGACAACGTCGGGTGTTCGGTGATGAAGTCGTTGGCGGCGCTCCGGGTCACCCTAGCACGAATCAAAGGCATCAGGGGGTGCGCAAGGCTACGGCGAACACGCTCATGTGAATCAGAGGCGAAGGGGAACATGGGGCTCAACGAATTTAGTCGCCGGAGTTGAAGACATCGTCGGGAGCTTGCAGTGCTTGATGAAGTCGACGACCTGGGGCAGTATAGGATGAACTAATGGTGTCAGAATGTGCGCAAGGAAGTTGCGAGGTTGTCTGCATGAACTAGAGGGGAAGGGGCGCACGGGGCTCACCGGGATTGGTCGCCGGAGTGAGCTCTGTCTGTGGCGGTGCAAGAGCGATTGCGGGTAGCCTGGGGGCGCTCTGTGCTTGGGGTCTGGGGCAAAATGGAGAGGGGACAGAGGGGTTTAAGTAGGCGAGACGGGGCGTGAATCACTCCTGCAATCAATGGGAATTGACGACGCGATATTAAACAGGAAATGCTCGCTTGATTTGGGGAAGAACACGTCGCCGGGGTGGAGACGATGACGCCATGTGGGCCACGGCTGTCAGCGAGTGAACAAGAGAGAAGGTGGGGCCCTTGCGTCAGCGAGTCTGTGGGTGCGGGTGTGAGTAAAGAAAACACTTCACGCGGGGGGGTTGCTGGGCTGGTTGGGCCAGATTTGACTGTTTTCTTTTTTTCTCTCTTTTAACTTTTTCTTTTTCTGTTTGATTTTCTAAACTGATTTCAAAACTCCAATTCAAATCTGTTTGATTTCAAAACTTCTCTGGACTTTTGTATAGTAAATCTTGTACTCAAATAAGTGCCAAACACAACTGTTCACTCAAACCTACTTGGGTCATTTGAAAAATCAAAATAAAACCAAGCCTTTATGTGATATAAACCATATGCATAATATTGGTTTTATTTACACCTTTTGTTTTGAAAAAAATTCTCAAGCTTTGGAAAGTACTTAAGTTTGAATTCAAAACTTACTAAATAATACAAGTACTCTTATCATTGGAAAATAGCACTAAGGCTAGAGCATACCTACATAAAATAATGAGCATATATGCTCCTATTTTGAAATGATTTTTTTGAATATGGAATCTTATATGATCATGGATGCATGGATGATACACATGAGTTTGAAACATGATTTTAGGGATGTTACAAATCTAACCCCCTTAAGGTGAATCTCGCCCTCGAGATTCGGATTGGCTAGCAAATAGGTGAGGGTGGTCTTTCCGAAGATCATCTTCTCTTTACCATGTTGCTTCCTCTTCGGAATGATGGTTCCATTGAACCTTGCAGAACTTGATAGTCTTAGTCTGAGTAACTCTTTCTGTAGTCTCAAGAATCTTGATAGGTTTCTCTTCATAAGTGAGGTCACTCTCCAACTGAACCTCTTCCAAAGGTATAGTATCTTTCAAAGAAGTCTCTTCCATTTCCGGATGACATTTCTTAAGCTGACTCACATGAAACACATTATGAACAGCTGACAAAGACTCTGGCAATTCAATCTCATAGGCTACTTCTCCTTTGCGACTTAGAACCTTGAATGGCCCAACATATCTTGGGGCCAATTTACCTTTGACACCAAATCTCTTCACTCCACGAAGTGGTGACACTCTAAGATAAGCTCTATCACCAACTTCATAGGTGACTTCTCTACGCTTAGGATTTGCGTAGCTTTTCTATCAGGACTGTGCTATCTTTAATCTGTCCTTAACCAGCTTGACTTTCTCTTCAGCTTCTTTGATAAGTTCTGGTCCGAACAAATTTCTTTCTCCCACACCATTCCATAGCAATGGGGTGGTACACTTTCTCCCATAGAGAAACTCAAATGGTGCCATCTCAATACTGGCTTGATAGCTGTTGTTATAAGAAAATTCCGCGTAAGGCAGACTTTCATCCCAACTAGCTCTATAGTCTAGGGCACATGCCCTCAACATATCTTCTAGAATCTGGTTGGTCCTTTCTGTCTGTCCATCAGTTTGAGGATGAAAAGCAGTGCTGAATTCCAATCTCGTTCCCATTGACTCATGTAGTTGCCTCCAAAAATGAGAAGTGAATTGAGTTCCCCTATCAGACACAATACTCTTGGGTACACCATGCAGACATACAATCCTGTTCATATAGATCTTAGCCAACTTAGCACTTGTGTAGGTTGTCTTCACGGGTATGAAATGAGCCACTGACTTGGGAGATTCCCATTCAGTTACAGCCAAAACTTTAGTAGGATCAACTGCAACACCATCTCCTGACACAACGTGTCCAAGAAATCCAGCTTCATTCAACCAGAATTCACACTTGCTGAATTTGGCATATAGTTTATGCTCTCTAAGCTTCTCAAGTATCAAACGCAAATGTCCTTCATGTTCTTCTTTGCTCTTGGAGTAGATCAAAATGTCATCGATGAAATGACAACAAACTTATCAAGAAATTCCATGAACACCTTGTTCATCATATTCATGAAGCATGCTGGTGCATTGGTTAAACCAAATGGCATTACGGTATACTCATACAATCCATACCTTGTGGTGAAAGCTGTCTTGGGTATGTCTTGTTCCCTTATCTTAAGTTGGAAATAACCTGACCTGAGATCAATCTTTGAGAACACACAAGCTCCTTCTAGCTGATCAAACAAGTCATTGATTCTTGGCAAAGGGTATTTGTCCTTGATAGTAACCTCATTGAGTGAACGGTAATCTATGCATAACCTTTGACTTCTATCTTTCTTTTCGAAAAACAAAACTGGTGCTCCCCAAGATGAAGAACTTGGTTGAATAAATCCCTTCTGCAACTGTTCTCCAAGTTGCTTCTTGAGTTCTTTCAGTTCATCAACTGACATCTTGTATGGTCTCTATGCTATTGGTCCAGACCCTGGTAGCAAATCGATCAGAAATTCCACATCTCTATCTAGTGGCATTCCCGACAATTCTTCTGGAAACACATCCGGATATTCACTCACAATTGGCACACTGTCTATGCTAACCCCCTTAAGAGAATTTAGCTTACTTCCTTTTGATTCAAAGTTAGACTTGAATCTTATCCGTTTCTTTTCCGGGGTTGTGAGTGCGACAGTACGATTGGCACAATCTAGTACTCCTTCATACTTGGTCATCCAGTCCATTCCAAAAATTACATCCAGTCCTTGGGAATCTAGGATTATCAGACTCACTGGAAACTTATGCTTTCCAAATTCTATCACTAGATCACGACATCCAAGACTCACTATCGTATCTCCACCAGGAGAACTTACTTTTATTGGACAACCAATGTTTTCAGTTGGAAACCCATTTCTATCAACAAATTCTTTTGATATGAATGAATGTGATGCACCGGTATCAAAAAGAACAAGTGCTAGAATAGAATTGAGTTTGAACTTACCCGCCACAGCATCGGACTCCTCATAAATCTCTTCCACATTGATGTGGTTCACTTGTCCCTTCTGGAAAGGGTTGGGCTTGTTGGGTCCTTCAACTTTCTTTTCTGGGCATTCATTTGCATAATGCCCCATCTTCTTACACTTGAAGCATTCAACCTGACTGAGATCCTCCTTGACAGGGTGGCTTCCACTACCACTTCCACTTCCACTATGGTGGCTCTTGTATCCACCCTTGTGGTTCTTGTACTTGTCATTGTCATGAATACGGTGATGCTTGTTGTCATGATGACGGTTGTGGTTGTGGTGACTGTTGTACTTTCCATGCTTGTGGGATCCAGAACTCCCACTATCATCATAATGGGAACGCTTGTGAGATGATCCCGAGCTGTGCTTGTCAGAGTTGTGCTTCCTGTTTCTGCTTTCAACCTGCTTCATCTTGTTCTCCAAGATGGTAGCCTTGTCACAAAGGGACTGGTAGGTGGGGACATAGGCCATAGATAATTGCAGATTCAGTTCATCATTCAGTCCTTCGAGGAACTTCTCTTTCCTCCTGGCATCAGTATCAACTTCATCCGGTGCATAACGCGCCAGATTATTGAACTCCTCAATATATTCAGCCAAGTTGCGGTGGCGCTGCTTCAGATTATGGAACTCCTTATTCTTCAAACTCATCACTCCGGATGAGATGTGAGCTGTACGGAAACCATCTTCAAAGATAGTCCATGCCACATCCTCAATGGGAGTGGTGATCTGGAAGTTACCCCACCAAGTAGCTGCTGGTCCTTCCAACAAGTGTGCTGCAAACCTGACTTTCTCCTCGTCGGTACAGTCGACAGTAACCAAATCCTTGTTCACTACACGTAGCCAATCATTGGCCACCATGTGTAACGACCTCGGATCGATAAGGATCCTAAATCCATGTGATTAACATGCTAGTCCCTGGATCAATAGCTAGCACTCACAGTCGATGAAATATCATGTAAAGCACAAAGTCTTTATTACACGGAGAATCCAGAGTATGAAATTATTACAAAAATTGCTTAGCATTATGCTAGCTCAAATAACAGCGGAAACATAAAAGCAGCATGAGTCCATCAACCCCCAGGCTTGTCGAGTGTAGACCCGCGATCCCTACGCACCTTTCAATCTTCGGATTCTGCACATAAGACATGCAGCCAACAAGTTGGGTCAATACTTTGAATGTATTGGCAAATTACACCAAGGAGAGAAGAGACTATTTCTACATGCAAGGCTGGTTTAGGCTGTAGAGTTCATTTGCTCAAAGCTAGTTTTCTTAAGTAGAGAGAAGAAGAGAGGATTGTCCTACTTTGTAAACATTTGCTTGGATAAAATAAGGTCGAGTGGCACACGAGGATATTACGCACCAAGTGTCCAAACAACCAAACACTTGGATATTACGCACCAAGCATCACTTGGATATTACACACCAAGTTCCCAAATTCCCACCCATTAGCGATATTACGCACGCCATGGGGTTTTCAAAACTTTGTTTTTAGAAAAGAGAGAGGAAGATCCTTCAGAGGCTCCATCATTCAGACGCCCATTGTTGTTCTGTTACTGTGAACACGGCTGATCGATCAGATTGCAATACCCTCGAGAATTTGTGCACTTTACCCACAATCCATGATCAAGTCCTTTTACAGACAAGACCATGGCGAGGCTTTCCCTTAGTAGCCCCTCTACCTTCCGGATCCAACCGTGCCAAGAACCTCCAAATGTTGGTACCCAGGTGAGGTTTCCCACTAAGTACTAGGCCAAGACAGAGCCCATAATGTATCGTGGTTGCACTGGAAGCTTCTGAATTCTGAAACATGGCAGACTTCTTTGATTCCTGGGCGGCCGTCCTCCACCAAAATCACACTCGTTGACCCGACAACCATTCCGCCCAGAAGAAAACTTAGTTTTATTTTGAAGTGGATTTGAGAAGAAAGTTTGCTCTAGAGAGCCTTTATACTTAGAAAAATTCTTTGTCTTTCGAACCCCCCAACGGTACTTTGTATATATAGCATAGCAAGCAATACTTAGTAAAAACAGGGGTAACCTATTAGGATGGGAAAACCTAAGTATAGATACTCATGGCATACTATAAAATCATCGCACTTGCAAAATAATACTAAAGAAAAATTCTACTAGATCATCCTACACATGCATACTACAGAATTTTGAAGATCACATGCATAGAATCAAAACTAGGACATAATTATGAACAAGTGGTGTAACTTGCCTTGATCCGAGCAGCACTCTACACAATAGCACTCCTTAGCGCACTCCGAGCAATCTAACGAATCACAAACATAGGTCTGATCACAACTTGCTCAAAGCATAACACAAAGGAAATCATGCATGCATGCAACATGGTAGTTTATGCAAGGTTGGTTAAATTGATCAAGGTAGCAAGTTTGTGTTGTGATAGTGTAAGGGTGTCACTAGGATTGATTTTCCCAAGGGTTTAGATCTATTATAGTGTCACTAAACAAATCCTAGGATTATAAGGAGATCAACCATCTAATTAGCCCCAAGCTAGATCTAATGACCCTAAGCAAGTTTGTATAATTTTTTCTAGTAGGCATCATGGAAACAAGGTTATTGCAACAAGAGTTAATTAAAACAGAATTTTAATTATTTTTCCATAGAATAAACACCCCAATCTAGTGATTAAAATCTACACCTAAAACATTACTGTAAACCTGGGATATTATTGTATATTTGGATTCTACTCAAAATTAGGAATCCAACGGTATATTATAAGCTAAATTTGGCCAAATATTCAGTTTTATATGAATTTCGCAAGTTTAAAATCAAATCTGCAAACAGATCTAAGCTCCTCTTAAAAGAGCTTGCCAAGTGGCAGCTTCTAACCGGCCCAGCTGGCAACGTGGGGGGGGGGGGGTGACGCGGCGCAGCGCGGTGCGGTGAAATGGCGAGCCGACATGGCAGCCACGCGGCGGCGTGCGATTGGAGCATACCCCTTCGGGTCAAGAACTAATCCGAGCCACAGATCGAAGATCGAACGGAGGAGGTGGGCGCGGCGACTTACAGTTGCGACGACGGTGGCGGTGGGCGGCGGCGGTGTCGGTGGCGACGGCGGCGGCGGCGCTCGGGTGCACTTCGAGGAAGAAGGATCTGTCGCTGGTGATCGTCTCCTCCTCGCGGTCCCGTCTGTCGCCTCGATTTCGGCCCCCTCTTCCTCTAACGGTGGCGCTAGCAGCGTCTCTCCCGCAGCTCCGGCGAGCAATTAGCGATGGCACGCTGCGGTAGACGTTGGGAAAGGCAGGTGAGACGAACCAGTCGAGCGTAGGGATCATCCCAGGGAGAAGAACAGGGAGAGGGGACGCTCGGCATCGACTCAACTCACCTGGTCGGCGGCGGCTTGTTCCAGCGGAACCGGGGAAAGCTTTAGGGTTTCGTGAGCTTGGGAATGGAGGGAGGTGGCCGTGCGGCTGAGCATATATACACGGCCTGGGGGAGTCTTGGCCGGACACAGGGGGCAGAGGATCGTGGCCGACGGGGACTCTGTCCCGTTCGTGTTGGGGAGAGGAGAGGGATGACAGGTGGGGTAGGGCTGTCGGTGGCAGGGGGAGTGGGCCGAAGCTGGGCTGTAGCGGCTGGTGCAGTTAGACTGGCTGCCGCGTGGGCGCTGGTGGGCTGCGCTGCGGCCCAGTTAGGTAGGGTGTCCCCTTTTTTTTTCTTTTTCTACACTTTTCAATTTCTGTTTTAATAGAACCTAAATAACTTTTGCAAACTAAGTCCAAAATTGATGAAACTTGTTTCTAAACTTTCATAAAATTAAGGTGGTCAACATAGGACCATGGTTTACTGTTTTTACATAGTTTTTGAAGGGTCAAACTACTACAACAAGGGTGCTCACTTATGGGAATATTTAATAGGGTTTTTAAATGGGTTTATGTGTTAGGATTTTTTATTGCAATTTTTCAAATGTAGGTTGCAATGATGCAAGGATGATGCATGACACTAATAACATCCTAATACAGAATCTGGGATGTTACAAACCTACCCCCCTTAAGAAGAATCTCGTCCTCGAGATTCGGGTTGGCTAGCAAATAGGTGTGGGTGCTCTGCCTTCAAGTCTTCTTCACGCTCCCACGTAGCTTCTTCCTCGGAGTGGTGGTTCCATTGTACCTTGAAGAACCTTATAGTCTTGGTGCGGGTAATCCTTTCAGATGTTTCCAGTATTTTGATGGGTTTTTCCTCATAGGTAAGGTCATTCTCCAATTGAACCTCATCTAGGGGAACGGTGTCTCTTAGCGGTGTTTCAGCCATCTCTGGGTGACACTTCTTTAGTTGTGACACATGAAACACATCATGAACAGTCAGTCATTCCGGTAACTCCAACTGATAAGCAACTTCTCCTCTATGGGCCAGAACCTTATATGGTCCTATGAATCGTGGGGCTAACTTGCCCTTGATTCCGAACCTCTTAACTCCACGTAGGGGTGAAACTCGGAGGTACGCACGGTCCCCTATTTCATAAGCCACATCTCTATGTTTGGAATCAGCGTAGCTCTTCTGTCGGGATTGGGCTACCTTTAGCCTATCCTGAATCTGTCGCACCTTTTCTTCGGCATCCTTTATCAAGTCAGGTCCAAAAAGACTGCGTTCTCCAACTCCATTCCATAGCAATGGAGTCCTACACTTCCTGCCATATAGAACTTCAAACGGAGCCATCTTGATACTTGTCTGGTAGCTGTTGTTGTATGAGAACTCAGCATATGGCAGGTTATCGTACCAACTAGACCCATAGTCTAGTGCGCAAGCTCTCAACATATCTTCCAAAATTTGATTCACCCTTTCTGTTTGGCCATCTGTTTGAGGGTGGAAGGCAGTACTGAATTCTAGTCGGGTCCCAAGAGACTCATGTAGTTGTCGCCAAAACTTTGAAGTAAACTGGGTGCCTCTGTCTAACACAATTCCCTTGGGAACACCATGTAGGCTTACAATCCTTGACATGTATATCTTAGCAAGCTTAGCACTTGTATATGTGGTCTTTACGGGGATGAAGTGAGCCACCTTGGTGAAGTGGTCCACCACTACCCAGATAGAATCAAATCCAGAACGAGTCCGGGGAAATCCCGTGATGAAATCCATGCCTACCTTGTCCCACTTCCAGTCGGGTATAGGTAGTGGTTGAAGTAGTCCTGCCGGTTTCTGATGCTCGGATTTTACCCTATTGCATACATCACACAGAGAAATATACTCTGCAATATCTCTCTTTAGGTTATTCCACCAGAATCTATCCTTCACATCCATGTACATCTTCGTGTTACCTGGATGAATTGAGTATGGCGAATCATGAGCTTCTTGTAAAATCATCTTCCTGATATCGGGGTCATTGGGAACGCACAAACGCTTCCCATACCAGAGGGTTCCTTGTTTGTCCAGACGAAATTCTTTAGTCTTTCCTTCACTTATCCTGACTCTTATTTCTTCCAACTCTTTATCCCCCTTTTGTTCTTCTTGGATCCTTTCTTGGAAGGTGGACACTATTTCCATAGTCGCTACGTGTCCTTTCGGGACTATCTCTAGCCTGAGATCCCTAAATTGCTTGCATAAATCCTCTGGAAGTTCCCCTGCGGTAAGTCCATTCACATACACCTTACGACTTAAGGCATCAGCCACTACGTTTGCCTTTCCGGGGTGTTATTGTAAATCCAAGTCATAATCCTTAATTAACTCAAGCCATCTTCTTTGTCTCATATTCAACTCCTTTTGGGTGAAGATGTACTTCAAACTCTTGTGATCTGTGAACACATCACAATGTTTGCCCATGAGGTAGTGTCTCCATACCTTGAGGGCATGAACCACAGACGCAAGTTCCAAATCATGTGTGGGGTAGTTGTGTTCGTGGCTCTTAAGTTGCCGGGAGGCATAGGATACCACTTTCCCATCCTGCATCAACACACTTCCAAGTCCTTGTCGAGAAGCGTCACAATAGACTTGAAAATCCTTCTGGATATCAGGCAGACACAGAACTGGTGCCGTTACAAGGCGTTTCTTCAACTCTTGAAAACTTGCTTCACATGCCTCGGTCCATAGGAATTTCTTTTCCTTCTTTAATAGTTCCGTCATGGGTTTTGCTATCTTGGAAAAGTTTTCGATGAACCTCCGGTAATATCCTGCGAGGACCAAGAAGCTTCTAATATCTCCCATATTCTTGGGTGACTCACATTCCGTCACGGAAGCTACCTTGCTAGGATCTACGGCAACTCCTTTAGCTGACACAACATGACTAAGGAACCCCACTTCCTTTAACCAGAACTCGCACTTGCTGAATTTGGCATACAACTTGTGTTCTCTTAGCTTCTCCATGATAAGGCGCAGATGTTTCTCATGTTCCTTCTCATCCTTAGAGTATATAAGTATATCATCTATGAATACCACAATAAACTTGTCCAAATATTCCATGAACACCTTGTTCATCATGGTCATGAAGTATGCTGGGGCATTGGTCAGACCAAACGACATTACGGTGTACTCATACAATCCGTATCTTGTGGTGAATGCTGTTTTGGGCACATCCTGTTCTCGAATCTTCAGCTGAAAATAGCCTGATCGCAGATCGATCTTCGAGAACACACTGGCTCCTTTTAACTGGTCAAACAGGTCATTTATATTGGGCATAGGATACTTATTCTTAATCGTTACTTCGTTCAACGAGCGGTAATCCACAACCAGCCTCTTGGTCTTATCCTTCTTTTCCACAAATAGGACGGGTGCTCCCCAAGACGACACGCTGGGTTGAATGAACCCCTTGTCCAACTGTTCCCTAAGATATTTCTTGAGTTCCTTTAACTCGTCCACATCCATCTTGTATGGTCTCTTAGCTATTGGCCCCGTGCCTGGCATCAAGTCAATGAGGAACTCGATATCACGGTCGGGTGGCATTCCTGGTAGTTCCTCCGGGAAGACATCTGGGTATTCCTTTACAATAGGTACCTCCTCCAAGCTAACCCCCTTAAGAGAGTTCACCATGACTTCTTTAAGTGCGAAATTCGACTTGATACGAATCCTCTTCCCTTCCGGTGTTGTGAGCATGACAGTTCTCTTGGCACAATCTATGACTCCTTCATATTCGGTCATCCAATTCATGCCCAAGATTATGTCTAATCCTTGTGATTCTAGAACTACTAGGCTGGTGGGAAAAATGTGTGTCCCAATCCTTAGTTCTAATTCCCGGCAACCGGAGTTTGCCACTATTTCTCCCCCAGGAGAACTTACCCTTAGAGGAAAGTTTATAGTCTCCGTTGGTATCTTGCCTCTATCCACAAATACCCTTGATATGAATGAATGCGATGCACCAGTATCAAAAAGAACAACTGCGGGAATAGAATTGAGTTTGAACTTACCAATCACGGAGTCTGGTGCATCACAAACATCCTCCATAGAAACATGATTCACCGTGGCTTTGACAAACGGATTTGGCTTCTTCCTGTTTCCATTGCCATGGTTATGTCCATTTCCATTCCCATTACCATTGCCATTCTTCCTCTCAGGGCAAGAGGTTGCATAGTGCCTTGTCTTGTTGCACTTAAAGCATGTCACCTCACTGAGATCCTTTCCATTGCTGCCATTGCCATTGCGGTTTTTATGCCCATTGTGTTTGTGGCCACCATGGTTATGACCGTTATGGTTGTGGCCATTATTGTTATAAGGTGGTGGTGAGGAATTGCGCTGCTTCTGGTACGGAACAGAGTGTTTGTGAGGGTTAGATTTCCTCTTGCGATTTTCTATGCTCTTCCTCTTTGATTCAACCACAATGGCTCTGTCCAGGAGTTCCTGAAAGTTATCAAATTTCTGAGCCACAAGCTGAATGGATATCTCATCATTGATCCCTCTTAAGAACTCCTCCTGTCTCTTGGCATCAGTGGAAACATCATCGGGTGCATAACGTGCTAGCTTATTGAAAAGCTCACCATACTCGGTGACAGAACGGTGCAGCTGGTGTAGGTCGCGAAACTCGCGCCTCTTCAGGGTCATGACACCAGCAGCCACATGATGAGTGCGAAAAGCTAACTCAAACTATTCCCAAGTGATAGCATCAATATCCGGGTGGGTGACTTGGTAATTATCCCACCATTCTGCAGCAGGTCCTTCAAGCTGGTGTGCAGCATAATGCACCCTGTCGGCTCCGACAGCTTGCACGGTGTCTAGCTTTTTGTTGATCGTACGCAGCCAGTCATCAGCAATGATTGGCTCAGTGCTGCTAGTGAAGGTAGGTGGGTTCAGCCTCAAAAACCGAGTCAAGCGATCATGTTGAGGAGGTGGCGGAGGTGGTGGTGGTGGCGGGTTGTTGTTGTTGTTTTGCATGTTCTGAGTGAGCAGTTGGATTAGCTGGTTCTGAGTGGCCAAAAGTTGTGCTATTTCTGGCGGGATTTCGGGGTTCGCACGTCTTGGCGGCATCTGTGGGTTTAAGAGAATAGTTAAGAAATAGACAGAAAGACTAAGTAGTAAACTCCTACCCTTATGAAAACACACCAAGCACACAAGGCACACAAGACATAATAACACAGATTTAACACAGAAAACAACCAAGTTTAACTAAACCAGACTTGTCTTGGTATTTATTACATTTGCGAATAACGTTCTACTATAGAATTAAAGGTGGTCCAACTATTACACATCTTCCACGCCTTCCTCTTCCTCGTCCTCGAACGAGTAGCCTTCTTGCTCTAGAGTTGTCTTGTACAACTCCATCTCCTTTGTGGTGGCTTCAAGCTTCTCTTGGAGGTCCTTTATCTCATCCTGTAGCTTCTTGGTAGTGGCTTCCAGCTGCTCCTGAAGTCCCTCCTTCTCTCTTTGTAGCTCCTCCACTAAACTTGACTTCATTGCGGCTTCAAGTTGCTTTACCAAGTCCCTCTTGGAAGCACGCACAACATTGATTATCTTGCAAAGGCCTTCAGTTTGCACTTCATCTTCATCGATCTGCTGTTTGAGTTCCCTAATTCTCTTGTTTTTATTTATCACCCTCTTCTCTTGGTTAGTGAACTTCTTCTCTTGGTCCTGGAATTTTATCTCTTGGAGCTTCATTGCCTCCTCCTGCTGCTTGATCATTTCTTCCTTCTCCTTGATGAGGGCGCATAGCTCGTCGTTCTTCAACATCTCGAGGAAGGTACCCTTCTCAAGGTCATGGATGTGGCACTCCAAGTCTTGATATTGTGTTCTTTGGCGCTTGGTAGAAGTTCTTTCCTCAAAGGTTAACTCCATGGGAATTCCTTCCTCATCTCGTCTTCCAAAGAGGCCGCCGCAGTGTCCTTGGAGAGCTTCATGATGACGTCCACATAGGCGACCAATGAGTTGCTGCAAGCTAATGCTAAGGTCCTTCTCCTTGGAATCGCTAACAATGTGGATTGCTATGTCTTCCTCCGGGTTCTTGCCTCGCTCTTTCCCTGGCTGGATGACCTTGACTCCCCAACAGCCGTCCTTGTGGAGTTTCTTCATTGTGCTCCCCTGGATTGTTGGGAGAGGAAGGTCCAAACATGTGAGTAGATCCATGAGGCATCCACCAAAGCGAAGGGGCTCGATGTCCGCGACGGTGTCGTAGAGGAAGCTTGTCATCTTTGAGTTAGAGAAAAAGAAGGTTAGATACTTAAACAAGTAGAGGAAAGCAGATACTAGAAGTGCGGAGAATAACTTAGTAGGAAAACAAGTAAGGCACTAAAGTTAGAGGTGGTTCCAATCCTAGGGTCACGTCCTACAGGCAACGATGTGCTCTGATACCATCTGTAACGACCTCGGATCGATAAGGATCCTAAGTCCCTGTGATTAACATGCTAGTCCCTGGATCAATAGCTAGCACTCACAGTCGATGAAATATCATGTAAAGCACAAATTCTTTATTACACGGAGAATCCAGAGTATGAAATTATTACAAAAATTGCTTAGCATTATGCTAGCTCAAATAACAGTGGAAACATAAAAGCAGCATGAGTCTATCAACGCCCCAGGCTTGTCGAGTGTAGACCCGCGATCCCTACACACCTTTCAATCTTCGGATTCTGCACATAAGACGTGCAGCCAACAAGTTGGGTCAATACTTTGAATGTATTGGCAAATTACACCAAGGAGAGAAGAGACTATTTCTACATGCAAGGCTGGTTTAGGCTGTAGAGTTCATTTGCTCAAAGCTAGTGTTCTTAAGTAGAGAGAAGAATAGAGGATTGTACTACTTTGTAAACATTTGCTTGGATAAAATAAGGTCGAGTGGCACACGAGGATATTACGCACCAAGTGTCCAAACAACCAAACACTTGGATATTATGCACCAAGCGTCACTTGGATATTACACACCAAGTTCCCAAATTCCCACCCATTAGCGATATTACGCACGCCATGGGGTTTTCAAAACTTTGTTTTTAGAAAAGAGAGAGGAAGATCCTTCAGAGGCTCCATCCTTCAGACGCTCATTGTTGTTTTGTTACCGTGAACACGGCTGATCGATCAGATTGCAATACCCTCGAGAGTTTGTGCACTTTACCCATAATCCATGATCAAGTCCTTTTACAGACAAGACCATGGTGAGGCTTTCCCTTAGTATCCCCTCTACCTTCCGGATCCAACCGTGCCAAGAACCTCCAAATGTTGGTACCCAGGTGAGGTTTCCCACTAAGTACTAGGCCAAGACAGAGCCCATAATGTATCGTGGTTGCACTGGAAGCTTCTGAATTCTGAAACATGGCAGACTTCTTTGATTCCTGGGCGGCCGTCCTCCACCAAAATCACACTCGTTGACCCGACAACCATTCCGCCCAGAAGAAAACTTAGTTTTATTTTGAAGTGGATTTGAGAATAAGTTTGCTCTAGAGAGCCTTTATACTTAGAAAAATTCTTTGTCTTTCGAACCCCCCAACGGTACTTTGTATATATAGCATAGCAAGCAATACTTAGTAAAAACAGGGGTAACCTATTAGTATGGGAAAACCTAAGTATAGCTACTCATGGCATACTATAAAATCATCGCACTTGCAAAATAATACTAAAGGAAAATTCTACTAGATCATCCTACACATGCATACTACAGAATTTTGAAGATCACATGCATAGAATCAAAACTAGGACATAATTATGAACAAGTGGTGTAACTTGCCTTGATTTGAGCAGCACTCTACACAATAGCACTCCTTAGCACACTCCGAGCAATCTAACGAATCACAAACATAGGTCTGATCACAACTTGCTCAAAGCATAACACAAAGGAAATCATGCATGCATGCAACATGGTAGTTTATGCAAGGTTGGTTAAATTGATCAAGGTAGCAAGTTTGTGTTGTGATAGTGTAAGGGTGTCACTAGGATTGATTTTCCCAAGGGTTTAGATCTATTATAGTCTCACTAAACAAATCCTAGGATTATAAGGAGATCAACCATCTAATTAGCCCCAAGCTAGATCTAATGACCCTAAGCAAGTTTGTATAATTTTGTCTAGTAGGCATCATGGAAACAAGGTTATTGCAACAAGAGTTAATTAAAACAGAATTTTAATTATTTTTCCATAGAATAAACACCCCAATCTAGTCATTAAAATCTACACCTAAAACATTACTGTAAACCTGGGATATTATTGTATATTTGGATTCTACTCAAAATTAGGAATCCAACGGTATATTATAAGCTAATTTTGGCCAATTATTCAATTTTATATGAATTTCGCAAGTTTAAAATCAAATCTGCAAACAGATCTAAGCTCCTCTTAAAAGAGCTTGCCAAGTGGCAGCTTCTAACCGGCCCAGCTGGCAAAGGGGGGGGTGACGTGGCGCAGCGCGGTGCGGTGAAACGGCGAGCCGACGTGGCAGCCACGCGGCGTCGTGCGATTGGAGCATACCCCTTCGGGTCAAGAACTAATTCGAGCCACAGATCGAAGATCGAACGGAGGAGGTGGGCGCGGCGACTTACAGTTGCGACGACGGTGGCGGTGGGCGGCGGCGCAGTCGGTGGCGACGGCGGCGGCGCTCGGGTGCACTTCGAGGAAGAAGGATCTGCGGCTGGTGATCGTGTAAGGTCCCCAACCTTTAATAAGTTTGAGCCCCCTGTGTTTACAATGCTAGTACCTGGATCAATAGCTAGCATCCACAGTTTAGATGTAATATCAAGAAACAAAGGTCATAATACAACTTTATAACCAGGAATAAAATAATTTTATTACATCATTACATAGCTCATTAGGCTATTACATTACATTGCAGCGGAATAACTATAGTCATGGGTCCTTCATCTTCAAGGTGCCACAGGCAGATGTTGGTTGTAGACTTTGTAATCCTAATCAATCAATCTTCACTAAAATCAATCAAACCTGCAACATTACAAGTTACAGACACAAGGGTCAATACATTTGAATTGTATTGGCAAGTGATACTTTGGTAGTATAGTGGAGTCTATCATCTATATGCATTTGGCTAAGTGGATTTGAGGCTTGCATTGCTCAAAATAGATTTTTCCCTATCATTTTGAAAATACTAAGTTTTTGTTTGGCAAAAACTTTCCCAAGGCATCTACCAATCAAAGACTGAAGATCCACTCAGGGCATCTACCAATCAAAGACTGAAGATTTGCTTGGCAACAGTTATTGCAAAAACTTTCCCAAGGCATCTACCAATCAAAGACTGAAGATCCTTCTCGAGGCATCTACCAATCAAAGACTGAAGTGCTTGGCAAAATCATTTTTCTCAACCAAAGATTGAAGATCCTCTCAAGGCATCTACCAATCAAAGATTTAAGATTTCACACAACCCTTGTTCACCCACAAGTTTTAATTTAGAAATTGGAATGATGAGATTCTTGAATGCTTCCATGTCTTGATGCTCAAATTGTCCTTTACCAGGGACATGGCTAAGTACTTAGATTTTTACACTCTGCAGAGGTGGTGCACTTTTCCCACAAGACTTGGTTTCCCAAGACAAAATCTTTCAGAAGCATTCCCTTAGACCATCATGGACACGCTCCAACCTATCAAACACTACCACCAACTGTCCATATGGCTAAGTTCTTGCAACCTATATGATCATGGCAGAGCCCATATTGCCAAGTGGTTGCACTTGAAGCTTCTCAACATTTGACATCTCAAATCTCTTTGTTTCCTGGGTGGCCATCCACAAGTGAGATACACTAAGGTAAACCATAAACATGGGCCTTGTGAACCACTCAACCAAAAACCACCTTGCAAGTCCCAATCCACCCAGGAGATTCATTGACTTAGTTGTTTTATTAAACAAAAACATAAGTCCTCAGACTTAGAGATTTTTCCATAGTGTGAATATATATTCCACCCAGGTTTTTCTATTAGCTAGGCTAATCTTGGTAGTAATAGGATTTCTAACTTAGGAAGATTTCCACTAAGGTTTCATCTACTAGGTGCTACTAAAGCAAGGTCTATACTTTAGCAAAATAAAAACCATGCAAGTTTTACTTAGCAAAAACACTAATGCATAGTGAAAATAATGGGACAAAAGATATGAAGCATCACTTGCCTTTTTGGTAGAGGATATAAGTTCACTCCTTGTCCTTGCAACAATCACACTCTTCAAGTCACTACAATTCAATCAAGCAAGGCACAAACTCAATCTACCAATCAAGCAAACACAAATTCAATTTTCATTCCAAACTAAAGTCAAACAAACAATTTTTCACACACACAAAGTAATGGGATCTAAGTCATGCATAAGCATGCAAAGGTTGGTTTTACTGTAAGGATGGTCTCTACTAGGCTTCTAAACTTTGTAAGTTCCAATTTGGTCATTTACCAAAATGGCAAAGTCATTTGCAAAGAGGGTCTCTATTAGATTCCTAAACTTTGTAAGATCCAAAATGGTCATTTACCAAAGTGGCAAAGTTAAAGTAATGCATGCAAGCATGCCAAGCTTTGTTTTGAAAAAGTGGTTCCTAATGGGTCATAGACATTTGGGTACACCTAATGGTCATTTTGTGAACTGGCTAAGTCATTTGCAAAAGGTTTCACTATAAAACCATTTTCAAAACAAAGTGTCATTTTATGTGGTGTAGAAATATTTTTACTAAGGCACTAACCTATAGGGTTCAACAAATGAGTTGCTATTGCAAAACTTGGTGTTTGGGTCAGTAGGTTTGGTCTAAACCATTTTCTCAAAGTTTTCTTTACAAAAACATTTTTGTAAACAAAACAATAGTTTTGTTTGGCTAGAAATGGACTAAACTAATTAATCCATTCTAAACCTTTACAAAAATCATTTTCCAAACTATGGGTTGGTTCCTAGGGTCAGTAAGGTCACAACAAACCAATTTGCAAAGGTTTTAACCTTAAAAACATTTTCAAACAATTTTTCTAATCTACACAAACTCACAAAAGAATCTGCAAAGTTAAACAAGCTAACAAATACTATTTGGTCTCGTCAACGAGTGAGTGAGAGGGAGAAGTGGGTCCAGTCTGTCACTCTCTGTGTGGGTTAACTATTTGGTGCCAAAAGTTTTCTGAGGGAAAATAGAGGTGGGCTAGGTGGGCTGCTGCTGGGCCTATTGGGCTGCTGGCTGGGCTGGTCACTGTGCACTATTTTTTTTCTGTCTGCACATTTTTCTTTTCTAAATCTTTTTCTGTTTTGAATTTTCATTCAATTTCTCAAGCAATAAAACCACACTCAAATCAAATTCAAACAATCAACAACTTTTCATTTGAATTTGGTTCTGTTTAACAACATAATCCAAATCTCAAAATGAAATAATATATTTATTTTTTTTATTTATTTTAGGATCCATTTATTAATTAAATAAAATGGATCTTTAGTTTATTAATAGTGTTTGATTTATTTAATAAAATTTCCATTTGGAATCCAATTATTTTCAAAACCAAACCAGAAGGTTTTATTTGAAAAATAAAAGAATACTTGGAAACTTTATTTAAATAAATAAATAAGTTTTGGTGTTTAATTAAAATGGGAAAGCCTTTACTTAAATAAAATTGGATATTTAAATCCTTATTATTTTACTTAAATAATTCTTTACTCATTTTAATCAAAACCTTTTAATAAAAGATTTCAAAGTAGTAATAAAATACTTGGTGTTCATTTAAAATGGGAAAAGCCTTTACTTAAATAAAATTGGATATTTAAATCCTTATTATTTTATTTAAATAAACCTTTACTCATTTTATCAAAACAAGATATTTTATTACAAAAGTTTGGCCAAAATTAATTTAGCTCACCTTTTCATTTGAAAACAAAGTCTTTTATTAAAAGATCTAAATTAGTGTTTCCCAAAACAATTTATTTTCCTTTGATAAATGTTTATCCTTTTAATCCCTTTAGGATTAATTGTTGATCAAATTTGGTATGGATCAAATCCATAGATTTGGAGTTACTTTGGAAAATGATTTCCTTCCATTAGGGTTTAAGGTTTTGGATTTACTTTCCTAGTGTTCAAATTTCCAGATACATTCATTGAGGAATGCATTTCCCTTGATTTGGATTTTTGTTGAATTCAAACTTCTACCAAAGTTTGTTCAAGATGGGATTTCAAGTTTCCTTTTAGAAACAAAAGTTTCTTTTCACCCTGATTTTCAACAAAAAATTATTTTGTTTATTTTATTTTTCACATTACAAGATTTGGAAAATCTTGGGATTTGACAGGCTACCACCCTTAAAAGAAATCTCGTCCCGAGATTTGGGGAGGTTAGGGTTACAAGCAGGCTCAAAAGCATCTAGGGTACTACCACCCTTAAAAATTTTCCAACTAGACTACATCTTGGCTTGCTTGGAATCTTGATGAAACTTCCTTGGGAAAACTTCTGCATATTGGCCTTTATTTCCATACTTGACTCATGGGCCAAGGTTGAGTTTCTCCATAGGCTTGTTCAACTTGTTCATCATCTTTTCTGGACAATTGCTTGCATAGTGTCCTGGTTTCTTGCAATTGAAACAGTGGATATCTTGGGGTTCTTTACGTTGCTCTTGTGGACAAGTTGCTACATAGTGGCCTGGTTCTTTGCAATTGTTGCACACTACTTGGACGATCTCTTTATTCTTTGGGTTCTCTGGGCATCCACTGGGGTAGTGTCCCATTTCCTTACATTTACGACATTGCACAAGACTCATGTCCTGTCTTGGTTTCTTGGGTTTCTTTGATCCTTTGAATTGGGTTGTCTTGTTTGGAGGTATAAGTGGTCCTTTTCCTTTGTCATCAACATTTTTGGCATACTTGGATCCTTCTTGTTTCCTTTGTTCAACAATGGCATAGATGGGGCATTGGGTAGGGACATGGTCGTTTCCTTCACAAAGGTAACAAGTAGCTTGAGAGGTAGGACATTGTCCAATAGGATGTTTCTCTTCACAGTTAGGACATTGATCTTCATGCTCCTTGGAAGTATGGTCCTTGTCTCCACAAATAATGCAAGCTGGGTCTCCATCTAGAATAACATTCTTGTCATCCTTGTTGTCATACACTCTTTTGGGATAGTTTTATTCCATGCTGATCATTTGATTAGTCACCTTAAGCATCAGTTGGGATTGTTCCTCCAAAAACTTTTGCAGAGTAGGGTCTTTATCACTATTGTTGGCTATGAACTGAGCTGTCAGTTGGCTCAACTGGTGTTGGGTTGCTATGAGCTCTCTCATGTTGTCCTCTTGATTATTGTTGTTGTCATCATCCTTGATGTTGGAGTCTCTTGGAGAAGTCATCTGTTTGGGTTGAATTGGGATTAGAATAGACAAAAGGTTTCTAAGGGAATCAATCCTAATCACACACAACACAATTCACACAAGCAAAGTGCAAGCAATCACAAACCAAACACTCCACTCAAACAACAAGTTTCAAGCACATTTTTAGACAACAAAATAATTTTGTTACACCACATAAGTTGGTGTGTTTGACTTATCTATAAATATGGTGGTCCATCTATATGGTTCACTTGTGATCTTTCCATCCTTCTTGGTTGATTCTTCTTGGATGAGTTCTTTTTCTTCTTGAGAAAATTCTTGGTCACAAAAACTTCAAAGGTGATGATGGCTCCTTCTAAGTTGTTTTTCCTTAGTCTTCAACTCTTGGGCAAAATTTCTTGTATCACTTGTAGTCCTTAATGATATCCAAGTTGGAAGTCCTTGGTGAACATGCTGAAGATGTTGAAGTCATTAGAGTTGATGAAGTTGAAGAAGTCATTTGCACATGGTGAAGTCTTAGGTCATGGGGTAGGCTTTTCCATTAAGTTTGAAGTAGAAGAGATGTAGAGTTGAAAGCAAAATGGTTGAGGAAAGAGTTATAAGATTGTTTGTAAATAAGTTTTGGAACAAAACAATTCCTATTTTTCTAAGGGTTTTTGTCCAATCCTAGGGTTACAAATCCTACAGGCAACACAGTGCTCTGATACCATCTGTAAGGTCCCCAACCTTTAATAAGATTGAGCCCCCTGTGTTTACAATGCTAGTCCCTAGATCAATAGCTAGCATCCACAGTTTAGATGTAATATCAAGAAACAAAGGTCATAATACAACTTTATAACCAGGAATAAAATAATTTTATTACATCATTACATAGCTCATTAGGCTATTACATTACATTGCAGCGGAATAACTATAGTCATGGGTCCTTCATCTTCAAGGTGCCACAGGCAGATGTTGGTTGTAGACTTTGTAATCCTAAGCAATCAATCTTCACTAAAATCAATCAAACCTGCAACATTACAAGTTACAGCCACAAGGGTCAATACATTTGAATTGTATTGGCAAGTGATACTTTGGTAGTATAGTGGAGTCTATCATCTATATGCATTTATCTAAGTGGAGTTGAGGCTTGCATTGCTCAAAATAGATTTTTCCCTATCATTTTGAAAATACTAAGTTTTTGTTTGGCAAAAACTTTCCCAAGGCATCTACCAATCAAAGACTGAAGATCCACTCAGGGCATCTACCAATCAAAGACTGAAGATTTGCTTGGCAACAGTTATTGCAAAAACTTTCCCAAGGCATCTACCAATCAAAGACTGAAGATCCTTCTCGAGGCATCTACCAATCAAAGACTGAAGTGCTTGGCAAAATCATTTTTCTCAACCAAAGATTGAAGATCCTCTCAAGGCATCTACCAATCAAAGATTTAAGATTTCACACAACCCTTGTTCACCCACAAGTTTTAATTTAGAAATTGGAATGATGAGATTCCTGATTGCTTCCATGTCTTGATGCTCAAATTGTCCTTTACCAGGGACATGGCTAAGTACTTAGATTTTTACACTCTGCAGAGGTGGTGCACTTTTCCCACAAGACTTGGTTTCCCAAGACAAAATCTTTCATAAGCATTCCCTTAGACCATCATGGACGCGCTCCAACCTATCAAACACTACCACGAACTGTCCATATGGCTAAGTTCTTGCAACCTATATGATCATGGCAGAGCCCATATTGCCAAGTGGTTGCACTTGAAGCTTCTCAACATTTGACATCTCAAATCTCTTTGTTTCCTGGGTGGCCATCCACAAGTGAGATACACTAAGGTAAACCATAAACATGGGCCTTGTGAACCACTCAACCAAAAACCACCTTGCAAGTCCCAATCCACCCAGGAGATTCATTGACTTAGTTGTTAAACAAAAACATAAGTCCTCAGACTTAGAGATTTTTCCATAGTGTGAATATATATTCCACCCAGGTTTTTCTATTAGCTAGGCTAAGCTTGGTAGTAATAGGATTTCTAACTTAGGAAGATTTCCACTAAGGTTTCATCTACTAGGTGCTACTAAAGCAAGGTCTATACTTTAGCAAAATAAAAACCATGCAAGTTTTACTTAGCAAAAACACTAATGCATAGTGAAAATAATGGGACAAAAGATATGAAGCATCACTTGCCTTTTTGGTAGAGGATATAAGTTCACTCCTTGTCCTTGCAACAATCACACTCTTCAAGTCACTACAATTCAATCAAGCAAGGCACAAACTCAATCTACCAATCAAGCAAACACAAATTCAATTTTCATTCCAAACTAAAGTCAAACAAACAATTTTTCACACACACAAAGTAATGGGATCTAAGTCATGCATAAGCATGCAAAGGTTGGTTTTACTGTAAGGATGGTCTCTACTAGGCTTCTAAACTTTGTAAGTTCCAATTTGGTCATTTACCAAAATGGCAAAGTCATTTGCAAAGAGGGTCTCTATTAGATTCCTAAACTTTGTAAGATCCAAAATGGTCATTTACCAAAGTGGCAAAGTTAAAGTAATGCATGCAAGCATGCCAAGCTTTGTTTTGAAAAAGTGGTTCCTAATGGGTCATAGACATTTGGGTACACCTAATGGTCATTTTGTGAAGTGGCTAAGTCATTTGCAAAAGATTTCACTATAAATCATTTTCAAAACAAAGTGTCATTTTATGTGGTGGAGAAATATTTTTACTAAGGCACTAACCTATTGGGTTCACCAAATGAGGGAGACAGAGGAGTTGCTCACCGGGCTCAGGGGGTCACGGCGATGCTCGGGGAGGTGTTGGTCGGACGAGGGGCGCTCGGGGGCAGGCGTAATTGCTCGCCGGAGTAGAGAACGACATCGGACGGCTCTGTCCACGGTCGAAGACGATGCTGTGGTCCACGAGAAGACAAACGGAAAGCACTGTAAGACGCGCAAGGGTACAGCGGTGATGTGAGCGTGAAGGAGGAGGAGAGGGGCGGTCTGGTTTTACCGGGGAAGCTCAACGGAGTTGAAGTCAGACGGTGGCGCTCGGAGTTCGGTCGGAGTCGTCGCTGCAGATCACGAGAAGACAGACCGAGGGCAGGGTTAGACGCAGGAGATCATGGCGGAGCTGTGAGCGTGAACGAGAGGGCTCGGGGTGGTCAGCTCTTACTAGGAAAAACTCGTCGGAGACAGACAAACGGCGGCGCTGTTCAGAGCTCGTTGCAGACGTTGCTCGGGGGCGCCCGCGGTCGAACTAAAAGTGCTGGGAGGTGCGTCTAGGAGTGGGGAAGCTGCTAGGTTGTTCGGAAAGGCACGGGGTGGAGAGGTTTCGTCGGAATCGTCACTGGACCATGTCGGAGCAGAGGATGCTCGGGGAGGAATTGGGGCGGCCTGGTGGCGTGCTTTGGGGAGGAGACAGAGGGGAACGAGAGAGGAGTCACAGGCGTCTAAATAGCTGTGGTCGCTGCGAGGAATTATCGCGCGTTAAGGCGAATTCAAGCGCAAGAAATCAAGGCAGAAACGGCCGCGCTGTGAGGGGAAGAAGGAGTCGCGGGGAGGACGATGAGCAGTAGAAATGGGGTCCACCGGTCAGTGGGAAAGGATGAGGGAACGGGGTCCACTTGTCATCTGCTTAGCGGGTTCCTTTCGCGGTGAAGAAAAACGGTTTGGGGGAAATAAGAGGAGGTGGGGTCGTCTCGTCAGCGAGTGAGTGAGAGGGAGAAGTGGGTCCAGTCTGTCACTCTCTGTGTGGGTTAACTATTTGGTGCCAAAAGTTTTCTGAGGGAAAATAGAGGTGGGCTAGGTGGGCTGCTGCTGGGCCTATTGGGCTGCTGGCTGGGCTGGTCACTGTGCACTATTTTTTTTTCTCTCTGCACATTTTTCTTTTCTAAATCTTTTTCTGTTTTGAATTTTCATTCAATTTCTCAAGCAATCAAACCACACTCAAATCAAATTCAAACAATCAACAACTTTTCATTTGAATTTGGTTTTGTTTAACAACATAATCCAAATCTCAAAATGAAATAATATATTTTTTATTTATTTTAGGATCCATTTATTAATTAAATAAAATGGATCTTTAGTTTATTAATAGTGTTTGATTTATTTAATAAAATTTCCATTTGGACTCCAATTATTTTCAGAACCAAACCAGAAGGTTTTATTTGAAAAATAAAAGAATACTTGGAAACTTTATTTAAATAAATAAATAAGTTTTGGTGTTTAATTAAAATGGGAAAGCCTTTACTTAAATAAAATTGGATATTTAAATCCTTATTATTTTACTTAAATAATTCTTTACTCATTTTAATCAAAACCTTTTAATAAAAGATTTCAAAGTAGTAATAAAATACTTGGTGTTCATTTAAAATGGGAAAAGCCTTTACTTAAATAAAATTGGATATTTAAATCCTTATTATTTTATTTAAATAAACCTTTACTCATTTTATCAAAACAAGATATTTTATTACAAAAGTTTGGCCAAAATTAATTTGGCTCACCTTTTCATTTGAAAACAAAGTCTTTTATTAAAAGATCTAAATTAGTGTTTCCCAAAACAATTTATTTTCCTTTGATAAATGTTTATCCTTTTAATCCCTTTAGGATTAATTGTTGATCAAATTTGGTATGGATCAAATCCATAGATTTGGAGTTGCTTTGGAAAATGATTTCCTTCCATTAGGGTTTAAGGTTTTGGATTTACTTTCCTAGTGTTCAAATTTCTAGATACATTCATTGAGGAATGCATTTCCCTTGATTTGGATTTTTGTTGAATTCAAACTTCTACCAAAGTTTGTTCAAGATGGGATTTCAAGTTTCCTTTTAGAAACAAAAGTTTCTTTTCACCCTGATTTTCAACAAAAATTTATTTTGTTTATTTTATTTTTCACATTACAAGATTTGGAAAATCTTGGGATGTGACAGATCGTCTCCTCCTCACGGTCCCGTCTGTCGCCTCGATTTCGGCCCCCTCTTCCTCTAACGGTGGCGCTGGCAACGTCTCTCCCGCAGCTCCGGCGAGCAATTGGCGATGGCACGCTGCGGTAGACGTTGGGCAAGGCAGGTGAGACGAACCAGTCGAGCGTAGGGATCATCCCAGGGAGAAGAACAGGGAGAGGGGAGGCTCAGCATCGACTCAACTCAGCTGGTCGGCGGCGGCTTGTTCCAGCGGAACCGGGGAAAGCTATAGGGTTTCGCGAGCTTGGGAACGGATGGAGGTGGTCGTGCGGCTGAGCATATATACACGGCCTGGGGGAGTCCTGGCCGGACACAGGAGACAGAGGATCGTGGCCGACGGGGACTCTATCCCGTTCGTGTTGGGGAGAGGAGAGGGATGACAGGTAGGGTAGGGCTGTCGGTGGCAGGGGGAGTGGGCCGAAGCTGGGCTGCGGAGGCTGGCGCAGTTAGGCTGGCTGCCGCGTGGGCGCTGGTGGGCTGCGCTGCGGCCCAGTTAGGTAGGGTGTCCCCTTTTTTTTCTTTTTCTACACTTTTCAATTTCTGTTTTAATAGAACCTAAATAACTTTTGCAAACTAAGTCCAAAATTGATGAAACTTGTTTCTAAGCTTTCATAAAATTAAGGTGGTCAACATAGGACCATGGTTTACTGTTTTTACATAGCTTTTGAAGGGTCAAACTACTACAACAAGGGTGCTCACTTATGGGAATATTTAATAGGGTTTTTAAATGGGTTTATGTGTTAGGATTTTTTTATTGCAATTTTTCAAATGTAGGATGCAATGATGCAAGGATGATGCATGACACTAATAACATCCTAATACAGAATCTGGGATGTTACACCATGGGATCAGTAGTTCCCGAGAACTTTGCAGGCCTCAGTCTAAAGAATCTGGTGAGCATGTCAAATCCTGGTGGATTGTTCTGATTGTTGTTGTTGTTGTTGTTATTGTTGTTGTTATTCTGATTCTGCATGAAAGTGGTCATCATCTGCATCAGCTGTGCCTATGCTGTCATCAGCTGCTGCATCTCGGGGGTGACATTGTTGTTGTTCGGGTTGGGGTTGGCACGTCGAGGAGGCATCTGTGGTTTTCAATAAGGATAAGAATGAGATACCGATAGATGCTTAACATGCACAATACAACACTTAGACAATCACCAAACAAGCATCAAAACAACATAAAGTTCAATGACATAAACAATAAGTTTGAAAGGCAAACACACCAATATCAAGCCATCCACATGTTGGATGGGCATTGCGACTCAATAATTAAAAGCATGGTAAATGATAGATAAATGAGTAGTCATTACTACTCCTCTGCATCAACCTCCTCATCAACAAGTGTAAGACCTGCGTTCTCCATAGCGGTCTTGTATTCCTCGACATTGGTAGTGAAGGCCTCTATCTTGGACTTAAGAGCCCTCTTCTGTGAACGAAGTCTCTCAATCACACCCTGCTGATGCTCGAGCTCGAAGTCCTTGGCCTCTAGTTCTGCAGTCATCTCTCGAATCCTCTTGTTCCTATCTTGGACTCTTTTCTCTTAGCTTTTGAACTTTTTGTCCTGGCTCTCGAACTTAGCCTCCATTTCCTTGACTATCTCGTCTTGCTCCGCGAAGAGCTTGTCCTTCTCACGAAGCTGCACCTGGAGCTCGTCATTGGTAAGCATGACGTTGGTCCTATTAGTATCTAGGTGCCTAAGTAGAACCTCTAGGTCCTGAAGGTATAGACGAATCGGCTCTGCCGTTTCTCTAGCTGCATCCTCGAACTCAATAGCCTCACCATCCTCGTCACGTCTTCCGAAGGCGTGAAAGTGAGTACCTCTAATCTCCTGAGAGTGCCTCCCTAACAGACGCCCAAGTAAATCCTGCATGACTACTTCTAGGCCTCTCTCCCTGTCGTCGTGATAAGCTTGAAGGTGATAGCCTCCGTGGCAGGCTCAGTTTGGCGTCCTAGCTGAGTAACCTTGAAGCCCCAAAGGTCCTTCCTCTCAAACTTGGTGAGGGGAAGCATCATGATGCTAGGGAGCGGAAGATTGAGCACACTAGTGAGCTCAATAATACGAGTGCCAAAACGAGTTCCCTTGAACTCTTCAGTCGTGCTGATAGTAACATTAGGCATCTATTTTATAAGATAGAGAAAAGTTAGAGAAAATCACAAGACAAAGCATCACAAGCATATCATTGAAAATCAAACACACAAGTCATGGCATAGATAAATCCATTACAAGCATCCAAGGTTCAACATAACTTAGACAACATTTTTGGAAAATAAAAACGATAAGTGTGGTGGTCCAACTAACGAAGTTCATTATAACTCTCACTCACTAGACAAAATGGCTATCAAAGCATCCTTAGTAGCCATTTGTCTATCTTGTTCACAAGATTCCCAAATCAAGTCTATGATGTCTTCCCTTAGTTGTTGGTTGGTAGTTTCCAACTCTTAGGTATGTTTCTTTTCTTCCCTAAGGTCATTTTGGGTGTTAAGCATTCTGCACTTGAGTCTATTACCAAGCTCTTTGATGGCATTACAAGCTTCATCCCTTGCAGAGTCAAAGAATGTGGTGTGCATTACTGAGTTGGTGACCATGCAGAATCCTGATTCTTTGTGGTTGTCTTCCTTGTTTTTATACAAGTGAAGTTGCACCCACCAATACTCCTCTCCTTCATCCATCACAGGGAAACCTTTGTACACAGTTGCACCATGTATCCCCATGGTAACCATAAGGTCCTTGAGGGCTTTTGGAAATTCAGTCTCACACTCCAAAGTCATGGTCATGAGTGGTCCCTTCCTTACGGCTTCGTTGATGGATTTCATCTAAAAATAGAGATGATAAAGAAGATTGGGAAAGTTTACGAGAGAAAAGACAAGTGTAGAAAATTTTCAAAGTGTTAAAATTTTCCTTAGTGGTTTCTAATCCAATCCTCTGGTTATAATCCTATAGGCAACACAGTGCTCTGATACCATCTGCAAGATCCCTCCCTTATAAAGGTAAGGATCCCTGTGATTGCAATGCTAGTCCCTGGATCAAATGCTAGCATCCATAGTTTAAGATGAAGTAGACAGAAACAAAGGTCATTATTACATCATCATTCCAGAGATAACATAGTCTTTTACAACTCCATGCCTATGGGCCTAATACAAGAGTTCATTCATAACAATAAAAGTAAAGTCTTCATCTTCATGTGCCACAAGCAAGCATGTTGAGTGTAGACTCATAACCCCTAATCATCATCAGAGTAACCTACAACATCACAAGTTACATCCACAGTGGGTCAATACATTGGAATAGTATTGTCAAGTGATACCTTAGTAAAATATTAGCATCTAGTTACTACATGGATTTGGATAAGTGTAGCTTAGGCTTGCTTTGCTCAAAATAGGTTTTACCTATTAGTTGAAAACACTAAGTTTTTTTCTTTGAAAAAACTTTCCCGAGGAACCACCAATAGAAATTGGTGAACCTTCACCCTTGTTCAACCTCAAGTTTTAACTTAGAAAATTGGGATGAGGAGATTCTTGATATCTTCCATGTCTTGATGCTCAAGTTGTCCAATACCAGGGACATGGCTAAGTACTTAGATTCTTCCATCTGCAGAGGTTGTGCACTTTCCCCGCAAGACTTGGTTTTCACCAAGACAGGACCTTTCAGAAGCCTTCCCTTAGACCAAGATGGACGCGCTCCAAACCTATCATTCCCCTACCACCAACTGTCCATTTGGCTAAGTTATTACAACCTATATGGTCCAGGCAGAGCCCATAATGCCATGTGGCTACACTAGAAGCTTCTTAACATTTGGCATCTCAAATCCCTTTGTTCCTGGGTGGCTTTCCACAAGTGTGATACACAAGGTAAACCATAGAAATGGGCCTTGTGTAACCACTCAACACAAACCAATCTTTCCATTCCACCCAGGTGTTTCATTCACTTAGTTGTTTTATTAAGCAAAACATAAGTCAAAGACTTAGAAATATTTCTCATAGCATGAATATATAATCCACCCTTGGTTGCTACTAGCTAGGCTAAGCATGGCAATAGCAAGTATCTTAACTTAGAGGATATTCTAACATTACTACAACTACTAGGATTTCCCAAGCATAGCATATAGATACTTAGCAAAATAATCATGCAAGTCCTATACAAAATATTTCTAATGCATAGGTAAAATATTGGGATAAAATTATGAAGCACCACTTGCCTTGGTAGTTTGAGGAGTATCAACAATCTTCACAACCATAATCACTATTAGCACCAAAATCTACACATAAAATAATGGCACCAAATTCACATATCAAAAATATACAAGAAAAATATATGAATGCATGCAAATGCCAAGTGATGATTTTTCTACACCAAACAAGACAAGTAAACAATACTGAATCATAAACAAGACCAAGACACACTAAATAATCTCTATTTGACCTTTAATTCATTTTTCAAATTATTCCTACACTCAAAATAAGTCTACAAATGTCTCTGCAAAAATAACCAATTTTACAGAAGCAAAACATTAAACACATTGCATAAATGGATAGCATTCTTTCTCCTGATTCCAATGATATAAAATTTGTAAAATTTGAACGTGTGGAACAAAAGTTATGAATTTTACAAGTTTGAATCACTAATAGATCTAATTTCTGTTTTTAAAATGAATAACAGGCCACGCGGCGTGTTCTGATTGGCCCGTACCGGTTCGGCCGGATCGATCAATGAGGGCCATTGGATTTAAAGAAGATCGTGCGGCACAGATCTAGCGTACCCTTTCGCGTAAGTTATTCTATGACAGCCGACAGATCAAGATCTAACGGCTATCGATCAAGCGACCACAGATGGGCGGTGCTAGCGACGGCGGCGCGGCGGCGCGGCTCTGCCAGTGATGTTCCGATGGCTACGGAGGGGGCTGGAGTCAGCAGAGGGGCTTACCGAGCTCGTGAGGTTGTTGCGGTGCTCGAGGTGGTCGAGGGAGAGACAGGGGCACACGGACTCAGCTGCTATTGCTCGTCGGAGTGAAGCCTGTCGTCGGGCATGGTTGTTCGTCGATGTAGCCGACATTGTAGATCATGCCAGAGGGAAACAAGCGGCATGTTAGATGCGGCGAACGATGCTGGTCATGCGAGTATCAAAGGAGGTCAAGGCGCGCTCAGGACTAACCAGAATAACTCGCCGGAGTTGAGTTGAGCTTCAGTCGCTTCTAGAGGTGGACGATGGCGACGTCCTAGGGTGATTCAGAGCAAAATAAAGGCATGAGAAGATGCGCAAGGACATACTGATCACGGTCATTTGAATCAGAGACAGGGGGTGGTCGATGCTTACCGGAATCGCACGCCGGAGACGCTCGGTACCGCGGCGGTGCAAGTGGGATTGTGGGCAGCCTGGTGGCGGAGAAGAGGAGTTGAGTGAGGGGAAAGATGCAAAGAGGAGAGGGGGTTAAATAGCCGGTGAGGGGCGAGGAGATCGCGCGGTATTGATCGGCAATTAAGCCCGCTTCATTCGCGGCAGCGATGGAGGTAACGGCGGCGTCGACGCGGTCGGGGGGTGCGGGGTTTGGGGACGACGACCACGTGGCGTTTGGGTCCACCGGTCAGCGAGCGCGGGGTAGGTCTGCGTCGCGTGAGAGAGAGAAAGAAAAGCCTCGGGTGGGCTTACTGGGCTGAGTCTGTTGTTGGGCTGAAATGCTGGCGCAGGCCTTTTTCCATTTCTTTACTCTTTTTCTTTTTCTGTTTCGATTTTTAGGAAACACTTTCAAATTAATTCAAAATGTGTTTGATTTCAAATTCTTTCTGGATTTTTTATCAAGTGAAACTTGCACATATTTAAGTATAAAACCATGTTGTTTCACCAAACATGCTTGGTCCTTTGGAGTTTTCAAAGAGAACAGTGCCTTTGCCAATGTTTTAATAAAGATCTAAAAATAGTTTAAAATCATATTTTTTTTTTGAAATTTGTATCCAAGCTTTGGAATACAACATTCAACCATAGTATCTATATATTTGTTTTAAAATAATCAATCTCATATAAAGAGAGTAGCATTGGATCAATGCTTTGCTTACATAAAATAATAAGCATTCAAATGCTTCTGTTTTTGTAATAACTTTGAAAATGATCCTAATATGATCATGAATGCATGGATGATATGCAAAGCTTTGAAAACATGATTTTAGGGATGTTACACTTGTATTCATTTATAGACGCTAGTACCGACCAAGGATACAAGGACGAAGGAGACTACTATGAGGAAGAAGCCGAGGAGAACTTCAACCACTGCTCTGCACAAGGCAAGCTTCACTATAAAACTTAACTTAGCAAGCTATCCTAGCAAGCTTCACTATAAAACTTAACTTAGCAAGCTATCATAGCAAGTTAACCCTTGCATTATAACTATGCCCACTAGATGCATTAAACATGCATTAGTTACACCACTTAATTATACCAAACCCAGTTTTACTTGCAAGCTTAGTTATTTTATTTCTTTATCAAAGCTTTTTTACTTTTGTTTACTTAGTGACTTGTAGATTTTAGAAATATTATTAAAGGTGGCATAAAGAGCATAAAACTTGGCCTCAGATAGATAAATCTTGATGTCATCCTGATGCATGAGATTGAACTTAGATAACTCACACTTGATTATCACCCCTCATTAGTGTTTATCCCCCACTTGTAGTTGCTAGTGATAAGCATAAACCTTGATCACTTTAGATGGGAATACTTGGTGAAAATGGTTACGAATACCTTAGAATGATGAGTCATTCTACTGAAATGTTTTGACATGTGTTCTGGAACACCAGATGATTTTGATGATGAAAATGTTGAGGCATGAGCCTTAGCCCTTTATAAAACTGATGGTTGTCTGGATGCGATACCATTCCAATTTTACCGTACAACCACAATACTCGAAATTTGGGCGGGGCTTGACTGGAAGTTTATATACCTTAGTATGGGTTCCCATGCGGCCAAGGTTTGAGCTGATGATACCTTGTGAAGATTTTCCACCTGTGCAGTTCCTAAGAAGACAGTTGGTCATGGTTGGGAGACCAAACTCATAGGAGAGGTGCCTATACTATGGCATGTAATTGAAAGGTTAGGATTTATTATCCGCATACTGAGTATGGTGAATTCAGGATTGTTCCTGACGGATGTATCGAATATTGTGGTGAAAGTGTACCACCTCTACAAAGTGTCAAACTATTCGAATAGCCGTGTCCGCGGTTATGGACAGTTACAGTGGCCATACTATTCCGTTGTCAGATGTTTTCAAAATGACTTGTGAATTGAATTGTGATTTTGACTTGACCATAATAGGGTTGTGATATGAAAATTCAAGTTCCGACTTAGGTGTTACAAAACTTTCAGCTAGCTTCCTTTGCTTCTGAACTCAGTTAGAGATAAATCTGGCTTTTTGCAAAACAACCTAGAGCCTAGTATTTCCTACTCAAAACCACTTCACTTGTTAGTATTATTTTCCGAGTACTTAAAAAGTACTCATGGCTTTGTCCCTGGCTATTCCCATGGCCATACTATGAAGAGGACTATCAGGAGGATGGACCGCAGGAAGGTTACGACAACTAGGGTCATCTCCCATCGTCAGCATTGCCTATCACCATGAAGATGGAGCCTTTCCCACGCTACCATATTATTACGTTATTCCACTGCTATGATTGTATTAAGATTGGATCATGAGATCCTTTATTTTTTGTTAGACCTTATGTATGGTTTGTAATGGATGATGTACAATGATATCAAATCTGTTATGTCTCGCAAAAATGGTAATCCTGGAGATGCGATGTATGGCATAACAGACATCTGGGATTAAAAATCCGGGTGTTCTACAGTAATTATATTATACAACAATCCACTAAGATCAACTTATACTCTAAGTCTCATATCATAAGACTTACGATGAAGCAGGAAAAGTATTGTGACAGACAAGACAATACAACATTTATCACACACAAAACTAATCATAAGAAGAATAGTATACGAGCTGGACAATTCACCAATTGGTTGCAATAATAAGTAGTGCATGCTAATTAAATGTAACTAGCATAAGCATCTACCATGCAATTAGAGCCAATTAAAAAATATAAGCTATCTTATATAGTAATCATCATGTAAAACAGTCCACTTTGGGCAGTTTTTACTCTGGTCATAAGACGTATGATGAAGTAGCCAAAATAATGCAACAAACAAGATGATGAAATCTTCATCACGCGCAAAACAGATCATAAGCTGAATAGTACATACAAGCCGGACAATTGAAAAATTGGTTGCTATAATAAGCAGTGTGGGACGATTGAACCTAAGCAAGATAAGCATCAATAACGTGATTAAACAGGCAATTAAAAAGTATAACATACGGTAGTGATTGTTCTATAGAACTGATTATGTGACAACTCACTATGAACAATTTCTACTATGATCATAAGGCATATAAGGAAGCATCCAAACTAATCCAAAAAAGAAAGATAATGCAACCTTTATCGCATGCAAACAGATCATAAGCCGAACTAGTATACATGTAGTTAAATAGGATATACACAATAAAACAACTATCATGCAAGTAAACAAAATATAACTTATGGTGCTGATTGTTCTATAGTAATCATCATGTAATACATTCGACTATGAGCAATTTATAATCTGATCAAAAGACACAGGATGAAGCAGCCAAACCAATGGAATAACCAATATAATGCAAACTTTATCTGTCTATAAACTAATCATAAGTCAAATACTCTGAATCTCACTTATCAATTGGTTGCAATAATAAGCAGGGCATGACAAATAAACATAAGAGGGTACACATCTTTCAGGCACCAGAAAAATATAACCTATGATGTTGATTGTTGAACAGTAATCATCCTGTAAAATAGACAACTATGAAAAATTTATACTTTTCTCATCAGACATATCATGAAGCAGTAAAACTAATGCAACAGACAAGATAACGCAACCCTGATCACAAGCCTTGTAAAATCACAAGAAATTTCACAGGAAAAATAAATAAGAGAGATTAACTTCAACAAAATAGGAAAATTGGTGGCATGAACAGGATAATGAACAACACTTCACAGGGAAAGTATGAAAAACATGAGTATCACACATGAGCGTGTTTACTTGCCTGCAGGCTGTAGGGACTTTTGGATACCATGTTTCTTGTAGTGACCCTTGGCACGTGGTATCGAGCTGGATGGAGAGGTAGCAGATGTGACACCCTCGGGATCAGGGCTAAACAAATCCTAGACCTTCGTCTGACATAAACTCAACCTTGAGCTCGAGGATATCTAGTGAAGAATCGGTAACACGACACTGACCCTATGATACAAAATTTATTATAGCAAGCTCATAACTGAGCGAATAACCAAATTATTACAAGCAGAGGTCACTGACCACAAACATCAAAGAACAGAAGGAAAATTGTGCTATTAAGTGTAGCAAACTTAACAAATGGCCTAAGAGGCCTGAAGCATAATGATGACGTCCCAGCCCATAGATTCCAGGCAGCCGGCCGGGAACCCCAAGCTACTCATCGGTGTCGACGTCATACATAACTCATCTTTAGGGGAACACTTACTCTGCCAAAAGTATCAACAAAGCAAGGGTGAGTACAGGGTGTACTCCACAAGACTTATGGCTGGTGGAGTTATTTTGCATAAAGCCATCTTTGTTTTGTAAGACCATAGGGGGAGAATCTCGTCTAATCAGAGTATTTTAAAAAGGGGATAAGAGAGTGACATCTCTGAAATATTGATCATCATCATTGATATCCGCCAAGTCATCATCATCTACCAACTAGGATCACCCCCTCGTACCCATGAGGAAGCATCAGTTTTACGATTAGGTTATAGTTCTCTATGATCTTAGAATTTGGTCACCAAGCATTCATAACCGTGAACACGGATTTTCGAAAAGATTTAACCCTGCAGGGGTGTACAACTTTACCCACACGTACTAACATTCTCTAAATGCCACATGATTAGCCCTCTTCCTTTGAAGGCCCACAGAGGGTGGTTAGACACGACCTTTACCTTGCTTTCGCCGAGACCATGAGTCACGCCCTAAGGATGGTTCCGCCGTAACAGGTCAAATCGCAAAGCCGGTCCCTAGAGATGTGAGGCAAGGTTGGTTTACCAGGGGATCCATCGACCCCAAGCAACACCGGCCATGCTTACCTACCTGTTATGATGCACCTTCACCCGCCAAATCTTTCAAAATGTTTTCAATGCGTATGTCAAATCGAACGCCCGAACTATGTGACTCATGGAATCTACTAGGCAAGTTAGTCACTCATGAGGTTTTTCAGGCCCTGTGTAGTTGTACGCTCGTCTTGGTTCCAAAGGCAAGAACTCAGGTCCTAGTGGTGGCGAGCATGGGACTATAAAAACCACATCCCACCATGGCCTCCCATACAAGCCTTAGCATGTTTAACTCATATCACCTCTGACATTATCTCATCATGTTCTCCTATCATACTAGATTCTCTGCATCTGATACATCTGGACAAACCAGACTCAACAGCTAAGCATGGCTAAGCAAGACACAGATATAAGCTCTAGCAGTACACAAAAGACAAACCTAGTTATCCTAGGAGCACTGGATCAGGTAATATAAGCTCAAAGGGAGTAATGCAATAAATAGGATACTCTATCTATTGATAAAAGACCACAATAGAATCGTATGCATCATGGCAAGAATTGAAATGCTTTCGAAATCATAGGATTATATCATGGTGGGGCTATGTTTGCCTTTTCCAGTTGATAACCGACAAGTAGATCTTCGAGAGCCTTCGGCTTGACTTGATTATTGTTGTTCTGCCGATCTTCGATCTTCGATGGTCTTGATCTCGATCTTGATATCGTATTCTACCGGAAGAACCAAACACCGAAAAGGGAGGGAAAAATCAACACATGGCATCGATGCAATGCTCAATCAAGTATGATGATATGGCAAGTTGAATTGTATTGAATTGAAACCCTAAAACATGCTTGACAATTTAATCGGGGTTCCGAGGGGTGAAAACCCTAAATCGGGAAAACTCTGGATGTATAAGAGAGGGGTTCGTTTGTTCTTCTAATTAAACTTGTCATATAATTTGTTGAAAAATGCATTATTATAGCTCTAATAGATAGTTCTCATTTTTCTGAATATTTTGATATATTATACATATTTTCTGACTTATAAATCATTATTTATTGATTTTACAAGATTTAAATCAATTTATGGAATTATTAAACCATATTAAATAGGTTTATTGTATCACTATGACGCCAGCGAGGGAGTTAAACCTTTTAGACCGCTACTGGACCTAGTCTCTGTGGCTGACTGTGGGGCCAGGGCCACGTCGGTTGCCACTTTGGCAGTCAAAGGTCAAAGGGCCAGAGGGCCACGTCAGCCTGACGTAGGCGTGACGACAGCTTGGCGGCCACCGCCGGGTGGTCACTGGGGACGGCAGAGGAGGGCTTGTTGGGATGTGAGGCTTAGCCTATTCGAATGAGGCGAGCAAGAGGAACTAACTAGTGGCGGTTCCGCTATGATTTGGTCACCGGAATAGCAACTACGACGAGCGGCGGAGCTCACAAACAACGGCGCGCGGTGGCTACGAAGAGATAGCTGGCAAACGGAGGGTTCCTTGAGCCCCAGAATCTCACCACGGTGCTCGACGTGGGGTCAGGGAAGCCTAGTGAGGCCGAAAGAGAGCTAATCGATGACGGCGAGCACGGTCGGTTCGGGGAAGACGGGGTCGCGGGCGATGATTGGGGGCTTCCTGGATTTCAAGCATGGGCGGAGAGGAAGCAGGCGACACGACGGATCTCGTGGGCCTGTTGGCAAAACTCGGGGCGGCACGTGTCGGTGGGGCGCTGGTGACATCTGGGGCTAGGGTTCAGGCTCTCGCGCTTGAGGGAAGAGAGAGGCGCTGGAGAGGGGAAAGTGGATGAGTGCGAAGGAGACGTGGCCGTGTTGTTCTTATCCACCCTCGGGGCTCGACGGACGGCCGGGAGAAGGCGGCGGGGATCGACGACGGCGCCGACGACAAGCAGCTGTTTGTGCTACAGGAGGAAGACGACAAAGAAGGAGCCGAAGTGGTATGGGCCAAGGTTGGGCCATGCTGGGCCAGCTGCTAGCCCGCGTGGGTGGCAGAGAGGAAGAGGAGAGAGATGGGAGGTTGCTGGGCTGCGGCCTGGCTGCTCTCTGGTTCCATTTTTTTAGCCAGATCCTGTTTCCATTTTCTGAAATCCTTTTTCTTTTTCTTGTTTTCTATTTTCTCTTTGTAATTCATTTGAAACTGTTTTGAATTATTTCAAAAATACAAGAGGCTTTGTAAAATATCTAAAATACTCAAGAGCCCTTATATTCAATTTGGGCCCCATTGTTTTGTGATTTTCAAAAATTCAAACCCATTTTGAATTGCTTTATGAGAAAGAGGAAACTAGGGTTTAGGGTTTTACATATTCCTTCTTGCATGCATTTTGAATATGATGCTCATGAATGCACAAACAAACCCTAATTAGACATTAGCTAAAACTAGGGTGTTATAGCTCTATCCCCCTTACGAGAATCTCGACCCGAGATTCCTAGGGTAGGAAAAAAGACAGAGAGAAAAAGAAACAGGTCACTCTAAAGATAAGAGGGAAACACATTAAACAACACACAGAGTATCTCATGGTCAACTCATGGATGGAGTGTTCAGAAACAAATCTGAGATGACAAACATGAAACACATCAAGGTAACGGAGGAACAAAAGGAGAAGGTTTCTAATTGTTAGATAGATGGTCTTCATAAGGGTTGAGACCATGGAGCCTCACAAGAGTTTAAGCTTCTGAAAAGGAAGGTTTCAGCAGAAAGAACACAACCATAGACTTTGAGAGAGAACCTCTACTAAACGACTTAAGTAGAGATTTCAGGTTGCAGAGATATGGATCAACAAAACCAAGTTGTTGAACTACTTTTGACACAGAAGGGTCACTCTTTCATTCAATAGAAGGTTAGAACAGAAAAGTGTTTTGTTGGAGAGGACTCATAAGAGTCACAAGGAACATGTAGCAAGAGAAACTATTGATTACTAAAATCATAGTCGCTCTGAGAACATGGCTGGAAAAATGAAGGAAACTCTTTATTCATCCAGGTTCATCAAAATCTTTGCCAAAGATATGATATCACTTTACCCCACCAGATGAATAGTTAAGAAGATTCCTGATGACACGAGAAGAAAGAAACTTCATTCTCAAACTTCAATTACTTGGCACAACAAAATGATTGCCAACATAAAGGGTCTAGAGGATCGACCAAGAGACATTTATCAACTCTACTTTAAATGTTCTCCTTGATGTTCGAGGAAGCAAACCTCAATAAAGGTCAGACTTCGGATACAAGGGAAATCATTAGCACAACTCCTAATAATAAATCATAAAAGATGCCTCGAGAGGAGTGGTTGATATTGCTAAATTAAGAGAATATGACGGGAGGTCCTTCCGGCTAAGTGTGTCAACCATTACATCAATCTTGCCAGACATAGAGACCTATGTCAAAACCTTGACAAACACGAACCATCATTGTTGCTTGAGATTCAGCTTTGGTTAGGAGGGATGATACTTCAGACTCAGCATATCCGAATAGATAGTTTTCAACATTTACCGCAAAGGTAAAGTTACTAGATTCTCAAGATATGGACTACAGTGTAAAGCTCCAAAAGATGAGCTAGATTGCTAGACCCATGTATTTAGCAACTTGTCGAAAGAAAACTACACACACATATAAAAGACTAACAATAAAACACACATGTGTCCTTAAGGAAAGAAAGATAACTCTGCTCGAGTTCACGGTGACATCTTTTAACAATTGCGCATGAACCGGAGAAGGTTACTTCTAACATCTAGAACACATACTTCGATATGACTCGAGGATGGTTCTCAAAAGTTTCCAACATTAATGCCAATTGTTCCATTTTAATCTAGTATAACATGGAGAAAATAAGTATGTCATCGATGGGCTCCACAACAAACTTAGCGGGGCACTCCAAGAAGATGGACTCATATGTCGTATGAACAAGGCAAAATATTGGTCAGACCAAAGACATGAGGATGTACTCAAGTGAAACATCACGAGAAGGAACATCATCAATCAATCTTGTGCCTGTTTATTTTGAGCTATTACTAGCGTCTCTCTTATGCATTGCAATATTCCTGTTCATAAGTTGCTTTGCCACGCTTATCTCCACCATGTGTGTTTCTTGGGTTATCATAAACGATCAGCACTAGGACTTGTTTGCAGTGTAGTTTGGATTCCATACCTATAGCTCCATCATAAATAACTTGTGTGCCCTATGATTGTTCTCCATACCCTTGATATTCACTTCATCACATCAGTGCATTAGTTGTTGATTTCGAATTGGTAAATCATCTCCATTCACTTTGGAACGGTAAGATCTGCTTTCTTGTTAGTTGGAGTGAGTTGTGAGTGTTCCACCATATCGATTTTGCTTTTTGCACTAATCTACTAATCATGTCTACTAGTGATGATCTTGTTATGCAGAAAAAGAAGCATACTGATCCAGTCAATTGGCGAGAATATGAAGCATTGAAGTCCCATTTAACATGTGTGTTCAACCACATAACAGATGCCATTGACAAGAATAATCAGGACGTGAAAGTGACTTTGGAAGCGAATGTTGAGGCGGTCCCCAACGTACAAACACAAGTGACAACTATCAACACCAATGTCACAACTTTGCAACATTCTATTGAGGCTTTGACAATATCAATTGGACAAAGGAAGCAACAAACATATGATGATGCCCATGAAGATGAAGAAGCAAGTAATGTCGGAGATGGTCAACATCCAAATCAGGTTTGCTGTGTCCGTGCTCCTAATCCTATTCATGGACATGGATTTGCTCCAATTGGGCGTGATCAGCGTATACCCCAAGTCCCTAAGGATGGTTTGGGTAAGCCAAATTCTCAATTCCCAAGTTTGATGGTTCACTTGATCCTGAAGATTATCTCATATGGGAGTTGAAGATTGAGAAATTGTGGTGTTTGCATGATTATACAGAAGATAAGAAGGTCAAACTAGCAGCATCAGAATTTGATGGATATGCATTGCGTTGGTGGGATGCTATTGTGCAAAACAGATGGGATGGCAATGCGGTGCATGTGCAATCATGGAGAGAGATGAAGCGCATCATGCATGACCATTTTTGTGCCCACTAACTATTTGCGTTCAGTTTTTGATAAGTTGACAAACTTGATACAAGGAACCATGTTGGTTGATGAGTACTACATGGAGATGGAGATGCTTATGCAGAGTGCTAGAGTTTGTGAATCTCTTGATATGACCATGCATTGATTTCTTAATAATTTGAAGATACCAATCAAGAGCATTGTTCTTCATCATAGGTATGAGACTATGAATGACTTTATGCATCATGCAAGGGAGGCTGAATCACAGCTTGCTGAAGAAGACAAGGCACGTGCAAGATACCCTTCCACCAGATGTTTTTCAGCAAGGTCTACACCGCCACCACATGTTCCTACATCTTCTGCGGCTGCTGGTCACACTACTACACCATCTTCCAAGCCTACACCTCAGTCATCCTTTGATTCTCTAGCTAGGAAACATGCTTCTCCTGCTGCTAGCATGGGTTCCAATATGGCAACACCTCGTACTCGTGATGTGGACTGCCATACTTGTGGAGGAAGGGGACATTTCAAGAAGGATTTCCCAGACCGCATGGTGATGTTTATCAATAACAATGGTTAGTACGAGAGTGGAGATGAGGTTGAATTTGCTCATGATGAAAATGGTTATGATAATGAAGAAGCTCTGGATGCTTTTCCAGCACATGTACCTACCATTGTGGTATCTCCACATATACTTAGTGTACAGCCTATTGTTGATTCCCAGCGCAGTAACTTGTTCCAAACAAAAGCTCTAGTTGTCCCAAACAAAGCTTGCAAAGTAATCATTGATGGAGGTAGCTGTAGAAATCTTGCAAGCAAGGAGTTGTGTGCCAAGCTGAATTTGACATATTTACCTCATCCCAATCCATACTACATACAACGGTTGAGTGACAATGGTGAGATGAAGGTAAACCATATGGTACGAGTGAACTTTGAAATAGGGCCATACAAGGATTATATTAATTTTGATGTGGTTCCTATGACTATGTGCCATTTACTATTGGGTCGGCCTTGGCTCTATGATCGCCATGTGCAACACAATGGCCGAGCCAATACATATCATTTAGATTTCAAGGGAAGAAAATCAATTTGCAGCCTATGACACCATAACAGAGTGTGAATGAATCTCGTCAAAAGATCGAAGTGAATTTACAAGATGCACCTACTGCTAGGCGAGAGAGTGTTGAAACTATGCGTGTCGTAAATGAGCCCAAAAACAATGATATAACAAAAAGTGAGAGAGTGACTAATTTATTAATACTAGCCACCAAAGAGGACATGAGAGAATTTAGTGAGGATCCTACATCCATGTCACTTGTGCTCATGTATAGGGCGAGGTTTTGGTTTCTAACGACATGACCCCTATTTCTCTTGGTGTATCTACTATTTTGCAGGATTTTGGTGATGTGTTTCTAGAAGATGTTCCAGCTGGATTGCCTCCATTGCGTGGCATTGAGCATCAAATAGATTTGATTCCGGGCGCCACATTACCAAACCGGGCACCATACCGAACAAACCCCAAAGAAACTAAGGAGGTACATAAACAAGTATAGGCATTTCTCGACAAAGGGTACATTCGTGTCTCTCTTAGCCCTTGTTTTGTTCCTGTTATTTTAGTGCCTAAGAAAGATGGTACATGGCGCATGTGCATAGATTGTAGAGCTATTAATAACATCACTATTCAATATCGTCATCCTATTCCACACTTATAGGATATGTTAGATGAATTGAGTAGTGCTGCTATTTTCTCTAAAATTGATTTGCATAGTGGATACCATCAAACTAGAATGAAAGAAGTGGATGAATGGAAAACTACATTCAAAACAAAATTTGGTTTGTATGAATGCATAGTTATGCCTTTGGTCTTACTAATGCACCTAGTACATTCATGAGATTAATGAATAATGTTTTGAGAGAATATGTTGGTCGTTTTGTGGTTGTCTATTTTGATGATATAATCATATATATCCGCAATGACATTGAATATTGTGATCATATTAGACAAGTTTTGCAAGTGTTGCGTGATAATCAATTATATGCTAATCTTGAGAAGTGCATATTTGAAAAAGATAAGGTCGTATTTATGGGAAATGTTGTATCTAAGTGTGGGGTAGAAGTAGATCAATATAAAACTGAAGCAATTCAGAATTCGCCTATTCCCATGAATGTGAGTCAAGTGCGTAGTTTCCATGGTTTAGCTGGTTTTTTAGGCGCTTTGTCAAAGATTTTAGCACTATTGCTGCACCATTGAATGAATTGACTAAGAAAGGTGTGCCATTTGTATGGGGTGCAGTCCAAGATATTGCATTTGATACATTGAAACGTTTGCTTACTACTGCACCTTTGCTTGCATTACCTGATTTTTCAAAGCAATTTGAAGTTGTATGTGATGCTAGTGGTATAGGAATTGGAGGCGTTTTGATGCAAGAGGGTCGTCCTATAGCAAATTTTTCTGAGAAACTTGCTGGTGCTAGACTGAATTATCCTATTTATGATAAAGAATTGTATGCACTTGTTAGAGTTCTTGAGGTTTGGCAACATTATTTGTGTCCAAAAGAATTTATCATACATTTTGATCATGAAGCATTAAAGTATCTTAAAGCTCAATCAAACTTGCATAGACGCTTAGCTAAATGGGTTGAGTTTATCAAGTCGTTTCCTTACATCATTAAATATAACAAAGGAAATGACAATGTGGTTTCTGATGCATTGTCTAGGAATAACATATTATTGACACATCTTGATGTTAAAATTCCTAGATTAGTGAGTATTTCTGCGCTTTATGCAAATGATCATGATTTTACTGAACCATATCATTTGTGTGCTTTGAAACATGCCTGGGATAAGTATCATATACATGATGGCTATTTGTTTAGTGCTAACAAACTATGCATTCCAGAATCATCTTTGTGTTCGTTTTTAGTGCAGGAATCACATGCTGGTGGTTTGATGGGGCACTTTGGGCGTGAGAAGACATTGATCATGCTCGCTGATCACTTTTATTGGCCCAAGATGAGGTGTGATGTCTATCGATTTGTGAGTCGATGCATTACTTGCAACAAATCCAAGTCAATGTTGAAGCCTCATGGTTTGTATAAACCTCTCTTTACACCTACTACACCTTGGGAAGATATTAGCATGGATTTTGTGCTAGGTTTACCCAAAACTCATAGAGGTCATGATTCTATATTTGTGGTAGTGGATAGATTTTCTAAAATGGCTCATTTTACTGCCTGCCACAAAAGCGACGATGCATCGCATATTGCTAACCTGTTTTTCAGGGACATCATGAGACTACATGGAGTACCAAAGACGATTGTTTCTGACCGTGATTTGAAGTTCATGAGCTACTTTTGGAAGACCTTATGGGGAAAGCTTGGAACAAAGTTGTTGTTCAGTACTACATGTCATCCCCAGTAAGATGGTCAAACGGAGGTGGTGAATAGAACATTGTCACAATTGTTGAGGACTATGATCAAGAAAAATCTCCGGGAGTGGGAAGAGTGTTTGCCTCATGTTGAGTTTGGATCCAACAGGGCTATGCATTCGACTACTCAGCTTTGTCCTTTTGAGGTGGTGTATGGGTTCAAGCCATTGACGCCACTTGATTTGTTGCCTCTAGCATTACATGAGAGAGTTGATATGGAGGCATCAAAACATGTTGATTATGTGAAGAAAGTTCATGAGAAGACTCGAGAGGCTATTGAGAAGAAAGGCAAGAACATTGCTGATGCAAGGAATCAAGCAAGAAAAAAGATTTTGTTCAAGCCTGGTGACATGGTTTGGGTGCATCTACGCAAGGATACGTTCCCCAAGCTTCGACAATCCAAATGGAAGCCCCATGGTGCTGGTCCTTACATGGTGTTAGCCAAGATTAATGATAATGCCTACTCGATTGATATTCCTATTGCTGAGTTTGGTGGAGTTAGCAACAACCTCAACATTGCTGATTTGTAACCATATGATGGAGAAGACCTTGGAGCGTCGAGGTGGACGCCTTTTTAAGGGGGGGGGGGAGATGATGAGGACATCCCTACAATTACACCTACCCCAACTACTACTGAAGATGTTCCAGTTGCTGCAAAGAAGGTTTAGTCCAATGAGATTAGAATTGGACCTATTACAAGATATTGTGCTAAGATACTAGAACAAAAGGTGAATTTGTTTCTTAATGAGCCTGTTGTTTTAATTGATGAGAACTTTATACTGCCTAAGTCATTGTGGTATTGTATGATCAGGTATATTGGAGAAGAAGGCGTAGCACGAAGCGAAGAGCTGAAGCGCATGGAGCACAACATGATGATTGCCCAAGGATGCGCGGGGAGGAGAGGGAGGAAGGCGCTAGGGAAGATCACCAAGAAGTAAGCCAAATTCACGGGCGATACCGGAGTGTCTGGCCTAGTCCACCCGGACTGTCCGGCCCCCCGAAGAGGCCCTGAGGCGTGGACGTTCTGTGTCCCAGTTCAGACACTACCCGGACACCGCCCGGAAACCTCATAGTTTCCGGCCATACCGGACTATCAGGCCTATATGAACCGGACTGTCCGCCCGAACAGACTGTCCGACCTATATCAACTGGACTATCCGCCCCGACAGAAATCTGGTCCGATTCGGGTGTATCAGTTTGATTCGTTTGCGTCGTAGTTTTGGTTTTTGGCCGCCCAGCCACTCTTATAAGACCTGGGATGTCCCCATAGTTAGGGTTAGACCACGTTTAAACTTTTTTGGAGTTGTTTCTTATTAAGAACCTCTGGAATTACCCTATGATCCAATTATCTACTGCAATTGACTGTGATCTGTTGTTCCATTGGGAATTACTGGATTGCAAACTACCGTTCGTGGTCGACGGCTACGTGTGCAAGAGCGTGGTATTGTGAATATCCCATAGGTTTCGAGAGCTGTTGCATCGGCATTAGGGTTCGAGCGGGAGAGTTCATTTCTACAAGCTAGTTATCTATCATCCACCATCATCATCGACAAGTGCTTGTTGAGAAGATCGGGCCACCCTATATCATCTTGCTTGTGTCCCTATATATTAAGTAAAACATATTTTGAGATAGAGAATATAATTTATATATCTTGGCCGCAGTAGCAAGGATATTTTCTCACATATATCCATGAGACGATCGACAATATGCCCTCAATAACACACTGGACTAACATCGTCAGGTCAATCGGATGGGATCCTTTGAGATCTTGGGCTACTTTGATCCACCGTGATATGACCTAAACTAACCAAAATAAGTATAAAAGTCCACTAGCAACCCTCATGTGGAGATGTATCTAGGGGGTAACCTGTGGAGCCCACGGTCTAGGGTTTCATGAAAACCGAGAGCACCATAGGGCCTAAAATTTGTAGGGATACATGCAATTTTGTATGGATGATTCCGATGTTCTATGATATGCCTTTTCAAGGAAAACCCTAGACAGTGCCCCAATAGATCTACCTGTTTGATCAGCTTTCAACATTGTTTTTGACCGCGGTCTGAATCTTATCTAAATTTGAATATCTTATCCAAAATACTTTTACCTCTCTTAAGATATTTATAGAAATATTATGTCACAAATAATAATAAAAAGTAGTAGTCCAAATTATTGCGTTTTCACGTTTTGTTTGTCAATAATTTACAGTTTTCTTCACGAGGCCCTTTTTGTGAAGTATTTTTAAAAGATGGTTAATTTATTTATACCCTCCATCATGCATCCGACGGCCAGGACACCAACCCCATATTTCCAGGTCAGGTCCTCTGGCCCAGGCGAATTTTGGCACTAGACACGGGAGAGTTTTTACCCAAATTTTTTCATGCGATGTGACTAACTTTCATCCCACCAGCACAGTGCGTCCCAGGAATTCGCCCAAATGTCATTTACGTTATATATTCGAAACCCTTTTTATCACCTCGCCCAAAGGAGATAGATCCAAATTTCCTACCTCCCTCGGCATCGTCCTCTCCCTTCTCCGCTCGCCCTCCCAACCGTTTGTGTCCCTAATCCCCTCGATGTTGTCCGCCCCTCCGCTCTCTGCCTCTACTCCCCTTGTCTCCATCTTCCCCTCCATTAGTAACCTCTCCATCACCCTAGCCCCTCCTTATCATCCCGGTTTTCTACCAGGTTGACGACCTTGCAGGTTGTCCACCTTCCCGACAGCTTGTTGACCTTGTCTACCACCTAGTCATACACTTCACTGGTGCAATCAGCCATATCACTGTCCACCTCACCGACAAGGTCCGTCACCACACTAATAAGGCCTGTCTACCTCGTCGTCCACCTTGTCGACAAGTCTGCTGTAACACCCCAGTTTTAGCTAATGTCTAATTAGGGTTTATTTCTGCATTCATGAGCATCATTTTTAAAATGCATGCAAGAAGGAATATGTAAAACCCTAAACCCTAGTTTCCTCTTTCTCATAAAGCAATTAAAATGGGTTTGAATTTTTGAAAATCACAAAACAATGGGGCCCAGGTTGAATAAAAGGGAGCTTGAGTATTTTAGATATTTTACAAAGCCTCTTGTATTTTTGAAATAATTCAAAATAGTTTCAAATGAATTACAAAGAGAAAACAGAAAACAGGAAAAAGAAAAAGGATTTCAGAAAATTGAAAAAGGATCTGGCTAAAAATGGAACCAGAGAGCAGCCAGGCCGCCGCCCAGCAACCTCCCATCTTTCTCTCAGCCTCCCACGCGTGCTACAAGCCGGCCCAGCATGGCCCAACCTTGGCCCATACCGCTTCAGATCCGTCTTCGACTTCTTCCTCCCACAGCGCAAGCAGCTGCTTGTCGTCGGCACTGCCGTGGATCCCCGCCGCCTTCTCGCGGCCTTCCGTCGAGCCCCGAGGGTGGATAAGATCGATGCGGCCACATCTCCTTCACCCTCATCCATGTTCCCCCTCTCCAGCGACCTATCTCTTCCCTCTAGCGCAAGAGCCTGAACCCTAGCCCTAGATGTCATTGGCGCCGCGCCGACCCGTGCCGCCACGAGCTTCGCTGACATGCCCACGAGCTCCGTCGTGTCGTCTTTCCTCCCTGCCCAAGCTTGCAAGCTAGGAAGCCCCCAATCGTCGCCCACGACCCTGTCTTCCCCGACCCCGACCGTGCTCACCTTTGTCGATTAGCTTGCTTCCGGCATCACTAGGCTTCCCTGACCCCACGTCGAGCACCGTGGTGAGATTCTGGTGCTCAAGGCACCCTCCGTTTGCCACCTATTTCTTCGTAGCCGCCGCACGCTGTTTGCATGTGACCTCTGCCACTGCCGCTCGCCATAGTTGCTGTTCCGTTGACCAAATCATAGCGGAGCCGCCACTAGTGGGTTCCTCTTGATCGCCTCGTTCGAATAGCCTAAGCCTAGCAGCCCCGCGCGCCCTCCTCCGCCGTCCCCGGTGACCACCCGACGGTGGTCGCCGAGCTGACGTCACGCCTACGTCAGGCTCACATGGCACGCTGGCCCTTTGACCTTTGACTGCCACAGTGGCAACCGACGTGGCTCTGGCCCCATAGTCAGCCACAGACACTAGGTCCAGTAGTGGTGTAAAAGGTTTAACTCCCTCGCTGACGTCATAGTGATGCAATAAACCTATTTAATATGGTTTAGTAATTCCAGAAATTGATTTAAATCTTGTAAAATCAATAAATAATGATTTATAAGTCAGAAAAATATGTATAATATATCAAAATGTTCTGAAAAATGAGAACTATCTATTAGAGCTATAATCATGCATTGTTCAAAAACTTATATGACAAGTATAATTAGAAGAACAAACCAACCCCACTCATATACATCCGGAGTTTTCCCGAGTTAGGGTTTTCAGCCCTCGGAACCCCGATTAAATTGTCAAGCATGTTTTAAGGTTTCAATTCAATACAATTCAACTTGCGATATCATCATACTTGCTTGAGCATTGCATCGATGCCATGTGTTGATTGTTTCCCTTCCTTTTCGGTTTGGTTCTTCCCGGTAGAATACGATATCGAGATCGAGATCGAAGACCGAGATCAAGACCATCAAATATCGAAGATCGACGAAAAATACTTGACCAACAATAATCAAGTCAAGCCGAAGGCTCTCAAATATCTACTTGTCGGTTATCAACTAGCAAAGGCAAGCATAGCCCCACCATGATATGATCCTATGATTTCGAAAGCATTTCAATTCTTTCCATGATGAATACAATTCTACTATGGTCTTTTATTTATAGATAGAGTATCCTATCTATTGCATTACTCCCTTTGAGCTTATATTACCTGATCCACTTCTCCTAGCATAACTAGGTTTGGCTTGTGTGTACTTCTAGAGCTTATATCTATGTCTTGCTTGGCCATGCTTAGCTGTTGAGTCTGGTTCGTCCAAATGATGTGTCAGATGTAGAGAATCTTGTATGATAGGAGAATGTGATGAGATAATATCAGAGGTGATATGAGTTAAACATGCTAAGGCTTGTATGGGAGGCCACGGTTGGATGTGGTTTTTCTAGTCCCATGCTCGCCACCACTAGGACCTGAATTCTTGCCTTTGGAACCGAGACGAGCGTACAACCACACGGGGCCTGGAAAACCTCACGAGTGACTAACTTTCCAAGTAGATTCCATGAGTCACATAGTTCGGGCGTTCCATTCGACATACGCATTGAAAACATTTTGAAAGATTTGGTGGGTGAAGGTCATAATAATAGGTAGGTAAGCGAGGCCAGGGTTGCTTGGGGTCGATGGAGCCCTTGGTAAACCAACCTCGCCTCACATTTCTAGGGACTGGCTTCAAGATTTGACCTGTTAACCATCCTTAGGGTGTGACTCATGGTCTCGGCAAAAGCAAGGTAAAGGTCGTGTCTAACCACCCTCTGTGGGCCTTCAAAGGAAGAGGGCTAATCATGTGGCATTAAGAGAATGTTAGTACGTGTGGGTAAAGTTGTACACCCCTACAGGGTTAAATCTTTTTGAAAAGCCGTGTTCACGGTTATGAACGCTTGGTGACCAGATTCTAAGATCATAGAGAACTATAACCTAATCGTAAAACTTGGCAGATCAACGTGTTCTTAAGGATGTTTCCTCATGGGTACGAGGGGGTGATCCTCGTTGGTGGATGATGATGACTTGGTGGATATCAATGATGATGATCAATATTTCGGAGACGTGTCTCTCTTATCCCCTTAAAAAAATACACTGATTAGACGAGCTTTTTCTCCCTATGGTCTTACAAAACAAAGATGTCTTTATGCAAAACAACTCCCCCAGCCATAAGTCTTGCGGAGTACACCCTATACTCACCCTTGCTTTGTTGATACTTTTGGCAGAGTAAATGTTCCCCTGAAGATGAGTTATGTACGACATCAACACCGACGAGTAGCTTGGGGTTCCCGGCTGTAACATCCCAAAAATACTAAGCTTGGATCATCAAGCATTAGTCATCAACAGTTAGGGTTAACAAAAACTTTTCTAAATAAAAATTATGAATGCATGCATATGTGTATGCATGGATTTTGCAATTCTTTGGAACCACCTTGTTTGATTGTTTCATTGCTTGTAAAATGTTTCTTAGGTGAAATAAACATCATCTAAAACATTTCCCACACTTTTCCTAAAGACAAGTAAATCAAAACAAATATATTAATGGAATGGTCACTTTGACCAATTTAACTCCCATGCCTACTGTGGCTGTCTCAAACTTTCAGAACCTAACAGAAACTTTTCTGGATCTTTGCACCCCTTGAATGTAATCATAACAAGGTATCAAGGCCCACTTTGTGATCATCCAGAAACTTTCAAATGCATAGTTTAAATGACAATTCAAAATTGAATCTTCATCATATGGGAAGATCCCACTTTTTCAAAAACCACTCAAACAAGATCAACTTTCAAAACCCAAGCATCTGCAGACTCACCAGCACCAACCTAGCAAACCCACCAAAAATCTTTTCAAAATTCAAAACTTGAATTCATGCGGCCATTTCATCAAACAGGTTGTAGATACAAATTAAACAAACATCAAACACTATAGTGTGTAGTACAATTGGCCTAACTTGTTCCCTATTTAGCTCACAACCAGCTCAGTAGATCATCTAGGAAGATTAACCAAGCACTAGCACCACTGTGAACTTGCCATTGCCATCAATGGTGAACAATCGAGCACACCCATGTCACCCCCATGTCGACAGCAAGCTAGGAGGAGACACAAGCCTAGCCAGCATGTCTGGGAGGCAGCCCACCATCCACCGCCACTCCCTGTCCACCGCTCGAACCTTGCCAACCACTGGACCACACGCACAGACCGCGCCCAGACCGGCAGCGACCATGCCGAGCGTGCGCCAGAGCGCCACCCTCGACCGAAGCCTACAGACCGCGCTCCGCCCTTGCCGCGTGCATACACAATCCCCACCGACCCAGGAGACCGCCAGACATCCCCGTTCGCCGCCCCGTGATGCACAGCTGCCGCTCACCGTCGAAGACGCCGCCTCTACCGCTCAGAGCTTCGCATGTTCTAGACCAAGCCGCACCGCCCCACGCCTCAAAACCATGTCTTTGAGCATTGCCAGGGAACACTGCACCGTCCCCTACCATCGCCCATGCCAATAGCCGCCTGTAACATCGCCCCAGACGAGCTCACCGTGCGCCCCGTCGGTCCCCTCGCTCGACTATAAATAGAGGCCACCCCCACTCGATTTCTTCACACCATCTCACTCCCCTCTCGTCACTGATCGTGCCACACCATTCCGGGAGCAAGGCGAGCACCACCTCGCCGGAATTTCACCGGAGCCCGCCGCCTCTGGAGATGAAGGGAGCCATCGATTTCGTCCACCCTAGGAGCTGCCGCGACCACCCCTGAGTTCGCCATCCTCGACTTTGTTGTTTACCCGCCTCGCCGACCCTCGCCAGCACCCCGGTGAGCCCCCAGCAACCCTCACTGGCCGCGCTAGGTTTCTTTCTCGCCGGCGTGTCTCGCGTCGACGATGACTCCCAGCCGTTGGATTAGAATCAGATCGAACGCACCACATTGCCCCATACCGCTTCGCCCCTCCTTGTCTCACTGGCAAGTGGGGACACCCACTTAAGCAGCCCGCAGGAGCACTGCGCTTAGCAGGCCGGCCCAGTAACTTTTCCCGTGCAGCCCAGTGATTTGAATTAAATCTTTTTCTTTTTAATTCAAACACACTTCTGTACCCATTTTCAAAAATCAATCCAGATAGATTCAGTGCACGAATTTGAATGAAACCAGTTTTGTTGGAAAGGCCTGTGAATGCTGAATCCAAGCCCGTTGGATTCAAGACATTTGGATCTATAGATCATCCATGGTAAAAATAACAAGGCAGAAGCTTTTCTGCATTCAAACATTTTTCAAATTTAAACCATAATAGCTTTTGAGTTGATTCCAACTCTCAAAAATCACATTTAACCATACCTTTAAGAATATATAAAAATATATAGGTTTACTTGCAGAAATAATGTACAAGTAATAAAAATGCTACATAGACATTTCTAGTCATTATATTTAAATAAAATAAAAGGGTAAAACCTTATTAAATTGTGACACCACTTTAAATCACATTCCCTTGGACTACAATATGTGGTGATGACATGTGTCAACATGATCCCATGTTTGGGTTGGAGAATATTGAATCTTAAGTAGTTTTTCAATGAGTAGAAATTACTTTTCTAAAAATAAAAGGAATTAAACCAAGCCTTAACCTTGTAATGTTAGAGATGATGCTAGATCATCTATAGGACCCTTGTGTGTGATGATTGCAAGTAGTTAAGTATTGTTTGGTGATTGTGTACCTCGTATTTATTCATAGACGCTAGTACCGACCAAGGATATGAGGAGGAAGGAGGATACTATGAAGAAGAAGCCGAGGAGAACTTCAACCACTGCTCTGCACAAGGCAAGCTAACACTTGAAATTGAGCAAGCTTATATTGACATTGATGCAAGCTAACACTTGCAAGATACTTTACCTATGCAAGCAAATACTTGCTTGTTACCATGCCTACTATATGATTTAAGCATATATGATCATACCCACTTGATAAACCAATCCTAGTTTTATTTGCAAGCTTCTTACTTTATTTCTTTATCATAGCTCTTACTTAGAGTTTACTTAAGAGTTTGGTAGATACTAGAAAGATATGTGAAGGTTGCATAAAGAGCATAAAATTTGGCCTAAGTGAGAAACCTTGATATCATCCTAAGATATAAGGTGTACTTAGTTGAAACTCCCCTAGTTTACCACTCCTCATTAGTGCTTAACCCCACTTGTAGATGCTAGTGCTAAGCATAAAACTTGATCAACTTTAGATGGGAATGCTTGGTGAGAAAATGGTTATGAAAACCTTAGAATGATGGATCATTCGATTGAAATGTTTTGGACATGTGTTTCCGAACACCTGATGATTTTGGTGATGAAAATGTTGAGGCATGAGCCTTAGCCCTTTTATAAAACTGATGGTTGTCTGGATGCGATACCATTCCAATTTTATCGTACAACCACAATACCCGAATATTGGGTAGGGCTTGACTGGAAACTTATGTACCTTAGTATTAGCTCCCTCACGGCCAAGGTCTGAGCTGAGGCTACCTTGTGAAGATTGTCCACCTGTGCAGTACCCAAGATGACAGTTGGTCATGGTTGGGAGGCCAAACTCACAGGAGAGGTGTTTATACTAGGGCGTGTAATTGAAAGGTTAGGATTTATTATCCGCATACTGAGTATGGTGAATTCAGGATTTGTTCCTGACGGATGTATCGAATGTTGTGGTGAAAGTGTACAATCTCTGCAGAGTGTCAAACTATTCGAATAGCCGCGTCCACGGTTATGGACAGTTGGAGTGGCCATACTGTTCCCCCGTCAGACCTTTAAAAAAATTGACTTGTGAAATGATTTGAGACTTTGACTTGACCACAACAGAGTTGTGACATGAGTTACAAGATCCCACTTAGGAGTTATAAAATTGTGACTAGCTTTGGAACTTAGTAGAGATAAATCTGGCTTTTGCAAAAACAACCCTAGAGCCTAGTGTCCTATTATCCAAAAACCCCTTTACCTGTTAGTATTAGTTTGCGAGTACTTAAAGAGTACTCATGGCTTGTCCCTGGCTATTCCCATGGCCAGACTATGAAGAGGAGTACCTGGAAGATGGACCCCAGGAAGGTTACGACAACTAGGATCATCTCCCATCGTCAGCATTGCCTGTGACCCCGAAGATGGAGCTTCGCCTACGCTACCGTTATTATTACGTATTCTGCTGCTTGATGTTGTATTAAGAACTGGATCATGAGATCCCTATTTGTGTAAGAACTTATGTATCGTTTGTAATGGATGATGTACTATGGTATCCAATTCTGTTATGTCTCGCAAAAATGGTAATCCTAGGATTGCGACGTATGGCATAACAGGCATCTAGGATTGAAAAATCCGGGTGTTGACACCGGGCGGCAGCCTGGAATCTATTGCTGGGATGTCATCGTTATGCTTCAGGCCTCTTAGGCCATTTGTTAACTTTGCTATACTTAATAGCATAATTTGCCTTCCATTGTTTGATGTTTGTGGTCTATGACCTCTGCTTGTAATAATTTGTTTCTTCGCTCAGTTATGATCTTGTTGTAATAAATTGTGTGTCGTAAGGTCACTATCGTGTTACCGATTCTTCACTGGATATCCTCGAGCTCAACGTTAAGCTTGTGTCAGACAGGGGTCTGGGATTTGTTTAACCCTCATCCCGGGGGTGTCACAGGTTTTGGTATCAGAGAAGTACCGACCGTAGAAAAACCTTTCTATTGGTCGATGTTGAGTCTAGTGCTTGTGAAAACTATTTTAGAGACGAAAAGTATTTGTGAAAACTCTAGTATGCTTCTTTTACTCCTTATCCAGTTTCGCTCTAACTCTGGGTTATCTTATCTGGTGTTGAATTTTGGAAAAGTTTTGATATATCTTCTAGTCTTTCAAAGTTTAGGTACCTTCTGGGCATGCCGTTCTCAGCCAGTTGACCTAGTGTTAAATTCTCTAGAGTTGTGTGTGTTGTGAATTCTTGTTCCCCTTGCTCTTGTTCACATGAGAGATTCCTTTCCATCATGATCTCTCTGTCTTATGGATTCTACAATATAATGATCCACAGTGTTTTGTTTTAGGCTTCGAGGTTTCCTTCCGCCTCGTGTGCCTCCTTTTAATTTGTTTGGGTACTTCAGAACTCATTTCTTCTCTTGGAAGTTACCTCGTGATCACTATCTTGCAGTGTACGCTACGTCACTCAAATAGTAGTTACTTCTTTCTCGGGTTTTAACCCTTGGACTTGAACTGAAGATCCCTGATTGTGCAGGATTCCAGTGTTGTGAATCTTGTACATGAAGCTGAGCTTTATTTCAAGATCCACTCCTTTGAATCCTGTTGCTAATGTTCACACATTAGCTCAGGATGTCTGGTACTACAATTCTAGCCTTCAAGCATGTGGTTTTTGTCGTGATTGAATTGTGACAATAAAGGACTTCCCCTACCACTAGCTAGGGCATATGTTCTTTGATGGAACCAAATAGATCACGAAAAGAGTACTCCTCAATAGTCTCGCATCTATATTCGTGACTCTGCCACACCTTACCCCTTCTCTGCATTGGTTTTCAGAAGATTGTTGACTTATGCATTCACGTCTCGGGATTCTAACCTGAGTATGTTCTTTCTCCCTTGTTGTTTTCTAACCTTTGTTCACCAGTTCGTAGCCAAGTAGTAAATGTGCATTGGTGTCCTCCTATGCAAGATACTCTTGTGGTCCATCATGACAAACCATTTTGGAATGTCTAGGAGAAACAAACACTAAAACCTCATCGTATCTAGGATCAGGTCAAAGTATTGTAGTCCGTAGATAAAGAAGCATTGATTGTCTTCTGTCGGTTCTACCTTAAAGTATCACACTCTTTTATACTAAGATGTCATGTTAATTTTTATGGCCCCTTAATGAAGTGATACTCCAACACATATTTACCCACCATTCTTCGAGCTTTCTTGCTCGTAAGTCATGCGTGTGCGTAGTAATGTGGCTATTTGAAATTCTTAGCAATTATTATTGTTTGGAACTCCAAGGACATTTGTGTCATTCTTATCGTGATTGGTTAACCCTATCACTAAGAGAAGAATGATCATCAAAGAGTTAGGCTTGTGTCGAAGCTCTGAGACTGTGTCTTCTTGCCTTACTAAGCAAGTTTCCTCTCGAACTAAGTGACATATCGGTGGTTCGTGATATTTTGGATGTCTTCCTAGAAGTATCGCCATGTTTCCACATGACCGTCTTGTCAAGTTCTTAAGCAAGCAAGTTCTTTGAACTGCTCCTTTCTCCAAGGATCAATACCTAATACCCTGAACTAGTTGGTTGAGCTTAAACAACAACTTGGAGAGTTGTAAGACAAAATTTCTAAGTTCTATCCGACCCAGTTCCTCCTTAAAGGATGTCTAGTTTTGTTCGTGTTGAAGAAAGATATTATCACCTTCGTGGATATGATATCTCCCCCTCTTTTGATTTGATTTGGGTTATTGTCAAATCAAACTCACTTCCAAGGATTGTCTCAATCTCCAAGTGCTATGATCAACTAGGACTCCAATAATGCACACTTTGTTATCTCTTTTTGTCACACTTGTAGCTCTTTTCTCTTTTTTTACCGAATCTCTTTTCCTTTTTTATTTTTTTATTTTTCAACAATATGACTCAATGCAAAACGAATGCAGCAACTTCTGAACAAACTAGGCCGGATTGTACGGTGAGTTTCGGCCGGAGACTCCGGTGGCACTGGATAGTCCTGTAACACTCCGGTTCTGAAAAGACGGTAGCTTCTATGTGACGTGCCAATCCATGGATCGGTTCATTGGCTCACAATAGAATAAGATGAATAACATAGCAAAATATCCGTGTAACATAAATAACGAAGATCCAGAGTATCATTATTACAATGAAGGCTTAGCTCAAGGCTAGCTCGACTTATTCAAGTAGCAACATAATTAGAATAAATCCTCCATTCTTCAAATTGCCCACAAGTGAACAAGTGCCGAGTGGAGTACCGTGGCCTAAATCGATGACTCAGAATCGGAATATCCTGCAACATGAAACGTAGCAGCCCCGAAGGGTCAATGCATGGAATGTATGGCAAGTAGAGCTATTAAAGGAGACAATGGATCTAGCATCTACATGCATATTTGGCAAGTGGAGCTGGGGCTAGCTTGCATTTGCAAATACCTTTGTCCTACCTTCATAATCAGTTTTTGATTTTCTTTGAAAAGATCCCAATTAAGTTAACCCATCAACATTAAAGAAATTAGGAAATTGGAATGAGAGAGAAACATGTCATGGAATCAATATCAAGACACTCAGACGTCCATAACCGGGGACACGACTAATCGATTAGTTTATACACCCTGTAGGGGTTAGTACACTTTACCCATGTGACTTGGCCAGCCCAGCTCGTACCACCACTCTCATTTTGGGTGATGATAGGGAGAAGTCCAAGAAGGGATCGTTCGGGAAGTAGCTCCCCAAACCCGACACGCACCGTTCCAACCTACCAAAATTCTACATCTCTGGATACATGGTACTTTATTGGATATGGTTCGGTCTATGATGTCTCTAACGGACTTGTCGTTGTCATTTTTGGGTTATGCACTAGAAACTGCTGCATTCACTTTAAATCGGGCACCATCTAAATCCGTTGAAAAGACACCGTATGAATTGTGGTTTGGAAACAAACCTATGCTATCATTTCTTAAAGTTTGGGTATGCGATGTTTATGTGAAGAAACTTCAACCGGATAAACTCGAATCCAAAGCGGAAAAATGTGTCTTCATAGGATACCCTAAGGAGACAATTGGGTATTCCTTCTACCACAGATCCGAGGGCAAGGTTTTTGTTGCCAAGAATGGATCCTTTCTAGAGAAAGAGTTTCTCGTGAAAGGTGTGAGTAGTCGAAAGGTAGAACTCGAAGAGGTTATTGAACCTTCTCTTCAATGTATGGCGAGTAGCGCAGCGCCGGAAGTCGTTCCGAAGTTGGCTTCTCCAGTTGAAGAGGTAACTAATGAGAATGATCATGAAACTCCAAAATAGATTACTACCGAACCTCGCAGGTCTAGCACGACGCTGAAAGGATAGAGATGTCACCTAGAGGGGGGTGAATAGGAAATTTCAAAAATATTATGGTTTTGGCTTGATAGAATGCGAAATTAAACTAACGTTTATTTTACAAGCACAAAACCTAAATACACTAGGCTCAACTAAGTTCACCAACAACAAATTAAGATAAGCAAGATAGCACAAGATCAATATACCACAAGTGATAAGAAAGATATAAGTACTTCAAGATCGATGGCTATCACAAGGAAAGTAAGCTCGGATATAGAGATAACCGAGGCACGCGGAGACGAAGATGTATTCCCGTGTTCACCACCTTTGGGAAGGGGGCTACGTCACGTTGGAGAGGTGTGAGGTGCCATGAAGGATTCCTCACGCGCCACAAAGGCTCACCTTCTTCTCCGAGTCTATCCCACGAAGGAATAGGCCCTTTCCTTATGGCTAGCTTTTCCTCCACTCCGGAGATGGCAAGCTCCACAACCACTTCACAAGATCCACGAAGGAGAAGCCCAGTTCTCTTCACAATCTTCCACGAAGAGAACACCGCGCCACCAACCACCAAGCCAACTAGGAGGTCACCCTCCAAGAGTAACAAGCTCACGGTCTCTTACTCGAACAAATCGTAATGGAGAGCTCAACACTTATGCAAGAATGCAAAGCAAGAACACCAATGGTTCTCAAATCCTTCACTCTCAAATCCCACCAAAGCAAAAAGTTCTAGGGAGGAATTAGAGAGGAAGAACAATGGTGGAAGTCAACAAATGACTCCAAGATCTAGATCCAATGGGTTCCCCGCACTTAGAGGAGGAATTGGTTGGTGGGGATTGTAGATCTAGATCTCCTCTTCCAAAGCCCTCAAAAAGATGCAAGAATCATAGGAGGAAGAACCCCCTTTTATAGTGGAAAGAAAATATGGCCGTTAGGAGAAAACTGTGCGAATCGGTTGAAAGTTCAGTTGGACCGGCTCCAGAACCGGATGGTTCGGTTCCTGGACCGGAAAACCGGATCTCAATCGGGATAAGGGTCAGTACATACTCTCGGATAGACTCTGTATAGAAAAACTGAAAATCCCGGTTGAAACCCGGTTGAATCTCAGTTTTCCGGTGTTGGCGCCTGACCACCCGGTCTGGGAGCCGGTTGAACCGGATCCACAACCAGGATGAAACTAATTTCACGGAAAACGGAATAACTTTTGCTTCCGGACTCCAATTTTGATGATCTTGGGCTTCTTTTGACAAGGAAAACAAGCTCTACAAGATTGTACAGATAAACATAAAAGGCCAACAAATTAGGATAGAACCAAATGAAGAATGGTAAGAAGCCTCCCTAAATAAGAACCGATAAAACCTTCAAACTCGAAAACGCCATAGAAGATGCATACGAATTCCGTTTTCGATAAACATGGGCTTGTTGAAGAGCTAGAAACAAGCTCAAGAACCTGACATGGAGAAACACCAGGAAGCAAAAAAATAGGAAGATGCAAAGTATGAAAACGATTGAGATCCCTATGATGATGTGATCAAGTTACACAACCGACAACCCCTCTTGGTAGTGCGGCTATCTATCCTATAACCCGGTCTCCCAACAACCAACTTGAGACCGGTAAAAGGAAAACCTAGCAAGGCCATACCTTTACCTTGCGCATACCGCTTGATCTTGATGACAATGCTTCAAGCTCCACCCAAGCCGGAATGCAACACTTGACCATTGTTGCTTCGTGAAGACTCCTAATTTGGTCCCCCATACACCACTATGGGATAGCTTCATTAATACATGTATTAACATGTCCATTATCACCAATATGGACGACAAGCTTCAAGCAAATGATCTTCTCCAGATGCTTATCTTGAACTTTCCCTTCTCAACCTTGATGACGATCACCACTTGATGTCATCCTCTCATGGTCTATATAATATCTTCATTTTGAAGCATGCCCATGGAAAGATACCTGTCCCATATAGAAAACACAAAGGCAAATATATAATGGGTTAGTTCATGATGCATAATTGACAAGGCTTACCATACCACAAGACCATGTGGTACATTATTTATGCTTCATGTGTTGACCAAGTTGAAATCACTCTTCACTCTTTGTATTGGTCAACCAAGTACCTTCTCGTGCTCCATCTTAATATCTTGAGGTACATAAGGAACTCTTCATTTGATTACATGCTCTAAATCTTAGTCAACCATAGCTAAACTAATGAGGCTATCATGACATCGACTTAGAGCCATATCTTGAATTATTCTATTGAGATCATAGTCTCAAGATCTTGATCATATCATATTCTTCTCTTCAACTCGATGATTTTGATGCCAATACTCAAGGTATATCTTTATCTTCATGGCATCCATACTTGAATCCAACACATGGACTGCAAGCATGACCTATGGAATATACCTTCATATAAAACTCAGTGAAAACATTAGTCCATAGGGATTGTCATTAATCACCAAAACCACACATAGGGGCAATTACCCTTTTAATCTCCCCCATTTTGGTAATTGATGACAATCACAACAAGAGGGTTTATATAATGAATATTAGAAACAAGTACGCAACTTATCCAAGAATAAGTTGTATACAAGAGGTTGTATTTGATATGGTTAAGTAACACAAAGATACTAGCCCATATCAAAACCGATTCTACTCACATAAACTACAACTAATGCAGGAGATGTGAGTAGAACCAACATATATAGAGCAAACTCCCCCACAATATATGCACGTGTGATGATCTTGAATTTCATTGATACATTGTTAAGCCTAACATTTGGGAGAGTTTCCACTATATATACAACCATGCAAAACATAATAAAGATGAAATGCATGAAAGGCAAACACTTAAGAAAAAACCAATCTTAAGTAGAAAACCATTTCCCTTAAAACCCTCTAAACTTCTCCCCCATTGACAACAAGTGCCAAAATGGATCACAACGTTAGAAGGACAATATAGTATGAGTTCCTACACAAGGTGTTCATTACTCGTAATGAGTGAAATCATATGCACATATCCAATGACGAAAAATTGGAGGAAATCAAACTATATTGAGGATCAAGAATTGCTAAATGGATAACAAGGTGAAGGAACTTCAACGGATGAAGCAAGCAATCAAAAGATCCAAATACTCAAATGGACAAATAGTGCTCTAAGTGAAATAAGGAAGCTCCCCAAGGTTCATGCATAAATTGGTTGTTTCATTTGAATACAATATGCACAAACATGGAATCCTCACTCCCTCTATATTATTTAGAACACAACCAAGATACAAGGATTAGATATAAATCAATACACTTGTCAAGACAAGCTTAAGTCCAAAAGAAACCAAATATGAGATATGAGTGCGTGAAGATGCAAGAAAAGTAAACCAAGCACTCATAAATCAAGACCTTACCAACACCATTAAAAATCAAGTGGATAAGAGAGATGGTCAGAAAAGAGCAAGCATATCAAGGCGAGAGATTAACACTCTTGTGTATATAAGTATCTAAGTGAAAAAAACATGAGAATAACCCACAAAGAACCATCCACACATAAGAGGTTAATAAAAAGAATACATAATATCCAAGCGGAAGTCATAAGATATACCAAAAAGGATATTTTGCTTAAGTGCATATATAGCCCATGGCTCTATTTTATCTTATGGTATATCAATGAACTTCACCAAAGAAAAACAAAAATCTCAAAACCATAGCAACTAACACTAAGGGAACTAATGCTAGTTGGATATTTTGAGAAAGGCAACAAGTATCAAAAGGAATGATTCAATGCAATTTCAACAATATTGCACATGAGAGTACCTTGAGGAGTTGATATGCTATAAATTGCTAGAAGGCATATTTGGAATTGGTGAATCATGAACATGATTTTATATACTCCCCATTATATGCATCATCTCAAATTACTCACATAAGCAATAAGGATACATAAGTCTTTGAAAGATAATTGCAAGAATCGAACATTTACAAACAAATAAATTCATGCCAAGATGCAACCTACAAGAGATTGGATGGAAGAATAGTATGCATGAATAAGATACTTGTTACCGAGATAGCAATGGTATGATGTACTAGATAATAATTTTTAGATCTCCTAGCTTGGATCCAATTATCATGTGGTGACAACACTTTCCTTATAAACGAGACAAGCATCCATTACATCTTCAACGTACCTAAAACAACATTCAAGTACATCTTGTTCCCCAAACTTATTGGTTCCAAAGTGGTTAGAATAACCACAACACATAGGATACACTCCATAGAAATATGTGCATATTTAGAGATGAAATTTGAATATCATGCATATCTTAGCCGTTTAAGGATTTGATGGAGTATACCCCATATACTGGATCAAAGAAAGCAAAACATGATATAAGATATACATTTAGGAAACATGCATGCGTGATACTTTCAAGATCCAACGAAGATATACTTTGGACAAATCACCAAAAATATTCAAGAAGGCATACAAGGTGTGAAAAAACACATTTTTTGTCCAAACTATATGAAAGAATCAAATCAACACAAGATTTGTTCAACAAAGTTCAACAAATGAACCAAGCAAAAACTATTAAGCATGAAAGATGAAATAAAAACACAAATTCTCAAAGCTTTATCTCATTCAAGAAAATAAAATAGAGAATAAAGAATGAGATAACAAACTTCCAAAAGAGCAAGGTTTCAACAAATAAACCAAACCCTTAACACTTTTCACAATGGCACAAGGTTCCGAGAAGAAAAGGTTTGTCTTCCACTAAAACACATTTGATAATAATAAAAAACATCATGAAAGAGATGTTCAAAAGCCAAGGAAGACAATGGGAGCCACACCAAAGTTTTGGAAATAAAATAAGGCAATAAGAGTTTAACTCTAAAGTGAAGATGATCCACAAATGCTACCACGCACAAGTATATCAATTGTCAAAGACAATGAGTGTATTGGAATAGATTTTTGGTGGTATATTGCAAAAAATATTAAAGATAAATCTTCACAATAAAAATCATAGGATAGAAATAAAAATATTAAGCACTATGCAAATTTAGAGATTCTTGATAGCTTCAACTAGTCCCAAATCATGCAAAGCAATGATTAGAATAACTTGAAGCAAATGGTATCCCAAATAAGATATAGAGATATGTATTTGAGAAAGACCGCACCAAGAATTTCTTACTCAAAGAAAGACCAAACACGAGCAATAAAAGCTTCTAACAAAAATAGGACCTTGTTTGAGCCAACATGCCACCTAGAAACAAGATAATCAACAATATCAACTCTAAGTGGCACTACCTCATATGTTCACATTTCCTAGGATTGGGATATGCAAAAGAAGCATATTACTCCCCCATAATGTGATATTCAATTTTTCTTAATAAGAGGCAAAGCAACCTCAACTAGAGAGAATTAATGGACATTAGAATTTGAATTTCTCATGAGTATGACACACCACATAGTGACTACCTAAGCTTGTAATTTCAATACTAAGTGGTCGTACTCATATACACACATTTTAAGGTTTGAGAGATGCGCAAGGCATATTACTCCCCCAAAATGGGATATTCCATTAACCACTCAAAAAGAGCCAATTAAGATATCATCAAGGTGCATTAGAGGCTCAAAACAAGACACACGGGTAAATGATGTGCCAAACACCTAGACATACTTGAATACACAAAATAAGCAAGCATGAGGAACACCAAATACAAACACATATTTGGTACAAAACCAAAACATGTAAAGGGGCAAGTAACTTACAATATAAATGTGTGAAGAACAAGTTACCGCGAAGAGGCCATTGGATAGAAGATACAGATAAGATAATCCTAATGACTTGGCTTGATCAAATATAATATATGAAGATCCCTTAATTCTTCATGAGTTAGCCAAGTCTCCAATGCCCTCCATAAACACCTATTGATCAAGTTTGAGCTTTTTGGTCCCCAACCAAGTTGGGTCCTAAGAGGTTAGTCACAATAGGATTGGCAACCCAAATGGTTCTTTTCTTGACACCACTTTGAGTTCCAACAAATTAGGCAAACACATTGCCATCCTTATCCTTCCTAAGAGAATAATCATCATCAATAATGATAGGGTTAGATAAGGTACCGTTTGAACATGAAGAGGCAAAGTACCCCTTCACACGACATATGTAGCAACAAGTGCTCCCCTTTCTCTTCTTCCTTGATTTCTTGGCTTGGGGAGCATTATATTGATTCTTCTTCGGAAGTGGCCTAACTTCAACTTGGCCTTGACCTTGTACTTGTGGCCTCTTCCCTTGTTGCTTCTCATGCAAGTGCTTTTTCTTCAATGGACAAGATCTTACATGATGTTCTTCAACCTTGCACTTGAAGCAAATAATCTTGGCCAAATTCTTGACTTGGTTTTGGCCCTTCTTATTGTTTCTCTTGGACTTGTTCTTGTTATTGAATTTGAATCCAAGTCCACATTTATCATTAGGAGATTTTTGCACACTCAAAATATTATTGAGTGTGGATTTCCCTTCATGAATCTTTTCCAAGTCATTCCTCAAGGAAGTGACTTGGGCCTTGAGCTCTTTGATTTCCTCTACATGGTTAGTAGGAATACAAGTACTATACCAATGAGAAGCTTCATTGTTAGAGAAACAAGGCAAAGAAAGTAATCCAACACAAGGTTTATCAATAGTATGGCTAGATGGATTACTAGGACTAGCACATGGCAAAATAGCATTTGGAGTAGAAGTAGTGCTAATGTCCAAAAGAGGCTCACAAGATGTTACCTTGGTAATACTTGCCTCACGAGCTAACATTAGCCCATCATGGGAGATTAGAAGATCATTATGAGAGCCCGATAGCTTTTCATGACTTTCTTCCAATTTCCTATACTTGCTAGTTAGCAACTCAAGTTGAGCCCTCAGCTCAACGTTCTCCTTTAGGGTAGATGCTTCACGAGAAGTAGAGTTAGTAGCACAAGGATCACTAATGGAATTTTTCTTTTCAAGCACATAAGATTCAATTTTTTGTGTCAGGAGACAATTAGTGTGCTTCTCCTCGGCAAGCTCTTGCTTAAGGAGATTAAATCTCCGACTCCCATCATCAAGTTGGAAATCCATCTCCTCTATGGTTCCCATTTGTTTAGTTATGGTGTCCATAACATGTTTGAGACAATTAATGGACTTATTATTACCACGAAGAGAGGTACACAAAAACGTCAACTCAAGCAAGAGAGCACTAGTATCCTAATCAATGTCATCATCACTATCATCATTATCATTCTTATTATCTTTAGAAGATATATTGGGATCCAAAGTAGGAGATACCTTTGATCCTCTTGCCATAAGGAACATGTGAGAATGGGAGGATGAAGATGAGGATATTATTGAATCTTCATTCATGATCATGTCTTGCTCCATAGAATGTTTGATTTCCTCTACATTGTTAGATAAACAACTAGATGAAATAGAAGCATTTTGTTCATGGGAACAAGGAAAATCAAGCATATTATCTACACTAGTACTCAAATAATTTCTAGATGATATACAAGGACTAGCAACAAAAGGGGATATAGAATTATTGTTGCAAGAAGTGCTTAAGTCCAAAGAAGATACATTGCAATGGGATAGAGATGAAGGATCATCATTAGCGAGCACAGTATCAACATTGCAATTCCCAACACGACTCACCATATATTTACCTTGTGTCTTGCCAAGCGTTGGTGAAGTGGATGAGGATGAGAACTCATCGCGGCCGGAGGTGGAAGCAACTTGGAGCTCTTCATGATGTGAAGGAAAAGAGATCTCCTCGGAGAAACCACCGACAATATTAGAAATGGAACCATGAAATATTTCTTTAAGCTTGGTCCACTTCTCATGAGATGACTTGCGCTTTACAAGCGTCAAGAACAAATGAACTGTGGGGCTCAAATAGAAAATAATATCATTAGACACTTGAGCTTCAAGATGTAAATTTTTCTCATCCGCTAAAGATAGATTTTGAGGATCCATCGGAGGAGAAAAAGCTACATCTAGAAATCTCTCAATATTTGGACACAAGGTCCGAAGATTATAAAGCAAGCAATTTCTCCACTATAATTTGTGCCATCAAAGATAATTGTGTCATTGTGCACCATACTACTAGCCGACATCTTTACACTCTAGGCGGTGAAGCCTAAACAAGGAGAGACCTTGCTCTGATACCAATTGAAAGGATAGAGATGTCGCCTAGAGGGGGTGAATAGGCAATTTCAAAACTATTACGGTTTTGGCTTGATAGAATGTGGAATTAAACTAACGTTTATTTTACAAGCACAAAACCTAAATACACTAGGCTCAACTAAGTGCACCAACAAAAAATTAAGCTAAGAAAGATAGCACAAGATAAATATACCACAAGTGATAAGCAAGATATAAGTACTTCAAGCACGATGGCTATCACAAGGAAAGTAAGCTCGGATATAGAGATAACCGAGGCACGCAGAGACGAAGATGTATTCCCGTGTTCACCACCTTTGGGAAGGGGGCTACGTCACGTTCGAGAGGTGTTAGGTTCCACGAAGGATTCCTCACGCGCCACAAAGGCTCACCTTCTTCTCCGAGTCTATCCCATGAAGGAATATGCCCTTTCCTTATGGCTAGCTTTTCCTCCACTCCGGAGATGGCAAGATCCACAACCACCTCACAAGCTCCACAAAGGACAAGCCCAAGTGTCTTCACAGTATTCCATGAAGAGAACACCGCGGCACCAACCGCCAAGCCAACTAGGAGGTCACCCTCCAAGAGTAACAAGCTCATGGTCTCTCACTCAAACAAATCGTAATGGAGAGCTCAACACTTATGCAAGAATGCAAAGCAAGAATACCAAGGGTGCTCAAATCCTTCACTCTCAAATCCCACAAAAGCGACAAGTGCTAGGGAGGAATTAGAGAGGAATAACAATGGTGGAAGTCACCAAATGACTCTAAGATCTAGATCCAATGGGTTCCCCTCACTTAGAGGAGGAATTGTTTGGTGGGGATTGTAGATCTAGATCTCCTTTTACAAAGCCCTCAAAATGATGCAAGAATCATAGGAGGGAAGGGGGAGGAAGCAAGCTCAAGAGGTTCAACAATGGAGGTCAATTTCGTGGTAAAGAACACTCAAAAATGTTGGGGGAAGAACCCCCTTTTATAGTGGAAAGTAAATATGGCCGTTAGGAGAAAACTGTGCGAATCGGGATAAGGGTTAGTACACAATCTCGGATAGACTCGGTATAGAAAAACCGAAAATCCCGGTTGAATATCGGTTGAAACCCGGTTGAATCTCGGTTTTCCGGTGCTGGCACCGGACCACCCGGTCGGATCGACAACCGGGATGAAACTGACTTCACGGAAAACGCAATAACTTTTGCATCCGGACTCCGATTTCGATGATCATGGGATTGTTTTGACGAGGACAAGAATCTCTACAAGATTGTAAAGAGAAACATAATAGCCCAAAAAAGGAGTATAGAACCAAATGAAGAAAGGTAAGAAGCCTCCCTAAATAAGAACCGATAAAACCTTCAAACTCGAAAATGCCATAGAAGATGAATACGAATTCTGTTTTCGATGAACTTGGGCTTGCTGAAGAGCTAGAAACAAGCTCAAGAACCTCACATGGAGAAACACTAAGAAGAAACAAAATAGGAAGATGAAAAGTATGCAAACGATTGAGATCCCTATGACGATGTGATCAAGTTACACAACCGAGAGCCCCTCTTGATAGTGCGGCTATCTATGCTATAACCTGGTCTCCCAACAACCACCTTGAGACCGGTAAAAGGAAAACCTAGCAAGGCCATACCTTTGCCTTGCACATACCGCTTGATCTTGATGACAACGCTTCAAGCTCCACCCAAGCCGAAATGCAACACTTGATCATTGTTGCTTCGTGAAGACTCCTAATTTGCTCCCCCATACACCACCATGGGATAGCTTCATTAATACATGTCTTCACATGTCCGATATCACCAATATGGACGGAAAGCTTCAAGGAAATTATCTTCTCGAGATGCTTATCTTGAACTTGCCCTTCTCAACCTTGATGACGATCACCACTTGATGTCATCCTCTCATGGTCTATATAATATCTTCATTTTGAAGCATGCCCATGGAAAGATACCTGTCCCATCTAGAAAACACAAAGGCAAATATATAATGGGTTAGTTCATGATGCATAATTGACAAGGCTTACCATACCACAAGACCATGTGGTACATTCTTTATGCTTCATGTGTTGACCAACTTGAAATCACTCTTCACTCTTTGTATTGGTCAACCAAGTATCTTCTCGTTCTCCATCTTAATATCTTGAGGTACATAGGGAACTCTTCATTTGCCATAGCTCAACTAATGAGGCTATCATGACACAGACTTAGAGCTATATCTTGAATTCTTATATTGAGATCACACTCTCAAGATCTTGATCATATCATATTCTTCTCTTTAACTCGATGATTTTGATGCCAATACTCAAGGTATATCTTTATCTTCATCGCATACATACTTGAATCCAACACATGGACTACAAGAATGACCTATGGAATATACCTTCATATAAAACTCGGTGAAAACATTAGTCCATAGGGATTGTCATTAATCACCAAAACAACACATAGGGGCAATTACCCTTTCAGACGCGTGCAGCTCCCGAGCTGTATGGAAACCCTGTTGTGAATTTCATGGTGGACGAAATTGATGACCCTGCAACGTATGAAAAAGAAATAATGAGCCCGGATTCCAACAAATGGTTAGAAGCCATGAAATCCGAGATGGAATCCATGTATGAAAATCAAGTTTGTAACTTGGTGGACTTACCTCACTACCAAAAGGCCACGGAGAATAAATGGATTTTCAAAAGGAAAACTGATGCTGATGATAATGTGACCGTCTATAAAGCTCGACTTGTCACAAAGGGGTTTCGACAAATTCAAGGAGTTGACTACGATGAGACATTCTCTCTCGTAGCGATGCTAAAATCAGTTAGGATTTTGTTAGCAATCCTAACAAGGATGCTAACAAGGTGTGCAAGCTTCAGCGATCCATCTGTGGACTAAAGCAAGCATCACGAAGTTAGAATCTCCGCTTTGATGAGGTGATCAAAGAGTTTGGATTTGTCCAAACTTATGGAGAAGCTTGTATTTACAAGAAAGTGAGTGGGAGCAATGTGGCATTTCTGATATTATATGTGGATGACATATTATTGATCATAAATGATATATATCTTTTAATAGTGTTAAAAGTTATCTAAACAACAAATTTTTAATGAAGGACGTAGGTGAAGCGTCATACATATTAGGAACAAAGATCTATGGAGATAGATCTAGGCGCCTAATAGGGCTATTGCAAAGTACATACCTTGATAAGATTTTAAAGAAGTTTTAAATGGACGGAAGTAAGAAGGGGTTCTTACCTATGTTACAAGGCAAGACATTGAGTATGACTGAAAGTCCGGCTACGGTGGAAAAAGAGAGATAATGGACAAAGTCGCCTATGCTTCAGCCATAGGCTCTATAATGTACGCCATGATATGTACAAGACCGGATGTGGCACATGCTATTAGTTTCACTAGTAGGTACCAATCGGATCTAGGTTCGGAACACTGGATAGTGGTCAAGAATATCCTTAAGTACTTGCGAAGAACTAAGGATATGTTTCTTGTATACGGAGGTGAAGAAGAGCTTGTCGCTAAGTGTTATGTCGACGCAAGATTTGACACCAATCCGGATGACTGTAAGTCTCAATACGGATACGTATTTCTCATGAATGGCGGAGCGGTTAGTTGGAGGAGTTCCAAACAACCTATGGTGGTGGGATCAACTACGGAGGCCGAATATGTTGCTGCTTTGGAAGCGGCTTAGGAAGCGGTTTGGATGAAGGAGTTCATATCCGAAATAGGTGTGGTTCCAAGCGTGTTGGACCCAATGGTGACCTATTGTGACAACAATTGTGACATTTCCAATGCCAAAGAACCAAGGTCTCACAAGAATTCCAAGCATATTAAGCGCAGGTTTCACTCCATCCGCGAACATGTCAAGGATGGAGATATAAAGATTTGTAAAGTACACACAGATCTCAATGTAGCAAATCCGTTGACTAAAACTCTCCCTAGAGCAAAACATGATCAACACCAGAACTCCATGGGTGTTAGATTCATCACTATGTAACTAGATTATTGTCTCTAGTGCAAGTGGGAGACTGAAGGGAATATGCCCTGAGAGGCAATAATAAAGTGTTTATTATGTATATTCCAAGTATATGATAGATGTTTTTTTGCATTCTATAATTTTATTAATATGGAAACATTAATAAATGTGTGTTTAATAAACCAACAGAAAGTTCCTAGTTATGCCTCTCTCATAAACTAGCTCGTTGATTAACAAGATGATCAAGGTTTCCTGATCATGGACATTGGATGTTGTTAATAACATGATCACAACATTAGTGTAAATGTGTGATGAACATTCATCCAACGTATAGCATTACGATCAAAGTCATTGAGTTTATATTGCTATAACAACTTACAAAGTGATCCTAATCCTTAAACCATGAGATCATGTCAATCACTAACACCGGAAGTGTTTCTTGATAACAGCAAACGTCACACCATAACAGGGTAATTATAAAGATGGGTTCAGAACTAATAAAGTGATATGTTGAGGCCCATGGATCAAGAGTGGAATTTGTTCATCCCGATGACGGATAGATATTATCTGGGCCCTCTCGGTGATATCACATTGGATAGCTTGCAAGCAAGTGATTTGATCACTAGAATGTTATATCACGGGAACGAGAAAAGAGTGCATGTCAAACATGATCAAACTAGATATGGAGATACCGATGATCGAATCTCGGACATGTAATATATTGTGAAACAAAGGGATTAAGATACTAGCGTAAAAGGTTTCGACGATCACAAGAAAGTCATCATCGAATGTGTGGGAGTCAGTATGGGTCTCCAGATCCCGCGTCTGATTATTGATGTGAGAAGGGTCTCGATCATGTCTGCATTATTCGCGAAACATAGGGCTACACACTTAAGAGACACCGACATCCAATTGGAGCAAAAGTTTCATGCCGGAAAGAATAACAAGCGCAGGAATTTATTTCACTAGATACCGAAACAGGTTTTCGGGTGAAATTGCAGAAAGTGTTTTTGCATGTGAAATGAAATACTAGCAACGGGTTATATGTGAATGTTTGTCATTAAAGTAATTGACAAAATTCTGAATAAATAAAAGGAGTTTTATTTAATGAGAGTTTGCATTAAATTTGGTGGAAATTAAATGGGAATTTGAGTGGGATTTTGAGTGGAGGGAATTGAAAGGATTTTTGTGAGAGGAGTGTCCACCAACATGAATGAGGGGAGGCAAGGGGGCAGCCCCCATGCGCCGGCAACCCCCTTGCCCCCCCTCTCCTATAAAAGGCACCCCCTCCTCACTCCTCACTCAGACCTCCTCGTGAAGGATCTCTCTCCCCCTCTAGTATTTATCCCCCATGGTCTCGGACTAGCGAGATACATGTTCCCGGTGGCTATTCGGAAAGAAAGAGTTGTGCTTCTGCTACATCGCTGGAGCGAGGAGGCGGAGGTATTTGATGGGTCACTTTGGGCGTGAGAAGACATTGATCATGCTCGCTGATCACTTTTATTGGCCCAAGATGAGGCGTGATGTCTATCGATTTGTGAGTCGCTGCATTACTTGCAACAAATCCAAGTCAAAGTTGAAGCCTCATGGTTTGTATACACCTCTCTTTACACCTACTACACCTTGGGAAGATATTAGCATGGATTTTGTGCTAGGTTTACCCAAACCTCATAGAGGTCATGATTCTATACTTGTGGTAGTGGATAGATTTTCTAAGATGGCTCATTTTATTCCCTGCCACAAAAGCGACGATGCGTCGCATATTGCTAACCTATTTTGCAGGGACATCATGAGACTACATGGAGTACCAAAGACGATTGTTTCTGACCGTGATTTGAAGTTCATGAGCTACTTTTGGAAGACCTTATGGGGAAAGCTTGGAACAAAGTTGTTGTTCAGTACTACATGTCATCCCCAGTAGATGGTCAAACGGAGGTGGTGAATAGAACATTGTCACAATTGTTGAGGACTATGATCAAGAAAAATCTCTGGGAGTGGGAAGAGTGTTTGCCTCATGTTGAGTTTGGATCCAACAGGGTTGTGCATTCGACTACTCAGCTTTGTCCTTTTGAGGTGGTGTATGGGTTCAAGCCATTGATGCCACTTGATTTGTTGCCTCTAGCATTACATGAGAGAGTTGATATGGAGGCATCAAAACATGCTGATTATGTGAAGAAAATTCATGAGAAGACTCGAGAGGCTATTGAGAAGAAAGGCAAGAACATTGCTGCTGCAAGGAATCAAGCAAGAAACAAGATTTTGTTCAAGCCTGGTGACATGGTTTGGGTGCATCTACGCAAGGATAGGTTACCCAATCTTCGACAATCCAAATTGAAGCCCCATGGTGCTAGTCCTTACAAGGTGTTAGCCAAGATTAATGATCATACCTACTCGATTGATATTCCTATTGCTGAGTTTGGTGGAGTTAGCAACAACCTCAACATTGCTGATTTGTCACCATATGATGGAGAAGACCTTGGAGCGTCGAGGTAGACGCCTTTTTATGGGGGGAGATGAAGAGGACATCCCTACAATTACACCTACCTCAACTACTACTGAAGATGTTCCAGTTGCTGCAAAGAAGGTTCAGTCCAATGAGATTAGAATTGGACCTATTACAAGATATTGTGCTAAGATATTAGAACAAAAGGTGAATTTGTTTCTTAATGAGCCTGTTGTTTTAATTGATGAGAACTTTATACTGCCTAAGTCATTGTGCTATTGTATGATCAGGTATATTGGAGAAGAAGGCATAGCACGGAGCGAAGAGCTGAAGCGCATGGAGCACAACATGATGATTGCCCAAGGATGCGCGGGGAGGAGAGGGAGGAAGGCGCTAGGGAAGATCACCAAGAAGGAGGCCAATTCACGGGCGATACCGGAGTGTCCGGCCTAGTCCACCCGGGCTGTCCGGCCCCCCGAAGAGGCCCCGAGGCGTGGACGTTCTGTGTCCCAGTTCAGACACTTCCCGGACACCGCCCGGAAACCTCATAGTTTCCGGCCAGACCGGATTGTCCGGCCTATATGAACCGGACTGTCCGCCCGAACAGACTGTCCGGCCTATATCAACTGGACTGTCCCCCCGATAGAAATCTGGTCCGAGTCGGATGTATCAGTTTGATTCGTTTGCGTCTTAGTTTTGGTTTTTGGCCGCCCCAGCCACTGTTATAAGACCTAGGACGTCCCCATAGTTAGGGTTAGACCACGTTTAAACTTTTTTGGAGTTGTTTCTTATTAAGAACCTCTGGAATTACCCTATGATCCAATTATCTACTGCAATTGACTATGATCTGTTGTTCCATTGGGAATTACTGGATTGCAAACTACCGTTCGTGGTCGACGGCTACATGTGCAAGAGCGTGGTATTGTGAATAACCCATAGGGTTCGAGAGCTATTGCATCGGCATCAGGGTTCGAGCGGGAGAGTTCATTTCTAGAAGCTAGTTATCTATCATCCACCATCATCATCGACAAGTGCTTGCTGAGAAGATCGGGCCACCCCATGTCATCTTGCATGTGTCCCTATATATTAAGTAAAACATATGTTGAGATAGAGAATATAATTTATATATCTTGGACACAGTAGCAAGGATATTTTCTCACATATATCCATGAGATGATCGACAATATGCCCTCAATACTTTGATCCACCGTGATATGACCTAAACTAACCAAAATAAGGATGAAAGTCCACTAGCAACCCTCATGTGGAGATGTATCTAGGGGGTAACCTGTGGAGCCCACGGTCTAGGGTTTCATTGAAAACCGAGAGCACCATAGGGCCTAAAATTTGTAGGGATACATGCAATTTTGTATGGATGATTCCGACGTTCTATGATATGCCTTTTCAAGGAAAACCCTAGACAGTGGCCCAGTAGATCTACCTGTTTGATCAGCTTTCAACCGTGTTTTTGACCGCGGTTTGAATCCTATCTAAATTTGAATATCTTATCCAAAATACTTTTACCTCTCTTAAGATATTTATAGAAATATTATGTCACAAATAATAATAAAAAGTAGTAGTCCAAATTATTGCTTTTTCACGTTTTGTTTGTCAATAATTTACAATTTTCTTCACGAGTCCCTTTTTGTGAAGTATTTTTAATAGATGGTTAATTTATTTATACCCTCCATCATGCATCCGACGGCCAGGACATCAACCCCATATTTCCAGGTCAGGTCGTCTGGCCCACGCGAATTTTGGCACTAGACACGGGAGAGTTTTTACCCAATTTTTTCATGCGATGTGACTAACTTTCATCCCACCAGCACAGCGCATCCCAGGAATTCGCCCAAATGTCATTTACATTATATATTCGAAACCCTTTTTATCACCTCGCCGAAAGGAGACAGATCCAAATTTCCTACCTCCCTCGGCGTCGTCCTCTCCCTTCTCCGCTCGCCCTCCCCACCGCCTATGTCAATAATCCCCTCGATGTTGTTCGCCCCTCCGCTCTCTGCCTCTACTCCCCTCGTCTCCATCTTCTCCTCCATTAGTAACCTCTCCATCACCCTTACCCCTCCTCATCATCCTAGTTTTCTACCAGGTTGTCCACCACCTAGCCGTACACTTCACTCGTGACATCAGCCATATCACTGTCCACCTCACCGACAAGGTCCGTCACCACACTAACAAGGCATGTCTACCTCGTCATCCACCTTGTCGACAAGTCTGCTGTAACACCCCAGTTTTAGCTAATGTCTAATTAGGGTTTATTTCTGCATTCATGAGCATCATATTTAAAATGCATGCAAGAAGGAATATGTAAAACCCTAAACCCTAGTTTCCTCTTTCTCATAAAGCAATTAAAATGGGTTTGAATTTTTGAAAATCACAAAACAATGGGGCCCAAATTGAATAAAAGGGATCTTGAGTATTTTAGATATTTTACAAAGTCTCTTGTATTTTTGAAATAATTCAAAATAGTTTCAAATGAATTACAAAGAGAAAACAGAAAACAGGAAAAAGAAAAAGGATTTCAGAAAATTGAAAAAGGATCTGGCTAAAAATGGAACCAGAGAGAAGCCAGGCCGCCGCCCAGCAACCTCCCATCTCTCCCATCTTTCTCTCTGCCTCCCACGCGCGCTACAAGCCGGCCCAGCATGGCCCAACCTTGGCCCATACCGCTTCAGCTCCGTCTTTGACTTCTTCCTCCCGCAGCGCAAGAAGCTGCCTGTCGTCGGCACTGCCGTCGATCCCCACCGCCTTCTCGTGGCCTTCCGTCGAGCCCTGAGGGTGGATAAGAATGATGCGGCCACGTCTCCTTCACCTTCATCCACGTTCCCCCTCTCCAGCGACCTATCTCTTCCCTCTAGCGCGAGAGCCCGAACCCTAGCCCTAGATGTCATCAGCGCCCTGTCGTCCCGTGCCGCCACGAGCTTCGCTGACATGCCCACGAGCTCCGTCGTGTCGCCTGCTTCCTCCCTGCCCAAGCTTGCAAGCTAGGAAGCCCCCAATCATCGCCCACGACCCCGTCTTCCCCGACCTCGACCGTGCTCACCTCTGTCGATTAGCTCGCTTTCGGCATCACTAGGCTTCCCTGACCCCACGTCGAGCACCGTGGTGAGCTTCTGGTGCTCAAGGAACCCTCCGTTTGCCACCTATTTCTTCGTAGCCGCCGCAAGCCGTTTTTATGTGAGCTCTGCCACTACCACTCGCCATAGTTGATGTTCCGGTGAGCAAATCATAGCGGAGCCGCCACTAGTCCGTTCCTCTTGCTCGCCTCGCTCGAATAGGCTAAGCCTAGCAGCCTCGCGCGCCCTCCTTCGCCATCCCCGGTGGCCGCCGAGCTGACGTCACGCCTACGTCAGGCTCACGTGGCCTGCTGGACCTTTGACCTTTGACTGCCACAGTGGCAACCGACGTGGCTCAGGCCCCATAGTTAGCCTTAGAGACTAGGTCCAGTAGTGGTGTAAAAGGTTTAACTCCCTCGCTGACGTCATAGTGATGCAATAAACCTATTTAATATGGTTTAATAATTCCAGAAATTGATTTAAATCTTGTAAAATCAATAAATAATGATTTATAAGTCAGAAAAATATGTATAATATATCAAAATGTTCTGAAAAATGAGAACTATCTATTAGAGCTATAATCATGCATTGTTCAACAACTTATATGACAAGTATAATTAGAAGAAAAAACCAAGCCCTCTCATATACATCCAGAGTTTTCCCGAGTTAGGGTTTTCAGCCCTCGGAACCCCGATTAAATTGTCAAGCATGTTTTAGGGTTTCAATTCAATACAATTCAACTTGCCATATCATCATACTTGCTTGAGCATTGCATCGATGCCATGTGTTGATTGTTTCCCTTCCTTTTCGATGTTTGGTTCTTCCCGGTAGAATACGATATCGAGATCGAGATCGAAGACCGAGATCAAGACCATCGAAGATCGAAGATCGATGAACAATACTTGACCAACAATAATCAAGTCAAGCCGAAGGCTCTCAAATATCTACTTGTCGGTTATCAACTGGCAAAGGAAAACATAACCCCACCATGATATAATCCTATGATTTCGAAAGCATTTCAATTCTTTCCATGATGAATACAATTCTACTATGGTCTTTTATCGATAGATAGAGTATCCTATCTATTGCATTACTCCCTTTGAGCTTATATTACCTGATCCACTACTCCTAGCATAACTAGGTTTGTCTTGTGTGTACTTATAGAGCTTGTATCTGTGTCTTGCTTGGCCATGCCTAGCTGTTGAGTCTGGTTCGTCCAAATGATGTATCAGATCTAGAGAATCTTGTATGATAGGAGAATGTGATGAGATAATATCAGAGGTGATATGAGTTAAACATGCTAAGGCTTGTATGGGAGGCCACGGTTGGATGTGGTTTCTCTAGTCCCATGCTCGCTACCACTAGGGCCTGAGTTCTTGCCTTTGGAACCGAGACGAGCGTACAACCACATGGGGCCTGGAAAACCTCACGAGTGAATAACTTTCCTAGTAGATTCCATGAGTCACATAGTTCGGGCGTTCCATTCGACATACGCATTGAAAACATTTTGAAAGATTTGGCGGGTGAAGGTGCATCATAACAGGTAGGTAAGCGTGGCCAGGGTTGCTTGGGGTCGATGGAGCCCCTGGTAAACCAACATCTCTAGGGACCGGCTTCAGGATTTGACCCGTTACGACGGAACCATCCTTAGGGCGTGACTCATGGTCTCGGTGAAAACAAGGTAAAGGTCGTGTCTAACCATCCTCTGCCAGCCTTCCAAGGAAGAGGGCTAATCATGTGGCATTAAGAGAAGGTTAGTCCGTGTGGATAAAGTTGTACACCCCTGCAGGGTTAAATCTTTTCAAAAATTTGTGTTCACGGTTATGAATGCTTGGTGACCAGATTCTAAGATCATAGAGAACTATAACCTAATCGTAAAACTTGGCAGATCAACGTGTTCTTAAGGATGCTTCCTCATGGGTACGAGGGGGTGATCCTCGTTGGTGGATGATGATGACTTGGTGGATATCAATAATGATGATCAATATTTCGGAGACGTCTCTCTCTTATCCCCTTTTAAAAATACACTGATTAGACGAGCTTTTCTCCCTCTGGTCTTACAAAGCAAAGATGTCTTTATGCAAAACAACTCCCCCAGCCATAAGTCTTGCGGAGTACACCCTATACTCACCCTTGCTTTGTTGATACTTTTGGCAGAGTAAATGTTCCCCTGAAGATGAGTTATGTACGACATCGACACCGACGAGTAGCTTGGGGTTCCCGGCCGGCAGCCTGGAATCTATTGCTGGGACATCATCGTTATGCTTCAGGCCTCTTAGGCCATTTGTTAACTTTGCTATACTTAATAGCATAATTTGCCTTCCATTGTTTGATGTTTGTGGTCTGTGACCTCTTCTTGTAATAATTTGGTTCTTCGCTCAGTTATGAGCTTGTTGTAATAAATTGTGTGTCGTAAGGTCACTATCGTGTTACCGATTCTTCACTGGATATCCTCGAGCTCAAGGTTAATCTTGTGTCAGACGGGGGTCTGGGATTTGTTTAAACCCTCATCCCGGGGGTGTCACAGGTTTTGGTATTAGAGAAGTACCGACCGTAGAAAAACCTTTCTATTGGTCGATGTTGAGTCTAGTGCTTGTGAAAACTATTTTAGAGATGAAAAGTACTTGTGAAAACTCTAGTATGCTTCTTTTACTCCTTATCCAGTTTCTCTCTAACTCTGGGTTATCTTATCTGGTGTTGAATTTTGGAAAAGTTTTGATATCTCTTCTAGTCTTTCAAAGTTTAGGTACCTTCTGGGCATGCCGTTCTCAGCCAGTTGACCTAGTGTTAAGTTCTCTAGAGTTGTGTGTGTTGTGAATTCTTGTTCCCCTTTCTCTTGTTCACATGAGAGATTCCTTTCCATCATGATCTCTCTGTCTTATGGATCCTACAATATAATGATCCACAGTGTTTTTTTTTAGGCTTCGAGGTTTCCTTCTGCCTCGTGTGCCTCCTTTTCATTTGTTTGGGTACTTCAGAGCTCATTTCTTCTCTTGGAAGTTACCTCGTGATCACTATCTTGCAGTGTACGCTACGTCACTCAAATAGTAGTTACTTCTTTCTCGGGTTTTAACCCTTGGACTTGAACTGAAGATTCCTGATTGTGCTGGATTCCAGTGTTGTGAATCTTGTACATGAAGCTGAGCTTTATTCCAAGATCCACTCCTTTGAACCCTGTTGCTAATGTTCACACATTACCTCAGGCTGTCTGGTACTACAATTCTAGCCTTCAAGCTTGTGGTTTTTGTCGTGATTGAATTGTGATAATAAAGGACTTCCCCTACCACTAGCTAGGGCAGATGTTCTTTGATGGAACCAAATAGATCACGAAAAGAGTACTCCTCGAGAGTCTCGCATCTATATTCGTGACTCTGCCACACCTTACCCCTTCTCTGGATTGGTTTTCGGAAGATTGTTGACTTATGCATTCATGTCTCGGGATTCTAACCTGAGTATGTTCTTTCTCCCTTGTTGTTTTCTGACCTTTGTTCACCAGTTCGTAGCCAAGTAGTAAATGTGCATTGGTGTCCTCTTATGCAAGATACTCTTGTGGTCCGTCATGACAAACCATTTTGGAATGTCTAGGAGAAACAAACTCTAGAAACTCGTCGTATCTAGGACCAGGTCAAAGTATTGTAGTCCGTAGATAAAGAAGCATGGATTGTCTTCTGTCTGTTCTACCTTAAAGTATCACACTCTTTTATACTAAGATGTCGTGTTAATTTTTATGACCCCTTAATGAAGTGATACTCCCACACATATTTACCCACCATTCTTCGAGCTTTCTTGCTCGTAAGTCATGCGTGTGCATAGTAATGTGGATATTTGAAATTCTTAGCAATTATTATTGTTTGGAACGCCAAGGACATTTGTGTCATTCTTAGCGTGATTGGTTAACCCTATCACTAAGCAAAGAATGATCGTGATACCAAGTCCGTCATTCTGGTGCACTCTCTTCGGTCAAAGAGTTAGGCTTGTGCCGAAGCTCTGAGACTGTGTCTTCTTGCCTTACTAAGCAAGTTTCCTCTCGAACTAAGTGACATATCGGTGGTTCGTGATATTTTGGATGTCTTCCTAGAAGTATCGCCATGTTTCCACATGAACGTCTTCTCAAGTTCTTAAGCAAGCAAGTTCTTTGAACTGCTCCTTTCTCCAAGGATCAATACCTAATACCCTGAACTAGTTGGTTGAGCTTAAACAACAACTTGGAGAGTTGTAAGACAAAAGTTCTAAGTTCTATCCGACCCAGTTCCTCCTTAAAGGGATGTCTAGTTTTGTTCGTGTTGAAGAAAGATATTATCACCTTCGTGGATATGATATATCCCCCTCTTTTTATTTGATTTGGGTTATTGTCAAATCAAACTCAGTTCCAAGGATTGTCTCAATCTCCAAGTTCTATGATCAACTAGGCCTCCAATAATGCACACTTTGTTATCTCTTTTTGTCACGCTTGTATCTCTTTTCTCTTTTTTATACCGAATCTCTTTTCCTTTTCTACTTTTTTTTATTTTTCAACTATATGACTCAATGCAAAAAGAATGCAGCAACTTCTGAACAAACTAGGCCGGATAGTATGGTGAGTTTCGGTCGGAGACTCCGGTTACACCGGATAGTCCAGCAACACTGCGGTTCTGAAAAGACCATAGCTTCTATGTGACATGCCAATCCCTGGATCGGTTCATTGGCTCACAATAGAATAAGATGAATAACATAGCAAAATATCCGTGTAACATAAATAACGAAGATCCAGAGTATCATTATTACAATGAAGGCTTAGCTCAAGGCTAGCTCGACTTATTCAAGTAGCAACATAATTAGAATAAATCCTCCATTCTTCAAATTGCCCACAAGTGAACAAGTGCCGAGTGGAGTACCGTGGCCTAAATCGATGACTCAGAATCGGAATATCCTGCAACATGAAACGTAGCAGCCCCGAAGGGTCAATGCATGGAATGTATGGCAAGTAGAGCTATTAAAGGAGACAATAGAGCTAGCATCTACATGCATATTTGGCAAGTGGAGCTGGGGCTAGCTTGCATTTGCAAATACCTTTGTCCTACCTTCATAATCAGTTTTTTATTTTCTTTGAAAAGATCCCAATTAAGTTAACCCATCAACATTAAAGCAATTACGAAATTGGAATGAGCGAGAAACATGCCATGGAATCAATATCAAAAAACGCAGACGTCCATAACTGGGGACATGGCTAATCGATTAGTTTATACACCCTGCAAGTGTTAGTACACTTTACCCATGTGACTTGGCCAGCCCAGCTCATACCACCACTCTCATTTTGGGTGATGATAGGGAGAAGTCCAAGAAGGGTCCGTTCGGGAAGTAGCTCCCCAAACCCGACATGCACCGGTCCAACCTACCAAAATTCTACATCTCTAGATACGTGGGTTCGAGTTACCACAACCTACTGAGTCCAACCAACCGCCCATTTCATTATTGACACATGGTTGTACACGTAAGCTACAATATAAATAAGCCAATCATTTTCTCTTGATACCTGGGTGCCTTTCCGCAATGATACCACCAAAATTTATCAATCCCATCACACCTAGGAGATTCATTGATTAAGTTGTTTTTAGTTTTCGCAAACCAACACATTCAGAAACAACTTCAGTGATGTATCCCAGCCCTCGTTCATCGTAGCATGGCTAAGCACATATACCAACGATGGTTCATCTACAGGAAAACCCTACCACATAATAGGACATAGCATAGCGATAGTAATATCCTACACATGCATCTACAAAATACACGTCAATGCATTGAAAATAGTAGGACAACATCATGAACAAGGTAGCATCTACTTGCCTTGGTTGTAGCGGTCGGACGAACAATCCACACACGAGCAAGCATTGCACTCGTCACAATCTACACGATACAATTGCAATCACATAAACAACCATACACAATCATATACAAACAATGACAATGCAAGATGCATGCATGACAAGTTGAACATTGCTACAATAGCATCATATATTCTTATTCAGTATACCTACTGTATGCATGCACGGAAAATATTTTAAGTGCATAGAAAACAAAGCATGCAATTTCAAATGCCCAAACAATAGAGCTAGAACCCAAATATTTAGCCATTGCTAATATACTGTTTGTAAAATCTTGGAAAAATATCCACTGTGTAGGCAAGCTAAAATAGAACCAGTACCAATTGGAATTACTCGAAAAGGATTTATATAATTCCCTGAGTAATTAAAATACTCCAGTAGGCCTTTTTATAGATTCTGCAAATTCCATTACTGTAAGTCTACCTTTTTAATTCACTGTAAGATTCCCCTTGTTCTACTTATTCCAGGGACATCTTATTTGCAATTTTTGGAGTTGCTGAACTTTTTCTATAAATTTAATACTCTAAAAGGAACATTAACTCATTTAATTAACCAAGAAAAAACCTTGCTGCAAAAGCATAAAACAACTGTACAGCAATATTCTACGTGAGACACTGATTCTATACATATTTTATTTGCAATTTTGGCCTAGTAGATTAGTTTCTATGGATTTTACAAGTTCTATATAAAATCTGCCAAGTAAATCGAATTAAAATTAAATAGTCAAACTTGACCGATTGACTACGCCGACGTGGCGCTGACCAGTCAGTGCCCTGGGCTGACTATTCCTGATCGAGCGGCAGAGGGAGGGTCACGAAGGGGAGCTCACCGGAGCAGTTGGCAGCGGCGGCGGCGACGGTCGGGGCGACGGCAGTGGTGGTCCTCGGCGGCAGAGGAAGGTGGGACGGCATCCGGGGCGAGGTGGCGGTGTTCCTCGAGGCGGTGGCGCGGGTCGGCGTGCGCGGGGGCAACGGCAGCGGGCGACTGGAGTGGCGGCGGCGTCTGTGGTGAGGGCGGCGGCTCGCGGGGCATCGTCCCGCGGGGTGGGGGAGGAGAGGGAGGCGGTCAGCAGGTGGCGGCGGTGACCCCCCAGCGGGCGAGCGAGGCAAGGGAGAAGGCGCGCGCGATAGATGACGAATCTTGGGGGTTTGGAAGAGGAGAACTAGTAGATTGTTATAGACAAAAAGTCCCGGAGAAATCAGTTCGAAAACGACCCGATTCCGAAGGAATCGGTGCAGCATACGAGTTGGAGAAGAAATGTGCTAATGCACGGGGCCCACGCGTCAGTGACGCGCGGTGGCTGACAGCCCAGGCCCGCTCGTTAGCGTGGCTTGGCAGGCGGCGGGCGGTGGTTACTATCCACCGCGCGGGCGTGCGCTGGGCCGCTGCTGCTGCGGCTGATGGCGCGGGCTGCGGCTGTCGCGGGGCCTGGCAGGCCCCGGCTGGGTCAGCTGGGCCGCGGGCAAGCTGGCTGCACCGGTTGGTTTCCTCTCTTTTTTTGTTTTTTTTCTTTTCTTTTTCCTGACGAATTTCTTAACTGAATTTAGCTGACAGAAAATGTCTATTAGAAGCTAAAAATTCAAATTGCCATAACTTTTTCTACGAAGCTCCGATTGAGGCGATTCAAAGTGCTACAGGTTCGTTTCGGAACCCTTTACGCACCTGTGCCATATAAACCACCAAAATATTTTTTTTTAACAGAAGCATGGTAGAACCGAGCATTCAAGTGTAGGTGTCAAAATGCAATTGCAAGTGATTTGTTTTGCCAAAACTTTTTCAAACTAAATTTTTGCAATGATGATCATGATGCAATGACATGTATGCTATGCAGTACCAAACCTAAAATTTTGGATGTGACAAGTCCGGGTGGTACTGGCCGGATAGTCCGGTTTTCGCCTGTTGAAAATTTCTGCACTTCAAAACCCTAATGAGAAGCCTGACAGAGCAAAGAAACTAGTCTCATAGGTACGTTCATAGGCACGGATGATGCAGATAGGCTGTGTCTATGGTGTGAAAACAACGGTACGCTATGTGGACTCAGAAAATTAGATGAAAAACTTGCAGAAAAAATTGATGGTGGACTCGGCGGAAAAACAAGATCAAACCCTAAACTTAAAAACAAACGAAAACTAGTCCTACGAGAAAAACCTACACATCGGATCTACGAGAAGACACGACCTGCAACTAAAACTTGAAAAACAATGCAATCTAGGATAGGGAAAATCTTTGTGTATGGATTTTTCTGTATACGACTAAAACAAGAACTAATCTATGGATGGATTTGTGCATGCTCACCGAGTAAAGGAGGAAATATGATACCAAGATGATATGGGGTGGCCCGATGTTCTCAGCAAGCACTTGTCGATGATGATGGTGGATGATAGATAACTAGCTTGTAGCTATGAACTCTCCTGCTCGAACCCTGATGCTGATGCAACATCTCTCGAACCCTATGGGATATTCACAACACCACGCTCTTGCGCACGTAACTGTCGACCATGAATGGTAGTTTGCAATCCACTAATTCTCAATGGAACAACAGATCACACTCAATTGCAGTAGATAATTAGATCACAGGGTAATTCCAAAGGTTCTTAATAAGAAAAACTCCAAAATAGTTTAAACGTGGTCTAACCCTAACTATGGGGACGTCCTAGGGCTTATAAGGGCGGCTGGGGCGGCCAAAAACTGAAACTAAGACACAAACGACTCAAACTGATACATCCGACTCGAACCAGATTTCTGTCGGGGTGGACAGTCTAGTTGATATAGGCCGGAAAGTCTGGTCCGGCTGGAAACTTTGAAGTTTTCGGGAGGTGTCTGGGTGGTGTCCGAATTGGGACATAGAACATCCATGCCTCGGGGCCTCTTCAAGGGGCCAAACACTCCGGTCTCAGTAGTGAATTTTGCCTCCTTCTTGGTGATCTTCCCTCGCGCCTTCCTCCCGCTCTTCCCTCACGCATCCTTGGGCGATCATCATGTTGTGCTCCATGTGCTTCAGCTCCTCGCTCCGTGCTACGCCTTCTTCTCCAATACACCTAATCTTACAATAGCACAATTACTTAGGCAGTATAAAGTTCTCATTAATTAAAACATCAAGCTCATTAAGAAACAAATTCACCTGTTGTTCTAGTAGCTTATCACAAGATCTTGTAAGAGGTCCAATTCTAATCTCATTGGACTGAACCTTCTTTGCAGCAACTAGAACATCTTCAGTAGTAGTTGGGGTAGGTGTAATTGTAGGGATGTCCTCATCACAAGATTTGGCTGGATTCTGACACTCTACAATGATCTCGATTTTCAATGAAACGCTAGACCATGGCTCCATGGATTACACACTAGATATACCTCGATCTGAGGTTTGACCAATGTAATTTTATACTTATTAGGTTATTTTTGGTCATAGTAACATATTAGACAAAAGTTTGAGATCAGGATCTCAAAGGATTCCCTCCAATTGACCCGACATGCGTGGCAGTCACTATATCTGCGTGCAACAACAAATTCTAAGTGTTATATATCGATCGCGCATGATGTGATAACATGCTCATACTAGGGGCTTATAGTATTCCTATATCAACAAAAAATCACACTTTTGTACATATTCTAGGGACATATGCAAGATTTGGAGAGATTCTGGTGCTTTGATGCTCAGTTTTCAATTAAACCATAGACCGTGGGCTCCCTAGATCATATCCCTCTAGATATCTCGACATGAGGGTTAAGCAGTGGAATTTTATCCATATTTTGGTTAGTTTATTAGTTCATAGAATGGTAGATCAAAGTTTGAGCCCACGATCTCAAAGGATCCCCCTCTAATTAACCCGACATGGGTAGTCGCGTTAGCGCGCTATATATTCCACATATTGTGGATCGTCGCATGGATATATATGTCAGAACATCTGCTCGCACATGATATATACATATATATTTTCTATCTCAATATCCCATCACACTTTTACTTAATAGATAAAGACACATGCAAGATCTGGCGGGATTCCAGCACTGCAGTGTGCTATCAGTTTTCAATGAAACCCTGGATCGTGGGCTCCGCGGATTTCCCCTTGATATACCACATGAGGGTTGACCAATGGACTTTTATCCTTATTTGGTTAATTTAGGTCATAGAAACATATCATACCAAAGTTTGAGCCTAATATGTCAAAGGATTCCCTCATATTGACGCAACACGCGTGGGACTCGCTATATATGCGCGAAACAAAAACACTAAGTGTTATATATCGATCACAAATGGGTGTGAGAACATGCTCACACCAGGGGCCTAGATATATCCTATCTCAACAACGCATCACGCTTTTGTACATATTCTAGGGACACATGCAAGAGTTGGAGGGTTTTCGGTACTCAGGTGCTCGATTTTCAACGAAACCCTACACCGTGGGGTCCGTAGATCATATCCTCCCCTATATATCTCCGCATGAGGGTTTACCAATGGAATTTTATCCTTATTTTCTTTGTTTTATTAGGTCATAGCATGGTAGATCAAAGTTTGAGACCAAGATATCACATGACCCCCCTATGATTTACCCGACACGGGTAGTCGAGCTAGCACGCTATATATTTCACATATTGTCGATTTTAGAATGGATATATATGCTAGAAAATATCCTGACAGATGGTATATACATATATATTGTCATCTCAACATCCCATCACACTTTTTTACTTAATATATAGGGACACACATGCAAGATCTGGTGGGTTTCCGACGCTCTGGTGCGCTCTCGATTTTCAATGAAACCCTGGACCATGGGCTTAGCGGATTACCCCTAGATATATCTCAATATGATGGTTGGCCAATGGAATTTTATCCTTATTTTTTTAGTTTATGTTAGAGAAACATATTACCCTAGATTTTGAGCCCAAGATCACAAAGGATCCCCTCAGATTGACGCAACGCACGTGAGAGCCGCTATATATGCGCGCAACAAAAAGCCTAAGTGTTATATATCGACCGCACATGGATGTGAGAACATGCTAACATCAGGGGGCTGGATATTTCCTATCACAACAACCCATCAGACTTTTATACATATTATATGGGCACATGCAATATTTGGAGGGATTCCGGTGTTCCTGTGCTCGGTTATCAATGAAACCCTAGACCGTGGGGTCCGTAGATCGTATCCCGCTAGATATCTCCACATGAGGGTTGGCCAGTGGACTTTTATACTTATTTTTTTAGTTTATTAGGTTATAGCATGGTAGATCAAAGTTTGAGCCCAAGGTCTCAAAGAATCCCCCCTTCAATTGACCCGACACAGTTAGTCAAGCTAGCGCGCTATGTATTGGGCATATTGTCGATCGTCGCATGGATATATATGTGAGAACATCTACTCACACATGGTATATACATATATATTGTCTATATAAACATCCCATCATACTTTTTTACTGAATATATCGGGACGCATGCAAGATTTGGCAGGATTTCGGCGCTCCGGTGTGCTCTCGGTTTTCGATGAAACCGTGAACCATGGGCTCCGCGTATTACCACCTAGATATATCTCCATAGGAGGGTTGACCAATATAATTTTATCCTTATTTGGTTATTTAAGGTATTAGAAACATATTAAACCAAAGTTTGATCCCAGGATTTCAAAGGATTCCCTACGATTGACCACACATGCGTGGGAGTCGCTATATATGCGTGCAACACAAGTCTAAGTGTTATATATTGATCCCGCATAGATGTTAGAAAATTCTCGCACCGGGGGCCTATATAATTCCTATATCAATAATACATCATACGTGTGTACATATTCTAGGGACACATGTATGATTTGTGTGGCACCCTGGATTTACGGTCCAAGAATACCCGTTATGCATACAATTTCACGTTCCCATGATCAGTGAGCCGTGAGCATAACCGGCCAGTATCATTACATCATCCAGAAAGTAATGATTACAAAACTTACAAAAGTGGCCATTATGGCACTTACAACACAAGTGGCGGAAGTCTTCAAGCGCAGAGCCCATGTCATGACTTAACCTATAGGTAACTGACTGGGAAGACGACCTAGCTCGCATAGACATCAACACCTTCCTCACTTCTTAACATCTGCAATCTTGCCAAGTAAAGATCCAGGGACAATGCCGGTGAGTACTTTGAATATTCTCGCAACCACCAAGACAAGGTAACAAGATAATGCATATTGGGCTGTGTCGAGATAGCTCTACACTATTGTTTCTAAAAAGCCTAACATTGGCATCTCTATATCTTTGTTGAAAAAGAGTTTTTGGAAACTATGCCTCCTTTTAGGAAGTCCAGATATCCCCATATCCTTGTTAAAAACTTTGGAAACAGTTTTATAGTAAAAACCCTTTTTACAAGATCTTCGACCATCTCTGGTCAAAACCAAACTCGTTCTTATATTTCCTCATGACCAAGTCACATCCTTTTTATTCTTCTCAAACATATCCCCAAGGGTACTCCAAGTAATCACCTTTTTAACCATCGTTGACCGTGGACACGGCTATTCGAATAGATTAGACTCTGCAGAGTTTGTACACTTTACCCACAAGAATTAAGACATCCACCGGGATACAAGCATGACCCGCTACACACGGTAAACGGGAGTTCAGATAATCAAACCTAACCTTTCATTTGTCATCCCTAGCAAAGGCGGCTTTTCCTTTTGGGTTTGTTCTCCCCGGTAATGAGTATGTGGAACGACAGCCATAGTCCATCCTTCTGAACTCCCGTATACCCAAACCCGCATCTTGGCAATATACAATAACCTCGGTGACTCAACTTCCTTCTACACTCCTAAAGCATACCGTCCGGGGGAGACCCAATTGTTGCACCAGCACTCCTGCAGAGACAGGCACACTCTTGCCGCAGCAAGCAATAGACCCCAAATCCGAAGATTTGTTGTAGAGCCTACCTGGGCTTCCAGGGATTTCTCCCCTTAAGGAAGTACAAGAAACCCTGTCTAAAGACAACAAACTACGAGCTAAGCCCCAGCGATTGGGGTAGTGTGGTTGCACGGATAAATTGTTTAGGTAAATGCGTAGAACATCCCTTCTCTTTCTCTTTCTCAACTTTCTATTTATCCTCCTCATATCTTCTTTAGTAAAACCTCCACTCGAAAATGATGACTCTTTCCAAGGGTTTTATTTTGAAAACTTTATAGTAGGGTAAAACACAAAATAGTTTTAACATTGAAAATCCGTAGTTTCCAAGAGGGGAGATGCTAAGTATCTTAGCCTCAATATAATAGGTACAAATGGGTGCCAACGAGGGTAAGTGTCCTAATGGACACTCCATCATAACTTGGAGGAGCCAAGTTACTCACACCTTTTTAATTGAAAAAAACCACGCATTTAATCATGAAATTCATAAACAAGACATAAAACAATTGATAAAAAGGAGTAGGTTAATATAGGAGTTCAAGAATGGTGGCTTGCCAATGACCAGCGAGATGTCCCTTGACGGCATTAGACAACCGCAATACCAATAATAATGATAATAAAATAACCCGATGCTTCTTTCTTCTCGGCGTCTCACAATTCGCAACTATCGCCGTTATCGAGTATACATGCAAACAAACAATACCACATTCAATACAATGCATACAAACATCAAACCATACAACAAGAAAAATGGATAATCCCATGATATACAACAGTAGGGTGTGGGATGATGGTTTGATTAGATTGGTAGAAGATTTGGAGGCATGGGAAAAGGATCCTTTCGGATCTATAGACTAGGAACTACCCAAGAGAGGGGTTTTAACCAAGGGCTTGTTCTATATGATACCACTGTATAAAAATGATACCATCATATATTTATTGATAAAATGAATCCAACAAAAGTGGTTTCACTATTTGATCAATTTCCATTGATTTATAATGATTTTTATGGTGGATAAAACTATAGTTTTAGGAAATAATTCACCAGACAATTTCTGGAGATCCAAAAATTATTTCCTTGGGTGATTAGGTAATATTTAGTGGACTTATTCAGAAGGTGTTGGAATCACCTCAAAAAAATTACCAGAATGCCCTTGAGAAATTCCCAAAGACAGTACTGGATGCATTTTGTCCTTTTCATCATATTTAATTTACAGAAACTTTTGATGTGATTCAAAGGACAGAAGTTAGGTACAAGTAATAACTTTCTGTAGAAATTGGAATCACACTTTTTGAAAATACAGAACTACTGTAGTGATTTTTCTAATAAATAAACCATTCACATAACAGTTTAATTCACCAAAATATTGTAGATGCTTAATAAATTTTGGGCTCCTAGGGTTTGATAAATATTGATATATATGTGTTCAGGGAGTTGGAATTAGATCAAAACCATATGCCCTAGTGTTGTTATTTATCTTACTGGCAAACCATAGTTCACCTTGACATGGGACCAAGTCCATTTCTTAGGGATTTCAAATACCAACCAGAAGAAGTTGGGTTCATGTCATTTGAAGTTGTAAAACTACAAGTAGGATTTAATGAGTGTATTAGATATTCTGTAGAAATTGATTTAATATAATTAATCTATAAACATTCTGAGCTAACCCGCGGTACATAATGTTTGGAAAAACATGAAGGTATTTAGGGAATTTTAGATCTAGGAATTTCTGGTGGTTTTACAATTTTTAAATTATTTAAAACAAACTGCAATTTGCAGATCTAGAAATCTACTTAAAAAAGAAAGAGGAAGGGACTAGCGGGTCAGACCTGGGCGAAATGGGCCATGTAGGGCACCGCCGGCCCACCGGGGCAGGAGCCATGTGCGGGAGAGTAGGGTTTGAAACCTTGGGTCTAGGCCCAACGGTCGGTCGCACGAGGCCACAAAGAAGTATAGAGGGATAGGGACCGTTGGATTAGAATTAGACTGATGGTTGCTGGCCTTCTTCCTCGCAGAGAACAGGACAACGGGGACGAAACCCTAGGTCGCACGGGACGGGGATGGGGAGCTCACCAGAGAGGGTATGAGGCGATGGGAGGTGGTGGAGGTGACGCAGGACTCGACGGCGAGCACATCGAGGGGTGCCAAGAGGGTTCTTCGTACTGGGAGGGTGCCCGCGTATGAGCACCGATGACGTCTTTGCGGGAGCACATCGGGGATGCCCCCATATCATGTTGCATGTCGAGGAGGAAGATCGGAGCGCGAGGAGGCCGCTCTCTACGGTCTCTAGGGCGTCATTGCACGACAGAGGACACTTGGGGGGCCGCTGGCTTTGTCAATCGAGTTCCACCCTGGCCAACTCGTGCCGTCGGGTGCTCCGCTAGTCCTGGGACAAAATAGAAGTAGAGGAACGTAGGTCATAGTATGGGGGTCCTGAAAATACATAGAGGAGGGGAAGGGGTGGCCTGGTGCGATAGCATGCTCAACCTTTTGAGGAAAGGCTGAGAGGAGAGCTACTCCTTTTCCTGGGCTACAACAAGGATGGGGATGGTTCTGGGTGGTGATGGGGGAGAGGGAGGTGTGCGGAGAAGCTAATGGAGGCAGAGGGAGGTGCTCAGGGTGGCATGTACCTTATATTGGTACATGGGTGGTTCATGGTGGACTTCGTCCACTAGGGCAAGAGGGGAGGAGCCCTGGCTGCTGGTTGGGCATGAGGGGCGGCGTGGGGTGGTGTGGATTGGGCCCTGGTACGACTAGAGAGGACAGGGGAGGGCTGGTGGGGGCTGCTGCATTAACTTTGCAAGATTTGAGATATTTGGTACCCCTCTCTCTCTATGCTTCTAAGGGGAAGGGGAAAGGGAGAGGGATTGCTACAGTGTCTTGGTTCAGTGGGTGGTTGACCAGAGTGAGGGGTGATGGCTGAGGGGAGTGCTTGACAAGATTAGTTGGGGATTGGGAGGGTTTTGCTTATGCCTTTGAATAATTTTAGATTTTGGCAATCTTGATGATCATGAAGAACTACTTGTATTTTGATCTTTCCAAGATGGGTCAAGGCTAGTAGTGGGTGGATCTGCTCAAAATATTACCTAGGGATTTAGTTGGGATTTTTCTAATGGTTTTTGGTGCACTTAAATTCATATATTCAAAAAGTGCGGAAGTAGTTTCTAGAAGCTCCTTTGATATTTTTACATTGTACAAGATGGGTTTTTGATGTGATATGGTCCTAAATACCATATTACACATTGGAGAATTTTATTGGGATTTATTGAGATGGAAAAGTATTTTTAAGGAATTATTTTTGGTTTCTGCCATTTAAGAAAAAGTGCGAAAAGAAATAATAAGGAAACTCAAAAATATTTATTTTTGAGTTGGGAAGATAGGATATGATAAATAGGCATCAATTGTGCCTTGAGTTGGCAAGGTAATTTGGAGAAAAACACACTTGCCTTTATAGACAAAGATTTGAGAATTTTGCAAGATAATGAATTTAATTTGTTTGATGATCCAGATAATTATGGGAATTATTTGGGGATGGTTATTTTCAATTTAGAGGTTGTACAGTTGATTTATACCTCAATGCCATCTTGTGTTTTAAGATTTTTGGGTGAAATGGGAAGAAACAAGATTCTAAGGAATCTAGGGTTTTTGTTATTTTCATGCCACCAAACATGGTTGAATTAGTGGGCTCATAGCTCTCCTTGGTACAAGGGATAGATGGATAGCTAGACCAAGCTATATAGACGATCAAGGAAGCAAGAGTTGGGCTTGGTTGCATTTGAGGTGGTATATAAGGGATTGAAAACTTCGATGAAAATAAGGCTGCCATATCAGAGTTGTCATGTTGCCTCCTAAACCATGGGGGTTTAAGAATCACAAAGCTTCAATGGAAACAAGTGAAGTGGCGGTTGATAAGCCATGGTTAGTAGATCATAACCATGAAAAGAGTTGGTCAGGGGGAGGTAGCATATAGATGTGAGCTTCTGCCAAGGTAGGCAAGATGATAAGATTTGTAGAAAAGATTATTATCTTGACTACAAAACCATCATGGGAGAGTGGGAAGCAGAATGGCTTAGCCAGGGGCAAGAGTGGGATTAGGTAGTACTAAAGATGTACTACAATATGGTTCAAGTACATTCTCAATAATGCACATAGTTTGGAAAAGGTAGAGCTCCCTAGATTGAATCTAGATAAGAAATCCAGACTTGGCCATTTTGGCAGATTTAGAGTTTTAGACTAGATTATAAGTGGGAAACAATTTGAGAGAGTGGCAAGGTTTATCCTTACCATAAAGTGGTTGATATTGAGGTATAGATTTAATGGAGGGAATCCATGCTTGTATTGGGTCTTCTCTGAGTATGAAACTATCAGAAGGGATTATCCCTGGGTTGATCTGATTAGGAGATGAGATGGCCACTTTGGTGGCTTAGGATAGATCCAGGTTTGGATGTTTGGTCTGAGATTGATGATCACAAACATATATTGGGTCCTAAGGGATGAGCTACTAGATTAGCTCACTCTAGTACCTAAGCAAACAAGGCAATCAACAGATCAAGGCAATTCATCAGACATCAGATCAAGGCAATTCATCTTGTGAAACTTATCCTACTACTACTAGGGTTACCATCAAGCCTAGTTTTAGTAAGGATGGGTATTTTGAAATGGGTTGTTCTTTGAATTAAGACAAGGACCATCTTTGTATCTTTACCACGATTGGAATGAAATGTTGTAATAAGAGTTTTGGAAAAACCTAGCGATAAGAGTAGCTGTGAGTTCTGTCTTGAAAACATAAGGAGATTATATATAGGTCTCCATAGTTTTGTTAATAGAAACTAGTAAAGTATTTTTTTTGTGTCAAAGTCATCTTGGCTCATGTTTTGAAATGCCAGAACATTTGAAAATATGAAAGATGAGCCAAGACATCTCTTTTGTAAAATAGCTTCTCTAAACTAGTGTTGAGTTAAGGAGTACATCACCTAATACACAATCAGTTGCATGAACACAAACAAACAAACAATTAAGCAAACATTGCAACCTGCAATAGGAAAAAGTTTTTGTTCCCCCTGATTTTTGCCTTTTGGACACAAAATCAGGGTTGCTGAAATTGGGATGTTACAATTTGGAGGCATTCTGGTTCTCGGTTTTCATAAAAAACTAGACATCCACAGATCATATCCCCCTCGTAGATATATCCACATGATGGTTGACCAGTGAAGTTTTATCCTTATTTTGGTTAGTTTATTAGGTCATAGCATGGTAAATCAAAGTTTGAGCCCGGGATCTCAAAGGACCCCCCCTTCCTATTGATCCGATGCGGGTAGTCGAGATAGCGCGCTATATGCTGTGCATATTGTCGATCATCACATGGATATTTATGTGAGAACATATCCTCGCACATGGTATATACATATATATGTTAGAACGTATCCTTGCACATGGTCTACACATATAGGTGTGAGAACATATTCTCGCACAGTAGATGGAAACAAATCTTATGGCATTTTTTTTTGAAATTTTATACTGCAGAGGAGACCCCCACAGTCCTTTATTAAATCATAAAATATATAGTGTAGCACAAAGTCTTATGTACATAAAATAATAAGAAATAATAAAAAAGTGTGAGGTGGGAGTGGAGCTAAAATCCCATGGTTAAGGAAAATGGTCAAGCCATGATGACAAAGAGTCCTTTTGTTTTTTTATTTAGTCTATGCATTAGTAGAGTGACATTATAAGAGAAACCAGATTTCCATCCAATATCCACCCATTCGTTTATTTACAAATATTCCAGCATGCCAAAGTGACAATTTCAATGAAGTAGGGTCCCCTAAAACTTTTAGATGCATGCCCTATGCAACCAGCCAAAGGCATGTATCTCCAATCAATCTATAGATAATTCCATACTCTGTCACTGAATAAACATTGAAAGAATAAATGTTTCCAATCCTCATGGAAATGAGTAGAGCAGAGAACACAATTATGGTTTTCTTTAACTTTACAATGTCTCCTAATCAATATATCCTTTGTATTGAGTCTATCATGGTTGCGTAACCAGGCAAATAATTTATGCTTTGACATACATCTACTCTCCCATACTTTTTTGGAAGGGGAATCATCCTGCAAGAAATTAAAATAATACCTATAGAAAACCTGTGTTGTATATATTCCTTGATTTGACTTACATATGAAATTATCAGCATCATCAGTTAGAGAAGAAATATCAACCAATTGATGTAATTGTATATACTCATGTGCTTGAGCTGACAAAGGTAGATCAAAAGCTTCTTGTAGATTATGTAGAGTACAAATATCCCTGATAGAGGCCTAGGTGTCCCTTGCATAAAAATAAAGTCCAGGAAATTTTGTATATAATATCCCATCTACCCAAAGATCATTCCAGGATAGCACAGAGTATCCATTAGCAACCTTACATTTAGTCATAGCCCTCCATTCATCTGAGAGACTAAGGACAGCTTTTGGATCCCCAGATTTACGGTCTGGGATAACCCATTATGCAAACTACCACGATCCCGTGATCAGTGACTTGTGGAGCATAATCGACATGGTATCAAAGTACACATCCATTACAGTACCGAAACAACAAGTCTTACATAAATAGTCTTACAACAGGGCCACATGGGAACAAATAGATAGTAGCAGCGGAAACATTAAACGCGGAAAGCCCGAGTCCTTCCATAGCCCAAAGGGTGCCTGACTCGGAGTAACACCGTAGTTCGCAAAGTCATCGTCGTAACCTTCCTTATTCCCATCTTCCTGCTCATAATCTGGCCAAGTAAATAGACAGGGACAATGCCAGTGGACTTCTGATTCAATAGACCCCCAAAGTAATGAAAAGAAGGATACAAATTATATTGATGGATCAGATCAAGCGATACCACTTCGTGCATGGGGCATGATTGGGATTCAAAAAAATAGACCGCACACATAGTGCCTTCCAAAGCCTGTACAGGCCCAAATCATGTCAGTACGCCGGTATTCTATGCATCCGACATGGAAAGATAAGTTTCCAACTTGGATACCACACTTTCACGTGTCCGCTAATGGGGCAACACCACGTAGGTGGTTTAGGGTGAGTTCTTTTGGGCTCATCGGCGGGCTAACCTCGCACACCCTCCTCTAATACACACGGGGGAAATTCTACCCTTCAGGACGTTTACAACTTTTTAGAGTGGGGGTCTATGGAATCACACCTCATGCCGGTGAGTACTTTGAATGTACTCACAAACCACCTTAAAAGAAATAGTAATTCTCGATATGCATATGGCTGTGGTAGGATGGCTCCAAGAGAGGTTCTTTTATAAACTAGTTTCTCTTGTAGATATAGGGTGTCTCTATATATTTGTTGAAAAACATCTGTAAAACATTTTTGGAAAGTTCTAAGAAAACACTAGGATTGGGTCATCCATTTTTTCCTTCCGGTCATCTCATTACCAAACACCTTTCTCCTTTTTCCCGACCATCCCATGGTCAAAACATTTCCAAGCCACTTGTTTTTCCGAAGTCCTTTTTGAAATCAAAACCATCACCGCCATACAGCAGCCATCACAATCGTCCATGACCGAGGACTCGGCTATTCGAATAGATTTACACTCTTCAGAGGTTGTACACTTTACCCACACCATCCGATTACCCGTCCCTGATCTACACCGATCGTGGGTTGAATAACCGGTCAAGACCTTCCGGATGCCCTCTCCAATACAAGTGCCTACCCTATGAGGTTAATCCCCTCAAAACCAGGACGCCCTATATAGTCACAAGCCATCCAGAGCGTGTTTTGCACCCTGCAGGGTGTGCGCTTTCAATGTGGGGTTCATAGTATCGGCTGGCCACCATTTAGACTGTATTTACCTTCCCCAGACTGATGTTTCACAAGGGCCTTTATAGGGGAAAGCCCAGCCTCCAGGAATTTGTTCTTCCCCATAGTATTTTGAGACACCTATACTGGATTAGAGAAACTTCCAGCCCAGCCCAGCCCCGTCCCATTCCAGAGTAATGTGGTTGCACGAGTTAAATTGCTCAAGCATTAGGAACTGTACAGACCGGCGTGTTTTCGTAAACATTTTTCCTCCATTTCATCCGGTCATTTTAAAAACAAAACTTTTCTCATTTTCAACATCACTTGGTAGGACAAGCCTTACCAAGGTTTTCTCATAAAACATTTTTGTAAACTCTTTTTCCAGGGTCTTCCCATCACATAGTTTTTGCATCGGCTAAAACGGGGTTTCAAAAGGTACATGGTGTTATACACCATCTATCACAATAGGGCAGGTAGGTACCATAAAATGCGTTGTACCTAATGGTACTAAGGTGTAATGGTTTGGAGGATCCAAACATTCCCCACATAAAACATAATATAGTGAAACAATGCAATTTGCGTAAATGAGTAGATAAAACATGCATAGGTAAAATAATAGGACAAGGCATATGAGAAAGAAGGTGGCTTGCCTTTGTTGGCAACTTCTGATCTCCTTCTTCAAGATACTCCCAATCACCTTCCTCATATCATTCATCGTTCGTATCTATCGTCGCGAAAGAAAATAAACGAACAAGCAACATAACACACATCAACCACGGAGCAAACATAGCAACAGTACAGATTAGATACTCAACTTGGCAAACCAGAACACACATTTGCAGCTAATGAAATTAGCAAGCCAAGGCCACTAGAATCAACTAAATAGGACACTCCCAACAATTATGGTGAAATTAAAGGTGAACCCTAGTCTAACAAACAAACAAGTGCCTCAACCAGTTCTGTGGGTAAACAGTGACCAAAAAAATAGTGGGCCATGGTCCACGCCGGGGCTAGGCCAGACCATTCGCTTGGTAGCGCGCACGGGAGCTGAGGGTTCAAATCCCCCATGGGGGCCCTGCGCGTCATTGTCCACGAGCCAGCGAAGGGGTAAGTAGCATCGTGGGTCATCAGATCTGAAGAGATCCAATGGCCCCAGGCTCGTATTTCTTGCGTGCATGGTGACACCAATGACGCAACCCTAGAAGCTACGGGGAAGGTTCGGGAGGCTCACCCAGGGGCGGAGAAGGGTCGGGGATGGCGTGGTTCAAAGCGGTCGATGATGCGGATCCGAACGAGGGGAGGCAATGGCAGCTTGTGCTCCTGAGGTGCTTGGGAACATGCTCGCGGCGTATGTGTTCCCGGCAACCCTCCAGCGATGCACCAACTATTCCTAGGGAAGGGGAAAGGCGGGGTCAGCGGTTTTGTGCGAGACATGCATGCATGCATGGAAGATTGAGAGGGAGAGGGAGCCTGGAGACGACCACCTTCACCGATTCTCGCTCGGTACTGCGGTGGTGCGATGGACGGCGTGGGTGGCAGGAGCCGAGCGAGCTCGACTCCTCTCTGTGGTGGAGTGGGGGTGAGTTGGGGTGGAAATGAGGTGGGTGGCGAGCGGGTTCCTAGGGTTTTTTATGCCGTAGAGGTAAATCCCACGATGCACCGGGTGCAGGGGGTGACTGTGGTGAGGGCGGAGAGCAGGGGTAGGCCAGGAGACCGGTGGGGTGTCTCTTCGAGCATGTGGGAGGGTTCTGGTGCGTGCGGGCAGGCTCACGTCCTCGGGACGGCGCATGCGGACCCAGTGACGCCCATGCCCACCATGTGCTCGACGTTGGGTCTTGTCGTGGTCGAGCTAGGGGCAGGCTAGGTGGTGCACGGGTCTAGGAGAGGGTCGTGTCCTTCACGCGCAGGAGGGGTCGATTTGCACCAGGGAACAGGGTGACGCAGGCACGTGCAACATGGCCAGGGCGATGTGGCCGTCTCGTGTTGAGGTTAGGGGAGGCTTCGAGTGAGCTTGGGAGGGACGTGGGCGGTGCCTGGGGAGGTGCGCGTGCGGCGCAGGCCAGGGCGCGACAGAAAGGTGGCCAACAGGGTCGGGAGAGTGGCCATGCAGGATTTGGGCAATCTTCCGCCCTGCCTCTCTCTCTCACTCGTCTAGTGGTGACAAGGGACGGTCAGGGTGATGGAGGGAGTAGCCTTGTATGTTGGAGACGTGCCAGGGCACATGCATGCGTTGCAGCGTGGTGAAGAGAGTGGGAAGGGGTGAGGATGATCTAGGGTAACAAACGCTCGGGGCAACTTTGCTAGTTGCTCCCCTTGAGCACATGCCTCGAATGACAGAGAGAATGGTATGGGGGTGTATAGGGATGTGAGGTGAGCGAGCCCATGCCTTGGTTTCTTCCTAGATCATCACCAATAGCTAGCATGGATCCTCCAAAGTTAGTAGAAAATAAGGTGACCATTTCCCCATCTTTCCACTAGTGTTCATAACACCAACATGCAATGGGCCTGGGGGTTGGGGGTTTAACCAGAAAGGATGGTGGGTTTGATAGTGCTTATGTCAAGGTAATAAGGCATGGGGTTGCATGGCCTAGAGGGTTTGGGACTTGATGACACCATAGCCCTAAGGTTGCAATATGGCAAGGAGATAAGGGCTTAGGCAAACATTGGAATCCTTCTCTAATTTCCAAATCACAAACTAGGGTGGTGCTAGTGGTTATCCAAACATGATTCTATGTGCACAAACCACAAATGAAACCTAGCATGGCAAGTACACAAGTAGCATTGCAATTCTAAGGATCTAGCAATCTAAGCAAATAGACAGACATAGGCAAGATCAAACTTAAAAAGTTTTGTTTCCCCCTAAAATTTTAAGCTCATACACTAATAAATGGGATTTAAAAAGTTGGGATGTTACAGACCTTCCCCCCTTAAAATAATCTCGTCCCGAGATTCGTGAGCTGTGGCATGAAGAGATGTGGGTACTCCTTCCGGAGATAATCTTATCGTTCCCAGGTGGCTTCTTCCTCGGAGTGGTTGCTCTATTGCACCTTATAGAAGGGTATATTGCGGTTCCGGTTCAGTCGATTGGCCTTCTCTAGAATCTTGAAGGGTACTTCTCTGTAGGTTAGATCTTGATTGAGATCAATATCTTGGTAGTCGACTTTCTTGAAGACTTCGGGCTTGTCGGGTACATGGAGGCACTTTCTGAGTTGAGACACGTGAAATACGTCGTGGAAGTCAGACAATTCGGTGGGTTGCTCCAGCTGGTATGATACTCGACCCCGTTGGGCGACAACCTTGACGGGCCTGATATATCGGGGAGCGAGTTTTACTTTCTCGTGGAAACGCTGCATTCCTTTGAGAGGAGAGACGCGAAGGTATGCGAAATCCCCTTTGTTGAAGGTTACCTCCCAATGCTTGGTGTCGGCATAGCTTTTCTGGCGCGATTGGGCGGCCTTCAAACGATCACGGGCTAGCTGGACTTGTTCTTCGGCTGCCTTGATTACATCTGGGCCAAAGATTTGACTTTCTCCAGTTTCAGTCCAATTGAGGGGTGTTCGGCATTTTCTACCATAAAGAAATAGGAAAGGTGCCATTTCCATACTGGCTTGATAGCTGTTGTTATAGGAGAATTTGGCGAATGGCAAGCAATCTTCCCATTTGGCTCCATAGGCTAGAACACATAATCGAAGCATATCTTCCAGTACTTGGTTGACTCTCTCTGTTTGACCTCCGGTGGATGGATGGTAGGCGGTGCTAAAGTATAGTTTTGTACCTAAGTCTTTGTGCAAGCTCTTCCAGAAGTGGGAGGTGAATTGTGGTCCGCGATTGGACACGATTTCCTTGGGTACCCCATGGAGGCTAACAATTCTCGAGATGTAGAGTTCTGCGAGTTCTTGTCCGTTGAAGGTGGTCCGTACAGGAAGGAAATGAGCTGCTTTGAATAAGTAGTCCACGATAACCCAGATGGAGTCGTGTCCTCTACTGGACTTGGGTAATCCGGTGATGAAATCCATCCCGACCTTCTCCCATTTCCATTCCGGAATATTCATTGGTTGCAGTAATCCTACGGGGCATTGGTGCTCGACCTTAACTCTCTGGCATACATCACACTTGGCTACAAATAAGGCGATCTCTCTTTTCATTCCATGCCACCAATATTGGTACATCTTGGTACTCCCCGGGTGGATGGAGTAGAGAGCCTCGTGAGCTTCCTTCATAATGGTCTGCTTTAGATCAAGGTCGTTGGGCGCGCAAATGCATCATTTGTACCACATGACGTCCTTATCATCGACCTTGAATCCCGGAACATTTTCCCTCTCCATACGTCGCTTGATTCCTTCTATGCTGGGGTGACCTTTCTTGGCGTCCTTTATCTGGTCCAAAAGGGTTGGCTTTAGTTCGAGGTGGGCTAGGAATCCAAGACTTAGTAGTTCTATCCCAAACCTTTCGAATTCTTGAACTAGTTCTAGTTGATCTTGCTTAATCATGGCATTCAGGGAACAAGGTTATCGACTGAGGGCATCGGCCACCACATTGGCCTTCCCTGGGTGGTAGTGAATACCTAAATCATAATCCTTGATCAGTTTGGTCCATCTTTGTTGCCTCATATTCAACTCCTTTTGTGTGAAGATATACTTCAAACCCTTCTGATTCGTATAGATTTCACAGCGATTTCTCATCAGGTAATGGCGCCAGGTCTTGAGGGCATGCACAACAGCGGCCAGTTCAAGATCATGGGTGGGATAATTCATCTCATATGGCTTCAGATGACGGGATAGGTAAGCAATGACATTGCCTTCCTGCATCAATACGCTTCCATGTCCTAATTTGGAGGTGTCGCAGTAGACTTCAAAGCTTTTGGATATGTATGGCATGGTTAGGATAGGGGCCGAGACTAATCTCTTTTTGAGTTTCTGTCCATTCAAATTTCTTATCCTTCTTAAGCAACTGGGTCATTGGCTTTGAAATGTTGGAGAATCCCTCAACAAACTTGCGGTAATATCCCGCTAGACCCAGGAAACTTCGGATATCCGAAGGGTTGGTGGGGGCCTTCCATTCGAGTACTAACTGTATCTTGGCGGAATCTACCGAGACTCCCCCGGCAGACAACACATGGCCAAGAAATCCCACTTCCTTTAACCAAAACTCATATTTACTAAATTTGGCATAGAGCTGGTGTTCCCTGAGGGTTCCTAGTACTAATCTCATATGTTCCTCATGATCTTCTTCCGATTTGGAATAGACCAAGATGTCATCAATGAATACCACCATAAATTTGTCCAGGTAGGGCATGAATACCTTGTTCATGAGATTCATGAAGTAGGCAGGTGCGTTGGTTAGTCCAAAATACATGACTGTATATTCATACAAGACGTATATGGTGGTAAAGGCTGTCTTAGGGATGTCCGATTCTTAGATTTTTGGCTGGTGGTATCCAGTGCGGAGATCTATCTTGTAAAACACATGTGCTCCATTTAACTGATCGAATAGGTCTTCGATTTTTGGCAAGGGATATTTATTCTTGATGGTGACATCGTTGATCTTGCGGTAATCTATGACTAGCCGGGTGGTCCCATCCCGTTTGTCCACAAACAGAACTGGCGATCCCTATGGAGAGGCGCTTGGCTGGATATGGCCTTTATGTTCCATGTCATCCAGCTGCTTCTTCAGTTCTACCAACTCCTCGGGGTTCATACGGTAGGGCCTCTGGGCTATAGGGGCCATTCCGGGAATTAATTATATGATGAACTCGATATCCCTATCAGGGGGCATACTGGGCAACTCATCGGGGAACACATACGGATACTCACAGACTAATGGTACTTGTTCCAGGGTGGGTCCAGCAACACCTTTCTAGCAATAGAATCGGGACAAGGGAGTTGTCGCTCGATACTCGACAGGCTCTCCTTCTGTACTAATCAGGGAGATGACTTTCTTAGAGAAATCTAGAACTCCTTGACATCGGGACATCTAATCCATACCGAGTATTACATCTAGACCTTGGGCTCCCAAGACTATCAGATCAGCCTTAAAAGTCCTACCATGTATTACTACGGGAATATCTCGGCAAACGGTTTGTGTTTTGGCCGTCGAGCCTGGTATCTGTACTAACATGGGCCTATACAACCAACTAGTTGTCATACCACTTTTCTCAACGAAGGGTTGTGTAACAAAGGAATGTGATGCTCCCGAATCAAAGAGTACTGTAGTGGGGACTGAGTTGACGAGGAATGTACCCAGAACAATGCTAGGAGACGCCTGGGCTTCCTTAGCGTTGATATGGTTCAGGTGTCCTCTAGTTGGCCCCTTGGGAGCAACGCCCTTTGCTGGCGCTCCTCTGGCATTCATGGGGCCCCATTAGGTCGCGGTACATTATCCCCTTTCTTCCTTGGGCATTCGCGGGAGTAGTGTCCCACTTCTCCATAGGTGAAACATCCAGATGAGTTGGGGCGAGTATTGGGGTTGACATGGCCTCTGGGAGTAGGTCTTTGGTTTCCACCTCCGGGGCGGGGAATGTTGTAGTTGCGATTGGGGTTGTTGGGACGCGGAGTATAAGGCTGAGTCCTCGGCGGTGGGGGTGCAGGGTTGGATGGGGGCATGCTTCGCGACCTATTTCCACTGGATCCTCCTTGCTGCATCATCCGACGCTTGCGGTTCTCAATCATTCTCTTACACTTGCTCTCTACCATGATAGCAGCATCGACGAGGGCATCAAGTTCCTAGAACCTCTGAGCTACTAGGTGACACTACAGCTCATCCTATAGCCCATTCAGAAAGGTATCCACCTTCTTATCTTCAGTGTTGGTGTCCTGCGGGGCATACCTAGCCAGGTCAGTGTATTTTTCTAAATATTGGACGACGGACATTCCCCCTTGATTCAGATCTCAGAACTGGTCCCTCATCATCTTGACAAGTCCTGGGGGAATGTGGCGCTTGCGGAACCATTCCTTTAAGTTGTCCCAAGTGATTTCTTGACCGGCCGGCAAAATTTCCTTAACGCTAATCCACCATTCCCTGTCTTTGTCCTGCGAGGAAATGGGTGGCCAGGAGTACTTTCTCTTCATTTCCCACTCGGGCTACCTCTATATTATTCTCGATGGTGCGAAGACAATCATCGGCGTCCAAAGGGTTAGTTCACTTGGTGAACACGGGTGGGTTGGTTCTCTGGAAATCCTTGAGGTGAGATCTTGGTTCTCCATTCCCTCCTTTACCCTCATTATCATGGGCGTTTCCTGCTGTGGCTTGAACAAGCTGCTAGAGTGCTGCGATGTTAGCTTGGTGTTCGGCATTGGCGGCTTGGCGATCGTCCATGAACATGCACAGGAGTTGAGCCATTGTTGGCTCGGGTGGAGGGGGTGGCGAACCGCGAGGACGCACCATCCTGAAGGCTTAAGGTTAGGTACGGTTGAAAACAGGGTGATTCTCAAACGAAAACCGAATAACAAGGAGGTGAGAAACATGATGGGCATAGAAACACATTGAGAACCAACATTTAAGGGAAACATAAGCAAGCACAAGTTCGACAACATAACCACAATTTCATGCGCCACATCTCGACGCTAGATAGGGATACTAGAAATCCAACATTACAGAGAAAACAGAAACAAACAACTTGCCACTCAAAAGGGGGACACGGCGGTAGTCTCACTTGCTCTCGTCATCCCACGTATGACCTACTCCTTGTCATGACATGCGGTAGTATCCTCCTCGATGATAACCTCATCGTCATCCTCGGGCTCAAAGATAAGCTCCTCCGGTTCCTCCTCCTCGTCCATATCGTCATCGTCCTCGGGGTCACTCTGTGGCTCCATGTTGAAGTCCTCCTTATGGGCAGCATCTTTGTCGGTCTCGTCTAGCAGGTCATTCTTGTCCTTGCGGAGTTCGGCGCACTCCTCCTCCATATCCTCTAACTTGGCATCCATGGTCACTAGTAGCTCCTTCTGATCCTTCATCTTTTTCATGAGACGCTTGTTCCTGGCGACCGTAGCCTTCTTCTCCAGTAGGGATAGAGCACACCTAGCTTTTGCCTCCTCTAGGCTCTCCTCCGTGGTGAGTAGATGGGTAGCCTTGAGGTCTAAGTCCATTCGAACTCTATCCAGGCGCGTCTGAGTCTTCTTTAGGGTATATTCCATGTTTTGGATATACTCCCCAAAGTCGGGATGGGGTGGTGCCTGGAGCACATACCCCTCTTCATGATGCCTCCCGAAGAAACGGAAACGCGTATCCTCTAGCTGCTGGCGATGGTGATAGGCCAGACGTGCTAGGGCCTCCTGGGCTACCCGGAGTATGCCATCTCCCCACTCCTTCTCAATCACATTGACATCAAAATCCTCGGAGAGCGGGGGCACTACTTCTCATTGCATTGTGCACACCACGAGCCAAGAAAGCTCCCCATCAATGAGAGTGGGGATGTGGGCGCCCTTGATCTCCGGTGTAGGGCGTCCCACCAAGCGAGCTAACTCTCCCAGCTCAGCCTCAAACAACTGGAGTGGTAGCTCCAATCCTACCTGACGGAACTTGGTGAACACAACAGCCATCTACAAAATTTTAGAGGAGTTTGAGTTAGTGTATAGTGTGAAAAATTTTAAGTAAGCAAAACTTGAGTTTAATGTAGGTATCTTTTGAAAATAGAGGAGAGAAGACATAAGTATTGTTTTTGCAAATACTCATCTTCTTCCTTTTGGTAATGAAAATATTTTTTGGTCTTTGACTAACGTCCAAGCTAACTAGGGGCTCCTACGGTCATGATGGATCTGATACCAAGTCTGTGGCACCCCAGATTTATGGTCCGGTATAACCCATTATGCAAACCACCACGATCCCATGATGAGTGACTCGTGGAGCACAATCGACATGGTATCAAAGTACACATCCATTACAGTACCGAAACAAGTCTTACATAAATAGTCTTACAACGGGGCCACATGGGCACAAATAGATAGTAGCAGCGGAAACACTAAACGCGGAAAGCCCGAGTCCTGCCATATCCCAAAGGTTTCCTGACTCAGTGTAACGCCCTAGTTCGCAAAGTAAATAGCCAGGGACAATGTCGGTGAGTACTTTGAATGTACTCGCAAACCACCTTAAAATAATAGTAATACCAGATATGCATATGGCTGTGGTAGGATGGCTCCAAGAGAGGTTCTTTTATAAACTAGTTCCTCTTGTAGATATAGGGTGTCTCTATATCTTTGTTGAAAAACTTCTATAAAACATTTTTGGAAATTTTTAAGAAAACACTAGGATTGGGTCACCCATTTGTTTTTTCCTTCCGGTCATCTCATGACCAAACACCTTCCTCCTTTTTCTCGACCATCCCATGGTCAAAACATTTCCAAGACACTTGTTTTTCCGAAGTCCTTTTTGAAATCAAAACCATCACCGCCGTACATCATCCATCACAACCGTCCATGACCGAGGACTCGACTATTCGAATAGATTTACACTCTGTAGAGGTTGTACACTTTACCCACACCATCCGATTACCCGTCCCTCATCTACACCGATCGTCGGTCGAACAACCGGTCAAGACATTCTGGATGCCCTCTCTAATACAAGTGCCTACCCTATGAGGTTAATACCCTCAAAACCGGGACGCCCTATATAGTCACAAGCAAACCAGAGCGGGTTTTACACCCCGCAGAATGTACGCTTTCAATGATGGGTTCATAGTATCGTCTGGCTACCATTTAGACGGTATGTAACTTCCCAGACCGATGTTTCACAAGGGCCTTTACAGGGGAAAGTCCAGCCTCCGGGAATTTGTTCTTCCCCGTAGTAGATTGAGACACCTATGCCGGATTAGACAAACATCTAGCCCAGCCTCGTCCCATTCCATATTAATGTGGTTGCATGGGTTAAATTGCTCAAGCATCAGGAACTATACAACCTGGCGAGTTTTCGTAAACATTTTTCCTCCATTTCGTCCGGTCATTTTAAAACCAAAACCTTTCTCATTTTCAACATCACTTGGTAGGCCAAGACTTACCAAGGTTTTCTCATAAAACATTTTTGTAAACTCTTTTTCCGGGGTCTTCCCATCCCATAGTTTTTGCATCGGCTAAAACGGGGTTTAAAAAGGGACATGGTGTTATACACCATCTATCACACTAGGTGCGGGTAGGTACCATAAAACGAGTTGTACCTAATGGTACTAAGGAGTAATGGTTTGGAGGAGCCAAACATTCCCCACATAAAACATAATATAGTGAAACAATTCAATTTGCGTAAACAAGTAGATAAAACATGCATAGGTAAAATAATGGGACAGGGCACATGAGCAAGAAGGTGGCTTTCCTTCGTTGGAAACTTGTCCCTAATCTCCTTCTTCAAGATACTCCCAATCACCTTCCTCATATCCTTCCTTGTTTGTATTTATCATCGCGAGAAAATAAATGAACAAGCAACATACCACACATCAACCACGGAGTAAACATAACAACAGTACAAATTAGATACTCAACTTGGCAAACCAGAACACACATTTGTAGCTACTGAAACTAGCAAGCCAAGACCACTGGAATCAACTAAATAGGACACTCCCAACAATTATGGTGAAATTAAAGGTGAACCCTAGTCTAATAAGCAAATAAGTGGCTCAACCAGTTTATGTGGGTAAACAGTGTCCAAAAATAATATTTCTGGGTAGGTAATTGAAATACCAAACCAACCCAGTTGGATTCATCTTTTTAGCTATTATGGTTGATTTATAGAAATTTAAATACTACAGACAAATCTAGAAACACACAAATAATTCACATTACAGAAGTCATACTACTAAAAATAAGAACTACTGGGGGTAATAAGGTATGGATGGTGGTCAACTCCTGGAATTGGAATTACTCCAAAAGGGGCTTCACAAAAGCTTCTAGAATTTCTGCAAGAAGACTCTATCCCAAATTTGCTACATTTATTACAGGTTCTAAACAACTAAAAAGATGTGATTCCAATTTTGTTGGTTAGGTAGGGTCAAGAGGAAGGCCTGGGAGGTGGTTTCATAATTTTCTGACTTCCAGAAAATTTACTAGTAATAAAATAGTCTAAACTGCACCATTTTACTCCAGAAATTCTTAGAAAAGCTACATGCCTATTTTTAACAATCTACCAGTGCGAAGTGGTGAGGATTTATAAAGGGTAACTCTCAAAATTTGAATCAGGCAAAAAGGACGTTCCGGTGATTTTTCTGGATTTAAAGCTGCAGCACAACTTTCTGGGATTTAAAATAATAGGAAAAGAAAAAGGGGAGGAGAGTCTCTAGGGCTAGGGCCACGGTCCATGCCGGGGCTGGGCCGGCCCATTCGCTCGGTAGCATGCGCGGAGATGAGGGTTCAAATCCCTGGTGGGGCCCCGCGCATCAGCGTCTGCGAGACAACGAAGGGGTTAGTAGCCCCGTGGGTCGTCAGATCTGAAGAGATCCAACGGCCCCGGGCTCGTCTTCCTCGTGGGCGTGGTGACGCCGACGCCACAACCCTAGAAGCTACGGGAAAGGTTGGGGAGGCTCACCCAGGGACGGAGAAGGGTCGACGATGCGGATCCGAACGAGGGGCAGCAATCACGGCTTGGGCTCCTAGGGTGCTTTGGAACATGCTCGCGGCGTCTGCGTTCCAGGCTCCCCTCCGGCGATGCACCAGCTGTTCCTAGGAAGGGGAAGGCGGGGTCAGCGGTGCTGTGTGATACTTGCATGCATGCATGCATGGAAGGTTGAGAGGGAGAGGGAGCCTGGCGACCGCCACCTTAACCGATTCTCGCTCGGTATCGCGATGGTGCGATGGACGGCATGGGCGGCAGGAGCCGAGCGAGCTCGACTCCTCTCTGTGGTCGAGTGGGGGTGAGTTGGGGTTGAAATGAGGTGGGTGGCGAGCGCTAGGGGTGGCTAGGAGTTTTTATGCCATAGAGGTAAAGCCCATGGTGCACCAGGTGCAGGGGGTGACCGTGGCGAGGGCGGAGGGCAGGGATAGGCCATGAGAGCGGTGGGGTGTCTCTGCGAGCGCGTGGGAAGGTTCTGGTGCATGCGGGCAGGCTCACGGCCTCAGCACGGCGCGGGATGACCTAGTGATGCCCCTGCCCACCATGTGCTCGACATTGGTTATTGTCGTGGTCGAGCTAGGGGCAGGCTAGGTGGTGCACGGGTCTAGGCTTGGGGTGGTGGAGATGGGAGAGGGTCGTGTCCTCCACCCGCGGGCGGGTCGATTTGCACCAGGGAACAGGGTGACGCGGGCACGTGCGACGTGGTTGTCTCGTGTTGGGGGGTAGGGAGGCTTCGAGTGAGCGTGGGAGCGACGTGGGCGGTTCCTGGGGAAGGTGCACACGCGACGCGGGCCCGGGCGCGATAGAAAGGTGACCAGCAGGGTCGATAGAGGGGCCATGCAGGATTTTGGCAATCTGCCGCTCTGCCTCTCTCTCTCTCTCTCTCGTCTAGGGGTGACAAGGGACGGTCAGGGTGATGGAGGGAGTAGCCTTGTACGTTGGAGACGTGCCAGGGCACATGCATGCGTTGCAGCGTGGTGAAGAGAGTGGGAAGGGGTGGTGGACGATCTAGGGCAACAAGCGCTCGGGGGAAACTTTGCTTGTTGCCCCCCTTGAGCACAAGCCTCGAATGGTAGAGAGAGGGGTATGGGGGTGTAGAGGGATGTGAGCGAGCCCATGCCTTGGCTGCTTCCTGGATCATCGCCAATAGCTAGCATGGATCCTCCAAAGTTAGTAGAAAATAAGGTGACAATTTCCCCATCTTGCCACTAGTGTTCATAACACCAACATGAAATGGGCCCGGGGGTTGGGGGTTTAACCAGAAAGGATGGTGGGTTTGATAGTGCTTATGGCAAGGTAATAAGGCATGGGGTTTCATGGCCTAGAGGCTTTGGGACTTGATCACACCATAGCCCAAAGGTTGCAACATGGCAAGGAGATAAGGGCTTAGGCAAACATTGGAATCCTTCTCTGATTTCCGAAACACAAACTAGGGTGGTGCTAGTGGTTATCCAATCATGATTCTATGTGCACAAACCAAAAGAGGAACCTAGCATGGCAAGTATACAAGTAGCATGGAAATTCTAAGGATCTAGCAATCTAAGCAAATAGACAGACAGAGGCAAGATCAAACTTAAAAAGTTTTGTTTCCCCCTAAATTTTTGAGCTCATACACTAACAAATGGGATTTAAAAAGTTGGGATGTTACACCGCTATCCACCAGAAGTAACCATAGAGTGTGGCAACATGTGGTACAACTTCATGGTAATAAGTATCGCTTATCAGTTTCATCCATGGCAAGTCTGCATTATTATAAAATTTATCTAGGTCCTTCGGGAGCAAAGCCTTGTTTTGAAATCTGAGGTCCAGGATACTAAGCCCTCCTTTTTACTTTGGATTACAGCACATATCCCAAGCAGCTAGAGAATTACACATTTATTTATTTTTAAATTTTCTCCATAGAAACCTCCTCCTTTCCTTATTTATAACCTCAATAATTCCCAAAGGTATCTCCAATGTGTATATGTAATCAATAGGTAGAGAAGAAAGTACTAAGTTTACAAGGAACAAAACATAACCATATGAGAGAAATGAAGTTGTTGCTGAAAACCTTCTTTCAATCCCATCAATGAGGGGGCAGAAGTATATGTTAGGTCTAGTGGTACCCATTGGTATAACTATGTATATAAATGGCATACCACCCAACTGACAATTGAAAACCCCAGCATAGTAAATTGCTTCCACCTCAATGAGGTTTATGGGAATCATTGAAGATTTATGATAATTAACCTTCAAACCAGTGAATGCAGCATATTGATCCAACACCTCTTTGAAAACCAGTAATTGATCTGCCTCTATAGCTAGCATAATTAATGTGTAATCTGCATACTAGATAAGAGGGAAAGACCCTTCCATTGGAATTGGAAGCTGTAATCTTCCTGTGCATGTGTAATCTGCATACTGTATAATAGGGAAAGGCCCTTCCATTGGAATTGGAGGCTATGTAATAAATCTCCACCCAAAACATACAGTAGCGGTGAAAGGGATCCCCCTGTATAACTCCTCTTTTACAAGCAAATGTTTTCCCAGGTACCCCATTAAGAAATATAGAGGATGATCCTGAGGCAAGTATCTTTTTCACAAGCTTGATGTATTGACTAGGAAACCCCTTATACTCAAATATTTATAATGGCATGATGTTCAATTGTGTCAAAAGATTTTTCAAAGTCAACTTGGATAACTACAATCTTCTTCATGGACTGCTTGCATTGGTGAAGGTACTCAAAAGACCAGCCAAACAATCTTGAATTGTTCTAGCTTTAATAAAACCATATTGATTTTCATGAATACACCTTGTGATTTCATACTATAACCTATTTGCATAGATTTTAGTAATGAACTTCACATAGGTATTAGTTAATGAAATTGGACAAAAATCATTGATTGATTCAGGGGTTTGTTTCTTGGGCACCAAAGTGATGGATAATCCATTTATACTTTCCAAGGATCCATTTCCCTGATGGAATTCCATGCACATTTTAATAAAATCCTCCTTTATAATATTCCAGCACTTCGTCACAAACAAGCCATTGAAGCCATCAGGCCAAGGGGCTTTATCAGGCTTAAGATATTTAATAATTCCTTCAATCTCATCCACTATTAAAGGGATGTATAAGACATCTAGTTTATCAACCTTAGGAAGTATGTTTGCCAAATCAAGTTGATTGTCTATGGGAAAATAAACACCCATTCTTCCTTTATAGCACTTCCAAAAGGCTGCTGCATTCTCACCATGTTCAATTATGCTAACTCCCTACTCATCCTAAATTTCAGGGATGGTATTATGCATGTGTCTCTCTGTTTCCCTTGCATGGAAATATTTTATATTTTCCCCCATTAAGTTTCACCCATCTTATAGTTCACCATTTTTGCCAATAATTTGATCGTCTACCTATGAGAAATTTCAGGTGACACTTAACAATGTTTCTAGAATTGAAATCTAGAATTGATAAAGCACTCTGTTCCTCTAACTGGTCTAGTAATAGAATAACATGATTTGACTTATCAATAAAGAACTTGATGTGGGATATGTTTTTCCACCACTTTTTTAGTTCAGATCTAAGATGTTTAAACTTTGCAGAAATATTAGCAATTGCAGACTTCTTTCCAAATGGCTGTTTCCAAATTCTGTCAATCAAATCAAAGAAACCAGTTTGGTGGATCCAAATGTTTTCAAACCTAAAGATCTTAGACCATGGAATATTGGTTGAAATTTGAATGACACAAGGTACATTATCTGAGGTTGTGTTTTCCAGGAGGAAACAAGTGTGTTTGGATACTTAATAGTCCATTCACAAGATGTAAAGAACTAGTCCAGTTGCTTTAAAGTGGCTATGACTGCATATTGTACAAGGTGAAAATCCTTCCCTTGAGTGGCAATTCAATCAAACCTAAGTGGCTGATAAAGTCATTAAAGAGGAAATAATCATTCATGTTAACCCCTGGTATATTCCTATTTTCCTCATATCTTATAAAATAAAAATCTCCCACTAACAACTAGTGCTCTCGAGGAGGAATGGATAAGTTATATCACCAGGTCACAAAGTTGTCTCACAGAATACCACTACAAGGTCCATAAACATTTACTAAATTCCAGATCTCCTCATTATGCACAGAAGTAAAATTAACAATAATACAAGCTCTTTTTATCTCAACTACTCTGCTAGAGAAGATAGCACTATTCCATAAGTCAATTAATGCCCCAGAATCACCAAGAGAGGGATCAAAGGCAAACATATCAAATCTCTTAGGACAGAAACTCCTTATGAAGGAGTGTTCAAAAATTTCACACTTTGTTTCCTGAAGGCATACTACAAAAGCATTAGTTTCATCAATCTTATTGTACACTGCAATTCTCTTGTTTTTATCATTTAGTCCTCTAATTTTCCAATCCATCCCAACCAATCTAGAACTCCCAGTGTTCTATTATCCATTTAAACAATAATAATAGAGGAAAATAGTCTACTTATCACAGATAAGCAACTAGTAGTAGCACCAAATATTGATAGAAGTTCATAGATGATAGCATAATAACACCAATACAAGCCAAGTCTTGGTGAAAAGCAAAGAGACATAGATATTATAAAATTTAACAGACCATAATAAGGCTAGAAGATAAATGAGGGATGTAGTAACTCATTTGGCCTCCTCCACATTCTTGGCCTTTGCAGAAGCTATAAGTTTCTCCACTGAAATCACCTCCCGAGAGATGTCTAACATACTTCCATCCTGCTGCAGCACTTCAATTGGAGTGATAGGTGGAACACTAACAATCTACTCAGATGGCTTTGCTGACTTGGGTTTTTTCCTAGGCGATGGCTGGTCAGACATTGGCATAAGCTTGTAACCTTCCTTCCTCGTGGTACTCATGGTGCTACGCCTTGCAAGTGTTTCCACCAAAGGAGTATCCTACTGCTTTCTTGCCCTCTTCTTTATAATTGGAGTAATTGGAGCCTGTTCCTGTGGGATACCAGAGTGTTCAAATGGGTCAACATCATTTCCCATTGTGAGACAGAGAGTGGTGTTACAGGACTATAGAATAGTAGAAAACTACAAATCCATTGGAACTCTATCAAAAGCTGATAACATAATATTGGAGGCATTTTCCTCAAAGTATTGTGCCCATAGAACTATAGGGGCAGGCATAAGTACCCTAAGTATCTGGACCACATCATGTTCTCCATGATTCTCAAAGGGAATAATTGCCAAAGGGTTATTTTTAGGCCCCTACTGAAGCTCCACCAGTTCATGGATGATAGGTTCATGAGGGTTTACATACTGATCAACTCCTTCACCTGGTATAAACTGTATTGAATCCCAGAAGCATCTGACATATTGAAGGTGATAGATGATTGATATTGATGAGGAATTACATCAGACCCCAAATTTTCAGCAACATTTTTCAGCAGCATTCTCCTAATGCCATTATCCTCGGCCAGGTAGGTCTGTTGCACATTGCCATGGTACCATTCATCTTCATCATCCATCTGCATATTTGGCCCATGTCCACGTAAAGGGTGAGGGTTACCATCATGAGGTTCTGGTGATTCAAATCCTGGTAGCACATCTCCCTGATCACTTTGCAGAATATAGCATGGAACTGTCCAGGAAACAATAGTGCATCACTAGCGCTTTGGCTCATGAACCATAATTGATATAGTTATCTAGGTCCATCATAGCTTAGCTTTATCATAGTTCTGGTAGGAGAAGGTTCCTCCATGAACCTTCCCCTCGTCTTCTCAAACTTGTTCACTATTTCCCTCAAAAATTCTTCTGAACAATAGTCCATTGGTAGATTGAGCAACATTATCCATCCAATTCTAGTATAAGTAGTTTCTCGCAAATGGCATCCTCCAACATAATGGACCACTAACTGGCCTAGAACTAACTACTAGGAAGCTAGTTAAATGCCTCTCCCGCTACGACTACTACTTCAAGAAGCGGCATCGACATCTCTCATGAAGCGGCGTATACAAGGTCGACAGAAGATAACCACCAACGGACGAAGGGTGCAGCGACCTTCCCTAGAATCATCATTCGAATCCAATAAATAAAGTCTGCGACTTCACTCATCACCCCTAATGTCGCCATAAGGGGGAAAGATCGCGTCTTTCCCGCCCAAAACCCGATAAGACCCTAGAGTCGAACCCTAGTTGGTGTTAGGTTATAACCACCCTATAAATCAGAACTATGGACCCCGCCTGAAGGATAACAATCGCCAATTCTCCAAAATCAGGAGTCTCTTCGGTAAAGTCCTCCATCACCAAGTTGATCATCCAGCCGACACCCCGGTGTATCAAGAGAAGGAAGATAGAAAAGTTGACTATCATGGTAAAAGATTGAAGAATGCTCAAATTGCAGTCTCGCCTCAAGAAGGAAGGACCCTGTCGACGATAAACCTACCTAGAATCATCCTAAGGGGAAAAGACTGCGTCTTTACCATTTGTTTAATCTAAACAGCTCGATCTAAAGTAACTCATCTCTGACCCATAGCTGACCACGCCTATTTCTTGTAAAACCTGTTAACCTCTAATGATTCGACCGCTGAAATTGTTAAGCGGATGTTATGACCCAATCCCACTCCTCCCTAATCTCAGGACAAGATTTTTTTGAGGGGAAAGGTCTGTAACATCCCAATTTCAGAAACCCTGATCTTTTGTCAAAAAGGCAAAAATTAGGAGGAACAAAAACATTTTCTTATTAAGTGTTGCAATGTTTGCTTAATTGTTTGCTTGTGTTCCTGCAAATGATTGTGAATTAGGTGATATACTTCTTATCTCAACCCTATTTTCACAAAATCTATTTTACAAAAGAGATATCTTGGCTCATCTTTTATATTCTCAAATTTTCTGGCATTTAACACTTGAGCCAAGATGAATTTGCCACAACAAAATGTTTTACTAGTTCTATTAACAAAACTATGGAGACCTATATATAATCTCCTTATATTTTCAAGACATAATTTCAACTACTCTTACCTCTAGGTTTTTCCAAAACCTTGACAAAAACCTTTTCACTCCAATCTTTGTAGAAATACCAAGAGGTACTTACCTTAATTTAAAGCACAACCTCTTCAAAACACCCATGCTTACCTCAGTCTAGGCTTGAGGGTAACCCTAGTAGTAGTGGATAAGCTTGATAAGATGAGTTACCTTGATCTGCTATCTGATGAATTGCTTTGATTTGCTAGTGAGATGACTTGTTTGCTTAGGAAGTAGCATGAGACAATCTAGGATCTCATCCTTAGGAATCACACCTATGGTTGAGATCATCAATCTCAAATCAAGCATCCAAATCTGGATCTACCCTAAGCCACTCAAGTAACCTTCTCATCTCCAACTCAGATCAACCCAGGGATAATCCCTTTTGATAGTTTCCTACTCAGTGAAGACTAAATCTAAGCATGGATCCTATATACATAATTAACACTTCAACATCATCACCTTGATAATCATTTTGGAATCTAGCATTCTCTCATAATCATCTACACTTATAATCTAGTCTAAACCCCTAAATCTGCCAAAATGGCTGTCTGAAATCCTTATCAGGCTTCAATCTTTGAGACTCCACCCATTCAAATATATGTGCATTCCTAAGAATGTACTTGAACCATATTGTAGTACATCATTAGTACTACAAGATCCAACTCTTTCCCTTGGCTAAGACATTCTGGTTCCCACTCATCCTTGATGGTTTTGAACTCAAGATAATAACCTTTTCTGCAAACCATATCATCTTGCCTACTTTGGCAGAAGCTCACATCTACATGCCACCTCCCCTTGACCAATTCTTTGCATGGTTATGATATACTAACCAAGGTGTATCAACCCACCTTTCACTCGTTTCCTTTTAAACTTTGTGTTTCTTAAACCCACATGGTTTATGAGGCATCATGACAACTCTGTTATGGCAGCCTTATTTTCAACAAAGTTTGCCATCACTCCTAAAACAACTCAAAACCAACCAATACCAACTCCTGCTTCCATGATCATCTATATAACTTTTTCTAGCTACCCCTCTATCCCTTGCACCCAAGTGAGCTATGAGCTTACTAATCCCAACACGTTTAGGTGGCATAAAAACATTAAAATTCTAGATTCCCCCAAAATCTAGTTTCTTCCAATTTCACCATAACCCTTCAATAACCAAGTGGAAAATGATGTATAAATAAATTTTACCTAATATACCTTGGAGATAATAATTCACAAAATAATTCCCATAATTATTGATCCTAAAACTAGTTAATTTCTGGCAAAACCCTAGAAACTTTGTCTATAAGGGAAAGTTTGTTTTTCTACAAATCACCTTGCCAACACAATGCACAATTGCGTTCTATATATGATACCCTACCTTCCAAGCTCAAAAATAAATATTGTTTAGATCCTTTATTATTTCTTTTTCCCTTTTTCTTAAATGGCCAAAACAAGGAATAATAGCTTAAAAATAATTTTCCATCCACATAAATTTTAGGAAAATTCTACACTATGTAATATTGAATTTAGGACCATCTCACATCAAAAACAAACCATGTCTCATGTAATATTATCACTTTAGCTTCTATAATTCATTTCTGCACTTTTTGAATAAATGGATTTAAGTGGGATAATACCCCATAGAAAAATCCCAAATAAATCCTACGGAAGTATCTTGACCATGTTTATCTAACAGTACCATTTTCCCTACCTTTTCTAATGCAAGATTTTGGACCTTCTTCATAACCACTCATTATGGAAAATTTGATCATATTACCAAAACAACTAGCAAAACTCCATCAAACCTTCTCCAAGGTTGTTCAGCCATTCACCACAGTTGATCACACCCCTCTGGTCGTGCTACATTGTATCTAAGCACTGTAGCACACTTACGCCCTTTGTCCCATGTGTTTGAAAGAGAGATGCCCATTTTGGACAATATCTTGCACAACAGCTCATGCTCCCCCTCTGGTCGAGCACATGACCCCGCCACCTCCCAGCACCGCCCCTATAGACCTACCACAACCCCCTTCTCACCCCAAGATCTCCCATGATCAAGGTCCACCATGGACCTCTCCCTTTGATTTATAATGCGAGAGGCCACCCACCCCCACCACTACTCCCTCATTTGCAACCCACAGCTCCTCAGAGCTTCCCCCGAAGCTCCCACTCTCCCCTCTGCTCTCTTTCGTCCTAGACAGAGAGCTTAGATCTCGACCAACTGCAAGGTAGGAGGAGGCCGTGTTCCCTCCCTACTGCCTCTCTCCCTATCGTTTTTCTCTGTTGTGACCCCTTCTCTAGACGCATCATAACCTCCTTCTCTTTGTCCTGCATGTGTCCCTGGGAGGTGCTCCGACGAGCCACCGAGGAAGCACCGCCGTTGTCCTCGCGCGAGGCTGCGTCCACCTCTACCGCCCATATCCGAGCTCGGCATCGCACGTCGCGTCACCTCTGCCACCTCTCGGCCGCCCTCGAGCCCTGGTGAGACTCCCACGCACCTTCCCTGGTCTGCCCTAGGATTTTCTCCTCATCCACCGTCATGAGGAATGAGACGGTGTGCAGCCATCGATCCGACTTTGATCGAACGGACGGCAACGCTCCTTACCCCGTCACACAGCAGGTCACTGGGCATCAGGCTCCGCTGGGCCGGAGCTAGTTGCGCGTCGCCCGCGTGCACCTGTCGCAGTTGGGCCGGCCTGCGTCTGTGCGGGCCGTTGCCTTGAGGATCTAGCCCAAGCGCCCTCTTCCTCTTTTTCTTTTATTCTTTTCTTAACAGATATGAAATTAGTTGCTAGGTTTGAATCCTAAGGAAAATTAAAAAGGCCAGAAAGTTGCTAGATCTAAATTCCAACATGTTCCCTAGGGTCTTACCAAACATGCAGAGCAAGTTTTGTAACAAAACTATATATTGCTAGGTTCCTATAAATTAAATGCAAAAATGTGTCTCTTGCACTAAATATTTATTTCTGGGATCTTGGTAAACCCAAACGGGGTAAACCCAAGTGCCCCTGTTAAGTATTGCTTGTACCTACCTCATGACCTTGGCCTCATACTAGCTTGGTTCCTATTTTTCTAGTAGAAAAATTTGACAAAATAATAATTATGGAATTTAGGAATTTCCCTAAACTAAACCAAATTATGTATGGACCTAATTCCAACTCCCAGTACACTTGTATACCAACATATATCAAACCCCGGAGCCCAACATTTATTGAGGTCTCTTTAAATTTTGGTGGATTAATCTTTTCTATGCATAGGTAATTCACCAATAAATTTATCAGTAGTTCTGTAAATACAAAATGGATGATTCCAGTTTATTTAGAAAGGTACTCTAAATACCTAACATGTGTCTTTGTTATCAACTCAAAATCCTTTATAGATTAAAGCTGGTCAAAAAGACAAATAACATCCAGAACTGCCTTTAGAAATTTCCTGACGGCATTCTGGTAAATATTTTGAGATAATTCCAACTTCTCTTGAATCAGCCCATGAAATATTACCTAATCCCACAAGGAAATAATTTTTTATGCTCCATAACCTTTCTGGTGAATTATTTACTAAAATTAGAGTTTCATTCACTAGAAAAGTCTTTATAAATCACTGGAAATTGATAAAATAGTGAAACCACTTTTGTTGGCTTCATTTTATCAATATCTATCTGATGATATCATTTTTATATAATGGAGTCATACAAAACATGTCCTTGGCCAAAAACCCCTCTCTTAGGTAGTTCCTAGACTATAAATCCAAATGGATCTTTTTCTAATGCCTCCAAATCCTCTTCCAATCTCATCAAACCAATAATCCAACACCCTACTAATGTATATCATGCGTTTATCCTTTGATTGTTGTATGGTTTGATGATTGTATGCATTGTATTGATTGTGGTGTTGTTTGTTTGCATGTATGCTCGATAATGGTGATGGTTGCGTTTGTGTGACGCTAAGAAGAAGGAAGCATTGGGTTTTTCTTATTATTATGGTTATCGGTTTTATGGTTCTCTAAGGAAGTAAAAGGACATATCGTTGGTCACAGGCAAGCCACCTTCTTGCTCATAAGCCCTTGTCCTGCTTTTATACTTATGCATGTTTTATGTACTGTTTACGAAACTATATTGTTTTACTATATGATGTTTTTATCTTCGGTAGTGGTTTGGATCCTCCAAACTATTACATGTTTGTAATACTAAGTACAACCCCCTTGTCGACACCTACTTGCCCCTAGTATGATAGATGGTGTTTAATACCATATCCCTTTGGAGACCCCGTTTTAGCCGAAACAAAACTATGGGATGGGAAGACCCCGAAAAAGTTTACAAAAATGTTTTATGAGAAAACCTTGGCGAGGTTTGGTCTGCCAAGTGAGTTTGAAAAGTAAAAAAGGTTTTGGTTTATAAAATAGGTTGTACGAAAGATGGAGGAAAAATGTTTACAAAAACGCACCCGTTTCTTTTGCAGTTTTGCCAGAACAATTAACCGGTGCAACCACATTACTATGGAATGGGATAGGGATGGACTGGAAGTTTTTCAACTCCAGTATAAGTTGCCTGCATCTACTACGGGTAATCCCAAAATCCCAGAGGGTGGGCCTACTCCGGAAAAAGGTTCATGCGTAGCATCGACCGAAAGAAGGAACTAAGGGTCTACGGACCTCCACGCGATACTATGAGCCCCTCATTGAAAGCGCACACCCATCGAGGTGCAAAACACACTCTGGTTGGCTTGGGAACTATATAGGGCGTCCCGGTGTTGAGGGGAATAACACTCAAAGGGTAGGCACTTATATCGTAGAGGTCATCCAGAAGGTCTTAACCGGTTACTCGACCCACGATTAGTGTAGATCAGGGCAGGGTACCCGGATGGTGTAGGTAAAGTGTATGACCTCTACAAAGTGTAAATCTATTTGAATAGCCGAGTCCTCGGTCATGGACAGTTGGGAAGGTAGCTGTAGAGCGGTGCTAGATTTGATTTCAAAAAGGACTTTGGAAAAGAATGGCTTGGAAATGTTTTGACAATGAGATGGTCGGAAAATGGAGGAAAGGAGTTTGGTCATGTGATGACCGGAAGGAAAAGCAAATGGGTGACCTGATCCTAGTGTTTTCCAAAACTTTTCAAAAAGGTCTCCAAAATGTTTTACAATAGTTTTCAACAAAGATATAGACATGATATATCTACAAGATAAACTATTTTATAAAAGAACCTCTTATGGAGCCCTCCTACCACCACAGCCATATTGCATACCCTTTATTATTGTTCTCTTAATGTTGTTTGCGAGTACATTCAAAGTACTCATCGGTATTATCCCTAGCTATTTACTTGGCCAAATTTTCAGAGGATCCAGGAAAGATGAAGGTATTGACGTATATGCGAGCTAGGACGTCTCCCCAGTCAGTCGTCTATAGGTTAAGTCAGGACATGGGCTCTGCGCTTGAAGACTTCTGCTATTGATGATTGTATCACCATAATGGCACTAATGTAAGAAATTGTACTTGTTATTATTGGATGTTGTAATGATACTTGTCGGTTATGCTCACGGCTCACTGATCATGGGAACATGAATTGCAGGCATAAAGGGGATTCTCGGATCAAAAATCCCGGGTACCACATACTTGGTATCAGAGCCATCCTGACTATAGGAGACCTTAGTTAGCATGGACGTTAGACAGGACAACCACTATTTCTGAAAACACCAGTTTTCGAAAACTATTTTCCCAAAAGATTTTCGAAAGATTTCTTATCTTACCTTCTCTAACTTAATCTAATTGAAAAGGGCTTACTCTATCTCTCATCTACCTTCAAACATTTCGTTTTAAAAAACAAGTCCGACTTAGAAACCGCGAAGATGGAGGCTCCTAGATGAAGAGACGCAAAGAGAAGCAAACCAAAGGAGCTACCAACAACGAAAGACACTACAAGATCGCACTACCAACGGAATCCTCCCATCGCCCCCAAATAGATCAAGTAGGGCACTGACGACACCAGATGGCAAGACCTAAGTAAAGACCCCCATCACATCCGTACTTAGGATTAGCATCCTTAATATAGGATTTCCCTTATGGCGTGTAGTCACCCCTTAGTACCTATGGTACTCCTTGTTTGCTTGTCATGTGCTTGTATGACGCTTGGAATGTGTTGCTTGTCTTCCTCGGATCATCCGATACTAAAGCTTAGACCACCTTAATGGTGTATCACGACACCAACACCCCTCCTCCCATAAACTGAAACCTCTCCTCAGCAGGATGGACACATAAAGAAATCCACGACAACCACTACTTGTGCCTTAGTTCTAATCGCCCCAAAAGGGCAATGACCCTATTTAACCCTGTGCCGAATCAACGGGAAGTCCTCGCCATAACACCAATGCCCCAAAAATACTGAAGATAAGGATGCCCGAAGATAGCGAATCTAGTCAGTCATCGATCCAAAGCAACAAAAAGTGTTCAAGTGAAGACAACCCCCTCTGAAGTTAAAATGCCTCCACCTCGATTAAGGACCCATAAGAAGCATTGCTAACCACTATAACTAACCCAAGAAAACCATTACGGCTTCATTAGGTAACCATCATAGCAAGTTAGTCGCAATAAGGCGTCACTCGGAGACCACAACTCAAGCGTCACGCCAATGATCCATGACAAAGGATCTACCCTAGCCTCGACGACACCAAGTAAATCTCTAAGGTGCGTCTTTCCACTCATTTTCCAAAAGATCTACTACTACAAGAAACCTTAGAAGATATCCAATCCAAGAACCTACGACACGCCCGTCTAGAAAGGAAAGTGGCCGCTCTAGTATCGTCAACTTCTGAAGCTGCTAACTCCAAGACTGAAAATGAAGAGCTGTCCTTCTATGTGTATCAACCTATTTTTCAGTCACCACCCCCAGAAGATCCACCCGTCAAAACAGCCATCAAAGAAGTCACGGCCCTCACTCTCACTGTTGAAGAGCTGAATATCCCTCATACCCCCGAGGAACTACAGTAGCCGAAGTCATTGCACCAACCCAAGAATGGAGACAAGATTCAAGCAGTAACCTTTGAGTAGCCTTTCTCACCCCTCGACTCACCCTTATAGCATAGGGTATACTTATGTGTCATCCCAGAACCTGTTTTGTAAAAACTCTAAGTTCTTCGACACGTGGCAGTCCAGATCTATTCTGTAATGTTCAAGTACCCTCGCCGTTGGTCGGTGTAGACATGTTAATCCCTGCGTGAACCCAGTTTTGATGATATGCTAATCTGATTTCACACCTATGTATTTTACTCATGACGTTGCATCAGACTCATCCTAGAATGACCTCACCCTATAAGACCGCCTCTCTAGCCCGTCAACCGCAAATGGCATCCTCCAACATAATGGACCACTAACTAGCCCAGAAATAACTACTAGGGAGCTAGTTAAACGCCTTTCCCTCTACGACTACTACTTCAAGAAGTGGCATCGACGTCTCTCATGAAGCGGCTTATACAAGGTCGACAAAAGATAACCACCTCCGGACGAAGGGTGCAGCTCCCTTCCCCAGCATCATCATACGACTCCAATAAATAAAGTATGTGACTTCAACCATCACCCCTAATGTCTCCCTAAGGGGGAAAGATTGCGTCTTTCTCGCCCAAAACCCGATAAGACCCTGGAGTCGAACCCTAGTTAGCGTTAGGTGATAACCACCCTCTAAATCAGAACTGTGGACCGCGCCTAAAGGATAACAATCTCCACTTCTCCGGAATCAGGAGACACTTCGGTAAAGTCCTCCATCACTAAGTCGACCGTCCAGCCGACATCCCGGTGTAGCAAGAGAAGGAAGACAAAAAATCAGACTATCGTGGTAAAATATTGAAGGCTCAACTCGCAGTCTCGCCTCAACAAGGAAGGACCATGTCGATGCTAAACCTACCAAGAATCGTCCTAAGGGGAAAAGACTGCATCTTAGACTGCATCTTTTCCATTTGTTTAATCTAAACATCTCGATCCAAAGCCACTCATCTCCGACCCATAGCTGACCATGCCTGTTTGTTGTAAAACCTATTAACCTCTAATGATTCCACCGATGAAGTTGTTAAGCGGATTTTATCACCCAATGCCACTCCTCCCTAATCTTAGGATGAGATTTTTTTTAAGGGGGAAAGGTCTGCAACATCCCAATTTCAGCAACCCTAATCTTTTGTCAAAAGGCAAAAATATGGGGGAACGAAAACATTTTCTTATCAATTGTTGCCATGTTTTTTTACTTGTTTTCTTGTGTTCCTGCAACTGATTGTGAATTAGGTGATAAACTTCTTATCTCAACCCTATTTTGACAAAAGCTATTTTACAAAAGAGATGTCTTGGCTCATCTTTCATATTCTCAAATGTTCTGGCATTTCACACTTGAGCCAAAATGACTTTTCCACAACAAAATGTTTTACTAGATCTATTAACAAAACTTTGGAGACCTATATATAATCTCCTTATGTTATCAAGATAGAATTTCAACTACTCTTACCTCTAGATTTTTCCAAAACCTATCCAAAAACCTTTTGACTCCAATCTTGGTAGAAATACCAAGAGGTACTTACGTTACTTCAAAGCACAACCTTTTAAAAACACCCATGGTTACCTCAATCTATGATTGAGGGTAACCCTAGTAGTAGTGTATAAGCTTGATAAGATGAGTTACCTTGATCTGTTGTCTGATGAATTGCTTTGATCTACTAGTGAGATGACTTGTTTTCTTAGGAAGTAACATGAGCCAATCTAGGAGCTCATCCTTAGGGTCAAACCTATGGTTGAGATCATCAATCTCAAAGCAACCATCCAAATCTTGATCTACCCTAAGCCACTCAAGTTACCATCTCATCTCCTAATCAGATCAACCTAGAGATAATCCCTTTTGATAGTTTCCAACTCAGTGAAGACTCAATCTAAGCATGGATCCTATCTACCTAACTAAAACTTCAAAATCATCACCTTGATAATGAGTTTGGAATCTAGTTTTCTCTCAGAGTCATCTACGCTTGTAATCTAGTTTAAAACCCTAAATCTGTAAAAAAATGGCTAAGTCTGAAATCTGTATCATGATTCAATCTTTGAGATTCCGCCCATTCTAATCTATGTGCATTATTGAGAATGTACTTGAACCATCTTGTATTACATTAATAGTACTACTAGAGACCACTCTTTCCCTTGGCTAAGCCATTCTGGTTCCCTATCATCCTTGATGGTTTTGAAGTGAAGATAATAACCTTTTCTGCAAATCTTATCATCTTGCCTACTTTGGTACAAGCTCACATCTTTATGCCACCTCCCCTTGACCAATTCTTTGCATGGTTATGATATAATAACCATGGTTTAATATCCAACCTTTAAGTTGTTTCCTTTGAAGCTTTGTGTTTCTTAAACCCACATGGTTTACGAGGCATTAGAAAAACTCTGTTATGGCAGCCTTATTATCAACAAAGTTTGTCATCACTCCTAAACCACCTAAAAACAAACCAAGCCCAACTCTTGCTTCCATGATCATCTATATAAATTTGTCTAGCTACCCATCTATCCCTTGCACCAAGGTGAGCTCGGATCTCACTAATCCAAACATGTTTAGGTGGCATAAAAACATCAAAACCCTAGATTCCCGCAAAATCTAGTTTTTTCCAATTTCACCATAACCCTTCAATACCCAAGTTGACAATGTTGTATAAATCAAGTTTACCTTATCTACCTTGGAGATAATAATTCATGAAATAATTCCCATAATTATTTCGATCCTAAAACTTGTTAATTTCCACTTTTGGCAAAACCCTAGAAACTTTGTCTATAAGGGCAAGTTTGTTTTTCTCCAAATCACCTTGCCAACTCAATGCACAATTGCGTTCTATATATCATACCCTACCTTCAAAGATCAAAAATAATTTTTTTTGAGATCCTTTATTATTTCTTTTTGCCCTTTTTCTTAAATGGTAGAAACAAGAAATAATAGCTTAAAAATATGTTTCCCTCCAAATAAATTCTAGGAAAATTCTCCACTGTGTAATATGGTATTTAGGACCATATCACATCAAAAACCATTCATGTATCATGTAAAATTATCACTTTAGCTTCTATAATTCATTTTTGCACTTTTTGAATAAATGGATTTAAGTGGGCTAATACCCCATAGAAAAATCCCAAATAAATCCTAGGGAAGTATCTTCACCATGTTCATCTACGAGTACCATTTTCCCTACCTTGTCCAATGCAAGAATATGGACTTTCTTCATAACCACTCATTATGGAAAATTTGATCATATTACCAAAACAACTAGCAAAACTCCATCAAACCTTCTCCAAGATTGTTTAGCCATTCACCAAAGTTGATCACACCCCTCTGGTCGTGCTTCATTGTATCTAAGAACTGTATCACACTTACACCCTTTGCCCCATGTGTTTGAGAGTGAGATGCCCATTTTGGACAATATCTTGCACAGCAGCTCCTCCTCCCCCTTTGGTCAAGCACATGGCCCCCACCACCTCCCAGCATTGCACCTATTGACTAACCATAGCCCCTGCTCACCCCCAAGCTCTCCCATGAGAAAGGTCGACCATGTACCTCTCTCTTTGATTTATAAGGCCAGAGTCCACCAACGCCCACCACTGCTCCCTCATTTGCACCCCACAGCTCCTTAGAGCCTCCTCTGAAGCTCCCACTCTCCCCTCTGATCTCCTTCGCCCTGGACAGAGAGTTTCGAGCTCGAATAGCTGCAAGGTCGGAGGAGGATGTGTGTCCTCCCTACTGTCTCTCTCCCTGTCATTTTTTCTCTAGTTTGACCCCCTACTCTAGACGCATCTAACCCTCCTCCTCTTTTGTCCTTCATGTGTCCCTGAGAGGTGCTCTAATGAGCCACCGAGGAAGCATCGCCGTTGTCCTCGCGTGAGGCCACTCCCGAGGCTGCATCCACCTCTGCCGCCCATCTCCGAGCTGGGCGTCGCACGCCACGTCACCTCTGCCACCTCCCGGCCACCCTCGAGCCCTAGTAAGCCTCCCCCACATCTTCCCTGGCCTGCCCTAGGGTTTTCTCCCCCATCCACCATCGTGAGGAAGGAGACGGTGCGCGTCCATCGATCTGCCTTTGATCGAACGTCCGGCAGCACCCCTTACCCCTTCACTCCCGTTGCGTGCCACCCATGAGCGCCTGTCGTATTTGGGCCAGCCTACCTCTGTTCAGGATGTTGCCTTCAGTATCTGGCCCAGGCTCCCTCTTACCCTTTTTATTTTATTCTTTTCTTAACAGATCTGAAATTAGTTGCTAGGTTTAAATCCCAAGGAAAATGAAAAAGGCAAGAAAGTTGCTAGATCTAAATTCCAACATGTTCCCTAGGGTCTTACCAAACATGTAGAGCAAGTTTTGTAACAAAACTATATAAAGATAGGTTCCTATAAATTAAATGCAAAAATGTGTCTATTGCACTAAATATTTATTTCTGGGGCTTACTAAACCCAAATGGGGTAAACCCAAGTTCCCCTATTAAGTATTGCTTGTACCTACCTCATGATATTGGCCTCACACTATCTTGATTCCTATTTTGTCAGTAGCAAAAATGACAAAAACAATTAATTATGGACTTTAGGAATTTCCCTAGACCAAACCATAATATGTATGGACCTAATTCCAACTCCCAGTACACTTGTGTACCAACCTATATCAAACCTAGGATCCCAATATTTATTGATGTATCTTTGAATTTTGGTGGATTAATCTTTTCTCTACATAGGTAATTCACCAATAAATTCATATCAGTAGTTCTGTAAATCCAAAAGGGGTGATTCCAATTTCGGCCAAAAGGTACTCTAAATACCTAACATGTATCTTTTAATCAACTGAAAATACATTATAGATTAAATCTAGTCAAAAAGACAAATAATATCTAGAACTGCCTTCGGGAATTTCCTAAGGTCATTCTGTTAAATATTTTGAGATGATTCCAACTCCTATGGAATCAGTCCATCAAATATTACCTAATCACCCAAGGAAATAATTTTTGGAGCTACATAACCTTTCTGGTGAATTATTTCCTAAAACTAGAGTTTTATCCACAAGAAAAGTATTTATAAATAACTGGAAATTGATAAAATAGTGAAACCAATTTTTTGGTTTCATTTTATCAATATCCATCTGATGATATATTTTTTATATAATGGTATCATACATAACATGTCCTTGGCCAAAACCCCCTCTCTTAGGTAGTTCCTAAACTATAAATCCAAAAGGATCTTTTTGCAATGCCTCCAAATCTTCTACCAATGTCATCAAACCAATCATCCAACACCCTACTGATGTTTATCATGTGTTTATCCTTTGATTGATGTATGGTTTGATGCTTGTATGCATTTCATTAATTGTGGTGTTGTTTGTTTGCATCTATGCTCGATAATGGCGATAGTTGCATTTTTGTGACGCTGAGAAGAAGGAAGCATTGGGTTTCTCTTATTATTATAGTTATCGGTTTTCTAGTTCTCTAAGGAGGTCAAGGGACATATCGCTGGTCACAGTCAAGCCACCTTCTTGCTCATAAGCTCTTGTCCTACTTTTATACTCATGCATGTTTTATCTACTATTTACGAAATTGCATTGTTTTACTATATGATGTTTTTATCTTCCAGTAGTGGTTTGGCTCCTCCTAACTATTACACGTTAGTACTACTAAGTACAATCCCCTTGTCGACACCTACTTTCCCCTAGTATGATAGATGGTGTTTAACACCCTACCCCTTTGGAGACCCTGTTTTAGCCGAAGCAAATCTATGGGATGGGAAGACCCCAAAAAAGTTTACGAAAATGTTTTATGAGAAAACCTTGGCGAGGTTTGGCCTGCCAAGTGAGTTTGAAAAGGAAAAATATTTTGGTTTTAGAAAAAGGTTGAACGAAAAATGGAGGAAAAATGTTTATAAAAATGCACCTGGTTCTTTGCAGTTTTGCCAGAACAATTAACCCATGCAACCACATTACTCTAGAATGGGACATGGCAGGACTGGAAGTTTGTCAACTCCGGTATAAGTTGCCTGCAACTACTACGGGGAATCCCAAAATCCCGGAAGGAGGGCCTTCTCCGAAAAAACATTCCATGTGTAGCTTAGACCGGGAGAAGGAACTAAGGGTCTACGGACCTCCACACGATACTATGAGCCCCTCATTGAAAGCGAACACCCGTCGAGGTGCAAAACGAGCTCCAGTTGGCTTGGAAACTATATAGGGCGTCCCGGTGTTGAGGTCAATAACACCCATAGGGTAGGAACTTGTATCGTAGCGGTCATCCTGAAGGTATTGACCGGTTACTCGACCCATGATCGGTGTAGATTAGGGAAGGATACCTGGATGGTGTGGGTAAAGTGTAAAACCTCTACAGAGTGTAAATCTATTTGAATAGCCGAGTCCTTGGTTATGGACGGTTGGGAAGGTTGCTGTAGAGCGATGCTGGTTTTGATTTCAAAAAGGACTTCATAAAAGCAATGGCTTCGAAATGTTTGGACAATGAGATGGTCAGAAAATGGAGGAAAGGAGTTTGGTCATGTGATGACCGGCAGGAAAAGCAAATGGGTGACCCAATCCTAGTGTTTTCCAAAACTTTTCAAAAAAGTTTCCAAAATGTTTTACAAAAGTTTTCAACAAAGATATAGACATGCTATATCTACAAGAGAAACTACTTTATAAAAGAACCTCTTATGGAGCCCTCCTACAACCATAACCATATTGCATGCCCTTTATTATTGTTCTCTTAAGGTTGTTTGCGAGTACATTCAAAATATTCACCGGCATTGTCCCTAGCTATTTACTTGGCCAGATTTTTAGAGGATCCAGGAAAGATGAAGGTACTGACGTCTATGCGATCTAGGCCGTCTCCCCAGTTAGTCACCTGTAGGTTCAGGAATGACATGGGCTCTATGCTTGAAGACTTCCGCTATTGATGATCGTATCGCCATAATGGCACTAATATAAGTAATTGTACTTGTTATTCTTGGATGTTGTAATGATACTTCGGTTATGCTCATGGCTCACTGGTCATGGGAACATGAATTGCAGGCATAACGGGGATTCTTGGATCGAAAATCTAGGGTGCCACATTAATAGCCAACGAAAACTTATTAATAACCAGAGGATCCTTTATTTTTGGCACCCAAAGAAAGGACTTATTTACCTCTAACCCTGGACATTCTTTACGAACATGACATGTTCTATTGAATGCCATACACAAAATTTTCCCAGTGCAATTAGTCGTAGCCTGGGTGAAACTTAAATCTTTCTGACATGTCCAGACCTTTAAAACCATAGAATTAAACATTGTATTGATCTCATTGTTTTGATGATCATCATCATTAAAAGCATGATCAGCATTGATGGCTGACATGGAGCATGTTGGGAACCCCAAGAGTAAGGTGTGAAGCAGCACAACAACAAGTTTTCCCTCAGTAAGAAACCGAGGTTATCGAACCAGTAGGAGGAAAGAAACGTCACACAGGTGTTGCAAGCAACACGGAGACCTGCACAACACAAACTCAATACTTTGCCCCAACGAAACAGTGAGGTTGTTAAGCTCACCGGTTTGCTATAACAAAGGATTAAACGTATGGTGTGGAAGTTAATGGTTTGTAGCAAGTAAACAAGTATAAGTGGAAGATGTATCAATGGTTAAGATTGGATCGGGGTCCATAGTTCACTAGAGGTGCTCTCCTTAGATAAACAACATGGCATGAAGGGTAAACAAATACAGCAGGGCAATTGACAGGAACTGAGCAAGGCATAACAATGCAATACCAGGCAAAAAGATCCTATGAGATTCGATTAGGCAATACAACAATATACATAGACCACCATCCAACTGCATCTATGACTAGAAGTCCACCTTCAGGTTATCATCCGAACCCCCTCCAGTATTAAGTTGCAAGCAACAGACAACTGCTTTAAGCAAAGTGTGTAAGGTAAAAAATCCACTTGCTCCATGAACAAGAGACCGTTGTTTTCTCCCTAGTAGCAAAAACACATCTACAACCGAAGAGATTTCTGTCACTTCCCTTGGAAACTAGAGGCATGAACCCACTATCGAGCATAAATACCCCATCTTGGAGTCACTAGCAACTACTTGGCCAAGATAGCTACTAACAACTGAGAGCATGCAAGATCACAAACAACACAGACATGATAGAATCAAATAGACAAAACCATTAATCAATCTGACATAGTAATCTCAGTATCCATCGGATCCCTGCAAACACAACATGCATGATTACAAATATATTAGATCTTGATCATGAACGGAGCTCACAATATCTATACATGAAAGCACAAGGAGGAGATACAACCATCTAGCTACTACATGGACACGTAGTCCAAGGTGGAACTACTCAAACATCATACCGGAGAAGAAGGCCTCCGGGATGATCTCCCCTCCGCAGGGTGTCAGGACGAACTTCAGATCCCCCCCCCCCCGATCTAGGGACGACCGTGGCGGCGGCTACAGAAGGTTTTGTGGAGTTTTGATCGGGTGCCTAGGGTTTTTGCAACGGGGGCTTATTATAGGCGAAGAGGCGAGGCTGGGAGGCGGCCAGGGGCCCCACACCCTACCTAGGTGGCGTGGGCCCACCCGCGCCTAGGGGGGTCTGGCCGCCCTGGTCCGCTTCTCCGTCTCTCCTCTGGACTTTGTGTCGCCCACGGTAAAATATTGAATTTGGCTTTTGTCCTGTCCAATTCCGAGAATATTGATTTTCTGCCTTTCTAGAACCAAAATCAGAAGAAAACAGGCAACTAGCACTGTGGCAACTTGTTAATAGGTTAGTTCCAGAAAATATATAAAAACACCTCAAAGTGTAGACAAAGCAAAGCAAACTAGATACTAAACAAGCATGCATCATCAAAAATTATAGATACGTTTCCGACGTATCAAGCATCCCCAAGCTTAACTCCTGCTCGTCCTCGAGTAGGTAAGTGATAAAAGAATAATTTTTTAGGTGACATGCACCATCAAAACCAAGATCAAACCATTTGCAAGCATTGAAAATTGGGAACAAAGAACTCTAAACATGTGCATGAAAGATGGAGTTCTAACAATAATACATAGTATCTATGCATGCAACATGAAAGGCTACAAACAAAGATCATTCATAACATGCATTGAAAAACGTTTGTTTGTTTCACATACAGAAAACATGGCATAGTGGCATACAGCTTGTCCCTCATGGAGTAGAAAATATATGCATCGGAAACCTTCAAAGTTCATAAGGGTGAATAGAAACAAGTAGCACAAAAATAAGTAATATCACAATATGCATCAATCAATAAGTTTTGGGACACTACACACAGAATGACAACTATGCTCTCTTAATGGTGCCTACAAGTAGAAGGTGGAGACTCATATAATAGTGGAAGAAAGGCCCTTCATAAAGGGAAGCAGGGATTTCATGTTTCAAAAAGAGCTTCCAAAAATTATGGTACTTGTTAGCTTTCAGCCCTCATTGCCCCTATCATAAGCATATTGAAGTTATTAAGGTTAAAGTGAACAAAGTATGGAGTATATGCTTGACAAAGTATAAGTTGACAATGTCAAATCCCTTGAATACGAGGGCCACACCTCATGCTACTCAACTTCAGTCACCTGTAAGTTCTTGTCATTGTAAGTACATGCGTATCATAGAGAACCGCCAACGGGGTACCCCTTGCACATGGTACAGTAGCTATCCCATAACCAAAATGACAAGGCAAGCAGACAATGAGCATCTCAACGATCTTTTTATTTACTATAGGCACAGCTTTTTTATTGAGGATGCTTCATAGATAGCTCACTATGGTGATGCTGCAAGTTTCCACCATGATTAGGCATGGCTTAGGCTAGCAGCCCTGGCGTTTCTCTAACACAAAATTCATACTCCGTGGACTTACAAGTTTCCTCTTTATTTTACACCGGTGACATCCATAGACAAAAGAGCATGATATCAACTGAGTACAAAGAACAAGTGCAATGTTGAAAACGTTCCCCGTGACAGCATGTTTCTGCTAATTCTAGCGTATAAGTGCAAGCATATACAACATAGATGACACAATGGTTCAAGTTTATTAGGGGAAAAGAATAAAAAAGTGTGCCATCAAGTTCGTGAGAGCTTTAATCACTAAGTTTTCACATAACAAAATACGTTTTAATTGGAAGATAGCTGAAAACAAGAATATACTTGGAATGGTGTAACACACCATGCATAGGAATTTATAGTGGACACTTTGGAATAACTTGGTTTCTTGGGAGCTGGAAGCATGAGTAGAGCTTACTCATACAAGTGGAGGCTAGCAAAATACTGAGAGCAACCAACTAAGAGAGCAATAATGGCCATAATCATGCAGAGCAATAAAACATTACTAATCAAAGCATAGAGTGGTACTACAAGTCAAGTACTAAATGATCATAGAGGCTATGGTGACTTGTCATAGTCATAACATGGTGTAAGCATGTGCCAAGTCAACCCAAACAAAGCATCAAAGGAGAATACCACAATACTATGCTTTTGCATGCTAAAACAACACATAATTTATTCAAGGCACACTAAGAAATCCCAATTATTTGGAACAAGACATGCTACAACAATAATCACTAAGCATAAGGTCAAAACAACGCCTAGCATGTCATGCTAAAGTCTAAGTCACAGTCAATGCAAGCTCCTCTTGCACTTTCAAGCAGGAACTTTCTACTCCTTTCCAACACCAAGCAACTTATTTGAAACAACACAACAAGAACAGGGGTCCAAACTACTTTATTCAAGCAAACTAAACAACTAAGAAAACCAAACGAAAACTAAGACGCTCCAAGAAAAAACACAACTGTGCATCAAACAATAAAAACAAAGTGTCTGACAGACCTGAGATTTTTATTGATGAAGAAGGGGATGCCTTGGGCATCCCCAAGCTTTGACGCTTGAACCTCTTGGATATTTCTTGGGGTGACACCGGGGTGGCATCCCCAAGCTTGAGCTTTTGTCCATTCTTCATCTCATTACAACATTCTCTCTCTACACCAGAATTTTTTCATTCATACAAAACTTCACACAATCTTCATTAGCAACATTAGTGTATCAAAAGATAATAGACCTTTAGGCAAAGCTTTGGAACAGCAAGTCTTTTCACTAAAAACACAAGCTACTGTAGCAACTCCTTCAAAAATCTCAATTCCCTTAAAGATAACTTAAAAAGGAATCATTAAGAAGCAACTGCAAATAATGGCAGAAATCTGTCAAAACAGACCAGCAGGTAGAAACTAATTTTTTCGAAAAATTATATTGCTCAAATCAAAAAGTGTTGAACTAACGAAAGTTAGCTAACATACTAGGGGATTTATTCGTAAATTTTCCTCTCAATACGAGTTACAGAGACTCCTCATGAATTTTTTGGTGGAGGATAGAAATCTGTTTCGAGACAGCACCTCCCAAAATCTTACTTCCCTCTCATTAGAGGTCATTATTGGCACAAAAAGCAAAAAAAAGGATAAGGAGAGGTCATTACAGAATTAATAACTTCCAAGACTCAAGGAAAATCTTGGGTTATCTCACAACAAGTACTTTTCTTTAGAGCCTTTAAGTTAGGCACAAAAAGCAAGAAGAATCAAGTAATTTCAAATGAGGCATTAACCCTCTTGTTCTTTCCTTTCTTACCTTTCTTCTTCTCTTTAGGGAAGATATGATTTCTTACCGGAGGAGCAAAATGCAAAATGCCCTTTCCCACATCTATTATTTCTCCAAGGTGTTTTAGTAGGGATCTTCCAAGTGTGATTTGTCCTTTGCCTACACATTCAATAACAAGATAATCAGTAGACACCATTTTCCCTGAGATTTTTGTAAACACACCTTCATCTATTCCAATGGGAAATAAAGTGGAATTATTAGTAAGAGAGATTTCCTCTCCTCCTTCAGAAATCACCCAAAGACTCAAAGAATCATAAATATCTTTAGGCATGAGACAGAATTCAGACATGATATCACAGCGAGTATCAAAAAGTGTAGTATTTATAGAGACTTTGATTGTGGGAAACCACTTTGAAGGCTCAGAATTTATGGGAACATAATCATGGTAAGCCCTAAGCGAGTGATAGCAACTATTCATAGCAGCCATAATGGTCTCAAGAGTGTCCAACCTAGCAAAAATATTTATGAAAGAGGAATCATACTTGCCAGGTGTACCATAAATTATAATCAATTTCTTTATGGCATCAAAAGCTTCATCCTTAGTACAAAGAAAAATATATTTCTTAGCCACAGAATCCAAAGAATATCTATAACAAAGATAAATACGTGGTAGAAACTATAAATAACCAAGCTAAGACTCATCTTAGGCTCAGTTTCCCTCTGTAAAGCGGAAATTCTAGACAAACCTTCTTTAAAACTCTCTTCACTTTTTTGCTTAAAAGTGGACATCTCTTCCATAGGTGAAATAAAAATTGGTCCAAAAACATAGATGGTAGCAACTAGGGTAGGAACTAATTTTTTGGAGTTTTTGTAAAGAGGCAAACAAAACCAAGCAAAATAAACTAAGCAAACTAAAACAAAGTAAAGAGACAGGAAGTGAAGGAATCCCCTTGTGAAGGCATCCTTAGCCTCCCCGGCAACGGTGCCAGAGAACTTGATGGCTGACGTGGAGCATGTTGGGAACCCCAAGAGTAAGGTGTGAAGCAGCACAACAACAAGTTTTCCCTCAGTAAGAAACCGAGGTTATCGAACCAGTAGGAGGAAAGAAACGTCATAAAGGTGTTGCAAGCAACACGGAGATGCACAACACAAACTCAAGACTTTGCCCCAACGAAACAGTGAGGTTGTTAACCTCACCGGTTTGCTGTAACAAAGGATTAAACGTATGGTGTGGAAGTTAATGGTTTGTAGCAAGTAAACAAGTATAAGTGGAAGATGTATCAATGGTTAAGATTGGACCGGGGTCCATAGTTCACTAGAGGTGCTCTCCTTAGATACAAAACATGCCATGAAGGGTATACAAATACAACACGGCAATTGACAGGAACTAAGCAAGGCATAACAATGCAATACCAGGCAAAAAGATCCTATGAGATTCGATTGGGAAATACAACAATATACATAGACCACCATCCAACTGCATCTATGACTAGAAGTCCACCTTCAGGTTATCATCTGAACCCCCTCTAGTATTAAGTTGCAAGCAACAGACAACTGCTTTAAGCAAAGTGTGTAAGGTAAACAATCCACTTGCTCCATGATCAAGAGACCGTTGTTTTCTCCCTGGTAGCAACAACACATCTACAGCCGAAGAGATTTCTGTCACTTTCCTTGGAAACTAGAGGCATGAACCCACTATCGAACATAAATACCCCCTCTTGGAGTCACTAGAAACTACTTGGCCAAGATAGATACTAACAACTGAGAGCATGCGAGATCACAAACAACACAAACATGATAGAATCAAATAGACAAAACCATTAATCAATCTGACATAGTAATCTCAATATCCATCGGATCCCTGCAAACACAACATGCATGATTACAAATAGATTAGATATTGATCATGAATGGAGCTCACAAGATCTATACATGAAAGCACATGGAGGAGATACAACCATCTAGCTATTACATGGACCCGTAGTCCAAGGTGGAACTACTCACGCATCATACCGGAGAAGAAGGCCTCCGGGATGATCTCCCCTCCAGCAGAGTGTCGGGAAGAACTTCAAATCCCCCAGATCTAGGGACGACAGTGATGCCGGCTACAGAAGGTTTTGTGGAGTTTTGATCGGGTGCCTAGGGTTTTGGCATCAGGGGCTTCTTATAGACGAAGAGGCGAGGCTAGGAGGCGGCCAGGGGCCCCAAACCCTACCCAGGCGTGGGGTGGGCCCACCCGCGCCTAGGAGGGTCTAGCCGCCTGGTCCGCTTCTCTGCCTCTCCTCTGGACTTCGTGTCGCCCACGGTAAAATATTGACTTTGGCTTTTGTCCCGTCCAATTCCGAGAATATTGATTTTCTGCCTTTATGGAACCAAAAACAGAAGAAAATATGCAACTAGCACTATGGCAACTTGTTAATAGGTTAGTTTCAGAAAAGATATAAAAACACCTCAAAGTGTAGACAAAGCAAAGCAAAGTAGATAGTAAACAAGCATGGAGCATAAAAAATTATAGATACGTTTCCGATGTATCAGGCATTAATCGTCAAAATCTCCGACCGCATAGAAGTAGTTGAGCCATTGATTGGTGCATTATAGAACAGGTGACAAGAGCCAACTTGAATGGAAATAACTTGATCATCATTAGTTGAATTTCAACATTCAACATGCAACTGATATGAGCCACAGGGCACACAATAGATGGATTCACCTGAGAAGATTCCTTAGGATACCAGAGTGTATTAACCATATGTTTATTAGCAGCCATAGTATAATGAACACCAGATGATTTCTTACGAGTTTTGATTATAATCCATTCAATATTTTCTTCCATGTTCCAAGCAATGAATTCCCTCTGCTAGTTTGGTCCTCCAGACCTCAAGAGATGAAAGAAACATTTGAACTGAAAACATTCAAACCCTCTTTGCTGAAGGATGTGAAATCCCACTTTTTTGGATGATACATTGAATAAAAAACCCTATATCTGATGATGGACACCTCGACTTCACCACAAAACCCACCAATTGTTGCCTCTAGCGAAAGGCTCACAATGTCCTCATCAAGGCGGAAGGAGGCACACCCAAAAGATACGCCATAATAAAGTGCCCAGATCTAATGAAAGGATGAATAGAAGATTGAAAAAGTGATCTTACTTCTTTAGAAAATTTAATTCCCAGAGTAAAATACAATCCCAAAGTATGAGAAGCATGAACAACCATCATAGATGGAACAATAGGTGAGTCTTCTAGGATACGAGACGTGCCAGAACCATTAAGGTGAACCTGAACCCTATCTAGAATGATCAAACCCTTTCGAAGGACCAATTTATCTTAGACCTTAAAACAATGACATCAAACCAAGAGATCAGATTCGGATGAAATGAATTACGGTACCTTCAATCTTCTATCATCTAGAATTACTCCATTTGAGGCCAGGTGGTGGATCATGAGCAGCATCGGGATCACCACCAAAAAACCCAAGTACATAAGGTCTTGATGTTGATCGGTCACCAGAGAGTAAAGTACCTTCCAATACCAAAAGAAATGATCCAAAATGAAAGACGAGGGAGCCAATATGAGAGAAGAGAGTGTGTAGATCTGGTTGGTCAAAGATAGAAAGGTGGAGCCGACGACCGGAGTGGTATGCTAGCGGCTTGAGAGACCCGAAGGCCTAAGTCTTCATGAGATCGCCTATCCTATCTTATGGAAACATTGTTTGTCATTCGAGATGCTCACTTGTGGAAACAACAACTAGATACATAGTGACAACTAATCTCTTAAACTAAATGCATGAAATATCTATGAAACTAAACACATACTACCCCAAATAAACTGAACTGTATTGTACATGTTTGATCCATGTTCTCCCTTCCAACACATAGATCCCAAACTGAACTATAGATCACAAACATACTGCCCAAAATAAACTATAAACTGAACTAGTTCAAACACATAATTGATCACCACTGGATGTCGTCCTTTATTTGCTTCCCCTTCAAATGCTTGCTATTTCCATGGTTCCAACTTTCCTACTCCTGCTCCCATCACTTCCTATCCTCCTCCTGCTTCTTTCGCTGGGCTATCTTACAACTAGGGCATAGCTCTTTCGCAAAAAGCCCCTAAACCGTCCCATCTTTCATGGTAATGAACCTATGGTATAACTAGTATGATATGTAGGCGTCTCTTACTGCATACTCGAGGCGCACCTGGGTCATCGGCTTACACTCTGAGTATTTGTTCTTTCTCCAATGCAAATTCATAAATTTCGCACAAGAGTTATCGATGATTCCTACTGCCATATCACACATGCCATCCTTTTCTGGATATGGTTTGATCTTGTATGGATTTTGGATGTCGACGTGGTACCCACATGGAATTTTTATCAATGCCCGGGAAAGCATAGTTTACTCCTTTGTGGTGTCATTTGTGGTGTCCATGCTAGCAAAAGTTATCCCTTTCGCACACAAGAAGTTGACTAGAGCCAACCAACGCTTCTCAGTTGGTTTACTCCTACAGTTAGAGGGTTCTAGGGGTGCAAGGTGGCCATGTAAGTATATCACAAGGGATGCAAGGTGGTCTCAAATTTAAATTTCATGCGTACCCACATAATTGGTAAACGAGGACATCCTCACATAGGGCGATTTGCATGATGGCGATCTCTTATGGAGATGATTTGCTCTTATTTTCACAGGTGTACTCCAAGTCTAGTCCCACGAACTTGTACTTCTCCTTCGCAATCAATTTCTCATACCTGGTGAGAGTTCTTTACATAGTCACTTCATCATCGGTGTACACCACCATCAAAGTAATGGTGCCATGGGAAGGGACGATGTGGGTATCTGTTATGCATTTCCCATCGTCCATGCCTGCAAAATGGGTGAAACAAGTGAGAGAGGAAGAATGGAATGAACGAGAGGAAGACGAACTGGTGGAATGAGCGAGAGGAATACGAACTAGCGAGAGGAATAAGAACTTCCAATAGGAGGGAAGAACCAACAGTTCCAAAACTAGAGCAAGAGGAAGAAGAAACAAGTGAGTAAAAAAACTAATAACTGTAGAGGGGAACTCACTGTGGATATCTGGCGACCATGGTTGTGGTACCGGTTCCGCAAGTGGAAGTGGCACCTGTTCCTGCGAGAATATAGAATTATAAGGAACTTTGCATTTTTCTACGTAATTTTTTATGAGATAAATTGAGATAAATCATTTCTATTTTATCTTTCATAATTAAATAGAATGGAGTTGGTACTACTACCACTACAAATACAACACAATAGGTTTGCTAGTTTAACATACAACAACACAAAAACATTTCTAATCATGCATTCTTGAAATTTAAATTCTGATAATATATTCAGAAGTTATGAGCTACAATAGAGCCAACGCTCTTGTCTTTGTCCTCCTCGTTGTTGTCATCTTCATCATCATCCTCCTCCTCACCCTATGTCGGACCAGTGACCACCTCAATAATCAGCTTGATATAGTGCGACATCACCTTGACCTAGACGACGAGCATATCATAGGGGACAATTCTAATTTCATGACATAATTCATGGCAGCCGCTAGTTAAATCAATATAATCCTCCCTCTTGGATATGCGATATTCCCCCAAGATTATTTGTCCTTGCCAGAATTATTCTTCATGCATACATGATAGAAGCCTCTATCTGGGATGTCGTTCCCCTCGTGCATCTCAAAGGAATAACCCGAGTAACTAAAAATATAACAGATCTTAGTTAACTAACCACCCAGATAAATTTACAAAAATAAGAAGTAAAAGCATAGGAAAAATTGATCAACTAACCATCTGAGCATCATCATCTTCACCGTGCACCCGATGCACTAAGATATGGATCTCAAAGGCCTCATCTTCACCTAGTTTTCTTACAAACTCCCTGTAGAATGCCCTAAATTTTGAATTCATTTCAGACCAATTGAAAATTATATGGGTGCTAAAATATGGATTTCTCTTATGTCACCTTGCAACAATCTTGGATCTCAGAACACCTTGATTATGCATAGGAAATTGAAGGAGGTTTGTGTGTAAGAAATATAATTAAGTCACTAGTCAATGTGTGCAAGAAAAAAATCAATTCAATGCAAAGAAGTCAATACATATCATGATGTTGAACTCAAAGTTTGAAAACATTATCAGCATTTGACACTTCAACATCAAAGCACTTATCTACTCTATCATATGAAAATATAAGAACATCATTTTGTTCAATGTTATAAGCTGCACACAACCCCCTCCAATATAGACCATATAATGCTACAAACCTCCCTAAATTTCCATGATACAACACATAGAAATAGTATTCATCACTTCTTTTGTATTGATCATAGAGGTCACTCTGAGTACGGATCCAGGTCCGATGTGGACCAACATCGAATTGTCACATAAGCTTAGCGAAACAACAAGGAAAACCATAAATTAATTTGTAAAACATAAAAAATACATCTGATGATGAACATAAAGAAGTATAAATATGACTAATTTAGATCAGATCAGCAACATCTAAATATGCACAAGTATATGGAAATGAAGAATACTTATCAATCCCTCTTAAAAAGGGTGATCTCACACTGATTCTCAAATGCATCATATGGTCTAGTTTTCCTCTCCCACACCAAGAAGGTTGCTGCTGACATGTCACACATTCTTTTTGAGCCATTCCTTTTTTTGAACAAAAAAAGTTACAAAATATCAGGAAAATAAATAATATGATGATAATAATATCATCTATGAACACTACTTCTACTATTGTCAAAAATCTGCAATTATGTACTATACTAATAATGTGCAAACTATATTAATCTGCAATTCTGTACACATATCCTATATATTTTTATTAGCAAAATCACAGCAGAAATTGTACCAACAAAAAAATATGCAGAAATTGAACCCAAAAAAATCTGCAGATCCTAGATTCAACAAAACCTACATATACTAGATTTACTAAAGAGATTGGAAGAAGCAATCGTGGAGAAAATGCTACGAATTTTATAAATAACTAGTACTATATATGCTTCTCCTGAAAACTCTACGAATTCGAAGTACTCCTCGACCTACCGCCCTTTCAGCGCGTCAACTATTTGTTGACCGGCCGGCGAAGTCGTCGCCTCCTCGTCACAGTCGATGTGGTCGTCTCCTTGTTATAGTTCAACACATCGCCTCCTTGTTCTATATGGCAGAGCATATGTGCTCAATCTAGGTCACTGTGTCGATGTTGTTTAGTTCAATCTAGTTCACTGTAGTCACAATGTTGGTGATGTTGTGCCCGACATTGCTGCTTATGGCAAACGTTCAATCGTGTTCACCGGAAGCGCCCTTTAGTTTTATTCTCCATATTCTAGTTTTATTCACTAAATTTCATTCTTGTAATAATTCACTAATTCAAAATTTTATTCTCACATAATTCTTGTAGTTACTCTTTAGGGCAGGTAGGATGAACTATGAGGAACGCCAGTTCTGCGGTATGAATGCTAGGGAGATACATGAGAGGGTTCTAAACTTGTTGCTACTGGCTCTACTATATATGTCATAAAAACTAAACATTCTAATTAGTGCAATGTCTAATTTAGGATAAAAATGATGCCTACAAGGTTGGTGAAACCAAGGAGGTCGTCATTGATCTCTCAACTAATGATGATGTGAAGAAACCTATTGTAGTTTCTTGCAAGATTAAAGCTAAGAAAGCGATTCGAAGAGCTAAGGCTTACATGAAAATATTTAAATTAGTCAAGAAATCGGGGATTCTTATTCATCGAGGTGTGGAATTGTCTAAGTATTTTTTTTCTACATTTATATTAAGCTACAGATTTTTACTTTCTAATATTTTCTTTCTATGTCCAAGCATGAAGGGGCGAGGAATTTGATGATCACTGTGTCTTTGGAACAATATGGAATTGACTTCTGACCTATTTTCTTCCCTCAAAGTGATAGTTAAAGGACACACGACATCTATACCATACTATGTGTGCAAGATGAACAAGTCAAATGTCATTCCTCGGAAGGCCAAGATGGTTAACATTTGACATTTTAATATTTAATGTTTCTTATGCACATTGAACTCTATCCAACAACTAATATTATTCTACTCTATAGTACTTTTCATCTAGCTACAATAGTTCCCAGCTCAACTGTTATCTCCCAAATGGTTTAGCACTCGCATGCTCCTACAAGACTACTTTTCAACATGTTAACTTTATCCAAAGTAAGAATGGTGCTGCCCAGTTGACAAGAGGTTGTTCTAAGGTTCTTGAACTCACTCGAATCAGGAAGGCGAATTTGTGCATCTTCAGCTTTTTACATGAGGGGCTACCAGGCTTCATCGGTTCTGTTAATGTTATGTAGTGAGGCCAAAAAGTATTTTTTTATGCTAGTGTTGTATGCACCTTTAAAGTAATATGTTGCTAGTGAACTTGTAGTGGTGAGGAATAGTGAGGAACTTGATGTAAACCTGGTGTTGTACATGCTAAGAAATATTACCTCTATATGCTATGTCTATATTTGATTGATTTTGTGCATGTTGTTTATTTTCTATGCACTCTTAAAAGGTGATCTAAAAATGTGTTATCTTGTGTTCTATTTTATGGTTATGTGAAATATACATATTTTGTTGATTGTCTATTTTCAATACATATTGTGATGATTCTTCTATTTTCAATTTCTTCAATTCCTGTGACTGAGAGCTAATATGCAATAAACAACTGGACAACTACATCGGTTAAAAGTGAATGGTCCCAAACTAAGGTCACCGGTTCGATTATGTCTTCACGCACATACAAATTTCCTGTGATTTAATTTCTAACAAGCGCACTAATAGCTGGGGCTAGCCAAAAAAATAAGAAAGCATCGTCAAACTCAAAAATACCATGAGAAACTACTATGCAGACCGATCTAACATGTGAGGTTGAAGCATAGATGACACGGTCGATGGAAAAAAAATTTGACCATGGGCCGCGAAGAAATCCATGACAAGTTAAGCAGGGCATGAAATGGCAAATTGAGCTTCATGAAATATGCGACGAAATCTGCCGCGATGAACCAAGGAACATCATGGGAAATCGGGCTGGAGGGCCTTCAAGTGCGTTGTGATGAAATGACCAAGAACGTCAGTCATCCATGACATTTTTTTGGCGCATCATAACAAAACGTCATGTATCATACAGATTCTTGTAGTGCCTCTTGATAGTCTTACATGCCTTGGACCGGAGGGTGATCCGTCGAGCTTCGACTGATGTAACAACATCGAATCGGCCCTATGCAAGTTTTAGCGATTCCCGCCAAACCCGCATAGAAATGATTCAAAGGTGCCCACCAGGCACTTGCGTGCGGGTGGAAAACGAAGTAATATCATTACACAATAGTCCATGATGGAACCCATAGAACAAATATACAACAACGACTCCGTGAGTCAAGAATACAAATATATAGTACAAAGATCCAAAGCACCTTAAAAAGGATACATCATCCGAATATGATAAGAAGCAAATGGGGCTAAAAGCCCTGAGTAATAACCAATTGCATCCATAACCCTACCTAGGCCAAGCCTAAAGGGTAACCTTGATAACAATGATGATCTCAAACCTGCTAAACAAAAGGGGTGCCGATAAAGGGAAATCGAAAAATAGAGCGGTCAGTACCGAGGCGAGTACATAGCGAGACTTAGAATTCGACGGCTCTCACCTACATTGGTACGGTGGACTGAAGTGGTAGCGCGGCATACACTAAACAACCTATAGAGTCTCGATATAATTTTTGGCCAGCAGAGAGAGGTAAAAAGACCTATGCAGGACCAACCTGATACTAACACCAATCAAACCCATCCTAGTATTTCCCCCTCGAAACCAAACCAGGAAGTCCTACCAAGGAAAACTCACATAGTTGACTGTTTTATTCATTCTTTCGATGGTGCTTTTCCATCCTACTAGTGATGCCAGATACAACTAAAATTCTAATAGTAGCTTTAGTGTAAGTTGTCTATGATTAAGAAATTATGCTCTAAGGCATCCATAACCATGGAAACGGATTTTCAAAAAGATTTAACCCTGCAGGGGTGCACCAAAGTTTTCACATGCACTTCAACCCTTGTTGCCAGATCAATTAACATACACCCATTGGTACTTCGGTGGGACCTCTGATACGGCGATTTCCCACACCCAAAGAAACTATATGGGGGCCACACGAAAGATCTACATATACGAGGTATAGCTAATCCTCGTACATACCCTAAGATTGTGTGCACTTGTCACCCGAGCAGAGGCCATAGACAATATATTTCTGTGATAGAGTGTCGCACCTACGCAATAGTAATAAATGCTCATCAAGAAACAGGTAATAAACATCTCATACATGGCATAAGTACAGTAGGTAATGTATAAAGCATGAACTAGTTTGTAGCCCCAAGAATAGTACTTTGAAATAAGGTACTAAGCTGATAGGGATGGCCATACAACCCACATGTGGTTAGCGTGCTCATTCTCGGAACATGTGTCAAGAACTCAGGTCCTAGGTGGACACAGTAGGGCGGGATAATAACCATATCTCAACTATTACCCACATGTGCCTCTGCATTAGTTATACCTACTCCCAACATTTAATTGGCAAGTTGTAATTAAAACCATTATCATCTCCACCATAAAGCATGTGCCAACCCCCCAACCATGGTTGAACATCGATAAAGCGAAGCAGCACCCGAGCAAGCAACTACGACTCGCAAGGTAGATGTACTACCAAACAACAGATAATAAGAGGTGTCCAAGGAAATATAGGCCGCAAGGCGAATAAATGCTATAGAAACTAAAGCATCGCAACACATATAGCAATAGATCAATAAGAGGAAGTAAAGACTATAAATTCAAAATAGGTAGAAAGGGAGAGAATGCTCGCCTAGGAAACGCTGCCAAAGGTTCTTCCGAAGATCAGGTCGATACTCACATCAACTCATGGGCCTAATCCGTGAATAAGAAAAACACTAGAAGAAACATCAGATGCACTAGTTAATACTACGGCATCAGATCAGGCATAATGCATGTATGATGTGTGACATGGCAAAGGTGCGATGCAACTAGGAAATATTAAGAAGAACCATGATCCCGACAATTAATTGGATGGTTCATGTTGTATAGATACCCCGCAATTTAAATCTTAGATTAATAAGGACAAACCTGGCACTGTTTCGCTACACACATTTAAATGGGGCAAATATAAGACTAGATTAACCCGCATATGGTATGCATATTTAATTTAGGTGAATCTTCTAAATACCCCAAACAACCACAATATGTATGCACCATGAATGATTTAATATGCAACAAGTCATAATGTAATATTATAAAAACTAGGGTCTCGAATTGGGGTCACACATGGCAGATCGATGATCTTGGGTTACCAGGTTGTTCAGGTTCGGACTTCGTATCTTTGAACTTTGGGATAGGGGTCTTCAGGTTCCGAGCGTTCGGCGGGGTTCAGTCTCGGCTTCGGATCAGGCCTTCAGGGTTGGGGCCTTCGGATCCGGAAGGAGATCTTGGCTTTCCGGGCATCTTTGGATCAGGGGTCTCGGCGTCCATGAAGAAGCTCATGTCATTCAGTGAAGGAGGTCTTAGATCCTTGCGTGTCTAATGACCCACAAGTATAGGGGATCGCAACAGTCTTCGAGGGTAGTATTACCCAATTTATTGATTTGACACAAGGGGAGCCAAAGAATACTTGCAAGCCTTAACAACTGAGTTATCAATTCAGCTGCACCTGGAAATAGTTCTTGCTCACAGAAGTTTATTAGTAGCAACAATTTTGTAGTAGAAATAGCAAAGTAACAGCAACAGTAAAATGAAGGCAGTAGTAACAATAGTAGCAAACAGTAGGATATGAGCGCAGTAGGCATAGGGATGGATGGACGGGTGTTGCATGGACAAGTCTAATCATGTAACTTCAAGATATACTGCAATTGCAGATAAATAAGAATAAGCATCCAAGTACTAAACAATCATAGGCATGTGCTCCCTATATAGTCATGCGTGCTCGCAATGAGAACTTGCACAACATCTTTTGTCCTGCCAGCCCGTTGCAGCAGGGCCTCGATGGAACTACTGCAAATTAAGGTGCTCCTTTTAATAGAGAACTGGAGCAAAGCATTAACACTCCGTGAACACACGTCATCCTCACATCATAGCCATCCCCTCAGGTTGTCCCAGTTTCTGTCACTTCGGGGCCTTTGGATCCAGACAATGATATGTGTACCCAACTTGAAGATAAGATCACAAACAATACTATCATAGTGAATCAATAATAAGTTCAGAATCTGAGATCATGGCACTTGGGCCCTAGTGACAAGCATTAAGCACAATAAGTTGCAACAAAGTCAAAAAGAACTAATAGAGATACTAGGCACCATGCCCTAACAATCTTATTCGATTACATGATAGAACTCATCCAATCCCTACCATCCCCATAGCCTACAGCGGGGGATTGCTCACTCATCAATGAGGGAAACATGGATGGTTGATGGAGAGGCATTGTTGATGATGATGGCGATGATCTTCTCCAAATTCCCCGTCTCGGCAGGATGCCAGAACATAGTTTCTGGTTCCGAATCGTGGTTTCTGGTGGTGGCAACATAGCGGAACTCTTTCTGGAAAAACGTCAAACCCCACCTCGGTTTTTAGGTCAAGAGGAAACTTATAGGCGAATAAGGAGGCCGAGGGGGTGCCTGGGGCAGCCACACCCCCTCTAGGCGTGGCCTGAGCCCACCCACGCGGCAGGGGGTGTGGCCGCTCAGGCCTCCACTCCGTCTCATATTCTGGCTGCATAATTCTTCTGGTGAAATAGGATTTTTGGCAAGTTTTCCAGGATTTTTCCTAATAGTTGATTTTCTGCACAAAAACTAGACACCAAGGTAATTCTGCTGAAAACAGCGTCAGTCCGTGTTAGTTGTATCCAAATCACACAAGTTTAAAGGAGAAACAATAGCAAAAGTGTTCGGGAAAGTAGATACGTTTTGGACGTATCAACTCCCCCAAGCTTAGCTTATTTCTTGTCCTCAAGCAATTTAGTTGAAAACTTAGTGTGATAAAAGAACTTTCATGAACACATTTGCTTGATATGATGTATATATTCTCAGCACAGGAGTAGACACTTCGAAAATTCATAATAAGAAGTATGCAACTAAGTCTACTCGATAGTCATTGCAAGATATGAAGAGATTCCAACTCAATAATAATAAGTAGCATGCAACATAAACATAAGCAACATTGCAATGCTCATAAAAACGGATGATAGAGTGGTATCTTGCTTTCCTTTGTTTCTAGAGCACAAAATAAATGCAAGGCACCTCTGAAGTTCAAGTGAAGACTAGAAGTAAAGATATCGGAGATACAAGCATCGAAGTCATGACATAATTAACCAAGTTTTGAGACAAGCATATTACACTAAGAATGACAACTATGCTCTCAAGAAGGTGATCATATAATAAGTGGTGACTCAACAAGGAAGTGAAAAGGTTTTGAAAAGTTTGAAAGGCTTCCAAATGCTAAAAGTAAGGTACTCATTAGCTTTGAGCTCTCATTGCCCCTATCTTAGGCATCTTTATATGGTTAATGGTGCAAGTGAGGTCCAATATGAGTTATATTCTTGACATACCATAAACTGGAAATCTCATGTCCCTTGAGTACGAGGGCCACTCCTCATGCTACTCAACTTTACTTACCTGTAAGTTCTTGTCATCGTAAATACATGCGTATCATAGAGAACCGCCAACGGGGTACCCCTTGCACATGATACAGGAGCTATCCCGTGATCAAAATGACAAGGCAAGCAGACAATGAGAATCTCAGTGATCTTTCTATTTGCTATTTATATAGGTTTTTATTAAGGATGCTTCACAGATTGCTCATTATGGTTATGCTGCAAGCTTCCACCATGATTAGGCATGGCTTAGGCTAGCGGCCCATGCATTTCTCTAACACATATATTTATAACTCCATGAACTCACAAGCTCCCCTTTTATTTCACACCGACGACATCCGCAAACAGAAGAGCATGATATCAACTGGATATGTATCCATAAGTGTTGAAAGCGTTCCCCGTGTCATCACGGTTCTGCTAACTCCCATCCTATAATTTGCAAGCATATAACTTTCATGGACAGTCACAAGGGTTCAGGTTATTAAGTCCAAGGAATAAAGTGTGACATCAAGTTCGTGAGAGCTTTACTAACTAACTTTCTCAAAATAGTCAAACATTTTATTTGGGAGAAAAAAGGCATAATGAATAGTGAATAACAAACAATGCTTCTAGGTAGGTATGGTGGACACTGTTGGCAATATTGGTTTTGGGGAGTTGGGTGCACAAGTAGGGCTCATACTCAGTGCAAGTGAAGTCTAGCAATAGAGAGGGAGCGACAAACGAGAGAGAAATAACTGTCATAATCATGCTTGCAACAAAATAGGAATAATTATGGCATGAAAGTGATACAAGAACTCTGAAGCAAAATAAATCATCGAGGCTTACGGACTATTGTTTAGTCATATGCATGCGTGAGCATGTGCCAAGTCGATTCACATGAAACATCTAGAGGAGGATACCACAATATCATACCAAGTTATGAATAGAACAATGCAAGAAAACATCCATATGACATGCTACAAACTATTAGCAAGCTGGAGCTAATCACAAGAAAGCAAGAACTACTAAGCATCAATAGATAACATACACCTTACAGGAACAGACTAAGCATGCTCACAATGATGAGTATATGTACAAAAATGAAAACAAATAGAGTTCATCACCAGCCTCTTACCATACCTCTAGTTCTCTTAATCTTCATTATTTCCCTCCACTTGTGTGACTTGAATAATAACATGAACCCAAACTCCACTGAGGACTGCTGAACCTTGCAAAGAACTTCACAAAACCAAAGAAGAACAAAAAATATTTTTGGCTTTTTTGATTTTTAAAGCAAGCACACAAAGCAAAACCAAACAAAGCAAAATCTTTTTGTATTTTTATTTTAAGGCAAATGATACGTCGCAAACGTATCTATAATTTTTGATGTTCCATGCTTGTTAGTATCTACTTTGCTTTGCGTTTTCTACACTTTGAGGTGGTTTTTACATGTTTTCTGGTACTAACCTATTAACAAGTTGCCACAGTGCCAGTTGCCTGTTTTCTGCTGTTTTTGGTTTCAGAAAAGCTAGTAAAGAAATATTCTCGGAATTGGACAGGAAAAAAGCCAAAGTCAATTACTTTCCGTGGGGAACAAAAAGTCCACTGGGGAGACGGAGAGGCAGGCCTAGGCGCGGGTGGGCCCTGCCCCGCGCATGGGAGGGGTGTGGGGCCCCTGGCCGCCGCCTCGGCCTTCCCCTTTGCCTATAATAAGCCCCCAATGCAGAAACCCTAAGCACCCGATCAAATCTCCATGAAACCGTCTGTAGCCGCCGCCACCATCGTTCCTAGATTGGGGGGATCTGAAGTTCTTCCCGGCACCCTGCCGGAGTGGAAATCATCCCGGAGGCCTTCTCTCTGGTATGATGCGTGAGTAGTTCCACCTTGGACAATTGGTCCATGTAGTAGCTAGATGGTTATATCTCCTCCTTTGTGCTTTCATGTATAGATCTTGTGAGCTCCGTTCATGATCAAGATCTAATCTATTTGTAATCATGCATGTTGTGTTTGCGGGGACTCGATGGATATAGAGATTATTATGTTGGTTTGATTAATGGTTTTGCCTTTATGATTCTATCATGTCTGTGTTGTTTGTGATCTTTCATGCTCTCCGTCGTTAGTAGCTATCTTGGAGAAGTAGTTGCTAGTGACTCCAAGAGGGGGTATTTATGCTCGATAGTGGGTTCATGCCTCTAGTTTCCAAGGGAAGTGACAATAATATCTTTGGTTGTAGATGTGTTGTTGCTACTAGGGAGAAAACAACGGTCTCTTATTCATGGAACATGTGGACTGTTTACCTTACACACTTTGCTTAAAATAGTTGTCTGTTGCTTGCAACTTAATACTGGAGGTGGTTTGGATGATAACCTGAAGGTGGACTTCTAGTCAAAGATGCAGTTGGATGGCGGTCTATGTATCTTGTTGTATTGCCCAATCGAATCTCATAGGATCTTTCTGACTAGTAATTGCATTGATATACCTTGCTTAGTTTCTGTCAATTGCCTTCTGTAATTTATTTACCCTTCATGCCATGTTGTTTATCTAAGGAGAGCACCTCTAGTGCACTATGGACCCCGGTCCAATCTTTACCATTGATACATCTTCCACTGTTACTTGTTTACTTGCTGCAAACTGTTACCTTCCACGCCAGATGTTTAATCCTTTGTTACAGCAAACCGGTGAGCTTGACAACCTCACTGATTCGTTGGATCAAAGTCTTGAGTTTGTGTTGTGCATATCTGCGCGTTGCTAGCAACACCTGTGTGACGTTTCCTTCCTCCTACTTGTTCGATAACCTCGGTTTCTTACTGGGGAAAGACTTGTTGTTGTGCTTCTTCACACCTTTCTCTTGGGGTTCCCAACAGACTCCACATCAAGGAGCCACCAACAAGTTTTCTGGCACCATTGTCGGGGATTTAAATAAGAAGAAGCTCCCATGATAACACGCCATCAAGTTTTCTCGCGCCGTTGCCAGGGAGGCTAAGGACGTCTTCACAAGGGGAGTCCTTCACTTCCTTTCTCTTTACTTTGTTTTAGTTTGCTTTGTTTATTTTTCTCGTTTTTTTTTTGCATCTTCCCAAAAAACCCAAAAAAATAGTTTAGCTTGGTTTACTTTGTTTATTCAAAAACACAAAATAATTAGTTCATACTCTAGTTGGTGGTCTGTCATTGCCTTGCTTGGTCATGCTTTCCATCAATGGATGGATTCTTTGAAACTAGTGCTTATTGGAAAGGTGGGTTCACGGAAGAACAAAAGTATTATTATAAGGAACACCGTTTGTCACAAAAAGGGAAACAGTTATGGGGAAAAATTGCTAAGTTGAATACTATTGCTAGAGACGTGTGCTCTACTTATAATGTTACTTATTGCTTTGATAAATCTTGTTGCTATAGGAGGTATAAACACCTGCCTTTTCAATTTGAGTATAATGAGAAATTATGACTTTTATGATGTGGAACAAATTGAAGAATTTATTGCTTTCAAGGGTGCATTTGAACTTGCTAGTTTGCTTGAAAATACTAATTATGCACCTTATGAATGTGATGTTTATGATATACTTAAATTTTTCTTTGATAATTACAAGGAAGCAAATGGCTACATTCTTGAATATTTTAATAGATGCTTTCCACACATGGAAGAGAGTAATGCCTTGCAGGAGCCTATGGAAGAAGAAATTATTGAAACCTGAAGCTCATTAAGTGAAAAAGAGGAGGAGAGTGATGAACAAAAGGAGGAAGAATGGATCTACCCATGCCTACCTTCTAATGAGAGTAACTCTTTATCCCTTATATTATTTGATTGTCCTCCATGCTTACCAAAGGAGTATGAATGTTATGTTACTATGGATCCTTTTGAAATATCTACTTTGGGTAAAACCTGTGAAGGTTTTAATCCCACTATTTTTGAGCTTGATAGAAATTATGTGTTTGTAGCTCATGAAAATCCTTCTTTATGTGATAGTTATATTGTTGAGTTTATTCATGAGGCTCCTGAAAATTATTATGAGAGAGGAAAATATGGTTGTTGAAGTTTTCATGATACTGAAACACCTCTCTATGTGCTGAAAGTCTTGAAGTTACTCTTGTTTCATATTCCTATGCCTGTCACTTTGTTCTTTGTGAATTTATTTGCATACAAGATTCCTATGCATAGGAAGTGGGTTAGACTTAAATGTGTTCTGAATTTGCTTCTTGATGCTCTCTTTTAATTCAATTCATATTCTTATGTGAGCATCTTCTCAAACTATCAAGCCTAACTTAAAGGTGTTAAAGAAAAGTACTTGTTGGGAGAAAACCCAAGAGTTTGCCTAAGTCTTGGAAGTTATTAATTCAGTAATGGCCGCTCCTTATCCTTTTTGTTTGCTTTTTGTGCCAATAATGACCTCTAATGAGAGGGAAGTAGGATTTGGGGAGTTGCTGTCCCGAAACAGATTTCTATCCTCAACCAAAAAAACTCATAAGGAGGCTGTGCAACTCGGATTGAGGTCAAAATATACGAATAAATCCCCCAGTATGTTATCTAACTTTCGTTAGTTCAACACCTTTTGATTTGAGCAACATAAGATGTTCAAAAAAATCGGTTTCTACCTGCTTGTCTGTATTGACAAATTTCTGCCATTATTTGCATTTGCTTCTTATTGATTCCTTTTTGAGTTCTCTTTAGGTGAATTGAGCTTTTTGAAGGAGTTACTACAGTAACTTGTGTTTTTAGTGAAAAGCCTTGCTGTTCCAAAGCTTTGCCAGGGGTCTAATATCTTTTGAATAAATTAATGTTGCTAATGAAGATTGTGTGAAGAAAAAATTCAGGTGTAGAGAGAGAATGATGCAATGAGATGACTAATGGACAAAAGCTCAAGCTTGGAGATGCCACCATGGTGTCACCCCAATAAATATCCAAGAGGTACAAGCGTCAAAGCTTGGGGATGCCCAAGGCATCCCCTTCTTCATCAATAAAAAGCTTAGGTCTGTCTAGACACTTCGTTTTTATTGTTTCATGCATAGTTGTGTTGTTCTTGGAGCGTCTTAGTTTTTGTTTTCTTTGCTTAGGTTGTTTAGTTTGCTTGAATAAAGTAGTTTGGACCCCCGTTCTCGCTATGTTATTTTGCAAATAAGTTGCTTGGTGTTGGAAAGTAGTAGTAAGTTCTTGCTTGAAGTGCAAGAGGAGGCTTGCATTGATTGTGACTTAGTCTTTAGCATGACATGCTAGGTGTTGTTTTGGCATTATGCTTAGTCATTATTGCTGTATCATGTCTTGTTCCAAACAATTGGGATTGCTTAGTGTGCCTTGAAGAAAGTATGCGTTGTTTTAGCATGCGAAAGCATAGTATTGTGGTATTCTCCTTTGATGCTTTGCTTGGGTTGACTTGGCACATGCTCACACCATGTTATGAATATGAAAAGTCACCATTAGCCTCTATGATCATTTAGTCCTTGTCTTGTAGTACCACTCTATGCTTTGATTAGTAATGCTTTGTTCCACTACATGATTATGGCCATTATGCTCTCTTAGTTGGTTGCTCCCAGTCTTTTGCTAGCCTCCACTTGTACGAGTAAGTTCTACTCATGCTTCCAACTCCCAAGAAACCAAGTTATTCCAAAGTGTCCACTATAAACTCCTATGCATGGTGTGTTATACTATTCCAAGCATATTCTTGTTTTCAACTATCTTCCAATTAAAAACTATTTTGTTATGTGAAAACTTAGTGATTAAAGCCCTCACAAACTTGATGGCACACTTTATATTCTTTGCCCCTAATAAACTTGAACCATTGTGACATCTTTGTTGTATATGCTTGCACTTATACGTTGGAATTAATAGAACCATGCTGTCACGGGTAACGTTTTCAACATTGCACTTGTACTTTGTACTCAGTTGATATCATTCTCTTTTGTCTATGGATGTCACCGGTGTGAAATAAAGAGGGAACTTGTAAGTCCATGGAGTTTGTATCCTGTGTTAGAGAAACGCTTGGGCCGCTAGCCTAAGCCATGCCTAATCATGGTGGAAACTTGTAGCATCACCATAGTGACATCTATGAAGCATTCTTCTTATAAAAAAAGTGACACATTGAGAAAAGAGGAAAGAGAGAAAAGGCACCATATTGCCATGGTACATAAGAAGATTGCTGAGGTGCTCATTTTATGCTTGCCTTGTCATTTTGGTTATGGGAAAGCTCATGTACCATGTGCAAGGGGTACCCCGTTGGCGGTTCTCAATGATATGCAAATACTTACAATGACAAGAACTTACCTGGTCCCAAAGTTGAGTATGCATGAGATGTGGCCCTCGTATTCAAGGGACTTGAGATTGCCAACTTATACTTCGTTAAGCATATACTCCATCTTTGTCACTTTAACCTTAATCACTTCAAGATGCTTATGATAGGGGCAATGAGGGCTGAAAGCTAACAAGTACCATAATTTTTGGAAGCTCTTTTTGAAACTTGTAATCCCTGCTTACTTTAAAAAAAGGCATTTCTTCCACCATTATTGATTCTCCACCTTCTACCTTTAGGCACCATTAAGAGAGCATAGTTGTCATTCTATGTGCAGTGTTCCAAAGCTTATTGATTGATGCATATTGTGATATTACTTGTTATTATTCTATTTGTTTCTAGTCACCCTTGTGAACTTTGAAGGTGTCCTATGCATCTATTTGCTACTCTATGAGGGACAAGCTGATTGTCACTATGCTATGTTTTCTGTATGTGAAACAACCAAACGTTTTTCAATGCATGTTATTCATGATCTTTGTTTGTAGCCTTTCATGTTGCATGCATAGTTAATATGTCCTATTGTTAGAACTCCATCTTTCATGAACATGCTTAGAGTTCTTTGATCCCAGCTTTCAATGCTTGCAAATGGTTGGATCTTTATTGTGAGGGTGCAGGTCACCTCAAAAATTATTCTTTTTATCACTTACCTACTCGAAGACGAGCAGGAGTTAAGCTTGGGGATGCTTGATACATCGGAAACGTATCTATAATTTTTGATGTTCCATGCTTGTTAGTATCTACTTTGCTTTGCTTTGTCTACACTTTGAGGTGCTTTTTACATGTTTTCTGGTACTAACCTATTAACAAGTTGCCACAGTGCCAGTTTCCTGTTTTCTGCTGTTTTTGGTTTCACAAAAGCTAGTAAAGAAATATTCTCGGAATTGGACGAGACAAAAGCCAAAGTCAATTACTTTTCGTGGGGAACAAAAAGTCCTGAGGGGAGCCGGAGATGCGGGCCAGGGCGCCTAGACCCCCTATGCACGAGTGGGCCCTGCCCCGCGTCTGGGAGGGGTGTGGGGCCCCTGGACGCCGCCCCGGCCTCCCCTTTCGCCTATAAGAATCCCCCGATGCAGAAACCCTAAGCACCCGATCAAATCCCCACGAAACCATCTGTAGCCGCCACCACCATCGTCCCTAGATCGGGGGGATCTAAAGTTCTTCTCGATACCCTACCAGAGGGGAAATCATCATGGAGGCCTTCTCTCCGGTATGATGCGTGAGTAGTTCCACCTTGGACTATGGGTCCATGTAGTAGCTAGATGGTTGTATCTCCTCCTTTGTGCTTTCATGTATAGATCTTGTGAGCTCCGTTCATGATCAAGATCTAATCTATTTGTAATCATGCATGTTGTGTTTGCGGGGATCCGATGGATATTGAGATTATTATATTGGTTTGATTAATGGTTTTGTCTTTATGATTCTATCATGTCTGTGTTGTTTGTGATCTTGCATGCTCTCCATTGTTAGTAGCTATCTTGGCCAAGTAGTTGCTAGTGACTCAAAGAGGGGGTATTTATGCTCGATAGTGGGTTCATACCTCTAGTTTCCAAGGGAAGTGACAATAATCTCTTCGGTTGTAGATGTGCTATTGCTACTAGGGAGAAAACAACGGTCTCTTGTTCATGGAACATGTGGACTGTTTACCTTACACACTTTGCTTAAAGCAGTTGTCTGTTGCTTGCAACTTAATACTGGAGGGGGTTCGGATGATAACCTGAAGGTGGACTTCTAGTCATAGATGTAGTTGGATGGCGGTCTATGTATCTTGTTGTATTGCCCAATCGAATCTCATAGGATCTTTTTGACTAGTAATTGCATTGTTATGCCTTGCTCAGTTCCTGTCAATTGCCCTGCTGTAATTTGTTTACCCTTCATTCCATGTTGTTTATCTAAGGAGAGCACCTCTAGTGAACTATGGACCCCGGTCCAATCTTTACCATTGATACATCTTCCAATGTTACTTGTTTACTTGCTGCAAACCATTACCTTCCACACCATACATGTAATCCTTTGTTACAGCAAACCGGTGATCTTGACCACCTCACTGATTCATTGGGGAAAAGTCTTGAGTTTGTGTTGTGCAGATCTCCGAGTTGCTAGCAACACCTCTGTGACGTTTCCTTCCTCCTACTGGTTCGATAACCTCAGTTTCTTACTGAGGGAAGACTTGCTGTTGTGTTGCTTCACACCTTGCTCTTGGGGTTCCCAACAGACTCCACATCAAGGAGCCACGAGCAAACCAAAGATAACAAGCAAAGAAACAAACCAAGGAAACAACGGAAATATTTTTGGTATCTTTGTGTTTTGGGAAAGCAGGAACAAAAACCAAAAAGAAATAAAAACAATGGATATGCAATGAACCGACGAAACATGATATATAGATGAGTGTGGTGTTGGTATACCTCCCCCCAAGCTTAGGCTTTTGGCCTAAGTGGGGCTCAATAGCGCGGGTAGTAACCCCAAGCTAGTGGTTCATCATAGGAATGATCATAATCAGGCACTCACGACAAAGAAGAAGACGCGCCCCAATCATAGGAGGGTTGCTAGTATGAAGACTCCCCCATGTTGGAGGGCTGAACCGAATCATCTTCGGCATCCTCTCCAACATTCTCCTCTTGTTGGGAGAGATCCGACACGTAAGTGTCAAACTCCTCCTCCGCGAGTGAACATCCTTGCCTGTTATCAAAATTAAACAAAGAAGGTGCAGGCAAATAGACTACTTTCTTAGTCCTACCCCCTCTCCAACCACGCTTGACAAAGGATAATTCATACGGTAGACTTCTCACCGTAGCCCAAGAAGAAACAAAATTATGCTGAACCATGGAATCAAGATGAAGCCTCTCTATGGAGAACCGATAATCTGAATGGCGAGGCTCTAAACCATGGAAAGCTAGCAAACTAGAGGAAATGAGACCTCCATAAATTCCACCATTCTCGCGGTTAGTGGTAAGACGCTAAGCTATCAAAGCACCCAGGTTATAAGATCTATCCCTATTCAAAGCAGCTGAGATAAAAGCTAGATCAAAAGAAGATAACTTTCTAGCAATCTTTCTAGAAAGAACGAACTTGGTAATGAAATAGGCAAAATATCTAATAGATGGGAACTGAATGTTCCGAATTTTACCACTTTCCTTCGAGAAGTCGAATCCTTGGCAAACTTTAACATATAAATCCATAAGTGACTTAGGCCTCTCCTTGATCTTCTCACAAGATCCCCAATGAGGCACTCTAATAGCTGCACAGAAATCAGCAAAAGGCAGGTTAATAGCTAGATTGTAGATTTTAATGGACCATGGGATTAGACGAGGACCAAGTAAACTGGAAGTCATGCACCATAGCTGTGGTTAGCTTAACATACTGATATGGTTCTTCTTCAACAAAGTGTTCCAACCCTGCATTAGTAATCATAGTCTAGAAATCCTAGAAGTTTCCCGCGGCTCTCATAAATTCAGGGCATGGATAAATGGAAGGGAAGACTCGTTCCTCACGATGGACTTTCATTGGCTCAGGTACCATCAAATTATATTGATTCAGTGGGTATGCACTCATCTTCCTTTCTAAAAAAAATTAGACAAAAATCAAACCAAGAGATTTCCAAGTTCATAAATAATGAGAATCTACTATAGGAACTTGCTAGAGGGATAAACATGCATCAAAATGAAATATCTAAGCATAGAACAAGCATGTAAGATCACACAACCTGACACATATAGCAGCAAAAAACTCAAGATACAATCTACCAATCAGAAATCTAATTGGACAAGCGGAGGAGGCACATACGAAGGAGCAATCCCTAAAAAAATCAGCAGCAAGGATAGGATGAGCAAGGAGATCGAAAATCGGGAGGAAGAACAGCAGGAACTCGATCTTGAGAAATTTTGTCAGTGTTTTTCAGGAGAGAGAAAGAAGTGGCTGGAAGGAGACAACTTGGAGGGCCATAGGTGGGCCCCACCTAGGCCAGCCGCGCCACTAGGGGTGTGCTGGCCTGGTGGGTCCCCCTAGGCCACTCCAGGTGTCCCTGTGCCCCTTTTTTCGAGGAAAAAATTAATATGAATTTTCTAGGATTTTCGGGAAACTTTATTTTTGGCCAATTTTCAGGGTATGAAAATTGATTTCCCGGCAGAAAAGATTTTTTAGAAGAAGCGAAAATAAACAAGAACTAAAACTACAGAAGTTCTAAGACACTCTAAAAGCAAACAACTAGCAAAACTAAAGCTAACAAGAGAAAGAGCAAAGACTAGGAAGGAGAAAAAATAAAAGTGAGCAAGTATAACCACTATGAAAACATTGTTTTGTTCATTAAAATCCATTTGTTAACAAGGTTGATCAAGTCTTGTTACAAAAAAATGTTATATGAAACAAAACTTTGCATTCCACAAAGTGATTATGTTACCTCAAACTTGATAGCAATTGTCCCAATCATAATAATTTCAAAACTTTCTTGTGGAATAGGACAATATATTTCTCCAACTTTGATGCTCTCAATATTTTCAATGGAATTCAGGCAATAGCTCTTATCAATCTTCTTGGGGAAATAATAGTATGCTCTTTGTCATCAATATTAAAAGTTACTTTTCCTTGATTACAATTGATGACAGCACCTGCAGTATTAAGAAAAGGTCTCCCAAGAATAATAGACATATTATCATCTTCAGGCATTTCAAGCACAACAAAATCAGTTAAAACCAAGCAATTATGAGCTACTTGAATAGGAACATCCTCACATATACCAACAAGAATTGTAGTTGACATATCAGCCATTTGCAGAGATATATCAGTTGGTATTAACTTTTCTAGCTTGAGTCTCTTGTAGAGAGAAAATGGCATAACACTAACTCCATCTCCCAAATCACGTAAAGTAGTTCTAACATAATTATTATTAATAGAGCAAGGAATAGTCAATATACCTAGATCATCAAGTTTCTTTGGAACCTTACCATTGAAGGAATAATTAGCAAGCAAAGTAGAAATTTCGTCATTAGAAATCTTCCTTTTATCAGAGATAATATCCTTCATATACTTTGAATAAGGAGGCAACTTAATAACATCAGTCAAAGGAATTTGCAAAAATTAAGGTTTCATCCACTCACAAAACTTGTTGTAGTGTTCTTCCTCCTTTGACTTGTGTTTCTTATTTGGAAAAGGCGTAGGTTTCTGCACCCAAGGTTCTCTCTCACTACCATGTTTATTAGCAATAAAATCTTCCTTAGTGTACCTAATGTTCTTAGTGTGATTCTTAGGTTCTTCCTCAACTTCCTCCTTATCAGGAGCATCATTTTTATTATTACCACTCTCAGTTTCAGCGTTAGACACAGATATACTATTAGGATCTACAGCAGGTTCAGAGGTTTCCTCAAATATTTTATGTTTATTTTTCTTTATCTTACGGGGACTACCACTACTTTCACCTTGTTGAGAGTCCTGCTCAATTGTTTCAGGGTGTCCTTCAGGATATAAAGGATCTTTAGTAGCTATACCACTCCTAGTTCTAATTCCATAAGCATGTTTATCTCCTAAGGCATTAACTAGCATATATTTTTGTACCTTAGAAATTTGATCAATTTGAGTTTGAACCATTTGAAAGTGTTTGCGAAGCATTTTAATATCATTAGCAGTTCTTTCCACAATATCTTTCAACTCATTAATAGCCCTTGAGTTTTCCAATAAATGATTCTGAACTTGTTTATTAAAATTACCTTGTTTAACAATAAATGTGTCAAGTTCATCTAAGCATTGATCAGGAGGCTTACCATAGGGAATATCACCTTCATCAAAGTGGAAAGAGTGTACCTCAATAGTAGATGAGTGGGGAATTGGCTTGTATAATTCTTCTATAGGAGGTAGATTCTTCACATCTTCAGCTCTAATACCTTTCTCCTTTAGACATTTCTTAGCTTCCTTCATCACTTCATCATTTAATGCAATAACTCCCCTCTTCTTTGGTGTTGGCATTGGAGCTGGTTCAGGCACAATTGTTTTAGGAGTAATAGGCTCAGGTGTATTTAGCTCAGTTGAAGTCCAATCATCATAATTCTTGCTTATTTTAGCCATTAATTCTTCAGCATATGTTGGAGTTCTTTTCCTGAAAACACAATCAGCAAAACTATCTAGGTATGTCCTAGAATCATCAGTTAGTCAATTATAATAATGGACATCCAGGATGTGCATGAATCAAGGCACGAAACCTTCTCCATAAATCAGGCAATTTCTCTTCTTCTCCCTGTTTAAAATCAAAAAGTCTCTACAAAGCAGCATGTCTAGCACCGGGAGGAAAATATTTCTGGAAGAAACAAGCAATCAAACAATCAGGACTATCTATGGATCCAGGAGGTAATCCATTAAACCAAGCTTTAGCTTGTCCTTTTAGTGAAAAAGGGAAGATCTTTGTGTTGGGGATATGCTATATGGGTATCCTCATAGCATGTCACCTATCCGGATAACTTGGGTGGCCCACGGTTGGTAGAGTGGCCTATGGCCTGCTGGGTAGCCCAGTTAGATGGATCTAGAAGGGAGGCCCATGCCGGATAAAGGAAGGCTATGGTTGGAGTCACCGACGTACCCGGAGCCTTGGAGTGCAAGATACACAAGACTAGTAATAGACGGTGTAGGACTCTATAACCTGTCCGGCTAGGACTTTTCCATGTAACCCTAGGACCTGGCGACTATATAAGTCGGGCCTATGGGAGCCTTTAGGGCACAATCTCAGACGTTCATAGACAATAACTTACAATCTCGCATAACGAACCAATACCTGTAACTCAGCGTATTGCCCTTATAGTGATTTATAGCAGGAGTAGGATTTCGCCACCGTCATGGGATCTGAACCTGGGTAAGCTGTGTTACCTCGTACCCGTCAACCGTCTGCCTTACCCCACGTCTCTAAACACGCACTCTGAGGACCCCTTCATGGCGTACTCGTCGGCAATACCACGACAGTTGGCACCCACCGTGGGGCAAGAGGCGCTTCAGGCTCTTCAGCGGGCGAGGAGCAAGATCTTCGCGGGAATCGGTGAAACCGTAGACATCATTCGCGTTCTCTTCTCCGGCAATGTTCCGATCATCCCTCCCGACGAGTTCTGGATTCTGGGGAAGACAAACCCTACGCGGTGTTCGATCATTCCTATCGGAGACATTCACCTCTTCATCGGCAAAACCGACTCGGGCACTAGTTCCCTAGGAGTCAGAGGAGCATCAAGGCATGCACGGACCGCCTATGGGCAGGATACGTTCGCGGAAGGATCAATGTCGGATCTCTCTTTGGAGTTTTCTGGCAAAGATCGGAAAAATTCAAGGCCCACCCAAACCGCCCCTGTGCAGGATATAAAGGTGGAAGATCACTGCAAATCCGCCGGCTTTGCCCGTGCGTCTGGACAGCAGAGATCCAAGTTCGTCGGAGTGGTTACCATCTTTGATCTGGCGCGATGCGTTGAGAGAGAAGGCGAAAACCCCCGCGATTACCTGGCCAGGTGGCTCCGTATACGAGCCGATCTGGCCCACTACCCCGATGATAACGCTTTGTATCACTTCGTGGAAGGACTGGACCGTGGCACGCTTCTCCGACATTCTTTAAGACGGCAGCAGGCAACAGGACGCCTTACCCTTGAAGAGATGGTGGGCACCGTCAACAACTACGCGGAGGCTGACACAGCAGCCCAGAAAGCGCTTGCGCTCATCGACGGAGAACCTCCGATTTAGCCACCGCCACCAACGCCTCCGGCCGCCATCGTCGCAGCTGCACCACCACCTCCAGTCATCGTTGCTGCTGTTGTACCTCCACCGCCCGTCATCGAGGAAGTACTGGCACCCTCCGACTCTGTCATTGACGCGCTTTATGCTGACTTCAGTGCAGATTCATAGGAGATAGATTTTAGTCCAGAAGATCTAGACTCCGCTATGCAGGAGATGGAGGAGGAGTATACGCGCGACGAGCAAGCCAACAATGCCATCATGTCTCGAGGGGTGTTCGTCACCATTGGGACGGCGATGGATGAAGATAAACCCGGACGAGAAGGGGCCACTTATTGTTGCTGACGATGATCGTGCAAAGGTCATGCCTCCTCCGCCTAACCCAATGCAGCAGCCGTAGAACTCGGCACTAGCCCGAGCAACAACAACACCGCAAACTTGCCTCCTCCAGCATCTACGTCTGCAGCAGCCCAAGTTACTCCAACTGATAGAGTAATGTACGGCAATCTCCTCGTCGAGCCACTGACCGTTGCTCATATCCGGAACGTGACCCAGCTTGACGAGAAGCGCCAACAGCTGCTGGAGGAAGCGCAGGCCATCGCGGAGCAAGGCGCTAAGATAGATCAAGATCTGGTCAACACGCAGAAGTCCATAGAGAAAGCTAGAGCAATGGAGGCCGAGTACAAGACTTTGCTGCAGCAGCAAAAGGCCAAGAAAGCTCCGGCTCGCGTCATCAATGATCTTGGTGTATGGCGCAACCTAGGATGGGCTCCCTCGAAGCCGGCACAAGCCAAGCCATACATTGACAGTGAAGGCAAGCAGGTGATGCCCACCCCAATCCTTAACCTCACCGTCGCCAAGACCCTTCTGGAGCAGGATAGATCGCCCAAGGCAGTGGAATAGGTCTATGACCTAGTGGCCAAGGCGGTGAAGCAGTAGGAAAAGGCCACCTCTCAGAGGCTTGAGTCCGACCCAGCGCTTTGCCAGTCTAGCCAGTATAAGCCGCCAAGGGACAGATCTCCTCTTGATGTCGGGTCCCAGACGAGTTCATCAGAACAAAGACGGAGGGATGCACGCAACAGGAAGGATGCCATCCACATATCCTCCGACCACGCAGAAAAAGCCCGACCTCGTCGCCCATCGCCACCGCCCCGGTCCCCCTGACATCGCGAATATTACAAGACTCACCATCGTACGGATATGCCCCCACCAAAGCAGTGTGGCATCGTCATCCACGACAATGCGGATCAGACCCGTCATGACGGAGAGCGCAACCAAGGACACAGGAGCAGGTCACACCATGACCCTCTGAGTCCGACAAGCAACCGTGACAGGCGTGAGGCGTCGCAGGAGGGTAACAGCAAGAAGGCTAACCCACCGCCACCTCCACCTCCATCACCACCAAGCGGTCACCATGGCGGAGGGGGCCCGCGTCGTTCACGCAGCCCATCCTCTGTTGACAAGAAGAAGAAGAAACCGGAGCCGTACGATGCACGTTCACGGATCGATAAGATCCACGAGGCCCGGGAAGGACCATACCTGGGACCACGTTGCTTTGGACCTGCAATACGGTCCGCAACTTACCCCAAAGGTTTCCGGATTGACAAGACCATCAAGCCCTATGACGGCACCGCCAAGCCAGCCACATGGTTGCAGGACTACGGCAACGCGGTGGAGATTGTCGGAGGCAACCCCAACGTCGCCATCAAGTACCTCCCATTAATGTTGGCGGGCACGGCCCGTCAATATATCGATGACTTGCCGGAGAAATCTATCTACAACCGGTTGGACGTGCAAGAAGCGTTCACCAAGAACTTTGAGGGTACATACAAGCGTCCCTGCACTGTGGGCGATCTACAGCGGTGCGTGCAAGAGAAAGACGAGACATCTCGCGCCTACCTCTCCCGCTGGCTGGACATGAAGAATTCCTGCGCAGGAGCGCCCGCTCAAGCCGCCATGGTCGCCTTCATTGATGTGTTGGAAAGGGGCATGCTGCTCCGACATAAGCTGAAGTGCTTACAGGACAATCACTAGCTTGACTTGAATCAGATGATCCAGTTGGCCAGTGAGTTCGCAGCTGCCGACGACGATGCTCGCGGCTCCTTGCCGGCAATGGCCATTCCAACTCCAGCTCGGAGGAACAGCAGTACAAAGCGGAAAACAGCTCCATAAGAAAAGCAATCTACCGACATGGTCGCTATGAATTTTGCAGGACGAGGTGATGGCGGACAACGTGGCCGAGGAAGGGGAGCTGGTCGTGGGCAGCAGCGAGGAAGTAAAACCACCTCGGCGCCGCTCCGAGTTCCCCAAACCTATGAGGAGTACCGCGATATGTCGTGCCTCGTACACCTCGACGTCAATGGCAAAGCCACCCATACCAATCGACACTGCAAGTTCATCAACGACCTCAAGGAAGACCCGGAGTCCGGCTACAAGCGAAGTCGGAAGAACAGACCGTGAGGCAAGGGGGAGGGGGATAAGAAGGAGGACGAGTCCAAGGATTCAAGTGACATGGACGAGGACGTTGACCCCAAGCACGCCGCCAAGAGCGACGACAAGGGAAAGAACCCCTTCAAGAAGAAGGCTCCAGTCTACCACACTTTCCTTCGCACCCCCACCGTCCGACAACAGAAGACTTCTCTGAGGATCCTGATGGCTACTCTCCCCCCAGTTCCCAGTACCTGCACTGGTCGGAGGTTCCAATCACTTGGGACAGGACGGACCACCCAGACCTTATACCTATGGAGAACTAGTACGCCATGGTCATCAACCCCTTGATTGATGGCGTGGAGTTCACCAAGTGTATGGTGGATAGTGGAAGCAGCATCAACATCATGTTCCTAGATACACTGCAGAATATGAACTTGACGGAGGCAAACCTAAGGCGGACCAAAACCATCTTCCACGGCGTAGTTCCTGGTTGGGAGGCTCGGTCCCTTGGATGCATTACACTTCAGGTAGCCTTTGGCGATGTTAAAAATTACCGCCAAGAGCGCATGACCTTTGAGGTGGTCCCCTTTAAGAGCGTGTACCACATCATATTCAGCCGCGACATATTCCACACGTCCATGGCCAAGCCATGCTTCGTCTACAACAAACTCAAGATACCCGGACCAAACGGTGTCATCACCGTATTCGGAAGCTTTACTAAGGCAAGGGACTGCGAGATCAATGAAGCAGCCGTTGCAAAAGCTGTCCTCTACAGCGAAGAATTCAAAGAGATCCAGAGCAAGGTCGATGACTCAAAGATGCCCGCGTCGAAGAAGCAGATCTCCGACTCTGCTCATGCGTTCAAGGCCGCCATCGAGACCAAGCCGGTGGAACTTGTGGTTGGCGATGCCTCCAAGGTCACCGCCATTAGGACTAGCCTGGATCCCAAATAGGAAAGCGCGCTCGTCGAGTTCCTCCGTGAGAATAGGGATATCTTTGCCTGGCAACCTTCCAACATGAAAGGTTTACCTAGGGAACTTGTCGAGCACAACCTAAACATTGATCCAAAATCCAAACCAGTGAAACAACCTCTACGACGCTTTGGAAATGAGAAGAGACGCGCGATTGGCAATGAGATAGCTAGGTTACTTAAGGCTAGATTTATCCGAGAAGTCCTTCACACCCAATGGGTGGCCAAACCTGTACTTCTCCCCAAAAAGGGAACTAATGAAATAAGAATGTGCGTTGATTAAACCGGCTTGAACAAAGCATGTCCCAAAGATCCGTTTGCTTTGTCGTGCATTGACCAAGTCATTAACTCGATGGCTGGCTCGGAACTTTTGTGTTTTCTCGATGCATACTAAGGATACCACCATATCAAGATGAGGAAGTCGGACCAATTGGCCACTTCGTTCACTACTCCATACGGCACATTTTACTATGTTATGATGCCCTTTGGGATGAAAAACGCAGGTGCTACGTACCAGCGGACACTGCAACGTTGCCTTCACGACCAAATTGGTCGGAACGTTCACGCCTATGTGGACGATATCGCGGTGATGTACAAAAAGTCAAACGACTTAATCTCTGACTTAAAAGAAACCTTTGATAATCTCTGGAAATACAACATGATGCTTAACCCTAAGAAATGCGTCTTCGGGGTTCCAGCCGGCAATTGTTGGGTTTCATCGTTTCCCATCACGGAATTGAGGTCAACCCGGAGAAAATCAAGGCCATCTTAAACATAAACCGTCCGACGTGCCTAAAGGACATTCACCGACTAGCAGGTTGTGTTGCAGCAGTTAGTCGATTCGTCATCCGACTTAGTGAGAAGGCTCTGCCGCTGTACAAGTTGCTGAAGAAGGCGAACAAATTCACGTGGACGGACGAGGCAGATTTAACATTGAAGCAGCGCAAGGAGATTCTTTCCTCAGCGCCTATCCTTGTAGCACCCGAGCCTGGTGAGCCCCTGTTAATCTACATGGCGGCAACCAACCGGGTAATCATCATCGTCGTCGTGGTGGAGCGGAAGGAACCAGGCTATGAGAACGGAGTTCAACGACCAGTTTACTACGTGAGCGAGGTCTTGACGGAGTCCAAGCAGCGTTACCCGCACTACCAGAAGATAGCTTATGGAGTATTCCTTGCTTCTCGGAAGCTGAGGCATTACTTTCAGGAGCACCCAATCACAGTGGTGAGCAAGACTCCACTATCCGACATAATCAACAACAGCGACGCTACAGGAAGGGTCGCGAATTGGGGCATTGAACTTGCCGCCTTCGAGATCACTCACAAGAGACGTGACGCTATCAAGTCACAAGCCTTGGAGTATTTTGTTGCAGATTGGACGGAGATGCCAGATGCTACTCCGTTGCAAGAACCAGAGTACTGGGTGATGCACTTTGACAGATCAAAGCTGCTCAATAGCTCGGGGGCTGGTGTATGGCTACAGTCACCAACATGATACAAGCTACACTACGTTCTGCAGATCCACTTCGAGGCTACAAACAACATGGCGGAGTATGAAGCACTCATTCACCGACTACGTGTAGCCAAGGATATTGGCATCAGGCGCATAGTTTGCTGTGGAGATTCCGACTTGGTTTCCCAGCAGGTGGTTGGCACCTGGAATGCGCGGAACCCTATGATGGCAGCATATCGAGACGAAGTGGACGAGATATCCAAGAGCTTCTTGGGCTACGAAGTCAAGTATGTGCCTAGGGAGCAAAACAAGGTGGTTGATCTGCTGTCTAAGCTAGGATCAGGGCGCAAGCAAATTCCGCCAGGAGTTTTCCTAGAGCACCTACGCACACCATCCGTGAAGGGAGCCGACATCAACAACCCGGATAGAGCTGACTCTTTTGTCAACATGGTAACCAAGGTCCCTCCGGCTTGGACAAAACCGTTCATGGAATATCTCGAACACGGAACTTTGCCCGACGACGAAGTCGAAAGACGGCAAATAGTATGACGAGCAAAGGGTTATACCATAATCAATGGGCAACTCTACAAAAGCAGCACTACTGGTGTATACCTAAAGTGTGTTTCCCAGCTAGAAGGTATGGAGATCCTACGCGAAATCCATCTCGGAGATTGCAGGCATCACGCCGCTCCTCGATCGTTGGTCGCGAAAGCCTTCCGGCAAGGATTCTACTGGCTGACCGCGAATGCGGACGCCGACAAGCTGGTTGAGACATGCATGGGATGCCAGTATTATGCCCGACAACCACATGTTCCTGCTGAAGAATTGCGAACAATACCAATAACTTGGCCGTTTGCAGTCTGGGGGCTAGGCATGGTGGGACCGTTACAGACGGCACCTTGTGGGTTTACGCATCTACTTGTAGCAGTTGATAAATTCACTAAATGGATAGAAGCTAAACCCATTAGAAAGCTTGATGGGGCAACTGCCCTCAGGTTTGTCCGGGATCTAGTGGTGAGATTTGGTCTCCCACATAGCATTATCACCGACAACGGCAACAATTTGTCACTCGAAGAAGTGGAGGCTTATTGTTGGGAGAAAGGCATCCGACTTGACCTTGCATCTGTGGCACACCCACAGTCCAATGGTCAGGTTGAGCGAGCTAATGGATTAATTCTGCAGGGAATCAAGCCACGTCTTGAGGCACCGCTACATAGAGCAGCTCGATGCTGGGCGGAAGAATTGCCATCTGTGTTGTGGAGTTTACGAACTACACCCAACAGATCCACCGGCTACACCCCTTACTTCATGGTATATAGATCAGAAGCCATCCTACCTTCCGACATCCTTCACGATGCACCAAGGGTTGCCGCCTATGACAAAGATGACGTTGAAGAATCCAGACATCTAGATGTGGACCTTCTCGAGGAGGAGCGCATTTTGGCATGCCAAATATCCACCATCTACCAGCAGAAGCTACGCAGCTACAATAGTCACCGCGTTCGGCATCGCTCGTTTAAAGAGGGGGATTTGGTGCTCCGACTTAAGCAGAAGAAGTCACACAAATTATCCCCGCCATGGGAACGACCGTTCATCATAAGCAAGGCGCTACTCAATGGGTCTTACTACCTTGTTGACAATCGTGAACTGAAGGATAGACCCAACGAGGATCATAAGCGTAAGCGACGTGACCCGTATGATGACTACCCGGAGCTTGATCGGCCATGGAACATAGCACAGCTACGTCATTTTTACACTTCGCATTTTTTATCTAATTGTGTACCTCTTATATGATCAATGAAATAAAGCTCTCTGGTTCACTCATATTTCTGAGTCTTTTACCTCCTTTAGTGTTCATTTTTGGATCATGTAAAACCTTTATGCATAATCTTTGCGATTGCACTTGTTAAAATTCCGCCTATGGGCGTTAGCTTATGTTTTCTAGTCTACACGTTCTTTGTCGTTTTTATGTAGATTCTGGAGTAGTGACTTTTGCCACTTATTGTCGGAGATTTTGTGCTTAGGTTATTGACAGTGCCATTGGGCATCATCACCTGAGCGCATGGTTCTGACAACGAGTCTTCTGACTCACGAAAAGTCAAGCATAAGAACCAAAGTAATGGATAAACCAGCAATTGCTTAAAACAATATATACATGCTGGAAACTAGTTCTTGAGCAGCAGGAAATAACAACCATTGTTTTTTCCGCCTTAAGTTACATAAACAAGTTTTTTTTCGCATATGCACCAAAGGTGAAACAAATATTACAAAGTTTTTCTTCATTCCTTTGGCACAGGTGACTTGGAAGCAGCATCATCACCAGCTGGAGAACCACCCTCGAAGTCGGTGTTGTGGTGGGACTCAGAGGAACCTTGGTTGCCGCTGTCGAGGGTGTTCATTGGCACAAAAACATTGACGTCTACCAACTCGGCAACTCTGGTGTCATACCCCGCGAGCGACGACAAGATGGATTCATGGTTGATCTCTTTGCCATCGTCGTCTACGTCGGGAATGCCATAGGTCACCGTGTCGATGTCGGCATCTTCGTAGTGAGCCTTCACCATTGACAGTGCCATCCTCCTTGGCTTGTGATACGCTCGGGGGCTCGGCGGAGAATCTCCGAGTACTTCACCACGGAGTCCGATGCCTTGATATTTATCTGGAGAGGCTTGGCGATCTCCTTGGCTTGCGTAATGGCGGTGTTGATAAAGTTGACGGCAAGAACCATGCATTCCTTGGCTGGAGGAGGTGATCAGGTTAAACCCATAGGAGCTGCAAATTCCGACAAGGAGCGCATGAGTTCAACAATTCAAAGTACCCAGACTACAGAAATCCAAGACGGAGAAAACTTACTGAAGATGCTGGCCTAAGCTTGCTAGAGGGTGTCCGCCAAGGATTCTTTCTCTTGTTGGAGGAGCTTATATGCCTCGCTATGGCGTTGATTCTGCTCATCGGCAGCTTGCTTCTGATCTTTTAAGATCGCAATCTCCTCCTTCAAGCGATTGATTTCCTCGGTGGCGGAGTCCTGCAGGGCCTTCATCGACTCCTCATGCATTTTCAGCATGTCCTTCCTCTCCTGCTTAAGAATTTTGTTCTCGCTATCCAGCTCTTGAGTGTGCTTGGATTTCTTGACATTAATCTTGGCCTTGGCGATGGTTTCTGCAAGTTGGAGAAAGCAAAGTACACAGTGAGTACTCGGAGAATATGGGCACAATACCAAGGCGAAATGCGGAAAAGAAAATAGACGCTTGCTCTTGGTGATCTGTTCCTTCAAGAAGGAAGTTTTACCGTTTTCAGCTTCCAGGTCTGCGCGCATCTTCTAGTACTTGTCATTGGCCATGCCCCTCCGAGCACTCTCGTTCTGTGGAAAAAAGGTCAAATTTAAAACTTTGTTTGGGCTTTTTGGAGCATCTAGCCAGAAATTTTCCACCTAGACGCTCGGGGGCTACAGCGAGAGTTTTTGACTTAGTAATATGCTTAGCTTTTCTTTAAGCATCTAGTCGGAACTAATTCAGTTACAACTAGAGGCGGGGGCTACAGTATGGAAATTTATAAACACTGTGTATGCTACTCTTAAAGCATCTAGTCGGAACATTTCATTCCACCTAAATGCTTGGGGGCTACAGTGAGAGGTTTTCTAACTTAGTCACTCTTAGAGCATATAGATGCAAAAACCTATGGTTTTTCCGTCTACATCCTCGGGGGCTACAGTGGGATACTCATATGAAATGCAAATGGCAAATAAAACTTACAAGTGCGATGATCTTGAGGTTTGTAGCACTCTCAGCCAGCAGCTTGCCAAAGGATTCGGTGTTTCCTTGCAAGATTTCTGCTTGTCGGCAGAGCTCCTCTAGACCGCATGTCCGAGATGTCAGTGTCGCACCAGGGACCAAAGCAGTGCTACCCGGTGTAAGTACGGGATAGACTATCTTTGGATAGGCTATGGTTTTCTTGGGTGCGGGGGCGCTGCCAACGACAGAAGTACCTGCTTCCACCACCGCCTTACCGCCACCGATGGCATCCTTAGCTGGAGCTTCGGCCATTTGGTAGGCGGCACTCTCCTGTGTCGCCTGCTCGCCGACGACAGCAACCTCGGTAGAGGCACCTGAGTCCACTTCCATGGCGGAAGGGCCAGATGCCTCCTTAGCTTGTGAGCTTGTCAGGGCAGACAAAGGCTTGACGGAGGGAGTGGTAGGGGCGATGGCGGGAGATGCGTCGCGATGCAGCATGTCCTTGATGGTTCTAGAAGCCCCCAGTTTGGAGGTCTTCTTGAGGCTAGTCGTGGCTTTCTTCCTAAAACGTGCAAAATGCAGAAGTACAGGAGCAAGACAAATAAATAGACAATGTCAGAGGAAGAGAATCTTACACAAGTGGGGGTTCTTTGGCATAGGGGATCCCAGTAAGTTTTCTCTTTTCCGCCTCCAGGGCGGCGGTAGTTTTCTTGGAGGCTCCACCCTCCGTCAGAAATATGAGTGAACCAGAGAGCTTTATTTCATTGATCATATAAGAGGTACACAATTAGATAAAAAATGCTAAGTGTAAAAAGGACGTAGTTGTGCTATGTTCCATGGCCGATCAAGCTCCGGGTAGTCATCATCCGGGTCACGTCGCTTACGCTTATGATCCTCGTTGGGTCTATCCTTCAGTTCATGATTGCCAACAAGGTAGTAAGACCCATTGAGTAGCGCCTTGCTTATGATGAACGGTCCTTCCCATGGCGGGGATAATTTGTGTGACTTCTTCTGCTTAAGTTGGAGCACCAAATCCCCCTCTTTAAACGAGCGATGCTGAACACGGTGACTATGGTAGCTGCGTAGCTTCTGCTGGTAGATGGCGGATCTTTGGCATGCCAAAACGCGCTCCTCCTCTAGAAGGTCCACATCTAGGTGTCTGGATTCTTCAGCGTCATCTTCGTCATAGGCGGCAACCCTTGGTGCATCGTGAAGGATGTCGGAAGGTAGGATGGCTTCTGATCCATATACCATGAAGTAAGGGGTGTAGCCGGTGGATCTGTTGGGTGTAGTTCGTAAACTCCACAGCACAGATGGCAATTCTTCCGCCCAGCATCCAGCTGCTCTATGTAGTGGTGCCTCAAGACGTGGCTTGATTCCCTGCAGAATTAATCCATTAGCTCGCTCAACCTGACCATTGGACTGTGGGTGTGCCACAGATGCAAGGTCAAGTCGGATGCCTTTCTCCCAACAATAAGCCTCCACTTCTTCGAGTGACAAATCGTTGCCGTTGTCGTTGATAATGCTATGTGGGAGACCAAATCTCACCACTAGATCCCGGACAAACCTGAGGGTAGTTGCCCCATCAAGCTTTCTAATGGGTTTAGCTTCTATCCATTTAGTGAATTTATCAACTACTACAAGCAGATGCGTAAACCCATAAGGTGCCGTCTGTAACGGTCCCACCATGCCTAGCCCCCAGACTGCAAACGGCCAAGTTATTGGTATTGTTCGCAATTCTTCAGCAGGAACATGTGGTTGTCAGGCATAATACTAGCATCCCATGCATGTCTCAACCAGCTTGTCGGCGCCCGCCTTCGCGGTCAGCCAGTAGAATCCTTGCCGGAAGGCTTTCGCGACCAACGATCGAGGAGCGGCGTGATGCCCGCAATCTCCGAGATGGATTTTGCGTAGGATCTCCATACCTTCTAGCTGGGAAACACACTTTAGGTATACACTAGTAGTGCTGCTTTTGTAGAGTTGCCCATTGATTATGGTATAACCCTTTGCTCGTCGTACTATTTGTCGTCTTTTGACTTCGTCGTCGGGCAAAGTTCCGTGTTCGAGATATTCCATGAACGGTTTTGTCCAAGCCAGAGGGACCTTGGTTACCATGTTGACGAAAGAGTCAGCTCTATCTGGGTTGTTGATGCCGGCTCCCTTCACGGATGGTGTGCGTAGGTGCTCTAGGAAAACTCCTGGCGGAATTTGCTTGCGCCCTGATCCTAGCTTAGACAGCAGATCAGCCACCTTGTTTTGCTCCCTAGGCACATACTTGACTTCGTAGCCCAAGAATCTCATGGATATCTCGTCCACTTCGTCTCGATATGCCGCCATCATAGGGTTCCGCGCATTCCAGGTGCCAGCCACCTGCTGGGAAACCAAGTCGGAATCTCCACAGCAAACTATGCGCCTGATGCCAATATCCTTGGCTACACATAGTCCGTGAATGAGTGCTTCATACTCCGCCATGTTGTTTGTAGCCTCGAAGTGGATCTGCAGAACGTAGTGTAGCTTGTATCATGTTGGTGACTGTAGCAATACACCTGCCCCGAGCTGTTGAGCAGCTTTGATCTGTCAAAGTGCATCACCCAGTACTCTGGTTCTTGCAACGGAGTAGCATCTGGCATCTCCGTCCAATCTGCGACAAAATCCGCCAAGGCTTGTGACTTGATAGCGTCACGTCTCTTGTGAGTGATCTCGAAGGCGGCAAGTTCAATGCCCCACTTCGCGGCCCTTCCTGTAGCGTCGCTGTTGTTGATTATGTCGGACAGTGGAGTCTTGCTCACCACTATGATTGGGTGCTCCTGAAAGTAATGCCTCAGCTTCCGAGAAGCAAGGAATACTCCGTAAGCTATCTTCTGGTAGTGCGGGTAACGCTGCTTGGACTCCGTCAAGACCTCGCTCACGTAGTCAACTGGTCATTGAACTCCGTGCTCATAGCCTGGTTCCTTCCGCTCCACCATGACGACGATGATGATTACCCGGTTGGTTGTCGCCATGTAGATTAATAGGGGCTCACCAGGCTCGGGTGCTACAAGGATAGGCGCTGAGGAAAGAATCTCCTTGCGCTGCTTCAATGTTAAATCTGCCTCGTCCGTCCACGTGAATTTGTTCGCCTTCTTCAGCAACTTGTACAGCAGCAGAGCCTTCTCACCAAGTCGGCTGACGAATCGACTAACTGCTGCAACACAACCTGCTAGTCGGTGAATGTCCTTTAGGCACGTCGGACGGTTTATGTTTAAGATGGCCTTGATTTTCTCCGGGTTGACCTCAATTCCGTGATGGGAAACGATGAAACCGAACAATTTGCCGGCTGGAACCCCGAAGACGCATTTCTTAGGGTTAAGCATCATGTTGTATTTCCGAAGATTATCAAAGGTTTCTTTTAAGTCGGAGATTATGTCGTTTGACTTTTTGGACATCACCGCGATATCGTCCACATAGGCGTGAACGTTCCGACCAATTTGGTCGTGAAGGCAACGTTGCATTGTCCGCTGGTACGTAGCACCTGCGTTTTCAGCCCAAAGGGCATCGTAACATAAACGTGCCGTATGGAGTAGTGAACGAAGTGGCCAATTGGTCCGACTTCCTCATCTTGATCTGGTGGTATCCTGAGTATGCATCGAGAAAACACAAAAGTTCTGAGCCAGCTGTCGAGTCAATGACTTGGTCAATGTGAGGCAAAGCAAACGGATCTTTGGGACATGATTTGTTCAAGCCGGTGTAATCAACGCACATTCTTAATTCATTGGTTCCCTTTTTGGGGACAAGTACAGGATTGGCCACCCATTGGGTGTGAAGGACTTCTCGGATAAATCTAGCCTTAAGTAATCTAGCTATCTCTTTGCCAATGGCGTGTCTCTTCTCATCTCCAAAGCGTCGTAGAGGTTGTTTCACTGGTTTGGATTTTGGATCAATGTTTAGGCTATGCTCGGAAAGTTCCCTAGGTACACCTTTCATGTCAGCAAATTGGCAGGCAAAGATGTCCCTATTCTCATAGAGGAACTCGACGAGCGCGCTTTCCTATTTGGGATCCAGGTTCTTCCCAATGGCGGTGACCTTGGAGGCCTCGCCTACCACAAGTTCCACCGTCTTGGTCTCGATGGCGGCCTTGAACGCAAGAGCGGAGTCAGAGATCTGCTTCTGTGACGTGGGCATCTCTGAGTCATCGACCTTCTCTGGATCTCTTTGAATTCTTCGCTATAGAGGACAGCTTCTGCAACGGCTGCTTCATTGATCTCGTAGTCCCTTGCCTTGGTAAACCTTCCGGATACGGTCATGACACTATTTGGTCCGGGTATCTTGAGTTTGTTGTAGACGAAGCATGGCTTGGCCATGAACATGTGGAATATGTCGCGGCCGAATATGACGTGGTACACGCTCTTGAAGGGGACCACCTCAAAGGTCATGCGCTCTTGGCGGTAATTGTTAACATCGCCAAAGGCAACCTGAAGTGTAATGCATCCAAGGGACCGAGCTTCCCAACCAGGAACTACGTCGTGGAAGATGGTGTTGGTCCGCCTTAGGTTTGCCTCCGCCAAGTTCATCTTCTGTAGTGTATCCAGGTACATGATGTTGATGCAGCTTCCACTATCCACCATACACTTGGTGAACTCCACGCCGTCAATTAAGGGGTTGACTACCATGGCGTACTGGTTCTCCGTAGGTATAAGGTCTGGGTGGTCCGTCCTGTCCCAAGTGATTGGAACCTCCGACCAGCGCAGGTACTGGAGAACTGGGGGGAGAGTAGCCATCAGGATCCTCAGAGAGGTCTTCTGTTGCCGGACGGTGGGGGTGCCAAGGAAAGTGTGGTAGACTGGAGCCTTCTTCGCGAAGGGGTTCTTGCCCTTGTCGTCGCTCTTGGCGGCGTGCTTGGGGTCAACGTCCTTGTCCATGTCACTTGAATCCTTGGACTCCTCCTCCTTCTTCTTCCCTTTGCCCTTGCCTCATGGTCTGTTCTTCCGACTTTGCTTGTAGTCGGACTCCGGGTCTTCCTTGAGGTCGTTGACGAACTGGCAGTGTCGATTGGTATGGGTGGCTTTGCCGTTGACGTCGAGGTGTACGAGGCTCGGCATATCGCGGTACTCCTTGTAGGTTTGGGGAACGCAGAGCGGCACCAAGGTGGATTCAGTTCCTCGCTCCTGCCCACGACCAGCTCCCCTTCCTCGGACACGTTGTCCGCCATCACCTCGTCCTGCAAAAGTCATAGCGACCATGTCGGTAGATTGCTTTTCTTATGGAGCTGTTTTCCGCTTTGTACTGCTGTTTCTTCGAGCTTGAGTTGGAACGGGCGTTGCCGGCAAGCAGCCGCGAGCATCGTCGGCGGCGGCTACGAACTCACTGGCCCACTGGATCATCTGATTCAAGTCAAGCTGGTGATTGTCCTGCAAGCGCTTCAGCTTATGTCGGAGCAACGTGCCCCTTTCCAACCCATCGATGAAGGCGGCCATGGCGGTCTGAGCGTGCACTCCTGCGCAGGAATTCTTCATGTCCAGCCAACGGGAGAGGTAGGCGCGAGATGTCTCGTATTTCTCTTGCACGCACCACTGTAGATCACCCACATTGCAGGGACGCTTGTATGTACCCTCAAAGTTCTTGGTGAACGCTCTTGCATGTCCAACCAGTTGTAGATAGATTTCTCCGGCAAGTCGTCGATCCATTGACGGGCCGTGACCGCCAACATTAATGGGAGGTACTTGACGGCGACGTTGGGGTTGCCTCCGGCAATCTCCACCGCGTCGCCGTAGTCCTGCAACCATGTGGGTGGCTTGGCGGTGCCGTCATAGGGCTTAATGGTCTTGTCAATCTGGAAACCTTTGGGGTAAGTTGCGGACCGTATTGCAGGTCCAAAGCAACATGGTCCCAGGTATGGTCCTTCCCAGGCCTAGCGGATCATATCGATCCGCGAACGTGCATCGTACGGCTCCGGGTTCTTCTTCTTATCAACAAGGGATGGGCTGCGTGAATGACGCGGGCCCCCTCCGCCATGGTGACTTCTTGGTGGTGAAGGAGGTGGAGGTGGCGGTGGGTTAGCCTTCTTGCTGCACCCTCCTGCGACGCCTCACGCCTGTCACGGTTGCTTGTCGGACGCGGAGGGTCATGGTCGGACCTGCTCCTATGTCCTTGGTTGCGCTCTCCGTCATGACAGGTCTGCTCCGCTTTGTCGCGGATGACGATGCCGCACTTCTTTGGTGGGGGCATATCCGTACGATGGTGAGTCTTGTAATCTTCGCTATGTCGGGGGGACCGGGGCGGTGGCGATGGGCGACGCGGTCGGGCCTTTTCTCCGTGGTCCGAGGATATGGGGATGGCACCCTTCCTGTTGTGTGCATCCCTCCATCTTCATTATGATGAACCCGTCTGGGACCCAACATCAAGAGGAGATCTGTCCCTTGGCGGCTTATACTGCCTAGACTGGCAAAGCGCTGGGTCGGACTCAAGCCTCTGAGAGGTGGCATTTTCCTGCTGCTTCACCGCCTTGGCCACTAGGTCATTGTCACATCCCAAAATTTTCCAAATTTTGAAATGTGAAAAATAAATAAACAGATTAAACAATTGTTGATTTTCAGGGTGAGAAGAAACTTTTTGATTCCAATTGGAAACATCAAAACCTAATTTGATCAAATAAAATCCTAAAGGGATTTAAAAAGATAAACAATTAATAAATAAAGTTATAATAGTTGGAATCACTATTTTTGGATCATTTAATAAAAAGTTTTGGTTTTCAAAAGCAAGGTAGAATTAATAAATAAGGATATTTTATAGAGCCAAATTAAATCTTGGCCAAGCTTTTGAAATAAAATATTTCTATTTGATAAAAAGAGTAAAGGTTTATTTAAATAAAATATTGAGGATTTATTAATATCAAATTTTATTAAAGTAAAGGCTTTTTAAATAAACACTAAAACTTGTTAATTTATTTTAAATAAGATTTCCAAGTGTTTTATATTTTTCAAATAAAACCTACTAAAATGATTTTGGTATTATTTAGATTTCAAATAGAGTTTTTAAATAAATAAAATCATATTTGAATTAATGACTAAGGTCTATTTATTTAATTTTTAATGGATCCTAAAAGAGAATAAAAATTATTTTGTTTTGGACTTTGGGTTATGTTGTTAAACAGAATTAAAATCAATACAAAGTTTGGAGGTGATTTGATTTGATTTGTTGTTTGAATTATTTGATTGAAAATCAAAATATAAATTCATATTGGAAAAAGAAAAAGCTTTCAGAATAAAAAAAGTGAAACAGACCCAGCCCAGCAAGCCCAGCCCACCTACTCACCCCACGCGTGAAACGTTTTCCACCCAGAGATCAACCCGCTAAGTCACTGAGCAGTAGACCCTGTGCCCTCTCTCTCTCTCTCTCACTGTCAGTGCGGCCCCACCGCCAGCGCGTCGTCTTCAACCCCGCGACCACGTCCCCCTGCCGTTGTTGCCGATTGATTGCCGGCGTCAATACGCGTTGATGGCGCAGGAATTTCCTCTCGTGACCACGCCCTCTTAAGCACCTCTCCCTCCTCGCCATTTCCCCTCAGACCCTGCTGCCAGAGAGCCACCAGGCTGCCCCAATTTCCTTTTGCACCGCCGCTATCTCCGACGATCTTTGCAACCAATTCCGGTGCCGTCAAGCTGCCCCTCGCCTCCCTATGCATGCGAGCATATTCCCCATCGCCAGGCGCACCTGCCCATAACTCCAGCTCGCTCTCACGCGCTCTAGAAGCTCGGCTTCGTCAACATCAGAGTGCCACCGTCTTTGGTCGTTTCTCCGGCGAGTTCCCCCTGGTAAGCCAGACCGCCTCGAGCCCTCTCAATGACACTCCTGTGATCACCACGCTCGTACGCATCTAACGCCCCCTCCTGTTTGCGTTAGGGCGACCTGCAGCTCCGTCCTGGACAACCTCCAGAGCCGTCCAACGCTGCAGCAACTCCGACGAGCGATTACTTTCGTCCCTGTGCGCCCCTTGCCTCCTCGCGACCATGTTGAGCATCGCCACGATCCCCTGAGAATGGTGAGCCACTTCTCTGTTTCCCTTGCTTCCTGTAATCGCCGCGACGCCACCGCCCGAGCGTGCGCTGCCGCCAGCCGCCGCTAGCGCCGCTAGTGGATGGTCAAGCATCTGCGAGCCGTTAGATCGTTATCCAGTGGCTGTGATTAGATCTTAAACCGAAGGGGTATGTGTGCTTCTGAGCCGTGCGATTTAAATGAAATCCTGCGGTCCAGAGAGGCTGATCCGCACGAAGCGGTATCGACCAGTAGGAAAGCGCCATGTGGACATGGTTTAGTTTATAACAGAAATTAGAATCTATTAGGATTGCAAACTTGTAAAATTCATAACTTTAGTTCTACACATCCAAATTTTGCAAATTTTATATCAATGGATTTAGCAAGACAAGTACTTTGCAACCATGCACTTTTTTAATGTTTTGCTTCTGTAAAATTGGTTGAAATTGCAGAAACTTGTGTAGGCTTATTTTGAATATAAAAATTGTTATTTTTAATATGAAATCTTTGCAAAATGGTTTGTTGTGAACCTACTGACCCTAGGAACCAACTTATGGATTTAAAAATGTATTTTGTGTAGTTAAGGAATAAATAATTGAATTAGCTCATTTCTAGTCAAATAAAAATGTTGATTATGATATAGAAATGATTTTTGAATAAAACCTTTGGGAAATGATTTGATTCAAACCTTCTGACCCTAAACACCAAGTTTTGATAATTAAAATATATTTGGTGAACCCTTTAAAGAATATTGCTTTGCTAAAAGCATTTTGAACCACATAAAATATTGATTTGATTTAAAAATGGTTTATAGATAAAACCTTTAACAAATGGTTTTACCACTTTTGTAAATGACCACTTTGAACTTTATAATGTTTAGAGCCTAGTGGAAACCACTTTTTCAAATAAAACTATCTTTTGCATGCTTGCATGCATGACCTTGTTTCTATTATTTTATGTGTGATAAATTAGTTGGAATGCTAGTTGAATTTGTGTTTGCTTGATTGAATTGTAGTGGAATTAGAAGAGTGTGATATTTGCAAGACCAATAAGTGAACCAACATTCTCTACTAAAAAGGCAAGTGACACTATCATCCATGTCCTACTATTTTCATTACACTTAGTGGATTTTTGTAACATGCATGGAAAGGACTACTATATTTTATGCTATGCTAAATCCTAATAGGATACCCTTATATCATCCTTAGTGAAAACATTGTAGTTGTAGTATGCTTAGCCCTGCTATATATTTGGGATGGGATACATGTTATGATTATATGAAGTGTTGAAAAGATATATGTTTTACATAATAAAACAAGTACTCAATGAACCACCTAGGTGGACAAGGATACTCAAGTTTTGGACAAGGTGGCAACAAAGGGAACCATATTTATATGGCTATCTTTTTGGATGTGCACTAGAAGAAAACCACCCAGGAACTTAGAGATTGAACATGTTTCCCGTACAGTGGCTTCCGTGTATAGCCACATGCTAAATGGGCTCTGGTTAGTCAAATACATAGTGGAAGACCCATGCATTGGCATCTTCAGGTTAACTAGAATTGTGTATTGGAAATATATCCTTACATTGCTGCCTGGTAGACAAGCTAGCATTGTGTATTGGGAGGACTTCTATGAAAAGACTTTGTCACATTCTCGATCTGCCGGTACTCCATTTTGGTGAGTACTTATCCAGCGGCCACTGGTGGGAACAAGACGAGATTGTGTCATGTGGGTAAAGTGTACAACTTCTGTAGAAGATCAAAATTCTAAGTACTTAGCCGTGTCCCCGGTTATGGACAACACTGAGCAACTAAGGCCTGAAGCTATGGAAGATCTCGACATTTCAATTTCTCAAAGTAAAACTTGATGGTGACAACAAGGGATTTGAAGCACTTGGAGTTTTCCAAGAAGTTCAGAAAGATTTGACAAAAGATCAAAACTATTTTGAAAAGATAGGATAAAACTATATTGCTTTGTGCAAAAGATCCTAAACCCTACTTAGCCCAATGAGCATGTAATGATAGGATCCACTTATTTCTACATAGTAGTGAAACTTGCCAATACAATTCAAATGTATTGACCCTTGTGGCTGCAACTTATTATGTTGCAGGTTTGTTTGATGTTAGTGAAGTGTGTTGAATAGGATTACAAGTCTACAACCAACATGATTGCCTGTGGCACTTTGAAGATGAAGGACTCCATGCTAAATAGATATTTTGTTGCATTGTAATGAGATAGCCAAATGAGCTATGTAAGATGTAATAAATTATTTTATTCCTGGTTATAAAGTTGTATTATGACCTTTGTTTCTTGATATTACATCTTAACTGTGGATGCTAGATATTGATCCAGGGACTAGCATTGTAAACATAGGGATCTCTACCTTATTAAAGGTTGGGAACCTTACAGTCATAGACTTGTTCCACTGCGTCGGGCGATCTATCCTGCTCCATAAGGGTCTTGGTGACGGCGAGGTTAAGGAGTGGGGTGGGCATCACCTGCTTGCCTTCACTGTTAATGTATGGCTTGGCTTGTGCCGGCTTCGAGGGAGCCCATCCTAGGTTGCGCCGTACACCAGGATCGTCGATGGCGCGAGCCGGAGCTTTCTTGGTCTTCTGCTACTGCATCAAAGTCTTGTACTCGGCCTCCATTGCTCTAGCTTTCTCTATGGACTTCTGCGTGTTGACCAGATCTCGATCTAGCTTAGCGCCTTGCTCCGCGATGGCATGTGCTTCCTCCAGCAGCTGCTGGTGCTTCTCGTCAAGCTAGGTCACGTTCCGGATATGAGCAACGGTCAGTGGCTCGATGAGAAGATTGCCGTACATTACTCTATCAGCTGGAGTAACTTGGGTTTCTACAGACGCAGATGCTGGATGCGGCAAGTTTGCGGTGTTGTTGTTGCTCAGGTCGGTGCCGAGTTCCTGCGGCTGCTGCACTGGGTTAGGCGGAGGAGGCATGACCTTTGCGCGATCATCGTCAGCAGCAATAAGTGGCCCCTTCCCCTTTTCCAGCGCTGCAGGCGGAGCTCGTCCGGGTTGATCTTCATCCATCGCCGTCCCAATTGTGACGAACACCCCTTGAGACGTGACGGCATTGTTGGGTTGCTCGTCGCGCGTATACTCCTCCTCTATCTCCTGCATAGCGGAGTCTAGATCTTCTGGACTAAAATCTATCTCCTCTAAATCTGCACTGAAGTCAGCATAAAGCGCGTCAATGACAGAGTCGGAGGGTGCTAGGACTTGTTTGATGATGAGCGGTGGAGGTGCAACAGCAGCGACGATGACTGGAGGTGGCGGTGCAGCTGCGACGATGGCGGCCGGAGGCGGTGGTGGCGGTGGCTGAATTGGAGGTTCGCCTTCGATGAGCGCAAGTGCTTTCTGGGCTGCTGCGTCAGCCCCCGCGTAGTTTTTGACGGTGCTCACCATCTCTTCAAGGGTAAGGCGTCCTGTTGCCTATTGTCGTCTTAAAGAATGTCGGAGAAGCGTGCCACGGTCCAGTCCTTCCGCGAAGTGATACAAAGCGTTATCATCGGGGTAGTGGGCCAGATCGGCTCGTATACGGATATGCTATATGGGTATCCTCATAGCATGTCACCTATCCGGATAACCCAGGTGGCCCATAGTTGGTAGCGTGGCCTATGGCCTGCTGGGCGGCCCAGTTAGATGGATCCAGAAGGGAGGCCCATGCCGGATAAAGGAAGGCTACGGTTGGAGTCACCAACGTACCCGGAGCCTTGGAGTGCAAGATACGCAAGACTAGTAATAGACGGTGTAGGACTCTGTAACCTGTCCGGCTAGGACTTTTCCCTGAAACCCTAGGACCCGGCGACTATATAGGTCGGGCCTATGGGAGCCTTTAGGGCACAATCTCAGACTTTCATAGACAATAACTTACAATCTCGCATAGCGAACCAATCCCTGTAACTCGGTGTATTGCCCTTATAGTGATTTATAGCAGGAGTAGGATTCCGCCACCATCGTGGGATCTGAACCTGGGTAAGATGTTTTACCTCATACCCGTCAACCGTCCGCCTTCCCCCACGTCTCTAAACACGCACTGTGAGGACCCCTCCATGGAGTACTCGTCGGCAATACCACGACACCAATGAATTAAGAATGTGCGTTGATTACACCGGCTTGAACAAAGCATGTCCCAAAGATCCGTTTTCTTTGCCTCGCATTGACCAAGTCATTGACTCGACGGCTGGCTCGGAACTTTTGTATTTTCTCGATGCATACTCAGGATACCACCAGATCAAGATGAGGACGTCGGCCCAATTGGCCACTTCGTTCACTACTCCATACAGCACTTTTTGCTATGTTACGATGCCCTTTGGGCTGAAAAACGCAGGTGCTACGTACTAGCGGACAATGCAACGTTGCCTTCACGACCAAATTGGTCGGAACGTTCACCCCTATGTGGACGATATCGCGGTGATGCCCAAAAAGTCAAACGACTTAATCTCCGACTGAAAAGAAACCTTTGATAATCTCTAGAAATACAACATGATGCTTAACCCTAAGAAATGCGTCTTCGGGGTTCCAGCCGGAAAATTGTTGGGTTTCATCGTTTCCCATCTCGGAATCGAGGTCAACCCGGAGAAAATCAAGGCCATCTTAAACATAAACCGTCCGACATGCCTAAAGGACATTCAACGACTAACAGGTTGTGTTGCAGCAGTTAGTCGGTTCGTCATCCGACTTGGTGAGAAGGCTCTGCCGCTATACAAGTTCTGAAGAAGGCGGACAAATTCACGTGGACGGACGAGGAAGATGCAGCATTGAAGCATCTCAAGGAGATTCTTTCCTCAGGGCCTATCCTTGCAGCACCCGAGCCTGGTGAGCCCCTGTTAATCTACATGGCGGCAACCAACCGGGTAATCAGCATCGTCGTCGTAGTATAGCGGAAGGAACCAGTCTATGAGCACGGAATTCAACGACCAGTTTACTACGTGAGCGAGGTCTTGACAGAGTCCAAGCAGCATTATCCGCACTACCAGAAGATAACTTATGGAGTATTCCTTGCTTCTCGGAAGCTGAGGCATTACCTTCAGGAGAACCCAATCACAGTGGTGAGCAAGACTCCACTGTCTGACATAATCAACAACAGCGACGCTACAGGAAGGGTCACGAAGTGGGGCATTGAACTCGCCACCTTCGAGATCACTTACAAGAGACGCGACGCTATCAAGTCACAAGCCTTGGCGGATTTTGTTGCAGATTGGACGGAGATGCCAGATGCTACTCTGTTGCCAGAACCAGAGTACTGGGTGATGCACTTTGACGGATCAAAGCTGCTCAACGGCTCGGGGGCTGGTGTATTGCTACAGTCACCAACAGGAGACAAACTACAATACGTTCTGCAGATCCACTTCGAGGCTACAAACAACATGGCGGAGTATGAAGCACTCATTCACGGACTACGTGTAGCCAAGGATATTGCCATCAGGCGCATAGTTTGCTGTGGAGATTCCGACTTGGTTGCCCAGCAGGTGGCTGGCAACTGGAATGCGCGGAACCCTATGATGGTGACATATCGAGACGAAGTGGACGAGATAGCCAAGAGCTTCTTGGGCTACGAAGTCAAGTATGTGCCTAGGGAGCAAAACGAGGTGGCTGATCTGCTGTCTAAGCTAGGATCAGGGCGCAAGCAAATTCCACCAGGAGTTTTCCTAGAGCACCTACTCACAACATCCATGAAGGGAGCCGACATGGACAACCTGGATCGAGCTGACTCTTTCGTCAACATGGTGACCAAGGTCCCTCCGGCTTGGACAAAACCGTTCATGGAATATCTCAAACACGGAACTTTGCCCGACGACAAAGTCGAAAGACGGCAAATAGTACGACGAGCAAAGGGTTATACCATAATAAATGGGAAACTCTACAAAAGGAGCACTACTAGTGTATACCTAAAGTGTGTTTCCCAGCTAGAAGGTATGGAGATCCTACGCGAAATCCATCTCGGAGATTACGAGCATCATGCCGCTCCTCGATCGTTGGTCGGGAAAGCCTTCCGGCAAGGATTCTACTGGCTGACTGCGAAGGCGGACGCTGACATGCTGGTTGAGACATGCATGGGATGCCAGTATTATGCCCGACAACCACATGTTCCTGCTAAAGAATTGCGAACAATACCAATAACTTGGCCGTTTGCAGTATGGGGGCTAGACATGGTGGGACCGTTATAGACGGCACCTTGTGGGTTTACGCATCTGCTTGTAGCAGTTGATAAATTCACTAAATGGATAGAAGCTAAACCCATTAGAAAGCTTGATGGGGAAACTTCCCTCAGGTTTGTCCGGGATCTAGTGGTGAGATTTGGTCTCCCACATAGCATTATCACCGACAACGGCAGCAATTTGTCACTCGGAGAAGTGGAGGCTTATTGTTGGGAGAAAGGCATCCGACTTGACCTTGCTTCTGTGGCACACCCACAGTCCAATGGTCAGGTTGAGCGAGCTAATGGATTAATTCTGCAGGGAATCAAGCCACGTCTTGAGGCACCGCTACATAGAGCAGCTGGAGCCTGGGCGGAAGAATTGCCATCTGTGTTGTGGAGTTTACGAACTACACCCAACAGATCCACCGGCTACACCCCTTACTTCATGGTATATGGAGCAGAAGCCATCCTACCTTCTGCCATCCTTCACGATTCACCAAGAGTTGCCGCCTATGACGAAGATGACGCTGAAGAATCCAGACGCCTAGATGTGGACCTTCTCGAGGAGGAGCGCGTTTTGGCATGCCAAAGATCCGCCATCTACCAACAGAAGCTACGCAGCTACCATAGTCGCCGCATTCGGCATCACTCGTTTAAAGAGGGGGATTTGGTGCTCCGACTTAAGAAGAAGAAGTCACAAAAATTATCCCCGCCGTGGGAAGGACCGTTCATCATAAGCAAGGCGCTACTCAATGGGTCTTACTACCTTGTTCACAATCGTGAACTGAAGGATAGACCCAACGAGGATCATAAGCGTAAGAGACGTGACCCGGATGATGACTATCCGGAGCATGATCGGCCATGGAACATAGCACAGCTACGTCCTTTTTACACTTAGCATTTTTTATCTAATTGTGTACCTCTTATATGATCAATGAAATAAAGCTCTCTGGTTCACTTATATTTCTAAGTATTTTACCTCCTTTAGTGTTCATTTTTTGGATAATGTAAAACCTTAATGCACAAGCTTTGCGATTGCACTTGTGAAAATTCCTCCTACGGGCGTTAGCTTAAGTTTTCTGGTTTACACGTTCTTTGTCGTTTTTATGTGGATTCTGGAGTAGTGACTTTTGGCACTTATTATCAGCGATTTTGTGCTTAGGTTATTGACGGTGCCATTCGGAATCATCACCTGAGCGCATGGTTCTGACAATGAGTCTTCGGACTCACGAAAAGTCAAGCATAAGAACCAAAGTAATGGATAAACCAGCAATTGCTTAAAACAATATATACATGCTGGAAACTAGTTCTTGAGCAGCAGGAAATAACAACCATTGTTTTCCGCCTTAAGTTACATAAACAAGTTTTTTTCCGCATATGCACCAAAGGTGAAACAAATATTACAAAATTGTTCTTCATTCCTTTGGCGCAGGTGACTTGGAAGCAGCATCATCACCAGCTGGAGAACCACCGTCGAGGTCGGCGTTGTGGTGGGACTCAGCGGAACCTTGGTTGCCGCTGTCGATGGTGTTCATTGGCACAAAAACATTGACGTCTACCAACTCGGCAACTCTGGTGCCATAGCCCGCGAGCGATGACAAAATGGATTCATGGTTGATCTCTTTGCCATCGTCGTCTATGTCGGGTATTCTAGAGGTCACCGTGTCGATGTTAGCATCTTCGTAGTGATGCTTCACCATTGACAGCGCCATCCTTGCGCCATCCCGTGCACATGATGCTTTTCAGCTTGTGATGCGCTCGGGGGCTCGGCGCAGAATCTCCGAGTACTTCACCACATAGTCTAATGGCTTGATATTTGTCTGGAGAGGCTTGGCGATCTCCTTGGCTTGCGTGATGGCGGTGTTGATAAAGTTGCCGGCAAGAACCATGCATTCCTTGGCTGGAGGAGGTGATCGGGTTAAACCCATAGGAGCTGCAAATTCCGACAAGGAGCGCATGAGTTCAACAATTCAAAGTACCCAGACTACAGAATTCCAAGACGGAGAAAACTTACTGAAGTGCTGCTGCTGCCATGGAGTGAGTATGGAGGTGACGGGTGCGGATTGGGGCTAGGGTTTTTCGAGAGTTTTCGTGGAGAGCTCGAGGAGGCACGCGCTGGAGGAAGAAGATGATGCAAGGAGAGAATGAGGTAAAAAGTGGAAATTCCACCACGGTTACTATTTATCATCTCCAGCGTCAAGATTCGTGCAGCTTGATCGGACGGTTGCCACATAGACGACATGTTCGCGAACATGCGCGGAAATTTTGCCACGTCTCCAACCGTTGCCGCCAATGGTTCGTATCGCTCGCGCGGGAAAATCGGACATGATTGCGTTCTCTGCATGTGTGAGTTATGAGGCGTCGCTGACCTAAGACTACGTCGCCCTAGATGACATAGGCAGATGAGCCATCACATCGAAGATTCCGACATGGACAGATCCAGTCCGGCTACGGAAGAGTATGATGGAAGATTCAGCATTTCTCTGACTTACATATTGAAGACGGAGAAAGCCTTGCAGGGTTCTTTGGGAGGACTACAATATATTGCTTAATGATTTGTCGACATTCATCTAGACAGAGCATTCCACACAAGGAGGCAAGACGGCGCAATATCTCGGAGTTCTCCGGGGGCTACTGTTGGGGATATGCTATATGGGTATCCTCATAGCATGTCACCTATCCGGATAACCCGAGTGGCCCACAGTTGGTAGCGTGTCCTATGTCCTGCTGGGCGGCCTAGTTAGATGGATCCATAAGGGAGGCCCATGCCGGATAAAGGAAGGCTATGATTGGAGTCACCGACGTACCCGGAGCCTTGGAGTGCAAGATACACAATACTAGTAATAGACGGTGTAGGACTCTATAACCTGTCCGGCTAGGACTTTTGCCTGTAACCCTAGGACCTGGCGACTATATAAGTCGGGCCTATGGGAGCCTTTAGGGCACAATCTCAAACGTTCATAGACAATAACTTACAATCTCGCATAGCGAACCAATCCCTATAACTCGGCGTATTGCCCTAATAGTGATTTATAGCAGGAGTAGGATTTCGCCACCGTCGTGGGATCTGAACCTGGGTAAGCTGTGTTACCTCATACCCGTGAACCGTCCGCCTTCCCCCACGTCTCTAAACACGCACTGTGAGGACTCCTCCATGGCGTACTCGTCGGCAATACCACGACACTTTGTAACAAAGTACTTGCGCATCTTAAAATCATCAGAGAATAAAGCACTCATAGTGGAAAGATCATTCATATGTGCCACAGCACTCTCATTCTAGTCCCACGAAAAGGTTCTTTCTCAACAATGTCTAAATAGGATAAATCAAGAGAGAAATCATAGTCTTTATCTTTAATATCTATGGGAGAAGTGAAAAACTTAGGATCACAGGACACTTTTTGGAATAATGGTACGTTTCTCAAGGCGACTCCTAATAGCACTAGAACCATGTGTGTTTTGGTACTCTTCATTAAAATCATTAGTCATTTCAATGTAACCATCACTAATATCATATCTCTCTAGACCCAGGTGAGCTAACAGGTGTAATAGTGTCTTCACTAGGAGTTTCCATGTTTCCCAAAATAATTCTAGTAATAGTAGCATCTAGGAAAGGACCTAATGAACCACTCGCATCAAGCATAGTAGAAGTAACATCATGAGTATCAGAAGCGGTTTCAAATTCAGCAGTAGTAGCAGTGTGTGTAGCATGTGTATGTGGTGGTGGTGTAACAAGCTTACTTATAACAGACATTGAATCAAGAGCAGTAGAGGTGTTTAGGACTATACCTCTTCTTGTAGTGGATGGTAAAATAGGAAACTTTCCATCACGAGACTTCCCCGTGATGAAAGGAATAACAGTGAACAATAATAGATCCAAGTGAAGTTACGAATAAAGCTATGCTCCCCAGCAACGGCGCCAGAATATAGTCTTGATGACCCACAAGTATAGGGGATCGCAACAGTCTTCGAGGGTAGTATTACCCAATTTATTGATTCAACACAAGGTGAGCCAAAGAATAGTTGCAAGCCTTAACAACTGAGTTGTCAATTCAGCTGCACCTGAAAATAGTTCTTGCTCATAGAAGTTTATCAGTAGAAACAGTTTTGTAGTAGTAATAGCAAAGTAACAGCAGCAGTAAAACGAAGGCAGTAGTAACAATAGTAGCAAACAGTAGGATATGAGCGCGGTAGGCATAGGGATGGATGGACAGGCGTTGCATGGACAAGTCTAAACATGTAACTTCAAGATCTAGGGCAATTGTAGATAAATAAGAATAAGCATCCAAGTACTAAACCATCATAGGCATGTGATCCATATATAGTCATGCGTGCTCGCAATGAGAACTTGCACAACATCTTTTGTCCTGCCAGCCCATTACAGCGGGGCCTCAAGGGAACTACTGGCAATTAAGGTGCTCCTTTTAATAGAGAACTAGAGCAAAGCATTAACACTCCATGAACACACGTGATCCTCACATCACAGCCATCCCCTCAGGTTGTCCCAATTTCTGTCACTTCGGGGACTTTGGATCCGGACAATGATATTGACATGGTTATACCCCACGGGTACATGACCTCAGCATACCTGGTCCAGCCCAAGGAAGGCCCACGGCAAATATACGCCGGCCCATGAAGACTTTCGGGTGGCCAAGGCCCATGACGCCTTCGGATCCTTGGAGAGCAGGACTAGAGTAGATAGGAACTTCAAAGGGGTAAAACCCTAGAACCTGTAACCGACAAGGTCTATGCCCGGGACCTGCCCAAGTCTATATAAAGGCCAGGAGGGCACGACCTAGATCTCTCTCCTACTTTCGCATACACACCTCCACGCCAGATTGCATCTGCGCACCTATGTAACCTTCGGTTCCGCCGTAATCAAGAGTAGACAAGCAGGAGTAGGGTTTTCCCTCCGGGGGCCTGAACCTGGGTAAACCTCGTGTCCCGTGTTGCTTGTTTGCTAACCGTTCCGTGATCTCCAGCATCCCCATCTTCTCCAAAACCCAAGTCCATAACAATGGGCATTGATGAGTCGAAACCTCGTCAATTGGCGCCGTCTGTGGGAACTGGGGATGCTGATTGTGCAATCGTGACGGTCCCAACCCGATCGATCTACAACTCTGCGGCGATGGAGAGTCACCTCCTCTGCGGCGCTTTCAACTTCACCGCCCACTCACCGGCCACCATGAAGGACTTCGAGCCCGTAGGCGACAGACTCGAGATCCTGTTTGGGAGCTTCTACTTCCAGGTGGGGCAAACTGGCACCCTCCGCCTCCCTGAGCGGATGCCCCTACCATCAATCAGGCCCTCTTTGTGGGCCCCACACCCTGTGCTACGCACAACATCATCAATAGATGAGTCCTACGACAGCAGCAGCTGCAACTCCGATCTGTGCGATCCGCCATCGGATGAAGGGACCTACGGTTCCGGATCTGAAAGCTGTGGCAGCAGCGGACCAATCTACGAGCGCTACCAATGCGCTGTAGTCATCCAGGGCGACGTGGAGCAGCAAACACCCAACCCGCCACCCAACCCGACACCTAACCCGCCAGATCGAAACGGCGGGAACAGAAGAAGCCAGTCCCCCCACCCAAAGGGGACAACAACGGCCATGTCATCCGCCTTAGCAAAGAAGGATGGGCCCAGGCATGCGCCGCCGTGGCGGGCAGCATACTCCTGCCTGCAGACTCCTCCCGGGATCTGCTGATGGCCTACCATCTGCTCCTGATCGAGGAGCACAAGAAGCAGGTCAAGATGCAGGAGGTACTTGACAAACGCAAGCAAGCAGCCTCAGAGTCTAGCGCGCGACGAGCTGCGCTCTCCGCCATGGGCATTGTCTCCAGCTCGAACGGCAACCACGGCAACAAGCACCGCTCCCGAACGGAGAACATGGACCCCAAGGAGGGCCGTTAGGTGACCCGAACCCTCAACGCATCCTTCATGGAGATGGATGCCGATGGAAACATCATCCCGAAGACACCGCAAGCTGCAATCATAGCAGCCACTGCATACATCACGGCCCACCCACCTCCGGAGGGGGACCCGAAGAGAGCCATGCACAAGTCCGCACTCACCGGACTCGGACTCGTCGGAGCTGCGCTCCATCAAGAAACTCCTACGGAGCCGAAAAAGAAAGCTACGGTCAGGTTCAACCGCAGCGCCACTCCTTCATCCGAAGAAGAGGACCATGACCTTCCTCGAAGGCACAAGAGCTCGCGTCATCGCAGCCGAAATTACGATGCCAGAGACGCGCTAACACAGCGCAAAATCGACAAAGCGCGAGCTAAGCGCGCATGCTCGTCTGAATCCGAGATGGACGAAGACGAAGGAGAACTCTGCGGAGCCCGGTGCTTCAGCAGATCTGTCCGACGGACACGGATGCCGCGAAATTTCAAGCTTCCTTCGGATACTCCGAAGTTCGACGGCACACAAGACCCAAAGGCATGGCTCAGCGACCACCTGTCATCCGTCAAATTGCACGGCGGAAACAAGGAAACCGCCATGCAATGCCTTCAGCTGCAGCTGACAAGTGCAGCCCGGATCTGGCTTAGCAGCCTATCTTCAGGGTCCATCCGAAGCTGGGAGGAGCTATCTTACAGCTTCATCCGAAACTTCAAAGGCACCAGCAAGAGGCCCGCCTCAATCGAGGAGTTGCGGGCATGCACTCAACGAACGGGCAAATCCATTCGATCGTACATACTACGCTGGTCCAACACCAAGAACTCCGCAGCGCACATCTCCGAAGAGAGGGCCATCGACGCCTTCAAGGACGGCGTCAAGCGCCAAGACTTCAAGGAGGAACTCAGGCGCGTCATGCTCAAGAAACTCGAACACCTCATGGACATCGCCAACAGGTGGGCTGACGGCGAAGATTCCGTCCATCGAGCGCAACCGGAAGAAGAGGACGACTACGGCCGACGACGAGAGCATCGTAGCAAGAGAAGATCGCGCGTCTACGACGATCGCGATGGACCCGACATGGTCGTTGCCGGCTACGCCAATCGCCACAACGACGCCAGCCGCAACAGCGGAGGATACCGCGGAGGAAACTTCCGCGATGGAGGACGCCCAGCACAGTCGTGGCAGCGCCGCGATCGCGATAACGGACCCTCAGCATACGAAAAACTTTCGGGTCCATGCACCATCCACTTCTACATCGACAAGCAGGATGGCAAGAAGAAGGCAAGCCACATGCTCAAGGACTGCCGCGAGTTCCAGAAGCTCAGCGAAAGCATGGTCCAGATGAGGCAGCATGCTCCACTTCCTGGATTCGGGAATGCACCCGCACCAGGTGAGATAGCGCATGGAGCTCCTCCACCGCCACCTGTAGGAGGCCCGAACCAACCAGTCGCACCAGCATAGAACAACGCGGGGAACGGGTATCCCCCGCCGAAAGGAGCACTGATGATCCAGAAGGGGCGCCCCACGAATAGGGTGCAGAAGCAAATCACCCGTCAGATCAACCTGGCCGTGGCAACTCCACCCGCCATCCCTGAGTACCTCAGCGGATCGGAGTCCTGCATCACGTTCAGTCGTTTGGATCACCCTTGCCAGATCCCTCGCCCAGGTCATGCTGCCCTGGTGCTGGAGGCGCAGATCGGAGGTTCCGAGATGAGCCGCGTCTTCATGGACGACGGCAGCGGCATCAACCTGATGTTCGCAAGTACTCTAGCAGCAATGCGGATCCCGCGGTGCAGCCTAGAACAGTCAGACACAACGTTCCACGGCATCGTCCCAGGAAAAGGCATATTCCCCCTGGGCAAAATATGGCTCGACGTCATCTTCGGCAAGCCGGACAACTTCCGACTCGAGCGGCTCGAATTCGAAGTGGTGGACTATCCATCACAATACCACTCCATCCTCAGGCATGTAGCATTCGCAAGGTTCTTGGCTGTCCCACATTACGCATACCTGCTACTCAAGATGCCAGGACCAAAGGGCGTCATCACATTCCACGGGAGCTTCACCCGATCGGACCAATGCGACAGGGACTTCAACAGAATCTCCCAATCATTCGGCATGCAGGAGGAGCTTGTAAGGCTCTGCGAGGTGACGGACAATGGGGCACCCCCAGTCGCACGACAAAACGCACCTAACATGTCCTTCGACTCCACCATTAACACAAAGAAGGTGCAGGTCCATCCGACGGACGCCTCCAAGACGACGATGATCGCCAATGACCTCAGTCCTGCATAGGAAAGCGCGCTCGTCGAATTCCTCCGTGAGCGCTGGGAAATCTTCACCTGGTGTCCTGCGGACATGCCAGGAGTTCCCAGGGAATTCGCCGAGCATGCACTCAACGTCTTTCCAGACACCAAGCCCGTCAAGCAGTCCATCCGGAGACTGTCCGAGCCACGGGCCGAAGCCATCGGGATGGAAATCAATAGGCTACTCGCTGCAGACTTCATCAGGGAGATCAAAGAAAGCGAGTGGCTCGCCAACGGCAACGGAAGGATCTAGCCATACACGTGTCAGCATCGCAACGAACCGTTGCCAACACGCCGTCCACTACGCGTGGAAATCGAGGCGACACTGTAATTATCTCCACGCCGCGCGTGACCGGTCAATTCAAGGTCAGAAAGTGGGACCCACGTTCGTCCTGTCAAGTCATCTCAGGCGCAGCAGTCGCTTGAGGTCATCGATCGTCAACACTGACGTCATCAAAAGCTACACTAGCACCAGCTACAATTTTTTCGGCTTCAAAGCTAAGAGTACTCACTCGAATCTATGATTCGAATAATTACTCGGGGGCTACTCCTATCAGGAGCGCTGGCCGCGCACCCGAAAGAGAAACAACATGTTTTAGCATCGAACTATTTCTTCGAGTCCTACGTCGAGTCTACGACTCTAATACGGACTCGGGGGCTACTCCCATAAGGAGGATGGATTTAAGCATCCGAAAAATTTTGTGTCCTACGGACCTCATAATGAACAACAGTTGAATTAAGGTCTCCGCTCGAGTCTACGACTCGAGCATCCACTCGGGGGCTACTCCAATAGGGAGCGCTGGTCGCGCACCCTATGAATTCTTCGACTGCGATCCTTCGGATTAGTATGCAAAAAACTTTTTCGGCAACTCTGCCCTAATTGACGCTAAGTGAGCAACGTCCTGCTTGGCCACCCGAAACACCTCCGCGGTGATAAACATTCGGATGCTGTGTCTACGACACAAAGATAAGACCTACAGATATCATCTGATGGCCTGGCAACGCATACGACTGCGCTCTGCTAGTAAAAATCCATGCCAATAGGCGCGATGAAAAATCCCGACGGACGCGTTGGGTACATCAATTAAATTCACTAGAATTCCACTCATGTAAGTCCTCCGCGGCCTGAGTCGAATTACGCCAGCATATGTTCCAGGTTCGAGTTGAGGGACTCGAGCCTGAAGAAGATCGTGTTGTTTCGCCCTAAGACAGTTAACTGACCCTGATCCGTCAAGTGAGTCAGGCACACGCATCAACAATCCCTACACATGAACTATTGAAATACATAGTCGCACCCAAAGTATTGAAGAGTCCTTAGCCGAATCTACGATTCGACTGATCACTCGGGGGCTACTGACATGGTTATACCCCGCGGGTACATGATCTCAGCATACCTGGTCCAGCCCAAGGAAGGCCCATGGCAAATATACGCCGGCCCATGAAGACTTTCGGGTGGACAAGGCCCATGACGCCTTCGGATCCTTGGAGAGCAAGACTAGAGTAGATAGGAAATTCAAAGGGGTAAAACCCTAGAACCTGTAACCGACTAGGTCTATGCCCGGGACCTGCCTAAGTCTATATAAAGGCTAGGAGGGCACGACCTAGATCTCTCTCCTACTTTCGCATACACACCTCCACGCCATATTGCATCTGCGCACCTTTGTAACCTTCGGTTCCGCCGTAATCAAGAGCAGACAAGCAGGAGTTGACGAGGTTTGATCTCATCAATGCCCATTGTTATGGACTTGGGTTTTGGAGAAGATGGGGATGCTAGAGATCGTGGAACGGTTAGCAAACAAGGAACACGGGGACACAAGGTTTACCCAGGTTCAGGCCCCCGGAGGAAAACCCTACTCCTGCTTGTCTGCTCTTGATTACGGTGGAACCGAAGGTTACAGGGTGCGCAGATGCAATCTGGCGTGGAGGTGTGTATGCGAAAGTATGAGGAGAGATCTAGGTCGTGCCCTCCTAGCCTTTATATAGACTCAGGCAGGTCCCGGGCAGAAACCTAGTCGGTTACAGGTTTTAGGGTTTTACCCCTTTGAATTTCCTATCTACTCTAGTCTTGCTCTCCAAGGATCTGAAAGCGTCATGGGCCTTGGCCACCCGAAAATCTTCATGGGCCGGCATATAGTTGCCGTGGGCCTTCCTTGGGCTTGACCAGGTATGCTGAGATCATGTACCCGTGGGGTATAACCATGTCAGTAGCCCCCGAGTGTTTAGTCAAATCGTAGATTCGGTTGAGAACTCTACAATCTTTCGGGTGCAACTATGTATTTCAATAGTTCATGTGTAGGGATTGTTGATGCGCATGCCTGACTCACCCGACGGATCAGGGTTAGTTAACTGTCTTAGGACGAAACAACACGACCTTCTTCAGGTTCGAGTGCCTCAACTCGAACCTGGAACAAATGCTGGCGTAATTCGACTCAGGCCGCGGAGGACTTACAGGAGTGGAATTCCAGTGAATTTAACTGATGTACCCAACGCGTCCGTCGGGATTTTTCATCGCACCTGTTAGCACGGGTTTTTACTAGCAGAGCGCAGTCGTGTGCATTGACAGGCCATCAGATGATATCTGTAGGTCTTATTTTTGTGTCGCAGACACAGCATCCGAATGTTTATCACCGCAGAGGTGTTTCGGGTGGCCAAGGAGGACGTTGCTCACTTAGCGTTAATTAGGGCAGAGTTGCCGAAAAGTTTTTGCATGCTGACCCGAAGGATCACAGTCGAAGAATTCATAGGGTGCGCGACCAGTGCTCCCTATGGGAGTAGCCCTCGACTGTCTGTTCGAGTCGTAGACTCGAGCGGAGACTTTAATTCAGACGTTGTTCAGTTGTAAGTCCGTAGGACACAAATTTTTCGGATGATTAAATCCGTCCTCCCTATGGGAGTAGCCCCCGAGTCTGTAGTGGAGTCGTAGACTCGATGGAGGACTCGAAGTAATAGTTCGTTTCTATTCATCTTTCGGGTGCGCGGCCAGCGCTCCTGATAGGAGTAGCCCCCGAGTAATTGGTCGAATCGTAGATTCGAGTGAGTACTCTTTGCTTTGAAGCCGAAGAAATTGTAGCTGTTGTTAGTATAGCTTTTGATGACGTCAGTGCTGATGATCGATGACCTCAAGCGTCTGCTGCGCCAGAGATGACTTGACTGGACGAACATGGGTCCCACTGTCTGGCCTTGAATTGACCGGTCACGCGAGGCGTGGAGATAATTACGGCGTCGCCTCGATTTTCGCGCGTAGGGAAGAAAAGTGCCGCCGCCACCCGTGTCACCAACGGTGGCTGGCGGCGATCGGAGACGCGGGAGAGTGATCTCCGCAGGCTTCGCGAGCGGGGTCTAATCCTGCAGGATAGGGAGGTCGTTAAACTCCCAGGCAATGAGGTAATCCCCCGTCCCCCCGTTGGGTATCGGGTTATGTTCCTTGCCTTTGTCTTGCGCGGATTTTCCTTCCCAGTCCACGACTTCCTTCATGGACTGCTTTTTCTGTACGGTGTCCAATTGCACCATCTTTCCCCCAATTCTCTTCTTCACATTGCTTGTTTTATCACTTTCTGCGAGTGCTGGCTCGGTATTGAGCCGCACTTTGGCCTCTTCCGGAAACTTTATTCCGTGAAGATGCAATCTGGTTCGGATGGTGTTTATCCCATTGGGGGTTGCATCATTTCCCTTAGGCCCAATCTGCTTTTCTTTTCTTTTTCCATGTCCGAATTTGTCCAGTACTGGCGGAGGCGATGGTTTTATATCCGCGACTCTGTAGTACCTGGGAAAGATTTTGGTCTTGTTCCTTTCGACCCCTCCCAGGAGATTGAGCCGAAAAGGTCTTGGAAAAACAAGATCTTGGATGGCGAGGTGGCGAAGATAGAGGCTCTATATCGTCGGGTGGAGGATCTCCAGTTGATTCCGGAGAAGGAAGTGAACGGTGTGGATATCATCCGCACCTTTCTCGAGCGTCGGGTATAGCCACTCCAGGCTAGGGCGCACCCGATGTTCCTTTATGCTGGCCGGCGTGATCCGACGAGGGTTTCGGCTGAGAAAATCTCCCAGGGAGATCTCGACAGGGCCCTTCGCTTGCTGCTGAAGTTCAAGGCCGGAGAGGATATCCCGGGGAAGTCGCTGACTCCTCCATTTTCTTCTTCGCTTCCTATTCCACAGGTGTAGATCCGTGCGTGTAGCGCTATTTTCGACTGCATTGTTTTGTGTTTGTTTGCTAACAAATTGTTCTTCTCCTGTGCAGAGCTTCAAAGTGCCGGGTATGTCGCCTCCATTACCCGAAGTATATCCGGATGCTCCGGATAATGATTTGGTGGATTCCATGTCCGAGTTGCCATCGGCGCGATCTCCGGCTGAAGATGCCAACGAGTCAAGCGAAGACCACACTCGCAAACGATCGCGGAGCTCCAACGAGTCTTCGGATGCTTTGACTCCTCCGACTCCTAGGAATCCTCTGTGTCTTGAGCGCCATAGTGATGGGCATGGAGGCTCTTCCTCCCATATTCCTGCTCTTCCTGTGCGGGCTGTAGCGCCGCACCCGCCAGCGAAGCGGAAGAAGGAAGAAAAGAAGGAAGAAAAGAAGGAAGAGAAGAAAGAGGAGAAGAGGGTCCGAAGGACCCCTCCTGCCTTCAACCTGAGCGAGCTTGACTCGTAAGTTTCCTCTGCACTGTGTTTTTTTTACTTTGTTCTTGTACTAATTTGTTCGTGTGCAGGCACTCTTCCAACGACTCCTCTAGCGATGGTGCTCGGGAGATGATGGGGGAGTCAAAAGTCGCGTCTCCTCCTCCTCAAACGGTGGCAACTTCTGAGGGCGCTGCTCCGAACCCTCCTCCGCAGGAGGTTCAGGTGGTTGCGCCTCAGAATTTTGCTAGCGGACCTTCGACGTCGCCATTGGACCATGTAAGTATTTCTGTCTCCTGCCACGGGGGGAGCCCCCGAGCATCTGTAAAAAGGTTTTCTTGTTTTGTTATTCGAGTCTCGGGGGGATCCCCTGAGCGTTTTCATGTGTGTATTTTGCTTATGTTCTTCTATTTTGGGCGTAGCCCCCGAGTCCTAACTGGTAGGTCTTCTTCCTGCAGCCTTTTGTGCAGGATGCCAAGCGACTGGTGCAGGAGCACCTGGTGCAGGAGCACCTGGTGCTGGAGGCCAGCCTCAAACAGCTTCAAGGTACCATTCTTCCCTTGATGTTTGCTTCTTCGTGTATTCTTGTCCTGTTATCTGACGCCTGTACTTTTTGGATGCAGAGGAGCATAATACCTCCCTTCGTGAGATCGATGCTCTCAAAAAGAGCCTCGGTCAAGCGGATAAGAAGGCCGAGGTCGCCACTGGTGCGAAAGAGCGCCTCGAGCTGGAGCTGGCCACTGCGGCGGAGGCTAAGGAGCGCCTGCAGCGGGAGGCCACGGACCGCGAGGAGCATCTTGCCACTGCTGCGACTGCGCGTGAAAGAGAGGTGGCGGACAAGATCATGGCTGCTGCCAAGGCTATTTCGGGTGAGTATCTTCTTTTGCCCCTTTTTTATAAAGATGCAATTGTTTTTTTGAGCACGTAATGCTCTGTTTCCGCACGTGTCCTTTTCGTTAGCCTGACGTGATCAGCTACTCAGGTATACACGTTTTATCCTCAGTCGATGAGATCGTGAGGTGGGGGAGCCCCCGAGTGCGTTTGTAGCATGTAGTAAAGGTGTAAATAGTAAAACGAAATTTTTGGGGCGAGACACTTTATATTGTAATGGAGGAAGTACATTGTTCGGCTGAGTAGCCTTGGCTGAATAGCATTATTGAAAGTAAAGGGGTAGATAGCTAGGGGTAGAATCGTCGCAAGTGCGTGATGTTCCATGGGTTGGAGTATGCGACTCCAGACTCCACGTTCTTGAGGCGATAGGCGCCACCTGGGATGACTTCGGTGATGATGTAGGGTCCTTCCCATGGTGACTCGAATTTCTTCGGTCGCTCTTGCTTGAGTCGCAAGACGAGGTCTCCTTCGACGAAGTACCTTGGGCGCAGCCGGCGGCTGTGGTAGTTGCGGAGACTCTGCTGGTACACCGCTGATCGAGTTGCTGCTACGTCTCTTGCCTCGTCGAGTGTGTCGACATCGTCTTCGAGTGCAGCCGTGGATTCAGCTTTGCTGTAAGCGATGACCCGGGGGGCCTGGTGGCGTACTTCGGCTGGTAGTACGGCTTCGGCTCCATGCACCATGAAGAACGGCGTGTAGCCGGTGGAGCTGTTTGGCGTAGTCCGCAAACTCCATAGGACGGATGGTATCTCTTCCGTCCAGGCTCCGGCCTTTCGTTCGAGTGGGCTCATGAGGCGCTTCTTGATGCTAGCGCCGATTAGGCCGTTGGTATTTTCGACCTGCCCATTCGTTTGCGGGTGGGCCACTGAGGCGTATGTGATGTTGATCCCTAGGCCTTCGCAGAAGTCTTAGAATTCTTTGGAGATGAAGTTCAATCCATTATCAGTGATGATGATGTGCGGTATGCCGAACCTGTAGACAATGGATTCGAAGAACTTGATGGCGGTCTTGCCCTTTTGGTTGGTAACCGGCATGGCTTCGACCCACTTGGTGAATTTATCGACTCCGACCAGGAGGTAAACGTGCCCCCCTTTCGAGGACTTTGGCAGTTTGCCAATCATGGCGAGGCCCCACTGAGCAAAGGGCCAGGCTATAGGTATGGGTCGGAGCTCTGACCTGGGTGCGTGCGGTTTATCGGCGAACCTTTGACACCCGTTGCATCTTCGGACGATGTACTTTGCATCGCTCATGGCCGTTGGCCAGTAGAATCCAGCTCGTAGAGCTTTGGCAACAAGGGAGCGACTGTCTGCGTGATGGCCGCAGATGCCCTTGTGGATGTCTTGGAGGATGGTTTTCCCGTCACCGATGGTGACGCACCTTTTTATTACACCCGTAATACTGCTCTTGTATAGCTCGCCATTGATGATGGTGAAGGCTTTTGACCGACGAGATATGCGCCGGGCATCCGTCGGGCTATCAGACAGTTCTCCGTTTATCAAGAACTGGAGGTATGGTCGCGTCCAAGTTTCTTTGACTGCCATGACCTGCATCAGGTTGACCATAGCGACCTCTGTGTCTAGTTTCCCGGGTCCTTCGTGTCCTTCGGGCAGCGTAGCCCCCGAGTGTTCTGCTTTTTTGGGTGATCCCTTGGGGAATTTCCGCTTGATGGATGGCACGCAGATCTGTTCGAGGAACACACCCGGTGGCACCTTTGCGTAGGTGGAGCCGATGTTGGCGAGTCTGTCAGCTTCCTCATTGCTTTCTCTTCCAACGTGCCGAAGCTCGCAGCCGTCGAATTCTCCTTCGAGTGCGTTGTAGAGTGCGCGGTACGCGATCATGTTTTCGGCGTGTGCGTCGCACTCGTTCATCGTCTGCTGGACGACGTGGTTGGAGTCACCGTAGATGACCAGGCGCGTTGCGCCGCAGATCTTTGCCATCCTCATGCCGTGGATGAGGGCTTCGTATTCGGCCTCGCTGTTGGAAGCTTGGAATTTCATCTGGAGGACATACTTCATCTGGTCGCCCTGCGGGGAGGTCAGTATGACCCCGGCTCCTGCTCCAGCCTCACGCTTGGAGCCGTCGAAGTGCATCGTCCATGACTGCGACATGTCTGGGGTGTCTGGCAGCTGCAGCTCCATCCAATGTACAAGGAAGTCCGGGAGGACTTGAGATTTGATTGTGAGTCGCTTTTCGTAGATGATGTCCAGGGGTGACAGCTCGATGCCCCCACAGGGCCACGTGTCATGTGGCCTCTGGGTTATTCAGGATGCTGTTCAGGGGTGCTTCATTGACGACCATCACCTGGTGCTCCTGGAAGTAATGGCTCAGCCGTCGAGCCGTCATGAACACGTCGTAGGCAAGTTTCTGGTAGTGAGGGTACCTCTGTTTTGTTGGCGTCAGTACCTCGCTGAGGTAGTAGATTGGGCTTCGACCCCATGAGTCTTGCCTTCTTCGGGTCGTTCGACCACTAGCACGGTGCTAACCACCTGTTGTGTGGCTGCTATGTACAGCAGCAGAGGCTCGCGCTCCTTTGGTGTGACCAAAACGGGCGAGGTGGAGAGTAGCCGTTTGAGGCTTTCGAACGCATCATCGGCTTCAGGTGTCCATTCGAATTTATCTTCCTTGCGTAGCAGCTGGTAGAATGGCAGGGCCTTCTCGCCCATGCGGCTGATGAATCTGCTCAACGCCGCTATTCGTCCTGCGAGCTGCTGGACGCCCTTGAGGTTTTTCGGCTTCTCCATTGCCATGATGGCCCTAATTTTCTTCGGGTTCGCCTCAATCCCTCGCTGAGAGATGAAGTGCCCAAGCAGCTGACCCGATGGGACGCCAAAGGCGCACTTTTCGGGGTTGAGCTTGATCCTGTAGCGATCGAGGTTATCGAATGTCTCGCGGAGATCGTCGATGAGCATCCTCGCCTCCCTGGTTTTGATGACTATGTCGTCGACGTAGACTTGGACGTTGCGACCGATCTGGTCCTTGAGGCATGCCTGCATGCATCGCTGGTACGTGGCACCTGCGTTCTTTAGCCCGAAGGGCATTGTGTTGTAGCAGAACACTCCGAACGGTGTGATAAACGATGTTTTCTCTTGATCTTCGACCTTGAGTCGAATCTGGTTGTAGCCTGAGTAGGCGTCGAGGAAGGAGAGTTTCTCACATCCTGCGGTCGAATCAATGATCTGGTCGATTCGAGGAAGAGGGAAGTGGTCCTTTGGGCAATGCTTGTTCAGCGGCATGAAGTTCACGCAAATCCTTAGGATATCCGTGTCCTTCTTGGGAACCATCACTATATTTGCGAGCCACTCGCTTTCTTTGATCTCCCTGATGAAGTCTGCGGCGAGTAGCCTGTTTATTTCCTTCCCGATGGCTTCGGCCCGTGGCTCGGACAGTCTCCAGATGGACTGCTTGACGGGCTTGGTGTCTGGAAAGACGTTGAGTGTGTGCTCGGCGAAATCCCTGGGAACTCCTGGCATGTCCGTAGGACACCAGGCGAAGATTTCCTAGCGCTCACGGAGGAATTCGACGAGCGCGCTTTCCTATGCGGGGTTGAGGTCGTTGGCGATCAGCGCGGTCTTGGAGGCATCCGTCGGATGGACCTGCACCTTCTTTGTGTTGACCGTGGAGTCGAAGGACATGTCAGGTGCATTTTGTCGTGCGACTGGGGGTGCCCCATTGTCCGTCACGTCGCGAAGCCTTACGAGTTCCTCCTGCATGCCGAATGATTGGGAGATTCTGTTGAAATCCCTGTCGCATTGGTCCGATCGGGTGAAGCTCCCGTGGATTGTGATGACGCCCTTCGGCCCTGGCATCTTGAGTAGCAGGTATGCATAGTGTGGAACAGCCAAGAACCTTCCGAATGCTACTCGCCCGAGGATGGCGTGGTACTGTGATGGCCAGTCCACCACTTCGAATTCGAGTCGCTCGAGTCGGAAGTTGTCCGGCTTGCCGAAGATGACGTCGAGCCATATTTTGCCTAGGGGGAATATGCCCTTTCCTGGGACGATGCCGTGGAACGTTGTGTCTGACTGTTCCAGGCTGCACTGCGGGATCTGCATTGCTGCTAGAGTACTTGCGAACATCAGGTTGATGCTGCTGCCGCCGTTCATGAAGACGCGGCTCATCTTGAAACCTCCGATCTGCGCCTCCAGCACCAGGGCAGCATGACCTGGGCGAGGGATCTGGCAAGGGTGATCTGAACGACTGAACGTGATGCAGGACTCCAATCCGCTGAGGTACTCAGGGATGGCGGCTGGAGTTGCCACGGCCAGGTTGATTGTCGGGTGATTTTCTTCTGCACCCTATTCGTGGGGCGCCCCTTCTGGATCATCAGTGCTCCTTTCGGCGGGGGATACCCGTTCCCAGCGTTGTTCTACGCTAGTGCGACTGGTTGGTTCGGGCCTCCTACAGGTGGCGGTGGGGGAGCTCCATGCGCTATCTCACCTAGCGCTGGTGCGTTCCTGAATCCAGGAAGTGGAGCTTGCTGCCTCATCTGTACCATGCTCTCGCTGAGTTTCTGGAACTCACGACAGTCCTTGAGCATGTGGCTTGCCTTCTTCTTGCCATCCTGCTTGTCGATGTAGAAGTGGATGGTGCATGGACCTGAAAGTTTTTCGTATGAGGAGGGTCCGTTATCGCGGTCGCGGCGCTGCCACGACTACGCTGGGCGTCCTCCATCGAGGAAGTTTCCTCCGCGGTATCCTTTGCTGTTGCGGTTGGCGTCGTTGCGGCGATCGGTGTAGCCGGCCGCGACCATGTCGGGTCCATCGCGATCGTCGTAGATGCGCGATCTTCTCTTGCTACGGCGCTCTCGTCGTCGGCCGTAGTCGTCCTCTTCTTCCGATTGTGCTCGGTGAATGGAATCTTCGTCGTCAGCCTACCTGTTGGCGATGTCCATGAGGTGGTCGAGTGTTTTGGGCTTGACGCGCCCGAGTTCCTCCTTGAAGTTTTGGCGCTTGACGCCGTCCCTGAAGGCGTCGATGGCCCTCTCTTCGAAGATGTGCGCTATGGAGTTCTTGGTGTTGGACCAGCGTAGTATGTACGAGCGAATGGATTCGCCCGTTCGTTGAGTGCAGGCCCGCAACTCCTCGATTGAGGCGGGCCTCTTGCTGGTGCCCTTGAAGTTTCGGATGAAGCTGTAAGCTAGCTCATCCCAACTTCGGATGGACCCTGAAGATAGGCTGCTGAGCCAGATCCGGGCCGCTGCTGTTAGCTGCAGCTGAAGGCATTACATGGCGGTTTCCTTGTTTCCGCCGTGCAATTTGACGGATGACAGGTGGTCGCTGAGCCATGACTTTGGGTCCTGTGTGCCGTCGAACTTCGGAGTATCCGAAGGAAGCTTGAAATTGCGCGGCATCTTTGTTCGTCGAACAGATCTGCTGAAGCATCGGGCCCCGCAGAGTTCTCCTTCATCTTCGTCCATCTCGGATTTAGACGAGCATGCCTGCTTGGCTCGTGCTTTGTCGATCTTGCGCTGTGTGAGCGCGTCTCTGGCGTCGTAGTCGCGGTTGCGGTGACGCGAACTCTTCTTCCTTCGAGGAAGGTCATGTTCGTCTTCTTCGGATGAAGGGGTGGGGCTGCGGTCGAACCTGACCGAAGCTTTCTTCTTCGGCTCCGTGGGAGCTTCCTGGTGGAGCGCAGCTCCGACGAGTCCGAGTCTGGTAAGTGCGGACTTGTGCATGGCTCTTTTCAGGTCCCCCTCTGGTGGTGGGTGGGCCGCGAGGTACGTAGTTGCTGCCATGATCGCAGCCTACGGCGTTTTTGGGATGACGTTGCCGTCGGCGTCCATCTCCATGAAGGATGTGTGGAGGGTTCGGGTCACCTCACGGCGCTCCTTGGGATCCATGTTCTCCATACGAGAGCGGTGCTTGTTGCCTTGGTTGCCATTCGAGCTGGAGCCGATGCCCATGGCGGAGAGCGCGGCTCGTCGCGCGCTGGACTCTGAGGCTGCCTGCTTGCGTTTGTCAAGCACTTCCTGCATCTTGACCTGCTTCTTGTGCTCCTCGATCAGGATCAGATGGTAGGCCATCAGCAGATCCCGGGAGGAGTCTGCAGGCAGGACTATGTTTCCTGCCACGGCGTTGCGTGCATGAGCCCATCCTTCTTTGCTAAGGCGGATGACATGGCCGTTGTTTTCCCCTTTGGGTGGGGGGACTGGCTTCTTCTATTCCCGCCGTTTCGATCTGGTGGGTTAGGTGTCGGGTTGGGCGGCGGGTTGGGCGCCTGCTGGTCCACGTCGCTCTGGATGACTACGGCGCATTGGTAGCGCTCGTAGATTGGTCTGCTGCTGCTGTAGCTTTCGGATCCGGAACCGTAGGTCCCTTTATCCGATGGCGGATCGCAAAGGTCGGAGTTGCAGCTGTTGCTGTCGTAGGAATCATCTGTTGATGATGTTGTGCGTAGCACGGGGTGCGGGGTCCATGAAGCGGGCCTGATTGATGGTAGGGGCACCCGCTCAGGGAGGCGGAGGGTGCCAGGTTGCCCCACCTGGAAGCAGAAGCTCCCGAACAGGATCTCGATACGTCGCCTACGGGCTCGAAGTCCTTCATGGTGGCCGGTGAGTTGGCGGTGAAGTCGAAAGCGCCGAAGAGGAGGTGACTCTCCGTCGCCGCAGAGTTGTAGATCGATCGGGTAGGGACTGTCACGATCGCACAATCAGCGCCCCCAGTTCCCACAGACGGCACCAATTGACGAGGTTTGATCTCATCAATGCCCATTGTTATGGACTTGGGTTTTGGAGAAGATGGGGATGCTGGAGATCGTGGAACGGTTAGCAAACAAGCAACACAGGGACACAAGGTTTACCCAGGTTCAGGCCCCCGGAGGGAAAACCCTACTCCTGCTTGTCTGCTCTTGATTATGGCGGAACCGAAGGTTACAGGGTGCGCAGATGCAATCTGGCGTGGAGGTGTGTATGCGAAAGTATGAGGAGAGATCTAGGTCGTGCCCTCCTAGCCTTTATATAGACTCAGGCAGGTCCCGGGCAAAAACCTAGTCGGTTACAGGTTCTAGGGTTTTACCCCTTTGAATTTCCTATCTACTCTAGTCTTGCTCTCCAAGGATCCGAAAGCGTCATGGGCCTTGGCCACCCGAAAATCTTCATGGGCCGGCATATAGTTGCCGTGGGCCTTCCTTGGGCTGGACCAGGTATGCTGAGATCATGTACCCATGGGGTATAACCATGTCAGGAGTAGGGTTTTCCCTCCGGGGGCCTGAACCTAGGTAAACCTCGTGTCCCGTGTTGCTTGTTTGCTAACCGTTCCGCGATCTCCAGCATCCCCATCTTCTCCAAAACCCAAGTCCATAACAATGGGCATTGATGAGTCGAAACCTCATCAGATATGTGTACACAACTTGTAGATAAGATCAGAAACAATACTATCATAATGAATAAATAATAAGTTCAGATCTGAGATCATGGCACTTGGGCCCTAGTGACAAGCATTAAGCACAACAAGTTACAACAAAGTCAAATAGCACTAATAGAGATACTAGGCACCATGCCCTAACAATCTTATTCGATTACATTATAGAACTCATCCAATCCCTATCATCCCCATAGTCTACAGCGGGGGATTACTCACTCATGGATGAGGGAAACATGGATGGTTGATGGAGAGGCGATGATCCTCTCCAAATTCCCCGTCCCGGCAGGATGCCAGAACGGAGTTTCTGGTTCCGAATCGCGGTTTCTGGTGGTGGTGGCGGCGCAGCAGAACTCTTTCTGCAAAAATGTCGAACCCCCCTCCCCCCCCGGTTTTTAGGTCAAGAGGAAACTTATAGGTGAAGAGGGAGGCCGAGGGGGTCCCTAGGGCAACCACACCCCCTCCAGGCGCGGCCTAGGCCCACCCGTGCGGCAGGGGGGTGTGGGCCCCTCAGTCCTCCACTCCGTCTTGTATTATGGCTTCGTGAGTCTTCTGGTGAAATAGGATTTTTGGCATATTTTCTGAGATTTTTTCTGATAGTTGATTTTTTGCACAAAAACTAGACACCAAGGTAATTCTGCTGAAAACAACGTCAATCCGTGTTAGTTGTATCCAAATTACACAAGTTTAGAGGAGAAACAATAGCAAAAGTGTTCAGGAAATTAGATACGTTTTAGATGTATCAGTGTCATACTTGGATCCACATCGCCATGGTCTTGTTGACAAGAAGATCTTGTCAGAAGTTCCATCAATCCTGTCCATCGTGTGGGTCTCTAGCAACAAGTCAACACCACCATATTAGAAACTTGTCGGGCCGAAGTAGTAGTATCATCTGGAAGATGCACTCGAAGTGCAATTCATGGGAAACTTAAAATGTATCTGTACAAGCACCCGAACGGGCACTACAACAAAAATCTACCATAGAGACATTCTCCTTGAGACACTTCCTATTTTGTCTCTTTAAAAATCAGGAAGAGACATTTTTCATCTTGTAGATACAATGTTTGTGACACTTAAGGACATGTCTCAAATATAGAGACGCCAGTTAAGACATTTTTCTAAAGTAATAGAACTTTTATTCTAGAGACAAATTTTGAGGCATTCTAAATTGCGTGAACAAGTTATATAGAGGCTATGCAAAAGGTGTTCACATTTTCTGTAAATACACTATTTCAGGCATTTTGCTTCATCTCTAGAGACATTTCTTTTAAGTTTTAGTCAGGTTTTTCAATACTCAAAAGAAGTTAGTTCATGTATGAACAAGATCTTTTGTATGGTTGGAGGTATAAGTCTATATAATTGAGGTCAAGAGTTCAAGGATTTCTTTTGACATGCTTTTCATAGTATTTTTTTACTCTACATGTAGAGACATAATATAATTTTTCTTTGTTATGTCTTATAAGATGTGTAGACATTATTACTAGTGTCATTACCACATATAAGAGGCAGCAAAACGTTTCAAGATAATAAAAAAGGTGTTTCTACATGACCAAAATAATGCCTCTACAAACCAGTTCTCTTCTAGTGGGGCATGGTCACTAGGCTGAGGAGCTTCAAACGAGGCGCACAGATGATGCAGAGCCAGAACTGGGCCATGCTAGGTATGGAGGCGGACGACGACAACTTCATAAAAGGGAACAAGTGCAAGGTAGAACGCCGAGCTGCAGGGTCGGGCCTGCCCACGCAGGTACCGTAGCTGAGGAAGTGCCCGGCGGTGATGGCCAAAGGCGGGGAGCGGTCGAGCAGAGGCTCAGGAAGAGCTCGGGAGCGAAGGAGGAGGGTGACGAGGAGGCAGAGCGCCGGAGATAAGCGCCAGGGCGCCGGCTACAATATCAGGATCTTGCGGGGCCTAGAAGCGAGGGTGACACAGTGTCATAGACGGCGAGGCTGGATGCGGTCGGCGAAGATCCGTACGTGGGACGGTGAGTAGAGGCTTGGGAGGCAAGGTCGGGGGAGCGGCCGTGGTCGATGGTGACGACCTGAGGTAAAGAGGCAGGGTCAATAGCGAGCTTGGGCCACGCGACGAGGGAAAGGCCTACACGGGATAAGGGAGAAGAGGAGAGGGAGGCAGCAGTCGAGCAGGAAGGACGGGCGTGGGTGGCGAAAGAAGAGGCGGCAAGGCTCGGTAGCGCCTGCAAGCAGGAAGGAGGCGAGCGATGGGAGGCGGCTCCAGTAGCGGCGAAGGGGTTGGTGGTGAGAAAAAAATTGAGGGGAGAGAGGACTTGCGTCGGGGTAGGGTCCACATGGTAATCGGCGATCGAAAATGCTAGACCTACGGAAAGATCTTTACGGAATAGAATTACAGAATAGAATTACGGAATGACTTGGCAACAATTAATTGGTTCAAAATTTTCGACCCGGGCAGTTGCAGGTTCGAGAGATGGGGTAGGGGGTTTCGACTCGGGCGGTTGGTCGTATCGGTGAGGATCAGAGAGGCATGTTGCGTGTCTGATGTGTTGCAGTGCAGCGCGTGTAGTGTACGTTGTGGTGCTACGGTTATGGTTAGTGTGTACTACGGCGGCGGGGATGGGTGTACGATTAGGGTTTGTGTTCGATGGTATTGGTTTTGTTCCACCGGTTGGGCCCTTAAGACCTGGCTGGTTAGGTCTAGGTTTGGGCTTGGTTTTGCTGGTTTGATAATTGGCCTGGCCTACGGGCCGGCTGCCACCCCCGTTTAGAAAGTACTTTTAATTATTTTCATTTATAGAACATTTTATAAATACCTTTTTAGACAAATAAAAGATCTAGATAGACCTATAGTTTCGGTTTGAAATAAAGAGGGAATATTTAGAAAACAAAATAGGCTTTTGAAAAATAGTTTTAGGCAGACATTTGCATGATGACATGACAATGCTCAAATGCAATGTGTCCGAGCATGCGATCATGATGATGCACAAAATAGAAACATAGAGCGATTTTTTAGTAGTGGTTTTACCCGGGTGCTACAATTAGACACCACTAAAAATGGATTTGGCCCTCAAAATCCACCTCATTTTACGGGGAAGAAGGTCGATTATCTGAATCTTCTTGCTTCGTGTAGATCTTCGCGGCACCACTAACAATGATCCTTGCTCCGTCTTGAAATCGACAACACCACCAACAAGAGTTCATTATTCATGTTTGTCGAGAGATCACTTCGTAGAAACAAAGACGAAGGTAGAGGTCTCAAAAGGTAAGGCCACCTCTAACTTACGCAGAAGGAGTAAAATTCCATTGATATACCGATTCAATGTATAAAAGCAAATGATAAGAGTAGTGGTATGGTCGCGACATCATCCCGCACTCAAAGCATTACTCTGTACATGAATAGAAGAATTATGCAACCAACTCTCAGAATTCAGACTGAATATCTTCATTAGATCTGACATAGATGTTACTTCAATAAAACATCATACATAGATGATACCGTCGTGTCGAAAAAACACCAGAAGACAAAAATATTTTATTTTTTATGAATTTTGGTCCACTAAAAGGTACAAGAGATGAAAGATTCATCAGATAGCATAAAATACGGATGTAGAAGCACCATTACAAGAGGTAGAAACAATACTCTGAAGGTACAACAAAAACGTAACGATGAGAATTCCTAGACTCAAAGAAAAGGGGATACTACTTTGTGGCCTGAAAGTCCGCAGGCGAAGGGAACGCGGGGCCCAAGTTCCGTGTAATCACCGTGATTCAAAAAGTTTAAGGGGTAATTACCGAGAGGGGCATTTCGAGTGAATGTTGGCCAAATCAAATATTTTCAAATCTTAGTCGTTATGTCAGGATATTCCGTTATATTAGTATATGACGTGCCCCAGTTGTGCCCCTACTAAGTCACCATCCACGTGCCGCATGGGCAAATCCATTTCTGTACTTTCCTAACCCCAACACTGAATCCGGTGGCGACGGCGGTCCTTTTTCTCCCTCCCACTACACTGAATCTGGTTTGGCGGCGGCAACGGTCGTTTTTCTCCCCGCCCCTCCCCTCCCCAACCACCCACACACACACACACACTGAATCCATAGGCGGCATGTCAAGCGAGGCCAATGTGTTAGCTACATCGGCGACTGATTCCGCTTCGTCGGAGCCAGCGTCTCGGGCACAACGCTAGACAAGTGAAGCAGCGACGGGGTCTGCAGCCCAGGTTAGCGAGGAGGTCAGCCAGAAGTCTGCTAATAGGGTACCTACAAGCAGCGGGTTGAAGAGAAAATCTAGGTCGGCGGCAAAGTGTTTGGCTGCAGTGCGGGGTCGTAACACAGATCTCGAAGAAAACCACCCGGGAGAAGAGCAAGAGGTGAATTTTTCCTATATGTTCCTTGTCTTGCAAATAGATTAGTTACTACAAAGTAGTGTCGAATTAACTAAAAGGTCCCCTTTTTAATCAAATTAGGAACAGCTTCGATGCAGCGGACCTATATGAGTTCACGGTTCATGTCCGCCAGTACACTGCAAAACTAGATTTTGGTTGCCAGAGAGTTGTGTTCGGGCATGATGTGCATCTGCTTGTCAACTATAAAGAGTTTGTGTCTGTTTCGCAGCTGATAGATATGCTTCATTCTAGAATTCCTTGGGGATCCATACAGAGGGCAAAATTGGTGTGGCATAACATGAGTGATACCTATGTGCAAATTGAGCACTCCCATGATCTGTAAATGCTTTGGGAGTGTTGTGAAGCTGATCGTCAGGTGAAAGTTGAAGCGATGATTGATGATATGTATTGCAGATACTGGAGATCTTGCTGCCAGAGCTTCTGCTGCTGGAGTTTACGGACCACCAGATGCTGATCAAGATAAGTTCAATATACACCTGGAGGTGGATTCATACACAGCAAAACTTGATGGCGGAGTTAGTAAGCAAATTTCGTCAGGTACTCTGGAGATAGCCATCGATTCCAAATACATAACTTTTGTTGAACTAAGGGAGATGATTGGTAAGGAAATCATTATTAGCCCTAAGCATATGGCACGACTCCGGTGGTGGCATCATAAGAAGCAGGAGTTCATAGAGGTTTTGGATACCGATGATCTGATGCAGATTATGCGACGAAAGAAGCAAACCAGGAAGGTGTTCTTCCTGGCTGCCATCTCTGATGTTGTTAGGCAGGTTGTAGTGGATGCAGAGGCCCCTGTTGTGGCTGAACAGAATGAGGCGATAGACGTTGATCAGATCTGATGAGAGCTGCTACCTAGGGCTTGTCAGATAGACCGCAGGGCTCCCCTGCATGTATTTATAACAAAGATTGTAGTTGCTTTGAAATTGTGTTGATGTGGTCGTGTTTGTTCAGAGATTGCAATCCAATGTTCTGCGAGCTGTTGAGATTTTTGGACATATCACTCGATGAAAGCATCATTGTTGTAATAAGATGCAAGTACATTGTAGTTGATATGATTGTGTTTGATGAGATGATGTGATAAATGTGTTTCTGAGATTATGATTGTTGAGATATTGTAATATAATGTGATGTGAGCTATTGGGATTTTGGGACATATCATTCATTGAAACCATCACTGAACAAGGTGATATATAAGTATCTTGTAGTTGACATAATTATGATGTAATATAATGCTCTGTGGGATCAGTAATTTGACTAATCGCTGGATAACTATCTGTTACTTAGAAGGAAGTACTATCATGGATAAACGAGCGTAGGGTTTAGGAAAAAACTTACTATGTAGGAGACGATGATCTATTGGACGCACAGGTCTAGGATTTAGGAATAAGGGTTAAGGGGTTAGTACAATAAACAGTTCATTACAAAGATTTTGTATGTTTCTATAAGTCAAACAAATTGGGAAGGAGGAAGTACATGATTAATATTACAAATTAAACTCAAGGAAGAGAAAAACTATTAGATATGAGATAGTAATCCAGCCACGGGACATTGTATCAATTAAACCATTGTAGCATGCCAATTTAGTCAACATTACAACCTTGACGCACTTCACTTTCCCCACTCCTTCTCTCTCCACTCACTACCCTCCTCTCTCTCTCCTCACCCTCGTTGACGTGTCGTCACGGCTGCATTCGCCATGCCTCCCTAGAACAACGAGAACGACCAGTCGAGCAGCGATAGCTTTCTCTCCGACATCGAGTCTTCCCTCCCCGATGTGAGTTCCTCTGTTTTCTTGGCAATGGTTAGGCATTGGTAATTACCTTGACCCAAGACTTGAAATGTGCATGCAATCGTGTTTATTTCTAGATTTTCATTCCCTTATAGGTACCACTCACGATCTACGACCCTGATTGGGAGGGCCTAGATCTCGATTGGGAAGTACCATGTGACCATGGGCTAAAACTGAGGAAATATGTTGTATTTGAAGACAGTAACACTGGTTTTTGGGCTGTACAAATCAAGTTTGCTTTCGTTATGTACAATGGCGACATGAAGAAAATTGTGTAGTCTTATGTTGATAATTAGGTACCGTGTTTTTTTAGGTTGGCCCGGTGTGTAAAGCAGTAGAGTGGGTGGATCTTGAGTGTCCAAACGTACTTAAGAAATTCTTGGCACAGTTGTGGGATATGTATGAGTTCGAAATGTCGGGGAGATTTATAAATGCCCATGATGCAGATGCATAAAATTACAAGCTCTTGGGAGGAAATAAGGAGCTAGAACAGGAAATCAAGCATTTGCGGTCAGAACTAAATGACACAATCAATGGGAGCTTGGTGGTGGGAACTGCACGGAAGATTCAGAAGGCAGAAAAGGAGAGGGATCAGCTCATGGAAGAGAATAAGAAGCTAGAGTACTGCATTGCGGAGCTGTTGAAGGATCTGAAGAAGGAGCGCGAGGTGAACAAGGACAAGCTATAGGCGATCAAGAAAATTTTAGATGAATTATTTGTGCCGTGGCAATATCTGAAACTAGTTAACTGTAAGGCTGTGTTTGGATGTATGCATTCAGCCTAGGTATTAGGTATTCGAGCATTCAGGAGCCGAATATCTAAAACTTGAGCGTTTGGATGTACTAGGTATTCAGGCTAGACATTTGGGCTCGATATCGAGATGGCCCGAATCAACTAGAAAGAACTCCTCCCGAAAGACGAGCCTCACCCCTCGACACCGTGTGGTATTAGGCCCGAATCATTTTTCCTCTTGTTCATGACCTTTGCCCTCGCTCCCGAACCCGCCGCCTCCCTCCTTCTTCACCTCTGGATAGTCCGGACACCGCCGCCTCCTTCCTTCTCCGCCACCGGCTAGGATGGGAACTGCTACCTTCCTTCCCGACCCCGTCGCCTCCCTTCCTGATCCCAGCTCCTCCCTCCCTGACCCTGCCGCCTCTCTCCTTCTGTGCCTCCGGATAGGCCCGACCCTGTCGCCTCCCTCCTTCTCTTCCTCCGGCGAGGCTAGGCACCGCCGCTTCCATTCCCGACCCTACCGCCTCCCTTCCCGACCCCGCCGCCTCCATCCTCCTCTCTGGACTTTAGATCGAGCGAGGGAATAGGTAAATCGAGCGACCACCGACAGCCTCCATCCTCCGGCGGCCATCGGCGCCATTGCCCTCCACCTCGGCCTCCATCCCCTCCGCTTGTTCCTGCCGCCCCCTCATATTCTCTCTCTGCAAGATTTGACCATCCAAATGCAATACACCACTTTGACCATCCAAACAAGATTTGGCATTCAACTAGGATATCAATTCTAGCTACCAAATATCTAAACATCCAAACAAAAATATTGACATTGATCTCAATGCAAATGTCCCATGGTTTTGATATCTCAACGAATGCAATGCCTAGCCTCCCAATGCATACATCCAAATGGAGCCTAAGACTTGCAGTTGTGATATCTTGACTAATCCAAACTCAATCCTTGAGCAAAATAACCTTTTAGAAGAAAGCATAGTTTTCATAGAGAGAGGTCCATGTTTACAAAATCACTACTACATGGATAAAACATGATTTGGTCCGTCAGAACACATAGTTTGGAAACTAACTTCAGAGGAACTTATAATTTGTAGCGAGCCTGGCATTGTGTTCCTTCTTGAGAAGCTCCAATTCGAGGGTTCGTTCGATCAGATCTGCTTTGGTTTTTACCTGCTCCCTCAGTACTTGGACTTGCGCCTCCCGCTGGTTCAAGCGATCCGTCTGGGAAGCGACAAGCTTATCAGTAAGCTTAAGATTATCCACCATGAGATCATTGATGATGTCCTCCTTCGCATGCACCAAGGTGATACTTTTGTCGTGAAGTTCCTTCCAGCCGGCGATGTCCACCTTCAGATTGTTGCACTTGTCATAAAGGATGGTGACTTATTCTCTCAGGCGGTCATGGGACACTTTCTGAAAATTTTGCTTCTCCATTTGGATAGCCATCTTGTCCTTTAGCCAGGTCGGTAGTTCTGGGTTGAGCTTTCGCCTCTTCTGCTGCAACAAAAATACGTGGTTATTTTCCACAATTTAAACAATTAACTAGTGTCAAAGTCATAATTTGAAGGACAGAGCAATCAAGGATTGTTCAAAATTTAATAGAATCAACTAGTGGCATAGTCCTAATTCCAGAGATAATGTCAGAGCAATATAGGCTTTTTCCCAATTCAACTAGATAAACTAGAGGCATACTTCTAATTTATATGATAGAGAAATATACCATTTTTCCAATTCAATAGGATAAAGTATTGGCATAGTCCTAATTTCAATTTCAGAGCAATATAGCCTTTTTCCCAATTCAACAAGATAAAGTAGTGGCACAGTCCTAATTTCAATTTTAGAGCAATAAAGCCTTTTTCCCAATTCAACAACATAAAGTAGTGGCATGGTCCTAATTTCAATTTGAAATCAATGTGGGACTACATCCAACTAAGGTTGCTGTGGGTTTTTCCAATGTAACCAAATAGTAGTGGCATAGTCATAATCTAATTCCAATCTCAGATACATAATGCAAAAAAGGATGATGACCATTCATGAGAACACAAACCCATAATTTAGTTGACATGAAAGTAAGATAAACAGAGAAATAAGGAGTTGCTCCAAGATTCCTTAATTGCACAACATATATAAATTACAAAAGCAGCGGAGCATGAACTGAGATTCCTGCCCCCCTCTACTATGAATCTGAATTGGGCATTGTCGTTAGCTCCCCGTTCTCCTTGTTTGGACTCTTGGGCACCGTGAGACCTTGGACCATGTCCTCCTTCATCTGTCTCAATGAATCCAGGCAATGGTCACTATCATTGTAGGCTTCGATGGCAGCCTTTGCTTCGATGATGCATTCTCTACGTGTCTCGGTGGCTTCGTTCAGCAAGAGGACGCAACTATTCTAGAGATTCTTCTTGTCACACAAGATATTTGTAATTAAGTTGATGGCAGGTCTTGTTTGGACAAGCTGTGTGTGATCAACTTCTACAGCTCGTTGATCACCTTCTACAGCTCATCACGCTCTGCTTCGAGCCTCTTGTTGTTAAGTGAAAAATCAAGCATGATCTCCTTCTGCAGAGACAAACGCCTTCGAAGGCGATCATTAGCATGGGTTAAGGAGCATGAACCCTGCAGTTGGTTGTCTATCTTGGCATTGATCACAGCCACCTTGTCATAGCAATCGGCTTTCGCTTGCTCCATTGTTCATGTTATTTAAAATGGGTACTTTATAATTGTACTGCATGTTCCAGGGAAGCACAATATTCAAGTCACAAAAACCCAAAATGTGTCTACGAAGATTGAGCGTGGCCCCTACTTGGTGGCTACTTGCGGGTAGACACGATAATATTTCCACATTTAGAATATCAAAAATAAAACTAAATGCATGTCGGGATTTCCTACCTTGCTCAGCCGGGGAACAGGGCCGAACGGGTCATGTGACGTCGCCGCGATCATGCTAGTTTTAGGATCCATGAACGCCCTCGAATATATAGAAGAGTAAGAAGAAGAAGAAGAAGAAGAAGAAGAAGACATAGCAGAAGAAGAAGAAGAAGACTGTACCAGGAGGAGCCCTGGCCTACTGCAACATTCAGCGCCACCGCTGCCATCAAGCTGCTTTCAGGGTCCACGGCCGCCCTGGAATATGTAGCATAGTAATAAGAAGAAGAATAAGAAGTAGACATAGAAGAAGAAGAATAAGAAGAAGACTGTACCAGGAGGAGCACTGGCCTGCTGCAACATGCAGCGCCGCCGCCATCTTTCTACTTCTAGGGTCCACGGCCGCCCTAGAATATGTAGCATAGTAATAAGAAGAAGAATAAGAAGTAGACATTGAAGAAGAAGAAGACTGTACTGCTAGGAGCCCTGGCCTGCTGCAACATACAGCGTTGCCACCGCCATCGTGCTGCTTTTAGGGTCCATGACAGCCCTGGAATATGTAGCATAGTAATAATAATAAGAAGAAGAAGTAGACATAGAATAAGAAGACTATACCGGGAGGAGCCCTAGTCTGATGCAACATGCAGCGCCGCCGCCACCATCGTGCTGCTTTCAGGGACCACGGCCGCCCTGGAATATGTAGCATAGTAATAAGAAGAAGAAGAATAAGTAGACATAGAAGAAGAAGAGAAAACAGAGAAGAAGAAGACTATACCGGGAGCGGCAGGAGCCCCAGCCCGCTGGAACATTCAGCACCATTGCTAGGAGAGATTGGGTCTGTGTGCAAGGGGGATTGAGCAGCTGGTTGAGCAGTAAGTCCAAGGTGGCGATTTTTCTCCATTCTCTCCGCTCGCATGGTCAATTTGCCTCTCCTCTGGGGAGCAATGGCTAATGCCGATGGAGGAAGGTGGGGGCAGGAGAAAGAATAAAGTGATGGGAGGGGGAGAATGGTCAAAGAGTCCAGTCCGTGGGACAGTCTTATACAAGACCACCATTTACTCTAGTGCTATCTCAACATACATCCACCGTTGATTTGTTAATCGAAGGCCTATGTAACTTCCTTCTCAAAGAAGCGTGACTGGCAGAACTAGGGAATAAAACCCCAAAGTCCACACAATGGAACTCGATTGGACTGACTTGAAGATGGAAGATTTAGCGGGGGCTTCGACATGCGCCGCCTAGTATCCCGTGGATAGGGGTGGGACTACGAGGGAGGAAGTAATTATGGGTTTCACGTCTAGCGTCCGTGCTCAAGGGTTTGTCATGACGCGTGCAACTACTGCATGGACAGAACATGTTGGAATGTTCAACTCCACATCGATAGGCACAAACTGGACACTACCCAACGCTGCCACACGACGCATTCTGTGGTTTGTTACGTGACAACACTCCTAGTACGTAGATATTTTATGATGTAGCACAATTTTTACGTGACTAGACTATGATATGCTCCTGGCGCCACTAATAGGATAAGCACCCAACTCTGTGTACCCACCATCGCGCATTTACGAACAACTTCCTCGCGCATCATGGAACCATGTCGTGGCAGTGGCAGATCCTTGCCGGAGGTTGACCGTCTTGCATCACCTGCTTGTCGCAGCATCGTTTGTGTCGGCTGGCAGCCATCTGAGGAACCACGACGTGTCCAACCGTGCCTGGATCCATCGACATTGGTGTTGGGAATATGCCCTAGAGGCAATCATGTATGATGATATTTCCCATTGTATTCATAAAGAGATTAAGTTGTCCTTGTATAAACATCTGATGTGTATGATTGAATATGTGATTCAATTGTGAAACTATACATTCATGTTGTTTGTACTAAATATCCTTGGTCGTAGAGGTTGTGTTGGACACATAACTTAGACCAATGTGAAAGTCAGCTGATGCCTCGGTTCCACTTGTCATGGGCATGGAGATGCCATTCTGACTTACACGGATTCGGCTAAATAGTTTAGAGAGTCGGATTGACCCATATTGAGGTAAAACGAGCAAGTTGTCATTTTTATATCTCAATCAATGTAATCCTTAGACCTGAGGTTGTTGCATAGTCTGAGTTGAGGATCACTGACTTAGGTTCTGTCAAACGATGATCCGTTACTGGGTAGTTATAAAGGCAGAGTTCGGGTCGACTGAGAATCAAGCTACATGATGTGAATAACCAAGATGGGATTTTGCCCCTCTATTTGGAGAGATATTCTCTGGGCCCTCTCAGATGATATGATTCAGAGAGCATGGCCATGCATGACTCGGTTAAGTGTTAACCGAGGCGATCGACTAAGAGTTAGTCAGATGAATCACTTATCTCGGATCGAGAAGAGAGTCGGACTATTTAAGGTATGACAAATATTCGCCTATAGTCTGACAAGGTATATCGTGAGGAAAAAGGGACTCGGACGTAAGTCGCATTGGAAAGGCAAGTCGTCATGACTCTTTGGTACTTGGGAGTTGGCAGATTCTGCTAGGAGCCGCTACCGACTGATCGATTGAGATTCGTAATCCAATCATGTCCACATTGCCATGAGCCTACGGGGTCACACACTTAAGAGCGGGAGCAAGATCAGATTGGATCTGAACCAGAAATCTGGTTGGGTTGGACCCGAGCAGGATTTGGACTGAGTCAGTGAGTCGGACTCATGGTGACTAATATTATATGGGCTTTAGTGAATGGGCCACGAGTGAGTGGACCCCACGTTCACCCCCTATATATTATGGGGTGCAGAAACCCAGGAGGGGATCGGTTAGGTCATTCCATGAATTGGAAACCCTAGATCCACAGCAGTCCTGCCGTTGTACTGAACCTAGTAGTTCACCTCCAGCGCTCCTCCTTGTACGTGTGGACACCAGCAGAGGCGTTGTACCATTAGCGCTTGGACGATTGTCGATTGGATCGAGATCACATGGACTGGACTGCATCAACTGACGCGCTACATCAGTAATCCGCAACCGCGCGTCTAGTGGTAAACCTCGTGGCCTTATACCTCAGCTAGATCTTGGGATCATCGTGTTAGAGGGAAAAAGTTTTTTTTATCTCTACGTGGCCCAACAATCGGCGCTCGAGGACACCGCAACGTCAAAGCTTGTCGTACCCACCGCACCCGAGAAGCGCGTTGCACCGGTAGAGACGGAGGAGCGCCAAGCAGCAGCCAAAACGGAGGAGCGCTAGAGGAAAGCATGCGAGACCACCATGAAGAAGGGCATGAGGAATAAAGGAGCCAGCGAGGAGGACGACTCCGACTCGGGCAACGAGGAGGCGTCCATCGAGTAGTTGGAGGCAGAAGCAGAGGAGAGTGACATCGACCCGTGGGACTACGAGGAGGAGGACTTCGACGAGGAGAAGGCGTGTATATACGAGGAGGGAGTTTCTGACGAGTCATCGCAGGACACTGCCGCCGCCACCGATGTGGACGATGACGACGAGTAATGTTCTATTGTTAGTATTGTTATTACATATTTAACTGCCACATCCTGCATTGTAATTGTTGTAACTACCATGTCGTGTGTAATAATACTGGGATGTTGCTACTATAACAATTTCGTGTGGCCGTTAGATCAAAGAGGATCAATGGTTGGCTGGCATGATCCGCGTGTCAGTTGTCTAACCAATCAGGGTGTGCTGGTTTCTACGTGAGCTATAATAAGGGCTTTTCTGAGTATTCGTGACTAGCATAGAGGCAAAATCTGAGCAAACATGGCTACCAACCCTAGATTCCCCCCCTCGCTGCCCAGAACATGGAACCACTCCATGGATTGATCCCAAACCCGGCACCTAGCTCCCTCTCGGCATCGAAAGCAACTTTTCCAACTAGAGATTTTGTGGTGCTTTGGAGAAATCCCGAATTTCCATTTTCTGAACCCGAAAAACCGGAATTTTCCCAAAGGAGGTGCAAATTAGGGTGCGCCCATGCTCCCGAGGCAATTTCGACGCATGCTACACCATGGTGCATGGCCATTCCCGGGAGGTGGGTATTTATCTCGTGTTGCAGGCATATACTATATTTTTAATCTGTTACAGCCTGGTAAATGCGGTTTCTAACTGTATGTACCCTATAAGACACTCTCAATTTTCAGGGAAAAATGGTTTGTGGTGCCCCATGGGGTACCTAGGATGGATGCATGCCTGGGTTCAAGATTGCACCGATGTCACGTTGTCACAGCCGTTGGCGGGTTTCGCCGTTTTCTTAGGCAGCACCAACCAAATCTAAAAAAGATAAAAAAAACATGAAATCAGCTCCTAGAGCCCTTGCATGTGACCCACTCCCATCATAAAATCATAGGCAGGGCATGCCAGGTCCTTTGGCACCCAAGGCACCACCAGGATGTCTATTGAGTGTGAGTTAACATGGCTTCTAACCCTAGATCCCCCTCGCTTCCCAGAACATGGAACCACTCCATGGATTGAGCCCAAACCCGGCACCTAGATCCCTCTTGGCATCGTAAGCGACTTCTCCAACTAGAGATTTCGTGGTGCTTTGGATAAATCTCGACTTTCCATTTTCTGAACCCGAAAAACCGGTGTTTTCCCAAAGGAGGTGCAAGATTAGGGCGTGCCCATGGGCCCGAGGAAATTTCCACGCTTGCTCAACCATGGTGCATGGCCATTCCTGGGAGGTGGGTATTTATCTCGTGGTGCAGGCATATACTGTATTTTTTTAGTTACGGCCCGGTAAATGCGGTTTCTAACTATATGTACCCTATAAGACACTCTCAATTTTCAGGGAAAAATGGTTTGGGGTGCCCCATGGGATACCTTGGCTAGATGCATGCCTGGGTCCAAGATTGCACCGATCGTTGCATTGCTGCCACCGTCAGCGCATTATGCCGTTTTCTTGGGCAGCACCAAACAAAATCTAAAAAAATAAAAAAACGTGAAAATGGCTCGTGGAGCCCGTGCATGTGACTCACTGCCCTCATAAAATCATAGGCAGGGCATGCCAGGTCCTTTGGAACCCAAGGAACCACCAGGATGTCTATCGAGTGTGAGTTAACATGGCTTCGAACCCTAGATCCCCCCTCACTGCCTAGAATATGGAACCACTCGATGGATTGAGCCTAAAACCGGCACCTAGCTCCCTCTCGGCATCGCAAGCGACTTACCCAACTAGATATTTTGTGGTGCTTTGGAGAAATATCGACTTTCCATTTTTTGAACACGAAAAATAGGCGTTTTCCCAAAGTAGGTGTAAGATTACGGCGCTCCCATGGGCCCGAGGCAATTTCCACGCATGCTACAACATGGTGCAGGCATTTACTGTATTTTTTGAGTTACTTCGGGGGTAAATGCGGTTTCTAACTATATGTATCCTATAAGACACTCTCAATTTTCAGGGAAAAATGGTTTCCGGTGCCCCATGGGATACCTAGGCTGGATGCATGCATGGGTCCAAGATTGCACCGACCATCGCGTTGTCGTGGCTGCCAGCGGGTTTCGCAGTTTTCTTGGACACCACCAAACAAAATAAAAAACGTGAAAATGGGTCCTGGATCCGTTGCATGTGACCCACTGCCCTCATAAAATCATAGGCAGGGCATGCCAGGTCCTTTGGCACCTAAGGCACCACCAGGATGTCTATCGAGTGTGAGTTAACATGGCTTCCAACCCTAGATTCCAACCCCCCGCTGTCGAGAACGTGGGACCAGTCCATGGATTGAGCCCAAACCCGACACCTAGCTCCCTCTCGGCATCATAAGCGACTTCTCCAACTAGATATTTCGTGGTGCTTTGGAGAAATATCGAATTTCCATTTTCTGAACCCGAAAAACCGGTGTTTTCACAAATGAGGTGCAAGATTAGGGCGCGCACATGGGCCCGAGGTAATTTCCATGCATGCTACACCATGGTGCATGGCCATTCCCAGGAGGTGGGTATTTACCTCGTGGTGCAGGAATATACTGTATTGTTTTGAGTTACGGCCCAGTAAATGCGGTTTCTAACTGTATGTACCCTATAAGACACTCTCAATTTTCAGGGAAAAATTGTTTGGGGTGCCGCATGGGGTACATAGGCAGGATGCATGCCTGGGTCCAAGATTGAACCGACCGTCGTGTTGCGGCGACCGCCAGTGGGTTTGATCGTTTTCTTGGGCAGCACCAAAGAAAATCTAAAAAAATAAAAAAACGTGAAAACGGATCCTGGAGCCATTGCATGTGACCCACTGCCCTCATAAAATCATAGGCAGGGCATGACAGGTCCTTTGGCACCCAAGGCACCACCAGCATGTCTATCGAGTGTGAGTTAACGTAGCTTCCAACCCTAGATCCCCCTCGCTGCCCAGAACATGGAACCACCCCATGGATTGAGCCCAAACCCGGCACCTTGCTCCCTGTCGGGATCACAAGTGACTTCTCCAACTAGAGATTTCATGGTGATTTGGAGAAAACACGACTTTCCATTTTCTGAACCCAAAAAACCGCTGTTTTCTCAAAGGAGGTGCAAGATTAGGGCGCGCCCATGGGCCCGAGGCAATGTCCTCGCATGCTACACCGTTGTGTATAGCCATTCCCCGGAGGTGGGTATTTATCTCATGGTGCAGGCATATACTATATTTTTTTGAGTTACGGCCCGGTAAATGCGATTTCTAACTGTATGTATCATATAAGACACTCAATTTTTAGGGAAAAATTGTTTGGGGTGCCCCATGGGGTAGCTAGGATGGATGCATGCCTGGTTCCAAGATTGCACCGACCGTAGCATTGCCGCGGCCGCCGGCGGGTTTCACCATTTTCGTGGGCAGCACCAAACAAAATCTAAAAAAAAACGTGAAAACGACTCCAAGAGCCCTTGCATGTGACCCACTGCCCTCATAAAATCATAGGCATGGCATGCCAGGTCCTTTGGCACCCAAGGCACCACCATGATGTCTATCGAGTGTGAGTTAACATGGCTTCCAACCCTAGTTTCCCCCTCGCTGCCCAGAACATGGAACCACTCCATGGATTGAGCCCAAACCCGGCACCTAGCTCCCTCTCAGCATTGTAAGCGACTTCTCCAACTAGAGATTTCATGGTGCTTTGAAGAAATCTCGACTTTCCATTTTCTAAACCCGAAAAATAGGCGTTTTCCCAAAGGAGGTGCAATATTAGGGCGCACCCATGGGCCCGAGGCAATTTCCACGTATGCTACACCATAGTGCATGGCCATTCCCGGGAGGTGGGTATTTATCTCGTGGTGTAGGCATATACTGTATTTTTTTGAGTTACGGCCAGGTAAATGCGGTTTCTAACTATATGTACCCTATAAGACACTCTCAATTTTCAGGGGAAAATGGTTTGGGGTGCCCTATGGGGTACCTTGGCTAGATGCATGCCTGGGTCCAAGATTGCACCGAATGTCATGTTGTTGCAGCCACCAATGGGTTTTGCCGTTTTCTTGGGCAGCACCAAACAAAATCTAAAAAAAATAAAAATACATGAAAACGGCTCCTGGATCCCTTGCATGTTCCTCACCTCCCTCATAAAATCATAGGCAGGGCATGCCAGGTCCTTTGGCACCCAAGACACCACCAGGATGTCTATCGAGTGTGAGTTAACATGGCTTCCAACCCTAAATCCCCCCTCGCTGCCAGAACATGTAACCACTCCATCGATTGAGCCTAAACCCGGCACCTAGCTCCCTCTCGGCATCGCAAGCGACTTCTCCAACTAGAGATTTCGTGGTGCTTTGGAGAAATCTCGACTTTCCATTTTCTGAACCCGAAAAACCGGTGTTTTCCCAAAGTAGGTGCAAGATTACGACGCTCCCATGGGCCCGAGGAAATTTCCACGCATGCTACACCTTGGTGCATGGCCATTCCCGGGAGGTGGGTATTTATCTCGTGGTACAGGCATATACTATATTTTTTTAAGTTACGGCCCGGTAAATGCGGTTTCTAACTGTATGTATCCTATAAAACACTCTCAATTTTTAGGGAAAAATAGTTCGTGGTGCCCTATGGGTTACCTAGGTTGGATGCATGGGTCCAAGACTGCACCGACCATCGCGTTGCCACGGCCGCCGACGGGTTTCGCCATTTTCTTGGGCACCACAAAACAAAATAAAAAAAATGTGAAAACGGCTTCTGTAGCCCTTGCATGTGACCCACTTCCCTCAGAAAATCATAGGCAGGGCATGCCAGGTCCATTGGAACCCAAGGCACCACCAGGATGTCTATCGAGTGTGAGTTAACATGTCTTCCAATCCTAGATTCCACCCCTCGCTGTCGAGAACATGGAATCACTCCATGGATTGAGCCTAAACCCGGCACCTAGCTCCCTCTCAGAATCATAAGAGACTTATCCAACTAGAGATTTCGTGGTGCTTTGGAGAAATCTCGACTTTCCATTTTTTGAACCCAAAAAACTAGAGATTTCCCAAAGGAGGTGCAAGATTAGGGCGCGTACATGGCTCAAGGCAATTTTCACGCATGCTACACCATGGTGCATGGCCATTCCCGGGTGGTGGGTATTTATCTCGTGGTTCGGGCATATACTATCCTTTTTTGAGTTACTGCCCGGTAAATGCGGTTTCTAACTTGATGTACCCTATACGACACTCTCAAATTTTAGGTAAAAATGGATTGGGGTGCCCCATGGGGTACGTAGGCTGGATGCATGCCTGGGTCCAAGGTTGCACCGACAGTCACGTTGCAACGTGTGCCGGCTGATTTCGCTTGTTTCTTGGGCAGCACCAAACAAAATCTAAAAAACGGCTCCTGGAGTCCTTGCATGTGATCTACTACCCTCATAAAATCATAGGCAGGGCATGCCAGGTCCTTTGGCACCCAAGGCACCACCAGGATGTCTATCGAGTGTGAGTTAGCATGGCTTTCAACCCTAGATTCCCCCCTCGGTGCCCAGAACATGGAACCACTCTATGGATTGATCCCAAACCCGGCACCTAGCTCCCTCTCGGCATCACAAGCTACTTCTCCAACTAGAGATTTTGTGGTGTTTTGGAGAAATCTCGACTTTCCATTTTCTGAACCCGAAAAACCAGCGTTTTCCCAAAGGAGGTGCAAGAGTAGGGCGCGCCCATGGGCTCGAGGAAATTTCCACGCATGCTACAACATGGTGCATGGCCATTCCCGGGAGTTGGGTATTTATCTCCTGGTGCAGACATATACTGTATTTTTTTGAGTTATGGCGCTGTAAATGTGGTTTCTAACTATATGTACCTTATAAGACACTCTCAAATTTCAAGGAAAAATGGTTTGGGGTGCCCCATGTGGTACCTAGGCTAGATGCATGCCTGGGTCCAAGATTGCACCGACCATCGCGTTGCCGCGGCTGCCGGTGGTTTTCGCCATTTTCTTGGGAAGCACCAAACAAAATCTAAAAAATATATAAAAACGTGAAAACGGCTCCCGGATCCCTTGCATGTGACCCACTGCCTCATAAATCATAGACAGGGCATGCCAGGTCCTTTGGCACCCAAGGCACCACCAGGATGTCTATCGAGTGTGAGTTAACATGGCTTCCAACCCTAGATTCCTCCCCCCTCGCTGCCCAGAACATGGAGCCACTACATAGATTGAGCCCAAACCCGGCACCTAGCTCCCTCTCGGCATCGCAAGCGACTTCTCCAACTAGAGATTTCATGGTGCTTTGGAGAAATCTCGACTTTCCATTTTTGAACCCGAAATACCGGCGTTTTCCCAAAGGAGGTGCAAGATTAGGGTGTGCCCATGAGCCCGAGGCAATTTCCACGCATGCTACACCATGGTGCATGGCCATTACCGGGAGGTGGGTATTTATCTCGTGGTATAGGCATATACTGTATTTTTTTGAGTTATGGCCCGGTATATCTGTATGTACCCTATAAGACACTCTCAATTTTTAGGGAAAAATGGTTTGGGGTGCCCCATGGGGAACTTAGGCTAGATGCATTGTTGTGTCCAAGATTGCACGAACGTCACGTTTCCGCGCCTGCCGGCTGGTTTCGCCATTTTCTTTGGCAGCACCAAACAAAATATAAAAAAACATGAAAACGGCTCCTGGATCCCTTGCATGTGACCCACTGCCCTCATAAAATCATAGACAGGGCATGCTAGGTCCTTTGGCACCCAAGGCACCACCAGGATGTCTATCGAGTGTGAGTTAACGTGGCTTCCAACCCTAGATTCCCCCCCCCCCCCTCTCTTCCCAGAACAAGGAACCACTGCATGGATTCATCCTAAAGCCGACACCTAGCTCCCTCTCGACATCACAAGCCACTTCTCCAACTAGAGATTTCGTGGTGCTTTGGAGAAATCTCGACTTTCCATTTTTGAACATGAAAAACCAGCATTTTCTTAAAGGAGGTGTAAGATTAGGGCGTGCCCATGGGCCCGAGGCAATTTCCATGCATGCTACACCATGGTCCATGGCCATTCCCGGGAGGTAGATATTTATCTCGTGGTTCAGGCATATACTGTATTTTTTAGTTACGCCCCGGTAAATGCGGTTTTAACTGTATGTACCCTATAAGACACTCTCAAATTTCAGGGCAAAATGGTTTGGGGTACCCCATGAGGGTACCTAGGTTGGATGCATGTCTGGGTCCAAGATTGCACTGACCTTCATGTTGTTGCGGCTGCCAGCTGGTTTCGCGTTTTCTTGGGAAGCACCAAACAAAATCTAATAAAACGTGAAAACGGCTCCTCGAGCCCTTGCATGTGACCCACTATCCTCATAAAATCATAGGCAGGGCATGCCAGGTCCTTTGGCACCCAAGGCACCACCAGGATGTCTATCGAGTGTGAGTTAACATGGCTTCCAACCCTAGATGCCCTGCTCGCTGCCCAGAACATGGAACCACTCCATGGATTGATCCCAAAACCGTCATCTAGCTCCCTCTCAGCATCGCAAGCTACTTCTCCAACTAGAGATTTTGTGGTGCTTTGGAGAAATCTCGACTTTCATTTTCGGAACCCAAAAAACCAGCGTTTTCCCAAAGGAGGTACAAGATTAGGATGCGCCCATGGGCTCGAGGCAATTTCCACGCATGCTACACCATGGTGCATGGCCATTCCCGAGAGGTGGGTATTTATCTCCTAGTGCAGACATATACTGTATTTTTTTTGAGTTACGGCCCGGTAAATACGGTTTCTAACTTATGTACCCTATAAGACACTCTCATTTTTTAGGTAGAAATGTTTTGGGGTTCCCCATGGGGTACCTAGGCTAGATGAATGCCTGGGTCAAAGATTGCACCGACCGTCGCGTGCCGCAGCCTCCTGCGGGTTTCGTCGTTTTCTTGGGCAGCACCAAACAAAATATAAAAAATATAAAAAACGTGAAAATAGCTCCTGGATCCCTTGCATGTGACCCACTGTCCTTATAGAATCATAGGCAGGGCATGCTAGGTCCTTTGGCACCCAAGGCACCACCAGGATGTCTATCGAGTGTGAGTTAACATGACTTCCAACCCTAGATTCCCCCCCTCGTTGCCCATAACATGGAATCTCTGCATGGATTCATCCCAAACCCGGCACCTAGCTCCCTCTCGGCATCGCAAGCGACTTCTCCAACTAGAGATTCCATGGTGCTTTGGAGAAATCTCGACTTTCCATTTTCTGAACCCGAAAACCAGCGTTTTCCCAAAGTAGGTGCAAGATTAGGGCGCTCCCATGGGCCCGAGTCAATTTCCCCGCATGTTATACCATGGTGCATGGCCATTCCCAGGAGGTGGGTATTTATCTTGTGGTGCAGGAATATAGTGTATTTTTTTTAGTTACAGCCTGGTAAATGCAGTTTCTAACTGTATGTACCCTATAATACACTCTCAAATTTTAAGGAAAAATGGTTTGGGGTGCCCTATGCGGTACCTAGGCTAGATGCATGCCTGGGTCCAAGATTGCACCGACCATCGCGTTGCCGCGGCTGCCGGTGGTTTTCGCCGTTTTCTTAGGAAGCACCAAACAAAATCTAAAAAATATATAAAAACGTGAAAACGGCTCCCGGATCCCTTGCATGTGACCCACTGCCTCATAAAATCATAGACAGGGCATGCCAGGTCCTTTGGCACCCAAGGCACCACCAGGATGTCTATCGAGTGTGAGTTAACATGGCTTCCAAACCTAGATTCCCCTTCCCCATCGCTGCGCAGAACATGGAACCACTCCATGGATTGAGGCCAAACCCGGCACCTAGCTCCCTCTCGGCATCGCAAGTGACTTCTCCAACTAGAGATTTCGTGGTGCTTTGGAGAAATCCCGACTGTCCATTTTTTGAACCCAAAAAACCGATGTTTTCCCAAAGGAGGTGCAATATTAGGGCCTTCTAGAAGCCCCCCCCCCCCCCCCCCCCGCCGCCCCACGGGGCGAGGTTGATTCTGCGTCCCAATTGTAAGGAACCGTTGGATCAGGGAGAATGGACGATAAGGATCGTCCTTTGCAATAGCGATCCGTGAGTACGCATTTATGCGTCCCTATTGGCCCTGGCAACCACCAGTGGGCTTACCTCCTTGACTTTATAAACGCGACCGTGTGGCCAAGGCTCAAACCCCGTTCGTTCCCTGCAACTGACGTCAGCACGAGCGTCAAATCCTACTGAATGAAACAGCACCTCTCCATGGAGAGGCCTCGTATTACCATGCACAAGGTCGAGTTGTTCGCCCAGTACGACATACTTGCGCTACCGGCCGGCTACGAGATCAGCTACGCCGGGGTGCCCGTGGCGCCGCTCCTGTGCGGCATCGCGTTGTCGAGGAAGATCGAGGAGCGTCGCCGCTAGCTCCCGAAGCGGAATAGGGAAATGGACTGATACACGCACACCTGCGCGTACTGGCCAATGTGCTTCAAGAAGGAGCGGGAGGCATTGATTTAGATTTACAGAGCTCACCGTTCGGAGATCCACCCAGATCTGCGCAACCCCGAAGGGAGGCAGCGCTTCTGGGCTGTGCCTGGGCGTATGCCCTCCACCGTTATCGATGTTGCGTGCCGTGCAGCACTCGTGAAGAGGAATGACCCCAGGCTCGTCCTCATCGATTCAGACTCGGAAGAGGCAGACGGCGACACGAAGGACGTCGTGCACGACGAAGATAGCGGGAGCGGCATAGTCGATTAGGGTCACTTGAGTCTAAATTTAATCTATGTACGGTATCTTTAATGACCTCTTCGAATAGAATGGCCAAGTTGTGAGAGCGTGTACAACGTTGTTTCAGTCTAGCAAAAATCTTAGACACGAGTCTTACAGAGGGAAATATGCTACAATGTTTAGACACACTGATTGGCCCCACTGTTAGAATAAAATACCTATTTAAAATGGATATTTTCTTATTCTTTTCTTCTCATCAAAGCTCTTTTCTTGTACAGCGTCGGTTGAGTCTAAAGAAAAGCTTAGACACGAATCTAGCAAAACCAAGTATGCTCCAGTGTTTAGATACACCGGTAGGTCCCTCTACTGGAATAAAAAACCTATTTATGAAGACTCTTTTCTTATCATTTTTTTCTTGCCAAAGCTTTGTTTCCTCTTAAAGAGAATCAATGACCCTGACGTTGCTAATGCGACATCGCTGACAAAGACTAGGCGAGGCTGATGGGACGGTACACTGTCTCTGCTCCTAGCACTTGATGGCATAGTCATAATTTTGGTGTGTGTCAGAGGAGAAGGGGACGTGCGTATCCGCAAAAAATCTGCTCCCCGCTTGCTAGTCTAGCCGGCGTCTTTGATACAGCTACGCACTATAGAAGACCGACGACGCAACACGCAAACACTTCTCGATCAAAGAGCCTCCCATCTTCTCCATCTAGTGCGCACTTCGTTCTCGCCCGTAGAATCGGTTCTTGCAGGACGCCATCACTCTCCTCCAAGAAACCCCAACAATAATGAATTCTCCCTCGCCCCCAGTTCATCAGGACTCAATAGAGGATTCGATGCACAAGATTTCGTACGGTGGCTAGAGAAAGTTCTGGGACGACGCCTTTGGAGAAATCGCTATGCGTATGGAAACTACCAGTGCTGTCAGGCTAGCCGCATGCTCCAAGGAGTTACGCCGCCAAGTCGCTGGCGGAAAAGGTAGCAGATGCCCCAACAACGGCTGCAGGACATTGGTCGCCTTCCACGACTTCCTCAACCAGAAGATGGCATGCCCGCACGGCCCGTGCTACTGCCTTGAGCCTGGATATAAGTTCGCCACCTCGCCCACAACGCTCCTCGCCCTCCTCTAAAAATCCCACTTGATGGAAGTGCACAGTTTCCACTACAGTGTGGAACACAGGTACATCTCTCAGCCTTTGCTGGCACCTGGCTCATGGAGAGTAGAGACCGTCGTATCCAGGGATGATGGTACAGTGTTCACAGTGCGATTTGACATGCTCCACTCTAGCCTCGCCATATCCGTCGAGTGCGTCAGGTCGGTGGCATACAAGTTTCCGCGGTACATGGTGGAGTTGCACTTATATAAACCTTCAATGATGGGAGGAGACCAGGAGGAGTTCGCTGAATATAGCCTGTTTTTCGAGTCGAAGAGCAGCGCGTCACCGGCTGCCGCTAGGATGACTAAAGATTTACGGAATTTTCTGATTAATAAACATGATAGGTTCACCCTGTATTACTCATTCTGCATCCACAAGGTGGTAGATGATAGATATGACCATCTTGATTATGATGATCTACCGTTAAAATTTGGGATTAGGTATTGATGTTGATTCTAGTCGACCAAGGTTTTAAGAGATAAAACAAGAACTGGTTCAAGCGCGTCAACTAGTGCATGAACATTGCAGATCTCTTGAAGTTTGGCGGAAAGGAAAAAATCAGTTGTGGTTGAACGATCGATGAACTTACGTCCTCTCAAGGCAATTGGCTAGCCAACTTTTATGGTGGAAATCTGCAGTTTCTATAGTGTAGAAAAGTTAAGTTCAGAGACTAACTCTGCAGAATGTCTTTCGTAGAGGCAATATCCCCCTTTTGAGCAGCTATCCCATACTATAGTATGGAACTAGTTCAGAAGTAACCAAATACTATCAAGATGTATATATTATTCAATTACTACCGGCGGTTGAATTTAGTTTACTGTCATACTTATCCGAGGCAAACAAGATTCAGATAACATTTTATGAACTGGTCTTGGATGGTTTATTAATGCAAGTTCCATGAAGAATCACGCACCAGCTCGAACAAATATATGTAAAAATTGTTCGAGGCATACAAACTAGAAACATTTCGTGCCTTTCGGATCGCTCACCAGCACCATTTTTCCGGCAATGGTGACATTGATCATTGCTAGTCCACCCTCTTTTCAGGAGGCTAACCTTAGTTATGCACAAAATTCACCACACATACTAAAAATTCATTAGCCATACAAACTACAAATCATTAGCCACATGTACTACGAAATCATGAGCCACACAAACTACAAATCATTATCCACACATACTACGAATTCAGTAGCCACACATTACAAATTCATTAGCCACACATACTACAGTTGTTCAAACTATTACATAAGGAGTACTACGTGCTCGACTCTCAAGTCAGCAATATTTCAGATTCACTAAACATCTATCTTCATTCGAGGGAAATCAGAACCACCAGCCTGTCCACGCCCGGTCCCCCAACCTAAACCGTGCGCTCCATCGCGGAACGGTGGTGGTCATGTGCCATCGATCCTTTCATGCCAACACTGTAGGCGACGAAGACGCTTTATGGCCGCCTCGTCGGGGTCCTGAATGCCATGTACCGGATTCAGAACCTCATGCAGGTGGATGATCACCGGGTGCTTCCAATAAAGATTTCCTCTTGCCATACTTGGAATCTCGACATTGTACATCTTAGGAACGGTGTCTTGATCTTTTAGTCACGCCTTTACTTAGATGATCCATCTGTCGCTTGGTGGCACAATCTCCACTAGCTCGCCGCCAACGCTACTAACGACCTACTTGAGGGCCTCCAGTTCCCAAGCATGCAAAAGGAGGACATCAAAGCCGAGTTTAGATAAGAAACGAAGCTTCCCCAAGCGATCGTCCCACCCACAGGCGCGATGCCAACGCAGGAAGCTCATTTTCTCCCCATAGAACTTGAAAAACGGCAAGAATGCATAACGCGCTTGCTGTCTGAGCTATGGGCGAACCGGACGAAGAAATCGAATCGTGGCGCATACTTCAATATTGACTACTTTTCGTCTGATCCCAAAACTAGACCTGAAAGCCAACAGCAAGTATGCCGGTGACATGACAGGACGCGTCCCCAGCACGGTGGCCATGAGAGCATTGTCGTAGAACTCCTCTGCCAGGGCTACCATGCCTGGGGTGCAAGACGACACGCAACCGCCTGAGGCCGGTCGCCGGTCCGGATTGCCTGGCCGGACGCGCTCCGCCGTGCGTGAAGGTCTAGGCAGCGGCGAGAGGCTAGGCTAGGGACGCAAAGCTCCGACACGCTAACTAGGAAAAACGAGGTGAGGGCAATGGTGGCGAGCTTCAATTAAGGGCGTGGGAGGTTGACCGGCCATGGCGGGGATGCAAGGAGAGCAAAGGAAAGCTCCGATCTAGAGACCAGTAGCCAAGCTAAGCAAGGTAATGGAGAGGGGAATAATAGGGGAGAAGAGCAGAGAAGAGAAGAACATCTAGTCCTCGCAGGGGTAAACCAGTCCACGAACGCAAAGGATAACAGGAAATACTGACGTGTCAATGCAATAAGAGTTGACCTAACGGCGGGATTTGAGTTCAACCTTTTTTGACTGGTTCAAATGATCGTTTGGCTGTTAGATTTGTATTTACCCCCATTTTGGGCCCTCTCGACAATTATCGAAGCTACTACAGCCCTTCCGCAAGATTACACGCAACTTGGACCCTGTGTTGCCCTAGCGTCTGAACTTTTGGGCCGCATATTAAAATTCTCCAAAGAAAAGATAAGAGGATAGATTCAAAACACACAGAGATAAGAAGAGAATAGCACAGGGGTAAGGAGTAAAATAAGACCTATTCAGGTCTATCCAACACATTTTTCCAAAGTAGTTTTTACACTCTACATCGGCCGTTAGCTAGGTTATCGTACAAGATGGATCAGTGGGGTATCACAACTACTAAGCTCTGATACCACTTTGTAACACCCTCAAATCATCCCTATGCAAGTTTTATGAATTCCCTCCAAAACCGCATAGAAACGATTCAAAGGTGACCACCAGGCACTTGCGTGCAGGTGGAAAACTAAGTAATATCATTACACAATAGTCCATGATGGAACCCACAAAATAAATATACAACAACGACTCCATGAGTCAAGAGTACATATATATAGTACAAATATCCAAAACGATGCAACATCCGAGTACAAATAAGATGCAAATGGGGATAAGAGCCCTGAAGAATAACCAATTACGTCCACAACCCTGGCCACGCAAAGATGGAAGTGTAACACTGCTAACAACGACAATCTCAAACCTTCTAAATAAAAGGGGTTACGACAAAGGGCAAAGGAAAAAGAGAGCAGTCGCCAGTACACGGTGAAACTTAGAATTCAGCGGCTCTCGCCTACATAGGTATGGTAGACGAAACGGCAGTGCATCATGCACTAAACAACCTATAGATACTCGATATAACAGTCGGCTATCAGAGAGAGGTAAAAATACCTATGCGGGACCAACCTAACACTAACACCAATCATACCCATCCTGGTATTTCCCCCTCGAAACCAAACGAGGATGTCCTGATGAGGAAAACTCACACACTTGGCAGTTTTATTCATTCTTTGCATGGTGGTTATCCAACTTACTAGTCATATTAGGTACAGATAAAATTATAATAGTAAACTTTAGTGTAAGTTGTCTATGATCGAAAAACTATGCTCCAAGGCATCCATAACCACGGACACGGCTTTTCCAACATATTTAACCCTGCAAGGGTGCACCAAACTTTCCACACGCACTTCAACCCTTGTTGCTAGATCAATTAACATACACCCATCAGTATGTCGTTGGAGCCTCGGACACGACGATTTCCCAGACCCAAACAAAGTATATGGGGGCCACCCGATAGAGATACCCATACAAGGTATAGCTAATCCTTGTATGGATACTAAGGTTATGTGCACTTTTCAAGCGAGCAGAGGCCATAGACAATATATTCCCATGATAGAGTGTCGCACCTACGCAACAATAATAAACGCTCATCGAGAAACAGGTAATAAACATCTCATACATGGAACAAGTACAGTAGGTAACATATAAAGCCCGAACTAGTTTGTGCCCCCAGAACAGTACTTTGAAATTATGTACTAAGTCGATAAGGGTGCCCATACAGCCCACATGTGGTTAGCACGCTCAGTCTTGGAACAGGTGTCAACAACATGGGTCCTAGGTGGACAAAGGGGCGAGATAATAACTAGATTTCAACTATTACCCACTTGTGTCTCCGCATTAGTTATAACTAGTCTCAACATTTAATTGTGAAATTCTAATTAAAACCATTATCATATCCACCATAAAACATGTGGAAACCCCCCAACAATGGTGGAATATCGACGATGCGAAGCAGCACCTCTGCAAGCAACTATGACGCGAAGGCCAACGGAGAATAAATGGTACGAAAACTAAAGCACCACAACACATATAGCAAAATATCAACATGAGGAAGTAAAGACTATAAATGCAAAATAGGTAAAGAGGGGAGAATGCTCGCCTGGGAAATACTGCCGAAGTTTCATTCTAAGACCGGGTTGACACTCGCATCAACTTATCGGCCTAATACGTGAAGAAGCAAAACACTAGAAGAAACACCGGGTGCACTATTTAATACTACGACAGAAGATCGGGCATGATGCATCTATGATGTATGACATGGAAAAGATGCGATGCAACTAGGAAATATTAAGCGAAACCGGGTTTCGGACAATTAATTGGATCGTTCATGTTGTATAGATACCCGGCAATTTAAATCTTAGATTAATAAGGAAAAACATGGCACCGGTACGCTATAAAAATTTAAATGAGACTAATATAGGACTAGATTAGCCTGCATATGGTCTCCATATTTAACTTAGGTGAATTGTCTAAATACCCCAAACAACCACAATATGTATGCACCATGTATGATTTAATATGCAACAATTCATATTGTAATATTATAAAAAATAGTGTCTCGAATAGGGGTCACGCATGGCAGATCGATGATCTTGGGTTCCAAAGTTCTTCGGGTTCGGACTTCGAATCTTCAGACGTCGGGATCGGGGTCTTCAGGTTCTGAGGGTTCGGCGAGGTTCGATCTCGGCTTCGGATCGGGCCTTCAGGGTTGGGGACTTCTGATCCAGAAGGCGATCTTGGCGTTCCGGGCATATTTGGGTCAGGGGTCTCGGCGTCCATGAAGAATCTCATGTCATTCAGTGAAGGAGGTCGTACATCCTTGCGTGTCATAGTTGGATCCAAATCGTTGTGTTCTTGGTTGACAAGAAGATCTTGTCGTAAATCCCGTCAATCCTGTCCATCATGTGGGTCTCTAGCGACAAGTCAACATCACCACATAAGAAACTTGTCGGGCCAAATCAGCAGGATCATCTAGAAGATGCACTCGAAGTGCGATTCATGGTCAACCTAAAATGTATCTGTATAAGCACCCGAACGGGCATGGTCGCTAGGCTTAGGAACTTCAAACGAGGAAACTTTCAGATGATGAGGAAACTCGCTAGGTATGCAGTCAGACGATGATAGCTTCGCAAAAGATAATTAGGGCAAGGTAGAAGGCCGAGCTGCAGGGGCGAGCCTACCCGCGCCGAAGCCACAACAGAGAAAGCACGTGGTGATGCTGGCCGGAGGCGAGGTGCAGTTGAGCAAAGGCTTGGGATGCGCACGGGGAGAAAAGGAGGAGTGCGACGAGGAGGTAGAGGGATGGAGAAGAGCGCGAGGGCGGTGCATACCGCGGCAGGAGCTTGCGGGACCTAGCGGAAAGGGCAACACGGTGGCGCAAACAGCGAGGCAGGATGCAGTCGGTGAAGATCCGTACGCAGGGAGGTGGGCAGGGTCTTGGGCGGCGAGCTTGGGGGAGCATCAATGGTTGGCGACGATGACCTGAGGCAGGTAGGCGGGCTCTCTCGCGAGCTTGGGCCGCACGACGAGGGGGGCGGCCTACACGGGCTCGAGGAGGAGAGGAGAGGGTGGCAGCGATCGAGCGGGAAGGAGGCACGCAGGCAGCAGACGAAGAAGAGGCAGCGGGACTCGGTAGAGCCTACAAGCAGGAAGGAGGCTAGCGATGGGAGACTGCTTGAGCGGCGGCGGTGCGTTTAGTGGTTAGGAGAGGAGCGGGGTAATGCGTCAGTGTGGGGTCCACATAAGAACTAGGGACAAAAACGAGTGCAGGTGTGGGTTCGAGAGATGGAGCAGGGGGTTTCGAGTCGGCGGTTGGTCATGTCGGTGAGGAGAGGCGTGTTGGGTGCGTGTTGTGTTCTAGTGAGGCGCGTGTAGTGTATGGTGTGGTGCTGGCGGTTAGGTTTAGTGTGTACTGTCACAGCGGGGATGAGTGTAGTATTAGGGTTTCTGTTCGGTGGTATTGGGTTTGGTCCACCGGTTGGGCCCTTAAGGCCTGGCCGGTTAGGTCTGGGTTTGGCCTTGGTTTCACAGGGGTAATAGGTGGCCTGGCCTACGACTTCCTCCCCCGTTAGAAAGTAGTTTTAATTATTTTCATTTACAAAGTATTTTAGAAATAACTTTGTAGGCAAATGAAAGATCCGGATAGACCTAGGGTTTCGGTTTGAAACAAAGAGGGAATATTTATAAAATGAAATAGCCTTTTGAAAAATAGTTTTAGACAGACATTTGTATGATGACATGACGATGCTCAAATGCAATGTGGCATTATGACATGAGCATGCGATTGTAGGGTTTCGTAGCATGGAAAACAAAAAAATTCTACCGCATACAAACAAACAAGCCAAGATCTATCTACTAGATTGTAGCAACGAGTCGATGGAATAACTCACCCTCGAAGATTCCAAAGTATTTAATGAGAGCGGATTCTCGTGGGTGATGTAGTCGTACTCTTCCCGATCTCAAGATCGCGTAGACGATCCTTCCAGTGCTGCGTTCCGGCAGCGCTCCCGCAGTCGGTCACACGTTCGGTACTCGACGAAGACCTTCCTCTCCCTTGTTCCAGCAGGCAGCGGAGGTTGTAGCACTCTCCTCGCGATTCCGGCAGCACAACGGTGTGGTACCGGAAGTAGAGGGGAGATCTCACAGGGCTTCGCCTTAAGCCGGAGCGAGTATGGTGGACTATGGGAGAGCTCCTCGGCGATCTAGGGTTTAGACACACCAAGGAGGAGGCTTGGCCGGCGGCTAGGGTTAGCTAGGCGGCGGCGGCTTGCCCTAGGGTGGCGGCGGCTGCAGGAGGAGCCGGCGGCTAGGGCTAGGGTTTGCGGGGTGGTGGTGTTTGGTGCTAGGAGGGGCAGCCCTGCCCCTCCTTATATAGGTGGAGGGGCCGCGCCAGGGGAGGGGAGTCCCTCCCCAACTCGGTTTCCCAAGGGGGCCGGCGGTGGAGGGGAGGAACTCCTCCCTAACTCGGTTTCCACCTTCCCCTCCACTTCCCAAAATAGCCGTTTGACTTTTCAAATTGGCGTTTGACTTTTCAAACTAGGATTTGATTAAACCCTTTATTTTGTTCAGAGATGACACCTAGTACATGATGCAATCATTCCAACTTGGTATGACACATTCATGTACCCTTCCCCTTCGGAGTGCCGGACATTCCGGAACCTTCTAGAACATTCCCGATGAAAACATCGGAACCATTCTCCAACCCCGAAATAGGACTTTCCTTATATGAATCTTATTCTCCGGACCATTCCGGATCTCCTCGTGATATCCCGGATCCCATTCGAGACTCCGAACAATATTCGGTCTCTTTCTCATCATTCCATAACTACTCAAACAACGTCGAATCCTTAAGTGTGTCTCCCTACAGTTCGTGAATTATGCGGACATGATCGAGACACTTCTCCGAACAATAACCAATAGAGGAATCTGGAAATTCATATGGCTCCCACATATTTCTATGATTACTTTGCAATCGAATGAACCACTTACATACGATACCAATTTCCCTTTGTCTCACGATAGTTTACTTATCCGAGGTTATGATCGTCGGTATCTCTGCATACCTAGTTCAACCTCGTTACTGATGAGTACTCTTTTCTCGTTCCCGTGATATGTGATCCCTTGTGAGCCAGTCACATGCTTGCAAGCTAATTGGATGACATTTCATCGAGAGGGCCCAGAGTATATCTATCCGTCATATGGATGGACAAATCCCACTCTTGATCCATGTGTCTCAACCAATACTTTCCGAACACTCAATGCCACCTTTATAGCCACCCAGTTATGGTGTGGTGTTTGATGTCATCAAAGCATCCTTCCGGTGAAGGTGATATGCATGATCTCATGGTCGAAGGAATTAGGTTACTATGTATCAGAAAGCATATAGCAATTGAACTATTAAAATGACTTGATCTTTATGCTACACTTATCTATAGGAGTATGTCCACCATATCATTCTCCTAACGATATGATCTTGTTGTTAATAACATCTCAATGTTCATGATAGGGAAACCACAATCATTTATTAACCAACAAGCTAGTATTATAAAGAGGCTTTACTAGGGACTCTATTTAAGTTTACTCAAGTATTAATGTTTCCCTTGTTAATACTATTATAGCATGAATGTAAACATTTATCATAAACACAAAGATATAATAATAACTACACTTATTATTGCCTCTAGGGCACATCTCCAACAGTCTCCCACTTGCACTAGAGTCATCTAATCTAGATTACATGGTAATATACCGAACACCCATGGCAGTTTGGTGCTGGTCATGTTTTGCCCTTGGGAGAGGTTTAGTCAACGGATCCGCCACATTCAGATCTATGTGTACTTTGCAAATCTTTATGTCCCCATCTTGTACATGTTCTCGAATAGCGTGAAAACGTAGCTTGATGTGCTTCAGCTTCTTGTGTTACCTTGGTTCTTGCGCATTGGCTATGGCGCCCATGTTATCACAGTAGACAGACATTGGGTCCAGCGCACTAGGATGAACTCTTTCATCCGTATCGCTTCTTGTGAAGCCTCTGAAGCAGCCATGTATTCCGATTCAGTTGAAGATCTCGCCACAACGCTTTGCTTTGCACTCCTCGAGCTAACTGTTGCACCATTCAAAGTAAATACGTATCCAGATTGCGATTTAGAATCATCCGGATCGGTGTTCCAACTAGCGTCGGTGTAACCATTAACAACGAGCTGTTCATCACCTCCATAATAAAGAACCATATCCTTAGTTCTTCTCAAGTACTTAAGGATGTTTTTGACCGCTATCCAATGATCCACTCCTGGATCACTTTGATATCTGCTAGTTAAACTAACAGCATATGCAATGTCGGGTCTAGTACATAGCATGGCATACATTAGAGATCCTATGGCTGAGGCATAGGGAGTCCTACTCATCCTTTCTCTATCTTCTGCTGTTGTCGGACTTTGAGTTTTACTCAAGGTCGTATTGGGCAACATGGGCAAGAACCCTTTCTTGCTATCTTCCATTCCAAACCTCTTTAGAACTTTGTCCAAATATGTACTTTGTGACAATGATATTAGGCGTCTCGATCTATCTCTATAAATCTTTATGCCTAATATGTAAGCTGCTTCACCAAGATCCTTCATTGAAAAACTATTATTCAAATATTCCTTGACACTATTAAGAAGGTCTACATCATTCCCAATCAACAATATGTCATCCACATACAGTATTAAGAAGGCTATAGAGCTCCCACTCACTTTCTTGTAAATACAAGCTTCTCCATAAGTTTGTATAAAACCAAAACTTTTGATCACCTTATCAAAACGTTGATTCCAACTTCGGGATGCTTGCTTCAATCCATAGATGGACCGTTGAAGTTTGCATACCTTGTTAGCATCTTTAGGATCGAAAAAACCTTTGGGTTGCATCATATACAACTCTTCATCAATGTCTCCATTGAGGAACGTTGTTTTGACATCCATCTGCCATATCTCATAATCATAATATGCAGCGATTGCTAACATAATCCTCACAGACTTTAGCTTCGCTACTTGTGAGAAAGTCTCATCGTAGTCAACTCCTTGAATTTGTCAAAACCCTTTTGCGACAAGTCGAGCTTTGTAGACAGTAACATTACCATCAGCATCTGTTTTCTTCTTGAAAATCCATTTGTTCTTGACAGCCTTCCGGCCATCCGGTAAGTCCACCAAAGTCCATACTTGGTTTTCGTACATGGATCCAATCTCGGATTTCATGGCTTCTTGCCATTTATTGGAATCTGGGCTCATCATCGCTTCCTCATATGTCGCAGGGTCATCGGTGTTATCCACCAACATGACACTCATAACGGGATCATACCAATCAGGAGTGGTACGAGTTCTCGTTGACCTGCGAGGTTCTGTAGCAACTACAACCGAAGTTTCATGATCATCATCATTAGCTTCCTCTCTTATTGGTGCAGGCACCACATGAACTTCTTCCGGTGCTGCGCTACTCGCAATTTCGAGAGAAGGTTCGACAACCTTGTCGAGTTCTACTTTCCTTCCAGTCACTTCTTTCAAGAGAAATTCCTTCTCTAGAAAGGATCCATTCTTGGCAACGAAGATTTTTCCTTCGGATCTATCATAGAAGGTATACCCAATAGTTTCCTTCGGGTATCCTATGAATACGCATTTTTCCGCTTTGGGTTCAAGCTTGTCCGGCTGTAACTTCTTTACATAGGCTTCGCAACCCCAAACTTTAAGGAACGACAATTTAGGTTTCTTCCCAAACCATAATTCATACGGTGTCGTTTCAACGGATTTAGATGGTGCCCTATTTAAAGTGAATGCGGCTGATTCTAATGCATAACCCCAAAATGATAGCGGTAAATCTGTAAGTGACATCATAGAACGAACCATATCTAAGAGAGTTCGATTACGACGTTCGGACACACCATTACGCTGTGGTGTTCCCGGCGGTGTCAATTGTGAAAGTATTCCGCATTTCTTCAAATGCTCGCCAAACTCGTAACTTAGATATTCACCTCCACGATCAGAACGTAGAAATTTAATCTTCTTGTTACGTTGATTCTCTACCTCACTTTGAAATTCCTTCAACTTCTCGAAAGTTTCGGACTTATGTTTCATGAAATAGATATACCCATATCTACTCAAGACATCCGTGAAGGTAAGAACATAACGATAACCACCGCGCGATGCTACACTCATTGGACCACACACATCGGTATGTATGATTTCCAATAAGTCCGTAGCTCGCTCCATCATACTAGAAAATGGAGTCTTAGTCATTTTTCCCATCAGACATGCTTCGCATCTATCAAGTGATTCGAAATCAAGTGATTCAAGAAGTCCATCGGAATGGAGTTTCTTCATACGCTTCACTCCAATGTGACCAAGACGACAGTGCCACATATAGGTCGAGTTATCGCTCGATTTCAAACGTTTAGCCTCAATGTTATAAATATGTGTATTTCCACTATCGAGATTCAATAAGAATAGACCATCTATCAAAGGTGCATGTGCATAAAACATATTACTCATATAAATCGAACAACCATTATTCTTGGACTTAAACAAGTAACCGTCTCGCAATAAATAAGATCCCGATATAATGTTCATGCTTAACGCAGGCACCAAATAACAATTATTTAAGTATAAAACTAATCCTGATGGTAGATGAAGGGGTAGCGTGCCGACCGCGATCACATCAACCTTTGATCTGTTTCCCACACGCATCGTCACCTCGTTCTTCGCTAGCTTCCGTTTATTCTGTAGCACCTGTTTCGAGTTACAAATATGAGCAGCCGAACCAGTATCAAATACCCAGGCACTACTACGAGTACTAGTGAGATACACATCAATAACATGTATATCAGATATACCTTTCTTCTTGACGTTGCCGTTCTTCAAATCCGCCAAGTACTTTGGGCAATTCCGCTTCCAGTGACCTTCTCCCTTGCAGTAAAAACACTCAGTATCAGGCTTAGGTCCAGCCTTGGTCTTCTTTGTTGGCGCGGTAACTTTCTTACCGCCCTTCTTGAAGTGTCCCTTTTGCTTAGACTTGCCTTTCTTGAATTTGGTGGTCTTATTGACCATCAACACTTGGTGCTCTTTCTTGATCTCCACTTCTGCAAATTTCAACATGGCGAAGAGTTCTGGCAACTGCTTGTTCATGTTTTGCATATTGTAGTTCATCACAAAGTTCTTGTAACTTGGTGGTAGTGATTGGAGGGCACGGTAAATCCCCGAAGCATTAGGAATCACTATACCTAATCTTTGAAGTTTGTTTGCGTGTCCAGAAATCTTAAGCACATGCTCACTGACGGAGCTGCCCTCTTCCATCTTGCAGTTAAAGAACTTTTCAGAAGCCTCATAGCTCTCAATTGCCGCGTGAGTCTCAAAGATCAATTTGAGATCACGGACAATATCATGTGGGTCTGAATTCTCAAACCTTTTCTGAAGCTCTGATTCTAAACCATACAAGATAGCACACTGAACTGTGGAGTACTGAGTCTTCCGAGCGAGGTAAACATTCTTTACTTCATCGGTAGCAGTAGCTGCAGGTGGTTCACCCAGCGGTGCATCCAACACATAGGTCAAATTACCAGCTATGAGGACAATCCTCAAATTGCGGAACCAATCCGCGAAGTTGCTTCCATTGTTTTTCAACTTTTCTTTCTCTAGGAATGCATTAAAATTGATGGTAGGGGCCGCCATTTATCTACAACATATTTGCAATAGTTTAGACTAAGTTTATGACAAATTGAGTTCTAATTAATAGTTAAATTAATCTAGGTGAACTCCCACTCAAAACAATATCCCTCACATTGTCTTAGTGATCACACGAACCAAATCCACCACATCAACACCGATCATCACGAGAGTTGATATAGTTTCAATGGCGAACAATCGACATGTTCATCATATCTACTATATGATTCATGCTTTACCTTTAGGTGATCCGTGTTCCAAGACCATGTCTGTACATGCTAGGCTCGTCAAGATCAAACCTTAGCTTCCACATGAGCAAATCTGGCTTGCTCACGTTGTATACACTTGCGGAATCTAACACACCCGATCATCACGTGGTGCTTCGAAACAACAAGCTTTAGCAACGGTGCTTACTAAGGATGAACACTTTAGAACTTGAAATTCATGTGCATGAGGGATCATCTTATAACTACCGTCGTTAACTAAGCAATACAAGATGCATAAAGGATTAACATCACATGCAATTCATAATATGTGATATGATATGGCCTTTCTGCTTTGTGCTTCCGATCTCCATCTTCAAGCACGAACATGATCTCCATCATCGCCGGCATTGCATCAAGGTCAATGACGCTTCTCCATGGTTGACGTCCACCGGCTTCAACTATTACAACTACTTTGAATAGACACGTGGGTTTTAACATAAATTAAAGACAACCATATGGCTCCTGCCGGTTGCCAACTTACAATAAGGAACATTGCATACATCAAATATAATCACAATCATGGCCATATCACATCACTGCACACCCCTGCAAAACAAAGTTAGACGCCTCTACTTTCTTTGCATGTTTTACGTGGTTTGGGGCTTTCAATAAGTGTCGTTCTAACTTACGAACAAGAACCACAACATTGATACTAGTATTGTCAATCACCCGTTGTAAATTGAATCTTAACTATGCTGGGAGAAACAGGCACCCGCAAAGCCACTTATGCAATACAAGTTGCATGTCAAGCGTGGAGCAAGTCTCATGAACGATGTCATGTAAGGTTAGCTCGGGCCGCTTCATCCCAACATCCCGCAAGATGCAAAGTACACAAGAAGCAATCGATAATAAAAGCATGAACGCCCACAATGACCATTGTGTTCAACTCGTGCAACAGATCTACATATAGACACGGCTCTGATACCACTGTAGGGTTTTGTAGCATGGAAAACAAAAAAATTCTACCGCATACAAACAAACAAGCCAAGACCTATCTACTAGATTGTAGCAACGAGTCGATGGAATAACTCACCCTCAAAGATTCCAAAGTGTTTAACGAGAGCGGATTCTCGTGGGTGATGTAGTCGTACTCTTCCCGATCTCCAGATCGCGTAGACGATCCTTCCGGCGCTGCGTTCCGGCAGCGCTCCCGCAGTCGGTCACACGTTCGGTACTCTACGAATACCTTCCTCTCCCTTGTTCCAGCAGGCAGCGGAGGTTGTAGCACTCTCCTCGCGATTCCGGCAGCACAACGGCGTGGTACCGGAAGTAGAGGGGAGATCTCGCAGGGCTTCGCCTTAAGCCGGAGCGAGTATGGTGGACTATGGGAGAGCTCCTCGGCGATCTAGGGTTTAGACACACCAAGAAGGAGGCTTGGCCGGCAGCTAGGGTTAGCTAGGCGGCGGCGGCTAGCTCTAGGGCGGCGGCTGCAGGAGGAGTCGGCGGCTAGGGCTATGGTTTGCGGGGTGGTGGTGTTTGGTCCTATGAGGGGCAGCCCTGCCCCTCCTTATATAGGTGGAGGGGCCGCGCCAGGGGAGGCGAGTCCCTCCCCAACTCGGTTTCCCAAGGGGGCCGGCGGTGGAGAGGAGGAACTCCTCCCCAACTCGGTTTCCACCTTCCCCTCCACTTCCCAAAATAGCCGTTTGACTTTTCAAATTGGCTGTTGACTTTTCAAACTAGGATTTGATTAAACCCTTTATTTTGTTCAGCGATGACACCTAGTACATGATGCAATCATTCCAACTTGGTATGACACATTCATGTACCCTTCCCCTTCGGAGTGTCGGACATTCCGGAACCTTCTAGAACATTCCCGATGAAAACACCGAAACCATTCTCCAACCCCGAAATAGGACTTTCCTTATATGAATCTTATTCTCCGGACCATTCCGGATCTCCTCGTGATATCCCGGATCCCATTCGAGACTCCGAACAATATTCGGTCTCTTTCTCATCATTCCATAACTACTCAAACAACATCGAATCCTTAAGTGTGTCTCCCTACGGTTCGTGAATTATGCGGACATGATCGAGACACTTCTCCGAACAATAACCAATAGAGGAATCTGGAAATTCATATGGCTCCCACATATTTCTATGATTACTTTGCGATCGAATGAACCACTTACATACGATACCAATTTCCCTTTGTCTCACGATAGTTTACTTATCCGAGGTTATGATCGTCGGTATCTCTGCATACCTAGTTCAACCTCGTTACTGATGAGTACTCTTTTCTTGTTCCCGTGATATGTGATCCCTTGTGAGCCAGTCACATGCTTACAAGCTAATTGGATGACATTTCACCGAGAGGGCCCAGAGTATATCTATCCGTCATATGGATGGACAAATCCCACTCTTGATCCATGTGTCTCAACCAATACTTTCCGAACACTCAATGCCACCTTTATAGCCACCCAGTTACGGTGTGGTGTTTGATGTCATCAAAGCATCCTTCCGGTGAAGGTGATATGCATGATCTCATGGTCGAAGGAATGAGGTTACTAAGCATATAGTAATTGAACTATTAAAATGACTTGATCTTTATGCTACGCTTATCTATAGGAGTATGTCCACCATATCATTCTCCTAACGATATGATCTTGTTGTTAATAACATCTCAATGTTCATGATAGGGAAACCACAATCATTTATTAACCAACAAGCTAGTATTATAAAGAGGCTTTACTAGGGACTCTATTTAAGTTTGCTAATCACACAAGTATTAATGTTTCCCTTGTTATTATAGCATGAATGTAAACATTTATCATAAACACAAAGATATAATAATAACTACATTTATTATTGCCTCTAGGGCATATCTCCAACAACGATCATGGTGATGCGCAAAATAGAAATAGCGAGCGCTTTTCTAGTAGTGATTTTACCCGCGAGAGTTCTGTGAGAGTTCTCCATTGATGCATGTAAAATGCATACATGAACTTTGTAGTTTTTTATATGAATTCCCACATATGTGCAACATATATGATGTATATCCATGTTTTACATTGATTTATGGGGATTTACCAATGATCCCCTTTATTTTGTTTATAACTCTGGACGACAAAACCCTGTTTTGTGCATTTTTACCTTTCAGGGACCTAAACAAAGTCAAAGGGATCTAGGATTTTGGGAGATTTAATATTTCATCAAGAGAAGCACTTGGAGTACTAGGACCTCATGAGATGGGCTAGGAGGACCAAAAGAGACCAGGTGGCGCACCTAGTAAGAGTGGGAGCGCCACCCAGGCTCATTGCCTCCTCGGCCGTCGATTCACTTTGATCTTTCACCCACTGCCTCAGTATGACCTACAATCTTCAATATAAAGGGTCCCTCGGGAGTTCCTGGAGGTGGGTGCCGCAGAAACACCAAAACACCAAATCAGAGCCAGAACCAGGGAAGATTGGAGGGGGAGTTCCATCGGAGCCGCCGCTGCAGGAATCTCTACCTTCTCCAATGTCTCCACCATCATCACCATGATGAAGAGGGAGTAGTCCACCCCTGTACTATGTGTGTTGGTTGTAATTTGATCTTATTTCTCTATGTATGAGCATTGTTTAAGTTCATATGATGTGCCTTGCATGAGTATGGATCTATCTATGTAATTCCTATGGTGGATATTGTGGTATGAGATAATATTTGTTATGCATTTACCGTTATGTTGGATGTTTTATGGTTTACCACACTTTTAAAATATTCTATGATGCATGTAATGGTTTGATCTATACAAAATTCCTTGTTTATCCATGTCATGAGGTGGTTGACACCACCAAGTAGAGGTAGATGAGAGAGATGTGGTAATGCACACAACATACAAATCAATTTTTTTTGAAACTTGAGAGCTGTGAGGCAAAAGCCCCACTTCATGATTTATTAAGACAACATACAAATCATTGCACTAGTGTGTGGAATGTTTCCATTAATAAGTATGATGTATATAGGTAATGATGTTGGGAATATACCCTAGAGGCAATCATGTATGATGTAATTCCTATTGTATTCATAAAGTTATTCAGTTGTCCTTGTATGAGCATCTCATGTATATCATTGAATATGTGATTCAGTTGTGGAACTATACATTCATGTTGTTTGTACTAAATATCCTTGGTCATCGAGGTTATGCTGGACACATAACTTAGACCAATGTGAAAGACGGCTGATGACTCGGTTCCACTTGTCATGGGCATGGAGATGCCATTCCGACATACAAATTTGGCTTAAGTGTTTAGCGAGTCGGACCCATACTGAGATACAACAAACAAGTCGTCATTTATATGTCTCAATCAATGTAATCCTTAGACTGGAGGTTGTTGCACAATCTAAGTTGAGGATCACCGACTTAGGTTCTATCAAACGTTGTTCCGTCACTAGGCAGTTATAAAGGCAGAGTTCGGGTCGACTAAAAGTCAAGTTGCGTGATGTGAATAACCAAGATGGGATTTTTCCCCTCCACTTGGAGAGATATTCTCTGGGCCCTCTCTGATGATATGATTTGGAAATCATGGCCATGCACAACTCGGTTAAGTCAGATGAATCACTTATCCTACTTAGAGTTAGTCGGATTAATCACTTATCTCAGATCGAGAAGAGAGTCGAACTATTTAAGGGATGACAATGATTCACCTATAGTCTGACAAGGTAAATCGTGAGGCAAAAGGGACTCGGACGTAATTCACATTGGAAAGGCATGTCGTCATTTCTCTTTGGTACTTGGGAGTCGGCACATTCTACTAGGAGCCTATACCGATTTATCGATTGAGAGCCGGACTACAATAATGTCCAAGTTTCCATGAGCCTGCGAGGTCACACACTTAAGAGAAGGAGCAAGTTTGGATTGGATCTGCACTGGAAATCAGATTGGATTAGACACGAGCTATATTTGGACTGAATTAGTGAGTCGGACTCACAGTGACTAATATAATATAGGCTTTAGTGAATGGGCCACAAGTGAGTACATACCACTTTTACTCCCTATATATAGTGGGGCGCACATACCCAGGATGGTTGACGGTTAGGTCATTCCATGCGTTGGGAACCCTAGCTCCACAATATTCCTATCGCCATACTGGACCTAGCAGTCCACCTCTAGAGCTCCTCTTCGCATGTGTGGATACCAGCAGCAGTGATGTACGATCAGCACCACGATGATCGGGATTGGATCCGATCATGAGGACTGCACTTCATTCAACAGACGTGCTTCATCAATTCCGCAACTGCGCGTCTAGTGGTAATCCCCGTGGCCTTCTACCTCAGCTAGAGATTAGGATAATCGCGTAGGGCAATTTTTTTGTTTTATCTCTACATGGCCCAACAAATGGGTGTCCAAACATCTTTTACCTAGGGGTACAAAGGGGGAAGTATGATGTGTGTTGTGACAATAACCAAATGCTAGGCTTACTACAAAGGTGACCTAGTAGCACAAAGGAGTACTTCTTTCAACTATGTGGTTTAAGATATGTAGCCACCATAAAGTTACCATTAAATCATGGCAATTCTGTATATTTTTATTATCTATAACATGATCATCACCATAGATGGAGAGAGGATCGAGTGAACCCATGACCCCATGTCCATTATTCCTATAAGAGAAAATTGTTGTCTTGTCCTCTTGCATTGAAGAGGATTGGGACACTTTCACATTCTTGCTTTGTTACATTATACTTCCAAGCCTTAAATCAACCACCTTGTTGCTAAAATTCGTTTAGTGCATAATCAACTAAAAGTTGTGACACATTAGTTGTAGAGAATAGATAGATTTTCCTTCTTGATCCTGTAGATCGATACTCTACTTCCACACTGAGAGGTACTATAGTGATCCCTTCCTCTTGGGGTTATCATCTGTTCATCATGTATGCCAAGTATGGCTGCATCCATTTGGGTTCTATCATCATGATGTCTTCATGTTCTTCTTTCTAGTCTAGAGTAGGAAATTTGGGTTCTGGAATCGGTGCAGCCCACAATTTAGCTTGCGGATTTGCCCCTTGCTCTCCTTTGAGTCTATAGCATCGGTGGTTTTCTTAATTTTTATGGAGCGCTCTCTGATTTCTGTCAGACTATTGGCACTAGGGGTACCACCTCCCGTCAAGACGTCGGACCCACAAGACATAACCTAGCGGAGTGTTCGAGGAGTGAGACCCCCGCGAGGGGGCCCGAGAAGCACAGACAACCCTTCGCCCTCCACTGTGGTCGCTTCACGAGGGGAGGCTTCGCATTTTGGGGCATCACGCGCTAGCCGGCACGCCAACGGGCGATCTGCGGTGAGGTTGGACCGCCTTGGAAAATCAAGATGTCGCCCTCCCCTCTGAGGTAAAAGAAGGGGAAGATGATGCAAGGAGGTGGCAGAGCCAGGCGCACAACTTTGGTATACGGCTAGAAGAAGACAAGAGGAAGCATATGCCTCCAGCATGGGAATGTGGCAACCCTTCCCACCAAATGTTTTGGGGGAAGATGACCAGCGCTACTCTATATAAAGGCTACTCCTCCTATCGTAGAATGTATCAATCATGAGCGATCTAAACCCTAGAGATCTCATCTGCATTGCACCATTTTGAATCCAAGCGAGCAATACAACAAAGGAGAAAGTAGGGGCTTTACCTCCTCACGAGAGTCCCGAACCTAAGTAAAAAACACCGTGTCACCTCTCACCGTGATATTTGCTTCACCGTCGCCACCGTTGTCGAGGCACCATGAGAACTTGTGTTCACCCCCCTCTCAAACCTAGGGATCTTTGGACCCAATTTCCTTCACAGGACAAATCTCTGACAATTTCTTCCCAAAAAACTCTGGGTTTTACTAGAAGGCATAGGGACCCGATGTGTGCTAGATTGTCGGATTTTTCATTGCTTGTTCTGTCGGTGGGAGACCTCATATCCATCAAAACAGACCTCCGTGATGATGTACAATTTACGGTATGCTACCATGTTGTCACTGATGGCGTCTCACTTGTTCATTGCTTACTATGCGACGAGGTTTGAGTCCCCGCACATTTTGAGGCGAATTGCACTGTAGAACTTGGCCATACGCATGCTATGCAACAAGGCCTCATATTTTGCTTTGTTGTTGGACGCGTTTGAAAAGCTCATCCTAAGTATGTAATGCATATTGTCTCCTTGACATGATATCAGGATGACTCAGGAGCCCTCTCCTTCGAATCTCTTGTAAACATTGTAGTACATTGTCCAAACACTCAATAAAGCTGGAGGACCCACACTTTAGAGTTCCATCTAGCCATTGACAAAGTTAGGTAGCACCTAAGACATTCTTGTTTTGATCTTCTCATACGTGATGGATCGAGGATAGTTTGATTCCCAGAGAGACACATGACCTGTATTTTCAGGATTATTGAGGATAATAGAGAGAGGGGCCTTGTTGAGTATCACTATCGGATGCTCCAAAAATAGTGGTGCAATTTGTGCGCTGTCATGAATACCCCATACGCGAGCTTCTAGTAGTGTGGGTACCTTTGCTTGGATGGAGATAATACCTCGTTGAGGTAGTATACTGACCTTGGCACACCATGGAATTTCCCTTATTTGGGTCATTCAACGACCAACACTATGCTGACTACCTGATTGGTGGCGGTGATGTATAGCAGTAGTGGTTCCTTTTCCTTAGGTGACACCAAGACAGGTGATGTCGAGAGTGTTTGCTTGATATTTTCAAAGGCTCGTTGGGCTTCATCGGTCCAATCGAAAGTATCTGATTTTTTAGAAGTGCGTGGAAATAAAATGCTTTTTCACCCAATTGAGCGATGAATCGACTTAGCGCCGCCACGCGCCTAGCTAGCTATTGGAAGCCTCATAAGTTCGTCGATTTATTCATGGCCAGAACCGCATGTATATTTTAGGGGTTTGCTTTGATTTTCCGACACGAAGTAAACGAGGAGTTTCCCTGCAAGGACTCCAAAGGAGCGCTTTGTCGGGTTGATCTTGATGCAGTACTTGGCGAGATTATCAGATGTTTCACGAAGATCATCGATAAAGGTCAATTATTTCCTTGTTGTAATTTTGACATTGACAATGTAGACTTGGACATTCCATCCAATTTGGTCTCCTAAGTTTCGCATCATCCGTTGGTACATCGCACAGGCATTTTTGATCCTGAAAAGCATTATCTCATAGCAGAATACACCATAAGGTGTGATAAATGCTATTCTGTCTTGATCTTCAACCTTCATCCTAATTTGTTTATAACTAGAATACATATCCAAAAAATAAAGATGCTCGCATCTGGCAGTTGCATCGATGATTCAATCGATTCATCGGAATGGGAAGTGATCCTTAGGATAGTGCTTGTTTAGCAAGGTGAAGTCGATGCACATACGAAGCATATCCGTGTTTTCTTTGGGACACACACTGGATTAGCAACCCAAGTTGCCCTCTTGATTTCTCGTATGAACTTGGCATTCGATGGAGTTCTTTTCCAATGGCCTTGCAATTTGGGTCCGTGAAACAGTGAAGTGTTTACTTGACTAGTTTTGCATCTAGATAAAAGTTGAGTGCATGCTCGGCGAGTTCCCTAGGAATTCCTAGCATGCCAGCTAGGAATCATGCAATTATTCTCCAATGCTCACGGAAGAACTCGACGAGTGATCTTTCCTATGCGGGACCAAGATTGGAGGTTACAAAGGCTATTTATTTGGGTCCTTTGGGTGCACCTGGACTTCTTTCATGTCCTTTGCAAATTCGAAGGATTGATCGGGTATGTCCCTCTTTGCCTCTGGAAGGACGTCGTGATCCATAGATATTTTGTGCTATGCATATTTGTGACACCCCCAGGATTAGGGCTAGACAAATCCCAGACTTGTGTCTGATATAAGCCTAACCTAAATCTCGAAAGCATATAGAGAGAGAATTGATAACACAACAGTGACCCTACGACACAAAAATTATTGAAGCGAGCTCATAAATGAGCAAAGAACCAAAATATTACAAGCAGAGGTCAATGACCACAAACATCAAACAACAGAAGGCAAATTATGCTATTAAGTATAGCAAACTTAAAAAATATCCTAAGAGGCCTAAAGAATAACGATGACGTCCCAATCCATAGATTCTAGGCTGCCGACCGGGAACCCCAAGCTACTCGTCGATGCTGTAAAGAACTCTTCTTCTAAAGAAACACTTACTCTACTACAAAAAGTATCAACGAAGCAAGGGTGAGTATAGGGTGTACTCCGCAAGTCTTATGGCTGGTGGAGTTATTTTGCATAAAGCCATCTTTGTTCAAAAGACAAGAGGGAGAAGAAGCTTCTCTAATCAGAATAATTTAAAAAGGGATAAGAGAGCGGTATCACTAGCTTTGATTATCTATTGATATCCACCAAATCTTTATCAGCTAAACCTACCAACTTGGATCACCCCGTCATACCCATGAGGAAGCATCCTTAAGCCCACCTTACTCAACTTGCCAAGTTTTACGATTAGATTCAAGTTCTCTATGATCATAGAATCGGTTCCCAAGTCATCCATAACCGTGGACACGGCTTTTCGAAAAGATTAATACCCTGCAGGGGTGTACAACTTTACCCACACGTACCAACCGATTCTTAGTGCCAAGCTATAATCCCTCTTCCTTGGAAGGCTGGCAGAGAGTGGTTGACCATGACCTTTACCTTGATTTCGCTGAGACCATGACTCAAGCACTAAGGAGATGTCGCCGTAACGGGTCGAGTCCCGAAGCAGGTCTCTAGAGATGTGTGCGGGGTTAAAGATTACGGAGGTCATGCTTCTCTTGTTCCCGGCCACGCTTACCTACCTATTATGAAAGAACCTCCTTCACCTCCTTCGAGAACAACCATAATGTGTATGTCTAATGGATAGACCGAACTATGTGACTCATGGAATCTACTAGGCAAGTTAGTTGGTCGAGGGGGTTTCCAAGCCCCCGCATGGATGTACGCTCTTCTTGGTTCAAGAGGAAAGAACTCAGGTCTTAATAGTGGCAAATATGGGACTACAAAAACCACAAACCACTGTGGCCTCCCATACTAGCCTTAGCATGTTTAACTTTCATCTCTGACTCATACCACATCATCTTGTCAAACTAGGTTCATTCGCAACTCTGATTCATCAACCGGATGGACATGTGATAACATCTAAGCATGGCTAAGCATAAAATATGTAACAACTCTAGCAACACTCACAAGCCAAACCCTAGTTATGCTAGCAGAAGTGGATCAGGGAATATACACTACAAAGGAAACATGCATCAGATAGGATTATTCTATCTATCAATAAAATACTTTAGAATCACATGCACATGGCAAGAATTGAAATACTTGAAAACATAGGATTATATCATGTGTGGGGCTTCGCTTGCCTTTGCCAGTTGATACCCATCTATAGATCTTCAGGTACATCATCTAGACTTGTTCATTAGGGATCCATTACTTCTCTTCGATGGTGTTGATATCTGGCTTTAACCTTGATCTTGAATCATTGCTCACATTCAACTCCGAGGACTACCGAGAAGAAGAGGAAACACTATAAAGGAAAGGGAAACAATCAACACATGGCATTGATGCAATTCTCAAACAAGGATGATGATATGACAAGATAAATAGCTTTGATATGAACCCCTAAAACATGCTTGCCATTTTAAAAATGGTCCGAGAGGTGCAAACCCTAGAACAAGGGGAACCTCGGAATCATCTACGGGGTTCAATTGGTTCTTCTAATTAAACTTGCAATCAAAGTTGTTGAACAATGCATGATTTTAATGCTATTGTACAGATCTTATTTTCTGAACATTTTGATATGTTATTTGTATTTTTCTGATTTAAAATGAATTAGTTATGAATTTCTCAATTTTTATTTTGTTTTAAATCTTTTTTGAAATATTATAAACAATATGCATTTTGGAATAACTTTTACATTTTTATTAATCAGAAAGCATTTCTAAAAATATTTATTTAAAGTGCAGGTAGGGCCCACATGTCAGGGATTTCTTATTTACAGAAATAATTACAAAAATGAATTACAAAAACATTTAAAAATAAAAGAAAAGGGGTTATGACATCATCCATGGCCTTGCTCCCAGATCGATGACGGGCTGGCAGATAGAGAGCACGCGGGAGGATGCTGATGGGGATGTTGGAAAGAGAAGATCGAGGCCATCCTGGTGGTGGTAGCGCCGCCAGTTTTGGGTCACCGAAGCTTCGGCAACGACGACGAGCAGCAGCGACGGTGGCGGGTGGATGGTGTGGTGGCAATACAGAGAGGAAGAGATGGATTAGAGGGGTCTGCGAGGACCGGTGGCTCACCCTGACCACGACGGTGAGGTCAGGGAGACGAGGCGAGGTCGGACAACGACAAATCAACAGCGGCAATGGCGACGATCGATGGGCGGTTGAGCTTGATTCCAGCAAGCAAACGGCTCCCCTGCTTGTGTGCTTCATCATGGATGAATAGGACCGCGAGGCGCTTCCAACTGTGGCCTCGATGTGACGCCGGGTGGCTGGAGATGGTGGGGCACCGAAGCACCTGCAACCTAGGGTTAGGGTTTGTGCACGAAAGAAGAGGAGAGAGGGGGAACTAGGCAGCTAGGGTTCTCCCGCGGCGACGTTGGGATCTTATAGGCGACCGGGGGAGGCGGCGCGAATCTTGGAGCACGCCGGCAAAGGGGGCATGGCCAGCGAGCTGATTCGCCAATCTAGAGGACGACGATGTCTTGAGTAAGACGACGAACAGGGGCAAAGGGGTACCGAGCCAAGGGTGGGGTGCAGCTGGGCCAGGCTAGGCCGGTTGCGGGCGTGCGTGAGTGACAGAGAAAAGGAGAAGGGAAGTTGGGCTCCGACCAAGAAGGTTAGCTATAGGTTTTTCTTTCTGAAATCTTTTTCGAAAATCTGTTTTATGTTTTCCATTTGTATTTCCAAATTCAAACCAGTTTTGAGATATTTCAAAATACGAGAACTTTGTAAAATATGTGAAATACTATGGGGCCCTGGTAGTCTATTTGAAGTCCTTATAATTTTGGGTTTTAAAATTATCAAAACCATTTTAGAGGGTTTTCAAGAGAGAGGGGAAGAATAGGGTTTAGGGTTTTGATTCATTTGTTGCATACATTTTAAATGATGATGACGCTCATGAATGCACAATCAAATCCTAATTACCATTTAATGAAACTAGGGTTGTTACAATTCTATCCCCCTTAAAAGAATCTCGTCCCTAGATTCGTAGGTAGGAAGATAGAAGGAATAGGGTTACACTAAACTTCGACGATCTTCTCAAAGAGGTTGATCCATGCCACCATGACGAATGGACGAAATGCTTCGTAATCTTCGAGGTTGTTGCTCTCACTATGGAAGAGAGGGAATGACACGGAACCACGAACTGAGTATCTCATGGTTAACTCATGGATAGATGCTTCACAAACATATCTAGAGCCAACAAACATGAAACACGCCAAGGTAAAGGAGGAAACAAAAGGAGATGGTTTTCAAGGTCAGAAATAGCTGGTCTTCTTAAGGATTAAGACCATAGAACTTGCAGAATAGTTTTGAATTCCGAGGAGAGGAGAATTCCAACAGAAAGAACATGACCATAGACATCGAGCGGTGAACCTCTACTAAACAACTTAGATAGAGATTTTCACGGTTATAGAAATATGAACCCAAAAAAACAAGCTGTTGAACTACTTTTGAAACAGAAGGGTCACTCTTTCATTCAACAGAAGGTCAAAACAAAAAGGTGATTTGGTGGAGAGAGGACTCATAAGAGTCACAAGAAACATGTAACAAGAGGAACTTCTAATTACCAAAATCATATTCACTATTGTAACATGACTGTAGATGGTTTAAGGAACTCTTTATTCATTTAGGACTACCAAAATCCTTGCCAAGATCATGATATCACTTTACACCACCAGATGAATAGTTGAGAAGATTCTTGATGACGCGAGAAGGAAGAAACTTCATTCTCAGACTCCAAGTACTTGGCATAACAAGACGCTTGCCATCATAAAATGATCTGGAAGATCGACCGAGAGACATTTGGCAACACTACTTTAAATTTTCTCCTTGATGTTTGAGATACCAATATCAAACTTATGACAAGCCTTTAACCAGTAATCAAGTAAAGGTCGGACTTCGGATACAAAGGAAACCATAATCCCAACTCCTATAATAAATCATAGAAGATGCCTTATGAAAAGTGATTGTTATTGCTGATTCAAGGAATATGTTAATAGGTCTTCCGACTAATTGTGTCAACCACCACATCAACCTTGCCAGATTTTCAAAGAGACCTACATCAAAACCTTCAGGAACACCAACCATCATGTTTGCTTGAGATTCAGATCTGGTTAGGTGGAGAGATACTTTAGACTCGGCATGTCCGAATAGAAAGTTTGCAATGTTTACCACCAAGGTAAGGCTACTGGATTCTCAAGACATGGACTACAGTGTCAAGCTCCAAAAGATGAGCTAGATTGCAAAACACATGTGTTAGCAAGTTGTAAAAAGATAATTGCACCTACATGATTTTTTTGCAATGAAATACAAGTAAATCATTGTTGGGAAACATTTAGGAGGATATCGAAGTTTTGTTGAACTTATTATCTTTCGTGAACGAATCAAGAAGTGGCTTCGTGTGATTGGAGGATCTTCTCGAGATGTGAAGGTATCAACCTACCACATCAATATTTCTTTGCACATGCTTGACTAACTTGAAATGATTCCCAGGGAAACAAAGACAACTCTACTCACATCCATGATGACATCTTTCAATAGTTGCAGGTGAATCGGAGCAGGTCACTTCTAACATCCAGAACACATACTTCGAGATAACACGAAGATGGTTCTCAAAAGTTTCCAACATTAATGCCAATTGTTACACATGAATCTATTATACACATGGATAGGATAAGGATGTCATCGATGGGCTCAATAACAAATTTATCTATACACTTTAAGAAAATGTACTCACATGTTGTATGAACAGGGCATAAATACTGGTCAGACTAGAGGACATGAATATGTACCTAGGTGAAACATCACAAGTGGATACACCATCATATAGTCCTTGGAACTGAGTTTGATTTGACGATTGTACAAATCAATCAAAGGAGGTAAGATAACATATCCACAAAGGACATATTATATTGCTCTAGCACGAACAGAACTAGACATCCCTTTAAGGAGGAATAGAGTTGGATAGAACTTTTTTCTTACAACTCTCCAAGTTGTTGTTTAAGCTCAACCAACTAGATCAAGGGTACCCAGTACAGATCCTTGGAGGAAGAAGCGGTTTAAAGAAACATCTTACTCAAGAACCTAACAACACGGTCACGTGGCAACATGGCGATACTTCTAGCAAGACATCCAGAGTATCATGAACCACCAATATGTCACTTAGTTTGAGAGGAAACTTGCTTGGTAAGGCAAGATGACATAGCCTCAGAGCTTCAGCATAATCCTACCTCTTTGACCAAAGAGAGTGCACTAGAATAACGGACTTGGTAGCATAATCATCCTTTGCTGAATGATTAGATAACTAGTCACGCTAAGAATGACACAAATGTTCTCAGAGTTCAAAGCGATGAGAATTGCTAAGAATCTTGGATAACCACATTATTACGCACATGCATCACTCACGAGCGCGAAAACTCAGAGAAAGGGTGGATAAAAATGTGTAAGAGCATAACTTTATTAAGAGGGTCATGAAAATCAGCACATCTTGGTATAAAAAGTGTGTGATACTTTGAGGTAGAACAGAACATAAGCTAATCAACGCTTATTAATCTGTGGATTACAACACTTTGACCTGGTCTTAGAAATGACGAGGTACTAGAGTTTGTTTCTCCTGACATCCCGAAATGGTTTGTCTTGACGGACCACTAGTGTATCTTGCATTGGAAGATACCAGTGCATTTAATACTTTGCTACCAACTGGTAGACAAAGGTCGGAGAGAAAAAAGGGTAAAGAACATGCTTAGAATAGAATCCCGAGATGTATATTCATAAGTCAACAACCTTCCGAAAACCAATGCAGAAGTGGAAGGTATGGCAGAGTCATGAGCATAGATGCGAGACTCACGAGGAGCTATTTTCGTGATCTATTTGGTTCCATTAAAAATCATCCGTCGTAGCATGTGGTAGGGAAAGTCCTTTATTGTCACTATTCAATAGCGACAATATCCACAAGCTTGAAGGCTAAAGTAAAGGTACTAGCCATCCCAAGGTAATGTGTGAACATTAACCATAGGGGTCAAAGAAATGGATATTGGGTTAAAGTTCATATTCATGTACAAGATTCACAACACCAGAATCCGGCACAATCGGGGATCTTAGGTTCAAGTCCAAGGGTTAAAACCCATAGAAAGGAGTAACTACTACTTGAGTGACAAAGTGTACACTGCAAGATAGTAATCACAAGGTAACTTCCAAGAGAAGAAACAACTTCTGAAGTACCCAAACAAATAAAGAGGACGCACACAAGGCGTTAGGAAACCTTGAAGCCTAGAACAGAACATTGTGAAACCATAAACATGATTTTGTGGGCCCATAGGATAGAGAGATCATGATGGAAAGAAATCTCTCGGGTGAAACTGACCAAGGGGAGAAAGGAACACACAACACACCAGGCTCTAGAGAGCTTAACACTAGGTCAAATTGTTGGATATGACATGCCTAAAGAGGCACCTCAGTTTTAAAAGACTGGACGAGATAGCAAAACTTTTCCAAATCAACACAAGATAAGGTGACCCAGAGTTAGAGCGAAACTGGATAAGGATAAACAAGCATACTATATTTTTCACACATAATTTTCATCTTTGAAAATAGTTTTCACAAGAACTAGACTCAACATCAACCAGTAGAAAGGTTTCCTAGAGTCGGTACGGCTCTGATACCAAAACCTGTGACACCCCTAGGATTAGGGCTAGACAAATCCCAAACCTCTGTCTGATGTAAGCCTAATCTAAATCTCGAAAGCGTACAGAGAGAGAATTGATAACACAACAGTGACCCTATGACACAAATATTATTGCAGCGAGATCATAACTAAGCAAAGAACAAAAATATTACAAAGCAGAGGTCAATGACCAAAAACATCAAACAACGAAAGGAAAATTATGCTATTAAGTATAGCAAACTTAAAAAATATCCTAAGAGGCCTGAAGCATAATGATGACGTCCCAATCCATAGATTTTAGGATGTCGACCGGGAACCCAAAGCTACTCATCGATGTCGATGCTGTAAAGAACTATTCTTCTAAGGAAACACTTACTCTGCTGCAAAAGTACCAATGAAGCAAGTGTGAGTACAGGGTGTACTCTGCAAGTCTGATGGCTAGTGGAGTTATTTTTCATAAAGCCATCTTTGTTCGAAAGTCAAGAGGGAAAAGAAGCCCGTCTAATTAGAATACTTTAAAAAGGGATAAGAGAGCGGTATCACTAGCTTTGATTATCTTTTGATATCTGCCGAATCTTTATCGGCTGAACCTACCAACTAGGATCACCCCTCATACCCATGAGGAAGCATCCTTAAGCACACGTTACTCAACTTGCCAAGTTTTATGATTAGGTTTAAGTTCTATATGGTCTTAGAATCCATTCCTATGTAGTCCATAACCGCGGACGCGCGCTACAAGAAATCTGCTCACTAGTGACCTTTTATTAACGACCATGGATATTTTGGTCATAGATCTATGACCATTTTGAACAACCTGGTCATAAGGTATTTGGAAGGGTCCAAACCTTGATTTTTTTTTGTTAAGAAGGTCATATTCTCCAAGAATAAAATAGTCATAGAAGAATAGCACTGATTCAAAGCATTATATGTAGCCGATTATGACCAATTCAGATGGTCGTGATATATAATAATAATATATTTCCATGTACACAATGGTGACTAGACTGCCACCTAGGAAATTCGCCTAATTGTTAGGTGATGTGTCCATTTATGTGGGCCTGCAAGCGTAGCTAATATTTTTAATAACAAGTAGCTGTCAAATAGGGCTCACATGGCACTCTGAAATAACACACACTGGACCAGCGTGGCAAATATTAATGCAAAAAGACGTGGATGGGGATCGAACTCGCGATCTCTTCCTCCCGGTCGAACCTATTTGACAATTGTTATTAAAAAACCAATCGTAAGGCCCCTTTATTCTTTGGTAATGGTTGTTGGGCCTACGCATCAAACAACGAGGCCTTTGGTTTTTTAATTAATAATGCTTTGTTTAACCGGGTGGGCCAATAGCCCAATAGACTATTAGAAGATCTTTTTTGCTAAACATTGTAGGTTTCCTATAAACTCTCAGCCCACACAAATGGAGGGACTTTATTATTTTGGTAAATATAAAAATGTAATTTATCCATAATTGTTATATATGACGTCGGATTGAAATGATATAAAAATCAATTTGGTCCATATTTAGGAGGTGCATAAGTTTCTTGTAATAAAAAATGATGCATTTTCTATGTATGACCACGAAGGTACCATTTTGCAACATATTCTTTGTAGACGCTTTACAAAAAGCCCATTTTTTGACAATTGGAAAATAAAAAATGATTTTTTGTGCAATAAATTTGAAAACTTTCTTTAGCAACATTGTTTAACATACTAGGATGCTTTTGTATGTGCATTATTAAGCACGTTATCTTAAACTATATGCCATGATTATCGCCATAGCATTAGTTATTATTTCAAGACGCGCTCAAAATGGCGGGAGTGATCGTTCTTATGTAGAAAATAATCTTTCTAAACTTTCAGTGGATCTATGATAAAATATCATATTATGAAGCTAAAAAGATTTTTGCAAAAAAACATGAGCATTAGATCATGTACATGTAGTTCCAATCGGACCCACTCCCTACTGATTCGGCATATATTTGTCTTTTTCGCGAGGGGTGTATGGAATGGTTTGAGATATCCTGGTAGGGACAATGTCTATAGAACATGGTCTAGCATTTTTGGGAAATATGGTTCTATCATTTTGCAACTTTCATTTGGTGGTTGCTTCACAAAATGCCTCGTATTTGGCATTCAGAAAATAGAAAATGCATTTTATGTGCAAAGAAAAGAAAATTTCCTCCTGCAACATTGTTCCTCATCCCAAGCACATGCATGTACAATATGGACACGTCATCATAGACTATACCATGATTCTGGCCATAACATTGGGCATTTGACCTAAAAGACATAAAACCTCGAACAAGATAGGTCATTTCTATGAAAATTTTCGAGATGCAATCAATATACCAAGTTTGGTGTATTTTTCTTGATAATATGTCACATAATATGACATCACTCAAAGGATTTTACTTGTTTGGACCATTTTTGAATTTCGTATGCCCATTTCAAAATATGGTCAAAACGGCGGGCATGAAGATTCTTAGATAGGGGGTAAGCCTTGCTAAAATTTTAGTGGATCTATGATAAAATAGCATACTGTGAAGCTAAAAATGATTTTGCAAAAAGTCACGAGCATTAGATCATGTACATGTAGTTCAAATCGGACTCACTTCCTACCGATTCGGTAGACATTTGTCTTTTTTGCGAGCGGTGTACGTAATGGTTTGAGATATCCCGGTTGGGACATCGTCAATGTAACGTGGTCTAGTATTATTGGAAAATAAGTTGGCTGCATTTTGCAACTTTTATTTGGTGGTTTCTTCACAAAACGCCGCGTTTTTGGCATTCAGAAAATAGAAAATACATTTTCTGTGCGACGAAAAGGAACTTCCTCCCGCAACATTGTTCTCCATCCCAAGATGCACATGCATGCACAATATGGGCATATTATCACAAACTATACCATGATTGTATCCATAACACTAGTAGTTTGACCCGAAAGCCATGAAACCTCAAACAAGATAGGTCATTTATGTGAAGGTTTTTTCGAGATACAATGAATATACCAAGTTTGGTATTTTTTTCTTGCAAATATGTCACATAATATGACATCACGTTAAGGATTTACCTTGTTTGGACCGTTTTTGAATTTCTTATGCCCGTTTCAAACTATGGTCAAAATGGCGGGCATGAAGGTTCTTTGCTAAGTGATAAGGCTCGCTAAACTTTTAGTGGATCTATGATAAAATAGCATATTGTGAAGCTAAAAATGATTTTTTTTTAAATCATGAGCATTAGATTATGTACATGTAGTTCAAATCGGAACCACTTCCTACCGATTCGGTAGACATTTGTAATTTTCTCGAGGGTTGTACGGAATGGTTTGAGATATCCCGGTTGGGACATCGTCTATGTAACATGGTCTAGTATTTCTAGAAAATATGGTGGAAACATTTTGCAACTTTAATTTGGTGGTTGCTTCACAAAACGCCCTGTTTTTGGCAGCCGGAAAATAGAAAATGCATTTTCCATGCGATGAAAAGAAAAAAATCCTCCTACAACATTGTTATTCATACCAATATGCACATGCATGCACAATATGGGCACATTATCACAAACTATATGTGATTCTGGCCATAACATTGGTTGTTTGACCTAAAAGTCATGAAACCTCGAACAAGATAGGTCACTTCTAATAAGGTTTTTTCGAGATGCAATTAATATACCAAGTTTGGTATTTTTTTATTGCAAATATTTCACATAATATGACATCACGCGAAGGTTTTACCTTGTTTGGACCATTTTTAAATTTCTTATGCCCATTTCAAACTATGGTCAAAACGACGGGCATGAAGGTTCTTAGCTAAGGGATAAGCCTCGCTAAAGTTTCAGTGGATCTATGATAAATAGCATATTGTGAAGCTAAAAATGATTTTTGAAAAAATCACGAGCATTAGATCATGGACATGTAGTTCAAATTGGACCCACTTCCTACCGATTCGGCAGACATTTGTCTTTTTTCACGAGGGATGGAGGGAATGGTTTGAGATATCCCGGTTGCCACATCGTCTATGTAATGTGGTATAGTATTTTTGGAAAATATGGTGGTAGAATTTTGCAACTTTCATTTGGTGGTTGCTTCATAAAACGCCCCGTTTTTGACATTCGGAAAATACAAAATATATTTTCTATGCGACAAAAAGGAAAACTTCCTCCTGCAACATTGTTCCCCATCCCAAGATGCACATGAATGCACAATATGGGAACATTATCACAAATTATAACGTGATTTTGGCCACAATATTGGTCGTTTGACCTGAAAGCCATGAAATCTCGAACAAGATAGAGCCAACCAATCAGAAGAAAGAACTAGGCTACCCATGGATCACCCCTACCCAAGCAGATCTCAGCTCTTCACATTGCTTCCATCCAACGCCCCGAAGTCACAGCGCCAATTTCACCTGCCTTCTTCCCCACCCACACTTTTGACTTGAATGTACCGAAACACACCCTGTAGTTCCTAGTCTTGCACCTCAAAAACGACCAGGGGCAATTTCCTGAAATCCCCCACACAACCCATCCACTGAAAGGGAACCCTAATACCCCGCACCGCCGCCACTTCTCCCTCTCTCTCCTTTGGAGCACCACCCACCCAAACCCTAATCCCGCCATGCCTCCCTCTCTCTCCTTCGTCACACCACCTCCGTTCCCTCCGCCTGTTCTCCCCGATGCCGCCAAGCTTGCCTCAAGCCCCCAGATCGGCAGCACCCCTATGATGTGAGCGACGCTCGCGAGCTCATAGGATGAACCGACGATGGCGTTCAGAAGCACGGCGAGGTATTGACGGCGATGCTCTCCGTCCGCCCCACGTCTTCGCGCGGGATGCCCACCTCGGTCTATCTCATCCTCGAGGCTTCACTCCACGACCTCTCCCACTTCCCTGACCACATCCTCGTCGACCAAGTAACGACGAAGTAGGTAGGATGAGCAGCGGCTGCACCGGATCCTTCCGCGGGTGCTGCTAATCATACGTGGACGGGAGGAGAGGTAACGCTTGCTACTCTTGACGGTAAGAACACTCGCTGCTCTTCTTCTTTCGTAGTCTGGTTTGCTTCACTAGCTAGCCGGGTTTTCTCTGTGGTTTGATTCATTGAATGTCGCCTTAGTAGTTGTTCCTGTGGTGAGCCAAATCTGATACACGCTGTGTAAATTTAGTTGATTCTTGTGATTACATTTGGATGGCTGGATGATCATAATGTAGGTATACGTAGCCATGTGAGCATGTGAACATGGCTATTAGGATATCGCCGAAGTGTTCATAATCTGATGTACATAATCAGATTCGGCTCTTGAAATCAGTGAAACTGAGTTGCACATATGTTTGTCATGTTACATGGTTAGTAGGTGTTATTCACACTATTAAAACAGACCTAGTAGTTTAGTGCTCATTCAGGAGTTGCATTTGTGAGTAGGTTTCTGACAAAACTTCTAATATGATGTACACAATCACTTGTAAGATCTTAAATTTAAATCCATCAGATTGTCCATTCTTGAGAGAAATCTTTCATACGACACATTCTATGCTTGCCTTCTTGAATGATGGTGGCATAGGAAATATAATATGCTTGTTCTATTTCATAAATAGTCCCTTCCAACGTTGTTCAGTTGTTTCTTTCATAGAGTTGATATTACTGTCTTTGTCCTTTAATAATCAGGATGGTTACCATGCATCAATTTTTACATGCCTGCCTTCTTTCATCCAAAATATCATGCATCAGTTTTTACCATGAAACTAATCTAATATGATCATGTATGCGTATTTCATCAGTACTATGCATGTATGTGTTAGTTGCTATCCTATGAAGCTACAAAGTTTTGGTTACTTTTATTGTTAATTGCCAGTAGAGCACTAGAATGGATAGCTCACTTTTCTGGGTCTAATTCGTGTTCATGAGAGAATAAAAATGCTACTACTTGTTACAATGTTGTTAATAAATGACGAATATACGTGTATGTGTATTTGTGAGACGTGATAGTTCGACCAACCTTTTATTTTTAACATGCACTAACAGATGTAGTAATAAGTCTACTTTACTGATGTGGTTGGATAATAAGTCTATTTTACTGTTTTATGAGCCTTACTTCTTAATTTTCAGGCTAGGGAGCATACAGCTGCTATTCTTGCAACCTTGAAGGGTATTTTCTGATGTATGTTTTTATTAAACAACCCCCATGTATACCCCGTGTTAAACAAGCCCCATGTGTATCTTTGCACGACAGGAAACCCTACCTGGACAGGTACGGCTACCTCCTTGTGCCTCTCCAAATCTTGGTTGCTCTGCTGCTGTATGTTGCTGTCTGCTACTTGTTAATTTGCTTGTGCCGCTGCTTGTTGATCTGCTTATGAGGTTGTTGCTTGTGCTGCTGGCTGCTTGTGCTCTGTGTGTATACTCTGCAGCTGTATTTACTGCTTGTGCTCCTATGTTTATTATGATTTTCTGGAACATTTAGTTCCGTGTTGATATCTACAAGCACCAGGCTTACTGTCTTACATAATATGTCGTACTGTGTATTGAGCATTGTAGTCACTGCTATTTTAAGGGTAAACATGTTTCTATAATTCTGTCAGTGGTTGTTTTGATTTCCTTGCTGCACTAAATGATAGCTAAAATGTTGGAATATAAACTAGATTGAATGGTTCCATCACTATATGTTGATACTTTAGTAACATAATTAAGTAATGGGCTCATCGATGTTCTGCAGTTATTTATTTATGTACACTGGATGCTAAGAAATTATATGTGTGTGCCTTACTTTTCTAATTTGTTACTTGCAGATACATACCTTCATTTCATCCAAAATTGGCGGACGAGAGCTCTAGGATGAAGAAGCCTGAATAAAACCTTTTTGAGGGGCTAAATAAAACCTACTGGTTGTATTTGATATTTGGTTGTTGAATACCTAATATGTACTGTTCCTTATTGTAATCTACATTCTTTGTCTACTGTATGAAATATTATGTCTTTCTTCGCTCTGTTTGAAACAAATTATTTGTTATTACACCTGTATAGAACTGATGTTTGGGCATAAAAACGGATACCCATTTGATCCGTGTGAATTTGTTTAGAATGGAAAAATAAAAAAATTGTAAATGGGACATACTCGACTTGACTAGTGGGACCAGTGAATTGGCCTAATTATTCAAAAAACTAAAATGAAATGTTCATTAAAATGGCCAAGGCCCAAAAATTAAAAGGCTGAGATGTTGGGCTTGGTCTATCTAGCTGACTATAAATGACATGAAAAATAACATAAATAGGCTGACTTCATGGGCTTGGCCCATGTAAACCACCAAACTGGATTGTGCTAATTGTGATTTAAGACCTTTTGAATTGGTCATGGATTTGCCATGTAGGATCGGCCACGTAGGATCTGACATGGATAGGACAGGTAGTCCTTGACCAAAACATTTAGTCATAGAATCTATGACCATCTATATTGGTCATGGTAGTCTATGATCAATGCACAAAAAAGGTCTTTATTCTCCGTCAGTGACTCTCAGCTTTTAACCATGAGTTTTTTGTCACATGAAGGTCACAAATGAAGAACAGTGACCATCTAGTGACCAATATGAGGGTCAAAAATTACCATATTTCTTGTAGTGGTGGCTTTTCAAAAAGATTAATACCCTTCAAGGGTGTACAATTTTACCCACACGTACCAACCGATTCTTAGTGCCAAGCTATACGCCCTCTTTCTTGGAAGGCCAACAAAGAGTGGTTGACCACGACATTTCCCTTGCTTTCACCGAGACCATGAGTCGCACACTAAGGAGATGTCTCCATGACGGGTCGAGTCCCGAAGCCGGTCCCTAGAGATGTGTGTGGAGTTCAAGATTACGAAGGTCGAGCCTCTCTTGTTCCTGGCGACACTTACCTACCTATTATGAATGAACCTCCTTCACCTCCTACGAGAAGAACCAAATGCGTATGTCGAATGGATATCCTGAACTATGTGACTCATGAAATCTACTAGGCAAGTTAGTTGGTCGAGGGGGTTTCCAAGCCCCCGTGTGGCTGTACGCTCATCTTGGTTTAAGAGGCAAGAAATCAGGTCCTAATAGTGGCAAATATGGGACTGCAAAAACGCCAACCAACCATGGCCTCCCATACAAGGCTTAGAATGTTTAACTTTCATCAATGACTCATACCACATCAACCCGTCAAACTAGGTTCATTCATAGCTCTGATTCATCAACCGTATGGACCAGTGATAACATCTAAGCATGGCTAAGCACAAAAGATGTAACAACTCTAGCAACGCTCACAAGACAAACCCTAGTTATGCTAGGAGCAGTGGATCAGGGAATATAGGCTACAAAGGGAACATGCATCAGATAGGATTATTCTATCTATCGATAAAATACTTTATAATCACATGCACTTGGCAAGAATTGAAATACTTGAAAACATAGGATTATATCATGTGTGGGGATTCACTTGCCTTTTCCAGTTGATACCCAGCTATAGATCTTCAGGTACATCATCTAGACTTGTTTCTCAGGGATCCATTACTTCTCTTCGATGGTGTTGATCTCTGTCTTTGACCTTGATCTAGAATCGTTGCTCATATTCACCTCCGAGGACTACCGAGAAGAAGCACAAACAGTGGAAAGGAAAGGGAAACAATCAACACGTAGCATTGATGTAATGCTCAAAAAAGGATGATGATATGAAAAGTTAAATATCTTTGATATGAACCCCTAAAATATGCTTGAACATTTTAAACAGGGCCCGAGAGGTGCAAACCCTAGAATAGGGGGAACCTCGGAATCACCTGTGGGGTTCAATTGGTTCTTATAATTAAACTTGCAATTGATGTTGCTGAACAATGCATGATTTTAATGCTATTGTATAGATCTTATTTTTCTAAATATTTTAATATATTATTTGTATTTTTCTGATTTAAAATGAATTAGTTATGAATTTCTCAATTTTAGTTCATTTTAAATCATTTTTGAAATATTATAAACAATATACATTTGGAATTACTTCTACATTTTTATTAATCAGAAAGCATTTCTGATAATTTTTATTTAAATTGCAGGTAGGGCCCACATGTAAGGGATTTCTTATTTACATAAATGAATTACAAAAACATTTAAAAATAAAAGAAAAGGGGTTATGACATCATGATGATGTCATAATGACATCATCCATGGCCTTGCTCCCAGAACAATGACGGGCTGACCGATAGAGAGCACGCGGGAGGCTGCTGATGGGGGCGTTAGAAAGAGGAGAGTGAGGCAGTCCTGGTGGTGTTAGCGCTGCCGATTTTGGGTCATCGGAGCTTTGGAAACAACGACGAGCAGCGACGACGGCGGCGGGTGGATGATGTGGTGGCGATATAGAGAGGAAGAGAGGGATTGGAGGGTTCTGCGAGGACCACTGGCTCACCCTAAGCATGACGGTGAGGTCGGGGAGGCGAGGCGAGGTCCGACGATGACGAATCGACGATGGAAATGGCGACGGCCAACGGTGGGTCGAGCTCGATTCTTGCAAGCAGACGGCTTCCCTCCTTGGTTGCTTCGATAGGGATGAAGAGGGTGGCGAGGAGCTTCCAACATTGGCCTCGGAGCAACGCAGGGTGGTTGGAGACGGCGGGGCACCAAAGCACCTGCAACCTAGGGTTAGGGTTTGCTCGCAGAAGAAGAGGAGAGAGGGGGAACTAGGCAGCTAGGGTTCTCCCGTGGCGACGTTGGGCTCTTATAGGCGAACGGAGGTGGCGTCGTGAATCTTGGAGCACGCCGGCGATGGGGGCGCGGCCAGCGAGCTTCTTCGCTGATCAGGAGGTCGATGACGTCCTGAGGAAGTCGACAAACAGGAGTGAAGGGGTACCGGGTCAAGGGTGGGCTGCAGTTGGGCCAGGTTGGGCCGGTTACGAGCGCGTGTAAGCGATAGAGAAAAGGAGAAGGGAATCTGGGCCTGGCCCAAGAAGATTAGCTACAGGTTTTTCTTTCTAAAAACTTTTTCAAAAATCAGTTTTATGTTTTCCATTTGTATTTCCAAATTCAAACCAGTTTTCAGATATTTCAAAATACCAGAACCTTGTAAAATATGTGAAATACTATGGGGCCCTTGTAGTCAATTTGGGCTCCTTATATTTTTGGGTTTTCAAATTATCAAAACCATTTGAGAGGGTTTACAAGAGAGAGGGGAAGAATAGGGTTTAGGGTTTTGATTAATTTGTTGCATACATTATAAATGATGATGATGATGATGCTCATGAATGCATAATCAAATCCTAATTACCATTTAATGACACTAGGGGTGTTACAAAATTCATTATCCATGCCAAAATACTTGGATATTTTGTTGAACTTGGTGTGGGCAAAACTTCCTCAGACCCTGATGATTCCATTGCTCCCGGCATTTTCATCTTGAGATATGCATAGTGTGGTACTGCCATGAAACATGCAAACACGGGTCGTCCCGGGATGTCGTGATATTAGGATGGCCAATCCATCACCTCAAACTCGATCTTCTCGCGCCTGAAATTTTCACATTATCCAAAAACAACATCAAGGTAAATCTTACACATTGGAACTTCGACTTTGCCTGGGACTATGTCACAGAAGGAGGTTTCCGTTGGAGCCAAGTTTGTCAAGGAGCGGTATATCGAGCGTAGCGGATTTATGTAGATGAGGTTGATACCGCTTCCTGCATCCATGAAGACCTTGCTCATGTTAAACCCGCCAATTTTCTATTCAACTATGAGTGCCACATGACCTGGTCGTGGGACCTAGGGAGGGTGATCGGATCTGCTGAAAGTGATCTCTTATTCTGACTAGTGGAGATATTCGGGTGTTGGTGGAGGCGCCCTCACTACTAAACTGACTTGTCGGGTGATCAACTTTTGGGTTTTGTTGGATGGACGCCCCTTACGAATCATGTGCATTTCTCCCGTGTACCTCGGGTACTCCTCGTTCTAGTCTCTATTTGATGCGGGTTGCTGCTGGATTACCGCAGCTACTAGGGGTTGTCCTAGAGGTGGTGGTGCGTTAAGTTCCAATGTCTCTGGTGCAGCAGATTACCTCTGATTCACTACTTCGGCTGCCTTGCTGCTGTAAGCCCCCTGGAGTTCCAGAAAAGTGTGGTAGTCCTTCATGAGGTGAGTCGAGCACCTTCGACTGTCGGAGTCAATGTAATAATGCATGTGGCATGGCCTTTCTAGCATCTACATGGGTGAAATTGGAGCATCCCGGGGAGTCCGAGGTCAATATTGTTGAGTTGGTATGTTATTTCCTGCTTCCTCGTGATTGTTTCGGCAGCCACTACTGTGATTATCTCCTCTTCTATTGTCTTCATTGGCAAAGCTAGCCAACACTTGGATAGGGCTGCTATAATCATCATAGTTGCAGCCACATCTCCTTTGGATGTTGGCGCATGTCATGCTCTTCCTCGGGTGAGCCGCCCTGCTTGTTATTGAATACATCCTCTTCTGGCCCATCGATTAACGATATTCATCTGGTGCGACACTGTTTTGGCTTGACATGGCCCAACTCCTCCATTAGCTCTTTTTGTTGGAGGCCGTTGTTGAAGGTATCAATTTCCCTCTCATCGGACACCTTCTTAGCCATGTTCTCGATGATGTTCCACTTCTGAATATAGGTGTGTATCAGCTCTCCTAATTTCTGCACACAAGCCCGCATCTCACCAATGGACGCTTGTGGCTTGAATGTGGACTTGAAATTGCGGAAGAACTTATCCTCTGATCCAGGTCGCTCCAGCTGCATATAGATTCCTCGGGTAGTTTTTCAGCCAAGAATGTGTGGCTCCGCTCAGGTACAGCTGTAATCCTTGCATTGCGGGGGCCTTTGAGCCACCCTGAAGTTTCACAGTTTGTAGATAGTCCACCATACCATGCCTCTGGATCCTAGAGACCATCATACGACAACTTAGAATCTATGGGCACATGTGTCTTGTGAACCCGATAGGTAAAGAAACTTAAACCACAAAGTTCACGATCATTTTCACTCTCCCCATCCAAATATCTTCAGCTTCTATAGTCCTCCAGATATTTATCGACTCTTTGTTGCATGACAACATTCCTGGCATCCTGGCTACGCGAGGTTCACATGAAGCGCACATGGTGCGGTGAGCTTGATCTTCGGTCTCCGCCACTTACCGAGGGCTGCTGCGATGGCGAGGTGATTTGCTGGGTCATTGAGTGGCCTACTTGTCCCCTTGCGTGAGCGACGCTCCTTCTGTGCTGAGGCCCATCAGTGTGGAGCGATGAATAGCTACCCGATGATCATCATATGCTGGCTGATTTGTGAGTAGCTAGGTTTGTGCTGCGATAATGGTGGCTTGTGTTGTCTTGGCCTTAATAATGCGTTCTGAATCTACTAACATGAATGATAAGTCCAAATTGCGGGTTAGCTTCAGTGTTTCACCTTCGGGTATGTCTGTAGCTAAGAACCACCCCTCCTATGCAGTGACCCTCATTGGACGCTTGCAGAATTTTGGGTTGAGCTTAGTTGTGCCCTTCGCAAACTTGATTTGTCTGCTGCGCTTTTGAACTCTTCCAGCTGCCTCTGCAACTTAACTAGTGCTCTCCTTTGTTTATGGAGCAGATATTCATACACCATCAGCTCCTCATGGGTGGCATTTGCTATCATGGGTACTGCACCCGAAATAGAATCCCTTGCTTTGTTCCAAGATTCGGGCGAGAGCCAAAGAGTTATTCGTTCTCCAGTGCACCCCGTGTCTCGTACTTGGACCATAGGATTATCCACGGGTGGCTTAGATCCATTCCTACGAGCATTTGGGCCGTTGTCCATAGTAACATTTTCTGGATTGATGAGATGGTTACCATTGGAGTCACGTGGTTTAGAAGTTTTGGGTGGATCTGTTGCTATAGGTGCCAAGATGGCATACACTTGATGGCACGCCATGTATGAACTGCTACTGCGGACGTCGGAAGCTACTGCGGACGTCCGGTGCGTAAGGTTCTGAAGGAAATGTTCCCTAGAGGCAAATAATAATTGGTTATTACAGCCATATTTCAAAAAGTTTGAAATAGTTCGTATTGTGCTATAACTATATCAAGTGGAAACATTGATGCAGGTGTGATATGAAACTGAAGTACCTAGTAGTCTCTATTCATACTAGTTCGTTGGGCAACAGATGGTCAAGGTTTCTTGATCATGGGTGATAATGCCAATTGACAACAAGGTTATATCATTGGTGAATGATGTAATGGACATTACCCAAAAGACTGCGACACGATCAAGTCACGAGGTTCATTGTTGCAATAGTCAGAAACGTATTATCCTTATGCTTAGACCATGAGATCATATTAATCATTGTTTCCCGAGGCAGCTTGGACTGCATCAAACGTCACTCAGTGAAATGGTGATTATAAAGGTGTATGTTGGGTATTCCAGAGGTATAGTTGAGGCCTATGAATCAAGACCGGGATTTGTTCACCCTGTGATGGGTAACATATATAATCCCAACTTGGTAATATTATATCTATAATGTTGCAACATGTGACTAGGTCACGGGGATGTATTATCACAGTAACAAGTGAAACAGTACTTGTCAGTAACGATATTGAACAAGGTACGAGATACCAAACATTCGAATATCGGGCAAGTCGTATCGAGAAAACAAAGGAAATTGGACTCGACGTTTATGATTCAAATGACATAGTCATCGTGGAATGTAGAGGGGTCAATATGCGCATCTTGGTCCTACTGTTGATCAATGATAGAGATCATGCTTGTGACATTCCCGATCATGGGGAGATAAATTTAAGGGTACGATAAGCTAGAGATCATCTGTAAGTTGGAATCACAGTAGAGAAAGAGAATCCCAGAATTGTTCTAGAGAGTGATCAGAAGTTGTTCGAAGAAAGAAAGAAAGAAAGGAAAGAACTAACAAGTGTTTTGGATAAATGGAAATTTATAATATATGTTAATTATGAATTAACATATTCGAAATAAATGTTTAAATTAAAGTATATTGGTCGAATTCTTCATTAGGACAACACCCTGGAGGGAATTGGCCTAGGAGGAAGCCAACCTGAAAAAATATGAAAAACAACAACCAGTTCCTGCTGGGCCGGTTTTGAACCAGCCTAGCCAAACAGGCAGGCGCTACCTGCTGATCAGGGCAACAACTAACAGGCAGGGTGCCACGCTGGGCCTCTGCGCCAAGATGGCCCACCCCGGGAGCTGTTGTCCCCGTTCGCTTCACCGGGCTAGGACGCGGGGGATGGACCACGCGGTTGCATGCCAAAGCTGGCCCACCCAGGGGCAACATGAGTAGCTACTGGTAGGCAGCGCTGGACCAGGGTGGGGCTCACCAGCCCACCCAGTTTTGATATGATTGATTGTTGGGCTGGGGCAATTGGCACATCCGGCTCTACGAGTTTTTCCTGTTATTTCCTTTTGATTATTAGTCCCACATGGCTAACCTAATGGGGAGGGCACACATCCCTTCCACTATATAAAGGGGTACCTTTGGGTGGGATTAGATACACAACAAAAGAGAAGACCTTTGGTTGACTTTCTCTCCTCTCACTCTACCTTGTGACCATGTCCCCCATGTATGGGCTAGGCGAACAAGGTTTCACCGCGTGTGCCAGTGCGCTGTGGGTATTCTAAGCCGGAGATCTACTTCCACACTCCTGGCGGGATCGGGGAGCCATAGGTCATCATCGTGCACCATATGTGTACAAAAACATGAGGGGCCACACTTGGGACACCTTGGATGTCATGAGCCAGACTGCTGCACGGTGATGGAGCAAGAAGTCACCTGCGAGGAGCTTCACGACTTTGAGGTCGGCTACGAGCATGACTACTTCAACCATATTCCCCTTGGAACGTTAACCACTTTCGGACTACAAGGGTATGCATCTGAAACCTCTGGCCATTATTGCATTAGATCTTGGGCATTAGGGTTTCGATCATAGGAATTTTTTTATTTTCTGCACCGGAACCCTAATAGATTCGACCTTCTTGATCCCTTAGTCAAAGACGTTGTCAAGTTTTTCATCGATGGTGGTTATCGGGTTCGGTCTTTGAAGCACCAAAACAGCTGCTAGTTTTCCTTCAGGTTCGAAAGAGACATGGTCACATGGATTGGTGTAATCTTCTGCTTCTGTGTTGTTGTTATGGTTGATTGCTTCTAAGGATAGAGTTGTCCCTTAGTGGATCCGACGAAAGATGACAGTGTTGCGATTCTGAGGTGACCCAGCGTACCACTGCATGTTGTAGTATACTATAGTCATCGACATAACACTCGCGGAACACCGTCCGTCAAATATAACATCCCTTAGAGTGGTACAAAATGAACATTGCGGGTCCAAATTAGGACATACACACATTAATATTACAATACCAAAATATTGGTACCACCAAGTTGTTCGGCCACAAACCATATACAACTTATTTAATATGTTTTCAGCGGAAGAACAGAAGATCCAAACTACATAACACAAAGTGAACTCAGCAGGTTATTGTATAAAGTTTATGCTGCTCAACCCAACTTAAGTACTAAGTACTAATAGGGAAACTACTCTCACTCATTGCCTTCAGATCCCTAGAGGATCTCGTAGTCCACTCCTTTAATACCTCCGGATAGGCCTGGCTCATCGTAGAAGATGTCGTCCTGGCCCTCAGTAGCATACATTGGTGTATCATCTGGATCTTTAGAGTCTAAGCAGGGGATCAAAGGAAAGATAAGTAAAAATGTTACCCAGCAAGTTCAGTATATGCAAGGTGGGAAGTTTGATGCACTAACTGCCACCTCAGACTATAAGTCTCTGGCACTATGCAGTTTTCATAAATGTTTCTTTAAAGGTTGATTTTATTATGAAAAACTATGCCCATCAATATTCATAGGTTGACCAGAACTTCATGGAATTCCTTTCCTGCTGCGTTCGTAGCTCCTTTCCAGAATAGGGAGTAACATGTCATAATTATTAAACTCTGCATAGATGCATTACTTTACCCATGAGATATCAAATCCTTGTTGCACAACCAGACATACTTTCCCGACCACAATTTCTTAATGTGGGGCCAAGAAATTGATCCAAACCCATCACTTCCAATCTTCGCGACCCCGCCCGCCCATCGGATTGCACGTCAGATCTAGGATAAAACTTCTTTCGATTGACAGCCTAAGGCGTATAACCCTCGTAGATACCAGATGACGTGGGACATTGAGAGATCCTACCCATATGTTGCCAATCCCCTCCTAGAATTATAGCCATGGCTAGGTCATCCTTTGACATGCGAAAGGAAGAAGATCCAGCTGACTTCTCCATCCCATTCTAGATCTCATGGTTAATTCGTATTATATAGCACTAGAATCACTGATATCATGGGTTATTAATTCCTAACTAGTGAATTTCATTGCATATGGAATCCTAGTTCCCATCTCTTATCTTACTATTTAACATCACTTAGAATAATAATAAAATTTTATATTGTTGAGAAAATATTCTTTTCTGTCTCCTTTTAAGAACATAGGAGATAACACACAAGTTGCAAATACTTTTGGAAAGCACATCAAAGAACATTAGAAAGTGATGAACTTGCCTTCTGACTACAAGGTAGTGATGTCGGAAGCTTCTACTCGACCTTGAGCTCCTATTTCTACAAAACACCATTATTTTCCGGTAAGGACAATATAAAGTAGTAATGAATATGCATAGTAATGTCATGCACTATTTTATTTTATGATAATCTTATTTGCGTGATTTACACATATTATTAAAGGTTCAAGTATTTTTATTTACATAAGAAATAAAAATGAAGTTAATATTTTAAAATCTTAAAACCTTTTGGAATTTAATATATTTTTCTAATAACACATATTAAATTAAGAGATTAAAATGATTTTTATTTATTTTTAAGTATTACTCTTATTTTACTAAAATTCCATAAACGAATCAGTGTTTTTAAATATACATTTTTATTTTATTTGATTAAAATACAAACTAGTATTTTTTCTTCCATAAAGTATTTATTTAAAATCTTAAAAATGATTTTTACTTATTTTTAAGTATTATCCATTTTTAGAAAATTCCTAAAAGGAATTTTTACATTAAAATAATTATATTAAGTTTTATCATGTAAAATACAATTTAGTATTTTATTGGATAGACTATGTTTTTATGAACATTTAAATATATTACTTGTATTTTAAGGATTTTTATTTATTTATTAGAGCTTAAATACCTTTATGGGTATTTTTGTACTTTAGTATTTTATTAATAACTTCTCTTTGTTTAAAATTTGGCCCAACCCACTATGTTGCCCTAGTTTGGTCACTTCCTCGTGGGCCCTCTCTTCTTCTCCTTATCCTCTCCTGGCAATGACATGCCGCCTTTGCCGCCCTCCTATTCCGGCGAGCCTCGGCCTCCCCTGTCATAGCAGTGGTGCATACTAACCATGTCGACGATGTTGCGTCTTTTGGTCCGGCCTGATTTGTTGTGCATGCCTCATCTCGCTCGCCCCACTACCTCACTCGGGCTAGGGCTTCGCCCCCTCACTACGAAGACCCTGGAATCCAGTGTTGGTGACCCGGTGGTGCGGTGGTGACTGTATCTGCCCCTCTCCTTGGCTGCTGGTCGGCTCTGGATGGGTTGTAGCGCCCCCAGGTGCTCTATCGTAGTATTGCCGACAAGTACGCCATGGAATGGTCCTCACAGAGAGTGTTTAGAGAGTTGGGGGAAGGCGGCGAGTTGGTGGATACGATTTAACACAGCTTACCTAGATTTAGATCCCACAACGATGGAAGAATCCTACTCCTGCTATAAATCACTATAATGGCAATACGCCAAGTTACATGGATTGGTTCGCTGTACGAGGTGATATGAGTTGTGTCCTAAAGGCTCCCAGAGGTTCGGCTTATAAAGTCGCTAGAACCTAGGGTTACAGCGAAAAGTCCTGATCGGACATGTTACAGAGTTCTACACTAACATAAACTAGTCTTACATGTCTTGCACTCCAAGGCTCCGGATTGGATATCAACTTCACCATAGCCTAACTTTTATCCTGCATGGGTGTAGCACCCCGGGAAAACTACTACTAGAAAATCGTATGTTGTTTACTACTATGTGCATTTTCATGACATTATGCATATTTTTCTTGTATTTAATTCTAAGTATAAATTTTTTTATCAACACCATATTTTGTTTGCTAAATTATTTGTATGGTTTGATATACATAATGTCCTCCTCCTTTTCTTTAAATTAAAATTAAATAAAATACTATTTTCGGTTAGTTATAAGACCGCAACAGGTTTTCTTATTTGATTAAAATAAAAGTCTAAAAAGCTTGTCTAAAAGTTTTGGTTCAAAACTAACTCCATCTGATCTCCTTTAACCTATATAAATACTTTAATCCCCTTATTTATTCTCCCTGAACCTAGTCCTAAAATATGTCCAAATATAAATCTCAAAAATCCCGACTTCTTCCGGTGTCTCCCCCCTTGCCGTCGCATCCATGATTCTCTTCATATTCTGCTCTGCAGAGTGGGTGCGTTTCTTCTTCTATACATGGAGCCGTGAGTACTAATGCCATCCAATTTGAATCTATTTTATTTCTTACCAAGACACGAACCACCAATACATAGCTTTCTTGTGGTGCCTAGTTTAAATCGATGCAAACCATCAAGTCAACCCCTTCAGCAATACACCAGCTCAGCTCATCCCCTTTAGCCATACATTTCTTTCTCCATCAAATCCACTCCAAACTCCCTATGTTAGTACGTACGTCATGGTCTACTAGATGCGCCTCGGCGCGCAAGCGAGCACCTGGTGATCTTGGGCCTCGTGAAGGTGAGAGTCCAGCTGATCTGTTTCTGCTCGCCAGCAGCGAGTGCCCATTCACTCCACCAAATTGCCATCGGGTTCCAGCACGTCAACGACCAGGAGCAGGAGGATTTTTCTCATAGCAGGAGGATTTTTCTCATAGACCACTGCAGCTTGGCCTTGGGATCCCTGCCGCCAAACGCCACTGGCGCCCGCACGCATGAGCAGACCGCCCACGTCTGCCTTGGCCGGTATGCGCTGTATGCTCACAGCAGCAGCTCGACTCCACGGCGGGTTCCTGGCCTTTTGTATCAGCGCGATGCTCGGGTGGTTCTGCCGCCCCTCTGTTGTTTCTCGATCACCAGTTCAGCACGTGGTAGTCCAGTGTCACCTCTTTTGTGCATGTCACATGTTCGATAAAATTCTCGCATAAGTTTGGATATCGCGTTCGTCTTTACGGCGTCGTCTATCTACCAATGTTACGATTGGACACTACATTGGCAAGTTCGGTACCACTTCATCATGTCGCCCCGATGACCAACGTCGTCGCCCCTTCCCCATGTCTACTTTGACTACTTTCCCAACTCCAACTACATTCCAAAGATTTTCCGTCTCTCTGATCCGAACTGTGAGACCCTAATCCTACCCTTATTTTTTAATAAATACTATATATCTTGTCTCATTAAATCATCCATACTTGTATACATGTTATCTTGTCCTTTCGGGTTACATATAGATTCACCTAATAATTTAATATAAAAAACATATACGGATTATTCTAGTCTTATATTGGCTCCATTTAAAATTGTGTAGCAAACCTATGCTATATTTTTCCTTGTTAAGACAATAATTAAATTGCGGGGTACATAAACAATAAGAACCTATTAATTAATTGTTGGGGCTCTAGATTCGCTTAGTATTGCCTAATTGCGTCGCATTTTTGCTAGCATCTACTTGGCCAAGATAGCTACTAGAAACGAAGAGCATGCAAGATCACAAACAACACAGATATGATAGAATCAATAAGACAAAACTATTAATCAATCTGACATAGTAATCTCAATATCCATCGGATCCTCGTAGACACAATATGCATGACTACAAATAGATTATCTTGATCATGAACGGAGCTCACAAGATCTAAACATGGTAGCACAAAGGAGGAGATACAACCATCTAGCTACTACATGGACCCGTAGTCTAAGGTGGAACTACTCACACTTCATATCGGAGACTGGCATGATGAAAAAGAAGGCCTCCGGGATGATCTCCCCTCCGACAGGATGCTGGGAAGAGCTCAGATCCCTCGATCTAGGGACGATGGTGGCGGCGGCTATAGACGGTTTCGTGGAATATTGATTGGGTACTTAGGGTTTATGCATCGGGGGGTCTTTATAGGCGAAGAGGCGAGGCAGGGGGCGGCTAGGGTTAGCCCACGTCGCTAGTAGGTGTGGCCCCCTGGTGCCTCCCCTCCGTCTCGTATTCTAGCTTCGTGTTCCCCACGGTAAAATATTGACTATGGCTTTTGTCCTGTCCAATTCCGAGAATATTGATTTTCTGCCTTTCTAGAACAAAAAAAATAGAAGAAAGCATGCAACTAGCACCGTGGCATCTTATTAATAGGTTAGTATCAGAAAACATATAAAATACCTCAAAGTGTAGACCAAGCAAAGCAAAGTAGATACTAAACAAGCATGGAACATAAAAAATTATAGATACGTTTCCGACGTATCAAACATTCCCAAGTTTAATTCCTGCTCGTCCTCGAGTAGGTAAGTGATAAAAAGAATAATTTTTGAGGTGACATGCACCATCAAAATCAATATCAAACCATTTGCAAGCATTGAAAGCTGGGATCAAAGAACTCTAAACATGAGCATGAAAGATGGAGTTCTGACAATAAGACAAAGTAAGTATGCATGCAACATGAAATGATACAAACAAAGATCATGAATAACATGCATTGAAAAACGTTTTTTGTTTTACATACAGAAAACATGGAATAGTGGCATGCAGCTTGTCCCTCATGGAGTAGCAAATAGATGCATAGGACACCTTCAAAGTTCATAAGAGTGACTAGATACAAATAGCATAAGAACAAGTAATATCAACAATATGCATCAATAATAAGTTTTGGGACAATGCATATACACTACCAGAAATATGGTAATTTTTGACCCTCCATATTGGTCACTAGATGGTCATTGTTCTCCATTTGTGATCTTCTTGTGACAAAAACAGATGGTCAAAAGCTGAAAGTCAATGGAAAACAATAAAGACCTTTCATGTGCATTGGCCATAGACAACTATGACCAATATAGATGGTTTGGTCACGACTATCTAGCATGTCCACGTAAACCTCCACATAAACCAATCCTATGTGGCAATGCTTGTAGATCGAATTCAGCCCAATCCAACGAGATCCTCTACATGGGCCAAGCCCAACAATTACAGCATTTTTATTTTATAAATTTAGCATTTAGGGTGCAATTATTTAGTAGGATAAGCCCAAAACTTTAGCCCATATATTTTTGTTTCATGGCATTTTCATTGGCCCAATATTTTGTTTTCCCATTTTAATTATAGTAGGCCCACATGTCAGATGGGTCCTAACTATCAGGTCCCACACATCAATATACATTATATATATAGGTCCCACTAGTCAACATTCCATAAATACCCACTTGTTATATTTCATTCTCACAGATACAGTGTCAGTGAACACAAAATATTTCCAAGATACAATAAAAATAGATTGAACATTTAAAATGACAGCAAAAAAATATATATTACAATCATCCAACGGCAGCAAATGACAGCAAAACAATCTCTATTACAATCATCCAGCAGCAGCAACGTGCACCTCACTAGCGACCAACCCCAATAGCATTGCACAGCTTCTCGGCGGCAGGCGACCGTCCCCAGCAGCAGCACGCACCTCGCCGGCGGCTGTCCCCAGCAGCAGCGCACACCTCACCGGTAGTCGGCCTAGCAGCAGTGGACACCTTCTCCTCGTCTCCCTAGCAAGCGGATCAACAGCAACCATGGTTCTTCCCGGCCTCATTAGAGTCCACCTGAAGAAGGCAACATGTCCAAATAAGATGTCATGACGGTTATATCTACATGAGACTAGCAGTATTCAATTAATCCACCGCCTTCCATAAGCTCCTTCATATCGGCAAACCAAAAAAAACTCAAATCAAGGAGTGCTGGAAATAGCCACTTCATCTCAGATTGAGTATTGCGTTGCTAACCACCGGTATTGCCTTGCTAACCAATGAAACAAGTAAGATATGATGATTTTTTACCTTCACATGTATACATTCAGTTCTTGTCCTAGAATGAGCACAAGCAGAAACCGAATATACATAATAACTTCCGAAGGTTTCAACCATCTTGTCCTAGAATGAGCATAAGCAGAATCCAAATCAGTTTGAACAAAGAGGAGTATTGGATGTTCTTATTACAGGAAACACTAAAAATAAAAAGTGTAGCCTTATGGAATTGTTTTGATTCGTTTACAAGTATATTTGATGATACAGCACTGGTACGAGTAACTATGTCAAACTGAGCTCTCTGGTAATTGAACGTCTAAAGGGAAGCTATATTCAAGAATCTAATGAATACATTCAGGCAGAGGAAGGAAAAGATGTTAGGAATAAGAATAGTGCATGACACCGGAATCTCTATAGCATTGGTGTTCTCAAAGGAGTAACTATATTCTGAAACAAGTCTTACATCCAAGATGTATGCCAAAAGAAAAGCCTGAAAAAGCTCTAAATGATTGAAGAGAACAGTACTGATCATTGTACATGGTTCCAAAAGCCACAAGCTTCCCCTTTTATACACACAAACCAGCAGGGAGTAAGTATTGATGCAAATAGATTAGAGATGCAGAAAACAACGACAACTTGTATCTTAAACAATAATGTAGGTTTATAAGTGTTATAGTTATTAGTTAATTATTATTGCTAAAGCCATATAAAATATAGAGATTTAACCCTATAAGAAATCATTATAAACATTGCGTATTGGCCTCGGATGACCAAAACGAGAGATACGATATGAGCATGTTTATACAAGTGAAGAGTTGCAGCATTTGTGCCTTGAAAAAACTAGCAAGTCATGAATTGTCACTGTTTGGCACAATCTACTAATTTGATAACCATAGAGTAGCTATTCAAGAATAATACTAGCATGCATGATTAATAAACATATGTTTTCTTCAGTGGAGGACATGCTCCATCTGCGTGACCAACCATCGATGTCGGCGGTGGAGTCGCCAAGTGATGCGACCTACATGACGCAACAATAACAGATTTTTTCTTTAGTTGATATATATGGAATTTCTAGATTCAAGGAATATATGGAATTTTCTTGAAAGAATCTAAGTGATAAGAATGAGAAAAGGTTTTCATAAATACTAACTTATTTTGTTTTGAAACTAAGTTTTTAATTCAAGCGTCCATTCTAACTAGGGTCTCCTATGGTCAGGATGGCTGTGATACCAACTTGTTAACACCCGGATTTTTAATCCCAGATGCCTGTTATGCCATAAATCGCAATCCCAGGATTACCATTTTTGCGAGACATAAAAGATTGGTACAATAGTTCATCATCCATTACAAACCATAATAAAGGTCTTACAAATAAAGGATCTCATGATCCAGTCTTAATACAATCAACGCAGCGGAATAATAATAAGGGTAGCGTGGTCGAAGCTCCATCTTCAGGATAACAGGCAATGCTGACAATGGGAGATGATCCTAGTTTTTATAGACTTCCTGCTGTCCATCATCCTGGTAGTCCTCTTCATAGTCTGGCCATAGGAATAGACAGAGACAAAGCCATGAGTACTCTTTAAGTACTCGCAAACTATTACTAAGAAGTAAGTAGTTCGAGTAGGAATCCTAAGCTCTAGGTTTATTTGCAAAAAGCCAGGTTTATCTCTAACTGAGTTTAGAAGTAAAGAAAACTAACTTAATGTTTTACAACACCTAAGTGGGAACTTAGTTTTCATGTTCAGAACCCTGTTGTGGTCAAGTCAAGTCATAGTTCATTTCATAAGTCATTTTGAAAACATCTGACGACAGAACAGTATGGCCACTCCAACTGTCCATAACCGCGGACGCGGCTATTCGAATAGTTTGACACTCTGCAGAGGTGGTACAATTTCACCACAACATTCGATACATCTGTTAGGAATAATCCTAAATCACCATACTCAGTATGCGGATAATCAATCCTCACCTTTCAAGTATACACCCTAGTATAGGAACCTCCCCTATGAGTGTGGCATCCTAACCATGACCATCTGTCATCTTGGGAACTGCACAGGTGGACAATCATCATGAGGTAGCCTCAGCTCAAACCTCTTTCGCAAGGAAACCCATACTAAGATATATAAACTTCCACTCAAGCCCTACCCAAATTCGGGTAGTATGGTTGTACGGTAAAATTGGAATGGTATCGCATCCGAAGCCAACCATCAGCTTTTATAAAAGGCTTAAGGCTCATGCCTCAACATTTTCATCATCAAATCATCTGGTGTTTATAACACATGTCAAAACATTTCATTAGAATGACTCATCGTTCCATGGTTTTCATAATCATTTTCACCAAGTATTCCCATATAAAGTGATCAACTTTTATGCTTAGCACTAGCCACTAAAGTTGAGGGTAATCACTAATGAGAAGTGCTAATCAAGTGTGACTTATCCAAATCTAGATATCATGCCTAAGTATGACATCTAGTTCTAATTAACTTAGGCTAGGTTTTATGCTCTTTATGCAATCTATAATACCTTTCCAAAACTCACAAAACACTAACTAAAAGTAATAAGGAACTTTGATAAAGAAATAAAAGAATAAAGCTTGCAAGTAAAACTAGGATTTTGTGTAATCAAGGTTACATAACCAAGGTATGCCTAATGCCTCTTGCATAGGTTAACTAGTAGGTTTAGACTTGCAAGGATGGCTTGCATGGTTTAGCTTAGCTTGCCTTGAGTAGTGTTGTGGTTGAAGTTTTCTTCTTCTTCCTCGTAGTAGTACTCCTCCTCCTCGTAGCCTTGGTCGGTACTAGCGTCTATAAATAAATACGAGGTACACAATCACCAAACAATACTTACTACTTCTATTTAGCACACAAGGGTTCACACTAGATGATCTAGCATCATCACAATCATCACATGAAATAAGGACTTAGTCTTATTTATTTTATTTTAGAAAAGTAATTTCTACTCATTGAAAAACTACTTAAGATTTAATATTCTCCAATTAAAATATGGGATCATGTTAACACATGTCATCGCCACATATTTAAAGTGGTGTCACAATTTAATAAGGTTTAACATTATTATTTTAAATAATTAAAGTGACTAAAAATGACTATGGGGCATTCTTTTAATACTTGTCCAAGATTACTGCAGGTAAACCTAAATATTTTTACATACTCAGAAAGATCTTGTCAAATGTGATTTTTGAGAGTTGGAATCAACTCGAAAGCATTTATTATTCATTTTTGAAAAATGTTTGAATGTGAAAAAGTTTCTGTCTTGTTATTTTTACTATAGGTGGTCTATAATTTCAAATGGTTTGAATCCAACGGGCTTGGATTAATATTTTGAATACCTTTGTAACAAAATTGGTTTCATGCAATTTGGTTCAGTACAAATCTTTGAATTGATTTTTAAAGTTACTGACTAAACTAGATTTTGAATAAATTGGAAAAAGATTGTTTAAATCTATGGGCTACGCGTGGGAGAGTTACTAGGCCGGCCCAACTGCACAGTACATGCGCAACGGGCTGCTGACAGGGGGGTCCAGGCATCAGTGGTTCTATCTACGCGAAGCGGTAAGTTTCAATCTGGGTCGTGCGATTAGACTACGATCTACGGTTCACGTTCGTCATCTCTGCCGAACAGCTCCGGCGAGACCGAACCATAACACCGATGGTGGGGGTACGTGACGGCTTCACCTCTGCAGCGGCAGACTCCGGCCAAATTCCGTCGATGCGGAGCTCGCGTTGCTCCAGGGAAGGGTCAGGGGTGGTCTGTGAGGAGTAGGAAGTGAGGTGGTGTGAAGAATTGAGGCGGGGGTGGACTCTATTTATACACCGGCGAGAGGGGCAGCGCGAGATGGTCATAGCTCGTCGGTGACGATGGTGCAGTGAGCTAATGGCATGGCTAAGGCCGTAGGACAGTGTGGTGTCTCCTGGCGATCGTCACTGGCTTAACGGAACGACACGGGGCGGTCGAGAACGGTCGGAACGGGTCGTCGCTCTGCGCGGCACCGATGGCGTTTTCGATGACGTACAGTGGCTACTGGTCGTGCGGCGGCGAACGAGCATGTCTGGGGGGTAGCTAGAGTCATGGCCCGTGCAGTGATGCATGGCGAGGGAGAGGCTCGGCGTGTGCGAGTGTGTCGGTTGCGGCGCTCTGGCACGCTCTCGGCTTGGCAGAGAGAAAATGGGCACGGCTGTTCTCAGTGGTCCAGGGCGTGGCTGTGCTCGAGGGTTGAACAGGGGGTGGCGGTGGACGGTGGCCTGCCTCCTGGATGCGGCGCTGCCTCCTGCGTGCTGGCCATGGTCGGCTGGTGAGTGATCTTCGGGTGGCGTGGCACTGGTGCAATGGGTAGAGGGCTAGCTTATCCAATGCACTGGTAGTCACTGGGGGAGACAAAGGGGAGAGAATTGGGTGCAATGGGGGAACAATGCATTGATCAAGAATAGTGAAAGTTAGGAAGTGATTATTGTGCTAACCAAGTATTTGATGAAATGGCCATATGAGATTTGAATTTTAATTTTTGGATGAATTTTGGTGAGTGCTCTGGTTACATGTTTGGTAGTCTGAGGTTGCTTGGGTTTGTCAAGGTGAACTAGTTTGGTTGGGTTTTGAGAAATGGTGACCTTAGTAGCTATTAAGGATTTATATTTGAATTGTCATTTGAATAGGTTTGGATATTGTTTCTGTTGGTTTGTAAAGTGGGCTTGGGTTTACTTTTACTTGGTCTAGCAAGGGGTGAAAACAATTGGATTTGTTTCTGTTAGGAGTCTTGGACTAGGAACACTCAAAGTGGTCTAGTGGTTAACTTTTGGTCAAAATGACCATTTGCTTATATATCTTATTTTTGATATTCTATTCACTTGATTATGCTTGGAAATGATGTAGATGATATATTTTTCATCTTTAAACCAATCCTTTCCATACATAGCATTCAAACATGGCATTGCAAAAGGGAACTGGAAACTCAGTCCTAATGTATGTTGGAATTATGCCCTAGAGGCAATAATAAAGATGTTATTATTATAATTCTTGTTCATGATAAAGTTTATATTCCATGCTAGAATTGTATTAAGCGGAAACATTAATACTTGTGTGGTTTGTGAACAACACCGTGTCCCTGGTACGCCTCTAAGGACTAGCTCATTGATCAATGATGGTTAAGGTTTCCTAACCATAGACATGAGTTGTCAATTGATAATGAGATCATATCATTGGGAGAATGATATGATGGACAGACCAAAACTAAGCGAAGCAATTAGATCGTGTCATTGTGTTCATCTTTGCGAAGCTTTTCCTATGTCAAATATTGTATTCCTTAGACCATGAGATAATACAACTCCCTGGTATCGGAAGAAAGCTTTGAGGTCATCAAACGTCATCCTATGAGAGGGTGATCATAAAGGTGTCTCTCAGGTGATCGGAAAGTATCTGTTGGGTTGTATGTATCGAGATGGGATTTGTTCCTCCCAAGTCGGAGAGATATACTTCGGGCCCACTCGGTAATCGATATCAACACCGCTTGCAAGCATGTGGTTAAGGAGTTAATCACAAAGTGATATCGGATTACGGAACGAGTAAAGTACTTGCTGTGAACGAGATTGAACTAGGTATGACGATACCGACGATCGAATCTCGGGCAAGTAAAATATCGCGAGACGAAGGGAATATATATATGGGATTGATTGAATCCTGGCATCGTGGTTCATCCGATATGATCATCGATGAATGTGTGGGAGTCAATATGGGTGCCCAGACCCCGCTGTTGATTATTGATAGAAGATCATGTCTGCATATTCTCGAACCCGCAGGGTCACACACTTAACGTGTCTCGACGCTAGGATAGATTGGATACTTGGTTTATGAATTTTTGTTCGGAGTCTCGGATGGGATCCGGGATATCACGAGAGGTTCCGGAATGGTCCGGAGAATAAGATTCATATAAGGCAGAGCAGTTTTTGGAGTTCGGAATTGTTCCGGGTTAATCGGTATTGTACCGGAAGCTTCTAGAACCTTCCGGAAGGGGACCAACGTGGCCCCACCTTCCGGGAGGGGGCATGGGCCTATGAGGGAGTGTCCTGGCCGCATTGGGCCAGGGGCACAAGGCCCCATAGGGCCCAGCCGATCCTAGATAAGTTTAAACTCGTTTAAACTAGAGATAGGATTTCTAGATAAGGGAGAGTTTAAATCGTTTAAACTAGAGATAGGCTTGGAGGATGGGCAAGGGCTGGCCGCACCCCCCCTCTATATATAGAGGGCTGGTGCGCCCCCTCCCCCGACCACACACCTTCCTCCAAACCCTAGTTGCCCTGCTGCCCTCCTCTCTCCCTCCCGACTGTTTGTAGGCGAAGCCCTGCTGCAGAAATTCTCCACCATATACACCACGCCGTCGTGTTGTAGATCCAATCTATCTCTCCACCATACTTGCTGGTCCGAGGAAGGAGGAGACGTCGAGGTGCCGCACGTGTGCATCTCACGGAGGCACCGCCACTTGTGGTGCTAGATCGGATCGGATCGCGAGGAGGAGAAGCGAGTACGACTACATCACCCACGTTCCGACGAACGTTCCGCTGTGCGAATCTTCAAGGGTATGAAGATCTAATCCAATCTCTCTCGTTGTTTGCATCTCCTAGATTAGATCTTGGCTTTCCCTCTGTTCGCGGCCATAGAAAATTTTGATTTACTATGCTGCGAAACCCTTCAGTGGTATCAGAGCTAGATCTATGCGTAGATGTGTTTCACGAGTAGAACGCGACATGGTTGTTGCGGGCGTTGATGTTTTCTGTTGCAAGCCTCTTGTTTGTGTTCTTCTTATGACGCGGGATAGTGAGATTGAAGCGGTCCAGGCCAACCTTACGCGACGTCATTCGCGAGACCGGCTCCGCACTTGACGTGTGGCTTGTACCACACATGCGGCTGGTGGATGTCAGTTTCTCTCACTATAGTTGTCATGGGATTAACACCGGAGTTTGGCAACCATAATATCACCGTTGTGGCTTTCCGTAGGTAAGAATCGTTCTTAGCATCTACTCCCATAAGCCACGTAAAACATGCAACAACAAAGTAGAGGCGTCTAACTTGTTTTTGCAGGGAGTGTTTTCTGTGATATGGATGGCCCAAGATGTGATGTGTATAATATATGCGATGATCATGTTTTGTAATGTTTCACGACTTGCATGTCGATGAGTACACAACCGGCAGGAGCCATATGGTTGTCTTTATAATTGTGTATGACCTGCGAGTCAACTTCTTATACGCCATGTAATAGCTTTACTTTATCGCTAAGTAGTTAGCAATAGTTGTAGTTGCTATTCTTGGTGGAGGCAATCATGGTGGAGTGATGGAGATCATGCCGGAACGCACAAGATGGAGATCATTGCGCGAAGATTGGCTATACCATGTCACATAAAGTTATATGCATGTGATGTTTATCCTTTTATGTATCTTATTATGCTTAGATCGCGACGGTAGCATTATAAGATGATTCCTCACTTAAAGATCAAGATAAAAATTGTGTTCTCCCCAAGTATGCACCGTTGCGAAAGTTCGTCGTGTCCAAGCATCACGTGATGATCGGGTGCTATAGACTCTACGCTCACATACAACGGGTGCAAGCCAGTTTTGCACACGCGGAAATACTTGGGTCTAACTTGACGAGCCTAGCATGTACAGACATGGCCTCGGAACACAAGAACCGAAAGGTTAAGCATGAGTCATATGAATGATATGATCGACACTTCGTTGTCCACCATTGAAACCACATCTCTTCTCGTGATGATCGGATTAGGTGTGGTGAATTTGGATCGTGTTCACTAAACAACTTGAGGGATGTTGAATTTAGTGGGAGTTTATCTAGTAATTTGATTAAAGTTGAACTAGTTATCATGAACATAGTCTAATTTGTACTTGCAAATACTGTAGATCACATGGCCAAGTCCAACTTCAACTTCAACGTTTTTGATCGGATTAGGTGCCGCACGTGTGCATCTCACGGAGGCACCGCCACTTGTGGTGCTAGATCGGATCGGATCGCGAGGAGGAGAAGCGAGTACGACTACATCACCCACGTTCCGACGAACGCTCCGCTGTGCGAATCTTCAAGGGTATGAAGATCTAATCCAATCTCTCTCGTTGTTTGCATCTCCTAGATTAGATCTTGGCTTTCCCTCTGTTCGCTTCCGTAGAAAATTTTGATTTACTATGCTGCGAAACCCTTCAATGTAATGTTCTCGCTCCCAAGTAGCTTCTTCTTCAGTAAGGTTACTCCACTGGATCTTGAGAAACTTGATACTCCGGGTTCTGGTGGTTCTGAAGGCTTCTTCCAAAATGCTAATGGGTACTTCGCGATAAGTTAGGTCATTGTTGAGTTCTATGGTCCTGTGATCAATATTCTTGAAAACTTCGGTCTTCTCCAGGACTTCTAGGCATTTGCGAAGTAACGATATGTGAAACACATTATGCATGACTGACATCTCCTCCGGCAGCTCCAGTTCATAGGATACTTTTCCTCGGCGATTCAAAATCTTGAAGGGTCCGATATATCTACGGGCAAGCTTTCCTTTGAGTTGGAAACATTACATTCCTTTCAAGGGTGATACTTTGAGATACACAAAATCTCCGATATTGATGGCTAGGTCTCGACGTCTCTTGTCGGCATAACTCTTCTATCTGGATTGGGCGGTCTTAAGGTGCTCACGAATATTGTGAACTTTTTATTCGGCTTCTCTTAGGATGTTGGGTCCAAAAATCTGAATCTATCCTACTTCCGACCAATTCAATGGGCTACGACACTTCCTTCCATACATAAACTCAAATGGGGCATTTGCAAACTGGCTTGATAACTATTGTTGTATGAGAATTCTGCGAAAGGCAGAAAGTTTTCCCATTTTGATCCATATTCCAACACACAACCTCTCAACATATATTCGAGTATCTGGTTTACTCGCTCCGTTTGTCCATCAGTCTGAGGGTGATAAGCTGTGCTGAAATCCAGTCTGGTTCCTAATCCTTCTTGGACTTTCTTCCAAAATCTCGAGGTAAACTGGGTTCCTCGATCCAACACAATGTTCTTGGGGACTCCATGCAAACTGACTATTCTAGCAATGTACAACTATGCTAGCTTCGAACTCTGTTAAGTGGTCTTGACCAGTAAGAAAAGAACGACTTTGGACAGTCTATCCACTATGAACCAGATAGAGTCATTTTCCCTACTAGATGTAGGCAAACCGGTGATAAAATCAATTCCTACAGAATCCCATTTCCATTCCGGAATATGTAGTGGTTGCAAAAGTCTCGCGGGTCTCTGATGTCCCGCTTTGACTCTCTAACAAATATCACATTTGGCTATGTAGCTTCCGATTTCTCTCTTCATCTTGTGCCACCAAAATTGCTCCTTCAAATCCTGATACATCTTCATTCCTCCAGGGTGGATAGAATAAAGAGTATCATGGGCTTCTTGCAAAATAACTTGTTTCAACTCTGAATCTGCTGGTACACAGATACGTCCTTTATACCCAAAACTCCTTCTTCATCTTCGGTGAATCCGGGTACCTTCCCTATACTGATACGACATTTGATTTTGTCGATACTAGCATTTCCTTTCTGTACCTCCTTGATTTGACTAATCAAAGTGGGTTGAAGTTCTATGATAGCAAAAAATCCTTCACTAACTAGCTCCACTCTGAAATTTTCCATCTCCTTATGCAAACTTGGATGGGATTCTTCTATCATGGTGTTCAATTGACACGGCAATCTCCTAAGAGCACCTGCTAATACATTGGCTTTGCCAGGGTGATAGTGAATGTCAAGATCATAGTCCTTGATTATCTCTATCCATCTCCTTTGTCTCATATTTAGCTCCTTCTGGGTGAAAGTATACTTCAGACTCTTGTGATCCGAATAAATCTCACAGCGGTTACCCATGAGGTAATGCCGCCATGTCTTCGGGGCTAAAACTATGGCTCCTAGTTTGAGGTCATGGGTAGGGTAATTCTGCTCATGTTCCTTCATTTGTCGGGATAGATAGGATATGACTTTGCCTTCTTGCATTAGCACACATCCGAGACCAATCTTGGATGAGTCACAATACACATCAAAAGGCTTCGTGATATCCGACATAATCAAGATTGGGGCTAAAATCAATCTCTTCTTGAGTTCTTGAAAACTTGCTTCACACTTTTCCGTCCATTCAAACTTCTTATCTTTCTTCAGCAAATGAGTTATGGGTCTTGCGATGCTCAAGAATCCTTCTATGAACTTGTGGTAATAACCCGCTATTCCGAGAAATGCACGAACTTGGGTTTGAGTGGTTGGCGCTTGCCATTCTTACACATCCTTAACCTTGGCAGGGTCGACAACAATTCCTCCTGTCGACACGATATGTCCTTGGAATCCTATTTCCTGTAACCAGAACTCACATTTTCTAGACTTGGCATACAACTGATGCTCTCTAAGGATTTCAAGGATGGTCCTTAGGTGTAGCTCACGTTCTTCTTCTGATTTGGAATAGATCAGAATGTCATCAATGAAAACAACGAAAAACTTATCCGGCAAGTTCATAAAAATCTTATCATGAGGTTCATGAAATAAGAGAGGGAATTGGTTAATCCAAAAGACATGACAGTGTACTCATACAGTCCATATCTGGTGGTGAAGGAAGTCTTGGGAATATCCTCTGTGCAAATCTTGAGTTGATGATAACCAGTTCTAAGATCAATCTTAGAAAACACTTTGGCACCGGTCAACTGGTCAAATAGATCTTCTATCTTCGGTAGTGGGAACTTGTTCTTAATGGTGACGTCATTCAGCTTCCGATAATTCGTGCACAAACGGTTACCTCCATATTTATTATCCACAAACAAAACAGGTGATCTCCAGGGCAACACACTTGGTTGAATCAGACCTATCTCCAGCATAGCATCTAGTTGCTTCTTTAACTCAACTAATTTAGATGGGTTCATACTATAAGGTCTCTGAGATATGGGTCCAGTTCTAGGGATTAGTTCAATCATAAACTCGATATCCCGATCTGGGGCATACCGGGCAATACATCTGGGAATACGTCGGGGTATTCACAAACTACTCTGACTTGGTCAATGGTTGGTTGGGATACTCTTGTTGCACTTGAATTGACGGGGCAAGGTTTCAGATAAATGCTCTACTAATACTCAAGTGGTACTAGTCATGGTTATGGCTTTCTTGGCACAGTCGATTAGTCCTTTATGTTTCGACATCCAATCCATTCCTAGTATTACTTCCAAACCTTTGGTTCCAAGCACTATTAGATTAGCATAAAAATCTATTCCATGGATTCTGATAGGTATGGCCTTGCAAATTTGCCTAGCTTTGGTGGTTGAACCAGGTATTTGAACTATCATAACATGCTTCAATTTTGTTGATTGAATCTTAATAGTGCATGCAAATTCTTCTGTAACAAACGAGTGCGATGCTCTAGAATAAAACAAAACTCTTGCAAGTACTAGGTTAATAAAAAACATACCTAGCATGACATCAGGCGCTTCCTAAGCTTCTTCAGCATTCATGTGAAACAGACGGCCGTTGCGGTTGAGTGAGTTCCCTGGGGCGAATCGCCTTCCAGGCTGAACACAGCGCTGCTGCTGAGCTGGGGCATTCACATTGGTGGTTGATGCAAGCTTCTTGGGGCACTCGTTGTAGTAGTGACCCTTGACTCCGCATTCAAAACAAGTAACCTGAGACTTATCTTTTCCTGCAACAGGAACAACATTGCTTCCAGTCCTTGGGGCAGTATTGGTGTTGTTGCTATTGTTGTTGAACTTGGGAGGTGCATGGTATTGTTGGAGTTGTCGTGGTTGTTGTTGTGGTTTCCTCCGGCGCGGTTGGGATAGTTCGGACGGGTCATAGGGGGTCTATTGTTTCTCGGGGCATATCATGCAGACGGGTTGGGGCGATACTCCGAGGTATGGTGGGATCCTGGTTGATTCATCATTCGATGTTTGCGATTCTCATTGGCTTGGTTTATCTTTCCTTCCATCTGGATTGCAGAATTCACTAAGGCTTCAAGGTCAGCGAAGGGAATGTTGACCAGCACTGTCTGCATCTCATCATGCAGACCATTCAAGAATCTCTCCTTATTCTTAGGTTCAGTACTAATCTCATCAGGGGCATACCTAGACAGATACAGAAATCTGTCACGGTACTCTACCACGGTCATCCTTCCCTGCTTCAGCTCCTTGAATTCATCCCTCATCCGCAGAATCAAACCCGGTGGCACATGGGTTCGACTGAACTTGAGTTTGAATTCATCTCAAGCCATCATATGTCCTCCATTCATAGTGCGAATGCTATTCCACGAAGCTCTTGCATCACCTGCCAGATAATGGGTGGCAAACAGTACTTTCTCATTGGCCTCCACTCCTGCGACTTCTAAGTTGTTCTCCATTGTCTGCAGCCAGTCATCAGGATCTAATGGCTCTTCAGACTTACTAAAAATGGGTGGATTGGTGTTTTGGAAGTTCATGAGCTTGGATCCATGGTTGTCCTGGTTTCCATGGCCTTGATTATTATTGGCCATATGAGATATCTGTTGAAGGGTGGCTAAGTTAGCTTGGCATTCAGATCTTCCAGCTTCACGGTCAGCAACCAACAATTGCAAGATTTGGAGCATGAGGTCTTGAGATGAGCTGCTTCCTCCGCAAGGCATCTGAAGATTGAGATAGATCATGAGATAAGAGGGAAATTTCTAAGGTTCATGGATTTTTTTTGAAAAGTTTTTAAACTTTGAGTTTGACTCTGGTTTTGCCAACTAGCAACTTGCTTTTCATTCATTCATTCATAGCACCCAATACAAACACACACCACACTAATGTAACAGATGGTTTTAGGAACCATTATGTGAAACTACGATACAGTGGGACCGGATACAACTCACACGTACGATAGTGCTCAAGTGCTACTACTCATTAGAATCGGTGGCTTCTTCATCATCAATGAAGGCGGAATCATCATCAGTGTGGAAGTCCATGGCTTGGTCCTCTAGGTAGTCATCATCATCACTGAGGTAGGAGTAGGGATCTCCACGGATATCTTCCCCTGCATTCTCTCTCTCCTCAAGGTGCATGTCCCGCTCATGGATGGTCTCCTCCAACTCTGACACCTTGTGACGAAGGCGAGCAATGATGCGATCTTTCTTGTCACCCAGACGGCGAAATGACTTGCGCTCCTTAGCAAGGATGGCGAGGGTCTGATCCTTCTTGACTTCAATGGCATAGTTGTGGTTGGCGTAGGCGCGGGCATTGTCCAACTTCTTCTGCCTGTCATACAGCATGAAGCTGATATGATCCACCTGATGCTTCAGCTCCGGATGGTGCGGTACCTCCAATGGCTGTCCCATAGCATCACGCCTTGCATAGTGCTCAAAGCGAGTACCCTTGATCTGGTTGACGCTTTGCCCACACAGAAAGACAAGAGCTTCCTGCATAGCCCTGGCGAGTCCGTCTAGCCAGTTGGTCTCTCTTAAGCTGAATTGGATCCCCTCTGAGGTGGGTGCCTCCATCTTGCCTCTGAGGTTTGCAACGATCGACCATTGTAGTTCTCCTTCTTGGTGATCATTGAGCTATGCTCCTAAGAACTCGGGATGCGGGCGCTCAAGAAGTTCCGAGAGTTGGTCTAAATCGCGCTCGAAGATGAGCTGTCCTCCATTGCCCAACTGGTAGAACTTGCTATACTTGACCTCCATCTATAAGAATGTAGGATAAGTAAGTTAGTAGAGTGATCAAGTGTGTAAAATTTTATGTAAGATTTGCAAGAATTTTTGAGGAACATGAATTTTCTTAAAAGAATCTAAGTGATAAGAATGAGAATAGGTTTTCAGAAATACTCACTTCTTTTGTTTTGAAACTAAGTTTTTGATTCAAGCGTCCATTCTAACTAGGGTCTCCTATGGTTAAGCTGGCTCTGATACCAACTTGTCAACACCCGGATTTTTAATCTCAGATGCATGTTATGCCATACATCGCAATCCCATGATTTCCATTTTTGCGAGACATAACAGATTGGTACCATAGTTGATCATCTATTACAAACCACAATAAAGGTCTTATAAATAAAGGATCTCATGATCCAGTCTTAATACGATCAACGTAGCAGAATAATAATAAGGGTAGCATGGTTGAAGCTCCATCTTCAGGGTCACAGGCAAGGCTGATGATGGGAGATGATCCTAGTTGTCATAGACTTGCTGCTGTCCATCATCCTGGTAGTCCTCTTCATAGTCTAGCCATAGGAATAGCCAGGGACAAAGCCATGAGTACTCTTTAAGTACTCGCAAACTATCACTAAGAAGTAAGTAGTTCGAGTAGGAATCCGAAGCTCTAGGTTTATTTGCAAAAAAGCCAGGTTTATCTCTAACTGAGTTTAGAAGTAAAGAAAACTAACTTAATGTTTTACAACACCTAAGTGGGAACTTAGTTTTCATGTTCACAACCCTGTTTTGGTCAAGTCAAGTCATAGTTCATTTCTAAGTCATTTTCAAAACATCTTATGACGAAACAGTATGGCCACTCCAACTGTCCATAACCACGGACGCGGCTATTCGAATAGTTTGACACTCTGCAGAGGTGGTACACTTTCACCACAACATTTGATACATACGTCAGGAACAATCCTGAATCACCATACTTAGTATGCGGATAATCAATCCTAACCTTTCAATTACACACCCTAGTATAGGCACCTGCCCTATGAGTGTGGCCTCCCAACCATGACCATCTTTCATCTTAGGAACTGCACAGGTGGACAATCATAATGAGGTAGCCTCAGCTCAAACCTCTTCCGCAAGGGAACCCATACTAAGATATATAAACTTCCAGTCAAGCCCTACCCAAATTCGGGTATTGTGGTTGTATGGTAAAATTGGAATGGTATCGCATCCGAACCCAACCATCAGCTTCTATAAAAGGGCTAAGGCTCATGCCTCAATATTTTCATCATCAAATCATCTGGTGTTTATAACACATGTCAAAACATTTCATTAGAATGACTCATCATTCCATGGTTTTCATAATCATTTTTCACCAAGTATTCCCATATAAAGTGATCAACTTTTATGCTTAGCACTAGCCACTAAAGTTGAGGGTAATCACTAATGAGGGGTGCTAATCTAGTGTGACTTATCCAAATCTAGATATCATGCCTCAGTATGACATCTAGTTCTAACTAACTTAGGCCAAGTTTTATGCTCTTTATGCTATCTATAATATCATTCCAAAACTCACAAAACACTAACTAAAAGTAATAAGGAACTTTAATAAAGAAATAAAAGAATAAAGCTTGCAAGTAAAATTAGGATTTGGTATAATCAAGGTTACATAACCAAGGTATGTCTAATGCATCTTACATAGGTTAACTAGTAGGTTTAGGCTTGCAAGGATGGTTTGCATGGTTTAGCTTAGCTTGCCTTGAGGAGTGTAGTGGTTGAACTTTTCTTCTTCTTCTTCCTCGTAGTAGTACTCCTGATGCTCATAGCGTTGGTCGGTACTAGCGTCTATAACTAAATACGAGGTACACAATCACCAAACAATACTTACTACTTCAGTTTGGCACACAAGGATTCACACTATATGATCTAGCATCATCACATGAAATAAGGACTTAGTCTTATTTATTTTATTTTAGAAAAGTAATTTCTACTCATGAAAAACTACTTAAGATTTAATATTCTCCAATTAAAATATGGGATCATGTTGACACATGTCATCGCCACATATTTTAATACTTGGGAATGTGATTTAAAGTGGTGTCACAATTTAATAAGGTTTAACATTATTATTTTAAATAATTAAAGTGACTAGAAATGCCTATGGGGCATTCTTTTAATACTTGTCCAACATTACTACAGGTAAACCTAAATATTACTACAGGTAAACCAAAATATTTTTACATATTCAGAAAGATCTTGTCAAATGTGATTTTTGAGAGTTGGAATCAACTCAAAAGCATTTATGGTTGATTTTGGAAAAATGTTTGAATGTGAAAAAGTCTCTGTCTTGTTATTTTTACTATAGGTGATCTATAATTTCAAATGGTTTAAATCCAACGGGCTTGGATTAATAATTTTAATACCTTTCTAACAAAACTGGTTTCATGCAATTTGGTTCGGTACAACTCTTTTAATTGATTTTTAAAGTTACTAACTAAACTAGAGTTTGAATAAATTGGAAAAAGATTGTTTAAATCTCTGGGCTACGCGCGGGAGAGTTACTGGGCCAGCCCAGCTGCACAGCGCGCACGCAGTGGGCTACTGACAGGGGGGTCCAGGCATCAGTGGCTCTATCTACATGAAGCGGTAAGTTTCAATCTGGGCAGTGCGATTAGACTACGATCTACGGTTCACGTTCATCGTCTCCGCCGAACAGCTCCGGCGAGACCGAACCCTAACGGCGACGGTGGGGGTACGCGGCGGCTTACCAAGGCTCCAGCTAGGGTCAGTGATGGGGGCGAAAGATGTTGTCAACGGCGGCGGTTCAAAGGATGGTTCCGATGGCTCCTGGGGTGGCTCCAATCAACGACTCCGCTTCTCCTCTGCAGCGGCAGACTCCGACAAAATTCCGGCGATGCGGAGCTCGCCTTGCTCCGGGGAAGTGTCAGGGATAGTCTGTGAGGAGTGGGGAGTGAGGTGGTGTGAAGAATTGAGGCAGGGGTGGACTCTACTTATACACCGGCGAGAGGGGCAGCGCGGGATGGTCAGAGCTTGTCGGTGACGATGGTGCAGTGAGCTAACGGCATGGCGAAGAGTATAGGCTGGTGCGGTGTCTCATGGCGATCGTCACTGGCTTAGTGGCGCGGAACGGGGCGGTCAAGAACGGTCAAAACGGGTTGTCGCTCTGTGCGGCACTGACGACGTTTTCGATGACGTACAATGGCTACTGGTCGCGCGACGGCGAACGAGCATGTCTGGGGGTAGCTAGAGTCATGGCGTGTGCAGTGATGCGTGGCGAGGGCGAGGCTCGGCGTGTGCGAGCGTGTCGACTGCGGTGCTCTGGCGCGCTCTCGGCATGGCAGAGAGAAAATGGGCGCGGCTGTTCTCAGTGGTCCAGGGCGTGGCTGTGCTCGAGGGTTGGACAGGGGGTGGCGGTGGACGGTGGCCTGCCTCCTGGGCGCGGCGCTACCTCCTGCATGCTGGCCATGGTCGGCTGGCGAGTGAGCTTTGGGTGGCGCGACACTGGAATGGGTAGAGGGCTAGCTTGTTCAATGCACTGGTAGTCACTGGGGGAGACAAGGGGAGAGAATTGGGTGCAATGGGGGAATAAAGCATTGATCAAGAATAGTGAAAGTTTGGTAGTGATCACTGTGCTCACCAAGTATTGATGAAATGGCCACATGAGATTTGAATTTAAATGTTTTGATGAATTTTGGTGAGTGATCTAGTTACATGCTTGGTAGTCTGAGGTTGCTTGGGTTTGTCAAGGTGAACTGGTTTGGTTGGGTTTTGAGAAATGGTGATCTTAGTACCTATTAAGGATTCAATTTTGAATTGTCATTTGAATAGGTTTGGAAATTGTTTCTATTGGTTTGTAAAGTGGGCTTGGGTTTACTTTTACTTGGTCTAGCAAGAGGTGAAAAGAATTGGATTTGTTTCTGTTAGGAGTCTTGGACTAGGAACACTCAAAGTGGTCTAGTGGTTAAGTTTGGTCAAAATAACCATTTGCTTATATATCTTATTTTTAATTTTCTGTTCACTTGATTCTGTTTGGAAATGATGTAGATGATATTTTTTTCATCTTTAAACCAATCCCTGCCATACATAGCAATCAAACATGGCATTGCAAGCATTCATGAATTCATCACACACACACTTGCATTCATATTGATTTTAAAAAAAAACAAAAGTTTTTGTTAATCCTAAACTTGGGTGATTAGAACTTGATAAATTTGTTTAATATTTTTGGGATGTTACAAGGTTCATGCAGGAAACAAGTAAATTTAGCATCTAATCATACATGGAACAAATTGCAATAACCTTTACCTAGCAAATGGTACATTACATGGGTTTTTCTGCCAACTAAAAACAATGTTACAGAGATAACACTAACACTTGCAACATAGAGACCCCAGTTGGAAAGTAACTCAAGAAAACTATCTTATATAGCTGTGCCATAGAAATTACTATAGGGCATCTAGGGATGCATACTGTTCTTTTCCTAAGAGATATTAGAAGATCACTCGAGCAAGATCCGAGCAAAAACGGGCCTCTCAGGCACGGGAATATCTTGGAACATGACAGATAGCAACACACGCTAAACACATGTACGAGGCCACTAGTTAATTACTAGCAAAAAAAAGGAAATTGCAAGTAGAAAATATATCATAAAGCTAGTAGTATAATCGTGCTAAGAGCAGAGAACATCCATGAGCTTAAGTGAAAAAGTACCAACACTGTCTGATCACATTAAAGACATGAGAGTTGGAATAAAAGGTTCACGCCCTTGAATACTGATGAGATGCTGTTCACCAGGTTTTCTGAAAGCGTGGACACTCACAGACATTATTTTTTGAAAATCCTAGTACTTAAATTTCTCGAATGAGCATCGATTGATTCTTTAAAAAATTACCCGCACAAATCATGTAGCTCAACAGAACAATAAATGAATGTTTGACAGTCCTTGGTCGAATTTGCCTCTATTTGAACCTAACATGATTTCTAGTCAAGCACCAAAAATAGCACATGCACTCCCTCTTCCTTGAATGGCTTCAATTACACATGGATGAAAAATAAGATATTGCACAGAAAAGCAGCCAATCAACACAAGAATATCCATGTGCAAACACATGAGATATAAATCAGTGCTGCCTCACCTTAGTCTAGAATTTTAATGGTTTCGAGAAGCAGGTCAACTACCCGAGCAGGTTGCTAATTAATGGTTGTCACTCGCTGATTCAAGGATATCTTTAAAGATCCTACTTTTTGTTCATATACAATAGATACTTCAGTGTAATATATTTGGTTGGCACTTGGCAGTATGAAGGGTACCTGCAGATTATAGAACAATTAGGTATCAGAGTGATGTAATATTGCAGCCCAATAGGCAAATAGCAATGTTACAGCTAAAAATTGCGTTGAGCATTTGTTCTATGTTTTCTCTGAGAATTCTTAAGTAGCCAATAAGTCGCATAATTCTGAGAAATACAAACAATAACGAGCATTTCAGATAAGCTAATATGTAATCAGATCTCACAACTATATTAGACTACTGTGAACTAATCTTTAGGCTACTGTAGAACATCTTCATATTGGCCAAAATTCAGTAGCTACCAGGGCATACATCTCAGTTCAGAGTAGCTACCAGGACATACATCTCAGTTCAGAGTAGCTAAAAGAACATACATCTCAATTCGGAGCAGCTACCAGGACATACATCTCAGTTCAGAGTTACTATATATGCATATGAGGGTATGCAGCAGTTCAGTTTGCTTGATAAATTCAAACAGGAAAGGAAAGAAAAATAGTACAGATGGTCTACATAGTTGAATCAGGTAATCATCCAAACTAAAATAAACTGGCACCTCGTAGACTTGGCTACATTCTACAATTGTTTTCTTCAGAAGCACCAGCGGAAACCAAATCCCAATGCTAAAACAGGCGCATCTGAGGGGCTGCAAATGATAGTGTGCGGGCAAGGAAAGAAGGGGGAGGGGATATGGATATGGATTCTCTCCATTGCAGAGGTTGATGCTCGACTCCTCGGTGTTGATGTTGAGATGTTGCTGATGACGCCCTCTTACCTGATCTCGTTCTTGGAGGTCAGGCTTATGAATCTCCTGAGGTCGCTAGTGCAGTTGGAGCGTGGTGGTCGCTGGTGTAGTTGGAGGCCGTCCAGGGTCACTGCGCCTACCCCGGATCCTGCGGCGGAGATCATAGGGTTGATTACTGAAGTAGCTCAAAACAGTTAAATAACATTGCCAATCACATCAACTATGTGAGTGCTAAGTCAATTTATTTATGAGAATTAACACAAGATATTAAGTACAGTAAATACATTGGGATCATCGTAATGGAACATCTACCATTTTTATACATGTAGAACTAGCAAGAAAGAGATAAAATATCCATGTTGCAAAGAATACAAACAGCATGCTTCTGATTTCCACATTAAAAACTAGAGGCAAGCCCTTAATTAGGCCAACACTAGTACAAGAAAGCATTTTTTCTTTTACAAATGCAACAACGTATGATGGCCATTTGGTCCTCCTACAAGTCTTCTCTTTTTTTGCATGAATATAGTGAATGCATAAGGCACATTCTATGATTTATACTTCTATTTACTATCCCCATTGAGACCTTAACAACGTTCATGATGCCTTAAAAAACAAGGGGTTGTGCCAGAAGACAACTTCAGGAAACATAACAAACATCGTCTTTATTATGCTAGAATCATGGTAGCAACCCATTGTTCTCTCAACTTAGCTTTCTTTAAAACATAAATAGAAATATTTGTGAGTGACACACATGAGTAGGAACAAGTTAAGTACTTCAGTATTAAAGTATAAATTCCAACAAAACATTAGCAAAATAGTAGCAGGCATCAAACTTATCAATATCAGGAATTCATTAGTAGTAGATTATTCATGTTTCTGGACAATTCATCCATCTAATTTAGTATCCATCGGTCAATATCCCAACACTATGACAAGCAAAATCACAATGAAAACACTGCATCAGTGCCTCCAATCCTAACAGCACAAGATAACCACCCTAGGCACGAAACTAGAAGTCTCACAGATTTGATTCGTACATACCACGGACACATCGAGCCAAAGACAACAGAAATAAGATAAAAATAGCCTTAGTCTGTGAGGCGAAGTGCAAGCAGAGATGGGGAGGAGCGCGTTGTAGATGAAGATCTGATATGCGTCATCGTTGACGTTGGTCGTTGCAGGTGATTGACCTACACACTCCTCGCTAACGCGGATAAGATCTGAGGGACACAAGGCCGGCGGCGGCCGGATCAGCCACCTGCATGCCTTCATCAGCGGTGACGCGAGCTCACCCGCTCCAATGGGTGGTGGGGCAGAGAGGAGGTCGAGCAAGGCTAGGTTTTGACATTCGGTTGAGAGGAGGAGGCAGGAGATGGTACATCGCACAACAACATGAGGGGATCAATCAGGATGCGCATGGATGCCCAACATAGGGGGGGAACCCTAAGCGATGGAGGAGGCGGGAGATAGTACCTCACACAAGTTCTCATTCCGGGCGGCGAGCCATCGGAGCTGGCAGCCTTCATGGACGAAGCGGTCCATCGCCTTCTCGTTGGGATGCAGCAGATGCGGAACTTCTCTTCTCCATCGCTCTCCTCCTCGTACTCGGGGTCGACCGATACTGGGAACACCTTCTCCGGGTGATTGGCGGCAGCGGTGGCGCTGATGAGTGCTCGTTGAGAGAGAGAGAGAGAGAGAGAGAGAGAGAGAGCAACTCGCAGCGGCTTCTATGAGAGAGGATATCTCGAGTACTAGTTAGGGGTTGGAGGGAATGCTTCGAGATCCTACATGGAGGGTAGCGGCGGTGTCTGAGACCTGAGTAGAGGCCAAGATGCTATGTCATCGATCCTCACCGAAACTAAGTCGAATCGTGATCTCGTTTGTCCATTCTTCTCTGATCCAACAGCTCTCCTAGCGTCTGAAATTTATTCAAGACTCTGAACTAGTGTTATCCATTTATAACCATTTCATATTAGAAAACTATGAAAATTGGTCGTAATTATTTAAGGTTTGGACCTTCACAAATGCCTTATAACTAGCTGGTTTATAATGGTCATAGATCTATGACGAAAATATCCATGGTCGTTAAGAAAAGGTTACTAGTGAGCATATTTCTTATAGTGATAGAACTAAGAATGGCAACTATGCTCTCTTAACTGGTGCCTAAGGATAGAAGGTGGAGACTCAATATAGAAAGACCCTTTATAAAGGGAATCAGGGATTTCAAAGAGCTTCCAAAAATTATGGTACTTGTTAACTTTTAGCTCTCATTGGCCCTATCATAAGCATCTTGAAGTGATTAAGGTTAAAGTGAACAAACTATGGAGTATATATTTGACAAAGTATAAGTTGGCAATCTCATGTCCCATGAATACGAGGGTTGCACCTCATGCTAATCAACTTTAGTCACCTATAAGTTCTTGTCATAGTAAGTACATGTGTATCATAGAGAACCGCCAATGGGGTACCCCTTGCACATGATACAGGAGCTAACCCATAATCAAAATGACAAGGCAAGCAGAAAATGAGCATCTCAGCAATCTTCTTATTTACCATGGGAAAATGGTGCTTTTTTCTCTCTTTCCTCTTTTCAAAATGTCTCTCTTTTTTATAAGAAGAAAGCTTTATAGATATCATTTTGATGATGCTGCAAGTTTCCACCATGATTAGGCATGGCTTAGGCTAGCGGCCCATGCGTTTCTCTAACACACATACATAACTCCATGGACTTACAAGCTCCTCTTTCATTTCACACCGAAGACATTCATAGACAAAAGAGCATGATATCAACTATGTAAAAATTACAAGTGCAATGTTGAAAGCGTTTCCCGTGATAGCACGGTTCTGCTAATTCCAACGTATAAGTGCAAGCATATACAACATAGATGGCACAATGGTTCAAGTTTATTAGGGGGAAAAAATATAAAGTGTGCTAGCAAGTTTGTGAGAGCTTTAATCACTAAGTTTTCACATAACAAAATACTTTTTAATTGGAAGATAGATGAAAACAAGACTATACTTGGAATGGTGTAACACACCATGCATAGGAGTTTATAGTGGACACTTTGGAATAACTTGGTTTCTTGGGAGTTGGAATCATGAGTAGAGCTTACTCATACAAGTGGAGGCTAGCAAAATACTGGGAGCAACCAACTAAGAGAGCAATAATGGCCATAATCATGCATAGCGACAAAACATTACTAATCAAAGCATAATGTAGTACTACAAGTCAAGGACTAAATGATCATAGAGGCTATGGTTACCATTTCATAGTCATAACATGGTGTGAGCATGTGCCAAGTCAACCCAAACAAAGCATCAAAGGAGAATACCACAATACTATGCTTTTGCATGCTAAAACAACATATAATTTATTCAAGGCACACTAAGAAATCCTAATTGTTTGGAACAAGTCATGCTACAGAAATAATCACTAAGCATAAGGTCAAAACAACACCTAGCATGACATGATAAAGTCTAAGTCACAGTCAATGCAAGCTCCTCTTGTACTATTCAAGCAAGTACTTTCTACTCCTTTCCAACACCAATCAACTTATTTAAAACAACACAGCGAGAACGGGGGTCCAAACTAATTTATTTAAGAAAACTAAGCAAACCAAATGAAAACTAAGACGCTGCAAGAACAACACAACAGTGCATGAAACAATAAAAACGAAGTTTCTAGAAAGACCTGAGATTTTTATTGATGAAGAACGGATGTCTTGGTCATCCCCAAGGTTTGACGCTTGTACCTCTTGAATATTTCTTAGGGTGACACGGGGTGGCATCACCAAGCTTGAGCTTTTGTCCATTCTTTATCTCATTACATCATTCTCTCTTTACACCTGGAAATTTTACTTTATACCAAACATCACACAATCTTCATTAGCAACATTAGTGTATTCAAAAGATAATATACCCTTGGGTTTAGCTTTATAACCGCAAAACTTTCACTAAAAACACAAGCTACTGTAGCAATTCCCTCAAAAATCTCAATTTCCCAAAAAGAACCCAAAGAGGAATCAATAAGAAGCAAATGCAAATAATGGCAGAAATCTGTCAAAACAGACTAGCAGGTAGAAACCGATTTTTTTTAAGACCTTCTGTTGCTCAAATGAAAAAGTGTTGAACTAAAAAAAGTTAGCTAACATACCGAGGGATATAGTCACAAAATATCAGCTCAATCCGACTTACATAGATTACTCATGAATTTTTACGGTGGAGCACACAAAAATCTGTTTCGGGATAGCAACTCCCCAAATCTTACTTCCATCTCATTAGAGGTCATTCTTGGCACAAAAATAAAACAAAAAGGATAAGGAGAGGTCATTACTGAAGTAATAACTTTCAAGACTAAATAAAACTCTTTGGTTATGTAACACCCCCGGGATTAAGGCTAGACAAATCTCAGACCTTCGTCTGAACATAAGCCTAACCTAATCTTGAAAGCGTACAGAGAGAGAATCGGTAACACAACAGTGACCCTACGACACAAAAAATATTACAGAAAGCTCATAACTGAGCAAGAACCAAAATATTACAAGCAGAGGTCACTGACCACAAACATCAACCAACGGAAGGCAAATTATGCTATTAAGTATAGCAAACTTAACAAATGGCCTAAGAGGCCTGAAACATAACGATGACGTCCAATCCATAGATCCCAGACTGCCGGCTCGGAACCCCAAGGTACTTGTCGATGTCGATGTTGTGCAGAACTCATCTTCTATGGTAACACTTAATTTGCTGCAAAAGTACCAATGAAGCAAGGGTGAGTACAGGGTGTACTCCGCAAGCCTTATGGCTGGTGGAGTTATTTTTGCATCAAGCCATATTTGTTTTGTAAAACAAGAGGGATAAGAATCTTGACTAATCATAATATTTTAAAGGAGGATAAGAGAGAAGTATCTCTTTCTTTGATCATCTTTTGATATCCACTGAATCATCATCAGCTGAACCTACCTAGGATCACCCCGTCGATACCTAAGGAAGCATCCTTAAGCACACATTACTTAACTTGCCAAGTTTTACGATTAGGTTCAAGTTCTCTATGATCTTCACGTCTGTTCCCAAGTAGTCCATAACCGCGGACACGGCTTTTCAAAAAGATTAATAACCCTGCAGGGGTGTACAACTTTACCCACACATACTAACCTTCTCTTAATGCCAGTACATTAGCCTTCTTCCTTGGAAGGCCGACAGAGGGTGGTTAGACATGATCTTTACCTTGCTTTCGTCGAGACCATGAGTCACGCACTAGGGAGATGCCGCCGTAACGGGTCGAGTCCTGAAGTCGGTCCCTAATGATGTGAATAGGGTTCAAGATTACGAATGCCGGGCATCTCTTGTTCCCTGCCACGCTTACCTACCTATATGAATGCACCTCCTTCACCTCCTTCAAGAAGAACTAGAATGTGTATGTCGAATGGAACACCTGAACTATGTGACTCATGGAATCTACTCGGCAAGTTAGTTGGTCGAGGGGGTTTCCAGGCCCCCGTGTGGCTGTACGCTCGTCTTGGTTGAAGAGGCAAGAACATCGGGTCCTAAGGGTGGAAAGTATGGGACTACAAAAACCACAACCCATTGTGGCCTCCCATACAAGCCTTAGCATGTTTAACTTTCATCTCTGATCTTACCACGTCATCCTGTCATACTAGGTTCATTCACAGCTCTGATTCATCAACCAGATGGACCAGTGGTAACAGCTAAGCATGGCTAAGCACAACAGATATAACAGCTATAACAACGCTCCACAAGCCAAACCCTAGTTATGCTAGGAGCAGTGGATCAGGGATTATAGGCTTCAAAGGTAACATGCATCAGATAAGAATACTCCATCTATCGCTAAAAGACTATGTGAGTCCCTTTTACACCAATGACCTAAACAGGAGAAAAATTACATCGAGGTCCATACATCTAGCACAAAGGACCCTAAAATTACATCAAGGCATGCAAATTCTTGGATATGGGATCATCAATATAATATCGTTCGGCTTTGAATCCAAGAATGTGCATACTCATTGACAACTAAGATTAAATTCGTTTATAATGTTAAATCGACGATAGGAGTAACTTTGACACCATGGACCTAAAAAGGAGAAAAATTACATCGAGGTCCATACATCTAGCACAAAGGACCCTAAAATTACATCGAGGCATGCAAATTCTTAGATATGGGATCATCAATATAATGTATATGATGTAGACATGGCCATGACCTTGTTCATTCGGTTTGAAATCCAAGAATGTCCATACTCGTTGACAACTAAGCTTAAGTTTGTTTAGATCTTACCACCTACACTTAGCACAAAGAGCCCTACCGTAATTAAGCAAGGAAAATAGTCAGATTCGGCTCCATCTCGAGAGAGCGGCTCATTGATGTCTACGCACTTCTATTCTTATAGACAGTTGTTGGGCCTCCAAGTGCAGAGGTTTGTAGAACAACAACAAGTTTCCCTTAAGTGGATTACCCAAGTTTTATCGAACTCAGGGAGAAAGTGGTCAAAGGTATCCCTCTCAAGCAACCCCGCAATCAAGATACAAGAAGTCTCTTGTGTCCCCAACACACCCAATACACTTGTCAGGTGTATAGGTGCACTAGTTCGGCGAAGAGATAGTGAAATACAAGTGATATGGATGATTATAAGTGGTAATGGTGCCATAAAAGAGCTTCTGACAGGGAGGAAAAGACTAAAGGCAAAAAGATGGAAGCAAGCAAACATGCAACAAATCTATTTGTAAATGGTGTTTCAATGCTTAGAAACAAGGCCGAGGGATCATACTTTCACTAGTGAACACTCTCATAAATATATTCTCTTCATGATACTACCCTGAACTACTCTCCGGTTGGACACTCTAATCCATGGTAGGGCTATAACAACACACCTCAAAGTCCGCCTTCCCCATCTAGATAACCCACACTGTCACCTTGAGCGCTAGATGGTTCCAAAAAACACCACAATTTCATAGAGACAACCAACTCAAAATATACTAATGATAAATATTTATGAAGTCTAGTCTAAGTGCCACCACGGCGTGCACGCTGTCACTTTCACACACGTGGGGAGAGCAGGGATCTATTGAAGCACTTGAGTATTTATGTAAACTCTAGCGTAAGTGCCACCACGGTATGCACGGTGTTACTTTTACACACGTCACTACTAGGAAAACGGGTATAGGTAATCCACACTTATGTGGCGCACTTGCTAGTGCCCCACGGGTAAAATAGGCGTGGCGCACTGCCCATAGGTGCCCTACGGCTAACTGTCGTAAGCGTGGCGCATATTGGGGTGGTGCGCCACAACTATGTGTGGGCCAGGGCACATGTGGCCACAACACACATACCCGTAGCGCACATCCATAGCGCACCTTGACATAGTGCGCTACGGGCATGTGTGCAGCAACAGCTGGGTCAACTTAATCGTAGGGCACTCTGTCCTAGTGCCCTACGGCTAAGTGGCCTGCACCAACTCCACCCCCCGTGGATCGCCTTTTTAGGTTTTGCAAAAAATAAAAGAAAATAATAAACACTTCAAAAAATAAGATCCTTTCATCTTTAGGTAGGTAATGTGGTATAGTTTCTAGGAAAATTAACAAACATGAGTTTTCACTTTTTCTGCAAAAAAAGTCATGCCAGGGTAAAATGGCCGTAACTTTTGCATACGATATCGAAAAAAATCGTATAATATACCAAAATGACGAGAACGAGATTTCGCATCCGCTCGCAACTACCTCTGGTCGTTTAGCGATTTTTTAGATTTTCAAACTTCGAAAAGAGTAAAAAGTTACGGTCAAAAGACTGTTTTTTCCTGCAGAAAAAAATAGAGGGCAACTTACCCGTAGCGCACCACCACCTAGTGCGCTACGAGTAAGTTGGGCAGTATTCAAAATTTGAATCCCCACCCCGCCCACCTACCCCTATTCCCTCCCACTTCTCCTTTTCATTCTCCTCCCTCCTCCTTTTCCTTCTCTCTTCTCCTCCTCCTTCTTTTCCTTCTCTCTTCTCCTCCTCCTTCTTTTCCTTCTCCTCCTTCCCTTGCACCGACGACGGCGACGGTGGCCTTCTCCTCCTCCTTGCTCCGGCATCCTCCTATCCTTGTAGTGACGGTGGCGACAGCGACCTTCTCCTCCTGCTTGCAGTCACAACGGTGACGACCTCCTTCTCCTTGCGGCCTCCTCCTCCTTGTAGTCACGACGAGCGCCAACGACCGCCGACGACCTCCTTATCTTTGCGGTGACCTCCTCCCTTCTCTAGCTCCCTTCTCCAGCCACACCTCCTTCTCCCTCTCTTCCTCGATGACGGCGAGGAGTAGCACGGCCACAGCCTCCCGCACCTCCCTGCGGTGGTAGGTCGTGGCCACGGCCACCATTCTCCAACGAGGCGACACGACGGCAGTGATGCGGACCCGATTGATTTTGCAATTCAAAACGAGGTTTTTTTTGCATTTTTTTGTTTTTTGAAAAAACATCCGTGGAGCACCTGTACCCCTACCCGTGGCGCACCTGGTAGTGCGCTACGCCTATCCCCATATAACCGTAGCGCACCAGGGTAGTGCGCTACGAGAACTTTTTAGCCGCAGCGTACGCTTATTGGCGCACCATAGTGTGCCACGGATGGGATTTTTAGGTGCGCCACGAACAACCCTTTTCCTAGTAGTGCGTGGGGAGAGACGGAGATCTATTAAAGCACTTGAGTAGCAAAGTAGATCTACTTGATTACAAAGCTCATGATCACAATATGATCATGCATAGAGAGAGATATGAACACATAGCTACCAGCAGAGCCCTTAGCCTCGAGGAAGAACTACTCCCTCGTCATCATGGGAATCAGCAACGGCGATGGAGATGGTGGTGGAGATAGATGGAGATGGCTCCGGGGGCACTTCCCCGTCCCTGCATGTTGCCGGAACAGAGACTTCTATCCCCCGAATCTCCCCTTCGGTGGTGGCGGCACTGTGGACCTTTTTGTGGATGTATCATTGACTATCTAGGGTTTTCTCCTCGGGGGCTTCTTATAGGCGAATGGGCAAGGCGTGGAGGCGGCTAGGGGGGCCACACCCCCTGGTGGCGTTGCCTAGGTGGGCTCGTTCCACCCTATGGTGTGCCCACCCTGGTGCCGTACTCCGTCTCTCCTTCAATTTTCCGTATCGCCCCTGGAAAAATAGGAATATTGGCTTTTGTCCCGTCCAATTCCGAGAATATTCATTTAGCATTCTGAAACCAAAAATAGCAGAAACAGGCAACTGGCACTATGGAATATTGTCAATAGGTTAGTTCCATAAAGTGTACAAAAATACCTCAAAGTGTAGACAAAACATAAGACAAATGATATAAAACAAGCATGGCGCATCAAAAATTATAGATACATTTACGACGTATCAAGCATCCCCAAGCTTAACTCCTGCTCGTCCTTGAGTAGGTAAGTGATAAAAAGAATAATTTTTGAGGTGACATGCACCATCACAATCTTTATCAAGGTATTTGTAAAGCATTGAAAGCTTGGATAAAAGTACTCTAAACATGAGAATGAAAGATGTAGTTCTAACAATCAGACATAGCAACTATGCTGCAACATGAAAGGGTACAAACAAATATCATGAATATCAATGCATTAAAAGACGTTTGTTTGTTTTTTTCACATATAGAAAACATAGCATAGTGGTATTCATCTTGTCCCTCATGGAGTAGAAAAACATAAATGCATAGGACACCTCCAAAGTTCATAAGGGTGACTAGATACAAATAATTCAAGAACAAGAAATATCAACATTATGAATCAATCAATAAGTTTTGGGACAATGCACATAGAACTAAAAATTACAACTATTCTCTCTTAATTGGTGCATAAATATAGAAGGTGGACACTCAATATAAAAGTAGGAAGAAAGGCCCTTCACAGGGAAGCAGGGATTTCAAGTTTTATAAAGAGCTTCCAAAAATTATGGTACTTGTAAACTTTCAGCTCTCATTGCCCCTATCATAAGCATATTGAAGTGATTAAGGATTGAAGTGAACAAAGTATGGAGTATATGCTTGACAAAGTATAAGTTGGCAATCTCATGTCCCTTGAGTACGAGGGCTGCTCCTCATGCTACTCAACTTTAGTCACTGATAAGTTCTTGTCGTAGTAAGTACATGTGTATCATAGAGAACCACCAACGGGGTATCCCTTGCCCAATGATACAGGAGATATCCCATAACAAAATGACAAGGCAAGCAAACAATGAGCATCGCAGCAATCTTCTTATTTACCATGGGAAAATGCTGCCTTTTTTCTCTCTTTCCTCTTTTCTCATCTTTTTTCCTTTTTCTCAATCTCTATCTCTTTTTTATAAGAAAAATGCTTCATAGACTGCTCACTATGGTGATGCTGCAAGTTTCCACCATGATTAGGCATGGCTTAGGCAAGCGGACCAGGCGTTTCTCTAACACATATACATAACTCCATGGACTTACAAGCTCCCCTTTTATTTCACACCGACGACATCCATAAACAAAAGAGCATGATATCAACTGGTAGATATTTACAGGTGTTGAAAGCGTTCCCCGTGACAGCACGGTTCTGCTAATTCCCAACTTATAAGTACAAGCATATATAACATAGATGACACAATGGTTCAAGTTTATTAGGGGCAAGAAAAATAAAGTTTGTCATCAAGTTTGTGAGAGCTTTAATCACTAATTTTCACATAACAAGTTTAATTTGGAAGATAGATAAAACAAGAATATACTTGGAATGGTGTAACACACCATGAATAAGAATTTATAGTGGAATCTTTGGAAGAACTTGGTTTCTTGGGAGTTGGATGCATGAGTAGATCTTACTCAATAAAAGTGGAGGCTAGAAAAAGACTAGGAGCGACCAACTAAGAGAGCAATAATGGCCATAATCATGTAGAGCGACAAAACATTATTAATCAAAGAATAAAGTGGTACCACAAGTCAAAAAATAAATGATCATAGAGGCTAAGGTGACTGGTTCATAGTCATAACATGGTGTGAGCATGTGCCAAGTCAACCCAAATAAAGCGTCAAAGGAGAATACCACAATATTATGCTTTTGTATGCTAAAACAATGCATGATTCTTTCAAGGCACATTAAGCAATATCAATTGTTTGGAAAAAGTCATGCGACAACAATAATCACTAAGAATAAGGTCAAAGCAACATCTAGCATGACATGATAAAGTCTAAGTCACAGGCAAAACAAGCTTCCTTTTTGTACCACTATAAGCATAAAACTTCTTACCCTTTTCCAACACCAATCAACTTATTTGAAACAACTCACAAAGATAATAATCATTAAAGATCAGTGAGCTTGTCTCAGAAATCCAAAAATAAGAACTAAAAAGTTCTAAGCTAAGAGAACAAGAAAACTAAGGCTAAACACAGTGCTAGCAAAAAAAGAACACTCATAAGACAATAACAATGAAAACTAGAGTGTTCTAGGCAATGAAAACATAGTGTGTCTCTCTCGAAAAGAAGTGTGTTGTAATCCAACCAACTTATTGTAGAAAACCAAACAAAATAAAACTAAAAAACAAAAACAACGACGCTCCAAGAACAACACAATAGTGCATGAAGCAATAAAAATAAAGTGACTAGAAAGAGACGTGAGATTTTTATTGATGAAGAAGGGGATGCCTTGGGCATCACCAAGCTTTGACGCTTGTACTTATTGAATATTTATTGGGGTGTCACGGGGTGGCATCCCCAATCTTGAGCTTTTGTCTATTCTTCATCTCATTACATCATTCTTTCCCTACAACTAAAAATTTCCTTCATACAAAACTTCACACAATCTTCATTAGCAACATTAGTGTATTCAAAAGTTAATAAACCTTGGGTTTAGTTTAAAAACAGCAAAACTTTCATGAAAAACACAATCTACTGTACCAACTCCCTCAAAAAGCTCAATTTCCCAAAGAAAACCCAAAAAGGAATCGATAAGAAGCAAATGCAAATAAAGGCAGAAATCTGTCAAAACAGACCAGCAGGTAGAAACCAATTTTTTCAAAGACCTTCTGTTGCTCAAATCAAAAAGTGTTGCACTAATTAAAGTTATCTAACAACCTGGGAGATTTATTCAGAAAATTACAGCTCAATCCGACATACAGATATTTTACAAGAATTTTTACAGTGAAGCACAAAAATCTGTTTTGGGACAGCAACTTCCCCAAATCTTACTTCTCTCCCATTAGAGGTTATTCTTGGCACAAAAATCAAACAAAAAGGATAATGAGAGGTTATTACAGAAGTAATAACTTTCAAGACTCAATAAAACTATTAGGTTATCTCCCAAGAAGTACTTTTCTTTAACGCATTTAAGTTAGGCTTGATAGTTTGAGAAGATGCTCATATAAGAAATATGAATTTGAAGTAAAAGAGAGCATGAAGAAGATTCAAAACACATTTAAGTCTAACCCACTCCCTATGCATAGGAATCTTGTATGCAAATAAATTCACAAAGAACAAAGTGACAAGCATAGGAAATCAAAACAAGTGCAACTTCAAAATTTTCAACATAAATAGGGGAAACTTAATATTTTTGAGATGCATAAAACCATGTTTGCCTCTCTCATAATAAATTGCAGTAGCATCGTGAATAAAATTAACAATATAAATATCACATAAAACATTCTTATCATGAGCCACATGCATAAAATGATTATTGCTCTCGAGATAAGCATAGTCATTCTTATTAATTGTAGTGGGAGAAAATTCAACAAAATAGCTATCATTACTATTCTCATCACCATAATCATCAAATATAGGAGGCATATTGTAATCATAATTAATTTTCTCCTCAATAGTAGGTGGACTAAAAATATCATATTCATCATTGTAATCATCATATATTGGAGGTAAAGTATCATCAAAGAAAATTTTCTCCTCTAAAGCTGGGGACTAAAAAGATCATTTTCATCAAAACTAGCTTCCCCAAGCTTAGACATTTCCATAGCATTAGGAATAATCGTGTCCAAAGAATTCATATTAATAACATTTCTATTAGCATGCAAATAAAGTTCCATAGGTTTTTTAATTTTCTCTTCAAACACTTCATGTCCTAACTCAAGATAAATACTATAAAGCTTTCTAAATTTTTTTTGTTTTCCATTAAGCCTAACTAGTGAAACAAGAAACAAAAAGACAAAATTGCAGAATCTAAAGGAAATAACTTCGTTCACTCACACACCAAGAGGATGTGAGCACCTTTTACCTTACCTCCCTGGCAACAGCGCTATAAAAGAGCTTGATGTCTATGCACTTTTATTCTTGTAGACAGTTGTTGGGCCTCCAAGTGCAGAGGTTTGTAGGACATCAGCAAGTTTCCCTTAACTGGATTACCCAAGGTTTATCGAACTCAGGGAGGAAGTGGTCAAAGGTATCCCTCTCAAGCAACCCAGCAATCAAGATACAAGAAGTCTCTTGTGTCCCCATCACACCCAATACACTTGTCAGGTGTATAGGTGCACTAGTTCGACGAAGAGATAGTGAAATACAAGTGGTATGGATGATTATAAGTGGTAACGGTGCCAGAAAATAGCTTCTGACGAGGAGGAAAAGACTAAAGGCAAAAAGCTGGAAGCAAGCAAACGTGCAACAGATCTAGTTGTAAACGGTGTTTCAATGCATAGAAACAAGGCCTAGGGATCATACTTTCACTAGTGAACACTCTCATAAATATATTCTTTTCATGATACTACCCTGAACTACTCTCTAGTTGGACACTCTAATCCATGGTAGAGCTATAACAACACACCTCAAAGTCTGCCTCCCCATCTAGATAAGCCCACACTATCACCTTGAGCGCTAGATGTTTCCAACAAACACCACAATTTCATAGAGACAACCAACTCAAAATATACTCATGATAAATATTTATGAACTCTAGCCTAAGTGAAACCATGGAGTGTGCGCTGTCACTTTCACACATGTGGGGAGAGGAGAGATCTATTGAAGCACTTGAGTATTTATGTAAACTCTAGCCTAAGTTCCACCACCGTATGCATGCTGTCACTTTCACATACGTGGGGAGAGACGGAGATCTATTAAAGCACTTGAGTATCAAAGTAGATATACTTGATTACAAAGCTCATGATCACACCATGATCATGCATAGAGAGAGATATGAACACATAGGTACCGGTAGAGCCCTTAGCCTCGAGGAAGAACTACTCCCTCCTCATCATGGGAATCAGAAATGGCGATGGAGATGGTGGTGGAGATCGATGTAGATGGCTCCGGGGGCACTTCCCGTCCCGGCAGGGTGCTAGAACCGAGACTTCTGTCCCTCGAATCTCCCCTTCGTTGGTGGCAGCATTGCGGAACTTTTTGTGGATGTATGATTGACTATCTAGGGTTTTATCTTTGGGCGCTTCTTATAGGCAAAGGGGCAAGGTGAGGAGGCGGCCAGGGGGGCTCACCCCCTCGTGGCGCGACCTAGGTGGGCCCGCGCCACCCTAGGGTGTGCCCACCCTGGTGCCCTACTCCGTCTCTGCTTCGATTTTACGTATCGCTCCTGGAAAAATAGGCATATTGGATTTTGTCCCATCCAATTCCGAGAATATTCATTTTTTAGCTTTCTGAAACCAAAAACAGCAGAAATAGGCAACTGGCACTATGGCATCTTATCAATAGTTTAGTTCAAGAAAGTGTATAAAAATATCTCAAAGTGTAGACAAAACATAAGACAAATGATATAAAACAAGCATTGAGGATCAAAAATTATAGATACGTTTACGACGTATCACTCATCGAACCATACTCTTCTCACCACTTCTTCTTTGATTGTTTTCAAGATATGGCTAGATTTGACACCATGCAAAATCTTGGATATGGGATCATCAACACAAAGTGTGATGTAGATATGGCCATGGCCTTGGTCGTTCGTCTTGAAATAAAAGAATGTTCATACTCATCGACAACTAAGCTTAAATTCGTATAGATTTACCAATTACTTTTAGGTTAGAATTTTACACGGGCGGTGCGAGTACATTTTTCATCAAGGACCTTAAAGAAGGAAAATTTACATCGAGGTCCATACATTTAGCATAGAGAAACCTAAAATAATTAATCAAGGAAAACATTCTTCTCATTCTCGAGAGAGCAGTTGACTGAGCCATGCTCTTGATGCTACTTCCTCTCTCGACTATCTTCAAAATATGGCCAGATTTTGTCGGCATTCAAATTCTTGGATATGGTATCATCGCAGATTTGTTTTTTGAAAAGTTGTGAATACTCGTGATTGTCAACATGCAAATACTTAGAAAGAAATTGAATCTTTAAAAAATCTCATAGGTTTTCTGTACATTGATTACCTGGTGGCTACCGTCAAAACATAGTTGTAGAACTTTAAGAGCAATCTACCACTTACTCGTATTTCAAATTTTACATAATATTGGCAAATCGGCTTAAATTCTTTGGGAAGGATGGAGTGCTACTTTTGCTTCGTGAATTCAAAAATAGGGCTCCTTACTTTCGAACGAGATTGCTGGGTGCATGCTTGGTGCTTCCTCTTCCTAGGGTGTGAAATGGAACGAATGGAGGTCGAGTAGTTGGGAATAGGAAGACTGGCCAGATCATAGTAGTGTCCCCCGCAAAAATAAAAATAAAAACATCATAATGGTGTGCATCAAAATCCAATTCGATGGGATGTACGGTAGTATCAATGCACCCCTTGTCCATCACTTTAAGTAGTGTACTGAGTACTAGTACTGGTACTGCGAATGGCGATCTTTTGAATATCCTTTCCCAGATGTTTGGGGAAGGAAGTGAAAATTTGGAAACCGGGGAAATTTGAATTGCTACTCTACTACTCCAGACAAGGCCCAAAATTGTTCGCACCAACGCAGCTGAGGAACACGCCAGACATAGACACGGAACCGCCAACACGAGGCTGGACGACACACATGCGCGACGCCACATTGTGGACGAGGAAGAGATCAGCCGACCGGGGTGTGTGGATGGTGATGAAGTAGTGAAGGATGGAGAAAACACAATTTGTTTTGCATAGTAGTACTAGTGTACTACCCACTGTACCTCATGTCATAAACCCATCAGCTTTGATCTGACATCACACCGCCTTCAAATCCTCCTCTTTGCTGCTCTCGGGCTACCTCCTCTAATCTCTCGCCTCTTAGTCCCTTCTCGCTCTCATTTTTTTCAACAGGGGAAACTCCTAGTGGCAATATTGTTTACCATGACAAGTTTACCACAACTTAATTTTAGGTTAAAATTTTAAGTACACGGGTGGTGGGAGTACATTTTACATGAAGGACCTTAAAAAGGATAAAATTATACTGAGGTCCATACATTTAGCACAAAGGACCCTAAAATAATTAAGCAAAGGAAAACAGCCTTCTCGAGAGAGCGGCTGATCAAGTCATACTCTTCTAAATACTACTGCCTCTTCGATTGTTTTCAAAAGATGGACAAATTTGTCAGCATGCAAATTATTGGACATGGGATCATCAATATAAAGTATGATGAAGATATGGCCATGACCTTGTTCATTCGGCTTGAAATCAAAGAATGTTCATACTTAGTGCCAACTAAACTTAAAATCATTAAGATTTTACCACTTACTTTAGGTTAAAATTTTACACAGGCGATGGGAGTACATTTTAGATCAAGGACATAAAAATAGGAAAATTACTTTGAGGTGCATACACTTAGCACAAAGGACCCTAAAATAATTAAGCAAGGAAAACAATCGGGTTTGGCTCCTTCTTGAGAGAGTAGCCGATCGAGCCATACTCTTCTAAATACTACCTCTTTGATTGTTTCCAAAATATGGCCAAATTTTTCGGCATGAAAATTCTTGGAAATGGGATCATCGATATAAAGTATGGTGTAGGTATTTCCATGACCTTGGTCATTCGACTTGAAATTCAAGGATGTTCATACTCATTGACAACTAAGCTTAAATTCATTTAGATTTACCACTTATTTTTAGGTTAAAATTTTACATGGGTGACGGGAGTACATTTTACACCAAGGACCTAAAAATAGGAAAATTACATTTTACACCGAGGTCCATACATTCAGCACAAAGGACCCTAAAATAATCAAGAAAGAAAAACAATCGGGTTCGCCTCCTCGAGAGCGTAGATGATCGAGCCATACTCTTCATACTACTTGCTCTTCAAGTGTTTTCAAAATATGGCCAGATTTGTCGGCATGCAAATCCTTGGATATGGGATCATCAACACAAAGTATGCTGTAGATATGGCCATAGCCATGGTCGTTCGGCTTGAAATCCCAGAACATTCATACTCATTGACAACTAAGCTTAATTTCGTTTTGATTTTACCACATATTTTTAGGTTAGAACTTTACTAGTTGTTAATGATTATGAAACGAGCCAGGCGTTACTTTTTGCTCGTACCCTAACGAGTTGAATTATCCGAGCCTTAAAGAGTGAGAGCCTTAACGAGTCGAGTTGCTCAATAGTCGAGCCCTATGTATCATCCACATAAAGTATGATGTAGATATGACCATGAACTTGGTATTTCTTTTAAATTTTAACACTTTTAGATTAAAATTTTACACGGGAGGTGGGAGTAAATTTTACATCAAGGACCTAAAAATTTGACCAGAAATTACACAAGAGTTAGTCCTGTAGCTACCCCTGCATTCGTACTAATCTGAAGGGAACTGGAGAAGAGGAGCATGCATCAGTTTTAATAATTTTATTCAACCTCCCCTATAATAATCTCGATCCTTAGTTCCCTATTCCCATACCTCTACGCCAAGTGCCGCCATTCCGCTCCTCCACCATGCCGCTTTCCGATCCTGTCCACTGTACAATATGAGAGTGTTTGTTCTTCTTCCTGTCCCGCCTTCCACCATCGATCTTCCCACTTTACGAGAAAACCAAATCAAGCCATTGATACGTCCAATTTGCATCACCATTCTATATCATAATTTGCCTCTATTCATTGATATATTTCATATTAAGAGGTGATACTTATGTCTTTTCATCTGTTTTTGCATGTTGGATGATTCTTGGAGGATGAACTGCCGGAATCAGGATTCTGATAAAAAAGAGGTGTTTTGATGCAATTTCGCGAAGATCAGAAAAATACTTGAAAAACTACGGAAAATCCTATTTTCCCAGAAGACGAAGAATGCTAGAAGGGGAGGTGGAGTTGGGCCATAGGGGCCCCACACCCCCAGGTGCGGGCCACCCTAGGTCGCGCCTACAGGGGGTGTGGCCCACCTCTAGCTCCACCCTCTCGCCTATATCTTCTCCTCGAAACCCTAATACACGGGGGAGCAATAACATAAAGATTCTGCCGCCTCTGTGGGGCGGAAAACACTAAGAGAGAAAGAGCTCTCCGGTAGAGAGATTTCTGCCGGGAAATTCCTTCCCGGAGAGGGTAGATCGTGGCCATCAACACCATCATCAAGCTAGACTTCATCGGGATCATCATCATCATCCATACCATCATCTTCACCAGCACCATCATCACCACTCCATCCCGTTGTAACAATGTTGAATCTTGCATAGTTCTTAGGGCAAACTTTCCCGGTGTTGATTACTATCGTAGTTGATGCTTGTGAGTGGAACCATTTTAATTATTGTTTATGTTCAGATTGTTATCCATCACCATATCATCTTTGATCTTGATCCATATGATGTCTCGTGAGTAGTTCGTTTAGTTCTTGAGGACATGGGAGAAGTCATGTTGTTAGTAGTGGAATTGTGTTGAGGTATTATTCAATGGTCTAATATTTAAGTTGCGGTGCTATTCTTCTAGTGGTGTCATGTGAACGTCGACTACATAATACTTCACCATTTATGGGCCTAGGGGAATGCATTTTGTATTTGGCTACTAATTGTGGGGTTGTCGGAGTGACCAAAACCTGAACCCCCATTAGGAAACCTTTGCACAAGGGAGTGTAGGATCTCAGAGTTTAAGGCTGTGGTTAGATTTATATCTTAATTGCTTTCTTGTAGTTGCGGATGATTGCAAGGGGTTTAATCACAAATATGTATTAGTCCAAGTAAGGTCGGTACATTAGCACAGGTTCACCCACACAACACTTATAAAACCAAAGAAGACTACTCAACTATATGAAGTGAAAGCACTTGACAATATTCCCATGTGTCCTCGAGAACGTTTGGTCCTCATTAGTATTTCCACCTGCTTGTCCTTTGCTAAGAAAGGATTGGGCCACTTGCTGCAATTATTTGCTATTTCATTTACTTGCACTTTATTTCCTTGCTTTATCAGAAAACCCCTAAAAATCCGTTTGCTAAGTATGTATAGATATTAACTGCTCCATACCACTAGTCATCACCTTCTGCTCCTCGTTGTGATCGATAATCCTATTTATCAAAAGTACTACGATACACCCCCTATACTTGTGGGGCATCAAGACTATTTTCTGGCGCTGTTGTCGGGGAGGGAAGCTCTATTGAAGAGTGGAACTGGTAAAGGAAACTTCTACTATGAGTATTTTTCTTTATTTCTACTTATTACTTTGTTTCCAATATAGATAAACCACTTGGTTTTCTTTTTGGGAAAACTACTACCACTATTAGGGTAGTAGATGAACCACCACTTGTTGAGATACATCCTTTTAAGATACCTACAATTATTGTTGATCGTGTTATGGATACTTATTATTTAGGGGATGGAACTATCCACCCTGGTGATTACTTGCTTTTTATCCATGAATTATGCAGGTTGTTTAAGTGTGCAGGTATCACAAATGAACAGGTCAAGAAGAAGTTACTCTCTATATCATTGAAAGGAAGAGCTGAAGAATGGTATACGCTGCTTAAGAATGGACAATCTGTCGTGGTATTTCCGACGAGTACGCCATGGAGGGGTCCTCACAGCGCGTGTTTAGATACATGGGGGAAGGCGGACGGTTGATGGGTACGAGGTAACACAACTTACCCAGGTTAAGATCCCACAATGGTGGCAGAATCCTAATCCTGCTATAAATCACTATAAGGGAAAATCGCCGAGTTCCAGGGATTGCTTCGCTGTGCGAGGTGTATGCTAATCGATATTAGGTTATGCCCTAAAGGATCCCATAGTCTCGACTTATATAGTCTCCAGGTCCTAGGGTTACACGTAGAAGTCCTAGCCGGACAGGTTATAGAGTCCTACACTACTTACAACTAGTCTAGCGTGTCTTGCACTCCAAGGCTCCGGGTACATCGTTGACTCCTCCATAGCCTTCCCTTATCTGGCATGGGTCTCCCTTCTGGATCCATCTAACTGGGCTGCCCAGCAGGCCATGGGCCATGCTACCAACTGTGGGCCACCCGGGTTATCCGGATAGGAGACATGCTATGAGGATACCCATATAGCATATCCCCCGGAGAACTCCGAGATCTTGCGCCGTCTTGCCTCTTAAGGGTGAATGCTCTGTCTAGATGGATGTGGGCAAATCGTCAAGCAATATCTTGTAGTCCTCCCAAAGAACCCTGCAAGGTTTTCTCCGTCTTCAATTTGTAAGTCGGAGAATTGTTGAATATTCTATCGTACTCTTCCGTAGCCGGACTGGATCCATCCATGCCAGAATCTCCCGATGTGATGGTTCATCTGCTAGTGACAGCTAGGGCGACGTAGACATAGGTCAGCAATGCCTCGTAACTCACAAATGCAGAGAACACAATCATGTCTGTTTTTCCCACGTGAGCGATACAAACCATTGGCGGTGACGGTTGGTAACATGGCGAAATTTACGCGTACGCTCCCGCACATGTCTCCCACGCATCAACCATTCGATCATCTTGCACGAATCTTGACGCTAGAGGTTATAAAAACAGCGGTGGAATTTTTACTTTTCACCTCATTCTCCTCCTGTGTTGTCTTCTTCCTCCAGCGAGTGCCTCCTCGAGCTCTCCGCGTGTTATGTGAAAAACCTTAGCCCTTCAACCTTCTCAGTCACCACCTCAATCTCCCCAATGGCTAGAAGCAGCTTTGCCCCCTCCATGGCGGCGTCAGGCGATGCCGTAATGAAGCCGACGAGCACAGTTCTCGTGGCCCAGAGGGCCTGGTGATCCCCAAGTCCGCGATGGTCGAATCCACCGGCGGCGACCACAATCCAGCGGCGCTAGAGCTGCTGGAAGAGGAAAATGACTCCCACAAGGGGGATTGGCGCGGTTCGGACATCACAGACCGTGAGATCAAGGAGTTGCTCATCGAGGGCTACCTCCCTGCGGCGGAGGGGCTCGCTGGCGGGCGGCGCCAACCGGCGAGGTCACCCCTTCTCCCCAAGCAGGAGAGAAGGTGTACCTCAAACCCCAACTGGTACGCGGCGTTTCCCTGCCCATCTCCAATTTCTTTCTAGCTGTCCTTAACCATTACCGAGTACAACCTTAGAACCTCTCCCCCAATAGCATCCTCACGGTTAGCAACTACGCGACGCTCTGTGAGGGTTACATAGGGATTAGGCCTAGGCTAGATCTCTTTATTTATTTTTTCACCGTCAAACGGGAAGCCGGAGCCGGCAAGGACAAGCTCAGGAACTGTGGCACCATTAGTTTTAAGATCTGGCCTGGCCGACGGTTCCCCGACATCGTCGGCCATGAGTCTTGTAAGAAATGGCAACAGACGTACTTCTACGGCCCAGATATCCCTCTGGCTAGCCGAGAAGCAACGTATCCGGACTTCGTCGATGGAGCTTCCACCGAATCCTCAACATGGAGATCCTAGGCCTCCCTTCTCTCCGACATCGATGCTTCCCGCGCTATAAGGTGGATAGAGTGGTTCATAGAGATGGGTCTGACTAGATTGGACCTAGCCATGTGCTAGTTCCTTAGGCGGATCCAGCCTCTGCAGCACCGCTCGAAGTTGATGCATGAGTATACCAAGGAGAGGAAGGATAGCCTCCGCATATCCGAGGACAACTTATCCAGCGACTCTGTCAAGCTCCGCCTCAAGGACATCGTCAAGGTGAAGGATAGGAAGCGTGGCTTCACCATCACCTACAACATGTTTGTGGAGGGCAAGTGCCCAACGGTACCTATTTATTTTTCGTGTATGACATATACTCCAGTTCTTCCATCTAGCCATTACCATCTCATCTAACACTTTGGGTTTTCACTTAACAGCTCAGCAGTCTAGAGGAGGCTAGCATGGCTGTCCAAATCTATGACCCCAAAATGAAGGAAGTCACTGTCGTTTCCGACGACGATGTCCCCCTGGCACGAAAGCGGAAGAGCTCCACCTCTGACGCTGCCGACGGAGGCAAGAAGAAGAAGACGGAGGGTGGAGCCTCCAAGAAGACTACCGCCGCCTTAGAGGCAGAGAAAAGAAAGGTTACCGAGATTCCTTTTGCCAAAGCACCCCCTCTTGTGTAAGCCTCTTTCTCTCCGACATTGCCCATTGCTTGTCTTATTCCTGTACTTATAATTTTTGCACGTTTCAGGAAAAAGGCCACTACCAGTTTGAAGAAGACCTCCAAAGCTTTGGGGGCTTCTAGAAACATCAAGGATATGTTGCATCATGACGTGTCTCCCCATGCATCTCCCGCCATCGCCCCTGTTACTCCTAGCGTCCATCCTACGCCTGCTCCGACAAGCTCACAGGCCAAAGATGCATCTGCACCTTCCGCCATGGAAGTGGACTCAGGTGCCTTCGTGGAGCTTGCCGTTGTCGGAGAACAAGCAACGCAAGAAAGTACCGTGACTCAAATGGCTGAAGCTCCGGCTAAGGATTCCATCGGTAGCGGTAAGGCGATGGTGGAGAGTGGTATGTCTGTCGAAGGCGGCGCCTCCACACCTAGGAAAACCGTAGAATTCCCGAAGATAGTCTACCTGGCACTTACGCCGAGTAGTTCCGCTTTGGTTCCTGGTGCAGCGCCAACATCTCCAACATGCGGTCTTGAGGAGCTTCTCCGGCAAGCAGAAATTTTGCAAGGAAACAACCTTTCCATTGGCAAGTTGTTTGCTGAGAGCGCTACTAACCTTAAGATCATTGCACTTGGAAGTTTTATTTGCCTTTTGAATTTTATATGAGTATCCCATTTTATCCCCCGAGGATTTAGACGGAAAACCATAGGTCTTTGCATCTAAATGCTCTAAGAGTGACTAAGATAGAAAACTTCTCACTGTAGCCCCCAAGCATATAGTTTGAATGAATTATTCCGACTAAATGCTTTCAGAGTAGCATACGCAGTGTTTGTAAATTTCGATACTGTAGCCCCAAAGCTGCTAGTTGTAACTAAATTAGTTCCGACTAGATGCTTAAAAAAATACTAACCATATAACTGACTTAAAAACATTTATGATGTAGCCCCCAAGCTTCTAGTTGAAAACTGAATTAGTTCCGACTAGATGCTTAAAGAAAGACCAAGCACATTGCCAAGTTAAAAACTCTCACTGTAGCCCCCAAGCCTCTAGGTAGATAGTTATCTGGCTAGATGCTCCGAGTAGACTAAACAACATTAAACTTTCTTTCCATAGAATGAGAATGCTCGGAGAGGCGTGGCCAACGAGAAGTACCAGAAGATGCATGTGGACTTGGAAGCCGAAAAGCGTAAAACTGCCTTCTTGAAGGAACAAATCACCAAGAGCAAGCGTCCGTTTTTCCTTTATTTTTCGTATTCCGACTTGGTCTTGTGCCAACATTCTCCGAGTACTCACTGTGCACTGTTCTTTCTCCGGCTTGCAGAAGCCATTTCCAAGGCTAAGGATATTGTTGAACAATCCAAGCATATTCAACAGCTGGATAGTGAAAACAATATCCTTAAGCAGGAGAGGAAGGATATGTTGAAGATGCATGAGGACTCCATGAAAGTCCTCCAAGAGTCCGCCAACAAAGAGATGAACCGCTTGAAGGAGGAGATCGTGATGCTGAAAGAGCAAAAGAAAGCTGTCGATGAGCAGAATCAGCGCAATTTTGACGCATACAAGATCCTCTGAAAAGAACGGGATTCTCTGGCAGAAACTCTCCAGCAGGCCGAGATTAGCATCTTCAGTAAGTGATTCTCCGCCTTGTACTTCTGTAAGCTAGATACTTTGAACTTTTTGTGTTATTGAACTCATGTGTTCCTTTGTCGGAAATTTGCAGCTCCTATTGGGTTGACCCAGTCGCCTCCTCCGCCAAAGGAATGCATGGTCCTTGCCGACAACTTTATTAATACCGCCATCAAGCAGACCAAGGAGATAGCCAAGCCCCTCCGGATTAACATCAAAGCAGTGGATTCCGTGGTGAAGTTCTCGGAGATCTTGCGCCGATCCCCCGAGCATATCGTAAGCTGGAAAGCTTCATGTACCCGGGCCGGCGTGAGGATGGCGCTGTCAATGGTCAAGGCGCATTACGAAAATGCCGACATCGACACGGTGACCTCCGGTATCCCAGATGTGGACGATGAAGGCCAAAAGATAGATCACTAGGCTATCTTGGTGTCGCTCGCGGGTTTTGACACTAGAGTCACCGAGTTGGTCGACCCTAACGTCTTCGTGCCCATGAAAACCATTGACGGCAGCAGCCAAAGCTCCTCTGAGCCCCTCAACACCGCCGACTTAGAGGAGGTTGACTCTCCTGCTGCTGATGATGCTTCATCTAAGTCGCCTGCGCTAGAGGTATGAAAAACGATATGTAATATTTGTTTCCTATGGAATTTGTATGCGAAAAAAACTACTTGTTAACTTAAGGCGGAAAACAATGGTTTTTATTTCCTGCTACTCAAGAACTGGTTCCAGCATGTATATATTTTTTAAGCAAGTGTTGGCTTATCCATTATTTTGGTTTTTATGCTTGACATTTCGTGAGTCGGAAGACTCGTTGTCGAAACTATCAGGCGATGATGCCCAATGGCACCATCAATAACCTAAGCACAAAATTGCCAACAATAAGTGCTGAAATTCACTACTCCATAATCCACTAAAAACGATAAAGAACTTGTAGACCAGAAAACTTAAGCTAACGCCGTAGGAAGAATTTTCACAAGTGCAATTGCAAAACTTGCGCATAAAGATTTTATACGATCAAAAAATAAACACTAAAGGAGGTAAAAGACTCAGAAATATGAGTGAACCAGAGAGATTTATTTCATTGATCATATAAGAGGTACACAATAGATAAAAAATTCTAAGTGTAGAAAGGACGTAGCTGTGCTATGTTCCATGGGCGATCAAGCTCCGAGTAGTCATCATCCAGGTCACGTCGCTTACGCTTATGATCCTTGTTGGGCGTATCCTTCAGTTCACGATTGTCAACGAGGTAGTAAGACCCATTGAATAGCGCCTTTCTTATGCTGAACGGTCCTTCACGTGGCGTGGATAACTTGTGTGACTTCTTCTGCTTAAGGCGGAGCACCAGGTCCCCCTCTTTAAACGAGCGATGCCGGACGTGGTGACTATGGTAGCTGCATAGCTTCTGTTGGTAGATGGTGGATCTTTGGCATGCCAATACGCGCTCCTCCTCGAGAAGGTCCATATCTAGGCGTCTGGATTCTTCAGTGTCATCTTCGTTGTAGGCGGCAACTCTTGGTGCGTCGTGAAGGATGTCGGAAGGCAGGATGGCTTCTGCTCCATATACCATGAAGTAAGGGGTGTAGCCGGTGGATCTGTTGGGTGTAGTTCGTAAACTCCACAGCACAGATGGCAATTCTTCCGCCTAGGCTCCAGCTACTCTATGTAGTGGTGCCTCAAGACGTGGCTTGATTCCCTGCAGAATTAATCCATTGGCTCGCTCATCCTGACCATTGGACTATGGATGTGCCACACATGCAAGGTCAAGTCGGATGCCCTAGTCCCAACAATAAGACTCCACTTATCCGAGTGTCAAGTTGCTGCCGTTGTCGGTGATTATGCTATGTGGGAGACCAAATCTCACCACTAGATCCCGGACAAACATAAGGGCAGTTGCCCCATCGAGATTTCTAATGGGTTTAGCTTCTATCCATTTTGTGAATTTTTCAACTGCTACTAGCAGATGCGTAAACCCACATGGTGCCGTCTGCAACAGACCAACCATGTCCAGCCCCCAGACTGCAAACGGCCAAGTTATTGGTATTGTTCGCAATTCTTCAGCAGGAACATTTGGTTGTCGGGCATAGTACTGGCATCCCATGCATGTCTCAACCAGCTTGTCGGCGTCCGGCTTCACGGTCAGCCAGTAGAATCCTAGCCGGAAAGCTTTAGCGACCAACGATCGGGGAGCGATGTGATGCCCGCAATCTCCGAGATGGATTTCACGTAGGATTTCAATACCTTCTTGATGGGAAACACACTTAAGGTATACACCAGTAGTGCTTCTTTTGTAGAGCTGTCCATTGATTATGGTATAGCCCTTTGCTCGAGGTACTATTTGTCGTCTTTCGACCTTGTCGTCGGGCAAAGTTTCGTGTTAGAGATATTCCATGAACGGTTTTTTCCAAGCCGGAGGGAGCTTTGCCACCATGTGAACGAAAGAGTCCACTCTGTCCGGGTTGTCGATGTCCACTCCCTTCACGGATGGTGTCCATAGATGCTCCAGGAAAACGCCAGGTGGAATTCGTTTGTGCCCTAATCCAAGATTAGACAGTAGATCAGCCGCCTCGTTTTCTTCCTAGGTACATACTTGACCTCGTAGCCCAAGAAGCTCTTGGCTATCTCGTCCGCTTCGTCTCGATATGCCGCCATCATAGGGTTCCGCGCGTTCCAGGTGCCAGCCACCTGCTGGGCAACCAAGTCGGAATCTCCATAGCAAACTATGTGCTTGATGCCAATATCCTTGGCTACGCGTAGCCAGTGAATGAGTGCTTCATACTCCGCCATGTTGTTCGTAGCCTCGAAGTGGATCTGTAGAACGTAGTGTAGCTTTTCCCCAGTTGTTGACTGTAACAGTACACCAGCCCCTAAGCTGTTGAGTACCTTTGATCCGTCGAAGTGCATCAACTAGTACTCTGGCTCCAGCATTGGGGTAATATCTGGCATATCCGTCCAATCTGCGATAAAATCCGCCAAGGCTTGTGATTTTATAGCGTCGCGTCTCTTTTAGGTAATCTCGAAGGCGACAAGTTCAATGCACCACTTCGCGACCCTTCCGGTAGCGTCGCTGTTGTTGATGATGTCGGACAGAGGAGCCTTCCTCACAACTGTGATAGGGTGCTCCTAGAAGTAGTGCCTCAGCTTCCGAGAAGAAAGGAACACTCCATTAGCTATCTTCTGGTAGTGCGGGTAACACTGCTTGGACTCCGTCAAGACCTCACTTACATAGTAAACTGGTCGTTGAACTCCGTGCTCATGGCCTGGTTCTTTCCGCTCTACCACAACGATGATGCTGATTACCCGATTGGTGGCCTCCATGTAAATTAACATGGGCTCCCCAGGCTCGGGTGTTGCAAGGATAGGCGCTGAGGAAAGTATCTCCTTAAGCTGCTTCAATGCTGCATCTGCTTCGTCCATCCACGTGAATTTGTCTGCCTTCTTCAGCAACTTGTACAGCGGCAGAGCCTTCTCTCCAAGTAGGTTGACGAACCGCGTAACTGCTGCAACACAACCTGTTAGCTGTTGTATGTCCTTTAGGCATGTCGGACGGTTTATGTTTAAGATGGCCTTGATTTTCTTCGGGTTGACCTCGATTCCACGCTGGGAAACGATCAAGCCCAACAATTTGCCGGCTGGAACCCCGAAGAAGCACTTCTTAGGGTTAAGCATCATGTTGTATTTCCAGAGATTATCAAAGGTTTCTTTTAAGTCGGAGATTAAGTCATTTTATTTTTTATACATCACCGCTATATCGTCCACATAGGCGTGAACATTCTGACCAATTTGATCGTGTAGGAAATGTTGCATTGTCCGCTGGTACGTAGCACCTGCTTTTTTTAGCCCAAAGGGCATCGTGACATAGAACATGCCGTAGGGTGTAGTGAACAAAGTGGCCAATTGGTCTGACTTCCTCATCTTGATACTTGAGAAGCTTAGGGAGCATAAGCTGTATGCCAAATTCTCGGTCATATTGTGAATTTTGGTTGAATGAAGTGGGATTTCTCGGTCATATTGTGTCAGGAGTTGGTGTAGCTATTGACCCCGCAAAGGTGTCAGCTGTAACTGAATGGGAATCTCCTAAGTCAGTGAAAGAAGTACGTAGTTTCCTTGGCTTGGCAGGATACTATAGAAGATTCATTGAGAATTTCTCAAAGGTAGCTAAGCCAATGATAGAGTTACTTAAGAAAGACAAGAAATTTGATTGGACTGAAGGATGTGAACTCAGTTTCCAAGAGTTGAAGAAGAGACCAGTGACAGCACCAGTCTTATGTCTGCCAGATTTGGAAAAATATTTCCAAGTATATTGTGATGCATCTCACGAAGGATTAGGTGGAGTTCTGTTGCAAGAAGGGAAAGTTGTGTCTTATGCCTCGAGACAACTCAAAACTCATGAAGTAAATTATCCTACTCATGATATAGCGTTAGCCTCTGTTGTCCATGCACTCAAAACATGGAGACATTATCTTTTGGGAAAGCGTTGTGAAGTGTTCACAGATCACAAGAGACTGAAATATATCTTCACTCAGAAAGAAATCAACATGAGACAAAGAAGATGGCTAGAACTCATCAAAGACTATGACTTGAGTTTGCAATACCACCCCGGTAAAGCAAATGCTATAGCAGATGCATTAAGCCGTAAAGTTTATGTGAATGGCCTCACTAAGGGAGAATTGCTAGATCATCTGTGTGCCCAATTCAAAGATCTCAGATTGGAGATAGTGCCTGAGGGACATCTGATGTCATTAGATGTTCAACCCACCTTGTTGGACAAAATCAGAGAATCCCAAAATATGGACAAGCAAATTGATGAGATAAAAGGAATAATGAAAAAGGGGAAAGCTAAAGGTTTCCATGAAGACGAGCAGGGTACTTTATGGTATGGAAAACGCATTTGTATTCCGCAAGATACGGAACTTCAGAAACTGATTCTGGAAGAAGCACACAACACACCATATTCCGTTCATCCATGTAACACCAAAATGTACATGGATGTGAAAGAAAGATTCTGGTGGAATAATCTCAAGAGGGACATTGCAGAACATATTGCTTTGTGTGATGTGTGTAGTAGAGTGAAAGCGGAAAATCATAAACCCGCAAGCTTGTTACAACCACTACCTATTCCTGATTGGAAGTGGGACAAGATTGGCATGGATTTCATCACCGGACTGCCAAGGACTAGGTCAGGATATGATTCTATTGGGTCGTGGTAGATCGCCTAACTAAAGTGGCTCATTTCATTCCCGTGAAGACAACCTATACAAGTGCTAAGTTAGCCAAGATTTATATGAATAGGATTGTGTGTCTGCATAGAGTACCCAAGAGTATTGTGCCTGATAGGGAACTCAATTCACTTTTTATTTTTGGCGTCAACTACATGAGTCATTGGGAACGAGATTAGAATTCAGCACTGCTTTTCATCCTCAAACTGATGGACAGACCGAAAGGACCAACCAGATCCTGGAGGATATGTTGAGGGCATGTGCCCTAGACTATGGTGCTAGTTGGGATGAAAGTCTGCCTTACGCAGAATTCTCTTACAACAACAGCTTTCAAGCCAGTATTGAGATGGCACCGTTTGAGTTTCTCTATGGAAGGAAGTGTACTACACCATTGCTATGGAGTGGTGTTGGAGAAAGAAATTTGTTTGGGCCAGAATTAATAAAGGAAGCTGAAGAGAAAGTCAAATTGGTAAAGGATAGATTGAAAATAGCACAGTCTAGACAGAAGAGCTACGCAGATCCAAAGCATAGAGAAGTCACCTATGAGGTAGGTGATAGAGCTTATCTTAGAGTCTCACCACTTCGTGGAGTGAAGAGATTTGGAGTCAAAGGAAAATTGGCACCAAAGTATGTTGGACCATTCAAGATTCTGAGTCACAAAGGAGAAGTGTCTTATGAGATTGAATTTCCTGATTCACTGTCTGCCGTTCACAATGTGTTTCATGTGAGTCAATTGAAGAAATGCCATCCGGAGATGGAAGAGACTTCATTGAAGGATACTATACATTTGGAAGAGGTTTAGTTGGAAAGTGATCTCACTTATGAAGCGAAACCTATCAAGATTCTTGAGACTGCAGAAAGAGTTACTCGAACTAAGACTATCAAATTCTGCAAAGTTCAGTGGAACCATCATTCCGAGGAAGAAGCAACATGGGAAAGTGAAGATGATCTTCGGAAAGACCACCCTCACCTATTTGCTAGCCAATCCGAATCTCGAGGGCGAGATTCACCTTAAGGGGGTTAGATTTGTAACATCCCAAAGATCATAATTTCAAAATTTTGCATATCATTCATGCATTCATAAGCATTTGGTTATTTCAAACAAGATTTCAAAAATAATAAACCATTTATTTGCCTATCATTTTATGCTAGAAAGGCAATGGTTCAATTTTACTCTCAAAGTATGAGAAATACCTTGGTTTGATCAGAAATGTTTCAAAGATGAATGCAAGGCTTACACAAAGATTTACAAAACAAAAATTCAATATAAAAACCATTTATTATGCCTAATATATATGTATCAATAAAGGCATGATTTAAATTTTATTTTCAAAGTGTCAAAGTGTTTTTGACCATACATTAAGGTTTTATACTCAATATTATGCAACGATTCCACTGCAAAAATCCAGAAGTAATTAGGATTCAAACTCACATGAATTTGAATTAAATTGCTTTCCTGAAAATCAAATTAGAAAAAGAAAAAGAATAGGGAAAAGATAAAAGGCCGTCGCCACCGTTTCGGCCCAACAACAGATTCAGCCAGCGAAGCCCACCAGCTACCTCCCCCTCTCCACTCTTTCTCACGCGCTAGCACACCCCCACCTCGCTGACCTCCTGGCCCCACTGCCACACCGTCTCCTTCATCCTCAATAAACGTGCGGTGACCAGCTCCGCCGCAGCCATTTACTCCGATTAAACATTGAATCAATCTGATTGATTGCAGGTATAATTTCCTCCCCCGGCCCTGTCTACTTAAACCTCTCCCTCCCCCGCACCTTTCCCCTTACTCGCCACTGTCTAAGCGCCACCAGTATGCCCGCACTTAAGCTCACATCGCCACGGTACCGAGCCCCTCCGGCGACCAATCCTGGTGAGCCTCGACCCTCCCTTGCTCTCTGGTTCTTACGATTTTGTTCACCACCCTTGTACGCACCTAATGCCACTTGCGGTTTCCTTTATTGTGGTCTATAGCGTCGCCTTAATCAACACCCGCGCATGCCCGACGGTGAGCTCGACTCCGGTGAGGAATAGCTGCCGAACCCGAGCGCCTCGCCCTTGCCCGTGACCTCCACTGCGACCGCCTCAGCTCCGTGACCTCGGTAATGCACTGCACCTTCCCCTTTACCCCCTAGCACTGCCAGTTCATCGCTGACAGAGTCGTCGCTGCCATTGCTCGCCATTTGCACCGCCAGTTCATGGCAGAGTGATTACATCCGCTGGATCTAGATCCAGCGGTCACGATTAGAACAGACCGCGAAGCGGTACGATTTGATCTGGTGCGTTGGATCTGATTATATCCAACGGCACGGAGGCGTTGAAAGAACATTTCTTAATCCCTAGTGTTTTGTGTGTTAGATAACAATACCAAGGATCATTTAATGTGTGTTGAAGTGTTGCAGCTCTATTTGAGAATAAAGGGAAAAGAACTCTGCCTTTGGGGGCGGATAATCCGGCCCCACCAGGGGCGGATAATCCGCCCCTCCCTTTGCCCAAGCAGGCGCAAGCCCCAGAGAGGGGGCGGAATTTTGGCCGGATTTTCCGGCCCTGCCGGATAATCCGCCCCTCAGGGGGCCCGGATAATCCGCCCCCTGCTCATCGCCAAGGCGCAAGCCCTAGAGAGGGGGCGGAGTTTTGGCCGGACTTTCCAGCTTGGCCGGATAATCCGCCCCTCAGGGGGGCTGGATTATCCGCCCCCCAAGATCTTCACCAAGCTTCACCAAGGCGCAAGCCCCAGAGAGGGGGCGGAGTTTCCCCCGGAGAATCCGCCCTTGGGGCGGAGTTTTCCCAGGGGTGGATAATCCGCCCCCAAAGTTGTGCAACGGCCAGATCTGGGGAGGGGGTATTTAAGCCAGCCTTCCCCCTCCTGCCAGAACTCTTGATTCATCTCGAAAAAGACCAGATCGGATCTGAAAGCTTCATCCAAGAGTGCTCCACCTAGATCCACCCAAAGGACCCATCCCTTGGGGAATCGAAGGAGGAGAACTCGATCTTCATCAGCAGCAATCAAGCGCTTCATCTCCTCTCCATTCATTTGGAGAACCCCCGATCTAGTATTTCTTGCAAATACCTAGATCCTTGTTTTTGTTTATATTGATAAACCTTGTTCTTGTGGCAGCTTGTTGTCATCTCGGGAGCCCCCAATTCGGTTATGGGTGTGTGCCCCGATAGTGTTGTAAAAGGCACCGGTTCCCGCCTCGAAGGGATCCAATAGTGGAGAAGGTGGACCAGGCCTCTCGTGGCGAGATCCATCGGAGAATAGGGTGAGGCCTATTGTGGCGTGGTGGTCTTAGAACCGCCCACCCCTCCAACGCAGATGTACTTCCCTTAACAAGGAAGGAACTGCGGTAAAACAAATCCCTGTGTCTCCGCGTGCTCCACTACGGTTTCCTCGCTCCTCTTTTACGTGCTTAGTAGTTAGGGTTACATATAGGGAAATTCTCGTAGTTGCATATCTAGAGAATTTACTTTGTGTCAAGCCTAAAATTGAAAAAGTATTAAAAATTGGTTAGCACCTATTCACCCCCCTCTAGGTGCCCATACGATCAATTTCAATTGGTATCAGAGCCTCGGCTCTTATTTCGGGCTTAACCGCCTAAGGGAAGTATGGGTTCCAAGGTAGATGGGAGTGATGCTCCGGAGGTAGTCACCATGAACGATCTCAAGACGTTGGAAACAACCTTGGTGAGTTCAATGGAGGCTAATATGGAAGAGATGCGTCAATTGATAATGCGTCTCTCCACATCCGTAGCATCACCTCCATCTAACTCGGAGGATACCACTCCGCAATCCAAGGAAATGGGTAAAACTGTTTCCAAAGATAACGAAGTGGTTGGTGATGATACTAGCAAGAGCTCCTCCTCGAAAAAGGATAGCGGTAAGGATGGATACAATGAGGTTTCTCATGTGTATTCCCCTGATCCGCCTATCCCTCACCCACATATACATAATAGGGGTGATCCACCCAAACTTTAAGCATCTACTTTCTCTCAATGGCAATTTTTGATGAAATCTCATGTGTGCAGTTCCTCCATAGAGTTGTGGAAGATCATCGAAAATGGTCTTCATGTTGGAAACCCTAACAATCTCACAAGAAGAGAAGTGGTCGATAGCCAACTTAATGCTACAGATCTACACATGATACAACTTGGTGTGGGTGACAAAGACATGCCACACATTCAGCATCTTAGCACAGCTAAAGAAGCTTGGGATGCCCTCACCGAGCTCTTCATCGGAAATGAAAGTATGAGAAGGAATAGATATGATGCCTTGAGCAATGAAGCTGAAGGATTTTATATGATGGATGGAGAAGACCACGAGGACATGTATAGGAGGCTCAAGGCAATAGCCACAACCTTCAGAAACCACGGTGCAGCTCATGTTGATGATGCTTGGATCAAGCGCAAGTATGTCAGTGCTCTTATGCCATTTGAGCCCACAGATTTGAAAAGTCTCCAAGGTAGGCATAACTATCACCTCATGTCATCCAATGAGGTAATGCAAGAAATGGCCGCCTTCAAAGTGGCTGCCAAGAATGCCGAAGATGCTCGTGCTCGAGCTATGGGGATGCAAAAGGGGGTCAACATGGCCTTGAAGACTAGTGTGATTGATCATGATGAATATGCGGTAGAAGGTCTAGACTGTCCCGAAGATATAAAAAGGATCCACGAACAATACTTGGCTCTTTATGCAAGAAACTTTTGGAAAGATCCAGCCAAGGCTAAAGCTGAACTAGATCGCAAGAGTGGAGCCTATGGAAGAAAAGAAAATGGTCCCAAGCTGAGAACATGCTTTAATTATGGTGACCGGCTGCACTTCGTAGCTGAGTGTCCATATCAAAGTAGAGAGGATAATGGAGGAAGAATCATTTTCAAGGACAAATCAAAAGCTCCACGTAAGAAACAGTTTGTAAAGAAGAATGCTCCTTTCAAGAAGCAACCAAAGATTGTTCTAGTGGCTCAAGAAGAATATTCATCGGGGAGTGAAGATGAGGACGAGGATGATAGCTCTCAAGAGGTGGATGCTATAGCCACCACATCTACATGAACATCTCTCTTCGACTCTCCGAACGAAAACATCATCAACAAGAATGCTACTTGCCTCATGGCACGAATCTCTGAGGTAACTTCTTCTAACTCTTCTTTTCCCAAGACTATGATAGACATGGATGATCCTACTAGTCTTAAGGTTAAAGAAGAAATTATTGCTTTGGATTATTTCTACACTAACTTGCAAGGTGATCACAAAGTTCGTTTTGAAGCTCTCATGGATCAGCTGGCCCAAAACGAAGCACTCCTCGAAGAAAAGGGCAGAATTGAAAGGGAGAATGCAATGGAAATTGCATCCCTAAAAAATGCTCTTGAAGAAGAAGAAGAAGCTCGGGTCTCTCTTGAAGAGAGGCTCGAGTCTATGGAAGAGTCACATGAAGAAATTGTGACTAAACTTGTTAAGGAACGTGACAATGCTGTCACCAAAGCAAAGAAGTTAAAGAAGGAAAGGATTGACTTTGGGGCTGCTCATGATAGACTCTCCGAGGAATTGGAGAAACTTGACAATGCTCACAAGGCATTGAAAAACGAGTTCTCTATTCTCAATGAGTCACATGATCAGCTTCAAAGTCGATTGGCCAAATATGATACTCCTAGCTCGTCCAACTCAACATATAGTAACAAGAAAAATGCTAGTGTGGAAAAAGAAGTGATCAAGGACATCACTACAAAGGACAAAGGTGTGCTTGATGAAGTCCTTGGCAAGCAAAGGTCAAATCATGGTAAAGAGGGACTTGGGTATGTCACCAAGTCCAAGAAGAAGAAAACCAAGAAGAACAAAACCAAGAATGTGCAATTGAAGACAAGCACTGCTGAGAAGATTGTCACAAAAGACAAGACTAATAATATTGGTTTTGCAGGGTCTCACAATCCGAATTATGAACTCTTTTGTGATGACTATGTCGATGTTTATGCTTATTATGTTGGTCCTTTTGATGAATATATTGCTTGGTCTATTTGGGTCCCAAAGACCCTTGTTACTAACATGAAAGGACCCATTGAAAAATGGGTACCTAAAACCAAGAAGTAATTTTCTTGTAGGGCTATGCTTCCGGTGGGTCGAAATGGGTGCTGGATAGTGGCTGCACTAGTCATATGACTGGAAGCAAGGAGATCATCACGGAGATGCGTCCAAATCATGATAATATCACAGTCTCCTATGGTGATAAGTCAAATCTCAGGTATTGGGTCTTGGCAAGGTTGTGGTTGCCCACGATATCTCTCTCGTGGACGTCATGCTTGTTGAGACCCTCGGTTACAACCTTCTTTCTGTTCGTGCCCTTGGCAAGATGGGTTTTGCTGTTTTTATCGATGATGATTTGGTGGTACTCTTGTGGAGCAAGTATCTAAAGGTCGCTTTCGTTGGATACGTCAAAAATGACCTGTATGTGGTGGACTTCTCGGGGAAAACCACTTTGGGTCCGATGTGTCTATTCGAAAAGGCCGACGTGGGCTGGCTATGGCATCGCCGTTTAGCCCATGTCAACATGAGAACTTTGCAAAGTCTCCAGAAGGGTGGCCACATCCTTGGACTAAAAGTCAATGTCTCTTTTGCCAAAGATCATGTTTGCAGGGCTTGTGTTGAAGGAAAAATGCATGACTCTCCCCACAAGAGGAAGACTATTGTGTAATCAAAGAGAATCTTGGAATTACTTCATGTGGATTTATTTGGTCCTCCTTCTCATGCAAGTCTTGGTGGAAAGAAATATTTCTTGGTCATTGTCGACGATTACTCAAGATATACATGGGTCTATTTCTTCAAGCTGAAAAGTGAGACTCAACAAACTGTCATCGACTTTGCCAATGAAGTTCAACGTCAACACAATGTTCCTATCTTGGCAATTAGAAGTGACAACGGCTCCGAATTCAAGAACTACACTTTAAATGAGTTTCTTAGCGAAGAGGGGATCAGACATCAATATTCCGCTGCGTACACCCCTCAACAAAATGGTGTAGCCGAGAGGAAGAACCGGAGTTTGATGGATATGGCAAGATCTATGCTAGCTGAATTCAAGTCTCCTTATAATTTTTGGGCTGAAGCCATATCCACTGCTTGTCACTCATCAAACCGGCTCTACCTTCGGAAGATCTTGGACAAGACCCCATATGAAATACTTACCGGTAACAAACCCAACATCTCATACTTCAGGGTATTCGGGTGTAAGTGTTTCTTTCTTATTAAAGGTGTCCGTTTGTCAAAATTTGAATCCAGGGATTTAGAAGGTATTTTTGTTGGTTACGGTGCCGAATCCCACACTTATAGAGTCTACAAAAAGCTCACTGGGATTGTTGTAGAATCTTGTAGTGTGGAGTTCGATGAAAATAACGTCTCCTTTGTAGGGCAAGTTGATGTTTGTGATGCAGATGTTGAAATACCCCAAGATGCCATAAGAAGAATGGGCATGGGATTTTTCCGCCCCATTGAGGAACCCCTTGTGGCGGATCGGGAAGGACAATGCTCCACACATGTGGAGCCCTCATCTACACAAGATCAACAATCTCCTACTGTTGGAGACAATCCTGCACCAACACCACAATCTGCTGACGATCATCTGTACCCTGGACAAGTTGGTAGTCCCAGGCCGGACTATCCGCCCCCTCCACAGGGCGGACAATCCGCCCCTGGCACTCCAACTCATTCCAGAGGATCCGAAGGAGAAGTTAGCAACTCTGAAGCTCCCAGGCCGGATTCTCCGGCCCACGAGGGCGGATTATCCGGCCCTGGGTCTCCAACTCTCATCAGGCATTCTCAGGAAGATGGCTCGGGTTCTTCACCTCCCAGGCCGGATAGTCCGGCCCCTCCAAGGGGCGGATTATCCGGGCCTGAAGAAAATGTTCAGCAACAATCTTCTGGCGTTAACGAAGACCAAGGTCAAGGGCAGGGCAGTAATCAAGACAAGGATAAAACTATTGAATCCACTCCTCCTAGAAACAATAAGGACATTGAGGCTCGTCGCAAGGCTCGTGCTGATCGGAACCTTGAACTAAGAGGTCACACTCTTGACAAGGTTGTTGGTGATCTACGACGAAGGGTATCCACTAGAAGAGAACTTGCAAGCTTCTGTGATCATCAAGCTCACATTTCCATGGTTGAACCAAAGAAGGTTTTTGATGCTCTTGAAGACCCCGATTGGGTTGTTGCAATGCATGAAGAATTAAATAACTTCGAATGCAACAAAGTTTGGAAGCTCGTAGAAAAACCAAAGGATTGCCGCAATGTTATCGGCACCAAGTGGATCTTCAAGAACAAACAAGATGAAAATGGCATTGTTGTGAGGAATAAAGCTCGACTCGTGGCTCAAGGATTCTCTCAAGTGGAAGGAATTGATTTTGGAGAGACCTACACTCCTGTGGCTCATCTTGAGTCCATCCGTATCCTTCTTGCATATGCAGCCCATCATAATTTTAAATTACAACAAATGGATGTTAAGAGCGCTTTCCTTAATGGTCCTCTACATGAGTTAGTATACGTCAAGCAGCCCCCAGGGTTTGAGGACCCCAAATTTCTGAACCATGTCTACAAACTCGATAAGGCGCTCTATGGCCTTAAACAAGCCCCACGTGCGTGGTATGAGCACCTTAAAGAGCTTTTGCTAGACCGTGGATTCGAAGTAGGGCAAATTGATCCCACTCTTTTTACTAAGAAGGTTAATGGGGAGCTTTTTGTATGCCAACTTTATGTAGATGACATTATTTTTGGCTCTACTAACCAAGCTGTTAACGATGAATTTTCGAAGCTTATGACTGACAGGTTTGAGATGTCCATGATGGGTGAGCTCAGGTTCTTTCTTGGACTTGAGATCAAACAACTTAGAGAGCGAACCTTTATTAATCAAGCTAAGTACATCCAAGACATGCTCAAAAGGTTCAAGATGACGGATCTCAATGGCGTTGCTACCCCAATGCAAACAAAGTGTCATCTTGAGCTCAATCCCAAGGGTAAAGACGTGGATCAAAGGTATACCGATCCATGATCGGCTCTCTCCTTTACCTTTGCGCATCTAGGCCCGATATCGTGTTAAGTGTAGGAGTGTGTGCAAGGTACCAAGCCTCTCCTAAAGAAAGCCACTTAGTGGCAGTCAAGCGAATCTTCCGATATTTGGTTCATTCCCCAAATTTTGGGTTATGGTATCCCAAGGGTTCAAGTTTCTCTCTATGTGGTTACACTGATTCAGATTGGGCTGGTGACAAAGATGATAGGAAATCAACCTCTGGTGCATGCCAATTCTTGGGCAGGTCTCTAGTGTGTTGGTCATCAAAGAAACAGAATTGTATTTCACTCTCAACCGCCGAAGCTGAATATGTTGCTGCTGCAAGTGCTTGTACTCATTTGTTATGGATGAGGCAAACTTTAAAGGAATATGGTTTCAATTGTGACAAAGTGCCTATTTTATGCGACAATGAAAGTGCTATCAAAATTGCTTACAATCCTGTGCAGCATACAAGAACAAAACATATAGAGATTCGCAACCACTTTATTCGGGATCATGTTGCTCGTGGAGATATTGCTCTATCCTTTGTGAGCACGAAGAACCAACTTGCTGATATTTTCACAAAGCCTCTTGATGAAGCAAGATTTTGTTATTTGAGGAATGAGCTAAATATCATAGATTCAAGGAGCTTGGCTTGACTACCCTTGCACACTCACTTGCTCTTTTTCATGTATTTGGTTTAGATGCGGGCATAGACATAGGGGGAGTGTGGTCCTAATTGATTGGGCCAACCCTCCCCCTATAATGCCGAAAGCAAGTAAAATCATTTCCCTTAATATCATTTTGTGATATGTGGGTCATCGATGAGCATTGGTTTTGAACTCAAGATACATCTTCGCGGTGTCATGCCATGCGCTCCAACATGGTGGCTTCGGCCACCGCCCTCTTCCTTGAGAAGAGTTGGTTTTTCATGGGTCCCGTTGGATTTTCTTGCATATCTCTTGTTCTTATGGAAAACACACTCAAATTTGGCTTCTGATTGATTTGATTCTTGCAAATTTGGGTGTGTAGTACCATCTCAGTTTGATGCTCTCAACCCAAGCCTTTCTCTCCCTCCTTGAACCATCTATTCTTTCACACAAGTCCTCTAAAACACCCTCGAGAGGTTTGCTAGGTTGCTCTGGCTTGATTCTGCATTTTACAGAATTTCTGGGGAGGCGTTAGCATCGCTCTTCTTCCTTTTTGGAGTTTCGATGCCAAAGGGGGAGAAGTAGTTCTATTAGGTACCATGGATTTGCAAGGGTCGGGCACAAGCTTTTCGATTTTAGTCGTTTTTATTTGCTTGCTTGTGCCTTTTCTAGCGTGAACTCAGTTGCTATTTGTGTTTGTTTGTGTAAGACTATGTCGTACTCCACAGTTTGGTACTATGATTGGTATTCATGGAATTCTGGATTTATCTATCATGGACCCCATGGAATTCTGGAATTATGGAGCATATTTGATGGCATATGGATTCATGGGATTATTTATGTATGCTTTGGCTATATTCTCATCCCGGTGGTATGACCTTGTTTCCCAAACCTTAAAGTAGTGTTCTCCCTAGTGCGTGTATTTGTATTCAAATGCAAATCTTAAATATGCACACAGCTAGGGGGAGCGTCTTTCATTATTTAAGGTGGCATTTGCCGGTTTTATTGCAAATCCTAGTATTGTCATCTAACACCAAAAAGGGGGAGATTGAAAGAACATTTCTTAATCCCTAGTGTTTTGTGTGTTAGATAACAATACCAAGGATCATTTAATGTGTGTTGAAGTGTTGCAGCTCTATTTGAGAATAAAGGGAAAAGAACTCTGCCTTTGGGGGCGGATAATCCGCCCCTCCCTTTGCCCAAGCAGGCACAAGCCCCAGAGAGGGGGCGGAATTTTGGCCGGATTTTCCGGCCCCGCCGGATAATCCGCCCCTCAGGAGGGGCGGATAATCCGCCCTCCTGCTCATCGCCAAGGCGCAAGCCCCAGAGAGGGGGCGGAGTTTTGGCCGGACTTTCCGGCTTGGCCGGATAATCCGCCCCTCAGGGGGGCCGGATTATCCGCCCCCAAGATCTTCACCAAGGCGCAAGCCCCAGAGAGGGGGCGGAGTTTCCCCCGGAGAATCTGCCCTTGGGGCGGAGTTTTCCCAGGGGGCGGATAATCCGCACCAAGTGGGGGGCGGATAATTCGCCCCCAAAGTTGTGCAATGGCCAGATCTAGGGAGGGGGTATTTAAGCCAGCCTTCCCCCTCCTGCCAGAACTCTTGATTCATCTCGAAAAAGACCAGATCATATCTGAAAGCTTCATCCAAGAGTGCTCCACCTAGATCCACCCAAAGGCCCCATCCCTTGGGGAATCGTAGGAGGAGAACCCGATCTTCATCATTAGCAATCAAGCGCTTCATCTCCTCTCAATTCATTTGGAGAATCCCCGATCTAGTATTTCTTGCAAATACCTAGATCCTTGTTTTTGTTTATATTGATAAACCTTGTTCTTGTGGCAGCTTGTTGTCATCTCGGGAGCCCCCAATTCGGTTGTGCGTGTGTGCCCCGATAGTGTTGTAAAAGGCACCGGTTCCCACCTCGAAGGGATCCAATAGTGGAGAAGGTGGATCAGGCCTCTCGTGGCGAGATCCATCGTAGAATAGGGTGAGGCCTATTGTGGCGTGGTGGTCTTAGAACCGCCCACCCCTCCAACGCAGATGTACTTCCCTTAACAAGGAAGGAACTGCGGTAAAACAAATCCCTGTGTCTCCGCGTGCTCCACTACGGTTTCCTCGCTCCTCTTTTACGTGCTTAGTAGTTAGGGTTACATATAGGGAAATTCTCGTAGTTGCATATCTAAAGAATTTACTTTGTGTCAAGCCTAAATTGAAAAAGTATTAAAAATTGGTTAGCACCTATTCACCCCCCTCTAGGTGCCCATACGATCCATTTCAGGCGTGACCCCGGGCGAAGCAGTACTGACCAATCAAAAGCAGCCGCGTGTCAGGGTTTTTCTTTTAAAAATCTAGTTTTGATTTAATTAGATGAATTAACTTGTAAAAGTCATAACTTTTGTTCTGTTTATCCAAAAAATGCCAATAATATATCAATTGATTCACAAAATTAAATCCTACACATATGTAGGATTGGTTCTGTATTTTGCTTCTGTTAAAATGGGATTTTATGCAGAGACATTTGTAGGCCTATTTTGAGCATATAAATTATTTAGAAAATGTTTTAAAGACTATATTGAGTTTATTTAGTATATAAATGTTTAGTTTAGTGTTTATTACTGTTTACTTGTCTTGTTTGGTTTGAGAAAAATCGTCACATGGCATTTGCATGCATTCATATATTTTTGCTTGATTAATTTGAATGTAAATTGGTGCTATCATTTTATATCTAGATTTTGGTGCTAGTGGTGATTGTGATTGTGAGGATTGTTGCTACTCCCCCAACTACCAAGGCAAGTGGTGCTTCATGTATTTGTCCCATTATTTTGACTATGCACTAGTGATATTTTGTATAGGGCTTGCATGAGATTTTTTTGCTAAAGTATCTATATGCTATGCTATGGGAAATCCTAGTAGATGTAGTCTTGCTAGAATTTTCTCTAAGTTAAGATACTTGTTATTCTATCATTCTTAGCCTAGCTAGTAGCAAACAAGGGTGGATTATAAACATGCTATGGAATTTTGTTAAGTCTTTGCCTTATGTTTTGCTTAATAAAACTACTAAGTGAATGAATCACCTGGGTGGAATGGTGAGATTGGGATATGTTGAGTGGTTACACAAGTCCAGTATATTGGGGAAAACTTGTGTATCACAAGTCCAGTATACTGGGGAAAACTTGCGTATCACACTTGTGGAAAGCCACCCAGGAACAAAGGGATTTGAGATACTCAGTGATTAGAAGCCTCTAGTGCAACCACATGGCATATGGGCTCTGCCTTGATCATATAGGTTGCAATAACTTAGCCAAATGGACAGTTGGTGTTAGGGGTGATAGGATGGAGCGCGTCCATTTGGTCTAAGGGAAGGCTTCTGAAATATCTCATCTCGATGCATGTTGAGTCTTGTGGGGAAAGTGCAACACTTCTCGAGAAGGAAAAATCGAAGTACTTAGCCTTGTCCCCGGCAATGAACAATATGAGCATCAAGACACTGAAGCTATCAAGGATCTCCTCATCCCAATGTCTAAGTTAAAAACTTTTGGATCAACAAGGGTAAAGGATCACCAATTTTCATTTGTAGATGCCTTGGGTGATTTTGTCAACCAAAAACTTAGTGTTTTCATCTAATAGGAAAAACCTATTTTGAGCAAAGCAAGCCTAAGCTACACTTAGCCAAATTCATATAGAAGCTAGAAACTATTATTCTACTAAGGTATCACTTGCCAATACTATTCCAATGTATTGACCCACTATGGCTATAACTTGTGATGTTGCAGGTTACTCTGATGAGGATTAGGGTTATGAGTCTACACTCAACATGTTTGCCTGTGGCACATGAAGGTGAATACTTTACTTTATTTTGTTAAGTTGAACTCATGTACTAGCCTATGGCTATGGAGTTGTAAAAGACTATGTTATCTCTGGAATGACTATGTAATAATGACCTTTGTATCTGTGTACTTCATCTTAAACTGTGGATGCTAGCATTTGATCCAGGGACTACCATTGCAATCACAGGGACCTTTACCTTTATAAAGGTGGGGTCTTACAGGAAGGTACTCGAAGCAGACTTGATCGTCACTTTTGCATGCTCCAATGGTCGAGTGTGTTTGGAGAAAAAAGCAAACTGATCGGGTGATAATGTTTTAAGAGTTGAAACAAGAACTGGTTCTCTCTGTACTGATATTGTATTTCAGTGTCTATTGCTAAATCGCTCACTTTAAAATGCTGTTGAATTCGTCAAGTGCTGCCGAATGTGAACTGTGAATCTGTCGATAATTTTTCTATCTTATTCTGTACTGCAAAGTTTATATAAATATCTGTCAAAAAGAATTATCGATTTCTTTCTTGCACTCTCTAAGATCTTTGTGTCGAATCCAGCCGAGCCACATCAAAATGCAATTTTTATATACCAGGAGTAGAAATCTAGCTCATTCGGCCCCTCTTTACCCTAGAACATTTTAATTTGGCCTTTTAGGGGTATAAGGGGACTGCTGACCACAACACAGGGAAATTTGAGAAACGAGCCCATGGAGAATAGCCTATGGAGTATATCCCATGTAGAGTAGCTCATGTAGATTAGCAAACTCTTTTTAATTCGGCCTTTTACGCATTTCCCCCCACCTCTCAATATTTTTAAAAATATATTGCCTATAGTTTTTTTACAGCGCCTTCGGTTTTTAGTTTAGCTGCTAGGAGCGCCACCTTATTATTTAATGGGAGATAAAAATGTTTAAAAAAAGTCTATTTAAGGAGACAAATCAATAAGTTATAATAGCAAGGCTTAACGATTCTATTCAATTAGCTATTTTTTCCGTAGTGGCAAGATACCTAGTCAACCAGTGGTGAGGTCTCGAGTTAGAATCCTAGGAAATTTGTGTTAATATTGAGTTTCTTTTTATACTCTCAGGCTGACATCTGGGACACAGATAAACTGCTACTGCATCTAGCAATGTTGCCAAGGTCAGGACGGCGGACTCGACCCAAAAAAACAATCCAACATATATACACATGTTTAATTCAAATAGATGTTGACATGTGGGACCTAGCATGGACACGTTTAATTCAAATAATGGCTGACATGTGGGACCAAGATAAACTGCTGTTGCATCTAGAAATGTTGGCAAGGTCAGGACGGTGGACTTGACACGAAAAACAGTCAAACATATATACACACGTTTAATTCAAATAGAGGTTGACATGTGAGACCTAGCATGGACACGTTTAATTCAAATAGTGGCTGACATGTGGGACCCAGCATAGACATGTTTCCTGCATAGAGAAGGATGCAATGTGGGACCCAGTATAGATACGTTTCCTATACATACAAGGCTCATATGTGGGACCAACATCGAAGTGTAGATTAACATTTTTTGTACTCTATAAGGCTGACATCTGGGGTCTAGGTAAACTGCTTCTGCATCATAGACACGTTTTCCCTGGAAAAAATCCACCAATGTTGCCAAGGTCATAACGACGGACTCAAACCAAAAAAACAGTCCAACATATACATGTTTCTTTGAAATAGAGGCTGACATCTAGGACCCAGCATAGAAACGTTTCCTACACACAGGTTGCTGACATCTGGGACCCAGCTATGGACCAAAGTCAGAACAACGGAGGCGGCCAAAAAGTCCATCATAACATGTTTCATTTATGGAGAGGCTGACATGTGGGACCCACCAGAGATACCTTATATAGGTGCTACATCGAGCAACGTTGCCAAGTTCGAATAAGGTAGGCGCGAGCGAGAAAAAAAAGCTAACATGCACACATTATTCTAATGAAATGCTGACATGTGGGACCCAGTAGCATGACCAAACGACAGATTAGTCGAGCAACGCTAGCTAGTTCGGAACATGGTAGTGTTAGAGAAGAAAAAAAATCCATCTTATACACACTATTCTTCTAATGTGAGGATGATATATGGCACCTACCAGCCTGTATAAACTGCCGATGCAGCAAGCAACTCTATCAAGTTAACACGGAGGAGCGACCGAGGGAAAAAATTTCATCATACACACGTTTCTTCTAATGAGAGTATGACACGTGGACCCAGCTGCGTGATTATTCATCTGGTAGCGCTATCAAGTTCAGAAAAGGGTAGCGCAACCGAGGGGGAAAATCCATCATACACACGTTTCTTCTAATGAGAGGATAACATGTGGGTCCAGATGCATGATTAAATTGCAGCGCAATCATGTTCAGAACAGGGTAGCGGGAGCGAAGGAAAAAAGTTTCATCATACCCACGATTCTTCTAATGAGAGGCTGGCATGTGTGTCGTCGGATTGTCGACAAGTACGCCATAGGGAGTCCTAGTGGAGTTGGAAGGATGGGGTGTGAGACGTCGGATGTTCCAGGAGCGGTGAGCACAAGTTTACCCAAGTTCAGATCTGACTGCGGTGATCAGATCCTACTCCTGCTAGCAACCCAGTAATATATCGGCGTAAGCCGGATGTTACAATGGATTACAAGAGAGGTTTGCCTGTGCGAGTTGATTGTTGTGGTTTTTGTGTTTGTTGTGTTATTGCCCTAAAGGATCCCATAGGGACGGTTTATATAGTCACCGGGGCCTAGGGTTACAGCGAGAGACCTATCCGGCTATGTTACAGAGTCAGTAACTATGTACAACTTGGAATACATGTAATACTATAGGCCTAAGTCGGTAACTCTTCTGGGCCTTGTCATAGCCGGAACTGGCTCCTCCTCTTTCTCTGACTAGGCCACCCGTGAAGCAAAGCTCTAACCCGTTGGTGGGCCACCCTGGTCAGCGAGTCCTGTGGGTATACCCAGAAAGTGTATCCCCAACAGTAGCCCCCGGAAGTCTCCAAGATCTGAAGTCGGATAAATCGTCTGGCTTGATGGTTTCTTCGTCTTGAGAATCTTGAAGGGTTCCCGAAAACTTCTTTCATTGATGTAGGATTTCGAGTCAATCAAGTCGGATATATATATATATTGCTATGACCTTGATCTTTTCCTTGCTTGATTTAAAACATAAGCCGGATTTTACGGCGGCGTGCTGACTGACAACTTTACACGCCAGGTCCTGTCACAGACAGGATTTCCATCAGCACGACCGTTTATGGGTCCGTTCTTTATGGAACAGAACGCCGTTTCAATGCCCACGCGAAAATCGAGGGGGCGGAAGAGTCGCGAGGAACCTAACTCCCCCTCTCCTATAGGCGTGGCGATAATCGCGCGTCTCACCTCACGAATCTTGATGCAGAGATAAATAAGAGGAGAGAAAACCCTTCTTCTCGGATTCACCTCTCCGTTGATGCATTCATTGCTTCCTCGTACTCCTCGAGCTCTCTGCACCAGTTCCCATCTGCACACCATTGAGTAAAAAATCTCTCCTTCCCCCACCAGCCCTTCTTCCTCCAAGATTTATGGCTTCTGCCTCATCCTCTAGAGCGGCGGCAGCGGGTTCGTCGGCGGCGGAAGAGAAGAAGATGCGGGGTCTTTGGATCCCCAGCGCCATGGATACAGCGGAGCTCCAAGTCATGGAGGATGAGGGGTTCATGGTCGCCGATGCGTGGCGGAGCACTTCAGGACATGCCATCACCGCGCCGAAAGATGGCGAGAGGGTGCTGTTCGGCACTCACGTCGACCGTGGCCTCAGCCTGCCATCGTCGTACTTCTTCGTCGAGGTCCTCAACCATTACGGTGTGCAACTCCATAACCTTCCTCCCAACTCTCTGCTCGAGCTTAGTGCTCATGCAACTTTGTGCGAGGGTTTTCTTGGCATTAGGCCAAGTCTCACCCTTTTCCGGTACTACTATGGTACTCGGAAGAATTCCATCAGTCTTGTGTGCCTTATGTCACCGGCACTCTTAGCTTATTCCTTAGGAGGAATCGGATTTATCCTAGGATTAACGCAAGTGTGTCCGTCAAACACTGGGCCGAAACTTTCTTCTACCATAAGGATATTCCGACTTCGGGTAAGGCGGAAGGTCTTCCGGCGTTCGTCAATGGCGCCGCTCCCCACCAAGATTCATGCCACATGGAGGCGCCGGAGATGTCGGATATTTTGATCCTTGCCAAAACGCGGATCGAATATTTGATGAAGCATGATTGGCTTCGTGGATCCAACTTGATCCACTGCATGCTGGAGTGCCGGATTCAGCCTCTCCAGCACCACGAAGACCGCCTCATGCACCAAATTACGAGCGACAAGAATAACAAGATGAGGGTCAGTTCTAGCCGGCTCGCGCCGAAGGATTACAAGACCATCATGCAATACTTGATCAAAGAAAGAGTGGAACGGAAAGTTACAGAAGTTTCTCTGAAGATGTATACGGCCAACCGTCCTCTGACTCCAGTAAACATTTTGAATCTGCTTTTTGCATTTCGTCATTCTTTTTGGTTCTTTCTCCGACTCTATTTTCATCAATGCTTTTTCGACTCTGTCAGCTCGAGAAACTCTCCGAGTCCGAGCTAGCTCCACTAGAGGGATATGCTTCAGACGACCCGAAGGCTACAGAGGATGATGAGGTGCAAGAAGTTGCCGCCCCTGCCTCCAAGAAGCGCAAGGCGAAGGAAGTTGTTGCTGCTGGTAGACAAGTGCTGCCAGTAGTTAAAAAGTAAGCACCTCACCTTTCATTTTTAGTGCTCCCGTACCTTTGTTATATTTCCAGAGCACACCTAAATTTTAGGATTTCTGTGTTCTATAGCTAAATCAGTGTTGAAGAGCAAGATAAAGCCGGACAGCAAGCCGGGCAAGTAGATGCGTCAGCAGAAGCTTGTTATCTCCTCTGCTGTTCCGCCGTTAACCCCATCCACTACTTCGTCAGCACAGGGAGCTTCTGCATCCCCTGATGCTGGCAAGATATCGAAAGCCCTGGTCAAAGTAGATGACCATGCAACTAACAAGGGTGAACCCATAAAGGGTAATGATCCCATGGTAATTACCACAGGTACGGTGGATAAGGTGATTGACTCTGCTGTTCCTGGCCTCAAGAGGAAGGAGACAGAAGAGATCCTTAGACTGGCTCAGTCCAGTCTTGAGAAGCAAGTCTTGACCCCAGAAGCAGCGATCCAAGAAGAGGAGGACGTCAAGCTGGTCAGCCTCCTAGAGCAAATTTTTGTCCGGGACGCTAAAGTCGCATCCGGTGAGCTTCCAGTGACGGATGTTCCTTCCCAAGCTCGGATTTGAAAACTTGCACCTGGAACACATTGTAAGTTGCCGATTCTTATTTGCATTTACTATCATATCCTCTAGCCCCCACGCATAAAGTCGGATAAACATTTCTGGATCCGGGTTGATGCTTTTAGGTTGCAAAAGAACGATATAGTGTAGCCCCCAAGGCTCATGCTATAATTTTAATTAGTTAAATTTGCAGCCCGAGTCTTAATAGCCGTCTGACGGTATTCCATCTCTAAACTTACAGAAAATTGCATCTTCCAACCAGGAATTGCTCAAGAATATTTCCAATAAGCACAAAGAAATCAAAGCTTTGTGCTTTGAGAATTCAAAGTTGAAACTTAAAAAATATGAAGCAGAAGGTAAACTTTTCTGGCTTCCTCTTTGTCAATTAAATGTTTTGTCATAGTCGAATTTGCTTTATCTGACTGATATTTTTGTCTTTGCAGAATTGTTATGCCAATCCAGCAAGATGGTGGAGTAGGCCGAAAAATTCAAGGTCTTGGAGGAAGAGAATGCTGAACTACGGGAAAAGCTTCAGACACTAACTGTGGAATCAGAGAAATCCGTAGCCGCTGTCCTGGAGTCAAGCAACCACGAGACCGTGAGGCTCGAGAAGCTCCTAGCCCTCCGAGATAAGGAACTTGCTGATCTCAAGAAGCACTTTGATATCCAGAATGATCTTGCCCAGCCTTTAGCAAGTGAACTAGACAGCCTCCGCAAGGAGCATGCTGAATGGAATCACTCCGTGCTTGGTAAGATTTCTGAATCTTTTCTTTGTGCTGTTAATTTTTCAACTTTCGTTTCAACCGGAATTTGACTTTTTGGTTCTTTCCCAGCCCCCCTGAATATTTCCGACTATTCCACATCTGAACCTCGCCTCGAGCATATTAAGCTTGTCGGAGATGTCTTGTTCGACTTCCGCCAAACTCTAGAAGAGGCTGGCGAAGCCGTCAAGCTTTCCGACTTGCACACAATGTCAGTGCATGAGGTGAGGGACAAAGTTAAGGAGATTCTGAAGTTGATTGAGGACTAGAAGATCTCTTACGCTCGGACTGTTGCGCAAACAACTCTGACCATGGTGATGAACCACCATAGTGAGATGGAAATCTGGCACGTCACCAAGGGCATTGCTGAGGAGGATGATGAGGGTAACCCGCAAGACATCAAGGCCATCCAAGAATCTTGTGTAGGTTACGTTTGTCGGGTGGCGGAGATGACCAACTACATGATGCCATTCTTCGAAACCGTCGCCGCGCCTCCTTCGCCTCAAGAGCCAGAAATCAGCAACGCTTCCAAGTCTGAGATCGAGGGCGACACAACTGTTGATTCCAGTGTTCCACCTGCTTCATCACCACCTCCTGCAGCATAAACAATTTCTATGCATTATCTTAAACATATGGCAATGTAATGATGGCTACAATATTTATTTTGTGCTGGTCTATAAAAATTAATCCTTTTACTATATTAGCACTTTTGTTTATATATTTTTATGCTTTGTGCTTGAAAGTTTCTGAAGCAACTCTTTTTTATGCCTATACTTATCGGTTTATTTGGCTCTCTGCCTCGTCCCTTTCATGGGTCGGCCATCCTTTAGCATGGAAACTTTGCCGAGCAACAGAGCGCAATTGCTAAACCAGTTTAAACTCAGAAACAAAGCCGGCTTCCAGTACCAATAACTCATTACTCGGAAAATGCCCGCGTCTAAGCAATCAAATAAAGAATCAAAGTATAGATAATAATTAAACTTTGTACCCTAAGGTAACATTTTTAGATTGTTCAAAAATCGTAACCAGAACGAACATGAGCATAAAGTACTTTCAAGCATTCTAGGATTTTCGAAAACATTACATGCTCTTTTGGAAATAAGATGGAAAAAACGTCTCAAAAATAATAATATGAGGAAACCAATACTTTATTTCACTTTGAACATGTACATATATGATTACAAGGAAATATAACTAAGAATAGAAGGGACGTAGCTGTGCAATATTCCATGGACGGTCTATTTCATCCGAGTCTATGCTGCCACCAGCTCTCTTCCTTTTTCGAGTATCAGGTCTTTCCTTGACTGGTCTCATGTCGTTTAAATAATATGACCCGTTATGCAGAACTTTGGTAACCATAAAAGGTCCTACCCAAATTGGGGAAAGTTTGTGCTTTCTCTTTTGCACAAGTCGGAGAACTAAATCGCCTTTTCTGAAAGAACGGTTTTGCACTCTTTGACTATGATACTTGCGTAACTTATGCTAATAGGCTGTAGATCTCTTCTCAGCAACAACGTGTACTTCTTCGATTATATTGATATCACATTGTCGAGAAACTTATGCATCTTCTTTGATATACGCTTTGACTCGTGGAGCCTGATGAATCAGATCACTTGGAAGAACTGCTTCTGGACCGTATACAAGAAGAAAGGAGTATAGCCGGTTGACCTGTTAGGAGTTGTACGTAAGCTCCAAATCACAGACAGTAATTCTTCCGCCCAAGCCCCCGTGTCCCGATGAAGCGGTGCCTCAAGGCAAGGTCGGATTCCTTGTAGAATAAGGCCATTAGTTCTTTCGACTTATCCATTGGCTTGTGGATGTGCGACTGATGCAATATCAAGTCGGATCCCTTGTTCTTTGCAGAATTCGGCAAGTTCACCCATGAAAAAGTTGCTCCCGTTGTCAGTAATTATACTCTGTAGATATCCGAATCTGATGATTACGTCCTCGACGGATCTTCTGGTTGTGGCTCCATCGCAACTTGTTACGGGTTTAGCCACAATCCATTTTGTAAATTTATCCACCATCACTAGTAGATGAGTAAATCCACATTTTGCCGTACGAAATGGCCCTACCATATCAAGCCCCCAGACCACGAACGGCCATGTAATATGGATTGTTCGCAGCTGTGCCGGGACATGTGCCTAATGAGCATACTTTTGACAGCCCTTGCACGTTTTGACTAGTTTGTCGGCATCCGCCTTAGCTGTAAGCCAAAAGAATCCATGTCGAAAAGCTTTTTTCCAATAAGGATCTGTCCGCAGCATCGTGACCACACTCGCCTTCGTGGATTTCTCTCAAGATTTCCAATCCTTCTTCCGAAGAAATACATCTCTGAAACACGCCAGAAACACTCCGTTTATAGAGCTCACCATTTATTATAGTGTAGGCTTTTGCTCGTCGGACGATATGCCGGCTCAAGACTTCGTCTTCGGGTAGTTTTCCGTCTATCAAGAAATCCAGATAGGGTGTTGTCCAGCTGGGAATTACAGCCAGAACTGCTATTAAAGGTGAGTCAGATTTCGTCGAATGTTCCTCATCCACTCCGACTACAGAGGGGACCCTTAAATGCTCTAGAAAAGCTCCATTGGGTACTTGTTTCCGCGCAGAGCCTATCCTTGATAGTGCATCTACTTTCTCATTTTCTGCTCGAGGGATGTGTTGAACCTCAAAGCCCTCGAACAATTTAGATAGTTTATCCAAAACAGCTTTATATGCTGCCATGTGCTTGTTTGCGTTGCAGATATCGGATACTTGCTGAGCAACTAAATTCGAGTCTCCGTAACAGATGAGTCTTGATATGCCAATGTTCTTGTCCATGTGTATTCCATGTAGCAGTGCTTCATACTCTGCAATATTATTGGTTGCCTTGAAGTGTATTTGCAACACATAGAATAGCTTATCTCCTTGGGGTGATTTGAGCACCACGCCAGACCCCGAGCCTCCTCGTGCTTTTGATCCGTCAAAGTGAAGGGTCCAAAATTCCGAGTCTGGAGGGCCTGAGTTTTCTGCCGTTTCTGTCAAATCAACGACAAAGTCGGTGAGAATTTGGGATTTGATTGTTGTACGTGGTTTGTACTCAATGTCGAAAGCTACAAGCTCTATTACCCACTTTGTGACACGTCCTGTAGCGTCGCGGTTGTTGATTATATCTCGCAGAGGAGCCGTGCTCACTACTGTGATCTTGTGCTCTTGAAAATAGTGACGTAGCTTTCTGAATGCAAAGAACACTCCATAGGCTAGCTTTTGATGATGTGGATACCATTGCTTTGATTCTGTCAGGACCTCACTTAGATAATAAATTGGCCGCTGCACCTTATGCTCATGGCCTTCTTCCTCACACTCAACTATTGTTACTACGCTTATGACCTTGTTGGTTGCCGCGATGTAGAGTAAAATAGGTTCCTGAGGTTCTGGCGCTGCGAGAACTGGTGGGTTTGAAAGCAGATCTTTCAAACTTTGCAGGGCAGTTTCGGCTTCTGGGTCCATACAAATTTGTCGGTTTTTTTTCAAGAGTTTGTATAAAGGTGCGGCTCTTTCACCGAGCCGGCTGACAAACCGACTCACCGCTGTAATGCAACCAGTGAGGCGCTGTATGTCCTTCAGGCGAGTCGGCTTGGTAATGTTTAAGATAGCCTTGATTTTGTCTCGGTTCACCCCTATGCCTCGCTCAGAGACGATGAAACCTAATAATTTTCCGGCTAGAATTCTAAAGAAACACTTCTTCGGATTTAGTATCATGAATTTTCGTAGACTAGCAAACGTTTCATCCAAGTCGGAAATTAAAGTTTCCTTCTTTTTGGACATAACTGCTATGTCGTCTACGTATACATGGACGTTGCGTCCGATTTGGTCATTGAGAAAACGTTGCATGGTATGTTGATATGTTGCTCTTGCGTTCTTTAAGCCAAAAGGCATAGTTTTGTAGCAGAAGGTTCCGAAAGGACTGACGAAAGACGTCTTAATTTGATCCGATTTTTTCATCGGTATTTGGTGATATCCGGAATATTCGTCGAGAAAACAGAGTAATTATGACCCTACCGTCGAGTCGATAACTTGATCGATTCTTGGCAAAGGAAATGATTCTTTTGGGCATGCCTTGTTCAAAGCGGTATAATCAACACACATCCTTAAATCAATGGTGTTCTTTTTAGGGACGAGTAGAGGATTTGCCACCCAATCTGTATGGATGACCTCTGTTATGAAATCCGCTAACTCTAAGCGGGCTAATTCCTTAGGTATTGCTTTGCGCTTTTCATCACCAAACCATCGTAAGGACTGTTTGACGGGTTTAGCGTCTGGTATACATTAAGAGAGTGCTCGGCAAGTTCCCTAGGTACTCTATTCATGTCAGATGGCTGCCATGCGAAGATATCACTATTATCTTTGAGGAACTCGATGAGCACGCTTTCCTATGCGTGTCCTAAGCCTACCACTATGTTCGTCGTCTTGGAGGGATCATATTCCTTCAACGACGTCTTCTTTGTCTCTTCCGACGCCTTGAACTGCAAACGTGGCTTCAGCAACTCGTTCTTCGTAGCGGGCATCTCGGACGGATTTATGGCCTTCTTGATCTCCTGGTACTCCTGGGAGTGCAGCACGGCTTCGGTGAAGGCAGCAGATCCTTCGTCGCACTCTCGCGCCTTCCTCGGATTTCCTCGTACGGTGATTACGCCCTTTGGACTTGGAAGTTTAATCATGTTGTAGATGTAATAGGGACGGGCCATGAACGCCTAGTAAGGCGGACGTTCGAAGATGGCGTGGTAAGCACTTTTGAACGGTACCACCTCGAAGGAGAGTGGCTCGGTCCGTTAATTATCCCGGGTTCCAAATGTCACGTCCAGAGTAATCTCACCCAGAGAATCCGCATGTCTTCCTAGTACAATGCCATGGAAAGTTACACAGTTGTAACTCAGTTGGCTCTCGTGTAGCTTCATGCAGTGGAGCGTCTCGATGTAGAGGATGTTGATGCTGCTCCCATCGTCCATGAATGTTTTAGAGAACTCATAGCCATCAATAAGAGGATTGAAGACCAGAGCGTACTTTCCCCGACGATGTGTTTTCCTCGGGTGATCTGAACAATCAAAGGTGATGGTCACATTTAACCAGTCTAGGAATTGGGGGACAGCCGGAACGGTGGCATTGAGATCACGAAGAACCGCCTTTTTGTCCTTAGCTGGTTGGGATCCAAGGAAGCAGACATATGCATCTTTCTTACTCGGAAAAGTTTTCTTTCCATCCGGCTTGGGTTCTGTGGTGGCTTCCGCGTCTCCCATGTCGGAATCTTCCTTCGGCTCCTTTCCTTTCTCAGATTTTTTCTTTCCTTTCCGTCGCTTGGCTCTGTAGCGAGCGAATTTGTCTTTCTTGATGTCATCATTAAAACGACACTCGGCATTTGTATGGGTAGATCCTCCGTTACTATCCAAGTGGTGGACACAGGGATTATTGGCAATGTCAGCCTAGGTATAGGTTCTTCCGAGTTGTTGGTCTCCTGTGCCCTGGATTCAGGAAGTTCCTCGGCCTCTACCACGACCGTCTCTACGCCCTCCTCGTCCTCTGGATCTGAATGTTGTGTTGACAGTTGCATTGTCCGGAGCCGGCTTTTCATCCGAGGTGTTTTTGCACTTCTGAGTTTTCTTTGGCTGTTTGGCCACATTGGGATTGGCTAGAATGTTGAACAGCCCTTCTGAATCGTCATCGACGTCATCATATTTGCTTTCCGTCTCTATCATTTCTTCCAAATCTGTGATGTGGCCACGCTTCAGCATGTGATGTAAAGTCCGACTGGAAGTCCTGCAATAAAAGCTTCTATCGCAGTTTGCTCGTTTACTCCTCCACAGGTGTTCTTCGTATGGATCCAGCATCTGAGGTAATCCCGGTAGTTTTCTTCGGATCTTTGGGTGAAACGCTGCAAGTCTCCGACTGTGCAGGTCCTCATGTATGTTCCCTCGAAGTTTGAAAAGAACGCACTTTGCATATCTTACCAGTTATGAATTGAATTTTCTTGCGGTTCATTGAGCCATGATCGAGCCGTCTTCCTCAGCATCAGTGGGAGATATCGGACTGCAACCAGGATATTTCCTCCTTTGGCGATGCAGCAAGCCTAGAAAAAATCCTAGAGCCAAGTATCTGGCCGAGCTGCACTGTCGTAGGGTTGAATGTGTTTGGCGATGCCAAAGTCAACTGGAAATTTTGTCTTACGTATACGTGGTCCAAAGCATTTGGGTCCTATGTACACATCTTCTTCCTCGTACCGCCGCGCTTCTATGTTTGATTCGATGAAATGGCGAGCATCGTTTGGCAAGAGAGATCTGTGCCTTGGAGGCTTGCGGCTTCTGTGCGGTGGACTTGGATTTCTGCTTCTTCTCTCACCATTGCCGCCTCCGCCCCTACGGCTTCCGTGGCTATGATGTGATCCGTCATGGTCGCTGCTGGGAGGCGATGGGGGCCCTGGTGGATTCTTTCCGGCTGGGTTTCCTGGTAGTGGTGGTGGAGCCTCGTTATGCTGACTCCGATGCGTGTTTCTTCGGGCATCGTCCCTACTAGACTCAGGATGAACCGGATCATCTCTTCATCCGGCGTTGCCAGCCGGACGGCTCGGTGGTGGCATCCTTAGCCGATCTTGCTCCTCTCGTTGGCGCGTGTTTCTGGGTCTTCTCTATAGCGATTGTTTTGCTGACGATGGTCCTTATGGGGAACCATTGCCCTGATGGCGTATTTGGCCACAACCAGAATAACTCTTGCCTAGTCACGTGCCTGCTGGCGGGAGTGGCTGTTTGAGCCGGTTCTTGAATTCTCTTCTTCTTCTCCACGGGGACCATAGCGTTGACTCGTATCCCTGCGGAGTCTTACATCAGCGCTTTGGTCAGCGCCAGTGTGGCAAAATTCAGACTTCGAGGCCACCTTGCCACTAAATGATGCGTCGTCTTCTGCTGCTTTAATCCTTTGTCCAGGAACATGACACATTGTTGGACCTGCTGCGGAGACGGATTGTTGGCGAGGATGGCTCGAGCTGCAGCAGCATTTTCGACCGGCCTGTTGTAGACTCGGATCTTCTCTCCATCTTTTCTGTCGAATAGATCTTTGTGGATATCCGGATTCTTGTTTGTAGGAAACGGACCTCCCGTTGTTTTGTTTGGATGACGTTTGAAATCTGACTGGTATCTGGCAGGATCACTGTCTAACTGTTGTCTCATATCGACGAGGCGCGCGGCCTCTTCAAGTAGAAACAGGCGGTGCTTTTCTAGGTCCTCACACCTTTTCTCCAGTGCCTCCAGCGTAAGATCTGAAGCTGTTGGGATTGGAATTGTGAGATCATCTCCATAAATTTCATGTGCACCCTTGGGGACAACATGTCCATCCACGGGTGGATCAATCGGGGTGGGATTAATCGGAGCTCTGTCTTGATTCTCCATCTCGATCTCTTCATCAACTTTTTCTTCGTTGGTTTCCTCGATGTCCGGTTCTGCCGGAGTCGGATTCTTCTTCTTCTTCTTCTTCTTTGACCGCCCAGTACCCTTAACGTGCGTACCAGTGGCAAAGACGGCTTTTGGTCTGGTACCGGGGGATAAACTTCCGTCGGTCCTTTCCGTCATGGTATGTTTGTGGACCTCGGAGGAATCTCCGGTATCCATGTCATCCTGCGAGGTGTAGCTTTCATCCATGCTATCATATGGACTAGGAGGAGTTTCCGGCTCACCTGGCGTTTTTCTGGAGACGTGCTCTTGCTCGTACTCCTCTATCTCTTTGTCGAAGTCTCGAAGCTCCTGCGACGTGATTGACTCTGCTGGGGAGCGAGGTAAGTCTACGTTTTCTTCGATTGCGTGTAGGACCGAGTCACTATCAGCTCCAGCATCGACAAAGTTGGATCCAGTTCTTATGTCGTATACGAAACAATGCTTCTTCTTGTTCATGTTCTTGAGGTACTTGTATAACTTGGTTTCTACTTCGATGTCAGCAAAGCTGGATCCGTAGCGGATGTATTCCTTGTCTGTGTATCAGATCTCGCTGGAGAGGTCTGATCTGGCTTCTTCTTCCACTACAGGAGTGGGTTGGGTGGGTTTGATTTTATCCAGTACCTTGAACTCTTCTACCTCTGCGGATAAAGTAGATCCGGATTTTTCTTCCGCCATGGTCATCACCTCTAGGGTGGGTTGGGCTGGTTCAGCGAAACCAAGATAAATATCGATCTCGCCGATTGACTTGATCGTGTATGTTGTCACGGGTTTTGAAGCCGGAATCCAAGTCTCATCGAAGAGGATGAGAGGGACATCACTGGCGTAGACCACGCGACCCATGGCGATTGTTTCACCGATTCCTGAACACGCAGATTCCGCCTGGAACGATGCTCCAAAGGTCACCAGCCCCACGGTGGGCGCCAACTGTCGTCGGATTGTTAACAAGTACGCTATACGGGGTCCTAGTGGCGTTGGAAGGATGGGGTGTGAGACGTCGGATGTTCCAGGAGCGGTGAGCACTAGTTTACCCAGGTTCAGATCTGACTACGGTGATCGGATCCTACTCCTACTAGCAACCCAGTAATATATCGGCGTAAGCCGAATGTTACAATGGATTACAAGAAAGGTTCTCCTGTGCGAGTTGATTGTTGTGGTTGTTGTGTTATTGCCCTAACAGCTCCCATAGGGCCGGTTTATATAGTCACCGGGGCCTAGGGTTACGGGGAGAGACATATCCGGCTACATTACAGAGTCGGTAACTATGTACAGCTTGGACTACAAGTAATACTACAGGCCTAAGTCAGTAACTCTTCTAGGCCTCGTCGTAGCCGAAACTGGCGCCTCCTCTTTCTCTGACTGGTCTGCCCGTGAAGCAAAGATCTAACCCGTTGGTGGGCCACCCTGGTCAGCGGGTCCTGTGGGTATACCCGGAAAGTGTATCCCCAACAATGTCGGACCCAACATCGTGATTAACGACAGATAGTTCGAGCAACGTTATTGAGTTCAAATCAGGGAGGCACGAGCCAAAGAAAAAATCATCACGCACACGTTTCTTCTGATGAGAGGATGAAATGTGGGGCCCAACTGCCTTACTAAACTGTAGATGCATCTAGCAGTGCTATCAAGTTCGGAACATGGTAGCGGGAGCGAAGGAAAAAATTTCATCATACACAGGATTCTTGTAATGATAGGCTGGCATGTGGGACCCAACATCATGATTAACAACGAATATATCGAGCAACATTATCGAGTTCATATCAGGGAGGCACGAGCCAAGGAAAAATATCCATTATTGGGAATATGCCCTAGAGGCAATCATGTATGATGATATTTCCCATTGTATTCATAAAGATATAAAGTTGTCCTTGTATAAACATCTGATGTGTATCATTGAATATGTGATTCGGTTGTGGAACTATGCATTCATGTTGTTTGTACTAAATGTCCTTGGTCATTGAGGTTGTGCTGGACACACAACTTAGACCAATGTGAAAGTTGGCTTGATGACTCGGTTCCACTTGTCATGGGCATGGAGATGCTATTCCAACTTACACAGATTCGGCTAAAGAGTTTAGCGAGTCTGATTGACCCATATTGAGGTACAACAAACAAGTTCTCATTTGTATATCTCAATCAATTTAATCCTTAGACCTGAGGTTGTTTCATAGTCCGAGTTGAGGATCACCGGCTTAGGTTCTGTCAAACGCTGATCCGTAACTGGGCAGTTATAAAGGCAAGGTTTGGGTCGACTGAGAATCACGATGCGTGATGTGAATAACCAATATGGAATTTTTCCCCTCCACTTGGAGAGATATTTTCTGGGCCCTCTCGTATGATATGATTCGGAAAGCATGGCCATGCACGACTCTGTTAAGTGTTAACCGAGGCGATCGACTAAGAGTTAGTTGGATGAATCACTTATCTCGGATCGAGAAGAGAGTCGGCATATTTAAGGGATGACAATTATTCGCCTATAGCCTGACAAGGTATATCGTGAGGCAAAAGGGACTCGGACGCAAGTCGCATTGGAAAGGCAAGTCTTCATGACTCTTTGGTACTTAGGAGTCGGCACATTCTGCTAGGAGCCGCTATCGACTGATCGATTGAGAGTCGGACTCCAATCGTGTCCAAGTAGCCATGAGCCTGCGGGGTCACACACTTAAGAGCGGGAGAAAGTTCGGATTGGATCTGAACTGGAAATCTGGTTGGGTTGGACCCGAGACGGATTTGGACTAAGTTAGTGAGTTGGACTCACGGTGACTAATATTATATGGGATTTAGTGAATGGGCCGCGCAAGCAGAGCCCACGTTCACTCCCTATATATAGTGGAGCACCGTAACCCAGAAAGGTTAATGGTTGATCGGTTAGGTCATTCCATGTGTTGGAAACCCTAGCTCCACAGCAGTCCTGCCATCGTACCGAACCTAGAAGTTCGCCGCCAGTGCTCCTTCTTGCACGTGTGGATACCAACAGAGGTGTTGTACGATCAGCACCAGGACGATCGGATCGCAAAGGACTGCACTTCATCAACTAACGCGCTTCATCAGTAGTCCGCAACTGCGCGTCTAGTGGTAAACCTCATGGCCTTATGCCTCAGCTGGATCTCGGGATCACCACGTTAGAGGAAAAAAATTGTTTTATCTCCGCGTGGCCCAACAGTGGTATCAGAGCAATAGCTTCTGGTTTTAGGCTCGAGATCTCGCATATGTGATATGCAGTAGGCTGTAGATGAGATCTATATGTTGTTTTGGTGGTCGATCTATGAGATAGATCGATTTTGTACGAGGTTGATTGGATCAACTGTACTCGAGGAATGGTAGATCTGATTTCCGTGATCATACTGCTGAGGTCATGGAATGACATAGCCCTACCGGTCAGCTTCTGCCATCGGGGTAGACTGGGACCGCCGGCTTCGCCCTGTCGTAGCGCCTTAGATGTCGTTGTGAGTTTCACAATGCCGGTAGATATCGTATCTATGCATAACTTGTTTTTGCAGGAAGTTTTGAATGGTATGGTTCATGTGCATGTGATGTATGTGTGTAATCCATACGTGATCTGCGAATCACGGTTTTTGTCAGTCGGCTGGAGCCTAGGTGTTGTCATTTTATTGTATAACGACCTGCGTGTCAGATTTATCCTTGTAATTTACTTTACTAAGCTAGTGTAGCTGTTTGGAGAACCCGGAAGGCATGCAAGGAGATGTACATGTCGGCGACATGGAGTAAGATGGCAAGTGACAAGAGTTGGCACGAGTCGGATTATAGGCTTTATGGAGATGGAGATCGCCATGAAGAGAGCCATACCATTTCACATTATAATTGCTTTATTTTGTGTTATTGTTATGTCTCTGTTTTACCTCTATTAGATAGTCGGTAAAAATTAATCCCTCAAAGAAGGTCCAGTCGGTTTTCCCGCCAGTGTTTTCACCATCACAAGTCAGACATTTTTGGTAGTGGGCTCATAAAATTGAGGTGCTGCCAATTCTTTCCGACTAGGTGGGTTCGAGTCGGACTCTTACTGTGGAAACACTCGGTAAGCTAGACGGGTCTATCACAACGGTTGTAGGGCTCGGGGAAAGGTCGGATGGGAGTCGGGGCATGTGATGCCACCCGTCCAACAGGAGTCGTATGAGATGCGATTGACAAGGAGTTGTCTACCTAGATCACTTGGCGGCTAGCGGTGATGCTAAAGCTCACTAGCCGACTTGCTTATTTAGGATCCTGAATCACTATGTAACCATCGGAGGGGTGTTGGTTCTAGTGGGATCATAAAATATTAAAATGTTTAATATGCTTGCTCTTTTATGAATACATGTCTTAAGTGTTCTGCATATTTTCTGTTGTAGATCATGGCACCAAGTAGCAGTCACTCTCAGATATCCGGTTTTGCGTTGAGAACTATCCTCGAAAAAGATAAACTGAACGACACTAATTTTACCAACTGCTATCGAAATCTAAGAATTGTTCTCAAACAAGAAAAGAAGGACCATGTCCTAGACAACCCACTTCCAAATGAGCCGAATGAGAATGCAACTGTCGCTGCCACCAATGACTACCATCGGGCTAAGGATGAGTCCACGGATATTAGCTGTCTTATGCTTGCTCACATGGAACCGGACTTGCAAAAGCAGTTCGAGCATGTTGAGGCCTACGATATGATCGAAAGCCTCAAGTATGTTCCAGGCTCAGGCGAAGACTGAGAGGTATCAAGTCTCTCAGGCTTTGCTAAGTTGTAAGCTTAAGGATGGTGATCCACTGAGTCCGCATGTGATCAAAATGGTTGGTTATGTGCAGTCTCTGGAGAGGCTTGGCTACCCCATTAGCGAAGAGTTCGCTACGGATATAATTCTGAACTCTCTTCCTAGTGCATATGGGCAGTTCATTTCGAACTACCACATGCATGGTATGGATAAGAAGATCACTGAATTGCATGGGATGCTCAAGCAGGCAGAGGTGGATCTCAAGAAGGGCGCCAGTCAAGTGTTGATGGTGCAGAATAAGGCTAAGTTCAAGAAGAGTTCTTGGACTAAGAAGAAGGCTAAGTCAGGAGGAAAGCAGGCTCAGGACCCGGTCCCAAGCGCTTCCTCAGGGACTAAGCCATCTCCTTCAGCCGGATCCATTTGCATCTATTGCAAGGCGGATGGCCACTGGAAGAGGAACTGCAACAAGTACTTGGCCGACAAAGCCAAGAGTGGAGGTATGACTTCCGACTCAGGTACACTTGTTTGCAATGTTATAGACATATATCTTGCTGATGAACCTAATAGTTCTTGGGTATATGATACCGGATCAGTTATTCACATCTGCAACTCGTTGCAGGGACTGGTAAGAACTAGGAGGGTAGCAAGAGGCGAGGTTGATATTCTAGTCGGCAACAAAGCAAGAGTTGTTGCATTGGAAGTCGGCATGATGCAACTTCATTTACCTTCCGGATTCATTATGGAACTGAATAATTGTTATTATGTTCCAGTGCTCAGTCGAAACATTATTTCTGCTTCATGTTTGATGAGTCAAGGCTATGAGTTGAATATCAAGAATAATGGTTGTTATTTGTATTTGAATGATATGTTTCACGGCTTTGCACCTATCCAGGACGGGTTATTTATTTTGAGTCTTGATGGTGAGTCGGTTTATAACATAAATGTTAAAAGGTTGAAACCAAATGATCTGAATATGACTTACTTTTGGCACTGTTGGCTTGGTCATATAAGTTGGAAACGCATGAAGAAGCTCCATGATGATGGACTCCTAACTTCGTTCTACTTGGAGTCGTTCGAGACATGCGAATCTTGCCTACTCGGAAAAATGACCAAGACACCTTTTGCAAAGATTTGCGAAAGGGTGTCCGACTTGTTGGGACTAGTACATAGTGATGTATGTGAACCAATGAGCACGACAGCCAGGGGTGGTTATGAGTACTTCATTACCTTCACTAATGATTTGAGTAGGTATGGATATATCTACTTGATGAAACATAAGTCGGAAGACTTTGAAAAGTTCAAAGAATTCCAGAATGAAGCACAGAATCAACTCAGCAAGAAAATAAAGTTTCTTCAGTCGGACCGACGAGGCGAGTACATGAGCCATGAGTTTGATGAACATTTGAAAAGTTGTGGAATAGTTCCTCAACTTATTCTGCCAGGAACGCCTCAAAGGAACGGTGTTTCAGAAAGGCAGAATCGGACCTTGTTGGACATGGTACGGTCAATGATGAGTCGGACAGATCTGCCTTTATCATTTTGGGGTTATTGTCTAGAAACAGCGGCGTTCACACTAAACAGAGTACCATCAAAGTCGGTAGAGAAGACACCGCATGAGATGTGGACAGGCGAAAAGCGACTTCAGTCGGACAAGCTTACAGCCAAGTCGGATAAGTGTATTTTCGTGGGGTATCCGAGGGAAACCTTGGGTTACTACTTCTACAACCGAGAAGAGGGCAAAGTGTTTGTCGCTCGGAACGGTGTCTTCCTTGAGAAAGAGTTTCTCAGTCGGGGAGTCAGTGGGATCATGGTGCAACTCGAAGAAATTCGAGAGCAACCGGCTAGTAGCGAGTCAGCAAAAACCTTGGAGGTTGTGCCGGTCGTGGTAGCTGAGCCGGCAGCAGCACCTGTACTACGAAGATCGGCGAGATTACGAAGGGTTCGTGATGTATTACTGTTAGATAGTGATGAGCCAGCAAATTATTCGGAAGCGATGGTGGGATCTGATTCCGAGTCATGGCTTGGATCCATGAGATCCGATTTAAAGTCCATGGATGAAAATCAAGTTTGGAACTTGGTTGATCTGCCAGACGGTGCAAGACCCGTCGAGTGCAAATGGGTCTTTAAGAAGAAAACTGATATGGATGGAAATGTTTCAATCTATAAAGCACGTCTTGTCGCGAAGGGGTTCCGAAAAGTTCAAGGAGTTGATTATGACGAGACCTTCTCGCCCGTAGCGATGCTTAAATCGGTTCGGATCATGTTAGCTAGAGCAGCCTATTTCGACTATGAGATATGGCAGATGGATGTCAAAACGGCTTTCCTTAACGGAAATTTAACTGAGGACGTGTATATGATATAGCCCGAGGGTTTTGTCGATTCGGCTAATGCTGACAAGGTATGCAAACTTCAGAAATCCATTTATGGGTTGAAGCAAGCATCTCAGAGTTGGAATATTCGCTTTGATGAGGTAGTCAAATTGTTTTGCTTCATCAAGAGTGATCATGATTCTTGTTTATATAGGAAGTTTAGTGAGAGCAAAGTAAACTTTCTAATCTTATATGTGGATGACATATTACTGATTGGAAATGATGTCCAGATGTTGCAAGAAACCAAGGAATCATTGGAAAGGAGTTTCTCAATGAAAGACTTGGGTGAGGCAACATACATCCTCAGAATCCGGATCTATAGAGATAGATCAAGGAGGCTCATTGGATTGAGTCAGAGTACTTATTTGGACAAAGTGTTGAAGAAGTTCAACATGGAATCGTCTAAGAAGGGGTTCTTACCGATGTCCCATGGTGTAAAACTTAGCAAGACTCAGTGTCCTTCGACAACTGATGAGCAAAGTCGGATGAGTGCGATTCCGTATGCTTTTGTAGTCGGATCCATCATGTATGACATGATTTGTACTAGGCCGGATGTTTCATATGCTCTAAGTGTTGTGAGCATATACCAGGCTGATCCTGGAGAAATCCACTGGACAGCGGCTAAAAATATCCTAAAGTACTTGAGAAGGACTAAGGATATGTTCTTAGTTTATGGTGTTGAAGATGAACTCAGTGTAAAGGGTTACACGGATGCGAGTTATCTTACCGACTCTGATGAGTCTTGTTCACAATCCGGATGAGTGTTTATTATAAATGGAGGTGCTGTGAGCTGGAAGAGTTCCAAGCAAGAGACTGTGTCTGCGTCTACAACAGAGGCTGAGTATATTGCCGCCTCAGAGCCAGCAAAGGAAGATGTTTGTATGAGGAATTTCCTCATGGATCTTTGTGTGGTTCAGGGCTTGTCCAATCCGTTAGACGTGTATTGTGACAACAATGGTGCTATTGCAGAAGCCAAGGAACCTAGACAACACCAGAAGAACAAGCACATACTCATGCGGTACCACCTGATTCGCCAGTTCGTGGATCAGGGTGATATCAAGTTATGCAAGGTACACACGGATGCAAATATTGCGGATCCGTTGACAAAGGCGTTACCATAGCCGAAGAATGAGGCGCACCTGAGAGCCATGGGCATTAGATGCTTAGACATGTGATGTCAGAAGATTGACTCTAGTGCAAGTGGGAGACTGTTGGGAATATGCCCTAGAGGCAATCATGTATGATGATATTTCCCATTGTATTCATAAAGATATAAAGTTGTCCTTGTATAAACATCTGATGTGTATCATTGAATATGTGATTCGGTTGTGGAACTATGAATTCATGTTGTTTGTACTAAATGTCCTTGGTCATTGAGGTTGTGCTGGACACACAACTTAGACCAATGTGAAAGTTGGCTTGATGACTCGGTTCCACTTGTCATGGGCATGGAGATGCTATTCCAACTTACACAGATTCGGCTAAAGAGTTTAGCGAGTCTGATTGACCCATATTGAGGTACAACAAACAAGTTCTCATTTGTATATCTCAATCAATTTAATCCTTAGACCTGAGGTTGTTGCATAGTCCGATTTGAGGATCACCGACTTAGGTTCTGTCAAACGCTGATCCATAACTAGGCAGTTATAAAGGCAGAGTTCAGCTCGACTGAGAATCAAGCTGCGTGATTGTCAACACCCGGATTTTTTATCCCAGATGCCTGTTATGCCATACATCGCAATCCCAGGATTACCATTTGTGCGAGACATAACATATTTGGATATCACAGTTAATCATCCATTACAAACCATACATAAGGTCTTACACAAATAAGGATCTCATGATCCACTTCTTAATACAACTCAAGCAGCGGAATAACGTAATAATAAAGGTAGCGTAGGCGAAGCTCCATCTTCGGGGTCACAGGCAATGCTGACGATGGGAGATGATCCTAGTTGTCGTAACCTTCCTGGGGTCCTTCGTCCTGGTACTCCTCTTCATAGTCTGGCCACGGGAATATCCAGGGATAAAGCCATGAGTACTCTTTAAGTACTCGCAAACAAATACTAACAAGTGAAAGGGGTTTTTGTAGATTGACACTAATCTCTAGGGTTGTTTTGCAAAAAGCCATATTTACTTCTACTAAGTTCAAAAGCAAGAAAAGCTAGTTGAAATTTTATAACACCTAAGTGGGAACTTGAATTTCATATCACAACTCTGTTGTGGTCAAGTCAAATTCTCAATTCATTTCATAAGTCATTTTGAAAACATCTGACGGGGGAACAGTATGGCCACTCCAACTGCCCATAACCGCGGACGCGGATACTCGAATAGTTTGCCACTCTGCAGAGATTGTACACTTTCACCACAACATTCGATACATCCGTCAGGAACAAATCCTGAATTCACCATACTCAGTATGCGGATAATCAATCCTAACCTTTCAATTACACGCCCTAGTATAGGCACCCCTCCTGTGAGTTTGGCCTCCCAACCATGACCAACTGTCATCTTGGGTACTGCACAGGTGGACAATCTTCACAAGGTAACCTCAGCTCAAACCTTGGCCGTGAGGGAACCCATACTAAGGTATATAAGTTTCCAGTCAAGCCCTACCCAATTTTCGGGTATTGTGGTTGTACGGTAAAATTGGAATGGTATCGCATCCAGACAACCATCAGTTTTATAAAGGGCTAAGGCTCATGCCTCAACATTTTCATCATCAAAATCATCTGGTGTTCGGAAACACATGTCAAAACATCTCAGTAGAATGACTCATCATTCTAAGGTTTTCATAACCATTTTCCACCAAGTATTCCCATCTAGAGTTGATCAAGTTTTATGCTGAGCACTAGCATCTACGAGTGAGGTTAAATACTAATGAGGGGTGGTAAACTAGTGAAGTTTAACTAAGTACAATCTCATGTCTTAAGATGACATGAAGATTATCTAGCTTAGGCCAAATTTAATTCTCTTTATCCAACCTTCCATTATCTTTCTAGTATCTACAATTCACTATGTAACTCTAAGAGAAAGCTTTGATAAAGACATAAAGTGTAAAGCTTGCAAATAAAACTAGGATTGGGTTATCAAGTGGGTATGATCACATATGCTTAAGGCATCTAGTGGTCACAGTAACAAGCAAGTATTAGCTTGCATAGGTCAACTTGATTAGTAGGGCTTGCATAAGTATTAGTATAAGCTTGCCTTGAGCAGAGCAGTGATTGAATTTCTCCTCGGCTTCTTCTTCGTAGTATCCTCATTCCTCCTCGTATCCTTGGTCGGTACTAGAGTCTATGAATAAATACAAGGTACACAATCACCAAACAATACTTAACTATTTTCAATCATCACACAAAGGGGGTTCTATAGACGATCTAGTATCATCACTAACATTACAAGATTAAAGCCTTTGTCTTATTTATTTTATTTTTAGAAAAGTAATTTCTACTCATTGAAAAACTACTTAAGATTTAATATTCTCCATCTCAAACATGGGATCATGTTGACACATGTCATCACCACATATTTCAGTACATGGGAATGTGATGTAAAGTGGTGTCACAATTTAATAAGGTTTAACCTTTTTATTTTAAATAATTAAAGTGACTAGAAATGCCTATGTGGCATTCTTTTATTACTTGAATATTATTTCTGTAAGTAAACCCACATGTTTTTATATATTCTGAAAGGTATGATCAAATATGATTTTTGAGAGTTGGAATCAACTCAAAATCTTTTATGGTTGAAATTTGAAAAATGTTTGAATGCAGAAAAGCTTCTGCCTTGTTATTTTTACCAAGGTTGATCTACATATCCAAATGATTTGAAACAACAGGCTTGGATTAATCATTTAAATACCTTTCTAACAAAATTGGTTTCATGCAATTTTGTTCACTGAATCGAGCTGGGTTGATTTTTGAAACTAGGTACAGAACTGAGTTTGAATTAAAATAGAAAAGGCTAAATTCAAACTGTTGGGCTGCGCGGGAGATGTTAATGGGCCGGCCCAGTGTCACTCTGCAGCGCGGGGCTCATAACACGCGAAGCGGTACGGGGCGATGTGGTGCGTTGGATTAGAAGTGAGATCAACGGCTGAGGGTCATCGTCGATGATGAACTGGTCACCGGCGAGCTCGAACCCTAGCGGCTCGGTGGGGGTGCATCAGGGGCATACCGGGGCTCCAGTGACGACGGCGAGACGGGCAAACGACGAAGTTGATGACGACGAACTCAGGGATGGTCGCGGAAGCTCCGGGGGTGGTCAAAATCAATGGCTCCCTTCTTCTCCAGAGGCGGCCTGCTCCGGTGCAATTCCGCGAGCTGCTGCTCCTCGTGCTCTGGCTAAGGGGTGGAACTATCAGTGAGGTGAGGGGAGTGAGATGGTGTGAAGAAATCGAGCGGGGTTCGTCTCCTTTTATAGGCTGGACGGCGAGACAGAGAGGGATGGGCAGGCGACGGTGGCGCCACGGCTATGGGCAGCTAGAGGCATGGCCAAGGTTGGTGATCGACGAGCGGTCTCCTGGCGATGCTCTACAGCTTAAATGCGCGTGTAGGGGCAGTGGAAATCGGTCGGGAACGTGCAATGCTCTGCGAGGCACAGGGGGGAACTCCGTGGCGAGCAGTCGCTACGGGGTACGGGCGGTGAAACAAACATGTCTGGTGGTCTCCTGGGACAGTGGTGTGCATGCTGGCGGGCGGCGAGGGCTCGAGGTGGTCGGGTTGCGTGGGAACGACACGTGCTCTGCGGTGCGCGTCGGCATGGTCGACAGCGGCGCGGGCGCGGCGTTCCTGGCGGTTCCGGTTGCTGTCTTCGAGCTAGGGCTGGTCGAGAGGGGGCGGTGAGGCATGGGCTGCATGCTAGACAAGGGTGGCACGGCTAGTTCTTCTCCTAGCTTGCTGTCCACACTGGGGTGACATGGTGAGGCTCGGCCTGCTCACCATTGATGGCATTGGAAAGCTCACAGTGTTGCTAGTGGTTAGTTAAGGGTGCTAGATGATCTACTAAGGCTAGTGGTAACCAGAGAGTGAACAAGGTTGGACCAAAACACTGCTCAACATAGTGTTTTTGATTTTGTTGATTTGAATCTGCAACCTATTTAATGAAATGGCCGCATGAACTTGAGTTTTGAATTTTTAAAAGATTTTTGGTGGGTGTGCTAGGAATGTGTTGAGGATTCTGTGGGTGCTTGGTTTTTAAAAATTGAGCTTGTTTGAGTGGTTTTTGAAATAGTAGGATCTTCCCATATGAAATAGATTCAATTTTAAACTGTCATTTAAACTAAGCATATAAATGTTTTTGGATGATCACAAAGTGGGCCTTGGTACCTTATTATGAGTGCTATCAAGGGGTGCAAAGATCCATACATGTTTCTGTTAAGTTCTGAAAGTTAGGTATAGCCAAAGTAGGCATGGGAGTTAATTTGGCAAAAATGACCATTCACTTAATTTATTTGTTTTGACTTGTTTGTATTTGAGAAAAGTTTGGGGATTGTTTAGATGATGTTTATTTCACCTAAGAATCATTTTACAAGAAAATAAACACAGAACCATGACAATTCAAAAGAATCCAAATTTTAATACACACATATGAATGCTTTCATACTTTTAATTGGAAAAGTTTTTGTTAACCCTAATTTTGATGATTAGAGTTTGATGATCCAAGTTTAGTATTTTTGGGATGTTACAAACCTTCCCCCCTTAAACAAAATCTCATCCCGAGATTTGAAAAAGGACGAAAAAGATTACCAAGGATTTGAAGAGATCGGGAAACTCTGTCCTGATGTGATCTTCGCGCTCCCAGGTAGCTTCCTCTTCTGTGTGGTTGCTCCACTGAATCTTGAGAAACTTGATGCTTTGGGTTCTGGTAGTTCTGAAAGAGTCTTCCAAAATACGGATGGGCACTTCGGGATAGGTCAGGTCATCATTGATTTCTATGGTCCGGTGATCAATGTTCTTGAACACTTCCGTCTTCTCCGGAACTTCGAGGCACCTGCGAAGTAATGAGATATGGAACACATTGTGCACGGCTGACATCTCTTCGGGTAGTTCCAATTGATACGACACTTCTCCTCGACGGTTCAGAATCTTGAAGGGGCCGATATATCTGGAGGCTAACTTTCCTTTCAGCTGGAAACGCTACATTCCTTTCAATGGTGACACGTTTAGATACACAAAATCTCCATGCTAAAGGCGAGGTCTCGACGTCTCTTGTCGGCGTAACTCTTTTGTCTTGACTGGGCTATCTTGAGGTGCTCACAAATCTTGTGAACCTTCTCTTCTGCTTCTCGTAGGATGTCGGGTCCGAAAATCTGACTCTCTCCTACTTTCGACCAGTTCAAAGGGGTGCGACACTTTCTTCCATACATGAATTCAAATGGGGCCATTTGCAAAATAGCTTGATAAATGTTGTTGTATGAAAGTTCTGCGAACGGCAGACAATCCTCCCATTTAGATCCATACTCTAACACACATGCTCTCAACATGTCTTCAAGTATTTGATTTACTCGCTCCGTTTGTCCATCGGTCTGAGGGTGATAAGCTGTGCTGAAATCTAGTCGGGTTCCTAAACCTTCTTGGACTTTCTTCCAGAATCTCGAGGTAAACTGAGTTCCTCGATCCGATACGATGTTCTTGGGGACTCCGTGCAAACTGACGATTCTAGCGATGTATAACTCCGCTAGCTTCGAACTCTGATATGTGGTCTTGACGGGTAAGAAATTGGCGACTTTGGACAATCTGTCCACTATGACCCAGATAGAGTCATTTCCCCTACTAGAAGTAGGTAAGCCGGTGATAAAGTCCATTCCAACAGAATCCCATTTCCATTCTGGAATCTGCAATGGTTGCAACAATCCTGCGGGTCTTTGATGTCCCGCCTTGACTCTCTGACATATATCACACTTGGCCATATAGCTTCCGATTTCTCTCTTCATCTTATGCCACCAAAATTGCTCCTTCAAATCTTGATACATCTTCGTTCCTACGGGGTGGATAGAATAAAGAGTATCATGAGCTTCCTTCAGAATAACTTCTTTTAACTCAGAATCTACTGGTACACAAAGGCGTTCTTTGTACCACAGAACTCCTTCTTCGTCTTCGGTGAATCCGGGTACTTTGCCTATACCGATACGACGCTTGATTCTGTCGATACTAGCATTTCCTTTCTGCGCCTCTTTGATCTGACTGATCAAAGTGGGTTGAAGTTCTATGCTAGCCAAAAATCCTTCACTCACTAATTCCATTCGGAAATCTTCCATCTTTGTGCAAACTTGGTTGCTCCTTCAAAATCATGGAGCTCAAGCGGCACGGCAATCCACTAAGGGCATCTGCTACCACGTTGGCTTTACCAGGGTGATAGTGAATGTCCATATCATAATCCTTGATTAGCTCAATCCATCTTCTCTGTCTCATATTCAGCTCCTTCTGAGTGAATATATACTTCAGGCTCTCATGATCCGAATAAATCTCACAACGGTTTCCCATCAGGTAATGCCTCCATGTTTTCAGGGCTAGAACTACGGCTGCGAGCTCGAGGTCATGGGTTGGATAGTTCTGCTCATGTTGTTTCAGTTGTCGGGATAGATAAGATATAACTTTGCCCTCTTGCATTAGCACACATCCGAGACCGATCTTGGATGCATCACAATACACGTCAAAGGGCTTCGTGATATCTGGCATGATTAAGATTGGGGCTGAAATCAATCTCCTCTTGAGTTCTTGAAAACTTGCTTCACATTTGTCCGTCCATTCAAACTTCTTGTCCTTTTTCAGCAATTGGGTCATGGGTCTGGCGATACTCGAGAATCCTTCTACGAACTTGCGGTAATATCCTGCCAATCCGAGAAATGCACGAACTTGGGTTTGAGTGGTTGGGGCTTGCCAATCTTCGACATCTTTCACCTTTGCAGGGTCAACGGCAATTCCTGCGGCTGATACAATGTGGCCGAGGAATCCTACCTCCTGTAACCAGAATTCACATTTGCTAAACTTGGCATACAATTTATGCTCTCTAAGGGTTCCAAGAATGCTCCTTAGGTGTAGCTCATGTTCTTCTTCTGATTTGGAATAAATCAGAATGTCATCGATGAAAACAACGACAAACTTATCCAGGAAGTCCATAAAAATCTTATTCATGAGATTCATGAAATAAGCGGGGGAATTGGTTAATCCAAAGGACATGACAGTATACTCATATAATCCATATCTGGTGGTAGAGGCAGTCTTTGGAATATTCTCTGCACGATTCTTGAGTTGATGATAGCCTGTTCTTAGATCAATCTTAGAAAACACTTTGGCACCGGTCAACTGATCAAACAAATCTTCAATCTTGGGCAATGGGTACTTGTTCTTGATAGTGACATCATTCAACTTCCGGTAATCCGTACACAAACGGTTACCTCCATCCTTCTTGTCCACAAACAAGACAGGTGATCTCCATGGTGACGCACTTGGTTGAATCAATCCAATTTCCAGCATGGCATCCAGTTGCTTCTTTAGTTCTACTAGTTCAGACGGGTTCATACTATATGGTCTCTGAGCTATGGGTCCTGTTCCGGGGATTAGTTCAATGATAAACTCGATATCCCGATCTGGGGGCATACCGGGAAAAACATCTGGAAATACATCGGGTATTCATAGACTATCCGGAATTGGTCAATGGTAGGTTGGGCTACACTCTTGTTGCACTTGAATTGACAAGGTAAGGTTTCAGATACATGCTCGACTGATATTCTGGCGGTACTGGTCATGGTTATGGCTTTCTTGGCACAGTCAATTAATCCTTTATGTTTGGACATCCAATCCATTCCTAGTACTAATTCCAAACCTTTAGTTTCGAGTACTATCAGATTAGCATAAAAATCTATGCCATGGATTCGGATAGGGACGGCTTTGCAAATATGCCTAGCTTTGGTGGTTGAACCGGGGATTTGAACAATCATAACATGCTTCAGTTTTGTTGGTTGAATCTTAGTAGTGCATGCAAATTCTTTGGTGACAAATGAGTGCGATGCACCAGAATCAAACAACACTCTAGCGAGTACTGAATTAACAGAAAACATACCCAGCACGACGTCGAGCGCTTCCTGGGCTTCTTCAGCATGCATGAGAAAAAGACGGCCGTTGCGGTTGAGAGAGTTCCCTGGGGCAAACCTTCTTCCGGGCTGGACACGACGCTGCTGCTGAGCTGGGGCATTGGCATTGGGGGCTGCGGCATTCTTCTTGGGGCACTCATTGGAGTAGTGACCCTTATTTCCACAGTCATAACAAGTCACTTGCGACTTGTCCTTTGCTGCAACAGGCACAGCATTGCTTCCAGTCCTCGGGGTAGTGTTGGTGTTGGCGGTAGCATTGTTGTTGTTGAACTTGGGTGGTGCACAGTTGAAATTGTTAGAGTTGCCGGGGTTGTTGTGATTTCCTCCGGGCCTTGGGTTTCCACGGTTGGGATAGGTAGGATGGTTCATCGGGGGTCTGTTGGTTCTTGGGGCAAATCCTGGAGATGGGTTAGGGCGATACTTTGGGGTATGATGGGTTCCTGGCTGATGCATCATGCAGCGCTTGCGGTTCTCATTGGCTTGGTTGATCTTTCCTTCCATCTGAATGTCAGAGTTGACCAACACTGTCTGCATCTCATAGTGCAGACCATTCAGAAATCTTTCTTTCTTCTTGGCTTCGGTGTCGATCTCATCCGGGGCATACCTAGCTAATGACAAGAATTTATCACGGTATTCCACTACGGTCATCCTTCCTTGCTTCAGTTCTCTGAACTCATCTCTCATTCTCTTGATCAAACCCGGTGGCACATGGGTTCTGCTGAACTTGACCTTGAATTCCTCCCAGGTCATCATCTGTCCTCCGGTCATTGCACGAACACTGTTCCACCATGCTCTTGCATCTCTGGCTAGATAGTGGGTGGCGAACAGAACTTTCTCGTTAGCTTCCACTCCGGTGACTTCTAGGTTGTTCTCCATGGTTTGCAGTCAATCATCTGCATCTAAGGGCTCTTCCGACTTAGTGAAAACAGGTGGGTTGGTGTTCTAGAAATTCTTGAGCTTAGATCCATGGTTGTCCTGATTTCCTTGGCCTTGATTTTTGTGGGCCAGCTGAGCTATCTACTGAAGGGTGGCTAGGTTGGCTTGACATTCCGCTCTTTCAGCTTCACGGTCAAAAAACAGCATTTGCAGAATCTGTAACATCGGGTCCGGGGATGAACCACTTCCTTCGCGTGGCATCTGAAGATTGAGATAGATCATGAGAAAAGAGGGAAATTTCTAAGGTTCAGGGACTTTGAAAAGTTTTTAAAGTTTGACTCGGATTTTTCTACAACTTGCTTTTCATTCATTCATTCATAGCACATGATACAAACACACACCACAAAACAAGAAAAATAGATGGTTTTAAGAACCATTCTGGAAACTACGATACAGTGGGACCGAATACAACTCACTACGCTAGTTCTCAAGTGCCACTACTCCTTGGAGTCGGTGTAGTCGTCATCCTCATCATCCTCGTCGTCATCGATGAAGGCGAAATCATCCTCATCGGTGAAGAAGTCCATAGCCTGATCCTCCAGAAAATCATCGTCATCGCTGAGATAGGAGTAGGGGTTTCCACGAAGATCTTCTCCGGCATTCTCCCTTTTCTCCAACTGCATGTCTCTCTCGTGGATGGTCTCCTCCAAATCCGAGATACGGTGGCGAAGACGGGCAATGATGCGCTCCTTCTTGTCAAGCTGACAGTGGCGAGACTTGCGATCCTTCGCTAGCATGGCGATGGTCTGATCCTTCGTCTTGATGATGGCGGACTTGTGGTTGGAGTAGTCACGACAATTATCCAATTCCTGCTGACGATCATACATCATGAATCTAAGGTGGTCCAACTGGGTCTTCAGCTCATGGTGGTATGGGGCTTCCAGTGGTTGTCCCATAGCATCACGCCTTGGACAAAACTCAAAGCGGGTACCCTTGATCTGGTTGATACTCTGCCCACACAGACGGGCAAGAGCTTCCTGCATGGCCCTGGCAAGTCCATCGAGCCAGTTGTTCTCTCTTAAGGTGAACTGAATTCCCTCGGCAGTGGGAGGTTCAATCTTTCCTCGGAGACTTGCAACAATTAGCCACTGCAGATCTTCTCCTCCTTGATCATTGAGCTGAGCTCCAAAGAACTCGGGGTGCGGACGCTCCAGAAGTTTCGAAAGCTGGTCCAAATCCCGCTCAAAGATGAGGTCTCCTCCATTCCCCAACTGATAAAATTTGTTGTACTTCACGTCCATCTATAAGAATATAGGATGAGTAAGTTAGTAGAGTGATCAAGTGTGTCAAATTTTAGGTATTTTGCAAGATTTTTTGAGGAACATGAATTTTTATGAAAGAAACAAAGTGATAAGAATTGGAATAAGTTTTTGTAAATATTTCCTTCCTTTGGTTTTGAAACTAAGTTTTTGATTCAAACGTCCATTCTAACTAGGGTCTCCAATGGTCAGGATGGCTCTGATACCAACTTGTCAACACCCAGATTTTTAATCCCAGATTCCTATTATGCCATACATCGCAATCCCAGGATTACCATTTTTGCGAGACATAAAAGATTTGGATATCGCAGTACATCATCCATTACAAACCATACATAAGGTCTTACACAAATAAGGATCTCATGATCCAGTTCTTAATACAACTCAAGCAGCGGAATAACATAATAATAAAGGTAGAGTAGGCGAAGCTCCATCTTCGGGGTCACAGGCAATGCTGATGATGGGAGATGATCCTAGTTGTCGTAACCTTCCTGGGGTCCTTCGTCCTGGTACTCCTCTTCATAGTCTGGCCACGGGAATAGCCAGGGACAAAGCCATGAGTACTCTTTACTCGCAAACTAATACTAACAAGTGAAGGGGGTTTTTGTAGTAGGACACTAAGCTCTAGGGTTGTTTTGCAAAAAGCCAGATTTACTTCTACTAAGTTCAGAAGCAAGAAAAGCTCATTGAAATTTTATAACACCTAAGTGGGAACTTGAATTTCATATCACAACTCTGTTGTGGTCAAGTCAAATTCTCAATTCATTTCATAAGTCATTTTGAAAACATATGACGGGGGAACACTATGGCCACTCCAACTGTCTATAACCGCGGATGCGGCTATTCGAATAGTTTGACACTTTGTAAAGATTGTAAACTTTCACCACAACATTCGATACATCCGTCAGGAAAAAATCCTGAATTCACCATACTCAGTATGCGGATAATCAATCCTAACCTTTCAATTACACGCCCTAGTATAGGCACCTCTCCTGTGAGTTTGGCCTCCCAACCATGACCAACTGTCATCTTGGGTACTGCACAGGTGGACAATCTTCACAAGGTAGCCTTAGCTCAGACCTTGGCCATGAGGAACCCATACTAAGGTATATAAGTTTCCAGTCAAGCCCTACCCAATTTTCGGGTATTGTGGTTGTACGGTAAAATTGTAATGGTATCGCATCCAGACAACCATCAGTTTTATAAAGGGCTAAGGCTTATGCCTCAACATTTTCATCATCAAAATCATCTGGTGTTCGGAAACACATGTCAAAACATCTCAGTAGAATGACTCATCATTCTAAGGTTTTCATAACCATTTTCCACCAAGTATTCCCATCTAGAGTTGATCAAGTTTTATGCTGAGCACTAGCATCTACGAGTGAGGTTAAATACTAATGAGGGGTGGTAAACTAGTGAAGTTTAACTAAGTACAATCTCATGTCTTAAGATGACATGAATATTATCTAGCTTAGGCCAAATTTAATTCTCTTTATCCAACCTTCCATTATCTTTCTAGTATCAACAATTCACTATGTAACTCTAAGAGAAAGCTTTGATAAATACATAAAGTGTAAAGCTTGCAAATAAAACTAGGATTGGGTTATCAAGTGGGTATGATCACATATGCTTAAGGCATCTAGTGGTCATGGTAACAAGCAAGTATTAGCTTGCATAGGTCAACTTGATTAGTAGGGCTTGCCAGTATTGGCTTGCATAAGTATCAGTATAAGCTTGCCTTGCGCAGAGCAGTGGTTGAAGTTCTCCTCGGCTTCTTCTTCGTAGTATCCTCCTTCCTCCTTGTATCCTTGGTCGGTACTAGCGTCTATGAATAAATACGAGGTACATAATCACCAAACAATACTTAACTATTTTCAATCATCACAAAAAGGGGGTTCTATAGATGATCTAGTATCATCACTAACATTACAAGATTATAGCCTTTGTCTTATTTATTTTATTTTTAGAAAAGTAATTTCTACTCATTGAAAAACTACCTAAGATTTAATATTCTCCAACTCAAACATGGGATCATGTTGACACATGTCATCACCACATATTTTAGTACATGGGAATGTGATTTAAAGTGGTTTCACAATTTAATAAGGTTTAACCTTTTTATTTTAAATAATTAAAGTGACTAGAAATGCCTATGTGGCATTCTTTTATTACTTGAATATTATTTCTATAAGTAAACCCAAATGTTTTTATATATTCTAAAAGGTATGATCAAATATGATTTGTGAGAGTTGGAATAAACTCAAAAGCTATTATGGTTGAAATTTGAAAAATGTTTGAATGCAGAAAAGCTTCTTCCTTGTTATTTTTACCAAGGTTGATATACAGATCCAAATGATTTGAATCCAACAGGCTTGGATTAAGCATTTCAATACCTTTCTAACAAAATTGGTTTCATGCAATTTGGTTCATTGAATTGAGCTGGGTTGATTTTTTAAACTTGGTACAGAACTGAGTTTGAATTAAAATAGAAAAAGCTAAATTCAAACTGTTAGGCTGCGCGGGAGATGTTAATGGGCCGGCCCAGTGTCACTTCGCAGCGCGGGGCTCAACTGACAGGGGGGTTCTACCGGTCAGTGGCTCATAACACGCGAAGCGGTACGGGGCGATGTGGTGCATTGGATTAGAAGTGAGATGAACGGCTGAGGGTCATCGTCGATGATGAACTTGTCACCGACGAGCTCGAACCCTAGCGGCTCGGTGGGGGTGCATAGGGGGCATACCGGGGCTCCAGTGACGACGGGGAGGCAGGCAAACGACGAATTTGACGACGGCGAACTTAGGGATGGTCGCGGCAGCTCCGAGGGTGGTCGAAATCAACGGCTCCCTTCTTCTCCAGAGGCGGCCTGCTCCGGCGCAATTCCGGCGAGCTGCTGCTCCTCATGCTCTGGCTAAGGGGTGGAACTATCAGTGATGTGAGGGGAGTGAGATGGTGTGAAGGAATCGAGTGGGGGTCATCTCCTTTTATAGGCTCGACGGCGAGACCGAGAGGGATGGGCTGGCGGCGGTGGCGACACAACTACGGGCGGATAGAGGCATGGCCGAGGTTGGCGATCGACGGACGGTCTCTTGGCGATGCTCTAGAGCTTAAATGCGCGTGTAGGGGCGGTGGTAATCGGTCGGGAACGTGCGATGCTCTGCGAGGCAGAGGCGGCGAACTCCGCGGTGAGCGGTGGCTACGGGGTACGGGCGGTGAAACGAACATGTCTTGTGGTCTCCTGGGACGGTGCGGTGCATGCTGGCGGGCGGCGAGGGCTCGAGGTGGTCGGGTTGCGTGGGAATGGCGCGTGCTCTGCGGTGCGCGTCGGCATGGTCGACAGCGGCGCGGGCGCGACATTCCTGGCGGTTCTGGTTGCTGTGTTCGAGCTAGGGCTGGTCGAGAGGGGGCAGTGAGGCATGGGTTGCATGCTAGGCAAGGTTGGCACGACTAGTTCTTCTCCTAGCTTGTTGTCCATACTGTGGTGACATGGTGAGGCTCGGCCTGCTCACCATTGATGGCATTGGCAAGCTCACAGTGGTGCTAGTGGTTAGTTAAGGGTGCTAGATGATCTACTAAGGCTAGTGGTAACTATAGAGGGAACAAGGTTGGCCCAAAACACTGGTCAACATAGTGTTTTTGATTTTGTTGATTTGAATCTGCAACCTGTTTAATGAAATGGCCGCATGAACTTGAGTTTTGAATTTTGAAAAGATTTTTGGTGGGTGTGTGTTGAGGATTCTGTGGGTGCTTGGGTTTTGAAAATTGAGCTTGTTTGAGTGGTTTTTGAAATAGTGGGATCTTCCCATATGAAATAGATTCAATTTTAAACTGTCATTTAAACTAAGCATTTAAATGTTTTTGGATGGTCACAAAGTGGGCCTTGGTACCTTATTATGAGTACTATCAAGGGCTGCAAAGATCCATACATGTTTCTGTTAAGTTCTGAAACTTAGGGATAGCCAAAGTAGGCATGGAAGTTAATTTGGCAAAAATAACCATTCATTTAATTTATTTGTTTTGACTTGTTTGTCTTTGGTGAACGTTTGGGGATTATTTAGATGATGTTTATTTCACCTAAGAATCATTTTACAAGCAAAGAAACATAGAACCATGGCAATTCAAAAGAATCCAAATTTTAATACACACACATATGAATGCTTTCATACTTTTAATTGGAAAAGTTTTTGTTAACCCTAATTTTGATGATTAGAGTTTGATGATCCAAGTTTAGTATTTTTGGGATGTTATAGTGATGTGAATCACCAAAATGGGATTTTGCCCCTCCACTTGGAGAGATATTCTCTGGGCCTCCCGGATGATACGATTCGGAAAGCATGGCCATGCACGACTCGGTTAAGTGTTAACCGAGGCGATCGACTAAGAGTTAGTCAGATGAATCACTTATCTCGGATCGAGAAGAGAGTCGTACTATTTAAGGGATGACAATTATTCGCCTATAGCATGACAAGGTATATCGTGAGGCAAAAGGGACTCGGACGCAAGTCGTATTGGAAAGGCAAGTCGTCATGACTATTTGGTACTTGGGAGTCGGCACGTTCTGCTAGGAGCCGCTACCGACTGATCGATTGAGAGTCGGACTCCAATCGTGTCCAAGTAGCCATGAGCCTGCGGGGTCACACACTTAAGAACGGGAGCAAGATCGGATTGGATCTGAACTGGAAATCTGGTTGGGTTGGACCCGAGCCGGATTAGGACTGAGTTAGTGAGTTGGACTCATGGTGACTAATATTATATGGGCTTTAGTGAATGGGCCGCGCGAGCATAGCCCACGTTCACTCCCTATATATAGTGGAGCACCATAACCCAGAAAGGTTAATGGTTGATCGGTTAGGTCATTCCATGTGTTGGAAACCCTAGCTCCACAGCAGTCCTGTCGTCGTACCGAACCTAGCAGTTCGCTATCGGTGCTCCTCCTTGCACTTGTGGATACCAGCAGAGGTGTTGTACGATCAGCACCAGGACGATCGGATCGCAAAGGACTGCACTGCATCAACTGACGCGCTTCATCAGTAGTCCGCAACTGCGCGTCTAGTGGTAAACCTCGTGGCCTTCTACCTCAGCTGGATCTTGGGATCACCACGTTAGAGGAAATTTTTTGTTTTATCTCCGCGTGGTCCAACATCCATCATACACACGTTTCTTCTAGTATGAAGATGACACGTGGGACCCAGCAGCCTGATTAAATGGCAGATGCATCGAGCGACACTATCAAGTTCGGAACATGGAAGGAAAAAATCCATCACATAAACGATTCCTCTAATGTGAGGCAGACAAGCGGGACCCAGCAGCCTGACGAAACGGAAGAGGCTTCAAACAATCTTATCAAGTTCAAATCAGGGAGGCACGACCAAAAAGTGTGGTCCGCTAGAGTCACTAACGTCCTGGACCCACACGCAAAAAAAATACTTCGGCGAGTCAACATCTTGCGAGGAAGCGGAAATCTTACTTCTGCCACGCGGCCGACGAGCTTCTTCCATGTTTTTAGCGGTTTTGTCATAGTAGAAGGGCGTGTAACCGGGAAAAAAAGTTTTGCATCGTCCACGATTGAGCCAAGATTTTCGTCACGGAAGAGGCACCTTCTACGACGACCGACGTGCCCAGCCGTTGCGGAAGGAAACATTTCTTATAGTGTGTGTCCACGGATATGGATGACTTGGAGCATATTTTCTCGATCATATACAACTATAATTAAAGTTTACTGTTATAATTTGACTTGTATGTGATATGACTAGTAAGTTGGATAACCACCATGGAAAGAATGAATAAAAATGCCAATTGTGTGAGTTTTCTCGGTAGGACTTTCTCGTTTGGTCTTGAGGGGAAATACCAGGATGGGTATGCTTGATGGTAGTGCTAGGTTGGTTCCGCATAGGTCTTTCTTATATCTTTCTGATAGCCAACAGTTGTATCGAGTCTCTATAAGTTGTTTAGTGCATGCTTTGCTGCCTCTTTGGCCAATCATACCTATGTAGGCGAGAGCCACCGAATTCTAAGTCTCGCCGTGTACTAGTCTCAGTACTGACCGCTCTCTTTTTTCTTTGCCCTTTGTCGGCACCCCTTTTGTTTAGAAGGTTTGAGATCATCATCGTTAGCTTGGTTACCCTTATGGCTTGGCCTAGGCAGGGTTATGGACGCCATTGGTTATTTTTCAGGGCTCTTTGCCCCATTTGCTTTTTATCCGTAGTCGGATGTTGTATCGTCTTTAACGTGATTTGGATCTTTGTACTGCATATCTGTATTTTTAACTCTTTTGAGTCGTTGTTGTATATGTATGTTCTGTGGGTTCCATCATGGATTATCGTGTAATGATATTACTTCGTTTTCCACCCGCACACAAGTGTCTGGTGGGCATCTTTGAATCATGTCTATGTGGGTTTGGCGGGAATCGCTAAAACTTGCATAGGGCCGATTCGAGGGTGTTAGAATGTGGTATCAAAACTCAGCAGTTGCGATACCCCACTGGTCCAGCCTAGCTAACTGACATTATAGAGTGCCAAAACTATTTTGAAAAATTGGTTGGATATATCTGATTAGGTCTACTTTTACTCCTTACCTCTTTTCTATTCCTTCTTACCTTTGCGTGTTTCAATCTACTCTCTTATCTTTTCTTCATGTACAGGCATTCTCGTGGTTGGGTTTCCGTCGTACCTTCAGGGTTTATCTTCCTTCCTCTTGTAACGGTGTTGCTACATCCGGTCTTCATGATATCTGAGGAATTTTCCTCTGTTGTACCTTTCAATTGACCGGAAAGTCACAATTTTTTCTTTGTATCTTCTAGTATTTTCCGACACGATGACGACATCATCTACGTCAGATCCGATGAAGAGTCTGCATTACTCCTTTGTTTCTGAACATCGCTTCTCGAGATCTTCAGTCTAAACTCCGAGAGTTGGTTGCATAATTTTTCGGGATGGATTCACAACCATACCACTACACTTACTATTCGCTTGTGTACCTTGAATTAGTGGATCAATGCAATCTTACTCCTTCCATGGAAGTTAGAGGTTTCCTTATATTTTGAGACCTTTACCTTCGTCTTTTGTTTCTCTAGAGTGCTCTCTCGATGAACGGGAGCATCGACCTCTTGTTGGTGGTGTTGCCGATTTCAAGATAGAGAAAGAATCTTTGCTAGTGGTGTCGCGAAGATCTACATGAAGCAAGAAGAAATAGATCATCACCTTTCTCCCATGTACCATGAGGCGGATCTGGGTGACGAGATCCTTTGTGAGTGGTGTCGAATTGTAGCATCCTGGAAAACTACTACTAGAAAATCGTCTGTTATTTACTACTTTGTGCATTATCATGAAATCATGCATATTTTCTCGAATTCATTTCTGAGCATAAAATTATTTTATTAAACACCATATTTTGTTTGCTAAATTATTTGTACGGTTTGATATACATAAAGTCCTCCTCCTTTTTCTTAATTTAAAATTAAACAAAATAGTATTTTCCGATCAATTATAAAATCGCAATAGATTTTCTTAATTTATTAATACTAAAAACCTGAAAAGCATGTCTAAAGTTTTGGTCCAGAACTAGACTCATCTGATCTTTGGACTATATAAATACTCTAATCCCCTTATATTTTCTCCCTGATCCCTAGTCCCAAAATCTGTCCAAATATAGATCTCAAAAATCCATACTTCTTCCCTTGTAGCATCCCCTTATATTTTGCCACCGCGTCCATGATTCTCTTCGTATTCTGCTCTGCAAAGTGGATGCGTTTCTTCTTCTCTACATGGACTCGTGAGTACTAATGCCATCTAATTTTAATCTATTTTATTTCTTAGGGAAACTTTACCGGGCCGATCCATTCGATTGCTTCAAACGGTCCGTTTGTGTCTATTTGGATCGGCCCGCAGTTGATATTGGGAGGGGGTCCGGCCAGTTACGTCCAGCAGCACGACCCATTTGTCCGGCCTGGGTGTGGCATACTTTTTTTTGTAAATTCAAACACAAATAGTTCACGGTAAAAACTGGCAAAGTTCATACTTAATTTTCATTCAACATATAAAGAACGGAATTTAAACTACTCCTAGCCCTAGATACCGATCTTCGCGCGCCGGCGCCGCCTCGTCCATCTATGGGTCGAGGTCGATGTACTCCGGCGGCGTTCAGAGGTTGGGCGGCGGCAGGGCCGAAGCGGGAGCGGGCGCAGGTGGATTGATCACCTGCCCAGGCCACGGAGCCCAACCGTTCTAGAGGTGTGCCAGCTCCATCCCCACCTTCGGCGCGATCGGAGGAACCCATCCCGGCAGCGATGACGGTGGAGGAAGCTAGGCATTCGCCTGCGCCACCATGGCGGTGAGCTAGACCTCTTTCTCGAAGCTGATGTCGTTGGATTGTCGACAAGTACGCCATAGGGGGTCCTAGTGGCGTTGGAAAGAAGAGGTGTGAGACATCGGATGTTCCAAGAGCGGTGAGCACAAGTTTACCCAGGTTCAGATCCGACTGCGGTGATCTGATCTTACTCCTGCTAGCAACCCAGTAATATATCGGCGTAAGCCGAATGTTACAACGGATTAAAGAGAGGTTCGCCTGTGCGAGTTGGTTGTGGTTTTCTATCGAGTTGTGTTGCCCTAAAGGCTCCCATAGGGCCGGTTTATATAGTCACCGGGGCCTGGGGTTATAGGGAGAGACATATCCGGCTAAGTTACAGAGTTGGTAACTACGTATAACTTGGACAAATAAGTAATACTTCAGGCCTAAGTCGGTAACTCTTCTGGGCCTTGTCGTAGCCGGAACTAGATCCTCCTCTTTCTCTGACTGGGTCGCCCGTGAAGCAAAGCTCTAACCCGTTAGTGGGCCACCATGGTCAGCGAGTCCTGTGGGTATACCCAGAAAGTATATCCCCAACAATAGCCCCTGGAAGTCTCCAAGATCTGAAGTCAGATAAATCGTCTAGCTTGATGTTTTCTTCTTGAGAATCTTGAAGGGTTCCCGAAAAACTTCTTTCATTGATGTAGGATCCAGAGTCAGTTGAGTCGGATATATTCTGCTTTGACCTTGATTTTTCTGTTGCTTGATTTGAAACATAAGCCGGATTTTACAGCAGCGTGCTGACTGACAACTTTACAGGTCAGATCCCATCACTGACAGGATTTCCATCAGCACGATCGTTGGTGGGTACGTTCCTTACGGAACGGAATGCTATTTCAATGCCTGCGCGAAAATCGAGGGGGCGGAAGAGTCGCGAGGAAGCTAACTCCCCCTCTCCTATATGCGTGGCGATAATCGCGCATCTCACCGCACGGATCTTGGTTTAGAGGCAAATAAGAGGAGAGAAAACCCTTCTTCTCAGATTCACTTCTCCGTCGATTCACTCATTGCTTCCTCATACTCCTCGAGCTCTCTGCACTAGTTCCCATCTGCCATTCGTTTGAGAAAAAATCTCTCCTTCCCCCACCAACCCATCTTCCTCCAAGAACTATGGCATCTGCCTCGTCCTCTGGAACAGCGGCGGCGGGTTCGTCGGCGGCGAACGAGAAAAAGATGCGGGTATGTGGATCCCGAGCGCCATGGACACTGCGGAGCTCCAAGTCATGGAGGATGAGGGGTTCATCGCTGCTGGCGCGTGGCGAAGCGCTGCTGGACACGCCATCCCCGCGCCGAAGGACAGCGAGATGGTGTTGTTCAGCACTCACATCGACCGCAGCCTCAGTCTGCCACCGTCGGACTTCTTCATCGAGGTCCTCAACTACTACGGTGTGCAACTCCACAATCTTCCTCCCAGCTCTGTGTGAGGGGTTTCTTGGCATTAGGCCAAGTCTCGCCCTTTTCCGATACTATTATGGTACCCGGAAGAATTCCATCAGTGTCGATGTGCCTTATGTCACCAGCACTCTTAGCTTAGGAGGAATCGAATCTATCCTAGGATTAATGCTAGTGAGTCCGTCAAAAGTTGGGCCGGAACTTTGTTTTACCATAAGGATATTCCGGCTCTGGGTAAGGCGGAAGGACTTCCGGCGTTCGCCAATGGCACCGCTCCCCACCGGGATTCATGGTATGCGGATGTGCCGGAGCTGTCGGATATTTTGATTCTCGCCAAGAGGCGGATCGAATTTATGATGAAGCATGAGGGGCTTCATGGATACGACTTGATCCACTGCTGGCTGGAGTGCCGGATTTAGATTCTCCAGCACCATGGAGACCACCTCATGCACCAAATCACCGGCGACAAAAAGGACAGCATTAAGGTCAGCCCGAACCGTCTCTCGCCGAAGGACTACAGGACCCTCACGCAATATTTGGTCAAGGAAAGAGTGGAACGAAAAGTTCTGGAAGTTTCCATGAAGATGTATATATCCAATAGTCCTCTGACTCCGGTAAATATTTCGACTCTGCTTTCATGTTTCATCACTTTCTTTGGTTCTTTCTCCGACTCTATTTTTATCGATGCTTTTCCGATTCTATCAGCTCGAGAAACTCTCCGAGTCCCAGCTAGCTCCACTAGAGGGCTATGCTTCAGATGACCCGGAGGCGACGGAGGATGATGAGGTGCAATAAGTTGCCGCCTACGCCTCCAAGAAGCGTAAGGCGAAGGAAGTTGTCGCTGCTGGTAGCCAAGTGCTGCCAGTAGTTAAAAAGTAAGCATCTCACCTTTTATTTTTAGTATTCTTATACCTTTGTTATCTTTCCAGAGCACACCTAATACTTAGGATTTTTGCGTTCAGGAGTTAAATCATCGTTGAAGAGCAAGATTAAGCCGGAAAGCAAGCCAGGCAAGCAGCTGCGTCAGCAGAATCTTGTTGTCTCTCCAGTTGTGCCACCATCGACCCCATCCACTACTCCATCAGTGCAGGGAGCTTCTGCATCCCCTGATGCTAGTAAAACCTCGAAAGCCCTGGTCATCGTACATGGCCAGGCAACTGACAAGGGTGAACCCAAAAAGGGCAATGATCCCATGGTAATGACCACAGGTATAGCGACTATAGTGGTCGACTCAGCTGTTCCTGGCCTCAAGAGGAAGGAGAAAGAAGAGATCCTCAAACTAGCTCAGTCCAGTCTTGAGAAACAAATCTTGACCCTAGAAGCAGCGAGTCAAGAGGAGGAAGATGTCAAGCTGTTCAGCCTCCTGGACCAGATTTTGGTCCAGGATGCTAAAGTCGGATCTGGCGAACTTCCAGCGACGGATGTTCCGTCCCTCACCCTTACCGAGAAGGTGTTTCACAGCACCAAGCCCGGATTCGAAAATTTGCACCTGGAACACATTGTAAGTTTCCAATTCTTATTTGCATTTATTATCATATCCTCTATCCCCAAGCATAAAGTCGGATAAAGATCATTGGACTCGGGTTGATGATTTTAGGTTTCAAAAGAACGATGTAGTGTAGCCCCCAAGGCTTGTGCTGTAATTTTACTTAGTTAAATTTGCAGCCCCAGTCTTAGTAGCCACCTGACGGTATTCCATCTCTAAACTTACAGAAAATTGCATCTTCCAACCAGGAATTGCTCAAGAATATTTCCAACAAACGCAAAGAAATTATAGCTTTTGCGCTTTGAAAATTCAAAGTTAAAAGTTGAAAAGGAAGCAGAAGGTAAACTTTTTCGGCTTCCTCTTTATAAGTTAAATATTTTTGTCATAGTCGGAGTTTGCGTTATCCGACTGATACTTTTGTCTTTGTAGAATTGTTGTGCCAATCCAACAAGATGGTGGAGCAGGCCGAAAAATTCAAAGTCTTGGAGGCAGAGAATACTGAACTCCGGCAAAAACTTGAGACCCTAACTGTGGCGTCGGAGAAATCCGTAGCTGCAGTTTTGGAATCAAGCAATCACGAGACCTTGAGGCTCGAGAATCTCCTAGCCCTCTGAGATAAAGAACTTGCTGATCTCAAGAAGGAGTTTGATATCCAGAAGGATCTTGCCTAGGCCTCAGCAAGTGAACTAGACAGCCTCCACAAGGAGCGTGCTGAATGGAATCACTGTGCTTGGTAAGATTTCTGAATCTTTTCTTTGTGTTATTCATTTTTCGACTTCTGTTTAGTCGAAATTTTTACTTTTGGTTCTTTCCCAACCCCCTTCAATCTTCCGACTCTTCCACTTCTGAACCTTACCTCGAGCCCATCAAGCTCGTCGGAGATGTCTTGTTCGACTTCCGCCAAACTCTAGAAGAGGCTGGCGAAGCCGTCAAGCTTTCCGATTTGCACAAAATGTCAGTGCCCAAGGTGAGGGACAAAATGAAGGAGATTCCGAAGCTGATTGAGGACTGGAAGATCTCCTATGCTCAGACTGCTTTGCAATCAGCTCTGACGATGGTGATGAGCCACCATAGCGAAATGGAAATCTGGCACGTCACCAAGGGAATTGACGAGGATGATGATGAGGGTAACCCGCAAGATATCAAGGCCATCCAAGAATCTTGTACATGTTATGCTTGTTGGGTGGCGGAGATGACCAACTATACAACGCCATTCTTCGAATCAGTCGCTGCACCTCCTTCTCCTCAAGAGCCAGAGATCAGTAATGCTTCTGAGTCTGAGGTCGAGGGCGACACTGCTGATGACTCCAGTATTCCACCTGCTTCATCACCATCGCCTACAGCATAAACATTTTTCTTTGCATTATCTGAAACTTATGGCAATGTAATGATGGCTACAATATTTATTTTGTGTTGGTCTGTAGAAACTGATGCTTTTACTATCTTAGCACTTTTTTATATATATTTTTATACTTTGTGCTTGAAATTTTTTGAAGCACTCTTTTCTTATGCCTATACTTATCGGTTTATCTGGCTCTCTGCCTCGTCCCTTTTATGGGTCGGCCAACCTTTAGCACGGAAACTTTGTCGAGCAACGGAGCGCAGTTGCTAAACCAGTTTAAACTCGAAAACAATGTTGGCCTCCCGTACCAACAACTCATTACTCGGAAAATACCCGCGTCTAAGCAATCAGATAAAGAATCAAAGCATAGGTAATAATTTAAACTTTGTACCCTAAGGTAACATTTTTAGATTGTTCAAAAATTGTAACCAGAACAAACATGAGCATAAAGTACTTTCAAGTATTCTGGGATTTTTGAAAAAATTACATGCTCTTTTGGAAATAAGATGGCAAAAACATCTCAAAAATAAAAATATGAGGGAACCAATACTTTATTTCACTTTGAACATGTACATATATGATTACAAGGAAATATAACTAAGAATAGAAGGGACGTAGCTATGCAATATTCCATGGACGGTCTATTTCATGCGGGTCTGTGCTGCCACCAGCTCTCTTCCTTTTCCGAGTATCAGGTCTTTCCTTAACAGGTCTCATGTCTGTTAAATAATATGACCCATTATGCAGAACTCTGCTAACCATAAAAGGTCCTTCGCAAATTGGGGAAAGTTTGTGCTTTCTCTTTTGCACAAGTCGGAGAACTAAATCGCCTTTTCTGAAAGAACGGTTTTGCACTCTCTAACTATGATACTTGCATAACTTCTGCTGATATGCTATAGATCTCTATTCAGCAACGACGCATACTTATTCAATTATATCGATATCATCTTGCCGAGAAACTTCTGCATCTTCTTCGATATACGCTTTGACTCGTGGAGCTTGATGGATTAGATCACTCGGAAGAACTGCTTCTACACTGTAGACCAAGAAGAAAGGAGTATAGCCGGTTGATCTGTTAGGAGTTGTATGTAAGCTCCAAATCACAGATGGTAATTCTTCCGCCCAAGCCCCCATGGCCCGACGAAGCGGTGCCTCGAGGCGAGGTCAGATTCCTTGTAGAATAAGGCCATTAGTTCTTTCGACTTGTCCATTGGCTTGTGGATGTGCGATTGATGCAATATCGAGTCGGATCCCTTGATCTTCACAGAATTCGGCAAGTTCCCCCATGTAAAATTTGCTCCTGTTGTCCGTAATTATACTGTGCGGATATCCGAATCTGATGATCACGTCCTCGACGAATCTTCTGGTTGTGGATCCATCGCAACTTGTTACGGGTTTAGCCTCAATCCATTTTGTGAACTTATCCACCATCACTAGTATGTGAGTGAATCCAAATTTTGTCGTGCGAAACGACCCTACCATATCAAGCCCCCCACAGCGAATGGCCATGTAATAGGGATTGTTCGAAATTGCCCACCCGAAACGTTTGCCTGATGAGCGTACTTTTGGTAGCCCTTGGATGCTTTGACCATTTTATCGGCGTCTGCCTTAGTGGTAAGCCAAAAGAATCCGTGTCGAAAAGATTTTGCCACTAAGGATCTGGGTGCAGCATGGTGACCACACTTGCCTTCGTGGATTTCTCTTAAGATTTCCACTCCTTCTTCCAAAGAAATACATCTATGAAACACGCCAAAAACACTCCTCTTATAGAGCTCACCATTTATTATAGTGTATGCTTTTGCTCGTCGGACAATCTGCCGGCTCAAGACTTCTTCTTCCGATAATTTTCCGTCTATCAGGAAATCTAGATAGGGTTTTGTCCAGATGGGAATTATAGCCAGAACTGATATTAAAGGTGAATCGGATTTCGTCGGATAGTCCTCATCAACTCCGACTATGGAGGGGACCCTTAAATGCTCTAGAAAAGCTCCATCCGGTACTTGTTTCCGCTCAGAACTTATCCTTGATAGTGCATTTTCTTCCTCATTTTCTGCTCGAGGGATGTGTTAAACCTCAAAGCACTCGAACGATTTAGATAGTTCATCCACAACAGCTTTATATGCTTCCATGTGCTTGTTTGCATTGCAGATATCGGATACTTGCTGAGCAACTAAATCCGAGTCTCCATTACACATGAGTCTTGATATGCCATTGTTTTTGGCCATGTGTATTAGATGTAGCAGTGCTTCGTACTCGGCAATATTATTGGTTGCCGTGAAGTGTATTTGCAACACATAGAACAGCTTATCTCCTTGGGGTGATTTGAGCACCACGCCAGCCCCCGAGCCTCCTCGTGCTTTTGATCCGTCAAAGTGAAGGGTCCAAAATTCCGAGTCTGGAGGGCCTGTGTTTTCTGCCGTTTCTGTCCAATCAACAACAAAGTCGGCAAGAATTTGGGACTTGATCGTTCTACGTGGTTTGTACTCAATGTTGAAAGCTGCAAGCTCTATTCTCCACTTTGCGACATGTCCTGTGGCATCGTGGTTGTTGATTATATCTCACAGAGGAGCTGTTCTCACTACTATGATCTTGTGATCTTGAAAATAGTAGCGTAGCTTTCTGGATGCAAAGAACACTCCATAGGCTAGCTTCTGATGATGTGGATACCGTTGCTTTGATTCTGTCAGGACCTCACTTAGATAATAAGTTGGACGCTGCACCTTATGATCGTGGCCTTCTTTCTCGCGCTCAACTACTGTTACCACACTTATGACCTTGTTGGTCACTGCAATGTAGAGTAACATAAGTTCCTGAGGTTCTGGCGCTGCGAGAACTGGTGGATTTGAAAGCAAATCTTTCAAACTTTGCAGTGCAATTTCAGCTTCTGGGGTCTAGACATATTTGCCGGTTTTCTTCAAGAGTTTATATAAAGGTGCGGCTCTTTCACCAAGCCGGTTGATGAACCGACTCACTTCTGCAATGAAACCAGTGAGGCACTGTACGTCCTTCAGGCGAGTCGTCCTGGTAATATTTAAGATAGCCTTGATTTTGTCCTGGTTCACCTCGATGCCTCGCTCAGAGACGATGAAATCTAACAATTTTCCTGTTGGAATTCCAAAAAACACTTCTTTGGATTTAGCATCATGTTGAATTTTCGTTGACTAGCAAACGTTTCATCCAAATCGGAAATTAAAGTTCCCTCTTGTTGGACATAACTGCTATGTCGTCTACGTATACGTGGACGTTGCGTCCGATTTGGTCATTGAGACAACGTTGCATGGTACATTGATATGTTGCTCCTGCGTTCTTTAAGCCAAAAGGCATAGTTATGTAGCAGAAGGTTCCAAAAGGAGTGACGAAAGACGTCTTAATTTGATCCGACTTTTACATCGGTATTTGATGATATCCGGAATATGCGTCGAGAAAACAAAGTAATTCCGACCCTACCGTTGAGTCGATAACTTGATCGATTCTTGGCAAAGAAAATGGATCTTTTAGGCATGCCTTGTTCAAAGCGGTATAATCAACACACATCCTTAAATCAATGGTGTCCTTTTTAGGGACAAGTACAGGATTTGCCACCCAATCTGTATGGATGACCTCTGTTATAAAATTCGCTAGCTCTAAGCGGGCTAATTCCTTGGCTATTGCTTTGCGCTTTTCATCACCAAACCGTCGTAAGGACTATTTACGGGTTTAGCGTATGGGTATACATTAAGAGAGTGCTAGGCAAGTTCCCTAGGTACTCCGGTCATGTTAGATGGCTGCCATGCGAAGATATCACTATTAGCTTTAAGGAACTCGACGAGCACGCTTTCCTATGCGTGGCCTAAGCCTACCCCTATGTTCGTCGTCTTGGAGGGATCATCTTCCTTCAGCGACGTCTTCTTCGTCTCTTACGACGCCTTGAACTGCAAACTCGGCTTCAGTATTACGTTCTTCATAGCGGGCATCTCAGACGGATTAATGGTCTTCTTGATCTCCTGGTACTCCTGGGCGAGTGCAGCATGACTTCGACGAATGCAGCAGATCCTTTGTCGCACTCTCGCGCCTTCCTCGGATTTCCTCGTATGGTGATTACGCCCTTTGGACCTGGAAGTTTAATCATGTTGTAGATGGCGTGGTAAGCACTTTTGAATGGTACCACCTAGAAGGAGAGTGGCTCGGTCCGATAATTTTCTCGGGTTCCGAATGTCACGTCTAGAGTAATATCACCCAGAGAATTTGCCTGTCTCCCTGGTACAATGCCATGGAAAGTTACACTACTGTAACTCAACTGGCTCTCGTGTAGCTTCATGCGGTGGAGTGTCTTGACATAGAGAATATTGATATTGCTCCCACCATCCATGAGTGTTTTTGAGAACTCATAGCCATCAATAAGAGGGTTGACGACCAGAGGATACGTGCCCCGACGATGTGTTTTCCTCGGGTGATCTGAACGATCAAAGGTGATAGTCACTTATGACCAATCCAGGATTTGGGGGACAGCCGGAACCGTGGCATTGAGTTCGTGAATAACCGCCTTTTTGTCCTTATCCGGTTCGGATCCAAGGAAGCAGCCGTATGCGTCTTTCTTAGTCGGAAAAGTCTTCTTTCCATCCGACTTCGGCTCTGTGGCAGCTTCTGCCTCTTCCATGTCGGAATCTTCCTTGGGCTCCTTTCCATACGTATTCGTCGCTTGGCTCTGTAGCCAGCGGATTCATCTTTCTTGATGTCATCATTGAAACGACACTCAGCATTTGTATGGGTAGATCCTCCGTTACTATCCAAGTGGTGGACACATGGATTATGGGCAATGTCAGCCCAGGTATATGTTCTTCTGGGTTGCTGGTCTCCTCTGCCCTGGATTCGGGAAGTTCCTCAGCCTCTTCCGCGGCCGCCTCCGCGCCCTCCTCATCCTCCAGATCCGAATGTTGCGTTGACAGCTGCGTTGTCCGGAGCCAGCTTTTTGTCCGAGGTGTTCTTGCGCTTATGAGTTTCATTTGGCTGTTTGGCTGCATTAGGATTGGCCAGAATATTTAGCAGCCCTTCTGAATCATCATCGGCGTCAGCATACTTACTTGCCATCTCTATCATTTCTCCGAAATCTTTGACATGGTCACGCTTCAGCCTGTGACATAAAAGTCCGACTGGAAGTCGTGCAATAAAAGCTTCTATCGCAGTTGCTCATTTACTACTTCGCAGGAGTTCTTCGTATCGATCCATCGTCCGAGGTAATCCCGGCAAGTTTCTCCGGGTCTTTGGGTGCAACGCTACAAGTCTCCGACTGTGCAGGGCCTCCTGTATGTTCCCTCGAAGTTTGAAAAGAACGCACTTTGCATATTATACCAGTTATGAATTGAATTCTCTGGCAGTTCATTGAGCCATGATCGAGCCGTCTTCATCAACATCAGTGGGAGATATCGGACTGCAACCAGGCTGTTTCCTCCTTTGGCGATACAGCAAGCCTGGAAGAAATCTTGGAGCCAAGTATCTGGCCGAGCTGCTCCGTCATAGGGCTGAATGTGCTTCACGATGCCAAAGTCAACCAGAAATTTTGTCTGACGTATACATGGACCAAAGCACTTGGTTCCCACATTCACATATTCTTCCTCGTACCGCCGCGCTTCTATGTTTCATTCGATGCGATGGCGAGCGTCGTTTGGCGAGAGCGATCTGCGCCTTGGAGGCTCGCGACTTCTGTGCGGTGGAGTCGGATTTCTGCTTCTTCTCTCACCATTGCTGCCTCCGCCCCTGCGGCTTCTGTGGCTACGACGTGACCCTTCATGGTTGACGCTGACTCCGATGCCTGTTTCTTTGGGCATCGTCCCTACTAGATTCAGGATGATCCGGATCATCTCTTCGTCCGGTGTTGCCAGCCGGATGGCTTGGTGGTGGCATCCTTAGCCGATCTTGCTCCTCTCACTGGCAGTGTATTTCCGGGTCTTCTATATAGCGATTATTTTGCCGACGATGGTCCTGATGAGGAACCATTGCCCTGATGGCGTCTTCGGCCGCAGGAGGAATAACTCTTGCCTATTCATGCGCCGATGGAGAGAGTGGTTGTTGGAGACGGTCCTGTAATTATCTTCTTCTCCACGGGGACGGTAGCGCTGAGCCGAATCCCTGCGGAGCCTTACGTCAGCGCTTTGGTCAGCACCAGTGTGGCAAAACTCGGATTTTGAGGCCAGCTTGCCACTGAATGACGCGTCCATCTTCTTCTGCTTTAATCCTTTGTCCAGCAACGCAACGTACTGCTGGACCTGCTGTGGAGACAGATTGTTGGTGAGGATGGCTCGAGCTGCAGCGGCGTTTTCCAGCAGTGTGCTGTAGACTCGGATCTTCTATCCATCTTTTCTGTCGAATAGATCTTTGTGGATATCCGGATTCTTGTTTGCAAGAAACGGACCTCCCCTTGTTTTGTTTGGATGTCTCTTGAAATCTGACTGATATCTGGCAGGATCACTGTCTAACTGCTGTCTCATCTCAACGAGGCATGCAACTTCTTCAAGTAGAAACAAACAGTGTTTTTCCAGGTCATCAACCCTTTTCTCCAGCACCTCTGGCGTAAGATCCGAAGCCGTTGGGATTGGAATTGTGAGAGCATCTCCGTAGATTTCGCGTGCACCCTTGGTGACAACGTGTCCATCGACAGGAGGGTCGATCGGGGTGGGATTAATCGGATCTCCGTCCTGATTCTCCATCTCGATCTCTTCATCAACCTTTTCTTCGTTGGTTTCCTCGATGTCCGGATCTGCCGGAGTCGGATTCTTGTTCTTGTTCTTCTTCTTTGACCGCCCAGTAGCTTTAACGTGCGTACCAGTGGCAAAGACGGCATTTGGTCCGGTACCGGGGGATAAACTTCCGTCGGTACTTTCCGTCATGGTTGTCTTATAGACCTCGGAGGAATCTCCAGTATCCATGTCATCCTGCGAGGTGTAGCTTTCATCCATGCTATCATATGGACTAGGAGGAGTTTCTGGCTCACCTGGTGTTTGTCTGGAGACGTGCTGCTGCTCGTACTCCTCTATCTCCTTGTGATAGGGAAAAGGTGTCCGATCTTTCGATGAGATGATGATAGTCGATTTGGTGGAGTTCGGGCTTGACGATCCGACTACACGTGCGAGCACGAGCGCCAATGCAATCGCTAGGCCAATCTCCTGGAGGTTACCGATCCTGCGGGAACACGATCAGCCTGACCAACGAGGGTCTTAATTCCTACCTGAAATCGAGAACAAGTAAGAACTAATATTGCAATCAAGATATTGCGAATTAAGAGGAAAGCTTTATTGAAAAGGTGGGATCCTGAATAGGTGCGAAGTACAAGAGGCCTCTGCGACGCTCGAGCCTTGGCGAAGTTGCTGCGATGGCTAACTTAATGTCTAAACAAAATCCGAGTCTAGGGTGACGGCTATGGGGAGTATTTAAGGAGAAAAATGTGGGGTTTCGGCCAGCCATGGAAGTGGTGGCCGAATCCAACCCTAGAAGTTCTTTTCCCCTCAAATACGGACTCTAAAAAGTGGCTAATTAAAATCCTGCGAAAATTACATGGGCCTGGCCCAAAATAAAGGTGTCGCGGCACCATATTAAGCTATGGACGAATTCGTGAAGTATTGATCTTGAATATTTCGTCCAAGCCTTCTTTCTTCCTTATGGTGGCCTCAAAGTTCTGAAATCTTCATCCGTGGCCTTCTCTTGGATCATCACATGCTTGCTGCCATCTCCATGCATGGCCATGCTCCAATGCTTGTCCCTCTCATCCATGCTTGGTCCATCATTCCTAAGAGTAAGAAATACATCTGATTTAGGCAGCATCATATTCTCATGTATGTGAGGAATAGTTCCAAGAAACGAAAGTACCTGATAGTTAAGTTGTTTGGCACGAGATCTTGTGATGGGTCCTTGTATATGTGTTGATGTAGGTACAACGGTTGTATCAATAGAAGGGATGTCCACATCACCTTGTCGAAGTCTCGAAGTTCCTGCGAGGTGATTGACTCTGTTGGGGACCCAGGTAAGTCGGCGTTTTCTTCGATTGCGTCTAGGACCGAGTCGCTACCAGCTCCAGCATCGACAGAGTCGGATCCAGTGCTTATGTGGTACACGAAATAGTGCTTCTTCTTATTCATGTTCTTGAAGTAGCGGCACAGCTGATTTCCGCCTCCTCCATCTCAAAGTTATCCATGATGACGGCGATTGCTTCATAATTGATGTAGGGGCGCTTCATCATCTCCTTCATCATGTGCTTCAGGGGTAGTTTTTCTGCTACGACGTCCGGTATGGCGGAGCCATAGCGAATATATTCTCCATCCGTGTATCCAATCTCATCTGGGAGATCGGATACGGATTTTACTTCCACCTCTTCTTCTACTACAGGAGTGGGATAGGTGGGTTCGATTTTCTCCGAGACCTTGAACTCTTCCGCCTCCGCGGACAAAGTAGATCCAGATTGTACTTCCACCATGGTCATCACCTCAAGGGTGGGTTGGGCTGGTTCAGCGAAACCGAGATAAATATCGATCTCGCCGATTGACATGATTGTGTAGGTCGTCACGGGCCTGGAAGCCAGAATCCAAGTCTCATCTAGGAGGATGAGAGGGACATCGCTGGCGTAGACCACGTGACCCATGGAGATTGTTTCGCTTATTTCTGCACGCGCAGTTTCCGCCTGGAACGATGCTCCAAAGGTCACCTTCCCCACGGTGGGCGCCAACTGTCGTCGGATTGTCGACAAGTACGCCATAGGGGGTCCTAGTGGTATTGGAAACAAGGGGTGTGAGACGTCGGATGTTCCAGGAGAGGTGAGCACAAGTTTAACCAGGTTCAGATCCGACTGTGGTGATCGGATCCTACTCCTGCTAGCAACCTAGTAATATATCAGCGTAAGCCGGATGTTACAACGGATTACAAGAGAGGTTCGCCTGTGCGATTTGGTTGTGGTTGTCTATCGAGTTGTGTTTCCCTAAAGGCTCCCATAGGGCCGGTTTATATAGTCACCGGGGCCTACGGTTACAGGGAGAGACATATTCGGCTATGTTACAGAGTCGGTAACTACATACAACTTGGACTACAACTAATACTTCAGGCCTAAGTCGGTAAATCTTTTGGGCCTTGTCGTAGCCAGAACTGGCTCCTCCTCTTTCTCTGACTAGGCCGTCTGTGAAGGAAAGCTCTAACCCGTTAGTGGGCCACCCTGGTCAGCGAGTCCTGTGGGTATACCCGGAAAGTATATCCCAAACAGCAGACCCACTGGGATTCCTCCTCCCGCGCGCTGGCCGCAATGGCCTGTTCGGTGAAGGCATCCTCGTCATAGCCCCGCGCCAGAACCTCGCGGTACTCCAGGGGAAGGTTCATGGCGACGTCATCCACCGCATCATGCTTGACGACGATGGAGTCGTCGTCCTCCTCCTCGTCATTGTCGTCCTCACTATCGAGCTCGGCGTCGCAGTTGTTGTCGTCGTCTGAGTCAATGTCGAGGACAGGGTAGACCTTCATCAGCATTAGGTCACGGCGGATAGTGGCGACGCGCCACACCTTGTGCTCCCACTCGAGGAACTTGACCCAGTACGCCACGGATTGGTAGCCAGCCTCCCACCGTTGGACTAGCGGGAGGCTCCTAATCCGACGACAGATCTTCTCCTCCATCCCTTTGCCCGCCTTGGGCACAGGCAACACTGACACACGGTCCCGGTTGAGGTGCTAGCCGATGGGGAGGGACATGTCATTGTGCCTGATGCCTCGGCCCTCCCTCCAGCGAAGCTCGCACTCCGCGATGCGGAAGTACTGCCATGCATGGAGCTCTCCCTCCCGCGGTGGCGGGTGAACCTCCACGGGGCGGCCCCGGAAATCCTCCGGCCACGGCGGAGGCAGCAGGGATGTGCTGCGGAGGAAGGCCGACAGCCGGGAGCGCTGGCTGCTAGAGCCAGACGCCTCGTGGCCGTGCTTGCTCCTCCCCTTCTTCATCCATGAAGGCGTATTCATCATTGCTAGTGGCGGCAACGGCTAGGGTTTGTGATGCCGAGAGGTGAGGAGGGCGGCACTAATGGGCGCCGGGTTAAATAGCCCAGCCGCCCGTGAACACGCGCAGCTTCCCGCTCCTTCGCCATCAATGCTGACGCGGGAACACAAGCGGAACCCAGTGGGTCAGCGTGCCATCTCGTTGCCATTGATGGCGCATGCTGCCGTCGGTCAGCCTTCCGCACAGGACCTCTGAATCGGTGTCACGGTTGCGTCTGAATCGGTGCCGCTCATCGCGTCTGAATCAATGCCGCTGGTAAAGCGGTGGTTGATAGGAGGGCCAGCGGCACCAACAGGCAGATATCCGCTATGTCTACACGTCCGGGCCGATGCAACCGTTGCCCAGATTAGATGCATGGATGGATCAAGCTAGATGCGTTTGTCCGTATGGATCGGCCCGTCGGGACGTCGCGCATGCCTCGCGCGTCCGCGCGCACAAGTTCGGACACACTCGGAAGGAATGCGTCGGCCGAGGGTAGAGATGCCCTTACACCAAGACACGGACCACCAATACACCGGCTTTCTTGTAGTACCTAGTTTAAATTGATGGAAACCACCAAGGCAACCCCTTCAGCAATACACGGGCTCAGATCATTTCGGTAGCCGGCAGCACCTGGCGGACATGTCTCGCCATCAAATCGACTCCAAACCCCCGCTCTCAGCACATACGGTATGGCCTCCAGCTGCTCCTCGGCGCGCAAGCGAGCACCTGGTGATGTTGGGCCTCATGCAGGTGAGGGTCCCAGCTGATCTGTTTTCGCTCGCCAGCAGCGACTGCCCTTTTGCTCCACCGAATCGCCACCGGGTTCCAGCTCAATAATTACCAGCAGAAGGAGGCTGTTTCTCGTAGACCACTTAGCTTGGCCTTGGGATCCCTTCCGCCAAACGCCACTGGCGCCCTCAGGCATGAGCATAACGCCGACGTCTGCCTTGGCTGGTGTGCGATGTACGCTCGCAATAGCAGCAGCTTGACTCCATAGCGGGTTCCTGGCCTTCTGTATCATCGCGATGCTCAGGTGGCTCCACCGCCCCTCAGTTGTTTCTCGATCACCAGTTCAGCATCTGGCAGTCCAGTGTCACCTCTCCTCTGTTCGATAAAATCTATACCTAATAATAAAAGGAGCAACGCTTCTGTCAACCAGCCTTTTTTTTGACTTTTTGTTCTCCCACCAATTCACATATTATACACCAGTGTCATCAAAGCGTTATTTTCTTTTTTAGCCCCGCAGCTACTGACCGCTCCCAGTTCTCCACCGCTCGCTCCACCTTCGATGCGCCCAGCCGCCCGTCGCCTCGCGTCCGGGGATGCAGAGGTGGGGCGCCATAGGTGGGCAGCTCGCTCCGGCCACCTCTGCCATGGGTAAGTTAAAAGAACGTTTCATTTTTTGTCCGTCCAATAGGCGGATCCAAAGGGTGGCTAGGGTGGTGCATGGACCACCCTGAGATTTCTACATAGCCTATATATCATAAAAAAATTAAAAAATATATAATTAAATTAAAAATTGCACTGTTGGACGTGTCGAGCTAATCCGCTACTACGTCCAATCCGAGCGGCCAGTGTCACACAGATTTTCCCCCTTTCCTGCTCCACCACTCGAAGCTTCAAGCATCGGCGACTCCCCTCTCCGTCCTCTCGCGTTGCAGCAACGCTTGGGGCCAGATAAACGATCGCCGGGTATAGATCGATGAGGTCAGACGGGAAGCGTGCTTGCACGTGCAGGCTGTAGTGGTGGAGAAAAGTCATGGCCGCTTTCCTCCTCTCCAGCTAGGCACGGCGGCAGCACGACACTCTCCCGCGGGCTACAATGGTAGAGAAAAATTCATGGCCGCTCTCCTCCTCTCCGGCTAGGCACAGCGGCGGGAGCCGCCCCCTCCCCTCCCAGGCGGCATCTTGCCAACCCACGAGTTGGTCCCCAACTCCACTTAGGATGCAGAAGTGGGACAAGTGGGATATCACTTTTAGACTAGTAGACTAACTTTAATTTAGGTGGGATAAGTGGGATAAGCGGGATGTCAAATTTAGCTTATCCCACTTGTCCCACTTAGTTTTGAGTTAGTCTAGTAGTCTAAAAATGATATTCCACTTGTCCTAATTATCCCACTTCTGTATACCTAACTCCACTGAGGATGAGGACAGGGCAAGCCTCCACCCTGATCTGGTTTGTGGCCTTGGCCCACCGTCATTCCTTCTCCCTTTTAATCCTTACCCTGGTGGATTCGCATCAAGTTTCCCATCGTCCCCAGCGCAACTCCTCCGTCCTCCTGATGCAGACAAGGTTGGAACTGAGGTTGACCAAGAGCTTTGCCTGGAGACCCAATCCTCGAAATTGTTTATAGAAACGGATCAGAGGAAATAATGGGATCCTGAAGGAGGAAGTAATTAGAGAAGGGAGCACCGTAGGCGACATCAGATTTATCAGATTGATGAGTTAATACGGGGATGGCGACGAAGGGATTTCGTTTAGTTCAGAAAGGTTTGATGTTTGGAAGTTTCTTTTGCAGCAGCCATGGTCCGCCGTGGATGAACCAGAGACCACCGGTGGTTGATGCGAACGTTGGTATGTGCCTATGTTATGTCCCCATTCTGTTCTTGGCATGGCATTGGTCTTTACTCTGGTCGGAGCAATCTCTAATCTCTAATTTGCAAGGCAAAAGCATGTGGCCTACGTGTGATGTTTGCAACTTCATGGCATTAGAACACGGATAGAAATTTTTTGAACGCTGGGAATTGTAGGTAAAGCATCCATTTACAGCACTAAGGACATCTGTAAATATTAATGGTATATAATATAAGAGCAAGTTCTAATTCGACAGAATGTTTCAAAGGAGTATTTCCTTGCTTAATGTAGCACCCACGTGCATACCATAGCATTAACCTGGCTAAAAAATTCCTAAACCAAGGGCAAGCGTGTGTGTCAGATAGTAAAATTACTACAGCTGCCAATGCTTGCCAAGACCTATAGAATTTTTATTATAATTTTCAGCTATTTGTTTCACCTGTTATTGTCTATGTTTTCTTCTGTGCATAAGAATCATGGTGGAAATGTCATGTTTCAGATGAGCAATGTATTTATAAATCTTAAGGGGGCAATCAAGTATTACTCCAGAGCTTTAATTTGCATTAACGTAGTAATGCTCGATTTCCTAAAATGTTTCCCAGTAAATTTTATACGAGAAAGTTATACACTGAGCTTAAGATATGTATTTTGTTTGCATTGCAATCTACAAAGCACAAGAGCTTGCCCATGTGTCCTACACTTGAGAGATTTTTTATCCCTACGATTATATTTTAATTGGCACAATTAAGCGAGCATTTAGTTTGCCATATGAATATGAAGTATTCACTTTTTCACAAGGTCGACAAGGTGTTTCTTCGCAGCAACGCGCGGGTATTGTGCTAGTCTATATCTATCTATATATATATATAATAATAATAAAAGCAGCGAACACTTTTTTTTTTTAACTGAAAGCAGCGAACACTTTGTCAACCAGCCTTTTTAATTGGATGTTCTGTCCTGCCACCAAATCGCATATTACACGGTTGCCACCGAAACGTTTTCTTTTCCTTTTCTTCACCTCGCACCGACAGCCTCCCCCCGAACGCCCCCAATCAGCTCTCCACCGCTCGCGCTCTCCACCTCCACCTCCGATGCCCCCAGTCCCATTCCTCCAGTCTTTCCCTAGCACGCCGCTGCCTCTCCTCCGCCTAGATTTTCCACAACGCCGCCTCCCTAACCCCTCCTGGAATCCCCGCGTGCGCCACCAAGGGGCGCGCCTCCCCAGCACCGACGACACTTCCCTCGAGCGCCACCTCCTCCAGCGTCGCCGAATCCATTCTCCTTATCCTTCCAGGCCTGCCTGCCCGCTGTCGATGACCAGCCACCAGTCGCCCCCAACTCACCCAAGGCCGTGGCGGCCAGGACGCAAACATCGGGGAGAGGCCATGACCTTAGATCCAAGTTGTGGTGTCGCGATATGGTACTTCCCTTGTTGCTGGTATCGTCCTATGTGGAACAGCTCGAGGTTCAGTTCTGCTGCTGGAGCGTCATGGCGGCCGCGTGCGTCGTTACCCTTGCTTCTCTGATGCAGCCTTGCAGGTTCTAAGCAGTGGATTAGGAGAGATTAAGAGGGTTTCTATTGCATCAACATCGCCGCCGCCCAGGCCTGCCCTGAACGGCCAACACCGTCGACGCCCCACTTCTCCCTACCCTTCCTCCATCAACGTCGCCGTCGCCCAGACCTGCCCTGAACGGCCAACACCACCCTTCCTGTCCTCTGATCCAGCAGCGTGCCTCTCCGGATTCACCGCACCGCCGGAGCCCCTCCTTGGATCCCCACTACACTAGGCGTTTGACTGACGTGCTGGTTCGCTGATTTTCCCATGATTTTTTTCAATAGCACATGGATATGTAGGAAGGCGACAATCTACATCAATAAATAAACCCCTTTGGTCCCGGTTATGCTGAATCTGGTGGAAAAGTAGAGAAATTAGCAGCTGCTTCTGAGCGTGCAACGCCAGTCATACAGTGGCTGGATCTGATCTTTGTTCATCACAATTTATGTCTTTGTTTTTTCAATAGGGACAATTTCTGTCTAAACCGATCATAATTATGTGGGTCTGGTCTAAGATATTAATTCTGTATCTTATACTCAGTGTAATTCTTCTTCTTATGTTCTCGGCCTTAACCTATTTGAACTATATTTTTTTGAGGAATCTATCTAATATTTCCCCCCTATGGGACTTCTAATCTACACGATAGATTTGCAACTATGCGGTAAGACATTGATGAATATCAATGGTGTCCGGATGTGTGTATCTTGCGCGTCGCCGAGGTGTGGTGTACCCTGAGTTTTGGTTGATCCACTCCTTAAAGCTCAATTCTGGCACTAATGACCGGCAACCTCGAGCTAGAAATCAATACTGACCTTTCCTTGCACATCATCGCCATACCAGGTTAGAGAAGTATCCTTTTCCAAACTTATTCTAACCCCGGCTGGAGAGTTTATACAGTTTACCTACTAATAAGATGCTCTTAATTTTTGTTAAGCTGAAGGTACAGTGTGCTTAGATTTCTCTGTGTGCTGCCATGTGATTTAGGACGTGGTCAAATTGCATCAGGTATAGATTATCGAGATGGAGACACCAATGGACCGCATCCGTCCGAAGTCGACAATAATCTTTGCCCCAATTTTACACGTTATCCTAACCCTTGGTGGCACCGGTGAAATCTCTTCTTCTCTCTAGGACCCGATTACTTTTCCGAGGTAGCATATATATATTTAATATATGGTGCCTGCATATTGATCTTATCATGTTTTTATTCAGTCAAGATTCCGCTCTTTGACTGAGTTGTTATTATTGATATTTCAGGATGTTTTCGAATTGAGCAATGTAGATGAATACGTCCGCTACATGTTACTCTTGTTCTTTCATGCTTGTTCAGAGATTATTTGTGTAGTGCTTGATGGCAACCACTATTGTTCCTGGCCCCGTCTCCCACCTTCATCCTGCACTCCACCAGATGTCTCTCACCCAGCAGCTGCGGCTGCTGCACGCCTAGTCCAAATAGAATAAACAGAAGTATGTCTCCTGCTCTATTCCATGTGCTGAAATCAAGCTATTTCTAGCTGTTTAATTTCTTCACTTGGGATAAGAAAAATTGTTATTGTTTTCAGGAACGGGAAGGAGATCCAAGGCAAGTACTTCATGTGGGGCGCTGACTCTGGGCGTTGGAGACTACTCCATGGTCGGGATGACGGACAAGAACACGATTTGCGTTGCCGAGTTGAAAATAAGAGTTGAAGGAAAGTGAACAGACCATACCACCCATTGTAATGCTTAGTTTCTTTGTAGAAATATAAGGAGATTCACAACTTTGCAACACTAGGATGCAATAGACTGATCATGCATGCACAAGGCAAAGTGCTGACCTGATTCCAGTTTCTATTTCCGTTCGGCTGATGGATTTTTTGGGTGAATTTTATTTATTATTTCTTAGTTTGTGTTCTGGCGTGAGTTGTCTACAAAATATTTGCATTAAATAAAATTTATAAGAGTTGTTATCTTATATTGCTTCCAGTCTTCGTTCAAGCACATTAATTTTTTGAATTTGGAGCACATTGTGTCTATGATCAAAAAAATTATGTGTGTTTGTATATTGTGTTGTACCAACTAGAACTTCACGTGTATCCTCTTCCGTTGCAACGCACGGGAAAGTGTGCTAGTTCTCCAGCAATCAATAGAACTTTCCTAATCCTCCCTTCCTTTCAGAAAGAATGTGAAATTTTTTTTTCTTAAATGGGAGCAGAGCAGGTTTGAAAAAGGATCTTAGAGTGTCTAGGGTTGGGCCAGGAGGGTCTCTTAACGCCTTCTTTTTTCTGCCCATCGGAGTTATTTCCCAAGGACTTGCCATGGTAAGAGGGAGAAGGGGAAAGATACACACTTGAAGAACGCAGTACAACGGGGAGTTGTATGCTGCGTTCGGGAAGGATGAATCGCTCCCGAAAAGGAGTCTATTGATTCTCTCCCAATTGGTTGGATCGTAGGGGCGATGATTTACTTCACGGGCGAGGTCTCTGGTTCAAGTCCAGGATGGCCCAGCTGCGTCTTGGATATATCGTTTTTTTTTATGAAGTCATCTAAAATGTTCGGATTGGGCACTATATTGTCAAGTTCGGTACCATTTCATCATGTCGCACCGACGACCAATGTCATTGCCCCTTCCCCAGGTCTACTTTGACTACTTCCGCAGCTCCAACTACATTCTAAAGATTTTCTGCCTCTCCGATCCATCCAAATATTTTCCGCCTGTCCGATCCGAACCATGAGACCTTGACCCTATTCTTATTTTTTAATAAATGTTATATATTTTGTCTCGTTAAATCATCCATACTTTCATACATGTTATCTTGTGGTTACGGGTTACGTAGCGATTCATCTAATAATTAAATATAAAAACCATATGCGGGTTATTCTAGTCTTATATTGGCTCCATTTAAAATTTTGTAGCGAACCGATACTATATTTTGCCTTGTTACGACAACAATTAAATTGTGGGATACATAAACAACAAGAACCTATTAATTAATTATTAAGACCCCGGTTCTGCTAGTATTTCCTAATTGCGTCTCATTTTTGCCGTGCCATATATCATACATGCATCATGCCCAATCTTCTGTCATAGTATTAAGTAGTGCCTCCGATGTTTGCTTTGCTTTTTTACGGATTAGGCCTTTGAGTTGATATGAGCTTCGCCCTGTTCTTCCAATAAATCTTCGGTAGTGTTTTTCCAGACGAGCATTCTCCCCTTTCTATCTATTTTGCATTTATAGTATGTACTTTTATCCTATTGATCTATTGCTATCCGCGTCGCATTGCTTTAGTTTCCGTACACCATTTATATTTCTTGCAGCCTCTATATTGTCTTGGACACCTTCCTATTACCTGTTGTTTGGTAGTCAGTCGGCCTTGCGAGTCGTAGTTGCTTGCTCAGGTGTCACTTCACATCGTCGATGTTTCCATGGGGGTTGGCACATGCTTACTGGTGGAGATGATCATGGTTCTAATTACAACTTTTTAGTTAAATGTTGGGAGTAGATATAATTAATACAGGGGCATAGAGGGGTAATAGTTGAGATCTGATTATTATACCGCCCCCTGTGTCCACATGTGAGGCGTATGGGCACTTCTATCGGCTTAGTACCTGACTTCAAAGTACTGTACTGGGCCAGAAGTTTTTTTTGTCATGTATGCCATGTTTATTATATGTTGCTCGATGAACGTTTACTACTGTACTATTTAGGACGTGGATCGTTTTTTTGAGGATTATACCTATGTCCTCTGATCTCTTGGCCGATATCCGAGTTGGCCGACTTTGTTATGGGTAGCTTAGTTGGATGACCCCCATGTACTTGCTTTGGGTCTGGGAAAGCGTCGTGTCCGAGGCCCTGCCGACATACCAATGGGTGTATTTTAATTGATCTGGCAAAAAGAGTTGAAGTTTGTGTGAAAACTTTGGTGCACCCCTGTAGGGTTAAATCTTTTCGAAAAGCCGTGTCCGCGTTTATGGATGACTTGGAGCACATTTTCCTTATCATAGACAACCATAACTAAAGTTTACTGTTATAATTTGACTTGTATCTGATATGACTAGTAGGTTAAATAACCTCTATGGAAAGAATGAATAAAACTGCCAACTGTGTGAATTTCCTCGGTAGGACTTCCTCGTTTGGTATCGAGGGGGAAATACCAGGATGGGTATGCGTGGTGGTAGTATTAGGTTGGTTCCGCGTAGGTATTTGTTATCTCTCTCATAGCCGTTAGTTTTATCGAGTCTTGTTTAGTGCATGCTTCGTTGTCGCTTCAGCCCACCATACCTATGTAGGCGAGAGCCACCGAATTCTAAGTCTCGCCATGTACTAGCCTTAGTACTGACGCTCTCTTTTTTCCTTTCCCCTTTGTCGGCACCCCTTTTGTTGGGGATATGCCATATGGGTATCCTCATAGCAAGTCTCCTATCCGGATAACCCGGGTGGCCCATAGTTAGTAGCATGGCCCATGGCCTGCTAGGCGGCCTAGTTAGATGGATTCAGAAGGGAGGCCCATGCCAGATAAAGGAAGGCTACGGAGAAGTCACCGATGTACCCGGAGCCTTGGAGTGCAAAACACGTTAGACTGATTGTATACTGTGTAGAACTCTGTAACCTATCCGGCTAGAACTTTCCCTGTAACCCTAGGACCTGGCGACTATATAAGTCGGGCCTATGGGAGCCTTTAGATCAAGACACAAATTATACCTCGCACAGCGAACCGATCCCTGTAACTCGGCGTATTGCCATTATAGTGATTTATAGCAGGAGTAGGATTCCGCCATCGTTGCGGGATCTGAGCCTGGGTAAGCTGTGTTACCTCGTACCAGTCAACCATCCGCCTTACCCCATGTCTCTAAGCACGCACTATGAGGACCCCTCCATGGCATACTCGTCCGCAATACCACGACAGTTGGCGCCCACCATGGGGCAAGAGGCACTTCAGGCTCTACATTGGGCGAGGTCCAAGATCTTCGCGAGAATCGGCAAAACCGTAGCCATCGGTCACGTTCTCTTCTCTGGCAACGTTCTGATCGTCCCTCTTGACGAATTCTGGATCCCGGCGAAGACGAACCCTACGTGATGCTCGATCGTCCCCATCGGAGATATCCACCTCTTCATCGGCGAGACCGACTCGGGCACTAGTTCCCTGGGAGTCGGAGGAGCGTCAAGACCCGCACGGACCGCCTACGGGCAGGATACGTTCGCGGAAGGATCGATGTCGGATCTCTCTTCGGAGTTTGTTGACAAAGATCAGAAAAATTCAAGGCCCACCAAAACTGCCCCTATGCAGGATATAACGGTGGAAGATCGCTGCATGTCCGCCGGCTTCGCCCATGCGTCTGGACAGGAGAGATCCAAGTTTTTCAGAGTGGTGACCATCTTCGATCTGGTGTGTTGCGTTTAGAGAGAGGGCGAAAACCCCCGCGATTACCTTGCCAGGTGGCTCCGTATACGGGCCGATCTGTCTCATTACCCCAATGATGATGCTATGTATCACTTTGTGGAAGGACTGGACCAGGGTACGCTTCTCCGGCATACGCTAAGGCGACAACAGGCTTCAGGACGCCTCACTTTCGAAAGCATGGTGAACACCGTCAATAGCTACGCGGAGGCTGAGGAGGAAGCTTAGACAAATCTTGCACTCATTGGCGGAGCCCCTCCGCCTTAGCCACCGCCACCGCCGCCTCCAGTCGTCGTGGCCGCCGCTGCACCACCACCTCCAGTCATTGTCGCCGCTATTGCACCTCCACCCCCCATCATCGAGGAAGCCCCGGCACCCTCCGACTCTGTGCTTGACGCGCTCTACGCTGACATCAGAGCCGACTCGAAGGAGATATAGACTCTGCATGCAGAAGATGGAGGAGGATTATAAGCGCGACGAGCAGGCCAACAACGTCGTCACGTCCTGAGAGGTGTTCGTCGCCATTGGGACCGCGATGGATGAATATCAACCCGGACGAGCTCCGCCTACAGCGTTGGACAAAGGGAAGGGACCACCCGTTGATCACGCAAAGGTCATGCCCCCCTCTGCCTAATCCAGTGTAGCAACCGCAGGAACTCGGCACTGGTCCGAGCAACAACAACACTGCAAACCCGCCGCCTCTGGCATCTACGTCTGCTGCTACCCAAGTCACTCCATCTGATAGAGTGATGTACGGCAATATCCTGGTCGAGCCCATGACTGTGGCTCATATTCGCAATGTAGTCCAGCTTGACGAAAAGTGCCAACAGCTGCTAGAGGAAGCGCAGGACATCGCGGAGCAAGGCGCTAAGCTGGATCGAGATCTGGCCAACACGCAGAAATCAATAGAGAAAGCTAGAGCCATGGAGGCTGAGTACAAGACTCTGCTACAGCAACAGAAGGCTAAGAAAGCTCCAGCTCACGTTATCAATGATCCTTGTGTGCGGCAAAACCTAGGTGGGCTCCCTCGAAGCTGGCACATGCCAAGCCATACATTGACAGTGAAGGCAGGCAGGTGATGCCACTCCTCTTCTCAACCTCGCCATCGCCAAGACCCTTCCGGAACTGGATAGATCACCCGCAACTGTGGATAAGGTCTATTACCTTGTGGCCAAGGCGGTAAAACAGCAGGAAAAGGCCACCTCTCAGAGGCTTGAGTCTGACCCAGCATTTTGCCAGTCTAGCCATCATAAGCCACCAAGGGATCGATCTCCTCTTGATGTCGGGTCCTAGACGGGTTCATCTGAATGAAGACGGAGGGATGCACGCAACAGGAAATACGCTATCCCCATATCCTCCTACCATGGAGGCAAGGCTCAACCCCGTCCCCCATCTCCATCGCCCCGCTCTCCCCAACACCGCGAAGACCCCAAGGCTCACCGTCGTATGGATATGCCCCAGCCAAGGCAGAGTGGCATCGTCATCCGTGACAATACGGAGCAGGCCCGTCATGATGGGGAGCGCAACCAAGGACACAAGAACAGGTCGCGCCATGACCCTCCGCGTTCGACAAGCAACCGCGACAAGCGTGAGGCGTCGCAGGAGGGTAGCAGCAAGAAGGCTAACCCACCGCCACCTCTGCCTCCGTCGCCACCTATCATCCACCATGGCAGAGGAGGCCCGCGTCGTTCACGCAGCCCATCCCCTGATGGCAAGAAGAAGAAAAGAAGCCCGGAGCCATACGACGCACGTTCACGTCTAGACAAGATCCACGAGGCCCGAGAAGGACCATACCTGGGACCATGTTGCTTTGGACCTATGATACGGTTCACAACTTACCCCAAAGGTTTCCGGATTGACAAGACCATCGAGCCCTATGACGGAACCGCCAAGCCAGCTACATGGTTTCAGGATTACGGCAACACGGTAGAAATAGCCAGGGGTAACCCCAATGTCGTTGTCAAGTACCTCCCTTTGATGTTGGCAGGCACGGTCCGACAATGGATTGATGACTTGCCGGAGAGATCCATCTGCAATTGGTTGGACATGCAAGAGGCGTTCACCAAGAACTTTGAGGGTATGTATAAACATCCCTGTACTGTTGGCGATCTACAGCTGTGCGTCTGAGAAAGACAAGACATCTCGCGCCTACCTCTCTCGCTGGTTGGACATGAAGAATTCCTGCGCAGGAGTGCACGCTCAGACCGCCATGGCCGCCATCATTGATGGGTTGGAAAGGGACATGTTGCTCCGACATAAGTTGAAGCCCCTGCAGGACAACCACTAGCTAGATCTCAACCAGATGATTCAGCTAGCCAGTGAGTTCGCAACTGCCGACGATGATGCTCGCGGCTCCCTGCCCACAACGGCCGTTCCAACTCAAGCTTGGAGTAACAACAACGCCAAGCGGAAGAACCTGCCAGAAGAAAAGCAAACCTTCGACATGGTCGCTATGACATTTGTAGGACGAGGTGATGGCAGGCAGCGTGGCCGAGGACGGGGAGCTGGCCGTGGGCAGCAGCAAGGCAGTGAAACTACCTCGGCAGCGCTCCACGTTCCCCAAACCTATGAGGAGTACCGCGATATGCCATGCCTCGTACACCTCGACGCCAATGGCAAGTCCACCCACACCAATCGCCATTGCAAGTTCGTCAACGATCTCAAGGAGGACCCGGAGTCCGGCTACAAACAAAGTCAGAAGAACATACCGCGAGGCAAGGGCAAGGGGAAGAAGAAGGACGAGGAGTCCAAGGATTCAAGTGACATGGATGAGGATGTTGACCCCAAGCACGCCGCCAAGAGGGATGGCAAGGGCAAGAATCCCTTCGAGAAGAAGGCGGTCGTTTTCCACATTTACTTGGCACCCCTGCTGTCCGACAACAGAAGAACTCTATGAGGATACTGATGGCCACTCTACCCCCAGTTCCCCAGTACCTGTGCTGGTCGGAGATTCCAATTACTCGGGACAGCAAGGATCACCCAAACCTCATCCCTACGGAGAACCTGTACGCCCTGGTCATCAACCCCCTGATTGATGGCAATGAGTTCACCAAATGTATGGTGGATAGTGGAAGCAAAATCAACATCATGTACCTGTATACACTGCACAAGATGAACTTGATGGAGGCTAACCTAAGGCGTACCAGCACCATCTTCCACGGCGTAGTTCCTGGTCGGGAGGCTCGGTCCCTTTGGTGCATCACACTTCAGGTCGCTTTTGGCGATGTTAATAATTACCGCCAAGAACGCATGACCTTTGAGGTGGTCCCCTTCAAGAGCGTGTACCATGTCATATTCGGCCGCGACATCTTCCACGCCTTCATGGCCAATTCATGCTTCTTCTACAACAAGCTCAAGATACCCAGACCAAACGGTGTCATCACCGTATCCGGAAGCTTTACCAAGGCAAGGGACTGCGAGATTGGAGAAGCAACCTTTGCGGAAGCTGTCCACTACAGCGAAGAATTCAAGGAGATCCAGATCAAGGTCAATGCCTCGGAGATGAAGGCGTCGAAGAAGCATATTTCTAACTCTGCCCCAGCCTTCAAGGCCGCCATCGAAACCAAGCCGGTGGAACTTGTGGTAGGCGATGCCTCCAAGACCACCGCCATTGGGACGAACCTGGATCCCAAATAGGAAAGCGCACTCGTCGAGTTCCTCCGTGAGAATAGGGACATCTTTGCCTGGCAACCTACCAACATGAAAGGTGTACCTAGGGAACTTGCCGAGCACAGCTTGAATATTGATCCAAAATGCAAACCGGTGAAACAACCTCTACGATGCTTCGGAGACGAGAAGAGACGCGCCATAGGCAAGGAGATAGCTAGGTTACTTAAGGCTAGTTTTAACCGAGAAGTCCTTCACACCCGATGGGTGGCCAATCATGTACTTGTCCCGAAAAGGGAACCAAAGAATTAAGAGTGTGTGTTGATTACACTGGCTTGAACAAAGCGTGTCCCAAAGATCCGTTTGCTTTGCCATGCATTGACCAAGTCATTGAATCGACGGCTGGCTCAGAACTTTTGTGTTTTCTCGATGCATACTCAGGATACCAGCAAATCAAGATGAGGAAGTCGGACCAATTGGCCACTTCGTTCACCACACCTTTGGGATGAAAAACGCAGGTGCTACGTACCAACGGACAATGCAGCATTTCCTACACGATAAAATTGGTCCGAACGTTCATGCCTCTGTGGACGATATAGAGGTGATGTCTAAAAAGTCAAACGACTTAATCTCCAACTTAAAAGAAACCTTTGATAATCTCCGGAAATATAACATGATGCTAAACCCTAAGAAGTGCGTCTTCGGTGTTCCAGCCGGCAAATTGTTGGGCTTCATCTTTTCCCAGCATGGAATCGAGGTGAACCCGGAGAAAATCAAGGCCATCCTAAACATAAACCGTCCGACATGCCTGAAGGACATACACCGGCTAACAGGTTGCGTTGCAGCGGTTAGTCGGTTCGTCAACCGACTTGGAGAGAAGGCTCTGCCGCTATACAAGTTGTTGAAGAAGGCGGACAAATTTACATGGACGAACGAAGCAGATGCAACATTGAAGCAGCTAAAGGATACATTATCCTTGGCGCCTATCCTTGCAGCACCTAAGCCTGGGGAGGCTATGTTAATCTACATGGCGGCCACCAACCGGGTAATCAACATTGTCATCCTGGTATAGCGGAAAGAACCAGGGCATGAGTACGGAGTTCAACGACCAGTTTACTATGTAAGCGAGGTCTTGACGGAGTCCAAGAAGTGTTACCCGCACTACCATAAGATAGCTTATGGAGTGTTCCTAGCTTCTCGGAAGCTAAGGCACTACTTTCAGGAGCACCCTATCACAGTGGTGAGCAAGGCTCCACCGTCCGACATCATCAACAACAGCGACGCTATAGGAAGGGTCGTGAAGTGGGGCATTGAACTTGCCGCCTTTGAGATCACCTACAAGAGACACGACGCTATAAAGTCACAAGCCTTGGAGGATTTTATTGCAGATTGGACGGAGATGCCAGATGCTACCCCAATGCCGGAGCTAGGATACTAGGTGATGCACTTTGACGGATCAAAGCTACTCAATGGCTCGGGGGCTGGTGTACTATTATAGTCACCAACCAGGGAAAAGATACACTACGTTCTGCAGATCCACTTCGAGGCTACGAACAACATGGCGGATTATGAAGCACTCATTGACAGACTACGCGTAGCCAAAGATATTGGCATCAAGCGCATAGTCTGCTGTGGAGATTCCGACTTGGTTGCCCAGCAGGTGGCTGGCACCTGGAACGCGCGGAACCCTATGATGGCGGCATATCGAGACAAAGTGGATGAGATATCTAAAAGCTTCTTAGGCTACGAAGTCAAGTATGTACCTAGGGAGCAAAACGAGGCGGATAATCTACTGCCTAAGCTTGGATCAGGGCGTAAACAAATTCCGCCTGGGTTTTCTTGGAGCATATACGGACACCATCCGTGAAGGGAGCAGACATCGACAACTCGGATATAGTTGACTCTTTCGTTCACACAGTGACAAAGGTTCCTCCGGCTTGGAGACTACCGTTAATGGAATATCTCGTACACGGAACTTTGCCCGACGACGAAGTCGAAAGACGGGAAATAGTACGTCGAGAAAAGGGCTATACCATAAACAATGGACAACTCTACAAAAGAAGCACCACTGGTGTATACCTTAAGTGTGTTTCCTAGCAAGAAGGTATTGAAATCCTACGTGAGATCCATCTCGGAGATTTCGGGCATCACGCCGCTCCTCGATCATTGGTCTCCAAAGCCTTCCGGCAAGAATTCTACTGGCTGACCGCGAAGGCGGACGCCGAGAAGCTGGTTGAGACATGCATGAGATGCCAGTATTATGCCCGACAACCCCATGTTCCAGCTAAAGAATTGCGAACAATACCAATAACTTGGCCATTTGCAGTCTGGGGGCTAGACATGGTTGGTCCATTACAGACGGCACCATGTGGGTTTACGCATCTGCTAGTAGCAGTTGATAAATTCACCAAATGGATAGAAGCTAAACCCATTAGAAAGCTTGACGGGGCAACTGCCCTTAGGTTTGTCTGAGATCTAGTGGTGAGATTTGGTCTCCCACACAGCATCATCACCGACAACGGCAACAACTTGTCACTCAGAGAAGTGGAAGCTTATTTTTGGGATAAGGGCATCCGACTGGACCTAGCATCTATGGCACACCCACAGTCCAATGGCCAAGTTGAGCGAGCCAATGGATTAATTCTGCAGGGAATCAAGCCACGTCTAGAGGCACCGCTACATAGAGCAGCTGGAGCCTGGGCGGAGGAATTGCCATCTGTACTGTGGAGTTTATGAACTACACCCAACAGATCCACCGGCTACACCCCTTACTTCATGGTATATGGAGCAGAAGCCATCCTACCTTCCGACATCCTTCACGATTCACCAAGAGTTGCCGCCTACGACGAGGATGACGCTAAAGCATCCAGACGCCTAGATGTGGACCTTCTCGAGGAAGAGCGCGTTTTGGCATGCCAAAGATCTGCCATCTACCAGCAGAAGATACGCAACTACCATAGTCGCCGCGTTCGGCATCGCTCGTTTAAAGAGGGGATCTGGTGCTCCGACTTAAGCATAAGAAGTCACACAAATTATCCCCGCCATGGGAAGGAGCGTTCATCATAAGCAAGGCGCTGCTCAATGGGTCTTACTACCTCGTTGACAATCATGAACTTGAGGACAGACCCACCGAAGATCATAAGCATAAGCGACGTGACCCGGATGATGACTACCCGGAGCTTGATCGTCCATGGAACATAGCACAGGTACGTCCTTTTTACACTTAGCATATTTTTTATCTCCTGTGTACCTCTTATATGATCAATGAAATAAAGCTCTCTGGTTCACTCATTTTTATGAGTCTTTTACCTCCTTTAGTGTTCATTTTTGGATCGTATAAAACCTTTATGCGCAAGTTTTGCATTTGCAATTGTGAAAATTCTGCCTACGGGCGTTAGCTTAATTTTTCTGGTCTACACGTTCTTTGTTGTTTTTATGTGGATTCTGGAGTAGTGACTTTCAGCACTTGTCGGCGATTTTTTTCTTAGGTTTTTGACGGTGCCATTGGGCATCATCACCTGAGCGCATGGTTTCGACTACGAGTCTTCTGACTCACATAAGGTCAAGCATAAAAACCAGAGTAATGGATAATCCATCACTTGCTTAAAAAATAATTACATGCTGGAACCAGTTCTTGAGTAGCAGGAAAATACAACTGTAGTTTTTATGCATACACAAATTCCAGAGGAAAAAAATATTACATATATTTTTTTCATTCCTCTGGCACAGGAGACCATGAAGCAGCGTCGTCGGCAGCAGGAGAGCCATCCTCTTCGAAGTCGGTGGTCTTGAGGGACTCGGAGGAGCCTTGATTATCACTGTCAATGATCTCGAGCGACACGAAGACATTGTGGTCGACCAACTCGGCAACCCTTGTGTCATAGCCCGCGAGAGATGACCAGATAGCGTTATGGTTAATCTTCTGGCCTTCATCGTCTACGTTGGGAGGACCTGAGGTTACCACATTGATGTCGGCATCTTCATAGTGCGCCTTAACCATTGATAGCGCCATCCTTGCACCAGCCCGTGTACATGAAGCTTTCTAGCTTAAAATACGCTCGGGGGCTTAGCGCAAGATCTCCGAGAACTTCATCACGGAATCCACCGCTTTGATATTGATCTGGAGGGGCTTGGCTATTTCCTTCGCCTGCCTGATAGCGGTGCTGATAAAGTTGTCGGCGAGGACCATGCATTCCTTAGGCGGAGGAGGTGATTGGGTTAAACCAATAGGAGCTGCAATTGCGACAAGGAAAAACATGAGTTCAATAACACAAAAGTCCAAAGTATCTAACTTACATAAGTACAAGACAAAGAATTACTTACCAAAGATGCTCGCCTCAGCTTCCTGGAGCGTCTCCGCCATGGAATCCCGCTCTTGTCGGAGGATCTTGTATGCTTCAAGATTCTGTTGATTCTGCTCAATGGCAGCTTTCTTCTGCTCTTTCAGCATTGCAATCTCCTCCTTCAAGCGGTTCATCTCCCTGTTGGCGGACTCCTGCAGGGCTTTCATGGGGTCCTCGTGCATCTTCAGCATATCTTTTCTGTCTTGTTTAAGGATTTTGTTTTCGCTATCCAGCAACTCAATGTGCTTGGATTGCTCAACAATATCCTTGGCCTTGGCAATGGTTTCTGCAAGTCGGAGAAATGACAATACACAGTGAGTACTCGAAGAGTGCTGGCACAAGACCAAGTCGGAGTATGAAAACAAAAGGAAAAGCAAACTCTTGCTCTTGGTGATTTGATCCTTCAAGAAGGCAGTTTTACCCTTTTCAGCTTCCAACTCCGCGCGCATCTTGTGGAACTTCTCATTGGCGCACCTCTCCGACCATTTTCATTCTATGGAAAGAAGATCAAAATCACTTAGTTTACTTGGAGCAGCTAGCCGGATAACTATCCACCTAGAATGTAACTACCTCGGTGAATTACGCTCCTAGTTACAAGCCTGGATGATCGGAAATGGTTAAAATAGTACGGTGGGGCCAAATGCCACTCACAGGTAGACCTTTCGGCCGTCCTAACCATTTCCAAACATCGGGACAAGAACGGGCGGCGTAATCGGCAGGCGAAGGGATCAACTACATACACAAATGAGTATGTATGCAAGCCACCATACAACAGTACATCAGAGCCATTCCATCTAAAAAGAAAGGAAATATAGCAACGCCATACGGCAAGATCCAAATATCCTAGATAGATATAATAGTTTAGGATATCTCCTCATACATCAAACATCAGAGTATCAAGCGGAAGCGGAAGACAAAATCCGAGTACGGATAAGAAGCAAATCGGCATAAGATGCCCCATAAATAAGCACATCCCGCCCACAGATCTCACGGATCCCCGTTCCCGGAATCTCTACACCGAATGATTGTTGCCCACATCGTCCGTCTCTTCCACCCAGTATCCATCTTGCGAGTGTACCTGTTCATCTGAACCAATAATTTATCGTGTGAGACCCTAGGGGTACTCAGCAAGTCTTTATGCCGCTAAAGGGGACACAACCTGGGGTGACGCAATTGCAGCAAAAGATAAACCCTAGCAATTCTATAGATACTCGCTAACCATCCGCCTAACCAAAGATAGAAGGATGTCCGTGAATTAATAACAACAGTTATAACGGTAATCTTAACAGATCCATCCTCCTCCTCGCTTACCGACGAGGAAGCGGACGAACAACCCCCCATCCGTTGGCAGTTTTATTATCCATTCCATGAGTGTTGCACTATTTACTAGTCAAGTATTTAGTCAAATTAAAAGCGGTACTTTAGTTATGCTTGTCTATGATCGAGAAACTGTGCTCCAAGTCGTCCATAACCGCGGACACGGCTTTCAGAAAGTTTTACCCTGCAGGGGTGCACAAATAGCAACACACACTCGATATGCCTCGGAAAAACCAAATCAAAACCCAACGAGGCAGTCACGACAAAGCAATTACAGGATTCAGAAATATTTCAAGGGGCCACCCCATTAAGCTACCCGTGACGAAGTTGGCCGACTCCGAGACGGACTCAAGGTTTGCGCCAATGGCTGTGAATGACTGGGAACCCAAAAATGTGACTGGTCTTGTCGACACCGCGAAAACACTCCGCTTTCCTAAACAGTACAGTGTGTAGTACCTCGCACAATTTAAATAAAGCAGTAAAGCATGGCATAAGTACAGGATAGTAAATAAAACCTCAAACTAGTTTGTGGCCCCAAGAAATAAGAATGAATCAAGCTCTGGCTCAGGGGGGTTCATAAGCCTCCCGGATGTGGATAGCGCGAATATTCAAGGAACAGGAATCAAGTACTCGGGGTCCTACGGGACACAAGTGAGCCTAAAAAACCAAATAGCAAGTATGGCTCACCGATGCCACTTTCATTAGTTATCCCATTACTACTCAGATTAAGTTGTATAGGTACCTCGTTATCCATCAGACACTCACATACCCTACACATGCTGTTTTACGACTCGCATGGCTCAGACAACTCCTGTAGTAATGGTTCATGGGATGGGGGAACAAGCTTCGGTGGGGTTTAAAAGTAAAGGCTATGCAATACTTGGGATTCAAATTAATGCAATCGCGACTCAATGATGCAAGAATAAGATAGAGGCAGTAGGTACTATATGTATGCAAGCATGTGGTAGTGCTTGCCTGGTAGCTCAGTTGAAGCGAGAGAAGGATCTAGGTAGTGCTCCTGGGTTTCTTGATATATCCCCTGCTCAGCGTCTATTCGAAGAAGAACCAAACAAACAAGGGCCAACATAAATAAAGTGCACAAGCATATGAATAAAATGCATCAAGCAAACAATCATGCCATGATGAATGATGCACAATTTGCATGGCAATAATGTAGCATGGCATGGGTGAGGGGTGGAATACAAGAAGAAACCATTTTAATGAGTTTTAGCCTCATTTTATCCTCATATTAGTTGCTGTATACTTTATAATTGTATGATGCATGCTTCAAAACAAACCATGGAATGCATAAACAGAAAGGTCTCGTCGAGCTAATCATTTTAGACATATCATTTGTTAAATTTGGAGTTATAAAACAAAAGTTATTAAATAATTAAGGAAAAAGGGCATTTTATTGTAATTTTAATTAACTTGGAAAATAAAGTGTTCAAAATATATTTTGAATGGCATATTTGAATTCCTCATATTTTTCTGATTTCAAAACATATATTATTTGTATTATTTGGATTTAGATTTTAAAAGTTATTTAAAAACAGAATTAAATTTGAATTTGAAATTAATTTGGAAAAGTTTAAAACAAAACAGAAAGAACAGAAACTTTTTGTACTCAGACTAACCTAGCCCCTGACGCTGACGGGTGGGGCCAAGCTGACTGGAGGGCACACGCGCGTGAAAAGCTTTTTACACCGCGGCGCTACCTAGCCTCTGAGGCTGACAGGCGGGCCAGGACGACCTCGGGGCCACACGCGCGCGCGGCCAACGCGTGCTGGACACGTGGGCAAGCCGGGGCGCGGGGGGGACTGGTCTGTGTTGGCCGGATCTCCCAGGGGTCTCCTTGCAAAAAGATACCGTGGCTGACAAGCGGGGCACCAGGGAGCTCGGGTTGAGGCGGGAAAAACTACAGGGGGCTAAACGCAAAACGACATCGGCTGCTGCTGCGCTGCTGACGAATCCGTCCCTGACGGCGGCCGATCTGGCTGACTTTCGACGACGATGGTGAGGGCTACGGTGGACGGTTTCGGGCGTATGGGTAGGCGTTTTGACGAGGGAAACTAGGGCTACGCTTTTGGTGTTTGGGGATTTCGCGAAGGAGGCCTCCAGCGTCGGGGAAAACGCGAAGAACAGAGGCTCCAGCGCGCACATATACAGCGGGCGGCGGCGGCAGCGCGCAGGGCGTTCGACGGAGCGCGACGGCTCTACGGCGCAGGAGGGAGAGGGGAACCATGTCTAGGGGGAAGAGGAGCTCACCTAGGTGCTGCTGGCGTGGTGGATCGTGCGGAGGTGGAGGGGTCTGGCACCGGGCTCAAGGACGGCTCCCTTGGCTCCCTCTCGGCATGGTGGCGACGGCGGCGCTCCGGCGAGGTTCCGGCCCAGGTACTGGTTCGAGCCGAAGAAGGAGACGCAGAGTAACTCGTCGGTGCGCCTGGGGGCCTCGGAGAGCAGTAGGTTGGGCAGATCTTGAGCAGGGCCGAAGCATCTAGGGTTTAGCGAGGTGGTGGGCATGGCCTGGCTTGGGGAAGGAGGAAGGAGGGAGAGGGGTCTGGGCGCCTCCTGGATCTCGATCTGGTGGTCATGGTGAGCTGGGGTGGTTGGGGAGATAGGGAGAGAGGAGGAAGGCACATGGGGTGGTCTCCACCTTTTTTTTGCAAAAGCAAGAGGGGGCTCGGGCTGGGTAGGTTTCTCCCTCTTTTCTCTTTGCCTTAGCTAAAGAGAGGAAAAGGAGAGGAACCATGGGAGGGCAGAGCTAGGGTAGGATGGAGAGGGATGGCTCGGTATGGAGTGGTTAGGGTGTAGCCTCGGGTTAGGGTAGTTTGGGCTCGGGTTAGGTCTAGCTTAGGGTTAGAGAGAGGTGGTCTCGGGTTAGGTTAGATGAGGGACTAGGGTTTAGGATAGAGGAGAGGTAGGGTGGGGCCTAGGATTAGGGTTTAGAAATAACCCACAAGACAAGCATGGATGGAGGTGAAAAGGAGAGTGAGGTGAAGAAAAGAGAGAGAGATGTGGTGGTAGCTAGGATTTGAAGCATGATCAAACAAGAGGTGAAAAGAGAGAGGAGAGAAGAGGTGGTGAGGGTTTAACAAGATCAAAGTAGATCAAGCCAAAGAAGGGATAGAGATAGAGATGATCCACTCAAAAATCAAATAAAATCCAAATGACAAGCAAAAGATGGTACTTGCATGGGCCATGCATAAATAATTAATACCATGCTTATTGTTGTGAAAACAAGATTATTAACATGGCATTATTATTATGCATTCCAAAATTGGAATAAAAGCCAAGCAAAAAGAATTTAGAAGAAAGCTCCAAGTGGAGTAGATGGAGATGATCACATTTGATTATAATTGGGACTTGCTAGTGTGTATATTCCACTAGATGCCTACTAGTCCCAAAAATATTCCCACATGAGCATAGATCCATAATAACCCATATGGAAGCTAGGAAAAGGGTTCCACTCACAAGACATGCAAAGGTGGCCATGTGGCTCTCATATATCAATAATGTGAAAACAACATGATGCTAAGATGAGAGCATGTGGAAAAGAATTGGATCCATCCCAACCCACATGAGCTAGAGGTAAACTCAAATAAAGTGCAAAGCTCATATTTAGTTGGATGGTGGAATTATAAGGTGGTGAAAGAAAGGTGGTGGAGTTAATAAAAGATATGCCCCCAACTCAACTTGGGCATTAAACAATATATCAATAACCAAATACAATATCAAGAGGCAAATACAATTTACAATGCATATGAGAGAAGATCCAAAACAAAAGGGGTTTTATATGATGCTCAAATGCAAGGTGGCATGATGACATGAGCATGATATAATGATGATGCAACAAATATATGTAGGAAGGTAGCATCTATATAGACTAGGCTAGTAGCATTGCAATTGTTAGACAATTGGGATGCTACATAGAGGCTTGGGGGCTACAGTGAGAGTTTTAAACTTGGCAATATGCTTTAGTCTTTCTTTAAGCATCTAGTCGAAACTCATTAAGGTTTCAACTAGAATCTTGGGGGCTACAGTATAAAGTTTTTTAACTCAGTCATATGCTTAGTTTTTCTTTAAGCATCTAGTCGGAACTAATTCAGTTACAAGTAGAGTCTTGGGGGCTATAGTATTGAAGTTTACAAACAATGTGTATGCTACTCTGAAAGTATCTAGTCGGAATAATTCATTCAAACTATATACTTGGGGGCTATAGTGAGAAGTTTTCTAACTTAGTCACTCTTAGAGCATTCAGATGCAAAGACCTATGGTTTTCCGTCTAAATCCTCGGGGGCTACAGTGGGATACTCATATGAAATGCAAAAGGTAAATAAAACTTACAAGTGCAATGATCTTGAGGTTGGTAGAGCTCTCGGCAAACAACTTGCTGAATGAAAGACTGTTTCGTTGCAAGATATCTTCTTGTCGGAGAAGCTCCTCAAGACCGCAGGTTGGAGATGTTGGCACTGCACCAGGAGCCAGAGTGGAGCTACTCAGCGTAAGTGCCGGGTAGATTATCTTCGGGAGCTCTTTGGTTATCCTGGGTGCAGAGGCGCCGCCTTCAACAGACGTTCCACCCACCACCATCGCCTTGCCGCTACCGATGGCATCCTTAGCTGGAGCTTTAGCCATTTTGGTTGCGGTGCTTTCTTGGATCGCCTGTTCGCCGGCAACGACGAGATCCGCGGAGGCAGCTGAGTCCACTTCCATGGCGGAAGGGCCAGATGCATCCTTAGCCGGAGAGCTTGTCGGAGCAGGTGTAGGTTAGGTGCTGGGAATGACAGGGGCGATGGCTGGAGATGCATGGAGAGACACATCACGATGCAGCATATCTTTAATGTTTTTGGAAGCCCCCAAAGTTTTGGAGGTCTTCTTCAAACTAACACTAGCCTTCTTCCTGAAATGTGCAAAAAGTATAAGTACAGGAATAAGACGAGCAATGGACAATGTCGGAGGATGAGAGACTTACACAACAGTGGGTGCTTTGGTGAAAGGGATCCCGGTAATCTTTCTCTTCTCTACCTCTAGGGTGGCGATAGTATTCTTGGAGGCTCCACCCTCCGTCTTCTTCTTCTTGCCTCCATCAGCAGCGTTAGAGGTGGAGCTCTTCCGCTTATGCACCAACGGGGCATCGTCGTCAGACACGACAATGACTTCCTTCATCTTTGGGTCATAGATTTGGATATCCATGTCGTCCTCCTCTAGACTCTTAAGCTGTTAAGTGAAATCACAAGGTGTTGGATAAGGTGATAAAGGCAAGATGGAAGAACTGGAGAAAATGTCATACACGGAAAATAAATTGGTACCTCTGGGCACTTGCCCTCCTCGAACATGTCATAGGTGATGGCGAAGCCACGCTTTCTGTCCTTCACCTTGACAATTGTGGCATCCCGCAAAACCACTACTAGAAAATCTCGTTGTTTTTGTGCATTTCATCATCATGACTGCATGCTCATGTCATCATGCCACCTTGCATTTGAGCATCGTCATCATCTTGCATGGTTTGTTTAAAAACTATTTTCGAAAAAATCTGTTTTTGTTTTCTAAACGCCCCGTCTTTATTCAAACACAAAACCTGGGTCTCCGGGATATTTTGTTTTGTCTACCCACGGTTTGCAAAAGCCCCGTTTTAAATAAATAAAAATTTTAAATTGTTTTTAGGAGGCAGCCCACCAGGCCCGAAAGCCCAGCTGGCCACCTCCAGATAAAATCCTAGCTACCCCAAATCTTTTCCTACCTAATCCTAATCTACCCATCCCCAGCCACATCACCCCGACCAATCACCACCCGCCACCTCACCACTTCCTCCACCCCATCCACTCCTAACCTTCCACCTCACCCCAACCCCCTCCACCCCTTCACACAGCCCCCCACCTCTCTCACCCCCACTCCCCATCTCCATCACGCCACCAACCTGATCCTGCCTCTCTCCCTGGGCCCACCCGACCGACCGCACCATCCCCCGCCTGGACACGCCCTGCCCCGATTCCCGAGCCAGCCCACCCCACCTACCGCGCCTGGCCCACCTGTCTCCCCTCCCCGTCCCTGGTCCTCTCCTCGACCCCGCGTGGCCGCCCCTGCCTCCCACGCGACCTCGCCGGGCCATCCGCCCACGCCGGCCTCCTCCTCCCGCCGCTCGGGCCCGTCCCGCCGTCCGCCGCCGCGACCTCGGCCGCCGCGACCTCGGCCGCCTCCACCCGCTTCTCTGGCCGTTCCCTCCTCTTCTCGCGCCTCCTCGACGAGCTCCGTGTTGACCTCGTCGCGCGGCCCTGCAGAGCTCCCCGTCGCTGCACCGGCCCGCGCCTCTTTGTCTATCCCTCCGTCGCGACCTCCTTCCCGAGGCAGAGCACCGCCGCGATCTTGCGCCCTCGTCGTCGGCATGCGCACGGGCCGCCCAAGGTCCTCCATCGCCCCGGCCATGGCGCGCCGCGTCCTTGTCTACACCTGCGCCATCGCCGTGCGTTCGTTCGTGCCGTGGCCTCCGCTCCGGCCCCGGCCACCTCGCCTCTCCCCGCCGCCGAGCGCCTGCCGTTGCCTCTGCCACTTCTCTGTCAAGCGCCGCCACCCCTCCCAGCGTGCACCGTCGCTGTCTCCGTGTCGACGACCCGGGGCGAGCCGCTTCCTTCCGTGCCCCGCGCGGCTCCGCCCCTATGCCTCCCCATGGCCCCTTGGCTCCACCAACCGCGACCACGGGCGCCTCTGCGCGTCTCCGCGAGCCGCCCCATCACCTCCACCATCGGCCTGCTCCCTGCCGGCCGTCGTCCCCTGCACGTCCTCCGCTGACGCCTCGGCCATCGCCTTGAGCCGCTACAAGCTGCAGCGCCCGTCGTCGCCGTTCCTCTGCCACCGGTCCCTCTGTCGGCCAGACTCGCTGCAGGGGCAGTGGTGTTTTTGTTTCCATGTTGTGCTGATGCTGCTGTGGTAATATTGTCCTGCGTCTGCGTCGAGCCCTTCAAGTTCCGCCGTATGAACCACGTCGACTAAGACCAAGCTCATCAAGATCTGCTAGGAAGCTATGTGCTTGAGAGGTGACAAGTTACCACAAGATCTTCTTGTCGGCCGGTACCGCGGAAGAATGAACATGGTGATGCTCGAGGGACCCGACAAGATCCTCGACCCTAGAACCGAAGAGCGGGCTCGAAGGCGAGCCCCGGACCTCCTGGATCGACAAGACCTCCTTCACGGGTCTGAAGACCGACCCCGAAGACCACAATGCGACAAGTACTTCTTCCTGGATCCGATGCCCGAGAACCCGGACGCCCAAGCCGTCGACACGGATACGCCAAGTACTTCCTCGAGGACGCCAAGTTCTTCACCCTGAACGCCAAGATCTACCTCCGTTATCCGAGAACGATCCCGCCGAGACCGAACCCCAGATCTGAACCCTGAGACCAAGCCTGGACCCCCGGAACCCAAGGTCTGCTGAACCTAGATGTGTGACCCTAAGCCCTATTTTTATAATATGACATTATCAACTGTCGCATATTCAATTGTTCATCACTACATCATACATGCATCATGCCCGCTATTTTGTCGTAGTATTAAATAGTGCATCCGGTGTTTCTTCTAGTGTTTTGCTTCTTCGCGGATTAGGCCGATGAGTTGATGCGAGTGTCGACCCGATCTTCGGATGAACCTTCGGCAATGTTTTCAGGCGAGCACCTCCCCCTTTCTACCTATCTTACTTTTATAGTATTTATTCCCCCTGTTGATCTATTGCTATCTGTGTTGCGATGCTCTAGTCTTCGTACCCGTGATATCCCTTGCAGCCTTATATTGCCTTGGACACATCCTATTACCTGTTGATTGGTAGATAGTTGGACTTGCGCGTCGTAGTCGCTTGCTCAAGTGCTCTTGCGTGTCGTCAAGTACCTCAGTTGTTGGAGTGTTGCCGCATGTTTAATGTTGGAGATGATCATGGCTTTAATTACTATTAATAACTAAAATTGAAGTAGGTAAATGCAGAGGCACCGCTGGGTAATAGACAATATTTGGTTTTTAACCGCTCACTGGTGTCCCGTAGGACCCCGAGTTCTTGACACCTGTTCCGAGATCGAGCGCGCTAACCACAGGTGGGGTGTGTGGGCACCCCCATCGGCTTACTACCTGATTTCAAAGTATTGTACCGGGGGCCACAAGTAGTTTGGGGCTTTATTACTATCCTGTACTTATGCCATGCTTTACTGCTTTATTTAAGATTGTGCGTGGAGCACCTGTACTGTTTAGGATTGCGGAGTGTTTTCGCGGTATCGACAAGCCCAGTCACACTTTCGGGTTCCCAGTCGTTTACAGCCATTGACGCAAACCCTGGGTCCGTTTCGGAGTCGGCCAACTTCATTGCGGGTAGCTTAGTGGGGTGGCCCCCATGTATTTGCTTTGGGTCTGGGAAACGTCATGACTTAGGCCCCGCCGACATACCGATGGGTGTATGTTAACTGATCTGGCAAAAAGGGTCGAAGTGCGTGTGGATACTTTGGTGCACCCCTGCAGGGTTAAATCTTTTCGAGAAGCCGTGTCCGCGGTTATGGACGACTTGGAGCACAGTTCTCGATCATAGACAACTATAACTAAAGTTTACTGTTATAAATTGACTTGTATCCGATAGGACTAGTAATCAGCTTCACTACAACGGAATGGCTAAATAAAAGTACCAACAACTGCTGGGTTTGGGATATCTCATGCTAATCGTATCTGACTAGTAAGTGTTGCAACTACAACGGAATGGTTAACTAAAACTGCCCACTGCTTATTATATCAGGATGACTCATGCTATCTATATCTGACTAGTAATTGCCGCAACTATAACGGAATGAATAAAACTGCCAACTGTGTGAGTTCCTCGGATGACTTCCTCGTTTGGTCTCGAGGGGGAAATACCAGGATGGGTATGTTTGGTGGTAGCATCAGGTTGGTTCCGAATAGGTCTTTCTTATCCCTATCTGATAGCCGACAGTTATCTCGAGTCTCTATAGGTTGTTTAGTGCATGCCGCACTGCCGCTCAGTCCACCATACCTATGTAGGCGAGGACCGCCGAATTCTAGTCTCGCCGTGTACTGGCCTCAGTACTAACCGCTCTCTCCTTTTTCCTTCGCCCTTTGTCGGCACCCCTTATGTTTAAGCAGGTTTTGAGATCAACGTCGTTAGCAGGGTTACCCTTCCGGCTTGGCCTGGGCAGGGTTATGGACGCCTTTGGTTATTCTTCAGGGCTCTTAGCCCAATTTGCATCTTGTCCGTACTCGGACGTTGTATCGATTTCAAGGTGATTTGGATCTTTGTACTGTAAATCTGTATTCTTGACTCTTTGAGTCGCTGTTGTATATATATGTTTTGTGGGTTCCATCGAGGACTATTGTGTAATGATATTACTTCGTTTTCCACCCGCACGCAAGTGCCTGGTGGGCACCTCAGAATCGTTTCTATGCGGGTTTGGCGGGAAGCGCTGAAACTTGCATAGGGCCGATTCTGAGGGTGTTACAGAGTGGTATCAGAGCCCAGCAGTTGCGATACCCCACAAGTCCAGCCTGTAGGATAACCTAGCTAACGGCCGAAGTAGAGTGTCAAAACTATTTTTGCAAAATCGGTTGGATAGTTCTGATTAGGTCTGATTTTACTCCTTACCCCTCTGCTGCTCTCCTCTCACCTCTGCGTGTTTTGAATCCGCTCTCTTCTCTCTCTTCGAGTCCAGGATTTCTCATGGTTGGGTTCCATCGTACCTTCAGGGTTTCGCTTCCTCCTATGGTAACGGTGTTGCTACATCTGGTCTTCATGCTATCCGAGGAATCCTTCGTCTGGTGGACTTCTCTTTGTTCCTTCTCGTGCCTTCCGGTGTTTTCCGACGCGACGACATCATCTACGCCAGATCCGATGCAGAGTCTGCATCACTCCTTTGTTTCTGAACCTCGATTGTCGAGATCTTCAGTCTGATTCCGAGAATGGTTGCACGCTTTTCTACTGATTGTGCAGAGTAATAGTTTGGGTGCGTGATGGATTGGCCCCCATGCCGACTACTCACTCTATTCGCTTGTGTACATTGAAGTGGATGAGAATGCATCGGTTCTCTCTTTCTATCGAAGTTAGAGGTGGATTGATTGGTTGATACCTCTACCTTCGCCTTTGTTTCCCGGAGTGTTCTCTCGACGATCACGGACAACGACCTCTTGTTAGTGGTGTCGCGAGGATCTACACGATGCGAGAAGATTCAAATTGCCGCCCTTCTTCCCGGTACCATGAGGCGGATCTCGAGGGCGAGATCCATTGTTAGTGGTGTCGAATTGTGGCATCCCGCAAAACCACTACTAGAAAATCTCGTTGTTTTTGTGCATTTCATCATCATGACTGCATGCTCATGTCATCATGCCACCTTGCATTTGAGCATCGTCATCATCTTGCATGGTTTGTTTAAAAACTATTTTCGAAAAAATCTGTTTTTGTTTTCTAAACGCCCCGTCTTTATTCAAACACAAAACCTGGGTCTCCGGGATATTTTGTTTTGTCTACCCACGGTTTGCAAAAGCCCCGTTTTAAATAAATAAAAATTTTAAATTGTTTTTAGGAGGCAGCCCGCCAGGCCCGAAAGCCCAGCTGGCCACCTCCAGATAAAATCCTAGCTACCCCAAATCTTTTCCTACCTAATCCTAATCTACCCATCCCCAGCCACATCACCCCGACCAATCACCACCCGCCACCTCACCACTTCCTCCACCCCATCCACTCCTAACCTTCCACCTCACCCCAACCCCCTCCACCCCTTCACACAGCCCCCCACCTCTCTCACCCCCACTCCCCATATCCATCACGCCACCAACCTGATCCTGCCTCTCTCCCTGGGCCCACCCGACCGACCGCACCATCCCCCGCCTGGACACGCCCTGCCCCGATTCCCGAGCCAGCCCACCCCACCTACCGCGCCTGGCCGCCCCTGCCTCCCACGCGACCTCGCCGGGCCATCCGCCCACGCCGGCCTCCTCCTCCCGCCGCTCGGGCCCGTCCCGCCGTCCGCCGCCGCGACCTCGGCCGCCGTGACCTCGGCCGCCGCGACCTCGGCCGCCTCCACCTGCTTCTCTGGCCGTTCCCTCCTCTTCTCGCGCCTCCTCGACGAGCTCCGTGTTGACCTCGTCGCGCGGCCCTGCAGAGCTCCCCGTCGCTGCACCGGCCCGCGCCTCTTTGTCTATCCCTCCGTCGCGACCTCCTTCCCGAGGCAGAGCACCGCCGCGATCTTGCGCCCTCGTCATCGGCATGTGCACGGGCCGCCCAAGGTCCTCCATCGCCCCGACCATGGCGCGCCGCGTCCTTGTCTACACCTGCGCCATCGCCGTGCATTCGTTCGTGCCGTGGACTCCGCTCCGGCCCCGGCCACCTCGCCTCTCCCCGCCGCCGAGCGCCTGCCGTTGCCTCTGCCACTTCTCTGTCAAGCGCCGCCACCCCTCCCAGCGTGCACCGTCGCTGTCTCCGTGTCGATGACCCGGGGCGAGCCGCTTCCTTCCGTGCCCCGCGCGGCTCCGCCCCTATGCCTCCCCATGGCCCCTTGGCTCCACCAACCGCGACCCCGGGCGCCTCTGCGCGTCTCCGCGAGCCGCCCCATCACCTCCACCATCAGCCTGCTCCCTGCTGGCCGTCGTCCGCTGCACGTCCTCTGCTGACGCCTCGGCCATCGCCTTGAGCCGCTACAAGCTGTAGCGCCCGTCGTCGCTGTTCCTCTGCCGCCGGTCCCTCTGTCGGCCAGACTCGCTGCAGGGGCTATGGTGTCTTTGTTTCCATGTTGTGCTGATGCTGCTGTGGTAATATTGTCCTGCGTCTGCGTCGAGCCCTTCAAGTTCCGCCGTCTGAACCACGTCGACTAAGACCAAGCTCATCAAGATCTGCTAGGAAGCTATGTGCTTGAGAGGTGACAAGTTACCACAAGATCTTCTTGTCGGCCGGTACCGCGGAAGAATGAACATGGTGATGCTCGAGGGACCCGACAAGATCCTCGACCCTAGAACCGAAGAGCGGGCTCGAAGGCGAGCCCCGGACCTCCTGGATCGACAAGACCTCCTTCACGGGTCTGAAGACCGACCCCGAAGACCACAATGCGACAAGTACTTCTTCCCGGATCCGATGCCCGAGAACCCGGACGCCCAAGCCGTCGACACGGATACGCCAAGTACTTCCTCGAGGACGCCAAGTTCTTCACCCTGAACGCCAAGATCTACCTCCGTTATCCGAGAACGATCCCGCCGAGACCGAACCCCAGATCTGGACCCTGAGACCAAGCCTGGACCCCCGGAACCCAAGGTCTGCTGAACCTAGATGTGTGACCCTAAGCCCTATTTTTATAATATGACATTATCAACTGTCGCATATTCAATTGTTCATCACTACATCATACATGCATCATGCCCGCTATTTTGTCGTAGTATTAAATAGTGCATCCGGTGTTTCTTCTAGTGTTTTGCTTCTTCGCGGATTAGGCCGATGAGTTGATGCGAGTGTCGACCCGATCTTCGGATGAACCTTCGGCAATGTTTTCAGGCGAGCACCTCCCCCTTTCTACCTATCTTACTTTTATAGTATTTATTCCCCCCTGTTGATCTATTGCTATCTGTGTTGCGATGCTCTAGTCTTCGTACCCGTGATATCCCTTGCAGCCTTATATTGCCTTGGACACATCCTATTACCTGTTGATTGGTAGATAGTTGGACTTGCGCGTCGTAGTCACTTGCTCAAGTGCTGTTGCGTGTCGTCAAGTACCTCAGTTGTTGGAGTGTTGCCGCATGTTTAATGTTGGAGATGATCATGGCTTTAACTACTGTTAATAACTAAAATTGAAGTAGGTAAATGTAGAGGCACCGGTGGGTAATAGACAATATTTGGTTTTTAACCGCTCACTGGTGTCCCGTAGGACCCCGAGTTCTTGACACCTGTTCCGAGATCGAGCGCGCTAACCACAGGTGGGGTGTGTGGGCACCCCCATCGGCTTACTACCTGATTTCAAAGTATTGTACCGGGGGCCACAAGTAGTTTGGGGCTTTATTACTATCCTGTACTTATGCCATGCTTTACTGCTTTATTTAAGATTGTGCGTGGAGCACCTGTACTGTTTAGGATTGCGGAGTGTTTTCGCGGTATCGACAAGCCCAGTCACACTTTCGGGTTCCCAGTCGTTTACAGCCATTGACGCAAACCCTGGGTCTGTTTCGGAGCCGGCCAACTTCGTTGCGGGTAGCTTAGTGGGGTGGCCCCCATGTATTTGCTTTGGGTCTGGGAAACGTCATGACTTAGGCCCCGCCGACATACCGATGGGTGTATGTTAACTGATCTGGCAAAAAGGGTCGAAGTGCGTGTGGATACTTTGGTGCACCCCTGCAGGGTTAAATCTTTTCGAGAAGCCGTGTCCGCGGTTATGGATGACTTGGAGCACAGTTCTCGATCATAGACAACTATAACTAAAGTTTACTGTTATAAATTGACTTGTATCCGATAGGACTAGTAATCATCTTCACTACAACGGAATGGCTAAATAAAAGTACCAACAACTGCTGGGTTTGGGATATCTCATGCTAATCGTATCTGACTAGTAAGTGTTGCAACTACAACAGAATGGTTAACTAAAACTGCCCACTGCTTATTATATCAGGATGACTCATGCTATCTATATCTGACTAGTAATTGCCGCAACTATAACGGAATGAATAAAATTGCCAACTGTGTGAGTTCCTCGGATGACTTCCTCGTTTGGTCTCGAGGGGGAAATACCAGGATGGGTATGTTTGGTGGTAGCATCAGGTTGGTTCCGAATAGGTCTTTCTTATCCCTCTCTGATAGCCGACAGTTATCTCGAGTCTCTATAGGTTGTTTAGTGCATGCCGCACTGCCGCTCAGTCCACCATACCTATGTAGGCGAGGACCGCCGAATTCTAGTCTCGCCGTGTACTTGCCTCAGTACTGACCGCTCTCTCCTTTTTTCCTTTGCCCTTTGTCGGCACCCCTTTTGTTTAAGCAGGTTTTGAGATCGACGTCGTTAGCAGGGTTACCCTTCCGGCTTGGCCTGGGCAGGGTTATGGACGCCTTTGGTTATTCTTCAGGGCTCTTAGCCCAAATTGCATCTTGTCCGTACTCGGACGTTGTATCGATTTCAAGGTGATTTGGATCTTTGTACTGTAAATCTGTATTCTTGACTCTTTGAGTCGCTGTTGTATATATATGTTATGTGGGTTCCATCGAGGACTATTGTGTAATGATATTACTTCGTTTTCCACCCGCACGCAAGTGCCTGGTGGGCACCTCAGAATCGTTTCTATGCGGGTTTGGCGGGAAGCGCTAAAACTTGCATAGGGCCGATTCTGAGGGTGTTACAACAATGTCCTTAAGGCGAAGCTTGATTGAGTCTCTAGAGAAGTTGTCCTCGGAGATGCGGAGGCTATCCTTCCTCTCCTTGGTGTATTCATGCATCAGCTTCGAGCGGTGCTGCAGAGGCTGGATCCGCCTGACAAACCATCACATGGCTAGGTCCAATCCGGTTAGACCCGTCTCCACGAACCACTCTATCCGCCTTATGGCGTGGGAGGCGTTGTTGTCAGAGTGAAGGGTGTCCTGGGATCTCCATGTCGGGGCTTCATCAGCAGCTGCGTCGACAAAGTTCGGATACGTCGCTTCTCGGCTAGACAGAGGGATATCTGGGAAGTAGAAGTACGTTCATTGCCAGTTCTTGCAGGACTCATGGCCAACGATGTCGGGGAACTGCCAGCCAGGCCGGATCTTAAAGCTAATCGTCCCACAGATCCTGATTCATCCTTTCTGGCTTTGGCTTCCCTCTTGACGGTAAAAAAGTAAATAAAGAGATCTAACCTAGGCCTAATCCCTAGGTAACCCTCACAAAGCGCCGCGTAGTTCCTAAGCGCGAGGATGCTTTTGGGGGAAAGGTTCTGAGGTTGAACCCGGTAATGGTTGAGGACAGCTAGGAAGAAATTGGAGATGGGCAGGGAAACGCCGCGTACCAATTGTGCTTTGAGGTATACCTTCTCTCCGGCTTGGGGATAAGGGGTGACCTCACCGGCCGGCACCGCCCGCCAGACGAGCCCCTCCGTCGCAGGGAGGTAACCCTCGACGAGGAGCTCCTTGATGTCGTTGTCCGTGATATCCGAGCCGCGCCAATCCCCCTTGTGGGAATCGCTCTCTTCTTCCAGCAGCTCTAGCGCCGCTGGGTTATGGTCGCCACCGGTGGATTCAACCACCACGGACTTGGGCAGCACCAGGCCCTCTAGGGGCACATGGACGGTGCTCACTGGCTTCACCGCAGCATCGGCCGCCGCCATGGATGGGTTAGTGCTGCTGCTCGCCATTGGAAGGGGAGAGTGGTGACTAGAGAGATTGGGAGGCTAGGGTTTTTCGTGTGCTCGTGGAGGGCTCGAGGAGGTTCTCGCAGGACGAAGATGAAGGCGCAGGGGAAGAATAAGGTGAAAAGTAAAAATCCACCATAGTTGTAATTTATAACTCCTGGCGTCAAGATTCGTGCAAAGTGATCGAATGGTCGACGCGTGGACGACGTGTGCGGGAGCGTGCGCGGAAATTTTGCCACATTCCCAACCGTCGCTGCCAACGGTTCGTATCCTTCTTGCGGGAAAAACGGACATGATTGTGTTCTCTGCATGTGTGAGTTACGAGGCGTTGATGACCTATGTCTACGTCCTCCTAGCTGTCACTAGCAGGTGAGCCATCACATCAGAATATTCTGGCATGGACAGATCCAGTCTGTCTACAAGACGAGTACGATGGAAGATTCAGTAGTTCTCCGACTTACAAATTGAAGACGGAGAAACCTTGCAGGGTTCTTGGGAGGACTACAAGATATTGCTTGATGATTTGCCGACATCCATCTAGACGGAGCATTCAACCTGAAGAGTCAAGACGGCGCAAGATCCCGGAGTTCTCCGGGGGCTACTATTGGGGATATGCTATATGGATATCCATATAGCATGTCTCCTATCCGGATAACCCGGGTGGACCATAGTTGGTAGCATGGCCCATGGCCTGCTGGGCGGCCCTGTTAGATGGATCCAGAAGGGAGGCCCATGCCGGATAAAGGAAGGCTACGGAGAAGTCATCGACGTACCCGGAGCCTTGGAGTGCAAGATACGTTAGACTGATTGTATACTGTGTAGAACTCTGTAACCTGTCCAGCTAGGACTTTCCCTATAACCCTAGGACCTGTCGACTATATAAGTCGGGGCTATGGGAGCCTTTAGGGAAAGACACAACTTATACCTCGCACAGTGAACCGATCCCTGTAACTCGGCATATTGCCATTATAGTGATTTATAGCAGGAGTAGTATTCCGCCACCGTTGCGGGATCTGAACCTGGGTAAGCTATGTTACCTCGTAACCGTCAACCGTCCGCCTTACCCCATGTCTCTAAACATGCACCGTGAGGACCCCTCCATGGCATACTCGTCGGTAATACCACGAAACCTTTTGTTTAGCAGGTTTGAGATCGTCGTCATTAGCAGGGTTACCTTTATGGCTTGGCCTGGGCAGGGTTATGGACGCCATTGGTTATTCTTCAGGGCTCTTAACACCATTTGCATCTTATCAGTAGTAGGATGTTGTATCGTCTTTAAGGTGATTTGTATTTGTATTGTATATCTGTATTATTCCTAAATCTTTGAGTCCTTGTTGTATATGTATGTTTTGCGTGTTCCATCGTGGACTATTGTGTAATGATATTACTTTGTTTTACACCCACACACAAGTGCCTAGTGGGCATCTTTGAATTGTTTTGATGCGGGTTTGGCAGGAATCGCTAAAACTTGCATAGGGCCGATTCGAGGGTGTTATAATGGGCCTCCCTTCTGGATTCGTCTAACTGGTTTGCCCAGCAGGCCATGGGCCTTTCTACCAACTGTGGTCCACCCGGGTTAGCCGTATTAGAGACATGCAATGGTGATACCCATTTAGCATATCCCCAACAGTAGCCTCTAGAGAAATCCGAGATCTTGCGCCATCTTCCCTTTTAGTTTGAATGTTTCGTCTAGGTGATGTAGTCCTCCAATGAACCCTGCAATATTCTTCGTCTTTGATACATAAGTAAAGAGAATCACTAAGTCTCCCACCTTATTCTTATCGTAGCCAGACATGATTCATCCATGTCGGAATCTTCAGATGGAACTATTTATCTGCTACTGTTAGTAAGATGACGAAGACTGTAGCCTATGTCACATTGAAACTCACATATTGAAGTAGGTATAATCATGACGAGTAAAATCCGAAACGTCCAGAGGAAATGGGGGTTAAGTGGGGTAATTTCCGCCCACGCTCGCACACACGTCGTCCACACATCGACCGTTGGGTTATTCCGCATGAATCTTGATGCCAGGGTTATATATTTTCACTACATAGGTTATTTTCCTTTTACCTGAATTCGCTCCCCTGCATATTATTCTCCCACTCGCGAAGAAATCCTCGAGATCCATGCACGATAAAAACACTAGACAGTTCTCCATCTCTAGATTCCTTCTCCTTCACAAATGGCTAGCAACAGCACACCCTCTCCCATGGTGGCAACCGGCGAGGCTTCGCAGAAGCCCTCGACCGAGGTGCACATCATGCCGGAAGGGGTGGTGATGCCTATTTATGCGGTGGTGGAATCCATCGGCGGTGACCAAGTTTCGGCAGTGTTCGAGCCGCTAGAGAAGGAAACATATTCCCATAAGGGGATCGAGAGTGGCTCGGACATCACCGCCGCTGACATCAAGGAGACGGTCACCGAAGGGTACCTTCCCTCGGTGGAGGACCTAGTCTGGCAGCCGGTGCCGGCTGGCGAGGTGGTCCCCTCTTCCCATCCTCGGGAGAAAGTATACCTCAAGGCACAGCTGGTGCGTGGCATCACCCTCCCGATTTCCAACTTCTGTCTACAAGTTCTTCAACACTTCCAGGTTCTTCCTCATAACCTCTCTCCCAATATCATTCTAGCACTTAGTAATTTTGTAGCTTTGTGCGAAGGATACCTAGGGATTAGGCCTAGGTTAGATCTGTTTATTTACTTCTTCACCATCAAGAGGGAAGCCGGAGATAGCAAAGATGAACTTAGAAACTGCGGAACGATTAGTTTTAAGATCTAGCCTGGTTGGTGGTTCCCCGACATCGTAGGACATGAGGCCTGCAAGAACTGTTAGCGAAGCTACTTCTGTGGCCCAGATATCCCTCTGGATGTCCAAGAAGGATTGTACCCGGAATTCATTGACACCACCATCTGTAGGTCCCAGGCCCTCATGCCATCCGACGACGAAGCCTCCCGTGCTATAAGGTGGATAGAGTGGCTTGTTGACACAGGCTTGACCGGGTTGTACATAGCCATGTGCTGGTTCATAAGGCGGATCCAACCCTTGCAGCACCACGAGAAGCTTATGTGTTAGTACACCAAGGACAGGAAGGACACCTTCAAGATCTCCGTGGATAAATTCTCCAGTGACTCCATCAAGCTCCTCCTCAAGGACATCGTCAAAGTGAATGACTAGAAGCATGTCTTCATCATAACTTACGACATGTTTGAGAATGGAAAGTGCCCAAAGATAATTTTGATTCCTTTATTGCTGACATATGCTCCAGTTATTACACCTTTGGTGCATCAATCCGTATAACATGGTAACCACCTAATAGCTGGGGGCTTGGAGGAAACCGACATGGTTCCTAAAGTCTATGACCCCAAGATGAAGGATGTCACTGTCGTGTCCGACGTCGATGCTCTGGCAGCACGAAAGCGGGAGAGCTCCAACTCTGACACTGCTGCCATGGGAAAGAAAAAGAAGATGGAGTGTGGAGTCTCCAAGAAATCCACCGCCTCCCTGGAGGCAGAGAAAACAAAGAATGTTGGGATCCCTTTGACCAAGGCGCCAACTGTTGTGTAAGCCTCTTTTCCTCCAACTTTATCATTTGTATTAGTTCTTTCTGTAAGTATATCTATCATTTGTATGTTTCTGAAAAAAGACTAACTTGAGTTTGAAGAAGACCTCCAAGACTTCTGGAGCTACTAAAAACATTCAAGATATGCTGCCCCAAGCCTCTCCCGCCATCACTTCCCCTACTCCTACCGTCCAACCCTCTGCAGCTCCCGCCGGATCACCGACCACGGCTGCATATGAACCCCCACCATGGAGGTGGACAATAATCCCTCGCAGGATGTCCAGATGCTGCAATATGGTCGTCGTTCCTAGTGGCTAGGCGACACCGGAGAGTACCTCCTATCAAGTGAATGAAGCTCCGTCTATGGATGACACCGAGAAAGGAAAGGAGATGGTGGCGGGAAGAGAAGCTGCAGTGACCATGGGCCCGGTAGAAACCTATGGTACTATAGATCCAATGATCATTCCAAGGAAGTCCAGAGCTTCTTCCACCTTGGAAATTGGTACTCCTGGCACGACCCCAAATTCTCCGACATATGGTATTGAGGAGATGCTCAAGCAGGCGGAGATCCTCTGATGAAACACAATTACTTTCAATAGTTTGTATTCTGAAGCCGCCAACAACTTCAAGATCATTGCCTTTGTAAGTCTTTTATACCTTTGCATCTCACATATAATATACCATTGTATCCCGGAGGAATTAGACGGAAAACCATAGGTCTTTTGGTCTAAGAGTGACTAAGCAAGAAACTTCATACTGTAGCCCCCAAGTATTTAGTTTGAATGAATAATTCTGACTAGATACTTTTAGAGTAGCATACAAGGTGTTTGTAAATTTCGATACTGTAGCCCCCAAGCCTCTAGGTGAAACAGATAGTTCCGGCAAGATGCTTCAAAAAGGACTAAACATAGCTTTTTGGAGTAAAAACTCATACTGTAGCCCCCAAGTCTCTAGGTAGAACTAAATAGTTCCGTCTAGATGCTCTAAGAAGACTAAGCACTTTTATTCCTGCAGAATGAGAATTCTCGGAAGATTGCCACCAACGGGAAGTTCGCCGAGATCCACAAGGAGCTAGAAGCTGAAAAGGGTAAAACTACCTTTTTGTAGGAACAGATCAAGAAACAAGAGTCTGTTTCTTTTCAGTTCCGTTCTTAGCTTGTTCTTGGGCTTGCATTCTATGAGTATCATTGTTCTATTATTTCTCCGACTTGCAGAAGCTGTTTCCAAAGCCAAGAGTATCGTTGAGCAATCCAAGCATATCTAGGAGCTCGATGATGAAATAAAATCTTGAAGCATGAAAGGACTAATACCTTGAAGATGCATGAAGAATAAATGAAAGCCCTGCAAGAATCGACATCCACCAAGATGAACCGCCTGGAGGAAGAAATCGAGATCCTCAAGGAACAGAAGAAAACTGTCGACGAGAAAAATGCACGTGGCCTTGGGGCATACAAGATTCTCGAAAAAGGAATGAGACTCATTGGCAGAGATTTGCCAGCAAGCTGAGACTAGAATCTTTGGTAAACTTCCTCTTTCTTCAATCACTTTTCTACAAGTTAGGTACTTAACGTAATTCATGAACTCATGGCCCTTTTGCCTTTGTGGGAAATGCAGCTCCCATTGGCCTAACCAACTTGGGTGAGAATTCTCCTCCTCAGAAGGAGTGCATGGTTTTTGCAGGCAACTTCGTCAACACTACCATCGCCGAAGCCAAAGAAATTGCCAAGCCCTTGGACATCAACATCAAAGCGGTGGATTCGGTGATGAAGTGATCGGAGATCCTCTGCCGACCCCCCAAGCATATTGTGAGCTGGAAAGCTTCCTCCGTCCAGGTCGGAGCTAGGATGCCATTAACAATGATCAATGCACATTACGACAATGCTAACATCAAAATGGTGACCACTGGTATGCCCGACATGGATTAAGAGGGACACAAGGATGATAGCGATGCTATCTGGGCCTCCCTTGTTAGATATGATACTAGGGTTGCCAAGTTGGTCAAGACGGATGATGAACCACAAGTATAGAGGATCGTAGTAGTCTTCTAGAGAAGTAAAGCCCAAATTTATTGATTCGACACAAGGGGAGCCAAAGAATATTTATAAGACTTAATAGATGATTTGTCAATTTAGTTGCACCTGGAAATAGACTTGCTCGCAATAGTTTAGCAGTGGTAACAATTTTGTAGTGGTAGCAGTAGCAAAATAATAACAGCAGTAAAATAAGGACAGCGGTAGAAATTGTAATAAACAGCAGGATTAAAATGCGGTAGGCATAGGGATGGATGGACAGGAGTTGCATGGACAATATAATTCATGTAATAATCAATACAAAGGCATTTGCAGATAATAAAGATAAAGCATCCAAGTACTAAATAATCATAGGCATGTGTTTTGTATATAGTTGCGCATGCTCGCAATGAGAAACTTGCACAACATCTTTTGTCCAGCCAGCCCATTTGCAGCGGGGCCTCAAGGGAATCTACTGGCAATTAAGGTGCTCCTTTTAATAGAGAACCGAGCAAAGAATTAACACTCCGTGAACACATGTGACCCTCACATCAAAGCCATCCCCTCTGGTTCGCCCAATTGCTGTCACTTTGGGGCCTCGGGTTTCGGACAAGGATATGTGTACACAACTTGCAGGTAAGATCACAAATAATAATATCATCATGAATCAATAACATGTTCAGATCTGAGATCATGGCACTCGGGCCCTACTGACAAGCATTAAGCACAACAAGTTGCAACAATGTCAAAAAGCACTAACAATAGATACTAGGCACCATGCCCTAACAATTTTATGCAATTACATGAGTGATCTCATCCAATCCCTACCATCTCCCTAACCTACTATGGGGATTACTCACACATGGATGGGGGAATCATGGATGGTTGATGGAGATGCGTCAGTGATGATGATGGCGATGATCTCCTCCAGTTCCCCATCCCCGAAGGGTGCCAAAATGGAGTTTAGGGTTCCGAATTGCGATTTCTGGTGGTGGCGGAGCAGCGGAACTCTATCTGGAAAACATCGAATCCCCCTATGTTTTTAGGTCAGAGGATATATGTAGGCGAAAGGATAGGTCGAGTCAGAGTCCGGGGTGGCCACACCATGCCCAAGCGTGGCCAGGCCTGGCCCGTGCCTAGGGGTGTTGTGAGCCCCTCGGGCCTTTTCTCCTTCTCCGCTTCTGGCTCCGTGAGTCTTCTGGAAAAATAGGATTTTTGGCATATTTTCTAGGATTTTTCCTAAAAGTTGATTTTCTGCACAAAAACGAGACACCAGAGAAATTCTGCTGAAAACAGTTAGTCCATGTTAGTTATATCCAAATCACACAAATTAGAGGAGAAGCAATCGCAAAACTGTTCAGAAAAGTAGATATGCTTTGGACGTATCAACTCCCCCCAAGCTTAGCCTATTGCTTGTCCTCAAGAAATTCAGTTGAAAACTGAGTGCGATAAAAGAAACTTTCACGAACGCATTTGCTTCATAAGATGTAAATATTCTAAGCATATGAGCATGTACTTAGGCAATTCATAATAAGGAGTATGCAAATAAGTCTACCCAATAGTCAGGCAAGCTATGAAGAGATTCCAACACAATAATAATAAGCAACATGAAACATAAGCATATGCAAGACTTTAATGCTCATATGAAGATATGATAAAGTGGTATCTCGCTTGCCTTTGATTGTGGAGCAAAACATAAATGCCAAAGCACCTCTGAAGTTCAAGTGAAGACTAGAAGTAAAAATATCAAAGATACAAGCATCAAAGTTATGTCACAATTAACCATGTTCTGGGACAAGAACATTACACAAGAATGACATCTATGCTCTCAGGAAGGTGCTCATAGAAAAGATGGTGACTCGACATAAAAGTGAAAGAAAAGTTTAAAAAGTTTGAAAGGCTTCCAAATGTTTGAAAGTATGGTACTCATTAGCTTTGAACTCTCATTGCCCCTATCACAAGCATCTTTAAATGGTTAAGGTTAAAGTGAGGGAAAATATGAGTTATATACTTAACAAATCACAAGTTGAAAATCACATGCCCCTTGAGTACGAGTACTGAGGCCTCATGCTATTCAACTTTGGTCCTCAGTAAGTTATTGTCATTGTATATATATGTCTATCATCGAGAACCGCCAACAGGGTACCTCTTGCTCCATGACACAGGAGCTATCGCATATCACAATGACAAGGCAACAGACAATGGGCATCTCAGCAGTCTTTTATTTGCTATTTGCATAGTTTTTATTAGAGATGCTTCATAGAATACCCACTATGGTTTTGCTGCATGTTTCCACCATGATTAGGCATGGCTTAGGCTAGCCGCCCAGGCATTTCTCTAACACATATACAAACTCCATGGACTTACAAGCTCCCATCTCATTTCACACCAACGGCATCCGTAAACAAAAGAACATGATATCAACTAAATATAATAAGTGCAATGTTGAAAGGGTTCCCCATGACAGCATGGTTTTGCTAACTCCCAACTTATAATTTGCAAGCATATAACTACATAGATGGTCACAATGGTTCAGGTTTATTAAGTGCAAGAAATAAAATTTTGCCATAAAGTTCATGAGAGATTTACTAACTAATTTTCGCATAACAAGCAAACATTTTTATTTGGAAGAAAACAAAGCATAATAAGTATGCAAGGAATACCTATGCTGATAATAGGTAGATATGATGGACACTTTTGACAATTTTGGTTTTGGGAAGTGATACGTCCAATTTGCATCACCATTCTATATCATAATTTGCCTCTATCCATTGATATATGTCTTATTATGAGGTGTTACTTATGTCTTTTCCTCTGTTTTTGCATGTTGGATGATTCTTGGAGGATGGACTGCTAGAGTCAGGATTCTGCTGGAAAAAGAGGTGTTTTGATGCAATTTCGCGAAGATCAGAAAAATACCAGAAAAATATTGGAAAATTATATTTACCCAGAAGACGAAGGAAGCTAGAAGGGGAGGCGTAGCTGGGCCACAGGGGGCCCACACCCCCTAGGAGCGAGCCCCGCTGGGCCGCGCCTAGGGAAGGTGTGGCCCATCTGGCTAGCCTTCGACTCCGCCCTCTCGCCTATATCTTCCTCTCGGAACCCTAATACCAGGGGGCAACCACAGAAAGATTTCCGCCGCCTCTGCGGGCGAAAAACACCGAGAGAGAAAGAGCTCTCCGGCAGATAGATTTCTGCCGGGGAAATTCCTTCCCGGAGAGGGGAGATCGACGCCATCAACACCGTCATCAAGTTAAACTTCATCGGGATCATCATCCACACCATCATCTCCACCAGTACCATCATCACCACTCTGTCCTGCTGTAACAATCGTGTTGAATACTTGCATAGTTCTTAGGGGAAACCTTCCCGGTGTTGATTACTATTGTAGTTGATGCTTGTGAGTGGAACCATTGGATTATTGTTTATGTTCAGATTGTTATCCATTACCATATAATCTTTCATCTTGATCCATATGATGTCTTGTGAATAGTTTGTTTAGTTCTTGAGGACATGGGAGAAGTCATGTTGTTAGTAGTGGATTTGTGTTGAGATATTATTCAATGGTTTAGTATTTAAGTTGTGGTACTATTCTTCTAGTGGTGTCATGTGAACGTCGACTACATGATACTTCACCATTTATGGGCCTAGGGGAATGCATTATGTATTTGGCTACTAATTGTGGGGTTGCCGGAGTGACAGAAACCTGAACCTCCGTTAGGATACCATTACACAAGGGAGCGTAGGATCTCAGAGTTTAAGGTTGTGGTTAGGTTTATATCTTAATTACTTTCCTGTAGTTGTGGACGCTTGCAGGGGGTTTAATAACAAGTGTGTATTAGTCCAATTAAGGTTGGTACATTAGCATAGGTTCACCCACACAACACATACAACACCAAAGAAGAGTACTCAGCTATTTGAAACGAAAGCACTTGACAGAATTACCATGTGTCCTCGAGAACGTTTGGTCCTTATAAGTATTTCCACCGGCTTGTCCTTTGCTAAGAAAGGACTGGGACACTTTTTGCAGTTGTTCGTTTTCTTTATTACTTGCACTTTGTTTTGTTACTTTATCAGAAAACCCCTAAATATCTGTTTGCTAAGTATTTACAGAGATTTCCCGCTCCATACCACTAGTCAACACCTTCTTCTCCTTGTTGGGATCAACACTCCTATTTATCGAAAGTAATATGATACACCCCCTATACTTGTGGGTCATCAAGACTATTTTCTGGCGCCATTGCCGGGGAGTGAAGCGCTATTGAAGATTGGAACTGGTAAAGGAAACTTCTACTGTGTGTATTGCTTTTTGTTTCTGTTTGTTACTTTGTTTCCAATATGTTTAACCCACTTGGTTTTCTGTTTGGAAAAACTACTACCACTGTTAGGGTAGTAGATGAACCACCGCCTGTTGAGATAGATCCTTTTAAGATACCTACAAGTATTGTTGATCGTGTTATGGATAATTATTATTTTGGGGATGGAACTTTCCATTCTGGTGATCATTTGCTTTTTATCCATGAATTACGTGGGTTGTTTAAGTGTGCAGGTATCACAACTGAACTGGTGAAGAAGAAGTTACTCTCTGTATCCTTGAAAGGGAGAGCTGAAGAATTTTATAAGCTACTGAAGAATGGACAATCCATGGAATGGGAGGAAATGACATCTCTCTTTTATTCTAAATTCTATCCTCCCAGTGAGATTCATAAGGATAGGAATCTGATATATAACTTTTGGCCTCATGATGGAGAGAGTACATCTCAAGCTTGGGGGAGATGGAAGTTAATAATGCTTAAATGTCCTATTCATGAACTCCCTAACAATATTATTATTAATAAATTTTATGCTACGCTTTCTCTTCATGAAATGATTTACTAGATGTTTCTTGTGCTGGATCATTCACACGTATGAAGGAAGAAGCTAAATGGGATCTCCTAGACCGTATTTAAGAGAACACTGAAGCTTGGGAGAATGACAAAGGAAGAAAGTTAGGTATAAACTATGATTATGAATGCATAAAATCGTTTATGGGAACTGATGACTTCCGTGATATTAGTAATGAATTTGGTCTTGATTCCCAAAGGACTTCCAATTGTTTTAAAGACTTTGCCTCTTACATAGAAATTCCCAAAAAGAAGTGGAACAAGTACCATGCACCTTATAAAGATGTTGTTAATCATGTTCCTGTTATAAATACCGATGTTTGTACTATTAATCATATTTTGCCTGAACCTTATGTTGAGAAAATACCTTTCGCAGCTAAGGTAAAGGAGTATTCTATGATGATTAGTGCGAATAATGAAGGTATTAAGAAAACTTTGGAATCTGATGATCAAATGAATATTGAGCCTGTGGTAGCTATTGTGAAAGATCTTCTCACTAGAAATATAGAGGATGAGCATATTGTCTTTTGTGAAGACACTTCTAATATTATCTCTAATCCTAGTAGAGCTAGAAAATCTAGTGTTCCGGTGCTTTCTGTTAAAATTGGTGATCATTGCTATTATGGTTTATGTGATATTGGTGCTAGTTCTAGTGCTATTCCTTATGAGCTTTACAGGGAAATTATGCATGAAATTGGTCCTTGTGAGCTTGAGGACATTGATGTGGTTATTCACCTTGCTAATAAGGAAACCATTTTGCCCTATTGGTATTGTAAGATATGTGGAGGTTCTTTGTGGTAAGATTAAATATCCTGCTGTTTTTCTAGTACTCAATTCAGCAGCTAGCAAAACTTGGCCTATCATTTTTGGTAGACCTTTCTTGAACACTTGTGGAGCTATTATAGATTGTAAGGAGAAAGTTTTAACTAAGTTTGATGGAGATTCTTATGAGTTTAACTTTTCCAAATTTACTAAAGCTCCTTATGAAAATAGCTTGCCTAATAAATATTTCAGGATGGAACAACTTGCTTCTATTGATCTAGTTTATGACCTTGGACCTCTTTTTGGTGATTGTAAGTATGCTCATTCTGATGATAAAGTTGATTCTTGTGACAGTTATATTGTCAAATTTATTCTAAGTGCTACTGAAAGTTATTATGAAAGAGGGAAACACGGTTTTATGCATCTCAATAATGTTAAGTTTCCCCTTTTTATGTTGAAAGCTTTGAAGTTGCATTTGTTTTGTCTTCCTATGCTAGTGGCTTTTTGTTTCAACAATTTTTTTTCTCATGACAACCCCATGCATAGGAAGTGGGTTAGACTCAAATGTGTTGGTTATTTGCTTCTTGATGCTCTCTTTCACTTCAAATATATATCCTTTGTGAGCATCTTTGAAGATATCAAGCCTAACTTAAAGGCAATAAAGAAAAGTACTCCTTGGGAGACAACCCAATAGTTTTGTTGAGTCTTGGAAGTTATTACCTCAATAATAACCGCTCCTTATCCTTTTTATTTTGGTTTTTGTGTCAAGTTCAACTAATTTGGAGAAGTAGAGGAGTTGTGAAAAGTGGCGTCCTGGGACAGATTTTTGTGCTGCATCGTAAAAATTCGTGAAGGAGTTCGGTACTTCGGATGGAGCTGTATTTTTCTGTGCTTGTTCTCTAAGTTGTTACCCAACTTTCAGTAGTTTTAACTTTTTGATTTGAGCAACAGAAGGTTTTAGAAAAAATCAATCTTTACCTGCTGGTCTGTTTTGACAGATTTCTGCCATCATTTGCATTTGCCTCTTACAGAAGCCTTTGTTTTGTTGGATTCCAGTTGAAGTGTGAACCTAAAGGTTTGTTGTTTTTTCTTATACTAATGTTTCCATTGAAGTTTTTGTAATGCCTTGTGAGAAAAAGACTTTCCTGGAGAAGGAGAAAAGGAGTCTGTAGAGTTCGTCTTTGAATAGGTAAAAGTGGTGAAAATTGAAGGTTCGTGAAATCCCAAGTTTTTTATATTTCTGATGTTTTTATTACATAAGGAAGGTTACGAGACAGAACAGAGGAGGAAATGGAGGCCGGGGTGGCCAAACCCACCCCAAGCACGGGCCCCAGTTGGCCGCGCCTGGAGGGGGTGTGAGCCCTCCGTGCTCTGTCTCCGCCTCGTTTTCATACCAGTACCTTCCTTATGCATTAAAACTTTGTAATATATAGCCCCCCTGGATCCCCCAAGGTTCGTGCATCGTGTTCTCGTCATGTTTTCGTTTCGATCTTTTTCTGTGAGGAAATCTTCTCAAGTTTAGAGCACCATGGTCTATTAACGACAAATGCAAGAAGCCCGAGGAAGATGATCCTCAAAATCCCAAGGAGGAGGATATTTTGGTAGGGGATGAAGAAGACATGGAGGAGGACGATCATACGGACACCCGTGCTACCGTCGCAAGTATTGTAGTGGTGGCAAGACCTACCAAGCTTAGGAGGACAACACAGATGTCTATAGGAGGGAAAACCCCACGTCATATCCTCGCTCCATGGTCATCTCCTCCACGTACCAAGAATACTTTCCATACTCTTATACATGAACATCAATACCAACAGGTTCCCAAAGGGAACTTGCCCTCGGCTTGGGATATGCCTCGTTCTAACGATGCAGGGGATAAACACACTAAGAAGGAAGAGTGGGGAAAGAATAGTAAGGACTGGGGCTCTCGGTCCGATATGATCATGAACCGCATTGAGCATAACTCGGAGTTGATCCGTACTCTGACCTTTGAGACTGAGGATTTGAGAAAACTGATTAAGGAGCTTATCAAGAGAATACCACCACCACCAAAGGAGTAATTCGTCATCAGGTTTGGCATCCCCTTGGCTTGTTCCAAGCTTGGGTGAGTGCTGTGGTATCACATCATTATCTTTTATCTTTTAACTTTTTAGATTCATATCTTTGGTAGAGGAGTTATCTTATAGGTTGGTTTGCATATGGAAGTATCTCTCCTTTAGTTGATTATCTATGTATCCCTTGGTGTGAGTGCCTTTATGGAATATTAATGAGAAGTTTCATCTTTTACGTTTTGCACTTCTTATTTTAGCTTGCAATCTCTATTATATGATTGATCTTGTTGATCAGTATTGGCATCACTTTGGGAGAATCAAGTAAATCTAAAATGATTTTGGCAAACCGAGCTCTGGTCAGTAGCAACACTTTTTGAGGTTTGAAAGGAAAAGAGAAAAAGCTTATAGGTATTTTGTATCATTTATTTTCTTTCTTGATTGGCTTATAAGCTTAGTATTCTTTATTTAAGATCTTTTGTGTCTTCAAGGAAGATTGCATGTTTTGCTTTATCACTTGTAGGTTTGCTTGTTTCTTTCAACTCTTTTGCTTGCTACCCAGCCTTGCTATCCAAAAACCTGTTTTGAGAAGGCATACTTCTCATGCTTCCAATCCCTTTGAACCAAAACTTGTGCCATTTGTGTCCACCATATCTATCTATTAGCAATGATTGCTATTCCAAGAAAATTCTCAAGCTTCATCTATCTTTCGAATTAAAAAGTATTTTGCTATGTGAAAACTAGTTAGTAAAGCTCTCACGAACTTGATAGAACACCTTATTTTCTTGCCCCTAATAGACTTGAACCATTGTGTCATCGAAGTTGTATATGCTTGCATCTATACGTTGGGGTTAGCAGAACCGTGCTGTCACGGGGAACGCTTTCAACACTTATGGATACATATCCAGTTGATATCATGCTCTTTTGGCTGCAGATGTCGTTGGTGTGAAATAAAAAGGGAGCTTGTAAGTCCATGGAGTTATGTATGTGTGTTAGAGAAACGCCTGGGCAACTAGCCTAAACCATGCCTAATCATGGTGGAAACTTGCAGCATCACCATAGCTGAGCAGTATGTGAAGCATCCTCAATAAAAATCTATGCAAATAGTAAATAAAAAGATCGCTAAGATGCTCACTGTCTGCTTGCCTTGTCATTTTGGTTATGGGATAGCTACTGTACCATGCGCAAGGGGTACCCATTGGCGGTTCTTTATGATACACATGTACTTACAATGACAAGAACTTACCAGTGACTAAAGTTGAGTAGCATGAGGAGCGACCCTTGTACTCAAGGGACATGATATTGCCAACTTATATTTCGTCAAGCATATACTCTATCCTTGTTCAATTTAAACCTTAATCATCTCAAGATGCCTATGATAGGGGCAATGAAGGCTCAAAGCTAGTAAGTACCATAATCTTTTGGAAGATATTTATGACTTGAAATCCTTGCTTCCCTCTATGAAGGGACCTTTCTTCTATTACTAAGTTGAGTCAGTAAACCTTATTCCTCTCTATCTCCAGTAAGCATTTGAGTTGTTGTGTTGCAAGCATTCATATGGTGATTTTTTCAATCATCTTCTTTATCTTCCTTGTTTGACTCCGAATCTTATCTATTGAGTATTACTTTGAAAGCCATCATTGTGAAAAACCTTTTTGAGAAAAGAGTGCTCTTTTTTTGAAGACTTCTACAAAACCTTTTTGTGAAACTGTTTGCCATCTTTTCTCTGACCAAGAACAAGAGTTTGCCAATTCCAATTATGATTTATCTTTATGCATCCTATTGTGACTCCTATACTTGTTGCAAGCTAAGTTATATAATGGTGAGTTGCCTTCTTCTATGAGTTGTGTAATGGTAACTGTGATGCTTCTTGTCCGTATTCTTTTATCGACACTTCACTCCATAAACCCGTGGACATGTTTACTGAGCTCATTTTTCCCTTGGGGACAAGCGAAGGTCTAAGCACGGTGGGAGTTGCTACGTCAAATTTGCATCACCATTCTATATCATAATTTGCCTCTATTCATTGATATATGTCTTATTATGAGGTGTTGCTTTTGTCTTTTCCTCTGTTTTTGCATGTTGGATGACTCTTGGAGGATGGACTGCCGGAGTCAGGATTCTGATGGAAAAAAGAGGTGTTTTGATGCAATTTCGTGAAGATCAGAAAAATACCAGAAAAATATTGGAAAATTATATTTTCCCAGAAGACGAAGGAAGCCAGAAGGGGAGGCGTAGCTTGGCCATAGGGGGCCCACACCCCCCTAGGTGCGGGCCCCCTGGAATGCGCCTAGGGCAGGTGTGGCCCACCTGTCCGGCCTCCGACTCTGCCCTCTTGCCTATATCTTCCTCTAGGAACCCTAATACCAGGGGGTGACCACAGAAAGATTTCCGCCGCCCTCTATGGGGCGAAAAACACCGAGAGAGAAAGAGATCTCCGATAGATAGATTTCTTCTAGGGAAATTACTTCCTGGAGAGGGGAGATAGTCGCCATCAACACCGTCATCAAGCTAGACTTCATCAGGATCATCATCATCATCATCATCCACACCATCATCTCCACCAACACCATCATCACCACTCTGTCCCGCTGTAACAATCGTGTTGAATACTTGCATAGTTCTTAGGGGAAACCTTCCCGGTGTTGATTACTATTGTAGTTGATGCTTGTGAGTGGAACCATTGGATTATTGTTTATGTTCAGATTGTTATCCATTACCATATCATCTTTCATCTTGATCCATATGATGTCTTGTGAGTAGTTAGTTTAGTTCTAGAGGACATGGGAGAAGTCATGTTGTTAGTAGTAGATTTGTGTTGAGATATTATTCAATGGTTTAATATTTAAGTTGTGGTGCTATTCTTCTAGTGGTGTCATGTGAACGTCGACTACATGATACTTCACCATTTATGGGCCTAGGGGAATGCATTGTGTATTTGGATACTAATTGTGGGGTTGCCGGAGTGACAGAAACCTGAACCCCCGTTAGGACACCATTGCACAAGGAAGTGTAGGATCTCAGAGTTTAAGGCTGTGGTTAGGTTTATATCTTAATTACTTTCCTGTAGTTGCGGATGCTTGCAGGGGGTTTAATCACAAGTGTGTATTAGTCCAAGTAAGGTTGGTACATTAGCACAGGTTCACCCACACAACACTTACAACACCAAAGAAGAGTACTCAGCTATTTGAAGCGAAAGCACTTGACAGAATTCCCATGTGTCCTGGAGAACGTCTGGTCCTTATAATTGTTTCCACCGGCTTGTCCTTTGCTAAGAAAGGATTGGGCCACTTGCTGCAGTTGTTCGTTGTATTTATTACTTGCACTTTGTTTTGTTGCTTTATCAGAAAACCCCTAAAAATCTGTTTGCTATGTATTTATAGAGATTTCATGCTCCATACCACTAGTCAACACCTTCTGCTCCTCGTTGGGATCGACACTCCTATTTATCGAAAGTACTACGATACACCCCCTATACTTGTGGGTCATTAGGGAGTTGGATGCACGAGTAGAGCTCATACTCAGTACAAGTGAAGGCTAGCAATAGAAAGGGAGCCACAATCGAGAGAGCAGTAACTGTCATAATCATGCTTGCGACAAAACAAAATTGACAGTGGCATAAAAGAGACACAAGAACTCTGAGGCAAAATAAATCATCGAGGCTCAACTGACTTTTTGTTTAGTCATATGCATGCGTGAGCATGTGCCAAGTCGATTCAAATGAAACATTTAGAGGAGGATACCACAATGTCATACCACCTTATGAATAAAACAATGCAAGCAAACATTTATATGACATGTTACAAACTATTAGCAAATTTGAACTAATCATAAGAGAGCAAGAACTACTAAGCATCCATTAAATAACATACACCTCACATGAACATACTAAGCATGCCCACATGGATGAGTATATGTATAAAAATGAAAACAAATAGAGTTTATACCAGCCTCTTACCACATCTCGAATTGTCATAAATCATCATTATTGCCTTTCACTTGTGTGGCTTGAATAATAATATGAAAACCAAACTCCAAAGGAGTCACTAGAGGACTGGTGAACCCTACAACGAACTTTATAAAACCAGATAAGAACAACAAATATTTTTGGGTTTTTGATTTTTTGTAAGACAAGAACTTAGGAAAAAGCAAACAAAGCAAAATATTTAGGATTTTTGAATAACAAACCAAAGCTAAAAAGGTCGAACCAAACTAAAGCTAAAAGCTAAAGAAGCAAACAAAGACAAACAACAAAAACATTTTTGGTATTTTTGTGTTTTGGAAAGCAGAAACAAAACAAGAACAAAAACAAAAAAGAAAGAAAGCGAAACATGGATATACAAAGTACCGACAGAATATGATATGTAGATGAGTGTGATGTCGGTATACCTCCCCCCAAGCTTAGGCATTTTGCCTAAGTGGAGATTAATCCCAACGCGGGTACGAACTCCAAGCCGGTGGGTCATCGTACGAATGATTGTAATCAGGCCCTCGTGAAGAAGAAGAAGCCCCCCAATCATAAGCAGACTGCTGGTATGAGGACTCCCTCGTGTTGGAGGGCTGGACCGAATGATCATTGGCCTCCCTTCCAACATTACCCACTTGCTGGGAGAGCTCCTCCATGTACGTGTCGAGCTCCTCCTCCGTGAGTGACCATCCTTCCCTAGTATCAAGGTTAAGCAAAACATACGCATGCAAAAGGACTATTCGCTCAGACTTACCTCCTCTCCATCCAATCTTGAGAAAGGTTATTTCATAAGATAAATTGATCAAGTCAGCCCAAGGAGAAACAAATTTATGCTGTATCATGGAATTAAGATCAAGCCTCTCTATAGGAAACTGTAAGTCTAAATGATGAGGCACTACACCATGCAAAGCTAATAAACAAGAGGCAATGAGGCCTCCACAAATTCCACCTTTCTCGCGGTTAGAAGCGAGACGGAAAGCTATTAAAGCACCCAAGTTATAAGTCCTATCCTATCTCAAAGCATCCGAGATAAAAGCTAGATCATAAGAAGATAATTTACTAGCAGTCTTTCTAGAAAGAACACACTTGGCAATAAAATAGGCAAAATATCGAATAGATGGGAGATGAATATTTTGAATTTTACAACTCTCCTTTGGTAAGCTGCTCCCTTGGCAAATCTCTGCATACAAGTCCATAAGTGGCTTAGGCCGCTCCTTAATCTTCTCGCGCAAACCCCCACTATGGCACTTTAATAGCTGCACAAAAATCATCAAAAGGGAGATCGATAGCTACATTATAATTTTTTTAATGAACCATGGGGTTAGGCAAGGACAAACTAAATCAAAAATCCTACACCACAGACATAGTCAGTTTCACATATTGGTAAGGTTCATCACCAACAAAATGCTCCAATCTTACATTAGAAATTGGAGTCTGGAAATCTTGAAGAATCCCTGCAGCTCTCATGAATTCGGGGCATGGATAAATAGAAGGAAAAACACCCTCCTTATGGCGGACTTTCATGAGCTCAAGCACCCTCAGTTCATGTTGGTTGAGTTGGTGTTCATTCATCTTATTTTCTAAAATTTTTAGACAAACATCACAAAAAATAATTTCAAAGCTACTAAATGAAGGGAACTACTATACGGACTTGCAAGAGGGCTAAACATGCATAAAAATAATTTCTCTAAGCATAGAACAAGCATGCAAGCTCACATAACCTGTCACCTATAGTAGAAAAATACTCAAGATATAATCCACTAATCAAAAATATACTTGGACAAGCGGAGGAGTCACATACCGGAGAACAAATTCTCCAAAAATCAGCAGCAAAGAGTGGCTGAGTAAGGAGATCAAAAATTGCGGTGAAGAACAGCAAGAACACGGGTTTGAGAATTTTTTCGGTGTTTTCTCGGGAGAGAGAGTGAAGTGGTAAGTGGCTGGATAAGTGGAGGGCCAGGGGTGGCCCACACCATGCCTGGGCACGCCCTAGGACTGGCCGCGCCACCAGGTGGTGAGCCTGCCTGGTGGGAACCCAAGGATCGCTCTTGGTGCCTCTCTGTCCCTTTTTGACGTAAAAATTTAATATGAATTTTCTGGAATTTTTTGAGAAACTTTATTTTTAAGCAATTTTCATAAATTGATAAATGATTTTCCCGCAGAAAAATGAATTCGTGTAACACCCTCTCCTTATAAGGATGAGTTCATGTGTATAGTGCCAATCCTTGGATCGGTTCACTAGCACACAGTAGAAAATGAATAACAAATATAACTATGCATCATAAATACAACGAATATGATCCAGAATTTACATTATATTACACAAGTACACAGCGGAAACAATAACAAGGTAGATCCCCATTCTTCAAATGTGCCACAGGCGAACAATCGTTGAGTGGAGTCTCGCGACCTATAATGATCACTCAGAAACGATATAACCTGCAACATGAAAGGTTGCAACCACGAATGGTCAATACATTGAATGTATTGGCAAGTGTCACTAGTATGTGGATATAAATGGAACCTATCAATTACATGCATATTTAGCTAAGTGGAGTTTTAGGCTGATTTGCATAAAGCAATAGTTTTATCCTAACATTTTCAAATAGTTTTAATCCTTTCCAAAAATTTTCTGAACACATTGGACAACACCAAGTGCTCCTAATCCCTTGTTCAAACCATCAAATTTTATTAAGAAATTGGAATGTCGAGATCATCCATAAGCTTCAAGCCTTAGTTGCTCAATATTGTCCATAACCGGGGACATGGCTAATCGATTAGATTTATATCTTCTGCAGAAGTTGTACACTTTACCCACACGACACAATCTCCCCTTGATGCCACCAGTGGCCGCTGGTTTAGTACACACCAATTGGTATATCGGCAGATCGAAAATGTGACGAAGTCTTTCCATAGAAGTCCTCCCAATACACAATGCTAGCTTGTCTAACATGCACCAATGCAATGATATAAACTCCAATACACAATTCTAGTTAACCTAAAGATATACCAAACTAAAGGGTCCTCTGCTATGTAATTAACTAAGCCAGAACCCATATTAGCATGTGGCTGTACACGGAAGCTACTGTACGAGAAACATGTTCAATCTCTAAAAATGCCTAGGTGGTCTTCTTCCAGTGCACACACGAGAGAGGTAGCCAAAGATACGGTCCTCTTCGTTGCCACTTACTCAAAACTCAACAACAATAATATTCCACCCAGGTGATTCATTAAGTACTTGTGTTATTATATAAAAACATAGCTTTTCCAATACCTCATAATACTCATAACATGATATTCCATCCCGAATCTATAGCAGGGCTAAGCATACTATAACTACGATGTCTCCACTAAGCAAGATACAAAAGGATATCCCAAATAGGACATAGCATAGCATAGAATAGCACATAGTGCAAAACATTCCTACACATGCACTTCTACTAAAAACAACTATAATGCATAGGAAAATAAGTAGGACATTTATGATAGTGCCACTTGCCTTTAGTTGATCCAGTCGTTCAAACAATCCTCACAATTGCAATTGTTGCACTAGTCACAATCAAAATAGTTGCACTCCTCGCAATCTATCGATCAAAAATTGCACAACAAACACACCAATCAAAACAATAAAATTATGCACAATACAACAAAACAATGATGAACAAATGCATGCATGATAATTTAATAAGTCACACTGGTTGTAATTAGTTCTCTGAACATTACTAGATCATATGATGCATGTGGATAATTATTTAATGCAATGGGATATTTATTATTAATTCTTGATTGCCAATATATGGGTTTTAATGCTTCTATTAAAACTTCTATACTAATTTCCGTATTAAATTTGTTTCTGGGGTGTACTGGATAGAGGACATTATTACGAACCAATAGCAATTGGATTCACCTTAATCGGAGTTATAAATTTTTTCTTATGATTTAACTAGTGTTTAATAGAATTTAATTCAATTAAATAGTTTTCTTAGTCTAAAATTAGAATTTAAACCATATCTTAAATAGAATTTAATTCTTTTCTTATGATTTAAACCATATCTATAATCTACACGAGATTGTGATTCCATGAACATATTATTCATATTTTTTCTGATCTATACATTATTTACTATGAATTTTATACTCTAAAAGGCCATTAAATCTATTTAAATCACTACAGTAATTATACACTATAAAAGTTATATATAATCTTGTATTAAATTCTTTTCATTTTATGGATCCAAGGATACCTTATTTGTAAATTTTGGACTTACAAATTTTTTATATGCATTTTACAAGTTTACATGTTTTTCTGCCTATTTAAATCTATTTCCAGAAAATCAGGTGAGCTGGAAACACGTGGCGTGTTTTGAACGGCCGATTCCTCTTCAGTGAGTGATTCATTCGGAGGCGTCTGATCAAGATCCAACGGTGGATGTTTGATGGCTTGGGCTCCGGCTTGGCTTGAGTCCTGGCTCCACTTTGGCTGCGTCTGGGCTCGGCTCAAACGGATCTGGGCCGTCCAGATATGATCGGACGCTGTCTGAGAAGATGACGAGCTGGCGGCGACGATGGCAATGGTGAGTGGCGGTTGGCGCGGAGGGAGACGGTGGTTGCCGTCCCGTCGGTCTTCGGCGACGGAGGAGTAGGTGATGGGTTGCGGCGCGACACAGAGGGATCAAAGGCGTGCTTGGCATCGAGTAGTTATTCCTCTGCAGATGGCGAGGCACGGACGGAGGCAGTGGACAGTGGCGTCTCGGCTCGGCTCTGTGGTGACCTTGCGGCGAAGGAAATAGGGCGGGGTTAAAAGTTGCAGAGAGGGGGTTCAGATAGAAGGAAAAGGGGAGGCGTAGGGTGCTTTGGGACCTCCTGCTCGTGCTCGGCGGCGGCGAGGTTTTACGGTGAGATCGGAAGTCTCCGATTGGGGCAGCTAGGGTTCTCAATTCGCGAAAAAAGGTGAACGAGAGGGGACAGGGTTATATGGGGATCTTGGCATGCGCAAGGGGCAACAAGGACGAACAGAAATCTCGCGATTTTCTCGGATCGATCGGGGTCGGGTGTTCATGCTCGTCTCGGTCTCCAGATTGGGGAAGGAAGGAGAAGGAGGCGTGGGCCCCGTTGGTCAGAGGGACAAAAAGGAGTGAGGCCGAGCAGGCTAGCAGCTGGGCGGTAGTTGGGTTTAGTTTAGTTTTTTTCCTGTTTCTCTTTATTCTTTTCTGTTTTCTATTTTAGTAAACCTTTTGTAGATTTAGTTTTATAGCTCCAAATGGAGTGATTCCAGCTTCTAAATTTTTGTAAATTCAAAACACATAGTAATCTTTATAGATAACAATTTTGACTAGTGACAAAATTACAAATATGACATTTTCATATAATGCTTTGTATGGCAATATTTGAAAAGGTTGATTCAAGATTTTTTATGAGATGCAATGATGAATGAAATGCCAATTTTTTTTTGAAATCCAAAAATCTAAAATCCTGGGATGTTACATTTTGGAACGATGGAAACCAAATCAAAATCAAAACTTTAGAAGTTCTAAGACACTCAAATATGCAAGCAACTAGCAATACAAAGATGAGCAAGGTGAAACAAAAATTGGAATAGAGAAAATAAGAGTAAACAAAGGTAATCATGGTGAAAACATTTTTTCGTTCATCCAAATCACTTTGTTAATAAGGTTGATCAGGTCTTGTAACCAAAATAATTTTGTATGAAGCAAAACTTGCATTTCACTAAATGATTATGGTACCTCAACCTTTATAGCAATAGTCCCAATCATAATAATTTCATAATCTTCTTGTTGCATGGGACAATATATTTCTCCAACTTTGATGCCCTAAATATTTTCAATTGAATTTAGGCCATATTTTTTATCAATCTTCTTGGGGAAATAAACAGTGTGCTCCTTGTCATTAACATTAAAAGTTACTTTTCCTTTCTTACAATCAATGACAGCACCTATTAAGAAAATCTCTCCTAAGAATAATAGACATATTATCATCTTCAGGCATTTCAAGCACAACAAAGTCAGTTAATATCAAACAATTATTAGCCACTTGAACAGGAACAACCTCCCATATACCAACAGGAATAGTAGTAGACTTATCAGCCATTTGCAAAGATATATTAGTTGGTATCAATTTTTCCAGGTGAAGTCTCTTGTAGAGACAAAAAGGCATAACACTAACTCCTGCTCCCAAATCACACAAAGCAGTTCTAACATAATTATTTTTAATAGAGCAAGGAATAGTTGGAATACCTGGATCTCCAAGTTTCTTTGGAACCTTATACTTGAAGGAATAATTAGCAAGCAAAGTGGAAATTTACTCATTAGGAATCTTCCTTTTATTAGAGACAATATCCTTCATATACTTTCAATAAGGAGGCAATTTAATAGCATCAGTCAAAGGAATTTGCAAGAACAAATGTTTCATCCACTCACAAAACTTGTTATAGTGTTCTTCTTCCTTTGACTTGTGTTTCTTATCAAGAAAAAGCATTGGTTTTTGCACCCAAGTCTCTCTTTCACTACCATGTTTTTAGCAGCAAAATCTTCCTTAGTGTACTTAGTATTCTTAGTGATCCTTTCAGGTTCTTCTTCAATTTCTTCTTTATCAAAAGCATAATTTTTATCATTACCACTTTAAGTTTCAGCATCAGAGACAAATATACTATTAGGATCTTTAGCAGGTTTAGAAGATTCTACAACTGTTTTTTGTTTCTTTTTATTTTTCTTAGAAGGAGTACCACTATTTTTAGCTTTTTGAGAATCTTGCTCAATTCCTTTAGGATGTCCCTCAGGATATAAAGGATCCTGAGTGGAAGCACCACCTCTAGTTCTAATTTCATAAGCGTGTTTTTCTCTAGAAGCATTAACTAGCAAATATTTTTGCACCTTAGTAAGCTGATAAATTTGAGTTTGAACTATTTGGAAATGTTTAACAAGCATTTAACATCATTGGAGGTTCTCTCCACAATATCATGCAATTTGTTAATATCTCTAGAATTTTCCATTAGAGGATTCTGCACTCTCATATTAATATTATCTTGCTTAACACCATAATTATCAAATTCATCTAAGCATTGATCAGGAGGTTTAGATTAAGGAATATCACCATTATAAAAATGATGGAGAGAGTGTACCTCAATAGTGGATGAGTGAGAGATTGGCTTACAATTTTTTTCTATAGGAGGTAAATTCTTCACATCTTTAGATTTAATATCCTTCTGCTTAAGACATTTCTTAGCTTCCCTCATCACTTCATCATTCCCCTCTTCTTTGGTGTTGGTGTTGGGGTTGGGGTTGGCTCAGGTATAGTCCAATCATCATAATTCTTGCTTATTTTAGCTATTAATTCCTCAGCTTCATCAGGAGTTCTTTTCCTGAAAACACAACCAGCACAACTATCCAGGTATTTCCTAGATTCATCGATTAGTCCATCATAATATATATAAAGAAGTTCATTTTTAGCTACTGGATATCCATGATGTTCTCTAATTAAAAAACAAAACCTTGCCCATGATTTAGACAATTTCTCTTCTTTTCCCTACTTAAAATCAAAGAGTTTCTGCAAAACAGCATGTTGAGCACTAGCAGGGAAATATTTCTGAAAGGAAGTATTAACCAAGCCAATAGACTATCAATAGATTTAGGAGATAAATTATTAAACCAAGCTTTAACTTCACCTTTCAATGAAAAAGGGAAAATTTTGGCAACAACGTAGGTGCATTTCTTAATATCATCAGAAAATAAGCCACTCAAAGTAGAGAGCTCATTCATATGTGGCACAACACTTTCATTTTTAGTCCCACAAAAAGGTTCTTTCTCAACAGTATTTATATAAGATAAATCAAGAGAGAAATCATAACCCTTATCTTTAATGTTTATGGGAGATGTGGAAAACTTAGCATCATGAGATAATTTATATCTAACAACACGTCTCTCAAGAAGACTCTTAATAGCACTTGCACCTCTAGTATTTTGACATTCCTCAATAAATTCATCACTAGTTTCAATATAATCTTCATCAAGATCATCACTAGGATACCCTCTAGACTCAGGTGAACTAACAGGTGTAGCAATATTTTCATTAGGAGTTTTAGTGTTTCCCATTATAGTTCTAGCAATTGTAGCATCTAGGAAAGGACCTAATGAACCACTCTCATCAAGCACAGTAGAAGCAGCATCAAAATTATTAGAAGCATTTTCAGATTCAATAGAAGTAGAAGTATGTGTAACATGTGTATGTGGTGGTGTAAGAAGCTTACTCATCACAGACGGTGAATCAAAAGTAGTAGAGGTGTTCAAAGTTGTACCTCTTCTTGTAGTGGATGGCAATATAGGAACTTTTCCATAACGAGTTTTACCCATGATGAGTGGATAGCAATGAACAATAATAAATCCAAGTGAACTTATAAATAAACATATGCTCCTCGTTAACAGTGCTAGAAAATAGTCTTGATGACCCACAAGTATAAGGGATCGCAATAGTCTTCGAGGGAAGTAAAGCCCACATTTATTGATTCGACACAAGGGGAGCCAAAGAATATTTATAAGCCTTAATAGATGAGTTGTCAATTCAGCTGCACCTAGAAATGTACTTGCTCGCAATAGTTTATCAGTGGTAACTATTTTGTAGTGGTAGCAGTAGCAAAATAATAACATAAGTAAATAATGATAGTGGTAGCTAATGGTGGCTCAGATCAATGTAGAGCTTCGTTGGGAGTCCCCAAGATGAAGGTGTGATTAGCATAGCAGCAAGTCTTCCCTCAGTAAGAAACCAAGGTTATCGAACCAGCAAGAGGAAGGAAAAGACTCAAAGGTGTTGCTAGCAACTTGGAAACCTGCACAACACAAACTCAAGACTTTTCCCCAACAAACTATGAGGTTGTCAATCTCACCGGTTTGCTAAAAACAAAGGGTTAACTGTATAGTGTGGAAGGTAATAGTGGTTTGCAGGTAAACAGGAACAGTGGAAGATGTATCAATGGTAAAGATTGGATCGGGGTCCATAGTTCACTAGAGGTGTTCTCCTTAAGACTGGCAAACATGGCATGCTGGGAAAACAAATTATAGCAGGGCAATTGACAGGAGATTTGATTGGGCAATACAACAAGATACATAGACCGCCATCCAACTGCATCTATGACTAGTAATCCACCTTCAGGCTATCATCCGAACCCCCTCCAGTATTAAGTTGCAAGCAACGGATAACTGCTTTAAGCAAAGTGTGTAAGGTAAATAATACACTTGTTCCATGAACAATATACCATTTTTTCTCCCTAGTAGCAACATCACATCTACAACCTTAGAGATTTCTGTCACTTCCCTTAGATTAAATAGAGGCATGAACCCACTATCGAGCATAAATACCCCCTCTTGGAGTCACTAGCATCTACTTGGCCAAGATAGCTACTAGAAACGGAGATCATGCAAGATCACAAACAACACAGGCATGATAGAATCAATAAGACAAAACCATTAATCAATCTTACATAGTAATCTCAATATCCATCGGATCCCCGCAAACACAACATGCATGATTACAAATAGATGATCTTGATCGTGAACGGAGCTCACAAGATCTAAAAATGGTAGCACAAAGGAGGAGATACAACCATCTAGCTACTACATGGACCCGTAGTCCAAGGTGGAACTACTCACGCTTCATACCGAAGGCTGGCATGATGATGAAGAAGGCCTCTGGGATGATCTCCCCTCCAGCAGGGTGCTGGGAAGAGCTTCAGATCCCCCCAATTTAGGGACGATGGTGGCGATGGCTACGGACTGTTTCGTGGAATATTGATCGATTCCTTAGGGTTTTGGTATCGGGGGGGGGGGTGTCTATATAGGCGAATAGGCGAATACGCGAGGTCGGGGGGCAACCAGTGTTGGGGATACACTTTCTGGGTATACCCACAGGACTCGCTGACCAGGGTGGCCCACCAACTGGTTGGAACTTTGCTTCATGGGCGACCCAGTCAGAGAAAGAGGAGGAGCCAGTTCCGGCTACGACAAGGCCCAGAAGAGTTACCGACTTAGGCCTGTAGTATTACTTCTAGTCCAAGCTGTACATAGTTACCGACTCTATAACGTAGCCGGATAGGTCTCTGCCTGTAACCCTAGGCCTCAGTGACAATATAAACCGGACCTATGGGAGCCTTTAGGGCAATAACACAACAACCACAACAACCACAACAATCAACTCGCACGGGCAAACCTCTCTTGTAATCCGTTGTAACATCCGTCTTACGCCGATATATTACTGGGTTGCTAGTAGGAGTAGGATCCGATCACCACAGTCGGATCTGAACCTGGGTAAACTTGTGCTCACCGCTCCTGGAACATCCGACGTCTCACACCCCATCCTTCCAACGCCACTAGGACCCCCTATGGCGTACTTTTCGACAATCCGATGACAGTTGGCGCCCACCATGGGGTTGGTGACCTTTGGAGCATCGTTCCAGGTGGAATCTATGCGTCCAGGAATCAGCGAAACAATCGCGATGGGTCATGTGGTCTAGGCCAGTGATGTCCCTCTCATCCTCCTTGATGAGACTTGGATTCTGTCTTCGAAACCCGTGAAAACTTACACGATCATGTCAATCGGCGAGATCGATATTTATCTTGGTTTCGCTGAACCCGCCCAACCCACCCTAGAGGTGATGACCATGGCGAAAGAAAAATCTGGATCTACTTTGTCCATAGAGGCGGAAGAGTTCAGGGTCCTGGATAAAATCAAACTATAACATCCCAGCATTAGTGCTTAGAAATAAGCTAAACACAGATGTGTGCATTGCATTCATGCATAGAAAATCCGAATAATTTTCGTGCTTTTGAACAAAACTTGTCGAAGTGATTGAAGCTTCTCTCAACTTGATGGAATTGAAGTAGATCATCAAGTTGACTGCGATAAGTTTCAATATGACCTTTGCTAAAACCTTATTTTGGGTAAGGGAGATTTGATCTAAGGGTAGATCAAATGTAATTAAGGTTAAACCCTAATAAATTATTTATTAGTTAATATTGATTCTTAAGTAATAGGAGTGTAACAACTAAATCTTGATCTATCTTAATCTCATCTACTTAAACCATGAGTATCATGGTAATACCTAACCTTAACTCTTTAGTGAGTTTGAGTAGGAAAGAAACCAAGTCAAGATCATTCACCATACATCTTTCTTTCCATATCAATCTTTATCATCTCTAATGAAACCTATCTTAATATCTGTTGTTCATCAATGTTGAGTAATCAACTATTGATTCACAAATTCTTAAACTATCAATTCTTGATCTATCAACTCTTGTCCTTATCATAACATCCACTCTAAAACCTTTAGAGAAAGAAGTAAGAAGAGATATGTGGTAATGCTAGATTTAAATATCGTCTATAGGATGGAAGTGTCTGAAAAGAACTAAATCAGTAGGATTATTGATGGAGTGAACTCACTCCTGAATGGATAAAAGAGTTATTTGAAATAAAGATATATGTGGTAACAAACATGATTACAAGGATGAATATTGAAAATAGTTACCAAGGAGTAATCCCATTGGATTAAGTAGGTATAGTAAATGAATAACATCTCTTAATCCAATATAGATACTAAGAAGATAATTTCAATACAACTGTAATGTTGTACTATTGAAACTTTGGTTAGCCAACTGGAAACCTAAACTATAAAGGATCAAAGGATTATAATGATCATGCTTTACTCACCAAGATTGAATGCTTATATCATGTATAAGTGACATTGGTGGATAGAACATGATTAAACCCTAGTATAGATATATTATTCTAGATTAGTCATCACAAGTCACATTAATATAATCTGAGGTTGGAATGTTAGATACTAGTTAAGTAGAGACAAGATAGTATGATTAAGATGATGTTAGAGCAACATTGGATTAAAGAAGTAGTATTTTCCTCTTTGGAAATACTAAGCACTTGAGGTGAAGTAGGATTTGATGTATACATCTATTGAAGTGATATTAGTGAAGGATGATAAGGGAAGAGCATGACTGAAGTAACTGTAAACATTTGTTAGATTGGAGGTTATCAACAGTAGAGTAGTTGATATAACCAAGTATGGATAGAACAAGATTATGAAAGCTTTAGTGTCAAGCCCATTGTATTTATCAATGGGTTTACAAGAATAAAACGTGGATAAGAATATTCTTGTGAAGTAAAAATCATCATGTTAACACATGATGGATATAAAGGAGTAGAATATCTAGGAAAGGAATTCCTTAATTAGAAGTCTAGAATTATTGAAGTATGGAAGATAGGAATTCTGGATAAAACACTAAACCCTAAATCTTTAACCAAACATAAAATCCATTTCATCTGATTGATCTATCATCTATATAATATCTAGGAAAAGTATATATATATAAAGAAAATAAAGTAACTATAGCACTATATAATAAAAACTCACAAAATGATTTTAAATACCATTTATCATTGCTGCAAGTATTAGCAAAGGAATTCCATAAAGATAAGTCAAAATTATTGCTCAAATAAAAAGGTTAAAAAAGAAAACAGATAATAGAAATCGGAAAAGAAAAATAAACAGAAAGAAAAAAATATATACAGGAATCAGATCAGGCCCACGGCCCATTACCTCTCTCTTATGCATCGCCCACGAGCAACCACAGCAACCCAACCTAAGCCCAGTAGCAGCCCAAAAACCAGCCTGACCTGTATTTTTCTCTGGCTGACTAGTGGGGCCGTGGAGGGACTGCGGAACGAATCAGAAGAATGCCAAGGCTTTTCCGCGAAATGCTGTCATTGTCTTCCTCGTCGACTAGAAGCTGCTCGCTGGCGAGTGCTTCGCCATACGCCACCGTTGCTTCGCGATATGTGCAGTCACCGATGTCACCCTGTTAGATAAGAACGCCACCGCAATGCTCAGTCTCGTCCTCATCCTCTCCCACTCGCCACTCTCTTCCTCTCTGTCTTCTCTCGGGGTCAAAACCCTAGCTTCGAGTTACCACCATTCTAATCTCCGCCGTGTTCCGTTGATCAAGCACACGGCGAAGCCGTGTTCCCCTGAGTCTCGTTGCCAAAGGAATTGAAGTGGGGCGTCTCGAGTCGATGTGGCGATCTCATCTTCTCGAAGTCCGACCGCCGTCGTCCATCTCGATTCCGGCTACCCCAAGTCTTCTAAAGCCCATCAACGGCATGCTGGTGAGCTCGTGATGCTCTGTCACCCCTCCGTTGCCACCTCTCTTCCTCCATCGCGTCTGCGTCGTGCACCTCTATGCGCCGCCGCAGATGCTCGTGGGAGCTAGTGCTCCGGTGACCAAATACGGGCGGCGCGACCACCAATCGAATCGCCTTAATCTCCAGCGTCCGAATCTCCTAACCCCGCAAGCGCGCATGCGTCCTGTCGCCGGATTCGAGCACCGCCTGTAAAATCCCCATTGTCGACGTAAGCATGACGTCATGCTCTCGTCAGCCTAGCCCAGTCAGTTGGTTTGACCTAGTTTGAATGCGTGGCAGATGACGTGGTCACTGGCCCACTGGTCAGTGACCTTGGGTAGGTTTAGCTTAGGTACAAAACATCTTTTCTGTTTAGGAATTACATAAAATATTATAATATCAAATATAAATATTTCCTGAAATGTAATAAAATAATTAAATATTGTTTAATTAATAACTTTTGTTTTATAATTCAGAAAAATATTTGTAATATATGAAAATTATTAGAAAAATAAATATACAACTTAAAACTGTTATCAAACATTGTTATGTCAATAATTTAAATAATTATTATTTAAGAAAGATTTTATAAGTAATAAAACTTTGATAATTCATTTTTTAATAATGGTAAATGTTAAAAATATGAATAAAATACCAAAAATCTTAGAAAAATAAGAACTATAATTTAAAATTTATAATCATGCATTTTCATTTCACTTAATTATTTATTTATTTATTAAGTATTTATAAAGTAATAAATCTTATAAAAATCATATCTTATTATGTATAAATCATAAAAATAAATGTAATATACCAAAATGATCACAAAAATAATACCTACAGGTTAAAAATGCAATATCCTACTTTTGAGGTGAATAAAAATTTAAACACTTCAATAACTTGAATTTAAACATATTTCCTTAGTTAATAATTCATATAAGGGTAAATAAAAATTTGCTAATATTCTAAAATTAACCAATTAAAGTATAATAAGTAATACTAGTCTTAAATATTGATAGTATGAAGTCAAAATGGTTTAACACACTTTAAAAACAATTTTATTGAATTATCCTTCAACCATAAGTGTATATTATTTTATAAAAGGATCCTTATCCAATCTAAAATCTCCAAGATTAATTTGTAGTAAAATAAAACCTATTCCTTTACTTTAAACCACAAGTTTATCAACATACCAAAACACTATAGTGAACTCATAAGCAATTAAGTAACCTTACTCCATTGTTTACAAATTATAACCACTCATCTATAAAAAGATAAAAGTCCTATTCCATTATAAAATTAATAAACCACTACTCAAATAGAAGTAATACCATACTTAAATAACTTTAAAGAAACATTATGAAGTGAACAAAGTATAAGTATAATAAGCATTACACCTAAAGTCCATCTATGTTTTAAAGTTAACTTTAGTCTACAAGACTTTAAGTATAATGCTAAAAACTTTATTATATACTTTATACTTAACTTGGGTCTATTATAATTAAGTTATAAAGCATCTCAATTCCGAACTATTCAAGCACAAACAACATCGATCACATTTGATTAAACCACAAAGATTGTTTAAACCTTAATAAAAAAAATCTTTTCTTCAAAAGTTATTCGTTTTTCCACTTCAAACAACAAATGAAAATTAATAATGATCACATTACATTATGCTTTACTTATATACTTAAAATTGTTAACACTTAAGTTACTTATAAATGCCATTACTTGTAGTGTAAAATTTGAAGATAAACAATTATTACATAAGTAGTCTTTGAGTAGCATTCCACATGTATGTGCCCTATTGTTGTATGATGTTCTAAATTCATGTGGTTCACACACACACTCACAAGATTAATAGAAAGCGAGTGTGAATCTTTATCTAAAAAGACAACACATTCCAAAGAAACCAATCCCAGTATTCAAACCCTAGAACAACGTTATCCCCGGGATTCGTGTTTATAAAGTGCATTACATTACTTATGCATAAGAGCATCTTGCTTCTTTAAACATTCGTCCTTACCAGACCAATGATGCTGATTTCAGATATTGGATCTTATATTGTCCTGAAGACCGTGAGTGCATAATCTTGCAATCACAAAAGGCAAGTTCACACTTTCTCATGTCCTTTGATTATTTTCTGTAAAGTATTTTGCAAATCCAGTGTTGTCATCACCTGGATTTCAAAAAGGTCAGAAAACACTATTTTCATAATAATATGATTATAGGTTATTTACCATGAGCTAATAACCTACTATAAGAGTTCCGGTGGTAAAGGAACATATTATCTAGGACTTAACAACCAATGTCACCAGTGATTCTCGCGCCGTATATTACGCGTTGACCATGGGATTTGGAATGGGATGGAGAAGTCAGCCGTATCTTTCCCCTCACGCATGGATCCGGATGTGCGGGTCATGGCTATTATCTCCGTAGCGTGCATTTATTGGTAATTCGTAGGAGATATGCAGCATATGGGTGGGAGCCCTCAACGTTCATGATAGTTCTGGCATCTGAACGGTCTGTACTGCCCATTGCCGTAATTCAATAGGTGGGCTGGCGTACACCAAGGAGACATGCGGGGTCGGGGAGAAGGCACTGATTCGCTTGGGTCTTAGTCTGGGCCTCACACCAAGGAAGTGTGAACGGCTTTGCAGCCCGGATGTGCAACAAAGCTAAGATCTCTCATTGGTAAAGTAACGCACCTGTGCAGAGTGTAAGAACTGTAACTTGTTACTCCCTGTTCGGATAAGGAGCTGCGAACGCGGCGGGAAAGGAACTCCGTGAAAGTTCTGGTAAACCCGTGAAGGCTGACGGACATAGCTTTTCACAATAAAAGCAACCTTTGAAGAAATGTTTACAAAAACTTGCATTGCCGATGACCTATAGTCTGTGGCTGTAGATATAGTGCATCAAACACTCCTTTTCTAGTGAACTTGCTGAGTACGCTCATACTCAACGTATCTTCTTAACCCTTGCTAGATTCTGAAGCCATTAAGACGACATCTACATGAAGTTATGCTCCAGGAATCATCATCAAAAGCTAAAGCTCTTCAATGAAGTCGAGAAAGTCAACATATACATCAACTCAAGTGAAGACGAAGTTACTGATTAGATAGGAATATAATCTCTATCCATAGAACCTATTTATGTAGTGTATTGTGATAGCAGTAATGCCAGACCATTAGTTAAAATACTAGTCTTATTAGCATGATAGTTTTTGAGTTATTTATTTCTGATTCTTCTTTGTAAGAAGTTTCTTTCTCTCTCTTTAACCTAGAGTGTTCTATGGATCTTGTGTAAAGAGTTGAGTTGTAACCTATAGTCATGTCTTGGACCTGCTGTGTTTCTGTTGTACCACTTTGAGGGATGTAATACTAGTGAACGGTGTTTCATTGGTGTTATGTCAACGACTATAGTGTACTACATCATGCAGTGGTATGCTGGATCACACGAGTTGATATCAGAGCATATGCTTTGACCTTAGGATTAAAACCCTTTTAGGAAGATCTGTAAGTTGGATATTGACTATATGAGCCATCTTATCTAAACCAAATATTTATATGACTTGTGATGAGGATCCACTTGAGGATAAACCTTGTCACAAAATGCTTACGTCATAATTTTTAGGAGTAATTATTTGATCTTTTCTCATTATAGTGCTATTTAGTGTCTTCCAAAGGAGATATAACCCACCAAGATACTTTAGGAAAGTCAATCGGCCACAATAGATTAGGATCAAGTGTAAGACATCAATTGAAGTAGTTCTAATAGTATAGCTTAACCCTAGAATTTACGTAAGGGCGGTAAAATCTTAGTGTCAGTTGGTAACCAAAGACAACATGGTGAATATCATTAGGATAAATGTGGATGTAATGAATAGTAATCATGTGGGATTCACTTGAGAATTCTACGTGATGAAGTGCAATTATGTTATGACTTAATAATAGTGTAGTGAGAAGTAAAGTTATCATGGTTATATTAGCTCTTAAGTCATGATAAAGAGGCAAAACATAATAAGATCATGGTGAGATTAGCTCCGAAACCATGATAAGAGTATAAATATGACAAGTAATTAGTAAACTGTCTTGAGGTAGAAGTAAGATAATAATGTGGTAGAACTATGATAGAAGTCATAGGTATTAGAAAATTCAAATAATCTTTGGTTTAAAGTAGTAAATAGAATATTGTTAGTCATTTGGAGAGATCATGTGAGGATAGTTTACTAATAAAGAAAGGTTAGTTATAGTTAATCATTCCAAAGGTAAGACCAAAGGTTAGTGAAAACCAAATTGAGACCACTTTGTTTAAAATTATCCTGTTGCAATTGAGCAATTTGGGTAAATATTGAGACAAAGTATAGTTTGACCCTATGTGCTAAGTATCACGATGTAAAACTATACGAGGAGGTGTCATATACTACACAACTAAGCCTTAATTCTAGAGATATTATACTCAACTACTATATTCCGGGCTTAGAAAATTGTGTGTTATATGTACCACATTTGGATTTATTTGTTTTTCTTGGATCTTTTTGATTGACTAGATCTGTACATGAAGTTTGACTTGGTGTGCAAATGCATGTTGCAACATCCAGTACTACTTGATGTTATAGACCTAGTTAGGAATGGGAATTCGTGTAAGGGAGTGACGAGTTCCGAAGACCAAGATGAAGACTTACTTGAATAATGAAGACAAGTATAGGGAGTATCAACGCAATTTGAAGGATGGATCAAGTTCAGATCATTACTAAACCGTAATAAGAAGGAATATTAGTGTAGAAGATATATGGAGCAATAAGAAGTGATGAATTTAAATTCACCCAAAGTAGGTAATGTTGCTAAGAAGTTAATAAAGTAATTGTACCAAGTTCATGGAAGCATCATGAATAAGTACAAAGAAGAAGCTTTGGAACCAAAATGGTATTCAAGCTCTAACAATTCAGAGAGAATGCCAGTGGTACGTTGGAAGCCGTAGGGTAATACCTACAACCTAGGATGATCCGCAGCTGGTATTTGATCCATAGTTGGTATCTTGTCCGCAGCCGGTGTTGGTTGACATAGTTAACCAGATCATCCTAAAAGTTGCATAAAGAGCATAAAACTTGGCCTAAGCTAAGTAAGACCTAAAGGAGTATAAAATTTAATGAGACCGTCTTTCGAGACGCTTTGCGAAGTCAGATCTATCCAAGCGAAAATGACCAAGTAGTAAGTAAAACTAATAATGATGAAAGATTCGCTTTGGAGATCCACAATTGTGTGGATACACCATAAAATCTTCCATAAGACCCGAACTAGGTAGAGTATAAGCTGGATAGAGACCAGTATTTTAATTATAATGCGAATAAACACTGTATAGACAGTTTGAAGACTATTAGTAAACCCTAAGGGGGAGAGTAAACATTAGAAATGAAAGTAATATTATCTTTCTTTCTGAATAAAGGTTGGAGAAGAAGGACTAACCTACGACAACAGCAAGCCTTATTTTCATAAGGTTAATAGAAGTCATTAATATAAAAGTATGTTCAGAAGTATGTCTGGATGAAAGATAAGTATACTTCAAGGTAGTAGTACTCAAACATTAAGGTAATTAATAAGTGGAAGTTGAATAAGTACTATAGGTAATAACAAAATATTGTCTAAAATCTTGATAAGGTAAAAGCTTGAAGGTGGCAGAATAGACTAATTCCAATAGACTCATTTTAATAAAAACAACTCTTAAATGATGCTTAAGAGGGAGCAAAGCACATCGAATTGGAAAAGTATAGAGGAACAAGAAATTCCAATGGGTATGGACTAAATGAGTTCAAATCCAATCTTGGAAGGATCACTGGTACAACTCATACAATGATCAATCAAAGATCAGTCTTTTGACCACAAATATTGGTTACTAGAAATTTACAACCTGTATTAGTGAGACTTCGTAGACCTTACATAGTATAGTAAGAAAGTTCGATGATTAAATAAAAGGAGTTGGATTAGGATACCTAATCAGGATAAGGAACGAAAGTAAAAAGAACTTGGGAGTATTGGAGACACCAAGTTAAAGATTATTGAGTATTATGAGGATTTAAGGAAAAGATTTGGATATGGGATATTACAATTATTCCCAATGAGGTTACCATGGAGTTGAGACATATCATAACCAATGCAAGACAATTCCTTACTCCAAAACGTGAGAGTATACGAACTTGGAGGATGAAGTTTATTTTAAGGGGGAGAGTTTGTAACATCCCAGCATTAGAGCTTAGAAATAAGCTAAACACAGATGTGTGAATTGCATTCATGTATAGAAAATCCGAATAATTTTCGCACTTTTGATCAAAACTTGTCAAAGTGATTGAAGCTTCTCTCAACTTGATGGAATTGAAGTAGATCATCAAGTTGACTGCAATAAGTTTCAATATGACCTTTGCTAAAACCTTATTTTGGGTAAGGGAGATTTGATCTAAGGGTAGATCAAATGTAATTAAGGTTAAACCCTAATACATTATTTAATAGTTAATATTTGATTCTTAAGTAATAGGAGTGTAACAACTAAATCTTGATCTATCTAAATCTCATCTACTTATACCATGAGTATCATGGTAATACCTAACCTTAACTCTTTACCGAGTTTGAGTAGGAAAGAAACCAAGTCAAGATCATTCACCATACATCTTTCTTTCCATATCAATCTTTATCATCTCTAATGAACCCTATCTTAATATATGTTGTTCATTAATGTTGAGTAATCAACTATTGATTCACAAATTCTTAAACTATCAATTCTTGATCTATTAGCTCTTGTCCTTATCATAACATCCACTCTAAAACCTTTAGAGAAAGAAGTAAGAAGAGATAGGTGGCAATGCTAGATTTAAATATCATCTATAGGATGGAAGTGTTGGAATAGAATTAAATCAATAGGATTATTGATGGAGTGAACTCACTCCTGAATGGATAGAAGAGTTATTTGAAATAAAGATATGTGTGGTAACAAAGAGGATTACAAGGATGAATATTTAAGATAGTTACCAAGGAGTAATCCCATTGGATTAAGTATGTATAGTAAATGAATAACATCTCTTAATCCAATAGAGGTACTAAGAAGATAATTTCAATACAACTGTAATGTTGTACTGATGAAACTTTGGTTAGCCAACTGGAAACCTAAACTATAAAGGATCAAAGGATTATAATGATCATGCTTTACTCACCAAGATTGAATGCTTATATCATGATAAGTGACATTGGTGGATAGAACACGATTAAACCCTAGTATAGATATATTATCCTAGATTAGTCATCACAAGTAACATTAATATAATCTGAGGTTGGAATGTTAGATACTGGAGTTAAGTAGAGACAAGATAGTATGATTAAGATGATGTTAGAGCAACATTGGATTAAAGAAGTAGTATTTTCCTCTTTGGAAATACTAAGCACTTGAGGTGAAGTAGGATTTGATGTATACATCTATTAAAGTGATATTAGTGAAGGATGATAAGGGAGGAGCATGAATGGAAGTAACTGTAAACATTTGTTAGATTGGAGGTTATCAGTAGTAGAGTAGTTGATATAACCAAGTATGGATATAAGAAGATTATGAAAGCTTTAGTGTCAAGCCCATTGTATTTATTAATGGGTTTAGAAGAATAAAACGTGGATAAGAATATTCTTGTGAAGTAAAAATCATCATGTTAAAACATGATGATGGATATAAAGGAGTAGTCTAGGAAAGGAATTCCTTAATTAGAAGTCTAGAATTATTGAATTATGGAAGATAGGAATTCTGGATAAAATACTAAACCCTAAATCTTTAACCAAACATAAAATCCATTTCATCTGATCGATCTATCATCTTGTCTCCACAATGGTTTATAGGAATATTTTCCTATAGCAAATCACTTAAGCACATCTTTGTCATTTTCAACTATCATGATCACATGTGCTTAGGAACTATCTTAATAAATTCCTTCTCATAACATAGCCTAAAGTACGGCTCTACTATTTTATCATGGATGGTGATACCATTCATGAAAACAAACATGAGGACAATGTGACTTAACCATTAATTTTTATCCATATTTATAAAAGAATCTGAGTATATGAAATCTCCTAAAAACTCATGATGAGTACTTATAATTTCAAACCCTAACTCCTATATTAGTTCTAATAAAATATATATACCTTGTTATTCCCTAGATTCATGGGATTAATATTAACCATGTTAAATCTTTAGGATATTATACATCAAATAATAATAAAGGATCACCATATAAAAATTTCCTTAATATTATGAGTTAATGAGAATCAAATATCATGAGTTAATAGTAATGCATTCTATAATAAGTTTATGGATATTAGCTCAATTAAATGCATATCAAAAGCCCTTACAAATAATACTAGGAAAGTATATATATAAAGAAAATAAAGTAACTATAGCACTATATAATAAAAACTCACAAAGTGATTTTAAATACCATTTATCATTGCTGCAAGTATTAGCAAAGGAATTCAATAAAGATAAGTCAAAATTATTACTCAAATAAAAAGGTTAGAAAATAAACAGATAATAGAAATCGAAGAAGAAAAACAAACAGAAAGAAAATAAATATAGAGGAATCATATCTGGCCCATGGCCCATTACCTCTCTCTCTTATCCATCGCCCACGAGCAACCACATCAACCCAACCTAAGCCAAGTAGAAGCCCAACAACCGACCCGACTTATATTTTTCTCTGGCTGACTAGTGGGGCCGTGGAGGGACTGCGGAGCGAATCAGAAGAATGCCAGGGGGTTTTCCGCAAAATTTCATCATCGTCTTCCTCATCGACTGGAAGCAGCTCGCTGGCGAGTGCTCCGCCGTACGCCACCGTTGCTCTGCGATTCGTGCAGTCGCCGACGTCACCCTGGAAGATAAGAATGCCACCGCAATGCTCAGTCTCGTCCTCATCCTCTCCCACTCGCCACTCTCTCCCTCTCTGTCTTCTCTCGGGGTCGAAACCCTAGCTTCGAGTTACCACCATTCTAAGATCTGACGTGCTCCGTTGATCAAGCACATGGCTTCGCCGTGTTCCCCTGAGTCTCCTTGCCAAAGGAATTGAATTGGGGTGTCTCGAGTCGATGCGGCGATCTCGTCTTCTCGAAGTCCAGCCGCCGTCGTCCATCTCGATTCCGGCTACCCCAAGTCTTCTAAAGCCCATCAACGGCATGCTGGTGAGCTCGAGGTGCTCTGTCACCCCTCCGTTGCCTTCCTATCTTCCCCCATTGCATCCGCGTCGTGCACCTCTGTGCGCCACCGCAGATGCTCGTCGGAGCTAGTGCTCCGGTGACCAAATACGGGCGGCGCGACCACCAATCGAATCGCCTTGATCTCCAGCTTCCGAATCTCCTAACCCCGCAAGCGCGCGTGCGTCCTATCGCCGGATTCGAGCACCGCCTGTAGAATCCCTATTGTCGACGTAAGCATGACGTCATGCTCTCGTCAGCCCAGCCCAGTCAGTTGGTTTGACCTAGTCTTGCACGCGTGGCAGATGACGTGGTCACTGGCCCACTGGTCAGTGACCTTGGGTAGGTTTAGCTTAGGTACAAAACATCTTTTCTGTTTAGAAATTAGATAAAATATTATAATATCAAATATAAATATTTCCTGAAATGTAATAAAATAATTAAATCTTGTTTAGTTAATAACTTTTGTTTTATAATTCAGAAAAATATATGTAATATATGAAAATGTTTAGAAAAATAAAATCTACAACTTAAAACTATTATCAAACATTCTTATGTTAATAATTTAAATAATTATTATTTAATAAAGATTTTATAAGTAATAAAACTTTGATAATTCATTTTTTAATAATGGTAAATGTTAAAAATATAAATAAAATACCAAAAATCTTAGAAAAATAAGAAATATAATTTAAAATTATAAGAATGCATTATCATTTCACTTAATTAAATATTTATTATTTATTAATTATTTATAAAGTAATAAATCTTATAAAAATCATATCTTATTATGTATAAATGATAAAAATAAATGTAATATACCAAAATGATCACAAAAATAATACCTACATGTTAAAAATGTAATATCCTAATTTTGAGGTGAATAAAAATTTAAACACTTCAGTAACTTGAATTTAGACCTATTTCCTTAGTTAATAATTCATATAAGGGTAAATAAAAATTGCTAATATACTAAAATTAACCAATTAAAGTCTAATAAGTAATACTAGTTTTAAATATTGATAGTATGAAGTCAAAATGGTTTAACACACTTTAAAAACAATTTTATTGAATTATCCTTCAACCATAAGTGTATATTATTTTATAAAAGGATCCTTATCCAATCTAAAATATCCAAGATTAATTTGTAGTAAAATAAAACCTATTCCTTTACTTTAAACCACAAGTTTATCAACATACCCAAAACACTATAGTGAACTCATAAGCAATTAAGTAACCTTACTACATTGTTTACAAATTATAACCACTCATCTATAAAAAGATAAAAGTCTCTATTCCATTATAAAATTAAGAAACCACTACTCAAATAGAAGTAATACCATACTTAAATAACTTTAAAGAAACATTATGAAGTGAACAAAGTATAAATATAATAAGCATTACACCTAAAGTCCATCTATGTTTTAAAGTTAACTTTAGTCTACAAGACTTTAAGTATAATGCTAAAAACTTTATTATATACTTTATAGTTAACTTTGGTCTATTATAATTAAGTTATAAAGCATCTCAATTCCAAACTATTCAAGCACAAAAAACATTGATCACATTTGATTAAACGACAAAGATTGTTTAAACCTTAATAAAGAAATCTTTTCTTCAAAAGTTATTCGTTTTTCCACTTCAAACAAAAAATGACAATTAATAATAATCACATTACATTATGCTTTACTTATATACTTAAAATTGTTAACACTTAAGTTACTTATAAATGCCATTACTTTTAGGGTAAAATTTGAAGATAAACAATTATTATATAAGTAGTCTTTGAGTAGCATTCCACATGTATGTGCCCTATTGTTTTATGATGTTCTAAATATATGTGGTTCACACACACACTCACAAGACTTAATAGAAAGCGAGTGTGAAACTTTATCTAAAAAGACAACACATTCCAAAGAAACCAATCCCAGTATTCAATTCCTAGAACAACGTTATCCCCGGGATTCGTGTTTATAAAGTGCATTACATTACTTCTGCATAAGTGCATCTTGCTTCTTTAAACATTAGTCCTTACCGGACCAATGATGCTGATTTCAGATATTGGATCTTATATTGTCTTGAAGACCGTGAGTGCATAATCTTGCAATCACAAAAGGCAAGTTCACACTTGCTCATGTCCTTTGATTATTTTCTGTAAAGTATTTCACAAATCCAGTGTTGTCATCACCTGCATTTTAAAAGGTCAGAAAACACTATTTTCTTAATAATATGATTATCGGTTATTTACCATGAGGTAATAACCTACTATAAGAGTTCCGGTGGTAAAGGAACATATTATCTAGGACTTAACAACCAATGTCGCCAGTGATTCTTGCGCTGTATATTACGCGTTGGCCATGAGATTTGGAATGCGACGGAGAAGTCAGCTGTATCTTTTCCCTCTCGCATGGAGCCGGATGTGCGGGTCATGGCTGTTATCTCCGTAGCATGCATTTATTGGTAATTCGTAGGAGATATGCATCATATGGGTGGGATCCCTCAACGTCCCACGATAGTTCTGGCATCTGAACGGTCTGTACTGCCAATTGCCGTAATTCAATAGGTGGGATGGCGTACACTAAGGAGGCATGCGGGGTCGCGGAGAAGGTAGTGATTGGCTTGCGTGTCGTGGTATTGCCGACGAGTACGCCATGGAGGGGTACTCATAGTGCGTGTTTAGAGATGTGGGGGAAGGCGAACGGTTGACGGGTACGAGGTAACACAACTTACCCAGGTTCAGATCCCATGATGGTGGCGGAATCCTACTCCTGCTATAAATCACTATAATGGAAATACGCCGAGTTACAGGGATCGATTCGCTGTGCGAGGTATGAGTTAGTTGGTGCCCTAAAGGATCCGATAGGCCCAACTTATATAGTCGCCAGGTCCTAGGGTTATAGGGAAATGTCCCTGCCGGACAGGTTACAGAGTCCTACACTTCCTACAATCAGTCTAGTGTATCTTGCACTCCAAGGCTCAGGGTACATCGGTGACTCCTCCATAGCCTTCCTTTATTCGGCATGGTCCTCCCTTCTGGATCCATCTAACGGGGCCGCCGAGCAGGCCATAGGCCTTGCTACCAACTGTGGGCCACCCGGGTTATCCGGATAGAGGACATGCTATGAGGATACCCATATAGCATATCCCCAACAGTAGCCCCCGCAGAACTCCGAGATCTTGCACCGTCTTGCCTCTTCACGTTGAATGCTCCGTCCAGATGGATGTCGGCAAATCGTCAAGCAACATCTTGTAGTCCTCCCAAAGAACCCTGCAAGGTTTTCTCCGTCTTCAACTTGTAAGCCGGAGAATTGCTGAATCTTCTATCATACTCTTCTGTAGCCGGATTGGATCCGTCTATGCCAGAATCTTCCGATGTGATGGTTCACCTGATAGTGACAGCTAGGGCGATGTAGACATAGGTCAGCAACACCTCGTAACTCTCACATGCAGAGAACGCAACCATGTCCGATTTTACCGCGAGAGCGATACGAACAGTTGGCCGCGACGGTTGGTAACGTGGCAAAATTTCCGTGCACGCTCCCGCACACGTCATCCACGCGTCAACCGTTTGATCATTCTGCATGAATCTTGATGCCGGAGGTTATAAATTATAACGGAGATGGAAATTTTACTTTTCACCTCATTCTCCTCTGCATCATCTTCTTCCTCCAGCGAGCGCCTCCTCGAGCTCTCCGCGCACAGTGCGAAAAACCCTAGCCCCTCGACCTTCCCCAGTCACCACCGCAATCCTTCCATGGCCAGCAGCAGTTCTGCCCCCTCCATGTCAGCGTCCGATGATGCCGCGGCGAAGCCGGCGAGCTCCATCGTCGTGCCCCCAGAGGGTCTGGTTATTCCCAAATCCGCGGTGGTCGAATCCACCGGCGGTGACCATAACTCAGCGGCGATGGAGCTGCTCGAAGAGGAGTACGACTCCCACAAGGGCGACTGGCGCGGTTCGGATATTACGGACCGCGATATCAAGGAATTGATCATCGAGGGCTACCTCCCTGCGATGGAGGGGCTCGCCTGGCGGGCGGCACCGGCCGGCGAGGTCACACCTTCTCCCCAAGCTGGAGAAAATGTGTACCTCAAAGCACAATTGGTACTTGGCGTTTCCCTATCCATATCCAACTTTTTCCTTGCTGTCCTCAACCATTACCGAGTACAGCCTCAAAACCTCTCCCCCAATAGCATCTTAGCGCTTAGCAACTACGCGGCACTTTGCGAGGTTTATTTAGGGATTAGGCCTAGGCTAGATCTCTTCATCTATTTCTTCACCGTCAAGCGCGAAGCCGGAGCTGGCAAGGACGAGCTTAGAAATTGTAGCACCATTAGTTTTAAGATCTGGCCTGGCCGGCGGTTCCCCGACATCGTCGGCCATGAGTCTTGCAAGAACTGGCAGCGGACGTACTTCTATGGCCCAGATATCCCTCTGTCCGGCTGAGAAGTAACGTACCCGGACTTTGTCGATGGAGCTGCCGCCGAAGCCTCGACATGGAGATCCCAGGCCTCCCTTCCCTCTGACATTGATGCTTCCCACTCTATAAGGTGGATATAGTGGCGGATCCAGCCTCTGCAGCACCGCTTGAAGTTGATGCACGAGTATACCAACGAGAGGAAGGATAGCCTCCGCATCTCCGAGGACAACTTCTCGAGTGACTCCGTCAAGATCCGCCTGAAGGACATCGTCAAGGTGAAGGATAGCAAGTGTGGCTTCACCATCACCTACGACATGTTAGTAGAGAGCAAGTGCCCAAAGGTAAATGTTTATTTTCCGTGTATGACATATACTCTAGTTCTTCCGTCTAGCCATTACCATCTCATCTAACATGGTGGTTCTTCACTTAACAACTCAACGACATAGATGAGGATATCATGGCTCCTCAAATCTATGATCCAAAGATGAACGAAGTCACAGTCGTGTCCGACGACGATGCCCCGTTGGCGCGAAAGCGGAAGAGCTCCACCTCTGACGCTACCGACGGAGGAAAGAAAAAGAAGACGGAGGGTGGAACCTCCAAGAAGACTACCTCCGCCCTGGAGGCGGAAAAAAGAAAGGTTACAGGGATCCCTTTTGAGAAAGCACCCCCTCTTGTGTAAGCTTCTTTCTCTCCGACATTGTCCATTGTTTGTCTTATTTCTGTACTTATACTTTTTTGTACGTTTCAGGAAGAAAGCCACAACCAGTTTGAAGAAGACCTCCAAGACTTTGGGGGCTTCTAAAAACATTAAGGATATGTTGCATCATGACATTTCTCCCCACGTATCTCTTGCCATCTCCCCTGTCACTCCCATCGTCAAGCCCACGCCCGCTCTGACAAGCTCTCAAGCTAAAGAAGCATCTAGCCCTTCCGCCATGGAAGTGGACTTAGGTGCCTCCACCGAGCTTGCTGTTGTCGGCGAACAGGCGACGCAGGAGAGTTCCACACACCAAATGGCTGAAGCTCCGGCTAAGGATGCCATCAGTAGCGGTAAGGCGGTGGTGGAAGGTGGTACATCTACCGAAGGCGGTGCCTCCACACCCAAGAACACCATAGAGTTCCCGAAGATAGTCTATACGGTGCTTACGCCGGGTAGCACTGCTCTAGTTCCTGGTGCGGCGCCGACATCTCCAACGTGCGGCCTTGAGGAGCTTCTCCGGCAAGCAGAAATCTTACAAGGAAACAGTTTGTCCTTCGGTAAGTTGCTTGCTGAGAGTGCTACAAACCTCAAGATCATCGCACTTGTAATTTTTATTTCCCTTTTGCTTTTCATATGAGTATCCCACTGTAGCCCCTGAGGATTTAGACGAAAAACCATAGGTCTTTGCATCTAAATGCTCTAAGAGTGACTAAGCTAGAAAACTTCTCACTGTATCCCCCAAGCATATAGTTTGAATGAATTATTCCGACTAGATGCTTTCAGAGTAGCATACGTAGTGTTTATAAATTTCGATACTATAGCCCCCAAGCTTCTAGTTGTAACTGAATTAGTTCCGACTAGAAGCTTAAAGAGAAGCTAAGAATATGACTGAGTTAAAAACTTTATACTTTAGCCCCCAAGCTTCTAGTTGAAAACTGAATTAGTTCCGGCTAGATGCTTAAAGAAAGACCAAGCATATTGTTAAGTTAAAAACTCTCGCTGTAGCCCCCGAGCTTCTAGGTGGAAATTTTCTGGCTAGAGGCTCCAAGTAGACCAAACAACGTTTAACTTTCTTCTTTTCCAAAGAATGAGAATGCTTGGAGGGGTGTCGCCAAAGACAAGTACCAGAAGATGCGCGCGGACTCGAAGCTGAAAAAGTTAAAACTGCCTTCTTGAAGGAACATATCATCAAGAGCAAGCATCTGTTTTTCCTTTCTTTTTCGTATTCCGGCTTGGTCTTGTGCCAACATTCTCCGAGTACTCACTGTGTACTATTCTTCCTCCGACTTGCAGAAACCATTTCCAAGGCTAAGGATATTGTCGAGCAATCCAAGCACATTCAGCAGCTGGATAGCGAAAACAAAATCCTTAAGCAGGAGAAGAAGGACATGCTGATGATGCATGAAGACTCAATGAAAGCCCTGCAAGACTCCGCCAGTGAGGAGATGAATCGCTTGAAGGAGGAAATCACGATCTTGAAAGAGCAAAAGAAAGCTGCTGATGAGCAAAATCAACGCCATCATGAAGCGTACAAGATCCTCCGACAAGAACGGGACTCCATGGCGGAGACTCTCCGTCTTAGATTTCTGTAAGCTAGATACTCTGAACTTTTTGAGTTATTGAACTCATGTGCTCCTTTTTCAGAAATTCGCAACTCCTATGGGCTTAACCCGGTCTCCTCCTCTGCTAAAGGAATGCATGGTCCTTGTCGGCAACTTTATCAACACCGCCATCAAGCAGGACATGGAGATAACCAAGCCCCTCCAGATTAATATCAAGGCATCAGACTCTATGGCGAAGTTCTCGGAGATCCTGCGCCGAACCCCCGAGCGTATCTCAAGCTGGAAAGCTTCATGTGCATGGTTCGGTGAGAGGATTGCGTTGTCTATGGTCAAGGCACACTACGAAAATGCCGACATAGACACAGTGACCTCCGATATCCTCGACGTAGATGACAAAGGCCAAAAGATAAACCACGAATCTATCTTGGCATCGCCCGCGGGTTATGATACCAGAGTCGCCGAGTTGGTCGACGTTAATGTCTTTGTTCCTATGAAAACCATCGATGGCAGCAACCAAATCTCCTCCGAGTCCCTCAACGGTGCCGACTTCGAGGAAGGTGACTCTCCTGCTGCCGATGATGCTGCTTCCAAGTCGCCTGCGCCAGAGGAATAAAAAACAATTTTTAATATTTGTTTCCTCTATAATGTGTATGCGGAAAAACTATGTGTGTAACTTAAGGCAGAAAACAATGGTTGTTATTTCCTGCTACTCAAGAACTGGTTCCAGCATGTATATATTTTTTAAGCAAGTGCTGGCTTATCCATTACTTTGGTTTTTATGCTTGACTTTTCGTGAGTCGGAAGACTCGTTGTCGGAACTATGCGCCCAGGTGATGATGCCTAATGGCACCGTCAATAACCTAAGCACAAAATCGCCGACAATAAGTGCCAAAAGTCACTACTCCAGAATCCACATAAAAACGACAAAGAATGTGTAGACAAGAAAACTTAAGCTAAAGCCTGTAGGAGGAATTTTCACAAGTGCAATCGCAAAGCTTGTGCACAAAGGTTTTATACGATCCAAAAATTAACACTAAAGGAGGTAAAAGACTCAGAAATATGAGTGAACTAGAGAGATTTATTTCATTGATCATATAAGAGGTACACAATTAGATAAAAAATGCTAAGTGTAGAAAGGACGTAGCTGTGCTATCTTCCATGGCCGATCAAGCTCCGGGTAGTCATCATTCGGGTCACGTCACTTACTCTTATGATCCTCATTGGGTCTATCCTTCAGTTCACGATTGTCAACGAGGTAGTAAGACCATTGAGTAGCGCCTTGCTTATGATGAACGGTCCTTCCCATGGCGGGGATAATTTGTGTGACTTCTTCTTCTTAAGTCGGAGCACTAGATCCCCTCTTTAAACGAGTGATGTCAGATGCGGTTACTATGGTATCTGCGTAGCTTCTGCTGGTAGATGGCGGATCTCCTCCTCGAGAAGGTCCACATCTAGGCGTCTGGATTCTTCAGCGTCATCTTCGTCGTAGGCGGCAACTCTTGGTGCATCGTGTAGGATGTCGGAAGGCAGGATGGCTTCTGCTCCATATACCATGAAGTAAAGGGTGTAGCCGGTGGATCTGTTGGGTGTAGTTCATAAACTCCACAACACAGATGGTAATTCTTCTGCCCAGGCTCCAGCTGCTCTATGCAGCGGTGCTTCAAGACGTGGCTTGATTCCCTGCAGAATTAATCCATTGGCTCGCTCAACCTAACCATTGGATTGTAGGTGTGCCACAGATGCACGGTCAAGTCCGATTCCCTTCTCCCAACAATAAGCTTCCACTTCTCCGAGTGACAAGTTGCTGCTGTTGTCGGTGATAATGCTATGTGGGAGACCAAATCTCACCACTAGATCCCGGACAAACCTAAGGGCAGTTGCCCCATCGAGGTTCCTAATGGGTTTAGCTTCTATCCATTTGGTGAATTTATCAACTGCTACTAGCAGATGCGTAAACCCACATGGTGTCGTCTGCAATGGACCAACCATGTCCAGGCCCCATACTACAAATGGCCAAGTTATTGGTATTGTTCGCAATTCTTCAGCAGGAACATGTGGTTGTCGGGCATAATACTGACATCCTAGGCATGTCTCCGCCAGCTTGTGGACGTCCGCCTTCGCGGTCAGCCAGTAGAATCCTTGCCAGAAGGCTTTCGTGACCAAAGATCAGGGAGCATCATGATGCCCGCAATCTCCGATATGGATTTTGCGTAGGATTTCAATACCTTCTTGCTGGGAAAAAAACTTAAGGTATACACCAGTAGTGCTTCATTTGTAGAGCTGTTCATTGATTATGGTATAGCCCTTTGCTCGACGTACTATTTTTCGTCTTTCGACTTTGTCGTCAGGCAAAGTTCCTTGTTCGAGATACTCCATGACGGTTTTGTCCAAGCCGGAGGGACCTTTGCCACCATGTGGACGAAAGAGTCTACTCTGTCCGGGTTGTCGATGTCTGCTCCCTTCACGGATGGTGTCCGTAGATGCTCCAGGAAAACTCCAGGGAGAATTAGTTTGCGCCCTGATCCAAGCTTAGACAGCAGATCAGCCGCCTCGTTTTGTTCCCTAGGTACATACTTGACCTCGTAGCCCAAGAAGCTCTTAGCTATCTTGTCCACTTCGTCTCGATATGCCGCCATCATAGGGTTCCGCGCATTCTAGGTGCTAGCCACCTGCTGGGCAACCAAGTCGGAATCTCCACAGCAAACTATGCGCTTGATGCCAATATCCTTGGCTATACGTAATACGTGAATGAGTGCTTCATACTCTACCATGTTGTTCGTAGCCTCGAAGTGGATCTGTAGAACGTAGTGTAGATTGTCCCCAGTTGGTGACTGTAGCAATACACCAACTCCCGAGCCATTGAGTAGCTTTGATCCGTCGAAGTGCATCACCCAATATTCTGGTTCTGGCAATGGGGTAGCATCTGGCATCTCCGTCCAATCTGCGATAAAATCCGCCAAGGCTTGTGACTTGATAGCATCGCGTCTCTTGTAGGTGATCTCGAAGGTGGCAAGTTCAATGCCCCACTTCGCGACCCTTCCTGTAGTGTAGCTATTGTTGATAATGTCGGACATTGGAGTCTTGCTCACCACTGTGATGGGGTGCTCCTGGAAATAGTGCCTCAGCTTCCGAAAAGCAAGGAATACTCCATAAGCTATCTTTTGGTAGTGTGGGTAACGCTGCTTGGACTCCGTCAAGACCTCGCTTACATAGTTAACTGGTCGTTGAACTACGTGCTCATAGCCTGGTTCCTTCCTCTCTACCACGACGACGATGCTGATTACCCGGTTGGTGGCCACCCTGTAAATTAACATGGGTTCACCAGGCTCGGGTGCTGCAAATATAGGCGCTGAGGAAAGAATCTCCCTGGGCTGCTTCAATGTTGCATCTTGTTCGTCCGTCCACGTGAATATGTCCGCCTTCTTCAGCAACTTGTACAGCGGCAGAGCCTTCTCTCCAAGTCGGTTGACGAACCGACTAACTGCTGCAACACAACCTGTTAGTCGATGTATGTCCTTTAGGCATGTCGGACGATTTATGTTTAGGATGGCCTTGATTTTCTCCGGGTTGACCTCAATTCCATGCTGGGAAACGATGAAGCCCAACAATTTGCTGGCTAGAACCCCGAAGACGCACTTCTTAGGGTTAAGCATCATGTTGTATTTTCGGAGATTATCAAAGGTTTCTTTTAAGTTGGAGATTAAGTCATTTGACTTTTTAGACATCACCGCTATATCGTCCACATAGGCGTGAACATTCCGACCAATTTGATCTTGTAAGCAACATTGAATTGTCCGGTGGTACGTAGCACCTGCGTTTTTCAGCCCAAAGGGCATTGTGACATAGCAGAACATGTCGTAGGGGGTAGTGAACGAAGTGGCCAATTGGTCCGACTTCCTCATCTTGATCTGGTGGTATCCTAAGTATGCATCTAGAAAACACAAAAGTTCCGAGCCAGCCGTCGAGTCAATGACTTGGTCAATGCGAGGCAAAGCAAACGGATCTTTGGGGCATGCTTTGTTCAAGCCGGTGTAATCAACGCACATTCTTAATTCTTTGGTTCCCTTTTTGGGGACAAGTACAGGATTGGCCACCCATTGGGTGTGAAGGAATTCTCAGATAAAACTATCCTTAAGTAACCTAGCTATCTCTTTGTCTATGGCGCGTCTCTTCTCATCTTCAAAGCGTCGTAGAGGTTGTTTCACTGGTTTGCATTTTGGATCAATGTTCAAGCTGTGCTTAGCAAGTTCCCTAGGTACACCTTTCATGTCGGCAGGTTGCCAGGCAAAGATGTCCCTATTCTCACGGAGAAACTCGACGAGCGCGCTTTCCTATTTGGGATCCAGGGTCGTCCCAATGGCAGTGGTCTTGGAGGCATCGCCTACCACAAGTTCCACCGGCTTGGTCTCGATGGAGGCCTTGAATGCTGGAGCGGATTCGGAAATATGTTTCTTCGACACGGGCATCTCCGAGGCATTGACCTTGCTCTGGATCTCCTTTGAATTCTTCGCTGTAGAGGATAGCTTCCGCGTAGGCTGCTTCTCCAATCTCGCAGTCCCTAGCTTTGGCAAAGCTTCCGGATACGGTGATGACACCGTTTGGTTTGGGTATCTTGAGTTTGTTGTAGAGGAAGCATGGCTTGGCCATGAAGGTGTGGAATATACCGCGGCCGAATATGACGTGGTACACGCTTTTGAAGGGGACCACCTCAAAGGTCATGCGCTCTTGGCGGTAATTATTAACATCGCCAAAGGCCACCTGAAGTGTGATGCACCCAAGGGACCGAGCCTCCCGACCAGGAACTATGCCATGGAAGATGGTGCTGGTACGCCTTATGTTTTCCTCCGTCAAGTTCATCTTATGCAGTGTATCCAGGTACATAATGTTAATGTTGCTTCCACTATCCACCATAAATTTGGTAAACTCATTGCCGTCAATCAAGGGGTTGATGACCATGGCGTATCGGTTCTCCATAGGGATGAGTTCTGGGTGATCCTTCCTGTCCCAAGTAATTGGAGTCTCCGACCAGTGCAGGAACTAGGGAACTGGGGGTAGAGTAGCCATCAGTATCGTCATGGAGGTTTTCTGTTGTCGGATGGTGGGGGTGCCAAGGATATTATGGAACCTGCCACCTTCTTTTCAAAGGGGTTCTTGCCTTTGTCGTCACTCTTGGTGGCGTGCTTGGGGTCAATGTCCTTGTCCATGTCACTTGAATCCTTGGACTCCTCCTCCTTCTCCTTCCCCTTGCCCTTTCCTCCCGGTATGTTCTTCCGACTTTGCTTGTAGCCGGACTCCGGGTCCTCCTTGAGGTCGTTGACGATCTTGCAGTGGCCATTTGTGTGGGTGGCCTTGACGTTGGCATCGAGGTGTACGAGGCACGACATATCGCGGTACTCCTTGTAGGTTTGGGGAACGCGGAGCGCTGCCGAGGTAGTTTCACTTCCTTGCTGCTGCCCACGACCAACTCCCCGTCCTCGGGCACGCTGTCCGCCATCACCTCGTCCTGCGAAGGTCATAGCGACCATGTCGGGAGTTTACTTTTCTTCTGGTGCGGTTTTCCGCTTTGGGCTGTTGTTCCTCTGAGCTTGAGTTGGAACGGCGTTGCCGGCAGAGAGCCGCGAGCGTCGTCGTCGGCAGCTGCGAACTCACTGGCCAACTGAATCATCTGGTTCAAGTCTAGCTGGTGATTGTCCTGCAAGCGCTTCAGCTTATGTCAGAACAACGTGCCCCTTTCCAACCCATCGATGAAGGCGGCCATGGCACTCTGAGCGTGCACTCCTGTGCAAGAATTCTTCATATCCAGCCAGCGAGAGAGGTAGGCACGAGATGTCTCGTCTTTCTCTTGCACGCACCGCTGTAGATCGCCAACAGTACAAGGACGCCTGTATGTACCCTCGAACTTCTTGGTGAACGCTTCTTGCATGTCCAACCAATTGCAGATGGATTTCTCCGCCAAGTTATCAATCCATTGAAGGGTCGTGCCCGCCAAGATCAATGGGAGGTACTTGACGGCAACGTTGGGGTTACCCCCGGCGATCCCCACCGCGTTCCCGTAATCCTGCAACCATGTAGCGGGCTTGGCGGTGCCGTCATAGGGCTTGATGGTCTTGTCAATCTGGAAACCTTTGGGGTAAGTTGAAGACCGTATCACAGTTACAAAGCAACATGGTCCCAGGTATGATCCTTCCCGGGCCTCATGGATCTTGTCTATCCGCGAACATGCATCATATAGCTCCGGGCTTCTTTTCTTATTGTCAACAGGGGATGGGCTGCGTGAACGACGCGGGCCCCCTCCGCCATGGTGGCTGCTAGGTGGCGACGGAGGCGGAGGTGGCGGTGGGTTAGCCTTCTTGTTGTTACCCTCCTGCGACGCCTCATGTTTGTCGTGGTTGCTTGTCGGACGTGGAGGGTCATGGCGCGACCTGCTCTTGTGTCCTTGGTTGCGCTCTCCATCATGACGTGTCTGCTCCGTGTTGTCACGGATGACGATGCCGCCCTGCCTTGGCGGGGGCATATCCGTATGATGGTGAGCCTTGGTGTCTTTGCGATGTCGAGGGGAGAGGGTCGGTGGCGATGGGCGATGAGGTTGGGCTTTTCCTCTGTGGTTAGAAGATATGGGATAGCATCCTTCCTGTTGCGCGCATCCCTCCGTCTTTGTTATGATGAACCTGTCTAAGACCCGACATCAAGAGGAGATCTATCCCTTGGCGCCTTATGCTGGCTAGACTGGCAAAGCGCTGGGTCAGACTCAAGCCTCTGAGAGGTGGCCTTTTCCCGCTATTTCACCGCCTTGGCCATTAGGTCATAGACCTGGTCCACCGCCTCAGGGGATCTATCCTGCTCCAGAAGGGTATTGGTGACGGCGAGGTTGAGGAGAGTAGTGGGCATCACCTGCCTGCCTTCACTTTCAATGTATGGCTTGGCTTGTGCCGGCTTCGGGGGAGCCCATCCTAGGTTTTTCCGTACACCAGGATCGTTAATGACGCGAGCCGGAGCTTTCTTGGCCTTCTGCTGCTGCAGCAGAGTCTTGTACTCGGCCTCCATTGCTCTAGCTTTCTCTATGGATTTCGGTGCATTGACCAGATCTCGATCTAGTTTTGCACCTTGCTTCGCGATGGCCTGCGCTTCCTCCAGCAGCTGCTGGCGCTTCTCATCAAGCTGGGTTACATTCCGGATATGAGCTACGGTCAATGACTCGACGAGGAGATTGTCGTACATTACTCTATCAGCTGGAGTAACTTGGGCAGCAGCAGACGTAGATGCCAGAGGCGGCAAGTTTGCGGTGTTATTGTTGCTCGGTCCAGTGCCGAGTTCCTGCGACTGTTGCACTGGGTTAGGTGGAGGGGGCATTGCGCGATCATTGTTGGCTGCAATAGGTGGTCCCTTCCCTTTGTCTAGAGCTGTAGGCAGAGCTCTTCCGGGTTGATCTTCATCCATCGCCGTCCCAATGGTGACGAACACCTCTCGGGACGTGACGGCGTTGTTGGCCTACTCGTCGCGCGTGTACTCCTCCTCCATCTCCTGCATGGCAGTGTCTAGTTCCTCTGGGCTGAAATCTATCTCCTCCGAGTCTGCACTAAAGTCGGCGTAGAGCGCGTCAATCATAGAGTCGGAGGGTGCCCGGGCTTCCTCGATGACGGGGGGTGGAGGTGCAACAGGTGCGACGATGACTGGAGGTGGTGGTGCTACTGCGGCGATGGCGGCCGGAGGTGGTGGTGGCGGTGGCTGAGGCGGCGGCGCTCCGTCAATGAGCACAAGATCCGCCTGAGCTGGCCCCTCGGCTTCCGCGTAGCTGTTCACGGTGTTAACCATACTTTCGAAGGTGAGACGTCCTGAAGCTTGCTGCCACCTTAGAGAATGCCGGAGAAGCGTACTGTGGTCCAGTCCTTCCACAAAGTGATACATGGCATCATCATTGGGGTAGTGTGCCAGATCGGCTCGTATACGGAGCCAACTGGCAAGGTAATCGCGTGGTTTTTCGCCCTCTCTCTGAATGCAACGCGCCAGATCGAAGATGGTAACCACGCTGACGAACTTGGATCTCTGCTGTCTAGATGCACGAATGAAGCCGGCGGACTTGCAGTGATCTTCCACCTTTATATCCTGCACTAGGGAGGTTTGGGTGGACCTTGAATTTTTGCGATCTTTGCTGGCAAACTCCGAAGAGAGATCCGACATCGATCCTTCCATGAATGTATCCTACCTGTAGGCGGTCCGTGCGGGTCTTGATGCTCCTCCGACTCCCAGGGAACTAGTGCCCGAGTAGGTTTCGCCAATGAAGAGGTGGATGTCTCCGATGGGGACTATCGAGCATCGCGTAGGGTTCGTCTTTGGAGGGATCCAGAATTCATCGGGAGGGATGATCGAAACTTTGTCGGAGAAGAGAACACGACCGACGGCTACGGTTTTGCTGATTCCCACGAAGATCTTGGTCCTTGCCCGCTGAAGATCCTGAAGCGCCTCTTGACCCACGGTGGGCGCCAACTGTCGTGGTATTGCCGACGAGTACGCCATGGAGGGGTCCTCATAGTGCATGTTTAGAGACGTGGGGGAAGGCGGGCGGTTTATGGGTACGAGGTAACACAGCTTACCCAGGTTCAGATCCCACGACGGTGGCGGAATCCTACTCCTGCTATAAATCACTATAATGGAAATACGCCGAGTTACAGGGATCGATTCGCTGTGCGAGGTATGAGTTAATTGGTGCCCTAAAGGCTCCCATAGGCCTGACTTATATAGTCGCCAGGTCCTAGGGTTACAGGGAAAAGTCCTAGCCAGACAGGTTACAGAGTCCTACACTGCCTACAATCAGTCTAGCGTATCTTGCACTCCAAGGCTCCGGGTACATCGGTGACTCCTCCGGATCCTTCCTTTATCCGGCATGGGCCTCCCTTCTTGATCCATCTAACTGGGCCGCCCAGCAGGCCATAGGCCTTGCTACCAACTATGGGCCACCTGGGTTATCCGGATAGAGGACATGCTATGAGGATACCCATATAGCATATCCCCAACATTGGGTCTTAGTCTGGGCCTCACAACAAGGAAGTGTGAACGGGTTCGCGGCCCGGATGTGCAACAAAGCTATGATCTCTCATGGGTAAAGTAACACACCTCTGCAGAGTGTAAGAACTATAACTTATTACTCCCTGTTCCAGGAAGGAGCTGCGAACGCGGCGGGAAAGGAACTCCATGAAAGTTCTGGTAAACCCATGGAGGCTGACGGACATAGCTTTTCAGAAAAAAGCAACCTTTGAAGAAATGTTTACAAAAACTTGCATTGCCGATGACCTACGGTCTGTGGCTGTAAATATAGTGCATCAAACACTCCTTTTCTAGTGTACTTTCTTAGTACGCTCGTACTCAACGTATCTTCTTAACCCTTGCTAGATTCTGAAGCCATTAAGACGACGTCTACATCAAGTTATGGTACAGGAATCATCATCAAAAGATAAATATCTTCAATGAAGCCGAGAAAGTCAACATATACATCAACTCAAGTGAAGACGAAGTTACTGATTAGATAGGAATATAATCTCTAGTCATAGAACCTATTTCTGTAGTGTATTGCGATAGCAGCAATGCCAGACCATTAGTTAAAATACTAGTCTTATTAGTATGATAGTTTCTTCTTTGTAAGAAGTTTCTTTCTCTCTCTTTAACCTAGAGTGTTCTCTAGATCTTGTGTAAAGAGTTGAGTTGTAACCTATAGTCATGTCTTGGAACTGCTGTGTTTCTGTTGTACCACTCTGAGGGATGTAATACTAGTGAACGGTGTTTTATTGGTGTTATGTCAATGACTATAATGTACTAAATCATGCAGTGGTATGCTGGGTCACCGCACAAATCCACCCAACCCACTCATGTAGTGAAAGAAGAGGTGGAAGAAGAAACCAGATCCGACCTCTCTAGTGAGATCGGATACACAGACGAGGAATACATATGATACGGATCCAGCTTTGCTGACATCGAAGCAGAAACCAAGTTATACAAGTACCTCAAGAACATGAATAAGAAGAAGCACTGTTTCGTATACCACATAAGCACTGGATCCGACTTTGTCGATGCTGGAGCTGGTAGCGACTCGGTCCTAGACGCAATCGAAGAAAACGTCGACTTACTTGGCTCCCCAGCGGAGTCAATCACGTCGTAGGAGCTTCGAGACTTCAACCAAGAGATAGGGGAGTAGGAGCAAGAGCACGTCTCTAGACAAATGCCAGGTGAGCCAGAAACTCCTCCTAGTCCATATGATAGCATGGATGAAAGCTACACCTCACAGGCTGACATGGATACTAGAGATTCCTCCGAGGTCCACAAACCTACCATGACGGACAGTACCGACGGAAGTTTATCCCCCGGTACCGGACCAAAAATCATCTTTGACACTGGTACAAACGTTAAGGCTACTGGGCGGTCAAAGAATAAGAAGAAGAACAAGAATCCGACTCCGCCGGAACCGGATGTCGAGGAACCCAACGAAGAAAAAGTTGATAAAGAGATGGAGATGGAAAATCAGGACGGAGATCCAATTAATCCCACCCCGATTGATCCTCCTGTGGATGGACACGTTGTCACCAATGGTGCACGTGAAATTTATGGAGCTTCTCTCACAACTCCAATCCCAACAGATTCAGATCTTACGCCGGAGGCACTAGAGAAAAGGGATGAGGACCTAGAAAAGCACTGCCTGTTTCTACTTGAAGAGGCTGCGCGCCTCGTCGAGATGAGACATCAGTTAGACAGTGATCCTTCCAGATACCAGTCAGATTTCAAATGACATCCAAACAAAACAAGGGGAGGTCCGTCTCTTGCAAACAAGAACCCGGATATCCACAAAGATCTATTCGACGGAAAAGATGGAGAGAAGTTCCGAGTCTACAACACGCCGGTCGAAAACGATGCTGCATCTCAAGCCATCCTTGCCAACAATCCATCTCCGCAGCAGGTCCAGCAGTGTGTCGTGTTGCTGGACAAAGGATTAAAGTAGTAGAAGACGGCCGCGTCATTTAGTGGCAAGCTGGTCTCAAAGTCCGAGTTTTGCCACACTAGCGTTGACCAAAGCGCTGATGTAAGACTCCATAGGGATACGACTCAATGCTATCTACCCGTGGGAAGAAGAAGAGAATTCAAGAACCGGCTCAAACAGCCACTCCTGCCGGCCGGCACGTGACTGGGCAAGAGTTATTCTAGCTGCGGCCAAAGACGCCATCAGTGCAATGGTTCCCCATCAGGACCATCGTCGGCAAAACAATCGCTATAGAGAATACCCGGAAACACGCCGCTAGCGAGAGGAGCAAGATCGTCTAAGGATGCTACCACCGAGCCGTCCGGCTGGAAACGTCGGACGAAGAGATGATCCGGATCGTCCTGAATCTAGTAGGGATGGTGCCCGAAGAAACATGCATCGGCGTCAGCATAACGAGGCTCCACCACCACCACCAGGAAACCCAGTCGGAAATAATCCACCAGGGCCCCCATCGCCTCCCAGCAGCGACCATGAAGGATCACGTCGTAGCCACGGAAGCCGCAGAGGCGGAGGCGGCAATGGTGAGAGAAGAAGCAGAAATCCAACTCCACCGCGCAGAAGCCGCGGGCCTCCAAGGCGCAGATCTCTCTCGCCAAACGACGCTCGCCATCACATCAAATCAAACATAGGAGCGCGACGGTACGAGGAATAAGATGTGTACGTAGGACCCAAATGCTTTGAACCGCGTATACGTCAGACAAAATTTCCGGTTGACTTTGGCATCGCCAAACACATTCAACCCTACGATGGTGTGGCTTGGCTAGATACTTGGCTCCGGGATTTTTTCTAGGCTTGCTGCATCGCCAAAGGAGGAAATAGCCTGGTTGTAGTCCGATATATCCCACTGATGTTGAGGAAGACGACTCGATCATGGCTCAATGAACTGCTAGAAAATTCAATTCATAACTGGTAAGATATGCAAAGTGCGTTCTTTTCAAACTTTGAGGGAACATACAGGAGGCCTTGCACATTCGGAGACTTGCAATGTTGCACCCAAAAACATAGAGAAACCTGTCGGGATTACCTCGGATGCTGGATCGATACAAAGAACTCCTGCGAAGGAGTAAACGAGAAAACTGCGATAGAAGATTTTATTGCAGGACTTCCAGTTGGACTTTTACGTCACAGGATGAAGCGTGACCACGTCATAGATTTGGGAGAAATGATAGAGACGGCAAGAAAATATGCTGACGCCGATGACGATTCAGAAGGGCTGCTCAACATTCTGGCCAATCCCAATGCGTCCAAACAGCCAAAGCAAACTCAGAAGCGCAAAAACACCTCGGACGAAAAGCTAGCTCCGGACAATGCAGCTTTCAACGAAACGTTCAGATTAGGAGGACGAGGAGCGCGCGGAGGAGGCCATGGTAGAGGCCGAGGAACTTCCCAAATCCAGGACAGAGGAGACCAACAACCCGGAAGAACCTATACCTGGGCTGGCATTGCCAATAATCCCTGTGTCCACCACTTGGATAGTAACGGAGGATCTACCCATACAAATGCCGAGTGTAGTTTTAATGACGACATCAAGAAAGACGAATCCGCTGGCTACATAGCCAAGCGACGAAAAGGAAAGAAAAATTCCGAGAAAGGAAAGTAGCCAAAGGAAGATCCGGACATGGAAGAGGTGGAAGCCGCCACAGAACCCAAGCCAGATGGAAAGAAAACTTTTCCGACTAAGAAAGACGCATATGTCTTCTTCCTTGGATCACCTTTGATCGTTCAGATCAGCCGAGGAAAATACATCATCGGGGAAAGTACCCTCTGGTCGTCAATCCTCTTATTGATACCTATGAGTTCTCTAAAACACTCATGGACGGTGGGAGCAGCATCAACATCCTCTACATCGAGACGCTCCACCGCATGAAGCTACACGAGAGCCAGCTGAGTTACAGTAGTATAACTTTCCATGGCATTGTACCAGGAAGACACGTGGATTCTCTGGGTGAGCTCACTCTGAACGTGACATTCAGAACCCGGGATAATTACCGAATCAAACCACTATCCTTCGAGGTGGTACCGTTCAAAAGTTCTTACCACGCCATCTTCAGACGTTCGGCTTACTGGGCATTCATGGCCTATACCTGTTACATCTACAACATGATTAAACTTCCAGGTCCAAAGGGCGTAATCACCGTACGAGGAAATCCGAGGAAGCGCGAGAGTGCGACGAAGGATCTGCTGCCTTCGCCGAAGCCTGCTGCACACCCAGGAGTACCAAGAGATCAAGAAGACCATTAATCTGTCTGAGATGCCCGCTATGAAGAACGAGGTGCTGAAGCAAAGTTTGCAGTTCAAGGCGTCAGAAGAGAAGAAGAAGACGTCGCTGAAGGAAGATGATCCCTCCAAGATGACGAACATAGGGGTAGGCTTAGGCCACGCATAGGAAAGCATGCTCGTCCAGTTCCTCAAATATATTAGTGATATCTTCGCATGGCACCCATCTGATATGACCGGAGTACCTAGGGAACTTGCCGAGCACTCTTAATGTATACCCAGACGCTAAACCAGTCAAACAGTCCTTACGAAGGTTTGGTGATGAAAAGCGCAAAGCAATAGCTAAGGAATTAGCCTGCTTAGAGTTAGCAGATTTCATAACACAGGTCATCCATACAGATTGGGTGGCAAATCCTGTACTTGTCCCTAAAAAGGACACCATTGATTTAAGGATGTGTGTTGATTATACCTCTTTGAACAATGCATGCCCAAAAGATCTGTTTCCTTTGCCAAGAATAGATCAAGTTATCAACTCGATGGCAGGGTCAGAATTACTCTATTTCTCGATGCATATTCCGGATATCACCAAATACCGATGAAAAAGTCGGATCAAATTAAGACGTCTTTCATCACACCTTTCGGAACCTTCTGCTACAAAACTATGCCTTTTGGCTTAAAGAATGCATGAGCAACATATCAACATACCATGCAACGTTGTCTCAACGACAAAATAGGACGCAACGTCCATGTATACGTAGACGACATAGAAGTTATGTCCAAAAATAAGAAAACTTTAATTTCCAACTTGGACGAAACGTTTGCTAGTCTACGAAAATTCAAAATGATGCTAAATCCGAAGAAGTGTTTCTTTGGAATTCCAGCCGGAAAATTGTTAGGTTTCATCATCTCTGAGCGAGGCATCGAGGTGAACCGGGACAAAATCAAGGCAATCTTAAACATTACCAGGTCGACTCGCCTAAAGGACGTACATCGCCTCACTGGTTGCATTGCAGCGGTGAGTCGGTTCGTCAGTCGGCTCAGTGAAAGAGCCGCACCTTTATACAAACTCTTGAAGAAAAATGACAAATTTGTCTGGACCCCAAAAGCCAAAACTGCCCTGCAAAGTTTGAAAGATCTGCTTTCAAACCCACCAGTTCTCGCAGCGCCAGAACCTCAGGAACCAATGTTACTCTACATCACAGCAACCAACAAGGTCATACGTGTGGTAACAGTAGTTGAGTGCGAGGAAGAAGGCCACGAGCATAAGGTGCAGCGGATGACTTATTATCTAAGTGAGGTCCTGACAGAATCAAAGCAACGGTATCCACATCATCAAAAGCTAGCCTATGGAGTGTTCTTTGCATCCAAAAAGCTACGTCACTATTTTCAAGAGCACAAGATCATAGTAGTGAGCACGGCTCCTCTGCGAGATATAATCAACAATCGCGATGCCACAGGACGTGTCGCAAAGTGAGGAATAGAGATTGCAGCTTTTGACATTGAGTACAAACCACGTACAACAATCAAGTCCCAAATTCTCGCCGACTTTGTCGTTGATTGGACAAAAACGGCAGAAAACTCAGGCCCTCCAGACTCGGAATTTTCGACCCTTCACTTTGACGGATCAAAAGCACGTGGAGGCTCGGGGGCTGGCGTGGTGCTAAAATCACCCCAAGGAGATAAGTTGTTCTATGTGTTGCAAATACACTTCATAGCAACCAATAATATTGCCGAGTATGAAGCACTGCTACATGGAATACGCATGGCCAAGAACATTGGCATATCAAGACTCATGTGTTACGGAGACTCAGATTTAGTTGCTCAGCAAGTATCCGATATCTGCAACACAAACAAGCACATGGCAACATATAAAGCTGTTGTGGATGAACTATCTAAATCGTTCGAGGACTTTGAGGTTCAACACATCCCTCGAGCAGAATATGAGGAAGCAGATGCACTATCAAGGATAGATTCTACGCAGAAACAAGGACCGGATGGAGCTTTTCTAGAGCATTTAAGGGTCCCCTCCATAGTCGGAGTGAATGAGGACTATCCGACGAAATCCGACTCACCTTTAATAGCAGTTATGGCTGTAATTCCCAGCTGGACAAAACCCTATCTGGATTTCCTGATAAACGAAAAACTACCCGAAGACAAAGTCTTGAGCTGGCAGATCGTCCGACGAGCAAAAGCCCACACTATAATAAATGGTGATCTCTATAAACGGAGTGTTTCTGGCGTGTTTTAGAGATGTATTTCTTTGGAAGAAGGAGTGGAAATATTGAGAGAAATCCACAAAGGCGAGTGTGGTCACCACGCTGTGGCCAGATCCTTAGTGGCAAAAGCTTTTCGCCATGGATTTTTTTGTCTTACATCTAAGGCGGATCCTGACAAACTGGTCAATGCGTGCAAGGGATGCCTGTCGTGGTATTGCGACGAGTACACCATGGAGGGGTCCTCACAGTGCGTGTTTAGAGACGTGGGGTAAGGCAGACAGTTGACGGGTACGAGGTAACACAGCTTACCCAGGTTCAGATCCCACAACGGTGGCGGAATCCTACTCCTGCTATAAATCACTATAATGGCAATACGCCGAGTTACAGAGATAGGTTCGCCGTGTGAGGTGTGTGTAAAACGATACTAGGTTGTCTGAATCGATGCCCTAAAGGCTCCCATAGGTCCGACTTATATAGTCGCCAGATCCTAGGGTTACAGGGAAAAGTCCTAGCCGGACAGGTCACAGAGTCCTACACCGCCTATTACTAGTCTTGTGCATCTTGTACTCCATGGCTCCGGGTACGATGGTGACTCCACCGTAGCCTTCCTTTATCCGGCATGGGCCTCCCTTCTGGATCCACCTAACTGGGCCGCCCAGCAGGCCATAGGCCGTGCTACCGACTATGGGCCACCCGGGTTAGTCGGATAAGAGACATGCTATGAGGATACCCATATAGCATATCCCCAACAGTAGCCCCCGGAGAACTCCGAGATCTTGCGCCATCTTGCCTCTTCCCGTGGAATGCTCCGCCTAGATGGATGTCTGCAAATCGTCAAGCAATATCTTGTAGTCCTCCCAACGAACCCTGCAAAGGTTTCTCCATCTTCTATGAGTAAGTCGGAGAAATGCTGAATCTTCCATCGTACGCTTCCGTTGTCGGATTAAATCCGTCCATGCCGGAATCTTCGATGGGACGGCTCATCTACCATGTCAAATATGACGACGTAGGCTATAGGTCAGCGACGCCTCGTAACTCACACATGCAGAGAACGCAATCATATCCGATTTTCCCGCGCAAGCGATACGAACCGTTGGCAGCGGCAGTTGGAGACGTGACGAAATTACCGCGCACGTTCACAAACACGTCGTCTACGCGGCAACCGTCCGATTAGCTGCACGAATCTTGACGCAGAGTAAGATAAATAGTAACCGGGGGACACTTGCCACTTTTTCACCCCATTCTCTCGCGTCATCGTCTTCTTCCTCCAGCCGCACGCCTCCTCGAGCTCTCCGCGGAAAACCTCGAGAAACCCTAGCCTCTCTCTACACCATTCGCTTCCTTCCATTCCTTCCATGGCTAGCAGCAGCTCCTCCCCGTTGATGGCGGCGTCGAGCGAAGCCATGGCAAAGCCGGCGAGCTCCGTCGTCGTGCCCCCAGAGGGCCTGGTCATCCCCGCATCAGCGGTGATTGAAACCACCGGGGGCGACCACAATCTGGTGGCGCTGGAGCCTCTAGAAGAGGAGCCAGACTCGCACAAAGGCGACTGGCGCGGCTCGGACATCACCGGCCGCGACATCCAAGAGATGGTTGCCGAGGGCTACCTCCCTGCGACGGAGGGGCTCGCCTGGCAGGCGGCGCCGGCCGGCGAGGTGACACCTTCTCTCCAAGCCGGAGAGAAAGTGTACCTCAAGGCGCAATTGGTACGCGGCGTTTCTCTGCCCATCTCCCACTTCTTTCTGTCCGTCTTGAATCACTTCAAGGTCCAACCCCATAACCTCTCCCCCAATAGTATCTTAGTGCTTAGCAACTTCGCGGTACTTTGCGAGGGTTACCTAGGGATTAAGCCTAGGTTAGACTTGTTCGTGTACTTCTTCACCATCAAACGTGAAGCTGGACATAGTAGGAAGGATCTTAGGAACTGCGGCACCATAAGCTTCAAGATCCGACCTGGCCGGCCACGAGTCGTGCAAAAACTGGCAGCGGACGTACTTCTACGGCCCCGACATTCCTTTGACGGGCCGAGAAGTGACATACCCGGACTTCGTGGATGGAGCCGCCGCTGAAGTGTCCACATGGAGATCCCATGCCTCCCTTCCATCCGACCTCAATGCTTCTCGCGCAATAAGGCAGATCTAGTGGTTCGTAGAGGCGGGTTTGACCGGCTTGGACCTAGCCATGTGCTGGTTCATCAGGCGAATCCAACCCCTGCAGCACCGCATGAAGTTCATGCACGAGTACACGGGTGATCGAAAGGATTCCCTTCGGATCTCCGTGGATAACTTCTCGAGCGACTCCGTCAACTCCGTCTGAAGGACATCGCCAAGGTGAAGGATAAGAAGCGTGGCTTCACCATCACCTGCGACATGTACGTAGACGACAAGTGCCCAAAGGTAGGTATTTATTTTCCGTGTATGACATTGCTCCAGTTTCTCCGTCTTATCATAGCCATCTTATCTAACACGGTGATTTCTTACTTAACAGCTTAGCGATCTAGATGAGGACAACCTGGCTGCCCAAATCTACGATCCAAAGATGAAGGAAGTCACGGTCATGTCCGACGACGATGCCCCCTTGGCACGAAAGCGGAAGAGCTCCACCTCTGACGCTGCCGACGGAGGTAAGAAGAAGAAGACGGAGGGTGGAGCCTCCAAAAAGAGTACTGCCGCCCTGGAGGCAGAAAAGAAGAAAGCCACTAGGATGTTTGCCAAAGCGCCCCCCTAGTGTAAGCCTCTCATTCTCCGACATCGTCTCACTTATCTGTCTTATTCCTGTACTTATGCATTTTGCACATTTCAGGAAGAAAGCCACAACCAGCCTCAAGAAGTCCTCCAAGACTCTTGGGACTTCTAGAAATATCAAAGATATGCTGCATCGCGACTCTTCCCCCACCATCGCCCCTGCTACTCCTGCCGTCAAGCCCTCCTCTCCTCCGACAAGCTCCCAAGTCCAGGAGGCACCAGACCCTTCCGCCATGGAAGTTGACTCTGGCGCCTCAACCGAGCTTGCTGTTGTCGGCAAGCAGGCAACGCAGGAGAGTGCTGCTCTTCAAATGGCTGAAGCTCCGGCTAAGGATGCCATCGGTAGCGGCAAGGCGGTGGTGGGAGCTGGTACTTCTGCTGAAGGCGGCGCCTCTGCTCCCCAAAAACCCTTTGAGTTCCCGAAGATTGTTTACCCGGCGCTCATGCCGAGTAACACAACTATGGTTCCTGGAGGAGTGCCATCATATCCGACGTGCGGTCTTGAGGAGCTACTCCGACAAGCAGACATCTTGCGAGGAAACAACATTGCCTTTGGCAAGATGCTGGCCGAGAGCGCTACAAGCCTCAAGATCATTGCACTTGTAAGTTTTACTTTATCTTTTGCATTTCGTACCAGTATACCAATGTAGCCCCCGAGGATGTAGACGGAAAACCATAGATTTTGCATCTATATGCTCTAGGAGTGACTAAGTTAGAAAAAACTCTCACTGTAGCCCCCTAGCATTTAGATGGAAGAAATTATTCTGACTAGATGCTTTAAGAGCAGCATACATAGTGTTTATATTTTTCAGTGCCATAGCCCCCCAAGCCTCTAGTTGTAACTGAATTAGTTCCGACTAGATGCTTAAAGAAAAGCTAAGCATTTTCCGAGCTAAAAACTTTATACTGTAGCCCCCAAGCTTCTAATCGAGAACTGAATTAGCTCCGACTAGATGCTTTAAAGAAAAGCTAAGCATATTGATAAGTTTAAAAACTCTCGCTATAGCCCCCGAGCACCTAGATGGAGAATCTCCTACTAGAGGCTCCAAGCAGACCAAACATCGATATAACTTTGTATTTGTTTCCACAGAATGAGAATGCTCAGAGGGGCATGGCCAACGACAAGTACTAGAAGATGCGCGCAGACCTTGAAGTTGAAAAGGGTAAAACCGCCATCTTGAAGGAACATATCATCAAAAACAAGAGTCTGTTTTCTTTTTGTGCATTTCCGTCTTACTTTTGTGCCCATAATCTTCGAGTACTCAATGTGTACTTTGTTTTCTCCGACTTGCAGAGCATGTTGCCAAGGCCAAGGATATTGTCGAGCAGTCCAAGCACATCCAGCAGTTGGACAGCGAGAACAAGATCCTTAAGAAGGAGAGGGAAGAAATGCTGAAGATGCACAAGGATTCCATGAAATCCCTGCAGGAATCCGCCTCCGCGGAGATCAATCTTTTGAAGGAGGAGCTTGCTATCCTGAAGGATCAGAAGCAAGCTGCTGATGAGCAAAACCTTCGCCATAACGAAGCGTTTAAGCTCCTCCAACAAGAGAAGGAATCCTTGGCGGACACCGTCTGGCAGGCTAAGGCCAGCATCTTCAGTAAGTGTCCTCCGCCTTGTAGTTTTGTAGTTTGGATACTTAGAATTTATTGAACTCATGCAATCCTTGTTGGAATTTTTAGAGCCTATGGGTTTAACCCGCTCGCCTCCTTCGGACAAGGAATGCATGATTCTTGCCGGCAACTTCATCAACACCGCCATCGCCCAATCCAAGGAGATTGCCAAGCGCCTCCAGATTTATATCAAGGCCTCGGACTCCGTGGTGAAGTACTCGGAGATTCTGCGCCGAGCCCCCGAGCGTGACGCAAGCTGGAAAGCTTCATGCGCACGGGCTGGCGCAAGGATGGCGCTGTCTATGGTGAAGGCACACTATGAAGATGCCGACATCGACACGGTGACCTCTGGCATCCCCAACGTAGATGATGATGGCAAGGAGATCGATCATGAAGCCATCCTGTCATCACTCGCGGGTTATGACACCAGGGTTGCCGAGTTGGTGGATGTTGACGTCTTCGTGCCCAGGAACTTCATTGACAACGTCAACCAGGACTCCTCCGAGTCTCATCACAGCGCCGACGTTGAGGGTGATTCTCCAGCTGGTGATGATGCGGCCTCCATGTCTCCTGCGCCTAAAGAATGAAAAACACTTTGTAATTTCTGTTTCACCTCTGGAGTGTGCGCGGGAAAAAACTTGTTGATGTAATCTTAAGGCGGAAAACAATGGCTGTCGTATCCTTCTACTTAAGAATTAAGTTTTAGCATGTATATATTTTTTAAGCAAGTGCTGGCTTATCCATTACTCTGGTTCTTATGCTTGACTTTTCGTGAGTCGGAAGACTCGTTGTCGGAACCATGCGCTTAGGTGATGATGCCCAATGGCATCGTCAATAACCTGAGCAAAAAATCGCCGGCAATAAGTGCCGAAAGTCACTACTCCAGAATCCACATAAGAAACGACAAAGAATGTGTAGACCGGAAAACTTAAGCTAACGCCCGTAGGCGGAATTTTCACAAGTGCAATCGCAAGACTTGTGCATAAAGGTTTATATGATCCAAAAATGAACACTAAAGGAGGTAAAAGACTCAGCAATATGAGTGAACCAAAGAGCTTTATTTCATTGATCATATAAGAGGTACACGATTAGATAAAAAATGCTAAGTGTAGAAAGGACGTAGCTGTTCTATGTTCCATGGCCGATCAAGCTCCGGGTCTATCCTTACGCTTACGCTTATGATCCTCGTTGGGTCTATCCTTGAGTTCACGATTGTCGACAAGGTAGTAAGACCCATTGAGCAGCGCCTTGCTTATGATGAACGGTCCTTCCCATGGTGGGGATAATTTGTGTGACTTCTTCTGCTTAAGTCGGAGCACCAAATCCCCCTCTTTAAACGAGCGATACCGAACGCGGCGACTATGGTAGCTGCGTAGCTTCTACTGGTAGATGGCGGATCTTTGGCATGCCAAAACGCGCTCCTCCTCGAGAAGGTCCACATCTAGGCGTCTGGATTCTTCAGCGTCATCTTCGTCGTAGGCGGCAACTCTTGGTGCATCGTGGAGGATGTCGGAAGGTAGCCGGTGGATCTGTTGGGTGTGGTTCGTAAACTCCACAGTACATATGGCAATTCTTCCGCTTAGGCTCCATCTGCTCTATGTAGTGGTGCCTCAAGACGTGGCTTGATTCCCTGCAGAATTAATCCATTGGCTCGCTCAACCTAACCATTGGACTGTGGGTGTGCCACAGACGCAAGGTCAAGTCGGATGCCCTTGTCCCAGCAATAGGCCTCCACTTCTCCGAGTGATAAGTTGCTTCCGTTGTCGGTGATGATGCTATGTGGGAGACCAAATCTCACCACTAGATCCCGGACAAACCTGAGGGCAGTTGCCCCATCAAGATTTCTAATGGGTTTAGCTTCTATCCATTTGGTGAATTTGTCAACTGCTACCAGCAGATGCATAAATCCACACGGTGCCGTTTCTAATGGTCCCACCATGTCTATCCCCCAAACTACAAACGGCCAAGTTATTGGTATTGTTCGCAGTTCTTCAGCAGGAACATTTGGTTGTCGGGCATAATACTGGCATCCTGTGCATGTCTCAACCAGCTTGTCGGCGTCCGCCTTCGCGATCAGCCAGTAGAATCCTTGCCGGAAGGCTTTTGCGACCAATGATCGAGGAGCGGCGTGATGCCCGCAATCTCCGGGATGGATTTCGCGTAGGATTTCCATACCTTCTAGCTGGGAAACGCACTTTAGGTATACACCAGTAGTGCTCCTTTTATAGAGTTGCCCATTGATTATGGTATAACCCTTTGCTCGTCATACTATTTTCCGTCATTCGACCTTGTCGTCGGGAAAAGTTTAGTGTTCGAGATATTCCGTGAATGGTTTTGTCCAAGCCGGAGGGATCTTTGTCACCATGTTGACGAAAGAGTCAGCTCTATCCGGGTTGTCCCTTCACAGATGGTGTGCGTAGATGCTCTAGGAAAACTCCTGGCAGAATTTGTTTGCGCCCTGATCCAAGTTTAGACAGTAGATCAGCCGCCTCATTTTGCTCCCTAGGCACATACTTGACTTCGTAGCCCAAGAAGCTCTTGGCTATCTCGTCCACTTCGTCGCGATATGCCGCCATCATAGGGTTCCGCGCATTCTAGGTGCCAGCCACCTGCTGGGCAACCAAGTTGGAATCTCCACAGCAAACTATGCGCTTGATGCCAATGTCCTTGGTTACACGCAGTTCGTGAATGAGTGCTTCATACTCCGCCATGTTGTTTGTAGCCTCGAAGTGGATCTGAAGAACGTAGTGCAGCTTGTCTCCTTTTGGTGACTGTAGTAGTACACCAGCCCCCGAGCCGTTGAGCAACTTACATCCGTCAAAGTGCATCACCCAGTACTCTGGTTCTGGCAGTGGAGTAGTATCTAGCATCTCCGTCCAATCTGCAATGAAATCCGCCAAAGCTTGTGACTTGATAGCGTTGCGTCTCTTGTAGGTGATCTCGAAGGCGGCAGGTTCAATGCGCGACCCTTCCTATAGCGTCGTTGTTGTTGATAATGTCGGACAGTGGAGTCTTGCTCACTACTATGATTGGGTGCTCCTGAAAGTAATGCCTCAGCTTCCGAGAAGCAAGGAATACTCCATAAGCTATCTTTTGGTAGTGCGGGTAATGCTGCTTGGACTCCGTCAAGACCTCGCTTACATTGTAAACTGGTCGTTGAACTCCATGCTCGTAGCCTGGTTCCTTCCGCTCTACCATGACGACGATGCTAATAACCCGGTTGGTTGCCGCCATGTAAATTAACAGGGGCTCTCCAGGCTCGGGTGCTGCAAGGATGGGCGCTGAGGAAAGAATCTCCTTGAGCTGCTGCAGTGCTGCATCTTCTTCGTCTGTCCATGTGAATTTGTCCGCCTTCTTCAGCAACTTGTACAGCGGCAGAGCCTTCTCTCCAAGTCGGCTGACGAACCGACTGCAACGCAACCTGTTAGTCTTTGGATGTCCTTTAGGCATGTCGGACGGTTTATGTTTAAGATGGCCTTGATTTTCTCCGGGTTGACCTCGATTCCGCGCTGGGAAACGATGAAGGCCAACAGTTTGCCGGCTGGAACCCCGAAGATGCACTTCTTAGGATTGAGCATCATGTTGTATTTCCGGAGATTATCAAAGGTTTCTTTTAAGTCGGAGATTAAGTCGTTTGACTTTTTAGACATCACCGCGATATCGTCCACATAGGCGTGAACGTTCCGACCAATTTGGTCGTGACGGCAATGTTGCATTGTCCGCTGGTAGGTAGCACCTGCGTTTTTGAGCCCAAAGGTAGCGCCAGCGGGAGAGGTAGGCGCGAGATGTCTCGTCTTTCTCCTGCACGCACCGCTGTAGATCGCCCACAGTGTAGGGACGCTTATATGTACCCTCAAAGTTCTTGGTGAATGCTTCTTGCATGTCCAGCCAGTTGTAGATAGATCTCTCCGGCAAGTCGTCGATCCATTGATGGGCCGTGCCCGCCAACATTAACGGGAGGTACTTGACGGCGACGTTGGGGTTACCTCCGACAATCTCCACCGCGTTGCCATAGTCCTGCAACCATGTGGCGGGCTTGGCGGTTCCATCATAGGGCTTGATGGTCTTGTCAATCCGGAAACCTTTGGGGTAAGTTGCGGACCGTATTGCAGGTCCAAAGCAACGTGGTCCCAGGTATGTTCCTTCCCGGGCCTCGTGGATCTTATTGATCCGTGAACGTGCATCATACGGCTCCGGGTTCTTCTTCTTGTTGTCAACAGGGGAAGGGCTGTGTGAAAGACGCGGGCCTCTTCCGCCATGGTGACTGCTTGGCAGCGACAGAGGCGGAGGTGGCGGTGGGTTAGCCTTCTTGCTGTTACCCTCCTGCGACGCCTCATGCCTGTCGCGGTTGCTTGTCGGACACGGAGGGTCGTGGTGTGACCTTCTCTTATGTCCTTGGTGGCGCTCTTCATCATGACGGGTCTGTGCCGTGTTGTCGCGGATGACGATGCCGCACTGCTTTGGTGGGGGCATATTCGTGCGATGGTGAGCCTTGTATTATTCCTGACGTCGGGGGTATCGGGGCGGTGGCGATGGGCGGCGAGGTCGGGCTCTTTCTCCGTGGTCGAAGGATATGGGGATAGCATCCTTCCTGTTGCGCGCATCCCTCCGTCTTCGTTCTGATGAACCCGTCTGTGATCCGACATCCTGAGGAGATCTATCCCTTGGCGGTTTGTACTGGCTAGATCGGCAGAGCGTTGGGTCAGACTCAAGCCTCTGAGAGGTGGCCTTTTCCTGCTGCTTTACCGCCTTGGCCACTAGGTCATAGACCTGTTCTACTGCCTCAGGCGATCTATCCTGCTCCAGAAGGGTTTTGGCGACGGCGAGGTTAAGGAGTGGGGTGTGCATCACCTACTTGCCTTCACTATCAATGTATGGCTTGGCCTGTGCCGGCTTCAAGGGAGCCCATCCTAGGTTGCGCCATACACCAGGATCGTTGATGACGCAAGCCGGGGCCTTCTTAGCCTTCTGCTGCTGTAGTAGAGTCTTGTACTCGGCCTCCATTGCTCTAGCTTTCTCTATGGACTTTTGCGCGTTGACCAGGTCTCGATCTAGTTTAGCGCCTTGCTCCGCGATGGCTTGCGCCTCCTCCAGCAGCTGCTGGTGCTTCTCGTCAAGCTGAGTCACGTTCCGGATATGATCAACGGTTAGTGGCTCAACGAGGAGATTGCCGTACATCACTCTATCAGCTGGAGTAACATGGGCTGCTGCCGACGTAGATGCTGGAGGCGGCAAGTTTGCGGTGTTGTTGTTGCTCGGACCGGTGCCGAGTTCCTGCGGCTGCTGCACTGGGTTAGGCGGAGGAGGCATGACCTTTGCGCGATCATTGTCGGCAGCAATAAGTGGCCCCTTCCCTTTTTCTAGCGCCGTAGGCGGAGCTTGCCCGCGTTGATCTTCATCCATCGCTGTCCCAATGGTGACGAACACCCCTCGAGACATGACGGTGTTATTAGCTTGCTCGTCGCGCGAGTACTCCTCCTCCATATCCTGCATAGCGGAGTCTAGATCTTCTGGACTGAAGTCTATTTCCTCTGAATCTGCACTAAAATCAGCATAAAGCGGATCAATGACAGAGTCGGAGGGTGTCAGGACTTCCTCGATGACGGGCGGTGGAGGTGCGATAGCCTCGACGATGACTGGAGGTGGTGGTGCTTCTGCGATGATGGCGGCCGGAGGCGGTGGTGGTGGCTGAATTGGAGGGGCTCTGTCAATGAGCGCAAGCGCTCTCTGAGCGGCTGCTTCAGCCTCCGCGTAGTTGTTGACGGTGTTCACCATGCCTTCGAAGGTAAGTCGGCCTGACGCCTGTTGCCTCCTTAGAGAATGTCGGAGAAGCGTGCCATGGTCCAGTCCTTCCACAAAGTGATAGATGGCATCATCATTGGGGTAATTGGCCAGGTCGGCCCATATACAGAGCCATCTGGCGAGGTAGTCACGGGGGTTTTCGCCCTCTCTCTGAACGCAGCACGCCAGATCGAAGATGGTAACCACGCCGACGAACTTGGATCTCTGCTGTCCAGACGCGCGAACAAAGTCGGCGGATTTGCAGTGATCTTCCACCCTTATATCCTGCACAGGGGCGGTTTGGGTGGGTCTTGAATTTTTCCGATCTTTGCCGGCAAACTCCGAGGAGAGATCCGACATCGATCCTTCCGCGAACGTATCCTGCCCATAGGCGGTCCGTGCGGGTCTTGATGCTCCTCCGACTCCCAGGGAACTAGTGCCCGAGTCGGTTTCGCCGATGAAGAGGTGGATGTCTCCGATAGGAACGATCGAACACCGCGTAGGGTTCGTCTTCGCCGGGATCCAGAACTCGTCGGGGGGGCGATCAAAATGTTGCCGGAGAAGAGAACGCGACCGATGGCAATGGTTTTGCCGATTCCCGCGAAGATCTTGGTCCTCGCCCGCTGAAGAGCCTGAAGCGCCTCTTGCCCCACGGTGGGCGCCAACTGTCGTGGTATTGCCGACGAGTACGCCATGGAGGGGTCCTCACAGTGCGTGTTTAGAGACGTGTGGTAAGGCGGACGGTTTACGGGTACGAGGTAACACAGCTTACCCAGGTTCAGATCCCACAACGGTGGCGGAATCCTACTCCTTCTATAAATCACTATAATGGCAATACGCCGACTTACATAGGTTCACTGTGCGAGGTGTGTGTAAAACGATACTAGGTTGTCTGAATCGATGCCCTAAAGGATCCCATAGGTCCGACTTATATAGTCGCCAGATCCTAGGGTTACAGGGAAATGTCCTAGCCGGACAGGTCATAGAGTCCTACTCCGCCTATTACTAGTCTTGTGCATCTTGTACTCCAAGGCTCCGGGTACGCTGGTGACTCCACCGTAGCCTTCCTTTATACGGCATGGGCCTCCCTTCTGGATCCACCTAAATGGGCCGCCCAGCAGGCCACAGGCCGTGCTACCGACTATGGGCCACCCGGGTTAGACGGATAAGAGACATGCTATGAGGATACCCATATAGCATATCTCCAACAATGCCAAAAGTACGCTCATCAGGCACTTGTTCTGGCTGAATAGCTGCGAACAATCCCTATTACATGGTCGTTCGTGGTCTGGGGGCTTAATATGGTAGGTACGTTTCGCATGGCAAAATGTGTATTTTCTCGCGGATAAATTCATAAAATGGATTGAGGCTAAACTTGTAACAAGTTGCGATGGAGCCACAGCCAGAAGATTCGTCGAGGACGTAATCATCAGATCCGGATATCCGAACAGTATAATTACTAACAACGGGAGCAACTTCTCCATTGGTGAACTTGCCGAATTCTTCTAAGAACAAGGGATCCAACTTGATATTGCATCAGTCGCACATCCACAAGCCAATGGCCTTATTCTACCAGGAATCCGTCCTTGCCTCGAGGCACCGCTTCGTCGGGCCATGGGGGCTTGGGCGGAAGAATTGCCGTCTGTGATTTGGAGCTTACGTACAACTCCTAACAGGTCAACCGACTATACTCCTTTCTTCTTGGTCTACGGTGCAGAAGCAGTTCTTCCAAGTGATCTGATTCATCAGGCTCCACGAGTCAAAGCGTATATCAAAGAAGTTGCAGAAGTTTCTTGACAAGATGATCTCAATATAATCGAAGAAGTACGCGTCGTTGCTGAGCAGAGATCTACAGCCTATCAGCAGAAGTTACGCAAGTATCATAGTCAAAGAGTGCAAAACCGTTCTTTCAGAAAAGGAGATTTAGTTCTCCGACTTGTGCAAAAGAGAAAGCACAAACTTTCCCCAATTTGGGAAGGACCTTTTATGGTTAGCAGAGTTCTACATAATGGGTCATATTATTTAACCGACATGAGACCAGTCAAGGAAAGACCTGATACTCAAGAAAAGGAAGAGAGCTGGTGGCAGCACAGACCCGGATGAAATAGACCGTCCATGGAATATTGCACAACTGCGTCCCTTCTATTCTTAGTTATATTTACTTGTAATCATATATGTACATGTTCAAAGTGCAATAAAGTATTGGTTTCCTCATATTGTTATTTTTGATACGTTTTTGCCATCTTATTTCCAAAAGAGCATGTAATTGTTTCGAAAATCCTAGAATGCTTGAAAGTACTTTATGCTCATGTTCGTTCTGGTTACGATTTTTGAACAATATAAAAATGTTACCTTAGGGTACTATGTTTAAATTATTATCTTTATCTGATTGCTTAGACGCGGGCATTTTCCGAGTAATGAGTTGTTGGTACTGGAAGCCGACTTTGTTTCTGAGTTTAAACTGGTTTAGCAATTGCGCTCTGTTGCTCGGCAAAGTTTCCATTCTAAAGGTTGGCCGACCCATGAAAGGGACGAGGCAGAGAGCCAGATAAACCGATAACTATAGGCATGAAAAAAAGAGTACTTCAGAAACTTTCAAGCACAAAGCATAAAAATATATAAAGAAAAGTGCTAAGATAGTAAAAGCATCAGTTTTTATAGACCAGCACAAAATAAATATTGTAGCCATCATTACAATCCCATAAGTTTAAGATAATGCATAGAAACTGTTTATTCTGCAGGCGGTGGTGATGAAGCAGGTGGAACACTGGAATCAACAGTAGTGTCGCCCTCGATCTTAGACTCGGAAGCGTTGCTGATTTCTGGATCTTGAGGCGAAGGAGGCACGGCGATGGATTCTAAGAATGGTGTTGTGTAGTTGGTCATCTCCGCCACCCGACAAGCGTAACCTGCACAAAATTCTTGGATGGCCTTGATGTCTTGCAGGTTACCCTAATCATCCTCCTCGGCAATGCCCTTGGTGACGTGCCAGATTTCCATCTTGCTATGGTGGCTCATCACCATGGTCAGAGCTGTTAGTCCTCGATCAACTTCCGAATCTCCTTAACTTTGTCCCTCACCTCATGAACTACCATTGTGTGCAAGTCAGAAAGCTTGACGGCTTCGCCAGCCTCTTCTAGAGTTTGGCAGAAGTCGAACAAGACATCTCCGACGAGCTTAATGCACTCGAGGAGAGGTTCAGAAGTGGAAGAGTCGAACAGATTCAGGGGGCTGGGAAAGAACCAAAAAGTCAAATTCCGGCTAAAAAAAAGTCAAAAAATGAACAACACAAAGAAAAGATTTATGAATCTTACCAAGCACGGAGTGATTACATTCAGCATGCCCCTTGCGGAGGCTGTCTAGTTCACTTGCTGAGGCCTGGGCAAGATCCTTCTCGATATCAAAGTCCTTGTGATCAGCAAGTTCCTTATCTCGGAGGGCTAGGAGCTTCTCGAGCCTCACAGTCTCATGGTTGCTTGACTCCAGGATAGCGGCTACGAATTTCTCCGATTCCATAGTTAGTGTCTCAAGCTTTTCCCGTAGTTTAGCATTCTCTGCCTCCAAGACCTTGAAGTTTTCGGTATGCTCCACCATCCTGCTGGATTGTCATAACAATTCTACAAAGACAAAAATATCAGTCGGATAAAGAAAATTCGACTATGACAAAACATTTAATTGACAAAGAGTAAGCCAGAAAAGTTTACCTTCTGCTTCATCTTTTTCAACTTTCAACTTTGAATTCTCAAAGCGCAAAGCTTTGATATCTTTGCGCTAATTGGAAATATTCTTGAGCAATTCCTGGTTGGAAGATGCAATTTTCTGTATGTTTAGAGACGAAATACCGTCAGATGGCTACTAAGACTGGGGCTGCAAATTTAACTAAGTAAAATTACAGCACGAGCCTTGGGGGCTACACTATATCGTTCTTTTGCAACCTAAAAGCATCAACCCGAATCTAGAAATGCTTATCCGAATTTATGCTTGGGGGCTAGAGGATATGATAGTAAATGCAAATAAGAATCAGAAACTTACAATGTGTTCCAGGTGCAACTTTTCAAATCCGAGCTAGGTGCTCTAAAACACCTTCTCGGTAAGGGTGAGGGAAGGAACATCCATCGCTGGAAGATCGTTGGATGCGACTTTAGCGTCCTAGACCAAAATTTGGTCTAGGAGGCTGACCAGCTTGACGTCCTCCTCTTCTTGGCTTGCTGCTTCTGGGATCAAGACTTGCTTCTCAAGACTGGACTGAGCTAGTCTGAGGATCTCTTCTTTCTCCTTCCTCTTGAGGCCAGGAACAGCAGAGTCAATCACCTTATCCACCATACCTGTGGTCATTACCATGGGATCATTACCCTTTACGAGTTCACCCTTGTTAGTTGCCTGGTCATCAACGGTGACCAGGGCTTTCGAAATCTTGCCGGCATCAGGGGATGTAGAAGATCCCTGTGCTGACGAAGTAGTGGATGGGGTCGACGGCGGCACAGCAGGGGAGATAACAAGCTTCTGTTGACGCATCTGCTTGCCCAGCTTGCTGTCCGTTTTTATCTTGCTCTTCAACACTGATTTAGCTCTAGAACATGGAAATCCTAAAATTTAGGTGTGCTTTGGAAAGATAACAAAGGTACGGGAGCACTAAAAATGAAAGGTGAGGTGCTTACTTTTTAACTACTGGCAGCACTTGGCTACCAGCAGCAACAACTTCCTTCGCCTTGCGCTTCTTGGAGGCAGGGGAGGCAACTTCTTGCACCTCATCATCCTCCGTCGCCTCCAGGTCATCTGAAGCATAGCCCTCTAGTGGAGCTAGCTCGGACTCGGAGAGTTGCTCGAGCTGACAGAGTCAAAAAAGCATCGATGAAAATAGAGTCGGAGAAAGAACCGAAAAGAACGACGAAACGCAAAAAGTAGAGTCAAAATGTTTACTGGAGTCAAAGGACGGTTGGTCATATACATCTTCAGAGAAACTTCCAGAACTTTCCGTTCCACTCCTTCTTTGATCAAGTATTGCATGAGGGTCTTGTAATCCTTCGGCGCGAGCCGGCTAGAACTGACCCTCATCTTGTCCTTCTTGTCGCTCGTAATCTGGTGCACGAGTAGGTCTTCGTGGTGCTGGAGAGGCTGAATCCAGCGCTCCAGCCAGCAGTGGATCAAGTCGAATCCACGAAGCCCCTCATGCTTCATCAAATATTCGATCCGCCTTTTGGAAAGGATCAAAATATCCGACATCTCCAGTGCCTCCGCGTCGCATTAATCTTGGTGTGGAGCGGCGCCTTTGACGAACGCCGGAAGACCTTAGGCCTTACCCGAAGACGGAATATCCTTATGGTAGAAGAAAGTTCCGGCCCAGTGTTTGACAGACTCACTAGCGTTAATCCTAGGATAATCTGATTCCTCCTAAGGACTAAGCTAAGAGTGCCGAGGACATAAAGCACACCTGCACTGATGGAATTCTTCCGAGTACCATAGTAGTACCGGAAAAGGGTGAGACTTGTCCTAATGCCAAGAAGCCCCTTGCACAGAGTTGTATGAGCACAAAGCTCGAGAAGAGAGTTGGGAGGAAGGTTATGGAGTTGCACACCGTAATGGTTGAGGACCTCGAAGAAGAAGTCCGACAGTGGCAGGCTGAGGCCACGGTAGACGTGAGTGCCGAACAGCACCCTCTCGCCGTGTTTTGGCGTGGGGATGGCGTGTCCTGAAGCGCTCTGCCACGCACCGGCGATGATGAACCCCTCATCCTCCATGACTTGGAGCTCCGCAATATCCATGGCACTAGGGATCCAAAGACCCCGCATCTTCTTCTCTTCCACCGCCAACGAACCCGCCGCCACCGCTCCAGAGGATGAGGCAGGAGCCATAAATCTTGGAGGAAGAAGGGATGGTGGAGGAAGGAGAGATTTTTTTGTCAAAGGTGTGCAGATGGGAACTGGTGCAGAGAGCTCGAGGAGTACGAGGAAGCAATGAATGAATCGATGAAGAGGTGAATCTGAGAAGAAGGGTTTTCTCTCCTCTTATTTGTCTCTGCGTCAAGATTCATGCGGTGAGACGCGCGATTATCGCCACGCGTATAGGAGAGGGGGAGTTAGCTTCCTCGCGACTCTTCTGCCCCCTTGATTTTAGCGCAGGCATTGAAACAGCGTTCTGTTCTGTAAAGAACGGACCCACCAACGGTCGTGCTGATGGACATCCTATCAGTGACAGGACCTGGCCTATAAAGTTGTTAGCCAGCATGCTGCCGTAAAATCCGGCTTATGTTTTAAATCAAGCAAGGAAAATATCAAGGTCAAAGCAATATATATACGACTCGATTAACTCGGAATCCTACATTAATGAAAGAAGTTTTCGGGAACCCTTCAAGATTCTCAAGACAAAGAAACCATCAAGCTAGACGATTTATCCGACTTCAGATCTTGGAGACTTTTGGGGGCTACTGTTGGGGATACACTTTCCGGGTATACCCACAGGACTCGCTGACAAGGTGGCCCACCAACGGGTTAGAGATTTTCTTCACGGGCGGCCCAGTCAGAGAAAGAGGAGGAGCCATTTCCGGCTACGACAAGGCCCAGAAGAGTTACTGACATAGGCCTGTAGTATTACTTGTAGTCCAAGCTATACATAGTGACCGACTCTGTAACGTAGCCGGATAGGTCTCTCCCTTTAACCCTAGGCCCTGGTGACTATATAAACCAGCCATATGGGAGCCTTTAGGGCAATAACACAACAACCACAACAATCAGGTCGCACAGGAGAACCTCTCTTGTAATCCATTGTAACATCCACCTTACGCCGATATATTACTGGGTTGCTAGCAGGAGTAGGATCTGATCACCGCAGTCGGATCTGAACCTAGGTAAACTTGTGCTCACCGCTCCTGGAAAATCCGACGTCTCACACCCCATCCTTCCAACGCCACTAGGACCCCCTATGGCGTACTTGTCGATAATCCGACGACAGCCAGGGTGGCCGCACCCCCCCAGGCGCGGGCTAGGGCTAGCCGCACAGCCAGAGGTGTGGCTCCCTGGTGGCTCCCCTCCGTCTCGTATTTTGGCTCGGTGTTCCCCACGGTAAAATATTGACTTTGGCTTTTGTCCCGTCCAATTCCGAGAATATCGATTTTCTACCATTTCTGGAACCAAAAACATAAGAAAACATGCAACTAGCACTGTGTCAACACCCGGATTTTTAATCCTAGATGCCCGTTATGCCATACATCGCAATCCCAGGATTACCATTTTTGTGAGACATAACAGATTGGATATCACATTACATCATCCATTACCAACCATACATAAGGTCTTACACAAATAAAGGATCTCATGATCCAGTCTTAATACAAACAAGCAGCAGAATAACATAATAATAACGATAGCGAAGGCGAGGCTCTATCTTCATGGTCACAGGCAATGCGGACGATGGGAGATGATCCAAGTTGTCGTAACCTTCCTGCTGTTCGTCCTCCTGATAGTCCACTTCATAGTCTGGTCACGGGAATATCCAGGGACAAAGCCATGAGTACTCTTTAAGTACTCGCAAACTAATACTACAAGTGAAGTGGTTTTTGAGTAGGAAATACTAAGCTCTTGGTGTTTTGCAAAAATCCAGATTTATCTCTACTGAGTTCAGAAGCAAAGAATGCTAGTTGAAAAAGTTTTATATCACCTAAGTGGGAACTTGAATTTCATATCACAACACTGTTGTGGTCAAGTCAAAGTCATCAATTATTTCATAAGTCATTTTGAAAACATCTGATGACGGAATATTATGGCCACGCCAACTGTCCATAACCGCGGACGTGGCTATTCGAATAGTTTGACACTCTGCGGAGGTGGTACACTTTCACCACAAGATACATCTGTTAGGAACAATCATGAATTCACCATACTAAGTATGCAGATAATCAATCCTAAACTTTCAATTACACGCCCTAGTATAGGCACCTCTCCTGTGAGTTTGGCCTCCCAACCATGACCAACTGTCATCTTGGGAACTGCACAGGTGGACAATCTTCACAAGGTAGCCTCACCTCAAACCTTGGCTACAAGGGAACCCATACTAAGGTATATAAATTTCCAGTCAAGCCCTACCCAAATTTCGGGTATTGTGGTTGTACGGTAAAATTGGAATGGTATCGCATCCAGACAACCATCAGTTTTATAAAGGGCTAAGGCTCATGCCTTAACATTTTCATCATCAAAATCATCTGGTGTTCGGAAACACATGTGAAAACATTTCAGTAGAATGACCCATCATTCTAAGGTTTTCATACCCATTTTCACCATGTATTCCCATTTAAAGTTGATCAAGTTTTATTCTTAGCACTAGCATCTATAAGTGGGGATAAACACTAATGAGGGGTGGTAAACAAGTGTATCTTATCTAAGTTCAATCTCATGCCTCAGGATGACATCAAGATTATCTAACTTCGGTCAAGTTTTATGCTCTTTATGCTACCTTCATATATCTTTCTAATATCTACAAGTCACTAAGTGAACCCAAATAAAAGCTTTGATAAGGAAATAAAATATAGGCTTGCAAGTAAAACTAAGATTAGGTATCAAGTAGTGTAAGCTTGCAAGGATTAGATTGCTAAGTCAACTTGTATAGTGAGGCTTGCAAGGTTTAAAGTATAGGCTTGCTAAGGTATTAGTGTAAGCTTGGAAGGATTAGCTTGCTAAGTTGCAAGTGTTAGCTTGCCTTGAGTAGAGCAGTGGTTGAAGTTCTCCTCGGCTTCTTCCTCGTAGTATTCTCCTTCCTCCTCGTATCCTTGGTCGGTACTAGCGTCTATAAATAAATACGAGGTACACAATCACCACACAATACTTAACTTGTTCTATTCATCACACCAAGGTTTTCACTAGATGATCTAGCATCATCACAAGCATTACAATCATTAAGGCAATAGTTTTACTTCCTTTATTTTAGAAAAGTAATTTCTACTCATTGAAAAACTACTTAATATTTCATATTCTCCAACTCAAACATGGGATCATGTTGACACATGTCATCACCACATATTTCAGTACATGGGAATATGGTTTAAAGTGGTGTCACAATTTAATAAGGTTTAACCTTTTTATTTTAATTAATTAAAGTGACTAGAAATGCCTATGAGGCATTCTTTTATTACTTGACCATTATTTCTGCAAGTAAACCTATATATTTTTATATATTCTGAAAGGTCTTGTTAAATGTGATTTTTGAGAGTTGGAATCAACTCAAAAGCTTTTGTGGTTAAATTTTGAAAAATGTTTGAATGTAGAAAAGCTTCTTCCTTGTTATTTTTACTATAGGTGATCCACAAATCCAAATTACTTGAATCAAACTGGCTTGTATTAAGGATTCCAGTACCTTTCTAACAAAATTGGTTTCATGCATTTTGGTTCATTTTTTAATCTAGGTATAGAACTGAGTTTGAAACTAAAAGAATAAACCTAAATTTGAATTACTAGGTCGCGCAAGATGCTAACTGGGCCGGCCCACTGGGCACATCGCGCGTGGGTGGGTTAAGTGAATGACCCCACCAGTCAGCGAGACAGGGGGTGCGAAGAGGTATGGGGGGATGTGGACCGCATGATCTAACTCTAATCCAACGGCTGTGGTTCATCGTCCATGTCGGGCAACGCCGGCGAGACAGAACCCTAGCGCGGCCAATGGGGGTCTTGGGAGGCTCACCGGGGATCAGGAGAGTGTCGGCGATGGTGGCGAACAACGAAGTCGACGACGGCGATCCTCCTGGTACCGGTAGCTTGTCCTGGGGAGGCTCCAATCAACGACCCCTTTCTTCCTCCTCCGTGGCAGACTCCGGCCAAATTCCAGCGATGGGCTACTCGCCTTGCTCCAAGAGTGAGGTGGGGTTCTTCTAAGAGAGAGGAGTGAGATGGTGTGAAGAGATTGAGTGGGGGTGGCCTCTATTTATAGTGCCAGAAGGGGAACAAAGGGCGCGGACGGAGCTCGTTGGTGTCGTCGTCACAGCGAGCTACTGGCATGGGAAAGGGTAGGGGACGGTGCGTTGCCTCCTGGCGAAGCTCAACGGCTTGATGGCGAGGCGTGGGGCGGTGCGAGACGGTCGGAACGTCGCGGTGCTCTGGGCGGATCCGATGACAATTTAATGGTGCACCACGGCTACGGGTCGCGCGGCGCCGAACGAGGAGCGTGGCGCCGAACGAGGATGTCTGGCGGTATCCTACGGTGGTGGCATGACTTGTTCCAAACAATTAGGATGTTCCAAACAATAGATCTATTAAAGAACGATGAGTATTTATGTAGACTCTATCCTAAGTGCCACCATGGCGTGCACGCTGTCACTTTCACACACATGGGGAGAGCAGAGATCTATTAAAGCAATTGAGTAGCAGAGCAGATATACTCGATTACAAAGCTCATGACCACAATATGATCATGCATAGAGAGAGATATGAACACATAGCTACCGGTAGAGCCCTTAGCCTCGAGGAAGAACTACTCCCTCCTCATAATGGGAATCAGCAACGGTGATGAAGATGGTGATCGAGATCGATGGAGATGGCTTTCTCGTCGATTCATTAGGGTTTCTAAGTCGGGCTCTTCTTATAGGCGAAGGAGGCAAGGTCGATGGAGGGCCAGGGGGCCCACACCCCCTGTGGGTGCGGCAGGGCTGGCCCGCACCCACCTAGTTTGTGGCCATCCTGGTGTCCTCCTCCGTCTTGTCTTCGATTTTTCGTATCGTTCGGGGGGAAAATATGAACTTTGGCTTTTGTCCCGTCCAATTCCGAGAATATTCATTTTTGAGCTTTCTGAAACCAAAAACAGCAGAAAACAGGAAACTGGCACTGTGTAGAAAAAACATAGCTAAGTGGATACTAAACAAGCATGGAACATCAAAAATTATAGATACATTTACGATGTATCAAGCATCCCCAAGCTTAACTCCTGCTCGTCCTCGAGTAGGTATGTGATAAAAAATAATAATTTTTGAGGTGACATGATCAAACCATTTGCAAGCATTGAAAGCTGGGATCAAAGAACTCTAAACATGAACATGAAAGATGGAGTTCTAACAATAATACAAAGTAACTATACATGCAACATGAAAGTTTACAAACAAAGATTCATGAATAACAATGCATTGAAAGACGTTTGTTTGTTTCACATATAGAAAACATAGCATAGTGGCATTCACCTTGTCCCTCATGGAGTAGCAAATAGATGCATATGACAACTTTAAAGTTCATAAGAGTGACTAGATACAAATAGTGCATGAGCAAGCAATATCAACAATATGCATCAATCAATAAGTTTTGGGACAATGCACATAGAACTAAGAATGGAAACTAAGCTCTATTCGTTGGTGCCTAAGGATAGAAAGGTGGAGACTCAATATAATAGTGGAAGAAAGGCCCTTCATAAAAAGGGAAGTAGGGATTTCAAGTCTCATAAAGATCTTCCAAAAATTATGGTACATGTTAGATTTCAGCTCTCATTGCCCCTATCATAAGCATCTTGAAGTGATTAAGGTTAAAGTGAACAAAATATGGAGTATATGCTTGACAAAGTATAAGTTGGCATCTCATGTCCCTTGAATACGAGGGCCGCTCCTCCTGCTACTCAACTTTAGTCACCTGTAAGTTCTTATCATAGTAAGTACATGTGTATCATAGAGAACCGCCAAAGGGGTACCCCTTGCACATGATATAGGAGCTATCCCATAATCAAAATGACAAGGCAAGCAGACAATGAGCATCTCAGCATTCTTCTTATTTACCATGGGAATATGGTGCTTTTTTCTCTCTTTCCTCTTTTCAATATGTATCTTTTTTTCATAAGAAGAAAGCTTCATAGATGTCATTATGGTGATGCTGCAAGTTTACAATATTATTAGGCATGGCTTAGGCTAGCGGCCCAGTGGTTTCTCTAACACATATACATAAATCCATGGACTTACAAGCTCCCTTTTTATTTCACACCGGCGACATCCATAGACAGAAGAGCATGATATCAACTGTGTACAAAGTACAAGTGCAATGTTGAAAGCGTTCCCCGAGACAACACCGTTCTGCTAATTCCAATGTATAAGTGCAACCATAGGCAACATAAATGACACAATGGTTCAAGTTTATTAGGGGCAAGAAAAATAAAGTGTGCCATCAATTTTGTGAGAGCTTTAATCACTAAGTTTTCACATAACAAAAATACTTTTTAATTGGAAGATAGATGAAAACAAGAATATACTTGGAAGGGTGTAACACACCATGCATAGGAATTTATGGTGGACACTTTGTAATAACTTGGTTTCTTGGGAGTTGGATGCATGACTAGAACTTACTCATACAAGTGGAGGCTAGCAAAAGACTGGGAGCGACCAACTAAGAGAGCAATAATGGCCATAATCATGTAAAGCGACAAAAAATTACTAATCAAAGCATAAAGTCATACCACAAGTCAAAAAATAAATGATCATAGAGGCTAAGGTGACTGGTTCATAGTCATAACATGGTGTGAGCATGTGCCAAGTCAACCCAAACAAAGCATCAAAGGAGAATACCACAATATTATGCTTTTGTATGCTAAAACAACGCATGATTCTTTCAAGACACATTAAGCAATCCTAATTGTTTGGAACAAGTCATGCTAGATCAATAATCACTAAGCATAAGGTCAAACCAAAATCTAGCATGACATGATAAAGTCTAAGCCACGGTCAAAGCAAGCTCCCTTTTGTACCAATTAAGCATCAAACTTTCTACTCTTTTTCCAACACCAATTGACTTATTTGAAACAACTCACAAAGATAATCATCAACAAAGATCAGTGAGCTTGTCTCACAAATCCACAAAGAAGAAATAAAAAGTTCTATGCTTAAAGCACAAGAAAACTAAGGCTAAACATAGTGCCTGCAAAAGTGAACACTCACAAAACAATAAGAGTGAAAACTAGAGTGTTCTAGGCGATGAAAACAAAGTGTGTCTCTTTCCAAAAGAAGTGTGATGTGATCAAACCAACTTATTCAAGCAAACCAAACAAAAACCAAAAACGAAAACTAAGATGCTCCAAGAACAACACAACTGTGCATGAAACAATAAAAACGAAGTGTCTAGAAAGATCTGAGATTTTTATTGATGAAGAAAGGGATGCCTTGGGCATCCCCAAACTTTGACGCTTGTACCTCTTGAATATTTCTTGGGGTTACACGGGGTGGCATCCCCAAGCTTGAGCTTTGGTCCATTCTTCATATCACTACATCATTCTTCCCTTACACCTGAAATTTTTCCTTCATAGAAAACTTCACACAATTTTCATTAGCAACATTAGTGCATTCAAAAGATAATAGACCTTTGGGTTTAGCTCTAGAACAACAACACTTTCACTAAAAACACAATCTACTATAGAAATTCCCTCAAAAAGCTCAATTTCCCAAAAAGAACCCAAAAAAGAATCAATAAGAAGCAAATGCAAATAAAGGCAGAAATCTGTCAAAACAGACCAGCAGGTAGAAATCGATTTTTTCGAAGACCTTATGTTGCTGAAATCCAAAAGTGTTGAACTAACGAAAGTTAGCTAACATACTAGTGGATTTATTCAGGAAATATCAGCTCAATCCGACTTACAGAGATTCCTCACTAATTTTTCGGTGGAGCACAAAATCCTGTTGCGGGACAACAACACCCCAAATCTTACTTTCCTCTCATTTGAGGTTATTCTTGGCACAAAAATCAAATAAAAAGTATAAGGAGAGGTTATTATAGAAGTAATAACTTCCAAGACTCAATAAAACTATTGGGTTATCTCCCAAGAAGTACTTTCTTTAATGCCTTTAAGCTAGGCTTGATAGTTTGAGAAGATGCTCACATAAGAAATATGAATTGAAGTAAAAGAGAGCATCAAGAAGCAAATTCAAAACACATTTAAGTCTAACCCACTTCCTGTGCATATAAATTTTGTAAAGAAACAAGTCATTAAAGCACAAAGAAACAAGCATAGGAAAGCAAACCAAGTGCAGCTTCAAAATTTTCAACATAAAGAGGGGAAACTTAATATTGTTGAAACACTTAAAACCATGTTTCCCCCTCTCATAATAAATTTCAGTAGGAACATGAATAAAATTAACAATATCACTATCACATAAAACATTCTTATCCTGAGCCACATGCATATAATAATTATTACTCTCCACATAAGCATAGTCATTCTTATTAATTGTCGTGGGAGAAAATTCAACAAAATAGCTATCATTATTATTCTCATCACCATAGTCATCAAATATAGGAGGCATATTGTAATCACAAATGATTTTCTTCTCAGTAGTAGGTGGACTGAAAATATCATACTCATCATTGTAATCATCATATATTGGAGGTTTGGTATCATCATAAGCAATATAATAGCTATATTCCAATGTTGGGGGACTAAAAAGATCATTTTCATAAAAACTAGCTTCCCCAATCTTAGACGTTTCCATAGCATTAGCAATAATGGTGTCCAAAGAATTCATACTAATAACATTGCTATTAGCATGCAAATAAAGTTCCATAGGTTTTTTAATTTTCTCTTCAAACACTTCATGTCCTAACTCAAGATAAATACAATAAAGCTCTCTAATTTTGTTGTTGTTTTCCATTAAGCCTAACTAGTGAAAACAATAAACGAAAAGACAAAATTGCAGAATCTAAAGGAAATAACTTCTGAAGGAAATATTCCCTAGAGGCAATCATAGAAATGTTCCCTAAAGGTAGCTTTCGAGTTTGTCCTGAAGCATGCTGCAAGGCATGGTCAATCAAGATGGGATTTGCCCCTCTATACTTGAGAAAGATATCTCTGGGCCCCTCGAGTGATCGGATCCAGAAATGCATGGCCGTGCTACATAAGGTTAAGAGTTAACCTAGTAAAGGGATTCCGAATCACAGTATCGAGAAAGGGAGGTCAGCTTGGAGCTAGACCAAATATCGTGAGGCAAAGGGAAATACATGTACTAAACCTTGTGATGGTTCGTCTGATACGATCTTTGTATGCGTTTAGGAGTTGGCACGTCTTGCTAGAGGCCGCTACCAACTATTGGCAGAATAAGTGTATTCATGTCATGTCTATACTTATATGAACCTATAGGGTCGCACACTTAAGGGTTTGGAAGCCTAATGAGGATTAGATCCGAATTAAACCAGGCTTAGGCTACTAATGGGCTGCTAATGTAGAAGCCCACTAGGGACTCCTATATAAGAGAGGGTGGGGCGAGCTGACCAGGCTTAGAACTTAGACCATTCTAGCTAGCCGCCACTCCTCATGCCTGTGTCGCACGCGCGGACCTAGCAATCCGGTGTCTGCGCTTCCACCATGTACATGTGGATACCTCGGAGGCGCTGCATCTGTAGCGTTTGGACGAGATGCACAAGGGGAGCTTCTCGTGGGACGAGAACCAGGAGGAGTCGTAGATCGTCTGCACTGCCTCGATGCGCTTCATCAAGTTCCGCAACTGCGAGTCTAGTGGTAATCCCGTGATCTATGACAACAGTAATCCTGGTTTACGCGGTAGATAATTTTGATGTGCGCTAGTGTAGCCTACCCGTATCCCTTCAGTGGTATCAGAGCCGATGTTGTTCAGTTATAGGTTCGGGATGTTTGCATATGGTGATATGCAGATTGATATGAATGATGTGATCGTTTATATGGCGGTGGTTCAGGATTGATCTATGATGTTGCTTTCCGTGATCATGATTCTGAGGTTGTCGAACGACTTACCCCTACCGGTCGGTTTCCGCCATCGAGGTAGACAGTGACACATAAATCCTGTTGAATCACGCGAAGATCAATATGATTGATCGAGTCGGAACATAGATCTAAAATCGATGTACCGTGATCAAAGGAGTTTGATTGAATCGGGACAGGAGTCGGTTTATGGTAAATTTGATTTGCCGATCAAAATCCTTAAAGAAAATTGTGAAGATTCGATCTCTCATTTTCACGGTTTTCTGGACGCCCAGAGATACCGCGAGGGGCACTGCCCTTTCGAACCCTGCAAGTGGAGACCCCCCTTAATCATTTCCCCTTTTGTATCTCGTTAAGGTAACTAGGTGCTGCAATGTCACATGATCCGATAGAATTCGATTCTATGCATAACTTGTTTTTGCAGGATGTATGTGATCAGTATGGCCCATATATGTATGTGATGCATGTATGAAATTCTGCATGACCTGCATGTCGTGAGTAGGGCAACACGGCTGGAGCCATATGTGTTGTCATTTATTGTAATGGCCTGCGTGCCAACTTGTGATGATCCCAATACTATGTAATTTTGATTACTAGATGTTAGGAGTAATAGATTGTATTAGTTCTTGGAGGACTCATCACTTGGAAGATGGCTCACATGGAACATGAAGATGGAGATCATCATGGTGGACAGGTTCTATGGCGATGGAGATCACCATGAGAAAATGGGCCATACTATGTCACATCTATGTGAATGCTATTCTTATGTGTTTTACTACTATGCATTCTTAGATGATAGAAGTAGAACGATCCCTCAGAAAGTTTAAGTTTAACCATGCCCTCCCAACCAAACCTTGCACCATCATATGCCCTGTACAATCCTTGGTGGGCCTATGAAATTAAGGTGCCGCGGTTTTCCTTGGCTGGATGGGTTTGTATCGGATACCTACACGCATAAGAGTTGGTGAGCTTGACAAGGTCATCTTAACAGTTAAGGACCTTGGGGCATAAAGGTTGGGCACCTAGTTTTGACATAGAGATGTCACCCAACAACAAGAGTCATATGTGATATGATTAGAAAGTGTTGCTTACCAATTTACCTTGTCTTCTAGCAGTGATGCTAAGGCTCACTAGTCGACTTGTTAATTGTGGATCTTGAATCACTTAGTATCAATAGATGGATATTGATTTAAGTGGGAGTATATGCTATTAAATTGTTTAATATGTTTTACTCTTTCATGGTTACATGACTTAGTATTTTGCATATTTTCTGTTGTAGATCAATGGCACCAAACACTTCATCACCTTTTTCTTTGCGTTCGATTCTTGACAAAGATAAACTAAATGGAACAAACTATACGGACTGGGTCCGTAACCTGAGAATTGTTCTCAGGTCTGATAAAAAGGAAACGGTTCTGGATACCCCAATCCGCGATGAACCTGGTGATAATGCATCTGCTGCCCTAAAGAACACCTACGAGAGAGCATGTGATGATTCTCTTGAGGTTAGTTGCCTTATGCTTGCATGCATGGAACCTGAACTCCAAAATAAGTTTGAGGATTAGGATGCGTACGATATGGTCGTGGAGCTTAAGGACATGTTCCAAGATCAGGCAAGGAATGAGAGGTACAATGTTGCCAAGTCCTTTGTTGAATGCAAGCTAGCAGAGGGAGCAGCTGTAGGCCCCCATGTGATCAAAATGGTTGGTTACAGTCAGACTTTGGAAAAGCTTGGTTTTCCACTAGGCCAAGAGTTGGCCATTGAATTCATTTTGGCATCTCTTCCATCCAGCTATGGGCAGTTCATTTCGAACTACCATATGCATGGGGTGGAGAAGGGCATTAATGAATTATGTGGGATGCTTAAAACAACAGAAAGTGACATGAAGAAGTGTGCAGGGCATAGCCATGTGATGGCTGCACAGAACAAGCCTAGCTTCAAGAAAAGGGGTACTTCTTGGAAGAAGAAGGGAAAGGCTAAGGATACGATCGCTAAGCCTGCACCCAAGCAAAAGGCTGGACCTGTAGAAGACACTAAGTGCTTCTTTTGTCATGAACATGGCCATTGGAAGAGAAACTGCAGCAAGTACCAGGCTTCTTTGAAGAAGAGTGGAAGTAAGAGTACTTCCCACTCAGGTACGCTTGTTGTAAATGTTGTGGACATTCTTCTCGCGGATTCCTATGTTAACTCTTGGGTATTTGATACCGGATCGGTTGCTCATATTTTCAATTCGATGCAGGGGCTAATAAGGACTAGAGAAGTGCAGAAAGGCGAAGTGGATTTTCGTGTTGGAAATAAAGCAAGGGTTGCTGCATTGTTCATCGGCGTCATGCAACTTCACCTTCCATCAGGATTTATTATGGAGTTGAATAATTGTTATTACAATCCAAGTATGGGTCGAAACATTTTATCACCTTCATGTTTGATGAGGGATGGTTATTCATTTGCGAGTGCAAACAATGGTTGTGTAATCTCTAAGAATGTTATGTTTATGGCTAATGCTCCCATTGTGAATGGGTTATTTATTTTAACTCTTGATGATGCATATGTTTACAATGTTAGTGTTAAAAGGCTTCGGCCTAATGATTTGAGTCCTACCTATTTATGGCATTGTCGTTTGGGGCATATACGTGAAAAGCGCATGAAGAAGCTCCATGGTGATGGTCTTCTAACTTCGTTTGATTTTTAATCATACGAGACATGTCAAGCTTGTTTACTTGGAAAGATGACCAAGTCGCCCTTTTCCGGTTTACCCGAGAGAGCGACAGACTTGTTGGAACTCATACATACTGATGTATGTGGACCAATGAGCACGACAGCCAGAGGAGGATATCACTACTTCATTACTTTTACTGATGATTTCAGTAGATATGGTTATGTCTACTTAATGAGGCATAAGTCTGAAACTTTTGAAAAGTTCAAGGAGTTTCAGAGTGAAGTAGAGAATCAACGTGGCAATAAAATAAAGGCCTTGCCATCTTCTCGTGGAGGTTAATATTTGAGTCACGAATTTAGCGATCATCTTAAGAGTTGCGGAATTGTTCCACAACTTACGTCGCCCGGAACTCCTCAAAGGAACGGGGTCTCCGAACGGCATAATCGAACTTTGTTGGACATGGTTCGATCGATGATGAGCCATTCATATTTTCCATTGTCATTTTGGGGTTACGCTCTAGAAACGGCAGCTTTCACACTTAATAGGGTACCATCTAAATCCGTAGTGAAGACACCATATGAGATGTGGACTGGAAAGAATCCCAGTTTGTCTTTTCTAAAGATTTGGGGTTGTGATGCATTTGTCAAGCGGCTTCAGTCGGACAAGTTAACACCCAAATCGGATAAGTGCATTTTCGTGGGATATCCGAGGGAAACCTTAGGGTATTACTTCTACAACCGAGAAGAGGGAAAATTGTTTGTTGCTCGTAGTGGTGTTTTCCTAGAGAAAGAGTTTCTCACAAAGGGAACAAGTGGAAGGTCAGTGCGTCTTGAAGAAGTTCAAGATGAGCCAGTTGGGGATACTTCTACGAGTGATGCTATTGTAGCAGAACAAGTTGAGGAACCTGTGGCAACAAAAGCACCACAACCACGAAGGTCGGCGAGGCTCCGCGAAGCGCAGGAATTATTATTGTTAGACAAAGATGAGCCTGAAACCTATGCAGAAGCGATGGTGGACCTAGACTCTGAGAAATGGCTGATCGCCATGAGATCCGAGATAGAGTCCATGGGTGACAATCAAGTTTGGAACTTGGTTGACCTGCCTTATGTTTTTAAAGCCATCGAGTGCAAATGGATCTATAAGAAGAAGATTGATATGGATGGAAATGTTCACATCCATAAAGCTAGACTTGTTGCAAAAGGTTTTCGACAAGTTCAAGGAGTTGACTACGACGAGACTTTCTCGCCCGTAGAGATGCTTAAATCTATACGGATAATTCTAGCCATTGCTGCACATTTCGACTATGAAATATGGCAGATGTATGTCAAGACGGCTTTCCTAAATGGAATCCTAACTGAGGACGTGTATATGATTCAACCCGAAGGCTTTGTCGATCCAAACAATGCTGGAAAGGTATGCAAACTTCTGAAGTCCATTTATGGGCTGAAGCAAGCATCTCGGAGTTGGAACATTCGATTTGATGAAGTTGTAAAGGAGTTTGGCTTCATCAAAAACGAACAAGAACCTTGTGTTTACAAGAAGGAAAGTGGGAGAGCGCTGGTATTTCTAATCTTATATGTAGATGACATATTGCTGATTGGAAATGACATTCCTATTCTCGAGTCTGTTAAGACCTCATTGAAAAATAGTTTTTCGATGAAGGAGTTGGGAGAAGCGGCATATATTCTGGGCATCAAGATCTATAGAGATAGATCAAGAAGGCTAATTGGATTAAGCCAGAGTACATACATTGACAAAGTGTTGAAACAGTTCAGCATGGAAGAGGCTAAGAAGGGGTTCTTGCCCATGTCTCACGGCATTAAACTCAGCAAGACTCAGTGTCCTTCGACTACTGATGAGCGTGAGCGCATGAGCAGAGTTCCATATGCTTCGGCTATTGGATCCATCATGTATGCAATGATATGTACTTGCCCAGATGTTTCCTATGCTCTAAGTGTTACGAGCAGATACCAGGCTGATCCAGGTGAAGGTCACTGGACAGCAGTAAAGAACATCCTTAAGTACTTGAAAAGGACTAAGGATGTGTTCCTAGTTTAGGGAGGTGAGGATGAACTTAGTGTAAAGGGTTACACAGATACGAGTTACCTTAACGACTCAGATGATTCAAAATCGCAATCAGGTTATGTGTTTGTCTTGAATGGTGGTGCTGTGATGTGGAAAAGTTCCAAGCAAGATATGGTGACCTCCTCTTCAACAGAAGCTGAATATATTCCTCACCTCCTCTCTTATGCAAAAAAACCTCACATCTCTGTCAGTGAGTTTCTGCATACCCCAAATACTCAGGACCTTTTTTACCTTCCTTTGTCACAGCAAGCTTATCAGGAATATCAAAGTCTTGAACAAATTCTCAATTCTGGCAGGGAAGGGGATTCTGATTGTTGGTCTTACATTTGGGGCAGTAATTATTCGGTGAAAAAGGCTTACTGCTCCTTAGCTGGTTACCAGCCGGTTCAGCCACATTTCTCTTGGTTATGGAAATCTTCTTGTTAGCAAAAACACAAATTCTTCTTCTGGCTCTTACTGCTTGATAGACTTAACACTAGAAACCTTCTGAAAAGGAAATGTTTCTCGCTGGCATCTTATGACTGTGTCTTCCAGGGCTGCAATAGTGAAGAAACCAGCCTACATTTGTTTTGGGAATGTTCTTTTGCAAGAGCCTGCTAGGCTGAAATTTCTCAGGTCAATTTGGCTGATCCAACTATCTTTGAAGTGTTAGCCAGTATTAAAAAAGACCTCAATGTCCCTTCTGCAATGGAAATTCTGCTACTTGGAACTTGGGGCATTTGGATTTGCAGAAATAATGAAATTTTCAATAATCAGCATGCATCGATTGAGACCTGGAAGGCTATTGTAGCCCAGGAATTAAGATGGGTCCTTTTTAGAATTAAGAAGAAGTATTATCAGAGCCTTAAGGTTTGGATTGAAACCAATTTAGACAGGAGATAGCTGATTGGAATGTTATCCCTCTACTTTGAGGTGGAATGAATCTTGTAAATATTCTTTTGTAACTCTCTACAATATATAAAAATTGCAGTGGGGTCTTTTTGCCCTACTATTTTATTTTTTAACATATTCAAAAAAAAAATTGCTGCCTCGGAGGCCGTAAAGGAAGCTGTTTGTATTAGGAATTTTCTGATCGCTCTCGGTGTGGTTCAGGGCGCGTCCAATCCCTGGGACGTTTATTGTGACAACAATGGTGCTATGGCACAAGCCAAGGAACCTAGACAGCACTAGAAGAACAAACATATTCGCATGCATTACCATCAGATTTGTGAGTTCATTGAGGATGGTAGTGTCATGATATGCAAAATACATACGGACTCAAATGTTGGTGATCCCTTGACTAAGCCTCTCCCACAGCCCGCGTATGAAGCGCACACAAGAGCAATTGGTATTAGATACATTTTATATTGACTCTAGTGCAAGTGGGAGACAAAAGGAAATATGCCCTAAAGGCAATTATAGAGATGATTATATTTCATATGTATCCATGAGTTATTGTAATGTTCCTTGAATATCCATATCAGGCAACTTGTATTGATTGGAAATTATGTGAATTTTTTGTGGAACTCTTTACTCGTATGGTTATTTAATAGTTGTCCCTAGTCGGAGTTCATGTGAGGGCACACGTGAATATTAGACTAGCACATCGATTGGTTGATGGCTATGTTTCGCAAGTCATAGACATGGAGATGTCAAACCAATGATGAGGACATATATTATGAACATGGGGTTGGACTGACCCAACTTGATACTGGCAATTAGTTGCAGCTCTCTCTCTACACATCATGTACGTTTTGCCCTTATACCTGAAATTGTCGCGTGTACTTGAGATGTGGATCGACCTACTTTGGGGCTATCAAACGCTGCACCGTAACAGGGTAGTTATAAAAGTAGCTTTCGGGTTTGTCCTGAAGCATGCTGCAAGGCATGGTCAATCAAGATGGGATTTGCCCCTCTATACTTGAGAGAGATATCTCTGGGCCCCTCGAGTGATCGGATCCAGAAATGCATGGTCGTGCTACGTAAGGTTAAGAGTTAACCTAGTAAAGGGATTCCGAATCACAGTATCGAGAAAGGGAAGTCAGCTTGGAGCTAGACCAAATATCGTGAGGCAAAGGGAAAGACATGTACTAAACCTTGTGATGGTTCGTCCGATATGATCTCACTTGTGAACACTCTCAATAAATATATTCTCTTCATGATACTACTCTTAACTACTCTCTGGTTGGACACTCTAATCCATGGTAGGGCTATAACAGCACTCCTCAAAGTCCGCCTTTCCCAATCTAGATAACCCCACACTGTCACTTTGAGCGCTAGATGGTTCCAACAAACACCACAATTTCATAGAGACAACCAACTCATAATATACTCATGATAAATATATATGTAACCTAGCTTACGTGCCACACACAGCATGAACGATGTCACTTGCACACACATGGGGAAAAGAATAGATCTATTAAAGCACGATGAGTATTAATGTAGACTCTAGCCTAAGTGCCACCATGGCGTGCACGCTGTCACTTTCACACACATGGGGAGAGCAGAGATCTATTAAAGCACTTGAGTAGCAGAGCAGATCTACTTGATTACAAAGATCATGACCACAACATGATCATGCATAGAGAGAGATGAACACATAGCTACTGGTAGAGCCCTTAGCCTCGAGGAAGAACTACTCCCTCCTCATCATGGGAATCAGCAACGGTGATGAAGATGGCGATGGAGATCGATGGAGATGGCTCCGGGGGCACTTCCTCGTCCTGGCAGGGTGCCAGAACAGAGACTTTATGTTCCTCGAATCTCCCCTTCGGTGGCGGCAACGTACAGAACTTTTCGTGGCTTTCTCATTGATTCTTTAGGGTTTCTGAGTCGAGGTCTTCTTGTAGGCGAAGGAGGCAAGGTCGATGGAGGTCCAGGGGGCCCACATCCCCTGTGGGCACGGCTAGGGCTGGCCCTCTCCCACCTAGGGTGTGGCCACCCTAGTGTCCTCCTCCGTCTCGTCTTCTATTTTCTTTATCGTTTAGGGGGGAAATATGAACTTTGGATTTTGTCCCGTCCAATTCCGAGAATATTCATTTTATAGCTTTCTGAAACCAAAAACAGCCGAAAACAGGCAACTGGCACTATGGCATCTTGTCAATAGGTTAGTTTCCAGAAAGTGTATAAAAATACCTCAAATCTAGACAAAACATAGCAAAGTGGATACTAAACAAGGATGGAACATCAAAAATTATAGATATGTTTACGACGTATCAAGGCCCTTCGCAGAGGGAAGCATGGATTAACAAGTTTTATAAAGCTTCCAAAAATTATGGTACTAATTAGCTTTGAGCTCTCATTACGCCTATCATAAGCATCTTGAAGTGATTAAGGTTAATGTGAGGGAAAATATGAGTTATATGCTTGACAAATTATAAGTTGAAAATATCATGCCCCTTGTGTACAAGTACCGAAACCTCATGCTACTCAACTTTTGTCACACACAAGTGCTTGTAATTGTAAATCTCATGCCCCTTGTGTTCAAGAACTGCCAATGGGGTACCCCTTGCCCCATGACACAGGAGCTATTGCATATAAAAATGACAAGGCAACAGACAGTGAGCATCTCAACGATCTTTTTATTTGCTATTTGCATAGGGTTTTTTTGAGGATGCTTCATAGAATTCCACTATGGTTTTGGTATAAGTTTCCACCATGATTAGGCATGGCTTAGGCTAGCCGCGCAGGAGTTTCTCTAACACATATACATACTCCATGAACTTACAAGATCCTATCTTATTTCACACTGTCGGCATCCATAAACAAAAGAACATGATATCAACTAAATAAAACAGGTGTAATGTTGAAAGCGTACCCCATGACAGCATGGTTTTGCTAATTCACATCTTACAACTTGCAAGCATAAAAGCATATAAGGCAGTCACAATGGTTCAAATTTATTAAGTGCAAGAAAATAAAGTGTTCCATCAAGTTCGTGAGAGCTTTACCAACCGACTTTCTCATAACAATTTTTTTAATTTGGAAGATAAATAAAACTCGAGAATTTACTTGGAATAGCAGCGATGCTAATAGGTGGATATGGTGGACACCGATGGCATAGGTTTTGGTTCAAGGTTTGGATGCACGAGAAGCATTCCCTCTCAGTATAGGTTTTTGGCTAGCAAGGCTGGGTAGCAAGCGTAAGAGTTGAGTGAAACAAGCAAATAACATACATGTGATAGAAACAATCATGCAATCTTCCATGGAAGCACAAATAATCTTAACTTGAGAATACTAAGCTTATGAGCCAATCATGAAAGAAAGATAATAAAATAATATATCTACAAGTACTTTTTCTCTTTTCTACTCAAATCTCAAAATAATGTTGCTACTGACCAATACTAAGTTTGCCAAAGCCAACTAAATTTACTTGATGCTCCCAAAGTGATACCAATACTAATAACAAGATCAATCTTGTAACAGAAATTGCAAACTAAAATAAGATGTGCAAAAAGTAAATGATAAAGCTTATCATTAATATTCCATAACGACAACTCACACCAAGGGATACATATATAACCAACTAAAGGATAGATACTTCCACACTGCAAACCATCCTATATGAAAACTTCTCTACTCATGATATGGCTCTACTAAAAAGGTAAAAGGATAAAAGATAATGATGTGATACCGCGGCACTGCCCCAAGCTTGGAACAAACCAAGGGGATGCCAAAACCGATGAAGAATTACTCCTTGGGTGATCCAGAGGAAGACATGGCGGCTCCAAAACTGAGAACTTTGTCTGACAGGAACAGATCGAAACAAAAACACGATGAGAAAACGATATACGGACCACGAGGGATTCGGGGGACTATATATCACAAAGTTTAACGACAAAAGGAAGGTACTAGGAGAAAACAGGTCGGAAACGAACTCCGAGGCGACCACACCACCTCGTGGCGTTCCCAGGGGTGGTGTGAGCTCCCTGGACTCCATTTCCATTCCTCTTCTGACTCAGGATCTTCCATATTAAATAAAAACTACAAAAATATAAGTTGGAAAGTTTTTTGCAAAAATTTTCTTACCAAAACTATCACCTATTCAAAAACAGACTCTGTAGATTCCTTAATTTGGTCGTTAATAAATTCTTCCGAAGTAACCACTTGATTTATATCAATATCTTCATTATAAGAATCTCTAGAAATATAATGTTTTAGCCTTTGAGCATTCACCACTTGCGTAGTGTTGTCTCTCAATGAAGAAATTTTTATTGCACCTAAACGATAAACCTCTTCAATAATAAAGGGTCCTTCCAATTTTGAGAGTAATTTTCCTGCAAAAAATCTGAGACGAGACCTATACAATAGAACTTTCTCACCAACATTGAAATCTCTCTTAAGAGTTCTCCTATCATGCAATTTTTTAACTTTTTCTTTAAAGCATTTTTATATGCTTCACTTCTCCACTCATCTAAAGAACTCAAGTCAAGCAATCTTTTCTTACCAGCAAGTTTAAAATCTCTATTAAGTTCTTTCACTTCCCAATAAGCTTTGTGTTCTAATTATGAAGGCAAGTGACAAGATTTTCCATAAACCATTTGTAAGGAGACATTCCGATAGGATTTTTATAAGCAGTTCTATAAGCCCATAAAGCATCATTCAGCTTTTTAGACCAATTTTTTCTAGATCTATTAACAGTCTTTTGCAAGATAGATTTAATTTCACTTTTTGATAATTCTACCTACCCACTTGTTTGGGGATGATAAGCTGAAGCAATTCAATGATTAACAACATATTTAGCAAGGGTCTTACTAAGACCACCATGAATAAGATGGGAACCTCCATCAGTCATAAGATATCTAGGCACACCAAACCTGGAAAAATACCATCCTTAAGCATTTTTAAAGAGGTCTCACCATCAACAAGTTTTGTAGGTATGGCTTCTACCCACTAAGTAACATAATCAACAACAAACAAGAATATGAGTATAACCTTTTGAAGGAGGAAAATGACCCATAAAGTCAAATCCCCAACAGTCAAATGGTTCAGTAACAAGAGAATAATTCATAGGCATTTCACTGCATCTAGAAATATTACCAACTCTTTGACATTCATCACATGATATAATAAACTTTCTTGCATCTTTAAAAAGAGTGGGCTAATAAAAACCTGATTATAGAACCAATCGTGTGGTTCTATCTCCAGCATGATGTCCTCCATAAGCACTATCATGACATTTTCTCAATATCTCTTGTTGTTCATATTTTGGAACACATCTTTGCATAATACCATCCACTCCTTCTTTATATAAGTGTGGGTCATCCCAAAAATAATGCCTCAAATCATAAAAGAATTTTCTTCTTGCCGAGCTATAAAGTTTGGAGGCAAATACTTGGAAACAATAAAGTTAGCATAATGAGCATACCAAGGACTATCTCGTGATCTTATCTTTATTACAGCCAACTGTTCATTTGGAAAACTATCATTAACAGGCATAGGATCAAAAGAAATGTTTTCCAATCGAGACAAATTATCAGCAACAGGATTTTCAGCACCTTTCCTATCTACAATATATAAATCGAACTCTTGTAAAAGCAACACCCATCTAATGAGTGCAGCAGCACTTCATTGGGAGACCCCAAGAGGAAGGTATGATGCAGTACAGCAGGCAAGTTTCCCTCAGTAATAAACCGAGGTTATCCAACCAGTAGGAGGAAGGAAACGTCCCAAAGGCGCTGCAAGCAACATGGAGACCTGCACAACACAAACTCAAGACTTTGCCCCAACTAACAGTGAGGTTGTCAATCTCACCGGTTGCTGTAATAAAGGATTAACTGTATGGTGTGGAAGGTGATGATGGTTTGCAGCAAGTAAACAGTAACAGTGGAAGATGTATCAATGGTAAAGATTGGACCGGGGTCCATAGTTTAGTAGAGGTGCTCTCCTTAGATAAACAAAATGGCATGATGGGTAAACAAATTACAGCAGGTCAATTTACAGGAACTGACCAAGGCATAACAATGCAATACTAGACAAAAAGATCCTATACGATTCGATTGGGAAATACAACCATATACATAGACCTCCATCCAACTGCATCTATGACTATAAGTCCACCTTCAGGTTATCATCTAAACCCCCTCCAGTATTAAGTTGCAATCAACAGACAACTGCTTTAAGCAAAGTGTGTAAGGTAAAAAATCCACTTGTTCCATGAATAAGAGACCGTTGTTTTCTATATAGTGGCAACCAAACATCTACAACCGAAGATATTTCTGTCACTTCCCTTGGAAACTAGTGGCCAAGGTTTCGTGGAGTTTTGATCGGGTGCCTAGGGTTTCTGCATCGGGGGCTTCTTATAGGCGAAGGGGCGAGCCAGGGGGCCACCAGGGCGGTTGCACCCCCAGGAGTGGGGTGGGCCCACCCGCGTGGCCAGGGGTGTGGCCCCCTGGTGAGCCTTCTCCGTATCGTCTTCTTGCTTCGTGTTGCCCACATCAAAATATTGACTTTGGCTATTGTCCCGTCCAATTCCGAGAATATAGATTTTCTGCCTTTCTGGAACAAAACACAGAAGAAAACAGGCAACTGGCACTATGGCATCTTGTTAATAGGTTAGTTCCAAAAAACATATAAAAACACCTCAAAGTGTAGACAAAGCAAAGCAAAGTAGATACTAAACAAGCATGGAGCATCAAAAATTATAGATACGTTTCCGACGTATCACCATCTAATAAGCCTAGTCTTAGCATCTTTCTTTGTCATAAGATATCTAATAGCAGTATGATCAGTATGAGTAGTAACTTTCAAATCAACAATATAAGGTCTAAACTTGTCATAGCAAACACTATAGCTAAGAACTTTTTTTCAGTAGTAGCATAATTCCATTGAGCAGCATCAAAAGTCTTACTAGCATAATGAATAGCATTCAACTTCTTATCTATTCCCTGTCCAAGAATAGCACCTACATCAAAATCACTAGCATCACACATAATTTCAAAGGGTAAATTCTAGTCAGGTGGTTGGAAAATAGGAGCAGTAGTTGAAGCTTTCTTTAGAGTTTCAAAAGCTTCCTTACAATCATCACCAAAAAAAGGTACATATTTTCGGAGAAGATTAGTAAGAGGCTTTGATATATTTGAGAAATCTTTAATAAACCTCATATAGAAACCAGCATGACCAAGGATACTACGAATACATTGAACATCCCTAGGACAAGGCATTTTCTCAATTGCTTCAACTTTGGCTCTGTCAACTTCAATACCTCTTTCAGAAATTTTATGTGCAAGGACAATTCCTTCATTAACCATAAAGTGACATTTCTCCCAATTAAGAACAAGATTAGTTTCTTCACATCTCTGCAAAACATTATCAAGGTTGTGCAAACAATTATCAAAAGAAGTTCCATAGACGGAGAAACCGTCCATCAACACTTCCACAATTTCTTCACAAAAACCATGAAAGATAGGAGACATACACCTTTGAAAAGTAGTAGGAGCATTACACAAACCAAAAGGCATACGCCTATAAGCATAAGTTCCATAAGGAAATGTAAAAGTGGTTTTCGCTTGATCTTGCGCTCTAGCAACAATTGGAGAGTACCCAGAATAACCATCAAGAAAACAAAAATGAGTCTTCTTAGACAACCTTTCTAACATTTGATCAATAAAAGGTAAAGGATAATGATATTTCTTAGTAAGTTTGTTAAACTTTCTAAAATCAATGCACATCCTATAACCTACTACTACTCTTTGAGGAATAAGCTCATTATTTTCATTAGGCACAACAGTAATTCCTCCTTTCTTAGGGACACAATGAACAAGACTAACCCATCTACTATCAGCAATAGGATAAATAATACCAACATCAAGAAGTTTCAATACCTCATTTCTTACCACTTCCTTCATCTTAGGAATTAAACGCCGTTGATGTTCAACAAGTGGTTTTGCATCGGTTTCTATATTAATAGCATGTTGACATATAGTAGGATAAATCCCTTTTAAATCATCAAGAGTATATACCATAGCTCCTCAGTGTTTCTTCAATACTTTCAATAACCTTTCCTCTTCCTTTCTTGAAAGTTTAGAACTAATAATAACAGGATATATATTTTCTTATCATCAAGATAAGAATATTTAAGATCATCAGGTAGAGGTTTTAGATCGAAAACAGGATCCTCTTTAGGTGGTAATGTTGTACCCAAATATTCCATAGGTAGATTATGCTTAATCATCTTAGGTTGATGAAGAAGAATCTCGTCAATCTCATTTCTTTCTTCCATGAAGATCTCATTTTCATGATCTTCCATATATTGATGCAAAGCATGGTTAGGAGCAAGAGCAATAGAAGCAAGTTGTTCTATTCTAAAATCCTCATTAGGCAATTCATTTTCATAAGGAGCTTTAGCAAATTTAGAAAAATTAAACTCATGAGGTTCTCCATAAAATTTAGTTAAAATTTTCTCCTTCTTACAATCTATAATAGCACCACAAGTGTTCTTGAAAGGTCTACCAAAAATCATAGGACAAGTTTTACTAGAACCTAAACCAAGTACTAGAAAATCAGCAAGATAATTAGTCTTACCACAAAGAACTTCCACATCTCTTACAATACCAATTGCAGAGATGGTCTATCTATTAGCAATTTGAATAACTGCATTAATTTCTTCAAGTTCACAAGGAATAATTTCATGCATAATTTCTCTATAAAGCTCATAAGGAATAGCACTTGAACTTGCACCAATATCACATAAACCATAATAGCAATGATCTCCTGTTGTCACAAAAAGCACATGAACACTAGCTTTCCTAGTCCTACTTGGATGTGAAACAATAGTAGAAGCATCTTCACAAAAGATAATGTATCCATCTTCCACATTTTTAGTGACAAGGTCTTTCACTATTGCTACTAAAGGTTCACCATTTATTTGTTCATCAGGTTCTCCAAATTTCTTTATACTTTTGTTAACCACACTAGTTATCATAGAATGTTCCTTTACCTTAGCAAGAGAAAGGTCAATATAAGGTTCATGAAAAATACGATCAATAGTACAAACTTCATTATTTCTAGCAGGAACACAATTAAAAATATCTTTATATGGCGCATGGTACTTGTTCCATTCCTTTTTTGGAATTTCAATATAAGAGGCGAAAGCCTTAAAACAATTTGCAAGAATTTGAGAATCAAGACCATAAACAGCACTAATATTATGAAAGTCATTAGTTCCCATAAAAGATTTAATGCATTCATAATCATAATTTATACCTGACTTTCTTCCTTTGTAATTCTCCCATGCTTAAATATTTTCTTGAATACGGTCGAGATGATCCCATTTAGCTTCTTCTTTCATAGGTGTAAATGATCCAGCACAAGAAGCATCCAATAAATCCTTATCATGAAGAGGAAGCCTTACATAAAAGTTATTAATAATAATATTACTGGGGAGCTCATGAATGGGACATTTGAGCATTAGTAACTTTAATCTACCCCAAGCTTGGGCAATACTCTCTCCATCATGAGGCCAAAAATTATATATTTGATTCTGATATTTATCAATCTCACTAGGAGGATAGAATTTAGAATAAAAGAGAGGTACAAATTCCTCCCATTCAATAGATCGACCATTCTTTAGCATCTTAAACCATTCCGCAGCTCTGCCTTTCAATGATACAGAGAATAGCTTTCTCTTAACTTGATCCATTGTAATACCTGCACACTTGAACAACTCTCATAATTCATGTATAAAGAGCAAATGATCACAAGGATGGACAGTTCCATCTCCAAAATAGCAGTTATTCATAACACAGTCAACAATTTTCGTAAGTATTTTATAAGGATTAGTGGTGGTTCATCTACTACCTTAGAAGTGATAATAGGTTTCCCAAATAGGGAACCAAGTGTGTTATCATAATGAAATAAAATAACAGACAAAAATATAAACAAAATTCGTAGTAGAAATTTCCCTTACCAATTACACTCTTCAATAGCGCTTCACTCCCCGACAAGGGCGCCATAAAATAGCCTTGATGACCCACAAGTATAGGGGGGGTATCATAGTACTTTCGATAAATAAGAGTGTCGAACCCAACAAGGAGCGGAAGGTGTTGGCAAGCGGTTTGGATCAACGATTCACTTTAAATACTAGATAATGGATTTTTAGGGGTTTTTGGTAATGCAGATAAATAAAGTGCAAGTAAATAAAAGATAATAATAATAATTGCAGCGAGTGGCACAATCCTTTCTTTAGCAAAGGACAAGCTGGTTGTATTACTTATGATGACCAAATGTTCTCGAGGACACATGGGAATATTGTCAAGTGATTTTGCTTCATATAGTCGATTAATCTTCAGTAGTTGGATAAGTGTTATGGGGGTGAACCTATGCTAATGTACTACCCCAACTTGGACTAATACATACTTATGATTATACCCCTTGCAAGCATCCGAAACTACAAAAAAGTAATTAAGATAAAAATCTAACCACAACATTAAACTCTGAGATCCTACACTCCCTTATGCAATGGTTTTCTAACGGGGGTTTAGGTTTCTGTCACTCCGGAAACCCCATAATTAGTAGCCAAATACACAATGCATTCTCCTAGGCTCATAAAGGTGACGTATCATGTTTCACATGACACCACTAGAAGAATAGCACCACAACATAAATATTAAACCATTAAATATTACTGAACATAATTCCACTACTAACAACATGACTTCTCCCATGTCCACAAGAACTAAACGAACTAATCACAAGACATCATATGGATCAAGATCAGAGATGAAATAATGATAAGTAACAATCTGAACATGAACAAAAATCCAATGGTTTCACTCAATAGCATAAACTACAACAAGTAATCAACATCGGAAAAGTTCCCTATGAACAACGCAAGATTCAAGCCAATTGTTACAGCGGTATGGCGTGGTGGTGATGGTGTTGGTGTTGGTATTGATATGCGGTGACCCAGCATACCACTGCATGATGTAGTACACTATAGTCGTTGACATAACACCAATGAAACACCGTTCACTAGTATTATATCACTCGGAGTGGTACAACAGAAACACAGCAGGTCCAAGACATGACTATAGGTTACAACTCAACTATTTACACAAGATCCATAGAACACTCTTGGTTAAATAGAGAGAAAGAATCTTCTTACAAAGAAGAATCAGAAATAAACAACTCAAAAAGTATCATACTATTAAGACTAGTATTTTAACTAATGGTCTGGCATTGCTGCTATTGTAATACACTAAAGAAATAGGTTCTATTGCTAGAGATTATGATTCCATCTAATCAGTAACTTCGTCTTCACTTGAGTTGATGTATATGTTGACTTTCTTGACTTCATTGAAGAGCTTTAGCTTTTGATGATGATTCCTAGAGCATAACTTGATGTTGACGTCATCTTAATGGCTTCAGAATCTAGCAAGGGTTAAGTATAAACGTTGAGTACGAGCGTACTGAGTAAGTTCACTAGAAAAGGAGTGTTTGATGCACTATATCTACAGCCACAGACCATAGGTCGTAGGAAATGCAAGTTATTGTAAACATTTCTTCAAAGGTTGCTTTTATTCTGAAAAGCTATGTCCGTCAGCCTTCACGGGTTTACCAGAACTTTCATGTAGTTCCTTTCCCACCGCGTTCGCAGCTCCTTCCCGGAATAGGGAGTAACAAGTTATAGTTCTTACACTCTGCAGAGGTGCGTCACTTTACCCATGAGAGATCTTAGCTTTGTTGCACATCCGAGTTGCAGGCTCGTTCACACTTCCTTGGTGTGAGGCCCAGACTAAGATCCAAGCCAATCATTGCCTTCTCCGCGACCCCGTATGTCTCCTTGGTGTACGCCAGCCTACATATTGAATTACGGAAATTGGCAGTACAGACCGTTCAGATGTCGGAACTACCGTGTGACGTTGAGGGCTCCCACCCTTATGCTGCATATCTCCTACGAATTTCCAACAAATGCACGCTACAGAGATAAAATCCACGGCCCGCACATCCGGCTCCATGCGAGAGGGAAAAGATACAGCTGACTTCTCCATCCCATTCCAAATCTCATGGTTAACTCTTAATATACGGTGCAAGAATCACTGGCGACATTGGTTGTTAAGTCCTAGATATTATGTTCCTTTACCACCGGAACATTCATAGTAGGTTATTACCTCATGGTAAATAACCTATAATCACATTATTATGAAAAAAGTGTTTCTAACCTTTTTCAAATGCAGGTGATGACAACACTGGATTTGCAAAATACTTTACAAAAAATAATCAAAGGACATGAGCAAGTGTGAACTTGCCTTTTGTGATTGCAAGATTATGCACTCACGGTCTTCAAGACAATATGAGATCCAATATCTGAAATCAGCATCATTGGTCCAATAAGGACTAATGTTTAAAGAAGCAAGATGCTATTATGCATAAGTAATGTAATGCAATTGATAAACGCGGATCCCGGGGATAAAATTGATCTAGGGTTTGGAAACTGGAAATGGTTACTGTTAGAATGTGTTGTCCTTTTAGATAAGTTTCATATTTGTGCTTCTTATTAAGTCTTGTGATTGTGTGTGAAAAAACATGTAATTATAATATCATAAAACAATGAGATACACAAATGTGAAATGCTACTCAGGATTGCTTATACTATAATTGTTTATTTTTAATTTTTTTACTTTACAAGTTATGTCACTTATTAAGAACTTAAGTGTTATCAAACCAAAGTATATAAGTAAAGTATAAAGTAAGGTGATTACAATTAATTGTCATATGTTGACTGAAGTGGCAAAACAAATTACTTTTGAAGAAAATATTTCTTTATTAAGGTTTAAACAATTCTGATAGTTTTTAGAATATGGTTGATAGAATGTGGTTTATGTTGTTTATGCTTGCTCGAATAGTCTCAACTTGATATGCTTTATAACTTAATTATAACAGACCAAAGTTCACTATAAAACACATAACAAAGACTTTAGCCTTATATTTGAAGTCTGGTAGACTAAAGTTAACTTTAAGGATGTAGATGGATTTAAGGTGTATTTCTAATGATATTTGTACTTTGTATACTTCATAATGTTTCTCTAAGGATACTTTAAGAGTGGTAACACTTCTTTTTGAATAGTGGTTTCCTAACATTATAATGGAATGTAATCATTTATCTTTTTATAAATGAGTGGTTATAGTTTGTAAACAAGGAAGTAATATTAATTAACTACTTATGTATTCACTATAGTGTTTTGACATGTTTATAAACTTGTAGTTGAAGTAATGGAAAATATTTTATTTAGTTACAAATTAGTCTTGAGGATTTTGTATTAATTAGGATTTTTTTAGAAAATAATCTACACTTATGGTTGAATGATAATTCAATAAAATTGTATTTAAAATGTGGTAAACTATTTTGACTTTATAATATAAAGAGTTAGGACGAATACTATTCATTAGACTCAATTGGCTAATTTTTGAAATATTAGCAAATTTTATCTACCCTTATATGATTTATTAACTAAGGAATAAGTTCAAATCAAGTTATTAAGTTGTTTAAATTTTATTTACCTCAAAAGTGGAATATTATATTTTTAACATGTAGGTATTATTTTTGTGATCATTTTGGTATATTATACTTATTTTTATGATTTATAAATAATAAGATATGACTTTTTAAGGTTTATTACTTTATAAATACTTAATAAATAATAAATATTTAATTAAGTGAAATAATAATGCATTATTATAATTTTAAATTATTGTTCTTAGTTTTCAAAGATTTTTGGTATTTTATTTGTATTTTTAACCTTTACCATTATTAAAATATGAATTATCAAAATTTTATTACTTATAAAATCTTTATTAAATAATAATTATTTAAATTGTAAAAAAATAATGTTTTATAATAGTTTTAAGTTATAGATTTTATTTTTCTACAAATTTTCATATATTAAACACATTTTTCTGAATTACAAAACAAAAGTTATTAATTAAACAAGATTTAATCATTTTATTACATTTTAGGAAATATTTATATTTGATCTTATATTATTTTATCTAATTCCTAAACAGAAAAGTCTTTTTGTAACTAAGTTAAACCTACCCTAGTCACTGACTAGTGGGCCAGTGGCCACATCATCCCCCAGGTTTGTGAACGCATTTGTTACCGGCCCTATTACTACTCAGATTCAATGACCGATGGGACCAACGCCACGTCAGATGCCACACGGGCAAGGACTAGGTCAATATGTTGTATTGGTCAAAGCTGACGTGAGCACGACGTCATAATGACGTCACCTAGCCGGTGAAGCATAGACGGTGAACGGCGACGATGATCTAGTGACTTCTAGTGAATGTGATGACGATGGTTCGAACCAGTGCAGTCCGGGGAGGCTAATAACGGTGGAGCTACCCACTTTTGGTCACCGGAGCTATCCGGAGACCACCTACTACGGCGGCCGACAGTGGTGCGTGGTGCAACAGTGATTTACGACGGGATAAATTGATTGGAGGTTACTGGAAGATCCATGAGCTCACCCTGATGAAGATGGAGAGGTCGCAGAGGCGTGGGGAGGACCGGAGACAGTGTATTTTCGGTAATGGCTATGGTGGCCGGCAAGATTCCGACCTCGATTCCATGCAAACGACAATGCCCTGACTTGTGAGACTCCACGAGAATGTTGAGTGTGATGCGGGGCTTCTTCCAGGCATCCCGGCAGGACGAGATGAGGTCAGGAACAGCGACGATTCATCGACCTTTGTCACTAGGGTTCGGAACAAAGGAGGAAAATGGGAAAGAGAAGGAGATAAGGCTCTCCAGAGCTACGGTGATCTTCTTATAGGCATCGAATAGCGGCGGCGTGGATCTTGGCGTCAACGGGCATCGCGACGATGGCGGACGATGGTTGATGTGCCAGGCAGCTACTTCCCCGGTGCTTCTTTCTAGAGAGAGGAAGAAGAAAGGAAAAGAAACAGTGAAACTATATGGGCTGTGGCATTGGGCCAGTTGGGCCGCGGCAAAGTTTGCCAGATGGGCTGCTAGCGGCGACAGATAAGTAAGACGGGAAATGGGCCATGGCCAGAAACTGTTTCCTCTATTATTTTCTTTCTGTTTGTTTTCAATTTTATGTTTCATTTTTCATATTTTTATTTTCCATTTGTTTGAATATTTCCTATAGAATTTTATCTGCTAGATAATTGTAGCAATATTGAAATGTATTTATGATCATTTTGTGAACCTTTATTATATATTGTTATGTTTCTTTATTTTCTTTGTAAAATCCTTTTTAATATTGTTTAAGAGTCTTTGTTATTAATTTTCTTTCCATAATAATCCATGGATTTATTTTAGGATATTTTCTTATTTTTTTATAAAACTTATTTCTAATTAGCTTGTAGTTTGGAGGGAAATCTTTATATAATGATCATTTATCATTATTTAATGTATAATATACAAAGGAAATTATCTAGTTAATATTACTCCCATATGTCAAGGGAATAATAAGGTATATATATTTTATTATAACTAACATAAGAGTTAGGGTTTGAATTGTAAATGTTTACCCTAGGTTTAGGGTTCTTAGTGTACCTATTTTCTTTTGTTGATAAAAGTTTATGGCTAAGCATATCGTCTTTATGTTTGTGATGTTTAATGATATCACTCTTTAAAATAGATAGTTGTTTTCTGGAATGTCTTTTGGAAAATAATTGATAAAGATAACTCCTAAGCACATATGGTTATGATAATTGGAAATGACAAAAATGTGCTTAAGTGATTTGCTATAGAAAATATTCCTATAAGGCATTGTGAAAATAGGATGATAAATCAATCAGATGAAATGACTATTAAGTTAATTATAGAATAAAGGTTTAGTGTTTATCAGGAATTCCTCTCTTCCATAATTCACAATCCTAGACTTCTAATTAAGGAATTCCTTTCCTAGACATACTACTTCATATCCATCATCATGTGTTAACATGATGAGCTTTACTTCACAAGAATACTGTTATCCACCTTTTATTCTTATAAATCCATTTATAAATCCAATGAGCTTGACACTAAAGCTTTCATAGTTTTCTCATATCCTTACTTGGTTATATCAACTGCGCTATTGCTGATAACCTCCAATCCAACAAGTAGTTACTTCTAACTCCACTCATACTCTTCCTTAATCATCCACCACCAACATTACTCAAGTAAATGTAAATATCAAACTACTTTTCTCAAAGCTTACTATTCTTTAAGAGGAATAACACTACTTCGATAACTCCATGCTACTCTAGCTTCAGCTTAATTATATTGTCTTATATATACTTAATTCCAATATCTTATATACAAACTTTACATCATATCATGGTGACTTGTCATGGCTAACCTAGAGTAACATATTTATACTAGGGTTCAATCATGTTCTATCCACCAATGTCACTTATACATGATATAAGCATTTAATCTTGGTGACTAAAGAATGATCATTATAATCCTTTGATCCTTTATGGTTTAGGTTTCCACTTGGCTAATCAAGGCTTTCATTATTACAACATTACAATTGTATTGTGATTATCTGCTCAGTACCTCTAACTAAATGGAAGATATTACTTATTGACTATATATGCTTAATCCAAGAGGATTACTCCTCGTAACTATCTTCAGAATTCATCCTTGTAAACTTTCTTGTTACCATACAAATACGTATTTTAGATAACTCTTATATCCATTCAGGAGTGAGTTAACTCCATCAATTATCATATTGATTTAACTCTCTTCCAACACTCTCATCATATAGATGATATTTAAATCTAACATTACCACCTATCTCTTCTTACTTCTTTCTCTAAAGGTTTTAGAGTGGATGCTATGATAAGGACAAGAGTTGATAGATCAAGAATTGATAGTTTAAGAATTTGTGAATCAATAGTTGATTACTCAACATTGATGAACAATAGATATTGAGATAGGATTCCATAAGGATTGATATGGAAAGAAAGATATATGGTGAATGATCTTGACTTGGTTTCTTTCCTACTCAATCTCACTCAAGAGTTAAGGTTAGGTATTACCATGATACTCATGGTATAAGTAGATGAGATTAAGATAAATCAATATTTAGTTGTTACATTCCTATTAATTAAGTTATGTTTATAACTTAGTATTCATGAGTTACGTAATGAATACTAGGATATGATTACTTAAGGATCAAATATGAACCATTAAGTAATGTATTAGGGTTAACTTCTATTACATTTGATCTACCCTTAGATCAAATCTCCCTTACCCAAAATAAGGTTTTAGGAAAGGTCATATTGAAACTTATCGCAGACAACTTGATGATCTACTACAATTCCATCAAGTTAAGAGAAGCTTCAATCACTTTTACAAGTTTTGTTCAAAAGCGCAAAAATTATTTGGATTTTCTATGCATGAATGTAAGGCACACATCTGGGTTAAGCTTATTTCTAAGCACTAATACTGGGATGTTACAGACTCTCCCCCTTAAAATAAACTTCGGCCTCGAAGTTTGTACACTCTCATGTTTAGGAGTAAGGAATTATCTTGCATTGATTACGATATGTCTCAACTCCATGGTAACCTCAAATGGAAATAATTGTAGTATTCCATATCCAGATCGATTTCTTGTATTCTCATTATACTTGGAATTCTCGAACTTGTTATCTTCAATAATCCAAGTTCCTTTTACTATCATCCCTTAGGGATATGTTCTCATTATGGAATCCTTAAATTGGAGTTTCTTCTTTAGTTCATTTCCCTGAATAGGTATTCTATTGCAACTCCTTCATTTGATCATCGAACTTCCTTACTATATTGTATAAGGTCTAGGAAGTCTCACTAAAACAGGTTTTAAATTTCTATTAGCCAATAGTCATAGTCAAAGACTAATCTTTGATTTATCATCGTATGAGTTTTACTGGTAGTCCTTCCGAAAATTGGATTTGAACTCATTTAGTCCATACCCATTGGAATTTCTTGTTTCACTATACATATCCAATTGGATGTGTGTTATTACTTCTTAAGAATTACTTGAGAATTGTTTCCTTCAGAATTATTCTATTAGGGTTAATCTATTTTATCACCCTTAAGCTTTTGTCTTAACAAGCTTTAGATAATGCTTTCATTATCACCTTAAGTACTTCTTCAACTATCATTTAATAATTGCCTTCAGGTTTGAGTACTACTTCCTTGAAGTAAACTTTGATCTTTCATCCAGACATACTTACGAAAGTACTTTAATAATGATAACTTCTTTTAACCTTAGGAAAATAAGGCTTAATGTTATTGTCGGGTAGTCCTTCTGCAACCTTTATTCGGAAAGTCAGATAATGATACTTCCATTTCTAATGTTTACTCTCCCCCTTAGGGTTTACTAATAGTCTTCAAATTGTATATATAGTAACCATTGGCTTTATAACTAGAATGTTGGTCTTTGTTCAGCTTATACTTTACCTAATGAGGGTCTTATGAAAGATTGTACGGTGTATCCACACAATTGTGGATCTCCGAAGCGAATCTTTCAGCATTATTTGTCTTACTTACTATTTGGACATTTTCGCTTGGATAGGTCTGACTTCGCGAAGCGCCTCGAAAGACGATCGCTTTAATTTTATAATCATTTAGGTCTTAATTAACTTAGGCCAAGTTTTATGCTCTTTATGCAACCATTAAGATGATCTAGTTAACTATGTCAACCAACACCGGCTGCGGACAAGATACCAATTGTGGATCAGAATACCAACTATGGATCAAATACCAGCTGCGGATCATCCTAGGTTGTAGGTATTATCCTACGGCTTCCAACATCCTTATGGCATTCTCTCTGAATTGTCAGAGCTTGAATACCATTTTGGTTCCAAGGCTTCTTCTTTGTACTAATTCATGATGCTTCCATGATCTAGATACTACTGCTCCATCAACTTATTAGTAACACCACCTACTTTGGGTGAACTTAAAGTTTATTACTTCTTGTTGCTTCAAGTATTTTCTACACTAAACTTCTTTCTTATATATATATATCTAAGAATAACTTAAGCTCGATCTATCCTTCAAATTGTGTTGATAATCCTTAAACTTTGCTTCATTCTTCATGTAAGTCTTCATCTTGCTCTTTGGAACTCCTCACTCCCTTACACGAATTCCCATTCCTATCTAGGTCTATAACATCAAGTAATAGTAATTGGATGTTGCAACATGCATTTGCACACCAAGTCAAACTTCATGTACAGATTTGGTCAATCAAGAAGATCCAAGAAGAACACATGAATCCAAATGCGGTTCATATAACACACAATATTCTAAGCCCGGAATATAGAAGTTGAGTATAATATCTCTAGAATTCAGACTTAGTTGTGTAGTATATGACACCTCCTCATATAGGTTTACATTGTGATACTTAGCACATAGGGTCAAACTATACTTTATCTCAATATTTACCCTAATTTCTCAAGTGCAACAGGATAATCTTAAGCAAAGTCGTCTCAATTTGGTGTTTATTACCTTTGGTCCCTCAGTTGGAATGACTACCTATGACTAACCTTTCATTATTTAGTAAACTAACCTCACATGATCACTCCAAATGACTAATCAGATTCTATTTGCTAACTTAAACCAAAGATTATTAGAATTTTTTAGCACCCATAACTTCTATCATAGCTCTACCATGTTATTTTCATACTTCTACTCCAAGATAATTCACTAAGTACTTGTCATACTTACACTTACATCATGGTTTCAGAGCTAATCTCACCATGATCTTGTTATGTTTTACCTATTTCTCATGATTCAAGAGCTAATCTAACGATGATGACTTTGTTTCACATTACTCTGTCATTCAGTCTTAACATAATTTCACTTCATCACGTAAAATTCTCAATTGAATCCCACATGATTACTACTCATTACATCAACATTTATCCTAATGATATTTATCATGCTGTCTTTGGTTATCAACTAACCATAAGATTCCATTGTCTTACTTAAATTCGAGGGTTAGGCTACACCATTTAAACTACTTCAAGTGATATCTTACACCTGATCCTAATCTACTATGACCAATTAGCTTTCCTAAAGTATCTGGGTGGATTATGTCTCCTTCGGAAGACACTAAATAACACCTTACTAAGAAAATATGAATAACTACTCCATATGATATCCTAAACTTAGTCATATTCTACATTACTGATTTAGCTTACTTTAAGAAATATTAATGGTGTTCTACCCTCTTGGCACTAGCACTATACCAAGAAAATATGGATAACGACTTTTAAGAAATATGACCAAAGCATCCAACTTAAGTGTGACAAGATTATCCAGAAGTGGATACTCATCACCAGTCAGAAGAATATTTGGTTTATATAAGATGGCTCCTATAGTCACTATCCAACCTACAGATCTTCCTAAAAGGGTTTTAATCCTAAGGTCAAAGCATATGCTCTGATACCAACTGCGGTGACCCATCATACCACTGCATGATGTGGTACACTATAGTCGTTGACATAACACCAATGAAAAACCGTTCACTAGTATTATATCCCTCAGAGTGGTACAATAGAAACACAACAAGTCCAAGACATGACTATAGGTTACAACTCAACTCTTTACACAAGATCCAGAGAACACTCTTGGTTAAATAGAAAGAATCTTCTTACAAAGAAGAATCAGAAATAAACACCTCAACAAGTATCATACTATTAAGACTAGTATTTTAACTAATGGTCTGGCATTGCTGCTATTGCAATACACTAAAGAAATAGGTTCTATTACTAGAGATTATACTTCCATCTAATCAGTAACTTAGTCTTCACTTGAGTTGATGTATATGTTGACTTTATTGACTTCATTGAAGATCTTTAGCTTTTGATGATGATTCCTGGAGCATAACTTGATGTAGACATCATCTTAATGGCTTCAGAATCTAGCAAGGGTTAAGAAGATACGTTGAGTACGAGCGTACTCAGCAAGTTCACTAGAAAAGGAGTGTTTGATGCACTATATCTACAGCCACAGAACATAGGTTGTAGGCAATGAAAGTTTTTGTAAACATTTCTTCAAAGGTTGCTTTTATCCTGAAAAGCTATGTCCATCAGCCTTCACGGGTTTACCAGAACTTTCATGGAGTTCCTTTCCCGCCGCGTTCACAGCTCCTTCCCGGAACAGGGAGTAACAAGTTATAGTTCTTACCCTCTGCAGAGGTGCGTCACTTTACCCATGAGAGATCTTAGCTTTGTTGCACATCCGAGTTGCTGTAACACCACGGTTCTGAAAAGACCGTAGCTTCTATGTGACATGCCAATCCCTGGATCGGTTCATTGGCCCACAATAGAATAAGATGAATAACATAGCAAAATATCCGTGTATCATAGATAACGAAGATCCAGAGTACCATTATTACAATAAAAGCTTAGCTCAAGGCTAGCTCAAATTATTCAGGTAGCAACATAAATAAAGCAAATTCTCCATTCTTCAAATTGCCCACAAGTGAACAAGTGCCGAGTAGAGTACCGTGGCCTATATCGATTACTCAGAATCGGAATAACCTGCAACATGAAACGTAGCAGCCCTGAAGGGTCAATACATGGAATGTATGGCAAGTATAGCTAGTAAAGGAGACAATAATGCTAACAACTACATGCATATTTGGCAAGTGGAGCTGTGTCTGGCTTGCATTTGCAAATACCTTTGTCCTACTTTCATAAACAGTTTTTGACTATCTTTGGAAAGATCACAATTAAGTTAACCCAACAATATTAAAGTAATTATGAAGTTAGAATGAGCGATAAACATGTCATGGAATCAATATCAAGAAATTCAGTTGTCCATAACCGGGGACACGGCTAATCGATTAGATTACACACCCTGCAGGGGTTAGTACACTTTACCCATGTGACTTGGCCAGCCTAGCTCATACCATCACTCTCATTTTGGGTGATGATAGGGAGAAGTCCAAGAAGAGACTGTTCGGGAAGTAGCTCCCCAATCCCGACGCGCACCGGTCCAACCTACCAAAATTCTACATCTCTTGATACGCGGGTTCGAGTTACCACAACCTACTAAGTCCAACCAACCGCCCATTCCATTATTGGCACATGGTTGTACACGTAAGCTACAGAATACCGAAGCCAATCATTTTCTCTTGATACCTGGGTGCCTTTCCGCAATGAAACCACCAAAATTTATCAATCCCATCACACCCAGGAGATTCATTGATTAAGTTGTTTTAGTTTTCACAACCAATACTTTTAGAAACAAGTTTCAGTGATGTAACCCAGCCCTCGTTCATCATAGCATGGCTAAGCACATCTACCAATGGTGGTTCGTCTACAAGGAAATCCCTACCACATAATAGGACATAACATAGCGATAGTATCATCCTACACATGCATCTACAAAATACACGACAATGCATTAAAAATAGTAGGACAATATCATGAACAAAATAGCATCTACTTACCTTGGTTGTAGCGGTCGGAAGAACAATCCACACACGAGCAAGCGTTGCACTCGTCACAATCTACACGATACAATTGCAATCATGAACAAACAATCCACAAGCATATGCAACAGAGATGATGCATGAATGCATGCATGACAAGTGGATTGATGCATGGAAAAATAGTTTTAGCGCAAGGAAAACTATTATGCAAAATATAATGCTCAAAACTAGAGCTAGAACCCAAATAATTCACTACCGATAGTATACTGTTTGTAAAATCTTGGGAAAATTCTACTGTATAGGCATTGCTATTTAGGAACAGTACCAATTGGAATTACTCAAAAAGGAATTATAAAACTCCCTGAGTAATTAAAATACTGCAGAAGGCCATTAAATAGTTTCTGCAATAGTTTTTACTGTAAGCCTATCTTTTTAATTCACCTTGAGATTCCCCTTGTTCTACTGAATCCAGGGACGTATTATATGAAATTTTTGGAGTTACAGATCTTTTTCCACGAATTAATTACTCCAAAAAGGGCATTAAGTCATTTAATTAATCTGTACAAAATCTTGCTGCAAAAGTGTAAAACAATGGTAGAGCAAGATTCTACACGACTTACTGAATCTACACATATTTTATTTGCAATTTTTGGCCCAGTAGATTAATTACTACGCAATTTACAACATTCTACAAATTTCTGCAATTTCTAAATCGATTTAAATCAAAGGGAATATTCTGGGAATATTCCCTACTGACTCAGCGCTGACTCAGCGCGGGTTGACTGGCTGTTGACCAGTCAACCGCGGGGTCTGACTAGTCCACGCCCAAATCTGGGCCGTTGGATCGGAGATCGGCGGCCAAGGAGAGGCGGCGGCGGCGGAGACTCACCGGAGGGCGGCGGCGGCGGCTTGGGGCGGCGGTCCGGCGGCGGGGGCATGGCGCTGGGTCGGCGGCGGGGTCGGCGCGGAGAGGGGGCTGCGGGGAGAGGAGGCGGCGGGCGCGAGCGAGGTCACCGGCGGCGGGTCGGGCGGACGTCGGGCGTCGGCCTGCGGGGAGGAGAGGCGGCGGTCAGGCGGCAGTGCAGCAAGGTGAGGGCGGCGCGCTCACCTGAGCAATGGCGGCGGCGGCTCGAACTCCGGCGAGAAATCGCCGGAGATTTAGGGTGTCTCGGTTGCAATTAGGTAGGGGGTTTGGAAGAGGGGCTCGAGGAGATCGTTATAGGCAAAAAATCATTGAAATCGGTTTGGAAACGACACGGGAATCCCGCGAGAAAAATCTGCTAGTAGTTGGAGCTCGAGATGAACTCGGCTGACAGGCGGGCCCCGCGTGGCGGTGACAAAAGGCGGACGACGGGCGGGCCCCGCGCGTCAGCGGGCGGCAGCTGGCGGCGGCTGCAGCTACTATGCGCCGCGCGGGCGGCAGCGGCTGCGCGCTGCTGGCTGCGGCGTGGGCCGGCTCGGCCCAGCGGCTGCGCTGCTTTTTTTTTGATCTTTCCTTTTTTCCAATTTCCCATTTAGTAAAACCTCCGTAACTTCTTCATACGAACTCCAAATTGGGCGATTCTTGTTCCTAAATTTTTGTAAAATCCAGAAGATCAACCTAGGGTCAAGTGGTGAGTAACACCACTAGTCTACAAGGGTGGAAAACACAAGCCCTAGTGTAAACTCCCGTAGGAGCATTTTAGTAGAGTAAAGTAGGGTTTTGAAAATAGCTTTTAGCCGAAACATTTCAATCGATGGTTTTGCATGGAAGAACATGATGCAATGATATGAATGATATGCAGAACCAAATCTAAAATTTGGGATGTGACAGTTGCAGGCTCGTTCACACTTCCTTGGTGTGAGGCCCAGACTAAGATCCAAGCCAATCACTGCCTTCTCCACGACCCCGCATGTCTCCTTGGTGTACGTCAGCCCACATATTGAATTACGGAAATTGGCAGTACAGACCGTTCAGATGACGGAACTATTGTGGGACGTTGAGGGCTCCCATCCTTATGCTGCATATCTCCTACGAATTACCAATAAATGAACGCTACGGAGATAACAACCACGACCTGCACATCCGGCTCCATGCGAGCGGGAAAATATACAGCTAACTTTTCCGTCCCATTCCAAATCTCATGGTCAACGCGTAATATACGGCGCAAGAATCACATGCGACATTGGTTGTTAAGTCCTAGATAATATGTTTCTTTACCACCGGAAGTTTCATAGTAGGTTATTACCTCATGGTAAATAACCAATAATCACATTATTTTGAAAATAGTGTTTTCTGACCTTTTTCAAATGCAGGTGATGACAACACTAGATTTGCAAAATACTTTATAGAAAATAATCAAAGTATATGAGCAAGTGTGAACTTGCCTTTTGTGATTGCAAGATTATGCACTCACGGTCTTCAAGACAATATGAGATCCAATATCTGAAATCAGCATCATTTGTCGGATAAGGACTAATGTTTAAAGAAGCAAGATGCTATTATGCATAAGTAATGTAATGCAATTGATAAATGTGAATCCCGGGGATAACATTGATCTAGAGTTTGGAAACTGGAAATGTTTACTATTAGAATGTGTTGTCCTTTTAGATAAGTTCAATATTTGTGCTTCTTATTAAGGCTTGTGATTGTGTGTGAAACAACATGTAATTATAATATCATAAAACAATGAGATACACACAAATGTGAAATGCTACTCAAGATTGCTTATACTATAATTGTTTATTTTCAAAACATTTGCGTTACAAGTAATGTCACTTATTAAGAACTTAAGTGTTATCAAACCTAAGTATATAAGTAAAGTATAAAGTAAGGTGATTACGATTAATTGTCATATATTGACTGAAGTGGCAAAACGAATAACTTTTGAAGAAAATATTTCTTTATTAAGGTTTAAACAATTCTGATAGTTTTTAGAATATGGTTGATAGATTGTGGTTGATGTTGTTTATGCTTGCTTGAATAGTCTGGACTTGAGATACTTTATAACTTAATTATAATAGACCAAAGTTAACTATAAAACACATAACAAAGTCTTTAGCCTTAAATTTGACGTCTGGTAGACTAAAGTTAACTTTAAGGATGTAGATGGATTTAAGGTGTATTACTAATGATATTTGTACTTTGTATAATTCATAATGTTTCTCTAAGGATACTTTAAGAATGGTAACACTTCTATTTGAATAGTGGTTTCCTAACATTATAATGGAATGGAATCATTTATCTTTTTATAGATGAGGGGTTATAGTTTGTAAACAAGCAAGTAATATTACTTACCTACTTATGGTTTCGCTATAGTGTTTTGACATGTTTATAAACTTGTAGTTGAAGTAATGGAAAATATTTTATTTAGTTACAAATTAGTCTTGAGTATTTTATATTTAATAAGGATTTTTTTAGAAAATAATCTACACTTATGGTTGAATGATAATTCAATAAAATTGTATTTAAAATGTGTTAAACTATTTTTACTTTATAATATCAATATTTAGGACTAATACTATTCATTAGACTCAATTGGCTAATTTTTGAAATATTAGCAAATTTTATCTACCCTTATATGAATTATTAACTAAGGAAATAAGTTCAAATTCAAGTTATTAAGTTGTTTAAATTTTTATTACCTCAAAAGTGGAATATTATATTTTTAACAGGTAGGTATTATTTTTGTGATCATTTTGGTATATTACATTTATTTTTATGATTGATAAATAATAAGATATGATTTTTTTAAGGTTTATTACTTTATAAATACTTAATAAATAATAAATATTTAATTATGTGAAATAATAATGCATGATTACAGTTTTAAATTATTATTCTTATTTTTCTAAGATTTTTGGTATTTTATTTATATTTTTAACATTTACCATTATTAAAATATGAATTATCAAATTTTATTTCTTATAAGATCTTTATTAAATAATAATTATTTAAATTGTTACCAAAATAATGTTTGATAATATTTTTAAGTTATATATTTATTTTTCTACAAATTTTCATATATTAAACACATTTTTCTAAATTACAAAACAAAAGTTATTAACTAAACAAGATTTAATCATTTTATTACATTTCAGGAAATATTTATATTTGATCTTATAATGTTTTATCTAATTCATAAACAGAAAAGTCTTTTTGTACCTAAGCTAAACCTACCCTAGTCACTAACTAGTGGGCTAGTGGCCACATCATCCCCCAGGTTAGTGAACCCATTTGTTACCGGCCCTATTACTACTCACAGTCAATGACCGATGGGACCAACACCACGTCAGATGCCACATGGGCAAGGACTGGGTCAATATGTTGAATTGGTCAAAGCTGACGTGAGCAGACGTCACAGTGATGTCACCTCGCCGGTGACGCACATACGATGAATGATGGCGATGATCTAGTGACTTCTAGCGAATGTGATGACCATGGTTTGAACCAGTTGACTCCGGGATGCTAATAACGGTGGCGCTGCCCACTTTTGGTCACCAAAGCTACTCCGGTGACCACCTACTACAGCGGCCGATAGTGGTGCGCGGTGCAATGGTGATTTACGACGGGATAAATTGATTGGAGGTTACTGGAAGATCCATGAGCTCACCCTGATGAAGATGGAGAGGTCGAGGAGGCGTGGGGAGGACCGGAGACGGTGTATTTCCAGTGATGGCTATGGTGGCCGACGAGAGTACGACCTCGATTCTATGCAAACGACAATGCCCCGACTTGCGAGACTCCACGAGAACGTTGAGCGTGATGCGGGGCTTCTTCCAGGCATCACAGCAGGACAAGGCGAGGTCAGGAACGACGACGATTCGTTGGCCTTTGTCTCTAGGGTTCGGAACAGAGGAGGAAAATGGGAAAGAGAAGGAGTCAAGGCTCTCCGGCGTGACGGTGATATTCTTATAGGCAACAAACAGTGGTGGCACGGATCTTGGCGTCAACGGGCTTCGCGATGACGGCGGACGGCGGTCGATGTGCCAGGCAGCTACTTCGCCGGTGCTTCTTTCTGGACAGAGGAAGAAGAAAGGAAAAGAAACGGTGAAACGGTATGGGCTGTGGAATTGGGCCAGTTGGGCCATGGCAAAGTTGGCCAGATGGGCTGCTGTAGCGACAGATAAGGAAGAGAGGAAATGGGCCACGACCAGAAACTGTTTCCACTATTTTTTTCTTTCTGTTTGTTTTCCATTTTCTGTTTCATTTTTCATATTTGTATTTTCCATTTGTTTGAATATTTCCCATAGAATTTTATCTGCTAGATAATTGTTGCAATATTGAAATGTATTTATGATCATTTTGTGAACCTTTATTATATATTGTTATGTTTCTTTATTTTCTTTATAAAATCCTTTTTAATATTGTTTAAGAGTCTTTGTTATTAATTTTCTTTCCATAATAAGCCATGGATTTATTTTAGGATCTTTTCTTATTTGTTTATAAAACTTATTTCTAATTAGCTTGTAGTTTGGAGGGAAATCTTTACATAATGACCATTTATCATTATTTGATGTATAATATACAAAGGAAATTATCTGGTTAATATTACTCCCATATGTCAAGGGAATAATAAGGTATATATATTTTATTATAACTAACATAAGAGTTAGGGTTTGAAATGTAAATGTTTACCCTAGGTTTAGGGTTCTTAGTGTACCTATTTTATTTTGTTGATAAAAGTTTATGGCTTAGCATATCGTGTTTATGCTTGTGATCTTTAATGATATCACTCTTTAAAATAGATAGTTGTTTTCTGGAATGTCTTTTGGAAAATAATTGATAAAGATAACTCCTAAGCACATATGGTTATGATAATGGGAAATGAAAAAAATGTGCTTAAGTGATTTGCTATAGAAAATATTCCTATAAGGCATTGTGGAAATAGGATGATAAATCAATCAGATGAAATGACTATTAAGTTAATTATAGAATAAAGGTTTAGTGTTTATCAGGAATTCCTCTCTTCCATAATTCACAATCTTGGACTTCTGATTTCCTTTCCTAGATATACTACTTCTTCATATCCATCATCATGTGTTAACATGATGAGCTTTACTTGACAAGAATACTCTTATCCACCTTTTATTCTTCTAAATCCATTTATAAATCCAATGAGCTTCACACTAAAGCTTTCATAGTTTTCTTAGATCCATACTTGGTTATATCAACTGCTCTATTGCTGATAACCTCCAATCCAACAAGTAGTTACTTGTAACTCGACTCATACTCTTCCTTAATCATCCACCACCAACATTACTCCAGTCAATGTAAATATCAAACTACTTTTGTCAAAGCTTACTATTCTTTAAGAGGAATAAAACTACTTCGATAACTCCATGCTAATCTAGCTTCAGCTTAATTATATTGTCTTGTATCTACTTAACTCCAATATCTTATATACAAACTTTACATCATATCATGGTGACTTGTCATGGCTAACCTAGAGTAAGATATTAATACTAGGGTTCAATCATGTTCTATCCACGAATGTCACTTATACATGATATAACCATTTAATCTTGGTGACTAAAGAATGATCATTATAATCCTTTGATCCTTTATGATTTAGGTTTCCAGTTGGCTAATCAAGGCTTTCATTATTACAACATTACAGTTGTATTGTTATTATCTGCTCAGTACCTCTAACTAAATGGAAGATATTACTTATTGACTATATATGCTTAATCCAAGAGGATTACTCGTGGTAACTATCTTCAGAATTCATCCTTGTAAACTTTCTTGTTACCATACAAATACATATTATAGATAACTCTTCTACCCATTCAGGAGTGAGTTAACTCCATCAATTATCATATTGATTTAACTCTCTCCAACACTCCCATCATATAGATGATATTTAAATCTAACATTACCACCTATCTCTTCTTACTTCTTTCTCTAAAGGTTTTAGAGTGGATGCTATGATAAGGACAAGAGTTGATAGATCAAGAATTCATAGTTTAAGAATTTGTGAATCAATAGTTGATTACTCAACATTGATGAACAACAGATATGGAGATAGGATTCCATATGGATTGATATGGAAAGAAAGATATATGGTGAATGATCTTGACTTGGTTTCTTTCCTACTCAATATCACTCAAGAGTTAAGGTTAGGTATTACCATGATACTCATGGTATAAGTAGATGAGATTAAGATAGATCAAGATTTAGTTGTTACATTCCTATTACTTAAGTTATGTTTATAACTTAGTATTCATGAGTTATGTAATGAATACTAGGATATGATTACTTAAGGATCAAATATGAACCATTAGGTAATGTATTAGGGTTAAATTTTATTACATTTGATCTACCCTTAGATCAAATCTCCCTTACCCAAAATAAGGTTTTAGCAAAGTTCATATTGAAACTTATCGCAGACAACTTGATGATCTACTACAATTCCATCAAGTTAAGAGAAGCTTCAATCATTTTGACAAGTTTTGTTCAAAAGCGCAAAAATTATTTGGATTTTCTATGCATGAATGCAATGCACACATCTGGGTTCAGCTTATTTCTAAGCACTAATGCTGGGATGTTAAATGATGATGATTCCGATGAAGCCTAGCTCGATGACGGTGTCGATTGCAACGATCTCCCCTCTCCGGCGTGGAATTTTCCCGACAGATTTCTGGCTGCCATAGAGCTTTTTCTCTCTCTGTAGTTTCCGCCCCATAGAGGCGGCGGAATATTTATGTGATGGCTCCACCCATCTTATGTTTTTCGGAGGAGGATATATACAAAAGGGCAACGCCAGAGGTGGGCCAAGGTGGCCACACCACCTGGCCGCGCGACCCAGGGGAACTCGTGCCTAGGGGTGGTGTGGGCCCCCTATGGCCCATCTATGCTCCCTTTTCTGGCTACCTTCGTCTTCTGGGAAATAAGAATTTCCATATATTTTCTGGAATGTTCTCATCTTCAGAAATATTGCATCTGGACAGCGCTTTTTCTAGCAGAATTCTGACTCCGATATTTAATTCTCCAAAAATCATCAATCATGCAAAATAGATGAAATAACATAAGTATCATCTCTAAATATGAAACATATCAATGAATAACAGTAAATTATGATATAAAATAGTGATGAAAAATGTACGTATTAAGGCCAGGGATGAAAACACAACACATCAGCCGAAGTTCCGTCCAGAAGGGAGAAAGAAGAGATTCAGAGAAGAAGGGGAAGACGTTCTTCATCTCGCTACACGATCTTCGAACTCCTAGCCACCACACCTCCATATCCATTACTTGTAATTGAGAGAGAGAGAGATCTTCACCTTGCAAGATTAGGGTTTGAGTTTGTTTCTTCCCAACTTGAATTGTGTTGGATTTATTTCCTATTCTTATTATGGATCTCCACAGTAATATCAAGAAGAACTCCCTTTATTTAATTATATCGATGATGCTTTCTTCTCTAATGTGTGAGTAAGTTCCTTTAGGTGTGGAGGATGTAAGGATTGGTGAGATGTGATGTGCCTATATATTTTCCATTAGTTTGTGATTGATTCTAATTACTATATTATGTGTTCTTGACTATCTATGGGATGCTTAATGTTTGTTGTCCAATTAAGGGCCCAGATAACATGATACTTTGTTCTACATGGATAAGATCTTGTTTGCTAGCATACCAGCGACCCCCTAGTGACACGGGGATATCAATGGAAAACTAGTTGAGCTCGAGGAACATGAGGATCCAATGTGCCTATTGCATTAGTCTAATCCAAGGAGCTTAATTGCTAAGCAACCTAAAGGATCTTAATCGTCTAGTGACTCCATGGTTTTGGTAATCGGCTAGTAGGATTATTGAAGTTGGGATGAAATCTACCAAGAGGAGTTCGGGGTAATTATGGGTTGCTACCCTACACACATACTTATAAGATTATAATTGTTACACTTATCACTCATACACCTCGCACATTCACTATCACCATGAACTGTATCTCCCCGCACCTATTTTGTCATCTGCAGAAAACAACAAACAATCAATCATTCTATACTTTTATGCTTTTTATTTCCAGAGTTTACATTTTCGTTTAGTTTAAACCAAACTTTATTGTTATTTCAACACTTGCAGTCAATTCACTCGAAGACCTGTGATAACTTTGAGTGTGACAGATACATCATTCATTAACACTTACGTTTGGGCTCCCTGTGGGATCGATATCTTAACTTCGAAACTAGCTTCAAACGATCTATGCACTTATAGTCATTAGTTAGTGGAGGGGAGAGGGGGCAAATGAGCCAGGAAGGGGTGGGCGGTGCTGGCTCATCTCCTTATAAGAAAAGAGAGAGGGCCCATGGTGGAACAAGTCCATGAGGAGCAAGAGGAGGGTTAAACTAGAGAGGGCTGGTTCCTATGGGCGCGGTGGATGGTTTCTGGCCGAGTTGTGGACGGAGAGGAGAGGTGGAAGCAGCCTTGAATGAAGAAGGGACAAGATATGGCCTTGTGGGTTGTTTTTCTCACATACAGGCACTAAGGACAAAAAGAGGGGACATGCTACAGTACTAGTGCTACAGTTGTGCGACTAGGATTGAGGGTGGTGTGCTGTGGAAGTTTGGTTGACAAAGTTAGAGGAGGTTTGGTGGGTTTTATAAATATGAAATTGCTTGGTTTGCATATTTGATCATCAAGATGGTTATGAAGGAAGTTTCAAATTTTGACTTTGGCAATGTTGGAAGATATTACTGGTAGATGGACGTGGTCAAGATACTCCCCTATAATTTATTTGAGATTCAAAAGGATTTAAAGTACAGTTAAGATCATTGATTCAAAAGGTGCAGAAATGGTTTATAGAAAGTCATTTGATATTTTTACATTATACAAGGTTGGTTTTTGGTGTGAGATGGTCCTAAGTACCATATCACAGATTGGGGAATTTTCATGGAATTTATTTAGAAGGAAAAGTATTTTTAAGCTATTATTTCTTGTTTCTGCCATTTAAGAAAAAGGCCAAAAAGAAATAATAAAGGATCTCAAGAATATTTAGTTTTGAGTTTAGAAGATGGGATATGGTATATAGGAATCAAATGTGCCTTGAGTTGGCAAAGTATTTTGGAGAAAAACAAACTTGCCCTTATAGGAAAGGTTTTGAGAATTTTGCAAAAGAGGGAATTTAAGTAGTTTTAGGTTCCAAATACTTATGGGAATTATTTGGTAAATTTTTAGATCCAAGTTGGATGATTTAAACTTGAAGTATCCATAATATCAACCTTGGGTTTTGAGAATACTACCTTAAGGATTAAAGCAAACTAGATCTGGAGGATCTAGGGTTTTGATATTTTTATGCCACCTAAACTTGGTTGGATTAGGGAGATCAAAGCTCACCTTGATACAAGGGATAGACCAGGTTATATAGATGATCATGGATTCAAGAGTTGGTCTTCGTTGTATTTGAGGTGATCTAGAAGTGTGACAAATTTTGTTGAAAATAAGGCTGCCATGGCAGATGTTTCATGAAGCCTCGTATACCATGCGGGTTTAAGAAGCACAAAGATCCAAAGGAAACAAATTAAGGGTGTATTGATAGACCATGTTTAGTAGGTCATAACCATGCAGAGAGTTGGTCAATAGAAGTTAACATATGGAGGTGATCTTTTGCCAGAGTAGGCAAGATGATAAGATTTGCAGAAAAAGATCATTATCGTGTCTAGAAAACCATCAAGGATGAGTGGGTCAAAGAAGATTTTAGCCAATGGAAAGAGTGGGCTTTGGCATTACTAATGATGAGTGCAAGATGGTTCAAGTACATTCTCAAGAATGCACATAGATTCGAATAAGTGGAGTCTCAAAGATTGAATCCAGATAAGGAATCAGATTTAGCTAGATTTGGCAGATTAGTGTATTTGGACTAGTATGAAAGAGGGAAAGATTTGGAGAGGATGCAAGGGTCCATCCTCATCATCAAGTGTATGATATTCAATGATATCTGGTGTAGAGGAGACCCATGCTTGTATTTGGTATTTGATGAGTTGGATGCTAGAATAAAGGATTAGTTCAGAATTGATCTTGGTTAAGTAGATTAGAGTGTCACTTAAGTGATTTAGGATAGATCCAGCTTAGGAGGCTTGTTTCAAGATTTGGTGATCTTAAACATTGGTTTGATCCTAAGGGATGAGATAAAAGATTAGCTCATGATACTTTCTAAGCAAACAAGGCAACCAGCAGATCTAGGCAATTCATCAGACAGCAGATCAAAGCAATTCATCAAACAAACTTATCCAACTACTCCTAAGGTTATCATCGAGACTAGCTTGAGGTAAGTATCGGTGGTTTGAAGAGGTTGTGCTGTGAAGTAAGGTAAGTACCTCTTGTTGCTTCTACCAAGATTGGAATCAAAGGGTTTTAGGAAAGGTTTTGGAAAACCTATTGATAAGAGTAGTTGAATGATCTGCCTTGAAAACATAAGGAGATTATATATAGGTCTCCATAGTTTTGTTAATAGAAACTAGTAAAATATTTTGTTGTGTCAAAGTCATCTTGGCTCGAGTTTGAAATGCCAGAACATTTGAGAAAATAAAAGATGAGCCAAGACATCTCTTTTGTAAAATAGTTTTTTCAGCTAGTGTTGAGGTAAGGATTATAGCAAATAATACACAATCAGTTGCATGAACATAAGAAAACAAGCATTTCAACATGTAACAAGAAAAAGTTTTTGTTACCCCTGATTTTTGCCTTTTTAATAACAAATAAGGGTTGCTGAAATTGGGATGTTACATGCAAAATCATGTCTCAAGGTTGTTTTCCAATGTAGATGTCACACTCAAAAGGGAGATGCAGGTGATATACGGAGAAAGAAAATTGAGGACTACTATCAACTTGATTGTCAACTGAAATGCCGAATTTTCTGTTCCTTGAGTTGATAATATGTAATAATTTTAAGTAGTTTGCATTTTATGTAATATCTAGATAAATCGTATAGGCTTTGTAGGCATTTAGTTGACGCCGTCCACACATAGTGGTAGACGGTACCATACCAGCGCTAGCCAGGTCAATTAGGGCATAATATCGGGCTTTGTTATTTGCTGGTCTTGTATTGGGCCAACGATGAACAGTAAAATATGTTCGCAAGTTTTACACCTTTTATGATATCAAAATGGGCTCTAGAAATGATGAAACCGTAAAAGTAATAGTTCGACAAGTAGGAGTTCTTAGTAACAGTAACATGCTATAACAGTAACAACCCGAAGGAGTAACAAGCCTAAATAGTAACAAGCTTAAATAGTAACATGTCGAAACAGTAACATGTCGAAAACAGTAACGGAGAAGAACATTAAAAGAGCCATAAATTTAAAAGTCCAAAACAGTAATAGGCCAGAACAGTAGCAGGCCAGGCCAGAAAAATGTCAGTTTTGTAGCAGGCCAGAATAGTAACATGCTGAATTTGCACCAGGACAAAATAGTAACAGACCAAGAAACTTACTAGGCCAGAATACTAATAGGAGAGAATATGAGTAGGCCATTTATGGGCCTTAACAGTAGTGCGCCAGGAAGTTTATGGGCCACAAAGGGTTACATAAATGGGCCCATTTCAAACAATGTTGGACTATGTTGTAACGGGCCAAAGCGAGATTGCCAAATGGTCCCATTTCAAAAAAGATAGGACGAAACAGTAACGGACCCTATAGTTTATGGGCCACACAAATGGGCCTATTTCAAACAGTGCAGGTCGAAATTGTGACGGGCCCAAAAGTTTATGGGCCACAGAGGGCAACACTAGTGGGCCCATTTCTAACAGTGTAGGAGGAAATAGTAATGGGCCCTGATACTATTGGGCTGTCTTAATGGGCCAGCCCACTTCATAATTATCCAGACTTGGTTGGGCCTCTCTTCTACAATGGTTTTAGTGACAATTAATGGCGCTACCTGTCCGTTAACAGTGTTCGCCACGTGGCACTTTGCATGACTTCAGAAGTCAATGCGGCTAGCGAATAGATCTATGACATAACGAATTTTCATGGCTAAAGGGTGCGATCCGCCACGGTCGGAAAAAACCATGGTAGATTCATTCGTGATGGGGCTTCTACCATGAAGGGAATCCATCGTAGAAGGCTTTTTAACCACAAAAAAGGGCCTGCAACCACGAAAATCGTCCGTTGTATAAGGACATTTTTCTTGTAGTGCTCGTCTTCCAAGTCCGAAGTTGCATTGGTAGTTGCATTTTACGAATTGGGTTTGTCCTATAAGGTGTTCTTGCACTTCTGGGTGTGGTGTTTCTTCGGTTTCTTAGATGATTGTGGTATGGCAAGAGCATTCAATAGTCCCGATGAATCATTGTCGGCATCTGCATATTTGCTTTTCGTCTATATCATTTCTCCGCACTTGGTAACTTTGTCGCATTTTAGATGATGCGGCAGTAATATGATTGGGATACCTGTGATGAAAGCTTCGATCACAGTTTGGTCGTTTACTCCTTCGCAGGAGTTTTTTGTGTCGATCCATCATCCGAGGAAATCCTAACAAGTTTCTCTCGGTCTTTGGGTGCACTGCTGCAAATCTCCGAACCAAGGACTGATTACTGCTCTATTATCTGTTTGGGTCAAGGGGACCTATGGAGACGGAATACTTGTCCTCTCTGATCAGTACCTGTCTTACACAAGTATTCCCTCTCCACAGGCCTAAAAATTAATTATAGTAAGTCCCAAATGATCCCAATCAATGTGCCACAATAATTACTGGATAATCTAGCTAACAAATTTGGTTGTCAGAAAGGTTCTATGCCTTTTACGTATCTTGGATTGCCTCTAGGTACCACTAAACCACAAATCATTGATCTCAAGCCTCTTGTCTGCCGTCTTGAAACGAAACTCTCTTCTAGCTCTAGTTTTCTGTCACAGGGTGCTCGGTTGTATCTCATCAACTCTTCCTTAGCCCCAATGTCCCTACATTTCCACTGCACTCTGGATCTTGGCCAGGGTTTAATGAAAAAGCTAGACATAATACTAAGGCAGTGTCTCTAGCGTGACTTCTATGATACTCCAAAATAGTCTCTTGCGTCATGGGAAATGGTCAGCAAGCTAAAATCATGTTGGGGAGGTGACCCCGGATAGGGTCAAGACGGGGGAAGCCAAAAGGAATCTCCCCGATCTTATGCCGAGTTACTGTTTATATCGGCCGAATCATGTAAAGGTTAGCCGAGATAAGCATGACCATGACGTTTACCAGAGGGGCTGTACGTTATTCGGTCGATGTACGAGTTAAGTCGGCCGGGCAAGTCCGAATAAGCCATAATGAAGGTGAAGGCCGAGCCGAGTTAAGCGAGGCAGGGCCGAATAACACAAAGCTTGCAGGAGAAGGAGGAGCCTAAAGTCAAACCCTAGCCTCGGGCTAGGGAGAATCTGAACAGAGCCAAGCTCAAAGGACAAGGCGCAGAGCAGCAAAAGAGCAGAAGAGGGTCACGGAGGTGACAGTCTTAGAACCTGAGGCATGCAGGTGGGGCTCTTTGGAACTTTGCCGTCATTAGAAGAGGGACACGGAAAGGAGCTCGCCGAGTTACTATATTGGGACAAGCATATTCCTCGAATATGCTTGCCACGTCAGCCCTAGAGGAGCCAAGGCACCCCTTTATAAGGAGAAGCTTGGACCCTTGAGGGGGGATCGGCTGATTCTACATTGTTAGGCTGGTAGAAGTTCATCATTTCTTCCTGCATACAGCTCAAGGAGCACTTGTAGTCCAAGAAAGGAGAAATAAAGACTTGTATGTTAGTCATTTGCGTGTAGAATTAACTACATCTTCCCTCCCCAGATCCCTCTAGCATCCATTGGCACCATACTTTAGCCTACCCTTGGCATCTGCCGTGCCACCACCACGACAGTTGGCGCCCACCGTGGGGCCAACAGCGGTGCTAGCTGGAGTCATGATCCGGACGGGAAACTTCATCCACACTGGCGAGCGCGTTGTCTCTGGCTTAGTCCGAAGATTTGATCTCTATGACTATGTCAGCGATAACGCATGCAGCTTTAGAGGAAAAACTCCTCCGCGCAATGGCGTCTTCATCAACTTGGGCATGCACCAGATCTACGTCGGCGTCGACACCTCCGGAGTTTATCCTCACCAAGTTATTGTTGCAGGAGAGCCCCCCCTTAGCTCCGCAAACGGTCCGCGTGGAGAACGCCCCGTCAACAGTGTCGAGGTGATGGTCGCAGCCGGGGTGCAGGCGAGAGTGGCAGGCGCCGGATCAAGCAAGGATCCGACGATGGGAGTACAGGTGACCACAATGCAGGCAGCTCCACCGCCCACCGAGGTAAATCCTTCGGCAGCCAACCCAGCCGAGGTGCAGGAGACAACCCCGAAGGCGCCGAGGGTAAGATGGCCACCTCTAGAAAGACCAGAAAATATTCTCCAGGCAACTATAGATAATCTGACTACTCCTGTGGCGCCAATAATTGATCCGGCTAATGCTTAGGAAGAATTAGAAGAAACCAGGCAAAAAGTACTTGTAGAGGCAAAAAAGGTGTCGGCATTGCGGGAGTCCCTAAACAGGACCCTATGAGAATATGCTAAGGCAAATAAGTTAGATGTTGCCCCTGAGCGGGTTGATGAGTTAAGGCTGAGAGGAAAAAACCTCATGAATGATATCAACAAAGAGCATGAAGCTCTTGAGGGAGATTCAGTCGATCTAGGTTTGCCGAGGTATAACACCTCAGCGAAAAACCTAAGGGCTGCAAATGCCACGGCACTAGAGTTGGAAGGGCTGACTGGTGAAGCCCGGCAAAAACAGCAAGAAAGAGTGAATGAGCTGGTGCGCATTGCGAACCAGCAAAATGAGGAAATGCTTAAGCCAGACCCGACAAGACCTGGTGCCTCACGTATGGTTCATTTGGCTGGAGCAGCACCTGCCCTTTCAGTGGCAGCTGCATCTTTACCCGGAAACAATGCGCGAAAAGACAGAGCGGTAACTTCAGGAAAAAGAAACAAGAAGATTGTACCGTATGATCTAGCAGTAGCTGAAAAGATCAATGAGAACAGAGGCAATGGAAGCCGAGATAACAATGGAGAAAGAAACCCCCACCGTGCCAACAGAGGCGACGGAAGCCGAGGTAACGGAGACCTCGGAAGAGGAAATCATGAGAACAATATCCCGGCGAAAGGAAGGAGAGATCCGCCGCCCAATCCACAGCCAAGGTATGAACCTCGGCAGGAAAGAGAAGTGAGACCAACTCGCCACAATCAGGCAAATGAGAGATACAATGATGGTTACTCAGATATGGAATATGCAGGTCATGGTGGGAATAACCACTATGGAATGCAGGAAAGAATTATGTACAGAGATTTGCCATCAAGTGATGCAAGACTAAAATTGGACTGGCTGTACCGGTCCGAGTTGTTAGAAGAGCAGTGTCCGCCGGGTCCGGCATGTTTCGGACCACGGATCATGGGCGAGCGGAAACTTGCGATGGGTAGTAAGATATGTCCCTTAAATGCTGGAAGGACCGGCCAGAGTATGGCTGAATAATCTTCCAGCAGGCAGTATCAACTGCTGGCTAGATTTTGAGGAAATGTTTGTCAGCAACTTTACCAGCACTTACAAGAGACCAAACAGGCCGCAGCAGCTTGCAATGTGCAAGCAAAGGCCGAATAAGATAGACAGAGAATTCTTGACTCGGTGGTGTAACCTCAGGAGTTCATGTGAGGGAGTTATAGAATCTCAAGCAATAGCTTGGTTCTCTCAAGGATGTCGTTATGCCAGTGTCTTGTGGCAGCGACTGCAAAGAGATATGCCAACTACTTTGGAAGAAACCATCAGGATAGCGGATTCGTATGCATTGGGAGATCCGAAGCAACCAGAGTTGATGTCGGTGGACCATCGGGAACATCAAGATCAATATGCAAGAGATGCGGCCGGATCATCGAGGCGCAATGAGTTCAGAGGTAGAAGAAGAGAGGGAAGACCGGATTACAGATATGCCTCCAATCAGGTGGCAGCGGTAGTGCAAGATGAGCCGAGTCACGGAAACAGTCAGCGGCAGAAAAATGGTCCTCAGCAATGGACACCAAGGAATGAAGGGAAGAGACAATGGACGCCAGAACACAAGAAGCAATGGCAGGAAAGGCCGAAGTACACGTTTGAGTCCATGTTGGATCAACCGTGTAAATTTCACACTCCAGACCCAGCCAAGCCGGCCAATCATACAACTCAGCAATGCGCCTGGATGAAAAATGCAATGGGGAACCAGGCAGGCATGCAAGCACCTTCCCATCAGGCACATCAGCAGCAGCCGCAATTGACTGGGGCAAATGCACAGCAGCTAGTGTTACCCCCTCCTCCCCCGAGGTATGATAACTCGGACTGGAGAGATGCAGTGCATCAAGTGATAAATCAGGGTCAGGATGGAAGGGCAAACCCCAGAAATAATGGACGGAATGATTAAAGGGACCATCACCAATCATACTGCGTGTTCACAATAGAACAACAAGACATGCAAAGTGTACAGCGCCGACATATGGAAGTGAATGCAGTTATGCCAGCAGTACCAAGATATGTGCCTTGGTCAGATCAAGAAGTAACTTGGAGCATAAAGGATCATCCCAAAATAATGCCGAATCCGGGGTCGTACGCACTCGTACTAGATCTGACATTTGTCGGAGCCAACATTAATGTGAAATTTTGAAAAATGCTCATTGACAATGGGAGCAGTATCAATATCATGTACAAGGATACAATGGATAAACTCTGAATATCGCAGAATATGCTGCAATCCACGAGAACCACGTTCCATGGAATAGTGCCGGGACTTTCGTGCGAACCCATTGGAAAGGTTCGAGTAGATGTGTTATTCGGCATAAGGGAAAACTGCAGAGCAGAAAATTTGGAGTTTGAGGTGGTGGATCTAGAGAGTTGTTATCATGCTTTACTCGGGCGGCCAGCATTGGCCAAATTCATGAGCAGATGCCACATAACTTACTTGAAAATGAAGCTACCCGGACCACAAGGGGTGATAACAGTAGCAGGAGATTACAGGAAGTCGATGGAATGTGCCTCGGCCGGATGAAACCTAGCCGAGTCATTGGTGATCGCAAGAGAAAAAAGAAGGATTCAAGAGGTAGCGGCTCTCTCTCAGTCGGCGAAATTGAATATGCCGGCATTGGCCAACCCACATGGAAGCGTTTCCTTCCAGCCGACTAAAGAAACGAAAAAAGTACATATAGATGAGCAATTCCGAGAACGCACCATCACTATTGGTGCCGTCCTAGGTGCCAAATAGGAAGGCGAGCTCACCAACTTCCTCCGTGAGAATCGGGACATCTTCGCATGGTCAACTCAAGACCTGCAAGGTGTGACGAGGGAGTTGGATGAGCACTCTTTGCATGTAAGTCCAGGAGCAAGTCCGGTGAAGCAACCTCTCCGCCGCTTCGCCGAAGACAGGAGAAAAATAATAGGGGATGAGATAGCTCGGCTCCTTGCGGCCGGGTTCATCATGGAAGTGCTTTATCCGGATTGGCTATCAAACCTGGTGTTAGTAGAAAAGAAAAAGGACGATCCAAATGTAGCCGTTGTATGTCGAATGTGTATTGATTACACGAACCTGAACAAGGCGTGTCCCAAAGATCCTTTTCCATTATCCGCAAGGATCATCCCAAAATAATGCCGAATCCGGGGTCGTACGCACTCGGTTTTCTCGTATCTAGCCGAGGTATAGAGTCCAACCCAACCAAGATAAGAGCGATAGAAAGGATGGAATTGCCGAGATGTTTAAATGACGTACAGAAGTTCACGGGTTGCCTGGCCTCGCTTATCCGATTTGTATGTCGGCTGGGAGAGAAGGCGCTACCACTATATCAACTGATCAAAAAATCTGATAAGTTCATTTGGACACCACAAGCAGATAATGCATTTCATAAACTGAAGAAGATGTTGGTCATAGCACCAGTCTTAGCCTCTCCATTGTCAAAAGAGCCTATGTTACTTTACATAGCCACCACAAACAGAGTGGTAAGTGCGGTGATCGTTGTGGAACGAATTGAAGATGATAAATCAGTACAAAGGCCGATATATTACCTAAGCGAGGTACTATCAGCCTCAAAACAAAATTACCCATATTATCAGAAGATGGCATATGGAGTATACATGTCGGCAAAGAAACTTAAACATTACTTCGGAGAGCACCCAATCAAAGTGATCTGTGAAGCGCCCATAGCCGACATATTGAGCAACAAAGATGCAAGCGGCCGAATAGCAAAATGGGCAATTGAATTGTCACCTTATGCTCCGCAATTCGATAGGCGAGATGCAATCAAGTCTCAGGCTATGGCCGACTTCTTCGTGGATTGGGCCGAGGTACAATATGAGCCACCATTACCAGGACAATGCACTTCGACGGTTCCAAGCTGAGAAATGGCTTGGGGGCAGGGATAGTGTTAACCTCGCCAAAAAGGGATCAGCTGAAATATGTGCTGAAAATACATTTTGCCGCATCAAACAATGTAGCCGAGTACGAAGCACTCGTCCATGGATTGAAGGTGGCAAAAGAGATTGGAATACGCCAGATCTTATGCTACGGAGATTCAGATCTAGTAGTACAACAAGTATCAGGAAATTTGGATGAGCTAGATGCCAATATGGCCTTATATAGATTCCATGTGCAAAAACTCAGTGGATACTTCGATGGATGTGAATTTCATCATATACCTCGGGCAGAAAATGACGCCGCAGACACGCTGTCAAAACTCGGATCAACCAGGCAATCAATTCCCCCAGGTATCGCCCTAGAGCACCTGAGAAAACCATCAATAACACCATCACCAGATTCCGAACCCATCTTTATCCCGGCGAAATCAAGAGAAGATAGTATGCCGATGGAAGTTGACAAAGAATGTAACCCGGAGTTTCTGAAAGTGAACCCGGCCGATGCACGGATGGATATGGAAAAATCTGAGGTGGTTATGTCGGCGGAAAATATGGAAATAGATAGTGGGATTATCCTAGAGAAAATCATGCCAACATGGGCGCAGCCCATATTTTCTTTCCTTAAGGATGCGACTTTGCCGAATAACAAGGTACTGGCTAGACAGACAGTGAGAAGGCCAGGAGCGTCACAAGCGTGCTGCAAAGATGTGTGGATTCGGCGGAAGGCCAGGAGATTCTCCTAGATATACATCAAGGAGAATGCGGGCGTCACGCTTCGTCCAGAGCATTAGTGGCCAAAGCATTCATGCATGGATTTTATTGGCCAACAGCGTTGAAAGAGGCCAAAGAATTGGTGGAAAAATGTAATGGTTGCCAGAGATATGCCAGCAAGACACATATGCCATCGTCCGAGTTAAAAACGATACCAATTACTTGGCCGTTTTCTGTATGGTGCCTAGGTATGGTGGGACCATTCAAGCCGGCCCGGGGCGGGATGACCCACATTTTAGTCATGGTCGACAAATTCACAAAGTGGATTAAAGTGAAACCAATAAAAAATGTGATGGACCAACAGCAGTAAAATTCCTCAAAGATATTATCTTGAGATATGGTTACCCACAAAGTGTTATTACAGACAATGGCACAAACTTTGCTGAATGGGCCTTTGCTAGATTCTGTCAAGAAAAACACATAAGACTATATGTCGCCTCGGTGGCTCACCCAGCATCTAATGGGCAAGTAGAAAGATCTAATGGAGTAGTATTGTCCGGAATAAAACCCCGACTCGTTGAACCACTGCAAAGGTCGGTAGGGTGTTGGATCGAGGAACTACCAGCAATACTATGGAGCCTCAGAACTATCCCAAACAGGTCAACGGGGTATACCCCATTTTTTCTGGTATATGGAGCAGAAGCCGTGCTTCCAGCCGACATAATACATGACTCGCCAAGAGTTACCCAGTATACAACCGCTGAGGTAAATGAGATAGCTCGGCAAGATGATGTCGATCTGCTAGAAGAAGCCAGGGAGTTGGCACTATCAAGATCAGCTATTTATCAGCAAGACTTACGACAATATCACAACAAGAAAGTCAATCCAAGAGTGTTTAAAGAAGGAGATTTGGTTCTTCGGCTAGTGCAACGCACATCCGGCATGCACAAACTATCGCCTCCATGGGAGGTACCATTCATCGTGAGCAAAGCACTGCACAATGATGCATATTACCTAATTGATGCTCAGTCATCAGAAAAGAACAAGGCAAACAAAGCCAGCGAGGAATCGAAAAGACCATGGAACATAGCTTTACTTCGTCCATTTTACTCGTAGGAGTCATCTATGATACGTTGTAATGTGATGCTTCAGGTCAAAGTATCGACTATGTATTAAACCTCGGCACCTTGAGCAGTGACTCGGGGACTGCCCCCATGTTATTTCTCATTTTGGGTTATGTATTAAACCTCGGCACCATGGGCAGTGACTCGGGGACTGCCCTATGTTATTTCTGATTTTGGGTTATGTCCTAAACCTCCGCACTTTGAGTTATGCACTTTGATCAATGATACAGGGACTGCCCAACCTTATTTTTTATTCCTGAATTATGTGTTAAGTTTCATAACCTCGAGCAGGGAACTCGGGGACTATGACGTATTATCCCTTATCACGTATTAGGTATTAAAACGTCAATCTCTAGAGAACTGACCAGGGAATTGCCTCATGATTGTCTCCTGTTACAAAAATGGGTATTAAACTTCGGCACCCCGAACGATGGGTCAGAAGCTACCTAGAAAGATATTATTTCTCTTTCCTCAAATATGGGCTTCGGGATTTATAGATTGAATAAAGATCAAGAACACAATGGTAGAGTCATCGAATTTATACAGGCCAGGCAATATTAATGCCGAACTAAGATGGCTGAAACGAAAACACACAATCCGAACTTATGAGATTGAAGGCCACCAAAGCAAAGATTTAAACCAACAAGATCTATTTAGATAGACAAACAACGATTACCATCATAGGTGTCTCAACGGAAAAAGGCAAAAGAGAGTTCATACCACACAGAGAGTCGGACAATTGTTTCACACACAGCATACACCCGGCATACCGGGGATAAGAAATAACTTAAAGTTTTTTGAACCTAAGGGGCAGCGCCTTGGTCAGGCACTAGGCGCTCCGAGGTAGACGGCACCTCGGCCGAAGTTGCTTCGCCCTCCATAGAACCAGGAGCGACTTCGGGGGAAGCCCGGGGCTGTTGAGAAACATTAGCTTGAGCTTGAGAATGCTGAGTCCCTTCGGAAGATGATCGCGCGTCGCCGTCCCCATCCGAGCTTGCGCTGGAATCACCAGAAGTGTCCGAGTCGCCCTCACCCTCGTCCTAGTCGGCCGAATTATTATCAGAGGCATATTCGACTTCGACGTCATCCGCCGGGTTAGGAAGGAAACTCGGCCCTTCAATCAAGTTATGCATGTCAGCATACTGAACAAGCTGGAAGGCACGAGCTTGTCGGCGAGCGACGAATTCCGGATCCTCAACCCAACGGGTGCCAGTGCGCAAGTTTATCAAGGTATCGAGCGAAATATCCTCGTACCATGACAAAATGACTGTGAGCGCCATATCAGCACCAGCTCGTCCAGCGGACTCCCTCTAGAGATTTAACTGGTTCTGGGATGCCATTAATCTTTCTACCAATATCTTGATCTCATAAATATCAGGAGTTCCAGAAGTATTCGGCCAGAGAACATGGTAGGCCCGAATGGTGGCTTGCACCAAATCCCTGCCCATAATCTTCATCGGACCAACAGTAGCACCAACGGCGACCAAGAAATCTTCCATCGAGTATTCTAGGCTCGCATCTGCGGGAACACCTCGGTGCACGCGAGCATTAATGACCGCTCTAGAGCTCATGGGCTTAGCTCCCAGAAAATGGTCTACGCAGAATAAAAGTATATCACTCAAAAGTAAGAAAGAGAAAAAGATAACTCGGCCACGGTCAGAGACTTATGATGAATATAGCTCAGCATTTTCTGAAGATCTTGAGCCCAATCAACCTTGGTCTTCTCAAAGTGAGTGATCTCCTTGCTCATCGTCCGTGTCTTAAGTTCGGCAGCCTCGAGGAGTTCTTTATTTTTCTGCAATTGCAGAGATAGCCGATTCTTCTCTTCGGAGAACTCCTGGTCAACCTTCTCTAACTCAGACTTCTGAGAGAGCATGAGGGACTCAACCTCGGCGTGCAAGCGAATTATCTCGTCATCTTTCTCTTTCAGCTGCGCCGAGTGAGTAGCGGCTTGCTCTAAAAAATGCAGGATCATATTAGGCATGGGTATGCATTCTTGATGTGACGCCGCAAGAGTTTGTAACTCGGCTATACCAAAGCCAAAAGGTTAAAAGGAACCCGGGATAAGTTTTGAACAGAAATCTGTAAAGAGAAAGGGTAACCAACCTTCCAGGGCCTTGACTTTCTTCTCAAGAAGGATATTAAGATTGTTGATATTACCTATTTACCAGCAAAATGAGCTAACACCTCAAGTCGAAAATAATAAGAACTTCAGGGACAATACAAAAGTTTGTTAACTTACCATCTTTCTTCACCACGGGAACAACTTTTTCATACTTATCTTGCAATTTCTTATTTGCGAAAAGCAGCGTTTGGAATTCGGCGGTCCGCCGATCGTGCGCAACCTAAGCGACAAAATAAATAGCAGTGGGATACTCGAAGCTAAGGCAGATCCGAATCAAGCAAAGCTTAACTCGGACCTAGGTGGCTGGATATTCGAAGCTAAGACAGATCCGAATCAAGCAAAGCTTAACTCGGACCTAGGTGGCTGGATATTCGAAGCTAAGACAGATCCAAATCAAGCAAAGCTTAACTCGGACCTAGGTGGCTGGATATTTGAACACTAGGACAGATCCGAATCAAGCAAAGCATAACTCAGATCTAGATGACTGGATACTCGAACACTAAGACAAATCCGAAACAAGCAAAGCTTCATAAAACTTCCAAACGAATAACGAGTTATTCGGTTGCAAGCTTTGGGGACTAGAGTATGTATAGTATCATTAGAATGACTAATCAAACGTCAATAAAAACAATTACCACGTTCATCTATCGCTATCAAGCACGATCTTGGCAGCCAGATGCAAGAGACTGCTGATGTCGGAGAGTTGAAATGGCTGACTGCTTGGATTGCCCTCGAGCTGATCAGCAACATTCCAATTATTGACATACTCAACCAACGAGCCGAGGCTATTCCCACTCTCAGTACAAGTCAGGACTTTACCTCGGACGCGTTGTGTGACACCCAACGCCGCGTGACTCTTGTGAAGAGTGAGCTGAGTACCAGTGGCCGGGGTGACAACGGTCTTGGTAGAGGAAACCCCCTTGCGGAGCGCATCAGCAATTGTAGGTTGAGAAGAGCTAGCAAGCCCTTTCTGAGACGAGGGAGGTTTGGTGATGACGACCTTCTTGGACTTAGAAGAGGCATTGGTAGGAGCCGTTACCTCGGCACTAGGGGTGATGTCTTTGGAAACAGGAGGAACTATAGTTTCTGAGGGCGCCGAGATGGTGATATCCTCGGCTGGAGTTGGAGTTGTGGTTGAAACTGCGTGGGCCAAAGGAGTCTCGGGGGAAACTCCAGGGTTCACGATGGGGGCAGCTGGTTTGGATGGAGGATCAACCGTCCGGGTTACGTTGGCATTAGCAACGGTAACCACAGGTGCATCTTGCCGGGGTAATGTCTGACTCGGAGCGGGAGGAGAGTCCACGCGAGCAGGACTAGGAACTCTAGTATCTTCAGGAGGCGGAGGAGAAGGCAGTCGATTAGTATGACTCGTCATGCTTGGACCACTGGGCTTAACAGAAAGTGGAGCGCTGCAAAAGCACAGAAAGTCAAATCAAAGGACGGAAAAAGAGAAACAAGAAATACAAATGAAAATGAGCGTACCCAGTAACTCCGGAAGGTGCTGGGATGACTTTTTAGTTCGCTTCTTGGGAGCGGCTTCGGAGGCACCTATTGGAGCGGCACGCTTCCGCGAGGTAGCAGGAGGTTGGGAGGCGAGACGCTCAGCGTCGTGCACCTGACTGGCCTGATTAGCTGGGGAAGTAGAAGCCAGAAATGCATAAGAGATAGGCATTGCGGCAACTACCTCAAGAATTTGGACGTCGTCCGAATCACCTTCCTCCTCGTGAGCCGAGGTCTTGCCACGAGCACGAGCCGGAGCGAGGTCCGACTTGGGAATGAACTCCTCCGATTCAGGTTCCCCGCTATCCAGGGTGTTCCGATCCACGGTCCACGGGAGGGCCAAAACCTCGGCATCTTCAATCTTCTGCTCCGCAAATCTCTGCAAGAAAAGAGACAAAGGAATTAGCAAAAGGAATCACAAACGCAATTGGGGGGCAAAACATAAACGCGTGAACTTACCTCGGGAGGGGGATTCCCGCAGGTGAACGGCTTCAGTCCGCAAGTCCAATCCTCCGGCATCTCCGTCTTAAAGATAGCTCGGACACGCTTGAAAGTAAGATAATTATCGAGCTCAACCATTGAGACTCGGTTGGGATCAAGGGGACCACTCATATAGCAGAGCTTGTGCGTGCGTTGCTGAAAAGGGCAGATCCGGCTGCTGACGAAAGTGGTCATCAGATCCTCGCCACATAGCCCGGCGCGGATCAGCTCCTTCAGCCGAATCTCAAAGGCCTCGGCCAGAGCATGGATCTTCCTGGGATTATAAGTCCAGTTCTTCTTGGAAGGGGGGCCGATGGAGAAAGCAGGGAGCCGAATCTTGTCTTCTATCCCAGAATTCTTGACATAGAAAAACAATCTATGCCATTTCTTGCATAACTCAAGACCAGCAACGCGAGGAAACTCAGATTTCCTCCGAGGTGTGATCGACGCGGCTCCACACTGGGTATGCAATTTCTCGGAAGGATGAAGGGATTTGTCTGGAATGACATTGGATCGGATCTGGAAGAACTTGGACCATACATGCACAGACGGCCAGAGGCCGAAGTATCCTTCCGAGGACGAGATAAAAGCGGATAGAGAAGCAATGGCGTTAGCCGGAAGATGATGCGGCTGCAGGCCGAAGTAATCAAGTAATTCCCTAGAAAAATCGCTAAGGGGAAGACCAAACCCGCGAGCGAAATGGGACATAAAGACGACGTACTCGCCTTCGTTAAGAACGGGAGAAGATTCGCTGCTGGGTAAGCGACGGGCTACCTCGGCATGAATCCGGCGAGTTCTAATCAACCACTCAACCTCTCGACAGGTAACGGTGGAACCTTGCCAGGAGCCCCGCTCTCGACCAGACGCTGCATCGTCATCCTCGATGAGCGCGCCGCTAACTGAGCTTGACATAGGGTCGCCGAAGGAGTCCACGGACGAGGAACTAGAGGTGGAGCAAAGCCTAGAGGTGCAAGGCCCCGTCGTGGTCCTAGGCGAAAACGGCGGCGGAGCGGAAAAGGAACCTCCGCGGAGAACCTAGAGAGCGGCAGACGCGTCTAGAGAAAAATCTAGGCAATGAGACAACAGAGAAACTCACCGGCGACAGCGACGGAGCAAGCGTACGGGGATGAGGTTGACGGAGCAGAGGAATTAGGGCCTCGCTGTCGAAGATTCCGACGAGCGCGCGGCCGCAGAAGCGCGAACGGGTGCAAGGGCGAAAGGAGGAAGAAGGGCAATGGAGAGCGGAGGAGGAAAGTAAATCCTCTAGCCCATGCCCCTCTTTATAACCGCGTGGCCTTGGTGGTAGTGGGATCGTGCGTGCGGGCACTAACCGTGTAGATCATGTATGCGGCGTAACCGCTCGCGGCTGAGTGGAGCCACACCGATGACCACACGACGCAGGAGAGGATCAGGCCTCCTGACCGATGCGGTGCGCGAGGCGTCGTAGTGCTGACGCGACAGGCGCAGTAATCACTGTAGCGTTGTCAGCAGGAATTGTAGAGGAACAAAAAACTAGAGAAATAATGATGAGTGTTACACGTAGGATGAGGCGTACACAATAAGCTACACGGATACCTCGAATAGTAGAGAGTAACTCGGAAATGAGGAGAGATGAGTATTGGGAAACTGATGTGGCCCAGCCGAGGTATGGACGGGACAACACCAGCTTCAGGGACTAATGTTGGGGAGGTGACCCCGGATAGGGTCAAGACGGGGGAAGCCAAAAGGAATTTCCCCGGTCTTATGCCGAGTTACTGTTTATATCGGTCGAATCATGTAAAGGTCAGCCGAGATAAGCATGACCATGACTTTTACCAGAGGGGCTGTACGTTATTTGGCCGACGTACGAGTTAAGTCGGCCGGGAAAGTCCGAATAAGCCATAATGCAGGTGAAGGCCGAGCCGAGTTAAGCGAGGCAGGGCCGAATAACATAAAGCTTGCCGGAGAAGGAGGAGCCTAAAGTCAAACCCTAGCCTCGGGCTAGGGAGAATCTGAACAGAGCCAAGCGCAAAGGACAAGGCGCAGAGCAGCAGAAGAGTAGAAGAGGGTCACGAAGGTGACAGTCCTAGAACCCGAGGCATGCAGGTGGGGCTCTCTGGAACTTTGCCGTCATTAGAAGAGGGACACGGAAAGGAGCTCGCCGAGTTACTATATTGGGACAAGCATATTCCTCGAATATGCTTGCCACGTCAGCCCTAGAGTAGCCAAGGCACCCCTTTATAAGGAGAAGCTTGGACCCTTGAGGGGGGATCGGCTGATTCTACACCGTTAGGCTGGTAGAAGTTCATCATTTCTTCCTGCATATAGCTCAGGGAGCACTTGTAGTCCAAGAAAGGAGAAATAAAGATCTGTATGTTAGTCATTTGCGTGTAGAATTAACTACATCTTCCCTCCCAGATCCCTCTAGCATCCATTGGCCCCATACTTTAGCCTACCCATGGCATCTGCTGTGCCACCACCACGAAAAATCATGTGGGGGGCTAGGTATTGTTAACTTTTCAGAAACAAAATTCAGCTTTACTTATCAAGTTCCTAGATAAATTTTACAACAAGATTGATGTGCCGTGGGTGTTTTCGTGGTATTGCCGACGAGTACGCCATGGAGGGGTCCTCACAGTGCGTGTTTAGAGACGTGGGGGACGGCGGATGGTTGACGGGCACGAGGTAACACAGCTTACCCAGGTTCAGATCCCACAACGGTGGCGGAATCCAACTCCTGCTATAAATCACTATAAGGGCAATACGTCGAGTTACAGAGATAGCTTCGCTGTGCGAGGTGTATGCTAATCGCTACTTGGTCGTGCCCTAAAGGCTCCCATAGGCCCGACTTATACAGTCGCCAGGTCTAGGTTTACAGGGAAAAGTCCTAGCCGGACAAGTTACAGAGTCCTACACCGTCTATTATTAGTCTTGTGTGTCTTGTACTCCAAGGCTTTGGGTACGTCGGTGACTCCGCCATAGCCTTCCTTTATTCGGCATGGGCCTCCCTTCTAGATCCATCTAATGGGCCGTCCAGCAGTCCATAGGCCTTGCTACCAACTGTGGGCCACCCGGGTTATCCGGATAGGAGACATGCTATGAGGATACCCATATAGCATATCCCCAACAGTAGCCCCCGAAGAACTCCGAGATCTTGCGCCGTCTTGCCTCTTCACGTGGAATGCTCTGTCTAGATGGATGTTGGCAAATCATCAAGCAATATCTTGTAGTCCTCCCAAAGAACCCTGCAAGGTTTTCTCCATCTTCAACTTGTAAGTCGGAGAAATGCTGAATCTTTCATCGTACTCTTTTGTAGATGGACTGGATCCGTCCATGCCAGAATCTTCTGATGTGATGGCTCATCTGCCTATGTCAGCTAGGGCGACGTAGACGTAGGTCAGCGATGCCTCGTAACTCACACATGCAGAGAACACAATCATGTCCAATTTCCCCGCGCGAGCGATACGAACCATTGGCGGCGACGGTTGGGACGTGGCGAAATTTCCGCGCACGTTCGCGCACACGTCGTCTACGCGGCAACCGTTCGATCAAGCTGCACGAATCTCGATCCTGGAGATCATAAATAGTAACTGCGATGGAATTTTTACTTTTCACCTCATTCTCTCTTTGCATCGTCTTCTTCCTCAAGCGAGCGCCGCCTCGAGCTCTCCGTGCAACCTCCAAAAAAAACCTAAATCTCAATCTCGCCAGTCACTTCCAAACTCGCGCAATGGCCAGCAGCAGTTCTGCTCCCTCGATGGCGGCGTCAGGCGAAGCCGCGGAGAAGCCGGCGAGCTCCGTCGTCGTGCCCCCAGAGGGCCTGGTCATCCCTATCTCCGCGGTGGTCGAGACCACCGGCGGCGACCATAATCCGGCGGCGCTAGAGCTGCTGGAGGAGGACAACGACTCCCACAAGGGCGATGGGCGCGGTTCGGATATCACGGACCGCGACATCAAGGAGCTAATCTTAGAGGGCTATCTCCCCGCGATGGAGGGGCTCGCCTGGTGGGCGGCTCCGGTCGGCGAGGTCACACCTTCTCCCCAAGCCAGAGAAAAGGTGCACCTCAAAGCACAATTGGTACGCGGCGCTACCCTGCCGATCTCTAACTTCTTCCTTTCCATCTTGAACCACTACCGAGTCCAGTCCCAAAATCTTTCTCCCAATAGTATCCTAGCGCTCAGCAATTACGCGGCGCTCTGCGAGGGTTACTTAGGGATTAAGCCTAGGCTAGATCTCTTTGTGTATTTCTTCACCGTCAAGCATGAAGCCAGAGCCAGCAAGGACGAACTTAGAAATTGTGGCACCATAAGCTTCAAGATCCGTCCTGTCCGGCGGTTCCCCGACATCGTCGGCCACGAGTCCTACAAGAACTGGCAGCATACTTACTTCTATGGCCCAGATATCCCTCTGGCCGGCCAAGAAGTAACGTACCCAGACTTCGTCGATGGAGCCGCCGCCAAAACTTCGAGATGGAGATCCTAGGCCTCCCTTCCCTCCGACATCGATGCTTCCCGCGCCATAAGGCAGATAGAGTGGTTCGTAGAGACAGGTTTGACTGGCTTGGACCTAGCCATGTGCTGGTTCATCAGGCGAGTCCAACCTCTGCATCACCGTGCGAAGTTGATGCACGAGTATACTAGCGATAGAAGGGATAGTCTCCGCATCTCCGTGGACAATTTCTCGAGCGACTCCGTGAAGCTCCGTCTTAAGGACATCGTCAAGGCGAAGGACAAGAAGAGTGGCTTCACCATCACCTACGACATGTTCGTAGACAGCATGTGCCCAAAGGTAACTGTTTATCTTCCGTGTATGACATATACTCCAATTCTTCCGTCTAGCTATTTTCATCTCATCTAACACGGTGGTTCTTCACCTTACAGCTTAGCGACATAGATGAGGATAGCATGGCTCCTCAAATCTATGATCCAAAGATGAAGGAAGTCACTGTCATGTCCGACGACGATGCTCCATTGGCACGAAAGTGGAAGAGCTCCACCTCTGACGCTACCGACGGAGGCAAGAAGAAGAAGACGGAGGGTGGAGCCTCCAAAAAGACTACCGCCGCCCTGGAGGCGGAGAAAAGAAAGACTATCGGGATCCCCTTTGCCAAAGCACCCCCTCTTGTGTAAGCTTCTTTCTCTCTGACATTGTCTATTTATCTGTCTTGTTCCTGTACTTATGCATTTAGCACGTTTCACGAAAAAAGCTATGACCAGCTTGAAGAAGACCTCCAAAACATTGGGGGCTTCTAGAACCATCAAGGACATGCTGCATCGCGACGCATCTCCCGCCATTGCCCCTGCTACTCCCAGCGTCAAGCCCTCCTCCGCTCCGACAAGCTCACAAGCCAAGGAAGCATCTGGACCTTCCGCCATGGAAGTGGACTTAGGTGCCTCTATAGAAATTGCTATCGTCGACGAGCAGGCGACGCAGGAGAGTGCCGCATACCCAATGGCTGAAGCTCCGGCTAAGGATGCCATCGGTGGCGGTAAGGCGGTGGTGGAAGCTGGTACTTCTGCCGTAGGCGGCGCCCCCGCACCCAAGAAAACCATAGAGTATCCGAAGATAGTCTATCCGGTACTTACACCAGGTAGCACTGCTCTGGTTCTAGGTGCGGGGCCGACATCTCCGACGTGCGGTCTAGAGGTGCTCCTCCGACAAGCAGAGATCTTGCAAGGAAATAGTGTATCCTTTGGCAAGCTGCTGGCCGAGAGTGCTACAAACCTCAAGATCATTGCACTTGTAAGTTTTATTTGCCTTTTGAATTTCATATGAGTATCCCACTATAGCCCCCGAGGATGTAGACGGAAAACCATAAGTCTTTGCTTCTAGATGCTCTAAGAATGACTAAGCTAGAAAACTTCTCACTGTAGCCCCCAAGCATATAGGTGGAATGAATTATTCCGACAAGATGCTTTAAGAGTAGCATACGCAGTGGTTATAAATTTCAATAATGTAGCCCCCAAGCCTCTAGTTGTAACTGAATTAGTTCCGACTAGATGCTTAAAGAAAAGCTAAGCATACTTCCGAGTTAAAAACTTTATACTGTAGCCCCCAAGCTTCTAATAGAGAACTGAATCAGTTCCGACTAGATGCTTAAAGAACGAGAATGCTCGGAGGGGCATGGCCAACGACAAGTACCAGAAGATGTGCGGGGACCTGGAAGCCGAAAAGGGTAAAACTGCCTTCTTGAAGGAACAAATCATCAAGAGCAAGTGTCTGTTTTTCCTTTTCGTTTCGTATTCCGACTTATACTTGTGTATTCTCCGAGTACTCACTATGTACTTTTCTTTATCCGACTTGCAGAAACCATTGCCAAGGCTAAGGACATTGTCGAGCAATCCAAGCACATTCAAGAGCTGGATAGAGAGAACGAAATCCTTAAGCAGGAGAGGAAGGACATGCTGAAGATGCATGAGGAGTCAATGAAAGCCCTGCAGGACCACGCCACCAAAGAGATGAACCGCTTGAAGGAGTAGATCTCGATCTAACAGATCAGAAGAGAGATGCCGATGAGCAGAATCAGCGCCATCATGAGGCGTACAAACTCCTCCAACAGGAACGGGACTCCTTGGCGGATACCCTCTGGCAAGCTGAGGCTAGCATCTTCAGTAAGTGATTCTCCGTCTTGGATTTCTATAAGCTGGATACTCTGAATTTTTGAACTCATGTACTCCTTGTCGGAATTTGCAGCTCCTATGGGTTTAACCCGTTCGCCTCCTCTAGCAAAGGAATGCATGGTTCTTGCCGGCAACTTTATCAACACCGCCATCGCGCAAGCCAAAGAGATTGCCAAGCCCCTCCAAATCAACATCAAGGCATCGGACTCTGTGGCGAAGTTCTCGGAGATCCCGCGCCGAGCCCCCGAGCGTATCACAAGCTGGAAAGCTTCATCTGCGCAGGCCGGTGCAAGGATGGCGCTGTCAATGGTGAAGGCACATTACGAAGATGCCGACATCGACACGGTGACCTCTGGCATTCCCGACATAGATGACGATGGCAAAGCGATTAATCACGAATCCATCTTGTCGTCACTCACGGGCTATGACACCAGAGTTGCCGAGTTAGTCGACATTAACGTCTTCATGCCGATGAACACCATCGATGGCGGCAACCAAAGCTCCTCCGAGTCCCTTCACACTGCCGACTTTGAGGGTGATTCTCCTGCTGCCGATGACGCTGCTTCCAAGTCGCCTACGCCAAAGGAATGGAAAACAACTTGTAATATTTTCTTCACCTTTGATGCGTATTCGGGAAAAACTATGTATTAACTTAAGGCGGAAAACAATGTTGTATGTCCTGCTACTTAAGAACTAGTTTCCAGCATGTATATATTTTTAAGCAAGTGCTGGCTTATCCATTACTTTGGTTCTTATGGTTGACTTTTCGTGAGTCGGAAGACTCGTTGTCAGAACCATGCGCTCAGGTGATGATGCCCAATGGCACCGTTAATAACCTAAGCACAAAATCGCCGACAATAAGTGCCGAAAGTCACTACTCCAGAATCCACATAAAAACGACAAAGAACGTGTAGACCAGAAAACTTAAGCTAACGCCCGTAGGCGGAATTTTCACAAGTGCAATCGCAAAGCTTGTGCATAAAGGTTTTATATGATCCAAAAATGAACACTAAAGGAGGTAATAGACTCAGAAATATGAGTGAACAAGAGAGCTTTATTTCATTGATCATATAAGAGGTACACAATTACATAAAAATGCTAAATGTAAAAAGGACATAGCTGTGTTATGTTCCATGGCCGATCAAGCTCCGGGTAGTCATCATCTGGGTCACGTCGCTTACGCTTATGATCCCCGTTGGGTCTATCCTTCAGTTCACGATTGTCAACGAGGTAGTAAGACCCATTGAGCAGCGCCTTGATTATGATGAACGGTCCTTCCCATGGCGGGGATAATTTGTGTGACTTCTTCTGCTTAAGTCGGAGCACCAAATCCCCCTCTTTAAACGAGCGATGCCGAACACGGCGACTATGGTAGCTGCGTAGCTTCTGCTGGTAGATGGCGGATCTTTGGCATGCCAAAACGCGCATTGTGTAGTATGTCGGAAGGTAGGATTGTTTGTGCTCCATATACCATGAAGTAAGGGGTGTAGCCGGTGGATCTATTGGGTGTAGTTCGTAAACTCCACAACGCAGATGGCAATTCTTCCGCCCAGGCTCCAGCTGCTCTATGTAGCGGTGCCTCAAGACGTGGCTTGATTCCTTGCAAAATTAATCCATTGGCTCGCCCAACCTGACCATTGTATTGTGGATGTGCCACAGATGCAAGGTCAATGCGGATGCCCTTCTCCCAACAATAAGCCTCCACTTCTTCGAGTGACAAGTTGATGCCGTTGTTGGTGATAATGCTATGTGGGAGACCAAATGTCACCACTAGATCCTGGACAAACCTGAGGGCAGTTGCCCCATCAAGCTTTCTAATGGGTTTAGCTTCTATCCATTTGGTGAATTTATCAAATGCTACTAGCAGATGCGTAAACCCACATGGTGCCGTCTGTAACGGTCCCACCATGTCTAGCCCCCAGACTGCAAACGACCAAGTTATTGGTATTGTTCGCAATTCATCAGCAGGAACATGTGGTTGTCGGGCATAATACTGGCATCCCATGCATGTCTCAACCAGCTTGTCGACGTCCGCCTTCGCGGTCAGCCAGTAGAATCCTTGCCAGAAAGCTTCTGCGACCAACGATCGAGGAGCAGCGTGATGCCCGCAATCTCCGAGATGGATTTCACGTTGGATTTCCATACCTTCTAGCTGGAAAACACACTTTAGGTATACACCAGTAGTGCTCCTTTTGTAGAGTTGTCCATTGATTATGGTATAACCCTTTGCTCGTCATACTATTGGCCGTCTTTCGACCTCGTCATCGGGCAATGTTCCGTGTTCGAGATATTCTATGAACGGTTTTGTCCAAGCCGGAGGGACCTTTGCCACCATGTGGACGAAAGAATCAACTCTATCCGGATTGTCGATGTTGGCTCCCTTCACGGATGGTGTACGTAGATGCTCTAGGAAAACTCCTGGCAGAATTCTTTTGCGCCCTGATCCAAGCTTAGATAGAAGATCAGCCGCCTCGTTTTGCTCCCTAGGCACATACTTGACTTCGTAGCCCAAGAAGCTCTTGGCTATCTCGTCCACTTCGTCTCGATATGCCGCCATCATAGGGTTCCGCGCATTCCAGGTGCCAGCCACCTGCTGTGCAACCAAGTCGGAATCTCCAAAGCAAACTATGCACTTGATGCCAATATCCTTGCCTACACGTAGTCCGTGAATGAGTGCTTCATACTCCGCCATGTTGTTCGTAGCCTTGAAGTGGATATGCAGAACATAGTGTAGCTTGTCTCCTGTTGGTGACTGTAGCAATACACCAGTCCCCAAGCCGTTGAGTAGCTTTGATCCGTCAAAGTGCATCACCTAGTACTCTGGTTCCGGCAACGGAGTAGCATCTGGAATCTCCGTCCAATCTGTGATAAAATCCGCCAAGGCTTGTGACTTGATAGCGTCGCGTCTCTTGTAGGTGATCTCGAAGGCGGCAAGTTCAATTCCCCACTTCGCGACCCTTACCGTAGCGTCGCTGTTGTTGATAATGTCGGACAGTGGAGTTTTGCTCACCACTGTGACTGAGTGCTGCTGAAAGTAATGCCTCAGCTTCCGAGAAGCAAGGAATACTCCATAAGCTATCTTCTGGTAGTGCGGGTAACGCTGCTTGGACTTTGTCAAGACCTCGCTCACATAGTAAACATGTCGTTGAACTCCGTGATCATAGCCTGGTTCCTTCCGCTCTGCCACGACGACGATGCTGATTACCCCGTTGGTTGTCGCCATGTAGATTAACAGAGGCTCTCCAGGCTCGGGTGCTGCAAGGATGGGCGCTGAGGAAAGAATCTCCTTGAGATGCTTCAATGCTGCATCTGCTTCGTCCGTCCACGTGAATTTGTCTGCCTTCTTCAGCAACTTCTACAGCGGTAGAGCCTTCTCTCCAAGTCGGCTGACGAACCGACTAACTGCTGCAACACAACCTATTATTCGTTGAATGTCCTTTAGGCATGTCGGACGGTTTATGTTTAAGATGGCCTTGATTTTCTCCGGGTTGACCTCGATTCCATGCTGGGAAACGATGAAGCCCAACAATTTGCCGGCTAGAACCCCGAAGACGCACTTCTTAGGGTTAAGCATCATGTTATATTTCCGGAGATTATAAAGGTTTCCTTTAAGTCGGAGATTAAGTCGTTTGACTTTTTAGACATCACCAAGATATCTTCCACATAGGCGTGAATGTTCCGACCAATTTGGTCGTGAAGGCAACGTTGCCTTGTCCGCTGGTACGTAGCACCTGTATTTTCAGCCCAAAGGGAATCATAACATAGCAAAACGTGTGGTATGGTGTAGTGAACGAAGTGGCCAATTGGTCCGACTTCCTCATTTTGATCTGGTGGTATCCTGAGTATGCATCGAGAAAACACAAAAGTTCCGAGCCAGCCGTCGATTCAATGACTTGGTCAATGCAAGGCAAAGCGAATGGATCTTTGGGGCAAGCCTTGTTCAAGCCAGTGTAATCAACGCACATTCTTAATTCTTTGGTTCCCTTTTTGGGGACAAGTACAGGATTGGCCACCCATCGGGTGTGAAGGACTTCTCGGATAAATCTAGCCTTAAGTAACCTACCTATCTCTTTGCCAATGGCGCGTCTCTTATCGTCTCCGAAGCGTCGTAGAGGTTGTTTCACTGGTTTGCATTTTGGATCAATGTTTAAGCTGTGCTCAGCAAGTTCCCTAGGTACACCTTTCATGTCGGCAGGTTGCCAGGCAAAGATGTCCCTATTCTCACAGAGGAACTCGATAAGCGCGCTTTCCTATTTGGGATCCAGGTTCGTCCCAATGGCGGTGACCTTGGAGGCATCGCCTACCACAAGTTCCACCGACTTTGTCTCGATGGCGGCCTTGAACGCAGGAGCGGAGTCGGAGATCTGCTTCTTCGACGCGAGCATCTCTAAGTCATCGACCTTGCTCTGGATCTCTTTGAATTCTTTGCTGTAGAGGACAGCTTCCGCGAAGGCTGCTTCATTAATCTCGCAGTCACTTGATTTGGTAAAGCTTCCGAATACGGTGATGACACCGTTTGGTCTGGGTATCTTCAGTTTGTTGTAGACGAAGCATGGCTTGGCCATGAACGTGTGGAATATGTCGCGTCCGAATATGACGTGGTTCACGCTCTTGAAGGGGACCACCTCAAAGGTCATGCGTTCTTGGCGGTAAATATTAACATTGCCAAAAGCAACATGAAGTGTGATGCACCCAAGGGACCAAGCCTCCCGACCAGGAACTACGCCGTGGAAGATGGTGTTGGTCCGCCTTAGGTTTGCCTCCATCAAGTTCATCTTCTGCAGTGTATCTAGGTACATGATGTTGATGTTGCTTCCACTATCCACCATACACTTGGTGAAATCCACGCCATCAATCAAGGGATTGATGACCATGGCGTATTGGTTCTCTATAGGAATAAGGTCTAGGTGGTCCGTCCTGTCCCAAGTAATTGGAACCTCCGACCAACGCAGGTACTGGGGGACTGGGGGTAGAGTAGCCATCAGGATCCTTAGAGAGGTCTTCTGTTGTCGGACGGTGGGGGTGCCACGAAAAGTGTGGTAGACTGGCGCCTTCTTCACGAAGGGGTTCTTGCCCTTGTCGTCGCTCTTGGCGGCGTGCTTGGGGTCAACATCCTCGTCCATGTCACTTGAATTCTTGGACTCCTCCTCCTTCTTCTTCCCCTTGCCCTTGCCGCGCGGTCTGTTCTTCCGACTTTGCTTGTACCCGGACTCCGAGTCTTCCTTTAGGTCGTTGACGAACTTGTACTGTCGATTGGTATGGGTGGCTTTGCCGTTGACATCGAGGTGTACGAGGCACGGCATATCGTGGTACTCTTCGTAGGTTTGGGGAACGCGGAGCGGTGCCGAGGTAGTTTCACTTCCTCGTTGCTGCCCACGACCAACTCCTCGTCCTCGGCCACGGTGTCCGCCATCACCTCGTCCTGCAAAGGTCATGGTGACCATGTTGGTAGATTGCTTTTCTTCTGGAGCAGTTTTCCGCTTTGTACTGCTATTCCTCCGAGCCTGAGTTGGAACGGCCATTGCCGGCAAGGAGACGCGAGCATCGTTGTCAGCAGCTGCGAACTCACTAGCCAACTGAATCATCTGTCAAGTCAAGCTGGTGATTGTCCTGCAAGCGCTTCAGCTTATGTCGGAGCAATGTTCCCCTTTCCAACCCATCGATGAAGGCGGCCATGGTAGTCTGGGCGTGCACTCCTGCGCAGGAATTCTTCATGTCCAGCCAGCGGGAGAGGTAGGCACGAGATGTCTCGTCTTTCTCTTGCACGCACCACTGTAGATCGCTGATAGTGCAGGGACGCTTGTATGTACCCTCGAAGTTCTTGGTGAACGCGTCTTGCATGTCCAACCAATTGCAGATGGATTTCTCCGGCAAGTCTTCAATCCATTGACGGGTCGTGCCCGCCAACATCAAAGGGAGGTACTTGACGGCAACATTGGGGTTACCTCCGGCAATCTCCATCGCGTTGTCGTAGTCCTGCAACCATGTGGCTGGCTTGGTGGTGCCGTCGTAGGGCTTGATGGTCTTGTCAATCCGGAAACCTTTGGGGTAAGTTGCGGACCGTATTGCAGGTCCAAAGAAACGTGTCGTACGGCTCCGTGTTCTTCTCTTTCTTGTCAACAGGGGATGGGCTGCATGAACGACACGAGCCTCCTCCGCCATGGTGATTGCTAGGTGGCGACGGAGGCGGAGATGGTGGTGGGTTAGCCTTCTTGTTGTTACCCTCCTGCGACGCCTCACGCCTGTCTCGGTTGCTTGTCGGATGCGGAGGGTCATGGCGTGACCTGCTCTTGTGTCCTTGGTTGCGCTCTCCGTCATGACGGGTCTGCTCCGCGTTGTCGCGGATGACGATGCCACACTGTCTTGGTGGGGGCATATCCGTATGATGGTGAGCCTTGGGAACTTCGCGATGTCGGGGGGATCCGGGCGGTGGCGATGGGCGACGAGGTCGGGCCTTTTCTCCACGGTCGGAGGATATGGGGATAGCATCCTTCCTGTTGCACGCATCCCTCCGTCTTCGTTCTGATGAACCCGTCTGCGACCCGACATCAAGATGAGATATGTCCCTTCGCGGCTTATGCTGGCTAGACTAGCAAAACGCTGGGTCGGACTCAAGCCTCTGAGAGGTGGCCTTTTCCTGCTGCTTCACCGTGGTCCACTAGGTCATAGACCTGTTCCACTGCCTCGGGCGATCTATCCTGCTCCAGAAGGGTCTTGGCGACGGCGAGGTTGAGGAGTGGAGTGGGCATCACATGTCTGCCTTCACTGTCAATGTATGGCTTGGCCTGTGCCGGCTTCGAGGGAGCCCATCCTAGGTTTCGCCGTACACCAGGATCGTTCATGACGCGAGCTGGAGCCTTTTTCGCCTTCTGCTGCAGCAAAGTCTTGTACTCGGGCTCCATTGCTCTAGATTTCTCTATGGTCTTCTGTGCGTTGACCAGATCTCGATCTAGCTTAGCGCCTTGCTCCGCGATGGCCTGCGCTTCCTCCAGCACCTGTTGGCGCTTCTCGTCAAGCTGAGTCACATTTTGGATATGAGCTACGGTCAGTGGCTCAACGAGGAGATTGCCGTACATCACCCTATAAGCTAGAGTAACTTGGGCAGCAGCAGACATTGATGCCGGAGGCGGTAAGTTTGCGGTGTTGTTGTTGCTCTGGCCAGTGCCGAGTTCCTGCGGCTGCTGCACTAGATTAGGCGGAGGAGGCATGACCTTTGCGCGATCATCATCAGCAGCAATAAGTGGCCCCTTCCCCTTTTCCAACGCTGTAGGCGGAGCTCGTCCGGGTTGATCTTCATCCATCACCGTCCCAATGGTGACGAACACCTCTCGAGACAGGACAGAATTGTTGTCTTGCTCCTCGCGCGTGTACTCCTCCTCCATCTCCTGCATGGAGGAGTCTAGTTCCTCTGGACTGAAATCTATCTCCTCCGAATCCGCACTGAAGTCCGCATAGAGTGCGTCAATCACAGAATCGAAGGGTGCCAGGACTTCCTCGATGACGGGGGTGGAGGTGCAACAACAGCGATGATGACTAGAGGTGGCGGCGCAGCTGCGGCGATGGCGACCGGAGGCGGTGGTGGCAGTGGCTGAATCGGAGGGGCTCCGTCAATGAGCGCAAGCGCTGTCTGAGCTACCGCTTCAGCCTCCGCATAGTTGTTGACGGAGTTCACCATTCCTTCGAAGGTAAGGCGTGCTGACGCCTGCTGCCGTCTTAGAGAATGCCGCAGAAGCGTGACATGGTCCAGTCCTTCCGCAAAGTGATACATAGCATCATCATTGGGGTAGTGGGGAGGATCGGCTCGTATACGGAGACACCTGGCCAGGTAATAGCGGGGGTTTTCACCCTCTCTCTGAACGCAACGCGCCAGATCGAAGATGGTAACCACGCCGACGAACTTGGATCTCTGCTGTCCAGACGCACGGACGAAGCCGGCGGATTTGCAGTGATCTTCCACCTTTATATCCTACACAGGGGCGGTTTGGGTGGGCCTTGAATTTTTCCGATCTTTGCCGGCAAACTCCGAAGAGAGATCCGACATCGATCCTTCCGTGAACGTATCCTGCCCGTAGGCGGTCCGTGCGGGCCTTGATACTCATCCGACTCCCAGGGAACTAGTGCCCTAGTCGGTTTCACCAATGAAGAGGTGGATGTCTCCGATAGGAACGATCGAACATCGCGTAGGGTTCGTTTTCGCCGGGATCCATAAGTCGCCGGGAGGGACGATCGGAACGTTGCCGGAGAAGAGAACGCAAACGATGGCCACGGTTTTGCCGATTCCCGCGAAGATCTTGGTCCTCGCCCGCTGAAGAGCCTAAAGCGCCTCTTGCCCCACGGTGGGCGCCAACTGTCGTGGTATTGCCGACGAGTATGCCATGGAGGGGTCCTCACAGTGCGTGTTTAGAGACGTGGGGGAAGGCAGACAGTTGACGGGTACGAGGTAACACAGCTTACCCAGGTTTAGATCCCACAACGGTGGTGGAATCCTACTCCTGCTATAAATCACTATAAGGGCAATACGCCGAGTTACAGAGATAGGTTCGTTGTGCGAGGTGTATGCTAATCGCTACTTGGTCGTTCCCTAAAGGCTCCCATAGGCCTAACTTATATAGTCGCCAGGTCTAGGGTTACAGGGAAAAGTCCTAGCCGGACAAGTTACAAAGTCCTACACCGTCTATTACTAGTCTTGCGTGTCTTGTACTGAAAGGCTCCGGGTACGTCGGTGACTCCACCGTAGCGTTCCTTTATCCGGCATGGGCCTCCCTTCTGGATCCATCTAACTAGACCGCCCGGCAGGCCATAGGCCATGCTACCAACTGTGGGCCACCCGGGTTATCCGGATAGGAGACATGCTATGAGGATACCCATATAGCATATCCCCAACAGGTGCATCTGGTTTGGTCTGCACATTACGAGGGGAAGATCCCACATGCTGAAAATCTTTGTGGATCATTCTGGTGGCATGACATCATCAAATTAGTGGACAACTTTAGAGGGATAGCTAAAGTGTTGTTGGGGAGAGGTGACACCTTTTTATTTTGGTCTAACAATTGGTCTATACAGGATTATGCTAGACCTCTCAGTAGTAGATTTCCATGGCTCTTTTCCTTTTCCTTATATGTCAATATTTCTGCAGGAGATATGTACTCCCTGGAGGATCATTATTCTCATTTTATCTACCACTTTCAAGAGAGGCAAATCAAGAATTATTGGTGATCAGAGGTTTAATGGAAGAAAACTCTGATAGAATAGAGATATTCATGGACATACTGTTGGGGGATCAGTATGAAGCTAGGAAATTATATGCTCACATTCATGCCCACATGACTGCTCCAAAGGTATATCACTGGCTATAGAAATCTGCATGTATTTTGAAGACTAAAGTCTTTGCCTGGTGCTGCTTTTAGACAGATTGAATACATGAGACATGTTACAGCGTCAACATTGGAGGGTCACTGATGACATGCAATGTGTCTTATGTCCACTGAGATCTCTAGAGGATAGAATTCACTTGTTTTTTTAGTGTAATTTCAGTATCAGGATTTGGACTTACCTTCAGATTGATTGGTCCCATGGTACTGATGATCTACAAAATGCAATTACATTAGCAAAGAGGACTTTTGGGAAATCTTTCTTCATGGAGGTGTTAATCACGACCTGTTGGAACATCTAGCTTTTACAAAATTGGAAAAAATTCAGGGACGACAGACCATATTTTGGCAAATGGAAGGCACAGTTTGTACATGACATGCTCTTGCCGCAATATCGGGTCAAGCACAAGTACAAGGAGAACCTAATATATTGGATTGCATCTTTTCATTAGATTTCTTAGCTTTTTTATCTTCAGCATGTAAAATACTTGTAAATAACTCTTTTTCTTTATTTATTAAATAAATTGATATGGGGCTTTTGCCTCACAGTAAGCATTAAAAAAATACAGTTGCATTTTTCGGATTGGGTTTGTCCTCTAAGGTGTTCTTGCACTTCTGTGTGTGGTGTTGCTTTGGTTTATTAGATTATTGTGGTATGGCAAGAGCATTCAGCAGTCCCTCTGAATCATTGACGACATTTGGATATTTTCTTGCCGTCTCTATCATTTCTACAAATTTGTTAACTTTGTCGCATTTCAGACGATGATGCAGTAATCTGATTGGGAGCCCTGCGATGAAAGCTTTGATCACAGTTTGGTCGTTTACTCCTTCGCAGGAGTTTTTTCGTGTCGATCCATCATCCGAGGTAATCCTGGCAAGTTTCTCCGGGTCTTTGGGTGCACTGATGTAAGTCTCCGACTATGCAGGCCTCCTGTATATGTACCTTCAAAATTCCAAAAGAACGCACTTTGCATATCTTACCAGTTATGTATTGAGTTTTATGGTAACTCACTGAGACATGATCGAGTCGTCTTCCATAGCATAAGTGGGAGATATCAGACTGCAACCAATCTGCTTCCTCCTTTAGCGATGCAGCATGCCTGGAAAAAACTAAAGCCAAGTATCTACCCCGGACACACCGTCATAGGGCTGGATTTGCTTTGCGATTCCAAAGTCAACCGGATTTTTTCTCTTGCGGATGCCTGTACTGAAGCATTTGGGCCCCACATACACATCCTCCTCCTCATAGCGTCGTGCTTTGATGTTAGATTCTATGAAGTGGCGAGCGTCGTTTGGCAAGAGTGATCTGCGCCCTGGTTACTTGTTATGCCTACGGGGTGTGGGAGTCGGATGTCTTGTTCTTCTCCTTCTATTACCCTCTCCACCCCAAAGGCTACCATGGCTATGATGAAATCCATTGTGGTCACTGCTAGGTTGGGACGATGGTTTCGGTGGGTTATTTCCGGATGAGCAGCGACTGCCTTCCGGAGCTTCATTATATTGGCTCTGAGGTCGATATTCATGATGTCAGCCATTGTGTCGGCTTGGTCCTGGGATGTATTCACCGTTTCTTCATCCAGCGTTATTTTTATTGCAATGAGGCTCAGCCGAACGGCTAGTGTTCCTTGGAGGTGGCATTTGCTGCTGTTCTCGATCTTGCTGGCACTGCACTTCTGCTTCGTCCTCGTGGCCTCTATTTTGCAAACAGTGGGATTTTTGAGGGACCAGTTCCTTCATGTAATCGCGTGATGCAACCGAAATAACTTCTTCCCAGCCTCATGCAATCCTGCGGTTATGGCTTGAAGAGACATTTTTGAATGTTCATCATCCGTTGGGGCCTTATATTAGAGTTTTGGTTCACATCAGTGTGGCACTGTTTAGACTTCAAGGCAAGCTTTCCACTGAAGGATGTGGCTGTTTTCTGTTGCTCCAAGCCTTTGTCGAGTAATGCGACACACTATCTGACTTGTTCATGGGACAGATTATTGGAAAGGATAGCTCGAGCGGCCGCATCATCATCCACCGGAGTGTTGTAGACCCGGTTTCCATTTCCATCTAGCCGTAACTGTCCCCTAGTGTTTCCTTCAAAGAGAGATTTGTGGACTTCCGTATTTCTGTTGGCCAGAATCGCACCACCTCTAATTTTTTATATGGTAGTCGCTTGTAATCTTACTTGTACTGGTCAGGTCACTGTCGACGCGTTGTTTGACTTCCATAATGCGAGTGGCTTCTTCGAGAAAAATCAAACGCTTCTTCTTCATTTCGTCAACCCTTTTCTCCAGCTCCTCCGGTGTAAGATCCTAAAAAGTTGGGATTGGTGTTGTTAATGCTTCTCCGTAAAGCTGATGAGCACCTTGAGTAACTATGTGGCCATCAAACGGAGGATCGTTCGAGTTGGGATTGGTCAGAGATCAGTCCATTTTCTCCAATTCAAGTTCTTAGTTGACTTTTTCGTCGACAACTTCCTCTACCGGTTCCACCGGTGTCGGCGTTTTGTTATTTTTTTTCTTCTTTGATAGCCCAGTAGCCTTTATATGCGTACCAGTTGGCAAAGAAGGCTTTTGGTTCGGTACCAGGAGATAAGCTTCCATTATTACTTTTAGCCAATATTGGCTCGGACTTTCGGACCTCAGAAGAATCTCCGATGTCCATGTCATATTGCAAGGTGAAATATTCATCCATGGTATCATACAGACTTTGAAGTTTCTACTCTTCACCTTGCACTGCTTTGGAGGCGTATTCTTCACCACACACCCCCATCTCCTTATCGAACTCTCGAAGTTATTCCAAAATTAATGATTCCTAAGGGGAAGCAGGTAAGTCGGTATTTTCTCCGATCGCATCAAGGAGTGAGTCGTTTTCGGCTCCAACATCGGCAGAGCCGAATCTAGAACCAACATAACCCACGAAGTAATGCTTCTTCTTGATGGACTTGAGGTAATGGAACATATGGCTTTCAGCGTCGGCCTCCGCATCGTGGGGCCCCTGGATTATTCCTCCAAGAATCCCTGTTATGCTTATCACCATGATCCCATGATAGGTCTATCGTGGCACATAACTGACAAGTATCAAGGTAAACATGCATTACTTAAGTGAGTACAAGTCATGCCTTAATGCCATTACGACTACATTGATCATCATTAGTGGAACTTTAGTATAGCGTAAAGCCCGAGCCATTCCTAAACCTATAGGTAGTTGACTGGGAGAACATCCTAGCTCTCATAGTCAACAAAGTCATCTTATTATTCCATTCCTCTCATATCTAACCAAGGTAATAGCCAGGTACAATGCCAGCGAGTATTTTGAATGTACTCACAAACAACCTTTAAGAGAAATAATCAAAGAGGATATGCAATATGGCTATGGTAATAGGAGGGCTCCAGGAGAGGCTCTTTCTAAAATAGTGTCTCTTGTAGATATAGTATCTATATATATTTGTTGGAAAACATTTGTAAAACCTTTTAAAACATTTGAAAAGGGTTTGGAAAACACTAGGATTGGGTCACCCTATTTCATCTCCACAGTCTTCATTGGACCGGGTTCTTCAACTGCCTTGATCTTTCGGGATCTCATTTCTTCGCTGGTATCCTCCAGACTACAATGTTTTGGAAACACTTTCTTTTCTTGAAGTCCTGTTTGAAAACAAAACCAGCATCGCTCTATAGAAACCATCCCAACCTCCCATGACCGCGAACATGGCTATCCGACCCTGCCCTGATCTACACCGATCGTGGGTCGAGTAACTGGTCGCGACCGTCAGGATGCCCACTCTGGCATAGTCCCTACCTTATGAGTCATTCCTCCCAACATCGGGATGTTAGGTACCTAGTGGACAACTGGGGTGCCCCCACTACTTTAGGACTGGTGCACTTTCAATGAGAGGATGATAGTATGGCCCGACCACTTGCATGGGTGGTTCTATCTCCCCTAGGCCATGGCCTTCAGTAGATGACCCGTTTTGGTAAGGGAGTCCCAGCATTTGAGGGAGATGATACCATACATCAGTTGCGAGGAAACCCATTCCATAGTAGACAAACATCGAGTCAAGCCCCATCCCGTTCCAGTGTAATATGGTTGCACGGATTAATTGTTCTAGCAAAACTATAAAGAAACAGGTGTGTTTTCGTAAACATTTTTCTCCACTTTAGTATCCTTTGTAAAACAAAAAAAATTTCGTACTCAAACTTCATTGGTAGGTCAAACCTCACCTAAGTTTTATCATAAAAGATTTTGTAAACTTTCTCTAGGGTCTTCCCATCCTATATTTTTTTACTATGGCTAAAACGGGGTCTCCAAAGGAGGATGGTTTTATACACCACATATGTTAGTAGGGAAGAGTAGGTTTCATCAAGGGGGTGTACCTAGTGGTACTCAAGTGGTAATGGTTTGGAGGATCCAACCTTCCCACATATAAAACTTAGTATAGAAAACAATGCATTTTTCATAAACAAGTAGATAAAACATGCATAAGTAAAACATGCTTGTGACCATAAATATGGCAATATGTCCACGGACTTCTTCATGGAAAACCATAATAATAATATAATCCCTTCTTCTCATCGTCAACACAATTGCAACTATCGTCGTAGAGGATCACACATGCAGGCAAACAAAAGGGCACAATCAACACCAAGCATACAAACACTATGACATTATAGCAATCAAGTAAACAATACAACATCTACATCAGTAGGTTTTGAGTTTCAGAAAAAATGGAAAGGCTTTATTTGCATTTGTGGATTTTATTTATGATTTGATTGTCAAAAACTACCTAACTAAGGGTTTTAATACCAAGGCCAAGTTCTATATGATGCAAATATGCAAAAAGGATATCATTTGATAGGTACTGAAATAAAAAAGACAAAGAAATGGGTTTCACTATTTTACCAAATATCTTTAATTAGTTATAGATTTTCTAGTGTAATAAACCCTATTTTTAGAGAATAAATCACTGGAAATTATTTGCAGCTCAATTAAAGTTGGAAGAACTTCAAGGTAATAACTAGAATGCCCTAGGGATAGTCCCAAAGTCCATTCTACATGATATTTTTTATTTTCACCAGATTAAATATACAAATCCTATTGATATGAATCCAAGTACACAATGTAGGTATTTTGAGTATCTTTCTATAGAAATTGGAATCACAAATTTTGGATATACAGAACAACTGGGGTGAATTTCTTAGTGAAACAACTATGGAAATAGTAGTTTTATTCACTAAAATAAACTAGGGCTCAATAAATATTGGGGTCCTAGGTTTTGGTAGGTATGATGGTTTATGTTTTATAGGAGATGTAATTAGGTCAAAAGAATTTTCGGTTTGGCCAAAGGAATTCCTATAGGAATATTTGACATGTTTTTATTATTTTTGATATAAGAAACCTATGAAGGAAATAGGGTCAGGCCAAGGTGACATGCAAGGCATAAGATATACCTTGAAACACAAAACGATTCAAACCAATTGGAGTAATAAAATTGCCTGAAATGGATTATTCGATAAAAGAGTACATTTAGGTACTGGATTTACTATAATTAATATAAACATTAATTTTGTGACTCTTGTACATTTTTTATTTTCAAAAGGATTTAATACTTAGAGGTATACTATAGATCTGGAGAAATCAATAGAAATGAAAATAGATCTGGGCGGGATCTAGAGAGGATATGGGCCATAGAGGGGAATCGACCCACCTGGCACTGGCTCACATGGGATCACCCTGGTTCAAATCCTATGGGTTAGGGTGGCGAAGGGGTAAGGAGACGCCTGGGCCGTTCGATTAGAAATCGATCGATGGCCCTAGCTCTTCGTCCTTGCAGGGACAGAGCAACAAGGGCGGAAACCCTAGGGATGAGCTGGGAGACAACGGTGGCATACCAGAGGGCTCGCCGGCGGCTGGGGAGGGTCGGAGGCGACACGGCGGTTGGAGAGGTGGTGGCAAGGGATAGGTCAAGACGGGCAGTGGAGAGGGTGTTCTTCTCGTGTAGAGGGGTAGAGAGGGATAGAGGCTACTAGTGCAAGGGTCTAATGCCTAGGAAACACATAGCCTTGTTTCCAATTCATGAACAAGCACTAGAGACAAAGTTGAGGTAGTGCTATAGTGGGTGCTAAAGTGGTGTCGACCAAGAGGGAGTGCTGGGTGCTGGAGAGAAGTGTGTGGCAAGTTTGAAGGGATTTGGATGTGGTTTAGCTCATGATTTACCACATATAATAATTAGGCCATAATTTATGCTTTGGAAGCATCTCATGAATTTTGATCTTACCAAGATGAGACCTCCATGATTTATTTGGGATTTGTTGGATGATTTTTGGTCCACTTATTTTCAAGTATTCAAAAAGTGCAGAAATTGTTTTCAGAGATTGATTTGATAATTTTGCATGTGACAAGGTGATTTTTTTATTTGAGATAGTCCCAAATATGCATACAAACTTAGGATAATTTTCCGAAGATTTATTGATGAAAAGAAGTATTTAAAACCATTATTTTTCCATTTCTGCCATTTAGGAAAAAAGTCAAAAAAAATTATCGAAACACTTAAAGAATATTTTATTTTTTGAATTAGGAGGATAGGTATCAAAAGTAGGACTGAAATGTGCCTTTAGTTGAAGAGTTGTTTTGTAGAAACACAAAGTTTCTTCAGTAGAGGGAGTTTTGAGTATTTTGTAAAAGAAAAGAATTAAATAGTTTTATGGCAAGAATAAATATGGAAAATATTTTATAAATCTTTATACCCAAGGTAGATGGTTTCAACATATTGTATCCATCCTTTGAAACCTTTTTTCTTGCAAAAAAACATTTGTTTTGGAAGAAAACAAGAAAAGAGGGATCTAGGGTTAGATTATTTTTATACCAACAAAACCTTGTTGGATTAAGGATCTCAATGCTCACCTTGGGTCAAGGGTTAGATGGATAGATATAGAAATATAGTTCTATGATCATGGTATGAAGAATTCATCTTTATCATGTTTGAGGGCTTCTAGATTTCTTGACAAACTTTGTTGAAAAGAAGGCTACGAAAGTAGATTATCAATTAGTCTCCAAAACCATGATGGTTTAAGAAGCACAATGCTCCAATGGCAACAAGTAATCTGGGATTGATAGACCATGATTAGTTGATCATAACCATGCAATTTTTTATCAAAATAAGTGTAACATCCCAAAAATATGAAAAAATGATCATCAAACTCTAATCACTAAAATTTAGGGTTAACAAAAACTTTGATTAAATAAAAAACCAAAATGAATGCATGTGTGTATGTTATGATTTGATGAATGCATGAATGGACTTTGATTAAATAAAAAACCAAAATTTAGGATTAACAAAGTGATTCAACTAAAAAGTAAGGAATGGTTCAAAGATGAATATAACATCATCTAAAACATTTCCAAGATGAAACATATCAAGAGAAAATCACAAACAATTCAAATAAGGAAAATGGTCATTTTTGCCAATCTTGCTCACTAGGTCACTTTGAGTGTTTCTAGTCCAAGATTTCAAACAAAAACTTTTCCAATTATTTTCACCCCTGGCAAGACCAAGTAAAAGTGAATCAAAGCCCACCTTTCAAACTTACAGAAACATTTGGAAACATCATTAAAATCACAATTCAAAATTGAATCTTTAACATATGTGAAGATCACATCTTTTCAAAACCCAACCAAACCAGTGCCCCTTGACCAATCCAACTAACCAGATACTCCCTAGTATGTGCCTAGCAAACCCACCAAGTTTGAATCCAAAATTCAAATTTGAATTTCTTTCGGCCATTTCATCAAACACCTTGTGATCAGCAAACAACAAAACATTAAACACTATTTGCAGCAGTGAATTTGGCCAACCTTGTTCCCTCTCTAGTTGCAACAAGCTCTTAGTAAATCATCGAGCCTCTTTAACAATCCTAAGCACCACTTTGAGCAAGCATAGCCATTAATGGTGACCATTCCGAGAGCACCATTGTCACCCCCATGTCGCCATCGAGCTAGAGGAAGAGCTAGCCTCGCCAGCCTTGTCTGGGACATGCAGCACCGTCCATCGCCACTCCCTGTCCAAGGCCCGAGCGCAGCCAGCCACTGGACCACCCGCCCAGCAATTATCCCACAGACTGTGCGCCGCCCTCGCCACTTGCAGACATGCTCGCCAGCATCCCAGTAACCCGCCAGACAACCTCGTTCACCGCCGCATGGACTACACACGCTGTGCACCATTAAAATTGCCGTCGGACTCGCCCAGAGTGCCGCAACATTCCGAAAGTTGAGCACTGCCCCATGCCGCAAGACAACGCCATTGAGCTTCGCCAGGGAGCATAGAACCACCCCCTATTGTCGCCCATGCCAGTAGCACTCTGTGACGTCAACATCGACGAGCTCCACCTGTGCCATTCAGTCCCCTTCAGCCACTATAAAAGGAGGCCTCCCCTGCTCGTTTTCTTCACACCATTTCAATCCCCACCTCTCACTGGTCACACCCACTCACTCCCGGAGCAAGGCGAGCACCAGGTGGCCGGAATTTCACCAGAGTTCGCCACTGCAGAGGAGGAGAGGCACCGTCGATTGGAGTCGCCCCGGGAGAAGCTGCTAGTACCAGGAGGATATCCGTCCTCGACTTCGTTGTTCGCCCGTGTCGCCGACCATCGCTTGAACCCCGGTGAGCCTCCCACGCCCCCCCATCGGCCATGCTAGGGTTCTGTCTCGCCGGCGCTGCCCGACGTGGACGATGTACTAGAGTCGTTCGATTAGAGTTAGATCCTACGATCCTAATTGCCCCATCCTATGAACTGGATCATTAGATCCTTATTTGTGTAAGACATTATGTATGGTTTGAAAAAATGGTAATCCCGGGATTGCGAGGTATGGCATAACAGGCATCTGTGATTAAAAATCTGGGTGTTGACTAGTTGGTATCAGAGCCATCCTGACCATAGGAGACCCTAGTTTAAAATAGACGTTTGAATCAAAAACTTAGTTTCAAAACTGAAGAAGTGAGTATTTATGAAAACTTATTCTTATTCTTATCACTTAGACACTTTCACGAAAATTCATGTTCCTCAAAAATTATTGCAAACTTACATAAAAATTGACACACTTGATCACTCTACTAACATACTCATCCTATATTCTTATAGATGGATGTGAAGTACAACAAGTTTTATCAGTTGGGGAATGGATGATACCTCATCTTTGAGCGTGACTTGGACCAGCTGGCAGAAATGCTGGAGCGTCCACACCCCGAGTTCTTCGGAGCTCAGCTCAATGATCGGGAAGGAGAAGATTTGCGGTGACTAGTTGTTGCAAGTATCTGAGGAAAGATTGTACCCCCCATTGCAGAGGGAATTCAGTTCACCTTAATAGAGAACAACTGGCTCGATGGACTTGTCAGGGACATGCATGAAGCTCTTGCACGTCTGTGTGGGCAGAGTATCAATCAAATCAAGGGTACCCGCTTTGAGTTCTACCCAAGGCATGATGCTATGGGACAGTCACTAGAGGCCCCATATCACCATGAGCTGAAGACTCAGTTGGACCATCTCACTTCATGATGTATGACCGTCAGAAGGAGTTGGACAACGCCCGTTCCTATGCCAACCACAAGTACGCCATCGCTGCCAAGAAGGATCAGACCATCGCCATGCTAGTGAAGGATCGCAAGTCTCGTTGCCGTCATCTCGACAAGAAGAAGCGCATCATTGCACGTCTTTGCCACCAGATCATGGATTTGGAGGAGACCATCCACGAGAGAGACATGCAGTTGGAGGAGAGGGAGAATGCAGGGAAGACCTTCGTGGAGACCCCTACTCCTCTCTCAGCGATGATGATGACTTTCTGGAGGATCAGGCCATGGACTTCTTCACCGATGAGGATGACTTCGCCTTCATCGATGATGATGAGGATGATAAGGACACTAACTCCAAGGAGTAGTAGCACTTGAGCACTAGCGTTAGTGAGTTGTATCCGGTCCCACTATATCGTAGATTTACAGAATGGTTCCTAAAACCATCTATTTCCTTTGTTGTGGTGTGTGTTTGTATCGTGTTCTATGAATGAATGAATGAAAAGCAAGTTGCTAGAAAAATCTGAGTCAAACTTTAAAAACTTTTCAAAAAACCTGAACCTTAGAAATTTCCCTCTTTTCTCATGATCTATCTCAATCTTCAGATGCCTCGCGGAGTAAGCACTTCAGCCCCGGACCCGATGTTGCAACTCTTGCAAATGTTGGTTTCTGACCGCGAAGCTGAAAGAGCCGAACATCAAGACAACTTAGCCACCCTTCAATAGATAGCTCAGATGGCCAACAACAATCAAGGCCATGGAAATCAGGACAACCATGGATCTAAGCTCAAGAATTTCCAGAATACCAATCCACCCGTTTTCACTAAGTCAGAAGAGCCCCTAGATGCAGATGATTGGTTGCAAACGATGGAGACCAATCTGGAAGTTGTAGGAGTGGAAGCTAACGAGAAAGTGTTGTTTGCTACCCACTATCTGGCCAGAGATGCAAGAGCATGGTGGAACAGTGTTCGCGCAATGACAGGAGGTCAGATGATGACTTGGGAAGAGTTCAAAGTCAAGTTCAGCTGAACCCATGTGCCACCGGGTTTGATCAAGAGGATGAGAGATGAATTTAGGGAACTGAAACAAGGAAGGATGACAGTAGTGGAATACCGTGACAAATTCTTGTCATTGGCTAGGTATGCACCGGATGAGATAGACACTGAAGCCAAAAAGAAGGAGAGATTCCTCAATGGTCTGCATGATGAGATGCAGACAGTGTTAGTCAATATCCCCTTTGCTGATATTGAAGCCTTAGTTGACTCTTCCATTCAGATGGAAGGAAAGATCAACCAAGCTAATGAGAACCGCAAGCGTCGCATGATGCATCAACCGGGAACCCACCATACACCAAAGTATCGCCCCAACCCATCTCTAGGATTTGCCCCAAGAACCAACATACCCCCGATGAACCATCCGGCCTATCCCAACCGTGGAAACCCAAGGCCCATAGGAAACCACAACAACCCTGGCAACCCCAGCAATTTCAACCGTGCCCCACCCAAGTTCAACAACAACAATGCCGCCACCAACAGCAACACTGCCCCAAGGACTGGAAGCAATGTTGTGCCTGTTGCAATGAAGGACAAGTCCCAAGTGACTTGTTATGAATGTGGAACCAAGGGTCACTATTCCAATGAGTGCCCCAAGAAGATTGCCGCAGCCCCCAATGCAAATGCCCCAGCTCAGCAGCAATGTCATGTTCAGCCTGGAAGAAGGTTTGCCCCAGGGAACTCGCTCAACCGCAACGACCGTCTCTTTCTCATGTATGCTGAAAAATCCCATGAAGCACCAGATGTCGTGTTGGGTATGTTTTCTGTTAACTCAGTACTTACAAGAGTGTTGTTTGATTCTGGAGCATCGCACTCATTTGTTACTGAAGAATTTGCATGAACTAGTAAGATCCAACAAACCAAATTGAAGCATGTTATGATTATTCAAATACCTGGTTCAACCACCAAAGCTAGGCAAATTTGCAAAGCCGTACCCATCCGAATCCATGGCATAGATTTTTATGCTAATCTAATAGTACTCAGAACTAAAGGTTTGGAAGTAGTACTAGGAATGGATTGGATGTCCAAACATAAAGGATTAATCGACTGTGCCAAGAAAGCCATAACCATGACCACTACAGCCAGAATATGAGTCGAGCATATATCAGAAATCCTTGCCCCGTCAATTCAAATGCAACAACAGTATAGCCTAGCCAACCATTGACCAAGTCCGGATAGTCTGTGAATACCCCGATGTATTTCCAGATGTTTTGCCCGGTATGCCCCCAGATCGGGATATCGAGTTTATCATTGAACTAATAACCGGAACTGGACCCATAGCCTAGAGACCATATAGTATGAACCCGTCTGAACTAGTGGAACTGAAGAAGCAATTGGATGCCATGCTGGAAATTGGATTGATTCAACCAAGTGCGTCACCATGGAGATCACCTGTTTTGTTTGTGGACAAGAAAGATGGAGGTAACCGTTTGTGTATGGATTATCAGAAGTTGAATGATGTCACCATCAAGAACAAGTACCCGTTGCCCAAGATAGAAGACCTGTTTGACCATTTGACTGGTGCCAAAGTGTTTTCTAAGATTGTTAGAACTGGCTATCATCAACTAAAGATTCGCGCAGAGGATATTCCAAAGACCGCCTTTACCCCCAGATATGGATTATACGAGTATACTGTCATGTCTTTTGGATTAACCAATACCCCCTCTTATTTCATGAACCTCATGAATAAGATTTTTATGGACTTCCTGGATAAGTTTGTTGTTGTTTTTATCAATGACATTCTGATTTATTCCAAATCATAAGATGAACATGCGCTACACCTAAGTACCATTCTTGGAACCCTTATAGAGCATCAGCTATATGCCAAGTTTAGAAAATGTGAATTCTGGTTACAGGAGGTAGGATTCCTCGGGCATATCGTATCAGCCAGAGGAATTGCCGTTGACCCTGCGAAGGTGAAGGATGTTGAAGATTAGCAAGCCCCAACCACTCAAACCCAAGTTCGTGCATTTCTCGGATTAGCGGGATACTACCACAAGTTTGTAGAAGGATTCTCGAGTATTGCAATACCCATGACCCAATTGCTAAAGAAGGACAAGAAGTTTGAATGTACAGACAAATGTGAACCGAGTTTTCTAGAACTCAAGAGGAGATTGATTTTAGTCCCAATCTTGATCATGCCAGATATCACGAAGCCCTTTGATGTGTATTGTGACGCATCCAAGATCGGTCTCGGATGTGTGCTAATGAAAGGAGGCAAAGTTATATCTTATCTATCCTGACAACTGAAACAACATGAACAGAATTATCCAACCCATGACCTTGAACTAGTAGTCATAGTTCGAGCCTTGAAGACATGGAGGCATTATCTCATGGGAAACCGTTGTGAGATTTATTCGGATCACAAGAGCCCGAAGTATATATTCACTCAGAAGGAGATGAATATGAGGCAGAGAAGATGGATTGAGCTAATCAAGGAATATGATCTGGACATTCACTATCACCCCGGTAAAGCCAATGTGGTAGAATATGCCCTTACCAGATTGCCGTGCGGCTTGAACTTCATGATTTTGAAGGAGCAACCAAGTTTGCACAAAGAGATGGAAGATTTTAGAATGGAATTAGTAAGTGAAGGATTTTTAGCTAGCATAGAACTTCAACCCACCTTGATTAGTCATATCAAGGAGGCACAAGAAGGAAATGCTAGTATCGAGAGAGTCAGATTTTCGGACCCGACATCCTACGAGAAGCAGAAGAGAAAGTTCACAAGATTCTTGAGCACCTAAAGACCGCCCAATCCAGACAGAAGAGTTACACCGACAAGAGACGTCGAGACCTTGCTTTCAATATCGGATATTTTGCGTATCTCAAAGTGTTGCCTTTGAAGGGAATGCAGTGTTTCCAGCTCAAAGGAAAGTTAGCCCCCAGATATATCGGACCTTTCAAGATTCTGAATCGTCGAGGAGAAGTATCGTATCAATAGGAACTGCCAGAGGAGATGTCAACAGTACACAATGTGTTCCATGTATCGTTACTTCGCAAATGCCTTGAATACCCGGAGAAGGCGGAAGTTTTAAAGAACATTGATCACCGCACCATAGATATCAACGATGACCTGACATATCCCGAAGTACCCATCCGTATTTTGGAGGAATCTTTCAGAACCACCAGAACCCGAAGCATCAAGTTTCTCAAGATTCAGTGGAGAAACCACACTGAATAAGAAGCTACCTGGCAACGATTAGATCACATCAGGACGGAGTTTCCCGATCTCTTTAAATCCTAGGTAATCTTTTTTATTCCTTTTCAAATCTCGGGACGAGATTTCGTTTAAGGAGGGAAGGTTTGTAACATCCCAAAAATATGAAACAATGATCATCAAACTCTAATCACTAAAATTTAGGGTTAACAAAAACTTTGATTAAATAAAAAACCAAAATGAATGCATGTGTGTATGTGATGATTTGATGAATGCATGAATGGACTTGTGTGATTCAACTAAATAGTAAGGAATGGTTCAAAGATGAATATAACATCATATAAAACATTTTCAATCAGAAAAAAATCAAGAGAAAATCACAAACAATTCAAATAAGGCAAATGGTCATTTTTGCCAATCTTGCTCCCTAGGTCACTTTGTGTGTTTCTAGTCCAAGATTTCAAACAAAAACTTTTACAATTATTTTCACCCCTTGCAAGACCAAGTAAAAGTGAATCAAATCCCACCTTTCAAACTTATAGAAACATTTGGCAACCTCATTCAAATCATAATTCAAAATTGAATCTTTAACATATGTGAAGATCACACCTTTTCAAAACCCAACCAAACCAGTGCCCCTTGACCAATCCAACTAACCAGATACTCCCTAGTATGTGCCCTAGCAAACCCACCAAGTTTGAATACAAAATTAAAATTTGAATTTCTTTCGGCCATTTCATCAAACACCTTGTGATCAGCAAACAACAAAACATTAAACACTATTTGCAGAAGTGAATTTGGACAACCTTGTTCCCTCTCTGGTTGCAACAATCTCTTAATAGATCATCTAGCCTCTTTAACAATCCTTAGAACCATTGTGAGCAAGCCTAGCCATGAATGGTGACCATGCCGAGAGCACCATTGTCACTCCCATGTCGCCATCGATCTAGAGGAAGAGCTAGCATCACCAACCTTGTCTGGGACATGCCGCACCATCCACCGCCACTCCCTGTCCAAGCCCCGAATGCAGCCAGCTACTGGACCACCCGCCCCACACGCGCCCAGTCTCTTTGCGTGCGAGCCGAGAGCGCGCTAGTGCGCCGTCAGCGACATCAGCCCATAGACCGCGCGCCGCCCTCGGCGCTTGCACACGTGATCGCCAGCATCCTAGTAACCTGCCAGACAACCTTGTTCCCCGCCGCGCACACCATGCATGATGTGCGCCATTAAAATTGTCGTCGGACCCGCCCAGAGCGCCGCAACATCCCGACCATTCAGCACCACCCCACGCTGCAAGACCAAGCCGTTGAGCTTCTCCAGGGAGCACAGCACCGCCCCCTATCGTCGCCCATGCTAGTAGCACTCTGTGCCATCGACACCGACGAGCTCCACCCGCGCCATTCGGTCCCCTTTGGCCACTATAAAAGGAGGCATCCCCCGCTCGTGTTCTTCACACCAGCTCACTCCCCACCTCTCACTGATCACACCCACTCAGTCCCTGAGCAAGGCGAGCACCAGGTGGCCAGAATTTCACCGGAGTTCTCCATTGTAGAGGAGGAGAGGCACCGTCGATTGGAGTCGCCCCAGGAGAAGCTACCAGTACCAGGAGGATCGCCGTCGTCGACTTCGTCGTTCGCCCCCATCGCCGACCATCTCCTAAGCCCCGGTGAGACTCCGACGACCCCCACCGGCCGCGCTAGGGTTCTGTCTCGCCGGCGCTGCCCGACGTGGATGATGAACTAGAGCCGTTCGATTAGAGTTAGATCCTATGATCCTAATCGCCCCATACCGCTTCGCCCCTTGTTGTCTCACTAATGAGTGGGGTCGCTACCTTAACCTGCCCACGCGCGCATTGTGCGTAGTGGGCCGGCCCAGTTAAACATCCCGTGTGACCCACTAATTCAAATTTAGATTTATTCATTTAATTTCAATCCCAGTTCTGCACCTAGATTCAAAAATCAACCCAGCTCGATTCACTGAACCAAAATGCATGAAACCAATTTTGTTACAAAGGTACTGGAATTCCTAATCCAAGCCCGTTGGATTCTAACCATTTAGATTTATAGATCACCCATGGTAAAAATAACAAGGAAGAAGCTTTTATGCATTCAAACATTTTTCAAAATTCAACCATAAGAGCTTTTGAGTTGATTCGAACTCTCAAAAATCACATTTCACCATACCTTTCAGACTATATAAAAATATATAGGTTTACTTATAGAAATAATGATCAAGTAATAAAATAATGCCACATAGGCATTTCTAGTCACTTTAATTAATTAAAATAAAAATGTTAAACCTTATTAAATTGTGACACCACTTTAAATCACATTCCCATGTACTGGAATATGTGGTGATGACATGTGTTAGCATGATCCCATGTGTGAGTTGGAGAATATTAAATCTTAAGTAGTTTTTTTAAATGAGTAGAAATTAATTTTCTCAAATAAAATAAATGAGACAAGTGCTTTAATCCTTGTAATGATAGTGATGATGCTAGATCATCTAGTGTGAACCTTTGTATGATGATTAGAAATAGTTAAGTATTGTTTGGTGATTGTGTACTGTTGGAGATATAACCTAGAGGCAATAATAAGATTGGTTATTATTATATCTTTGTGTTTATGATAAATGTTTACATTCATGCTATAATAGTATTAACCGGAAACATTAATACTTGCGTGATTTGTAAACTAAATTAGAGTCCCTAGTAAAGCCTCTTTGTAATACTAGCTTGTTGGTTAATAGATGATCGTGGTTTCCCGATCATGAACATTGAGATGTTGTTAACAAAAAGGTATTATCATTAGGAGAATGGTATGATGGACATACACCTATAGATAAGCATATCATTAAGATCAAGTCATTTCAATAGTTCGTTGGCTATAAGCTTTTTGATACATAGTAACCTAATTCCTTCGACCATGAGATCATGCTAATCACCATCACCGGAAGAATGCTTTTATGACATCAAACACCACACCGTAACTGGGTGGCTATAAAGGTGGCATTGAGTGTTTGGAAAGTATGTGTTGAGGCACATGGATCAAGAGTGGGATTTTTCCATCCATATGACAGATAGATATACTCTTGGCCCTCTCGGTGGAATGTCATCCAATTAGCTTGCAAGCATGTGACTGGATCACAAGGGATCACATATCACGGGAACGATAAAAGAGTACTTATCAGTAACAAGGTTGAACTAGGTATGCAGAGATACCGACGATCAAACCTCGGATAAGTAAACTATCACGAGACAAAGGGAAATTGGTATCGTATGTAAGTGGTTCATTCGATCGCAAAGTAATCGTAGAAATATGTGGGAGCCATATGAATTTCCAGATTCCTCTATTGGTTATTGATTGGATAAGTGTCTCGGTCATGTGTGCATAATTCATGAACCGTAGGGAGAAACACTTAAGGATTCAATGTTGTTTAGTAGAGATGGAATGTAAGTAGGGATACCGAATGTTGTTCGGAGTCTTGGATGGGATATGGGATATCACGAGGAGATCCGGAATGGTCCGGAGAATAAGATTCATATAAGGAAAGTCCGATTCTGAAGTTCGGGAATGATTTCAATGTTTTCATCGGAGAGGTTCTAGAAGGGTCTATAAGGCTCGTTGACCTATGTGCTAGATGCACCGCTGGGTGACCCTCCTGCATCTGATGCTACTGATGAGGTAAAGAATGTTTTCCTCGCTCGGAAGAATCAGTACTCCACAGTTCAGTGTGCTATCTTGTATGGTTTGGAATTGGAGCTTCAGAAAAGTTTTGAGAACCATGACCCACATGATATTGCCCGTGAACTCAAAATGATATTTGAGGCTCACACGGCAGTTGAGAGTTATGAGGCTTCTGAAAAGTTCTTTAACTGCAAGATGGAAGAGGGCAGCTCCGTTAGTGAGCACATGATTAAGATGTCTGAGCACGCAAGCAGGCTTCAAATCTTGGGTATAGTTATTCCTAATGATTTAGGGATTCACCGTGTCCTCCAATCACTACCACCAAGTTACAAGAACTTTGTGATGAACTACAATATGCAAAACATGGACAAGTCGTTGCCCGAACTCTTCTCCATGTTAAAGTCTACGGAAGTGGAGATCAAGAAAGAGAACCAAGTGTTGTTGGTCAATAATACCACCAAATTCAAGAAGCAAGGCAAGTCTAAGAAAAAGGGAAACTTCAAGAAGGGCGGTAAGAAAGTTACCGCACCGGCGAAGAAGACCAAGGCTGGGCCTAAGGCTGATACTGAGTGCTTTTACTGCAAGGGAGAAGGTCACTGGAAGCGGAATTTCCCTAAGTACTTGGCAGATTTGAAGAACGGAAACATCAAGAAGAAAGGTATATCTGATATACATGTTATTGATGTGTATCTCACTAATACTCGTAGTAGTTCCTGGGTATTTGATACTGGTTCGGTTGCTCACATTTGTAACTTGAAACAAGTGCTGCAGAATAGACGGAAACTAGCGAAGAACAAGGTGACAATGCTCGTTGGAAATGGATCAAAGGTTGATGTGATCGCGGTCGGCGCACTACCTCTTCATCTACCATCAGGATTAGTTTTTTACTTAAATAATTGTTATTTGGTGCCTGCATTGAGCATGAATATTATATCATGATCATGTTTATTGCGAGACGGTTACTTGTTTAAGTCCGAGAATAATGGTTGTTCGATTTATATGAGTAATATGTTTTATGCACATGCACCTTTGATAGATGGTCTATTCTTATTGAATCTCGATTGTAGTAATACACATATTAATAACATTGAAGCTAAACGTTTGAAATTAAGCAATACCTCGACCTATAGGTGGCACTGTCGTCTTGGTCACATTGGAGTGAAGCGTATGAATAAACTCCATTCCGATGGACTTCTTGAATCAATTGATTTTGAATCACTTGAAAGATGCGAAGCATGTCTGATGGGTAAAATGACAAAACTCCATTTTCTGGTATGATGGAGTGAGCTATGGACTTATTGGAAATCATACATACCGATGTGTGTGGTCCAATGAGTGTAGCATCGCGCGGTCGTTATCCTTATGTTCTTACCTCACGGATGACTTGAGTAGATATGGGTATATCTATTTCATGAAACATAAGTCCGAAACTTTCAAGAAGTATAAGGAATTTCAAAGTGAGGTAGAGAATCAACGTAACAAGAAGATTGAATTTCTACGATTTGATCATGGAGGTGAATATCTTGGTTACGAGTTTGGCGATCATTTGAAGAAATGCGGAATACTTTCAAAATTGACACCGCCAGGAACACCACAACGTAATGGTGTGTCCGAATGTCGTAATCGAACTTTCTTAGATATGGTTCGTTCTATGATGTCACTTATAGATTTACTGCTATCGTTTCGGGGTTATGCATTAGAAACATCCGCATTCACTTTAAATAGGGCACCATCTAAATCCATTGAAACGACACCATATGAATTATGGTTTGGGAAGAAACCTAAATTGTCATTTCTTAATGTTTGGGGTTGCGAAGCTTATGTAAAGAAGTTACAGCCAGAAAAGCTTGAACCCAAAGCGGAAAAATGCTTCTTCATAGGATACCCGAAGAAAACTATTGGGTATACCTTCTATCATAGATCGGAGGGCAAAATCTTCGTTGCCAAGAATGGATCCTTTCTAGAGAAGGAGTTTCTCTCAAAAGAAGTGACTGGAAGGAAAGTAGAACTTGACGAGGTTGTTGAACCTTCTCTCGAACTTGCGAGTAGCGCAGCACCGGAAGTAGTTCCTTTGGCGCCTACACCAATAAGAGAGGAAGCTAATGATGTTGATCATGAAACTTCGATTGAAGTAACTACGGAACCTTGCAGGTCAACGAGGACTCATTGGAAATCACACATACCGATGTGTGGCCCAATGAGTGTAGCATCGCGCGGTAGTTATTGTTTTGTTCTTACTTTCACGGATTACTTGAGTAGATATGGGTATGATTTCACTTACAGATTTATTGCTATCGTTTTGATGTCACTTATAGATACTTTGGTTGAAGTTACTACAGAACCTCGCAGGGCAACAAGAACTTGTACCACTCCCGATTGGTATGATCCCGTTATGAGTGTCATGTTGGTGGACAACACCGATGACCCTGCGACATATGAGGAAGCGAAGATGAGCCCAGATTCCAATAAATGGCAAGAAGCCATGAAATCCGAGATTGGATCCATGTACGAAAACCAAGTATGGACTTTGGTGGACTTACCTGATGGCCGGAAGGCTGTTTAGAACAAATGGATTTTCAAGAAGAAAATAGATGTTGATGGTAATATTATTGTCTATAAAGCTCGACTTGTCGCAAAAGGGTTTCGACAAATTCAAGGAGTTGACTACGATGAGACTTTCTCACTGGTAGCGAAGCTAAAGTCTGTGAGGATTTTGTTAGCAATCTCTGCATATTATTATTATGAGATATGGCAGATGGATGTCAAAACGGCGTTCCTCAATGGAGACATTGATGAAGAGTTGTATATGGTACAACCCAAAGGTTTTGTCGATCCTAAAGATGCTAACAAGGTATGCAAACTTCAACGGTCCATTTATGGATTGAAGCAAGCATCCCTAAGTTGGAATCAACGTTTTGATAAGGTAATCAAAAGCTTTGGTTTTATACAAACTTATGGAGAAGCTTGTATTTACAAGAAAGTGAGTGAGAGCTCTGTAGCATTCTTAATACTGTATGTAGATGACATATTGTTGATTGGGAATGATGTAGACCTTCTTAATAGTGTAAAGGATTATCTTAATAATAGTTTTTCAATGAAAGATCTTGGCGAAGCAGCTTACATATTAGGCATAAATATTTATAGAGATAGATCAAGACGCCTAATATCATTGTCACAAAGTACATATTTGGACAAAGTTCTAAAGGGGTTTGGAATGGAAGATAGCAAGAAAGGGTTCTTGCCCATGTTTCCCAATACGACCTTGAGTAAAACTCAAAGTCCTACAACAGGAGAAGATAGAGAAAGGATGAGTAAGACTCCCTATGCCTCTGCCATAGGATCTCTTATGTATGCCATGCTATGTACTAGACCCGACATTGCATATGCTGTTAGTTTGACTAGCAGATATCAAAGTGATCCAGGAGTGGATCATTGGATAGCAGTCAAAAACATCCTTAAGTACTTGAGAAAAACTAAGTATATGGTTCTTTCTTATGGAGGTGATGAACAACTCGTTGTTAATGGTTACACCGATGCTAGTTGGAACACCGATCTGGATGATTCTAAATCTCAATCTGGATACGTCTTTACTTTTAATGGTGCAGCAGTTAGCTGGAGGAGTGCAAACCAAAGTGTTGTGGCGAGATCTTCAACTGAATCAGAATACATAGCTGCTTCGGAGGCTTCACAAGAGGCAATAGGGATGAAGGAGTTCATTACAGAGCTCGGTGTGGTTCCAAGTGCGCTGGACCCAATGTCTATCTATTGTGATAACATGGGCGCCATAGCCAATACGCAAGAACCAAGGTCATACAAGAAGCTGAAGCATATCAACCTACGTTTTCACGCTATTTGAGAGCATGTGTGACATAAAGATTTGCAAAGTACACACATATCTGAATGTGGCGGATTCGTTGACTAAACCTCTCCCGAGGGCAAAACATGACCAACACCAAACCTCCATGGGTGTTCGGTATATTACCATGTAATCTAGATTAGTTGACTCTAGTGCAAGTGGGAGAGTATTGGAGATATGCCCTAGAGGCAATAATAAAAGTGGTTATTATTATATCTTTGTGTTTATGATAAATGTTTACATTCATGCTATAATAGTATTAACCGGAAACATTAATACTTGTGTGATTTGTAAACTAAATTAGAGTCCCTAGTAAAGCCTCTTTGTAATACTAGCTTGTTGGTTAATAGATGATCGTGGTTTCCCGATCATGACCATTGAGATGTTGTTAACAACATGGTATTATCATTAGGAGAATGGTGTGATGGACATACACCTATAGATAAGCATATCATTAAGATCAAGTCATTTCAATAGTTTGTTTGCTATAAGCTTTTTGATACATAGTAACCTAATTCCTTCGACCATGATATCATGCTAATCACCATCACCGGAAGAATGCTTTGATGACATCAAACACCACACCGTAACTGGGTGGCTAGAAAGGTGGCATTGAGTGTTCGGAAAGTATGTGTTCAGGCACATGGATCAAGAGTGGGATTTGTCCATCCATATGACGAATAGATATACTCTGGCCCCTCTTGGTGGAATGTCATCCAATTAGCTTGCAAGCATGTGACTGGATCACAAGGGATCACATATCACGAGAAAGATAAAAGAGTACTTATCGGTAACGAGGTTGAACTAGGTATGCAGAGATACCGACGATCAAACCTCGGATAAGTAAACTATAACGAGATAAAGGAAAATTGGTATCGTATGTAAGTGGTTCATTCGATCACAAATTAATCGTATAAATATGTGGGAGCCATATGAATTTCCAGGTTTCTCTATTGGTTAATGATCGGAGAAGTGTCTCGGTCATGTCCGCATAATTCACGAACCGTAGGGAGACACACTTAATGATTCGATGTTGTTTAGTAGATATGGAATGTAAGTAGGGATACCGAATGTTGTTCGGAGTCTCATATGGGATCCGGGATATCACGAGGAGATCCGGAATGGTCCGGAGAATAAGATTCATATAAGGAAAGTCCGATTCTGGAGTTCGGGAATGATTTCGATGTTTTCATCGGAGAGGTTCTAGAAGGTTCACCGAACCGGAAGGGGAATGGTCCATGAATGTGTCATGGGTAAGTGGAATGATTGGATCATATCCTAGGTCACTTGGTTTGGGCATTTGCGAGAGAGAATTAAAGCTCTAAATTGAAAGTCAAAAGGGAGGTTTGAAAAGTCAAACTGGAACAATAGTTTCCTAGTGGAAGAAGGAAAGAGTCCTTCCTTCTATCCAACTTGGGTTTGGGTTTGGATTCAAAATCTCCCCTCCCAAGGCTGCCCCCCTCTCATAAATATAGGGGGAGGGCTGCCCCAAAGATCACAACACCAAGCCCTCCCCACCGTGCGCCGCCGCCGCCAAGCCGCCGCCGCATGCCGCCAACGCCGGCCCATCACCGTCGCCCTAGCCGTCTCCGACACCTCTTCCTCCTCTCCGACCTTCTAAACCTAGATCGCCAGAAAACCCTAGATCCACCATAACTCGCACCGGCTTAGGCGAAGCCCTGCGGGGTCTTCCCTCTAATTCCGACACCACGCGCGTCGTGCTACCGGAATCATGAGGGGAGAACTACAACCTCCGCTGCCTGCTGGAACAAGGGAGTGGGAGGTCTTCATCGAGTACCGAACATGTGACCGACTGTGGAAGCGCTACCGGAACGCAGCGCCGGAAGGATCGTCTACGCAATCTTGGGATCTGCAAGTGTACAGCTACAACACCCACGAGAATCTTCTCTCGTTAACCGCTTTGGAATCTTCGAGGGTGAGTACTCTAATCGACTTGTTGCTACAATCCAGTAGATAGATCTTGGCGTGTTTGTGTGCATGCGGTAGAATTTTTTTGTTTTCCATGCTATGAACCCCTACATGTACCTCATATTTATTTATAGACGCTAGTACCAACCAACGATACGAGGAGGAAGGATGATAATACAAGGAAGAAGCCGAGGAGAACTTCAACCACTGCTCTGCACAAGGCAAGCCAATACTTGCAACCTACTCATTAAGCAAGCTAACACTTGCAGCTTAGCAAGCTACTACTTGCTTGTTACTATGCCAACTATATGCCTTAAGAATATGTGATTATACCCACTAGACACACCATCCTAGTTTTACTTGCAAGCTTAGTATTTTATTCCCTTTATTAAAGCTTTCGATCAAAAGTTTACTTAGTAACTTGTATATAATAGAAGGATATTGGAAGGTAGAATAAAGAGAATAAAACTTGGCCTAAGTTAGATAATCTTGATGTCATCCTAAGGCATTAGATTGAACTTAGATAAGATACACTTGTTTACCACCCCTCATTATTATATACCCCCACTTGTAGATGCTAGTGCTAAGCATAAAACTTGATCAACTTTAGATGGGAATACCTGGTGAAAATGGTTATGAAAACCTTAGAATGATGAGTCATTGTACTAAAATGTTTTTACACCTGTTCTTGAACACCAAATGATTTTTGATGATGAAAATGTTAAGGCATGAGCCTTAGCCCTTTATAAAATTGATGGTTGTCTGGATGCGATACCATTCCAATTTTACCGTATAACCACAATACCCGAAAATTGGGTAGGGCTTGACTGGAAATTTATATACCTTAGTATGGGTTCCCTTGCGGCCAAGGTCTGAGCTGAGGCTACCTTGTGAGGATTGTCCACCTGTGCAGTACCCAAGATGATAGTTGGTCATGGTTGGGAGGCCAAACCTACAGGAGAGGTGCCTATACTAGGGCGTGTAATTGAAAGTTTAGGATTGATTATACGCATACTGAGTATGGTGAATTCAGTATTGTTCCTTACGGATGTGTCGAATGTTGTGGTGAAAGTGTACAATCTCTGCAGAGTGTCAAACTATTCAAATAGCCGCGTGCGCGGTTATGGACAGTTGGAGTGGCCATACTGTTCCGTCGTCAGATGTTTTCAAAAGTACTTGTGAGATGATTTCTTACTTTGACTTGATCACAACAGTGTTGTGACATGAAATTCAAGTTCCGGCTTAGGTGTTATAAAACTTTCAACTAGTTTTCTTTGCTTCTGAACTTAGTAGAAGTAAATCTGGATTTTTGCAAAACAGCCCTAGAGCTTAGTATATCCTATTCAAAACCACTTCACTTGTTAGTATTAGTTTGCAAGTACTTAAAGAGTACTCATGGCTTTGTCCCAGGCTATTCCCGTGGCCAGACTATGAAGAGGAGTATCAGGAGGACGGACAATAGGAAGGTTATGACAACTAGGATCGTCTCCCATCGTCAGCATTGCCTGTGACCCTGAAGATGGAGCTTTGCCTACGCTATCGTTACTATTATATTATTCCGCTGGTTGAATTGTATTAAGAACTGGATCATGAGATCCATATTTGTGTAAGACCTTATGTATGGTTTGTAATGGATGATGTACTATGATATCCAATCTATTATGTCTCGCAAAAATGGTAATCCTGGGATTGCGAGGTATGGCATAATAGGCATCTGTGATTAAAAATCCGGGTGTTGACAAGAAGATAGCATGGGGATGTGAGCTTCTGCCACGGTAGGTGTAACATCCCAAAAATATTGAAAAATGATTATCAAATTCCAATCACTCAAAATTAGGGTTAACAAAAACTTTTGTTAATCAACATCATATGAATGCATGGGTGTATGTGATGATTGTATGAATGCATGAATGGACTTGTTTGATTGTTGTAAATAGCAAGTAATGGTTTAAAGATGAAAACAACATCATCTAAACAAATCAAGAGAAAATCAAAACAAACAAAACAACAAATGGTCATTTTTGCCAATCTTGCTCACTAGGCCACTTTCAGTGTTTCTAGTCCAAGATTTGAAACAGAAACAATTGCATTTCTTTTCACCCCTTGCTAGAACAAGTAAAATTGAACCCAATCCCACCTTTCAAACTTACAAAAACATTTGGCAACTTGATTCAAATGACAATTTAAAATTGAATCTTTAACATATGTGAAGATCACGCATTTTCAAAAACCAACCAAACCAGTGCACCTTGACCTTTCCAACTAACCAAAGACTACCTAGTATGTAACTAGTGCACCCACCAAGTTTGAACCAATAATTCCAATTCAAATTCAAATCTCTTTCGTCCATTTCATCAAACACCTTGCAAACATAAATCAAACAAACAACAAACACTATAGTGAGCAGTGATTTGGCCAACCTTGTTCCCTCTCTAGCTCACAGCAGGCTATTAGTAGATCATCTAGCTTAGTTAACAAGCCCTAGCACCACTGTGAGCTTGCCATTACCATCAATGGTGAGCATGCCCAGTTTCACCTTGCTTAGTCGACAATAAGCTAGGAGAAGCACCAAGCCTAGCCACCTTGTCTAGGACATTGACCACCGTCCACCGCCACCCCCTGTCCAACGCCAACGCCCTGCCAGCCACTGGACCACTCTAGAACCGCCGCGCGCTATGCCACTGTGCCATGCCGAGAGCGTGCCAGAGCGCTGCACTCGACACGCACCCACAGACCGCGCGCCGCCCTCGCCGCTTGCAAGCATGATCACCACCGTCCTAGGAGACCGCCAAACAACCCCGTTCGCCGTCGAGTGACTCGTAGCCACGGTGTGCCATTAAAATGCCTGTAAGACCCGCCTAGAGTACCGTAGCCTTCCGACCTTCTCGCACCGCCTCACGCCTCGAGACCTCGCCGTTGAGCTTCGCTAGGGAGCATATCACCGCCCCCTACCATTGCCCATGCCATTAGCCCACTATGCCGACGACCACGACGAGCTCTACCCGCGCCCTTTGGTTGCCTCTTGGCACTATAAATAGAGGCCACCCCCACTCGATTTCTTCACACCAACACACTCCCCTCTCTCTCAGAACCACCCCCACTCATTCCCGGAGCAAGGCGAGCAGCAGGTCACTGGAATTTGGCCCGAGTCTGCCGCGGAGGAGGAAGAAAGGAGCTAGACATAGGAGCCGCCCCAGGAGAAGCCGCCGGTACCAGGAGGTTCGCCGTTGTCGACTTTGTGGTTTGCCCCTATCGCCGACCCTCGCCTAAGCCCCGGTGAGCCCCCGTAGACCCCCACTAGCTGCGCTAGGGTTCTGTCTCGCCGGAGTTGCCCGACGGAGATGACAAGCCCCAGCCGTTAGATTAGATATGGATCGCATGGTCTAGATCACCCTGTACCGCTTCGCACCCCATGTCTCGCTGATTGGTGGGGACAACAACTTAAACTCACCCGTGCGCGCACTGTGCACCGTGGGCCGGCCCATTTACATTCCCGCATGACCCAGTAGTTTGAATTTAGGTTTATTCTTTTAGTTTCAAACATAGTTCTGTACCTAGATTCAAAATCAACGAAGGTCGATTCACTTAACCAAATTGCATGAACCCAATTGTGTTAGAGAGGTACTGGAATTCTTAATCCAAGCCCCTTTGATTAAAGTCATTTGGAATAGTAAAAATAACAAGGCAGAAGCTTTTCTTCATTCAAACATTTTTTAAAATTCAACCACAAAAGATTTTGAGTTAATTCCAACTCTCAAAAATCACATTTAACTATACCCTTCTAAATATATAAAAATATCTAGGTTTACTTGCAGAAATAATGGACAAGTAATAAAAGAATGCCCATGGGGCATTTCTAGTCACTTTATATAATTAAAATAAAAAGGTTATACCTTGTTAAATTGTGACACCACTTTAAATCACATTCCAATGTACTGAAATATGTGGTGATGATATGTGTCAACATGATCCCATGTTTTAGTTGGAGAATATTAAATCTTAAGTAGTTTTTCAATAAGTAGAAATTACTTTTCCAAAATAAAATAAATAAGACAAGTTCTTTGAGGATTGTAATGTTTGTGATGATGCTAGATCATCTAGTGAAAACCTTGGTGTGATAAAGAAAAGTAGTTAAGTATTGTTTGGTGATTGTGTACCTCATATTTATTTATAGACACTAGTACCAACCAAGGATACGAGGAGGAAGGAGAATACTACGAGGAAGAAGCCGAGGAGAACTTCAACCACTGCTCTCCTAAAGGCAAGCTAACACTTCGAACTTAGCAAGCTTATCCTAATATCTTAGCAAGCTAAGTTAAAGCATGCAAGTTTTACTTGCAAGCTTACATCACTTGATACCCAATCCTAGTTTTATTTGCAAGCTTAGTTATTTTATTTCCTTATCAAAACTTTCTATTGGAGTTTACTTGGTGACTTGTGGATTTTAGAAAGATATTTAAAGGTAGCATAAAGAGCATAAAACTTGGCCAAAGTTAGATAATCTTTATTTTATCCTGAGGCATGAGATTGACCTTAGATAAGATACACTTGTTCACCACCCCTCATTAGTGTTCACCACCCCTCATTAGTTATGAAAGCCTTACAATGATGAGTCATTCTATTGAAATGTTTTGACATGTTTTCTTGAACACCAGATGATTTTAATGATGAAAATGTTAAGGCATGAGCCTTACCCTTTATAAAACCGATGGTTGTTTGGATGCGATACCATTCCAATTTTACCGTACAACCACAATATCCAAAATTTGGGTAGGGCTTGACTGGAAATTTATATACCTTAGTATGGGTTCCCTTGCGTCCAAGGTTTGAGCTGAGGCTACCTTGTGAAGATTGTCCACCTATGCAGTTCCCAGGATGATAGTTGGTCATGGTTGGGAGGTCAAACTCACAGGAGAGGTGCCTATACTAGGGCATGTAATTGAAAGGTTAGGATTGATTATCTTCATACTAAGGATGGTGAATTCAGAATTGTTCCTGATGGATGTATCGAATGCTGTGGTGAAAGTGTACCACCTCTGCAGAGTGTCAAACTATTCGAATAGCCGCGTCCACGGTTATGGACAGTTGGAGTGGCCATAGTGTTTAATCGTCAGATGTTTTCAAAATGACTTATGAAATGATTCATGACTTTGACTTGACCATAATAGGGTTGTGATATGAAATTGAAGTTCCCACTTAGGTATTATAAAACTTTCAGCTAGCTTTCTTTGCTTCTGAAATCAGTTAAGGTAAAGATGGATTTTTGTAAAATAACCTAGAGCCTAGTACTTCCTACTCAAAACCAATTCACTTGCTAGTATTAGTTTGCGAGTACATAAAGAGTACTGATGGCTTTGTCCCTGGCTATTCCCGTGTCCAGACTATGAAGAGGACTATCAGGAGGACGGACCGCAGGAAGGTTATGACAAATAGGATCATCTCCCATCGTTAGCATTTCCTGTGACCATGAAGATGGAGTCTCGCCTATGCTATCATTATTATTATGTTATTCCGCTGCTTGATTTGTATTAAGACTGGATCATGAGATCCTTTATTTGTTGTAAGACCTTATGTAAGGTTTGTAATGGATGATGTACTTTGATATCCAATTTGTTATGTCTCGCAAGAATGGTAATCCTGGGATTGCGATGTATGGCATAACAGGTATCTGGGATTAAAAATTCGGGTGTTGATAGTAGCCATGATGACTGGATTTGTAGAAAAAGTGTATTTTCTTGCCCGCAAAACCATCAAGAACAAGTGGGTCAAGGGATGATCTTTTCAATGGTAAGAGTGTGATTTGATAGTACTTAAGATGGTTTACAAGGTGGTTCAAGTTCATATCCAAAAAGGTACATGGCTTGAGAAATGCAAGGACTCAAAGACGTGATGTTGACAACAGTTCTAGACTTGGCCATATTTGGCAGATTTGGGGTTTTTGACTAGTATGCAAGAGGAGATGATTTTGAGAGGATGCAAGGTTCCAACTCTTCATAAAGTGGATGATGTTGAATTATAGGTTGAGTCAAGAGGATTTATTCTTAGAGTTGGTCTTCGTTGGATTGGAAACTATTAGAAGGGATAATCCCTGGAATGATCTAGTTAAGGAGAGATCAAGCTTGGGTAGCTTGATTAAGGTTTTTGATCTTAATTTATCTTGATCCTAGAGGATGGCCTCCTAGTGTAGCTGACTCTAGTTCCTAAGCAAACAATCCAATGGGCAGATCAAATCAATTCATCAGACATCATATGATGACTATAAGTGCATAGATCAATTGTAGCTAGTTTCAAAAGTAAAGATATCGAACCCACAAAGAGATATTGATAAAGTTCTTTATGCCCCTTGTCACTATCTACCAAAGGTTCTTGTAAGCTAACTTTGATTTCAAGTAAAGGGTGTTTGAATGGTTTTAGGTTGTGCACAGAAAAGTAATTAAAACAAGTAAAATAAAGGAAGTAACAAGGTTGTGTGAAAGCGTGGTTGAACGCAATAGGGCTAAACATTCTCGGGGATGTAGGATATACCTCTAGCATGGTATTGTCATTATTAATAATTTAAGATACTATACTTCTTGTGTCATGAGATGTGTGGAGAGAGCTCCATGATAAGATGTTCACTACAAGGCTCGTAGGAAGCCACTTTGTTGATCCAAGAGTGTGGTCACCTTTAAATAACCACTGCAATGTCTGAGAGAAGTCACCCATACAGAACAATGCAATTAAATGTTTCCCCGTGGATATCGTAATTAGCTTAGGGAGTCCCTCTTTATTCCTCCTTTGATAGCGTAGTTTACAAGCCGACGCCAATTTGTCATGGGGCCATTCCGGGTACGATCCCAAAGCACGTCCAAAGGATTTCACCCTCCCTTTAGTCCCAAGGAAAAATGTTATGTGGTCAACTTCACATACCATCTAAACAGAGAGATCAATCACAAGTCATAAATCAATCATAGACCATGAAGTCATATGGACACAAGAATATATCATCTTTATTGTAAATTCATAATAGTGCTAGGATTTCTCCATCTCCCCAAGAAAAAAGGAACTACTCACATATAAAGACAATCAACATCATGGCAATCATATGGATGGGATATGAGATTACAATCGAATACAAGTGAAGATCCACACGAGGGTTTAGATTACAACCAAGAAGGCGAACAGGATCGGTGTTGGAGACATTGGTGATGATGGTGGTGATGTAGATCGGTGTTGAAGCCTTCTCTTGAGTAATGGTGATGGTGGAGATCTTGTGGGCAGCGGCTATGGAGGCGTAGGAGCAGCAGGGCTTCGCCCCGATGGTGTGTGTGGACTATCCCCTTTCCACTAGGGTTTCCCCACTCTAAATATGCATTCTGGAGGTCGGTTTTGTGAACCGACGGAGCTGGGGGACAAATATGCCCATCGGCCCTTCACAATTTTGTTCCATTTGATGAAATGAAGCAGTCGGAGGCTGGTACGGATGTACAATATGGGAGGGCACAACCCGTACCAGTGGTCGTTACACCTAGTGGACTCTGTAGTGTTTTGGTCGCCATCTATTTATACGGACTCTGAATGAGGTATTTTTTGGCTCGTTGGATTCGTATGGACGAGGGATACAACACCATGGACTTGGATATTTATTTGGAGTTGATGGAAAAGTTCACTTATTCCTCTCCTCAAATGGCTAAGGCTGGCGCCTGCAGCTCCTCCATATTGCATCCTCTTGGCTTCTTTTATCCATGATTCTTCATAGGACCTACACATAAGTCAAAGACAAGAAAAGGGTGATAAAATCCTAATAAAACTACTAATTTTCAAAGACCATGTGAAATTGAATAAATACTAGTAATCATACATAATATGCATAGTTATAGTTAGATGTAGCATGTAATGAGTGACACTATGAATAATTTATATACTTAAATATGATACAATTTTGGACTCATCAACATCCCCAAGCTAGACTCTTGCTCGTCCCCGAGAAAAAAGGTAGCTTATGGATAAGGTCATCATGTTCAGGAGGAACGAGTTGATAAAATAAATGAGGCAAAAAATTAAAACAAAAGTATAATATTGGATGTAGAAGATCATTGCCTCGTATCATTATTTTCCTTGTAAGCTCAAAGTAAGAAAGAACATATCTATACAAGGCAGCACAAGCTCAGTTACGTCAAAAGTGAATCTAGCTCTGAAAGCAAACTTGTGACCCTTCTATTAAACCTTTTATGTTTTGTATTTACTCACTTTTGTAAAGTAAGGGCTTCAATGAGAATATGAATTCTCTTACAATTGGCAGTCATATGTGTTCAGCATTTCATCCATTTGAAAGGCTCATCAAAGTTATAGAGATGGCAAAAAGACTATACAAGCTTCAGTAAATCAAGACAATCAATGTAGACTTTAATATTAGTATAAATAACTAGAAGTCTAACAATCAATCCAATTCTTCTAGTTAACTCTGAACTTGCCAAGGAACACTAGGATGTTTTAATAGCAAAATTGAGTAAGAGAGTTCATGTCCTAAGTAGCATAATAGTGAAGTGTTCTATTGACACCCACATCAATAAATCAAGGCTATGAAAACACTTCTAATCCAATCATTTTTTTTCAAGAAAATTCATAAAGAAGTAATGGGACCATGCCAAGAACTTGTTATGTGGATCTTCATATTTTTTTATTTTCCTTCTTTGAAGGATGATTCTCAACAAGGATTTTTGAGTGATTGTTTTTAAACAATGGTTTGCACAACCTTCGAAAGTACCAATACTTTTGCCCATTATGGTGACATTTATGCCACCCATGTCGTCAACTCATAGCCTAAATTAGGGGTTGTACCATAGATCATTTGTAGGCTAGCGAAGTTGTTGGCACATCCCAAGGTGTGCATAAAAAACATAGAACTCTTTAAATAGTATCACAGTTTGATCCACAAGGTTATCTTTGGCATGCATCACGATTACTACTAGACTTCATTTCAACCAAACAACTCCTTTCAAGAGTGTCGTCAAGTCAATCAAAACATCTATGGGGTTAAGTATCTTCAAAGGTAAACTCTCAAGACAATCACTCATCAAAAAGTCATAAAAATTTAAGACCTTTTCTTGTTGTACTTATTTGGCCATATTATTTCCAAGGAAAGACTCGGTTAGCTAAAAGAACTAGAGCAAAAGCTTCCACAAGTAATCATTCATTCAAATAAAAGCTTTAATCTAACTATTTTGAATTACACCCACTAGCATGGCATCTTCACAAATCAACCAACTAAGATAAACAAATAAAACTTCAAAAGTGGGAGTCATAGGATTCAAGTGTAGAAATCGTGGCAATCTTTTTTAGAGGATCACAAAGTTTTTCTTAAGCTGGATAAAGATTTTAACAAAGTGCATCAAAGATCTAACTCAACTCTTATAAATCCAAATAAAATCAAATGCATCCATTATATAAACATGGAACACAACATACCTAAGCAAGCATTCAAAAGCAGAGGGATACATGATTGCACAACAAATTTCATCGAACAAGAGCATTGCATAAGACTCTACACATGTAGAAGTCACTTCCCCAAGATAGAATTTTTGCAAGAACCAAACTTGAACAGATTACCATAAGAAAGGAGAAAATGCACTTATCAAAAGAGTGTGTGAGAACTGGTTACCTCCCCAAGTTTGAACAAAGTAAGGGTGACACACTTTACCATTGAGGTATGAATAACCTCAATTTTGATGGTCATGGACCAAGTGGCCTATGAAAGTATTGAGTTGAAACAACCAAGTGGCATATGCAAGTATTTGGACGGTTGGCACAAACCAGGCACGTCATCACATAAGGTTTAAGTCCCTGCAAAAATAGCAAACGACGTAAAAGCAAACGATTCGGTGTAGGAACGGAGTTCATTCACCCAACCGTGAAAAGAAACATAAAATAAACACCAAACACTATAGAGAATTATAGGCTAGGTGTCAACACCCGGATTTTTAATCCCAAATGCCTATTATGCCATACATCGCAATCCCAGGATTACCATTTTTGCGAGACATAACAGATTGGATATCACAGTACATCATCCATTACAAACCATAATAAGGTCTTACCACAAATAAAGGATCTCATGATCCAGTCTTAGTACAATCAAAGCAGCGGAATAATATAATAGCAATAGCGTGGGCGAGACTCCATCTTCATGGTCATAGGAAATGCTGACGATGGGAGATGATCCTAGTTGTCGTAACCTTCTTGTGGTCCATCCTCCTGATAGTCCTCTTCATAGTCTGGCCACGGGAATAGCCAGGGACAAATCCATGAGTACTCTTTTAAGTACTCGCAAACTAACACTAACAGGTAAAGTGGTTTGAGTAGGAATACTAAGCTCTAGGTTGTTTTGCAAAAATCCAGGTTTATCTCTAACTGAGTTTAGAAGTAAAGAAAACTAGTTTAAGGTTTTATGACACCTAAGGGGAAACTTAGCTTTCACTTTCACAACCCTATTGTGGTCAAGTCAAAGTCATGATTCATTTCACAAGTCATTTTGAAAACATCTGACGACAGAACAGTATGGCCACTCCAACTGTCCATAACCTCAGACGCGGCTATTCTAATAGTTTGACACTCTGTAGAGGTGGTACACTTTCACCACAATATTTGATACATCCGTCAGGAACAATCCTGAATTCACCATACTCAGTATGCGGATAATAAATCCTGACTTTTCTATTACACACCCTAGTATAGGCACCTCCTCTATGAGTTTGGCCTCACAACCATGACCATCTGTCATCTTGGGAACTGCATAGGTGGTCAATCTTCACGAGGTAGTCTCAGCTCAAACCTCGGCCACAACGTATCCCATACCAAGGTATATAAACTTCCATTCAAGCCCTACCCAAATTTGGGTATTGTGGTTGTACCATAAAATTGGCATGGTATCGCATCCAGACAATCATCAGTTTTATAAAGGGCTAAGGCTCATGCCTCAACATTTTCATCATCAAAATCATCTGGTTTTTAAGAACACATGTCAAAACATTTCATTAGAATGCTCATCATCCTAAGGTTCTCATAATCATTTCCACCAAATATTCCCATCTAAAGTGATCAAGTTTTATGCTTAGCACTAGCCACTAAAGTTGGGGGTAAACACTAATGAGGGGTGCTAAACAAGCGTGACTTATCTAAGTTCAATCTCATGCCTCACGATAACATCAAGATCTATCTAACTTAGGCCAAGTTTTATGCCCTTTATGCTACCTTTAATATCTTTCCAAAACTTAAAAGTCACTAAGTAAAAGTAATAAAGAGCTTTGATAAAGAAATAAAAATAAACAAGCTTGCAAGTAAAACTGGGATTTGGTGTAATAAAAGGGAGTATAATCACATATTCCTAAGGAATCTAGTTTGCATAATCCACTTGTAGTGTTAGGATTGCAAAGTTGCAAGTGTAATCTTGCCTTGTGCAGAGCAGTGGTTGAAGTTATCCTCGGCTTTTTCCTCATAGTAATCACCTTCCTCTTCGTATGTTGGTCGGTACTAGCGTCTATAGATACATCCGAGGTACACAATCACCAAACAATACTTAAATAATTCTATTTATCACACCAGGGTGTTCACTAGATGATTTAGGATCATCACAATCATCACAAAGATTAAGGCACTAGTTTCATTTATTTTCTTTTAGAAAAGTAATTTCTACTCATTGAAAAACTAGTTAAGATTTAATATTCTCCAATTAAAACATGGGCTCATGTTGACACATGTCATCACCACATATTTCAGTACTTGGGAATGTGATTTAAAGTGGTGTCACAACTTAATAAGGTTTAACCTTATATTTTATTTAATTAAAGTGACTACAACTACCTATGGGGCATTCTTTTATTACTTGTCCATTATTTCTATAAGTAAACCTAGATGTTTTTATATATTCAGAAAGGTCTTATCAAATGTGATTTTTTAGAGTTGGAATCAACTCAAAAGCTTTTATGGTTTAATTTTAAAAAATGTTTGAATGCAGAAAATCTCCGCTTTGTTATTTTTACTATAGGTGATCTATAACTCCAAATGGTTTGAATCCAATGGGCTTGGATTAAGAATTTCAATAACTTTCTAAAAAATTTGGTTTCATGCAATTTGGTTTAGTAAATATCTTTGGATTAAATTTTGAATAAACACACATAACTAGGTTTGAAACTAAAATGAAAAATCTAAGTTTAAACTACTGGGTCGCGCAGGAGTGCTAACTTGGCCGGCCCACTGCGCACAGCGCGCGCGGTCAGGTTAAGTGGTTGTTCCCACCCGTCAGTGGTACTAGGGGTGCGAAGGGTTACGGGGCTATTACAACTAGGATTAGATGTAAGATCTACGGCTGAGGGTCGTCGTCCACGTCTGAACAGAACGCGACGAGCACAAACCCTAGCGCGACCAGTGGGGTATGTGGCGGCTCACCGGGGCTCAGGCGATGGGGGCGAACGACAAAGTTGACGACGGTGGTCCTCCTGGTACTGGTGGCTCCTTCTGGGGAGGCTCCAATTGACGGCGCCCTTCTCCTCCAGCAGTGGCAAGATTCAGTGAAATTCCAGCGATGCTGCGCTCGCCTTGCTCTGGGAAGAAGTGGGAATGATCGGTGAGAGGTGGGGAGTGGAATGATGTGGAGAAATCGAACGGGGAAGGCCTCTATTTATAGTGCGACGAGGTAACCGAAGGGTGCGGGCTGAGGTCGTCGGGGTCGGCTTCATAGGGAGCTAACGCCATGGCCGAAGGTAGGGGATGGTGCGTTGTCTCCTGGCGAAGCACAACGGCTTGATGGCGAGGCATGGGGTGGTGCGGTTTGGTTAGAACGCGTCGACGCTCTGAGCGACACTCACGACAGTTTTAATGGTGCACAAGGGATACGGGTCTCGCGGCGGCGAACGGGCTTGTCTGGGAGGTTCCTGGGGTGGTGGTGATCACGTATGCGGGAGGTAAAGACGGGGCGCGGTCTGTGCGAGCGTGTCGAGCGCGACGCTCTGGCGCGCTCTGTACATGGTCACAGATAAATGGGCGCGTGCGTTCTAGGTGGTCCAGTGACTAGCATGGCTCGAGTGGTAGACATGGGGTGGCAGTGGACGATGGCGTGCTTGCTAGACACGGTGGCAAGGCTCGGCGCTTGCTCTGGCTAGCTAGCCATGGTCGGCTGGCAAGGGTGCTCTCGGGCATGCTCGGCATGGTGCACTGGGTAGGGGCTAGGGGTCTTCAAGGCATTGGTTGGCACTGGGGGATACAAGTGTGATCAATGGTGAATAATTCTTAGCCAAATTACTGCTGAAATCAGTGAAGTTTGGCCAATTTGATTTTCTGTCTCCAAGTGTTTGATGAAATAGCCGCAAGAAATTCAAATTTAAATTTTTGGATGAAAATTGGTGGGTGCAATGGTCACATACTAGGTAGTCTCTGGTTGATTGTATTTGTCAAGGTGCACTGGTTTGGTTGGGTTTTGAGAAATGGTGATCTTCCCATATGAACTAGATTCAAATTTCAAATGTCATTTGAATAAGGTTGCCAAATGTTTCTGTGGGTTTGCAAGGTGGGCTTAGATTCACTTTCACTTGGTCTAGCAAGGGGTGAAACGAATGGAATTGTTTCTGTTTGAAATCTTGGACTAGAAACACTCGAAGTGGTCTAGTGAGCAAGATTGGCAAAAATGACCATTTGCTTGTTTTGTTTGTTTTTGAATTTCTATCGATTTGATTCTGCTTGGAATTGATTTAGATGAAGTTGTTTTCATCTTTAAACTAATCCTTGTCATTCACAACAATCAAACAAGTCCATTCAAGCATTCATGCATTCATCACATACACACATGCATTCATAATGATTTTAATTAAAAAAAGTTTTTGTTAACCCTAAATTTGGGTGATTGTAATTGATTACCTTGATTAATATTTTTGGGATGTTACACTAGGGAGTCTCAAAGATCTACTAGTTAGTGGGACTAGGGGTGCGAAGGGGTACGGGGCTATTACAACTGTACGATTAGATGTAAGATCTACGGATGAGGGTCGTCATCCCTGTCTGAATAGAACGCGACGAGCACAAACCCTAGCGTGACCAGTGTCTGTGGCAGCTCAGCGGGGATCAGGCGATGGTCGGCGATGGGGGCAAACGACAAAGTTGACGACTGTGGTCCTCCTGGTACTGGTGGCTCCTCCTAGGGAGGCTCCAATCGACGACGCCCTTCTCTTCCAACAGTGGCACGCTTCGGAGAAATTCCGGCGATGCCGCACCCGCCTTGCTCTGGGAAGAATTGGGCACGATCAGTGAGAGGTGCGGAGTAGAATGGTGTGGAGAAATCGAACGGGGAAGGCCTCTATTTATAGTGCGATGAGGGAACCGAAGGGTGCAGGCTGAGCTCGTCGAGGTCGGCTTCATAGTGAGCTAACGGCATGGCCAAACGTAGGGGATGCTGCGTTGTCTCCTGGCGAAGCACAATGGCTTGATGGCGCGGTGTGGGGCGGTGCGGTTTGGTCGGAACGCGTCGACGCTCTAAGTGGCACTAATGACAGTTTTAATGGCGCACAACAGATACGGGTCGCACGGCGGCGAACGGGGTTGTCTGGGAGGTTCCTGGGGTGATGGTGATCACGTATGCGGGCGGTAAAGACTGGGCGCGGTTTGTGCGAGCGTGTCGAGCGCGGCGCTCTGGCGCGCTGTGGACATGGTCACAGAGAAATGGGCGCGTGCGTTCTGGGTGGTCTAGTGACTAGCATGGCTCGAGGGCTGTACAAGAGGTGGCAGTGGACGGTGGCGTGCTTGCTAGACACGGAGGCTAGGCTCGGCGCTTGCTCTGGCTAGCTAGCCATGGTCGGCTGGCAAGGGTGCTCTCGGGCAAGCTCGGCATGGTGCACTGGGTAGGGGCTAGGGTTGTTCAAGGCATTGGTTGGCACTGGGGGAGACAAGTGTGATCAATGGTGAACAATTCTTAGCCAAATTACTGCTCAAATCAGTGAAGCTTGGCCAATTTGATTTTCTGTCTCCAAGTGTTTGATGAAATGGCCGCAAGAAATTCAAATTTCAATTTTCGGATGAAAATTGGTGGGTGCAATGGTCACATACTAGATAGTCTCTGGTTGATTGGATTTGTCAAGGTGCACTGGTTTGGTTGGGTTTTGAGAAATGGTGATCTTCCCATATGAACTAGATTCAAATTTCAAATGTCATTTGAATAAGGTTGCCAAATGTTTCTGTGGGTTTGCAAGGTGGGCCTGGGTTCACTTTCACTTGGTCTACCAAGGGGTGAAACGAAATGGAATTGTTTCTGTTTGAAATCTTCGACTAAAAACACTCGAAGTGGTCTAGTGAGCAAGATTGGCAAAAATGACCATTTGCTTGTTTTGTTTGTTTTTGAATTTCTATCGATTTGATTCTGCTTGGAATTGATTTAGATGAAGTTGTTTTCATATTTAAACCAATCCTTGCCATTCACAACAATCAAACAAGTCCATTCAAGCATGCATGCATTCATCACATACACACATGCATTCATAATGATTTTAATTAAAAAAGTTTTTGTTAACCCTAAATTTGGGTGATTGTAATTGATTACCTTGATTAATATTTTTGGGATATATAACCTTGATTTTAATTGATTGTAATTGATCACATACACTAGGGAGTCTCAAAGATAGGTAAAAGAAAATAAAGCACAATGGAACATGTAGAAGGTAAACCACTAACCTGAGGTTGTCAAAATAAAAATATTAAAGGGGATATAACCTTTTTGTACTTGTACTTGTGCTTGCCCTTACTGCGCTATGCTGCCTCTTGGTAAGGACACATGGTACGGACGGACTCCGCCCGTACTACACCTGGTATTGTTCTTCTTCTTCTTCTTCTTATTCTTCTTTTTTTGAAGGGTTCCATCGAAGTTAGTATGACCAGGTGGTACGGGCAGGATGCACCCGTACGGGTGGTTGTTATGTCCTCTAGGTCTCCTTGATGGATCCTTCGCCTGGTAACGAGGTCGGTACAGGTGGACAGTATGGACCCGTACAAACGTACCGATGCTCGTTATGCGTACTGTCACTTTTCTCGAAATTTTTCCATTTCTGCTGGTTTGTCATAGGAGCAGTACGGGGATGCGGTACGGATGGATCCGCCGGTACGGCTTCTCGTTATGCTCACCGTGAGCTCCAGAATAAGTTATTTTTCTCCGAGGATTTTATTATAGACCTGAAATGTTAGTCTAGCGTTCAAACAAAGCAAACATATATTTTTGTTGAGAAGATTTAACCAAGATTTGCAACACATAATTAGAGCAACAAATAATTCTATCTTTTGAAAAATAGTCCCAAGCTAACTCTAATGCAACATGAATGCAACTAAACTCAAGACACAAAGTTAATAAGGACACCTAAAGACTTCCGGGTTGCCTCCGGGAAGCGCTTTTCTTTAAATCCATAAGCCAGTCTTAGATGCTCCTTTATTATTTCAATAGATATGAACTAGAGATAACATGTTATTCTTACCTCACGTAGAAATTTGGACAACTTACTATCATAGTTCTTTCAAAGTCGAACCCGCTTACGGTTCATAGGAGTTTGTTAGATAAATAAATTCTTTCTTCCAAGTGATGATGGATATGTCATATATGATGAGCATGCCTCCATACATAACTTTATCAAAAGGACATAAACGTTTTACCTTAGTTGTCATCATAAGGATATAACTCATATTACTCCTCTTTGGTTGCGCTATCATGGGGCAATACTTCATAGCACATTTCTTTTGTAATAGGGAAAAATTCAAAGGTGTCTTTCTCCTCTAGTTCATCACACTTGCTAGCTAGTTCATCACTTCTAGAGATATCAAGACACTCACAAAAGGAAGCATCATAAACACATATTTCATTAGCAATGTGCTATTCTTGAACCCGCGCATTAGTACTATAAGGTTCTATATCCAATTCATAATTATTTATGTTCTCTAAATGAGTATATAGGCACAAGGCCTCCGTAGATAAACTATGTTCAGTTTTAACATAATAACAATCATTACTAAAGATATAGGCATCATAAAAGTTTTGTCATTTTTAATATGCCATATTGGTTCATACTCATGAGTATCAAAAAATGGAGGGACTATTTGTTTTGCATCATGCTTTTATCTGTTAACGCTGTGCTCCATGCACAAAAATCCCGCGTCCGAACCTCACTCTCTCAAGTCTTAGATTAATGAACATCACAAACATTTTTTATTCTTTGGACAACCGCCGAATTCAAAATCGATTGACAAAACCTATTGCCTACCCTATTTTACTTGGGAATTATGTATCCAAATTTCTTTGCTAATATGGTAAGTATTATGATGACCATTCTTCAATTCATATGGAAGGACTACCATTTTTTCTATTATTCCCTGGACGCTAACAAAATTCAAAAATCTTAGTCGAGCTGCAAAACCTGCCTTCAACCCTGTCACAGTCGTCCTTCAATTCCTAAAGAGGTAGTACTCCTTTTTTCTATTATTGCTTGGACGCTAGCGAAATTAAAAATATTAGTCTGCATATTCATTCTGGTCATGGATGATCAATTGATGTGACTCTCAGACTTGAATTCCTAGAAAAATAGCATATGGTCTACTATCTTTTTTCTATTATTACTTGGCCCCTAGCAACAAAATTCAAAATTGTAATCGAGCGACAAATTCCCCACCGACTCAGATGCATTTCGTGCGCCTCCGTTTCAAAATTTACGAGGAAAAATCTCCCACCATTGGAGTACCATTTTTCTAGTACTATTATTATTAAATGGGTACTAGCCAAATTCAAAATCTCAATCAAGCGGCAAAACCACCCACTGATCTTGAAGCATTTCTAGTACTATTTTATTAGAATAGAAGAGGGGTGCTAGCCAAATTCAAAATCTCAATCGAGCGGCAATATCACACATCGACCTTGAGGCATTTCGCGCTTCACCGTTTTAAAAACTTTTCACTTTAAAATTCCCATTCTACCCTTTGTTCAGACGACAAATGGGCATGCTAAATTCAATAGCTTGGGGGCACAATCGTAATGTTTTTCTATTCACCTCTATGGTTCCTGGTCACGCAGTTTTTCCCACTAGCCCTCCCAAAAATACCAATATCCCCTCTCCCCTCCACGACCACCGTGCGCATCGGCCGACGGAAATTCCATGGCGGCTTAAGCCTCTTGAGCTAAGGTCTCGTGCAGCTCCGCGGAGCCGCTTCACCGGCACCCACTCCACCAGATCTAGTTCACTGGGTTTCTGTGCCACGGTAGCGGACCTACGGTCTTATTCACCATACCGATGGCGTCATAGACCGCCCAATCTCTGCTTCCCTTCCTTTGAATGCTACCCAACCATACCGGAGCCGCCTCACTAGTGTCCACAAGATAGGATCTAGTTTAACTAGTTTTATGTCCACTGCTCCAAACCAGCTGCACGGGCGTTGACGTTCACTGCACCAGATCTACCTCAGTGATGCTCTCATCCTCCGCGCTCAATCCAGCATAGACTGCCCAAGATCTGCTTCCTCGACCAGCCAAGATCTTCTTCCCTGACTGCCCAATATACGTTTCCCCGCAACCGTAGCACCCTCGGTGACCTGGACGTCACTTCCACGGTACCGTTGATTCCTTGACGCCTCTCGGACCAAGGTAACCAAATATCCAACCCCTTTTTGTTTTGTTAGCGGTATAGAAGGTTCAAGCTTGTCGCAGTGAACTGAATTTTTGTAATCATGGTAGTACATACAAGTCAATGGGCATGCTTGTTCTTTGTGCTACATACAAGCTCACTGGACATGTTTGTTTGTATTCGCTCATCTACAAATCTCAAGTCATGCACATGTTTGTTATTTTTTTATGCACATGTTCTTAGCTACTGCCTACAACATTAATTGCCTGCTATTGTGTAATTCTTGCAAAATAAAAAGTTGGTGGAACATATTACTGTGGTTTCCCTACTCCACACAGTTATTGAATCTATCTGGTTCATCCTAAGCTATGTCCCTGCAATTACTTCCTCCATGGCATTGTTCTGCTATCCTGTAGTACCCGTTAAACTCATCGTATTAGTTCGATTATAATTTTCTTGTTGCCATCTGTATCTTTAAAAGCCGCAACACTAACTATTTTCTTTTCATTTGCATAGAGCTCCAAAAGGGAACCCTAAACATGTTGTTTTGCACAGCCTCTTCTACAGGTTCACAAGTGATGCCATTGTTTCCTTATCTGATGTTGGTTCATCCTAAGAGACAACATAAATATCCTCTACTATGTAGTTCATTTTTGGTTTGCATTCCGGCTCTAGAAGTTATCTTATGATTCCATTATATTTTCTATCTGGTTGAACCATAGCTATGAAAGTAACTTCAAGCCCACTGTGTAGCTCACCATAAATTCTGAGTCACCCAAGATCTCTTGCATTCCGGGATATACTAATCCTTCCATATATATTGGTTGAAATGACCTGGCTAGTTTATATTTGCTGAAATTCTAAGAAACACTCTATTCGGTTTCTCAATTCATTTTTAGGCACACTTGTTTAATGCTTTCTTGTCCTATTCTATAGGTTCACAAGCAGCGCCATTATATTTCATATCTAGTGGTTTGTCCTAAGTAGCAACATAGCTATCCTCTACTGTATATGTAGTTCATTCGCTGCTGTTTCCATTCCTACTCTACAAGTTCTCTTATTATGCCATTATAATTTCTATTCGGTTGATTCCTAGCTACAATAGTAACAACAAGGATCATTGTGTAGCCCACTGCAAATTCCGAGTCACCCAACGTCCCTTGCATTCCAGGACAAACAAGTGCTTCCATATATATTTGTTGAAATAACCTGTCTAGTTTATATTTGCTGAAATTCTAAGAAACAGTTTGATTGATTGCTCATTTCATTGTAGGCACACTTGTCTAATTCTTACTTGTCCTGTTCTACAGGTTCACAAGCAATGCCATCGTTTCCTTATCTGGTGCTGGTTCATCCTAAGCAACGACATAACTATCCTCTATTGTGTAGTTCATTCATGGTTTGCGTTCCTACTCTACAAGATCTGGTATGATGCCATTATAATTTCTATCAGGTTCATTCTTAGATATGACAGTAACTGCATGCCATTTTCTGGTTTGATTTCTCTTTTCACTGTAGTCACACTTGTCTAATGCTTTCTTGTCTTGTTCTATAGGTTCACAAGCGACGCCATTATATTTCGTATATAGTTCTGGTTCATCCTAAGCAATGACATAACTATCCTCTATTGTATAGTTCATCTATGGTTTTCATTCCTTCTCTACAAGTTCTCGCATTATGCCGTTCTAATTTCTATCTCGTTCATTCTTAGCTACGATAGTAACTGCATGTCATTGTCTGATTATTCTTATGGTTTATTCTTCTATATATATATTGTTGAAATGACCTGGCTAGTTTATATTTGCTAAAACTCTAAACCACACACATTGTTATATTTCTAATTTCACGGTAGGCACACTTGTTTAATACTTGCTTGTCCTGTTCGTTTGACACGATGGTCAATATATTTGAACCATTGACCAGTAGTAACTCCAGTTCATAGCTCATGTTGTATCAGTTAAATGAGTAGTTTGCGTTGTTTGATCTATTAACTTATTATTACTTAGTTTTAGAATGCAATTATTGCTATCGCCACCAAAGAGGGGGCTGCAATGTGGGACCCTGGTTTTCTGGTCCGAGAAATCCCTGTTATGCCTGTAATTCACGTTCCCGTGATCATCGAGCCGTGAGCATAACCAACAAGTGCCATTGCGACATCCATAATTTAATGAAGGAGAAGCCTTACATATTTGCCTTTATGGCGTATAAACAACAAAAACGGATCATCCTCGAATGCAGTGCCCGTGTCATGCTTTAACCTATAGGCGACTGACTGGAAAGACAACCTAGCTCGCATAGACATCAGCATCTGCATCATTCCTCATGATTCTAAAAGTTTGGCCAAGTAAATAGCTAGGGACAATTCCAGTGAGTACTTTTCATGTACTCGCAAACCACCTTAATGGAATAGTAATAACAAGGGAAGATGCAATATGGCTGTGGTAATAGGAGGGCTCCAAGAGAGGTTATTTCCTTAAATAGTATCCCTTGTAGATATAGCATATACAAGGTTTTATTGAAAACTTTTTTAAAACATTTTGAAAGTTCTTCTAAAAAGTTTTAGAAAAACACTAGGATTGGGTCACCTTAATTCATCCCCATGGTCCTCAAATGACCGGGTTCTCTTATTCCTTGATCCTCCAACATCACCTCCTTTTCTCTAGTGTCCTTTAGACCACCAGGTTTAGAAAACTTTCCAAAGTCCTTTTTGAAAACAAAACCAACACCACTCTATAGCAACCTTCCCAACTGTCCATGACCACGGAAATGGCTATTGGAATAGATTTACACTCTACAGAGGTTGTACACTTTACCCACAAGATTTGATACATCCACTGGGATCACCCCCGGGTCATCATACGAAGGTATGCGGTTCTCAAATAATCAAAAGGAACCTTCGGAAAGTCCACTCCGACATGGGACCTACACTATAAGTTGTTCCCCACAACACCGCAACGTCTGGATCCATGGACCAACTGGAGTGCATCCCAACTGCTCGAGAGCTAGCATTTTCAATGAGAGGCTCATAGTATTGCTCGGTCATTCGCATGGGTGATCCTTCTTCATCCAGGTGACTATCTCACAGTTGACCCTTTTTGTAAAGGAAGTCCGGAATTAGAGGGAGTTGATCCCTTATGATTCCATGGACATAGTTTAGGCACTTGAAATTCCTTTCTGAAGAAAATGAAATCACCCTTTTTTGAGGTGATTTTATTTGTGAATGAACTATGCATAGAAATTTTTAATTCACCATAAATCAACCAGGATTTAATACATTATAGGCTTCTGGGGTTTGAACTATATTGGTGTGCATGCTTCCTAGGAGTTGGAGTTAGGTCAAAAACGTATTTGGTTTGGCCTGTATAAATTCATAAAGGAAGATCAGGGCTGTTTTTATTATTTTTACCAGGGGCAATTTAGGTATCAAATTAATGTGGGGCTATGGGGACATGAAAGGTAGGACCATTTCCTTTCATTACAAAAATGATTTACTCCAATTGGAGTGGTGAAACATTGTAGGGAAATTTAATAGTTAAATGGTACCTCTAGGAAAATGATTTAATATAATTATTTTGGACATGATTTTGATCAACCCATTGCACTGAATGTTTAATAACACATGTAGGTATGTGGCATAATGTAGATCTGGGCAATTACTTTTAGTTTACAATTTATTTGGCATTTATTTCTAAATGGACTTTAACAGATCTAGAAAGGAAATAGAAAATAGAAAAGGGAAAATGGATCTAGTGGGCTACTGCAAGGTGGATGGGACCAGGCAACACTTGGTCGGCCCAATTATCTCCCTCGCTCACGGTGAGGCCAGGGTGCCGCGACCCAAAACTTAGCACCCTAGGGGCTGGTCGAAGAGCGTAAGGACACGCCCTGGCCGTAAGATCAAACTCAAATCGATGACCCGGTTGTCTTCCTCCTGACAAGCGCATGTGATGGGGAACCCTAAGTTGTTCCGGGATGGGGCAGGGAGCTCACCTGGGCGAGGATAGGCGTCGGGGAGGAGCTGGGTCGATGCGGTGGTCGACGGCGACCTCCACGATGGGCGGGATAGAGGTTCCTGTGTGAGGAGGAAGCTCGCGCATCAGCACTCGCCGGAGAACTTTGGGAAGTCGCCGGAGCAGCACCAAGGGTCCCTGCATGTGGGAAATAAAACCATGGTCAGAAGCATAAGAGCAAGGAGAGTCTTAGAGTGTTACATGTAGAGAAAGATAGGCATTGACGATGGAGCCTAGCTCAAAAAGAGGGAGGAGGCCCAGAGCTTGCTTGCTCTCTCTTTCTTGGGCTATATAGAGCAGGGGAGGAAGAGAGGTTTCTAGGGAAGGTGAATGGAGGGGAGAGGGGGAAATGAGCCAGGAAGGGGTGCGCTATACTGGATCATTGCCTTATAAATAGAAGAGAGAGGGGGAATGACCTATAAGTATAGGGGATCGCAACAGTCTTTGCGGGTAGTTTTACCCAATTTATTGATTCGACACAAGGGGAGCCAAAGAATACTTGCAAGCCTTAACAACTGATTTGTCAATTCAGCGGCACCTGGAAATAGTTCTGGCTCACAGAAGTTTATCAGTTGCAACAGCAACAGTGAAACAAGAGCAATAGTAGTAGTAACGGTAACAGTAGGGTTCGAGTGCGGTAGGCATAGGGATGGATGGACGGGCATTCCATGGACGAGTCTAAACATGTAACTTCAAGATCTAGGGCATTGCAGATAGATAATAACAAGCATCTAAGTACTAAACAATCTAGGCATGTTCTCTATGTATAGTCATACGTGCTCGCAATGAGAACTTGCACAACATCTTCTGTCCAGCCAGCCCGTGGCAGCGGGGCCTCTACGGAACTACTGGCAATTAAGATGCTCCTTTTAATAGAGCACCGGAGCAAAGAATTAACACTCCGTGAACACATGTGATCCTCACATCACAGCCATCCCCTCCGGTTGTCCCAATTATTGTCACTTTGGGGCCTTTGGATACGTACAATGATATGTGTACACAACTTGCAGATAAGTTCACAAACAATACTATCATAATGATTCAATAATAAGTTAAGATCTGAGATCATGGCACTCGGACCCTAGGGACAATCATTAAGCACAGCAAGTTGCAACAAAGTCAAATAGCACTAATACAGATACTAGGCACTATGCCATAACAATTTTATTCGATTACATGATAGAACTCATCCAATCCCTACCATCCCAAAGCCTATAGTGGGGGATTACTCACTCATGGATGAGGGAAACATCGATGGTTGATGGACAGGCGTTGGTGATGACAATAGCGATGATCCTCTCCAAATTCCCCATCCCGGCAGGGTGCCAGAACGGAGTTTCTGGATCCGAATCTTGGTTTCTCATGGTGGCGGCGGACTGTAACTCTTCTCTGGAAAACGTCGAACACCCCCCCCAGTTTTTAGGTCAAGGGGCAATTTATAGGCGCTGAGGGAGCCCGAGGGGGTTCCTGGGGTGGCCACACCCCCTAGGCGTGAGGCAGGGCCCACCCGCGACTGGCAGGGGTGTGGGCCCCCAGTCCTCCACTCCGTTTCGTCTTCTAGCTCCGTGGATCTTCTGGTGAAATATATTTTTTGGCATATTTTTCGGGATTTTTCCTGATAGTTGATTTTCTGCACAAAAACTAGACACCAAGGTAATTCTGCTGAAAACAATGTCAGTCCGTGTTAGTTGTATCCAAATCACACAAGTTTAGAGGAGAAACAATAGCAAACCTGTCCGGGAAAGTAGATACGTTTTGGACGTATCAAGAATCTACCTTAAGGATGGAAGGAAACTAGATTTGGAGGATCTAGGGTTTTGATATTTTTATGCCACCTAAACTTGATTGGATTAGGGAGCTCAAAGCTCACCTTGATACAAGGCATAAATGGATGTATAGATCAGGTTATATAGATGATCATGGAAGGAAGAGTTAGGCTTGGTTGTATTTGAGGTGATCTAAAATTGTGGCAAACTTTGTTGAAAATAAGGCTGCCATAGCAGATGTTTGATGAAGCCTCATCAACCATGCGGGTGTAAGATCCACAAAGCTCCAATGGAAACAAATTAAGGGACTATTGATAGAACATGGTTAGTAGGTCATAACAATGTAGATAGTTGGTCAATAGAAGATAGCATAAGGAGGTGAGCTTCTGCAATAGTAGGCAAGATGATAAGATTTTGCAGAAAAAGATCATTATCTTGTCTACAAAACCATCAAGGATGAGTGGGTCCAAGAAGAGTTTAGCCAATGGAAAGAGTGGGCTTTGGTAGTACTAATTATGCACTTCAAGATGGTTCAAATACATTCTCAATAATGCACATAGATTAGAATAAGTGGATTCTCAAAGATTGAATCTAGATAAGGATTATTTGTCAAATAAGTATATTTGGACAAGTATGAAAGAGGTTAAGATTTGGATAGTATGCAAGGGTCCATCCTCATCATCAAGTGGATGATATTGAATGATAGCTTGTGTACAGCAGATCCATGCTTGTATTTGGTCTTTGATGAGGTGGATGCTAGAACAAAGGATTAGCTCATAATTGATCTTGGTTAAGTAGATTAGAGTGTCACTTGAGTGTAACACCCTCGCCTGATAAGGCTGAGTTCATGTGTATAGTGCCAATCCCTAGATCGGTTCACTGGCACACACAGTACAGATGAATACCAAAGAATTTAACAGTGCATCATGAATCACAAATTGATCTAGAATTTGCAATTATTACAATAAGGGCTTAGCTCAAGGCTAGCTCAATATCAAGTAGCATACGAAAGCATAAACAATTGATAGGCTCCATCTTCAATTGTGACAGAGGCGAACAACTGTTGAGTGGAGTATCGTGACCTATTCGATCACTCAGAATTGGAATAATAACCTGCAACATAAAACATAGCATCCCCGAAGGGTTAATAGATGGAATGTATGGCAAGTAGAGCTATTAAAGGATACAATAGAGCTAACATCTACATGCATATTGGGAAAGTGGAGCTGTGGCTAGCTTGCATTTGTGAATACCTTTGTCCTACTTTCATAAACAATTTTTGATTTTCTTTGAAAAGATCCCAATTAAGTTAACCCATCAACATTAAGGCAATTATGAAATTAGAATAAGCGAGAAACATGTCATGAACTCAATATCAAGCAACTCAGATGTCCATAACCGGGGACACGGCTAATCGATTAGATTATACACCCTGCAGGGGTTAGTATACTTTACCCATGTGACTTGGCCAGCCCAGCTCGTACCACCACTCTCATATTGGGTGATTATAGGGAGAAGTCCAAGAAGGGACCGTTCGGGAAGTAGCTCCCCAAACCGACACGCACCGGTCCAACCTACCAAAATTCTACATCTCTCGATACGTGGGTTCGAGTTACCACAACCTACCGAGTCCAACCAACCGCCCATTTCATTATTGGCACATAGTTGTACACGTAAGCTACAAAATAAAGAAGCCAATCATTTTCTCTTGATACCTGGGTGCCTTTCCGCAATGATACCACCAAAACTTATCAATCCCATCACACCCAGGAGATTCATTGATTAAGTTGTTTTTAGTTTTCGCAAACCAACACATTTAGAAACAACTTTTAGTGATGTAACCCAGCCCCCGTTCATCATAGCATGGCTAACCACATCTACCATCGGTGGCTCATCTACAGGAAAACCCTACCACATAATAGGACATAGCATAGCGATAGTAATATCCTACACATGCATCTACAAAATACATGACAATGCATTGAAAATAGTAGGACAACATCATGAACAAAGTAGCATCTACTTGCCTTGATAGTTGTTGGAGTCGTTCAAACACTCGTTGCAATCACACACGTTGCACTCCTCGCAATCTATCGATCAAACAATTGCATACATCATAAACAATGGCACATAGAGATCAAACAAATACAACAAATGCATGCATAACAATTTAATAAGTCACAATGGTTGTTATTTTAGTTCTCTAAACAATACTGAAGTATATGATGCATGCAAGAGACCAATTAATGCAATGGAGTACTTGTTATTAATAATTATTTGCCAATGTAGGGATTTTAATAGTTCTATTATAACTCCTTTTCAAACTGTCGAATTAAATTTGTTTCTTGGGTTTACTGGATAGAGGACGTTAATAAGAACCAGTAGGCGTTGGATTCACCGTAATCGGAGTTATAGATCTTTTTGTATGATTTAAATAGTGTTGAATGGGTTTGAAATCATTTATACAGTTTTTGTTGCCTAAACATCAAACTAAAATTATATTTGTAACCTCCACGGAATTTTGATTCCAGCGACATATTATTTATAATTTTTTGAGCAGCACTCGAATTACTATGATTTTAATACTCTAAATAAGCCATTAATCTATTTATTTAATTGCTGCGAAAACTTAAAGTATTTGCCTAAACCATTTGCATATCGATGATCTACATGAAACCAGCTTTCCATCGGTATATCATTTATATTTTTATGATATGCAAATAATTTACTATGAATTTAATGATTTCTAAAGCCATTAAAACTAATTAAATCACTACGGGGTAAATAATCCGCAAAGGCTGGATCCAACCAGATATTATTAATCTACATTATAGTAGCTTCAATTTGATATATTTTTCATATTTTTCGGAGTTACAGATAATTTCCTATGAATTTATTAACCTAAAACACCATTAAAACTAATTAAGTTACTTCAGTAAACGAATACTATAAAGGTTGAATCTAATGCCATATTAATATTCTACACGTTTTTCTGAATCCATTTATATATTATTTGCTATTTTTAGATCTACGGATCTTTTTATATGATTTTTGCAAGTTTACACAATTTTCTGCAAATTAAATTCAATTTCAAATCTACAGGGAATATTCCCTGGGAATATTCTATGCTGACTGGGACGCGGGGCTGACCTGGCGTTGACACATGACGAGATCTGGTTGGCTCATACCCCTTCGCGGAGATCGAGTGGTTAGGAGAGGAGATTGACCCGATTTTGGCTCAAAATAGACAAGAAATAGATCTATGTTAGAGAGACAAATCCATAGGTCAAACTGGAAAACTTACAACATGAAAGTTGTGGGGAATCATTAGTACTACCTTCTCACAAAAGGAATTTGGATTTGAAGAAACGACCGCGAGTACATCTTGGATTTACACCATCATATCTGAAATATTGTGGTGCAAAATTCTCCGGCTGTGGTGGATAAAAAGAGGTGAGGTTTGTCGATATTGAATGATTTCGACGAGATCTACAACTTTTGTTTTTTGGCCGAAGGCAAACGACGAAGTCTAGATGGGTGAATAAACGAAATAAGATTCGGGCATGTGTAGATTCGGGATTTCGAGAAGGGAAACTCGTACATATGTGGCTCCACGAGTTTATATGGAGATTTAGGATGGTGTAGAGATAGGTCTTGGAGTAGGGAACAAGTAGAAACAAACGGAAGTCGATTCGGAGTTGTAGATAAAAAGATATAGGAGTTTGAATAGCGATTTTTAAAGCAGGGATGGGATCGATCCTTGTCGAATACGCGTGTGCCTGGTCCGGTCGGTCCGGGTGGGCCGAGTGGGCCGCTCGCTTGGGCCGTTCTGTTTAGTTTTTTCTTTCCTTTTTCATTTTCTATTTACTTGTTTCCCTTATATCTTTTGCATACGAATTTCAAATGACACGATTCTTGTTCCTAAAATTTTGTAAAATTGAATAGACCATTGTAGGATCATATTTGTAATATTTTTACTAGTTTGCAAGTAGTGGATTTATAAATCCTTGTATATTTCATTTTATTTACATTTATTCCATAACTTTTTCATAATAGCTCCAAATGAGCTCAATTTTGTTCGTAAAATTTTATAATATTCATTGGATCTTTTTAGGCTATAATTTAGCAATAATCGCTGCCTTAGCAACAGTGGGTTTTTATAAAACCAATTTAATTCTCTTTAGGAGCAAAGTGGCACATACTATTTAGGGTTTTAGTACTTTATTTATATTTAGGGATTTTCTTGATGCAAATATGCAATGCAATGCTCGTGAATGTCATGCAAATGCAAAAAAAATTCTAGTACCAATTTCCAAAATCTTGGGATGTGACAGACTAACCCCCTTAAGATGAATCTCGTCCCGAGATTCAGAATGACTAGCAAGGTTATGGGTGTTGTTGTCGAGGCTAACCCCCTTAAGAAAATTGAACCTGGCATATCCAACATCCAATACTCAATTGCGGAATCTTGTGCTAGCTATCAATCCTTTCCAGTGGGTTCTCTTCAACAGATCCTCTAAATAACTCTATATGTAACTATTCTTATCCATGAATGCCTCAATATGAATGAATATGATGCACTAGTATTCAAATATCACGACTGCGGTGTATGAATTAGCAGGAACTTACTAGTCACATGGCTTGGCTTGTTGAGTGCTTCCCCATGCTCACATGGTTCACAGTTGCCTTTGGAGGTGAATCCAGCTTGGCTCCATCTCCAATCTTCTTCTCCGGACAGTTATCAGCATAGTGTCCCATCTTCTTACACTTGAAGCATTCCACGGTGCTGAGATCCCGATTTCCATTGCGGTGATACCCATTGCCTCCATTGCGGTTGTGTCCATTGCCACCATTGTGGTTGTGTCCATTGCCTCCATGCTTGTGATGTCCAGAATTCCCATTACCATCATTGTAGGTACTCTTATGGTGTGATCCTCAATTGTGATCATTGTACTTCCTCTTGCGTCGTTCCACTTTCTTGTGCTTCCCTTCAAGAATTCTAGCTTTGTTCATCATCTCCTAGAAAGTAGGGCAATAGACCACAGACAGTTGCGGCGAGAGCTCATCACTCAGGCCATCCAGAAACCTCTCTCTCCTCTTGGCATCGGTGTCAACATCCTTAGGGGCATAACACAACAGATTGTTGAACTCCTCTATATATTCAGCCACGGTGCGGTTGGTCTGGCGCAAGTTGCAGAACTCCTTCCTCTTCAGACTTAGGACCCCTGAAGAAACATGGTTGGTCTTGAATCCTTCTTCAAACATGGCCCAAGTAACAATGTCTAGTGGGTGGGTGATCTGGAAAGTATCCCACCAAGAAGCAGCTGGTCCCTCTAGTAGGTGAGCAGCAAATCTCACCTTTTCAGCATCAGTGCATCCAATTGTCACTAAATCTTTGTTCACCGAGCGCAACCAGTCAAGAGAAATCATAGGTTCAAGTTCAGTGGAGAACTTAGCTGGCCTCAATTTAGAAACCTGGTGAGAGCATCCTCCTGGGGCTGGTTGTTCCCATTGTTGTTGTTGTTCTACGCAGCCATGAATTGTGTCATCACCTGATCTAGCTGTGCCTGTGTTGCTATCAGCTGCTCCATCTCAGTGGGTTGGCGGCGGGGCGTCATCTATTGGGACAGCATAGATAAGTTATAGATAGAAAGACTAGAGAAGTATTACTACCCATAACTATATGAAACAAACAATTGGCACAAAAGCAACAATCATAGCAAACAACACTCAATCCAAGATAGTTTTGTTTATGTTCTAGAAGTTTTGGTTTAGTGGCATACCATACACAAAATAGTTTTCCATTGACTAATATTCAGTTGGGGGTGAACCTACAATCATAAAGGCAATGGACAGAATCTGTCCTAAAACTACAGCAGTGTTCACGATTTTTTCTGGGCACCTTAAACTCATCAGCAATTTTATCCAATTTTTGTACACATAGTACAGGAAGTTTGGCACCAAACCCTATTTTTTCAGATTTTTCCCAGTTACCAAACAAATACGAAAACTGCTGCGAAAATATCACGAATTTCTAATCAAAACCTTCATTAACATATTATGGAATCTCACAAAAATATTATAGAACTTTAAGGTATAAAATAGCATAACCTAAACATACTAAATCAACTATCAAACAAGTCCATGCAATGATCGATTGCTATATCTAAACGAGATCATATCAAACTATAGGGTGGTCATCATCTAAATATTATTTAATCTTGCACAAGTGTTCATATACAAGTTTGAAAAAGATGATATTAGAAAAGATAGATGAAGGATTACAAGAATCTAATAAGTATAAAATTATGAGCTCATTGCTAGGAGGAGCCTTCCTTCTATATTTTAAAAGAGAAGAGTATGAGAATTGAAGTGATAAGAAGGTACTAGAAAGAAATGTAAGAAGAGAATAGATAGAATCAAATAGGGTTTATAATTTTCATATTGTTTTCCTAATCGATTGCTAGGTCACGATCCTATAGTCAACGCACTGCTCTGATACCATCCTGTAACACCCTCGCCTAATAAGGCTAAGTTCATGTGTATAGTGCCAATCCCTGGATCAGTTCACTGGCACACACAGTACAAATGAATACCAAAGAATTTAACAGTGCATCATGAATAACGAATTGATCCAGAATTTGCAATTATTACAATAAGGGCTTAGCTCAAGGCTAGCTCAATATCAAGTAGCATACGGAAGCATAAACAATTGATAGGCTCCATCTTCAATTGTGCCACAGGCGAAAAACTGTTGAGTGGAGTATCGCGACCTATTCGATCACTCAGAATAGGAATAATAACCCGCAACATAAAATGTAGCAGCCCCGAAGGGTCAATACATGGAATGTATGGCAAGTAGAGCTATTAAAGGAGACAATAGAGCTAACATCTACATGCATATTTGGAAAGTGGAGCTGTGGCTAGCTTGCATTTGCGAATACCTTTGTCCTACTTTCATAAACAATTTTTAATTTTCTTTGAAAAGATCCCAATTAAGTTAAGCCATCAACATTAAAGCAATTATGAAATTTGAATGAGCGAGAAACATGTCATGAACTCAATATAAAGCAACTCAGATGTACATAACCGGGGACACGGCTAATCGATTAGATTATACACCCTGCAGGGGTTAGTACATTTTACCCATGTGACTTAGCCAGCCCAGCTCGTACCACCACTCTCATATTGGATGATGATAGGGAGAAGTCCAAGAAGGGAACGTTCGGGAAGTAGCTCCCCAAACCCGACATGCACCGGTCCAACCAACCAAAATTCTACATCTCTGGATACGTGGGTTCGAGTTACCACAACCTACTGAGTCCAACCAACCGCCCATTTCATTATTGGCACATGGTTGTACACGTAAGCTACAAAATAAATAAGTCAATCATTTTCTCTTAATACCTGGGTGCCTTTCCGCAATGATACCACCAAAAATTATCAATCCCATCACACCCAGGAGATTCATTGATTAAGTTGTTTTTAGTTTTCGCAAACCAACACATTTATAAACAACTTTCAGTGATGTAATCCGGCCCTCGTTCATCATAGCATGGCTAAGCACATCTACCATCGTTGTCTCATCTACAGGAAAACCCTACCACATAATAGGACATAGCATAGCGATAGTAATATCCTACACATGCATCTACAAAATACACAACAATGCATTGAAAATAGTAGGACAATATTATGAACAAAGTAGCATCTACTTTCCTTGATAGTTGTTGGAGTCGTTCAAACACTCGTTGCACTCATCGGAATATATCGATCAAACAATTCATACAACATAAACAATAGCACACAAAGATCAAACAAATACAACAAATACATGCCTGACAATTTAATAAGTCACAATGGTTGTTATTTTAGTTCTCTAAACAATACTGAAGTATATTATGCATGCAAGAGACCAATTAATGCAGTGGAGTACTTGTTATTAATCATTATTTGCCAATATAGGGTTTTTAATAGTTCTGTTATAACGCTTGTTCAAATTGTCGAATTAAATTTGTTTCTTGGGTTGGATTCACCCTAATCGGAGTACATAAACAATATAGGACGTTAATACGAACCAGTAGGCATTGGATTCACCCTAATCGGAGTTATAGATCTTTTTGTATGATTTAAATAGTGTTGAGTGGGTTTTAAATCATTTATACAGTTTTGTTGCCTAAAAATCAAACTAAAAATCAAACTAAAATTATATCTGTTAAGTCGCTATATATATATTATTTTAATTTTTAATGATCATGAGATTAAGATTGGTTCACTCATATTCTGAGTCTCTTACCTCTTTCGTTTTTATCATACCTTTTCATGATTTGCCTTGCGCTCATGAGTATAAACTTTTTACTGGCTTACTGTTTACAGGCCCAAGCACCATACAAAAAACCCGCCTTCGTGCGTTACCTTAAGTTTTATGGTTACACATTTTCTGTTGTTTTATATGCGGATTCCAGAGTAGTGAAATTTCAGCACTTAAAACCATTTGTTTGTTTCTGAGATTCTGGATTGTCTTGCTATTAAGCGCTATTGCCTCAGTAGATGTTCTGTGTTTAAAGTTTTGCCATCTCACGAAAATTCAATCATATAAGCTAGAAGAACGTATATTCCATCACTTGCTTAATTTTTTTTACATAAATGTTCAAGTTAGTTGATTTTTTTCCTCCTAAACAGTTTTATGTGTCCAGCTGCTGCATAGTTTCAGCCCTAAAGCATTTTTTAAAGGCCGTGTTTGTTCCGCCTTACAATTGTTAGTTGGACACTACTAAGAAACAATTTAATAAATTTATATTTTTATATTTATGTTTCAGGTACATAACGGTTGGACATTGCAGTCTTTCTCGGATCAAGGTGTTTTCGAGCTGGCTTTGCGCTAGACTAAACATCTTGGGGGCTGGAATCGCAGTTGTTGACCAAGACTTGAACCGTCTTTGAGGAAGTCCACTCGATGCTCGCGGGATTGACATCTCTAACTTAAGAGCTTTTTCACGCGTTGCGTCCGAGAAGGAACAATCCTCGGGGGCTATAGTACATTGATCTCCAAGATATGGTGAGAGTTCTCTTTGAGCATTAAGACGGAAAATTCAAGTGAATTTCACCTTGACTCTCGGGGGCTACACCGATATTGAATTTATGTGAAGTTCTCTCTAGAGCACCAAGACGAAATAATTTCGTACTTGACGATCGGGGGATGCACTATTTACATTTTTGCCAAAGCTTCTCTGGGAGCACCAAGACTATTTGTTTTGAAACTCTGACTTGGAGCTCAGGGGATACAATCGTTTGATGTAAAATTATGCATTTTATTTTGAGCATCAAGCCGCCTTCGACGAAGCCAAATCAATGCTCGGGGTTCTACATATGGTTATGTCAACAAAACCTTTCAAGACGGTGAAAAATCCGGCTAGCGAAACCTAGGGGATCGACATCAACTTTGCCCTCACGGAAGATTAACTGGGTTACAGGGCTCGATAGCCTAAACATCCGTGATATGAGAGGCTCTAATACCTTAATTCAACAAGATCTTATGTCTATGACTTTGCTGGCTCTAAGTCAGCAATTTGGCAGCCTTTACGATCGTGGCCCAGTATCCATGATTTTTTCCGTCATACATACCATGCCGCATGGATGATGATACTAAATAAATTTCTAGAGCTTGGAAGAATCACTAATGATTCATTAGAGAGTTATCCTCCTTGGATTCGTTCACATAAGCATACAAGAAACTATCTGGCTAGGCTTAGTCGGATGAGTTATGATATGGTAGCTCTCCAAGATTCTTCGAGAAGCACGCCTACAAATTGAAGACGATGTGATACTTATGCTCAAAGCTAGACAAAGGAACGCGAGGATCTAGAAGATCTCCGGGGGCTACTATTGTGGATATACCAAATAGGTATACCTACGACATAGTCTCAAACCAGCAAGCTCGGGTGGCCCATAGTTGGTGGTTAGGCCTATGGCATAACCGGACGTCCCGGTTGCTGATAGACAAGACGGAAGTCCACCAGGGATAAAGGAAGGCGACATGCCACCTCCTTAGATGGAAGTCGGAGCCTTGGAGGCCAAGACATAGTTTATGTAATAGTCTAGGACTCTGTAACCGTATCCGGCTAAGACTCTCCTTGTAACCCTCGGTCCTGGCGCCCTTATAAGAAGGCCTACGGGAGCCTTTAGGGCAACATCAACAATAGACAAGTGCATATCACTACTGCACACAGTGAACCCCACAAACATGTAACTCAGCATATTGCCATTATAGTGATTTATAGCAGGAGTAGGATCTCGCCACCATCGTAAGATATGAACCTGGGTAAACTGTGTCAGGCCATCCCGGATACTCTCCTCCTTACCTCACGTCTCTAAACTCTCCTTTGGGATACCCCTATGGTGTACGTGTCAGCAATACCACGACAGTTGGCGCCCACCTTGGGGCATGAGGCGCTTATAGCACGGATCCGGGCGGGATCATTCGTAGTTTTAGAAGACGGACAAATCGCATCTCCGGTCGAGCTTCGGCTTCGTCATCTCTCTTGAGAATATGAAGATCTTGAGCATGTCGCTAAGTCGACGGTGTGGCGGGATGTATCATCATCATCTTCGTCGGCTAGACTCTTTTGCAGTTTGGATCCGACGCAAGCACCATCGATATTTTTTTGGCGCCTCTTCTCAAGCTTCTTGGCAGATTAGACAGACTTAGTGTAAGCAAACCGAAGTGACATATCCTTCGAAGTAGCCACCTATTATGGCTGTGCTACTCCGAGCTCGGTGTTTCGGACATTGCAATTTGTTGTTTACTTCAAATTCGTAACCGGATGACTGGAACCAAGGAGAAGGTATACGCTGACACTGACTGGTCCACTTTCCGTCTTGGCTTGTTTCGTCGGGTTGGATTCCAGGAAGCACACCGACCACGTTAGCTTCGGTGCTACGTTGTTGATTTTGTCGCTTACTTGCATGGACCAGATTCAAAGGAGTCAAATCGAAAACATCAATCACCACGCACGTGAGGATCAAAACATGAAGCCATATTTCCTATCAGACATAAATTAAAGCAATGCTCCTGTGTCTCGATTCGGACAACTCGGTTAAAAGACGGCTACACGTTGGTTTTTACCCGTGGCCGGCAACACTTCCGTATTCATTATGACCGGCATAGATTTCAAGCAGGGATGAATTCATGGTTTACTATGTCTTCACGTTCGTTGGGTCCAGCTTCGCTGATACCGCGGACAATTGTGCCATGAATCACCGACTAGTTCGTCACGGCCAGATTCTTCTTCATCCCAAACAACATTGACTCCGCTCAAACAGCTAAGTCCCTATTTATATATATTATTTTAATTTTTTATGATCATGAGATTAAGATTGGTTCACTCATATTCTGAGTCTTTTACCGCTTTCGTTTTTTATCATACCTTTTTCATGATTTGCCTTACACTTGTGAGTATAAACTTTTTATTGGCTTGCTGTTTAAAGTCCCCAGTACCATACAAAAATCCCTCCTTCGGGATTTTCTTAAGTTTTCTGTTTTTTATATGTGGATTCTAGAGTAGTGATATTTCAGCACTTAAAACCAACCGTTTGTTTCTGAGGTTCTGGATTATCTTGCTATTAAGCGCTATCATGTTAGCGGATGTTCTGTGTTTAAATTTTTGCCGTCTCACGAAAAGTCGAGCATATAAGCCGGAAGAACGGATATTCCATCACTTGCTTAAACAAAAATTTACATAAACTGTTTAAGTTAGTTGACTTTTTCCTTCTAAACAATTTTATGTCACCAGCTGCTGCATTGTTTCAGTCCTAAAGATTTTGTTTAAAGGTCATGTTTGTTCCACCTTACAATTGTTAGTAGGACACTACTAAGGAACAATTTAATAAATTTATATTTTTTTGTTTATGTTTCATCTACATAACGCTTGGAAATTTCCACGTTCCTCGGATTAAGGTGTTTTTGAGCCGGCTTTGCACTATACTCACCACCTCGGGGGCTGGGATCGCATTTTTTGTCCAAGACTTGTGTCGTATTTGAGGAAGTCAACTCGATGCTCGGGGGCTTGACATCTCTAACTTAAGAGCTTTGTCAGTTCTTGCGTCCAAGACGGAACAATCCTCGGGGACTACAGTACATTGATCTCTAAGATATGGTGAGAGTTCTCTTTGAGCATCAAGACGGAAAATTCAAGTGAATTTCACCTTGGCTCTCGGGGGATACACCGATATTGAATTTTTGTGATGTTCTCTCTGTAGCACCAAGCCGAAATAATTTCATACTTGACGCTCGGGGGCTACACTATTTACATTTTTGCCAAAGCTACTCTGAGAGCACCAAGACGATTTCTTTTGAAACTCCGACTTGGAGCTCGGGGGATACAATCGTTTGAAGTTATTTTGAGCATCAAGACTCCTTCGACAAAACCAACTCAATGCTCGGGGGCTACATATGGTTATGTCAACAAAACCTTTCAAGACGGTGAAAAATCTAGCTAGTGAAACCCGGGGGCTCGACATCAACTTCGCCTTCACGGAAGTTTCACCGGGTTACACGGCTCAATGGCCTAATTTTACGTGATATGAGAGGCTCTAAGAACTTAATTGGGCAAGCTCTTATGTCTATGACTTTGCTAGCTCTAAGTCGGAAATTTGACAGCCTTTATGATTGTGGCCCGGTAGCCGTGATTATTTCCGGCTTACATACCCTCCTGCATGGATGATGATACTAAAGACGTTCCTAGAGCTTGGAAGAATCACTAAAAATTCGTTAAAAAGTTCTCCGCCTTGGATTCGTTCGCATAAGCATACAATTAACTATCTAGCTAGGCTTAGTCGGATAAGAATAAGATATGTGAGCTCTCCTAGATTGTTTGTGAAGTACGCCTACAAATTTAAGACGATGTGATACTTATGTTGAAATATAGATAGAGGAACACAAGGATCTTGAAGAACTCCGGGGGCTACTGATATGGATACACCAAAATTTACACCTACGACATAGTCTCATACCGGCAAGCCCCGCTGGCCCATAGTTGGTGGTTAGGCCTATGGCATAACCGGGCGGTCCAGTTGCTGATAGACAAGACGAAGGTCCAGCAAGGATAAAGGAAGCCGACGTGTCATCGCCTTAGATTGAAGTCGGGGCCTTGGAAGACAAGACATAGTTTATGTATTAGTCTAGGACTCTGTAACCGTATCCTGCTGGGACTCTCCTTGTAACCCTAGATCCTGGCGCCCTTATAAGCCGGCCTACGGGAGCCTTTAGGGCAACGTCAACAATAGACAAGTGCATACCACTACTCGCACACAGTGAACCCCAAAATCCTGTAACTCGACATATTGCCATTATAGTGATTTATAGCAGGAGTAGGAACTCGCCACCGTCGTGATATCTGAACCTAGGTAAACTATGTCAGGCCGTCCTAGACTCTCTCCGCCTTACCCCACGTCTCTAAACTCGCATTTGGGATACCCCTATGGATTATGTGTCGGCAATACCACGACAGTTGGCGCCCACTGTGGGGCAGGAGGTGCTTATAACACGGATCTAGGTAGGATCCTTTGTTGTCTTTGAAGACGGAAAAATCGCATCTACGGTGGCGCTCCGGATTCGTCACCGCTCTTGAGAATATGAAGATCTCGAGCGTGTGGCTAAGTCGACGGTGTTGCGGGATCTCTCATCATCATCTTCATCGGCTGGACTATTTTGCAGTTTGGATCTGACACAACCACCAGCGATGTTTTTTCGGCTACTCTTATCAAGCTTCGTGGCGTATCGAACAGACTTAGCGTAAGCAGACCGAAGTGACGTATCCTTCAAAGTAGCTACCTATTCTGGTTGTGCTTCTCCGGGCTAGGAGTTTCGGCCATCGCGATTTTTTGTTTACTTCGGATTCATAACCGGCTGGCTGGAACCAAGGAGAAGGTATACGCCGGCATTGAATGGTCCACCTTCCGTCTTGGCTTGTGTCGCCGGGTTGGATTCCAGGAAGCACACAAAGCATGTTAGCTTCAGTGCTGCGCGGTTGATTTTGCTGCTTACTTGCATGGCCCAAATTCCAAGGAGTCAAATAGCATTACTCACCAAGCACGTGAGGATCAAAACATGAAGCCATATTTCCTATCAGCCATAAATTCAAGGAATGCTCATGTGTCTCGATTCGGATAATTCGGTTGAAAGATGGCTACACCTTGGTTTTTATCCGTGGCCGGCAACACTTCCATATTCATTATGGCCGGCATCCATTTTAAGAACGGATGAATTCATGGTTTTCTATGTCTTCGCGTTCGTTGCGTCCGACTTCGCTTATACTGTGGACAATTATGCCATGGATCGATGACTAGTTCGTCACGGCCAGATTCTTCTCCATTGAAAAACTACATTGACTCCGCTCAAACAGCTAAGTCTCTATTATATATATTATTTTAATTGTTAATAATTATGAGATTAACATTGATTCACTCATATTCTGAGTCTTTTACCGTTTTCGTTTTTGATCATACCTTTTCCATGATTTGCCTTGCGCTCGTGAGTATAACTTTTTACTGGCTTGTTTTTTAAAGGCCCCAGTACCATTCAAAAACCCTCCTTCGGTCGTTAGCTTAAGTTTTCTTGTTACACGTTTTCTGTTGTTTTATATGTAGCTTACAGAGTAGCGACATTTCAACACTTAACACTAGCCGTTTGTTTCTGAGGTTCTGGATTGTCTTGCTATTAAGTGGTATCGCCTCAGCAGATGTTTTGTGTTTAAAGTTTTATCGTCTCAGGAAAAGTTAAGCATATAAGCCAGAAGAACGGATATTCCATCACTTGCTAAAACAAAATTTTACATAAACTGTTCAACTTAGTTGAGTTTTTTTTCCTCCTAAACAGTTTTATGTGTCCAGCTACTGCATTGTTTCATCCCTAAAGCATTTGTTTAGAGGCCATGTTTGTTCCGGCTTACAATTGTTAGTTGGACACTACTAGGAAACAATTTAATACATTTATATTTTTATGTTTATGTTTCAGGTACATAATGCTTGGACGTTTCAGGTATATTTTTATGTTTATGTTTCACCAAGCATGTGAGGATCAAAACATGAAGCCATATTTCCTATCAGACGTAAATTGAAGGAATGCTCCTATGTCTCGATTTGGATAATTCAGTTGAAGGATGGCTACACGTTGGTTTTTACCCATGACCGGAAACACTTCCATATTCATTATGGCCGGCATCGATTTTAAGAATGGATGAATTCATGGTTTTCTATGTCTTCGCGTTCGTTGCGTCCGACTTCGGTGATACTGTGGACAATGGTGCCATGGATCGATGACTAGTTCGTCACGGCCAGATTGTTCTTCATCGAAAAACAACATTGACTCCGCTGAAACAGCTAAGTCCCTATTTTTATATATATTATTTTAATTGTTAATGATTATGAGATTAAGATTGATTCACTCATATTCTGATTCTTTTACCGCTTTAATTTTTGATCATACCTTTTCCATGATTTGCCTTGCGCTCGTGAGTATAACTTTTTACTGGCTTGTTTTTTAAAGGCACCAGTACCATACAAAAACCCGCCTTCTTCCGTTAGCTTAAGTTTTCTTATTACACGTAATTTGTTATTTTATATATGGATTACAGAGTAGTGACATTTCAACACTTAAAACCAGCCATTTGTTTCTGAGGTTCTGGATTGTCTTGCTATTAAGTGGTATCGCCTCAGCAGATGTTTTTAGTTTAAAGTTTTGTCGTCTCAGGAAAAGTCAAGCATATAAGCTAGAAGAACGGATATTCCATCACTTGCTAAAACAAAAAATTTCATAAACTTTTCAAGTTAGTTGAGTTTTTTCCTCCTAAACAGTTTTATGTGTCCAGCTGCTGCATTATTTTATCCCTAAAGCATTTGTTTAAAGGCCGTGTTTGTTCCGGCTTACAATTGTTAGTTGGCCACTACTAAGGAACAATTTAATACATTTATATTTTTATGTTTATGTTTCAGGTACATAACGCTTGGACATTTCCATGTTCTTCGGATTAAGGTGTTTTTGAGCCGGCTTTGCGCTAGACACAACACCTCGGGGGCTAGAATCATAGTTTTTGACCAAGACTGGAGCTTTCTTTGAGGAAGTCGACTCGATGCTCGGGGACTTGACATCTCTAACTTAAGAGATTTTTCATGCCTTGCGTCCAAGATAGAACAATCCCCAGGGGCTATAGTACATTGATCTACAAGATATGGTGAGGGTTCTCTTTGAGCATCAAGACGGAATATTCAAGTGAATTTCACCTTGACTCTTGGGGGCTACACCGACATTGAATTTTTGTGACGTTCTCTCTGGAGCACCAAGCCGAAATAATTTCTGACTTGACGCTCGGGGGTTACACTATTTACATTTTTCCAAAGCTACTCTAAGAGCACCAAGGCGATTTCTTCTGAAACTCCGACTTTGAGCTCGGGGGATACAATCATTTGATGTACAATTATGCATGTTCTTTTGAGAATCAAGCCACCTTAAACGAAGCCAACTCAATGCTCGGGGGCTACATATGGTTATGTCAACAAAACCTTTCAAGACGGTGAAAAATACGGGTAGCAAAACTCGGGGGCTCGACATTAACTTTTCCTTCACGGAAGTATCACTGGGTTACACGGCTTGATGGCCTAAATGTCTGTGATATGATAGGCTATAATACCTTAATTCAAGAAGCTCTTATGTATGTGACTTTGCTGGCTCTAAGTCAGCAATTTGGAAGGCTTTACGATCGCGGCCCGGTAGAGATGATTTTTTTCTGGCTTACATACCGTCCCATATGGATGATACTACTAAAGACGTTCCTAGAGCTTGGAAGAATCACTAACAATTCCTTAGAGAGTTCTCCGCCTTAGATTCGTTCGCATAAGCATACAAGAAACTATCTAGCTAGGCTTAGTCGGTTGAGATTATGGTATGGGAGCTCGCCAAGATTCTTCGAGAAGCACGCCTAAAAATTAAAGATGACGTGATACTTACGCTCAAATATAGACGGAGGAACTCGAGGATCTTGAAGAACTCCGGGGGCTACTATTGTGGATATACCAAATAGGTATACCTACGGCATAGTCTCAAATCGGCAAGCCCGGATGGCCCACAGTTGGTGGTTTGGCCTATGGCATAACCGGGCGGCCCAGTTGCTGATAGACAAGACGGAGGTCCACCAGGGATAAAGGAAGGCGATGTGCCACCTCCTTAGATGGAAGCCGGGGCCTTGGAGGACAAGACATAGTTTATGTATTAGTCTAGGACTCTGTAACCGTATCCGGCTAGGACTCTCCTTGTAACCCTAGGTCCTAGCGCCCTTATAAGCCCGCCTACGGGAGCATTTAGGGAAACGTCAATAATAGAAAAGTGCACGAGCCTTATCCCTTTATAAAACTGATGGTTGTGTGGATGCGATACCATTCCAATTTTAGCGTACAACCACAATACCCGAAATTTGGGTAGGGCTTGACTGAAAATTTATATACCTTAGACTGGGTTCCCTTGCGGCCAAGGTTTGAGCTGAGGCTACCTTGTGAAGATTGTCCACCTATGCAGTTCCCAAGATGACAGTTGGTCATGGTTGGGAGGTCAAACTCACAGGAGAGGTTCCTATACTAGGGCATGTAATTGAAAGGTTAGGATGGATTATCCGCATACTGAGTATGGTGAATTCAGAATTGTTCCTGACGGATGTATCGAATGTTGTGGTGAAAGTGTACCACCTCTACAGAGTGTTAAACTATTCGAATAGCCACGTCCACGGTTATGGACAGTTGGAGTGTCCATACTGTTTAATCGTCAGATGTTTTCAAAATGACTTATGAAATGATTCATGAGTTTGACTTGACCATAACAGGGTTGTGACATGAAATTCAAGTTCCCACTTAGGTGTTATAAAACTTTCAGCTAGCTTTCTTTTTTTCTGAACTCAGTTAAGGTAAATCTGGCTTTTTGCAAAATAACCTAGAGCCTATTACTTCCTACTCAAAACCACTTCACTTGCTAGTATTAGTTTGCGAGTACTTAAAGAGTACTCATGGCTTTGTCCCTGGCTATTCCCGTGTCCAGACTATGAAGAGGACTATCAGGAGGACGGACCGCAGGAAGGTTATGACAACTAGGATCATCTCCCATCGTCAGCATTGCTTGTGACCATGAAGATGGAGTTTCGCCTATGCTATCGTTATTATTATGTTATTCCGCTGCTTGATTTGTATTAAGACTGGATCATGAGATCCTTTATTTGTTGTAAGAACTTATGTATGGTTTGTAATGGATGATGTACTGTGATATCCAATCTGTTATGTCACGCAAAAATTGTAATCATGGGATTGTGATGTATGGCATAACAGGCATCTGGGATTAAAAATTCGGGTGTTGACAGTAGGCATGATGACTGGATTTGTAGAAAAAGTGTATTTTCTTACCCGCAAAACCATCAAGAACAAGTGGGTCAAGGGATGATTTTTTCAACGATAAGAGTGTGATTTGATAGTCCTTAAGATGGTTTACAAGGTGGTTCAAGTGCATATCCAAAAAGGTACGAGGGTTGAGAAATGCAAGGACTCAAAGACGTGATGTTGACAACAGTTCCAGACTTAGCCATATTTGGCAGATTTGGGGTTTTTGACTAGTATGCAAGAGGAGATGATTTTGAGATGATGCAAGGTTCCAACTCTTCATAAAGTGGATGATGTTGAAGTATAGATTGAGTCAAAAGGATTTATTCTTAGAGTTGGTCTTCCTTGGATTGGAAACTATTAGAAGGGATAATCCCTGGAATGATCTGGTTAAGGGGGTGACAAGGTCAATTTAGTTAGTAAGGAGAGATCAAGCTTGGGTACCTTGATTAAGGTTTGTGATCTTGATTTATCTTGATCGTAGAGGATGGGCTCCTAGTGTAGCTCACTCTAGCTCCTAAGCAAACAATCCAATGGGAAGATCAAATCAATTCATCAACCATTAGATGATGACTGCAAGTGCATAGATCAATTGTAGCTAGTTTCAAAGTAAAGATATTGAACCCACAAAGAGATATTGATAAAGTTCTTTATGCCCCTTGTCACTATCTACCAAAGATTCTTGTAAGCTGACTTTGATTTCAAGTAAAGGGTGTTTGAATGGTTTTAGGTTGTGCGTAGAAAAGTAATTAAAACAAGTAAAAGAAAGGAAGTAACAAGGTTGTGTGAAAGCGTGGTTGAACTCAATAGGGCTAAACATTCTCGGGGATGTAGGATATACCTCTATCATGGTATTGTCATTATTAATAATTTAAGATAATATACTTCTTGTGTCATGAGATGTGTGGAGAGAGCTCCATGATAAGATGTTCACTACAAGGCTCGTAGGAAGCCACTTTATTGATCCAAGAGTGTGGTCACCTTTAAATAACCACTGCAATGTCTGAGAGAAGTCACCCATACAGAGCATGCAATTAACGGTTTCCCCGTGGATATCATAATTAGCTTAGGGAGTCCCTCTTTATTCCTCCTTTGACAGCGTAGTTTACAAGCCGACGCCAATTTGTCATGGGGCCATTCCTGGTATGATCCCAAAGCACGTACAAAGGATTTCACCCTCCCTTTAGTCCCAAGGGAAAATGGTATATGATCAACTTCACATACCATCTAAATAGAGAGATCAAACACAAGTCATAAATCAATCATAGACCAGGAAGTCATATGGACACAAGAATAGATCATCTTTATTGTAAATTCATAATAGTGCTAGGGTTTCTCCATCTCCCCAAGAACAAAGGAACTACTCACATATAAAGACAATCAACATCATGGCAATCATCTGGATGGGATATGAGATTACAATCGAATACAAATGAAGATCCACACGAGGGTTTGGATTACAACCAAGCAGGCGAAGGGGATCGGTGTTGGATACATTGGTGACGATGGTGGTGATGTTGATCGGTGTTGAAGTCTTTTCTTGAGTAATGGTGATGGTGGAGATCTTGTGGGCGGAGTCTATGGAGGCGTAGGAGCAGCAGGGCTTCGCCCCAATGGTGTGTATGTACTCTCCCCTTTCCACTAGGGTTTCCTCGCTTTAAAAAGGCATTCTGGAGGTCGGTTTTGTGAACTAACAGAGCTAGGGGACAAATAGGTAGTGGGGCCTCTAGGGAAGTACTGGCAATTAAGGTTCTCCTTTTAATAGAGCACTAGAGCAAAGCATTAACACTCCATGAACACATGAGATCATCACATCACAGCCATCCCCTCCGGTTGTCCCAATTATTGTCACTTCGGGGCCTTTGGATCCAGACAATGATATGTGTACACAACTTGCAGATAAGTTCATAAACAATACTATCATAATGATTCAATAATAAGTTAAGATCTGAGATCATGGCACTCGGGACCTAGTGACAAGCATTAAGCACAACAAGTTGCAACAAAGTAAAATAGCACTAATACAGATACTATGCACTATGCCATAACAATTTTATTCGATTACATGATAGAACTCATCTAATCCCTACCATCCCCAAGCCTACAACGGGGGATTACTCACTCATGGATGAGGGAAACATCGATGGTTGATGGACAGGCGTTGGTGATGACGATGGCGATGATCCTCTCCAAATTCCCGGTCCCGGCAGGGTGCCAGAACGGAGTTTCTGGATCCGAATCTTGGTTTCTGATGGTGGCGGTGGAGCGGAACTCTTCTCTGGAAAACGTTGACCCCCCTAGTCAAGGGGCAACTTATAGGCGCTGAGGGAGCCCGAGGGGGTGCCTAGGGTGCCCGCACCCCCTAGGCGCGAGGCAGGGCCCACCCGCGCCTGGCAGGGGTGTGGGCCCCCTAGTCCTCCACTCCGTTTCGTCTTCTGGCTCCATGGATCTTCTGGTGAAATATAATTTTTGGCATATTTTCCGGGGTTTTTCCTGATAGTTGATTTTCTGCACAAAAACTAGACACCAAGGTAATTCTGCTGAAAATAGCGTCCGTCCGTGTTAGTTGTATCCAAATCACACAAGTTTAGAGGAGAAACAATAGCAAACGTGTTCGAGAAAGTAGATACGTTTTGGACGTATCAAGAATCTACCTTAAGGATGGAAGGAAACTAGATTTGGAGGATCTAGGGTTTTAATATTTTTATGCCACCTAAACTTGATTGGATTAGGGAGCTCAAAGCTCACCTTGATACAAGGCATAAATGGATGTATAGATCATGTTATATAGATTATCATGGAAAGAAGAGTTAGGCTTGGTTGTATTTGAGGTGATCTAAAAGTGTGGCAAACTTTGTTGAAAATAAGGCTGCCATAGAAGATGTTTCATGAAGCCTCATAGACCATGCGGGTTTAAGATGCACAAAGCTCCAATGGAAACAAATTAAGGGACTATTGATAGAACATGGTTAGTAGGTCATAAAAATGCAGATACTTTGTCAATAGAAGATAGCATAAGGAGGTGAGCTTCTGCCATAGTAGGCAAGATGATAAGATTTTGCAGAAAAAGATCATTATCTTGTCTACAAAATCATCAAGGATGAGTGGGTCCAAGAAGAGTTTATCCAATGGAAAGAGTGGGATTTGGTAGTACTAATTATGTACTTAAAGATGGTTCAAATACATTCTCAATAATGCACATAGATTAGAATAAGTGGATTCTCAAAGATTTAATCTAGATAAGGATTTCAAACTTAGCCAGATTTGGCAGATTAGTGTATTTGGACAAGTATGAAAGAGGGAAAGATTTGGATAGTATGCAAGGGTCCATCCTCATCATCAAGTGGATGATATTGAATGATAGCTTGTGTACAGGAGATCCATGCTTGTATTTGGTCCTAGAACAAAGGATTAACTCATAATTGATCTTGGTTAAGTAGATTAGAGTGTCACTTGAGTGACTTAGGATAGATCCAGCTTAGGAGGCTTGGTTCAATATTTGGTGATCTTAACCATTGGTTTGATACTAAGGGTGAGCTACAAGATTAGCTTATGCTTCTTCCTAAGAAAACAAGGCAATCAGCAGATCAAGGCAATTCATCAGACATCAGATCAAAGCAATTCATCAAACAAACTTATCCAACTACTACTAGGGTTACCACTCGAGACTAGCTTGAGGTAAGTAAGGGTGGTTTGAAGAGCTTGTGCTTTCAAGTAAGGTAAGGACCTCTCGGTAATTCTACCAAGATTGGAATGAAAGTGTTTTAGGAAATGTTTTGGAAAACCTATAGATAAGAGTAGTTGAATGATCTGTCTTGAAAACACAAGGACATTATATATAGGTCTCCATAGTTTTGATAATAGAAACTAGTAAAATATTTTGTTATGTCATAGTCATCTTGGCTCGAGTTTGAAATGCTAGAACATTTGAGTATAAAAGATGAGCCAAGACATCTCTTTTGCAAAATAGTTTTTTCAGTTAATGTTGAGGTAAGGAGTATATTATCTAATACACAATCAGTTTCATGAACGCAAGCAAAGAAGTAAACAAGCATTGCAACATGTAACAAGAAAAAGTTTTTGTTTCCCCTGATTTTTTCCTTTTTGAGAGCAAATCAGGGTTGCGGAAATTGGGATGTTACATGCAAGATCATGTCTCAAGGTTGTTTTCCAATGTAGATGTCACACTCAAATGGGAGATCCAGGTGATAGATGGATAAATCAAATTGAGGACTACTATCAACTCGATTGTCAACTAAAATGCCCAATTTTCTTTTCCTTGAATTGATAATATGTAATAATTTTAAGTAGTTTGCATTCGATGTGATATCTAGATAAATCGCATAGGCCGTGTAGGCATTTAGTTGACGTTGTCCACACATAGAGGTAGACGGTACCAAACCTGCGCTAGCCAGGTCAATTAGGGTATAATATCGGGCTTTCTTATTTGTCAGTCTTGTATTGGGCCAACGATGAACAGTAAAAAATGCTCGCAAGTTGTACACTTTTTATGATATCAGAATAGGCTCCAGAAATGATGAAACCATAAAATTAACAGTCTGACAAGCAGGCGTTCTTAGTAACAGTAACAAGCCATAACAGTAACAACCCGAAAGAGTAACATGCCTAAATAGTAACAAGCTTAAATAATAACATGCTGAAACAGTAACATTCCAAAAACAGTAACAGATAAGAACAATAAAAGAGCCATAAACTTAAAACTCCAAAAAGTAACGGGCCAGATAAGTAGCAGGCCAGGCCAAAAAATGCCAGTTTTGTAGCAGGCCAGAACAATAAGAGGATGAATTTGCACCAAGATAGAATAGTAACAGACCGAGAAACTTACCAGGCCAAAATAGTAATAGGACAGAATATGAGAACACCGTTTATGGGCCTAAACAGTAAGAGGCCCGAAAGTTTATGGGCCACATAAGGTTACATAAATGGGCCCATTTCAAACAGTGCAGGACTATATAGTAATGGGCCAAAGCGAGCTAGCCAAATGGGCACATTTCAAACAATATAGGATGAAACAGTAACAGGCCCGATAGTTTACGGGCCACACAAATGGGTCCATTTCAAACAGTGCATGTCGAAATAGTATAAGGCCCAAAATTTTACGGGTCGCAGCGGGTAGCACTACTGGGCCCATTTTGAATAGTGTAGGAGGAAACAATAATGGGCTCTGATACTATTGGGCTCTTTTAATGGGTCGGCCCACTTAATAATTATCAGGAATTTGTTGGGCCTGACTTCTATCACGGTTTTAGTGATAGTTAACGGTGCTAACTGGCCATTAACGATGTTCGCCACATGGAAGTTTGCATGATGTCAGCAGTCAACACGGCTGGCGAACAAATCTATGATGAACGAATTTTCATGGCTAAAGGGTATGATCCGCCATGGTCGGAAAAAAACCGTGGTAGATTCATTTGTGGCTGGGCTTCTACCATGAAGGGAATCCATCATAGAAGGATTTTCAACCATGAAAATCATCCATTTTAAAAGGACATTTTTCTTGTAGTGCTCGTCTTCTAGACACGAAAGTCGCATTGACAGTTTCATTTTCTCGATTGGGTTTGTCCTCTAAGTTCTTCTTGCACTTTTGGTTGTGGTGTTGTTTCGGTTTATTAGATGATTGTGGTATGGCAAGAGCATTCAGCAGTCCCTCTGAATCATTGTCGTCATATGCATATTTGCTTTCCGTCTCTATCATTTCTCCGAAGTTGGTAACTTTGCCACATTTTAGACGATGAGGCAATAATCTGATTGGGATCCCTACGATGAAAGCTTCGATCACGATTTGGTCGTTTACTCTGTCGCAGTAGTTTTTCGTATCGATCCATCATCAGAGGAAGTTTCTCCGGGTCTTTGGGTGCACTGCTGCAAGTCTCCGACTATCCAGGGCCTACTGTATATGTACCTTGCATATCATACCAGTTACGTATTGAGTTTTGTGGTAACTCATTGAGCCATGATTGTTGTGGATATACCAAATATGTATACCTACGGCATAGTCTCATACCGGCTAGCCCGAGTGGCCAACAGTTGGTGGTTAGGCCTATGGAATAACCGGACGGCCTAGTTGCTGTTAGACATGACGGAGGTCTAGCAGGGATAAAGGAAGGCGACGTGCCACCGCCTTAGATGGAAGCCAGGGTCTTGGAGGACAAGACATAGTTTATGTATTAGTCTAGGACTCTATAACCATATTCGGCTAGGACTATCCTTGTAACCCTAGGTCATGGAGCCCTTATAATACCGCATACGGGAGCCTTTAGGGCAACGTCAACAATAGACAAGTGCATAGCACTACTCGCACACAGCGAACCCCACAACCTATAACTCGGCATATTGACATTATAGTGATTTATAAAAGGAGTAGGATCTCACAACCATCGTGAGATCTGAAACTGGGTAAACTGTGTCAGGCCGTCCTGGACGCTCTCCGTCTTACCCCACGTCTCTAAACTTGCCTTTGGGATACCCCTATGGCGTACGTGTCGACCATACCATGACAGTTGGCGCCCACAGTGGGACAGGAGACACTTACATCACGGATCCGAGCGGGATCCTTTGCCGTCTTTGAAGACGGACAAATCGCATCTCCGGTGGTGCTCTGGCTTCTTCATCTCTCTTGTGACTATAAAGATATCGAGCGTGTGGCTAAGTCGATGGTGTCGCGGGATCTCTCATCATCATCTTCGTCGGTTGGACTGTTTTGCAGTTTGGATCCGACGCAACCACCAGCGATGTTTTTTCGGCAACTCTTATCAAGCTTCTTGGAAGATCAGACAGACTTAGCGTAATCAATCCAAAGTGACGTATCCTTCAAAGCAGCTACCTATTCTAGCTATGCTGCTCCGGGTTCGGTGTTCCGGCCATCGCGATTTGTTGTTTACTTCGGATTCGTAACCGGCTGGCTGGAACCAAGGAGAAGGTATACACCGGCATTGACTGGTCCACTTTTTATCTTGTCCTGTGTCGCCGGGTTGGATTCGAGGAAGCACACCAAGCATTTTGGCTTCAGCGCTGCGTGGTTAGTTTTGTCGCTTACTTGCATGGCTCAAATTCCAAATAGTCAAATAGCAAACGTCACTCACCACGCACATGAGGATCAAAACATTAAGCCATATTTCCGATGAGAAGTAAATTTAAGCAATACTCCTGTGTCTTGATTCGGACAATTCGGTTGAAAGACGCCTACACATTGGTTTTTACTCGTGGCCAAAAACACTTCCGTATTCATTATGGATGGGCATCAAATTCAAGCACGGATGAATCCATGGTTTTCTATGTCTTTGCGTTCGCCTGGCTTCGCTGATACTGCGAACAATTGTACCATGGATTGCCGACTTGTTCGTCACGGCCAGATTCTTCTTCATCGCAAACAACATCGACTCCGCTCAAACAGCTAAGTCCCTATTTATATATACTATTTTAATTGTTTATGATCATGAGATGAAGATTAGTTTACTCATATTATGAGTCTTTTACCACTTTCGTTTTTTATCATACCTTTTCCATGATTTGCCTTGCGCTCATGAGTATAAACTTTTTACTGGCTTACTATTTAAAGGCCTCAGAACCATAAAAAAACCCGCCTTCGGGCATTATCTTACGTTTTATGGTTACACGTTTTCTGTTGTTTTATACGTGGATTCCAGAGTAGTGACATTTCAGTACTTAAAACCATATGTTTGTTTCTGAGGTTCTGGATTGTCTTGCTATTAAACGCTACTGCCTCAGTAGATGTTCTGTGTTTAAAGTTTTGCCATCTCACGAAAAGTCAATCATATAAGCCAAAAGAACGGATATTCCATCACTTGCTTAATTTTTTTTACATAAACTGTTCAAGTTAGTTGAGTTTTTTCCTCCTAATCAGTTTTATGTGTCCACCTGCTGCATTGTTTCAGCCTAAAGCATTTGTTTAAAGGTCGTGTTTGTTCCGCCTTACAATTGTTAGTTGGACACTACTAAGAATCAATTTAATACATTTATATTTTTATATTTATGTTTCAGGTACATAACGCTTGGACATTGCAATCTTCCTCGGATCAAGGTGTTTTTGAGCTGGCTTTGCGCTAGACTAAACATCTTGGGGGATGGAATCACAGTTGTTGACCAAGACTTAAACCGTCTTTGAGGAAGTCCACTCGATTCTCGGGGGATTGAAATGTCTAACTTAAGAGCTTTGTCACGCGTTGCATCCAAGAAGGAACAATCCTCGGGGGCTATAGTACATTGATCTCTAGGATATGGTGAGAGTTCTCTTTGAGCATCAAGACGAAAAATTCAAGTGAATTTCACCTTGACTCTCGGGGGCTACACCGATATTGAATTTATGTGAAGTTATCTCTAGAGCACCAAGACGAAATAATTTCGGACTTGACGCTAGGGGGCTGCACTATTTACATTTTTGCCAAAGCTTCTCTAAGAGCACCAAGACTATTTGTTTTGAAACTCTGACTTGGAGCTTAGGGGCTACAATCGTTTGATGTACAATTATGCATTTTATTTTGAGCATCAAGCCGCCTTCCACGAAGCCAAATCAATGCTCGGGGTTCTACATATGGTTATGTCAACAAAACCTTTCAAGACGGTGAAAAATCTGGCTAACGGAACCTGGGGGCTCGACATCAACTTTGCCTTCACGGAAGTTTAACTGGGTTACACGGCTCGATGGCCTAAACGTCTATGATATGAGAGGCTCTAAGACCTTAATTCAAAAAGATCTTATGTGTGTGACTTTGTTGGCTGTAAGTCAGCAATTTGGCAGCCTTTACGATCGTGGTCCAGTAGTCATGATTTTTTCTGGCATACATACCATTCCGCATGGATGATGATACTAAAGAAATTTCTAGAGCTTGGAAAAATCACAAACGATTCGTTAGAGAGTTATCCTCCTTGGATTCGTTCGCATAAGCATACAAGAAACTACCTGGCTAGGCTTAGTCGGATGAGTTATGATATGGGAGCTCTCCAAGATTCTTCGAGAAGCACGCCTACAAATTGAAGACGATGTGATACTTATTCTCAAAGCTAGACGAAGGAACACGAGGATCTTGAAGATCTCCGGGGGCTACTGTTGTTGATATACCAAATAGGTATACCTACGACATAGTCTCAAACCGGCAAGCTCGGGTGGCCCATAGTTGGTGGTTAGGCATATGGCATAACCGGGTGGCCTGGTTGCTGATAGACAAGACGGAAGTCCACCAGGGATAAAGGAAGGCGACATGCCACCTCCTTAGATTGAAGTTGGAGCCTTGGAGGCCAAGACATAGTTTATGTATTAGTCTAGGACTTTGTAACCGTATCCGGCTAGGACTCTCCTCGTAACCCTAGGTCCTGGCGCCCTTATAAGACGGCCTACGGGAGCCTTTAGGGCAACATAAACAATAGACAAGTGCATAGAAATACTCGTACACAGCGAACCCCACAATCTTGTAACTCGGCATATTGCCATTATAGTGATTTATAGCAGGAGTAGGATCTCGCCACCGTCGTCAGATATGAACCTGGGTAAACTGTGTCAGGCCATCTCAGAGACTCTCCTCCTTACCCCACGTCTCTAAACTCGCCTTTGGGATACCCCTATGGTGTATGTGTCGGCAATACCACGACAGTTGGCGCCCACCTTGGGGTAGGAGGCGCTTATAGCACGGATCCGGGCGGGTCATTCGTAGTCTTCGAAGACGGACAAGTCGCATCTCTGGTGGCTCTTCGGCTTCATCATCGCTCTTGAGAATATGAAGATCTTAGGCATGTGGCTAAATCGACGGTGTCGCGGGATGTCTCATCATCATCTTCGTCGGCAGGACTCTTTTGCAGTTTGGATCCGACGCAACCACCATCGATATTTTTTTGGCGCCTCTTCTCAAGCTTCTTGGCAAATCAGACAGACTTAGCGTAAGCAAACCGAAGTGACATATCCTTCGAAGTAGCCACCTATTATGGCGGTGCTACTCCGAGATCGGCGTTTCGGACATCGCAATTTGTTGTTTACTTCAAATTCGTAACCAGATGGCTGGAACCAAGGAGAAGGTATACGCTGGCATTGACTGGTCCACTTTCTGTCTTGGCTTGTGTCGTCGGGTTGGATTACAGGAAGCACACCAAGCACGTTAGCTTCGGCGCTACGTTGTTGATTTTGTCGCTTACTTGCATGGACCAGATTCAAAGGAGTCAAATAGAAAACGTCAATCACCACGCACATGAGGATCAAAACATGAAGCCATATTTCCTATCAAACATAAATTAAAGCAATGCTCTTGTGTCTCCATTCGGACAACTCGGTTGAAAGACGGCTAAACGTTGGTTTTTACCCGTGGTCGGCAACACTTCCGTATTCATTATGGCCGGCATAGATTTAAAGCAGGGATGAATTCATGGTTTGCTATGTCTTCACGTTCGTTGGATCCAGCTTCGCTCATACCGCGGACAATTGTGCCATGAATTACCGACTAGTTCGTCACAGCCAGATTCTTATTCATCGCAAACAACATTGACTCCGCTCAAACAGCTAAGTCCCTATTTATATATATTATTTTAATTGTTTATGATCATGAGATTAAGATTGGTTCACTCATATTCTGAGTCTTTTACCGCTTTCGTTTTTTATCATACCTTTTCCATGATTTGCCTTGCGCTCATGAGTATAAACTTTTTATTGGCTTGCTATTTAAAGGACCTAGTACCATACAAAAATCCCGCCTTCGGGCTTTTCTTAAGTTTTCTGATCACAAGTTTTCTGTTTTTTTATATGTGGATTCTAGAGTAGTGATATTTCAGCACTTAAAACCAACCTTTTTTCTAAGGTTCTGGATTATCTTGGTACTAAGCGCTATCATTTTAGCAGATGTTCTGTGTTTAAAGTTTTGCCGTCTCATGAAAAGTCGAGCATATAATCCAGAATAACGGATATTCCATCACTTGCTTAAACAAAAATTTATATAAACTGTTCAAGTTAGTTGACTTTTTTTCCTCCTAAACAATTTTATGTGTCTAGCTGCTGCATTGTTTCAGCCCTAAAGAATTTGTTTAAAGACCGTGTTTGTTCCGTCTTACATTTGTTAGTTGGACACTACTAAGGAACAATTTAATATATTTATATTTTTTGTTTATGTTTTAGATACATAACACTTGGATATTGCCACATTCCTCGGATTAAGGTGTTTTTGAGCCGGCTTTGCGCTATACTCACCACCTCGGGGGCTGGGATCGTAGTTTTTGACCAAGACTTGTGCCATATTTGAGGAAGTCGACTTCGATGCTCGGGGCCTTGACATCTCTAACTTAAGAGCTTTCTCACTCCTTACGTCCAAGACGGAACAATTCTCGGGGACTACTGTACATTGATCTCTAAGAGATGGTGAGAGTTCTCTTTGAGAATCAAGACGGAAAATTCAAGTGAATTTCACCTTGACTCTAGGGAGCTACACCGATATTGATTTTTTGTGGCGTTCTTTCTGTAGCACCAAGCCGAAATAAATTCCGACTTGACGCTCGGGGGCTACACTATTTACATTTTTGCCTAAGCTACTCTGAGAGAACCAAGATGATTTCTTTTGAAACTCCGACTTGAAGCTCGGGGGCTACAATCGTTTGATGGACAATTATCCATGTTCTTTTGAGCATCAAGCCTCCTTCGATAAAGCCAACTCAATGCTCGGGGTCTACATATGGTTATGTCAACAAAACCTTTCAAGATGGTGAAAAATCCAGTTAGTGAAACCCGGGGGCTAGACATCAACTTCTCCCTCACGGAAGTTTCACCGGGTTACACGGCTCGATGGCCTAAATGTACATGATATGAGAGGCTCTAAGAACTAAATTGGGCAAGCTCTTATGTCTGTGACTTTGCTGGCTTTAAGTCGGAAATTTGGCAGCCTTTATGATTATGGCCCGGTAGCCGTGATTATTTCTGGCTTACATACCCTCCTGCATGGATGATGATACTAAATACGTTCCTAGAGCTTGGAAGAATTACTAACAATTCGTTAAAAAGTTCTCCGCCTTGGATTCGTTCGCATAAGTATGCAAGCAACTATCTAGCTAGGCTTAGTCGGATAAGAATATGATATGGGAGCTCTCCAAGATTCTTCGTGAAGTACGCCTACAAATTGAAGACGACGTGATACTTATACTGAAATCTATATGGAGAAATGCGAGGATCTTGAAGAACTCCGGGGGCTACTATTATGGATACATCAAAAGGTACACCTACGACATAGTCTCATACCGGCAAGCCCCGCTGGCCCATAGTTGGTGGTTAGGCCTATGGCATAACCGGGCGGCCCAGTTGCTGATAGACAAGACGGAGGTCCAGCAAGGATAAAGGAAGTCGACGTGTCACCGCCTTAGATGGAAGTCAGGGCCTTGGAGGACAAGACATAGTTTATGTATTAGTCTAGGACTCTGCAACCGTATCCTGCTGGGACTCTCCTTGTAACCCTAGATCCTGGCGCCCTTATAAGCCGTCCTATGGGAGCCTTTAGGGCAATGTCAACAATAGATAAGTGCATATCACTACTCGCACACAGCGAACCCCACAATCCTGTTACTCGACATATTGCCATTATAGTGATTTATAGCAGGAGTAGAAACTTGCCACCGTCGTGATATCTGAACCTAGGTAAACTATGTTAGGCCATCCTGGACACTCTCCGCCTTACCCCATGTCTCTAAACTCGCATTTGGGATAACCCTATGGATTATGTGTCGGCAATACCATGACAGTTGGCGCCCACTGTGGGGCAGGAGGTGCTTATAACACGGATCTAGGCAGGATCCTTTGTTGTCTTTGAAGACGGAAAAATCGCATCTCCGGTGGCGCTCCGGATTCGTCACCGCTCTTGAGAATATGAAGATCTCGAGCGTGTGGCTAAGTCGACGGTGTTGCGGGATCTCTTATCATCATCTTCATTGGCTGGACTATTGTGCAGTTTGGATCTGACACAACCACCAGCGATGTTTTTTCGGCTACTCTTATCAAGCTTCGTGGCGTATCGAACAGACTTAGCGTAAGCAGACCGAAGTGACGTATCCTTCAAAGTAGCTACCTATTCTGGTTGTGCTTCTCCGGGCTAGGAGTTTCGGCCATCGCGATTTGTTGTTTACGTCGGATTCATAACCGGCTGGCTGGAACCAAGGAGAAGGTATACGCCGGCATTGAATGGTCCACCTTCCGTCTTGGCTTGTGTCGCCGGGTTGGATTCCAGGAAGCACACCAAGCATGTTTGCTTCAGTGCTGCGCGGTTGATTTTGCTGCTTACTTGCATGGCCCAAATTCCAAGGAGTCAAATAGCATTACTCACCAAGCACGTGAGGATCAAAACATGAAGCCATATTTCCTATCAGCCATAAATTCAAGGAATGCTCCTGTGTCTCGATTCGGATAATTCGGTTGAAAGATGGCTACACGTTGGTTTTTATCCGTGGCCGGCAACACTTCCCTATTCATTATGGCCGGCATCGATTTTAAGAATGGATGAATTCATGGTTTTCTATGTCTTCGCGTTCGTTGCGTCCGACTTCGCTTATACTGTGGACAATTATGCCATGGATCGATGACTAGTTCGTCACGGCCAGATTCTTCTTCATCGAAAAACAACATTGACTCCGCTCAAACAGCTAAGTCTCTATTATATATATTATTTTAATTGTTAATAATTATGAGATTAACATTGATTCACTCATATTCTGAGTCTTTTACCGTTTTCGTTTTTGATCATACCTTTTCCATGATTTGCCTTGCGCTCGTGAGTATAACTTTTTACGGGCTTGTTTTTTAAAGGCCCCAGTACCATTCAAAAACCCTCCTTCGGCCGTTAGCTTAAGTTTTCTTGTTACACGTTTTCTGTTGTTTTATATGTAGATTACAGAGTAGCGATATTTCAACACTTAACACTAGCCGTTTGTTTCTGAGGTTCTGGATTGTCTTGCTATTAAGTGGTATCGCCTCAGCAGATGTTTTGTGTTTAAAGTTTTATCGTCTCAGGAAAAGTCAAGCATATAAGCTAGAAGAACGGATATTCCATCACTTGCTAAAACAAAATTTTACATAAACTGTTCAACTTAGTTGAGTTTTTTTCCTCCTAAACAATTTTATGTGTCCAGCTACTGCATTGTTTCATCCCTAAAGCATTTGTTTACAGGCCATGTTTGTTCCGGCTTACAATTGTTAGTTGGACACTACTAGGGAACAATTTAATACATTTATATTTTTATGTTTATGTTTCAGGTACATAATGCTTGGACATTTCCATGTTCCTCGGATTAAGGTGTTTTTGAGCCGGCATTACGCTAGACTCAACACCTCGGTGGCTAGAATCGCAGTTTTGGACCAATACTTGAGCCTTCTTTGAGGAAGTCGACTCGATGCTCGGGGGCTTGACATCTCTAACTTAAGAGTTTGTCATTCCTTGCGTCCAAGATGGAACAATCCTCAGGGGCTACAGTACATTGATCAACAAGATATGATGAGGGTTCTCTTTGAGCATCAAGACGAAATATTCAAGTGAATTTCACCTTGACTCTTGGGGGCTACACCGACATCGAATTTTTAAGACGTTCTCTCTAGAGCACCAAGCCAAAATAATTTCCGACTTGATTCTCGTGGGTTACACTATTTACATTTTTGCCAAAGCTACTCTAAGAGCACCAAGGCGATTTCATTTGAAACCCTGACTTTGAGCTCGGGGGCTATAATCGTTTGATGTACAATTATGCATGTTCTTTTGAGAATCAAGCTGCCTTCAACGAAGCCAACTCAATGCTCGGGGGCTACATATGGTTATGTCAACAAAGCCTTTCAAGACAGTGAAAAAAACGGCTAGCGAAACCCGAGGGCTCGACATCAACTTTTCATTCACAGATGTTTCACTGGGTTACATGGCTTGATGGCCTAAACGTCCGTGCTATGAGAGGCTATAAGACCTTAATTCAACAAGCTCTTATGTATGTGACTTTGCTGGCTCTAAGTAAGCAATTTGGAAGGCTTTACGATCGTGGCCTGGTAGACATGATTTTTTCTGGCTTACATACCGTCCCATATGGATGATGATACTAAAGACGTTCCTAGAGCTTGGAAGAATCACTAACAATTCATTAGAGAGTTCTCCACCTTAGATTCGTTCGCATAAGCATAGAAGCAACTATCTAGCTAAGCTTAGTCGGTTGAGATTATGATATGGGAGCTCGCCAAGATTCTTCGAGAAGCACGCCTAAAAATTAAAGACGACGTGATACTTACGCTCAAATCTAGATGGAGGAACGCGGGGATCTTGAAGAACTCCGGGGGCTACTATTGTGGATATACCAAATAGGTATACCTACGGCATAGTCTCAAACCGGCAAGCCCGGGTGGCCCACAGTTGGTGGTTTGGCCTATGGCATAACCGGGTGGCCCGGTTGCTGATAGACAAGACGGAGGTCCACCAGGGATAAAGGAAGAAGACTTGCCACCTCCTTAGATGGAAGCCAGGGCTTTGGAGGACAAGATATAGTTTATGTATTAGTCTAGGACTCTATAACCGTATCCGGCTAGGACTCTCCTTGTAACCCTAGGTCCTGGCGCCCTTATAAGCCGGCCTACGGGAGCATTTAGGGCAATGTCAATAATAGAAAAGTGCATAGCACTACTCGCACACATCAAACCCCATAATCTTGTAACTCGGCATATTGCCATTATAGTGATTTATAGCAGGAGTAGGATCTCTCCACCGTCGTGAGATCTGAACCTGGGTAAAATGTGTCAGGCCATCTTGGACGCTATCTGCCTTATCCCACGTCTCTAAACTCGCCTTTGGATACCCCTATGGCATACGTGTCGGCAATACCATAATAGTTGGCACCCACCATGGGCAGGAAGCGCTTACAGCACGGATCCGGGTGGGATCCTTCACCGTCTTTGAAGACGAACAAATCGCATCTTCGGTGGCGCTTCAGCTTCTTCATTGATCTTGAGAATATGAAGATCTCGAGCGTGTGACTAAGTTGAGAGTGTCGCGGATGTCTCATCATCTTCTTCGTCGGCTGGAATGTTTTGCAGCTTGGATTCGACACAACCATCAACGATGTTTTTTTGGTGCCTCTTATCAATTTTCTTGGCGGATCAGACAGACTCAGCGTAAGCAGACCGATGTGACGTATCCTCCGATGTAGCTACCTATTATGGCTATGCTGCTTCGGGCTCGGTGTTTGTTTACTTCGGATTTGTAACCGGCTGGCTGGAACCAAGGAGAATTTATACGCTGGCATTGACTGGTCCACTTTTCGTCTTGCCTTGTGTCGCCGGGTTGGATTCTAGGAAGCACACCAAGCATGTTTGCTTCAGCACTGCATGGTTTATTTTGCCGCTTATTTGCATGGCCCAAATTCCAAGGAGTCAAATAGAAAATGTCAATCACCATGCACCAGAGGATCAAAACATGAAGCCATATTTCCTATCAGACAATATTGAAGCAATGATCCTATGTCTCGATTCGAACAATTCGGTTGAAAGACTGCTACATGTTGGTTTTTATCCGTGGCCGACAAAACTTCTGTATTCATTATGGCCGCAATCGATTTCAAGCTCGGATGAATTCATGGTTTGCTATGTCTTCACGTTCATTGCGTCCAGCTTCGCTGATACTGCGGACAATTGTCCTATGGATCACTAAATAGTTCATCACGACCAGATTCTTCTTCATCGCAAATAACATCGACTCCGCTTAAACAGCTAAGTACCTATTTATATATATTTATTTTAATTGTTTATGATCATGACATTAAGATTGGTTCACTCATATTCCGAATGTTTTACCTCTTCCATTTTTGATCATACCTTTTCCATAATTTGCCATGCCCTCGTGATTATAAACTTTTTTACTGGCTTTCTGTTTAAAGGCCCCAGTACCATACAAAAAACCTGCCTTCGGGCGTTAGCTTAAGTTTTCTGGTTACACGTTTTCTGTTGTTTTATATGTGGATTCGAGAGTAGTGACATTTCAGCAATTAAAACCGGCCGGTTGTTTCCGAGGTTGTGGATTGTCTTGCTATTAAGCGATATCGCCTCAGTAGATGTTCTGTGTTTAAAGTTTTGTCGTCTCACGAAAACTCAAGCATATAAGCCAGAAGAACGGATATTCCATCACTTGCTTAAACAAAATTTTACATAAACTGTTCAAGTTAGTTGAGTTTTTTCCTTCTAAACATTTTTATGTGTCCAGCTGTTGCATTGTTTCAGCCCTAAAGCATTTGTTTAAAGGTCGTGTTTGTTCCCCCTTACAATTGTTAGTTGGACACTAGTAGAGAACAATTTAATACATTTATATTTTTATATTTATGTTTTAGGTACATAACGCTTTGACATTGCTGCGTTCCTCGGATTAGGGTGTTTTTAAGCCAGTTGTGCGCTAGACTCAACACCTCGGGGCCTGGAATTTGTAGTTGTTGACCAACACTTGAGTCGTCTTTGACAAGTCGACTCGATGCTCGGGGGCTTGACATCTCTAACTTAAGAGCATTGTCATGCCTTACGTCCAAGACGGAACAATCCTCGGGGGCTACAGTATATTGATCTCTAAGATATGGTGAGAGTTCTCTTTGAGCATCAAGACGGAAATTCAAGTGAATTTCACCTTTACTCTCGGGGGCTACATCGATATTGAATTTTTGTGAAGTTCTCTCTGGAGCACCAAGACGAAATAATTTCCGACTTGACGCTCGGCGGATACACTATTGACATGTTTGCCAAAGATAGTCTTAGAGTACTAAGACAATTTCTTTTGAAACACCAACTTGGAGCTCAGGGGCTACGATCGTTTGATGTACAATTATGCATGTTCTTTGAGCATCAATCCGCCTTCGACGAAGCCAACTCAATGCTCGGGGGCTACATATGGTTATGTCAACAAGACCTTTCAAGACGATGAAAAATCCGGCTAGCGAAACCTGGGGGCTCGACATCAACTTTGCCTTCACGGAAGTTTCACTAGGTTACATGGCTCGATGGCCTAAACGTCCGTGATATGAGAGGCTCTAAGACCTTAATGCAGCAAGCTCTTATGTCTGTGATTGTGCTAGCTCTAAGTCGGCAATTTGGCAGTCTTTACGATCGTGGCCCGGTAGCCGTGATTTTTTCCGGCTTACATACCATCCCGCATGGATGATGATACTAAAGACGCTCCTAGAGCTTGGAAGAATCACTAACGATTCATTAGAGAGTTATCTGCCTTGGATTCGTTCACATAAGCATACAAGCAAATATCTAGCTAGACTTAGTCGGATGAGGTTATGATATGGGAGCTCTCAAAGATTCTTTGAGAAGCACGCCTACAAATTGAAGACAACGTGATACTTACGCTCAAAGCTAGACGGAGGAACGCGAGGATATTGAAGAACTCCAGGGGATACTGTTGTGGATATACCAAATAGGTATACCTATGGCATAGTCTTATACTGGCAAGCCCGGGTGGCCCATAGTTGGTGGTTAGGCCAATGGCATAACCGGGCGGCCTAGTTGCTGATAGACAAGACGGAGGTCCACCAGCGATAAAGGAAGGCGACGTGCCACCGCCTTATATGGAAGTGGGGGCTTGGAGGACAAAACATAGTTTATGTATTAGTCAAGGACTTTGTAACCGTATCCGGCTAGGACTCTCCTTGTAACCCTAGGTCCTGGCACCCTTATAAGACGGCCTACGGGATCCTTTAGGGAAACGTCAACAATAGACAAGTGCATAGAAATACTTGCGCACAGCGAACCCCACAATCCTGTAACTCGGCATATTGCCATTATAGTGATTTATAGCAGGAGTAGGATCTCGCCACCGTCGTGAGACCTGAACCTGGGTAAACTGTGTCAGGCTGTCTCAGACGCTCTCCGCCTTGCCCCACGTCTCTTAACTCGCTTTTGGCATACCCCTATGGTGTACGTGTCGGCAATACCACGACAATGATCGAGCCGTCTTCCACAACATAAGTGGAAGATATTGGACTACAACCAAATATCTAGTCGGGCCACACCGTCTTAGGGTTGGATTTTCTTTGCGATGCCAAAGTCAACCGGAATTTTTGTCTTGCGGATGCATGGACCGAAGCATTTGGGTCCCACATACACATCCTCCTCCTCATAGCGTCGCGCTTTGATGTTAGATTCTATGAAGTGGCGAGCGTCATTTGGCGAGAGTGATCTTAGCCCTGGTTGCTTGTTGTGCCTATGGGGCGCGGGAGTCGGATGTATTCTTCTTCTCCTTCGGTTACCCTCTCCAAATAAATGGCTAACAAGGCTATGATGAAAGCCATTGTGGTCATTACTAGGTAGGGATGATGGTTCTGGTGGGTTATTTACGGCTGAGCAACAACTGCCTTCCGAAGCTTCATTATGTTGGTTCCGAGATGGATATTCATGATGTCGGACGCTATGCCGGCTTGGTCCGGGGCGGTCTTCACCGTTTCTTTGTCAGATTTATCGTCATTGCAATGAGGCTCAACCGGACAGCTAGTGTTCCTAGGAGGTGGCATTTGCTGCTTGTCCTGATCTTGCGAGCACTTCACTTCTGCTTCGTCCTCATGGCCTCTAGTTTCCAAACTGTCGGATTTATGAGTGATCAGTTCCTTCATGGAATCGTGTGATGCAACCAGAAGAACTTCTTCCCAGCCTCGCGCAACCCTACGGTTAAGGCTTGAAGAGTCAGTTTTTGAATGGTAATCATCCCTTGGGTCGGAGCGATAATGCTATTATAGATTCCTCCGGGGCCTTATACTAGAGTTTCGGTTCACATCAGTGCGGCATTGTTTAGATTTCAAGGAAAGATTTTCGCTGAAGGATGCGGCTATTTTCTATTTCTCCAAGCCTTTGTCGAGTAATGCGACACACTGTTTGACATGTTCAGGAGATAGATTATTGGCAAGGATAGATCGAGCAGCTGCAGCGTTATCCACCGGAGTGTTGTAGACCCGGTTTCCATTGCCATCTAGCCGAAACTGTCCCCCGGTGTTCCTTTCAAAGAGAGATTTGTAGACTTCCGGATTTCTGTTGGCCAGAACCAGACCACATGTAGTTTTTTATATGGTAGTCGCTTGTAATCTTACTTGTACGGGTCAGGGTCACTGTCGACATGTTGTTTGACTTCCACAATGCGAGTGGCTTCTTCAAGCAAAATCAAACGCTGCTTCTCCATTTCGTCAGCCCTTTTGTCTATCTCCTCTGGTGTAACATCCGAAGAAGATGGGATTGCAGTTGTTAATGCTTCTCCGTAAAGCAGATGAGCACCTTGAGTAGCTATGTGGCCATCAAATGGAGGATCGTTCGAGTTGGGATTGGTCGATCAGTCCATTTTCTCCAATTCGAGTTCTTAGTCGACTTATTCATCGACAACCTCCTCTACCGGTTCCACCGGTGTCGGGGTTTTGTTGTTTTTCTTCTTTTTTGACCGCCTAGTAGCCTTTACATGCGTACCAGTGGCAAAGAAGGCTTTAGGTCCGGTATAAGCTTCCATCAGTACTTTTAGCCAAGATTGGCTCGGACTTTTGGACCTCAGAAGAATCTCCGGTGTCGATGTCATCTTGCAAGGTGAAATCTTTATCCATGCTATCATACAGACATGGAAGTGTCTACTCTTCACCTTGGACTGCTTTGGAGGTGTATTCTTCACCACACACCTCCATATCCATCTCGAACTCTCGAAGTTCTTCCAACGTTAATGATTCCTAAGGGGAAGCAAGTAAGTCGGTATTTTCTCCGATTATATCAAGGATGCTGTCGCAAAAATCTACCGTGCAACATCAAGATAACCGTCGTATTTTCCTGACGACGAACGGATGATTGTCGAGCAAATCAACAAAGAATTCCTTGCATTCGTAGAGGAGCACCGACCGTTTTTTTAGGACAAAACAGCAAAGATCTGATCAAACCCTAAGCGTCTAGGGCTTAGCAGAGAAGAACGAACGGTAATAGGCATAAAAAAGTATATGTGTTTTTATAATAGATCGATGAGTTTTCTTCCCTCAATCGGCCATGACCCTTTATATAGGGCGTAGGTCTTCGCGTACAAGGCAGGAGCTAAGCGTACAGGATTAGAACTCGAAAATAAATTGAAACCGAATAGGGCATTGTCCTTGGTCGGTTGCTACACAATAATCTGTACCTAACAAATCTAGTTTGCACCATGTAACAGCCCAAGTACTAATCCACATGGCACGTATAAATAATTCTGGGCCTACAAAAAAAATACCCGGCCACATCGCCTAATCTTATGAGATAATTAAGCATTACTACTCAGTGCAAACGTGACATCCCCCTATTGCATTTTCCTTTCATGATCTTCACATCTAAGCTTCTGAGGCCTTGTAGGGCATGTCCTTGACAGCTCCAAGTTAGCTCAACAATGAGGACTTGTCCTGTTAGCTGGCAGTATAGTATATATGACATGTAAATAATCTTGTACACTTTAGCCTGACCAAGCCTAGTAGTCAAATTAAGTCTTCAACAAAGGACTAAGTCAGTTTCAGCTCTAACATCGGCAGAGCCGGATCCAGAACCAACATAACCCACGAAGCAATGCTTCTTCTTGATGGACTTGAGGTAATGGAACAGATGGCTTTCAGCGTCGGCCTCCTCATTGTGGGGCCCCTGGATTATTCCTCCGAGAATCCATGTTATGATTGTCACGATAATCCTCAGTCTGTCGTGGCACATAACCGACAAGTATCAAGGTAAACATCCATTACTTAAGTCAGTATAAGTCATACCTTAATGCCATTATGGCTACATTGATCATCATTAGTATAGCGTAGAGACCGAGCCATTCCTGAACCTACATGCAGCTGACTGGGAGAACGTCCTAGCTCGCATAGTCAACAACGTCACCTTATTATTCCATTCTTCTCATATCTGACCAAGGTAATAGCCAGGGACAATGCCAGTGATTACTTTAAATATACTCGCAAACCACCTTTAACAGAAATAATCAAAGAGGATATGCAATATGGCTGTGGTAATAGGAGGGCTCCAGGAGAGGCTCTTTTCTAAAATAGTTTCTCTTGTAGATATAGTATCTCTATATCTTTATTGGAAAACAATTGTAAAATCTTTTAAAACATTTGAAACGGGTTTGGAAAACACTAGGATTGGGTCACCCTATTTCATCTCCACGGCCTTCATTGGACCGGGTTCTTCAACTGCCTTGATCTTTTGGGATCTCATCACTTCGCTGGTATCCTCCAGACTACCATGTTTTGGAAACACTTTATTTTCTAGAAGACCTTTTTGAAAATAGAACCAACAACCATCCTAATCGTCCATGACCGTGAACTTGGCTATCTGAATAGATTTACACTCTGCAGAGATTATACACTTTACCCTCACCATCCGAGTAGCTTCCCCTGATCTACATCGATCGTGCGTCGAGTAACTAGTCGCGAGCATCAGGATGCCCACTCTGGCATAGGCCCTACCCTATGAGTTGTTCCTCCCAACATCGGGACGTCAGGTACCTAGCAGACCAACTGGGGCGCCCCCACTACTTCAGGACTGGTGCACTTTCAGTGAGAGGCTCATAGTATCGACCGACCACTCGCATGGGTGGTTCTGACTCCCCTAGGTCATGGCCTTCAGTAGATGACCCTTTTTGGTAAGGGAGTCCTATCATTCGAGGGAGATGATCCCTTACATCAGTTGCAAGGAAACCCATACCATAGTAGACAAACGTCGAGTCAAGCCCCATCGCATTCTAGGGTAATGTGGTTGCATGGATTAATTGTTCTAGCAAAACTGTAAAGAAACATATGTGTTTTCGTAAAAAAAATTCTCCACTTCAGCATCCTTTGTAAAACAAAACATTTTTCATACTCAAACTTCATTGGTAGGTTAAACCTCACCTATGTTTTATCATAAAAGATTTTGTAAACTTTCTCTGGGGTCTTCCCATCCTATATTTTTTTACTATGGCTAAAACGGGGTATCCAAAGGAGGATGGTATTATACACCAGATATGTTAGTAGGGCAGAGTAGTTTTCATCAAGGGGGTGTACCTAGTGGTACTAAAGTGGTAATGGTTTGGAGGATCCAACCTTCCCACATATAAGACTTAGTATAGAAAAACAATGCATTTTGCATAAACAAGTACTCCCTCCGTTTCAAAATATAAGATGTTTTAGATTTGTGAAGAAAATGTATATAGACTTATTTTAGTATGCAGATTCACTCTAAACCTGAGTGAACCTACATACTAAAAGTAGTATAGGTACATTTTCTTCACAAAGCTAAAACATCTTATATTTTGAAACTAAGGGAGTAGATAAAACATGCATAAGTAAAATAGTAGGAAAAGGGCTTATGAGCAAGAAGGTGGCTTGCCTGTGACCATAAATATGGAAATATGTCCCTGGACTTCTTCTTAGAAAACCATAATAATAATATAATCCCTTCTTCCATTCGTCAACAGAATCGCAATTATCATCGTCAGGGATCACACATGCAGGCAAACAAAAGGGCACAATCAACACTAATAATACAAACACTGTGACATTATAGAAATCAAGTAAACAATACAACATCTACTTCAGTAGGTTTTGAGTTGCAGAAAAAATGGAAAGGCTTTATTTGCATTTGTGGATTTTCCTTTATGATTTAATTGTCAAAAACTACCTAGCTAAGGGTTTTAATACCAAGGCCAAGTTCTATATGATACCCATATGCAAAAAGGATATCATTTTATAGGTACGGAAATAACAAATCTACCAAAAATGGTTTCACTATTTTACCAAATTTCTTTAATTAGTTATTGATTTTCTAGTGGAATAAACCCTATTTTTAGAGAATAAATCAGTAGAAATTCATTGCAGCTCAATTAAATATGATCTCTGATGATATTGTATATATTTAAGTTTGTGACTTTTGAGAGTTGGAAGAACTTCAAGATAATAACAAGAATGCCATAGGGATAATCCCAAAGTCCATTCTAGATAATATTTATTATTTTCACCAGATTAAATATACAAATCCTATTCAGATGAATCCAAGTAAACATGGTAGGTATTTTGAATATCTTTCTATATAAATTGGAATCACAAATTTTGGATATAGAGAACTACTGTGGTGAATTTCTTAGTGAAACAACCATGGAAAGAATATTTTTATTCACTAAAAATCAACCAGGGCTCAATAAATATTGGTGTCCTAGGTTTTGTTACCTATGATGATTTATGTTTTTAGGAGTTGGAATTAGGTCAAAACCATTTTCGATTTGGCTGAAAGGAATCCCTATAGGAAGATTTGACATGTTTTTTGTTATTTTTGATATAAGCAAACTAGGAATGAAAATAGGGTTAGGCCAAGGTGACATATAAGGCATAAGATATACCTTGCAGCAAAAAAGGTTTGAAACCAATTGGAGTAACAAAACTGGCTGAAATGGATTATTCGATAAAAGAGCACATATAGGTAATGTATTTACTATAATTAATATAAACATTAATTTCGCGAAACTCTTGTACTGCATGTTGCAGAAATGATTCAGGAACCCTAGGAAATATAGATCTGACCATTGCTAAGCATTTTTCATTTTCAAAAGGATTTAATCCTGGGAGGTATACTGCAGATCTGGGCCGGATCTAGAGAGGAGATGGGCCGTAGAGGGGAAATCGACCCACCCGGCACTGGCTCATATGGGTTCACCGTGGTTCAAATCCTATGTGGTGGGGCCCACTTGTTGGTGCCAGTGGGGTGGCGTAGGGGGTAAGGATGTAACATCCCAAAAATATTGAACAATGTTTATCCAATTCGAATCACCAAAATTAGGGTTAACAAAAACTTTTGTTAATAAAATCATATGAATGCATGTGTGTATGTGGTGATTGTATGAATGCATTAATGGACTTGTGTGATTAATCTAAATATCAAGGAATGGTTTAAAGATGAACACAACATCATCTAAAATATTTCCAAACAGAAACAAATCAAGAGAAAATCAAAAACAAACAAAATAAAGCAAATGGTCATTTTTGCCAATCTTGCTCACTAGGTCACTTTCAGTGTTCCTAGTCCAAGATTTCAAACAGAAACATTTCCATTTCTTTTCACCCCTTGCTAGACCAAGTAAAAGTGAACCAAATCCCACCTTTCGAACTTATAGAAACATTTGGCAACTTGATTCAAATGACAATTCAAAATTGAATCTATATCATGAAGATCACCAATTCTCAAAAACTAACCAAACCAATTCCCATTGACCTTTCCAACTAATCAGAGACTACTGAGTATGTAACTAGTACACCCACCAAGTTTGAACCAAAAATTCAAATTTGAATCTCTTTCGGACATTTCATCAAACACCATGCAGACACAAAACAAACAAACATCAAACACTATCGTGAGCAGTGAGTTTGGCCTAACTTGTTCCCTCTCTGCTTTGCAACAAGCTATTAGTAAATCATCTAGCCCAATTAACAAGCTCTAGCACCACTATGAGCTGGCCATGCCATCAATGGTGACCATGGACAAGCCCAACCTGCCATCCCAATGTAGATAGCAAGCTAGGAGCCTCACTAGCCTCGCCAACCTTGTCTAGCAGGCACTCCACCGTCCACCGCCACCCCCTGTCCGATGCCAAATCGCAGCCAGCATACCTAGCCTCTCTGCGAGCATGCCGAGAGTGCGCCAGAGCGCCACCCTTGACACACGCCCATAGACCGCGCGCCGCCCTCGTCGCGTGCAAGCATGATCGCCACCATCCCAGGGCACTGCCAGACAACCCCGTTCGCCGCTGAAGCGACCCGTAGCCGTTGTGCGCCATTAAAACAGCCGTCGGACCCGCCCAGAGCGTCGACATGTTCCGACTGTCTCGCACCGCCCCATGATGCGTAACCACGCAGTTGAGCTTCGTCAGGGAGCACAACACCGCCCCCTACCATCGCCCATACCTTTAGCTCGATGTGCCGATGACACCGACGAGCTCAGCCCACGCCCTTCGGTCCCCTCGCTGCACTATAAATAGAGGCCACCCCCGTTCGAACTCATCACACCATCTCACTCCCCTCTCTCTCAGAACCACTCCCACCTCACCCCCAGAGCAAGGCGAGCAGCACATCTCCGGAATTTGGCCGGAGTCTGCAGCGGAGGAGGAAGAAAGGAGCCGTTGATTGGAGCCGCCCCAGGAGAAGCCATCGGTACCAGGAGGTTCACCATCGTTAACTTCGTCGTTAGCCCCCATCGCCGACCCTCGCCTGAGCCCCGGTGAGCCCCCGTAGACCCCCACTGGCCGCGCTAGGGTTCTGTCTCGCCGGCGTTTCCCAACAGAGACGATAGGTCATGGCTGTTGGATTAGAGTTTGATCTTACGGTCTAGATCACCCCATACCGCTTCGCACCCCCTGTCTCGCTGACTGGTGGGATCATTCACTTAAACCCACCCGCGCGTGCAATGTGCATCATGGGCCGGCCAGTTAACATCCCGCGCAACCCAGTTAGTTTGAATTTATATTTTCCAATTTAGTTTCAAACCTAGTTCGGTACCTAGATTCAAAAATCAACCCAGGCCGATTCACTGAACCAAATTGCATGAAACCAATTTTGTTAGATAGGTACATGAATTCTTAATACAAGCCCGTTGGATTCAAACCATTTAGAATTGTAGATCACCTATGGTAAAAAATAACAAGGTAAAAGCTTTTCTGCATTCAAACATTTTTCAAAATTCAACCACAAGAGCTTTTGAGTTGATTCCAACTCTCAAAAATGACATTTAACTAAACCTTTCTAAATATATAAAAATATCTAGGTTTACTTGCAGAAATATTGGACAAGCAATAAAAGAATTCCTCATAGGCCATTCCAGTCACTTTAATTAATTCAAATAAAAAGGTTAAACCTTATTAAATTGTGACACCACTTTAAGTCACATTCCCAAGTACTGAAATATGTGGTGATGACATGTGTCAACATGATCCCATGTTTTAGTTGGAGAATATTAAATCTTAAGTAGGTTTTCAATGAGTAGAATTTACTTTTCAAAATAAAGGAAATAAAATTATTTGCCTTAATCTTTGTGATGCTTGTGATGATCCTAGATCATCTAGTGAAAACCTTGGTGTGATAAATAAAAGTATTTAAGTATTTTTTGGTTATTGTGTACCTTGTATTTATTTATAGACGCTAGTACTGACCAAGGATACGAGGATGAAGGAGAATACTACAAAGAGGAAGCCGAGGAGAACTTCAACCACTGCTCTACACAAGGTAAGCTACTATCTAAGCAAGCTAACACTTGCAACTTAGCAAGCTTATACTACTATCTTAGCAAGCTAAACCAAGCATGTTCTACTTGCAATCTTACACCACTTGATACCCAAATCCTAGTTTTATTTGCAAGATTAGTTATTTTATTTCTTTATCAAAGCTTTCTATTGGAGTTTACTTAGTGACTTGTAGACTTTAGAAAGATATCTGAACGTAGCATAAAGAACATAAAACTTGGCCTAAGTTAGATGATCTTGATGTCATCCTGAGGCATGAGATTGAACTTAGCTCACCCACACTAGTTTACTACCCCTCATTAGTATTTACCCCCACTAGTAGATGCTAGTGCTAAGCTTAAAAATTGATCCACTTTATATGGGAATACTTGGTGAAAATGGTTATGAAAACCTTAGAATGATGAGTCATTCTACTGAAATGTTTTGACATGTGTTCTTGAACACCAGATGATTTTGATGATGAAAATGTTAAGGCATGAGCCTTAGACATTTATAAAACTGATGGTTGTCTAGCTGTGATACCATTCCAATTTTATAGTACAACCATAATACCCGAAAATTGGGTAGGGATTGCCAGGAAATTTATATACCTTAGTATGGGTTCCCGTGCAGCCAAGGTTTTAGCTGAGGCTACCTTGTGAAGATTGTCCACTTGTGCAGTTCCTAAGATGACAGTTGTTCCTGGTTGGGAGGCCAAACTCCCAGGAGAGGTGCCTATACTAGGGCGTGTAATTGAAAGGTTAGGATTGATTATCCGCATACTGAGTATGGTGAATTCAGGATTGTTCCTGACGGATGTATCGAATGTTGTGGTGAAAGTGTACCACCTCTGCAGAGTGTCAAACTATTCAAATAGCCGCGTCCACGGTTATGGATAGTTGGAGTGGCCATACTGTTCCGTCGTCACATGTTTTCAAAATGACTTGTGAAATGATTCATGACCTTGACTCGACCAAAACAGGGTTGTGATATGAAATTCAAGTTCCCACTTAGGTGTTATAAAAACTTTCAACTAGCTTTCTTTGCTTCTGAACTCAGTAGATATAAATCTGGCTTTTTTGTAAAACAACCTAGAGCTTAGTATTTCCTACCCCCAAAACCACTTCACTTGTTAGTATTAGTTTGCGAGTAGTTAAAGAGTACTCATGGCTTTGTCCCTGGCTATTCCTGTGGCCAGACTATCAAGAGGAGTATCAGGAGGACGGACAGCAGGAAGGTTACGACAACTAGGATCATCTCCCATCGTCAGCATTGCCTATGACCATGAAGATGGAGCCTCGCCTACGCTACCGTTATTACTATGTTATTTCGCTGCTTGAATTGTATTAAGACTGGATCTTGCGATTAAGATTGATTCACTCATATTCTGAGTCTTTTACAACTTTCGTTTTTTATCATACCTTTTTCATGATTTTCCTTGCGATCGTGAGTATAACTTTTTACTGGCTTCTTTTTTAAAGGCCCCAATACCATACAAAAACCCGCCTTCGGCCGTTAGCTTAAGTTTTCTTGTTACACGTTTTCTGTTGTTTTATATGTGGATTACAGAGTAGTGACATTTCAACACTTAAAACCAGCCATTTGTTTCTGAGGTTCTAGATTGTCTTGCTATTAAGTGGTATCGCCTCAGCAGATGTTTTGTGTTTAAAGTTTTGTCTTCTCATGAAAATTCAAGCATATAAGCCAGAAGAACGGATATTCCATCACGTTCTAAAATAAAATTTTACATAAAATGTTCAAGTTAGTTGAGTTTTTTCCTGCTAAATAGTTTGATGTGTCCAGCTGCTGCATTGTTTCATACCTAAAGCATTTGTTTAAAGGTCGTGTTTGTTCCGGCTTACAATTGTTAGTTGGGCACTACTAAGGAACAATTTAATATATTTATATTTTTATGTTTATGTTTCAGGTACATAACGTTTGGACATTTCCATGTTCCTCGGATTAAGGTGTTTTTGAGCCGGCTTTGCGCTAGACTCAACACCTCGGGGGCTAGAATCGCAGTTTTGACAAAGACTTGAGCCTTCTTTGAGGAAGTCGACTTGATGCTCAGGGGCTTGACATCTCTAACTTAAGAGATTTGTCATGCCTTGCGTCCAAGACGGAACAATCCTCGGGGGCTACAGTACATGGATCTACAAGATATGGTGAGGGTTCTCTTTGAGCATCAAGACGAAATATTCAAGTGAAGTTCACCTTGACTCTCGGGGGTAACACCGACATTGAATTTTTGTGACGTTCTCTCTGGAGAACCAGGCCAAAATAATTTCCGACTTGACGCTCGGGGGTTACACTATTTACATTTTTTCCAAAGCTACTCTAAGAGCACCAAGGCGATTTCTTTTGAAACTCTGACTTCGATCTCGGAGGCTACAATCGTTTGATGTACAATTATGCATGTTCTTTTGAGAATCAAGCCGCCTTCAACAAAGCCAACTCAATGGTCGGGGGCTACATATGGTTATGTCAACAAAACCTTTCAAGACGGTAAAAAATACGGCTAGCGAAACCCAGGGGCTCGACATCAATTTTTCCTTCACGAAAGTTTCACTGGGTTACACGGCTTGATGGCCTAAACGTCCGTGATATGAGAGGCTATAAGGCCTTAATTCAAGAAGCTCTTATGTATGTGACTTTGCTGGCTCTAAGTCGGAAATTTGGCAGGATTTACGATCGTCACCCGGTAGACATGATTTTTTCTGGCTTACATACCGTCCCATATGGATGATGATACTAAAGACGTTCCTAGAGCTGGGAAGAATCACTAACAATTTGTTAGAGAGTTATCTGCCTTAGATTACTTCGCATAAGCATACAAGCAACTATCTAGCTAGGCTTAGTCGATTGAGATTATGATATGGGAGCTCGCCGAGATTCTTCGAGAAGCACGCCTAAAAATTAAAGATGATGTTATACTTACGCTCAAATCTAGACAGAGGAACACGAGGATCTTGAAGAACTCCGGGGTCTACTATTGTGGATATACCAAATAGGTATACCTACGGCATAGTCTCAAACCGGCAAGCCCGGGTGGCCCACAGTTGGTGGTTTGGCCTATGGCATAACCGGGCGGCCCAATTGCTGATAGACAAGACGGAGGTCCACCAGGGATAAAGGAAGGTGACGTGCCACTTCCTTAGATGGAAGCTGGGGCCTTGGAGGACAAGACATAGTTTATGTATTAGTCTAGGACTCTCCTTGTAACCCTAGGTCATGGCGCCCTTATAAGCCGGCCTACGGGAGAATTTAGGGAAATGTCAATAATAGAAAAGTGCATGTGCCTTAGCCCTTTATAAAACTGATGGTTGTATGGATGCGATACCATTCCAATTTTACCGTTCAACCACAATACCCGAAATTTAGGTAGGGCTTGACTGGATTTTTTTTTACCTTAGTATGGGTTCCCTTGCGGCCAAAGTTTGAGCTGAGGCTACCTTGTGAAGATTGTCCACCTATGCACTTCCCAAGATGATAGTTGGTCATGGTTGGGAGGTCAAACTCACAGGAGAGGTGCCTATACTAGGGCATGTAATTGAAAGGTTAGGATTGATTATCCGCATACTGAGTATGGTGAATTCAGAATTGTTCCTGATAGATGTATCAAATGTTGTGGTGAAAGTGTACCACCTCTGCAGAGTGTCAAACTATTCAAATAGCTGCGTCCACGGTTATGGACAGTTGGAGTGGCCATACTGTTTAATCGTCAGATGTTTTCAAAATGACTTATGAAATGATTCATGACTTTAACTTAACCATAACAGGGTTGTGATATGAAATTCAAGTTCCCACTTAGGTGTTATAAAACTTTTAGCTAGCTTTCTTTGCTTCTAAACTCGGTTAAGGTAAATCTGGCTTTTTTTAAAATAACCTAGAGCCTATTACTCCCTACTCAAAACCACTTCACTTGCTAGTATTAGTTTGCAAGTACTTAAAGAGTACTCATGGCTTTGTCCCTAGCTATTCCCGTGTCCAGACTATGAAGAGGACTATCAGGAGGACGGACTGCAGGAAGGTTATGACAACTAGGATCATCTTCCATTGTCAGCATTGCCGGTGACCATGAAGATGGAGTCTCGCCTATGCTATCATTATTATTACGTTATTCCGCTGCTTGATTTGTATTCAGATTGGATCATGAGATCCTTTATTTGTTGTAAGACCTTATGTTAGGTTTGTAATGGATGATGTACTGTGATATCCAATCTGTTATGTCTCGCAAAAATGGTAATCCTGGGATTGCGATGTATGGCATAACAGCCATCTGGGATTAAAAATCTGGGTGTTCACAAAGGAGATGCCTTGGCCGTTCGATTAGAAATCGATCGACGGCCGTAGGTCTTCATACTCGCAAGGACAGAGAGGCGAGGGTGGAAACCCTAGGGATGAGCTCGGAGACAATGGAGGCATACCAGAGGGCTCTCCGGCGGTTGGGGAGGGTCGGAGGTGACACAGCTGTTGGAGTGGTGGTGGCCAGGGATAGGTCGAGAGGGGCGGTGGACATGGTGTTCTGGTCATGTAGAGGGGCAGAGAGGGATAGAGACTACTGGTGCAATGTTTTAATGGCTAGAAAAGACATAGCCTTGTTTCCCCTTCATGAACAATCACTATAGAAAAATTTGTGGTAGTGCTATAGTGGTGTCGACCAGGAGGGAGTGCAGGGTGCTGGAGAGAAGTGTGTGGGAAGTTTGAAGGGATTTGGATGTGGTTTAGCTGGTGATTTTCCACATATGCTAATTAGGCCATAATTTATGCTTAGGAAGCATCTCATGAATTTTTATCTTGCTAAGACAAGACCTCCATAATTTATTTGGGATTTATTGGATTATTTTTGGTCCACTTGTTTTCAAGTATTCAAATAGTGCATAAATGGTTTTCAGGGTTTGTTTGATAATTTTGCATGTGAAAAGGTGATTTTTTGATTTGAGATAGTCCCAAATATTCATACACACTTAGGATAAATTTCCCAAGATTTCTTGATGAAGAAAAGTATTTAAAGCTATTATTTTTCCATTTCTGCCATTTAGGAAAAAAGTCAAAACAAATTATTGAAACACTTCAAGAATATTTATTTTGAATTAGGAGGATAGGTATAAAAAGGTAGGACTCAAATGTACCTTTAGTTGAAGAGGTGTTTTGCAGAAAAACAAAGTTTCTTCAGTAGAGGGAGTTTTGAGTATTTTGTAAAAGAAAAGAATTAAATGGTTTTAGGGCCAAAATAAATATGGAAAATATTTTATAAATCTTTATCCCCAAGTTATATGGTTTCAACATATTGTATCCATCCTTTGAAACCTTGTTTCTTGCAAAATAAACTTTGTTTTGGAAGAAAACAAGAAAAGAGGGATCTAGGGTTAGATTATTTTTATACCAACAAAACCTTGTTGGATTAAGGAGCTCAGAGCTCACCTTGGGTCAAGGGTTAGATGGATAAATATAGCAAGATAGTTCTATGATCATGGTATGAACAATTGATCTTTATCATGTTTGAGGCCTTCTATATTCTATACTTTGTTGAAAAGAAGCCTGCCAAAGTAGATTATTAATTAGCCTCCAAAACCATGATGGTTTAAGAAGTACAATGATCCAATTGAAACAAGTAATGTGGGGATTGATAGACCATGGTTAGTTGATCATAACTATGCAAACATTTTTTCAAAAGAAGATAGTATGGGGATGTGAGCTTTTGCCAAGGTAGGCATGATGACTGGATTTGTAGAAAAGTGTATTTTCTTGCCTGCAAAACCATCAAGAACAGGTGGGTCAAGGGACGACTTTTTTCAAGGGTAACAATGGGATTTCATAATTCTTAAGATGGTTTACAAGTTGGTTCAAGTGAATTCCTAGAAAGTACAAGGGTTGAGAAATGCAAGGACTCAAAGATGTGATGTTGACAATAGTTCCAAACGTAACCATATTTGGTAGATTTGGGGATTTTGACTAGTATGCACGAGGAGAGGATTTTGAGAGGATGCATGGTTCCAACTCTTCATAAAGTGGATGATGTTGAAGTATAGATTGATTCGAAAGGATTTATGCTTAGAGTTGGGCTTCCTCGGATTGGAATGTATCAGAAGGGATAATCCCTAGATTAATCTGGTTAAGGGGGTGAGAGGGTCACTTTAGTTAGTAAGGATAGATAAGTCTTGGGTATATTCATTAAAGTTTTTGATCTTAATTTTTATTGATCCTCGAGGATGGGCTCCTAGTGTAGATCACTCTAGTTCCTAAGCAAACAAGTCAATGGGCAGATCAGATCAATACATCAAACAGCAGATGATGATTGCAAATGCACAGATCAATTGTAGCTAGTTTTGAAGTAAAGATATCGAACCCACAGAGAGCTATTGGTAAAGTTCTTTATGCCCCTCGTCACTATCTACCAAAGGATACTTGTAAGCTGACGCTGATTTCAAGTAAAGGGTGTTTGAAAGGTTTTTGGTTGTGTGTAGAATAATTATAACATGTAAAAGAAAGGAAGTAACAAGGTTGTGTGAAAGCGTGGTTGAACTCAATAGGGCTAAAACATTATTGGGGATGTAGGATACAGCTCTAGCATGGTATTGTCATTATTAATAATTTAAGATAATATAATTCTTGTGTCATGAGATGTATGGAGAGAGATCCATAATAAGATGTTCACTACAAGGCTCGTAGGAAGCCACTTTGTTGAGCCAAGAGTGAGGTCACCGCTAAAAAACCACTGCGATGTATGAGAGAATTCACCCATAAAGAACACTACAATTAAGGGTTTCCCTGTGGATATCGTAATTAGCTTAGGGAGTCCCTCTTTATTCCTCCTTTGACAACTTAGTTCACAAGTCGGCGCCAATCTGTCACGGGACCATTCTAGGTACAATCCCAAACCACGTCCAAAGGATTTCACCCTTCCTTTAGTCCTAATGTAAAATGGTATGTGGTTGACTTCACATACCATCTAAAGAGATATATCAAACACAAATCATAAATCAATCATAGACCGGCAAGTCATATGGACACAAGAATAGATCATCTTTATTGCAAATTCATAATAGTGCTAGGGTTTCTCCGTCTACCCAAGAACAAAGGAAATACTCACATATAAAGACAGTCAACATCAGGGAAATCATATGGATGGGATATGAGATTACAATCGAATACAAGTGAAGATCCACACTAGGGTTTGGATTACAACCAAGTAGGCGAAGGGGATCGGTGTTGGAGACGTTGGTAATGATGGTGGTGATGTAGATCGGTGTTGAAGCCTTCAAGATCCAAGTCCCTTATTATCTTGAGCAATGGTGCTGGTGGGGATCTTGTGGGCGGTAGCTATGGAGGCGCCGAAGTGGCAGGGCTTCGCCACAATGGTGTGTGTGGACTCTCCCCTTTCCAGTAGGGGTTCCCCTCTTTAAATAGGTATTCTGGACATCGGTATTGTGAACCAATGGATCTGGGGGCCAAATATGCCCATTGGTCCTTTACAAATGTTGTTAAGTTTGATGAAATGAAGCAGTTGGAGGATGGTATACCTATAAAGTATGGGAGGGCTCTGCCCATACCAATGGTCGGTACTCCTAGTGGACTCTGAAGTGTTTCGGTCACCATTTCATTATAAGGACTCCGATTGAGGTATTCTTTGGTCGTTGCATTCATATGGACGAGGGATACAACACCATTGCCTTCGATATTTATTTGGAGTTGATGGTAAAATTCACTTCTTCCTCTCCTTAATTGGCTAAGTCTGGTGCCTGCAGCTCCTCCATATTGCATCCTCTTGGCTCCTTTTATCCATGATTCTTCATAGCATCTACACACAAGTCAAAGACAAGAAAAATGTGATAAAATCCTAATAAAACTACTAATTTTCAAATCCCGTGTGAAAATGAATAAAAACTAGTAACCATACATAATAGGCATAGTTATAGTTAGATGTAGCATGTAATGAGTGACACTATGAATAATTTATATACTTAAATATGATCCCATTTTGGACTCATCAACTTCCCCAAGCTAGACTCTTGCTCGTCCCTGAGAAATAAGGTAGCTTATGGAAAAGGTCATCATGTTTAGGAGGCACGAGTTGATAACATAAATGAGGCAAAAATTGAAACAAAAGTATAGTATTGGATGTAGAAGATCGTTGCCTTGTATCCTTATTTTCCTTTCAATCTCAAAGTAAGAAAGAACATATCTATATAAGGCAACACAAGATTAGTTATGTCAAAAGTGAATCTATCTCTGAAAGCAAACTCGTGATCCTTCTATTGAATCTTTTATGTTTTGTATTTACTCACTTTTGTAAAGTAAGGGCTTGAATGAGAATATGAATTCACTTATAGTGGGCAGTCATATGTGTTCAGCACTACATCCATTTGAAAGGCTCATCAAAGTTACAGAGATGGAAAAAAACTATACAAGCTTCGATAAATCAAGACAATCAAAGTAGAGTTTAATATTAGTATAAATAACTAGAAGTGTAACAATCAATCCAATACTTATAGTTAACTCTCAGCTTGCCAAGGAACACTAGGATGTTTTAATAGAAAAATTGAGTAAGATAGTTCATGTCCTAAGTAGCATAATAGTGAAGTGTTCTATTGACACCCACATCATTAAATCAAGGCTATCAAAACACTTCTAATCCAATCATTGTTTTTCAAGAAAATTCATAAAGTAGTAATGAGACCATGCCAAGAACTTGTTATGTGGATCTTAATATTTTTTCTTTTACTTCTTTGAAGGATGATTCTCAACAAGGATCGTTGAGTGATTGTTTTTAAACAATGGTTTGCACAACCTTCGAGAGTACCAATACTTTTGCCCATTACGGTGACATTTATGCCACCCATGTCGTTAACTCATAGCCGAAATTAGGGGTTGTACCATAGATCATTTGTAGGCCAACGGAGTTGTTGGCATCCTAAGGTGTGCATCAAAATCATAGAACTCTTTAAATAGTATCACAGTTTGATCCACAAGGTTAGCTTTTGAATGCATCAAGATTATTACTAGACTTCATTTCAATCAAACAACTCCTTTCAAGAGTGTCGTCAAGTTTATCAAAACATCTATGGGGTTAAGTATCTTAAAAGGTAAACTATCAAGACAATCACTCATCAAACAAGTAATAAAAATCAACCAACTAAGATAAACAATTCAAACTACAAGAGTGGGAGACATGCAATTTAAGTGTAGAAATCGTGGCAATGTTTTTTAGAGGATCAGAAAGTTCTTCTCAATATGGATAAAGATTTTCACAATGTGCATCAAAGATCTAACTCGACTCTTATGAATCCCAACAAAATCAAGTGCGTCCATTATATAAACATGAAACACAACTTACCTAAGCGAGCATTCAAAAACAGCAGGATAAATGATTGCACAAAAAAATTTATCGAACAAGAGCATTGCACCAGACTATACACATGTAGAAGTAACTTCCCCAAGGTAGAATTATTGAAAGAACCAAACTTGAATAGATTACCATAAGAAAAGAGAAAATGCACTTATCAATAGAGAGTGTGAGAAGTGGTTACCTCCCCAAGCTAACACACTTTACCGTTGAGGTATGAATAACCTCACTTTTGATGGACATGGACCTTTGGTTCTATGAATACTTCCTTGTTGAAGTGTTGAGTTGAAACAACCAACTGGCCTATGCAAGTATTTGCACGGATGGAACAAACCATGCATGCCATCACACAAGGTTCAAGTCCGTGTGAAAATAGCAAACGAGGTAAAAGAAAACGATTCGGTGTACGAATGGAGTTTGTTCACCCAACCGTGAAAAGAAACATAAAATAAACACGAAACACTATAGAGAATTATAGTCTAGGGAGTCTCAAAGATAGGTAAAATAAAATAAAGTACAATGGAACATGTAGAAGGTAACCTAATAACCTGAGGTTGTCAAAATAAAAATATTAAAGGGGATATAACATTTTTGTACTTGTACTTGTCCTTGCCCTTACTGCGTTATGATGCCTCTTGGTACAGGCGCGTGGTACGGACGGACTCCGCCCGTATTACATCTTGTCTTCTTCTTTTTTTGAAGGATTCCGTCGAAGTTGGTACGACCGGGTGGTACAGGAGGCATATGCACCCGTATGGGTGCTTGTTAAGTCCTCTGGGTCGCCTTCATGTCTCATTCGCTGGTAACGAGGTCGATACGGGCAGACAGTATGGACCCATCCCAATGTACCGATCCTCGTTATGCGTACTGTCACTTTTCTAGAAATTTTTATTTTTCTTCCAGCTTATCACAGGAGCAATATGGGCATGCGGTATGGACATATCGGTCCGTAAGGCTGCTCTTTATGCTCACTATGAGCTCCGGAATAAGTTATTTTTCTCCGAGGATTTTATTATACACCTGAAATGTTAGTCCAAAATCCAAACAAATCAAACATATTTTTTTAAGAAGATTTAACCAAGATATGTAACACATGATTAGAGCAACAGATAATCCTATCTTTTGAAAAATAGTTCCAAGCCAACTCGAATAGAGAATCATGCCAATATATACAAGTGCTAATGCAACATGAATGCTACTAAACTCAAGTCACAAATTTAAGAAAGACATCTAAAGACTTCCGGATTGCCTCCGGGCAAGTGCTTTGTTTAAAGCCATAAATCCAAGCATAGATGCTCCTTTATTATTTCAATATATGTCAACTATAGATAAAATTTTATTCGCACCTCACGTAGAAGTTTTGAGAGCTTACTATCATAATTCTGTCGAAGTCGCACCCGCTTATGGTGCATAGAAGTTTGGTAGATAAAAAAATTGTTGCTTCCAAGTGATGATGGATATGTCATATATGATATGCCTCCATAGATAGCTTTATCAAAAGTATTAGAGACTTACATATGAATTCAAATGTTTTATCTTGGTTGTTATCATAAGGATATAATTCATAATACTCCTCCTTGGTTGCACTATCATGGGTCAATACTTCATAGCACCTTTCTTTTATAACAGGGAAAAAATCAAAGGAGTATTTCTCCTCTAGTTCATCACACTTGCTAGCAAGTTCATTAGTTCTAAAGATATCAAGCCACTCACAAAAGGAAGCATCATCAACACATATTTCATTAGCAATGTTCTCTTCTTGAACTTGCACATTAGTACTACAAGGTTATATCTCTAATTTATCATTATTTATGTTCTCTAAATGAGTATCTAGGGACAAGACCTCCATAGATAAACTATGTTTAGTTTTAACACAATAATAATCATTACTAAAGATATAGGCATCATAAAAAGTTTTGTCATTTTTAATATGCCATATTGGTTCGTGCTTATAAGTATCAAATATGTATATAGGATTTGGAGTAGAGGGTATATGTGAGTGATCACTTAGCTCATCCTCCTCTTCTTGTTCCCCGTCTTCAGGTGTGGTGTCGAGGATATTATATAGATATTCCTTTGTATAATCGTTTTATAGTGAATCATTATTCTTTAGGCTTATGTCTATCTCAGTTTGTGAGGTGCCAAAATAAATTGCTACCAATTCTTCAATGCTTTTCTCTTTCTTGATTTCAATCTTCTTTTCATATGGCAACTCTTTGAATTGGTTGCAATTCACCTTGAGATCTTCTTCTTCAAACTGTAAATACATAACTTGTTTCTGGGATGGAGTTTAAATTACAAAGTTGTGTGTAACATTACCACTCATTTGGTATCTGCAAATGCACAACTTAGGTTTAGATAATTCTAATAATTTTATAGCGGTCAAGTTTAAAATTTCCAAGTAGTTTCTCTATTTTATCAGATGCTAGAAATTTTCTTAAGCAATCATACTCTGTAGGATCCTTTTTATTAAGTTCATCATCGGTAATATATTCTTCGTACCATTCTTCATTCTCCTCTATTGAGGGTTCATGTTGCAAAGCTGCATTGCAATATTCATAGAAAGATTTATTCTCTAATTCCTCACCAAACTCTGGCCAATCATCATCATCAGAATCATTACGGGATAATGAGATATCATTTGCATGCATACTATTTGTATGTGGAAAGTTATTTTCAGAAGTAGGAGATTCAAGTGGTTGATCAAGTTGCCCCTCTTCATTCTCAATAAGATAATCTGCGAGTAGCTCAGCGATAGTCTTACCTTCGGGCTTACCTTCCACTAGTTGAGAGGGTGCAACGTCAATTACCACCTCTTTATTAACAATATGTTCCGGTGGTTTCGGTGGAGGTTCTTTCAGTGGAGTTCTCTCCACATCATCTTTTGGAGCACCCTGCAAAAGGTTAGATTCTTCACAGGCGTCTTTAATCCGCTCAACAATAAATACATTATCAAGGAAGTTATCTTGGCAATAGTAGAATATAGGGTGAACTTCTTTATAGATCATATCAAGTGGTTTACTTTCTACCTGTATACATATTAAACAAAATATCAATTCTGGGCAACCGGTAAAAAGAAAAAATTGTAATGTATCATCACTAGCAAGGCATTTAAACTCATCACTATTATAGTTTGCTAGTTTGGTATCAAAATTATACTCACATTGATAATTGAGGTGATCTAGAGATTCTCAAGAATCACAATATAATTGATAAGAGGAACATTGTGTGGATGAATACTCTTCCACCCAAGTTTACCATTCTTTTAGTATGGCATACCTCTTATGAACATTTCTCATTGTCTCCCCCTTTGACTCCTCCATTGTAAATTCCATCTTTTGGAAGATAGTCATCTTAGAAGACATGATTAGTAAGAATATTTTTTATTAATTTTTGTTTTGTAATTTATTTTTGTTCCTTTAAAATAAGTAAAAGCAAAAAGATAAAAGGCAATAAACAGAAATAACTTCAAACTCAAACAACTTTAGTAAAGAAATAATAAATTAGTAACTAAGAACAAAGACCAAAAGCTCTTAGCTCCCCGGCAACATCGCTAGAAAATAGCTTGACGATTGCAAGTGCACAGATCAATTGTAGCTTTCGAAATAAAGATATCGAACCCATAGAGAGATATTGGTAAAGGTATTTATGCCCCTCATCACTATCTACCAAAGGATACTTGTTAGCTGCCGTTGATTTAAAGTAAAGGGTGTTTGAAAGGTTTTTTATTGTGTGTATCAAAGTAATTAAAAAATTTAAAATAAATGAAGTAACAAGTTTGTGTGAAAGCATGGTTGAACTCAGTAGGTCTAAAAAATTCTCGGGGATGTAGGATACACCTCTAGCATGGTATTGTCATTATTAAAAATTTAAGATAATATACTTCTTGTATCATGAGATATGTGGAGAGAGCTCCATAATAAGATGTTCACTACAAGGCTCGTAGGAATCCACTTTGTTGAGCCAACTGTGAGGTCACCTCTAAATAACCACTTCGATGTCTAAGAGCAGTCACCCATACAGACCACCGCAATTAAGGTTTTCCCCATGGATATCGTAATTAGCTTAGGGAGTCTATTCCTCTTTTGACCGTGTAGTTCATGAGCCGGCGCCAATCTTTCACGAGGCCATTCCGGGTACGATCCCAAAGCACATCCAAAGGTTTTATCCCTCCCTTTAGTCCCAAGGGAAAATATTATGTGGTCGAATTCACATTCCATCTAATGAGAGAGATCAAATGCAAATCATAAATAATTCATAGAGTGGCAAGTCATATGGACACAAGAATAGATCATATTTATTGCAAATTCATAATAGTTCTAGGGCTTCTCCATCTCCCCAAGAACAAAGGAACTACTCAAATATAAAGACAATAAACATCATGGCAATCATATGTATGGGATATGAGAGTAAAATCGAATACAAATGAAGATCCACACTAGGGTTTGTATTACAACCAAGTAGACGAAGGGGATCGGTGTTAGAGACGTTGGTGATGATGGTGGTGATGTAAATCATTGTTGAAGCCTTCAAGATCCAAGTCCCTTATTCTCTTGTGAAATGGTGATGGTGGAGATCTTGTGGGCAGCGACTATGGAGGCTGCAGAGCGGTAGTGCTTCGCCCCAATGGTGTGTGTGGACTCTCCCCTTTCCTCTAGGGTTTGAGCTCTTTAAATTGGCATTCTGGAGGTCAGTTTTGCAAACCGACGGAGCTACGAGCCGAATATGCCTATTGGGACTGCACAAATGTTGTTCCGTCTAACAAAACAAAGCTGTCGAAAGGTGGTACGGTCTTACGGTATGGGAGGGCTCCGCCCGTACCAGTGGTCGTTACGCCTACTGGACTCTACAGTGTTTTGGTCACCATTTCTTCATACCGACTCCAATTGAGGTGTTCTTTGGCTCATTGGATTCGTATGGACGGGGGATACAACACCATGGCCTTGGATCTTCATTTGGAGTTGGTGGAAAAATTCACTTCTTCCTCTCTTGAAATGGCTGTCTGGTTCCTAAAGCTCCTCCATATTGCATCCTCTTGGCTCCTTTTATCCATGATTCTTCATAGCACCTACACACATGTCAAAGACAAGAAAAGGGTGATAAAATTCAAATAAAACTACTAATATGCAAGGCCCATGTGAAAATGAAAAAAACTAGTAATCATACATAATAGGCATAGTTATAGCTAGATGTAGCATGTAATGAGTCACACTGAATAATTTATATATATATATATATATATTTGATCCAATTTTGGACTCGTCCGCAGATCAAGGCAATTCATCTTGACAAGCCTTCAACTATAATGGAGGTTACCAACAAGCCTAGCTTAAGGTCAAGATGGGTATTTTTAAAGGTTGTATTTTGATGTAAAATAAGAGTCTCTTGGTACTTCTACCAAGATCATAATGGAAAAGGTTTTAGAAAAACCTAGAGGTAAGAGTAGCTGGAAATATTTTCTTGAAAACATAAGGATATTATATATAGATCTCCATAGTTTTGTTATTAGAAACTAGTAAAACATTTTGTTGTGTCAAAGTCAGCTTGGATCAAGTTTTGAAATGCCAAAACATTTGAGAATATAAAATATAAGCCAAGACATATTTTTTAAATAGCTTTTGTCAACTAGGGTTAACGTAAGGAGTATATTATCTAGTACACATTTAGTTGCATAAGAATAGACAAATAATCAAACAAACATTGCACTACTTAGCAAGAAAAGTTTTTGTTCCCCCTGATTTTTGCCTTTTGGACACTAAATCAGGATTGCTGAAATTGGGATGTTATAGACCTTTCCCCCTTAAAAGAATCTCATCCTGAGATTCGGGTGAGTAGGGTTAGGTGATTTTTGGTCTGGGTAGTACTATGCATCTCAAGCTTACTAGCTTACGGGCTTCGTCTCTGAGCGTGGTTACTCTGCCAGGAATGTTGAACTTCAATCTTCCTGGATGCACGGTGAGTTGAGGAAGCTTCAGAACTAGTTGTGAAGGATGATCTTATTTTCCTTTCAGACTCAATACCTCGAGGGATTAGGCTGGGCAATTTATCTCTACTTTGAACTTCGTGAAGTTCCCTTCTGAGGATAAAATCTACAGCTTGATGTCTTCATTATGAGGACCCATGGTGTTTCATTAGGGGCTTATCACAACATATTCAATGACTAGGGTCAAAACTTCTAAGTGTGCTCTGGCGAAGAGTTACTCTATTATTTTGGAAAAGACGTAGTATTTTCCCACTAGGTTTAAACTGGAGTAGCTGGGGGTTATTAAATTCCTTTCCTCTTGAGTTGAGATGACGAGTGAGGAGGGTGTCGGTTGCCATTGACGTGGTTTCGATGATCTTGAGATTTTTCTAGGTGTCTCCTTGGAAGACTTCCTCGGGAGTTACCTCTTCAAGGGCTAGTTTTGTGAGTTGTCTCAAGTTTTCGGAGGGTGTCTTTAGGTGTAGGTTTAATCTGTTGGAGTGAGAAACACGCAGTCTTTCCCCTTAAAATGACACTAACAGTGGTTTCAGGAGACGCAGATCTTCTTTCTTGGAGTTGCATGGTGATTATCGAAATCTTATGCCTGGGGTGGAAATCTTCAGACGATGTTTGAAAACTCTATCCTACAGGGCTTGTAGACTACTTTTATTTGTATTCTTAACTTATTCGAGCGGTTCGATTTGTGGACATTCTATATGGGTTAAATCTAAGGGGCTTAGTGAATGGACGTTCCTTTTGGTGGGTATTCATTTGAGATTGTGGAGGAGGGCCTTCACAACATCTTCAGAGAATCTTGACTCTTTGGGTTGCTTCCTACATCGTTGGAGAGTAGTCTTGGCAGCGCCAGGTATTCTGGTCATCCTGAATTTGACCTTCGTGAGTATTGGAGAGATTGAGTAGACATCTGACGATGGATGACGAGGTTTATATTTTGCTATCATTATCAACGGAGAATCTCAATATGTCTCTTGGAGAAAGTGATCGAATTGGGAATTCTTCCTGAAGTAGTTTTTGGTAGGTGGTCTTCTAGAATTGAGTGGAAAGACGCAGTCTTTCCACCTTAGAGATTTACGACCGGTCGTTGAGGTTGGTGTAGATATTTTTTCTTGGATTGTTGGCATGATGCTCGAGGAAGGTTGTATATTCTTGGATCTTTACTTGTGATCTTCTAGTGACGTATTATTGCGACTACATTGTTGTGGTGGTTTCCTAAAGAAGTTGTAGGGGTTAACTCTGGGGAAGTTAGCGGTTAAAGTTTCTTCTTGATAATCCGCCGTTGGAGTAGGGGAATCTAGCTTCAGTGGGTATATATCTTCACTTGAAATCTTTGTGGTGCTTCTACTTGATGGCAAAGTAGGCTCGTTGTCTTACTTCTTCCTTGTCAGAGGATTTCTAGAGTATTCTAGCCTTCTGGTGAAGTACTTCTCGTTGGTTAGGGTAGAGGGTTCAAATATAATAATCGTTATTTTGGGTGATATTGGGAGTTATAATATACCAAAGGTTAGTGTAGTTAGGTCTTCGCTTCTGGTATTGATTAGCATGTCTTGTTATTTCTTCGGGATGGTGGGGATCCTTCGGTGGTAGACTTCCAGCTTCAACGAGGCATTTTCTACTGTTGGTAAGTGAATAGATAAGTGCCGGTTGGTAACGGGTCTTGAGAAGTTAGTTTGACGAGGTATGCCATCCTGCTGAGGAGAAATATTCAAGTTGTTCGAACTTGATGATGTCGAAGTCTTGGTTCTCAAGGTACTCTTCCTCTCATAACCGTAACATCCCAAAAATATATCAAGGTTATCAAATTCCAATCACCAAAATTAGGGTTAACAAAAACTTTTGTTAATTAAAATCATATGAATGCATGTGCATATGTGATGAATGAATGAATGCATGAATGGACTTGCGTGATTGTTGTGAATAGCAAGGAATGGTTTAAAGATGAAAACAACATCATCTAAATCAATTCCAAGCAGAAACAAATCAAGTGAAATTCAAAAACAAACAAAACAAGCAAATGGTCATTTTTGACAATCTTGCTCACTAGACCACTTTGAGTGTTTCTAGTCGATTTCAAACAGAAACAAATCTATTTCTTTTCACCCCTTGCTAGACCAAGTAAAAGTGAACCCAAGCACAACTTGCAAACCCACAGAAACATTTGGTAACTTGATTCAAATGACAATTCAAAATTGAATCTATATCATATGTGAAGATCACCATTTCTCAAAACCCAACCAAACCAGTGCACCTTGGCAAAGCCAAGAAACCTTAGACTACCTAGTATGTGACTAGTAAACCCACCATGTTTTATTCAAAAATTCAAATTCAAATCTCTTTCGGCCATTTCATCAAACACATTGTAAACACAAATCAAACAAAACATCAAACACTATAGTGGGCAGTGTTTGAGCCTAACTTGTCTCCCCTCTAGCTCACAGCACACTCTCAGTAGATCATCTAGTTAATTTAACAAGCCCTAGCTCACTGTAAGCTTGACATTGTCATCAATGGTGACCATTGCTAAGCCTAACTTGCCACCCCAATGTCGACAGCAAGCTAGGAGCCTTCCCTAGCCTCGCCAACCTTGTTTGGGACACAAGACACCGTCCACCGCCACCCCTGTCCATAGCCCAAGCACTGCCAGCCCCTGGACCACTCAGAACGAGCACACACAGCCTTTCTGCAAGCATGCCGAGAGCGCGCCAGAGCGCTGCGCTCGACACGCGAGCATAGACCGTGCCTCGCCTCGCCGCTTGCATGCATGATCACCACCGCCCCAGGAACCGCCCAGACATGCCCGTTCGTCACCGCGCGACCAGGAGAGCCCGTGCGCCTTTAAAATGCCCGTCGGACCCGCTCAGAGCATTGAAGCGTTCCAACCAATTTACACCGCCCCACGCCTCGCCACCATGCCTTTGAGCTTCGCCAGGAGGCAGCGCACTGTCCCCTACCCCTAGCCATGTCGTTAGGTCGCTGTGGAGATGACCACGATGAGCTCCACACGCACCCTTCGGTCCCCTCTTTTCACTATAAATAGAGGCCTCCCCCGTTTGATTTCAGCACACCATCTCACTCCCCACCTCTCACTAATCACACCCACTCATCCCCGGAGCAAGGCGAGCAACAGGTGGCCGGAATATCGCCGGAGTCTGGTGCAGAGCAGGAGAAGAGGAGCCATCGATTGGAGCCGCCCCAGGAGGAGCTGCCGGTACCAGGAGGATCGTCATCGTCGACTTCTACTCCATCGTTCGCCCCCATCGCCGACCATCGCTGGATGCCCAGTGAGCCCCCACTGACCCCCACTGGCCGCATTAGGGTTCAGTCTCGCTGGCGCTGCCCGACGGATACGACAAGCCCAAACCGTTAGATTAGATATTGATCGCACGGTCCAGATTGCCCCGTACCCCTTCGCACCCCCCTGTATCGCTGACTGGTAGCGACAGCCACTTAAACCAACCCGCGCACGCGCTGTGCGCAGTGGGCCGGCCAGTTACACTCCCGCGCGACCCAGTAATTCAAACTTAGGTTTTTCCATTTAGTTTCAAACTTAGTTCTATCTCTAGATTCAAAATTCAATCCATAGAGATTCACTAAACCAAATTGCATGAAACTAATTTTTTAAAAAAGGTACTAGAATTCTTAATCCAAGCCCATTGGATTCAAACTATTTGGAATTGTAGATCACCTATAGTAAACATAACAAGGCAAAGACTTTTCTGCATTCAAACATTTTTGAAAATTCAACCACAAAAGCTTCTAAGTTGATTCCAACTCTCAAAAATCACATTTGTTAAGACCTTTCTAAATATATAAAAGTATCTAGGTTTACTTATAGAAATAATGGACATGTAATAAAAGAATGCCCCATAGGCATTTCTAGTCACTTTATTCAATTAAAAATAAAAAGGTTAAACCTTATTAAATTGTGATACCACTTTAAATCACATTCCCAATTACTAAAATATGTGGTGATGACATGTGTTAACATGATCCCATGTTTTAGTTGTAGAATATTAAATCTTAAGTAGTTTTTCAATGAGTAGAAATTACTTTTCTAAAAATAAAATAACTGAAACAAGTGCTTTATTGCTTGTGATAATTTTGATGATGCTAGATAATCTAGTGTGAACCTTTGTGTGATAAATAGAGTAGTTAAGCATTGTTTGGTGATTGTGTATCTCGTATTTATTTATAGACGCTAGTAGCAACCAAGGATACGAGGAGGAAGGAGACTACTACGAGGAAGAAGCCTAGGAGAAGTTCAACCACTCCTCTACACAAGGCAAGCTTCACTATAAAAGTTAACTTAGCAAGCTAGAACTTTGCAAGTTAACCCTTGCATTATAACTATGCCCACTAGATGCATTAAACATGCATTAGTTGCACCACTTAATTATACCAAACCCAGTTTTACTTGCAAGCTTAGTTCTTTTATTTCTTTATCAAAGATTTTTACTTTTTTTACTTAGTGACTTGTAGATTTTAGAAATATTATTAAAGTTAGCATAAAGAGCATAAAACTTGGCCTAAGATAGATAAATCTTGATGTCATCTTGAGGCATGAGATTGAACTTAGATCACTCATACTTGATTATCACCCCTCATTAGTGTTTATCCCCCACTTGTAGTTGCTAGTTCTAAGCATAAAACTTAATCACTTTAGATGGGAATACTTGGTGAAAATGGTTATGAAAACCTTAGAATGATGAGTCATTCTACTGAAATGTTTTGACATGTGTTCTTGAACACCAGATGATTTTGATGATGAAAATGTTGAGGCATGAGCCTTAGCCATTTATAAAATTGATGGTTCTCTGGATGCGATACCATTCCAATTTTACCGTACAACCACAATACCCGAAATTTGGGTAGGGCTTGACAGGAAGTTTATATACCTTAGTATGAGTTCCCTTGCGGCCAAGGTTTGAGATGAGGCTACCTTGTGAAGATTGTCCACCTGTGCAGTTCCCAAGATGACAGTTGGTCATGGTTGGGAGGCCAAACTCACAGGAGCGGTGCCTATACTAGGGCGTGTAATTGAAAGGTTAGGATTGATTATCTGCATACTAAGTATGGTGAATTCAAGATTGTTCCTGACGGATGTATCGAATATTGTGGTGAAAGTGTACCACCTCTGCAGAGTGTCAAACTATTCGAATAGCTACGTCCGCGGTTATTTATAGTTGGAGTGGCCATACTGTTCTGTCGTCAGATGTTTTCAAAATGACTTGTGAAATGAATCGTGATTTTGACTTGACCACAACAGGGTTGTGATATGAAAACTCAAGTTCCCACTTAGGTGTTACAAAACTTTCAACTAGATTTCTTTGCTTCTGAACTCAGTTAGAGATAAATCTGGCTTTTTGCAAAACTACCTAGAGCCTAGTATTTCCTACTCAAAACCACTTCACTTGTTAGTATTAGTTTGCGAGTACTTAAAGAGTACTCATGGCTTTGTCCCTGGCTATTCCCATGGCCAGACTATGAACAGGACTATCAGGAGGATGGACCGCAGGAAGGTTACGACAACTAGGATCATCTCCCATCGTTAGCATTGCCTGTGATCATGAAGATGGAGTCTCTCCCCCACTACCGTTATTTTTTTGAGGGTAAAACAGTAGGGTAAAAAACCCCACTGCAATTTTTATAAATCATAAAGGGTCACAAGTAGTACATATTTACAAGCTACAGGCCACCTCAATGAGGGATAAGAAACACCATGGCTAACTATCTCTTGTCTAAGTTATTGCTAATCCAGTCTTTGAGGCCCTGATAATACTTTTTCTTAATTCTACACATGACCCATCTTAATTCTTGAGAAACAATAGCCCTCCATTCATCAAGTGAAGCATGCTTGTTATTGAAGATTTCATTGTTTCTGCACATCCATATGCCCCAAGCCCCAAGAATAATGATTTCCATTGCAAAGGGGACTTTTAGGCTGCTTTTAATACTAGTCAATGCCTCAAAGAGATTTAGATCATTGTCTCGGACAAGACAAATTTCATCCCAACATGCTTTTGCAAAAGAACAGTCCCAAAATAAGTGAAGTAAAGTTTCCTCACTAGTGCAACCATGGAACACACAATCATATGAGGCTAGAGCGAATCTTTTCCTTTTAAAAAGATTTCTGGTGTTCAGTCTATCAAGGAGCAAAAGCCAGAAGAAGAACTTGTGTTTTTGCTGGCAAGAGGACTTCCACAACCAGGAAAAATGTGGTTGCACTGATTGGTATCCAGATAATGAAGAATAGGCCTTTTTGACTGAGCAAATATGACTGCCCCAAATATAACTCCAACTGTCTGTTTCTCTCTGCATTCCATCACTGACAATTTTCTCCAGGCATTGGTATTCAAAGTAAGATTGTTGTGACAGAGGTAGAAAAAAGTGATCTTGCATGTTGGGTGTCTGTAGGAACTCACAAACAGAAATGTGTGGATTTTTTGCATAGGAAAGAAGATGAGGAAGCTTGTGCTGCAAGCATTCATCTTTCCACATATCAGTCCAGAGGAGAGTGGATTTTCCATCTCCCACCGAGCACTTAGCCATTCCTTTAAAAATGTCAACTAATTTCAGATGAGCCTTCCACCAAAAGGATCCCTCCAGACTTCATCCAGGAAATTTACCATTGCAGTAATAAGTGTTCCAAACAAGATGAACCCATGGAATATCCTTGTGATTGTAGAATTTATCCAAAATTTTCAAAAGAAGTGCTGAGTTTTGAATGTTAAGATCAAGAACACCCAAACCTCCATGATTCTTTGGTCTACAAACTTTATTCCAGGCCACTAGAGCTTGTCCTCTAGCTTGGACATCAGTGGTTTTCTTCCTCCACAAGCACTGCCTCATATACTTAATCAGCTGATCTTTAATAGAGACACGAAATTCAAAACAACTCATATAATATATGGGAAGGGAGGATAAGATAGATTTAACCAACTGTAATTTTCCCCCATAGTTTTCTCTCCACCCTCTGAACAATAGGCCGAAAATGCTCCACTACAGGCTTATTGATGCTTAAAGGCAATCCAAGATATGTGAAGGGTAGTGAACCAGTGAGGCATGAAAGTGTGCTAGCAAAGTGTCTTAGCCTCTCAGAATCCATGTTGATTGGCATCATACTAGGCTTAGAGTAATTAACCTTTAGTCCAGTGGAAAGGGCAAAAGTATGAAGTAGAGCCTTAAGGCACATTAGTTGCTTTGAATCATCCTTAAGGATTAATAAGGTGTCATCTGCATATTGTACTACAGGGAAGTCAGGACAAAACACACCTTCAAGAGGAAGGAAGAGAAGCCCAAGTCTCATTGCTTTGTTGAGAATGCATTGGAGAAGATCAGCAGCCAGAACAAATAGGAGTGGGGATAAAGGATCCCCTTGCCTTACACCTCTTCTGCAATAGAACTTTTTCCCAGGCACTCCATTTAACAAAACAGAGGATCAAGCAGATCCAAAGATCAACTTAATCCAATTAATCCATTTTTCACCAAAACCTTTGGCTTTGAGAATATTGATGATTGTTGAATGCTTAATTCTATCAAAAGCCTTTTCAAAATCAAGCTTCAGAATTAAATTTCTTCTTTGGACTTGTGACATTGATCAAGGAATTCAAAAGCCCATCCTAAGCAGTCCTGGATAGATCTTTATTTTAGAAATCCATACTGATTTTTGTGAACAAGTTTAAGGATAATTTTTTGAAGCCTGTTAGCCAGAAGCTTGGATATAATCTTGAAGACACTGTTGAGAAGTGAAATAGGCCTGAAATCAGCAGGTGTCAAAGGGGCCTCATTTTTTGGAATGAGGGTGATAAAAGAAGCATTAATGCTTTCCAAAGAAGTCCTTCCTTCATAGAAATCCACAAGGAGTTGTTTAACATCCTCCTTAATAATAGGCCAGCATTGCTTAATGAATTCATTATTAAAGCCATCAGGACCAGGAGATTTGTCATTAGGAAGTTCCTTGATTACACCTTCAATTTCATTATCAGAGAATGGTTCTTCTAAAACATCTCTTTCCTCTTGACTCAAGCATTCCCCTGCCAACTCACAAAGGTTGAAGTGCATTTCAGGCTTATCAGAAGTGCCCATTCTATCTTTGAAGGCATTCCAGAGTAGATCAGCTTTACCGGAATGAGCATGAATCTCTTCATTAGAGTCATCTTTGAGCATGGAGATGTAGTTATGTCTGAAGCTTATGGTGGCTTTTGAATGAAAGAATTTTGTGTTCTCATCACCCAACTTGACCCATTTGACTTTTCCTCTTTGCTTCCAATAAGCATTTTGATCTTGAAGAAGTGAGATTATAAGACTTTTCAGTAGATCCCTGAGATTCCATTCCAGAACAGTAAGAGTTCTCATTTCCTCCAAGACATCCAAGAGATCAATGGTGGCATTGACATTACTAATTTGAGCTTTCAAACAAGGCAGTTGTTTGGCACAGATCTTGAGCCCCCTTCTGACATTTTTGAATTTAGCATTAATATTTTTGGCAGAATGAGGGAAACCAACTGGGATATTCCAGGAATTTTGAACAATTGCTTTAAACTCTCTATGATGCATCCAGTAATTCTCAAATCTGAAAACCTGGGATTTTGGAATCCTTGTGCCAATAGAGATGACACAAGGTAAATGGTCAGAGGTAGGCTTAGTAAGAGGGACAACAAAAGTTGAAGGATAGCTCTGAGTCCAGGAAGCATATGTAAAGAACCAGTCTAGCCTTTCCAGTAGAGGTTACTTTTGCATGTTGCTCCATGTGAACTTTCTACCTTTAAGGGGTAACTCTATGAGTCCCATATTGCAAATGGATTCATTAAAAAGTAACATATCATTCACATCACCCCCTACCTGTTTCTATCAGAGGGTTTTCTAGTAAAATTGAAATCACCCACTATGAGCCAATCCAATCATCAGGCATGTCAATATTTCCAAACCAATCAAGGAAATCTGCTTTTTTCAGCTAAGCATGGCCCATAAATGTTCGTGAGAATCCAGGTTTATTGGACAAGAGTGATGTTAAAGTGATGGAGATGGAGAACTCGTTTTGTAAAGAAAGTTGCCCAGAAAACAGAGAGCTATTCCAAATGACAATCAAACCCCCAGATGCCCCCCTGGAGGGAAGGAATTCAAATTTGGCAAATTTGGAAGGACATAATTTTCTGATGTAAGAGATATCAAAAACTTCCCTCTTAGTTTCTTGGAGGCAAATAATGTCACAACCAGATTCATCAATTTTGTTTCTGACCGCAACCCATTTTTTCTGAATTAATGCCCCTGATGTTCCAATTCAGAATCTTCCATATTCTTTTATTATCCATTAAAAAACCAATTGGGTATTGATATAAGAGGTGACACAACCAATGTAATCACCCAAATGAAAAGATCACAACCAAATATACAGAATGCATTCCATACCATAAACCCACCGACATATTCAACATCCATGATGATATTAGGTAGCAAACACATTAGATAACCACTATTACAGGTTTCAGAACAGGGAACCAACAAGGCTCCATCAAAAGACAAGTTGTGATACATTAAACACTTAAGTTGGGGGTTTCTTCTTGGCTTGCTGACCACAGGAACCAACAGGCCCAACTTTCTTCTTGCCTCCAAGGTTCAAGCTTGAGGATCCATTCCCCTTGATGTTGCCTTTTGGAGGAGCCTTAACTGCCACTTCAGTGGCCTTCCCTTTCTTGAGCAACCTCTTCTCCAGGTCACCATCCTTTACCTTGTAGAAAGAGGCAGCAAGATTTTTAACCACTTTAGGATTTAAACAAGGTGGAGCAGCATTGCAAGTCAGACAGTCAGCAATTGAGCAGTTTAAGTGAATTTTAAAACCCCCATTTAATTCAACAATTCTAGGACTTCTTCTCACCTCAGTTTCAACTAGAGGTTCCTTGCCCTTTGTCTTTCTGGAAGGAGTGGAAGGAGAGCAAGAGGACTGCTTGGCCTCAATGCCCAGACAAGGGGGTGCCATCTGTGAAATGCTTTCATTAAGGATGATGAAAGAGATTGAATTCTCCTCAGCAATAGGTTCTTTAATAATTTCCCATAATGGAGAAGTAAGAAAGCTTTTGACCCAGTTAAACTTCTTAGGAGTAGCAAGCATGAGAGTAATAAAATTGAACCAACTTACAGGAATTTCACACATGAGTGAGTCCTTTGAAGAAGGATCCTTCTGAATATGGGGAGCAAAGTAGCTTTCCCAGAGCTCTAGACCTTGTTGAGAAAAACCATGTTTTGCAGCATGAACATCAGGGATGGAGAAAAAAGTTCTGACCATTCCAACCTGAAGATGAGCTTCATTAGGGGAAAGGAGGTGTTGATCTTCCATCATCCCATCATTATTCTCTTCAGCCTCAGCACCAGTGTCCATGGGACTCTCCACCATCCCCTCTTCATCAGAGTTAGCTTCATCCTCCTCCAAGTAGTTTTGAAGGATGTTCTGCAGGCCCTCTCTAATTCCAACACCCTGAGGCTCCTCAAGCCCTGCCTGTCCTTCGACAACTGCAGGTTCAGCATTTACAGAGTCATCATCATCGGACTCCCAGTCATGAACAAGAATAACACCAGTAACACCACTGTTAACATCCTGTGGGGGAAGATTATGATTATCGACTGGCATGTCTTCACCAGGAGCAATCACAGGACCTTGAACTGGAGCATCAGCAGCTTCCCAAGGGTTCCAACCTTCATTGTTATCTCCACTAGGAGAAGGGTCCTACACAGGAGCCAACCACTAACCCCAACCACCAGCCTCACCCCCAGGAGCAGGTGGGGGAGGTGGAGGAGGGGGGATCTGGGGCCCAAAGACAGGTTAGGGATGTGGGTCCTCATTGTCAGCCAGAAGTGGGTCCTCCTCAGGTGGCCCCCTCCCAAGCAAGTCACTCCGCAACACCTCAGCAGAAAAAGTCCAAGATTCAGACTCCACCAAGTCACCTATAGTGAGCCTGACACTCTTGGGAATATCCACCAGATCAGTAACACGAATTTTCGCAAGAATCCTGCCTTTATGGTCCTGGTCCCGCTCCCAAAGAAGAACCTTCCCAATATCAGCAAAAACTGCATTCTGATCTTCAGTATCCCAGTGGTCCAAGGGGGGGGGCAACTAGCATCACCCAACACTCATTGTTGAACTGAGCTCTCCTCCAATTTTCCCCCTCATTGTGTTTAACAAAAGAAACATGCACGTCCTGGAAAGGAATAGGTCTAGCCGCAATGAGCCTGTCCCTGTCGCTAACATGATGAAATTGCACATAGGCGGCCCCAAAAGGACAGGCCTGAACATCCCGAAAGTGCACGCGAGCCTCATTATTGAGGAAATCAACAAGAACCTCGCGAATATTCAAAAAAGGGACCTGACCAGGGGGAAGGGGATTAATGGTTGTGATAGCATATAGTTCATGGGTCCGTGACCGTCACGGAACCACCACCCTCTTGACGCGGGTTCTTCCAGCCACTTGCAGCACTTGGAAACCATTCGGCAAAAACGACACAGGATCAATAAAAATGTTTGCCATTGAGCCAGTCCTCGCCGGCGATGAGCAAGGCGGAGTTAGGGTTTCTGCAGGCAAGGGAGTTGAGGGGACAGGGAATCGAGCAGTTGTTTTTTGCAATGAAATGGAGAACTCTTTAAAACCGTTTTATACAGTGGGCCAAAAATGAGGATTTTGCTGGGCCTTGAACCACCCAATGTAAGATTTGTCGGGCCACAAACATTTTGGAAAGGAAGGAAATTTCAAAAAAGGAATAAGACCAGGGAGCTTAAATGCCACGCGATTATCGCCCCCATTTGACCTGACCGGCGTTACCATAGGTTTAACAGTGCAATTAGCGAGAACCTGCGCGTAAGACCTGCCATGATTAATCGATATGATATCACACTTACTACTCCCAGCAGGAACAGGCGAGGAATCCGCAGCAGCAATCGGAAATTTGAGCCATTGGAAAACAGACATAGCATTTTTTCCATTCTTCAACGAAGGAGATTTTTTGGGACTTTCCTTTTTGTACGTGACAACTTTCCAATCTCCAGCAGATTCTTTGTAAAATTCTTTTTCTTCAAAGATCCAATTTGGGCCGCCATTACCCCAAAGATAAATATGAACCACAAAAGACTCACATGAAAATTTTGAAATATTGTAAATTTCAAATCCCACCGCTCTTGAAGCAACCGAAAAATGAAAAGTTCTATCTTGCAATAATCTCACTTGAAATTTAGAAGCCAGACCACCAAAACAAGCTTGGAGTGCAAGACCAACCGTATGAATATCCAATTTAAAATTTGCTCTTCCAAAAGAACAAACCAAAAAGAAAGGCTTCTTTCTGAAACCACCAAGGAAATTAACTTGATGCCTGAATTTATCGAAAATCTTCTTCTCAAATTCCTGCCCTAATGAGAAATCCAGGGCAGGTCGATTCATTGATGCATCCTTATTAGGGAACTCCTTAGGAAAATCCTTGGTGAAATCCAGGGTTTTGGCACTATCTTCTCAGCTTTGAGAGAAATTTTCTTAACCGAAGAGCTGGGCAAGATCTGAGCGCCAACCACAACCCTCTTCACTTGGAGATCAATAGAAACACCAGTGGCCACAACCTCACCTTGGATCAAATAGCTAGCATCAATGACCACCTCATTGTGGTTGAGGAGGACTAATCTTTTTGCACTAGGGAAAAGCATCAAAAAACCCTTAGCAGGCTCCAGATTATCAGCCGGCAGGGAGGAGCAAAGATCATGCCATTTAAAACCAGTGTCCTCATCTGTTCCAGAGATGGTAGGAGATCTACCAAGAAATCCATACGAAGGCACCAAAAGATCATTGACACGGGAGAGGTGAGAGGGGAACCTCAAAACAGATCCAATAGAAATTTTCTCCCCATTTTCCAAACATCTACCCTCAAGGGGAGCACCTTTGGCATTAAGAAGAACTAGCCAAGAATCAACCGGGAGCACCAGCGATCCCTCAAGAAACTTACCACCCGTGGCCACCCCAGAGTAGGTGACCTTCCAACCGCCACCAGAGGAATCCATGAAGATCCCACGCCGGGGAGAAGCCGGCGAAGGCTGGAGCCCGACCAACAGTCACCTCAGAGAAGCCTCATGCCTCAGAAATAGTGTGGTGTTGTGAGTCAATTATTTTACTCCCCCGCTACCGTTATTATTATGTTATTCCGCTGCTATGATTGTATTAAGACTGGATCATGAGATCCTTTATTTGTTGTTAGACCTTATGTATGATTTTTAATGGATGATGTACTGTGATATCAAATATGTTATGTCTTGCAAAAATGGTAATCCTGGGATAGCGATGTATGGCATAACAGGCATCTGGGATTAAAAATCCGGGTGTTGACAAGTTGGTATCAGAGCCATCCTGACCATAGGAGACCCTAGTTTAGAATGGACGTTTGAATCCAAAGACATAGTTTCAAAATCAAGGAAGTGAGTATTTATGAAAACTTATTCTCATTGTTATCACCTAGATTCTTTCATGAAAATTCATTGTTCCTCAAAAATTCTTGCAAACTTACATAAAATTTGACACACTTGATCACTCTACTAACTTACTCATCCTATATTCTTATAGATGGACGTAAAGTATAGCAAGTTCTATCAGTTGGGAAATGGAGAAGATCTCATCTTTGAGCGTGACTTGGACCAGGTTTCGGAACTTCTGGAGCGCCTGCACCCCGAGTTCTTTGGAGCTCAGCTCAATGATCAGGAAGGAGAGGAATTGCAATGGCTGATTGTTGCATGTCTCCGAGGAAAGATTGAAGCCCCCACCTCAGAGGCAATCCGGTTCACCTTAAGAGAGAACAACTGGCTCGATGGACTTGCTAGGGCCATGCAGGAAGATCTTGCCTGTCTGTGTGGGCAGAGTATCAATTAGATCAAGGGTACCTGCTTTGAGTTCTGCCCAAGGCGTGGTGTTATGGGACAGCCACTGGAGGCACCATATAACCCTGAGCTGAAGAACCAAGTGGACCATCTCAGCTTCATGATGTATGACTGTTAGAAGGAGTTGGACAATGCCCGCTCCTACGCCAACCACAACTATGCCATCACTGTCCAGAAGGACCAGACCATTACCATGTTAGTCAAGGATCGCCAGTCTCGTCACCGTCATCTTGACAAGAAGGAGCGCATCATTTCCCGTGTCCGTCACAGGATCACAGACTTGGAGGAGACCGTCCACGAGAGGGACATGCATCTTGAGGAGAGGGAGAATGCAGGGAAGGATATCTGTGGAGACCCCTACTCTTACCTTAGTGATGATGATGACTTTCTGGAGGATCAAGCCATGGACTTCTTCATCGACGAAGATGACTTCGCCTTCATTGATGATGATCAGGATGAGGAGGACATCGATTCCGAGGAGTAGTAGCACTTCAGCACTAGCGTTAGTGTGTTGTATCTGGTCCCACTGTATCATAGTTTCCCAGAATGGTTCTTAAAACCATCTACTCTTCCTTGTTGTGGTGTGTGTTTGTATCGTGTTCTATGAATGAATGAATGAAAATCAAGTTGCTAGAAAAATCTGAGGCAAACTTTGAAAACCTTTCAAAAACAAAAACCCCGATGATCTATCTCAATCTTCAGATGTCTCGCGGAGGAAGCACTTCGTCCCCTTACCCAATTTTGCAGATCTTGCAAATGTTGGTTGCTGACTGCGAAGCTAAAAGAGCCGAACGTCAAGACAACTTAGCCACCCTTCAACACATAGCTCAGATGGCCAAAAAAAAACCAAGGCCATGGAAACCAGGAAAACCATGGATCCAAGCTCAAGAATTTTCAGAACACCAATCCACCCATCTTCACTATGTCTGAAGAGCCCTTAGATGCAGATGATTGGCTGCAAACCATGGACAACAACTTAGAAGTTGCAGGAGTGGAAGCCAATGAGAAGGTACTGTTTGCCACCCACTATCCGGCCGGAGATGCAAGATCTTGGTGGAACAGCGTTCGCGGCATGACTGGAGGACAAATGATGACTTGGGATGAATTCAAACTCAAGTTTAGCAGAACCCATGTGCCACCGGGTTTGATCAAGAGGATGAGATATGAATTCAGAGAACTGAAGCAAGGGAGGATAACAGTAGTTGAGTACCGTGACAAATTTTTGTCATTGGCTAGGTATGCACCGGATAACAGTAGGAGAGATTCCTGAATGGTCTGCATGATGAGATGCAGACATTGTTACTCAATAACCTGTTTGCTGACATTGAAGCCTTAGTGGATTCTGCCATTCAGATGTAAGGCAAGATCAACCAAGCCAATGAGAACCGCAAGCATATAATGATGCATCAACCAGGAACCCACCATACCCCAAAGTATCGCCCAACCCATCTCTAGGATTTGCCCCAAGAAACAATAGACACCCGACGAACCGTCCGACCTATCCCAACCGTGGAGGAGGAAACCCAAGGCACAGAGGAAATCACAAACCCCCAGCAACCCCAGCAATTTCAATCGTGCACCGCCCAAGTTCAACAAGAACAATGTCGCCACCAACACCAACATTGCCCCAAGAACTGGAAGCAATGTTGTGCCTATTGTAGCAAAGGACGAGTCCCAAGTGACTTGTTATGAATGTGGAACCAAGGGTCACTATTCCAATGAGTGCTCAAGAAGATTGCCGCAGCCCCCAATGTGAATGCCCCAGCTTAGCAGCAGCATTGTGTTCAACCTGGAAGAAGATTCGCCCCATGGAATTCGCTCAACCATAACGGCCGTCTGTTTCTCATGCATGCTGAAGAAGCCCAAGAACCGCCAGTTGTCGTGCTGGGTATGTTTTCTGTTAACTCGGTACTTGCACGAGTGTTGTTTGATTCTGAAGCATCGAACTCGTTTGTTACAGAAGAATTTTCAAGCACTAGTAAGATTCAACCAACAAAATTGAAGCATGTTATGATAGTTCAAATACCTGGTTCAACCACCAAAGCTAGACAAATTTGCAAGGCCGTACCTATCCGAATCCATGGCATAGATTTTCATGCTAATCTAATAGTACTTGGAACAAAAGGTTTGGAAGTAGTACTAGGAATGGATTGGATGTCAAAACACAAAGGATTAATTGACTATGCCAAGAAAGCCATAACCATGACCAGTACAGCCGGAATATCAGTAGAGCATGTATCTGAAACCTTGCCCCATCAATTCAAGTGCAACAAGAGTCTAGCCCAACCAACCATTAACCAAGTCAGAGTAGTCTGTGAATACCCCGACGTATTTCTAGATGTTTTGCCTGGTATGCCCCTAGATCGGGATATCGAGTTTATCATTGAACTAATCCCTTGAACCGGACCCATAGCCAGAGATCGTATAGTATGAACCCGTCTGAATTAGTGGAGCTGAAGAAGCAACTGGATGCTATGCTGGAGATAGGATCGATCCAACCAAGTGTGTCGCCATAAAGATCACCTGTCTTGTTTGTGGACAAGAAGGATGGAGGTAACCGTTTGTGTACAGATTATCGGAAGTTGAACGACATCACCATCAAGAACAAGTACCCTCTACCAAAGATAGAAGATCTATTTGACAAGTTGAACGGTGCCAAAGTGTTTTCTAAGATTGATTTTTGAACTGGTTATCATCAACTCAAGATAGAGGATATTCCGAAGACTGCCTTTAACACTAGATATGGATTGTATGAGTACACTGTCATGTCTTTTGGATTAACCAATGCCCCTGCTTATTTCATGAACCTCATGAATAAGATTGTTATGGACTTCCTGGATAAGTTTGTTGTTGTTTTCATCGATGATATTATCATCTATTCCAAATCAGAAGAAGAACATGAGCTACACCTGAGGACCATCCTTGGAACCCTTAGGGAGCATCAGCTGTATGCCAAATTTAGCAAATGAGAATTCTGGTTATAGGAGGTAGGATTCCTTGGACATATTGTATCAGCTGGAGGAATTGCTGTGGACCCTGCAAAGGTGAAGGATGTTGAAGATTGTCAAGCCCCAACCACTCAAACCCAAGTTCGTGCATTTCTCGAATTAGCGGGATATTACCGCAAGTTTGTAGAAGGATTCTCGAGCATCGCCAGACCCATGACCCAATTGTTGAAGAAAGATAAGAAGTTTGAATGGACAGACAAATGTGAAGCGAGTTTTCAAGAACTCAAGAAGAGATTGATTTCAGCCCCAATCTTGATCATGCCGGATATCACGAAGCCTTTTGATGTGTATTGTGACGGATACAAAATCGGTCTCGGATGTGTGTTGATGCAAGAAGGCAAAGTAATATCCTATCTATCCCGAAATCTGAAGCAACATGAGCATAATTATCCTACCCATGACCTTGAACTAGCAGCTGTAGTTCTAGCCCGGAAGACATGGAGGCATTACCTTATGGGAAACCGTTGTGAGATTTATTCGGATCACAAGAGCCTCAAGTATATATTCACTCAGAAGGAGCTGAATATGAGGCAGAGAAGATGGATAGAGCTAATCAAGGACTATGATCTAGACATTCACAATCACCCCGGTAAAGCCAATGTGGTAGCAGATGCCCTTAGCAGATTGCCGTGCCACTTGAACTCCATGATTCTGAAGGAGCAACCAAGTTTGCACAAGGAGATGGAAGATTTTAGAATAGAATTAGTAAGTGAAGGATTTTTGGCTATCATAGAACTTCAACCCACTTTGATCAGTCAGATCAAGGAGGCACAAAAAGGAAATGCTAGTATCGACGGAATCAAACGTCGTATCGGTACATGCAAAGTATCCGGATTCACCGAAGATGAAGATGGAGTTCTGTGGTACAAAGGACGTCTCTGTGCACTAGAAAATTCTGAATTGAAGCAGGATATTTTGAAAGAATCCCATGATACTCTTTATTCTATCCACCCCAGAGGGACGAAGATGTATCAGGATTTGAAGGAGCAATTTTGGTGGCATAAGATATAGAGAGAAATCGGAAGCTATATAGCCAAGTGTGATATCTGTCAGAGAGTTAAGGCGGGACATCAGAGACCCGCAGGACTGTTGCAACCACTGTAGATTCTGGAATGTAAATGGGATTCAGTTGGAATGGAATTAATCACCGGATTGCCTACATCTAGTAGGGAAATGACTCTATTTGGGTCATAGTGGATAGATTGTCCAAAGTCGCCCATTTCATACCTGTCAAGACCACCTACCAGAGTTCGAAGCTAGCAGAGTTGTACATTGATATGATCATTAGTTTGCATGGAGTCCCCAAGAACATCGTGTCGGATCGAGGAACTCAGTTTACCTCGAGATTTTGGAAGAAAGTCCAACAGGGATTGGAAACAATATTAGATTTCAGCACAGCTTATCACCCTCAGACTGATGGACAAACGGAGCGAGTAAATCAAATACTCGAAGATATGTTGAAATCCTGTGTGCTAGAGTATGGATAAAAATGGGAAGATTGTCTACCTTTCGCAGAATTTTCGTACAACAACAGTTATCAAGCAAGTTTGCAAATGGCCCTATTTGAATTCATGTATGGAAGGAAGTGTCGTACCCCTTTGAATTGGTCGAAAGTAGGAGAGAGTCAGATTTTTGGACCCGACATCCCAAGAGAAGCAGAAGATGAAGTTCACAAGATCCGTGAGCACCTCAAGACCGCCCAATCCAGATAGAAGAGTTATGCCGACAAGAGACATCGAGACCTCGCTTTCAATATCGGATATTTTGTGTATCTCAAAGTGTCACCTTTGAAAGGAATGCAATGTTTCCAACTCAAAGGAAAGTTAGCCCCCAGATATATCAAACCTTTCAAGATTCGAACCATTGAGGAGAAGTATCATATCAACTGGAACTGCCAGAAGAGATGTCAGCCATGCATAATGTGTTCCATATATCGTTACTTCGCAAATGTTTAGAAGTCCCGGAGAAGACCGAAGTTTTCAAGAACATTGATCACCAAACCATAGAGATCAACGATGACATGACGTATCCCAAAGTACCCATCCGTATTTTGGAGGAAGCATTCAGAACCACCAGGACCCGGAGTATCAAGTTTCTCAAGATTCAGTGGAGTAACCACACTCAAGAAGAACCTACCTGGGAGCGAGAAGATTACATTAGGACAGAGTTTCCTAATCTCTTTAAATCCTAGTTTTCTTTTTCTCAAATCTCAGGACGAGATTTTGTTTAAGGAGGGAAGGTTTGTAACATCCCAAAAATATTGATCAAGGTTATAAAATTCCAATCACCAAAATTAGGGTTAACAAAAACTTTTGTTAATTAAAATCATATGAATGCATGTGTGTATGTGATGAATGTTTTAATGCATGAATGGACTTGTGTGATTGTTGTGAATAGAATTGAATGGTTTAAACATGAAAACAACATCATCTAAATCAATTCCAAGAAGAAACAAATCAAGAGAAATTCAAAAACAAACAAACAATAAAATGGTCATTTTTGCCAATCTTGCTCACTAGACCACTTTGAGTGTTTCTAGTCCAAGATTTCAGACAGAAACAAATCTATTTATTTTCACCCCTTTCTAGGACAAGTAAAAGTGAACCCAATCCCACCTTGCAAACCCACAGAAACATTTGGCAACTTGATTCAAATGACAATTCAAAATTGAATCTATATCATATGTGAAGATCACCATTTCTCAAAACCCAACCAAACCAGTGCACCTTGGCAAAGCCAAGATAAGTGCCGGTTGGTAACGGGTCTTGAGAAGTTAGTTTGACGAGGTATGCCATCCTGCTGAGGAGAAATATTCAAGTTGTTCGAACTTGATGATGTCGAAGTCTTGGTTCTCAAGGTACTCTTCCTCTCATAACCGTAACATCCCAAAAATATATCAAGGTTATCAAATTCCAATCACCAAAATTAGGGTTAACAAAAACTTTTGTTAATTAAAATCATATGAATGCATGTGCATATGTGATGAATGAATGAATGCATGAATGGACTTGCGTGATTGTTGTGAATAGCAAGGAATGGTTTAAAGATGAAAACAACATCATCTAAATCAATTCCAAGCAGAAACAAATCAAGTGAAATTCAAAAACAAACAAAACAAGCAAATGGTCATTTTTGACAATCTTGCTCACTAGACCACTTTGAGTGTTTCTAGTCCAAGATTTCAAACAGAAACAAATCTATTTCTTTTCACCCCTTGCTAGACCAAGTAAAAGTGAACCCAAGCACACCTTGCAAACCCACAGAAACATTTGGCAACTTGATTCAAATGACAATTCAAAATTGAATCTATATCATATGTGAAGATCACCATTTCTCAAAACCCAACCAAACCAGTGCACCTTGGCAAAGCCAAGAAACCATAGACTACCTAGTATGTGACTAGTAAACCCACCAAGTTTTATTAAAAAATTCAAGTTCAAATCTCTTTCGGCCATTTCATCAAACACCTTGTAAATACAAATCAAACAAAACATCAAACACTATAGTGAACAGTGTTTGTGCCTAACTTGTATCCCCTCTAGCTCGCAGCACACTCTCAGTAGATCATCTAGTTAATTTAACAAGCCCTAGCTCACTGTAAGCTTGACATTGTCATCAATGGTGACCATTGTCGAGCCTAACTTGCCACCCTAATGTCGACAGCAAGCTAGGAGCCTTCCCTAGCCTCGCCAACCTTGTCTAGGACACAAGGCACCTTCCACCGCCACCCTCTATCCATAGCCCAAGCACTGCCAGCCCCTAGACCACTCAGAACGAGCACGCCCAGCCTTTCTGCAAGCATGCCGAGAGTGCGCCAGAGTGCCGCACTCGACACGCGAGCACAGACCGTGCCCTGCCCTCGCCGCTTGCGTGAATGATCACCACCGCCCGAGGAAGCGCCCAGACATGCCCGTTCATCGCCGCGCGACTAGGAGAGCCCGTGCTCCATTACAACAAATCTTGGATAGCAAGTTAAGTATATAACTCAAGTAACAAGAATTCAAGAACTAAACCTTGATCTATTTTATTCTTATCCATTCCTACCATGAGCATCATTGTAGGAAGAAAACCAAGTCAAGACCATTCACCACATATCTTTCTTTCCATACCAATCCTTATCATCTCTATTAAACCACCTTCTAATATCTGCTGTTCATTAATGATTAGTGATCAATCCTTGATCTATCAATTCTTAGCCTATCAATTCTTGATCTATAAACTATTGTCCTTATCATAGCATTCATTTTAATTCCTTTAGAGAAATAAGTATGAAGAGGTAAGTAGGAATACTAGTTTTAGATATCATATATAGGATGGTAGTGTTTGAAGAGAATCAATTCAATAAGATAGTTGATGGATTTAAGTAACTCATGAATGGAGAGAAGAGTTATCTGAAATAAAGATATATGTGGAACAAAGAGGATCATAAGGATGAATTCTGAAGATATTTACCATGGAGTAATATTATTGGATCAAGTAAGCATAGTCATTGAATATTATCTCCTAGTCAAATAGAGATACTAAGAAGATAATTAATATAATATAATGTTGTATTGATGAAGGCTTGATTAGCCAACTTGAAACCTAAACCATAAATGATCAAAGGATTATAATGATCATGCTTAAGTCACTCAGAGTGAATGATTATGTGATGCATAAGTGACATTGGTGGAGAGAACATGATTAATCCCTAGGCTAGATATAAAATCTTAAGATTGAGCATAGCAAATTACAATGGTATAAGATGAAGTGGGAGTTATTGAGGTAAGTAAAGTTAAGATAGTATAACCAAGATTATTCTAGAGCAAAATTGAATTATAGAAGTAGTATTATTCTTCTTAAAAGAATAATAAACAATTGAGGTATAGTAGTAATTGATATATACACCTATTAGAATAATATTAGTGATGGATGATAAATGAAGAGTATGAATGAAGTTAAAAGTAACTACTTAATTGAAGGGAATATGCCCGAGAGGCAATAATAAAGTGGTTATTATCGTATTCCTTATCTATGATAAATGTTTATTTTGCATGCTATAATTGTATTAATACTGAAATGTTAATACATGTGTGTTTAATAAACAAAAAGGAAGTTCCTAGTTATGCCTCTCTTATAAACTAGCTTGTTGATTAACAAGATGATCAAAGGTTTCCTGATCATGGACATTGGATGTTGTTAATAACAAGGTCACAACATTAGTGTAATGGTGTGATGAACATTCATCCGAAGTATAGCATTACGATCAAGGTCATTGTGTTTATATTGCTATAAAATCATACAAAGTAATCTTAGTCCTTAGACCATGAGATCATGTCAATCACTAACACAGGAAGAGTATCTTGATAACATCAAACATCACACCGTAACAGGGTGACTATAAAGATGGGTTCAGTGCTACGAAGGTGTTATGTTGAGTCTCATGGATCAAGAGTGGAATTTGTCCATCCCGATGACGGAGATATATACTCTAGGCCCTCTCGGTGATATCACATTGGTTAGCTTGCAAGCAAGTGATTTGATCACTAGAATGTCATATCACGGGAACAAGAAAAGAGTACATGTCGGTAACGAGATCAAACTAGGTATGGGGATACCGATGATCGAATCTCGGACATGTAATATATCGCGACACAAAGGGATTGAGTTACATGCGTAATAAGTCATCGTTGAATATGTGGGAGTCAGTATGGATCTCCAGGTCCCGCTGCTGATTATTGATCGGAGAGGGGTCTCGATCATGTCTACATTATTCACGAACCGTAGGGTGACACACTTAAGGGATACCGACACCATTTGGAGCAAATAAAATGCTAGAGAAAGCAAAAGGAAAGCGTAGTAATTTATTTCACAAGACACCAAAACTGGTTCGGTTGAAATTGCTGAAACTGGTTCTACATGTGAAATTGAATACTAGCAAGGGTTTTATGTGAATGTTAGTTAATTAAAGTAATTAACAAAATTCTGCATAAATAAATAAAAGAGTTTTATCTAAATGAGAGCTTGCATTAAATTTGGAGGCTTTTTAATGGGAGTGGAGGCTTTTCATTTTGAGTGGGAGCTCCAACCACATGAATGCGGAAGAGGTGGGTGCAGCCACCATGGCTGGCGCCATGCCCCTTGGGGTGCCCCCTATCCCCTATAAAAGGCCCCCTCTCATCCTCTCAAAGTACACCTCCTCGTGAAGGATCTCTCTCCCCCCTTTAGAATTTCCCCATGGTCTCGGATCAGCGAGATACATGTTCCTGGTGGCTTTTTCCGGAAGGATTTGTTGGTTCCGCTGCTTCGCTGGAGCGAGGGCGTGGAGGTTGTCGGGGTACCCGGACGTGTGTGCGATCACGGATGCACCACTGCTTTGCGGTGCTGGACGTGATGGTGCTGGACCAGCTGGACCAGATGGACTTCATCACGATCTTGAGATCGGCAAGCGTTCGACTACATCATCCACGAGTAAAACCTCATTAATGCTATACGGTCTTCGAGGGTATCTATTCTATGGATGTATATCCACCTGTTGCTTATATCTAGTAGATAGATCTTGGTACATAGTTGTTCCCATCGTAGGAATTTTTTTTTGTTTTCTATGCTGCGAACCCTACATTAATGGAATATAGGTTATCATTAGTAAAATAGTTTGATATAATCAAATGTTGATATGAGAATATTATAAAAATCTTCAGTGACAAGCTTCTAAGATTTAAAGGTGAGATTACAAAGTAATTGTGAAGTAAGAAAGTAATCATCCTAGGGGACTTGGATTCATAAGAAGTATTCTAGAGATGAGAGTTATATATATGAGAAAATCATGTAGAGCTTTAGTGTCAAGCTCATTGGATTTATAGATGGATGTAGAAGGAGAAATTATTGGTAAGAGTATAAGTAGTAAAGCTCATCATGTCAATACATGATGATAGATGTGAAGTAGTAGTATATCTAGGAATGGAATTCCTCAAGTAAGAAACAAGAATTATGAAGTAGGGAAGGTAGGAATTCCTGAGAATCTATTAACCAAGACTATATCAATCGATATCAAAATCATTATCTATATAACCATTCTAAACTCTAAACAATTGTGACATGGTAAATGAGCTACATTTATCATATAAGAAATGCTCATTATCAACCATTATATGGTAACTTGTCACTAAGAGTCAACCACACTAACTAAGGAAGAAACTATTTAGGATAAGTGGTAATCCTTGGTGGTTTGAATAGATCAAGTAGATTTGCACCTACTTAGTATCATTGCAGAAAGGTATATAGATTAAGACAATACTTGCAAAGTATGGAAGGTAGGAATTCTTGGTAAACATGCACATAGTTTTATAGCAAATAACTTAAGCATATCTTTGTCACTCCCAAACATAATAATCATATGTGCATAGAAACTATCTTTATGAACTCTTTCTCACAAGTTATTCTAGAGGACAACCTTACTATTTTATATTGGATGGTTGTAAGACCCCACATTTATAAAGGTAAAGGTCCCTGTGATTGCAATGCTAATCCTTGGATCAAAGCTAGCATCCACAGTTTAAGATGAAATACACAGAAACAAAGGTCATTATTACATCATCATTCTAGAGATAACATAGTCTTTTACAACTCCATATCCATAGGCTAGTACAAGAGTTCAACAAAACAAAATAAAATAAAGTCTTCATCTTCATGTGCCATAGGCAAGCATGTTGAGTGTAGACTCATAACCCTAATCCTCATCAGAGTAACCTGCAACATCACAAGTTATAGCCACAGTGGGTCAATACATTGGAATAGTATTGCCAAGTGATACCTTAGTAGAATAATAGTTTCTAGCTTCTACATGAATTTGGCTAAGAGTATCTTAGGATTGCGTTGCTCAAAATAGGTTTTACCTATCAGTTGTAAACACTAAGTTTTTGTTTGACAAAAACTCCCAAGGAACCACTAATAGACATTGGTGAACCTTTACCCTTGTTCAACCACAAGTTTTAACTTAGAAATTGGGATGAGGAGATTCTTGATAGCTTCCATGTCTTGATGCTCAAATTGTCCATTGCCGGGGACACGGCTAAGTACTTAGATTCTTCCTTCTCGAGAGGTGGTGCAATTTCCCCACAAGACTCGACATGCATCAAGACAAGACCTTTTTCAGAAGCTTTCCCTTAGACCAAAATGGACGCGCTCCAAACCTATCACCCCCTACCACCAACTGTCATTTGGCTAAGTTATTGCAACCTATATGATCCAGGCAGAGCCCATATTTCCATGTGGCTGCACTATAAGCTTCTTAACATTTGGCATCTCAAATCCCTTTGTTCCTAGGTGGCTTTGTACAAGTGTGATACACAAGGTAGAGCATAGATATGGGCCTTGTTTAACCGCTCAACATAACCCAAACATACCATTCTTCCCAGGTGATTCATTCACTTAGTTGTTTTTATTAAGCAAAAACACAAGTCAAAGACTTAGCAATACATTTCCATAGCATGTATATAATCCACCCTTGTTTTCTACTAGCTAGGCTAAGCATGGCAATATAGCAAGTATCTTTACTTAGTGAAAATTCTAACAAGTCTACAACTACTAGGATTTCCCAAGCACAGCATATAGATACTTAGCAAAAACACCATGCAAGCCCTATACAAAATACCACTAATGCATAGTCAAAATATTGGGAAAAAATATGAAGCACGACTTTCCTTGGTAGTTGGGGGAGTAGCAACAATCCTCACAATCACAATCACCACTAGCACCAAAATCTACACATAAAATGATAGCACCAAATTCATATTTCAAATAATCAAGAAAAAATATATGAATGCATGCAAATGCCATGTGATGATTTTTATAAACTAAACAAGACAAGTAAAACAGTACTGAATCACTAAATAAATAGTTAAACACTAAATAAACTTAATTTGGCTTTTAAAACATTTCCCAGATAATTTTTATACACAAAATATGCCTACAAATCTCCCTGCATAGAATTCTATTTTAACAGAAGAAAATCACAAAACCAAGCCTACAGATGTGTAGGATTTATTTTTGTGATTCCAATGGTATATTATTTGTATTTTTTGGATAAACATAACCAAAGTTATGAATTTTACAAGTTTGAATAACTAATAGATTCAAAATCAGATTTTAAAACAAAACTCCAGACACGTGGACGCATCTAAAACAAAACTCCAGACACGTGGACGCATCTAATAGGCCCGTACCGGTTCGGTTGGATCGATCATCCAGAGCCATTGGATTTAAGTGACAGCGCACGGGCCAGATCTAACCATACCCCTTCGTTAAGTGACTTAATCTGACGCGTTGGATCTAGATATAACGACCCATGACGGCCTGGCCAAGAACTGGCAGTGCGCGAGGTTTCAGCGGCGGTGGCGCTCCTGGCGGCGATGGTCTAGTGAATTCAGAGGGGGCTAGGGGTTGCGGTTGGTCTTACCAGCGTCGCACAGTTGCGAGGAAGCTCAATGTGGTCGCGTTTGGGGCGCGAGCGTGCTATAGCGGTGGCTAGCGCTCGTTGGAGTTACAGGCGGCGTCGGGTTCGTGCGGACAGCGATGTTGACGACGTTCTGGATCGCCCTAGCACAAACCAGGAGCATCAGTAGCTGCACAAGGGCATGGCGAACCTATTCGTAAGCAAGAGGGGTCAAGGGGCGCTCGATAATTACCGTGATTGCTCGACGGAGTTGAGCGGCGGCTCGGTCGTTTGCGGGGGTGGATGGGGACGGTGACCTGGGTCACAAGTAGTCAAACTAGAGGCATCAGAAGGTGCACAAGGACACGAGGTTCATGCTCGTTTGAACCAGAGGCAAAGGGGCGATCGGAGCTCACCGTTATCACACGCCGGACTTCGTCGGGCAGCGGCGGTGCGATTGGAAATACTGGCAGCCTGGTGGCGGAGCGAGTGTGTTGCGTGGGGGGAAATGACCGTGGGGTGTAGGGGCTTAAGTAGGTAGCACGGTGACAGGAAACGCTTGTAGATTCAAGGCTAATTACGCCGCGCCATTATCGGTAGCAACGGCAACGGCGACGTGGTCCGCAGGCGAGATTTGTGGAAGAAAGGCTGAGGTGGCGGTGGGGTCTGCGGTTCAGCGACTGTGGGTAGGGTTACGCTCGTGAGAGAGTGAGCAGAGGGAAAATGGCCCGGGTGGGCTTAGTGGGCTGGATCCAGTGCTGGGCCAGATTGGCAGCGCTGGCCTTTTCTGTTTTCTTTTCTCCTTTTCTATTTCTATTTTGATTTTCAGAAACCAATTTCAAATGATTTTCAAATGAGTTTAAATTCAAACCACTTCTAGATTTTTGTAAAGTGATCCATTCTCATATTTGTGTATTAAACATTGTTGTTTGCTCACAAATACTTTGTCCCATTGAAAATAACATAAAACCATGCCTTATTTAAATATTTATAATAGTCATATAAATTGTTTTAAATTTTAGATTCTTGTTTTGAAAATTTTGAGCAAGCTTTGAAGTCATCTATTAAACTTTTCTGGTTGAATCAAAGTATTCTCATATTTGAGAGTAGAAATAAAGCCATTGTCTTGCTTACATGAAATAATAGGCAAAACCAATGGTTTCTGATTTGAAACCTTGTCTGAAAATAAACCAAATGCATGAGGATGCATGAATGATATGCAAACTTTATAAACCATGATTTTTGGGATGTTACAAATGTAAACCCCTTAAGGTGAATCTCGCCCTCGAGATTCGGATATGCTAGCAAATAGGTGAGGGTGGTCTTTCCGAAGATCATCTTCTCTTTCCCAAGTTGTTTCTTCTTCGGAATGGTGGTTCCACTGAACTTTGCAGAATTTGATAGTCTTAGTCTGAGTAACTCTTTTTGCAGTCTCAAGAATTTTGATAGGTTTCTCTACATAAGTGAGATCACTTTCCAAATGGACCTCTTCCAAAGGTATAGTATCCTTCAAAGAAGTCTCTTCCATCTACGGATGGCATTTCTTTAGCTGACTTACGTGAAACACATTGTGAACGACAGACAGTGATTTAGGCAATTCAATCTCATATGACACTTGTCCCTTACGACTCATAATCTTGAATGGCCCAACATACCTTGGTGCCAATTTTCCTTTGACTTCAAATCTCTTCACTCCACGAAGTGGTGACGCTCTAAGATAGGCTCTATCACCCACCTCATAGGTGACTTCCCTACGCTTTAGATCCGCATAGCTCTTTTGTCGAGACTGTGCTATCTTCAATCTGTCCTTTACCAACTTTACATTCTCTTCAGCTTGTTTGATTAGTTATGGCCCGAACAAGTTTCTTTCTCCAACACCATTCCATAGCAATGGTGTAGTACACTTTCTCCCATGGAGAAATTCAAACGATGCCATCTCAATACTGGCTTGATAGCTTTTGTTGTAAGAGAATTCTGCGTAAGTCAGACTTTCATCCCAACTAGCACTATAATCTAGGGCACATGCCCTCAACGTATCCTCTAAAATCTGCATAGTCCTTTCTGTTTGTCCATCAGTCTGGGGATGAAAAGCAGTGCTGAATTCTAGTCTTGTTCCCAATGACTCATACAGTTGCCTCCAAAAATGTGAAGTAAACCAAGATCCCGTATCAGATAGAATACACTTGGGTACCACATGCAGACACACAATTCTATTCATATATATCCTGGCTAACTTAGCACTTGTATAGGTTGTCTTCATGGGTATGAAATGATCCAATTTAGTTAGGCGATCTACCACGACCCAAATAGAATCATATCCTGATCTAGTCCTTGGCAGTCCAATGATGAAATCCATACCAATCTTATCCCACTTACAATCAGGAATAGGTAGTGTTTGTAACAGTCCTGCTGGTTTCTGATGTTCCGCTTTCACTCTACTACATACATCACACAAAGCAATATGTTCGGTGATGTCCTTCTTGAGAATATTCCACCAAAATCTTTCCTTCACATCCATGTACATTTTGGTGTTACCGGGATGAACGGAATATGGTGAGTTGTGTGCTTCTTGTAAAATCAGTTTCGGAAGCTCCAGATCTTGCGGAATGCAGATATGTTTTCCATATCATAAAGTACCCTGTTCGTCTTTATGGAATACTTTGGCTTTCTCTTTGCTAATTTTTCCCTTAATCTCATCAATTTCATTGTCCATCTTTTGGGCTTCCTTGATCCTATCCAACAATGTGGGTTGAACATCTAATAACATGAGATGTCCTCCAGGCACTATCTCCAGTCTGAGATCTTTGAATTGGGCACACAGATCATCTAGCAATTCTCCCTTAGTAAGGCCATTCACATGAACCTTACGGCTTAATGCATCCGCTACAACATTTGCTTTACCGGGGTGGTATTGCAAACTCAAGTCATAGTCCTTGATAGGTTCTAACCATCTTCTTTGTCTCATGTTGATTTCTTTCTGAGTGAAGATATACTTCAAACTTTTGTGATATGTGAACACTTCACATCTCTTTCCCAAAAGATAATGAATCCATGTTTTGAGTGCATGGACAACAGAGGATAACTCCAAATCATGAGTAGGATAATTTACTTCATGAGTTTTGAGTTGTATCGAGGCATAATCCACGACTTTCCCTTCTTGCATCAAAACTGCACCTAATCCTTGGTGAGATGCATCACAATATACTTGGAAATCCTTCTCCAAATCTGGCAGACATAAGACTGGTGCTATCACTAGTCTCTTCTTCAACTCTTGGAAACTGAGTTCACATCCTTCAGTACAATCAAACTTCTTGTCTTTCTTAAGTAACTCTGTCATTGGCTTAGCTACCTTTGAGAAATTCTCAATGAACCTTCTATAGTATCCCACCAAGCCAAGGAAACTACGCACTTCCTTCACCGACTTAGGAGATTCCCACTCAGTTACAGCTGACACTTTTGCGGGATCAACTGCTACACCATCTCCTGACACAATATGTCCGAGAAATCTGACTTCATTCAGCCAGAATTCACACTTGTTGAATTTGGCATATAGCTTATGATCCCTAAGCTTCTCAAGTATCAATCGCTAATGTTCTTCATGCTCTTCATTGCTCTTGGAGTAGATCAAAATGTCATTGATGAAAACGACAACGAACTTGTCAAGAAATTCCATGAACACCTTGTTCATCATATTCATGAAGTAGGCTGGTGCATTTGTTAAACCAAATGGCATCACGGTGTACTCAGACAATCCATACCTAGTGGTGAAAGCAGTCTTAGGTATGTCTTGTTCCCTTATCTTTAGCTGAAAGTATCTTTGAGAACACACAGGCTCCTTATAACTGATCAAACAAATCATTGATTCTTGGAAAAGGGTATTTGTTCTTGATAGTTACTTCATTGAGTGAACGGTAATCTATGCATAACCTTTGACTTCTATCTTTCTTTTCAACAAACAAAACTGGTGCACCCCAAGATGAAGAACTTGGTTGAATAAATACTTTCTGCAACTGTTCGCCAAGCTGTTTCTTGAGTTCTTTCAACTCATCAACTAACATCTTGTAGGGTCTCTTTGCTATTGGTCCTGATCCTGGCAGCAAGTCAATCAGAAACTCAACATCCCTATCTGGTGTCATTCCAGGCAATTCCTCCGGAAACACAACCGGATACTCTCTCACAATTAGCACACTATCTATGCTAACCCCCTTAAGAGAATTTAGCTTACTCCCTCTTGATTCAAAGTTATACTTGAATCTAATCCTTATATTATCTGGGGTTGTGAGTGTGACAGTACGGTTGGCACAATCTAGTACTCCTTCATACTTGGTCATCCAATCCATTCCCAAAATAACATCCAATACTTGGGAATCTAGTATTATCAAACTAACTAGAAACTTATGCTTTCCAAATTCTATTACTAGATCACGACATCCAAGACTTACTATCATATCTCCACCGGGAGAACTTACTTTTATAGGAAACCCAATATTTTCAGTTGGAAATCCATTTTATCAACAAATGCTCTTGATATGAATGCGATTGATGCGCCAGTATCAAAAAGAACGAGTGCTGGAATATAATTGAGCTTGAACTTACCAGCCACGGCATCAGACTCTTCATATATTTCTTCCACATTGATGTGGTTTAGTTGTCCCTTTTGGAAGGGATTGGGCTTGTTGGCACCTTCAACTTTCTTTTCTAGGAACACATTAGCATAGTGTCCCATCTTCTTACACTTGAAGCATTCAACCTGACTGAGATATTTCTTTACATGATGACTTCCACTTCCACTTCCACCTCCATTGTGGTGGCTCTTGTGTTCACTCTTGTGGTTCTTATACTTGTCATTATCATGACTGCGATGGTGCTTGTTGTCATGATGACGGTTGTGGTTGTGGTGGTTGTTGTATTTTCCATGTTTGTGGGATCCAGAACTCCCACTATCATCATGATGGGAACGCTTGTGAGACGATCCCGAGCTGTGCTTATCAAAGCTATGCTTCCTCTTTCTGCTCTCAACCTGTTTCATCTTGTTTTCCAAGATGGTAGCCTTGTCACATAGTGATTGCTAGGTTGGAACATAGGCAACAAACAGCTACAGGTTCAACTCATCATTAAGTCCTTCGAGGAATTTCTCCTTCCTCTTTGCATCTGTATCAACTTCATACAGTGCATAGCGCGCCAGATTGTTGAATTCGTCAATGTACTCAGCCACACTGCGGTGACGCTGCTTCAGATTGTGGAACTCCTTCTTCAAATTCGTCACTCCGGATGAGATGTGAGTTGTACGGAATCCATCCTCAAAGATAGCCCAAGTCACATCCTCAAGGGGAGTGGTGATCTGAAAGTTATCCCACCATGTTGCTGCTGGCCCTTCAAGCAGATGTGCTGCGAATCTGACCTTTTCCTCATCGGTGCAGCAAACAGTCACTAAGTCCTTGTTCACTGAACGTAACCAGTCATTGGCTTTCATTGGATCAGTGGTTCCCGAGAACTTTGCATGCATTAGTCTCAGAAATCTGGTGAGCATGTCAAATCCTGGAGGATTATTCTGATTGTTATTGTTGTTGTTGTTGTTGTTATTGTTGTTGTTGTTATTCTGATTCTCGTTCTACATGAACCGCTTCATCATTTGTATCACTTGAGCTTGTGCTGTCATCAACTGCTTCATCTCGTGAGTGACATTGTTGTTGTTTTGGTTGGGGTTGGCACGACGGGGAGGCATATGTGGTTTCAATAAGGATAAGAATAAGATACCCATAGATGCTTAACATGCACAATACATCACATAGAAACAATCCCAATAACCAAGATCAAAATAACATAAGGTTTGTACGACATAACAACAGGTTTTGAAAAATGCAAACACACAATAGCAAGCCATCCACATTTTGGATGGTCATTGCTACTCAATAATCAAAGTATGGTAGATGAAAGATAGTCGAGTAGTCTACACTACTCCTCCGCATCGACCTCCACATCAACAAGGGTAAGACCTGCATTCTCCATGGCGGTCTTGTACTCATCAACACTAGTAGTCAAGGCCTCCATATTGGTCCTAAGAGCCTTCTTCTATGAGCGAATCGTATCAATCACCCCCTGCTGGTGCTCAAGCTCGAAGTCCTTGTCCTCTAACTCTTCCTTCATCTCCCTGATCTTCTTGTTCCTTTCTTGGACTCTTTTCTCCTGGCTCTTGAACTTCTTGTCCTGGCTTTCATATTTGGCCTCCATCTCTTTGACGATCTCGTCTTGCTCCGCAAAGAGCTTGTCCTTCTCCCGTAGCTGAACCTGGAGCTCGTCATTGCTAAGCATGACGTTGGTCCTATCAGTATCAAGGTGTCTAATAAGACCCTCTAGGTCCTGAAGGTACAGACAAATTGGCTCCATCATCTCTCTAGTAGCATCATCGTACTCTATAGCCTCACCCTCCTCGTTTTGTCTCCCGAACGGGTGAAAGTAGAGACCTCTAAGCTCGGTGGAGTGCCTCCCAACTAGGCGTCCAAGTAACTCCTACATGACTACATCTAAGCCTCTCTCCTTGTCATCATGCATCAGCTTGAAGGTAATAGCCTCCATGGGTGGCTCTGCCTGGTGTCCCGTGTGTGACTCTAAAGCCCCATAGGTCCTTCCTCTCAAACTTGGTGAGCTGAAGTGTCGTGATGCTAGGAAGTGGAAGGTTGAGCACACTAGTGAGCTCAATGAGACGAGTACCAAAACTAGTTCCCTTGAACTCCTCGGCAGTGCTGATAACAACATTAGGCATCTATTTTATATAAGATAGAGAAAAGTTAGAACCAACACAAATAGAGGAAAATTCACAAGACAAAATATCACAAGCACATCTTTTAGCAACAAACACACAAGTCATGGCATACACAAATCCATTACAAACACCAAAGATTCAACATAACTTAGACAAATTTCGGAAGTAAAAACAATAAGTGTGGTGGTCCAACTAACGAAGTACGTTACAATTTTCATTCACTAGACAAAGTAGCTATTAGGGCATCCTTAGAGGCTATCTGTCTATCTTGTTCACAAGACTCCCATATTAAGTCTATGATGTATCCCCTTAGTTGTTGGTTGGTAGTATCTAATTCTTGGGTATGCTTATTTTCTTATCTAAGGTCATTTTGAGTGTTGAGCATTCTGCACTTGAGTCTATCACCAAGCTCCTTGATGGCACTCCAAGGTGCATTTCTTGCAGAGTCAAAGAATGTTGTGTGCATTTCAGAGTTGGTGACCATGCAGAATCCTGACTCCTAATGGTTGTCTTCCTTGTTTTTTTACAAGTGAAGTTGCACCCACCAATACTTTTCTCCTTCATCCGTCACAGGGAATCCCTTGTACACAACTGCACCATGTATCCCCATGGCAACCATAAGGTTCTTGAGTGCCTTGGGAAATTCAGTCTCGCACTCCAAAGTCATGGTCATGAGTGGTCCCTTCTTGACAGCTTCGTTGATGGAGTTCATCTACAAATAGAGATGAGGAAGAAGATTAGAAAAGTTTACGAGAAGAAAAAGACAAGTGTGGAAATTTTTCAACGCGTTGAAATTTTTCCTTAGTGTTTTCTTAGTCTAATCCAACCTAGGGTTATAATCCTACAGGCAACACAGTGCTCTGATACCATCTGTAAGACCCCACCTTTATCAAGGTAAAGGTACCTGTGATTGGAATGATAGTCCCTGGATCAAAGCTAGCATCCACTGTTTAAGGTGAAGTACATAGAAACAAAGGTCATTAATACATCGTCATTCCAGAGATAACATAGTCTTTTACAACTCCATAGCCATAGGCTAGTACAAGAGTTCAACATAACAAAATAAAATAAAGTCTTCATCTTCAGGTGCCACAGGCAAGCATGTTGAGTGTAGACTCATAACCCTAATCCTCATCAGAGTAACCTGCAGCATCACAAGTTACAGCCACGGTGGGTCAATGCATTGGAATAGTATTGGCAAGTGATATCTTAGTAGAATAATAGTTTCTATCTTCTACATGAATTTGGCTAAGTGGAGCTTAGGCTTGCTTTGCTCAAAATAGGTTTTACCTATCAGATGAAAATACTAAGTTTTTGTTTGACAAAAACTCCCAAGGAACCACCAATAGACATTGTGTAGCACCCCACGAGATTAGGGTTTAACTAACCTCAGATCACCAACTTAGATAAGTTCAACTCCAAACACGGAAGATCACAATATGATTCGGTAACATTACAGGACACAGGGATTCAACAGCATAAGTTTAAACTCTTAGCAGAGTAAGATAATAGAGTTATTATAAACCAGAGGTCATAGACGCAACATTACATCACACAGCGAAAGCAAATTAAGTTGTTCTACACAACAACTTAGAAAAAGGCCTAAGAGGCCAAAACAAAGGCGACGTCCATGCCATAGTCCTGAGGCTGCTACCTGGGACCCCAACTACTCGTCGATGTCAACGTAGAAGCCACCTTCAGTTGCAACCAGATCCTCTGTAGAAAAACAACAATGGCGCAAGGATGAGTACGAGAATGTACTTTGCAAGACTTAGATAACCTAGTATCTACATGCTCTGGCTAGGAAGGCTTTCTCTGAATTTACTTTTGCGGAAAGAAATCTTTATTTGTAAACAAGAGAGAGAACAGGCTCGTCTACACAGAATTATTTTAAAAGGGATAAAATAGCGACTTCTTCATCTTGGTCATCACATGTTGATAACCACCAGCTTCATCAGAACCTCCTATCTAGGATCACCCCCTCGTACCCATGAGGAAGCATCCTTAACAAACATTAGTTGCCAAGTTTTATGATTAGGTTCATGTTCTCTATGATCATCACGTCCGTTCCCAAGTAGTTCATAACCGTGAACATGACTTTTCGAAAAGATTAATACCCTGCAAGGGTGTACAACTTTACCCACACGTACCAACCGACTCTTAATACCAAATTATTAGCCCTCTTCCTTGGAAGGCCGGCAGAGGGTGGTTGACCACGACCTTTACCTTGCTTTCGCCGAGACCATGAGTCACGCCCTAGGGATGGTTCCGCCGTAACGGGTCAAGTCCCGAAGCCGGTCCCTAAATATGTGAGGCGAGGTTGGTTCACCAGGGGCTCCATTGATGCCACGCTTCCCTACCTGTTATGATGCACCTCCATCACCTCCTCTTTCGAAAATGTTTTCAATGCGTATGCTAGATGGAAAGCCCGAACTATGTGACTCATGGAATCTACTAGGCAAGTTAGTTGCTCGTGGGGTTTTCCAGGCCCCGTGTTGTTGTACGCTCGTCTTGGTTCAAGAGGCAAGAACTCGGGTCCTAATGGTAGCGAGCATGGGACTACAAAAACCACACACAACCTGGCCTCGCATACAAGCCTTAGCATGATTAGTTAACTCCTTCGATGATGTCACCATCTCCTACCTTTCTAGATTCTCCCGCATCTCTAATTCATCATTCGGATAGATCAGACATTGTTACTATGCATGGCTAAGCTGTCGATCTCAGAAGCTCTAGCAACGCGCAGATGCCAGACCTAGGTATGCTAGGAGCAGTGGATCAGCAGTATAAGGCTACAACAGGGAAACTATGCAGCAGATAGGTAATACTAACTACTGACAAAAGACCACATTGGAATCGTGTGCATCATAGCGAGGAAGTAATATACTTTTTAAAACATATGTTCAGAATGAGAGGCTACGTTGCCTTGTCCATCAGTAGACAAGTATGGATCTTTGGTGTTGTTGACTTCAGCTTCGGGCTCAGATCCTATCGCGAAGAACCAACACCGGAAATAAAGGCAACAATCAATACATGGCATCGATGCAATGCTCAAACAAATATGATGATATGACAAGTTGAATTTCATTGAAGTGAAACCCTAAAACATGCTCGATAATTTGATCGAGGTTCCGGGGGTGCAAACCGTAACTCGGGGAAACTCCGGAATCACCTGTGAGGGGTTACTATGTTCATCTAATTAAACTTGTCATGTAAGTTGCTTAGCAATGCATGCTTATAGCTCATTAGATATTTCTCATTTTTCTAAACATTTTGATATATTATTTGTATTTTTATGACTTATAGATAATTAGTTATTGAATTTATAAGATTTAAACCATTTTCTGGATTTATTAAATCATTTAAATTGGATTATTGCATCAGGCTGACATCAGCACAGGCTCCATATATTTTTCACACACAGGATGACCCTAGCCAGTGAGACTGACAGAGGAGCCCGAAGCCACCTTAGCAGCCACGTTGGCCAGGAGGGGCCAGAGAAATATTTCACCAGGGTTGGCACTAGACAGAGAGGCCAACGGGTGGGGCCTGGGCAACTAAGGCACCACGTCAATGCCACATCAGCGCCACATGGGCTCGCTGGGGAGCACGCGCATATGATGGACAATGGCGGCGCTAGGGAGGGAATTGGGGTGCACGAGCCTGTGCGTTTGATTCAGCTCAACGAGGCAAGCACGATGGAGGCAGCGCCACCCAGATTTGTTCACCGGGGACGGTGGCACGGCGAGTAGCAACGACGGCGGTGGTAGAGCGACGGCGACCTACGGCTACGAGCGACACGCAGGCAAACGAGGGGCACAGGGAGGACCGCAAGCTCACCCTAAGTGCGCCTGTGGTGATGGCAAGGCCGGAGGAGACCCGGGCCGACAGCGATGTAAGCAGAGGTGGGCGTCAGGGTTGGGTAAGAAGACGTTGATGCCAACGATCTAGGGCACCCCTCTTCGATTCCTCCTGCAGGGAGACAAAGTGGAGCGTGGCAGAGCTCGAGGTGGTGTCATCTGGGCGAGGGGAGGACGGAGACGGCGGCTAGCCGGCGGCCATAGCGGCTAGGGTTCGGAAGCGCACATGGCGAGAGAGCCAGAGCGGGAGAGGAGGGGATAAGGCCAGGGGAGGAGGAGACGGACACGACATGGTGTTCTTATCCTTAACCGGGGGCGGCGGGGCGCATCGCGGCGGTAGACGGCGATCGACAGTGGCGGCGCGGACACGCAGCTGCTTCGCGTCATCGTCGAACATGACGAGGACGAAGGGGTATGGGCCGAGTGGGCCAAGCTGGGCCAGCTGGGACTGTGGCTGCTGCACGTGGGCGGAAGGTAGAAGAGAAGAGGCTATGGGCCGGTCTAGGCTGTGGCCTGGTTAGCTAGTCTGACTGCGTTTTTATTTCTAGAAACTTTTCCTTTTCCTTTTTCTGTTTTCTATTTTCTGTTTGTATTTTCCAATTCAAAACTATTTTCAGTAGTTTGGAAATACCAAAGGGGTTTATATAAGTGTAGAAATATTGAGGGGGCCCTTATATTCAAATTGGGCTCCACACATTTTGATACTTTTCAAATTCAAAACCCCATTTGTATGTAGTTTCAAAGCGAGGGGAAAAAGACTAGGGTTTAGGGTTTGTAATTGAATTCTTAAACCACACACTTGATCACATGCAAACATTTTATTGATTTAAACAGATGCATGCAATGCTTAGGTACAATTACATATATTACAAACTTGGGCTGTTACACATTGGTGAACCTTTACCCTTGTTCAACCACAAGTTTTAACTTAGAAATTGGGATGAGGAGATTCTTGATAACTTCCATGTCTTGATGGTCAAATTGTCCATTGCCAGGGACACGGCTAAGTACTTAGATTCTTCCTTCTGGAGAGGTGGTGCACTTTCCCCATAAGACTCGACATGCATCGAGACAAGACCTTTCAGAACCCTTCCCTTAGACCAAAATGGACGCGCTCCAAACCTATCACCCCCTACCACCAACTGTCCATTTGGCTAAGTTATTGCAACCTATATGATCCAGGCAGAGCCCATATTGCCATGTGGCTGCACTAGAAGCTTCTTAACATTTGGCATCTCAGATCCCTTTATTCCTGGGTGGCTTTCCACAAGTGTGATACACAAGGTAGACCATAGATATGGGCCTTGTGTAACCACCAACATAACCCAAACATACCATTCCACCTAGGTGATTCATTCACTTAGTTGTTTTTATTAAGCAAAAACACAAGTCAAAGACTTAGCAATACATTTCCATAGCATGTATATAATCCACCCTTGTTTTCTACTAGCTAGGCTAAGCATGGCAATATAGCAAGTATCTTTACTTAGTGAAAATTCTAACAAGTCTACAACTACTAGGATTTCCCAAGCACAACATATAGATACTTAGCAAAAACACCACACAATCCCTATACAAAATACCACTAATGCATAGTCAAAATATTGGGACAAAAATATGAAGCACCACTTGCCTTGGTAGTTGGGGGAGTAGCAACAATCATCACAATCACAATCACCACTAGCACCAAAATCTACACATAAAATGATAGCACCAAATTTATATTTCAAATAATCAAGCAAAAATATATGAATGCATGCAAATGCCATGTGATGATTTTTCTAAACTAAACAAGACAAGTAAAACAGTATTGAATCACTAAATAAACAGTTAAACACTAAATAAACTTAATTTAGCTTTTAAAACATTTCCCAAATAATTTGTATACACAAAATAGGCCTACAAATGTCCCTGCATAGAATTCTATATTAACATAAGCAAATCACAAATCCAAGCCTACAGATGTGTAGGATTTTTTTATTCCAATGGTATATTATTTGTATTTTTTGGATAAATAGAACCAAAGTTATGAATTTTACAAGTTTGAATAACTAATAGATTCAAAATTAGATTTTAAAACAAAACTCCAGACACGTGGACGCATCTGATAGTCCCGTACCGGTTCGGTTGGAACGATCATCCAGAGACGTTGGATTTAAGTGACAACGCACGAGCCAGTTCTAACCATACCCCTTCATTAAGTGATTTAATCTGACGTGCTGGATCTAGATCTAACGGCCCACGACGGCTTGGCCAAGAACTGGCGGCGCCCGAGGTTTCAGCGGCGGCAGCGCTACTGGCGGCGATGGTCCAGCGAATTCAGAGGGGGATGGGGGTTGCGGGTGGTCTTACCAGCATCGCACAGTTGCGAGGAAGCTCAACATGGTCGCGGTTGGGGCGGGAGCATGCTGTGGAGGTGGCTAGCGCTCGTCAGAGTTGTGGGCGGCATCAGGTTCATGCGGACGACGACGTTGACGACGTTCTGGATCGCCCTAGCACAAACCACGAGCATCAGTAGCTACACAAGGACATGGCGAACCTAGTCGTAAGAAAGAGGGGTCAAGGGGCGCTCGATAATTACTGTGATTGCTCGACGGAGTTGAGTGGCGGCTCGGTCGTTTGCGGGGGTGGACGGGGACGACGACCTGGGTCGCGAGCAGGAAAACTAGAGGCATCAGAAGGTGCACAAGAACATGTGGGTCATGATCGTTTGAACCAGAGGCAAAGGGCGGTCAGAGCTCACCGTAATCACACGCCGGAGTTCGTCGGGCAGCGGCTGTCTGATTTGAAATACTGGCAGCCTGGTGGCGGAGCGAGTGTGCTGTGTGGGGGGAAATGACCATGGGTTGTATGGGCTTAAGTAGGTAGTAGCGCGACAGGAAGCGCTTGCAGATTCAAGGCTAATTACACAGCTACATTATCGATAGCAACGGCAGCGGCGACATGGTCCGCGGGCGAGATTTGGGGAAGAAAGGCTGAGGTCGCGGTGGGGTCTACGGTTCAGCGACTGTGGGTAGGGTTGCACGCGTGAGAGAGTGAGCAGAGGGAAAATGGCCCGGGTGGGATTAGTGGGATGGATCCAGTGCTGGGCCAGATTGGCAGCGCTGGTCTTTTCGGTTTTCTTTTCTCCTTTTCTATTTCTCTTTGATTTTCAGAAAAAAATTCAAATGAGTTTAAATTCAAACCACTTCTGGATTTTTGTAAAGTGATCCATGCTCATATTTGTGTATGAAACATCGTTGTTTGCTCACAAATACTTTGGCCCAATGAAAATAAAATAAAACCATGCCTTATTTAAATATTTTTAATAGGCATATAAATGGTTTTTAAATTTTATATTCTTGTTTTGAAAATTTTGAGAAAGCTTTGAAATCATCTATTAAACTTTTCTGGTTGAATCAAAGTATTCTCATATTTGAGAGTAGAACTAAAGCCATTGTCTTGCTTACATGAAATAATAGTAAAAAACCAATGGTTTCTGATTTGAAACCTTGTCTGAAAATAAACCAAATGCATGAGGATGCATGAATGATATGCAAACTTTATAAACCATGATTTTTGGGATGTTACAATGGTGATATAATTCATGAACACAAGCATGAAGGAAATATGTCTTCGCTCTTAATATTCACTCATATCCATAATATAATATGAGTCTATTAAATATTCTCAAAAACTCATGATAACTACCTCCAATTGAATATCTTCATTTCTCCATTAATGATTGTTATTCATATATAATGACTTACCAAGATTTTTCTGTAGTAATTATAAACACTACAAATCAATTAGAAGTTGAATATGAGAAGTCGCCAAATTTTGAGAACCATGAGTACAATATTAAACCCCAAGAATAAATGTTTCCATCAATAAAATAGTTTCCTAATAGTTTAAATTGATGAAAAGTACAAGCACCATGTAGTCCCAAGATTCCTGCAGTATTTAATGTGTTCCATGAAAATTCTGGATATTGAAATCCTTATGAAAATTCATATTTGAAAAGGTTTTACAAAAACAGAAAATAGGATAAAGAAAAAGAAAAATAAAAGAATCAGAACTGCTTCTGGCCCGCAGCCCATTTCATCTCATGTCTAACTGTCGCACAGCACCGCAATAGACGTACTTCCGCTCGCTATGCTATGGCCCATCTTGTGGCGACCCCGGAATTTATTTAGAGATTACCCATTGTGCAAACCACCATGATTCTATGATCAGTGACTCGTGGAGCATAATCGACATAGTATCAAAGTACATGTTTATTACAGTACCGAATACAATAAGTCTTACATAGATAGTCTTACAATAGGGTCACAAGGGCGCAAATAGATAATAGCAGCAGAACAACTAAACGCAGAAGACCCGAGTTATGCCATAGCCCATAGGGTGCCTAACTCGGAGTATCGCCCTAGTTCACGAAGTCGTCATCGTAACCTCCATTGTTTCCATCATCCTGCTCATATTTTGGCCAAGTAAATAACCAGGGACAATGCCAGTGAGTACTTTTGAATATACTCGCAAACCACCATAACAAAAGATAATAACAAGAGTATGCAATTATGGTTGTGTATAGGATGGCTCCAAAGGGGTTCTTTTCAAGAGGAACTTCCATAGCATCTACGACACTTTAATGAAAAACTTCTATAAAACATTTCGAAGCCTTTTTGATAAACTTTGGAAATACTAGGGATGGGTCACCCATATGCTTTTTCCTTCCGGTCATCCCATGAGCAACACCATATTCACTTCAGACCATCCCATGGTCACACGTATATACCTTCCGACCATCCCATGGTCAAAACATCTTTCAAGAAATATTTTATAAATCAAAACCACACCGCTAAGCAGCAACCTTTCCAACCGTGCATGACCGTGAACACGGCTATTCAAATAGATTTACACTCTGTATAGGTTGTACACTTTACCCAAAAAATTTGATACATCTGCCGCGAACAGTCACAGATCGTCTTACACAAGTATGCGGGGTTCGGATAATCAAACACGGCCCTTGGGAGGTCTACTATAATACAAGTGCCTACCCTATGAGATGCTACCCCCTCAAGACTAGGACGTTGAGTACCGAGGACCAACCGGAGCATATTTTACACTACACAAAGTGGGATCTATCAATGAGGGTCTCATAGTATCGTTTGGCCATCGTCAGACAGTTTGTACCTTCTCCGGTCTGATGTCCCACATGGGCCTTTACAGGTGAAGGACCAGCCTCAAGGTATCGACATCCCCCGTAGTAGTTGTTAGGCACTTATATCAGAGCAGACAACCTTTAGACCTAGCCCCTTCCCATTTAGAAGTAATGTGGTTGCACAGGCAAGTTGTTTGAGCAAAACTATATAGAACCGGGTGCGTTTTCACATACATTTTTCCTTATTCTCCTTTTCTTATGTAGCCATTTGAAAAACAAAATACTTTTTCCTTTTTAAGATTCTCTCGGCAAGTCTCACTTTCCAAGGTATTTATCAAAACCTTTGAAAAACATTTTTGCCTTCTGGGTTCCCAACCTAGAGTTTTATATAGGATAGAAGGGGGTTTCCAACAGGGTAGTGGCATATCCGACTCCTATTTCTACCAGGTGATATAGGTGTATACCAAGTGCGCACTACTTTACCTTAGGTATGGGTTTGGAGGAGCCAGACCAATACTTGCATATAGATATTCATAGTGAAATAACAATGCAGCTGCGAAAATAGTTCAAACGAGATAATGCATAAAGTAAGATATGGGTAAAGTCTCATCGGTGTTTAGGTGGCTTTCCTTCGTTGGCAACTTGTCCCTACTCTTCTTCTTCAAAATCCTCCCAGTAACCTTCCTCGTACCCGTCCTCGTTCGTTTCTATCGTCGCAAAAGAAAAAGGGGGAAAGAAACAACACCATATATCAACCGCAGAGCAAACATAGCAAATAGTACATATCATATACTCAACTTGACCAATCAAACCACACACTTGCAACTAAAAAACAAATCAAACCAATGCCACTGGAATCAACTAAAAAGGACAATTCAAACAATTATGGTGATTTTAATGGTAAACACTAGATTTGCAAGAAAACAAGTGGCTCAACCAGGTTCTATGAGTGAACAATGACCAAAATTTATATTAATGGGAAGATAATGGAATTACCAATCCAACCCAACTGGATTCATATTTTTAGCTATTATGGTTGATTTTTAGAATTTTATTTAATGCAAACAACACTAGGAATAGCATAATAATTCTCTGTACAAATCTACTGCAGATAAAAAATATATCCTTATGGAAGGAGGTAATGCTAGCACAGGCACATCTCCTAGAGTTGGAATTACTCCAAAAGGGGTTCCACAGAAGCTTCTAGAATTTCTACAAGAATCTTCTGTCCTTAACTTGTTAAATTGATAACAGATGATAAACAGCTCCGAACTGTGTGATTCCAATTTTTCTAGATAGGTAAGTTAAAAATCATGGCATAGAAAGTGGTTTCATACTTTTCTGAGTTACATAAGCATTACTATGAATAAAAGAGTGTAAACAGCATCATTTTACTACTAAAATTCTCAGTAAATCCTCATGTACTGTTTTACCAAACTACTAGTGCGAGGTGGTGAGGATTTTCCTAGGCTACCAAACAAAATTTGAATCAATCCGAAAGGTAGCATTGGTGAAGTTTGGTGGATTTAAAGCTACATCATAGAGTTTGGTGGATTTAAAGCTACATCACAATTTCTGGCTGATTTATTTAATAGTAAAAAGAAAAACATGGGCTACTGCGGACTGGGTCATAGTCCGCACAGAGGCTCGGCCGGCCCATCTGTTCTGTGGCGCACGCTGGATCTGGGGAGTTCAAATCCCCGGTGGGGGCCCCGCATGTCAGCGAAAGCAGGCACCAAAAGGGTATGGGCCATTGTGGGCCGCCAGATCTAAATGAATCGGACGGCCAAGGGCTCGTCTTCCTCCAAGGGACGTGATACCGGCGGTGGGAATCCTAGAAGCTAAGGCGGTGGCTAGGGAGGCTTACCCAGGGCGGAGAAGAGTCGGCGACGGCGGGGTTCGACGCGGTCGATGATGGGGACTCGAACGAGGGGCAGCGAAGGGTCCTTGGTCGTTCTTGGCATTGTGGACCAACACGGGGAGGTTCAGTGCTCTCGGTCTTCATCGCTGCTCTGGGTGTCCCTGGCAACAAAGGCGAGAGGGAGCTAGGTTGGTGTCCGTGAGGCGAGCACGTCGGAGAGAAAGACGGAGGGGTGGGGTTAGCCAGCGACGACAACCTTCACCGTCTAACTTTGGTGTAGTGGTGATGCGGCGAGTGGTGAGGGCTGCAGGAGCCGAGCGAGCTCGGCTCTACTCTAGGGTGAAGTGGAGGTTGGTGGGGAGTAGAATGGTGGGGGTAGCGTGCGCTAGGGTGACTTGGGGGTTTTAAACAGAAGGTGGCCGCCCACGATGCACCGGGTGAAGGTAGGGTGTGGAGAGGGGGCTGCAAGGCGGGATTGGCTCAGCGCGGTGGCGGGTGCACGCCTCTGCGTGGGGAGAGAGTGGTCGGGTGCGCGGGTGCTAGCTCAGGGCCTCGAGACAACGTGAGGTGGCATGATAACGTCGCTGCATGCGAGGTGCTCGATGTAATTTCATTGCTGACTAGGCTAGGGAGAGGCGGTGCGCTACACTGCTATCGGTGTGGGGTGGTTAGGAGGGAGAGGAGCGGTCTCCTCTTCGCGCGGACGGTGTCGTTTCGCACCAGGGGGACGGGGCGCAGCGGCATGCGCGATGTGGCCACCAAGGGTTGCGGTAGCTAGGGCCGCATGTGAGCGAGGGGAGGGGAGAGGGTTGTGCCTACGGAAGGTGTGCGCGCGGCGCGAGCCCAGGTATGACAGAGGGTAGGCGTGCTCGGCCAGGGACGGGTCGAGCAATATCTTGGGCGATCTGTCGGCCGACCTCTCTCTCTCGGCCTTGGGAGTGCAAGGGGACACCAGGGGTGGTGGTGTGGTGCACCATGGAATATTTGGGGTCGTTCGAGGCCAGGTGCATGCGTGATATAAAGTGTGGAGAGGGTGGACAGGGGGTTTGGGTGATCTAGGGAATGGTGGCTTGGGTGGTGACTTTTGCTCGATGCTTTCTTCGAGCTCAAGCTTCCAAATGGAAGAGGGAGGGCCGTGGGGGTGTAGAGGGATGTGAGGTGAGTAGCTCTATCCCTTGTTTGCTTCCCGGATCAATCCCATGTGGTCGCAAGCATCCTCCAAAGATGGACAAAAATAAGGTGACCATTCCCTATGGTGCAACTAGTGGAGAAAACACTCACATGCAATGATCTTAGGGTTGTGTTTTCACCAAGGTGGAGGGTGGATTTTTTAGTGCTCATGGCAAGGTGCCAAACCATGTGCTTTCCTGACAAAAGGGGTTTTACGCTTGATCATACCATAGTTCCAAAAATGGAAGATGACAAGATACGAAGGACTTAGCCATATAATTGGGATATTTCTTTAGCTTCCAAAATAATAAATAAGGTGATCCTAGTGGTTACGAAGCATTGTTATAAATCCTAGGAATGTAAACAAACAAGCAATGACAACAATAGCATGGCAAGTAAAAGATCTTGCAAGCTAACTAAGCAAACAACTTTAAAAGTTTTATTTCCCCCTAAACTTTGGACTCCTACTCAAGAAAACATGATGCAAAAGTTGGGATGTTACAGACCTTCCCCCCTTAAAAAGAATCTCATACCGATATTCGCGAGCTAAGGCGTTAAGAGGTGAGGGAACTCCTTCCTAAGATAATCCTCGCGTTCCCAGGTAGCTTCTTCCTCTGAGTGGTTGCTCCATTGGACCTTGTAGAAACTTATGTTGCGGCGTCGGGTAAGTCAGTTGGACTTCTCCGGAATCCTAATGGGAACCTCTCGGTAGGTCAGATCATGATTGAGGTCAATAGCATGGTAGTCGATTTCCTTGAAGACTTCGGGCTTGTCGGGTACCTGGAGACATTTTCGGAGTTGGGATACGGGAAAAACGTTATGGAATTCTGACAACTCTGAGCGTAGCTCCAGCTGATATGATACCTTTCCTAGTTGAGAGATGATCTTGAAGGGTCCGATGTATCGGTGAACGAGTTTCCCTTTATCATGGAAATGTTGCATTCCCTTGAGAGGAGAAACGCGAAGGTACGCGAAATCTCCCTTGTTGAAACTCACATCACGATGTTTGGCGTTGGGATAGCTCTTCTGGCGAGATTGGGAAGCTTTAAAATGATCACGTGCTAGCTCGACATGTTCCTCGGCTGCCTTAATTACATCTGGGCCGAAGATTTGGCTCTCTCGTGTTTCAGTCCAGTTCAGGGGTTTTCTGCACTTTATCCCATAGAGGAACTGAACGGGTGCCATTTTTAGACTTGCTTGACAGCTGTTGTTGTAGGAGATCTCAACGAATGGCAGGCAATCCTCCCATTTGGCTCCATACGCTAGAACACACGTGCGGAGGATGTCTTCCAGGACTTGATTGACTCTCTCAGTCTGTCCTGCGGTCGAAGGGTGATAGGCTATACTAGGGCTTCGTGCAAACTCTTCCAGACGCGGGAAGTGAATTGTGGTCCGCGATCAGACACGATTTCCTTGCGTACCCCATGGAGACTAACAATTCTTGATGAGTAAAGTTCTACAAGTTTCTGTCCATTGTAGGTGGTATTTACGGGAAGGAAGTGAGCTAATTTATATAGGTAGTCAATGATAACACAGATATAGTCATGACCCCTACTAGACTTGGGTAGTATGGCGATAAAGTCCATTCCAACCTTCTCCCATTTCTATTCCGGGATCTTCATCGGTTGTAGTAAACCCGCGGGGCGTTGATGTTCGGCTTTGACTCTCTGGCATATATCACACTTGGATATGAACAGGTCGATCTCTCGCTTCATTCCTTGCCACCAGAATTGCTCCTTCAGGTCCTGATACATTTTGGTACTCCCCAGGTGGATAAAATAGAGTGTCTTGTGTGCTTCCTTCATGATGGTCTCTTTCAGTTCGTGCTCATTGGGTACGCTGGTACGTCCTTTGTACCAAAAAACACCACTATCGCGAACCTTGAATCCAGGAACATTTTCTTTTTCCATTCGGCGCTTGATTCCTTATATGATTGGGTGACCTTTCTGAGATTCCTTGATTTGATCCAAGAGGGTTGGCTTTAGATCGAGGTGGGCTAGGAATCTAGGGCTAACGAGTTCCAGTCCAAACATTTCTAATTCCTGACTCAGTTCAGGTAGGTCCTTTTTAATCATAGCATTCAGGGAGCAGGGTTCCTGGCTGAGGGCATCAGTTACCACGTTGGCTTTTCCTGGATGGTAATGAATGCAAAGATCATAGTCCTTTATCAGATTGATCCATCTTCTCTGCCTCATGTTCAACTCCTTCTGTGTGAAGATATATTTCAGACTCTTATGATCGGTGTAGATCTCATAGCGGTTTCCCATCAGATAATGATGCCAGGTCTTGAGGGCGTGTACCACGGCTGCAAGTTCCAAGTCATGGGTGGGGTAGTTCATCTCATGCGACTTCAATTGGTGAGATAGATAGGCAATGACCTTGCCTTCCTGCATCAGCACGCTTCCGGGTCCTAGCTTGGAGGCGTCACAATAGACTTCAAATGTTTTGGTAATGTCCGGCATGGTTAGGATAGGGGAAGATACTAATCTCTTCTTGAGTTCCTGGAAACTCTCTTCACACTTGTCCGTCCATTCGAACTTCTTGTCCTTCTTCAGGAACTAATTCATTGTCTTCGTGATGCTGGAGAACCCTTCAACAAACTTGCGGTAATATCCGGCTAAACCCAAAAAACTTCGGATCTTAGATGGATTGGTGGGGGCTTTCCATTCTAGTACTGACTTGATTTTGGTGGGATCGAAGGAGATCCTCCGGCGAACAGGGCATGGCCAAGGAAACCAACTTCCTTTAACCATCAGTCACATTTACTAAACTTGGCATATAACTAGTGTTCTCTGAGGGTACCTAGTACTAATCTCAGATGCTCCTCGTGATCTGTTTCTATTTTGGAGTAGATTAGGATATCATCGATGAACACCACAAAAAACTTGTCCATGTAGGGCATGAATACCTTATTCATGAGGTTCATGAAATAGGCTGGGGCGTTGGTTAGCCCGAAAGACATGACGGTGTACTCATACAAACCATACCGGGTGGTAAAGGTGGTCTTGGGGATGTCTGTTTCTCGGATTTTGAGTTGGTGGTATCCTGTACGGAGATCTATCTTGGCAAACACCCGGGCTCCATTTAACTTATCAAATAGATCTTCAATCTTCGGCAAGGGATACTTGTTCTTGATGGTGACGCCGTTGCGTTTCCAGTAATCCGTGACTAGTCGGTTGGTTCCATCTCTTTTGTCCACAAAAAGGACTAGTGATCCCCAGCGAGAGGCGCTCGCCTGGATATGACCCTTGCGCTCCATGTCATCCAACTGCTTCTTTAATTCAACCAACTCCTCAGGGTTCATACGGTACAGTCTCTGGTCTATAGGTCCTGTTCAGGGGACTAACTCTATGATGAACTCGATATCCCGATCAGGGGGCATACTGGGCAACTCTTCAGGGAACACATTCGGATACTCAAATACTACTGGTACTTGATCTAGGGTGGGTCCTGCAATACCCTTCTCATAGTAGAACCGACACGAGGGAATTGTCGCCCTATACTTGACTTCTGCTCCTTCACTACTCGTCATGGATATGGTCTTTCTAGCGCAATCTATAACTCCGTGATACAGAGACATCCAATCCATTCCTAGTATCACGTCTAGACCTTGGGCTTCTAATACTATTAGATCGTCTTTGAAGGTTATACCATGAATAACCCCGGGGATATATCGGCAGACGGATTGTGTTTTGGCCGTCGAACCAGGTATTTGTACTAGCATGGGCCTATCCAGAAGACTAGGTTCCATCCCACTTTTCTCAACGAATGGTTCATTAACCAAATAATGCGATGCTCCGGAGTCAAAAAGTACCAAGGTAGGGACGGAGTTGACAAGAAATGTACCCAGAACAATGTCAGGAGACTCCTAGGCTTCCTCAGCAATAATATGGTTCAGATGTCCTTTGGCTGCATTATCTGGCCTCTTGGGGGCAGCGCCCTTTGCTAGGGCACCCTTGGCATGTCCTTGATTCAGGCGGGCCACATTGGGACGGGGAGCATTAACCTTCTTCTTGGGGCACTCGCGGGAGAAGTGTCCCACTTTCCCGCAGGTGAAACATCCAGATGAATTGGGGCGAGTATTTGGGTTGACAGGGCCTTTGGGGGCGGGTCTTGGGTTTCCGCCTCCGGGGCGAGGGTTGTTATAGTTGCGGTTGGGGTTCTTGGGGCGCGGAGCATAGGACTGAGTCCTCTGTGGTGGGGGTGCAGGCCTAGATGGGGGCATGCTTCGCGACCTCTGTCCATTGATCCTCCTTGCTACATCATATGGCGCTTGCGGTTCTCAATCATTCCCTTGCACTTGTTTTCCACCATGATAGCAGCATCAACTAGGGCATCTAGCTCTTGGAACCTCTGAGCTACCAGGTGACACTGCAGTTCATCTTGCAACCCATTCAGGAAGGTATCCACCTTCTTCTCTTAAGTGTTGGTGTCCTCTAGGGCATACCTTGCCAAATCAGCGTACTTCTCCAGGTACTGCACTACGGTCATTCCTCCTTGCTTCAGATATCGGAACTAGTCCATCGTCATCTTGATAAGACCTAGAGGAATGTGGCGCTTACAGAACCTTTCCTTGAAGTCCTCCCAGGTGATTGCTTTTCTGGCAGGCAGGACGTCCTTGACGCTAGTCCACCACTCTCTGGCTTGTCCTGAGAGGAAGTGGGTTGCCGGCAGTATTTTCTCTTCATTACCCACACGTTCTATCTCCAAAATGTTCTCAATAGTGTGGAGCCAATCATTAGCATCCAGTGGGTTAGTGCACTTGGTGAACATAGGTGGATTTGTGTTCTAGAAATCCTTGAGATGAGATCTCTGTTCTCTGTTCCCTCCTTCGCCCTCATTATCATGGGTGTTTCCTGCTGCTGCTTGGACGAGCTGCTGGAGTGCGGCAATGTTGGCTTGGCGTTCAGCGTTAGCGGCTTGGCGGTCTTCCATGCACATGCACAGGAGTTGAGCCATGGTTGGCTCAGGTGGAGGGGGTGGCGGACGGCGGGGACGCACCATCCTAAAGGTATACGGTTAGGATGGGTTTGAAACAAGGTGGGTCTCAAGAGAAACCGCATGGCAAGAGAGATAAGCAACACGACAGGCATACATGCATTAGAAAACAAACACTTAGGGAATAAATAAAGCATAAGTTTACCATTTCCCAACAAGGTTCACGCGTCACATCTTGACGCTAGATAGGATAATCACAAGTTCAATGATGCAAAGCAAACAGAAAACAAACAATTCGCCACTAGAAGGGGACACGACAATATCTCCCTTGCTCTCATGAACTAGCACACGACTTACTCCTCGTCGCGATGTGCGGTGGTATCCGCCTCGACGATAATATCAGTGTCATCATCCTCGGGCTGAAAGACGTGTTCCTCTAGGTCCTCTTCCTCCTCATCCATCTGATCACCATCATATGGGTCACTCGGTGGCTCCAGGTCAAAGTCCTCATTGAGAGTAGCATCATTATCGGTCACATTCAGCAGGTCATCATTGTCCTTGTGGAGTTCAGCACATTCCTCGTCTAGCTCCTCTATCTTGGCCTCCATGGTCACTAGGAGCTCCCGCTGGTCCTTCTCTTTCTTCATAAGGCGCATGTTCCTAGCGACCGTAGCTTTATTTTCTAGTAGCGCTAGCACACGTCCAGCTTGTGCCTCCTTCAAACTCTCCTCCGTGGCAAGTAGTTGCATAACCTTGAGATCCAAGTATATTCGGGCTTGGTCCATGGAAGTATGGGACTTCTTCAAGATATACTCCATGTTTTGGATGTACTTCCCAAAGTCGGGGTGTTGGGGTGTCTCAACTATGAACCCTTGCTCGTGACGACTCCCAAAGAAGCGAAAATGAGTACCCTCCAGTTGCTGGAGGTGGTGATAAGCCATGCGTTCAGGGCCTCCTAGGCTACTCGAAGAATGCTATCACCCCAATCCTTCTCAACCACACTGACTTCTATCTCTTTAGAGTGTGGGGGTACTAATCCTCCTCTCATGGTGCACACCACTAGCCAGGTGAGCTCTCCGACAGTGAGCGTTGTGATATGGGCACCCTTGATCTCTGGGGTAGGGCTTCCCACACCACGGGCCAACTCTCCGAGATCAGCCTCGAACAACTGGAGTGGCAGGTCTAGTCCTACCTGACGGAACTTGGTGAAAACAACAGCCATATGCAAAATTTTAGATAGATTAAGTTAGTTAACAGTGTGAAAAAATTTAAGTAGGCAAAGCTTGAATTAATGCAAGTAGTTTTCAAAATAGAAGGGAGGAGATATAAGAATTGTTTTTTCAAATACCAGACTCCTTCCTTTATATAGTGAAAATAGTTTTTGGTCCTTGTCTAACGTCCAGGATAACTTTGGGCTCCTAAAGTCAAGATGGCTCTGATACCAAGTTTGTGGTGACCCCAGAATTTCTTCCGAGATTACCCATTATGCAAACCACCACGATTCCATGATCAGTGAATCGTGGAGCATAATCAACATAGTATCAAAGTACACATCCATTACAGTACCGAATACAACAAGTCTTACATACATAGTCTTAAAATAGGGCCACTAGGGCGCAAATAGATAATAGCAGCGAAACAACTAAACACAGAAGACTCGAGTCATGCCAAAACCCATAGGCCGCCTATCGGAGTATCTCCCTAGTTCACGAAGTCATCATCATAACCTCCATCGTTTCCATCATCCTGCTCATATTCTGGCCAAGTAAATAGCCAGGGATAATGCCAGTGAGTACTTTTGAATGTACATGCAAACCACCATAAGAAAAGATAATAACAAGAGTATGCAAGTATGGTTGTGTATAGGATGGCTCCAAGGGGGTTATTTTCAAGAGGAACTTCCATAGAATCTATGACACTTTAATGAAAAACTTTTATAAAACATTTTGGAAGCCTTTTTTATAAGCTTTTGGAAAAACTAGGGTTGGGTCACCCATATGCTTTTTCCTTCCAGTCATCCCATGACCAACATCATCTTCACTTCAGACCATCCCATGGTCACATATATACCTTCCGACCATCCCATGGTCAAAACATCTTTCAAGAAACATTTTATAAATCAAAACCACACCACTAAGCAGCAACCTTCCCAACCGTCCATGATCATGGACACGGCTATTCGAATAGATTTACACTCTGTAGAGGTTGTACACTTTACCCACAAAATTTGATACATCCGTCGTGAACAGTCACGAATCGCCATACACAGGTATGCGGGGACATACGTCGTAGACGTATCTATAATTTTTTATGGTCCATGCTTGTTTAGTATCCACTTGGTTATGTTTTGTCTACACTTTGAGGTGTTTTTATATCTTTGCTGGAACTAACCTATTAACAAGATGCCATAGTGACAGTTGCCTGTTTTCTTCTGTTTTGGTTCCAGAAAGGCAAAAAATCAATATTCTCGGAATTGGACGGGACAAAAGCCAAAGTCAATATTTTACCGTGGGCGTCACGAAGCTAGAAGGGGAGAAGGAAAGGTGCCAGAGGGCTACCACACCCTCCCAGGCGCAGGCTAGGGTGGACCTGCCTAGGCAGGGTCTGGCCCCTCCGGCCGCGTCCCAGCCTCGCCTCTTCGCCTATAAGAAGCCCCCGATGCAGAAACCCTGGATCATCCATCATATTTCCGGAAATACCTCCGTAGCACCACCGCTATTGAAAGGGATATTCGGGGATAGAAAGTCTCTGTTCCGGCACCCTGCCGGGTCAGGGAAGTGCCCCCGGAGCCATCTCCATCGATCTCCATCGCCGTTACTGATTCCCATGATGAGGAGGGAGTAGTTCTTCCTCGAGTCTAAGGGCTCTACCGGTAGCTATGTGTTCATCTCTCTCTCTCTCTATGCATGGTTATATTGTGATCATGAGCTTTGTAATCAAGTAGATCTACCTTGCTACTCAAGTTCTTTAATACATCTCTGCTCTCCCCATGTGTGCGAAAGTGACAGCGTGCACGCCATGGTGGCACTTAGGTTTGAGTCTACATAAATACTCCTTGTGCTTTAATAGATGTATGCTTTTCCCCACGTGTGTGAAAGTGACAACGTGCATACCATGTGTGGCACTTTGGCTAGATTGAATATTTTTTATGAGCTATATTTAGAGTTGGATGTCTCTATGAAATTGTGGTGTTTGTTGGAACCATCTAGCTCAAGGTGACAGTGTGGGGTTATCTAGATTGGGGAAGGCAGACTTTGAGGAGTGCTGTTATAGCCCTACCGATGATTAGAGTGTCCAACCGGAGAGTAGTTAAGAGTAGTATCATGAAGAGAGGATATTTATATGAGAGAGTGTTCACTAGTGAAAGTATGATCCCTAGGCCTTGTTTCTAAGTATTGAAACACTGTTTGCTACTAGATCTGATGCATGTTTTCTTGCTTCCTTCTTGTTGCCTTTAGTCTTTACCTCACCGTCAAGATATTTTTTGGCACCATTACCACTTGTATTTCACTATCTCTTCGCCGAACTAGTGCACATATACACCTGACAAGTGTATTGGGTGTGTTGGGGACACAAGAGACTTCTTGTATCTTGATTATAGGATTGCTTAAGAGGGAATACCTTTGACCACTTCCTCCCTGAGTTTGATAAACCTTGGCTAATCCACTTAAGGGAAACATGCTGCTCTTCTACAAACCTCTACACTTAGAGGCCCAACAATTGTCTACAAGAATAGAAGTGCGTAGACATCACGGGGTTCGGATAATCAAACAAGGACCTTGGGAGGTCTACTCTAATACAAGCGCCTAACCTATGAGATGCTACCCCCTCAACACCGGGATGTCAGGTATAGAGGACCAACCGGAGCGCATTTTACACTGCACAAAGTGGGCGCTTTCAATGAGGGGCTCATAGTATCGTCTGGCCGTCCTTAGACGGTTTGTACCTTCTCCAGGCCGATGTCCCACATGGGCATTTACAGGTGAAGGCCGAGCCTCTAGGGATCGACATACCCCATAGTAGTTGTGAGACACTTATATCAGAGTAGACAACCTTCAGACCTAGCCCCTTCCAATTTAGGAGTAATGTGGTTGCACGGGTAAGTTGTTCGGGCAAAATGACATAGAACCGGGTGCGTTTTCGCACACATTCTTCCTTCTTATCCTTTCCTTATGTAGCCATTTGAAAAACAAAAGCCCTTTTCATTTTTAAGATTCTATCGGGAAGTCCCACTTGCCAAGGTTTTTATCAAAACCTTTGAAAAACCTTTTTGCCTTCCGGGGTCCGAACCTAGAGTTTTATATTGGCTAGAAGGGGGTTTCCAGCAGGGTAGTGGCATATCCTCAAACTATTTCTACCAGGTGAGATAGGTGTATACCAAGTGTTTACTACTATACCTTAGGTACGAGTTTGGAGGAGCCAAACCAATACTTGCATAGAGATATTCAAAGAGAAATAACAATGCATCTGCGGAAATAGTTCAAATGAGATAATTCATAAAGTAAGATATGGGTCAAGTCTCATGAGTGTGTAGGTTTCTTGACTTTGTTGGCCACTTGTCCCTAATCTTCTTCTTCAAAATCCTCCCAGTCACCTTCCCCGTACCCATCCTCGTTCGTTTCTATCGTCACAAAAGAAAAAGGGGCAAGCAAAAACACCATATATCAACCACATAGCAAACATAGCAAACAGTACAGCATACTCACCTTGACCAATCAAACCAAACACTTGCAGCTATAGAACATATAAAACCAATGCCACTGGAATCAACTAAAAAGTACAATTCAAACAATTATGGTGATTTTAAGGGTGAACACTAGGTTTGCAAGCAAACAAGTGGCTCAACCAGGTTCTATGAGTGAACAATGACCAAAATTTATATTACTGGGAAAATATTGGAATTACAAATCCAACCCAACAAGGTTCATATTTTTAACTATTATGGTTGATTTTTAGCATTTTATTTACTCCAAACAACACTAGGAATAGGAAAATAATTCTCTATACAGATCTACTATAAATAAAAATTATATACTTCTGGAAGGAGGTAGTGCTAGCAGAGGCATATCTCCTGGAGTTGGAATTAATCCAAAAGGGGTTTCACAGAAGCTTCTAGAATTTCTACAAGAAGCTTTTGTCCTTAAATTGCTAAATTGATATTAGATGCTAAACAGCTCCAAACTGTGTGATTCCAATTTTGCTTGATATGTAAGTTCAAAATCATGGAATATAAAGTGGTTTCATATTTTTCTGAGTTATAGAAGCATTACTATGCATAAAGGAGTGTAAACAGAATAATTTTACTACTAAAATTCTCAATAAATCCTCAGGTACTGTTTTACCAAAATACCTATGCGAGTTGGTGAGGATTTGCCTAGGATACCATACAAAATTCGAATCATGCCGAAAGGTGGTACCGTTTAATTTCGATGGATTTAAAGCTATAGAACAATTTCAGGCCTATTTATTTAAGAGGAAAAGAAAAACAGGGGCTACTAGGGCCTGGATCACGGTCCGCACAGAGGCTGGGCCGGCTCATCTGCTCGGCGGAGCACGCGGGAGCTGGGGATTTTGAAGCCCCAACGGGGGCCCTGCATGTTAGCGGCACCAGGCACCGAAAGGGTATGGGAGTTGTGGGCTGCCGGATCTAAACGAATCGGATGGCCAGGGGCTCGTCTTCCTTCCAAGGAGGTGACGCCGACGATAGGAACCCTAGAGGCTATAGATGTGGCTGGGGAGGCTTACCAGGGACGGAGAAGAGTCGGCGACGACGGGGTTCGACGCGGTCGACGACGGGGACTCGAACGAGGGGCGGTGAAGGGTCCTTGGTCATTCTTGGCATCACGGGCCAACATGGGGCGGGTCAGTGCTCTCGGTCCTCGTCGCTGCTCTGGGTGTCCCTGGCAAAAAAAGCAATAGGGGGTTAGGTCGGTGTCCATCAGGCGAGCATGTCAGAGAGAAAGAAAGAGGGGTGGGCGTTAGCCAGCGATGGAAACCTTCACCATCTAGCTTTGGTGCAGCGGTGATGCAGCGAGTGGTGATGGCTGCAGGAGCTATGTAGGCTCGGCTTCGCTTTGGGGGTGAAGTGGAGGTTGATGGGGAGTAGAATGGTGGGGGTGGCATGCGCTAGGGTTGCCTGGGGGCTTTAAAGAGAAGAGTGGCCGCCCATGGTGCCGGGTGCAGGTAAGGTGTGCTGAGGGGACTGCGAGGCGGTATTGGCTCAACATGGCGGTGGGTGCACATCTCCGTGTGGGGTGAGAGTGGTCGGGTGCGTGGGTGCTAGCTCAGGGCCTCGGGACATCGCGAGGTGGCATGATGACGTCGATGCACGTGAGGTGCTCGACGTAATGTCACTTCTGACTGGGCCCGGGACAGGCGGTGCACTGCACTGCTATCGGCATGGGGTGGTTGGGAGGGAAAGGAGCGGTCTCCTCTACACGCGGGCTGCATCGTTTTGCACCTGGGGGATGGGTTGCAGCGGCGCGCGCGACGTGCCCAGGGCGACGTGGCCAGCAAGGGTTGGTGGTATCTAGGGACACGGGTGAGCGAGGGGAGGGGAGAGGGAGGTGCCTGGGGAAGGTGCGTGCGTGGCGCGGGCCTAGGCGGGCGGAGGGGAGGTTGTCTCTGCTAGGGACGGGTCGAGCAAGACCTTGGGCGATCTATCGCCCGGTCTCTCTCTTTCTCGGGATTGGGAGTGCAAGGGCCACCAGGGGTGGTGGTGTGGTGCACCCTGGCCAGTTTGGGGTCGTGCCAAACCAGGTGCATGCGTAATACCAAGTGTGGAGAGGGTGAACAGGGGGGTGGCTGATCTAGCACAAGGTGGCTCGGGTGGTGACTTTGCTCGATGCTTTCTTCAAGCTCAAGCTTCCAATGCCAGAGCGAGGGTTGTGGGGGTTTAGAGGGATGTGAGGTTAGTAGCTCCAGCACTTGGTTGCTTCCTGGATCAATACCAAGTGGCTGCAAGCATCCTCCAAAGATGGCCAAAAATAAGGTGACCATTCCTTATGGTGCAACTAGTGGAGAAAACACTGACATGCAATGGGATTAGGGTTGTGGTTTCACCAAGGTGGAGGGTGGGTTTTTGAGTGCTCATGGCAAGGTGTCAAACCATGTGCTTGCATGACCAAAGGGATTTTAGGATTGATCGTACCATAGTTCCAAAAATGGAACATGACAAGATACAAAGGACTTAGCCATATAATTGGTATCTTTCTTTAGCTTCCAAAATAACAAACCAAGGTGATCCTAGTGGTTACCAAGCATTGTTCTAAATCCTAAGCATGCAAACAAACAAGCATGGCAAGTAACAAGGATATCATGGCAACACAAAATATCATGCAAGCTAAGTAACCAAAAAACATAAGCAAACAACTTTAAAAGTTTTATTCCCCCTAAACTCTTAACTCCTACTCAAGCAAACATGATGCAAAATTTGGGATGTTACACATCTCGGCCCACCTGGCTCATACCGGTTCGTCGTCATCTTCCTCGCGTCACAAGAAGCTAGGTGGAGCTCGTGTCGCCGCCCGATGCCGCCGCTGACGTCGGCCATGCTTTGTGATGGACACCAACGTCCTAGAGCCGGATAAGACCACCACGATGCTGCAACACCCGGATTTTTAATCCCAGATGCCTGTTATGCCATTCATCGCAATCCCAGGATTACCATTTTTGTGAGACATAATAGATTTGGATATCACAGTACATCATCAATTACAAACCATACATAAGTTCTTACATAAATAAGGATCTCATGATCCAGTTCTTAATACGACTCAAGAAGGGGAATAACGTAATAGTAACGATAGCATAGGCGAAACTCCATCTTCAGGGTCACAGGCAATGCTGACGATGGGAGATGATCCTAGTTGTTGTAACCTTCCTGCGGTCCATCATCTTGGTACTCCTCTTCATAGTCTGGCCACGGGAATAGCCAGGGACACAGCCATGAGTACTCTTTAAGTACTCACAAACTAATACTAACAAGTTAAGAGGGTTTTTGTAGTAGGATACTAAGCTCTAAGGTTGTTTTGCAAAAAGCCAGATTTACCTCTACTAAGTTCCGAAGCAAAGAAAACTAGTTGAAAGTTTTATACCACCTAAGTGGGAATTTGAATTTCATATCACAACTCTGTTGTGGTCAAGTCAAAGTCATAATTCATTTCACAAGTCATTTTGAAAACATCTGACGGGGGAACAGTATGGACACTCCAACTGTCCATAACCATGGACGCGGCTATTCAAATAGTTTGACACTCTGCAGAGATTGTACACTTTCACCACAACATTCGATACATCCGTCAGGAATAATCCTGAATTAACCATACTCAGTATGCGGATAATCAATCCTAACCTTTCAATTACATGCCCTATTATAGGCACCTCTCCTGTGAGTTTGGCCTCCCAACCATGACCAACTATCATCTAGGGTACTACACAGGTGGACAATCTTCACAAGGTAGCCTTAGCTCAGACCTTGGCCGCGAGGGAACCCATACTAAGGTATACAAATTCCCAGTCAAGCCCTACCCAAATTTCGGGTATTGTGGTTGTACGATAAAATTGGAATGGTATCGCATCCAGACAACCATCAGTTTTATAAAGGGCTAAGGCTCATGCCTCAACATTTTCATCATCGAAATCATCTGGTGTTCGGAAACACATGTCAAAACATTTCAGTAGGATGACTCATCATTCTAAGGTTTTCATAACCATTTTCAGCAAGTATTCCCATCTAAAGTTGATCAAGTTTTATACTTAGCACTAGCATCTACAAGTGGTGGTAAATACTAATGAGGGGTGATAAACAAGTGGGGATTTGCTAAGTTCAATCTCATGCCTTAGGATGACATCAAGATTATCTAACTTAGGCCAAATTTTATGCTCTTTATGCTACCTTTAGTTATCTTTCTAGAATCTACAAGTCACCATGTAAACTCTAAGAGAAAGCTTTGATACAGAAAAAATAAAGTATTAAGCTTGCAAGTAAAACTAGGATTGGGTTATCAAGTGGGTATGATCACATATGCTTAAGGCATATAGTTGGCATAGTAACAAGCAAGTATTGGCTTGCATAATTTGCAAGGGTTAGCTTGCTAAGTTAATAGCTTGCCTTGAGCAGAGAAGTGGTTGAAGTTCTCCTCGGCTTCTTCCTCGTAGTATCCTCCTTCCTCCTTGTATCCTTGGTCGGTACTAGCGTCTATAAATAAATACAAGGTACACAATCACCAAACAATACTTAACTATTTTTAATCATCACACAAAAAGTCACTCTAGATGATCTAGCATCATCACTATTATCACAAGGATTAAAGCACTTGTCTTATTTATTTGAGAAAAGTAATTTCTATTCATTGAAAAACTACTTAAGATTTAATACTCTCCAACTCAAACATGGGATCATGTTGACACATGTCATCACCACATATTTCAATATATGGGAATGTGATTTAAAGTGGTGTCACAATTTAATAAGGTTTAACCTTTTTATTTTAATTAAATAAAGTGATTAGAAATGCCTATGTAGCATTCCTTTATTACTTGAACATTATCTCTGCAAGTAAACCCATATGTTTTTAGACATCCTGAAAGGTATGATCAAATGTGATTTTTGAGAGTTGGAATCCACTCAAAAGCTTTTATGGTTGAATTTTGAAAAATGTTTGAATGCATAAAAGATTCTGCCTTGTTATTTTTACCATGGTTGATCTATAACTCCAAATGGTTTGAATCCAACGGTCTTGGACTAATCATTTCAGTACCTTTCTAACAAAAATGGTTTCATGCATTTTGGTTTAGTGAATCGATCTATGTGGATATTTGAATCTAGGTACAAAACTATGTTTGTAATTAAATGAATAAAGCATAATTTGAATTGTTGGGTCAGACGGGATCTTTTACTGGGCCGGCCCACTACACACAGCGCGTACGCGGGCTGGTTAAGTGGTTGTCCCCACGCGTCAGTGAGACGGGGAGGGGGGAAGCGGTACGAGGCAATGCAAACTGCACGATCTAACTCTAATCGAACGACTACGGTTCATCGTCCAGATCGGGGAGCGCCGGCGAGACAGAACCCTAGCGCGACAGGTGGGGGTCATGGGATGCTCACCGGGGCTCAGGCGAGGGTCGGCGACGGCGGCGAATGACGAAGTCGACGATGGCGGTTCTCCTGGTACCGGAAGCTTCTCCTAGGGAGGCTCCAATCGACTGCTCCCTTCTCCAGCAGCGGCGGGCTCCGACCAAATTCCGGTGATGCCCTGCTCGCCTTTCTCCGGGAGTGAGGTGGGGTGGTTCTGGGTGAGAGGGGAGTGAACTGGTGTGGCGAAAACGAGCAGTGGAGGCCTCTATTTATAGTGGCGGAAGGGACCGACGGGCGCGGGCTGAGCTTGTCATGGTCGACGGCACAGAGGGCTACTGTCATGGGTGACGGTAGGGGGCGGTGCTCTGCTCCCTGGCGAAGCTCAACGTCGTGGTGGCGAGGCGTGGTGCGGTACTGATCGGTCGGAACACGCTGATGCTCTGGGCGGGTCCGACAGCGGTTTTAATGTCGCACAGCGCGCATGGTCCGCGCGGCAGCGAACAGGCATGCCTGGCGGGGTGTTGGCGTGCTGGTGATCATCCCTGCAAGAGGCGAGGGCAGCGCGGTCTGTAGGTGCTGGTCGAGCGTGGCGCACTGGCGCGCTCTCGGCCTGGTCGCGGAGGAGTTTGGCATGGGCGTGTTGTGTGGTCCAGGGGCTAGCATTGCTTTGGGCTGGGACAGTGGGTGGCAGTGGACGGTGCTGCATGTCCCAGACAAGGTTCGCGAGGCTAGTGCAGCCTCTAGCTCGCTGGCGACAATGGGGTGGCAATGGTTCTCTCGGCATGCTTGACATTAGTGGCTAGGCTTGCTCACAGTGGTGCCAAAGCTAGTTAGATTACTTTGATCATCTACTGAGAGTGTAGAGTGAGCTATAGAGGGAACAAGTTAGGCCATTTTTACTACACACTATAGTGTTTGATGTTTGTTTGATTTGTATCTGCAAGGTGTTTGATGAAATGGCCGCAAGAACTTTAAATTTGAATTTTGGATTCAAACTTGGTGGGTTTGCTAGGCACATACTAGGGAGTGTCTGGTTAGTTGGATTAGTCAAGGGGCACTAGTTTGGTTGGGTTTTGAAAATGTGTGATCTTCACATATGATAAAGATTCAATTTTGAATTGTGATTTGAATGAGGTTGCCAAATGTTTCTGCAAGTTTGAAAGGTGGGATTTGACTCACTTTTACTTGCTCTAGCAAGGGGTGAAAAGAATTGGAAAAGTTTCTGTTTGAAATCTTGAACTAGAAACACTCAAAGTGACCTAGTGAGCAAGATTGGTAAAAATGACCATTTGCTTTATTTTATTTGTTTTTGATTTTCTCTTGTTCTGTTTCTGCATGGAAATGTTTTGTATGATGTTATTTTCATCTTTAAACCATTTCTTGCTATTTAGGTTAATCACACAAGTTCATTAATGCATTTATCCAATCATCTCATTCACACATGCATTCATATGATTTTAAATTAATCAAAGTTTTTGTTAACCCTAATTTTTGTGATTAGAGTTTGATGATCCTTGGGTTATATGTTTGGGATGTTACACATGCCCTAGTTGATCCTTATCCTCTTATTACCTTCCTCTCCCTTATGGACACCAAAACCCTAGCTTGTTAGAGCTCCAGAGCATCGTCGTTTCCGAGCTCCCCTCGCCTTACCGAGGACACCATTTGACTCGCCTCGTTGTTCTCACTCTCCCAAGCTAGGACATGGAAGCCGGAGAGCCCCCTTTCGAACCAATCGACACCACATCGACACTGCTGGTCACCGTCATTTCCCATCGATTCCGACATCAACTCACTTCGCCGACAGCACCATCGAATTCCTTGTGAGTCACTAAGTCTTCCCGTACTCTCCAATGTTTTAACTGCATCCTAAATCGATCCTGCCATGATCGGCTGCAAGCGCCGCCGCACGGCCTCATCGCCGACCATCTTCCGTTAACCAAAAACGAGTGGCGCTAGTACCACTATACTTGCCTCGGCCTCCTATCTCTAACTAGCCTAAGAACATGCTCTCGTCATCCCATGCCTAGTTAGCAGGGTTGACCAGTCCATCCCTTTTGATGTGTCCCTAGGCCCGTTAGTCAGTGACTGATGCTAGGAATAGCCCCCGTTAGAAAAACCACACCATCTCATGCTAACATCAGCATTACATCATAAACACATTTAGTTATTTATTTTTAATTTCAAAAAATGAATAAATCTTATTAAATCGATATCTTTTGTTTTATAATTCTGAAAAATATATATTATATATCAAAAATTTTAGAAAAAAATCTACAATTTCAATTTATTATCATATATTATTGTGTTAACTATTTAAATAAATGTTACTTAATAAAGATTTTATAAGTAATAAAACATTGAAAATTCATTCTTTAATAATGGTAAAATGAGAAAAAATATAAATAATATACTACAATTCTTTAAAAAAATAAACTACAAACTAAAATAATAATCATGTACTGTTATCTCACTTAACTAAATAATTATGATTTAATTAAGTGTTTCTAAAATAATAATCTTATAAAAATCATATCTTAATATTTAAAATTCATAAAAATACATATAATATACCAAAATGATCAAAAAAAAATCTACATAATAAAAATATAATACTCCACTTTTTAAGTAAGTAAAAATTTAATACCCTAAAGTATTGAATTTAAACCTATTTCCTTAGTTGGTAATTCATAAAAGTAGGTACAAAATTGCTAATACCTCTAATATTATCCATTAATGGTCTTAAAATAGTATTAGTCTTAAAGTATTGATAATATGAAGTCAAAATAATTCAAAAACATTTTAAATACAATTTTGTTTAATTATTGTGCATCAATAAGTGTATATTGTTTCCAAAAGTATTATTATGAAATTTAAAATCCTGAATGATGATATTTTTGACTTAATAAAACCTTTTACCATTAATTCAACCACAAGTTTATCAACATACTAAAAATCCAAAGATAATTCATAATTTGTTAAGTAATGTTGTTTCCATGTTATGAATTGTAATTGTCAACACCCGGATTTTTAATCGTAGATGCCTGTTATGCCATACCTCGCAATCCCAGGATTACCGTTTTTGCGAGACATAACAGATTTGGATATCATAGTACATCATCCACTACAAACCATACATAAGGTCTTACACAAATAAGGATCTCATGATCCAGTTCTTAATACAACTCAAGCAGCAGAATAACGTAAAGACAACGATAGCGTGGGGAAGCTCCATCTTTCGGGTCACAGGCAATGCTGACGATGGGAGATGATCCTAGTTGTCGTAACCTTCCTGCGGTCCATCATCCTGGTACTCCTCTTCATAGTCTGGCCAAGAGAATAGCCAGGGACAAAGCCATGAGTACTCTTTAAGTACTCGCAAACTAATACTAAAAAGTGAATTGGTTTTGAAAAGGATATACTAAGCTCTAGGGTTGTTTTGCAAAAAGCCAGATTTACCTCTACTAAGTTCAGAAGCAAGAAATTGAGTTGAAAATTTTATAAACCCCTAAGTGGGAACTTGAATTTCATATCACAACTCTATTGTGCTCAAGTCAAAGTCACACATCATTTCACAAGTAATTTTGAAAACATCGGATGGGGGAACAGTATGGCCACTCCAACTGTCCATAACCGCGGACGCGGCTATTCGAATAGTTTGACACTCTGTAGAGATTGTACACTTTCACCACAACATTCGATACATCCGTCAAGAACAAATCCTGAATTCACCATACTCAGTATGCGTATAAGAAATCCTAACCTTTCAGTTACATGCCCTGGTATAGGCACCTCTCCTGTGAGTTTGGCCTCCCAACCATGACCAACTGTCTTCTTGGGTACTGCACTGGTGGACAATCTTCACAAGGTAGCCTCAGCTCAGACCTTGGCCGCAAGGGAACCCATACTAAGGTATATAAATTTCCAATCAAGCCCTACCCAATTTTCAGGTATTGTGGTTGTACGGAAAAGTTGGAATGGTATCGCATCCAGACAACCATCAGTTTTATAAAGGGCAAAGGCTCATGCCTCAACATTTTCATCATCAAAATCATCTAGTGTTTGGAAACACATGTCAAAACATGTCAGTAGAATGACTCAGCATTCTAAGGTTTTCATAACCATTTTCACCAAATATTCCCATCTAAAGTTGATCAAGTTTTATGCTTAGCACTAGAATCTACAAGTGGTGGTAAATACTAATGAGGGGGAGGGGTAAAAAAGTGGTGATTTGCTAGGTTCAATCTCCTGCCTTAGGATGACATCAATATTATCTAACTTAGGCCAAATTTATGCTCTTTATGCTACCTTCCAATATTCTTCTAGTATCTACAATTCACTATGTAAACTCTAAGAGAAAGCTTTGATAAAGAAATAAAGTATAAAGCTTTCAAGTAAAACTAGGATTGGGTTATCAAGTAGGTATGATCACATATGCTTAAGGCATATAGTTGTCATGGTAACAAGCAAGTATTTGCTTGAATAAGTTGCAAGGGTTAGCTTGGAAGGTCTCAAGTATTGGCTTGCATAGGTCAACTTGTGTAGTAAGGCTTGCCTTGTGCAGAGCAGTGGTTGAAGTTCTCCTCGGCTTCTTCCTCGTAGTATCCTCCTTCCTCCTCGGTACTAAAGTCTACAAATAAATACGAGGTACACAATCACCAAAAAATACATAACTATTTCCAATCATCACACAATGGTTCACACTAAATGATCTAGCATCATCACTAATATTACAAGATTAAAGCACTTGTCTTATTTGTTTTATTTTTAGAGAAGTAATTTCTACTCATTGAAAAACTACTTAAGATTTAATATTCTCCAACTCAAACATGGGATCATGTTGACACATGTCATCACCACATATTTAAGTACATGGGAATGTGATTTAAAGTGATGTCACAATTTAGTAAGGTTTAACCTTTTTATTTTAATTAAATAAAGTGACTAGAAATTCCTATGTAGCATTCCTCTATTAGTTGACCATTATCTCTGTAAGTAAACCCATATGTTTTTACATATTCTGAAAGGTATGATCAAATATGATTTTTGAGAGTTGGAATCAACTCAAAAGCTTTTGTTGTTGAATTTTGAAAAATGTTTGAATGCAGAAAAGCTTCTGCCTTGTTATTTTTACCATGCTTGATCCATAAATCTAAATGGTTTGAATCCAACGGGCTTGGATTAAGCATTTCAGTACCTTTCTAGCAAAATTGGTTTCATGCATTTTGGTTTAGTGAATCGAGCTGGGTTGATTTTTGAATCTGGGTACAGAAGTATGTTTGAAATTAAATGAATAAAGCTTAATTTGAATTGTTGGGTCGCGCAGGATGTTTTACTGGGCCGGCCCACTACACACAGCGTGTACGCGGGCTGGTTAAGTGGATGTCCCCACTTGTCAGTGAGACGGGGAGGGGCGAGGCGGTACGGGGCAGTGTGAACCACATGATCTAACTGAAGGGTTTCGCAGCATAGTAAATCAAAATTTTCTACGGAGCGAACAGAGGGAAAGCCAAGATCTAATCTAGGAGATGCAAACAACGAGAGAGATTGGATTAGATCTTCATACCCTTGAAGATTCGCACAGCGGAACGTTCGTCGGAACGTGGGTGATGTAGTCGTACTCGCTTCTCCTCCTCGCGATCCGATCCGATCTAGCACCACAAGTGGCGGTGCCTCCGTGAGATGCACACGTGCGGCACCTCGACGTCTCCTCCTTCCTCGGACCAGCGAGTATGGTGGAGAGATAGATTGGATCTATAACACGACGGCATGGTGTATATGGTGGAGAATTTCTGCAGCAGGGCTTCGCCTACAAACAATCGGGAGGGAGAGAGGAAGGGCAGCAGGGCAACTAGGTTTGGAGGAAGGTGTAAGGGGTTGTGAGAGGGGGCGCACCAGCCCTCTATATATAGAGGGGGGTGCGGCCAGCCCTAGCCTCTCCTCCAAGCCTATCTCTAGTTTAAACAATTTAAACTCTCCCTTATCTAGAAATCCTATCTTATCTTATCTCTAGTTTAAACGATTTAAACTTATCCAGGATCGGCTGGGCCCTATGGGGCCTTGTGCCCCTGTCCCAATGCGGCCAGGACACTCCCTCATAGGCCCATGCCCCCTCCCGGAAGATGGGACCACGTTGGCCCCCTTCCGGAAGGTTCTAGAAGCTTCCGGTACAATACCGATTAATCCGGAACAATTCCGAACTCCAAAAACTGCACTGCCTTATATGAATCTTATTCTCCGGACCATTTCGGAACCTCTCGTGATATCCTGGATCCCATCCGAGACTCCGAACAAAAATTCATAAACCAATTATCCAATCTATCCTAGCGTCGAGACACGTTAAGTGTGTGACCCTGCGGGTTCGAGAATATGCAGACATGATCTTCTATCAATAATCAACAGCGGGGTCTGGGCACCCATATTGATTCCCACACATTCATCGATGATCATATCGGATGAACCACGATGCCAGTATTCAATCAATCCCATATATATATTCCCTTCGTCTCGCGATATTTTACTTGCCCGAGATTTGATCGTCGGTATCGTCATACCTAGTTCAATCTCGTTCACAGCAAGTACTTTACTCGTTCCGTAATCCGATATCACTTTGTGATTAACTCCTTAACCACATGCTTGCAAGCGGTGTCGATATCGATTACCGAGTGGGCCCGAAGTATATCTCTCCAACTTGGGAGGGACAAATCCCATCTCGATACATACAACCCAACATATACTTTCCGATCACCTGAGAGACACCTTTATGATCACCCTCTCATAGGATGACATTTGATGACCTCAGAGCTTTCTTCCGATACCAGGGAGTTGCATTATCTCATGGTCTAAGGAATACAATATTTGACATAGGAAAAGCTTCGCAAAGATGAACACAATGACACGATCTAATTGCTTCGCTTAGTTTGGGTCTGTCCACCATATCATTCTCCAATGATATGATCTCATTATCAATTGACAACTCATGTCTATGGTTAGGAAACCTTAACCATCATTGATCAATGAGCTAGTCCATAGAGGCGTACTAGGGACACGGTGTTGTTCACAAACCACACAAGTATTAATGTTTCCGCTTAATACAATTCTAGCATGGAATATAAACTTTATCATGAACAAGAATTATAATAATAACATCTTTATTATTGCCTCTAGGGCATAATTCCAACAGTCTCCCACTTGCACTAGAGTCAATAATCTAGTTTACATTTGGCAACAATCTCACACCCATGGCACTGAGGTGCTGATCATGTTTTACACGTGGAAGAGGTTTAGTCAATGGATCTGCGACATTCAGATCTGTATGTACTTTGCTGATCTTCAGATCTCCATCTGCTATATAATCTCGGATTATATGAAACTTGCGGTTGATATGCTTGGTCTTTGGATGATATCTTGGTTCCTTAGCGAGTGCTATGGCGCCAGTGTTGTCACACAATATCTCCAGTGGGTCCAATGCACTTGGAACCACGCCAAGCTCAGTGATGAAGTTTCTGATCCAAACTCCTTCACTTGACGCTTCTGCAGCAGCCATGTATTCCGCTTCTACTGTAGATCCCGCGATCACGCTTTGCTTGCAGCTTCTCCAGCTCACAGCTCCTCCATTCAAAATATACACGTATCCTGTCTGAGATTTAGAATCATCCTTGTCGGTGTCGAAACTAGCATCGACGTAACCTTTTACGACGAGCTGTTCATCACCCCCATAGACTAAGAACATTTCTTTAGTCCTATTTAGGTACCTTAGGATGTTCTTCACGGCTGTCCAGTGTTCCACTCCTGGATCACTTTGATATCTGCTCGTCAAACTAAGAGCATTGGACACATCCGGTCTAGTACACAGCATGGCATACATGATGGAACCTATGGCCGAGGCATAAGGCACTTTGCTCATAGCTTCCCTATCATTTACCATAGCTGGACACTGAGCCTTTCTCAATATCTTACCTGACAACATAGGCACTGAACCTTTCAATGCCTTATCCATTCTAAACCTTTTCAGAACTTTGTCTAGGTATGTACTCTGGCTTAAAGCTATCAGGCGTCTTTGTCTATCTCTATAGATTTTGATGCCCAATATATAAGCAGCTTCACCTAGGTCTTTCATTGAAAAACACTTGTTCAAATAACTCTTCACATCGTTAAGCATGTTGATGTCATTTCCAATAATCAATATGTCATCCACATATAGTACCAGAAACGTCACCGAGCTCCCACTCACTTTCTTGTAGATGCAAGCTTCGTAGCAATTTGGAACAAATCCAAAGCTCTTGATCACTTGATCAAAACGAAGGTTCCAACTCCGAGATGCTTGCTTCAGTCCATAAGTGGAACGCTGAAGTTTGCATACTTTATCAGCTTCCTTAGGATCGACAAAACCTTCGGGTTGCATCATATACAACTCTTCATCAATGTTGCCATTGAGGAACGCAGTCTTGACATCCATCTGCCATATTTCATAATCATGAAACGCAGCAATTGCTAATAAAATCCGAATGGACTTAAACATCGCTACGGGAGAGAAAGTCTCATCGTAGTCAACACCTTGAACTTGTCGAAAACCTTTCGCAACAAGCCGTGCTTTATAGACGGTAACATTACCATCCGCGTCCGTTTTCTTCTTGAAGATCCATTTGCACTCAACGGCCTTTCGGTCGCTAGGAGGGTCCACCAAAGTCCATACTTGGTTTTCGCTCATGGATCCCAATTCGGATTTCATGGCTTCTAGCCATTTCTCAGAGTCTGGGCTCATCATCGCTTCCTCATAGTTCGTAGGTTCGCTGTCTTCTACTAACAAGACAGTCAAGACAGGGTTGCCGTACCTCTCAGGAGGGGCACGCGACCTTGTCGACCTGCGACGTTCGGTAGCAGCATCGTCCGAAGCTTCATGATCCTTGTCATTAGCTTCCTCTATTGTTGGTGCAGGCGGCACTGGAACAATTTCAGGTGTTGTGCTACTCTCCAATTCAAGAGAAGGTTCAATAACCTCGTCTAGCTCTACTTTCCTCCCACTCACTTCTTTCGAGAGAAACTCCTTCTCAAGAAAGGAACCGTTCTTTGCGACAAACACTTTGCCTTCGGTTCTGTGATAGAAGGTATACCCAATAGTTTCCTTAGGGTATCCTATGAAGACGCATTTCTCCGCTTTGGGTTCGAGCTTGTCCGGCATCAACTTCTTGACGTAAGCTTCGCATCCCCAAACTTTAAGAAACGACAACTTAGGTTTAGCACCAAACCACAGTTCATACGGTGTCGTCTCAACGGATTTAGATGGAGCCCTATTTAAAGTGAATGCAGCGGTTTCTAATGCATAACCCCAAAATGATAACGGCAAATCAGTAAGAGACATCATCGATCGGACCATATCTAATAGGGTTCGATTCCGGCGTTCAGACACACCATTGCGCTGTGGTGTTCCGGGTGGCGTGAGTTGTGAAACGATTCCACTTGCTTTGAGATGCGTGAGAAAATCATAACTCAAATATTCGCCCCCACGATCGGATCGTAGAAAATTAATCTTTCTGTTACGATGGTTCTCCACTTCATTCTGAAATTCTTTGAACTTTTCAAACGTTTCAGATTTATGTTTCATTAAATAGATATACCCATATCTACTTAAGTCATCGGTAAAAGTGAGAAAATAGCGATATCCACCGCGCGTCGAAACACTCATCGGTCCGCATACATCGGTATGTATGATTTCCAACAAGTCCGTTGCTCGCTCCATCATACCGGAGAACGGGGTTTTGATCATCTTGCCCATGAGGCATGGTTCGCATGTGTCAAATGATTCAAAATCAAGAGACTCCAAAAGTCCATCAGAATGGAGTTTCTTCATGCGCTTTACACCAATATGACCTAGACGACAGTGCCACAAATAAGTAGTATTATCACTATCTACTTTGCATCTCTTAGCCTCAATGTTATGGATGTGTGTTTCATCCCTTTCGAGATTTAGAAGAAATAAACCATTCACAAGAGGTGCATGACCATAAAAGATGTTACTCATATAAATAGAACAACCATTATTCTCCGATTTAAATGAATAACCGTCTTGCAATAAACACGATCCAGAAATAATGTTCATGCTCAACGCAGGCACATAATAACATTTATTAAGGTTTAAAACTAATCCCGAAGGTAAAACTAAGGAGAGCGTGCCGATGGCCATCACATCAACTCTTGATCTGTTGCCAACGCGCATCGTCACCTCATCCCTCGCAAGCCGCCGTCTATTCCGTAGCTCCTGTTTCGAGTTAATATTAGCAACTGAACTGGTATCAAATACCCAGGCACTACAACGAGGGCTAGTAAGGAAAACATCAATAACATGTATATCAAATATACCTTTGACGGTGCCAGCCTTCTTGTCCGCTAAGTACTTCGGACAGTTGTGCTTCCAGTGACCCTTGTCCTTGCAATAGAAGCACTCAGTGTCCGGCTTAGGACCAGACTTGAGCTTCTTCTCAGCAGGGGCAACGCGCTTGCCCCCGCCTGTCTTGAAGGGCTTCTTTGCACCTTTACCTTTCTTAAAGGAGGGCTTGTTGACCATCAACACATGATTATCCTTCTTGATGTCCACCTCCGCAGCCTTCAGCTTTGCGAAGAGCTCGGTGATCGTATCAGTGGAACCAATCTGATTATGAGTCACTACAAAACTTTTGTAGCTGGGAGGGAGTGATTGCAGAACCCTGTCAATCTTGAGCTCCTCTGGAATCTTGCAGTCCAGTTGCTCAAGGCGTTGAGTGTAGCCCGACATCTTAATGGCGTGCTCACTAACGGAACTCCCTTCCTCCATGTTGCAGTTAAAGAACTTCTCAGAGATCTCATATCTCTCAGAACGGGCCTGAGTCTGAAACATGGTTTTCAGCTCCTCGAGAATCTCAAAGGGCCCGGGATAGTTTTCAAAACGATTTTGAAGTTCCGGTTCCATAGCAAACAACATGGTGCTCTTAATCACACCATAATCATCTTTGCACGACTGAAAGACGGCTTTCTCATCAGCCGGCGCAGTTGCAGCAGGGGGGTTACCTAACGCTTTCTCAAGGACATAGTCCTTTTGTCCGCCAGACAGAATGATTCTTAGATTGCGGAACCAGTTGGTGAAGTTAGACCCATTGTTTCTAAGCTTTTCTTTCTCAGCAAAAACGTTGAAGTTGAAGTTGTACTTGGCCATGTGATCTACAGTATTTGCAAGTACAATTTAGACTATGTTCATGATAAATAGTTCAACTTAATCAAATTACTAGATGAACTCCCACTAAATTCAACATCCCTCAAGTTGTTTAGTGAACACGATCCAAATTCACCACACCTAATCCGATCATCACGAGAAGAGATGTGGTTTCAATGGTGGACAACGAAGTGTCAATCATATCATTCATATGACTCATGCTTAACCTTTCGGTTCTTGTGTTCCGAGGCCATGTCTGTACATGCTAGGCACGTCAAGTCAAACCCAAGTATTTCCGCGTGTGCAAAACTGGCTTGCACCCGTTGTATGTGAGCGTAGAGTCTATAGCACCCGATCATCACGTGATGCTTGGACACGACGAACTTTCGCAACGGTGCATACATGGGGAGAACACAGTTTTATCTTGATCTTTAAGTGAGGAATCATCTTATAATGCTACCGTCGTGATCTAAGCATAATAAGATACATAAAAGGATAAACATCACATGCATATAACTTTATGTGACATGGTATAGCCAATCTTCGCGCAATGATCTCCATCTTGTGCGTTCCGGCATGATCTCCATCACTCCACCATGATTGCCTCCACCACGAATAGCAACTACAACTATTGCTAACTACTTAGCGATAAAGTAAAGCTATTACATGGCGTATAACAAGTTGACTCGCAGGTCATACACAATTATAAAGACAACCATATGGCTCCTGCCGGTTGTGTAATCATCGACATGCAAGTCGTGAAACATTACAAAACATGATCATCGCATACAATATACACATCACATCTTGGGCCATACCATATCACAGAAAACACTCCCTGCAAAAACAAGTTAGACGCCTCTACTTTGTTGTTGCATGTTTTACGTGGCTTATGGGAGTAGATGCTAAGAACGATTCTTACCTACGGAAAGCCACAACGGTGATATTATGGTTGCCAAACTCCGGTGTTAATCCCATGACAACTATAGTGAGAGAAACTGACATCCACCAGCCGCATGTGTGGTACAAGCCACACGTCAAGTGCGGAGCCGGTCTCGCGAACGACGTCGCGTAAGGTTGGCCTGGACCGCTTCAATCTCACTATCCCGCGTCATAAGAAGAACACAAACAAGAGGCTTGCAACAGAAAACATCAACGCCCGCAACAACCATGTTGCGTTCTACTCGTGAATCACATCTACGCATAGATCTAGCTCTGATACCACTGAAGGGTTTCGCAGCATAGTAAATCAAAATTTTCTACGGAGCGAACAGAGGGAAAGCCAAGATCTAATCTAGGAGATGCAAACAACGAGAGAGATTGAATTAGATCTTCATACCCTTGAAGATTCGCACAGCGGAACGTTCGTCGGAACGTGGGTGATGTAGTCGTACTTGCTTCTCCTCCTCGCGATCCGATCCGATCTAGCACCACAAGTGGCGGTGCCTCCGTGAGATGCACACGTGCGGCACCTCGACATCTCCTCCTTCCTCGGACCAGCGAGTATGGTGGAGAGATAGATTGGATCTACAACACGACGGCGTGGTGTATATGGTGGAGAATTTCTGCAGCAGGGCTTCGCCTACAAACAGTCGGGAGGGAGAGAGGAAGGGCAGCAGGGCAACTAGGTTTGGAGGAAGGTGTAAGGGGTTGTGAGAGGGGGCGCACCAGCCCTCTATATATAGAGGGGGGTGCGGCCAGCCCTAGCCTCTCCTCCAAGCCTATCTCTAGTTTAAACAATTTAAACTCTCCCTTATCTAGAAATCCTATCTTATCTTATCTCTAGTTTAAACGATTTAAACTTATCCAGGATCGGCTGGGCCCTATGGGGCCTTGTGCCCCTGGCCCAATGCGGCCAGAACACTCCCTCATAGGCCCATGCCCCCTCCCGGAAGGTGGGACCACGTTGGCCCCCTTCCGGAAGGTTCTAGAAGCTTCCGGTACAATACCGATTAATCCGGAACAATTCCGACCTCCAAAAACTGCACTGCCTTATATGAATCTTATTCTCCGGACCATTCCGGAACCTCTCGTGATATCCCGGATCCCATCCGAGACTCCGAACAAAAATTCATAAACCAATTATCCAATCTATCCTAGCGTCGAGACACGTTAAGTGTGTGACCCTGCGGGTTCGAGAATATGCAGACATGATCTTCTATCAATAATCAACAGCGGGGTCTGGGCACCCATATTGATTCCCACACATTCATCGATGATCATATCGGATGAACCATGATGCTAGGATTCAATCAATCCCATATATATATTCCCTTCGTCTCGCGATATTTTACTTGCCCGAGATTCGATCGTCGGTATCGTCATACCTAGTTCAATCTCGTTCACAGCAAGTACTTTACTCGTTTCGTAATCCGATATCACTTTGTGATTAACTCCTTAAACACATGCTTGCAAGCAGTGTTGATATCGATTACCGAGTGGGCCCGAAGTATATCTCTCCAACTTGGGAGGGACAAATCCCATCTCGATACATACAACCCAACAGATACTTTCCGATCACCTGAGAGACACCTTTATGATCACCCTCTCATAGGATGACGTTTGATGACCTCAAAGCTTTCTTCCGATACCAGGGAGTTGCATTATCTCATGGTCTAAGGAATACAATATTTGACATAGGAAAAGCTTCGCAAAGATGAACACAATGACACGATCTAAATTCTTCGCTTAGTTTGGGTCTGTCCACCATATCATTCTCCAATGATATGATCTCATTATCAATTGACAACTCATGTCTATGGTTAGGAAACCTTAACCATCATTGATCAATGAGCTAGTCCATAGAGGCGTACTAGGGACACGGTGTTGTTCACAAACCACACAAGTATTAATGTTTCCGCTTAATACAATTCTAGCATGGAATATAAACTTTATCATGAACAAGAATTATAATAATAACATCTTTATTATTGCCTCTAGGGCATAATTCCAACACTAACTCTAATCGAACAGCTACGGTTCATCGTCCACGTCGGGCAGCACCGGCGAGACAGAACCCTAGCGCGGCAGGTGGGGGTCGCGGGAGGCTCACCGAGGCTCAGGCGAGGGTCGGCGACGGGGGCGAACGACGAAGTCGACGACGGTGATTCTCCTGGTACAGGCAACTCCTCCTGGGGCGGCTCCAATCGACGGCTCCCTTCTTCTCCAGCAGCGGCGGGCTCCGGCCAAATTCCGGTGATTCGCTGCTCGCCTTTCTCCGGGAGTGAGGTGGGGTGGTTCTGGGCGAGAGGTGAGTGAACTGGTGTGGCGAAAATGAGCGGTGGAGGCCTCTATTTATAGTGGCGGAAGGGGACCAACGGGCGCGGGCTGAGCTCATCGTGGTCGACGGCGCAGACAGCTACTGGAATGGGCAACGGTAGGGGACGGTCCTGCGCTCCCTAGCGAAGCTCATCGGCGTGGTCTTGTGGCATGGGGCGGTGCTGATCGGACGGAACGTCGCGGTGCTCTTAGCGGGTCCGGCGGAGATTTTAATTTCGCACGGCGCATGTGGTCCGCGCGGCGGCAAACGGGCATGTCTGCGGGGTTGTTGGGGTGCTGGTGATCATCCCTGCAAGCGGCGAGGGCGGCGCGCGGTATATTGGTGTTGGTCGAGCATGGCGCACTGGCGCGCTCTCGGCTCGCGCGCAGAGAGGTTTGGCATGGGCGTGTCGTGTGGTCCAGGGGCTGGCATTGCTCGGGGTTGGGACAGAGAGTGGCGGTGGACGGTGGGGTGCTTGCTAGACATGCTGGCTAGGCTTAGTGTGGCTCGTAGCTTGTTGTCGACCATGGGGTGGCATGGTGAGGCTCGGCCTGCTCACCATTGATGGCAATGGCAAGCTCACAGTGGTTCTAGTGGTTACTAACTTGGTTAGATGATCTACTAAATGTTTGCTGCAACCAAAGAGGGAACAAGTTAGGCCAATTTTACTGCTGCAAATAGTGTTAGATGTTTGTTTGATTTGAATCTTCAAGGTGTTTGATGAAATGGCCGCAAGAACTTTAAATTTGAATTTTGGATTCAAACTTTGTGGGTTTGCTAGGCACATGCTAGGGAGTGTCTGGTTAGTTGGATTAGTCAAGGGGGATTGGTTTGTTTGGGTTTTGAAAATGGATGATCTTCACATATGAATAACATTCAATTTTGAATTGTGATTTGAATGGGGTTGCCAAATGTTTCTGCAAGTTTGAAAGGTGGGTCTTGATTCACTTTTACTAGTTCTATCAAGGGGTGAAAAGAATTGGGAATGTTTCTGTTTGAAATCTTGGACTAGAAACACTCAAAGTGACCTAGTGAGCAAGATTGGCAAAAAATGACCATTTGACTTATTGGCTTTGTTTTTTATTTTCTTTTGATTTGTTTCTGCATGGAAATGTTTTATATGATGTTATTTTCATATTTAAACTATTTCTTTCTATTTAGGTCAATCACACAAGTCCATTCATGCATTGGTCAAATCATTTCATTCAAACATGCATTCATATGATTTTAAATAAATCAATGTTTTTTGTTAACCCTAATTTTAGTCATTTGAGTTTGATGATCCTTGTGTTATATTTTTGGGATGTTACAGTAACCACTCATTTGTAAGGAGATAAGTGATTCTATTCAACTATATATTTAAGAAAACACGGCTCAAACAGAAGTATTGCCACCCTTAATTAACCTTAAAGAAACATCATAAATTGAACAAATTATAATACTATCTAATGACTAAGATAGATAAGTCTAAACTACTATTGCGGTCATTATTCAAATGAAATAATTCTTCCTCCCTAGAGAACTATAGCTAGTAAGAAAACCTAAGAGTGTTAATTTAAACTTTAAATTATTTTGTTTACTTGAGTAAGCTTTTCTTCAAAAGTTATTCTTTTAAAATACCTTAAGAACAATTCTTAAACATTTATATATAAGCTCAATAGAATTAGCCATATTTATATAAGAAGTCTTTGTATACATTCCACACTTGAGTGTTCTTTTATTTTGTGTACTTTATTATACTTACATGTTGTTTCACACACACTCACAAACCTTAATAAGAATCCCAAGTATGAAGCAAATATAAAAGTACAATACACTCCAAATAAATCATCGCAAGCCCCAAACTCTAGAGCATCAACGCTTATTCCAGGGATTCGATTTACAAAGTTGCATTACATTACTTTTGCATAATAGAATATTTCTTCTTTAAACATTAGTCCTTACCAAACCAATGATGTTGTTTTCAGATATTGGATCTTCTATTGTCTCTAAGACCATGCGTGCATAATCTTGTAATCACATAAGGCAAGTTCACACTTGCTCATGTCCTTTGATTATTTTCTATCAAATATTTTACAAATCCAGTGTTGTCATCACCTGCATTTCAAACAGGTCAGAAAACACTATTTTCATAATAATATGATTTTAGGTTATTTACCATATGGTAATAACTTGCTATTATAGTTCCGGTGGTAAAGGAACATAATACCTAGGACTTAACTATGGGACCCCGGATTTATGGTCCGAGAATCCCCGTTATGCCTGCAATTCATGTTCCCATGATCAGTGAGACGTGAGCATAACCGACGCGTATGATTACAACATCAATAACGTTTACAATTACAAACCTTACATAGTTTCCATTATGGTGATTACAACACAAATAGCGGAAGTCATCCAGCAAAGAGCCCATGTCATGCCTTAACCTACATGCGACTGACTGGGAGACGGCGTAGCTCACATAGATGTCAGCTTCTTCATCGTTACTTGATCTTCTTAAAATCTAGCCAAGTAAATAGCCAGGGACAATGCCAGTGAGTACTTTTAATGTACTCGCAAACCACCTTAAAGAACAATAATAAAGGATATGCAATATGGCTATGGTAATAGGAGGGCTCCATAAGGGGTTCTTTTATAAAATAGTTTCTCTTGTATATATAACATGTCTCTATATCTTTTTTGAAAAACCTTTGTAAAACATTAGGAAACATTTTTCAAATGTTTTAGAAAACCCTTGGATTGAGTCACCCATTTGTTTTTCCTTCCAGTCATCTCATGACCAAACTCCTTTCCTTCCTCTTTCCCGAACATCCCATGGTCACAACATTTTCAAACCATTTCCTTTCCAAAGTCCTTTTTGAAAACAAAACTAGCACCGCTCTACAGAAGTTTGTCCAACCTGTCCTTAAACGCGGACACGGATATTCGAATAGATTTACACTCTGTAGAGGTTGTACACTTTACCCACATCATCCAATTACACTGCCCTAATCTACACCGATCGTGGGTCGAGTAACCGCTCAAGACCTTCGGGATGCTTGTTCCGATACAAGTGCCTACCCTATGAGTGTTATTCCCCTCAACACCAAGATGCCCTATATAGTTCCCAAGCCATCCGGAGCATGTTTTGCACCTTGACGGGTGTGCACTTTCAAGGAGGGGCTCATAGTATCGCGTGGAGGTCCATAGACCCTTAGTTCCTTCCCCCTGTCGATTCTAAGCATGGACCGTTTTTTAGAGAAGGCCCACCCTCCAGGATTTTGGGATTCCCAGTAGTAGTTGCAGGCAACTTATACCAGAGTAGACAAACTTCCAATCCAGCCCCGTCCCATTCTAGAGTAATGTGGTTGCATGGGTTAAGTTGTTATGGCTAAACTGCAAAGAACCGGGTGCGTTTTCATAAACAGTTTTACTCCATTTTTTTGTAAAACAAAACCTTTCTCATTTTCAGACTCACTTGGCAGGACAAACCTCGCCAAGGTTTTCTCATAAAACATCTTATAAACTTCTTCCCGGGGTCTTCCCATCCTATACTTTTACTTCGGCTAAAACATGGTTTCCAAAGGGGTTATGGTGTTAAAAACCATCTACCATACTAGTGTCAACTAGGTGTCGACAAGAGGGTTGTACTTATTAGTACAAAGAATGGGTAATGGTTTGTAAGAGCAAAACATCCCCACATATAAACATTTTATAGTAAAACCATGCAGTTTTATAAAAAAGTATAGAAAGCATGCATAAGTACAAAAGTAGGACAAGGGTGTATGAGAAAGAAGGTGGCTTTCCTATTAATGAGCGACATGGCACTCTATCCCTCGATTTTTTGGGAATACCAGAATATCAATAATATAATATCCCTTCTTTACGTCATAAGACAATCGCAACTACTGTCGTTAGGGATCATACATGCAAACAAGCAAGAGGACAATCAATACAAACATACCAACACTAATTAAATACATCAAACAACAGGATATCCATGTTAGAATACAGTAGGGTTTGAGAATAATGGATTTGGATAGATTGGGAAAAGTATTAGTGTATGGAAGAAATTCAATATGAGTTATAGTTTATAAACTATCTAGAAAGGGGTTTTTAGATCAAGGCCACATTCAGTATGATATATTTTTATAAAAATGACATCAAAAGTTTGGTATTGATAAAATGAAACCAACAAAAGTGGTTTCACTCTTTTATCAATTACCTTTGATTTATAATGAATTTCCTAGTGATTAAAACTCTAGTTTTAGGAAATAATTAACCAGAATAGTTCTGGAGCTCCAAAAATTATTTCCTTCCGTGATTTGGTAGTTTTGATGGACTGATTCACTGAGAGTTTGAATCATCCCAAAATATTTAGTAGAATGCCGTCAAGAAATTACCAAAGGTGGTACTAGATGGTATTTGTCTTTTTCACCAGGTTAAATCTATAAGGGTTTTTTATGTGATTCAAAGGACACATTTTAGGTATTTATAATAACTTTCTGCATAAATTGTAATCACCCTTTTTGGATATACATAACTATTGATATGAATTTATTGGTGAATTACCTATGCATAGAAAAGATTAATTCACAAGAATTCAAAGTTACCTCAATAAATTATGATCTCATAGGGTTTGGAATATATGGATATGTGTGTCTACATGGAGTTGTAATTGGGTCAATAACATCTATAGTTTGACCTAGGGAAATTATTAATGGCATAACTCTACCTTTTTTGTTATTCGTATTTCTGGCGAACCATAGTTCACCTTGACATGGGGTCAAGTCCAATTGTTGGGCATTTCCAAAACTAACCAAAGGAAATTGGGTTCACCCCATTTGGGTTTACCAATTTTTCAAGAAGATTTATTGAGTCAAAGAGACACCTTGTGGTATTTTATTTATTAGTAGACCACTAAAATTAATCTGCTATATGCTTGGGATATCATGTGGGTGCATTGGAAAACTTACATCTGGTCACATAGAGGCATTTTCCATTTTTATTTAGAATTAAACCTCACTGTAATTTTATAGATCTTCTTGATAAATAATAAAAGAGAGAGATTGGGGCTTCTGGGCTAAGATCTGAGGGGAATTGGGCCGCACCACTGCCGACCGGCCCAACACGCGGGTGAACGTGGGCGAGAGGGAGTTCGCAGCCGCACAGTGGGGCTCGCAGGTCAGCCGCAGTGGGAGGGCGAAAGGTTATAGGCTCCTGCGTCCGTCCGATTAGAGCATGTATGGACGGCGAGGAGATCGTCTCCCACCTCGTGACCTGCCGGCGATAGTGAAACCCTAGCGACGACTGGGGCGGTGCAGGGGGTTCACCTGAGGGCTCTTCGGTAGCGAGGGAAGTGCTAGGGCGACGCGGTGCACGCCCGCGAGCTCGGGGAGGGGCGACACGTGAGATTTGATGTTGGAGGGACTGCGTGCGTCTGCGCCAGCGGGTTTGCTCCGGTGATGGCCGGATATCGCTCAGGTGCATTGAAAGGAGTAGGGAAGGCCACCAGTTGCTGAGAAACTCGACGGAGATGTCTAGGAAGGTCGACAGTGGTGGTTCCAACCTCAGGAGTGGGCTCGCCCGACAATGGCCGAGGTGAGCTTGCCGGACTACTATGGGGAGGCCTATAGAGGTGGTCCTGGACCAAAACAAAAGCATGGTTTGATAGGGGGCGAGGAGGGGGTCTTGGAAGGTTGACATGCAATGAGGGAGAGGTAGAGTAGAGAGCTTCCCGAGCATATCAAGAGGAATGGCCGAGGTGCCATTGTCTCCTTCCCTAGCTTAAACGAGAGCAAGAATGGGGGAGGGGAGCTCGAGAAGAGCAGTGGGCAGTGAGAGGAGGAAAATGAGCCAAAGGGGAGATGCTGGGGTTGCCTGGGTACTTTTATTTGGAGGAGAGAGGCTCATGGTGGACAAGTTACATGGGAGGGCATGGAGAGGAGCGAAAACCAGTGGCTAGATGTTGTGGGCAGAGGAAATGGTTTTCTGGTCATGCTGGGGTAGAGAGAGATGGTGGTGGTAGCCAAGACATTAAGAGGGGGACAAGAGTTGTTTTTCAAGTGGTGTATCCTCCCTCTTCCAAGAATAAAAGACATAGTGAGGGGGTGGTACACTAGCTTTGCTACCGTGCACGACCTGGAGGGGGTGGGATGGGTTATGCAAGTTTTCTGTACCAGGTTTGGTGATGGATTGGGGTGAGTTTTAGATTAGTGATTGATTGCTTTTCGTAATTGCTCAAGGCAAGGGTTATGAAGGGAGTTTATAAACTTGCATTGGACAAGATGGGGAAATAGTACTGGTGTATAGGAGAGGTCAAGGGATAGCTCTAATAATTGTTTGAGATTTTTCTAAAGATTATAAGTTCATTTCAAAGCATTTATTCAAAAGTGCAGAAATAATTTATAGAATCTAAAGTGATTATTTTACATTGGGCAAGGTGAATTTTGGTGTGACATGGTATTAAATACCATATCACACATTGGGTAATTTTTTTGGGATTTATTGAGAAGGGAAAGTATTTATAAAGAATTATTTCTTGTTTCTGCCATTTAAGAAAAATGGCAATAGGAAATAATAAAGGATCTCAAAAATATTTAATTTTTATACGGCAAGGTATGGTATGATATATAGAACTCAATTGTGCATTGATTTGGCATGGATATTTGGAGAAAAAAATTTGTCTTTATAGACAAGGATTCTAGGGTTTTGTCAAAATTGCAAATTAAATAGTTTTATGATCCAAATAATTATGGGAATTATTTGGGTAATTATCATATCCAGGGTAGATGATGTAAACTTGATTTATACTCCATTCCCAACTTTGGTTTTGAATAAATATGGTGGAAAGGGAAGAAACTAGATTTAGGGGCATCTAGGGTTTTGATATTTTTATGCCATCTAAATATGGTTGGATTAGTGAGCTCAGAGCTCACCTTGATACAAGGGATATATGGATGGATAGATAAATTTATATAGATTATCATTATTCCAAGAGTTGGCCTTGGTTGTATTGGAGGTGATATAGGAGTGGTGGCAGACTTTGTTGAAAACAATGCTGCCATAACAAATGTGTTATGATGCCTGATAACCATGAGGGTTTAAGAAGTCCAGGGCTCCAATGGGAACAATTGAAGGATGTATTGATATACCATGGTTAGTATCTCATAACCATGCAAAGGGTTGGTCAAGGGGAGACGGCATATGGGTGTGAGATTCTTCCAAAGTAGGCAAGATGATAAGATTTGCAGAAAAGTTTATTATCTTGACTATAAAACCATCATGGATGAGTGGGAACCAGAATGTCTTAGACAAGGTAAAGAGTGGGATTTGGTAGTACTCATGATTTACTACAAGATTGTTCAAGTACATTCTCAAGAATACAGTTAGGTTAGGATGGGTGGAGTATCAAAGATTGAATCTAGATAAGGGTTTCAGACTTGGCCAAATTTGGCAGACTTGTGGATTTGGACTAGTATGGGAGAGGGAGACATTTGGAGAGGGGGAAAGGGTTTATACTTATCATCAAGTGGATGATATTGAAGTATAGATTAGGTAGAGGGGATCCATACTTGTATTTGGTCTTTGATGGGTTGGATGTCGATACAAAGGATTAGCTCAGGATTGATCTGGTTAAGTAGATTTGGGGTTCACTTGAGTGACTCGATGTAGATTGAGTTTGAGATACTTGGTTTGAGATTGATGATCTCAACTATTGGTTTGGTCCCTAAAGATGAGCTACTAGATTATCTCACTCTAGTTCCTAAGCAAACGAGGCAATCAGCAGATCAAGACAATTCATCTTACTAAACAATGAGATACTACTGAAGTTACCATCAAGTCTAACTTGAGTTAAGCATGGGTATTTTGAAAGGTTGGAATTTGAATAAGGTGAGATCCCTTGGTATCTCTACCAAGAGTAGAATTCAAGAAGATTTATAATAAGGTTTTGAAAAAACCTAGAGGTAAGAGTAGTTGAATGATCTGTCTTGAGAACATCAGGAGATTATATATAGGTATTCCATAGTTTTGTTAAATAGAAATTGATAAAGTCTTTTGTTTTTATCAAAATCATCTTGGCTCAGTTTTGAAATTCTAGAATATTTGAGAATATGAAAGATGAACCAAGACATCTCATTTGTAAAATAGCTATTGTCCAATAGTGTTGAGATAAGAAGTATTTCACCTAATCCACAATAAAGTTGCATGAACACTAGCAAAAAAGTAAGCAAACATTGCCACACTTAGTAAGAAAAGTTTTTGTTCCCCCTGATTTTTGCCTTTTTGACAAAAGATCAGGGTTGATGAAATTGGGATGTTACATTAACAACCATTGTCACCAATGATTCTTGCGCCGTATATTACGCATTAACCATGACATTTGGAATGGGATAGAGAAGTCAGCTGGATCTTCTTCCTTTCGCATATATCCGGATGCACAGGCCGTGGCTGGTATCCTTGTAGCGTGAAATAACTGGTAATTCGTAGAGGATATGCAGAATATGGGTGGGAACCCTCAATGTCCCATGGTAGTTCTGGCATCTGAACAGTCTGTACTAACCATTTCCATAATTCAATATGTGGGCATGGCATACACCAAGGAGACATGCGGGGTCACGAAGAAGGGCAGTGATTGGCTTGGATCTTAGGTTGGTCCTTAAACCATTGAAGTTTGAACAGGGACATACTCCCGTCCGTCCAACAAAGCTAAAGATCTCTCATGGGAAAAGTAACGCATATCTGCAGAGTGTAAGATATGTAACTTGTTACTCCCTATTCCGAGAAGGAGCTACGAACGCGACAGGAAAGGAACTCCATGAAAGTTCTGGTAAAACTGTGAAGGTTGATGGGCATAGATTTTTAGAATAAAAGCAACCTTTGAAGAAATATTTACGAAAACCTGCATTTCCTATGACCTATGGTATGTGGCTGTAGTTAGTGCATCATACACTCCTTTTTAGTGAACTTGCTGAGTATGATCATACTCAACGTATCTTCTTAACCCTTGCTATATTCTGAATCCAATACTGATGACATAAATAACAAATCATGCTTAAGGAATCATCATCAAAAGCTCAAGTCCTTCAATGAAGTCAAGAAAGTGAACATATACATCAACTAAAGTGAAGACGAAGTTGCTGATTAGATAGGAGTATAATCTGTAGCCATAGAACCTACTTCTGTAGAGTATTACAATAGCAGCAATGCAAGCCAAATAGTTTAAATACTAGTCTATTAGTATGATAGTTATAAGTTGTTATTTCTCGTTATTATTTGTAAGAAGTTTCATTCTCTCTCTTTAACCTAGAGTGTTCTCTAGATATTTTGTAAACAGTCGAGTTGTAACCTATAGTCATGTCTTGGACCTGTTGTGTTTCTGTTGTACCACTCCTAGGAATGTAATACTAGTGAACGGTGTTTCATTGGTGTTATGTCAACGACTATAGTGTACTAGATCATGAAGTGGTATGTTGGGTCACCACATCTGGTATCAGAGCATATTCTTTGACCTTAGGATTAAAACCCTTTTAGGAGATCTGTAGAACGGATAGTAACTATAGGATCCATCTTATCTAAACCAAATATTCTTATTACTTGTGATGCGTATCCACTTGAGGATAAAATTTTCACCATATTCTTAAATCATCTTTCTTAGGAGTAGTTATCCATATTTTCTCAGTATAGTACTAGATCGTAAAAGTTAGAACACCATTAAGATGTCTTAAGTAAGTTAACACATCAAATTAGATTTTGGCTAAGTTTTGGATGTTACATAAAGTAGTTCAAATGGTGTAGTCTAACCATATAATTCAAGTAAGACAGTAAAATCTTATTGTTAATTGATAACAATAAACAACATAATGGAGACCATTAGAGCATGTATAGTTGTAATGGGTTGTAAATCTTGTGGGATTCACTTGAGAATTCTGCGTGATCAAGTGGAATTTTGTTGAGAATTTATAATAGCACGATAAGAGAAGAGTCAGCATGGTGAGATTATCTCTTAAATCATGATGAATAGGTAAAACATAACAAGATCATGGTGGTATTAGCTCCGGAGCCAAGATATAAGTGTAAATGTGACAGGTACTTAGTAAATCCTCTTGGAGTAAAAGTAAGAAATAGCATGGTTGAACTATGATACAAGTCATAGGTGTCATAAATTCCAATAATATTTAATTTTAAGTGTTCAATAGAAACTTATTAGTCGTTTGGAGAGATCATGTGAGGTTAGTTTACTAAATAATGAAAGGTTTGTTATAGTGAGTCATTCCAAAAGTGAGGCAAAAATTTAGTCAAACCCAAATTGAAACCACTTTGCTTAAAATTATCCTGTTGCAATTGAGCAATTTGTGTAAATGTTGAGCCAAAGAGTAGTATGACCCTAAGTGCTAAGTATAACGATGAAAACCTATATTAGGAGGTGTCCTATACTACACAGCTAAGCCTGAATTCTAGAGATTCTATACTCAACTACTATATTACGAGCTTAGAATATTGTGTGCTATATGTACCACATTTGGACTTCTTTCTTTTTCTTAGATCTTCTTGATTGACTAGATCTGTACATGAAGTTTGACTTGGTGTGAAAATGCATGTTGCATCGTCAAGTTATTACTTGATGTTATAGACCTAGATAGAAAAGGGAATTCGTGTAAGGGAGTAACGAGTTCCAAAGACTAAGATGAAGAATTATATAAAGAGTGAAGCCAAATATAAGGAGTATAAACACAATTTGAAGGATAGATCAAGTTCAGATCATTATTAGTTAGTAATAAGAAAGAAGATTAGTGTAGAAAATTTATAGAACAACAAGAAGTGATGAACTTAAGTTTTCTCAAAGTAGGTGATGTTGCTAAGAAACAGATGAAGTAGTAATGACTCGATCATGGAAGTATCATGAATAGGTGCAAATAAGTAGTATTGGAACCAAACTGATATTCAATCTCTAACAATTCAGAGAGAATGCTGGTAGTACGTAGAAAAACCATAGGGTAATCCATACACACTAGGATGATCCACATCTTGTATTTGGTTGATTTAGTTAACCAGATCGTCTTATTATATCATAAAGAGCATAAAACTTGGACTAAGTTAAGAAAGACTTAAAGGAGTATGAAATTAAGGCGACTGTATTTTGAGACGCTTCATGAAATCAGACCTACCAAAGAGAGAATGTCCAAATAGTAAGTGAAAGGATAGTATGGACACCTAGAGGGGGGTGAATAGGTGCTACTTGAAATTTTCCTCTTTTTCAAATTAGGGTTTGACACAAAAGGTAAATTCTCTAGATTATGCAACTATGGTGAATTTAGGAGAAAGACTGAGTATATGTGGTGCGACTTTAGCAGCGATAGATGCAAGGTATAAGTGGTTAGTCTAGGAGGGCAAGTGGTGCCCAAGAGGGACACTTTTCGATACTTGGGATCAATGCTTCAAAGCAATGGTGGTATCGATGAGGATGTTAGCCATAGGATCATGGTAGGGTGGATGAAGTGCAGGGAAGCTTCTGGAATCCTATGTGACAAGAAGGTCCCACAAAAGCTAAAAGGTATGTTTTATAGGCGGCAATCAGACCTGCCATGCTTTATGGAGCAGAATGTTGGCCCACTAAAAAGCAACGCATCCAACAAATGAGTGTCGATGAGATGCGTATGCTAAGGTGGATGTGTGGCTACGCGAGAGGGTAGGGGTGGCGCCAATCGAAGAGAAGCTTGTCCAACAGAGATTAAGGTGGTTTGGGAATGTCCAACGGAGGCCACCAGAAGCACCGGTCAACAGTGGGATTCTAAGGGGTTTTGATAATGCAAAGAGGAGTAGAGGACGACCAAAGCTAACATGGGAGGGGGCGGTCAAAAGGTATATGAAGGAGTGGAATGTCCCTAGAGAGTTGGTTTTTGATAGGGCTGCATGGGAATCAGCAATCCGTGTGCCCGAACCTTGATTTACTTCTTTTGTTCTTTGTTCTTTGTTCTTTGTTCTGTGTTCTTTGTTCTTCGTTCTTGTTCTCTGTTCTTGTTCTTGCTCTTGTTATTTTTTACTTCCTTTTTGTCGCTAGTTCTTGATTGATTCTCTAGTTTCGGTTTGTGTTTCATAACTAGCCTAACCCAACTTGATTGGGACTAAAGGCTTGGTTGTTGTTGTTGTTGTATGAAACTATGGTGAATTTACCTATATGTCCACCTAGCACAACACTAAGCAAGAACAAGATAAGTAAAGTGCGGTAAAGGATAGATGTAACCAAAGTGGAGCAGGCAGAGAAACAAGGATTTGTTTCCCGCAGTTCATTGGGGAAGTACGTCTGCGTTTGGAGAGGGGGTGGTTTCAAACCACCAACTCCACGAGAGGCCTCCCTTGTTCTCCGATGAACCTCACCCCAACGGGTTCGATTCACCTCTTCCACTATATAGGCAACCTTCCAGGTGGAAGTTGACACCTTTACAACAAGTTCGAGGCACACATCCACAACTGAATAGGAGGCTGCCAAATACAAGAAAGCTGTCAAACGATTAAAGACTAGCTTGTAAGAACCAAATCAAGAGCTGTGGTTTCCAAAGAAACACTAGACAAAGGGGCCCTCAAGTAAATGAGGGGGAAATGAGGATCTCTCTTGGTGAAGCTATAGACCAAGGCCTCCTACTTCAATCCTCCAAAGATCAAAGACTTTGGATGGTTGGATGAAGAGATCTTGGAAATTTGGTGGCTCAAATGGAGGTGGTCTTCTTGAGTGGGTGGAGCGGCTTCCCAAGGTAGAAGAGAGGTCTATTTATACCCCTAGCAGTGCATCTGCCCATTACAACTTAATTGGAGCGATACTACCAGTACTTTGAGTGGTAGTAACAGAAACAACCGGTACTACCGGTCATATACCGGACGTATACTGGAAAGTCCCCACCTGAGCAACACAGCCACGGACTCCCCCGGTACAAGCTGAGCGGTGCTACCGCAAAGCGGTAGTACCGGACGTGGGCAGCCGTACTACTGGTCGGGGCGGCAGTACCGACTCGCGGTACCGGGTGAGATAGAAGGGTAGGAGAGGCTCGTCAATCCTTGCAGACTCGCTCGGTACTGCCAGCGCGGTACTAATGTTGGTAAGCGGTAGTACCGGTCCGGGAAACCGGTTTAGAGCAGTAGTGTCGGCTGGTGGTACCGGGTGAGACAGAAGGGTTGAGGGTCCTTTCCTGCCCTTGCATACTTGTCTGGTATTACCGAGCGGTACTATCGTTACTACCGGTTGGCAAAGGCAACAATGTCTTGCAAGTGTCCTTTGGGGGGAAACGAATGTCTTCTCCTAACCTATGGTACACTTAGCAAATGATTAGTCCGACATGTGTGTTATCATCAAACATCAAAACCACTTAGGATAGGAAATGTACTTTCAATCTCCCCCTTTTTGGTGTTTGATTACAACACACATTTGCATGATAATATTATGATAACGCTCACAGTTTGAAAAATAGAGATGGGCTCCCCCTAGATGAGTAGGATCAAAACTCCCCTCTATTTTACAAACAAACCAAGAGTGCAAAGAAAATGATAACTAAACTTGGAACTCATACCTTTGCACGATAAAATATGATGAGAGAGATATTTACATTGGATAAAAACATCATCACATAAGATGAATCCATATGAGAATAGTCATACACACATGTGATAGATCCACAAGATAACCACATAGTCTCAACATACATACCACTAATAGTTAGCACATAGATTTCACACATAATATGAAGAAAATAAAGTTCACAAGCGACTAAAGATCAAAGCAAGAACGAGCGTGTGACTTTCCCATGCAAATCCCGCAAGACTAAGGTGCATCTTCTCCCCCTTTGGCATCAATACGCCAAAAACGGACAAGAGCAAGACTAGCATCCCGAAGATCACTCCTCCACATCATCATCATAGTCACCCTCATGGGTCGGCGGAGCACAGAACGAAGAAGTGGCATCATCATCCCAGACGCTATGATTGGAGACCCATTGGTCTTCGGGGGTGATGTTGTTCTCCGACCCTTTGGAGACGGTCAAGCCTTGAGCTTCCATCAACTCTTTCTGACGAGCATAGGCTTTCTTGGCATACACATGAAACTCATACATGCTCTTCTGATTGTCAACCTGGAAGCAAAATACCTTTTTGAGATTGGATTCAATCCCTTTTGCCTAAGAGGGTTGGGCATGCTTGCAACGAGAGACCACATAATCTGCATCCCAGCCAGTATTTTCGTCTCCTGAATCCGTTTCAAGCACATTCCCGTATTCATCAACCTCATCACCCTACATATTGCGAGGTTTAGCATGATGCTTGATCATAAAAGCCTTGGGCTTGTGCACAACAAGATGACGAGAAGAGAGGGTCATAGCAATGGGAGGGCACTTGTAAATGATGAGTCCCATAATGTAGGGAGCAAATGGGGGTACCCTCCGAGAGTGTGCTGTAGCGACCATCTCATTCAAAAAAATCCATCACATCAAGCGGGGTGCCGGAATCACGGTTTATAAAGGTGTTGAACAAAAGATCTACCGTATATCCATGAATATGATCTTTGTTGCCCCACGAGGAGCAACGGTCTCACGGAAGATGTGGTAGAGGATATCATAGGTGGGGAGAAGATCCTTAATCTTACCAGAAACACCGCCACCTGAATATAGAGAGGATCAAGAACCTCCTTCTTCGAGGGATGATCACGCAAATGACAATGAAAGCCACAAGGGGTGTCATGGCCACGGTCATCATATCCAAACAAGTCCCCAAATTAAGCCAAGGTATCTTCCTTGGCAGCGCCTTAGGTCATCCAAGTGATTGTCCTAGCCATGTTCTTCGCGAAGTGGGTAGGGCCATAAAATTGAGTGATGAGGATAGGATCATAGTTTTGTGGGAATTCCATAACAGGAAGCAATCAAATTTGGGAGCAGATTTCCTTAGCCTCACAAAAGTAGTCAAGATTCTTTTACCAGATGGCCGATGTCAACCCACTGCTATGGCACAACCAATTGCACATTGTTCATAATGACATCATTAGACACACGCTCTTGGAAGTCAGTGTAGAACAGAATCTCCTCCCTGGACTCATCACGGTTGCACGTATAGGGATTCTCAGCCCGTAGGGAGTGGAACTCGGCATCAGAAATATCAAACAGCATCTTGGGCCCGTATGCCCCAGATGGCCCTGAGCTTTGACTCTTGGTGCGACCCGAGGGAGGGGGAGGAGGGGAGCACTGCCACGACCGGCAAACCGCTTGGAGGGCCCTCCACGACGACCTCGAGTGGCCTGAATCTTCGTGCAATTGTTGGGCTGGGGCATGACTTCTTCCTCGGACTCCAACTCTTCCTCCTCAATATTGTGTCGGGACTTAGAGCGTTTACGAGCACCCCCGTAACCACCTGCACCTGTGACATCAAGAGGGAGAACAACAGGAGGGATAAGGGCACAAGAACCCAAAAGAAGAGTTCCACAAAGAAGTCCAGGTTTCGATGAAATTTTGTTGTCAGCTGGGTCCTGAAGTAACGGAACCCTGGAGAGGTAGTACCAAAAAATATTCCCAGTACTACTGGTCAGGCGGAAACACGCGCAGATTCTGTAGAGCAGGACCAAAAATTGACAACAAAACTCCACAAAACGATGATTCCTTCGGGCAAGGAGTAGTTTCTAGCAAGATACACGTAGTACAACCTCAAATCAAGTGCTTTTGGCCATGAATCTAAGGGACCCTAGATCCAATGGAGAAAAACAAGAAGAAAAAGAAGGGGGCGGTTGTACCAGAGTCCATGGCGGTGGAGAAATATGGGGAGCCCACAGGGAGTCCAGATCTGGTGAAAGGAGGTGGCGACGGGGCTACAGCGGCGAGTTGAGTTCCGACGGTAGTGGAGGTAAGTGTGTGGGATGGGGGGGAAATGAGGTACTAAAGGGTGCCTTCCCCCTGAACCAACCTTTACCAGAAAACGCTGATCAGTAGTACCAGTCTTCCGACCTGTAGTACCGGTGACCGGTAGTACCATGACCTGATACGATAGTAGCACACCTTGGGCAGTTTCCAGGCCTCGACCTAGGAACTATCCCGGTCCAGTAGTACCACTTCTCATCCGGTAGTACCAGTTCCACCAGAATCATTAGCCAGGGACAAAGGAGGGGTTCTTGTGCGCATTACATGAGGGTTTTAAGGGGAGGTAGAATGGCTTAGGTTGAGACTATCAAATTCGTAGGGACACATGCACTCTAAATAGGGAAAATATAGCACAAACGAAATGAGAGTGCATGTCTCTAAGATTCAAACCTAACAACAAATGACAAACACAAGGAAGTGCCAACCTCTCAAATGTGAGAGGGCGGTGGCCTAGGCCACCATGTTTGAGTATACTTGGCTTGGCACCACGAAGATATATCTTGGGTCCATTACCGAAACTCATCATTGAAGATCACATATCACAAAATTATATTAAGAGGACTAATTTTTATCACTTTGGGAATAATGGGGGAGGAATATTCCAATCAATTAGGGACACACTACCCCTATATCCATGCCTACACCTAAACCAAACAAGATTCAAGATATATGTGAGTATACAAGGTGATCAAGTCAAGCTCCTTGAATCTATGATATTTAGTTCATTGCTCAAATAGCAAAACCTTGCTTAATCAAGTGGCTTCGTGAATATGTCAGCAAGTTGGTCTTTGGTTGACACATAGGATAGATCAGTATCACCTCAAGCAACATGGTCTCTAATGAAGTGATGACGAATCTCAATATGCTTTGTCCTTGTATGATCCACCGGATTGTAGGCAATCTTGATAGCACTTTCATTTTTACATAGAAGAGGCACTTTGTCACAATGGACACCATCCTTTAAAGTTTGCCTCATCCATAGAAATTGAGTACAAGCACTAGCAGTTGCCACATATTCGTCTTCGGCGGTGGAGAGAGATATATAATTTTGCTTCTTAGAAGACCAACACGCCAAGGACCTACCAAGGAATTGGCGAGCCCCATAGGTTGATTTCCTATCATCCTTATCACCAACCCAATCCAAATCCGAGTATCCACAAAGAGATAATGTTGATCCCCTAGGATACCAAATACCATAGTTTGGGGTATGTACCAAATATCGGAAGATTCTCTTGACCACCATCAAATGGCTTTCTTTAGGATCCACTTCATATCTTGCACACACTCCTACACTTAACACAATATCGGGTCTAGATGCACAAAGGTAAAGAAAAGAACCAATCATAGACCGATATACCTTTTGATCCACATCTTTACCATTTGGATTTAGTTCAAGATGAGTCTTGGTTGCCATGGGAGTAGGAGCTCCATTTAGATCTTTCATGTTGAATCTCTTGAGCATGTCTTGAGTATACTTGGCTTGGTTGAAGAAAGTTCCTCCTCTTATTTGCTTGATCTCAAAGCCAAGAAATACTCTCAATTCTCCCATCATAGACATCCAGAACCTATTAGTCAGAAGCTTTGATAATTCATCACTAAAAGCTTTGTTATATGAGCCAAATATAATATCATTAACATATATTTGGCATATAAAAAGCTCAACAGTGACCTTCTTAGTAAAAAGAGTGGGACCGATTTTCCCAACCTCAAACCCACGGCCTAACAACGACACTCTAAGGTGCTCGTACCACATGCGTGGGGCTTGTTTGAGACCATAGAGCTCCTTATCAAGTTTGTAGACATGGTTTGGGAAGTTGGGATTCTTGAACCCCAGGGGTTGGTTTACATATACTAACTCATGCAATGGGCCATTTAGGAATGCACTTTCTACATCCATTTGTTGCAATTTAAAGTTATGATGTTCCGCATAAGCAAGAAGGATACAGATGGACTCAAGGCGAGCTACGGGTGCATATGTCTCTCCATAATCAATGTCTTCAATTTGATAGAACCCTTGTGCAACCAATCTTTCCTTGTTCCTCACAACAATTCCATGGTCATCTTGCTTGTTCTTGAATTTCCACTTGGTTCCTATAACATTGCGGCAATATTTTGGCTTTTCAACTAACTTCCAAATTTTGTTTCTCTCAAATTTGTTGAGATCTTTATACATTGCCTCCAACCATTTCGAATCTTTAAGAGCTTCCCATACTTTATTTGGCTCCACCATGGAAAATGTGAGCTTGGTGTTCACCAAAACTCTTCAATTGAGCTCTAGTGGACATTCCTCATCTTAGATCCCCAACCACATTCTCAAGGGTGTGGTCTCTTAATTCCAACATTCTATCCACTCTAGCTTGGCGACGAGTTTCGATCTCCTTGTCGTTTCTTGTGGGGATCTCTTCATCATTTTGGTCCTCGTCTTGACCAATAACTTGATCTTGATCATCATTGAAATTACTCTCCTCATCAAGAGGAAAAGATTGACCTTGGTCTTGATCAGGCACACTTCTAGACAGGCATTGAGCTGATCTTATGGCTGATTCTACAGATCTTCCTTGTACAATAGACTGAGCAGAACTGACCAATCTGGTAAATGGAAACTCATGATCCTCCCGACAAGAGGTTTCTCCTTGATCAACTTGTTGAGGGTCCACAACTTTTCTTTGTCTTGGGTCATTGTCTTCCTCAACAGTAGGAGCTTGTTGATGTTGTGAATATGAGGGCTCCACTTGAGTAGAGCATAGTTCTTCTTGATCCACCACAAGGGGTTCCTCAACAGGGCAGATGAATCCTGCACCCATTGTTCCTATGGCATCCTGAGGCATTTCATCATATCCATCACAAACATCAACACGCCCCCGTTGGGGACCATCATATTATTCCAAAACCACACTACAAGATTCTATGACAATTCCGGAGAGCTTATCATACATTCTATAAGTGTGGGATTCGAGACCATAACCAAAAAAATACCCTCTAATGCTTTGGAATCAAATTTGGACGAACGAACACCCTTTATGCGATAAAAACACTTATAGCCGAACACCCGGAAGTATGAAACTTTGGGCTTTTTACCGATAAGAATTTCATATGGAGTCTTGATCAATTATTTGTGGAGGTAGAGCTGGTTTGATGCATGGTATGCGGTGGACATTGCGTCCGCCCAAAAATTGTATGGAGATTTAAACTCCACCAATATGGTCCTAGCCATATCAATAAGAGGCTATTTCTTCCTGTCAGCTACACCATTTTGTTGAGGGGTATATGCAGCGGAATATTAGTTTTTTATCCCCTCATCTCTAAGAAATCCATTCAAGGTGTAGTTCTTGAACTCAGTGCCGTTGGCACTCCTTATTATCAACACAGGGACATTGTGTTAACATTGTGCCATGTTGATGAAGTCGATGAGGTTTTCTTGGGTCTCACTTTTCATCTTGAAGAAATATACCCATTGATGTCTACGCACACTTCTATTCTTGTAGACAGTATTGGGCCTCCAAGTGTAGATCTTTGTAGAATAGCAGCAAGTTTCCCTTAAGTGGATTACCAAAGGTTTATCGAACTCAAGGAGGAAGTGGTCAAAGGTATCCCTCTCAAGTAACCCTGAAATCAAGATACAAGAAGTCTCTTGTGTCCCGAACACACCCAATACATTTGTCAGGTGTATAGGTGCACTAGTTCGGCGAAGAGACACTAAAATACAAGTAGTATGGATGATTATAAGACAACGGTGCCAGAAAAGAGCTTTACGGGGAGGAAGAGACTAAAGGCAATCTTAAATAAAGATGGAAGCAAGCAAACATGTAATAGGTCTAGTTGTAAACGGTGTTTCAATGCTTAGAAACAAGGACTAGGGATCATACTTTCACTAGTGGACACTCTCATATAAATATCTTCTCTTCATGATTCTATTCTGAACTACTCTCCGGTTGGATAACTCTAATCCATGGTAGGGTTATAACAGCAATACTTAAAGTTCGCATTCCCCATCTAGATAACCCCACACTATTACCTTGAGCGCTAGATGGTTCCAACAAACACCACAATTTCATTGAGACAACCAACTCAAAATATAACTCATGACAAGTATTTATGTAATCTTTAGCCTAAGTGCCACACGGTGTGCACACTGTCACCTTCACACATGTGGGGATAGCCGGAGATTAATTAAAGCACTTGAGTAGCAGAGTAGATCTACTTGATTACAAAGCTCTTTATCATAATAAGATCACACGTAGAGAGAGAGATGAACACATAGCTACCGGTAGAGCCCTTAGCCTGGAGGGAGAACTACTCCCTCCTCACCATGGGAATCAGCAACAGTGATCGAGATGGCGATGGAGTCGATGGGGATGGCTCCTGGGGCCATTCCCCGTCCCGGCAGGGTGCCGGAACAAAGACTTCTATCCCCCAAATCTCCCTTTCGGTTGCGGCGGCGATGCGGACCTTTTCGTGTATTTCTGATCACGTTAGGGTTTATGTCTCGGGGAGACATATAAGTAGGCGAAATGGCAAGGTCGGTGGAGGGCCAGGGGGCCCACACGATGTGGACGCGCGACCATGGGGGCACGCCACTGTATGGTGTAGCCGCCCTGGTGCCCTCCTCCGTCTCTCCTTCGGGCTCAGTGTCGTGTCGGGTAAAATATCTACTTTGGCTTTTGTTCCGTCCAATTCCGAGAATATTTCTTTTCTAGCTTTTCTGAAACCAAAAACGGTAGAAAACAGGCAACTGGCACTACAGCATCTTGTCGATAGGTTAGTTCTAGAAAATGTATAAAAATACCTCAAAGTGTAGACAAAGCATAAGAAAGTTGATACAAAAAAAGCATGGAGCATAAAAAATTATAGATACATTTACGATGTATCAAGCATCCCCAAGCTTAACTCCTGCTCATCCTCGAGTAGGTAAGTGATAAAAAGAATAATTTTTGAGGTGACATGCACCATCAAAATCTTGATCAAACATTTTGCAAAAAATTGAAAGCTAGGATCAAAGTATTCTAAACATGAACATGAAATATGAAGTTCTGACAATAAGACATAGCAACTATGTTGCAACATGAAAGGATACAAACAACGATCATGAATAACTATGCATTGAAAGACGTTTGTTCGTTTCACATATATAAAACATAGCATAGTGGTATTCAGCTTGTCCCTCATGGAGTATCAAAACATAAATGCATAGGGCACTTTCAAAGTTCATAAGGGTGACTAGATACAAATAGTTTAATAACGAGCAATATCAACATTATGAATCAATCAATAAGTTTTGGGACAATGCACAAAAAACTAAGAATGACAACTATGCTCTCTTAATTGGTGCATAAAGATAGAAGGTGGAGACTCAATATAAAAGTAGGAAGAAAGGCCCTTCACAAGGAAGCAGGGATTTCAAGTTTCATAAAGAGCTTCCATAAATTATGGTACTTGTTAGCTTTCAGCTCTCATTGCCCCTATCATAAGCATCTTGAAGTGATTAAGGTTAAAGTGAACAAAGTATGGAGTATATGCTTGACAAAATATAAGTTGGCAATCTCATGTCCCTTGAGTATGAGGGTCATTCCTCATGCTACTCAACTTTAGTTACCAGTAAGTTCTTGTCATTGTAAGTATATGTGTATCATAGAGAACCGCCAATGCAGCTACCCCATATCAAAATGACAAGGCAACAGACAGTGAGCATCTCAGCAATCATTTTATTTACCATGAGAATGGTGCATATCTTTTTTCGCTCTTTTTTTTGTATATATTTTTTTCTAAGGATGCTTCATGGATTGCTCACTATGGTGTGATGCTGCAAGTTTCCACCATGATTAGGCATGGCTTAGGCTAGCGGCCCAGACGTTTCTCTAACACATATACATAACTCGATGGACTTACAAGCTCCCCTTTTATTTATAACCGCCAACATCCATAAACAAAAGAGCATGATATCAACTGGGTAGATATTTACAGGTGTTGAAAGTGTTCCTCGTGACAGCACGGTTCTGCTAATTCCAAAAATTATAAGTGCAAGCATATAGAACATAGATGACACAATGGTTCAAGTTTATTAGGGGCAAGAAAAATAAATTGTGCCATCAAGTTTGTGAGAGATTTAATCACTAATTTTAACATAACAAGTTTAATTTGGAAGATAGATGAAACAAGAATATACTTGGAATGGTGTAACACACTATGCATAGGAATTTATACTGAACTCTTTGGAATAACTTGGTTTCTTGGGAGTTGGATGCACGAGTAGAGATCATACTCAGTACAAGTGGAGGCTAGCAAAAGACTGGGAGCGACCAACTAAGATAGCAATAATAGCCTTAATCATGCAGAGCGACAAAACATTATTAATCAAAGCATAAACTGGTACCACAAGTAAAAAACTAAATGATCATAGAGTCTAAGGTGACTGGTTCATAGTAATAACATGGTGTGAGCATGTGCCAAGTCAAGCCAAACAAAGCATCAAAGGAGAATACCACAATATTATTCTTTTGTATGCTAAAATGACACATGATTCTTGCAAGGCACATTAAGCAATCTCAATTGTTTGGAACAAGTCAAGATACAGCAATAATCACTAAGCATAATGTCAAAACAACATATAGCATGACATGATAAAGTCTAAGTCACAATCAAAACAAGCTCCCTTTTGTACCACTATAAGCATGAAACTTTCTACTCTTTTCGAACACCGAACGACTTATTTGAAGTAACTCACAAAGATAATAATCAATAAATAATAATGATCTCGTCTCACAAATCCACAAAGAATAACTAAAAATTTCTAAGCTGAAAGCACAAGAAAACTAAGGCTAAACAGAGTGCTAGCAAAAGAGAACACTCACAAGAGAATGAAAACTAGAGTGTTCTAGGCAATGAAAACAGAGTGTGTCTCTCTCCAAAATAAGTGTGCTGGGATCCAAACAACTTATTGCAGAAAACCAAGCAAAATAAAACTAAAAACAAAAACAGAGATGCTCCAGGAACAACACAATAGTGCATTAAACAATAAAATGAAGTGTCTAGAAAGAGACCTGAGATTTTATTGATTAACAAGGGGATGCCTTGGACATCCCCCAGCTTTGACGCTTGTAACTCTTTAATATTTCTTGGGGTGATAAGGGTGGCATCCTCAAGCTTGATCTTTTGTCCATTCTTCATGTCATTATATCATTCTTTCCCTACACTTGAAAATTTCCTCCATACAAAACTTCACACAATCTTCATTAGCAACATTAGTGCATTCAAGATAATAAACCTTTGGGTTTAGTTTCAACACAGAAAAACCATCATTAAAAACACAAGCTACTGTAGCAATTCCTTTAAAAATCTCAATTTACCAAAGAGAACTCAAAAGGAAATCGATAAGAGGCAAATGCAAATAATGACAGAATCTGTCAAAACAGACTAGTAGGTAAAAACAATTTTTTTTCGAAGACCTTATGTTGCTCAAATCAAAAAGTGTTAAACTAACCAAAGTTATATAACAACCTGGGGAATTTACTTAAAATATTACAGCTCAATCCGACATATATATATTTTTCACGAATTTTTATAGTGAAGCACAAAAATCTGTTTTGGGACAGCAACTTCCCCAAATCTTACTTCTCTCTCATTAGAGGTTATTCTTGGCACAAAAACCACACAAAAAGGATAAGGAGAGGTTATTACAGATGTAATAACTTCCAAGACTCAACAAAAGAAAAACCTACTAAAATTTGGGTTATCTCCCAATTAGTACTTTTCTTTAACGCCTTTAAGTTAGGCTTGATAATTTCGATGATGCTCACATAAGAAATATGAACTGAAGTAAAAGAGAGCATCAAGAAGCAAATTCAAAACACATTTAAGTCTAAACCACTTGCTATGAAAAATAATCTTGTAAATAAACAAGTCATGAAAGCACAAAGCAACAAGCATAGGAAAGCAAAACAAGTGCAACTACAAAACATTCAACATAAAGAGGGGAACTTAATATTATTGAGATGCATAAAACCATGTTTCCCTCTCTCATAATAACTTTCATTAGCAACATGAATAAAATTAACAATATAACTATCACATAAAACATTCTTATCATGAGCCATATGCATAAAATAATTATTACTCTCCACATAAGCATAGTCATTCTTATTAATTGTAGTGGGAGAAAATTCAACAAAATAGCTATCACTGTTATTCTCATCACCATAATCATAAAATATAGGAGGCATATTGTAATCATAATTAATTTTATCCCCAATAGTAGGTGGACTGAAAATTTCATAATCATCATACATTGGAGGTATATTATCATCATAAGCAATAGAATATCTGTCTTCCAAAGTGTGTTAATTTGTAAAGATATCATCATTGGAAGGAACATGGATAGTACTAATAGTACAACAATTATTAATATCATCATTTTCAGAATTGGTACCAAAGAGTTTTTGAATATCAAAAGTAGTGTGCTTTTCCCAATCATGATCACTACTATAGGTTACAGGCATAGGAACATTATCTAGTTCAGACTCATCAGCAAAAACTATAATAGGAGCAACATGCTTAGGGGAAGATACTATTTCCTCTCTCCTTTTACTCATCTTATTCTTCTCCTCTTTAGGAGGGAGAGGCTTGAAAGGAAGCTTCTCCACATACCCTGGTTTATTGTTAGAGACAATTGGAGAAACATTGGAGGATTCCTCCTTTTCATTAATAAGAATAAAACACATATTTGTCCTGTCATATTTTGGTAAAATATCATCTTTTATAATATTTTGTATGTAGGTATTTGCATGGCAGTTTTCAACACAATAAAGATGACAACCATGCATGACTCTATTCATATCAAAAGTACTCATGTCTACCAAAGAAGCTTTTCTTCATAACTCTTCACACCCAAAAAATAATGTAAGTTCATCAAGTTTATTATTAGTGATCACATTATCACAATACGAACTTGCAGGATTATAATGGCCTGAGCATTGAAAATTGAAATGACCCACTTCAAAGCAAAGTTCACAAATAAAAGGATAGAGGGAACAAACTTTTTTACCAAGATCATTTAGAGCCTTATACCATGTTCTAGTTTTTTCATTCCAGTGGGTGATACAATTTTCTTCTTCAATTTGATTCTTTTCACAAGGTCTATGTATTCCACAAAAATTAACATTTTTATAATAAATAGTACTTTCAGAAGTTTGAGCATGTTTATTGCAATCATTAATAATAGTTTCATTTTTCATGCAAGTTTCTTTAAAAGGTTCATGATACATGTCCCACTTTTCTTTAGGAGTATTAATATGGGAAGCAAAGGCTCTACCATATTTAACAAGTATTTGAGGATCAAGACCATATTTAGTACTAAGCTCTTGAAAATCAGCAGTTTCAGCGAAAGACTTAATGCAATCATACTCATAGTTTATACCTGGTTCTTTACCTTTGTCGTTATCCCAATATTCGGTATTACTTTGAATTGTTTCAAGAAGATCCCACTTAGATTTGATCTCCTTACTCGTGAAGGATCCCTCTGAACAGGTATCTAGATAGTCCTTGTAATGTCCTGAAAGCCTTGCATAAAAATTATTAATAATAATATTACTGGGGAGCTCATGAATGGGACATTTGAGCATTAGTGACTTCAGTCTCCCCATGCTTGGGCAATACTTTCTCCATCATGAGGATGAAAATTATAAATATAATTCCTATCTTTATGAATTTCATGAGGAGGATAAAATTTAGAGTAAAAGAGAGATTCAAGTTCCTTCCACTCCAAATGATGAGGATCATCTAGTAGCTCATACCACTCCTTTGCTTTGTCCTTAAGTGATAAAGAGAATAGCTTCCTCTTAACTTGGTCCATTGAAATACATGCACACTTGAACAACTCGCATAATTCATGTATAAAGAGTAAATGATCACCAGGATGGACAGTTCCATCTCCAAAATAGTAGTTATTCATAACATGTTCAAAAATTTCAATAGGTATTTTAAAAGGGACACTTTCAGTATGTGGATTTAAAATATCACAAGTATCATTAGAATTACCACATATGGGAGATAAAGTATCATAAGAGCAAATTTTCTTCCCTAAAGTTGGGGGACTAAAAAGATCTTTTTCATAAAAACTAGCTTCCCTAAGCTTAGACGTTTCCATAGCATTAGGAACAATGGTGTTCAAAAAAATTCATACTAATAACATTGCTATTATCATGCAAAGAAAGTTCCTTATGTTTTTTAATTTTCTTTTCAGACCATTTATGTTCTAACTCAGGAAAAAGAGTAAAAAGCTCTCTAATTTTTGTTGTTGTTTTCCATTAAGCCTAACTAGTGAAAATAAAAACAAGAAACAAAAAGATATAATTGCAGAATCTAAAGGAAATAACTTTGAGCAATCACACACTAGCAACAGTACTAGAAGATAACTCAGTAGCTAGAGGATGTGAGCACCTTTTACCTTACCTCCTAGGCAACGGCGCCAGAAAACAGCTTGATGTCTACGCACACTTCTCTTCTTGTAGACAGTGTTGGGCCTCTAAGTGCACAGTTTTGTAGAACAGAAGCAAGTTACCCTTAAGTAGATTACCCAAGGTTTATCAAACTCAGGGAGGAAGTGGTCAAAGGTATCCCTCTCAAGAAACCCTGCAATCAAGATACAAGAAGTATCTTGTGTCCCCAACACACCCAATACATTTGTCAGGTGTATAGGTGCACTAGTTAGGCGAAGATACAGTAAAATACAAGTAGTATGGATGTTATAAGACAATGGTGCCAGAAAAGAGCTTGACAGGGAGGAAGAGACTAAATGCAATCTGAAATAAAGATGGAAGCAAGAAAACATGTAACATGTCTAGTTGTAAATGGTGTTTCAATGCTTAGAAACAAGGCCTAGGGATCATACTTTCACTAGTGGACACTCTTATATAAATATCTTCTCTTCATGATACTACTCTGAACTACTCAATGTTGGACAAATCTAATCCATGGTAGGGTTATAACAACACTCCTTAAAGTTTGCATTCCCCATCTAGATAACCCCACACTGTCACCTTGAGCGCTAGATGGTTCCAACAAACACCACAATTTCATAGAGACAACCAACTCAAAAATAACTCATGACAAGTATTTATGTAATCTTTAGCCTAAGTGCCACATGGTGTGCACACTGTCACCTTCACACACGTGGCGATAGCCAGAGATTAATTAAAGCACTTGAGTATCAGAGTAGATCTACTCAATTACAAAGCTCTTGATCGAAATAAGATCACGCATAGAGAGAGATGAACACATAGCTACCGGTAGAGCCCTTAGCCTCGAGGGATAACTACTCCCTCCTCATCATGAGAATCAGCAACGGCAATGGTGATGGCAGTGAAGTCGATGGAGATGGCTCCGGGTCAATTCCCCATCCAGGCAGGGTGCGGGAACAGAGACTATGTCCTTCGAATCTCTCCTTCGGTGGCGGCGGCACTGCGGACCTTTTCCTGGATTTCTGTCCGCATTAGGGTTTACGTCTTGGGGAGACATATAAGTAGATGAAAGAGCAAGGTCGATGGAGGGCCAGGGGCCCACACCATGTGGCCACACGGCCAGGGGGGCCGCTCCATCATATGGTGTGGCTTCCATGTTGCCCTCCTTCATCTCTCCTTCGGGCTCCGTGTCGTGTCGGGTAAAATATCAACTTTGGCTTTTGTTCCGTCCAATTTCGAGAATATTTCTTTTCTGGATTTTCTGAAACCAAAAACAGCAGAAAACAGGCAACTGGCATAGTGTCATCTTGTCAATAGGTTAGTTCCACAAAATGTGTAAAAATACCTCAAAGTGTAGACAAAGCATAATAAAGTTGATACAAAACAAGCATGGAGCATCAAAAATTATAGATACGTTTATGACCTATCACCCATGTATATCTTGAGAATTCATCAGCAATCAACAAACAATATTTATTCCTAGCAAGACTTGCATGAGATGGAGGACCAAGGAGATACACATGAAGGAGGTCCAAGATCCTCTTGGACTTGATGTAGTTCTTCGGATTGTGGGGAGAATGATGCATCTTTCCTTCGACACAAGCCGTGCATACATGATCTTTGGCAAAAAAAACATTTCCTTTTAGTCCAACAATATGGACATCCATGTGGAGACTTTTCAAAGTTCTCATGTTGACATGGGCTAGACGGCTATGCCATAACCAACCCACATCGGCCTTGCCGAATAATTATATCACACTTGTAGTGGTTTTCCCCAACAAGTCCATCACATACAAGTCATTTTCAACGTACCCAAAGAAAGCGACCTTTAGAGACTTGCTCCACACGAGGACCACAATATCATTATCAATAAGGACGGCAAAGCCCATTTTTCCAAGAGCACGGACTTAAAGTAAATTATAGCCAAGGGTCTCAACAAGCATGACGTCCATGAGTGTAGTATCGTGGGCAACCACAACCTTGCCGAAACCCATTACCTTAGACTTTGACTTGTCGGCATATGTCATGGATATTTGATCATCATTTGGTCTCAACTCCTTGACAATAGATTTGCTTTCGGTCATATGACTTGTGCATCCACTATCAAGCACCCACTTTGACCCTCCGGAATCATAGGTATACAAAAGATCAAACTAGTTTTTAGGTACCCATTTTTCAATGGGTTCTCTTTTGTTAGCAACAAGTGTCTTGGGATCCCAAATGGACCAAGCAATATGACCATCAAGCGGTCCAACATATTGCTCATAAACATCACCATAATAATCACGCATTAAGACATAGTGACAGTTAGCACTTCCCACAAAATCATCATGTGACATAGTTTTGCCACCTGTGGTCTTACTATCCACAATGACCTTTTCTTTGGCTTGTGTGAGCTTTGCCTTCTTCTTGTCGTTGTTCTTCTTATTGGCTTTGGAGATGAAGCCAATGCCGCCTTCTCATCATTTTGCCTTTTCTTACTCAAAAGGTCATTAATGGAATTGTTTCCTTTTGGAAAGGTGGCATTAGCAAGCTCCCGTTCAACCTAGCATTTTCTTCAAGAGTATTTGTACTACTAGAGGGAATGAAATTACTAGGTGAAGCAATATTAGTCAATTGAGTTTGAAGTTTTTCATGAGACTTTGTGAGTAACAAGAGATCACTTTCGAAGGCCTTGTGAGCCTTCTCAAGCTTCCTAAAGTCCTCGGCAAGTTTTTCATGAACAACAACAAACTCAATCTTTTCCTTTTTAGCTTTTTTATATTTAGCAATGGAATGGTCACAATCCTTGATGAGTTTATTAATAATTAAATCATTTGCCACATCAAGACCTTCAATTTTTCTTTCAAGAGACATCCTAGTCTCTTGCTCTTCTTCTAGAGCATTATTTAGTCCGTCCACCTCAAGCATGTGATCTCTTCATAGTTTACATCTTTCATAAAGAAGCTCTCGTCTGTGAGAAAGTGGGCTCAAGAGGTTCACAAAATGCTTCTTTTGTTCCCCTTGTAAGTTAGTCATAAACACATCAAAACCAACTAATTCCTATTTGACCTCAAGTGATATTTCCTCATCAAGTTCATGATAAATCAAAGAAGAGGGGTGAGGAGATGATGATACCTCTGTTCCTCTTGCCATAAGGCAAGTGACGTTCTTTTTGGAGATATCCTCATTTGGAGAGTCGAAGAGGAGATCATAGGAGTAGAAGTAGTAGCAAGAGCAGCCACACCACTTGATGTTTTCTCTTCCTCATTTTCATTGTCGGAGTAGAATTCTTCATTTTTTGGTGGGATTCTTCTTAATGAAGGGTTTCTTGAATGGAGCCTTGGAGTTTTTCTTTAACACAAGTTTACCCCCATGATCTTCTCTTTTCTCATAGGGACATCCGCTACAAAATGGTAGCGATCACCACAATTGAAGCAAGTTCTCAATTTTGAGCCATAGTATCTTTTCCCATTCGGGTGGCTTCTTCGTTGCATCTCCATCTTGACCTTCGTGGGGTGTTTCCAAAAGTTTATTGCATAGAAGGCCATATACTCACCATGAGCAACGTTGACATCATCGGGGTGGCTCATATACAATCCTTCATTACCCTATTCTTCATCCACATACTCCACTACTTTAGCCTTTAAGGCAATGTTACTCCCACTGCTCATTCCAATAGCTCGAGCATGGGCATCTTTGTCTTTTTTGGCAGCAACCTTGAAAGTGGACATATATTGCATAACTTAATTGGAGGTCATGAGATGGTATTTGTGTCTTCCTTGTAGACTCTTCAAGTCAGTGGGCTCAAAGGGCATGAGTGCACTCACATATTTCCTTTTAATCCATGCATCATCCACATGTGAGGCACCCACATTCCTAAAGGCGGTGGAAGTGGACTTGAGACTTCGATACATGTCTTCATGATATTCACCATCCTTCATATAGATGCCTTCGGCTTCATTGCTCTGTGCATCATACCGTTTTCTTCTCATGCTCTCATTTCCAACATATAGCTTAGTGAGAGCATCCCAAGCTTCCTTGGGGTGTTGCGGGTAATCTTTTGCACCTAGACCTTGTTGAATCATGTGCAAAGCGGTGGCATTGAGTTGGCTATTAACAACTTATCTTCTTGTTAAGTTGGTTGGATCCATAATTTAGAGTCCTTCTTCAATGATTCTCCACAATTCATTGCAAGAGCTGTGCACATGAGATTTCATTAATGATTGTCATTGATCAAATGAAGTTTCAGCTAGCTTAGGTGGGTCACCTCTATTGGTCATATGTGGGCGAGGGATAGGTGGGTAGGGAGAGTACCAATTGGGAAAGTCATGGTGCTCTCCCTTCCCGTTATCCTTTTTCGTGGAGGGATTAGTGTTGTCACGATTATCCCCCACCACCACAACTGCGGGTGATGCCGAGGCATTCACCTTTGGTAATGGTGGAGCTTCCTCAAGAGGATGGGGAGGAGGTGAGGCCAATTTATCCTTAACAAGTTCCTCAAGAAAGTCATGCAACTGTTTAATTTCGTTGCCTAGGGAAGAGCTCAATCTTGATTCCAATTTCTTGAGATCCTCCATGGACACCATGGTACTAGCCTCACTCCCTCCTCCATCTTGGCTACCCATATAATCTTAGGCGGTAAAGCCCTAATAAAGATCCGAGGCTCTGATACAAATTGAAAGGATCGTATCGGCACCTAGAGTGGGGGTGACTAGGTGCTACTTCAAATTTTACTATTTTTCAAATTAGGGTTTGACACAAAAGTTAAATTCTCTATATTAAGCAACTATGGTGAATTTACCTATATGTCAACCTAGCACAACACTAAGAAAGAACAAGATAAGTAAAGTGCAATAAAGGATAGAAGTCACCAAAGTGTAGCACACAGAGACAAAAGGATTTGTTTCCCGCAGTTCCTTCCTTTTGAGGGGAAGTACGTCTGTGTTTGGAGAGTGGGTGGTTTCAAACCACCAATGCCACGATAGGCCTCCCTTGTTCTGCAATGAACCTCACCCCAACGGGTTCGATTCACCTCTTCGACTATATAGGAAACCTTCGAGGTGGAAGCTGGATCCTTTACAACAAGTTCGAGGCACACATCCACAACTGAATTGGAGGCTCCCAAATACAAGCAAGCTGTCAAACAATCAAAGACTAGCTTGTAACAACCAAATCAAGAGATAGGGTTTCCAAAGAAACAATAGAGCAAGGGGCCCTCAAGTAAATGAGGGGGAAATGAGGATCTCTCTTGGTGAAGCTATAGATCAAGGCCTCCTCCTTCGATTCTCTAAAGATCAAAGACTTTGGATGGATGGATGGATGAAGAGATCTTGGCGATTTGGTGGCTCAAATGGAGGTGGTGTTCTTGAGTGGGTCGAGCGGATTCCCAAGGTAGAAGAGAGGTCTATTTATACCCCTAATAGTGCATCTGCCTGTTACAGCTTAACCGGAGTGGTACTACCGGTACTTTGAGCGGTAGTACCGAAAAAACCGGTACTACCAGTCAAATACCAGACGTGATACCGGAAACACCCCACCTAAGCAGCATATCCACGGACTCCCTCGGTACAAGCTGAGCGGTGCTATCGCAAAGCGGTAGTACCGGACATGGTCAGCAGTACTACCGGTCAGGGCGGTCGTACCGGCTTGCGGTACCCGGTGAGACGGAAGGGGAGGAGAGCCTCGCCAATCCTTGCAGACTCGCCCGGTACCACCGGAGCGGTAGTACCGGTTCGGGAAACTGGTACTACCGGTCAGAGCGGTAGTGTCGGCTCGTGGTACCGGGTGAGACAGAAGGGTTGAGGGGCCTTTCCTGCCCTTGCAGACTTGTCCGGTACTTCCGAGCGGTACTACCGGTGGCGAGCGATACTACCAGAATAAACTTCCGGTACAACAGGTTAGCAGAGGCAACAATTTCTTGCAAGTGTCCTTTGGGGGAATGAATATCTTCTCCTAATTAAACTTGTGGTACACTTAATAAACGATTGGTCCGACATGTGTGTTATCATCAAACATCAAAACCACTTAGGATAGGAAAATGTACTTTTAGTAAGTAAGACAAAAAATGTTGAAAGATTCATTTCGGAGATCCTCAATGTGTGGGTTTACCGTAAGTTCTTTCGTGAAACCTTAAATAGGTAAAATACAGCTGGAAGGGACCAACATTTTAGTTATCGAGACCATTAGGAAACCCCAAGGGGAGAGTAAACAATAAAAATGTTAGTATTGTTGTCTGACTCTTTGAGTAAAGGTTGGAGTGGAAGTACTAAACTATGACAACATTAAGCCTTATTTTTATAAGGTTATAAGGAATCATCATAGAAGTACTCTTGGAAGTATGTGAGGATGAAGGATTGAAAGAGATAAAGTATATTAACTTAAGTGGATTAGTCCTAAGGGAGACTCCGATAGAAATGAACTAAATGTATTCAAAACAAATCTTCAGAAGGGCTACAAGTATAAAACATGTTATAACAAACCCCAAATGTAATATTTTGGCCACAATGATTGACTAAGGGATTTTAAAACCCTATTCCAGTGAGACTCCCTAGACCTTACATAGTATATAAAAGAAATGTCAATGATCAAGTAAAGGAGTTCAATTAGGATGAATAGTCATGTTAATGAACTAAAGAAGAGGTTCCAATTTAAGGATTTTATAATAAGGACATAATCCTAAGGAATTATAATAGAAAGGAAATATAGGATAAGTTGGAAACGATAATTTAATATTGTCAAGTATGAAGAGGATTAAGGAAAAATATTTGGATATGGAATACCACAATTATTCCCATTTGAGATCAACATGGAGTTGAGAAAGGTCGTGGTCAATACAAGTAAATCCCTCATTCTAAACGAAAAAGAGTACGAACTTCGGGGACGAAGTTTATTTTAAGGGGGGAGACTGTAACATCCCATCATTAGAGTTTAGAAATAAGCTGAGCTCAGATGTGTGCATTGCATTCAGGCATATAGAATCTATATAATTTTCGCGCTTTTGAATAAAAACTTGCCAAAGTGATCGAAGCTTCTCTTAACTTGGTGAAACTGAAGTAGATCATCAAGTTGATTGTGATAAATTTCAATATGACCTTTCCTAAAACCTTATTTTGGTTAAATATGATTTTGGGTAAAGATGATTTGATCTAAGGGTATATCAAATGTAATAAGATTAAACCACCACACATTACTTAATGATTGATACCTGATCCTTTAGATATCATATCATAGTATTCATTTCAACAACTCTTGGATACCAAGTTAAGTATATAACTCAAGTAGCAAGAATTCAATAACTAAACCTTGATATATTATTCTTATACATTCCTACCATGAGCATCATGGTAGTTCTTAAATACTAATTCATTATCACTTATTGAGTAGGAAGGAAACCAAATCTAGACCATTCACCACATATATTTCTTTCCATACCATTCCTTATCATCTCTCTTGAACCACCTTCTATACCTGTTGTTCATCAATGGTTAGTGATAAATCCTTGATCTATCAATTCTTAACCTATCAATTCTTGATCTATCAACTCTTTTCCTTATCATAAAATTCATTTTGAAACCTTTAGATAAATAAGTAACAAGAGGTAAGTAGGAATACTATTTTTAGATATCATCTATATGATGGGGTGTTTGAAGAGAATCAATTCAATAAGATAGTTGATGGAGTTAACTCACTCATGAATGGATAGAAGAGTTATCTAAAATAAAGATATATGTGGGAAAAGAGGATCATCAGGATGAATTCTAAAGATAGTTACCAAGGAGTAATCTTATTGGATCAAGTAAGCATAGTCATTGATGAAGCCTTGATTATCCAACTGGAAACCTAAACCATAAATGATCAAAGAATTATAATGATCATGCTTAAGTCACTAAGAGTGAATGATTATATGATGCATAATTGACATTGGTGGAGAGAACATGATTAATCACTAGGCTAGCTATAAAATCTTAAGATTGAGAATATCAAATTACAATGGTATAAGATGAAGTGCGAGTTACTGAGGTAACTAAAGTTAATATAGTTTAACCAAGCTCATACTAGAGCAACATTGAGTTATAAAAGTAGTATTATTCGTCTTAAAAGAATAGTAAACAATTGAGGTGAAGTAGTAATTGATATATACACCTATTAGAATATTATTAGTGATGGATGATAAAGAGTATGAATTAAGTTAAAGGTAACTACTTAATGGATTAGAGGTCATCATTAGTAGAGTAGTTTGATATAACCAAATGTAGATATGAGAAGATTATAAAAAGCTTCAGTGACAAGATTCTTAGATTTATATGTGAGATTGCAAAGTAATTGTGCATTAAGAGAGTAATCATCCCGGTGGGCTTGGATTAATAAGAAGTATTCTAGATATGAGAGTTATATATATGAGCAGATCATGTAGAGCTTTAGTGTTAATCTCATTGGATTTATAGATGGATGTAGAAGAATAAATTATTGGTAAGAGTATAAGTAGTTGTAAGATCTCTCCTTTGTAAAGGAAAGGATCCCTGTGATTGCAATGCTAGTCCCTGGATCAATAGCTAGCATCCATAGTCAAGATGTAATATCAAGAAACAAAGGTCATAATACAAATTTATAACCAGGAATAAAATAATTTATTACATCTTACATAGCTCATTTGGCTATTTCATTACAATGCAGCAGAATATAACAATAGCATGGGGTTCTTCATCTTCAAAGTGCCACAGGCAAACATGTTGGTTGTAGACTTGCAATCCTAATCAACACACTTCACTAACATCAAACAAACCTGCAACATAATAAGTTACAGCCACAATGGTCAATACTTTTGAATTGTACTGGAAAGTGATACTATGGTAGTATAGTGGAGTCTATCATCTATATGCATTTGGCTAAGTGGAGCTTAGGCTTGCTTTGCTCAAAATAGATTTTCCTTATCATTTGAAAACACTAAGTTTTGCTTGACAAAATCACCCAAGGCATCTCCCAATAGAAATTGGTGATCCTTCAACCCTTGTTCAACCACAAAACTTTAACTTAGAAATTGGGATGAGGAGATTCTTGATAGCTTCCATGTCTTGGTGCTCAAATTGTCCTTTACCAGGGACATGGCTAAGTACTTAGATTTTTTTACACTCTACAGAGGTGGTGCACTTTCCCCACAAGACTTGGTTTCACCAAGACAAGATCTTTCAGAAGCCTTCCCTTAGACTAGAATGGACGCGTTCCAACCTATCATCCCACTACCACCAACTGTCCATTTGGATAAGTTATTGCAACCTATATGATCCAGGAAGAGCCCATAATGCCAAGTGGCTACACTTGAAGCTTCTCAACATTTGAAATCTAAAATATCTTTGTTCCTGGGTGGCCATCGACAAGTGAGATACACAAGGTAAACCATAGAAATGGGCCTTGTGAACCACTCAACAAAAACCATTCCTTCCATTCCACCCAGGTGATTCATTCACTTAGTTGTTTTATTAAACAAAACACAAGTCCTTGACTTAGAAACATTCCATAGTATGAATATGATCCACCCTTGTTTTCTACTAGCTAAGCTAAGCATGATAGTAGTAGGAATCTTGACTTAGGAAAAATTCTACTAAGGTTTCATCTACTAGGATTTCCCATGGCATAGTTTATACTTAGCAAAATTCCATGCAAGTCCTACTTAGAAATATCACTAATGCATAGTGAAAATAATGGGACAAAAGTATGAAGCACCACTTGCCTTTTTGGTAGAGAATATTAGTTCACTCCTTGATCTTGCAATATTCACACTCTTCAAATCACTACAATTCAATCAAGCAAGCAATATTCAAACTACCACTCAAGCAACCATCACATAAAATAATAGAAACAAAGTAATGCATGCAAGCATGCCAAAGATGGTTTATTTGGAAAAGTGGTTTCTAATGGGTTATAAACATTGGAAAACACCTCTTGGTCACTTTATATAAGTGGCAAAAACCATTTGCAAAAGATTTTACTTATAAATCATTTTTGAACCAAATCAATATTTTATGTGGTTGAAAATGCCTATAGCAAAGAAACAATTTTTATATGGTTCACCAAATACATTTTTAATTCTAAAACTTTGTGTTTGGGGTCAGAGAGTTTAAATCAAAACATTTCCCAAAGGTTTTCTTCCAAAATCATTTTTAATAATTAAACCATATTTTTATTTGACTAGAAATGCTTTAATTCAAGGTTTTATTCTTTTGCTTCACCAAATACGTTTTTGAAACCACCAATTGATTTCTATGGTCAGTAGGTTCAAAACAAACCATTTTCCAAAGATTTTATATCAGAAATCATTTTAGAACAAATTTTATATTTTAAATATGCCTACACAAGTTTCTGCAAAAACAAACAATTTAAGCGAAGAAATTTACTAAACAAAGGGCATGTTTGGGTAGGATTTGTCTTGCTGATTCCATTGATATAAAATTTGCAAAATTTGAACGTGTGGTTTGAAAGTTATGAATTTTTCAAATTGGAACATCTAATAGACAAGTTTCTGGTTTCTAAAACAATCACAAGCCACGCGTCGTGTTGTTATTGGTCTCTACCGCTTCGTGCCGATCGACAGATGCGAGCCGTTGGATCTAATTGTAATCGTGCGGCTCAGGGCACTACTTACCCCTTCGGGTTAGATTCTATCCTAGCCACTAGATCAAAATCGAATGACGCACAGCATGCTTGCCATCGAGTGGCGGCGCTGGCGGCGGCAGGTGGCGGCGCTGGCACTGGCTACGGCGTCGCGGCGATTACAGGAAGCAAGGGAGTAAGGGGAGTGGCTCACCAGGTTCGCGTGGTCGTGGTGATGCTCAAGGTACTCGTAGTTGACGAAGTGGCGAACGGAGCTGTTGTCAATTGCTCGCCGGAGTCCTTGCTTCCGTCGGGCACGCTCGGCCGTTGTCGGGGACGAGGCTACAAGGCACTCCAATGTAAAACAAAGGGTGCGTTAGATGCGTAGGAGAGTAGGGAGTGCGGGAGAATCAAAGAGAGGGGGAGGCGCGGTCGGAGGTTACCAGTAAAGCTCGTCAGAGTTGGAGCAAACGGTGGCACGGTCAGTCGAGGTGGTTGCCGACGATAGGGGCATGCGCGAGTGAGCTGGGGCCACTGGGAGATGCATATGTAAGAGGGGAGAAGGCTCACGTGGTCGAGGAGGCGAGGCGCGGCTTGGGTTCGCCGGAATCGGCCGGAGAAGCCGTCGGAGGCAGAGACGATGTCGCAAGCAATACAGACAGCCTGGGGGCTCTGGTGGTGTGAGGATTGGGGGGAAATGGAGAGGGGAAACGAGCGCTTAAGTGAGCATGGTCAGGGGGCAGGAATCACGTGGCATTGATGCGAATTTATCACGCGAATCAATTGGCAGAAACGGGAGGAAGAACTGGTCACGCGGGGAAGACGGTGACGTGATCGTGGGGTCCGTTTGACAGCGAGAGAGGAAGAGGGGAGATGGGGTCCACGCGTTGGTGACTGAGCGGGTGAGTTTGCGCATGAGAAAAGAAACGGTTCGGGGGAGAAAGATGGGCTCCTGCTGGGCCAGTTGGGCCGGCTGGCTGGGCTGAGTACTATTCATTTTTTTTGTTATGATTGTTTTTCCTTTTCCATTTCTTTTATTCTGTTTTGATTTTGATTAATTATTTCAAACATCAATTTGATTTCAAACCTCAACCAACATTTGTGTAGATTCATATACTGATTAATAACACATTCCAAAGTCAAATTTAGAATAATTTATTTATTCTTTTTAGGGTCTTTTAATTATTTAAAATAGGCTCTAGTATTAATTAAATAAAATTTATTAATATTTTTCAATATCCATCTGAATTCAAATCACCACCAAACTTTGGGTGAATTTTAATTCTGTTTACCAACATATTTCAAAGTTCAAAATAAAATAATTCTTTTAGGATCTAGTAATAATTAAATAAATAGACCATAGTCTTTAATTCAAATAGGTTTTAATTTATTTTAAAACTCTTTTTGAAATCTAAATAATATCAAAATCTATTCAGTAGGTTTCTTTTGAAAAACTAAAACACTTGGAATTCTTATTTTGAAAATCTTTAATAAATTTTTAATGTTTATTTGAAAGGAAAAAACCTTTACTTAAATAAAATTGGATATTAATAAATCCTTATTATTTTATTTAAACAAACCTTTATTCGTTTTAACAAATAGAAATAATTTATTTCATTTGTTTGGCCAAGATTTAATTTGGCTCTTTAAAATAATCCTTATTTTATATTTCTACCTATGCTTATCAAAATCACAACTTTTTATTTAAAGATCCAAAAATAGTGTTTCCAACTATTATAATTTTATTTATTATTTGTTTACCTTTTTATTTCCTTTAGGATTATTTGCTCACCATTTGGTATGGATTTCTAGGTGGTTGCTCTATTAGCTTTGGGAAATCAATTTCCTTATCTTATTAAATTCATAAGATTTTATCTATGGCTCCAAATTAAGTGAATCCATTTCATATGGTTTTATAATATTTCTAATAATCATTCTTGATCAATTTGAAATGTTTGTTTGACCAATTTTTATATGGATCAAATCCTTAGTCTTAGAGATAACTTTGAAAATGATTTTCTTCCATTAGGGTTTTAGGGTTTTGGTTTATTTCTCAAGTGTTTAAATTTCCAAATGCATTTAAAGAGAATGCATTCCACTTGATTTGAATTTAGTTAGATTCAAACATTGACCAAAGTTTGTTCAAGATGGAATTTTAAGTTTGCATTTAGAATCAAAAAGTTTCTTTTCACCCTAAATTTCAGCAATTAATTATTTTGTTTATTTATTTTTCACATTACAAGATTTGGAAAATATTGGGATGTGACAGTAGGAAATCTCATCATGTCAATACATGATGATTGATGTGAAGTAGTAGTATATCTAGGAAAGAATTTCCTCAAGTAAGAAACAAGAATTATGAAGTAGGGAAGGTAGGAATTCCTAAGAAGCTATTAACCAAGACTATATCAATCCATATCAAAATCATTATCTATATCACCCTTCTAAACTCTAAACAATTGTCACATGGTAAATGAGTTACAGTTATCACATATGTAATGATCATTATAAACCATTATATGGTAACTTGTCACTAAGAGTCAACCACACCAACTAAGGAAAAAACTATTTAGGTTAAGCGGTAATCCTTAGTGGTTTGAATAGATTAAGTAGATTTGCTCCTACTTAGTATCGTTGAAGAAAGGTATATAGATAAAGCCAATACTTATGAAGTATGGAAGATAGGAATTCTTGGTAAACATTCAACCATAGTTTTATTGAAAATCACTTAAGCATATCTTTTTCACTCCTAAACATCATAATCATATGTTTTTAGAAACTATCTTTATCAACTCTTTCTCATAAGTTATTCTAGAGGACAACCTTACTATTTTATCTTGGATGGTGATATCATTCATGAACACAAGTATGAAGGCAATATGTCTTAGCTCTTAATCATCACTCATATCCATAATATATTATGAGTATTAAATATTCTCAAAAACTCATGATAACTACTTGATAATGAATATCTTCATTTATCCATTAATGATTGTTATTCATATATAATGACTTAACCAAGATTGCTCTATAGTATTTATAAACACTACAAATCAAGTAGAAGTTGAATAGGAGAAATCACCAAATTTTGAGAACCATGAAATTTAAACCACCATGTTATAAAACCATAAGATTTAATGCATATACATTAATCCATAGATGATGCTAAGTATAAATAGCATTTTTATAGATATCATTAGATCATCCTAAATCATTACCCTTACTATTATCATGGTGAAAACAGAATCATTTTTATAAGGCTTTTGGATAATAAAAAAAATATTAAACCCTAAGGAATACATGTTGCCATCAATAAAATAGTTTCATAATAGTTTAAATTTATGAAAAATAATGAAAAGTACAAGAACCACTTAGTCCCCAAGATTCCTGCAGTATTTAATGTGTTCAATGAAAATTTTGGATATTTAAATCCTTATTAAAATTCATATTTGAAAAGGTTTTACAAAAACATGAAATAGGATAAAGAAAAAGAAAAGAATTATATCAGAACTGCTTCTTGCCTGCAACCCATTTCATCTCGTGTCTAATTGCCGAATAGCACCACAGCAGACGACCTTCCTCTCGCTCTGCTACGGCCCACCTGGCCTATATCGGTTCGTCGTCGTCTTCCTCGCATCATCATCCATTCTTTGTGATGCCCTCCAACATCCTAGAGCCGGATAAGACCACCATGAAGCCCTGGTTCATCATCATCCTCTTATTCCCTTCCTCTGCACCTCTCCCTTTCTCTCCTGTCTGGACACCGAAACCCTAGCTCGTCGGAGCTCCAGAGCATCATCGTTTCTGAGCTCCCCTCGCGGTCCCGAGCACACTGTTCGACTCGCCTCGTTGTTCTCGTTCTCCCAAGAGAGGCCATGGAAGACGGAGACCCCCTTTGGAACCAATCAACATCACATGTCACCATCGTTTCCCATAGATTCCGGCAACAACTCGCTTCGCCGACCGCACCATCGCATTCTAGGTGAGTCACTAAGTCTTCTCGTATGCTCCAATGTTTTGATTGCTTCCTAAATTGACGCTGCCATGATGAACCACTTTAAATAGATTCTCGCGCTGGTTGTTTTTCTTCTAGCACGCGCTATTGTGATGCTAGGGCATGTATGAGGTCTTGGCGTGGTGCCGGCTCGAGGTAGAGGATGGTGGCCGCCCGTACGGTTTCCTCGGGAGACTTGTCTCGTGAGGCTCCGATGCGCATTCTTTTCGTACGTCGCTCTTTTGATAGTGCCTAGGATGCGTTCTTCACCGAGAGGGGAGAGTGATCGCCTCGTAGGGGAGCAGATATGACCTCAGGCTCCATTGCTCGGATTCCTCCTCTGTTGTACTGTCTACATTGTCTCTAAGGCGGACCCGTTGGTGGGCTGCCACTTTCCCCCTTTTCCATAGGGTGAGTGCATTTTCCATATTTCTCCGGAGAGATGTCTATAGGACTCATATGTCTTAGCCCGCAGGCTCTCTTGTGGAGGGGCTTGCGGAGGCCGCGTTTCCCTTGTTTGCTCCCTAGGGAGACGTTGTGGGGTTGTTGCGCGCTAGGAGTTTTCATGTTGCAAGCACAATTGATGATCATGCGGCGGGTTCCGTGCAGCTATCCCCGTGGAGTTTCGTGCATTTCTAACAGGGGAGCCCCCTATCCTCATGGATAATTCTTAGGTAGGAGATGCGGCGATCATCATGAGGTTTCTAGAGCCTAGTTTGAGCATGAACACCTCTCGTTCGTGTCTTAGGAACGTTGGTACCGCTAGCCCTCGTGTCGAGGGTGCCAGGTGGGGCGACCTATTTCGCATGCTCTTGAGTCTGGAGGGAGGACCGCATGCATTTAGGTTCCAGCCATATAAGGGGTGCTACCCTCGTGAGCTCTGCACGAATTCCTGCCCACCAATAGGAAATGACCCCGTGATCCACCTCTCGAGGGGGAGGGGCACGGGTTAGGCGTTTGCCGCGCCAGCTCCGAATTGACGGGCAGATGCGAGCATAGCCAGTATTTAGGCACACGAGGGGTCTTTTCCCACGGGTCGCCCCATAAGCTTCCCAAGGATGAGGCCGTAGGGAAAGTGCTTCTTCTGCCAATCCCTCGAGGAGCAGATCATATTTTTAGTGGTAATTGTACCACTGGAGGGGCTTTGCCTCGCGAGTCGCACTATAAGCCCCCCCAAACATGTTCTATGCAAGGTTTTTAAGTACTAGGAACCGTGGGTTAGGTTACTTACTACCCGAGCTTCCCCTAAGTTTAGAGCTCGACACTTTAGGTCCTGAGATTTTGGCTGCTGGAGGGGTTTTGCCTCACGATCTGCCCCGTAAGACTCTAGAGGATAAATCCATAGGGAAAATGCACGCTGGTGAGATCCCAAACATGTTTCATGTAAGGGTCTCAGGCTCACGCAACCGTGGTGAGGTGACTTGTTCCTGGAGCTAGTCCGTAAGTTCAGAGCTCGACACTTTAGGCCCTGTAATTCTTTGTCCGCTAGAGGGAGTGTGCCTCACGAGCCGCCCCGTAGGACTCTCGAGGAGAAGAACGTAGGTCAAAACGTGTAGAGCCAAGATTCCATACATGCACCGCGTGAGGGTCTCAAGCACCAAGACCCATGGGTGAGGTGACTTATCGTTGGAGCTAGTCCATAAATTCAGAGCTCTACACTTTAGGCTCTAGCGTCGATAGGTAGTGACCCGGTGATGGACATCATGCCTAGCCCCCCTCTCGTGTGGCATATGTAGGGGAACTTATTCTCTGCACATCTTTAAAATATGTTTTTTCTGGGGGAAAGAAAATAGCAGAATGTGCACGGGGTGCAAGATCCAAAAAACTACCAGAAGGGTCCAAGCTTATTACAATGCCACCATGATCCACAGGGGGTCTTATAGGAGATGAGGCTGCAAAGGATGAGAGTTTGAGGGTCACCTTCAAAAGGCTAAGTAGCTAGGCACGTCGCTTGGAGAGGTTTTTCCACCTTCCTAACACCTGGTTCTTCTGCTGGGCTGGTAGCTTTCAAACATTGTCGGGGAGGTGGTTAACTTTGTACACCCACTAAGTCGGGAGCCGCTGGGTCGGATCCGCCCTCGTGAGCCTCTCCAGGGCTCGTGGGCACAAGCAGCGGTGATCCTAAGACCCTCCCAAGGATGCGGGTGCCGAATGTGACCTGCCCCTCCTGAGGAGGGTACAAGGCAGCGGCCGCCCTCTTTGCCATGGAATTTTCCTGGGCCATCATTTTCTTCCTCCTTGTGGTTACTCCGACATAGTGGATGGCGTCCACGTCCACGTCCTCGGGGTAGCAGCCGTGATCTTATAGGCGTGCTCAAGGGAGCGAAGGGCTTCTACCTCGTGGCAGCAAACAGTGATGACCTCACCGCTGCCCCTTGCATCTTGACGATGTTGTAGGAATGGTGGTTTGTCGCCTTGAACTTGGCTAGAGCGGGGTAGCTGAGGATGGCGTTGCAGGGAATAACGATGTGCGCCACGTCGAAGTCGACAAGCTCAATTCGGTAGTTGTCACAAGACCCGAACATGATATAGAGGCGCACATGCCCGATGGGTATGGTTGTCCTGTTGGTCACTCTAGAGAACGGCATGGTCGGTATCAGCCGGTCATATGGAACCTTCAACTTGGCAAACGTCTCTGTGGAGATAACATTTAATCCCTCACCTCCATTGATGAGAGTCTTTGCGACTGCGATGATGTTGATGGTGGGGGTGCAGATCATTAGGAGAGTGCCCACAACCCTAATGAAAATATGGTGGTCGCGGGCATCAAAGGTGATGGCGCATTGTGAACACTTGAGCTTCGGGGATGAAATCCTGGGTCTAGAAGCGGCTACCTCGCGAGTGAGCAGTATGAAGTGCATGTTGGGCGCCGGGGCCCAGCCCCTATCGCCTTTCCCTCTGCCTGATCCCCATGCCCTGCTGGGGAGAGGGTGGTGATGTCAAGGAGCATGGCTAGACGGTCGCACCACTTCCCCTAGCCGGGCTTGTTCAGTGGGTGGTCTAGCAGTTCATGCACCATGAGCTTGGCAGCCTCCAGCGTGAGGCACTCGGTTTGGCCGCACGAAGCCATGGTGTAGGAGAGCGACGTGGCACCGCGCGAGGAGGGATGGGGATCCTACGACGGTCTAAGAAAGGATCCCCTCTCGTCCTCCTTCCATGGGATCTGCTCCATAATGGTGTGCCGTGGGATGGGCTCCATCTTAGCCTTGCTCGCCATGGGGCGGAGGTCGCGCTCGGCCTGAGTCTCGTTGTGACCTAATATGCCAGGGAGGTTGATGAAGATCTCAAAAGAGCGCCTTAGCCCCCTATCTAGCGCCAAATGTCGTAGAATGTGTCCCACGAAGGAACAAGGGTCCAATGTGCCCTGGGTTCGTGAGGGGGCTGAGCACATGCTCCAGGAAGTCTCGGTGACGGCGGTAACGGCAGAGCAACAACACGACCGAGAGTGATAGAAGGGATTTTTACCCAGTTTGGAACCCTCAGAAGGAGGTAAATCCCCTAGTCCTGCTTTGTTGTATTGCTCGCATGCTTCACATGGATATAATGGTGAATGATTTACTAGGGTTTCAGATCTCTAGGATCGACCCCTTCTAAGGTAGGAGAAGGTATCCATATATAGAGGCGTAGTGCTTCTTCCCCAAAATAGTGGGCGGGAAGGGTCACCACATTGCCGCCCTTCGAGGTCTCGGTCTACAAGACTACTTTTTTTGGACTTGGTCTTGCACGGCGGGAGCCTCTCCATCCTTCTATAAAGGAGGCTTTGTTGGCATCACTTTGTCTCCATTCGGTACCACCATATCTTCCTTGCCCCAGAATGGCAAGGGAAAGAACTATCGATGCTGAAGCCATCCGTCCTCCCTTGCATCAAGGGCCAGACCAACTTTTTCTTTACCAAGGCGGACTGGGAGGTATGTAGGGTCAGAGGGCCCCTTGTCGATATGCGTCATCCTTTCCACTTCATTGGTCAAATTACCGATGTGCCCCTAGGCACGATCCAAAGTATCCATAGTCCTGTGTCATGGTGAGATACCGCGTGGTGGCCCTTCTTCATGGAGCACCCTCTTGAGGTCGCGTCCTTCCAAGGTTAGGGGCCTCACGAGGGTTCTCTCCACTCTGTTGCTTCTGGAGGTGCCATTCCCTCATTTGATACCTTCAGCCAGGAAAGGGACCTATCGTCCGTCAGGACAGGGCACCCCGGTTGCCAGGACCCTGACAGACCCCTAGTGTTGCTTGGAATGCTATAACCCTCTAAATAAGAGTCTTGACCCTTACAAAAACAACAACCAACTGCATGCTTCCTATAGCACCCCGGGTATAACCACTATGAGAAAATCGCATGTGTTTGTGCATCATCATGACGGCATGCTCATGTCATCATGCCACATTTTCTTTGAGCATCATCATGTGAACATGCTTTGTTCGACTAAAAATATTTTTGAAAGCCTATTTTGATTTCTAGATACTCCCCTCTTTGTTCAAATCAAAACCCTAGATCCATCCAGATCTTTTATTTTTCTAAAACCCTTTTGCAAATGTTTTATTTTAAAATAAAAATAATAATAAATATAAAACTATTTTTGTTAGCGGGGGACGCATCCCAGTCGGCCAGGACCAAAGGCCCAACCAATAGGCCACCTACTACCCCACAAGACCAAACCCTAGCCTAACCCTAACCCTAACCAGATCCTACCCCATCCCTCTACCCCCACCGCCGGTACCCACACCACACACACCACATCCAACACGCACTCCTGTGCGTAGCGCCCGACCGACCCACACCCCTAGATCAAAATCAATACCGCCCACCCCCTCGTACGGTCGCTGCAAGATGGCCCCACCCTGGCTCCACTTTGCATCGATCTCACGCGTCCCACCCTGCTCTCTCGCGGCCCACCTCTCGCCATGCTCCCCACCTTGCCCCGCACCCCACCTGAGTCCCACAATCCCCATTGTCAACTTCTCCCCATCCCGGCAGGCGCCGTGTCGCCCCCAACCTCCTCCTGCCCGCTGCCCTATTCTCCTCTATGCGCAGCTGTGGGCCGCCGTCACAGCCGGCCTTAGGCCCTGCTGCCACCAGCGACCCCAGCCTGGCCCCGCGCGTCGCCCGAGCCCGAGCTCCTCCGCCCACATCACTGCACTTGGCCTCACCAAGGCCTCCTTCCGCCGCCTCTGCACCCTCCTTCCTGTGAGCCTCCTTTCGTCCTCTGTTCCTCCTCGCTCGCCATCGCCCTCATGCATGAAGCCGTTGCCATCCCTGACCTCGTCCTTCCTCTGGCCGGAACGTCCTCACCACCTCGCTACAGAGTCGTCAGCGTCGTCCTCTATCGCCTCCTGGGCCAAAGCTCGGCCGCACGCCACCAGCCGCAGCTCCGGCCTGTAGCGTCGTTGTGTTCCTCCCCGACACCCCTGTTTTCCGGTGCATGGGAGCCCCTTTTATGACTGCGTCCCTGCAGGGAGCCTGCAGGACCCGACAGCCAACATTGCTCGTCTTCTCCTATGTCCTAGCCCCCGAGGGTGCCCCCTGTTGCTCCCATTTCTCCTGTCTTGTTGTTCTATTGGTGCGATTCAAGAGATCCACGGTTGTGGTGGTTTGGAATGGTGAAGGTGGTTGTGAGGGTATGGTGGTGGCTTGTGAATATGGCGATGCCACCCAAATAAAACCGAAGCCCGCGAGAATCTATGCTCTTGTTTCGCCAAGATCTTCCGAAGATGAATCTACAAAGTTCGGGGCGACCAGTTCTTCCCATTGACAAGGTCTCTGTCACAGAGCAAAGTTCACCTTCAACAATTGAAGCCGGAAACTTCAAGATCTTCCCTCGCTCGGAGCTACAATTTCACCATCATGGATGCGGTGATGCCGAACACCAAGAACTCCTACATGGAACCAATAAACTGCAAGATCTCCCTCAAGGACCCGAAGCCCGATCTGAAGACCGAACCCTCGCCAACGTGTGACCTCTATTCGAGCCCCTATTTTATTAAATGCTATATACTTTTTTCATTTAAATTGTCATGCTTGCACATATCATGTGGTTTTGGGGCCTTATGCCGATTCACCTCATAATTAAATATGGAGACCTTATGCTTTTCTAGTGGCCCCATTAAATTTGTGTAGCGACCCGGTGCTATATTTTTCCTTGTTAAGACAACAATTAAATTATAGGATATCTAAACAACATGAACCATCTAAATAAATGTTGGAACCCCGGTTGCGCCTAATATTTCCTAGTTGCATCGCACCTTTGCCATGTCATGCATCATGCCCGATCTTCTATCGTAGTATTAAATAGTGTATCCGATGTTTCTTCTAGTGCTTTGCTTCTTCGTGGACTAGGCTAATGAGTTCATGCGAGTGTCGACCCGATCTACGGATGAACCTCCGGCAATATTTTTCAGGCGAGAATTCTCCCCTTTCTACCTATTATGCATTTATAGTCTGCACTTCCTCCTATTGATCTATTTCTCTCTTTGTTGCGATGCTATAGATTCCATACCCCTTTATATTTCCCTACAGCCCCTATATTGCCATGGACACATCCTATTACCTGTTGTTTAGTGGATAGTCAGCCTTGCAAGTTGTAGTCGCTTGTGGAGGTGTTGCTTCACGTCGCCGATGTTCCACAGTTGTTGGAGAAATGCCTCATGATTAATGGTGGAGATGATCACGACTTTAATTACATTTTAATAACTAATATTAAAAGTAGGTAATAATGCAGAGGCACTGGTGGGAAATAGATGTTATTTGGTTTTTAACCGCTCATTGGTGTCCCGTAGGACCGCGAGTACTTGATACCTGTTCCTTGAATATTCGTGTAACATCCCAATTTCAGCAACCCTGATTTAGTGTCCAAAAGGCAAAAATTAGGGGGAACAAAAACTTTTTCTTGTTTTATGTTGTAGTGTTTGCATACTTTTTTGCTTGTGCTCATGCAACTGTTTGTGTATCAAGTGATATACTCCTCATCTCAACACTAGTTTACAAAAAGCTATTTTACAAAAGAGATGTCTTGGCTCATCTTTCATATTATCAAATGTTCTGGCATTTCAAAACCAGAGCCAAGATGACCTTGACCCAACAAAATACTTTACTAATTTCTATTAACAAACTATGAAGACCTATATATAATCTCCTTATGTTTTCAAGACAGAACTTCAACTACCCTTACCTCTAGGTTTTTCCAAAGACTTTATTAAAACCTTTTCATTCCAATCTTGGTAGAAATTCCAAGAGGTCCTTATCTTATTTCAAAGCACAACCAATTCAAATTACCCCTCCTTACCTCAAGCTAGGCTTGATGGTAACCCTAGTGATAGTTGAATAAGTGATAAGATGAATTGCCTTGATCTGTTGTTTGATGAATTGCCTTGATCTGCTGATTTGCTTGTTTTCCTAGGAACTAGAGTGAGCTAATCTAGTAGCTCATCCCCTAGGACCCAATCTTTGTTTATGAACATCTATCTCAAACTAAGCATCCAAATCAGGATCAACCCAAGCCTCTTAAGTGACCATCTCATCTCCTAATTAGATCAATCCAGGGTTAATCACTCCTGATAGTTCCCAACCCAGTGAAGAACCATCCCAAGAATGGATTCCCTCTATTTAATCTATCCCTCAACATAAACCACTAGATAGGAAGGATAAACCCTTACCACCCTCTCAAATGTTTCCCACTTGTATACTAGCTAGTCAAAATCTCCAAATCTGCCAAAATGGCTAAGTCTAGATTTCTTATCTAGATTCAATCTTTGGAGCTCTACCTTTTCCAACCCATGTGCATTCCTGAGAATGTATCTGAAACATCTTGTAATACATATAATTCCCACTCATCCATGATGGTTTTGTAGTCAAGATACTAATCTTTTCTGCAAATCTTATCATCTTGCCTACTTCGGCAGAAGCTCACATCTATATGCTACCTCAACATGACAAAATCTTTGCTTAGTTATGATCTACTAATCATGTCCTATAAACCCCCACTTCACTTGTTTCCATTGGAGTTTTGTGCTTCTTAAACCCACATGGTTTAGGAGGCTACCTGATGTATCTGTTATGGCAGCCTTATTTTCAACAAAGTTTGCCATCTCTTCTAGATCACCTCAACTGCAACCAAGCTCAACTCTTGCTTCCATGATCATCTTTACAACTTCGTATATCTATCTATATACCCCTTGTACCAAGGTGAGCTCTGAGCTCCCTAATCTAACCTTGTTTAGGTGGCATAAAAATAACAAAACCCTAGATCCTCAAATCAACCTCTTTTTCCAAGAATACCTCTTGTTCGTCAACACCCAAGGTGATCTTGTTATATATTCTAGTTATACATCATATACATTGGATGTAAGCATCTCCAAATAATTTCCCATAATTATTTGGATTATTAAGCTATTTAATTTCCCTTGCTTAATAAATTCTCAAATTCCTTGTCTATAAAGGCAAGTTTGTTTTTCTCCAAATCACTTTTCCAACTCAATGCATATTTGAGTTCTCCACCTCTTATCCTACCTCTCAAACTCAAAAATAAATATTTTTGAGATCCTTTATTATTTCTCTAGGCCATTTTTCTTAAATGGCAGAAACAAGAAATAATTCCCTAAAATACTTTTCCACCCCAATAAATACCAGTAAAATTCTCCAATGTGTGTTATCGTATTTAGGACCATATCACATAAAAAACCAAGCTTGTCCAATGTAAATTTATCCCATTAAATTCTAAAATCTATTTCCGCACTTTTTGAATAAGTGCATTTAAATGGGGTTATAATCTCTAGAAAAATCCCAATTAAATCCAAAGGAGATTATTTGACCTCCTCTATCTACCAGTACCATTTCCACACCTTGCCATATGGAAAAATTTCAAAATTCCTTCACAACCATTGTTGGGATCACTTTTGCCAATCTAGCATTTGCTCAAATCAAAAACCATCCCAACCTACATCCACTTGACCAAGACAAGCTTGCACGGCACTACACCACTCCCTCCTGGCCGTGCACTGTAGCCCTAGATACTGTAGCACCCCTCCCCCTTGTCCCATGTTCTTGACTAAGAGAGAGGGATCATTTGTTTTAAACCCACACTTGGCTAAGGCTACACCAGCAGCTCCCCTGTCCTCTCTGGTCGTGCCTAGGCCCACACACACCTCTCCACTGTCCCCCTCAACCAATACATGAGCATCACCCCTCACTTGCCCTCACTAGACCATGCCCACCATGAACCACCCCCACCTTGTGTTTATAAGGAAATCAGCCAGCACCACACTCCACTCTGCCTCATTATCCCCCTCTCCTATCCACTCCCGTCCCTAGAACAACCACCTCCTCTCCCCTGCTCTGTTCTGCTCGAGGGAGAAGAAGAAAGGCGCTTCGGCCTCGAGCAAAAGTCGAGCATAGCCTCTTCTCCCATGACCCTCTACCCTTTGCATGTCACTCTCCTAATTTCCCCTTGCCCTCCCGGTGCTAACCCTGTTCTTTTTATCGACATGCAGCAACCCCAGAGGTCCCTTTAGAGAGCTCCAGCGAGCTCCTTTTCGGCCACCGCCACGCGAGCTCGCTCCCTAGGAGGAACCACCCTGTACCGCCCCTTGTTCTGACCGCCATCGAGCGTCGCTTCACCTGCGCCCCTTCCCGTCGCCTCTCCACGCCCGCAGGTGAGCACCCGATCCTCCCTCGTCATCCTAGGGTTCCGCTGTTGCCGGGCCTATTCCGCCGGGGAAGACGAACGGGGGCCATCGGATCCCTCTTAATCGGACGGCCCTCAATCCCTCGTACCACTTTGTTCCCTTCCTCTCACTAACGGGCAGGACCGCATCGTCAGTCATTTCAACCCCATATACCGCGCAGGGATGTGCCCGGATTAAAATTTATTGAGCAACTTCTGAATTTTGGTGAATTAAACTATTATGTGCATGGTTTATTCAGTAATAAAATGATTACAGTAGCCCTATAACTCCAGAAAGGTTGATTCCAATTTCTGCAGAAAGGTACTATCAGTACCTAAGATGTGTCTTTGGAATCACCTAAAAAGCTTCTGTAAATTAAATATGATGAAAAAGACAAACCCCATCCTGTACTGCCTTTGGGAATTTCTCAATGGCATTCTGTTAATTGTTTTGAGGTGATTCCAACTCCTCTTGAATCAGTCCACTAAATAATATCTAATAACCCAAGGAAATAATTTTTCGAACTCCATAACTGTTCTGGTGAATTATTTCCTAAAACTAGAGTTTTAATAACTATAAAATCCTTTATAAATCAATGGCAATTGATAAATTAGTGAAACCACTTTTGTTGGATTCATTTTATCAGTACCTATCTAATGGTATCATTTTTATACAATGGTATCATACAGATGAAGCCATTGGTCAAAAACCCTCTCTTAGGTAGTTCCTAGACTTTAAATCCAAAAGGATCCCTTTTTCCTATGCCTCCAAATCTTCTCCCAATCCAATCCAAACAAACCTCCAACACCCTACTGATGTATATAATGTAATTACCTTTTGCTTACTGTATGGTTTGATGCTTGTATGCCTTGTATTGATTGTGGTGTTGTTTGTTTGCATGTATACTCAATAACGACGATAATTGTGATTGTGTAACGCCAAGAAGAAGGAAGCATTATGGTTTTATTATTATTTGATATTATTGGTAGTCTGGTATTATAAATAAGTCAAGGGACAACTCGCTGGTCACAGGCAAGCCACCATTCCTCAACTCCTATATTAACCTACTCCTTTTTATCAATTGTTTTATATCTCGTTTATGAATCTCATGATTAAATGAATAGTTTGTTTCAAATAAAAAGCGTGAGTAACTTGGCTCCTCCAAGTTATGGATGAGTGTCCATTAGGACACCTACCCTATTGTCAACCCTTTTTACCCCTTTAGATTGAGGCTAAGATGCTTAGCATCTTCCCTCTTGGAGCCAACGGATTTTCAATGATAAAACTATTTTGGGTTTTACCCTACTACAAAGTTTTCAAAATAAAACCCTTGGAAAGAGGCATCGGTTCCAAGTGGAGGTTTCACTACAAAATATATGAGGAGGATGAAGAGAAAGTCAAGCTAGAGAAAGAGAAGGGATGTTCTACGCGTTTACCGGAATAATTTACCCGTGGAACCACACTACCCCAGTCGCTGGGGTTTAGCTCATAGTTTGTGGTCTTTAGCCGGGGTTGCTCGTACTAGCTAAAGGGGAGAAATCCCTTGAAATCCGGACTGTCATGGACAAGGTACCGGTGCAACAATTGGATCTCTCGCAGATAGTATGACTTAAGGTAAATACGGAAGGAAGTGGAGTCAAATTACTATATGCCAAACTACAGTTTGGGGAATAGCCTTGTACGGGAGGGAGGACTATAGCTATCGTGCCACATACTCGTGTCGGAGATAACAACCCAAAAGGAAAAGCCGCCTTTGCTAGGGATAGACAAATGAAAAGTTAGGTTTGATTATCCGAAACCCCGTTTACCATGTGTAGCGGGCCGTGGTTGTATCCCGGCGGATGTATTGATTCTTGTGGGTAAAGTGCACAAACTCTGCAGAGTCTAATCTATTCGAATATCCATGTCCACGGTCAAGGACGGATGGAAAGGTGATTGCTAGGAGTACCCTTCGGATATGTTGAGATATATAAAAAGGATGTGACTTGGTCACGAGGAAAGATAAGAATGAGTTTGGTTTTGACCAGTGATGGTCGAAGATGTTTAAAAACGGTTTTACTATAAAAACTGTTTCCAAAGTTTTTAACAAGGATATGGAGATATACGGACTTTAAAAAAGGAGGCATATTTTTCCAAAAACTCTTTTTCAACAAAGATATAGAGATGCCAATGTTAGGATTTTCAGAAACAACCATAGTGTAGAGCTCTCTCATCATTGCCGAATATGCATTATCTTATTACCTCATCTCGGTGGTTTGGGAGTACATTGAAAGTACTCACTGACATTATCCCTGGCTATTTACTTGGCCAGATTGCAGATGTTACGAAGTGACGAAGTGTTGACGTCTATGCGAGCTAGGCCGTCTTCCCAGTCAGTCGCCTGTAGGTTAAGGCATGACATGGGCTCTACGCTTGAATACTTCCACTACTTGTGTTGTAACTGCCATAATGGCCACTTTGTGAGTTTGTACTTGTTACTTTATGGATGTTGTAATGATACTAGTCGTTTATGCTCATGCTCACTGATCAAGGGAACGCGAATTGTATGCACAACGGGTATTCTCGGACCGTAAATCCGGGGTGCCAAAGACATGGTATCAGAGCCATCCTGACTGTAGGAGACCTTAGTTAGCATGGACGTTAGACAGAATAACCACTATTTTGCAAAAACAACCGGTTTTCGAAAACTATTTCTCAAAAGCTTTTCGAAAGATTTCTTACCTCATCTCCTCTGACTTAAACGATTTGAAAATGAATTACTCTACATCTCGTCTACTTCCAATGTTCCGTTTTGCAAAACCAAGGTTCCGAATTGGAGACTATGAAGACGGAGATCCTGAGATGAAGAGACATCGAGACAAGCAAAGAAAAGGAGCTACAAACGATGAAAGACACTACAAGATCACCCTGCCAACGGAGTCCTTCATCGCCCCAAAATCAATCAAGTACGACACTGACGACAACAAATGGAAAGATCGAAGTCAAGACCCCCGTAACGTACGTACTTAGGATGATCATCCCTAAAATAGGAATTCACTTTTATGGGCATAGTCACCCCCTTCGTACTTATGGTATGCCTTGTTTGCTTGTCATGTGTATGTAGGATGCTTGGAATGTGTGCTTGTCTGCTGGAAATCAACCGATCCTAAAGTTTTGAACACCTTGTTGGCGTATCCTAACGCTACCCCTCGCAACCTCATAGCCGGAAACCTCTCCTCAGTAGGATGGCCACATAAGAAAGCCTCTACAACCTCAAGTAAAGCCCTAAGGTGGAAAGACTGCGTCTTTCCACTCAACCCCAATAAACCGCCCACCCTCTACTTCGAGAGTCGTCAGAGGAAAACCAAGCCATAACGGCGCTTAGTACTAACTGGTTATTCTGATAAACCTGCACTTGTCTCTTTAATCTCACCCCTAAACCAAGAACCCTCCTCTGTGCAGATGGAACCCATCGACGAAGCATGGCTAAGCGCAAGGTTCCCCGTGCTTCTCTGGGACTCCCTGCAGCTTTGCGGATACACCCAACCTCCCACCTTCAATCTTCACAAAGGACTATAAACCGGACTATATCTGGGACAAGTTACCCTTCCCCCAAAGTATGGAGTACCAGGAGAACCCATTCGTGCCACTGGACTTCGAATGCCAACCCTAGTGCTGGCCCTGAATATGGCTGCAAGAGAAGCACTATTTCGCATCCGGGATGTCCTTCCTGAAATGAGGCAACCCACAACCTTCTATCTACCGCTCAAGGTAAGTGTGTATTCATCCGGACAATCCCAAGATCTTCACCTGACCTACCCCGGCCTACATCTGCAAGCCCGTTATAGCTATGCTGGAAATGAGCTTCTCACCATAGTTGCCGATGAATACCGCCACACCCAAATGGAGCTTCATCGTGTCCAAGCCATACTAAATCGGAAGGAAGCTCTAGAAGTCCAGCAAAGGAATCAAGTCATAATCAAGGAACCGAAAGAAGCCTCTGGAAGCCACATCCTCAAGGGAAGGAAGAAGTGTGTCTCCGCTCGGCAGTATGTCGAGAGGTTCAAGCCACCCCAAGACATACAAGAATCCTCCACCCTTCTCCCTAAAGGTGAAGATGAAGTCAAAGCGGATTCTCCTGAATTGTCCGCAAGCAGCAACTAGCCTAATGTAGTACCTATGTATCGTTCCAGAACCTGTTTGTAAGACTCTAAGTACTTGTCACCCTGCGGCACCGAACTGTTTTGTAACCTCTTAAGTACCTCCGCCACCGACCAGCACGCACCTACTAAATTTATGGATGATATGCAAGTGTGATATCCTTATTTGCATGTTTTACCCACGACGTTGTATCAGACCAAACCCGGAATGACCCCATTCCAAAGGACCTCGTTTCCTAGACCACCCAGACCCCATGGTTTCCCTCCAACACATCGGACCCCTAACCAGCTCAGAACTAACAACCCGGAAGCTAGTAGACACCTTTTCTGATAGACCTTCTAACTCATGAAGCGGTTCAGACGACGTCGATAGAAGATAACCACCTCTGGAGGAAAAGTGCAGTGCCATCTCCCTGGATCAGCCTACGACTCCAACCAAGAAAGTCGGCGACTCCACCAAGAACCCCTAGTGTTTCTCTAAGGGGGAAAATTGCATCATTCCGCCCAAAACTCGATAGACCCCTGGAGTCGATGACTAACTAGTGTTAAGAAATGACCACCCCTCCAAATCCGAATCATCGACCCTACAAGAAGGACAACAATCGGCACTTCTCCCGAATCAGAAGGTACTTCAGGAAAATCCTCCACTCCAAGGTCGACCGCCCAGTCAACCCCCCGGTGTACCAAGACCTTGAAGAGAGAAAGTCGACCACGAGTAAAAGAAATAAAGAAGACTCAAATCATCGTCCAGCCCCAAGAAGGAAGTACCCCATCGATGCTAAATCTACCTAGACTTGTCCTAAGGGGAAAAGACTGTGTATTTTCCACTCTCTTAATCTAAATGCCCAAACCCGAAGCCACTTTGCTCCGAACCGTAGCTGACCCTGCCTGTTTATTAGAAGACCTGTTAACCTCTAATATTTTCCACCGCTGAAATTGTTAAGTGGATGTTATCACCCAACCCTTCTCCTCCCTAATCTCGGGACGAGATTATTTTAAGGGGGAAAGGTCGGTAACATCCCAATTTTAGGAACCCTGATTTAGTGTCCAAAAGGCAAAAATCAGGGGGAACAAAAACTTTTTCTTGTTTTATGTTGCAGTGTTTGCATACTTGTTTGCTTGTGCTCATGCAACTATTTGTGTATCAAGTGATGTACTCCTGATCTCAACACTAGTTTACAAAAAGCTATTTTACAAAAGAGATGTCTTGGCTCATCTTTCATATTCTCAAATGTTCTGGCATTTCAAAACCTGAGCCAAGATGACCTTGACCCAACAAACTACTTTACTAGTTTCTATTAAAAAACTATGGATACCTATATATAATCTCCTTATGTTTTCAAGATAGAACTTCAACTACCCTTACCTCTAGGTTTTTCCAAAACCTTTATTAAAACCTTTTCATTCCAATCTTGGTAGAAATACCAAGAGGTCCTTGTCTTATTTCAAAACACAACCAATTCAAATTACCCCTCCTTACCTCAAGCTAGGCTTGATGGTAACCCTAGTGGTAGTTGAATAAGTGATAAGATGAATTGCCTTGATCTGTTGTTTGATAAATTGCCTTGATCTGCTGATTTCCTTGTTTGCCTAGGAACTAGAGTGAGCTAATCTAGTAGCTCATCCCCTAGGACCCAATCTTTGTTTGTGAACATATATCTCAAACTAAGCATCCAAATCAGGATCAACCCAAGCCTCTTAAGTGACCATCTCATCTCCTAATCAGATCAATCCAGGGTTAATCACTCCTAATAGTTCCCAACCCAGTGAAGAACCATCCCAAGCATGGAACCCCTCTATTCAATCTATCCCTCAACATCAACCAATATATGGGAAGGATAAACCCTTTCCACCCACCCGAATGTTTCCCTCTTGCATACTAGTCAATATCTCCAAATCTGCCAAAAAGGCTATCTGGATTTCTTATCTAGATTCAATCTTTGGAGCTCTACCTTTTCCAACCCATGTGCATTCTTGAGAATGTATCTAAACCATCTTGTAGTACATCTATAGTACTAACAAAGCCTACCATTTCCCCTGGCTAAGCCATTCTAATTCCCACTCATCCATGATGGTTTTGTAGTCAATATACTAATCTTTTCTGCAAATCTTATCATCTTGCCTACTTCAGCAGAAGCACACATCTATATTCTACCTCCCCTTTACCAAATCTTTGCTTGGTTATGATCTACTAATCATGGCCTATAAACCCCCACTTCACTTGTTTCCATTGGAGTTTTTTGCTTCTTAAACCCACATGGTTTAGGAGGCTACCTGATGTATCTACTATGGCAGCCTTATTTTCAACAAAGTTTGCCATCTCTTCTAGATCACCTAAAATGAAACCAAGCTCAACTATTGCTTCCATGATCATCTATATAACTTGGTATATCTATCTATATACCCCTTGTACCAAGGTGAGCTCTGAGCTCCCTAATCCAACCTTGTTTAGGTGGTAGAAAAATAACCAAACCCTAGATCCTCAAATCAACCACTTCCTCCAGGAATACCTCTTGTTTGTCAACACCCAAGGTGATATTGTTATATATTCTAATTATACATAATCTACCTTGGATGTAAGCATCTCCAAATAATTTCCCATAATTATTTGGATTATTAAGCTATTTAATTTCCCTTGCTTAATAAATTCAAATTCCTTTTCTATAAAGGCAAGTTTGTTTTTCTCCAAATCACGTTTCCAACTCAATGCATATTTGAGTTCTCCACCTCTTACCCTACCTCTGAAACTCAAAATAAATATTTTGGTATCCTTTATTATTTCTCTAGGCCATTTTTCTTAAATGGCAGAAACAAGAAATAATTCCCTAAAAATAGTTTTCCACCCCAATAAATACCAATAAAATTCTCCAATGTGTTATGGTATATAGGACCATATCACATCAAAAACCAAGCTTGTCCAATGTAAATTTATCCCATTAGATTCTAAAATCTATTTCTACACTTTTTGAATAAGTTCATTTAAATGGGGTTATAATGTATAGAAAAATCCCAATTAAAACTTGAGAAGATTATTTGACCTCCCCTATCTACCAGTACCATTTCCACACCTTGCCATATGGAAATTTTTCGAACTTTCTTCACACCCATTGTTGGGATCACTTTTTCCAATCTAGCATTTGCTCAAATCAAAACAATCCCAACCCACATCCACTTGACCAAGCCAAGCTTTCACGGCACTACACCACTCCCTCATGGTTGTGCATTGTAGCCCTAGCTACTGTAGCACCCCTCCCCCTTGTTCCATGTGCTTGAGTAAGAGAGAGGGAGCATTTGTTTTAAACCCACACTTGGCTAAGGATACACCACCAGCTCCCATGTCCACTCTGGTCGTGCCTAGGACCACACACACCTCTCCACCGTCCCCCTCGACCAATACTTGAGAAACACCCCTCTCTTCCCCTCACTAGACCATGCCACAATGAACCACCCCCGCCTTGTGTTTATAAGGAAAGCAGCCAGCACCACACTCCACTCTGCCTAATTATCCCCCTCTCCTCTCCACTCCCCTCCACATAACAACCACCTCCTCTCCCCTGCTCTGTTCTGCTCGAGGGAGAAGAAGAAAGGCGCTTCGGCCTCGAGCAAAATTCGAGCATAGCCTCTTCTCACATGCCCCTCTGCCCTTGCATGTCACTCTCCTGGTTTCCCCTTGCCCTCCCAGTGCTAACCCTGTTCTTTTTATCGACATACAACAACCCCATAGGTCCCTTCAGAGAGCTCCGACAAGCTCCTTTTCGGCAACCGTCACGCGAGCTCGCTCCCGAGGAGGAACCACCCTGTGCCGCCCCTCGTTCTAACTGCCGCCGAGCGCCGCTTCACCTGTGCCCCTTCCTGTCGCCTCTCTACGCCCGCAGCTGAGCACCCGAGCCTCCCCAGTCGTCCTAGAGTTCCACCGCTGTCAGGCCTGTTCCGACGGGGAAGACGAACGGGGGTCATCGGATCCCTCTTAATTGGAAGACCCTCAATCCCCCGTACCCCTTTGCTCCCTTCCTCTCACTTACGGGCGGGACCGCGCCGTCAGTCGTTCGAACCCCAGATCCCACGCGGGGATGTGCCCGGATGGGCCTAATCCTCTCCGTCGGCCCATTACCCTTCAGAAACTGGCCTGTGCTTACCTCCCTTTTTATTATTTTGTCCATATCCAAAGATTTTACTATCTGCTTTAAATCCAAATAAAAATGGAAAACCCTTCCAATTGCCCAGATCTAAATTTCCTTAGATGCTCTAATGTTTTACCTAACATGCAGGGGCTTTGGTTACCCCTTTTGCTATTTAGAATAAAGATGATAAATCAAATACTAAGGTCTACCATTTTCACTAATAAATTCTTCCAGAGAGCTCGGTAAATCCAAATGGAGTAAAACCAGTTGGAAATGAAAGGTACTGGCCATACCTTGCATGTCGCACGGGCCCCACCTAAGGCTCCCTAGTTTACATCTAGTAAAAATGACAAAAATAAGCCTTATCTTCCTTTAGAAAATTACCTAGGTCCAACCAAATGTGTTCTTGACCTATTTCCAACTCCTAGTACCTCTATACCACCCTACCTATCAAACCCCAGGAGATCAAAATTTATTGAGCTTCTTCTGAATTTTGGTGAATTAAACTAATCTATGCATGGTTTATTCACTAATAAAATCACTACAATAGCCCTGTAACTCCAAAAAGATTGATTCCAATTTCTACAGTAAGGTAATATCAGTACCTAACAAGTATCCTGAGAATCACCTAAAAAGCTTCTGTAAATTAAATATGATGAAAAAGACAAATCCCATCCAGTACTGCCTTTGGGAATTTCTCAATGGCATTCTGGTAATTGTTTTGAGGTGATTCCAATTCCTCTTCAGTCCACTAAATAATATATAATAACACAAGGAAATAATTTTTGGAACTCCAGAACAGTTCTGGTGAATTATTTCCTAAAACTAGAGTATTAATAACTATAAAATCCTTTATAAATCAATGGGAATTGATAAATTAGTGAAACCTCTTTTGTTGGATTCATTTTATCAATACCTATCTTATGGTATCATTTTTATACAATGGTATCATACCGATGAAGCCCTTGGTCAAAACCCCTCTCTTAGGTAGTTCCTAGACTTTAAATCCAAAAGGATCCCTTTTTCCTATGCCTCCAAATCTTCTCCCAATCCAATCCAAACAAACATCCAGCACCCTACTGATGTATATAATGTAATTACCTTTTTCTTGTTGTATGGTTTGATTCTTGTATGCCTTGTATTTATTGTGGTGTTGTTTGTTTGCATGTATACTCGATAACGACGATAGTTGCGATTGTGTGACGCCAAGAAGAAGGAAGCATCGGGGTTTTCTTATTATTTGATATTATTGGTATTCTGGTATTATAAAGAAGTCAAGGGATAGCTCACTGGTCACAGGCAAGCCACCATTCCTCAACTCCTATATTAACCTACTCCTGTTTATCAATTGTTTTATATCTCGTTTATGAATCTCATGATTAAATGCATAGTTTGTTTCAAATAAAAGGCGTGAGTAACTTGGCTCCTCCAAGTTATGGATGAGTGTCCATTAGGACACCTACCCTGTTGAAAAACCTTTTTTACCCCCTTTAGATCGAGGCTAAGATGCTTAGCATCTTCCCTCTTGGAGCCCATGAATTTTCAATGATAAAACTATTTTGGGTTTTACCCTACTACAAAGTTTTCAAAATAAAACCCTTGGAAAGAGGCATCGTTTCCCAGTGGAGGTTTTACTACAGAAGATATGAGGAGGATGAAGAGAAATTCAAGCAAGAGAAAGAGAAGGGATGTTCTACACCTTTACCAGAACAATTTATGAAAGTGCCTGGTGGGCACCTTTGAATCGTTTCTATGCGGGTTTGGCGAGAATCGCTAAAACTTGCATAGGGCCAATCCGAGGGTGTTACACTTCCTCCTCGGGAAGGTACTTTCGAAGGGTCCCCAAATCAGGCGTTGTTCGTCTAGCAATATCTCTCATTTTATCTAGTCCAAAAAGAAAGGAAGATCATCCTTCGTGATAGAGTCTGAAGCATTATCAACTCCACATGCATCCAAGATGTTGAAACTACCACCACTAACAAGGTAACCACTCTCGAAGATGAAGTTCAACTTGAGACAGTCTCGAGATCCCCCCTAGCAGTACCCTACGAAATCTTAGGACAATATTCTTTTAAAAGGGGGGAAGGTCTGTAACATCCCACTTTCAGTAACCTTGACTATGTATCCAAAGTGCAAAAATTAGGGGGAACAAAAATGGTTTCTTCCTTAGTGGTGAAATAATTGTTTGCTTTTTTGTGCCTCACCTTTGAGTGTTTAGTAGTTAAGCTAGTTCCTTACCTCACTCTCATTTGACAAAATCTATTTAACACAAGATATGTCTTGGCATATTTTACATGTTCTCAAATGTTCTAGCATTTCAAACATGAGCCAAGATACTTTTGTCACCACAGATGATTTAGTAGATTATCTTAACAAAATTTTGGATATCTATACAATACTATATCCTTAGGTTTTCAAGTTAGGGATTCTAATTAATATTACCTATAGTCTTTCCAAAATCACTTATAAAACTGTTGACTTCCACTTTTGGTAGAAGTACCAAGAGACTCTCATATTCTTCAAAACTCAAACCCTTCAAAGTATCTATCTATACCTCAAGGCAAGTTTTATGGTATCCATAGTAGTATTTTTAAATGATTAATTACATGAATTTCCTTGATCTGCTAGCTAAGATGAATTTCCTTGATTTGCTTTCTGAATTGCTTGACTAGGAATTACTATGAGCTATCCTAGAAGCTCATCTTCTAGTAACTAAACCTAAACAACAATGTAACCTCTAAAACTCTTGAGAAGAAATCCTCAAACTAACTCAATCTTCCACTCTAGTAAATAATCCAAAAAAATCCAAATCTATTCAAGTCTGAAATCTGTTATCAGGATCCCATCTTTTAGCCTCAACCTATATTAATCCTTGTGCATTCTTGGAAATGTACTTGAACCATATGATAAACCTTCATGATTAATTTCAAATCCCAATATTGCCTTTGGCTAAACCCTTCTTGGACCCACTTATCCTTGATGGTTTTGTACACAAGAAAATAACATGTTTCTGGAAGCATGCCTACTTTGCAGAAGCTCCCAACTCCACCTCAACCTTTCTTGGCCCACTCATTGCATGGTTGTGATCTACTAAACATGCTCTATCAACACACACTTCCTTTGTTTCAAGTGTAGCCTTGTTCCTCTTAAACCCACATGGTTTTGGAGGCTAAATAATAATCTGCTTCGACACTATTATTTTCAATAAAGTTTGGCATCAATCATAGGATAACCCAACATTGAACAGTGTCATCCCACTGTACCATGATAATCTACATCACTTAGTCTATCCACCTATAAGCCCCATGATCTGAATGAAGCTATGAGTCCCTTAATCTAAGATGGTTTTGGTGGTATAAAAATATTCTGGCCCAAGATCCTTCTTCCTATTTTATTTCTTGTTTGCTTTTAAAAAGTGTTGATTTTCAATACCAAAGGTGTTCAAATAATAGTTACACCAGGTGACCACCATCTGCCTTGGACATAAAAAATCTAATAAATTTTTTCCATAATTATTTTTTGGCCCGAAACTATTTATTTCTTTTCTTTTACAAAAAATTCAAAACACCTTCTATTAAAGAAAGTTTGTTTTTTAAAACACTATTTCAAATTTAGGCACACTAGAGACATATATTATTTTCCCTATCTTCCCTCTTCAAAAATACATATTTTGAAGAGTTTTATTATTTGTTTTTTCCTATTTTATTAAATGGAAAAATTGTAAAAATAAATGTTTCAAATACTTTTCTTCTTCAATTTTCCTGGAAAATTCTCCAATATGTGATATGGTATTTGGGACCATCTCAAAACAAAAAATCAATTTGTCCAACCTAAAAATCTCAAATGCCTTCATCAACACAGATTCGACATTTTTTGATTATTGAATAATAAATGGATCCCGAATTATCAAAAAATCTCAAAGAAATCCAGGACTTGTGTCATGACCTTACCCATTTATCAGCACCATAAAACCATCTTACCAAGATAAAATTTTGAGAAGTTCTTGATGATCATTAAGTATGGCAAAATTGGATAATCGACAACCTTGAGCTAAAACTCCATCAAACCCTTGACCACGACAGCAACATACCCTCCCATCTAGTCATGCTACACTGTAGCAATACACTGTAGCACCACCCTACCACCTGTATTTTGGCTTGTAAGTGAAGAAAAATAAGAGACATGCATATCCAGCCAAGTATCTCTCCACATCAGTGCATGTCATAGCCCATGCCCTCCTTGCCCTTCTAGACATCACACACGATACCCCAAATACACGGCTAGCAACTCCCTCCATGACCTTACCTAGACCATCTCCACCAAGAGCTCTCCCTCCTTGCTTAATAGGCCAGAGGTCACCCCGCCCGCTCCTACTGCCCCATTTCCCTCCTCCCACCTCCAAACACCATCCCCAAACTCCAGAGCTCTGCCCTCTCTTTGCATCGCTAGGGAGAAGGAGAACTTCTCACCTCAAGCTGCAAGGAAGAAGGAGATACTGTAGTCAAACGCTTGCCCCTTCCTCTCTATTTTGTGTTTCAGTCAGACCCCTCTTCCCCCTCTATCTATCCAGGTCCCTCGGGTTGTCTAGGGTCGTCCCTGGCAATGGCACCAGTGAGCCCCCGAGCAAGCTTCGCCGGTGCGGAAGCTCGAGATACCTCCTAGCATGAAGGCCTCCGTGCCCACCTATGTGCATGTTGGGCCCACTCAGCGTGGCTTGGTCCAATCCCCAGCGCTACAGCTCGCTAGCATTGTACTTCTTTTCTTTTTCTAAATTATTTTCAAGATATGTTAAATCCTAGTCTAAAATAAATGTTAAATGATAAGAAAATCCTTTACCTAATTTTGATCATGTTCCCTAGTGTTTCCTCAAACATGTAGAACAAGCCACATGCCCAAAATAATTTTCATTATTTTCTGGCATTTAAAATATCAATAAGTGTCTAAACCACTCAATAATTCTTCAGAGATTTTTAAAAACCCAAATGGATTGAAACCACTTGGTACTATGAGGTATCAGAGATACCTTGCATGTCGTGTAAGTCTCACCCCACAAGGCCTTATGATTTTGATGTTGTAAAATTAACAAAACCATACAGATCTTACTTTAGAAAATTCCCTAGGGAAAATTATAAATTTCCTTGACCTATTTCCAACTATAAGTACACATGCACTAACATATCTATCTATTCCCAGGAGATTAATATTTATTGATATTCTTATGGAATTTAGTGAATCAAGCCCTTCTATTTAGGGTTGTTTCACTAAATAAATCATAGTTGGAGTTTCACCACTCCAAAGATAATGTATACAATTTCTATAGAAAGGTATAAATAATACATATCCAATGTTCATGGTCTCATGCCAATTGGACCTATAGAATAAATACGGGGGAAAAAGACAAACTACTTGCAAAACTGACTTTGGAATTTTCTCAAGGGCATTCTAGTAACTATTTTGACATGAGACCAACTCCAAGTGAACCAATACTCAAATACCTTCTTAACTCTATAAGGAAATAATTATTGTACTTATAGATCCTTTCTGGTGATTTATTCACCTAAACTAGGATTTTTTCACTAGAAAAACCATAACTAAATAAAGAAAATTGATAAAATGGTGAAACCATTTCTAGTGGTTTTGTTATTCCAATATCCACCTAAGGGTCCGACATTGTATACCGGTGTCATATAGGACTAGTCCTTGGCAATCCCTTTTTTAGTTAGTGTTAATTAACTAAATTATAAATAAAGTTCTAGATGGGCAAATAACCCATTTCCAATTGCTATAAGTTGATCTTCTCAAAACCTACTGAAATGTATTGGTGTCTTGTTCAAATGCTTGCTGTTTTGTATTGGTGCTTGTATGACTTTTGTTGACTATGGCCTTGTTTGTTTGCATGTGTGAACCATTACGACAATTATTGCGATTGTATCGAAGTCAAGAAGGAGAAGATTTGGTTATTATTGGATTCTAAGAAGAAGTACATGCACATATTGCTGGTCACAGGAAAGCCACCTACTTACTCATAAGCCTTGTCCTACTATTTTTCTTATGCATGTTTTATCTAACTATTTATGAAAGTTACATTGCTTTATTATATTGTATATATATCTAGAAGTGGCTTGGCTCCTCCAAGATATTTATATATCTAGTAGTGGCTTGGCTCCTCCAAGATATTACACTATGGTACTTTTAAGTACAACCCTTGTTTATACCTATATGTCTCCTAGTATGGTAGGATTGGTGCATTACACCCTAACCCCTTGGAAACCCTGTTTATCCAATACAAAATTCTAGGTTTGGAACCCCCGGAAATTTTATAAAAAGGTTTTATATTAAAACCTTAGTAATGAAGGGAATATGCCCGAGAGGCAATAATAAAGTGGTTATTATATTATTCCATGTTTATGATAAATGTTTATTTATCATTCTATATTTGTGTTAATCGGAAATGTTAATACATTTGTATTTAATAAACACAGAAAATGTTCCTAGTAATGCCTCTCATTAAACTATCTTTTTGATTAACAGATGATCAAGTTTTCCTGATCATGAACATTGGATATTGTTAATAACAAGGTCATGTCATTGGAGAATGATGTGATGAACATTCACCCACAGTAGGTTTAGCGATATGATCATATCTTCAAAGTTTATATTGCTATCTCACTCAAAGTAATACTAATCCTTAGACAATCAGATTCATGGAGTTCGTTGCATAGAAAACAAAAAAATTCTTATGGTTTGCAACTGCCAAGATCGAATCTAGGAGATACTTTGTAACGGTTTCAAGACTCACCCTTCAAGACTGTAAGCGGGATAACATTCCTGCAAACAAACATGGTTGGTTAGATGTAACCGAACATCCTCAAGGACATGCAGAAAATCAGCACCACAACGGGCAGCGCCTCCATAATCGAGCACACATACGATGCACCCACGAATCCCGAACCCTATCTCCAGTAGGGCAGAGGAAGTAGAGGATCCTCGGTAACTACACCAACACTACGCCATGGTAGTGGTGGTGGAGGGTAAGGATTATAGCAGGACTTCGCCTAAGCACCTCGATCATGGCAATGGACAAGCTAGCAACAGAGGGAAGATACCAACCAAAGAGCATATGAAAGAATGGTGAATGAGAATGTGTGGAGAGGAGGAGGAAACATCCTTTTATAGGCTCCATGGGGCTTCCCCTCCCCTCTTCTCATTCAATCTCCATTAAAGCACTTTAATTGCCATAAAGTTCAATTAAAACAATTTAATTCCCTTAAAGGTCTTTCCATTAAAGCACTTTAATTCCATTAATGTATTTTAATTCCCTTAAAGGTATATCCATCAAAGCACTTTAATTTCATTTTAATGCAATGCAATTTAATGAACTCTTCATGTAATGAGTAATTCATCTAATGAACACATTAACTTTTTTATCCCTTTGCTTTTTTCCGATACCCCGAAACTATTTCGGCAGATTCAGCAGAACAATTTTTTGTAGCAGAACAATTTTCTACGATATCCATTGACTTCCCCTGTGTTCCCTATCTGCTCAAATGTTTCGGTTTACCTTAAGTGTGTCTCCCTATGGGTTCGAGAACTATGTAGACATGGTCGAGACTTTCTCAGATCGATAATCATTAGTGCGACCTGGAGATCCATAATGACTCCCACTAGTTCCTCGAAGATCTCATGATCGTCCAAACCTCTTTCGATGTAATCAAATTCGTTTTGTCTCGCGATATTTTACTTGTACGAGCTCCGATCACTTGTTATTAATCATACCTCATTTAATCTCGTTCCTGACAAGAACTCTTTTTCTCGTTCCTGTGATATGACATTCTAGTGATCAAATCATTTGCTTGCAAGGCTATGTCAATGTGATATCACTGAGAGGGACCTGGGAATATCTCTCGGTCATTCGGATGGACAAATCCCACTCTTTATCCATGAGCCTCAACTAACACTTTCCAAATACCTGACGATACCTTTATAATCACCCTATTATGGTGTGACATTTTATGCAATCCAAGTACTCTTCCAGTGGAATTGATTGACGTGATCTCGTGGTCTAAAGACATTGAGTTAATATGAAGGTGATAGCAATTTAAACTTGAAAACATGATCGTGTTGCTACATCTATTCAGGGTGACTGTTTTTCATATCATTGTCCAAAATATATGACCCTGTTATTAACAACATCTAATGTTAGGATCAAGAAACATTTGATCACCCGTTAATTAACATGCTAGCATAAAGAGATGATTTACTAGGAACCTTTTGTGTTTATGATTCACACATGTATTAATGTTTGATTATTAATAAAATTATAGCATGAAAAATAAATATTTATCATAAACATGGAATATCATAATAACCACTTTATTATTGCCTCTCGGGCATATTCTTTTCAGTCTCCCACTTGCACTAGAGTCAATAATCTAGTTTGAAAAACTTTGCGCTTTCAACACCTATGGTACAGTGGTGTTGCATATACGTGTTTGGTAGTGGTACACATAATCCCTAGATCTGACACTTCAGGTATATGTGTATTTGCATGTCTTTGCATCTCTACGCATCACTCATTCTCAAATAAGATGGCAATGTATAAATTTGGTGAGACTTTAGTTCCTTGGGATTTAAAACGTGTTGATATAATTGTCATACAATATATCTTCATAGTACTAGCCCATCGAACCACACCTATTTCCTTCGCTGCTACCATAGTAGTTTTATACTTAGCCTTTCATTGTAGTATCCGTCAAAGTGTCCATAAGTTTTGAACTCATCCCATTACATTGTGCCACCTTAACCTATAACCTAAATTGAGATAAACTTAATTTGTATCTTGTGAAAAAACTTGTACCAATGTAACACTTTAAAATTTTCATGGGAATGGCCACGACAGATGCTGCAATCGGCAGCGAGTAGTAGAACGAGGGGCAAGGGCGGCCAGCCATCTTCGGTGTGAGATGAGGGCAAAGACATAGGTTTTTACCCAGGTTTGGCCCCCTAGAGGGTAAATACCTACTCCTGCTAGATTGTATTGATGAGAGAGTATAAGGGCGATCTCGGCGGCTAGGCGGCGAGTCGCAGGGGGTGTATGATGGAACGTAAGTTCTATGTGTGCCCTAGGGAGGTTTATATAGGATCACCTCGCTAGGGTTTATAGATCTACAACCGAGTTGGATAAGGACTCGGAGGGCGTTTTGACCTAATCCGACTGGGCCTAGCTACGCTTCTGGGCCTTCAGCTTCCAGTCACCTGACTTCTTCCTAAGTCATGATCCAGTCGCCGTCCTGTAGGCCCACTCGCTGGGAGCATGGGACGGTAGGGAACGTCCTGCTGGGTATATCCCACTCGGCATATCCCCATCAGTAGTCCCCGAGGCCGTCGTTGATTCGTCGCAGGTGTTCATTGCCAGTTGGAGTATTTGGGTCCAATTTGGACGCCCAGTCGAATCGGTGGTGGACTCCTTTAATGAAAGGAAGAATCTTTGGCATGTTTCCTCAGTCGCAATAACAGCGACCAGTCGAATCGCCAATCTAACGAATAGTCGGCAAGCAGTTGAACCGCAGCTAAGGCAAACGGGTCGGCGAGTGGTTGAATCGCAGCTAAGGCGAACGGGTCGGCGAGTTGTCGAGTCACTACGGCTGGCGAGTCGAGTAGATGAAGTTGGACCGTCAATCTTGTCAAACTAGCCGTTGGGTAATCCAACGGTAATATCGGCGTAATCACCGCGTGGTAACGGCTCCCTGAAAATGGGGGGCACCAACCGCTATATAAGGAGAGTGACGGGCGAGGAGCGATCGTTCCCACATTTCCTCCAACCTCGCACGTTCCCCAATCTTTCATCCCCTCCAGAGCGAGTCAGAGTGATCCAGTGATTCTGCGCGACCCCATAACCTCAGATCCTCAGATCGATGGCGCCACCAAAAGATCTGTGGGGGGATCCAAGTCCACGAAGGTGCTGCTGAAGTCCTTCGAGGACGCGGGAGTTCTCTGCGTCGGGAGAGGGTGAATCCCCGTGGCCGGAGAAGTGGATCCGAATCTGCACGCTGGGGAGTTCATCTGCTTCACCAGCCATCTCGAGAGGGGGCTCGGCTTCCCCACCTCGATCTTCTTATGCTCATTTTATGGCATCGAGCCATTGGATCTGGGGCCGCATAGCATCGAGCAACTCGCCATTTTCTGTGATATGAGCTATTCCACGGGCTAGTCATACGCTAAGGGGAAGGCAGCCCGATCCTACCTGCGGGTGGGTTCACCTTCCAGCTGAAGTCCAAGAACTCCTTCCTCGACCTCATGCTACAGAATAAGGCGGCGAGCGAGTGGAAGAAGCATTGGTTCTACGTTAGCGAATCGATGCCGGACAGCGAGGTGGCGCTTCCGATGTACTCCGCTGACCGGCCCAAGCCACGCCGGCTTCAAGTCGCCAAGCTACCACTCGACCAACGAATGCTGGTCGAGGAATTGTTGATGACGATTTGTCAAGTGAAGAAGAACGGCCTTCAAACAATCAACCTGTACAACTGCTGGCTCGGGCGGCGGCTGGTGCCTCTGGCCAGCCGTGTAGGGTTCGCAGCATAGAAAACAAAAAATTTCCTATGATGGGAACTATGTACCAAGATCTATCTACTAGATACAAACAATGGGCGGATGTATATCCGTAGAGAACATACCCTTGAAGACCTACAAAGCTTAACGAGTTGAACTCGTGGTTGATGTAGACGATCTCTTGCCGATATCAAGATGGTTGAGGAAAGAGTTTACAAGATTGTTTGTAAATAAGTTTTGGAACAAATACAACTCCTATTTTTCTAAGGGGTTTTGTCCAATCCTAGGTTTACAAATCCTACAGGCAACACAGTGCTCTGATACCATCTGTAGAGGTTCCAACCTTTAATAAGGTAGAGATCCCTGTGTTTACAATGCTAGTCCCTGGATCATTAGCTAGCATCCACAGTTAAGATATAATATCAAGAAACAAAGGTCATAATACAACTTTATAACCAGGAATAAAATAATTCATTACATCTTACATAGCTCATTTGGCTATTACATTACATTGCAGCAGAAAATCTATAAGCATGGAGTCCTTCATCTTCAAAGTGCCACAGGCAATCATGTTGGTTATAGACTTGTAATCCTAATCAACATACTTCACTAACATCAAACAAACCTGCAACATAATAAGTTACAGCCACAAGGGTCAATACATTTGAATTGTATTGGCAAGTGATACTATGGTAGTATAGTGGAGTCTATCATCTATATGCATTTGGTTAACTGGATCCTACGCCTGCTTTGCTCAAAATAGATTTTTCTTATCCTTTGAAAAACACTAAGATTTTGTTTGTCAAAAAATCACCCAAGGCATCTCCCAATAGAAATTGGTGATTCTTCAACCCTTGTTCAACCACAAAATTTTAACTTAGAAATTGGGATGAGGAGATTCTTGATAGCTTCCATGTCTTGATGCTCAAATTGTCCTTTGCCAGGGACATGGCTAAGTACTTAGATTTTACACTCTACATAGGTGGTGCACTTTCCCCACAAGACTTGGTTTCACCAAGAAAAGATCTTTTAGAAGCCTTCCCTTAGACCAGAATGGACGCGTTCCAACCTATCATCCCCTACCACCAACTATCCATTTGGCTAAGTTATTGCAACCTATATGATCCAGGTAGAGCCCATAATGCCATGTGGCTGCACTTGAAGCTTCTCAACATTTGACATCTCAAATCTCTTTGTTCCTGGGTGGCATTCCACAAGTGAGATACACAAGGTAAACCATAGAAATGGGCCTTGTATAACCACTCAACACAAACCATTCCTTCCATTCCACCCAGGTGTTTCATTCACTTAGTTGTTTTATTAAACAGAACACAAGTCCTTGACTTAGAAATATTCCATAGCATGAATACAATCCACCCTTGTTTTCTACTAGCTAAGCTAAGCATGATAGTAGTAGGAATCTTAACTTAGGAAATTTCTACTAAGGTTTCATCTACTAGGATTTCCCATGGCATAGTTTATACTTAGAAAAAATTCCATGCAAGTCCTACTTAGAAATATCACTAATGCATAGTGAAAATAATGGGACAAAAGTATGAAGCATCACTTGCCTTTTGGGTAGAGAATATATTTTCACTCCTTAATCTTGCAATACTCACACTCTTCAAATCACTACAATTCAATCAAGCAAGCAATATTAAATCCACTATTTAAGCAACATCACATAAAATGATAGAAACAAAATTATGCATGCAAGCATGCCAAAGATTGTTTTATTTGAAAAAGTGGTTCCTAATAGGTTATAAACACTCTAAAACACCTATTGATCCTATTATAAAAGTGGCAAAACCATTTGCAAAAGATTTTACCCATAAACCATTTTTAAACCAAATCAATATTTTATGTGGTTGAAAATGCCTTTAGTAAAGTAATAATTTTTATAGGGTTCACAAAATATATTTTCAAATCACAAATCTTTGTGTTTAGGGTTAGAGAGTTTAAATCAAAACATTTCCCAAAAGGTTTTCTTCCACAAGCAGTTTTAACATATAAACCACATTTTTATTTGACTAGAAATGTTCTAAATCAAAGATTTATTCCTTTGCTTCACAAAATATGTTTTTGAATCCAAAAGTTGGTTTATATGGTCATTAGGTTCAAAAAATTTGATTTGATAAAGATTTTATCACAAAAACAATTTTAGAATGAATTTTATATTCAAAATATGCATACACAAGTTTCTGCAGAAACAACCATTTTACCAGAATCAATTCATTAAAAAGTGCATGGTTGGATAGTACTTGTTCTTCTGATTCCATTGATATAAAATTCACAAAATTTGGACGTGTGGATTGAAAGTTATGAATTTTACAAAACCAAACAACTAATAGACAAGTTTCTGTTTTAAAAAACAAATTCCAGGCCACGTGTCTATTTCTCATTGGGCCATACCAGTTCGCGCGGATCGCTCACTGTGGGTCGTAGGATTTAACTGAGATCGTGCGGTACTGATCAGCTCTTACCCCTCCGTCTCAATCTAATCCTGGCCAGATGATATGCATCCTATGGCTACAACGCGCTTACCAAGAACTGGCGGCGCTGACGGCGGCGACGCGGCTCTGGCGGTGGCGTTGGCGATGAACCAGGAAGCGCGGGAGGGAGTGAGGATGCTCACCAGACTTTCTGTGAAACACTGGTTCTCTTTGTTGTCTTGCTTGGCCGTGGGAAGCTCGGAGGCGTTGACAATTGCTCGCCAGAGACGGCGTCGGTGTCGGGCACGCTCCGATGTCGTCGAAGGTGAAGCTAGAGGACGAGATAAGACAAATAGAAGGCACAGTTAGAACCGCAAGAGGGAGGTAGTATGATAGTGTCCACGAGGGGGAGAGGGGCGGTCGGGTTTACCGGGGAGACGTCGCCGGAGTCGAGGCAGACGGTGGCGGAGCTCAGTTGAAGTTGTTGCCGATGCTGTGGGTCATGCGCGGGCAAGCCGAGGCTACTGGGAGATGCATTGGTTGATGGGGACCAATCTTGCATGGTCGAGGGGGCAAGGCACGGCCTGGGTTCGTTGGAATTCGAGCGAGACCTTGTCGGAGCCGGTGAGGTTGCAGTGAGCAATTTGGGTAGCCCTGGGGCGGAGAGGAGCTGGGAACAGAGGGAAAATAGGGAGAAGAGGCGGGCTCTAAATCGAGCATGGTCACGAGCATTAATCATTGAGCCATCACCGCGAATTTACGCCGAGGAGTTAACGGCAGAAACGGTCGGGAGGGCATGGTCTTCGCGCGCGGGTGAGAACGAAGGGGAGCTGGCGGTGGGGTCGCTTCGTCAGTGAAGGAGAGAGAGGAAGAGTGGGTCCAGGCAGTCAGCGTCTGAATGGGTTCGTTGCCGAGTAAAAGAAAACGCTTCGGGGGAGGGGGTTAGTTGGTCTAGATGGGCCTGGGTTAGTTAGGCTGGTTTCCTCAATTTTTTTTGTTCTGAATCTTTTCTTTTTCTGTATTCATTAATCTGTTTTGATTTTGTTTAATTATTTCAAACAACCATTTGAATTCAAACTTCAACCAAACTTTGTGTAGATTTTTAATACTGTTATTTAACATATTCTAAAGTCAAATTTAGAATAATTCTTTTATTCTTTTTAGGGTATATTGATTATTTAAAGTAGGCCCTTGTTTTTAAATTCAAATAAGATCAAATATATTTTCAACCCTTATTTAAGTTTCAATTTTTCACAAAACATTTTCAGTAGGTTTTATTTATTTATTAGGGTGTCAAATAATTCACTTTGAATTATTTGGAATATTTTAATATGATTTATTAATCATTTAAATTGGGTATTTGTCTTTATTCAAATAGAAACAGAATTTGGTGAATGCCCTTTTATTTTATTTGAAAATTCTCTTCTCCTTTTATTTGGATTTGGATTATAACTATTCCATTTGCTTATGGATTAGGCCAAGATTTAATTTGGTCTTTAAATATTCCTCATTTAACAATTCTTTCTTTATCTTATAAAATCCATATCTTTTTATTTATAGATTCAAACTTGGTGTTTCCAATTTGTATAATCTTATTTAATATTTTTTTATCCTTTTAAATGTCTTTAGGATTATTTGCTCACCATTTGGTATGGATTTCTAGATAGGTGCTTTATTAGCTTTAGAAAATCAATTTCCTTATCTTATTAAATTCATAAGATTTTTATCTTTGGTTCCAAATTGAATGAAATCAATTTATATGATTTTATAATATCTCTATTTTTCATTCTTGATCATTTTGATATGTTTGTTTGACCAATTTTATATGGATCAAGTCCATAGGCTTAGATATAACTTGGTAATGTTTTTTCCCATTAGGGTTTTAGGGTTTGGGTTTATTTCCCAAGTGTTTAAATTTCTAGATGCATTTATGAAGAATGCATTTCACAAGATTTGAATTCAGTTGGATTCAACCATTACTCAAGTTTATCCAAGATGGGATTTTAGGTTTCCATTTAGAAACAAAAAGTTTCTTTTCTCCCTAAATTTCAACAATTATTTATTTTATTTATTTATTTTTCACATTACAAAATTTGGAAAATTTTGGGATGTGACAGGCTACCACCCTTAAAATAAATCTCGTCCCGAGATTTGGGAAGGATAGAGGTTACAAGTTGGCTCAAAACAACTAGGGTACTACCACCCTTAAAAAAATTCCAACTAGATTACATCCTGGCTTGCTTGGGATCTTGATGAAACTTCTCTGGGCACTTGTTTGCATAATGGCCTAGTTCTTTGCATTTGAAACACATCACTTGGCTGATATCTTTCTTTTCATTTGGTATCATTGCCTCTTGTTTGTTTCCTTGGTTCTTCTTCTTTTCTGGGCATTCATTGGCATAGTGTCCCATCTCTTTGCAAGTGTAAAATTGCTCTTAGGTAATATCCTTCTTGCTAGGGTTGGGGCATTTCTTCTTCTTCTTCTTCTTGGGTCTCTCCAAAGCTAGGAGTTCTTCTAGTTCATGCTCTTCATATTTCACCACAAAGGTGGGAAATCTTTCTCTCTTCTTGGGGCAGTTACTAGAGATATGACCTTCTTCTTCACAAGAGTAGCAACACTTTGTGGTCACTTTGGATTTGGCCTTATGATGCATGGTTTTGACTTTGCCTTCACCCTTCTTGGCAGAAGTTGTTCCTTCATGTGGGTTTACAAACTGTTGATGTACTCCATCTTGTTTCCTTTGTTGAAATATGGAATAGATGGGGCATTGGATAGGGACATGATTATTTCCTTCACATAGGAAACAAGTAGCTTGAGATGTGGGGCATTGATTAGTTGGATGTTTCTCTTCACAATTGGGGCATTGATCTTCATGCTCTTTGGAAATGTGATCCTTGTCTCCACAAATATTGCAAGCTTGAGTTCCTTCTAGAATATCATCCTTGACATCCTTGTTGTCACAAACTCCTTGGGAAAGGTTGCCTCCCATGTTGATCATTTGGTTTGTCATCCTTTGCAAAAATTGGTTTTGGGTTTCCAAAAACTTTTGCATGGTTGGGTCTAACTCATTGTAGTTGGCTAAAATCTGAGTTGTCACTTGGTTCAACTGGGTTTGGGTTGTTATGAGTTCTCTCATGTGCATCTCTTGGTTGTTGTTGTTGTTGCTGTTACCATTCTTGATGTTGGAGTTTCTTGGAGTAGTCATCTGTTTGGGTTGGATTGGGATTAGAATAGGCAAAATATTTCTAAATAAATAATTCTAATCACACACAACAATTTCACACAAGCAATGTGCAAGCAATCAAAAACAAACATTCCAATCAAACAACAAAGTTTCAAGCACATTTTTAGGCAACAAAACATTTTTGCTACACCACAATAGTTGGTGTGTTCGATTTAAACTAAATATGGTGGTCCAACTATATGGTTCACTTGAGAGCATTCCATCCTTCTTAGTTGGTTCTTCATGAACAAGATCATTGTATCCTTGGAGAATTCCTTGCATCCTGGTCACAAAACTTCAAAGGTGATGATGATTCCTTCTAAGTTGTGGTTCCTTAGTCTTCAAGTCTTTAGCAATATTTCTTGTCTCGCTTGTAGTCCTTAGTGATATCCAAGTTGAAGTCCTTGTTGATACTAAGGTTGAAATCACTTGAGTTGGTGAAGTCTTTGCTCATGTTGAAGTCTTTGCTCATGGTGAAGGCTTTATCCATCAAGTTGAAATAGACAAGATGTAGAATCAAAACCAAAAATGGTTGAGGAAAGAGTTTACAAGATTGTTTGTAAATAAGTTTTGGAACAAATACAACTCCTATTTTTCTAAGGGGTTTTGTCCAATCCTAGGTTTACAAATCCTACAGGAAACACAATGCTCTGATACCATCTGTAGAGGTCCCAACCTTTAATAAGGTAGAGATCCCTGTGTTTACAATGCTAGTCCCTGGATCATTAGCTAGCATCCACAGTTAATATGTAATATCAAGAAACAAAGGTCATAATACAACTTTATAACCAGGAATAAAATAATTCATTACATCTTACATAGCTCATTTGGCTATCTCATTACAATGCAGCAGAAATAACTATATACCATGGAGTCCTACATCTTCAAAGTGCCACAGGCAATCATGTTGGTTGTAGACTTGTAATCCTAATCAACATACTTCACTAACATCAAACAAACCTGCAACATAATAAGTTATAGCCACAAGGGTCAATACATTTGAATTGTATTGGCAAGTGATACTATGGTAGTATAGTGGAGTCTATCATCTATATGCATTTGGTTAACTGGATCCTACGCCTGCTTTGCTCAAAATAGATTTTTCTTATCCTTTGAAAAACACTAAGATTTTGTTTGTCAAAAAATCACCCAAGGCATCTCCCAATAGAAATTGGTGATTCTTCAACCCTTGTTCAACCACAAAATTTTAACTTAGAAATTGGGATGAGGAGATTCTTGATAGCTTCCATGTCTTGATGCTCAAATTGTCCTTTGCCAGGGACATGGCTAAGTACTTAGATTTTACACTCTACATAGGTGGTGCACTTTCCCCACAAGACTTGGTTTCACCAAGAAAAGATCTTTCAGAAGCCTTCCCTTAGACCAGAATGGACGCGTTCCAACCTATCATCCCCTACCACCAACTATCCATTTGGCTAAGTTATTGCAACCTATATGATCCAGGTAGAGCCCATAATGCCATGTGGCTGCACTTGAAGCTTCTCAACATTTGACATCTCAAATCTCTTTGTTCCTGGGTGGCATTCCACATGTGAGATACACAAGGTAAACCATAGAAATGGGCCTTGTATAACCACTCAACACAAACCATTCCTTCCATTCCACCCAGGTGTTTCATTCACTTAGTTGTTTTATTAAACAGAACACAAGTCCTTGACTTAGAAATATTCCATAGCATGAATACAATCCACCCTTGTTTTCTACTAGCTAAGCTAAGCATGATAGTAGTAGGAATCTTAACTTAGGAAATTTCTACTAAGGTTTCATCTACTAGGATTTCCCATGGCATAGTTTATACTTAGAAAAAATTCCATGCAAGTCCTACTTAGAAATATCACTAATGCATAGTGAAAATAATGGGACAAAAGTATGAAGCATCACTTGCCCTTTGGGTAGAGAATATAATTTCACTCCTTAATCTTGCAATACTCACACTCTTCAAATCACTACAATTCAATCAAGCAAGCAATATTAAATCCACTATTTAAGCAACATCACATAAAATGATAGAAACAAAATTATGCATGCAAGCATGCCAAAGATTGTTTTATTTGAAAAAGTGGTTCCTAATAGGTTATAAACACTCTAAAACACCTATTGATCCTATTATAAAAGTGGCAAAACCATTTGCAAAAGATTTTACCCATAAACCATTTTTAAACCAAATCAATATTTTATGTGGTTGAAAATGCCTTTAGTAAAGTAATAATTTTTATAGGGTTCACAAAATATATTTTAAAATCACAAATCTTTGTGTTTAGGGTGAGAGAGTTTAAATCAAAACATTTCCCAAAGAGTTTCTTCCAAAAGCATTTTTAACATATAAACCACATTTTTATTTGACTAGAAATGTTCTAAATCAAAGATTTATTCCTTTGTTTCACAAAATATGTTTTTGAATCCACAAGTTGGTTTATATGGTCATTAGGTTCAAAAATTTTCATTTGCCAAAGATTTTATCACAAAAACAATATTAGAATGAATTTTATATTCAAAATATGCATACACAAGTTTCTGCAAAAACAACCATTTTACCAGAAGTAATTCATTAAAAAAAGTGCATGGTTGGATAGTACTTGTTCTTCTGATTCCATTGATATAAAATTTGCAAAATTTACACGTATGGATTGAAAGTTATGAATTTTACAAAACCAAACAAGTAATAGACAAGTTTATGTTTTAAAAATACAAATTCCAGGCCATGTGTCTGTTTCTCATTGGGCCATACCAGTTCGCGCGGATCGCTCACTGTGGGTCGTAGGATTTAACTGAGATCGTGCGGCACTGATCAGCTCTTACCCCTTCGTCTAAATCTCATCCTGGCCAGGCGATATGCATCCTACGGCTACAACGCGCTTGCCAGGAACTAGCAGCGCTGACGGCGGCTGCGCGGCGGCGCGGCTCTGGCGGTGGCTTTGGCGATGAACTAGGATGCGCGGGAGGGAGTGAGGATGCTCACCAGAATCTCTGTGAAACACTTGTTCTCTTTGTTGTCTTGCTTGGCCGTGGGAAGCTCGGAGGCGTTGACGATTGCTCGCCAGAGACGGCATCAGCGTCGGGCACGCTCAGATGTCGTCGAAGGCACAGTTAGATCCGCAAGAGGGAGGCGAGTATGATAGTGTCCACAAGGGGGAGAGGGGCGGTCGGGTTTACCGGGGAGACGTCGCCGGAGTCGAGGCAGACGGTGGCAGAGCTTAGTTGAAGTTGTTTCCGACGCTGTGGGTCATGCGCGGGCAAGCCGAGGCTACTGGGAGATGCATTGGTTGATGGGGAACAATCTTGCGTGGTCAAGGGGGCAAGGCGCAGCCTGGGTTCATCAAAATTCGAGCGAGACCTTGTCGGAGCCGGTGAGGTTGAAGTGAGCAATTTGGGTAGCCCTGGGGCGGAGAGGAGCTGGGAACAGAGGGAAAATGGGGAGAAGAGGCGGGCTCTAAATCGAGCATGGTCGCGAGCATTAATCGTTTTGCCATCACCGCGAATTTATGCCGAGGAGTTAACGGCAGAAACGGCCGGGAAGGCGTGGTCTTCACGCGCGGGTGAGAACGAAGGGGAGCTGGCGGTGGGGTTGCTTTGTCAGTGAAGGAGAGCGAAGAAGAGTGGGTCCAGGCAGTCAGCGTCTGAGTGGGTTTGTTGCCGAGTAAAAGAAAACGCTTCGGGGGAGCGGTTAGTTGGGCTAGATGGGCCTGGGTTAGTTGGGCTGGTTTCCTCCATTTTTTTTGTTCTGACTCTTTTCTTTTTCTGTATTCATTAATCTGTTTTGATTTTGTTTAATTATTTCAAACAACCATTTGAATTCAAACTTCAACCAAACTTTGTGTAGATTTTTAATACTGTAATTTAACATATTCTAAAGTCAAATTTAGAATAATTCTTTTATTCTTTTTAGGGTATATTGATTATTTAAAGTAGGCCCTTGTTTTTAAATTCAAATAAGATCAAATATATTTCCAACCCTTATTTAAGTTTCAATTTTTCACAAAACCTTTTCAATAGGTTTTATTTATTTATTAGGGTGTCAAATAATTCACTTTGAATTATTTGGAATATTTTAATATGATTTATTAATCATTTAAATTGGGTATTTGTCTTTATTCAAGTAGAAACAGAATTTGGTTAATGCCCTCTTATTTTATTTGAAAATTCTCTTCTCCTTTTATTTGGATTTGGATTATAACTATTCCATTTGCTTATGGATTAGGCCAAGATTTAATTTGGTCTTTAAATATTCCTCATTTAATAATTCTTTCTTTATCTTATAAAATCCATATCTTTTTATTTATAGATTCAAACTTGGTGTTTCCAATTTGTATAATCTTATTTAATATTTGTTTATCCTTTTAAATGTCTTTAGGATTATTTTCTCACCATTTGGTATGGATTTCTAGATAGGTGCTTTATTAGCTTTGGAAATTCAATTTCCTTATATTATTAAATTCATAAGATTTTTATCTTTGGTTCCAAATTGAGTGAAATCAATTTATATGATTTTATAATATCTCTATTTGTCATTCTTGATCATTTTGATATGTTTGTTTGACCAATTTTATATGGATCAAATCCATAGGCTTGGAGATAACTTGGTAATGGTTTTTTCCATTAGGGTTTTAGGGTTTGGGTTTATTTCCCAAGTGTTTAAATTTATAGATGCATTTATGAAGAATGCATTTCACAAGATTTGAATTTAGTTGGATTCAACCATTACTCAAGTTTATCCAAGATGGGATTTTAGGTTTCCATTTAGAAACAAAAAGTTTCTTTTCTCCCTAAATTTCAACAATTATTTAATTTATTTATTTATTTTTCACATTACAAAATTTGGAAAATTTTGGGATCTGACATAGGATTACTTCGTAAGTTGTTTATAGGAATATATACTCAATGACTTTGATCGTAATGCTATACTTCGGATGAATGTTCATCACATCATTACACTAAGGTTGTGATCTCGTTATTAACAACATCTAATGTCTATGATCAGGAAATTGTGATCATCTTGTTAATCAATGAACTAGTTTATGAGAGAGGCATAACTAGGAACTTTCTGTTTGTTTATTAAACACACATGTATTAACGTTTCCGTATTAATACAATTATAGCATGCAAATAAACATCTATCATATACATGGAATACACGTAATAAACACTTTATTATTGCCTCTCAGGGCATATTCCCTTCAGTCTCCCACTTGCACTAGAGACAATAATCTAGTTACATAGTGATGTATCTAACACCCATGGAGTTCTGGTGTAGATCATGTTTTGCTCTAGGGCGAGTTTTAGTCAACGGATCTGCTACATTGAGATCCGTATGTACTTTACAAATCTTTATATCTCCATCCTTGACATGCTCGCTGATGGAGTGAAACCGGCGCTTAATATGCTTGTGATACCTTGGCTCTTTGGCATTGGCAATGACACCATTGTTGTCACAATAGATCACCATTGGGTCCAACGCATTTCCAACCAAACCTAGTTCGGATATGAACTCCTTCATCCAAACTGCTTCTTGAGCTGCTTCCGAAGCAGCAACATATTCGGCCTCCGTCGTTGATCCCACCACCACAGGTTGTTTCGAGCTCCTCCAACTAACCGCTCCGCCATTCATGAGAAATACGTATCCGGATTGAGACTTAGAGTCATACGGATCGGTGTCAAAGCTAGCGTCGACATAACACTTAGCGACGAGCTCTTCTTCACCTTTGTATACAAGAAACATATCCTTAGTTCTTCGCAAGTACTTAAGGATATTCTTGACCGCTTTCTAGTGTTCCGAACCTGGTTCCGATTGGTACTTACTAGTCAAACTAATAGCATGTGCCACATCCGGTCTTGTACATAGCATGGCGTACATTATAGAGCCTATTGCTGAAGCATAGGGGACTTTTTCCATTTTCTCTCTATCTTCCGCCATAGTCGGACTTTGAGTCTTACTCAATGTCGTGCCTTGTGTCATAGGTAAGAACCCCTTCTTACTATCTTCCATTTTAAACTTCTTTAAAATCTTATCAAGTTATGTACTTTGTGATAGCCCTATTAGGCGCCTAGATCTATCTTTATAGATCTTTATGCCTAATATGTATGACACTTCACCTAGGTCCTTCATTGAAAATTTGTTGTTTAGATAACTTTTAACACTATTTAAAAGATCTATATCATTTCCGATCAATAATATGTCATCCACATATAGTATCAGAAATGCCACATTGCTCCCACTCACTTTCTTGTAAATACAAGCTTCTCCATAAGTTTGGACAAATCCAAACTCTTTGATCACCTCATCAAAGCGGAGATTCCAACTTCGTGATGCTTGCTTCAATCCATAGATGGATCGCTGAAGCTTGCACACCTTGTTAGCATCCTTAGGATCGACAAAACCCTTTGGTTGTATCATATACAACTCTCCTTCAATATTACCATTGAGAAACGCGGTTTGACATCCATCTGCCATATCTCATAATCAAAATATGCAGCAATTTCTAACATAATCCTAACTGATTTTAGCATCGCTATGGGAGAGAATGTCTCATCGTAGTTAACTCCTTGAATTTGTCGAAACCCCTTTGCGACAAGTCAAGCTTTATAGACGGTTACATTACCATCAGCATCAGTTTTCCTTTTGAAAATCCATTTGTTCTCCACGGCCTTTCGGTCATGAGGTAAGTCCACCAAGTTCCAAACTTGATTTTCATACATGGATTCCATCTCGGATTTCATGGATTCTAACCATTTGTTGGAATCCGGGCTCATCATCGCTTCTTCATACGTCGCAGGGTCATCATTTTCATCAACCATGAAATTCATGACAGGATTTCCGTACAGCTCTGGAGCTGCACACGTCCTGCTAGACCTGCGAGGTTTGGTAGTACTCTCTTTCGGAGTTTCATGATCATTATCATTAGTTCCTTCTTCAACTGGTGAAGCCAACTCCGGAATGACTTTCGGCGCTGCGCTACTCGCCATACTTTGAAGAGAAGGTTCAATAACCTCTTCGAGTTCTACCTTCCGACTACTCACACCTTTCATGAGAAACTCTTTCTCTAGAAAGGATCCATTCTTGGCAACAAAAACCTTGCCCTCGGATCTGTGATAGAAGGAATACCCAATAGTTTCCTTACGGTATCCTATGAAGATGCATTTTTCCGCTTTGGGTTCGAGTTTATCCGGTTGAAGTTTCTTCACATAAACATCGCATCCCCAAACTTTAAGAAATGACAGCTTAGGTTTGTTTCCAAACCATAATTCATACGGTGTCTTTTCAACGGATTTAGATGGTGCCAGATTTCAAGTGAATGCAGCAGTTTCTAGTGCATAACCCCAAAATGACAACGGCAAGTCCGTCAGAGACATCATAGATCGAACCATATCTAATAAAGTACGATTACGACGTTCCGACAAACCATTTCGCTGTGGTGTTCCGGCAGGTGGGAGTTGTGAAACAATTCCACTCTTTCATGTGAGTGCTAAACTCGTAACTTAGATACTCACCTCCACGGTCGGACCGTAGAAATTTGATCTTTCTATTACGATGACTTTCCACTTCATTCTGAAATTCCTTGAACTTTTCAAATGTTTCAGACTTGTGTTTCATCAAGTAGATATAACCGTACTACTCAAATCATCCATGAAAGTAACAAAATAACGATATCCACCTCGCGCCGACACACTCATTGTACCACATACATCATAATGTATGATTTCCAATAAATCTTTCGTCCGTTCCATTGAACCGGAAAACGGTGTTCTAGTCATCTTGCCCATAAGGCATGGCTCACATGTATCAATTGATTCAAAATCAAGTGATTCCAAAAGTCCATCCGAATGGAGCTTCTTCATGCGTTTAATGCCAATATGACCTAGACGGCAGTGCCACATATATGCGGATATATCATCATTTAGTTTAATTCTTTTAGCATCAACATTATGAATATGTGTAACATTATTATCGAGATCCAAAAGAAATAAACCATTCATCATCGGTGCATGACCATAAAAGATGTCATTCATATAAATATAACAACCATTGTTCTCGGATTTAAATGAATAACTACTTCGCATCAAACACGATACAAATACAATGTTCATGCTTAGTGCTGGCACCAGATAAAAATTCTTCAAGTTTATTACTAATCCCGATGGCAAATGGAGAGGCAGCGTTCCGACGACGATCACATCAACGCTTGATCCATTGCCGACACACATCTTGACCTCACCCCTTGCTAGCGGTCGCTTGTTCCGCAACCCCTGATTCGAGTTACAAATATTAGCAACTGAACCGGTATCAAATACCCAGGTGCTACTGCGAGCACTAGTCAAGTACACATCAATAACATGTATATCATATATACCTTTGTTTGCCTTGCCGGCCTTCTTGTCTGCCAAATACTTGGGGCAGTTGCGTTTCCAGTGGCCAGTCCCCTTACAATATAGCACTCGGTATCAGACTTAGGTCCAACTCGGGGTTTCTTTTCAGGCATGACAACCGGCTTGCCGCCCTTACTTCCCTTCCGTTTTCCCTTCTTTTCTTTATTGAAACCAGTGTTCTTATTGATCATCAACACTTGATGTTCCTTTTTGATCTCCACTTCTTTAGTTTTAAGCATTGACTGAAGCTCGGAGAGAGACTTCTTCATGCCTTGCATATTATAGTTCATCACGAAGATCTTATAGCTAGATGGCAGAGACGGCAGAACACGATGGATGCCTAAGTCAACGGCAATCGATATTCCCAAGGACACAAGCTTATCGGCGTAACCCGACATCTTGAGTACATGCTCACTAACGGAGCTATGATCTTCCATCATGCAGCTAAAGAACTTTTTTGAAGCATTGTAGCTCTCTACAGCAGCATGTGTGTTGAAAATCATTTTCAACTCACCCATTGTATCAAATGCATTGCTGTTTTCGAAATGATTTCGAAGTTCCGGCTCTAGCCCATATAATATGCCGCAATGAACTAAGTTGTGGTCCTCCTGACGAGTCTGATAGACATTCTTCTCCTCATCAGGGGCATCCTGAAAAGGTGGGGGGGCTAGCGGTGCTTCTAGCACATATTGCTTTGGTGCAGCAGAGAGGAGAATCCTCAAATTCATGGCCCATTCGGTAAAGTTGCTACCGTTCATTGCAAGTTTCTCTTTCTCCATGAACACATTGAAATTAAAAGCAGGTGGTGCCATATACAATAGAATTTGTAAAGTTTAGAGTAATTTTATGATAGATTGAGTTCAACTAATCCATATTACGAATGAACTCCCACTCAAAAACGACATCCCTCATGCCTTTTTGGTGATTACATGAACCAAATCCACTACACCAAGTACGATCATCACGTGAATCGGTGTAGCTTCAAAGGAGAGCATCAAATGGGCATAATATCTACTATATGACTCATGCTTAACCTTTCGGTCCGTGTTCCGAGGCCATGTCTGTACATGCTAGGCTCGCCAAGTTAGAACCTTAGTATTCGCGTGTATAACTGTCTTACACCCGATATATGGTCGTGGATCCAAGAACACCAGATCATCATGTGATGTCTTGGAGCGACGAAAACATAATCGGTGCATACTAAAGGAAGAACACATTCTTATCTTGATATTTAAATGAGGGATCATCTTATTATGTTAATAAAGCGCTAAACAAGCAATATAAGATGCTATCAAACATCACATGTTTATTAGTGAAATGATATGGTTCCCGCATATGATCTCTATCTGTGCACCATGGTATGATCACAATCATACCTTTATGTGTAAGTCCAAGGTCTATGGAACTTACACGCTATGTGTGTTGTAAGAGTATCATCTCATACTTCTACTTACAACATCACCATATCATAATACTAGCCCAGAAACAATCTAAACTAGACGCCTCTAATTTATCCATTGCAAGTTTTACGTGGCTTAGGGCTTTCGAAGATAGAACCGTTATTACCTACGAACATGAACCACAACGAGGATAACCAAATTGTTGACAACTCGTTGCAAAATAGATATTGAATATAGTAGGAGAGACAGACACCCGCTAGCCACTTATGCAAACTAGTTGCATGTCAAGCGTGGAACAGGTCTCATGTGCGATGACATGTAAAGTTTGTCCGGGCCACTTCATCCCACTATGCCACCAATATACAAAATTACAACTAAGGAGCAACAACAAGATCATCATCGCCCACATATTCATATGTGTACTACCCGTGTAAAGCATCTACGCATAGATCCGGCTCTGATACCACTGTAGGGTTCGCAGCACAGAAAACAAAAAATTTCCTACGATGGGAACTATGTACCAAGATCTATCTACTAGATACAAACAACGGACGGATGTATATCCGTAGAGAACATACCCTTGAAGACCGACAAAGCTTCCGAGTGGAAGAAGCATTGGTTCTACGTCAGCGAATCGATGCCAGACAGCGAAGTGGCGCTTCCGATGTACTCCGCCAACCGGCCCGAGCCACGCCGGCTTCAAGTCGCCAAGCTACCACTCGACCAATGAATGGTGGTCGAGGAAATGTTGATGATGATTCGTCAACTGCAAAAGAACGGCCTTCAAACCATCAACCTGTACAACTGCTGGCTCGGGCGGCGGCTGGTGCCTCTGGCCAGCCATGTAGTTTCGCAGCATAGAAAACAAAAAATTTCCTACGATGGGAACTATGTAACAAGATCTATCTACTAGATACAAACAATGGACGGATGTATATCCGTAGAGAACATACCCTTGAAGACCGACAAAGCTTAACGAGTTGAACTCGTGGTTGATGTAGACGATCTCTTGCTGATCTCAAGATCGAGAGGAAGTCCTAGCGCTGCAAAGCAGCAGCGCATCCATGCTCGCACACACGTACAAGACACCGAGAAACCTCCGCCTCCTCTCTCCAGCGATGCAGCGGAAGAAAAACTCTTTCTTGCCGAATAGCCACCGGGAACATGTATCTCGCTAGTCCGAGACCATGGGGGATAAATTCTAGAGGGGGAGAGAGATCCTTCACGAGGAGGTGTGAGTGAGAAGTGAGGAGGGGGGTGCCTTTTATAGGAGAGGGGGGAAACCCAAGGGAGTGGCCGGCGCATGGGGCTGCCCCCTTGCCCTCCCCTCTTCATATGGGTGGACACTCCACTCACAAAATTCCTTTAAATTCCCTCCACTCAAAATCCCACTCAAACTTGATATTAAATTTCCACCAAATTTAATTCAAACTCTCATTAAATAAAACTCTTTTATTTATTCAGAATTTTGTCAATTACTTTAATGACAAACATTCACATATAACCCCTTGCTAGAATTCTATTTCACATGCAAAACCACTTTATGCAATTCACCCGAAAACCTATTTCGGTATCTAGTGAAATAAATTTCTATGCTTGTTATTCTTTCCGGCATGAAACATTTGCTCCAAATGGATGTCAGTGTCCCTTAAGTGTGTCACCCTATGGTTCGCGAATAATGCGGACATGATCGAGACCCTTCTCCGATCAATAATCAGTAGCGGGACCTGGAGATCCATATTGACTCCCACACATTCAACGATGACTTTCCTGTGATCGTCGGAACATTTTATGCTTGTATCTTAATACCTTTGTTTCACGATATATTACATGTCCGAGATTCGATCATCAGTATCTCCATACCTAGTTTGATCTCGTTACTGACATGCACTCTTTTCTCGTTCCCGTGATATAACATTCTAGTGATCAAATCACTTGCTTGCAAGCTAACCAATGTGATATCACCGAGAGGGCCCAGAGTATATCTATCCATCATCAGGATGAACAAATTCCACTCTTGATCCATGATTCTCAACATAACACTTTAGTAGCTTTGAAGCCATCTTCATAATCACCCAGTTACGGTGTGACGTTTGATGTCAACAAGAAACTCTTCAGTGATTGGCCTGATCTCATGGTCTAAGGATTAGGATCACTTCGTAAGTTGTTTATAGCAATATAAACTCAATGACTTTGATCGTAATGCTATACTTTGGATGAATGTTCATCACATCATTACACTAATGTTGTGATCTCGATATTAACAACATCCAATGTCTATGATCAGGAAACTGTGATCATCTTGTTAATCAACGAACTAGTTTATGAGAGAGGCATAACTAGGAACTTTCTGTTTGTTTATTAAACACACATGTATTAACGTTTCCGTATTAATACAATTATAGCATGCAAAATAAACATCTATCATATACTTGGAATACACATAATAAACACTTTATTATTGCCTCTCAGGGCATATTCCCTTCAAGCCGTGCCCATTGGATGTACGAGTACATGGGCAAGGACGACGCGACCAAGTCATGTACCACCGAGGGGAGTGCTGATGATTACGCCCTCGCGCTAAAGAAGATCACCGATGCAGAATATCTCGACGCGAAGGCCGGGATTCCCCTGTACACCATGAAGCGCAAGGGGCCACCGGTAAGTCTATTCTTCTTTGTCCATTTCACAGTCGCAAACATGCAGTTGCGGTTTTACTGATCGTGTTCTGATTGTGCAACTGTTCCAAGTGGTGAAAGGGTGGGTTCCACCCGCTGATGACGAAATCTCGAACGAGTTTGTTGAGGACGAGAGCGAGTCCTCCTCCGGCAGGGGTAATGTCGGAGGTGATGATGACGATGACGATGATGATAACGACGAGGTGTAGAGGTCGCCGCACCAACAGTTCAGAAGACCCGCGGACAACGACAACACGAGCTCGAGGCTAGCAAGAGCCTCGAGCCTCATGGAGGGGGCGAAGATGAGGACCTCGAAGACAATTCACGGCGCGTGGCCACGTCGTCGAAGAAGAAGTTGCCGTAGAAGAAGAAGAGGGCGGCCAAAGCGGTGTCACCGCCTCGGTCTATGACTAGCTCTAAAGCAACCAGCGCGGATGACGAGGCCGGGGCCAGCACGCCGGCGCAGGCGACTGCGGCGGCTGGCACGGCCGTGGTGGAAGACGAGGTGCCACTGGCATCGCTCCTACCACCCTTCTCCGCAGTCACCGGGCTCGGGGATGCCCCACCCGCGAGGGCGTCGCCACCGAGGGAAGCACCCACATCGACCGCTGGGCACCTTCCTGCCACAGCCTCATCCTTGAAGAAGGCTTCCATGTTGTGGGCTCCGAGCCTACTCGATACGGGCCTTAGCCGGAAACTGGGCCTAGAGTTGGAGAAGCTGGCACATATCCGCACTGGCATGCGCTTCATCCCAGTCGCCAAGTAAGTGTTTTGAAGTATTCTTTTGAGTTACTAGCTTGCACTTTTCTGGCAAGCTCGCTGATGATGTCATTTTGCTGGACTAGCGTGAAGAAGATCGGTCACCCATCGGTGGCCAAAGTTCCAGTAGGTACCGCAGGGGCGGAAGTCGATCCCTCAAAGAAGAGGAAGAGCAACAACACCGAGGCGCCTGCTGAAGGCGTGAAAAAGATGAAGGGCGACGAGGTCGTCATGATTTCGGACGAGCCGATCGACGCCCCTATTGAGGCTCCGACTGGAGCGGACGTGGCCGCGAAGGCCGTAGTGGACGCAGGGTCGCAGCGGGTGGAACCTGCGGCACTGGTCAGGGCGGCGGGCCTGTCGACGAGTGCTGCGGGAGCAACGGTGGCAACGTTCCCTCGCTTTATGGCGAGGGCCTCCACCACAAGTGCGTCGGCGCAGTCGGCCCAGATGCCTGAAGTTTTGGGCTCGGAGGTCGAGCAGCATCGCGGGCGCACAACTCTTGTGCTCCCGTCGGTGGACGCGGTCGAGCTGCACAGTATACTGGGTGCGGCTATCCAGGTATGTCCAGTCCCCGAGGATCTGGTCGCTGAATTTTAGCGGGTAGATTCTTACTGTTTTTCGATATCCATTCCCCGAGTAGCTAGTCATTGAATTTCAGCGGCTAGGTACTTAGGAATTTCTTCGCTTTCTAGTCCCCGAGTGTCTAGTCGCTGAATTTCAGCGGCTAGGCACTTAGGAATTTCTTCAACGTTTGATGACATGTGGTCGTGTCTATGCAGGGCCTTCAACGCGAGTCAGCAGAACGATTGGCCGCCAAGGAGTGTTTGGAGAGAGATCTCTTCTCCGTGCTAGAGGTGAACAAGCAACTGCAGGCGACTGCTGGTAGGTCTTTGAGGTGCCCTTTTCCACAACCATTTTCTTTTGAATTTATACTCATGGTCCTGTTGCTTCAGAGGGTCATTTGGTCACGGTGGCGAAGGCCTGCGAGGGTTTGGTCCCTACGAGCAACTGGACGGCTGCCCAGTCGTCTTTGAACACCGCAGAAAAGCGAGTGGCCGAGCTGGAGCGAGATCTCAAAGCCGCGAAGGAGGAGGTGACCTCGATGGACGAGAGAGCTAAAGTGGCTGTCGCTGCTACTGCCGAGGAGTGGAAGGTGTCAGATGCACTTGTCGCAGGGCTGCAGACTGACTTGTCGAGTCTTCAGGAGTTCATTACGGGGCGCTGCCGTCCCTTGATTGGTGATTTCTTTTTGTCTTGTGTTTGGTTGGTTTGGCGAGTCCCCGAGCGTGCGGGTCGCCTTTGCGGTTTTGCACCCTTCTGATTGTGGACTGCGTGTGCTTCGCAGGGAAGATTCTTGACGACGAGGCCTAGGCGCAGTCGTAGGATGTGCGACAGTGTGTCACCATGCTGGTGGACTCTGCCGCTCTTTCGGAGACTTGCATTCGCGCATATCTTTAGGAGATCTCACCGGCGGAGGTGATCTCCAGTGAACTCGCCGAGGCCTAGCGCTACCTGGAGAAGGCTCCGGCGGTTGTGGAGTTCATGTCGCGGTCAACTGTCCGTCGTGGGGCTGCGACTACGCTAAGCCTTGGGCTCGCGCACTTACCCGACGATTTCGACCTCGATGACATCACCAGCAGGTACCCTTCGTCGACAGGCTCGATCGAGATCTCCGACATGCTGAAGCTGACCGACCGGGCCGCAATCTACTGCGATCGGGTGTTGGCGATGGTCGACTTCCTGCCGTATCAAGAGACAATCGTCGCTCCGAACGACCCTGAGCCGGCAAATCGCGACTTCAAGGTGGAGCAGCCGTTCCGATCGGCGATGGTGGGCACCTTGACGATGTATCCGTCGAACCCGTGGGTTCCCTTCATCCTTGTCCGCGGGGGCGGTGGCGCGTCGTCATCGAAGCCTATGGAGTAGACCACTTTGCCTATTGGCGTTAGTTGTAAATAAATATATGCCTGCCCTTGTAATCGAGAAAAAAAATTTGCCATAAAGAATGCATGGATGCTTTTGTCAGTTTTGTTTTGACTTTGATTTTGTGGGTTGTGCGAGTCCCCGAGGGCATCCGCCCTTTTGTGGGGTTTACCTCGTTTATTTGTGTGTATGTTTGTTGTTGAACTATTAGTTAGTTTGTCGTGGCTTGGAAAGCCAGTCACATGGCAACCCCAATGGGTGCTCTGTATTAGCCGTTTTCCTAGACACGAACGGGGTCCGTTTGGCGAGTCCCCGAGCGTAGTACTCAGCCATTCTAGTTGCATGCCCAAGGTAGGTGAGGACGAAGCGCGTTATATTTGGCGCGTCGCTCCACCTAACTCGGAGAAAAAGTCGCATGGTGAGTCCAAGACGCGCTCTCATACTTGGTGGTTTCCCTAGCCGCATGGGTTTGGACTGGCGTCAGTCCCTGAGTGTGGTACTTGACCATTCGAGTCGCTGCGCCAAAGATGTGGAGGACTGGGTCGCTGTGAGAAGCGAATGCGGTCGTCTTGGACCGGTGGACTAGTCGAGCGAGGCGACTCCGATGGGGCTCCGGGTTTGTGTTTTCGTGGACGAAACAAGTCCCGAGTCTTACCGGTGCCCTTGTACCACACTACTTAGCCATGCCGGCCGCGTAACCAAGGGTTGACTTCCACGGTTAGCATAACGCTGTTTTTGCGAGTGCGTGTGGCACAAGATATGGAGAGTAGACATAATTTGTGCGAATCGATCTTCTTTATTTCATAGTGGGGGGAGTACATGTTGGAGTTATAGGTGTAGAAATTCCTTAGGAGGTTTACATTCCACGGCCGCTTGACATCGAGCTGTCCATCGCCTCAGACGTTGATGAGGTAGTAGGCGTTGTTGCCCAGGACTCGCCCTATGGCGAATGGTCCCTCCCACGGGGGAGAGAGCCTGTGCATGCCCTTCTTGTCCTGGATCAGTCGCAGGACTAGGTCGCCTTCCTGGAAGGTGCGCGTTCGGACTCGGCAGCTGTGGTAGCAGCGGAGTCCTTGATGGTAGATGGCGGTGTGGGAGCGAGCTAGGTCACGTGCTACGTCGAGCTGGTTGACTCCGTCTTGGCGTGCGAGCTCGTTGTCAGCCTCCACATAGTTGATGACCCGAGGCGAGTCATGCTCGAGGTCGGTCGGCATGACGGCTTTAGCACCTAACACCATGAAGAAGGTGGTGAACCCAGTCGACATGTTGATGGAGGTGCGGATGCCCCAGATGACGGAAGGGAGATCTTCGACCCAGCACCCCGGAGCTCGCTCGAGGGGAACTTACAGTCGCGGCTTCAGGTCATGGAGGATGCTCTGGTTAGCGTGTTCCGCCTGGCCGTTGGACTCAGGGTGGGCGACTGAGGCAAGGTCGAGCCATATGTTGTGCTCCTCGCAGAATTCGTCCATGGCTCCCTTGGCGAAGTTGGTGCCGTTGTCCTAATGATGCTGTGCGGGAACCCGTAGCGATAGATGAGCTCGCGTAGGAACTTGGTGGCGGTCTTCCTGTCGCACTTACGGACTGGCTTAGCATCCACCCACTTTGTGAATTTGTCGACTGCGACCAGGAGGTGGGTGTAGCCGGAGGGGGCCTTCTTGAAGGGGCCCACCATGTCCATGCGGGCCTCCATCTCTTCTGTGGGTAGGGTCCCTCCCTCCAAATAGGCGACATATGGCGCGGTCCAGTCGCTTGGCTCCGCGATCATAGCGACCAGTGTTGGTTCTAGTTGCAGCGGTATCCCGATGTCAATCTCCCTCGAGGGAGAGACGGATGGCTTGGTGATGGTCTCGCGGAAGAAACCGGCGGGTGGCATGTGGCGAGCCGATTCGATGCGAGAGAGGGCGTCGGCCTCTTCGTTCTTGCGCCGGTAGATCCACTCGATGGAGTAGCCAGCGAAGTGGCCCCCCAGCTGTTCCACTGCTTGGCGGTATGCCTCCATGGTGGGGGAGACGGCATCGCAGGTGCCAGCGACTTGTGCGGCGATGAGGTCGAAGTCGTCGTAGCAGCACAGACGGTTGATGTTCATATCCTTGGCCGCTCGCATGCCGTGAAGGAGGGCCTCGTACTAGGCCATGTTGTTGGTGCAGGGGGTAAAGTCGAGGTACTATATGTAGCATAGCTTGTCGCCCTTAGGGGACATGAGGACAATCCCTGTCCATGTGCCGTCTGCGTTCTTGTACCCGTCGAACTGGAGCGACCAGTAATGGAGGTATGACTTCTTCTCTAGCTGTTGCGCCTCCTCCGAGTTGGCGAGGAAGTCAGCCAGGGCCTGCGACTTGATTGCCTTGCGCAACTCGTAATTGATGTTGTGGACTCCGATCTCGATGGCCCACTTGGAGACTCGTCCAGTCGCTTCGCGGTTGTGGATGATGTCCTAGAATGGCACTGAGGAGACGACCATGATTGGGTGCTCCTAGAAGTAGTGCGGCAGTCGTCGTTGGGATCGAAAGAACGCATATACCAACTTCTGGTACTATGGGTAGCTCTCTCGCGACTCGGTGAGGAGTTCGCTGATGTAGTAGACAGTTCGCTGCACCGGGCACTCCTTGCCCTCTTCTGGTCGTTCGATGACCATGACGGCGCTGACGACTCGTTCGGATGCTGCGACGTAGACGAGCATGGGCTCCTTGTCGGTGGGGGCGGCAAGCAGCGGGGCCACAAGTAGCACTTCTTTGAGCGCGTGTCCAACTGGAACATGGGGTTCTTGCGCATTAAGCAGTAGAGCGGCATTGTATTCTCGCCTAGCCGGGGGATGAAGCGACTGAGAGCCGTGACTCGCTGATACGTCAGAAATGTATCTACAATTTTTGATGCTCCATGCTTGTTTAGTATCTACTTTGCTTTGCTTTGTCTTACTTTGAGGTGTTTTTATATCTTTTCTGGAACTAACCTATTAACAAGTTGCCACAGTGCCAGTTGCCTGTTTTCTTCTGTTTTTGGTCCAGAAAGGTAGAAAATCAATATTCTCATAATTGGACGGGACAAAAGGCAAAGTCAATAACTTTATGTGGGGGACAAGAATCCAGAAGACGAGACGGAGACGCAAGCCAGGGCTGCCAGACCCCCCCTAGGTGCGGTTGGGCCCTGACCCGCGCATGGGTAGGGTGTAGGGCCCCTGGCCGCCTCTGGCCTCGCCTCTTCGTCTATAATAAGCCCACGATGCAGAAACCCTAAGTACCCGATCAATATTCCATGAAACCTTCTGTAGCCGCCGCCACCGTCATCCCTAGATCGGGGAGATCTGAAGTTCTTCCCGGCACCCTACCGGAGGGGAGATCATCCCAGAGGCCTTCTCTCTGGTATGATGCGTGAGTAGTTCCACCTTGGACTATGGGTCCATGTAGTAGATAGATGGTTGTATCTCCTCCTTTGTGATTTCATGTATAGATCTTGTGCGCTCCATTCCTGATCAAGATCTAATCTATTTGTAATCATGCATGTTATGTTTGTGGGGATCCGATAGATATTGAGATTATTATGTTGGTTTGATTAATGGTTTTGTCTTTATGATTCTATCATGTCTATGTTGTTTGTGATCTTGCATGCTCTCCGTTGTTAGTATCTATCTTGGCCAAGTAGTTGCTAGTGACTCCAAGAGGGGTTATTTATGCTCGATAGTGGGTTCATGCCTCTAGTTTCCAAGGGAAGTGACAAAAATGTCTTCGGTTGTAGATGTGATGTTGCCACTAGGGAGAAAACAATGGTCTATAGTTCCTGGAACATGTGGACTGTTTACCTTACACACTTTTCTTAAAGTAGTTGTCTGTTGCTTGCAACTTAATACCGGGGGGGGTTCATATGATAACCTGAAGGTGGATGTCACATCCCAAGATTTTGAAAATTGGTACTGGATTTTTTTTTGCATTTGTATGACATTCATGGCATTGCATCATGATCATCCTTGCAAAATTTCAGTTTGAAAAGGTGTTGACAAAACAAACCACTTGTATTTGCATTTTTACACCAACACTTGAACACTTGGTTTTACGATGCCTTTGGAAAAACATTATATTTTGGTGATATGGAAGGAACAGGTGCATAGAGGGTTCCGCCACGAACCCGTAGCATTTTGAATCGCCTCAATCGGAGCTCTAAAGCAAAAGTTATGACAATCTGAATTTTTACTAAAATTCTGGACAATTCAGCTAAAATTCAGATAAGAAAAATCGTCAGAGAAAAAGAAAAGGGAAAAGAATAAAAAAAGGGGAAAAACAGCCGGTGCAGCTAGCTGGGACGCCGACCCAGCCGGCCCAGCCGGGGCTTGCCAGGCCACAGCAGCAGCCCGCAGCAACAGCCCGCGCGCGTGCGGCCGATCGCCGCTGCCGCCGCGGCAGCCCGCGTGGCCACGCTGGCTGACAGGAGGGCCCCACCTATCAGCCCGGCAGCCAGTAACGAACAGCGCCGCCGCCTCGCCCGATTTTTGCCCCCCTTAAATGACCTAGCCGCGACCTCCTTTCCCCCCCTCCCTCGAACACTAGCTCGATTTGGAGCTTGCTCAGTCGTCGCCGACATCACCGCCGTTGCCGCCGCCGGCGTGCTCGCAGACAAGGTGGAGGGAGACCGCCTCATGCCCCCCGTTTGCCCTGTGATCTTCGCCACGCTCTACTGATTCACCCCATTGCCTTTTCCCCCTCTGCAGACACCGCCGCCGATGGGAATTGCTCGCCGAAACGCGCCACCGCCGCCCGCGCTCCAGTCGCCGATCGTCGCCGCCCTCGGACGCGCCGCCCGTCGCCGTCACCACGCCAAGCGCCACCACGTCGCTCCGAGCACCATCCCGCCAGCCGCTGTCGCCGAAGTCGCCTACCACGCCGCCGACGTCGCCACCCGAGCCGCCACCGCCGCCTCACCTCACCAGCTCCGGTGAGCCCCCCCTCCCAGATGTTTTCCACCGTCCGATCTACATCCAACACGTTAGAACATAAGGGTCCAGCGAAGGGGTAACGCCCAATCACGGGTGGACACGTGTCGGCCCAGTCAGCGTGACTGCCCAGTCAGCGCTGACTGGTCAACAGACAGTTGACTGCTCGATTTATTGGGTTTATTTAATGGCAGATTTAGTTCCAAACTTGAAAAATTCATATCTTTAGATCTACTGGGCCAAAAATTGCATATAAAATATGTATGGATTCAGTGTCTCACGTAAAAAAATTCTGTATAGTAGCTTTAGACTTTTACAGCAAGGTTTTGCCTCAGTTAATTAAATGAGTTAATGCTCTTTTTAGAGTAATAAATTCATAGAATAAGTTCTATAACTCCAAAAATTGCAAATAAGATGTCCCTGGATTCAGTAGAACAAAAGGAATACTTTAGTGAATTAAAAAGGTAGGGTTAAAATATTGGTTTTGGCAGAACCTATGCAAAGGCTTTCTGGAGTATTTTAATTACCTAGGGCTTTAAACAAAACCTTTTTGAGAAATTCCAATTGGTACTGACTTTATTTTGAGTTGCCTACACAGTGGATATTTTCAAGATTTTACAAACAGTTTATTAGCAGTGGCTAATTATTTTGTTTCTAGCTCTATTGTTGGGCATATTAAAATGCATGCTTTGTTTTCTATGCATCTAAAATATTTTCCATGCATGCATACAGTAGGGATACTGAATAAGAATATGTGATACTACTGTAGAAATGTTCAACTTGTCATGCATGCATCTTGCATTGTCATTGTTCGTATATGAATGCTTATGGTTTGTTTATATGATTGCAATTGTATCGTGTAGATTGTGATGAGTGCAACGCTTGTTCGTGTGTGGATTGTTCTTCCGACCGCTACAGCCAAGGCAAGTAGATGCTACTTTGTTTATGATGTTGTCCTACTATTTTCAATGCATTGTCGTATATTTTGTAGATGCATGTGTAGGATATTACTATCGCTATGCTATGTCCTATTATTTGGTAGGGCTTTCCCTGTAGATGAGCCTCCGTTGGTAGATGTGCTTAGCCATGCTATGATGAACGAGGGCTGGATTACATCACTGAAATTTGTTTCTAAATATGTTGGTTTGTGAAAACAAAAAAGGACAACTTAATCAATGAATCCCCTAGGTGTGATGGGATTGATAATTTTTGGTGGTATCATTGCGGAAAGGCACCCAGGTATCGAGAGAAAATGATTGGCTTCTTTATTTTGTAGCTTACGTGTACAACCATGTGCCAATAATGAAATGGGCGGTTGGTTGGACTCAGTAGGTTGTGGTAACTCGAACCCACGTATCCAGACATGTAGAATTTTGGTAGGTTGGACCAGTGCGTGTCGGGTTTGGGGAGCTACTTCCCGAACGGTCTCTTCTTGTACTTCTCCCTATCATCACCCAAAATGAGAGTGGTGTTACGAGTTGGGCTGGCCAAGTCACATGGGTAAAGTGTACTAACCCCTGTAGGGTGTATAAACTAATCAATTAGCCGTGTCCCCGGTTATGGACGTCTGAGTTGCTTGATATTGATTTCATGACATGTTTCTCGCTCATTCCAATTTCATAATTGTTTGAATGTTGATGGGTTAACTTAATTGGGATCTTTTCAAAAAAATCAAAAACTATTTGTGAAAGTAGGACAAAGGATTTTGTAAATGCAAGCTAGCCACAGCTCCACTTGCCAAATATGCATGTAGATGTTAGTTCTATTGACTCCTTTAATAGCTCTACTTGCCATACATTCCATGTATTGACCCTTCGGGGCAGCTACGTTTCATGTTGCAGGATATTCCGATTCTGAGTAATCGATTTAGGCCACGGTACTCCACTCGGCACTTGTTCACTTGTGGGCAATTTGAAGAAGGGAGTATTTTATTTATGATGCTACTTCAATAATTTGAGCTAGCCTTGAGCTAAGCTTTTATTGTAATAATGATACTCCGGATCTTTGTTATTTATGATACACGGATATTTTGCTATGTTATTCATCTTATTCTATTGTGGGCCAATGAACCGATCCAAGGATTGGCATGTCACATAGAAGCTACGGTCTTTTCAGAACCATAGTGCTACAAGATTCCTGGATGGCCTCGGTGATGAGCTTTCAGTGCAGCTGCTGGTGGTTTATTGTCCCACTTTCCAGGAGCTTATGGACAAGGCCAGAATCTTAGAAGGGAAGCACAAGCAGGTGGAAAGCCGCAAGAGGAAGAGCAACAATCACCACTCCGGTTCTCACCACAAGTCTTGTACTTCCTATGATGGGTACTCCAAGCATGGAGGGAGTGACCATGGGCACCATGGAAGCCATGACCAACACAACCATGGAGGCGATGGACATCACCATGATAGCCACAAGAGAAACCGCCATAGCCACAAGGGAGTACACACTCACCATTCTGGAGGACACAGTGGACATGACCGCAACCGTGACCGTAGCTTTGTGAAGAAGGACCTGAGTGAGGTGACATGCTTCAAGTGTGGCCAGAAGGGACATTATGCAGACAACTGTCCTGAGAAGAAGGGACCGAAGCCAGGCAACAACCAGAAGGCCACAGTGAAGCACATGAATGTGGAGGAGATCCCAGAAGAGCCTGATCTTGTGGTTGGTAAGTTTCCAATCAACACTCACCCTGCACTTATACTTTTCGATACTGGTACATCGTGTTCATTCATATTGAGGCACTCATGGATAAGAATAGTTACATATGAAGTTACCTAGAGGATCTGTTGAAGAGAACCCACTGGAAAGGATTGATAGCTAGAAAAAGATTCCACAATTGAGTATTAGATGTTGGGATGCCAAGTTCAGTTTTCTTAAGGGGGTTAGCCTCGACAACAACACCCATAACCTTGCTAGCCATTCCGAATCTCGGGACGAGATTCACCTTAAGGGGGTTAGTCTGTCACATCCCAAGATTTTGAAAATTGGTACTAGAATTTTTTTTGCATTTGTATGACATTCATGGCATTGCATCATGATCATCCTTGCAAAATTTTAGTTTGAAAAGGTGTTGACAAAACAAACCACTTGCATTTCCATTTTTACACCTACACTTGAACACTTGGTTTTACCATGTCTTTGGCAAAAACATTATATTTTGGTGATATGGAAGGCACAGGTGCATAGAGGGTTCCGCCACGAACCCGTATCACTTTGAATCGCCTCAATCGGAGCTCCGAAGCAAAAGTTACGACAATCTGAATTTTTACTAAAATTCTGGACAGTTCAGCTAAAATTCAGATAAGAAAAATCGTCATAGAAAAAGAAAAGGGAAAAGATTAAAAAAAGGGGAAAAACAGCCGGCGCAGCCAGCTGGTCCGCCGACCCAGCCGGCCCAGCCGGGGGCCTGCCAGGCCGCAGCAACAGCACGCTCGCGCCGCCTATAGCCGCTGCCGCCGCGGCAGCCCGCGTGGCCACGCTGGCTGACAGGAGGGCCCCACCTGTCAGCCCGGCAGCCAGTAACGAACAGCGCCGCCGCCTCGCCCGATTTTTGCACGCCGTTTCCGAGAAGGACTCCGCCCGATCCCCCCTTAAATGACCCAGCCGCGACCTCCTTCCCCCCTCGATCCCTAGCTCGATTTGGAGCTTGCTCAGCCGTCGCCGACATCACCTCCGTTGCTGCCGCCGGCGTGCTCGCGGACAAGGTGGAGGGAGACCGCCTCGCGCCCCCCCGTTTGCCCTGTGATCTTCGCCGTACTCTACTGATTCACCCCATTGCCTTTTCCCCATCTGCAGACACCGCCGCCGAATGGAATTGCTCGCCGGAGCGCGCCACCTCCGCCCGCGCTCCAGCCGCCGATCGTCGCCGCCCTCGGACGCGCCGCCCGTCGCCGTCACCACGCCAAGCGCCGCCGCATCGCCCCGAGCACCGTCCTGCCATCCGCCGTCGCCAGAGTCGCCTGCCCCGCCGCCGACGTTGCCACCCGAGCCGCCACCGCCTCCTCACCTCGCCAGCTCCGGTGAGCCCACCTCCCAGATGTTTTCCACCGTCCGATCTGCATCCAACGCGTTAGAACAGAACGGTCCAGCGAAGGGGTACCGCCCAATAACGGGTGGACACGTGTCGGCCCAGTCAGCGTGACTGCCCAGTCAGCGCTGACTGGTCAACAGGCAGTTGACTGCTCGATTTATTGGGTTTATTTAATGGCAGATTTAGTTCCAGACTTGAAAAATTCATATCTTTAGATCTACTAGGCCAAAAATTGCAAATAAAATATGTATGGATTTAGTGTCTCACGTAGAAAATTGCTGTATAGTTGCTTTAGACTTTTACAGCAAGGTTTTGCCTCAGTTAATTAAATGAATTAATGCTCTTTTTAGAGTAATAAATTCATAGAATAAGTTCTGTAACTCCAAAAATTGCAGATAAGATATCCCTGGATTCAGTAGAACAAAAGGAATCCTTTAGTGAATTAAAAAGGTAGGCTTACAGTATTGGTTTTGGCAGAACCTATGCAAAGGCTTTCTGGAGTATTTTAATTACCCAGGGGTTTACACAAAACCTTTTTGAGAAATTCCAATTGGTATTGACTCTGTTTTGAGTTGCTTACACAGTGGATATTTTCCAAGATTTTACAAACAGTTTATTAGCAGTGGATAATTATTTAGTTTCTAGCTCTATTGTTGGGCATATAAAAATGCATGCTTTGTTTTCTATGCATCTAAAATATTTTCCATGCATGCATACAGTAGGGATACTGAATAAGAATATGTGATACTACTGTAGCAATGTTCAACTTGTCATGCATGCATCTTGCATTGTCATTGTTCGTATATGAATGCGTATGGTTTGTTTATATGATTGCAATTGTATCGTGTAGATTGTGACGAGTGCAACGCTTGTTCGTGTGTGGATTGTTCATCCGACCGCTACAGCCAAGGCACGTAGATGCTACTTTGTTCATGATGTTGTCCTACTATTTTTAATGCATTGTCGTGTATTTTGTAGATGCATGTGTAGGATATTACTATCGCTATGCTATGTCCTATTATGTGGTAGGGCTTTCCCTGTAGATGAGCCTCCGTTGGTAGATGTGCTTAGCCATGCTATGATGAACGAGGGTTGGATTACATCACTGAAAGTTGTTTCTAAATATGTTGGTTTGCGAAAACAAAAAAAAACTTAATCAATGAATCCCCTGGGTGTGATGGGATTGATAATTTTTGGTGGTATCATGGCGGAAAGGCATCCAGGTATCGAGAGAAAATGATTGGCTTCTTTATTTTATAGCTTACGTGTACAACCATGTTCCAATAATGAAATGGGTGGTAGGTTGGACCAGTGTGTGTCGGGTTTGGGAAGCTACTTCCCAAACGGTCTCTTCTTGGACTTCTCCCTATCATCACCCGAAATGAGAGTGGTGGTACGAGTTGGGCTGGCCAAGTCACATGGGTAAAGTGTACTAACCTCTGCAGGGTGTATAAACTAATCGATTAGCCGTGTCCCCGGTTATGGACGTCTGAGTTGCTTGATATTGATTTCATGACATGTTTATCTCTCATTCCAATTTCATAATTGCTTTAATGTTGATGGGTTAACTTAATTGGGATCTTTTCAAAGAAAATCAAAAACTGTTTGTGAAAGTAGGACAAAGAATTTTGTAAATGCAAGCTAGCCACAACTCCACTTGCCAAATATGCATGTAGATGTTAGTTCTATTGTCTCCTTCAATAGCTCTACTTGCCATACATTCCATGTATTGACCCTTCGGGGTTGCTACGTTTCATGTTGCAGGATATTCCGATTCTGATTAATCGATTTAGGTCACGGTACTCCACTCGGCACTTGTTCACTTGTGGGCAATTTGAAGAAGGGAGAATTTATTTTATTTATGATGCTACTTGAATAATTTGAGCTAGCCTTGAGCTAAGCTTTTATTGTAATAATGACACTCCGGATCTTCGTTATTTATGATACACGGATATTTTGCTATGTTATTCATCTTATTCTATTGTGGGCCAATGAACCGATCCAGGGATTGGCATGTCACATAGAAGCTACGGTCTTTTCAGAACTGTAGTTCTACAGTGGACTTCTAGTCATAGATGCAGTTGGATGGTGATCTATGTATATTGTTGTATTGCCCAATCGAATCTCATAGGATCTTTTTGACTAGTATTGCATTGTTATTCCTTGCTCAGTTCCTATCAGTTGCCCTGCTGTAATTTGTTTACCCTTCATGCCATGTTGTTTATCTAAGTAGAGCACCTCTAGTGAACTATGGACCCCGGTCGAATCTTTACCATTGATACATCTTCCACTGTTACTCATTTACTTGCTACAATCCACTAGTACCTTTCACACCATACGTCTAATCCTTTGTTACAGCAAACCAGTGAGCTTGACAACCTCACTGTCTAGTTAGGGCAAAGTCTTGAGTTTGTGTTGTGCAGGTATCCGCGTTGCTTGCAACACCTATGCGACGATTCCTTCCTCCTACTGGTTCAATAACCTTGGTTTCTTACTGAGGGAAAACTTATGATGTGCTTCTTCACACCTTCCTATTGGGGTTCCCAACGAAGTGCTAACCAACACCATCAAGCTATTTTCTGGCGCCGTTGCCGGGGAGGCTAAGGACGTCTTCACTAGGGGAGTCCTTCACTTCTTTTCTCCTTACTTTGTTTTTAGTTTGCTTTGATCCTTTTGCTTGGTTTTGTTTTCCTCTTTTTAAAAAACCCAAAAAAATTAGTCTAGTTTGGTTTGCTTCCTCTTTTCAAAAACACAAAAAAAATTAGTTCCTGCCCTAGCTGTTGCTGCTGTTTTTGGCTTGCCCACCTTTGCCAAAATGAACTCTGCTAAGAACACCAAGTTGTGTGACTTCAATAGCACCAACAACAATGATTTCCTTAGCACTCCTATTGCTCCACCTGCTCCTGATGCTGCCTTTTATGAAATTAAGCCTGCTTTTTTGAATCTTGTGATGAGAGAGAAATTTTCTGGTGCTAGTTCTGATGATCCTGCTGCCCATCTCAATAGCTTTGTCGAACTTTGTGAGATGCAAAAGTATAAGGATGTAGATGGAGATATTATTAAGCTCAAGATTTTTTCCTTTCTCCTTGAGAGGGAAAGTTAAAGAATGGTTGCTATCTTTGCCTAAAAATAGTATTCATTCTTGGACTAAGTGCAAAGATGCTTTTATTGGAAAGTACTATCCTCCTGCTAAGATTATATCTATGAGAAGTGACATTATGAAATTTAAACAACTTGATAATTAGCATGTTGCTCAAGCTTGGGAAAGAATGAAATCTTTGGTTAAGAATTGTCCCACTCATGGACTCACTGCTTGGATGATTATCCAGACTTTTTATGAAGGTTTGAACTTCTCCTCAAGAAACCTGTTGGATTCAGCTGCTGGAGGTACCTTTATGAGCATCACTTTGGGTGCTGCAACTAGACTCCTTGATAATATGATGGTTAACTACTCTAAATGGCACACTGATAGAGCTCCACATGGTAAGAAGGTAAATTCTATTGAGGAAACTTCCTCTTTGAGTGATCAGATTGATGTTATTATGGCTATGCTTGTCAATGGGAAAGCTCCTTTAGATCCTAATAGTGTTCCCTTAGCCTCTTTGGTTGCTCAACAAGAGCAAGTTGATGTCAACTTCATTAGAAACAACAATTTCAACAACAATGCCTATAGGAATATTTTTGGTGGTAACAATTATAGGCCTTATCCTCCTAATAATGGCAATTCCTATGGAAGCTCTTACAACAATGCTAGAAGTGCCCCCTCTAAACTTGAAGTCATGCTCAAATACTTTATTAGTAAGCAAACCACTTTCAATAAGGCTATAGAGGAGAAGATCTTAAATGTTGAGAAAAATATATCCTCTTTGTCTGAAGCTTAGTCCTCCTTGATTAATAAAATGGCTCCTAAACCTGAAACCATGGAAAATACCTTTGCTACTGCTCATGCCATACAAGTTACTATTGATGAAAATGTTAGGCTATTATCTCAACTTCATTCTAGGTGGGAAAGGGAAACTGAAATTGATAGGAACAATAGTGTGTGCACTATCACCACTAAACCACAAGTAGTCCCTATTTCTCCTCCTACTATGCCTAAGCCTATTGAGCCTACTACTAGTGATGCTAAGTTTGATTTTGATATTGATGGTTGCAATATTTCTGAAGTGATTATGTTCCTACAAAAGCTTGCTAGAAGTCCGGATGATAGTGATATGCATGTTGCTTTCACAAAACATATTACAAATGGTCTTGTGAAAATTAAGGAAGAGAAGCTAAAACACAAAGCTTCTATTCCTACGAAAGTAGAAGATAGTTGGGAACCCATTATTAATATGCAATTGAATGACTTTGATCTCAAAGCTTCATGTGATCTTGATTCTAGTGTCTCTATTATGCCTAGGAAGATTTATGAAATGCTTGATTTGCCACCATTGGAAGATTGTTATTTGGATATCCCACTTGATGTTCTCATTATGGTTAAAAATGCTTATGTTCATGGGGATTTCTATGTTTTGGATGTTGAGTACAATGCTTCTTGTCCTATTACTTTGGGAAGACCTTTTCTTGGAATTGTTGGTGCCATCATTGATATGAAAGAAGGCACCAATAAATATCATTTTCCATTCAAGAAAGGTATTGAACACTTCCCTATGAGGAGAGAGAAGTTTCTTTTTTCTCCTCCTTTGAAAGCAAGGTTTGATGTTAATGCTTCTTCATTTGAAAATACTTCATTCTTCTTGCTTCTTGTGCCTAACTTAAAGGCGTTAAAGAAAAGTACTTGTTGGGAGATAACCAAGAGTTTCCTTGAGTCTTGGAAGTTATTACTTCAGTAGTGACCTCTCCTTATCCTTTGTATATGCTTTTTGTGCCAAGAATGACCTCTAATGAGAGGGAAGTAAGATTTAGGGAGTTGCTGTCCCGAAACAGATTTGTGTCCTCCACCAAAAAAATTCGTGAGGAGTCTCTGTAGCTCGGATTGAGCTGAAAATTTACGAATAAATCCCCCAGCATGTTAAATAAGTTTCGTTAGTTCAACACTTTTTGATTTGAGCGACAGGATATGTTCGAAAAAATCGATTTCTACCTACTGGTCTGTTTTGACAGATTTCTGCCATTATTTGCATTTGCTTCTTATTGATTCCTTTTTTAGTTCTATTTAGGTGAATTGAGCTTTTTGAAGGAGTTACTACAGTAGCTTGTGTATTTAGTGAAAAGTTTTACTGTTCTAAAGCTTTTCCAGAGGTCTAATATCTTTTGAATACACTAATGTTGCTAATGAGGATTGTGTGAAGTTTTGTACGAAGGAAAATTTTCAGGTGTAAAGAGAGAATGATGTAATGAGATGAAGAATGGACAAAAGTTCAAGCTTGTGGATGCCACACCGGTTTCACCCCAAGAAATATCCAAGAGGTACAAGCATCAAGCTTGGGGATGCCCAAGGCATCCCCTTCTTCATCAATTAAAAGCTCAGGTCTGTTTAAACACTTCATTTTTATTGTTTCATGCGTAGTTGTGTTGTTCTTGGAGAGTCTTAGTGTTCTTTTGCTTTGCTTAGTTTGTTTAGTTTTCTTGAATAAACTAGTTTGGACCCCCGTTCTCGCTGTGTTGTTGCAAATAAGTTGCTTGGTGTTGGGAAGGAGTACTAAGTTCTTGCTTGGAAGTGCAAGAGGAGCTTGCATTGACTGTGACTTAGACTTTAGCATGACATTCTAGGTGTTCTTTGACCTTATGCTTAGTGATTATTGTTGTAGCATGGCTTGCTTCAAGTCATTGGGATTGCTTAGTGTGCCTTGAAGAAATTATGCGTTGTTTTAGCATGCAAAAGCATAGTATTGTGGTATTCTCCTTTGAGGTTTGTTTGGGTTGACTTGGCACATGCTCACACCATCTTATGACTATGAAAAGTCACCATAGCCTCTATGATTATTTAGTCCTTGACTTGTAGTACCAATCTATGCTTTGATTAGTAAGTTTTGTTGCTCTGCATGATTAAGGCCATTATGCTCTCTTAGTTGGTTGTCCGAGTCTTTTGCTAGCCTTCACTTGTATGAGTAAGTTCTACACATGCTTCCAACTCCCAAGAAACCAAGTTTTTCCAAAGTGTCCACTATAAACTCCTATGCATGGTGTGTTGCACCATTCCAAGTATATTCTTGTTTTCAGCTATCTTCCAATTAAATATTATTTTGTTATGTGAAAACTTAGTGATTAAAGCCCTCACAAACTTGATGGCACACTTTATATTCTTTGCCCCTAATAAGCTTGAACCATTGTGTTTTCTATGTTGTATATGCTTGCGTTTATACGTTGGAATTAGCAGAACCGTGCTGTCACGGGGAACGTTTTCAACATTGCACTTGTACTTTTTACTCAATTAATATCATGCTCTTTTGTCTATGGATGTCACCGGTGCGAAATAAAGAGGGAACTTGTAAGTCCATGGAGTTTGTATTTTGTGTTAGAGAAACGCCTGGGCCGCTAGCCTAAGCCATGCCTAATCATGGTGGAAACTTGCAGCATCACCATAGTGAGCTATCTATGAAGCATCCTCAATAAAAATCTATGCATATAGTAAATAAAACATCACTGAGATGCTCATTGTCTACTTACCTTGTCATTTTCGTTATGGGATAGCTCATGTACCATGTGCAAGGGGTACCCCTTTGGCGGTTCTCTATGATATGAAAATACTTACAATGACAAGAACTTATAGGTGACTGAAGTTGAGTAGCATGAGGTGTGGCCCTCGCATTCAAGGGACTTGAGATTGCCAACTTATTCTTTGTCAAGCATATACTCCATAGTTTGTTCACTTTAACCTTAATCACTTCAAGATGCTTATGATAGGGGCAATAAGGGCTGAAAGCTAACAAGTACCATAACTTTTGGAAGCTCTTTTTGAAACTTGAAATCTCTGCTTCCTTTATGGAACGCCTTTCTTCCACCATTATTGAGTCTCCACCTTCTACCTTTAGGCACCGTTAAGAGAGCATAGTTGTCATTCTGTGTGCAGTGTCCTAAAGCTTATTGATTGATGCATATTGTGATATTACGTGTTCTTGTGATACTTGTTTCTAGTCACCCTTGTGAACTTTGAAGGTGTCCTATGCATCTATTTGCTACTCTATGAGGGACAAGCTGATTGCCACTATGCTATGTTTTTTGCATGTGAAACAAACAAACGTTTTTCAATGCATGTTATTCATGATCTTTGTTTTTAGCTTGTCATGTTGCATGCATGTCCTATTGTTAGAACTCCATCTTTCATGCACATGTTTAGAGTTCTATGATCCCAGCATTCAATGCTTGCAAATGGTTAGATCTTCATTGTGAAGGTGCATGTCACCTCAAAAATTATTCTTTTTATCACTACCTACTCGGGGACGATCAGGAATTAAGCTTGGGGATGCTTGATACGTCGGAAACGTATCTATAATTTTTGATGCTCCATGCTTGTTTAGTATCTATGTTGCTTTGCTTTGTCTTACTTTGAGGTGTTTTTATATCTTTTCTTGAACTAACCTATTAACCAGTTGCCACAGTGTCAGTTGCCTGTTTTCTTCTGTTTTTGGTTCCAGAAAGGCAGAAAATCAATATTCTCGGAATTGGACGGGACAAAAGCCAAAGTCAATAACTTTCCGTGGGGGACAAGAATCCAGAAGACGAGATGGAGACGCAGGCCAGGGCGGCCAGACCCGCCCTAGGAGCGGGTGGGCCCTGTCCCATGCCTAGGTAGGGTGTGGGGCCCCTGGCCGCCTCCCGGCCTCGCCTCTTCGCCTATAAGAAGCCCCCGATGCAGAAACCCTAAGTACCCTATCAATATTCCACGAAACCTTCTGTAGCCGCCGCCACCGACATCCCTAGATCGGGGGGATCTGAAGTTCTTCCCGGCATCCTGCCGGAGGGGAGATCACCCCGGAGGCCTTCTCTTAGGTATGATGCGTGAGTAGTTCCACCTTGGACTATGGGTCCATGTAGTAGCTAGATGGTTTATCTCCTCCTTTGTGCTTTCATGTATAGATCTTGTGAGCTCCGTTCATGATCAAGATCTAATCTATTTGTAATCATGCATGTTGTGTTTATGGGGATCCGATGGATATTGAGATTATTATGTTGGTTTGATTAATTGTTTTGTCTTTATGATTCTATCATGTTTGTGTTGTTTGTGATCTTGCATGATCTTTGTTGTTAGTAGCTCTCTTGGCCAAGTAGTTGCTAGTGACTCCAAGAGGGGGTATTTATGCTCGATAGTGGGTTCATGCCTCTATTTTCCAAGGGAAGTGACGGTCTCTTGTTCATGGATAATGTGGACTGTTTACCTTACACACTTTGCTTAAAGCAGTTGTCTGTTGCTTGCAACTTAATACTGGAGGGGGTTCGGATGATAACTTCAAGGTGGACTTCTAGTCATAGATGCAGTTGGATGGCGGTCTATGTATATTGTTGTATTGACCAATCGAATCTCATAGGATCTTTTTGACTAGTATTGCATTGTTATGCCTTGCTTAGTTCCTATCAATTGCCCTGCTGTAATTTATTTACCCTTCATGCCATGTTGTTTATCGAAGGAGAGGACCTCTAGTGAACTATGGACCCCCGTCCAATCTTTACCATTGATACATCTTCCACTGTTACTTGTTTACTTGCTGCAATCCACCAGTACCTTTCACACCATACGTTTAATCCTTTGTTACAGCAAACCGGTGAGCTTGACAACCTCACTGTCTAGTTGGGGCGAAGTCTTGAGTTTGTGTTGTGCAGGTCTCCGCATTGCTTGCAACACCTGTGTGATGTTTCCTTCCTCCTACTGGTTCGATAACCTTGGTTTCTTATTAAGGGAAAACTGATGTTTTGCTGCTTCACACCTTCCTCTTGGGGTTCCCAACAAAGTGCTATCCAGCACCATCACTCACCCGTCCAACTTCTGGACGTCGTGCAGGCACTCAGGTTTTCCGAGCCGGGCGATCGTGTTGATCTTGGTGGGGTTTGCCTCGATGCCTTGTTTGGAGACTACGTACCCCAGTAGTTGTCCAGTCTGTACAGCGAAGGTGCACTTTCCTGGATTGAGTTTGATCTTGTACCTCCGCAGATTTGTGAAGGTTTCGGCCAGGTTGGTGAGTAGAACGCCCTGGCGAGTGGACTTCACTACCACGTCGTAGATGTAGACGTGGATGTTGCGGCCAATTTGGCTCGCAAGGCACTCCTGCATGCACCTCTGTTAGGTCGCACCGGCATTCTTGAGGCCGAATGTCATGGCGGTGTAGGCGGCATTCTTGAGGCCGAATGTCATGGCGGTGTAGCAGAATGCTGCGAATGGCGTGATGAACACCGTCTTGTCCTCGTCCTCGACTGACATTTTGATCTGGTTGTTACCAGAGTAGGCGTCAAGGAAACACAGCGACTCCGAGCCCGCGGGAGGATGAACTACTCCTTTGGGCAGGCGCTACTGAGGTTTGTGTAATCGATAAACATTCTCCAGGTCCCATTCTTCTTTTCGGCCAGGACTAGGTTTGCCAGCCACTTGGAGTATTTGATTGGCTGTATGAAGCCTGCAGCGAGTAGACGCTGCACCTCCTCAGCGATTGCTCAGCGGCGCTCTTCATCGAAGGGCCACAATGACTGCTTGACGGGTCGCGCCTTGGGTTCGGCATTGAGTTTGTGCTCAGCGAGTTCCCTTGGGACACCAGGCATGTCAGATGGCTTCCATGCAAAGATGTCGCGATTCTCATGTAGGAACTCGATGAGCGTGTTGTCCTATGCTAGGCTCATGCCTGTCCCGATCGTCACCGTCTGGCTGGAGTCGCCTGGGACCAGCTCGATGGAGCGCGTGTGCGTGGTGTCTTCGAATGCTGTCGAGCCGCCGTTCTCCGAGTTGGGCTTCTTGAGTATTGTGGGGTAGTCATTGTCGACCCCGCTCGTGTACTTGGCGAGCTCCTCCGCATGGTTGGCTTCTGCGGCAATGATGGTGTCGGCGAGCTCGGCGCCCTTTGCCTCGCACTCCGTAGCTATGTCGGAGTCGCCATGGACGGTGATGATACCGCACGGCCCTGGGAGCTTCATCTTGTTGTACTAGTGTGGCGCCGCCATGAACTTGGCAAATTCTTGCCGCCCCAAGACGCAATGGTAGGGGTTGTTGAAGGGCACCAGCTCGAAGACAATCCGCTTGGTGCAGAAATTCGCTGGTGTGCCGAAGGTTACTGGCAGTGTCACCTTGTCGATTGGGTACGCCTTCTGACCGAGGACGATGCCGTGGAAGGTGGTGTAGGTCGTCTCGATCATCGACTGCGGGATCCGCAGTCGCCTGAACATGTCCAGGTAGAGGATGTTGATGGAGCTCCCGTCGTCCATCAGCGCCTTGGGGAGCCAGTAGTCGCCCACTTTGGGCTTGACCACCAAGGAGACTCTCCCCGGATATTCGATCCATGGAGAGTGGTCCTCGCGGATCCAGGTGATCCGCTGTTCGGACCAGTTGAGGAAGCGGGGGACATCGACTTGGGACACCACGTTGACAGCGATGGCGCGGGCGATGACCTTCTTCTCGCGCTTGGTTATGAACCCGGTGAAGGTGTGGAGCGAGCCGGCCTTGTTGCCGAATGCCTTGTCGTTTGGCGGGTGGTTGTTGGGGTCTTACCGTGTGTGTCGTGCCTTATCGATCTCCCTCAGGGAGTGGCAGTCGGCGGTCGTGTGTGTGGCGGGCTTCCCCTCCTTGCTGTGGAACACACAGGGCTGGTTAAAGAGGGCCACAGGCTTGAATTTTGGCCTTGCCTTGTAGTTTCCGCTGTCGTGGCGTTGGCCTCTGTCGCGGTGGAAGCTCTTGGGGTCACGTGGCGCGTAGCCGGCGTTGGCGACGAAGTCGACTCGCCCATCACCACGGCGCTTTCCGGTGAGGTGAGTGTTGCTATAGCGTATCTCTGGTCGCCTCCCATTGTCGTGGCCACTTGGGCGGCTGTTTCCACCCGACTCGTCGCCAGTTTCTTGGTTCGGGTCCTCCTCCGCATACTGCTTGGCGATATCGAGAAGGTCTGGGATGTTGTCGAGTGTCTTGTAAACCCGCTTGACCTTGGCGACCAAGGGCTCGTAGCGGCACGAGGTCTTGAAATAGTGTATCGTCGTGTCTGGGTGGATACCGGCCACATTGAACCACAGATCCTGCCATCATTGGACCCAGCTGCAGGTCGACTCACGGGGTACCTGGATGCATCGCTCTAGGTCCTCGATGGTGGTGGCGCGGGTGTAGGAACACTCGAAGTGCTTGACGAAGGCGTCACGCATATGCTCCCAGGAATTGATGTTGTCCGCGGGGAGGGTATTGATCCATTGCCGGCTCGCTCCCTCCGTCATCAGGGGGAGGTAGCAAGAAGCAAGTAGGTCGGTGTGGCCAGTGATTCCCAACGCCATAAGGTACGTGTCCAGCCACACGGCCGGGTCGTACCAGGGATCGTATTTTTTGATCTCCTTTGGCCATTTGAAGTTCGCCGGATATTTTTTGCCTCGAATCATTGGTCCGAAGCACTGGGGGGCGACTCGGCTGAGCGATCCCCTTGGCTCGCCGTCGCGGCGGCTCGTGAGGGTGTGCCTTAGGTCGTTGGGCTGGCGTGCGTGCCAGCTTTGGTTGTTGATGATGTGGGTCCGCGCGTCGACTGGCTGCCCATTGGCAGCGACCATGTTGTTCGTCAGTCGTGGATCGTTGGTGGAGAGTTCCACGTGCACGAGTCGCGGTTGGAGCTGCAGGGGCTCAGGTGGTGGGAAGTTTAGTGTATTTGCCATCGTTGGGCGGCCGCTCGAGGCCGCCCTACTTCCGGACGAGCGGGATTACATGCGCCCCCGCAAGTCAGTGCCTGCGGTTTGTTGATCGACGGCCTTGGAGAGTAGGGCCTTGGCATACTGGATCTGCAGTGCGCCTTTCCCCGTCACATTGAGGTTGGCGACCGCAGCTCGACTCGTGATGGCTTGTCCATCGGAGTGGAGAATAGCGGGAGGCCGTTTGCGTCCCTCTCTTTGGGGGATATCATGATCCTTGGCTGGTTCGGGGGGCGTGCGACCAGGCGGTGATGGGGGAGCGCTGTTTGCCGTCGCGCCTGGTGGTGTCCGGGAACTTCCTCCCGGTGGCACGTTCTCGCAGACCACATGGTCGCCTATGTGGGTCGGGTCATTCTTGTCGTCGAACTTCAGGGCCCGGCCCTGAATGGTGGGGTTCAGGCGCGACCTGATGCGGCGCTGGTGGTAGAGCGAGAGCTCCTGCGTCGTTGCTTGCTCGAGGCAAAAAAATCGCGCTCGGCTTCTTCCTTGGGAACCGCCTCCTCCAGGCGCAGGCGAGGTTCCTTGACCTTCATAGTCGTCGCGGTCGGCGGGATCGATGTGGAGAAGGGGTCTGGCAGGGCGCTCGTGTCGCTCACCATGTAGGACACGACGAAGCGACCAGACCCACATGGAAGTCGCCGGAGTTCTTTGATCCAGAATCGGAGTCGAAGATCTCGAGGATGGAAGGATCCTCGAAGTCCCCCATGTTGGAGAATTGGGTGATGGAGCCCGCGGGTGATGCGGTGACAATGGATCCGGCGATTGACGCCGGGGTCGCTGAGTCGGCGTCGTCGTTGAGGGCCACGTCATACATGCCCACGCTAGTCTTGGCCACGTTGCTGTTGGCTGAGCCGTACTCGGAGGCGAGGCGATGGATGGTGTGAACCTAACGCTCAGAGAGCCGATCGCGCGGTGGTGACTCGCGGATGCGAGCTGAGTCCTCCGAGAAGATGACGTCGGTGAAGCCGATGAAGAGGCTGATCGTGCCGACTGGCATGATCATGCTATGCGTGACGGGGCGTGCTGCCGAGATGTAGCTGCTCAGCAAGATTTGGAGGATCTCGCCGATGGCGATCATGCGACCGGTGGCGATCATCTGGTTGATTGGCAAGTTTGATCTCGCCGCAGAACACAGGCCTGACCGGCCAGGCCACACGGTGGGTGCCACTGTCATGAGAATGGCCACGGCAGATGCTGCATCGGCAGCGAGTAGTAGAACGACGGGCAAGGGCGGCCAGCCATCTGTGATGCGAGATGAGGGCAAAGACACTAGGTTTTACCCAGGTTCATCCCCCGGAGGGTAAAGATGTACTCCTGCTAGATTGTATTGATGAGAGAGTACAAGGGCGAGCTCGGCGGCTAGGCGGTGAGTCGCAGGGGGTGTATGATGGAACGTAAGTTCTATGCGTTCCTTAGGGAGGTTTATATAGGGTCACCTCGCTACGGTTTATAGATCTACAACCGAGTTGGATAAGGACTCAGAGGGCGTTTTGACCTAATCCGACTAGGCCTAGCTACGCTTCTAGGCCTTCAGCTTCTAGTCGTCTGACTTCTTCCTGAGTCGTGATCCATTCGCCGTCCTGCAGGCCCACTCGCTGGTAGCATGGGCCAGTAGGAAACGTCCTGATGGGTATACCTCACTCGACATATCCCCATCAAAAATGAACTATTTGTATAGTTCCAATGTAACACCTTACAATGAACTATCTGTATAGTGTCAATGTAACGCCTTAAAATGAACTATCAATCAATGTAACACTTTACAATGAAGTATATATACAAAATATATTCTTATTTCTTCCAAGGATCATAAGAATATATGCAATGTTGTCCAATGATCATCTTATGAGTCACCCTGGTTTATGATCCTAACATTTAGAGCATAGGAAATATTTGGATATGTACATATCATAGAATGATTGATTAACATAATCATGTGATTTTATTCACCAAGTGTCAAAACACTTGAATCTTGATTCAACCTTTTCCATGTGGCAATTACCTTCTTGTCATTTCCAAATTAAACTCATTCAATATTTCATCTCTGGCATAACCATATTAGAGTCTCAATCTATCCATATAGACATTGATGCCTAATATTCGGGTTTTTGCCTAAGTATTTCATCCAAATCTAATTTCAATGAAATTCTTAACTTGTGTCAACTAAAAGATACATCATTTCCAATCAATATTTATTATACACAATGTATTGGAAATATGTCTCAGCGCTCCCACTTAATTTCTTGCAAATGCAAGCATCTTAATCGTTTCTGGTGAAATTAAACATTTTAACAATTTCATCACGGTGAATATTCCAACTCCACTATGCTTATTTCAACTATTGAAGTTCGCATGCCTTTCAACATCCTTTGATTGAACAAAACCCGTTGGACCGTGTCACATACACGCCCTAGGTAACCATTCTATTAGAAGAATGTTGTTCTATTTGTTCAACTAGCATACACAAACAATTGACATATGTAGTGTTTGCTACATTAATTCATCCAGATTAAATATCGCTACGAAAGATCTAATCTTGTTGTATTCAACTCTTTTAACATTGTTGTAAACTCTTTACCGACATGTAGAATATTTCATAGATGTGAAACACTCATGTATGTTTCTTTATAGATACAAATACAACCGGTAGGCTTTAAGCCTTTCCGGACAGTCTTCCAAGTTCAATAACTTGGTTTCTCATGTATGGAACTATCATGGATTTTATGGCTTTTATCCATTTGACAGAGTCAGGGCCCAGCATCGCTTCTTTCCATGTAGTCAGTTCATCATTGTCAAATAATAATGATTTAATATCAAATCTTAGTATTTGATTGATTACCCAACTGTCGTGGTATTGCCGATGATTATGCCATGGAGGGGTCCTCACAGAGAGTGTTTACAGAGAGGTGGGGGAAAGCTTCAAGTTGGCAGGTATGAGGTAACATAGCTTACCTAATTCAAGTCCCACGACGATGGCAGAACCCTACTCCTGCTATAAATCGCTATAAGGGCAATACCCCGAGTTATAAGGATTGGTTCACTGTGCATGGTGTTGAGTTATGCGTGCCCTAAAGGATCCCAGAGGTCTGGCTTATAAGGACGACAGAACCGTTACAGGGAATATTCCTAGCCAGACAAGTTACAGAGTCCTACGGTGATACTAACTAGTCTTCGTGTCTTGCACTCCAAGGCTCCGAGATGGTCGGTGACTATATTGTAGCCTTCCTTTATCTGGCATGGGTCTCCCTTATGGATCCATCTGACTAGTCTTCCTAGCAGGCCATGGGCCTTGCGACCAACTATGGGCCACCTGGGTTAGTCGGATTAGAGATATGCAATGGTGATACCCATTTAGCATATCTCCAATAGTAGCCCCGGAGAACTCCAAGATCTTGCGTCGTCTTGCCTATTTAGTTTGAATTCTCTGTCTAGGTGATGCCGGAAATTGGTCAAGCAATATATTGTAGCCCTCCAAAGAACCCTGCAATATTCTCCATCTTTAACACGTAAGTCGGATAATCACTCAGTCTTCCACCTTACTCTTCTCATAGATGGACATGATCTATCCATGCCAGAATCTTTGGATGGGACTGTACGTCTGCATTTGTTAGTGAGATGACGTAGGCCATAGCTAGCGTCGCCTTGAAACTCATATTTGTAGAAAACATAATGATAGCAATTTTCTCGCGCGAGAAATCTGAAACGTCAAGCGGCGGCGGTGGGAACGTGGCGAAATCTCCGCGCACGCCCGCACACGGGTTGTCCACGCGTCGACCGTTGGATTGTCTTGCACGAATCTTGATGTCAGGACTATAAAGTTTTGTTGTCGTAGGTAATTTTATTTTTAACTTCATTCACTCCCTCATCGTCTTCTTCCTCTCGCTAAGATCCTCCTTGAGATCCTCATAGAGAAAACTCCTAAACCATCTCCAATCTCTAGCTCTCCTCCTCCCCGTAATGGCCAGAAGCAGCACTCCCTCCTCCATGGCAGCGGCTAGCAAGGCTTCGGCTAAGCCCTCAGGCACAATGCACGTCCCACACGAGGAGGTGGAGGTGCCACTTTACGTGGTGGTGGAATCCACCTGCGGTGACCATATTCCAGCGGCGCTTGAGCCGTTGGAAGAAGAGGCGGACTCCCACAAGGGAGTATGGAGGGGCTCTAATATCTCCGTCGGGGACATCAAAAAGATGATCTCCGAGGGGTACCTTCCTATGACAGAAGGTCTGGCTTGGCGTCTGGCGTCGGCCGGTGAGGTGGCCCCTTCTACCCAAGCCGGAGAAAAGGTATACCTCGAAGCCCAGATAGTGTGTGGCATATCCTTGCCAATCTCCGACTTCTGCATCCAAGTCCTCTAGCACTTCCGGGTTCAACCACGGAACTTGTCCCCCAATAGCATCCTAGCACTTAGAAAATATGTAGTTGTCATGGTGGTGGCATGGCACATGCCATGGGTAGGCTTAAGTTGGGGGCCAATGTGTGCTAGTGGGATCCAAGGAGGGAAGATGTAGTGATTTCTACACACAGAACACAAGAACTAGATCTTTATTCAACACCAGTGAGGATGAATCATCGCGGTTAGACGCGGGACGTGTCAACGCCAACATAGATCTTGTGGGCGCCAATGTTAATGAAGACACCATTGTGCGGGGGTGGCCGCGCTCCAAAGCTGCTGCATTGTCACTGGCATAGTCCTAGAGGTCGAATATCTGGACTAAGCCGGAGACGATGCACTCGCCGGTGTCGATGAAGTTGCCCGTCTGGATCTTGACTCCAGCTAGCACCGCTACTGGCCCCACAGTGGGCGCCAACTGTCATGGTGGTGGCACGGAAGATTCATGGGTAATCTTAAGTTGGGGGCTAATGTGTGCTTGTGGGATCCAGGAAGGGAAGATGTAGTGATTTCTACACACAGAACAGAAGAACTAGATTTTTATTCAACACTAGTGAAGCTACACTTGCTCCTCGAGCTGTTTGAGCGAGAGGAAGAAGAAGCTTCTACTAGTTCTAAGTAAGAAATGAATCCATCCATCTCTTAGGAGGTACTGGCCCTCCTTATAAAGGGGTGGCCAGGTTACATCTAGGGCTGACGTGGACATGCATATTCGTGGAATATGCTTGTCCCAAAATAGTAACTCGGGGAGAGCCTTTTCGTGTCCCCCTTCTATCGGTGGCAATAACCCAGAGCCCATGACATGTGAGCCTCGGGCTCGGGGACTGTCACCTCCGTGACCTTCTTCTACTCCTCTGTCCCTCTGGCTCTTGTCTGTAGCGCTTGGCACTGTATAGATTCCTGATGAGAGACAGCGTGCAATGTTGACCTCGGGGTTGGCCCTCTCCTTCTCGGGCAAGCTTTCCCATGACTCGGCCTCGCCTTGTATGACTCGGCCAAAACCTAACCTGCAGATACAAAGAGTAGTACTTGTACGCCAACATACCCTTATGTCGGCCGAGTCAGGTTTTAGTTACCTGACTTGGGTCAAGTCATGCCTTATTCGGCCAACCTCCGTATAACTCTGTCGGGTCATCCTTTGACCCGATCCAGATCCTTGAGGGCTTTGCCCTTTTTATCTTATCTTGACCCTACCCGGGGTCATCCCCCTGACATTAGTCCCCGAACTCGGTGCGGTCTTGGCGACATTAGTCGGCAAGGCTATAGCAGGTTCCAGATACTCGGCTCTCATACATATGTTGCCGACTTATATTTTACTCGGCTCTCTCTATAGTACTCATCTATTTATATCTTGTTATTTTTCTCGACCTTTTTTGATTCATTCCGAGGTATGATCCATCTCTCCGAGTTAATTATCCTCGTCCGGGCCACTTCGTTAGCTTATCTCATAAGTTTCATGCTATGTGTACCAATCATTGTGATTTTGCCTCGTTTTACATATCACGACAGTGTTTACTAACATGGGTGCAGTGATGACCGTGGGCGGTCATATCAACGCAGTGTCTCTTCGGTCGCCGCAACAGTCATTGCGGCTGGATCAACTCCTGCGCCATGTGACCCCTCATGTGGCTCCAATATTTGGTTGCCAACCCACGATACACGTGTTTACGCGGTAACCGCGATGCACCGGCGATCCCACAACCGCTTGTGGTATGCGTTTATAAATGGGGGGAGTGGGGAAAACCCTCATTCACTTTCCCCATTTCCACCTTGTTCGTCTTCCTCCTCACGCCGCCACCGCTGTGCCCTAATTCACGCGATTACGCCGCTGCTTTTTGGTCTCTTCTCACCGTGTCGTGCACTTGCTTCGAGTATCTGTCCGGTCCCTTTTCTCTGCCTCCACCGTGCTCTTTCTCACCGCTATGGGGCCATGGACTTCTAGACCTCTCCCCACCACACCAGTGTTTCCTCCTCCATTGATTCTTACGACGAAACTATGTCGAGCTCGCACACCGGTGATGTTGTCGGGGAAGAAGACACTGCCGAATCGAGTGGCTTCGCAAAACCCGCCGAATCCCCGCCGAGGTAAGGTCTCGTTAACTGGTCAGGAGACTTCCCCCATAGTCGAGGCCGATGAATATGTAGTTTTGATGTCACACTTCGCTAGATGATTTGGCCTTCCCCTTAGCGATTGCGCCAAAGGCTTCATAGAATTCTTTGGCCTTCAGCCTCATCATTTGCCGGCTAATGCCATTGCTTCTCTGTCGGTTTTTATACTTTGGCCTTTGGCCTTCCATAATTGTTTTGTCCAAATTCTTCCAGATCCAAGCCAATGTCGTGCTGGATAAATCTATGCTCCCTTCCTACAAATCTCTGACCCAATGCGGGGTTGCCTCCATTACACCCCGGAAAAGTTCTTTTTCCCCCGAGTCATGGTCCTAGAATCCTACAAGAAGTGGCATGGGTCGTTCTTCTATGTGAAGAACAGTGACAAGGAGGACAAGATCCAGCTTCCTACCTTCTCAGTTGGCACACCTCCTAGGCAGAACTGGAACTATAATCCGAAGAAAAGCGATGCCCATGCCGAGGCATTCGAGTTCCGACTAAAGGAGATGATTCGGGCAGGGATTCATGGTGAAGACTTGATGCCCGCTTTCATTAGCAGCCGAATCTGCCCCTTCCAGCTGCGGTCTCACAAGATCTGCTACATGAGCGGTCCTCTCGACCCCAACCAAGTTTCCACCGTCGTGCTTAAGGATTACAAAATTCAAAAACGTGTCCAAGCTATCTTCAAGACCGATATGGCCGAGGATTGGAAGTGGGGCATGAAGCCCTTTACCCGCGATAATCCCTCTCCCCAGGTAACTTAAACCTGAATCATTTCATCTGAGTTATTTTCCTTTACTCCGTTGATCTCTTTGTTAACTTATGTTTTCCCTTTCTACAGAAATTTGATGAACAAGCTTCAGAGGATGCCGAAGTGCTTGCTCTTCCTTGGAGCGATGAGCGCGACACTTCGAACAATGGGTAACCAGACTCGGATTAGTTTATCCCAAACCCCGAGTCTACTCCCACTCGTACTCAGGGAAATGCTTCCACCCGCACCGACAAAGGTGACTCGGACGAAGTCTAAGTTCTCGAGGTAGTTGTTGCGGTACCTATCTCTTACGCATACCTGGCTCATATTTCCCCAGCTAACCCGGCTGGTCAGGTGCACGAGGCGGAGCCCCTTGCTACTGAATCCCCAATTTCGAACAAGAAATGTACTGCTTCGAAGCTGATGCAGACCGTCCTATGGATGCCCCTCCATCTACACCACCTAATCCCCCAAGTGGACCAATGACTCGCGCCCGAGCCAAGCTCCTACAAGCTAAGGTTAACTCGCTCCTTTCCTCGTGTGATTTTGATATGCCTTTGGATGGCTTGCTACTTCATGCAACTACACTATGTATCCTCAGCTATGAAGCACCAATACCTCGCCAAGCCACCAAGGGAGAAGAACCAGGAGAAGCCGCAGATGGAGCTCACCACACCGGAGTCTCCAGCCTGGAGTCTCTAGACCGACCCCCGGTCCGACCCCAGGAACCGACCCGGGGACAGTCTATATGCCCCTCCGGAGACGGGTCCGGAGATTGACCGGAGTCTCCGGCCTAGACCGGAGTCTCCGGACCCTACACCGGTGTCTCCGTCCTGCGCGACAACTAGTATGTTAAGGCCTTTTGGGCCTGGCCCATGTAACCCCTAGATTCGCCCCAACTTCCAGTTCTATCCCCAATTTAACCCTGTTTATGTGGATGGCCTATATATAGCCCCACCCCTCTATTGTAAACCCTGTCTTGGATAATTGTAATTGAAGACACCACTAGAGGATCTATCAATTACTAGTCTCATGCTCCTTGACAAGGAGCATCAATTATCCCCCACCTCCTCTTGGATTTTGCCTCGTGCGTTCAAGTTGTACAAGTCCTTGGAGTTTGGTGTTTATCTCCTAGTAGTCAAGATCTCATCAAGCCTCTCATCCCCGTTGTTGGCCGTGGGAGAGTGTCTTGCCCAACGCAGATCCTAGGGATTGTGTTGGACTGGTTGCCACCGGCGTGAGCTATCGGCTTGTATCGTGTTTTCGTGTGTGTGTGTTCATCGAGTTCTTCGCGTGTGAGTTCGTGGATTTCACCTCCCTCCGAATCCCCCTCACTCCCTCCTCGATTTCCTTGGGATTCGTGAAAGATCGGGCCTCCCTAAGGGGTCACCCCTATCATATTGGTATCAAGAGCAAGGTTGATCACGAATTTCCCCTCAATTTTTCTTCTAACCACCATAAATTCAAAAAATTCCCAAAAAATAGTCCCAAGTTGCCTTTGGATCGATCTCTCATTTTGGAGTGTTATTTGTGGTTTTGATTCGACCAAATCTTGTCTAAGGTGTTGATCCAGCTTTTGCCTGCATTTTCCAGCTCAATTTTGGCCAAATTTTCGCGGATTTGAGGACTCTTTGCGTGGATTTATGCTCAAGAACACGTGCTATTCTCCCCTCACCAGAGTCTCTGGCCGTAGACCGGAGTCTCCGGTCCAGACCGGAGTCTCCGGCGCAGACCGGAATCTCCGGCCCTGAACGCTAGTTTTGTCTTCTTCCTCTTATTCCGCATTGACTGATTTGTCCGCTTGTTGTTTGTGTTCCGTGTGCGTGTCACCAACTAACAGATAGCTTCCGGAACATCGTCCGCACTCTTCGACACCATGGACCCCAAACTCCTTCCCGCTCCATTGACACAAGCTCATCATCAACAACTAAGGTATAACTTGTGTCAATCCTAGTAGCCATATCTTCCTTTGTGTGTACCTATCCTATGAGAGCAACTCATTTTGTGTTTTCCTAAACATTGTGCACTTGTCCTTGGAAAGTGAGTGTGTGGAAGAAAAGACAAAAGTTAACTTAGTAGTATGGAAAGGGAGAGAAGAATCAAAAAAATTAGAAAGATACATAGTCTCTCAATACAAAGAGAGTATCAAGCTTGTAAGCAAAAGAGAGAAAGAAAGAGCAACCAAGGCAAGTGCACAAATCCGTTGCTTACTCTATTTTGGCGAACGAGTTGTGGTCTCTCCTTGAGTTGGCACGACAACCGAGCGTAGTCTTTTGTTAGGACATTTTGTGCTCTTTTTCATAGTCGTGCTAACCCCATTTTCTCCACGCGTGTGTGTAGTCGTAGGTTCTCATCACATTTCGAGTTGACCATCTACTTTTGACTTGAGTTTTCTTGGATCTTATCTAGTTTTGACTATCCTTTTTGTTTGGTTGGTTCTTTGGTTTTCCACAATCCTTTCCACCAAAAGCTTTTGAGAGTGTAGTTCCTTGTGTGTGAGTTTCTTTGGGATTTCACTTTGCAAGCTCTTAGCTCTCTTGTGTGGCAATTGGTTTGATACAATCTCCAAGGTGAGGTAAAAGGCCAACTTCCCACATATTCTTCTCCATATACAACTCTTGTCGGCTTTGCATCATGGACAGGTATGGCGAGTCGTCCCAACCAACGCCACATCAAGAGGAAGACACACAATACATGACAAGATGGGATCATTCGAAGGTCCGAGGAGAATTCAACTACCGTTGTGAAGCCCTTGAGCGGCGCCAAGAAGAACAATTTAGCGAAACCCGAGTGCAATTCAAGAACATCAAAAACCGCTTCGAAGAGGTCCGAGGACAAATGCATGCCATGCAACACAACCTCGGCCACCAAAATGAAGCTCTTGGTTATGCTCTTTCCGCAACGGATGACAAGCTTCAATGCCTCATTGATGGGCTAGCAAGACCGTGATCTCGCGACTCAAGCTCGTCATGGCACTCCTCAAGTGAATCAACCTCTTCACTCCATCACGCTTCAAGGCACCAAGATGGACCCGTCCTTCACTCCATGAGCTCTTCGCAACCGGTACCATCTCTGTGACATGCCACAATGTCAAGCTATGATGGTGACCTCTCCGCAAGACCTCCAAGACATGTAGCGAACCGACCACAACCAAGGGCACTCGTGATTCAACAAGAACAACCTTAAGTGGATCCCTAAGCCCATCGTCACTGACACATTCCTTCTACAATAAGTGAAGCCTCTGAATTGGATGGACAAGATCGCCATCAACGTGAAGCACTTGAAGACCCACCAAGGCGTCATCATCGACATGAACGTCAACGTCGACAACATGATCACCATGACGAGCCTCCTCCGCATCATGAAGAAAGGGAGCGGCCCATTGCACATGTGGCTCGCCGTCCTCCTCGCCACATGGCTCAAGACAATGATCATCGTCATGATGACCAAGCGCCCCCTCCTCATCATCAACCGCACCGGGAACAAGAGCAAGCTCCACAAGATCGTCGTGAGGACCAAGTGTCTCCTCCTCATCATCAACCGTGCCACGATCACGAGCAAGCTCCCCAAGCTCTTCGTCAAGACCAAGTTCCACTACCAAATGCGGCACCACAACAACCACAAGGGCAACGCCACCATCACCAAGCAAGACATGAGAGCTCGGATGATGAAGATGGCCACCAAAACCATGGAAACTGCCGATATCGGAACCGCAATGAAGAATAAACTTTCGGAAAGCTCAAATTCACCATGCCCAAGTTCACTGGTTCCAATGAACCTAAAGAATATATCTCGTGGGAACTCAAGGTTGACAAGATCTTCCGCATGCACAACTATAGCAATGAGAAGATGATGGCCATGGCATCCCTCGAGTTTGATGATTATGCCAACCTTTGGTGGGAACAAGTCCAACTCACTCGTGAAGCAAAAGAAGAGCCTCCAATTACAACTTGGCAAGAGATGAAGGCTCATATGAGATCCCACTTTGTTACTTTGCACTACACGCGTGACCTCTTCAACAAGCTTCAAACGCTTAGTCAAGGGACAAAGACCATGGAGGAGTACTCAAGCAAATGGATCTCAACATGATCCGTGCCAACATTGAAGAGCGTGATGAACAAACAATGGCACGTTTCCTCAATGGCTTGAACCACCAAATAAAGCGCATCACCGAGTTCCAAAAGTACAACAACATGGTTGAGCTTGTGCACATAGCAACAAAAGCCGAACGTCAAGTGCAAGAGGACATCAAGTACAACAAGCCAAAGACGTACTTTACCTACAAGCAAGCGCCAACCACTACATCAACAACACCAAGTGGAATCTCATCAAGTACCACCGAGCTTCCCTTCAAGCCAACACTTCCTCAAGGAAAACCGCCCCCAAGTGGAAAATACATGAAGGATGATCAACCATTCAATGGTGAATGCTACAAGTGTGGAGGCAAAGGACACAAGTCGTCCACATGTGGAAACACGAAAGTTTTGTTCATCCACGACAATGGCTATGAATAGTACTTGAGTGAAGATGAGTTTGATGCAAGGGTCAAGGAAGAATTAGCTAGGCAACATTTGGAAGATGACCAAGAACTACTTGTGTGTGAGCATGACGTAAGTCCATCGCTTGTGGTCACAAGGGTCTTAACTACTCAAGTCAATGTGAATGAAGACCAAAGGTCAAACATCTTTCAAACTCATGTCGGTATCAATGGGAAGTCCATCAAAGTTGTCATCGATGGAGGGAGTTGCCATAATCTTGCAAGCATGGAATTGTGTGAGAAGCTCAACCTCACCCTCCATCCACACAAGCATCCCTACCATATACAATGGCTAAGTGACCAAGGGTCCGTCAAGATCAAGCACACCATTTCGGTAACTTCTCAATTGGACCATACAAAGACATGGTGGAGTGTGATGTGGTCCCAATGAGGGTTTGCCATATGTTGCTAGGTAGGCCATGGAAATATGACAAGCGTGCCTTGCATAATGGTCACACAAACACTTATACCTTCAAATGGCTTGACAAGACTTGTGTTTTGCAACCAATGACTCCTATCCAAATAATTGCGGACAATGCAAAGGTTTTAGCAAGGGCGCAAAGCACAACATCATCTTGTGAGAAGAGCGGTGAGCGAGAGAACCACAATATAGTGAGTGACAGCCACAAGCCAAACTCGAGTGGAAAAACTAAGAGTGTTCTTCTTGCCACCAAAAGTGAGATGAGAGAAGTGCGGAACAACCCATCCATCTTGCACTATGTCCTTATATGCAAGGGACTAGCGCAAGGAACTAATGACTTGACAAATGTTCGTCCTTCTTTGATGACTATTTTGCAGGAATTCCAAGATGTGTTTCTCGAAGAGCTTCCTCATGGACTACCCCCTCTTCGTGGAATCAAGCACCGCATCGACCTCATACCCGGCGCACCCCTTCCAAACCACGCCGCTTATCGCACGAACCCAGAAGAGACGAAGGAGATAGAACGACAAATCAACCACCTCATCTCCAAAGGTTTGATCCAAGTAAGCACTAGCCCAAGCGCGGTACCCGTGATTCTAGTCCCAAAGACGGATGATACGTTGCGGTTATGCATGGACTTCCGTCCAATAAATGCTATCACCGTGCGTTATCGACATCATATATTGCGTCTTGATGAAATTCTTGATGAGTTGTGTGGAGCCACTATATTTTCGAAAATTGATCTTCGTAGTGGTTACCATCAAATACGCATGGCCGAGGGTGATGAGTGGAAAACCGCCTTCAATACCAAACTTGGCCTCTATGAATGGTTGGTTATGCCTTTTGGCTTATCTAATGCCCCGTCCACCTTCATGCGCCTTATGAACAATATTTTGAGATCTCTCATTGGGAAGAGTGTCGTTGTTTACTTTGATGACATTCTTGTCTATAGCAAGTCACTAGAGGAGCATGTTACTCATGTTAAGGAGGTTCTCCAAATCCTTCGTCATGAAAATCTCTATGCTAATCTCCCAAAGTGCACTTTTGCAAAAGACAAACTGATTTCCTTGGTTTTTTTGTGTCTTCTAATGGCATTGAAGTTGATGTCTCAAAAGTTAAGGACATACGAGATTGGCCCGTCCCTACCAATGTTAGTGAACTTCGTAGTTTTCATGGGCTGGCCGGTTTCTACCGTCGCTTTATGAAAGACTTTTCTACCATTGCTTTCCCTCTCAACGAATTGACTAAGAAAAATGTCACATTCATTTGGGGAAAATCACAACAAAAGGCATTTCATGAGCTCAAAAAGAGGCTCACCGAAGCACCACTCCTTGCTTTACCGGATTTCACAAAAACTTTCGAGATCGAATGTGACGCTAGTGGAATTAGCATTGGAGGCGTCCTTATGCAAAATGGGCATCCTATTGCATACCATAGCTAGAAACTTGATGGCGCACGACTTAAGTATCCAATTTATGACAAAGATCTTTTTGCCTTGGTTCGTGTCCTTCAAGTGTGGCAACATTACCTTTGGCCCAAAGAATTTATCATCCATTCCGACCATGAGTCGTTGAAATATCTTAAGGGTTAAGCCAATTTGAGCAAAAGGCACGCCAAATGGGTTGAGTTCATGGAGTCTTTTCCTTACATTGTCAATTACAAGAAAGGCAAAGAAAATGTAGTAGCGGACGCCTTGTCTCACAAAAACACATGCCTTCTTACGCGACTCAAAGTCAATGTTTTGGGTCTTGATGACAACAAATCTTTGTACGCTTCCGACCCATTCTTTGGACCAATTTTGGCGAAGTGTTCAATAGATAAAGGATTTGATGAATTCTATTTGCATAAGGGTTTTCTATTCAAACAAAACAAGCTTTGCATTCCGAAGTCGTCTCTCCAAATTTTGCTTCTTCAAGAGTCCCATGGTGGAGGCCTTATGGGTAACTTTGGCCTTGAAAAGGCATACGACATGCTCTCCACTCACCACTATTGGCCCAAGATGAAGCGCGACGTGGAACGCTGAAGGGATACGGGTAGGCTACACTAGCACAAATCAAAAAAATTCTACCTCGTATACCAGGATTACTGTTGTCATAGATCACAGGATTACCACTAGACGCGCAGTTGCGGAATTGATGAAGCACGTCGAGGCCATGCAGACGTTCCACGTCTCCTCCTTGTCCTCGTCCCACGAGCAGCTCCCCTTGCGCGGCTCGCCCAAGCGCTACAGATGCAGCGCCTCCGAGGTATCCACACGTACAGGGTAGAAGCGTCAGACGCCGGACTGTTAGGTCCGCGCGCGCGACATGGGCGTGAGGAGTGGCGGCTGGTTGGAATGGTCTAACCCTCGTTAGCTCGCCCCACCCTCTCTTATATATGCGTCCGTAGTGGGCTTCTACATTAGCAGCCCATTAGTAGCCTAAGTCTGGACTAATTCAGATCCAATCCTCATTAGGCTTCCAGCCCCTTATGTGTGTGACCCTATAGGTTCATATACGTATAGACATGAAACGAATACACTTATTCTGCCAATAGTTGGTAGTGGCCTCTAGCAAGACGTGCCAACTCCTAAACGCATACAAAGATCATATCGGACGAACCATCACAAGGTTTAGTACATGTCTTTCCCTTTGCCTCACGATATTTGGTCTAGCTCCAAGCTGACCTCTCTTTCTTGATACCGTAACTCGGAATCCATTTGCTAGGTTAACTCTTCACCTTATGTAACACGACCATGCATTTCTGGATCCGATCACCCGAGGGGCCCAGAGATATCTCTCTCAAGTAGAGAGGGGCAAATCCCATCTTGATTGACCATGCCTTGCAGCATGTTTCAGGACAAACCCGAAAAATGCCTTTATAACTACCCAGTTACGGTGCAGAGTTTGATAACCCCAAAGTAGGTCGATCCACATCTCAAGTACATGCGACAATCTCAGGTCTAAGGACAAAACGTACACGATGTGTAGAGAGAGAGCTGCAACTAATTGCCAGTCTCAAGTTGGGTCAGTCCAACCCCATGTTCATAACATGTGTCCACATCATTGGTTTGACATCTCCATGTCTATGACTTGCGAAACATAGTCATCAACCAATCGATGTGCTAGTCTAATATTCACATGTGTCCTCACATGAACTCCGACTAGGGACAACTATTAAATAACCATACAAGTAAAGAGTTTCACAAACAATTCACATAATTGCCAATCAATACAAGTTGCCTGATATGGATATTCAAGGAACATTACAATAACTCATGGATACATATGAAATACAATCATCTCTATGATTGCCTCTAGGGCATATTTCCTTCAGTCTCCCACTTGCACTAGAGTCAATCTAAAATGTATCTAATACCAATTGCTCTTGTGTGCGCTTCATGCGCGGGCTGCGGGAGAGGCTTAGTCAATGGATCAGCAACATTTGAGTCCGTATGTATTTTGCATATCATGACACTACCATCCTCAACGAACTCTCGAATCTGATGGTAACGCATGCGAATATGTTTGTTCTTATGGTGCTGTCTAGGTTCCTTGGCTTGTGCAATAGCACCATTGTTGTCACAATAAACGTCCAAGGGATTGGACGCGCCCTGAACCACACCGAGAGCGATCAGGAAATTCCTAATCCAAACAGCTTCCTTTACGGCCTCCAAGGCAGCAATATATTCAGCTTTTGTTGAAGAGGAGGTCACTGTATCTTGCTTGGAACTTTTCCAGCTCACAGCACCACCATTCGTGACAAACACATAACCTAATTGCGATTTCGAATCATCTGAGTCGTTAAGGTAACTCGCATCTGTGTGACCCTTTACACTGATTTCATCCTCACCTCCATAAACTAGGAACACATCCTTAGTCCTTTTCAAGTACATAAGGATGTTCTTTACCGCTGTCCAGTGACCTTCACCTGGATCAGCCTTGTTGAAAGGATCATATGGGCACCTAGAGGTGGGGGTGAATAGGTGCTACTTCAAATTTTACTCTTTTTCAAATTAGGGTTTGACAATAAAGGTAAATTCTCTAGAATATGCAACTATGGTGAATTTACCTATATGTCAAACAAGCACAAACTAACACAACACTAAGCAAGAACAAGTAAGTAAAGTGCGGTAAAGGATAGAAGTGCAGTAAAGGAGACTCTGGACTGACCAAAGTCCGGAGACTCTGGAGTAACCTCCGGTCCACCCTCCGGACCCCTAGTCAGAATGTCCCAGCCAGGTCCTGGGAGGCACCAACGGAGCCAGAACCGAAAACTCCGGACCACACCGGAGACTCCGGTCTTGGCAGACCGGAGACTCCGGTCTGGATTTTCTAGAACAGTGGCAAATGTATGTGGTCTTTTCCCAAGAGTGTGTGTGATGTTTATCTATGATAATACCAACCTGTGGACAATAACAAACTATAAAATGATCTACTTGTTGTTAACGAACACCAAAAGTGATTATGACAATAAATGCCCTTTCAATCTCCCCCTTTTTGGTGTTCGATGACAACAAGTGATTTGCGTGGAATAACATATAAATGTGGCTCCCCCTGACTATGTGCAGCAAGATAATGAAGTAAATCATGTAAGGAAGATAATATCAACGATAGCACACATAGATCTCACATGAGTTACAATAGGTGTTGCACACAAGCACATAGTCATAGACACACATAAGAACAGCAGATAACACACATAAAGTTCAAGTTCGAATATCCAAATAAAAGGCAAGTAAAGGCAGATAGTCGCAAATCCCAAGTCCCATGCAAAGCGATGAGAATGTCTTCTCCCCCTTTGGCATTGAAACGTCGAAAAGGGAAAAGACCTATACTAGCGCCCCAATAACTCAGTAGTCATCATCATCCTCGTCATCCTCGTCATCCTCATCCTCATCCTGGTCATCCTCATCCTGGTCACCCTCATCCTGGTCATAGTCATCATCATCATCCTTAGGGACAGCAGGCCCTTTGCCGTGAGGGCGAGAAGAGGAAGTACCCTGGTATACAAACCCTGAGGTGACATCAGCAAACGTCTTCCAGTCCACCAGACTATCATGTTGGGCATTCCATGCCCCAAATGAGAGAGTGTGATCAGACTCTGTGGACTGCTGAGCCCCATCTCATCATTGTATTCATCTTCACCTTCCTCAGTATCCGCAGCACCCTAGTCCTTGATCTCTTTGAGAAGCTTCTCAATGCGATGGTTGCTTTGGTAGGATGCATGTTGCTGCTTGCGAATGTCAACGTTCATGCAACAGAGGGTCCTCTCCCAAAAGCTGGCCTTCTTGACCCTCTCATGCACATAGTCTCGAGTCATAGTAGGCATAGGGGCATTAGAGGCATTCTTCCTCCAAACTCTAGGTGGAGAGGGAGCCCTCTCCGTCTCAATCTCCTCATCATCATCATTCCCATAGCGACACCTTGGAGCAGGCCCCATGTGCCCCTTCTGCTGCAGAGAGACCAGAGAGTGCACAATGATGTGTGGTGGTATGCCATGTGGAGAATCATGCTCCTAGGAGTTGATGAGCCGCATAACCAAGGGTGCATATGGAGGAGATTTCTTGTAAAGAATGCATGGAACATCTCCTCGAAAATGAAGTCCATCACATCAATGGGTGCAGCATCAGCCTCTGGTCCAGCATTGAAGGTCCGGTGAGTATGGTACAGGAGGTTGACAAGCCCACCCCTGATAGCATTATCATTTCCAGCACTTGAAGCAATAGTGTGACGGAAAATCCTCAGCATAAGGTTGTATAGGGTCTTGAGTCCCTTGGAGCCCCCCACAGCACCACCATCATACAGAGGTGCCAGCTTCAACTTGTTCTCACCCAAAGCTGCTGAGTGCATGCGCTGTCCCACAGGAGTAGATACTCCGTGAAATGTCTCAAAGATGACATTGGCAAAGTCATGAAAGGTAGCCGTGCAGCGAGTAGTTCCAGTCATCCACACCATGGTCCTGTCAAGATCAGACCCAAACACCATTGTGGCATAAAACTATTGAACAAGGTGCACACTGTAGTCTTCGCGCAGCTCCATCAAGTTGTAGAGACCCAACTTCTCACAGATCCACAGGGCATCATTGAAGTAAGGGCTCTGGCGCATTTGCTCAATATTCATGAACTTATGAGGGCAGACAGGTGATCTGGTGAGTACACCATACACATCCTTCATGAACACAGCCTGTTCTTTCCTCCAGAAACGAGGGTCCTCACTGGTACGAGGCAGCGCATAGAAATCTTTCTTCCTCAGCTCACGGAACTCCTCTTTAGACATCTTGGCTAGGGACTGGAGGTTGTCATACTTGGCTCTCTTTGCCCGTTCCTCCCGTTCAGCCCTCTCCTGATCCCTCTTCATGTAAGCTGCATCACGTGCCCGCTGTTTCCGGTTAGACGGAGGCACGATAAACTAACCCTGAGCTTCATCATAGCGAGGATTGCCCCTTTGGGACTTGGCCTTGGTACGACGAGGACGACTAGAACCATCACCTGTGAACAACATTAAGGGAGATAGCATGGAGATGAGTATATATGTCCCAAAGATACAGTACAAGAACTCTGATGCATTTCTGGACTATTTTGATTCACCCTACACCGGAGTCTCCGCACCTTATACCGGAGTCTCCGGCTCAGACCGGAGTCTCCGGTCCTGGGGAACGGAGTCTCTGGCCTGGACCGGAGTCTCCGGACCTCAGTCCAGAGTCTCTGGTCAGGAGTCTCGGGTATGCGATGGGGAGATGCAGGTGAGGGTGAATCTAGTAGATCGGGCAATGCAACAAGGCTAAAGTACTAGAGTGCACGCAAACAAGTGATTCCAATGGACAAATCAGCAACAATCCTCAAAAACACATCTAGGGATGAACCCTAGGAGAAAAGGGAGAGGAGAGGTACCAGATCTGTCCATGGGATCAATTCCTCCAGTGGGAATGACCCAATGGAGCAGAGGGGAAGGTTGGCCGGCGGCACGGCGGATCCCGGGGGCTGCTTGACCTCTGGGGAGGATTTTTGGAGGAGGAGGCGACGGGTTTGGAGGTAGGGGACGGGGTGAAGAATGAGAGACTGTTGTACCAGTTCACCCCGTGCCCCCTTCTTTAAGTGACAGAAACCGTCCAGACCGGAGACTCCGGTCTACACCGGAGACTCCGTCCTACACCAGAGACTCCGGTCCTCCTCGACCAAAAGTTCCAGGAAAGGTGTTTGGGGACATATATGAGAGATAGATGGTTTTTAAGATAGAGAAAGGGCTTGGGTTGAGACATCAAACTGTGAAGAACCAATAAGAGCCATAGGGATTCAAAAAATGTCCATAAAAGCTTCAAGACACTAGAATCAAGTAAATGACAAACATGAGTAAATGCCAACCTCTCAAATGAGAGAGGGCGGTGGCCTAGGCCACCATATTTGAGTATACTTGGCTTGGCACCACGAAGATATATCTTGGGTCCATTACCAAAACTCATCATTAAGCTCACATATCACTAAATGATATTAAGAGGAATGATTTTGATTGCTTTGGGCATAATGGGGGGAGGGATGGTCCAATCAATTAGGACCGCACTCCCCCTATATCCATGCCTACACCTAGACCAAACATGAGATGAATCATAGGTGAGAGTGCAATAATTATCAAGTCAAGCTCCTTGAATCTACGATATTTAGTTCATTCCTCAAGTAGCAAAACCTTGCTTCATCAAGTGGCTTCGTGAAGATATCGGCAAGTTGATCTTTGGTTGATACATATGATAGATCAATATCACCTCGAGCAACATGATCTCTAATGAAGTGATGGCGAATCTCAATATGCTTTGTCCTTGTGTGATCCACCGGGTTGTAGGCAATATTGATGGCACTTTCATTGTCACATAGAAGAGGCACTTTGTCACAATGGACACCATATTCCTTTAAAGTTTGCCTCATCCATAGCAATTGAGTGCAAGCACTAGCAGCTGCCACATACTCGGCTTCGCCGGTGGAGAGAGATATACAATTTTGCTTCTTGGAAGACCAACATACCAAGGACCTACCAAGGAATTGGCAAGCCCCGGATGTTGATTTTCTATCATCCTTGTCACCCGCCAAATACGAATCCGTGTATCCACAAAGAGCAAATGTTGAGCCTTGAGGATACCAAAGACCATAAAATGGGGTATGAACCAAATATCGAAAGATTCTCTTGACTGCCATTCAATGGCTTTCTTTAGGAGCCGCTTGATATATTGCACACACACCTACACTCAACACAATATCGGGTATAGATGCACAAAGGTAAAGCAAAGAACCAATCATAGACCGGTATACCTTTTGATCCACATCTTTACCATTTGGATTTTGTTCTAGATGAGTCTTTGTAGCCATGGGAGTAGGAGATCCATTCAAATCTTGCATTTTGAATCTCTTGAGCATATCTTGAGTATACTTGGCTTGATTGAAGAATGTCCCTCCTATAACTTGCTTGATCTCAAAGCCAAGAAATACTTTCAACTCCCCCATCAAAGACATCTGGAACCTACTAGTCATAAGCTTTGAGAATTCATCATTAAAATCTTTGTTAGATTAGCCAAAGATAATATCATCAACATATATTTGGCATACAAAAAGCTCCCCATTGACCCTCTTAGTAAAAAGAGTGGGATCGATTTTCCCAACCTCAAAGCCACGGTCAAACAATAACTCTCTAAGGTGCTCATACCACGTGCGTGGGGCTTGCTTGAGCCCATAGAGCGCCTTATCAAGTTTGTAGACATGGTTTGGGAAGTTGGGGTCCTCAAATCCCGGGGGTTGCTTAATATATACCAATTCATTTAAAGGATCATAAAGGAATGCACTTTCTACATCCATTTGTTGCAACTTAAAGTTATGATGTGCCGCATAAGCAAGAAGGATACGGATGGACTCAAGGCGAGCCACGGGTGCATAAGTCTCTCCATAATCAATGCCTTCAATTTGAGAATACCCTTGTGCAACCAATCTAGCCTTGTTCCTTACTATAATTCCATGCTCATCTTGCTTGTTCTTGAATATCCACTTTGTTCCAATAACATTGCGGCAATCCTTTGGCTTCTCAACTAATTTCCACACTGTGTTTCTCTCAAAGTTGTTGAGCTCTTTGTGCATAGCTTCTAACCAATCCGAATCTTCAAGAGCTTCCCACACTTTCTTTGGTTCAATCATGGAGATGTGTGCTTGGTGTTCACTGAACCTCTTCAATTGTGCTCTTGTGGAAATTCCTTTCCTTAGATCTCCAACAACATATTGGAGGGTGTGGTCTCTTATTTCCAACATTCTTTCCTTTCTAGCTTCGCGACGAGCGTGGATCTCCTCATTATTTCTTGGAGGACCCTCTTCATCATTCTGATCCTCGTCTTGACCATCAACTTGACCTTGATCGTCATTGGAGTCATCCTCTACATTGGGAGGCAAAGGTTGACCTTGGTCTTGATCAAGTGCTCTTCTAGCATCAATTTGAGCTTGTCTCAAAACAGTTTGAATGGATCTTCCTTGACAAATTGACTTGGCACCACTTGACAACCGATCGAATGGACCAAGCTCCCTTTGACTAGAGTTCACACATTGATCACTATGTTGAGGGTCCACATCTTGTCTTTGGATTGAGTCAATGTCCTCATAGGTAGATGGAGCATGTTGAGGTTGTGAAGATGAGGGCTCCACTCGAGTGGAGCATAGTTCTTCTCGATCTGCCATAAGGGGTTCCTTAACGGGGCGGATATATCCCACACCCATTCTTCCTATGGCATCCTGAGGCATTTCATCATCTGCATCACAAGCATCAACACGCCCCCCTTGGGGACCATCATATTCTTCGAAGGTCACACTACAAGATTCTATGACGGCTCCGGAGAGCTTGTCATAGATTCTATAAGTGTGAGATTCGAGACCATAGCCAACAAAAATACCCTCTAATGCTTTTGACTCGAATTTAGACAAACGAACACCTTGGATGAGATAGAAACACTTACAAACGAACACCCAGAAATAAGATATGTTGGGCTTGTTACCGGTAAGTATCTCATATGGAGTCTTGTTGATTTTCTTCCGGAGGTAGAGTCGGTTTAAAGCATGGCAAGCGGTGGAGATGGCTTCGGCCCAAAAGTTGTATGGAGATTTAAACTCCGCCAACATGGTCCTAGCCATCTCAATAAGAGTCCGGTTCTTCCTTTCGGCCACACCATTTTGTTGAGGGGTGTATGCAGCGGAATATTGATGCTTAATCCCCTCATCACTAAGGAAATCATTCAAGGTGTAGTTCTTGAACTCGGTGCCGTTGTCACTTCTTATAATCAACACGGGAACATTGTGTTGCCGTTGAACCAAGTTGATGAAGTCGATAAAAGTCCTTTGAGTTTCACTCTTCAACTTGAAGAAATAAACCCAAGAGTATCTTGAAAAGTCGTCAACAATCACCAAACAATATTTCTTCCCTCCAAGACTTGCATGAGATGGAGGACCAAATAGGTCCACATGGAGGAGTTCCAAGATCTTGTTAGACTTGATTTGGTTTGTGGGCTTGTGAGGAGCGTCATGCATCTTCCCTACAACACATGCCCTGCAAACACGATCTTTGGCAAAGGAAACATTTTCTTTTAGTCCAGCTATATGGCCCTCTTTATGGAGACTTTTCAAAGTTCTCATATTGACATGGGCTAGTCGGCGATGCCATAACCAACCCACATCGGCCTTTCCGAATAAGCACATCGGACCTGTGGTGGTTTGCTCCGAGAAGTCCACCACATACAAGTCATGTTCGACGTGCCCAACGAAAGCGACCTTGAGAGACTTGCTCCACAAGAGGACCACAATATCTACATCAATGAAGACGGCAAAGCCCAGCTTACCAAGAGCAAGGACAGAAAGTAAATTGTATCCAAGGGTCTCAATAAGCATGACGTTCACGAGTGTAATGTCGTGAGCAACCACAACCTTGCCGAAACCCATTACCTTAGACTTTGATTTGTCGGCATATGTCACGGTAATTTGATCATCATTAGGATTTAGCTCCTTGACAATAGACGAGCTTCCGGTCATATGACTTGTGCAACCACTATCAAGCACCCACTTGACCCTTCGGAAGCATAAGTCTACAAAAGATCAAGCTAATTCTTAGGTACCCATTTTTCAATGGGTCCTCTTTTGTTAGCAACAAGGGTCTTGGGAACCCAAATAGACCAAGCAATATAACCATCATATGGGCCAACATATTGTGCATACACATCACCATAATAATCACGCATTAGAACATAGTGAGGGTTAGCACTACCCGCAAAGTCATCATGAGACATAGTTTTACCACTTGTGGTCTTACTACCAACAATGGTCTTGTTAGTTTCTTGTGTGGGCTTGACCTTCTTCTTCTTGTTGTTCTACTTCTTCTTCTTAGAATTGGAGACAAATCCAATGCCCCCTTTACCACCACTAGCCCTTTGCTTACTCAAAAGATCATCAATAGACTTGTTGCCTTGTGGAAATGTGGCCTTAGCAAGCTCCCCCTTCAACCTAGCATTCTCTTCAAGAATAGTTGTACTACTAGATGGAATGAAGTTACTAGGTGAAGGAATATTGGCCAATTGAGTTTGAAGCGTTTCATGGGACTTTGTGAGTGACAAGAGTTCACTCTCCAAAGTCTTGTGGGCCTTGTTAAGCAACCTAAAGTCCTCGACAAGTTTTTCATGAACCACACCAAACTCAATCTTGTCCGTTTTAGCACTTTTGTATTTTGAAATAGCATGATCACGCTCTTTGATGAATTTGTTAACAATATTGTCATTGGCCTCATCAAGCCCTTCAAGTTTTAGCTCAAGTGATAACCTAGTTTCTTGTTCTTCTTCTAGAGCATTGTTTAAAGCCTCTAGCTCAATCATGTGTTCATGCCCAAGTTTACATCTAACATCTAGAAGCTCTTGAGTATGTGAAAGTTGATCTAGGATGTTTTCAAAGTGTAACTTAGCATATCCTTTTAGGTTAGTCATAAACTCATCAAAGGCAATTAATTCCTTTTTAACATCAAGAGACATTTCATCATCAAGTTCATCATTATCTAGGGGAGTAGAGTGGGATGATGAGGATACCTCCGTTCCTCTTGCCATAAGGCAAGTGACGTTCTTGGTGGGAGAGTTCTCATTTGGAGAATCAAAGAGTGAGAATGTCGAAGTAGAGGTGGTGGCTAGAGCAGCCACACCATGTGAAGTTTCCTCTTCCTCATCTTCATCATCTTCACTGTCGGGGGAGTATTATTCATGAGTGATCAAGACAATTTCTCCCGACTTCTTGTTGATGGGATTCTTCTTGATGAAAGGTTTCTTGTAAGGTGCCTTGAGAGTCTTCTTCAACACAAGCTTACCCCATGATCTTCTCTCTTTTCATTGGGACAACTTGCTACAAAGTGATAGCGGTCACCGCAATTGAAGCAAGTTCTCAATCTCGTTGTATTTTCTCTCTTCCCATTTGGGTTGCTCTTTCTTTGCATTTCCATCTTGGCCTTGGCGGGGTTCTTCCAAAAGTTCTTTGCATAGAAAGCCATATATTGACTATGAGCAATCTTGACTTCATCGGGGTGGTCCATGGAAGGCCCTTTATCACTATCATCTTCATCCCCATGGTCCACAGCTTTGGCCTTTAATGCAACATTGACAACATTGCTCATACCAAGGGCACGAGCACGGGCATCTTTGGCATTCTTGGCGGAAACCTTGAAAGCGGCCATCTCTTGCATAACTTCATTTGAGGTCATGAGATGGTAGTTGTGTCTTCCTTGTAGACTCTTCAATTCGGTGGGCTCAAAAGGCATGAGTGCACTCACATATTTCCTTTTTATCCATGCATCATACACATGTGAGGCACCCACATTTCTAAAGGCGGTGGCGGTGGTCTTGAGCCTTCGGTACATGTCTTCATGATCTTCACCTTCTTTCATGTAGAAGCCTTCGGCTTCATTGCTTAGAGCATCATATCGGTTCCTCCTCATACTCTCATTTCCAACAAACAACATAGTGAGAGCATCCCAAGCTTCTTTGGCAATGCTATAGTGCTCAATGTGTGGGTAATCCTTTGTTCCCAATCCTTGTTGAATCATATGCAAAGCAGTGGCATTTAGTTGACTATTGACAACCTCTCTTCTTGTCAAGTTGTTTGGATCCCCAATAAAGAGTCCATGCTCGATGATGTTCCATAGTTCAATGCAAGAGCTGCGCACATGAGTTCTCATTAGTGATTGCCATTGAGCAAAAGTAGAAGACTCTTCTAGCTTAGGTGGGTCACCTCTATTGTACACATGAGGGTGAGGGACGGGAGGATCGCGAGAGTACCAAGAATCATTGTGCCCACCCTTCCCCCCATCAAGTTGTGTGGAGGAATTAGCGTTGTCTAGTTTGCCCCTACCACCATACCCTCGGGGGATACCGGAGTATTCCCTTTAGGTACAACGGATGGTAGATCCTCTTGAGGAGATGGGGGTGATGAGCCATCTTTGTCTTTAAGAAGTTGCTCAAGCATCTTCTTGACTTTGTTGACCAAGGAAGAGCTCAATCTTCTTTCCAAGTTTCTGAGATCTTCCATGGTCACCGGGGTCGGCTCACTACCACCATCCCCTTCATGGCTACCCATATTCTCTTAGGCGGTAAAGCCCTAATAAAGAGCCGAGGCTGTGATACCAATTGAAAGGAACGTATGGGCACCTAGAGGGGGTGAATAGGTGCTACTTCAAATTTTACTCTTTTACCTTAACAAGATACAAAAGGGGCTATGATTAAGGGGGGTCTCCACTTGCGGGGTTAGAAGGGGCAGCGCCCCTCGTGACATCTCTGGGCGTCCGGAAAACCGTGAAAAATGAGAGATCGAATCTTCACAATTTTCTTTAAGTATTTTGATCGGCAAATCAAATTTACCATAAACTGACTATTGTTCTGATCCGATCAAACTCCTTTGATCACGGTACATCGATTTTAGATCTAGGTTCCGATTCGATCAATCATATTGATTTTCGCGTGATTCAACAGGATTTATTTGTCACTGTCTACCCCGATGGCAGAAACCGACCGGTAGGGTAAGTCGTTCGACTACCTCAGAATCACGATCACGGAAAGCAAGATCATAGATCAATCCTGAACCACCGCAATACAAACGATCACATCATTCATATCAATCTGCATATCACCATATGCAACCATCCTGAACCTATAACTGAACAACATCGGCATTGATACCACTAAAGGGATACGGGTAGGCTACACTAGCACAAATCAAAAAAATTCTACCGCGTATACTAGGATTACTGTTGTCATAGATCATGGGATTACCACTAGACGCGCAGTTGCGGAATTGATGAAGAGTGTCGAGGCAGTGCAGACGTTCCACGTCTCCTCCTTGTCCTCGTCCCACGAGCATCTCCCCTTGCACGGCTCGTCCAAGCGCTACAGATGCAGCGCCTCCGAGGTATCCACAAGTACAGGGTGGAAGCGTAAGACGCCAGACTGCTAGGTCGGCGCGCACGACACAGGCTGAGGAGTGGCAGCTGGCTGGAATGGTCTAACCCTGGTCATATCACCCCACCCTCTCTTATATAGGCGTCCCTAGTGGGCTTCTACATTAGCAGCCCATTAGTAGCCTAAGCCTGGTCTAATTCGGATCCAATCCTCATTAGGCTTCCAGCCCCTTAAGTGCGTGACCCTATAGGTTCATATACGTATAGACATGAAACGAATACACTTATTGTGCCAATAGTTGGTAGTGGCCTCTAGCAAGACGTGCCAACTCCTAAACGCATACAAAGATCATATTGGACGAACCATCACAAGGTTTAGTACATGTCTTTCCCTTTGCCTCACAATATTTGGTATAGCTCCAAGCTGACCTCTCTTTCTCGATACCGTAACTCAGAATCCCTTTACTAGGTTAACTCTTAACCTTATGTAGCACGACCATGCATTTCTGGATCCGATCACTCGAGGGGCCCAGAGATATCTCTCTCAAGTAGAGAGGGGCAAATCCCATCTCGATTGACCATGCCTTGCAGCATGTTTTAGGATATACCCGAAAACTACCTTTATAACTACCCAGTTATGGTGCAGCGTTTGATAGCCCCAATGTAGGTCGATCCACATCTCAAGTACATGCAACAATCTCAGGTCTAAGGACAAAACGTACACGATGTGTAGAGAGAGAGCTGCGACTAATTGCCAGTCTCAAGTTGGGTCAGTCCAACCCCATGTTCATAACATGTGTCCACATCATTGGTTTGACATCTCCATGTCTATGACTTGCGAAACATAGTCATCAACCAATTGATGTGCTAGTCTATATTCACGTCTGTCCTCACATGAACTCCGACTAGGGACAACTATTAAATAACCATACAAATAAAGAGTTTCACAAACAATTCACATAATTGCCAATCAATACAAGTTGCCTGATATGGATATTCAAGGAACATTACAATAACTCATTGATACATATGAAATATAATCATCTCTATGATTGCCTCTAGGGCATATTTCCTTCAAACGCCACATCCAAGCTAAGTCTAATTCTAACCCTTTTGGTCTTTATATGCCATTGCCTATTCCTCATGCACCTTGGTCGGACATTAGCATGGACTTTGTGTTAGGTTTACCTAGGTCTAAACATGGTCATGATTCTATATTTGTGGTAGTGGATCGTTTTTCCAAAATGGCACACTTCATTCCGTCCCATAAGACCGATGATGCTTCACATGTGGCAAATTTTTTTCAGGGAAATAATACGTCCTCACGGTGTACCAAGAACAATCGTTTCCGACCGCGACATCAAATTCATGAGCTACTTTTGGAAGACACTCATGGCCAAGGTCGGCATCAAGCTTCTATTCTCGTCCGCATCACACCCCCAAACTGATGGACAAACCGAGGTTGTCAATTGAAGCCTCGGAACACTACTCCGCGTGTTGATCAAGAAGAACCTTAAGGATTGGGAGGAATGCATTCCCCACGCCGAGTTAGCCTACAACCGCGCCAAACACTCCACCACCATGAAGAGCCCGTTCATGATCGTCTATGGATTCGAGCCTCTCACCGCACTCGACATCCTACCTCTTCCTCAACATGGACGTCGACAAGCGTGCCCAAGCAATGAAGAAACTCCATAAAGAAACAAGATCTATGATCGAGCAATAACTCCTTCGACAAGCATCAAGGCTAAACAAGAACAAGGAGTTAATCTTTGAAGAAGGCGATCTTGTGTGGATACACTTGAGCAAAGACCGTTTTCCTAATGATCGCGACTCCAAGCTCAAACCAAGGGGAGATGGCCCTTTCAAGGTCCTTAAAAGAATCAACAACAATGCGTACATCATCAACATACCAACCTCCAAGTACCTAGTGATAAATACGTTCAACGTCAAGGACCTATCACCGTACCATGGAGAGAATCAAGATGTCTACCATGCAGAGTCGAGGACGAATCTTTCCCAAGGGGGGAGATGATGCAGCCTGTCCTACGGACGCCCCTCCATCTACACCACCTAATTCCCCAAGTGGACCAATGACTCGCGCCCGAGCCAAGCTCCTACAAGCTAAGGTTAACTCGCTCTTGTCCTCGTGTGATTTTGATATGCCTTTGGATGGCTTGCTACTTCATGCAACTACACTATGTATCCTCAGCTATGAAGCACCAGTACCTCGTGAAGCCACCAAGGGAGAAGAACCAGGAGAAGCCGCAGATGGATCTCACCACACCGGAGTCTCCGGCCTACACCGGAGTCTTCGGCCCGACCCCCGGTCCGACCCCAGGAACCGACCCAGGGACAGTCTGTATGCCCCTCCGGAGATGGGTCCGGAGATTGACCGGAGTGTCCGGCCTAGACCAGAGTCTCCGGACCCTACACCGGAGTCTCCGTACTGCGCGACAACTGGCATGTAAAGGCCTTTTGGGCCTGGCCCATGTAACCCCCAGATGCGCCCCAACTTCCAGTTCTATGCCCAATTTACCCCTGTTTATATGGCTGGCCTATATATAGCCCCACCCCTCTATTGTAAACCCTAGACTTGGATAATTGTAATTGAAGACACCCCTAGAGGATCTATCAATTACTAGTCTCATGCTCCTTGACAAGGAGCACCAATTATCCCCCACCTCCTCTTGGATTTTGCCTCGTGCGTTCAAGTTGTACAAGTCCTTGGAGTTCGGTGTTCGTCTCCAAGTAGTCAAGATCTCATCAAGCCTCTCACCCCCGTTGTTGGAGAGTGTCTTGCCCAACGTCGATCCTAGGGATTGTGTTGGACCGGTTGCCACCAGCGTGAACTATCGGCTTGTATCGTGTTTTCGTGTGTGTGTGTGTGTGTGTTCATCGAGTTCTTCGCATGTGAGTTCGTGGATTTCACCTCCCTCCTCATCCCCCTCACTCCCTCCTCGATTTCCTTGGGATTCGTGAAAGATCGGGCCTCCCTAAGGGGTCACCCCTAACAGAAGGACCCTTCTGATACAGCTCCCAAGAAACGAGTTAAGAAATCTGCCTAGAGGCCTCCGAAGCGGAAAGTCATGCCCGGGATTTCTGCGTAAGTTAACTTACTCGGATTAGATTTGTATTTCTTGTTTCTCTCTTTCTGTTACTGACTTTGTTTTATTTCTACTTCGGCAGTGCTCCACTCTCTGCTAACCCGAGCGGTCCGAGTATGACCTCTCAGGCTACTCGGTAGGCCTCGCCACCACCACAAGGTGATGTTCAAGTTTCCAGCCCTGTTCGCGACGACCCTCCTCCCATGACGAATAACAGTCCACCTCGGAGGGAGGAGATCAAGGTTGCATCTGGTGAGGGTACCGACATTGCTATGCCGTACCAGTTGAGTGATCTGGTAGCTCCCATTGCCATTACCAAGGCCACAACTGTCAAAGCGACTCCTGCCGAGGTTCCTATTTCCTTGGCTCCTGTTCAAAGTGCTGTTGTGCCAGCTCTAGAGATTGCTGCCCCTAGCTCAGCTCGGCCTGCCAAATCACAATCTGCAGCGAAGGTTCCCACCAAGGCCAAGAAGGACGGTGTTGCCAATCCTAAGCCGGCCCAAAAAGTTAAGTCGAGCTCCTCTCAACCCAATGTAGCTGATATGCTGCACAAGGGTGCCACTGTCTCTAAAGCCGGTTCTGCCTTTGCCGCCGGCAAACAAATGGTGCTTCATAAGAGCCCGGCGGCCGAGGTAGCTGCCAAACAAGCGCGATAGGCTAAAGGCAAAGTGTTGACGCGTATAGAGAGCGGTGGGAGTCTCGAGTCCTTAGTGGAATACGCCAACAATTGGAATTCCACTGATCGGGTCGAGGTCACTCTGAGTAATAAGCCTTTTCATATGTCGGACGTCAGTGATCGCTTGCACTTGTCCGCCAAGGTTATTCTTGAGAGAGATAGTATGAACGAGGTAAATAATTTGGTCCATGCTTTAGTCTTTTCGCATAATATACTGTATGCCCACTAGGCCCCGAGCTTTCGACCGAATGACTTGTCATTCGGCCGGAAGCTTCTACTGATAAAGTGTAGTTACTTATGCATGTAGCCAATGATATATATAACTTTAGCCAACTTTACTTGTTTTGGACTGTTTAGTTTAAGTTTCGAACATCCAACCACCTAGGTCCGAGTCAAGCTTTACTTGGCTTGGATCTTGTAGATTTAGCTTCGAATATTCAGCCATCTAGATCCGAGTCAAGCTTTACTTGGCTTAGATCTTGTAGATTTAGTTTTAGCTTCGAATATATAGCCATCTAGATCCGACTCAAGTTTTACTTGGCTTGGATCTTTTAGGTTTAGCTTCGAATATCCAGCCACCTAGATCCGAGTCAAGTTTTAGTTTACTTGGTTTGGATCTTTTTAGGTTTAGCTTCGACTATCTAGCCACCTAGATCCGAGTCAAGTTTTACTTGGCTTGGATCTTTTAGGTTTAGCTTCGAATATCCAGCCACCTAGATCCGAGTCAAGTTTTACTTGATTCGGATCTTTTAGGTTTAGCTTCGAATATCCAGCCACCTAGATCCGAGTCAAGTTTTACTTGGCTTGGATCTTTTAGGTTTAGCTTCGAATATCCAGCCACCTAGATCCTAGTCAAGCTTTACTTGTCTTGGATCTTTTAGGTTTAGCTTCAAATATGCAGCCACCTAGATCCAAGTCAAGCTTTACTTTGCTTGGATCTTTTAGATTTAGCTTCGAATATCTAGCCACCTAGATCCGAGTCAAATTTCTACTTGATTCAGATTTTGCTGTTTCGAATATCTTTCCACTGTATAATGCTCTCTAATTCCAGGTTGATCATAATTGGCGCACTGCCGAGTTCTAGAAACTGCTCTTCGCTCATAGGAAGTTGTAGACCAAGTATGACCAAATGGTGCCTATTTTGCAGAAAATAGGTGAGCTATTTGTTGTATATCTTGAAATTCTTGTCTGGATCTTTTTTTCTGAATTGACCTCTGATCTGTCTTTGTTTAGCCAAAGTTGATACTCAAAATACTGCACTCAGGAAGAAAGTTGCCAGTCTTGAAGGTGAGTCGGCCATGCTCTTCCCACTCATTTCTTCCCTTAGCTGAATTATTGCAAAGTATCTTAATCTCTTTTACTCAGCTTAGACGAATTACAAAGCCTCACAGCATTGTATCAAGAGTGTGTTCTCGTGCCTGATATGATGTTGCATTTTCTAGATCAAGCAGGAGTTCATTCAGCGCAGCTGAAGGAATAGGACGATCAGATAGCTCGGCTCCGTGCCAGGGTTAACTCCTTGAAATTGGCCTAGAAATCCAAGATGGAGAAGATTGACCAAGAATTATTCAAGGAGACGAATCGGCTAACTCTCCAGCTCCAGAAGAATAAAGAGCTCCTCGACGCAACCGAGTCAAAGAACAAGTCCATGTCGGATGACATTGCTCGGTTTGAGAAGAAAAGAGTCGGTTGGTCCGACGATCTTCAAAAAATGTTACGATACATCCACCGTAAGTTCTCTCTTTTTATCTTGTGGCCAGCGGACGAATTATTCTTGACCATTGCTTGTATTGACTTATGTTATGCTTTGTATTATAGATCATTTTTCGGAGTCTGAACCCGTAAGTACCATGGCTGTGATTAACACTCGGGCTCGCCGAGGTGTCCCCAATAATCCAGATCAAGAGTATTCTATTGAGTATTTCTTAGTTGTTGTTGCTTCCACCATCCAACCAATGAAGGTCATGGGCAAATATTTGGTGAAAGAAGCCATCCGAGCATTCCATCTACTCTGGCTGAATGAATCGGAGATTACCAAGGTGGAAGTGTGTGCGGAAAAACTAATGGATTGCCAAACTCAGTTGAGTCTTTGGAGAGAGTCCATAGGGTGAGCCGGGGTTGATATGGCGCTCACAGCCGTTATGTCGTGGTATAAGAACATATCTCTCGATATCCTGATGAACTTGCATACCGTCTCCCCTTGGATCACTGACCCGGACCATATCGCCCGCTGCGAAGCCCGTACTTACCAGTTTATCGAGTATGCCAATGTGCACTAATGGAATGAAGGGCTGAGTTTCCTTAAAGATGAGGTCGAAGAGAATGCTGAGGCAGCAGAAGACGATGAATCCGAGGATGATTCTAGTGATGAGGAGGATACCGATGAGGAGTCCAAAAGTTCGGATGGAGCAGGAGATGACTCGGAGAAAGAGGCTGAGGCCCGATATTCTTCCAAGGGGACCGAGGCTTCTCAAGCTTAGGGCGAGGTTTCGCACAAAGCGACCAATGTTCAAGATGCCGTGGCAGCTTCAGTCAAAGTCGAGGTAACTTCCGTGGAGGTGCAGGTAGCCTTGGAGACCCCTGCTCTTGAAGTTATTGCTTCTGTCAAGTCTGAGGTTCCTCCGGTGGTGACCGAGGCACCCACTACGGAGGCCCCTACTCCTGCAGTTACTGTTCCTGCGTCTATCGATGACCCAGTAGCAACCGGTGCTTGAGCTTAAGAACTCCTTATTTGTTAAGTCCCTAGTATGCCGGGCGTATGTTATGTTAGATAATTTGGTCCTTTTGGTACTATCTGGTCTATATACCTCGGAGTTTTTCAGACGTTGCGCACAATGTTATGTTGCTTACTATTCTAAGTCAATTATTTGGTGTGCGTTCACCATTTGTGGCTTTTAACTTATGGTTTTGAAATGAATAGACCTAATTGTTCATGTTTAGAAATTATGAGTGATATTTTAAGATGAGCCTATGGATCAATACACTACGGCAATCACACGGGTTAGAAAAAATTGTAAAACATGAGTCGGCTTGTTTACAATCCATTCCTTAGTCGTTTTTCACGTGTTTGATTTCTGTCGGCTTTTATCTTGCTTATCGTGAAGTCCTTTTTTGGACAACAATAAGTCAGAGATTCGGCCTTTGTTGTCAACACATTACTAACTCGGCTTAATGATTGGACATATAAGCCAGCCGACATATCGAAGACATGAAAAATAAGGACAGATAATATGAGGCAGTCCTAGAGTCACTGCTCGATTTGCCGAAGTTTCATTCATTAACTCATTTCTGATATTCAAAGCCGACATATGATAGTATGAGATACAATACGCTTGCTCTAAGTGTAAAAAGGATAAAGTAAAGCTACATTACATGGCCTTTTTGACTCGTCTCCTGATTTGTCTACCTTATTCTTTTCTGGTGCTTGAGGATCTATGAGATAGTATGCATCATTATGCAATGCTTTGTTCACAATGAATGGGCCCTCCCATGGGGGCGGCAATTTATGCATGCCGATTGTGTGTTGCATGAGCCGAAGCACCAGATCTCCCTCCCAAAAGACTTGGGGATTCACTTTGTTGCTATGATAATGTCTGAGATCTTGTTGATATATGGCTGATCTGGACACTGCCAATTTTCTTGCTTCTTCCAATAAAGCAACGTCATCTTGCCTGGATATTTTATTCATTTTGGCATTTGTGTATTGGGTGACTCTAGGCGAGTCATGCACTATGTCGGCTGGTAATACAGCTTCTGTGCCATATACAAGAAAGAATGGCGTGTAGCCTGTTGATCTATTTGGAGTGGTTCTCAGGCTCCATAATATGGCTGGGAGTTCTTCAATCGAACACCCCGCTGACCTTTGCAGTGGTTCTATGAGCCGAGTTTTTATCCCGAACAATACCAGTCCATTTGACCTTTCCACTTGTCCATTCAACGCAGGATGTGCTACCGATGCAACATCAAGCCTTATGTGCTTATCCTGGCAGAAACGAGCAAAAGCTCCCTCGGCGAAATTTGTGTCGTTATCTGTAATGATGTTGTGTGGGTATCCATACCTCAAGATGATATCCTTAAGGAATCTCATGGCTGTGGGCACTACTAGGAAAACGGCTATAGGTAATCAGCACATCCGTGGCTCACATGGTTGAAGTGCCCCACGGCTAAAACAGGAGTGACTCACCTGTGGGCAGTGCCCTACTAGTAACTAGAACAACCGTGGCGCACATGGTCATAGTGCGCCACAGATATGTTTGGGCCAGGGCCCTGCTGGCCGCATGCCACATACCCGTAGCGCACATGGGGGGGTGCTCTACGGTTAATAGGGATAGCCGTAGCACACATGTGTCAAGTGCGCTACGCCTATGTGAATCCCCCTCTGCTCCTTAAATGGGCAGAAACATCTGTGGCGCACTCTAGCATGTGCACCATGGATGTGATTTTTCCATGTGGCGCACTAGGGCCATGTGCGCCACGGATGTGTCGACCATGCATGTGCACAAACATGTGATCATGTGATCATCCACCACCCCACACTTCACTTTCCCCTTCTTCTTCCTCCTTAGATCTAGTCGGGACCCTTCTCCTTCCCACCTCAATTTATCCACTCATTCACCATTTTTAGCATGTGGAACTTGCCTTGGATGTTACATATATACGTAATAGAGGAAGCTCTTCGGTCTCTCATCTCCTTCTCCGGTCTCGCGCGCACCTCTCATTTCCATCTTCTCGCGATCTCGGTCTCTCATCTCGGTAAGTTGTCCATATAAGGATGTGTTCATGTATATATGGATGATATGCTCATATGTATGTAGATGATTGATGCTCATGATGTGTGTATGGAGAGGATCGATGGTCATGTGTGTATATATATGGAGAGTATCGATGCTCATATGCATGCATGTGTGTATGGAGAGGATAATGATATGTTCATGTGTGTATGGATCGGTCTCTCTCTCTCTAGTGTTTGCGTGTGAACAAGTTGCCATTTGTTTTGCCAAAATGTTGATTCATTTCCATTTTGGCAAGACTTTGGCATTTCGCAAAGGTCCTAATTTTAGGATAGGTCATGCCGAAATTTTCTATCGAACATTGCATGAATGCATTCATTATGTGGTTCTAATAGACTTCTAATTGTACCGTGTGTACACCGTGCAGGCAAAAAATGGTGCTCATAATGAGCGAAGGCATTGTGGCTAGATTTTTGAAATGTGCGACGGCCAACATGATATGAAATAACAAGACAGAGATAAGATGTCCGTGCAGAAGATGCAAACTCAGCTGGGTGATCGACCCAGATCCCGAGAATCTACAGGTGCACCTGCTCCGCCATGGTTTCATGGATGGATACACTCGTTGGATAAGCGATGACGAAGACGATGGAGACGGTGAAGGTGGGCAACATGACGATGATCATCACGGCGAGAACGGGTGAGATGATGAAGAGTCTCCTGGAGATGGTGAAGGTGCGGAAGCAGACCGGGATGATGATGACCTAGATGCCGGAGGAGCAGACTATGATGGAACAACGTCAGGCTGGGTGCGGGACCCTTATGTGCAAGAGCTGCTTCTCAAGCAGACGAGTAATACCAGGGCTACCGCTAGAGAGAAAGCCAAGCTTGCGCAACTTGAGAAAGACGTGGTTACTCCATTGTATGAAGGATGCAGGCCCGATGATACCCGGTTGAATGTAACTCTCAAGGCTATGGAGATGAAGGCAAAACACAAATTGAGCGATGCAAGCTTCAACGATATGATGGCATTCTGGCATGATCGTCTCCCGGAGGGGAACACGTGTCCAACTAGTATCGAGGACGCCAAGAAAATCGTCTGTCCTCTCGATCTACCGCACGTTAGATATAACGTATGCATCAACGATTGCATCATTTATCAGGGCGAGGACGCGGAGAAAACCACATGTCCGGTGTGCGGCGTGAGTCGATACAAGAAAGGGAAGAAAGCACCTCGAAAAGTGGTATGGTACTTTCCTATCACTCCTCGTATGCAGCGCTATTTCGCGGACCCTAAGCAAGCGAAGCTCGTGCGATAGCATGCGGAAAGGAAGAAGCCAGGAGATGACGATGAACCCGAAAAGGATGAGCTGCTGACGGACCCTTCAGATGCTAGCTAGTGGAAAGCATTGGACCTCGAATTCCCAGAATTCGGTGGAGATTCGAGGAACATCAGGCTTTGTGCGAGCACCGATGGAATCAATCTGTTCGGTAGCCAGAGCATCACGCACAGCACTTGGCCCGTGTTTGTATGGATGTACAACCTCCCGCCATGGTTGTGCATGAAAAGAAGTACATACAATTGAGTATGCTAATTCAAGGGCCGAAACAACCTCGTACCGACATCAATCTCTATCTCGGGCTGTTGAAAGAGGAGCTAGCCACGTTATGGGAATCTGGAGCCAATACTTACGATGCCGTCGCACAAGATTATTTCACTATGAGAGCCGCGTTGGTCACTACGGTGCAAGACTATCTAGGTTGCGGGTATATCTCAGGGCAGGTTATCCAAGGATTCTGCGCATGCGTTAGGTGCATGGATAACACAAGCTATCTCGACCTAGAGAAAGATCCAGGGTCTTCGAAAACCGTGTTCATGGCGCACCGGAGGTGGCTCGGCAAGAATGATCCATGGAGAAAACGTGGAGACCTGTTTGATGGCAAATCCGAGACCCGAGGAATCCCAGAGCATAGGAGCAGCGAAGAAGTGGAAGAGTTGCTGAAAAACTAGAAATATTGTCCTAAGCCTGGAAAGAAGCGAAATAGGTAGCAAGACAAACCGCTGATGAAGGTATGGAAAACAAGTTTTGTTTTCTGGGAGTTGCCATACTGGAAGTTTCTCCGCACGCCTCATAGCCTCAACATCATGCATATCACGAAAAATGTGTGCGAGAATCTGGTCGCCACCATAATCACATGCTAGATAGGAAGAAAGATGGTCCGAAAGCAAGGTACGACCTGATATTCATGGGTATCCGGAAGGAGCTTCACGGAGGACGCACTACTCCTGATGATTAGGAAGATGACGATGATCATGAGTCGGAGACGACACAAGGTCGTCGTAAGGGTAAAAATTTCAAGAAGAACGAATATTACTGCCCTCCTTCTTGCTTCACTCTAAGCCAGGATGAGATCAAACAGTTTTTCATGTGCCTTCTAGGAGTCAAATTTCCTTACGGCTACGCGGGCAAGATAAGCAGATACCTAGACGAGGCGAAGCAGAGGTTCGGTGGCATGAAGTCTCACGAATGTGCCGTGCTAATGACGCAGGTACTTCCAGTTGCACTAAGAGGGATAATGGATGAGCACGTCCGTGAAACTTTATTTGGCCTCTACAAGTTTTTCGACGTCATCTCTAGGAAGTCGATTGATGTGAATCAGCTCAGGAGGCTACAGGAGGAGATCGTGGTGATACTATGCGAGCTTGAGGTCTACTTCCCGCCCGCATTATTCGACATTATGGTGCATCTGCTGGTCCATGTCATGGAGGACATCGTCCAACTCGGGCCGATGTTCCTCCGCAGCATGATGGCGTTCGAAAGGATGAACGGACACATCAAAGGATACGTTCGCAATAGGTCCCGTCTAGATGGAAGCATAGACAAGGGCTTTCTGGCAGAAGAGTGCATCTCTTTCTGCACGAATTATCTCGACATCGAGAACCCTGTCGGTATTCCCGTCAACAGGCACCTTGGCAAGCTCGACAGATCTGGTCACCGAGAGGGTCGTCGCATACTGCATGCGGACTTCGATTTTTGACGCGCAGACTTTGATCGAGCAAACCTCGTCGCGCTACAGTATTTAGAACCGGTCGATCCTTGGGTACAGAAGCACAAAAGGTTAATTGAGAAGAAGTACAGTGACCGGGGCATACAGAGGACGCAGGGAGAAATAATCAAAGAGCACAACTCAGATTTCACGCGTTGGTTTAGGCAGACGCTCCTTGATAATCCCCCGTGATCGCATTCTTCTGACACGGAAAAGATCATATTCACCTTGTCACAGGGACCGATGCAAAACCTGGTGACCTATCAGGCATATGATATCAACGGCTACACATTCCACACGGAGGAAAAGGACAACAACTGTGATTATCAGAACTCAGGAGTAACGTCGGAACTCTACACCGATGACAACATGAAGGAAAGATTCTACGGAAGAATCGAGGAGATCTGGGAGCTCTACTACTGTGGAGAAAAGGTGCCGATGTTTCGTGTCAGATGTGCAAAGAGCGTCGAAAAAGAAGACCAGTATTTCACAACCATGGTTATACACGAAGCAGCCAAATCCAAGGCCGCTGGTCCGAACGTGGCCGCGAAAAATGAACCGTGGGTACTGGCTACCAAAGTGGACCAATGTTTTTTCATTACCGACCCGACAAAGCCTAGTCGTGTTGTCGTGGGGAGAGGAAAAAGAAACATCATCGGAATGGATAGAGTCGCCAACGTGCAAGACTTCGACCAGTACGGCAATCCAAAGATTGAAGATGATGACGACTACGATGCAGCAACATACATCACAAGAAGAAAAAGGGCAACCCTACTAAAAAAGGTAGCCCGTTCGAAAGAAGAAATATTAAAGTGCCGGGGCTAAATTATTCAACCGCGACAAAGAAGGGGAAAAAAGATTGTAAAACGCTAGCTCAAAAAATATTGTAAAACGCGTGGTCGAAAAAGATTGTAATATTCATGGACAAATTATTATGACATATTTGTATCATGGACAAATTATTATGACATATTTGAATCATATTTGTACCACTTTTATGACATATATTATCACCTTTGGGCATTTTTGGAATATTTAAAAGTATTTTAAAAACAAAACAAAACTTTTATGGCATATATCACCACTTTTGGGCATTTTTTGGAACATTTAAAAATATTTTTAAAATAAAAATAAAAAGGTGGGCACCAAGATTCAAACCTGGGTGCTCACAGGTTTAGAATAGAGTAGTGGGAGGAACCGGTGGGATAAGGCAGTGCTAGTGATAACTATGGGGGTGGCAGCCCTCTTATCTGACTAGTCCTACCAACTTAGGCGTCCGTAGCGCACTTGGCCAGGGTGCGCTACGCCTAAGTGGGTAGGACTAGTCAACCGTCGCCCTCGATCCCCATCCTCAGACACAGATCCATCGTCTAACACTCGTCCCCATCCCCATCGTCCCCATCGACGCGCCGCCGCCATCGGAGGTCAGGAGGAGGAGGAGGTCGGAGTTCACCACGCCAGGACGAGGAGGAGGACGCGGCTGCGTGAATCGTTCGGGACAGGGCGCGGGCTGGACCACACACGACAGGAGGAGGAGGAGGACACGGCTGGTCCACACACAGCGGCGGATCGACTACACACGGCTGCGACGGCTGGCAAGGTACCTCCCTCCTCTCCCCTCTCTCCTCTAGGCTGCTCCTCCTCGCTCATCTGTCTGTCTTGGGCGGGGGTGGGGGGAACGACGACTTGCACCTTATTCATGTGCGTGAGCAACGGGAGCGCCCAGTCCGTGAGCGTCTGCTCCCTTACCGGCCTCGACCTGTCCAGCGACTTGCGCCCTGTCAGGAGCTCCAACAGCACCACCCTGTAGTTGTACATGTCGCTCATCGCCGTCAGGTGCCCTGCAGTCACACACAAGAGCCCATCACACTGGTTTGCTGCTGAATGCACGCAGCTGAAAAGTACAGAGATCTGTGGTGAGCTTGCAACAAACAGGTTGTAACACCCCAGTTTTAACTAATCATTATTTAGAGTTTGTTTGAGCATCATGAGCATCATGAACAAACAAGATTAAAGATAAAACCCTAAACCATAGTTTTCTCTTCTCTCTTTGAAACCTATTCAAAATGGTTGTGAATATTTGAAAGTTACCAAAAATGTATGGAACCTAAATTGTTACAAGGGTCCTTGCAATATTTTAACATTGGCAATGCTCTGGTATTTTTCAAAATGATCAAAAACAGTTTTGAAATGAATTTGGAAAAGAAATAAACAAGAAAACTAAATAGAAAAATGTTTTCTAAAAAAAACAGCAGCAACTTCTCAGGCCGCAGCCCACTCCCTCTTCCCTCCCTGCAACCTTTGCTGCAGCCCACCCCGGCCCAGCAGCGTCCCATTCCAGGCACGGTACCCCTTCGTCGTTCTGTCGCTTTCGTTCCCGACGTCGAGCAGCTCGCTGTAGCGCCGCCGTCCGTCGATCCGCGCCACTTCCTCGCTGCCGTCCATCGCCTCCTAGGGGAGGATAAGATCATCGCCTCGACGCCCTGCCTTCCTCATCCACTTTCCCCTCTTCCCCGAGACCTCTCTCTTCCTCTCTTGCTGCAGGAACCGAACCCTAGCCGCCGTAGTCGACGTGCGCCGCCGTCGTTCTGGCCTGCCACATGCCTCTCCGATACTCCCTTGAGCTTCATCTCCTCGCCAGCAACCTCCCTACAGAAGGAATCGAGGAGAACCGCTCGGAATCGCCTGCATCGCCATCGTCTTCCCCGCCTCTGGCCGAGCTCCGTCGCCGCCATGGATGCCGTTGCCGACCTCCTCCGGCCTTGCCGACCCCTCTGTTAGCCTCACGGTGAGCACCCGGTGCTCAAGCACCACTCCGCGTCTCCCCTACCTCCCTGGTTCTCCCTCGCTTCGAGGTACGCCGTTGTGCGCCGTCAGTCACCGCCGCAGCACCTGCTCCGACGACCAACCCAGGGCGGCGCCGCCATAGCTAGGACTGTCTCGCTGCCCCAATTCAAACGTGCACACACACGCACCTCGGTTTGCCCTCCTTCGCCGTATGGTGTGTACGCCGGCGAGCTGACGTGGTCCCACATGGCTTGCCTGTGTGGTGTCGGTCCCACCCGTCAGCCTCTTTGGCTACATCCAGTAGCGGTGTAAAATCCCCTAAGCCCACTTTGCGCGTGTGGATGTTGATGTGGCCTAGGGCCCACCTATCTGTGACTGTGGTTAGCCCAGAGTGTAAAAAGTATTTTCAGATTTAATTAAATTAAGAAAAAGTTTAATAATTTCAGAATTTTTTTGAATATTGTAAATTCAATATCTTTTTATTTATAAGTCAGAAAAATACAAATAATATACCAAAATGTTCAGAAAAATGAAACCTAGCTATCTAAGCTATAATCATGCATTGTTCAACAAATTAAATGGCAAGTTTAATTAGAAGAATAAATGCACCCCTCTCATAAGTTCCGTAGTTTTCTCGAGTTAGTGTTTTCACCCCTCGGAACCCCGATTAAATTGCCGAGCATGCTTTAGGGTTTCAATTCAATACAAATTAACTTGTCATATCATCATTCTTGTTTGAGAATTGCATCGATGCCATGTGTTTATTGTTTTCCCTTTATTTTTGGTATTTGGTTCTTTCCGATAGAATACGATATCGAGATCGAAGATCGAGGACTAGACCATCGAAGATCGACGAACAATACTTGACCAACTGTAACCAAGTCAAGTACAAGGCTCCCGAAGATCTTTTTATCTGCTATCAACAGGCAAAGGCAAGCATAGCCCCACCATGATATAATCCTACGATTTCGAAAGCATTTCAATTCTGCCATAATGCATATGATTCTACTTGGGCCTTTTATCGATAGATAAGAGTATCCTATCTATTGCATTACTCCCTTTTGAGCTTATATTACCTGATCCACTGCTCCTAGCATAACTAGGTTTGGTTTGTGTGCACTGCTAGAGCTATTATATGTGTCTGCTTAGCCACGCATAGATGTTTAGTCTGGTCCATCCAGATGATGTATTAGATGTAGAATATCTAGTATGACAGGAGAACGTGATAAGATGTGATCAGTGATATGAGTTAAACATACTAAGGCTTGTATGGGAGGCCACGGTGGGATCTGGTATTTGTAGTCCCATGCTCGCCACCACTAGGACCCGATGTTCTTGGCTCTTGAACCAAGACGAGCATACAACCACACGGGGCCTAGAAAACCCCATGATTGACTAACTTGCCTAGTAGATTCCATGAGTCACATAGTTCGGGCGTTCCATTCGACATATGCATAGAAAATCTTTTGAAAGATTTGTCGGGTGAAGTTGGTGCATTCATAACAGGTAGGTAAGCGTGGCCGGGGTTGCTTGGGGTCGATGGAGCCCTTGTTAACCAACCTCGCCTCACATATTTAAGTACCGGCTTCAGGATTTGACCCGTTACGGCGGAACCATACTTATTGCGTGACTCATGGTCTCGGCGAAAGCAAGGTAAAGGTCGTGTCTAACCAACCTATGTCGGCCTTCCAAGGAAGAGGTCTTATCTGGTGGCATTAAGAGAAGGTTAGTACGTGTGGGTAAAGTTGTACACCCCTGCAGGGTAATAATCTTTCATAAAGCCATGTCCACGGTTATGGACGACTTGGGAACAGACGTGATGATCATAGAGAACTTGAACTTAATCGTAAAACTTGATAGATCCACGTGTGCTTAAGGATGCTTCCTCATGGGTACGAGGAGGTGATCCTAGTTGGTAGATGATGATGATTTGGTGGATATCAAAAGATGATGATCAATATTTCAGAGATGTCGCTCTCTTATCCCCATTTAAAATATTCTGATTAGACGAGATTTTTCTCCCTCTCTTGTTTTATAAAGAAAGATGGTTTTTCGCAAAACAACTCCACCAGCCATAAGTCTTGCGGAGTACACCATGTACTCACCGTTGCTTTGTTGATACTTTTGGTAGAGTAAGTGTTCACCTAAAGACGAGTTCCGTACTACATCGACATCGACGAGTAGCTTGGGGTTCCTGGCCGGCAGCCTGGAATCTATGGGCTGGGACGTCATCGTTATGCTTCAGGCCTCTTAGGCCATTTGTTAAGTTTGCTATACTTAATAGCATAATTTGCCTTCTGTTGTTTGATGTTTGTGGTCAATGACCTCTGCTTGCAATAATTTGGTTCTCTGCTCAGTTATGAGCTTGCTGTAATAAATTTTGTGTCGTAGGGTCACTGTTGTGTTACCGATTCTTCACTAGATATTCTCGAGCTCAAGGTTAAGCTTATATCAGACGGAGGTCTGGTATTTGTTTAGACCTGATCTTGGGGGTGTCACACAGGTCCCCATTTCTTTGCTCTCAAGATAATCTGGAGCATGTTGGCTTGCCTGTCATGATGTACTCTGGGGCGGACGCTCACGGACTGAGCGCTCCCGCTGCTCACGCACAGGAAGAAGGTGTTATCTTGATAAATTTTCCTGCTATGTGATCCCACTGTGTTGGCTTAAATCAATGCAGTTCACTCACTTAGTTTAGATGTTCAGTTAGTCTGAATAAAGTTCAGAGTGTGGCGTGTGTGTTTGTGCACGTTACAGCTGATAGTAGGTAGGTTTGTTTCAGTTTTAGACTTAGTCGCTGCATAGGATGCCTGTGGGATGGCACAACCCAGATCATGCAGCGAGTTAGTAGGGGAGTTGGGCCCAGATCATGCTGTAATGGTATTTTTAGTTAATTATTATCTGATTATTGTAGACAACAATGTATTTTCATTATTATTCTATCCCTATAATGTCATTTGGTACTGGAGTGAAAGGGGTTTGGTTGGAGTGATAGTGACTGTTTGGTTTGGGTCCCTGGATCATATGACTGACTGATTGTACTTGCATGCTATAGAACTTACACAATCAGACAATCTTGCATATTATGAAACTTGCAAAATCATACTTCCCATAACTACGACCAAACCACCCTTAAGATTTTCAGCACCAAATAAGAATCCAAAAGCAACTGAATAGTCCTAGTATTCCCTGTTCTAAACTACTATGTACTACATTAATGATATGACATAATTGCATACTTGACATGACTCAACTATTACTGAGTAACAGTTTTAGCATCATTGCATCAATATGAATGTCAAGGTATTGTTTGTGATGCTAGGCATAACCTGGCGCTAGACTTGATGGAAAACTATATGTGCTACTGTTTTTGATCATCTAGGCATTGTTGTTCATCTAGGCACTATGTATTTTTTCTAGCAGTATGTGCTGCTGGCTGCTACTACTATATGTGCTTCTGGCTGGTTGCTACTACTATATGTGCTGCTGGCTGCAAAAAACTACTGTGCTACTACTACTATATGTGTTGCTGGATCTGGCCATTTATTTTTATATACCTAGTAATGATTTTGATGTGTTTGTTGTGCTGGTAATGTACTGGCTATGCTGGTTGTGCTTGTGCTTGTACGAAGCACTTTATTATGTCGTGTATGCAGGTTCTTGTATGAAATGAGTCCCGATTTTTGCCGGAATGTTGATTAACTTCCATTTTGGCAGAAATCGGGCGCTCCTACTTTAAGAAAATTAGCAAAGGTCATGCCAGATTTTTCCGTGCATTTAACCAATTATTTGTTTTTATTAGTGCAAGGATGTGTGACAACAACGAGGCTGGATGTTCTAAGCGCATCAGCGCTGAAGGAGAACTCAGACCTCCGAATAAACAATTGACATTCTAGGAGGCGGCCCAGCGGCTAGAAGACGATGAAGAATACCATCCTTTGGAGAGCGAGGATGATGAGATAGAAGACACGGAGGAAGAAGCCGAAGGAATGGCGGGTGATGATACCACCGATGGCGACGAGGGCACAGGGAGTGGTAGCAATCCTCCTAAGAAGAAGAAGCCGAAGGAACGGCGCCCGAACACGGTCGGCACCGTCAGGGAGGAAATTACCGAAGTGAGCCCAACAGGGGTTCCTTTGGAGCCCGACCTTGTCGTCAGAGGGTACGGTGGGCAAGTGACGGCGATCACCCGGACAACCATCTCGATCAACACCGAGAATCTCCGGCATAACGATAATGGCCACTTGTGCACACTCCTCTTGGAGAAGCTGCACGCAAGATACAAGTTCCCCGCTGAGTATCAGAACACAAATTATCATGGGAACGAAGTAAACAAATCCGCCCTCACAAAGATGAGCACTGCCCTTGCCAGCTGGAGAACCCGGATAAAGAAGAAGATCTATAAAGAAGGCAGAAGTCTCGAGGAGATCCAGAAGATTGACCCGCAGATCACCAAAGATCAGTTCTGGGAGTTCAAGGAGAGGTGTGAATCCGAAAGATCCATGTCCAATAGTAATCGGGGAAAGGTGCTGCAGGCGATGAATATAGGTCATTGCCATCTTGGATCTGATGGATACAAAACCGCGGAGGCCAAATGGAATAAGGAGGATGAAGAGTATAGATCTAAGGGGATAGAAAACCCCGTTGTGAATTTCGAACCCGGGCAGGTTCGGAACTTCATCAGGGCCCGTTACCATGTGGACCCAAAAACCAAACAACTCACCGCGGATCTTGCAATGAAGGAATTCGAGGAAATTGTGGTAAGTAATATAATTACCGTGGATCAACTCGATTGCATTCTAATAAATGAAGTCTAGTTTCTAAACGATTCACTGCTACTTCTTCTGCAGGAGGAGGAAATTGTTGCTAGTCATGGATCCCAGGGTTCCTCATCCCAGGGGTCGACGGTAGCCACCCGGTGGGATAACCCTTTTAACAGGGCGATGAACCAGGCCAAGAAAATAGAGCCGATTACGAAGAAGGCATCGTCGGCTGGCCGTCTGGCCGGCCTCGGGGGTAAGAATTGGGTGGATCATTTTGGTCCACCACCGAGGACGCGTGTGGCGCCGTCGGGAAGGAGCGAGGAGGAAAACTGCGAGGTTCAAGAACTTAAGGAACAAGTGGCGCGGATCCCGTAGATCGTCCAAGACAACTTGGCAATCACCCTCACGTCCATCCTGCCTACCTTGGTTGAGTCAATAGCGAACTGGAGTGCGGGCGGTCGAGTAGGGTCGTGCCCGATTCCAAGCTTGGTCAGCGGCCACTCGAACAACACGGCATCGAGAATCAAGTGAACTACGTGTTCGTGACTCCGCCCGCTAGCACCGCAGTGCCGCAAGTGTTTGGTGACTCCCCCTGCCATCACCGTGGCGCCGGACATGTTGGTGGCCCCCCTGCCATCGTCGCGGCGGCACCGGAGCTCCAAGCACCCGGTAGGGAGAATACACCGGCGGCCAGCACAGCGCCATCAAGCAGCCCCTCCGTCTCTTACACGCCCGTCTCCGTATGCGGTGCCTCAACATTAGCCGATCTCGACGCCATCACGGTAAACAAATTGTTATACCACCTTTCACGCCATCTATTACTCTTATGGCATCTCTGACGATGCTGTACATGTTTTCCGCAGACGGGTGTTCCTTGCACTCTCTTATGCTACGTGAACAACGAGCTGAGGGATGTTGCCAGGGGTACCATCGTTCAACCCTTGCAGCGCACGTTCCACTCAAGGCCGATGCCAGATAGCGTGCACAGGGTTAAAATTAGTCGGGTGCTAAGGGGCTGCGATGACCTGGAACCTCCCATTCAACCCCCAGGAGCGGATGAAGAAGAGACGGCTGTCCTCAGAAGTTGCTTCGGCTTATTCTTGAAATGGCCAAAGAGCATGATCCATTTGGGGACGGCGGGGGCCATCATGCCACAGACAACAGCACCGCCTGTCGTGCCAGCGACAGGCGGTGGCAAGGCCCCCATACCGCCCTTGCCGTCACCTCCACGCGGTGGGTCGGATGATCATGTCGATGATATGCACATGGTGCAGGATCCGGCCGAGGACGATGAAGACTGGAATGATCACTTCTTCAACACTCAATTTAGAAACGAAGACCTAGCTGGTGGCCCCATAGAGAAATCCACTATCACCAAGCGTTTGTTTGGTTCTCAGGAGACGCCTCCAGCTTGCGCCTTTACAGAGCCAGCTGATACAACCAACCGGCCCTTTATTCTAAGCCCTGACACACTACATAGGGCGGCCGGTGTTCAGATTGTGGTGCCTTCCCGCTCTCCAAAAGGAAAAAGGGCAGGAAAAGAAAATCCAGCAGCTCGAGTTAGCCGGTGGCATCAACTGCGAATCCGATCAGGTTTCGGGACGGGCCACCACGACCCGAGGGTATTATGTGGAGGATTCATGTGGCGGGTGAGCCCATGCTACCTAAGAATTTGCGGAGTCTTGCCAGTTCAGAACTGCATAGTGTGCATGACGGCGTGCTGACGATAGAGAGACACCTTCTGGCGGAGAAAGATCCCTCGCACCCGGTATTCGTGGTTAAGGTGCCACCAGGCTTGGGCTTCGTCGACAATGCCCCTGCAGATCTGTTCTTCGTGCGGTTCGACGACATCTTCAATATGTTCCACCTATACCCGCTGCACTATACCATGGTCCGCTTGTTTTCTCTCAGCCTGGCCATGCAGATCATTAGAGAGAACACATCGGGCATCGCTATAGTGGACCCCTACTACACGCGTGACGGCTGCTTGGGTTCCCCCGCTGAACGACGTATTGTGGCCTCATACCTAAAAATAATCTTCGTGGTGAACAATACAAAGGAATACATTCTCGTGCCTTACTTTCCCGAGTAAGTCGTTATTCACTCGCCACTGTCGATTGGCTTTATTAGATTATCATCATTCTTTTTCCAACACATTCCATTTCAATTTTTTGCGTGGAGATGAACACTGAACGCTCATCTCCTTATCGCCGAAGCATTCCCACGCCACGTATTTTGACTCGGGGAGTCTAGAAAAGAAGAAAAACTAATGACAAGATCAAGGAAGTTCTAGATGATGCTCTCACTGGCTATGCCTCGACAGAAGGCATCGCCTTCGTGCGTACGAAGGTCAAGTTCGGCAGGCACGTCTTCAACCACGTAACGGAGTTCCCCTGCGTGAAGCAGCCAGAAAGCAGTAAGAAGGAATCCTACTACGCACTCCATCACATGAGGGCGTTCCTACTAGACCAGCAGAATTCTACGCTGCCAGATCATCTCAAACAGTGGGCCGAAGCAAAGGCCAAGATCACTGATTCAGATATTATACAAGAGATGTATCGCATCCAGCAGTAGTTTGGGTTAATCATCTTTCGTGATGTCATGACTTCGGGAGGGATCTTCTATGGAGGAAATATCCCGAATAACCGTGACATAGAAGATCGCCTAGAGATGTAGGGTGACTATAGGAAGTTCATGACAAGACAAGGCGTCCTCCCGTTCCCTAAGCCGAGCCAGAAGGCATGATGTTGGCCTAGTTGTAGTTACAAACTATAGATGACCTTTGTGTGTGTGGACAAGTGTACATGCTACTACACTTGTCCAACGACCTATGTATATATATGAGGCATTCTTTTTTATTTACTTTGGTATTTTCGAGAATAATGCCAATGATTGAAATGTCCTGGCACAATATATATGTGAATGTGCTACGACAGGATTGTGAGCCTTGTGATATGCACAAGTCCAGGTCTTGTGCATCCTACTTGGCTCATAGTTCCATCGTAGCATATTCTTGTGTCCAACGACCTATGTATATATATATATGAGGCATTCTTTTCGAGTTACTTTGGTCTTTTTCGAGAATAATGCTGATGATTGAAATGTCGTGGCACACTATATATGTGAATGTGCTACGACGGGATAGTTAGCCTTGTGATATGCACAAGTCCAGGTGTTGTGATCCTACTTGGCTAACTGTTCCGTCATAGCATATTCATGTGTCCAACGACCTAGTTATACATGAGGCATGAGTTTTGAGTTACTTTGGTCTTTTTTGAGAATGCCGATGATTGAAATATAGTGGAACACTATATATGTGAATATGCTGCGATGGGATTGTCCGCCTTGTGCTATGCACAGGTCCAGGTGTTGTGCATCCTACTTGGTGGACAGTTCCATCGTAGCATATTTCTGTGTTGAACAACCTAGTTATATATGAGGCATGCTTTTTGCGTTTGGTCTTTTTGATTTAGGAGTACTTTCTATAAGTTTATCTTCATATGCGACTTTAATTATACATGTTTTTTCTCAATCACCGGTCAATTATTATTGTCAACTTATAGATGACGTAGTACGTCGTGTACAAGGGACGGGTTCCCGGAGTCTATGATGATTGGGAAGACTGCCGGAGACAGGTGCACCGTATTCATGTATGGGACTTATCTATATGTATTTGTTTCAATCTTGTTTTGCGAATTGTGTATTTATATATAATTGTATATCTTATATCTGTGTGTATATCTTCCTATAATATTGTATATCATCTAGCTCTAAAATTAAAATAAAACACCCGTGGCGCAAATGGCACAGCTTCTGTGGCGCACAGTGTCTAAAGCGCACCTGCGCAGGCTAGTGCTACACTGCCACATGCGCCACATAAGATAAGTTTAGTAGCGCACCTGGACAACTATCCGTGGCGCACTGGCATGTGCGCCACGCCTATCTCAACACAACCGTGGTGCACCAGGCAGTGCGCCATGGCTAGGAGATAGCCGCAGCGCAATCCTAGTGGCGCATGGCTAGTGCGCCACAGATGGCTTTTCCACGTGCGCCACTAACGAGCGTTTTCCTAGTAGTGGGGCCCATCACATTTTCTTATATGCTTTACCTCTATCCATTTTTTGAATTTGTCCACCATGACCATGATATGAGTCATGCCACCGTGAGCCGGCTTAAATGGTCTGACCATGTCGAGGCACCATACAGATAATGGCCAAGTGATGGGTATTGTTTTTTAATTTGGATGAAGGCATATGAATTTTGCTGGCATATCTCTGACATCCATTGCATCTCTTCACCAATTCTAATGTCTCTTCTAATGCACTGGGCCAATAAAACCCATGCTGGAATGCTTTGGCCACTAGAGCTCTGGATGAAGCATGGTGTCTGCATTCTCCTTGATGTATATCTAAAAGGATTTCTTGTCCTTCTGCCAGAGTGACACATCTTTGCAGCACATTTGTTACACTTCTCTTATATAACTCTTTGTTTTTATCGTGTAGGCTTTTGCTCTTCTCACGATTTGTCTAGCGAGGACTTCGTCACTCGGCAAGTTCTCATCTTTGAGGAATAAAAATATTGGCCGAGCCCATTCTGGTATTTCGTGTGCCGCGGTAATTGTCTCATCAGTTTCCATTGCTTCTCCCTTCATAATTTTTGCCGAATTACTCCGACCAGTCCCCAAGTCCAGCAACTTATTCCCTGGGTTACTCGGATCATTCCTCTTATGTATTTCCATCGGGACTATCTCGGATCCTTGATCTATTGAGATATGGATTGGCTCAGATTCTGGGGCAGGTATGATGGATGGTTTTCTCAGGTGCTCTAAAGCGATACGAGGCGGGATCGACTGCCTGGTCAAACCAAGTTTCGATAAGGTATCTGCGGCATCATTTTCTGCCCGAGGTATATCATGAAATTCACAGCAATCAAAATAGCCGCTGATCTTTTGCACATGAAATCTATATAAGGCCATGTTCGCATCCAGTGCATCCCAATGACCTGATACTTGTTGGACTACTAGGTTCGAGTCACCGAAACCTAAAATCTGACGTATTCCCATTTCTTTTGCCATTTTCAGGCCGTGAACAAGTGCCTCATAGTCGGCTACATTGTTTGATGCGGCAAAATGTATTTGTAGCACGTACTTCAGTTGGTATTTCTTGGGAGAGGTTAGCACTATCCTAGCTCCTAACCCATTTCTCTGTTTGTATCCATCCAAATGCATCGTCCAATAATTTGGATCAGGCAATGGGGGTTCATATTGCATTTCAGCCCAATCGACAAAAAAGTCGGCCACTGCCTGAGACTTGATTGCAACTCGTCTATCAAATTGCGGTGCATAAGGGGATAACTCAATTGCCCATTTTGCTATTTGGCCACTTGCATCGTTATTGCTCATTATCTTGACTATTAGTGCCTCGCAAATCATCTTGATAGGATGTTCTTCAAAATAATGTTTCATCTTTTTAGCCGACATATATACACCATAGGCCATTTTTTGGTAGTGCGGATAATTTTGCTTCGAGGTAGACAATACCTCGCTTAGGTAATAGACCAGCCTTTGTACCGACTTATGCTCCTCATCACGCTAAACCACTATTACTACACTTACGACTTGGTTAGGCGCTGCTATGTAGAGCAACATCGGCTCTTTTGATAGTGGTGAGGCCAATACTAGGGTAGTGGCTAGCATTTTCTTTACTTCGTGAAAAGCATTATCGGCCTGAGGTGTCCAGATAAATTTATCTAACTTTTTCATCAATTGATATAAGGGTAATGCCTTTTTCCCCAGCCGACTCACGAACCGACTTAGGGATACCAAGCATCCAGTAAATTTTTGTACATCATTAAGACACTTCGGCAATTCCATTCTCTCCACTGCCCGAAGCTTAGTCGGATTTTCCTCTATACCTCGGCTAGACACAAGGAAACCGAGTAATTTGTCGGCTGGTACGCCAAAGGTACATTTTTCCGGATTAAGCTTCATTCGGAATCTACTCAGATTCACGAATGTTTGATGGATATCATCTAGTAGCGTATGGCTCTCTTTGGTTTTTATCACCACATCATCAACATATACTTGGACATTTTTGCCAATTTGATCATGCAAGCACTTTTGCATACACCTTTGATACGTGGCCCCTGCATTGCGCAGGCCGAATTGCATGGTACGATAGCAATATGCCCCATACGGGGTGATAAACGCAATTTTTATTTGATCAGCCGGGTTTAATGGTATCTGGTGGGAACCAGAATACACGTCTAAAAAAGATAACAGTTCACAACCTGCAGTCGAATCAATAACCTGGCCTATCCTAGGTAAAGGAAAGTTCGCGTAGTCGATGCACATACGCCAAACGACAGCTACATTTGGATCATCTTTCTTTTTCTCAACCATCACCGCATTAGATAACCAATCCGGATGAAGCACTTCCATAATAAACCCGGCTGCAAGAATCCGAGCTATTTTGTCACCAATTATTTTTCTCTTGTCTTTGGCGGAGAGGTTGCTTCACCGGCCTTGCTCCTGGCCTCACATGCAAAGAGTGCTCAGCCAACTTCCTCGGTACACCTTGCAGATCTTGAGTGGACCATGTAAAGATATCCCAATTCTCATGGAGGAAGTTGGTGAGCTCGCTTTCCTATTTATCATTCAGGCCGGCACCAATGGTGATGGTGCGCTCTAGGAACTGATCATCTTTCTGGATTTCTTCGTTTCCTTAGTCGGCTGGAAAGACGCGCTTCCATGTGGGTTAGCAAGTGCCGACATATTGAGATGTGCCGACTAAGTTAGGGCTGCAACCTCGTGAATTCTCCTTTTCTCCCTTGCAATTACCAAAGATTTGGCCAGATTTGATCCGGTCGAGGCACATTCAATAAATCTCTTGTAGTCTACTGCAACTGTGATTATACCCTGTGGTCCAGGCATCTTCATCTTCAAGTAGCTAATGTGAGAACTGGTCATGAATTTTGATAAAGCTGGCCGTCCGAGCAATGCGTGGTAACAACTTTCTAGATCCACCACTTCAAACTCCAAATTATCTGCCCTGCTATTCTCCATCGTGCTGAATAACACATCTACCCGGACCTTTCCGATTGGCTCGACACAATGTCATGGAAAGTTGTCCTGGTCGACTGAAGCATATTCTGATAAATGCCGAGCATATGCATCGTGTCCTTGTACATGATGTTGATGTTGCTAGCATTATCTATCAGTACCTTTGGAATTTTACATTAATGCTTGGCCCGATAAACATTGGGTCAAGCACTAAAGCATATGACCCGGGATTTGGCATGATCTTGGGGTGATACCCGATACTCCAAGTTATTTCTTGATCCGACCAGTCCATATATCTCGGAACTGGCGGCATAACCGCATTCACTTCCATATGTTGGCGTTGGACGCTCTGTCTATCTTGCTGCTCCATGGTGAACACACAGTATGACTGATGGTGTTCTCTATACTCATTGCGGCGATTATTTCCGGGGTTTTCTCTGTTATCTTGACTTTGATTAGCCACATGGTGAACTGCATCCCTTCGATCTTGGTTCTCATATATCGAAGGCGGTGGAGGCAGCATTAATTGTTGCGCATTCTCCCGTAAGTTATGGCTATTTAACATCCCAAATTTCATCAAATTCAAAACTATGCTATTGCATTCATATCATCATGGCATATTGATCTTGCAGAAAAAATTTCAAAGTTAAACCCTAAATAATACCATATTTAAACCACTTTTATTGTATATATATGGGCATGGTTTTGTTTTATTTTAAAACCCAAAAAGGTTTTTGAATGTTTGTTTGTGTTTGAAACACTTTTGGGCACTAGGACCATATTACAAAAGTTTGGTGAATATTTGAGTTCAAACAGATTTGAAATAGCCATTCAAATCCATTTTAGAAAAATCAAAACAGAAAAGAAAAGGGCAAAAAAAAACAGCAGCACCCTAACTGGCCCAACCCCCTCGTAGCCCACTAGCCCACCCGGGTTTACTCTCTCTCTCTCTGTTTCTCACTCGCAGGCACCGCACCCACTCACTAACAAGAGGCCCCACTGCCACCTCACCCCCTTTGTCCCCAAACTTCGCGCGAGACCAGCTCCGCCGCGGTCGTTTCCTCTCGTTGAATTCGTGCTTGATTGCGAGTAATTCCGTGCATGATTCTCTTCCTCACCCCGGCTACATAAACCCCTACCTCTCCGCTCCATTTCCCCCCCCACTTAGAACTACCAGAGCACCGCCAGGCTACTCGTATTGCTCCACGCACCACCAATGTACCGACAAGCTCCGGCGACCGATTGCGGTAAGCATCGTGCGCGCCTTGCTCTCTGGTTCACGCAACTTTTTTCGCCATCGCCTTGCACTTCCCCTAACACTCGTTGTTTGTTTTATTTCGCACCAGAGAGTCTCCTCCGTCGACGACTGTGAGCACCCGACGTCAAGCTTCACTCCGGCGAGCGATTCTATGTGTGTCCGTGCGCCCTAGCCCCGTCCGCGACCATGTTGAGCTTCACGTCATTTCCGCGACCTCGGGAAGCCCCTAAGCCCCCTCCCTTGCCATCTGGACTCGCCAGAACATCGCTGTCAGTAGCGTCGCCGCCGCGGTGGCCATTTGCGCCGCTGGCTTTTGGTCTGAGCAACGTGATCCACTGGATCCAGATCCAGTGGACTAGATTAGATCTAGTAGCGAAACGGTATCGACAGATCTGAGCCGCTAGATCTCATTTAGATCTGACGGTTCGCAAGCGTGATCCAGCGCAAACCGGTATGCACCAATCAGGAGTTGGCATGTGTCTGTGATTTAAAATTTAAAATTCAGATTTTGATCTATTAGATGAATTAACTTGTAAAATGCATAACTTTTGATATGTTTGTCCAAAAATTACAAATTTTATATCAGTGGACTCAGAAAATTGAGCCCTACACAACTATGGCCTTGGTTTGGCCATTTGCTTCTGTAAAATTATGATTTTGTACAGAAACATTTGTAGGCTTAATTTGACTTTATAAAATGTTTAGAAAATTGTTTTAGTGTAAATTTTGGTTTATTTAGATCTTAGAAAGTTTGCTTTGTATTCAGTACTGTTTAGTTTGTATTGAAAAGTGTGACAAATCATTCATTTGCATTTTGCATGCATTCATATATTTATTTGTTTGTATATTGAATGTGAATTTGGTGGTATGACTTTATGTGTAGATTTTGGTGATGGGGGGATTGTGATTGTGAGGATTGTTCATATTTCCCCAACTACCAAGGCAAGTGATGCTTCATATTTTGTCCTATTATTTTATCTATGCACTAGGGATATTTTGGGTAGGATTTGCATGGTTATTTTCTAAGTATATGCTATGCTTCGGTAAATCCTACAGATATTGTCTTAGTAATTTTCAAACTTGTTATACTAGTATGCTTAGTTTAGCTATTAGAAAACAAGGGTGGATTATTCATGCTATGAAATTATGCAAAATCTATGTCTATGTATTTGGATTAGTAAAACAACATGTGAATGAATCACCTAGGTGGAATGGAAAGATTGGTTTATGTTGAGTGGTTACACAAGGCCCATGTCTATGGTTTACCTTGTGTATCACACTTGTGGATGGCCACCCAGGAACAAAGAGATTTGAGATGTTTAGTGTTGAGAATCTTCTAGTGCAACCACATGACATATGGGCTCTGCCTTGACCAACTAGGTTGCAAGAACTTAGCCAGATGGACAGTTGGTGGTAGGGTTGATAGGATGGAACGCATCCATGGTGGTCTAAGGGAATGCTTATGAAAAGTCTCGTCTCGATGCATGTCGAGTCTTGTGGGGAAAGTGCACCACCTCTCGAGAGGGTAAAACCTAAGTACTTAGCTGTGTCCCCGATAACGGACATTTTGAGCCTCAAAGACATTGAAGTGAGCAAGGATCTCCTCATCCCAATTTCTCCAAGTTAAAACTTGTGGTTGAACAAGGGTAAAGGTTCACCAATGTCTATTGGTGGTTCTTTTGGTGTTTTTGTCAAACAAAAACTTAGTTTTCAACTAATAAGAAAACCTTATTTTGAGCAAAGCCATCCTGAACTACACTTAGCCAAATTCATAGAGTTATTAGATATTACTATGCCACTATGGTATCACTTGCTAATACAATTGCAAATGTATTGACCCTCTGTGGTTGTAACTTATGATGTTGCAGGTTACTCTGATGGACACTAGAGTTATGAGTCTACACTCAACATGTTTGCCTGTGGCACATGAAGATGAAGACTTTATTTATTTTTTTAAGTATTGTGAACTCTATGTATTAGCCTTGGGCTAAAGAGTTGTAAGAAGTATGTATCTCTGGATATTACGTTGTAATAATGAACTTTGTATCTATGTACTTCATCTTAAACTGTGGATGCTAGAAATTCGATCGAGGGACTAGCATTGCAATCACAGGGGCCTTTACCTTAAATGGTGGGGTCTTACAGGCTATTGTGGATGATGTGGTTGCTGCTGCGGTGCCTGAGATGCCGTCGAGTTTCCCATCGCATTCTTCATCCATGCACACTGACGAGTCGTGTGGTTAGCCGGTTTTGCCGGGTTTGGCATATGAAACTTGCACGGCATATCTAGCATTGACTCAAACGTATACTTCGGTCTTTTTGCCACTGCTACTTTTGCTCCGTAGTCCACTTCTTTTTAGCGCCATTCCTTGGGGTCCACTGCTGAGAACTGTTTTTCTGGCGTTGGTTTCTCCCTGCACTTGGCTGATCTTGAGTCACCGCTGCTACGTGATTTGATTTCTAGATGAATCCAACATGTCTTCTCTTCTTCTACCCCGAAACTCATTCCTCCTGGATGATCTGGCACCATCACGAGCGTAATGATCATGATGTTATGACGACATAAGTTCGAGCTAAGTCGGATCACCCAGAGCATACGAGTCGGCTATCCTGATTGTCTCGGCCAACGTAGTTGGCATGTCTCTTTGCAACCTTTGCCATAACACACTCCCATATCTGCAATCTTTGCAACCTTTGCCATAACACACTCCCTTCGCAAGAGTTTTTGAGGTTACACCACCGGGTTAGGAATTCTCTGTCGGTCTCATTCAGCCTTTGCTTGCACATTGCAAGTTATTGAGGTCTATTCGGACTCTTATACGTGTTAGTGAAGTTGCTGACAAACAACTCCTCAAAGTCCAACTAGTAGTTGATACTGCATGTTGGTAGGTTATTTAGCCATACCCTGGCCGGCCCTTCCAACATCTGGGGTACATATATTACAGCCCATCTCAAGTTACCCTTGGCAATTTTTACTGATGTGGCATAATCGATCAACCAATCTTGTGGCTTGGTACTTCCTTTATATGTTTTCGTGCCTCTAGGAAATTGGAAGTTTGGAACATGTGGTTCCCTCATGATCCGGTGTCCAAAACATGCCGAACCAGGAGGACCTTGCTCCTCCAATAACTCAGACCTGTACAATCTGTCAAGCTTTAGCCTCACATCATTCGGCTACAAGTCTCTATATGCAGCTCTTTCTTCCACCACATGGTGATTGTGCCTAGCAAATCCGGCATTTTCTATCTCCGAATAACCGTCATTGTATCTTTTTTGCACCGGGTTATGCGGATCATGTCCTGCATCCCTTCCTTGCCGAGGTTCGTGCCTCGGCTGATGATATTGTGGGGGGTAATGCCTCCCTCCCGGCGGTTTATTATATTCGGGATTTCCTCTCCCGACATTTCCCTGTCCTCTGTTACCACGTTCGAGGTTTTCTCCCCACTGTTACCTCGGCTTCCATTGCCTCGGTTTTCATTTGCCTTACCAGCCACAGCCGGATTATATGGGACCATCTGTATGTTCCTTCTCCCAGAGGTTACTGCTTTATCGTTTTGTGATCCATCTCCGGGTGAAGATTCCGCGGCAGCTGATAATGTCGGGGCAGATCCAACCGAATGAACCAAATGTGAAGCTGCAGGCTTTGTCGGGTTAGCTCTGAGTAGTTCATCATTTTGCTCGTTCGGTATGCGTACCAGCTGAATCACTCTTTCCTCTTTCTTTTGTCGGGCTTCGCCGATCAAACCCTCCAACTTCGAGGCTACGACATTCACCGCTTTGAGGTTCTTTGTTGGGGTACTATACCTCGGCAGCCCGAGGTTAGCCGAATCACCGTGCTGAGACTCATGCTCATTGTTAATATCACTAAGGAGGTTTTTTCCTTTCATTCCAACACCATCTAGCCGAGTTGGACTAGTCTCTAACTTGTTTTCCCTAGCATATTCGCAAGGTCCGGTTAAAAGACTCCTACAACGCAGATACTTTTTTAGCGTCTTTAACATTTTCAACCGAGTTTACTCTAACTCGGCATGTGCATTCGTCGGGTTTACAATGGGTGATACAGGTGTTGTTAGGTTATCTATAGTTGCCTGCAAGATATTCTCTGGCCTTTCAGGAGGAGGTCACCGAACTAGGGCTGCCTTAAGGGTTACCTCATGCAACTCGGGTGCATCTGCAGCTACCGGATCTTCTGCTATTTGTTTTGCTACTATGTGCTTTGTTGTCGCCGGATCTGCTATCACCGGGTTCTTGCTTGGTCTGGTTCCTATTCCTGTTGTTGGCGCCGACATGTTCATCATCACCTCGACGCTGCCTGGGGGCGAGTGGTATGCGGACCGCTAGCAACGCTAAGGGGAGGCTCTCCCGTGAGCATGACTCTTCGCGGGTAGACGCAGGACGTGTCAACACTGATGTAGATCTTGTCGGTGCCAAGGTTAATGAAGACGCCGTTGCGTGGGGGTGGATGTGCTCCGGAGGTTCCTGCATTGTCGCTAACGTAGTCCGAGAGGTCGAATCTCTAGACTAAGCCGGAGACGATGTGCTCGCCGGTGTTGATGAAGATGCCCGTCCAGATCTTGACTCCAGCTAGCACCTCTGTTGGCCCCATGGTGGGCGCCAACTGTTGTGGTGGTGGCACAGCAGATGCCATGGGTAGTCTTAAGTTGGGGGGCAATGTGTGCTAGTGGGATCCAGGGAGGGAAGATGTAGTGATTTCTACACACAGAACACAAGAACTAGATTTTTATTCAACAACATTGAAGCTACACTTGCTCCTCGAGTTGTTTGAGAGAGAGGAAGAATAAGCTGCTACTAGTGCTAAGTAAGAAATGAATCCATCCCTCTCTCAGGAGGCCTTGGCCCTCCTTATAAAGGGGTGGCCAGGTTACATCTAGGGATGACGTGGACAAGCATATTCGTGGAATATGGTTGTCCCAAAATAGTAACTCGGTGAGTGCCTTTCCGTGTCCCCCTTCTATCTGTGGCAATAACTCAGAACCCACGACATGTGTGCCTCGGGCTCAGGGACCGTCACCTCCGTGACCTTCTTCTGCTCCTCTGTCCCTCTGGCTCTTGTCTGTAGCGCTTGGCACTATATAGATTCCCGATGAGACACAACGTGCAGTGTTGACCTTGGGGTTGGCCCTCTCCTTTTCGGGAAAGCTTTCCCATGACTCGACCTCACCTTGTATGACTTGGCCAAGCCCTAACCTGCAGATACAAAGAGTAGTACTTGTACGCCGACATACCCATACTTTGGCCGAGATAGGTTTTCGTTACCTGACTTAGGTCAAGTCAGGCCTTATTTGGCCAACCTCCATATAACTCTGTCGGGTCTTCCTTTGACCCGGTCCAGATCCTTGAGGGATTTTCCCTTTTACCTTAGCTTGACCGTACCCGGGGTCATCCCCCCGATAGTAGATTTGTGTGAGGGATATCTAGGTATTAGGTCTGGGTTAGATCTGTTTATTTACTTCTTCACCATTAAGAGGGATGTCGGAGTGAGAAAGGAGGAGCTCAGGAACTGCAGAACAATTAGCTTCAAGATCCAGCCTGGCTAGTGGTTCCCCTTCATTGTGAGACACGAGTCCTACAAGAACTAGCAATGTAGCTACTTCTACGGCCCAGATATTCCTCTGGCTGGCCGAGAAGGCATGTTCCCGGACATCATCGATAGGGCCACCGCCGAAGCCACCACATGGAGGTCCCAAGCCCTACTTCCATCCGAAAACGAAGCCTCCCGCGTCATCAGTCGTATTGAGTGGCGCGTAGACACAGGTCTGACCGGCTTGGCCCTAGCTATGTGTTGGTTCATAAGGTGGATACAGCCTCTACATCACTGCGGGAAGCTAATGTGTCATCACACAAAGGATAGAAAAGATACCCTCTAGATTTTCGAGGATAACTTTTCCAATGACTGCATCAAGCTCCGCCTCAAGGACATCATCAAGGTGAAGGACCAGAAGTGTGGCTTCGCCATCACCTATGACATGTTCGAGGACGACAAGTTCCCAAAGGTAGCTTTCACTTCTTTATATTGCTACGACATATACTCAAGTTCTTCCTCCTTTAACACATATGTCTGTCTAACACTTTTGATCACTTAACAACTAGGGGACTTGGATGAAGCCGACATGTCTCCCCAAGTCTACGACCCCAAGATGAAGGAAGTCACTCGTGTCCGACGACGATGTCCCGCTGGCACGAAAGCATAAGATATGCACCTCTGATGCTGCCGGCGGAGTCAAGAATAAGAAGGTGGAGAGTGGAGTCTCCAAGAAATCCACCGCCTTCCTGGAGGTGGAGAAAAGAAAGTTAGTTGGCATACCCTTGACCAAGGCGCCATTTATTGTGTTAGTCTCTTTACCTCCGACATTGTCGCTTGCATTGCTTCTTCCTATACTTATGCTTTTGTCACATTGTATGTTTTAGGAAAAAGTCTATTTTGAGTTTAAAGAAGACCTCCAAGACTACTGGGCTTCTAAAAACATTCGTGATATGTTTGTCCAAGCTTCTCCCAACATTTCTCCTCCCACTCTTGTTGTCCAATCCTCTGCCATTCCCATCGGATCTCTGACCACAACGGCATCTAGACCCTCCGTCATGGAGGTGGACATAACTCCTTCTCAGAAGGTCCCAGATGTTGCCGAGATGGTGGTCATTGCCTGTGATCAGGCAACGCAAGAGAGCACCTCCACCCAAGTGACCTAAGTTGTAGCTAAGGATGCCACCGAAGGAGGAAAGGAGTTGGTGGTGGGAGGCGGATCTTCGGTGACCACGAGCTAGGAGGAGGCCCCTAAACTTATAAGCCCGACAATTGTTCCAAGGTCCTCTGCCACATCTCGTGGTGCAACGCCGACTTCTCCAACATGCGCCCTTGAGGAGCTACTCAAGCAGGCGGAAATCCTCTGTCTAAATATAGTGGCCTTTGGCAAACTATACTCAGAGGCCGCCAATAACCTCAAGATTATTGCCAATGTAAGGTTTTTATGCTTTTGCATTTCACGTATAATATCCCACTGTAGTCCCTAAGGACTTAGATAGAAAACCGTAGGTCTTTTGGTCTCAATGCTCTAAGGTTGACTAAATAAGAAATTTTGTGTTGTATCCCCCAAGTATGTAGTTTGACTGAACAATTCCGACTAGATACATTTAGAGTGGCATACGTAGTGTTTATAAATTTCGATACTTTATCCCCCCAAGCTTCTAGTTGAAATAGAAATAGTTTCGACTAGATTCTTAAAGAAAGACTAAGCATAGGTTTGAGTTTAAAAACTCGTATTGTAGCCCATGAGCTTCTAGGCAGAACCAAATAATTCCAGCTAGATGCTCCAAGTAGACTAAGTATTTTTATTTTTGCAGAATGAAAATGCCCGGAGAGTCTCCGCTAATGAGAAGTTCGCCAAGATGCGCAAGGAGCTTGAAGATGGAAACAGTAAAAACACTTATTTGAAGGAATAGATCACCAACAACAAGAGTCTGTTTTCTTTTCAGTTTCCTTCTTGACTTGGTCTTGTGCCTTCATCTTCCGAATACTCATTATGCTTTGTTATTTTTACGACTTGCAGAAGCTATTGCAAAGGCCAAGGACATTGTCGAGCAATCCAAGCATATCCAGAAGCTCGATAGTGAAGACAAGATCTTGAAGAAGGAGAGGGCTGATACCCTGAAGATGCATGAAGAGGCGCTAGCGACCGTACAGGAATCTGCCAACACGAATATGAACCACCTTAAGGAAGAGAACGCGGTCCTCAAGGAGTAGAAAAAGATTGTCGACGAGAAAAATACTCACAATCTTAAGACATACAAGACTCTCCGAAAGGATCGGGACTCCTTGGTGGAGGTTCTCCAACAATCCTAGAGCAACATCTTTGGTAAGCTTCGTTCGTCTTCCATTTCTATAACTCAGGTACTTTAAGATGATTTGTTGTACTCATGCTCTCAATTTCTTTGTCGGAAATGGAGCTCCCATTGGCCTATCCAACTTGGGTGAGAGCGCTCCTCCGCCAAAAGAGTGCATGGTTCTTGTCGGCAACTTCATCAACACTGCTATCGCCCAGGACAAAGATAATTCCAAGCCCTTAGACATCAACATTAAGGAGGTGGACTCTATCATGAAGTACTCGGAAATCCTCCGCCAAGCCCCTGAGCATATCATAAGCTGTAAATCTTATTATACCCGGGTTGGTGCTAGTATGGCCTTGTCCATGGTCAAAGCTCATTATGACGATGCTGACATCGACATGGTAACCGCTGGTATCCCCGACGTGGATGAGAACAGACATAAAATCGACAACAATGCAATCTGGTCCTCTCTGTAGCGGACCCGAACCTGGCTTGGTTCGAAATCCCTGTGATTATAGTGCTAGTCCCTAGATCGAATAGCTAGCACCCATAGTTTAAGATTTAATATCAAGATACAAAGGTCATATTACATCGCATGATCTAGAATATAAATACTTATTACAATCTCATAGTCATAGGCTATCTTATTACAAAGCAGCGGAATAAAAGTAAAGCATGGAGTCCTTCATCTTCATGTGCCACAGGCAAACATGTTGGACGCAGACTCGTAACCCCTACTAATCAAACATCACTATCATCAAGTAATCCTGCAACATGATAAGTTACAGCCACAAGGGTTAATACTTTGAATGTATTGGAAAGTGTCACTACTATGTGGAAATAAGTTGGAACCTAACAATACATGCATATTTGCATAAGTAGAGTTTAGGCTCATTTGCAGAAAGCAATATGGTTTTATCTTATATTTTTAAAATAGTTTTGATCTTTCAACAACTTTCTGAACTCCTTGGCAAAATCCAAGTGCTTCTAATCCCTTATTGACACCATCAAGTTTTACTTTGAGAAATTGGAATGTCGAGATCTTTCATAGCTTCAGGCGTTAGTTGCTCAGAGTTGTCCGTAACCGGGGACACAGCTAAGTACTTAGAATTTGATCTTCTAAAGAAGTTGTACACTTTACCGACATGACACAATCTCGTCTTGACGCCACCAGTGGGCCGCTGGATAAGTACACACCAAATGGAGTACCGGTAGATCAAGAATGTGACAAAGTCTTTCCATAAAAATCCTCTAAATACATAATGCTAGCATGTCTACCAGGCACCAATGTAAGGATATACTTCCAATACATAATTCTAGTTTACCTGAATAGATACCAATGCAAGGGTCTTCCACTATGTAATTGATTAAGCCAGAGCCCATTTAGCATGTGGTGTACACGGAAGCCACTCTACGAGAAACATGTTCAATCTCTAAGTCCCTGAGTGTTATTCTTCTAGTGCACACACAAAAAAGTTAGCCATAGATATGGTTCCCTTCGTTGCCACCTTATTCACAACTGAGTATCCACATTCCAACCAGGTGATTTATTGAGTACTTGTTTTATTATATAAAACATATCTTTTCCAATAATTCATATAATCATAACATGATATTCCACCCCGAAACTATAGCAGGACTAGGCATACTACAACTTATGATCTTTTCACTAAGTAAAGTCTAAAGGATATCCTATATAGTAAATACCATAGCATAGTATAATATTTTCCTACACATGCATTTCTACCAAAAACTACTACATGTATAGAAAATAATGGGACGTCATGATAGTATCACTTTCCTTAGTAGTTTGGGGCGTTGGTACACTCTTTGCAGTAACACACTTGACAATCAACACAATCTATCAAGCAAAACAACCAACACAAAACAATCACAAGATCAATACTGATGACAACACAAAAATCATGAAAGTATGCAAACATGCAAGATAGCAATTCTTATTGTACAAATTGTTATAACTAGGTTCTGAACATTACTAAGTGATTTCTGAACATTTTATATTTTCAAGATTACAAATGCAACCATTTGTGCAATTGTAGCAATTAGCAATATTTTCTAACACTTGGAAAGGCCATTCTCACTAAATAATTGCCATGGTATTATTTATACTAGAATAAAATTATATTTTGGTCTTAATGTACAAAGGGTTCAATATACAACCATTTTCAAAAGGATTCACATAAAAATAATTTACACAACAATTTCTATACTCGAAATACTCCACAAATGGTTCTATAACAAACGTGATTTTAAACGACTCAAAATACCAAATTATGGCTCCACTGTGTTCTACTCGTTTTTTGTGAATCCATAGACATATTATTTGCTAAATTTGGATATACATAACTAAAGATATGATTTTTACAAGTTTCTATGTTCTTATGTCTAAAAATCCGAAAACATGAATACTTGGTAGATTCTGGTTGGAGGATACCCCTTTGTTTAAGTGACCTATGATGACCTTTATATGAAGATCTAACGGTCCAGGATATATCACCGAAATAACTTAGCTTTATAATTTTACCTTAGCTTTATAATTTTATTCTTTATCATAATCACTCATTTAAGAATACTTTTTTTTATTCATTGCCTTAACTTGAATTTATTTTTCTTCCTATATTTCATAAATTTCATATCATTTTATCTGGAGCTTCGAATAGAGTCGAACTAATTTCTATGGTTTTATAATTTTGCCCTTTATCTTTTTAGCGCACTTAGGAATTCTTTTGTATATTATAAATATGGAATATATCCAAAGTCTCATGTTGTTAAGTGGCCATTTCAACTTTGAGAAGAAAGTTATTTCTCTTAGTTTTAAAATGCAACCATGCATGCTTCATGATTTTGAGGTTTTGATAACATGCAGACAACTTCATAAACAAAATTGTTTTATTTAACTTTTGTTTTGAGGGAGTTATAATAAATAGTCAAAAAAATTGTTCCCTCTTAATTTCCAAGACTTACTTTTCCATTTTGTTTAAGTTTTTCCACATTTCAAAATTTGCAAAATTTTGGGATGTGATAGACTACCACCCTTAAAAGGAATCTCGTCCCGAGATTCGAGAAGGCTAGAAAGAATAGGTTGAGTTTCAGGATAACTAGGGTACTACCACCCTTAAAAGGAAATTTTGTAGGGTTGCATTTGTGCTTGTGTAGCCATTAGTTGTTGCATCTCATTTCCATTGTTGTTGTTTCCTTTGTTTGTCACGATTGTTGGCATGTCTCGAAGGCATCTGTTGGTTTAATAGGGATAAGTAATGATATATATATATAGTTAGATAGATAGATCTAGAGAAGTTCTAACACACACACACAAATCAAGGCAAACAAGTTCAATCAAACAATCAACAAGCAACTAATCACTTAACAACTTATGAGTGTAACTCATGAGTTGATGAAAACAACAAGTTTTCTTGAAATAATCAACCTAGTATAGTCATACCACATGGGTCGGTACGATCCATACACTAACACGATACGGAAATCTTAAATAGCTGGTAGGCAATCTAATGTCTCTTGGGTCACACTATGATAACATCAGTGGGAGCTCTTTTTTGAGTTGGGTAATCATCGGTGAAGTGTCCTGTCTTCCGGCAGCGATGGAAAAACACTTTCGTCATGTCTCGGGTCGTTTTACTTGAAGTGTTGTTGTGGTTGTCTTAAAGTTCCTTCTCTAGACATTCATTGATATTGTGTCCTTTCTTCTTGCATTTGGAGCAAGTGTTATGGATAAGGTTTTCTTCTGTCTTCCTTAGAGCTTGATACATTCCATCCTTGATTTGTTCTTTCACTTGTTGCACTATGAAGTTGAGATGGCACTTGGCAGGAAAGTGGTTGGTTCCTTCACATAGGAAATAAGTAACTTGAGATATGGGGCATTCTTCAACTAGATGGTTGTAATCACAAAAGGGACATTGATCTTGATGTTCCTTAGAGGTGTGGCCTACTTTTCCACATATTTTGCAAGCTCGAGGACTTGTCGCAACTTGTATCTTGAACTTCTTGTTAACACGATCCATCTTAAAGGTCCTTAAAGAAAGCAAAAGGCTCATTTTCTACATGTTTGAAGGAGAAGAGATTCAGTAAAGAATGATCAAGGTATACGAGAAAATCTACTAAGTATAAAATTATAAGTTCATTCCTAACAAGGATCTTTGTCCAAATCCTAGGGTTACGATCCTACAGGCAACACAGTGGTCCGATACCATCTGTAGCGGACCCGAACCCTACTTGGTTCGAAATCCCTGTGATTATAGTGCTAGTCCCTGGATCGAATAGCTAGCACCCACAGTTTAAGATGTAATATCAAGATACAAAGGTCATATTACATCGCATGATCCAGAATATAAATACTTATTACAATCTCATAGCCATAGGCTATCTTATTACAAAGCAGCGGAATAAAAGTAAAGCATGGAGTTCTTCATCTTCATGTGCCACAGGCAAACATGTTGGGTGCAGACTCGTAGCCCTACTCATCAAACATCACTATCATCAAGTAATCATGCAACATTATAAGTTACAGCCGCAAGGGTCAATACTTTGAATGTATTGGAAAGTGTCACTACTATGTGGAAATAAGTTGGAACCTAACAATACATGCATATTGGCTAAGTAGAGTTTAGGCTCAATTGAAGAAAGTAATATGGTTTTATCCTATATTTTTAAAATAGTTTTGATCTTTCAACAAATTTCTGAACTCCTTGGCAAAATCCAAGTCCTTCTAATCCCTTGTTGACACCATCAAGTTTTACTTTGAGAAATTGGAATGTTGATATCTTCCATAGCTTCAGGCCTTAGTTGCTCAGAGTTTTCCGTAACCGGGACACAGCTAAGTACTTAGAATTTGATCTTGTACAGAAGTTGTACACTTAGCGACATGACACAATCTCGTCTTGACGCCACCAGTGGCTACTGGATAAGTACACACCAAATGGAGTACCGGCAGATCGAGAATGTGAGTCTTTCCATAGAAGTACTCCCAATACATAATGCTAGCACGTCTACCAGGCACCAATGTAAGGATATACTTCCAATACATAATTCTAGTTAACCTGAATAGGTACCAATGCAAGTGTCTTCCACTATGTAATTGACTAAGTCAGAGCCTATTTAGCCTGTGGCTGTACACGGATGCCACTGTATGAGAAACATGTCCAATCTCTAAGTCCCTGGGTGGTATTCTTCTAGTGCACATACGGAAAAGATAGCCATAGATATGGTTCCCTTCGTTGCCACCTTATTCACAATTGAGTATCCACATTCCACCCAGGTAATGTCTAGCACCCCATGGTCGCGCGCGTGTGTGGACACGCGTCGCCCTGCCCTCGTGTTATGGGTTGTGGGTAAGTTTGGATGTGTAACAAAAACCCTGATATTTTAAATTCTAAGTCATTCTGTTGAAAACTTAAACTGCTAATAACTTTTGATTACTTTTAAATTTGAATAAAACTTGAATATGAAAAGTGTTTAGATTTTAAATAAGAATCCAACCATATATGCAAATCTTTTCAAAACTAATTCAAACTAGTCAAACCTTTGACTTTGACCCCTTTTAAATAATTTTGACTTAAATAATAATTTAAATTCATAAATTCAAATCAATTGAATAATATATGTTTTTGAATCAGAAAAATGTGAGGAATCTGTTTATGATATTTATAATACCATTTGAACAATTTAAAATTTCGAAATCATTTAATTGTTAATAAATGCCTTTTCTTAATAAATTCATAACTTTAAATCCGTAAATCCGAATTTGGTAAATAATATGTCCAAATCGATCAGCGTGACGAGACCTCTCCAACCAATATATCTATGTTATCATTTGCATCATGCATTAAGAGCAGTTTATAATCAGTACTATTTATGCAATGAAAACATGATAAATAAAATTGGGAACTAATTGTTTCTTATTAATAATGCCTCACGAATGCTATATCATCAATGTGTTATGTCCCTAATACCTTGTAGACATAGTTTGCACCATTAACTTGCCATGTCATGCATCAGTTGTGGTTCTTCGCTCAGTTGTGAGCTTGATGTAATTGTTTTTGTGTCGTAGGGTCACTCTTGTGTTACCGATTCTCTCACTGGATATCCTCGAGCTCTAGGTTAGGCTTATGTCAGATTAAGATCTTGGATTTGTCTAGCCCTGATCCCGGGGGTGTCACATAAAATTACTACTTAGATTTTCCAAAAATAAGACCTATATATTACTTATATATGTATATTCGTGACAATTTAATAGTTTGCCCTTGTGTCGTGGTATTGCCGATAAGTATGCCATGGAGGGGTACTCACAGTGCGTGTTTAGAGAAGTGGGGTAAGGCGAAAGGTTGGCAGAAGGTTGGAGGGTACGAGGTGACACAGATTACCCAGGGTCAGATCCCACGACGGTGGCGGAATCCTACTCCTGCTATAAATCACTATAACGGCAATATGCTGGGTTAGAGGGATTGGTTCGTTTTGCGCGATATGAGTTGATTTATCTGATTGTTCTGCCCTAAAGGCTCCTCTAGGTCCGGCTTATAAAGACACCAGATCCTAGGGTTACAGGGAAAGTCCTAGCCGGATGAGTTACAAAGTCCTACACGATGTACAACTAGTCTAACGTGTCTTGCACTCCAAGGCTCCGGGTACGTCGAGGATTCCACCGTAGCCTTCCTTCATCCGGAATGGGCCTCCCTTCTGGATCCATCTAACTGGTTTGCCCAGCAGGCCATAGGCCCTTCTACCAACTGTGGGCCACCCGGGTTATCCATATTAGAGACATGCAATGGTGATACCCATTTAGCATATCCCTAACAGTAGCCCCCAGAGAACTCTGACATCTTGCGTTGTCTTGCCTCTTCAAGTGTAATGCTCCGTCTAGATGATTGTCGGCAAATTGTCAAGCAATATCTTGTAGTCTTCCCAAGAACACTGTGATGTTCTCCGTCTTCGATATATATGTAAGTCAGAGAATCACTGGGCTTTCCATCGTACGCTTCTCGTAGCCGGACGGGATTCATCCATGTCGGAATCTTCAGATGGGACTGTCACATGCCTATGCCAGTAGAGTGAAGTAGACCATACGTCAGCGACACCTCATAACTCACACATGCATAGAACGTAATCATAGCTGTTTTTCCCGCGCGAAGGATACAAAACATTGACGGTGGCGGTGGGAATGTGGCGAAATTTCCGCGCACGCTCTGTCCACGCATCAATCGTCCGATCAACTTGCACAAATCTTGATGCCGAGTACTATATATTATAATTTTGGTGACTTTTATCTTTTCACCTCATTCTTCCTCGCGTCATCTTCTTCCTCTAGATAAGCCTCTCCTCGAGCTCTTCGCACGCACATAGAAAACCCTAGCTTTTCTCTAATCCATTGGCACCTTCCTTCTACTCCAATGACTAGCAGCAGCAGTGCCCCATCGATGGCAGCGTCGGGTGATGCCACGGCCAAGTTGTCGGGCTCTGTCCATGTCCCTCTGGAGGGCATAGTGGTGCAGCGTTCTGCGGTGGTTGAATCTATCGGCGGCGACCAAAATTCCAGCGGGGTTGGAGCCGCTGGAGGAGGAGGCTGATTCCCACAAAGGGGAGTGGCGCAGCTCGGACATCACCGAAAACGACATCAAGGAAATGCTCGCCAAAGGGTACCTCCCCGTGACGGAGGGCCTAATCTGGCGGGCGGCGCCGGCCGGCGAGGTCGTCCCTTCTCCCCTAGTCGGAGAAAATGTATACCTCAAGGCTCAATTTGTGCGCGGCGTCTTCCTCCCAATCTCTGACTTCTTCATCCAAGTCCTCCAACACGTCTGGGTTCAACCTCAGAACCTTTCTCCTAATAGCATCCTCGCGCTTAGAAACTACGTGGCGCTATGTGAGGGTTGCCTAGGAATTAGGCCTAGGTTAGATCTGTTCATTTACTTCTTCATCATGAAGAGGGAAGCCAGAGTGAGCAAGCAGGAGCTCAGGAACTGCGGGACCATTAGCTTCAAGATCCGGCCTAGCCGGCGGTTCCCCGACATTGTAGGTCACGAATCCTGCAAGAATTGGCACATGACGTAGGCCCAGATATCCCTCTGGACGGCTGAGAAACAACGTACCCGGACTTTTTCGACGGGGACGCCGCTGAAGCCCCGACATGGAGATCCCAAGCCCTCCTCCCCTTCGACGACGAAGCCTCTCGCGCTGTAAGGCATATTGACTGGTTCATAGAGACGGGTCTAGCCGGGTTGGACCTAGCCATGTGCTGGTTCATCAGGCGGATCCATCCTCTGCAGCACCGCGCGAAGATTATGCACCAGTACACCAAGGATTGAAAAGATAGCCTCCGGATCTACGAGGACAACTTCTGCAGTGACTCTGTCAAGCTTCGTCTCAAGTACATAGTCAAGGTGAAGGATCGGAAGCGTGGCTTCACCATCACCTACGACATGTTCGAGGGAGGAAAGTGCCCAGAGGTACTCATTTATTTTCCGTGTATGACATATACTCCAGTTATTCCGTCTTGCATATACCTTTGTATCTAACACTTAGGATTCACTTAGCGGCTAAAGAATCTAGACGAAGGTAGCATGGTTGCCCAAGTCTATGATCCCAAGATGAAGGATGTCACTATCGTGTCCGACGACGAGGTCTCGTTGGTGCGAATGCGGAAGAGCACCACCTCTGACACTGCTGACGGAGGCAAGAAGAAGACGGAGGGTGGAGCCTCCAAGAGATCCACCGCCTCACTGGAGGCGGAGAAAAGAAGGATGACCGGTGTCCCATTGACCAAGGCACCAACCATTGTGTAAGCTTTTTATCATCCGACATCGTCTTTTGCTTATCCTATTCCTATACTTATACTTTTGCATGTTTCAGGAAAAAGGCTTGTATAAGTTTGAAGAAGATCTCCAAAACATCGGGGGTTCTAAAAACATTAAAGAAACATTTGTCCAAGCGTCTCCTGCCATCGCCCCTCCGACTCCGAGCATCCAACCTTCTGCCGTACCAACTGGTTCTCCGGCAAAGGTAGCATCTAAACCTTCCGCCATGGAAGTGGACCCAACTCCTTCTCAGGAGGTCCCAGACGCTACCGCGGAGCCCCACGTTGCTGGCGAACAGGCGACGCAGGAGAGCACGTCCTCTAAAAGTGGATGAAGCTATGGCTAAGGATGCCATTGGTAGCGGTAAGGCGGTGGTGGAAGGCGCAACGTCTGCCATAGGCGGAGTCGTTGCACCCAAGATGCCAACAGAGCTTTCCACGATTGTCTACCTAGTTCTCACACCGAGTAGCTCAACTCTGGCTCCTGGTGCAGTGCCGACTTCTCCTACGTGCGGCCTTGAGGAGCTGCTCAAACAGGCGGAGATCGTCCGTGTAAACACGCTTGCTTTTAGCAAGATATTTTCCGAGAACGCCAGTAACCTCAAGATCATCGCACTTGTAAGTTTTGCATGCCTTTTGCATTTCATATGTAGGGGGTGTTTGTTTGAGCTTCATATGGCTTTCCACTAGAAAAAGCCAGTCAAATTAAACAAACGGGACGGCTGCGTCTTACGCTTCGCCGAAGCCACCGAGCCGAATAGGCAAAATAGGAAAAGCACCTGAAGGGGTGCTTCCCGCAGCTTTGGCTCTCACAACCGAAATGTTATCTGCCTCTGGACAAATCCTTTGAATAAATTACAAGCATACTGCCACTCGTCAGCCTTGAAAATTATCTCTTAAAAATCTATCCGGACCAAAAGAAAAACGAAACGACATCCCCACCCCGACGATGACTCGCTCTAGCATCGCCGGAGCTCCTTCGCGCCCGACCTTCTCCCCGCCACACCTCCTCCCCTTGGGCAGACCTCCTCCCACCGGCGATCTTCTCCCCGCCGAACGCCCGCTGTTCCAGATCGAAGGGACAGCCAAATTGCGTCGTCGCTGTACTGCTCAACCCGCCACCAGCCTCTGGCCCCACTCCCAGCCGGGTCCCGATTGGAAGATCGAAGCGGCGCCGCTCGAGTTCATCTGGTCGCTGACCTGCCATGCTCCTTGGCTGGGCTTGGGTCCCGATTAGTTTATGAAATTTTCTTGCTCGCGTAGTTGTGCTACAGAGATGCTCTTTTGGTCTAGTTGTTCATGTAAATAGAGGAGTACGGTGGTGTCTTGTAGTAATTCATTTGCTTGCTCGTGATGTACCGCTCAATTAAAAAATAGGTAAATATAAGAGGCACTCGTGAATTGTTGCTGATTGTAAATTTATTTGTTATGTGAACAAAAGTTCGCTAACTCGGTTATAATTTATTGACAAATAACCCATCTCCATTAGAAGACTCCCTCCGGCCTATATTAATTGACTCAAATTTCTTTAGATTTTAATGAATCTAGACATTATTTATATAGGTTTATCCAAATTTTGACAAATCAAAGTCAATTAATATGGATCGGAGGGAATAGCTAAAAGAGTATGTAAAAATATATGATGTAGTATTTATAAGTGCATAATAGCATTTCTACTAAATTAGTTAAACTTTGAGGGTATTTTAGACAATTTCACGTCTACAGCCAGACAACCAGATAAGTTACCAAATAGTGAAATTCGCAATAGCAGCTTTTCCTGTATAGCTACACAGCCAGCCACAGTCCAAACAAATAGAGCCGTAGTATTCCACCGTAGCCCCCGAGGATTTAGACGGAAAACATAGGTCTTTGGATCTGAATGCTCTAAGAGTGACTAAGCTAAAAACTTTGCACTGTAGCCCCCAAGTATTTAGTTTTAAGTGAATTGTTCTGACTAGATATTTTTAGAGTAGCATACTCAGTGTTTATAAATTTCAATATTGTATCCCCAAGCTTCTAATTGAAACAGAATGAGTTTCGACTAGATGCTTAAAGAAAGACTAAGCACAGCGTTGAGTTAAAAACTCGTACTCTAGCCCCAAGCCTCTAGGTGGATACTTATCCGGCTAGATGCTCTAAGTAGACTAAGTAACTTTGCTCTTTCTGTAGAATGAGAATACTCGGAGGAATGCCGCCAATGACAAGTTCCACAAGATGCAATGCGGACCTTGAAGCTGAAAAGGGTAAAACTGCCTTCTTGAAGGATCAAATCACTAAGAGCAAGAGTCTGTTTTTCTTTTCAATTTCGCACTCAACTTGTTCTTGTGTCATTAACTTCCGACTACTCATTGTGATTTGTAATTTCTCTGATTTGTAGAAGCTATGGCCAAGGCCAAGGACATTGTCGAGCAATCCAAGCACATACAAGAGTTGGATAGCGAAAACAAGATCCTGAAGGAAGAGAGGGCTGACTCGCTGAAGATGCATGAAGATGCCATGGCTGCCGAGCAAGAATCCGCAAACACGGAAATCAACCGCCTTAAGGAGGAAATTGCAATCCTCAAGGAGCAGAACAAAGTTACCAACGAGCAAAACACTCGCAACCTTGAGGCTTACAATACCCTCCGGAAGGAACGGGATTCCATGGCCGAGATTCTCTAGCAAGCTGAGGATAGCATCTTTGGTAAGCATTCTTTGTCTTGTACTTCTGTAAACCAGGTACTCTGAACTTATTTTGTTGAACTCATGTACTCAAACATTTGGCCAGAAAATGCATCTCCTATTGGTTTGACCAATAATCCTTCTCCGCCAAAGGAATGCATGGTTCTTGCTGGCAACTTCATCAGTATCGCCATCACCCAAGCAAAGGAGATTTCCAAGCCCTTAGTCATCAATATTAAGGCAGTGGACTCTGTCATGAAGTACTTGGAGATCCTGCGCCAAGCCCCTGAGCGTATCGTAAGCTAGAAGGCTTCATGTACCTGGGATGGCGCAAGGATGGCTCTAGCCATGGTCAAGGCCCACTACGAGGATGCCGACATCGACACAGTGACCTCTGGCTTTCCGAACATAGACGATGACGGACAGAAGATCGATCACAGTGCTATCTGGTCTTCACTCACCGGCTATGACACCAGGGTCGCTTAGTTGGTTGATGCAAACACCTTCGTGCCTCTTGAGGTAATCGATGTCGACCAAGCTAGCTCCTCTGAGTCCCTCAAGACTACCGACTTTACTGATTGGCAAGATGCCTCTCTTGCGGCCGACGGCGCTACCTCGAAGTCTCCTGCACTAGAGGAATGAAAACACTATGTAATATTTGTCACCTCTGGATGTTTTGTATGTATGTGGAAAACAATGGGTTTATCTTAAAACGGAAAACTATGGCTATAAGCTTCCTGCTGCTTAAGAACTAATTCCAGCATGTATATATTTTTTGAGCAATTGCTGGCTTATCCATTACTCTAGGTTTTATGCTTGACTTTTCGTGAGTCGGAAGACCCTTAGTCGGAACTATGTGCTCAGATGATGATACCCAATGGCACTGTCAAAAACCTAAGAACAAAATCGCCAACTTTGAGTGCCAAAAGTCACTACTCCAGAATCCACATAAAAACAACAAATAACGTGTAGACCAGAAAACTTAAGCTAACGCCCGTAGGCGGAAATTCACAAGTACAAATGCAAAACTTGCGCATAAAGATTTTATACGATCCAAAAATGAACACTAAAGGAGGTAAAAGACTCAAACATATGAGAGAACGAAAGATCTTTATTTCATTGATCATATAAGAGATACACAGTAGATAGTAAAATATGTTAAGTGTAGAAAGGACGTAGATGTTCTATGTTCCATGGCCGATCAAGCTCCGGGTAGTCATCATCCGGGTCACGTCTCTTACGCTTATGATTCTCGTTTGTCTTATCCTCTAGTTCATAATTGTCAACGTGGTAATAGGAACCATTGAGTACCGCCTTGATTATGATGAACGGTCCTTCCCATGGCGGAGATAGTTTGTGTGACTTCTTCTGCTTAAGTCGGAGCACCAGGCCCCCCGCTTTAAACGAGCGATGCCGAACGTGGACACTATGGTATCTGCGTAGCTTCTGCTGGTAGATGGCAGATCTTTTGCATGCCAATACATGCTCTTCCTCAAGAAGGTCTACATCTAGGCGCCTAGACTCTTCAGCGTCATCCTCGTCGCAGGCGGAAACTCTTGGTGAATCATGGAGGATGTCGGTGGGTAGGATTGCTTCTGCTTCATATACCATGAAATAAGGGGTGTAGCCAGTGGATCTGCTTGGAGTAGTTCGTAGACTCCACAAAACAGATGGAAATTCCTCCGCCCAGGCTCCAGCTGCTCTATGTAGCAGTGCTTCTAGACGTGGCTTTATTCCCTGCAGAATTAATCCATTGGCTCGCTCAACTTGTCCATTGGACTGTGGATGTGCCACAGATGCCAAATCAAGTCGGATGCCCTTCTCCCAACAATAAGCTTCCACTTCTCCGAGTGACAAGTTGCTGCCACTATCGGTGATAATGCTATGTGGGGGACCAAATCTCACCACTAGATCCCGGACAAACCTAAGGGCAGTTGCCCCATCAAGCTTTCTAATGGGTTTAGCTTCTATCTATTTTGTGAATTTATCAACTCCTACTAGCAGATGCGTAAACCCACAAGGTGCCATTTGTAATGGACCAACCATGTCAAGCCCCTAGACTGCAAACGGCCAAGTTATTGGTATGGTTCGCAATTCTTGAGCAGGTACATGTGGTTGTCGGGCATAGTACTGGCATCCCATGCATGTCTCAACCAGCTTGTCGGTGTCCGCCTTCGCGGTCAGCCAGTAGAATCCTTGCCGGAAAGCTTCAGCGACCAACGATCGGGGAAAAGCGTGATTCCCGCAATCTCCGAGATGGATTTCGCGTAGGATTTCAATACCTTCTTGTTGGGAAACACATTTAAGGTATACACCAGTAGTGCTTCTTTTCTAGAGTTGTCCATTGATTATGGTATAGCCCTTTGCTCGACGTACTATTTGCCGACTTTCGACCTTGTCAATGGGAAAAGTTCCATGATGAGATATTCTATGAACGGTTTTGTCCAAGCCGGGGGGACTTTTCTTACTATATAAACAAATGAGTATACTCTATCTGTTGGGGATATGCTATATGGGTATCCTTATAGCATGTCTCCTATCTGGATAACCCGGGTGGACCACAGTTGGTAGCATGGCCCATGGCCTGCTGGGCAGCAAAGTTAGATGGATCCAGAAGGGAGGCCCATGCCGGATAAAGGAAGGCTACGGAGGAGTCACCGACGTACCCGGAGCCTTGGAGTGCAAGACACGCTAGACTAGATGTAAGCAGTGTAGGACTCTGTAACCTGTCCGGCTAGGACTTTTCCCTGTAACCCTAGGACCTTACGACTATATAAGTTGGGCCTATGGGAGCCATTAGGTCAGACAACCTAGTGTCGACTATGACGCACCTCGCACAGCGAACCAATCCCTGTAACTCAGTGTATTGCCCTTATAGTGATTTATAGCAGGAGTAGGATTCCTCCACCGTTGTGGGATCTGAACCTGGGTAAGTTGTGTTACCTCATACCCGTCAACCGTCCTCCTTCCCCCATGTCTCTAAACACACTCTGTGAGGACCCCTCCATGGCATACTCATCGGAAATACCACGATAGTTGGCGCGCACCGTGGGGCAAGAGGCGCTTCAGGATCTTCAGCGGGCGAGGACCAAGATCTTTTTAGGAATTGGCGAAACCGTAGCCATCAGTCATGTTCTCTTCTCCGGCAATGTTCTGATAGTCCCTCCCGATGAGTTCTCGATCCCGGCAAAGACGAACCCTACGCGGTGCTTGATCGTCCCCATCGGAGATATCCACCTCTTCATCGGCAAAACTGACTCGGGCACTAGTTTCCTGGGAGTCGGAGGAGCATCAAGACCCGCACGGACCGCCTATGGGCAAGATATGTTCGCGGAAGGATAGATGTCGGATCTCTCCTTGGAGTTTGCCGGCAAAGATCGGAAAAATTCAAGGCCCACCCAAACCGCCCCTGTGCAGGATATAATGGTGGAAGATCACTTCAAGTCCGCCGGCTTCGTCCGCGCGTCTGGAAAGCAGAGATCCAAGTTTGTCGCCGTGGTTACCATGTTCGATTTGGTGCGTTGCGTTCATAGAGAGGGCGAAAATCCCCGTGATTACCTTGCCATATGGCTCCATATACGGGCCGATCTGGCGCATTACCCCAATGATGATGTCATGTATCACTTTGTGGAAGGACTGGACCAAGGTACGCTTCTCCGGCATTTTCTAATGCGGCAGCAGGCTTCGGGACGTCTCACCTTCAAAATCATGGTGAACACCGTCAACAACTACGTGGAGGCCGAGGAGGCAGCTTAGACAGCGCTTGCACTCATTGACGGAGCCCCTCCGATTGAGCCACCTCCACCACCGCATCCTGCCGCCATCGCTGCAGATGCACCACCACCTCCAGTCATCGTCGCTGCTGCTACACCTCCACACCCCCCCCCCCTGTCATCGAGGAAGCCCCGGCACCCTCCGACTCTATGATTTACGCGCTCTTTGCCGACTTTAGTGCAGACTCGGAGGAAATATATTTTAGCACGGAGGAGCTAGACTCTGCCATGCAGGAGATGGAGGAGTATACGCGCGATGAATAGGCCAACAACACCGTCATGGCCCGAGAGGTGTTCATCACCATTGGGACGGCAATGGATGAAGATCAACCCGGAAGAGCTCTTCCTACAGTGCTGGACAAGGGGAAGGGACCACCTATTGCCACCGACAATGATCGTGCAAAGTACATGCCCCCTCCTCCTAACCCAGTGCAACAGCCGCGGGAACTCGGCACCGGACTGAGCAACAACAACACCACAAACCCGCCGCCTCCGGCATCTACGTCCGTTGCTGCCCAAGTCACTCTAGTTGATAGAGTGATGTACGGCAATCTCCTCATCGACCCTATGACCATGGCTCATATTCACAATGTAGTCTAGCTAGACGAGAAGCGCCAGCAGCTGCTGGAGGAAGCGCAGGTCATCACGGAGCAAGGCGCAAAGCTAGATCGAGATCTGGCCAATGCGCAGACGTCAATAGAGAAAGCTAGAGCAATGGAGGTCGATCACAAGACTCTGCTGCAGCAGCAGAAGGCCAAGAAAGCTCCGGATCGCGTCATCAATGATCCTGGTGTGCGGCGCAACCTAGGATGGGCTCCCTCTAAGCCGGCACAGGCCAAGCCATACATTGACAGTGAAGGCAGGCAGGTGATGCCCACTCCTCTCCTCAACCTTGCCGTCACCAAGTCCCTTCTGGAGCAGGATAGATCACCCGAAGCAGTGGACCAGGTCTATAACCTAGTGGCCAAGGCGGTGAAACAGCAGGAAAAGGCCACCTCTTAGAGGCTCGAGTCTGACCCAGTGCTTTGCCAGTCTAGCCAGCATAAGCCGCCAAGGGACAGATCTCCCCTTGATGTCGGGTCTCAGACGGGTTCGTCAGAACAAAGACGGAGGGATGCGCGCAACAGCAAGGATGCCATCCCCATATCCTCCGACCACGGAGGTAAGGCCCAATCTCGTTGCCCATCGCCATCGTCCCGCTCACCCTGACATCGCGAAGACACCAAGGCTCACCGTCGTACGGATATGCCCCCACCAAGGCAGAGCGACATCGCAATCCGCGACAACACGGAGCAAACCCGTCATGACGGAGAGCGCAATCAAGGACACAAGAGCAGGTTGCGCCATGACCCTGCGCGTCCGACAAGCAACCGTGACAAGCGTGAGGCATCGCAGGAGGGTAACAGCAAGAAAGCTAACCCACCGCCACCTCCGCCTCCATCGCCACCTAGCAGCCACCATGGAGGAGGAGGCCCGCGTCGTTCATGCAGCCCATCCCCTGATGGCAAGAAGAAGAACACGGAGCCATACGATGCGCGTTCACGGATCGATAAGATCCACGAGGCCTGGGAAGGACCATACCTGGGACCACGTTGCTTTGGACCTGCAATACGGTCCGCAACTTACCCCAAAGGTTTCCGGATTGACAAGACCATCAAGCCCTATGGCGGCACCACCAAGCCAGCCACATGGTTGCAGGACTACGGCAACGCAGTGGAGATTGCCAGAGGCAACCCTAACGTCGCTGTCAAGTACCTCCCATTAATGTTGGCAGGTACGGCCCATCAATGGATCGACGACTTGCCGGAGAAATCTATCTACAACTGGCTGGACATGCAAGAAGCGTTCACCAAGAACTTTGAGGGTACATACAAGCGTCTCTGCACTGTGGGCGATCTACAGCGGTGCATGCAAGAGAAAGACGAGACATCTCGCGCCTACCTCTCCCACTGGCTGGATATGAAGAATTCCTGCGCAGGAGTGCACGCTCAGACCGCCATGGCCGCCTTCATCGACGGGTTGGAAAGGGGCACGTTGCTCTGACATAAGCTGAAGCGCTTGCAGGATAATCACCAGCTTGACTTGAACCAGATGATTCAGTTTGCTAGTGAGTTCGCAACTGCCGACGACGACGCTCGTGGCTCCTTGCCGGCAACGGCCGTTCCAACTCAATCTTAGAGGAACAGCAGTACAAAGCGGAAGACCGCTCCAGAAGAAAAGCAATCTACCGACATGGTCGCTATGACTTTTGTAGGACGAGGAGAGGGCGGACAACGTGGCCGAGGAAGGGGAGATGGTCGTGGGCAGCAACGAGGAAGTGAAACCACCTCGGCGCCGCTCCGTGTTCCCCAAAACTACGAGGAGTACCGCGATATGCCATGCCTCGTACACCTCGACGTCAAAGGCAAAGCCACCCATACCAATTGACACTGCAAGTTCGTCAATGACCTCAAGGAAGACCCGGAGTCCGGCTACAAGCCAAGTCGGAAGAACAGACCGTGAGGCAAGGGCAAGGGGAAGAAGAAGGAGGAGGAGTCCAAGGATTCAAGTGACATGGACGAGGACGTTGACCCCAAGCACGCCGCCAAGAGCGACGACAAGGGCAAGAACCCCTTCGCAAAGAAGGCCCTAGTCTACCACACTTTCCTTGGCACCCCCACCGTCCGACAACAGAAGACCTCTCTGAGGATCCTGTTGGCCACCCTCCCCCCAGTTCCCCAGTACCTGAGCTGGTCAGAGGTTCCAATAACTTGGGACAGGACGGACCACCCAGACCTTGTGCCCACGGAGAACCAGTACGCCATGGTCATCAACCCATTGATTGACGGCGTGGAGTTCACCAAGTGCATTGTGGATAGTGGAAGTAGCATCAACATCATGTACCTGGATACACTGCAGAAGATGAACTTGACGGAGGCAAACCTAAGGCAGACCAACACCGTTTTCCACGGCATAGTTCCTGGTCGGGAGGCTCGGTCCCTTGGGTGCATTACACTTCAGGTAGCCTTTGGCGATGTTAATAATTACCGCCAAGAGCGCATGACCTTCGAGGTGGTCCCCTTCAAGAGCGTGTACCACGTCATATTCGGCCGCGACATATTCCACACGTTCATGGCCAAGCCATGCTTCGTCTACAACAAACTCAAGATACCCAGACCAAACGGCATCATCACCGTATCCGGAAGCTTTACCAAGGCAAGGGACTGCGAGATCAACAAAGCAGCCATTGTAGAAGCTGTCCTCTACAGCGAAGAATTCAAAGAAATCCAGAGAAGGTCGATGACTCAGAGATGCCCGCGTTGAAGAAGAAGATCTCCGACTCTGCTCCTGCGTTCAAGGCCGCCATCGAGACCAAGCCGGTGGAACTTGTGGTAGGCGATGCCTCCAAGGTCACCGCCATTGGGACGAACCTGGATCCTAAATAGGAAAGCGCGCTCGTCGAGTTCCTCCATGAGAACAGGGACATCTTTGCCTGGCAACCTGCCGACATGAAAGGTGTACCTAGGGAACTTTCCGAGCACAGCTTCAACATTGATCCAAAATGCAAACCAGTGAAACAACCTCTATGACGCTTTGGAGATGAGAAGAGGCGCGCCATTGGCAAAGAGATAGCTAGGTTACTTAAGGCTAGATTTATCAGAGAAGTCCTTCACACCCAATGGGTGGCCAATCCTGTACTTGTCCCCAAAAAGGGAACCAATGAATTAAGAATGTGCGTTGATTACACCGGCTTGAACAAAGCATGTCCCAAAGATCCATTTGCTTTGCCTCGCATTGACCAAGTAATTGACTCGACGGCTGGCTCGGAACTTTTGTGTTTTCTTGATGCATATTCAGGATACCACCAGATCAAGATGAGGAAGTCAGACCAATTGGCCACTTCGTTCACTACCCCTTACGGCACATTTTTCTATGTCACGATGCCCTTTGGGCTGAAAAACGCAAGTGCTACTTACCAGCGGACAATGCAACGTTGCCTCCAAGACCAAATTGGTCGGAACGTTCACGCCTATGTGGACGATATTGCAGTGATGTCTAAAAAGTCAAACGACTTAATCTCCGACTTAAAAGAAACCTTTGATAATCTCTGGAAATACAACATGATGCTCAACCCCAAGAAGTGCGTCTTCGGGGTTCCAGCTGGCAAATTGTTGGGCTTCATCGTTTCCCAACGTGGAATCGAGGTCAATCCGGAGAAAATCAAGGCCATCTTAAACATAAACCGTCCGACATGCCTAAAGGACATTCAACGACTAGCAGGTTGTGTTGCAGCAGTTAGTCAGTTCGTCAGCCGACTTGGAGAGAAGGCTCTGCCGCTGTACAAGTTGCTGAAGAAGGCGGACAAATTCATGTGGACGGACGAAGCAGATGCAGCATTGAAGCAGCACAAGGAGATTCTTTCCTTAGCGCCCATCCTTGCAGCACCCGAGCCTGGAGAGCCCCTGTTAATTTACATGGTAGCAACCAACCGGGTTATCAGCATCGTCGTCGTGGTAGAGCGGAAGGAACCAGGCTATGAGCACAGAGTTCAACGACCAGTTTACTATGTGAGCGAGGTCTTGACGGAGTCCAAGCAGTGTTACCCGCACTACCAAAAGATAGCTTATGGAGTATTCCTTGCTTCTCGGAAGTTGAAGCATTACTTTCAGGAGCACGCAATCACAGTGGTGAGCAAGACTCCACTGTCCGACATCATCAACAATAGCGATGCTACAGGAAGGGTCGCGAAGTGGGGCATTGAACTTGCCGCCTTCGATATCAACTACAAGAGACGCGACGCTATCAAGTCACAAGCCTTGGCGGATTTTGTTGCATATTGGACGGAGATGCCATACACTACTCCGTTGCCAGAACCAGAGTATTGGGTGATGCACTTTGATGGATCAAAGCTGCTCAATGGCTCGGGGGCTGGTGTATTGCTACGGTCACCAACAGGAGACAAGCTACACTATGTTCTGCAGATCCACTTCGAGGCTACAAACAACATGGCGGAATATGAAGCACTCATTCACGGACTACGTGTAGCCAAGGATATTGGCATCAAGCGCATAGTTTGTTGTGGAGATTCCGACTTGGTTGCCCAGCAGGTGGCTGGCACCTGGAATGCGCGGAACCCTATGATGGCGGCATATCGAGACGAAGTGGACGAGATAGCCAAGAGCTTCTTGGGCTATGAAGTCAAGTATGTGCCTAGGGAGCAAAACGAGGCGGATGATCTGCTGTCTAAGCTTGGATCAGGGCGTAAGCGAATTCCGCCAGGAGTTTTCCTAGAGCATCTACGCACACCATCCGTGAAGGGCGCTGACATCGACAACCCGGATAGAGCTGACTCTTTCGTCAACATGGTGACTAAGGTCCCTCCGGCTTGGAGAAAACCGTTCATGGAATATCTCAAACACGGAACTCTGCCCGACGACGAAGTCGAAAGACGGCAAATAGTACGACGAGCAAAGGGTTATACCATAATCAATGGGCAACTCTATAAAAGGAGCACTACTGGTGTATACCTAAAGTGTGTTTCCCAGCTAGAAGGTATGGAAATCCTACGCGAAATCCATCTCGGAGATTGCGGGCATCACGTCGCTCCTCGATCGTTGGTCGCAAAAGCCTTCCGGCAAGGATTCTACTGGCTGACCGCGAAGGCGGACGCCGACAAGCTGGTTGAGACATGCATGGGATGCCAGTATTATGCCTGACAACCACATGTTCCTGCTGAAGAACTGCAAACAATACAAATAACTTGGCAGTTTGCAGTCTGGGGGCTAGACATGGTGGGACCGTTACAGACGGCACTTTGTGGGTTTACGCATCTACTTGTAGCAGTTGATAAATTCACCAAATGGATAGAAGTTAAACCCATTAGAAAGCTTGATGGGGCAACTGCCCTCAGGTTTGTCTGGGATCTAGTGGTGAATTTGGCCTCCCACATAGCATTATCACCGACAACAGCAGCAATTTATCACTCGGCGAAGTGGAGGCATATTGCTGGGAGAAAGGCATCCGACTTGACCTTGCATCTGTGGCACACCCACAATCCAATGGTTAGGTTGAGCGAGCCAATGGATTAATTCTGCAGGGAATCAAGCCACGTCTTGAGGCACCGCTACATAGAGCAGCTGGAGCCTGGGCGGAAGAATTGCCATCTGTGCTGTGGAGTCTACGAACTACACCCAACAGATCCACCGGCTACACCCCTTATTTCATGGTATATGGAGCAGAAGCCATCCTGCCTTCCGACATCCTTCACGATGCACCAAGAGTTGCCGCCTACGACGAGGATGATGCTGAAAAATCCAGACGCCTGGATGTGGACCTTCTCGAGGAGGAGCGTGTTTTGGCATGCCAAAGATCCGCCATCTACCAGCAGAAGCTATGCAGCTACCATAGTCGCCGCGTTCGGCATCGCTCGTTTAAACAGGGGGATTTGGTGCTCCGACTTAAGCAAAATAAGTCACACAAATTATCCCTGCCATGGAAAGGACCGTTCATGATAAGAAAGGCGCTGCTCAATGGGTCTTACTACCTTGTTGACAATCGTGAACTAAAGGATAGACCCAACGAGTATCATAAGCGTAAGCGACGTGACCCAGATGATGACTACCCGGAGCTTGATCGGCCATGGAACATAGCACAGCTACGTCCTTTTTACACTTAGCATTTTTTATCTAATTGTGTATCTCTTATATGATCAATGAAATAAAGCTCTTTGGTTCACTCATATTTCTGAGTCTTTTACCTCCTTTAGTGTTCATTTTTGGATCATGTAAAACCTTTATGCACAAGCTTTGCATTTGCACTTGTGAAAATTCCGCCTACGGGTGTTAGCTTAAGTTTTCTAGTCTACGCGTTCTTTGTTGTTTTTATGTGGATTCTGGAGTAGTGACTTTTGGCACTTATTGTCGGCGATTTTGTGCTCAGGTTATTGACGGTGCCATTGGGCATCATCACCTAAGCGCATGGTTCCGACAACGAGTCTTCCGACTCACGAAAAGTCAAGCATAAGAACCAAAGTAATGGATAAGCCAGCACTTGCTTAAAAATATATACATGCAGGGAACTAAGTTCTTAAGTAGCAGGAAATTACAACCATTGTTTTCCGCCTTAAGTTACATCATCAAGTTCTTTCCGCGCATACACCAAAGGGGAAACAAATATTACAAAGTGTTTTTCATTCTTTGGGCGTAGGAGACTTGGACGCAGCGTCGTCATCAGCTGGAGAATCACCCTCAACATCGGCACTTTGGTGAGACTCGAAGGAATCTTGGTTGACGCTGTCGATGGTGTTCATGGGAACGAAGACGTTGATATCCACCAACTCGGCAACTCTGGTGTCATAACCCGCGAGTGATGACAAGATGGCTTCGTGATTAATTTCTTTGCCATCATCATCAACATCGGGGATGCAAGAGGTCACCGTGTCGATGTCGGCATCTTCGTAGTGTGCCTTCACCATAGACAACGCCATCCTTGCGCCAGCCCGTGCACATGAAGCTTTCTAGCTTGTGATATGCTCGGGGGCTCGGTGCAGAATCTCCGAGTACTTCTCCACGGAGTCCGAGGCCTTGATGTGTATCTGGAGGGGCTTGGCGATCTCTTTGGCTTGGGTGATGGCGGTGTTGATAAAGTTGCCGGCAAGAACCATGCATTCCTTGGCCGGAGGAGGCGATCTGGTTAAACCCATAGGAGCTGCAAATTCCGACAAGGATCACATGAGTTCAATAATTCAAAGTATCCAGACTGCAGAAATATAAGGCGGAAAAATCTTACTGAAGATGCTGGCATTGGCCTGACAGAGGGTGTCCGCCAGGGATTCTTTCTCTTGCTGGAGGAGCTTATATGCCTCGCCGTGACGATGGTTTTGCTCATCAGCAGCTTGCTTCTGATCTTTTAAGATCGCAAGCTCCTCCTTCAAGCGATTGATTTCCGCGGAGGCGGATTCCTGCAGGGCCTTCATGGAATCCTCATGCATTTTCAACATTTCTTCCCTCTCCTTTTTAAGGATCTTGTTCTCGCTGTCCAGCTGCTGGATGTGCTTGGACTGCTCGACAATATCCTTGGCCTTGGCAACATGTTCTGCAAAGTCGGAGAAAACAAAGTACACAGTGAGTACTCGGAGAATGAAGGCATAAAACCAAGACGGAATGCGCAAAAAAGAAAACAGACTCTTGTTTTTGATGATCTGTTCCTTCAAGATGGCAGTTTTACCCTTTTCGGCTTCAAGACCTGCGCGCATCTTCTGGTACTTGTCGTTGGCCATGCCCCTCTGAGCATTCTCGTTCTGTGGAACAAAGAAAAAAAGTTAAACCGTTGTTTAGTCTACTTGGAGCATCTAGTCAGAATTTTTCTACCTAGACGCTCGAGGGCTACAGCGAGAGTTTTTTAACTTAGCAATATGCTTAGCTTTTCTTTAAGCATCTAGTCGGAGCTAATTCAGTTTTCGATTAGAAGCTTGGGGGCTATAGTATAAAGTTTTCTAACTCGGAATCTGCTTAGCTTTTCTTTAAGCATCTAGTCGGAGCTAATTCAGTTACAACTAGAGGCTTGGGGGCTACAGTATTGAAAATTATGAACACTGCGTATGCTACTCTTAAAGCATCTAGTCAGAATAGTTTGTTCCATCTAAATTCTTGGGGGATACAGTGAGAGTTTTTCTAACTTAGTTACTCTTAGAGCATATAGATGCAAAACCTATGGTTTTCCGTTTACATCCTCGGGGGCTACAGTGGGATACTCATATGAAATGCAAAAGGCAAAGTAAAACTTACAAGTGCAATAATCTTGAGGTTTGTAGCGCTATCGGCTAGCAGCTTGCCAAAGGAGATGTTATTTCCTCGCAAGATATCCGCTTGTTGGAGAAGCTCCTCAATACCGCACGTCAGAGACGACGACACTCCGCCAGGAACCAGAGTTGTGTTCCTCGGCGTGAGCGCCGGATAAACTATCTTCGGGAACTCGAAGGGCTTCTGGGGAGCAGGGGCGCCGTCTTCGGCAGAGGTACCAGCTCCCACTACTGCCTTGCCGCTACCGATGGCATCCTTAGCCGGAGCTTTAGCCATTTGTGGAGCAGTGCTCTCCTGCGTCGCCTGCTCGCCGACAACAGCGAGTTCGGTAGAGGCGCCAGAATCCTCTTCCATGGCGGAAGGGCCTAGTGCCTCCTAGGATTGAGAGCTTGTCAGGGCAGAGGAAGGCTTGACGGCAGGAGTAGCAGGGGCGATGGTGGGGGAGGCGTCGCGATGCAACATATCTTTGATATTTCTAGAAGCTCCCAAAGTTTTGGAGGTCTACTTGAGGCTGGTCGTGGCTTTCTTCCTGAAACGTGCAAAATGCATAAGTACAGGAACAGAACAAACAGATAGACAATGTCGGAGAATGAGAGGCTTACACTAGGGGGTGCTTTGGCAAAAATCCCGGTGGCTTTTCTCTTTTCCGCCTCCAGGGTAGCGGTACTCTTTTTGGAGGCTCCACCCTCCGTCTTCTTCTTCTTGCCTCCGTCGGCAGCGTCAGAGGTGGAGCTCTTCCGCTTTCGCGCCAACGGGACATCGTCGTCGGACACGACCGTGACTTCCTTCATCTTTGGATCATAGATTTGGGCAGCCAGGTTGTCCTCATCTAGATCGCTAAGCTGTTAAGTAAGAAATCACCGTGTTAGATAAGATGATGTTGGCAAGACGGAGAAACTGGAGCATATGTCATACATGGAAAATAAATATCTACCTTTGGGCACTTGCCGTCTACGAACATGTCGTAGGTGATGGTGAAGACACGCTTCTTATCCTTCACCTTGACGATGTCCTTCAGGCGGAGCTTGACGGAGTCGCTCGAGAAGTTATCCACGGAGATCCGAAGGGTATCCCTTCGATCACTGGTATACTCGTGCATGAACTTCGCGTGGTGCTATAGAGGTTGGATTCGCCTGATGAACCAGCACATGGCTAGGTCCAAGCCGGTCAAGCCCGTCTCTACGAACCATTCGATCCGCCTTATTGCGCGAGAAGCGTCGAGGTCGGAGGGAAGGGAGGAATGGGATCTCCATGTGGAAACTTCAGCGGTGGCTCCATCCGCGAAGTCCGGGTACGTCACTTCTCGTCCCGCCAAAGGAATGTCGGGGCCGTAGAAGTACGTTCGCTGCCAGTTTTTGCAGGACTCGTGGTCGACGATGTCGGGGAACCGCCGACCAGGTCGAATCTTGAAGCTTATGGTGCCGCAATTCCTAAGCTCCTCCTTACTATGTCCGGCTTCACGTTTGACAGTGAAGAAGTACACGAACAAGTCTAACCTAGGCCTAATCCCTAGGTAACCCTCACAAAGTGCCGCGAAGTTGCTAAGCACTAAGATGCTATTGGGGGAGAGGTTGTGGGGTTGGACCTTGTAGTGGTTCAAGACGGAGAGAAAGAAGTGGGAGATGGGAAAGGAAACATCGCGTACCAGCTGAGCCTTGAGGTACACCTTTTCTCCGGCTTGGGGAGAAGGTGTCACCTCGCCGGCCGGCGCCGCCCGCTAGGCGAGCCCCTCCGTCACGGGGAGGTAGCCTTCGGCGACCATCTCTTGGATGTCGCGGTCGGTGATGTCCGAGTCGTGCTAGTCACCCTTGTGCGAGTCTGGCTCTTCTTCCAGTGGCTCTAGCGCCGCCAGATTCTGGTCGCCGCCGGTGGTTTCGATCATCGCCGATGCGGGGATGACCAGGCCCTCTGGGGGCATGACATCGGAGCTCGCCGGCTTCACCGCAGCTTCGCTCGATGCCGCCATCGATGGGAAGGAGTTGCTGCTGGCCATGGAGTGTTGGAAGCATGCGACTGACGCAGATGGAAGCTAGGGTTTTCGAGGTTTCTCGTGGAGAGCTCGAGGAGGCGTGTGGCTGGAGGAAGAAGACGATGACGCGAGAGGAATGAGGTAAAAAGTGGAAAGTGTCCCACGGTTACTATTTATCATACTCTGCGTCAAGATTCGTGCAGCTAATCGGATGGTTGCCGCGTAGACGACGTGTTCGTGAACGTGCGCGGTAATTTCGCCACGTCTCCAACCGCCGCCGCCAACGGTTCATATCGCTCGCGTGGGAAAATCGGATATGATTGCGTTCTCTGCATGTGTGAGTTACGAGGCGTCGCTGACCTAAGCCTACGACGTCATAGCTGACACGGGTAGATGAGCCGTCGCATCGAAGATTCTGGCATGGACGGATTTAATCCGACTACGGAAGAGTACGATGGAAGATTCAGCGTTTCTCCGGCTTACAAATCAAAGACAGAGAAAACCTTGCAGGGTTCTTTGGGAGGACTACAAGATGTTGCTTGATGATTTGCCGACATCCATTTAGACGGAGCATTCCACATGAAGAGGCAAGACGGCGCAAGATCTCGGAGTTCTCCGGGGGCTACTGTTGGGGATATGCTATATGGGTATCCTAATAGCATGTCTCTTATCCGACTAACCCGGGTGGCCCATAGTCGGTAGCATGGCCTATGGCCTGCTGGGCGGCCCAGTTAGGTGGATCCAGAAGAGAGGCCTGTGCCGGATAAAGGAAGGCTACGGTGGAGTCACCAGCATACCCGGAGCCTTGGAGTGCAAGATACACAAGACTAGTGATAGACGGTGTAGGACTCTATAACCTGTCCGGCTAGGACTTTTCCCTGTAACCCTAGGACCTGGCGACTATACAAGTCGCGCCTATGGGAGCCTTTAGGGCACAACCTAGTATCGATTCAGACAACCTCGCACAGCGATCCTATCTCTATAACTCGGCGTATTGCCCTTATAGTGATTTATAGCAGGAGTAGGTTTCCACCACCGTTGTGGGATCTGAACCTGGGTAAGCTGTGTTACCTCGTACCCGTCAACCGTCCGCCTTACCCCACGTCTCTAAACACGCACTGTGAGGACCCCTCCATGGCGTACTCGTCGGCAATACCACGACAATGGGCACGAATATGTTAGGGTCGACCAACTCGGCGACTCTGGTTTCAAAACCCGCGAGCAATGCCAAGATAGCCTCGTGATCTATTTTTTGGACTTTGTCGTCTACGTCGGGAATACCAAAGGTCACCATGTCGATGTCGGCATCTTTGTAGTGTGCCTTGACCATTGATAGTGCCATCCTTGCGCCGGCCCGTGTACACGAAGCTTTCCAGCTTGAGATACGCTTGGGGGCTCAGCGCAGAATCTCCGAGAACTTTGCCACAGAGTCCACCGCCTTGATGTTAATCTGGAGGGGCTTGGCTATCTCCTTTGTCTGCTTGATGGCGGTGTTGATAAAGTTTCTGGCAAGGACCATGCATTCCTTTGGCAGAGGAGGCGACTGGGTTAAACCAATAGGAGCTGCAAATTTCTGACAAAGGAACGCATGATTTCAATAACACAAAAGTTCAGAGTATCTAGCTTACAGAAGTACAAGACGGAGAAATACTTACTGAAGATGCTAATCTCAGCCTGCTAGAGAGTTTCCGCCATGGAGTCCCGTTCTTGTCGGAGGATCCTGTACGCGTCCAGATGGCGCTAATTTTGCTCATCGGCAGCTTTCTTCTGCTCTTTCAGGATCGCGATTTCCTCCTTTAAGCGGTTCATCTCCTTGTTGGCGAAGTCCTGCAGGACTTTCATGGAATCCTCGTGCATCTTCAGCATATCCTTCCTCTCCTTCTTGAGGATATTGTTTTCGCTATCCAGCTGTTGAATATGCTTGGATTGCTCAACAATATCCTTAACCTTGGAAATTGCTTCTACAAGTCGAAGAAAGAACAGTGCACAATGAGTTCTCGGAGAATGTTGGCACAAGACTAAGTCAGAATACAAAAATTAAAGGAAAAACAGACGCTTGATCTTGGTGATTTTTTCCTTCAAGAAGGCAGTTTTACCCTTTTCGGCTCAAAGTCCGAGCGCATCTTCTGGTACTTCTCGTTGGCCACGCCCCTCCAAGCATTCTCGTTCTATGGAAAGGAAAAGTTTAATGTTGTTTAGTCTACTTGGAGCATCTAGCCGGATAGGGGGCTACAGTGAGATTTTTTACCTTAGCAATATACTTGGTCTTTCTTTAAGCATCTAGTCGGAACTAATGCAGTTTTCAAGTATAAGCTTGGGGGCTATAGTATAAAGTTTTTAAACTCAGTCATATTCTTAGTCTTTCTTTAAGCATCTAGTTGGAACTAATTTAGTTACAACTAGAAGCTTGGGGGCTACAGTATTGAAATTTATAAACACTGCGTATGCTACTCTAAAAGCATCTAGTTGGAATAATTCATTCAAACTATATGCTTGGGGGCTACAGTGAGAAGTTTTCTAGCTTAGTCACTCTTATAGCATTCAGATGCAAAGACCTATGGTTTTCCATCTAAATCCTCGGGGGCTATAGTGGGATACTCATATGAAATACAAAAGGCAAATAAAACTTACAAGTGCGATGATCTTGAGGTTTGTAGCACTCTCAGCAAGCAACTTGCCAAAGGATAAACTGTTTACTTGCAAGATTTCTTCTTGCCGGAGAAGCTCCTCAACACCGCATGTTGGAGATGTCGGTGTCGCACCAGGAACCACAGCGGAGCTACCCGATGTAAGTACCGGGTAGACTATCTTCGGGAACTCTATGGATTTCTTGGGTGCAGAGGCGCCGCCTTCGGCAGACGTACCACTCTCTACCACCACCTTACCGCTAACGATAGCATCCTTAGCCGGAGCTTCAGCCATTAGGGTTGCGGCACTTTCTTGCGTTGCCTGTTCGCCGACAACGGCAAGCTCCGTGGAGGCGCCTGAGTCCACTTCCATGGCGGAAGGGCCAGATGCATATTTGGCCTGTGAGCTTGTCGGAGCGGACATAGGCTGGACGCTAGGAGTGATAGGGCGATGGCGGGAGATGTGTGGGGAGAAACGTCATGATGCAACATATCCTTAATGTTTCTAGAAGCCCCCAAAGTTTTGGAGGTCTTCTTCAAACTGGTAGTGGCCTTCTTCCTGAAACGTGTGAAAAGTATAAGTACGGGAATAAGACAAGCAATGGACAATGTCGGAGAGAAAGAAGCTTGCACAAGAGGGGGTGCTTTGGCAAAGGGGGTCCCAATAATATTTCTTTTCTCCGCCTCCAAGGCGGCGGTAGTCTTGTTGGAGGCTCCACCCTCCGTCTTCTTCTTCTTCTTGCCTCCGTCAGCAGCGTCAGAGGTGGAGCTCTTCCTCTTTCGTGCCAACGGGACATCGTCGTCGGACACGACGGTGACTTCCTTCATCTTTGGATCATAGATTTGGACAGCCATGTTATCCTCCTCTAGATCGCTGAGCTGTTAAGTGAAAATCCGCAGTGTTAGATGAGATCGTAATGGCTAGACGGAAGAACTGGAGTATATGTCATACACGGAAAATAAACAGGTACCTTTGGGCACTTGCTCTCTTCGAACATGTCATAGGTGATGGTGAAGCCTCGCTTCCTATCCTTCACCTTGACGATGTCCTTGCGGCGGAGCTTGACGGAGTCACTGGAAAAGTTGTCCTCGGAGATGCGGAGGCTATCCTTCCTCTCCTTGGTATACTCATGCATCAACTTCGAGCGGTGCTGCAGAGGCTGGATCCGCCTGACGAACCAACACATGGCCAGGTCCAATCCGGTCAGACCCGTCTCTACGAACCACTCTATCCGCCTTATAGCGCGGGAAGCGTCGATGTCGGAGGGAAGGGAGGCCTGGGATCCCCATGTCGAGGCTTCGGCGGCAGCTGCATCGACAAAGTCCGGGTACGTCACTTCTTGGCCAGCCAGAGGGATATCTGGGCCGTAGAAGTACGTCTGTTTCCAGTTCTTACAGGAATCATGGCCGACGATGTTGGGGAACCGCCAACCAGGCCGGATCTTGAAACTAATAGTGCCACAGTTACTGAGCTCATCCTTGCCGGCTTCGGCTTCCCGCTTGACGGTAAATAAGTAGATAAAGAGATCTAGCCTAGGCCTAATCCCTAAGTAACGCTCACAAAGCGCCGCGTAGTTGCTAAGCGCGAGGATGCTATTGGGGGAAAGGTTCTGAGGCTGTACTCGGTAATGGTTGAGGACGGCTAGGAAGAAATTGGAGATGGGCAGGGAGACGTTGCATACTAGTTGGGCTTTGAGGTACACCTTTTATTCGGCTTGGGGAGAAGGAGTGACCTCGCCGGTCGGTGCCACCCGCCAGGCGAGCCCCTTCGTCGCAGGGAGGTAGACCTCGATGATTAGCTCCTTGATGTCGTAGTCTGTGATATCGGAACCATGCCAGTCGCCCTTGTGGGAGTCGTACTCCTCCTCTAGCAGCTCCAGCGCCGCTGGGTTATGTTCACCGCCGGTGGTTTCGACCACCGCGGATTTGGGGATCACCAGGCCCTCTGGGGGCATGATGATGGTGCTCGCCGGCTTTGCCGCGGCATCGCCTAACACCGTCATGGAAGGGGCAGAACTGTTGCTGGCCATTGGGAGGTTATGGTGGTGCATGGGAAAGGTCGAGGAGCTAGGGTTTTTCCGTGGAGTGCGCGGAGAGCTCGAGGAGGGGCTCGCTGGAGGAAGAAGACGATGTAGAGGAGAATGAGGTGAAAAGTAAAATTTCCACCACTTTTACAATTTATAACCTCCGACATCAAGATTCGTGCAAAACGATCGAATGGTTGACGTGTGCGGGAGTGTGCGCGGAAATTTTGCCACATTGCCAACCGTCGCCGCCAACGGTTCGTATCGCTCACGCGGGAAAAACGGACATGATTGCGTTCTCTGCATGTGTGAGTTACGAGGCGTTGATGACCTATGTCTACGTCACCCTAGCTGTCACTGGCAGATGAACCATCACATCGGAAGATTCTGGCATGGACGGATCCAGTCCGTCTACGGAAGAGTATGATAGAAGATTCAGCAATTCTCCGACTTACAAGTTGAAAACGGAGAAAACCTTGCAAGATTCTTTAGGAGGACTACAAGATGTTGCTTGACGATTTGCCGACATCCATCTAGACGGATCATTCAACATGAAGAGGCAAGACGGTGCAAGATCTCAGAGTTCTCCAGGGGCTACTATTGGGGATATGTTGTATGGGTATCCTCATAGCATGTCTCCTATCCGGATAAACCGGGTGGCCCATAGTTGGTAGCATGGCCCATGGCCTGCTGGGCAGCCCAGTTAGATGGATCCAGAAGGGAGGCGCATGCCGGATAAAGGAAGGCTACGGAGGAGTCACCGACGTACCCGGAGCCTTGGAGTGCAAGACACGCTAGACTAGATGAAAGCAGTGTAGGACTCTGTAACCTTTCCGGCTAGGACTTTTCCCTGTAACCCTAGGACCTGACGACTATATAAGTCGGGCCTATGGGAGCCTTTAGGGCAGACAATCTCAGAGAACCTAGTGTCGACTACGAAGCACCTCGCACAGCGAACCAATCCATGTAACTCGGCGTATTGCCCTTATAGTGATTTATAGCAGGAGTAGGATTCTGCCACCATTGTGGGATCTGAACCTGGGTAAGTTGTGTTACCTCGTACCCGTCAACCGTCTGCCTTCCCCCACGTCTCTAAACACGCACTATGAGGACCCCTCCATGGCGTACTCGTCGGCAGTAACACGACACTATCCGGGTTCTCGGAGTCCGCTCCCTTCACGGATGGTGTCCGTAGATGCTCCAGAAAAACGCCAGGCGAAATTGCTTTGCGCCCTGATCCAAGCTTTGACAGCAGATCAGCCACCTCATTGTCCTCCCTTTTGACATACTTGACTTCATAGCCTTCGAAGTACTTGGCTATCTCTTCCACTTTGTCTCGATAAGCCGCCATCATAGGGTTCCGCGCGTTCTAGGTGCCAGCCACCTAATGGGCAACCAAGTCGGAATCTCCACAACAAACTATGCGCTTGATGCCAATATCCTTGGCTATGCGAAGTCCGTGAGTGAGTGCTTCATACTCTGCCATGTTATTTGTAGCCTCAAAGTGGATCTGCAAGACGTAGTGCAGTTTTTCCCCTTTTGGTGACTATAGTAGTACACCAGCCCTCGAGCCATTAAGTAGCTTTGATCCATCAAAGTGCATCACCCCATATTATAGCTCTGCTACAGGGGTAGCATATGGCATCTCCGTCCAATCTGCGATGAAATCTGCCAAGACTTGTGATTTGATAGCGTCGCGTCTCTTGTAGGTGATCTCGAAAGCGGCAAGCTCAATGCCCGACTTCACGACCCGTCCCGTAGCGTCCCTGTTGTTGATGATGTCGGAGAGTGGAGCTTTGCTCACTAATGTGATAGGGTGCTCCTAGAAGTAGTGTCTTACCTTCCGAGAAGCAAGGAACAGTCCATAAGCTAGCTTTTGGTAGTGTAGGTACTGCTGCTTGGACTCCGACAAGACCTCGCATACATAGTAAACTGGTCGTTGTACTCCGTACTCATGTGTTGGTTCTTTCCTCTCCATCATGACGACGATGCTGATAACCTGGTTTAAACGGATCCTTCGAACACGCTTTGTTTAAGACGGTGTAATCAACGCACATTCTTAATTATTTGGTTCCTTTTTGGGGACAAGTATAGGATTGGCCACCCATCGGGTGTGAAGGACTTCTTGGATAAAACTAGTCTTAAGTAACCTATCTATCTCTTTGCCTATGGCGCATCTCTTCTCGTCTCCGAAGCGTCATAGAGGTTGTTTCATCGGTTTGCATTTTGGATCAATATTCAAGATATGCTCGGCAAGTTCCCTAGGTAGACCTTTCATGTCGGCAGGTTGCCATTCAAAGATTTCCCTATTCTCACGGAGGAACTCGACGAGCGTGCTTTCCTATTTAGGGTCTAGGTTCGTCCCAATGGTGGTGACCTTGGAGGCATCGCCTACCACAAGTTACACCGACTTGGTTTCAATGGCGGCCTTGAATGCACGATCGGAGTCAGAAATCTGCTTCTTCGATGCTGGCATCTCCGAGGCATCGACCTTGCTCTGAATCTCCTTGAATTCTTCGTTGTAGAGGACAACTTCTGCAGAGGCTGCTTCTCCAATCTCGCAGTCCCTTGCCTTTGAAAAGCTTCTGGATACGGTGATGACACCGTTTGGTCCGGGTATCTTGAGTTTGTTGTAGACGAACCATGGTTTGGTCCGAATATGACGTGGTACATGCTCTTGAAGGGGACCACTTCAAAGGTCATGTGTTCTTGGCGGTAATTGTTAACATCGCCAAAAGCGACTGGAAGCGTGATGCACCCTAGGGACCGAGCCTCCTGACCAGGAACTACGACATGGAACATGGTGCTAGTCCGCCTTAGGTTGGTCTCCGTTAAGTTCATCTTGTGCAGTGTATCCAGGTACAAGATATTGATGCTGCTTCCACTATACACCATGCATTTGGTGAACTCGTTGTCGTCAATCAAAGGGTTGATGACCATGGCACATTGGTTCTCCGTTGGAACGAGGTCTGGGTGATCCTTCCTGTCCCAAGTGATTGGAACTTCTGACCAGCGCAGGTACTGGGGAACTAGGGGTAGGGTGGCCATCAGTATCCTCAGTGAGGTTTTCTTTGCCTGGATAGTTGGGGTACCAACAAAAGTGTGGTAGACAGGGACCTTCTTCTCGAAGGGGTTCTTGCCTTTGCCATCGCCCTTGTCGGCGTGCTTGGGGTCAACGTCCTCGTCCATGTCACTTGGATCCTTGGACTCCTCTTCTTCTTCCCTTTGCCCTTGCTTCGCGGTCAGTTCTTCCGGCTTCGTTTATAGCCAAACTCCGGGTCTTCTTTGAGATCGTTGACGAACTTGCAATGGCGCTTGGTGTGGGTGGATTTGCTGTTGGCATCAAGGTGTACAAGGCATGGCATATCACGGTGTTGCTCGTACGTTTGGGGAACGCGGGGAGCTGCCGGGGTAGTTTCGCTACCTTGTTGCTACCCACGACCAACCCACCGTCCTCGGCCACGCTGTCTGCCATCACCCCTTCCTGCAAACGTCATTGCGACCATGTCGAAGGTTGTCTTTTCTTCGAGCGGACTCTTCCGTTTAGTGTTGTTGTTCCTCTTAGCTTGGTTTGGAATGGCGATTGCTGGCAAGGAGCCGTAAGCATCATCGTTGGCAGCCGCGAACTCACTAGTCAATGAGATTATCTGATTGAGATATAGCATGTGATTGTCCTATAGGCACTTCAACTTATGTCGGAGCAACATACCTATTTCCAAACCATCAATGTAGGCGGCCATAGCATTCTGATCGTGCACTCCTGCGCAAGAATTTTTCATGTCCAGCCAGCGGGAGAGGTAGGCCCGAGATGTCTCGTCTTTCTCTTGCACGCACCGTTGTAGATCGCCAACAGTGCAGGGATGCTTGTACGTACCCTCGAAGTTTTTGGTGAACGCTTCTTCCATGTCCAACCAGTTGCATATGGACTTCTCCGTCAAGTCGTCGATCCATTGGCAGGCCATGCCCGTCAACATCAGTGGGAGGTACTTGACGGTAACGTTGGGGTTTCCCCCGGCGATCTCCACCACGTTGTTGTAATCCTGCAACCATGTAGCTGGCTTGGCGGTGCCATTGTAGGCTTGATCGTCTCGTCTATCCGAAAACCCTTGGGGTAAGTTGCGGTTCATATCATAGGTCCAAAGCAACATGGTCCCAAGTACTGTCCTTCCTGGGCCTCGTGAATCTTGTCCAAGCGTGAACGTGCATCGTATGGCTCCGGGCTTGCTTTTTTCTTCTTGCCATCAGGGAAGGGCTGCGTGAGCGACGCGGCCCTCCTCCGTCATGGTGGCTGCTAGGTGGTGACGAAGGCAGAGGTGGCGGTGGGTTGTCCTTCTTGCTGTTACCCTCCTGCGAATCCTCCCGTCTATCGTGATTGCTTGTTGGACACGGAGGGTCATGGTGTGACCTGATCTTGTGTCCTTGATGGCCATTGCGCTCCCCGCCATGACGAGGATGCTCCGCGTTGTTGCGAATGATGATGCCGCCCTGACGGCGTCTTGGCGGAGGCATGCTCATACGGTGGTGAGATTTTGGGTCTTCGTGATGTCGGGGGGACCGGGGCAGTGGAGATGGACGACGAGGATGAGCCCTGCCTCCGTGGTCGGAGGATATGGGGATAGCATCCTTCCTGTTGCAAGCGTCCCTCCGTCTTCGTTCTGATGAACCTGTCTGGGACCCAACATCCTAAGGAGATCTCTCCCTTGGCGCCTTAGGATTGCTAGACAGGCAATATGCTGGGTCAGACTCAAGCCTCTGAGAGGTGTCCTTTTCCTGCTGTTTAACATCCTTGGCTACAAGGTCATAGACCTGTTCCACAGCCGCGAGTGATCTATCCTGCTCTAGTAGGGTCTTGGCGATGGCCAGGTTGAGGATAGGACTGGGCATGACCTGCCTGCCCTCACTATCAATGTATGGCTTGGCCTGTGGCGGCTTCAAGGGATCCCATCCTAGGTTGCGTCGTACGCGAGGATCGCTGACAACGTGAGCCGGAGCTTTCCTAGACTTCTGCTGCTTGAGCAAAGTCTTGTACTCGGCTTCCATGGCCATAGCTGCCTCAATTGATTTCAGCGCCTTGGCCAGATCTCGATCTAGCTTTGCGCCTTGCTCCGCAATGGCCTGCGCTTCCTCCATTAACTACTAGCGCTTCTCATCGAGCTAGACTACATTCTGAATATGGGCCACTGATACGTCCAATTTGCATGACCATTCTATATCATAATTTGCCTCTATTCATTGATATATTCCTTATTAAGAGGTGTTACTTATGTATTTTCATCTGTTTTTGCATGTTGGATGATTCTTGGAGGATGAATTGCCGGAGTCAGGATTCTGATGGAAAAGTGGTGTTTTGATGCAATTTCGCAAAGATCAGAAAAATACCAGAAAAACTACAGAAAATTATATTTTCCCAGAAGACGAAGGATGCTAGAAGGGGAGGCAGAGTTGGGCCACAAGGGGCCCCCACACCCCCCAGGCATGGGCCACCCTGGGCCGCGCCTATAGGGGGTGTGGCCACCCTGGCCCACCTCTGGCTCTGCCCTCTTGCCTATATCTTCTCCTCGAAAACCTAAAGTCAGGGATGGACCATAGAAATATTCCGCCGCCTCTGTGGGGCGGAACTACAAACAGAGAAAGAGCTCTCCGGCAGACAGATTTCTGCTAGGGAAATTCCTTCTCGGAGAGGGGAGATCATCGCCATTAACACCATCATCAAGCTAGACTTCATCGGGATCATCATCATCATCCACACCACCATCTCCACCAGCACCATCATCACCACTCCATCCCGCTATAACAATTGTGTTGAATCTTGCATAGTTCTTAGGGGAAACTTTCCCGGTGTCGATTACTATTGTAGCTGATGCTTGTGAGTGGAACCATTGAATTGTTGTTTATGTTTAGATTGTTATCCATCATTATATCATCTCTGATATTGATCCATATGATGTCTCGTGAGTAGTTCGTTTAGTTCTTGGGGACATGGGAGAAGTCAAGTTGTTAGTAGTGGAATTGTGTTGAGGTATTATTCAATGGTTTAATATTTAGTTTGTGGTGCTATTCTTCTAGTGGTGTCATGTGAACGTCGACTACATGATACTTCACCATTTATGGGCCTAGGTGAATGCATTTCGTATTTGGCTACTAATTGTGGGATTGCCGAAGTGACAGAAACCGGAACCCCCGTTAGGAAACCTTTGCACAAGGGAGTGTAGGATCTCAGAATTTAAGGTTGTGGTTAGGTTTTTATCTTAATTTATTCTTGTAGTTGCGTATGCTTGCAAGGGGTTTAATCACAAGTATGTATTAGTCCAAGTAAGGTTGGTACATTAGCACAGGTTCAACCACACAACACTTATCAAACCAAAGAATATTAATCAACTATATGAAACGAAAGCACTTAACAGTATTCCCATGTGTCATCGAGAACGTTTGGTCCTCATAAGTATTACAACCGGCTTGTCCTTTGCTAAGAAAGGATTGGGCCACTTGCTGCAATTATTTCTTGTCTTTATTTACTTGCACTTTATTTCCTTGCTTTATCAAAAACCCCTAAAAATCTGTTTGCTAAGTATTTATAGAGATTTCCTGCTCCAAACCACTAGTCAACACCTTCTGCTCCTTGTTGGGATCGACACTCCTATTTATCGAAAGTACTGTGATACACCACCTATACTTATGGGTCATCAAGACTATTTCCTGGCGCCGTTGCCGGGGAGTGAAGCGCTATTGAAGAGTGGAACTGGTAAAGGAAACTTCTACTATGAGTAATGCTTTTTATTTATGTTTGTTACTTTGCTTCCAATATGTATAACCCACTTGGTTTCCTGTTTGGGAAAACTACCACCACTGTTAGGTTAGTAGGTGAACCACCACCTGTTGAGATAGATCCTTTTAAGATACCTACAAGAATTGTTGATCGTGTTATGGATAATTATTATTTTGGGGATAGAACTGTCCATCCTAGTGATCACTTGCTTTTTATCCATGAATTATGCGGGTTGTTTAAGTGTGCAGGTATCACAACTGAGCAGGTGAAGAAGAAGTTACTCTCTATATCTTTGAAAGGAAGAGCTGAATAATGGTATAAGCTGCTGAAGAATGGACAATCCATGGAATGGGAGGAAATATTACCTCTCTTGTATTCTAAATTCTATCCTCCTAGTGAGATTCATAAGGATAGAAATCTAATATATAAATTTGGCCTAGTGATGGAGAGAGTCCAGCCCAAGCTTGGGGGAGGTTGAAGTTACTAATGCTTAAATGCCCTATTCATGAACTCCCTAATAATATTATTATCAATAACTTTTATGCAAGGCTTTCTCTTCATGATAAAGATTTATTAGATGCTTCTTGTGCTAGAACATTCACACGTATGAAGGAAGAAGCTAAATGGGATCTTCCAGACCGCATTCAAGGGAATATTAAAGCATGGGAGAATGATAAAGGAAGAAAGTCAGGTATAAATTATGATTATGAATGCATTAAATATTTTATGGGAATGATGACTTTCATGATTTTAGTACTGAGTATGGTCTTGATTCTCAAAGTATTGCCAATTGTTTTAAGACTTTTGCCTCTTATATAGAAATTCCTAAAAAGAAGTGGAACAAGTACCATGCACCTTATAAAGATGTTGTTAATCATGTTCCTGTTAGAAGCACTGAAGTTTGTACTATTGATCATATTTTGCCTGAACCTTATGTTGAGAAAACACCTTTCCCAGCTAAGGTAAAGGAGCATTCTATGATAATTAGTGTGGTTAGCAAAAGTACAAAGAAAACTATGAAACCTGATGAGCAAATAAATATTGAACCTGTGGTATCCATTGTGAAAGACCTCGTCACTAAAAATGTAGAAGATGGGCACATTATCTTTTGTGAAGATGCTTCTAATATCGTCTCTCATCCTAGTAAAGCTAGAAAAGCTAGTGTCCCTATGCTTTCTGTTAGAATTGGTGATCATTGCTATTATGGTTTATGTGATATTGGTGCTAGTTCTAGTGCTATTCCTTACGATCTTTACAGAGAAATTATGCATGAAATTGGTCCTCGTGATCTTGAGGACATTGATGTGGTTATTCATGTTGCTAATAAGGAAACCATTTTCCCTATTGGCATTTTAAGAGATGTGGAAGTCCTTTGAGGTAAGATTAAGTATCCTGATGATTTTCTAGTGCTTGGTTCAGCAACTAGTAAAACTTGTCCTATCATTTTTGGTAGACCCTTTCTAAACACTTGTAGATGTATTATAGATTGTAAAAAGGAGAAATTTTTAAATAAGTTTGATGGAGATTCTTATGAGTTTAACTTTTCCAAATTTGCTAAAGATCCTTATGACAATAATATGCCTAATGAAGATTTTAGGGTGGAACAACTTGCTTCTATTGATCCAGTTTATGACCTTAGATCTCTTTTTGATGATTGTAAGTATGATCCTTCTGATGATAAAGTTGTTTCTTGTGATAGTTATATTGTCAACTTTATTCAAAGTTCTACTGAAAGTTATTATGAGAGAGGTAAACATGGTTTTATGCATCTCAATAATATTAAGTTCCCCGCTTTATGTTGAAATCTTTGAAGTTACATTTGTTTTGTCTTCCTATGCTAGTGTCCTTTTGTTCCAATAATTTGTTTTATCATGAGACTCCCTTGCATAGGAAGTGGGTTAGACTAAAATGTGTTGAATATTTGCTTCTTGATGCTCTTTTTCACATAAAAACCATATCTCCTATGTGAGCATCTTTGAAATTGTCAAGCATAACTTAAAGGCTACTTCTTGGGAGATAACCCAATAGTTTTATTGAGTCTTGGAAGTTATTACTTGTAATAACCTCTCCTTATCATTTTTTGGTTTTTGTGTCAAGATCAACCACTTTTGAGAAGTAAAGGAGTTGTGAAAAGTTGTTGTCCTGAGACAGATTTTTGTGCTGCATTGTGAAAATTCGTGAAGGAGCTCATTATTTCAGATGGAGCTGTAATTTTCTGTGCTTATGCCCCAAGTTGTTGTCTAACTTTCATTAGTTTTGTACTTTTTGATTTAGCAACAGAAGTTTTTCAAAAAAATCAATCTTTACCTGCTGGTCTGTTTTGACAGATTTCTACCATCATTTGCATTTGCCTCTTATATTGATTTCCTTTCAGTTTATTTTGGGCTTTTGAAAGGAGTTCCTTCAGTAGCTTTTGTCTTGATGGATTTCAGTTGAATTTTGAACCCAAAGGTTTATTATTTTTGCATACACTAATGTTGCTAATAAAGATTGTGTGAGTCTTTGTATGGAAGGAATTTTCACGTGTTGGAGAGAAGGAATCTACAGAGTCCATCTTTGAATAGGTAAAAGTGGTGAAAACGGAAGGTTCGCGAAAAACCTTTTTCTTTATATTTTTTATGTTTTTATTACATATGGAACGTTACGAGACGAAACAGAGGAGGAAACGGAGCCCAGGTGGGCCACACCCACCAGTCGTGCGGGCCCCAGCTGGCCGCGCCACCAGGGGGTGTGAGCCCCCTGGAGTCCATCTCCGCCCCGTTTTTGCACAATACCTTCCTTATATAGTGAAACTTCATAATATATAACCCCCCGGATCCCCCGAGGTTCGTATATCGTGTTCTCATCGTGTTTTAGTTTCGATCTGTTTCTGTCATAAAATATTCTCAAGTTTAGAGGCAGCATGGTCTCCGCCGATGACAAGGGCAAGAAGCTCGTGGAAGATGATCTTCAAAACCCCAAGGAGGAAGAGATCTTGGTTGGGGATGAAGAGGACGAGCATCTGGACACCCGTGCTACTGTTGCAAGCATTGGAGTGGTGGCAAAACCTATCAAGCTCAGAAGGGCAGCACATATGTCTACAGGAGGGCAACATCCGCGACATTGCCTCGCTCCACGTTCACTTCCTCCACGTACCAAGAACCCTTTCCATACTCTTATAGATGAGCAACAATTCCAAAAGGTGACAATAGGGAAGTTGCCCTCTAGTTGGGATATGCCTCGTTCTAACCATGCAGGGAAGGAACACTCTAAGAAGGAAGAGTGGGGAAAGAATAACAAGGACTAGGATTCTTGGTCTAACATGATCATGAACTGCATTGAGAATAATTCGGAGTTGATTCGTAATCTAACCTTTGAGATAGAGGACTTGAGGAAGCTGGTTGAAAAGCTCATCAAGGGAACACCACCACCACCGAAGGAGTAATTCGTCATCAGGTTTTGGCATCCCCTTGTCTTGTTCCAAGCTTGGGGCAGTGTCGCGGTGTCACATCATTATCTTTTATCTTTTTACCTTTTTAGTAGATTCGTATCTTGGATAGAGAAGTTTTTATATAGGTTGGTTTGCACTATGGAAGTATCTCTCCTTTAGTTGGTTATCTATGTATCCCTTGGTGTGAGTGCCTTTATGGAATATTAATGAGAAGTTTCATCTTTTACCTTTTTGCACTTCTTATTTTAGTTTGCAATATCTATTATATGATTGATCTTGTTGATTAGTATTGGTATCACTTTGGGAGCATCAAGTGAATCTAAATTGGTTTTGGCAAACCGAGCTCTGGTCAGTAGCAACACTTTTTGAGGTTTGAAAAGAAAAGAGAAAAGCACTTACAAGTATTTTATATCGTTTTTTCTTTCTTGATTGGCTCATAAGCTTAGTATTCTTTATTTAAGATCTTTTGTGTCTTCAAGGAAGATTGCATGTTTGACTTTATCACTTGTATGTTTGCTTGTTTCCTTCAACTCTTTTGCTTGCTATCCAGCCTTGCTAGCCAAAAACCTGTACTGAGAAGGAATACTTCTCATGCATACAATCCTTTAAACCAATACCTGTGCCATTTGTGTCCACCATATCTACCCATTAGCATTATTTCTATTCCAAGTAAATTCTCAAGCTTCATCTATCTTTCAAATTAAAAATTCTTTTGTTATGTGAAAACTAGTTAGTAAAGCTCTCACGAACTTGATGGCACACCTTATTTTCTTGCCCCTAAAAAACTTGAACCATTGTGTCATCGAAGTTGTATATGCTTGCACCTATGGGATTAGCAGAATCGTGCTGTCACGGGGAATGCTTTCAACACCTGTAAATATCTACCTAGTTGATATCATGCTCTTTTGTTTGCGGATGTCGTTGGTGTGAAATAAAAGGGGAGCTTGTAAGTCCATGGAGTTATGTATGTGTGTTAGATAAATGCCTAGTCCGCTAGCCTAAGCCATGCCTAATCATGGTGGAAACTTGCAGCATCACCATAGTGATAAATCTACGAAGCTTTCTTCCTAAAAAGAGACATATTGAAAAGAGGAAAGAGAGAGAGAAAAAAAGGACCATTTTACCATGGTAAATAAGAGATTGCTGAGATGCTCATTGTCTTCTCGCCTTGTCATTTTGATATGGGATAGCTCCTGTATCATGTGCAAGGGGTACCCTGTTGGCGGTTCTCTATGATACACATGTACTTACTATGACAAGAACTTATCGGTAACTAAAGTTGAGTAGCATGAGGAGCGGCCCTCGTACTCAAGGGACATGAGATTGCCAACTTATATTTCGTCAAGCATATACTCCATCCTTTTTCACGTTTAAATTTTTAGTTTATTTATAATTTTTAAATTTTTAGTTTATTTTCTAGAATTTATTTAAGTTCAGAGGAATTTTGGTCTTTTATTAATGATTAAAACTTTCTTTAGGTTGTTGGGCTTATTGGGCCATTTTGGCCCAAGTGACCAGGTCCAAACGGCTTCCCCGAAGGGTTGGCTCTCTTAGCCCACTCTCCCCGCCTTATCTCTCGTCCTCCTCTCTCCTTCTTCCTCGACCCCGTGGTCGCCGATACCACCGTCGGGCGATTGACACCGCCGTGGTCCTCTCCGGCCGTCGCCGTGGTGCATGGCGTGGTTGCTGACCCCGCCCCTTCGTCTAGTCCATTTCAATTTTGATTTGGGGCTCTTCTGTGGCCAGACCGGCTCCGTCCCGAACCCTAGGGTTTGGGGTGGTTCTGGTGCTGGTGCTGGCGCCGTGCCCGTGGTGCTGCGGTGGTGATGCTTACCCTCGAACGTTAATGTGGTCGCCGCCTCGGTGCGGGTTGCAGCGCCCCTTGGGGTGCTCCCCGTGCCGCCGTGCTCGTCGACCTCTTCTGATTCCTCTTCTCGACCATACCTATAATCTCCAGTAAGTTGCTTCTTCTTCCCACTTGTGCTTTGTACTCTGCCACCTTGTCCTGTGTGTTTCTAGTGGCTACCCCTGATTAGGGTTTATCCCTCTGTGAATTGGAACTAGTAGTGATGATCATGTTGATTATTGTTCACAGTTAATTCTTATGATGCTAGTGGCTTTATTGGTCTGATTCCAATTGATAATTGGATATGGTTTAGTTGATACTACTACTGTGGGATTATTACTTTTGGATGATGTTGATCTGGGAACTTTCTACTATCAAAATATTAGTACTAACAGTAGTTCTGTCCGTGATTGTTTACTGCTTCTATATTTGTTGGCTTGTATGGTGATATACAGACTGAAATTAATAATTATATACTAGTGATGTTTTGTAGATGTATAGATAAGCTTGATGTTGATTTCTGGCATTTGATCCTAGAAAAATGATAGTTAGTGGCTTGCCATTTAATTTGTGAAGGCTAAATAATGATTTTTCTTGGCTTTTAGAACTTGTCCTTGCGACGCCATCATAGAGTGGCACACAAGTGGTTGGTTCTATTGCTGAACTTACTCTGCTAGTGCTTGAAATTGGTAAATGTCAAAGATAGGTTAAAACTTCATTTAAACCTCTCTGCCTATGATGTTGGTCTGAGGCATAGTAACTAGTTTCCTAATTTGTTGTCCCTTATAGAAATGTTCAGGTAGTGATACCAGTTACTAATTTTTTAGTCAAAGTTGGGAAAATGATTGGTATGCTTCTTAAGTTATATGGGTCCATAAGATCTAGAAATTCTAAGGTGCTACTCTTTTTTAAGAGATGTGCCTAGAATTCCAAATCTTGGCTATATTTATTCTTGGAATACAAGATATGGCTTTATAGCCAGGATCAATGAGGTTGTTCTGAGATCCTTGTTGGATCTGTAAAGTTTCCTTAGCTTTTTGGTGTTTGAGATCTTCTATGATGGATTCACCTCAATTGGGTGTTTTTTGAGAAGTTAAATATGGAACAACAAATGGATGTCTCTATATATATGATAAACATATCTTGTGTGGATTTTATATAACTCACCACAACAGTTGGTTTTTGTTGTGGTTGCTGGTTGATCAGGTGACTTGATCTTGTTGTATTATGCTGCTGGCCTGATCTTGTTCTTCTCCTGATGCTGCTCCTACTACTTCCAGCTCCTGGAGCTTGTCCTTGATCTTGCTATCCACCTTCTGGTTCATGTTATCTTGGCCTTGACCTTGCTATCCACCTGATCCACCCCCTGTAACATCCCAAAAATATTAAACTTGGATCATCAAACTCTAATCATCAAAATTAGGGTTAACAAAAACTTTCCCAACTAAAAATATGAAAGAATTCATATGTGTGTGTATTCAAAATTTGGATTCTTTTGAATTGCCATGGTTCTTTGTTTCTTTGCTTGTAAAATGATTCTTAGGTGAAATAAACATCATCTAAACAATCCCCAAACTTTTCCGAAAGACAAACAACTCAAAATAAACAAATGAAGTGAATGGTCATTTTTGCCAAATTAACTCTCATGCCTACTTTGGCTATCCCTAGTTTTCAAAACTCAACAGAAACATTTGTGGATCTTTGCACCCCTTGTTAGTACTCATAATAAGGTACCAAGGCCCACTTTGTGATCATCCAAAAACATTCAAATGCTAAGTTTAAATGACAGTTTAAAATTGAATCTATCTCATATGGAAAGGTCCCACTATTTCAACAACCACTCAAACAAGCTCAATTTTCAAAACCCAAGCACCCACAGAATCCTCAACACATTCCTAGCACAACCACCAAAAATCTTTTCAAAATTCAAAGTAAGTTTCTTGCGGCCATTTCATTAAACAGCTTGCAGATTCAAATCAAACAAATCACAAACACTATTGTGTGTAGTAAATTGGGCCTAACTTGTTCCCTCTCTGGTTGCAACTAGTCTTTAGTAGATCATCTAGCTCTAAACATCTAGCACCACTGTGATCTTGCCTTGCCATTAATGGTGAGCAGGCCGAGCCTCACCATGCCACCCCATTGTCGCCGGCCAGATAGAAGCCACCCTAGCCTTGTCAACCTTGTCTGGGAGGAAGCCAGCACCTCACCACCGCCCACTGTCCCCTCCCCAATCCAGTGCAAGCCGTGGACCGCCAGGAACGCCACGCGCCCAGTGCCACTACGACATGTCGAGCCCGCCCCAGAGCGCCGCACCTGGCACGCATGCACACGCCGCCCTTTGACCGTAGCCCGTGCCTACCGCTTCGCCATGATCCCAGGAACACGCCAGACACCCCCGTTTGCCGCCCCGTGCCTCACAGCCACCGCTCTCCCCGAAGACGCCGCCTCTCCGCGCAGAGCACCGCACATTCCCGACCGATTGCCACCGCCCCTAAGCGCGCATTTAAGCTCTAGAGCATCGCCAGGATACCGCTCGTCGATCGCCAACCTCAGCCATGCCGCTAGCCGCCCGTAGCCATGTCGCCACCATCGCCTGCCCATCCCTCTCGGTCTCGCCGTCGAGCCTATAAAAGGAGGTGACCCCTAGTCGTTTGAAGCACACCATTCCACTCCCCTCACCTCACTGATCATTCCACCCTATAGCCGGAGCACGAGACGCTGCAGCTCGCCGGAATTGCGTTGGAGCAGGCCGCCTCTAGAGAAGAAGGGAGCCGTTGATTTCGACCACCACTGGAGCTGCCTTGACCATCCCTGAGCTCTCCGTCGACCACTCGTTCGTTTGCCAGCCTCGCCGTCATCGCTGGAGCCCTGGTATGCCCCTATGCACCCCCACTGAGCCGCAAGGGTTCGAGCTCGCCGGTGACATGTTCATCATCGAAGACGATCCCCAGCCGTCGATCTTCCTTCTAATCCAACGAACCACACAGCCCCGTACCGCTTCGCGTGTTATGAGCCACTGACTGGTGGAACCCCCTGTCAGCTGAGCCCCGCGCTACGGAGTGACACTGGGCCGGCCCATTAACCTTTCCAGCGCAGCCCAACCATTTGAATTTAGATTTTTCTATTTTAATTCAATCTCAGTTATGTACTTATATTCAAAAATCAACCTAGCTCGATGTAATGAACCAAAATACATGAAACTAATTTTGTTAGAAAGGTACAGAAATGCTTAATCCAAGCCCATTGGATTCAAATCATTTGGAGCTGTAGATCAACCTTGGTAAAAATAACAAGTCAGAAGCTTTTATGCATTCAAACTTTTTCAAAATTCAACCATAATAGCTTTTGAGTTGATTCCAACTCTCAAAAATCACATTTGATCATACCTTTCAGAATATATAAAAACATTTGGGTTTACTTATAGAAATAATGTTCAAGAAACAAAAGAATGCCACATAGGCATTTCTAGTCACTTTATTTATTTAAAATAAAAAGGTTAAACCTTATTAAATTGTGACACCACTCTAAATCACATTCCCATGTACTAAAATATGTGGTGATGACATGTGTCAACATGATCCCATGTTTGAGTTGGAGAATATTAAATCTTAAGTAGTTTTTCAATGAGTAGAAATTACTTTTCTCAAATTAAAATAAATAAGACAAAAGCTTAAATCTTGTAATGTTAGTGATGATACTAGATCATCTATAGTACACCTTGGTGTGATGATTGAAAATAGTTAAGTATTTCTTGGTGATTGTGTACCTTGTATTTATTTATAGACGCTAGTACCGACCAAGGATACAAGGAGGAAGGAGGATACTACGAGGAAGAAGCCGAGGAGAACTTCAACCACTGCTCTGCACAAGGCAATCTAACACTTGCAATTATGAAAGTTTGATAACATATGCAATGCACTAAGCATGCTTGGTTGGACACATTTGTCGATACCCAATCCTAGTTTTACTTGCAAGCTTTCTCTTCGAGTTTACTTAAGTGACTTGTAGATTCTAGGAAGATAATTGAAGGTTGCATAAAGAGCATTAAATTTGGCCAAAGCTAGATAATCTTGATGTCATCCTAAGGCATGAGATTGAACTTAATTAATCTCCACTTTTTTACCACCCCTCATTAGTACTTACCCCACTTGTAGATCCTAGTGCTAAGCGTAAAACTTGATCAACTTTAGATGGGAATACTTGGTGAAAATGGTTATGAAAACCTTGGAATGATGAGTCATTCTACTGAAATGTTTTGACATGTGTTTCCGAACACCAAATGATTTTGATGATGAAAATGTTGGGGCATGAGCCTTAGCCCTTTATAAAACTGATGGTTGTCTGGATGCAATACCATTCCAATTTTACCGTACAACCACAATACCCGAAAATTTGGTAGGGCTTGACTGGAAACTTATATACCTTAGTATGGGTTCCCTCACGGCCAAGGTCTGAGCTGAGGCTACCTTGTGAAGATTGTCCACCTGTGCAGTACCCAAGATTATAGTTGGTCATGGTTGGGAGGCCAAACTCACAGGAGAGGTGCCTATACTAGGGCGTGTAATTGAAAGGTTAGGATTGATTATCCGCATACTGAGTATGGTGAATTCAGGATTTGTTCCTGATGGATGTATCGAATGTTGTGGTGAAAGTGTACAATCTCTGCAGAGTGTCAAACTATTCGAATAGCCGTGTCCGCGGTTATAGACAGTTGGAGTGGCCATACTGTTCCCCCATCAGATATTTTCAAAATGACTTGTGAAATGAATTGAGACTTTGACTTGACCACAACAGAGTTGTGACATGAAATTCAAGTTCCCACTTGGGTGTTATAAAACTTCAACAAGTTTTCTTTGCTTCTAAACTTAGTAGAGGTAAATCTGGCTTTTTGCAAAACAACCCTAGAGCTTAGTGTCCTACTACAAAAAACCCTTAACTTGTTAGTATTAGTTTGCAGGTACTTAAAGAGTACTCATGGCTTTGTCCCTGGCTAATCCCGTGGCCAGACTATGAAGAGGAGTACCAGGATGATGGACCGCAGGAAGGTTACGACAACTAGGATCATCTCCCATCGTCAGCATTGCCTGTGACCACGAATATGGAGCTTTGCCTACGCTACCTTTATTATTACGTTATTCCGCTGCTTGAGATGTATTAAGAACTAGATCATGAGATCCTTATTTGTGTAAGACCTTATGTATGGTTTGTAATGGATGATGTACTGTGATATCCAAATCTGTTATGTCTCGCAAAAATGGTAATCCTGGGATTGCGATGTATGGCATAACAGGCATCTGGGATTAAAAATTCTGGTGTTGACACCCCCTCCTTATGTCACCATCTTGGTGAGTACTGGGTTGATCTGGTGTGTGTTGTGGTTTTGGTTTGGTTTGGCTCTGGCTAGGCTGCTAATGCTTGATGTGTATGTGCAAGGAAATGGTACTGTGGTTCTTGCCCACGGCTGTGTTGAGCTGTTTTGCTTGTGTGGATAGCATTGGCTGTCTTGACAGCACACACCATGCATTTAGGTGTGTAAGTTGTATGTGTGCACACCATATGCTCGGGGAATGATCTACCTTTTTATCTGATTACATTTATCTGCCTGGTGAAACTTGCCCCTCTTACTAATTGGAATCATTTGGCTTATGGCTTATTAATTATGAAAGATTTAGTTTTTTTAGATTGGTGAAACTTGCCCCTAAAGATTTGCTCAATGATGATAGGTGGAACAGTGCATCTCACTGTTCACTACTTAGAGTAAAATTAACTTAATCTTTATTTTCTTTCTTTTTGTTTGTTCTTTGTTTTGCAGGTACAAGACTTGAAGATTAAAGATTAGAATAGGTTTTCTTTTTATAGAATAGTTCTTTTGTAATCTTTATTTTATTCTTTTGTAAGCTTGATTTTATTCTTTTGTAATCAAGATGTATTAGTTAAATAATAATAATGTACTTTCTTCTTCTTGTAATTTTACTCTTGTAAAGATTCTTTATTAATTGTGTAAGTTACATTTTGTAACTTATTGAAAAATGGTTATATGAAATAAATATTTATTTATTTGATTGTGTTCTTTATTTAAAATTTGAGTTACTAACTATTATTTCTTGATTAAATATAATCTTAATCTTTTAAAAATATAAATCCAAGTCTCATGTTTGAATTCAAATTCCTTCCCTAAAACAAACTAATCTATAGAGATCATGTCAAATTTTATAACGATCATTCTCCAAGGCTATTCCTAAACTTAAAGAGTGAAAGAAACTTTGATCACTCAAAGTATTTATTTGGCGAAAAATTTACCCACATTTTTACAGATGAGTGCATGCAATTGCACAGATTCCTAAATCTACCCTTCGTTGGATCCTAAATGCTGGGATGTTACAGACTTCCCCCCTTAAATTAAACTTCGTCCCGAAGTTTGTTGAAGCGTACCTAAACAGTTCGGGATAGGCTTTTCTTAAGTCATCTTCTTTCTCCCAGGTGGCTTCTCTTTTGGGATGATGTTCCTATTGTACCTTGCAATACTTGATTGCCCTATTTCTCAACCTTTTCCAGTTTTCTTCAAAAAATTTATAGCGTTTTTCAACATAGGTCAAGTATGCTTGTAATTTTATCTCTTGATGTGCGATCGCATCATCAGGAACTTTAAGACATTTCTGGAGTTGTGACACATGGAAAACATTATGAACTTGAGCCAATCTTGCGGGTAATTCTAAAGCATAAGCTATAGTCTTGTTCTGACTCAGTATTTTGAATGGCCCAATATATCTTGGACTCAATTTTCCTTTAACTCTGAACCTTTTAACTCCTTTCATTGGACTTACTTTCAAATATACCATGTCTCCCACTTTAGGATGACATGATCTTCGACTTTGATCAGCATAGATTTTCTGCCTACTTTGAGCTATTTTCAGTCTGTCCTTGATTTTATCAATGATATCTTGTCTTTCCTTGATATAGTCTGGCACAAATTCTTTGCTATATCCGGGCTCATACCAACATATTGGTGATCTACACTTCCTTCCATACAATACTTGATATGGAGGTGCCTTCAGACTACTCTGATAGCTCTTATTGTAGGAAAATTCTGCCAACGGTAGACCCATGAACCTCCAAAAATCTAATGCACAAGCCCTTAACATGTCTTCCAGTATTTTATTGGTTCTTTCCGTTTAACCCCCTGTCTCAGGATGATAAGTTGTGCTAAAATCTAACTTTGGACAAAGTGCTTCATGTAGTTGCTTCCAAAATGCCGAAGTGAACACTGATCCCCTATCAGTTACGATCTTCCTGTGCACTCCGTGCTTACTTACTATCTCTTTGATGTAAAATTCCACTAACTTCTCGGCATTATCCTTCTAATTTACCGGAATAAAATGTGCACTTTTAGTGAGTCTATCAACAATTACCCATATCATATCCTTCCGTTTAGGTGTCATGGGCAATCCTGTGATGAAGTCCATACCTATTTCCTCCCATTTCCATTCAGGAATTTCCAAAGCTTGCAATGGTCCTGCTGGACTTTGATGTTCAGCCTTCACCCTTTGGCAAGTATGGCATTCTGATATAGCAATGTCTCTTTTCATGTTATTCCACCAGAATAGTTCTTTCAGATCCATGTACATCTTAGTACTTCCTGGATGTATAGAATATGGTGTTTCATGTGCTTCTCGGAGTATGACTTCACGAATCTCAGTCACATCTAGAACACAAAGACGATCTTGGAACCATAAAGATTCATAATCTCCTAGGCAAAAACTGATGTTTGCCCTTGAGATATCCTCCGAATTTCTTCAGCAATGAAAGGATATTCTGCTTGATGTCTAAAAATTTCGTGCTTAAGATCACTATCCTGCTCTGCAACTACCTGCATAGTAGCTAATCCTCCAAGAATCTTTGTTCTAATAAATTGAAGCTCTAATCTTTCCAAGTCCATCTGTAACTCTTTTGGTAGCTCCCGATTGCTAGGCTGAATATCTGCACTTTTACGACTTAAAACAACTGCTACAACATTTGCTTTTCCTAGAGTATAGTTGATTGTTAAATCATAAGCTTTGATTAATTCCAACCAACACTTTTGTCTCATATTCAATTCCTTTTAGGTAAATAAATATTTGAGAATTTTATGGTCAGTGTATAACTCACATTTGGCTCCATAAAGAAAATGCCTCCATCCCTTCAGAGCAAAGACTACTACTGCTAACTCTAAATCATGAGTTGGATAATTGACTTCATGTGGTTTCAGTTGTCTTGATCCATAAGCAATCACTTTCCGATCTTGCATTAACACACAACCCAAACCTTCTTTAGATGCATCACAGTATACTGTAAAGTCTTTCCCTGTTTCTGGAACTACTAGAATTGGAGCGGTAGTTAACCTGGTCTTTAACTCCCTTGCTTCACACTTCTCATCCCAATTTAATGGGGTATTCTTCCGTAATAATTTAGTCATTGGTCCAGCTATTTTGGAGAAACCTTCAATGAATCTCCGATAATAACTAGCCATCCCCAAGAAACCTCGAATTTGTTTCACATTGGTTGGTGCAGTCCATTCTAGTACTGATTGAACTTTGGATGAATTTACAGCAATTCCATCTTTACTGATCACATGACCAAGGAATTCTACCTCATCTAACCAGAATTCACACTTACTGAACTTAGCGTAAATTTATGTTCTCTTAGGGTCAGCAATGCTATTCTCAAATGATCTGCATGCTCTTATTTATCCTTGGAATAAATCAGAATGTCATCAATGAAGACTATGACAAACTTATCCAAATATGGCATGAAGATTTTGTTCATCAGGTTCATGAATATTGCTGGTGCATTGGTCAAACCAAATGGTACTACAAGATACTCATGGTGTCCATATCTTGAGACAAATGTTGTTTTTGGAACATCCTCTAGTTTGATTTTTATCTGATGGTATCCAGATCTTAGATCAATCTTAGAAAATACTCCAGCTCCTTTAACTTGATCAAACAGATTTCTTAGTAAGGGATACTTATTCTTTATGGTAACATTGTTCAGATTTCTGTAGTTCCCACACATCCTTCTTCCACCATCCCTTTTATCCACAAAGATCACCGGTGTTCCCCATGGAGGTACACTTTCCTGAATAAATCCTTTTCTGGCTAACTCATCAATTTGCTTTTTGAGTTCTTTTAATTCTTTTGGTCCCATCTTGTATGGTGCTTGAGATATTGGTGTTGTACCTGGAATTAGATCAATAGTGAACTCTATTTCCCGATCTGGTGGCATTCTAGGTAGTTCTGCTGGAAAAACATCTTGAAACTCATTTACTACAGGAATATCTTCCAACTTAACCTCCTTCATTGAGTTTAACTGAAGATCCACCATGATATGACTGTGCATATCTTCTTGATAAACTATTCTTGCTCCACTTGGAGTTTTCATTGAGATAGTTTTCTCCTCACAATTTATCTGAGCCCCATGTTCAGTCATCCAGTCCATCCCCAGCACTACTGCAATTCCCTTCAAAGGAATCACATAAAGGTCCTCAAAGTATGTACAACCACAGATCGAAATAACCTAATCTTGTTTAATGTGGCGTACAGTCACATTTCCCCCTGCCATAACTACGGTCATAGGGTTTTCTAACATTGCTCTTCTAATCCCGAATTTATCACAGAATTCTTCAGAAATGAATGAAGTAGTTGCACCGGTATCAAATAGAACTTTGCCGGGATTGGTAAGGATATTGAGCGTACCTATCACTGCATGCTCCGAGTTATCCACCTCCTCCAGGGTTGCGCAATTCAGCTTCCCGGTAGGTTTGTTCCTCTTGCCATTGTTGTTCTTGACATTATTTCCTCCTCGATTGGGTTGTCCATTTCCTCCACTGGCTTGTCCTTCACCCTTGGTAGGCCAACCACCTGGTGGTTTGCTCGGACAGTCGGGCTTGATATGACCCTTCTGACCACAACTGTAACAGATACTCTCTGGAAATGCCCCGGAATTCCACAATTGTTACAGATAACATTCCTCCTGGGATTGGACTGATTTCCACCACTGCCCTTGTTGTTGTTATTGTTGTTATAGGCTTTGTTCTGAGGTTTGAACTCCAGATTGGGTTTAGGTTTACTTGCCTGAATCCTCTTGGTTTCCTTCTTGGCTCTCTTCCGCCTATCCTCTTGGACATTCTTGTAGTCATCTTCGAAAGTGATAGCTGCATTCAGCAACTGCTGATAGGTTGGCTTATTATCCAACCTTAACTGCATCCTCACAAATGGACTTAACCCACGCAGGAAACGCTTCTTCCTCTTTTCTTCAGTATTGACTTCTTCCTCAGCATAACGAGACAGTTGGCTAAACTCCCGAATATACTTCATGACACTAGTATATCCCTGCTGCAGCTCCTCAAATTCTCTCCGCTTCAAGTCCATGACACTCTCCGGAACATGATATTCACGGAATATCTGTTTGAACTCTTCCCAAGTATACTCCCTTCCTGGCTATTGCATGGCTAACTGATTTTTCCACCATGATGCTGCAGGTCCGGTCAAGAGATGAGTTGCATACCTCAGTTTTTTCTCATCATTGCAACCTACAGTCTTCAACTTTCTTTCTGTATCTGCTAGCCAATCTTCTGCATCCATTGGTTCAGGAGCTGATGCAAAAGGTAACGGCCTTGCATTCCGGAAGTCAGAAAGACTCACTCCTCCACCTTCAGGTGCTCTCTGATTCCCATCTCATTCTAGCAGCTCTTCCATGAACTTGTTTTGGTTTTCTTGCATCATTTGCATATAATGCATAAAGTTCTGCTCCATTAACGGCCTCATTGGTGGTGGTAATGTTCCCTGATTTCCTACATCTGCATCGGCCTTCTCCTTGGCCTCACGTTCCATCCGTTGCTGCTCAGATTCGGTTTCTACACCCATGTCCATGACCCCCTAGTCCTGCAACATAAAGCGAATACTCATAATTACATCATGCACATGTGTTCTGAGCTCGACTTTACGCACAAAACTAGTCACACAATTGAAAATCCAAATAAAATCCAAATATGTATTTCACATATTATACACTACAGCATCTTAATAATACAAAGTCATTACAACATACATGGTACCCGATACAACACTACCTTATTTATCTAACTACATCTTTTTCTCGGATTACAATACATGGTACCCGATCCTTTCTAAATAGCCGCCTGCTTTTAGTAACTACTACGCTCATCATACATGTCTGATGTCCAACCGTGATGATGTGACGTTCGTCGCACAGTGTGTGGAACAAATGGCCTTCCAGAAGGAACATACTTAGTATATGAAGTGTCAGGACTTGAGTCATTACTCAACCTGAGCGCATTGACTCCCTCCAGCTCAGCTGAAAAGTCTTCAGAAACATATTCAACATTATCACCCGCTTGCATCACCTAAGCTTCATTCCTTGAGTCGCCAACAGAATACACAGATCCTGCTGCTCCCCAAGTGCTCTGTTGGGTTTTGAGAAGGTGTTGATGATTCAAACACTCTCTCCTCAGGATCTTCTTCTTCATCTTGATTATCTATGAATACGGTATTTCTACTACTGTTACTAGGGTTAATTCTTGCACCCATCCAGCTAGATTGTCCAACATTTCTGTCAGAATTATCTATGGACATCTGGTGTTCATGGGATCCTTCAGATGATCCCATTCTCTAGCCATCAGAATTCTCAATAGGAAGTTCTGAATTAGAACCGTCCTCTAAACCCTGTGGTACTACATACCTCATATCTAAAGTAGGATCATATATAGGTTGAGGCCTCGGTGAATAAGGATATGATGTAAAAGATTCAGGATCTATAGGTATATCCTTAAAGTTGGGTTTTGTACTACTACTTGCTTCCTTCTCCAACTGGAATGCTAACTGCTTCCTCCTTTCAGGATCCGTTAGATCCTCTAATATGTCATTTTTATCTTCGACAATAACCTGATGTGTCTTATAAAAAGACGCAACAAGTGTTCGATATCTATCCATAAACTTGGAAGCTAACTTAGGATGCTTCTTAACCAAAGTAAGATGATCCGGTACAGGCTCCGAGTCTATAGAATCATGCGGAATCACAGAAAATGTACTACCTTCTAGTTCCTTGGCTTTATGCTCCCGGATATTAGCTATCGCCTCCACAACAGCAACATGATATGATGCTAAGTGACTCCTACCTTCACCTATAGGTAGATCGTGATATAATCCAAGATCCTCTGGGAGTGGGATACTCACACGATACTTGGATAGCATCCGACCATCATAAAAGGTTATGGTGTTCACTGGAATTCTAGTTGGACAACTAAAAATCTTTAAGAGTTGACGAAGTTGGTCCGTGAATGATCCTTGGTAATCATCAAGAGTCTCCTCTTTCCTTACCAAAGTCTGTTTTGGAAACTTTGGTGCCATAGCTCTGTATATAAGAAAAATATTTTTATTAGTAACCAATAATATATTGCATCATAAAAAAGAATTATCGCACTAAAATATATAACGGAATATTCTCATTCGAATACCCATTACATTCGTGTAGAGAATTATTTATCGTTGCTACACACTCCTACAGGTAATACCCTTTACTAGGTTTCCAACCTAAGGTCAAAGCAATTTGCTCCGATACCAACTGCAGTGACCCAGCATACCACTGCATGTGTAGTACACTATAGTCGTTGATATGACATCCACAGAACACTGTTCCGTAAATATCACATCCCTCAGAGTGGTACAACAGAAACATTGCGGGTCCATATTACAAACATACACACCTCTATTATTACAATACCAGAAGTTCAAGACTTCGAAAAGATTCAACTTACAAACCAAAATATAACGTGTTTCAGCGGAATTTTAAAAAGTAACAACTCCAACTAAGAGTTGAGCTCAGCAGCTTATTCTATAGGGTTCGTGTTGCTCGGCTCCGTCGGTTACAACTAACTAGAGCACTAGTTCGACTCATTTCCATCTACTCCATAGCGGATTTCGTAATCCACTCCTTCAACACCTCCTGACAGGTCAGGCTCCTCGTAGAACACATCTTCTTGGCATTCGGCTGCATACATAGGTGTGTCTTTGGGATCTTCAGAGTCTAAGCAAGGGATCAAAGGAAAGGGTGAGTAATAGCGTTACTCAGCAAGTTCATTTTATGCAAGGTGGGAAGTTTGATGCTCTATCTACCACCTCGGACTATAAGTCCTTAGCACTATGCAGTTTTTGTAAATATTTCTTCAAAGATTGATTTTATTATGAAAATTTATGACCATCAGCCTTCACAGGTTGACCAGAACTTTCATGGAGTTCCTTTCCTGCCGTGTTCGTAGCTCCTTCTCGGAACAGGGAGTAACAAGTTACAGTTCTTACACTCTGCAGAGGTGCGTTACTTTACCCATGAGAGATCAACTCCTTGTTGCACAACCGGGTGTACTTTCCCGTCCACAATTCCATGATGTGGGGCCTAGTAGGTGATCCAAGCCAATCACTGCCCCCTTCGCGACCTCGCATGCCTCCTTGGTGTACACCATGCCCACACATTGAATTACGGCAATGGTTTGTACAGACCGTTAGATGCTAGAACTATCATGGGACGTTGTCGGTTCCCACCCATATGCTGCATATCCTCTACGAATTACCAATTAATATGCACACTTTGAGTGATAACAGCCACGGCCTGCACATCCGGCTACATGCAAGAGGAAGAAGATACAGCTGACTTCTCTGTCCATTCCAAATATCATGGTTAACGCGTGATATACGGCGCTAGAATCAGTAATGTCATGGGTTATTAAGTCCCTAATTGATCATCATTGTTGCAAATAGAAACCTAAGTTCTATTGCTCCATTATATCATCACTTAGTATGATACCTAAGATTTATTTATTTGAGAAAATAATATTTTCTTTCTTTGGAGTATAGATGATAACACACAATTTGCAAATACTTTGATAAAGACTCTTCAAAGGTCATGAGCAAGTGATGAACTTGCCTTGTGATTGCAAGGTAGTGAAGTTGGATGCTTGCACTAGACCTTGAGCTTCTATGTGTACAAAACATCATTATTGCCCGGTAAGGACAATATTTATAGAAGCAAAATGATTATGCAAAGTAATGTAATGTTATTTATAATAAAGCCACTAGCATCATAAGAATTAACTGTGAACAATAATCAACATGATCATCACTACTAGTTCCAATTCACAGAGGGATGAACCCTAATCAGGGGTAGCCACTAGAAACACACAGGACAAGGTGGCAGATTATAGAGCACGAGTGGGAAGAAGAAGCAACTTACTGGAGATTGTAGCTGTGGTCGAGAAGAGGAATCAAAAGAGGTCGACGAGAACGACGGCACGGGGAGCACCCCAAGGGGCGCTGCAACCCGCACCGAGCCGAGGCGGCGACCACAGCAACGCTCGAGGGAAAGCAGCACCACCGCAGCACCACGGGCACGGCGGCGGCAGCACCAGCACCACCCCAAACCCTAGGGTTCGGGATGGAGCCGGTCTGGCCACGGAAGAGCCCCAAATCCAAATCGAAATGGACTAGAGGAAGGAGCGGGGTCAGCAACCACGCCATGCACCACGGCGACGGTCGGAGAGGACCCCGGCGGCGTGAATCGCCCGGCGGTGGTATCGGCGACCATGGGGTCGAGGATGAAGGAGAGAGGGGGACGAGAGAGAAGGCAGGGAGAGTGGGTTGAGAGAGCCAACCCTTCGAGGAAGCCTTTTGGACTTGGTCACTTGGGCCAAAACGGCCCAATAAGCCCAACAAGTCTAGCCCAACAACCTAAAGAAAGTTTTAATCATTAAGAAAAGACCAAAATACCCCTGAACTTAAATAAATTCTAGAAAACAAACTAAAAATCTAAAAATTATAAATAAAATATTTTTGGATACACAATAATCCAATCTATCTAAATAAATTAAGGAATAAATTTTTTATGCATATAATTTTTATCAAGAATTTTATAATATATATATTACTTATGGAATTATATAAAATTAAAGAATGATGATAAAAATAAATAAAAATCATTTTTATTATATATTAATATCACTGTTCAAAAAATAGGCCGAATTAGTGATTAATAGGCCGATTAATCGTTACTAGGGACCTGACCGTGTCGATTACCATTAATCGTTCGTGTTAATCGTCTAGCCCGATTAATAGCTCTGATTCTTCGATTACTAGGTATATTCCCGATTAACTACCACACTTGGTAAAACAAAGTTGCAAAATTATCAACACATATCGCCTATCCATCTGTTAGCCCGCCCGAATGAAGTAGGTTTTTCGAAGCTCCCGCTCAATCCCTGCCTCTAGGAGCTCGATTTCTACCATCACCAACCAGTTCCTTGCCGTTGTTGACAAGTTCCTCGTAGTTGTCGATAAGACCTCAGATACAAGAGCTCGAGCGCCTTGAGGATCTCATTCGAGAGCTCGAGCCTGCCTTTAATAGGGTAGTTGGTTGAGGTGCAAGAGGAGTCATATGTGTTTTATGTGCTAATTTTGTAGGTTGCACCGATTAATAGCCGACCGATTAAATCAGTTAATCGTCCGAATTCCGATTAGTCGCTACTCCCAAGACAACCGAGCAGTTAACGATTACCGATTTCCTTACCATTGATTAATATTGTAGTATTTTAGAAAAATACTAAATAATTATTTAATATCATTCTTTTATTTAAATGATAATTCTTAAAGGAATTATTAAATAAATAAAATTCAAATAAAATTAAATAAAATAAAAAGAATACCATATTCAATAAATATTAATAATTAATATTTATAAATTCTTTACTACTAAAATAAATTTTTGTAATTTAAATAATGGGGAGAACACACAAAGGTCTGATTCCAATTGATAATTGGATATGGTTTAGTTGATACTGTTATTGTGGGATTATTACTTGTGGATGTTGTTGATCTGGGAACTTTCTACTGTCAAAATGTTAATACTGACAGTAGTTCTGTCAGTGATTGTTTACTGCTTCTATAATTGTTGGCTTGTATGGTGATATACAGACTGCAATTAATCATTATATACTAGTGATGTTCTGTAGATGTATAGATAGGCTTGATGCTGATTCTGGCATTTGATTCCAGAAAAATGATATTTAGTGGCTTGCCATTTAATTTGTGAAGGCTAAATAATGGTTTTGCTTGGCTTTTAGAACTTCTCCTTGTGACACCATCATAGAGTGGCACACAAGCGGTTGGTTCTATTGCTGAACTTACTTTGCCAGTGCTTGAAATTGGTAAATGGCAAAGATAAGTTGAAAGCTTCATTTAAACCTCTCTGCCTATGATTTTGGTCTCAGGCATAGGAACTAGTTTCCTAATTTGTTGTCCCTTATAGAAATGTTCAGGTAGTGATACCAGTTACTAATTTTTGAGTCAAAGTTGGGAAAATGATTGGTATGCTTCTTAAGTTATATGGGTCCATAAGATCTAGAAATTCTAAGGTGCTACTATTTTTTAAGATATGTGCCTAGAATTCCAAATCTTGGCTATATTTATTCTTGGAATATAAGATATGGCTTTATAGCCAGGATCAATGAGGTTGTTCTGAGATCCTGGTTGGATCTATAAAGTTTCCTTAGCTTTTTGGTGTTTGAAATCTTCTATGATGGATTCACCTCAATTGGGTGTTTTCTGAGAAGTTAAATATGGAACAACACATGGATCTCTCTCTATATATATGATAAACAGATCTTGTGTGGATTTTATATAACTCACAACAATAGTTGGTTGTTGTTGTGAATGCTGGTTGATCAGGTGACTTGATCTTGATGTATTATGTTGCTGGCATGATCTTGTTCTTCTCCTAATGTTGTTCCTACTACTTCCAGCTCCTGAAGCTTGTCCTTGACCTTGTTATCCACCTTCTGGTTCATGTTAGCTTGGCCTTGACCTTGCTATCCACCTGATCCACCCCCTCCTTATGTCACCATCTTGGTGAGTCCTAGGTTGATCTGGTGTGTGTTGTGGTTTTGGTTTGGTTTGGCTGTGGCTAGGCTGCTGATGCTTGATGTGTATGTGCAAGGAAATGGTACTGTGGTGCTTGCCCACGGTTATGTTGAGCTGTTTTGCTTGTGCGGATAGCAGTGGCTGTGTTGACAGCACACACCATGCATTTAGGTGTGTAAGCTGTATGTGTGCCTGCTGCATCCTTATGGATATGCTCAGGGAATGATCTACCTTTTTATCTGATTACATTTATCTGCCTGGTGAAACTTGCCCCTCTTACTGATTGGAATCATTTGGCTTATGGCTTATTAATTATGAAAGATTTAGTTCTTTCATATTGGTGAAACTTGCCCCTAAAGATTTACTCAATGATGATAGGTGGAACAGTGCATCTCACTGTTCACTACTGAGAGTAAAATTAACTTAATCTTTATTTTCTTTCTTTTTGTTTGTTCTTTGTTTTGCAGGTACAAGACTTGAAGATTCAAGATTAGAATAGGTTTTCTTTTTTATAGAATAGTTCTTTTGTAATCTTTATTTTATTCTTTTGTAAGCTTTATTTTATTCTTTTGTAATCAAGATGTATTAGTTAAATAATAATAATGTACTTTCTTCTTATTGTAATTTTACTCTTGTAAAGATTCTTTATTAATTTTGTAAGTTACATTTTGTAACTTATTGAAGAAATGATTATAGGAAATAAATATATTTTTATTTGATTGTGTTCTGTTATTTAAAATTTGAGTTACTAACTATTATTTCTTGATTAAATATAATCTTAATCTTTTAAAAATATAAATCCAAGTCTCATGTTTGAATTCAAATTCCTTCCCCAAAACACACTAATATATAAAGATCATGTCAAAGTTTATAACGATCATTCTCCAAGGTTATTCCTAAACTTAAAGAGTGAAAGAAACTTTGATCACTTTAAGTTTTTATTTAGCGAAAAATTTACCCACATTTCTATAGATGAATGCATGCAATTGCACAGATTCCTAAATCTACCCTTCGTTGGATCCTAAATGCTGGGATGTTACAAGAAGTCATGTTGTTAGTAGTGGAATTGTGTTGAGGTATTATTCAATGGTTTAATATTTAAGTTGTGGTGCTATTCTTCTAGTGGTGTCATGTGAACATTGACTACATGATACTTCACCATTTATGGGCCTAGGGGAATGCATTGTGTATTTTTCTACTAATTGTGGGGTTGCCGAAGTGACAGAAACTTGAACCCCCATTAGGAAACCTTTACACAAGGGAGTGTAGGATCTCAGAGTTTAAGGTTGTGGTTAAATTTTTATCTTAATTGCTTTCTTGTGGTTGTGGATGCTTGCAAGGGGTTTAATCACAAGTATGCATTAGTCCAAGTAAGGCCGGTACATTAGCACAGGTTCATCCACACAACACTTATCAAACCAAAGAAGATTAATCAACTATATGAAACGAAAGCACTTGACAGTATTCCCATGTGTCCTCGAGAACGTTTGGTCCTCATAAGTATTACAACCGGCTTGTCCTTTGCTAATAAAGGATTGGGCCACTTGCTGCAATTATTTGCTGTCTTTATTTACTTGCACTTTATTTCCTTGCTTTATCAAAAAACCTAAAAATTCATTTGCTAAGTATTTACAGAGATTTCCTGCTCCAAACCACTAGTCAACACCTTCGGCTCCTCGTTGGTATCGACACTCCTATTTATCGGAAGTACTACCATACACTCCCTATACTTGTGGGTCATCAGCCACGGTCATGGGCTCGACGAGCAAATTTCCGTACATCAGTCAATCAGCTGGAGTGACTTGGGCGGCCGCAGACGTAGATGCTGGAGGCAGCATATTTGTGGTGTTTGGGTTACTCAGACCAATGTTGAGTTCCTGTGGCTATTGCGCTGGGTTAGGTGGAGGGGGCATGGCCTTTGCGCGATCATTGTCGGCAGCATCAGTTGGTCCCTTCCCCTTGTCCAGCGGCTTAGGCGGAGCTTGTCCGGGTTGGTATTCTTCCATCACGCTCCCAATGGCGACGAACACCTCTCGGAATGTGATGGCCTTGTCGGCCTGCTCCTCACACTTGATATCTTCCTCCATCTCCTTCATAGCTGAGTCGAGCTCCTCCAGGTTGATATCCATCTCCTCCGATTCCACGCTAATGTCAGCGTAGAGCGCGTTTAGAACGGAGTCAGAGGGTGCGGGGGCTTCCTCGATGACGTCGGATGATGCTAAGGCCGCAGGGATGTTGACTGGAGGCGGTGGAGGTGGTGGCTGTGGCGACGGTGGCCCGGGTATGGTAGCGATCTCGTCCTGAGCAGCTGCATCAGCGGCCGCGTAACTGTTGACGGTGCTGATCATGCTCTCAAAGGTGAGGAGACCCACGGCCTGTTGCCGCCTTAGTGTATGCCGGAGAAGTGTACCGCGTTCCATCCCTTCCACAAAGTGATAGATAACATCATCACTAGGGTAATGTTCTAGATCGGCTCGTATCCTGGGCCATCTGGCGAGGTAATCGCAAGGGTTTTCACCTTCTCTCTGAACACATCGCGCCAGATCGAAGATAGTCACCATGCTGACGAAGTGCGATCTCTGCTTTCCAGATGCACGGGCGAAGCCGGCGGATTTGCAGCGATCTTCCACCATTATTTCCTGCACAGAGGCGGTTTGGGTGGGCCTTGAATTTTTCCGATCTAAGTCGGCAAACTCTGGAGAGAGATCCGACTTCGATCCTTCCGCGAACGTAACCTTCTCGTAGGCGGTCCGTGCGGGCCTTGATGATCCTCCGGCTTCGAGGAAACTAGTGCCTGAGTCGGTTTCGCCGATGAAGAGGTGGATGTCCCCGATTGGATGATCGAGCAGCGGGTAGGGTTCGTCTTCGCCGGGATCTAGAACTCGTCGGGAGGGACGATCAGAATGTTGCTGGAGAAGAGAACGCGACCAATGGCTACGGTTTCGCCGATTCCCACGAAGAGCTTTGACCTCGCCCGTTGTAGAGCCTGAAGCGCCTCTTGCCCCACAGTGGGCGTCAACTGTCTACGGCATGGAGGGGTCCTCACAGTGCGTGTTTAGAGATATGGGGTAAGGTGGAAGGTTGAGGGGTACGAGGTGATATAGCTTACCCAGGTTCAGATCCCACGACGGTGGCAAAATCCTACTCCTGCTATAAATCACTATAACGGCAATACACCGGGTTACAGGGATCGACTCGTTGTGCGTGATATGAGTTGAGTTATCTGATTGTTCTGCCCTAAAGTCTCCTCTAGGTCCAGCTTATAAAGACACCAGATCCTAGGGTTATAGGGAAAGTCCTAGCCGGACGGGTTACATTGTCCTACACGATATACAACTAGTCTAACGTGTCTTGCACTCCAAGGCTCCGGGTACGTCGATGATTCCACCGTAGCCTTCCTTTATCCGGCATGGGCCTCCCTTCTGGATCCATCTAACTGGACCGCCCAGCAGGCCATAGGCCCTGCTACCAACCGTGGGCCACCCCGGTTATCCGGATTAGAGACATGCAATGGTGATACCCATTTAGCATATCCCTGACACCTTGAGTCCTACTACATGTGACTTGATAAATGCTTCCAAATATATAAATTAATATGGCTTATAACCAAACCATCACCATCTTTCTTTGGTTTTGGTTATTTTGAATTTACTGTCAGTTTTACACACACCTAGCTACTTCATAGAAGAACTAATGAGCCACGAAACGTATATTATTTTTTGTTGATGTGTATAGGAAAAATACATTACACTAATTGAACTATAGAACCAAATGATGCACAAGAGATAGGACATACTAATGAAAGCAATATACACTTGTTTAAAATAGAGAAGATTTGAATTAGAGATGAGGAATAAATCTTGATTAAATGGTTCTACTTCAAAGATGTATTCAAAATAGAAACTAGTACTCCTACATAAAAAGATTGCAAGTCCGTACTCTTGAGGTTATAGGAAACCATCTGATATTATACTGGAGCATGGAATCGTGCAAATTTGGAAAGTGTAAAAAAATCTAGCATACGGCTTATAAACGACTGGTAGTAAGTCTAAACAGAGCTCCATCATCTCAGACAGCCAATTTTCAGTCATATTTCTTTCTAGAGACGACACGTAGTGTTGAATGCCATCATCCTTACTTTAAAGTGTTGCACTAAATGGTGGAAACATAAGATGATCTACAACACTTATTTTCGGTGGTAAACATCATAACAATGCATATTAACTTGTTGTCCTTACTTTAAAGTGTATGTAGATAAATAAGATGCATGATAATGTATGATAATAAGGAATTCTTGATATTCCTTCGGGGAGCCCCTTCTTTAATCTTAAATTGAAAAAAAAGGAATGCCCATTAGGAACCTTTCTTTGGTTAACCTAATTTGTACATTCCTCTACACAGGTTGAGCACAACATCAATCCACATGCATGATAGCAAGAGGCAAAATGTAAGCCTAAACAAGAGAGCTCTTCCTTTATACCTCCAACACCAGTCACTAGGACAGTATGTTAATCTTTGTACCGGTTTTCATGCCAGCGAGAGATCAGGAATTTGGCATAGCACGCAAAGAAACTCCATGTAGTAGCTTCATAAATCCTAGCAAGTTAAGCTTTCCATCCGAATGTCTTACCCGGTCTTGGAGAACAACGTGAAGGGGAACAGAAGGGCCGAGTCCAAGTTCGTGACAAGAAAGAAACAAGGCAACACATCATGAACGATGCCCATTATTTAAGCACAAACTATTACTGGTTGGGATCATACTATACCGATGCAAGTTCTTCAATCAGAATTGTCCGATCGCCCTCCTTATAAAATAATACATATGCCTGCCACTAGTAGAAAAGAGGGCTTCGGTTCGGTCAAGATTCTTCGACTAGTCCCAGTTTGTTACGGGTCGGAACTAGTGTGATCACTAATCCCGGTTTGTACCGGTCCAACGGCTAGAAGCACGAGGAAGCCCTAGCCCCGGGTCGTTCCGGACCTCTAGTCTCGGGTCGTGATACTGCTCAGGACTAGAGACCTCGCGTCAGCCAGCCGCACGGTGGTGGAACAATTAGTCCCGGTTCGTATAATGGACCGGGACTAGAGGTTATTCACTAGTCTCGGTTTGTTATACCGACCGGGAATGTTGGTTTCTCGATATAACTCGGCTTCGTCCATGCCCGATTCATGGCCAATTTTCCTCCAAAGCAAGCTGAGTTCATGCCCATTTTGTCTCCAAGATTGTCAAGATTTGGTGGCAACCCCTAAATCCAAAGGTTTTAAAAGGTTAGCAACTTCATCCTTTCATCTCTCATTGTTAGTTTAACTCAATGCGATAGAAGTAGAGATAGATTGCATGCTCTAGAAGTAGAGGGATTTTTAGATGTGTAATTTTAGGAAAATTTTGATTAGGCAAAAAGTTACTGAAAATTGAAATGTGTTATTTTACAGTTTCAGAGCTCAGAATGGAATGAGGTTTTCACTACTAGAACAATAATTAAAAACTCCACATTCTTCATGTTAATTGTTTTGTCCAATTCAAACAATGGTGCATGTAAATTATATCAAAATTCAATTTTTTTAGATTTTAACAAGTAAATGAAGTGGAAATGATCCAAGCTTTTTATATGTTGTTAGTAGACAGTAGGTGTACCTATTTTGTTTGTGTAATGGTTTTTGATATTTTTTTACAATAATGCATATGGTCCAGGAATGGATGTATGGTACCGATCGATGCCCTGGCGAGTTCATTAATAGCATGCATGAATTCCTCTGTGTGGATGTTGCAAACAAGAAGAATGGTTTTGTATTATATCTATGTATTGTATGTAAGAATCAGAATGATTACTATGACTCAAAAGCCCTTCATAGTCACCTGTTGAAGTTCGGTTTCATGCCCAGCTATAATTGTTGGACCAAGCACGGAGACAGAGGGGTTATAATAGAAGACAATGAAGAAGAATAGGATGATGACAACTATCATGGGTGTCACATCCCAAGATTTTCCAAATCTTGTTATGTGAAAAATAAATGAATAAAATAAAACTTTGTTGATTTTCAGGGTGAGAAGAAACTTTTGATTCCAATTGGAAACCTTCAAACCTATTTGATCAAACAAATCTTAAAGGGATTTGAAAAGATAAACAATTAATAAAGAAAATATTAAATATGAGAAATTACTATTTTTGGATCTTATAATAAAAAGATTTGGTTTTCAAATGAAAAGGTAGAAATATAAATAAGGATTATTTTATAGAGCCAAATTAAACCTTGGCCAAGCTTTTGAAATAAAATGTTTTGCTTTGATTAAAAGAGTAAAGGTTTATTTAAATAAAAAAAATGAGAGTTTATTAATAAACCAATTTTATTAAAATAAAGGGGTTTACCATTTTAATTAAACATCAAAACTTGTTAAATTATCTTAAACAAAGTTTTCCAAGTATTTTATATTTTCAAATAAAACCTACTGATTTGGTTTTGATAATATTTAGATTTCAAATGGAGAGTTTAATAAAACAAAACTTATTTGAATTAATAATCAAGGTCTATTTATTTAATTATTAATGGACCCTAAAAAGAATAAAAATATTATTTTGTTTTGGACTTTGAATTATTATTGTTAAACAGAACTAAAACCAATACAAGGTGTGGTGGAAGTTTGTTTGATTTGAATGTTTGAATTGTTTGATTGAATTTCAAAACAGAAAGTCAAATAGAAAAAGAAAAGCTTTCAGTAAAAAAAAATGAATCAGACAGCAGCCCAACTGGCCAGCCCAGCGAGCCCAGTTTCAGCCCAGCTACTTTTCCCACGCGCGAAACGTTTTCACCCAAACACGCACCCGCGCAGTCCCAGATAGGTGGCCTCTCTCCCTCTCTTTCTTTCTCGCTGACAGACCGGCCCCACCTCTCCTGTTCATCGTCTTCAACCACGACCCCGTCGCCCTGCCGTTGCAGCCAGTAACTCCGGTGTTGATTACGCGTTGATGGAGGCCTTGATTCCTCCCAGTAACCGCGCCCATTTAACCGCCTGCGTCTTCCCTCTCCTTCCCCTCAAACCCCGCTGCAAGTGAGCCACTAGGCTGCCCCCAATTCCCTTTGCTTTGCCACTGCTACGACGACGTCTCCGACCAAATTTCGGCGCCGTCCAGCCTCGCCTCACCTGCCCAAGGACGCGAGCTTGCTCCTCAGACCAGCGCGCATCTTCCAGTGCCTCCCGTTCGCCCACGCTCGCCCCAGAGCCTCGGCATCAACAACATCTGAGCGCCACCGCCGTTTGCTGACACTCGAAGTATCTCCGTAAGCAACATCCGCCCCTCTCCTTCCTGATGATACTCCCGCACTCGCCATACTATCCCGAGTCTAACCGTGTCCTTGTTTTTCCTCGGGGTGAACCGCAGCATCGCCCTCGACGACCTCCAGAGCCGCCTGACGCCGCCACCCACTCCGGCGAGGAATTGCCGCTGTCCCTGAGCGCCCCTTGCCAAGCCGACCATTCGTTGAGCATCACCTCGACCTCGCGAGCATGGTGAGCACCCCCGTTTCCTTCTTCGCTTCCTCTAGCACCAGCTCCGCCATAGCCAGACACGCCGCCGCTGCCTGCCGCCGCCAGCGCCGCCCGTCTATGGCCAGTGTGCTGTGCGTCGTGCGATTAAGATCCTGCGGCTGCGATTAGATCTAACCGAAGAGGTACGCGCCCATCTTAGCCACGCGTTCTAAGTTAGATCCTACGGTCCAGCGAGCCCGATCCGCCCGAAGCGGTACCGGCCAATGAAATTGAGCCGCGTGGCACTAGTTCTGTTTAAAACAAAATTTTGAATCAGATTAAGTTGCAAACTTGTAAATTCCATAACTTTTGATCCCCACGTCCAAAATTTGCAAAATTTATATCAATGGATTCAGAAAAACAAGCCCTAGCCAACGATGCACTTTGTTTAGTAAAAATCTTCTGGTAAAATGTTTGTTTTTGCAGAAACTTGTGTATGCTTGTTTAGGATATAAAATTTATTCCAAAATGATTTTGGGGATGAAATCTTTGAAAAATGATTTGTTGTGAACCTACTGACCCTAGGAACCAACTTGTGGATTTAAAAATGTATTTTGAGAAGTTTAGGATTGAATAATTGAATTAACTCATTTCTAGTCAAATAAAAATATAGATTTTGATATGAAAATGATTTTTGATAAAAATCCTTGGAAAATGTTTTGATTCAAACCTACTGACCCTAAACACCAGGTTTTGTGAATTGATAACTTATTTGGTGAACAACATAAAATTGTTGCTTTGCTAAAAACATTTTCCACCACATGAAATAATAATTTGATGAAGAATGGTTTATAGATAAAACCCTTTTGCAAATGGTTTTGCCACTTTAGAAAATGACCACTTTGAACCTTACAATGTATAGAGCCTAGTAGAAACCACCTTTGCAAATAAAACTAACTTTTGCATGCTTGCATGCATGACTTTGTTTCCATTATTTTATGTGTGTTAGATTGTTTGAATATTGTTTGGAATGCTAGTTAAAATCTATGTTTGATTGATTGATTTGTAGTGAAGTGTGATATTAGCAAGATCAAGAAGTGATTCAACCTTCTCTACCAAAAAGGCAAGTGACACTATCATCCAAGTCCTACTATTTTCATTACACTTAGTGGATTTTGAAACATGCATGATAAAGGACTACTATATTTTGCTATGCTAAATCCTAATAGGATACCCTTATACATTCCTTAGTGAAAACAATGTAGTTGTAATATGCTTAGCCCTGCTATATATATTTTGAGAAAGGATACATGTTGAGATTATATGAAGTTGAGAAAAGACTTGTGTTTTATATAACAAAACAAGTACTCAATGAACCACCTGGGTGGACAAGGATACTCAAGTTTTGGACAGGGTGGCAACAAAAAGAACCATGTTTATATGGCAATCTCTTTTTGGTTGTGCACTAAAAGAAAACCACCCAGGGACTTAGAGATTGAACATGTTTCTCGTACAGTGGCTTCCGTGTATAGCCACATGCTAAATGGGCACTGGCTTAGTCAATTACATTGTGGAAGACCCATGCATTGGCCTCTTCAGGTTAACTAAATGAGGGAACTCGGAACCCTACATTGGTGTCTGGTAGACAAGCTAGCATTGTGTATTGGGAGGACCCTATGGAAAGACTTCGTCACATTCTCAATCTGCCAGTACTCCATCTTGGTGAGTACTTATCCAGCGGCCACTGGTGGCAACAAGATGAGAGTGTGTCATGTGGGTAAAGTGTACAACTTCTGCAGAAGATAAAAAAATCTAAGTACTTAGCCGTGTCCCCGGTTATGGACAATACTGAGCAACTAAGGCCTGAAGCTATGGGAAATCTCGACATTCCAATTTCTAAAAATAAAACTTGAAAGTGAAAACAAAAGACTTGAAGCACTTGGGGTGTACCAAGGAGCTCAAAAGATTTTGACAAAGACTTGAAGCACTTGGGGTGTACCAAGGAGCTCAGAAAGATTTTGACAAAAGATCAAAATTATTTTGAAAAAGATAGGAAAAATATTATTGCTTTCTGCAAATGAGCCTAAAACCCTACTTAGCCAAATATACATGTAATGTTAGGATCCACTTATTTCTACATAGTAGTGAAACTTGCCAATACAATTCAAATGTATTGACCCTTGTGGCTGTAACTTGTTATGTTGCAGGTTTGTTTGATATTAGTGAAGTTGATTGATTAGGATTACAAGTCTACAACCAACATGTTTGCCTGTGGCACTTTGAAGATGAAGGACCCCATGCTTATAGATATTCTGCTGCAAATGTAATGTAATAGCCAAATGAGCTATGTAAGATGTAATAAAATTATGTTATTCCTGGTTATAAAGTTGTATTATGACCTTTGTTTCTTGATATTACATCTTAACTGTGGATGCTAGCTATTGATCCAGGGACTAGCATTGTAAACACAGGGATCTCTACCTTATTAAAGGTTGGGACCACTACAGATGGTATCAGAGCATTGTGTTGCCTGTAGGATTTGTAACCCTAGGATTGGACAAAACCCTTAGAAAAATAGGAGTTGTATTTGTTCCAAAACTTATTTACAAATAATCTTGTAAACTCTTTCCTCAACCATTTTGGTTTTGACTCTACATCTCTTCTATTTCAACTTGATGGATAAAACCTACCCCATGGCCAAAGACTTCACCATGAGCTAAGGACTTCATCAACTCTAATGACTTCAACTTCTTCAACTCTAATGACTTCAACATCTTTAGCATTTTCACCAAGGACTCCAACCTTGGATATCACTAAGGACAAGTGAGACAAGAAATCTTGCTCAAGATTTGGAGACTAAGGAAACATAAATTAGAAGGAGCCATCATCACCTTTGAAGTTTGTGACCAAGAGATTTCCCAAGAAAACCATGATCTCATGCAAGAAGAATCAACCAAGAAGGATGGAAAGATCACAAGTGAACCATATAGATGGACCACCATATTTAGTTTAAGACAAACCCACCAACTTATGTGGTGTAACAAAAATATTTTTGGTTGCCTAAGAATATGCTTGGAAACTTGTGTTTGAAAGGAGTGTTTGTTTGTGATTTCCTGCACAATGCTTGTGTGAATTGTGATGTGTGTGATTAGAATTGATTCCTTAGAAATATCTTGCCTATTCTAACCCAAATTCAACCCAAACAGATGACTACTCCAAGAGACTCCGACATCAAGGTTGATGACACCAGAAACAACCAAGAGGACAACATGAGAGAACTCATAGCAACCCAAAACCAGTTGAACCAAATGACAGCTCAATTCATAGCCAACACCAGTGGGGAAGATCCAAACCTGCAAGGATTTTTGGAAACTCAAGCACAAATGTTGCATAAGGTGACAGATCAAATGATCAACATGGAAGGCAACTCTTCCAAAGGAGTTTGTGACAACAAAGATGACAAAGATGTTATTCTAGAAGGAACCAAAGCTTGCAATATTTGTGGAGACAAGAATCACACTTCCAAGGAGCATGGAGATCAATGCCCCAACTGTGAAGAGGAACACCCAGTTGGCCAATGTCCCACATCTCAAGCTACTTGCTACCTGTGTGAAGGAAATAATCATGTCCCTATCCAATGCCCCATCTATTCCATAGTTGAACAAAGGAAACAAGGTGGAGTGCAACAACTGATTGCAAACTATCAAGAGGGATCCAAGTCTACCAAGAAGGATGAGGACAAAGGAAAATCACCACTTGTACCTCCATGCAATACAACCCAATTTAAAGGACCAAAGAAGAGGCATATGAACTATCCAAAGAGCAATAGAAGGTCAAAGAAACCAGTAGACATTCCTACCTATGAGATAACATATGAAGAACATGAACTTGAGGCACTCCTGGCTTTGGAGAAACCCAAGAAAAGGAAGGACAAGAGCCATGTACAATGTAATCATTGTAAAGAAATGGGACACTATTCCAGTGAATGTCCAGAGAAGAATAAGTATAAAGAAATTGGCCAAGTATGGTGCAACAACTGCAAAGAGCTAGGCCATTATGCAGCAACCTGTCCACAAGAGATACGTGAAGAACTCAAACTTATCACATGTTACAATTGTGGTAACCAAGGACATTATGCAAGCAACTGTCCAGAAAAGATGAAGCACAAGATAAACAAGCCTATGAAGGATCTCAGCCTTGTCACATGTTTCAAGTGTGGAAACAAAGGACACTATGTAGATGTTTGCCCAGAGAAGTTTCCCCAAGATCCCAAGCAAGCCAATATGTAATTTAGTTGGAAAATTTTTAAGGGTGGTAGTACCCTAAAAGCTTTGATCCTACTTGTAACCCCTAGCCTTCCCAAATCTCGGGACGAGATTTATTTTAAGGGTGGTAGCCTGTCACATCCCAAGATTTTCCAAATCTTGTTATGTGAAAAATAAATGAATAAAATAAAACTTTGTTGATTTTTAGGATGAGAAGAAACTTTTGATTCCAATTGGAAACCTTCAAAACTATTTGATCAAACAAATCTTAAAGGGATTTGAAAAGATAAACAATTAATAAAGAAAATATTAAATATGTGAAATTACTATTTTTGGATTTTATAATAAAAAGATTTGGTTTTCAAATGAAAAGGTAGAAATATAAATAAGGATTATTTTATAGAGCCAAATTAAACCTTGGCCAAGCTTTTGAAATAAAATGTTTTGCTTTGATTAAAAGAGTAAAGGTTTATTTAAATAAAAAATGAGAGTTTATTAATAAACCAATTTTATTAAAATAAAGGGGTTTACCATTTTAATTAAACATCAAAACTTGTTAAATTATCTTAAACAAAGTTTTCCAAGTATTTTATATTTTCAAATAAAACCTACTGATTTGGTTTTGATAATATTTAGATTTCAAATGGAGAGTTTAATAAAACAAAACTTATTTGAATTAATAATCAAGGTCTATTTATTTAATTATTAATGGACCCTAAAAAAAATAAAAATATTATTTTGTTTTGGACTTTGAATTATTATTGTTAAACAGAACTAAAACCAATACAAGGTGTGGTGGAAGTTTGTTTGATTTGAATGTTTGAATTGTTTGATTGAATTTCAAAACAGAAAGTCAAATAGAAAAAGAAAAGCTTTCAGTACAAAAAAAATGAATCAGACAGCAGCCCAACTGGCCAGCCCAGCAAGCCCAGTTTCAGCCCAGCTACTTTTCCCACGCGCGAAACGTTTTCACCCAAACACGCACCCGCGCAGTCCCAGACAGGTGGCCCCCCTCCCTCTCTTTCTTTCTCGCTGACAGACCGGCCCCACCTCTCCTGTTCATCGTCTTCAACCACGACCCCGTCGCCCTGCCGTTGCATCCAGTAACTCCGGCGTTGATTACGCGTTGATGGAGGCCTTGATTCCTCCCAGTAACCGCGCCCATTTAACCGCCTGCGTCTTTCCTCTCCTTACCCTCAAACCCCGCTGCAAGTGAGCCACCAGGCTGCCGCCAATTCCCTTTGCTTTGCCACTGCTCCGACGATGTCTCCGACCAAATTCCGGCGCCGTCCAGCCTCGCCTCACCTGCCCAAGCACGCGAGCTTGCTCCTCAGACCAGCGCGCATCTTCCAGTGCCTCCCGTTCGCCCACGCTCGCCCCAGAGCCTCGGCTTCGACAACATCTGAGCGCCACCGCCGTTTGCTGACACTCCGGCGAAGTATCTCCGTAAGCAACATCCGCCCCTCTCCTTCCTGATGATACTCCCGCACTCGCCATACTCTCCCGAGTCTAACCGTGTCCTTGTTTTTCCTCGGGGTGAACAGCAATATCGCCCTCAACGACCTCCAGAGCCGCCTGACGCCGCCACCCACTCCGGCGAGGAATTGCCGCTGTCCCTAAGCGCCCCTTGCCAAGCCGACCACGCGTTGAGCATCACCTCGACCTCGCGAGCACGGTGAGCACCCCCGTTTCCTTCTTCGCTTCCTCTAGCACCAGCTCCGCCGTAGCCATACACGCCGCCGCCGCCCGTCTATGGCCAGTGTGATGTGCGTCGTGCGATTAAGATCCTGCGGCTGCGATTAGATCTAACCGAAGGGGTACGCGCCCATCTGAGCCACGCGTTCTAAGTTAGATCCTACGGTCCAGCGAGCCCGATCCGCCCGAAGCGGTACCGGCCAATGAAATTGAGCCGCGTGGCACTTGTTCTGTTTAAAACAAAATTTTGAATCAGATTAAGTTGCAAACTTGTAAATTCCATAACTTTTGATCCCCACGTCCAAAATTTGCAAATTTTATATCAATGGATTCAGAAAAATAAGCCCTAGCCAACCATGCACTTTGTTTAGTAAAAAGCTTCTGGTAAAATGTTTGTTTTTGCAGAAACTTGTGTATGCTTGTTTAGGATATAAAATTTATTCCAAAATGATTTTGGGGATGAAATCTTTGCAAAATGATTTGTTGTGAACCTACTGACCCTAAGAACCAACTTGTGGATTTAAAAATGTATTTTGAGAAGTTTAGGATTGAATAATTGAATTAACTCATTTCTAGTCAAATAAAAATATAGATTTTGATATGAAAATGATTTTTGAGAAAAACCCTTGGAAAATGTTTTGATTCAAACCTACTGACCCTAAACACCAGGTTTGTGAACAACATAAAATTGTTGCTTTGCTAAAAACATTTTCCACCACATGAAATAATAATTTGTTGAAGAATGGTTTATAGATAAAACCCTTTTGCAAATGGTTTTGCCACTTTAGAAAATGACCACTTTGAACCTTACAATGTATAGAGCCTAGTAGAAACCACATTTGCAAATAAAACTAACTTTTGCATGCTTGCATGCATGACTTTGTTTCCATTATTTTATGTGTGTTAGATTGTTTGAATATTGTTTGGAATGCTAGTTAAAATCTATGTTTGCTTGATTGATTTGTAGTGAAGTGTGATATTAGCAAGATCAAGAAGTGATTCAACCTTCTCTACCAAAAAGGCAAGTGACACTATCATCCAAGTCCTACTATTTTCATTACACTTAGTGGATTTTGAAACATGCATGATAAAGGACTACTATATTTTGCTATGCTAAATCCTAATAGGATACCCTTATACATTCCTTAGTGAAAACAATGTAGTTGTAATATTCTTAGCCCTGCTATATATATTTTGAGATAGGATACATGTTGAGATTATATGAAGTTGAGAAAAGACTTGTGTTTTATATAACAAAACAAGTACTCAATGAACCACCTGGGTGGACAAGGATACTCAAGTTTTGGACAGGGTGGCAACAAAAAGAACCATGTTTATATGGCAATCTCTTTTTGGTTGTGCACTAAAAGAAAACCACCCAGGGACTTAGAGATTGAACATGTTTCTCGTACAGTGGCTTCCGTGTACAGCCACATGCTAAATGGGCACTGGCTTAGTCAATTACATTGTGGAAGACCCATGCATTGGCCTCTTCAGGTTAACTAAATGAGGGAACTCGGAATCCTACATTGGTGCCTGGTAGACAAGCTAGCATTGTGTATAGGGAGGACCCTATGGAAAGACTTCGTCACATTCTCAATCTGCAAGTACTCCATCTTGGTGAGTACTTATCCAGCGGCCACTGGTGGCAACAAGATGAGAGTGTGTCATGTGGGTAAAGTGTACAACTTCTGCAGAAGATAAAAAAAATCTAAGTACTTAGCCGTGTCCCCGGTTATGGACAATACTGAGCAACTAAGGCCTGAAGCTATGGGAAATCTCGACATTCCAATTTCTAAAAATAAAACTTGAAAGTGACAACAAAAGACTTGAAGCACTTGGGGTGTACCAAGGAGCTCAAAAGATTTTGACAAAGACTTGAAGCACTTGGGGTGTACCAAGGAGCTCAGAAAGATTTTGACAAAAGATCAAAATTATTTTGAAAAAGATAGGAAAAATATTATTGCTTTCTGCAATTGAGCCTAAAACCCTACTTAGCCAAATATACATGTAATGTTAGGATCCACTTATTTTTACATAGTAGTGAAACTTGCCAATACAATTCAAATGTATTGACCCTTGTGGTTGTAACTTGTTATGTTGCAGGTTTGTTTGATATTAGTGAAGTTGATTGATTAGGATTACAAGTCTACAACCAACATGTTTGCCTGTGGCACTTTGAAGATGAAGGACCCCATGCTTATAGATATTCTGCTGCAAATGTAATGCAATAGCCAAATGAGCTATGTAAGATGTAATAAAATTATGTTATTCCTGGTTATAAAGTTGTATTATGACCTTTGTTTCTTGATATTACATCTTAACTGTGGATGCTAGCTATTGATCCAGGGACTAGCATTGTAAACACAGAGATCTCTACCTTATTAAAGGTTGGGACCTCTACAATGGGTTTCCTGATATGGTGATACTTCCATGGGGGAAGCTGAAGGAGAGGCTGAAGAAGAGGCACATGATGAACCCGCTGATGATCTTGGTCGGACCATTGCTGATGCACAGAGAGATTGCAAAAATGAAAAGGAGAGGGAGAAGTTTGATCACATGTTAGAGCATCACAAAAATTCGTTGTACACAAATTGCAAAAATGGTCTGAAAAAACTGGGTATCACACTGAAATTGCTGCGATGGAAGGCAGAGTGTGGTCTATCTGACTTCGGATTTGAAAAGTTACTAAAAATGATGAAGAGTATTCTTTTAAATGATAACGTATTACCCGCCAGTACGTATGAAGCAAAGAAGGTTGTATGCCCTCTAGGTTTAGAGGTTCAGAAGATACATGCATTCCCTAATGACTGCATTCTATACCGCGGTGAGGAGTACGAGAATTTGGATGCATGGTCGGTATGCACTGCATTGCGGTATAAGATCAGACGAGATGACCCAAGTGATGTTGATGTCGAGCCCTCCCCCGGAAGAGGGTTTCTGCGAAGGTGATGTGGTATGCTTCTATAATACCACAGTTGATATGTTTGTTCATAAATAAAGAGCATGCCAAGTTGTTGCGATGGAACAAAGAGGAACATAAGTCAAACAGGATGTTGAGACACCCCGATGATGGGTCGCAGTGGAGAAAATCGATAGAAAGTACCCGGACTTTGCAGATGACGCAAGGATATTAAGGTTTGGTCTAAGTACAGATGACATGAATCCTTTTGGGGAGCAGTGATTCAATCATAGCACCTGGCCCGTGACTCCATGTATCTATAACCTTCCTCCTTGGTTGTGCATGAAGCGGAAGTTCATTATGATGCCAGTGCTGATCCAAGGCCCGAAGCAACCCGACAATAACATTGATGTGTACCTAAGGCCATTAGTTGAAGAAGTTTTACAGTTGTGGCACAAACCAGGCGTACGTGTGTGGGATGAGCACAAGTAGGAGGAATTTGACCTCCGAGCGTTGATTTTCGTAACAATCAATGACTGGCCCGCTCTTAGTAACCTTTCAGGAAAAACAAACAAGGGATACAATGCATGCACTCACTATTTAGATGAGACTGAAAGTATATATTTGGAATATTGTAAGAATAATGTGTACAAGAGGCATCGTCGATTTGTTTTGGCCAAGCATCCCTTAAGAAAGAAAGGCAAGCATTTCAACGGTCAGGCATGTCACCAGATGAAGCCTAAGGAACGTATTAGTGCTGATATATTTGATATGGTCAAAAATTTGGATCAAATAGTAACCTTTGGAAAGGGTCTTGACGGATAATCTGTTCCGAAGGATACTGACAGACACACACCCATGTGTAAGTAGAAATCAATATTTTGTTGCTACCCTATTGGAAATTTCTAGAGGTCCGCTCTACAATCAACGTGATGCATGTGATGAAGAATCTTTACGTGAACATGCTAGGATTTTTGGGCATGTATGGAAAGACAAAAGATACACCGAAAGCACTGAAGGACCAGTAATGCATGAAAGACCCAGAAGGCCTGCATCCAGAACGGTTTCAAGGTCACGCCAGCTACGCTCTTACCAAACAAGAGAAGGAAATCTTTTTTGGATGCCTGAGTAGTATCAAGGTCTCGTTTGGCTTCTCATCGAATATAAAGGGAATAATAAATATGGCATAGAAAAAGTTCCAAAACCTAAAATCTCGTGACTACCACGTGATTATGACGCAAATACTTCCGATTGCATTGAGGGGACTTCTACCAGATTATGTTCGAGTACCCATTGTGAAGCTATGTGCATTCCTCAATGCAATCTCTCAGAAGGTAATCAATCCTAAAGATCTACCACGGTTACAGAATGATGTGGTCCAATGTCTTGTCAGTTTCGAGTTGGTGTTCCCACCATCCTTCTTCAATATTATGATGCACCTCCTGGTTCACCTAGCCGAAGAGATTACCATTCTCGGTCCTGTATTTCTACACAATATGTTCCCCCTTAAGAGGTTCATGTGAGTCTTAAAGAAATATGTTCGTAACCGTGCTAGGCCTGAAGGAAACATCTCCAAGGGCTATGCAATAGAGGAGGTCATTGAGTTTTGTGTTGACTTTGTTTCTAACCTGAAGGCGATTGGTTTTCCTGAATCGCGGCATGAGGTGAGACTGAGTGGAAAAGGCACTCTAGGAAGGAAATCAATAATATATAGGGATGGGCATTCTTACAATGAAGCACATTACACAGTTCTACATAATTCCACCTTGGCGGCTCCATATATCGAGGAACACAAAAGAAAATTTTACGCTCCAACAACCCTGGTAAGCATGACGACTGGATTAGATAGGAACACATGAAGACCGGTGTAACTACCTCGGTGAATTACGCTCCTAGTTACAAGCCTAGATGAACAGAAATGGTTGAAATAGTACGGTGGGGCCCAAATGCCACTCACAGGTAGACCTTTCGGCCGTCCCAACCATTTCCAAACATCGGGACAAGAACGGGCGGCGTAATCGGCAGGCGAAGGGATCAACTACATACACAAATGAGTATGTATGCAAGCCACCATACAATGGTTCTCAGAGTCATTCCATCTAAAAAGAAAGGAAATATAGCAACGCCATACGGCAAGATCCAAATATCCTAGATAGATATAATAGTTTAGGATATCTCCTCATACATCAAACATCAGAGTATCAAGCGGAAGCGGAAAACAAGATCCGAGTACGGATAAGAAGCAAATCGGCATAAGATGCCCCATAAATAAACACATCCCGCCCACAGATCTCACGGATCCCCGTTTCCGGAATCTCTACACCGAATGATCGTTGCCCACATCGTCCGTCTCCTCCACCCAGTATCCATCTTGCGCGTTTACCTGTTCATCTGAATCAAACAATTTATCGTGTGAGACCCTAGGAGTACTCAGCAAGTCTTTATGCCTCTAAAGGGGACACAACCTGGGGTGACGCAATTGCAGCAAAAGATAAACCCTAACAATTCTATAGATACTCGCTAACCATCCGCCTAACCAGAGATAGACGGATGTCCGTGAATTAATAACAACAGTTATAATGGTAATATTAACAGATCCATCCTCCTCCTCGCTTACCGACGAGGAAGCGGACGAACAACCCCCCATCCATTGGCAGTTTTATTATCCATTCCATGAGTGTTGCACTATTTACTAGTCAGGTACTTAGTCAAATTAAAAGAGGTACTTTAGTTATTCTTGTCTATGATCGAGAAACTGTGCTCCAAGTCGTCCATAACCGCGGACACGGCTTTCAGAAAGTTTTACCCTGCAGGGGTGCACAAATAGCAACACACACTCGATCAACCTCGGAAAAACCAAATCAAAACCAACAAGGCAGTCACGATAAAGCGATCACAGGATTCAGAAATATTTCAGGGGGCCACCCCATTAAGCTACCCGCAACGAAGCTGGCCGGCTACGAGACGGACTCAAGGTTTGTGGGGCCGGCTGTAAACGACTGGGAACCCGAAAGTGTGACTGGGCTTGTCGATACAGCGAAAACGGGTCACGGTCCTAAATAGTACAGGTGCAGTACCTCGCACAATTTAAATAAAGCAGTAAAGCATGGCATAAGTACAGGATAGTAAATAAAACCTCAAACTAGTTTGTGGCCCCAAGAAATAAGAATGAATCAAGCTCTGGCTCAGGGGGGTTCATAAGCCTCCCGGATGTGGATAGCGCGAATATTCAAGGAACAGGAATCAAGTACTCGGGGTCCTACGGGACACAAGTGAGCCTGAAAAACCAAATAGCGAATATGGCTCACCGATGCCACTTTCATTAGTTATCCCATTACTACTCAGGTTAAGTTGTTTAGGTACCTCGTTATCCATCAGACACTCACATACCCTACACATGCCGTTCTACGACTCGCATGGCTCAAACAACTCCTGTAGTAATGGCTCAATGGGATGGAGGAACAAGCTTCGGTGGGGTTTAAAAATAAAGGCTATGCAATACTTGGGATTCAATTTAATGCAATCGCGACTCAATGATGCAAGAATAAGATAGAGGCAATAGGTACTATATGTATGCAAGCATGTGGTAGTGCTTTCCTGGCAGCTCAGTTGAAGCGAGAGAAGGATCTGGGTAGTGCTCCTGGGTTTCTTGATATATCCCCTGCTCGGCGTCTATTCGAAGAAGAACCAAACAAACAAGGACCAACATAAATAAAGTGCACGAGCATTTGAATAAAATGCGACAAGCAAACAATCATGCCATGATGAATGATGCACAATTTGCATGGCAATAATGTAGCATGGCATGGGTGAGGTGTGGAATACAAGTATAAATCATTTTGTTGAGTTTTAATCATGTTTTAACCTCAATTAAGTTGCTGTATACATTATATTTGTATGATGCATGCTGCAAAACAGAACAAGGAATGCATAAACAGAAAGGTCTCGTCGAGCTAATCATTTTAGACATATTATTTGTCAAATTTGGAGTTATAAAACAAAAGTTATTAATTAAATAAGAAAAAGGGCATTTTATTGTAATTTTAATCAACTTGGAAAAATAAAGTGTTCAAAATATATTTTGAAGGCCATATTTGAATTCCTCACATTTTTCTGATTTGAAAACATATATTATTTGCATTATTTGGATTTATATTTTAAAAGATATTTAAAAACAGATTTAAATTTGAATTTGAATTAATTTGAAAAAGGTTTAAATTAAAACAGATATAAACAGAAACTTTTTGTACTCAGGCAGATCCAGACCCAGCCGCTGACGGGTGGGACCAGTGCTGACTGGGCGGTACTGCGCGCCAGGGCGTTTCTCACCGCGAGCTACTCTAGCCGAAGAGGTTGACAGGTGGGCCTCCAGGCGGCGGGGCCACAGCGCGCGCGCGGCCAGCTGGCAGCGGACACGTGGGCGATCCTAGGCACGGGGAGGGGTCTGTCCGTGATGGCCAGGATCCACCGGGGGTTTTCTTGCAAAAAGAACACCGTGGCTGACAGGTGGGCTTCGGGGACCGCGGGTTTAGGCGGGAAAAAGGGCAGGGTTATCTCTGCAAAAGCGACGTCGTCGCTGGACTGTCTGTCGCGCGCTGACCTGCAGAGAACAGGGAACCGGCCGGCGTTCGGACGATGATGGCGACCAAACGGCGGCAAAACTCGCCAAGCCGCAAAAAGGAAAGATGAAGAGGGTTGCAGGGACTACAACTTTCGTTCACAGAGCAACATCGGAGGAGGGCTACAGCGCGCGGGGCACGGAGGAGAACAGAGGCGGGGAAAGCTGCTGCAGCTGCAGACACGGCGGGCATCGCAGCGGTGGCGCACGGAGGCCGCTCGACAGAACGTCCGGCGCGTCTGGGCCGCTAGGAGAAAGACGGCCATGTCTAGGGGATCGGGGTGCTCACCAGGATCTCGTCGGTGTGGTCGCTGAAGCTGGAGGTGGATCGGATCGGAGCAGAGGCAGAGGTCTCGCGAGCGTCTGATCCGATGGCCGCGGCGTGCCCAGGAAGCTCCAGAGGACTCCGGCGAGGCTTGGCCGGTGCAGGATGATGTAGCCGAAGCAGACGAAGTCCCTCGTGCTCCTGGTACAGCTTGGCGCGCTCGGGATCGTCGGATAGCACGGCAGGCCGGAGCTAGGGTTTAGAGAACCATGGCCATGGCCAGGATGTGGTGGGGAGGAAGGAGAGGGGTCTGGTTTCTCCCAGATCCCGATCTGGTGGTGGAGAAGGCACGTGGGTGGGGCTGGTGCTACAGATAAGAAGAGAGGGAGGGAATCACATGGTTTGGAGAGAGGCAAAGGAGGGCTCGGGTGGCTTTTCTTCCTCCTTTACTCTTCTTGTCTTGAAGCTAAAGAAGGAGAAAGAGAGGGACCAGGGGAGGGCAGAGAGGCTGCAGGGTGGCCCGGCGTGGTGGTGAGGCTACCTGGCAGGGAGAGAGGGGTGAAGCCAAGAGAGAGGGAAAGGGGGGGTAGCTCGGGCTAGGGTAGCTTGGGGCTCGGGTTAGGTTTTGATTAGGGTTAGGGAGAGGTGGTCTCGGGTTAGGTTAGAGGGGTGGATTAGAACTAGGTTAGCTAGAGAGGGGCTTGGGTTAGGTTAAAGAGGAAGCTAGGGTTTAGAGGGGAGGATAAAAGGAGATTAGGGTTAGAGAGAACTAGGCCAAGAGAGAAAAGAGAGAAAGAGATCAAAGGTGGTGGGGGTTTAAGCAAGATCAAATAAGACCAAGCCAAAAGGAGGGAGAGGGAGATAAGAGATGAGATGGTTTCACCAAAAATCCAAATAAAAACAAGGAGGACCAAAGGTAGAAATGGTTGCATGGCCCATGCAAAATAATTAATGCCATGTTTTAACCTTGTGAAACAAAATAATAAACATGGCATTATTCTCGTGCATTTCCAAAAGTGGAATAAAGCCAAGCAAAAGAATTTAAAAGAAAGTTCCAAGTGGAGTAGATGGAGATGACCACATTTGATTATAATTGGGACTTGCTAGTGTGTATATTCCACTAGATGCTTACTATTCCCAAAAATATCCCCACATGGGCATAAATCCATAATAATCCATATGGAAGCTAGGAGAAGGGTTCCACTCACAAGGCATGCAAAGGTGGCCATGTGGCTCTCATATATCAATAATGTGAAAACAACATGATGCTAAGATGAGAGCATGTGGAAAAAGAAGTGGATCCATCACAACCCACATGAGCTAGAGGTAAAACCCAATAAAGTGCCAAGCTCATATTTAGTTGGATGGTGGAATTATAAGGTGGTGACAGAGAAAGGTGATGGAGTTGAATAAAAGATATGCCCCCAACTCAACTTGGGCATTAAACAATATATCAAGAACCAAATACAATATCAAGAGGCAAATACAATTTACAATGCATGTGAGAGAAGAACCAAATCAAAAGGGTTTTATATGATGCTCAAATGCAAGGTGGCATGATGACATGAGCATGATATAATTATGATGCAACAATTATATATAGGAAGGTAGCATCTATATAGACTAGGCTAGTAGCATTGCAATTGTTAGACAATTGGGATGCTACAACTCTCCCCCACTAAACAAGAATCTCGCCCCGAGATTCCTAGGAAAAAGAAAACAACACAAGGAGAGGCGGATGTTCGAACGAAGGTGACCCTCACGTTCCCAAGATGATGAAGAACGGAATGGTGCGACCACTACACCTTGCAAAACTTGCTAGACTTGTTGCGAGTCTTGCGTTTTGCTTCACGAACAACAGATTAGACGAGTTGAAGGATTGTCGTGAGACAAGAAGGATAGGATGGACATAGCTCCGGTTTTCTCAAGAACATGATAAAAGAATAGAACCACTTGTGAAAGAAAGGACAAGATGATGTATCATGGATAAAGAAAGACACATCATTAAGATTAAAGATTTACCGATACTAGAGAGGATGAATCTTTATCTCGCCGGAAGAAAAAGAGCTAGATTGGAGAGGTTTTGAACCACTATGACAATAGCATCGTATCTTCTCTCGGATTTGAGAAATGAAGTACGGAAACAATATTGCCTTCAAATAATAGAGTCCCCTGATATGAACAGAAAGATTTGGTTAGACATCGTCGGATTAGATTCTTCTTACGCCGGTAAGAACCAAGGATCACGCAATTGAGGTGCGCGGATATAACTTCTAGAGACGGATGTGAAGCCAGATCATGGTGGACTCCCGAGAAGCAAAGGATATGGAGGATCTGGAGTGTATTGTAGAGATACTTATTGCTTTCTTTAGCCTTGAGGCTAACGCAATAGATTTGCGGCTGATGGCATCAACCATAATTGGCTTTACCACAGAAAAAGGATCGAGGAAACAAAGAGAGATAGATATTTTTCTTTCATCTTGTTTGGGGATGTCAAGCACCGGTAGAAAGACGAGGATAGAAAAGAGTTTGCATTTGTTTCCACCAGATAATTGAAGATTTTGCTCCATCTGGAATAAACAGACCACCAACAAGAGATTATTGATTACTTTCTTCGAGAGAGCACTCCGGAAAAACAAAGACGGAAGTAAAAGTATCAAGGGATAAAGGCCACTTCTAACTTCCGTGGAATGAGTGAGATCACATTAATTCACCAATTCAATGTACAAGAGAGAATGATAAGAGTAGTGGTATGGTAGCTACTCCATCCCGCACCCAAAGCATTACTCCGCACATGAATAAGAAAACCATGCAACCCAACTACCGAAACAGACTGAAGGTTTTGACAATAACTCATGGAACTCCGTTAGAAAACAAGGATAGATGCAAACGATTCACCGGATCCAAGATAGATAATGATGATGTTGTTGTCGTCATGTCGGAAGTACCAAGCCACCGGAAAAATATAAAGGAAGATCACGGAGATAACTGCAAGATTCCACAGATAAAGAAAAAGATAGCACCACTTGAACATAAGGGTTACAAGATCTGGAAGGTCTTCATGGCCTCCGGTGGATTGAGCAGAGACGATAGAGCGAGATGGTTCCAAGAGATTACTTGACGAGACTAGGGTGAAAGAACTCCATGTTGTTCTTGAAAAGATTGAGAGAGGTTTAGCGGTCTTGAGGAGAATCTTTAGCGGAACGACGATGATAACTTGCCAACAAGGAACAACTCCGGATTGGTTGAAGATGGAGGATGGAATTAACAATGAACTTGCCGATTCCAGAATTGAAGCGATCTATTTAGCAGAAGGACGTGGTCGAGATAGGTGACTTCAAAGTCAGAATTCTCACTTTGAGACTTTGCACACAGGCAGTGCTCACGAAGCTTGAGAGAAGGAGACACAGATGATCTTCCATGTCCTTCCATTGATATCGAATAGGCAAGCATATTATCAACATATACCACCATGGATTAACAAGATATTCCCAGAATACCAAGTTCAAAAGGCGAGAGAAACGAACAAATGCTCGAACACTTCCTGAGCTCAACGCTCTTAGAAAGATCAATATTAAGAGCACGGGTTCGTGTTGAAAAAGATGCACTGGAAGAATAGATTATCTGGTCCTTCGGAAGAAAAAGAGATGTCACCTGGTTCACATTGTCGATTGGATCACCGGTTACAAAGATAAAGAGATCTTGGATAAGAACCGATGATAGCTCATACCTTAAGCAAAGCTATCAGAAGCGAAAAGATGCAATTCCCTCGTATCCAGGAGAATTGTGCAGATATGGAGTTCAAAAATATGTGCAGCATGATAAATAGATGATAGACCACCGTAGTGCTTTGCGAAACTCCGGATTGCCAAAGATGCTTGAATATGCATAGATATGATCACGGTGTACTCAAAATCACAGGAGATAACCGTCACCATTTAGAGGATAGCGTTGATAGCAATTTCCATATTCCACTCAAGATAAGTGTCATATAGCTATGCCGAGAACCAATTACAATCACCAGCATCGGATCGACACATGTTATGTAAATAGCCCAAAAGAATTGGAGATGAAAAGAAACTCCGGGATTAAGCGCCGGTGACAAAAGAATGAGTTAGCATGGACATGCTGATAAAAGGGAGATAGATAATGTTTCACACACGACTGGAAAGGAGTGTGGAAACACGGATGTATCAAAGAAAAATTTTCCAAATTTTTCGGCATTAAAATACCAATAGATGCGCAAAATCACTTATCAGGTAGAGATTATCAACAGATGCTTACACAGAATGTGGAGTTGCTAGAAGGAAGGACACCCTTAAGAAGATGGCACCGGTTAACAAGGAGTCAGGTAGATCGCGCCGGTTTTCAAAAACCTGTCAGTATGGAATGTACCAACAGTTGATAACCAAAGGCAGATTGTGATAACAAGTTGGATGCAATAGATAGACAAGGAATTACACACACACACACTTTCTATGGTACTACGGTAACCCAGAACACGTGAATCCTAGTTTGAATTTAAGAAGAGGATTGAAAACGTTACACTTCCTTACCAGAAAAGGTTGGGTGGGTGGGTAAGAAGAAAAGTGGAAGCAGTCCTACTCTCACGTTTTGTTTTTCCCTAGTATACATAGCTACCAAAAATATTTGCTAGACTGACAACGACCATTTGGCTGAGACCCTGAAGGTCGGGATGGCTCTGATACCAATTGTAACTACCTTGGTGAATTACGCTCCTAGTTACAAGCCTGGATGAACAGAAATGGTTGAAATAGTACGGTGGGGCCCAAATGCCACTCACAGGTAGACCTTTCGGCCGTCCCAACCATTTCCAAACATCGGGACAAGAACGGGCGGCGTAATCGGCAGGCGAAGGGATCAACTACATACACAAATGAGTATGTATGCAAGCCACCATACAATGGTTCTCAGAGTCATTCCATCTAAAAAGAAAGGAAATATAGCAACGCCATACGGCAAGATCCAAATATCCTAGATAGATATAATAGTTTAGGATATCTCCTCATACATCAAACATCAGAGTATCAAGCGGAAGCGGAAAACAAGATCCGAGTACGGATAAGAAGCAAATCGGCATAAGATGCCCCATAAATAAACACATCCCGCCCACAGATCTCACGGATCCCCGTTCCCGGAATCTCTACACCGAATGATCGTTGCCCACATCGTCCGTCTCCTCCACCCAGTATCCATCTTGCGCGTTTACCTGTTCATCTGAATCAAACAATTTATCGTGTGAGACCCTAGGAGTACTCAGCAAGTCTTTATGCCTCTAAAGGGGACACAACCTGGGGTGACGCAATTGCAGCAAAAGATAAACCCTAACAATTCTATAGATACTCGCTAACCATCCGCCTAACCAGAGATAGACGGATGTCCGTGAATTAATAACAACAGTTATAATGGTAATATTAACAGATCCATCCTCCTCCTCGCTTACCGACGAGGAAGCGGACGAACAACCCCCCATCCATTGGCAGTTTTATTATCCATTCCATGAGTGTTGCACTATTTACTAGTCAGGTACTTAGTCAAATTAAAAGAGGTACTTTAGTTATTCTTGTCTATGATCGAGAAACTGTGCTCCAAGTCGTCCATAACCGCGGACACGGCTTTCAGAAAGTTTTACCCTGCAGGGGTGCACAAATAGCAACACACACTCGATCAACCTCGGAAAAACCAAATCAAAACCAACAAGGCAGTCACGACAAAGCGATCACAGGATTCAGAAATATTTCAGGGGGCCACCCCATTAAGCTACCCGCAACGAAGCTGGCCGGCTACGAGACGGACTCAAGGTTTGTGGGGCCGGCTGTAAACGTCTGGGAACCCGAAAGTGTGACTGGGCTTGTCGATACAGCGAAAACGGGTCACGGTCCTAAACAGTACAGGTGCAGTACCTCGCACAATTTAAATAAAGCAGTAAAGCATGGCATAAGTACAGGATAGTAAATAAAACCTCAAACTAGTTTGTGGCCCCAAGAAATAAGAATGAATCAAGCTCTGGCTCAGGGGGGTTCATAAGCCTCCCGGATGTGGATAGCGCGAATATTCAAGGAACAGGAATCAAGTACTCGGGGTCCTACGGGACACAAGTGAGCCTGAAAAACCAAATAGCGAATATGGCTCACCGATGCCACTTTCATTAGTTATCCCATTACTACTCAGGTTAAGTTGTTTAGGTACCTCGTTATCCATCAGACACTCACATACCCTACACATGCCGTTCTACGACTCGCATGGCTCAAACAACTCCTGTAGTAATGGCTCATGGGATGGAGGAACAAGCTTCGGTGGGGTTTAAAAATAAAGGCTATGCAATACTTGGGATTCAATTTAATGCAATCGCGACTCAATGATGCAAGAATAAGATAGAGGCAATAGGTACTATATGTATGCAAGCATGTGGTAGTGCTTGCCTGGCAGCTCAGTTGAAGCGAGAGAAGGATCTGGGTAGTGCTCCTGGGTTTCTTGATATATCCCCTGCTCGGCGTCTATTCGAAGAAGAACCAAACAAACAAGGGCCAACATAAATAAAGTGCACAAGCATATGAATAAAATGCGACAAGCAAACAATCATGCCATGATGAATGATGCACAATTTGCATGGCAATAATGTAGCATGACATGGGTGAGGTGTGGAATACAAGTATAAATCATTTTGTTGAGTTTTAATCATGTTTTAACCTCAATTAAGTTGCTGTATACATTATATTTATATGATGCATGCTGCAAAACAGAACAAGGAATGCATAAACAGAAAGGTCTCGTCGAGCTAATCATTTTAGACATATTATTTGTCAAATTTGGAGTTACAAAACAAAAGTTATTAATTAAATAAGAAAAAGGGCTTTTTATTGTAATTTTAATCAACTTGGAAAAATAAAGTGTTCAAAATATATTTTGAAGGCCATATTTGAATTCCTCACATTTTTCTGATTTGAAAACATATATTATTTGCATTATTTGGATTTATATTTTAAAAGATATTTAAAAACAGATTTAAATTTGAATTTGAATTAATTTGAAAAAGGTTTAAATTAAAACAGATATAAACAGAAACTTTTTGTACTCAGGCAGATCCAGACCCAGCCGCTGACGGGTGGGACCAGTGCTGACTGGGCGGTACTGCGCGCCAGGGCGTTTCTCACCGCGAGCTACTCTAGCCGAAGAGGTTGACAGGTGGGCCTCCAGGCGGCGGGGCCACAGCACGCGCGCGGCCAGCGGGCAGCGGACACGTGGGCGATCCTGGGCGCGGGGAGGGGTCTGTCCGTGATGGCCAGGATCCACCGGGGGTTTTCTTGCAAAAAGAACACCGTGGCTGATAGGTGGGCTTCGGGGACCGCGGGTTTAGGCGGAAAAAAGGGCAGGGTTATCTCTGCAAAAGCGACGTCGTCGCTGGACTGTCTGTCGCGCGCTGACCTGTAGAGAACAGGGAACCGGCCGGCGTTCGGACGATGATGGCGACCAAACGGCGGCAAAACTCGCCAAGCCGCAAAAAGGAAAGATGAAGAGGGTTGCAGGGACTACAACTTTCGTTCACAGAGCAACATCGGAGGAGGGCTACAGCGCGCAGGGCACGGAGGAGAACAGAGGCGGGGAAAAGTTGCTGCAGCTGCAGACACGGCGGGCATCGCAGCGGTGGCGCACGGAGGCCGCTCGACAGAACGTCCGGCGCGTCTGGGCCGCTAGGAGAAAGACGGCCATGTCTAGGGGATCGGGGTGCTCACCAGGATCTCGTCGGTGTGGTCACTGAAGCTGGAGGTGGATCGGATCGGAGCAGAGGCAGAGGTCCCGCGAGCGTCTAATCCGATGGCCGCGGCGTGCCCAGGAAGCTCCAGAGGACTCCGGCGAGGCTTGGCCGGTGCAGGATGATGTAGCCGAAGCAGACGAAGGCCCTCGTGCTCCTGGTACAGCTTGGCGCGCTCGGGATCGTCGGATAGCACGGCAGGCCGGAGCTAGGGTTTAGAGAACCATGGCCATGGCCAGGATGTGGTGGGGAGGAAGGAGAGGGGTCTGGTTTCTCCCAGATCCCGATCTGGTGGTGGAGAAGGCACGTGGGTGGGGCTGGTGCTACAGATAAGAAGAGAGGGAGGGAATCACATGGTTTGGAGAGAGGCAAAGGAGGGCTCGGGTGGCTTTTCTTCCTCCTTTACTCTTCTTGTCTTGAAGCTAAAGAAGGAGAAAGAGAGGGACCAGGGGAGGGCAGAGAGGCTGCAGGGTGGCCCGGCGTGGTGGTGAGGCTACCTGGCAGGGAGAGAGGGGTGAAGCCAAGAGAGAGGGAAAGGGGGGTAGCTCGGGCTAGGGTAGCTTGGGGCTCGGGTTAGGTTTTGATTAGGGTTAGGGAGAGGTGGTCTCGGGTTAGGTTAGAGGGGTGGATTAGAACTAGGTTAGCTAGAGAGGGGCTTGGGTTAGGTTAAAGAGGAAGCTAGGGTTTAGAGGGGAGGATAAAAGGAGATTAGGGTTAGAGAGAACTAGGCCAAGAGAGAAAAGAGAGAAAGAGATCAAAGGTGGTGGGGGTTTAAGCAAGATCAAATAAGACCAAGCCAAAAGGAGGGAGAGGGAGATAAGAGATGAGATGGTTTCACCAAAAATCCAAATAAAAACAAGGAGGACCAAAGGTAGAAATGGTTGCATGGCCCATGCAAAATAATTAATGCCATGTTTTAACCTTGTGAAACAAAATAATAAACATGGCATTATTCTCGTGCATTTCCAAAAGTGGAATAAAGCCAAGCAAAAGAATTTAAAAGAAAGTTCCAAGTGGAGTAGATGGAGATGACCACATTTGATTATAATTGGGACTTGCTAGTGTGTATATTCCACTAGATGCTTACTATTCCCAAAAATATCCCCACATGGACATAAATCCATAATAATCCATATGGAAGCTAGGAGAAGGGTTCCACTCACAAGGCATGCAAAGGTGGCCATGTGGCTCTCATATATCAATAATGTGAAAACAACATGATGCTAAGATGAGAGCATGTGGAAGAAGAAGTGGATCCATCACAACCCACATGAGCTAGAGGTAAGACCCAATAAAGTGCCAAGCTCATATTTAGTTGGATGGTGGAATTATAAGGTGGTGACAGAGAAAGGTGATGGAGTTGAATAAAAGATATGCCCCCAACTCAACTTGGGCATTAAACAATATATCAAGAACCAAATACAATATCAAGAGGCAAATACAATTTACAATGCATGTGAGAGAAGAACCAAATCAAAAGGGTTTTATATGATGCTCAAATGCAAGGTGGCATGATGACATGAGCATGATATAATTATGATGCAACAATTATATATAGGAAGGTAGCATCTATATAGACTAGGCTAGTAGCATTGCAATTGTTAGACAATTGGGATGCTACAACCGGTTGGTTGCAACATCTCATAAAAAACAATGCTCTTGGAGATCATTTTTACTTGTTTTCCAGGTCACCATCTTCGACTATATCGAATTTCCAAGGGTACGAGATAAATAGGAATATATTTTACACGATCGCCCAAGATAAAAAGAGCACCAACCAAAACAGTGGTGTCCGCTTTTATGCAACAAACAACAATGGGTCAAAGACCATATATTATGGTTACATAGAGGAGATATGGGAACTTGACTATGGACCTACTTTTAAGGTCCCCTTGTTTTGATGCAAATGGGTCAAGATGACAGGAGGCGGAGTAAAGGCAGACGAGCAATATAGAATGAAAATAGTGGTCTCAACAATCTTGCGTACTTAGACGCACCATTCGTCCTAGCCAATGATGTTGTTTAGGTTTTCTATGTGAAGGACATGTCTACCAAACCGAGAAAAAGAAAAAAAAATAAGCAAAAGAATACATCATACGATGAGCCAAAGTGCCACACAGTTCTTTTAGGGTAAAGAAACATCATGGAAGTGGAGGACAAGACAAACATGCCAGAAGGATTATGATAAGTTTCATAAAATTCCGCCCTTCATAGTGAATACTGATCCAATAACCCTGTTAATTAATGAAGATGCTTCAAGATTATGGCACAACCAGCAAGGGACACACGCTAAGAAATGATGTGTAATAATGTATTAAATATTTTATATAACTGTGTTTTGAAAACTTAGAAGAAAACTGTGAGCGGAGAGTTGATTCAAGTTATATTCAAAGTTTGCGGGAGAATCTCGAGCCAGAACAACGCATACGAGCAATTCAAGAGGAATTTGCGGGATTTCTGATGAAGGAGGTTCTTGATAAAAGGGGAGAATATTATGTGGAGGACGAGGAATTCAATATGAATTAGTGATCTCCGTGTAATTTATATGATATATCATCAATGACCATGTAATTTCAAACATTTTCTTCCTTTTGATATGATCGAATATTGTATATGTATGTTCGCAAGAGATCAAATATTAATTATATGCATCAACGTGTACTGTGCATCTAGTAGCGTAGAATAAGTGTACGAAAACATGTTTAAAATTATAATGAAAAACAAATTTAAAAAAGAACAAAATAAAAAAACAAAATAAATAGGAAACATAGAATCGTGCCACGGCAGAGAAACACATGAATCTCTGCTGCGGTAGGAACTCGTTTAGTCTCGGGTGGTGTTATGGCCTAGGACTAGAGGTCCTCCGGCCCCCGCCAAGCTCCCGCTTCCACGTGCTGGCCTCTAGTCCCGGTTCGTAGCAAACCAGGACAAGAGATAGGGGCCTCTAGTCCCGAATTCGCAGTCCCAGGTGTGAAATTTGGACTAGAGCCAGTTCAGGACTAGGACTAGAGGCCTGTTTTTCACCAGTGTACCAGACATGTTGCCCCAGGTGTCCAACCTTTCCATCTGGTAAACACTCACGAAAGCTGCACAAAAGACTTATTACATCACTCCTCTAATAAATAACTTTTAAAAGAAGATTAAAAAGACTTACCGTGTTAACAAAGTCAACAATCCTAGAATCCTACATTACATAGATGGTGTTCTTCGTCAAAGCCTACAATTTTGATGTATTTTTAGTAACCGATGACATCACCTCCTAATTTTGACACACCATGGCAAAATTTAGGTAACTGTCTTGAAGTTTTGCAAGGTGATGTATCCGCTCTTGTTTTGTCCTAGCAATTCAAACTGCTCTCTTAGGTAGAATAGTTGATCTGTCGTCAACGTCTTGGCAAGGACTAGCACAGTGCAAACATAAATTTAACAAAACAAGCTTATCACTTAACTTAATAAAGGCCTAGTGTCAGAAAAATATATGGTATTCCAGCGTACATGCACAGAGAAAGGAAATGAAGCATTGTCACATAAAGTATACACATGATGTTTGTGAGAACACATTATGTATTACTCCTTGAATCAAACTTAACTATAGGTGAGAGTATGACAGTCAATAGAATGTGCAGAGTACAATTATCTCCATAGACATTGAGGGAAACACTCGTCCAGAAACACATATTTATGTAAGGAAAGCTGAAAACAGTGATAAAAATACATACTGAAATTAGCTAAATGATGCGGGTGAATAATTATCACTAAGACAAAAATAACATAATTAATATAATGGGTACTATTTATTCAAGAAAATAGAAGTGGATGTCTAGTGCAAATGTTTCAATCAATTTGGGGCTACAAAGAGAATAATCGTCAAGGTGTAAACCAATATATAAACCAGCTCTAAAAAATATTACTCTTAAAGCAGATTTCCATATAGAAGATGAGCTTATGTAGAACCTCATAAGCCTGTTAATTATCATGTTTAAGGGAATCTTCATTTATCCAGTGCCATGAATCCACAGATGACTTGTAATTATCATTGCATGATTATGCAATGTCATATGTAAGCTGAACAACAGTAAATCAAGAATTAGGTGATACATACAGAGGACTTGTGTGTTAGTTATCCTCTTGCGGTAATCCTTATTAAGCATCCTTCTTACAAAGTTTTTTGTTTCACCAGAGAATGTAGGCCCTAGGGCTTCATCAAAATTAATTTCTGCTTTAAGGACAATATAGAATATTCTTGATTCAGTTTGTGCCTAAATAGGGCGGCTTCCACAGAGTAAGATATACAAGATATACACAGTTATTCCAATGCTCGACATATGTAGGACACAACATATGTTGAGATCCATTGAAATATAAAATAGAGAAGTTCCAATGTCTCCGGTTCACTTTATAACAGAATAATTAAAAAATATAACAACATAAGTACGACAATTGGCTATGTACAAAATTGATGATATAATCTCTCTACAAAAATAAGAATTAAAGATAATAATAAATATATCATATATGTTGGCGATTTATTTTTATCAAACCATTTAATCCTATATACTTATTTTACCTATATATATACGAAACTGTAACTTAAAAAAGAACAACTACTTGGATAATTACCTCCAGACCTATGCGGCTTCCGAGCGTTGATTTCATCATCGTTGGGCTCGTGGCAGCCGGCGAAGGAGAATGCACAAAGCCATGAACTGATGATCAACCTTAGTGTTGCGGTGAGCGGCATGACAACGGCCTGGAAACCCTGCTGCGTGCCGGTGTCAGGTTAGATGCTTCCAATATTTGATATTTGAGGACGACCTACATTACCAACTCCTATTTAATACTCCTTCATTCAATAATAAATAACTTAGCTTTGTCTAGATTCAAATATATCTAGACATGGTTTAGTGTTCAGCTTCTATATCTAAATAGCAACCCCCGCTACTTGATTTTCCAGCCCTCACAGCAAGCCACGTCACTATAATTTTTTCTATTGGATATTACCTGACCCCACATTCTGCTTAAACCGTGCGTGCGTATTGTGTTCAACGACGATGGTGAATGCATTGAGTACTTGGTTGTACAACCATTAGATAGTAATGCCCATCATCACGTGTGAAGAAACTGAGGCACTTTACGGCCTCAAAATGCCCACAGTTCTCCGGAAACGAAACAATTGAGTCCACCGAGCTTTTTAGTGCCTTTTCTTTGATATAAACTGACGAGGAGACAAAATGGCCAAGCGTAATTAGGGCAGGCGAGCGGCTGCATCGTCTCTTAATGTATTCCTACATATCACCACGGCACCGGACATCTCATCGTTCCTCATCTGACCTCCTCTAGACCTCAGTTGTCTCTAGGACGAGCTTGCTCTACGCCGTCGTCATCTACTCCTACATGTCCTCTCTGTACAGCAACAGGACTTTGTGATCTCCAACGAGGAGATCCACGCCAGCACCGGTAGGCAGATTATTGGAAATTGTTTATGCTTAGACGAGTCGATCTGTGACCAACGAAGGAAACACCATGCTGCTGGAGTACATGAGCTCTCTACTTTACCCGTTGAGGACTTGAGCAGTCTACAAGGCGAGCTCGCCGGGTGATGGTTTAAAGATTTAATCCCTCTTTCGATTTTTCATGCTTGCGGAAACTGCCGTACCTTTGGCTTGAGTTTTGTTAGCCCAAGGAGCCTGTCACCAGGAAGTGCCTGTTCTTCATATTCTGATGGTTCGTAGCAAGTCAAGCTTTCTACACGAGACCTTTCCTTGGAATCCTTCACATGTTAACTTTTGTATACTATCATTTGCTGAAGTTATTTTACAGGCATGTTTAAGTTAAGCATGCTTTTCTTCAGAAAAAGTTCAGTTTTATAGATACGATTGTCAAAAAAATAATTTGAAATCATCTTTCATTTTCTTACTCTTCTTCGCTTTCACATAATTAGATACATGTGAAGAAAGCTCACAACCTGTAGTTTCGTTTTCTGTTGCATTCTCTCATGGATGCTTCTTTGTAGTAAGAAAGGAAGGGTCCAATGCTCCATGGGGAGGAAAGTAAGAGGGTGAGTGTGAGACAAACCGGTGCAACCAGCAGTTCTTTTAGTAATTATACTCTGTTCAAGATAATGGTTGTGAATACTTGTGTAAATGGTTGCAGCGAGATATGGTTGTTCCTTTTGATGCTAAATTGTTTTCCACATGCACAAAAGCTAGGTGCAAATTACTTCTACGGTCCTTTTTCAATTTTTCATTTTTCTGACTTAAATTTCCTATCATTTGAGATTAAAAGATTTTTTCAAATGCACCTTTTGAACTCTGATGATCATATGGCTTGCCCTGAACCTGGTACAGAAACAACGTTTATTTCTTGGTAAATTGATTCAACCTGCTGCTTCGCTTTTCTGCCATGTTTTAGAAAAGGAACATATCAGTCGCATGATTAGTACCATCTTAGTAACTTTTTGTAATATTTGGATCATCTGTGTATTTTGTGTCCAAATTAGAAAACCTCTTCATTATTTATTTTTGGCACGGTTATGTATAAATAAGTTTTAATCATTATTTCTAGATCACCGTTGTTCACCTACATGGAAGCAGACTAGATGTTCCATAGGTTATAGCATATAGTGCATGTAGTAAATCAACTTAGCTTCCAAATGCACAAAGACGAAAAAAAATCACCCGAGGAAGAGCTCCGAGGCATTTTAATTAAGACCAAAGGTGTGAGGATGAAACCAAATCTGTGGGAAAAAACGAGGTAACTTACTCCGCCCATGAACGATCGGCAAAGAGACGCCACTACACTCTAGCCACAGGGATATGGTTAAGACAAACAAGATGATCAAGTTGCACTTATTTCTAAGGGCATTGCTTTTAACAACCAAGTTGAACTTATTATTATTTTTCTTCTTTGCCATGGTAAGCAGATTCTGAGAGTTGTGTTATGCTCCCTTCTCGAACAAAATGTTTGCACACTTATTATGATACTTATTATTGTACTTTCAAGTGAATTTTCATGTGTTCTGATTTTGCTTGCAACAAATTTATTTCTAAAACTTCCGCAACAACGCGCGAAGTATTATCTAGTTTATCAAAAGAGCGAGTAGTAAAGATCGGAGCGAAAACTGTTTCGATGATGTGTAAGCCCGTCTGAGTGTTTTTTTTTTCATTTCCTCCTGTCCCTTTGACCCCTCCTGGCCCAGCCCATGTTAAATCCGGGACCAAGAAGTTAGATCAGCCCTCTCCAGTCTCCACCCATCGCAGAAGTAGGTTGAATCTAGCTGAGGTGAGAACACTTCCCTCAAAAGAGAAAAGAAAAGGAGCTGAGGTGAGAACCCAAACGAATCGAAGCCATGGCATCTCGTCTGGTTGCGGCGGCGGCGTCCTCCTCCTCGTCTTCCTACCCGCTGGCCCGCCTCATCTCCAGGCGCCGTCTCGCTGGCGCCGCAGGTATGCCTCGATGCCTACGCGCGCCTTCTCCTCCCCTTCCCAGATCTGAGAATAGTACACACCGATCGTTAAATCCGCTGGTTAGTCCGTGGATCGGTCGCTGCCGGGTTTTGACCAGGATTAGGTTGTGCAAATGGTTTTCCTTGAAGCCTTGTTCGGTTAATCTTCTTCAGGCCTCGTTCGGTTCACATGGTTTGACATGGATTGATGTGGTTTAAATCTCATCTAAGTCAAAATATCCTCTAATCCCATCCAATCCACTCTAGAGGTGGATTAACCGAACATAGCCTCGGAGGTAGATTGGAGAGGATAAGGAGGGGATTTTGACTTAGATGGGATCTAAACCACATCAATCCCGTCCAATCCCTTACGAACCGAACAAGGTCTGAGCGCGGCATAGGTAGGGTCGATGTGTCCATCGTTACCAAGGGTATCTCGGAGCGCGCTGTCACCAGAAATCAAAGCCCGTTTCCCGTCTGTAGTTCTGATTAATTCGTCTTGTGTATTTTAACAGATCATCACGGCTCAACTAAGGTGAATATGTGGCAAGAGCCCATGAATCCCGGCAACTGGAAGGAAGAGCATGTGAGTTTTCCCCTCAGATTCTCTTCACCCAGATTGCAGTGAACATTATTTGAGTTCTGTATGTTCAATTGTTCATTCTAGGAGAGTTTTCTACTTCACTGGTCTTTGGCATACATCACGTGCAGGGAGGCATTTTATTAGTATTTATGTTATTTTCTTGAGATAGATTAGTAGCACAGCTGTTAAATTAGGGATTCCTAGAGGTTTTAAGTTATGTAGGTAGATCTGCAGGTTAACCAAAACTATGTTCATCGCAAAGTTACTTCAAAAGATCTATTATGACTTTAAAAATACTAAGTGTATAGTACATCAAAATGCAGTTTGTGCTAGCAAGCCTAGCAATGTGGGGAGGTCTCATATATGGTGGACTTAAGCTGGTCGGCGGAAAAAAAGAAGACAAAACTGAGGTATTTATTTGTACTAAACCATGGGCAATCCTTTTATTCATAGTGAAATAATTTTTGAACGATTATCTTGGTAGTTGACAATAGATGGGAAAAATACAACCATGTAGCGCTTTATATTCTAATGGGCTAAATTTCACATGCATTATAATTCATTAGCATGGTAGGCACACGTTCCTGCTGTAATGTTGTCAGATGATTTTGTTTTCTTTTGTTAATTCGCTCTGTTGCTAGCTTGTATTGAAGCAAGAGTTACAAGGTTCTGGTTAATTAAATAGCATCCTTACTCTTGATGTGCTGTTGACAACAAAATTGTCTTTACTAGCAAAATACTTTGGATGCTTAATGTCCCTTGCATTAATGGTTGTGCTCTGTTGACAACAAAATTGTCTTTACTAGCAAAATGCTTTGGATGCTTAATGTCCCTTCTATGAATGGTTGTGTTGCATTCATATTGCATAATCATGTACCCCTGGGACTGATGTCAAGCTGCATTCATACTAAGAAATCATGTATTCATGTGCCTGTTTCAGGCTATAGGAAACATACTACCTTCATACGAAAATCAAGTAATACTTATTTGATACACTAGAGAAGTTTTACTGACTTTTCAAATATAAGTGTATAATCTCTACCATTCAATTAATATTTTTCAGCTGAAATTTTCTTGAGCTGTCACATGCTCTCAACCTGTGGCACAGAGTCAGAGATAGAAAAACACATGGCAAGGAGAAGCCACTCAGAAACCCTAATTACTTGATTTCCTAATGTCTCCATAGCTCTATACAATGCTTGCCTTTATGTGTGCGCTGCTGCCTGCTTGCCTAGGGTCCTGACCCACGTCCTTAACACCATGCATATTGTCTATCTGGATGGTTGGCATTGTTTTTTTTGGGGGGGATTTTGCTTTAGTTATAGATTCTATCACATCTGCACGTAAGTTGTTTAAGCCTAGGCAATGTGTTATAGATGCAACTTTAATGATGCCCTGACATTAGACTAGGTGGGGAAAGCGCTGAGTTGGGATCAACCAGTAGCCACCTTTGATATAAAAGACCTGATGTTTATTTATCGCAAGATGTGATATATTAGCCAGTATTCTGTGTATAGCATCTGTATTAGCTGCCAATAAATTTAAAGCTGTTCACAACCAGAGTCAGATCCTTTGATATAAAAGACCTGATGTTTATTTATCGCAAGATGTGATATATTAGCCAGTATTCTGTGTATAGCATCTGTATTAGCTGCCAATAAATTTAAAGCTGTTCACAACCAGAGTCAGATCGTATTTTATTAGCTTGTTACTCTTTGCTTGGTTTATGCTTTTTACAGTTGATCTGGAAGTTAGTCAAATTCCATGGCCGTGTTCCACGACAAGATATGTTTGCCATTTTGTGTATCATTCCGAATTTCACTTTACTCCTTTAATATTCTATTACAGGTGGCACTAGCAGCAGCACCAAGGCAGTAAACTGCATCAGGCTTTATTTCATAGCGCAAGTTGTGTGTTGTTCTCTGCTTAAGTATGTTGATGATAAATTGTGGCAACTGATATGCGAGATTTGAAGGTGGGCGATGTTTTGAGGAGCCGCACTACTCAGCCACCATGAATAATCTTAATGCAGTGTAACTTAATGTTTGCGAACGCTGCAAATCTTGTTCTATACCAGTTTATTGATTGATGTCTTTCTATCCTTGTTTCTGTCATCTACATGGTGAACGATTGAATCTGTGTTATCCGTTTGTTTGAGGTTGTGTGAATTCCAAATGGCTTTATGCAACATACTCCAATTTTAGTTTTCTCTAAAAACACAGAAACAAATGAATTCAAACGTAGTGGATACATACATAATTAAGTGATGACTGACTTGGTATCTGAATTTGGCCACCAGCCCACCAGTGGGGAGAGGTGAAGGTTAGCACAGGCCTAATGAAATGAGGTGAATCATCTAGTTAGCTCTCTGGGACGAAGTGTAGTTGCCCATTCAGAGTTATCATAGTTATCACATCAGTTGAAGAAGCCAACAAGGGGCACATTTGTTTTGTCCTGCCCTCTGCCGGCGTAGTTCGTGCGATGCGACTCAGCTAGTGAGATGCTGACCGTGTGAGATGCATGGTGCTTGTTTCTGGAGGGAATCTAGGAAGAGATCAAGTCAAGTGATAGTTAGTTGCATGCATGGATTAGTTAGTATGTTAGTTAGTTTGGCCGAGTCCTACGCATGGTGGAGTGATTCCAGGAAGTGGAGGATGTGCGTTAGTTGACGGTGGCGTGAATTTCTACCTTGTATATATATTGCATCAAATGAATGGAAAAGGTAGCCGTGAGCACCAGCAAACACAATGTAGCCATTCTGATTACCAAGGAAGTTTCATGGCAAAGTTGTGTCTTCTTCCTTAGCTCTGTGTGTGCGTGTGTTCTTGAAAAATACATATGTGAGAGACTGAGAGAGTGAGTAGTTTGAGAGAGCTAGAGGTAGAGGAAGATGGGTTGCGAGATGCAGCTCTAACAATTGGTATCAGAGCCTCTTGATTCGGGGCTGTGCGCGTGGTGAGTCCGCGACGAGCACGGCAGACGCATGCGGCGAGCGCGGAAGCCATGGAGGCGCTGCGTGGTGGCGTAGAGGTCGTGTTTGAGCGCGACGGCATCCTCGGCGTATGTCGCTGAGGAAGAAGATGGCGTATGGTGTTGTGACCACAAGATGGTGGAGGAGGCCGCAACAGCGCGGAGCGACGACCATGGAGCGGTGACCGTGGAGGTGTAGCTGCGCGTAGAGGCCCGCGGTGGCATTCGGCCGAGGCGTTCAAGGCGGCGGCGGCCGGGTCGGCACGACGGCGTGGGAGGAGCTACATGGGGCACCGGCGGGAGGCTGGGTGCAGCACCATGTGCCCGTGACGACCATGGCGAGGTTGGCTACTGACGAACAGCGGGTGTTGTGAGCACAGGAGGCAAGTGCGGCGTACCGGCGATGAGGATAGCTGTGGTGGCGCACCAATCGCAGACTCCGTGAGATGCGGAGGCCGTAAGTGGCGGCAACTCCATGAGATGCGGAGGCGGTGTAGGTGGCCATGGCTATCATCGCAGGATCATTTGTGTGATGCCAGTGGCAAAGAACAAGAGGCGCAGCAAGAGATTGCGGGTAATCCGCAGCATGGAATCAAGATTAGGGGGGAAATTGTTAGCCTTTCAATCTTGATTATGTATCTGCATGTTTATTTTCTTTTTCACGTAGTTTAGGTGATGGAGTAGCTTGCCGTGTAGCTATACGTGAGATGCGTACAAGTATGGTTCAACAGGGGATGTGCAGGGCGAGATGCCGACATAGTCGTGCGATGCGACGCAGTTGGTGAGATGCCGACCGTGTGAGATGCATGGTGCTGCATGCAAGTCCCGAGCACCGTGTCTGCATGGTAGGCCAGGTCGTGTTGTTCCTGGAGGGAATCTAGAAAGAGATTAAGTCAAGTGATAGTTAAATGCATGCATGAATTAGTCAGTAGGTTAGTTGGTTTGGCCGAGTCCTACGCATGGTGGAGTGATTCCAGGAAGTGGAGGACGTGCGTTAGTTGCCAGTGGTGTGAGTTTCTACCTTGTATATATATTGCATCAAATGAATGAAAAAGGTAGCCGTGAGGCACCAGCAAACACAATGTAGCCATTCTGATCACCAAGGAAGTTTCATGGCAAAGCTGTGTCTTCTTCCTTGGCTGTGTGTGTGCGTGTGTTCTTGGAAACTACATATGTGAGAGACCGAGAGAGTGAGTAGTTTGAGAGAGCTAGAGGTAGAAGAAGATGGGGCTGCGAGATGCAGCTCTAACACCCTCTTGCTGAAGGTATAATTTCCCTTTTAATAACTTTGTAAACAAAAGGTCCTAGATGATAGGTGTATTAAAAATTCAACTTTAAATGACTGCCGTTCTGCACGATAAGCTGAAACTCATGCAATTCACACATACCCGTGGTTTGCAGTACACCTTGACTTGTCCGGTAGGCTCAAAATAGTCGACTATGCTCGGGCTAGCACAAACTTTTGATTCGCTGAGTCAACTAGGTCGATTGGACATTTTCCTTGAGTGTTCAAGTCCTGCCATGATGAATTCTTAGACTCTCCCTCCCAGGCCACTCGCGCGGGCGGCTTTGGAGGGCTGCCAAGGAAAAAATCTCTAGATCCCGGCAATCCCTGGCCGTTGCCGCCGTCGGACCGGCGGTGGTAGCGGCGCCCGGCCGCCGAAGGCGGAGGGCAGGGTGGTGCTCCCCTACGTCTTCTCTTCACGCGGAGGGGCGGTGTTTCCAGGGAGGCGCGCGGCGAGGCAACAGCCTTGCGAGGTCGACCGACGGTGGAGACGAGGAAGAGATGCTGGGCCGTGGACGTTAGGACGGCGCGACTGTGCTAGGCTGGTGCAACGACGACAAGGCCTCACGGACAGGCGCGTTTGGCGGCGGCGCGACGCAGGCTCGATCTGGGCCCAGAGGGCCGCGACCGTTGCATGCGCTGTTCTGCTCGGTGGGCGTCGATGCGTGGGTGGCCTGTAGTGCTCGGCTGCAGGTGCTTGGCTAGAGGAAGAATTGGATATGAATGGCAAGTCTTGTTGCATCCTCCCGTTACTCATATGCAGGAGATGAATGGCACGATTTGTGTTGCATCCTCTGGTCCAGCGAGCGTTGGCTGTGCGGATGCTTGATGTGAAGAAAGAGAAGGAGGTGTTGGCGCATGTCATAGTTCCTAGGTGCATTGGCATGCCCACGATTCGGCGACATGGGCTCGATCTGGGCCGATCTAGGTCAAGAGGAGAGTAGCCGTTGCACGCATCTTGCTCTCTCGGCCTGCGGAAGCGTGAGACGAATGTCACCGTGGTGAGGTGTTGCATCCTCCCGCCGGCTGCAGTGAAGAGGAAGTATGTTGCGAGTGGGGTAGCACGCCTAGCTATGCGGCACCGGCAGGGTCAAGTGAGATCGGTTGCGTCGTCCAGTGGATGGAGGAGGAAGATGAGCCTGTGGATGGCCGGAGAGATTTGGTCGGCCGTGAAGGCAGGTGCAGCAGGGTGTCGTGTTGTGCTATTGAGGGCCGCATACCCACCATGGTGGCTGATCGGCTTCATGGTTGGGTTGGTGTGGGTAAGACTACCGGTGAAAGCCGTGCTCCGGTTGTGTCCGGAGCAGCCGATGGCGGCACCTACGGGTGTCGTTCCCTTGTTGAAGGCGTCGACTTAGTAGCTCTCACCTGCTGATATCGACATGCTCAGGGGGAAACCCCGCATCCGGTCCTTCGATGGGACGATGGCGGCGCTACTTGGCGTCATGTGTCCCACTTGAGGGCATTGTTTTGGAGTTGGATCCGATTAGAGGGACAAGTGGCCCGTGAGGTTGTGTTGCGGCTGCAGCCAGAGCCCTCTCCACATGCTACGTGCGTCAGATGACCCTTTGATCTTTGCTCGCGGGTTTAGAGAGGCACTTCTTCTCTTCTTGGCATGTCGTTCCTTTCTGGCGTCGTCGAGGTTGGCCCAAATGCTCATGTTCGGCATCTTGTATGTGTTTAGTGTTTTAGGTGTGGCTTGCCGTTGTTAGGGTTTTCGCCTGGTTTCCCCGAATAAACCAAGCAGTTCGCCTTTTCTATCTAATCAATGAATTTAGAAGTTCTCCTGCTAACATTCAAAAAAAAAATCTCAGACATAGTTCAAAGACATAACTCTAACGACATAGGTCGAACACAAATTTAAAGTTCAATTTAAGCACAAACCTAAACGGCATAGTTCTACTTCAAACAGCATAGAACATATCAGCGTCCATCAAGTTGAAGGCCGACTCATTTATATACAACGACGAACTCCCTCTCCTTGAGATCTCATCGATAGTGGCCATCCACTCCATTCACCTCGCTTGGATGGCTCGTTCGTATTCCACAATAGTGGCAGTCGCTATCGAGTTGCGCTTGGCGGTTTTGAGCTCCTCTTGCCTCTGGCGTGCTTTCTACGTCAACTTGGTCTAACATGCTTCATTTCACACCTAATCCTTTCTTTGGCGAGGCGCTCATCTCGCTCCCAATGAGAATTCAGGGAGGAGCACACGCTACAACCTAGGTCGATGAAATCATTGGGCAGTAGATACCAAGCCGTGACCACCAGTGTGGGATGGGTGTCCTGTGATGATGACGAGATCTTGTCAGGGAGGCCCGCCAGAGGGGTATGGCGTGCACTCCTCCCCACCACAACGTTGTTCATGGTAAAATACTGGACACATGAGAGGGGCGGCGACTCAAGGCGTGGTAGGGCATGGCCTGAGCTTGAGCTGGAGGTTTGCATCGTTGTAATACCTCAGATACTACACTCTAAGCAACAAGTCGATATAATCCAAAAGTGGACAGAATGTACTACTGTGGGACCGCACAACCACACACAGCATGCCAGAGTATTGGCAGGGCACGGTACCGGCCAACAACCTCACCCACTTTTATAATCATAGCTTCAGGTGCGAGCGGCGTAGTCGACAAGTATGCAAATAAAACATACACAAATGCTAATGTATGCCAACAGCATACACTAGTATACCAGAGCCACACCAGCTAAAAGAAATAGAAATATTGCAGCGTAATACGACAAGATCCGAATATCCTAGATAGATATAATAGTTTAGGATATATCCTCATACATCAATCAACATAGTATCCAAGCGGAAGCGAAAGACAAGATCTGAGTACGGATAAGAAACAAACTGATATAAGATGCCCAGAAATAAGCACATCCTGCCACAGATCTCAAGGATCTCCATCCCCGGAATCTCTACGCATGACGATCATTGCTACCATCATCGGTCTCCTCGACTCAGTAACCTTCCTGTGGATATACCTGTCCATCTGAACAATATTTATCGTGTGAGACCCTAAGGGGCTCAACAAGTCTTTATGCATCTAAAAGGATCAACCTGAGGGTGATGCAATTGGAGTAAAAATAAAGCCAAACAGTTCTATAGAGACATGCTATAACATCCGCCTAACCAAAAATAGGTGGGTGTTTGTTAAATAATCAACAGTTAATTACCCTAATGTTGGGAATATGCCCTAGAGGCAATCATGTATGGTGATATTTCCCATTGTATTCATAAAGATATTAAGTAGTCCTTGTATAAACATCTGATGTGTATCATTGAATATGTGATTTGGTTGTGGAACTATGCATTCATGTTGTTTGTACTAAATATCCTTGGTCATCGAAGTTGTGCTGGACACACAACTTAGACTAATGTGAAAGTTGGCTTGATGACTCGGTTCCACTTGTCATGAGCATGGAGATGCTATTCCAACTTACACAGATTCGGCTAAAGAGTTTAGCGAGTCGGATTGACCCATATTGAGGTACAACGAACTAGCTGTCATTTGTATATCTCAATCAATGTAATCCTTAGACCTGAGGTTGTTGCATAGTCCAAGTTGAGGATCACCGACTTAGGTTCTGTCAAACGCTGATCCGTAACTGGGCAGTTATAAAGGCAGAGTTCGGGTCGACTGAGAATCAAGCTGTGTGATGTGAATAACCAAGATGGGATTTTGCCCCTCCAATTGGAGAGATATTCTCTGGGCCCTCTCGTGAGATATGATTCGGAAAGCATGGCCATGCACGACTCGGTTAAGTGTTAACCGAGGCGATCGACTAAGAGTTAGTCGGGTGAATCACTTATCTCGGATCGAGAAGAGAGTCAGACTATTTAAGGGATCACATATATTCGCCTATAGTCTGACAAGGTATATTGTGAGGCAAAAGGGACTCGGACGAAAGTCGCATTGGAAAGGCAAGTCGTCATGACTCTTTGGTGCTTGGGAGTCGACACGTTCTGCTAGGAGCCGCTACCGACTGATCGATTGAGAGTCGGACTCCAATCGTGTCCAAGTAGCCATGGGCCTGCGGGGTCACACACTTAAGAGCGAGAGCAAGTTCGGATTGGATCTGAACCTGTAATCTGGTTGGGTTGGACCTGAACCGGATTAGGACTGAGTTAGTGAGTTGGACTCACGGTGACTAGTGTTATATGGGCTTTAGTGAATGGGTCGCGCGAGCAGAGCCCACGTTCACTCCCTATATATAGTGGAGCACCGTAACCCAGAAGGGTTAATCATTGTTCGGTTAGGTCATTCCATGTGTTGGAAACCCTAGCTCCACAGCAGTCCTACCGTCGACACGAACCTAGCAGTTCGCCGCCGGTGCTCCTCCTTGCACGTGTGGATACCAGCAGAGGTGTTGTACGATCAGCACCAGGACGATCGGATCGCAAAGGACTGCACTGCATCAACTGACGCGCTTCATCAGTAATCCGCAAATGCGTGTCTAGTGGTAAAACTCGTGGCCTTCTACCTCAGCTGGATCTTGGGATCACCACGTTAGAGGAAAGTTTTTGTTTTATCTCCGTGTGGCCCAACAATGGTATCAGAGCGATAGCTTCTGGTTTTAGGCTAGAGATCTCGCATATGTGATATGCGGTTGGCTGTAGATGAGATCTATGTGCTGTTTGGTGGTCGATCAGATAGATCGGTTTTGTACGAAGTTGATTGGATCAACTGTGCTCGGGGAATGGTATATCTGATTTCCGTGATCATACTGCTAAGGTCGTGGAACGACATACCCCTACCGGTCGGCTTCTGCCATTGGGGTAGACTGTGACACGTAAATCTAGAAGCGGTGATCAAAGATTAAAGAGTTTGATCGAATCAGAACGATGGTCGGAATCCATATTCGGATCGTAGATGTTCGGACCGCCAACTTCGCCCTGTCGTAGCACCTTAGATGTCGTTGCGGGTTTCACAACGCCGGTAGATATTGTATCTATGCATAACCTGTTTTTGCAGTAAGTTGTGAATGGTATGGTTCATGTGCATGTGATGTATGTGTGTAATCCATACGTGATCTGCGAATCACGGTTTTTGTCAGCCGGTTGGAGCCTAGGTGCTGTCATTTTATTGTATAACGACCTGCGTGTCGGATTCTCTATGTAATTTACTTTACTAAGCTAGTGTAGCTGTTTGGAGAACCCGGAAGGCATGCAAGGCGCTGTACATGTCGGCGACATGGAGTAAGACGACAAGTGACAAGAGTTGGCATGAGTCGGATTACAGGCTATGTGGAGATGGAGATCTCCATGAAGAGAGCCATACCATTTCACATTATAAATGCTTTATTTTGTGTTATTGTTATGTCTCAGTTTTACCTCTATTAGATAGTCGGTAAAATTTAATCCCTCAAAGAAGGTCTAGTCGGTTTTCCCGCCAGTGTTTGCACCATCACAAGTCGGACATTTTTGGTAGTGGGCTCATAAAATTGAGGTGCTGCCAATTCTTTCCGACTAGGTGGGTTCGAGTCGGACTCTTACTGCAGAAACACTCGGTAAGCTAGACGGGTCTATCACAACGGTTGTGGGACTCGGGGAAAAGTCAGATGGGAGCCAGGGCATGTGATGCCACCCGTCCAACAGGAGGCGTATGAGATACGATTGACAAGGAGTTGTCTACCTAGATCACTTGGCGGCTAGCATTGATGCTAAAGCTCACTAGCCAACTTGCTTATTTAGGATCCAGAATCAATAAGCAACCATCGGAGGGGTGTTGGTTCTAGTGGGAGCATAAAATATTAAAATGTTTAATATGCTTGATCTTTTATGAATACATGTCTTAAGTGTTTTGCATATTTTCTGTTGTAGATCATGGCACCAAGTAGCAGTCACTCTCAGATATCCGGTTTTGCGTTGAGAACCATTCTTGAAAAAGATAAACTGAACGACACTAATTTTATCAACTGGTATCGAAATCTGAGAATTGTTCTCAAACAAGAAAAGAAGGACCATGTCCTAGACAACCCACTTCTAGATGAGCCGAATGAGAATGCGACTGTCGCTGCCACCAATGCCTACCGTCGGGCTAAGGATGAGTCCACGGATATTAGCTGTCTTATGCTTGCTCACATGGAACCGGACTTGCAAAAGCAGTTCGAGCATGTTGAGGCCTACGATATGATCTCCAGGCTCAGGCGAAGACTGAGAGGTATCAGGTCTCTCAGGCTTTGCTGAGTTGCAAGCTTAAGGATGGTGATCCACTGAGTCCGCATGTGATCAAATTGGTTGGTTATGTGCAGTCTCTGGAGAGGCTTGGCTACCCCATAAGCGAAGAGTTCGCTACGGATATAATTCTGAACTCTCTTCCTAGTGCATATGGGCAGTTCATTTCGAACTACCACATGCATGGTATGGATAAGAAGCTCACTGAATTACATGGGATGCTCAAGCAGGAAGAGGCGGATCTCAAGAAGGGCGCCAGTTAAGTGTTGATGGTGCAGAATAAGGCTAAGTTCAAGAAGAGTTCTTGGACTAAGAAGAAGGCTAAGTCAGGAGAAAGCAGACTAAGGACCCGATCCCAAGCGCTTCCTCAGGGACTAAGCCATCTCCTTCAGTTGGATCCACTTGCTTCTACTGCAAGGCCGATGGCCACTGGAAGAGGAACTGCAACACGTACTTGGCCGATAAAGCCAAGAGTGGAGGTATGACTTCCAACTCAGGTACACTTGTTTGCAATGTTATAGACATATATCTTGCTGATGCACCTAATAGTTCTTGGGTATATGATACCGGATCAGTTATTCACATCTGCAACTCGTTGTAGGGACTGGTAAGAACTAGGAGCGTAGCAAGAGGCGAGGTTGATATTCGAGTCGGCAACAAAGCAAGAGTTGCTGCGTTGGAAGTCAGCACGATGCAACTTCATTTACCTTCCGGATTCATTATGGAACTGAATAATTGTTATTATGTTCCAGTGCTCAGTTGAAACATTATTTTTGCTTCATGTTTGATGAGTCAAGGCTATGAGTCGAATATCAAGAATAATGGTTGTTCTTTGTATTTGAATGATATGTTTCACGGCTTTGCACCCATCCAGGACGGGTTATTTATTTTGAATCTTGATGGTGAGTCGGTTTATAACATAAATGTTAAAAGGTTGAAACCAAATGATGTGAATATGAATTACTTTTGGCACTGTCGGCTTGGTCATATAAGTTGGAAACGCATGAAGAAGCTCCATGATGACGGACTCCTAACTTCGTTCGACTTGGAGTCGTTCGAGACATGCGAATCTTGCCTACTCGGCAAAATGACCAAGACACCTTTTGCAAAGAGTTGCGAAAGGGCGTCCGACTTGTTGGGACTAGTACATAGTGATGTATGTGGACCAATGAGCACGACAGCCAGGGGTGGTTATGAGTACTTCATTACCTTCATTGATGATTTGAGTAGGTATGGATATATCTACTTGATGAAACATAGTCGGAAGCCTTTGAAAAGTTCAAAGAATTCCAGAATGAAGCACAGAATCAACTCGACAAGAAAATAAAGTTTCTTCGGTCGGACCGAGGAGGCGAGTACATGAGCCATGAGTTTGATGACCATCTGAAAATTTGTGGAATAGTTCCTCAACTTACTCCGCCAGGAACGCCACAAAGGAATGGTGTTTCGGAAAGGCGGAATCAGACCTTGTTGGACATGGTACGATCAATGATGAGTCGGAAAGATCTGCCTTTATCATTTTGGGGTTATTGTCTAGAAACAGCGGCGTTCACACTAAACAGAGTACCATCAAAATCGGTAGAGAAGACACCGCATGAGATGTGGACAGGAATAAAGCCGAGTTTGTCTTTTCTTAAGATTTGGGGTTGTGAAGCATTTGTCAAGCGACTCCAGTCGGACAAACTTACAGCCAAGTCGGATAAATGTATTTTCGTGGGGTATCCGAGGGAAACCTTGGGTTACTACTTCTACAACCGAGAAGAGGGCAAAGTGTTTGTCACTCGGAACGGTGTATTCCTTGAGAAAGAGTTTCTCAGTCGGGGAGTAAGTGGGAGAACGGTGCAACTCGAAGAAATTCGAGAGGAACTGGCCAGTAGCGAGTCGGCAAAAACCTTGGAGGTTGAGCCGGTCGTGGCAGCTGAGCCGGCAGCAGCACCTGTACTACGGAGATCGGCAAGATTACGAAGTGTTCGTGATGTGTTACTGTTGGACAGTGATGAGCCGGCAAATTATTCGGAAGCGATGGTGGGATCGGATTCCGAGTCATGGCTTGGATCCATGAGATCCGAGATAAAGTCCATGGATGAAAATCAAGTTTGGAACTTGGTTGATCTGCCAGACGGTGCAAGACCCGTCGAGTGCAAATGGGTCTTTAAGAAGAAAACTGATATGGATGGAAATGTTTCAATCTATAAAGCACGCCTTGTCGCGAAGGGGTTCCGACAAGTTCAAGGAGTTGATTACGACGAGACTTTCTTGCCCGTAGCGATGCTTAAATCAGTTCGGATCATGTTAGATATAGCGGCCTATTTCGACTATGAGATATGGCAGATGGATGTCAAAACGGCTTTCCTTAACGGAAATTTAACCGAGGACGTGTATATGATACAACCCGAGGGTTTTGTCGATCCGGCTAATGCTGACAAGGTGTTCAAACTTCAGAGATCCATTTATGGGTTGAAGCAAGCATCTCGGAGTTGGAATATTCGCTTTGATGAGGTAGTCAAATCGTTTGGCTTCATCAAGAGTGATCATGATTCTTGTTTGTACAAGAAGTTTAATGGGAACAAAGTAAATTTTCTAATCTTATATGTGGATGACATATTACTGATTGGAAATGATGTCCAGATGTTGCAAGAAACCAAGGAATCATTGGAAAGGAGTTTCTCAATGAAAGACTTGGGTGAGGCAACATACATCCTCGGAATCCGGATCTACAGAGATAGATCAAGGAGGCTCATTGGATTGAGTCAGAGTACTTATTTGGACAAAGTGTTGAAGAAGTTCAACATAGAATCATCTAAGAAGGGGTTCTTACCGATGTCCCATGGTGTAAAACTTAGCAAGACTCAGTGTCCTTCAACAACTGATGAGCGAAGTCGGATGAGTGCGATTCCATATGCTTCTACAGTTGGATCCATCATGTATGCCATGATTTGTACTAGGCCGGATGTTTCCTATGCTCTAAGTGTTGTGAGCAGATACCAGGCTGATCCTGGAGAGATCCACTGGACAGCGGCTAAAAATATCCTGAAGTACTTGAGAAGGACTAAGGATATGTTCTTGGTTTATGGTGGTGAAGATGAACTCAGTGTAAAGGGTTACACAGATGCGAGTTATCTTACCAACTCTGATGATTCTCGTTCGCAATCCTGATACGTGTTTATTATAAACGGAGGTGCTGTGAGCTGGAAGAGTTCCAAGCAAGAGACTGTGTCGGCGTCTACAACAGAGGCTGAGTATATTGCCGCCTCGGAGGCAGCAAAGGAAGCTGTTTGGATGAGGAATTTCCTCATGGATCTTGGTGTGGTTCAGGGCTCGTCCAATCCGTTGGACGTGTATTGTGACAACAATGGTGCTATTGCACAAGCCAAGGAACCTAGACAACACCAGAAGAACAAGCACATACTCATGCGGTACCACCTGATTCGCCAGTTCGTGGATCAGGGTGATATCAAGTTATGCAAGGTACACACGGATGCAAATATTGCGGATCCGTTGACAAAGCCGTTACCACAGCCGAAGCATGAGGCGCACCTGAGAGCCATGGGCATTAGATGCTTAGACATGTGATGTCGGAAGATTGACTCTAGTGCAAGTGGGAGACTATTGGGAATATGCCCTAGAGGCAATCATGTATGATGATATTTCCCATTGTATTCATAAAGATATTAAGTAGTCCTTGTATAAACATCTGATGTGTATCATTGAATATGTGATTCGGTTGTGGAACTATGCATTCATGTTGTTTGTACTAAATATCCTTGGTCATCAAAGTTGTGCTGGACACACAACTTAGACCAATGTGAAAGTTGGCTTGATGACTCGGTTCCACTTGTCATGAGCATGGAGATGCTATTCCAACTTACACAGATTCGGCTAAAGAGTTTAGCGAGTCGGATTGACCCATATTGAGGTACAACGAACTAGCTGTCATTTGTATATCTCAATCAATGTAATCCTTAGACCTGAGGTTGTTGCATAGTCCAAGTTGAGGATCACCGACTTAGGTTCTGTCAAACGCTGATCCGTAACTGGGCAGTTATAAAGGCAGAGTTCGGGTCGACTAAGAATCAAGCTGCGTGATGTGAATAACCAAGATGGGATTTTGCCCCTCCAATTGGAGAGATATTCTCTGGGCCCTCTCGTGAGATATGATTCGGAAAGCATGGCCATGCACGACTCGGTTAAGTGTTAACTGAGGCGATCGACTAAGAGTTAGTCGGGTGAATCACTTATCTCGGATCGAGAAGAGAGTCAGACTATATAAGGGATGACATATATTCGCCTATAGTCTGACATGGTATATCGTGAGGCAAAAGGGACTTAGACGAAAGTCACATTGGAAAGGCAAGTCATCATGACTCTTTGGTGCTTGGGAGTCGGCACGTTCTGCTAGGAGCCGCTACCGACCGATTGAGAGTCGGACTCCAATCGTGTCCAAGTAGCCATGAGCCTGCGGGGTCACACACTTAAGAGCAAGAGCAAGTTCGGATTGGATCTAAACTTGTAATCTTGTTGGGTTGGACCTGAACCGGATTATGACTAAGTTAGTGAGTTGGACTCACGGTTACTAGTGTTATATGGGCTTTAGTGAATGGGTCGCGCGAGCAGAGCCCATGTTCACTCCCTATATATAGTGGAGCACCGTAACCCAGAAGGGTTAATCGTTGTTCGGTTAGGTCATTCCATGTGTTGAAAACCCTAGCTCCACAGCAGTCCTACCGTCGACACGAACCTAGCAGTTCGCCGCCGGTGCTCCTCCTTGCACGTGTGGATACCAGCAGAGGTGTTGTACGATCAGCACCAGGACGATCGGATCGCAAAGGACTGCACTGCATCAACTGACGCGCTTCATCAGTAATCCGCAACTGCGCGTCTAGTGGTAAACCTCGTGGCCTTCTACCTCAGCTGGATCTTGGGATCACCACGTTAGAGGAAAGTTTTTGTTTTATCTCCGCGTGGCCCAACACCTAACAAATATAACAATATAAATAAATATCACTCACCCTCCTTCTCGTTTTATTGAACGAGAAGGCAAAAGAACATCCCATTTGTTGGCAGTTTTATTAATCATTCTATGAGTATTGTTCTATTTACTAGTCATATTTAGTCAAGTTAAAAGCGATACTTTAGTTATAGTTGTCTATGATCGAGAAACTGTGCTCCAAGTAGTCCATAACCGTGGACATGACTTTTAAAAAGATTTACCCTGCAGGGGTGCATAAATAGTAACGCAAGCACGTCAACCTCGGGAAGAACCAAATAAAAAATAACGAGGTATCATGACAAAGCATTTACAAGATTCAAAAATGATTTTAGGGGACCACCTCACTGAGGTACCCGCAATAAAGTCGGTCATGCTCCGAGATGAACCCAGGGTTTGTGTCAATGGGTGTAAACGACTGAGAATCTGAAAGTATGACTGGGCTTGTCGATACCGTGTAAACATTCCACATTCCAAACCAATGCGGTAGTAAATGCTCCTTGAGCAACAATAGTAAATAAAGCAGTAGCATGGCATAAGTACATGATAGTAATAAATCCCCAAGCTAATTGTGACCCCAAAAAATAAGATGTGAATCAAGCTTGGACTAAGGGGATTCATGGTCCCTCATGCAGATAGTGCGATAGTCAAGGAACAAGAATAAAGTACTTGGATCATACGAGACACAAGTGAGCGGGTAAAAACAAATAACAACTATTGCCCATCGATGCCTCTTTCTTTAGTCATCCCATTACTACTCAATTCAGTTGTTTAGGTACCTCGTTATTCAAATACTCTCACAAACCCTACACATGCAGTTCTACGACTCGCATGGGTCAAACAACTCCTGTAGTAATGACCGATAGGATTGAGGGAACAGACTTCAGTGTGGTTTAAAAGTAAAGGCTATACAGTACTTGAGATTGCAATTTGATTCGGAACGCGACTTACAATATAAGAATAAGATATATGTAATAGGTACTATATATAGTGAAATCAAGGGGAATTGCTTGCCTGGTAGCTCAGTTGAAGAATAATCAGGATCTGGATAATACTCCTGAGTCTCCTGATAGTTCCCTTGCTCGGCGTCTATTCAGATAAAAACCAAACACACAAGGGCCATAATAAATAAAGTGTACAATTATATGAAACATATGCAACAAGAAATACAAAGCATGCCATAATGTAATGATGCATAATTGCGTGGTATAATGTAACATGGCTAGGCGTGGGATACAAGAATAAATCATTTTAGCCATATTTTGGTCTCATAAATATTGCTGTATTTTTAATATTTATATGGCGCATGCTTCAATTCATATCATGGAATGCATAGCTAGAACAGGCTTATCGCACTGATCGTTTTAGACAGCAGAATTAAAGTTATGAATTATTTAAGAAATAGTCATATTAATGGTATTTATTAATTCGAAACTTTATATATTAATGGTATTTAGTAATTCAAAATTTTATAAATGCCTATAATTTATTTTAAATAGCATATTCATATTTCTGGCATTTTTCTGATTCAAAAACATATATTATTTTTATTATTTGAAAATGTGAATTTAAAACAATCTTAAATCAATGAAAGTGAATTTTGTACTTGTACACATGGGTACGTGAGCTATCCTAGCCGTAGACATGCTTTGAGATATGTGACTACATATGAGTCTTTCCCTTTTATGATTTTCGTTATGTCTCATCGCTACAGTGTACTAGTTACCTCAAAGTATACCTTTTGGTAGGATACATTACACTGTATAGGTTCGTAAACTTTTTTTCTGTTATCTAGTTGCTGCCTATGTCATTTCACCATTGTTTCACGGGACTCACTCGTCTCCTTCCCTAGCCCTTCCATCATTGTCACTCTGCTTCTCTGATCTTATCCCACCTTGAAAACTCAAAAATAACAATTGTTCCATCTCTTGTACAGGCTTTTTTTTCATGTCAGCAGACTCACAAAGGTACACGCGGCCACCGCAACATTCTCCTCCTGTTCCAAATTTCTGCTTATGTGTGCATGATATTTCCCCCTCCATCCCTGTCCTAGATTAATGTATAATGGTCTTGTATGGGCAGAGCATTTTGAAGAAGCTGGCAGTAGCCAGTACAGCTCGAACGATTTGTTCGAGACGCCTTCCGACGATCTGATGCATTTTGGCCACAAATTCTAAAGTTCTTGCGATCGACCAACATCTCTTCCAATGGTGGCCTAGGACGTGTCATGAAACCTCGAGACAAACAAGGGCGACAAGGCTCGGTCATGTATATTGAACAATAGAAAGTTGGATAGCGCCCTGATGGAGCTGCCATACGCAGCTCCTTCTTTCTCTCTCTAAACTCTCTCATGAACACACACTAAGAAATTTTAGACACTCATGAAGGAAGAAGTCACACATACACCAAGGAGAAATAAAGGACTTTGCCATGAACTCTCCATTGGCAGCCACAAATGCTACATCTTTCTCCTCTTTCTCATTAACTCAAATAAAAAGGTTACATGGATTTATATAACATGCAGCACGCACATATGGCCAAGTCCACATCCACTAATCACTCCACTAGATAGCACACACGCACATATCTAGCTCTCAAACGGCCACACGACTCAGCCATCTTGACTCATGCATCTAGCTAACTAACTGGTGGCTGATTTGTTATGAATATATTTTCACTTGTCACGGCAGCCACATGCACTTAGACTCGCTAATATCCTAGCAAACACATGCATCTACTAATTAACTAAATCATAATACTAATAATAAGATTAGTTCCAATAATCACCTCTCTAATCTTGTTATTACTTATTCCCCTCTTGAAGCGCATGATTGTTGATGTCGTCGGTGCAACACAGACGACCGCCAATGCCATCTTGCCTCGCCGATTGCCTACATCGCTGCTGGACTCGACGAGAAGCACACCTCCGACGCCTTCACCACGAGCGTGCTACCGCGACATAGTCGCCCCCTCATGTTCTCCACCGGTGTTGCAGCTCGCCGGTGGCCCGCCTCCATGTTTTCCACTGGTGTCGCAGGTTGCGAGCATCTTGCCTCCATGTTGTCGTTGATGACACACCTTGTCGACAACTTGCACATGGACGACGAACTCCTCATGGAAATGGCCTCCGCATCTTGGCCATCACCTCCTTGCCGCTGGCGCCGCGACTTACCGGGCATCGTACTCTTCTCCTCGCTTGTGACGTAGCTTGATGACGATGGAGACTCAGACTGTCGAACGCACAAGGCTCTGATGCCAAATGTTTGAGCTTCTCCTCGCATCCCCTTGATCTTATTCTATACGCCTGTGTGTTTAGGATACTCCCAGGACGATCTTGGAGAGTGCTTGCAACTCGAAGACCATGGCAGTGGCTGCGCCTAAGAACACAATCTCCGATTGAGCGGCACCGACCATGACCAAGATGTGCAGGTTCTTGCGCAGACTGCCAAGAGTGGATTAGCGTGCGAATGAGTTCTTGGCCTTGGCCATGTTCTGTTGGAATTTTTTTCTAAATAGGCCCATCCAATTTATTATATGCCACTAAATTCCTGAAATCCTAGAGCCCCATTTGGCCTATTCATACAAGGCAAGAGCTAGGACAAATGTTTAGTCCCACATTGCTAGTTGAGTGGATGTTGGACTAGATTATAAGGAGAGCTCTTTCACCACTTATACGATCTTGAGAAGAGAATACATATACACGCGCGCTCTTCCTCCTCCTCCTCCTCCTCCTCCTCGCTCGCATCGCCACGCCTCGTCACGACGCGCGCGCCGCGGGTTGCGAGAATCTCGCCGAGTCGAGCTTTATTTTGCCACACATGAATGATATATGAACAGCTGTACAGAAGCTGAAACGTTTTGCTCGAGTGGACTTTTAATACGAGCTAAATAAATGCGAACTGATGGAGGTTGTCCAGTGGGCTGCCGCCTATTCGCAACTTCTGTCCGTTCGTTTCATCTCATGCGCAGCCTGTCTGCCTTCCCCTCTGTGCCTATATAAGAGAGAGGTCGCGTCTCCTCTCAGACACACTGCCACACATCCTTTGCGCCTCCAGTTCCAGAGCACTATGTTACCCAGTCTTTCCCATCCCGTCTTGCAGCGTGCACCGCGAGCCGGGATAGCAGGCCTCCGAGACCCCGCTGCTTCGAGTCCTATATGAGAGAAGGGCGATAACGTTTTTGGGGAGCGCTATCGGTGCGACTACTGGCTTCGTCACAGACTCCCTCACGGATAGCGACTGCGGCGACGTCTTCCCCGACGAGGACTTCTTCCCCGACATCAGCACCCTCTTTCTCAACGACATGGCTAACGACAGTGCCAACCCGAACGCCGGCGGTTCCTCTGCTGCTACTACTGTGTATATTTTTCTTCTCAACCTTGTTCTGATCACATCTAAAGTTTTACGACTTGCAGTCTATTTGTTTATCTGCCTTAATATGTATTCGCTATTTCACATGATTAGTATATTGTCTATTATTCTAATCATGTTTTATCTAGCGATTATTATGGGTAATTCAATTGGTAAATTGCTCTTTTACTCAACAATCCAAAAACCTTATTTTAGGAAATTTGCCCCAAGTGGCTTTGTTGCTTCTATGAAGCCAACTATGGTCGAAGGTGTGAATTACAAACGATGGCGTGCGAGAGCAGTTCTCTGGTTTCAGACCATGAGCTGCTATAACGCCATCTATGGCGCACCTGAGGGAGATCTTAATCCCGCCCAGGAAGAGGCGTTCCAAAAACTTGATACCACTTTCAAGGCTGCCTTGATCAGCATTCTTGGCGACAATATTGTCGATTCATATCTGTCATTTAGCAATGGCAAGGATATGTGGGATGCGCTCGAGAGAAAATTTGGAGTCTTCGATGCTGGCAGTGAACTGTATGTCATGGAACAATTCTATGACTATAAGATGGTTGATGACCTCCTCATTGTGGAGCAGGCTCACGAGATACAGTCACTTGCCAGGGAGCTTGAGCACTTCACTTGTGTATTACCGGACAAGTTTGTTGCCGGAGGCATTATTGCCAAACTTCTCCAGTCATGGAGGAATTTTGCTACTTCTCTGAAGCACAAGAGACAAGAGTTCTCCGTGAAGGATCTCATTGGGACTCTTGATGTGGAAGAGAAGGCGAGAGCAAAAGACACACGTGCTCGAGGTATCAAGGGAGGTTTTAATGCCAATCTGGTATAGAAAAGGAACTTCCAGCCTCACAAGTTCAAGAACAAAGGCAAGTTTGACGGCAAAGGAAAGTTCGATGGAAAGAACAAGGCCTCACAGTCTACCAGCTTCAAGAAGAAGACTGATAAGAAGAAAGGTGCTTGTCATGTGTGCGGTGGTCCTGATCATTGGGATCCTGCTTGTCCCAACCGCTTTGACAAGCGCCAGCATGGGAAGGACAGCAATACTGCTAATGTTGTCATGGGCGATGTTGAGATGAAAGATATTGGGTATGGTATATTACCTACTGTTCTTTCATTATGTCATTCTCCTGATTGGTGGATTGACACGGGCGCTAATGTACATGTCTGTTTTTATATTTCCATATTTTTTTCATATCAGGTCAGAGGGACTCAAACCGTGCTGATGGGGAACGGCTCGCATGCTTCCGTTCATGGTGTTGGTACGGTCGATCTGAAGTTCACTTCGGGAAAGACTGCGCCTGAAGAACGTGCATCATGTTCCCTCAGTAAATAAAAATCTTGTTAGCGGATCACTTCTGTGTCGAGATGGCTACAAGATTGTATGTAAGTCCAATAAATTTGTAATTTTGAAGTATGGAACCTTTGTTGGTATAGGCTATGAATGCGGAGGCTTGTTACGCTTATCTCTATCAGACATTTGTAATAAAGTTGTTAATCATATTTACACGAATTTTGAATCAAGTGTTTGGCACTCTCGTCTTTGTCATATTAATTTTGGTTGTATGACGTGACTAGCCAAAATAAATTTAATCCCTAATTTCACAACTGTTAAGGGATCTAAATGCCAAGTCTGCGTGCAAGCTAAACAACCTCGCAAGTCACATACGACTGCAGAAGTGAGAAATTTAACACCACTAGAGCTCATACATTCTAATCTTTGTGAGATGAATGGCGTGTTGACAAAATGTGGAAAGAAATATTTCCGTACTTTGATCGATGACTCTACGAGATATTGTCATCTGGATCTTCTGAAATCAAAAGATGAGGCTTTGAGTTTCTTAAAAATCTATAAAGCCGAGGCAGAAAATCAACTTGATCGAAAGATTAAGAGGCTTAGGTTTGATCGTGGTGGAGAGTATTTTTCCAACGAGTTTGATTTCTTTTGTGCGGAACATGGCATTATTCATGAGAGGACGCCTCCCTACTCACCCTAGTCAAATGGAGTAGCCGAACGAAAGAACCGTACTCTAACAAATTTGGTTAACGCCATGTTAGACACATCGGGTCTCTCCAAGGAATGGTGGGGGGAGGCACTATTGACTGCGTGTCATGTCCTAAACCGAGTTCCCACAAAGAACAAAGAAATTACTCCATTCGAAGAATGGGAGAAGAAAATATTAAAACTCTCTTACTTACGTACTTGGGGTTGTCTGGCAAAGGTTAATGTACCAATCCCGAAGAAGCGCACGCTTGGACCAAAAACCATTGATTGTGTTTTTCTGGGCTATGCTTTCCATAGCATTCGTTATAGATTCTTTATAGTAAAATATGAAGTACCTGACATTCATGTCGGTACAATCATGGAGTCGACTGATGCGACTTTCTTTGAGGATATCTTTCCTATGAAGGATAAACCTAACTCATCAAATCCAGAGATACCTAGTTCATCTAATTAGGAATTTGCTACGTTTTCTGAACCTACCATTCCAATTGAACACTCTGAAAGTCCTAAGGAGGATGATAATGAAATTCCTAAAAGGAGCAACAGATAGAGGACTGCAAAGTCCTTTGGTGATGATTTCATTGTGTACCTTGTGGATGACACTCCCACTTTCATTTCAGAAGCATATGCATCTCCTGATGCTGACTACTGGAAGGAAGCCGTCCATAGTGAGATGAATTCCATCTTAGCTAATGGAACATGGGAGTTCACTGATCACCCTTATGGGTGCAAACCTATAGGATGCAAGTGGGTGTTCAAGAAAAAGATTAGACCTGATGGTACTATTGAGAAGTACAATGCACGACTTGTGGCCAAGGGATATACTCAAAAAGAAGGTGAAGAATTCTTTGACACTTACTCACCCGTTGCCAGATTGACCACCATTCGAGTATTACTCTCATTGGCTTCCTCTCATGGTCTTCTCGTTCATCAAATGGACGTTAAGACAACTTTCCTTAATGGAGAGTTGGATGAGGAAATTTACATGGATCAACAAGATGGCTTTGTGGTAAATGGTCAAGAAGGCAAGGTGTGCAAGTTGTTGAAGTCTTTATATGGACTAAAACAAGCCCCTAAGCAATGGCATGAGAAGTTCGAAAGAACTTTAAATGCTGCAGGCTTTGTTGTAAATGAAGCTGATAAATGTGTGTACCATCGCCATGGTGGGGGTGAGGGAGTCATCCTTTGTTTGTATGTTGATGACATACTGATTTTCGGAACCAACCTTAATGCAATTAAGGAGGTCAAAGATTTCTTACCTTGTTCCTTTGAGATGAAGGATCTGTGAGTAGCTGATGTCATCCTGAACATCAAGCTATTGAGAGATGATGATGGTGGGATTACATTGCTTCAGTCCCACTATGTGAAAAAGGTCTTGAGTCGTTTCGGGTATAGCGACTTCAAGTTTTCTCCTACACCGTATGATCCTAGTGTGTTGCTTCGAAAGAATCGAGGAAATGCTAGAGACCAACTGAGATACTCTCAAATTATTGGCTCGCTTATGTATTTAGCTAGTGCCATGAGGCCTGACATCACCTTTGCTATAAGCAAACTCAGTAGATTTGTTTCAAATCCAGGAGATGATCACTGGCATGCTCTTGAGAGAGTTGTGCGGTATCTAAAAGGCACTGCGAGCTATGGCATACACTATACCAAGTATCCGAGGGTAATAGAGGGTTATAGTGATTCAAATTTGGATATCTGATGCTGGCGAGATAAAGGCCACGAGTGGATATGTATTCACACTTGCTGGTGGCGCTGTTTCTTGGAAGTTTTGCAAGCAGACCATCTTAACGAGGTCAACTATGGAAGCAGAACTCACAACGTTAGACACAGCCACTGTTGAAGTAGAGTGGCTTCGTGAACCCTTGATGAACTTACCTGTGGTTGAAAAACCAATACCCGCAATCCTTATGAACTGCGATAATCAAACTGTAATTTTCAAGGTAAATAGTTCTAAGGATAATATGAAGTCATCAAGACATGTGAAGAGGAGACTGAAATCTATCAGGAAAATGAGAAACTCCAGAGTTATTGCATTGGATTATATCCAAACATCTAAAAACTTGGCAGATCCTTTCACAAAGGGTCTATCACGCAATGTGATAGAAAATGCATTGAAGGAGATGGGTATGAGACCCGCAATTTGAGCTTTCCACAGTGGTAAACTACTCTATATGATCGGAGATCCCGTGAATCAGAATTGGGAGACAAGCTGTTGGTTAGCTGAGAGGAAAGTATCCCTACTTTAATAAACACCACTCTATAAAGATGCAGTACTTTCCTATTCTACACGACAGGTTAATTTATTATCTTAATGTGTTCTAATTGGCTTATCCTAAGAAAAGATGTTGTCCTGCAGAACATCTTTTGAAGAACACACCTATATGAGTCTGACTGTTAAAACGTCGTAGTCTATGAGAGTAGGGTGCTCTCTAATAAACTCATGAAAGGTCATGGAGTATGACGCATAAGCTCCACCCGCGGGGAAGTCCCACGGTAGCCTAGTATCGGTCAAGACTTTTTGTGAAGCTAGGTTCGCAGCAAAGTTGCAGTTCAAGGCATATTCCACTGTACAAGTTGCAACCCAGTATAACATAAAGCTCTAGGTGGAAGTTCAACTTAACAGTCTCCACTATAGTACCGGTATATAAACAATGTTTTGGAACCAAAGGCAAACTTCATGTTCCTCTGGGATCTGGTGGGGGATTGTTGGAATTTTTGCCTAAATAGGCCCAGCCCATTTATTATATGCCAATAAATTCCTGAAATCCTAGAGGCCCATTTGGCCCATTCATGCAAGGCAAGAGCTGGGACAAATGTTTAGTCCCACATTGCTAGTTGAGTGGAAGTTGAACCAACTTATAAGGAGAGCTCTTCTACCACTTGTACGAGCTTGAGAAGAGAAGACATATACACGCGCACTCCTCATACTCCTCGCTCGCCTCGCCACGCCATGCCTCGCCTCGCCTCGTCACGTCATGACGCGCACGCGCCGCGGGTTGCGGGAATCCCGCCGAGCCGAGCTTTATTTTTCCACTCATGAATGGTATATGTACAGTTGTACAGAAGCTAAAACGTTTTGATCGAGTGGACTTTTAATACGAGCTAAATAAAGACGAACTGAGTGGAGGCTGTCCGGTGGACTTCTAATCATGTTTTATCTTGCGATTATTATGGGTAATTCGATTGGTAAATAGCTCTTTTACTCAACATGTTCAAGAACGAGAACAACTTCAGAGCACACCGCCATTGTCATCGCGCTCATCCCCATCAAAATAGCCCTCTCTGAGATGAACAACCATGTCTATTAGCTCCGCCTTGACTTTTAGATCCTTTCTGCTGAAGCAGTCAATGAGGGAGAATTTGTGCTCCCGTTGCCGTGTTCGTCTTCCTCCGCTCTAGTAGGTTGCCGTTGCGCCGTCTCTTATCATAGAGCCTGGTGTCTTCTGCTCCACCTTCTTTCCTTTCCTAGATGTCTCTGGACCCGTAGGTGCCGCACCTCGATCCCAAGCACCTCTGTTCCATGTTTTTCGTGTCTCGGTGTTCGCCCTTTCACCACTACCAGCGGTCATGGAGGAAGGTATGCGCCTGCGGAGGCGAGTGCCTCTTCTCCTTATGTGCTGAACCGCCGCCAACCACAGCCAAGCGCGTAGCAGCGCGCCAGGGGGAGGAGGAGTAGGAGATGGAGAGGAAAGCTAGAGAGCGGCGACGAGCGTGTGTGTGTGTGTGTGTGTGTGTGTGTTAAGCAAGATGAGAAGAGGCTCGGGTGAGAGGACAAGCAAGATGAAATCACCCTCTATATGTCGCGCACGCTGGGAGAAAAAGAAGGCTATGGACTATCCCTACATACACCCATCTCTATACCGTTGTATGGGGAGGGAATGTTGGGACTTTATATCTTATCGCTACAGTAACTCCTGCTATTCTGTTACTTCTAGAAAATCAAAAAATAGAGGAAATGGAAAGTTCTTCAAAGCACAAATTCTGGATCTCAAAGAAACTTTTTGTCGATGGATATCGCTACAGTAACTCCTGTCATTCTATTACTTCTAAAAAATCAGAAAATAGAGGAAATGGAAAGTTCTTCAGAGCACAAATTCTGGATCTCAAAGGAACTTTTTGTTGATGGATGGACAAGATAGCTAATATACCCATGTGTACAAGAACAAATATATTTTCGATCAATTTAATTCAAATTAGGGTCAAATTCAAAGGTTTGACTAGTTAGAGTTGACCCAGAAAATATTTGAATACATATTTGAATTCGCATTTAAAAACAATTCATATTTCATATAGAGTTTATATTCAAATTCAAATTCATTCGGAAGTTATGAATTATTTGATATATATTCATATTTCTAGATTTTGTTTGAATTTAGAAAATAGACAGAGACTTTCGTTACCCTTGCTAGCTCTACTCATAGAGACAAACAGGTGGAGTTGGGGTTTTCTAAGCCCAGGCACGCGCAAACCAGCTGGTGGTTGACACGTGGAGGATCCGGGGCCACGAGTTAAGTTTCTAAAACCTTAGGTACCTTTTTACAAATCTGGTGGATGGTGAGAGGACTGGGTGTATGATAGGTGGGCTTCGCGGACGCCGGGTTGATGCCGCAAAAGGATAGGGGTTATGTGCAAAACGCTGGGGTGCTATCTGAATGCACTGTTCTTCTGAACCTGACGACGAACCCAACGACAGGAAAAAATTCAAGCGTCGTGGGCTCTTGACTACACGACCTAGCCTCGAGCTGGTGGGATGGTGCCGATGCGGTGATGCTGGGGGTTGATGCCGATAGGGTTTGTGGCCAGGAAAAACTGCAGGGGCTCACCATCGTCAACACAGACAAGCTGGCGATGGCAGCGGCACAGCTCGTCACAGCGGCGCGGCCAGGTAGTCTCTAGGGGATGGGTTAGTGATGAAATGACGCGACGCAGCAAGGTTGTGCTTGCAAAGCACGTGGATAGGCATGGGACGCGCTACAGCAGTAGCATGCTGGCGATGAGAGGTGGCGCGCGAAACATGCTTGACAAAAAGAACGGCTAAACTAGGAAGTAAAACAACCAGAGAGGATGTCTGGGAGGTAGGGATCCTCACCGCGGGCTTGCTAGTGGTGTCGGTCTAGCGAGGCGCGGCAGCGGTGCTGGCAAACGGGGGGGTAGGGTTTTTGATTGGCTTGTCCTTGCTCCGCTGGTTCCTGACCTCCTCCTCCTCGATTTGGTGCACGGGTAGGGTACTAGGGCAGCGTTGGTCTTCCCTGACACCCACAACAACACTCCTATTCTCCAACACGCCAAGTAGAATGGTTCGAAGGTTGATTTCTATGGTAGTGGGGAGCTAGCAGGTGAAGATGGGGGAAGTAGAGGGGCTCAGGCTAGGCCCTGGGCAAGATCTGGATCAACAGGGATGGTGGTGGCAGGTAGATATGGACCATGAGAGAAGCACATGGGAGGCTCGGGTTAGGTTAGGGAAAAATCAACTAGGGTTTCTTTTCCACTCCTCTCTCTCTCGGCTAGGGTAGCAAGGGGAACCAGGGTTAGGTAGAGGGTTGCTGGGATTCTTCTTGATCAGCAAGATAGCTAGGAGGGTATTAGCTAGGAGGGTGAGATGGTGGTGGCCACATGGCACATGACCATTGTCACACATGACCATGGCTTGGGTTAGGGTGTTAGGGTTAGAGGGGTAGGTGGTGGTGTTAGCTTGGTTTGGTTCCACCAAACCGAAAAGGAGGGTAGGGTTTAGATGGTTAGGTTAGATTATATAGGTTTCCTCTCTTTTTGTTTGTTTGTTTATTTGTAAAACAATCTATGAGGTAAGCTTTTAAAAAATACACATGATCCATGAATCCAAAAAGAATTAAATCTAGAAAGAAGGTGATCTATTGGAGGCTTGGTTTTAATTGCCCACTTGTTTGAATAAAATTTCAACAAGCTCCTCAAAATTCAAAAGAAAACCAAAATAAAGGAAAATTGGTGCAAGTTTGCATGGCCATGCATGGTTATCAAATGCCACAATTATTCTTGTTAAAATAATTATGAATACACATGGGCATTTATTTAAACATGCTTCAAATTTGAATAAAGGCCAAGCAAAGAGAAAGGAAGCTTTATTTCCATATGGACTAAATATATGAGCATGCAAGAATACAAAATTGCCAAGATTCCACTAGGTAACATATAGCCACTATTCACTACAAGGAATCTGCCTATATATGACCCTCCATTTTCATCACAAAATCGTCATAGTAGTCTGTTTATGACGATTTTGAGATCGTCAAAAGCTGGGCGTCGCAAATGAACTATAACGACGTTTTTGGTAAAATCGTCATAACTGTCTATGACGATATTGGATCGTCATGATGTCTATGACGATCCAATATCGTCATGGGCAAACTGGCCTCGCCAGGTCAGATCCTACGTGGCACACAATCAGCCCAGTCCATGTCTGTTGTTTACATGGGCCAGGCCCAACAATTTAGCCTATTTATGTTTTTTCCTTGCTCTTTCTCAACTGCTACATGGGACAAACCAAACATTTATGCGTTTTTATTCTATGGGCCTTAGCCTATTGATAGTCCATTTAAATTTAAACTCAGCCCTTTTAATGACCTGGTACTAAGATAGGTCCCACTTTTCAGGTACAGGACATGCCCTACTTGTCATGTTCAAATCACAAATTGACTACACACGTCAGGTTCCAAATGACATATTTGTTCCAGTCACATGTGCCATAAGTAAATGTTTGTATTCACACATGTGATGTCATATACACAATCAATATTTGAGACAGATCAAAGAGAACCAATAAAATTAATTAAATCAACTGCTAAAAATTAGGCTATTACAATATCTACAGTCTATTACAACCCAGATATTCCTAACTATTACAAGAAATGGCTCTCCTTGCTTGGTACTCTTCACAAGTTCAGTGGCTTCACATTCCTTAGGCCTGGAGCCCCTGTAAATGAGGAACAAACACATTTTTAGTCTCAAAGAAAGACATACCTATAATCCAGCAAATGAACCTGACAACCAAATGTAAATAAGTATCCTGAAGCAATAGCAGTATACTATTCTATACAATATATAACTTTACCTTCTAACAATAACACATCATCTAGAAACAGAATAGTAACATATCATGAAGCATGAGCATGGAGAAAAAAAATACTAAAATGAATACCAGCAACCTCTGAGAAGAAACAAACACTTGATTTCTCATTATACAATCATATTTAGCAAACTCAAAGTCTGTTCTAGACAGTACCAATCCAGTGCAAGATAAATGGGCAAATATGTCATGTCAAAGTTATTCAGATTAACTAATGTGTTTGTCACACTACAAAAATTCAAGATAAAACATAAATCATGGATACCAACTCAGCAATTAGGACTGACTAATGAATTTCACGTGTAGACAGTATTGCGCTTACCACTAGACATTAGTTGTTTTACTACTACAACACAATTAGAACTACTGGTAAGGATCAGCAAGGATCGGAAGGGAGCGGGCAGAGAACTCACTAAAGCATTCATCGAGGAGGTAGTTTAAGGTGTAAGCCAGCTGCTTGTTGAGCTTGCTCTTGTCCTGGTTCTTCCTGATCTTGTCCTGGAAGTTCTCTAGCTCCAGGTTGTTCCGCTGCAAATCTTCCTATACCGCACACAAACAATAGTTTAGCAAACACATTAGAGGTCTAATAGTTTAATGATATTTCTCTCTGTAGCAAACCTAAGTAAACAAAATTAACTAGAAAATTAAATAATTATGTAATATAAGCAAACTGAACACATGTATTACTGATATTTCTCTCTGCAGCATACATCTCTAGTAGTGCTAAGATCACTATTTGCAACATGCTGGTCATACAATTAAATGGAAAGGCCTAAAGCTTAACACAAGCGGATGCGGATATAAAAACTACCTGACTATTATTTTGCAAAAATAGTTTTATTTAGCTAATCTGACTAGACAATAAATCTCCTTCTAATCTGTCGGCCTTGTTCCCACATGTTGGAGGCGACAGAGCCCCAACCTACACCAGGTCCTGGTCCTTCTCCTAGGAGGCAGCGGCTTTGTCTTCGGGTGGAACACCGCTAGCAGCAGCATCCCGGGCAGGTGACCAGCAGTAGGCTGGCGTCGGTGTTCTGTTTCCTGCAACCAACCAAAAAAATGAACCATGCAAGGTCGCATCCCCTCTGTTGCCTTACCACTCCCCAGTCCTTGCTCAAAACAAAACAGCTTCAACTAGAACAACAAAGAAGAAAGTAGTTAGAATAAACAATTTCCCCATAGATTTACATGTGAATCACTATAATTTCTATAGCATGGTACCCAGATAATAAACAATGCTTTGAACTTTTAAAATCTAGCTTACACAACACGAATCACATTTGTAATTTATGAACATAGTGAGAAATACCTACATCACTAGATAAAACAATCTCAAATTATACTATATAAGCACCATGAAGAATGCAAGTATGCTATAGTTCTCATGATGTATGTTAGAGTGACCAACAGCTACCATCAGGATTCAGGCTTCAGCTAAGCAAGCTACCACTACATGCATACAATACATGCATTAGGCCATAGTATTTGCCACAAATGGCTTAACAGATGCATACATACCAGTAACTAATAGTACAACATGACCATGTAGAAGTAACTAATATGAACATGCTGATAGAGATGCGACAAGCTATGGATAGTACTGTTTGATAATTGAATTTTATCAGTCCATGTTTAGCATATGAATTGAGAAGGAATTCAATATCTTATTTTCATTGCTCAAGTGCTCATATAAGTATAACTGATTAATCTAAATGGACCACTGCAAACAAAGTGACATACTTGAAAGTCAAATGATTATCTACAGCAAAGCCAACCAAGTAATGATAACTGATGTAGATGTCTTGGATGTATAAACAAACAGGAGATCCAATCAGACATAGATCATGTTAGTTTTATAGATTTCCAGACACAATAGTTTCTTCCAGATCCAAACTCGCAAGAATTGTCTAATATTTGCTACAAGAACCATGAAAACAAACCGTTCTTCCAGTTCTGGAACAGGAAGCCATGGACTATCCAATAACTACTTATCATGACAGTCAGAATCTTTCCTACAATTTTGACATCCATATCAGGACAAGATGTAGGTATAATCAAAACACTGAACTACTACTTATCATGCTGTACTGATAGACAATTAGCCAGCTCTAATAGAGGGAGTAGTAACTAATTAAGCTTATGAACGGTTAGAAAATTGAAGCAGTCATAATACCTGTTCTTATTGACTTTAGGCAGCAAATAGTAGTAGTAAAAGCAAAGATCTGGATCAGGGTCCAGGGAGGGAGGCCGCGGTGGGAACATGTGAAGATGTGTATCAATCGTACTTCATTGCTCTTTCTTCACTGAACATGTAAATTTAAGAACCATACATAAAGAATCCTTCTTGATGGAAAATATAACGAACCATACATATGTATTTGTCTAACCAAGGTGAATGCACATCTATATAGACAAGTTCATGTCCTACCTGCTATAATCCACAAGTTCATGTCCTAGCCACTATAATCTACAAGTTCATGTCCTATATGCTATAATCTACAAGTTCATGTCCTAGCATCCTTCTTGACTGAAAGATTACGTGTGAATCGGATTCAAGAATATATGCGTGATAGAAACTAAGACAAACATGATAAATCCATACAATATGGTGTTGTTTAGTCAGAAGGAAAACATGAGTAGGTAGTACATGTACAGAAATTGTTTCTTTGCATCATTAGAATATGGTGTTGTTTAGTCAAGACGCACAACATAGGGCCACCCAATGATTCAATTTGCGAGCAAAAGGAGGACGGGTGGAGGATATACAGCTGTACCTCATCTGTGAGGCGGTGGAGACGAGCGGCCCTCGGTGCTGAGGCCGCGAGGGTGACGACGACATGGTTGGCGACGCGGAATACACGCCCCTAGTTGGAGGAGTGCTCGTTGGCGGCAGAGAGGACATCATGTGGATCAGAGCGGAGGACGACGCATGCACGATATCTTCTTGATGACCTCCATGGCACGATCCCTTCTTGAGGACTAGGGCTTCCAGATCCGAGGAATGTGAGGACGGGGACGGCCAGATGAGACCGCGACCTTGGATCCTCTCCTTGGAGGGCTCCATCGACGGCGCGTACACGCGCTCGACAAACGCCGCGAACTCGGCGAGGCTGATGAAACCGCCGCCGTCCGCCTCGTCCATCATTCGACTCATCGTCGGTGGATCTCGCTGGAGAATGAGGGAAGCGGCTGGAGCGAGCGGGGAAGACACTCCCGAACAGAGGGCGGCGGCGGCGCACGCGGATCTCGCTGGAGAAGGAAGGGAGAGAAGTTCGCTCTCTTGTGTGTGGAGGCGGGCGATAGGATTAGGGTTGGGGAGCCAAGAAAGGAGGGGAGAGGCGTTTGCTAGGAGGGTGGGGGACGTGGCGATTTTGGCTGGCACGCGCGCGCGATGGTGAAATATTCGGTGTCTGCGCACGTGATGGGTACCTTGCCACGTCATTTATCCATGTCAAGTTCCCACGGATCAACATCCTGTCCGTCCATCCTGTTCACATCCAATGGCCCATCTTGCTATCCTCCGCATTTAGACCTTTATAGCTATTATGACGATTTCACTGGAAGAAATTATGACATTTTTGAGCGAAATCGTCATACTTTATTGATGAGCTCGTGATCCATGGTCCGGCTGGGATCTTTGAAGCACTTCTTGAGTCTGGAGACATGGAAGACATCATGCACCTTGAGTTTTTCAGGAAGCTCAAGTGCATAAGGGACTTCTCCTATTCTTCCATGGATTTTGAAAGGACCGATGTATCTAGGCCCAAGCTTTCCATTGATACCAAAGAGATGGGTGCCTCTCATGTGAGTGACACAGAGGTAAACAAGATCACTCGGAACATACTCCATATCCACATGATTCCTGTCATAGTTGATTTTGTGCCGACTTTGTGCAATTTTCAAGTTCTCAAGAATGATAAGAACCTTCTCTTATACTTGAGTGACAATGTCAAGGACAAATAAGTTCCTTTTACCTTCCCTTGACCACCAGTCCGAGTATGACACTTGCGGCCATAAAGGACCTCAAAGGGTGCCATCTTGAGACTCCATTGAAAGCTGTTGCTGTAAGAGTATTCGGCATGTGGAAGGAATTCCTGCCACTTCATGCCGAAGGAGATCACACAACCGCGAAGCATATCTTCAAGAATTTGATTGTAACATCCCAGATTTAATAATAGGATGTTATTAGGAGCATGCATCATCCTTGCATTATTGCATCCTACAAATGAAGTTGCAACAAAACCCTAACATCAAAACCTACCAAAACCCTAATAAAGATTCCCCTATGTGAGCAAAAATTATGTAATCCTTCTAAGAGCTATGTAAGGATAATAACCTATGGTTCTATGACGACCACCTCCTTTTTACAAAAAATTAGAAATTGGTTTCATTATTTTTGGACTTAATACGCAAAAGTTGTTAAAGAATTAGTGAAACAGAAATGGAAAAGATAAAAGTATATAAAAAAGAAAGGGCGGCCTATCTAAGCTGGGCCGGCTGCGCCAGCCCACTCGTGCCCGCGTGGCACCTAACCTACCAGCGCCAGCCGCAGTAGCCCGCGCCGTGTCTGGTCCAGCCCGCTGCCGCCCCTCCGCTCACTGACACGCGGGACCCACCCGTCAGTCGTCTCCCCCACGACGACGGTGAGTCCCTGTCGAACACGGGATCGCCCCGAGCCGAACTCCGCGATTTTCTCGCCCCTTGCCCCTTATCCACGCCACCCCCTCCTTAAATAGCCCCGCATCGACCATCCTCTTCTCTTTTCCTAAAACCCTAGCTCAACCAATCTTCTATGCCGGCCGCCGTTGGGTTGACCTCGCCGAGACGGTTCAGAGCCTCCCCTTGCCCTTCCCTCCCTCTGGAGATTTTCCCCGTTCACTACTGATTCGCACCGTATGCTTTTCCCTCTCTCAATTGCAGCCAATCAACGGGAATTGCTCACCGACGCATCGCCGGAGTTCGCAGGGACCGGCGGAGCCGTGCGACTCGACGAGGAAGAGAGGATCGAAACCGATCTCGCAAGCGGGACCGCAAGGAGGAGCCGCGTGCCGTCGTCTTCTCCGCTGCCTCAAGGAGCCGCCGTACCGCTGCCGAGGACCACGTCTGACAGCACCGCTGCCGTCTGGCTCCCCTCGCCATCGTCGCCGCCGCGGTAAGTCGCCGTCCTCCTCCCGTCCGTTAGATCAACTAGCTACGGCCCAGATTAGAAGGGGCGGACGAAGGGGTACGCGCCTATCGCGTTGCGCCGCGTGGCAAAGCCGCGTCAGCATGCCGCATCAGCGCACCGCGTCAGCGTCACTCGCTTACCTGACCCAATGGGGAGCTGCCACCTGTCGCGACTTTATTAGGGTTAGATTTAATTGGCAGATTGAGGTTAAATCTTGCAAAATTCATAGAAAATAAAATACTTGGCCAAATGTTTCATATAATATACCGTTGGATTCACAAAATTGTGTAGAACACAGATCTGTATTAATATTACAAGTTTGCAGTAGGTTTTCTGTGTAGAAATTTATCTCTAGATTAGAGTGTTTAATCCATAGAAATATAATTAAAACCCTGTTTTAGTTGATTCTTGTTGCGTTGACTTTGTTTTTACAATACCTACTGAACAAAATTATAAAACCTTGCTTAAGAACATTAGATTTGCTTCGGGGATAATTAGATGGTTGGATCTCCTTATGAGCCTATGAATTAGAATAATGATCCAAGTTAATTTAAACCTATGGGAAATCAATACTAATAACATCCCTAACACAGTTGCAATCCAATTAGACTGCCTTGGTCAATTTAGAAAACAAATATTGCATAAGTACCATGTTGCATGCATGCATGATATCTCTGTGGCATATTTTGTGCAAGTTGTGATTAGATCTGTGTTTGTGCTTCATTAGATTGTTCGGAGTGCGCTGAGGAGTACTGTTGTGTAGAGTGCTGCTCGGATCAAGGAAAGTTACACCACTTGTTTATATTTTTGTCCCAGTTTTGATTCTATGCATGTGATCTTCGAATTCTGTAGTATGCATGTGTAGGATGTTCTAGTAGAATTTTCTTAGTATTATTTTGCAAGTGCGATGATTTTGTAGTATGCCATGAGTAGCTCTTTACTTAGGATTTTTCCCTTCCTAATAGGTTACCCTGTTTTTGCTAAGTATTGCTTGCTATGCTATATATATGTAAAGTACCGTTGTGGGGTTTGAAAGACAATGAATTTCTTCTAAGTATAAAGGCTCTCTTGAGCAAACCTTTCTTCTCAAATCCACTTCAAAATAAAACTAAGTTTTCCTTCTGGGTAGAATGGTTGTCGGGACAACGAGTGGGATTTTGGTGGAGGACGGCCGCCCAGGAATCAAAGAAGTCTGCCATGTTTCGAAATTCAGAAGCTTCCAGTGCAACCACAATACATATGGGCTCTGTCTTGGCCTAGTACTTAGTGGGAAACCTCACCTGGGTACCAACATTTGGAGGTTCTCGGCACGGTTGGATCCAGAAGGTAGAGGGGCTACTAAGGGAAAGCCTCGCCATGGTCTTGTCTGTAAAAGGACTTGATCATGGATTGTGGTTAAAGTGCACAAACTCTCTGGAGTATTGCAATCTGATCGATCAGTCGTGTTCACGGAAACAGAACAACATTGAGCATCTGAAGGATGGAGCCTCTAAAGGATCTTCCTCTCTCTCTTTCAAAAGTTAAAGTTTTCTAAAAACCCAAGGCGTGAGTCATATCGCTATTGGGAGGGTTTGGGAAACTTGGTGAGTAATATGCAAGTGTTAGGTTGATTGGACACTTGGTGAGTAATATCCTCGTGTGCCATTCGACCATATATTACTGAAACAAATGTTTACAAAGTAGGGAAATCTTCTCTTCTTCTCCATATTTAAGAAAACTAGCTTTGAGCAAATGAACTCTACAGCCTAAACTAGCCTTGCATGTAGAGTTAGTCTTTCCTTTCCTTGGTGTAATTTGCCAATACATTCAAAGTATTGACCCAACTTGTTGTCTGCACGTCTTATGTGTAGAATCCGAAGATTGAAAGGTGCGTAGGGATCGCGAGTCTACACTCGACAAGCCTGGGGCATTGATGGACTCAAGCTGCTTTTATGTTTCAGCTGTTTATTGAGCTAGCTTAATGCTAAGCAAATTTGTAATAAATTCATACTCTGGATTCTCCGTGTAATAATGACTTTGTGTTTTACATGATATTCATCGACTGTGAGTGCTAGCTATTGATCTAGGGACTAGCATGTAAATCACAGGCACTTAGGATCTTTATTGATCCAAGGTCGCTACATTGATTGATCCTTTCCACCTGTCCTTGCAACTAAGGGTGATATGTTGTGCTGAAATTCATCTTTGTTCCCAAGCCTTTTTGGAAACTTTCCCATAACTTGGAGGTGAAGATACTCGATCCGAGCTAATTTTGAGGGGAACCCCATACAAGATGGCACCATTTGAGGTCCTTGAGACAAGTCTGTTTACATAGAGTTCAACCAATTGACTTGTAGAGATTATTTCCTTGAGTAGGAAGAAGTGAGCCACTTTAGAAAGCCTATCAGTGACAACAAAGATTGCATTTTTTTCATTTACGAGACCTTGGGAAGCCAGTTATGAAGTCCATCTCTACTTTCTCCCATTTCCATTCTGTAGGCTTCAAAGGCTGAAGAAGATCAGATGGTTTTTGATGAACGACTTTCACTCTGCGGCAGACTTCGCACTCAGAGACATCCCTGGTACAGTCATGTTTCAATCCAGACCACCAATACTATGTTTTTAGATCCATGTACATCTCCGTGCTGCCCGGGTGGATAGACAACACAGAATCCCGAGCTTCTTTAAGAACCTCTTCTCTCAAGCCTGGAAGTTCTAGAACAACCATCATGTGATCATAGAAAAGAGTGCGTTGATGATCTAGGTGGTACGACTCATACTTTGGATTCTGAAACTTTATTGCATACTCTTTGTAGAAGGGATCCTCAAGTTGAGCGAATCAAATATTTTCTTACAAATAAGGAGTAGCTACATTTTGCAAGATAGTCTTGGGGTACAAGCTCGAGGTTGAGTTGACAGAATTCCTCCCACAAGAGAGGTTCAAGCTTCTTCACCTTGAGATTATTTACATAAGCTTTGCGACTCAAGGAACTAGCCATCACATTTGCTTTGCTTAGGGTGGAGTTGATAGAAAGATTAAAGTCATTGATGGTTTCAATCCATCTCCTCTGGCAGAGGTTGAGATCCGGCTGTGTGAATATATATTTGAGACTCTTATGGTCAGAAAAGATCTCACAACGGTTTCCAAGCAAGTAGTGTCTCCATACTTTCAAAGCAAAGACAACTTCTGCAGGTTCGAGATCATGATTTGGAGAGTTGACCTCATGGGTTTTTAATTGGCGAGAAGCATATGCAACGACTTGTTTGTCTTGCATGAGGAAAACACCAAGCCCTTGGAGTGACGCATCACAGAAGATCTGAAAGGACTTTGATGTATCTGGAGGAACCAAGACATGTGTGGAGGTGAGCTTTTTACTGAGAGTTTCAAAGATTGTTTGGCACGCTAGTGTCCAAAGGTATTTATTCCCTTTCTTGAGGAGATCAATAAGAGTCTTGGCTATCTTGGAAAAGTTTTGAACAAATAGGCGACAATAGCTCGCCAATCCGAGGAAGCTGTGGACTTCTTTGATATTCTTTGGTGGAAGCCAATCTAGAATTTTTTGAATGGTCTTCGGGTTGATGGAAATGCCTTGTGCAGAAATGACATGGCCCATAAAGTGACTTTTCACAACCATAATTCACACTTGGAGAACTTTGCATAGAAGCGGTTCTCGTGAAGCTTGGTGAGGACAAAACGGAGATGTTCTGCATGTTCCTCTTTTGACTTCGAGTAGACCAAAATATTATTGAGATACACCACCAATAACATGTCAAGATACTCCATGAAAACTGAGTTCATAATCCTTGAGAATGTAGAAGGTGCATTGGTGAGGCCAAAGGACATGACCGTGTACTCATACATGCCATAACGAGCTATGAACGCAGTTTTGGGAATATCTTCTTTGCGAATATTGATTTCATGATATCCACTTCTCAAGTCAAGCTTAGAGAATACCACTTCTCTAGTGAGATAATCAAAGATATCGTGGATGCGAGGAAGATGATACTTGTTCTTGATTGTTTTTGCATTGAGAGCTTGGTAGTCAATGCAAAGTCTATCAGTCCGGTCTCGCTTCTTTACAAAGATTGTCGGGCTAGCCTAGGAGGAAGTGCTACGCTGAATAAAACAATACCATCTCGTTTAGGAGGCATGCCTGGTAATTCTTCAGGAAAGACATCGGGGAAATCATAGACCACCAGAACACTTTGTAGAGCATCCATAACATCAACGTTCTGAACACCCGAAGAGTAAAGCTTAATAGAGGGAGTTTTCCTTGGAGAATATGTGGGACCCCTGGATTTACAGTCCAAGAATCCCTGTTATGCCTGCAATTCACGTTCCCATGATCAGTGAGCCGTGAGCATAACCTACGAGTATCATTACAACATCCGGAAAATAACAAGTACAAAACTTACATTGTTGCCATTATGGCGATTACAACTATCAATAGCAGAAGTCTTCCTTCGCAGAGCCAATGCCAGCCTTAACCTATAGGCGACAGACTGGGAAGACGGCCTAGCTCTCATGGATGTCAACTTCTCATCGTTCCTCGATCTTCTGAAATCTGGCCAAGTAAATATCCAGGGACAAAGCCGGTGAGTACTTTGAATGTACTCGCAAACCACCTTAAGGTCATAACAATAAAAGGATATGCAATATGGCAGGGATGGTAGGATGGCTCCATAAGAGGTTCTTTTCTAAAGTAGCTTCTCTTGTAGATATAGCATCTACAAGGTTTTTTTGAATACTTTTGTAAAAAGTTTTGGAAACATTTTTGAATTTTTTTGGAAAATACTAGGATTGAGTCACCCATTTGTTTTCCCCTTCCCGGTCATCCCATGACCAAAAGTCCATTCCTCCTTTTCCGGCCATCCCATGGTCAAAAAATTTCCAAAGCCTTTGCTTCTCCAAAGTCCTTTTGAACACCAAAAACAACACCTCTCTATATCAACCTTCCCAACCATCGATGACCGTGGACACGGCTATTCAAATAGATTTACAATCTACAGAGGTTATACACTTTACCCACACCATCCGGGTACCTTGCCCTGATCTACACGGATCGTGGGTCGAGTAACCAATCAAGACTCTCCGGAAGCCACTCTAGTATAGGCCCTACCCTATGAGTTGTTCCCCTCAAAACCGGGAAGTCTAGATCCACGGACCAACCGGAGTGCCTACTGACTCCTCGAGAAGGGACACTTTCAATGAGGGGCTCATAGTATCGCCCGACTGCTCGCAAGGTCAGTTCGCAATTCCTCCAGGTGACTACCTCACTCTTGACGCTTTATGTAAATGAACCCCGAAATTCAAGGGAGATGATACCTTATAAGTAGTCATGAGAATTTCCATACCAGAGTAGCAAACTTCAAATCCAGCCCTGTCCTATTCCAGAGTAATGTGGTTGCACATGTTAATTGTTCAAGCAAAACTGCAAAGAACCGGGTGCGTTTTCGTAAAACCTTTTCCTCCTCTTTATTTCCTCTTTTGTAAAACCAAAACCTTTTTCTTTCTCAAAATCACTTCGCAGGCCAGACCTAACCAAGGTTTTGTCATAAATAATTTTTGTAACCTTTCCGGGGTCTTCCCATCCTATACTTTTACTTCAGCTAGAACGGGGTCTCCAAGGGGTTATGGTGTTAAAACACCATCTACCATACTAGGGGAAAATAGGTGCCGACAAGGGGGTTATACTCAGTAGTACAAAAGGGGTAATGGTTTTGAGGAGCCAAACATTCCCACATATAAAACATACTAGTAAAACCATGCAATTTATATAAACAAGTACATAAAACATGGATGAGTATAAAATTAGGACAAGGGCTTATGAGCAAGAAGGTGGCTTTCCTGTGACCAGTGAGACATCCCTGGGATTCTTCAATAGAATGCCAGAATACCAAAAATAATAATCTCTCCTCTTCTTATCGTCAGACAATCGCAACTATCGTCATTAGAGGCCATACATGCAATCAAGCAAGGTTATAATTAATACCAAGACAAACAAGCATCCATACATACAGCAAACAAAATATAATCACTAAAGATAGGGTAGTAGGATGCTGGATGAGTGGTTTGATAAGATTGGTATTTATCTTGTAACATTTGAATGAAAATCCATATGTGTTTTATAGTCTAGAACTAGGTAGGAGATGGTTTTTAGTACAAGGTACCTTTCTGTATGATACCAATATACAAAAATGATATCATCATAAAGGTATTGATAAAATGAAACCAACAAAAGTGGTTTCACTATTTTATCAATTTGCATTGATGTATAAAGGATTTTCTAGTGAAATAAACTCTAGTTTTAGGGAATAATTCACCAAAAATGTTCTGTATGTCTAAAAATTATTTCCTTGGATGTTTAGGTATTGTTTGATGGAATGATTCACCGAGAGTTGGAATCAACCTAAAATATTTACCACAATGCCCTCAGGAAATTCCCAAAGGCAGTACTAGATGGTTTTTGTCATTTTTACCGGATTTATTCTACAGGATATATTGATGTGATTACAAAGACACATGGTAGGTATTTAGAATAACTTTCTGCAGAAATTGGAATCACCCTTTTTGGATTTTCATAACTACTGTGGTGAATTTATTGGTGAATAAAACATGTACATAAAGGTTTAGTTCACCAAAATTCAAAGAGAGTTCAATAAATATTGGGCTCCTAGGGTTTGAAGGATATAGGTATGAATGTTTACTGGGAGTTGAAACTAGGTCAATACCCATTTTGTTTTGCCCCAGAGAATTTCTTAAAGCGAGAAAAGGCCTGATTTTGTTATTTTTGTTTTGGGAAACCAAGAAGACATTTAGGTTGGGTCTAAGGGGACAGGCAAGGTACCTGGTGTACCATTCAGTACACAAAGGTTTCACCCTTTGGAGTTATGACACTCTCTGAAATCAATTTTGAGTAATTTAGACACATGCTGGTATTTTAATTGTTAATAAAACCCTAAAAATTATCTGGGCAAGGTAATTGATCTGCATGTTAGACAAGACACATAGGAACTTGGTAAAATTTATACATGGGCGAAAATAACTATTTTTCATTGTTATTCAGATTTAAACCAAACAGGTAATAAGCAGATATGAGGAAAAAAATAAGAAGAAAAGGGATGGGGCATTCTGGGCCAGATCTAGATGGTGTTGGGCCGCACTAGGCGAATCCTGCCCACCCGGAGGTGCTGCACGCAGGAGGAAAATTCCAATGGGTTGCACTAGGGCCTGCCGATCAGCATTCCAGGGTAGCAAAGGGGTAAGGGCGAATTGCAACCATCGGATTAGGGGCGGATTGACAACATCCGTTCGTCTTCCTCGTCTATTCTCGTGCGATGGTGGCGGCAACCCTAGTAGAGCAGGAATGGCGTTGGGAGAGGCGCACCAAGGCTCTGGAGGCAAAGCAGGGGTGCTAGGGCGAAGCGGTGTTCTATGCTGAATCCGAGGATGTGCAGCATCAAGGGTTTCCTTGCCGGGAAGGAGGGTTCGTGCGTTGGTGCTGGCGACCAAGCTCGGGTTCAGGTCGGGAGACCTCTAGAGATCCTGCATGTCGATTTGGGGGGCGCCCAAGAGGGATAGGGAGACGATGCATGATGAGGAGTGGCTATTGGAGTTGCACAAGGGCTCGGACGCACGAGGCTCGCCCGGGAAGCTCTTGTTTGGACCTTCTCCGGTGGGGGTGCCTCCAGTGTCCCTGCGATAAGAGAAAAGATAGGGGCATGACGAACAGAGGTTATAGGGTACCATGGGGCAAAGGGAGAGAGGAGAGGGGGGTCAGGAACCATGACCATTTCGATGGAACCTTGCATGCCCGAGGGAGGGTTTTCTCTCTATCCATGGTGAGGGAGGATGAAATGGATCGTATGGGCACCTAGAGGGGGGGGGGGTGAATAGGTGCTAACCAATTTTTAATAAATTTTCAATTTTAGGCTTGACACAAAGTAAATTCTCTAGATATGCAACTACGAGAATTTCCCTATATGTAACCCTAACTACTAAGCACGTAAAAGAGGAGCGAGGAAACCGTAGTGGAGCACGCGGAGACACAGGGATTTGTTTTACCGCAGTTCCTTCCTTGTTAAGGGAAGTACATCTGCGTTGGAGGGGTGGGCGGTTCTAAGACCACCACGCCACAATAGGCCTCACTCTATTCTCCGATGGATCTCGCCACGAAAGGCCTGATCCACCTTCTCCACTATTGGATCCCTTCGAGGCGGGAACCGGTGCCTTTTACAACACTATCGGGGCACACACCCGCAACCGAATTGGGGGCTCCCGAGATGACAACAAGCTGCCACAAGAACAAGGTTTATCAATATAAACAAAAACTAGGATCTAGGTATTTGCAAGAAATACTAGATCGGGGGTTCTCCAAATGAATGGAGAGGAGATGAAGCGCTTGATTGCTGATGATGAAGATCGAGTTCTCCTCCTTCGATTCCCCAAGGGATGGGGCCTTTGGGTGGATCTAGGTGGAGCAATCTTGGATGAAGCTTTCAGATCTGATCTGGTCTTTTTTGAGATGAATCAAGAGTTCTGGCAGGAAGGGGAAGGCTGGCTTAAATACCCCCTCCCCAGATCTGGCCGTTGCACAACTTTGGGGGCGGATATTATCCGCCCCCCACTTGGGCGGATTATCCGCCCCTGGGAAAACTCCGCCCCAAGGGCGGATTATCCGGGGAAAACTCCACCCCCTCTCTGGGGCTTGCGCCATGGTGAAGCTTGGTGAAGATCTTGGGGGGAGGGCGGATAATCCGGCCCCCCTGAGGGGAGGATTATCTGGCTAGGCCAGAAAGTCCGGCCAATACTCCGCCCCCTCTTTGGGGCTTGCGCCTTGGCGATGAGCAGGGGGGCGGATTATCCGGCCCCCCTGAGGGGCGGATTATCCGGCGGGGCCGGAAAATCCGGCCAAAATTCCGCCCCCCTTCTGGGGCTTGCGCCAACTTGGGAAGAGGGAGGGGCGGATTATCCGCCTCCCAAAAACAGAATCCTTGCGCCAACTGGGGTGGCTGCAACACTTCAACACACATTAAATAATCCTTGATATTGTTATCTAACACACAAAACACTAGGGATTATAAAATGTTCTTTCAATCTCCCTCTTTTTGGTGTTAGATGACAATATTAGGATTTGCAATAAAACCGGCAAAAGCCATCTTAAATAATGAAAGACGCTCCCCCTAGATGTGTGCATATTTAAGATTTGCATTTGAATACAAATACACACACTAGAGAGAACACTACTTCCATAACCAAGATAATTGAAACAAGGTGTTTTGGGAAACAAGGTCATACCACCGGGATGAGAATATAGCCAAAGCATACATAGATAACCCCATGAATCCATATGCCATCAAATATGCTCCATAATTCCAGAATTCCATGAGGTCCAAAATAGATAAATCCAGAATTCCATGAATACCAAACATAGTGGAGTACAACATAGTCTTACATAGACTTCTAGGCACAAGCAAGCAAATAAAAACGACTAAAATCGAAAAGCTTGTGCCCGACCCTTGCAAATCCACGAGACCTAATAGAACTACTTCTCCCCCTTTGGCATCAAAACGCCAAAAAGGAAGAAGAGCGATGCTAACGCCCCTGGAGATCACTCCTCCTCATCCTCGTCGTAGTCATTCCACGAGAGAAAGGCTTGGGTTGAGAGCATCAAACTGAGATGGTACTACACACCCAAATTTGCAAGAATCAAATAAAAAAAAGCCAAATTTGAGTGTATTTTCCATAAGAACAAGAGATATGCAAGAAAATCCAATGAGACCCATGAGAAACCAACTCTTCTCGAGGAAGAGGGCGGTGGCCGAAGCCACCATGTTGGAGCGCATGGCATGACACCGCGAAGATGTATCTTGAGTTCAAAACCAATGCTCATCGATGACCCACATATCACAAAATGATATTAAGGGAAATGATTTTACTTGCTTTCGGCATTATGGGGGGAGGGTTGGCCCAATCAATTAGGACCACACTCCCCTATGTCTATGCCCGCATCTAAACCAAATACATGAATAAGAGAAAGTGAGTGTGCAAGGGTAGTCAAGCCAAGCTCCTTGAATCTATGATATTTAGCTCATTCCTCAAATAACAAAATCTTGCTTCATCAAGAGGCTTCGTGAAAATATCAGCAAGTTGGTTCTTCGTGCTCACAAAGGATAGAGCAATATCACCACGAGCAACATGATCCCGAATAAAGTGGTTACGAATCTCTATATGTTTTGTTCTTCTATGCTGCACGGGATTGTAAGCAATTTTGATAGCACTTTCATTGTCGCATAATAGAGGCACTTTGTCACAATTGACACCATATTCCTTTAAAGTTTGCCTCATCCATAACAATTGTGTACAAGCACTTGCAGCAGCAACATATTCAGCTTCGGCGGTTGAGAGTGAAATACAATTCTGTTTCTTTGATGACCAACACACTAGAGACCTGCCCAAGAATTGGCATGCACCAGAGGTTGATTTCCTATCATCTTTGTCACCAGCCCAATCTGAATCAGTGTAACCACATAGAGAGAAACTTGAACCCTTGGGATACCATAACCCAAAATTTGGGGAATGAACCAAATATCGGAAGATTCGCTTGACTGCCACTAAGTGGCTTTCTTTAGGAGAGGCTTGGTACCTTGCACACACTCCTACACTTAACACGATATCGGGCCTAGATGCGCAAAGGTAAAGGAGAGAGCCGATCATGGATCAGTATACCTTTTGATCCACATCTTTACCCTTGGGATTGAGCTCAAGATGACACTTTGTTTGCATTGGGGTAGCAACGCCATTGAGATCCGTCATCTTGAACCTTTTGAGCATGTCTTGGATGTACTTAGCTTGATTAATAAAGGTTCCCTCTCTAAGTTGTTTGATCTCAAATCCAAGAAAGAATCTCAGTTCACCCATCATGGACATCTCAAACCTGTGAGTCATAAGCTTTAAAAATTCATCGTTAAAAGCTTGGTTAGTAGAGCCAAAAATAATGTCATCTACATAAAGTTGGCATACAAAAAGCTCCCCATTAACCTTCTTAGTAAAAAGAGTGGGATAGATTTGCCCAACTTCGAAACCACGGTCTAGCAAAAGCTCTTCAAGGTGCTCATACCACGCACGTGGGGCTTGTTTAAGGCCATAGAGCGCCTTATCGAGTTTGTAGACATGGTTCGGGAATTTGGGGTCCTCAAATCCCGGGGGCTGCTTGACGTATACTAACTCATGTAGAGGACCATTAGGAAAGCGCTCTTAACATCCATTTGTTGTAATTTAAAATTATGATGGGCTGCATATGCAAGAAGGATACAGATGGACTCAAGACGAGTCACAGGAGCGTAGGTCTCGCCAAAATCAATTCCTTCGACTTGAGAGAATCCTTGAGCCACGAGTCGTGCTTTATTCCTCACAACAATGCCATTTTCATCCTGTTTGTTCTTGAAGATCCACTTGGTGCCGATAACATTGCGGCAATCCTTTGGTTTTTCTACGAGCTTCCAAACTTTGTTGCGTTCGAAGTTATTTAATTCTTCATGCATTGCAACAACCCAATCGGGGTCTTCAAGAGCATCAAAAACCTTCTTCGGTTCAACCATGGAAATGTGAGCTTGATGATCACAGAAGCTTGCAAGTTCTCTTCTAGTGGATACCCTTCGTCGTAGATCACCAACAACCTTGTCAAGAGTGTGACCTCTTAGTTCAAGGTTCCGATCAGCACGAGCCTTGCGACGAGCCTCAGTGTCCTTATTGTTTCTAGGAGGAGTTGATTCAATAGTTGTATCCTTGTCTTGATTAATGCCCTGCCCTTGATCTTGGTTTCCGTTAACGCTAGAAGATTGTTGCTGAACATTTTCTTCAGGCCCGGATAATCCTCCCCTTGGAGGGGCCGGACTATCCAGCCTGGGAGGTGAAGTACCAGAACCATCTTCCTGAGAATGCCTGACAGGAGTTGGAGACCCAGGGCCGGATAATCCGCCCTCAGGGGCCGGAGAATCCGGCCTGGGAGCTTTAGAGTTGTTGACTTCTCCTTCGGATCCTCTGGAACGAGTTGGAGTGCCAGGGGCGGATTGTCCGCCCCTTGGAGGGGGCGGATATTCTGGCCTGGGACTACCAACTTGTCCAGGGGACAGATGATCTTCAGCAGATTGTGGTGTTGGTGTAGGATTTTCTCCAACAGTAGGAGCTTGTTGATCTTGTGTAGATGAGGGCTCCACATGTGTGGAGCATTGTCCTTCCCGATCCGCCACAAGGGGTTCCCCAATGGGCGGAAAAATCCCACGCCCATTCTTCTTATGGCATCTTGGGGTATTTCAACATCTGCATCACAAACATCAACTTGCCCTACAAAGGAGCCGTTATTTTCATCGAAATCCACACTACAAGATTCTACAACAATCCCAGTGAGCTTGTTGTAGACTCTATAAGTGTGGGATTCGGCACCGTAACCAACAAAAATACCTTCTAAGTCCTTGGACTCAAAATTTGACAAACGGACACCTTTAATAAGAAAGAAACACTTACACCCGAATACCCTGAAGTATGAGATGTTGGGCTTGTTACCGAAGTATTTCATATGGAGTCTTGTCCAAAATCTTTCGAAGGTAGAGCCGGTTTGATGAGTGACAAGCAGTGGATATGGCTTCAGCCCAAAAATTATAAGGAGACTTGAATTCAGCTAGCATAGATCTTGCCATATCCATCAAAGTCCGGTTCTTCCTCTTGGCTACACCATTCTGTTGAGGGGTGTACGCAGCGGAATATTGATGTCTAATCCCCTCTTCGCTAAGAAACTCATTTAAAGTGTAGTTCTTGAATTCGGAGCCATTGTCACTTCTAATTGCCAAGATAGGAACATTGTGTTGACGTTGAACTTCATTGGCAAAGTCGATGACAGTTTGTTGAGTCTCACTTTTCAGCTTGAAGAAATAGACCCATGTATATCTTGAGTAATCATTGACAATGACCAAGCAATATTTCTTCCCACCAAGACTTGCATGAGAAGGAGGACCAAATAAGTCACATGAAGTAATTCCAAGATCCTCTTTGATGACACAATAGTCTTCCTCTTGTGGGGAGAGTCATGCATTTTTCCTTCTACACAAGCCCTACAAACACGATCTTTGGCAAAAGAGACATTGTTTTTAGTCCAAGGATGTGGCCACCCTTCTGGAGACTTTGCAAAGTTCTCATGTTGACATGGGCTAAACGGCGATGCCATAGCCAGCCACGTCGGCCTTTTCGAATAGACACATCGGACCCGAAGTGGTTTTCCCCGAGAAGTCCACCACATACAGATCATTTTCGACGTATCCAACGAAAGCGATCTTTAGAGACTTGCTCCACAAGAGTACCACGAAATCATCATCGATAAAAAACAGCAAAACCCATCTTGCCAAGGGCACGTACAGAAAGAAGGTTGTAACCGAGGGTCTCAACAAGCATGACGTCCACGAGAGAGATATCGTGGGCAACCACAACCTTGCCAAGACCCAATACCTGAGATTTAGACTTATCACCATAGGAGACTATGATATTATCATGATTTGGACGCATCTCCGTGATGATCTCCTTGCTTCCGGTCATATGACTAGTGCAGCCACTATCCAGCACCCATTTTGACCCACCGGAAGCATAGCCCTGCAAGAAAATTACTTCTTGGTTTTAGGTACCCATTTTTTAATGGGTCCTTTCATGTTAGTAAGAAGGGTCTTTGGGACCCAAATAGACCAAGCAATATATTCATCAAAAGGACCAACATAATAAGCATAAACATCGCCATAGTCATCACAAAAGAGTTCATAATTCGGATTGTGAGACCCTGCAAAACCAATATTATTAGTCTTGTCTTTTGTGACATTCTTCTCAGCGGTGCTTGTCTTTAATTGCACATTCTTGGTCTTGTTCTTCTTGGTTTTCTTCTTCTTGGACTTGGTGACATACCCAAGTCCCTCTTTACCATGATTTGACCTTTGCTTGCCAAGGACTTCATCAAGCACACCTTTGTCCTTGGTAGTGATGTCCTTGATCACATCTTTTTCCACACTAGCATTTTTCTTGTTACTATATGTGGAGTTGGATGAGCTAGGAGTATCATATTTGGCCAATTGACTTTGAAGCTGATCATGTGACTCATTGAGAATAGAGAACTCGTTTTTCAACGCCTTGTGAGCATTGTCAAGTTTCTCCAATTCCTCAGAGATTCTATCATGAGCAGCCCCAAAGTCAATCCTTTCCTTCTTTAACTTCTTTGCTTTAGTGACAGAATTGTCACGTTCCTTAACAAGTTTAGTCACAATTTCTTCATGTGACTCTTCCATAGACTCGAGCCTCTCTTCAAGAGAGACCCGAGTTTCTTCTTCTTCTTCAAGGGCATTTTTTAGGGATGCAATTTCCATTGCATCCTCCCTTTCAATTCAGCCCTTTTCTTCGAGGAGTGCTTCGTTTTGGGCCAGCTGATCCATAAGAGCTTCAAAACGAACTTTGTGCTCACCTTGCAAGTTAGTGTAGAAATAATCCAAAGCAATAATCTCTTCTTTAACCTTAATACTAGTAGGATCATCCATGTCTATCATAGCCTTGGGAAAAGAAGAGTTAGAAGAAGTTACCTCGGAGCTTCTTGCCATGAGGCAAGTAGCATTCTTGTTGGTGATGTTTTCGTTCGGAGAGTCGAAGATAGATGTTGATGTAGATGTAGTGTCTATAGCAGCCACCTCTTGAGAGCTATCGTCCTCGTCCTCATCTTCACTCCCCGATGAATATTCTTCTTGAGCCACTAGAACAATCTTTGGTTGCTTCTTGAAAGGAGCATTCTTCTTTACAAACTGTTCTTACGTGGAGCTTTTGATTTGTCCTTGAAAATGAGTCTTCCTCCATTATCCTCTCTACTTTGATAAGGACACTCAGCTACGAAGTGCAGCCGGTCACCACAATTGAAGCATGTTCTCAGCTTGGGACCATTTTCTTTTCTTCCATAGGCTCCACTCTTGCGATCTAGTTCAGCTTTAGCCTTGGCTGGATCTTTCCAAAAGTTTCTTGCATAAAGAGCCAAGTATTGTCCGTGGATCCTTTTTATATCCTCGGGACAGTCCAGACCTTCTACCGCATATTCATCATCATCAATCACACTAGTCTTCAAGGCCATGTTGACCCCCTTTTGCATCCCCATAGCTCGAGCACGAGCATCTTCGGCATTCTTGGCAGCCACTTTGAAAGCGGCCATTTCTTGCATTACCTCATTGGATGACATGAGGTGATAGTTATGCCTACCTTGGAGACTTTTCAAATCTGTGGGCTCAAATGGCATAAGAGCACTGACATACTTGCGCTTGATCCAAGCATCATCAACATGAGCTGCACCGTGGTTTCTGAAGGTTGTGGCTATTGCCTTGAGCCTCCTATACATGTCCTCGTGGTCTTCTCCATACAGCATATAGAATCCTTCAGCTTCATTGCTCAAGGCATCATATCTATTCCTTCTCATACTTTCATTTCCGATGAAGAGCTCGGTGAGGGCATCCCAAGCTTCTTTAGCTGTGCTAAGATGCTGAATGTGTGGCATGTCTTTGTCACCCACACCAAGCTGTATCATGTGTAGAGCTATAGCGTTGAGTTGGCTATCGACCACATCTATTCTTGTGAGATTGTTGGGGTTTACAACATGAAGACCATTTTCGATGATCTTCCACAACTCTATGGAGGAACTGCACACATGAGATTTCATCAAAAAATGCCATTGAGAGAAAGTAGATGCAGAAAGTTTGGGTGGATCACCCCTATTATGTATATGTGGGTGAGGGATAGGTGGATCAGGGGAATACACATGAGAAACCTCATTGTATCCATCCTTACCGCTATCCTTTTTCGAGGAGGAGCTCTTGCTAGTATCATCACCAACCACTTCGTTATCTTTGGAAACAGTTTTACCCGTTTCCTTGGATTGCGGAGTCGTATCCTTAGAGTTAGATGGAGGTGATGCTGCGGATGTGGAGAGACGCATTATCAATTGACGCATCTCTTCCATCTTAGCCTCCATTGAACTCACCAAGGTTGTTTCCAACGTCTTGAGATCGTTCATGGTGACAACCTCCGGAGCATCACTCCCATCTACCTTGGAACCCATACTTCTCTTAGGCGGTTAAGCCCGAAATAAGAGCCGAGGCTCTGATACCAATTGAAATGGATCGTATGGGCACCTAGAGGGGGGGGGGTGAATATGTGCTAACCAATTTTTAATACTTTTTCAATTTTAGGCTTGACAAAAAGTAAATTCTATAGATATGCAACTACGAGAATTTCCCTATATGTAACCCTAACTACTAAGCACGTAAAAGAGGAGCAAGGAAACCGTAGTGGAGCACGCGGAGACACAGGGATTTGTTTTACCGCAGTTCCTTCCTTGTTAAGGGAAGTACATCTGCATTGGAGGGGTGGGCGGTTCTAAGACCACCACGCCACAATAGGCCTCACCCTATTCTCCGATGGATCTCGCCACGAGAGGCCTGATCCACCTTCTCCACTATTGGATCCCTTCGAGGCGGGAACCAGTGCCTTTTACAACACTATCGGGGCACACACCCACAACCGAATTGGGGGCTCCCAAGATGACAACAAGCTGCCACAAGAACAAGGTTTATCAACATAAACAAAAACAAGGATCTAGGTATTTGCAAGAAATAGTAGATCGGGGGTTCTCCAAATGAATGGAGAGGAGATGAAGCGCTTGATTGCTGATGATGAAGATCGAGTTCTCCTCCTTCGATTCCCCAAGGGATGGGGCCTTTGGGTGGATCTAGGTGGAGCACTCTTGGATGAAGCTTTCAGATCTGATCTGGTCTTTTTCGAGATGAATCAAGAGTTCTGGCAGGAGGGGGAAGGCTGGCTTAAATACACCCACCCCAGATCTGGCCGTTGCACAACTTTGGGGGCGGATTATCCGCCCCTGGGAAAACTCCGCCCCCTCTCTGGGGCTTCCACCATGGTGAAGCTTGGTGAAGATCTTGGGGGGAGGGGGCGGATAATCCGGCCCCCCTGAGGGGCGGATTATCCGGCCAGGCCGGAAAGTCCGGACAATACTCCGCCCCTCTCTGGGGCTTGCGCCTTGGCGATGAGCAGGGGGGTGGATTATCCGGCCCTCCTGAGGGGCGGATTATCAGGCGGGGCCGGAAAATCCGGCCAAAATTCCGCCCCTCTTCTGGGGCTTGCGCCAACTTGGGAAGAGGGAGGGGCGGATTATCCGCCCCTGGTGGGGGCGGATTATCCGCCCCCCAAAAACAGAATCCTTTCCCTTTTTCTCATAGGTGGCTGCAACACTTCAACACACATTAAATAATCCTTGATATTGTTATCTAACACACAAAACACTAGGGATTATAAAATGTTCTTTCAGAGGAGGAGGGAGTTGGCGGGGGTGAGTGGGGATGGTGTTCTGCTGTCCAGGGAGTAAAATGAGGGAGCAGGTGCGGGGTGGGAGGCCTCTGGACCTTTAAAGGAAAATGGGAGGCTCATGGTGGACATGGCCTATGGAGTGTGCTTGGGGAAGGTGCTGGCTCGGGATTTTTTGAGAGGGGCGATGGAGAGAGTGATTAGGGTCCTAGGGTCGTGCTGGGAGACAGAGGGTTGTGTTGGAGCTGCTTAAAGAAAATAAGAGGGTCAAGGTTTGATGTCTCATATGTCTCCCCTAGCTCCAAGCATATGAGGACAAGAGGGGTAGGGTTTTCTATAGTGCCTGCTACAGTGACCATGACCAGAGAAGAGTGGAGTTGCTGTGAAATCTTCCTTGGCAAAGTTTGGTGGGGTTTGGAAGTGGTTGTAGACATGTAGTTGATTGGTTTTCAAGAATGTGCAAAGTGGTGATCATGAAGGAAGGTCTTGAATTTTGATCTTGGCAAGATGGGGAAATGGTCCCGGCAAAAGGTTATATCGAAAATATACCTCCTGTAATTATTTGGGATTTTTTAGATGATTTTTAGTTCACTAAAAATCATATATTCAAAAAGTGCAGAAATGGTTTCTAGAAGCTTATTTGGTATTTTTGCATTGGACAAGGTTAGCTTTTGATCTGAGATGGTCCTGAATACCACATATCACATTGGATAATTTTCATGGAATTTATTTGGATAGAAAAGTATTTTTAAGCCATTATTTGTTATGTCTGCCATTTAAGAAAAAGGGAAAAAAGAAATAATAAAGAATCTCAAAAAAATATAGTTTTGATATGGGAAGGTGGGGTATGATGTATAGAACTCAAATGTGCATTGAGTTGGAAAAATGATTTGGAGAAAAACAAACTTGTCTTTATAGACAAAGTTTCTAGGGTTTTGCGAGAAGTGGAATTTAAATATTTTTAGGACCAAATAATTATGTGAATAATTTGGTGAATTATTATCTCCAAGGTAGATGATGTAAAATTGATTTATCCATCATTTTCCACTTGGGTTTCGATGTATTATGGTGAAATTGGAAGAATCTAGATTTTGGGGGAATCTAGGGTTTTGATATTTTTATGCCACCTAAACATGGTTGGATTAGTGAGCTCAGAGCTCACCTTGGTGCAAGGGGTAGATGTATATCTAGAAAAATTTATATAGATTATCACGGACACAATAGTTGGGATTGGTTGTATTTGTGGTGGTCTATAAGTGATGACAAACTTTGTTGGAAACAAGGCTGCCATAGCGGGATTGTCTTGGTGCCTTATAAACCATGTGGGTTTAAGATACACAAGGTTCCAATGGAAACAAGTGAAGTATGGTTTTATATACCATGGTTAGTGGATCATAACCATGCTAGGAATTGGTCAAGGGGAGGTGGCATATGGATCTGAGCTTCTACCAAAGTGGGCAAGATGATCAGATTTGCAGAAAAGATTATTATCTTGACTAGAAAACCATCATGGATGAGTGGGAGCCAGAATGGCTTAGCCAAGGGAAACAGTGGGATTTGGTAGTACTAATGATGTAATACAAGATAGTTCAAGTACATTTTCAAGGATCCACACAGGTTAGAGTAGGTGGAGTTCCAAAGTTTGAATCTAGATAAAGATTCTAGACTTAGACAAATAGGCAGATTAGTGGATTATGACTAGTATGCAAAAGGGAAACATTTGAGAGAGTGGCAATGGTTTATCCTTTTAATCAATTGGATGATATTGGAGTATAGATTAGGTAGATAAGATTTATTCTTGTATCTGGTCTTTGATAAGTTAGATTCTAGTACAATGGATTAGCTCAGGATTGATCTGGCCGAGTAGATTAGAGGAGCACTTGATTGACTTAGGGTAGATCTAGCTTAGGATACTGTGTTTAAGATCTGAGGATCTTAACCTTTGGTGTGATCCTAAGTGATGAGCTACTAGATTAGCCCACTCTAGTTCCTAAGCACACAGGGCAAACAGTAGATCAAAGGAATTCATCTTAACCAACTTATCCAACTTCCTCTAAGATTACCATCAAGCCTAGCTTGTGGTAAGGATGGGTATTTTGAAATGGGTTGTGTTTTGAAGTAAGATGAGGACCTCTTGGTATTTCTACCAAGATTAGAATGAAAATGTTTTAGTAAAGGTTTTGGATAAACCTAGAGATAAGAGTAGTTGAAGTTCTGTCTTGAAAACATAAGGAGAGTATATATAGTTCTCCATAGTTTTTGTAAATAGAAACTAGTGAAATAGTTTGTTGTATCAAAGTCATCTTGGATCAGGTTTGGAGTGCCGGAACATTTGAGAATATGAAAGATGATCCAAGACATCTCTTTTGTAAAATAGCTTTTGTCAACTAGTGTTAAGATAAGAAGTATATCCCCTAGTACACAATCATTTGCAGGAACACAGGCAAACAAGTAAGCAAACATTACAACACTTAATTAAGAAAAAGTTTTGTTCCCCCTGATTTTTGCCTTTTTGACAAAAGATCAGGGTTGCTGAAATTGGGATGTTACAGACCTTTCTCCCTTAAAATAATCTCGTCCCGAGATTAGGGAGGAGTAGGGTGGGGTGATAACATCCGCTTAACAATTTCAGCAACAGAATTAATAGGTACTATCAGGTTTTACAACAAACAGGCATGGTCAGCTATGTGTCGGAGCTGAGTGGCTTCGGATTGGGCGGTTTAGATGAAACAAGTGTGAAAGATGCAGTATTTTCCCCTTGGGACGATTCTAGGTAGGTTTAGCGTCGACAGGGTCCTTCCTTCTTGAGGCTAGATGACAGGTTGGGCCTTCTTCAATCCTTTCTTGTTGGAGTCAGATTTTCTACCTTCTTGGTCTTGGAATACCAGGGCGTTGGCTGGACGGTCTACTCTGCGATGGAGAACTTTCCCGAGGTATCTTCTGATTCTAGAGAAGTGTCGATTGTTGTCCTTCATGCAGTGTCTCTGATTCTGGATATTTAGTGAGTTCATCTCCTAACGGTGACTAGAATTCAACTCTAGGGTTTTATCAGGTTTTGGGGCAGGAAAGACGCAGTCTTTCCCCTTCGAGCGGCACTAGGGGTGCTTGGTGAAGTCGCAGACCTTGTTTATTGGGGTCACCGATTGATGCTGGCAAAGCGTTGGACCATTGGTCAGGGAGGTGGTTATCTTCTGTCGACCTTGTAGAAACCGCTTCATGAGAGATGCCGCTACCACTTCTTGGAGTAGTAGTTGTAGCGGGAAGGGTGTTTAATTTACTTCCTGGTAGTTAGTTCTGGGCTGGTTAGGGGTCCGATAGGTTGGAGGATGCTGTTTGCTATTGATCGGCTAGAGAGGCGGTATTATAGGCTGAGGTCATTCCGGGTTGAGTCTGATACAACGTCATGAGTAAAACACGCTAAGAAGGGCATCATACTTGCATATCATCAAACATGGTTCATCCAGAATTTAGCAGATTTGCGCCGGCCAACAACGAGGGTACTTGATGCCTTACTAAACAGGTTTCGAGATGATCCATCACTTACTATAGGTTGGAAGAGTGAGTTGGTAGCGTATGAAGGACTATGTCGAGAGTGCTCCTTGAATCTTGTAGCCGTACTAGGTTTGGGTACTAACTTTGGTTACTGCAGTTCCTCGGGGTGTGATGGATATTCTAAACTTCGGAAATAAGGAGTGAGGGTTGTGCCTTCTCCGATGGCTCCTTCGATGGGCAGATCTTCTGGAGGTGGTGACTGAAAGGTGGGTTGATACTCGTAGAGGGACAGTTCTCCACTTTTAGTCCCGGGGTTAGCAAAGTCAGGGCCCTTTTTAGGTGGGTCTTAGCAGAGATAGCATAGAAGGGGCTTAGCGACGTCTTTAGAGGATCTCGATTCTTTGGGTTGCCTACTACTCCTTGGTAAGTAGTATTGGCAGCGCCGAGTATTCTTCTCGTCTTAAATCTAAGCATCGCGGGTATGGGGAGGATCAAGCAGACTTCCAAAGATTGTTGATGAGGTCTGTTTTCTGTTCCTCTGAACACTTTCGAGGTGCTGCTTGAGGCAGGTTCTTGTACTGGAGATCTTCCTGGATTATCTTCTCATAAGCGGTCTTCTGTATTTGAGTGGAAATACACAGTCTTGCCACCTTAGAGATTTACTTGAGGTCGTCGAGGTTGGGATAGATCCTTCGTCTTGGAGCAAAGTCGTGACGATGGAGTTGAGGTCTTTGAGTGACGCGTTATTGCGACTACCTTGCTATGGTGGTTACCTATCGAAGCCGTAAGGGTTATCTCGGGGTAGTTTTTAGCGGTTAGCGATGCTTCTTATGGGTCCTTAGTCAGGGTGGAGGAATTTTAGATCTAGAGGGATTTACTTAACTTGAACTCTTTGGAGTGCTTTGGTTTGATGACGGAGTAGACTCGTTGCCTTCGGGTCCCCGTATCTTCAGGATTATTGGGGCGTTTGTGTTATGGCGAGGACTTCCCATTGATTTGGAAGAGGGTTGAATAGGATCTTTGTTCCATTGGGAGTGATTAGGACTAGGCACAGGTAGGGTTTGTTGGAGATTTCTTTATGTGGCCATCCTGCTGAGGAGAGGTTTCGGTTTATGGGATGAGGGGTGTTGGTGTCGGGATACACCATTAAGGTGGTCTAAGCTTTAGGATCGGATGATCCAAGGAAGACAAGCAACACATTCCAAGCATCATATAAGCACCTGATAAGCAAACAAGGCGTACCATAAATACCAAGGAATGACTATGCGTCATAAGGGGAATCCTATCTTAGGGTTATTTATCCTAAGTACGGACGATACTGATGTCTTGGCTTCTATCTTGCCATCTGTTGTCGTCGGTGCCGTACTTGATCCTTTGAGGCGATGAAGGACTCTGTTGGTAGGGCGATATTGTAGTGTATTTCATCGTTGGTAGCACCTTTCGTTTGCTTGTATTGGTGTCTCTTCATTTCGGGATCTCTGTCTTCATAGTCTCCAAGTCGGACTTTGTTTTTTGAAAATGGAACATTTGAAGTAGACGAGATATAGAGTAATCCATTTTCAAAAAGTTAAGTCAGAGAAGATAAGATAAGAATCCTTTGAAAAGCTTTTGAGAAAGTAGTTTTCGAAAGTCAGTGTTTTCGGAAATAGGGGTTGTCCTGTCTAACGTCCATGCTAATTAAGGTATCCTACAGTCAGGATGGATCTGGTACCAAGTCGGTGGGACCCCCGGATCTATGTTCCGAGAATGCCCGTTATGCCTGCAATTCATGTTCCCATGATTAGTGAGCCATGAGCATAACCGACGATTATCATTACAACATCCAAAAAATAACGAGTACAAAACTTACATTGTTTCCATTATGGAGATTAAAACTATCAATAGCGGAAGTGTTTCTTTGCAGAGCCCATTCCACCCTTAACCTATAGGGGACTGACTGGGAAGACCGCCTAGCTCGCATGGATGTCAACTTCTCATCGTTCCTGGATCTTCTGAAATCTGGCCAAGTAAATAGCCAGGGACAAATCCGGTGAGTACTTTGAATGTACTCGCAAACCATCTTAGGATCATAACAATAAAATGATATGCAATATGTAAGGGGTGGTAGGATGGCTCCATAACATGTTCTTTTCTAAAGTAGCTTCTCTAGTAGATATAGCATCTACAAGGTTTTGTTGAATACTTTTGTAAAATGTTTTGGAAACCTTTTTGAAAAGTTTTGGAAAACACTAGGATTGGGTCACCCATTTGTTTTTCCCTTCCCAGTCATCCCATGACCAAAACTCCATTCCTCCTTTTCCAGCCATCCCATGGTCAAAAATTTTCCAAAGCCTTTGCTTCTCCGAAGTCTTTTTGAAAACCAAAAACAGCACTTCTCTACAGCAACCTTCCCAACCGTCGATGACCGTGGACACGGCTATACGAATAGATTTACAATCTGCAGAGGTTATACACTTTACCCACACCATCCGGGTACCCTGCCCTGATCTACACCGATCGTGGGTCGAGTAACCGATCAAGACTCTCTGGAAGCCACTCTAGTATAGGCCCTACCCTATGAGTTGTTCCCCTCAAAAGAGGGAAGTATAGATCCACGGACCAACCGTGGTGCCTACCGACTCCTCGAGAAGGGGAACTTTCAATGAGGGGCTCATAGTATCGCCCGGCTGCTCCCGTGGGCATTTCGCAATTCCTCCAGGTGACTGCCTTGCAGTTAATCCTTTATGTGAAGGAACCCCGACATTCAAGGGATATGATCCCTTATAAGTAGTTGTGAGAATTTCCCTGTCCCGTTCCAGAGTAATGTGGTTGCACGGGTTAATTGTTCAAGCAATACTGCAAAGAACCGGGTGCGCTTTCGTAAACCTTTTTCCTCCTGTTTCTTTCCTCTTTTGTAAAACCAAAACCTTTTTCTTTCTCAAACTCACTTGGTAGGCCAGATCTAACCAAGGTTTTATCATAAATCATTTTTGTAAACTTCTCAGGGTTTTCCCATCCTATAATTTTACTTCGGCTAAAACAGGGTCTCCAAGGGGTTATGGTGTTAAAACACCATCTACCATACTAGGGGAAAAAATAGGTGTCGGCAAGGGGATTGTACTCAGTAGTACAAAAGGGGTAATGGTTTGGAGGAGCCAAACATTCCCACATATAAAACATACTAGTAAAACCATGCAATTTATATAAACAAGTACATAAACATACATTAGTATAAAATTAGGACAAGGGCTTATGAGCAAGAAGGTGGCTTTCCCGTGACTAGTGAGACGTCCCTGGACTTCTTCAATAGAATGCCAGAATACCAAAAATAATAATCTCTCCTCTTCTTATCGTCAGACAATCGCAACTATCGCCGTCAGAGGCCATACATGCAATCAAGCAAGGGCACAATAAATACCAAGTAAAACAAGCATCCATACATACAACAAAGAAAATTTAATCACTAAATATAGGGCAGTAGGGTGTTGGATGAGTGGTTTGATAAGATTGGTATTTATCTTGTAACATTTGAAGGAAAATCCATATGTGTTTTATAGTCTAGAACTAGGTAGGAGAGGGTTTTTAGTCCAAGGTCCCTTTCTGTATGATACCAATATACAAAAATGATATCATCAGAAAGGTATTGATAAAATGAAACCAACAAAAGTGGTTTCACTATTTTATTAATTTCCATTGATTTATAAAGGATTTTCTAGTGAAATAAACTTTAGTTTTAGGGAATAATTCACCAGAAATGTTCTGTATATCTAAAAAATATTTCCTTGGATGGTCAGGTAGTGTTTGATTGACTGATTCACTAAGAGTTGGAATCAACCTAATATATTTAGCAGAATGCCCTCAAGAAATTCGCAAAGGCGGTAGTACTGGATGGTTTTGTCGTTTTAAACAAATTTAATATATAGGAGCTATTGATGTGATTCCAAAGAAATGTGGTAGGTATTTAGAATACCTTTCTGTAGAAGTTGGAATCACCCTTTTTGGATTTGCATAACTACTGTGGTGAAGTTATTGGTGAATAATCCATGTACATAAAGGTTTAGTTCACCAAAATTCAAAGAGAGATCAATAAATATTGGGCTCCTGGGGTTTGAAGGATATAGGTATGAATGTCTACTAGGAGTTGGAACTAGGTCAATACCCATTTTTTTGACATGGAGAATTTCTTAAAGATAGAAATGGCCTGATTTTGTTATTTTTATTTTGGGAAAACGAGGAAGCCATTTAGATTGGGTCTAAGGGGACAGGAAAGGTACCTGGGGTACCATTCAGTACAAAAAGGTTTCACCCCCTTTGGAATTATGATACTCTCTGAAATCAATTTTGAGTAATTTAGAGACATGCTGGTATTTTAATTGTTAATGAAACCCTAACAATTATTTGGGCAAGTTAATTGGTCTACATGTTAGACAAGACACATAGGAACTTGGTAAAATTTATACATGGGTGAAAATACCTATTTTTCATTTTTATTTGGATTTAAACCAAACAGGTAATAAGAAGATCCGAGGAAAAAAATAAGAAGAAAAGGGATGAGGAATTCTGGGCCGGATTTGGATGGTGCTGGGCTGCACCAGGCGAATCCCACCCACCCGGGGGTGCTGTGCGCGAGAGGAAAATTCAAACAGGCCGCAACAGGGCCCGCCGGTCAACAGTCCAGGGTGGTGAAAGGGTAAGGGCGAATAACGACCGTCATATTAGGGGAGATCGACGACATCCGGTTGTCTTCCTCGTCTATTCTCGTGCGACAATAGCGGTAACCCTAGCAGAGCAGGAATGGCATTGGGTGAGTCTCACCGAGGCTCGGGAGGCGATGCAGGGGTGCCAGGGCGAAGCGGTCCTCCGTGCTTATTCCGAGGATGTGCGGCATCAAGGGTTTCCTTGTTGGGAAGGGGGCACGCGTTGGTGCTAGCGACCGAGCTCGGGTTCATGTCGGGAGACCTCCAAATCTCCTGCATGTCAACTTGGGGGGCGCCCAAGAGGGCTAGGGAGACGGTGCATGATGCAGGGTGGCTATTGGAGTTACAAAAAGGGATTGGGCATGCGAGGCTCGCCCGGGAAGCTCTTGTTCTAACCTTCTCTGGTGGGGGTGCCTCCGGTGTCCCTGCAACAGGAGAAAAGACAGGGGCATGACAAACAAAGGGTATAGGGTACCATGGGCAAAGGGAGAGAAGAGAGGGGGTTAGGAACCATGACCATTTCTATGGAAGATTGCATGACTGAGGGGGGATTTACTCTCTCTCCATGGTGAGGGAGGAGGAGGGAGTGGGCAGGGGTGAGTGGGGATGGTGTTCTGGTGGCCAGGGAGTAAAATGAGGGAGCATGTGCGGGGTGGGAGGCCTCTGGCCCTTTAAAGGCAAAGGGGACGCTCATGGTGGACATGGCGTATGGAGTGTGCTTGGGGAGGGTGCTGGCTCGGTACTTGTTGAGAGGGGAGGTGGAGAGAGTGAGTAGGTCCCTAGGGTCGTGCTGGTAGACAGAGGGGATTGTTGGAGCTGCTTAAAGAAAATAAGAGGGGCAAGGTTTGATGTCTCATATGTCTCCCCTAGCTCCAAGCATATGAGGACAAGAGGGGTAGAGTTTTCTACAGTGCTTTCTACAGTGACCACGACCAGAGAAGAGTGGAGTTGCTGTGAAATCTTCCTTGGCAAGGTTTGGTGGGGTTTGGAAGTGGTTGTAGACATGTAGTTGATTGGTTTTCAAAAATGTGCAAAGAGATGATCATGAAGGAAGGTCTTGAATTTTTATCTTGGGAAGATGGGGAAATAGTCCTGGCAGAAGGGTATATCCAACATATACCTCTTGTAATTATTTGGGATTTTCAGATGATTTTTAGTTCACTAAAAATCATATATTCAAAAAGTGGAGAAATGGTTTCTAGTAGCTGTAACAACCCTAGTTTTACTAAATGGACATTAGGGTTTGAATGTGCATTCATGAGCATCATCATTAAAAATGCATACAACAAATATATTCTCAAAACCCTAAACCCTAGCTTCCCTCTCTATTTGAAACACATTCAAAACAGTTTTGAATTTTGAAATCACAAAATTAATGGAGCCCAAATTGATTAAAGGGGTCCCTCAGTATTTTGTATATTTTATAAAGGCCTCTGGTATTTTTGAAATATACCAAAATAGAATTCAAAATGAATTGCAAAAGAGAAAACAAATTACAGAAAAAGAATAGAGTTTCTGTAAAAAATAGAGCAGCAGCAGCCGGCCCAGCCAGCCCATCTTCCTCTTCCTCTTTCCTGCACACGCTCAGCAGCCAGCGCAAGCCCGCGGCCCAGCAGAAGCCCACCCTGGCCTGCGTACCCCTTCGCCCCTGTCCCTCGTCGTCTACCTGCAGACATGCAGGTAGCTGCCTATCGCCGGTGCCGCCGTCCGCCGCTGCAGCCGCGCCAAGATGCGCGCCACCGACGGTCCCGACGCCTACAAGACCCCCTGGCAGCCGCTGAGGAACCCTAGCCCTCCTTCTCCCTCTTGTGCGTGTTCCCTTCCTCTCCGTGCCGCGCATGCCCAAAACCCTAGCTCGCCGGTCACCGTCTCCCTTCTATTTCCGACCACCCCTCTCCCCTCTGAGGCCATAGGCGTGACCGCCGTCGTCTCCTTGTTCTTCCCTGCCAGGCCAAGCAAGCTAGGAAGCTCTACCCTGGCCAGAATCGATCCCGAAGTCGTCACCTTTCCGAGCTCTGGTCGTCGTTAATTCTCCCTCGCCTGACCTCCTCCGGCCTCGCCACCACCTCGGTCGTGCTCATGGTGAGATCACGGTGCTAACGCACCCCTCCGTTCCCCCCTCGTTCTCTCTGTATCGTTGGCGCCGCTACCACCTGCAAGCTTTGCCGCCTCCGCCGTCGTGCTCCCCTCTCCGGCGACCCCCTACAAGCCGCGCCGCCACTTTCTGGCTCAGCGCGATGCTCTGAGTCCAGTGCAGCTAGCCTCGCAACCCTGCACATGCTCGATCAACAGAATGATCATCGATCTAAGGATCAAGCTCTTGCTGACGTCAGCCATACGTCATGTCTGTGCAATAAATCCTTTTTGTTTTAATTAAATGTTTTTATAAATCATTTCTGTAAATAGGAAATCCCTGACATGTGGGCCCCGGTAGTAAGTCAAATAAACATTATCAGAAATGTTTTCTGTTTATTAAAATGTTAAAAGTAATTAAAAAATGTAAATTGTTTTATAATATTCTAAAAATGATTTAAAATGAATTAAAATTGGATAAATTCATAACTAATTCATTTTAAATCAGAAAAGTACAAATAATATGTCAAAATGTTCAGAAAATAAGATCTACACAATAGAGATATAATCATGCATTGTTAAACAACTTCAATTGCAAGTTAGTTAGAAGAACAAACCAACCCCTCTCATATACATCTAGAGTTTCTCCGAATTAGGGTTTATGCCCCTCGAAACCCCGATTAAATGACCAAGCATGTTTAGGGTTTTAATTTCAATACAATTCAACTTGTCATATCATCATACTTGCTTGAGCATTGCATCGATGCCATGTGTTGATTGTTTCCCCTTCTTTCTGGTATTTGGTTCTTCTCCGGTAGAATACGATATCAAGATCGAGATCGAAGACCGAGATCAACACCGTCGAAGCTCGAAGATCAATACTTGGCCAACTATAACCAAGTCAAGTACCAGGTGTCCGAAGCTTTTCCTTCTGGATATCAACTGGCAAAGGCAAGCGAAGCCCCACACATACATATGAATCCTATGCTTTCATAGTATTTACATTCTTGCCATGTGCATACGATTCTAAAGTCTTTTATCGATAGATAGAGTAATCCAATCTTATGCATCTTACCTATGAAGACTATATTCCCTAATCCACTGATCCTAGCATAACTAAGGTTTGGCTTGTGAAGCGTTGTTAGAGCTGTTATATCTGTTGTGCTTAGCCATGCTTATCTATTACTACTAGTCCATCCGGTTGATGAATCAGAGCTGCGAATGAACCTAGTATGACAGGATGACGTGGTAAGATCATAGATGAAAGTTAATAATGCTAAGGCTTGTATGGGAGGCCATAGTGGGTTGTGGTTTTTGCAGTCCCATACTTGCCACCCTTAGGACCTGATGTTCTTGCCTCTTGAACCAAGACGAGCATACAGCCACACAGGGGCCTGGAAACCCCCTCGACCAACTAACTTGCCTAGTAGATTCCATGAGTCACATAGTAAGGGCATTCCATTCGACATATGCATTCTGGCTCTTCTTGAAGGAGGTGAAGGAGGTGCATTCATAACAGGTAGATAAGCATGGCTGGGAACAAGAGATGCCCGACATTTGTAATCTTGAACCCTGCCCACATCATTAGGGACCGGCTTTGGGACTCGACCCATTACGTCGGCATCTCTCTAGTGCGTGACTCATTGTCTCGACGAAAGCAAGGTAAAGGTCATGTCTAACCACCCTCTGCCGGCCTTCCAAGGAAGAGGGCTAATGTACTGGCATTAGGAGAAGGTTAGTACGTGTGGGTTAAGTTGTACACCCCAGTAGGGTTATTAATCTTTTCGAAAAGTTGTGTCCGCGGTTATGGACGACTTGGGAACGTACGTGAAGATCATAGAGAACTTGAACCTAATCGTAAAACTTGGCAAGTTAAATAATGTGTGCTTAAGGATGCTTCCTTAGGGATCGAGGGGGTGATCCTAGATAGGTTCAGTGATGAAGGTTTGGTGGATATCAAAAGATGATCAAAGCTAGTGATACCGCTGTCTTATACCCTTTTAAAATATTCTGATTAGTCGAGATTCTTCTCCTTCTTGTTTTACAAACAAAGATGGATTTATGCAAAATAACTCTACCAGCCATAAGTCTTGCGGAGTACACCCTGTACTCACCATTGCTTCGTTGATACTTTTGCAGCAGAGTAAGTGTTACCATAAAAGACGAGTTCTTTACGGCATCGACATCGACGAGTAGTTTGGAGTTCCCAGCCGGCAGTCTGGGATCTATGGATTGTACGTCATCGTTATGCTTCAGGCCTCTTAGGCCATTTGTTAAGTTTGCTATAGCATAATTTGCCTTCCGTTGTTTGATGTTTGTGGTCAGTGACCTCTGCTTGTAATATTTTGGTTCTTTTCTCAGCTATGAGCTTGCTATAATAATTTTTGTGTCGTAGGGTCACTGTTGTGTTATCAATTCTCTCTCTATACGCTTTCGAGATTTAGGTTAGACTTATATCAGACATAGGTCTGGGATTTGTCTAGCCCTAATCCCGGGGGTGTCACAGAAGCTTATTTGGTATTTTTGCATTGGACAAGGTTGGTTTTTGATGTGATATGGTCCTAAATACCACATCTCATATTGGATAATTTTCATGGAATTTATTTGGATAGAAAAGTATTTTTAAGCCATTATTTCTTGTTTCTACCATTTAAGAAGAAGGGCAAAAAGATATAATAAAGAATCTAAAATATATATATATATATATATATTGATATGGGAAGGTGGGGTATGATGTATAGAACTCAAATGTACATTGAGTTGGCAAAGCGATTTGGAGAAAAACAAACTTATCTTTGTAGACAAATTTTCTAGGGTTTTGCCAAAAGTGGAATTTAAATATTTTTAGGATCCAAATAATTATGGGAATTATTTGGTGAATTATTATCTCCAAGGTAGATGTGTAAACTTGATTTATCCATCATTTTCCACTTGGGGTTTGAAGTATTATGGTGAAATTGGAAAAATCTAGATTTTGGCGGAATCAAGGGTTTTGATATTTTTATGCCACCTAAACATGGTTGGATTAGTGAGCTCAGAGCTCACCTTGGTGCAAGGGATAAATGTATATCTAGACCAAGTTATATAGATTATCATGGACACAAGATTTGGGCTTGGTTGTATTTGTGGTGGTCTATAAGTGATGGCAAACTTTGTTGAAAACAAGGCCGCCATAGCGAGATTGTCATGATGCCTTACATACCATGTGGGTTTAAGATGCACAAGGTTCCAGTGGAAACAAGTGAAGTATGGTTTGATATACCATTGTTAGTGGATCATAACCATTCAAAGAGTTGGTCAAGGGGAGGTGGCATATGGATGTGAGCTTCTGCCAAATTGGGCAAGATGATCAGATTTGCGGAAAAGATTATTATCTTGACTACAAAACCATCATGTATGAGTGGGAGCCAGAATGGCCTAGCCAAGGGAAAGAGTGGGATTTGGTAATACTAATGATGTACTATAATATGTTGCAAGTACATTGTCAAGGATGCACACATGTTAGAGTAGGTGGAGTTCCAAAGTTTGAATCTAGATAAAGATTCCAGACTTAGCCAAATTGGCAGATTTGTGGATTTTGACTAGTATGCAAAAGGGAAACATTTGAGAGAGTGGCAAGGGTTTATCCTTTTAATCAAGTGGATGATATTGTTGTATAGATTTGGTAGAGGAGATTTATGCTTGTATCTGGTCTTTGATGAGTTGGATTCTAGAACAATCAAAGAGACCAGAAAGGAGGAAGCACCAATTTGAATCTGGTTCCATTACTGATCTTGGAAGATATCATCCTTGCTCTAGGAGAAAGAATCACTATATAATTGGCTAGAGGATTCGATGGACAATTCATTCTCATTTGGAAATTTTTTGAGACAAAAACGAATGTGATGCTCGAGTATAAAATAATACTCGTGCAAAGATTGAGTTGATGGGAAGTGTACCCAATATGGCTCTAGGAGCATGTTAAGTTTGAACCATGTTGACTTGGGAAGTAGCTATCCCGAGCTTGTTGTTGATGATGTTGAGATCCTGAGGAGCAGTTTCCCAAACCATAGCAGTCGTCACAGCAGGTCTTGGAGGGGGTGGAGGAAGAGCCATGTTGTTCATCAGACAGTTCCACTGTTGGTGTCCAGTGTCACCACAAGTGTAACATGCACCACTCGGGTGAGGAGAAGAGTATCTAGAAGCTCCACCATATGGCGATCTCAGGTAGTTGTTGTTGTAGCCCCTTGGAGCAATGTTGAAGGAGTTCGGTGGCCTTGGCGCGAAACCTAAAGGTATTGGCATGCTTGGAAGAGTAGGGAGTAGCAGTGCGGTATGAGGAACCCACACACGATGCTTAGAAGGAGCGGCCATATTCGAGGAACCAACTCTATCACGACTAGGCTTCTTTGATTCATCATAAGCTTGTTTACTTTCCTCCTCTTGAAGAGCTGCCTACTAAAGCTTGAGCAACGAGCTTGGGTTTGCATGAGTCAGGGCATACTTGATGGAAGCTTTAAGCCCTTGGCGGAATCTCTTTTGTTTATTATTATCATCAAAGACCTCATCACCTCCATAGAGAGATAGGTTTACGAAGTTCTTGATGTAAGTGCTCACATTGTCATTGCCCTGTTTGAGATTCAGAAACACCTCCTTCAGTCTCTTCATTATAGTTTCTGTCAGGTATTGCTCCTTGAAAGCCTCAGTGAATTGTCCCCAAGTTGGCTGAAAACCAGGTGGGCTTGAGTCAATGTAGTTTTCCCACCATAGTGCAGCCTCTCCACGCAGCAGGTGACTCGCGAACTTGACTCGGTCTTGTTCAACAACATCAGTGGTGTTAATGTGGTCACCCAACATACCACTGCATGTGTAGTACACTATAGTCATGGACATAACATTCATAGAACACCGTTCCACACATATCACATCCCTCAGAGTGGTACAACAGAAACATTGCAGGTCCATATTACAAACATACACACATTATTATTATTATTACAGTGCCAGAAGTTCAGTACTTCAAGTGATTCAAACTTACAAACAAAACTTAAGTAGTTTCAGCGGAAGATCAATGTTTCAACTTATAACCAGAATTGAGCTCAACAACTTATTTTATAAAGTTCGTGCTGATCGACTTAATTGGTTTACTAACTAATTAAGGAAACTACTGGGACTCGTTGACCTCCACTCCATAACGTATCTCGTAGTCCACTCCTTCCACTCCCCCGGATAGGTCTGGTTCCTTGTAGTAGACATCCTCTTGCCCTTCAGTAGCGTACATAGGAGTTTTTTCTGGATCCTCAGAGTTTAAGCAGGGGATCAAAGGAAAGGATGAGTAACAACGTTAGCCAGCAAGTTCATTATATGCAAGGTGGGAAGTTTGATGCTCTATCTACCACCTCGGACTATCAGTCCTTGGCACTATGCAGTTTTCATAAACATTTCTTCAAAGGTTGATTTTAATATCAAAAACCATGCCCATCATCCTTCACAGGTTGACCAAAACTTCATCGAGTTCCTTTCCTGCCGTGTTCGTAGTTCCTTCCGAAACAAGGAGTAACAAGTTACAATTCTTACACTCTATAGAGGTGCGTTGCTTTACCCATGAGAGATCAAATCCTTGTTGCATAACCGGGCGTACTTTCCCATCCACAATTCCGTGATGTGGGGCCTAGTAGATGATCCAAGCCAATCACTGTCCTTCTCCGCGACCCAATATGTCTACATGATCCTTCAGGCCGAGCTACATCTGCGTTAAGCCCTCTTTTGGGAAAGCTACAACCTTGATGAGTTCCTGAAGACTCCATGAGCCGGTTATGCCCCTGGCAAGCTTCATAAAGGTCTGACTATACCTTCGGCAGCTTCTCATAGATAATCTAGACACCAAAATTGTGGGGCCTAAGGGTGCCCACCCATATACTGGATCCACACAAGGAATCACAGTGTCACGCTAAGGTCGTCTTGCCTACATATGAAAGGAAGAAGATCCAGCTGACTTCTCCGTCCCATTCCAGATCTCATGGTTAACGCATGATATACGGTGCTAGAATCACTGATGTCATGGGTGATTAATTCCTATGTGATGAAACTCACTGCAGATGGAAGACTAAGTTCCATTGCCAAACTTATTACCATCACTTAGGATGATAATAGAATTTCATTTAGAAAATAGTATTTTGTTTCTTCTCTTTATAATATAGATGATAACACTTTGTTTACAAATATTTGATAAAACTCATCAAAGGACATGAGCAAGTGATGAACTCTCCTTGTGACCGCAAGGTAGTGAAGTCGTATGCATGCATTGACCTTGAGCTTCTATTTCAACAAAACACCATTATTGCCTAGTGATGACAATATTTAAAGAAGCAATAATGAAAATGCAATGCATTATTAATTAATTATCTTCTTTGTGTGTTTTACCCACTTTATTAAATCCTTAAATTCTTTTATTAATAAAAGAAAGTTAATAATGGATAATTCTTAAAATTTTGTAAATATTATATTTAATATTTTTGTGGAACAATATATTTATATAATAGCATAAAACTTATTTTTATTTAATTTTAACTCCTATCATTATTTTCTTAAAATTCTATTTAAGAATAAGTATTTTAATTTATAAGGTTTAATTTTACTAATCTAAATAGCAATTTAGTATTTTACTAAAATACTATACTCATTTAGAATTGTAAAAAGAAATTTTATTTATTTTTAGGTGTTTTATATATTTTTATAAAATTCCATGAGGAATTTATATTATAAAAATATTTAACCTAAATTTATTCTATTAAAAATAGAATTCTAAATTTTATTGGTAGCTTATATTTTTCTGAACTCATGAATATATTATTTGTATTTTCAGGATTTTTTATTCCATTTCTTAGAGATTATTTAGTTCTAGGGTTATTTTGGTCTTTAAATAATTGGTGAAATTCCTTATTTACAAATATGGACCTAGCCCATTGGGTTGGCCTAGCCCTAAACCGACCCATCTTGGCTGGTCAAACCCTCCTGGTTCAAGTGGTACTGCCCCGTTCCGGCCTAGTACACTCTCTCTTTCTCACGCGCACTCGCGTCCTCCTCTATTGCTCCCTACCGTGGCGACGTGATGCCGCCGCTGTGTGATTCCGGCCGCCTCTGGCCTCGCTGGCCGCCGCCATGATGCGAGACGAGCCATTCGATGATGCTCCGTCGACTTGTCCTACTCGATTCGTTGCTAGGTATCTATCCTGACCATGCCGCCTCCACCCCGAACCCTAGGGTTTGGTGGTTACCGGCGATTCGGTGCTCCGTCTTCCCTATGGTGCTGCTTTGATGCTCTAGTGGCCCTATGGTGCCGCCATCGCTGCTCGTGTTGTTATGGCCGCCGTGCTTGCGGCTTGGCGTGGGTTGCAGCGCCTCCGAGTCCTCTTCATGCTGCAGTGTGTGCATTTGTCGGCCGTTCTACTTCCTATACTAAATCTTAGCGAGGACCACGGGTAAGTTCCTCCCTTCTCCCTCTTATTCTCGGTCCTACCATGCTGGTCTCTGTGTGCTTGCTACACATGAACCGTAATCGTGATTGTCCATTGTTTTAGGGTTCATCCCTTTGTGTTAGGGTTCATCCCTTGATATCATGTTGCTTTGAGGTGGTTACCTATTAATTCTAGTTATGTAGAGTTCACTACTGTGCTGTGAGCTTTGTGTTGACAGTGGTTCTGTCGATAGTTGTTAACTAAACTTTTATGTACTAGTCTGTGTTGATATGTTATGATGTGAGGGAATTGGAGTTGGTTATATATTCCAATGTTTCTCTGATAATTTTAGATGATAGAATGTATAGATGACAAAATGATTCCTGATTGTTTATCTCAGAAAAATGACTAAGTAGGAGAGGAGTAGGCTATGTAGCCTGTTTACTTGGATTGCTTATTAAGCAGGTTATTATGACACCATCAATTGATTGGTACACACTTCCTGTCTTCTGCTAGGCTTTCATGAGCTCAACTTTGGATTGGTTTAGCTTGTAAGCTTGGAATGATTTCTATTATCTATAGAGATATACTAGATAGTTACCTTAGTCTATGATGCTGGTCTGAGACTTTGCTAGGTAGAAACAAAGGTTTTTACCTGCTGCCTCCTCTCTCAAATATCCCATGATGGATAATTCCTAGGTATGATTCCTACAGTGTTTAGGAAAATGATTGGATATGCATTTGTAAGGATAGTATGATGGATCCTTACTGTTTAAGATGAAGTTATAAGACATAATCATTTCTGAGGTACTACCATCCATAGGATGTGCCTAGAAATGATCATTCAAGGATTCGTTTGTATCTAGTTATAAAACTAGAAAGTTCTATCCAAGATCAATGATGCAAAGGCTGAGATCTTGGTTATAGTTGTAAAGGTTTATTATTGGCTCTTTATCTCTCTTCTAGGATGGATATACACCTCACTTGGGTGTTTTTCGGAGAATAATATATATAGAACAACACATGTTCTAATGAAATGGATAAGATCAATCATGTGATGGTTTTGTATAAACTCACCACACAACTGCTGTTGATGATGTTGCTGTGATGGTTGTTCTTGCTGGCTTGATCATGGAGTGGTGATCACTCCCTGGATCTTGTCCCGCACCTCCTAGTACTTGTCCTGCTCCTCTTGGCACTTGTCTTGCTCCTCCTTGCTCCTGTGAACTGCTGCTTGACCTTGCTGTCCACCTGCACCACCCCCTCCGTAGGTTACCATCCTGGGGATGATCTGGTTGATTTGCTGTGTGGTTTGGCTAGTGGTTATATTGGATATTGGACATAATTTTTTGATTCTTGGTTGTGTTCTTCAGAGCTTGGTGGTTGAATGTAATGTTGTCACATCCCAAATTTAATATTTGGTACTGCATAGCATACATGTCATTGCATCATGATCATCATTGCAAACATTCAGTTTGAAAAAGTTTTTGGCAAAACAAATCACTTGCTATTGCAATTTGACACCTACACTTGAATGCTCGGTTTTACCATTATTCTATTAAAAATAGTATATTTTGGAAGTTTGGATGGCATAGGTGCGTAAAGGGTTCCGTCACGAACCCGTAGCACTTTGAATCGCCTCAATCGGAGCTTCGTAGCAAAAGTTATGGCAAACTGAATTTTTCATCTTATCAAAGACAAGTTCTGTCACAAATTCAGTTAAGAAAATACACCAGGAAAAAAGGAAAAGAAAGATAAAAAAAAGAAACAGGCCGCCAGCAGCCAGCCCGCCGTGAGCAGCCGGCCCAGCCTGGGCCTTGCCAGGCCTGCAGCAGCAGCCAGCAGCAGCGCGCGCGCGGTAGATAATAGCCACCGCCGCCTCGCCAGCCCCGCTGATGAGCGGGACTCGCCCATCAGCCACCGCCTGGTAGGACCCACCTGTCGGCGCCACCGCCGCCGAGTCCGCCAGGAACACGCCGCCGTCGCCGCGTTTCTCTCGGAGTCCAAACCGACTCCGCGTCGAGAGCCCCACTACAAATATCGTGCGCTGCCACCCCTCTTTCTCGCCTCCGCCTCGTACCCTCATGTTCCGAGCTCCACCGCCGCCGCCGACCTCGCGGAAGAGGTAAAGGGCCGCCGCCCGCGCCCTCCTTTTTGCCCCTACGAGCACCGCCTCGCCCGACTGACTCGCCCGCCTCTTTTTCCCCGTCCGCAGAGCCCGCCGCCGCCGCCCGCGCTCCAGCCGCCCGCCACCGTTGCCCTCGGCCGCGCCGCCCGTCGCCACCACCTCGACAAGCACCGCCGCCTCACCCCGAGCGCCGTCCCACCAACCGCCGTCGCCAGAGACGCCTGCGCCGCCGCCGACCTCGCCGCCCGAGCCGCAACGCCGCCTCTCCCCATCAGCGCCGGTGAGCCCCCTCCGCGGTCTCCCTATGCCGCTCGATCGGCATCCAACGGTCCAGCTAGACCGTTGAATAGTCAGCCCAGGGCGTAGTCAAACAGTCAATGTTGACAGTTTAATTTTTAATTCGATTTATTTGGCAGATATTAGGTAGAACTTGTAAAATCCATAGAAAATAATATACTGGGCCAAACATTGCAAATAAAATATGTATGGAATCAGTGTCTCACGTAGAATATTTTTGTATAGTTGTTTTATGCTTTTGCAGCAAGGTTTTTTCTTGGTTAATTAAATGATTTAATGTTCTTTTTAGAGTATTAAATTCATAAAAAAAGTTCTGCAACTCCAAAAATTGCAAATAAGATGTCCCTGGAATCAGTAGAACAAGGGGAATCTTACAGTGAATTAAAAAGGTAGACCTACAATAATGGAATTTGCAGAATCTATAAAAAGGCCTATTGGAGTATTTTAATTAATCGGGGAATTATATAAATCCTTTTTGAGTAATTCCAATTGGTACTGGTTCTATTTTAGGATGCCTACACAGTGGATATTTTTCCGAGATTTTACAAACAGTTTATTAGCAGTGGCTAAATAATTGGATTCTAGCTCAATTATTTGGGCATTTAAAATTGCATGCTTTGTTTTTTATGCACCTAAAATATTTTCCATGCATACATACGGTAAGTATACTGATTAAGAATATACGAAGCTACTGTAGCAATGTTCAACTTGTCATGCATGCATCTTGCATTGTCATTGTTTGTATATGATGGTGTATGGTTTTTTTATGTGATTTTAATTGTATCGTGTAGATTGTGACGAGTGCAACACTTGCTCGTGTGTGGATTGTTCGTTTGACCGCTACAGCCAAGGCAAGTAGATGCTACTTCGTTCATGATATTGTCCTACTATTTTCAATGCATTGTCGTGTATTTTGTAGATGCATGTGTAGGAAATTACTATCGCTATGCTATGTCCTATTATGTGGTAGGGCTTTCCTGTAGATGAGCCACCGTTGGTAGATGTGCTTAGCCATGCTATGATGAACGAGGGCTGGGTTACATCACTGAAAGTTGTTTCTAAATGTGTTGGTTTATAGAAACTAAAAACAACTTAATCAAAGAATCTCCTGGGTGTGATGGGATTGATAATTTTTGGTGGTATCATTGCGGAAAGGCACCCAGGTATCAAGAGAAAATGATTGACTTCTTTATTTTGTAGCTTACGTGTACAACCATGTGCCAATAATGGAATGGGCGGTTGGTTGGACTCAGTAGGTTGTGGTAACTCGAACCCACGTATCTAGAGATGTAGAATTTTGGTAGGTTGGACCGGTGCGTGTCGGGTTTGAGGAGCTACTTCCCGAACGATTCCTTATTGGAATTCTCCCTACGAGCTGGGATGGCCAAGTCACATGAGAAAAGTGTACTAACCCCTGCAGAGTGTATAAACTAATCGATTAGCCGTGTCCCCGGTTATGGACGTCTGAGTTGCTTGATATTGATTTCATGACATGTTTCTTGCTCATTCCAATTTCACAATTTCTTTAATGATGAAGGGTTAACTCAATTGGGATCTTTTCAAAGAAAATCAAAAACTGTTTATGGAAGTAGGACAAAGGTATTTGCAAATGCAAGCTATCCACAACTCCACTTGCCAGATATGCATGTAGATGTTAGCACTATTGTCTCCTTTAATAGCTCTACTTGCCATACATTCCATGTATTGACCCTTCAGGGCTGCTACGTTTCATGTTGCAGGATATTCCAATTCTGAGTGATCGATTTTAGGCCACGGTACTCCACTCGGCACTTGTTCACTTGTGGGCAATTTGAAGAATGGAGGGTTTACTATATTTATGTTGCTACTTGAATAAGATGAGATAGCCTTGAGCTAAGCTTTTATTGTAATAATGATACTCTGGATCTTTGTTATTTATGATACACGGATATTTTGCTATGTTATTCATCTTTATTCTACTGTGAGCCAATGAACCGATCCAGGGATTGGCATGTCACATAGAAGCTATGGTCTTTTTAGAACCGTAGTGTTACAAGATGGTATCAGAGCTCGTGTCACTACTAGAGAAAAGGCTATAGGAGACATGCTTATGCGAGGCACATTTAGACCATATGCGCCTCCTATAAAATAGGCGAGGCACACTCCTTCTCCATGCGCCTCTAGTATAAAAATAGGCGAGGCGCATATGATAAGAATGCGCCTCCTATAATCCCTGTACGGACTAAATCTAGCATCCCCATATTATGCGAGGCGCATTTCAGTCATATGCGCCTCCTATATATTAGATAGGCGAGGCGCATATGGGCAGAATGCGCCTCGCATAATCTGTGTGGGCCCGCGTGTTGGTAGGTGCACGAATATGCGAGGCATATATGGTTATATGCGCCTCCTATATTTGATAATATGCGAGGCGCATATGGTCATATGTGCCTCAAGTAACTCCTGCGGGCCCGGACGAAGGTAGGTGGCCGCATATGCGAGGCGCATATTGCTATATGCGCCTCCTATAATACTAGAATGGGTGGGACACAGATAAAATGAAGTACCATCCTCCTCCTTCGATCCCCTTTCTCCATCCCGCCGCCGGCCACCCAGCCCCGCGTCTCTCTCTGGCCTCCCAAGCCCCACCACTTGCTGCCACAGCCCAGCCACCTCCCGCCTCCAATCCCGCCGCCGTCGTCTCTGGTACGATCCTACTTCAAGCGCCCGTCTTGGACAAGGACGGCGACCGGTTCCTCCTTCAGATGCGCTGCCGCCGCCAGGACAAGGATGCCGACCTGCTACTGCTACTGCCGCTCATGACCCCGCCTCCTCCTCCACACGCCTCCGGTGAGCACGCACGACGCCGCGTCCTCCCTCGATCTCACGTCCTTCTCCCTCTCCTGTCGCTGACGGTGCTGCGTTTTCCCCTTTCTCTACGTGTGTGACAGTGGGTGTGGCGGAAATAATCCATAGCAGATTGGGATGGACGGTGGTGTAGTCCGAGGCGGCAGTGGCGGTGACGAGTGGCCAGGGTTCAGAACCGACGATTTGCTCTTGCTCCACTCAGACACCATAGGGGACGACGAGAACGGCTACCGATGTCTGCTAGGTGACTCATGTCTGCCGCCTTCTTTTTCTCTGTTATTAAATCGGTTCATCAACTTCTATCTAGTGTTTCGTCTCCTAATATTCCTGCCCTGAATATGATGGTCTCTTGCAGTCGTGTGTGTGTTAGTTAATAGTCCTACTACTCTGATTGTGCGTTGGTGTAGTTGTCTCGGTCTAAACATAGACATGTGTCGTTTGCTTGTGGTTTCGCCGGGTACCTGCAGAATGTATAGATACATATACGCTGCTGCTAGGTAGGTAGATACACGGCCAATACTAGCTAGCAACCAAGGAAGAAGTAATGAGCTATGCATACATGCCTTATTTTATTAGAAAGGCATATTCTTTCGTCTTTGTTCTCCATTCTTTCTGTTCAAATCATTGGAAACCTGTCATGTAAATTTGTTGGTACACATATTTGGCACTTAACATTATTTTATTCGTTCAATCAAATTGATCAGCGGCTTTTTTCTTATGTTGGCTAAAATCTGATTCTTTGGCAAGATTAAGTTTTTGAATTGTTGAATGCTAGTAGCACTACATGTATGAGAAGCAATAGCATTGCATATATATGTAGAAGTGGCACTACATATTTTAGCCTTTTCCTCTAGCGGGGAATACAATTCAAGTGGTTCTTGGTGCAGGACGAGACGGGTGGACTTCTGCTCCATCACCATTGTTGGGAGCAGTGGCCTCAGCTTGCAGAAGTAGCGGGAGGAGCTGCAGCAGGTCGAGATTGACATTTGAGCACATGTCCAGTACAGGTTCAGGAGGCTGTCAACGAGCATCTTGAAGCAGCCGAAAGGTTGTCTTGCTTTCCATTTTATGTGCGTGGTGTTCCCTTACTCAATAGTTTGCTGAAAATACTTATTAATTGCAGATGACATGCTATGTACTGCTATGTGGTTGCTTGGGAACTCTACATTTCTACTGTTTGTTCAATGCATGCACTCTTTTATTCTGATTCAATTGGTTTTGAGTGTAACTTTCTTGCTCAATATTGAAAAACATTTCACTTTAGGATCATAAATCTTTCATTGAAAATTCTTCACGCTTGCAATGTTCACTATAGGATCTGAAAGTTCTCTGACTATTTAGTTATTGTGTGTAGCTGGATTACTCTCTTGCTTAGTTGGCATCTGAGATTTTAGAAACATTGATAACATGTTAAGTGGGTGAATGTTGATTTCCTTTGGCAAGATTTTTTTTCAATTGCTGAATAATTGTAGCACCACATATATAAGCAGCAATCACTACATATACCCATTTATAGGTATTACTAGTATAATTTTTGAGCTATTATTTGTTATACCCAATTCTTCCATGTATAGAGTTCTCTTGGTTATATGATTTTTCAGCTATTATTTGTACTCTTCTCAAGTTTGATTATGCCCAGTTTCATGCCCTATGCTACACACTAGCATAAAATCTTTTCCTTGATGCTGCTGCATTTTTTTCAGTTTGTTTAGGATGGTGGTGATGGCAATTATGGGAACTCGTGTCTGTCTACGTCTGAGCTACAACAAGCGAGCTGAGGGCCAGGTGCAGTAGAGGAGGCGGAGCTCCACGGTCCTCGTGGCTGAGCAAGCAGCTGAGACACCCGTCAGCATTGCCTGGGTACCTAGCTGTTAGTTCCGAACTCGTGTAGAGAGGTGGCAAAAGAGAAGTGGAGGAGGCATGGAAGGAATAAGTGGAGGAACTTCCTCGTGATCACCACCTTGTTGCTCTTCATGGTAGGTTATGTGTTCTACTTCATCTAGGTAGAGCTACGTCGTTGGAGTTGTAATGTGATTGTGAACTTGTACTCGGAGGTGTAATGTGATTGTGAACTTGTACTCGGAGGTGTGAACTTGTGGCACAAACACTTGATGTATGAACTTGTATGTCATGATTGATATGTAATGTATTGTATTCATGTTGGTTCTATTATGCTTTGGCAAATTGTAAGTTTCTGAAAAATTCTGTGCTCTTTATACTGTATTCTGGACTATATTGTATATTTAAATATCTGTATATTATTATTTATAGTGGTCTGTAAAACTTGAATTTCGAAAATATTACCGGAGGCGCGTATAGGACACTATAGGAGGCGCATATATGGGAGGCGCATATCGATATGTGCCTCGCATATGTGAATTATAGGAGGCGCATATCATATGCGCCTCGCATAAAAAATAGCCGAGGCTCAAAGGTAGTGGCGCATATCATATGCGCCTCGCATAAGCTTTTAGGTGCGCCTCGCATTAGCTTTTCTCTAGTAGTGTGTGCCGACTGTAGGATCGTGACCTAGGTTTGGATTAGGAAGCCATAGAATTATTAAAGCTTATGTTAACCCTGTCTTTCATCTTATGCCTTTCACTCTCGTAAATCTTTACCATATGCTATTCTCACACTTTCCTCTTTAATTGATAGATGGGAGAAGTCAGAACTGAGTATGCAACGATGGAATCACCAAGGCCCTTTGCAAGACAGTTGGCATAGCTCTCACAGTCATTGGGATTGCCACTGCCCATGTTCAAGGGAAGAAGGTTGTACACCTATGGATATGGCGAGGACGCCTGGGAGATTACCACCTTCATCTTCAAGGATGCCGCCTTGCAAAACCCTGTACATCTGGTCTACACCAAGACATACTGCAACTGGGGACTTGGGATAAACTTGGCCCTGCATGAAGCCCTGTCACGCCAGTGCCACCTTGTTCGACACCTGCTGCCAGAAGACTCACCCTACCGTGACTACGGAAGGCGTGATGAGAATGGGAACGTTGTGGTTACCCCAGGCGACAGGAACAACATGCCGCCCCATCGGAGGCACATAGAGGATATGGAAAGGGAGAATGAAGCTCTAGCTGAGAAAGTGATGATGGTAAAGGAGATAGCAGATTTCGCAAGCAATGGTATGGTGGTCCAGGGACAAGAGATACAGACCTTGCATGAAGCTGTGGATGTTCTGATAATGCACTGATAGGCAGGTATGGAACCATAGCGCGGCTTAATGGGACCATGCAGGAAAACAATCATACCATACAACAGCTGCAAGGGACCGTCCAGGAAAGGGACCAGACTATTTAAGATATGGCAGCCCAGATTGCCGCTCTCCAAGCACAGTTGAATCCACCCTCTGATGATAACAATGGAGATGATGGCAACAACAATGATGATGATGACAGCGGGAACGATGATGATGATGAGGACGAGGATGATGATGATGGAGACGATGATGGTGGAGGAGATGAAGCTGTTGCAGCCGCAGCAGAGAATGAAGAAGAAGAGGAGGATCCAGAAGAGGTGGAATTTGAGATTTCAAGTGATGACTCAGGAGAGGTGTATACTCTGCCGCCATGGTTGGTTCATGGACAGAAGCGCCAATGCATGAGCGCAAGGACCTACTGCAACCTCTTCATGAAGTAGATAGATGCCCACCAATTAGTCTTCGTTAGGTAAAATCGTTAGGTTAAGTCTCGATCAATGTAAAACTTAATTACTGTTAGTTTAAGAGTGTCCAGTTGCTCCTATGTGTACTCCGATGTCCCAAGATTATTTGTGCGAATTTTACAGAAGGGTTATGACAAGTTTTGGTTGATATCTGAGTTTTTCCTGATGCAGTTTTCTACTGACACAGCTGTACTGAATGAATTTTCATATTTTATTGGTAACGGGGAAAATCTGAAAAAATAGCGTTTGGTCGATACTCTCTGTTCTGTATACACAAAAATCAAAAAAATTCCTAACGAGTTTAAGTCAGGTAGAAAAATTCGTGAACACTGCTGGACTGTTCTGGTAGATTCCTGTTTTTAATGCTTTGTTGGTCAATTAGTGTTAATAACTGTTGCCAACGCTTCTAAAACTATTTCAGTAGGCATATACTGCTAGGACAACCCCTGGAACGTTGCTATAGCGTTTGTTTTCTGATGTGTTGCTTGTTCATGTTTGCCTGTGATTGCTTTGTTGTTGTTGTTTGAACATAATGCATGGGTAGAATCCTGTTTTCGTAATCGATTCTTTCTAAGCTTACCTGTGCTGAACCGTAGATGCCTCCCTGCCGTCAACCTACTGAGTTGGAGCAGCTCATGGCGGCTCAGGCATAGTTGACCCAAGTGATGACCCAGTTCATGGAAGCTCAGAACAACAACAACAACAACAACAATGGGAACAACCAGCCTCAGGGAGATGCACTTACAAGGTTCCTGAGGCTAAGGCCAGCGAAGTTCTCTACTGCAATAAAGACGATGGTTGCTCTCGACTGGTTGCGTTCAGTGAATAAGGATCTGGTAACTGTTGGGTGCACAGATGCTGAGAAGGTGAGATTTGCCGCTCACCTACTGGAGGGACCAGCCGCTTCGTGGTGGGACACTTTTCAGATCACCCACCCGCTGGACACTGTGACTTGGGAAATGTTTGAGGAAGGTTTCAGGACCAACCACGTTTCTTCAGGGGTTCTGAGCCTAAAGAGGAATGAATTTCGCAACTTGCCCCAAACTAACCGCACCGTGGCTGAATATATTGAGGAGTTCAACAACCTGCCTCGTTATGCACCTGAGGATGTTGACACTGATGCCAAAAGGAGAGGGAGGTTCCTGGATGGCCTCAGTGATGAGCTTTCAGTGCAGCTGCTGGTGGTTTATTGTGCACTTTCCAGGAGCTTATGGACAAGGCCAGAATTTTGGAGGGGAAGAACAAACAGGTGGAAAACCGCAAGAGAAAGAGCAACAATCACCACTCTGGTTCTCACCACAAGTCTCGCACTTCTTATGATGGATACTCCAAGCATGGAGGGAGTGACCATGGGCACCATGGAAGCCATGACCGCCACAACCATGGAGGCGATGGACATCGCCATGATAGCCACAAGAGCAACCGCCACAGCCACAAGGGAGGACACACTCACCATTCTGGAGGACACAGTGGACATGACCGCAACCGTGACCGCAACTTTGTGAAGAAGGACCTGAGTGAGGTGACATTCTTCAAGTGCAGCCAGGAGGGACATTATGCAGAAAACTGTCTGAAAAAGAAGGGACTGAAGCCAGGCAACAACCATAAGGCCACAGTGAACCACATGAATGTGGAGGAGATCCCAAATGAGCATGAGCTTGTGGTTGGTAAGTTTCCAATCAACACTCACCCTGCACTTATACTTTTCGATAATGGTGCATCGCATTCATTTATATCAAGGGCATTCGTGGATAAGTATAAGTTACCTACGAAGTCTCTAAAAGGGTCTATTAGAGTAAGCTCACCTGGAGGGGATATGATAGCTAGCGCGGGATGCCGGGACTTAACTGTGAGGATTGGAGCACACAATTTCATTGCACAACTGGTAGTATTGGAATCACAAGGTTTAGATGTATTATTCGGCATGGATTGGATGTCTATGCATGGGGGACACATAGATTGTGCACAGCGAGCAGTTTTGCTCAAAACCCCAGATGGTAAGAGGATTAGGTTCAAGTTGGCTGTGCGACCGGGAAGGTGTAAGCTGAATTCTCTTAAGGGGGTTAGCATGGATACTATGCCTGTGATTAAGGAGTACCCCAACGTGTTTCCGGAAGAGCTGCCAGGGATGCCACCTGACAGGGATGTGGAGTTTCTCATCGATCTGATGTCGGGAACAGGACCTATAGCAAAGAGACCATATAAGATGGATGTGGATGAGCTGAAGGTATTAAAGAAACAACTAAAGGAGCAGTTGGACAAGGGATTTATTCAGCCTAGTTCGTCGTCATGGGGTGCACCTGTTCTATTTGTGGAGAAGGACAACATCAAGAGGTTAGTGGTGGACTATCGCTCGCTGAATGAAGTGACCATCAAGAACAAATACCCCTGCCGAACATAAATGATTTGTTTGATCAACTAGAAGGATGAAAGGTGTTTAGCAAAATTGATCTGCGATCGGGCTATTTCCAATTGAAGATCCGGGAGCAGGACATACCAAAAACTGCTTTCACTACTAGGTATGTTTTATATGAGTATACTGTTATGTCTTTTGGACTAACGAATGCTCCGGCATATTTCATGACCATGATGAACAAGGTGTTTCTGGAGTACTTAGACAAGTTCGTGGTTGTGTTCATCGATGACATACTGATATATTCCAAGGACGATGCTGAGCATGAGAAACATCTGCGACTAATTATGGAGAAGCTGAGAGAACATAAGCTGTATGCCAAATTCAGCAAGTGTGAATTCTGGCTTAACACTGTTGGGTTTCTTGGACACGTGGTGTCAGGAGAAGGAGTCGCTGTTGATCCAAGCAAAGTGACTGCAGTAACTGAGTGGGAAGTGCCCAAGAATGTGGGCGATATTCAGAGCTTTTTGGGACTTGCTGGATATTACAGGAGGTTCATAGAAAATTTCTCCAAGATTGCTAAGCCGATGACGGAACTTCTGAAGAAGGAGAGGAAGTTTGAGTGGACAGATGCGTGTGAAGCCAGCTTTCTGGAACTGAAGAATCGACTAGTGACTGCACCTGTTCTGTGTTTACCTGATCTTCAGAAGGATTTCCAAGTGTACTGTGATGACTCTCGACAGGGACTTGGAAGTGTGCTGATGCAAGATGGGAGAGTGGTGTCATATGCCTCGCGACAACTTAAACACCATGAGAGGAATTATCCCACGCATGAATTGGAATTAGCATCGGTTGTGCACGCACTCAAAGTATGGAGGCACTACCTAATGGGAAAACACTATGATGTGTACACCGACCACAAGAGCTCGAAGTACATATTTACGCAGAAGGAACTGAACATGAGGCAAAGGAGATGGTTGGAGCTTATCAAGGATTATGATATGAACTTGCAATACCACCAAGGGAAAGCCAATGTAGTAGCGGATGCTCTAAGCCGGAAGGTCTATGCCAATGGATTGACTGTTGGGGAATTACCCGAGGATTTGTGCAAGCAATTCAAGGACCTTAGACTGGAGGTAGTGCCAGAAGGATATTTGGCAGCAATGGAGGTCCAACCAATGCTACAGGACATGATCAGGAAGGCTCAGGTAGGGGAAAAGGAGATAGAGGAGATAAAGGAAAAGATGAAGGAGAATCGAGAAAAAGAAATTCGCGAGGATGAGAAAGGAACCTTGTCGTATGGAGATTGTTTGTGTGTGCCCAGCGTCCCGGAAATAAGGAAGCTGATTCTGCAGGAAGCTCATGACTCGCCATAATCCATACATCCGGGCAATACAAAGATGTATATGGATCTGAAGGACAGATTTTGGTGGAACAACATGAAGGGAGACATCGCCAAACATATTGCGCTATGTGATGTATGTAGCCGAGTGAAGGCGGAACACCAGAAGCCAGCAGGACTGCTACAACCATTGCCCGTGCCGGATTGGAAGTGGTATAGAGTAGGAATGGATTTTATCACAGGATTGCCCAGGACCAGGTCAGGATACGACTCTATTTGGGTAGTGGTCGACCATTTGACCAAGGTAGCCCACTTTATACCGGTGAAGACAACCTACACGAGTGCAAGGTTGGCCAAGATTTATATGGACAAAATTGTGTGCCTACATGGAGTTCCCAAGAGCGTTGTATCAGATAGAGGCACCCAATTTACATCACACTTTTGGCGCCAGCTGCACGAGTCTTTGGGAACTAGGTTGGAGTTTAGCACAATGTTCCACCCACAGACTGACAGGCAGACCGAGAGGGTAAATCAGATTTTGGAGGATATGTTGAGAGATTGCGCTTTGGCTCATGGTTCTAGTGGGGATGAGAATTTGCCGTATGCTGAGTTTTCCTACAACAACAGCTACCAAACCAGCATCAAGACATCGCCGTTTGATGTACTATATGGGAAGAGATACCGGACACCATTGCTATGGGATGAAGTAGGAGAACGTTAGCTATTTGGACCTGATTTGATCAAGGACGCCGAGGAGAAGGTTGCTTTGATTAAGGACAGGCTGAAGGTAGCACAGTCGAGGCAGAAGAGCTACGCTGACGCCAAGCGCAAGGAAGTGGTGTATGAGATAGGTGATAGAGCATACCTCAGAGTGTCGCCACTGCGTGGAATTAAGAAATTTGGAATCAAGGGTAAGCTGGCACCTCGGTTTATAGGACCGTATCGGGTCTTAGCACGTAAAGGAGAGGTTGCTTATCAGTTGGAGATGCCAGAGGCTCTGTCCGCCGTCCACAATGTGTTCCACGTGTCCCAGCTGAAGAAGTGCCATCCGGAGATGGTGGATACACCATTAGGAGACACGGTGCCACTAGAGGAGGTTCAGCTTGAGAATGACTTGACCTATGAGGAGAAGCCGGTCAAGATACTAGAGACAGCAGAGAGGATTACCCGTACCAAGACGATAAGGTTTTGCAAGGTGCAATGGAGCCACCACACCGACGAGGAATCCACTTGGGAGCGTGAGGATGACATCCGAGAGGACCACCCACACCTATTTGCTAGCCACGCCGAATCTCAGGGACGAGATTCATCTTAAGGGGGTTAGTCTTGTCACATCCCAAATTTTAGATTTTGTACTGCATAGCATACATGTCATTGCATCATGATCATCATTGCAAAATTCAGTTTGAAATAGTTTTTGGCAAAACAAATCACTTGCTATTGCAATTTGACACCTACACTTGAATGCTCGATTTTACCATGCTTATGTTAAAAACAGTATATTTTGGATGTTTGGATGGCACAGGTGCGTAAAGGGTCCATCACGAACCCGTAGCACTTTGAATCGCCTCAATCGGAGCTTCGTAGCAAAAGTTATGGCAAACTGAATTTTTCATCTTATCAAAGACAGTTTCTGTCAGAAATTCAGTTAAGAAAATACACCAGGAAAAAAAGGAAAAGAAAGATAAAAAAGAAACAGGCCGCGAGCAGCGAGCCCGCCACGACCAGCTGGCCCAGCCGGGGCCTTTCCAGGCCCGCAACAGCAGCGCGCGTGGTAGATAGTAGCCACCGCCGCCTCGCCAGCCCCGCTGACGAGCGGGACCCGCCTGTCAGACGCCGCTTGCCACCGCCAGGTGGGACCCACCTGTCGGCGCCGCCGCCGAGTCCGCCAGGAACACGCCGCCGTCGCTGCGTTTCTCTCGGATTCCAATCCGACTCCGCGTCGAGAGCCCCACTACAAATTTCGCGCGCCGCCACCCCTCTTTCTCACCCCCGCCTCGTACCCTCGTGTTCCGAGCTCCGCCGCCGCCGACATCGCCGCCGCCGACTTTGCGGAAGAGGTAAAGGGCCGCCGCCCGCGCCCTCCTTTTTGCCCCTGCCAGCACTACCTCGCCCGCCTCTTTTTCCCCCTCCGCAGAGCCCGCCGCCGCCGGGAATTGCTCGCCGGAGCACGCCACCGCCGCCCGCGCTCCAGCCGCCCGCTGCCGTCGCCATCGACCGCGCCGCCCGTCGCCGCCACCTCGACAAGCACCGCCGCCTCACCCCGAGCGCCATCCCACCAACCTCCATCGCCGGAGACACCTGCGCCGCCGCCGACCTCGCCGCCCGAGCCGCCCGAGCAGCACCGCCGCCTCTCCCCGTCAGCGCCGGTGAGCCCCCTCCGCGGTCTCCCTCTGCCGCTCGATCGGCATCCAACGGTCCAGATGGACCGTGGAATAGTCAGCCCAGGGCGTTGACTAGTCAGCGCCACGTCAGCGCCACGTAGGCATAGACAAACGGTCAATGTTGACTGTTTAATTTTTAATTCGATTTATTTGGAAGATTTTAGATAGAACTTGTAAAATCCATAGAAAATAATCTACTGGGCCAAAAATTGCAAATAAAATATGTATGGAATCAGTGTCTCACGTAGAATATAGCTGTACAGTTGTTGTATGCTTTTGTAGCAAGGTTTTGTCTTGGTTAATTAAATGATTTAATGTTCTTTTTAGAGTATTAAATTCATATAAAAAGTTTTGCAACTCCAAAAATTGCAAATAAGATGTCCGTAGAATCAGTAGAACAAGGGGAATGTTACAGTGAATTAAAAAGGTAGACCTACAGTAATGGAATTTTTAGAATCTATAAAAAGGCCTACTGGAGTATTTTAATTACTCGGGAAATTATATAAATCCTTTTTGAGTAATTCCAATTGGTACTGGTTCTACTTTAGGATGCCTACATAGTGGATATTTTTCCAAGATTTTACAAACAGTTTATTAGTAGTGGCTAAATAATTGGATTCTAGCTCAATTATTTGGGCATTTAAAATTGCATGCTTTGTTTTTTATGCACCTAAAATATTTTCCATGCATACATACGGTAAGTATACTGATTAAGAATATACGAAGCTACTGTAGCAATGTTCAACTTGTCATGCATGCATCTTGCATTGTCATTGTTTGTATATGATGGTGTATGGTTTTTTTATGTGATTTTAATTGTATCGTGTAGATTGTGACGAGTGCAACACTTGCTCGTGTGTGGATTGTTCGTTTGACCGCTACAGCCAAGGCAAGTAGATGCTACTTCGTTCATGATATTGTCCTACTATTTTCAATGCATTGTCGTGTATTTTGTAGATGCATGTGTAGGAAATTACTATCGCTATGCTATGTCCTATTATGTGGTAGGGCTTTCCTGTAGATGAGCCACCGTTGGTAGATGTGCTTAGCCATGCTATAATGAACGAGGGCTGGGTTACATCACTGAAAGTTATTTCTAAATGTGTTGGTTTGCAGAAACTAAAAACAACTTAATCAAAGAATCTCCTGGGTGTGATGGGATTGATAATTTTTGGTGGTATCATTGCGGAAAGGCACCCAGGTATCAAGAGAAAATGATTGGCTTCTTTATTTTGTAGCTTACGTGTACAACCATGTGCCAATAATGGAATGGGCGGTTGGTTGGACTCAGTAGGTTGTGGTAACTCGAACCCACGTATCCAGAGATGTAGAATTTTGGTAGGTTGGACCGGTGCATGTCGGGTTTGGGGAGCTACTTCCCGAACGGTTCCTTCTTGGACTTATCCCTACCATCACCCAATATGAGAGTGATGGTACGAGCTGGGCTGGCCAAGTCACATGGGTAAAGTGTACTAACCCCTGCAGGGTGTATAAACTAATTGATTAGCTGTGTCCCCGGTTATTGACGTCTGAGTTGCTTGATATTGATTTCATGACATGTTTCTCTCTCATTGCAATTTCATAATTGTTTTAATGATGAAGGGTTAACTTAATTGGGATCTTTTCAAAGAAAATCAAAAACTGTTTATGAAAGTAGGACAAAGGTATTTGCAAATGCAAGCTATCCACAGCTCCACTTGCCAGATATGCATGTAGATGTTAGCACTATTGTCTCCTTTAATAGCTCTACTTGCCATACATTCCATATATTGACCCTTCGGGGCTGCTACGTTTCATGTTGCAGGATATTCTGATTCCGAGTGATCGATTTTAGGGCACGGTACTCCACTCGGCACTTGTTCACTTGTGGGCAATTTGAAGAATGGAGGGTTTACTATATTTATGTTGCTACTTGAATAAGATGAGCTAGCCTTGAGCTACACTTTTATTGTAATAATGATACTCTGGATCTTCGTTATTTATGATACACGGATATTTTGCTATGTTATTCATCTTTATTCTATTGTGAGCCAATGAACCGATCCAGGGATTGGCATGTCACATAGAAGCTATGGTCTTTTCAGAACCGTAGTGTTACAAATGTCTAGCAGCTGTGCTACGACCGTGTGATCCCTTTTGAGAGTATTGATTTGCTGCTGTGTTGATAGCACACATCATGCATTTAAATGAGTGTGCTGCTTCACTATTTTCCTTCCTTTGGATCAGATCAAGTCAATTCTTTTCACTGTTTAACCTTTTACTACCTACTGCTATGGTGAAACTTGCCCCTTTACCTTGGCTGATGATGTTGTTCTGAAGCTTGTGTAACATGGAAGAATAGATATTACACATTGGTAAAACATGCCCCTTTTATTTACTCAATGATGTAAACATGAACAATGCACTTCAGTGTTCCCTACTGAGAGTAATATTAACCAAATAAAATCTTGTTTCTCTTTGATTTTATTTTTATATTTGCAGGTACAGAGACTTTGAAGATCAAGATTTAGTGTAGGAGTAGTTAGATAGTTTAGGTTTGGATCTTAATTTGTAATCTTTCATTTATTCTTTTGTAAAGAATCTTTGTAATAATATTCTTTTATTTAATAAAGTTTCCATTTATTGTAACTTGTTTCTGTAATACTTTTGTTTAATATATATATATTTATTTGTATTGTTGTAATGTAATAAGGAAAATAAATAAGAAATCCACTTTTATTTAAATTACTTTGTTGTATTATTTTCAATTCTCATAATTTTTTAATACTTATGATATATTCAAACAAAACTACTAAATCATTTTAGAAAACAATTTCTCTAATTTTCAAATCTTTTCTAAATTATTTAAATTTCAAATTTAAATTCAAAATTCCCCCCAAAATTCATTAAATTCCTAAAGATCATGTAAAAATTTATAGCGGTCACTACAAAGAGCTAAACCTACCTCTAGATAGTGAAAGAAATTTAGATCTCCTAAGGTTTTAGTTTGGCAAAAAAGTTACCCTGATTTTTAAGATGAATGCATGCAAATGCTTAGATTACTATTTCTACCCTTCATTGGTTCCTAAATGCTGGGGTGTTACAGACTTCCCCCTTAAATTAAACTTCGTCCCGAAGTTATTTGATGTGTACCTGAATAGTTCAGGATAAGTTTATCTTAGATCTTCTTCTTTCTCCCAAGTTGCTTCTCGCTCAGGGTGATGTTCCCATTGTACTTTACAGTACTTGATTACTCTGTTTCTCAAACTTTTCCAGTTCTCTTCTAGAATTTTGCAGGGTTTCTCTACATAAGTCGAATCTGCTTGTAATTCAATCTCTTGATGTGTAACTTCATGATCTGGAACTTTAAGACATTTCTGAAGTGATACATGGAAAACATTGTGAACTTGAGCTAGTGTTTTTGGTAACTCTAAAACATAAGCTATTATTCCATTTTGACTCGGTTTCTTGAATGGTCCGATATATCTTGGACTTAGTTTTTCTTTAACTCCAAATCTTTTAAATCCCTTCATTGGACTTACTTTGAGATATACCACACCTACCACTTCTGGATGCCTTGATCTTTGACTTTGATCAACATAACTCTTTTGTCGACATTGAGCTATCTTCAATCGATCTTTAATAATGTCGATGATATCTTTCTTCTCCTTGATATAGTCCGGTGCAAATTCTTTGCTACTACCAGGTTCATACCAACATATTGGTGATCTACACTTCCTCCCATAAAGTACTTGATATGGTGCTGCCTCGACTACTCTGATAACTATTGTTGTAGGAAAAATTCTGCATATGGTAGATGATCTTCCCATGAACCTCCAAAATATAAAACTTGATTAGTTCTTTCTGTCTGACCTCCAGTCTCTAGATGATAGGCTATGCTAAAATCCAATGTTGAACCAAGTGCCTCATGTAATTGTTTCCAAAATGTTGAAGTAAACACATATCCTTTGTCTGATACAATCTTATTGGGTACTCCGTTGATACGACGTAAACGTACCTATAATTTTTGATGCTCCATGCTTGTTTTGTACCAACAATCTTATGTTTTGTCTACACTTTGAGGCATTTTTTTATACATTTTCTAGAACTAACCTATTGACAAGATGTCGCGATACCAGTTCCTGTGTTCTGCTGTTTTTGGTTTCCGAAAATCTAGTAAGGAAATATTATCGGAATTGGACGGGACAAAAGCGGGAGTCAATATTTTACCGTAACAAAGACGGAGTCCAGAGGGGGGACGAAGAGGCACCACAGGGCGGCCACACCACCCCATGGCGTGGGCCCACCCTAGGACGCGCCAGGGCCCCCTAGATCTCAACTGACCTTGCCCCTTCGCCTATATAAACATCTCGAGGAGAAAATACTAAGTACCCGATCATAAATCCATGAAAAATTCCATAGCCATCGCCACCATCGTCCCCAGATTGGGAGGGATCTGAAGCTCTTCCCGGCACCCTTCCGGAGAGGTGAGATCACCCTGGAGGCCTTATTCATCACCATGCCAGCCTCCGGAGTGATGCATGAGTAGTTCATCCTTGGACTATGGGTCCATAGAAGTAGCTAGATGGTCGTTTCTCCTCTTTTGTGCTATCATGTTTAGATCTTGTGAGCTGCCTATCATGATCAAGATCATCTATTTGTAATCCTATATGTTGTGTTTGTTGGGATCCGATGGATATTGAGTACTACGTCAAGATTGATTATTGATTCTGTCATGTCTATGTTATTTGTGATCTTGCATGCTCTCCGTTGCTTGTGGTTACTCTGGCCAAGTAGTTGCTTGTGACTCCAAGAGGGAGTATTTATGCTCGATAGTAGGTTCATGTCTCTAGTAATCTAGATGAGTGACAATAACCTCTAATATTGTAGATGTGCTATTGCTACTAGGGAGAAAACAACAATCCTTTGTCCAAGGGAAATTGTATTGTTTACTTTACACACTTTTCTTAATGAAATTATCTGTTGCTTGCAACTTAATACTGGAAGGGTTTCAGATGATAACCTGAAGGTGGATTATTAGTCATAGATGCAGTTGGATTACGGTCTATGTATTATATTGTAATGCCCAAACGAATCTCACAGAAATCATCATGACATGTACATGCATTATTATGAATTCTCAATTTGTCAATTGCCCAACTGTAATTTGTTCACCAAACATGATATTTATCTTATGGAGAAACACCTCTAATGAACTGTGGACCCTGGTCCATTCCTTCCCACTGATATTCAATCTACTACCTACTATTTACTTTCTTCAATTACTACAAGCAATTACTTTCTTCCATACTATACTTTTAATCCTTTGTTTTCAGCAAAACGGTGAGCTTGACAACCTCACTGTAAGTTGGGGAAAAGTATTGTGGTTGTGTTGTGTAGGTTCCATGTTGCTAGCAACACCTTGGAAGCTGTTTCCTTTGTCCTATTGGTTCGATAACCTTGGTTTCATAACTGAGGGAAATCTTGCTGCTGTGCTCATCATACCTTCCTCTTGGGGTTTCCCAACGGGCTCTACAGTAACCGAGCCGCATCAAGACTTTTTTTTGGCGCCGTTGCAAGGGAGACATAGGACAGTTTTTGCAAGGGGAGTCTCTCAGACCTATCTCTTTTCTTTGTTTTTGTTTTGCTAAGTTTATTTTGCTTTGTTGGTTTGTTTATTTTTATCAAAAACACAAAAAAATTAGTTCCTACCTTAGTTTTTATTTCTGTTGGTTTGCTTCTTTTTATCAAAAACACAAAAAAATTAGTTTCTACATTAATTTCTGTTTCTGTGGGCTTGCTTTAATCTTGCAAAAATGACTACTCTTGAAAACACTAAGTTGTGTGACTTCACTAGCACAAACAACGATGACTTCATTATCACACTTATTGCTGCACCTCTTCCTGAAGCTACTTTCTATGAAATTAAACCTGCTTTGCTGAATCTTGTGATGAAAGAGCAATTTTCTGGTGCTAGTACTGATGATGCTGCCGCTCACCTTAATAATTTTGTTGAACTTTGTGAGATGAAAAAATATAAGGATGTAGATGGAGATATTATTAAGCTTAAATTGTTTCCTTTCTCTTTAAGAGGAAGAGCTAAAGACTGGTTGTTATCTTTTCCTAAAAATAGTATTGATTCTTGGATTAAATGTAAAGATGCTTTCATTCGAAAATATTATCCTCCTGCTACATGAGAAGTGACATAATGAAATTTAAACAATTTGATAATGAGCATGTTGCTCAATATTGGGAAAGAATGAAATCTTTAGTGAAGAATTGCCCCACTCATGGACTGACTACTTGGATTATTATCCAAACCTTTTATGCAGGACTAAACTTTTCTTTAAGAAGTCTATTGGATTTGGCTGCTGGAGGTACCTTTATGACTAGCACTTTGGGTGATGCAATAAAGCTCCTTGATAATATGATGACAAATTATTATGAATGGCACACTGAGAGAGCTCCACAAGGTAAGAAGGTAAATTCTATTGAAGAAACCTCCTCTTTGAGTGATAACATTGACACTATTATGGCTATGATTGTTAATGAAAAAGCTCATATTGATCCAAATAATTTTCCTTTGGCCTCTTTGGTTGCTCTAGAAGAGCAAGGTGATGTGAATTTCATAAGAAGCAATAATTTTAGCAACAATGCTTATAGGAGTAATTTTGGTAATAATAATTATAGGCCACACCCTCCTAATAATAGCAATAGTTATCATAGTAAATATATAATGCCTAGTGAAGAAAGGATTTTGGAAGTTTAAAGATCCACCAAAAACTTCATGCAAATGCAATATGATCAGAATAAGTTATTCACTAAAACCATGGAGGAACAATGTGAAGGGAATATGCCCGAGAGGCAATAATAAAGTGGTTATTATCATATTCCTTATTTATGATAAATGTTTATTTTGCATGCTATAATTGTATTAATATAGAAACGTTAATACATGTGTGTTTAATAAACAAAAAGGAAGTTCCTAGTTATGCCTCTCTTATAAACCAGCTCGTTGATTAACAAGATGATGAAAGGTTTCCTGATCATGGACATTGGATGTTGTTAATAACGAGGTCACAACATTATTAGAATGGTGTGATCAAAATTCATCCGAAGTATAGCATTACGATCAAAGTCATTGAGTTTATATTGCTATAACAAATTACAAAGTTATCCTAATCCTTAGACCATGAGATCATGTCAATCACTAACACCGGAAGAGTTTCTTGATAACATGAAACATCACACCGTAACTAGGTGATTATAAAGATGGGTTTAGGACTACTAAAGTGTTATGTTGAGGCCCATGGATCGAGAATGGAATTTGTTCATCCCGATGACAGATAGATATGCTCTGGGCCCTCTCGGTGATATCACATTGATTAGCTTGCAAGCAAGTGATTTGATCACTAGAATGTTATATCACGGGAACGAGAAAATAGTGCATGTCAGTAATGATATCAAACTAGGTATGGAGATACCGATGATCGAATATAGGACATGTAATATATCGCGAAACAAAAGGATTGAGATACTAGCATAAAAGGTTCCAATGATCACAAGAAAGTCATCGTTGAATGTGTGGGAGTCAGTATGGGTCTCCAGATCCCGCTTCTTATTATTGATCGGAGAAGGGTCTCGATCATGTACGCATTATTCGCAAACCATAGGGTGGAACACTTAAGAGACACCGACATCCAATTGGAGCAAAAGTTTCATCCCGAAAAGAATAACAAGCACAGGAATTTATTTCACTAGATATCGAAATGTGTTTTCGGGTGAAATTGCAGAAAGTGTTTCTGCATGTGAAATGAAATGCTCGCAAGGCGTTATATGTGAATGTTTGTCATTAAAGTAATTTACAAAATTCTGAATAAATAAAAGTAGTTTTATTTAATGAGAGTTTGCATTAAATTTGGTGGAAATTTAATGGGAATTTGAGTGGGATTTTGAATGGAGGGAATTGAAAGGCATTTGAGTGAGTGGAGTATCCACCCACATGAATGAGGAAGAGGTGGGGGTAGCCCCATGGCTGGGCGCCATGCCCCTTGGGTGCCCCGCTCTCCCCTATAAAAGGCCACCCTCTCATCCTCTCAAAACACACCTCCTCGTGAAGGATCTCTCTCCCCCTCTAGAATTTATCCCCCATGGTCTCGAACTAGAGAGATACATGTTCCCGGTGTCTTTTCGGCAAGAAAGAGTTGTGCTTCTGCTGCATCGCTGGAGAGAGGAGGCGGAGGTTGCTCGGTGACTTGTACATGTGTGCGAGCACGGATGCGCTGCTGTTTTGTGGCGCTAGGACTTCCTCTCGATCTTGAGATCAGCAAGAGATCGTCTACATCAACCACGAGTTTGGACTCGTTAAGCTTTGTAGGTCTTCAAGGGTATGTTCTCTATGGATGTATATCCGCCTGTTGCTCGTATCTAGTAGATAGATCTTGGTACATTGTTGTTCCCATCGTAGGAAATTTTTTGTTTTCTATGTTGCGAACCCTATAGTGGTATTAGAGCCGGATCTATGCGTAGATGCTTTGAACGGGTAGTACACATATGAGTATGTGGGCGATGGTGATAATTTTATTGCTTCTTAGTTGTACTTTGGATATTGGTGGCATAGTGGGATAAAGAGGCCCGGACAAACTTTACATGTCCTCGCACATGAGACCTGTTCCACGCTTGACATGCAACTAGTTTTGCATAAGTGGCTAGCGGGTGTCTGTCTCTCCTACTATAGTCAATATCTAATTTGCAACAAGTTGTCAACAATTTGGTTATCCTCGTTGTGGTTCATGTTCATATGTAAGAACAGTTCTATCTTCGAAAGCCCTATGCCACGTAAAACTTGCAATGGATAAATTAGAGGCGTCTAGTTTAGATTGTTGCTGGGCTAGTGTCATGATATGGTGATGTTGTAAGTAGAAGTATTAGTCGATACTCTTACAACACACATAACGTGTAAGTTCCATAGACCTTGGCCTTACACATAGAGGTATGATAGTGATCATACCAAGGAGCACATGATGGAGATCATATGCGGGAACCATATCATTTCACTTACAAACATGTGATGTTTGATTGCATCTTATATTGCTTGTTTGGCGTTTTATTAGCATAATAAGATGACCCCTCATTTAAATATCAAGATAAGAATGTGCTCTTCCTTAAGTATGCACCGATTATGTTTCGTCGCTCCAAGACATCACGTGATGATCGGGTGTTCTTGTATCCACGACCATATTACGGGTGTAAGACAGTTACACACACGAATACTAAGGTTCTTACTTGGCGAGCCTAGCATGTACAGACATGGCCTCGGAACACGGACCGAAAGGTTAAGCATGAGTCATATGGTAGATATGATGCCCATTTGATGCTCCCCTTTGAAGCTACACCGACTCACGTGATGATCGGACTTGGTGTAGTGGATTTGGTTCATGTAGTCACCAAAAAGCCACGAGGGATGTCGTTTTTTAGTGGGAGTTCATTTCTAATTTGGATTAGTAGAACTCAATTTATCATAAATTAAATCAAAGTGAATTTGCATAATTTGTTGTAGTCATTGGCATTCGTTCACCACCTTATGCTTAGTTGTAATTGAGATAATAGAACTATAGAATTCCGGATATTTACTTTACGAACTAGTATCGTATTATATTGAGTCTCAATCTAATGTTTAAAGTCCTATTGCAAACTTTCAACAAACTATGTTTACTCCATAAAATTTAATAATTGGTATTAAATCGAGGGTAACAATTCCAGTGTTAGTATCTTAAGTATCATGTTTTCCTCCATGATTCTTGATTGTTTTAATATCAAGTTTATCTAGGAGCTAAAAGAATTGTTTCAGAAACCATCATGTGTGGCAGATATAACGATATCTGAAACAATGTTTTGGTTGCAATATGATAGAGTATAATATATGTTCTCATATTGGATGAGAATTTGCAAAGGTTAGAGATGCTAGACATCCTAATCATCCAAAAGGGTTTTGGAAAGTAACGTTATACTCACGATTCGTCGTTATAAGCTATATTAGCTTGATCATGAAAGTAGTCATTATAAGGATGAATAGAAGATGTATGTAAAGTGTTTACTACACTAAAAGATTACTAAAGAATGGATTTTGAAAGAATACCGATCATTTGATGATGGTGATCTACTTCAAAGTGCAAGTCCAAAGGTATTATTATTTGAATATACACGCTTTGGACAATGTGTCATGTATATGGTGCCACAATTGATGTTGATAGATTCTTTTAAAAAGGAAAAGGAAATGCTGAAAGAGAATCTATAAAATATACTTGGTAGAAAAGAAAAGATTAGAAATATCCAATTTATGTATATAAATGATATACATGTTATGGTTGTATTCTTTGCTTGTTAAACAATGTGGTTCTTGGGTATTGGATACCGAATTAGTTGGTATAAAATTTCATACGGAACGACGCAATTCATAAACCACATTGGCCTAAATAACTAGCAAGAGAATATGTGATGATGTTCATCGAAAACAAACAAACCGTTGTTTGTATTTCTCGTTGACATCAAAGCTTGACTTCAAGATTTGTTTTAATAATTGTTATTTAAATCAGGTATTATGAGAACAAAGGTTGTTCAAATAATTACCGTATTCCATATAAGATGGATGATTTACAAATCTAGTTGGAGAAATCACATCCATACAAACTAATGCTAAAATGTCGCAAGACAAATGATTGAAAGATCACTTATGAAGTGACATCGCCATTTAAATTATATTGGAAAGAAAACATGAAGAATATCCATTTTCATGGATTTTTGGAGTCCTTGATTTGATCAAATGACGCTTGTGAGACTTTCCTTGGGATAATTAAAACTTTGTTCAAAGGCCAAAGAAGAACGAACGACTAAAATATTGGAATTTTATACATATCGATGTATGTAGTCCATTATGTGTAGTCGTAAGCGATGGATTTCAACTTCATATGCTTTCTCCAGAAATTTGAGTGAATGTTCACTTAATGAGAAAGAAGTATGAAATATTTGAAAACGTTCAAATACTTTCAAGACGAAGTGGAAAATCATTGTAACAAGAAAATAAATGATTTATGATTTTATCATAAAGGGATTTATTTGAGTTACAAGTGTAACAAGAAAATAAATGAATTATGATTTATCATAAAGGGATTTATTTGAGTTGCAAGTTGAGCAAAAAACCTAAATTTACATCTCCCGAAACACCATAGGAGTATGGAGTGTTTGAGATTTGTAATGAAACCTTGTTTGACAAGGTTGGATCCAAGGTGTTATTTATAAAACTGCCATTATGTTTTAAAAGATTAAAAGATTTAGAGACTACCGCTTTTAAACTGAAAAGAGCTCCATCTTGATCCGTTGAAATGACACCATGGAAGTTATGGTTTGGGGTAAAAACCCAAATTATCATTTCTTAAATTTTGGTATGCTAAACATAAGTAAGATGTTTACAACCAAAGTCGGATGAGCATGTCTTTGTAGGTTATTTCGAATAACAATTGGTTATTCCTCCATAACACCAAGGACAAAAGGGTTTGTCGCTTGAAACGTGAAGTTTCTTGAAAAAGTAATTTTTCGTAAAAGTTAAGTGGGAGGACAATAGAACTTTGATAAGGTTAACGAACCTTAGCTAAATGTGCTGAGTTGCGCAGTGCCGTAAATCGTTCCGGAGGCTGCCATAATGCTCATAGCTTATGTGCCTCAAAGGTTGTGGTCATAGAGATCTAAGTTCTTATTGAACCAAGTCGGTCGGATAAACAATCAAATGCTGAGATTTGAGAGTAAATCATTATTGTTTGACAATGATGAACCAACTACATGCAAAGAAGCGATGATGGGCCCTGACTCCGTCAAATGGCTTGAAGCCATAAAATCTATGATAGTTCCATACACGAGAAATCAAGTTTTGAACTTCGAAGACCCTCCGGAAAGGTGTAAAAACCTATTGGTTGTATTTGGATCTATAAAGAAACAGAAATGGATGTTTCACATCTATGAAATATTCGACATGCCGTAAAGTATTTTACGACAATGTTCAAGGAGTTGACTATGACAATATTTGATCTTTCATAGCGATATTTAGTCTGGACGGATTAAAGTAGGAATCACTACATATAATTTGGTATATGGTAGATGAATAAACAAAACAAAATTCTTCTAAAAGAATGGTTACCTAGGACATGTGCATGACACGATCCAAAGGGTTTTGTTAATTCAAAGGATGATAAAAGGGCATGCAAACTTCAATGGTTGAAGTAAGCATCGCGAAGTTCAAATCTTCATCGTGATGAAACTATTAAAGAAGTTTAATTTCATCAGGAGACGATGAAGATGCTTGCATTTGCAAGAAATTAAGTGGGAGCGCTGAGACATATTTCTAATACATTATGTGGAGGACATCTTGTTGATTAGAAATAATGTATCTTTTATTGACAAAGGTTAAGAATTTCATTTTGATGAAAGACTTAGGCAAAACCCGAATATTTAGCATGAATGTCTATAGTGGATTGACTGTGACGCTAATATGGTTGTGCCAAATGTATATGAGATATTGAAGGAGTTCAATATAGAAAAGATAAGAAATGGTTCTTTTCGCATGGAAAGGAATTGAATCAAGATTCAAGTGTATCAACACTTGATAAGTGAAACAAGATTCAAGTGCTTTGACACTTGATGAGTGAAATCACGATAATGTTTTGATCAATCATACCATGATATGTAGCCATATATATATGTCCTATGCTCTAAGTGTTATGAGCATATACCAGAATGAATCATAAAATGATCATTGGATGATAGTAAGGAAATTTTTATGATCTTTTGGAAGAACTAAGAATATATTTGTGTAGAGGTGACAAACAATTACAAATAGTTCATTGTAAAGCGTTACATTGATACTAGTTTTGTCACCAGATACAAATTAAGTTTATCTCAATTTAAACTATGGGTGGCACAATGTAATGGAAAGGAGATTCCATGACGGATTTAGATGAATTCCAAAGTTAAGACATTATGGATACTACAACAAAAGGGCTAAGTATATGACTGCTATAGTAGCAGCAAAAGATGGCATTTGTGTCAAGTAGTTTGTTATCAAACTAAGGTGTGGTTCGCAATGGGCTAACACTAAAGATATATTGTACGACAATAGTATCGACATGATTTAACCCCAAGGAAGTAAAGGTCTCACCAAAAGACCAAATGTATACAATGCCATCTCATTGGAGAATGAGTGATGCGTGGAGACGCAAAGACATGCAAATACACACGGACCTGAAAGCGTCAGATCCGTAGATTATGTTAACCACTTGAAATTGCGTATATGGAACACCAGAAAGCCATAGGTGTTCAATACGCAAAGTTTTCAAACTAGATTATTGTCTCTAGTGCAAGTGGGAGACTGAAGGGAATATGCCCGAGAGGCAATAATAAAGTGGTTATTATCATATTCCTTATTTATGATAAATGTTTATTTTGCATGCTATAATTGTATTAATATAGAAACGTTAATACATGTGTGTTTAATAAACAAAAAGGAAGTTCCTAGTTATGCCTCTCTTATAAACCAGCTCGTTGATTAACAAGATGATGAAAGGTTTCCTGATCATGGACATTGGATGTTGTTAATAACGAGGTCACAACATTATTAGAATGGTGTGATCAAAATTCATCCGAAGTATAGCATTACGATCAAAGTCATTGAGTTTATATTGCTATAACAAATTACAAAGTTATCCTAATCCTTAGACCATGAGATCATGTCAATCACTAACACCGGAAGAGTTTCTTGATAACATGAAACATCACACCGTAACTAGGTGATTATAAAGATGGGTTCAGGACTACTAAAGTGTTATGTTGAGGCCCATGGAATTTGTTCATCCCGATGACGGATATATATGCTCTGGGCCCTCTCGGTAATATCACATTGATTAGCTTGCAAGCAAGTGATTTGATCACTAGAATGTTATAGCACGAGAATGAGAAAAGAGTGCATGTCAGTAACGAGATCAAACTAGGTATGGAGATACCGATGATCGAATCTCGGACATTTAATATATCGCGAAACAAAAGGATTAAGATACTAGCGTAAAAGGTTCTGATGATCACAAGAAAGTCATCGTTGAATGTGTGGGAGTCAGTATGGGTCTCCAAATCCCGCTTCTGATTATTGATCGGAGAAGGGTCTCGATCATGTCCACATTATTCGCGAACCGTAGGGTGGCACACTTAACAGACACCGACATCCAATTGGAGAAAAATTTTCATGCCGGAAAGAATAACAAGCGCATGAATTTATTTCGCTAGATACCGAAACGGGTTTTCGGGTGAAATTGCAGAAAGTATTTCTGCATGTGAAATGAAATACTAGAAAGGGGTTATATGTGAATGTTTGTCATTAAAGTAATTAACAAAATTCTGAATAAATAAAAGGAGTTTTATTTAATGAGATTTGCATTAAATTTGGTGGCAATTTAATGGGAATTTGAGTGGGATTTTGAGTCGAGGGAACTGAAAGGCATTTGAGTGAGTGGAGTGTCCACCCACATGAATGAGGAAGAGGTAGGGGCAGCCCCATGGCTTGGTGCCATGCCCCTTGGTTGCCCCCTCTCCCCTATAAAAGGCCCCCCTCTCATCCTCTCAAAACACAGCTCCTCGTGAAGGATCTCTCTCCCCCTATAGAATTTATCCCCCATGGTGTTGGACTAGCGAGATACATGTTCCTGGTCGCTTTTCAGCAAGAAAGAGTTGTGCTTCCGTTGCATCACTGGAGCGAGGAGGCGGAGGTTTCTCGGTGCCTCATACATGTGTGCGAGCACGGATGCGGTGCTGTTTTGCGGCAATAGGACTTCTTCTCGATCTTGAGATCGGCAAGAGATCGTGTACATCAACCACGAGTTTGGACTCGTTAAGCTTTATCGGTCTTCAAGGGTATGTTCTCTACGGATGTATATCCACCCGTTGCTTGTATCTAGTAGATAGATCTTGGTACATAGTTGTTCCCATCGTAGGAATTTTTTTGTTTTCTATGCTGCGAACCCTACACAATCTGCCATTTTGAAAAATATTAGTTGTCAACTTGAGAATTTAAATAGGGAAATTCCTGGTTTGCAAGACAAAATTTGGAATGTTGAAAAAAATATTTCATATTTGTCTGAAGCACAATCTTCTTTGATTAATGAAATGGCTGCTAAACCTAAAACTATGGAAAATCCTTTTGCTGCTACTAATGCCATTCAAGTTAGAATTGATGAAAATGTTAGGATGTTAGCTGAATTTCATGCTAGGTGGAAAAGTGAAGATGGAATTTCTAGAAATAATAATATTACTAAAGTTTATACCATTACCACCACTAGTAATGTTGATGCTAGCAAAACACCTGAAGTCCCCATTCCTTTTGCAACATTGCCTAAACCCAATGGAACCTTTCCAATAAAAATGCTAAATTTTTTCAAAATATGGGAACCAATAGCTCTACTACTATGAATGGTAATTTTGATTTTGATCTTGATGGTTGAAATATTTCTAAAGTAATTATGTTCTTGCAGAAACTTGCTAGAACTCCTAATGCTAGTGTTATGAATATGGCTTTTGCAAAACATATTACAGATGCTCTCATGAAAATTAAAGAATAAAAATTGAAACATGAAGCTTATATTCCTAGGAAATTATAAGATGGTTGGGAGCCCATCATTAATATGAAAGTGAATGATTTTGACTTTAAAGCTTCATGTGATCTTGGTGCTAGTGTCTCTATTATGCCTAGAAAAATTAATGAAATGCTTGATTTACCACCGTTGGAAGATTGTTATTTGGATGTCCATATTGATGATAATGCTAAAATGAAACTTATGGTGAGAATTAATGATGTTCTTAATATGGTTAACAATACCTTGTCCCCGTTGATTTCTACATTTTTGATGTTGAATGCAATTCTTCTTATTCTATTATTTTGGGAAGACCTTTTCTTAGAACTATTGGTGCCATTATTGATATGAAAGAAGGCACAATTAAATATCAATTTCCACTCATGAAAGGTATAGAACACTTACCTAGAAAAAGAAATAAGCTCTCTTTTTATTGTATTATTAGAATTTTTTTTGATGTTGATGCTTCTTCATTTGAAAATACTTGATTCTTGCTTTCTGTGCCTAGCTGAAAGGCGTTAAAGAAAAGCACTCTTGGGAGATAACCCAATTCTTATTTTAGTAAGTTTTTCTTTTGTTGAGTATTGGAAGTTATTGCCACTGTAATAATCACTCCTTATCCTTTTTGTTTGGTTTTTGTGCCAAGAATAGCCTCTAATGAGAGGGAAGTAAGATTTGGGGAAGTTGTTGTCCCGAAACAGATTTCTGTGCTTCACTATAAAAAATCATGAAAAATCCTAGTATGTCGGATTGAGCTGTAATATTTTGTGTGCATGCCCCTGATATTCACCCAACTTTCGTTAGTTTTACTTTTCGATTTGAGCAACAGAAGATTTTCGAAAATATCGGTCTTTACCTGCTGGTCTGTTTTGACAGATTTCTGCCATTATTTGCATTTGCCTCTTAATCGGTTTCTTTTTGAGTTCTCTTTGATCACTTGAGCTTTTAAAAGAATTTTCTACAATAGCCTATGTTTTAATGGATGATTTACTTGAGTTGAAACTAAACCCAAAGGCCTATTATCTTGAATGCACTAATGTTGCTAATGAAGATTGTGTGAAGTTTTGTATGACGGAAATTTTCAAGTGTAGGGAGAGAATGATGTGATTAGATGGAGTATGGACAAAATCTCAAGCTTGGGGATGCCACCCGTGTCACCCCAAGAAATATTCAAGAGGTACAAGAGTCAAAGCTTGGGGATGCCCAAGGCATCCCCATCTTCATCAACAAAAATCTCAGGTCTTCTTTCAAGACACTTTATTTTTGCTTTTTGCACTATTGTGTTGTTCTTGGAGATTCTTTGTTTTTGTTTTAGTTTTCGCTTGCTTTCTTTTCTGTAATAAGTTGGTCGGACCCCAACACATCTATTTTGGAGAAGTCACCTAGTTCTTCATTGCCTAGAACACTCTAGTTTTCACTCTTATTGTTCTGTGAGTGTTCTCTCTTGCTAGCACTGGGTTTAGCTTTAGTTTTCTTATGATTTTTGCTTAGAACTTTTTAGTTATTATTTGTAGCTAGGTGAGACAATATCTCTGATCTTTATTGAGTATTATCTTTGTGAGTTTTTTCAAATAAGTTGATTGGTGTTGGAAAAGAGTAGAAAGTTTCATGCTTATAGTGGTACAAAAGAAAGCTCGTTTTGACTATGGCTTAGACTTTATCATGTCATGTTAGATGTTACTTTAACCATATGCTTAGTAATTATTGATGTAGAATGACTTGTTTCAAACAATTGAGATTTATTAATGTGCCTTGAAAGAATCATGCGTTGTTTTAGCATACAAAAGCATAATATTGTGGTATTATCCTTTGATGCTTTATTTGGGTTTACTTGGCACATGCTTACACCATGTTAAGACTATGAACCAGTCACCTTAGCCTCTATGATCATTTAGTTTTTGACTTGTGATATCACTTTATGCTTTAATTAATAATGTTTTGCCGCTTTACATGATTATGGCCATTATTGTTATCTTAGTTGGTCGCTCCCAGTCTTTTTCTAGCCTCCACCTGTACTAAGTATGAGCTCTACTCGTGCATCCAACTCCCAAGAAACCAAGTTATATGGTGTGTTACACCATTCCAAGTATATTCATGTTTTTATCTATCTTACAAATTAAATTTTTGTTATGTGAAAATTAGTGATTAAAGCTCTCATGAACTTGATGGCACACTTTATTTTCTTGCACTTAATAAACTTGAACCATTGTGCCCATCTATGTGCTTATATGCGTGCAAGTTATAAATTGGGAGTTAGCAGAACCATGCTGTCATGGTGAATGCTTTCAACACTTGAACATATCTATTCAGTTGATATCATGTTCTTTTGTTTATGGATGTCGGCGGTGTGAAAAAAAGGGGAGCTTATAAGTCCATGGAGTTATGTATATGTGTTAGAGAAATGCCTAGGCAGCTAGCCTAAGCCATGCCTAATCATGGTGGAAACTTGCAGCATAACCATAGTGAGCAATCTATGAAGCATCTTCATTAAAAAATATAGAAAAAAGAGAAAAAAGCACCATGTTCATGGTACATAAAAAAAGATCGCCGAGATTCTCATTATCTGTTGCCTTTTCATTTTCATATGAGATAGCTCATGGTAAGGGGTACCCCGTTGGTGGTTCTCTATGATACACATATACTTACAATGACAAAAACTTGCTTGTGACTAAAGTTGAGTAGAATGAGGAACGACCTTCGTACTCAAGGGGCATGAGATTTTCAACTTATGATTTGTCAATCATATAACTCATATTTGTCTCACTTTAACCTTAATCACCTCAAGATGCTTATGATAGGGGCAATGAGAGCTCAAAGCTAGTAAGTACCATAATTTTTGGAAGCACTTTATGGAACTTGAAATCCCTGCTTCCCTCTATTAAGGGCCTTTCTTTTTTACTTTTTGTTGAGTGTCCATCTTCTATCTTTATTCACCAATTAAGAGAGTATAGTTGTCATTCTTAGTTCAATGTGCATTGTCCCAAAACTTGTTGATTGATTCATAATTATGGTATTGCTTGTTCTTAAATTATTTGTATCTAGTCACCCTTATGAACTTTGAAGGTGTCCTATGCATTTTTGTTTTGCTGTTCCATGAAGGACAAGCTGATTACCACTCTTGCTATGTTTTCTATATGTGAAACAAACAAATGTCTTTCAATGCATTATTATTCATGATCTTTTGTTTATGTTACCTTTTCATGTTGCAACATAGTTGGTTTGTCTTATTGTTAGAACTATGTATTTCATGCTTATGTTAGAGTACTTTGATTCGAGCTATCAATGCTTTACAATACCTTAATCAAGATTGTGATGGTGCATGTCACCTTAAAAATTATTCTTTTTATCACTTACCTACTCGAGGACGAGCATGATTTAATCTTGTGGATGCTTGATACGTCGTAAATGTATCTTTTATTTTCGAAGCTCCGTGCTTGTTTTGTATCAACTATCTTATGTTTTGTCTACACTTTGAGGCATTTTATTATACATTTTCTGGAACTAACCTATTGACAAGATGCTGCAGTGTCGGTTCCTTTTTTCTGCTGTTTTTGGTTTTAGAAAATCTAGTAAGGAAATATTCTCGGAATTGGACGGGACAAAAGCGGAAGTCAATATTTTACCGTAAAGAAGACAGAGTCCACACCACCCCATGGCGCAGGCCCACCCTAGGCCGAGCCAGGGCATGGTGTGGGCTCCATGGCCCTCAACCGATCTTGCCCCTTCGCCTATATAAACACCCCGAGGAGAAAACCCTAAGTACCCGATCTGAAATCCACAAAAATTTCGTAGCCGCCGCCACCATCGTCCCTAGATCGGGAGCGATCTGAAGCTCTTCCCGGAACCCTGCCGGAGAGGGGAGATCACCCTGGAGGCCTTCTTCATCACCATGCCAGCTTCCGGAGTGATGCGTGAGTAGTTCATCCTTGGACTATGGGTCCATAGCAGTAGCTAGATGGTCGTTTCTTCTCTTTTGTGCTATCATGTTTAGATCTTGTGAGTTGCCTATCATGATCAAGATCATCTATTTGTAATCCTATATGTTGTGTTTGTTGGGATCCGATGGATATTGAGTACTACGTCAAGATTGATTATTGATTCTATCATGTCTATGTTATTTGTGATCTTGCATGCTCTCTGTTGCTAGTGGTTACTCTTGCCAAGTAGTTGCTTGTGAATCCAAGAGGAAGTATTTATGCTAGATAGTAGGTTCATGTCTCTAGTAATCTAGAGGAGTGAAAATAACCTCTAATATAGTAGATGTGCTGTTGCTACTAGGGAGAAAACAACAATCCTTTGTCCAAGGGCAATTGTATTATTTACTTTACACACTTTAATTAATGCGATTATCTGTTGCTTGCAACTTAATACTGGAAGGGGTTCGGATGATAACCTGAAGGAGGATTATTAGTGTTAGATGCAATTGGATTATGGTCTATGTATTATGTTGTAATGCCCAAACGAATCTCATAGAAATCATCATGACATGTACATGCATTATTATGCATTCTCAATTTGTCAATTGCCCAACTGTAATTTGTTCACCCAACATGCTATTTATCTTATGGAGAAACACCTCTAGTGAACTATGGACCGTGGTCCATTCCTTCCCACTGATATTCAATCTACCGCCTACTATTTACTTTCTTCCACTTTATATGTTTAATCCTTTGTTTTCAGCAAACCGGTGAGCTTAACAACCTCACTGTAAGTTGGGGAAAAGTATTGTGGTTGTGTTTTGGAGGTTCCACGTTGCTAGCCACACCTTGGAAGCTATTTCTCCTACTGGTTTGATAACCTTGGTTTCATAACTGAGGGAAAACTTGCGGCTATGCTCATCATACCTTCCTCTTGGGGTTTCCCAATGGGATCTACAGTAACCGAGCCGCATCATCCGTGCTTACTCACTATCTCTTTGACATATATTTTAACTAATTTCTCGGCATTATCCTTCTGGTTTACAGGAATAAAATGTGCACTTTTGGTGAATCTGTCCACAATCACCCATATCATATCCTTCCTCTTCGGTGTCATGGGTAATCCTGCCATAAAGTCCATACCAATTTCTTCCCACTTCCATTCTAGAATTTCCAAAGGTTGTAATGGTCCTGCTAGACTTTGATGTTCTTCTTTTACCCTTTGACAAGTATGGCACTCAGACACATATTTTGCAATGTCCCTCTTCATGTTATTCCACCCAAACAATTCCTTAAGATCCATGTACATCTTTGTACATCCTGGATGTATAGAATATGGTGTTTCATGTGCTTCTCGGAGTATTATGTCCCGAATCTCTGGTACATCTGGTACACAAAGATGATTTTGAAACCATAAAGTTCCATAGTCCCCAAGTTGAAAAGCTGATGTTTGACCTTGAGAAATTCTTTGAAGTTCTTCAGCAATAAAAGGATCTTCTTCTTGGTGTCTAAAAATCTCATTCCGAAGATCACTACTCCGTTCTTCAACTACTCTCATGGTAGCTAATCCTCCAAGAGCTTTTGTATTTATAAATTGTATTTCCAATCTTTCTAGATCCATTTGCAATTCCTTCGGTAGTTCTTTGTTAAGAGGTTGAGTATATGTGCTCTTCCTACTTAAAGCATCTTCTACAACATTGGCTTTTCCAGGAGTTTAGTTGATCGTTAGATCATAATCTTTGATAAACTCAAGCCAACGCTTCTACGTCATATTCAATTGCTTTTGGGTGAAGAAATATTTGAGACATTTATGATCAGTGTATAACTCACACCTTGCTCCATAGAGAAAATGTCTCCATCCCTTCAAAGAAAAGACTACTGCTGCTAACTCCAAATCATGAGTTCGATAATTAACTTATGTGGTTTCAGCTGTCTCGATCCATAAGAAATAACCTTACGATCTTGCGTTAACACACATCCTAATCCTTCCTTGGATGCATCACAATATATTGTGTAATCTGTCGTCGGATTGTCGACAAGTACGCCATAGGGGGTCCTAACGGTGTTGAGAAGATGGGATGTGAGACGTCGGATGTTCCAGCAGCGGTGAGCACAAGTTTACCCAACTGCGGTGATCGGATCCTACTCCTGCTCGCAACCCAGTAATATATCGGCGTAAGCCGGATGTTACAGCGGATTACAATAGAGGTTCGCCTGTGCGATTTGTGATTGTGGTTATTGCTATGGGTGTTCCCTAAAGGCTCCCATAGGGCTGGTTTATATAGTCACCAAGACCTAGGGTTACATGAGAGACCTATCCGGCTACATTACAGAGTCGGTAACTAGATACATCTTGGACTACAGGTAATACTACATGCATAAGTCGGTAACTCTTCTGGGCCTTGTCGTAGCCGGAACTGGCTCCTCCTTTTCTCTGACTGGGCCGCCGGTGAAGCAAAGCTCTAACCCGTTGGTGGGCCACCCTAGTTAGCGAGTCCTATGAGTATAGCTAGAAAGTATATCCCCAACAGTAGCCACCGGAAGTCTCCAAGATCCAAAGTCGGATAAATCATCTAGCTTGATGGTTTCTTCGTCTTCAGAATCTTGAAGGGTTCCTGAAAACTTCTTTCAATAGTGTAGGATTCTGAGTCCATTGAGTCGAATATGTTTTTTCTGACTTCTAGTCTTTTTCTTTGCTCAGTTTGAAATATGAGCCAGATTTTACAGCGGCGTGCGGGCTGACAACTTTTCAGACCAGGTCCTGTCACTGACAGGAGTCCCGTCAACACGACCGTTGGTAGGCCCGTTCCCTACGGAACAGAGCATAATTTTAATGCTCACGCGAGAATCGAGGGGGTGGAGGAGTCATGAGGAAGCCACCTCCCTCTCTCCTATACGCATGGCGTAAATCGCGTGACTGATGCACGAATCTTGGCGTAGAGGCAAATAAAAGAGAGGAGAAACGCTTCTCTCCCAGATTCATCTCTCCACCGTTCTCACTTATTGCATCCTTGTACTCCTCAAGCCCTCCGTAGCCACTCTCATCTACACGCCACCAGAAATTCTCCTTCCCCCACCAATCCTTCATCTTCCTAGAGCGATGGCTTCTTCATCTGGCTCTAGAGCGGCAGCGGACAAAAGGACGTTGTGGGGCCTCTGGGTCCCAAGACCCATGGACGACACCGAGCTCTAGTCATGGAGGACGAGGGATACATCATCGCCGGCGCTTGGCAGAGCGCCTCAAGACACGCCACTCCTACCCCGCGTGACGGTGAGCGGGTCCTGTTCAGAACACACATCGACCGTGGCCTCAGCCTGCCACCGTCGGAATTCTTCATCGAGGTCCTTAAATACTATGATGTGCACCTCTATAATCTTCCTCCCAACTCCCTGCTAGAGCTTAGCACTCATGCAGCTTTGTGCGAGGGGTTTCTTGGTATTAGGCCAAGTCTCACCCTTTTCCGGTACTATTATGGTACCCGGAAGAATTCCATCAGTGCTGGTGTTCCATACACCACTGGCACTCTTAGAATAGTCCTTAGGATAAACTGAGTTTATCCTATGATTAACGCTAGTGAATCTGTTAAACGCTGGGCCAGAACTTTCTTCTACCACAAGGATATTCCAGCTCCTGGAAAGGAAGAAGGTCTTCTAGCCTTCGTCGACGGTGCCGCTCCCCACCAAGAATCATGGGACACGGAGGCGTGGGAACTATCGGATATCTTGATCCTCGCCAAGAGGAGGATTGAGTTTCTAATGAAGCACAAGGGCCTCCGCGGATTTGACCCGATCCACTGCTGGCTGGATTGTTGGATCCAGCCTCTGCAGCATCACGGAGATCGCCTCATGCACACATTTACAAGCGACAAGAAAGACATCCTACGGTTCAGCCGACATCGTATTCCGATGAAGGATTACAAGACCCTCATGCAGTATTTGATCAAGGAAAGAGTGGAAAGAAAAGTTACGAATGTCTCCCTGAAGATGTTCACGTCTAACCGTCCTCTGACTTCGGTAAATATTTCGAGTCTGCATTCGCGTTTTGTCGTTCTTTTCTGTTTCTTTCTTCGACTCTATTTTCATAGATGCTTCTTTACTTTGCCAGCTCGAGAAACTACCCGAGTCTGAGCTATCTTCACTAGTGGGCTATCTCTCAGACGATCCGGAGGCGACGGAGGATAACGAGGTGCAAGAAGTTCCTGCCTCCGCTTCCATGAAGCGCAATGCGAAGGAAGTTGTTATCACTACTGGTAGCCAAATGCTTCCAGTAGTTAAAAAGTAAGCACCCTGTCTTTATTTTCAGTACTTTGTACATTTCTTTCTTTCCAAAGCACACCTGCTATTTGGATTTGCATGCCTTAGAGCTACAACAGTTTTGAATAGTAAAGTGAGGCCAGACAATAAGCCAGGAAAGCCACTGCGTCAGCAGAAGCTTGTCATCTCCCCAGCAATGTTGCCGCCGACTCCAACTAGTACCCCATCATCAACACCAGAGGTTTCCGCCTCTCCTGATGCCGATAACATCTCGAAATCCCTGGTCACCGTTGGTGGCCAGGCAACTAACAAGTGTGAACCCGTCAAGGGTAATGATCCCATGGTACTAGCTACATGTCAGTTGGATAAAGTGGCCAGCTCTGCTGCCTCTGGCCTAAAACGAAAGAAGAAAAGGAGGAGATCCTCAAAATGGCTCAGTCTCGTCTTGGAAAGCAAACCCTCACTCCAGAGGCAGCGAGCCAGGAGATGGAGGACGTGAAGCTGGTCAGCCTCCTGGACCAAATTTTAGTTAGAGACACGAAAATAGAGTCTGGCGAACTCCCAGTGATGGATGTTCCCTCCTCTCCCTTGCCGAGAAAGTGTTTCACAACACTAAACTCGGATTTGAGAATTTTCACCTGGAACACATTGAAAGTTTCCAATTCTTATTTGCAGTGTTTTATTATCATATCCTCTAGCCCCCAAGCATAAAGTCGGATAACCATTGTTGAATCCGAGTTGATGCTTATAGGATGCAAAAGAACGATGTAGTGTAACCCCCAAGGATCATGCTGTATTTTTACTTAGTTAAATTTGCAGCCTGAGTCTTAGTAGTCGTCTGACAGTATTCCGTCTCTAAACTTACAGAAAATTGCATCTTCCAACCAGGAATTGCTCAAGAATATATGCAATAAACGCAAGGAAATCAAAGCCCTGTGCCTTGAGAATTCAAAGTTGAAAGTTGAAAAAGATGAAGCAGAAGGCAAACTTTTCCGACTCCCTCTTTGTCACTTTAGTTATTGTCATAGTCAAACTTCCTTTGTCTGACTGATATTCTTCCCTTTGCACAATTGTTGTGTGAATCCAGCAAGATGGTGGAGCCATCCAAGAACTTCAAGGTCTTGGAGATGTAGAATGCTGAGCGCCGGGAAAATCTTGAGAAGCTTACTATTGAGTTGGATAAATCCATAGCCGCTGTCCTAGAGTGAAGCAACCATGAGACCGTGAGGCTTGAGAAGCTGATAGCCCTCCGATATAAACAATTGGATGATCTCAAGAAGGACTTCGATAGCCAAAGGGATCTATCCTAGGCCACAAAGAGTAAACTGAATAGCCTCCATGAGGAGCGTGCTCAGTGGAATCATTCTGTCTAGGTAATATTTCCGACTTTCTTTATTCGATTGATTTTTCGACTTTCTCTTGAGTCAAAATTTGACTTTTGGTTCTTTCCTAGCCCCTCTGGACCTTTTCGACTCTCCTACCTCGGAACCTCGCCTCGAGCGCATAAAGCTCGTCGGAGATATTTTGTTTGACTTCTGCCATACTCTTGAAGAGGCTGGCGATTCGGTCAAACTTTCCGACTTGTATAAGATGTCAGTGAAAGAGGTGAGGGACACGGCTAAGGATATTACGAAGCTTATCAAAGACGGGAAGATCTCCTACGCTCGGACCACTGCATAGACCGCCCTTACCATGGTGATGAGCCACCATAGTGATATGGAAATCTGGAACGTCACCAAGGGTGTCGCCGATGAGGACGATGAGGGTAACCCGCAGAACATCAAGGTTATCCAAGATTCCTGCGTAGGTTACGCTTGTCATGTGGCGGAGATGACCAATTACACGACGCCATTCTTAGAATCCATCGATGTGCCTCCCTCGCCACAAGAGCCAGCAGACAGCCTCACTGAAGCAGCTTCCGAATCCGAGGTCCAGGGAGACGACGTTGTCGACTCCAGCGCTCCATGATCTTCATCACGACCTCCTGATTCTGCAACATAAATATTTTATAATGGATTATTCTGAACTTGGGCATGTAAATATGGAAACAATATTTTGATTGTGCTGGTCTGTAAGAACTAATGCTTTTACTATCGTATCACTTCTGTTTCTATATATTTTATGTGTGTACTTGAAAATTTCTAAAGCAATATTTTTTATGCTTATACTTGTCGTTTTATCTGGCTCTCTGCGTCATCCCTTTCATGATCCATCCAACCTTTAGCATGGAAACTTTGCCGAGCAATGGAGCTCAATTTCTAAACCAGTTTAAACTCAGGAACATAGGCGCCTTCCAGTACCAACAATTCATTACTCGGAAGATACACGCATCTAAGCAATCAGATAAAAAACCAAAGTACAAATATTAAATTGAATTTTTTACCCTAGGGTAACATTTTTTAGATATTGAAAAATCATAACCTGAACGAACATGAGCATAAAGTACATTCAAGCATTCTGGGATTTTTGAAAATGACATACTCTTTTGGAAATAAGATGGCCAAAAACTTCTCAAAGATAATACATGAGGAAACCAATACATTATTTTACTTTGAATATGTACATATATGATTACAAGGAAATATAACTAAGAATATAAGGGACATAGGTGTGCAATATTCCATGGACGGTCTATCTCATCCGGGTCTGTACTACCGCCAGCTCTCTTTCTCTTCCGGGTATCTGCTCTTTTCTTGACTGGTCTCATATCGGTTAAATAATACGATCCATTATGCAGAACTCTAATGATTATAAAATGTCCTTCCTAATTGGGGAAAGTTTGTACTTTCTTTTTTGCACAAGTCGAACAACCAAATCGCCCTTCCTAAAAGAACGTTTCTGTACTCTCTGACTATGATACTTACGCAACTTCTGCTGATAGGATGTAGATCTCTGCTCAACAACGACATAAACTTCTTCGATTATATCGAGACCATCTTGTAGAGAAACTTCTGCATCTGCTTCGATATACGCTTTGACTCTAGGAGACTGATGAATTAAATCACTTGGAAGAACTACTTCTGCACCGTAGACCAAGAAGAAAGGAGTGTATCCGGTTGATCTATTAGGAGTTGTACGTAAGCTCCATATCACAGACGATAATTATTCCGTCCAAGCCCCCGCGGCACGACGAAGTGGTGCCTCGAGATGAGGTCGGAGTCCTTTCATAATAAGACCGTTAGTTCTTTCAACTTGTCCATTAGCTTGTGGATGCGCCACTGATGCTATATCGAGCCGGATGCCTTGTTCTTTGCAGAATTTGGCAATTTCTCCCATGGAAAAATTGCTCCCGTTATCAGTAATTATACTATGCGGATATCCGAATGGGATGATCACATCCTCGACGAAATTCTGGCTGTGGATCCATCACAACTTGTTACGGGTTTAGCCTCAATCTACTTTATAAATTTATCCACCATCACTAGGAGGTGAGTAAATCCACATTTTGCCGTGCGACACGACCCTACCATATCAAGCCCCCAGACCGCAAATGTTCATGTAATAGGGATTGTTCGCAACTGATCAGCCGGAACATGTGCCTGACAGGCATACTTTTGGCAGCCTTTGCATGTTTTGACCAGTTTATCGGCATCTTTGTTAGCTGTAAGCCAAAAGAATCCATTTCTAAAAGATTTTTCCACTAAGGATCTGGCTGCAGCATGGTGACCACACTCCCCTTCGTGGATTTCTCGTAAGATTTTCACTCCTTCTGGAGAAATACATCACTAAAAAATCCCAGAAACACTCCGCTTATAGAGCTCACCATTTATTATGGTGTAAGATTTCGCTCGTCGGACGATCTGCCGGCTTTGGACTTTGTCTTCGGGTAATTTTCTGTCTATCAGGAAATCTAGATAGGGTTTTCTCTAGATGGGAATTACAGCCAAAATTGCTATTAAAGGTGAGTCGGATTTCGTCGGATAGTCCTCATCAACTCCGGTTAGGGAGGGGACCCTTAAATGCTCTAAAAAAGCGCCATTCGGTACTTGTTTCCGCGTAGAGCCTATCCTTGATAGAGCATCTGCTTCCTCATTTTCTGCTCGAGGGATGTGTTGAACTTCAAGACCCTCGAACGATTTAGATAATTCATCCACGACAGCTTTGTAGGCTGCATGTGATTGTTTGCATTGCAGATGTCGGATACTTGATGAGCAAATAAATCCGAGTCTCAGTAACACATGAGTCTTGTTACACCAATGTTTTTGGCCATACATATCCCATGTAACAATGCCTCATACTCGGCAAAATTATTGGTCACCGTGAAGTGTATTTGTAACACATAGAATAGCCAACACGCCAGCCCCGAGCCTCCTCGTGATTTTGATCCGTCAAAATGAAGGATCCAAAATTCCAAGTCTGGAGGACTTGTATTTTCTGCTGTCTCTATCCAATCAATAATGAAATATGCAAGTATTTCGGACTTGATTGCTGTACGCGGCTTGTACTCAATGTCGAAAGCTGCAAGCTCTATTCCCCACTTTGCGACGTGTCCTGTGGCGTCATGATTATTTATTATATCTCGCAGGGGAGCAATACTCACCACAGTGATCTTGTGCTCTTGAAAGTAGTGGCATAGCTTTTGGATGCGAAGAACACTCCATAGGCCATCTTTTGATGATGTGGATACCGTTGTTTTGACTCTATCAGAACCTCACTCAGGTAATAAGTTGGACGCTGCACCTTATGCTCGTGGCCTTCTTCCTCGCGCTCTACTACTGTTACCACACTTATGACCTTGTTGGTCGTTGCAATGTAGAGTAACATAGGCTCCCGAGGTTCTGGCGCCGAGAGAACTAGTGGGTTTGAAAGTAGGTCTTTAAAACTTTGTAGGGAAGTATCGGCTTCCAGGGTCTAGACAAATTTGTCGGTTTTCTTTAAGAGTTTGTATAAAGGTGCGGCTCTTTCTCTGATCCGACTGACGAACCGGCTCACTACTGCGATGCAACCAGTGAGACGTTGCACGTCCTTCAGGCGAGTCGGCCTGGTGATGTTGAGTATAGCCTTGATTTTGTCCCGGTTCACTTCTATGCCTCGCTTAGAGATGATAAACCCTAACAATTTTCCTGCTGGAATTCCAAAGAAACACTTCTTCAGATTTAGCATCATGTTGAATTTCTGTAGGCTAGCAAATGTTTCCTCCAAGTCAGAAATTAATTTTTCCTTATTTTTGGACATAACTGCTATGTCATGTACGTATACATGGACGTTGCGTCCGATTTGATTGTTGAGACAATGTTGCATAGTATGTTGGTATGTTGCTCATTCGTTCTTTAAGCCAAAAGGCATAGTTTTGTAGCAGAAGGTTCCGAAAGGAGTGACGAAAGACGTCTTAATTTGATCCGACTCTTTCGTCGGTATTTGGTGATATCCGGAATATGCGTTGAGAAAACAGAGTAATTCTGACCCTACCGTTGAATCGATAACTTGATCGATTCTTGGCAAAGGGAACGGGTCTGTTGGGCATGCCTTGTTCAAAGCGGTATATTCAACACACATCCTTAAATCAATAGTGTCCTTTTTAGGGACGAGTACAGGATTTGCCACCCAATCTGTGTGGATGACCTCTGTTATGAATACGGCTAATTATACTTGGGCTAATTCCTTGGCTATTGCGGTTTTCATCACCAAACCATCTTAAAGACTGTTTGACAGGTTTAGCGTCAGGGTACACATTAAGAGAGTGCTCGGGAAGTTCCCTAGGTACTCCGGTCATGTCAGAAGGTTGACATGCGAAGATATCACTATTAGCTTTGAGGAACTCGATGAGCACACTTTCCTATGCGAGGTCTAAGCCTACTCCTATGTTCATCCTCTTGGAGGGATCATCTTCCTTCAGCGATGTTTTCTTCGTCTCTTCCGACGCCTTGAATTGTATGCTTGGCTTCAGCACGTCGTTCTTCATAGCGGGCATCTCGGACGGGTTGGTTGTATTCTTGATCTCCTGGTACTCCTGGGCGTGTAGCACGGCTTCGGTAAAGGCAGCAGATCCTTCGTCACACTCTCGCGCTTTCCTTGGATTTCCCCGGATGGTGATGACGCTCTTTGGAACTGGAAGTTTTATAATATTATAAATGTAACAGGGACGAGCCATGAACGCCTAGTAAGCCGGATGCCCGAAGATGGCATGGTAAGCACTTTTGAACAGTACCACCTCAAAGGAGAGTGGCTCGGTCCGGTAATTTTCTCGGGTTCCGAATGTCACGTCCAACGTAATCTCACCTAGAAATCCTCCTGTCTCCCTGGTACAATGCCATGGAAAGTTACAGTGCTGTAACTCAACTGGCTCTCGTGGATCTTCATGCGGTGGAGCATTTTGATGTAGAGGATGTTAATGCTGCTTCCATCGTCCATGAGAGTTTCAGAGAACTCATAGCCATCAATAAGAGGATTGACGACCAGAGGATATTTTCCCCGATGATGTGTTTTCCTCGGGTGATCTGAGCGATCAAAGGTGATGGTTACATCCGACCAATCCAGAAATTGTGGAAAAACCGGAACCGTGGAATTGAGCTCACGAAGAACCGCCTTCTTTTCCTTCGCCGGTTGAGATCCAAGGAAGTAGACGTATGCGTATTTCTTAGTCGGAAAATCCTTCTGTCCGTCCGACTTGGGCTGTGCGGCATCCGCTTCTTCCATGTCAGAATCTTCCTTGGGCTCCTTGCCTTTCTCGGAATTTTTCTTTACTTTTCGTTGTTTGGCCCTGTAACCAGCGGATTTGTCTTTCTTGATGTCGTCATTCAAACGACACTCGACATTTGTGTGGGTAGATCCTCTGTTACTATCCAAGTGGTAGACACAGGGATTGTTGGCAATGTCAGCCCAGATATAGGTTCTTCCAGGTTGTTGATCTCCTGTGCCGTGGATTCAGGAAGTTCTGCGGCCTTGACGCCGGCTGCCTCCGCGCCCTCCTCGTCCTCTGGATCCGAACGTTGCATTAACAACTGTGTTTTCCGGAGGCGGTTTATCTTCCGAGGTGTTCTTGTGCTTCTGAGCTTGTTGTTTTGGTTGTTTGGCCACAATGCGATTGGCCAGAATATTTAGCAGCCCTTTCGAATCATCATCGGCATCATCATATTTGCTTGCCCCCACTATCATTTCTCCCAAATCTGTGACGTGGTCACACTTCAATCTGTGACACAAAAGTCCGACCGGGAGACATGCGATGAAGGCTTCAATCGCAGTTTGCTTGTTTACTCCTTCACATGAGTTCTTCGTGTCAATCCAGCGTCCGAGGTAATCTCGGCAAGTTTCTCCTGGTCTTTGGGTGCAATTCTGCAAGTCTCCGACTATGCAGGGCCTCCTGTATGTTCCCTCGAAGTTTGAAAATAACGCACTTTGCATATCATACCACTTATGAATTGAATTTTCTGGCAGTTCATGAAGCATGATCGAGCCGTCTTCCTTAGCATAAGCGGGAGATATCGGACTGCGACCAGGCTGTTTCCTCCTTTGGCTATGCAGCAGGCCTGGAAAAAATCCTGGAGCCAGGTATCTGGCCGAGCCACGCTGTCGTAGGGCTGGATGTGTCTGGCAATACCAACATCAACCGGAAATTTTGTCTGACGGATGCGTTGGCCAAAGCACTTGAGTCCCACATACACGTCTTCTTCCTCATACCGCCACGCATCTATGTTTGACTCAGTGCGGTGGCGAGCGTCGTTTGGCGAGAGAGATCTATGCCTTGAAGCCTCACGTTTCTGCGCGACGGAGTCGGATTTCTGCTTCTCCTCTCACCATTGCTGCCTCTGCCCCTGCGGCTTCCATGGCTACGACGGGATCCTTCATGGTCGCTACCTGGGGGTGACGGTGGCCCTGGTGGATTGTTTCCAGCTGGGTTACGCGGTGGTGGTGGTGGAGCCTCATTATTCTGACTCTGATGCTGATTTCTTTGGGCTCCGTCCCTACTTGATTCAGGGCGATGCGGATCATCTCTTCGTCTGGCGTTACCAGCTGGATGGCTTGATGTTGGCATTCTTAGCCGATCTTGCTCTCGCTGGCGGCAGACTTTCGGGTCTTCTCTATGGTGGTTATTTTGCCGACGATGGCCCTGATGGGGAACCATTGCCTTAATGGCGTCTTCGGACGTATCCGGAATAGCTCTTGCCCAATCACTTGCGGGCCTACGAGAGTGGCCGTATGAGCCAGTCCTTGAAATCTATTCTTCTCCCTGGGGACGATAGCGTTGATCCGTATCCCCGCGGGGTCTTTCGTCAGCTCTTTGATCGGCGCCAGTGTGGCAAAATTCCGACTTTGACGCCAGCTTGCCACTGAATGACACGGCCATTTTCTGCTGCTTCAATCCTTTATCTAGCAACGCAACATATTTCCAGACCTTCTCTGGAGACGAATTATTGGCGAGGATAGCTCGAGCTGCTGCAGCGTTTTCCAATGGCCTGCTGTAGACTCGGATTTTCTCTCCAGTTTTTCCATCGAATAGATCTCTGTGGATATCCGGGTTCATATTGGCAAGAACCGGACCTCCTTTTGTCTTGTTTGGTAGTCGCTTGAAATCTGACTGATATTTGGCAGGATCAATGTCTAGCTACTATTTAAGCTCGACGATGCGCGCGGCCTCTTCGAGTAAAAACAAGCGGTGCTTTTCCAGGTCCTCAGCCCTTTTCTCCAGCGCATCTGAAGTAAGATCCGAAGCCGTTGGGATTGCAATTGTGAGAGCATCTCTATAAATTTCACTTGCACCCTTGGTGATGACGTATCCATCCACAGGAGGATCGACCGACATGGTATTAATCGTATCTCCTTCCTGATTCTCCATCTTGATCTCTTCATCAACTTTTTGTTTGTTGGTTTCTTTGACGTCCGGCTTCGCCGGTGTCGGATTCTTGTTCTTCTTCTTCTTCTTCTTCTTTGACCGCCCAGTAGCCTTGATGTGCCTACCGGTGGAAAAGATGGCTTTCGGTCTGGTACCGGGGGATAAACTTCTGTCGGTACCTTTCGTAGTGGTTGGCTTGTGGACCTCGGGCGAATCTCCGGTATCCTGTCATCCTGCGAGGTGTAGCTTTCATCCATGCTATCATTTGGACTAGGGGGATTTTCTGGCTCACCTTGCGTTGGTTTGGAGGCGTGTTCTTCTTCATACTCCTCCATGTCCTTCTCTAAGTCTGGAAGTTCCTGTGGTGTTATTGACTCCTGAGGGGAGCTAGTAAAGTCGACGTTTTCTTCGTTTGTGTCGAGAACTGAATCGCTGCCAGCTCCAGCATCGACAGAGTTGGATCCAGAGCTTATGTGGTACACAAAACAGTGCTTTTTCTTGTTCATGTTCTTGAGGTAGTGGCACAACTGGGTTTCCGCCTCCTCCATCTCAAAGCTTTCCTTGATACCAGCGATTGCCTTGTAATCGATGTAGGGGCGTTTCATCATCTTCTTTATCTTGTTCCTTTAGATTACTTTTTCTGCTACGACATCGCAAGGCCGGATCCATAGCGGATATATTCCTCGTCCGTGTATCTGATCTCAACTAGGAGATCAGATCCGGATTTTTCCTCCGCCGCTTCTTCCACTACAGGAGTGGGCTGGGTGGGTTCTATTTTTTCGGGATCTTGAACTCTTCCGCCTCTGCAAACAGAGCAGATCCGGATTTCTCTTCTGCCATGGTCATCACCTCAAGGGTGGGTTGGGCGGGTTCAGCGAAACCGATATAAATATCGATCTCGCCAATGTACATGATCGTGTAGGTTGTCACGGTTTTGATAGACGGAATCTAGGTCTCGTCGAGTAGAATGAGAGGGACATCACTGGCATAGACTATGCGACCCATGGCGATTGTTTTGCCGATTCCTGCACGCGCAGATTCCGCCTAGAACGAGGCTCCAAAAGTCACCCGCCCCACGGTGGGCGCCAATTGTCGTCGGATTATCGACAAGTACGCCATAGGGGGTCCTAACAGAGTTGATAAGATGGGGTGTGAGATGTCGGATGTTCCAGGAGCGGCGAGCACAAGTTTACCCAGGTTCAAATCCGACTGCGGTGATCGGATCCAACTCCTGCTAGCAACCTAGTAATATGTCGGTGTAAGCCGGATGTTACAGCGGATTACAAGAGAGGTTCTTCTGTGCGAGTTGTGATTGTGGTTATTTCTATGGTTGTGACCTAGAGGCTCCCATAGGGCTGGTTTATATAGTCACCAGGACCTAGGGTTACAGGAGAGACCTATCCGCCTATGTTACAGAGTCGGTAACTACATATAGCTTGGACTACAAGTAATACTACATGCCTAAGTCGGTACTCTTCTGGGCCTTGTCGTAGCCGGAACTGGCCCCTCCTCTTTTTCTGACTAGGCCACCCATGAAGCAAAGCTCTAACCCGTTGGTGGGCCACCCTGGTCAGCGAGTCCTGTGGGTATACCCGAAAAGTATATCCCCAACATAATCCTTTCCTATTTCAGGAACTGCTAAGATTGGTGATGTGGTTAATCTGGTTTTCAACTCCTAAAAACTTGCCTCACACTTGTCATCCCATATAAATGTTGTATTCTTTCTTAGCAATTTGGTCATTGGTCCATCTATCTTGGAAAAACCTTTAATGAATCTTCGATAGTAACCTGCCATGCCTAAGAAACCTCTTATTTTCTTCACATTAGTTGGTGCATTCCATTCCAACACCGATTGAACTTTAGATGGATTTACTGCAATTCCATGTTTAATGATCACATGACCAATAAATTCTACTTTGTCTAACAAAAAATCACACTTGCTAATTATCATATAGCTTATGTACTCTTAAGTTTGCAATGCTATTGTCAAATGATCCACATGCTCCTCTTTATCCTTAGAGTAGATCAAAATATCATCAATGAACACTATAAAAAACTTGTCCACATAAGGTGAATATTTTGTTCATCAAATTCATGAATATTGCTGGTGCATTGTTCAAACCAAAATGTACAACGAGATACTCATGATGACCATATCTTGACACAAATGTTGTTTTTGGAACATCTTCAGGTTTGATTTTTATCTGATGGTATCCTGATCTTAGATCAATCTTGGAAAATGCTCTAGCTCCTTTGACTTGATAAAATAGATCTTGAATTCTTGGAAATGGGTATTTGTTCTTGATGGTAATGTTGTTTAGATTTCTGTAATCACCACACATTTGTCTTCCTCCATCTCTCTTATCCACAAAAATTACTGGAGTTCCCCACGAGGATACACTTTCCTGAATAAATCCTTTCCTGGCTAACTCATAAAATTGCTCCTTAAGCTCTTTCATATCTTTATGACCCATTTTATATGGAGCTTGGGATATTGGTGCTATACCAGGTATCAGATTGATCATGAACTCTATTTCCCGATCTGGTGGCATTCCTAGTAATTCTGCTGGAAACACATCTTGAAATTCATTTACCACTACAATATCTGTCAACTTAACCTCCTTCATGGAGTTTAATTGAAGATCTACCATGACATGACTATGTTTGTCAGCCTGATATACTATTCTTGCTCCAATGGAAGATTTAACTGAAATTGTTTTGTCCTCACAATTTATCTGGGCTCCATGTTCTGTCATCCAATCCATACCCAACACTACTGCAATTCCCTTCAATGGAATCACATATAGGTCCGCAAAATATGTACAACCATAGATCGATATAACTTGATCTTGTTTAATGTGGCGTACAACTACATTTCTCCCGACCGTTACTACGGTCATTGGGTTGGCTAACGGTGCCCTTCTAATCCCAAATTTATCACATAATTGTTCAGATATGAAGGAAGTAGTTGCACCCGTATCAAATAAAACTTTTCTAGGATTGGTAAGAATGTTGAGCATACCTATCACTATGTGCTCGGAGTTATCCACCTCCTCCAAGGTTGCACAGTTCAACATAACAGTAGGCGTGCTCCTCTTGCCATTATTATTCTTGTTAACAGTTCCTCCTCTGTTAGGCTGTCCGCTGACTCCACTTGCTTGTCCTCCACCTTTTGTAGGCTAACCACCTTATGGTTTACTTGGGCATTCTATATTTTTATGACCCTTCTGACCACATCCGTAACAAATAATGACTCGTTTCTTGCAATCCTTACTAATGTGCCCTGGAAGTTTGCAATTGTGACATACGACATTTCTTCCAGTTGGATTTGCATTTCGATTGTGATTGTTGTTGTTGCTATTGAAGGGTCTATTCCTTGGTTTGAATTCTAATTTGGTCTTAGGCTTACTTGCCTGAATTCTCTTTTTTTCCTTCTTCGCCCTCTTCCTTCGATCCTCTTAACATTCTTGTAATCATCTTCAAAAGTTATGGCTGCATCAAGTAACTGCTGAAAAGTCTGTTTATTGGCAAGCCTCAACTACATCTTCAAGAATGGATTTAAACCACGTAGAAAATGTTTATTCCTCTTTTCCTCAGTGTTCACTTCATCCTTAGCATAATGAGATATTTGACTGAACTCCCGGATGTACTTCATGACACTGGTATATCCTTGCCGAAGTTCCTCAAACTATCTATGCTTCAACTCCATTACACTCTCTAGAACATGGTATTCATGGAATCTCTGCTTGAACTCCTCCCAGTTACACTCCCTTCCTGGAAGTTGCATTGCTAACTGTTTCTTCCACTAGGATGCTGCAGGTCCAGTCAAAAGATGGGTTTCATACCTCAACTTTTCTTCATCATTGCAACCTATAGTCCTCAGCTTTCTCTTTGTATTTGCCAACCAATCTTCGACATCCATTGGTTCTAGAGATGATGCAAAAGGTAACGGTATGGCATTATGAAAGTCATAAAGACTCACTCCACGACCTTCAGGTTCTCTACGGTCTCCGACTCATCCTAATAACTCATCCGTGAACTTATTTTGAGTTTCTTGCATCATCTGCATACACTGTATGAAATTCTGCTCCATTAGTGGCCTCATTGGTGGTGGCGGTATTGTTCCTTGATTTCCGGCGTCTGCATCCGACTTTTCCTTTGCCTCTTTCTCCATGCCCTGCTATTCAGACTCGGTCTCTACACATGATTCCATGACCCCTAGTCCTGCAGAATAAAGCGAATACTCATAATTATATCATGCATATGTGTTCTGAGCTCAACTTCATGCACAGAACTAGTCACACAATGGAAAATAAAATCCAAATAACAACGAAATATGCATTTCACATACTATACATTACAAACAACATAATTGGTATATCGTCAGTACAAACCCATACCATATAGGTACTACAAACTCATGTGGATGCTACCCCACTTATTTAAATACAACATTCTCTCAAACACTACCATACGCAATACCTTTTACTCCTCTACTAGATTAATCTAGGTCATAAGTAGCTACAACACTCATTATACATGTCTGGAATCCAATCGTGCTTACATGAAGTCCAACCCATAGTCTATGAAACAACTGGCCTTCCAGATGGAATATACTCTGTATCTGAAGTATCATGACTTGTGTTATCACTCAGCTTGAGTGCATTCACTCCATCCAGCTCAGCTGAAAAGTTTTCAGAATCCCATTCATCACTATCACCTTCCTGCATTACCTGAGCGTCTTCCCTGGAGTAATCAACAGAATTCTCAAATCCCGTCACTTCCCAGGTGCTCTGCTGGTTATGATAGTTATCATTAAACTCTGGGTAATGTACATACTTTGGGTTTTGATAATATATTGATGACTCAAACACCCTTTCTTCAGGATCTTCCTCCTCATCCTGACTTCCTCCAAACATGTCATTCCTGCTGCTATTATTAGCATTGGACCTCACACCCATCTAGCTAGATTGTCCGACATCTCGATCAGAACCATCCACTGACATTTGAGTTCTTTGAGATCCAACTGGTGACCCCATTCTCCATTCATCAAAATTCTCAATAGAAAGTTCCGAATCAGTTTCTACTTCAGAAGCCTGTGGTACTACATACCTCATATCTAGAGTAGGATCATAGGTAGGTTCTGGTCTAGGTGAATAAGGATATGGTGTAAAAGATACTAGATCTATATGAATATCCTTAAAAATTGGGTTTGCCCTCATTACTGATTCATTCTCTAGTTGGGAAGCTAACTTCTCCCTGCGTTGAGGATTAGTTAAATGCTCCAACATATCATTTTTATCCTCCACTATGACTTGATGTGTCTTATACAAATACCCAATCATTAGTTGATACCAATCCATACACTTGGAAGCTAATTTAGGATGCTTCTTTACTAAAGTAAGATGAACCGGTACTGGCTCTGTGTCTATAGAATCATGAGGAATCACATCAAATGTGCTTCCTTCTAATTATTAGGCTTTGTGTTCCCGAATATTGGATATTGCCTCGACAACAACAACAACATGGTATGCTGCTAAGTGACTTCTTCCTTCACCCATGGGTACATCCTGATATAGACCAAGCTTTTCTGGTAGATGGATACTAACACTACTAGGAAAATGGCTATAGGTAATCAGCACATACGTGGCTCACATGGTTGAAGTGCCCCACGGATAAAACAAGCGTGGATCACCTATGGGCAGTGCCCTACTAGTAACTAGAACAACCGTGGCGCACATGACCATAGTGGGCCACAGATGTGTGTGCGCCAAGGCCCTTTTGGCCGCATGCCAAACATCCGTAGCGCACATAGGGTAGGTGCACTACGGTTGTTAGTGTCAACCGTGGCACACATGGAGGGGGTGCGCTACGCCTAAGCACATGCCCCTCTCTGCTGTGAAACGGCCAGACACATCTGTGGCGCACTATGGCATGTGCGCCACGGATGTATAAACTTAGTAGTAGGGCACCTTGCCCTAGTGCCCTACGCCTAACTATCCTGCACCAACTCCACCCCCCCGTGGATCGCCTTTTTAGGATTTGCAAAAAATAAAAGAAAATGATAAACACTTCAAAAAATTAAATCCTTTCATATTTAGGAAGGTAATGTGGTATAGCTTCTAGTAAAATTAACAAACATGAGTTTTGACTTTATTTGCAAAAAAAAGTCATGCCACGGTAAAAAGGCCGTAACTTTTGCATACGATATCGAAAAAAATCGTATAATATACCAAAATGACGAGAACGGGATTTCGCATCCGGTCGCAACATCCTTCGGTCGTTTAGCGATTTTTTAGATTTTCAAAATTCGAAAAGAGTAAAAAGTTACGGTCAAAAGACCATTTTTTTCTGCAAAAAAAAATAGAGGGCAACTTACCCGTAGCGCACCACCACCTAGTGCGCCATGGATAAGCTTGGGCGGGATTCAAATTTGAATCACCACCCCGCCCACCTACCCCTATTCCCTCCCTCTTCTCCTTTTCATTCTCCTCCCTCCTCCTTTTCCTTCTCTCTTCTCCTCCTCCTTTTCCTTCTCCCTTCTCCTCCTCCTCCTCCTCCTTTCCTTCTCCTCCTTCCCTTGCACTGACGATGGCGACGGTGGCCTTCTCCTCCTCCTTGCTTTGTCATCCTCCTCTCCTTGCAGTGACGATGGCGATGGCGGCGGCGACCTTCTCCTCCTCCTTGCAGTCACGACGGTGATGACCTCCTTCCTTGCGGCCTCCTCCTCCTTGCAGTCACGAAGAGCGACAACGAGCTCCGACGACCGCCGACGACCTCCTTCTCCTTGCGGCGACCTCCTCCCTTCTCCAGCCACACCTCCTTCTCCCTCTCTTCCTCGATGCCGGTGAGGAGTAGCACGGCCACGGCCTCCCGCACCTCCCTGCGGTGGTAGGTCGTGGCCATGGCCACCATGCTCCAGCGAGGCGACACGACGATGGTGATGCGGACCCGATTGCTTTTGCAATTCAAAACGAGGGTGTTTTTTGCATTTTTTTTTGATTTTTGAAAAAAACATCCGTGGCGCACCTGTACCCCTACCCGTGGCGCACCTGGTAGTGCGCCACGCCTATCTCGATATAACCGTGGCGCACCATGCAGTGCGCCACGGCTACGAGATAGCCGTAGCGCGAGGCCCGTGGCGCACTGCTAGTGCGCCACGGAAGGCCTTTTCAGGTGCGCCACAAATAGGCCTTTTTCTAGTAGTGTAACACAGTATTTGGCTATCATACGCCCATCGTAGTAGGTCAAAGTACTAACTAGAATACTAGTTGTACAATCAAAGACCCCTAAAATTTGTCAAAGTTGTTCAGTTAAAGTCCCCTAATAATCATCGACAGTCTCTTCCTTCCTTACCAAAGTTTGTTTTGGAAACTTTGTTGCCATTTTCACTGTATACAAAATACTTTGATTAGTAATCAATTATAATATTGCATCATAACTAAAAAATGTAGGGGTTCGTAGCATGGAAAACAAAAAATTTCTATCGCATGAACACACACAAGCCAAGATCTAATCTACGAGATCGGTGCAACGAGTATGTAGAGTACTAACCCTCCAAAGCATTTAACGAGATCAAATTATCATGGTTGATGTAGTCGTTCACTTGCCGATCTCAAGATCGCGAAGGCGATCCTTCCGGCGCCGCTTTCCGGCAGCGCTTCTGCAGACAGTCACACGTACCGTACTCGATGATGACCTTCCTCTCCCTTGTTCCAGCATGTAGTGGAGGTTGTAGATCTCCTCGCAATTCTAGCATCCCAACAACGTGGTGGTGAAACGAAGGAGTAGATCCCGCAGGGCTTCGCCTAAGCCGGAGCGAGTATGGTGTAGTAGAGAGGACCTTGGAAAATAGGGTTTAGAGGCCAAGGGGTGGAGGTGGCCGGCGGCTACGGTTTAGCTAGGCGGCGGCGGTTTAGAGGAGCTTTAGGGCGATGGTGGCTTGAGAGGGGGCAACGGCCGGCCTAGGGTTTGGGTTGTAGGGCAAGGGGGCTCCCATACCCCTCCTTTTATCGGAGGGAGATGCGGCAAGGGGGAGCGGAGTCCTCCCCCAACTCCTCTTCCTTGGACGGCCGCAAGGGAGGGAGGGAAACCTTCCTCCACTAGGTTTCCTCCTCTCCCTCCACTTGGTTTGACTTTCAATGTTGGGATTTGACTTTTCAAATTGGAGTTTGACTATTCAAATTAGAGTTTGATTATTTCCTTTCCCATTAACCAGCCAAGTGACCTAGGATATGATGCAACCATTCCACTTTGGTATGAGACATCCATGTACCCTTCCCACTCCAGATTGGTGGACCTTCTAGATGCTTCTAGAAGATTCCGGTGAAAACACCAAAAACATTTCCGAACTCCGGAATTGGACTTCCCTTATATGAATCCTATTCTTCGGACCATTCTAGATCTCCTCATGATGTCTTGGATCCAATCCGAGACTCTGAACAACATTCGGTCTCCAACTCAGTACCATATCTACTAAACAACATTACATTCTTAAGTGTGTCTCTCTACGGTTTGTGAATTATGCAGACATGATCAAGACACTCCTCTGATCAATAACCAACAGAGGAATCTGGAAATTCATTGTGAGACCCTGGCGCATGGCTCAATAGGATTGATAGGAAACCCATACCAACAAGTTGCAACTTATTTTCCGGAAGCTCATTCGAAAAGAACTTTAAGGTTAAGCGTGCTTGGCCTAGAGCAATTCTAGGATGGGTGACCGATCGGGAAGTGGGTACCGAGTGCCCAAGAGTGAGGACAAAGTACGCATAAAAGACTAGTTTTGGTCTGTGGGGTCAGTCTAGAGATCCTATTGAGTTGCCAGAAGTGACAGCCGTCGGTCCGGAGTGACCGGGGGTGTTACAATTGGTATCAGAGCCGACCCTCGCGGTTACATGGGCATGTGCGGGTCATTGGCGGACATGTGTAGCATGGCGCGTGTGGCCCGGAGTGGACACGGCATGGCAATGTGCCGGCACTGGACGCATAAATGTGTGCCAAGAGGGGATGTTCCTGGCTTGTGGTTGATCGACGAGGACATTGATCTTCTAAGGGTGGGTGTATGTGAGACCCTGGCGCATGGTTCAATAGGATTGATAGGAAACCCATACCAACAAGTTGCAACTTCTTTTCCGGAAGCTCATTCGAAAAGAACTCTAAGGTTAAGCGTGCTTGGCCTAGAGCAATTCTAGGATGGGTGACCGATCGGGAAGTTGGTACCGAGTGCGTACGAGTGAGGACAAAGTGCGCAGAAAAGACTAGTGTTGGTCTGTGGGGTTAGTCTAGAGATCCTATTGAGCTGCCAGAAGTGATAGCTGTCGGTCCGGAATGACCAGGGGTGTTACATTCATATGGCTCCCACATATTTCTACGATTACTTCATGATCGAATGAACCATTTACATACGATACCAATTTCCCTTTGACTCGCCATACTTTACTTATCCGAGGTTTGATCGTTGGTATCTCTACATACCTAGTTCAACCTCGTTACCCATAATTACTCTTTACTCATTCCGTGATATGTGATCCCTTGTGATCTAGTCAAATGCTTGCAAGCCAATTGGATGACATTCCACTGAGACGGCCCAAAGTATATCTATCTGTCATATGGATGGACAAATCCCACAATTTATCCATGTGCCTTAAAACATACTTTTAGAATACTTAATGCCACCTTTATAGCCACCCAGTTACGTCGTGGTGTTTGATGTCATCAAAGAATCCATCCAGTGATGGTGATTAACATGATCTCATGGTCGAAGGATTTAGGTTACTATGTATTTGAAAGCTTATAACAAACGAACTATTGAATGACTTGATCTTATGCTACGCTTAACTATAGGAGTATGTCCATCACATCATTCTCCTAATGATATGGTCTTGTTATTAAAAACATCCAATGTCCATGATCAGGAAACCATGATCATATATTAATCAACAAGCTAGTCTAACAAGAGGCTTTACTAGGGACTCTTTTACGTTTACAAAACATACAAGTATTAATGTTTCATGTTAATACAATTATAGCATGGGATGTAAACATTTATCATAAACATAAAGATATCATAATAACCATTTTATTATTTCCTCTTGGGCATATCTCTAACAGTCTCCCACTTGCACTAGAGTCAATAATCTTGTTTTGAAAAACGTGTGCATTGAACACCTATGGCTTTCTGGTGTTGTATTTACATGATTGCTAGTGGTTAAATGATCTTCGGATCCGACAATTCCAGGTCCGTGTGTAATTGCATATCTTTGCGTCTCTACGCATCACTCATTCTCAAATGAGATGGCATTGTATAAATTTGGTCCTTGGAGTTCCTTGGGGTTAAAACATGTTGATACAATTTTCGTACAATCTTCATAGTACTAGCCCGCTGTGAACCACACCTAGTTTGATAATAAACTATTTGACACAAATGCAGTCTTTCACTGCTATAATGGTAGTCATGTACTTAGCCTTTTGTTGTAGTATCTGCAACAATGTCTTAACTTTGGAACTCATCCAAACCCATTATGGAACTTCCTTCCTATTACATTGTGCCACCCATAGTTTAAATTGCGATAAATTTAATTTGTATCTTGTGACAGAACAAGTATCAATGTAATACTTTACAATGAACTATCTATATATTTGTCACCTCTACGAAATAACATATTCTTAGTTCTTCCAAAAGATCACAAGAATATCCTTACTATCATCCAATGATCATCTTATGAATCATTATGGTATATGCTCATAACATTTAGAGCATAGGACATATCTTGATGTGTACATATCACAATACGATTGATCAAAAATAATCTTTGTGATTTCATTCACCAAGTATCAAAATACTTGAATCTTTATTTCACTTTAACAAGTGTCAATACACTTGAATCTTGATTCAATCCTTCCTGTGCGACAAGAACCTTTCTTGTTGTTTCTATATTGAACTATTTCAATATCTCATGTATGTACTTTTGGCACAACCATATGAGTGTCTCCATCTATCCATATAGACATCGATGCTAAATATTTGGATTTTGTCTAAGTCTTTCATCAAGATGAAATTCTTAACATGTGTCAGTAAAAGATACATTATTTCCAATCAACAATATGTCTTTCACATAATGTATTAGAACTATTTTCTTAGTGCTCTCACTTAATTTCTTGCAAATGCAAGCATCTCCATCGTCTCTGATGAAATTAAACCTTTTAATAGTTTCATCACGGTGAAGATTCCAACTCCACGATGCTTACTTCAACCATTGAAGTTTGCATACTATTTTAGCATCCTTTGAATTAACAAAACCCTTTGGATCGTGTTAAGTACACGTCCTAGGTAACAATTCTATTAGAAGAACTTGTTTTGTTTTGTTCAACTACCATATAACAAAATTATATGTAGTGGTTGCTATATATTAATCCGTCCAGACTAAATATCGCTATGAAAGATCAAATCTTGTCATAATCAATAGCTTGAACATTGTCGTGAACTTTTTCCCGACATGTCGACTATTTCATAGATGTGAAACATCCATGTCTATTTCTTTATAGATCCATATATGACTGTAAGGTCTTACACCTTTCTAGTGGGTCTTCCAAGTTCAAAAACTTGATTACTCGTGTACGGAATTATCATGGATTATGTGGATTTAAGCCATTTGACGGAGTTAGGGCCCATCATCGCTTCTTTGTATGTAGTTGGTTCATTATTGTCAAACAATAATGATTTACACTCAAATATTAGTATTTGATTGTTTTACCCAACCTAGTTGGTTCAATAGGAACTTAGAACTTCATTACCACAACCTTTGAGGTATGTGAGCCATGAGAATTATTGCCGCCTCTGGGACACTTTCCGGTGCTACGCAACTCAAGACATAGTAGCTAAAGATCAATAACTTTGTCAAAGTTCTATTGTCGTCCAACTTAACTTTTTATGAAAAATTCCTTCTTAAGGAACTTGACGTTCTAAGCAACAAACACTTTTGTCTTTGGTGTTATGGATGAATACCCAACGGTTATTCGAAATAACTTACAAGGACATGCTCATCCGACTTTGGTTGTAAACATCTTATTTATGCATAGAATACCAATGTTTAAGAAAGGACAACTTGGGTTTTATCCCAAACCATAACTTTATATGGTGTCATTTCAATGAATCATGATGGATCTCTTTTAAGTGTAAAAAGCGGCAGTCACTATTCGCTTTCAATCTTTAAAATACAATGGCAGATTTATAAATTACACCTTTTATCTTACCATGTCAAACAAGGTTTCATTATATATCTCGAACACTCCATACTCATATGGTGGTTCAGGAAATGCAAATCCATGGAATAAATCCTCAAATCTTAGGTGTTATGCTAAACTTGTAACTCAAATATATTCCTTTATGATCCTATCATAAACTCTTTATTTTCTCGTTTACAATGATTTTCCACTTCATCTTGAACGTCTTCGAACATTTTAAGAAGTTTCACACTTCATCCTCATTAAGTAAATATACACATATATTCACTCAAATTTTCGGAGAAAGCATATGAATTTGAAACCCATCGCTCATGACTTCACATAATGGGATACATACATCAATATGTATAAATTCCAATAAGTTAGTCGTTCGTTCTTCTTCGGCCTTGAATGAAGTTTCAATTATCTCTAGGAAAGTCTCACAAGAGTCAATTGATCAAAATCAAGGGACTCCAAAATTTCATCCACATGGAGTTTCTTCATGTATTCTTTCCAATATAATTTAAATGGCGATGTCACTTCTTAAGTGATCTTTTAATCATTTGTCTTTCGACATTTTTAACATTAGTTTTACGGACATAATTTATCAAACGAGATTTGTAAATCATCTAGCTTTTATGAATTATGCAATTATTTGAACAACCCTTTTGTTTTTCATAATACCTGATCGAAATAACAAAACAAATCTTGAAGGTAAGCTTTGATGTTAACAAGCAACATAACAACACTTTGTTTTGTTTTCGATGAACATCATCACCTATTCTCTTGCTAGTTACTTAGGCCATTGCAGTTCATTAATTGTGTTATTTTGTATGACATTTCATACCAACAAATTCGGTATTCAATACCCAAGAACCACATTGTTTAACAAGCAAAGAATACAACCATAACATGTATATCATCTATATACTTATGCTGGACAATTCCAACCTTTTATCTTTCTGCCAAATATTTCAAATATTCTCTTTCAGCATTTCCTTTTTTTCAAAAGAATCTATCAACATCAACAGTGGCGCCATACACATGACACATAGTCCAAAGCGTGTATAGTCAAATACTAATATCTTTGGACTTGCACTTTGAAGTAGATCACCATCATCAAATGTTTGGCGTTCTTTCAAATTCCATTCTTTAGTAATTTTTAGTGTAGTAAACATTTTACCTACATATTATATGCATCCTTATCATGGCAATTTTCATGATCAAGCTACTTTAGCCTATAACAGTGAATCGCGAGCATAATGTTGCTCTTCAAGACCTTTTGGAGGATCAAGACGACTAGCGTCTCCAACCTTTCTCATCAAATATGAGAACATACATTTTTCCACATTATACTCTATCGCAATATCAAGACGACTAGCGTCTGCAACCAAAAATATTGTTTCAGATATCGCAATATCTTCCACACATGATGGTTTCTAAAATGATTCTTTCAGCTACTAGATAACCTTGATATTAAAACATTCTTTGAATATAAAGAATCATGGAGGCAAACATGATACTAACACTGGAATTGTTACTCTTGATTTAATACTAATTATTAAACTTCACGGAGTAAAGGTAGTTTGCTAAAAGTTTGTAGTAGGACTTTTAAACTTTAGATTGACACTCAAAACAATACGATACCAGTTTGTAAAGTAAATATCCAGAATTCTATAGTTCTACTATGTCAATTAAAACTTAGCGTAATGTGGTGAACGGATGCCAATGACTACAACAACTATGCAAATTTACTTTGATTTAATTTATGATAAATTGTGTTCAACTTTTAATCATATTACTGTTGAACTCCCACTCAAAACAACATCCCTCACATCATTTTAGTGATCACATGAACAAAATCCACTACACCAAGTCCGATCATCACGAGAGATGATGTAGCTTCAAAGGCGAACAATCAACATGTTCATCATATCATCTATATGACTCATGCTTTACCTTTCTGTATTCCGTGTTCCAATACCATGTCTGTACATGCTATGCTCGTCAAGTTTCACCTTACTATCCGCATGTGAAAATCTAGCTTGCAACCGTTGTATGCACACATAGAATTTTTCACACTCGATCATCACGTGGTGCTTCGAAACGACGAGTCTTAGAAACGGTGCCTACTAAGGACTAATACTTTATTACTTGATATTTAGTCAGAGGGATCATCTTATAATTCTACCGTCACGATCTAAGCAATACAAGATGCATAAAAAGGAACATCACATGCAATTCATAATATGTGATATGATATGGCCTTTATTCTTGCGCCTTCGATCTCCATCTCCAAGCACGACATGATCTCCATCATCACCGGCATAGCGTCAAGGTCAATGGAACCGCTCCATGGTTGTCGTCCACTAGCATCAACTGTTACAACTACTTTGAATAATATACACGCATGTCTTTAAACGAAATTTTAAAGACAACTATAAGGCTCCTACCGGCTGCCAACTTATAGTAAGGATCATTTCATACATCATATGTAATCACAATCATGTCCATATGACATCACAACACAAGCCCTGCAAAAATAAGTTAGACGCCTCTAATCTTTATTTGCATGTTTTACGTGGCTGGGGCTTTTGCATAAGAACTGTTCTAACTTACGAACATGAACCAACATGTTGATACAAGTATTGTCAAGTGCTCACTGTAAATTGAACCTTCACTATGGTGGGAGAGATAGACACCCGTAAAGCCACTTATGCAATACAAGTTGCATCTTTAGCGTGGAGCAAGTCTCATGAACGATGTCATGTAAGGTTAGCCCGAGCCGCTTCATCCCACCATCCCGCAAGATGTACACAAAAATCAAGCGACAACAAAAGAATCAACGCCCACAATAACCATTGTGTTCAACTCGTACAACAGATCTACGCATATACACGACTTTGATACCACTGTAGGGGTTCGTAGCATGGAAAACAAAAATATTCTATCACATGAACACACACAAGCCAAGATCTAATCTACGAGATTGGTGCAACGAGTTTGTAGAGTACTAAACCTTGTAGATACAAAGCATTTAACGATATCGAATTCTCGTGGTTGATGTAGTCGTTCACTTGCCGATCTCAAGATCGCGAAGACGATCCTTCCGGCGCTGCGTTCCGGCAGCGCTTACGCAGTCGGTCACATGTACGATCCTCGATGAAGTCCTTCCTCTCCCTTGTTCCAGCAGGCAGCAGAGGTTGTAGATCTCCTCGTGATTCCAGCAGCACAACAACGTGGTGGTGAAATGGAGGAGTAGATCCTGTAGGGCTTTGCCTAAGCCGGAGCAAGTATGGTGGAGTAAAGAGGGCCTTGGAAACTAGGGTTTAGAGGCCAAGGGGTGTAGGTGGCCAGCGGCTAGGGTTTAGGTAGGAGGCGGCGGTTTAGAGGAGCTCTATGGCGGCGGCGGCTTGAGGGGAGAGCGGTCGGCCTAGGGTTTGGGTTGTAGGGCAAGGGGCGCCCCTACCCCTCCTTTTGGGAGGGAGAGGCGGAAAGGGGGATGGGATTCCTCCCACAACTCCTCTTCCTTGGTCGGCGGCAAGGGAGGGAAACCTTCATCCACTAGGTTTCCTCCTCTCCCTCCACTTGGTTTGACTTTCAATGTTGGGATTTGACTTTTCAAATTCGAGTTTGACTATTCAAACTAGAGTTTAATTATTTCCTTTCCCATTGACTAGCCAAGTGACCTAGGACATGATGCAACCATTCCACATTGGTATGACACATCCATGTACCCTTCCCACTCCAGAGCGGTGGACGTTCTAGACGCTTCTAGAAGATTCCGGTGAAAACACCGGAAACATTTCCAAACTTCAGAATTGGACTTTCCTTATATGAACCTTATTCTTCGGACCATTCCGGATCTCCTCGTGATTTCCTGGATCCAATCTGAGACTTTGAACAACATTCGGTCTCCAACTCATTACCATAGCTACTAAACAACATTGAATCCTTAAGTGTGTCTCCCTACGGTTTGTGAATTATGCAGACATGATCAAGACACTTCTCTGATCAATAACCAATAGAGGAATCTGGAAATTCATATGGCTCCCAGATATGTCAACGATTACTTCATGATATAATGAACCATTTACATACGATACCAATTTCCCTTTGACTCGTGTTACTTTACTTATCCGAGGTTTGATCGTCAGTATCTCGGCATACCTAGTTCAACCTCGTTACCGATAAGTACTCTTTACTCGTTCCGTGATATGTGATGCCTTGTGATCTAGTCAGATGCTTGCAAGCCAATTGGATGACATTCCACCGAGAGGGCTCAGAGTATATCTATCTGTCATATGGATGGACAAATCCAACTCTTGATCCATGTGCCTCAACACATACTTTCAGAATACTCAATGCCACCTTTATAACCACCCAGTTTCGAAGTGGTGTTTGATGTCATCAAAGTATCCATCCAGTGATGGTGATTAACATGATCTCATGGTCAAAGGATTTAGGTTACTATGTATTTGAAAGCTTATAGCAAACACACTATTGAATGACATGATCTTATGCACGCTTAACTATAGGAGTATGTCCATAACATCATTATCCTAATGATATGATCTTGTTATTAATAACATCCAATGTCCATGATCAGGAAATCATGATCATCTATTAATCAACAAGCTAGTCTAACAAGAGGCTTTACTAGGGAATATTTTATGTTATAGAACACACAAGTATTAATGTTTCCTATCAATACAATTATAGCATGGGATGTAAACATTTATCATAAACCTAAAGATATCATAATAACCATTTTATTATTTCCTCTTTGGCATATATCCAACAAAATATACAACGAATTTTTCTCAATTGAATATTGATTATACTTTTAGAGAACTCTTTATCGTTGTTATTAGATTCCTATAGGTAATAACCTTTACTAGGTTTCCAACCTAAGGTCAAAGGAATTGCTCTGACACCAGCTATGGTGATCCATCATACCATTGCATGTATAGTACACTATAGTCGTGGACATAAAATTCACATAACACCGTTCCGCAAATATCACATCCCTCAGAGTGGTACAACAGAAATATTGCAGGTCCATATTACAAACATACACACATTATTATTATAGTACTAGAAGTTCAGTACTTCAAGTGATTCAAACTTACAAACCAAACTTATGTAGGTTCAACAGAAGATCAAAGTTTCAACTTATAACCAGCATTGAGCTCATTGACTTATTTTATAAAGTTCATGCTGCTCGACTCAATTGGTTTACTAACTAATTAAGGCAACTACTCGGACTCATTGCCCTCCACTCCATAACGTATGTCGTAGTCCACTCCTCCGAACAGGTCTGGTTCCTCATAGTAGACATCCTCTTGACCTTCAGCAGCGTACATAGGAGTGTCTTCTGGCTCCTCAGAGTCTAAGTAGGGGATCAAAGGAAATGGTGAGTAAAAACGTTACCCAAAAAGTTCACTATACGCAAGGTGGGAAGTTTGATGCTCTATCTACCACCTCGGACTATCAGTCCTTCGCACTATGCAGTTTTCGTAAACATTTCTTCAAAGGTTGATTTTAATATCAAAAAGTATGCCCATCAGCCTTCACAGGTTGACCAGAACTACATGGAGTTCCTTTCCTCCCGCGTTGATAGTTCCTTCCCGGAATAGGGAGTAAGAAGTTATAGTTCTTATACTCTATAGATGTGAGTTGCTTTACCCATGAGATATCAAATCCTTGTTGCACAACCGGGTGTACTTTCCCTTCCACAATCCCATGACATGGGGCCCAGTAGATGATCCAAGGTAATCACTGTCCTTCTCCGCGACACCATATGTCCTCACGATCCTTCGGGCCGAGCTACATCTCCGTTAAGCCCCCTTTCAGTCAAGCTACAACCCTGATGAGTTCCCGAAGACTCTATGAGTCGGTTATGCCCCTGGCAAGCTCCATAGAGGCCTGACTATACCTCTGGCAGCCGCTCACAGATAATCAAGACACCAAAATCGTGGGGCCTAAGGGTGCCCACCCATATACTGGACCCACACAAGGAATCACAGTGCCACGTTAAGGTCGTCTTTCCTACATATGAATGTAAGAAGATCGAGCTGACTTCTCTGTCCCATTCCAAATCTCATGGTTAATGTGTGATATACGACGCTAGAATCACTCATGTCATGGGTTATTAATTCCTGTGTGACGAAACTCACTATAGATGGAAGACTAAGTTCCATTGCCAAACTTATTACCATCGCTTAGGATGATAATAGCATTTCTTTTATTTAAGAAAATAGTATTTTCTTTCTTATCTTTATAACATAGATGATAACACTCAATTTGCAAATACTTTGATAAAACTCACAAAAGGACATGAGCAAGTGATGAACTTTCCTTGTAACTGCAAGGCAGTGAAGTCGGATGCTTGCAATCGACCTTGAGCTTCTATTTCTACAAAACACCATTATTGCCCGGTAAGGACAATATTTGAAGAAGCAATAATAAAAATGCATAGTAATGCAATGTATTATTAATTAGTTATCTTCTTTATGTGTTTATCCACTTTATTAAATCCTTAAATTCTTTTATTAATAAAAGAAAGTTATTGATGGATAATTCCTAAAATTTTGTAAATATTATATTTAATATTTTTGTGGAACAATATATTAATATAATAGCTTAAAACTTATTTTATTAATTTAACACCTATCATTATTTTCTTAAAATTCTATTTTAAAATAAGTATTTTAGTTTATAAGATTTTATTTTACTAATCTAAATAACAATTTAGCATTTTACTAAAATACTATACTCATTTAGAATTGTAAAAATGAATTTTATTTATTTTTACGTGTTTTATATATTTTTATAAAATTCCATAAGTAATTTATATTATAAAAATATTTAACCTAAATTTATTCTATTAAAATAGAATTCTTAATTAGCTTATATTTTTATGAACTCATGAATATATTATTTGTATTTTTAGGATTTTTATTCCATTTCTTAGAGATTATTTAGTTCTAGGGTTATTTTGGTCTTTAAATAATTGTTGAAATTCCTTACTTACAAATCTGGACCTAGCCCAGTGGACTGGCCCAGCCCTGACCGGCCCATCTAGGATGGTCAAACCATCCTAGTTCGAGTGGTTCTAGCCCGTACCGGCCCAGTACACTCTCACTCTCTCACGCTCACTCGTGCCTCCTCCTCTCTCGCTCCCCGCCATGGCGATGTGATGTCGCTGCCATTGCCGTGCGATTCTTGCCGCCTCCCGCCTCTCTAATCGCCGCCATGATGCGAGACGAGATAGTCAATGATGCTTTGTCGATTGGTCCCACTCGATTCGTTGCTAGGTCTCTCTCCTGACCTTGACGCCTCCACTCCAAACCCTAGGGTTTGGTGGTTACTGGTGATTCGGTGCTCCGCCATCCCTGTGGTGCTACTCCGATGCTTTAGTAGCCCTGCGGTGCTGCCATCGCTGCTCGTGTTGCTGTGTCCGCTGTGCTTGCGGCTTGGCGTCGGTTGCAGCGCCTCCAGGTGCTCCCCATGCCGCCATTTGTGCGTTCGTTGGAGGTTCTACTTCCTCTACTAAATCTTAGTGAGTACCATAGGTAAGTTCTTCCCTTCTCCCTCTTATTCTTTGTCCTACCATGCTGGCCTCTGTGTGCTTGCAACACATGAACCCTAATTGTGATTGTCCATTGTTCTAGGGTTCATCCCTTTGTGTTAGGGTTCATCCCTTGATATCATGTTGCTTTGAGTTGGTTACCTATTAATTCTAGTTGTGTAGAGTTCACTGCTATGTTGTGAGCTTTGTGTTGACAGTGGTTCTGTCGGTAGTTATTAACTAAACTTTTATGTACTGGGCTGTGTTGATATGTTATGATGTGAGGGAATTGGAGTTGGTTATATACTCCAATGTTTCTCTGATAATTTTAGATGATAAAATGTATAGATGAAAAAATGATTCCTTATTGTTTATCTCAGGAGAATGAATAAGTAGGAGAGGATTAGGCTATGTAGCCTGTTTACTTGGATTGCTTATTAAGCAGGCTATTGTGACACCGTCAATTGATTGGTACACACTTCCTGTCTTTTGTTAGGATTTTCATGAGCTCAACTTTGGATTGGTTAGCTTGTAAGATTGGAAAGATTTCTATTATCTATAGAGCTATACTAGATAGTTCCCTTAGTCTATGATGCTGGTCTGAGACTTTGCAAGGTAGAAACAAAGGTTTTTACATGCTGCCTCCTCTCTCAAATATCCCATGATGGATAATTCCTAGGTATGATTCCTATAGTTTTTAGGAAAATGATTGGATAGTATTTTGTAAGGATAGTATGGTGGATCCTTACTATTTAAGATGAAGTTATAATATGTAATCATTTGTGAGGTCCTACCATCCATAGGATTTTCCCAGAAATGATCATTGAGGGATTCCTTTGTATCTAGTTATAAAACTAGAAAGTTCTATCCAAGATCAGTGATGCAAAGGCTGAGATCTTGGTTATAGTTGTAAAGGTTTATTATTGGCTCGTTATCTTTCTTATAGGATGGAATACACCTTACTTGGGTGTTTTTCTGAGCAGAATATATATAGAACAACACATGTTCTGATGAAATGGATGAGATCAATCATGTGATAGAATTAACCAGGATATAGATGGAAAAACTTGCGTTAGTACCATAATGGAGAATTATTAGTAATCTAGAATATCGCTAGAATAGAATTAACCAGGATTGAAGGATACAATTTTAGAATATCAAGCGGAGTTCAAAGCACCTAGAAGATAGTTAGTGCATCGCACACGACTGAAAATAATTGTGGAACACAAATCTACCAAAATAGATCTGCAGTTTTCGGTATTATAATACTAACTAAGTGCGAAAAACCACTTAACGGATAGAGATTGGGAACTCCACATCATGTGAAAGCATACTAGAGAACAAACACCCCTAACAAGATCGCGTCGGTTTACAAAGAGTCTAATAGATCGCATCAGTTAGCACATAAGCTTGTCGGTATGGAATGTACCAATAGTTTATAACCAAAGGAAGATTACGAAGCAAAGTTGGATGCAACTGATCAACAAAGAACTAACACATCCTATGGTACTACGGAAACCCCCAACACATGAATCCTAGTTTGAATTTTTAGAATAGGATAGATAAACGCTACACTTCCTTACCAGAAAAGGGTGGGTGGGTAAGAATAAAAATGGAAGCAATCTTACTCTCACATTTAGTCTTTCCCTAATATATATAACTACCAAAATATTTTCTACACTCACAACGACCATCTTGGTTGAGACCCTGAAGGGCGGAATGGCTCTGATACCAATTCTAATACATCGGACACTACGCTCTAAGCAACAAGCCGGTATAATGCAAAAGTGGACATGACGTACTACTGTGGGGCGCACAACCACACATAGTTGGCCAGGGTATTGGCAGGGCAAGGCACCGACCAACAGTCCCACCCACTTTTATGATAATAGCTTCAGATGCGAGCGGCATAGTCGACAGGTACGCGAACAAGACATACACAAATGATTATGTATGCCAGCGACATACAATAGTACATCAGAGCCACACCAACTAAAATAAATAGAAATATTGCAGAACCATATGGCAAGATCCAAATATCCTAGATAGATATAATAGTTTAGGATACATCCTCATACATCAATCAACATACTATCAACCGGAAGAGGAAGACAAGATCCGAGTACGAATAAGAAGCAAACTGGCATAAGCTTCCTAGAAGTAAGCACATCCTGCCCACAGATCACAAGGATCTCCATCCTCGGGATCTCTAGGCATGACGGTTGTTGCCACCATCATCAGTCCCCTCGACCCAGTAAACTTCCTGTGGATATACCTATCCATCTAAACAATATTTATCGCGTGAGACCCTAAGGGGTCCATCAAGTCTTTATGCATATCAAGGGAACAACCTGAGGGTGAAACAATTGCAGTGAAAATAAAGCCTAGCGGTTCTATAGAGACACACTACAGTGTCCTCCTAACAAAAGATAGTCAGACATTCATTAAATAATCAACAGTTAATTACCCCAATAGATATAACAACATAAATAAATATCTCTCGCCCTCCTTCTCGTTTTCCTGAACGACAAGGCGAAAGAACATCCTATCCGTTGGTAGTTTTAATAATCATTCCACGAATATTGCTTTATTTACTAGTCAGGTTTAGTAAAGTTAAAAGTGGTACTTTAGTTATAGTTGTCTATGATTGAGAAACTTTGCTCCAAGTAGTCCATAGCCACGGACACGACTTTTAGAAAGATTTACCCTACAGGGGTATACAAATAGTAACGCAAGGACGATCAACCTCGGGAAGAACAAAATAAAGAGCAATGAGGCATCACGACAAAGCATTCTCAAAAATGATTTCAGGGGCCACCCCACTAAGATACCCACAAAGAAGTCGGCCGGGCTTCGAGACGGACCCACGGTTTGTGTCAACGGCTGTAAATGACTGGGAACCTGAAAGTGTGATTGGGCATGTCGATATCGCGTAAACATTGCACATTCCAAAACTATATGATAGTAAACGCTTCTCGAGAAACAGTAGTAAATAAAGCACTAGCATATCACAAGTACAAGATAGTAATAAAGCCCCAAACTAATTGTGGCCCCAAGAAATAAGATGTGAATCAAGATTGGACTAAGGGGGTTCATGGTCCCACATGTGGATGGTGCGATAGTCAAGGAACAAGAATCAAGTAATCGGGTCCTATGAGACACAAGTGAGCGGGTAAAAACCAAATAACAACTATTTCCCACTAGTGCCTCTTTCTTTAGTTATTCCATTACTACAAAATTCAGTTGTTTAGGTACCTCATTATTCAAACACTCTCAGAAACCCTAAACATGCAGTTCTATGACTCGCATGGCTCAAACAACTCATGTAGTAATGGCTGATATGATTGAGGATACAAGCTTCAGTGAGGTTTAAAAGTAAATGCTATGCAGTACTTGGGATTGCAATTTAATTCAGAACGCGATTTATGATGCAAGAATAAAATAGATGCAATAGGTACTATATGTAGTGCAAGCATGGGGAATGGTAGCTTAGTTGAAGAATAAGTAGGATCTGGGTAATACTCCTAAGTCTCCTGATAGTTCTCTTGCTCGGCGTCTATTCGGATAAAAACCAAACACACAATGGCCATAATAAATAAAATGCACAATCATATGGAACATATGCAACAAGCAATACAAAGCATGCCATGATGGAATGATGCACAATTGCATGGTATAATGTAACATGGCATCAGTTAGGTGTGGGGTACAAGAATAAACCATTTTTTTAATTAATTAGCCATGTTTTGCTCCCACAGACATTGCTGTATTTTTAATATTTATATGATACATGCCTCAATTCATATCATGGAATGCATAGTTAGAAAGGGCTCGTCGCACTAACCATTTTAGACATATCATTTGTCAAATTCTGCGTTACAGAATTAAAGTTATGAATTATTCATGAAATAGTCATATTAATGGTATTTATTAATTCGAAATTTTTAAATGCCCATAATTTATTTCAAATAGCATATTCATATTCCTGGCAGTTTTCTGATTCAAAAACATATATTATTTGTATTATTTGAAAATGTGAATTTCAAACAATATTAAATCAATTTAATTCAAATTAGGGTCAAAGTCAAAGGTTTGACTAGTGAGAGTTGACCCAGAAAATATTTGAATGCATATTTGAATTCTCATTCTAAAACAATTCATATTTCATATAGAGTTTATATTCAAATTCAAATTCATTTGGAAGTTATGAATTATTTGATATATATTCTTATTTTTGGATTTTGTTTGAATTTAGAAAATAGACAGAGACTTTCTTTACCCACGCTATCTCTACATACATAGACATACATGTGGGGTTGGGGTTTTCTCGGGCCCACACGCGGGCTAGCCAGCTGGTGGTTGACACGTGGAGGATCCGGGGCCATGGGTTAAGTTTATGAAACCTTAGGTACTTCTTTACAAAACTACTAGACGGTGAGAGGGCTAGGTGTATGAGAGGCGGGCCTCGCGGGGACGCTGGTTTGATGCCGCAAAAGGACAGGGAGTTAGGTGAAAAACACCGGGGCGCTATCTAAATGCACTGTTCTTCTTCTCGTTCTTATGAACCTGACGACGAACCTAGCGACAGGAAAACATTCAGGCGTCATGGGCGCTCAAATGAGCAACCTAGCCTCGAGTTGGTGGGACAGTGCCGATGTAGTGATGCTGGGGGTTCATGCCGATAGGGTTTTACAGCCATGAAAAACTGCAGGGCTCACCATCATCAACAAAGACAAGCTAGCGGCGACAGCGGCACGAGATCGTCACAGCGGTGTAGCCAGGTAGTCTCTAGGGGATGGGTTAGGGACGAAATGACACGACGCAGGAGGCGGGGCTTGCATGCACGTGGATAGGCATGGGACACGCTGCAACAACAACACACTGGTGAGGTGGCGACGAGCGGCGGCGCGCGGAACATGCTTGACAAAAATAACGGCTAAACTAGGAAGAAAAACAAACCAGAGAGGATGTCTTGGACGTAGGGCTGCTCACCGCAGGCTCGCTGGTGGTGTTAGTCTGGCGAGGCGCGGTGGCGATCGACGATGGTGCTGGCGAACAGTGGGCTAGGGTTTTGGATCGGCTTGTCCATGCTCCGCTGGTTCCTAGCATCCTCCTCCTCGAGCTGGTGCATGGGCAGGATACTGGGGTGGTGTCGGTCTTCCTCGAAACCCACATCAAAATTCCTCCTCTTCTCCAACATGACAAGAAGATGGGGCTGAAGGTGGATGACTATGGTTGTGTTGAGCTAGCAGGGGAAGATGGGGGAAGCAGAGGGGCTCGGGCCAGGCCCTGGGCGAGATCTGGATCGATGGGGAGGGGTGGTGGCAGGTAGATATGGACGAGGGGACAAGCACATGGGAGGCTCGAGGTAGGATAGGGAAAAAGCAACTAGGGTTACTTTTCCACTCCTCTCTCTCTCTCTCGGCTAGGGTAGAAAGGGGGAACTAGGGTTAGGTAGAGGATTGCCGGGATTCTTCTTGATTAGCAAGATATCTAGGAGGGAGTTAGCTAGGAGGGTGAGATGGTGGTGGCCACATGGCATATGACCATGGTCACACAGGACCATGGCTCGGGCTAGGGTGTTAGAGTTAGAGGGGTAGGTGGTGGTGTCAGCTTAGATTGGTTCCACCAAACTGAAAAGGAGGTTATGGTTTAGATGGTTAGGTTAGATTATATAGGTTTCCTCTCTTTTCTTTGTATTTGTTTTTGTTGGTTTATTTGTAAAAAATCTATGAGGTAAGCTTCTAAAAAATACACATGATCCATGAATCCAAAAAGAAATAAATCTAGAAAGAAGGTGATCTACTAGAGGCTTGGTTTTAATTGCACACTTGTTTGAATACAAGTTCAACAAGCTCCTAGGTCCTCACAATTCAAAAGAAAACAAAAATATAGGAAAGGCGGTGCAAGTTTGCATGGACATGCATGGTTATCAAATGCCCCAATTATACTTGTCAAAACAATTATGAATACACATGGGCATTTATTTAAACATGCTTCAAATTTGAATAAAGGCCAAGCAAAGAGAAAGGAAGCTTTATTTCCATATGTACTATATGAGCATGCAATAATACAAAATGGCCAAGCTTCCACTAGGTAGCCATGCAAAGGTGGCCATGTGGCTCCACATACTAGTTATTGTGAAAACAATATATATCACATATGGGAGCTTGTAGAATTAGAAGTTGATGCATCCCAACACACATGAGCTAGATTTAAATACCAATATAAATGCACGGGATCATATGGAATTAATGTGGTGGAATTTAGATAAAGCCAAAGAAAGGTGGTGGAGTTGAAAAAGATATTACCATGACTCAACTTGGGCATCAAGCAATATATCAAGAACCAAAAACAATATATCAAGAGGCAAATACAATTAATGAGACAAATGCATATGAGATAAGAACCAAATTAAAATTGGTTTTATATGATGTTTAAATGCATGGTGGCATGATGACATGAGCATGATATAATGATGATGTAGGAAGTAATATTATATTATTTATCCATGCAGCATTACAATTATTAGATAAATGGGATGCTACAGTCGTCCCCACATGGCTCTAAACGAACAAACTCGACGTCGAGCTCGTCGAGCAAGGCAAATCAGGTGGGAGGAGCGATGATGTGGTGCGGGTAGTACTGGGGCCTGATGTCAATAACTCCGCGTGTACCAAATCGTTGGGACTTCAACTGCAAATTGTTGTAGCAAGCGTCTTTTTTCCACAAGAGTGACCGGAGGGTTTATATCAAACTCTCGGGGAATTGGCAGAGACTTCTCCTCTTTTTTCCTTCAAGCAACCTACAAAACAAAGTATTTGCCTTGTGTCCCTAACTCCACCGTGTGGTTGTCAAGTACAAGGTTTTGTATTAGTAATTATCAAATAAAATTGTAAATAAATAAAAGTAAACAATCTATAACTAGAAAAGAAAGTAAAAAAATAAGGTAAAGGTGTTTTTGGGTTTTTGTTTGTGTTTGCTAATAGTAAAAATGTTTTTTGTATTTAGGATTTAATTAATGTATATAAAATATAAAAGACAATAGAAGTGATGGAAAGTTGTTTCTTATAATAAAAAGTGGTCCGGGGGTTCATGGATTCACTTGTCTATTCTATCCTAAGGTCTAACGGACATAAAAAATTCATAAGCAATATATTATGGATGAAACTTCACTATGTGTATGATAAGCATTCATATGGGCATCACATTCTATTTTAAAGATGATGCAACACATCTCACTTACACTCCTCTAGAAAGGAAAAACTCCAAGCAATCTAGAATTAAGAATAAACAGAGTATAGAATTTGGTAATTTGACATGATATTTGAATACCATATGTGTTATCTTGAACTAACAAGATAATCTTGGATGTCACTATATGTCACTATAAGACATGCATTCACTTAATCTCTAGTGAGGTAACAAAAGAAAGGTAAAAACCATAGTGGATCTCAAATTTTGCTATCACTATCCGATCACCACCACCATTTTAGTCCAACTAATAGACACGTTACCCCACACACACCCTCCCATACATGTTGGATCAAAGTAAATACGTAAGAATGGGTTGCATAATATGCATCTACCAATACATCTTACACATAATAGAATTCCAATCTCAAATATCAACTCACAGAACAAAGATCCACCACATAGGAATCACATAGATGACCATAATCATGTTAGGTATCTCATATGGTACTAAAAAGATCAAATAAAAAGAGATAAATAGATCAAGCTACTGCCACAAACCCTTAGTACAGAGGTGGACTAATCACTCTTCATCATGGTGATGATGCTAGAGATGTTGGAGAAGGTAGAGATCCCACATGTTGTGTCTCTTATGGCATTTCCCCCTCCAATCTTCACTTGTTCTGTCTCTATTTTGGTGTTTCTGTGCAGCCTTCTACAAGATCTCCGGGGGGGGGGGGTCTTTCTATAGGTGTTTTTAGGTTAATACTTCGAGTCTGAGATGAAGATGGAAGGCTTCGCTGGCTTGAGGAGGGAATGAGCCCTGATGGCACAGCCAGCAAGGTGGGCCACACCACTAGGACTTGTTTGGACCTCGTGGCTCCTTCCTGAGGTTCTGATTCTCTAGTTGATTTTCTTTGTGAAAAATTAATCCTCATAAAATCCTCGGACCATTTGAATTTGTTTAGTTCCCTGAAAGATAAAAATCTACAAAATAGGGTTTTCCTCTTGCAGAGTTATAACCAAAATAAAGGGGATCATTGGTAAACCCCCATAATCAATATAAAACATGAATATAACATTATATAAGTTTCAAACATGTGGGAATATATATCAATAAACTACAAAGCTCATTTTGCACTTTACATGCATCGATATCCCCAAGCTTAACCTATGGTCGTCCTCGAGCATGAAGGTGATAAAACTAAACATGGACGTTGGAGTTTGTTTCTATATTACGTAGCATAAGTTATGTTCATTGATACACAAGGTAAAATGGTTCATTCTTTAAAGTACAACAACAATCAAACAATCTATGAAGTAATATCTCTTATGTAACTACATCTATGCTTAACAATCTATTAACTTGCATAATAACAAATTAAAGTACTATGGTCCATTAAGCATATAAGGTGCAAAAAATTAAATCCTATATTGGTCTTTTACAATAATCTTTCCAGTTCTTTTTTTCTTTGTTTCTGGAAGCTTGAGTAATATATAGTTAGCTGGGAATACATGTGCTAGATATTTGATTAAACAAGGATTATAAGAGAAAGTAAAATAAAATTTTGGGATATGTAGATCATGTCAACAGTAATCATAAGAGTTGGCTTCCAGACATCTTTTATGGTTATGATTAAAGTGAAATAATTATGTTTTATATGCTTGACCCAATACAAGTTGAATGTCTCATGCCCATTGACCCTAGGAACCAATTACACATGTTTACTCAACTTGGGGACCAAAGAATTTTTGCATTTTAAACATATAGTTCTAAATGAGGGTGGAAACAGAGATACCTCTTTCCCCCATGTACAAGGGGTCCCTTTATGAGGGTCTACACATTCTCAAATGACAATACAAAGAGACAAATGAATCCCCTCAGTGTTTATTTTTATCTAAAATGCTTCATTGAATGTCCATGCTGTAAATTTCCACCAAGGTCATACTTTTTCATTGGGCAATGATCAAGGTCCCTGATCATGGGTGATAGTGCCAGTTGACAACGAGGTCATATCATTGGTGAATGATGTGGGGGACATTACCCAAAGATTGCAACACAATCAAGTTATATGGTTAATCGTTGCAATAGTCAGTAATGTCGTCTCCTTCTCCTTAGACCATGAGATCATATTAATCACTATCTCCCGAGGCTGCTTCGACTACATCAAACGTCACTCGGTGGAATGATGATTATAAAGGTATACATTGGGTATTCTAGAGGTACAGTTCATGCCTATTCATCAATACCGGGATTTGTTCACCCAGTGATGGGTAAGATACATAAGGACGACTTGGTGAGATTACATCTATAACGTGTTGGGGAATGAGGGCAGAAAACAAAATTTTCCTATGATCGAAACCCTAATGCTAGGATCTATCTACTGGTAATGCAGTAATGGGAGGGATACGGTGTTGATAGCTTTGAAGACCGAGCACGGTTAGCATACCGCGAGGAACATGGATGAAAAATATGCCCGACGCTGACCTTGAGGTCACGATGTTCTGTGGATCCCTGAAAGCAAGGTGCTGCCAGAGGGAGTCACACACGTACGCTGCTTGATGACGACTCCCGCTTCTCTCTGATCCAGCCGAGATTGCAGAAGTAGATCTCTCGGCTCCAAATCCCACAGTGCGACGGCGCTCCGCGGTGAAGAACTCCTTGCTCGCATGGCCCGAATAAGGGGGCCACAGTCGCAAGATAGAGAGAAGAGATACACAACACATGCCTTTTCTTTATTTACAGGTGGAAATTGGTGTGTTTTAATCCTCCTATGGGCACTAGTTTTATATAGGCGGAGGGAGGGGTCCCTCCACCTTACGGTTCCCATGTGGGACTAAACAAATAAAGGAAAAGAGGGGCAACCCACCGCCGTCCAGGTGGGCCGCCTGCCCACCTGTGTGTGGCCCAGCAGGGTTGAGGCGGTGGAGGGGAGAGGGCCCCGGGTGGGCCAGCTAGGTGGCAGTCGGCGAGAGAGAGCTGCCCATGATGGCGCCCAGCACCTAGCCCGGGTGGGCCGGCCTGGCAGCCCATAAAGCGGCCAGCTGTGATGGATCCCGGGTGGGCCGGCTCGGCTACGACCCACTAGCTGCAGTAGCAGCAGCGCCGTGCAGCACGCACTAATAGCCGCCTACGTGCGGTGTGCACTAAGTGCCGCCCACGTGGGCGGTTTCAAAAACAGCCTCCAGTTTTTTGGTAAAATCCCTCCGGGATTTTTCCTAACTATTAAGACGCCTTTTATAAATTCTTACTCAAATATTCTTTTACAATATATTAATTCATAATGAATATAGACTAAACATATTTAAATAACCATTTATCCAAAAACCCTTTTCTGGTCCTTTTCCTTATTCTTTCTACGAAGACCTTCGGATCTCGTTAGGACTTTTCAGGTTTCTCTCTTCTCATTTCTTCATTGATTCAAACTAGCCATTAACAATGTCCAAGTCCATCAAGCCCTTAAGCGTGCTACCCAATAGTTCGAGAATACTATATACATGGCTAAGAATCCTCTCTGACCAATGATCAACAGCGGGACCTAGATGCCCGAAATTTTTCATTGAACCGTAAACACTATGTATTATTCCCTTTGTCTCTGTGATACTGTATTGTCCAAGGATTTGATTGAGTGACATCTTCTTATCAGTGTTCAACCTTGTTACTAACAATACCTTCTTTACTCGATCCAATAAGTGATATCCCCGTGACCTAGTCACATGCAACGCAGCTTATGGATATAACTTATCCGAGTGGTCCCAGAGTATCTTCCATCACACGGATGTACAAAATCTGGCTCTTGACATAGTATCCTCAACCCGTTCCTCCGGATACCCAATTACACCTTTATGATCGCCATTTCACTGAGTGACATTATGTGCCATAAAATTAACCTCGGGTGACAGTGATTTAATATGGTCTCATGGTCTAAGGAAAGAGTCACTATGTTTCCTAATCATCATAACCTAAACTCCGTGACATGATCGTGATACGATTATATAGATAGGGTATGTTCACCATCTCATTCTCCAATGAAATGACCTCATTGTTAATTAGGTGCTGAGGCACCAACATGATCAGGAAACCTTTGATCATCCGTTGACCAATGAACCAGTAACTAGAGTTTCACCAGGAACTACTGGTTGTTTGTATATTACACGTGTATTGATGTTTCCTAATCAATACAGTTATAGCATGATATAAAACTTAATCATAAACTTTATGAAATATGCCATCTAATATTTGACTCTAGGGCATATTCCCTTCAGTCTCCCACTTTCACTAGAGTACAAATAAACTAGTTGCATTTGTTATCCAATCATCAGTACCATAATCATTGGTGCTTTTGATTATGATTTCTCATGGAAGATTTCTAAGTATAAGAAATGAACATTTCATTCCTTGTGTATCCTTTTGAACTTATTAATGTCATCCTCCATGACACTAATACCTTTTATCATATCCATGATAAATTCTTGTGCATGTACGATGTTTTAGCAACAAAATGGGGTTTTCAAGTTCCAAATACCGAAAGTGACTTTAGAGAGGTCTCGGGGACTTTCTCATGGGCACTAAGTATTTGGAACACACTCTGTAAGAAAATTCTTCTCAAAGCTTCAATCATTCATACAACACATGTTAGTATCCATATACTATGTTATTAACTGTAGATTTACAATTAAAAATGCACCTCGTGCTATTTCGAATATGTAGCCACTATGCTTCAATTGTGCCTGAGGTAACCTTTAATGCAAAGATTTTGGATCTTATTAAATTAAACATATAGCCTTTCCAGTATAACACTTTATACTTCAAGTATGTTTTCTTTACAGATCCGGAAACATGTCTACATATCTCACTAGATACCATGGACAATCCCTATCACATCGTTCAATGATTCACCAATCCTTTTCGAACTTGTTCTTCCAAATAAGAACATGGATAAGATTATGTTGAGTATTTGTCATGATTTCAATTTAGAATCCTATGTCACAACATAGTGGATTCCTGTAACATCCCAAAAAAATTAAACAAGATTATCAAGTTCTAATCACCCAAGTTTAGGGTTAACAAAAACTTTTATTATTAAAATTAATATGAATGCATGTGTGTGTGATGAATGCATGAATGATTGAAATTGCCATGTTTGCTTGCTATGAATGGCAAGGATTGGTTTGAAGATGAAAACAACATCATCTATATCATTTCCAAGCAGAATCAAATAAAGAGAAAATCAAATATAAGATATATGAGCAAATGGTCATTTTGGCCAAACTTGTTCATTAAACCACTTTGAGTGTTCCTAGTCCAAGATATCTAACATAAACAAATCTAATTCTTTTCACCCCTTGCTAAACAAAGTAAAAGTGAACCAAAGACCACTTTGCAAACCAACAGAAACAAATTCCAAATCTATTTAAAGGACAATTCAAAATTGAATCCTTAATAGGTACTAATATCCCCATTTCTCAAAAACAAACCAAACCAGTTCACCTTGATAAACCCAAGTAACAAGAGAATACCAATCATGTGAACAGAGCACCCACCAAAATTCAGCCAAAAATTCAAATTCAAATTTCATGCGGCCATTTCATCAAACACTTGGTGAACACAGATCAAACTACCTAACTTTCACTATTCTTGATCAATGCCTTGTTCCCCCATTTTCCCAATTCACTCCCCTTGTTACCCCTAGCACCCAACCATGCATTGAACAAGCTACTATCCCTACCCTTGCACCAATGCCATGCCGCCCTAAGCTCACTCGCCGGCCGACCGTGGACAACATGCAGGAGGAAGCGTTGCGCTCGTCCACGATGTCTAGGAGGCAGGCCACTGTCCACCGCCACCCCCTATTTAACCCTCGAGCACTGCCAAGCGCGCACATTTTCTCTCTGCCATGCCGAGAGTGCGCCAGAGCGCCGCAGTCGACACGCTCGCACACGTCATGCCTCGCCCTTGCCACGCATAACTGCACTAGAGCCATGACCCTAGATACCTCCAAGACACGACCGTTCGCTGCCGCGTGACACGAAACCCCTGTACGTCGTCTAAAACGCTTTCGGTGCCGCGTAGAGCGCCGATCCGTTCTGACCAGCCTCGACCTCACCTTGCCATGCCATTAAGCGAGCGACGACCGCACCGTCCTACGCCCTTCGACATGCCTCTAGCTTGCTGTGCTCACGTTGCCGGAGGAGCCTGACCATGCCGCACTGCCCCTCTCGCCGGTGTATAAATAGAGGCCACCCCAGACCTCATTCTCCACACCATCTCACCCCCCTCTCTCAGAACCACCCCACACCCTTCCCTGGAGCAAGGCGAGCACCAGGCCATCGGAATTTCAACGGACTCCGCCACTGCAGAGGAGGAGAAGAGCCGTTGATTGTGACCACCCCAGGAGCCGCCGTGACCATCGTACGAACCGCCATCGTCGACAACGTCATTCACCCCCATCGTCGACCCTAGATGGAGCCTTGGTAAGCCACCGCGTACCCCCACCGTCGTCGTTAGGGTTCGGTCTGGTCGGAGCTGTTCGACGGAGACGAAAAACGTGAGTCGTAGATCGTAGTCTAATCGCACGACCCAGATTGAAACATACCCGTTAGCATAGACTGATCCGCTGATGCATGGGACCCCTTGTTAGCAACCCGCTGCACGCGTGCTGTGCAGCTGGGCCGGCCTAGTAACCTTCCCGCGCGTAGCCCAACAGTTCAAATAGATATTTTCCATTTTAGTTCAAACCTACTTTTGTGAGTAGATTAAAAAATCAATTCAGAGGGATTCACTGAACCAAATGACCTGAAACCAATTTTGCTAGAAAGGTCAATCCAAGCCCGTTGGATTCAAACCATTTGAAATTATAGATCACCTGTAGTAAAAATAACAACACTGAGACTTTTCCACATTCAAACATTTTTCAAAAATCAACCATAAATGCTTTTGAGTTGGTTCCAACTCTCAAAAATCACATTTGACAACATCTAACTGAATATGTAAAAATATTTAGGTTTATATGTAGTGATCTTGGACTAGTATTAAAAGCATGCTACATAGACATTTCTAGTCACTTTAATTGTATAAAATCGTAATTTTAAACTTTATAAAATATGACCACCATTTTAAATCACATTCCCAAGTATTAGAATATGTGGTGATGACATGTGTCAACATGATCCCATATTTTAATTGGAGAATATTAAATCTTAAGTAGTTTTCAATGAGTAGAAATTACTTTTCCAAAATAAAATAAATAAGACTAGGCCTTTATTTCATGTGATGATTGTGATGATGCTAGATCATCTAGTGTGAACCTTTGTATGCCTAATAGAAGTAGTTAAGTATTTTTTGGTGATTGTGTACCTCGTATTCATTTATAGACGCTAGTACCAACCAAGGCTACGAGGAGGAGTACTACTACTACTACGAAGAAGAGAATTTCAACCACTGCACCAATCAAGGCAAGCTAAGCTAAACCATGCAAGTCCTACTTGCAATCCTAACCCTACAAGATAACCTATGCAATGCATTAGGAATGCTTTGGTTATGCAACCTTGATTATACCAAATCCCAAGTTTTACTTGCAAGTTTATTCTTTTATTTCTTTATCAAAGTTCTTTATTATTTTTAGTTAGTAACTTGTGAATTTTGGAAAGTTACTATAGGTAGCATAAAGAGCATAAAACTTGGCCTAAGTAGTTAGAACTAGATGTCATAATAAGGCATGAGACTAGATTTGGATAAGTCACACTTGATTAGCACCCCTCATTAGTGAATACCCTCAACCTTAGTGTCTAGTGCTAAGCATAAAATTTGATCACTTTAGACGGGAATACTTGGTGAAAATGATTATGAAAACCTTGGAATGAAGATTCATTCTATTGAAATGTTTTGACATGTGTTAGTGAACACAAGATGATTTGATGATGAAAATGTTGAGGAATGAGCCTTAGCCCTTTTATAAAAATTGATGGTTGGGTTCGGATGCGATAGCATTCCAATTTTATCGTACAACCACAATACCCGAATTTGGGTAGAGCTTGACTAGAAGTTTATATATCTTAGTATGGGTTCCCTTGCGGAAGAGGTTTGAGCTGAGGCTACCTTGTGATGAATGTCCACCTGTGCAGTTCCCAAGATGACATATGTTTATGGTTGGGAGGCCAAACTCATAGGGGAGGTGCCTATACTAGGGTGTGTAATTGAAAGGTTAGGATTGATTATCCGCATACTAAGTATGATGATTCAGGATTGTTCCTGACGGATGTATTGAATGTTGTGGTGAATGTGTACCACCTCTGTAGAGTGTCAAACTATTCAAATAGCCGCGCCCACGGTTATGGACAGTTGGAGTGGCCATACTGTTCCGTCGTCAGATGTTTTCAAAATGACTTGTGAAATTAACTATGACTTTGACTTGACCATAATAGGGTTGTGAACATGAAAATTAAGTTCCCACTTACGTGGTATAGAACATTGAACTAGTTTTCTTTACTTCTAAACTCACTTAGAGATAAACCTGGCTTTTTGCAAATAAACCTAGAGCTTCAGATTCTTACACGAACTACTTTACTTGTTAGTGATAGTTTGCGAGTACTTAAAGAGTACTCATGGCTTTGTCCCTGGCTATTCCTATGGCCAGACTATGATGAGTAATACCAGGATGATGGACACCAGGAAGTCTATGACAACTAGGATCATCTCCCATCATCAGCATTGCCTGTGACCCTCAAGATGGAGCTTCGACCATGCTACCGTTATTATATATTCCGCTGTGTTGATTGTATTAAGACTGGATCATGAGATCCTTTATTTTTAACACCTTTATTATGGTTTGTAATGGATGATGAACTATTGTACCAATCTGTTTTGTCTTGCAAAAATGGTAATCCTGCTATTGCGATGTATGGCATAACAGACATCTGGGATTAAAAATCTAGGTGTTGACAAGTTGGTATCAGAGCCATCCTGACCATAGGAGACCCTAGTTAGAATGGACGCTTGAATCAAAAACTTAGTTTCAAAACAAAATAAGTAAGTATTTATGAAAACCTATTCTCATTCTTATCACTAAGATTCTTTCAGGAAAATTCATGTTCCTCAAAAATTCTTGCAATCCTACCTAAAATTTGACACACTTGATCACTCTACTAACTTACTCATCCTACATTCTTGTAGATGGAAGTAAAGTATAGCAAGTTCTACCAGTTGGGCAATGGAGGACAGCTCATCTTCGAGCGCGATTTAGACCAACTCTCGTAACTTCTTGAGCACCCGCACCCCAAGTTCTTCGGAGCACAACTCAATGATCAGCAAGGAGGAGAATTACAATGGCTGATCATTGCAAATATCAAAGGCAAGATGGAGGCACCCACCTTAGAGGGGATCCAATTTAGCTTGAGAGAGACCAACTGGCGAAATGGACTCACCAGGGCTATGCAGGAGGCTCTTGCCCGTCTATGTGGGAAAAGCATCAACCAAAGGGCACTCGCTTTCAGTACTATGCAAGGCGTGATGCTATGGGGCAACCATTGGAGGTACCAGGACATCCGGAGCTAAAGCATCAGGTGGATCATCTCGACTTCAGGCTGTATGACAGGCAGAAGGAGTTGGACAATGCCCGCGCCTACGCCAACCACAACTATGTCATTGCAGTCAAGAAGGAACAGAGCCTTGCCATCCTTGTGAAGGAGCGCAAGTCACTTCGCCGTCTGCATGACAAGAAGGTTCGCATCATTGCCCACCTTCGTCACAAAGTTAGAGACTTGGAGGAGACCATCCATGAGCGGGACATGCAGCTTGAGGAGAGGGAGAACGAAGGGGAAGATTTCCGTGGAGATCCCTACTCCTACCTCAGTGATGATGATGGCTACCTGGAGGACCAAGACATGGAATTCCACACTGATGATGATGATTCCGCCTTCATTGATGATGATGAAGGTAGTAGCACTTGAGCACTATCGTAGGTGTGAGTTGTATCCGGTCCCACAACATCGTAGCTTCACAGAATGGTTCCTAAAACTATCTATTACCCCAGTGTGGTGTTCATACGTCAGAAGCGTATCTATAATTTTTGATGCTCCATGATTGTTTAGTATCTACTTTGCTATGTTTTTTCTACTCTTTGAGGTATTTTTATATACTTTCTGGTACTAACCTATTAACAAGATGCCACAGTGCCAGTTGCCTGTTTTCTTCTGTTTTGGTTCCAGAAAGGCAGAAAATCAATATTCTCGGAATTGGACGGGACAAAAGCCAAAGTCAATATTTTACCGTGGGCGTCATGAAGCCAGAAGGGGAGATGAAGTGGTGCCAGAGGGCCACCACACCCCCCAGGCGCGGGCTAGGGTGTACCCGTGCCTAGGCAGGGTGTGGCCCCTCTGGCCGCCTCCCAGCCTTGCTCCTTCGCCTATAAGAAGCCCCTCGACGCATAAACCCTATAGAATCCATCATACATCCAGAAAAACCTCCGTAGCGCCGCAGCCACCGAAAGGGAGATTTGGGGGACAGAGAGTCTCTGTTCCGGCACCCTGCCGGGATGGGGAAGTGCCCTCGGAGCCATCTCCATCGATCTCCATCGCCATCTTCATCACCTTTGCTGATTCCCATGATGAGGAGGGAGTAGTTCTTCCTCGAGGCTAAGGGCTCTACCGGTAGCTATGTGTTCATCCCTCTCCCTATGCATGATCTTGTTGTGGTCATGAGCTTTGTAATCAAGTAGATCTACCGTCCTACTCAGGTGCTTCAATAGATCTCTGCTCTCTCCATGTGTGTGAAAGTGACAGCATGCACGCCATGGTGGCACTTAGGTTTGAGTCTACATAAATACTCTTTGTGCTTTAATAGATCTATGCGTTTCCCCACGTGTGTGAAAGTGACAGTGTGCATACTGTGTGTGGCACTTTGGCTAGATTGAATATTTGTTAGGAGTTATATTTGGACTTGGATGTCTCTATGAAATTGTGGTGTTTGTTGGAACCATCTAGAGCTCAAGGTGACAGTGTGGTGTTATCTAGATTGGGGAAGGCGGACTTTGAGGAGTGCGGTTATAGCCCTACCGATGATTAGAGTGTCCAACCAGAGAGTAGTTAAGAGTAGTATCATGAAGAGAGGATATTTATATGAGATAGTGTTCACTAGTGAAATTATGATCCCTAGGCCTTGTTTCTAAACATTGAAACACCGTTTTCTACTAGATCTGTTGCATGTTTGCTTGCTTTAGTATTTACCTCACCGTCAAGATATTTTCTGGCACCGTTACCACTTGTATTTCACTATCTCTTTGCCGAACTAGTGCACCTATACACCTGACAAGTGTATTGGGTGTGCTGGGGACACAAGAGACTTCTTGTATCTTGATTGCAGGATTGCTTGAGAGGGAATACCTTTGACCACTTCCTCCCGGAGTTCGATAAACCTTGGGTATTCCACTTAAGGGAAACTTGTTGTTGTTCTACAAACCTCTGCACTTGGAGGCCCAATAACTGTCTACAAGAATAGAAGTGCGTTGACATCAAGCTCTTTTCTGGCGCCGTTGCCGGGGAGGTTTTGGGATTTTACCTTTCCTCCATGTCAAGCTCCATCAAAGTATTTTCTGGCGCCGTTGCCAGGGAGGTAAGGTAAAAGGTACTCACATCCTCCAGTGTGAGTGCTCGAAGTTATTTCCTTTAGATTCTGCAATTTTGTCTTTTTGTTTCTTGTTCTCACTAGTTAGGCTTAATAGAAAACAACAAAAAATAGAGAGCTTTATAGTGTTTATCTTGAGTTAGGACATGAAGTGTTTGAAGATAAAAGGAAAAAACCTATGGAACTTTATTTGCATTCTAATAGAAATGTTATTAGTATGAATTATTTGGACACCATTGTTGCTAATGCTATGGAAAATTCTAAGTTTGGGGAAGCTGGTTTTGATGAGAATGATATTTTTAGCCCCCCAAGCATAGAGGAGAAAATTTTATTTGATGATAGTTTACCTCCAATATATGATGATTACAATGATGAATATGATATTTTCAGTCCACCTAATATTGAGGAGGAAATTAATTGTGATTACAATATGCCTCCTATATTTGATGATTATGGTAATGAGAATAGTAATGATAGCTATTTTGTTGAATTTGCTCCCACTACAATTAATAAGAATGACTATTCTTATGTGGAGAGTAATAATTATTATATGCATGTGGCTCATGATAAGAATGTTTTATGTGATAGTTATATTGTTAATTTTGGTCATGTTGCTACTGAAAGTTATTATGAGAGAGGCAAACATGGTTTTATACATCTCAATAATATTAAGTTTCCCCCCTTTATGTTGAAAGTCTTGAAGTTGCACTTGTTTTTATTTCCTATGCTTTGTGCTTTCATGACTTGTTTCTTTACAAGATTCCTATGCATAGGAAGTGGGTTAGACTTAAATGTGTTTTGAATTTGCTTCTTGATGCTCTCTTTTACTTCAATTCATATTTCTTATGTGAGCATCTTCTCAAACTATCAAGCCTAACTTAAAGGCGTTAAAGAAAAGTACTTGTTGGGAGATAACCCAAGAGTTTCCTTGCTTCTTGGAAGTTATTACTTCAGTAATGACCTCTCCTTATCCTTTTTGTTTTCTTTTTGTGCCAAGAATAACCTCTAATGAGAGGCAAGTAAGATTTGGGGAGTTGCTGTCCCGAAACATATTTCTGTCCTCCACCATAAAAATTCGCGAGGAGTCCCTGTAAGTTGGATTGAGCTGATAATTTACAAAGAAATCCCCCAGTATGTTAGCTAATTTTCTTTAATTCAACACTTTTTTATTTGATCAACAGAAGGTCTTCGAAAAAATCTGTTTCTATCTGCTGGTCTGTTTTGACAAATTTCTGCCATTATTTGCATTTGCTTCTTATTGATTCCTTTTTGCGTTCTTTTTGGGAAATTGAGATTTTTGAAGGAGTTTCTACAGTATCTTGTGTTTTTAGTGAAAAGTTTTTCTGTTCCAAAGCTTTGCTTAAAGGTCTATTATATTTTGAATACACTAATGTTGCTAATGAAGATTGTGTGAAGTTTTGTATGAAGGAAAATTTTCAGGATTAGAGAAAGAGTGATGTAATGAGATGAAGAATGGACAAAATCTCAAGCTTGGGGATACCACTCCATGTCACCCCAAGAAATATTCAAGAGGTACAAGCATCAAAGCTTGAGGATGCGCAAGGCATCCCCTTCTTCATCAATAAAAATCTCAGGTCTTTCTAGACACTTCATTTTTATTGTTTCATGCACTGTTGTGTTGTTCTTGGAGCATCTTAGTTTTTTTTTAGTTTTCATTTGCTTAGTTTGCTTGAGTAAGTTGGTTGGATCTCAGCACACTTCTTTTGGAGAGAGACACACTCTGTTTTCATTGCCTAGAACACTCTAGTTTTCACTCTTATTGTTCTGTGAGTGTTCACTTTTGCTAGCACTGTGTTTAGCCTTAGTTTTCTCGTGCTTTAAGCTTAGAACTTTTTAGTTCTTATTTGTGGATTTTTGATACATTCTCACTGATCTTTATTGATTATTATCTTTGTAAGTTGTTTCAAATAAGTTTTTTGGTGTTGGAAATAGTAGAAAGCTTCATGCTTAAGTGGTACAAAAGGGAGCTTGTTTTGACTATGACTTAAAGTTTATCATGCCATGCTAGGTGTTGCTTTGACCTTATGCTTAGTTATTATTGCTGTAGCATGACTTGTTCCAAACAATTAGGATTGCTTAATGTGCCTTGAAAGAATCATGCGTTGTTTTAGCATACAAAAGCATAGTATTATGGCATTCTCCTTTGATGCTTTGTTTGGGTTGACTTGGCACATGCTCACACCATGTTATGACTATGAACAAGTCACCATAGCCTCTTTGATCATCTAGTCCTTGACTTGTAGTACCACTCTATGCTTTGATTAGTAATGTTTTGTTGCTCTGCATGATTATGACCATTATTGCTCTCTTAGTTGGTTGCTCCCAGTCTTTTGCTAGCCTCCACTTGTATGAGTAAGCTCTACTCATGCATCCAACTCCCAAGAAACCAATTTATTCCATAGTGTCCACTATAAATTCCTATGAATGGTGTGTTACACCATTCCAAGTATATTCTTGTTTTCAGCTATCTTCCAATTAAAAAGTATTTTGTTATGTGAAAACTTAGTTAAAGCCCTCACAAACTTGATGGCACACTTTATATTATTTGCCCCTAATAAACTTGAACCATTTTGTCATCTATGTTGTATATGCTTGCATTTATATGTTGGAATTAGCAGAACCATGCTGTCATGGGGAACGTTTTCAACATTGCACTCGTACTTTGTACTCAGTTGAGATCATGCTCTTTTGTCTATGGATGTCACCGGTGTGAAATAAAGAGGGAACTCGTAAGTTCATGGAGTTTGTATTTTGTGTTAGACAAACGCCTAGGCCGCTAGCCTAAGCCATGCCTAATCATGGTGGAAACTTGCAGCATCACCATAGTGAGCTATCTATGAAGCATCCTCGATAAAAAGCTATGCATATAGTAAATAAAAAGATTGCTGAGATGCTCATTGTCTGCTTGCCTTGTCATTTTGGTTATGGGATAGCTCCTGTACCATGTGCAAGGGGTACCCCGTTGGCGGTTCTCTATAATACACATGTACTTACAATGACAAGAACTTACAGGTGACTGAAGTTGAGTAGCATGAGGTGTGGCCCTCGTATTCAAGGGACTTGAGATTGCCAACTTATACTTTTTCAAGTATATACTCCATATTTTATTCACTTTAACCTTAATCACTTCAAGATGCTTATGATAGGGGCAATGAGGGATAAAAGCTAACAAGTACCATAATTTTTGGAAGCTCTTTTTGAAACTTGAAATCCCTGCTTCCCTTTGTGAAGGGCCTTTCTTCCACCATTATTTGAGTCTCCACCTTCTACCTTTAGGCACCATTAAGAGAGCATAGTTGTCATTGTGTGTACAGTGTCCCAAAACTTATTGATTGATGCATATTGTGATATTACTTGTTCTTGTGCTACTTGTTTCTAGTCACCCTTGTGAACTTTGAAGGTGTCCTATGCATTTATTTGCTACTCTATGAGGGACAAGCTGAATGCCACTATGCCATGTTTTCTGCATGTGAAACAAACAAACGTTTTTCAATGCATGTTATTCATGATCTTTGTTTGTAGCCTTTCATGTTGCATGCATAGTTACTATGTCCTTTTGATACAACTCCACCTTTCATGCACATGTTTAGAGTTCTTTGTTCCCAGCTTTCAATGCTTGCAAATGGTTTGATCTTGGTTTTGATGGTGCATGTCACCTCAAAAATTATTCTTTTTATCACTAACCTACTCGAGGACGAGCAGGAATTAAGCTTTGGGATGCTTGATACGTCGAAAATGTATCTATAATTTTTGATGCTCCATGCTTGTTTAGTATCTACTTTGCTATGTTTTGTCTACACTTTGAGGTATTTTTATACACTTTCTGGTACTAACCTATTAACAAGATGCCACAGTGCCAGTTGCCTGTTTTCTTATGTTTTAGGTTCCAGAAAGGCAGAAAATCAATATTCTCGGAAGTGGACGGGACAAAAGCCAAAGTCAATATTTTACCGTGGGCGTCACGAAGCTAGAAGGGGAGACGAAGAGGTGCCAGAGGGCCACCACACACCCCAGGCGCGGGATAGGGTGGACCCGTGCCTGGGCAGGGTGTGGCCCCTCCGGCCGACTCCCAGCCTCGCTTCTTTGCCTATAAGAAGACCCCCGATGCAGAAACCCTAAAGAATCCATCATACTTCCAGAAAAACCTCCGTAGCGCCGCCGCCACCGAAAGGGAGATTCGGGGGACAGAAAGTCTCTGTTCTGGCACCCTGCCAGGACAGGGAAGTGCCCCCGGAGCCATCTCCATCGATCTCCATCGCCATCTTCATCACCGTTGCTGATTGCCATGATGAGGAGGTAGTAGTTCTTCCTCGAGGCTAAGGGCTCTACCGGTAGCTATGTGTTCATCTCTCTATATGCATGATCTTGTTGTGGTCATGAGCTTTGTAATCAAGTAGATCTACCTTGCTACTCAGGTGCTTCAATAGATCTATGCTCACCCCATGTGTGTGTAAGTGACAACGTGCACTCCATGGTGGAACTTAGGTTTGAGTCTACATAAATACTCTTTGTGCTTTAATAGATCTATGCTTTTCCCCACGCGTGTGAAAGTGACAGCATGCATACCGTGTGTGGCACTTTGGCTAGATTGAATATTTGGTATGAGTTATATTTGGAGTTGGATGTCTCTATGAAATTGTGGTGTTTGTTGGAACCATCTAGTGCTCAAGGTGACAGTGTGGGGTTATCTAGATTGGGGAAGGCGGACTTTGAGGAGTGCTGTTATAGCCCTACCGATGATTAGAGTGTCCAACCAGAGATTAGTTAAGAGTAGTATCATGAAGAGAGGATATTTATATGAGAGAGTGTTCACTAGTGAAAGTATGAACCCTAGGCCTTGTTTCTAAACATTGAAACACCATTTGCTACTAGATATGTTGCATGTTTGCTTACTTTAGTCTTTACCTCATTGTCAAGCTATTTTCTGGCACCGTTACCACTTGTATTTCACTATCTCTTCGCCGAACTAGTGCACCTATACACCTGAAAAGTGTATTGGGTGTGTTGGGGACACAAGAGACTTCTTGTATCTTGATTGCAGGATTTCTTGAGAGGGAATACCTTTGACCACTTCCTCCCTAAGTTCAATAAACCTTGGGTATTCCACTTAAGGGAAACTTGTTGTTGTTCTACAAACCTCTGCACTTGGAGGCCCAACAACTGTCTACAAGAATAGAAGTGCGTAGACATCTGGTGTTGTTTGTATTGGGTGCTATGAATGAATGAACGGAAAGAATGTTTCTAGTTGGCAAAACCAGAGTCAAACTCAAAGTTTAAAGGATTTTTTAAAAATAAAAAATCCATGAATCTTAGAAATTTCTCTCTTGTCTCATGATATATCTCAATCTTCAGATGCCTCGTGGAGGGATCAACTCGTCTCAAGACCCAATGCTGCAAATCTTGCAAATGTTAGTTGCTGACTGTGAAGCTGGAAGAGCTGAACGTCAAGCTAACTTAGCAACCCTTCAACAGATAGCTCAGATGGCCAATAATAATCAAGGCCATGGAAACCAGGATAACCATGGATCCAAGCTCAAGAACTTTCAGAACACCAATCCCCCCACATTTAGTAAGTCTGAAGAGCCATTAGATGCTGATGACTGGCTGTAGACCATGGAGAACAACTTAGAAGTTGCATGAGTGGAGGCCAATGAGAAAGTACTGTTTGCCACCCATTATCTGGTAGGTGATGCAAGAGCTTGGTGGAATAGAATTCACACCATGAATGGAGGACAAATTATGGCATGGGATGAATTCAAACTCAAGTTCAGCCAAACCCATGTACCACCAGGTTTTAATCTGCGGATGAGGGATTAATTCAAGGAGCTGAGGCAGGGAAGAATGACTGTGGTAGAGTACTGTGACAGATTTCTGTCTCTGTCTAGGTATGCACCTAATGAGATTAGTACTGAAGCTAAGAAGAAGGAGAGATTCTTGAAAGGTCTGCATGATGAGATGTAGACAGTGCTGGTCAACATTCCCTTTGCTAACCTTGAAGCCTTAGTGGATTCTGCAATCCAGATGGAAGGCAAGATCAACCAAGCCAATGAGAATCGCAAGCGCGATGCATCAACCAGGAACCCACCATACCCTGAAGTATCGCCCCAACCCGTTTGCAGGATATGCCCTGAGAAACAATAGACCCCCTATGACCCGTCCGAACTATCCCAACCGTGGAGGAGGAAAACCAAGGCCCGGAGGAAACCACAACAACAACCACAAAAACTCCAACAATTTCAACCATGCACCGCCCAAGTCCAACAACAACAACCCAAGCAACACCAATACTGCCCCAAGGACTAGAAGCAATGTCGTGCCTATTGCAGGAAAAGACAAGTCTCATGTTACTTGTTTTGAATGCGGAGTCAAGGGCCACTACTCCAATGAGTGCCCCAAGAAGGTTGCAGCAGCCAATGTGAATGTCCCAGCTTAGCAACAGCGTCGTGTTCAGCCTGGAAGGAGGTTTGCCCCAGGGAACTCGCTCAACCACAACGGCCGTATGTTTCACATGAATGCTGAAGAAGCCCAAGAAGTGCTAGATGTCGTGCTGGGTATGTTTTCTATTAACTCAGTACTTCCAAGAGTGTTGTTTGATTCTAGAGCATCGCACTCGTTTGTTATAGAAGAATTTGCATGCACTAGTAAGATTCAACCAACAAAACTGAAGCATGTTATGATAGTTCAAATACATGGTTCAACCACGAAAGATAGACAAATTTGCAAGGCCGTACCTATCAGAATCCATGGAATAGATTTTTATGCTAATCTAATAGTACTTGGAACCAAAGGTTTGGAAGTAGTACTAGGAATTGATTGGATGTCGAAACATAAAGGATTAATCGACTGTGCCAAGAAAGCCATAACCATGACTAGTACCACTGGAGTATCAGTAGAGCATGTATCTGAGACCTTGCCCCGTCAATTCAAGTGCAACAAGAGTCTAGCCCCACCAACCATTGACCAGGTCAGAGTAGTATGTGAATACCCCGACGTCTTCCCAGATGTATTGTCCGGTATGCCCCTAGATCGGGATATCGAGTTTATCATTGAACTAATCCCTAGAATTGGACCCATAGCTCAGAGACCTTACAGTATGAACCCGTCTGAATTAGTGGAGATAAAGAAGCAACTGGATGCTATGCTGGAGATAGGTCTGATTCAACCAAGTGCATCGCCATGGAGATCACCTGTTTTGTTTGTGGATAAGAAAGATGGAGGTAATCGTTTGTGCACGGATTATCGGAAGCTGAATGATGTCACCATCAAGAACAAGTACCCACTACCGAAGATAGAAGATCTGTTTGACCTGTTAACCGATGCCAAAGTGTTTTCTAAAATTGATTTTAGAGCTGGTTATCATCAACTCAATATTCGTGCAACGGATATTCCAAAGACTGCCTTTACCACCAGATATGGATTGTATGAGTACACTGGCATGTCTTTTGGATTAACCAATGCCCCGCTTATTTCATGAATCTCATGAATAAGATTTTTATGAACTTCCTGGATAAGTTTGTCATTGTTTTTATCGATGATATTCTGATCTATTCCAAATCAGTATAAGACCATGAGCTATACCCGAGGACCATCCTTGAAACCCTTAGAGAGCATCAGTTGTATGCCAAGTTTAGGAAATGTGAGTTCTAGTTAAAGGAAGTAGGATTCCTAGGACATGTTGTGTCGGCAGGAGGAATTGCTGTCGATCCCGCCAAGGTTAAGGATGTTGAAGAATGGCAAGGCCCAACCACTCAAACCAAAGTTTGTGCATTTCTCGGATTAGCGGGATATTACCGCAAGTTCGTAGAAGGATTCTCGAGCATCGCAAGACCCATGAACCAATTGTTGAAGAAAGATAAGAAGTTTGAATGGACGGACAAATGTGAAGCAAGTTTTCAAGAGCTCAAGAAGAGATTGATCTTAGCCCCAATCTTGATTATGCCGGATATCACGAAGCCCTTTTATGTGTGTTGCATACAAGATCTGTCTCTGATGTGTGCTAATGAAAGAAGGCAAAGTCTTATCCTATCTGTCCCGACAACTGAAGCAACATGAGCAGAATTACCCTACCCATGACCTTGAACTAGCAGCCATAGTTTTAGCCTTGAAGACATGGCGACATTACTTCATGGGTAACCGCTGTGAGATTTATTCGGATCACAAGAGTCTGAAGTATACTTTCACCCAAAAGGAGCTGAATATGAGGCAGCGGAGATGGATATAGTTAATCAAGGACTATGACCTTGACATTCACCATCACCCCGGCAAAGCCAATGTGGTAGCAGATGCTCTTAGCATATTGCCATGTCGATTGAACACCATGATCAAAGAAGCCCAGCCAAGTTTGAATGAGGAGATGGAAATTTTCAGAATGGAGCTAATGAGTGAAGGATTTTTGGCTAGAATAGAACTTCAACCCACTTTGATCAGTAAGATCAAGGAGGCGCAGAAAGGAAATGCTAGTATCGATGGAATCAAACGTCGTATCGGTATAGGGAAGGTACCCGTATTCACCGAGATGAAGGAGTTTTGTGGTACAAGGGACATATCTGTGTACCAGCAGATTCAGAGTTGAAACAAGCTATTTTGCAAGAAGCCCATGATACTCTTTATTCTATCCACCCAGGAGGAAAGAAGATGTATCAAGATTTGAAGGAGCAATTTTGGTGGCATACGATGAAGAGAGAAATCGGAAGCTACATAGCCAAATGTGTTATCTGTCAGAGAGTCAAAGCGGGACATCAGAGACCCGCATGACTTTTGAAACCATTGCAGATTCCAGAATGGAAATGGGATTCTGTTGGAATGGATTTTATTACCGGTTTGCCTACATCTAGTAGGGGAAGTGACTCTATTTGGGTCATAGTGGATAGACTGTCCAAAGTAGCACATTTCTTACCTGTCAAGACCACTTACCAGACTTCGAAGCTAGTAGAGTTGTACATTGAGAGGATAGTCAGTTTGCATGGAGTCCCCAGGAACATTGTGTCGGATCAACCCAGTTTTCCTCGAGATTTTGGAAGAAAGTCCAAGAAGGATTGGGAACCCGACTGGATTTCAACACAGCTTATCACTCACAGACTAATGGACAAACGGAGCGAGTAAACCAAATACTCGAAGATATGTTGAGAGATTGTGTGTTAGAATATGGATCTAAATGGGAGGACTGTCTGCCTTTCACAGAATTCTAATACAACAATAGTTACCAAGACAGTTTGCAAATGGCCCCATTTGAGTTCATGTACAGAAGAAAGTCTCGTACCCCGTTGAATTGGTCAGAAGTAGGAGAGAGTCAGATTTTCGAACCCGACATCCTAAGAGAAGCCGAAGATAAAGTTCACAATATCCGTGAGCACCTTAAGACCGCCCAATCCAGACAGAAGAGTTATGCCGACAAGAGACGTCTAGATCTAGCCTTCAGCATCGGAGATTTTGTGTATCTTAAAGTATCACCCTTGAAAGGAATGCAACATTTCCAACTCAAAGGGAAGTTAGCCCCCAGATATATTGGACACTTCAAGATTTTGAATCGCCGAGGAGAAGTATCATATCAAATGGAACTTCCGGAAGAGATGTCAGCCGTGCATGATGTGTTCCATATCTCGTTACTTTGCAAATGCCTAGAAGTCCCGGAGAAGACCGAAGTTTTCAAGAATATTGATCATAGAACCATAGAGCTCAACAAGGACCTAACTTATCGTGAATTACCCATTCGTATTTTGGAAGAAGCCTTCAGAACAACCAGAACCCGGAGTATCAAGTTTCTCAGGATCCAGTGGCGTAACCATACTGAATAAGAAGCTACTTAGGAACGAGAAGATTACATTAGGACTGAGTTTCCAGATCTCTTTAGTTCCTAGTTTTCTTTTTCTTAAATCTCGGGACAAGATTTTGTTTAAGGACGGAAGGTTTGTAACATCCCAAAAATAGTAAACAAGATTATCAAGTTCTACTCACCCAAGCTTAGGGTTAACAAAAACTTTTATTATTAAAATTAATATGAATGCATGTGTGCGTGATGAATGCATGAATGATTGAAATTGCCATGTTTGATTGCTATGAATGGAAAGGATTGGTTTAAAGATGAAAAAAACATCATCTAGATCATTTCCAAGCACTTGTTCACTAGACCACTTTGAGTGTTCCTAGTCCAAGATTTCTGACAGAAACAAATCCAATTCTTTTCAACCCTTGCTAAACCAAGTAAAAGTGAACCCAAGCCCACTTTGCAAACCAACCAAAACAAATTCAAAATCTATTTAAAGGACAATTAAAAATTGAATTCTTAATAGGTACTAAGATCCCCATTTCTCAAAAACCAACAAAACCAGTTCACCTTGACAAACCCAAGCAACAAGAGACTACCAAACATGTGACCAGAGAACCCACCAAATTTTAGCCAAAAATTCAAATTCGAATTTCATGCGGCCATTTCATCAAACACTTGGTGAGCATAGATCAAACTGCCTAACTTTCACTATTCTTGATCAATGCCTTGTTCCCCCATTGTCTCCAATTCACTCCCCTTGTCACCCCCAGCACCCAACCCTGCATTGAACAAGATACTACCCCTACCCTTGCACCAGTGTCATGCCGCCCGAAGCTCACTCGCCCGCCGACCGTGGACAACACGCAGGAGGAAGCGTCACGCTCGTCCACGATGTCCAGGAGGCAGGCCACCGTCCACCGCCACACCTATCTAACCCTCGAGCACTGCCAAGCCGTGGACCACCGAGAAAATGACGCGCCCATTTTCTCTCTGCCATGCCGAGAGCATGCAAGAGCGCCGCAGCCGACACGCTCGCACACACCGCGCCTCACCCTCGCCGCGCATAACTGCACACGACATGACCCTAGCTACCTCCCAGACACGACCGTTCGCCGCCAAGCCCCTGTACATCATCTAAAATGCCGTCAGTGCCACGTAGAGCGTTGACCCGTTCCGACCAGCCTCGACCGCCCCTTTCCGCGCCATTAATCCAGCGACGAATGCCAGGAGACACCGCACCGTCCTATGCCCTTTGCCATGCCTCTAGCTCGCTGTACTGACGTTGCTGGAGGAGCCTGACCATGCCGCACTGCCCCTCTCACTGTTGTATAAATAGAGGCCACCCAGCCCTAATTCTCCACACCATCTCACTACCCTCTCTCTCAGAACCACCCCCACACTCTTTCCCGGAGCAAGGCGAGCACCAGGCCATTGGAATTTCACCGGAGTCCGCCGCTGCGGCGGAGGAGAGGAACCGTTGATTGCGACCACCCCAGGAGCCGCCGTGACCATCGTTCGAACCGCCGTCGTTGACAACGTCATTAGCCCCCATCGCCGACCCTAGCTGGAGCCCTGGTAAGCCACCACGTACCCCCACCGTCGTCGTTAGGTTTTGGAAGGATTTAGAATTCAAATGGAAATTAAAAACATTATTAAATCTTGAAGGAATTAATACAAGGACCTACTTTAAATAATTAAAAGGGCACTTAAGGAATAAAAGTTTTATTCCAAATTTGACATCAGAATGTGGTAGTAAACAGTGTTTTGATTATTCACAAATTTTGGCAAAGGATTGAATTCAAATGAGTGTTTGAATTAATTAAACAAAACCAAAACAGAATAAAAGAAATGGAAAAAGAAGAAGAAACATGAACAAAAAAATGGAACACACTCGACCCAGCCCAGTGAGCCCACTAGGCCCAGTCCAGCCCACCTCTCCCTCTCTCTGGCTATTCCCTTTTCTCACGCGCGAACCAACCCACTCAGCCACTGACCGATGGACCCCACTTCCACACTCTCTCTCTCTCACTGACCGTCGGACCCCACAGCATTGTTCATCGTTTCCACCCACCCATTGGCCACGCCCCCTCTCGCCGGCCGTTGCTGCCAAATCAATGCCGGCGTAATATGCAGTAACTCCACGGTAAATCGGCCCCTCGATCACGCGTACTAAAGTGCCTGCCTCCCCTCTCCCTTCTCCCCCAGACCTCACCCCACAGGAGCCACCAGGCCCCTGGAATTTTTACCTCGAAGCTCCTCTGTCCGTTGACACTCCGGCGACAATTCCGGCCGAACCCTGCCGCCCCCTGCCTCCTCGACCCCGCTCACATGCTCCCCACCTCCTGGCGCATCTCCTTGTAGCACCAGCTCGCCCCCGCGTGCCCCACAGCCTCGACAACGACAAAGACCACCGCCTCCACCGTCTGCTTTCTTCTCCGGCGACCCCTCTGGTAAGAACCTGACCGCCCCTCTCTTTCTCCTTCACGCACGCATCATCGCCACGTCCTTGCGCATCTGACTATGTTCTCCACTCGTCCTAACACGCTCTGTAGCCTCGCCCCTGTCGACGTCTGACCGCACCCGACGCCAGGAGCATCTCCGATGAGCAATTGTCGACCACCTCGTGCGCCCCTTGACTGTCGAAGGCCACGTTGAGCAGTAGTGCGTCAAGGAGATTCTGGTAAGCCATTCCCCTTGTCCTCTTGCTTCCTATTTCGCCGGCTCCGCCGCTAGCCGAGCATCGCCGCCGCTCACTGTCGCTCAGCACCACCAGTTCCTGGTCGTTGTGTTGATAGCCGTTAGATGAAGATCGTAGGGATGCGATAGATCACTTAAACCAAACCGTTACGCTTGATCTGCACCGCTCGATCTAACTTAGATCCAACGCACCAGAGAACGTGATCCAGACGAACCGGTATGGGCGAATAGGAATAAGACACGTGGCTTGAGATCTGTTTTAAAAACAGAAACATATCTATTAGATGATCAATTTTGAAAAATCCATAACTTTCAAACCACACGTCCAAATTTTTCAAATTTTATATCAATGGAATCAGCAAGACAAGCCCTAGCCAACCATGCACTTTGTTTAGTAAAAAGCTTCTGTTAAATTGATTGTTTCTGCAGAAACTTGTGTATGCATGTTTAGGATATAAAACTTGTTCTAAAATGATTTTGGGGATAAAATCTTTGGCAAATGGTTTGTTTGGAACCTACTGACCCTAGAAATCAATTGGTGGTTTCAAAAATGTATTTGGTGAAGCAAAAGAATAAATCCTTGATTTAAACTATTTCTAGTCAAATAAAAATATGGTTTAATTGTTAAAAATGGTTTTGGAGGAAAACCTTTGGGAAATGTTTTGATTTAAACTCTCTGACCCTAAACACCAATTTTTATGACTTAAAAATATATTTGTTAAATCCTATAAAGATTGCTACCTTGGTAAAGGCATTTTCAACCCCATAAAATAATGATTTGGTTTGAAAATGGTTTATATGTAAAATCTTTTGCAAATAGTTTTGCCACTTTATAAAATGACCAATAAGTGTTTTAGAATGTTTATAACATGTTATAAATCACTTTTTGTAAATAAAACAATATTTAGCATGCTTGCATGCATTGTTTTGTTTCTATTATTTTATGTGATGAATTGCTTGAATGGTAGATTGAAATATTGTTTGCTTGATTAAATTGTAGTGACTTGAAGTGTGTGAACATTGCAAAGATCAAGGAGTGAACTTATACCCTCTACCAAAAAGTCAAGTGATGCTTCATACTTTTGTCCCATTATTTTCACTATGCATTAGTGATGTTTCTAAGTAGGACTTGCATGGAATTTTTGCTAAGTGTAAACTATGCCATGGGAAATCCTAGTAGATGAAACTTTAGTAGAAATTTCCTAAGTAAAGACTCCTACTACTATCATGCTTAGCTTAGCTAGTAGAAAACAAGGGTGGAATATATATTCATGCTATGAAATATTTCTAAGTCTGTGGACTTGTGTTTTGTTTAATAAAACAACTAAGTGAATGAATCACCTGGGTGGAATGGAAGGAATGGTTTGTGTTGAGTGGTTCACAAGGCCCATTTCTATGGTTTACCTTGTGTATCTCACTTGTGGATGGCCACCCAGGAACAAAGAGATTTGAGATGTCAAATGTTGAGAAGCTTCAAGTGCAGCCACTTGGCATTATGGGGTCTGCCTGGATCATATAGGTTGCAATAACTTAGCCAAATGGACAGTTGGTGGTAGGGGATGATAGGTTGGAACGCGTCCATTCTAGTCTAAGGGAAGGCTTCTGAAAGATCTTGTCTTGGTGAAACCAAGTCTTGTGGGGAAAGTGCACAACCTCTACAAAGTGAAAAATCTAAGTACTTAGCCATGTCCCTGGTAAAGGACAATTTGAGCATCAAGACATGGAAGCTATCAAGAATCTCATGATCCCAATTTCTAACTTAAAAACTTGTGGTTGAACAAGGGTTGAAAGGATTACCAATTTCTATTGGGAGATGCCTTGGGAAATTTTTTGTCAAAGCAAAAACTTAGAGTTTTCAAATGATAAGGAAAATCTATTTTGAGCAATGCAAGCCTAAGCTCCACTTAGCCAAATGCATGTAGATGATAGACTCAACTATACTACCATAGTATCGCTTGCCAATACAAATCAAATGTATTGACCCTTGTGGTTGTAACTTGTTATGTTGTAGGTTTGTTTGATATTAGTGAAGTTATTGATTAGGATGACAAGTCTACAACCAACATGTCTGCCTGTGGCACTTTGAAGATGAAGGACCCCATGCTATTGTTATATTCTGCTGCATTGTAATGAGATAGCCAAATGAGCTATGTAAGATGTAATGAATTATTTTATTCCTGGTTATAAAGTTGTAATATGACCTATGTTTCTTGATATTACATCTTAACTGTGGATGCTAGCTATTGATCTAGGGACTAGCATTGTAAACACAGGGATCTCTACCTTATTAAAGGTTGGGAACCTTACAGATGGTATTAGAGCATTGTGTTTCCTGTAGGATTTGTAACCCTAGGATTGGACAAAACACCTTAGAAAAATAGGAGTTGTATTTGTTCCAAAACTTATTTACAAACAATCTTGTAAACTCTTTCCTCAACCATTTTGGTTTTGATTCTTCATCTATTCTATTTCAATCTTGATGGACAAGCCTACCTCATGGCCAAAAGACTTCACCATGTGCAAAGGACTTCATCAACTCTAATGACTTCAACATCTTCAACTCTAATGACTTCAACATCTTCAACATTTTCAACGAATCATCATCACCTTTGAAGTTTTGTGACCAAGAATTTTCGCAAGGATACAAAGATCTTGTTCAAAAAGAATCAACCAAGAAGGATGGAAAGATCTCAAGTGAACCATATAGATGGACCACCATATTTAGTTTAAGTCAAACCCACCAACTTATGTGGTGTAACAAAAATATTTTTGGTTGCCTAAAAATGTGCTTGAAAACTTGTTGTTTGAGTGGAATGTTTGTTGTGATTGCTTGCACATTGCTTGTGTGAATTGTGATGTGTGTGATTAGAATTATTTCCTTAGACATATTTTGCCTATTCTAATCCCAATCCAACCCAAACAGATGACTTCTCCAAGAAACTCCAACATCAAGGATGATGACAACAACAACCAAGAGGACAACATGAGAGAACTCATAGTAACCCAAACCCAATTGAACCAAGTTACAGCTCAATTTATAGCCAACACCAGTGAGGTAGACCCAACCATGCAAAGGTTTTTGGAAACCCAAACCCAATTGTTGCATAAGGTGACAGATCAAATGATCAACATGGGAAACAACTCTTCCAGAAAGGTTTGTGACAACAAGGATGACAAAGATGATATTCTAGAAGGAACCCAAGCTTGCAATATTTGTGGAGACAAGGATCACACTTCCAAAGAGCATAAAGATCAATGCCCCAATTGTGAAGAGGAACATCCAGCTAACCAATGCCCCACAACCCAAGCTACTTGTTACCTATGTGAAGGAAATAATCATGTCCCTATCCAATGCCCCATCTATTCCATAGTTCAACAAAGGAAACAAGGTGGAGTGCAACAACTGATTGCAGATTACCATGAGAGAGCCAAGTCTATCAAGAAGGATGAAGACAAAGGAAAATCTCAGCTTGTACCTCCCAGCAATATGACCCAATTTAAAGGACCAAAGAGGAGACATATGTATTATCCAAGGAATAATAGAAGGTCAAGGAGACTAGGAACTGTTCCTACCTTTGAGATAACATATGAAGAACATGAATTAGAAGCACTCTGAGCTTTGGAGAAACCCAAGAAAAAGAAGGACAAAATCCATGTGCAATGTGGTCATTGCAAAGAAATGGGACACTATGCCAGTGAATGTCCAGAGAAGAAGAAGTATAAGGAGATTAGCCAAGTGTGGTGCAACAACTACAAAGAGCTAGGCCATTATGTAGCAACTTGTCCACAGAAGATACGTGAAGAACTCAATATTATCACATGATACAATTGTGGTAACCAAGGACATTATGCAAGCTACTGTCCAGAAAAGATGAAGCACAAGATCAAGCCTATGAAGGATCTCAGCCTTGTCACATGTTTCAAGTGTGGAAACAAAGGAAACTATGCAGATGTTTGCCCAGAGAGATTTCAACAAGATCCCAAGCAAACCAAGATGTAATTTAGTTGGAAATTTTTTAAGGGTGGTAGTACCCTAGTTGTTTTGAGCCAAGTTGTAACCCCTAGCCTCCCCAAATCTCGGGACGAGATTTATTTTAAGGGTGGTAGCCTGTCACATCCCAAGATTTTCCAAATCTTGTAATGTGAAAAATAAATAAACAAAATAAAATTATTGTTGAATTTTAGGGTGAAAAGAAACTTTTGTTTCTAAATGGAAACTTAAAATCCCATCTTGAACAAACTTTAACTAAGGTTTTAAATTCAACAAAATTCAAATCAAGAGAAATACATTCCTCAATAAAATGTATCTAGAAATTTAAACACTTGGAAAATAAATCCAAACCCTAATGGAAAAAAATCATTTCCAAGTTATCTCCAAGCCTATGGATTTGATCCATATAAAAATCTGTCATTAAACTTTTCAAATGATCAAGAAATACAAATAGAAATATTATAAAACCATATAAATTGGTTTCACTTAATTTGGAACCATGGATAAAATCTTATGAATTTAATAAGATAAGGAAAAGTAATTTCCAAAGCTAATAAAACCACTTGTCTAAAATCCATACCAAATGGTGAGAAAATAATCCTAAAGATATTTAAAAGGAATAAATAAATATCAAATAAGATTTTACAAATTGGAATCACCAAGTTTTGATCTTTAAATAAAAAGATATGGATTTTATAAGACAAAGATAGAAATATTAAATAAAGAATATTTGAAAGACCAAATAAATCTTGGCCTAATCCATTAAGCAAATGGAATGAATATAATCCAAATCAAATAAAATAAAAGGATAAAGAATTTCCAAAATAAAATAAAATGGCATTAACCATTCTATCCCTATTTTAATAAAGACAAATCTCTAATAAGGATAATTATATAATTCATGAGAAAATAGTATTTTGGAATTTACCCAAGTGGAATAAAAGTTGTTTAATTAACTTAAATAAAATAAATCTCCCAAATAAAAATTATGGAAATAAAACTATATTTAATTCCATTGGAATTAAAACAAATACCCAATTCAAATGATTTATGAATCATATTAATTATTTTCCAAATGATTCTAGTTGAATATTTTGACACCCTAATAAGTAAATAAAACTTACTGAAAGGTTTTGGAAGGATTTAGAATTCAAATGGAAATTAAAAACATTATTAAATCTTGAAGGAATTAATACAAGGACCTACTTTAAATAATTAAAAGGGCACTTAAGGAATAAAAGTTTTATGCCAAATTTGACATCAGAATGTGGTAGTAAATAGTGTTTTGATTATTCACAAATTTTGGCAAAGGTTTGAATTCAAATGAGTGTTTGAATTAATTAAACAAAACCAAAACAGAATAAAAGAAATGGAAAAAGAAGAAGAAACAGGAACAAAAAAAATGGAACACACTCGACCCAGCCCAGCGAGCCCACTAGGCCTAGTCCAGCCCACCTCTCCCTCTCTCTGGCTATTCCCTTTTCTCACGCGCGAACCAACCCACTCAGCCACTGACCGATGGACCCCACTTCCACACACTCTCTCTCTCACTGACCGTCGTACCCCACAGCGTTGTTCATCGTTTCCACCCACCCCACTGACCACGCCCCCTCTCGCCGGCCGTTGCTGCCAAATCAATGCCGGCGTAATACGCAGTAACACCGTGATAAATCGGCCCCTCGATCACGTGTACTAAAGTGCCTGCCTCCCCTCTCCCTTCTCCCCCAGACCTCACCCCACAGGAGCCACCAGGCCGCTGGAATTTTTACCTCGAAGCTCCTCTGTCCGACGACACTCCGGCGACATTTCCGGCCGAACCCTGCCGCCCCTTGCCTCCTCGACCATGCTCACATGCTCCCCACCTCCTGGCGCATCTCCTCGTAGCACCAGCTCGCCCCTGCGTGCCCCACAGCCTCGACAACGACCAAGACCACCGCCGCCACCATCTGCTTTCTTCTCCGGTGACTCCTCTGGTAAGAACCTGACCGCCCCTCTCTTTCTCCTTCACGCACGCATCATCGCCACGTCCTTGCGCATCTGACTATGTTCTCCACTCGTCCTAACACGCTCTGTAGCCTCGCCCCCGTCGACGTCTGACCGCACCCGACGCTAGGAGCATCTCCGATGAGCAATTGTCGACCACCTCGTGCGCCCCTTGACTGTCGAAGGCCACGTTGAGCATCAGTGCGTCAAGGCGATTCTGGTAAGCCATTCCCCTTGTCCTCTTGCTTCCTATTTCGCCGGTTCCGCCGCTAGCCGAGAATCGCCGCCGCTCACTGTCGCTCAGCACCACCAGTTCCTGGTCGTTGTGTTGATAGCCGTTAGATGAAGATCGTAGGGATGCGATAGATCACTTAAACCAAACCGTTACGCTTGATCTGCACCGCTCGATCTAACTTAGATCCAACGCACCAGAGAACGTGATCCAGACGAACCGGTATGGGCGAATAGGAATAAGACACGTGGCTTGAGATCTGTTTTAAAAACAGAAACATATCTATTACATGATCAATTTTGAAAAATCCATAACTTTCAAACCACACGTCCAAATTTTTCAAATTTTATATCAATGGAATCAGCAAGACAAGCCCTAGCCAACCATGCACTTTGTTTAGTAAAAAGCTTCTGTTAAATTGATTGTTTCTGCAGAAACTTGTGTATGCATGTTTAGGATATAAAACTTGTTCTAAAATGATTTTGGGGATAAAATCTTTGGCAAATGGTTTTTTTGAACCTACTGACCCTAGAAATCAATTGGTGGTTTCAAAAATGTATTTGGTGAAGCAAAAGAATAAATCCTTGATTTAAACCATTTCTAGTCAAATAAAAATATGGTTTAATTGTTAAAAATGGTTTTGGAGGAAAACCTTTGGGAAATGTTTTGATTTAAACTCTCTGACCCTAAACACCAAGTTTTATGACTTAAAAATATATTTGGTAAACCCTATAAAGATTGCTACCTTGATAAAGGCATTTTCAACCCCATAAAATAATGATTTGGTTTGAAAATGGTTTATAGGTAAAATCTTTTGCAAATAGTTTTTCCACTTTATAAAATGACCAAAAAGTGTTTTAGAATGTTTATAACCTGTTATAAATCACTTTTTGTAAATAAAACAATCTTTAGCATGCTTGCATGCATTGTTTTGTTTCTATTATTTTATGTGATGAATTGCTTGAATGGTAGATTGAAATATTGTTTGCTTGATTGAATTGTAGTGACTTGAAGTGTGTGAACATTGCAAAGATCAAGGATTGAACTTATACCCTCTACCAAAAAGGCAAGTGATGCTTCATACTTTTGTCCCATTATTTTCACTATGCATTAGTCATGTTTCTAAGTAGGACTTGCATGGAATTTTTGCTAAGTGTAAACTATGCCATGGGAAATCCTAGTAGATGAAACTTTAGTAGAAATTTCCTAAGTAAAGACTCCTACTACTATCATGCTTAGCTTAGCTAGTAGAAAACAAGGGTGGAATATATATTCATGCTATGAAATATTTCTAAGTCTGTGGACTTGTGTTTTGTTTAATAAAACAACTAAGTGAATGAATCACCTGGGTGGAATGGAAGGAATGGTTTGTGTTGAGTGGTTCACAAGGCCCATTTCTATGGTTTACCTTGTGTATCTCACTTGTGGATGGCCACCCAGGAACAAAGAGATTTGAGATGTCAAATGTTGAGAAGCTTCAAGTGCAGCCACTTGGCATTATGGGCTCTGCCTGGATCATATAGGTTGCAATAACTTAGCCAAATGGACAGTTGGTGGTAGGGGATGATAGGTTGGAACGCGTCCATTCTAGTCTAAGGGAAGGCTTCTGAAAGATCTTGTCTTGGTGAAACCAAGTCTTGTGGGGAAAGTGCACAACCTCTGCAGAGTGAAAAATCTAAGTACTTAGCCATGTCCCTGGTAAAGGACAATTTGAGCATCAAGACATGGAAGCTATCAAGAATCTCATCATCCCAATTTCTAAGTTAAAAACTTGTGGTTGAACAAGGGTTGAAAGGATCACCAATTTCTATTGGGAGATGCCTTGGGAAAGTTTTTCGTCAAAGCAAAAACTTAGAGTTTTCAAATGATAAGGAAAATCTATTTTGAGCAATGCAAGCCTAAGCTCCACTTAGCCAAATGCATGTAGATGATAGACTCCACTATACTACCACAGTATCACTTGCCAATACAAATCAAATGTATTGACCCTTGTGGCTGTAACTTGTTATGTTGCAGGTTTGTTTGATATTAGTGAAGTTATTGATTAGGATTACAAGTCTATAACCAACATGTCTGCCTGTGGCACTTTGAAGATGAAGGACCCCATGCTATTGTTATATTCTGCTGCATTGTAATGAGATAGCCAAATGAGCTATGTAAGATGTAATAAATTATTTTATTCCTGGTTATAAAGTTGTAATATGACCTATGTTTCTTGATATTACATCTTAACTGTGGATGCTAGCTATTGATCCAGGGACTAGCATTGCAAACACAGGGATCTCTACCTTATTAAAGGTTGGGAACCTTACACCCTCTCCTAATAAGGCCGAGTTCCTGTAACATCCCAAAAATACTAAACTTGGATCATGAAAATCTAATCATCAAAATTAGGGTTAACAAAAACTTTCTAAAGGAAATCTTGAATGCATGCATATGTGTATGCATGGATTTTGAAATCCTTTAAAACCACCTTGTTTGTTTGTTCCATTGCTTGTAAAATGTTTTTTAGGTGAAATAAACATCATCTAAAACATTTCCCACACTTTTCCTAAAGACAAGTAAATCAAAACACATATATGAAATGAATGGTCACTTTGACCAATTTAACTCACATGCCTACTTTGGCTGTCTCAAACTTTCAGAACCTAATAGAAACTTTTCTGGATCTTTGCACCCCTTGAATGTACTCATAACAAAGTATCAAGGCCCACTTTGTGATCATCCAAAAACTTTCAAATGCATAGTTTAAATGACAATTCAAAATTGAATCTTTATCATATGGGAAGATCCCACTTTTTGAAAAACTATTCAAACAAGCTCAATTTTCAAAACCCAAGCATCTGCAGACTCACCAGCACCAATCTAGCAAACCCACCAAAAATCAATTCAAAATTCAAAACTTGATTTCATGCGGCCATTTCATCAAACAGGTTGCAGACACAAATCAAACAAACATCAAACACTATTGTGAGCAGTGATTCTTGCCTAACTGGTTCCCCATTTAGCTCACACACAACTCAGTAGATCATCTAGGAAGATTAGCCAGGCACTAGCACCACTGTGAGCTTGCCATTGTCATCAATGGTGAATAGCCGAGCACCCTCTTGCCACCCCATAGTCGACAGCAAGCTAGGAGCAGCAGCAAGCCTAGCCAGCATGTCTGGGAGGCAGCCCACCGTCCACCGCCACTCACTGTCCCAGCCGCGAGCGTTGCCAAGCCCTGGACCACGCGCACAAGCCGCGCCCAGACCATGCCGAGCGTGCGCCAGAGCACAACCCTCGACCATCACCCACAGACCGCGCGCTGCCCTCGCCGCGTGCATACACAATCCCCACCGACCCAGGAGGCCGCCAGACATCCCCGTTTGCCGCCCCGTGACGTACAACCACCACCCGTCGTCGAAGACGCCGCCTCTGCCGCGCAGAGCACCGCCCGTTCCAGACCAAACCACACCGCCCCATGCCTCGAGACCATGTTGTTGAGCATCGCCAGGAGACACCGCACCGTCCCCTACCCTTGCCCATGCCTTTAGCCGCCTGTAACCTCGCCCCCGACGAGCTCACCGTGCGCCCCGATGGTCCCTCGCTCTACTATAAATAGAGACCACCCCAGCCCGATTTCTTCACACCATCTCACTCCCCTCTCCTCACTGATTGTGCCACACCATTCTCAGAGCAAGGCGAGCACCACCTCGCCGGAATTTCACTGGAGCCTGCCGCTGCCGGAGAAGACGGGAGCCAACGATTGGAGCCGCCCCAAGAGCTGCCGCGACCACCCCGGAGTTCGCCGCCGTCGACTTCGTCGTTCGCCCACCTCGCTGACCCTCGCCAGTACCCCGGTGAGCCCCCAGCGACCCTCACTGGCCGCGCTAGGTTTCTTTCTCGCCGGCGTTGTCTCGCGTCGATGATGACTCCCAGCCGTTAGATTAGAACTAGATTGAACGATCCACGTCGTCCCATACCGCTTCGCCCAGCCCCGTGTCACTGACGAGTAGGGACACCCACTTAAGCAGCCCGTGGGAGCACTGTGCTTAGCAGGCCGGCCCAGTAACTTTTCCCGCGCAGCCCAGTTATTCAAATTAAACCTTTTTCTATTTCAATTCAAACACACTTCTGTACCCAACTTCAAAAATCAACCCAGTTCAATACAGTGCACCAAATTGAATGAAACCAATTTTGTTGGAAAGGTCTGTGAATGTTGAATCCAAGCCCATTGGATTCAAGTCATTTGGATCTATAGATCACCCTTGGTAAAAATAACAAGGCAGAAGCTTTTCTGCATTCAAACATTTTTCAAATTTAAACTATAATAGCTTTTGAGTTGATTCCAAGTCTCAAAAATCACATTTAACCATACCTTTCAGAATATATAAAAATATATAGGTTTACTTGCAGAAATAATGTTCAAGGAATAAAAGAATGCTACATAAGCATTTCTAGCCACTTTAAGTAATTAAAATAAAAGGGTAAAACCTTGTTAAATTGTGACACCACTTTAAATCACATTCCCATGGACTACAATATGTGGTGATGACATGTGTCAACATGATCCCATGTTGGGTTTGGAGAATATTAAATATTAAGTAGTTTTTCAATGAGTAGAAATTACTTTTCTAAAAATCAAAGGAAGTAAATCAAGCCTTAACCTTGTAATGTTAGAGATGATGCTAGATCATCCATAGGACCCTTGTGTGTGATGATTGCAAGTAGTTAAGTATTGTTTGGTGATTGTGTACCTCGTATTTATTTATAGACGCTAGTACCGACCAAGGATACGAGGAGGAAGGAGGATACCACGAAGAAGAAGCCGAGGAGAACTTCAACCACTGCTCTGCACAAGGCAAGCTAAAACTTGCAAGACACTCTACTTTAGCAAGCTAGTAACTATGCAAGTCTAAGACTACTAGTGAATGTGCAAGCTAACACTTGCAAGACACTTTACCTATGCAAGCCCATACTTGTTACTACACCTACTATATGCCTTAAGCATAAGTGATCACCCGCACTTGATAAACCAATCCTAGTTTTACTTGCAAGTTTCTTACCTTATTTCTTTATCAAAGCTTACTTAGAGTTTATTTAAGTGATTAGTAGATTTTGGAAAGATGCTGAAGGTTGCATAAAGAGCATAAAACTTGTCCTAAGTTAGAAACCTTGACATCAGCCTAAGACATGAGGTTGTACTTAGTTGAAACTCCACTAGTTACCACCCCTCATCATTACTACCCCCACCTGTAGATGCTAGTGCTAAGCATAAAACTTGATCAACTCTAGATGGGAATACTTGGTGGAAAAATGGTTATGAAAACCTTGGAATGATGGATCATTCTATTGAAATGTTTTGGACATGAGTTTCCAAACACTTGAGAACTTTGGTGATAAAAATGTTGAGGCATGAGCCTTAGACCTTTATAAAACTGATGGTTGTCTGGATGCGATACCATTCCAATTTTATCGTACAACCACAATACCCGAATATTGGGTAGGGCTTGACTGGAAACTTATATTCCTTAGTATTAGTTCCCTCACGGCCAAGGTTTGAGCTGAGGCTACCTTGTGAAGATTGTCCACCTGTGCAGTACCCAAGATGACAGTTGGTCATGGTTGGGAGGCCAAACTCACAGGAGAGGTGCTTATACTAGGGCGTGTAATCGAAAGGTTAGGATTGATTATCCGCATACTTAGTATGGTGAATTCAGGATTTGTTCCTGACGGATGTATCGAATATTGTGGTGAAAGTGTACAATCTCTGCAGAGTGTCAAACTATTCGAATAGCCGCGTCCGAGGTTATGGACAGTTGGAGTGGCCATACTATTCCCCCGTCAGACTTTTCAAAATGACCTTTGAAATGAACTAAGATTTTGACTTGACCACAACAGAGTTGTGATATGAAATACAAGTTCCCGGCTAGGAATTATAAAATTGTGACTAGCTTTAGAACTCAGTAGAGATAAATCTGGCTTTTGCAAAAACAACCCTAGAGCCTAGTGTCCTATTATCCAAAAAAACCCTTTACATATTAGTATTAGTTTGCGAGTACTTAAAGAGTACTCATGGCTTTGTACCTGGCTATTCCCATGGCCAGACTATGAAGAGGAGTACCTGGAAGATGGACCCCAGGAAGGTTACGACAACTAGGATCATCTCCCATCGTCAGCATTGCCTGTGACCCCGAAGATGGAGCTTCGCCTACGCTACCGTTATTATTACGTATTCCGCTGCTTGATGTTGTATTAAGAACTGGATCATGAGATCCCTATTTGTGTAAGAACTTATGTATCGTTTGTAATGGGTGATGTACTATGGTATCCAATTCTGTTATGTCTCGCAAGAATGGTAATCCTGGGATTGCGAGGTATGGCATAACAGGCATCTAGGATTGAAAAATCCAGGTGTTGGCAGTTCCTGTATATAGTGCTAATACCTAGATTGGTCACTAGCACACAGAGTACAATATGATATCGAATATAACTGTGCATCGCAAATACAAGGAATAAGATATAGAATTTACATTATTTATTCAAGTACATAGCAGAAAACGAACACAAGGTAGATCTCCATCCTTCAAATATGCCATAGGGAAACAATTGTTGAGTGGAGTCTCGCGACCTATGAACGATCACTTAGAAATGATATAACCTGCAACATGAAACATTGCAGCCATGAGTGGTCAATGCATTGAATGTATGGCAAGTAAGATAAAGTGGTTAGCAACATATGTAGCAACTACATGCTTATTTGGCTAGGTGGAGTTCAGGCTCATTTACATAAAGCAAAAGTTTTATCCTAACATTTCTAACAAAATAGTTTTCCAATATGATAAATAGGACACTCTGGTTCACTCCCAGGTGCTCCTATCCAATTAATTTCACCCAACAAGTTTTAAGTAATTGAGAAATTGGGATGAGTGAGAAATATGTCATAGCATCAGTATCACGTCACTCAAATTATCCATAACTAGGGACACAACTAAGTACTTAGTTTAGACACCCTGCAGGGGTTTGTACACTTTATCCATGTGACCTGGTCAACCCAGCTCATACCATAACACTCATATTGTGTTATGATAGGGAAAAGTCCAAGATGAGACAATTCGGGAAGAGCTCCCCAAACCCATCCATGCACCATACCAACCTACACTATTCTACATCTCTGGCTACATAGGATTTGAGTCGCCACAACCTACTAAGTCCAGCCAGCCACCCTTATCTCACTGGCACATGGTTGCACAAGTAAGCTACCAAACAAAGAAGCCAATCCTTTATCGGTACCCTGCACGGCATTCCCCACCATAAATGTTCACTCTAATGACACTTAAACCATTCTGCCCACGTGGTTCATTAACATTATGTTGTTTTAGTTTGAGGAAAACATATACACTTCCATAGCATGGATTAATCCCTTCCCCATCAAGAATAGCATGACTAGGAAATCTACCAATACGATGGCTGATAAACAAGAATACTATGAAATAATATGGGATATAGCATAACATATACACATCAATTCCTACACATGCAATTATGTGAAAACCTCTATAATGCATAGGAAAATAGTAGGACATTTATGACCAAGATAGCACCACTTTTATTTAGTTGTAGTCATTCAAATAGTCCTCATAATTATAATAGCTTCATTTCTTATAACCATAATACTTCCAATCATAGCAGTTGCAATCATAGTAATTCCATTCTTCGGAATCTAGCATTTGAAATAAAACACAACAGCACACCTTTCAGAACATTGCATTCATGCAACAATACCATAAAACAACGATGAACAAATGGATGGATGATGATGTAATAGGTCACTTTTTTGTAAAGGGGACAACCGGCATGATGGGGAACCTCGGGTTCAAGCTCAGGAAAGGCAGTGGATGGCGATGAGATTCGTCGAGCTTCGTGACGGTGGTAGGGTTTCAGAAAAAATCGTGAAGTACAGATGTAGAGGGATTTATAGGAGAGTTTGGCACAGGCTAGAGGAAAAATGGTCGAACAGAATCAATGGATTGTGTGGCATCTCGGATCAGATCGAAGACATGCTCGGTTCGGTGTCTTGTGCGTGAGGTAGGAGAAGATCGGGTGGGACCGCGCTGTCAGCCAAAAAAATAGGAGGGGAATAAAGGATATGGGATGCAGCTGCTACTCTGTATTGGGCCAGAAGTGGTCGATGCACGCGGCTATGCGCTTCTATGCATGGTAGAGTTAGGTGAAGAAACAATGGGCCAGCCCGACGGCTGGTCCGATAGAGGTAGTTTAGTTTTCTTTTTCAATTTTTGATTTAGGACTCTAAATTAAACCATTTAAATTCTTATAAATTTTTAAAGTCGCCATGTTCTTTGTAGGATATTTACTACATTATTTCTTGTCTATTTCTAGTTTAACAACCAATAAATATTTATTTTGGCCAATAGAGCATTATTATTATTGCTTATGTTAAACATAACTTTTCCATTTTAGCTCCAAATGGACTCAAATAAATATTCGTAGTTTTCTAGAAGTGTCCTATATCAAAGTATGCCATTTAGGATTACTATTTATCAATTTTTAGCAAAACCTTAGTTCTTAGGTTGCACTTAGAATGGGAAAATCCCATTTAGGTTTTTGAATTTCTTTTTGGGAAAACACTATTTTCTTCATAGGGTTTATATGCAATGATGTTCATGCATGCTTCATGATTTTGAATTTTTGAAGTCTTGCACACAAATTCTATAATCTAGAATCAACCCATGAATTTTTGCCTATATGGCTGCTTAGGTCATAACAAAACAATATAAGGTTTAGAAATCGAGGTTGAGAGGATTTTCAATTTTAAAAGTTTCTTTTCTTTGAGAATTTCCAACAAAGTCAAACAATCAATCAAACTTATTTTATTTATTTCACATTCCAAAATTAGGAGAATTTTTGGTTGTGACAATAACCCCACTAAGTACTATTTGGTTTATTGCCACATGCCTTTCCCACATTAAACCGACTAGGGCACTTTACAAATGTTCATGTATTATCAATTAGTTTTTTAATTCGAATAATTCAAACATAATCGAAAATAACATATGAATGTAATAGAAATCATTCATAAAAGCATAACAACTGACTTGTTACAAAGTTGTATGAATAACTGTCTCACAAAATGTAAGACACACTATAAAAGGTTCATATTCCACTAATTATTCAAAATTGTAAACTATATGATAAATCTCGAGGGAGAGTGTTGTCGGCCATCATCATCATGCTCGCCATCAACATGCAACTTCACCTCCTCTCTCGCATTCAACTCTCATGCAAATGGACTTGTTTTCATAAAACAAAACAAGTATCAGATACTTTGATATTGCAACAAGTGTTTGCAAGATTATAACATTTATAAACTTTGTATATCATATATACTTTCGTCATTGACAACTTCTCCAGCCATATGTTCCACCTCAATGTTTCTCAAGCGTTCCGTGAAATCATAGAAGTCCATCCATTCCGTATCACCTCTTGTGATGCAAGTCCGGATGTATCCTTTGAAGCTGGGAGGAAGTGACCTAAGAAATACTCCTATTGCAAAGGATTTCGTCATACAGTAGTCCTAAGTGGACCAGTCTCTTGTGCGCATCAAGTATGTGGTACAAGTGACTATTCCGACAAGTGTTTTCCTCCATCTTTATGGACAGGAAGTTTTTGATAAGTTCGTACTTCCACATGCGCACATGGGTTACAAACTCTTCCCTTAGGTGCTCTATCATCACATTTGGTTCAATATCACCTACGAGCATACACAGTTCATTCACCATGCCTTTGCACATTAACTCTTGGATGAATGCGGATTTCTCCTGACAAAAAATGCGGCCTTCCCCCATTTGTGGTGCCTCTTGTTCTTCGTCTTCTAGATCACTCAAATCCATTACGTGGAGAATGTACAAGAACACACTATTCTTGATGAGTAGGTCATTAAGACAAGTTAGCCATTTAGGGAAGTTTGATCCATATAACTTGAGTTTCTCAGCGGCTAACCAATCGGTGATGTAAAAAGTAGGATCATGGTGTGTCATGATCAACATTTAAAGTTTGCAAAGGTTTTAGACTAGGTTTATGAAAACATGAATTCAAATAACTCCACTAAAAACATTATCCCTAACAAATGTCTTAGTGATTACATGATCCATATTCACTACATTACTCCCGATCGTCACAGCCGGCAATATTGTTGCAAAGGTGGACGCTTCACGTCAATCACATAATTCATGTGACTCGTGCTCGATCTTTCGATCATCCTATGTTCTGAGGCCATGTCTGTACATGCTAGGCTCGCCAACTCTAACTCGTGTGTATTGCAGTGTAACCTTTCTTACACCCACTATAAGCGAACATAGGTATGTCTAACACCTGATCGTCATGGTCTTCCTCATACCTAAGAACTTGGTGGTGCACACACAAGGGGAACACTATTATTGGAATTTAGTTGTTTATGAATCATATTATTAATGCTACTGTCGAGTATCTAATACTAATCACATAATAAGATACACACAACAATCATACATCAAATGTATGTGCGATGCAATATGGTCTTCGAGCTATGATCTCCATCTCGGCGCCTTAAATCCGGTGCCATGGGAATGGCTGCCCGAGGCTGGTGTCAAGGAGCCGATGCCTCCGGGTCCTATGCCATGGTCCCTAGTGCCCCTGACTTCTTAGTCCACCATCATGATGATTACGAGTACTACAACTTAGCAACACAAAGTAAACTACTTTACCTTGACTATAACCATATCCCATCACAACGCCCCTACAAAACAAAGTTAGAGCCCTATACTTTATCTCTTGGAACTTTTACATGGCTGTATGGGCTTCGTTTAAGAACCGTTTCTTACCTATGAACTTCAACCACAATGCCGATTGAATAATTTTCTCTACTAACCCCCCTCGGGACCTCCTTTGTAAATGCTATATCAACTATTGAATGAGAGACAGACACCCGCTAGCCACTTATACGGAACAAGCCATATGTCGAGCGTGGAACCAGTCTCGTGTAAGAGTACGCGTAAGGTCGTTCTGGGCAGCTATATCAATCAATACCATGATATAAACAAGTACACGTGGGAGGGTAACAATTATAAAATCAATGCCCACATGTCACAGCTCGTGTGATGTACCCGTACTAGAAGTAGTACACATAGATCGGCTCTGATACCAATGTTAGGGAATGAGGGAAGAAAACAAAAAATTTCCTACGATCGAAACCCTAATGCCAGGATCTATCTACTAGTAATGCAGTAACGGGAGGGGATACGGTGTTCATACCATTGAAGACTGAGCGCGGTTACCGTACCACGAGGAACATGGATGAAGAAGACGCCCTGACGCTGACCTCGAGGTCACGATGTCCTGTGGATCCCCAACAAATCCTAGCACGGAAAACACGGTGCCGCCAGAGGGACTCACACACGTACGATGCTTGACGATGACTCCCGCTTCTCTCTAGTCGAGCCAAGATTCCAGAAGTAGATCTCCCGCTCCTAATCCCGCAGCGCAACGATGCTCCGCGGTGACGAACTCCTTGATCACACGACATGGACAAGGGGGCCACGATCGTAAGAGAGAGAAAAGAGATGGGCAACACAAGCCTTTTATTTATTTCCTGGTGGAAAATTGGCGTGTTTTAATCCTCCTATGCGCACCCGTTTATATAGGCAGAGGGAGGAGGTCCCTCCACCTTATGGTTCCCACGTGGGACTAAACAAATAAAGTAAAAGAGGGGCAACCCGTCGTCGGCCGGGTAGGCCGCCTGCCCACCCGTGCACGGCTCAGCAGGGTTGAGGCAGTGGATAGAAGTGGGCCCCAGATTGGACAACTAGGTGCCTTCCTACGAGGCAGAGCTGCCCGCGGTGGTGCCCAGCGCCTGGACCGGGTGGGTCGGCCTGGCGGCCCACGCGGCGGCTAGCTATGGCAGATCCTAGGTGGGCCAGCTCGTCTGTGGCCCGCTAGCTGCAGCAATAGCAGAGTCGTTCAGTCCACACTACCAGCCGCCAATGTGCCTCCCACGTGGGCTGTTTCAAAAACATCCTCCCTTTTGCCTAACTATAAAGACGCCTTTTATAAATCTTCATTCAAATATTCTTTTACAATATATTAATTTATAATTTATATATAATAAACATATATGAATAACCATTTATTTGAAAACCATATATGAATAACCATTTATTTTGAAAACCATTTATAATCTTCTCCCCAGAACTTTTCTGGTTTCTCTCTTCTCATTTATTCATTGATTCAAACTAGCCATTAACAATCTCCAATCTTCGTCAAGCCCTTAAGCGTTCTACCCAACAGTTCGAGAATACTATACACATGGCCAAGACTCCTCTCTGACCAATGATCAATATCGGGACCTGGATGCCCATAATGACCACCTGTGTATTCAATGATTTTTTTTGTTGAACTGTAAACTGTAAGATCCCACCTTTATAAAGGTAAAGATCCCTGTGATTGCAATGCTAGTCCCTGGATCAATTGCTAGGATCCACAGTTTAAGATGAAGTACACAGAAACAAAGGTCATCATTACATCGTCATTCCAGAGAAAACATAGTCTTTTACAACTCCATAGCCATAGGCTAGTACAAGAGTTTAACTTAACAATATAAATAAAAGTCTTCATCTTCATGTGCCAAAGGCAAGCATGTTGAGTGTAGACTCATAACCCGTAATCATCATCAGAGTAACCTGCAACATCACAAGTTATAGCCACAGTGGGTCAATACATTGGAATAGTATTGGCAAGTGATACCTTAGTAGAATATTAACATCTAGTTACTACATGAGTTTGGCTAAGTGTAGATCAGGCTTTCTTTGCTTAAAATAGGTTTTACCTATCAGTTGAAAAACACTAAGTTTTTGTTTGGCAAAAATTCCCAAGGAACCACCAATAGAAATTGGTGAACCTTCACCCTTGTTCAACCACAAGTTTTAACTTAGAAAATTGGGATGAGGAGATTCTTGATAGCTTCCATGTCTTGATGCTCAAATTGTCGATTACCGGGACACGGATAAGTACTTAGTTTCTTCCATTTGCAAAGATGGTGCACTTTCCCCACAAGACTTGATTTTCACCAAGACAGGACCTTTCAGAAGCCTTCCCTTAGACCAAATGGACGTGTTCCAACCTATCATTCCACTACCACCAACTGTCCAAATGGCTAAGTTATTGCAACCTATATGATCCAGGCAGAGCCCATAATGCCATGTGGCTGCACTAGAAGCTTCATAACATTTGGCATCTCAAATCCCTTTGTTCTTGGGTGGCATTCCACAAGTGAGATACACAAGGTATACCATAGAAATGGGCCTTGTGTAACCACTCAACACAAACCATTCTTTCCATTCCACACAGGTGTTTCATTCACTTAGTTGTTTTATTAAGCAAAACATAAGTCAAAGACTTAGAAATATTTTTCATAGCATGTATATATAATCCAACCTTGGTTACTAATAGCTAGGCTAAGCATGGCAATAGCAAGTATCTTAACTTAGAGAAAATTCTAACAATTCTACAACTACTAGGATTTCCCAAGCATAGCATATAGATACTTAGAAAAAATATTCATGCAAGCCCTATACAAAATATTTCTAATGCATAGTCAAAATATTGGGATAAAAATATGAAGCACCACTTTCCTTGGTAGTTTGGGGAGTAGCAACAATCCTCACAATCAGAATCACCACTAGCACCAAAATCTACACATAAAATGATAGCACCAAATTCACCTATCAAAATAAACAAGCAAAAATACATGAATGCATGAAAATGCCATGTGATGATTTTTCTAAATCAAACAAGACAATTGGAATAGTAATGAATCATAAACAAAACAATTATACACTAAATAAAAATCAATTTGGCCTTTATAACATTTTCTATATAATTTTTATACACAAAATAAGCTTACAAATGTCTCTGCAAAAAAACTACTAAGTTTACAAAAGCAATTCATTAAACAAAGTGTATGGTGGGATATAATTCTTTCTCCTGATTCCAATGATATAAAATTTACTAAATTTGAACATGTGGATCAAAAGTTATGAATTTTGCAAGTTTGAACATCTAATATATCTAAATCCAGATTTTAAATCAAAACTCTAGCCACGCGTCGCTATCTGATTGGTGTGTACCGCTTCGCGTGGATCGATCAACATGAGCCATTGGATTTAAGTGGCAGCGCATGGCAAGATCTACGCGTACCGGTTCGTTTAAGTGATCTATTCCTGCGCATTGGATCTAGATCTAACGGCTACGACGCAAGCGACCAAAGACTAGCGGCGCCAATGGGTGTGGGCGGCGGCGGCGCTTCTGCTGGCGACGCTCCGGTGATTCCAGAGGGGGCTAAGGGTTGAGTAGTGGCTTACCAGGCTCGCGAGAACACCACGATGCTCAAGGTGTCGCTGGCGTGGGCGGGGGCGTGCTACAGAGGCTGCTGGGGCTCGTCGGAGTTTGAGACAGCGTCGGGCTTGCTCGGACGGCGACGAAGGCGATGTTTCTGGCCACCCTAGCATGAACCGATGTTTCTGGCCACCCTAGGATGAACCGAGAAGGCACGGGGTGGTTGGTTTTACCTAAATCTCTCGCCGGAGTTGGAGACGGCGTCGGATGCCCACGGTGCTCATCGAAGTCGACGCTCTGGATCACAAACAGATGAACAAAGGGTATCAGGAGGTGCGCATGGAACAAGGGATCATCCCAGAGTGAATGAGTAGTGGGCGCGAGCACGAGGATTACCGGAATACCTCGTCGGAGTTTGCTCAGTCTGCGGTGGTGTAACACGAAATAGGAGCAGCCTGGTGGCGGAGCGAGCGAGTGGAGTGAGGGAAAAAGTGCGGGGTGGGGAGGGGGTTTTGTAGCCGGAGTAGGGTGGCATTCACGCGACCAATCAATGGGATTTACTCCGGGTTTATTCGCAGCGTCACTGCAGAGAGGTAACGGCGGAGCGGTGTCTGCGCGCGATGATTTGGGGGAGACGACAATGACGTGGAGAAGGGCCCAGCGTCAGTGGCTACGGGGTAAGTTTCACGCGGGTGATAGAGGGGGTAGAGGGGGACTGGTCCGGGTGGGCTTCCTGGGCCGGTTCTGGTGCTGGGCTCAATTGGTAGCGCCTGTTTTTATTTTATTTTTTTCTTTTCCCTTTTCTTTTTCTATTTTGATTTTTCAGGAATGTTTTTCACATGGGTTTGAATTCAAACTTGACTGAATTTTTGTAAAGTAAAGCTTGCACCTTTTTGGCTACAGAACAAAGTTGCTCACTCAAAATACTTTGGCCCATTGGGATTTAAAATAAACAATGCCTTTATCACTTATTTAATAAGGACATATGCTTGGTTTTTAAATTCATATTTTGTTTTGAAAATCTTTGTTCAAGCTTTGGAAAATATCAATCAATCATATGATCAATTCTTTTATGGTCAAAACAAATATTCGCATTTTAGAGAGTAGCATTAAGGCTATTGCCTTGCTTACATAAAATAATAGATCACAAAGTTCCTGTTTTGAAGAAATGATACTAAAATGATTATGCATGCATGAATGATATGCAAACTTTGAAATCATGATTTTTGGGATGTTACAAATCTAACCCCCTTAAGGTGAATCTCGTCCTCGAGATTCGGATTGGCTAGCAAATAGGTGAGGGTGGTCTTTCCGAAGGTCAACTTCTCTTTCCCATGTTGCTTCTTCTTCGGAATGATGGTTCCACTGAACTTTGCAGAATTTGATGGTATTTGTCCGAGTAACTCTTTCTGCAGTCCCAAGAATCTTGATAGGTTTTTCCTCATAGGTGAGATCACTTTCCAATTGGACCTCCTCCAAAGGTATAGTATCCTTCAAAGAAGTCTCTTCCATCTCCGGATGGCATTTCTTTAGCTGACTCACATGGAACACATTATGAACGGCAGACAATGATTTTGGCAATTCAATCTCATAAGCTACTTCTCCTTTACGACTCAGAATCTTGAATGGTCCAACATATCTTGGGGCCAATTTTCCTTTGACTCCAAATCTCTTCACTCCACGAAGTGGTGACACTCTAAGGTAAGCTCTATCACCCACCTCATAGGTGACTTCTCTACGCTTAGGGTCTGCGTAGCTCTTCTGTCGGGACTGTGCTATCTTCAATCTGTCCTTTACTAACTTGACTTTCTCTTCAGCCTCTTTGATTATCTCTGGCCCGAACAAGTTTCTTTCTCCCACACCATTCCATAGCAATGGGGTAGTACACTTTATCCCATAGAGAAACTCAAATGGTGTCATCTCAATACTGGCTTGATAGCTGTTGTTATAAGAGAATTCCGCGTAAGGCAGACTTTCATCCCAACTAGCTCCATAGTCTAGGGCACATGCGCTCAACATATCCTCTAGAATCTGGTTGGTACTTTCCGTCTGTCCATCAGTCTCGGGATGAAAAGCAGTACTGAATTCCAATCCCATTACCAATGACTAATGCAGTTGCCTCCAAAAATGAGAAGTGAATTGAGTTCCCCTATCAGACACAATACTCTTGGGTACTCCATGCAGACACACAATCCTATTCATATAGATCTTGGCCAACCTAGAACTTGTATAGGTTGTCTTCACGGGTATGAAATGAGCCACTTTGGTTAGGCGATCCACTACAACCCAAATAGAATCATATCCTGACCTGGTCCTTGGCAATCCGGTAATGAAATCCATGCCAATCTTGTCCCACTTACAATCAGGAATAGGTAATGGTTGTAACAATCCTGCTGGTTTCTGATGTTCCACTTTCACTCTACTACACACATCACATAAAGCAATATGTTCGGCGATATCCTTATTGAGATTATTCCACCAAAATCTTTCCTTCATATCCATGTACATTTTGGTGTTAGCAGGATGAATGGAATATGCTGAGTTGTGTGCTTCCTGTAATATCAGTTTCCGAAGCTCCGGATCTGGCGGAACGCAGATATGTTTTCCATACCATAAAGTACCCTATTCTTCCTCATGGAATCCTTTGGCTTTTCCTTTGCCAATCTTTTCTTTAATCTCTTCAATTTCCTTGTCCTCCTTTTGGGCTTCCTTGATTTTGTCCAACAAGGTGGGTTGAACATCCAATTTCATGAGATGTCCCTCAGGCACAATCTCCAATCTGAGGTCTCTAAATTGGGCACACAGATCATCTGTCAACTCTCCCTTAGTAAGGCCATTCATAAATACCTTACGGCTTAGTGCATCCGCTACAACATTTTCTTTACCGGGATGGTATTGCAAACTCAAGTCATAGTCCTTGATGAGTTCTAGCCATATTCTTTTCTCATGTTGATTTGTTTCTGAGTGAAGATATACTTCAAACTTTTGTGATCTGTGAACACTTCACAACGCTTTCCCAAAAGATAATTCCGCCATGTTTTGAGTGCATGGACAACAGAGGCTAACTCTAAATCATGAGTAGGATAATTCACCTCATGAGTTTTGAGTTGTCTCGAGGCATAAGCCACGATCTTTCCTTCTTGCATCAGAAATGCACCCAATCCATGATTAGATGCATCACAATACACTTTGAAATCCTTCTTCAAATCTGGCAGACATAGGACTGGTGCTGTCACTAGTCTCTTCTTCAGTTCCTGAAAACTGAGTTCACACCCTTCAGTCCAAGAAAATTTCTTGTCTTTCTTTAGTAACTCCGTCATTGGCTTAGCTACCTTGGAGAAATTCTCAATGAATCTTCTATAGTATCCTGCCAAGCCAAGGAAACTATGAACTTCTTTCACTGACTTAGGAGATTCCCATTCAGTTACGGCTGACACTTTTGCGGGATCAACTGCTACACCATCTACTGACACGATGTGTCCAAGAAATCCAACTTCATTTAACCAGAATTCACACTTGCAGAATTTGGCATAAAACGACAACAAACTTGTGTTGAATGCTCTCTAAGCTTCCCAAGTAAACTATGAACTTCTTTCACGATGGAGTATGCTCTCTAAGCTTCCCAAGTATCAAGCGCAAATGTCCTTCATGCTCTTCTTTGCTCTTGGAATAGATCAAATTGTCATCGATGAAAACAACAACAAACTTGTCAAGCAACTCCATGAACACCTTGTTCATCATATTCATGAAGTAAGCTGGTGCATTGGTCAAACCAAATGGCATCACGGTGTACTCATACAATCCATACCTAGTGTTGAATGCAGTCTTAGGTATGTCTTGTTCCCTTATATTAAGTTGAAAATAGCCTGACCGGAGATCAATCTTTGAGAACACACAGTCTCCTTCTAACTGATCAAACAAATCATTGATTCTGGGCAAAGGATATTTGTTCTTGATAGTCACCTCATTGAGTGAACGATAATCGATACATAACCTTTGACTTCTATCTTTCTTTTCCACAAACAAGAATGGTTCTCCCCAAGATGAAGAACTTGGTTGAATAAATCCTTTCTGCAACTGTTCTCCAAGTTGTTTCTTGAGTTCTTTCAACTCATCAACTGACATCTTTAAGGTCTTTGTGCTATTGGTCAAGATCCTGGCAGCAAGTCAATCAGAAACTCCACATCTCTATCTGGTGGCATTCCCGGTAATTCCTCCGGAAACACATCTGGATATTCTCTCACAATTAGCACATTGTCTATGCTAACCCCCTTAAGAGAATTTATCTTACTCCCTTTTGATTCAAAGTTAGTCTTGAATCTAATCCTTTTATTATCTGGGGTTGTAAGTGTGACAGTATGATTGGCACAATCTATCACTCCCTTGTACTTAGTCATCCAGTCCATTCCCAAAATGACATCCAATCCTTGGGAATTTAGGATTATTAGATTAATGGGAAACTTATACTTCCCAAACTCTATGACTAGGTCATGACATCCTGAGTTCACTATCATTTCTCCTCCAGGAGAACTTACTTTTATAGGACACCCAATAGTTTCAACTATAAGTTCATTTCTATCAACAAATGCTCTTGATATGAATGAATGCGATGTGCCAGTATCAAAAAGAACAAGTGCTAGAACAGAATTGAGTTTGAACTTACCAGCCACAGCATCAGGTTCCTCATAAATCTCTTCCACATTGATGTGGTTCACCTGTCGCTTCTGGAAAGGGTTGATGTGGTGACACGCCAGTGCTACTGGATAGAAAGCGGCTTGTGTTTATGATGACCCATAAGTATAGGGGGTATATCGTAGTACTTTTGATAAATAGGAGTGTTGCTCCCAACAAGGAGCAGAAGGTGCTCAATAGTTGTATGGAGTAGGAAATCCCTGTGAATACTTAGCAAACGGATTTTTAGTGGTTTTCTGACAAGGCAACAAAACAAAGAGAAAGTAACAGAAGTAATGAACAAACGGAGCAAGTGGCCCAATACTTTCTTAGCAAAGGACAAGCCGGTGGAAATACTTATAAGGACCAAACGTTGTCGAGGACACATGGGAATTCTGTCAAGTGCTTTCACTGCAAATAGCTGAGTACTCTTCTTTGGTGTTTGTAAGTGTTGTGTGGGTGAACCTCTGCTAACATACTGCCCTTCCTAGGACTAATACATATTTGTGATTAAACCCCCTGCAAACATCCGTAACTACAGGAAAGTAATTAAGATATAAATCTAACCACAACCTTAAACTCTAAGATCCTACGCTCCCTTGTGCAAAGGTGTCCTAACGGGAGTTTAGGTTTCTGTCACTCCGGCAACCCCACGATTAGTAGCCAAATACACAATGCATCCCCTAGGACCATAAATGGTGAAGTTTTATGTAGTCGATGTTCACATGAAACCACTAGAAGAATAGAACCACAACTTAAATACTAAACCATTGAATAATAACTCATCATAGATTCACTACTAACAACATGACTTCTCCCATGTCCTCAAGAACTAAACAAACTACTCACAAGACATCATATGGATCAAGATCAAAGATGATATGATAATGGATAACAATCTAAACATAAACAATAATCCAATGGTTCCACTCACAAGCATCAACTACAATAGTAATTAACACCGGGAAAGTTTCCCCTAATGAACTAAGCAATATCCAACATAATTGTTACAGTGGGACGGAGTGGTGATGATGGTGATGGTGGAGATGATGGTGTGGATGATGATGGTGATGATCCCGATGAAGCCTATCTTGATGATGGATTTGATGGCGACCGTCTCCCCTCTCCGGGAAGGAATTCCCCAAGCAGAAATCTGTCTGCCGGAGAGATCTTTCTCTCTTGGTGTTTTCTGCCTCCCAGAGGCGGCGAAAGTCTATTTGTGGTCGCTCCCCTGGTGTTAGGGTTCCATATGGAAGATATAGGCAAAGGGGTAGAGTCGGAGGCCGACCAGGTGGGCCAAACCCACCCTAGGTGCGGGGTCAGGTGGGCCCGCGCCTAGGGGGTGGGGGCCCCCTGAGGCCCCCCTTCGCTCCTCCTTCTGGCTTCTTTCGTCTTCTGGTAAAATAATATATTTCCATATTTTTCTGGTATTTTTCTGATCTTCGCGAAATTGCACCAAAATGCCGTCTTTTCCATCATAATCCAGACTCCGGTAGTCCATCCTCCAGGAATCATCCAACATGCATAAACAGATGAAAAGCCATAAGTAATACATCGTAATAATACAAATATCAATGAATAGAGGTAAATTATGATATAGAATGGTGATGCAAATTGGGCGTATCAACTCCCCCAAGCTTAGACTTCGCTTGTCCCCAAGCGAATACTGTGCTCAGTAAACATGTCCATAGGTTTATGGAGTGAAGTGTCGATAAAAGAATACGAACAAGAAGCATCACACTCACCATTGAACAACTCATAGAAGAAAGCAACTCACCATTATATAACTTAGCTTGCAACCAAGTACATCAGTCACAAATATACATGCATAAAGATAAATCATAATTGGAGTTGGCAAACTTGTTCTTGGTCAGAGAACACCTGGTAAACAGTTTCACAAAGATTTTTGTAGAGGTTTCAAAATAGGAGCACCCTTTGCTCAAAAAGGTTTTTCACAAGTGAAGGCTTTCAAAGTAATACTCAATAGATAAGAGTTTTGTGCAAACAAGGGAGATAAAGAACATGATTGAATAAATCACCATATGAATGCTTGAAACAAAACAACTCAAAAGCTGGCTGGAGATAGAGAGGAAGTAGGTTTACTGACTCAACTGGTAACTGGTAACTGGTAGAAAGGTCCCTTCTTAGAGGGTAGCAGGGATTACAAGTCATAAAGAGCTTCCAAAAGATCATGGTACTTACTAGCTTTGATCCCTCATTGCCCCTATCATAAGCATCTTTAGATTATTAAGGTTAAAGTGAACAAAGATGGAGTATATGCTTGACAAAATATAAGTTGGCAATCTCATGTCCCTTGAATATGAGGGCCACTCCTCATGCATGCTCAACTTTGGGCCCAGGTAAGTTCTTTTCATTGTAAGTATTTGCATATCATTGAGAACCGCCAACGGGGTACCACTTGCACATGGTACAGGAGCTTTCCCATAACCAAAATGACAAGGCAAGCAGACAATGAGCATCTCAGCAATGTTTTTATTTACTATGCATATAGCTTTTTATCGAGGATGCTTAATAGATGACTCACTATGGTGATGCTGCAAGTTTTCCACCATGATTAAGCATGGCTTAGGCTAGCGGCCCAGGCGTTTCTCTAACACAGAATACAAAATCCATGGACTTACAAGTTCCCTCTTTATTTCACACTGTTGACATCCATAGACAAAAGAGCACGATATCAACTGTGTACGACAAGGTACAAGTGCAATGTTGAAAATGTTCCCCATGACAGCACGGTTCTGCTAATCCCAACGTTTAGATGCAAGCATATACAACTTCGATGTCCATAATCGTTCAAGTTTATTAGGGGCAAGTAAATAAGGTGTGCCATCAAGTTCGTGAGAGATTTAGTAACTAGTTTTCACATAACAAAATACTTTTTTTAATTTGAAAGGTAGATGAAGCTTGAGAATTTGCTACGAATAGCAAAAGCTACTAGGTAGATATGGTGAACACAAGTGGCAAAGGTTTTTGGAAACATGAGAAGTATGCCTTCTCAAAACAGGTTTTTGGATAGCAAGGCTGGGTAGCAAGCAAAAGAGTTGAAAGAAACAAGCAAACATACAAGTAATAAAGCCAAACATGCAATCTTTCCTTGAAGACACAAAAGATCTTAAATAAATAATACTAAGCTTATGAGCCAACAAGAAAGAAAACAAATGATACAAAATACGTGTAAGCTTTTTTATTTGTTTCTTTTTCTTTCAAACTAAAGCCACTGACCAGAACTCAGTTTGCCAAAACCAATTTAGATCCAGTTGATGATCCCAGAGTGGTGCCAATACTAAACTTCAAGATCCATTATATAATAGAGATTGCAAACTAAAATAAGAAGTGCAAAAAGTAAAAGATGAGACTTCTCATTAATATTCCAATAAACGCACTCACACCAAGGGATACATAGATAATTAACTAAACGAGAGACACTCCCACATGCAAACCAAACTATAAGATAGCCTCTCTACCATAGATATAAATCCACTAAAAAGGTAAAAGATAAAAGATAATGGTGGTGATACCGCGACACTCCCCCAAGCTTGGAACAAGCCAAGGGGATGCCAAACCTGATGACGAATTACTCCTTCAGTGGAGGTGGTGTTCTCTTGATAATCTCCTCAATAAGTTTCCTCAACTCCTCAAACTCAAAAGTAAGAGTACGGATTAGCTCCGAGTTTTTCTCTATACGGTTCATGATCATGTCAGTCCAAGAATCCTAGTTCATGTTATTCTTTCCCCACTCTTCATCCTTAGCATGATCCTTCTCTGCATTGTTAGAACGAGGCATATCCCAAACCGAGGGCAAATTCCCTTTGGCCACATGTTGATATTGATATTCATGTATAAGCGTATGCAAGGGTCTCTTATTACGTGGAGGAGATGACCGTGGATTGTAGAAGAAACGTGGGGGTTTCCCTCCTGTAGACATCAGTGCTGTCCTCTTAAGCTTGGTAGGTTGTGCCACCAATCCAATGCTTGCGATGGTAGTGCGGGTGTCCGGTTGCTTGTCCTCCTCCATGTCACCTTCATACCCTACTAAAATCTCCTCCTCCTTGGGGACTTGAGGTTCTTCTTCCTCGGGCTCCTTGCCTCTGTCGTTGGCGGAGGCCATGGTGCTCTAAACTTGAGAAGATTTCCTGAAAGAAACAGATCGAAATGAAAACACGGCGAGAACACGATGCACGAACCTCGAGGGATCCGGGGGGTTATATATTACGAAGTTTCAATGCATAAGGAAGGTTTTGACACGGAAACAAGGTGGAGACAGAGTTCGAGGGGGGGACACCCCCCTCATGCGTGGCTAGGTTGGGCCCGTGCCTAGGGTGGGTTTGTCCACCCCGGGCTCCGTTTCCTCTTCATTTTCGTCTCGTGACTTCCCTTATGTATTAAAAACATCAAAAAAATAAAAAGATTGGGGTTTCACGAACCTTCTGTTTTCACCACTTTTACCTATTTAAAGACGAACTCTACAGATTCCTTTTCTATTTCTCCTGAGAATTTCCTTCATACAAAACTTTTGCACAAACTCAATGACAACATTAGTGTAATAAAAAACAATAAACCTTTGGTACACACTTCAACTGAAAACCCATCAAAACAAAAGCTTTTGTAAGAGGCAAATGCAAACGATGGGAGAAATTTGTCAAAACAGACCAGCAGGTAAAGATTGATTTTTTCGAAGACCTTATGTTGCTCAAATCAAAAAGTGCAGAACTTATGAAATTTGGGTAACAACTTGGAGAACAAGCTCAGAAAAATTCAGCTCCATCCGAAGTACTGAGCCTCCTCACGAATTTTTACAATGAAGCACAAAAATCTGTCCCAGGACAGCCACTTTTCACAACTCCTCTGCTTCACAAAAGTAGTTGAACTTGACACAAAACCAAAAAAAAGGATAAGGAGCGGTTATTACTGAGGTAATAACTTCCAAGACTCAAAAAAAACTCTTGGGTTATCTCCCAACAAGTACTTTTCTTTAATGCCTTTAAGTTAGGCTTGAAACTTCCAAAGATGCTCACATAGGATATATATATCTGGAGTGAAAGAGAGCATCAATAAGCAAATAACCAAAACACTTGAGTCTAACCCACTTCCTATGCATGGGGGTATCATGAGAAAAAGAATTGTTTAAACAAAAAGCCACAAGCATAGGAAGACAAAACAGATGCAACCTTAAAGCTCTCAACATAAAACGGGGAAACTTAACATCATTGAGATGCATAAAACCATGTTTCCCTCTCTCAAAATAACTTTCAGTAGCACTTTGAATAAAGTTGACAATATAACTATCACTAAAAACAACTTTATCATCAGAATAAGCATACTTACATTCATCAAAAAGAGGTTCAAGGTCATAGACTGGATCAATAGAAGCAAGTTTTTCCATCCTGAAATCTTTGTTAGGCAAACTATTTTCACAAGGAGCTTTAGAAAATTTGGAAAAGTTAAACTCATAAGTATCTCCATCAAACTTAGTTAAAACTTATTCCTTCTTACAATTAATAATATCTCCAAAAGTGTTCAAGAAAGGTCTACCAAAAATGATAGGACAAGTTTTGCTAGCTGCTGAATTAAGCACTAGAAAATTAGCAGGATACTTAATCTTACCATAGAGAACCTCCACATCTCTTACAATGCCAATGGGGCAAATGGTCTCCTTGTTAGCAAGGTGAATAACCACATCAATGTCCTCAAGCTCACAAGGACCAATCTCATGCATAATTTCCCTGTAAAGCTCAACAGGAATAGCACTAGAACTAGCACCAATATTACATAAACCATAGTAGCAATGGCCACCAATTTTAACAGAAAGCACAGGAACACTAGCTTTTCTAACCTTACTAGGATGAGAAATAATATTAGAAGCGTCTTCACAGAAGACAATATGCTCATCATCTATATTTCTAATGACAGTGTCTTTCATAATAGCTACCACAAGTTCATCACTCAAATGCTTACCAGGCTCCACAGTTTTTGTTGTACCTTTGTTATTTGCACTAATAATCATAGAATACTCCTTTACCTTAGCTGGGAAAGGCATTTTCTCAACATGGGGTTCAGGCACAATATGATTAGTAGTACAAACTTGAGTACTTCTAGCAGGAACATGACTAACAACATCTTTATAAGGAGCATGGAACTTATTCCACTTCTTCTTGGGGATTTCTATGTAAGAGGCAAAAGCCTTAAAAAATTTGTCAATACTTTGGGAATCAAGGCCAAACTTATTACGAATATCACGGAAGTTATCAGTACCCATAAATGATTTAATGCATTCATAATCATAGTTTATACCTAACTTTCTTCCTTTGTCATTCTCCCACGCCTCAGTATTATCTTGAATACGGTCCAAGAGATCCCATTTAGCTTCATCCTTTATACTTGTGAATGATCCAGCACAAGAAGCATCTAGTACATCTTTATCATGAAGAGAAAGCCTAGCATAAAAGTTATTGAGAATAATATTGTTAGGGAGTTCATGAATAGGACATTTAAGCATTAGTAACTTCAATCTCCCCCAAGCTTGAGCTGTAGTCTCTCCATCAAGAGGCCAAAAGTTATATATAAGACATCTATCCTTATGGATTTCACTGGGAGGATAAAATTTAGAGTAAAAGAGAGATGCCATCTCCTCCCATTCCATGGATTGTCTATTCTTCAGCAGCTTATACCATGCCTCAGCTCTCCCTTTCAAGGATATGGAGAGTAACTTCATCATCACTTGTTCAGTTGTGATACCTGTACACTTAAACAACCCGCATAATTCATGGATAAAAAGCAAGTGATCATCAGGATGGACAGTTCCATCCCCAAAATAATAATTATCCATAACACGATTAACAATACTTGTAGGTATCTTAAAAGGATGGATCTCAACAGGAGGTGGTTCATCTACTACCCTACCAGCGGTATTAGTTTTCCCAAACAGAAAACCAAGTGGGTTATCCATATTGGAAACAAAGTAACAAGCAGTAACGAAAGCAATACTCACAGTAAAAGTTTCCCTGACCAGTTCCACTCTTCAATAGTGCTTCACACCCCGGCAACGGCGCCAGAAAATAGTCTTGATGACCCACAAGTATAGGGGGTATATCGTAGTACTTTCGATAAATAGGAGTGTCGATCCCAACGAGGAGCAGAAGGTGCTGAACAGTGGTATGGAGCAGGAAATCCCTGTGAATACTTAGCAAATGTATTTTTAGTGGTTTTATGACAAGACAACAAAACAAAGAGCAAGTAACAGAAGTTACGAACAAACAGAGCAAGTGGCCCAATCCTTTCTTAGCAAAGGACAAGCCGGTGGAAATACTTATAAGGACCAAACGTTCTCGAGGACACATGGGAATTCTATCAAGTGCTTTAGCTGCAAATAGCTGAGTACTCTTCTTTGGTGTTTGTAAGTCTTGTGTGGGTGAACATGTGCTAACATACTGCCCTTCCTAGGACTAATACATACTTGTGATTCAACCCCCTGCAAATATCCGTAACTACAGGAAAGTAATTAAGATATAAAGCTAACCACAACCTTAAACTCTGAGATCATACGCTCCCTTGTGCAAAGGTGTCCTAACGGGGGTTCAGGTTTATGTCACTCCGGCAACCCCACGATTAGTAGCCAAATACACAATGCATCCCCCTAGGACCATAAATGGTGAAGTGTCATGTAGTCGACGTCACATGACACCACTAGAAGAATAGCACCACAACTTAAATACTAAACCATTGAATAATAACTCATCACAAATTCACTACTAACAACATGACTTCTCCCATGTCCTCAAGAACTAAACGAAGTACTCACAAGACATCATATGGATCAAGACCAATGATGATATGATAATGGATAACAATATGAACATAAACAATAATCCAATGGTTCCACTCACAAGCATCAACTACAATAGTAATTAACACCGGGAAAGTTTCCCCTACTGAACTAAGCAATATCCAACACAATTGTTACAGCGGGACGGAGTGGTGACGATGGTGCTGGTGGAGATGATGGTGTGGATGATGATGATGATCCCGATGAAGCCTAGCTTGATGATGGTCTTGATGGCGACGGTCTCCCCTCTCCGGGAAGGAATTACCCCAGCAGAAATCTGTCTGCCGGAGAGATCTTTCTCTCTCGGTGTTTTCCGCCTCCTAGAGGCGGCGGAAGTTTATCTGTGGTCGCTCCCCTCGTGTTAGGGTTCCGTAGGGAAGATATAGGCGAAGGGGCGGAGTCGGAGGCCGAGCAGGTGGGCCAAACCCACCCTAGGCGCGGGGTCAGGTGAGCCCACGCCTAGGGGTTGTGGGCCCCCTGAGGCCCCCTTCTCTACTCCTTCTGGCTTGCTTCGTATTCTGGTAAAATAATATGTTTCCATATTTTTCTAGTATTTTTCTGATCTTCGCGAAATTGCGATAAAACGCCATATTTTCCATCAAAATCAAGACTCGGCAGTCCATCCTCCAGGAATCGTCCAACATGCATAAACAGATGAAAATACATAAGTAATACTATCAACACCCGGCCTGTTATGCCATACATCGCAATCCCATGATTACCATTTTTGCAAGACATAACAGATTGCATATCACAGTACATCATCCATTACAAACTATATATAAGGTCTTATACCAATAAGGATCTCATGATCCAGTTCTTAATACAATTCAAGCAGCGGAATAACATAATAGTAACGATACCATAGGCGAAGCTCCATGTACAGGGTCACAGGCAATGCTCACGATGGGAGATGATCCTACTTGTCGTAACCTTCCTGCAGTCCGTCATCCTGATACTCCTCTTCATAGTCTGGCCATGGGAATAGCCAGTGACAAAGCCATGAGTACTCTTTAAGTACTCGCAAACTAATACTAACAAGTGAAGTGGTTTTGAATAGGATATATTAAGCTCTAGGGTTGTTTTGCAAAAAGCCAGATTTACCTCTACTAAGTTCAGAAGCAAAGAAAGCTAGTTGAAAGTTTTATAACACCTAAGTGGGAACTTGAATTTCATATCACAACTCTATTGTGGTAAAGTCAAAGTCACAAATTATTTCACAAGTCCTTTTGAAAACATCTGACGACGGAACAGTATGGCCACTCCAACTATCCATACCCACGGACGCGGCTATTCGAATAGTTTGACACTCTGCAGAGATTGTACACTCTCACCACAACATTAGATACAACCGTCAGGAACAAATCCTGAATTCATCATACTCAGTATGTGGATAATCAATCCTAACCTTTCAGTTACACGCCCTAGTATAGACACCTCTCCTGTGAGTTTGGCCTCCCAACCATGACCAACTGTCATCTTGGGTATTGCACAGGTGGACAATCTTCACAAGGTAGCCTCATCTTAGACTTTGGCCGCTAGGGAACCCATACTAAGGTATATAAGTTTCCAGTCAAGCCCTACCCAATTTTGGGGTATTGTGGTTGTACGATAAAATTGGAATGGTATCGCATCCAAACAACCATCGGTTTTGTAAAGGGCTAAGGCTCATGCCTTAACATTTTCATCATCAAAATCATCTGGTGTTCAAGAACACATGTCAAAACATTTCAATAGAATAACTCATCATTATAAGGTTTTCATCACCATTTTCACCAAGTATTCCCATCTAAAGTTGATCAAGTTTTATGCTTAGCACTAGCATCTATAAGTGGGGGTAAATAATAATGAGGGGTGGTAAGCAATTGTATCTTATCTAAGTAAAATCTCATGCCTCAGGATAATATCAAGATTATCTAACTTAGTCCAAATTTTATGCTCTTTATGGTACCTTCAATTATCTGTCTAGAATCTAAAAGTCACTAAGTAAACTTTTGATAGAAAGCTTTTAATAAATAAAATAAAATACTAAGCTTACAAGTAAAACTAGGATGGTGTATCAAGTGGGTATAATCACATATGCTTAAGGCATATAGTTGGCATAGTAACAAGCAAGTAGTAGCTTGCATAAGTAGGTTATCTTGCAAGTGTTAGCTTGCCTTGTGCAGAGCAGTGGTTGAAGTTCTCCTTGGCTTCTTCCTCGTAGTATCCTCCTTCCTCCTCGTATCCTTGGTCGGTACTAGCGTCTATAAATAAATACGAGGTACACAATCACCACACAATACTTAACTATTTATAATCATCACACAAAGGTTCATACTAGATGATCTAGCATCATAACTAACATTACAAGATTAAAGCACTTGTCCGATTTATTTTATTTGAGAAAAGTAATTTCTACTCATTGAAAAACTACTTAAGATTTAATATTCTCCAACTCAAACATAGGATCATGTTGACAAATGTCATCACCACATATTTCAGCACATGGGAATGTGATTTAAAGTGGTATCACAATTTAATAAGATTTAACCTTTTTATTTCAATTAATTAAAGTGACTAGAAATGCTTATGTGGCATTCTTTTATTACTTGATCATTATTTCTGTAAGTAAACCTATATATTTTTTTATATTCTGAAAGGTATGGTTAAATGTGATTTTTGAGAGTTGGAATCAACTCAAAAGATTTTATGGTTGAACTTTGAAAAATGTTTGAATGCGGACAAGCTTTTTCCTTGTTATTTTTACCATGGGTGATCTCCAAATCTAATTGGTTTGAATCCAATGGGCTTGGATTAAGCATTCGAGTACCTTTCTAACAAAATTGTTTTCATGCATTTTGGTTTAGTGAATCGAGCTGCGTTGATTTTTGAATCTAGGTACATAACTGGGTTTGAAATTAAATGAATAAATGTAAATTTGAATTAGTGGGTTGCTCGGGATGTTTAACTGGGCCGGCCCACTATGCACAGCGCACGCGCGGGCTGGTTAAGTGAGCGACCCCACTCGTCAGTGAGACAACGAGTGGCGAAGCGGTACGGGGTGATCTAGGCCACCTGGTGCTCGCCTTGCTCCAGGAGTGAGTGAGTGTGATCAGTGAGAGGTGGGGAGTGAACTGGTGTGAAGAAAACGAGCGGGGGATGCCTCCTTTTATTGTGGCTGAAGGGGACCGAATGGCGCGGGTGAAGCTCGTCGGGGTCGGCTGCACAGCGAGCTAACTGCATGGCCGAAGGTAGGGGACGGTGCATTGCCTCCTGGCAAAGCTCAATGGCTTGACGGCGAGGCGTGGGGCGGTGCGAATTTGTCGGAACACGTCGACGCTCTGGGCGGCTCTAACAGAAGTCTTAATGGCGCACAGGTGCTCCTGTTCGTGCGGCGGTGAACTAACATGTCTAAGAGGTTCCTAGTGCGGTGGTGACCACGTACGCGAGCGGTGAAGGCGGGGCGTGGTTTGTGCGAGCGTGTCGAGCGCGGCGCTCTGGCGCTCTCTTGGCATGGCCGTTGAGAGAATGGTCGTGCGCGTTCTGGGTGGTCCAGTGGCTAGCATGGTTAGAGCGTTGGAGAGGGGTGGCGGTGGATGGTGGAGTGCCTGCTAGACAAGGTTAGCGAGGCTAGTTAGGCTTGTAGCTTGTTGTCGACATTGGGGTTGGCAATTGGGCTCGGCCATGGTCACCATTGATGGCATTATCGAGTTTACAGTGAGCTAGAGCTGGTTAAACTAGTTAGATGATCTACTGAGAGTGTAGTGAGAGCTAGGGAGGGGACAAGGTTGGCACAACACTGCTCACTATGGTGTTTGTTGTTTAATTTGATTTGTGTCCAAAAGGTGTTTGATGAAATGGCCGAAAGATATTCAAATTTGAATTTTGGATTCAAACTTGGTGGGTTTGCCAGGCACTTACTAGGGAGTATCTGGTTAGTTGGATTGGTCAAGGGGCACTGGTTTGGTTGGGTTTTGAAAATGTGTGATCTTCAGATATGTTAAAGATTCAATTTTGAAATGTGATTGGAATCAAGTTGCCAAATGTTTCTGCAAGTTTGAAAGGTGGGATTTTCTTCACTTTTACTTGGTCTTGCAAGGGGTTATAAGAATTGGAAAAGTTTCTGTTTGAAATCTTGGATTGTAAACTCTTAAAGTGACCTAGTGAGCAAGATTGGCAAAAATGACCATTTGCTTTATTTGTTTTGTATTTGATTTTTTTTCTTGATTTGTTTCTTCTTGGAAATGTTTTATATGATGTTATTTCATCTTTAAACCATTCCCTGCTATTTAGTTGGATCACACAAGTACATTCATGCATTTATCAAATCATCACATACACACATGCATTCATTTGGTTTTTATTTAATCAAAGTTTTTGTTAACCCTAATTTTAGTGATTAGAGTTTGATGATCATTGTTTAATATTTTTGGGATGTTACAAATACCTCATAATAAGACAAATATCAATGAATAGAGGTAAATTATGATATAGAATGGTGATGCAAATTGGGTGTATCAGTTTACATTGTTTGGATGGAAAGCGGCTTGTGGTTACATTGTTTAGACAGAAAGATGTTGGTGGTTACATCATCATGGCGCTGCAGTCCACAATAGAGCGCCACCAAGAGGAGTGACAGCTCGGAGCCTGTGCTGTCATTCAACCATCAAATGCACCCATGCACCGCCCTTGGCCATCTATTGGCCATAGGCCCTATCCACCTGCCTGAAGACCGCGTGGCACACCATGTGGCACATCGTGATTGCGCCAGGAATGCCCCTGGCGGTGCTCTGTGCTGGCCTTTGTGGTTACATTGTTTGATGGTCAAGGTCCAAACAAGAGAAAGAGTATAGGAGGCACTTGGCCATTGAGTTGGAGGGCATTCGGGAGACAAGAGACGGAAATAGTGAGAGAGACATATAGGAAGGCTAGTAGAAGAGTTTGTGGCTAGCAAGAGATACTTTGGCAAGGAGGAAACTTAGGGTTTAGGGTTCGAAGAGAGAACCCTTCTCCTCACCGAAGAGAAGGGAGATATAGAGAATAGAGAGTGAGAAGAGAAAGAAAGAGGAAGCCCGAGGAGTGTAGAAGCTAGATAGAAAGCGGATCCTCGACATTGGAGAGATCATCACCTTGTACTTTGATGCACCCCATACAATCCATCAAAGAAGGACGTAGGGTTGTTAGCCGAAGGGTTTCCCAAACCTGGGTAGAAAATGTCCGTGTGTGTTGTGTATGATGTGTGCTCATATCATCAGGTTCCTACGTTGTCGTTGAGGCTAAAATGCCTTCGTGCACACTACCGAACAAATAGGGGGTGCCTAGCATCCTCGATGTCCGTGTTAGAGAGACACGACATCTGGCGCACCAGGTAGGGGACGCTCGCATTTTCGAATTCGACAATCAGCTTCAGCGTCAATAGCTTTGTGAGCTTCGTCATCATCATCGTGGTCTTCACTGACTTCTGTTACGTCTTCGTCATGTACACCAACATCAACCGTGTTATAAACCACCACGGCGCCAAGGAAAGGTGCTGGCGCCGGGACCGGCCCTGCCACGGTCGACTCGCCCGCTTCACAGACTCGTTCCCACGCCCTACCCACAACTAGGGACTTGGATGTCGAGCTCCATGCATAGTGCGCAGTTACCATTGCAGGTGCCAACCCATGTCTAGGGACAGGTGCAACAGCGCCATCGCCACTGCAATCGCCACCACATTCCGCGGCTGAAGAAGGTGAACATGCAGGTGGGGGAGCTGCTGCATGAGAGATACCACCATCAGGCGACACAGGAGGCGTCATGCTTGAAGATCCCTTCATCGTCGATGTTGGAGGCTCTACAGGCGGAGCGGTTCTCCCTAGTGGCATAAGAAACAACACTAAGGGAGCCCAGGTGCTAGAAGGAGTCGGGCCGGTCGGGGCCAGAGGTGCTGACCCCGAACCGGTGTCATCGGATTGTCGACAAGTACGCCATAGGGGTTCCTAGTCGCATTGGAAGGATGGGGTGTGAGACGTCGGATGTTCCAGTAGCGGTGAGCACAAGTCTACCCAGGTTCATATCCTACTCGTGCTAGCAACCCAGTAATATATCGTCGTAGGCCGGATGTTACAATGGATTACAAGAGAGGTTCGCCTGTGCGATTTGGTTGTTGTGGTTGTTATGTTATTGCTATGGTTGTTCCATATAGGCTCCCATAGGGCCGGTTTATATAGTCATCGGGGCCTAGGGTTACAGGGAGAGACCTATCCGGCTATGTTACAGAGTCGGTAACTATGTACAGCTTGGAATACAAGTAATACTACATGCCTAAGTCGGTAACTCTTCTGGGCCTTGTCGTAGCCGAAACTAGCTCCTCCTCTTTCTCTGACTGGGCCGCCCGTGAAGCAAAGCTCTAACCCATTGGTGGGCCACCCTGGTCAGCGAGTCCTGTGGGTATACCTAGAAAGTATATCCCCAACAGTAGCCCCCAGAAGTATCCAAGATCTAAAGTCGGATAAATCATCTAGCTTGATAGTTTCTTCGTCTTGAGAATCTTGAAGGGTTCCCGAAAACTTCTTTCATTGATGTAGGATTTCGAGTCAATCGAGTCGGATATATATTGCTCTGACCTTGATCTTTTCCTTTGAGAAAAAATCTCAAAGGAAAAATCTCTTCTTCCCCCACCAGCCCTTCTTCCTCCAAGAACTATGGCATATGCCTCGTCCTCAGGAACGGCAACGGCGGGCTCGTCAGCGGCGGTCAATAAGAAGATGCGAGGTCTTTGGATCCCTAGCGCCATGGATACTGCAGAGCTCCAAGTCATGGAGCATGAGGGGTTCATTGTCACTAGTGCGTGGCGGAGCGCTTCAGAACACGCCATCCCCGCGCCGAAAGATTGCGAGAGGGTGTTGTTCAGCACTCACATCGACCGCGGCCTCAGCTTGCCACCGTTGGACTTCTTCGTCGAGGTCCTCAACCATTACAGTGTACAACTCCATAACCTTCCTCCGAACTCTCTGCTCGAGCTTAGTGCTCATGAAGCTCTATGCGAGGGGTTTCTTGGCATTAGGCCAAGTATCACCCTTTTCCGGTACTACTATGATACTCGGAAGAATTCCATCAGTTCCGGTGTGCCTTATGTCACCGGCACTCTTATCTTAGTCCTTAGGAGGAATCGGATTTATCCTAGGATTAACGCTAGTGAGTCCGTCAAACGCTGGGCCGGAACTTTCTTCTACCATAAGGATATTCCGGCTCCGGGTAAGGCGGTCAATGGCACAGATCCCCACTAAGATTCATGGGACGCGGAGGTGCCAAAGCTTTCGGATGTTTTGATCCTCTCCAAGAGGTGGATCGAGTATTTGATGAAGCATGAGGGGCTTCATGGATCCGACTTGATCCACTTTTGGCTGGAGCACCGGATTCAGCCTCTCCAGCGCCACGGAGACCGCCTCATGCACCAGATTACGAGCGACAAGCAGGACAAGATGAGGGTTAGTTCTAGCCGACTCGCGCCAAAGGATTACAAGACCCTCATGTAATACTTGATCAAAGAAAGAGTGGAATAGAAAGTTTCAGAAGTTTCTCTGAAGATGTATACGACCAACCGTCCTCTGACTCCGGTAAACATTTCGACTATACTTTTTGTGTTTCGTCATTCTTTTCGGTTCTCTCTCCGAATCTATTTTCATCGATGCTTTTCGACTCTATCAGCTCGAGAAACTCTCAGAGTCCGAGCTAGCTCCACTAGAGGGCTATGCTTCAGATGACCCGGAGGCGACGGATGATGATGATGTGCAAGAAGTTGTCGCCCCTGCGTCTAAGAAGCGCAACGCGAAGGAAGTTGTTGCTGCTGGTAGCCAAGTGCTGCCAGTAGTTAAAAAGTAAGCACCTGACCTTTCTTTTTTAGTACTCCTATACCTTTATTTCTTTCCAAAACACACCTAATATTTAGGATTTTCCTGTTCTAGAGTTAAATTAGCATTGAAGAGAAAGATAAAGCTGGAAAGAAAGCCGGGCAAGCAAATGCGTCAGCAGAAGCTTGTTATCTCCCCTGCTGTACCGCCATCGACCCCATCCACTACCTCGTTAGCACAGGGAGCTTCTGCATCCCCTGATGCTAGCAAGATCTCGAAAGCCCTGGTCACCATTGATGATCGGGCAACTAACAAGGGTGAACCCATAAAGGGTAATGATCCCCTAGTGATGACCACGTGAACGATGGATAAGGTGGTTGACTCTGTTGTCCCTGGTCTCAAGAGGAAAGAGAAGAAGGAGATCCTCAAGCTGGCTCAATCCAGTCTTGAGAAGCAAATCTTGACTCCAGAGGCAGCAGGCCAAGAGGAGGAAGACGTCAAGCTGGTCAGCCTCCTGGACCAAATTTTGGTACGGGATGCTAAAATCGCATCCGGCGAACTTCCAGCGACGGATGTTCCGTCCCTCCCCCTTACCAAGGTGGTTCACAGCACCAAGCTTGGATTTGAAAAGTTGCACCTGGAACACATTGTAAGTTTTTGATTCTTATTTGCATTTATTATCATATCCTCTAGCCCCCAAGCATAAAGTCATACAATCATCATTGGATTCCGAGTTGATGCTTTTAGGTTGCAGAAGAACGATGTAGTGTAGCCCCCAAGGCTCGTGCTATAATTTTACTTAGTTAAATTTGCAGCCCGACTCTTAGTAGCTGTCTGACGGTATTCCATCTCTAAACTTACAGAAAATTGCATCTTCCAACTAGGAATTACTCAAGAATATTTCCAATAAGCGCAAAGAAATCAAAGCTTTGCACTCTGAGAATTCAAAGTTGAAAGTTTGAAATGATGAAGCAGAAGGTAAACTTTTCGGGCTTCCTCTTTGTTAGTTAAATGTTTTGTCATAGTCGAATTTGATTTATCCGACTAGGAAGACTGTGGAGCAGGCCAAAAACTTTAAGGTCTTGGAGGCAGAGAATGCTGAACTCTGGGAAAAGCTTGAGACGCTAACTGTGGAATCGGAGAAATCCGTAGTCGTTGTCCTGGAGTCAAGCAACCACGAGACTGTGAGGCTCGCGAAGCTCCTGGCCCTCCGAGATAAGGAACTTGCTGATCTCAAGAAGGACTTTGATATCCAGAAGTATCTTGCCCATGCCTCACCAAGTGAACTACACATCCTCCGCAAGGATCATGCTGAATGGAATCACTCTCTGCTTTGTAAGATTTCTAAATCTTTTCTTTGTGTTGTTCATTTTTCGACTTTCGTTTTAGCCAGATTTTGACTTTTTGGTTCTTTCCCAGCCCCCCTGAATCTTTCTGACTCTTCCACTTCTGAACCTCGCCTCGAGCGCATTAAGCTCATCGGAGATGTCTTGTTCGACTTCCGCCAAACTCTAGAAGAGGCTGGCGAAGCCGTAAAACTTTCCGACTTGCACACAATGTCAGTGCATGAGGTGAGGGACAAAGTTAAGGAGATTCGGAAGTTGATCGAGTACTAGAATATCTCCTACGCTCGGACTGCTGCGCAAACAGCTCTGACCATGGTGATGAGACACCATAGCGAGATGGAAATCTGGCATGTCAATAAGGGCATTGCCGAGGAGGATGATGAGGGTAACCCACAAGACATCAAGGCCAGCCAAGAATCTTGTGCAGGTTATGCTTGTTGGGTGGCGGAGATGACCAATGACACGACGCCATTCTTTGAATCTGTCGTCGCGCCTTCTTTGCCTCAAGAGACAGAAATCAGCAACGCTTCCGAGTCTGAGATTGAGGGTGACACTACTGTTGATTCCAATGTTCCACTTGCTTCATCACTACCGCCTGCAGCATAAACAATTTCTGTGCATTATCTTAAACTTATGGCAATGTAATGATGGCTACAATATTTATTTTGTGCTGGTATGTAAAAACTGATGCTTTTACTATCTTAGCACTTTTGTTTATATATTTGTATGCTTTGTGCTTGAAAGTTTTTGAAGCACTCTTTTTTTTATGTCTATACCTATCGGTTTATCTGGCTCTCTGCCTCGTCCCTTTCATGGGTCGGCCAACCTTTAGCACGGAAACTTTGTCGAGCAACGGAGCGCAATTGCTAAACCAGTTTAAACTTGGAAACAAAGCCCGCTTCTTGTACCAACAACTCATTACTCGGAAAATACCCGTGTATAAGCAATCAGATAAAGAATCAAAGTATAGACAATTCTTTAAACTTTGTACCCTAAGGTAAGATTTTTTAGACTGTTCAAAAATCATAACCAGAACGAACATGAGCATAAAGTACTTTCAAGCATTCTGGGATTTTCGAAAAAATTACATGCTCTTTTGAAAATAAGATGGCAAAAACGTCTCAAAAATAACAATATGAGGAAACCAATACTTTATTTCACTTTGAAAATGTACATATATGATTACAAGTAAATATAACTAAGAATAGAAGGGACGTAGCTGTGCAATATTCCATGGACAGTCTATTTCATCCGGGTTTGTGCTGCCACCAGCTCTCTTCCTTTTCTGAGTATCAGGTCTTTCCTTGACTGGTCTCATGTCGGTTAAATTGGGGAAAGTTTGTGCTTTCTCTTTTGCACAAGTCAGAGAACTAAATCGCCTTTTCTGAAAGAACGGTTTTGCACTCTCTGACTATGATACTTGCATAACTTTGGCTGATAGGCTGTAGATCTCTGCTCAGCAACGACGCGCACTTCCTTGATTATATCGAGATCATCTTGCCGAGAAACTTCTGCATCTTCTTTGATATACGTTTTGACTCGTGGATCCTGATGTATCAGATCACTTGGAGCAACTGCTTCTGCACCGTAGACCAAGAAGAAAGGAGTATAGCCGGTTGACTTGTTAGAAAGTTGTACGTAAGCTCCAAATCATAGACGGTAATTCTTCCGCCCAAGCCCCCTGCGGCCCGACGAAGCGGTGCCTCGAGGCGAGGTCGGATTCCTTATAGAATAAGGCCATTACTTCTTTCGACTTGTCCATTGGCTTGTGGATATGCGACTGATGCAATATCAAGTCGGATCCCTTGTTCTTCGCAGAATTCGGCAAGTTCACCCATGGAAAAGTTGCTCCCGTTCTCAGTAATTATACTGTGTGGATATCCGAATCTGATGATTACGTCCTCGACGAATCTTCTGGATGTGGCTCCATCGCAACTTATTACAGGTTTAGTCTCAATCCATTTTGTAAATTTATCCACCATAACTAGTAGGTGAGTAAATCCACATTTTGCCGTGCGAAACGGCCCTACCATATAAAGCCCTGAGACCGAATGACCATGTAATAGGGATTGTTTGCAGATGTTCAGCCGGAACATGTGCCTGATGGGTGTAATTTGTGGCACCCCGGATTTACGGTCCAAGAATACCCGTTATGCATACAATTCATGTTCCCGTGATCAGTGAGCCGTGAGAATAACCTTCTAGTTTCATTACATCATCCATAAAGTAACGAGTACAAAAACTTACAAAGGGGCCATTATGGCAATTACAACACAAGTAGCGGAAGTCTTCAACGTAGAGCCCGTGCCTTAACCTACAGGCAACTGACTAGGAAGACGGCCTAGCTCGCAGAGAGGTCAGCACCTTCATCACTTCTTAACATCCGCAATCTGGCCAAGTAAATAGCCAGGGACAATGCCGATGAGTACTTTGAAGGTACTCGCAAACCACCGAGACAAGGTAACATGAATCATGCATGTTGGGCTGTGGTGAGATAGCTCTACACTACAGTTGCTTTTGAAAGACTTATCATTGGCATATCTATATCTTTATTGAAAAAGAGTTTTTGGAAATCATGCCTCCTTTTTGAAAATCCGGACATCTCCACATCCTTGTTAAAAGATTTAGAAAACATTTTGTTGTAAAACCCTTTTTAAAATCCTCAATCGCTTCTGGTCAAAACCAAACTCATTCTTTATCTTTCCTCGTGACCAAGTCACATCCTTTATTCACCTCAACATAACCGAAAGGTCCTCCTAGAACTTGCCATTCCAACTTTACTTTTCTGTGGACACGGCTATTCGAATAGATTAGACTCTGCAGAGTTTGTGCATTTTACCCACAAGAATCAATACATCCGCCGAGATAAAACCACGGCCTGCTACACACGGTAGATAGGGGTTCGGATAATCAAACTTAAACTTTTCATTTGTCCATCCCTAGCAACGGCGGCTTTTCCTTTTGGGTTGTTCTCTCCGGTACGAGTATGGGGTACAATGACCCTGGTCCTTCCTCCCGTACTGACCCCTATCTCCAGACCGAAGTCTGGCAGATAGCAATAGTGACAATCTTCCATCCGTACTACCTAAAATCATACCGTCCGCGAGAGACCAATTGTTGCACCAGTGCCTTGTCCCAGACAACCCGTATTTTAGGGGATTTCTCCCCTTTAGCGAGTACGAGCATCCCTAGCTAAGGATCACAAACTACGAGCTAAGCTCCAGCGTCTGGGGTAATGTGGTTGCACGGGTAAAATTGTTCCGGACATTGGCTTAGAACATCCCTTCTCTTGCTTGACTTTCTCTTCATCCACCTCATATCTTCTTTTAATAAAACATCCACTCGGAAATGATGCCTATTTCCAAGGGTTTTATTTTGAAAACATTGTAGTAGGGTAAGAACCCAAAATAGTTTTATCTTTGAAAATCCGTGGGTTCCAAGAGGGAAGATGCTAATCATCTTTGCCTGACTCTAAAGGGGTAAATATAGGTGTAAAAGGGTAGGTGTCCTATTTGACACTCATTCATAACTTGGAGGAGCCAAGTTACTCACGCACTTTTATTTGAAACAAACCATGCCTATGACCATGCAATTTATAAACGAGATATAAAACAGTTGATAAACAGAAGTAGGTTAATATGGGAGTTCCGGAATGGTAGCTTGCCTGTGACTAGCGAGTTTTCACTTGATTTCCTTAGAATACCAGAATACCAATAATATCAATAACAATATAACCCCGATGCTTCCTTCTTCTCGGCGTCACACAATCGCAACTCTCATCGTTATAGAGCATACATGCAAACAAACAATACACCAGTCAATACAAGGCATACAAGCATCAAACCATACAACAAGTAAAGGATAACTACAAGATATATATCTGTAGTATGTTGGAGGTTTTATGTGATTGGATTGGAAGGACATTTGGGGACATTTAGGCAAAGAATCCCTTTGGATTTGTAATCGAGGAACTACCTAAGAGAGGGGTTTTTAACCAAGGGTTTGATATGTATGCTACCATTGTGTAAAAATGATACCATTAGATAGGTATTGATAAAATGAAGCCAACAAAAGTGGTTTCACTATTTTATCAATTTCCCTTAATTTATAATGGATTTTATAGTGATTAAAGCTCTAATTTTAGGAAATAATTCACCAGAACTTCTCTGGAGTTTCAAAAATTATTTCCTTGGGCGACTAGGTAATATTTGGTAGACTTAAACAAGAGGAGTTGGAATCACCTCAAAACAATTGCTAGAATGCCCTTGAGAAATTCCCAAAGGCAATACTGCATGGGATTTGTCTTTTTCATAAGATTTATTTTACAGTATATTTTTAGTTAATTCCAAGGACACATGTTAGGTAATTAGGATACCTTTCTTTAGGAATTGCAATCAACCTTTTTGGAGTTGCAAAGCTACAAGGGTGATTTTATTAGTGAATAATCCATGCACAGAAGGGTTTAATTCACTAAAATTTAACAGAGACTCATAAAATTATGAGCTGCTGGATTTAGTAGGATATGGTTAGGTGTGTCAACTGAGAGTTGGAATTAGGTCAAAAACTCATTTGGTTTGGCCTAGAGAATTTGCTAAAGATATAAAGTCTCTATTTTTATTATTTTTCTCATCTGCAAAATAGGAAGCAAGACAAGATGGGGCCTATGGGATATGAAAGGTAGGGTCAGTAACTTTCATCACCAATTGGATTTAGGTCATTTGAATATACCAAACTTATTAGATAAATTATTTAATTTTCTGAACAGATCTAGGTATAGGTTTTATCATTTTTATTTTTATTATCCAATTAGTCCAGAACCAAGTCTATATGTTAGAAAAGAGACTGGAGTATCTGGTAAAAATGTTGTCCAGATTTGTTTGGGTTTTTAAATTTTTGTTTACATTAAAACTAAACTAGAAGTTTTCAGATCTGAAAGTAAAGAAATAATAGGGGAGATACCCTGGGCCAGATCTGATTACTAATTGGGCCATGAGGCCTCCGGCCAGCCCAACGCGCGAGAGTGCAGCGAGTGGGAGGGAGTAACACGCTGCGCGGTAGGGCCCGCCTGTCAGCCAGAGGGAGCGACCGAAGGGGTACCAAGCTCCCTAGGCCGCAGAATTAGAAGGGGATCGACGGTACACGACCGTCGTCCTCCTCCCGACGGCGGCGGCGAGAGGGAAACCCTAGCTGAGGGGAGGGAGCATCTGGAGGGGACTCTCGTGTCTGCGCCCATGGTGATAATCGGGAGCTTGTCGAGGAGGCGTCCTGATGCGGTCCTGTGTCAAACAGAGAGCAGGGTTAGCAGCAGGGAGAGGGGGGAGCATGCCAGGATGAAAATGGAGGGGAAGAGGAGCTCGGGAGAGGATGGCTTGCTTGGATTCATGGTAATGGCCGAGATGAGTAGATCTTCCTCTCTAGGAGCATGCAAGGCCAAGGAGGAGCTAGGGATCTTGTGGATGGTAGATCATGGGCAGAGGGTGGCCTGGAGGTGACATGTATGTGGAGAGGAGTAAGGGGAAGGGCACGTCGAGCTTGCTCTAAACAATGGCCGAAATGGCCATTTCTTGTTCTTGTGGCCAGAGGAGAGGGAAGGAGGGAGAGGGGGAGCTCTAGGGAGGCTGCTGGGGGCAAATGAGGGCAAGGGGTGTGCTGGGGGTGACCCGTGCCCCTTTTATTTTGTAGAGGGAGGGTCCATGGTGGACATAGCTCATGGATGAGATTGGGGAAAGGCTAGGGCTCAGCCATTGGGCAATAGGGACGGTGGGGAGGTGAGAGAAAGGGCTCTGGTCGTGCTAAGGGGACAGAGAGGGGGTGGGATGCTGCAGCTACTCAAGTTTTAAAGGTTGGATTAGACATGACCTTGGTCTCCCTCATAAATAAACACAAGGGGATAAGTGGTCAAGATGCTACAGTAGGTGGTCGACCAAGAGAGGTGTGTGTGCTGTTGTGGAGGTGTGCTTGACAATATTAGAGCTGGTTTGGGGTTGGTTTGAAATATGTTTGGTTGTTTTGCAAAATGTTGGTCACTTTGATGCTTGTGAAGGGAGTGGATAAATTTACATTGATCCAAGTGTGGAAATGGTATTGGTCGGTGAAATAGGTGAAATAATCTCTTCATGATTTAAATGGGATTTTTCTAGATATTATAATCCCATTTAAATGCACTTCTTCAAAATGTGCAGAAATATATTATGGAATCTAAGATTATATTTTTACATGGGACAAGATTGGTTTTTTATGTGATATGGTCCTAAATACCATAACACACATTCGAGAATTTTAGTGGGATTTATTGAGGTGTAAAAGTATTTTTGGGGCTTTATTTCTTGTTTCTGCCATTTAAGAAAAAGGGCAAAAGAAATAGTAAAGAATCTCAAAAATATTTATTTTTGAGTTGGAAAGATGGGATATGATAAATAGGCATCAAATGTACCTTGATTTGGCAAGGTGATTTGGAGAAAAGCAAACTTGCCATTAAAGACAAGGATTTTGAGAATTTTGGTAAGTAAATGAAATTAAATAGTTTAATAATCCAAATAATTGTGGGAATTATTTTGGGATTCTTATATCCAAGGTAGATGATGTAAACTTGATGTAGGCATCAAGTTCAACCTTGGTTTTGAAGAAAAGTGGTGAAAGGGGTGGATACTAGATGTGGGAGGATCTAGGGCTGGATTAGGGAGCTCAGAGCTCACCAAGATACAAGGGGTAAATGGATGGATAGACCATGTCATATAGATGATCATGGAAGCAATATTTGGGCTTAGTTGGATTTGAGGTGCTTTAGAGGAGATGGCAAACTTTGTTGAAAATAAGGCTGCCATAGCAGCTACCTCAGGTAGCCTTCTAAACCATGGGGGTTTAGGAAGCACAAGGCTCCAATGGAAACAAGTGAAGTGGGAGTTGATAGGCTATGATTAGTAGGTCATAACCAAGCGAAGAGTTGGTCAGAGGAGGTGGAATATAGAAGTAAGCTTCTGCCAAAGTAGGCAAGATGATAAGATTTGTAGAAAAGATTAGTATCTTGACTACAAACCCATCATGGATGAGTGGGAAATAGAATGGCTTAGCCTAAGGCTAGAGTGGGCTTTGGTATTACTACAGATGTACTTCAAGATGGTTCAATTACATTCTCAATAATGCACATGAGTTGGAATAGGTAGAGCTCCAAAGATTGAATCTAGATAAGAAATCCTGACTTAGCCATTTTTGCAGATTTAGGGTTTTAGACTAGAGTGCAAGTGTAGATGATTTTGAGAGGATGCTAGGTACCAAACTCTTGATCAAGGAGAGGATGTTTAAGTGGTAACTGAGTAGATAGGATTCATGCTTAGATTGGGTCTGCATTGAGTTGGAAACCATCTAGAGGGATTATCCTTGGATTGAGATAAGCATGAGATGAGATGATCACTTGAGTGGCTTAGGATAGCTCCCGACTTGGATGCTTGCCTTGGGATTGACGAGCACAAGAAAGGATTGGGGTCCTAAGAGATGAGCTACTATATTATCTCACTCTAGTTCATCAGCAAACAATGCAAAAAACAGATCAAGGCAATTTATCTTATCACTTATCCAACTATTAATAGGGTTACCATCAAGCCTAGCTTGAGGTAAGGATGGGTATGTGGAAAGGGGTTTTGCTTTGAAGTAAGATAAGTACCATCTTGGTATCTCTACCAAGATTGAGATGAATAGGTTTTAATAAAGGTTTTTGGAAAACCTAGAGATAAGGGTAGTTGAAGGATCTGTCTTGAAAACATAAGCAGAGTATATATAGGTCTCCATAGGTTTTGTTAATGGGAACTAGTAAAGTATTTGGTTGTGTCAAAGTCATCTTGGCTCAGGTTTTGGAAATGACAGAACATTTGAGAATATGAAAGATGAGCCAAGACATCTCTTTTGTAAAATAGTTTTTGTAAACTAGTGTTGAGATAAGGAGTACACAACTAGTACACAAACCGTTACTTGAGTACAAGCAAACTAGTAAGCACTCAATGCAAGAGAAAGTTTTTGTTCCACCTGAATTTTGCCTTTTGGACATTTAATCAGGGTTGCTAAAATTGGGATGTTACATATTTTTGACATCCCTTGCACGTTTTGACCAGTTTATCAGCAGCTGCCTTAGCTGTAAGCCAAAAGAATCCGTGTCGAAAAGCTTTTGACACTAAGGATCTGGCTGCAGCATGGTGACCACACTCGCCATCATGGATTTCTCTCAAGATTTCCACTCCTTCCAAAGAAATACATCTCTGAAACACGCCAGAAACACTACGTTTATAGATCTCACCATTTATTATAGTGTAGGCTTTTTCTCGCCGGACGATCTGTCGGCTCAAGACTTCGTGTTGAGGAAGTTTTCCGTCTATCAGGAAATCCAGATAGGGTTTTATCCAGCTAGGACTTATAGCCAGAACTGCTATTAAAGGTGAGTCAGATTTCGTCGAATAGTCCTCATCAACTCCGACTATGGAGGGGACCCTTAAATGCTGTAAAAAAAGCTGCATCTGGTACTTGTTTCCGTGCAGCGCCTATCCTTGATAGTGCATCTGCCTCCTCATTTTCTGCTCGAGGGATGTGTTGAACCTCAAAGCCCTCGAACGATTTCGATAGTTCATCCACGACAGCTTTGTATGCTGCCATGTGCTTGTTTGCGTTGCAGATATCGTATACTTGCTGACCAACTAAATCCGAGTCTCCGTAACACATGAGTCTTGATATGTCAATATTCTTGGCCATGCGTATTCCATGTAGCAGTTCTTCGTACTCGGCAATATTATTGGTTGCCGTGAAGTGTATTTGCAACACATAGAACAACTTATCTCCTTGGGGTGATTTGAGCAACACGCCAGCCCCCGAGCCGCCTCGTGCTTTTGATCCATCAAAGTGAAGGGTCCAAAATTCCAAGTCTGGAGGGCCTGAGTTTTTTTCCATTTCTGTCCAATCAACGACGAAGTCGGCGAGAATTTGGGACTTGATTGCTGTACGTGATTTGTACTCAATCTCGAAAGCTTCAAGCTCTGTTGCCCACTTTGCGACACGTCCTGTGGCGTCGCAGTTGTTGATTATATCTCGCAGAGGAGCTGTGCTCACTACTGTGATCTTGTTCTCTTGAAAATAGTGGCGTAGTTTGCTGGATGCAAAGAACACTCCATAGGCTAGCTTTTGATGATGTGGATACCATTGCTTTGATTCTGTCAGGACCTCACTTAGATAATAAGTTGGCTGTTGCACCTTATGTTCGTGGCCTTCTTCCTCGCGCTCAACTACTATTACCATGCTTATAACGTTGTGGGTTGATGAGATGTAGAGTAACATTGGTTCCTGAGGTTCTAGCGCTGCGAGAACTGGTGGGTTTGAAAGCAGATCTTTCAAACTTTGCAGGGCAGTTTCGGCTTCTGGGGTCTAGATAAATTTGTCGGTTTTCTTCAAGAGTTTGTACAAAGGTGCGGCTCTTTCACCGAGCCGGCTGACTAACCGACTCACCGTTACAATGCAACCAATGAGGCGCTGTACATCCTTCTGGCGAGTCGGCCTAGTAATGTTTAATATAGCCTTGATTTTTTCCCGGTTCACCTCGATGCCTCGCTCAGAGACGATGAAACCTAACAATTTTCCGGCTGGAATTCCAAAGAAACACTTCTTCGGATTTAGCATCATGTTGAATTTTCGTAGACTAGCAAACATTTCATCCAAGTTGGAAATTAAAGTTTCCTTTTTTTTGGTCATAACTGCTATGTTGTCTACGTATACATGGACATTGCGTCCGATTTGGTCGTTGGGACAATGTTGCATGATATGTTGGTATGTTGCTCATCCATTCTTTAAGCCAAAGGGCATAGTTTTGTAGCAGAAGGTTCCGAAAGGAGTGATGAAAGATGTCTTAATTTGATCCGACTTTTTCATCGGTATTTTGTCATATCCGGAATATGCATCGAGAAAACGGAGTAATTCTGACCCTACCGTCGATTCGATAACTTGATCGATTCTTCGCAAAGGAAATGGATCTTTTGGGCATGCCTTGTTCAAAGCGGTATAATCAACACATATCCTTAAATCAATGGTGTCCTTTTTAGGGACAAGTACAATATTTGCCACCCAATCTGTATGGATGACCTATGTTATGAAATCCGCTAACTCTAAGCGGGCTAATTCCTTGGCTATTGCTTTGCGCTTTTCGTCACCAAACCATCGTAAGGACTGTTTGACGGGTTTAGCGTCTGGGTACACGTTATGAGAGTGCTCGGCAAGTTCCCTAGGTACTCCGGTCATGTCAGATGGCTGCCATGCGAAGATATCACTATTAGCTTTGAGGAACTCGACGAGCGCGCTTTCCTATGCGTGGCCTTAGCCTACCCCTATGTTCGTCATCTTGGAGGGATCATCTTCCTTCAGCGACGTCTTCTTCGTCTCTTCTGATGCCTTGAACTGCAAACTTGGCTTGAGCACCTTGTTCTTCTTAGCGGGCATCTCGAACGGATTGATGGTCTTATTGATCTCTTGGTACTCCCTGGGCGTGCAGCACGGCTTCGGTGAAAGCAGCTGATCCTTCATCACACTCTCGTGCCTTCCTCGGATTTCCTCATACGGTGATTACGCCCTTTGGACCTGGAAGTTTCATCATGTTGTAGATGTAACAGGGACAGGCCATGAACGCCCAGTAAGCCGGACGTCCGAAGATGGCGTGGTAAGCACTTTTGAAAGGTACCACCTCGAAGGAGAGTGGCTCGGTCCGGTAATTATCTCGGGTTCCGAATGTCACGTCCAGATTAATCTCACCTAGAGAATCTGCCTATCTTCTTGGTACAATTCCATGGAAACTTACACTATTGTAACTCAACTGGCTCTCGTGTAGCTTGATGTAGTTGAGCGTCTCGATGTAGAGGATGTTAATGATGCTCCCACTGTCCATGAGTGTATTAGAGAACTCATAGCCATCAATGAGAGGATTGATGACCAGAGGGTACTTTCCCCGACGATGTGTTTTCCTCGGGTGATCTGAACGATCAAAGGTGATGGTCACCTCTGACCAGTCCAGGAATTGGGGGACAGCCGAAACTGTGGCATTGAGCTCACGAAGAACCGCCTTTTTGTCCTTAGCTGGTTGGGATCCAAGGAAGAAGACGTATGTGTCTTTCTTAGTCGGAAAAGTTTTCTTTCCATCCGGCTTGGGCTCTACGGCGGCTTTCGCCTCTTCCATGTTGGAATATTCCTTGGGTTCCTTTCCTTTCTTGGAATTTTTCTTTCCTTTTTGTCGCTTGGCTCTGTAGCTAGCGGATTCGTCTTTCTTGATGTATTCATTGAAACGACACTCGACATTTGTATGGGTAGATCCCCCGTTACTATCTAAGTGGTGGACACGGGGATTATTGGCAATGTCAGCCCAGGTATAGGATCTTATGGGTTGTTGGTCTCCTCTGCCTTGGATTCGAGAAGTTCCTCAGCCTCTACCACGGCCGCCTCTGCTCCCTCCTCGTCCTCCAGACCCGAACGTTGCGTTGATAGCTGCGTTGTTCGGAGCCGGCTTTTCGTCCGAGGTCTTCTTGCACTTCTGAGTTTGCTTTGGCTATTTGGCCATATTGGGATTGACCAGAATATTTAGCAGCCCTTCTAAATCATCATCGGCGTCAGCATATTTTCTTGCCGTCTCTATCATTTCTCCCAAATCTGTGACATGGTCACGCTTCAGCCTATGACGTAAAACTCCGACTGGAAGTCCTGCAATAAAAGCTTCTATCGCAGTTTGCTCGTTTACCCCTTCGCAGGAGTTCTTCGTATCGATCCAGCATCCGAGATAATCCCGGCAGGTTTCTCCGGGTCTTTGGGTGCAATGCTGCAAGTCTACGACTGTGCAGGGCCTCCTGTATGTTCCCTCGAAGTGTGAAAAGAACGCACTTTGCATATCATACCAGTTATGAATTGAATTCTCTGGAAGTTCATTGAGCCATGATCGAGACGTCTTCCTCAGCAGCAGTGGGAGATATCAAACTGCAACCAGGATATTTCCTCCTTTAGTGATGCATCAAGCCTGGAAAAAATCCTGGAGCCATGTATCTGGCCGAGCTGCGCCATCATAGGGATGAATGTGCTTGGCAATGCCAAAGTTAACCGGAAATTTAGTCTGACGTATACGTGGACCAAAGCACTTGGGTCCCACGTACACGTTTTCCTCTTTGTACCGCCTCGCTTATATGTTTGATTCGATGCGATGGAGAGCATTGTTTGGCGAGAGAGATATGCGCCTTGGAGGCTCACGGCTTTTGCGCGGTGGAGTCAGATTTTTCTTCGCCTCTTGCCATTGCCGCCTCCACCCCTGCGGCTCCCATGGCTGCGACATGATCCTTCATGGTCGCTGCTGGGAGGTGATGGTGGCCCAGGTGGATTATTTTCGGCTGGGTTTCTTGGTGGTGGCAGTGGAGCCTCATTATGCTGACTCGGATACCTGTTTCTTCGGGCACCGTCCCTACTAGATTCAGGACGATCCGTATCATCTCTTCGTCCGACGTTGCCAGCCGGACGGCTCGGCGGTGGCATCCTTAGCCGATCTTGCTCCTCTTGCTGGGGCGTGTTTCCGGGTCTTATCTATAGCGATTGTTTTGCCGACGATGGTCCTGATGGAGAACCATTGCCCTGATGGTGTCTTTGGACGTAGCCGGAATAACTCTTGCCCAGTCACGTGCTGGCCGGCGGGAGTGGCTATTTGAGTCGGTTCTTGAATTCTCTTTTTCTTCTCCACGGGGACGATAGCGTTGAGTCGGATCCCTGCGGAGTCTTACATCAGCGCTTTGGTCGGCGCCAATGTGATAAAACTCGGACTTTGAGTCTAGCTTGCCACTAAATGTCGGGGCTGTTTTCTGCTGCTTCAATCCGTTGTCCAGCAACACGACGCCCTGCTGGACCTGCTGCGGATACGGATTGTTGGCAAGGATGGCTCGAGCTGCAGCAGCATTTTCGACTGGTGTGTTGTAGACTCGGATCTTCTATCCATATTTTCCATCGAATAGATCTTTGTGGATATCTGGATTCTTGTTTGCAAGAAACCGACCTCCCCTTGTTTTGTTTGGATGTCGCTTGAAATCTGACTGATATCTGGCAGGATCACTATCTAACTGATGTCTCATCTCGACGAGGCGTGCGGCCTCTTCAAGTAGAAATAGGCGGTGCTTTTCCAGGTCCTCAGCCCTTTTCTCCAGTGCCTCCGACATGAGATCCAAAGCTGTTGGGATTGGAATTGTGAGAGCATCTCCATAGATTTCGCGTGCACCCTTGGTGACAATGTGTCCATTCACAGGAGAATCTATCAGGGTGGTATTAATCGGATCTCTGTCCTGATTCTCCATCTCAATCTCTTCATCAACTTTTTCTTTGTTGGTTTCCTCGACGTCCGGTTCTGCCGGAGTCGGATTCTTGTTGTTGTTCTTATTATTCTTTGACGGCCCAGTAGCCTTAACATGCGTACCAGTGGAAAAGACGGTTTTTGGTCCGGTACCAGGGGATAAACTTCAATTGGTACTTTCCGTCATGGTTGGTTTGTGGACCTCGGAGGAATCTCCAGTATCCATGTCATCCTGCGAGGTGTAGCTTTCATCCATGCTATCATATGGACTAGGGGAGTTTCCGGCTCACCTGGCGTTTGTCTGGAGATGTGCTCTTGCTCGTACTCCTCTATCTCTTTGTCGAAGTCTCGAAGCTCCTACGACGTGATTGACTCCGCTGGGGAGCCAGGTAAGTCGATGTTTTCTTCGATTGCATCTAGGACCGAGTCGCTACCAGCTCCAGCATCGACAAAGTCGGATCCAGTGCTTATGTTGTATACGAAACAATGCTTCTTCTTGTTCATGTTCTTGAGGTACTTGTATAACTTGGTTTCTGCTTCGACGTTAGAAAAGCTGCATCCGTAGCGGATGTATTCCTCGTCTGTGTATCCAATCTCGCTGGAGAGGTCGGATCTGGCTTCTTCTTCCACCTCTTCTTCCACTACAGGAGTGGGTTGGGTGGGTCTGATTTTTTCTGGGACCGTGAACTCTTCCGCCTCTGCGGACAAAGTAGATCCGGATTTTTCTTCCGCCATGGTCATCACCTCTAGGGTGGGTTGGCCGGGATCAGCAAAACCGAGATAAATATCGATCTCGCCGATTGACATGATTGTGTAAGTTGTCACAGGTTTTGAAGCCAGAATCCAAGTCTCATCGAGGAGGATGAGAGGGACATCACTGGCGTAGACCACGCGACCCATGGCGATTGTTCCGCCGATTCCTTCACGCGCATATTACACCTGAAACGATGCTCCAAAGGTCACCAGCCCCACGGTGGGCGCCAACTATCGTCGGATTGTCGACAAGTACGCCATCGGGGGTCCTAGTGGCGTTGGAAGGATAGGGTGTGATACGTCGGATGTTCCATGAGCGGTGAGCACAAGTTTACACAGGTTCAGATCCGACTGCAGTGATCGGATCCTAGTCCTGCTAGAAACCCAGTAATATATCGGCGTAAGCTGGATGTTACAATGGTTTACAAGAGAGGTTCGCCTGTGCAAGTTGATTGTTGTGGTTGTTATGTTATTGCTATGGTTGTTCCCTAAATGCTCCCATAGGGCCGGTTTATATAGTCACCGGGGCCTGGGGTTACAGGGAGAGACCTATCCGACTACGTTATAGATTCGGTAACTATGTACAGCTTGGACTACAAGTAATACTACATGCCTAAGTCGGTAACTCTTCTGGGCATTGTCGTAGCCGGAACTAGCTCCTCCTCTTTCTCTGACTGGGCCGCCCGTGAAGCAAAGTTCTAACCCGTTGGTGGGCCACCCTGGTCAGCAAGTCCTGTGGGTATACCCAGAAAGTATATCCCCAACAACCGGAGCATCAAGCATCATCCCAACACGCGGCAATCCTAACTCGTACTGGGTCTCACCTAACTGCGCCAAGTGCTTGCCGCCAACCCCAGTCTCATCCCTCCGGGAACCGAACAATCGGGGAAGCAATCGCCGATGCCCGCGCCATAGCTAGGCACCCACCAACTCGTAGGATGGCAGAGTATCCTGCATGGAGGGATGACCTCGACGCACAGGTGGAACTCATTAGGCTACACCAGGAGACCGCCCGCGCTCGTTCCTAGTCCACTGCCCTGTGGTCGTGTTCTCGGAATGTTTCCCTCGGGTCGAGGGGTGCTGGAACCCTTGACGGTCAAAGGAGAACCGACAACCACGCCACAGGCCACTTGGGGGCTAGAACCCCAAGTCCTGCGGAGCAATATCCCGTTTCTGTGGGGGACCTCCACTGACCCCCGCGCTCAGGCACGCTTAAGGGAGCCGGGGCGAGTCTGCCACAACAAATGGGGCGCTGGTTCGAGATTACCTGCTGCAACTGCATCAATGTTCTGCGGGTGTGGCTGTCCCTAACCCGCAGGGTGCAGCTGAGGCAAGGAGCATGGCCTTGGGAAAAGAAAGTGGCTGCCCCGCCTTCTCCCCTGCCTTACAGTAGGTGGCATGGCCACAAAATTTCCATCCCATAATCCCCATGAGGTTTGAAGGCAACACCAACCCGAAGGAGTTTCGGGCCATCTACTCCACTACGATGATGGCTTCGAGTGCTGATGAGAAGGTCATGGACAATTAGTTTCCAATGGCCCTTAAGGGCACGACCTTGTCTTGGCTCATGCATCTACCCAAGGATTCCGTCCACTCTTGCGCTGACCAGTGCACCCGCTTTGTGAGCGTGTTCCAGGGAGCCTTCAAGCGCCCGTGAACACTCCTTCAGCTCCACACAGTGGTCCAGGGGAGTGGTGAGCGGCTACGAGACATCATGCTACAATTCTCATAGATCGCACACACCATCATGGAGGTAGAGGATGCTGCCATCATTGGCGCGTTCACTATGAATGTGTGTGATAGAAAGATGCATTAAGATCTTAACATGCACCCCGTCAAGAGTACTCACAAGTTGTGGGCGTTGGCTGACCTCTTCTCCTTAGCAGAGGAAGGACGCCTGGCTCCCGCGAATTCTGCCCGGGAAGCCGCCGGAGAGGCAGACCCGAGAAGTGCTGCTGCCAAGGAGAATGTCTTGCATAAGCAGGTCCTTCGACAGGCTTTGGCTGCGGAGCCTAGTGCTCCCACTTAGGCTGAAAAGAAGACCAAACCGAAGGAAGAAGTGGAGGCTGCCAATCCTGCCACTGGGAAGTGGTGCCGTATGCATGAGTCCGATGAGCATGATGCTCGTAACTTCTGCTCCATCCTTGGTTACGCTGCGGGATGGAAGATGCACATTGCCAAGCATGGGTCTAATGGTACCTTCGAGAACTATTACGTCTGCAACAAGGCTGGCCATCATGAGAAGGATTGCACAGCCCAGACTGGCCCAGGTGCTCCCAGTGGAGGTAGTGGGGGCAACGTGGGCACTACACAAGGAAGAGATGGAGGCGGTAGAGCAAGAGCGTGGTGTGGAGGGGGCCGCGGCAACAATCCTTCCAGCAACCAAGATGGCGACGACAACGGGTGCAAATAGTACCCACAAGTGTAGGACTGTGCATGCACATACGGAGGAGCCTACGCCATGACCTCCCACGGGGAGTTCAAGCGTTCCTCCCTTGAACTCTGCGCCATACAACCCAGTCCGGAGGCGCAGCGGCCACTTCGGTGGTCTCATGTGCTGATTACTTTTGATGCAGGAGATCACCCAAACAACATCGGTGGGGTCAGTATGCTACCCCTGGTGGTCTCCCCCATCATAAGGAACATCAATGTTACCAAGATGCTAGTGGATGGAGGGGATGGCCTCAACATCCTTTCAGCAAACTGATGGATAAGCTCCAGATCATGGAAGATCAATTAGCCCCTATGGGGTCTTTTCTGGATAAGCCCTGGAGCTACCCAGCCTTTGGGTAAGATCGAGCTGCCAGTCACATTAAGCACTTAAGACAACTACCACACTAAGAACATCATCTTTGATGTTGTGGACATTTCCCTATCGTATAACGACATCATAGGGCGGCCTGCCTTTGCAAAGTTCATGGTGGTTTCCCGCCATGCCTACAACTCGCTCAAGCTTCCCTCCTCGCGGGGGACCGTTACCATCAAAGGTTATATCAGGGAGGCTGTGTTCTGCTTTGAACAACTATTTTAACTAGAAGCCACCGCTTTCCTTGTGACTCACCTTGACCCTTTTTCCAATTCGGACCAACCTTTCTCCCTAATTCTCGGCTCGCCTGGGAAGAGGCTATGACCTTTTCCTGAATCTAGTTCCGATGACTATTCTGGTACTGGTGGCTCTCCGAGTAAGCTAAAAACTTCTCGCATCCATCGTACCATCTAAAAATCCCAGGAGTGTGGGTGGTGCTCCTGGCAATCTAAAAAGCCCGGGTGTGAGTGGAGGTTCTCCCAATACTGAAATCTCGGGAGAGGGCGTGGTGCTCCCAGCAAACCTAAATCCCGGGAGTGAGTGTAGTACTCCCGACAAATGCGATGAATACTACCATATCTGGCCTGGATCACCTATGTGTAAACCGCTTGTAACCGGGGGTTGCCCTTGTCTTGGAATAATAAATATCGTTGATCTCGTTTTTCCGCCTGTTTTAACATTTGCCGAGCCTTTTCGGGGTTTTGCATTCCTTTCTCGAGGACCGGACGTGGGTAACGAGACTGTCAGGCCAGGAAATGTCATACTCTCATGACCCGCTCTGAGATAGGAGCGTTGTGCTCTAGGCATTGACAACAAGCACTAAATTACGAAGACACACCTCTCACGCTAGGCCCTCGAGTTGGCAACACCGTCCGCCCTGATTAAGAGAACAACACCCTAAACCTCAAGGATGGGTAAGATACCATAAGGTGCATTCATTGTGTTTTAGCATAAGCAAAGGATGGATGATCACGTATAGGCTAAGGCAAGGTCTTGGTGAGGATGCAAGGGTCACCGCCGGATGGGAGTAGCGGTAGTCGCACGACATCCAGGGGCAGTGTAATAGGGGATGTTCCTGGCTTGTGGTTGATCGACAAGGGCGTCGATCTTCTAAGGGTGGGTGTATGTGAGACCTTGGCGCATGGCTTAATAGGATTGAAACATACCCATACCAACAAGTTGCAACTTCTTTTTCGGAAGCTCATTCAAAAAGAACATCTAGGTTAACCATGCGTGGCCTAGAGAAATTTTAGGTTGGATGACCAACCGGGAAGTGGGTACCGGGTGCGCACGAGTGATGACAAAGTGCGCAGAAAATACTAGTTTTGGTCTGTGGGGTTAGCCTAGAGATCCTATTGAGTTGCTACGAGTGACAACCGTCGGTATGGAAATGCCAGGGGTGTTAAAAGTGGTATCAGACCTGATCCACGCGGTTACATGGGCGTGTGTGGGTCAGTGGCGGACATGTGGAGCATGGCGCGTGTGGCCTGGAGTGGACTCTACATGGCAGATGTGCCGACACTGGACAGAAAGACGTGTGCCAAGAGGGGACGTTACTGGCTTGTGGTTGATCGACGCCCTTCCGGTGACCAGCATTACAACAGCCTCTTCGTCGCACCGTGAACTGGGTGCACAGGCTATTGAAGGGCGAAGCCCGACAACGACCTCTTCGTCGAAATGCGACCAACGGTACAAGTTGCCGACCCTCGCCCAGTGGCTTCTGTAGGCGTAATGAGATCGGGGGTCCCTCGCATTGCGCCTTAGCACATGGCCCTGGACCGACCGGTCAGCAGCTCAGCTGACAAGTGGCCTGGCTGGCAAGGTCGTTGCCAAGACACGTGCGCCATGTGCTCGGCGCAGTTATGGTTTTCATATGATGAAGTCTATGGAGACTAAGTGTCAGCTATGGTGTAGGTACCTATGGGTAAGACAAACGCTACAAGAAAAGCTTCGGTCCTCTAGCTGAGCGCGTACAGGGAGGAAAAGACAACGATGCATGCGAGGCGGTCCAATGTCTCTTTCTGGGGTCTGCACCAGAAGGAGTGTAAGGGCCCGATCAGGGATGTCAAGGCTGAGGAGTAGCCTCTACTACACCCCATAGGATCTTGGGAGAACTCCCCCTAGGCTAGGCGCGACCCGAGAACCGACATCAACTGAGATTGAGAGGACACGCCAGGTCCAGGCCTTGGGAACTAGCGACGCGCCACTATTGTTGGACATCATCATGGCGCTGTAGTCCACGACAGTGTGCCACCGACAGGAGTGACAGCTCGGAGCCTGAGCTGTCACTCAACCATGAAATGCACATGGGCATCGCCCTTGGCCATCTTTCGGCCACAGGCGCTTCCCACCTGCCTAAAGACCACGTGGCACACCGCATGGCACACTACGATTGCGCCTAGGAACACCCCTGGTGGTGCTCACTAGCCCTTGTGGTTACCGCTTGGAGTATAAAAGGAAGCACTTGGCCATTGAGTTGGAGGGGGTTCAAGAGACAAGAGACAGAGACAGCAAGAAATACATAGAGGAAGGCTAGTAGAAGAGTTTGTGGCTCGCAAGGGAAAGTTCGGCAAGGAGGAAATTTGGGGTTCAGGGTTTGGAGAGAGAACCCTTCTCCTTGCCGGAGAGAAGGGAGAAAGAGAGAATAGAGAGAGTGAGAAGCGAAAGAACGAGGAAGCCCGGGGAGTGTAGAATATAGATAGAAAGCGGCTCCCCGGCATTGGAGAGATCATCACCTTGTACTATGATCCACCCGAGATAATCCACCAAAGCAGGATGTAGGGTTGTTAGCCAAAGGGCATCCCAAACCTGGGTAGAAAATGTCCGTGTCTGCTCTGTGTATGATGTGTGATCGTATCCGCAGGTTCCTACGTCGTCATTGAGGCTAAAACACCTTTTGTTCCCACTACCGAACAAATAGGGGGTGCCTAGAATCCTCGATGTCTGCATTGGTGAGATGTGAAAGTAGGACCTCGTCGTAAGCCCATTACACTGAGACATCTGAGATGGGAAGGCTCATCAGACCTTCTCTAAGAACGGGCATACAGGAAGGTTTGGGCGATTGAGATGTCTCCACATGCCGAAGACCTTGCACCAGGACCTTGATCATACACAAAGACATCACGCCTCAAGACCAATAAGAAGTCATCGAGCTCATTAGGCGGAAGTTGAGCAAAAGATAAAGCAACTCTGCTAGAAGGAAGGCCATCGTACTAAAGGTATTGATATAGGGCTTGTCGGTGATGGGTAGACTCAGGCATGTACCACACATGGGCCTGAACACACGTCCTGCCAACGATGACCTCTGATGATCAATGACGTGAATTCCTGCATCTAGAAGCTCTCAACCAACCTAACATGTGGGGCTTCAAGACGGCTCTCTAGAGATCCCAAGGACCAGATGCACATTCAAGGGATATCGTAGATCTTGATGACATGGAAGACAAGATGAACACTTGGCGTGACTAAGAAGGACTCGGCAACAATCAACGCCTATAAGTTCCCGAAGACATTCACACCAGAGGGACATGGCATAATCGCCAAAGTCTTTGTCATTAGCCATAGTCATACCTATAGATTCATCTCTCTCATCGGGTATCATTATAAGCCCACTCAAAGATCATATTGTAGACACATTCTACGATCTCTCAATCACCTTATGAATAAAGTATGAGGGATTCCTCCCATTATAAACACATCTTCATCTTTGAGATCCAAACTTGCTAACCCAAGCCATTTGCCGAACAAATAAACTCTCTTCCATTCCTTGGAAGTGAGACTATAGAGGTGTCGTGGAAACTATCCTTCGTCAGAGTAATGACGCTTTAGGGTATTTGGTTATATCTCCTAATTATGAGGTTAGGGTTTAGTATTGGATAACTCAAGGTGACATGGGTATGCCCTACGGGTACCCAATATTGGCATATTCGGTCCAGCCCAGCAGGAGACCATGTCATGATCCACGCCTAATGACGAAGCCCATGAAGGATTCGGCTGACCTAGGCCCATGAAGGATGCGATTCCTTGGACGATACGGCTAGCTTTAGATAGAAAGTTTAAAGGGTAAAACCTTAACCTATAACCGACTCACCCTTATCCCGAGACCTGGACTACCAATATAAAAGCCAAGAGGGCATGGAGAGGAGGCCAATCTCAAACCTAGCATACACACTCTCTAGATCTCATCTGCGCACCCTGTGTAATGATCGGTTTCACCGTTAATCGCTAGCGGACAAGCAGGAGTAGGATTTTCCCTCCGAGGTCCTAAACCTAGGTAAACCTCGGGTCCCGCATTGCTTATCTGTTAGCCAAATGTGATATCTAGTGCACCCTTGTTCCTTAAAACCCAAGTTCATAACAATTAGCATTGATGAGTGTAACCCTCACCAACTGGCGCTTTCTGTGGGAACTGGGAGCACTAATGTTGCGATCTTGACGGCACCATCACCTACAATATTCGACTTGTCAGCATCAGAGAACCATCTCCTCTTCGGTACCATGGACTTCACCGTCCACTCTCCGACAATGCGCCTAGGCTTCGACTCTATAGGATATGGAGTCAACATGATGATCAAGAGCTTATGCTTTCAGGTCGGCAAGATCAACATACTTCGCCGCCCTAAGCGAGTGACGCCACTGGCAATCGCACCTGCCCTATGGACACCAATGATCGACACGCTAAGTAAGCTTAACAATCCCACACCAATTTAGAACTCGGATATCAGTAATAGTTGCGACTCCAATCTATGCGATCCACCGTCAAGCGAGGAGGCATGCGGCTCTGTGTTGGAGAGCTTCGGGAGAAATGATCTCTCCCGCCGCTACGCGTGCACCATTGTCACCATCGACGATGACATCCATAGTATCACCAGAAACAGAACTAACCCACCAACCACGACACCGGGAACAGGGGCAATCCTACAAACACCAACGGGGCCAATCCTACAAACCCCAACGCCACCAATGGCGGCAAGCCGGGTCATCCTGAGACCCGTTTCAATGATGCTAGATAGGAAAGAGTTAGGGAAGCCCTCGGGGGTAACCGCTTACTAGAAGACGCATCTCGCGACATGATGATGGCTTACCATTGGCTCTTGGTGAAACAACTCCACCGCCAATAAGCATCCAACAAATCGAGTGCCAGCCGGGCAGCGCTCTTGTCCATTAAGGGATCCTCTTCCAAGGATAGTGGTGGCGATGCCCACAAGAGGCATTCTCGACTAGAGCGCATGGGCCCTGAAGCAAGGCACGAGGCCACCAAGGTCCTAGACTTATAATCCATGCTGGTGGACTCGCAGGGTAATATTATGCCTAAAACGCTGCAGGCCACGGTCATAGAAGCTACCACATACCTGCTAATAAACCAAATGCTCCTCCATTATGGGCCTTGGGCTCGTAGGAGCAGCACTGAACGGGGTGGCAACTCCGGAACCAATGAAGGTAACTATGACATTCACGAGGAACCGCTCGCCCTCATTCGACAAGGATGACCATGACCTGCCGCGGCGACGTTGCATCCCACGGCGAAGGAGCCTCAATTATGATGCTCGAAACGAGCTCACACAACACAAAGTTGACAAGATGCACACCAAAAGCACCTGCTGCATTGAGTCAGAAGACAAAGACACGGAATTCTCTGGTGCCACATGCTTCAGCCGAGCCATATGGCAGTCACAAATGACCAATGGCTTCAAACTCCCTTTGGATAACTCGAAGTTCAACGGCCCCCAGGAGCCGAAGATCTGGCTAGATGACCACATCTCGTCAGTCAAATGCCATGGTGGAATCAAGAACACAACCATGCAATTCCTACAGTTGCAGCTGAATGGTGCGGCACGAGCCTGGTTCAACAATATCCCTCCCGGATCGACCCACAGTTGGGAAGATCAGGTGTAAAGTTTCATCTGCAACTTTAAGGTCACCTACAAGCAGCCAGCATCCATCAAAGAGCTATGTACCTGCTGCAAGAACCCTAGCGAGCCACTTCGCTCCTACATTCAATGGTGGTCCATCATAAAAAACTCCATGGAGGACATCTCCAAGGAGTGGGAAATTGACATTCAACGGCGGCATCCGACGTCGTCAGCTCAAGAAGGATATAGGCCACACCAAGCCAGATACCATCAATCACGTGATGGACTTCGCGGATCGCTGGGCAGATGGCGAAGACACCATCCACGACAACCTAGTACACTCGGATGACGAGGTTGACCATACACGGCCACTGAGGAAAAAGGAGAATGCATGGTTACGAAGACCTTAAAGAAGTCGACATGGTCGTGGCTGGCTATGCCGATCGCCGCGATGTTGGTAACTGCAATAGCAGATACCACGGCAGCCGTTACCGCAATAGAAGAAAAACTAAACAAGTGTTGCAATGCCACACTCGAGACGATGCACCCTCCGCCATGGAAAAACTGTTAGGTCCCTATAACATACACTTCTACATCAACAAACATGATGGAAAAAGGAAATCTAGTCACCTGCTCAAGGACTGTTGGGAGTTCTAGAAACTCCACGACAGTTACGCCCAACTACAACATGACTGATACATCGTATACGTATCTATAATTTTTGATGTTCCATGCTTGTTTAGTATCCATTTTGCCTTGCTTTGTCTACACTTCGAGGTATTTTTATATGTTTTCTAGGACTAACCTATTAACAAGATGACACAATACCAGTTTCTTGTTTTCTATTGTTTTTGGTTCTCGAAAAGCCAGAAAATGAATATTCTCGGAATTGAAAGGGACAAAAGCCAGATTCAATATTTCACCGAGGAGAACACGGAGCTAGAAGACAAGACGGAGGAGGGACACGAGGGGCCCACACCACCTGGCCGCGCGGCCAAGCCTGGCCTACGCCTGGGGGGTGCGGCCGCCTCGGGAACCCCCTCGGTCTCCCCCTTCGCCTATAAGAAGCCCCCGATACCTAAACCCTAAGTACCTGATTAGATATCCACGAAACAGTCTGTAGCCGCCGCCACCATCGTCCCTAGATCAGGGGGATCTGAAGCTCTTCCCGTCGCCAAAGGGGAGATATCATCCTGGAGGCCTTCTTCATCACCATGCCAGCCTCCGGTATGATGCGTGAGTAGTTCCACCTTGGACTATAGGTCCATACAGTATCTAGATGGTTGTTTCTCCTACTCTGTGCTACCATGTTTAGATCTTGTGAGCTTCATTCATGACCAAGATCATCTATTTGTAATCATGCATGTTATGTTTGTGGGGATCCGATGGATATTGAGATTACTATGTCAAATTGATTAATGGTTTTATCTTATGGATTCTATCATGTCTGTGTTGTTTGAGATCTTGCATGCTCTCTGTTTCTAGTAGCTATCTTCGCCAAGTAGATGCTAGTGACTCCAAGAAGGGGTATTTATGCTCGATAGTGGGTTCATGCCTCTATTGAATCTGGGGAAGTGACAGCAATATCTAAGGTTGTAGATGAGATGTTGCTACTAGGGGAAAAACAATGATCTGTTGTTCATGGAACAATTGTATTGTTTACTTTACACACTTTTCTTAAAGTAGTTATCCGTTGCTTGCAACTTAATACTGGAGGGGGTTCAGATGATAACCTGAAGGTGGATTACTAGGCATAGATGCAGTTGGATGGAGGTCTATGTATATTGTTGTAATGCCCAATCGAATAGCATAGGATCATGAATGTCTAGTATTGCATTGTTATGCCTTTCTCTGCCCTGTCAGTTGCCCTGCTATAATTTGTTTACCTAGCATGTTATGTTGTTTATCTTAAGGAGAACACCTCTAGTTAACGGTGGACCTCGCTCCAATCTTTACCATTGATACATCTTCCTCTATTACTGTTTACTTTCTGCAAGCCACCATTACCTTCCACACCATACAGTTAATCCTTTGTTTTTAGCAAACCGGTGGGATTGACAACCTCATTGTTCGTTGGGGCCAAGTCTTGAGTTTGTGTTGTGCAGGTTTCCAAGTTGCTAGAAACACCTTTGAGTCGTTTACTTCCTCATACTGGTTCGATAACCTTGGTTTCATACTGAGGGAAAACTTACTGATGTGCTCATCATACCTTCCTCTTAGGGTTTCCCAACGAAGCTCTACAGTGATCTGAGCCGCCATAAATGAGTTTTCTGGCGTCGTTGCAGGGGAGGCTAAGGACGGCTTCACAAGGGGAGTCCTTCACAACCTTTCTCTTTACTTTGTTTTTGATTTGCTTAGTTTTTTTGCATTGTTTTGTTTTCTCATTTTTAATCAAAAATTCCAAAAAAAATAGTTTCGTTTGGTTTGCTTTTTCTTATCAAAAGCACAAAAAAATTAGTTTCTACTCTAGTTCTGATCCACCTTTGCAAAAATGAATTCTGCTGAGAACACCAAGTTGTGTGACACTTCACTAAAACAAACAACAATGATTTCCTACGTACACCTATTGCTCCACCTGCTCCTGATGCTACCTTTTTTGAAATTAAGCCTACTTTGTTGAATCTTGTTATGAAAGAGCAATTTTCTGGTGCTAGTTCTGATGCTACTGCTGCCCACCTCAATAACTTTGTTGAACTTTTTGAGATGCAAAAATATAAGGATGTAGATGGAGATATTATTAAGATCAAATTGTTTCCTTTCTCCTTGAGAGGAAAAGCTAAAGATTGGTTGCTATCCTTGCCTAGAAATAATATTGATTCTTCGATTAAGAGCAAAGATGCTTTTATTGGAAAATACTATCCTCCTGCTAAGATTATCTCTATGAGAGGTGAAATAATGAAATTTAAACAACTTTATAATGAACAACTTGCTCAATCTTGGGAAAGAATGAGATCTTTGGTAAAGAATTGTCCCACTCATGGACTGACTTCTTGGATAATTATCCAAACCTTTTATGTAGGACTAAACTTCTCTTCAAGAAATCTGTTGGATTCTACTGCTGGAGGTACCTTTATGACCATTACCTTGGGTGCTGAAACAAAGCTCCTTGATAATATGATGGTCAATTATTCTGAATGGCACACTGAGAGAGCTCCACATGGTAAGAAGGTAAATTCTGTTGAAGAAACATCCTCCTTGAGTGATAAAATTGATGTTATCATGGATATGCTTGTTAATGTAAAAGCTCATATAGATCCAAATAATGTCCCCTTAGCCTCTTTGGTTGCTCAAGAAGAGAAAGTTGATGTGAACTTCATCAGAAACAACAATGGCTATAGGAATAATTTTGGTAGTAACCATAATTATAGGCGTTATCCTCCCAATAATGGGAATACTTATGGAAATTCCTACGACAATACTATAAGTGCTCCCTCTAAACTTCGAGGTATTTTTATATGTTTTCTAGGACTAACCTATTAACAAGATGACACAATACCAGTTTCTTGTTTTCTATTGTTTTTGGTTCTCGAAAAGCCAGAAAATGAATATTCTCGGAATTGAAAGGGACAAAAGCCAGATTCAATATTTCACCGAGGAGAACACGGAGCTAGAAGACAAGACGGAGGAGGGACACGAGGGGCCCACACCACCTGGCCGCGCGGCCAAGCCTGGCCTACGCCTGGGGGGTGCGGCCGCCTCGGGAACCCCCTCGGTCTCCCCCTTCGCCTATAAGAAGCCCCCGATACCTAAACCCTAAGTACCTGATTAGATATCCACGAAACAGTCTGTAGCCGCCGCCACCATCGTCCCTAGATCAGGGGGATCTGAAGCTCTTCCCGTCGCCAAAGGGGAGATATCATCCTGGAGGCCTTCTTCATCACCATGCCAGCCTCCGGTATGATGCGTGAGTAGTTCCACCTTGGACTATAGGTCCATACAGTATCTAGATGGTTGTTTCTCCTACTTTGTGCTACCATGTTTAGATCTTGTGAGCTTCATTCATGACCAAGATCATCTATTTTTAATCATGCATGTTATGTTTGTGGGGATCCGATGGATATTGAGATTACTATGTCAAATTGATTAATGGTTTTATCTTATGGATTCTATCATGTCTGTGTTGTTTGAGATCTTGCATGCTCTCTGTTTCTAGTAGCTATCTTCGCCAAGTAGATGCTAGTGACTCCAAGAAGGGGTATTTATGCTCGATAGTGGGTTCATGCCTCTATTGAATCTGGGAAGTGACAGCAATATCTAAGGTTGTAGATGAGATGTTGCTACTAGGGGAAAAACAATGATCTGTTGTTTATGGAACAATTGTATTGTTTACTTTACACACTTTTCTTAAAGTAGTTATCCGTTGCTTGCAACTTAATACTGGAGGGGGTTCAGATGATAACCTGAAGGTGGATTACTAGGCATAGATGCAGTTGGATGGAGGTCTATGTATATTGTTGTAATGCCCAATCGAATAGCATAGGATCATGAATGTCTAGTATTGCATTGTTATGCCTTTCTCTGCCCTATCAGTTGCCCTGCTATAATTTGTTTACCTAGCATGTTATGTTGTTTATCTTAAGGAGAACACCTCTAGTTAACAGTGGACCTCGCTCCAATCTTTACCATTGATACATCTTCCACTATTACTGTTTACTTTCTGCAAGCCACCATTACCTTCCACACCATACAGTTAATCCTTTGTTTTCAGCAAACCGGTGGGATTGACAACCTCATTGTTCGTTGGGGCCAAGTCTCGAGTTTGTGTTGTGTAGGTTTCCAAGTTGCTAGAAACACCTTTGAGTCGTTTACTTCCTCATACTGGTTCGATAACCTTGGTTTCATACTGAGGGAAAACTTACTGATGTGCTCATCATACCTTCCTCTTGGGGTTTCCCAACGAAGCTCTACAGTGATCTGAGCCGCCATAAATGAGTTTTCTGGCGCCGTTGCAGGGGAGGCTAAGGACGGCTTCACAAGGGGAGTCCTTCACAACCTTTCTCTTTACTTTGTTTTTGATTTTCTTAGTTTTTTTGCATTGTTTTGTTTTCTTATTTTGAATCAAAAATTCCAAAAAAATAGTTTCGTTTGGTTTGCTTTTTCTTATCAAAAGCACAAAAAAATTAGTTTCTACTCTAGTTCTGATCCACCTTTGCAAAAATGAATTCTGCTGAGAACACCAAGTTGTGTGACACTTCACTAAAACAAACAACAATGATTTCCTACGTACACCTATTGCTCCACCTGCTCCTGATGCTACCTTTTTTGAAATTAAGCCTACTTTGTTGAATCTTGTTATGAAAGAGCAATTTTCTGGTGCTAGTTCTGATGCTACTGCTGCCCACCTCAATAACTTTGTTGAACTTTGTGAGATGCAAAAATATAAGGATGTAGATGGAGATATTATTAAGATCAAATTGTTTCCTTTCTCCTTGAGAGGAAAAGCTAAAGATTGGTTGCTATCCTTGCCTAGAAATAATATTGATTCTTCGATTAAGAGCAAAGATGCTTTTATTGGAAAATACTATCCTCCTGCTAAGATTATCTCTATGAGAGGTGAAATAATGAAATTTAAACAACTTTATAATGAACAACTTGCTCAATCTTGGGAAAGAATGAGATCTTTGGTAAAGAATTGTCCCACTCATGGACTGACTTCTTGGATAATTATCCAAACCTTTTATGTAGGACTAAACTTCTCTTCAAGAAATCTGTTGGATTCTACTGCTGGAGGTACCTTTATGACCATTACCTTGGGTGCTGAAACAAAGCTCCTTGATAATATGATGGTCAATTATTCTGAATGGCACACTGAGAGAGCTCCACATGGTAAGAAGGTAAATTCTGTTGAAGAAACATCCTCCTTGAGTGATAAAATTGATGTTATCATGGATATGCTTGTTAATGTAAAAGCTCATATAGATCCAAATAATGTCCCCTTAGCCTCTTTGGTTGCTCAAGAAGAGAAAGTTGATGTGAACTTCATTAGAAACAACAATGGCTATAGGAATAATTTTGGTAGTAACAATAATTATAGGCGTTATCCTCCCAATAATGGGAATACTTATGGAAATTCCTACGACAATATTATAAGTGCTCCCTCTAAACTTGAAGTCATGCTTAAAGACTTTATTAGTAAACAAACCACTTTCAACAAAACTATGAAGGAAAAGCTTTTGAATGTTGAGAAAAATATTTCATCCTTGTCTGAAGCACAGTCCTCTTTGATTAATAAAATTGCTGCTAAACCTGAAACCTTGGAAAGTACCTTTGCTGCTACTCATGCCATACAAGTTACTATTGATGAACATGTTAGACTGTTAGCTAAAGTACATGCTAAGTGCGAAAGAGAAGCTGAAATTGCTAGAAACAATAGTGTTTGCACTATTACCACCACCAATATGGATGCTACCAAACCACAAGAAGCCCCTATTCCTCCTACCACAATGCCTAAACCCAATGAGTCTACTACCAGTGATGCTAAGTTTGATGTTTATCTTGATGGTTGCAATATCTCTGAAGTGATTATGTTCCTACAAAAGCTTGATAGAAGTCCTAATGCTAGTGATATGAATGTGGCTTTCACCAAACACATTACATATTCTCTTATTAAAATTAAGGAAGAAAAATTGAAACACAAAGCTTCTATTCCTAGGAAAGTAGAAGATAGTTGGGAACCCGTCATTAATATGCAAGTGAATGACTTTGATCTCAAAGATTTATGTGACCTTGGTTCTAGTGTCTCTATTATTCCTAGAAAGATTTATGAAATGCTTGATTTGCCACCTTTGGAAGATTGCTATATGGATGTCCCACTTGATGATAATGCTAAAATCAAAACTCATGGGGAGTGTTAATGATGTTCTTATTGTGGTTAACAATGCATATGTCCCTATTGATTTCTATGTTTTGGATGTCGAATACAATGCTTCTTGTCCTATTACTTTGGGATGACCTTTTCTTAGAACTATTGGTGCCATCATTGATATGAAAGAAGACACCATTAAATATCAATTCCCATTCAATAAAGGTATTGAAAACTTACCTATGAGGAGATATAAATTACCTTTTGCTCCTCCTTTGAAAGCAAAATTTGATGTTAATGCTTCTACATTGGAAAACACTTGATTCTTGTTTCTTGTGCCTAACTTAAAGGAGTTAAAGAAAAGTACTTCTTGGGAGATAACCCAATAGTTTTCTTGAGTTTTGGAAGTTATTAATTCTGTAATAACCTCTCTTTATCCTTTTTATTTGATTTTTGTGCCAAGAATAACCTCTAATGAGAGGGAAGTAAGATGTGGGGAAGTGCTCTCCCGAAACAGATTTTTGTGCTCCACTGTAAACATTCTTGAAAAATCTATGTAAGTCGGATTGAGCTGTAATTTTCTGAATAAATCCCCCAGGTTGTTAGCTAACTTTCGATAGTTCAACATTTTTTGATTTGAGTAACAGAAGGTCTACGAAAAAATCGGTTTCTACCTGCTGGTCTGTTTTGACAGATTTCTGCCATTATTTGCAGTTGCTTCTTATCGATTCCTTTTTGGGTTCTCTTTGGGAAATTGAGCTTTTTGAGGGAATTGATACAATAGCTTGTGTCTTTAGTGAAATTTTTGCTGTTTTGAAACTAAACCAAAAGGTCTACTATCTTTTGAATGAACTAATGTTGCTAATGAAGATTGTGTGAAGTTTTGTATGAAGGAAAAATTTCAGATGTAAGGAAAGAATGATGTAATGAGATGAAGAATGGACAAAAGCTCAAACCTGGGGATGCCACCCCGTGTCACACTAAGAAATATTCAAGAGGTACAAGCGTAAAATCTTGTCTTAGTTATTATTTTTGGTTTTGTTTGCTTAGTTTGCTTGAATAAAGTAGTTGGACCCCCGCTTTCGCTGTGTTGTTTCAAATAAGTTGGTTTGTGTTGGAAAGGAGTAGGAAGTTCTTGCTTTAGTAGAACAATAAAGAGCTTGCTTTGACTATGACTTAGACTTTATCATGTCATGCTAGATGTTGTTTTGACCTTATGCTTAGTGATTATTGTTGTAGCATGACTTGTTCCAAACAATTAGGATTGCTTAATGTGCCTTGAAAGAATCATGCGTTGTTTTAGCATACAAAAGCATAGTATTGTGGTATTCTCCTTTGATGCTTTGTTGCGGTTGACTTGGTACATGCTCACACCATGTTATGACTATGAACCAGTCACCTTAGCCTCTATGATCATTTAGTTTTTGACTTGTGGTGCCACTTTATGCTTTGATTAGTAATATTTTGTCGCTCTGCATGATTATGGCCATTATTATTCTCTTAGTTGGTCACTCCCAGTCTTTTGCTAGCCTCCACTTGTATTAAGTAAGCTCTACTCATGCATCCAACTCCAAAGAAACCAAGTTATTCCAAAGTGTCCACTATAAATTCCTATGCATGGTGTGTTACACAATTCCAAGTATATTCTTGTTTTATCTATCTTCCTAATTAAACTTGTTATGTGAAAGTTAGTGATTAAAGATCTCACAAACTTTATGGCACACTTTATTTTTCTTGCCCCTAATAAACTTGAACCATTGTGTCATCTATGTTGTATATGCTTGCACTTATAAGTTGGGATTAGCAGAACCGTGCTGTCATGGGGAACGCTTTCAACACCTGTAAATATCTACCCAGTTGATATCATGCTCTTTTGTTTATGGATGTCGTCGGTGTGAAATGAAAGGAGAGCTTGTAAGTCCATGGAATTATGTATGTGTGTTAGAGAAAATCCTGGCCGCTAGCCTAAGCCATGCCTAATCATGGTGGAAACTTGCAGCATCACCATAGTGAGAAATCTATGAAGCATTCTTCTTATAAAAAAAGAGATAGAAAAAGAGATTGAGAAAAAAAGAAAAAAAGAGATGAGAAAAGAGGAAAGAGAAAAAAGAACCATTTTCCCATGGTAAATAAGGAGATTGCTGAGATGCTCATTGTCTGCTTGCCTTGTCATTTTGATATGGGATAGCTCGTGTGTCATGGGATAAGGGATACCCCGTGGCGGTTCTCTATGATACACATGTACTTACTATGACAAGAACTTAATGGTAACTAAAGTTGAGTAGCATGAGGAGCGGCCCTCGTACTCAAGGGACATGAGATTGCCAACTTATACTTTGTCAAGCATATACTCCATCTATTCACTTTAACCTTAATCACTTCAAGATGCTTATGATAGGGGCAATGAGAGCTGAAAGCTAACAAGTACCATAATTTTTGGAAGCTCTTTATGAGACTTGAAATCCCTACTTCCCTTTGAAGGGCCTTCTACTATTATATTGAGTCTCTACCTATCCTTAGGAACCAATTAAGAGAGCATAGTTGCCATTCTTAGTTCTATGTGCATTGTCCCAAAACTTATTGATTGATTCATATTGTTGATATTTATTTCTCTTGAACTATTTGTATCTAGTCACCCTTATGAACTTTGAAGGTGTCCTATGCATTTATGTTTTGCTACTCCATGAGGGACAAGTTGAATTCCACTATTCTATGTTTTCTAATGTGAAACAAACACACGTCTTTCAATGCATGGTTATTCATGAACCTTTCTTTGTATCCTTTCATGTTGCAGCAAAGTTACTTTGTTTTATTGTTAGAACTTCATCTTTCATGCTCATGTTTAGAGTACTTTGATCCCAGCTTTCAATGCTTGCAAATGGTTTGATCTTGATTGTGATGGTGCACGTCACCTCAAAAATTATTCTTTTTATGACTTACCTACTCGAGGACGAGCAGGAGTTAAGCTCGGGGATACTTGATACATCGTAAATGTATCTATAATTTTTAATGTTCCATGCTTGTTTAGTATCCACTTTGCCTTGCTTTGTCTACACTTTGAGGTATTTTTATATGTTTTCTGGGACTAACCTATTAACAAGATGCCACAGTGTGAGTTGCCTGTTTTCTGTTGTTTTTGGTTCCAGAAAAGCCAAAAAATGAATATTCTCGGAATTGGACGGGACAAAAGACAAAGTTAATATTTCATCGAGGAGAACACGGAGCCAGAAGACGAGACGCGGGAGGGACACGAGGGGCCCACACCCCCTGGACACGTGGCCAGGCCTGGCTCGCGCCTGGGGGGTGCGGCCACCTCGGGCACCCCCTCGGTCTCCCTCTTTGCCTATAAGAAGCCCTCGATACCTAAACCCTAAGTACCCGATCGTATCTCCACGAAACAGTCCGTAGCTGCCGCCACCATCGTCCCTAGATCAGGGGGATCTGAAGCTCTTCCCGGCACCCTGCCGGAGGGGAGAGATCATCCTGGATGCCTTCTTCATCACCATGCTAGCCTTCGGTATGATGCGTGAGTAGTTCCACCTTGGACTATGGGTCCATACAGTAGCTAGATTGTTGTTTCTCCTCCTTTGTGCTACCATGTTTAGATCTTGTGAGCTCTGTTCCAGATCAAGATCATCTATTTGTAATCATGCATGTTGTGTTAGCAGGGATCCGATGAATATTGAGATTACTATGTTAGATTGATTAATGGTTTTATCTTATTGATTCTATCATGTCTGTGTTGTTTGAGAACTTGCATGCTCTCTGTTGCTAGTAGCTATCTTGGCCAAGTAGATGCTAGTGACTCCAAGAGGGGGTATTTATGCTCGATAGTGGGTTCATGCCTCTATTGAATCTGGGAAGTGATAGAAATCTCTAAGGTTGTAGATGTATTGTTGCTACTGGGGAGAAAACAACGATCTTTTTTCATGGAACAATTGTATTGTTTACTTTACACACTTTGCTTAAAGCAGTTATCCGTTGCTTGTAACTTAATACTAGAGGGGATTCGGATGATAACCTGAAGGTGGATTACTAGTCATAGATGCATTTGGTTGGTGGTCTATGTATATTGTTTTAATGCCCAATCAAATCTCAGAAGATCATGCATGTCTAGTATTGCATTATTATTCCTTGCTCTGTCCTCTCAATTGCCCCGCTGTAAATTTGGTTACCCAGCATGTTATGTTATTTATCTTAAGGAGAACACGTCTAGTGAACTGTCGACCCTGGTCCAATCTTTACCATTAATACATCTTCCACTGTTACTATTTACATTCCGCAAGACACCATTACCGTCCAAACCATACAATTAATCCTTTGCTTTTAGAAAACCGGTGAGGTTGACAACCTCACTATTTGTTGGGGAAAATTCTTGAGTTTGTGTTGTGCAGGTTTCCAAGTTGCTAGCAACACCGTTGAGTCGTTTCCTTCCTCCTACTAGTTCGATAACCTTAGTTTCATATTGAGGGAAGACTTACTGCTATGCTCATCATACCTTGCTCTTGGAGTTTCCCAACAAAGCTCTAAAGTGACCTAAGCCGCAATAAATGACGCAGTAAACAAAGGGTACGACACCTCCCTAGGACCCATGGCATATGGTGCTCCACCACCACCACCTGGAGGACCCGCACAGCCTTCGTCTATGCCGACACAAAACAATGGAGCAGAGCAGTACCCATGCCCGCTGGGGACTATGGGATCTAGAAGATGATCATCTGTCAAATAAACTTGGTCGTCACGTCCCCACTAGTCGTACCTGAGTTCCTTAGCGGCTCTGAGTCCTGCATCACCTTTGACTGATCCGATCACCCTCGTCAAATCCCTCGCCTAGGTTACTCTTCCTTGGTGCTCAAGGCACAAATTGGCGGGTTTGAGATGAGTCAGGTCTTTATGCATGGAGGTAGTGGAATCAACCTCATGTCTGCCAGCATTTTGTAAGCCATGCGGATCCCAATCTCTAGCCTAGAGGCATCTGACACAACCTTCCACGACATCATCCTAGGAAAAGGAGTTTATCCCTTGGGAAAAATCTGGCTCGACGTCATCTTTGGCACCCCCAAGAATTTCAGGCCCGAACGTCTCAAGTTGGAAGTGGTCAATTGGCCATCACGGTACCACGGCATCCTAGGTTGCATGGCATTCACAAGGTTCCTAGTTGTACTGCACTCTGCGTACCTCCTACTAAAGATGCCACAACCAAACAACGTCATCACCATTCTAGGGAGATTCACCAGGTCCGACAACTGCAATAGGGAATTCAACAGAATCTCCTAGTCCTTGGGCATGCAGGAAGAGCTAGCGAGGCTGAAGGAGTCAACAGACACCAGCCTCCCCCTACGACCAAGCAAAACACACCTGATCAGTCGTTCTATTCCACGTTTAATACCAATGAAATCTAGGTCCACCTGATGGACCCCACCAAGATGGCCCTCATCGCCAATAACCTGAGCTCCACATAGGAAATCACACTCGTCGAATTACACCATGAGAGTTGGGAGATCTTCGCCTGGTATCCTGGAGACATGCCAGGAGTTCCTAGGGAATTCGCCGAGCATGCACTCAACGTGTATCTTAATGCACAACCATTCAAGCAGTCAGTGTGTTGTCTATTAGAAGAATTAGCCAAGGCGATCGGTATGAAAGTCAACGAACTCCTCGATGCTGACTTCATCCGAGAGATCAAGGAGAGCACCTGGGTAGTTAACCCCATGATGGTATCAAAGAAGGACACGAACATCCTGCAGATGTGTGTGGACTTCACGGTCCTCAAAAAGCACTGTCAGAAGGACCACTTCCCGTTACCGCGGATGGATGAAATCATTGATTACACCATGGGGTGCGAGCACCTTTCCTTCCTCGACGCCTACTCAGGCTATCACCAGATTCAGATGAAGGTGGAGAACCAAGAGAAAATGTCCTTCATCATGCCATTTGGAGTCTACTACTAAAACACAATGCCCTTTAGGGTGAAGAACATAGGCACAACCCATCAACAGTGCATGCATTCCTCCTTAAAAAATCAGCTTGGTCGCAACATCCAAGTCTATGTCAATGACATAGTGGTCAAGACCAAAGAGAGGACGATGCTGATCGACGATCTCCACGATACGTTCGACAACCTAAATCGCTACAAGATAAACCCAGAAAAGTGCACCTTTAGTGTCCCCTTTGGTTAATTACTCGGGTAACTTATCTCCACAAGAGGAATTGAAGCAAACCCGAAGAAGATAAAGGCCATACTGGCCATGGAGAATCCAAAGAACAACAAGGGCGTACAACAGCTAGCTGGGAAAATCACGATGCCTAGCAGATTCATCAATAGAATTGGCGAAAGGCTCTTCCTTCTATCAACTCCTCCGCAAGATGGAGCAGTTCAAGTGGACCGCTGAAGCACAAGAAGCATTCAAAGATCTCAAGAGCATGCTTTCAACTTCGCCAGTTCTGGTGACACCTAAGGAGAAGGATCCCATGCTGCTATACATAGCCGAAACACACCAGGTGGTCAGCATTGTGCTCGTCATTGAATGAGCAGAGGAAGGCAATATCCATAGGGTACACCGACTGGTGTACTTGTCGGATATTTTTCCCATCAAGGAACTAGGGTCCAACAAGCCTTTGGTTCGTTGGGGGGCTTACCACACGGTCCCAAGGAGTCTCGGCGACAATGGCGATGGTGGAGCGCGATCATGAGAGAGAGTGGACATGGGTTTTTTACCCAGGTTCGGGACCCTCATGAGGTAAAGCCCCTAATCCTGCTTTGTTGTATTGCTCGCGTGCTTTGTGAGGATACAATGGTGGATGCAAGTTTAGGTTTTAGATCTCTGGGATCGACACATTCTAAGGTAGGAGAAGGGATCCTTATATAGCAGCGCTAGGCCTCTTCCCCCAATTCTTTGGTAGGAAGGGCTACCACAATGCCACTCCTCGAGATCCTGGTCTATAAAACTAATTTCCGTGGACCGGGTCTTGGGCACTAGGGGGTTCTCCATCCTTCTCTAAAGTGAGCTTCTTTAGCACTGCTTGTCTTCATCCAGTGCTACCTTGCACCAAAGCGACAAAGGGAAGTCCTGCATATGCTGAGGTCGTCTGTCCTCTCCTTACAGAAAAAGGAGGCAGACCGAGTCCTTTCTTTACCGAGGTGAACCGGGGGCGCGGTGCTGCTGCGCCCCTTGTCAGGATTTGCATCACCTGCCGACTTTGTAGCGAGATTACCAATTTGGCCTCAAACATGGTCCAAGGCATCCAAAGCCCTGTTGGGTGGTGCGATACCACGCAGGGGTCCCTCTTCCTGACGCACCCAATTGAGGACTCAACATCACGAGGCAGGGCCTTGCGACGGGTCATCCGGCTGAGACGCTTCTAGTGGCATCATAGCCTGTCAAGGATGTATCTGCCCAAATGTCGGACCCATCGACCGCCAGGACGTGGCACCCTAGTTGCTAGGGCCCTGACAGTAGCCCCCGGGTGCTTGGATCGCACGTGTACTTCAGTGGACACGAAGGGGCAAGGGTCCTAGGACGGTTTATAGGTCCTGGTGCCCATTTGGTCAACATGATTCTACCATGCTCCTATCCTATCCGTGGTTTCGATATGACTGGGTGCCTTCCACCGTCAACCTCAGACACGTCCTCTCCACCTCGGGAGTTATTCCCACGAAGCGATGGTGTGTGGGACCCAAAAGTTAATACGTCATGCTTGGCACAGCAATAGGTCTGTTCAACGGGTCTTGTTATATCGGGTCACGGGCACGTTACCCCCTTTGTCGGAGATTTGTCCTGTGAAGGAACTAGGGTCCAATGACCCCTTGGTTCAAGAGGGGGCTAAACACACATTCTAAAGGAGGCTCGGATATGGTGGTGACGGCGGAGCAAGAGCATGGCGGAGAGGTGACACAGGGGTTTTTTACCCAGGTTCGGGACCCTCATGAGGAGGTAAAGTCCCTACTCCTTATTTGGTGTATTTCTCGCTTGCTTCGCGAGGGTACAATATAGGTTGTAATTCTAGGGTTTAGATCGCTAGAGGTCGATCCATTCTAAGGTAGGAGCATGGTATATAGTGTGGCGTCGGGCCTCTTCCCCCATCCTTTGATGGGGAGGGCGTCCATAGTGCCGCTCCTCGAGATTCCGGTCTAGGAGGCTAATTTTGGTGGACTTGGTCTAGCCCGGCATGCTCCACTCTGTGCTCCTGTAAAGCGGCCTTCATTGACGTTGCTTGTCTTCATCCGGCGCTCTGTTCTTTTTCCCTCTTTCACCAAAACGGCAATGGAAGGAGTCATCCACCATGAGATCGTCTGTCCTTTACTTGCAATAAAGGGGGGGTTGGATCGAGGCTTCCTCTACTGAGGCAGCTAGTCGCTGCAGGGTCATCAGAATCCCTGTCGGGCCATGTCTCATGCTTGGCTTGATGAAGTTACGGTCCTGCCCTAGACACACCCTGAGGTATCCGAGGCTCGAGGACATGGTGGAGTGTAGTGGAAGATTCCTTCGGGGCCATTCCGTCCGGAGATTCATTCCCTCGCGAGGCGGGTGCCTTGTGATACCTCCACTGTTGGGCCACCTCTGGAGGCGTTGCTCCCTCTCGCGGGTTGTGGTATCTCCAACGCAGGGCTCATCCATCATGGGGACATGGCACCCCAATTTCCAGGGCCCCGAAAGTATCCCCGTGCGCTTGGCATGTACGCGTCCCCTTGTGGGCTCGAAGGGGCAAGCAGCCCTTGACGGTGGATGGCCCCGCGCGAGCTCGGTCAACAGGGACCTGACATGCTTGAATCTTGGCCGTGAAGCCCAACCGGCCGCGCACACTCGTCCGTAGATTCAGAGTGCACTATTCCCGCTACGAGATTTGTTCCCATTACACGATGATGTGTGGGGCCTAGCGGTTAATACCGCACGCGTGGTGTTGTGATACATCTTTTCGACTTGCCTGGTTTAATTGGGGAGCGGGGGGAGGAATATTTTCACTTCCATGCTGTCATTCCCATTCTTCCTACCTTGCACTCCTGAGGCGAAGCTTTTTCTCCTTCCCATGGCGCCCAAGCGCTTCTCAGCTAAGGAGAATGGTAAGACTATGATGATCGAGGTGGAGGAGGCTCCTCCGGTGAAGCATAGCCACGGGAAGCCACATGGAAGTGGCCGAGAGAGGCACGGTGGCCGCGGAGTGGCCCTTGCCATGGTTGCGTCCACGGAGGCGGGAGTGGCCACTAGAGAGGATCCCGTTAGAGGCGGATGTGGGCGCCCCCGCGGAAGCGGTCGGGGTCGCCGCGGGGGCTATGGTGGTAGGTCCAGGGCTGAATCCGGGCCATACACTCCCACCGCTGCCAAAGCCCCTGCTCCCGTGGTCATCAAGATCGAGGATGACCCTGAGCCTCAATGGGTCATCGACTTCATCATTGTCCTCAATAACCTGGACTATTTTGTGAGGGTGTAGCTCCCCGAGCAATTTGTGCTCGGAACCGCGAATGACCTTCCAGATGAGGTGTAGCTATGCCACTCCTGAGGACGTGAGAAGTGGGAGGTGTGCATCGACACCTTATCATGGGGAAAGAAGTTCCTATCCAGTGGCTGGCACCGCTTCCTCTCTGAGCACCATATCCAACGTGACTTCACACTGTGGTTTCGGTACACCTGCAAGGGAGACCTTTCCATCTTGGTGTTCTACACCTAGATGTGACGCGTCGTCTACTCTCCTCATCTTCGGGAAGCCTGAGGGGTGCATCCATCACGATGTTGTCAAGGGCGTGGATCTCTGCCCCTAGAGGGGGTAATGGCGTAGCGTTTATCGACCCTTCTTCCTTGTAACTAGGACTTAGGATAAACTTTTCTGCACATACCCTTATTCTTCTTGCCTCCTTTTGCACGTTCTTGTTGTGCCTGGAGTTCTGTTGTATGTGGTCGTGGCATAGTGCCAGCTTGACAAAGCCGATGTTGGCAGACCACACCTTCTTTCCGCAGGGACATGCCTCTTGAACCTTCAAGCGTGCCTGCTGAAGGACCGAGGATCTTGGGGTGTTGTCCACGTGAGGTGACATTGTAGGAATAGTGCTTGAGGGGTGTAACACCCCGGCCTCTCCGGACCAGCGGTTGTCACTCCTGGCATCTTAATAGGATCTCTAGACTAACCCCACATACCAACACTAGTCTTTTCTGTGCACTCTTTCCTCACTCGTGCGCACCCGATACCCACTTCCCGATCGGTCACCCATCCTTAAATTTCTCTAGGACAAGCACACTTAACCTCAGATTTCTTATTAGATGAGCTTCTGGAAAATAAGTTGCAACTTGTTGGTATGGGTATACTATCAATCCTATTAATCCATGCGCCAATGTCTCACATACACCCACCCTTAGAAGATCGACGCCCTCGTTGATCAACCACAAGACAGGAACGTCCCCTCTTGGCATACATCTGTGCATCTAGTGTCGACACATGTGCCATGCCATGTCCACTCTGGCCACACGCGCCATGATCCACATGTCTGCCACTGACCCGCACACGCCCGTGTAACCGCGAGGGTCGGATCTAATAATGCTTGTAACACCCCGGCCTCTCTAGACCAGCGGTTGTCACTCCTGGCAGCTCAATAGGATATCTAGGCTAACTCCACAAACCAACACTAGTCTTTTCTGTGCACTTTTTCCTCACTCGTGCGCACTCGGTACCCACTTCCTGGTCGGTCACCCATCCTCAAATTGCTCTAGGCCAAGAACGCTAAACCTCAGAGTTCTTTTAGATGAGCTTCCGGTAAAGAAGTTGCAACTTGTTGGTATGGTTATACTATCAGTCCCATTAAGCCATGCACCAGGGTATCACAAGGGGGTGGCTCCTAAAGACGACGCTTGCGGGATGCCGCTGGCGGGGATCCTTTTGTTTAGGCTCATGAGGCTCTTTCGTTCCCCAGGAGGGTAGCCCCCTGTCCTTCTAGGGGTTGGCCTAGTATATTGAAGCATAGGTTGCCCATGTGGTTTTCTGCTGCTTTTCGGCACGACATATTAGAGGGTCTTCTCGGGGTGAGACCTTGTTGTGTACCCTCATGGAGGGATCTGCCGCCGATCTCCACGGTCTGCCTCCATGAGCGGCGTCCCCAGCTTCGCGAGGCTTATGCGTGACACTATTTCTTGGTTATGTGGGCGAAGACGCTATCCGCCCTCCAAGGGAAGGGGAGCGAGCCCTGATGCGGCAGCCTCGATGCGATTCAGTGGTCGGAGTTGCCTCCCGAGCTACCCAACAGGTCTTCCGATGGAGTACTATATGGCCAGCGCCTGATAGAGTCCTCGATGGCCCGAGGGTGGATCCTCTCAAGGCGTGAGTACTGATTGTGACGCGAGGGAAATCTGCCTCGTGCGCCTTTCCTGGGTGCCTCCCAAGGGGATGACCATAACGCGTAAGCGCGTGCCGCTGGAGTCCTAAAATGCACTTATGTGGAGTGTTGTAAGCCATATGAATCATAGGTGAGGTAACTTACTGCCGACTGGGCCTGTAAGTTCAGATCTTATGGTCTAGGCCCTGCAAAGTTTAATTGCTGGAGAGGGTTTCTCTAGGGTCGCCTAATGAGCCTCTCGAGGAGAAATATGGTGGACTTAATGCTCTTCCCGCCAGCCCCCGTATCAAGGGTTTTGTGGGTTTCACACGAGTTCCTTTTTATGAATTTTATGAACCGTGGGTGAGGTGACTTGTAGTTGGACCTAGTCCATGAGTTCAGAGCTCGACACTTTAGGTCCTGAGATATTGGGTTGCGGAGGAACATGACCTCATGAGCCGTCGCTTATAGAGGTGTTTTTCAAATATCAGTGACCATGGGTGAGGTGACTCGTTGCCGGACCCGGTCCGTGAGTTCAGATCTCGAAACTTTAGGTCCTAGGGGAGCTCGGGTTGTGGAGGAATAGGGCCTCATGAGCCGTCGCTAAAACATTTTTTCTATTTATGATCCAGGAGAATGGGTTAGGTAAATCATAGTCGGACCCAGTTTGTAAGTTCAGAGCTCACACTTTAGGTCCTGGAATGGCTAATGGAGGGGAATGTTCCCTCACAAGCTGCACCATACACCTTCCCAGGAGAGGGCTGTAGGGAAAACGCATGCACCGCTGAGGCTCGATACATGCGCCACGAGAGGACACCAGCACCAGATTTCGTAGGTGAGGTAACTTATGGCCGAAACAAATTCCTAAGTTTCGAGCTCGACACTTTAGGCTCTATGCCCAGCCCCCCACTCGCATGGTGTACGTGAGGGAACTCATTTAGGTACGGTTTTCAGAGAAGTCATTTCTGAGAGAAAAACCAAATGGCAAGATCCAAAAAAACTCTAAGAGTTCAAGCTTATTACATCACCGCCTTGGCTCTCACAGGGCCATATTGAAGATAAGACTGCAAGGGATGGGGGCTTCTCGAGGGTCACCTTCAAAAATTCATGGACTCGGGCGTGTTTCTTGGAGAGGCTTGTCGACCTTCCCGCAGTCGTGTGCTCCTGCTTAGCCGGTAACCTAGTTGCCCTCACGAGGGTTGTCGGTGTTGTCCGCGCGCTGGGTGCAGTCCATCGGGAAGTTGGGAGCCCCTAGGTTGGGGAAGTTCTCAGGAGCCTCTTTAGCACTCACACGAGGTGGGAGCGGCACCTAGCCCCTCTTGAAGGCTTGGGTGCCGGTCGCGCCATGCCCCTTGCAAGGACGGAATGGTACGGAAGCTTCCCTCTTAAACAAGGCATTTTCCTGGGCCACCATCTGCCTCCTCCTTTTGGTGCCCCCGATATAATCCAGGTCCTCAGGGTAAGCGGTGGCCGCTGCTTTGTAGGCATGTTCGAGCAAGCCAAAGGCTTCCACTTCATCACAACGGATAGTGATGATTTCATCGCTACCTCGAGGCATCTTAAGGGTGTTGTAGGTGCGGTGAGTGGCCGACGGGAAATTGTACGGGAGCTTGATGTGGGCCAAGTCGAAGTTGTTGAGATCGGTGCGGTAGTTGTGGCACGTCCTGAACGTGATGGAGAGGCGCACGGTCCTAGTGGGGGTGCAGATCAGGGGGAGAGTGCCCACGGTCCTGGTGGAGACGGGGTGGTCGCAAGCATCGAAGGTGATGGGCTACTAAGACCACTTGAGCTTCGGGGACGGGACTCCTGAACTAACGGCGGCGTCCTCGCGAGTGAGCATCTTGAAGTGTCAGTTGGACACCGGGGCCTGGGAACGACCAAGGATGCAAGCGACAGCCCCTTGTGGTACCTGGTAGCCCCCAGGATCCTCGGGACGCCCTTATTCGCCCTACAGAGGGAAATGCTCCATGTCGCAGCCTCCGGAGTTGTTGTTCCAGCACTTGCCTCCATGTTTGCCACCCCTCGTGTCACCATGCTCGCCACCAAATCATCCTCTTCTCTGGTTGTTGCGCATGTCACAGCGCTTCTTGAGATCGTAGTAGTGGTCGGTGCGGTGTCCTCTCCTCTTGTGGAAGTGAGAGTACACACTATCATCCCGTTCCCTTTCGCCGTGCTCCTCGCGAGTTCTCTTTCGGTCAGGTTCTGCAGCCAGGACGACGATGGTTTTGCGTTTGGAGTCCTTGTTCTTGTTCTTGGATGAGCTCGAGGCCTTGTGGTGATCTCTGCCTTGGTGAGTCCGAATATCCGCCCTCCCTCCGCCTTTGCTCAATTTTTAGCCATGACGAAGATCTCGGCATCCGTGGTGAGGTTCTCACCGCATATTCCAATCTTTTCCCTCATCTTGACATCCTTGACGCCCTCGAAGAAGGCAGTAATGATGTTGGACTACGATATCTTAGGGATCTTTTTGTGGACTCGGCAGAACCTCTAGAGGAACCTGAAGAGGGTCTCGCCAGGTTGTTGGCGCACCTAGCAGAGGTTAAAGTATGTGAGTCGGCGCTCGTAGGTCCCCTTGAAGTTCGCGATGAAGAGGGATCTAAGCTTGGCCCATGAATTGATGGATTCCTCAGGAAGAGTTATCAGCCATGTGCTGGTCGTATCCTTCAGGCACAGGGGAAGCTAGTTCACCATGATGCGATCATCGCCTCCCGTGTCCTCGATGCTCGTAGTGTAGAGCTGCAAGAAGTCACACGACTTGGTCATTCCGTTGTAGCGTGCAAGTGTCTCTGAACTGAACTTGTACGGCCAGACCACACGGCGGAGTCCCTTGGTGAGGGCGAGACTGTAACATCCCAATTTCAGCAAACCTGATTTGTTGTCAAAAAGGCAAAAATCAGGGGGAACAAAAACTTTTCTTGTTAAGTGTTGCAATGTTTGTTGATTGTTTTCTTGTACTCATGCAACTGATTGTGTATTAGATAATATACTCTTCACCTCAACCCTATTTGACAAAAACTATTTTACAAAAGAAATTTCTTGGCTCATCTTCCATATTCTCAAATGTTAAGACATTTCAAACTTGAGCTAAGATGAAGTTGACACAACAAACTATTTCACTAGCTTACCTTTTCCAAAAATATGGAGACCTATATATAATCTCCTTATGTTTTCAAGAAAGATCATTCAAATACTCTTTCCTCTAGGTTTATCCAAAACCTTTGCTAAAACTTTTTCATTATAATCTTGGTAGAAATACCAAGAGGTCCTTATCCTAATTCAAAACCCAACCACTTTAAAACACCCATGTTCACTAATGGCGCCTGATAGCGCTTCCTCGGGAAACCCCAAGAGAAAGGTGTGAAGAGCATAGCAGCAAGTCTTCCCTCAGTAAGAAACCGAGGTTAGCGAACCAGAAGGAGGAAGGAAATGTCTCAAAGGTGTTGCTAGCAACTTGGAAACCTGCAACTTTGAAACCTGCACAACACAAACTCAAGACTATTCCACAACGAACAGTGAGGTTGTCAATCTCACCGGTTTCTATAACAAAGGATTAACTGTATGGTGTGGAAGGTAATAGTGGTTTGCAACAAGTAAACAGGAACAATGGAAGATGTATCAATGGTAAAGATTGGACCAGGGTCCATAGTTCACTAGAGGTGTTCTCCTTAAGAAACAAACATGGCATGTTGGGTAAACAAATTACAACAGGGAAATTGACAGGACTAATCAAGGCATAACAATGCAATACTAGACATTCATGATCCTATGAGATTCGATTGGGCAATACAACAAGATACATAGACCGCCATCCAACTGCATTTATGACTACAAATCCACCTTCGGGTTATCATCTGAACCCCCTCCAGTATTAAGTTACAAGCAACAGATAACTTCTTTAAGCAAAGTGTGTAAGGTAAAAAATTCACTTGTTCCATGAACAAGAGACTGCTGTTTTGTCCCTAGTGGCAACAACACATCTACAACCTTAGAGATTTCTGTCACTTCCCTTAGATTAAATAGAGGCGTGAACCCACTATCTAGCATAAATACCCCCTCTTGGAGTCACTAGCATCTACTTGGCCAAGATTGCTACTAGAAACGGAGAGCATGCAAGATCACAAACAACACAGACATGATAGAATCAATAAGACAAAACAATTAATCAATCTGACATACTAATCTCAATATCCATCGGATCCCCGCAAACACAACATGCATGATTACAAATAGATGATCTTGATCATGAACGGATCTCACAAGATCTAAACATGATAGCACAAAGGAGGAGATACAACCATCTAGCTATTACATGGACCCGTAGTCCAAGGTGGAACTACTCACGCTTCATACTGGAGGCTGACATGATGAAGAAGAAGGCCTCCGGGATGATCTCCCCTCCGGCACGGTGCCAGGAAGAGCTTTAGATCCCCCGATCTAGGGACGATGGTGGCGGCATCTACAAACAGTTTCATGGAATATTGATCGCGTACTTAGGGTTTATGCATCGGGGGGTCTTTATAGGCGAAGATGCGAGGCAGGGACAGCCAGGGTGGCCACCCCCCCCACCCAGGCGTGGCTAATCCTAGCTCGCGCTGCCAGGGGGTATGGCCCCCTGGTGCCTCCCCTCCGTCTCGTATTCTAGATCCGTGTTCCCCACGGTAAAATATTGACTTTGGCTTTTGTCCCATCCAATTTCGAGAATATTGATTTTCTGCCTTTCTGGAACCAAAAACAGAAGAAAACAGGCAACTGGCACTGTGGCATCTTGTTAATAGGTTAGTACCATAAAACATATAAAAACACCTGAAAGTGTAGACAAAGCAAAGAAAAGTAGATACTAAACAAGCATGGACCATCAAAAATTATAGATACGTTTCCAACATATTAAGCAAGCCCAAGTTTAACTCCTGCTTGTTCTCGAGTAGGTAAGTGATAAAAAGAATAATTTTTAAGGTGACATGCACAATCAAAATCAAGATCAAACCATTTGCAAGCATTGAAAGCTGGGATCAAAGAAATCTAAACATGAGCATGAAAGATGGAGTTCTAACAGTAAGACAAAGTAACTATGCATGCAACATAAAAGATTACAAAAAAATCATGAATAACATGCATTGAAAAAGGTTTGTTTGTTTCACATACAGAAAACATGGCATAGTGGCATTCAGCTTGTCCATCATGGAGTAGCAAATAGATGCATAGGACACCTTCAAAGTTCATAAGAGTGACTAGATACAAATAGCACAAGAACAAGTAATATCAACAATATGCATCAATCAATAAGTTTTGGGACAATGCACATAGAACTAAGAATGGCAACTATGATCTCTTAACTGGTGCCTAAGGATACAAGGTGGACACTCAATATAATAGTGGAAGAAAGGCCCTTCATAAAGGGAAGCAGGGATTTCAAGTTTCATCAAGAGCTTCCAAAAATTATGTTACTTGTTAGCTTTCATCTCTCATTTCCCCTATCATAAGCATCTTGAAGTAATTAAGGTGAAAGTGAAAAAACTATGGAGTATATGCTTGACAAAGTATAAGTTAGCAATATCATGTCCCTTGAATACGAGGGTCGCACCTCATGCTACTCATCTTTAGTCACCTGTAAGTTCTTGTCATAGTAAGTACATGTGTATCATAGAGAACCGCCAACGGGGTACCCCTTGCACATGATACAGGAGCTATCCCATAATCAAAATGACAAGGCAAGCAGACAGTGAGCATCTCAGCAATCTTCTACCATGGGAATATGGTGCTTTTTTCTCTCTTTCCTATTTTCAATATGTCTCTCTTTTTTATAAGAAGAAAGCTTCATAGATGTCATTATGGTGATGCTGGAAGTTTCCACCATGATTAGGCATGGATTAGGCTAGCGGCCCAAGCATTTCTCTAACACACATACATTACTCCATGGACTTACAAGCTCCCCTTTTATTTCACACCGACGACATCCATATACAAAAGAGCATGATATCAACTGTGTACAAAGTACAAGTGCAATGTTGAAAGCGTTCCCCGTGAAAACACGGTTCTGCTAATTCCAACGTATAAGAAAGCATATACAACATAGATGACACAATGGTTCAAGTTTATAATGGGCAAGAAAAATAAAGCGTGCAGCTTTAATCACTAAGTTTGACATAACAAAATACTTTTTAATTGGAATATAGATGAAAACAAGAATATATTTGGAATGGTGTAACACACTATGCATAGGAATTTATAGTGGACACTTTGGAAAAACTTGTTTTCTTGGGAGTTGTATGCATGAGTAGACCTTACTCATACAAGTGGAGGCTAGCAAAAGACTGGGAGCGACCAACTAAGAGAGAAATAATGGCCATAATCATGTAGAGCAACAAAACATTACTAAACAAAGCATAAAGTGGTACTACAAGTCAAGGACTAAATGATAATAGAGGCTATGGTGACTTGTTCATAGTTATAACATGGTGTGAGCATGTGCTAAGTCAACCCAAACAAAGCATCAAATGAGAATACCACAATATTATGCTTTTGTATGCTAAAACTGTAGGGGTTCGTAGCATGGAAAACAAAAAATTTCTACCGCATGCACACAGACAAGCCAAGATCTATCTACTAGATTGTAGCAACGAGTCGATTAGAGTACTCACCCTCGAAGATTCCAAAGCATTTAATGAGAGCAGATTCTCGTGGATGATGTAGTCATACACTTGCTGATCTCAAGATCGCGTAGACGATCCTTCCGGCGCTGCGTTCTGGCAGCCCTTCCGCAGTCGGTCACACGTTCGGTACTCGATGAAGACCTTCCTCTCCCTTGTTCCAGCAGGCAGCAAAGGTTGTAATTCTCCCCTCGCGATTCCAGCAGCACGACGACGTGGTGTCGGAAGTAGAGGGAAAATCCAGCAGGGCTTCGCCTAAGCTGGAGCAGGTTATGGTGGGTCTAGGGTTTCTGGGGACGTAGATTTAGAGGGCCGGAGAGGAGGAGGTGGAGTCGGAGGCGGCTAGGGAAACGGTGATGAGCCGGCTGCGGTGCGAGGCGGCGGCGGCTGGCGGCGGAGTCGGCTGGCGGCGGTGGTGGCGGCTTGGGCGGCGGCGGCACAAGGTGGGGAGGTCTGGCGGTGTTCTTTTGGGGCAGCCCCTACCCTCTATTTATGAGAGGGAGGGTAGCTTGGGAGAGGGGAGTTTGAATCCTTCACCAAATCCCTATCCAAGTTGGAGGGAAAGATGGACTCTTTCCTTCTTCCACTAGGAAACCATTGTTCCAGTTTGACTTTTCAAACCTGCCTTTTGACTTGCAATTTGGAGCTCAATTCCTCTCTTGCAAATGCCCAACCAAGTGACCTAGGACATAATCCAATCTTTCCACTTAACCATGACACATTCATGAACCATTCCCCTTGCGGTCCGATGAAACTTCTAGACCCTTCTAGAACCTCTTCGATGAAAACATCGGAATCATTCCAGAACTGCGGAATCGGACTTTCCTCATATGAATCTTATTCTCCAGACCATTCCGGATATCCTCGTGATATCCCGGATCCCATCTGATACTCCAACAACATTCGGTCTCCCTACTTACATTCCATATCTACTAAACAACATTGAATCCTTAAGTGTGTCTCCCTACGGTTCGTGAATTATGTGGACATGATCGAGACACTTCTCCGATCACTAACCAATAGAGGAAACTAGAAATTCATATGGCTCCCACATATTTCTACGATTAATTTATGATAGAATGAACCACTTACATACGATACCAATTTCCCTTTGTCTCGCGATAGTTTACTTATCCGAGGTTTGATCGTCGATATCTCTGCATACCTAGTTCAACCTCGTTACTGATAAGTACTCTTTTCTCGTTCCCGTGATATGTGATCCCTTGTGAGCCAGTCACATGCTTGCAAGCTAATTGGATGACATTCCACCGAGAGGGCCCAGAGTATATCTATCCGTCATATGGATGGACAAATCCCACTCTTGATCCATGAGCCTCAACACATACTTTCTGAACACTCAATGCCACCTTTATAGCCACCCAGTTACGGTGTGGTGTTTGATGTCATCAAAGAATCCTTCCGGTGATGGTGATTAGCATGATCTCATGGTCGAAGTAATCGGGTTACTATGTATCAGAAAGCTTATAAAAATGAACTATTGAAATGACATGATCTTTATGCTACACTTATCTATAGGAGTATGTCCATCACACCATTCTCCTAATGATATGATCTGGTTGTTAACAACATCTCTATGTTCATGATCGGGAAACCACGATCATCTATTAACCAACAAGCTAGTATTACAAAGAGGCTTTACTAGGGACTCTAATTTAGTTTACAAATCACATAAGTTTTAATGTTTCTGGTTAATACTATTATAGCATGAATGCAAACATTTATCATAAACACAAAGACATAATAATAACCACTATTATTATTGCCTCTGGGGCATATCTCCAACAAATACAATGCATGATTCCTTCAAGGCACATTAAGAAATCCTAATTTTTTGAAACAAGTCATACTACATCAATAATCACTAAGCATAACCTCAAAACAACACCTAGCATGACATGATAAAGTCTAAGTCACAGTCAAAGCAAGCTCCTCTTGTGCTACTCAAGGAAGAACTTTCTACTCCTTTCCAATACCAATCAACTTATTTGCAACAACACAGCAAGAACGGGGGTCCAAACTACTTTATTCAAGAAAACTAAGCAAAATAAATGAAAACTAAGACGATCCAAGCACAACAAAACAGTGCATGAAAAATTAAAAACAAAGTGTCTAGAAAGAACTGAGCTTTTTATTGATGAAGAAGGAGATGCCTTGGGCATTCCCAAGCTTTGACGCTTGTACCTCTTGAATATTTCTTGGGGTCACACGGGGTGGCATCCCCAAGCTTGAGCTTTTGTCCATTCTTCATCTCATTAGATCATTCTCTCTCTACACCTGAAAATTTTCCTTCATGCAAATAATGGCAGAAATCTGTCAAAACATATCAGCAGGTAGAAAACGATTTTTTCGAAGACCTTCTGTTGATCAAATCAAAAAAACAATTGAAAACTAACGAAACTTAGCTAACATACTGGGGGATTTATTCACAAAATATCAGCTAAATCCGACTTACATAGATCCCTCACGAATTTTTATGGTAGAGCACAAAAATCTATTTCGGGACAATAGTAAATCCTCAAATCTTACTTCCCTCTCATTAGAGGTCATTCTTGGCACAAAAAAGCAAACAAAAAGGATAAGAAGAGGTAATTACTAAATTAATGACTTCCAAGACTCAAGAAAATTCTTGGGTTATCTCCCAACAAGTACTTTTCTTTAACGCCTTTAAGTTAGGCACAAGAAGCAAGAATCAAGTGTTTTCAAATGAATAATTAAGATCAATACTTGCAATATCTTCAACTAGGAAAGGTATCTCATCGAAATGAGTTTTGGAGGATCCCTTCTCATATCTCCTTGGTTCACTGCTTTCAACAAAAGTATTTTCAGGAAAAATCCAATCAAAATTCTTTTCTAAGGCTTCCTGCATTCCTACAAGTTTAAAAGGTATGGGTATCTTAATTTCCTCTCTAGGTTCGGTTTTATATAAAGTACCCATAACATCTACACATGAGCCTATCATATTAAAACGTTCAAAAACCTTCTTGGCTTCCTTAGCAACATCATTGAATTCTTTTAGTAAGGTTTCTAGGATAAAATCTCTCTGTTCAGGGTCCTTTTCTTCTTTTAGTTTAAGTAACAAGATTATGGGGTTAAGGTTAAAAAACCTAGCCTCCAACATACGAAATAAAGAAGCTGCAACAATTTCATAATTAGGAGCAAGTTATGCTATAGATCTATCCTGAATATCCTCATGTTTGCTAACATGATTAAATAATTCTTCAATAATTTCTTTCCCAATTATGGAGCCACTACCTATTGAAATGTCTTTCAGGGTGAACTTGGGGATCAACATGATGAGCTAGAGAAAGGTGACAATGAGAGTAGGAACTAATTTTTTGTGTTTTTGATAAGAGAAAGCAAAGCAAACTAAGCTATTTTTTGGACTTTTTGATAAAAAGAGGCAAACAAAACCAAGGAAAAGAAACTAAGCAAAACAAAAACAAAGAAAAGAGAAAGGGAAGGACTCCCCTTGTGAAGATGTCCTTAGCCTCCCGGCAACGGCGCTAGAAAACTTGTTGATGGCGCTTGATAGAACTTCGTCGGGAAACCCCAAGAGCAAGGTGTGAAGAGCATAGCAGCAAGTCTTCCCTTAGTAAGAAACCGAGGTTATCGAAACGGTAGGAGGAAGGAAACGTCTCAAAGATGTTGCTAGCAACTTGGAAACCTGGACAACGCAAACTCAAGACTTTGCCCCAATGAACAGTGAGGTTGTCAATCTCACCGGTTGTTGTAACAAAGGATTAACTATATGGTGTGGAAGGTAATAGTGGTTTGCAGCAAGTAAACATGAACAGTGGAAGATGTATCAATGGTAATGATTGGACCGGGTCCATAGTTCACTAGAGGTGTTGTCCTTAAGAAACAAACATGGCATGCTGGGTAAACAAACTACAACAGGGAAATTGACAGGACTGAGCAAGGCATAGCAATGCAATACTAGACGTTCATGATCCTATGAGATTCGATTGGGCAATACAACATGATACATAGACCGCCATCCAACTGCATCTATGACTAGAAATCCACCTTCGGGTTATCATCCGAACCCCTTCCAGTATTAAGTTACATGCAACAGATAACTGCTTTAAGCAAAGTGTGTAAGGTAAATAATCCACTTGTTCCATGAACAAGAGACCGTTGTTTTCTCCCTAGTGGAAACAACACATCTACAACCTTAGATATTTCTGTCACTTCCCTTAGCTTAAATAGAGGCATGAACCCACTATCTAGCATAAATACCCCCTCTTGGAGTCACTAGCATCTACTTGGCCAAGATAGCTACTAAAACGGAGAGCATGCAAGATCACAAACAACACATACATGATATAGTCAATAAGACAAAACCATTAATCAATCTGACATAGTAATATCAATATCCATCGGATCCTCGCAAACGCAACATGCATGATTACAAATAGATGATCTTGATCATGAACGGAGCTCACAAGATATAAACATGATAGCACAAAGGAGGATATACAACCATCTAGCTACTACATGGACTCGTAGTCCAAGGTGGAACTACTCACGCTTCATACCGGAGGCTGACATGATGAATAAGAAGGCCTCCAGGATGATCCTCCCTCCAGTAGGGTGCTGGGAATAGCTTCATAAGCCCCCTGATCTAGGGACGATGGTGGTGGTGGCTACAGACGGTTTCGTGGAATATTGATCGGGTACTTAGTGTTTATGCATCGGGGGGTCTTTATATGCGAAGAGGCGAGGCAGGGGCAGCTAGGGTGGTCACCCCCCCTAGGCGGCTAACCCTAGCCCGCCCCGCTAGGGGGTGTGGCCCCCCTGGTGCCTCCCCTCCGTCTCGTATTCTGGCTCCGTGTCCCCACGGTAAAATATTGACTTTGGATTTTGTCCCGTCCAATTCCGAGAATATTGATTTTTTGCCTTTCTGGAACCAAAAACATAAGAAAACAGGCAACTAGCACTGTGACATCTTGTTAACAGGTTAGTACCAGAAAATATATAAAAACACCTCAAAGTGTAGAAAAATCAAAGGAAAGTAGATATTAACAAGCATATAACATAAAAAATTATAGATATGTTTGCGACGTATCATTCACCTCAAGCTAGGCTTGAAGGTAACCTCTATAGTATTTGTTTGATTGTCAAGATGAATTTCTTTGATATGTTGTTTGATGAATTTCCTTGATCTACTATGTGTGATGACTTGTCTACTTAGGAGGTAGCATGAGATAATCTAGGAGCTCATCCTCTGGATCAAACCAGAAGTGGAGATCATCAATCTTACCCCAAGACTCTTAAGCTAGATCTATCCTAAGTCACCATAGTGACCCTCTAATCTACTTAACTAGATCAACCCTGAGCTAATCCTTTGTATTAGCATCTATCTAATCAAAGACCAAATACAAGCGTGGATCCCCTATACTCAATATACACTTCAATATGAACCACTTGATGATGAGGATGGACCCTTGCATCCTTTCCAAATCTTTCCCTCCTGCATGCTTGTCCAAATCTACAAATCTCCTTTGGCAGAAGCTCACTTCGACGTGCCACCTTCCCTTGACCAACTCCTTGCATGGTTATGATCTACTAACCATGGTCTATCAATCCACCCTTAACTTGTTTCCATTGAAGCTTTGTGCCTCTTAAACCCACATGGTTTATGAGGCTTCGTGATACATCTTCTATGGCATCCTTTTTTTTCAACAAAGTTTGCCATTACTTCTAAATCACCTCAAATGCAACCAAGCCCAAATCTTGCTTCCATGATCATCTATATAACTAGTCCTAACTATCCATCTATCCCTTATATCAAGATGATCTTTGAGATCACTAATCCAACCTTGTTTAGGTGGTATAAAAATATCAATGCCCTAGATACTTTAATCCTTGTCTTCCTCCAAAATCCATCCTGTTTTGCAATATACAAGGTTGCCAATGATAGATACTTCAAGTTGACATCATCCACCTTCGATATAATCATTTACCAAATAAATTCCTTATTTATTGGGACCTAAATTTATTTAAATCTCCTCCCTTGCACAATCCTCAAAACCCTTCCTATAAAGGAAAGTTTGTTTTTCTCCAAACTACTTTTCTCCTATATATCATATATTATCTTCCCATCAAAAAAATAAATACTTTTGAGATACTTTATTATTTATTTTTTCCCTTTTTCTTACAATGACAAAAACAACAAATAATAGCTTAAAAATACTATTCCTTCCAAATAAATTCCAGGAAAATTCTCCAATGTGTGACATGGTATTTAGGACCATCACCCATAAAAACGAACCTTTTCTAAAATAAAAATATCAGATGAGCTTCTAGAAACTAATTCTGTATTATTTGAATAAATGGATTTAAGTGGACTAATAATCCTTGGAAAAATCCCAAACAATTCCTAGAGAAATATCTCGACCATGGATATCCACCGATACCATTTCCCTCACCTTGACATTGCAAAATATGAAACTTCCTTCACAAGCACCCTCATGATCAAATCTTGCAAACTAAGCAAATACCTAATCTAAACCCCATCAAACCTCAACCCTTTGGGTCAGCCAAACTTGCACAACACAACACCCACCCCTCTGGTCAAAGTACACTGTAGAATTACTGTTCCACCACTCTCTGTCGTTTCTTTAGTATTTGGAGGAACATGAGACACACATTGGGCCCTATCTTGTAACATAAAGGCAACACTGCCACTTGTAACATCCCAAAAATATTAATCAAGGTTAGCAAATTACAATCACCCAAATTTAGGGTTAACAAAAACTTTTGTTAATTAAAATCAACATGAATGCATATGTGTATGTGATGAATGCATGAATGCTTGCAATGACTTGTTTGATTTTTATGAATGGCAAGGATTGGTTTAAAGATGAAAAAAAATCATCTAAATCATTTCCAAGCAGAATCGAATCAATATAAATTCAAAAACAAACAAAATGAGATAATGGTCATTTTGACCAAAGTTAACCAGTAGACCACTTTGAGTGTTTCTTTTCCAAGATTTCTAACAGAAACAAATCCAATTCTTTTCACCCCTTGCTAGACCAAGTAAAAGTGAAACCAAGCCCACCTTGCAAACCCACAGAAACAATTTACAAATATATGACAAGGACAATTCAAAATTGAATCTAGTTCATATGGTAAGATCACCATTTCTCAAAACCCAACCAAACCAGTTCACCTTGAAAAATCCAAACAACCAGAGACTACCAAGTATGTGCCCAGTACACTCACCAAGTTTCATAAAAAAATTCAAATATAAATTTCTTTCGGCCATTTCATCAAACACTTAGTGATCACAGTAAACATGCCTAACTAACACTGTGTTTGATCAATGCTTTGTTCCCTCTTTGCACCCTACTCTCACCCCTTGTCACCCCTAGTGGGCACACCAGCATTGAATCAACCTAGCAAGCTACCACTGCACCATGTCGTGCATGCTCGAGCCACCCCTTGCCAACCGACCATGGCAAGCTAGCAGGAGCCATCCCCGCGCCTAGCCACCATGTTCAGGAGGCAGCCCTACGTCCACCACCACCCTCTGTCCAGCCCTCAAGCACTGCTAAGACGTGGACCAAAGAGAACGTGTCACACAAAGTTCGTCTCTGCCACGCCGAGAGCATGCTAGAGTGTCGCGCCCGACATGCTCGCACACGCCGCGCCTCGCCTTCGCCGCCCGTGCCTGCGATCACTATGACCCCAGGAACCTCCCAGACATCCCCATTCGCCGCCACGCGACCCGTAGGTGCCGCTTAGAGCACCAACGCGTTCCGACCGTTCTCGATCGCCCCTTGCCACGCACCATCCTAGTCCCCGAGACATGCCGTTAGCTCAATGCACTGCCGACCCCGACGAGCTCTGCCCGTGCCGCACTGCCCCTCTCGCCCGCCTATAAAAGGAGGCCTCCCCCACACCAATTCTCCACACCATCTCACTCCCCACCTCACAGTGGGCCGGCTCATCCAGATCTCCCGCGCAACCCAGTTAGTTCAAACTTAGAATTTTCAATTTAGTTCAAACCCTAGTACTGTCTGTTGATTCAAAAATAAATTCAGAGAGTTTCACTGAACCAAATTGCATGACACCATTTTTTAGAAAGGTATTGGAATTCTTAATCCAAGCCTGTTGGATTCAAACCATTTGGAATTATAGATCACTTATAGTAAAAATAACAAGGCAGATACTTTTATGCAACCATAAATGTTTTTGAGTTGATTCCAACTCTCAAAAATCATATTTGACAAGACCTTTCTGAATATATAAAAAGATCTAGGTTTAATTGCAGAAAAAATGGACAAGTGCTAAAAGAATGCCCCATAGGAATTTCTAGTCACTTTAATTAATTAAAATAATAAGGTTAATCCTTATTAAATTGTGACACCACTTTAAATCACATTCCCAGTTATTAAAATATGAGGTGATGACATGTGTCAACATGATCCCATATTTTAATTGGAGAATATTAAATCTTAAGTAGTTTTCAATGAGTAGAAATTACTTTTCCAAAATAAAATAAATAAGACTAAGCCTTTAATTCATATGATGATAATGATGATGTTAGATCATCTAGTGTGAACCTTTGTGTGCTAAATAGAAGTATTTAAGTATTGTTTGATGATTATGTACCTCGTATTTATTTATAGACGCTAGTACCGACCAAGGATACGAAGAGGAAGGAGACTACTACGAAGAGGAAGCAGAGGAGAACTTCAACTACTGCACTGCTCAAGGCAAGACTAACACTACAAGTGGATTATGCAAGCTAATACTTGCAATCCCCACAATACCAAATTAACTTATGCAATGCATTAGGCATGCTTTGGTTATACTCCTTTGATTACACCAAATCCCAATTTTACTTGCAAGCTTGATTATTTTATTTCTTTATCAAAGCTCTTTATTTATGTTTACTTAGGGACTTGTGAATTTTGGAAAGATATTATTGGTAGCATAAAGAGCATAAAACTTGACCTAAGTTCGATAGAACTAGATGTCATACTGAGGCATGAGATTATATTTGATAGTCACACTTGATTAGCACCCCTCATTAGTGATTACCCTTTATTTAGTGGATGGTGCTAAGTATAAAAACTTGAACACCTTAGATGGGAATACCTGGTAAAAATGGTTGTGAAAACCTTAGAATGATGAGTCATTCTAATGAAATGTTTTGACATGTGTTATTGAACACTAGATGATTTGATGATGAAAAAATTGAGGCATCAGCCTTAGCCCTTTATAAACCTGATGGTTGTGTTCAGATGCGATACCATTCCAATTTTACCATACAACCACAATACCCGAATTTGGGTAGGGCTTGACTGGAAGTTTATATATATAAGTATGGGTTCCCTTGCGGCCGAGGTTTGAGCTTAGGCTAACTCATGATGATTTTCCACCTATGCAGTTCCCAAGATGACATATGGTCATGGTTGGGAGGCCAAACTCATAGGGGAGGTGTCTATACTAGGGTGTGTAATTGAAAGGTTAGGATTGATTATACTCATACTGAGTATGGTGATTCAGGATTGTTCCTGACGGATGTATCGAATTTTGTGGTGAAAGTGTAGCACCTCTGCAGAGTGTGAAACTATTCGAATAGCCGCGTCCGCGGTTATGGACAGTTGGAGTGGCCATACTATTCCGTCGTCAGATGTTTTCAAAATGACTTGTGAAATGAATCATGACTTTGACTTGACCACAACAGGGTTGTGAAAGTGAAAGCTAAGTTCCCACTTAGGTGTTGCAAAACCTTAAGTTAGTTTTATTTACTTCTAAACTAAGTTAGAGATAAATATTACTTTTTGCAAAACAACATAGAGCTTAGGATTCCTACTCAAAACACTTACTTGTTAGTGATAGTTTGCGAGTACTTAAAGAGTACTCATGGCTTTGTCCCTGGTTATTCCTATGGACAGACTATGAGGAGGACTACTAGGATGATGGATAACAGGAAGTCTATGACAACTAGGATCATCTCCCATCATCAGCATTGCTTGTGACCCTGAAGATGGAGCTTTGCCCATGCTACCGTTATTATATTATTCTGATCGTTGATTGTATTAAACTAGATCATGAGATACTTTATTTGTAAGACCGTTATTTTAGTTTGTAATGGATGATGAACTATGGTACCAATCTTTTATGGCTCGCAAAAATGGTAATCCTGGGATTGCGATGTATGGCATAACAGGCATTTGGGATTAAAAACCCAGGTGTTGACAAGTTGGTATCAGAGCCATCCTAACCATAGAAGACCCTAGTTAGAATGGACGCTTGAATCAAAAACTTAGTTTCAAAACAAAAGAAGTGAGTATTTATGAAAACCTATTCTCATTCTTATCACTTAGCGTCTTTTAAGTAAATTCATGTTCCTCAAAAATTCTTGCAAAATCTTACATAAAAATTGACACACTTGATCACTCTACTAACTTACTCATCCTACATTCTTATAGATGGACGTGAAGTATAGCAAGTTCTATCAGTTGGGCAATGGAGGAGAGCTCATCTTTGAGCGTGAATTGGACCAACTCTCGGAACTTCTGGAGCGCCCGCACCCCAAGTTCTTTGGAGCCCAGCTCAATGATCAGCAAGGAGGAGAATTGCAATGGCTGATTGTTGCAAGTCTCAGAGGGAAGATTGAAGCCCCAGCTCAGAGGGAATCCAGTTCACCTTGAGAGAGAACAACTAGCTAGACGGACTCACCAGGGCCATGCAGGAAGCTCTTGCCCGTCTGTGTGGGAAAAGCATCAACTAGATCAAGGGTACCCACTTTGAATTCTACGCAAGGCGTGATGCTATGGGACGGCCATTGGAGGTACTAGGACACCCAGAGCTGAAGCATCATGTGGATCTTCTTGACTTCATGTTGTATGACTATCAGAAGGAGTTGGACAACACCCGCGCATACGCCAACCACAACTATGCCATCGCGGTCAAGAAGGACCAAACCATCGCCATCCTTGCAAGGGAGCGCAAGTCATTTTGTCGTACGCGTGACAAGAAGGATCGCATTACTACTTGCCTTTGTCACAAGGTGACAGACTTGGAGGAGACCATCCACGAGCCGGACATGCAGCTTGAGGAGAGGGAGAATGCAGGGAAAGATATCCGTGGAGACACCTACTCCTATTTCAGTGATGATGATCACTTCCTGGAGGACCAAGCCATGGAATTCCACACCGATGATGATGAATCCACTTCATTGATGATGATGAAGACACCGAGTCTGATGAGTATTAGCACTTGAGCACTATCGTAGGTCTGAGTTGTATCTGGTCCCACTGTATCGTAGTTTCACAGAATGGTTCTTAAAACCATTCGTTTCCTTGTTGTGGTGTGTGTGTGTTTGTATTGTGTGTTATGAATGAATGAATGAAAAGCAAGTTGCTAGTTGGAAAAAAACCCGACTCAAAACTTAAAGTTTAAAAACTTTTCAAAAACAAATCCCTGAACCTTAGAATTTCCCCCTAGTCTCATGATCTATCTCAATCTTCAGATGTCTCACGGAGGAAGCAGTTCATCCCTGGACCCGATGTTGTAAATCTTGCAAATGTTGGTTTCAGACCGTGAAGCTAAAAGAGTCGAATGTCAAGCCAACTTAGCCACCCTTCAACAAATAGCTCAGATGGCTAACAACAATCAAGGCCATGGAAACCAGGACAACCATGGATCCAAGCTCAAGAACTTTCAGAATAGAAATCCACCCATCTTTAGTAAGTCTGAAGAGCCATTAGATGATGATGATTGGTTGCAGACCATGGAGAACAACATAGAAGTCGCAGGAGTGGAGGCCAATGAGAAAGTATTGTTTGCCACCCACTATCTGGTAGGAGATGCAAGAGCTTTGTGGAATAGTATTCACACCATGAATGGAGGACAAATGATGACTTGGGAGGAATTCAAACTCAAGTTTAGCCGAACCCATGTGCCACCGGGTTTAATCAAGAGGATGAGAGATGAATTCAGAGAATTGAAACAAGGGAGGATGACAGTAGTTGAGTGTCGTGACAAATTTATGGCATTAGCTAGGTATGCACCAGATGGTATTGAAACTGAAGCCAAGAAGAAGCAGAGATTCCTGAACAGTCTGCATGATGAGATGCAGACAGTCTTAGTCAATATCCCATTTGCTAACATTGAAGCCTTAGTGGATTCTGCCATTCAGATGGAAGGCAAGATCAACCAAACCAATGAGAACCGCAAGCGTCGAATGATGCATCAACCAGGAACCCGCCATACCCCAAAGTATCACCCGAACCCGTCTGCAGGATTTGCCCCAAGAAACAATAGACCCCCGATGACCCGTCTGAACTATGCCAACAGTGGAGGAGGAAACCCAAGTCCCGAAGGATACCACCATAACCACCCCGGCAATACCAACAACTTCAATCGTGCACCACCCAAGTTCAACAACAACAATGTAGCCAACAACACCAATACTTCCCCAAGGACTGGAAGCGATGTTGTGCCTATTGCAGGAAAACACAAGTCTCAGGTGACTTGTTATGAGTGCGGAACCAAGGGTCACTACTCCAACAAGTGCCCCAAGAAGCTTGCAGCAGCCCCCAATGTGAATGCCCCAGCTCAACAGCAGCGCCGTGTTCAGACTACAAGGAGATTTCCCCAGGGAACTCGCTCAACCGCAACGACCATCTGTTTCTCATGAATGCTGAAGAAGCCCAAGAAGCGCCAGATGTCGTGTTGGGTATGTTTTCTGTTAACTCAGTACTTGCAAGAGTGTTGTTTGATTCTAGAGTATCGCACTCGTTTGTTACGGAAGAATTTGCATGCACTAGTAAGATTCAACCAACAAAATTGAAGCATGTTATGATAGTTCAAATACGTGATTCAACCACCAAAGATAAACAAATTTTCAAGGACGTACCTATCAGAATCCATGGCATAGATTTTTATGCTAATCTAATAGTACTTGGAACCAAAGGTTTGGAAGTAGTACTAGGAATGGATTGGATGTCGAAACATAAAGGATTAATCAACTGTGCCAAGAAAGTCATAACCATTACTAGTATAGCTGGAGTATCAGTAGAGCATGTATCTGAAACCTTCCCCATCAATTCAAGTGCAACAAGAGTCTAGCCCAACCAACCATTGATCAAGTCAGAGTATTCTGTGAATACCCCGACGTATTCCCAGATGTATCGCCTGGTATGCCCCTAGATCGGGATATCGAGTTTATCATTGAACTAATCCCTGGAACCGGACCCATAGTTCAGATACCTTATAGTATGAACCCATCTTAACTAGTGGAGCTGAAGAAGCAACTAGATGCTATGCTAGAGATAGGACTGATTCAACCAAGTGCGTCGCCATGGAGATCACCTTTTTTGTTTGTGGATAAGAAAGATGGAGGTAACCGTTTGTGTATGGATTATTAGAAGCTGAATGATGTCACCATCAAGAACAAGTACCCACTGCCGCAGATAGAAGATTTGTTTGACCAATTGACCGGTGCCAAAGTGGTTTCTAAGATTGATCTTAGAACTGGCTATCATCAACTCAAGATTCACGCAGAGGATATTCCAAAGGATGCCTTCACCACCAGATCTGGACTGTCCGAGTACACTGTCATTCCTTTGGATTAACCAATGCCCCCGCTTATTTCATGAACCTCATGAATAAGATTTTTATGGACTTCCTGGATAAGTTTGTCGTTGTTTTCATCGATGACATCCTGATCTATTCCAAATCAGAAGAAGAACATGAGCTACACCTAAGGACCGTCCTTGGAACCCTTAGGGAGCATCAACTGTATGCCAAGTTTAGCAAATGTGAATTCTGGTTACAGGAAGTAGGATTCCTCGAACATATTGTGTCGGCCGGAGGAATTGCTATTGACCCTGCCAAGGTTAAGGATGTTGAAGAATGCCAAGCCCCAACCATGCAAACCCATGTTCGTGCATTTCTCGGATTAGTGGGATATTACCGTAGGTTCATAGAAGTATTCTCGAGCATCGCAAGACCCATGACCCAATTGTTGAAGAAAGATAAGAAGATTGAATGGACGGACAAATGTGAAGCAACTTTTCAAGAGCTTAAGAAGAGATTAATCTTAGCCCCAATCTTGATCATGCCGGATATCACAAAGCCTTTTGATGTGTTTTGTGATGAATCCAAGATCGGTCTTGTATGTGTGCTAATGCAAGAAGGCAAAGTCATATATTATCTATCCCGACAACTAAAGCAACATGAGCAGAATTACCCTACCCATGACCTCGAACTACCAGCCGTAGTTTTAGCCTTGAAGACATAACGGCATTACCTCATGGGTAACCGTTGTGAAATTTATTCAGATCACAAGAGTCTGAAGTATATTTTCACCCAAAAGGAGCTGTATATGAGGCAAAGGAGATGGATAGAGCTAATCAATGACTATGACCTTGACATTCACTATCACCCCGGCAAAGCCAATGTGGTAGCAGATGCTCTTAGCAGTTTGCAGTGTCGATTGAACTCCATGATTCTGAAGGAGCAACCAAGTTTGCACAAGGAGTTGGAAGATTTCAGAATGGAATTAGTTAATGAAGGATTTTTGGCTAGCATAGAACTTCAACCCACTTTGATCAGTCAGATGAAGTAGGCGCAGAAAGGAAATGCTAGTATCGACGAAATGAAACATCGTATCGGTACAGGGAAGGTACCCGGATTCACTGAAGATAAATAAGGAGTTTTGTGGTACAAAGGATGTATCAGTGTGCCAATAAATTCAGAATTGAAGCAAGATATTTTGAAAGAATCCCATGATACTCTTTATTCTATCCACCCCGGTGGAACGAAGATGTATCAGGATTTGAAGGAGCAATTTTGGTGGCATAAGATGAAGAGAGAAATCGGAAGATATATAGCCAAGTGTGATATCTGTCAAAGAGTCAAGGTGGGACATTAGAGACCCGCGGGACTGTTGCAACCATTGAAGATTCCATAATGGAAATGGGATTTAGTTGGAATGGATTTTATCACCGTTTTGCCTACATCTAGTAGGGGAAATGACTCTATTTGGGACATAGTGGATAGACTGTCCAAAGTCGCCCATTTCTTACCAGTCAAGACCACCTATCAGGGTTCGAAGCTAGCAGAGTTGTATATTGCTAGAATAGTCAGTTTGCATGGAGTCCCCAAGAACATTGTGTCGGATCGAGGAACTCGGTTTACCTCAAGGTTTTGGAAGAAAGTCCAAGAAGGATTAGGAACCAGACTAGATTTCAGCACAGCTTATCACCCTCAAAATGATGGACAAATAGAGCGAGTAAACCAGATACTCGAAGATATGTTGAGAACTTGTGTGTTACAATATGGATATAAATGGGAAGACTGTCTGCCTTTCGCAGAATTTTAATACAACAACAGTTACCAAGCCAGTTTGCAAATGGCCCCATTTGAGTTCATGTATGGAAGGAAAACTCGTACCCCTTTGAATTTGTCGGAAGTACGAGAGAGTCAGATTTTCGGACCCGACATCCTACGAGAAGCAGAAGAGAAAGTTCACAAGATTCGTGAGCACCTCAAGACCGCCCAATCCAGATTGTCAACACCCGGATTTTTAATCACAGATGCCTGTTATGCCATACATCGCAATCCCAGGATTACCATTTTTGCGAGACACAATAGATTGGATATCACAGTACATCATCCATTACAAACCATACATAAGGTCTTACACAAATAAAGGATCTCATGATCCAGTCTTAGTACAATTCAAGCAGCGGAATAGTGGAATAATAACGATAGCGTAGGTGAGGCTCCATCTTCATGGTCACAGGCAATGCTGACGATGGGAGATGATCCTAGTTGTCGTAACTTTCTAGTATGGACCTTCATGTATTTCCTCTTGGTACCTGCAAACAAATACTAATAAGACAAAAATAAAGGGGTTAGTGTTGATTAGTTTTGCTCTCAGTTTAGAAATGAAATGCATTGCTATTTACATCATTGAGCAGAGTAAAATGAGGGCCAAATGGAGTAGTATATGTTCTTATTTCAAACCTGGCCTCAGAACCACATCATAGGCAAATAGGGGCTAATTTTACCAATTGAGAAGAAGGTAAAAGTAAAATAGTAATACCCACCAAAATATCTAGTTTCAGTCGATCTGATCCATTTGAGTGATGCAAGCACACCAACAGCTCACACAACACATGCAAATGTGTGTGTTGTCAACACAGTAAGGCATGTATTAGAAGGAGAATAGAAGCCAGCCGTAGCATCAATTCTTTCTCAGCACAGCAGTTCACAGTTGTAGCAGCAGAGAGCTCTCTCTGCTGAATACAGCACCACACATATAGCAAGAATTCATACAGAACCTTCTCTGTTCTTCCAAACCTTCACCAGGAAATAATAGCTACATGTCACCAACCACCCTATTTTCAATCCTGTATTCCAAGCAATCTGGTTGCTTCAATGAGCCATCCAGATGTAGGTCAGGATCCAACAATATCAGGAGGAGGATGAGAATATCAAGAAGGAGGCCAGTAGTAGATCAGGGAGGAGGAGACCAGCAAGCATCAAGGTCAAGTATGGAACAAGACCAAACCAGTAACAAGGAAGAGAAGATCAAGATAGAGCAAGAACAGCAGATCAAACCATTCTAATCAAGCCAACCTCACCAAACTCCATTATCCACTCTACAATAACAGGTTGGCATCCAGAAATCATGCATATTATCCATTCTTAATAGTATAGGCATGATAGGTGGATTAGTGGTTGTATCCTCAGATCTGTACTCAAATGGAGTACAAGATCATCCCAGGATATGGAAACACATGTGTGTTTCTGTTCTTATCTCTCTAAGAGTTTAGCCTCAGCCTTGTGCATCATTGACCAAGATCAAATATTAGGGTGGTGCATCTAGATCATCCAAACTGGATGATATTCTTTTTCCACATTATAATTGGAAAATTTAAAAAGATCCAGTAGGTGAAACCACTATGTTCCATCCTAATGGAGGCATCACAGTGGCATCTCACTAATGAATCTACACAACACAAGAGGATATCACAACATAATCATTTTCCTAGATAGATACATCTAGGAATCATAAGATACATCTAGGAATCATTTTCCAAATTAGATGCAAGGCAAAAAATTATTTATGATCATGTGCAACACAAGTAAAGCCTCAGACTTGGCATCATTGGCAAGGACATAGACCAACATTCTGTTAAATAAGAGTATAATAGATCATGTAAATGATCTATGCTGTCGTGCTCACTCTCAAGGAGGTTCCACAATAGCATAGCCATATTACAGAAGTTTTCTCTCTAGCAGCAATGGAAACTCAATCAACATAAATCATTTTCATAGTAAATGTTCTAGGAATCAGATCCATAAATTTCTTCACTATACAAATGACAGGAAGATCATTTCTTTCTTAAGCTCCCAAACAAAGCATCTTTCTTCCATGCTTAATCTTACAAACTTAAATCCTCAATTTATATATCATGGGAAGAGACAGAAATAATTTTCTTTCCATTGCTTATCTTATGAATCTCATCAAATTTAGCCAAATCTATGACATATGATCATGCTAGAGATGATCAGACTATTCTGTACACTCCAAGGAGGCATCACAATAGTAGGACCATATTAGCAGAAGCCACCATTCACATTAACTAAATAACCACTCAGAAATTTAAGCAAGAAAAGATTAATCATTTCCCTAGTATTCCACTAGGAATCATATTTTTGTTTTGCTACTTCATTTTTGAGTCTCAACTCCATTAAGTAAATCATTCTCCTAGTCAACACATCTAGGAGTCATATATAATTCCACTGTCACAGGGACAGTATTTAGGACACAAGTAACTCATGATATTACATATACCACTATGCAAATTCCAATTGAATGCACCACATTGACACATGGTTAGATAGCAGGACCTGCTATTTAACTAAGCATAACCAGTATCAGATTTATAGGTCAAGGGAACACCTGCAAGCAAATTTACTATTCCAACATCATAGAAGCAGTAATCAATCAACTATACCCTACAGGAGGTATCACTTATACCAGGAGGTATCAACATCATAGAAGCAAAACGAGTCATTTTTCCTAGAAATGCTGCTAGGAATCATCTTTAGATACAAATCCATAGTCACTCTTAAGAGATAGTCATTTAAGACAACATACAGATATAGTAGATTCCAGGAACTACTTACTAAAGCAAAGCTTCAATACTTTATACCCAAGTATCAATCCATCTAGATACACAAAGAGCTCACTAAATTGAATTTAAACACATGGTGGGATCCAAGCTTTTCTATTGTAATCAATTTAGAAGAAAGGCCATCTGTTGCCTGAGTATAATATGAACTCTAATTAAACTAACATCATAGCATCTGACTAATGGGGTTTCAAAAGGCATTAGACATAAATCTTGTTGAGAAATACATGTTCAACAACATTGTTGGGCGAATCCTAGAGAGCCATTGATATGATTACAAAGGGGAAACCCTAGTTAAGGATTGTACAGAGCAATAAGGAAGAGAAAATAAAAGAGAGAAATAAAGGGGGAAGAGAAACTTACTGGTGGTCCTCGCTTAAGATCGAGAGGAAGAAGCAGAACAGGGACGGAGGGCACATCGGCGGAAAAGTGGCACATGGAGCACCGAGTGCTAACCCCGCGCCAAGCTGCGACCTATGGAAATTGGCGCCAGCAGCTCGTCACCACAAGCAGATGTGGCCAACAACCACCAAAACACCACCACCAGACCCTCTCTTCATCACCAAGACACCACCACTCCACCACCGTCACCATCTAGAAGTCACCGGAGCACACCGGAGATGAAGGCTGAAACCCTAGCCACTGGAATGTAGGGGGGACGAGCGAAAGAGGATTCGTATCACAAATCGAATTGGATGGAAGGGTGTAGCAGAGGGGGAAGCATCGAGGGCGACCTATGGCGGCGGCCAAGGAGGCCGGGTACGACCATGGTTGCGCCGCGACGACGGCGACACCATGCCGCCGGAGAGGGAGAAGGTGAGCAACGAGTCAGCGTGAGAGAAGGGAAGGGATTGTATGGGTCGGGTTGACTGACTCGATTGGTTGGGCTCTGTGGCCTAGTCCAAACATGTGGAGTGGGCTGGGTATTGAGGTAGATGGGCCCAAGAACTTGGCCAAAATTATATAAGAACAAAAAAATGGAATTATTAAAATACCCTCTACTCATTTTAAGCTCTAGAAAAATGTAGAAAAATCCTAAAAATATATTTAATACATCCAAGTGTTTATTAAAATAATATCCACCTAAGAAAAATATAATCATATTTATTTAAGTTTAATAAAATGCAAATAAATATTAACACCCTTAAATATCTAAATGAAATTTAATAAATTTAGGAAAATTCCTAAAAAATAAAAATAACTTTTATAAATAAAAATAAATCTCTTATCTCATAAAAATAATAACTTAAAATTTTACTAATAATATATAAAACCAATATTTAAAGACATTAAATAATTAAGAAGTTTCATAAAAAAGATAATTTCTAAAAATAAATAAAATTCATTTTTAAGAAGTTAAGCAAGTATATTTACTAAAAAGGTACTAAGTATATTATTATAAAAACATTTTATAGTTCTTATATCATATAACTTGAATTATCTAAATTATTAAAGTAAGAAAAGATTATATTCAAAACACAATCCTTTAACTAGTCTAAAACCATAATTATAATTCAATATAAAATCTAGGTGTAAACAATTAACTTTATAATAATCTTTTAAAATCTTTAACTAACTATAAGTCAAGGATTTGTGAAGTTATGCTTTGCAAATCATTAACAATTCATAAATAGTCATATTTAACGAACTTGAAATTCACTAAATAAATTATAATAAAATCCACCTATTTTTATTTATGAAGAAAAATCTCATAGGATGACCTATCAATATTACATATGCTAAATTTAAATCTTTAAAACAAAGTTCCATAACCATAAGATTTCATCTTTAATTATGCTTATGAAAAACTCTAATTAATAATGCTACAATTGTTATATCTCATGACCAATTACATTTTTATAGTTTACTTTGGTCTGAGATATCTTAAAGCTAGATATATAATGACTCATAATCATTTAAACCTTATTACAAAACCATAGCTTCAATCATATTAATCTTCAGAGTTGAGTAAATTAACATACATAATATTTTCTTCAAATGTTATTCTTTTCGCCACTTCAAAAGAAACACTATACCATTTCTTTAAAGCCATAACAACTTAAAACATGAACTTTGTAATAAGTACATAATATCATGGAACCTTAGAATTATATTATGATTGTACTTTACTCTTTGTATTTTATGCATTTATTCTTCTTATTAAGTAAACTTAAAATAAAGCAAATCTTAAATAAATCATCTAAGTCTATCTCACTGGTAATGATTGAGGAATTACTTATGGAATTTGCATTATGCATATCATTACTTATGAATAACAACATATTGCTTCTTGAAACATTGTCCTTACCGGGCAATGATGATATTTTTGTAGAACCCAAGGTCTAGGGTCAAGTCGAAAAATTCGACTATAATACTTCGCTATATCAAGGCAAGTTCACACTTGCTCATGTCCTTTGATTATTTTCTGTAAAGTATTTTGCAAATCCAGTGTTTTCATCACCTGTGTTTCAAAAAGGTCGAAAACCCTATTTTCATAATTAAAGTGAACTATTGGTTACTGATCCAGGGTGATCAGCTAAATCTGGCAGTTGGAATACCACTGCACAGGAATGTATCATCTAGGACTTAACAACCAATGTCGCCAGTGATTCTTGCGCCGTATATTATGCGTTAACCATGAGATTTGGAATGGGACGGAGAAGTCTGCTGGATTGGCTCCCTTTCACATGCATTGGACAATGTTCTGGGCATTTGTGAGTTGCAGATCGTGGGTATAGCCGTTTTATACGGGGAAAGGTCTATCGTGGATCTGGGCTTACAAAAGAGAGATTACTAGTGTTAATGGTTGTTGTGTGTATCCAACTAAGGTATAGCCGTTTTATACGGGGAAAGGTCTACCTTGAGTTTGGGCATACAACAATTACGGCGTATGCGGGGTCGCGGAGAAGGACAGTGATTTTCTTGGATCATCTACTGGGCCCCACACCATAGGAAGTGTCGACGGGAAAGATTCGCCCGGTTGTGCATCAAGGATTTGATCTCTCATGGGTAAAGTGACACACCTCTGCAGAGTGTAATAACTGTAACTTGTTACTCCCTGTTCCGGGAAGGAGCTGCGAATGCTGCAGGAAAGGAACTCCATGAAAGTTCTGGTAAACCTGTGAAGGCTGACGGGCATAGCTTTTCAGAATAAAAGCAACCTTTGAAGAAATGTTTATGAAAACCTGCATTGCCTACGACCTATGGTCTGTGGCTGTAGATATAGTGCATCAAACACTCCCTTTTAGTGAACTTGCTGAGTACGCTCGTACTCAACGTATGTTCTTAACCCTTGCTAGATTCGAAAGACATTAAGAGTCAGGAAGAGGAAATACTATATCCAAATGAAGACCAAGAAGAATTCCGCTATGAAGAACCAGAAGTATCCGGAAGCGTCGAAGGGAACAATTACGAAAACATCTATGGAATGGAGACCAAAGTATCTGAAGTGTAGATGCAGCATATATTGTGACCTAGTCCAGTAGCATAGATCTCTATCCTCTATCTATATTAAATATCGTATAAACCTTAGTTGCTTCTTAAATCTGTTCTCAGAGTTATTATAGTTTAGCCCTGAGTCATCGGGATACCTCTACGGACCTAGGAGGATCTCAAAGTCGTCATGTAATTTCTGGTTGTAAGAATGATAATGTATGTTGTGGACCCGCTTTGTTTCTGTTGTACCACTCTGAGGATGTAATATTTGCGGATTGGTACTCCGTGAGTGTTATGTCCATGACTATAGTATACTACAACATGCAGTGGTATGCTGGGTCACCGCACCAGCCCATCAGGGTATGGTGCATTCCAAGTACCCCCTCCTAGGGTGGTGGACCTTCTAGAACATTCTATAAGCTTCTGGTCAAAATACCGAAAACATTTCTACACCCTGGAAATTGACTTTCCTTATATGAATCTTATTCTCCGGACCATTCTGTATCTCCTTGTGATGTCCTGGATCCAATCCGAGACTCCAAAAAACATTCAGTCTCCAAGTCACATGCATATCTACTCAAACAACATCGAATCCTTAAGTGTGTCTCCCTACGGTTCGTGAACTATGCAGACATGATCGAGACACCTTTCCGATCAATAACCAATAATGGGATATGGAAATCCATAATGGCTCCCACGTATTTCTACGATGACTTTGTGATCGAATGAACCATTTACATACGATACCATTTCCCTTTGTCACGCGATACTTCACTTATCTGAGGTTTGATCGTCAGTATCTCTATACTTAGTTCAACATTGTTACTGATAAGTACTCTTTACTTGTTCCATGATATAACATCCCTTGTGACCTAGTCACATGCTTGCAAGCCAATTGGATGACATTCCACCGAGAGGGCCCAGCGTATATCTATCCATCATATGGATGGACAAATCCTACTCTTGATCCATCTGCTTCAACACATACTTTCAAAATACCTAATGCCACCTTTATAACCACCCATTTACGAAGTGGTGTTTGATGTCATCAAAGCATCCATCCGATGATGGTGATTAACATGATCTCATGGTCGAAGGATTAGGTTACTATGTATTTGAAAGCTTGTAGCAAATGAACTCTAAATGACTTGATCTTATGCTATGATAACTACAGGAGTATGTCCATCACATCATTCTTCTAATGATATGATCTTGTTATTAATAACATCCAGTGTTCATGATCAGGAAACGATGATAATCTATTAATCAACAAGCTAGTTTAACAAGAGGCTTACTAGGGACTCTTTTATGTTTACAAAACACACAAGTATTAATGTTTCCTATTAATACAATTATAGCATGGGATGTAAAAATTTATCATAAACACAAATATATATTAATAATCACTTTATTATTGCCTCTTGGGCATATCTTCAACAGTCTCCCACTTGCACTAGAGTCAATAATCTAGATTAGAAAAACTTGTGCATTCAACACCTATGGATTTCTGGTGTTGTATATACACGATTGCTAGTGCTAAACATAATCTTCGGATCTGACACTTTCAGGTCCGTGTGTATTTGCATGTCTTTGCGTCTCTACGCATCACTCATTCTTCAATGATATGGCTTTGTATAAATTTGGTCCTTTGGTGAGACCTTTAATTCCATAGGGTTAAAACATGTTGATACAATGTTTGTACAATATATCTTCATAGTAATAGCCCACTATGAACCACACCTAGTTTGATAACAAACTACTTGACACAAATGCCCTCTTTAGCTACTATAATAACAATCATATACTTAGCCTTTTTATAGTATTCGTAACAATGTCTTAACTTTGGAACTCATCTAAATCCGTTATGGAACTTCCTTTCCATTACATTGTGCCACCCATAGTTTAAATTAAGATAAACTTAATTTGTATCTTCTGACAAAACTAGTATCAATATAATGTAACACTTTACAATGAACTATCTATCTATTTGTCACCTCTACATAAATAACATATTCTTAGTTCTTCCAAAGATCATAAGAATATCCTTACTATCGTCCAATGATCATCTTATGAATCATTTTGGTATATGCTCATACATTTAGAGCATAGGACATATCTGGATGTGTACATATCACGATATTATTAATCAAAATATTCTTGTGATTTCACTCACCAAGTGTCAAAAAAAATTGGATCTTATCTCACTTACCAAGTTTCAATACACTTGAATCTTGATTCAATCCTTCATGTGCAACAAGAACCTTTCTTGTAGTTTCTATATTGAACAGTTTCAATATCTCATATATGTACTCTCGTCACAACCATATATTGGCGTCTCAATCTATCCATACAGACATTGATGCCAAATATTCGGGTTTTGCTTAAGTCTTTCATCGATATGAACTTCTTAACTTATTTCAATAAAAGATACATCGTTTCCAATCAACAATATGTCTGTCACATAATGCATTAGAAATATGTTTTAGCGCTCCCACTTAATTTCTTGCAAATGCAAGCATCTTCATCCTATTTGATGAAATTAAACATTTTAACAGTTTCATCACGATGAAGATTCCAACTCCACGAAGCTTACTTCAACCATTGGAGTTTGCATGCCCTGTTAGCATCCTTTGAATTAATAAAACCCTTTGCATCGTGTCATGTACACATCCTAGGTAACCATTCTATTAGAAGAACGTGTTTTGTTTGTTCAACTAACATATACCAAATTATATGTAGTGGTTACTACATCAATCCGTCTAGACTAAATATCACTATGAAATGTCAAATATTGTCATAATCAACTGCTTGAACATTGTCGTGAACTCTTTCCCGACATGTTGACTATTTCATAGATGTGAAACATCCATGTCTATTTCTTTATAGATCCAAATACGACTGTAAGGTCTTACACCTTTCCTTAGGGTGTTTCAAGTTCAAAAACTTGATTTCTCGTGTATAGAACTATCACGGATTTTATGTCTTCAAGACATCTGACGGAGTTAGGGCCCATCATCGCTTCTTTGCATATAGTCGGTTCATCAATGTCAAACAACAATGATTTACTCTCAAATCTTAGTATTTGATTGTTTTACCCGAGCTACTCAGTTCAATAGGAAATTAGACCTTCGTGACCACAACCTTTGAGGCACGTTAGCCATGAGCATTGTTGCTGCCTCCAGGACACTTTGTAACGCTACGCAACTCAGGACATATTATCTAAAGTTCAATAACTTTATAAAATTTCTATTGTCCTCCCACTTAACTTTTCACAAAAAAATCCTTCTAAAGAAACTTAACATTCTAAGCGACAAACACTTTTGTGTTTGGTGTTATGGAGGAACACCCAACGGTTATTCGAAATAACATACAAAGACATCCTCATATGACTTGGGTTGTAAACATTTTACTTATGCCTAGCATACCAATGTTTAAGAAAAAATAACTTGGGTTTTGTCCCAAACCATAACTCTATATGGTGTCATTTCAATGGATCATGATGGAGCTCTTTTCAGTGTCAAACTGGTAGTCACTAAAGCTTTTAATCTTTAAAATACAATGGTAGTTTACAACTGACATCTTTGATTTCACCATGTCAAATAAGGTTTCATTACATATCTTGAACACTTCATACTCATATGGTGTTTCGCGAAATGCAAATCCATGGAACGATTCTTCAAATCTAAGGTGTTATGCTAAAAATGTAACTCAAATATCTTCCTTTATGATCCAATCATAAATTCTTTATTTTGTTGTTACGATGATTTTTCACTTCATCTTAAAAGTCTTTGAACATTCTCAAATATTACATATTTCATCCTTGTCAAGTAAATATGCAGATATATGCACTCAAATTTCTGGCGAAAGCATATGAAGTTGTAATCCAGCACACACGACTACATAATGGACTACATACATCAATATTTACAAATTCCAATCAGTTAGTCGATCGTTCTTCTAGGCCTTTGAAAGGATTTTCAATTATCTCCAGGAAAGTCTCACAAGGGTCATTTGCTCAAAATCAAAAGACTCCAAAATTCCATCAGCATTATTTTTTGTAACACCCTCGGATCGGTCCCATGCAAGTTTTAGCGATTCCTGCCAAACCCACATAGAATCGATTCAGAGTTGCCCACCGGGCACTTGCATGCGGGTGGAAACGAAGTAATATCATTACACAATAGTCCACGATGAAACCCACAGAACATATATATACAACAACGACTCCATGAGTCAAGAATACAGATATACAGTACAAAGATCCAAATCACCTTAAAAAATAATACAACGCCTGAGTACGGACAAGTTGCAAATTGAGCTAAGAGCTCTGAAGAATAACAATGGCGTCCATAACCCTGCCCAGGCCAAGCCGGAAGGGTAACCCTGCTAACGACGTCGATTTCAAAACTGCTTAACAAAAGGGGTACCAGCAAAGGGCAAAGAAAAAAGAGAGCGGTCAGTACTGAGGCCAGTACATGGAGAGTCTTAGAATTCGGCAGTCCTCGCCTACATAGGTATGGTGGACAGAAGAGGCAGCACAACATACACTAAAAAACCTATAGAGACTCAATACAACTGGCAGCTATCAGAAAGGGATAAGAAAGACCTATTTCGGATCCAACCTGAAACTATCACCAAGCAAACCCATCAAACGAGGAAGTCAACCGAAGAACTCACACAGTTAGCAGTTTTATTCATTCTGTTATAGTTGTGGCATTTACTAGTCAGATATAGGTAGCATGAGTCATCCTGATATTATAAACAGTGGGCAGTTTTAGTTAACCATTTCGTTGTAGTTGCAATACTTACTAGTCAGATACATATAGCATGAGGCATACCAAAACCAGCAGTTGTTGGTACTTTTATTTAGCCATTCCGTTAGAGTGAAGATGATTACTAGTCATTACAAAGTCAAATTTATAGCACTACTTCAGTTATAGTTGTCTATGATTGAGATACTATGCTCCAAGTCCATAACCGGGGAAACGGCTTTTAGAAAGTTTTACCCTGCAAGGGGGCACAAATAGCAACACACGCACAATTAACCTCGTAAAAACCAAATGAAAACCCAATGAGGCATCACGGCAAAGCAATCACAAGATTCATATAATATTTCAGGGGGCCACCCCAGCAAGCTACTCACGACGAAGTTGGCCGGCTCTGGAACGGACCCAGAGGTTTGCGTTAATGGTTGTAAACGACTAGGAACCCGAAAGTGTGACTGGGCTTGTCGATTCCGCGAAAACACTTCTCTTACCTAAACAGTACAGGTGATCCATGCGCAATAGTAAATAAAGCAGTAAAGTATGGCATAAGTACAGGATAGCATGAACAACGGATGTCATGAAAGGGGATGAGGGCGCGAGATGGAGAGAGGGGTTGCTAGGGTTTCTGGAGATAGGATCGAAGGGGATAAGAAGAAGGGGAAGGTGGGTGCGGGGTGACGAGGACAAAGGCGTGCAGACGACCACCTGCTCTCCTATCTGATAGCAACAGAGAGGGAGATGAACAGGAGGAAGACAAACAGCAGAACAGTATGTTCTCCTTCTCTCGAAGGTTACTAGGCCGAGGAAGAGGAGACCTGAAGGGAGGGAGGCTGGAGGGATGGTACTGCTCTGGTCTGAAAAGGTGGGAATGGAGAAGTATAGGAACCAAAAAGAGCTTGCTTGGACTTGTTACATTGGTTGAATACAAGCAAACAATCCAAACTCAAAACAAAAGAATTCAACTAAGGTTATAAGATGGAGGTATGGATGAAGATAGTTTTGAAAACAACTAAGCTTTCCAAAGGCATATGTATTATGCAAGAATCCCCACTAAGTTTAAAATCACAAAAGAATTATTGAACTCCTATTACTTTACATGGTTGATTACTTGATGGGATTGTTTGAATGAAGGTGGCCTAATAGTGTGTATTTTCTACTAGTGATTCATGCAATCACCATAGATTCAAATAAGCCCATGGTTCAACAAAACCATCTAAAGAAGGAGAAAAGATTGTTCTCTTCATAGAATGCCAAGGTGAACATGTATGAAAGCATTAGACAAAATAATGGATCCATTCCCAAATAATTATGAGCTAGAGTCAAAATAACAAAAGACAAAGAATTTGCTCATAATACAAATGGATGGTAGAATTATGGATGGAAGCAAAAGGAAGGTAGCAAGAATAGGTGCTGGAGTTGAAAGATATATGCCCACAACTCAATTTGGGCATCAAGCAATTTATCAAGAAGCAAATAAAATATATCAAGAGGCAAATACAAGTAATAAAATATATTAATGCATATGGGATGAGAACCAAATAAAGGGGTTATATATGATGCTCAAATGCAAGGTGGCATAGTGACATGAGCATGATACAATGATGATGCAATAAATGACAAGCATAAGGTAGTGTTGATCGGTATTTCTTATGTAGCATTCCGATGTTAAACAATTGGGATGCTACAACTCTCCCCCACTAAACAAGAATCTCGCCCCGAGATTCCTAGGAATGAAATCTTCACGATCCCATGTAGCTCCTTCAAGGTTATTGTGCTGCGACTGCGTCTTGCCAAACTTGTCGAGAGAATACTCCGGTGAACAAAGTACGAAGGTAAAGGTCTCAACAGATAAAGCCACCTCTAACTTTTGTGGAAGGAGTAAAATTGCTTGATCCATCGATTCAATGTACAAGAGAGAACGATAAGGGTAGTCGAATGGTGATCAGTCCATCGCGCACCCCAAAGCATTACTCTCCACATGAATAGGGAAATTATGCAACCAACTCTCGGAATCAGACTGAAGATCTCGACAATCAAGGTTTGGAAAGAAAAGAATGATGTAGGCTCTTTGTCGATTCTGACGTAGATGATATCGTCGCGTTGGAAAACACCGGAGGATATGAAGAAAAAAATTAGTGGATTTTTGGTCCAGTGAAAGGTACAACAGAGGAAAATTCCTCCGATAGCATGAAGAACGGATGTCGAAGCACTGTTACAATAGGAAGAAAGCGAAACCCTGAAGGTACGACGAAAACCCAACCACGAGAACTCCTGGACTCGAAGAAAATATAAGTGAGAAGATTTCAAACACGTAAAGGTAAGAGGAGAATAGCACATGGGCAAGGAGTAAAAGAAAACCTAACCAGATCTATCCAACCGATTCTAAAAAATAATTTTTGACACTCTACAACGACCGTTAGCTAGGTTATCCTATAGGCTGGATCAGTGGGGTATATTAACTGCTGAGCTCTGATACCCGCATACAAATGATTCAGAGGTGCCCATCGGGCACTTGCATGCGGGCGGAAACGAAGTAATATCATTACACAATAGTCCACGATGAAAACCACATAACAGATATATACAACAACGACTCCATGACTCAAGAATACAGATATACAGTACAAAGATCCAAATCACCTTAAAAACAATACAACGCTCGAGAACGGACAAGATGCAAATTGAGCAAAGAGCCCTGAAGAATAACCAATGGCGTCCATAACCCTGCCTAGGCCAAGCTGGAAGGGTAACCCTGCTAACGACGTCGATCTCAAACCTGCTTATCAAAAGGGGTGCCAGCAAAGGGCAAAGGAAAATGAGAGCGGTCAGTACTGAGGCCAGTCTTAGAATTCGGCCTTCCTCTCCTACATAGGTATGGTGGACTGAAGAGGCAGCGCAGCATGCACTAAAAAACCTATAGAGACTCAATACAACTGGCGGCTATCAGAGAGCGATAGAAGACCTATTTTGGATCCAACCTGAAACTATCACCAAGAATACCCATCCTGGTATTTCCCCCTCGAGACCAAAAGAGGAAGTCAACTGAGGAACTCACACAGTTGGCAGTTTTATTCATTCTATTATAGTTGTGGCAATTACTAGTCAGATATAGGTAGCATGAGTCATCCTGATATTATAAACAGTGGGCAGTTTTAGTTAACCATTTCGTTGTAGTTGCAATACTTACTAGTCAGATACATATAGCATGAGGCATACCAAAACCAGCAGTTGTTGGTACTTTTATTTAGCCATGCCGTTATAGTGAAGATGATTACTAGTCATTACAAAGTCAAATTTATAGCACTACTTCAGTTATAGTTGTCTATGATCGAGATACTATGCTCCAAGTCATCCATAACCGTGGAAACGGCTCTTAGAAAGTTTTACCCTGCAGAGGGGCACAAATAGCAACACACGCACGATCAACCTCGGAAAAACCAAATGAAAACCCAATGAGGCATCACGACAAAGCAATCACAAGATTCATATAATATTTCAGGGGGCCACCCCAGCAAGCTACCCTCAACGAAGTTAGCCGGCTCCGAAACGGACCCACAGATTTGCGTCAATGGATGTAAATGACTAGGAACCCGAAAGTGTGTCTGGTCTTGTCGATACCGCGAAAACACTTCTCTTACCTAAACAGTACAGGTGATCCATGCGCAATAGTAAATAAAGCAGTAAAGTATGGCATAAGTACAGGATAGCATGAACAACGGATGTCATGAAAGGGTATGAGGGCGCGGGATGGAGAGAGGGGTTGCTAGGGTTGCTGGAGATAGGATCGAAGGGGATAAGAAGAAGGGGAAGGTGGGTGCGGGGTGACGAGGACAACGGCGTGGAGACGGCCACCTGCCCTCCTATCTGACAGCAACAGAGAGGGAGATGAACAGGAGGAAGACAAACAGCAGAACAACGTGTTCTCCATCTCTCGAAGGTTACCAGGCCGAGGAAGAGGAGAGCTGAAGGGAGGGAGGCTGGAGGGATGGTACTGCTCTGGGCCGAAATGGTGGGAATGGAGAAGTATAGGAACCAAAAAGAGCTTGCTTGGACTTGTTACATTGGTTGAATACAAGCAAACAATCCAAACTCAAAACAAAAGAATTCAACTAAGGTTATAATATGGAGGTATGGATGAAGATAGTTTTGAAAACAACTAAGCTTTCCAAAGGCATATGTATTATGCAAGAATCCCCACTAAGTTTAAAATCACAAAAGAATTATTTAACTCCTATTACTTTACATGGTTGATTACTTTATGGGATTGTTTGAATGAAGGTGGCCTAATAGTGTGTATTTTCTACTAGTGATTCATGCAATCACCATAGATTCAAATAAGCCCATGGTTCAACCAAACCATTTAAAGAAGGAGAAAAGACTGTTCTCTTCATAGCATGCCAAGGTGAACATGTATGAAAGCATTAGACAAAATAATGGATCCATTCCCAAATAATTATGAGCTAGAGACAAAATACCAAAAGAGAAAGAATTTGCTCGTAATATAAAGGGGTGGTAGAATTATGGATGGAAGCAAAAGGAAGGTAGCAAGAATAGGTGCTGGAGTTCAAAGATATATGCCCACAACTCAATTTGGGAATCAAGCAATTTATCAAGAAGCTAATAAAATATATCAAGAGGCAAATACAAGTAATACAATATATTAATGCATATGGGATGAGAACCAAATAAAGGGGTTATATATGATGCTGAAATGCAAGGTGGCATAGTGACATGAGCATGATACAATGATGATGCAATAAATGACAAGCATAAGGTAGTGTTGATCGGTATTTCTTATGTAGCATTCCGATGTTAAACAATTGGGATGCTACAACTCTCCCCCACTAAACAAGAATCTCGCCCCGAGATTCCTAGGAATGAAATATTCACGATCCCATGTAGCTCCTTCAAGGTTATTGTGCTGCGACTGCGTCTTGCCAAACTTGTCGAGAGAATACTCCGGTGAACAAAGTACGAAGGTAAAGATCTCAACAGATAAAGCCACCTCTAACTTTTGTGGAAGGAGTAAAATTGCTTGATCCATCGATTCAATGTACAAGAGAGAACGATAAGGGTAGTCGGATGGTGATCAGTCCATCGCGCACCCCAAAGCATTACTCTCCACATGAATAGGGAAATTATGCAACCAACTCTCGGAATCAGACTGAAGATGTCGTCAATCAAGGTTTGGAAAGAAAAGAATGATGTAGGCTCTTTGTCGGTTCTGACGTAGATGATATCGTCCCGTTGGAAAACACCGGAGGATATGAAGAAAAAAATTAGTGGATTTTTGGTCCAGTGAAAGGTACAACATAGGAAAATTCCTCGGATAGCATGAAGAACGGATGTCGAAGCACCGTTACAATAGGAAGAAAGCGAAACCCTGAAGGTACGACGAAAACCCAACCACGAGAACTCCTGGACTCGAAGAAAATATAAGTGAGAAGATTTCAAACACGTAAAGGTAAGAGGAGAATAGCACATGGGCAAGGAGTAAAAGAAAACCTAATCAGATCTATCCAACCGATTCTAAAAAATAATTTTTGACACTCTACAACGAACGTTAGCTAGGTTATCCTATAGGCTGGATCAGTGGGGTATATTAACTGCTGAGCTCTGATACCCGCATACAAATGATTCAGAGGTGCCCACCGGGCACTTGCATGCGGGTGGAAACAAAGTAATATCATTACACAATAGTCCACGATGAAAACCACATAACAGATATATACAACAACGACTCCATGAGTGAAGAATACAGATATACAGTACAAAGATCCAAATCACCTTAAAAACAATACAACGCCCGAGAACGGACAAGATGCAAATTGAGCTAAGAGCCCTGAAGAATAACCAATGGCGTCCATAACCCTGCCTAGGCCAAGCTGGAAGGGTAACCCTGCTAACGACGTCGATCTCAAACCTGCTTATCAAAAGGTGTGCCAGCAAAGGGCAAAGGAAAATGAGAGCGGTCAGTACTGAGGACAGTCTTAGAATTCGGCGTTCCTCTCCTACATAGGTATGGTGGACTGAAGCGGCAGTGCAACATGCACTAAACAACCTATAGAGACTCAATACAACTAGCGGCTATCAGAGAGGGATAGAAGACCTATTTCGGATCCAACCTGAAACTATCAGCAAGAATACCCATCCTGGTATTTTCCCCTCGAGACCAAAAGAGAGTCAACTGAGGAACTCACACAGTTGGCAGTTTTATTCATTCCGTTATAGTTGTGGCAATTACTAGTCAGATATAGGTAGCATGAGTCATCCTGATATTGTAAACAGTGGGCAGTTTTAGTTAACCATTTCGTTGTAGTTGCAATACTTACTAGTCAGATACATATAGCATGAGGCATACCAAAACCAGCAGTTGTTCGTACTTTTATTTAGCCATGCCGTTATAGTGAAGATGATTACTAGTCATTACAAAGTCAAATTTATAGCACTACTTTAGTTATAGTTGTCTATGATCGAGATACTGTGCTCCAAGTCATCCATAACCGGGGAAACGGCTTTTAGAAAGTTTTACCCTGCAGAGGGGCACAAATAGTAACACACGCACGATCAACCTCGGAAAAACCAAATGAAAACCCAATGAGGCATCACGACAAAGAAATCACAAGATTCATATAATATTTCAGGGGGCCACCCCAGCAAGCTACCCTCAACGAAGTTAGCCGGCTCCGAAACGGACCCACAGATTTGCGTCAATGGATGTAAACGACTGGGAACCCGAAAGTGTGATTGGGCTTGTCGATAGTGCGAAAAAACTTCTCTTACCTAAACAGTACATGCGATCCACGCGCAATAGTAAATAAAGCAGTAAAGTATGTCATAAGTACAGGATAGTAATAAAGCAGTAAAGTATGCCATAACCTACAGGCAACTAACTGGAAAGACGGCCTAGCTCGCATAGATGTCAGCACCTTCATCACTTCTTAACATCTGCAATCTGGCCAAGTAAATAGCCAGGGACAATGCCGGTGAGTACTTAGAATGTACTCGCAAACCACCGAGGCAAGGTAACAAATAGAATGCATATTGGGATATGGCGAGATGGCTCTACACTATAGTTGTTTTTGAAAAGCCTATCATTGGCATCTGTATATCTTTTTTCAAAAAGATATTTTAGAAAATATGCCTCCTTTTAGAATGTCCGGATATCCCCATATCTTTGTTAAACAATATTGAAAACAGTTTTACAGTAACCCCCTTTTTAAAACATCATCGGCCATCTATGGTAAAAAACAAACTCGTCTTAGCTTCCTCCATGACCAAGTCACATCCTCTTTATTTATCTCACCATATCCCAAGGGTCCTAGCAATCACCTTTCGAACTGTCCTTAATCATGGACATGGCTATTCGAATAGATTAGACTCTGCAGAGTTTGTGCACTTTACCCACAAGAATCAATACATCCATCGGGATACAACCATGGCCTGCTACAAATGGTAGACAGGGGTTCGGATAATCAAATCTAACTTTTTCATCTGTCCATCCGTAGCAACGGCGGCTTTTACTTTTGGGTTGTTCTCCCTAGCAACGAGTATGTGGCACGACAGCCATAGTCCTTCCTTCCGTACCCACGTATACCCAAGCTGCAACCTGGCCTATACCTTAAATTGTGACTTACTCCCTTTCGTACAAAACATGGCATACCGTTCGTGGGAGACCCAATTGTTGCACCAGTACCTTGTCCATGACAGTTCGGATTTCAAGGGATTTCTCCCCTTTAGCGAGTACGAGGAGCCCCGACTAAAGACTAAAAACTACGAGCTAAGCCCTAGCGACTAGGGTAGTGTGGTTGCCCAGATAAATTGTTCTGATAAAAGCGTAGAAAATCCCTTGTCTTCTCTTGCTCAACTTTCTCATATTCCTCCTCATATCTTCTTTAGTAAAACCTCCACTCAGAAATGATGCCTCTTTTCCAAGGGTTTTATTTTGAAAACTTTGTAGTAGGGTAAAACCTAAAATAGTTTTATCTTTGAAAATCCGTAATTTCCAAGAGGGAAGATGCTAAGCATCTTAGCCTCGATCTAAAGGGTAAAAGTGGGTGTCAACGAGGGCAAGTGTCCTAATGGACACTCCATCATAACTTGGAGGAGCCAAGTTACTCAAGCCTTTTATTTGAAACAAACCATGCATTTAATCATGAGAATAATAAACGAGATATAAAACAATTGATAAAAATGAGTAGGTTAATATAGGAGTTCAGAAATGGTGGCTTGCCTGTGACTAGAGAGATGTCCTGTGACTTCTTTAGAATACCAGAAAATCAATAATAACAATAATAAGAATAACCTGATGCTTCCTCTGTCTCGGTATCTCACAAATGCAACTATCGCCGTTATCTAGTATACATGCAAACAAGCAACACCACCATCAATACAATGCATACAAGCCTCAAACCATACTGCAAGCAATTTACAAAACAAGTTTATAGAGCAGTAAGGATTGAGGATTTGGTTGGGGATACAAAGGAAATGCTTGGGTTGAAAGTAGGGATTCCCTATTTAAAATTTAAGGTCCAAAACCACCTAGATAAAGGGTTTTGGAGCAAGGCCAAGTTCTGTATGATAACATTGTGTAAAAATGATACCATCAGATATGTATTGATAAAATGAATCAAACAAAAGTGGTTTCACTATTTTATCAATATCAATTGATTATTAATGATTTTTATAGTGGATAAGGCTCTAGTTTTAGGAAATAATTCACCATACAATTTATGGAGCTCCAAAAATTATTTCCTTAGGTGATTAGGTATTAATAAGTGAACTGAATCAAGAGGTGTTGGAATCAGCTCAAAACAATTAACAGAATGCCCTTCAGAAATTCCCAAAGACAGTACTGGATGAGATTTGTCTTTTTCATATTATTTAATATACAGAATATTTTCATGTGATTCCAAGGACACATGTTAGGTATGTGGAGTAACTTCCTGTAGAAATTGGAATCACCATTTTTGGAGTTACAGAGCTACTATTATGAATTTATTGGTGAATAAACAATACACAAAACAGTTTAATTCACTAGCAGGGGTTCATAAAATGATGAGCTACTGGTTTTTGAAATATGTTGGTATATAGGTGTACAAGGAGTTGGAATTAGGTCAAAATCTCATTTGGTTTGACCTAGAGAATTTTCTAAAGGCAGAAAAGGCCTGATTTTGTTATTTTTACTAGGGGTGAACTAGGAAGCCAAGTAGGTGGGGCCAGTGGGACATGCAAGGTATGGTCAGTACCTTCCAGTACCAATTGGATTTACCAAACTCTCTGAAAGCATTTGTTAGTGGAAGGAATACACTTGGATATTTTATTTTCTAGGATTTATCTATGCAATATTTTGGGTAAGCAAGGGTACAACATGTTTGACAAAACATGTAGTCACTCGAATAAATTTGGATCTAGCCCATTTGAGTCATTTTTTCCATTTTATTTGTATTTAAACTAAACAACATTTGAACTGATCTGGAAGAATTAATAAAGGAAAAAGGGGGTTGTTGGGCTAGATCTGAGGGGAGGATGGGCCGCAGTAGGCAGATCCGGCCCAACTCGCAGGGGGCATGCACAGGCTGCCGCTGTTTCGAACCCGCAGGGTGGGGCCGCGTGTCGGCGTCTAAGGGGCGGCGAAGGGGTATGGGGGAGTTTGGGTCATCCGATTAGAAGGGCATCGACGGCCCTGGCTCGTCCTCAACCTCCGAGCAGCGACGGCGAGGGGAAACCCTAAGGCGGGACGACGACGCTTGGGGAGCTCACTTGAGGGTGCGGAAGGCATCGGGGATGGCGCAGGGCGACGTGGTGCACGCCGGCGAGTCCGAGGATTGGCGTCACGAGGAGGTTTGGCGTCGGGGATGCTGTCGCGCGATAGCGCCCGAGCCTATCTCGCCGGAGCTTTATGGAGAGGCCACCTGCAAGCGTTCCTGTACCAGAGAAGGGGTGGGTCAGATGCATAAAAGAGAGGGGAACTCGAGAGAGTGACATGCATGGAGGGAGAGTGCGAGGGGGAGAGGCCTTGCTCGATTTTGTGAGGGAGGTCGAGGCTTCTTTCCCTTCTTCTCACGGGAAAGGCAGAGCAATGGGGAGGGAGTGGGAGCTCTAGGGTGTGAGTGGGGTTGTTGGGGGAAAATGAGGGAGGGGAGAAGGGGTGCCAGGGCTCCTGGCCTTATAAACCAAAGGGAGAGGTCCATGGTGGACTTAGTGTATGTGGAGATTGGGAGGGGGTGCTGGCCAGGCATTGAGCAGTAGGGGTGGTGCTGGGAGGTGGTGGGGTCCAGTTGCTCGACCAGAGGTGGGATGAGCTACTTTAGTAATGAATGAGATATTTTTCATCAAGGGGCATTTTCCTCTCTCCCTTTTTCAAGCTATAGAGACAAGCACAAGAAGGGGGGGCTGTGGTGCTACAGTGCCCACGACCAGAGGAGAGGTGGGGTGCTGTTCAAACTTGCTTGACCATGTTTGGTGTTGGTTTGGAGAAGTTTTGTTGTTTTGCAAACTAGAGGTTTCAAATTGGCAAAGGAAAGGTTATGAAAGAAGTCTCAAAACTTGTCCTTGGAAAGATAGATAAATGCTTCTGGTAGATAGAAGAGGTAAAATCATATCTTCAGGGTTTATTTGGGATTTTTCTAATGATTATAAGTCCACTTAAAAGCATTTATTCAAAAAGGGGAGAAGTAGATTCTAGAAGCTCATTTGATATTTTTACATTGTACAAGATGGGTTTTTGATGTGAGATGGTTCTAAATACCATAACACACATTGGAGAATTATATTGTAATTTATTGAGGTGGGAAAGTATTTTTAGGAAATTATTTCTTGTTTTTGCCATTGAAGAAAAAGGGCAAAAATAAATAATAAAAAATCTCAAAAATATTTATTTTTGATTTGGGAAGGTGGGACATGATATATAGGCACCATATGTTCCTTGAGTTGGCCAAGTGATTTGGATAAAACTAGACTTGCCTTTATAGACAGGGATTTTAGGGTTTTGCTAAAAAAAGAATTTAAATAGTTTTAGGGTGCAAATAATTATGGGAATTATTTGGAGATTTATTATATCCAATTTAGATGACGTAAACTTGAGTTATACATCATTTACAACTTGGGTGGTTGAAGGAATATGGTGAGAAGGGAAGAAAACTAGATTTGGGAGAATCTAAGGTTTGGTTATTTTGACGCCACTTAAATATGGTTGTAATTGTGAGATCAGAGTTCACGTTGGTGCAAGAGGTATATGTAAAGATAGACAAGGTTATATAGATGATCATGGAAGCAAGATTTGGGCTTGGTTGGATTTGAGGTGGTCTAGAAGAGATGGCAAACTTTGTTGAAATAAGGCTGCCATAACAGATACATCATGAAGCCTCCTGCACCATGTGGGTTTAAGAAGCACAAGTCTCCAATGTAAACAAGTGAAGTGGGGGTTGATAGGCCATGATTAGTAGATCATAATCATGCAACGAGTTGTTCAAGTGGAGGTAGCATATAGATGTGAGCTTCTGCCAAAGTAGGAAAGATAATAAGATTTGCAGAAAAGATTACTACGTTGACTACAAAACCATCAGGGATGAGTGGGAACTAGAATGGCTTAGCTAAATCCAAGAGTGGTCCTTGTTAGTATTAAATATGTACTACAATATGGTTCAGGTACATTCTCAAGAATTCACATATGTTGTAAAAGGTAGAGATCCAAAGATTTAATCTAGATAAGAAATCCAGACCTAGACATTTTGGTAGATTTAGGGTTTTAGACGAGATTACAAGTAGGAAGCAAATTCAGAGAGTGTCAATGGTTTATCCTTCCCATCAAGTTGTTGATGTTGAGGTATAGATTGAATGGAGGGGATCCATGCTTGGACTGGGTCTTCACTGAGTAGGGGGCTATTAAAAGGGATTATCCCTAGATTTATCTGATTAGGAGATGAGATGGCAACTTTGGTGGCTTAGGGTAGATCCATGTTTGGGATGCTTGGTCTGATATTGATGATTACAAACATAGATTGTGTCCTAAGGGATGAGATACTAGATTAGCTCACTCTAGTACCTAAGCAAACAAGGCAATCAACAGATCAAGGCAATTCATCTGACAGCAGATCCAGGCAATTCATCTTATCAAACTTATCCACCTACTACTAGGGTTACCATCAATCCTAGCTTGGGTAAGGATGGGTATTTTGAAATGGGTTGTGCTCTGAAGTAAGATAAGGACCATCTTGGTATCTTTACCAAGATTGGACTGAAAGGTTTTAATAAGGGTTTTGGAAAAACCTAGGGATAAGAGTTAGCTGGGAGTTATGTCTTGAAAACATAAGGAGATTTTACATAGGTCTCCATAGTTTAATAAAGTATTTTGTTGTGTCCAAGTCATCTCGGCTCAGGTTTTGGAAGGCCAGAACATTTGAGGATATAAGGATGAGCCAAGACATCTCTTTTGTAAAATAGCTTTTTGTAAACTAGTGTTGAGATGAGAAGTATACTACCTAGTACACAATCAGTTGTATGAACACAAGCAAACGGTAAGCAAACATTGCAACACATAACAAGTAAAAGTTTTTCTTCCCCCTGATTTTAGCCTTTTTGCATTTCAAATCAGGGTTGCTGAAATTGGGATGTTACAGACCCTTCCCCCTTAAAATAATCTCATCTCGAGATTAGGGAGGAGTAGGGTAGGGTGATAACATACTCTTAACAATTTCAGCGGTGGAAATTATTAGGAACTAACAAGTTTTATAACTACCCGATGTGGTTAATTACGGATCGGAGCTGCGAGCTTCGGATTGGGTCGGGTTAGATTTAGTCAAATGGAACAGACATAGTCTTTTCCCCTTAGGACGAGTCTAGGTATGTTTAGTGTCGATAGGGTCCTTTCTTCTTGCGGCGAGACATCTAGTTGAGCCTTCTTTATTCCTTTGCCACGGTAGTCATCTTTTCTATCTTCAATGTCTTGATACATCGGGGTGTTGGCTGGACGGTCGACCTTGGAGGTGGAGGACTTTCCTGAAGTACCTTCTGATTCTAGAGAAGTGCCGATTGTCTTCCTTCTTGTAGAGTCTATGATTTGGGTTTGGACGGTGTTCATCACTTAAAGCTAACTAGTGTTCGACTCCAGGGGCCTGTCGGGTTTAGAGCGACACTAGGGATTTTCGGCGGAGTCGCCAACTTCCTTGATTGGAGTCTTATGCTGATGTTGGGGATGGCGTTGCTCCTTTCATTCGGGGTGGTTATCTTCTGTCGACATCGTAGAAACTGCTTCATGTTTTAGAAGGTCTATCAGAAAGGGCGTCTACTAGCTTCCAGGTAGTTAGTTTTGAGCTAGTTAGGGGTCCGATGGGTTGGAGGATGCCATTGGAGTTTGGCAGTCTAGGAAATTAGGTCCTTTGGAAAGAGGTCGTTCCGGGCTTGGCCCGATGCAACGTCGTGGGTAAAACACGCAAAGAAGGACATCGCACTTGCATAATACCCAAAAATTTAGCAGGTTCGTGCCAGTCGGTGGCAGGGGTACTTAGGGTGTTACAAAACAGGTCGGTGCCGTAGGGTGAACAAGCACTTAGAGTCTTACAAAACAGGTTCTAGGACGATACATAGGTACTACACTAGGCTAGTTGCCGCTTGCGGACGATTCAGGAGAATCCTCTTTGGCTTCATCTTCGCCTTCAGGGAGGCGGGTGGAGGATCCTTGTGTATCTTTCGGTGGCTTGAACCTCTTGAGATACTGCCGAGTGGGGACGCACTTCTTTCTTCCCTGGAGGGTGCGGCTTCCAGAGGCTTCTTCCGGTTCCTTGATTATGGCTTGATTCCTTTGCTGGACTTCTAGAGCTTCCTTGCGATTCAGGATGGCTTGCACACGATGAAGATCCATTTGGGTGTGGCGGTACTCATCGGCAACTGCGGTGAGAAGCTCATTTCCAGCATAGCTATATCGGGCTTGCAGCTGCAGGGCGGGGTAGGTCAAGCGAGGATCTTGGGATTGTCCGGATGAATCAACACTTCCTTTCAGGGGTAGATAGAAGGTTGTGGGTTGCCACATTTTAGGAAGGACATCCCGAATGCGAAATAGTGCTTCTCTTGCAGCCATATCCAGAGCCAGCACTGGGGTTGGCATTCGAAGTCCAGTGGCACGAATGGGATCTCCTGGTACTCCATACTTTGGAGGAATGGTAACTTGTCCCAGATATAGTCCGGTTTCCAGTCCTTTGTGAAGAGTGAAAGTGGGACGTTGAGTGTATCCGCAAAGCTGCAGGGAGTCCTAGAGGAGCACGGGGAACCCTACGCTTAGCCAAGCTTTGTCAATGGGTTCCATCTGCACAAAGGAGGGTTTTTGGTTTAGGGGTGAGGTTAAATAGATAGATGCGATTTATCAGTGTATACGGTTAGTACTAAACGCAGGTATTTCTTGGTTTTCCTCTAACGACTCTCGAAGTGGAATGTGGGACGGTTTGTTGGAATTGAGTGGAAAGACGTAGTTTTTCCACCTTAGGGATTTACTTGAGGTTGTCGAAGTTTTCTTATGTGGCCATCCTGCTGAGGAGAGGTTTCCGGCTATGAGGTTGCGAGGGTTAGCGTCAGGATATGCCAACAAGGTGGTCAAAACTTTAGGATCTGATGATCCAAGGCAGAAAAGCAACACATTCCAAGCCTCATATAAGAACATGACAAGCAAACAAGGCGTACCATAGGTGCTAAGGGGTGACTACACGCCATAAGGGGGACCCCTATATTGGGGAGGCTCATCCTATGTACGGACGTTATGGGGGCCTTGCCATCTGTTGTCGTCGGTGCCGTACTTGATCGGTGTAGGAGTGATGAAGGACTCCATTGGTGGGGCGATCCTGTAGTGTCTTTCGTCGTTGGTCGCTTCTTTGTTTTGCTTGTCTCAGTGTCTCTTTATTCAGCTATCTGCGTCTTCATAGTCTCCAAGTCAGACTTTGTTTTTGAAAATAGAACATTTGAACTAGACGAGCTATAGAGTAATCCATTTTAAAATCATTTAAGTTAGGGAAGATGATATAAGAAATCTTTCGAAACTCTTTTGAGAAATAGTTTTTGAAAGCCAGTGTTTTTTCCAAAATAGGGGTTGTCCTGTCTAACATCCATGCTAACTAAGGTCTCCTACAGTCAGGATGGCTCTGATACCAAGTCTGTGGCACCCCCAGATTTACGGTCCAAGAATACCTGTTATGCATACAATTTCACGTTCCCATGATCAGTAAGCCATGAGCATAACCGACCAATATCATTACATCATCCAGAAAGTAACGATTACAAAACTAAAAAAGGGCCATTATGGAAATTACAACACAAGTAGCGGAAGTCTTCAAACACAGAGCCCATGTCATGCCATAACCTATAGGCAACTGACTGGGAAGACGGCCTAGCTCGCATAGATGTCAGCACCTTCGTCACTTCTTAACATCTGCAATCTGGCCAAGTAAATAGCCAGGGACAATGCTGGTGAGTACTTTGAATGTACTCACAAACCACCGAGGCAAGGTAACAAATAGAATGCATATTAGGCTGTGGAAAGATGGCTCTACACTATAGTTGTTTTTGAAAAGCCTATCATTGGCATCTCTATATCTTTGTTGAAAAATAGATTTTATAAAATATGCCTCCTTTTAGAAAGTCCGGATATCCCCATATCCTTGTTAAACAATATTGAAAACAGTTTTATAGTAAAACCCTTATTAAAACATCATCGACCATCTCTGGTCCAAACCAAACTCGTCTTATCTTCCTCTTTGACCAAGTCACATCCTCTTTATTTATCTCAACATATCCCTAGGGTACTCCTAGAAATCACCTTTCTAACCGTCGTTGACCGTGGACACGGCTATTCGAATAGATTAGACTCTACAGAGTTTGTGCACTTTACCCAAAAGAATCAATACATCCGCCGGGATACAACCACGGCCCGCTACACATGGTAGACGTGGGTTCGGATAATCAAACATAACTTTTCATTTGTCCATCCCTAGCAACAGCGGATTTTCCTTTTGGGTTGTTCTCCTCGGCAACGAGTATGTGGCACGATGGCCATAGTCCTTCCTTCCGTACCCGTGTATACCCAAGCTGCAGCCAGGCATATACCTTAAATTATGACTTACTCCCTTCCGTACAAAACATGGCATCTCGTCCGCGGGAGACCCAATTGTTGCACCGGTACCTTGTCCATTACAGTCCGGATTTCAGGGGATTTCTCCCCTTTAGCGAGTATGAGCAGCCCCAACTAAAGACCACAAAGTACGAGCTAAGCCCCAACGACTGGGTAGTGTGGTTGCACGGATAAATTGTTCTAGTAAAGGCGTAGAACATCCCTTCTCTTCTCTTGCTCAACTTTCTCATATTCGTCCTCATATCTTCTTAGTAAAACCTCCACTCAGAAACGATGCCTCTTTCCAAGGGTTTTATATTGAAAAATTTGTAGTAAGGTAAAACCCAAAATCGTTTTATCTTTGAAAATCCGTACTTTCCAAGATGGAAGATGCTAAGCATCTTAGCCTCGATCTAAAGGGTAAAATTGGGTGCCAACGAGGGTAAGTGTCCTAATGGACACTCCGTCATAAATTGGATGAGCCAATTTACTCACGCCCTTTTTGAAACAAACCATGCATTTAATCATGAGAATCATAAACGAGATATAAAACAATTGATAAAAAGGAGTAGGTTAATATAGGAGTTCAGGAATGGTGGCTTGCCTGTGACCAGAGAGATGTCCCATGACTTCTTTAGAATACCAGAAAATTATTAATAACAATAATAAGAATAACCTGATGCTTCCTCCTTCTCGTTGTCTCACAAACGCAACTATTGCTGTTATCGAGTATACATGCAAACAAGAAACACCACCATCAATACAATGCATACAAGCCTCAGACCATACAGCAAGCAATTTACAAAACAATTTTATAGAGCAGTAAGGATTGAGGATTTGGTTTGGGATGCAAAGGAAATGCTTGGGTTGAAAGTAGGGATTCCCTATTTAAAATTTAAGGTCCAAAACCACCTAGATAAAGGGTTTTGGAGCAAGGCCAATTTATGCATGATAACATTGTGTAAAAATGATACCATCAGATACGTATTGATAAAATGAATCCAAAAAAGTAGTTTCACTATTTTATTAATTTCCATTGATTATTAATGATTTTTATCATGGACAAGGCTCTAGTTTTAGGAAATAATTCACCAGACAATTTATGGAGCTCCAAAATTATTTCCTTGGGTGATTAGGTAGTATTTAGTGGACTGAATCAAGAGGTGTTAAAATCACCTCAAAATAATTTGTAGAATGGCCTTGAGAAATTCCCAAAGACAGTACTGGATAGGATTTGTCTTTTTCATATTATTTAATCTACAGAAGCTTTTCATGTGAATCCAAGGAAACATGTTAGGTATGTGGAGTAAATTTCTGTAGAAATTGGAATCACCATTTTTGGAATAATAGAGCTACTGTTTTGAATTTATTGGTGAATAAACAATACACATAACAGTTTAATTCACTAGAATTCAATAGAGGTTCATAAAATTATGAGCTAATGGTTTTTGAAATATGTTAGTATATAGGTGTACAGGGAGTTCTAATTAGGTCAAAACCTCATTTGGTTTGACCTAGAGAAATTTCTAAAGGCAGAAAAGGCCTGATTTTGTTATTTTTACTAGGGGTGAACTATGAAGCCAAGTAGGTGGGGCCAGTGGGACATGCAAGTTATGGTCAGTGCCTTTCAGTACCAATTAGATTTACTCCATTTGGCTTTACCAAAGTCTCTAAAAGCATTTGTTAGTGGAAGAATTACACTTGGCTATTTTATTTTGTAGGATTTATCTATGCAATATTTTGGGTAAGCAAGGGTATAGCATGATTGACAAAACATGTAGTCACTCAAATAAATTTGGATCTGGCGCATTTGAGTCATTTTTTTCATTTTTATTTGTATCCAAACTAAACAACATTTGAACTGATATGGAAGAATTAATAAAGGAAAAAGGGGGTGTTGGGCTAGATCTGAGGGGAGGCTGGGCCACAGCGGGCAGATCCGGCCCAGCTCGCAGGCGAAGTGCGCGGGCTGTCGCGGTTTCAAACCCGTGGGGCAGGGCCCACGTGTTGGCATCTCAGGGGCAGCGAAGGGGTATGGGGGAGTTGGGGATGTCTGATTAGAAGGGCATCGACGGCCATGGCTCGTCCTTGACCTCCGAGCAGCGGCGCAAGGGGAAACCCTAAGGTGGGACGAAGGCGCCTGGGGAGCTCACCTGAGGGCGCGGGAGGCGTTGGGGATGGTGCAGGGCGACGCGGTGCATGTCGGCGAGTCCGGGGATGGGCGACACGAGGAGGTTTGGCGTCGGGGATGCCCTCGCGCGACGGCGCCCGAGCCTAGCTTGCTGGAGGTTGATGGAGAGGCCACCTACAGGCGTTCCTGTACCAGAGAAGGGGTGGGTCAGATGCATAAAAGAGAGGGGAACTCGAGAGAGTGACATGCAGAGAGGGAGAGTGCGAGGGGGAGAGGCCTTTCTCGATTTTGTGAGGGAGGCTGAAGCTTCTTGCCCTTCTTCTCACGGGCAAGGCATGGCAAGGGGAGGGAGCTCTGGGGTGTGAGTGGGGGTTGTTGGGGGCAAATGAGGTAGGGGAGAAGGGGTGCCAGGGCTCCTGTCCTTATAAACTAGAGGGATAGGTCCATGGTGGACTTAGTGTAGGTGGAGCTTGGGAGGGGGTGCTGGCTAGGCATTGGGCAGTAGGGGTGGTGCTGGGGTCCAGGTGCTAGACAAGAGGGGGAGGGAGGAGTTGTTGTAATAATGAATGAGATATTTTTCATCAAGGGGCATTTTCCTTCTCTCCCTTTTTCAAGCACTAGAGACTTGCACAAGAAGGGGGAGGGCTACAGTGCCCATGACCAGAGGGGAGGTGGGGTGCTGTGCAAATTGCTTGACCCTGTTTGGTGTTGGTTTGGAGAATTTCTGTTGTTTTGCAAACTAGAGGTTGCAAATTGGCAAAAGGAAAGGTTATGAAAGAAGTCTCAAAACTTGTCCTTGGAAAGATGGGGAAATGCTTCTGGTAGATAGAAGAGGTCAAATCATATCTTCAAGGTTTATTTTGGGTTTTTCTAATGATTATAAGTCCACTTAAAACCATTTATTCAAAAAGGGCAGAAGTAGATTCTAGAAGCTCATTTGATATTTTTACATTTTACAAGATGGGTTTCTGATGTGAGATGGTTCTAAATACCATAACACACAATGGAGAATTTTATTGGAATTTATTGAGGTGGGAAAGTATTTTTAGGGAATTATTTCTTGTTTCTGCCATTTAAGAAAAAGGGAAAAAGAAATAATAAAGAATCTCAAAAATATTTCTGTTTGAGTTGGGAAGATGGGACATGATATATAGGCACCATATGTGTCTTGAGTTGGCCATGTGATTTGGAGAAAAACAAACTTGCCTTTATAGACAGAGATTTTAGGGTTTTGCTAGAAAAAGAATTTAAATAGTTTTAAGCTCCAAATAATTATGGGAATTATTTGGGGATTTATTATATCCAAGGTAGATGAGGAAACTTGAGTTATACATCATTTTCAACTTGGGTTGTTAAAGGAATATGGTGAGAAGGGAAGAAAACTATATTTGGGAGAATCTAGGGTTTAGTTATTTTGATGCCACTTAAACATGGTTGTAATTGTGAGATCAGAGCTCACCTTGGTGAAAGAGGTATATGGATAGATATACAAGGTTATATAGATGATCATGGAAGCAAGATTTGGGCTTGGCTGGATTTGAGGTGCTCTAGAAGAGATGGCAAACTTTGTTGAAAATAAGGCTGCCATAACAGATACATCATGAAGCCTCCTAAACCATGTGGGTTTAAGAAACACAAGGCTCCAATGGAAACAAGTGAAGTGGCGATTGATAGGCCATGATTAGTAGATCATAATCATGAAAAGAGTTTGTCAAGGGGAGGTAGCATATAGATGTGAGCTTCTGCCAAAGTAGGCAAGATGATAAGATTTGCAGAAAAGATTACTACCTTGACTACAAAACCATCAGGGATGAGTGGGAACTAGAATGGCTTAACCAAATACAAGAGTGGGCCTTGTCATTATTAAAGATGTAATATAAGACGGTTCAAGTATATTCTCAATAATGCACATAGGTTGGAAAAGGTAGAGCTCCAAAGATTGAATCTAGATAAGAAATCCATACTTAGCCATTTTGGCAGAATTAGGGTTTTAGACTAGATTACAAGTAGGAAACAAATTGAGAAAGTGGCAATGGTTTATCCTTCCCATAAAGTGGTTAATGTTGAGGTATAGATTTAATGGAGGGGATCCATGCTTGGACTGGGTCTTCACTGAGTAGGGGGCTATCAAAAGGGATTATCCCTGGATTGATCTGATTAGGAGATGAGATGGCAACTTTGGTGGCTTAGGGTAGATCCAGGTTTGGGATGCTTGGTCTGAGATTGATGATTACAAACATAGATTGGGTCCTAAGGGATGAGCTACTATATTATATCACTCTAGTACCTAAGAAAACAAGGAAATCAGCAGATCAAGGAAATTCATCAGACAACAGATCCATGCAATTCATCTTATCAAACTTATCCAACTACTACTAGGGTTACCATCAAGCCTAGCTTGGGCAAGGATGGGTATTTTGAAATGGGTTGTGCTTTGAAGTAAGATAAGGACTATCTTGGTATCTTTACCAATATTGGAATGAAAGGTTTTAATAAGGGTTTTGGAAAAACCTAGGGATAAGAGTAGCTGGGAGTTCTGTCTTGAAAACATAAGGAGATTTTATATAGGTCTCCATAGTTTGGTTAATAGAAACTAGTAAAGTATTTTGTTGTGTCCAAGTCATCTCGGCTCGGGTTTTGGAAGGCCAGAACATTTGAGGATATAAGGATGAGCCAAGACATCTCTTTTGTAAAATAGCATTTTGTAAACAAGTGTTGAGAAAAGAAGTATACTACCTAGTACACAATCATTTGTATGAACACAAGCAAACAGGTAATTAAACATTGCAACACATAACAAGAAAAAGTTTTTGTTCCCCCTGATTTTTGCCTTTTTGGACTTCAAATTAGGGTTGCTAAAATTGGGATGTTATAAACAAGGACAATGGCATGGAGATGGCCACCATCTCTCATGTCTGACAGCAGCAGAGAGGGAGATGAACGGGAGTAAGATAAATAGTATAACAGCGTGTTCTCCTTCTCTCGAAGGGTACTGGTCCGGGGAACAAGAGAGCTGAAGGGAGGGAGGCTAGCGGGATGGTACTGCTCTGGGCCAAAAAGGTGGGAATGGAGAAGTATAGGAACCCAAAAGAGCTTGCTTGGACTTGTACATTGGTTGAATACAAGCAAACAAGCCAAACTCAAAACAAAAGAATTCAACTAAGGTGAAAACATGGAGGTATGCATGAAGATAGTTTTGAAAACAACTAAGCTTTCCAAAGGCATATGTATTATGCAAACATCCCCAATAAGTTTAAAATCACAAAAGAATTATTGAACTCCTATTACTTTACATGGTTGATTAGTTGATGGGATTGTTTGAATGAAGGTGGCCTAATAGTGTATTTTCCACTAGTGATTCATGCAATCAGCATAGATTCAAATAAGCCCATGGTTCAACCAGACCATCTAAAGAAGGAGAAAAGATTGCACTCTTCATAGCATGCCAAGGTGAACATGTATGAAAGCATTAGACAAAAGAATGGATCCATTCCCAAATAATTATGAGCTAGAGACAAAATACCAAAAGAGAAAGCATTTTCTCATAATACAAAGGGATGGTAGAATTATGGATGGAAACAAAAGGAAGTTAGCAAGGATAGGTGGTGGAGTTGAAAGAGATATGCCCACGAAATCAATTTGGGCATCAAGCAATTTATCAAGAAGCAAACACAATATATCAAGAGGCAAATACAAGTAATACAATATATAATGCATATGGGATAAGAACCAAATAAGGGATTATATATGATGCTCAAATGCAAGGTGGAATAGTGACATGAGCATGATACAATGAGGATGCAATAAATGACAAGCATAAGGTAGTGTTAATTGGTATTTCTCACTGTTCAAAAAATAGGCTGAATCAGCGGTTAATAGGCCTATTAATCGCTACTAGGGACCTGACCGTGTCGATTACTACTAATCGTTTGTGTTAATCGTTTAACCCGATTAATAGCTCTGACACTCCGATTACTAGGTATGTTTCTGATTAACTACTACACTTGGTCAAAAAAGTTGCAAGATTATCAACACATATCGCCCATCCATCCGCTAGCCCGCCCCAATGAAGTAGGTTTTTCGAAGCTCCCGCTCGATCCTTGCCTTCAGGAGCTCGATTTCTGCCATCACCAGCCAGTTCCTTATCGTTGTTGACCAGGTCCTCGTAGTTGCCGATCAGACCTCAGATACAAGAGCTCGAGCTCCTTGAGGATCTCATTCGGGAGCTCGAGGCTTCCTTTAATAGGGTAGGTGGTTGAGGTGCAAGAGGAGTCATATGTGTTTTAGGGGCTAATTTTTGTAGGTTGCACCGATTAATAGCCGACCGATTAAATCGGTTAATCGTCCGAATTTCGATTAGTCGCTATTCCCAAGAGAACCGAGCAGTTAACGATTACCGATTTCCTTACCATTGGTATTTCTTATATAGCATTCCAATGTTAGACAATTGGGATGCTACATTTTTCTTCATGTTTTCTTTCCAATATAATTTAAACGGTGATGTCACTTCTTATGTGATCTTTCAGTCATTTGTCTTATGACATTTTTTACGTTTAGTTTTATGGATGTGATTTCTCCAACCAGACTTGTAAATCATCCATCTTATATGGAATACGGTAATTATTTGAATAACCTTTTGTTCTCATAATACCTGATGAAAATAACAATTATCAAAACAAATATTCAAGGAAAGCTTTAATGTTTAACGAGCAACACAACAATATTATGTTTGTTTTCGATGAACATCATCACATATTCACTTGCTGGTTACTGAGGCCATTGTAGTTCATGAATTGTGTTGTCATGTACGACACTTCACACAAACCAATTTAGTATCCAATACCCAAGAACCACATTATTTAACAAGCAAAGAATACAACCATAACATGTATATCATCTATATATTTAAGCTGGACAGTTGCAGACTTTTATATTTCCGCCAAATATTTCAAAAATGCTCTATTAGCATTTCCTTTCCCTTTTAAAAGAATCTATCAACATCAACAGTGGTGCCATACACATGACACATAGTCCAAAGCATGTAAAATTAAATACTAATACCTTTGGACCTGCACTTTGAAGTAGATCGCCATCATCAAATGTTTGGCATTCTTTAAAAATCCATTCTTTAGTAATATTTTAGTGAAGTAAACATTTTACCTACATCTTATATTCATCCTTATGATGACAACTTTCATGACAAAGCTACTATAGCTTATAAAGGTGAATTGCGAGTATAATGTTTCTCTCCAAAACCTTTTGGAAGATTAAGACGACCAGCATCTCCAACCTTCGCAAATTCTCATCAAATATGAGAACATACATTTTGCCATATCATGTTGCAACCAAATACATTGTTTCAGATATCACAACATATTCCACACATAATGGTTTATGAAACAATTCTTTCAGCTCCTAGATAACCTTGATAGGAAAACAATCTTTGAGTATCAAGAATCGTGGAGGCAAACATGATACTTAGATACTAACAATGGAATTTTTAATCTTGATTTGAAAACGATCTTTGAGTATCAAGAATCATGGAGGCAAACAATGGAATTCTTTCAACTTTTAATCATATTACTTTTGAACTCCCTCTCAAAACAACATCCCCCGTGTTGTTTTGGTGATTACACGAACAAAATCCACTACACCAAGTCCGATCATCATGAGATATGATGTAGCTTCAAAGGCGAACAATCAACATGTTCATCAAGTCTAAATCCATATGGCTCATGCTTTACCTTTCGGTATTTCGTGTTCCGAGACCATGTCTGTACATGCTAGGTTCGTCAAAGTTAAACTTAGTATCCACATGGCTTGCACCTGTTGTATGCACACGTAGAATCTATCACACCCGATCGTCACGTGATGCTTCGAAACAATGAATCTTAAAAACGATGCCTACTAAATACGGACACTTTATTACTTGATATTTAGTGAGAGGAATCATCTTATAATGCTACCATCGTGATCTAAGCAATAAAAGATGCATAAAAAGGATTAACATCATACACAATTCATAATATGTGATATGATATGGCCTTTCTTCTTGTGCCTTTGATCTTCATCTCCAAAGAACGAACATGATCTCCATCATCACCAGCGTGGCGTCAAGGTCAATGGCGCTGCTTCATGGTTTTCCTATACCAACAACAACTATTACAAATATTTGATGAATAGACACGCAGGTCTTAACAAAATTTAAATACAACCATAAGGATCCTACTGGTTGCTAACTTACAATAAGGATAATTCCATACATCATATATAATCACAATCACATCATGTACATATCACATCACATCACAACACAAGCCCTGCAAAAACAAGTTAGACGCCCCTAATTTTCTTTGCATATTTTACGTGGCCGGGGCTTTTGAATAATAACCGTTCTAACTTATAAACCACAACGTTGATACAAGTATAGTCAGGTGCCCGTTGTAAATTGAATCTTCACTATGGTGGGAGAGACAGACACCCGCAAAGCCACTTGTGCAATGCAAGTTGCACGTTGAGCGTGGAGCAAGTCTCATGTACCATGACATGTAAGGTTAGCTCGGGCCTCTTCCTCCCACCATCACGCAAGATGCAAAGTACACAAAAAGAAAACGACAACAAAAACATCAACTCCCACAAAACCATTGTTTTCTACTCGTGCAACAGATCTACGGATAGACACGACTCTGATTTGTTGGGTTCGCAGAATGGAAAACAAAAAATTTCTTTCGTGGGAACAAACAAAACCAAGATCTATTCTACAAGATCGGTGCAACGAGATTGTAGAGAACTTACCCTTGAAGATCCCAGGTGATTAACGAGATACGAATCTCGTGGTTGATGTAGTCGATCACTTGCCGATCTCAAGATCACGTAGACGATACTTTCGGCGCCATGTTCCAGCAGCGCTTCCGCAGTCGGTCACACGTACGATAGTCGATGAAGACCTTCCTCTCCCTTGTTCCAGCAGGGCAGCTAAGGTTGTAGATCTCCTCAAAATCCCAACAACATGATAGTGTGGTGGTGGTGGTGGAGGAAAAGATATTATTCCAGGGATTCGCCTAACCCGGAGCAGTGTATGGAGGAGAGAGGGGAGGCGCCGGCGACTAGGGTTTAGGGTGAGCGTCTATGGGGTGCCCTCACCCCTCCTTATATGGGTGGGGTTCTGTGGCCAGGGTTCCCACCCCTAGTTGAGTCCTTCCCAACTCTTCTAGGCCAGCGGAAAAGAAGGGGAGAGGGAGAACTTGTCCCGCAAGGTTTCCCTTTCTTTCCCTAACTAGGATTTGACTTTTCAAACTAGAGTTTGTTTCTATCTTCCTACTCCCTAGCCGAGTTATCATATGGTATGATGCACCCAGCCCATCATGGTATGGTGCATTCCAAGTACCCCCTCCCGGGGTGGTGGACCTTCTAGAATATTCCAGAAGCTTCTGGTCAAAACACCGAAAACATTTCCGAACCACGGAAATTGACTTTCCTTATATGAATCTTATTCTCTGGACCATTCTGGATCTCCTCGTGATGTTTTGGATCCAATCCAAGACTCTGAACAACATTCGGTCTCCAACTAACATTCCATATATACACAAACAACATCGAATCCTTAAGTGTATCTCCCTATAGTTCGTGAACTATGCAGACATGTTCGACAAACCTCTCCGATCAATAACAAATAGTGGTATCTAGAAATCCATAATGGCTCCCACATATTTCTACGATGACTTCGTGATCGAGTGAACCATTTACATACAATACGGATTCCCTTTGTAGAGCGATACTTCACTTATCGGAGGTTTGATCGTCGGTATCTCTATACCTAGTTCAACCTCATTACCGATAAGTACTCTTTACTCGTTCCATGATATGACATCCCTTGTGCCCTAGTCACATGCTTGCAAGCCAATTGGATGAAATTACACCAAGAGTGCCAGAGTATATCTATCCATCATATGGATGGAGAAATCCCACTCTTGATCCATGTGCTTCAACACATACTTTCATAATACCTAATGCCACCTTTATAACCACCTAGTTACGAAGTGGTGTTTGATGTCATCAAAGCATCCATCCAGTGATGGCGATTAACATGATCTTATGGTCGAATGATTAGGTTACTATTATTTGAAAGCTTGTAGCAAACGAACTCTAAATGACTTGATCTTATGCTATGCTAACTAGAGGAGTATGTCAATCACATCATTCTCCTAATTATATGATCTTGTTATTAATAACGTCCAATGTTCATGATCAAGAAACCATGATCATCTATTAATTAACAACCTAGTTTAACAAGAGTCTTACTAGGGACTCTTTCATGTTTATAAAACACACAAGTATTAATGGTTCCTATTAATACAATTATAGCATGGGATGTAAATATTTATCATAAACACAAAGATATATTATTACCTCTTTGGCATATCTCCAACAGGTATTGACCTAACTCCAACTCTCACAAATCACAAACCCTAATACCTTTCAATACCTAGAATATCAGATTTTATTAAGTGCTGGTTGATTTTTTGTGAATTCAACTATTCTGTCCATAGTTAATTCATAACTAAAATCACCTTAGTAGTTCTAGAAACCCAAAAAGGGTGATTCCAATTTCTACAAAGAGTTAGTTCAAATACCTAACATGTTTCTTTGGAATCACATCCAAATCTCCTGTAGATTAATTCGTGTTAAAATAAAAAATATCATCCAGAAGTAAATTTGTGAATTTTCTGAGGTCATTCTGTTAAATATTTTGAAGTGATTCCAACTCTCAGTGAATAACTCCAAAAAATACTACCTATCTATCCAAGAAAATAATTTTTGGAACTATATAACTTTTCTGGTGAATTGTCCCTTAAAATTAGAGTTTTATTCAGTAGAAACTACATAGTAAATCAAGGGACATTGATAAAATAGTGAAACCACGTTTGTTGGTTTCATTTTATCAATATATATTTGATGATATCATACTTTCTTGTCGATATCATACAGAGCCTGACCATTGCTCTAAAACCCCTTAATCAAGTAGATTTGACCCTTAAATCCCATGAATTTGTTCCCTAATCCTTCCAAGACATTCACCAATCACATCAAACCAATCTTCCAGCACCCTACTATTTTATATCATGTGATTATCTCTTTTTGCTTACTGTATGGTATCAATGTTTGTATTCCTTGTTTGATGATGGGTTTGCTTGTATGCATATTTGCTCGATGACGTCGATAGTTGCGATTGTGTGACGCTAAGAAGAAGGAAGCCTTGGATCTTTATTATTATTGGATATGATTGGTATTCTGGTTTATCAAGAATTCAAATTATATCTCGTTGTTCATAGTCAAGACACCTTCTTGCTCATAAGCCTTGTCCACACTATTTTACTTATGCATGTTTTACCTACTATTTATGAAACTGCATTATTTTATTTTATAATGTTTTAAATTTGGTAGTGGCTTGGCCCCTCCAGGCAACACCATTTGTACTACTAAGTCCCACCCCTAGCCGACACCTACTTGTCCCTAGCATGGTAGATGGTGTATAACACCATACCCCTTTGAAGACCTCGTTTTAGCCAAAGCAAAACTAAAGGATGGGATAACCCCAGAAAAGTTTTATGAAAATGTTTTATGGCAAAACCTTGGTGAGGTTTGACCTACCAAAAGAATTTCGAGAAATGAAAAGGGTTTTTGATTTACAAAAGACTGGACGAAAGATGGAGGAAAAAGGTTTACGAAATCGCACCCGGTTCTTTGCAGTTTTGCTAGAACAACTAACCTGTGCAACCACATTACTCTAGAATGGGATAGACCTGGATCTGAATTTTGCTACTCTGGTGTGGGAATTCTCACAACTACTTATAAGGGATCATCTCCCTCTAATTCTAGACTTAACAAAAAGGGTCAACCGCGAGACAGTCACCTAGAGGAATCAAGATCACCCATGCGAGTGAACGGGCGATACTATGAGCCTCTCATTGAAAGTGTTGGCTCTGGAGGAGTTGGGATGCACTGCGGTTGTTACATGGATCCAGACGTCCCGGTGTTGAGAGAAACAACTCATAGGGTAGGGCCTATGCTAGACTGGCATTCGGAGAATTTTGATCGGTTACTCGACCCACGACCAGTGTAGATCACGAAAGGGTACCCGTTTGGTGTGGGTAAAGTGTATAACCTCTATAGATTGTAAATTTATTCAAAAGTCGTATCCACGTTCATGGACAGTTGGGAAGGTTTCTGTAGAGCAGTGTTGGTTTTGTTTTCAAAAAGGATTTCAAAAAAGAGAATGTTTTTAAAACCCTGGTGGTCTAAAGGACACCGGGGAAGGTGAGGAGATCTGAAGAATCATGGAGGGTGGAAGTTTTGGTTGGTTGAGGGCCATGAGGTGAAATAGGGTGACCCAATCCTGTTATTTTCCAAAAAAAATCGAAATGGTTTCCAAAATGTTTTGCAAAAGTTTTCAACAAAACCTTGTAGATGCTACATCTACAAGAGAAACTATTTGAAAAAAGAACCTCTCATGGAGCCCTCCTACTACCACAGCCATATTGCATATCCTTCTATTATTAGTAACGCAAGGTGGTTTGCGAGTACATTCAAAGTACTCATGAGCTTTGTCCCTGGCTATTTACTTGGCCAGATTTCCAGAAGTACGAGGAATGATGGAGACGTCGACATCTATGCGAGCTAGGTCGTCTTCCCAGTTAGTCGCCTATAGGTTAAGGCATAACAAGGGCTCTGCGTTCAACGATGATCCGCTATTGTTCTTTATATGCCATAAAGGCAATTATCACTAATAGGAAAAGGCCCATCAGTGGCGCACCATTTTGGGACTTCTGTGCCGCATATGGGATACGCCACTATTATCTTGCCACTAAAGTGCAGTTCTGTGGCGCATATTGAAATGCGCCACAGAAGTCTGAAAAACTTCTGTGGCGCATATTGCCAAAATGCGCCACAGAAGTCTTGAACCAGATATCAAACTTTTGTGGCGCATTTGGCCAATATGCGCCACAGAACTTTTTTTCAAATTTCAAAAAAATCCCCGGCCAGATCTGGCCGGAGGTGGTGCTCGCCGGAGTTGGGGGTCGCCGATGGAGGAGAGAAGGAGGTCGCTGGTGGAGGAGGTGGAGGTCGCCGGTGGAGGATAGGAGGAGGCCACCGGAGGAGGAGGCCGCCGGAGGAGGAGGAGGAGGAGAAGGAGAAGGTCGCCGGAGGAGTAGCTCGCGGGGGTGGAGGAGGAGGGAGGTGGGAGGAGGAGGAGGAGGAGCTCACCGGGGTGGAGGAGGGAAGAGCTCACCAGAGTGGAGGAGGGAGGAGCTCACCGGGGTGGTGGTGGAGGAGGAGGAGGAGAAGATCACCGATCTGGAGGAGGAGGAGGAGGATCTCACCGGGATGGAGGAGGAGGAGGAGAAGGTGAGGAGAATGAGAGAAGAAGGTGAGGAGGGGAAGGGTGGAGGAGTGGATGAGTATAAGAGAGGGAGAAGGGCGGCATTCAAATTTCGAATTTTGGCCAAGACTTCTGTGACGCATATGGAAGAAATGGGGGACAGAAGTTTGTCCTCCTTTTTTATTTTTTTGCAGGAAAAAACGATCTTTTGGCCATAACTTTTTACTATTTTCGAATTTTGAAAATCTAAATAATCGCTAAATGACATAAAGTCGCTGCGAGCGGATGTGAAATCTCGTTCTCGTTATTTTGGTATATTATACGTATTTTTCTGACATCATATGCAAAAGTTACGACCGTTTTACCGTGGCATAAATTTTTTTGCATAAAAAGTTGAAATGCATGTTTAATTTTCCTACAAACTAGACCATATTACCTATCACTATATGAAAGGATTTTATTTTTCAAAGTGTTTTTCATTTTCTATTATTTTTTGCAAGGCTAAAAAGGCGATCCGGGGGGGGGGGGGGTGGGGGGTAGAATCTGTTTTCCTACTCCAACTTCTGTGGCGCATATGGTCATATGCGCCACAGAATGTTGGTCATAGTACAGTCAATGAGATTCTGTGGTAGGGTCCACCCGAGCTTTCTGTGGCACATATGTCCATAAGTTCCTATATGCGCCATAGAAGTGTGAAGACTTCTGTGGCGCATTTGATGAAATGCGCCACTGGACAACTTTTGTGGCGCATGGTAAGAACCATGCGCCACAGAAGGTCTGTCTATCTGTAGCTAGTTTCCTAGTAGTATATGTAAGTCTTCTACTTCCTTAAATTATGGATGTCACAATGGTACTTGTCGGTTATGCTCACGGCTCACTGATCATGGGAACATGAATTGCAGGCATAACGGGGATTTCTTGGACCAAAAATCTAGGGTCCCATAGAGACAACCGTTGGCCATCACCGCCTTCCCGTTAGCGAGAGATGCGCGATTCTACTGTCCGGTAGTGGCAATTTCTTCGGCGAGAAGGTCTTCGCAGCCGCGCGGTGGCGGCGTGGCCGCGGGGGGCGATACAATCTGGCAGTTGTTGTCCACCGGTGGGGTCACCTGGTAGGGCAAGGGGGCCACGTTGTGGCACTGGGCCGGCCGCGAGCCCCTAGCCCCCGGTGCCTCGTCCTCCCCCTGAGCCCCATTCTATCGCGGGGAGAGCATGGCGATGGCGAGGAGCTCGGCGATCCGGTTACACCACCTCTCCTTGCCTGGTTCAGCCGGTGGGTGATCCAGGATCTCCTGCACCATGCGTTTGGCGGCCTCGGGCGTGATACGCTCGTCATGGCCGCACGACGACACGGTGCGGGCGAGCGAGGTGGCGCCGCACGAGGAGGATGAGGATTCTCGCGACATGCGGTAGGTAGAGGCCCCAGCGTCCTTCGATCACAGGTCCTGCTCAGAGGGGGCGCGTTACGGATTCGGCTCGGTCTGGTCCTTGTTCGCCGCGAGATGGAGTGCACGCTTGGCGCGGGTCACGACATGAGTGAACATGCGGCCGAGGTTGGTGAAGGTCTTGAAAGCGTGCCTCAACCCCCACCTGGCGCGCCAAATGTCGGATATTTTTTCGGTGAAGGAACTAGGGTCCAACGATCCCTTGGTTCGAGAGGGGGCTGAACAAGTGTAGCATCCTAGGAAAAACCTGAACTAGAAAATTGCTTGTTATTTTATTTTTCCAATCCTCATGACATCATCTTGCATCATCATGTCCATCATGCCTCATTGTGCGGAATATATAATTATATAGTTACGTTTAAATTGTTACACGTGTATTTGGTTCATGATATGTATATGTTATCTTGCCATTGCTTTCTCTCTATTTTAACCTTCCTCTATTCTATCTCTAGTTTGTGCCATTTAGTGTGGAACCATAATGTCCAAAATTCTATAACTTGTGTCTTGCTATTTCTTTCTTGACAAATGACTAAATTGAGTTGGGGCATCGTCTTTTGAATCCTACCCCTCTCACTATCTTTCATTCTAATGTCTATACGATCCTCTTGCTAATACTACCACATATAGGATAAATGGGTTTTTTATTTGAATTGTGGTTTAACTCATATGCATATATTTCTATCTGGATCATCCCAACATTGTCCACATGATCTTATTTCCAATTCTAAAACATATGTATCAACTGGATTCCATTTATTTTTGTATTGTGCTTTAAATCATATCCATTGGGAGAATAAGTGTATCCATCTCTATTCTATATGTATATGTGATCTTATTCCTGTATATTTTATTCTTGCGGATCCTCTAATTCTTTTGCCTTGGATATTCTCTAAATATTCTACCTTTATTCGAATTTTATTTTGATATTTTGTTGGATCATCCTATTTGATCTTTTGCACACGTGTATTATCCTTTTCCTGGTTTCCTAAATCCTTATTCCTAAACACTATTAATTTTTCCTCTATTTTTTCCTCTAGATAATCTTCCATATCAACCGAAACAGCCTGATACATCCCCTCCTAGCTAAAACCTCTCCTGGTGTAAACCAACCTCATCCCATGTGTTCCAGCCATCAGCAGTGGACACACCTCCTCTCACTGTTTCTCTTCCTATGCCTCTCCATCACATGCCGAGTTACGCACATGTTGTGCGCGTGAGCACCTACCAGGCTACCTTTTTCTTCCCTATAAAAAAGCAAGCCCTGGCATCCTTCTCTGCCATCCTGAACCACCCTCTCTTCTCCACATTCAGATCTCCATCCCGTCTTCTTATTCTTTCTCTACAAGCCACCAAAGCCAAGCATAGGCTACCTCGCAAAGTAGCTCGAAGGAGGACAAGGCCAGCGCACACCCACGTCCATCTCCGTCCCTGCACACCCGTTCCTGTCATCTTCCTCCCTAAAGCGCCTCCTTTGTCCTCAAGCTCCACTCACTCGGCCAACAACGTCCTGGTGAGCTCACTTCTCCCCTAGACCTTCCCCTCTCTCACTTGGTTGCACGCATCCTATCTTCGCCACGCACATGTCCTAGACGCCACAGTTTGTCGCCGGTCATCGTCGTCATTGTTGTCGAAATCTCCCAACACGTACCCTAGCCTATCCACGACGACGCTAACCTCTTACGCCTCACCACGGACGTAGACCACCTCCAGGTGAGCGTGTCCATCCATCGGTTGTCGCTGCACTATCGCACGTGCAGCATCATGCTATAGAACCCTTGTTCCCGACGTTCTCCAGGCCTCCTCAACTCTCCTCCTATGCATCTCTTTATGACCACATCATCTAGGTACCTCCACCTGGCTGTAGCTTCAAACTTCTCGCGAATCGGAGGTCAGAGCATCCCGCAATCGTCATCGGAAGTCTGTCGTTTTTCAAGGTCGTAAATTCAAAAAAACATACAAAGTTTTTAGTTAACACTCAACACACACACGTTTGTTTTTCCCCTTTGTTCTTCGCATTTTCCCCGCAGTTCCAGTGCATCTACAAAGTACTTCCTAATGTAGTTTTTATCTTGGCACATCCACCTACACCCAGAATCAAACAGACAAAAATCCATCAACAGAAAGTTTGGGTAATCTTTCAGATTTTTCTATCCAAATATTCAGTTTAGCTGTGTTGTTTTGGCCTCTGTTCTCAACATTATGTATTCCTCTCCAGTGTACCTACGACAACCTTATTTACATGGATCCCATCCCTCACCTATACGCCGGAGCAAACCACGCACGAAACCGATCTAAGATGCGCTCGAAATCGTGCAGGAATGATTGGTTGACCTAACAGTTTTCACGCAACCAAACTACAGTTCATCCTAGTATTTTTGCGTGAATTCTCTTGGTTGGTTCTATCTAATATTTTCAGGAGGTGGTCCTACGCCTAGCAATCTTCTTTAGGGCCTCTGGTCTTCTCAGTATCTATCATAAACCTTCTATTTTCTCTAACTCCTGAACTCTAGAAAAGTATTTTATGTGGCACAAATCACATCTTTAAAATGGTAATCAAAATAATGTTTTACATATGTTTTCTAATCAGGAAAATGTCAGGGTTAAAAATATGACATCCGAAATTAATTTTGGATAATTCAAATTTCGAAATTGTTTTAATTGCAATAAATGACTTTTTCTTAATAAATACATAACTTTGAACCGTAATTCCGAATTTGACAAATAATATATCTAAATAGATCAGTGCGACGAGAACTTTGCAACTATTCTTTTCATACTTGCAATTGCATCATGCATCATGGGGAACTTGTAAAATCAAAAAAAAATATTCATGAAAAACATGACCAATAAAATTAGAAAATAATTATTTCTTGCTAATAATGCCTAACTAATGTTGCATCATCAATATGCTAAAAAAATGGCGCCTTCTTCACATGTTTCGCATCATTAACTTGCCATGTCATGCATCTTATCATGAACATCCCGGTTCTTCCGCATTAGTTGTAATTGTTGCACCGGTTGTTCCTTTTAGTGTTTTGCTTCTTCTCGAATAGGACGATGAGATGTGGTGAGATTCGACAAGTTCTTCGTATATGAATATTCAGCAATATTTTTAGGCGAGCATTCTCCCTCTTTCTACCTATTTTACATTTATAGTCATTACTTCGTCCAGTTGATCTACTGCTATCTGTGTTGTGATTCTTTAGATTTCGTACCCCTTTATATATCTCATGCAGCCTTTATATTGCCTTGGACACCTCCTATTGCCATTTGTTTGAATAGACAGTTGGCCTTGCGAGTCGTAGTCGCTTTCTCAGGTGATGCTTTGTGTCGTCGATGTTCCACTAGTGTTGGGGTTTGGCATATTCATAAAGGTGGAGATGTTCGTGGTTTATTTTACAACTGGTCAATTAAATGTTAAAATGGATATAATTAATGAAGAGGCACCGGTGGGTAATAGTTAATATTTGATTGTTAACCGTCCACTTATGTCCACCTAGGAACCGAGTTCTTGACACCTGTTCCGAGACTGAGCGCGCTAACCACATGTGGGGTGTATGAACACCCCTATTGGCTTAGTACTTGATTCCAAAGTACTATTTTGGGGGGCCACAAACTAGTTTAAAGTTTTTATGCCAAGTTATTCCCATGTATGCCATGTTATGCCATGTTTATTTCATGTTGCTCGATGAGCATTTATTACTGTTGCGTAGGCACGACACTCTGTCATGGGAATATATTGTCCGTACGAGGAGGATTAGCTATACCTCGTACGGGTAGCTCTTTTGGGTGGCCCCCATATACTTTCTTTGGGTCTGGAAAAGCGTCGTGCCCGAGGCCCTGCCGACATACCAATGGGTGTATGTTAACTAATATGGCAAAAAGGGTCGTAGTGCTTGTGGAACCCTTGATGCATCCCTACAAGGTTAAATCTTTTCAAAAAGCCGTGTCCGCGGTTATGGACGACTTGGAGCACACTTTCTCGATCATACACAACTACAACTAAAGTTTACTGTTATAATTGGACTTGTATCTGATATGACTACTAAGTTGGATAAGCATCATAGAAAGAATCAATAAAACTGTCAACCGTGTGAGTTTCCTCGGCAGGACTTCCTTGTTTGGTCTCGAGGGGGAAATATAAGGATGGGTATGATTAGTGTTAGTATCAAGTTGGATATGAATAGGCCTTTCTTATCCCTCTCTGTTAGTCGACAGTTGTATCGAGTCTCAATAGGTTGTTTAGTGCTTGTTGTGCTGCCTCTTCAGTCCAGCATACCTATATAGGGGAGGATCGCCGAATTCTAAGTCTTGTCATGTACTGGCCTCATTACCGAGTGCTCTCTTTTTCCTTTGCTCTTTGCCGGCACCGCTTTTGTTTTAGCAGGTTTGATATTGACGCCGTTAGCAGAGTTACCCTTCCAGCTTGGCCTGGACAGGGTTATGGACGTCATTGGTTTTCTTCAGGGCTCTTAGCTCAATTTGCATCTTGTCCGTACTCCAACGTTGTATCATTTTCAAGAAGATTTGGATCTTTGTACTCTATATCTGTATTCTTGACTTATTGAGTCGTTGTTGTATATATATGTTTTGTGGGTTCCATCGTGAATGTCTAATGGTATTACTTCGTTTTCCACCCACATAAAAGTGTCTAGTGGGCATCTTTGAATTGTTTGTTTGCGGGTTTGGCGGGAATCGCTAAAACTTGCATAGGGCCGATTGGAGGGTGTTACAACGTGATATTAGAGCTCAGCAGTTAGGATACCCCACTCGTCTATCTTGTAGGATAACCTATCTAATAGACGTTGTAGAGTGTCCAAAACTATTTTTCAAAATCGGTTGGATAGATCTAACTAAGTCTGCTTTTATTTCTTACCTCTATGCTATTCTTATCTTACCTTGGCGTGTTTGAATATGCACTCTTATCTTTTCTTCAAGTCCAGGATTTCTCGTGGTTGGGTTTTTGTCGTACCTTTAGGGTTTCGTTTTCTTCCTCTTGTAACGGTGCTTCAACATCCGGTCGTCATGCTATCTAAGGAATTTTTCTCTGTTCTACCTTTCAATGGACCAAAAATTAACTAAATTTTTTCTTTATATCTCATGGTGTTTTCTGACGTGACGACATCATCTACGCCAGATCCAATGAAGATCCTATAGCACTCCTTTGTTTCTGAACATCACTTGTCGAGATCTTCAGTCTAAATTCTGAGAATGGGTCGCACGCTTTTCTACTAAATGTTTGGAGTAATAATTTGGGTGCGTGATGGATTGGCCCCCATGCTGACTACTCATTCTATTCGCTCTTGTATATTGAAGTGGATTATGCTGTAATTTTTCTCTCTTTTTACCGGAGTTAGAGGTGGCCTTATTTTTTGATACCTTTACCTTCGTCCTTTGTTTATCCGTTGTGTTCCCTCAATGAACGTGAACAACGACCCCTTGTTGGTGGTGTCGCTGATTTCAAGACGGAGCAAGAGTATTTGTTAGTGATGTTGCTAGGATCTACATGAAACAAGAAGATTCAGATTGTCGGCCTTCTTCCCCATACCATGAGGCGGATCTCGAAGGCGAGAAACATTGTTAGTGGTGTCGAATTATAGCATCCCAGGAAAAACCCCAGCTAGAAAAATGCTTTTTTTCTGCATCCTCATGACATCATATTGCATCATCATGTTCATCATTCCTCATTGCATGGAATATATAATTATATCATTACGTTTAAATTGTTAGACGTGTATTTGGTTCTTGATATATATTTGAGCTTGCCATTGCTTTCTCTCTATTTTAATCTTCCTCTATTCTATCTTTAGTTGGTGCCATTTAGTGTGGAACCATAACGTCCAAAATTATATTACTTATGTCTTGCTATTTATTTCTTGTAAAATACCCAAATTGAGTTGGGGGCATCGTCTTTTGAATCCTATCCCTCTCACTATCTTGCATTCTAATGTCTATAACATCCTCTTGCTAATCCTACCACATATAGGATACATGGGTTTTTTGTTTGAATTGAGGTTTAACTCATACCAATATATTTATATGTAGATCTAGCCCAACATTGTCCATATGATTTTGTTTCCAATTCGACAACATATGTATCAACTGGATTCCATTTATTTTTGCATTGTGATTTAAATCATAGTCATTGGGAGAATAAGTGTATCCATCTCTATTCTATATATACGTGATCTTATTCCTCTATATTCTACTCCCTCCATCTCAAGGATTAAGGCCTATATTTTTTTTGAAAAGTCAAACCAACTGAACTTTGACCAAACTTTTAGAAAAAACTATCAATAAACATGATATCTTGTAGACATCATATGAAAATATATTTCATTATCTATCTAATGATATTGATTATATATTTTGGATATTAATATTTTTTGGTAAAAAATTGGTCAAACTTGACATAGTTTGACTTTTCAAAAAAAATATAGTCCTTAAGACTTGGTATGGAGGTAGTATTCTTGTGGATCCTCTAATCATTTTGTCATGGATATTCTCTAAATCTTCTACCTTTATTCGAATTCTATTTTTATATCTTGTTGGACCATCCTATTTGATCTGTTGCACACTTGTCTTATACTTTTCCTAGTTTGCTAAACCCTTATGCCTAAACACTATTCATTTTCCTCTATTGTTTCCTCTAGATAATCTTCTATATCAACCGAATCAGCCTGATGTATCCCCTCCTAATTAAACCCTCTCCTAGTGTAAACCAACCTCATCCAACGTGTGCCAGCCAGCAGCAGTGGACACACCTCCTCTTATTGTTTCTCTTCCTCCCCCTCTCAATCACATGCCGAATCACGCACATGTTGTGCGCATGAGCACCAGCCAGGCCACCTTTTTGCTCCCTATTAAAAAGAAAACCCAGGCATACTTCTCTGCCATCCCCAACCACCCTCTCTTCTCCACATCCATATATCCATCCCGTCTTCTTCTTCTTTCTCTACAAGCCACCAAAGCCAAGCTTAGGCTACCTCAAGCAGTAGCTTGCAAGTAGGAAAAGGCCAGCGCACGCCCACGTCCATCACCATACCTGCACACCCGTAGTTACCGTCCATGCCATCGTCCTCACCGGAGCGCCTCTGTCGTCCTCAAGCACCACTCACTCAGCCAACAACGTCCCGGTGAGCTCACTTCTCCCCTGGACCTTCTCCCTCTCTCACTTGCTTGCACACCCCCTATCTTCCCCGCGCACATGTCCTGGCCGCCACAGTTCGCTGCCGGTTGCCATCGTTGCCGAACTCTCCCAACACGTCCTCTAGCCCATCCACGACACTGCTAACCTCCAGTGCCTCACCCAGGACGAACACCACCTCCAGGTGAGCGTGTCCATCCACCGGCTGTCGCTACACGGTCACGCGCGCACAACATCACGCTGCAAAAACCAGTTCCTGACGTTCACCAAGCCATCTCAGCTCTCCTACTATGCATCTCTTCATGCCCACGTCACCTAGGTACCTCAACATGGTTGTAGCTTCAAACTTCTTACGAATCGGAGGTCACAGCAGCCCGCAATCTTTATCAGAATTCTGCCGTTTTTCAAGATCGTAAATTCAGAAAAACGTGCAGAGTTTTCATTTAACACTCAGCGCACGCACGTATATTTTTCCCCTCTGTTCTCCGCATTTTCCATGCAGTTCCACTACATCTCCGAATTACTTCATAACGTTGTTTTTATCTTGGCACATCCACCTACACCGGTAATCAAACGTACACAAATCCTTCCATGGAATCATCTCAGAAAGTTTGGGTAATCTCGTCGATTTTTCTATCCAAATATTCAGTTTAGCTATTTTGTTTTGGCCTCTGTTCTCGACATGATGTATTCCTCTCCTGTGTACCTACGATAACCTTCTTTACATGGATCCCATTCCCAAGGTGTCACCTACATCTGGAGCAAACCGCGTGCGAAACCGATCTAATATGCGTTCAAAACGTGTAGGAAAGATTGGTTGAGCTAACAATTTTCACGCAGCCAAACTACAGTTCGTCCTAGTCTTTTTGCATGAACTTCCCTTGATTGGTTCTGTCTAATATTTTCAGGAGCTGGTCGTACGTCTAACAATCTTCTATAGGTCCCTGATCTTCTTAGTATCTATCACGAACCTTCTATTTTCTCTATCTCCTGAACTCTAGAAAAGGCTTTTATGTGGCACAAATCACATCTTTAAAATGGTAATCAAAATAATGTTTTACATATGTTTTCTAATCATGAAAATGTCAGGGTTAATAATATGGCATCAAAAATTAATTTTGGACAATAGAAATTTCAAAATTGTTTTAATTGCAATAAATGCCTTTTCTTAATAAATCTATAACTTTAAAACCGTAATTTCGAATTTGATAAATAATATATCTAAATCGATCGGCGTGATCCCTTTCCAACTATGCTTTCCATACTTTCCATTGCATCATGTATCATTGGGAACTTGTAAAACTAGAATTGTTTATGCATGAAAAACATGACAAATAAAATTGGGAAATAATTATTTCTTGTTAATAATGTATCACTAATGTTGCATCATTAATGTGCTAAACAAATGACGCCTTCTTTACATGTTTCGCATCATTCAGTTTCCATGCCATGCATCATATCATGAACATGCCGGTTCTTCCGCATTAGTTGTAATTGTTGAACTGCTTGTTCCTTTTAGTGTTTTTCTTCTTCCCAGATAGAATGAGGAGATGTGATGAGATTCGACAAGTTCTTCATATATGAATCTTAGGAAATATTTTCAGACGAGCATTCTCCCCCTTTCTACCTATTTTACATTTATAGTTTTTACTTCCTCCTGTTGATCTATTTCTATCTGTTTTATGATGCTTTAGATTCCGTACCCCTTTATATATCCATGCAGCCTTTATATTGCCTTGGACACCTCCTATTGCTCGTTGGTTGGGTACATAGTTGGCCTTGCAAGTCGTAGATGCTTTCTCAGGTCCGCTACGCGTCGTCGATGTTCCACTATTGTTGGGGGTTGGCATATTCATAAAGGTGGAGCTGATCATGGTTTTAATTATAGCTAGTTAATTAAATATTAAATAGATATAATTAATGAAGAGGCATCAGTGGGTAATAGTTGAGATTTGGTTGTTAACCACCCACTTGTGTCCACCTAGGACCCGAGTTCTTGACACCTATTTCGAGATTGAGCGCGATAACCACATGTGGGGTGTATGAGCACCCCTATCGGCTTAGTACCTGATTCCAAAGTACTATTCTGGGGGGCCACAAACTATTTTGAAGTGTTCCTTCCATGTTATACTATGTATGCGATGTTATTCCATGTTTATTACCTGTTGCTCGATGATTATTTATTATTGTTGTGTAGACGCGATACTCTGTCACGGGGATATATTGTCCATGACCTCTGCTTGCGTGTCAAGTGTACGTAACCCTAGGATCCATACAAGGAGGATTAGGTATACCTCATACGGGTCTGATACTAATGTGTAATGGTATTACTTTGTTTTCCACCCGCAAGAAAGTGTCTGGTGGGCACCTTTGAATCATTTCTATGCGGGTTTGGTAGGAATCGCTAAAACTTGTATAGGGCCAATCTGAGGGTGTTACAACACGCGTTCTCAAGGAGCCTCGACGACGGTGGCAACAACGGTGCAAGAGCACGACAAAGAGGTGACACGGTGATTTTGACCTAGGTTTGGGACCCTCGTGAGGAGGCAAAGCCCCTACTCATGCTTTGTTGTATTGCTCGCGTGCTTCGCGAGGGTACAATGGTGGATGCAAGTCTATGGTTTAGATCGCTAGGATCGACCCGTTCTAGGGTAGTAGAAGGGCTCCTTATATAGCGTCGCTAGGCCTCTTCCCCCAATTCTTGGGCGAGAAGGGCTACCACAATACCGACTCTTGGGCGTCGGGGGCTTCTCCATCCTTCTGTAATGTGAGCTTATTTAGCGCTGCTTGTCTATATCCGGCACTCCCTGCTGTCTACCTTGCACCAACATGGCAAAGAGAAGGCCTGCATACGCTGAGTTCATCTGTCCTCTCCTTATAGAAAAGGAGGCGGACCGAGTCCTTTCTTTACCGAGGCAAACCAGGGATGCGGTGCTACTGTGCCCCTTGTCGGGATTTGCCTCACCTACCGACTTCTCAGCAAGATTACCAATTTGGCCTCGGACACGCTCCAAGGCGTCCCAATCACCACAGTATGGCGGGATATCGTGTAGGGGTTCCTCTTCCTGATGCACCCTCTTTAGGCTGCACCATCGCAAGGCGGGGCCTCACGAGGGGTCATCCGGCTGAGCCGCTTCCGGAGAAGTTGTAGCCTCTCGAGGATGTATCTGCCCAAATGACGGACCCCTCGACTGCCGGGACGTGAAACCCTAGTTGCTAGGGCCCCGATAGTACTACCTCAGCGAGGTACTGACACCAACGAAGCAGTGATACCTTCTCTAGAAAAAGCTATCATACGGTGTGTTCATGACTGCACGTCGACTGCGTCACTACTTCCAAGAGAACCAGATCGTCGTAGTCAACGACAAGCCATTATCCCATATCCTCAAAAATCCCGAAGCAACGGGGAGATTGGCCCTCTAGGGCATGGAGTTGTTCTCATGAGACATCATCTACGAGCGATGCACCGCTATCAAGTTGCAGGTGCTCCCGGATTTCCTCATCCACTGGATGGAACTACAACTTCTCGACACATCGGACATTTCAAGAGTCTGGAAGATACACTTCGACGGGTCCAATCGCCAAGAAGGAGCGAAAGCCGGAGTGATCCTGACGTCCCCGCAAGACGATAAGATGTTGTACGTCGGCCGCGAAAGCAATGAAGAAGCCGACAAACTCGCCGAAATTGGATCTACCTGCACTTTTGTTCCACTAGGCGTGTTCCTGGAACAGATATGCGAGCGATCCATCAAGTGCAAACCACCCAAGGACATACCAGATGCAGCAACACACTCGGGGGCTATGCCACCCGAGGATTCCGAGCCACCCGCAGAAGAAAGGCCGGACACTTCACTCGAAGACCTCATGGAGGTCATGCTCATCAAGACCTCCTATACTCAGATGTACATCACGTAACTACTGAGAAAGAAGCTATTGGACGACCCAATGGACAGGCGACACATCGCTCGTCGTTCAAAGGTCTTCACCATAATCAACGGCGAACTCTACAAATGGAGCATGATCGAAGTCCTCCAGCGATGCTTCACCAACGATGATGGAAGGATCCTCCTCTTCGACATCCAAGAAGGCATCAGTGTCCATCATGCAGGAAGTCGCACCACTGTCACCAAATCCCTCCAGGCAGGTTTCTACTGGAAAATACCGCTGGCCTGGCCCTTTGTGCAATGGGGGCTCGACATGGTCGGCAAGCTTCAAAGGTCATCACCCGTAGGTTACGTCTACCTCCTTGTCGCTATCGACAAGTTCATGATGAGTGCATATTTGCATCATGTTTTATATTATTATTTTGCATTGTGTGGAAGCCTGCTAATACTTTTACATCATGTTGAAAACACTTGGGACTACCTCACTAACTCATTTAGTCGAACTAAATACTTTTACATCATGTTGAAAATAATCTTTTATGAACTGTTAAAAGCTAAGGTGTGGAAGCCTGCTAATATTATTCAGATGGTTCGAGTAAGGTACTATTCATGAACTTATTCCTATGTATCATATATGACAACCACATGCTACAACTTCCTCATTTATTTTATCGACTCGGCTTTATCAATATGAGGATCACATCCATTAAAGCTAAAATTGCTCGAGACGAGCAAGAGTCTATGTTTGGGGAAGTTGATGAGTGCATATTTGCATATGTTTTATATTATTATTTTGCATTGTAGTGGTAGGATCTTGATATTTTACAGCGTTCGTGCGCACCTTTTTATGTTTATTTTCACTAGGATCAGGACAAATGATGAATCTGATGAACACAATTCCTGGATCAGTTATATTGGAGTGAAAAGGATCCAAAAACAACATAAATCGCTAAATTGGGAAATATCAATAATACCAGAAGAAAACCCAAAGAGATTGGAGGACACAGAAGGTTTAACGCCCAACTATACGGAGGAATACTTTTTCCGGCTGTATAGTTCCCGCCGTATAGTTGGCGCCGCCACCGCCTCCTCAAATAGTTTCACCTGTGCAACTGGATCGAAGAGACAACATATAGAACACCCAAAAATCATTGGAGACCTCACCTCCGAAAGGGAACTGGAGGGGGAACTTGCCCTAGGGATCCATCTTCGCCCTACATAGATTTGGGAGGCCAAGACATCGATCTCCATCTTCATCAACCGCTGCACCACCATCCTCTCCATCCATCCCATCTATATCTTTTTGTAATTCTAGCACTAGTTATTGATTTATACGAGAACTATTCATCTATAATTATTTCCATTATCATTTCCATGATGTTGTTTGCCTCCATGTCTAAGTAGATCATTAGTTCTTGGGGAGATGGAGAAACCCTAGTATATGATTGAGATGAGATAGAGATTATTATGTTATACATCATTATGTTTATGTGATAATTGTCTTCAACTTGATGTTGAGAGTTGTGCACCTCTTTAACATTTGCCTCTTATGGGGACTTGATGAAGGGGATTACTTTTTGGTAGATAGAGGGAAGATAGCACTTACTGTGACTATAAATTCGTTGTCATCCTTTACGTACTAACTTGGGTAAGCAAGGATAACTCATTAAGCCATGTCCATGCCATGGGAGAAATCCCTTAATAGTGAGATTATACGATTGATGTCGTTTATCTGTGAGCTGTGGTTATGAAGGATGATGTGAGCAGTGGTTGCTTACTATTCATGCATATATGGAGATCCTCCCACATACATAAATGTCATGAAAATACTTTTTATAATAATCTTGATTACTCAGTCTAAATTGCTAGCGGTGTATCCACCACTCACCGAGAACGCCTTTTCTCCTATTGTAGTTCCAAGCTCTCTTACATACGCGATTCCTACTTTCTGCATTAATTTTTACTTTACTTTATTTAATTGCTTTGCTCAACCAAAAACCCAAAAACAATTCTACTTTTCTTGAATCTTAGAATTATTCCTTAAGTACTTCGTTTAGTTTTAGTTAAAAGAATTTTAGTCTTTTGCCTACTGCTCCCCATGGGATCGATGTCTTTATTTTGAAACTAGCTACAAATAATCCGTGCACTTGCAGTCGTCAAGCTATTTTCTGGCGACGTTGCCGGGGAGATTAGAGTTATCATTCACTTTACTTTTAGTTATTTACTTTCATCGTACTAATGTTTGATTTGAGTTACAGGACCATAACAATGGACAACACTCAGCATTTTATCCAGCTTGAGGAGATTTTTGACTTGCGGCCCGAAAGTTGAAGCGCCAAGGCAACATGGGGTCCAACTTCATTGGTATTGGATCACGATACCCCGAGTTAGCGTGCCAAATGCTCAGGGGTCTTCTTCGTAACGAATTCAACAAACCGTTTGAACACGGGAAAACTCGCTGACGCCCATCAAATTGGGCCCCGCCTGTCACTTTTGACCGTTAAGTCGCTGCCATGTAGACTTGCAGCGCTGGCGCCCTCATGTTCAAATGGTGTTTTTGACCCGGCCTTCTTCTTCCCCAAAGGGCCGATATGTGGTCACCGCCATGGTGCGGGGCTGGCAGGGAATTCCTTCAGTGGCGAGATCCGGCACCCGGCTGAACCTGATCGGTCTCGCCCTCCTCCTCCCAAACCGGAGCTCGACCCATGGCACGACAACACCCATGGCACGGCACCGGGACGAGATTTTGGTCGCGTTGTCCTTCTCCAAACTCCGAGCTCGCCGTCGCCGTTTGTCGCACCCACACCAGCTAGGGCGCCTTACTCTCCGAACCCCAAGGCCACATCCAATCTGTTCGACACAATGCCAAAAAGGAGAAATTCCATCCAGTTTTCTTACTGTGATTGTGGTAGTAGAGAACATGTACCGATATGTTGTTTACTAGACTTTCATTTGAAATTAGTAGCTCCATGATGAAGAAAAACAGAGAACCTAAATGGGATAACAATGAAGACCATAGTTTGTACTTTGCATTGCATCAACAAGGGCTCATTGACAAAGCATGTTACCAAGAGAGTGGAGTTCATCAGCCATTGCCAAAAAATATGGGAGCAAATCCATGAGCGATTGAATGCAAATACACGAAGAGAAGCTAGATTCATGTCATCAATCATCAATAGGTGGCACATTATAGTGATGTATTCAAATATGTACACATTCATAACAATAACTTATGGCGGCAGTGTTGCTAGCTGTTTGTATGAGCTATTCATTTTATATGATCGTGGCACCTTACTTTCCTGGATACTAGTAAACTTGAAACTACAACCCCCCGCATTTACTTGACAGGAACCGAACCGACGAGAGAGATTGCATGCATGATTGTTGGCGGTTGGGCTTGAAGTTGATGTGTGCATGCGGTCATCTCATTTCCACACGCTTCCCTTGGCATTCCCAGGCCTTCTTTAATAAATTTCTATCTCTGGAACCACTTCCTCTGCCATTCAACGGGACTGAGACCAAACGAACACCATCATCCATGGCCGGCAACAAGCAGCAGGATTCGCCGTGGGATGATCTCCCTGAGGGAGTCGTGTAGAAGATAGGTGACATCTTCCTGTCGACGGACGACTTTGACTACTATGCCGCCTTCCGGGCAGTCTGCAGTGCCTAGCGCGACTTCACGGAGGAGCGCTTTATACCAGCCAACTAGATTGTTCTAGAGCACCAGTTGTCCCCGGAGTATGGGGTAGACAACGCCGCCATCATGTTGCTGAACGTGAGAACCGGTCGCTACCTTGAGAAGAAGACTAGTCGGGTTATTTGCAGGTGCTTTCTTGATATTCATCTGTATATGTGCGATTCTTTTTTAGCGTTCACCTCCTATACGATATGTTTTTCAAGTTTTGTTTATCCATCTACTTATTTTGCTTCTCATCTCTCTCCCCCTATTTGTGCCTCTCGAAGGTACTTTTACGTCGGTAGCACAACCGATGTCCTCCTTGTGCTTGGACAGAGGGTGCAGCTGTACAAGACACGGTTGTACAACCCCTTCTCGGGCGCTATAAAGCGCCTAAGGGTGGAGATACCAACCGAGCAGGTGGCTTCTATCGCTGTGACGATGTTCCCGTCGTTGATGGTGTTTACATCAAATCTTCAGAACACCATCATTCGGTGGGCGGGTGAGGGCACGGAGGAAGGCAATCGCCCGGTCTCTGGTGAAGTACGGTACACGCCGAATGACTTCACGGAACTCCGGAGCATGACTTCTTATGTCGGTGATGTTTTCATCGCAGAGAGATACGGGTCTGTCCTCTCGACTATGCCTGGTGCTGCTCATGGAGATGTCCAAATGCAGAGCTCCGCACGGACCCTGAAGATGCATGCCACCATCGAAGGCCCTATTTCGGGCTGCCGGTACCTGAAGATTCGTTTTGACCTCGTCGAGTCCGACAGGGAGTTGTTGTTCATTGTGAGTGGACCGGTCTATAGCGGGAGGCCCGTTGTTTACCGGGTTGATACACAGAATCATGTCCTTCAGCCGGTCAGAGGCATCGGTAGCCGTGCTCTCTTCGTTGTTGACAATCATTGCATCTGCGTTGATAGCGCCAGGGTACCCGTGGTGCAGGCCGACAACATCTACTATCCGGACCTATACCAGATTAGATCTTACAACTTTGAGGCTCTTGCGTGGGAAGAGGAGCCAAGGGTTGTGCATGGGTATGGAGCAGGAGGATTATGGCACAATGACCATCCTTTTTAACTCGATCGATAGCTAGCGGTGTATTACAGTTGCGTCGAGCTTTCTGAGCAGCAGATGGTGCTGCCTTATGGCGAATATGGCACCACCCACTACGATTACTACGATGGCTACCCGTCAGATTAGATTGATGGATCATGTGGGTCTGGTCATGTTGTATTCTCTGTCTGTGAATTATATGGAAGTGCAAGTTGTATGGTGTGCCTATAATACAACAGATGAACTTGTTTCAAAAAGATCATGTGTTGTACCTCTTTCAATTTCCCTGTTTTTCTATGAGCAATTGAATGCAAATACGTGAAGAGAAGCTAGATCCATGTCATCAATCATCAATAGGTGGCACATTATAGTGATGCGTTCAAATATGTACACATTCATAACAATAACTTATGGCGGCAGTGTTGCTAGCTGTTTGTATGAGCTATTCATTTTATATGATCGTGGCACCTTACTTTCCTGGATACTAGTAAACTTGAAACTACAACCCCCCGCATTTACTTGACAGGAACCGAACCGACGAGAGAGATTGCATGCATGATTGTTGGCGGTTGGGCTTGAAGTTGATGTGTGCATGCGGTCATCTCATTTCCACACGCTTCCCTTAGCATTCCCAGGCCTTCTTTAATAAATTTCTATCTCTGGAACCACTTCCTCTGCCATTTGACGGGACTGAGACCAAACAAACACCATCATCCATGGCCGGCAACAAGCCGTGGGCTGATCTCCCTGAGGGAGTTGTGTAGAAGATAGGTGACATCTTCCTGTCGACGGACGACTTTGACTACTATGCCGCCTTCCGGGCAGTCTGCAGTGCCTAGCGCGACTTCACGGAGGAGCGCTTTATACCAGCCAACTAGATTGTTCTAGAGCACCAGTTGTCGCCGGAGTATGGGGTAGACAACGCCGCCATCATGTTGCTGAACGTGAGAACCGGTCGCTACCTTGAGAAGAAGACTAGTCGGGTTATTTGCAGGTGCTTTCTTGATATTCATCTGTATATGTGCGATTCTTTTTTAGCGTTCACCTCCTATACGATACGTTTTTCAAGTTTTGATTATCCATCTACTTATTTTTCTTCTCATCTCTCTCCCCCTATACGTGCCTCTCGAAGGTACTTTTACGTCGGTAGCACAACCGACGGCCTCCTTGTGCTTGGACAGAGGATGCAGCCGTACAAGACACGGTTGTACAACCCCTTCTCGGGCGCTATAAAGCGCCTAAGGGTGGAGATACCAACCGAGCAGGTGGCTTCTATCGCTGTGACGATGTTCCCGTCGTTGATGGTGTTTACATCAAATCTTTAGAACACCATCATTTGGTGGGCGGGTGAGGGCACGGAGGAAGGCAATCGCCCGGTCTCTGGTGAAGTACGGTACACGCTGAATGACTTCACGGAACTCCGGAGCATGACTTCTTATGTCGGTGATGTTTTCATCGCAGAGAGATACGGGTCTGTCCTCTCGACTTTGCCTGGTCCTGCTCATGGAGATGTCCAAATGCAGAGCTCCGCACAGACCCTGAAGATGCATGCCACCATCGAAGGCCCTATTTCGGGCTGCCGGTACCTGAAGATTCGTTTTGACCTCGTCGAGTCCGACAGGGAGTTGTTGTTCATTGTGAGTGGACCGGTCTACAGCGAGAGGCCCGTTGTTTACCGGATTGATACACAGAATCGTGTCCTTCATCCGGTCAGAGGCATCGGTAGCCGTGCTCTCTTCGTTGTTGACAATCGTTGCATCTGCGTCGATAGCGCTAGGGTACCCGTGGTGCGGGCCGACAACATCTACTATCCGGACCTATACCAGATTAGATCTTACAACTTTGAGGCTCTTGCGTGGGAAGAGGATCCAAGGGTTGTGCATGGGTATGGAGCAGGAGGATTATGGCACAATGACCGTCCTTTTTAACTCGATCGATAGCTAGCGGTGTATTACAGTCGCGTCGAGCTTTCTGAGCTGCAGATGGTGCCGCCTTATGGCGAATATGGCACCACCCACTACGATTACTACGATGGCTACCCATCAGATTAGATTGATGGATCATGTGGGTCTGGTCATGTTGTATTCTCTGTCTGTGAATTATATGGAAGTGCAAGTTGTATGGTGTGCCTATAATACAACAGATGAACTTGTTTCAAAAATATCATGTGTTGTACCTCTTTCAATTTCCCTGTTTTTCTATGAGCAATTGAATGCAAATACGTGAAGAGAAGCTAGATCCATGTCATCAATCATCAATAGGTGGCACATTCTAGTGATGCGTTCAAATACGTACACATTCATAACAATAAATTTGTCGGCAGTATTGCCAACTTGAAACTGAAATTAACTTGAGGTGGTTGTTATCCCGAGCAAAATGTCTGGTATACACATGACCCTTGTATGTTCTATGCTGCAATTCGGCTGTTGTGGGCAGGGAAATAAAATCTAGGCTTCACTGAATATTATGCAGTTAGGCATAACTTAGTCTTACACATATAGTCTAAACTTGTTCTACACAAATAAGCAAAGCATTCTTCACCGCCAGAACTTCCGGCGAGCCAACCAGCGAACTGGCCTCTAGAGCTGGTGGCATCGTCGGAACGAACCAGAGTGTTGTGTTTGGCCGTCTCTCATTCTCTATCAAATTGTACGACCCTACTGATAAGCCAATGGCATCCCCCTACCCCCAACATGGATTTGGCTCCAGGTCGGATCGGGAGTGTCAACATAATAAACGTGTGAGTGCGCAACAAACACACAGTATGCTATCAACACTGGAAGTGCTGGCACCTGAGCAACAACATCACCATGTTCTCCCTAGACTCCAGCAACAGCCTCAGCCGGTATCTCGTTAGCTTCACCAGCAGCAGCATCAACAAGTATTTCATCAGCTTCACCAGCAGCAGCATTAGCGAGTATTTCATCAGCTTCACCAGGCACAGCAGCAGCTAGTTCTTCATCAGCTCCACCACCAGCAACATCATGATCATAAAGAGTCGGGGCTGCCTGAGCAATTACAGGTTCAACAGCTTTAGGGGCTCCGAGGAAGAAAGGGTGGTTGATCCCAAGAAATAGAGATTGTTCCTTCAGATTGTCGACTCTGCTCCAGACCTGGTCTACTGGGTCTTTTGATGGACACGCGGACCTCGAGAAAACGTGACACCGCAGCGATGGGTATGAATAAAGTTGTGTCCCCATATGTTCTATTATATCACCAACGCTGTTTAGTGCTCCCTTGATATGAATCCACATGAGTTCAGCACCTTGGTTGGCATCGCCTCTGAGAGGTGCAATGAACCAGCGCCGTGATACAGGATCAACATGTACTACTGCATCTTCGATCACCGGAGCTAGAATGATGTGTGGGACTACATGTGTACCTGTGTGTTACCTTCAGTCAGTAAGCAGAATTTTGAATGGGAATTTACATGCTATATGACACCATGACTCACCCCAGGTGAACGATTCCCAAACACGCACGTCGCCGCTAGGTTCAGTGACCGCATAAATGCATTGTGGTGTGTCGTCATACACGCTAGAAGTGAAGACGGCGTCGACGTACTTCTCCGGCCGTAGATGGTCGTCGCGCAAGACTGTCCATTCATTGTCATCTGGGCATCTAATGAATGTGATTGCCTTGTCGAACACCGCTAAGAGGTTGTAGTGCTAAGTCTTCCACATCAGGAGAGGCTTCTGTGGGAGCTATACCTTCAGGAGCTCAAGTTCTGCCATGTTGAACCTGTAAGTGAATTCATATTTTGGTGGCGGCCACCCATGGTTGAATGCAGTAATGCCGACACCCACTACAGATGGTGGTGTAAGTCTCAACAATCTGTAGACATTTTTTAGAGTCCAAGTACTCCTGTCCTGGGATAAAAGGACTAGCCACTCGCCGTTGCCACCCACCCAGTTTTGCCCATCATCCATTTCCGACTCCTTTATCTCCTTGATATTCACCACTACTGATTGCGACCACTTATCCAGCAGCATCAGTTTTGCATGAACATTCTGCAAAAGTTTATTGTCAGTTGGTAGAATCACCTAGCATGAATTCCATTGCAAATACAATTTGACACCACTGCGCTCAGATTAAAATATTATATACGACTGTCTCCTCATCTCTCACCTAAATTGTACAGTCTTAAATCGTCTAGCTTGTTTATTTTTTTAGAAAACAGAATATCGCCTAGCAGACATTCCAGTGCAAATCCAAATTGACACCTCAGCTATCACCTAAATTAAGATTGTATCACTATTAAAATACAAGAATATTAAGTGCAAGCGGAGCTTCCTCTCTACAGAATAGTCATAAATGGTTCAATTTGTTCAAACTGCGCGTGCACACAACACCTTCGACGGAAGGAACATAGGATTCTGATGAAAGTTCAGCACATATGAATCAACGGAATGACTGAGTCAATAAGAAAGATACTGGAACTTATGTGGCCATCGCGGTCGTTTGGCCATATGCTGGTATCGGGGTAAAGAAGGCATGGCATGCCGAACGGTTGTTCTTCCATTTCCCGGATCGGCGGGCGGAAGCCAGGGATGCAGCGACTGAGGCGACCGGCGATGACGATGTCCAACTCCTTGGCGACCCTGTACACATTCGTAGGGATGAGGTTCATCTATCCCCAATCCTCGTGGTGGCGGTCGACATGGCCAGCCACTTCGTCGTCATTGTCTGCCTTACGCTTCAGCGTGCGGCGGTGCCAGCCCCACGATTTACCCATGGCGGCAAATGTAGGCTGGAATCAGGCAGATTAATGGATGCAGTCTGATCCGGAGGCGGATGGATTCATGAGGGGATGGAATTAGGGATGGAAGCATTGTTCGAGTAGGAAGTGAGGAACCGCCGCTGCCGGTCTCGTCCGCGTGGAATACAAGGAGGGGTGTGTGGTGGGTGTAATTAGTGAGAGTGGGCACGTGGACTATTTAAAGGGGGTGCAAAAATAAATCATGAGGGGAAATTTATGGTCCCACCTGTCGGCGAGGGAAGGTCGGCATCCTGAATGGCGGACTTCGATTCCACTGCATGCAAGTGGCGCGGAACCAATTTCATCTAGTGCTTGGCTCTCTATGTAAAGAGCATCACTAGCAATGCAGCTGCCACATGGAAATATGGAATGATGCACCAGTGTGATAGAAGTTGCATCACCACATCCACTTGAGTGTGTGTGGTCATGTGGATCATTGTGGTTTGGTAAAAAACACATGCAATGAATCTATGGAGTCCATGTGTCAAACAATGGTCATATATCCCCAGAAGTGGCATCACCACATCCATTGTAGTGTGTGTGGTCATGTGGATCATTGTGGTTTGAAAAGAACATATGAAAATGACTCTGGGGACTCCATGTGTCAAACCATCGTCATAAATCGCTAGAAAGCCACTGTGATGTAGCTGCCACATATGGAATGATGCACTAGTGGGACATAAGATGCATCACAACATCCACTTGAGTGTGTGTTGTCATGTGGATCATTGTGGTATGGTAAAAGCATCTGGAAAATACATTTGATCTTCTGTGATCCCAATGTGATGTAAAACCACACAAGCATGCAACTAGAAGGTTTAAAATGTAGTTTTGGTAATTGCTTCACAAATGAAAGCCCTTTTTGAGTTTGAGGGTGAAATTTTCAAACCAAAATGGCTAAATACAATGCTACCATCATTAGGAATGTGGTGATACCCCCTTGTTCCAAATTTAAGTCCATTTGAAGAATGGTAGATGGAAACAAGGTACACAAGTTGCTCTTTCGAGTAGTCGGACATGATCGTTGACCTAACTACCCCCACATTACAGAGTGGACAGCTAGGGGGACATTTTTTAAAAAGTTTGTCATTTTTATTCAATGTATTGCCCCACAATGAACATATATGAAGGTTTCGAGGAGAATTTCTCAATTTATTATGAAATTTACAAGGCTTGGTCAACCCAGGGTTGACCAAAGTCCTTCGAGAGATTGTGAAAGCATCTGAAAAGTACAAGTGATATTATGTGCTCCCAATGTGATGTACAACCACACAAGCATCTGAAGGTTACAAATTTTAGTTTTGGTACTTGCTTGACAAATGAAACCATGTTTATGAGTTTGAGGGTGATTTTTTAAAATTTTGAAACCATAATGGCTAGATAGAATGCTAGCATCATTAGGGACATGGTGATACACCCTTGTGCCAAATTTGGGTCCATTTGAAGAAAGGTAGATAAATATATGGTACACAAGTGGTTGTATCGAGTAGTCGGACTTGCTCGTTGAGCTAACTAGCCCACATTTGATAGTGGACTGCTATGGGGATTTTTTTTCATGTTTGACATTTTTCTTAAAAAGTATTTGCCACACAATAACCAAATTTCAAGGTTTCACAAGAATTTAAGAATTTCTAATTTTATTATGAAATTTACAAGGTTTACTTCAAAACAGGGTCCAAATTTGATGTACGACCACACAAGCATGCATCTAGAAGGATTCAAATTGTAGTGTTTGTACTTGCTTCACAAATTAAATCATTTTTAGTTTAAGGGTGAAATTTTTAAAATTTTCAAAACAACATGGCAAAATAGAATGTATGCTATCATCATTACGTACTGTGGCGCAAACATAGGTGTATAATTACACAATATGTCACGATGATTCCCATACATATTAAACATGGTTCGTACACTAATTACACATGACCAACATAAGTTCTTGACAAGCTACCAGACATATACAGAAATATAACTGAAAGTAGTAAAATTTAATTCACTCCTCATCAGACCACTTTATGCGATTGCCATCTTTCCTAGGAGACCAACGGCCATCATTCCATCTGTCGCTTGTGTTATTGGCCTCCCACCGCTAACGACATAAAAGTTCATCCCACCTGGAAGGGGCCTTGGCTTCTCTATCTTCAGCTGCAGCCTCTCTGTTTGCGACATCAGTTGTAGCCTCTATAACACCCCAGTTTTAGTTAATCTATATTTAGGGTTGATTGTGGATCCATGAGCATCATATCAAATTTGCATGTAGTAAGAAAAATAAATCAAACCCTAAACCCTAGTTTTCTCCCCTCTCTTTGAAACAATTCAAATGGTTTTGAATATTTTGAAAAACTACCAAAATAATGGATCCCAAATGGTCTACAAGGGCCCCTGATTATTTTATATATTTTACAAAAACTCTGGTAATTTTTGAAATGGATCAAAACAGTTTGAAATTGAAAGTACAAAGGGAAAATACAAAACAGAAAAAGGGAAAAGAATTTCTACTAAAAAAATGGATCCTAAGCAAATCAGGCCGGCCTAGCTGCCCTTCTCTCTTCTCCCTGCCGCTCAGCATGCCCGTAGCCGGCCCAACTGCAGCCCAGCTTGGCCCAGGCCTGGATACCCCTTCATCCTTCCTATCTGTCGTCTTCTTCACCGCGTGAAGCAGCTCTCTGGCGCCGCTGCCCGTCGTCTTCTGGAGAGGATAAGAACCGCCCCAGGACTTCTCCCTTACGTCCCTATCCTCTCTCCCTCTCAGACGACCTTCCTCTCTCGATTTCTCCTCTGGACGAACCCCAGCTCGCCGGTAACCGCATGCCGCCGTCGCTCTGGACTGCCCTGAGCCTCGCCGTCTATACCAGGAGATCCGCCTCGCCACCCTCGTTCGTCCCCGACCAACTGCGCAAGCAGGCGTGCCCCAAATCGGTTGTAATCAAGCCCGATGTATCTCCGGCCGCCGCAGTCGTCATCGTCGATTCACCGGCCTCCGACCTCCCCTCGCTTCCCTGACATTATCACCGCACTCCTGGTGAGATGCTGGTCCCTGTGGAACTTCTCCCCTACCCCCATGCTCTCTGGTTCGTCACCGCGTCGTGTACCTCACCCGCCGCCGCAGTTGTGCTCGTCGTCGGAGAGTCCCTCGACCAAATGGTCCCGCGCTGCCATTTTATTGCTCCCCGAGTCCATACGGTTCGAACGCGCGTGTCCTCGCTAGCCCTCTCACCCCCTAGCTCCGCCAACTGCCGCCGTCTGCAGTGTTCGCCTGCGAGCCCGCGTGGCGCCTGTGTGGCTTGCCAATGTGGACCATGTCCCACTCGTCAGCCTCTATGGCTAGCTACTGCCTCGGTGAGAAACACCCCAACCCCCCCTCAAGTCCCACCTATCCACGTGGAGGCTGAGGTGGCCAGTGACCCACCTGTCTGTCTCTAGGGATAACCCAACCCTCTGTGTAAAAAGGTTTTCAGTCTTGTTTAATTTCAGAAATGGTTTAAATAATTTCAGAAAATGAATAAACTTGTAAATTCAATAAGTAATTATTTATAAGTCCGAAAATTATGAATAATATATCAAAATGTTTAGAAAAATGAGAACAATCTATTTAAGCTATAATCATGCATTGTTAAACAACTTAAATGACAAGTTTAAATAGAAGAACATAGTAACCCCTCACAGGTGATTCCGGAGTTTCCCCGAGTAAGGGTTTATACCCCTCGGAACCCCGATTAAATGGTCGAGCATGCTTTAGGGTTACATTTTGATACAAATTAACTTGTCATATCATCATACTTGCTTGAGCATTGCATCGATGCCATTGTTGATTGTTTCCCTCTCTTTCCGGTGCTTGGTTCTTCTCGGTAGAATACGAGATCAAGATCAAGATCGAAGACCGAGATCAACATCGTCGAAGTTCGAAGATCGACGAACAATACTTGACCAACAATAATCAAGTCAAGTACAAGATTTCCGAAGCTCTGCTTACTGGTTATCAACTGACAATGGCAAGCATAGCCCCATCATGATATAATCCTATGTTTTTGAAAGCATTTCAATTCTGCCATGTTGCATACGATTCTACTATGGTCTTTTATAGATAGATAGAGTATCCTATCTATTGCATACTCCCTTTGAGCTTATATTACCTGATCCACTGCTCCTAGCATAACTAGGTTTGGCTTGTGTGCAATGCTAGAGATTTTATCTATGTCTTGCTTAGCCATGCTTAGCTGTTGAGTCTAGTTTATCCAGATGATGTATCAGATACAGAGAATCTAGTATAACAGGAGAACGTGATAAGATAAGATCAGTGATATCTCTGCTACCTAAAAAAAGACTAAACGTTTTGTTTCCTGGCAAAGCTGCGTTTCGCTCTACCTTCGTCGATCACACGATTTTTTTCGCCCACTAGGTCTGCCGGTTTTCTTAAGAGTAAACCGCACCAGCGGTCCTAAATCTTTCGACAAAACCTCAAGTAGGTCCCAGTTCTTCAAAATTGAATATTAAGATCCTAATTGTTTCTAAGTGATTCATCGCAGGTCCTAAACTCGTCTGACCCTGGTTGACCAGCGCCACGTCGGCAAGGTGCTGCTTGGCGGGAGATTTTCCCGCGTCTCGTGGTTGGGATTTATGCAAATGAACCCTTATAAGCAGCTGGCTTCTAATCCCCAAACCCCTAGTTCTTCTTTCCAACCTCTCTTCTCTCTCTTGCTGCCGATCCATCGCCATGTCCACGTCCTCAAGTTCTGGGAATCGGCGGAGGCAGAAGAAAGCTTCTCTATCCCCTTCGCTGCCACCTCCACCACGGTCAGTACCTCCTCTACCACCTGGAACGTTGCCGTTAGTGCCATGTCCCTGTTGTGGATTTTGCAAGACGATTCGGCTTGTCTCTCAATCACCAGCCAATCCTGGACGTGTCTTTTACAAGTGCCCAAATCATCGTGTAAGTTGTGCTTGTTAGCTCATTTGGATTTTCTTATCCCCATTTGTTCTTATTTCCTCCGATTTGTGACTGGTTGCGCCCAATCCCTGCAACCATTACTACTGGGAGAATGGTGAAGACAACTATGTGGACTTTCTAGCTAGAAATGGATATACCATCTCTCTCCCAGGTGCAGCTGTTGTTGTCGATTCAGATGGACAAATGGGAAGTAAGGAAACAGAGGAGGAAGAAGAAGAAGAAGAACATGGGAACAAGGAGTACTCACTGAAGAAAATGGATGAATTGCTGAAGAAGTTGGATGAGTTAGTGGTGATTTGCAGGAATTTGTTGACTGCAATTGTATTTCTTATTGTAGTCATGGTTTATGTAGCTGTTGCTAAGTAGTGCTAGTTGTATGAGGGCATGAGATAGGCAAGCATGTATCCTGTGATGTAATCTGGGGATTGAAAAGAATGTATTATGTTTGTTTGATTTTGGCAGAATTTTGTTTGTTTTTCTGTACTTGGGATGAGCTAGTCAAGTATACAAGTTAAATGGACAAATACACATATGTCATCTTGAGACCATTCAGGATTTACAACTAGTAGTTGGCATACATAGTTTGAGACCATTCAGGATTTACAACTAGTTTTGCAACATCCAGCAAAATAGTGCACTATTTAGAAGTTTGCACTTGCATGGTTTGTGTGAAACCATAGCCACATCAGAGCAAGGGGTTTCATTACAAACCATCCAAAATATGGAACTACCACCTAGTTCTGTCCAAAATATACAACTACTTTTCACTCCTCAACTACTTCTCAGCTGGGAGTCTGTTCTCCTTCTTCCTATTCACCAACTTCTTTCTTTCTAAACCAAGTGTTGCAGTGGTTGATCTTGGAGGGGGTATGTCACCTCTGCAACTGCAATAAACTGGCTTTCTGGAAGAGGACCTGGCAATGGAGTCTGAGACTGCTGAGTGGCTGCAGCCTGCAAAATATATAAAATGAAGTAGAATTAAGGATATGAAATGTACAATCATTTTTCCTTTACAATCAGTTGTTCTTTTACTCACTTGTTCTTGTAGGATCTGCAGGACACTAGATGATGAAATATCATAACTCATAGAAGATGCAACAATAGCAGAAGATGAACTCATTCCCATTTCTGCAACTACCTTTTTCTGAAAAATGTATAATAATGTACAACAAATGTGAGAGCAATGAAATGTATAATAATGTTCAATTTTGAGAGCAAGTGTGAGAGCAATGAAATCAACCTTGGTGTTCCTTTTCACTGGCATTTTCTTACTTGTTTGTAGTGCTGGTTCATCATCAGGAAGTATAATCTGAATTGGCTCTGGTTGTTTAAGATCTGGTGCAGCTGGTTGTTTAGGATCTGGTACAGCTGGTTGTTGAGGAACTGGTACATTTGCTGCAGCTACAGCTGGACCTCTACCCAACTTTGGACACTTTCTTTTATTGTGGTCAGTTTCATTGCACACACTGCAGTGACTTACTGTTCCATGCCTGCTCATCCTAGTTCCATCATCCTCCTGTAGTGGGTTTTTCTTTCTTTTCTTACTTGGCCTTCCAACTTGCTTGTCAAATTTGGGTGGCCTTATTGGAGGCCCATTCATTTTTTTCCACACTCTAGGATCACTACATGGCATTATCACATTAGCATAAGCAGTTTTGAATGCCTCTATGCTGTAGCACTTGTGTACCACTGACTCTGGCTTGATTCTTTCATGCCTAAGTACTGCACAAGCATGTCTGCATGGAATTCCTGTGAGTTGCCAGGACCTACAAGAGCACTCCATTTTCTTTAAGTGGACTTCATATTCTCCATTTAATCCTTTCACCTGGAACAGGTGTTCTGCAGTAGGTGCATCTTGGTATCTGTTGGAAAAGTCAATATTCTTATCCAACTTTTTCCTAATTTTTGTGCAAATATCACCATACATCTCATCAGTTTCTTTCCTCTTGGAATAGTATCTCATCATCAGCTGGTCTTTGATCTTCTTCAGTGCTGTAACAATAGGTAATTCTCTAGCATCAAGTATGTACTTGTTGAAAACTTCACAGATATTGTTCAACAGTAGGTCACATTTTGGAAGCTCCTCAAAAAATGCTTTGCACAATTGTCTTGGGTCAATTGCATCCAGATAGTCAAATGCCCCCTGGTCCATAGCCTTCATCTCATCCATGTATTTCTGCCAGTCTGCCTCACGTGTTGCTCTTGCAATTTGCCATAACTTATTCTTGAAAATCTCAGTTCTCCAGCCATTCTTTGCAAAATTCTGATGCAGATGCCTTACACAAAACCTGTGTTGTGCATCAGGCCATAATGCATTGACAGCATTTATCAATCCCTACATACACAGACAAGTAATAAATATGCAAGCATAGACAAGTAATAAATATGCAAGCATAGACAAGTAATAAATATGCAAGCATAGACAAGTAATAAATATGTACCTTCTGCCTATCACTCATAAAAGTCCATGGCCTTGTGTTCTCTGTGCCTAAATCCTCCTTCAGTGTGCTCAAAAACCACTTCCATGTGTTTGTATCTTCAACTTCAACTATAGAAATGGCAATAGGAAATATACAGTTGTTTGGATCAACACCAACTGCTGTAAGCATCACTCCACCAAATCTGTTCTTGATGTGGCACCCATCAATGCCTATGATGGGCCTACAGGCTGCCAAGAAACCTCTTTTGCATGCATCCAATGCCATATAGCAATTCTCAAACAGTCCATCCTTTGCATTTACAAACATGGTGCTTCCAGGGTTTGATCTTCTTATCTCAGCTGCAAAATCCCACAATAGATTATATTGTTCCAACTCATCTCCATGTATCTTCTTCAGTGCAATCCTTTTAGACCTTTCTAACTTGCTTCTACTTGGACTCATGTTGAAATCTTGTTCAATAAGCCTAGCATAATTCTTCAGTGACATCTTATCATCAGCTCTGAATGTTTCCAAGTACTTTGTAGCTAGATATTTGGTTGTGAACTGTTTCAGTACAAACTCTCTCTCACATTGGTGTTTTCCAACATATTTCTTCACAACCCATGAACCTGTTGTCCTACTATCAGGTGCAGCATATAGGTACCAAGGACAATTAGCAACACAACATGCCCTGACCCTCTGCTTGTCATTCTTCACATAATGTACACCAACTCTTTGCTGCACAATATACTCATGTAATGCTCCTCTAAGCTCACCAACTGTTAGGAACACCATGCCAATGTGAAAATCTATTCCTTTCATGTTCTCTGGCCTCCACCTTTTCAGCTTGACTTTCTTCTTCATTTTCTTCCTTCCTTGCTTGTCAACTACTTCCACTTCTTCTGCTGAATCAGCTTCCTCAACATCTGAATCTTGTAGCTCTTTCAGATCAACATCTGTATCATAGTCACTGTCCTCCTCCCATTTGGATTTGCTCCTTCTTTTTTCCTCATGCTTGTCATCTACCCATTCTTCATACAAATCATCATCATCAGCTGCCAACTCATTATCAGAGTCTACCCAGTCTGCATCCCAATCACTGTCATCACTGTCACTATCTGTGAAAATCTTTGCTTCTTCTTCCACATCTAGCTGCCTCCTACTTCTTCTAAGCTCATGCCCAATATTCTGCTCCTGTCTAGGTGGAACACTGGTTTTGCTCCTACCAGCTGCTGCTTTACCCATCCACTTTCTAGGGCTCAACACTGGAGGCAAATCAGGAGAACCACAGATCACAACATCATCCAATGTGGCATTGTCAAACTGCAAATCCTTGTGGTCCACATACAACTGAAAATACTGAAACTTTGGGACAACAACAATCATGCTCAAGGTGTCAGTATCAGTGTTCACAATTCGTAGTCCTGTGTCTAAGTTCATTCCAGGCAGCAGCCAGTAAAACACATATTTATCTAGTTCAGAGTAACCTAGCTGCTGCATAAAATCAGTGAGCCATAGAGGCGACCATGTGTCTGCTTCACATCCATCAAATCGAGCTACTTTTCCATCCACATAGCTCTTCGACATCCCAAATCCGCAAAGAAACCCAGCATAGTTGATTTCTACGGTGAACTGATCCTCGAATACTCCTAAATAACATGCAAATCATCAAGAACTACTAGCATTTCGGACTACTTCTCTACCACTGCCAACACCGATAGAAGTGGAGATCTAGGGTTAGGACATCTTACCGTAGCGCGCGGGAGGATCACCGGGTCGCTGCAACTTTGGCCCCTTCCTCACGGGCTCCATCCTCGCGAGCGCCGCCGCCTATCGACTGCCGCTTATCGACTGCCGCCGCCTATCGACTGCCATCGTTTGTCACCGCTGCCAGCTCGCCTTCCATGTCGCGGGAGAGAGGTGAAAGAGGAAGAGACGGGTTAGCCAGTGAGGTGTGGGAAGAAGACGGGGCTATGTGCAAATATTCACCTCCAGCGGTTAGTCCTAGTGGCAGCACCTTGCCGACGTGGCGCTGGTCAACCAGGGTCAGACGAGTTTAGAACCTGCGATGAATCACTTAGAAACAATTAGGACCTTAATATTCAATTTTGAAGAACTGGGACCTACTTGACGTTTCGTCGAAAGATTTAGGACCGCTGGTGCGGTTTACTCTTTTCTTAACGCCACACCCGCGCGTCTGTTTTCTTTCTGTCTTTACGACCCCCTCCAATTATATCCGTCTTGCCCCGTGATCTCCGCTATTCCACAAATCCACCCCAAATCACTCCCCTCCGAGGCCGAACCTCCTGCCATAGGCGACATTATCGACTCCCTCCGTCGTTCCTCCGCCGCCCATATCTCACCCCTCCGTATCTTCGCATCACGCCATGCCGGAGAGAGTGGAGTCGCGTGGAAGTTCTCCGTGCTGCCTGGCGATCTTCGGGGGTCTTAGGCCCCCTTCTTTTCAGCTTCTTGGCCAGCTTCTCCCAGAAGCTACCCTCGACCAGCTTCTCCCAGAATCTCATCTTCAAAATTTGTTCAAACTTCTTAACTAGTAGTTTCAATGTCAATTTAAAAGTATAAACGATTTTGGTAGATGAGATTCTGGGAGAAGCTAGTCGAGGGTAGCTTCTGGGAGAAGCTGGCCAAGAAGCTGAAAAGAAGAGGGCCTTAGTCGTCGTCTTAAGCGGCCGCACGATGGGTGCCTGGTGAGATCTAAGTCGCCATGTGCTCTGTTCGGGAAGCCTCGACGTGCTTCGTTCTCCAAGGGCGTCAAACCCTCGGGCTGAGCGATGCCTGAGCCACTTCCTCAGCCTGCAACGTCGAGAGTAGCCGGGCCGATGGACATGGACACAGTGCCGGTACGACGGTACCGAAGGCCGTGTCAGCCTCTGCTGGTCCTGGAGAGAACCAAATGCCTGGAGCCACTTGCGTAGACTGCAACCGAGCAGCTGCTCCATAGGAGCGCGTCATCTACGGGGACAGCTGCCGAGATGGCAAGGTGACGAGCTGAGCGAGCCACGAGTGATGCGGCGCGGAATCAAGGAGACGTGGCCATGGATTTATGCAGCAGTAATAACGGGGGCTCGCTGTTCTGAAATGGCTGCCTTTGCCTAATTTGATTTTGTTGCCATTGGTCATATTTTGTCATTTCAGGCTTCGATTTTTTCTTGTTTTATTTTGAGACCATAGGAAGGAGATTTCTCTTGGGTTGCTCACACAAAATCTGTTTTCTTTTGAAGATTCATGGTCTATGAAACCGTGGTTGCTGGTATGAAATCTGTACAGTGAGCAGGTTGACATCATCTCACTTGGTGAGCTACAAAGTTTCTCCTGGGAGAAGGCCATGAGGAGTCCACTATGAGAAGTTAGTACTATCTCATTTCTTCTATTTAGTTCCGCAGTTGTATGTGTACGCGAGTACTAATATAAATGAAAGATAATTTTATGTCCTCTATTGGTGATGCAGTAAAGTCAGGAGACTGTATGACACTGGCAGTGTGCTGTCTTCACTGAAGATCATTGAGTAACTGACAAGCCGGCTGCACTTAAATAATAAGAAATATTTCTGAATCGTTCTTCAATCTTGTCATTTAGATTCAGACACAAGACAACAACATGAAGACTGCATTGCGGTGGTGGGGCATGGGGAGAAACCAAAAGCAACAAATGGTATTACAGTTGTTATCTCCTATGTAAGGAAGACTCTACCGAACAAGAGAGCCTTTAGCTGTATCACTAACATCGAGATAAACAGAAGCAAACAAGATTCAACAACCCAGAAGAAAGCATAGCTGGTACAAAGTGGTGGAGATATCTTGAATATCTACAAGGTGGTCGCCCAGGGGCAGCTCAGTGAGGTTAACAAGAGTAGTTTTGTTTATGGGCCTTTTCACTCTTTTTGTGCAAGAAAACATGAGCCAGATGATTGCAAGAATGCTGGACAAAGGAAAAGTGCCCAGATTGGGAGAACCTTGCCGATTCATTCCGACCACAGTACCAAAACCAAGGTGGGTAGTTATTAGCACTTCTTTTTACATGGTTCTGTTCGTTGTCAAAGTTGCGCTGCTTTATAATTTATATATTATACTGAAATTTCTATCACATTGTCGCCACGAATATTAATTTCTTATAGGAAAATGCTTGTCCCTTGATTAGGTTGGAACAGAACCAAACTATGACTACCATAGCTTAAGTAATAACATGAAGCCTACTGAATATGACCTGAGACACCTTAATTTGGTTGCTATGCTTCGTATTTGGCATGCATAATTTGAGAGAAGAAAGATACATACAAGTAAAACATGATATTCGAACATCCAAATAATGATACTAAGCAATGTTGTATTTGTCATGTGTGATGCTACTATAATTTTCACGCACATATTGTTGGTTAGTAGAGTTTGTCTATGCAAGTTGTAGTTGTTCTATGAATAGTTTCCAGCACAAAAGAATAAAGATGTGTGTATCTCCATACATATATGAATATCATAGCTATCTGTGATCTTGTAATTCAGATTGGAGTCGTATAAATAGTAAAATAATATGTGAGCTCTCTGGAAGAAAATTGTTTGTTTCTTAAAAGGTAGTTATCCGTGAACATAATATGAGTAGAATAACTCATATACGAAGCTTCATTTTTCTTAAGCTATATCCAATGTTGCACGGAACTAAGTACAAATTTGCATTAACTTGTTTGCAGGGCCCTCACGTTTGTCAAAGTTGTGCCTTCCCTTTGTTCCTTCGTTTGTAAATTAACTAAATTATGTTTGTTAATTGAATTTCTCCCCTCCTAATAGAATGAGCTATATATGCTCCTGCTATCCATTTGTAAAATGGGCATTGGCAAATAAATTTAACGACTACCTATAATGAGCTATATATGCTCCTGCTATCCTAATAGTGGTTTAACTTGTGCATCAGAAAACAAAGCAGATGAGCGAAGACCGAAGTCCTTGGCATTTCTCGTTAATTATACATGTCATTTTTAGTTTTTTTTTCAAATGAACAAGCGTGCTTTTTTATTTTGTACCCTCTTGTCATATAGCTTCGCTTTGTAGTTCTGTTCATGGGAATATTGCGCTCGGTTCGAAAAACCCATAAATAAGAAAAATACAAGTGTAGATGTAAAATAATAGGTTTGCATGCTCAATGTCATAATGTGCATTGCACATACACCTTTAGATTTGCATGCTCAATATCATAATGTGCATTGCACATACACCTTTACAGCATAAGGAACAAGGTTACAATATAGATTCTTGTTATTTCCGAACAAGTTTACTCAATGCCATGGTATTGCTAACGGATCCATGGCTCACGTTTGGCCTTATCCTTAATATGCTAATATATGTAGACCTGTAGTGATGCATGTATCAAAGAGAAACATTGTAGGCAGAGGCAAGTAAATATTTTGACCTGTTATGTCACTGACGATCATAAATTCACAATCGATCATCCTCTTGAGCTGCACGATTACATAAGTAATCATATGCTTAGGACTGAACTAAAATTCTGAATACAATTATTTTTAATGACAGTTAATCATGTCCTGAAAATGCTTGACAGTTCCACGGGTCTTGACTTCGAAGACACCAGCTCTATCATTAAACCAACATATATTATGCCTTAGCTTCCATTGATTTTTATAGAGCTTTAACTATCGAAATCGATGTTATTTATTTTCCATAGTTTGGTGAGCTTTCACTGCGATGTTCTTTGGTCTTGCAGTTTTTCTATCGAGTTTAATTCTCTGCTACTTAGTTAATTCAGTTGCCCCCCTTCCTTCTCTGTCAAATGGCATATTCAGGGCTGAAAATTTTGTGTATAGGCAAAGAGATTTATTATGCTGTAACAGAGGATTATAAGTTTAGAACAGGAGTCAAACTTGGAGTGAGATGGCGCAAAATGAGGTCCACCTCTCTAGAAGCTCCATTAATTGCTATCTCATATGTAAGATTTTAGTGAATTTGTAAGAAGACCTTGACCTATTGATGGTTTTCAAATCCCATACATCTTACTTGCCATTCACATTGCAAATTCAAGATTAGCATTTGCACAAACCTTCTGAAATCTGATGGAGGTAATGTATTTGACACGTTCAGGCTAAGTATTTTTGCTGCTGTCAAATAAAAATTGTCTTAAGTAGTGGAAGGTAGGCCAACAATTTAGAGAAAAAATGCTTGGAAATGCAAGCATTTAAAAGTAACCAAATGGGCTAAAAATGCTCTAAGATATGTATTGCGCTGACTGGGTTGAGCGTATTGCGATATAATTTTTTCTCCCCGTTGCAACGCACGGGCATGTTTTCTAGTGAGATTAAACATGCTAAGGCTTGTATTGGAGGCCACGGTGGGATATGGTTTTTCTAGTCCTATGCTCGCCACCCTTAGGACCCTAGGTTCTTACCTCTTGAACCAAGACGAGCGTACAACCACACGGGGTAAATGGGGACCCCATGATTGACTAAGGGTGTGTTTGGTTGTGCTGTGGCTTATCTGAAAGCAACTATGGGCTGTGTGCTGTGGAAAAGCAGCTGTGAGCTGTGGGCTGTAGAAAAGCTGTAAAAGTCATTTGGCAAGTAGCTGTCTGAACTGTGGTTGTGAGTGTAAATGTCTAATATACCCCTAAACAACCAAGGGACTATTTAATTTACATCTTTCAATTCATATTAGTTGACTCAACTTTGTCTAGATACGAATACATCTAAACTAGATACTCCCATCCATATTAGTTGACTTGGATTTGTCAAAATTTGGATGACCTATATGCTAAATAGTGTCTAGATTCATCTAAATTTAGACAAATTTGAGTCAACTAATATGGGTCGGAGGAAGTACATGTAAATCTAGACAAACTTGACTCAACTAATATGGATTAGAGAAAGTACTATTTATCGATATTAATCGCATTAGAGATTAGTTTGTATACATAATCATGTTGTAGTTAATTATTATATTATCTAGTTAATTAGCACCAAGCAATTACCAAATTGGATAGAGAAAGTAACTAATCTGTAATTAGAATTCAGAACAGCTTGGAAAGCTTGCAGGACGTCAAGGACAAGCTCATGCTCGGCTGCTCCTCGTGGTCCAGCTGCATGCCTGGATGTGATGCGGCTCGATCGTCACGTCGAGCTCCTGCCTCGGCCGGTCGTCATGCTTGACCTGCTGTGCACGGCGGGCTGGGCCGCCGGATGGAACGGAGTGGGGGACGAAAGCGGCCGACAGGAACGAAGCGGGGCGGCTAGCAGGAATGGAGTGGGATGGGAGAGGCCGACACGGGCGATCGGCTGGGGAACTCGACCTCAACCAGGGAGGCGGCGGCACGCAAGATGGATGGACTGGGACAAGCGATTGGGAAACGAGGGGCAAGAATGGAAACACGCGGACGCACGCACAGCGAAAGCCTGAAAAGCACCTTCGCGGGTGCTTTGCCCGCGATGCTCGTTTCGGTGCGGCTTTGCACATAAGCGCGTTCACTCAAACATGCGTTTGGTTGGGTTTTCGGCTTATAAGCCGTGAAAGCCAACGCAAAAGCCTAACCAAACAGGGCCTAACTTGCCTAGTAGATTCCATGAGTCGTATAGTTCGGTCATTTCATTCGACATACGCATTGAAAACGTTTTCGAAAGAAGGAGGTGAAGGAGGTGCATTCATAACAGGTTGGGAAGCGTGTCCGCGGTTGCTTGGGGTTGATGGCGCCCCTGGTAAACCAACCTCGCCTCACATATTTAAGTACCGACTTCGGGATTTTACCCATTACGGCGGAATAATACTTATTTCGTGACTCATGGTCTCGGCGAAAGCAAGGTAAAGGTCATGTCCAAACACACCCTCTCCCAGCACACCAAGGAAGTGTGTCAAGTAGGCATTAAGAGTCGGTTGGTACGTGTGGGTAAAGTTGTACACCCCTGCAGGGTAATAGTCTTTCGGAAAGCGGTGTCCACGGTTACGGACGACTTGGGAACGGATGGGAGATCATAGAGAACATGAACCTAATCGTAAAACTTGTCAACTAATGTTTGTTAAGGATGCTTCCTCATGGGTACGAGGGGGTGATCCTAGTTGGTAGATAATGATGACTTGGTGGATATCAAAAGATGATGATCAATACCTTGGAGATGTCGCTCTCTTATTCCCTTTTAAAATACTCTGAATAGACGAGCTTCTTCTCTCTCTTGTTTTATAAACAACGATGGCTTTATGCAAAACAACTCCACCAGCCATAAGTCTTGAGGAGTATACCTTTTACTCACCCTTGCTTTGTTGATACTTTTAGAAGAGTAAGTGTTCCTTGAAGATCAGTTTGGTACTACATCGACATCGACGAGTAGCTTGGGGTTCCCGGCCGGCAGCCTGGAATCTATGGGATGGGACGTCATCGTTATGCTTCAGGCCTCTTAGGCCATTTGTTAAGTTTGGTATACTTAATAGCATAATTTTCCTTCCGTTGTTTGATCTTTGTGGTCAGTGACCTCTGCTTGTAATAATTTGGTTCTCTGTTCAGTTATGAGCTTGCTGTAATAAATTTTGTGTCGTAGGGTCATTGTTGTGTTACCAATTCTTCACTGAATATTCTCGAGCTCATGGTTAAGTTTATGTCAGACGGAGGTCTGGGATTTGTTTAGCCCTGATCCCGGGGGTGTCATAGTTCTTGGTATCAGAGCAGTACCGACCGTAGGAAAAACTTGCTATTGGTCGATGTTGAGTCTAGTGTTTGTGAAAACTATTTCAAAGATGAAAATTATTTACGAAAACTCTAGTATGCTTCTTTTACTCCTTATCTGGTAACGCTCTAACTCTGGGTTATCTTATCTTGTGTTGACTTTGAAAAGTTTTGCTATCTCATCACTTTCTTCAAAGCTTAGGTGCCTTTTCAGGCATGTCGTTTCTAAGCCAGTTGACTTAGTGTTGAGTTCTCTAGAGTTGTGTGTGTGTCGTGAATTCCTGGTTTCCCCTTGCTCTTGTTCATCTAAGAGATTCCTTTCCATCACGATCTCTCTATCTCGTGGGCTGAGAATTTTACATTGTTGATCCATAGTGTTCTGCTCTAGGCTTCGAGGTTTCCTTTCGCCACGTGTGCCTCCTTTTGATTTGTTTGGGTACTTTAGAAGTCATTTCTTCTCTTGGAAGTTACCTCATGATTACTATCTTGTAGTGTATGTTGTGTCACTCAAGTAGTTGTTACTCCTTTCTCGGGTTTTAACCCTTGGACTTGAACCTAAGATCCCTGATTGTGCTGGATTCTGGTGTAGTGAATCTTGTACATGAAGCTGACCTTTAAACCAAGATCCATTCCTTTGACCCCTGTCGTTAATGTTCATACATTACCTCAGGATGGTTGGTACTACAATTCTAGCCTTCAAGCTTGTGGTCTTTGTCGCGATTGAATTGTGACAATTAAGGACTTCCCCTACCACTAGTTATGGCAGATGTTCTTTAATGGAACCAAATAGATCACGACAAGAGTACTCCTCGAGAGTCTCACATCTATATTCGTAACTCTACCACACATTACCCCTTCTCTGCATTGGTTTTCGGAAGATTGTTAATCTATGCATCCACATCTCGGGATTCTATCCTAACCATGTTCACCTTTTTCCCTTGTTGTTTTTCGACCTTTGTTTACCGGTTGGTAGCCAAGTAGTAAATGTGCATTGGTGTCTTCCTATGTAAGTTACTCTTGTGGTCTGTCATGAAAAACCATCTCGGGATGTCAGGAGAAACAAACTCCAGTACCTCGTCATATCCAGGACCAGGTCAAAGCGTTGTAATATGCAGATTAAGAGGCATTGATTAGCTTCTATCTGTTCTACCTTAATGTATCACACTATTTTATACTAAGTGGTCGTGTTGAGTTTTATGACCCCCTAATGTAGTGATGCTCTTACACATATTTACCCACCCTTCCTAGACCTTTCGCGCTCGTGAGTGATGCGCGTGTGTAATAATGTGGCCATTTGAGATTCTTAGCAATTATTATTGTTTTGAACTCTAAGGACATTTGTGTTATTCTTAGCGTGATTGGTTAACCCTATCACTAAGCAAAGGATGATTGTGCTACCAAAGTCCGATATTCTGGTACGCTCTCTTCCATCAAAGAGTTACGTTTGTCCCGAAACTCTGAGACTATGTCACCTTGATTAATAAGCAAGTTTCCTCTCGAACTAAGTGACATATCGGCGGTTCAGGATATTCTAGATGTCTACTAGAAGTATCGCCATGTTGCCACATGACCGTGTTGTCAAGTTCTTGAGCAAGTAAGTTCTCTGAACTGCTATTTTATCCAAGGATCCGTATTGGATACCCCTAAACTAGTTGGTTGAGCTTAAACAACAACTTGGAGAGTTGTAAGACAAAAGTTCTATCCGACTCAGTTCTTTCTTAAAGGGATGTCTAGTTTTGTTCATGTTGAAGAAAGATAGTATTTCCTTCATGGACATGTTATCTTCCCCTATCTTTGATTTGATTTGGGTTATCGTCAAATCAAACTCAGTTCCAAGGACTATCTTGATATTGTTTCTTCTTGCGATGTTTCACTGGGATACATCTTCATGTACTTTGGTCTGACCAATACTTTTGCTTTGTTTAAGAACATGTGAGTCCATCTTCTTGGAGTGTCTCGATAAGTTTGTTGTTGAGCCCATCAACAATATCCTAATCCTCTCCATGTTAGATTGGATTCATATGAAACAATTGGCATTAATGTTGGAAACTTTCGATAACCATCTTCGTGTTATCCTGAAGTATGTGTTCTGGATGTTAGAAGAAACCTTCTCTGGTTCACGTGCAACTGCTGAAAGATGTCACTGTGGACTCAAGAAGAGTTATCTCTGTTCCTTAAGGATACATGTGTGACTTATTGTTAGGACTTTATATGTATGCAATTATCTCTCGATAAGTTGCTAAATACATGGGTCTAGCAATCTAGCTCGTCTTTTGGAGCTTGACACTGTAGTCCATATCTTGAGAATCTAGTGACTTTACCTTTATGGTAAATGTTGCAAATTTCTACTCGGACATGCTGAGCCTGAAATATCATCTCGCCTAACCAAAGCTGAATCTCAAGCAGCAATGATGGTTGGTGTTCCTCAAGGTTTTGAAATAGATCTCTTAGTAAATATGGCAAGATTGATGTAATGGTTGACACATTTAGCCATAAAGATCTCTTGTCATATTCTCTTTAAGTCAGCAATAACAACCACTCTTCATGAGGCTTCTTCTATAATTAATTATAGGAGTTGTGCTTATGGTTTCCTGGTATCCGAAGTCCGACCTTTACTTGATGTTTCGTGTCTCGAACATCAAGGAGAACATTTAAAGTAGTGTTGCTAAATGTCTCTCGGTCGATCCTCTAGACCCTTTTATGTGGCAATAATTTTGTTATGCCAAGTAATTGAAGTCTGAGAATGAAGTTTCTTTTTCTCGTGTCATCAGGAATCTTCTTAACTATTCATCTTAGTGGTGCAATGTGATATCATGATTTTCGGAAAAGATCTTGATAGTCCTGGATGAATAAAGAGTTTCCTTCGTTTTCTTAGCCATGTTTTAAGAGTGACTATGATTTTGGTAGTCAACAGTCCCTCCGTATGCATGTTCCTTGCGACTCTTATGAGTCCTCTCCACCAAAACACTTTTCTGTATTGGCCTTCTGTTGAATGAAAAAGTGGCCCTTCTGTTTCAAAAGTAGTTCAACAGCTTGGTTTTGTTGATCCATTTCTTTGCAACCTAAAATCTCTACTTAAGCTGTTTAGTATAGGTTCATTTCTCGAAGTCTGTGGTCATGTTCTTCTGTTGGAACCTTCCTCTTCGGAAGCTTATACCCTTCTGAGTTCCATGGTCTCAATCCTTATGAAGACCATATATCTAACAATTTGAAACCTTCTCCTCTTGTTTCCTCAGTTACCTTGATGTGTTTCATGTTGTCATCTCATAATTGTTTTTGAACACTCCATCCATGAGTTGACCATGAGATACTCTGTGTGTTGTTTAGTGTTTTCCCTCTTACCTTTAGAGTGGCCCTATTTCTTTCTCTCTCTGTCTCTCTTCCTACCTTTGGAATCTCGGGTCGAGATTCTCGTAAGGGGGATAGAGCTGTAACACCCCAGTTTTAGTTAATCTATATTTAGGGTTTATTGTGCATCCATGAGCATCATATCAAAATTTGCATGCATTAAGAAAAATAAATCAAACCCTAAACCCTAGTTTTCTCCCCTCTCTTTGAAATAATTCAAATGGTTTTGAATATTTTGGAAAACTACCAAAATAATGGAGCCCAAATGGTCTACAAGGGCCCCTGATTATTTTATATATTTTACAAAAACTCTAGTAATTTTTGAAATGGATCAAAACAGTTTGAAATTGAAACTACAAAGGGAAAATACAAAAAAGAAAAAGGGAAAAGAATTTTTGCTAAAAAATGGATTCTAAGCTAATCAGGCCGGCCCAGCTGCCCTTCTCTCTTTTCCCTGCCTCTCAGCGTGCCCGCAGCCGGCCCAACCGCAGCCCAGCTCGGCCTAGGCCCGGATACCCCTTCGTCCTCCCTATCTGTCGTCTTCTTCCCCCGCGTGAAGAAGCTCTGTGGCGCCGCCGCTTCCGTCCGTCGGTGTCGCGATGCTCACCGCCGCCCGCCGTCTTCTGGAGAGGATAAGAACCGCCCCAGGACGTCTCCCTTCCGTCCCTATCCTCTCTCCCTCTCAGACGACCTCCCTCTCTCTATTTCTCCTCTGGACGAACCCCAGCTCACCGGTAACCGCATGCCACCGTCGCTCTGGACCGCCCTGAGCCTTGCCGTCTGTCCCAGGAGATCCGCCTTGCCACCCTCGTTCATCCCCGACCAACCGCGCAAGTAAGCGTGCCCCAAATTGATTGTAATCAAGCGCAATGTATCTCCGGCCGCCGCAGTCGCCGTCGTCGATTTGGCGGCCTCTGACCTCCCCTCGCTTCCTCGAAATCATCACCGTGCTCCTGGTGAGATGTTGGTCCATGTGGACCTTCTCCCCTACCCCCACGCTCTCTGGTTCGTCGACGCGTCGTGTACCTCACCCCGCCACCGCAGTTGTGCTCTCCGCCGGCGAGTCCCTCGGCCAAATGGTCCTGCGCCGCCATTTTATTGCTCCCCGAGTCCATACGGTTCGAACGCGCGTGTCCTCGCTAGCCCTCTCGACCCCTAGCTCCGCCAACCGCCGCCGGCTGCAGTGTTCGCCGGCGAGCCCGCGTGGCGCCTGCGTGGCTTTCGAAAGCATTTCAATTCTGCCATGTTGCATACGATTGTACTATGGTATTTTATCGATAGATAGAGTACCCTATCTATTGCATACTCCCTTTGAGCTTATATTACCTAATCCACTGCTCCTACATAACTAGGTTTGGCTTGAGTGCAATGCTAGAGATTTTATCTGTCTTGCTTAGCCATGCTTAGTTGTTGAGTCTGGTTCATCTAGATGATGTATCAGATGCAAAGAACCTAGTATGACAGGATAACGTGATAAGATGAAATCAGTGATATGATATTAAACATGCTAAGTCTTGTATGGGAGGCCACAGTTGGATGTGGTTTTTCTAGTCCCATGCTCGCCAGCCTTAGGACCCTAGGTTCTTACCTCTTGAACCAAGACGAGCGTACAACCACACGGCGTAAATGGGGACCCCATGATTGACTAACTTGCCTAATAGATTCCATGAGAGTCATAGTTCAGGCGTTCCATTCCCCCTGGTAAACCAACCTCGCTTCACATCTTTAAGTACCGACTTCGGGATTTGACCCGTTACGGTGGAACCATACTTATTGTGTGACTCATGGTCTCGGCGAAAGCAAGGTAAAGGTCGTTTCCAACCACACCCTCTGCCAGCACACAAAGGAAGTGTGTCAAGTAGGCATTAAGAGTCGGTTGGTACATGTGGGTAAAGTTGTACACTCCTGCAGGGTAATAATCTTTTGGAAAGCCGTGTCCATGGTTATGGACGACTTGGGAACGGATGGGAGATCATAGAGAACATGAACCTAATCGTAAAACTTGGAAACTAATGTTTGTTAAGGATGCTTCCTCATGGGTACGAGGGGGTGATCCTAGTGGGTAGATGATGATGACTTGGTGGATATCAAAAGATGATTATCAATACCTTGGAGATGTCGCTCTCTTATCCCCTGTTAAAATACTCTGAATAGACGAGCTTCTTCTCTCTCTCTTGTTTTATAAACAACGACGGCTTTATGCAAAACAACTCCACCAGCCATATGTCTTGCGGAGTACACCCTGTACTCACCCTTGCTTCGTTGATACTTTTGGCAGAGTAAGTGTTCCTTGAAGATCAGTTTGGTACTACATCGGCATCGGCGAGTATCTTGGGGTTCCTGGCTGGAAGCCTAGAATCTATGGGCTGGGACGTCATCGTTATGCTTCAGGCCTCTTAAGCCATTTGTTAAGGTTGCTATACTTAATAGCATAATTTGCCTTCCGTTGTTTGATGTTTGTGGTCAGTGACCTCTGCTTGTAATAATTTGGTTCTCTGCTTAGTTATGAGCTTGCTGTAATAAATTTTGTGTCGTAGGGTCACTGTTGTGTTACCGATTCTTGACTATATATTCTCGAGCTCAAGGTTAAGCTTATGTCAGACGGAGGTCTGGGATGTGTTTAGACCTGATCCCGGGGGTGTCACAGCCTCTCTGGTTGCGGCTTCAGCTGCAACCTCTCTCTTTGCAGTTTCAGCGCAACGCTCAGCTATTCTGCATTTCTGACAGAGTCCTCCCCTTTGCTTGTCTTCCCTCTTGCAACTGGGGCAAAACACGAGGAAAGTTTGAAAGAAATGGATCTGAGCATACATCCGGTAGGTCACGTAAGCATCTATGGCTGCATACTTACAGGTTTATATCAGAGAACAACGTCTACTCCCAAAAAACGTGCCTATCTTTAGGGAAAACTTATTTCATTTTGGTGTACGACGGATCGATGATTCTATCCGCGAGACTAGCCATTTCATCCCTCTTCTAGTCCCCTTTGATCTTGACAAGATCTTGAATATCGATGCACTTGTGCTTAGGAATTTTGATTCCCACGTGAGAAAACTTGACAAAATCACATCTTTTGTCGACAGTGCAGAAAACAATTCCTTTATGCACAAGGAATTGGCACAGCGCCGAACATTTCTTGTCAGTCCTCAAAGTATGTAGTTTGTCATCATAAAATGCATGGCTAAAACAATGACAAAATGAGTAACTACAAATGTTGTCCATGCAAGATCATCATCTCTGAATATATTTTAAAGGTACAAAAGTTTAGTAAATGCAAAATCAAGACTCTCAAGTATGGCTTGTCATAATTTTTTTTGGTCCTAATAAAATTCAGTAGTTGAAACTTGACCAAGTGGATAGATTCCATACACAATAAAAATTCACTAGTTGCAAAAATGCAGTACTTGCAAGATCCCCACTATAATAAAATTTGGGACTACGACTATTTAGACAATGCAATACCACATCCTGAATAAAAATTGAATCTACAAAAATTTAGTAAATCCAAGGTGAACACTCTGAAAGTTATATAGTCAAAATTCATTTGGTACTAACAGAATTCAGTAAATGCAATATGAGCATATGGAAAGATTACAGTATTTGCATGAACAACATTTGAGAAAATTTAGGACTAAGACTGTTTAGTAAAGGCAAGATCAATTGATTAAAATCATGCAAGTGACCATTAAAAGTAAGAAAACCCTGAAAGTGGTAAACTAAATAGATCATATCTACAAACCAGGAGTAGTGGTAGACGAGGACGTGTTGCCTCATTGCCAGTTGAACAACGGCGACCTGTTTTTCGTCGTATTCCTCCTCCTTGGTGTACTCGAGGTCCAACCCGATAAACTTTTCCTCGTCCTTCTCAAGCCATTCCTCGTGCATCCCCAGGACTCGCACAACTGTATCCTCCTCGTTGGTGTAGACGACATGTACCTCTGCATTGCCATGGGCAGTGAAGTTTGTCTCTCGAGTGTAACCTTCCATGGCGGCTAGGAGTAGACAGAAAAAAAATAGATGGGATGCAGAAGATAGAGGACAGGAGTAAGAAGAAGGGTTTCAGTGAAACAAAGGGAAGGCTGGAACCATCGCTGTGATTCAGACATCCTTATGGAGAAGAGTGGCGGTGGCAAAGAGAAGACAGAAAGAACAACAGGTGGGAAGGAGAAGACAGAGGACAAGAGGAAGAGGAAGAGGGATTTTTTTGAAACAGTGGATATGCTGGAACCATCGCTGCGATTCAGATGAACTTGTGGAGACGTGTGGCGGCGGCCATTCCATCTTTTGAGTAAACAAATATTTTAAAGGAGCCCTCATTAAAAAGAATAATAACGAGGTTATATGTGCCTTGAGCTGCCACGTCAATTCAAGCTATCGGTCGTTTAGTCATGTCCATTGCGTCACCTATATCGCATGTGCTCTACATCACTACTTATCACGTGTCAAATCCTAGCATGCAATTTCATTGTGCATACACAGGTCTCGTCCGCATAGAAGGCAAGGAAGGGGGCCGCAATTAGTGAGGGTGGGCACGGGGACCGCCTAACGTGAGTACATTTGACTGCATGCAAGTGGCGCAGAACCAATTTCATATAAGGACATGAAAAAACTAATCTTGAGGGGAACGTGGGGACACACCTGTCAGCGAGTGAATGCACACGCAAACGTGAGTACATTTGACTTGGATCGTCCATGGCGGACCTCGATTCCACTGCATGCAGGTGGCGTGGAACCAATTTCATCCAGGGCTCCCGCCTTTCTTTCCCACCGCTTCCCGCGAGTTCTTGGCGTTTCCAGCCATGTCCAGGCGCGGCCATAAAAGTGGGAGGTCACTGAGCTATCTTCGACCATACCTGCGCAACCCACAACTTAAAAAACCACCATGCCTGGCCGCCGACGTCGACACGACGAGCTCCATGGCAACCCCGATGCCGGTAGAGAAGAGGTGCTCAAGCAGCCACTGCCGTTGTGGTGGCTGAATCCGTCGGAGTTGCCGGACGTGCTGCCTCCTCCAATTCCGAGGCGCTCACGGATTTACAGGATGGGCACACCTCCGGTTCGCCCTTTCTACAACCGTTACGAGACCACCGGCGAGCCTTTCATGACGACAGTGGCAGAACGCGTCTTTCTGCCGGAATAACGGCAATTGGAGTAGTTCAGATTGGTGTGTGACGACCTCTGGGAAGCGGTGCGGGCCAATCCTGACGATGCTTTCCTGCATGCCCGCCTCGACCGAGCTGAAGAGGAGGTGCAGACGCAACGAGCGCTCATCATTTCTCTCAATGACGAATGGTGTATCTGACCCGCCATAGCCGCCACCCCCAGTGCCGGATGCCGCCCGTAGTCTTAGGTTGTAACGATGTTTTAGGGTGGCATGAGTGTAACGATTTTTTAGGGCTTGAATAAATATTTTCATTTCAAATGGCCAAAGTCTACATTCATACATCATACATGGCGCACGCAAAGCCTAGCCTACTCCTCGCAGTTGGAGGAGGAGTCGGAGTGGTAGCAGCGGCGGCACATGGTGTGGTCAAAGACGCTTACGCTGAACTTTCCTTCTCCGTCGTACTTGATGACGATGATGTTGCCTGCTTCGGTCTGGTGCGAGCGGGCGAAGCGCTCCCAGCCATTGTCGAGGTACATGTGGCGGAGGTGGTCAGACTGCAGGTCGACTGGGTACCTGCCTGTCCTGAAGCCATTGGCCCACAGCATGGCGAGCGGGGGCAGCTCGTCGCCCAATAGCATCATGTACCCACGGGGCAGGAGCAGCCTATCACGCGACATGCCGTAGTGGATGGCCACGGCGAACTGGGTGCCTGGGTCGAAATCTTCGGGCGACGACGACATTGAGGGAGAGCATGGTGGCGCGGTGAGTTGGCCGTGTCCTCCATGCCTCAATCGGCATCCACGGCCTCCACGGCCTCCCCTCGACCCAGCGCCGCCGTCCATGGCTAGCTACAAGCAGTGGAGAAGGAAAAGGGGAAGGAGGAGAGGGATGGTATTCCGTTCTGTGTGGGAGAAGATGGCAGTGGGTGGCCGGTTAAAAGGGGGCGGCATCGGATGTCGGCGCGGAGGCTGTAGAGGGGCATTGAAGTGTCCAGTTAGTAGGGCAGGCATCGAGCGGCGCCTGAAGTGGCGGTGGAGAGCGTGTCCTCTAGTAAGTCAGCTTGCCGTCGCGTCGCCATTGATGGCACAGGCTGTCGCCGGTCAGCCTTCTGCTAGCGCCTCTGAGTCACCTCACCGGTTCACTGACTGGTCTATTTTTTAAAACTATATATGCTGGTATGCGACTGCCAAATGTAGGTCCCACATGTCAGAGAGTGAAGGTCGGAACGCGACTAAGTTTGACTTAGATCGTGCATGGTAGGCCATGATTCCACTGCATGCTAGTGGCGCGGAACCAATTTCAGGCAGCGCGAGCGTCGCCTCGTAGAACCGCCGTTTTCCTCCACTTCCACCCCATTACGAACAGTTGTGCACCATTCCACATACTAGGAAGGGCAGTTGAAATCTTGCAATAGGTAGTTTCTCTCTTCTCCGTCTCCTTTCCTCCTCCACGGCCTCATCGTCTTCCTCTTCCACGGCCCCATCTATTTCCACCGCCACGGCATCAGACTCTTCCTCCATGTCCTTTCCCTCTTGCCTGTAGTCATGGACCCATGGGATGTCAGAAACGACGGCCTGATAGGGACCACGTACTTAGACATAGAAGTCCACGGTAGGAAGAAGCTCAGTGTCATCTACCCCACCAACCCTGAGACGGTGAACCGCACTATTGCCCAGTACAAGAATTGGCTGCCGTCGGAAGAAAGTGGGTTCAGGTTCGTGGGTCTCGACCTCGAGTATAGTTGAGATCGCCGCAGGATCGCCGTGCTGCAACTCTCCATGGAGGATCATGTCCTTGTTTACCAGCCTTTTTGCGAGAAGGGGGTGATGGGAACAGGTACATGTTGCTGTCATTTTGTTCCTGAGCCGTTTGTTTGCAAAAGTTCTTCCTACATAATTTGTCTGAATCCATTTTAATGCAGGTAGGGCAAAAGAATTAGGTTGCTCTTTGGTGACTTTATCATGAACCACCGGATAACATTTACTAGTGTTGACACTAGGTCTGACAATGGTCTGCTTAACATCCCGACTGTCAGAATTTTCATCCTAGAGGAGTACAAAGTGGACATCCAGGATATTTACTGGATATCATCGACCCGTGGTATGCTGACATGAAGGACACACTCCCGAGATTTTGGTGGATGCGTTTAGGGCACGATTACTGGGAGGATAAGATGCTTTCTGAACCTAACCTAAAGTACGCTGCTATTGACGGGTATGCCAGCCACGAGCTGTACCACCAGATCAAAGTGTTTCGTTCCAAGCAACACGCCCTTCAACCACCACCAAGGCAAGTTATTTATCGTAGATACCATGATGGAGAGGAATCTAACAGCAGGGGCTAGCGCCGAAGACATCCTGAGATCGGTCACCTTCTCCGCTAATTATTCCAACTGGCTGGGATTTCTAGTTTTAGTGCATGATTGTTGTGTTTGTATGGGGCTTGTTATGTTTACGAAAACATGTTCTTTCACAAGTACAATGTGTGATAGCTATGTGTGAGCACTTATGAACTGTTGTGTATTACGTTTTCGAACTATAACCTGGGTGTGTTTATGACTGTAACCTTCGTTATCACAATAATTATGTATGTGCCACTACTGCTAAGCACGATGTGCCGAGTTTGCTAGTATCTTATATTATAAATGTATCCTTATATTGTGCCCGTTCGTGGACAGCGGCATCTGATCTTGTGGATCCCACCACAATCTCAGGTAGCTATATTCAGTAATACTCCCTCTCTCCCAATTTAGGATGTGTATAGTTTTTGACACACATACCAATAGAATGCATGCAAGGTTGTGGAGGAAAATCCTGGACTAAATTAACCCTTTCTCGATTTACTCATGCATGCCACCATGTGGAGCGTCCCCATTAAAACTCATGAATGCATTGGTTAGTCATCATTATGGGAAGGTAAAAGTATAATAAGTTAATTGCATGCAGTATTTAATCAGGGGCAAAAGAGTCAGGTTAGCACTAGGCTTCCATGCACAATACGCATCCTAATTTGAGAAATCTTGAAAAAAAAATTGCGCATCCTAAACTGGGAGGGAGGGAGTACTCCCTCCATCCCAAGGCTTAAGGCCTGTATATATATTTTGAATGGTCAAGCCACAGGAAGTTTGGCCAGACTTTTAGAAAATTCAAGCCATGGAAAGTAAACCAGGCACTGCATGGCAGTTCTGGATGCTGCTGCATGCAAATGGCACCGAGAGAATTTGCACAACGCATGGCTGTGGGGCCGGGAGGCCCTTTGTTAAAAGCATAAGGGGAGGAGGAGGGCCGGGATCACATTTACCATCACTATGGTCTTTACCTACCACGAAGCAAGTTTGACCGGTCGAGCACGATCGGTTTCGACATCGCAGGGTTACGATTGCGTGGTCGTGCCGGGCAAGAAGGGTGTGCGTGTGACTTGGTGATGGCGTGGGGATCAAGAGGGAGGCGACACAGATGTCACACACACACACACACGAAGACATTGCGTCCGGTCCAACACACCACATATAGTCTCATGTTCTAGAAACGACATAAACAACTTAAAATTCTTAGGTGCCATAGGAGGCAGCAAGGTCACTTCTTGGACACCTTGGAGCGGCGGATCTGGCTGGTCCCGAAGGATGGGGATACACGGCCGGTCCTGACGTACTCCCTCAGAAATTTGCCATACGCAGCATGCTTAGCCTTGGTCACTGGCTTGAGTAAAGCATTGGGGCTTTTACTGATGCCAACCGCATGCTGAATCATGTTGTCCATCCTCGGGTTGACTCTTATGCTACAAAATGGGAAACTGAGCTCCCCACTTAGAGTGCGGAAAGGGACATTCTCGCTCTTGATACTCTTCAAGATGTGGCAGCTCTTGTCATCCCTGTACTCCTTGTCAGAGCCCACCTCACTTGAATCATCCTGTAATGTGCAAAAATGCAAAACAAATGATCAAACTGAATTTACTTACCGTTCATGCATATATATTCCAACAACCATTTCAAGTTACTTTGAAAACCACAGCAAAATTTTACAGGTTTATTACGGCTATCTCCACAGCTCGCTCCTAAATGTAGAATGTGGAGTAATTCAGAACAGACTAAATCTCTGCATGCAGTGGGTTGTATGGTGCATCTGATCATGATTGGTAGAATACGGATCACTTGAACAGATTCGGTACTAGTACATCTATAGAACGACCAGAAAATATGAACAGTAAACTAGAAAGATGGAGAAATAAAAGTACCTCCGGGTACACCAGTGTAACGTGCTTGTCGAACTCATCGCCCTCATCAGGGGCTCCGAAGTCTTCGGCACCTGCGAGCACATAGTCCTCATAAGGGTCGAACTGGACGTCCTCCTCGCCCAGGGCTGCATGCATCTCTTCTAGATCTACGGTGGGAGGCATCGCATCGCCTGTGGGAAGTGTAGCAGCCCAACGGCAACACCTGAAGACTCACCTACAAGCACTCACTTTATGGCGTCGGAAGGGAGAAGGTGGCTGTTCGGTCTCGAGCTGTACGGTGAGGTTTGTGGCTTTTGCTAGATCGGGGAGAATTGGTTAATGCGTGGGAGGGAGACGATGCAGAGGAGTAGGTTTTAAAGACGGGGCATTGTTAAGTCTCCTCTAGGGGCCCTCAGCCTCGAGGCTCATCAGTTGGGCCCCGTAGGCCTTCTGGCTGATGCGTGGATGGTTCGTGCCATGGGCCCCAGCTAGAAGTGAGATTTGCAGGCGCGATACTGTGAGGCCTGTTCCCGTTTGTAGCTGGAGAAGTAGTAGGATTTTCATAGGCGTGACATGACCACTCGACGGATTATTTAATCTATGCCTCAATCGATTGCTTCTCGTAGAAGGGTCAAAAGGAGGGACGCCTAAAAACACAACGGTTAAAGCATGGCTAGCCAGACCCCGTGCGTTGACACGCTCTACTGTGAAGGGTACGACCCATGGATAGGATGCATCGTTCGACCCACGCTGACACGACATTACAGTGCACCGTACTAGTGTCATGGTATACATGTTGCGACCAGTTATACGAGCGTGCTGCCGCGTTTCTCCCTCACTGCACTAGAAAATACACACATTTTTTATATTTTTATATACCCTCGTGTATATAAATCCAAAGAGTTTATAATTTTCAGAGAATAAAATGAAATGCATAAACACGCATATATGAAAATTATACACCTTTGTACACTGTCCTTCTAGATTATGGAAGTAAAGTATCGCTGGCAAAATCGTTATTTCGCGTGGATAGAGAGGTCCATCTCCAGAGAGAGAGGGAGGAAGAGGGGTGCTATCTTGCTAGTTAGATCAGAGAGGATCAAATTTGGGTGGGCAAGATCAGCGTGACAACCGTCTCGACCAATCATGGCGTACCAACCAAAGTGAGGACGAGTTATCATGAGAGGGAGAAAACTGAGTACAACCATTTCCATATCAACCCTAGACATAACACACACACAAACACACAATGGGAAATTCATCAAAAATCAAAAAAAATACGAAACCAGCTCGAGTAGCCCCTATGTGTCACCCACTACCAACATAAAATCATAAGCAAGATAAACCAGGACTTTTGGCACACGGCATACCCCCTGGATGGCTATCGAGTAGGAGTTAACATGGCTTTCAACCCTAGACCTCCCCCTCACTACCCAGAACATGGATCCACTATGCGGATTGAGCCCAAACCCGGCACCTAGCTCCCTCTCAGCATTCTAAGCAACTTCTCCAGCTAGAGATTCCAGGGTTCCATGGAGAAATCCAGAGTTTCTTTTTACCAACTCCGGAAAACCGACGATTCTGTAAGGGAGGTGCGAGAATTGAGCGCGCCCTAGGGCCCGACGCAATTTACACGCATCCTACATTGTGGCGGACCTCGATCCCCGGGAGGTTGGTGCTCATCTCATGGTGCAAGCATATACTATATTTTTCCCAAGTCACGCCCTGGTAATTGTGGTTTTTAACTATAGGTACCCTAGAAATTGCCCTATATTTTCTGGAAAAAATGTTTTGGGGTGCCCCATGGGGTACCTAGGCTGGGAAAGTGCCTAGGTTCAAGGTTGAAATGGACCTCGCGTGCCTGCACGCACCAGCGGGTTTGCCGATTTTGCCTACCCCCCGAACCCTGACAATGGGAAATTCATCAAAAATCAAAACAAAATAAAAAACCACCTCAAGTAGCCCCTGTGTGTCACCCACTACCAACATAAAATCATAAATAGTACAAACCGGGACTTTAGGAACACTGCGCACCCCCGGATGGCTATCGAGTAGGAGTTAACATGGCTTTCAACCCTAGATCTCCCCTACTTCCCAGAACATGGATCCACTACACGGATTGAGCCCAAACCCGGCACCTAGCTCCCTCTCGGCATTCTAAGGAACTTCTGCAGCTAGAGATTCCACGGTTCCATGGAGAAATCCAGAGTTTCCTTTTACCAACTCCGTAAAACCGGCGATTCTACAAAGGAGGTGCGAGAATTGAGCGCGCCCTAGGGCCGACGCAATTTACACGCATCCTACATTGTGGCAGACCGCCATCCCCGGGAGGTTGGTGCTCATCTCGTGGTGCAAGCATATACTATATTTTTCCCGAGTCACGCCCCGGTAATTGTGGTTTTTAACTATAGGTACCTAGAAATTGCCCTATATTTTCTGGAAAAAATGTTTTGGGGTGCCCCATGGGGTACCTAGGCTGGTAAAGTGCCTAGGTTCAAGGTTGCAATGGATCTCATGTGCCTGCACGCACCAGCGGGTTTGCCGATTTTGCCTACCCCCCGAACCCCAGCAATGGGAAATTCATCAAAAATCAAAACAATACGAAACCAGCTCGAGTAGCCCCTGTGTGTCACCCACTACCAACATAAAATCATCAGCAAGACAAACCAGGACTTTTGGCACACGGCGCACCCCCTAGATGTCTATCGAGTAGGAGTTAACATGGCTTTCAACCCTAGACCTCCCCCTCACTGCCCAGAGCTTGGATCCACTACGCGGATTGAGCCCAAACCCGGCACCTAGCTCCCTCTCAACATTCTAAGCAACTTCTCTAGCTAGAGATTCCAGGGTTCCACGGAGAAATCCAGAGTTTCTTTTTACGGACTCCAGAAAACCGACGATTCTGCAAAGGAGGTGCGAGAATTGAGCGCGCCCTAGGGCCCGACGCAATTTTCACGCATCCTACATTGTGGCGGACCGCCATCCCCGGGAGGTTGGTGCTCATCTCGTGGTGCAAGCATATACTATATTTTTCTCAAGTCACGCCCCGGTAATTGTGGTTTCTAACTATAGGTACCCTAGAAATTGCTCTATATTTTCTGGAAATTTTTTTTTGGGGTGCCCCATGGGGTACCTAGGCTGGGAAAGTGCCTAGGTTCAAGGTTGCAATGGACCTTGCGTGCCTGCACGCACCAGCGGGTTTGCCGATTTTGCCTACGCCCCGAACCCTGGCAATGGGACATAAAAAATCAAAACAAAATAAAAAACCACCTCAAGTAGCCCCTGTGTGGCACCCACTACCAGCATAAAATCATAAATAGTACAAACCGGGACTTTGGGAACACTGCGCACCCCCGGATGGGTATCGAGTAGAAGTTAACATGGCTTTCAACTCTAGACCTCCCCTACTTCCCAGAACGTGGATCCACTGCACGGATTGAGCCCAAACCCGGCACCTATCTCCCTCTCGGCATTCTAAGCAACTTTTGTAGCTAGAGATTCCAGGGTTCCATGGAGAAATCCAGAGTTTCCTTTTACTAACTCCTTAAAACCGGCAATTCTGTAAAGGAGGTGCGAGAATTGAGAGCACCCTAGGACCCGACGCAATTTACATGCATCCTACATTATGGCGGACCGCCATCCCCGGGCGGTTGGGGCTCATATCGTGGTGCAAGCATATAACGTATTTTCCCCGAGTCACGCCCCGGCAATTGCGGTTTCTAACTGTAGGTACCCTAGAAATTGCCCTGTATTTTACGAAAAAAATGTTTTGGTGTTCCCCATGGGGTACCTAGGCTGGGCAAGTGCTTAGGTTCAAGGTTGCAATGGACTTCGCGTGCCGGTGGGTTTGCCGATTTTTCGCACCCCCTGAACCCCGGCAATGGGAAATTCATCAAAAATCAAAAAAATATGAAACCAGCTCGAGTAGCCCCTGCGTGTCACCCACTACCAACATAAAATCATAATCAAGACAAACTGGGACTTTTGGCACACGGCGCACCCCCCAGATGGCTATCGAGTAGGAGTTAACATGGCTTTCAACCCTAGACCTCCCCTCACTGCACAAAACGTGGATCCACCGCGTGGATTGAGCCCAAACCCGGCACCTAGCTCCCTCTCAGCATTCTAAGCAACTTCTCTAGCTAGAGATTCCAGGATTACATGGAGAAATCCAGAGTTTCCTTTTACCGACTCCGGAAACCTAATACGAGAGGAACCTTTGATTCACACAATTGGTCATCGCGCTTGGTTAAAGCATGGCTAGCCAGACCCCATGTGTTGTGACGCTCTAATGTGAAGGTTACGGCGTGTGCAGAGGATGCATCGTTCGACCCCCGCTGTCACGATATTATAGTGCACCTTACTTGTGCCATGGTGGACGCGTTGCAACTGGTTAGACGAGCGTGTGTCCATGTTTCCCCCTCGTTGCACAAGAAAATACACACATTTTTTATATTTTTATATGCCCTGGTGTATATAAATCGAAATAGTTGACACGCATATACGGAAATTATATGCCTTTGTACAGTTTCCTTCTAGATTATGGAAGTAAACTATTAGTGGCAAACTCGTTATTTTGCATGGATATATATATATATATATAGAGAGAGAGAGAGGGAGCTATCTTGCTCGTTAGATCACACTGGATCAACGTTTGGTGGACACGATCCGCGTGACAACCGTCTCGACCAATCAGGGCGTACCAACCAAAGTGAGGACGAGTTATCATGAGAGGGGGAAAACTGACTACAACCATTTTCATGTCAACCCTAGACATAACACACAAAACACACAATGATAAATTTATCAAAAATCATAATAATATGAAACCATCTCGAGTAGCCCCTGTGTGTCACCCACTACCAACATAAAATCATAAGCAAGACAAACCGGACTTTTGTCACACGACGCACCCCCCGGATGGCTATCGAGTAGGAGTTAACATGGCTTTCAATCCTAGACCTCACCCTCACTGCCCAGAACGTGGATCGACGACGCAGATTGAGCCCAAACCCGACACCTAGCTCCCTCTCGGCATTCTAAGCTACTTCTCCAACTAGAGATTCCAGGGTTCCATGGAGAAATCCAGAGTTTCCATTTACCGACTCTAGAAACTGGCGATTCTGCAAAGAAGGTGCTAGAATTGAGCGCGCCCTAGGGCCCGAGGCAATTTATACGCATGCTACGTCGTGGCGGACCATCATCCCCGGGAGGTTGGTGCTCATATCGTGGTGCAAGCATATACTGTATTTTTCCTGAGTCATACCCCGGTAATTAAAGTTTCTAACTATAAGTACCCTAGAAATTTTCCTGTATTTTCTGGATAAAATGTTTTGGGGTGGCCCATGGGGTACCTAGGCTGGGCAAGTGCCTAAGTTCAAGGTTGCAATGGACCTCGCGTGCCTGCGCACGCCGGCGGTTTGCCGATTTTTCCCACCCCCAAATCCCGGTAATGGGAAATTCACCAAAAATAAAAAAAAAATACGAAACCAGCTCGAGTAGCCCCTACGTGTCACCCGATACCAACATAACATTAGAATAAAGACAAACTGGGACTTTTGGCACCTGGCACACCCCCCGGATGGCTATCGAGTAGGAGTTAACATGGCTGTCAACCCTAGACCTCCTCCTCATTGCCCAGAACGTGGATCCACTACGCGGATTGAGCCCAAACCCGGCACATAGCACCCTCTCGACATTGTAAGCAACATGTCCAACTAGAGATTCCAGGGTTCTATGAAGAAATCCAGAGTTTCCATTTACCGACTCCGGAAAACCGGCGATTCTGCAAAGGAGGTGCGAGAATTGAGCGCGCCCTAGGGACCCGAGGCAATTTACATGCATGCTATGTCGTATCGGACTGCCATCCCCGGGAGGTTGGTGCTCATCTTGGGGTGCAAGAATATACTGTATTTTTCCCGAGTCACGCCTCGGTAATTGCGGTTTCTAACTATAGGTACCCTAGAAATGGCCCTGTATTTTCTGCAAAAAATGTTTTGGGTGCCCCATGGGGTACCTAGGCTGGGAAAGTACCTACGTTCAAGGTTGCAATGGACCTAGCGTGCCTCCGCGCGCCAGTGGGTTTGCCGATTTTTCCCACCCCGGAACCCCGGCAATGGGAAATTCATCAAAAATTAAAAAAATGCGAAACCAGCTCGAGTAGCCCCTGCGTGTCACCCACTACCAACATAAAATCATAATCAAGACAAACAGGGACTTTTGGCACACGACGCGCCCCCCGAATGGCTATCAAGTAGGAGTTAACATGGCTTTCAACCCTAGACCTCCCCCACTACCCAGAACGTGAACCCACTGTGTGGATTGAGCCCAAGCCCGGCACCTAGCTCCCTCTTAGCATTCTAAGAAACTTCTCCGGCTAGAGATTCCAGGGATCCATGGAGAAATCCAGAGTTTCCTTTTACCGACTCCAAAAAACCGGTGATTCTGCAAAGGAGGTGCGAGAATTGAGCGCTCCCTAGGGACCAAGGCAATTTACACGCATGCTACGTCGTGGCGGACCGCCATCCCCGGTAGGTTGGTGCTCATCTCGTGGTGCAAGCATATACCGTATTCTCCCCGAGTCATGCCTCGGCAATTGTGGTTTCTAACTATAGGTACCCTAGAAATTGCCTTGTATTTTCCGAAAAAAATGTTTTGGGGTGCCCCATGGGGTACCTATGATGGGCAAGTGCCTAGGTTCAAGGTTGCAATGGACCTGCGCGCGCCGGCAGTTTTGCCGATTTTTCCCACCCCCAAAAACCCCGGCAATGGGAAATTCATCAAAAATCAAAAAAATACGAAACCAGCTCGAGTAGCCCCTGCGTGTCACCCACTACCAACAAAAAATCATAAGCAAGACAAACCGGGACTTTTGGCACACGGCACACCCCCCGGATGGCTATCGAGTAGGAGTAAACATAGCTTTCAACCCTAGACCTTCCCATCTCTGCCCAAAACATGGATCCACTCCGCGGATTGATCCCAAACCCGGAACCTAGCTCCCTCTCGGCATTCTAAGCAACTTCTCTAGCTAGAGATTCCAGGGTTCCATGGAGAAATCCAGAGTTTCCTTTTACCGACTCCAGAAACCTAGTACGAGAGGAACCTTTGATTCACACAATTGGTCATTGCGCTTGGTTAAAGCATGCCTAGCCAGACCCCGTGCGTTGTCACGCTCTAATGTGAAGGGTACGACGCGTGCAGAGGATGCATCGTTCGACCCCTGCTCACACGACATTACAGTGCACCATACTTGTGCCATGGTGGACGCGTTGCAACCGGTTAGACGAGCGTGCCGCCACGTTCCCCCCTCGTTTCACAAGAATATACACACATTTTTTATATTTTTATATACCCTGGTGTATATAAATCCAAATAGTTTATAATTTTCAGAGAAAAATAGGAAATGCATAGACACGCATATACAAAAATTATACGCCTTTGTACATTTTCCTTCTAGATTATGGAAGTAAAGTATCGGTGCAAACTCGTTATTTCGTGTGGATAGAGAGGTTCGTCTCCATAGAGAGAGATAGAGCTACATAGAGAAGCTGGATCTTGGGTGGAGGAATTACGAGATGTCTTGTAGATCTTAAGGACTACTCCCAAAAGATCCACCTGCTACACCCATTTCTTCATGGTATATGGAGTAGAAGCAGTCCTACCCTTCCGCATCCTCTACAATGCACCAAGAGTCGTCGCCTACTATGAGGATGACGCTGAAGAATCCATACGCTTATCTATGGACCTCCTCGAGGAGGAACGCATTCTAGCATGCCAGAAATCCTCCATCTACCAGCAGAAGCTATGAAGCTACCATAGTCGCTGTGTTAGGCATCGCTTGTTTAAAGAGGGGGTTCTAGTGCTTATACTTAAGTAGAAAAACTCACACAAAATTTCCCCGCCCGTTCATCATAAGCAAGGTGTTGCTCAATGGTTCCTATTACCTCATCGATAATCATGAGCTGAAATATAGGCCAAACGAAGATCATAAGAACAAGCGACGTGACTCCGATGATGATTATCCGGAGTTTTATTGGCCATGAAACATAGCACATCTACGTCCCTTTTACACTTAGAATATTTTATTATATAATATGTACATATATATGATACAATGAAATAAAGTATTTGGTTCGCTCGTATGCCTGAGTCTTCTACCTCCTTTAGTGTTCATTTTTGGATTATGTAAAACCCCTTTTACACAATGCTTGCATTGTCACTTGTGAAAAATCTATGTACGGACGTTAGCTTAAGTTTTCTGGTCTACACATTTTTTGTTGTTTTTATGTGGATTCTAGAGTAGTAACTTTTGGCACTCGAAGCTGGCCATTTTGTGCTTAGGTTCTGGATGGTTCCATTAGGCATCATCGCCTAAGCGCATGGTTCTGTGCTAAGGGTCTTTCGACTCACGAAAGGTCAAGCATAAACACCGGAATAATAGATAAGCCAGCACTTACTTAAAAATATACAAATACATACATGCTGGAACTATATAAAAAGTTGCTAGAGGTTTGATGCCTAGTTTTATGCCTTACATCACAAATGTTACAAAGTTTTTTTTCATTCTTCTGGTGCAGGAGATTTTGAAGATGCATCGTCAGCAATCGGAAAGCCATCTTGGGAGTCATCCACAAAGTTGGTGGTTTACAGTGACTCAGAGGTTGCTGGATTATCGATGATCTCCAAGGGCACGAAGACGTCTGCCTTGACCAACTTGGCAACCCTGGTATCATAGCTGGCAAGGGAGGCCCAAATAGCATCACTATCGACCTTGTGTCCCTCTTCATCCATGTCGGGCATACCAGTGGTCACCATGTCAATGTCGGTGTTCTCATAATGTTCCTTGACCATTGTCAATGCCATGCTAGCGCCAGCCTAGACGGAGGAAGCTTTCCATCTTACAATACACTCGGGGGATCAACGGAGGATATCTGAGTACTTCTTCACCAAATCCACTACTTTGATGTTGATGTACAGGGGCTTGAAAATTTCTTTGGCTTGGTTGATGGCAGTGTTGACGAAGTTGCCTGCAAGAACCATGCATTCCTTTTGAGGCAGAGCATTCTCACCCAAGTTGGATAGGCCAATGGGATATGCATTTCCAACAAAGGAAAAAAGGGTCATGTGTTCAAGAATTATGTTAAGTACCTAAATTGCAGAAAAGTGAATTGAAGACAGAGGAAGTTTACCAAAGATGATGGTCTCATCTTGTTGGCAAATATCTGCCAATGAGTCTCGTTCCTTCTGGAGAATATTGTATGCCTCAAGTCCACGTGCATTTTGCTCGTCCGCAGCTTTCTTCTATTCCTTGGGGAGCTCAATTTCTTCCTTCAGGCGGTTCATCTTGGTGGAGCCTATTCTTTCAAGGCTTTCATTGATTCTTTATGCATCTTCAAGGTATCAGTCTTTTCCTGCTTCAAGATTTTATTTTCATCATCGAGCTCCTGGATATGCTTGGATTGTTCGACGATGCTCATTGCTTTGGCAACAGTTTTTGCAAGTCAGAGAAATAACAACAAAATGAGTACTCGGAGAATTCAAGCCCGAGAATAAGCCAAGAATGGAACTGAAAAGAAAACAACCTGTTGTTTCTGGTGATATGTTCCTTCAAAAAGGCAGTTTTACCCTGTATAGCTTCTAGCTCCTTGCGGATCTTAGCAAACTTCTCGTTTGCAGCAATCTTCCAAGAATTCTCATTCTGTGGGAATAAAAGTGCTTAGTCTACTTAGAGCATCTAGCTGAAACTATTCAGTCCTACCTAGAGGCTCGGGGTCTATAGTATGAGTTTTTACTCCAAAAAGTTATGCTTAGTCCTTTTTAAAGAATCTAGCCAGAACTAATTCTATTTCACCTAGAGGCTTGGGGTCTACAGTATCGAAATTTACAAACACCTTGAATGCTACTCTAAAAGTATCTAGTAGGAATTATTCATTCAAACTAAATACTTGGGGGCTACAGTATAAAGTTTCTTGCTTAGTCACTCTTAGAGCACTCAGACCACAAGACCTATGGTTTTCCGTCTAAGTCCTTGGGGGCTATAGTAGGATATTATATGTGAGTTGCCAAGTTATAAAAGACTTACAAAGGCAATCACATTGAGGTTGTTGGCGGCTTCTTAATAAAAAATACTAAAAGTAATTGTGTTTCGTCAGAGGATCTCTACTTGCTTGAGCAGCTCCTCAAGGCGCCAGGAGTACCAGGTGCCGAGGCGGAAGTAGCTCTCTACTTACTTTGAATGATCATTAGATCTATAGGCCTAGAGGTTTCTTCCCGGCCCATGGTCGCTACAGCTTCACTTCCTGCCACCAGCTCCTTTCCTTTCTCGGTGGCATCCTGACCTGGAGCTTTAGCCACTTGAGAGGAGGTACTCTCCTATGTTTCCTGGATGCCGGTAATGACGACCATATTGGCAGCATATAGGACATACTGCGAGGGATTTTGTCCACCTCCATGGCGGAGGGTTCAGATGCAGCCATGGTCAGAGATCTGGCGGGAGTGGCAGGGGGTTGGACGACAGGAGTAGGGTGAGAAATGGTGGGAGAGGCTTGGGCCAGCATGTCACGAATGTTTTTAGAAGCTCTAGAAGTCATGGAGGTCTTCTTCAAACTCAACTTAGTATTTATCTGAAACATACAAATGACAAGTATAAGTACAGAAAGAAGTAATGCAAACGACAAAGTCAGAGGAACAGAGGCTTACAAAATAGTTGGTGTCGTGGTATTGCCGACGAGTACGCCATGGAGGGGACATCATAGTGCGTGTTTAGAGATGTGGGGGAAGGCATTAATTTGGCGGGTACGAGGTAACACAGCTTACCCAGGTTCAGGTTCCATGACGGAGCCGAAACCCTACTCCTGCTACAAATAACTATAAGGGCAAAATAGTTGGTGTCGTGGTATTACCGACGAGTACGCCATGGAGGGGACCTCATAGTGCGTGTTTAGAGATGCGGGCGAAGGCGGTAAGTTGGCGGGTACAAGGTAACATAGCTTACCCACGTTCGGGTTCCATGATGGAGCCGGAACCCTACTCCTGCTATAAATAACTATAAGGGCAATATGCCGAGTTACATGGATTGGTTCTCCATGCAAGCTGTCAACTTGAACGACCTAGTTTATGCCCTAAAGGCTCCCAAAGGTCTGACTTATAAAGATGCCATATCCTAGGGTTACAGGGAAAAGTCCTAGCTGAATAGGTTACAAAGTCCTACACTAGTACCAATTAGTCTACGTGTCTTGCACTCCAAGGCTCCGAGTATGTCAGTGACTCCATTGTATCCTTCCTTTATCTGGCATGGTCTCCCTTCTAGATCCATCTAACTAGGCCGCCCAATAGGCCATAGGCCTTGCTACCAACTGTGGGCCACCCGGGTTATCCGGATTAGAGACATGCTATGGTCATACCCATTTAGCATATCCCCAATAGTAGCCCTCGGAGAACTCCAAGATCTTGCACCGTCTTGCCTCTTTAGATTGAATGCTCCGTCTAGGTAATGTAGGCAAATCGTCAAGCAATATCTTGTAGTCCTCCAAAGAACCCTACAATAGTCTCCATCTTCAATGCGTAATTTGGAGAATGACTGAGTCTTCTATCATACTCTTCTCGTAGCCGGATAGGATCCGTCCATGCAGGAATCTTCAGATGGGACTGTTCATCTACACATGTCAGTGATATGATGTAAATCATAGGTTAGCGACACCTCATAACTCATACATGCAGAAACATAATCATAGCGATTTTCCCACGCGAGAAATCCGAAACATTGAGCGGTGGTGGTGGGAACGTGGCAAAATCTCCGTGCATATTCTCGCACACACTGTCCATGCGTCGACCGTTAGATCATCTAGCACGAATCTTGATGTCAGGGCTATATATTTTAACTGCGGTGGTCAATTTTTTTGCATCCTCATTCTCTCCCGCATTGTCATCTTCCGGTAGCCCAAATCCTCCTCGAGCATATCGCGCGCATAGAATGAAAACCATAACCCCTCCCCAGCTTCAAGTCCACCACGTCCTCACCAATGGCGAGCAGCAGCAGCAACCCATCAATGGGGGCGTCCGGCGAGGCTTCGGCGAAGCCTTATAACATGGTCCACATCCCTCTATAGGGAGTCGTGTTGTCATGGTCTGTTGTGGTGGAATGCACCGGCGGCGACCATATCCCAGTGGCGCTCGAGCTTATAGAAGAGGAGGCTGACTCCCACAAGGAGGAGTGGCGTGGCTCGGACATCTCCGATGGTGACATCAAGGAGATGATCACTGAGGGGTACCTTCCTGTGACGGAGGGTCTGGTCTGGCGAGCAGCACCGTCCGGCAATGTCATCCTTTCTTCCCAACCCAGCAAAAGGTACACCTCAAATGCCAACTAGTACGTGGCGTTTACTTGCCGTTGTTCAACCTTAGAACCTCTCCCCCAATTGCATCCTCGCACGTAGCAACTATGCGGCTTTGTGCGAGGGATACCTAGGGATTAGTCCTAGGTTATATCTATTTATATACTTCTTCACCGTCAAGAGGGAAGCCGGAGTGAGTAAGGAGGATCTCAGGAACTGTGGGACCATCAACTTCAAGATCTAGCCTGGCCGGCGGTTCCCCGACATTGTAGGACATGCGTCCTGCTAGAACTAGCAGCGTACATACTTCTATGGCCCAGATATCCCTCGGTCTGGCCGAGAAACATTGTACCCGGACTTCATTGACGGGGCCACTGAATCTCCCACATGGAGATCACAAGACATCCTACCATCCGACAACGAGGCCTCTCGCGCCGTAAGAAGGATTGAGTGGCTCGTAGAGACGGGTCTGACCACCTTGGACCTAGCCATGTGCTGGTTCATCAGGCAGATTCAGCCTCTGCAGCACCATGAGAAGTTGATGTGTCAGTACACTAAGAACAGAAAAGATAGCCTCCGGATTTCCGAGGATAACTTTTCTAGTGACTCCATCAAGCTTCACCTCAAGGACATCGTCAAGGTGATGGATCGCAAGCATGGATTCTCCATAACCTATTACATGTTCGAGGATGATAAGTGCCCAAAGGTAACTTTCAATTATTTACATTGCTTTGACATATACTCCAGTTCTTCTGACTTGAACATATCCTTCCGTCTAACACGTTGATTTCACTTGACAACTAGGGGACTTGGAGGAGACCTGCATGGCTCCCCAAGTCTATGACCCCAAGATGAAGGAAGTCACCGTCATATTCGACGACGAAGTCCTGCTGGCGCGAAAGCGGAAGAGCTCCACCTCTGACGCTGCCAGCGGAGGCAAGAAGAAGAAGACGGAGATTAGAGTCTCCAAGAAATACACCGCATCCCTGGAGGCAGAGAAAAGAAGATTAGCTGGCATCCCTTTAACCAAGGCGCCATCTATTATGTAAGCCTCTTTTCCTCTGACATTGTCGTTTCCTTTGCTTACTCTTGTAATTATATATTTTACGTTTTAGGAAAAAAGTCTAGTTTGATTTTGAAGAAGACATCCAAGACAACTAGGGCTGATAAAAACATTAGAGATATGTTTGTCCAGACCTCTCCGGCCATCGCCCCTCCTACCCCTGCCATCCAGCCATCTACCACACCCGTCGGATCTCCGACTATGGCATCATCTCATCCTTCTGTCGTGGAAGTGGACAACACTCCTTCACAGGAGGTCCCTGATGCTGCCGCATTAATCCTTGTTCCTGGCGAGCAGGCGATGCAGGAAATCACCTCCTCCAAAGTGGTTGAAGCTCCGACTAAGGATGCCTCTGAAAGTGGTAAAGAACTAATGGTGGGAGGGGGATCTGCGGCGACCACGAGCCAGCCGGAGGCGCCTAAGCTTATAAGCCCAACGCTTACTCCGGGCGCCTCTGCCGCAGCTTCAAAAGCAGGCGGAAATCCTCCGACTAAATACAGATGCCTTTGGCAAACTGTATACTGAAACCGCCAACAACCTCAACAATATTTCCTATGTAAGTTTTTTATGCCTTTGCATTTTATATATGATATCCCACTATAGCCCCTGAGGACTTAGACGGAAAACCATACTCCCTCCGATCCATATTACTTGTCATTAAAATGAATGTATCTAGACATGTTTTAGTGCTAGATACATCCATTTCAACGACAAGTAATATGGATCGGAGGGAGTAGGTCTTTTGGTCTGAATGCTCTAAGAGTTACTAAGTAAGAAAATTTTGTGCTGTAGCCCCTAAGTATGTAGTTTGAATGAATAATTCCGACTACATACTTTTAGAGTAGCACACGCTGTGTTTGTAATTTTCAATATAGCCCCCAAGCTCCTAGTTGAAACAAAAAGAGTTCCCACTAGATGCCTTAAAGAAAGACCAAACATATCTTTGAGATCAAAAACTCGTACTGTAGCCCCCGAGCTTCTATGTGGAACCAAATATTTTGGCTAGATGCTCCAAGTATACTAAGTACATTTTGTTTCCGTAGAATGAGAATGCTTGGAGTGTTACCGCCAACGAGAAGTTCCACAAGATGCGCAAGGATCTTAAAACTGAAAAGGGTAAAACCACCTATTTGAAGGAATAGATCACCAATAACAAGAGTCTGTTTTCTTGTCAGTTTCATTCTCGACTTGGTCTTGTGCCTTCATCTTCTGACTACTCATTATCCTTTGTTATTTCTATGACTTATAGAAGTTGTTTCCAAGACCAAAGAAATTGTCGAGAAGTCCAAGCATATTCAAGATATTGACAGCAAAAACAAGATCTTGAAGCAGGAGTGAGCTGACACCATCAAGATGCATGAAGAAGCACTAGCTGTCGCGCAAGAATCTGCCAACACAGAGATTAACCACCTCAAGGAAGAGATCGCTATCCTCATGGAGCAGAAGAAAGGTGCCGACGAGCAAAATTCTCACAACCTTAGGGCATAGAAGACTCTTCGTAAGGAATGGGACACCATGGTGGAGGTTCTCCAGCAAGCTGAGAGAAGCATTTTTGGTATGCATTCTCCGTCTTTTACTTCTGTAAGTCAGGTACTTTGAACTGATTATGTGAACTCATGCCCTCATTTTTTTTGGAAATGCATCTCCCATTGGCCTAACCAATGCGGGTGACAACGCTCCTCTACTGAAAGATTGCATGGTTCTTGACGGCAACTTCATAAACACCACGATCGCTCAGGCTAAGGAGATAGCCAAGACCTTGGACATCAACATCAAGGCGGTGGACTCTATGATGAAGTACTCGGAAATCCTCTACCGAGCCCCCGAGCGTATCATAAGCTGGAAAGCTTCATGTACCATGGTTGGCGCTAGGATGTCCTTAGCCATGGTCAAGGACCACTATAACGATGCCGACATCGATATGGTGACCTCTGGTCTCCCTGACATAGATGAAGAAGGACAAAAAATAGACAATGACGCAGTCTGGTCTTCTCTTGCCGGCTACGACACTAGGGTCGCCCAATTGGTCGAGGCGGATGTCTTCGTGCCTCTTGAGGAGATTGATGCTGACCAAGATAGCTCCGAGTCCCTAAAAACCACCGACTTTGTTGAAGAACAAGATGGATCTCCCATCACCGACGATGCAGCTCCGAAGTCCCCTACGCTAGAAGAATAAAAAACAATTGTAATATTTGTCTCTTCTGGCAATGTATTTATGTGGAAAAAACAATGTCATTTGTCTGAGGTAGAAAACTTGGCTACAAGCCTCCAGCTACTTAAGGACTATTTCCAGCATGTATGGTTGTATATATTTTTAAGCAAGTGTTGGCTTATCCATTACTTTGGATTTTATGCTTGACCTTTCATGAGTCGGAAGACCCTTAGGAAGAACCATGCGCTCAGGTGATGATGCCTAATGGAACCGTCTGGAACCTAAGAACAAAATCGCCGACTTCGAGTGCCAAAATTCACTACTCCAGATTACGCATAAAAACGACAAAGAACGTGTAAACCAGAAAACTTAAGCTAATGCCCGTAGGCGGAATTTTCACACGTGCAAATGGAAATATTGTGCATAAAGGTTTTACATGATCCAAAAATGAACACTAAAGGAGGTAAAAGACTCAGACATATGAGTGAACCAAAAGAATTATTTCATTGATCATATAAGAGGTACATAGTATAGATAAGAAAATATGCTAAGTGCAAAAGGACATAGTTGTTCTATGTTCCATGGTCGATCAAGCTCCGAGTAGTAATCATACGGGTCATGTTGATTATGATTATGATCCTCGTTTGGCCTATCTTTCAACTCACAAATATCACTGAGGTAATAGGAACCATTGAGTAGCGCCTTGCTTATGATGAAAGGTCCTTCCCATGCGGGGATAATTTGTGTGACTTTTTCTGCTTAAGTCGGAGCTCCAGATCCGCCTCTTTAAACGAGTAATGATGAACGCGGCAAATATGATACTTGCGTAGCTTCTGATGGTTGATGGTGGACCACTGGCATGCTAGCATGCATTCCTCCTCGAGTAGGTTCACATCTAAGCGTCTGGATTATTCAGCGTCATCTTCATCGTAGGCGGAAACTCTTGGTGAATCATGGAGGATGTCGGAAGGTAGGACTGCTTATTCTCCATATATCATGAAGAAAGGGGTGTATGCAGTGGATCTATTGGGAGTAGTTTCTAAACTCCACAAGGCAAATGGAAATTCTTCCACCCAGGATCCAGCTGCTCTATGCAGCGGTGCTTCTAAATGTGGTTTTATTCCCGACGGAATTAGTCCATTGGCCCGTTCAACTTGACCATTAGATTGTGGGTGAGCCATAGATGCTAGGTCAAGGCGTATGCCTTTCTCATAACAGTAAACTTCTAATTCTCTGAGTGATAAGTTGCTTCCATTGTTAGTGATGATGCTATCTGGGAGACCAAATCTCACCACTAGAACCCGAACATACTTAAGGGCAGTTGCCCCATCGAGCTTTCTAATGGGTTTAGCTTCTATCCATTTTGTAAATTTGTCAACTACTACTAACAGATGTGTAAACTTACAAGGTGTCGTCTACAACGGTCCAACCATGTCAATCCCCCAGACTGCAAATGTCCAAGTTATCGGTATGGTTCACAATTCTTGAGCTGGTACATGTGGTTGCCGGGCATAATATTGACACCCGATGCATGTCTCAACGAGCTTGTCGGCATTCGCCTTCGCGGTCAGCCACTAGAATCCTTGCAGGAAGGCTTTGGAGACCAAAGATCGGGGAGCAGCGTGATGCCCACACTCTCCAAGGTGAATCTCACGAAGGATATCTATACCTTGCTGCTGGGAAACCTGTAACACCGCCGAGATTAGTTTAAACTAACCTCAGATTACCATCTAAGATAAGCTAAACTCCAAGCACTAAAGATCACAGTGAGATTCGGTAACATTACAGAACTCAGGGATTCAATAGAATAAGTTTAAACTCTTAATAGAGTACGATATTAGAGTTATTACAAACTAGAGGTCATAGACCCAACATTACATCAAACAACGAAAGCAAAATATGTTGTACTACACACCAACTTAGAAAAGGACCTAAGAGGACATAAACAGAAGTGACGTCAAACCCATAGTCCTCATGCTGCTACCTGGGACCCCCCAACTACACGTCAATGTCAACGTAGAAGCCACCTTCAGTCGCAACTAGATCATCTGTAGAAAAACAACAATGGCACAAGGCTAAGTACGACAATGTACTTCGCAAGACTTAGATAACCTAGGTTCTACATACTCTGGCTATGAAGTATTTCTCTGGATTTACTTTTGCATAAAGCGAGGAGAGAGATAGAGAAGAGGCTCGTCTACTCATAATCTTTTAAAAGAGATAAGATAACGACTTCTTCATCTTGATCAACATATCTCGACAAGCACCAGCTTCATCAGAACCTCCTATCCAGGATCACCCCCTCAACCCAGAGGAATAATCCTTATGCACACGTGGATCGGCAAGTTTTAGTTTAGTTGATAGTTCTCTATGATCGTCACGTCCGTTCTCATGTTGTTCATAACCGTGAACACGACTTTACGAAAAGATTAATATCCTGCAGGGGTGTAAAACTTTACCCACACATACCAACCGACCCTTAATGCCAAATTATTAGCCCTCTTAGGCTGACGGAGGGGGGGTTGACCATGACCTTTACCTTGCTTTCCCCGAGACCATGAGTCACACCCTAAGGATGGTTCCTCTGTAATGGGTCAAGTCCCAAAGCTGGTCCCTAGAGATGTGAGGCGAGGTTGGTTTACCAGGGGCGCTATCTACCCCAAGCAACCCGATCTATTCTTCCCTACCTGTTGTGATGCACCTCCTTCACCCCCTTTTTCAAAAACGTTTTCAATGCGTATACCAAATGGAAAGCCCGAACTATGTGACTCATGGAATCTACTAGGCAAGTTAGTCAATCGAGGGGTTCCCATGCCCCGTGTGGTTGTACGCTCGTCTTGGTTCAAGAGGCAAGAACTCGGGTCCTAGTGGTGGCGAGCATGGGACTACAAAAACCACACCCAACGTGGCCTCCCATACATGCCTTAGCATATTTAGTTATCTCATTCGATGATGTCTCTATCTCTTACCTTTCTAGATTCATCGGCGTCTCCGATTCATCATTCGGATAAACCAGATGTTGATACTAAGCATGGCTAAGCTATCAGTCGCAAAATCTCTAGCAATGCTTAGATGCCAGACCTAAGTATGCTAGAAGTAGTGGATCAGGAGTATAAGGCTACAAAAGGAAACTATGCAACAGATAGGTAAATCTAGCTACTGACAAAAGACCACACTGGAATCATGTGCATCATAGTGATAAAGTAAATACTTTGTAAAACATAAGTTCATAATGAGAGGCTACGCTTGCCTTGTCCTTCAGTACACAAATATGGATCTTTGGCGTCATTGACTTCATCCTCGGGCTCGGATCCTATCGTGAAGAACCAATACCGGAAAGGAAGGCGAAAATCAAGACATGGCATAATGCAATGCGCAATCAATATGTATGACATGTCAGATTAAATACTACACATTAACCCTAGGTGCAACATCGATTTAAGAGGGTTTAGAATGACTTAGCGTAGTCACATCGTCGAACCCACATGTACATAAGGGGCTTCGATGTATCTTTATATAAACTAGGGTTTTAAGTTGGTCTAAAATGTATGATGGTAGCTTATATAGGTAGGTCTCAATTTTATGAACATTTTGATATATTATTCATATTTTCTGATTAAATATGAATTAGTTATGAATTTTACAAATTTACATCATTGTCTGTCATTTTTAAACATTTCTGAAAAGATTAAAAGATTATTGCATCACCCTAACGTCATCAAACCCTATCCCTAAATCTTTATGCACTACAGGGAAATATACCCATAGCCACTGACGAGGGGGCCCCAGTCCATGCTGGGTCCACCATGTGGCCAGGTCAGACACTACGATGAGGAGAGACATGCGGTGGTCGCCGCCGGCGATTCGGGCCACCCCAGCACGCACAGATGGGCGTGCTAGATATAGCGCGACAAGGGAAACCACATAGAGGTGGCGCCGCCCCTTTAGGGTCACCGGAGCGAGTACGACGGCGAGCGGCATCGAGGAGCTCTCGGGTACACTGCGAGGTACGGCTACGCGTGACACCAGGAAGCAAGGATGGGCCAGTGATGTAACATCCCAAAAATATTAATCAAGGTTATCAAATTCCAATCATCCAAATTTAGGGTTAACAAAAACTTTTGTTAATTAAAATCAATATGAATGCATGTGTGTATGTGATGAATGCATGAATGCTTGTATGGACTTGTGTCATTGTTGTGAATGGAAAGGATTGGTTTAAAGATGAAAACAACATCATTTAAATCATTTCCAAGCAGAATCAAATTAAGAGAAATTCAAAAACAAACTATATAAGCAAATGCCACTTTTGCCAATCTTGTTCACTAGACCACTTTGAGTGTTTCTAGTCCAAGATTTCTAACAGAAACAAATCCAATTATTTTCACCCCTTGCTAGACCAAGTAAAAGTGAATCCAAGCCCACCTTGCAAACCCACAGAAAAATTTGGCAACCCTATTCAAATGAAATTTAAAAATTGAATCTAGTTCATATGGTAAGATCACCATTTCTCAAAACCCAACCAAACAAGTTCACCTTGACAAATCCAAACAACCAGATACTCCCTAGTATGTGCCTAGTACACTCACCAAGTTTCATCCAAAAATTCAAGTATGAATTTCTTTCGGCCATTTCATCAAACACCTGGAGACACAAACCAAACTCTGCCTAACTACACAGTTTAGAGCAGTGATCGCCTCATACCTTGTCTCCCCTTGATCATCCTTGTCTCCCCCAGTGACAACCATGGCATTAAACCATCTAGAACCCTACCCAATTCTCCATGCCGTGCATGCCCGAGCCACCCCTTGCCAGCCGACCATGGCAAACTAGCCAGAGCGATCGCCGCGCCTAGCCACCATGTCCAGGAGGCAGGCCACCGTCCACCTCTATCCCCTGTCCAGCCCTCGAGCCTTGCCAAGCCGTAGACCACAACGAACACGATACGCTTTGTTTGTCCCTGCCATGTCCAGAGCATGCCAGCTCGCCATAGCCGAACGCCTCGCACAGACCGCGCCTCTCCTTCGCGGCCCATCTATATGATGACCACCGTCCCAGGAGACCACCAGACATGCCCATTCGCCGCTGTGTGACCAAGAGCGCCTGTGCGTCGTCAAAAACATCGTCGGTGCTATGCAGAGCATCACATGTTCCCAACCGAACCACACCGCCCCTTTCCGCGCCATCAAGCCGTTGAGCACCGCCAGGAGACCGCGCACCGTCCCCTAGCCTCAGCCACGCCGATAGCCGCATGTACCGTCGCCTCCGACGACCTCTGCCCACGCCGTGCTACCCTTCTCGCTCGCCTATAAAAGGAGGCATCCCCAACTTGATTTCTCCACACCACCTCACTCCCCACCTATCACTAATCCTTCCCACTTTTTCCCGGAGCAAGGCAAGTTCTCTCTCACCGGAATTTGGCCGGAGCCTACCGCTGCTGAAGAAGAAGGGCGTCGTCGATTGCGGCCAACCCAGGAGAAGCCGCCAGTACCAGGAGAACCACCGTCGTCGACATCGTCATTCTCCCCTGCTGCCAACCCTCGCCTAAGCCCCAGTGAGCTTCCCTAGACCCCCACTGGCCGTGCTAGGGTTCGTGCCCATCATGTCATTTTTTAGAAGAGGACGATGGCCGTGAGCCGTTGATCCTTGATCTAATCCTATGGTCATAATCGCCTCATACCCCTTCACCACTCCCTGTCTCACTGACGTGTGGGAACACCACTTAACTAGCCCGCGCGCGTGCTGTGCGCAGTGGGCCGGCCCATTTAGATTTCCCACGCGACCCAGTTAGTTCAAATTAGAATTTTTCATTTTAGTTTTAAACCTAGTTTTGTTTGTTGATTCAAATATCAATTAAGAGAGTTTTACTGAACCAAATATCATGAAAGCAATTATGTTAGAAAGGAATGGAAATTCTTAATCCACGCCCGTTGGATTCAAACCATTTGGAATTATAGATCACCTATGGTAAAAATAACAAGGAAGAGACTGTTCTGCATTTAAATCTTTTTCAAAATTCAACCATAAATGCTTCTGAGTTGATTCCAACTCTCAAAAATCACATTTGATAAGAACTTTCTGAATATATAAGAATATCTAGGTTTACTTGAAGTAATAATGGACAAGTAATAAAAGAATGCCCCATAGGCATTTCTAGTCACTTTAATTAAGTAAAATAATAAGGTTAAACATTATTAAATTGTGACACCTCTTTAAATCACATTCCCAAGTTTTAAAATATGTGGTGATGACATGTGTGAACATGATCCCACATTTTAATTGGAGAATATTAAATCTTAAGTAGTTTTTCAAATAGTAGAAATTACTGTTCTAAAATAAAATAAATAAGACTAATGCTTTAATCCTTGTGATGGCTGTGATGATGCTAGATCATCTAGTGTAAACCTTTATGTGCTAAATATAAGTAGTTGAGTATTGTTTGGTGAATGTGTACTTTGTATTTATTTATAGACGCTAGTACCAACCAAGGATACGAAGAGGAAGGAGACTACAACGAAGAAGAAGCAGAGCAGAACTTCAACCACTACACTGCACAAGGCAAGCTACTATCTTAGCAACCTAAGCTAAAACCCTGAAGTTTTACTTGCAAGCCTAAAACCACTAGTTAACATATGCAAGATGCATTAGGCATGCTTTGGTTATACCACTTGATTATACCAAATCCCAGTTTTACTTGCAAGCTTTATTAGTGTAAGGTTCCCAACCTTTAATAAGGTAGAGATCCCTGTGTTTACAATGCTAGTCCCTGGATCAATAACTAGCATCCACAGTTAAGATGTAATATCAAGAAACTAAGGTCATAGTACAACTTTATAACCAGGAATAACATAATTTATTACATCTTACATAGCTCATTTGGCTATCTCATTACAATGCAGCAGGATTTAACAATAGCATGGGGTCCTTCATCTTCAAAATGCCACAGGCAGACATGTTGGTTATAGACATGTAATCCTAATCAATAAACTTCACTAACATCAAACAAACCTGCAACATAATAAGTTACAGCCACAAAGGTCAATACATTTGAATTGTATTGGCAAGTGATACTATGGTAGTATGGTGGAGTATATCATCTATATGCATTTGGCTAAGTGGAGCTTAGGCTTGCTTTGCTCAAAATAGATTTTCCTTATCATTTGAAAACACTAAGTTTTTGTTTGACAAAAATCACCCAAGGCATCTCCCAATAGAAATTGGTGATCCTTCAACCCTTGTTCAACCACAAGATTTTAACTTAGAAATTGGGATGAGGAGATTCTTGATAGCTTCCATGTCTTGATGCTCAAATTGTCCTTTACCAGGTACATGGCTAAGTACTTAGATTTTTTACACTCTGCAAAGATGGTGCACTTTCCCCACAAGACTTGGTTTCACCAAGACAAGATCTTTCAGAAGCCTTCCCTTAGTCCAGAATGGACGCGTTCCAACCTATCATTCCCCTACCACCAACTGTCCATTTGGCTAAGTTATTGCAACCTATATGATCCAGGCAGAGCCCATATTGCCAAGTGGCTGCACTTGAAGCTTCTCAACATTTGACATCTCAAATCCCTTTGTTCCTGGGTGGCCATCCACAAGTGAGATACATAAGGTAAACCATAGAAATGGGCCTTGTGAACCACTCAACACAAACCATTCCTTCCATTCCACCCAGGTGATTCATTCACTTAGTTGTTTTATTAAACAAAACACAAGTCCTTGACTTAGTAATATTCCATAGCATGAATATATATTCCACCCTTGTTTTCTACTAGCTAAGCTAAGCATAATAGTAGTAGGAATCTTAACTTAGGAAATTTCTACTAAGGTTTCATCTACTAGGATTTCCCATGGCATAGTTTACACTTAGCAAAATTACATGCAAGTCCTACTTAGAGATATCACTAATGCATAGTGAAAATAATGGGAAAAAAGTATGAAGCATCACTTGCCTTTTTGGTAGAGAATATAAGTTCACTCCTTGATCTTTGCAATATTGACACTCTTCAAATCACTACAATTCAATCAAGCAAGCAACATTTCAATCTACCATTCAAGCAACATCACATAAAACAATAGAAACAAAACTTTGCATGCAAGCATGTAAATCTTTGTTTTATTTACAAAAGTGGTTTATAATAGGTTATAAACATTCTAAAACACTTATTGGTCATTTTATAAAGTGGCAAAACTATTTGCAAAAGATTCTACCTATAAACCATTTTAAACCGAAGCATTATTTTATGTGGTGGAGAAATGCTTTTAATAAGGCAACAATCTATAGGGTTCACAAAATATGTTTTAAAATCATAAAACCTTGTGTTTAGGGTCAGAGAGTTTAAATCAAAACATTTCTCAAAGGTTTTCTCCAAAAAGCATTTTTAACAAATAAACAATATTTTATTTGACTAGAAATGGTTTAAATCAAAGATTTATTCTTTTGCTTCACCAAATATATTTTTTCAACCACCAATTGATTTCTATGGTCAGTAGGTTCAAAACAAACCATTTGGCAAAGGTTTTATCTCAAAAATCATTTTAGAACATTTTTTTATTCCAAATATGGCTACATAAGTTTCTACAGAAACAATCAATTTAACAGAAGCATTTTACTAAACAAAGTGCATGGTCAGAAAGTACTTATTTTGCTGAATCCATTGATACTAAATTTGCAAAATTTGGACGTGTGGTTTGAAAGTTATGAATTTTTCAAATTGGAACATCAAATAGATCAAATCCTAGTTTTTATAAACAGGCAGGGCCACGTGGCGTGTTCTTATTCGTCTGTACCACTTCGTGCGGATCGTGCCGCGAGAGGCGTTGGATTTTGAACAGATCGTGTGGTTTAGAAGCAAGCGTACCCCTTCGTCTAGATTCTATCGTGTCACTCCGATCCAGATCGGACGGCTACCATCATATTGCCAAGATCTGGCGGCGCGACGACGGTGGCGCGCGGCGGCGGCGCTCTGCTAGCGGTGCTACGACGGCTACAGGAAGCGAGGAAGGGAAAGGATGTGCTCACCGGGTTCATGGGGTCGTGGTTATGCTCAAGGTGGCTGCAGCTCGTCGAGGGGCGCACGGTGGTGATGGCAATCGCTCGCCGGAGTCAGTGACTGCATCGGGCTCGCTCAGTTGTCGACGGGGGCGACGATTTATGGCATGCTAAGACAAATGGAGGGCACCGTTAGGTTCGTATGAGAGTCACGAACATGTGAGCATCCAGGAGAGGGGAAGGGGAGGTCTGGTCTCACCAGTAGTGCTCGTCAGAGCGGAGGCAGACAGTGGCGATGTGCAGTGGTCGTCGTTGTCAAGGTTCTGGGACGCGCGGGAGCGAGCTGGCGCTACGGGGAGGTTCGCCAGGAGATGGGGAGCAAGTGAGCATGCAGTGGGAGGCGAGGGGTGGTTGCAGTTTGCCGGAATCGATGAAAATGTTCGCCGGAGTCCGCGGCGGTGCAGGGTAAAATCGAGGTGGCCTAGTGGCGGGGAGGGGAAAGAGAGAGGGCGTCGAGGCGCTTAAGATGGCATGGTCGCGGGGTGGTTTTACTGCGGTGTTAACGCGAATTTACTCGGGCCTTAATCGACTGCAACGGCCGGTGAGTTGAGGGGCGAGGAAGATGATGACGCGGCCGAGTAGGGTCCGTTTGGCAGCGAGTGAGAGAGAGGAGGAGTGGGGCCTGGTCGTCAGCGATGCTACGGGTAAGTTCGCGAGTGAAAAATGTTTCACTGCGGGAGAAGAGAGGGAGTGGGCTGCTGGGCCAGGTGGGCTTAGTTGGGCTGGGCTGCTTCTTTTTTTTTTGTTCTGATTGTTTTTCCTTTTCTATTTCTAATATTCTGTTTTGATTTTATTTAATTAATTCAAACATCAATTTGATTTCAAACCTCAACAAAAATTTGTGTAGATTTATATACTGATTTATAACACATTCCAAAGTCAAATTTAGAATAATTTATATATTCTTTTTAGGGTCTTTTAATTATTTAAAATAGGTTCTAGCATTAATTAAATAAGTTTTAATAATATTTTTCAATCTCTATTTGAATTCAAATCACCACCAAACTTTGGGTGAATTTTGTTTATCAACATATTTCAAAGTCCAAAATGGAACAATTATTTTTAGGGTTTATTATTTATTTAAAATAATAATTAAATAGACTTTAGTCTTTAATTCAAAATAGGATTCAAATATGTTTAAAAACTCTATTTGTCTTTCTAAATTTTCCAAAACCTTTTCAGTAGGTTTTAATTGAAATTATAAAACACTTTGGAATTTTATTTAAAAACACTTTAATAAGTTTTTAATGTTTATTTTAAAATGGAAAAAGCCTTTACTCAAATATAATTGGGTATAATAAATCCCTATTATTTTATTCAGATAATCCTTTACTCTTTTTATCAAATAGTAATATTTTATTTCAAAAGCTTGGCCAAGATTAAATTTGACTCTTTTAAAATAGTCCTTATTTATATTTCTACCTTTGCTTTTGAAAACCATATCTTTTTATTTAAAGACCCAAAAATAGTGATTCCAACTATTATAGCTTTATTTATTATTTATTTATCTTTTTAAATCCTTTTAGGATTATTTGCCCACCATTTGGTATGGATTTTAGGTAAGTGCTTTATTAGCTTTGGAAATTACTTTTCCTTATCTTCTTAAATTCACAAGATTTTATTCATGGCTCCAAATTAAGTGAATTCAATTCATATGGTTTTATAATATTTCTAATAATCATTCTTGATCAATTTGAAATGTTTGCTTGACCAACTTTTATATGGATCAAATCCATAGGCTTAGAGATAACTTGAAAATGATTTTCTTCCATTAGGGTTTTAGAGTTTTGGTTTATTCTCCAAGTGTTTAAATTTCAAGATGCATTTTATGAATATTGCATTCCACTTTGATTTGAATTTAATTGGATTCAAACATTAACCAAAGTTTGTTCCAGATGGGATTTTAAGTTTCCATTTAGAAACAAAAGTTTCTTTTCACCCTAAATTTCAACAATTATTTGCTTTGTTTATTTTTTTTTTCACATTACAAGATTTGGAAAATCTTGGGATGTGACAATTAGTTTATTTCTTTATCAAGATTCTTTGTTTAATTTTAGGTAGTGTTTGTGATAGTTTGGAAAGATATTAGAGGTAGCATAAAGAGCATAAAACTTGGCCTAAGTTAGGTAGAACTAGATGTCATCCTGAGGCATGAGATTAGACTTAGATAAGTCACACTTGATTATCACCCCTCATTTGTGTTTACCCCCAACTTTAGTGGCTAGTGATAAGCATAAAACTTGATCACTTTAGATGGGAATACTCGGTGAAAATGGTTATGAAAACCTTAGAATGATGAGTTGTTCTAATGAAATGTTTTGACATGTGTTCCTAAACACCAGATGATTTTGATGATGAAAATGTTGAGTCATGAGCCTTAGCCCTTTATAAAACTGATGGTTGTGTTCGGATGCGATACCATTCCAATTTTACCGTACAACCATAATACCCGAATTTGGGTAGGGCTTGACTGGAAGTTTATATACCTTAGTATGGGTTACCTTGCGGTCGAGGTTTGAGCTGAGGCTACCTCGTGATGATTGACCACCTGTGCAGTTCCCAAGATGACAGATGGTCATGGTTGGGAGGCCAAACTCATAGGAGAGGTGCCTATATTAGGGTGTGTAATTGAAAGGTTAGGATTGATTATTCGCATACTGAGTATGGTGATTCAGGATTGTTCTTGACGGATGTATCAACTGTTGTGGTGAAAGTGTACCACCTCTGCAGAGTGTCAAACTATTCGAATAGCCGCGCCCGTGGTTATGGACAATTGGAGTGGCCATACTGTTCCATCGTCAGATGTTTTCAAAATTACTTGTGAAATGAATCATGAATTTGACTTCAGCACAACAGGGTTGTGAACATGAAAACTAAGTTCCCACTTAGGTGTTATAAAACCTTAAACTAGTTTTCTTTACTTCTGATCTCAGCTAGAGATAAAACTGGCTTTTTGCAAAAGAACCTAGAGCATAAGATTCCTACTTGAAACCTATTTACTTGTTAGTGATTGTTTTCGAGTACTTAAAGAGTACTCATGGCTTTGTCCCGGGCTATTCCTATGGTCGAACTATGAGGAGGACTACAATGATGATGGACAACAAGAAGTCTACGACAACAAGGATCATCTCCCATTGTCAGCATTGCATGTGACTCTAAAGATGGAGCTTCGCCGATGCTACCGTTATTATATTATTCCGATGTGTTGATTGTATTAAGACTGGATCATGAGATCCTTTATTTGTAAGACCTTTATTATGGTTTGTAATGGATGATGAACTATGGTACCAATTTATTATGTCTCGCAAAAATGGTAATACTGGGATTGCGATGTATGGCATAACAGGCATCTGGGATTAAAAATTCGGGTGTTGACAAGTTGGTATCAGAGCCATCTTGACCATAGGAGACCCTAGTTAGAATGGACGCTTTAATCAAAAACTTAGTTTCAAAACAAAATAAGTGAGTATTTATGAAAACCTATTCTCATTCTTACCACTTAGATTCTTTCATGAATATTCATGTTCCTCAAAAATTCTTGCAAACTTACATAAAATTTGACACACTTGATCACTCTACTAACTTACTCATCCTACATTCTTATAGATGGACGTGAAGTATAGAAAGTTCTATCAGTTAGGAAATGGATGAGATCTCATATTTGAGCGTGATTTGGACTAACTCTGGGAACTTCTGGAGCGTCCGCACCCCGAGTTCTTCGGAGCCCAGCTCAACGATCAGCAAGGAGGAGAATTGCAATGGCTGACTGTTGCAAGTCTCAGAGGGAAGATTGAAGACCCCACCTCAGAGGGATTCCAGTTCACCTTAAGAGAGAACAACTGGCTAGATGGACTTGCCAGGGCCATGCATGAAGCTATTTCCTGTCTGTGTGGGCAAAGCATCAATCAGATCAAGGGCATGCGCTTTGAGTATTACCCAAGGCGTGATGGTATGGGATAGCAATTGGAGGTATCACATCACCCGGAGCTGAATCATCAAGTGGACCATCTCAGCTTCATGATGTATGCCAGGCAGAAGGAGTTGGACAATGCCTGCTCCTACGCCAACCACAACTATGCCATCACAGTCAAGAAGGACCAGACCATCGCCATGCTTGTGAAGGATCGCCAGTCATGTCGCCGTCATCTTGACAAGAAGGATCACATTATTGCTCGCCTTCGTCACAAGTTGACAGACTTGGAGGAGACCATGCACGAGCGGGACATGCAGCTTGAGGAGAGGGAGAATGCAGGGGAAGATATCCGTGGAGACCCCTACTCCTACCTCAGTGATGATGATGACTTCCTGGAGGATCAAGCCATGGACTTCCACACTGATGACGATGACTTTGCCTTGATTGATGATGATGATGAAGACACCGAGTCTAATGAGTAGTAGCACTTGAGCACTAGTGTTAGTGAAGTTGTATCCGGTCCCATTGTATTGTAGTTTCCCAGAATGGTTCTTAAAATCATCTGTTTCCTTGTTGTGGTGTGTGTTTCTATTGCGTGATATGAATGAATGAATGAAAAGCAAGTTGCTAGAAAAACCTGATTCAAGCTTAAACTTTTTAATTTTTTTTTTCAAAAACCAACCCCTGAACCTTAGAAATTTCCCTCTTTTCTCATGATCTATCTCAATCTTCAGATGCCTCGCAGAGGAAGCAGTTCAACCCCGGACCCAATGTTGCAAATCTTGCAAATGATGGTTTTGAACCGCGAACTGAAAGAGCCGAACGTCAAGCCAACTTAGACACCCTTCAACACATAGCTTAGATGGCCAACAATAACCAAGGCCATGGAAACCAGGACAACCATGGATCCAAGCTCAAGAACTTTCAGAACACCAATCCACCCACTTTTAGTAAGTCTGAAGAGCCATTAGATGCGGATGACTGGCTGTAGACTATGGAGAACAACTTAGAAGTCGCAGGAGTGGAGGCCAACGAGAAAGTATTGTTTGCCACCCACTATCTGGCAGGAGATGCAAGAGCTTGGTGGAATAGCATTCGCACCATGAATGGAGGTCAGATGATGACTTGGGGTGAATTCAAACTCAAGTTCAGCAGAACCCATGTGCCACCGGGTTTAATCAAGAGGATGAGAGATGAATTTAGAGAATTGAAGCAAGGGAGGATGATAGTAGTTGAGTACCGTGACAAATTTATGTCATTAGCTAGGTATGCACCAGATGAGATTGACACTGAAGACAAGAAGAAGGAGAGATTCTTGAATGGTCTTCATGATGAGATGCAGACAGTGTTAGTCAATATTCCGTTTGCTGACATTGAAGCCTTGGTGGATTCTGCCATTCAGATGGAAGGCAAGATCAACCAAGCCAATGAGAACCGCAAGCGTCGAATGATGCATCAACCAGCAACCCACCATACCCCAAAGTATCGTCCCAACCCGTCTATAAGATAAGCCCAAGAAACAATAGACCCCCGATGAACCATCCGAACTATCCCAACCATGGAGGAGGAAACCCAAGGCCCGGAGGAAACAACAACAACAACAACAACAACCCCACCAACACCAATACTGCCCCAAGAACTGGAAGCAATGTTGTGCCTGTTGCAGGAAAGGACAAGTCTCAGGTGACTTGTTATGAATGTGGAACCAAGGGTCAATACTCCAATGAGTGCCCCAAGAAGATTGCAGCAGCCCCGAATGTGAATGCCCTAGGTCATCAGCAGTGTCGTGTTCAGCCTGGAAGAATATTTGCCCCAGGGAACTCGCTCAATCGCAACGGCCGTATGTTTCACATGAATGCTGAAGAAGCCCAAGAAGCGCCAGATGTCGTGCTGGGTATGTTTTCTGTTAACTCAGTACTTGCAGGAGTGTTGTTTGATTCTGGAGCATCGCACTCGTTTGTTACAGAAGAATTTGCATGCACTAGTAAGATTCAACCAACAAAATTGAAGCATGTTATGATAGTTCAAATACCTAGTTCAACCACCAAATCTAGACAAATTTGCAAGGCCATACCTATCAGAATCCATGGCATAGATTTTTATGCTAATCTAATAGTACTTGGAACTATAGATTTGGAAGTAGTACTAGGAATGGATTGGAGGTCAAAACATAAGGGATTAATCGACTGTGCCAAGAAATCCATAACCATGACCATTACCACTTGAGTATCAGTGAGCATGTATCTAAAACCTTGCCCCATCAATTCAAGTGCAACAACAGTCCAGCCCAATCAACCATTGACCAAGTCAGAGTAGTCTGTGAATACCCCGACGTATTTCCAGATGTATTGCCCGGTATGCCCCAGATCGAGATATCGAGTTTATCATTGAACTAATCCATGGAACCGGACCCATAGCCCAGAGACCTTATAGTATGAACCCATCTGAATTAGTGGAGTTGAAGAAGCAACTGGACGCTATTTTGGAGATAGGCTTGATTCAACCAAGTGCGTCGCCGTGAAGATCACCTGTCTTGTTCGTGGACAAGAAAGATGGAGGTAACCATTTGTGTACGGATTATCGGAAGCTGAATGATGTCACCATTAAGAATAAGTACCCACTGCGGAAGATAGAAGATCTGTTTGACCAGTTGACCAGTGCCAAAGTGTTTTCTAAGATTGATCTTAGAACTGGCTATCATAAACTCAAGATTCGCGCAGAGGATATTCCAAAGACTTCCTTTACCACCAGATATGGACTGTATGAGTACACTGTCATGTCTTTTGGATTAACCAATGCCCCCGCTTATTTCATGAACCTCATGAATAAGATTTTTATGGACTTCCTAGATAAGTTTGTCGTTGTTTTCATCGATGACATTCTGATCTACTCCAAATCAGAAGAAGAACATGAGCTACACCTGAGGACCATCCTTGGAACCCTTAGGGAGCATCATTTGTATACGAAGTTTAGCAAATGTGAATTCTGGTTACAGGAAGTAGGGTTCCTCGGACATATCGTGTCGGCCGGAGGAATTGCCGTTGACCCTGCCAAGGTTAAGGATGTTGAAGAATGGCAAGCCCCAACCATTCAAACTCAAGTTCGTGCATTTCTCGGATTAGCGGGATATTATCGCAAGTTCGTAGAAGGATTCTCGAGCATCGCAAGACCCATGAACCAATTTTTGAAGAACGATAAGAAGTTTGAATGGACGGACAAATGTGAAGCAAGTTTCGAAGAGCTTAAGAAGAGATTGATCTCAGCCCCAATCTTGATTATGTTGGATAACACGAAGCCTTTTGATGTGTTTTGTGACGCATCCAAGATCGATCTCGGATGTGTTTTTATGCAAGAAGGCAAAGTCATATCATATCTATCCCGACAACTGAAGCAACATGAGGAGAATTATCCTACCCATGACCTTGAACTAGCAGCCGTAGTTTTAGCCTTGAAGACATGGCGGCATTACCTCATGGGTAACCGTTGTGAAATTTATTCAGATCACAAGAGCCTGAAGTATATTTTCACTCAAAAGGAGCTAAATATGAGGCAAAGGAGATGGATAGAGCTAATCAAGGACTATGATCTGGACATCCACTATCACTGAGGTAAAGCCAATGTGGTAGCAGATTCCCTTAGCTGATTGCCGTGTCGCTTGAACACCATGATTCTGAAGGAGCAACCAAGTTTGGACAAGGAGTTGGAATATTTAAGAATGGAATTGGTTAGTGAAGGATTTTTGGCTAGCATAGAAGTTCAACCCACCTTGATCAGTCAAATCAAGGAGGCGCGAAAAGGAAATGCTAGTATCGATGGAATCAAACGTCGTATCGGTACATGAAAAGTACCCAGATTCACCAAAGATGAAGAAGGAGTTTTGTGGTACAAAGAACGTCTCTGTGTGCCAGCAGATTCAGAGTTGAAGCAAGCTATTTTGAAAGAAGCCCATGATACTCTTTATTCTATTCACCCCGGAGGAACGAAGATGTATCAGCATTTGAAGGAGCATTTTTGGTGGCACAAGATGAAGAGAGAAATCGGAAGCTGCATAGCCAAGTGTGATATTTTTCAGAGAGTCAAGGCGGGACATCAGATACCAACATGACTGTTGCAACCATTGCAGATTCTGGAATGGAAATGGGATTCAGTTGGAATGGATTTTATCACCGGTTTACCTACATCTAGTAGGGGAAATTACTCTATTTGGGTCATAGTGGACAGACTGTCCAAATTCGCCCATTTCTTACCAGTCAAGACCACTTACCAGAATTCGAAGCTAGCAGAGTTGTACATTCCTAGGATAGTCAGTTTGCATGGAGTCCCCAAGAACATTGTGTCCGATCAAGGAACCTAGTTTACCTCGAGGTTTTGGAAGAAAGTCCATGAGGGATTAGGAACCCGACTGGATTTTAGCACAGCTTATCACCCTCAGACTGATGGACAAACAGAGCGAGTAAACCAAATACTCAAAGATATGTTGAGAGCTTCTGTGTTAGAATATGGATCTAAATGGGAAGATTGTCTGCCTTTCACAGAATTTTCATACAACAACAATTATCAAGCCATCTTGCAAATGGACCCATTTGAATTCATGTATTGAAGGAAGTGTCGTACCCCTTTGAATGGGTCGGAAGTAGGAGAGAGAGTCAGATTTTCGGACCCGACATCCTACGCGAACCCGAAGAGAAAGTTCACAAGATCCGTGAGCACCTCAAGACCGCCCAATCCACATAGAAGAGTTATGCCGACAAGAAACATCGAGACCTAGCCTTCAACATCAGAGATTTTGTGTATCTCAAAGTATCACCTTTGAAGGGAATGCAACATTTCCAACTCAAAGGAAAGTTAGCCCTAGATATATCGGACCATTCAAGATTTTGAATCGCCGAGGAGAAGTATCCTATCAACTGGAACTGCTAGAGGAGATGTCAGCTGTGCATATTGTGTTTCATATCTCGTTACTTCGAAAATGCCTAGAAGTCCTGGAGAAGACCGAAGTTTTCAAGAATATTGATCACAGAACCATAGGGATCAACGAGGACCTGACCTATCCCGAAGTACCCATCCGTATTTTGGAGGAAGCTTTCAGAACCACCAGGACCCGGAGTATCAAGTTTCTCAAGATCCAGTGGAGTAACCACACTAAATAAGAAGCTACCTCGGAGCGAGAAGACTACATTAGGATAGAGTTTCTAGATCTCTTTAAATCCTAGTTTTCTCTTTTTCTCAAATCTTGGGACGATATTTTGTTTAAGGAGGGAAGGTTTGTAACATCCCAAAAATATTAATCAAGGTTATCAAATTCCAATCATCCAAATTTAGGGTTAACAAAAACTTTTGTTAATTAAAATCAATATGAATGCATGTGTGTATGTGATGAATGCATGAATGCTTGTATGGACTTGTGTAATTGTTGTGAATGGCAAGGATTGGTTTAAAGATGAAAACAACATCATCTAAATCATTTCCAAGCAGAATCAAATAAAGAGAAATTCAAAAACAAACTATATAAGCAAATGGTCACTTTTGCCAATCTTGTTCACTAGACCACTTTGAGTGTTTCTAGTCCAAGATTTCTAACATAAACAAATCCAATTCTTTTCACCCCTTGCTAGACATGGTAAAAGTGAACCCAAGCCCACCTTGCAAACCCACAGAAACATTTGGCAACCCTAATCAAATGACATTTAAATATTGAATCTAGTTCATATGGTAAGATCACCATTTCTCAAAACCCAACCAAACCAGTTCACCTTGACAAATCCAAACAACCAGATACTCCCTAGTATGTGCCTACTACCTCACCATGTTTCATCAAAAAATTCAAGTATGAATTTATTTCGGACATTTCATCAAACACCTGGAGACACAAACCAAACTCTGCCTGACTGCACTGTTTTGAGTAGTGATCACCTCAAACCTTGTCTCCCCTAGTGACAACCGTGGCATTAAAACAGCTAGAACCCTACCCAATGCTCCATGTCATGCATGTCTGAGCCACCCCTTGCCAGCCGACCATGGTAAGCTAGCTAGAGCCATCGCCACACCTAGCCACCATGTCCAGGAGGCAGGCCACCGTCCACCGCCACCTCCTGTCCAGCCCTCGAGCCTTGCCAAGCTGTGGACCACAACGAACACGCTGCGCCCAGTTCTTCCATGCCATGTCCAGAGCACGCCAGCTCACCGTAGCCGACCGCCTCGCACAGACCGTGCCTCGCCTTCGCCACCCGTCTACACGATCACCACCGTCCCAGGGGACCACCAGACATGCTTGTTCACTGCCGTGCGACTAGGAGTGCCTGTGCGTCGTCAAAAACTTCATCGGTGCCACGTAGAGCATCGCACGTTCCCGACCGAACCACACCGCCCTTTGTCGTGCCATCAAGCTGTTGAGCACCGCCAAGAGACCGCGCATCGTCCCCTAGCCTCAGCCATGCCGATAGCCGCCTGTACCGTCTCCCCCGAGAACCTCTTCCCATGCCGTGCTGCCCCTCTCGCACGCCTATAAAAGAAGGCCCTCCCCAGCTCGATTTCTCCACACCACCTCACTGCCCACTCTCACTGATCCTTCCCACTTTTTCCCGGAGCAAGGTGAGCTCTCTCTCTCGCCGGATTTTGGCCGGAGCCTACCGCTGCTAGAGGAGAAGGGCGCCGTCGATTGCGGCCACCCTAGGAGAAGCCGCCAGTACCAGGAGAACCGCCGTCGTTGATATCTTCATTCACCCCCGTCGCTGACCCTCGCCTAAGCCCCAGTGATCTACCCTAGACCGCCACTGGCCATGCTAGGGTTCATGCCTATCATGACCTGTTCAGACGAGGACGATGTCCGTGAGCGGTTGATCCTTGATCTAATCCTATGGTCGTAATCGCCCCATACCCCTTCGCCTCTCCCTGTCTCACTGATGTGTGGAGACACCACTTAACTAGCCCACGCGCGTTATGCGCAGTGGGTCGGCCTAGTTAGATTTCCCACATGACCTAGTTAGTTCAAATTAGAATTTTTCATTTTACTTTCAAACCTAGTTCTGTCTGTTCATTCAAAAATCAATTCAGAGAGTTTTACTGAACCAAATAGCGTGAAACCAGTTTTTTTAGAAAGATATGGAAATTCTTAATCCAAGACCATTGGATTCAAACCATTTGGAATTATAGATTACCTATGGTAAAAATAACAAGGCAGAGACTTTTCTGTATTCAAACATTTTTCAAAATTTAACCATAAATGCTTCTGAGTTGATTCCAACTCTCAAAATCACATTTGATAAGACCTTTCTGAATATATAAAAATATCTAGGTTTACTTGCAGTAATAATGGACAAGTAATAAAAGAATGCCCCATAGGCATTTCTAGTCACTTTAATTAAGTAAAATAATAAGGTTAAACATTATTAAATTGTGACACCACTTTAAATCACATTCCCAAGTATTAAAATATGTGGTGATGACATGTGTCAACATGGTCCCATATTTTAATTGGAGAATATTAAATCTTAAGTAGTTTTTCAATGAGTAGAAATTACATGTTTAAAATAAAATAAATAAGACTAATGCTTTAATCCTTGTGATGACTGTGATGATGCTAGATCATCTAGTGTAAACCTTCGTGTGCTAAATAGACACTAGTACCAACCAAGGATACGAAGAGGAAGAAGACTACAACGAAGAAGAAGAAGAGGAGAACTTCAACCACTACACTGCATAAGGCAAGCTACTATCTTAGCAAGCTAAGCTAAAACCCTGCAAGTTTTACTTGCAAGCACAAAACCATTAGTTAACCAATGCTAGATGCATTAGGCATGCTTTGGTTATACCACTTGATTATACCAAATCCCATTTTTACTTGCAAGCTTTATTAGTTTATTTGTTTATCAAAATTCTTTGTTTACTTTTAGGTAGTGTTTGTGATATTTTGGAAAGATATTAGAGGTAGCATAAAGAGCATAAAACTTGGCCTAAGTTAGGTAGAACTAGATGTCATACTGAGGCATGAGATTATATTTGATAGTCACACTTGATTAGCACCCCTCATTAGTTTTTACCACCAACTTTAGTGGCTTGTGCTAAGCATAAAACTTGATCACTTTAGATGGGAATACTCGGTGAAAATTGTTATGAAAACCTTAGAATGATGATTCATTCGAATGAAATGTTTTGACATGTGTTCTTGAACATCAGATGATTTTGATGATGAAAATGTTGAGGCATGAGCCTTAGCCCTTTAAAAACTGATGGTTGTGTTCGGATGCGATGCCATTCCAATTTTACCGTACAACCACAACACCCGAATTTGGGTAGGGCTTGACTGGAAGTTTATATACCTTAGTATGGGCTCCCTTGCGGCCGAGGTTTGAGCTGAGGCTACCTCGTGCTGATTGACCACCTGTGAAGTTTCCAAGATGACAGATGGTCATGGTTGGAACGCCAAACTCATAGGAGAGGTGGCTATACTAGGGTGTGTAATTGAAAGGTTAGGATTGATTATCCGCATACTGAGTATTGTGATTCAGGATTGTTCCCGACCGATGTATCGAATGTTGTGGTGAAAGTGTACCACCTCTGCAGAGTGTCAAACTATTCGAATAGCTGTGTCTGCGGTTATGGACAGTTGGAGTGGCCCTACTGTTCCATCGTCAGATGTTCTCAAAATGACTTGTGAAATGAATCATGACTTTGACTTCAGCACAACAGGGTTGTGAACATGAAAACTAAGTTCCCACTTAGGTGTTATAAAACCTTCAACTAGTTTTCTTTATTTCTGATCTTAGCTAGAGATAAAACTGGCTTTTTGCAAAACAAACCTAGAGCTTAGGATTCCTACTTGAAACATTTTTACTTGTTAGTGATAGTTTGCGAGTACTTAATAAGTACTCATGGATTTGTCCCTGGCTATTCCTATGGTCAGACTATGAGGATGACTACCAGGATGATGGACAACAGGAAGTCTACGACAACTAGGATCATCTCCCATCGTTAGCATTGCCTGTGACCCTAAAGATGGAGCTTCGCACACGCTACCATTATTATATTATTCCGCTGCGTTGATTGTATTAAGACTGGATCATGAGATCCTTTATTTGTAAGACCTTTATTATGGTTTGTAATGGATGATGAACTATGGTACCAATCTGTTATGTCTCACAAAAATGGTAATCCTCAGATTGTGATGTATGGCATAACAGGCATCTGGGATTAAACATCTGGGTGTTGACAAGTTGGTATCAGATCCATCCTGACCATAGGAGACCCTAGTTAGAATGGACGTTTGAATCAAAAACTTAGTTTCAAAACAAAAGAAGTGAGTATTTATGAAAACCTATTCTCATTCTTACCACTTAGATTCTTTCATGAAAATTCATGTTCCTCAAAAATTCTTGCAAACTTACATAAAATTTGACACACTTGAGCACTCTACTAACTTACTCATCCTACATTCTTATAGATGGACGTGAAGTATAGAAAGTTCTATCAGTTGGTCAAAGGAGGAGATCTCGGAACTTCTCGAGCGCCTGCACCCTGAGTAATTCGGAGCCCAGCTCAACGATCAGCAAGGAGAAGAATTGCAATGGCTGATTGTTGCAAGTCTTAGAGGGAAGATTGAAGCCCCCAACTCAGAGGGCAGCGACAGTGGCTTGCCAACGGCCATGTTGGCTAGGGTTTCAGCGCGGAGACGAGAGAGAGAGCAAATCAGGAGGGGATAAGGCCAGGGGTGGATAGAGACATGCTTGAGTAGGATCTTATCCTCTCTAGGACGCGATGGACGACCGAGAGAAGTGTCATGGTATTGCCGACGAGTACGCCATGGAGGGATCCTCACAGTGTGTGTTTAGTGACGTGGGGTAAGGTGGAAGGTTGGCGGGTACGAGGTAACACAGCTTTTGGGCAGGATTTTCCAGTTGTTCAATATGTAGATGACACTTTGATTATAATGGAAGCAGACAAAGATCAAATTCAAATAATGAAAGGGATTCTTCACAATTATGCTATAACATCCCAAAAATAATAAACTTGGATCATCAAACTCTAATCATCAAAATTAGGGTTAACAAAAACTTTTCTAAATAAAATTTTGAAAGCATGCATATGTGTATGCATTTCATTTTGAATTCTTTTGAACCACCTTGTTTATGTGTTCCATTGCTTGTAAATGGATGCTTAGGTGAAATAAACATCATCTAAACATTTCCCAAACCTTTCCTAAAGACAAGTAAATCAAAACAAATAAAATAAAGGAATGGTGATTTTGACCAATTTAACTCCCATGCCTACTTTGGCTGTCTCAAACTTTCAAAACCTAACAGAAACTTCTCTGGATCTTTGCACCCCTTGAATGTACTCATAACAAGGTATCAAGGCCCACTTTGTGATCATCCAGAAACTTTCAAATGCATAGTTTAAATGACATTTCAAAATTGAATCTTTATCATATGAGAAGATCCCACTTTTTCAAAAACCACTCAAACAAGCTCAACTTTCAAAACCCAAGCATCTGCAGACTCACCAGCACCAATCTAGCACACCCACCAAAAATCTTTTCAAAATTCAAAACTTGAATTCTTGCGGCCATTTCATCAAACACTTGGCAGATTCAAATCAAACTGGCCTAACTTCACTGTTTTGAGCAGTAACTTGGCTAAGCAATGTTCACCATTGATCACCCTTGTCTCCCCCAGTGCCAACCAGTGCTTGGACCAACCCTAGCCCCTACCCTTTGCTCCATGCCATGCCAACCCGAGCACCCCCTTGCCAGCCGACAATGGCTAGCTAGCCAGAGAAAGCACCAAGCCAAAACAACATGTCTGGGAGGCAGCCCACCGTCCACCGCTACTCCCTGTCCAGCGCTTGAACCCTGCCAGCCACTGGACCACACGCACGGACCGCGCCCAGACCGCCAGCGACCATGCCGAGCATGCGGCAGAGCGCCACCCTCGACCAAAGTCCACAGACCGCGTGCCTCCCTCACCGCGTGCATACACGATCACCACCGTCCCAGGAGACCGCCAGACATCCCAGTTCGCCGCCCCGTGATGCACAGCCACCGCTCGCCGTCGAAGACGTCGCCTCTTCCGCGCAGAGCGTCGCGTGTTCCAGACCGAACCGCACCGCCCCTACAAGCGCATTAAAACCGTAGAGCATCGCCAGGAAACCACCAAGCGATCGCCACCGCCGGCCATGCCTCTAGCAGCCCGTAGCCATGTCGCCACCGTCGCCTGCCCATGCCGTTCGGTCTCACTGTCGAGACTATAAATAGAGGACTCCCCCGCTCGAATTCTTCACACCATTCCACTCCTCTCTCACCCAGAACCACCCCACCTCAGTCCCGGAGCAAGGCGAGCAGCGCATCGCCGGAATTTCACCGGAGCCCGCCGCCTCTGGAGAAGAAGGGGGCCATTGATTTCATCCACCCCAGGAGCTGCCACGACCACCCCTGAGTTCACCATCGTCGAATTCGTTGTTCGCCCGCCTCGCCGACCCTCGCCTGCACCCCGGTGAGCCCCCAGCAACCCCCACTGGCCGCGCTAGGTTTCTATCTCGCCGGTGTTGCTCAACGTCGACGATGACTCCCAGCCGTTGGATTAGAATCAGATCGAACGACCCACATCGTCCCATACCGCTTCGCACCCCCTGTCTCACTGACGTGTGGGGACAACCACTTAAGCAGCCCGCGGAAGCGCTACGCTTAGCAGGCCGGCCCATTAACTTTTCCCGTGCAGCCCAGTTATTTGAATTAAACCTTTTCCATTTTATTTCAAACACACTTCTGTACCCAGTTTCAAAAATAAACCCAGATCGATTCAGTGCACCAAATTGAATGAAACTAATTTTGTTAGAAAGGTCTGGGAATGCTGAATCCAAGCCCGTTGGATTCAAGTCATTTGGATCTATAGATCACCCCTGGTAAAAATAACAAAGCAGAAGCTTTTCTTCATTCAAACATTTTTCAAATTTAAACCATAATAGCTTTTGAGTTGATTCCAACTCTCAAAAATCACATTTAACCATACCTTTCATAATATATAAAAATATATAGGATTACTTACAGAAATAATGTTCAAGTAATAAAAGAATGCCCCATAGGCATTTCTAGTCACTTTATTTAATTAAAATAAAAGGGTAAAACCTTATTAAATTGTGACACCACTTTAAATCATATTCCCATGGACTAAAATATGTGGTGATGACATATGTCAACATGATACCATGTTTGGTTTGGAGAATATTAAATCTTAAGTAGTTTTTCAATGAGTAGAAATTACTTTTCTAAAAATAAAAAGAATTAAACCAAGCCTTAACCCTATAATGTTATAGATGATGCTAGATCATCTATAGGACCCTTTTGTGTGATGATTGCAAGTAGTTAAGTATTTTTTGGTGATTGTGTACCTCATATTTATTCATAGACGCTAGTACCGACCAAGGATACGAGCAGGAAGGAGGATTCTACGAAGAAGAAGCCGAGGAGAACTTCAACCACTGCTCTACACAAGGCAAGATGATACTATACCTATGCAAGCCAATACTTGCAAGCTTATATTTACACTAATGCAAGCCTAATACTACTAGTGAATTTGCAAGTCAGTAACCTTCCAAGCTAACACTTGCAATTTAGCAAGCTTATACGGAAATTGTGTTAGTAAACCCTTACGTGTTACCCTGCCTACTATATGCCATAAGCATATGTGATCATACCCACTTGATAAACAAATCCTAGTTTTACTTACAAGCTTCTTAGCTTTATTTCTCTATCAAAGCTCTTACTTAGAGTTTACTTAAGAGAAGGGTTGATACTAGAAAGATATGTGAAGGTTGCATAAAGAGCATAAAATTTGGCCTAAGCTAGAAAATCTTGATGTCATCCTAAGGCATGAGATTGAACTTAGTTAGGACTCCACTAGTTTACCACCCTTCATTAGTGCTTACCCCCACTTGTAGATGCTAGTGCTAAGCATAAAACTTGATCAACTTTAGATGGGAATACTTGGTGGAAAACTGGTTATGAAAACCTTGGAATGATGGATCATTCTATTGAAATGTTTTGGACATGTGTTTCCGAACACCTGATGATTTTGGTGATGAAAATGTTGAGGCATGAGCCTTAACCCTTTATAAAACTGATGGTTGTCTGGATGCGATACCATTCCAATTTTATCGTACAACCACAATACCCGAAGATTGGGTAGGGCTTGACTGGAAACTTATATACCTTAGTATTAGTTCCCTCACGGCCAAGGTCTGAGCTGAGGCTACCTTGTGAAGATTGTCCACCTGTGCAGTACCCAAGATGACAGTTGGTCATGGTTGGGAGGCCAAACTCATAGGAGAGGTGCTTATACTAGGGCGTGTAATTGAAAGGTTAGGATTGATTATCCGCATACTGAGTATGGTGAATTCAGGATTTGTTCCTGACGGATGTATCGAATGTTTTGGTGAAAGTGTACAATCTCTGCAGAGTGTCAAACTATTCGAATAGCCGCGTCCGCGGTTATGGACAGTTGGAGTGGCCATACTGTTCCCCCGTCAGACTTTTCAAAATGACTTGTGAAATGAATTCAGACTTTGACTTGACCACAACAGGGTTGTCACATGAGTTACAAGATCCCACATAGGAGTTATAAAATTGTGATTAGCTTTGGAACTTCGTAGAGATAAATCTGGCTTTTGCAAAACAACCCTAGAGCCTAGTGTCCTGTTATCCAAAAACCCCTTTACCTGTTAGTATTAGTTTGCGGGTACTTAAAGAGTACTCATGGCTTTGTCCCTGGCTATTCCCATGGCCAGACTATGAAGAGGAGTACCTGGAGGATGGACCCCAGGAAGGTTACGACAACTAGGATCATCTCCCATCGTCAGCATTGCCTGTGACCCCGAAGATGGAGCTTTGCCTACGCTACCGTTATTATTATGTATTCCGCTGCTTGAAGTTGTATTAAGAACTGGATCATGAGATCCCTATTTGTGTAAGAACTTATGTACGGTTTGTAATGGATGATGTACTATGGTATCCAATTCTGTTATGTCTCGCAAAAATGGTAATCCTAGGATTGCGATGTATGGCATAACATGCATCTGGGATTAAAAATCTGGGTGTTGACAAGTTGGTATCAGAGCCATCCTGACCATAGGAGACCCTAGTTAGACTGGACGTTTGAATCAAAAACTTAGTTTCAAAACCAAAGAAAACAAATATTTACAAAAAATTATTCTCATTCTTATCCCTTTGATTCTTTCATAAAAATTCATGTTCCTCAAAAACCCTTGCAAAATACCTAAAATTTTGACACACTTGATCACTCTGCTAACCTACTCATCCTCTATTCTTATAGATGGACGTGAAGTACAGCAAGTTTTATCAGTTGGGGAATGGAGGAGACCTTATCTTTGAGAGGGATTTGGACCAGCTTTCGGAACTTCTGGAGCGTCCGCACCCCGAGTTCTTCGGAGCTCAGCTTAATGATCAAGGAGGAGAAGATCTGCAGTGGATAATTGTTGCATGTCTCAGAGGAAAGATTGAACCTCCCACTACTGAGGGAATTCAGTTTACCTTAAGAGAGAACAACTGGCTCGATGGACTTGCCAGGGCCATGCAGGAAGCTCTTTCCCGTCTGTGTGGGCAGAGCATCAATCATATCAAGGGTACTCGCTTTGAGTTTTGCCCAAGGCGTGATGCAAATGGACAACCCCTGGAAGCCCCATACCACCCTGAGCTAAAGACTCAGTTGGACCACCTTAGCTTCATGATGTACGATCGTCAACAAGAGTTGGATAACTGTCGTGACTACTGCAACCACAAGTCTGCCATCATCAAGATGAAGGATCAGACCATCGCCATGTTAGCAAAGGATCGCAAGTCTCGCTGTTGTCAGCTCGACAAGAAGGAGCGCATTATTGCCCGTCTTCGCCACCGTATCTCATCTTTGGAGGAGACCATCCACGAGAGAGACATGCAGTTGGAGGAAAGGGAGAATGCCAGAGAGGATCTTCTTGGAGACCCCTACTCCTATCTCAGCGATGACGATGATTTTCTGGAGGATCAGGCTATGGACTTCTTCACCGATGAGGACGATTTCGCCTTCATCAATGATGATGAGGATCATGAGGCCACAGATTCCAAGGAGTAGTAGCACTTGAGCACTAGCGTAGTGAGTAGTATTCGGTCCCACTGTATCGTAGTTTCCAGAATGGTTCGTAAAACCATCTGCTTTTCTTTGTTGTGGTGTGTGTTGTACTGTGTGCTATGAATGAATGAATGAAAAAGCAAGTTGCTAGAAAAATCTGAGTCAAACTTTAAAAAAACTTTTCAAAGACCCAAAACCTTAGAAATTTCCCTCTCTCATGATCTATCTCAATCTTCAGATTCCACGTGGAGGAAGTGGTTCATCCCGGGACCCGATGTTGCAGATTCTGCAAATTTTGACTTCTGACCGTGAAGCTGAAAGAGCGGAACGTCAAGCCAACCTAGCCACCCTTCAGCAGATAGCCCAGCTTGCCCACAACAACCAAGGCCACAGAAATCAGGACAACCATGGATCTAAGCTCAAGAATTTCCAGAATACCAACCCACCTGTTTTCACTAAGTCCGAAGAGCCCCTAGACGCCGATGATTGGCTGCAAACCATGGAAAATAACCTAGAAGTCGCCAGAGTGGAAGCCAACGAGAAAGTTCTGTTCGCCACCCACTATCTAGCCGGAGATGCCAGGGCATGGTGGAACAGTGTTCGCGCAATGACCGGAGGCCAGATGATGACCTGGGAGGAATTCAAGGTCAAGTTTAGCAGAACCCATGTGCCACCAGGTTTGATCAAGAGAATGAGAGACGAGTTCAGAGAGCTGAAGCAAGGAAGGATGACTGTAGTGGAATACCATGACAAATTTTTGTCATTAGCTAGGTATGCCCCGGATGAGATCGACACCGAAGCCAAGAAGAAAGAAAGATTCCTGAATGGTCTGCATGATGAGATGCAGACAGTATTAGTCAATATCCCCTTTGCTGATATTGAAACCCTGGTCGACTCAGCTATCCAGATGGAAGGAAAGATCAACCAAGCCAATGAGAATCGCAAGCGTCACATGATGCATCAACCAGGACCCATCAGACCCCAAAGTATCGCCCAACCCATCTCCAGGATTTGCCCCAAGAACCAACAGAACCCCGATGAACCGTCCGACCTATCCCAACCGTGGAAACCCTAGACCCAAAGGAAATCACAACAACCCCGGCAACTCTAGCAATTTCAATCGTGTCCCACCCAAGTTCAACAACAACAATGCTACCGCCAACACCTACACTGCCCCTAGGACTGGAAGTAATGTTGTGCCTGTCGCAGCCAAGGACAAGTCGCAAGTGACTTGTTATGACTGTGGAAATAAAGGCCACTATTCCAACGAGTGCCCAAACAAGAAGAATGCTACCGCCCCCAATGCCAATGCCCCAGCTCAGCAGCAGCGTCGTGTTCAGCCAGGAAGAAGATTTGCCCCAGGGAATTCACTCAACCGCAATGGCCGTCTTTTTCTCATGCATGCTGAAGAAGCTCAGGAAGCGCCAGACGTCGTGCTGGGTATGTTTTCTGTTAATTCAGTACTTGCATGAGTGTTGTTTGATTCTGGTGCATCGCACTCATTTGTCACCGAAGAATTTGCATGCACTAGTAAAATTCAACCAACAAAACTGAAGCATGTTATGATCGTTCAAATTCCCGGATCAACCACCAAGGCTAGGCAAATTTGCAAAGCCGTCCCTATCCGAATCCATGGCATAGATTTTTATGCTAATCTGATAGTACTCGGAACTAAAGGATTGTAAGTAGTAATAGGAATGGATTAGATGTACAAACATAAAGGATTGATTGACTGTGCTAAGAAAGCCATAACCATGACCAGTACAGCCGGAATATCAGTCGAGCATATATCTGAAACCTCACCTCGACAATTCAAATGCAACAAGAGTATAGCCAACCTACCATTGACCAATTTCGGATAGTCTGTGAATACCCCGATGTATTTCCATATGTTTTGCTCGGTATGCCCCCAGATCGGGATATCGAGTTCATCATCGAACTAATCCCCGGAACTGGACCCATAGCCCAGAGACCATATAGTATGAACCCGTCAGAGCTAGCAGAATTGAAGAAGCAACTGGATTCCATGTTGGAAATTGGATTAATTCAACCAAGTGTGTCCCATGGAGATCACCTGTCTTGTTTGTGGACAAGAAGGATGGAGGTAACCGTTTGTGTACGGATTATCGGAAGTTGAATGATGTCACCATCAAGAACAAGTACCCCTTGCCCAAGATACAAGATTTGTTTGATCAGTTGACCGGTGCCAAAGTGTTTTCTAAGATTGATCTTAGGACTGGCTATCATCAACTCAAAATTCGTGCAGAGGATATTCCAAAGACTGCGTTTACCACCAGATATGGATTGTATGAGTATACAGTCATGTCTTTTGGATTAACCAATGCCCCCGATTATTTCTTGAATCTCATGAATAAGATTTTTATGGACTTCCTGGATAAGTTTGTCGTTGTTTTCATCGATGACATTCTGATTTATTCCAAATCAGAAGAAGAACATGAGCTACACCTAAGGACCATTCTTGGAACCCTTAGAGAGCATCAGTTGTATGCAAAGTTTAGCAAATGTGAATTCTGGTTGCAGGAGGTAGGATTCCTTGGTCACATCGTATCAGCTGGAGGAATTGCCGTTGACCCGGCCAAAGTGAAAGATGTAGAAGATTGGCAAGCCCCAACCACTCAAACCCAAGTTCATGCATTTCTCGGATTGGCGGGATATTACCGCAAATTCGTAGAGGGATTCTCTAGTATCGCCAGACCCATGACCCAATTGCTGAAGAAGGACAAGAAGTTTGAATGGACCGACAAATGTGAAGTGAGTTTTCAAGAACTCAAGAGGAGATTGATTTCAGCCCCAATCTTGATCATGCCGGATATCACGAAGCCCTTCGATGTGTATTGTGACGCATCCAAGATCGGTCTCGGATGTGTGCTAATGCAAGAAGGCAAAGTTATATCTTATCTATCCCGATAGCTGAAACAGCATGAGCAAAACTACCCAACCCATGACCTCGAACTCGCAGCCGTAGTTCTAGCCCTGAAGACATGGAGACATTACCTAATGGGATTTATTCGGATCACAAGAGCCTAAAGTATATATTCACTCAGAAGGAGCTGAATATGAGACAGAGGAGATAGATTGAGCTAATCAAGGATTACGACCTAGACATTCACTATCACCCTGGTAAAGCCAATGTGGTAGCAGATGCCCTTAGCAGATTACCGTGCCGCTTGAACTCCATGATTTTGAAGGAGAAACCAAGTTTGCACAAAGAGATGGAAGATTTTCGAATAGAATTAGTAAGTGAAGGACTTTTGGCTAGCATCGAACTCCAGCCCACTTTGATCAGTCAGATTAAAGAGGCGCAGAAGGAAAATGCTAGTATCAACGGAATCAAGCGTCGTACCGGTACATGCAAAGTACCTGGATTCACCGAGGACGAAGAAGGAGTTTTGTGGTACAAAGGACGCCTTTGTGTACCAGCAGATTCTGAGTTGAAAGAAGTTATCTTGAAGGAGGCTCATGATACTCTTTATTCTATCCATCCCGGAGGAACTAAGATGTATCAAGATTTGAAAGAGCAATTTTGGTGGCATAAGATGAAGAGAGAAATCGGAAGCTATATCGCCAAGTGTGATATTTGTCAGCGAGTCAAGGAAGGACATCAAAGACCCGCTGGATTGTTGCAACCCTTGCAGATTCCGGAATGGAAATGGGATTCTGTAGGAATGGACTTTATCACTGGACTGCCTACTTCTAGTAGGGGAAATGACTCTATCTGGGTCATAGTGGACAGATTGTCCAAAATCGCCCATTTCTTGCCCGTCAAGACCACATATCAGAGTTCGAAACTAGCAGAGTTGTACATCGCTAGAATCGTTAGTTTGCATGGAGTCCCCAAGAACATCGTATCGGATCGAGGAACTCAGTTTACCTCGAGATTCTGGAAGAAAGTCCAAGAAGGTTTAGGAACCCGCTTAGATTTCAGTACCGCGTATCACCCTCAGACCGATGGACAAACGGAGCGAGTAAATCAAATACTCGAAGATATGCTTAGAGGATGTGTGTTAGAATATGGATCCAAGTGGGAAGAATGTCTGCCGTTTGCAGAATTTTCGTACAACAACAGTTATCAAGCCAGTTTGCAAATGGACCCATTTGAATTCATGTACGGAAGGAAGTGTCGCACCCCTTTCAACTGGTCGGAAGTAGGAGAGAGTCAGATTTTTGGACCCGACATCCTACGAGAAGCAGAAGAGAAGGTTCACAAGATTCGTGAGCACCTCAAGACCGCCCAGTCCAGACAAAAGAGTTACGCCGACAAGATACGTAGAGACCTCGCCTTCAACATAGGAGACTTTTTTATCTGAAAGTGTCGCCATTGAAGGGAATGCAGCGTTTCCAACTCAAAGCAAAGTTAGCCCCCAGATATATCGGACCTTTCAAGATTCTGAACCTTCGAGGAGAAGTATCGTATCAATTGGAACTACCCTAAGAGATGTCAGCCGTGCACAACGTGTTCCATATCTCGTTACTTCGCAAGTGTCTTGAAGTCCCGGAGAAGACGGAGGTGTTCAAGAATATCGATCACCGGACCATAGAGATCAACAATGACCTGACCTATCCCGAAGTACCCATCCGTATTTTGGAAGAAGCTTTCAGAACTACCCGAACCCGAAGCATCAAGTTTCTCAAGATTTAGTGGAGCAACCACAAAGAAGAGGAAACCACCTGGGAGCGCGAAGATCACATCAGGACGGAGTTTCCCGATCTCTTCAAATCCTAGGTAATCTTTTCGTCCTTTTTAAAATCTCGGGATGAAATTTTGTTTAAGGGGGGAAGGTTTGTAACATCCCAAAAATACTAAACTTGGATCATCAAACTCTAATCATCAAAATTAGGGTTAACAAAAACTTTTCTAAATAAAATTTTGAAAGCATGCATATGTGTATGCATTTCATTTTGAATTCTTTTGAACCACCTTGTTTATGTGTTCCATTGCTTGTAAATGGATGCTTAGGTGAAATAAACATCATCTAAACATTTCCCAAACCTTTCCTAAATACAAGTAAATCAAAACAAATAAAATAAAGGAATGGTCATTTTGACCAATTTAACTCCCATGCCTACTTTGGCTGTCTCAAACTTTCAAAACCTAACAGAAACTTCTCTGGATCTTTGCACCCCTTTAATATACTCATAAGAAGGTATCAAGGCCCACTTTGTGATCATCCAGAAACTTTCAAATGCATAGTTTAAATGACATTTCAAAATTGAATCTTTATCATATGAGAAGATCCCACTTTTTCAAAAACCACTCAAACAAGCTCAACTTTCAAAACCCAAGCATGTGCAGACTCACCAGCACCAATCTAGCACACCCACCAAAAATCTTTTCAAAATTCAAAACTTGAATTCTTGCGGCCATTTCATCACACACTTGGCAGATTCAAATCAAACTGGCCTAACTTCACTGTTTTGAGCAGTAACTTGGCTAAGCAATGTTCACCATTGATCACCCTTGCCTCCCCCAGTGCCAAACAGTGCTTGGACCAACCCTAGCCCCTACCCTTTGCTCCATGCCATGCCAACCCGAGCACCCCCTTGCCAGCCTACAATGGCTAGCTAGCCAGAGCAAGCACCAAGCCAAAACAACAAGTCTGGGAGGCAGCCCACCGTCCACCGCCACTCCCTGTCCAGCGCTTGAACCCTGCCAGCCACTGGACCACACGCACGGACTGCGCCCAGACCGCCCTGACCAAGTCGAGCATGCGCCAGAGCGCCACCCTCGACCAAAGCCCACAGACCGCGCGCCGCCCTCGCCGCATGCATACACGATCACCACCGTCCCAGGAGACCGCCAGACATCCCCGTTCGCCGCCCCGTGACGCACAGCCACCGCTCGCCGTCGAAGACGCCGCCTCTGCAGCGCAGTGCGTCGCGTGTTCCAGACCGAACCGCACCGCCCCTACAAGCGCATTAAAGCCGTAGAGCACCGCCAGGAGACCACCAAGCGATCGCCACCGCCGGCCATGCCTCTAGCAGCCCGTAGCCATGTCGCCACCGTCGCCTGCCCATGCCGTTCGGTCTCACCGTCGAGACTATAAATAGAGGACTCCCCCGCTCGAATTCTTCACACCATTCCACTCCTCTCTCACCCAGAACCACCCCACCTCAGTCCCGGAGCAAGGAGAGCAGCGCATCGCCGGAATTTCACCGGAGCCCGCCGCCTCTGGAGAAGAAGGGGGCCATTGATTTCGTCCACCCCAGGAGCTGCGCGACCATCCCTGAGTTCGCCGTCGTCGACTTCGTCGTTCGCCCGCCTCGACGGCCCTCGCCTGCACCCCGGTGAGCCCCCAGCAACCCCCACTGGCCGCGCTAGGTTTCTATCTCGCCGGTGTTGCTCAACGTCGACGATGACTCCCAGCCGTTGGATTAGAATCAGATCGAACGACCCACATCGTCCCATACCGCTTCGCACCCCTGTCTCACTGACGTGTGGGGACAACCACTTAAGCAACCCGCGGAAGCGCTACGCTTAGCAGGCCGGCCCGTTAACTTTTCCCGCGCACCCCAGTTATTTGAGTTAAACCTTTTCCATTCTATTTCAAACACACTTATGTACCCAGTTTCAAAAATCAACCCAGATCGATTCATTGCACCAAATTGAATGAAACTAATTTTGTTAGAAAGGTCTGGGAATGCTGAATCCATGCCCGTTGGATTCAAGTCATTTGGATCTATAGATCACCCCTGGTAAAAATAACATGGCAGAAGCTTTTATGCATTCAAACATTTTTCAAATTTAAACCATAATAGATTTTGAGTTGATTCCAACTCTCAAAAATCACATTTAGCCATACCTTTCAGAATATATAAAAATATATAGGATTACTTACAGAAAAAATGTTCAAGTAATAAAAGAATGCCCCATAGGCATTTCTAGTCACTTTATTTAATTAAAATAAAAGGGTAAAACCTTATTAAATTGTGACACCACTTTAAATCATATTCCCATGGACTAAAATATGTGTTGATGACATGTGTCAACATGATCCCATCTTTGGTTTGGAGAATATTAATTCTTAAGTAGTTTTTCAATGAGTAGAAATTACTTTTCTAAAAATAAAAAGAATTAAACCAAGCCTTAACCCTGTAATGTTATAGATGATGCTAGATCATCTATAGGACCCTTTTGTGTGATGATTGAAAGTAGTTAAGTATTTTTTGGTGATTGTGTACCTCGTATTTATTCATAGACGCTAGTACCGACCAAGGATACGAGCAGGAAGGAGGATTCTACGAAGAAGAAGCCGAGGAGAACTTCAACCACTGCTCTGCACAAGACAAGCTGATACTATACCTATGCAAGCCAATACTTTCAAGCTTATATTGGCACTAATGCAAGCCTAATACTACTAGTGAATGTGCAAGTCAGTAACCTTGCAAGCTAACACTTGCAATTTAGCAAGCTTATACGGAAATTGTGTCAGTAAACCCTTACCTGTTACCCTGCCTACTATATTCCATAAGCATATGTGATCATACCCACTTGATAAACCAATCCTAGTTTTACTTACAAGCTTCTTACTTTATTTCTTTATCAAAGCTCTTACTTAGAGTTTACTTAAGAGAAGGGTTGATACTAGAAAGATATGTGAAGGTTGCATAAAGAGCATAAAATTTGGCCTAAGCTAGATAATCTTGATGTCATCCTAAGGCATGAGATTGAACTTAGTTAGGACTCCACTAGTTTACCACCCTTCATTAGTGCTTACCCCCACTTGTAGATGCTAGTGCTAAGCATAAAACTTGATCAACTTTAGATGGGAATACTTGGTGGAAAACTGGTTATGAAAACCTTGGAATGATGGATCATTCTATTGAAATGTTTTGGACATGTGTTTCCGAACACCTGATGATTTTGGTGATGAAAATGTTGAGGCATGAGCCTTAACCCTTTATAAAACTGATGGTTGTCTGGATGCGATACCATTCCAATTTTATCGTACAACCACAATACCCAAAGATTGGGTAGGGCTTGACTGGAAACTTATATACCTTAGTATTAGTTCCCTCACGGCCAAGGTCTGAGATGAGGCTACCTTGTGAAGATTGTCCACCTGTGCAGTACCCAAGATTACAGTTGGTCATGGTTGGGAGGCCAAACTCATAGGAGAGGTGCTTATACTAGGGCGTGTAATTGAAAGGTTAGGATTGATTATCCGCATACTGAGTATGGCGAATTCAGGATTTGTTCCTGGCGGATGTATCGAATGTTGTGGTGAAAGTGTACAATCTCTATAGAGTGTCAAACTATTCAAATAGCCGCATCCGCGGTTATGGACAGTTGGAGTGGCCATACTGTTCCCCCGTCAGACTTTTCAAAATGACTTGTGAAATGAATTGAGACTTTGACTTGACCACAACAGGGTTGTCACATGAGTTACAAGATCCCACTTAGGAGTTATAAAATTGTGATTAGCTTTGGAACTTCGTAGAGATAAATCTTGCTTTTGCAAAACAACCCTAGAGCCTAGTGTCCTATTATCCAAAAACCCCTTTACCTGTTAGTATTAGTTTGCGAGTACTTAAAGAGTACTCATGGCTTTGTCCCTGGCTATTCCCATGGCCTGACTATGAAGAGGAGTACCTGGAGGATGGACCCCAGGAAGGTTACGACAACTAGGATCATCTCCCATCGTCAGCATTGCCTATGACCCCGAAGATGGAGCTTCGCCTAGCTATCTTGTTTCTGATTTTGATCTCACCCTTGCGTTGCTGTAGAGGGGCATTCGGCCGAGGTGGCAAAGGCTCACGAAGGTTTGGTCCCTGCTAGCGAGTTGACGGCTGCCCAGTCGTCGTTGACCGCCACGGAGAAGCGAGTGGCCGAGCTGGAACAAGAGCTCAAGGCCGCGAAGACGGAGGCGAGCTCGACGGAGGGGAGAGCTAAGGAGGTTGTTGCTGCCGCAGATGAAGAGCGGAAGATATCGGATGCTCTCGTCTCGGGGCTGCAGACTTATTTGTCGGGTCTGCAGGATTTCATTACGGGGCACTGTCGTCCCCTGATTTGTGAGTTCCTTCATCTTGTTGTTTGATTATATTAGCGAGTCGACGAGCGTGCGGGTCACCGTTGTCATTGTGTCCCGAGGGGGTGGATTTGAGTCGTGCATCCTTCTGACGCTGAGTTACTTGTGCTTCCGTAGGGAAAATTCTTGATGGCGAGCCCGAGCCGCAGTCGTACGACAAACGGTAGTGTGTCACCATGCTAGTGGATTATGCCGCCCTTTCGGTGACCTATATTCGCGCGTACCTTCAGGATATCTCGCAGACGGATGTGATCCCCAGCGAACTCACTAAGGTCTGGCGCTACCTGGACAGGGCTCCAGCAGCTGTGGAGTACATGTCGCGTTCGGCCTTCCGTCGTCGAGTTGTGACTGCGCAGAGCCTTGGGCTCGCACACTTCCCTGACGACTTCGACCTCGATGATGTCACCAGCGGGTATCCCTCGGCGACTGGATCGGTCGAGATCTCCGACGTGTTAAAGTTGACCTACCGGGCCGCGGTCTACTCCGATCAGGTGTTGGTGATGGGCGATCTTCTGTCGTATCATGAGACGATCGTCGCTCCGAACGATCCTGAGCCAGCGCATCGCGACTTCAAGATGGCGCAGCCGTTCCGATCGGTGATGGCGGGCGCCTTGACGACGTATCCGTCGAACCCGTGGGTCCCCTTTATCCGTGTTCGCGGTAATGATGGTGCGTCGTCTTTGAAGCCTGCAGAGTATATCACTTTGCCGGTTGGCTTTAGTTGAAAGGAAGCGTGTGTCTGCCCTTGTAAGCGAACAAAATTTGTTGCCGTATGGAATGCATGTGTGCTTTTGTCAATATTGAATTTTGAGTTTGGGTTATTTTGTTGTGCGAGTCTCCGAGCGCATCCACCCTTTTATGGGGTTTACCTCGTGTTTGTGTATGTATGTTTGATTTTATACTGTTTGTTAGTTTAGGTCGACTTGTCGTGGCTTGGGAAGCCAATCGCTTGGCGACCCCAAGGGGTGCTCTATACTTAGTCGTTTTCCCGGACGCGAACGGGGTCAGTTGGACGAGTCCCCGAGCGTGGTACTTAGTCGTTCCAGTCGCATGCCTAAGGTCGGTGAGGACAGAGCGCGTTGTGCTTGGCGCGTCACTCCACCCGACTCGGAGAGCCAGTCGCGTGGCGAGTCTAGGGCGCGGTCTCATACTTGGTGTTTTCCCTAGTTGTGTGGGTATGGATTGGCATCAGTCCCCGATCGTGGTACTTGACCGTTCGAGTCGTTGCGCCGAGGATGTGGAGGATTGGGTCGCTGTGAGAAGCGAATGCGGTTGTCTTGGCCCGGCGGGCCAGTCGAGTAAGGCGACTCCGATGGGGCTCCGGGTTTGCGTTTTCGTGGACGACACAAGGCCCGAATTTTATCGATGCCCTTGTATCTCACTACTTAGTAGTGCCAGTCCGCGACCAAGGGTTGACTTCCGTGATTAGCACAATGCTGTTTTTTTAGTGCGAGTGGCACAAGGATTGTAGTGTAGACACAATTTGCGAGTCAAAAATCTTTATTACATGGCGGGGGGAGTACATGTCGGAGTTCTATGTGTAGAACTTCATTAGGAGGTTTACATTCCATAGCCGCTTGACGTTGAGTTGTCTGTTGCCTCGAACGTCGATGAGTTAGTAGGCGTCGTTGTCTTGCCCTATGGTAAATGGTCCCTCCGACGGGGGAGAGAGCTTGTGCATGCCCTTCTTGTCCTAGATCAGTTGCAGGACCATATCCCCTTACTAGAAGGTGCGAGTCCGGACTCGGCGGCTGTGGTAGCGGCGGAGTCCTTGCTGGTAGATGGCGGTGTGGGAGGGAGCTAGGTCACATGCTTCGTCGAGCTGGTCGACCCCATCCTGGCGTGCGAGCTTGTTGTCATCCTCGGCGCCGTACACCATGAAGAAGGGGGTGAACCCAGTTGACCTGTTGACGGAGGTGCGGATGCCCCAGATGACAGAGGCGAGCTCCTCGTCCCAACACCCAGGTGTCCGCTCGATAGGAACTTGAAGTCGCGGTTTTAGGCCATGGAGGATGCTCTGGTTGGCGCGTTCCGTTGTCCTTCTCGCAGTACTTCGGCCATGGATCCCTTGGCGAGGTTGGTTCCGTTGTCCATTATGATGTTGTGCGGGAATCCGTAGCGGTAGATGAGCTCGCGTAGGAATTTGGTGGCGGTCTTCCCGTCGCACTTGCAGACTAGCTTTGCCTCCACCCACTTGGTGAACTTGTCGACTGTGACCCGGAGGTGGGTGTAGCCGGAGGGGGCCTTCTTGAAGGGGCCTACCATGTCCATGCCCCATATGGCGAATGGCCTGGTGATGGGTATGGTCTTGAGCGCCGAGCTTGGTATGTGTGTTTGATTGGCGTACTTTTGACACTCAACGCAGTGTTGGACGATGTCAACCGCATCGATGTGTGCGGGGAGCCAGTAGAAGCCATGTCGCATGGCCTTGGCGACCAGAGACCGGGCGCCAGCATGATGGCCATAGTCGCCGGCGTGGATGTCTTGGAGGATCTTGCGACCTTCCGCAGGCTGCACGCAGCATTGGAACACGTCGGTCATGCTACGCTTGTGGAGCTCGCCATTGGTGATGACGAAGGATTTGCAGCGGCGCACGATCATACGATCCTCCGTATCATCTGCTGGTAGGGTCCCTCCCTCGAGGTAGGCGATGTATGGCACGGTCCAGTCGCTTGGCTCCGCGATCATGGCGACCAAGGCTGGTTCTGGTTGCAGCGGTATCCCAAGGTCGATCTCCCTCAGGGGAGAGACAGAAGGATTGGTAATGGTGTCGAGGAAGACAATGGCGTGGTGAGCCGATCCGATGCGAGAGGGTGTCAGCCTCTTCATTCTTGCGCCGGTTGGTCCACTCGAAGGAGGACCCGGTGAAGTGGCCTCTAGTAGTACCCGGAGTACCCGGTGAGTACCCGAAGAGTACCCGGAGTACCCAGTGAAGTGAGCCGGTTGAGCCAGCTAGTCCACTTCTTGGCGGTATTGCCGCCATGGTGGGGGAGACAGTGTCGCAGGTGCCAGCGACTTGTCGCCCTTGGGGGAGGTGAGCACGATCCCTTCCCCGTCTTCGTTCTTGGGCCCATCGAAGTGGAGCGACCAGTAATGGAGGTACAGCAGCTTCTCTGGCTGCTGCGCCTCTTCCTAGTCGGCGAGGAAGTTTGACAGGGCCTGTGACTTGATTTTCTTGCGTGGCTCGTACTTGATGTTGTGGACGCCGATCTCAACGTCCCACTTGGCAACTCGCCCAGTCGCTTCGCGGTTGCGGATGATGTCCTGCACCTGCGCTAAGGATACGACCGTGATTGGGTTCTCCTGGAAGTAGTGCGGCAATTGCCGTTGGGCTCGGAAGACCGCATATACTAGTTTCTGGTACTACGGGTAGCGCTATATCGACTCAATGAGTAATTCACTGATGTAGTAGACGGGGCGCTCCTTGCCCTCTTCTGGCCACTCGACGACCATGACGGCACTGACGACTCGCTCGAATGTCGTGATGTAGACGAGCATTGGCTCCTTGTCGGTGGGGGCGGCGAGCAACGGGCCGTGAGTAGCACTTCTTTGCGTGTGTGGAGCGTGTTGTCCACCTCCTTGTCCCACTGGAACGTGGGGTTCTTGCGCATTAGGCGGTAGAGAGGCATTGCCTTCTCGCCTAGCCGGGGGATGAAGCAGCTGAGAGCTGCGACTCGCCCGACCAACTTCTGGACGTCGCGGAGTCACTCGGGTTTGTTGAGCCGGAAGTTCGTGTTGATCTTGGTGGGGTTTGCCTCGATGCCTCACTTGGAGACTACATACCCCAGTAGCTGTCCAGTGGGTACACCGAAGGTGCACTTTCCTGGTTTGAGTTTGATCTTGTACCTCCACAGGTTTGCAAAGGTTTCGGCCAGGTCGGTGAGTAGATCGCTCTGGCGAGTGGACTTCACCACCACGTCGTCGATGTAGAAGTGGATGTTGTGGCCAATTTGGCTCGCAAGGCACTCCTGCATGCACCTCTGGTAGGTCGCTCCGGCGTTCTTGAGGCCGAACGTCATGGCGGTGTAGCAGAAGGCACCGAATGGCATGATGAATGTCGTCTTATCCCCGTCCTCGACTGCCATTTTGATCTGGTTGTAACCAGAGTAGGCCTCAAGGAAACATAGTGACTCCGAGCCCATGTTCGAGTGGATGATTTGATCGATTCATGGAAGGACGAACTGCTCCTTTGGGCAGGTTCTATTGAGGTTTGTGTTGTCGATACACATTCTCCAGGTCCCATTATTCTTTTCGACCAGGACTGGGTTTGCCAACCACTTGGAGTATTTGATGGGCCATATGAAGCCTGCAGCGAGTAGACACTGCATCTCCTCGGCGATTGCTCAGCAGTGCTCTTCATTGAAGGGCTGCAGCGACTGCTTGACAGGTCGCGCTTTGTGGTCGGCATTGAGTTTGTGCTCAGCGAGTTTTCTCGGGATACCTGGCATGTAGGATGGCTTCCATGCGAAGATGTCGCGATTCTCACGGAGGAAATCGATGAGCATGCTTTCCTATGCAGGGCTCATGCCTGTCCCGATCATCACCGTCTGGCTGGACTCGCCTGGGACCAGCTCGACGGAGCGTGTGTGCGTGGTGGCCTCAAATGCGGTGGAGCCACCGTTCTCCGAGTTGGGGTTCTTTAGTATTGTGGGGTTGTCATTGTCGACCACGCTCGCGTATCTTGCGAGCTCCTCGGCATGGTCAGCCTCCACGGCAATGACGGCGTCTGCGAGCTCGACGCCCTTTGCCTCGCACTCCGCGACCATGTCGGGGTTGCCGTGGACAGTGATGATGCCTCACGGCCCTGGGAGCTTCATCGCGTTGTACGCGTAGTGTGGTGCCTCCATGAACTTGGCGAATGCTTGTCTCCCCAAGACGCAATGGTAGAGGATGTTGAAGGGCACCAGCTCGAAGATGATCCGCTCGGTGCGGCAATTTGCTATTGTACCGAAGGTGACTGGCAGCGTCACCTTCCCGATCGGGTACGCCTTACGACCGGGGACAATGCCGTGGAACGTGGTGTAGGTCGTATCGATCATCGACTGTGGGAGCCGTAGCCGCCTGAAAGTGTCCAGGTAGAGTACGTTGATGAAGCTCCCGCCAACCATCAATGTCTTGGGGAGCTAGTAGTCGCCCACTTTGGGCTTGATCACCAGGGCGACTCTCCCCGGATATTCTATCTGTGGCGAGTGGTCCTCGCGGTTCCACTTGATGCACTGTTTGGACCAGTTAAGTAAGCGAGGGACGTCGACTTGGGATACCGCGTTGACGGCGATAGCGTGGGCGATGACCTTCTTCTCGCGTCTGGTGTTGAACCCGGTGAAGGTGTGGAGCGAACTGACGTCATTGCCGAATGCCCTGCCGTTTAGCGGGTGGTTGTTGGGGCCTCCCGTGCGCGCCGTGCCATCTCGATCTCCTTAAGAGAGTGGAAGTCGGCGGTCGTGTGCATGGCAGGCTTCCGCTCCCTGCTGTGGAACACATAAGACTGGTTAAGGAGAGCCGCGGGGTCGAATTTTGGCCTCTCCTTGTAGTTTCTGCTATCACGGTGTTGGCCTCCATCACGGAGGAAGCTCTTGGGGTCGCGTGGCGCATAGCCAGCGTTGGCGTCAAAATCGACACGCACGTCACCGTGGCGCTTGCCAGTGAGGCGATTGTTGCTGTAGCGTAGCTTGGGTTGCCACCCGTTGTCGTGGCCGCTTGGGTGGCGATTTCCACCCAACTCGTCGTCGGTTTATTGTTCCGATCCTCCTCCGCGTACCGCTTGGAGATCTCGAGGAGGTCTGGGATGTTTTCAAGTGCTTTGTAGACCCGCTTGAGTTTAGCCACTACTAGAAAACAGCTAATTCGTGGCGCACCTGTTTTGGCCATCCGTGGTGCACTAGGGGTGCGCCACAAAGCACGCGCTACGGCTAACTTTTAGCCATGGCGCACTAGGTGGTGCGCCATGCGTATGAAAAGATAACCTTGGCACACTAGATGTTGTGCACCACGCATATGAAAATCTAGCCGTGGCGCACTAGGTGTTGTGTGCCACGAATACAAATTTCAAAATTCAAAAAAAGCGGGAGATTTGGATCTCGTCGATGTCATCGCCGTCAGTGTCGTCGCTCGTCGGTGTCGACGTCGTCGCTTCATCGGAGTGGGTCCAACGCCGTTGGTGGTCACCGCTGTCGCCGTTGCCTCACCTCGTCGGAGAGGCGATAGCTCGTCGTTGTTGGAACTACAAGGAGGAGGAGGAGAGAGCCCGCTGTCACTGTCGGAACTGCAAGGAGAAGGAGGAGGACAGAGCCCGTCATCGCCGTCAGAACTGCAAGGAGGAGGACTAGGAGGAGGAGGAGAAGGAGAGAGCCCGCCGTCACCGACGCCATCGTCATTGCAAGGAGGAGGAGGAGGATGAGGAGAAGAATAAGGAGCCCGACGTCATTGTCACCGTTGCAAGGAGGAGGCCGCCGTCACCATCTTCACTGCAAGGAGGAGGAGGAGAAGGAGGAGGAGGAGGAGGAGAAGGATAAGGAGAAGGAAAAGGAGAAGGAGAAAGATAAGGAGGAGGAGAAGGAAAAGGAGACGGAGAAGGAGGAGGAGAAGAAGGAAAGGAGAAGGGGAGAGAAGAGGGGTAGGTGGGCGGGGTGGGGATTCAAATTTTGAATCCCACCCAACTTATTCGTAGCACACTAGGTGGTGGTGCGCTACGGGTAAGTTTCCCTTTATTTTTTTCTGCAGGAAAAATGGTCTTTTGATCGTAAATTTTTACTCTTTTCGAATTTTGAAAATCTAAATAATCGCTAAACGACCAGTGGTGGTTGCGAGCAGATTCAAAATCTCGTTCTCGTCATTTTGGTATATTATACGATTTTTTTCGATATCGTATGCAAAAGTTATGACCATTTTACCGTGGCATGACTTTTTTGTAGAAAAAGTAGAAACTTATGTTTATTAATTTTCATACAAACTCGACCACATTATCTACCTAAATATGAAAGGATTGTATTTATTCAAGTGTTCTTCATTTTTTTTGCAAAGCCTAAAAAGGCGATCCACAGGGGGTAGAGTTGGTGCAGGCCTTTTAGCCGTAGGGAACTAGGACAAGGTGCCCTACGCCTAAGTTTACACATCCGTGGCGCACATGGCATAGTGCGCCACAGAACATGCCACAACCGTAGTGGACATACCTCGTGTGCGCTATGGGTATATGGCATGCGGCTGGCAAGCCCCTGGCCCACACATATCTGTGGCGCACATACCCCATGTGCGCCACGGTTGTTCTAGTTACTAGTAGGGCACTGCCCACAGGTGAGCCACACCTATTTTACCCGTGGGGAACTTCAACCACGTGAGCAACGGATGTGCGGATTACCTATAGCCCTTTTCCTAGTAGTGTCAAGAATGCACTGGCCCTTGCATGACGTTGGCGGGTTTGCTGATTTTTCCCGCTTCACGAACCCCGACAAAAGGAAATTCATAAAAAATCAAAAGAATATGAAACCAGCTATAGTAGCCCTTGTATGTCACCCACTACATTCATAAAATCATAAAACAAGACAAACCAGGACTTTTCGCACACGGTGCACCCCCGGGATGGCTATTGAGTACGAGTTAACCTGGCTTTCAACCCTAGACCCTCCCCCCTTCCCAGAACATGGATCCACTACATGGATTTAGCCCAAACCCGGCACCTAGATCCCTCTCGGTATTCTAAGCAACCTCTCCAACTATAGATTTCATGGTTCCATGAATAAATATAGAGTTTCCATTTATCGACTCCGAAAAACCGGCGATTTTGTAAAAGAGGTGCAAGAACTGAGAGTGCCCTAGGCCCCGAGGCAATTTACATGCATGCTACATCATGGTGGATGGACATTCCCGTGAGGTCGGTATTTATCTCGTGGTGCAAGCATATACTATATTTTTACTGATTTATGCCCCGGTAATGGTGATTTCTAACTGTAGGTAGCCTAGAAAACATCCACAGTTTTCGGGAAAAATGTTTTTGGGTGCCCCATCGGGTACCTAGGTTGGGTACATGCCTAGGTTAAAAATTGCACTAGATCTTGCGTGCCTACGCACGCCGGCGGGTTTGCCAATTTTGCCTACTTCCCAAACTCTGGCAAAAGGAATTTCATAAATAATCAAAAAATATATGATACCAGCTCGAGTAGCCCATGTATGTCACCCACTACCATCATAAAATCATAAACAAGACAAACCGGGAAATTTGGCACACGGTGCACCCCTTGGATGCCTATCGAGTTGGAGTTAACATGGCTTTCAACCTTGACCCTCCCCCCTCACTGCCTAGAACATGGATCCACTACACGGATTGAGCCCAAACCCGACACCTAGCACTGTCTCGGCATTCTAATCAACTTCTCCAACTAGAGATTTTTGGGTTCCATTAAGAAAACTAGAGTTTCCACTTACCGACTCCAAAAACCGGCAATTTTGCAAAGGAGGTGCAAGAACTGAGCGTGACCTAGGCCCTGACAAAATTTACACGCATGCTAAATCATGATGGATGGCCATTCCAGGGAGTTAGGTATTTATCTCTTGGTGCAAGCATATACTGTATTTTTACTGAGTTATGCCCTAGTAATGACGGTTTCTAACTGTAGGTACCCAAGAAAACACCCTCAATTTTTGGGAAAAATGTTTTGGGATGCCCCATAGGGTACCTAGGGTGGGTACATGCCTAGGTTCAAGATTGCACTAGCACTTTCTTATCTGTGAATACCAGCGGCTTTGCCGATTTTGCCCACTTCCCAAACCCCAACAAAAGGAACTTCATACAAAATCAAAAAGATATGAAACCATCTCGAGTATCCCTTGTATGTCACCCACTACCATCATAAATAATAAACAAGACAAACTAGAAATTTTGGCACACGGTGCACCCCTCAGAGGGCTATTGAGTAGGAGTTAACATGGCTTTCAACCTTAGACCCTCCCCCTCACTGTCCTGTACATGGATGCACTACGTGGATTGAGCCCAAGGCCGACACCTAGATCCCTATCGACATTCTAAGCAACTTCTTCAACTAGATACTTTAGGGTTCCCTGAATAAATATAGAGTTTCTATTTACCAACTCTGAAAAAACGGCAATTTTGCAAAGGAGGTGCAAGAACTGAGCGCACCCTAGGCCCCGAGGAAATGTACACGCATTTTACATCATGGTGGACGGACATTCCCGGGAGGATGGTATTTATCTCGTGGTGCAAGCATATACTGTATTTTTACGGAGTTACGTTCTCGTAATGGTGGTTACTAACTATAGGTACCCAAGAAAACACCCTCAATTTTCGGGAAAAAAGTGTGTTGGGGTGCCCCATAGGGTACCTTGGCTGGGTACATGCCTAGGTTCAAGAATGCACTGGCCCTTGCATGACGCCGGCTGGTTTGCTGATTTTTCCCACTTCACGAACCCCGGCAAAAGGAAATTCATAAAAAATCAAAAAAATATGAAACCAGCTCGAGTAGCCCTTGTATGTCACCCACTACAATCATAAAATCATAAACAAGACAAACCAGGACTTTTGGCACACGGTGCACCCCCGGATGGCTATTGAGTAGGAGTTAACATGGCATTCAACCCTAGACCCCCCCCTCACTGCCCAGAACATGGATCCACTACATGGATTGAGCCCTAACCCGGCACCTAGATCCCTCTCGGCATTCTAAGCAACCTCTCCAACTAGAGATTTCATGGTTCCATGAATAAATCTAGAGTTTCCATTTGCCGACTCCGAAAAACCGGCGATTTTGTAAAAGAGGTGCAAGAACTGAGCGTGCCCTAGGCCCCGAGGCAATTTATGCGCATGCTACATCATGGTGGATGGACATTCCCAGGAGGTTGGTATTTATCTCGTGGTGCAAGCATATACTGTATTTTTACAGATTTACACCCCGGTAATGGTGGTTTCTAACTGTAGGTAGCCTAGAAAACATCCACAGTTTTCGGGAAAAATATTTTTCCGGTGCCCCATGGGGTATCTAGGCTGGGTACATGCCTAGGTTAAAAATTGCACTGGCTCTTGCGTGCCTGCACACGCCGACGGGTTTGCCAATTTTTCCCACTTCCTAAACCCCGGCAAAACGAAATTCATAAAAAATCAAAAAATATATGAAACCAGATCCAGTAGCCCTTTTATGTCACCCACTACCATCATAAAATCATAAACAATACAAATCAGGACTTTTGGCACACGGTGCACTCCCCGGGTGGCTATCGAGTAGGAGTTAACATAACTTTCAACCCTATACCCCCCTTCACTTCCTAGAACAAGGATCCACTATGTGCATTGAGCCCAAACCTAGAACCTAGATATCTCTCAACATTCTAAGGAACTTCTCCAACTAGAGATTTTAGGGTTCCATGAAGAAAACTAGAGTTTCCATTTATCTACTCCGAACAACTGGCGATTTTGCAAAGGTGGTGCAATAACTGAGCGCGCCGAAGGCCCCGAGGAAATTTACATGCATGCTACATCAAGGTGGATGGCCATTCCCAGGAGGTTTTTATTTATCTCGTAATGCAAACATATACTGTATTTTTACTGAGTTACGCCCTAGTAATTGCGGTTTCTAACTGTACGTACCCTAGAAAATACCATCAATTTTTGTAAAAAATTTGGGGTGCCTCATGGGATACCTGGGCTAGGTACATGCTTAGGTTCAAGATTGCACTGGCCCTTATGGGCCTGCGCACGCAGGCGGGTTTGCCGATTATGCCTACTTTCCGAACCCCGACAAAAGGAAATCCATAAAAAATCAAAAAAATATGAAACAAGCTAGAGTAGACCTTTTATGTCACCCACTACCATCATAAAATCATAAACAAGACAAACCAGTACTTTGGCACTACACCCCCTGGATGGCTTTCGAGTAGGAATTAACATGGCTTTCAACCCTAGACCACTAGCACCGCCCTTGTCACTGCCCAGAACATGGATCCACTATGTGGATTGAGATTAAACCCGGAACCTAGCTCCCTCTCGGCATTCTAAGCAACTTCTCCAACTAGTGATTTCAGGGTTCCATGAAGAAATCTAGAGTTTCCATTTACCGGCTTCAAAAAACCAACGATTTTGCAAAGGAAGTGCGAGAACTGAGCGCGCCCTAGGCCCCGAGGTAATTTATACTCATGCTACATCATGGTGGATGGCCATTTTCTGGAGGTTGGTATTTTTTAAATGATTAATGGTTATTTGAAATCTGGTCAAACACAGGATAAACCCGTTGACAGGCTTGAATTTCTAGGGTACAATATGACCTAACCCTAACGACCAATAGCGGTCGCCAGATTGTAACCCTAGTTGCGAATGGGGGCAGTCAGATCATGTCTTCTAGAATACTCCGCCCCCTTCCCCCTCCCCGGGGCGCTGGTTCTTCATCCCGATGGTCACAGAATGTTCAATTGGGTCGCGTGGAAGTTAGGATGTTTATTTGTATGGCCGGTCCGCGAGTAAGTTGTTCTGTGACATGATTCGCGATGCTTACTGTTCAAATATATTACTATTTGCACTTCCCTCTTCCCTATATCAATAGAGCTCATGACTGAGCATGTCTCTTCCATAGCCATACATGTCGTGGGAATAGCCACGGCAGATGCTGCAATCGGCAGCGAGTAGTAGAACGAGGGGCAAGGGCGGCCAGCCATATGCAGTGCGATATGAGAGCGGAGACACAAGGGTTTACCCAGGTTCGGCCCCCCGGAGGGTAAAGACCTACTCCTGCTAGATTGTATTGATGAGAGAGTACAAAGGGCGAGCTCGACAACTAGGCGGCGAGTCGCAGGGGGTGTATGATTGAACGTGTCCTCTATGCGTACCCTAGGGAGGTTTATATAGACTCACATCGCTATGGTTTACAGATCTACAACCGAATTAGTTAAGGATTCGGAGGGTGTTTGACCTAATCCGACAAGGACTAGCTACTCTTCTGGGCCTTTAGCCTCTAGTCGCCTGGCTCCCCGTTGACTCTGGATATAGTCGTCGTCCTGCGGGCCCACCCGCTGGCAGCTTGGGACAATAGGAAACGTCCTGCTGGGTATACCCCACTCGGCATATCCCCATCAGTAGTCCCCGAGGCCGTCGTTGATTCGTAGCAGGTGTTTGTTGGAAGTCGGAGTAAGCGGGTCCAAATTGGACGCCCAGTCGAATCGGCGGTGGACTCCCTGAATAAAAGAGGGAACTTGTTATCTTAGTCGCAATAACGGCGACCAATCGAATCGCGGCGGGCGAATGGGTCAGCGAGTAGTCGAATCACTTCTATGGTGATCAGGTCGACGAGTAGTTGAATCGCAGCTAGGGCGATCTGGTCGGCGAGTTGTCGAATCGCTGAAGCCGGCGAGTCGAGTAGACAAAGTTGGACCGTCAGCACTGGTCAAACTAGCCGTTGGGTAATCCAACAGTAATATTGGCGTAATCACCGCGCGATAACGGCTCTCCGAATATGGCGGGTAACAACCGCTATATAAGGAGAGTGACGGGTGAAGGGCGATCATTTCCCACACTTCCTCCGATCTCGCGCATTCCCAGTCTTCCGTTCCTCCTTAGCGACCAGAGTGACCTAAAGCGACCCACAACCCCAGATCTTCCAACTGATGGCGCCTTCGACCGAACCATGGGGGCGATCCAAGTGCACTAAAGTGCTGATGAAATCATTCGAGGAGGCAGGGATCCTCCGTGCCAGGAGATGGCGCATACCCGTGGCCGGAGAAGTGGTACCAGATCCGTGCGACGGACAGTTTATCTGCTTCACCGGCCACCTGGAGAGGAGGCTCGGATTCCCCACCTCCCTCTTCTTTTGCCGCTTCTGTGCATACTATGGTATCGAGCCATCGGACCTAGGGCTGCACAGCATCGAGCAACTCGCCATCTTCGTGGTGTTTTACGAGTGCTACCTAGGCTGCCGGCCATACTTACCCCTGTGGCAACATCTGTTCCACGGGAGGATCGGGCGTGAAGAAACAGGCAGCCCGATGTTCGCCGCGGGTGGCCTCACCTTTCAATCAAGTCAAAGGCTTCCTTCTCCGACCTGATGCTACCAAAGAAGGCAGCGAACGAGTGGAAGAAGCACTGGTTTTACGTGACCGAGTCGCCGCCAAACGACGAGGTGGCGCTTCCAATGTATTCCGCCGACCTGCCCGAGCCACGTCCTCTCCAAGTCACCAAGCTTCCGCACGACCAGCGGATGGTGGTCGATGAAATGTTGCAGACAATCCACAGCTTGAAGAAGAAGGGCCTCCAGACGATCAACTTGTATAATTGCTGGTTTGGGCGGCGACTAGTTCCTCTAGCCAGTCGTGCCGACTACATGTACAAGTACACGGGCAAGGACGACCCGACGAAGTCTTGCACTGCCGAGTGGAGGCTCAATGATTATACCTTGGCCCTGAAGAAAATGAATGACGCGGAATACCTCGACGCGAAGGCCGGGGTTCCCCCTTACACCGCGAATCGCAAGGTTCCGACGGTAAGTTCATACTTTCTTGTACATTCACAGTCGCAGATATGCAGTCATGGTCCGTGCTAATCGCATTTTATCTTCGTAGTTGTTCCAAGTGGTGGAAGGTGGCTTGCACCCGCTGACGACGAGAACTCGACCGAGTCCGCCGAGGATGAGAGCAAGTCCTCGTCCGACAAGGGCCACACCAGAGACTATAATGCCGATGACGGTGACGATGACGACGATGAAGATGATGACGAAGCCGTGGAGGTCTCCGCACCCATGGTCTGTAAGACCCGTGGGCAGCGGCAACGCGAACTCGAGGCTAGCAAGAGCCTCGAGGCTCACGATGGGGACGACGACGAGCTCCCCGAACACACTTCACGGCGCGTGGCCACACCGTCAAAGAAGAGGAAGAGGCCGGCTAAGACGGCATCACCGCCTCGGTTCGCGAGTAGCTCCGACGCAACCAGCGCGGCCAAGAAAGCTGGGGCTGGCGCGCCGGCGCATGCGACCGCGGCGGCCGACGCGGCCGTGGTAGAAGGTGAGGTGCCGTTGGCGTCGCTGCCACCACCCTTTGCCAAATTCACCGGGCTCGGGGCCGCTCCACTCGGGGGTGCCTCACCGCCAAGGGGAGTGTCTACGGCGATCGCCGCTCATCCTCCTGTCGCGGATTCATCCTCGAAGAAGCCCTCAGTGTCCTGGGCACAGAGCATGTTCGATACGGGCCTCAGTCGGAAGCTGGGGCCAGAATTGTAGAAGCCATCCAGCATTCGTACTGGTTTGCATTTTATCCCAGTCACCAAGTGAGTACCCCTTAGGTTATTCGTTTGTCCAATCAATTCATATATGGCTATTGAATTTGCGGATGGCATTGTATTGCAGGATTGGAGTGAAGAAAATATCTCACCCTTTGGTGGCCAAGGTCCCGTTGGGTGCTGCAGAAGCGCGAGTCGACTCTTCAAAGAAGAGGAAGGGCGATGAGGTCGAGGCGCCCGTTGAGGGCGCGAAGAAGGCAAAGGGCGACAAAGTCATCGCAATCTCAGACGAGCCAGTTGGCGCCCCGAGTGAGGCTTTTATTGGAGCGAGTGCGGTTGCGACGGCCGCGGTGGACGCGGAGTCGCAGCAAGACGAGCCCGCGGCACCAGTTGGTGCGACGGGCCCAACAATGAGTGTCGCGGGGGCGGCAGTGGCTACCTTCCCTTGCTTTGTGGCGAGGGCCTCCATGGCGAGTGCTCCAGCGAAGTCAGCGGAAGTGGATCAGCGTCGAGGTCGCACACATGTGGTGCTTCCGTCGGTGGACGCGGTCGAGCTCCACAACATGCTACGTGCAGCGATCCAGGTATGTCTAGTCCCTGACGATCCAGTCCCCGAGTGGCTAGTCGCTGAATTTCAGGCACTTAGGAATTTCTTTTGCTGCCCAGTCCCCGAGTTGCTAGTCGCTGAATTTCCGCGGCTAGGTACTTAGGAATTTCTTCGTTGATGCTTTCATGGTTGTGCAGGTCCTGCAGCACGAATCGGCGGAGCGACTTGCCGCCAGGGAGCATCTCCAAAGGGAGCTCCACGTCATCCAGGAGAAGAACGGGCAGCATCGGGCGACTGCTGGTTAGTGGTTGTTGTGCTTGTTGTTGGAAGTGTTGCTTGCTTTCTTCGTACTCACGATTTTGTTGATGCAGAGGGTCATGTGGCCACGGTGGAGAAGGCTAGTTAAGGCATGGTCCCTGCGAGTGACCTGACGGCTGCTCAGTCGTCCTTGAGCGCCATGGGGAAGCGGATCGCCGACCTAGAGCGGGAGCTCAAGGAGGCGAAGGCGGAGGCGACCTTGGCGGATGAGAGGCCAAAGGCAGTTGTTGTTGCTTCTGCTGCTAAGGAGCGAAAGATGTCAGTCGCACTCGTTGCCGGGCCGCAGGATGACCTCTCTGGTTTGCAGGATTTCATCACGGGGCTCTGTCGCCCTTTGATCGGTGAGCTTTTCTAGTTTTTGTGTGGTTGGTTTTGCGAGTCCCCGAGCGTGTAGGTCGTCTATACTCTTTTGCATGTTCCTGACTTGAAGCTTCTCCTGGTTTGCAGGGAGGATTCTTGCTGACAAGGCTGAGGCACAGTCGTACGACGCGTGGCAATGTGTCACGGCCTTGGTGGATATGGCCGCTCTGTCGGCGACTTGCATCCGCGCGTGCCTTCAAGAGATTTCACCGACGGAGGTGATCCCCAGCAACCTCGTCGAGGTCTGGTGTTACCTGGAGAAGGCTCCAATGGTTGTGGAGTCCATGTCGTGCTCGGCCTTCTGACGTGGTGCTGCGACTGTGCTGAGTCTTGGACTCGCGCACTTCCCCGATGACTTCGACCTGGACGACGTCACCAGCGGGTACCCTTCATCGATGGGCACGATCAAAATATTTGAGGTGCTGAAGCTGACCGAGCAGGCTGCGGTTTACTCCGACCGAGTGCTGGCGATGGGTGACCTCCTGCCGTGCCAAGAGACGATCATTGTGCCCAACGACCCCGAGCCAGCGAGCCACGACTCCAAGGTGGAGCAGCCCTTCCGGTCGGCGATGTCTGGTACTTTGATGATGTACCCATCGAACCCATGGGTTCCCTTCATCCATGTTCGCGGGAGTGGTGGCGTGTCGTCGTCGAAGCCTGCGGAGTAAATTAAGTTGTCGAGCGGCGTCATTGTAATAACTATGTAACTGCCATTGTGAGCAAACAGATTTTGCTACCATAAGGAATGCATTGATGGTTTTTGTTAGTGTTTTGATTTGATTGTGGGTTGTACGAGTCCCCGAGCACGTCCGTCCTTTTGTGGGGTTTACCTCGTTTTTATGTGTATGTATGTTGTTAAACTATTAGTAAGGTGCGGTCGACTCACCATGACTTGGAAAGCCAGTCTCGTGGCGACTCCGAGGGGTGCTCTGTACTTAGCCGTTTTCTCGGGCGCGAATGGGGCCGGGTGGCTGAGTCCCCGAGCGCGGTACTTGGCTGTTCTAGTCGCATGCCCAAGGTAGATGAGGACGGGGCACGTTGTATTAGGCGTGTCGCTCCACCTGATCTGTGGGACCAGTCGCGTGGCGAGTCCAAGACGCGCTCTCATAATTGGCGTTTTCCCTAGTCGCTCAGGTTTAGGCTGGCGTCAGTCCCCGAGCGTGGTACTTAGTTGTTCGAGTCGCTGCGCCAAGGATGTGGAGGACTAGGTCGCTATGGAAGATAATGCGGTTGTCTTGGCTTGGAAAGCCAGTTGAGCGAGGCGACTCCGATGGGGCTCCGGGTTGGCTTTTTTCGTGGACCATACGAGGCCCGAAATTTTTCGGTGCCCTCGTACCGCACTACTTGGCCGTGCCGGTCGCGTGACCAAGGGTTGACTTCCGGGAGTAGCGTAGCGATGTTATTACGAGTGCAAATGGCACAAGATATGGAGAGTGGACACAATTTGTGGGAATCAGTCTTCTTTATTTCATAGCGGGTAGGAGGTACATGTCTGGAGTTCCAGGAGTAGAACTTCTGTAGGAGGTTTACATTCCATGGCTGCTTGACGTCGAGTTTTCGATAGCCTCAAACGTTGATGAGGTAGTAGGCGTTGTTGCCCAGGACTCGCCCAATGGCGAATGGTCCCTCCCAAGCGGGAGAGAGCTTGTGCATGCCCTTCTTGTCCTAGATCATACGCAGTACCAAGTCGCCTTCCTGGAAGGTGCGAGTCCGGACTCGCCGACTATGGTAGTGGTGAAGTATTTGCTGGTAGATGGTGGTGCTGGAGCGAGCTAGGTCGCGTGCTTCGTCGAGCTGTTCGACCCCATCCTGGCAAGCGAGCTTGTTGTCGTCTTCCACGTAGTTGACCACCCGAGGCGAGTCATTCTCGAGATCGGTCGGCATGACGGCTTCGGCACCGTACACCATGAAGAAGGGGGTGAACCCTGTCGACCTGTTGATAGAGGTGCGGATGCCCCAGATGATGGAGGGGAGTTCTTCGACCCAGCACCCTGGAGTTCGCTCGAGGGGTACTTGCAGTCGTGGCTTCAGGCCATGGAGGATGCTCTGGTTGGCGCGTTCCACCTGGCCGTTGGACTCTGGGTGGGCGACTGAGGCGAGGTCGAGTCGTATGTGGTGCTCCTCGCAGAATTCGGCCATGGCTCCTTTGGCGAAGTTGGTGTCGTTGTCCGTAGTGATGTTGTGCAGGAACCCGTAGTGATGGATAAGCTCGCGTAGCAACTTGGTGGCAGTCTTCCCGTCGCACTTGCGGACTGGCTTGGCCTCCACCTAATTTGTGAATTTTTCGACTACGAGTAGGAGGTGGGTGAAGCCAGAGGGGGCCTTCTTGAAGGGTCCTACCATGTCCATGCCCCACACGGCAAATGGCCAGGTGATGGGGATGGTCTTGAGCGCCGAGCTTGGGACGTGGGTCTGGTTGGCGTACTTCTGGCATCCGGCGTAGTGTTGGATGATGTCGACCGCGTCGGCATGCACGGTGAGCCAGTAGAAGCCATGTCGCATGGCCTTGGCAACCAGGGACCGAGAGCCAGCATGGTGGTCGCAGTCGCCAGCATGGATGTCTTGGAGGATCCTGAAACCTTCTGCGGGTTGGACGCAACGTTGAAACACGCCAGTCACGCTGCGTTTGTGGATCTCGCTGTTGATGATGACGAAGGACTTGTAGCGGCGCACTATCATCCGGGACTCCATCTAGTCGTATGGCTCCGCGAGCATGGCGACCAGGGCTACTTCTGGTTGCAGCGGGATTCCGATGTCGATCTCCCTCGGGGAGAGACGGAAGGCTTGGTAATGGTGTCGAGGAAGACGCCGGTGGGCGGCGCTAGGCGAGCCGACCTGATGCGAGAGAGAGCATCGGCCTCCTCATTCTTGCGCCGATCGATCCACTCGATGGAGTAGCCGGCGAAATGGCCTCCCAGCTGGTCCATGGCTTGGCAGTATGTTGCCATGGTGGGGAGACTGCATCACATGTGCCGGAGACTTGCCCGGCGACGAGGTCGGAGTCGCCGTAGCAGCGTAGACGATTGATGTTCATTTCCTTGGCTGCCCGCATGCCGTGGATTAGTGCTTCGTACTCGGCCATATTGTTGGTGCAGGGGGTGAAGTCGAGGTACAGGATGTAGCATAGCTTGTCGCCCTTTGGGGATGTGAGAACGATCCCCGCCCTTGCGCCATCTGCATTTTTGGAGCCTTTGAAGTGTAGCGACTAGTAGTGTAGGTACGACAGCTTCTCTGGCTGCTGTCCCTCCTTCCAGTCGGCGAGGAAGTCTGCCAAGGCCTGTGTATTGATGGCCTTGCATGGCTCGTATCTGATATTGTGGACTCCAATATCCATGGCCCATTTGGCGACTCTTCCGGTCGCCTCGTGGTTGCGAATGATGTCCTGCAACGGCGCTGAGGAGACGACCGTGATTGGGTGCTCCTGGAAGTAGTGCGGCAGTCGCCGCTGGGCTCGGAAGACCGCATATACCAACTTCTGGTACTGCGGGTAACATTGGCGCGACTCGGTGAGGACTTTGTTGATGTACTAGACGGGTCGCTGCACCGGGTGCTACTTGCCCTCTTCTGGTCGCTCGACGACCATGGCGGTGCTGACAACCCGCTCGGACGCTGCGATGTTTACGAGCATGGGCTCCTTGTCGACGGGGGCTGCGAGTAGTGGGGCCGCGAGTAGCACTTCCTTGAGTGCGTGGAGTGCATCGTCTGCCTCCTTGTCCCACTGGAATGTGGGATTCTTGCGCATTAAGCGGTAGAGAGGAATTGCCTTCTCGCCTAGCCAGGGGATGAAGCGACTGAGAGCCGCGACTCGCCTGGCCAACTTCTAGACGTCGCGCAGGCACTCGGGTTTGCCGAGCCGGGCGATTGTGTTGATCTTGGTGGGGTTCACCTCGATCCCTCATTTGGAGACGACGTACCCCAGTAGCTGTCCAGTGCATACACCGAAGGTGCACTTTCCTGTGTTTAGTTTGATCTTGCACCTCGGCAGGTTCGCGAAGGTTTTGACCAGGTCGGCGAGTTGATCGCCTTGGCAAGTGGATTTCACCACCACGTCGTTGATGTAGACGTGGATGTTGCGGCCAATTTGGCTCGCAAGGCATTCCTGCATGCACCTCTGGTAGGTCGCTCCGGCGTTCTTGAGGCCGAAGGTCATGGCGGTGTAGCAGAATGCTCTGAATGGCGTGATGAACGCCGTCTTCTCCTCATCCTCGACTGCCATTTTGATCTGGTTGTAACCAGAGTAGGCGTCAAGGAAGCACAGCGACTCCGAGCCCGCTGTCGAGTCGATGATTTGGTCGATCTGTGGGAGGACGAACTGCTCCTTGGGGCAGGCGCTGTTGAGATTTGTGTAGTCGATACACATTCTCCAGGTCCCATTTTTCTTCTAGACCAGGACTAGGTTTGCCAGCCACTTGGAGTACTTGATTGGTCGTATGAAGCCTACAGCGAGTAGACGCTACACCTCCTCGGCGATTGCTCGACGGCGCTCTTCATTGAAGGGCCGCAGCGACTACTTGATAGGTCGCGCTTCGGGGTCGGTGTTGAGTTTGTGCTCAGCGAGTTCCCTCGGGACACCAGGCATGTCAGATGTCTTCCATGCGAAGTTGTCGCGATTCTCACGGAGGAACTCGATGAGCGCGGCTTCCTATGCTGGGCTCATGCCCGTTCCGATCGTCACCGTATGGATGGAGTCGCCTGGGACCAGCTCGACAGAGCGCGTGTGTGTGGTCGCCTCAAAGGCCGTTGAGCCGCCTCCCTCCGAGTTGGTCTTCTTGAATATCATGGGGTCGTCATTGTTGACCCCGCTAGTGTACTTAGAGAGATCTTCCGTGTGGTTGGCTTCAGCGGCTATGACGGCGTCGGCGAGCTCGGTGCCCTTCGCCTTGCACTCTGCGACCATGTCAGGGTCGTCGTGGACGGTGATGATGCCGCACGGCCCTGGGAGCTTCATCGCGTTGTACGCGTAGTGGGCGCAGCCATGAACTTGGCAAACGTCTGCCGCCCAGGACATAGTGGTAGGGTCTATTGAAGGGCACCTGCTCGAAGACGATCCGGTCGGTGCGGAAGTTCGCTGGTGTGCCGAAGGTGACTGGTAGCGTCACCTTGCCGATTGGGTACGCCTTCCGACCGAGGACGATGCCGTGGAAGGTGGTGTAGGTTGTCTCAATCATCAACTGCGGGAGCCGCAGTCGCCTGAACATGTCCAGGTAGAGAATGTTGATGGATCTTCCGCCGTCCATCAGCGTCTTGGGGAGCCAGTAGTCTCCCACCTTGGGCTTGACCACCAAGGCGACTCGCCTCGGATATTCGATCCGTGGTGAGTGATCTTCGCGGCTCCAGGTGATCCGCTGCTCGGACCAGTTGAGGAAGCATGGGACGTCAACCTGGGACACCGCGTTGACAGCGACGACATGGGAGATGACCTTCTTATCGCCCGTGGTTCTGAACCCGGTGAAGGTGTGGAGCTATCCCACATCATTGCCAAATGCCCCGTCATTTGGCAGGTGGTTGTTAGGGTCCTCTTGTCGCCGTGCCTTCTCGATCTCCTTCAGGGAGTGGCAGTCGGCGGTCGTGTGCGTGACAGGCTTCCCCTCCCTGCTGTGGAACACACAGGGTTGGTTGAAGAGAGCCGCGGGGTCGAACCTTGGCTTCGCCTTGAAGTTTCCGCTATCACAGCGCTGGCCTCCATCGCGGCGGAAGCTCTTGGGCTCACGTGGCGCGTAGCCAGCGTTGGCGACAAAGTCGACTCTCCCATCACCGTGGCGCTTGCTGGTGAGGCGACTATTGCTGTAGTGTAGCTCGGGTCGTCTCCCGTTGTCGTGGCAGCTCGTGCGGCGGTTTCCTCCCGACTCGTCGTCAGTTTCTTAGTTTGGGTCCTCCTCCGTGTACCGCTTGGTGATCTTGAGGAGGTCTGGTATGTTGTCGAGTGTTTTGTACACTCGCTTGAGCTTGGCGACCAAAGGCTCGTAGCGGCACGAGGTCTTGAAGCAGTGAATCGCGGTGTCTGGGTGGATTCCGGCCGCGTTATACCACATGTCCTACCACCACTGGACCCAGCTGCGGGTCGACTCGCGGGGTCCCTGGACGCATCCCTCCAGGTCCTCGATGGTGGTGGCACAGGTGTAGGAGCCCTCGAAGTGCCTGACGAAGGCATCGCGCATTTCCTCCAAGGGTCGATGTTGTCTGCGGGGAGGGTGTTAATCCATTGCCGGCATGCTCCCTCCATCATCAGGGGGAGGTAACGGGCGGCGAGAAAGTCGGTGTGTCCTACGATTCCCATTGCCATGAGATACGTGTCTAGCCACACGGATGGCTCGTACGAGGGGTCGTACTTCTCGATATCCTTTGGCGCTTTGAAGTTCGCCGGGTACTTTTCGCCTCGGATCATTGGTCCGAAGGACTGGGGTCCGACTCGGCTGAGCGATCCCCTTGGCTCGCCGTCGTGGTGATTTGTGAGGGTATGCCTCAAGTCATCAGGCTGGCATGCGCGCCACCTCTAGTTGTTTATGATGTGGGTCCGCGCGTCGACTGGCTGCCCGATGGCAGCGACCATGTTGTTCGTCGGTCGCGGGTTCTTGGTGGAGAGTGCCGCGTTCGCGCGTCATGGCTGGAGTTGCAGGGCTCGGGGTGGGCAATTGAGAGTGTTTGCCATTGTCGGGCGGCCGCTCGAGGCCGCCCTGCTTCCTGACGAGCGGGAGTACACGCGTCCCCGCGAGTCTGCTCCCGCAGCTTGTTGCTCGACGGCCTTGGCGAGTAAGGCCCTGGCGTACTGGATTTGCAGAGCGCCTTCCCCGGTTACGTTGATGTTGTCGACCGTGGCTCGACTTGCGATGACGTTGTCCATCGAAGTGGAGAATAGTGGGAGGCTGTTCGCGTCTCGATCCTGTGCGAAGATCGTGATCCTTGGTTGGTTTGGGGGCGTGCATCCGGGAGGTGGTGGGGAAGCGTCGTTCGCTGACGCGCCTGGTGGTGGCCGAGTGCTTCCTCTTGGTGGCGTGTTCTCGCAGATCACGTGATCGGTCGTGCGGGCCGGGTCGTTCTCGCCGTCGAAATTCAGGGCGCGGCCCTGAACGGTGGGGTTCAGGCGCGACCTGATGCGGATTTGGTGGTATCGTGACAGTTCCTGCGTCGTTGCCTACTCGAGGCAAAAAAAATCGCGCTCGGTTGCTCCTTGCGGACTTCCTCCGCCAGCCGCAGGCGAAGTTCTTCGACCTTCATCGTCGTTGCAGTCAGTGGGATCGGCATGGAGAAGGGATCTGGCGAGGCGTACTTGCCGCTCTCCATGTAGGTCGCGACATAGCAACCATATCCGGCGTGGAGGTCGCCGGAGTTTTCCGATCCGGAATCGGAGTCGAAGATCCCAAGGATGGAAGGATCCTCAAAGTCCCCCATGTTGGAGACTTGGGTGATGGAGCCCGCGGGTGACGCAGTGATGATGGATCCGGCGACTGACACTGGGGTCGCCGAGTCGGCATCGTTGTTGAGGGCTGTGTCGTCCGCAACCACGCTGGCCTCGGCCACGTTGCTGTTGGCCGAGTCGTACTCGGAGGCGAGGCGGTGGATGGTGTGGACCTAACTCTCAGAGAGCCGATCGCGTGGTGGCGACTAGCGGATGCAAGCCGTGTCCTCCAAGACGATGACATCGGTGAAGCCAACGAAGAAGATGATCATGCCGACCGGCATGATCACGCTGTGCGTGCCGGGCGCGCCTCCGGGACATAGCTGCTCAGCAAGATCTGGAGGATCTCGCCGATCACGATCATGCGGCCGGTGGCGATTGTCTCGTTGATGGGCAGATTGGATCTCGCCGTAGAACACCGGCCTGACCTGCCAGGCCCCATGGTGGGCGCCACTATCCTGGGAATGGCCACGGCAGATGCTGCAATCGGCAGCGAGTAGTAGAACGAGGGGCAAGGGCGGCCAGCCATCTGCGGTGCGAGATGAGGTCGGAGACACAAGGGTTTACCCAGGTTTGGCCCCCTGGAGGGCAAAGACCTACTCCTGCTAGATTGTATCGATGAGAGAGTACAAAGGGCGAGCTCGACGACTAGGCGGCGAGTCGCAAGGGGTGTACGATGGAACATGTCCTCTTTGCGTACCCTAGGGAGATTTATATAGACTCACCTCGCTAGGGTTTACAGATCTACAACCGAATTAGTTAAGGATTAGGAGGGTGTTTAACCTAATCCGACTAGGCCTAGATACGCTTCTGGGCCTTCAGCCTCCAGTCGCTTGGCTCGCCGTTGACTCTTGATCCAGTCGCCGTCCTGCGGTCCCACTCGCTGGCAGCTTGGGCCAATAAGAAACGTCCTGCTGGGTATACCCCACTCGGCATATCCCCATCAACACCTCCTCCTCCACCCCACTCTCCATGCCGGAAGACTCCACCGGCTTTCACGCACCATTTTCCGAATGACAGCAGCTGACTTGAACCTTAAGGTAGGAAATCATTTGACTAGAGTTTGAATTTATCTTACGAATTCCTGTTGTTGGCTTAACTAGCTGCACATCTTTTCATTAATTTCTTGACGAACTTCAGATGTGGGAGTCGCTGAGAAAGGAGTACTCAAAATGTCACCCCATGAATCTGGAGGATATCCTCACAAGCAACATCTTGGCAATGTACCCGATTGTGTGCTCCCACCTCGATGCCTTTGCTGTTACTCCTACTACGCGCACCCAGTGCACGAACTCGCATGCCGGCATGGCGCATGCAGCTACATGAAGCACAGCTGCAACTACACCGGCCCATCGTCAAAGCTCATGGTCCACCTTGCAACGGATCACCCGATCAAAGTGATTAGTCTCTCTTATGGCTAAACCATTCTTCTCCAAGAGTAGGTGTCGTTCCCTGAGTCGGCACACCACCAGCTCTTTTTGCAAGGGGGACGGCTCTGTTTTTGTTGTTACCATCATCACTCGCATTCCAGGAACCGATGCTGGGCCTACCACCGTGTCTGCGATAAGCATCAGGTCGGTCTCATGCGCTTGGCCCCTGTACATGGTGAGGATGAGGTAGCACGCCCGGTCGTCGTAGTCCGATGCAATGCATGTGACTGTTGTGGCGCCGAGCCGCCCGACACCGGGCGAAGTGGAGTTTATGGACCTGAGGTCAGTCCTTTGTGTGCCATCTAAGTACATTGTCAATGTTGGACCGGCCAAGCAGATCAATTTCGGCATTCGCATCGAGAAGACCGATATGGAGTTGTAGAGCTTATGATGTGCTTAAATGTAAGCCATAATCAATACTACTCCGGTTTGGAGGGCATACTTGTCGGGCGAATTTATGGTAGTTCAGTTATGTAATATTCCTTAATAATCGTGTGTGCTCCCACCTGCCAGTGTCACACTTTCCGTGTGCCCCATGCAGAAGAAGTTAGATCTGTTCCTAATATAATAGCCCTTGTACTTTGTTGGTAGGGTTGGCATTCTTTAATTCTCATCCTTCCCCTCGAATCCACTATCTTCACTCCACTCCACTATACTACCTTAACCGCTAGCAGGCGGCACGCCACCACCGACCTCTCCTGCCGCCACTCCACTTCTCCACCTCCTTTTCGCCTTGGCATTGTGGGGAGACAGCGAGAAAATGCGTGAAGATCACAGAGACGGTGAAAGTGATGTGAGTCGTCTCGTACCTTACATTTTATGCGGATTTCTATATTTTGAGCTAGATGTACTCTAATTACTCATGTACGTCTGGTGTGCTAGGCCATCAAGACATTGTACGATTCTGATTATCACGATGTAGAGGAGGGAGAGAGTCCTCCCCATTATAAAAAACGTGAGCTCGTGGCCGCTAAATTTGTAGCATTCAATAGATGCAACGCAGGCATGAGCTTTTTAGGGTGTCAAGGGTAGGGTGAAGCATGGACAACCAAAAGTTGCAGCATTATCAAATGGGTAAATCTGAATTGGCCACTGTCCATGCAGAAATCGCTAGATAAACTATGGTATAAGAATATTAAGTTGAAAGAAGCCTTATTTAGATCAATTCTTGAGATTGCTGAGATGTAATCGGCCTTGATGACACACCAATTCTTCGTCATGATATCTATAGGTTGCAAGACAAGGTTAGCAAAGTCATGAAGGAGAGGGATATGGCACTAGCCCTGAAGGCTAAAGTAGAGAAAGACCTCACTGCATCAAGGATTGAAATGCACGAGAAGAAAGTCCACGATGTCACGACTACCAATATGGAGAGGTTCCTGAGGATTAAGGCAGAGAAAGAACTGACAAAGTGCAAGGAGGATGCCAAAAAATGGCACTAACGATTAAAACCTTGGAGTTGCAGAATGAAGGGTATCAGACTAAGGATAGTAAGATAATGGATATGTGTGAAAACAAGGTTTGTTTAGATTGACTCTCTACTATTAATTTTAATAGTATTTGTTGACCAACTGGTCTGAGTCTAAACTAGTAGGAGCCCAAGATGAAGCATGTCTATGGATTCTGAGTTGTGTGTGGTAATGCTCGAAACAAAATGTAATAGTATTTATCGACCAAGTGGTCTAAAGTCTGAACTAGTAGGTCTACTCAGAACAAATTAGGCGTTTTTTCGTCTATCCTATGCCTTCTTTTCTTGATTTTGTCCGATGGTTGTAATCCGACTTTGCTTGTTTGTTTAAGTGAAATCTACGTGGATTTTACCACATGCAAAGGGCACTGACACAATTTCTATTGTGGAAGCACGAACACCTGTTATTGCGCTGAACACAGCTATCCATAAATCCCATTGTAGCTTTCCAAACCCATTACAATAATTGTACTCGCACTAAACATAACCGAAATGTCAACCAACCTAAACAACATCTAGACCTAGATCACGCCACTATTGTTGGAGTCCACCTTGATTGGTGACCCCGCCATGCCCTTCCCAACGACATCCAGTCCCGCATGTGGATTGCCCTTCACCAAGGAGGCTTCAATGGAGTTCTGCATTGCTTTGTTGCCATCCTCCTCCTGGTCAGAATCAACAAAGATGAAGGGGACGGAGGTGGCAATGATTGAGCCTCGTCGCTACTGGCAGCTCCTACTCGAGCTCGACGTCATAGAAGTCCTTCTACAGGTAGGAGGGGCTGAGCTCAGAGACGCAGCGCAGCCGTTCGGCTCAAGAAACCATGGCCATTTTGTACTGTGATGGTAGGATCTCGGGGTGGATCCACTATGGCGAGCCCGACTGCGAGCACTAGAGTGGACGGATCTGCCACCATGAGCCATGAAAAGTTTAGGCAGATTTTTCTGGATCCAGGGTGTACGGGGAGGGTGGAAGACTGTGGGCTAGGCGTGGCTGGCTACTCGGCAAGTCCTCCCAGTGATATGTAGGCGGTCATGAGGCCAAGAATTTTTGGTCAATGCACACGAAAGGTCCTTTGAACAACGAAGGTGTGATCATTGGAGGAGCCTTGCCCTGAGCTTTGGGTGACAAGTTGGCAGGTTAAGAACCCCACCTATTAGCCCAATGTGGACGATAGGATTCTCCTCGAGTTACTGGGTGGGATAAATCACCTTTATTGTTCCCCTTCTCTGACATCTAAGGCTCCTCCTCCATCCCCTTCTAGCTCTGCCCTCGCTCCCCTAGCTCATGGCTCGTAGCTGATGCAGTTCATCTCGGGAGGAATCAGGGTCGGCTCAACACCGCCAGGCGGGTTCCCCATCAGGTATCGAAGACGCCTTACTACCCCGGGATGCTGTGTTTATGCGGTGAGAAGATGCCGAGATGGATTTCATGGACCGGCGAAAAATACTGCAGGAAAATTCAACAACTACGGCATCAGAGCGGTAACCTTGTATGCTATACGCAATTGGTAACCTCGATCCAGGAAGCGTGATGTAATTTTGTGTTTGTTTGCTTCAATTGTTCGCATGAAGGGAGGGGACCAAAATGTGACAAGTTTGTGTGGATCAACAATCCCCTTACAGGTTTTCACAAAGAGCTTGTTCAGGATCTTCATGATGCTGTGTGGGACAAGAAAGAGGAGATTCATGCGCTGGAGCAAGAGATACGGTAGCTTCGGAAGATGAAGGGAAGGCAGGACCAGGAAGGAGGTGTGCAGGCTAAGTTGCGGAAGCAAGATGGTGAGATAGACGAGCTCAAGATTAGGCTAAAAAATGGAAACAATTTCCTCATTACCAAGGCATTATCTGTTGCCTTTGATATTTATGTTGCCATGGCATTTTCTAGCAGCTAGAATAAATTGCTGCTCTGTGGGATTGTAGAAGCTTCGATGTCGTGGTGTGGAACACGGCAGTGCCATCGGGGATGGCAAAGAAGGGACACACGGATGCATTCGGTGGCTCACGCAACGGGTTGGGCACGGTGAACTGCAAACACAGCAACGTACCCAGGTTCAGGCCCCTCTCGGCAAGGTAACACCCCTACTCCTGCAAGAGGAACTATATGAGGGAGAAAATGCCCTGTAAAGATGCTCCTTGAGTTGTTTCCTTAGAACCTATCGAGAGCTAGAGGAAGATGGGAACTTGGTACTAACACTTCTCTCCTTCTATTGATGCCTACCTAGAACACTAGCTCTGCCCTCCCTTATATACTGGTCTGGGGGCAGATTACAGATCGGGTCCTAGGGTTTACTGTTTGGATACGGGTTTCCAGGACAGGGCCGACTGCAGGGCCCAGCTGGTGGGCCAGGACCCAGTCTTCCCTCCTTTTAGCATCATCCTTCTCTTTTGTGGTCACTAGGGCTTCCTTTGGGGCATCACCTCTTGCTTTAACGATCACCCGGACTGCTTTCGCTAGTCCAGCCGACCACTTTGCTTTATCTTCTTCGGGTAGCGCTAGTCATGATGGCATGCCATCTTGTTCGATGATGAGGGAGAGCCATAGGCGTACCCCGCATGGAGCGTCAGCCCTTCCGTGCTCTCCATCGAATCCGAGGTGAGCCGGGTGGAAGCAGCCACCCGACCGGTTCTTCTGGCCGCCGGCTAGACGGGCCAGTCGGGAAGGTTATAAGCCCAGTCGGATGGTGCTCACCAATTAGCTGGAGTTGTCCTTCTTGAAGGCCATGCGGCTTGTTCCTTCTGGAGCCGGCCTACTTGTGCTTGGCTTTGCCCACCTGGGGGTTATCCCCCCGACACTAGTCCCCGAGCATGTATGGGCTTGGCAGGTGGGTAAGATCTTCCGTGCTCCTTTTTTGTCTTGAATTAATTGCTTTATTGCATCCAGCTGCATCTTTTTCTTTTGCTTTCCGGCTAGATTTAACCGGCTGCGGAATCGATGGCCGCCCACTAGGTGTAAACAGCGAAGGCAAGGACCGGCTGGCGCAGCTGAAGACGAAGCGTTTAGCTTGATGACGCTGTTGATGTATTCACCCACGACTGCAGCTCTGGCGCATGTCACGTCAGTTGGACTTCCGCGTCGCTGCGTCAGTTTTTGGCAACTACGCACACAACTTGCCGCATCGGTTTCTCGGGGCGAGCGCGCACGCCTCGTCTCCCGGTAATGCCCACGGATCTTTTGTGGAGATTATGATGGCGCAATGTATCTGAAGCCGTAACGTCGTGCGGTTGTGGCGCCGTGATGCCACGGGTCGTGCGGGAGCCGAGGAGGCGACGGTGCCATCCATGGAGATAAATAGAGCCCTGAGGGGGAACGATGCCCACACTTCTCCATTCTCTGGCTCATCTTATCCTCGTGCTCTAGCGCCCTTTGCTCTTGATTCCCTTCTCCTTGCCGCCACCAGTGCCAATTCACACTGTTCACCATGGCCACCGCTTCTCTCGAGATGCTGTCGGAGCAGCGCGGCGGCTGGTGTGGGTCATTTGTGACTGACGAACTCGTCAACAAGTACCCGCGGGGGAGGTTTCTTCCCTCGTCGATGCTCATGAAGCATCGGCTCACGCCGGAGGGGGAGCGGGTGCCGGATCCTCGGCTGGCGGAGTGCGTCGTCTTCCTCTCCCACTTCGCTCGCGGCTTTGGTCTTCCCATCAGCCCCTTCCTCCTTCAACTCTATGTCTTCTTTGACCTCAAGCTCCATCATCTGGGCGCCAACGCCATGGCGCAGTTGTTGGACCATGCGGCTTGTTGCGAGTCCTACCTTGGGGTGTTGCCCGAGGTGGCAAACTTCCTCAAGTTCTTCCACTTCAAGGCGCAGAACACCGCCAAGGGTGGCCCGTTGACGCAGACGGGCTGCTACGCTGTCTATCCGCGGTCTTCCTCGTCGATGCCGCGGTTCGAGCTCCCCGACACTATCAAGCTGTGGCAGCGCTCATATTTTTATGTGAGCAACGCCACAGAGGTGGACAAGATCTGCCTTCCGCCTTTCGCCAACTTGCCCTCAATGCAAAAGGGCTGGACGACGAAGGGTATGGGCGCCTCGGCGGATCTCGACCGGATGGCCACCCGGCTGGAGGCGATGGTGGAGACAGAGAGGCTCACTGCACGGGACATCACACTATCGTGGATGGTGCCACATATCGACCGCCGATGATCCGACAAGGACATCGCGGAAGGAGGTGCCCTACCAGGACCTACGGAGCTGGGTCGTCATGATCTCCAAGTTCCATATGGAAGGAACCTGGGTGTACTCCTGCCCACGGTACCATCGAGGCCACCTACCGCCTCGGGTAAGTTGTCCTCTGATTATCTTGCGTTTTATTCTTCCTCGTTGTTAGTTTTCCTTGGGTTCCTTATTCTTCCCTTTTTGAGTAGTTATTCACGGTGCAGCTAGCCGAAGATGGTATGGTGACCTCCCGCTTTCGTCCTTATTGGCGGACAGGAAGCCGAAGAAGTACCCTAGACAGAACCCAAAGGGTTTCCCGTTCGGGCGGACGACGGCCCCTCGGATCCTCATGGTAAGTTGCTGCCTGCAGCTTCTTCTCTCGTCTTGGCTCATGCAGTTGTGTTTTTTAGGCTTTGTTTCTGTTGCAGTCCATGTCACCGACGAGGAGGGTGTCCGAGAAAAACTCACGGCGAAAGCCCGGGGAAAAAGGCCGGCGCCTGTTGCCGCTCCCGCTCCAGTTAAACAAAAAAAGACGCGCCATGGGCGTCAAGTTGTTGCTCCGCCGTCCGTCGTTGGGTTACAATCCTCCTTGTGTTTCCTTGTCATTCTGTGGTTTTGCTGGTGCTTTCTCTTATTCTTCACTCTGTGCAGCGAGGCGATGTCGCTTGGCTATGGTGGCGCTGTCGTCGTTGCTCCTCCCCCTCCTCCACCGGTTGATGAGGTGGTGAGGTCGCCGGCTGCACCCGCATCGGCCGCGCCAGCCGCGTCGTCCTGGACCAGGGACCCTCAAGGCTCCCCGACCACAGGGTTGCTGCACCAGGCGCCCGCGTCTTCGCGGTTGGGGCAGTTGTTCGCGGCTACGTAGGATCGAGACCCTCCTCCTTCGTCCTGGGGTTGGCGTGAAACCGGCCTGGAGTGATGTTCCAGGCAGCTCCGCCAGGCCCATCATCATGGAGGTGACGGAGGAGGCTAGGACCACGCAGGTGGCTGCAGGGGGCGGCGACCAGACAGGTGCTTCCGCGCCGGCTGGGAGGGAGTTGGTGGTGGTCGCGCCCTCTGGTGCGGCCACTGATGATGACGAGGTTGTCGTCACTGGCTCGAGGCCATCTCCGGCTGTGCTGACGTCGGGTGCGATCCTCGCCTAGCTCTCGGGCGCGGAACCCGTCGCACTCAACCAGGTTCGCCACCTAGTTGAGGGAATGGAGAAGGGCCTTGGCGAGGCCAAAAATTTGTCTGTCTTGATGGAGGTAGGTCGTTATCCCCAACACCTTTCTGCTCTTCCAGACGATTTTTCATCCTGTTACTTATTTGTTTTCTTGCTGAGAGAGATTTTGCAGAGTCAGTGAAGAATACACAGGATCTTGGCCGTAAGATTGCTTCTTCGGATCTGTCTTGGCGATTGGCTCCCTTTTCCCGTTTTTAGTTGACCATAGGGTATCCTCCTACAGCCAAGATCCAGGACAAGGAGAAAGAGGTGGAGCGCCTCAAAGCTGAGGTTGCCCGGCTGGAAGAATCGAACAAGGCGCGACTGGCGTAGTTCGATCAACTTGCCGTGGCCAAGCACCAGCTGGAGGTCAGTGTGGAGAGGGGCAAGAAAGCAGCTGACATCCGGGCGGAGGCGCTAAAGAATTTCGAGACGATCTCCATCCAACAGGAGGAGATGATCAAGATTCTCCGCTCCCGGGAGGCGGAGCTGTCTCAGCACCTTCAGAGTGTCTCAGATATGGTTGTCAGCAATTTCTCCAGCATCCTTCCTCCATAGTCTCACAGCTTGTTGAATATGGTCTAACCATTTAGATCTGCCCTGTGCTGCAGCTCATTACCCTGAGTCGACAGAGATGGCTCTGGAGAAGCTGCCCAAGGAGGAGGCTAGACGCGACCTAACCGCCCTCGACTTGGTTAAGGTGCTGGCGGAAGAGAGCAATGGCCTTCATGCCATTGGCAATGACCTCTTCCACTACATCTGGCCGGACGCGGGCGATCTGCATGACATTGCCAGCCTGGCTGTTGCTTTGTCCAAGGGCATCGACGTGCTGGAGATCCAGAAGGAATGGGCTGCCCGAGGCGGAGTGGGGATGGCTTTAGCCCTGGTGAAGTTGTGGTACCCGGGTGCTGATCTGAGCGTACTCACTCGTGGCTTCCGTCTTGGGACGAGCTACGAAGGCCTTCGTGCCAGCACTCTGGCGCTCCAGTCCTATGGGGTGAAGATTGGCACCTACGTGGACTTGGACCGTGACTTTAGCGCCTCTAGAGAGCCACGGCCATTCCACTGGGTCTCGCCGCTCTGGAATCCTACTGACGTTGCCTCCACCATCCAAGCTCCTGTAGCCGATGTTGGTGCGGCTCCTGCTAATCTGGCTCCTTCCTCTGCTGCCAACGCTCCCTCCACCGCTCCGGCTCCAGAACCTTGATCCCTGGAATGCCGGGTGTATTTGTTAAACCTTGTTGTTGCTACACTTTGGCTGACCTTTGTCATTGAATTCTGAATTTGTATGGAACCTTTGTGTTCTGATTTATGGCTTGGTGTCTCTTCAAGTCTTTGGTCTTACTCTGCCTTTTTGTTTCTCTTTGGCGCTTATATCTTTACGTCCTTGTCATTTGTGGTCTTTAAGACTCGAGCCGGCTAGGGTAGCCAGCCGGGTCAAAGTTCTTTCGCCATCTTGACTTGAATTTATGGGTGCGCGGGAGCACGCCCACTGGGTGTAGCCCCCGAGGTTCGGGCCGGCTGGGGTAGCCAGTCAGGTCAAAGCTCTCTCACCATCTTGACTTGAGTTTATGGGTGCGCGGGAGCGCGCCCACTGGGTGTAGTCCCAGAGGTTCGTGCCGGCTGGGGTAGCCAGCTGGGTCAAAGCTCTCTCACCGTCTTGACTTGAGTTTATGGGTGCACGGGAGCGCTCCCACTGGGTGTAGTCCCCGAGGTTCGGGCCGGCTGGGGTATCCAACCGGGTCGAATCTCTCTCGTCATCTTGACTTCAGTTTATGGGTGCGCGGGAGCGCACCCACTGGGTGTAGTCCCTGAGGTTCAGGCCGGCTGGGGTAGCCAGCCGGGTCGAAGCTCTCTCACCATATTGACTTGAGTTTATGGGTGCACGGGAGCACACCCACTGGGTGTAGTCCCCGAGGTTCGGGCCGGCTGGGGTAGCCAGCCGGGACGAAGCTCTTTGCCATCGCTTTTCCTGTCAAGTTGTGGCTCAAGTCGCGCGAGACATAGCGTTGCTTTGGGTTAGTTCCATCATTCATATGCCCATGTGTTAGTTGGGACTGAACGTAAAAGGAAAGCAAAGGGGTGCGCCCCTTTGAGTTAAGCCGCTAGCAGCTCCCCTTTTTCAGCGAGCATTGGCATTTTGAGCATTGCCCTTGCCGGCTGCCAGCCGGGTTGCGGTCTGCAACCGGAACCGAAGGAGCAACTGTGTTGGCATGCCTCGTGATACTTCATTTTGTTTTTGTTGGCTTAACTCGCGTAGGCGCGAACGGTTCGCCTGGGCACCCTTGCTTTCTGCTTGGCATTTTCTTGCAGCATGTGCTTTGAGTTTTTGCTCTTACCGGGTCGACAGCCGGCGTGCGGTCTGAAGCAAAAGCCGAAGAGTTTGCTCTAGGCACCTTGTGCCATATTATGCCGCCTGTGGAAATCATGGGAGCCTAGGCCAGCCGGTACGAAGGCGAAGGTGGTGTGCGGAATTGGGACAAAGTCCTCGGTGCTATGCCGAGGCTTCTGATCTTGTTCATTTATTACATGAAAAGGGAAGGTACATACACTTCTTTGTTCAAGTGTAAAATGGCCGGAGTAAGCTTGCATTCCACGGGCGTTCCGTCTCCTCGTCTGAGCGATCTGCCTTGTTCTTCACCGGCTGCTGGGCGTCGATCAGATAGTATGAATTGTTGTGAAGCGCTTGGTTGACGATGAATCGGCCTTCCCATGGTGGGGACAGCTTGTGCATTCCCTTGGTGCTCTGGACCAGGCACAATACCAGATCTCCCTCGCGGAAAGAGGTAGGCCGAATCCGGCTGGTGTGGTACCATCGCAGGTCTTGCTGGCAGATTGCTAACCTGGACAGAGCCAACTCACGTGCTTCCTCGAGCAAGTCCACGCTGTCCTCTCTTGCCTCTTTGGCTTCCTGCTCCGTGTAGAGCTTCTTGCGGGGTGCGTCGAACTGGATGTCCATGGGGAGAACTGCATCTGCCCCATAGACAAGGAAGGACGGTGTGAAGACAGGTTGAGCAATTGGGTGTGGTGTGCAGGCTCCAGAGCACAGCTTGCAGCTCCTCTATCCAACAGCCGGTGATCTGATGAGTGGTTCGATCAGCCTTGGCTTGATTCCGGCTAAGACTAGCCAGTGCTTGGGACTTGATCGATGTCTGTGGCTCGTACTGGGTGCGCAGCGAGCTTGATAACCCATTTTTCCACGCGACCAGTGGCGTCCTTGTTGCCGATAATTCCCGCAAGCGGGGACAATGCTACTACCTGGATGGAGTGCTCTTGGAAGTAGTTCTTGAGTTTCTTGCCGACCATATACACGCCATACACCAGCTTCTAGTAGTGGGGGTAGTTCTGCTTGGAGAGAGACAGCACCTCGCTCAGGTAGTACACGGGGCGCTGGACCAACTGGGCCTTCCCTTCCTCTAGTCTTTCCACTACCAATACCATGCTAACCACTCTGTTTGTGGCGGCGATATACATCAGCATAGGCTCCTTTGGTGCTAGCATCGCCAGAATGGGTGGTGAGGTGAGCATGCGCTTGAGGTCTTGGAAAGCTTCATCCGCCTAAGCTGTCCAGAAAAACTTGTCCGTCTTCTTCATCAGCTGGTACAGGGGAAGGGCTTTCTCACCCAGCCGGCTGATGAACCGGCTGAGGGAGGCGAGGCACCCGGTGAACTTCTGTATGTTGCACAGGTTCTGCGGCAACTCCATGCTCTCAATGTCTTCGATCTTCTCCGGGTTCGCCTCGATTCCTCGTTCAGAGACGAGAAAGCCCAGGAGCTTGCCGGCTGGGACGTCGAACACGCACTTCTATGGGTTCAGCTTGATCTGGAAACGGCGAAGGTTGTCAAACGTTTCCTTCAGATCCTCAAGGAGTGTGTGTTGATCCTTGGTCTTGATGACGACATCGTCAACGTAGGCATGCACGTTTTTGCCGATCTACGTCTGCAAACATTTCTGCATGCAATGTTGATAGGTTGCTCCTGCATTCTTCAACCCGAAGGGCATGGTGGTGTAGCAGTAAGCTCCATACGGGGTTATGAATGATGTCTTTATTTGATCGGTTACATTGAGCTTGATCTGGTGATAGCCCGAGTAAGCGTCCATAAAAGACAACAAATCACACCCGATAGTGGAGTCGATGACTTGATCAATCCGCGATAGAGCGAAAGAATCTTTGGGGCATGCCTTGTTTAGACTGGTGTAGTCGACACACATGCGCCATGTCTTGTTCTTCTTCAGCACCAGCACCGGGTTGGCGAGCCATTCCGGGTGGAAAACTTCCATGATGAAGCCGGCTGTGAGCAGCCGTGTGATCTCCTCACCGATGGTTCTTCCTTTTTCCTCTGCGGATCGGCGTAAAGATTGCTTGACCGGCTTCGCATCTGGTCGAACATGAAGAGAGTGCTCGGCAAGTTCCCTCGGGACACCTAGCATGTCTTTGGGGCACCATGCAAACATGTCCCGATTCTCACGGAGGAAATCGACGAGCGTGCTTTCCTATTTGCTTCCCAGGCCGTCTCCGACTAGGATGAACTTTCTTGGGTCCTCCTCGTCCAGCAAGATCTTCCTTGTTCCTTGCAAGGGCTTGAATTGTGATTCTCCAGCCGGTTTAGATTCTCCAGCCGGCATATCCTTCTGTAGAGCCGCCACGTTCTGCATTATGATGCGCTTCTCTTTAGCGATGATCATTGCTTCGGCTAGCTTGGAGCCGTCTGAAGCGCACTCGATCGAATGCTTGTAGCATCCGTCGACGGTGATCACTCCCTTTGGGCCTGGCAGCTTCATCTTGAGGTACGCATAGTGCGGTACTCCCATGAATTTGGTGAGATCTAGGCTCCCTAGTATGGCATGGTAGGCATTGGAGAGGTTCACAACCTCGAACCAAATTGGTTCGCGACGGAAGATGTTCTCGCTGCCGAAGATGACGTCCAGCCGGATCTAGCCGATTGGCGAGTGCGACGGGCCTGGTATTGCTCCGTGGAACGAAGTGCTCGAGGGTTGCAGCTGGGATTCGATGATGCCTAGCCTCTTGAGGCCACTCCGGTAGAGGAGGTTGATGCTGCTGCCTCCATCGATCAGCACCGGGGAGAAGCGGCACGAGTGTTTCTTGGAGATGATGATGGGGTCGAGGACCAGCACGTAGCTGCCGGGGCTTGGTAACACAGCCGGCTGATCCTCCTTGCTCCAAGTGATCGCCTGGTCCGACCAGTGTAGGTACTAGGGGACAGGGGGACGATTGCGTTCACCTCCGCCTCGCGTCTCCGCTTGGCATGCTTTTTTTATGGATCCGCGAGGAATATGTGGTAGTTACCCACTTGTCGCGGGTAACCGTCCTCGTCGTCCTCGCGGCGGTTGCGTCGCTCCCTGTTGTCTGGTGGGTCTCCGGCTGGCGATGGAGGTGGTGGTGGGATCCCACCGGCTTTGGCCATTTTCTTCGTCCAGCTGCATTGGCGTGTTTGTGTGATTCGCGGGCTTGCTGCCGCCACTGTGGAACTTACACGGCCCATCGAGCATGGACTCCATGGTGTACTTAGGCCGAGGTGGCCTATCATCCGGCCTCTATCTTCGGCTGCCGCCTGTAGCCGGGTCCTCATGCATAGCGGCTACTTGCTTGGTACCGTACCAGCTATCCGGCTGGTCGTCTTTACTCTTGCCATGGCGGTTTTCATGGCCGTGCCGCCTGGGATGAAGGTCACCCGGCTGGTGGCGCTCTGCCTGTTTGTCCGTGATGATTTGGCCTTGGTCGTCCACCACGATGGGTTTCTTCATGGCCGCGTCAGCGGTGGCGTACTTATCCGCAATGGACATGACCTGGGCCATGGTTTGCAGGTCTGCCCAGCTGAGCTTATGCTTCAACATGGTGCCGTCTCGGCAGCCGTTGGTGAAGAAATCTATCGCCTGGTGCTCGCGCACCCCTTCGCACGAATTGTGCATGCTAGTCCACCAGGTGAGGTAAGCGTGGTCCGACTCGTCCTTGCCCTGCACGCAAAGGGCAAACTCACGAGGTAGACCCGGCCACTTGTATGTTCCGGTGTAGTTGCGAATGAACGCTTCTTCAAAGTCCAGCCAGGCGTTGATGCTGTTGTCGGGGAGGCTGTTGAGCCAGGTTCTTGCCGAATCGACGAGCATGAGGGGGACGTAGCGGACAGCCAGGCGGAGATTGCCGTTGGGGATTCCCACTGCGGTGGTGTAATCAACAAACCAATCCTCAGGCTTGACCGTACCGTTGTACTTTGGCGTGTCCCTTGGAAGCGAAAAACCTTTCGGAAATGGTTCGTTCTGGATGCGCGGGCCGAAACACTTCGGGCTAGCTGGACTTTCCTCCTCCAGTGTGCGTGACTGCACCAGGAGGTCGATGCGCTCGCGCGCATCAGCCGGTTCTCAGGGGGCCGAGCTGGCCCTTTAGGCGTGATGCAGGCGGGTCCTTGTTCGCGCATGCTCCCTCCTCCAGGATGCGCGTCTTCTTCCCTTGGGAAGCTCCTGCTGCCGGAGCGCGACTTACGCTAGAGGCGGCAGCATCCCGGTTGTGGCGGCCACGGTTGCCGGATTCGCCACACGGGCGGCTATTTTGCCCGACCCCTCCTGGGGAGTATGCATGTTGATGCTTGCTTCCTCAGTGCGTCGTCTGGTCCGCGCCTTTGCGAACGACGATGTCGCGGGAGTTTCCCATCTGGCTGGGGGTGCCTTCGGCCTGCTGCTTGTTAGCGGTGGCGACGAGCAGCTGTACGCGCTCCTGCTGGAGATGAAGTTCCTCGCCCTCGAGGTGCTTCAGCTCCGCGGTTGCCGCCTCGGCTGCCCTCATGTTCTTGGCGGGGGCGCTGTAGACGGGCTGCGCCACACATGTATGTGAATCAGCGGTACGGTCCAGTTCTGACGCTAGGTCACGCCCCCGGTGCTGGATCTTCCTGGCGAAGCCGTGAGCCGCGTTGTACTCATGCACAGTGGCGTTTAGCCGACGCTACTTAGCCACAACCTTGGTGGATTCCTCCAGGAGTTCCTGACGTGTGGCTTCGAGCGCGGCCGCAGCAGCTCCTGGGTCTGCTTCGACGATGACCGGAGCGTGCAAGTGTTGGATGGAGGCGGTGAGTGGGTCTTGCTCTTTCTCGGGCGCGGAGTTCTCTCCTCCTGCCTGACGCTCCTGAGGTGGACGATGGTTTTCACAGGTGTTTACCACCATGACTTCGATGCAACCACTCGCCGCAGCTGGGCCACGGGTGAGGGGCACATCGAGGACAGGGGTGACCACGCTGGGGAAAACCTCAGCGACAGTGGCGACGCAGATGCGGACGTCTCCAAAATGCAGGCTGGAGCCGTTGGCGGGGTACGTGTTCCCGGCGAAGCACGCGGCGTTGTTGATGACGCAATCGAAAGCGCCGAGCGTGAGAACAAGGTCGGAGGCCACGCGTTCACCTGCGACGAGCAGAAGTCCCGTGCGGAAGATGATCCCAGCCGAAGCGTTGTGCCCCACGGTGGGCGCCAACTATCGTGATGTGGAACACGGCAGTGCCATTGGGGATGGGAAAGAAGGGACACACGGATGCATTCGGTGGCTCACGCAACGGGTTGGGCACGGTGAACTACAAACACAGCGACGTACCCAGGTTCGGGGCCCTCTCGGCGAGGTAACACCTCTACTCCTGCAAGATGAACTATATGAGGGAGCAAATGCCCTGTACAGATGCTCCTTGAGCTGTTTCCTTAGAAACTATCGAGACCTAGAGGAAGATGGGAACTTGGTACTAACACTTCTCTCCTTCTATTGTTGCCTACCTAGAACCCTAGCTCTGCCCTCCCTTATATACTGGTCTAGGGGGTAGATTACAGATCGGGTCCTAGGGTTTACTGTTTGGATATGGGTTTACAGGACAGGGCCGGCTGCAGGGCCCAACCGGTGGGCCAGGACCCAGTCCGCCCTCCTTTTAGCGTCATCCTTCAATTTTGTGGTCACCCGGGCTTCCTTTGGGGCGTCACCTCTTGCTTTAACGATCACCCGGACTGCTTTCGCCAGTCCAGCCGACCACTTTGCTTTATCTTTGTTGGGTAGCACTGGTCATGATGTCATGCCAGCTTGTCCGATGACGAGGGAGAGCCAGAGGCGTACCCCGCACGGAGCGTCGGCCCTTCCGTGCTATCCATCGAATCCGAGGTGAGCCGGGTGGAAGTGGCCACCTGGCCGGTTCTTCTAGCCGCCGGCTAGACGGGCCAGCCGGGAAGGTTATAAGCCCAGCCGGGTGGTGCTCGCCAATTATCTGGAGTTGTCCTTCTTGAAGTCCAGGCGGCCTATTCCTTCTAGAGCCGGCCTACCTGTGCTTGGCTTTCCCCACCCGGGTGTTATCCCCCCAACATTCGAACTTGTTTTTCAGCTCAGAACCATTTAATAAGTGTCATGCAAAAATAGGGATTTAATCTGACAGGCGCAACTAGAAAGAACTTATGTAAATTATGCATGTGCCACTACCATCCATTGAATTGGAGAAGCAATCTCCTTGGCTCCGGTGTTGCAATTGTATAGGTAGTAGTGGCACATTCACAATTTCGGCTTCAACAAGTGACTTCAGTCCTAACCAAAACCTCAAGTCGCAGTACATTTCACTATGAGAGAGGGACCATATAGTCAATGAACAGAGAAGCACAAGAATGGGAAATAACTCAGATTGTCTTAGACACCATTATATGCTTGTTTCAACCGATAATTCCCACGAACAAAGCTCTAGAATTTAACCGAAAAACATACATAGGTTCGAGTTCAACACCTTATTAGGCTTCTTCTTAGCCAGCCTTCTTACCCTTCCTGGGTGCCAATTCTTTGCCTCAGTGTCCTCTGGATCCTTCATTGCCCGACTTCACTCCACTCATTTTGGTTTTCTTCCTGCAACAAAATGATTGAGTCTATAGTCATGTTTCATACATTGTGCTTCCTGTCAAAAAAACAGGACATAGTTAAGCACCTAATATCTAGAGTATGACCAAAAATCTTAGTATAGGTACCATCTCATACCTATGTTTGGGAGCATTAAGAGGACACCGCGCTACTCTATGGCCTATAAGATGGCAGGTCTTGCATCGGTTTTTGCCCTTCTTGCTACCACTAAAAGCCGAATCCTCCCTCTCCAGAAAATTCTTAAACCTTTTCACATGTGGTCTTCCTCTGCCCTTTCTTGTTACTGGCTGGCATACATCAAAACTTAGTTGGACTTGAGGCCACTAAGATGGGTCTATATAGGGCTTGATGCAACTAGCGTACACAGCTCTGAACTATTCCAGAGAGAAGTAGTTAGACAAATATTGATCCAAATGTGGTAGAGTTCTTTTCTTCACCAAGAATACCAATGCATGGTCGCATGGTTTCCTGGTATATTGCCACTCTAAGCAGGTACATTCCTAGTGCTCGATGTTCACAACATCCCTGTGGCCATTTTTGGACATATCCACCACCTCACAGCTGCTCTTGTTTGACCAGAGAACCCTAAGATGACCAAGTCCTCAGCTTCTCTTATGTAGTAGTTGTACAACAGGTGGTAGCATATGGCCTCTAAGTCTCCGACTGATCTCTCTCCCTATGTTTAACAACTTCATGATCATACCCCGTATTCCGTCCATCAACATATGAACAGGACGGACTTTTATGTCCTTCGCCCAGTTATTCAGGCATTCAACTAGGTTGTTGTTTATGTAATCAAATTTGATGTCAGGGTTTAACTGAATCCTCTTCCATAGCTACAAATGATGTGTGGCAAAGTAATGCGGAAGATCTGGGGCTTCCGCAAAAATCTTGCTCATGAAATATTCGCAGCTCCCATCCTTGTAAGCTCGAGCAGCAGCAAACATGTAACCAAATACGATGCCTGTGTAGTACCTGTACAGGTTGAGCATCAGGTGAGCATGGCATTCTCTACCGTAAGCTCGCGGGAACACCTCCTTCACTCATCCCTTTGCATGCATCTATGTACATAGATAATGGATCCATTTGTCCTATTGATCTCCTAAGCTGCCTCATAAACGAGACCCGGTATTCCTCTATCTTTGTATCGAACAGCCCGAATACCACTAGGAACATCCAGTTGTGACCATCCAGTCCTGTCGTAGATGCCAGACAGCCTTTCCATTTGCCAGTTAGTATAGTATTGTCTACACTGAGATATGGCCTATAGCCGTCCTTGAATCCCTGTATGCAAGGTTTAAGTGCCATGAAAAACCTATTGAAATAAATTTTACCACCTTCCTATATAGTGTCGATCTCCACAACACTCCCTGGACACCTAGCATGTACCTCAGCCTTTAAGTTATACAGCATCCCGAAGCTACTAGTCCAATCCACATGCAAGATTTTTAGAGCTTTCTCTTTACCTTTCCAAACCGTGTAATACGGTAGGACAATGTTATGATTAGCAATGAGTTTATTCTGAAAATTCTTCATGGTATCCTTGGTTATTCTTTAGTATGGACATAGCTTGTAAAGCCACCCACTCCATATCAGCCATCGAGGATTTCAGCATGCTCCCTATCGCACACATGTGGGGAGGGCCCAATTTGTTCACCCACAACACAGATTAATTTACAGCATAAGCGGAGTTCCCAGATAGATCTTTCACATCAACTATAGTTATAGAGTGAAAATGAAAAATTTGAAATGGTTTGCTCCATTCATTGCCCGAATACCCTTATTTCCTTTGGTGCGGGTAGGGCTCTGGCTGTGATCCTCCACGGACAAGGTATCACCACCTATCCATTCTTCCACTTTAACCTGCACACAGCCTCATACCTCTGGGCAGTGTTCTTCCGTCGATGAGCATCGAACTCCCCCTTGATACAAAAATATTGGAACAACATCCTGAACTCATGCATGATGTTGAACTCGGTGCCAACTGAAATTATAGGATCCTCGTGGTCATGTATCATCTCTTCTATGTCGGGGCCCAAGTCGTCAACTAGAATGCCAGCCCCATCCTTAAGTTTCTCATCTATCTCATCATCACCTGATTCTTGATCCTCCACAATGCCATCTTCAACATCTAATTCAGAATCTTCACCATCCTCACCAATTCCTAGTACTGCACACAACGTATTGACTCCCAGGGGTAGGGTTGCACCATCATTTTCACCTACATGGACCGGAACATTGGCCCAATCTACCTCCCCAGCAACTCTGTTTTCTCCCAAATGCTCTGTTGGTCCTGCTACAACCATAGGGGGTGGTATTACACTGTCATGCATCACATGTTCATTAGCAGACAAATAGTAATCAGATTCTTTTTCCTCTCGACTGTATAGAACCCTCTTGCTCTTCATGTGTACATCCTCCTTCCTAATGGAATCCTTCCTGGTGGTATCATTCGTTATGGTAACCCCATTAGGACTTGACCTATGTGTTGTGTTCCTCATCGAACTATCCTTTTTGGTGCTACTCCTGGGTGTGATCTCCTTCCTGTTTCCCCTCACGGGTGTTGGCTCCTGCGTTCTGGCATCATTGCCTGACCTCTGTGGCATGTTCCTCTTCGAATTAGCCATTTTGCTGCCACTATTGGGTGGGTTGTCCTTCGCACCGGCATTATTTTTGGACATCTACGGCGTGTTCCTCTTCAAGCTAGCATGTTTGCCGCCACTATTGGGTGTGGTATTCTCCATGCGAGCCACCTTAGCATTTTTTGTTGCTACTCCTGGGTGTGTTCACCACCTCGTTTACCATTGTGCTGGATCTCTTATATTTTTTGTTGCTACTGTTCGGTTTGGCATTATGACTGGATATCAGGGGTGTGCTCTGTGGTTTGGTGCCTTTTTCATGCAACTCTAGGAATCCTCTTATCTGGCATGGTTTGCTTGGTGATGGCCTTCTTTGGGGTGCTCTTTCTGGAGATGCTCTTCCTTCTCCTCTTTATGTTGCTCCCCTATAAATCTCTCCTCTTTGCAAAACTACTGTCACTCGCACAACCACAAGTAAGACCATCGATCAAGTCAATCACTTTTTCTACAAGTGAATCTTGATCATTGTCGACCTCCAATTCTTGTCCAACCGTTAGCAGGCGTGTGAACGGGTACACTTCCCGTCTATGACTTATATTACTTAATGGTATAGCTAAATCACTGGCAACTTTCACTGGTATAGGCCTTTTGTTGTTGTAAGCAAAATATGCAAAATGTGCTTCCAGGGAGGACCCTGATGCCACCTTCTCACGTAATGCTGCTATCAGGTCAGATACCTATACTACTTCAGGATCGTATATGCCAACGAGTACATCAATGTCGTCAATGAAATTTTCTATGCCATCATCTAATTTTGTAGTGAACTTCTCGACACCTATACAAAAGTGTACCTTGCCATTAGAAGGTTCCACAGGATAGAAACCAATGAGAGGTTCAATGACGGTATCACTAGTAGCTGGAGTAGCCTCGGTGACAGTATCAGCAGGAGGAGCAAAACGAGTAGTATCAGAGTCCACACCATGGGCTTGCTCCATAACAACAAGTCTTCGAGTAGCCGCAGCAGTAGCACACTAAACTTCACCACGGGTTCGAGGAGGACCAGCACCCAAGACAGCAGTTCTAGACACAGCAACAGCGGGGCGGCCTCCCGAAGCCTAGTTTGAGCAACATCAGCATGGATTGGTTAAGTAGCAGGCTGAGCAACAACACCAGCAGATTCCACAATAGAAGCACGACATGCATTCACAACAGGGTTTTGCACCACGACAATACGGGCACTCCTCCGAGGAGGTTGCGATGTAGAAGCAGGGTGAAGACGAGGAACCACATTTTTCTTAACAACAGCGGGGCTTCGAGTCAGACCACCTTGACCAAGAATAGAAGGGCGACTAGGAGTGGAAGCAGCTACCACCTGTAGTATTCTACAATCCAGAAGAAACATGCGAGCCCTCGGACACCCTTTCCGCAACCCGGATATCTGACTATCATGCATTATAGGAACCTTGCTACCTTGTTCATTCCTGAAGATGAACCGTGCAGTCTATGTTGGCCCCATTTTACTATCTTTACGCAGAGCAGCAACCATACCAGGGATAGTGTAAATCTGTGTCGGTGCTTCTTTAATCGTGACACAATTACCGGGATTCCACTTGCCCTTTTCATTTGCTAATTTAGAGTGGTAGTCGCCGACGCGTACCGAAACCATGTAAGGGGTCTCTAGGGGGCCCTAGTTGACAGAAATTTGGGGGGGGATAAGAACTTATCTTTTAGTGTTCGGCTAGAAAAAAATTCTAGGTTTGATCTATCTCTTTGACATCAATAGACAGCTAGCAGTTATAGTTAGTCTGAAGAGCAAAGAGAAGAGTAGGTCACTCGCATGTATCCAACACTTCTTTCAGGCTACAATGATTTTCCATCCTCTGTGCTACTTAGCTTGTCTATCGATGGAGGCGGGCTAGAGCCTCGGAATGGTGGGCACAACATGCGGCATTAGAGATCGGGATCAGCGAGTTGGCGTAGCAACTTAGCGCCAGAAGGCAAATGTCCCAAGGGATCGTTCTGGGTGGAGGATGGATTTTGCCGCTGCCGTCTCTATGGTTCATGTGAAAGAGGGAGTGAATTTTTGAATTTCATCAACACACTAAGGCGTGGGGTCTAGTTCCTCATTTTTTCCTATGTGGTTGCCGACTTGGCGCTCACGTCACGGACTGACTAGTGACATGGAGGTCCCGAACATCTCCTTCACGTGGAAATTGACAGAATGTTTGTATTTGGTAGGGGTGGGACGATTTTTACTCGAAATGGGCATTCTCGGTGTTTGGTAGCCCAATTTTGTGAACCCCGGTGATTACACGTAACTTGGATCACGTGATGCACTCGCACGATAAGTTGGACCCCGCATGTTGAAATCCTCTTGCTTGAAATGTATATAAAAACTATTTAATTTTTTAAACATTTGAGCTTGTGGAATATATATATGTACCACTTATGAATGATTATCTGGTGTGTAATAAATGGTATTATATTTATGTATTGATGTATTCCTGATCTACTTATAGATGAGTTCCTGATGATCATAGTCATGATTAATTACTTAAATTTCTATAATGTATCCTAGACATGTTATTTGGTGTTGTTCTGATATAAGTGGACTATCCTGTTTCATAATTGGAGCATAGGAAAGTACTCATGCTTTAGTTGTTGCTATAGATGATGTTCTCTACCTTACTTACTATAGCTATCTAATTGTGGTTTCAAACATGATTATAGTGGCCCCTCCAAGCCTTTTACAATATCCTCTGATGTTATATTGGTTGTGTTTGTTGCTTTATCTTATGCTCCTCTCAATTCATATGGTTTAACTGTTGATTAATCAATTAGGTAAACATCTTGGATAAGGACATATGTAATACTTGACTTTCTAGTGTTAACCACTTAGTGGCTTCTGCTGCCATTAGGTCTGCATCTGTGGTGCATCCCTTGCAGAATGTGCATAGTAGTGGATGTAAAAGCGTGATCTGCTACTAATTTCCCCTACCTATGATGCATAAGCTAAGGCTCTTTCTATTGATAAGAAGAGATAGTATTGTTGCCTTCATGTAACTCGGTGATGATCTAGACATGTCACTTGCATGCTGGACAAGAGTAACACTACAGTATCTCAATTTTACCTCTAAGTTGATAAAAAATACGATAAATGATGATCTTAAAGATAAACCTACTTCTAGTGGTGTAGTTGTAGTTGTTGGCTACTCCTGATGTGGATCTTCTAGTCTTGTCCTTCTCTGTCTCCTGATGTTGAGGGTCTGCTCCCTCTTGAGATGCTAGATCTTCTTTAGGTTACCATACTTGGAGTTATTGACTGGTTATGGTGTGGATTGAATCTGGAAAGGATTGGTTGTGTCCTTGGTTCTTGGAATGAACTACTAGTGCTCTTGTGATGAATCGAAAGATGTTCTGGTTAAAAAGAGTGGTGTCTAGTGATGTTCTTGAGGTGGCTATGAAATGGTTACTTGGCTGTGTGGAGAGAACGGAGTAGCTAGCTTTGCTGGCATGGCTGCTCTCTTCTTATCTCCTTCTTGATGTTGCTCTGTTGTGCCGATATCACACATAGCTACATGTGTGTGTGAGCTACTTGTGGGTGGACCCACTCTAGTTCAAGTTCCTACTCCAGTGATGTCGTCGGTTTGTCGACAAGTACGCCATAGGGGGTCCTAGTGGCGTTGGAAATATGGGGTGTGAGACGTCAGATGTTGCAGGAGCGGTGAGCACAAGTTTACCCAGGTTTAGATCCGACTGCGGTGATCAAATTCTACTCCTGCTAGCAACCCAGTAATATATCGGCGTCAGCCAGTTGTTAAAGCGGATTACAAGAGAGGTTCGCATGTGCGAGTTGTGATTGTGGTTGTAAGATTGGTTGTGCCCTAAAGGCTCCCATAGGGCTGGTTTATATAACACCGGGACCTAGGGTTACAAGAGAGACCTATCCGGCTACGTTACATAGTGGGTAACTAGATACAGCTTGGACTACAACAAATACTACAAGACTAAGTCGGTAACTCTTCTGGGTCTTATCGTAGCCGGAATTGGCTCATCCTCTTTCTCTGACTAGGCCGCCCGTGAAGCAAATCTCTAACCCGTTGGTGGGCCACCTAGGTCAGCGAGTCCTGTGGGTATACCCGGAAAGTATATCCCCAACAGTAGCCTCCAGAAATCTCGAAGATCCAAAGTCGGATAAATCGTCTAGCTTGATGGTTTCTTCATCTTTAGAATCTTGAAGGGTTGCCGAAAAATTCATTCGAGTAGCGTAGGATTCCGAGTCAGTTGAGTCTGATATGTTTTGTTTTGACTTTAGTCTTTTCCTTGCTCGGTCTGAAACATGAGCCGGATTTTACAGCGGCGTGCGGGCTGACAACTTTTCAGGCCAGGTCCTATCACTGACAGGAGTCCCATCGACACGACCGTTGGCTGGTCCGCTCCCTAAGGAACAAAGCACCAATTTAATGCTCACGCGAGAATCGAGGGGGCGGAGGAGTCACGAGGAAGCTGCCCCCCTCTCTCCTATACGCGTGGCGTAAATCACATGACCAACACACGAATCTTGGCATAGACAAAAATAAAAGAGAGGAGATAACCCTTCTCTCCCAGATTCATCTATCCACCGCTTCATTCATTGCCTCCTCGTACTCCTCGAGCACTCCGCGGCCATTCCCATCTACAAGCTGCGAGAAAATATCTTTCTCCCCACCAATTCTCAATATTTCCCAGAGCAATGGCGTCTGCATATGGTTCCGGAGTGGTGGCGGGTACCTCGGCAGTGGATGAGAAGAAGATGCAGGGCCTGTGGGTCCCTAGTGTCATGGATGATGCCGAACTCCAGGTCATGGAGGATGAGGGCTTCATCATCACCAGCGCGTGGCAGAGCGCCTGAGGACACGTTGTTCCCGCCCCGCACGATGGCGAGCGGGTGTTGTTCGGCACGCACATCGACCGTGGCCTCAGCCTGCCATCGTCGGACTTCTTCATCGATGTCCTCAAATACTATGGTGTGCAGCTCCATAATTTTCCTCCCAACTCCCTGCTAGATCTTAGTACTCATGCAGCCTTGTGCGAGGGGATTCTTGGCATTAGGCCAAGTCTCACCCTTTTTCGGTACTACTATGGCACCCGGAAGAACTCCATTAGTGTCGGTGTACCTTACACCACTGGCACTCTTAGCTTAGTCCTTAGAAAAAACCGAGTTTATCCTAGGATTAACGCTAGTGAATCAGTCAAACGATGGGCCGGAACCTTCTTTTATTATAAGGATATTCTGGCTCCTCGAAAAGGCGGAAGGTCTTCCGGCCTTCGTCGATGGTGTCGCTCCCCACCAAAAGTCATGGGACGCGGAGGCGCCAGAACTGTCAGATATCTTAATCCTTGCCAAGAGGCGGATTGAGTTTCTGATGAAGAACATGGGGCTACGTGGATCCGACTTGATCCACTGCTGGCTGGAGCCCTGGATTCAGCCTCTGCAGCACCATGGAGATTGCCTCATGTACCAGATCACCGGCGTCAAGAAGGACAGTGACATGGTTATACCCTATGGGTACGTGATCTCAGCATACCTGGTCCAGCCCAAGGAAGGCCCACGGCAGATGTACGCCGGCCCATGACGATTTTCGGGTGGCCAAGGCCCATGACGCCTTCGGATCCTTGGAGAGCAAGACTACCGTAGATAGGAAATTCAAAGGGTTAAAACCCTAGAACTTGTAACCGAATAGGTCTATGCCCGGGACCTGCCTGAGTCTATATAAAGGCTAGGAGGGCACGACCTAGATCTCTCTCTCTCTCTCATACTTCGCATACACGCCTCCACGCCAGATTGCATCTGCGCACCCCTGTAACCTTCGGTTCCGCCGTAATCAAGAGCAGACAAGCAGGAGTAAGGTTTTCCCTCCGGGGGCCTAAACCTGGGTAAACCTTGTGTCCCCGTGTTGCTTGTTTGCTAACCGTTCCACGATCTCCAGCATCCCCATCTTCTCCAAAACCCAAGTCCATAACAATGGGCATTGATGAGATCAAACCTCGTCAGACAGCATGCAGGTCAGCCCAAACCAGATTTCGGCAAAGGATTACAAGACCATCATGCAATATTTGATCAAGGAGAGAGTGGAACGAAAAGTTCCAGATGTCTCCATGAAGATGTTCACGTCCAACCGTCCTCTGACTCCGGTAAATATTTCGACTCTGCATTCGCGTTTTGTCGTTCTTTTCTGTTCTTTCTCCGACTCTATTTTTATCAACGCTTTTTGACTTTGTCAGCTCTAAAAACTCCTCGAGTCTGACCTAGATCCACTAGAGGGATATCTCTCAGACGATCCGGAGGCGACGGAGGATGATGAGGTGCAAGAAGTTTCCGCCTCTGCCTCCAAGAAGCGCAAGGCGAAGGAAGTTGTTATCACTGCTGGTAGCCAAGTGCTGCTAGTAATTAAAAAGTAAGCACCCTGTCTTTTGTTTTCAGTACCTTGTACCTTACTTTCTTTCCAAAGCACACCTAACATTTGGATTTTCGTACTTCAGAGCTAAAGCAGTTTTGAAGAGTAAGACTAGGCCAGACAGCAAACCAGGCAAGCCACTGCGTTAGTAGAAGCTTGTTATCACCCCTGCCATGCCGCCACCGACTCCATCCAGTGCTCCATCAGCACCAGAGGCTTCCGCCTCTCCTGGTGCTGGTAACATCTCGAAAGCCCTGGTCACCATTGGTGGCTAGTAAACTAACAAGGGTGAACCCGTCAAGGGTAATGATCCCATGGTAATATCTACAAGAGCGTTAGATAAAGTGGTCAGCTCTGCTGCCTCCGGCCTAAAATGGAAGGAGGAGGAGATCCTCAGGCTGGCTCAGTCCAGTCTTGAGAAGCAAACCCTTACCCCAGAGGCAGCAAACTAGGATATGGAGGACGTCAAGCTAGTCAGTCTCCTGGACCAAATTTTGGTCCGGGACGCGAAGATAGAGTCTGGAGAACTCCCAGTGATGGATGTTCCCTCCCTCTCCCTTGCCGAGAAAGTGTTTCTCAACACTAAACCCGGATTTGAGAAGTTGCACCTGGAACACATTGTAAGTTTCCAATTCTTATTTATAGTTTATTTTATTATCATATCCCCTAGACCCCAAGCATAAAGCGGGATAAACATCGTTGGATCCGAGTTGATTCTTATAGGATGAAAACGAACGATGTAGTGTAGCCCCCAAGGCTCGTGTTGTATTTTACTTAGTTGAATTTTCAGCCCGAGTCTTAGTAGCCGTCTGACGGTATTCCTTCTCTAAACATACAAAAAATTGCATCTTCCAACCAGGATTTGCTCAAGAACATATGCAATAAACGCAAGGAAATCAAAGCCCTGCGCCTTGATAATTCAAAGTTAAAAGTTGAAAACGATAAAGCAGAAGGTAAAATTTTCTGTCTTCGTCTTTGTCATTTAGCTATTGTCATAGTCAAACCTATTCTGTCCGATTGATATTTTTCCTTTTGCAGAACTGTTGTGTGAGTCTAGCAAGATGGTGGAGCAATCCGAGAACTTCAAGGCTTGGAATTGGAGATGCTGAGGTTCGGGACAAGCTTGAGAAGCTTACTATTGAATCGGAGAAATCTGTAGCTGTTGTCCTGGAGTCAAGCAACCATGAGACCGTGAGGCTCGAGAAGCTAGTAGCCCTCCGAGATAAGCAATTGGATGATCATCAGAAGGACTTTGATAGTTAGAGGGATCTAGCGCAGGACATAGAGAGTGAGCTGAACAGCCTCTGCGAGGAGCATGCCCAGTGGAATCATTCTGTGCTAGGTAAGATTTCCAACTTACTTTATTCGATTGATTTTTCGACTTTCTTTTGAGTCGAATTTTAACTTTCGGTTCTTTCCCACCCCTCCTAAACCTTTCCGAATCTCCTACCTCCGAACCTCACCTCGAGCGCATCAAGCTTGTCAGAGATATTTTGTTCGACTTCCGCCATACTCTTGAAGAGGCAGGGGAGTCGGTCAATCTATCAAATTTGCACAAGATGTCAGTGCAAGAGGTGAGGGACAAGGCCAAGGAGATTCCGAAGCTAATTGAAGACTGGAAGATCTCCTATGCTCGGACTACTGCACAAACTGCTCTTACCATGGTGATGAGCCACCACAGGGAGATGGAAATCTGGCATGTCACCAAGGGTATTGCTGAGGAGGACGATGAGGGTAACCTGCAGGACATCAAGGCTATCCAAGATTCCTGTGCAGGTTACACTTGCTATGTGGCGGAGATGACCAATTACACGACGCCATTCTTTGAATCCGTCGTTGTGCCTCCCTCGCCTCAAGATCCAGAAGACAGCCTTGCGGAAGCAGCTTCCGAGTCTGAGGTTCAGGGCGACAATGTTGTCGACTCCATTGCTCCATGCTCTTCATCACCACCACCTGAGTCTGTAGCATAAACAATTTATATGAATTATTCTGAACTTGGGCATGTAATGATGGAAACGCTATTTTTATTGTGCTGGTTTGTAAGAACTAATGCTTTTACTATCGTAGCACTTTTGTTTGTAAATATTTTTATGTGTGTGTTTGAAAATTTCTGAAGCACTTCTTTTTTTGTGCTTATACTTGTTGTTTTATCTGGCTCTCTACCTTGTCCCTTTCATGATACGGCCAAGCTTTAGCACGGAAACTTTTCCGAACAACGAATCTCAATTGCTAAACCAGTTTAAACTCGGAAACAAAGCCGGCTTCTAGTACCAACAATTTATTACTTGGAAGATACCCGCGTCTAAGCAATCAGATTAAAAACCAAAATATAAATAATAAACTGAATTTTTTACCCTAAGGTAGCATTATTTAGATATTCAAAAATCATAACCAAAACAAACATGAGCATAAAGTAGTTTCAAGAATTCTGGGATTTCTGAAAGAAAAAAATGACATGCTCTTTTGGAAATAAGATGGCAAAAAACTTCTCAAAGATAACTCATGAGGAAACCAATACTTTATTTCACTTTCAACATGTACATATATGATTACAAGGAAATATAACTAAGAATAGAAGGGATGTAGTTTTGCAATATTCCATGGACGGTCTATCTCATCCGGGTATGTACTGCCGCCAGCTTTCTTTCTTTTTCGAGTATCTGGTCTTTCCTTGACTGGTCTCATATCGGTTAAATAATACGGCCCATTATGAAAAACTCTGCTAATCATAAAAGGTCCTTCTCAAATCGAGGAAAGTTTGTGCTTTCTTTTTTGCACAAGTCGGAGAACCAAATCGCCTTTCCTGAAAGAACAGTTTTGTACTCTCTGACTATGGTACTTGCGCAACTTTTGCTGATAGGCTGTAGATCTCTGCTCAGCAACGACGCGTACTTCTTCGATTATATCGAGATCATCATGTCGAGAAACTTGTGCATCTTCTTCGTTATATGCTTTGACTCGTGGAGACTGATGAATTAGATCACTTGGAAGAACTGCTTCTGCACCATAGACCAAGAAGAAAGGAGTGTATCCGGTTGATTTGTTAGGAGTTGTATGTAAGCTCCATATCATAGAAGGTAATTCTTCTGCCCAAGCTCCTGCGGCACGACAAAGAGGTGCATCGAGACAAGGTCAGAGTCCTTGTAAAATAAGACCGTTAGTTATTTCGACTTGTCCATTAGCTTGTGGATGCACGACTGATGCAATATCGAGGAGATCCCTTATTCTTCGTAGAATTCGGCAAGTTCTCCCATGGAAAATTTTCTCCCATTGTCATTAATTATACTGTGCGGATATCCGAATCAGATGACATGTCCTCAACAAAGTTTTTGGTTGTGGCTCCATCGTAACCGGTTAGGGGTTTAGCCTCAATCCACTTTGTGAATTTATCCACCATCACTAGTAGGTGAGTAAATCCACATTTTGCCGTACGAAACGGTCCTACCATATCAAGCCCCCAGACCGCAAATGGCCATGTAATAGGGATTGTTCGCAGCTATTCAGCCGGAACATGTGCCTGATGGGCGTACTTTTGGAAGCCTTTGCATGTTTTGACCAGTTTATCGGCGTCCGCCTTAGCTGTAAGCCAAAAGAATCCATTTCTAAAAGCTTTTGCCACTAAGGATCTGGCTGCGGCATGGTGACAACACTCGCCTTCGTGGATTTCTCGTAAGATTTCCACTCCCTCTTCCGAAGAAATACATCGCTGAAAAAACCCCAGAAACACTCCGCTTATAGAGCTGACCATTTATTATAGTGTAGGATTTTGCTCGTCGGACGAGCTGCCGGCTCAAGACTTCGTCTTCGGGTAATTTTTTGTCTATCAGGAAATCCAGAAAGGGTTTTGTCTAGCTGAGAATTACAGCCAGAACTACTATTAAAGGTGAGTTGGATTTCGTCGGATAGTCTTCGTCAACTCCGGTCATGGAGGGGACCCTTAAATACTCTAAAATAGCGCCATCCGGTACTTGTTTCCGCGCAGAGCCTATCCTTAATAGAGCATATGCTTCCTCATTTTCTACTCGAGGGATGTGTTGTACTTCAAAACCTTTGAACTATTTAGGAAGTTCATCCACAACAGCTTTGTATGCTACTATGTGCTTGTTTGTGTTGCAGATATCAGATACTTGCTGAGCAAATAAATTTGAGTCTCTGTAACACATGAGTCTTGTTACGCCAATGTTTTTGGCCATGCGTATTCCATGCAACAACTCTTCATACTCGGCAATATTGTTGGTTGACGTAAAGTGTATTTGTAACACATAGAATAGCTTATCTCCTTGGGGTGATTTGAGCACCACGCCAGCCCCTGAGCCTCCTCGTGCTTTTGACCCGTCGAAGTGAAGGGTCCAAAATTCTGAGTCTGGAGGACTTGTATTTTCTGCCGTCTCTGTCCAATCAACAACAAAGTCGGCAAGTATTTGAGATTTAATTGCTATACGCGGCTTGTACTCAATATCAAAAGCTGCAACCTCTATTACCCACTTTGCGACACGTCATGTGGCGTCGCTATTATTTATTATATCTCGCAGGGGAGCGGTGCTCACCACTGTGATTTTATGCTCTTGAAAATAGTGGCATAGCTTTCTAGATGCAAAGAACACTCCATAGGCTAGCTTTTGATGGTGTGGATACTGTTGTTTCGATTCTGTCAGGACCTCACTCAGGTAATAAGTTGGACGCTGCACCTTATGCTTGTGGCCTTCTTCCTCGCGCTCCACCACTGGCACCACAACTATGACTTTGTTGGTTGCTACGATGTAGAGTAATATACGCTCCTGAGATTCTGGCGCTGCGAGAACTGGTGGGTTTGAAAGTAGGTCTTTCAAACTTTGCAGGGAGTATCAGCTTCCTAGGTCCAGACAAATTTGTTGGTTTTCTTTAAGAGTTTGTATAAAGGTGAGGCTCTTCCACCGAGCTGGTTGACGAACTGACTCACTGCTGCGATACAACAAGTGAGACGTTGCACGTCCTTCAGGCGAGTTGGCCTGGTAATGTTGAGTATAGCCTTGGTTTTGTCCCGGTTCACCTCTATGCCTCGCTTAGAGATGATGAAACCTAACAATTTTCCGGCTGGGATTCCAAAGAAACACTTCTTCGGATTTAGCATCATGTTAAATTTTCATAGGATAGCAAATGTTTCCTCCAAGTCAGAAATTAATGTAGGGTTCGTAACATAGAAAACAAAAAATATCCTCCGATGGGAACAACTATGTACCAAGATCTATCTACTAGATACAAGCAATGGGCGGATATACATCCATAAAGAACATACCCTTGAAGACCAACAAAGCTTAACGAGGTTGAACTCATGGTTGATGTAGATGAACTCTTGTCGATCTCAAGATCGAGAGGAAGTCCTAGCGCCGCAAATCAGCGGCACATCTGTGTTCGTACACACGTCCGAGGCACCGAGCAACCTCCGCCTCTTGCTCCAGTGATGCATCAGAAGCACAACTCTTTCTTGCCTAAAATCCATCAGAAACATGTATCTCGCTAGTCGAAGACCATGGGGGATAAACTAGAGGGGGAGAGAGATCCTTCACAAGGAGGTGTGAGTGAGAAGTGAGAGGAGGGGCTCCTTATATAGGGAAGGGGCATCCCAAGGGGGCATGGCCTCCGGACATAGAGGGTGCCCCAACCTCTCCCTCATTCATGAGCTCCACTCAAAAAATTGCCCCTTCATTTCTCCACTCAAAATTCCCATTATGCAAACTATATTTTAATAAAACTCCTTTTATTTATTCAGAATTTTGTCAATTACCTTAATGATGAACATTCACATATAACCCCTTGCTAGTATTTCATTTCACATGCATAAACACTTTCTGCAATTTCACCCGAAAACAGTTTCAGTGTCTAGTGAAATAAATTCCTGCGCTTTGTTATTCTTTTCAGCATGAAACTATTTGCTCCAAATGGCGCCGGTGTCTCTTAAGTGTGTCACCCTACATTTCACGAATAATGCGGACATGATCGAGACCCCTCTCAGATCAATAATCATAAGCGGGACCTGGATATCCATACTGACTCCCACACATTCAACAATGACTTTCTTGTGATCGTGAGAACCTTTTATGCTAGTAACTTAATCCCTTTATCTCGCGATATATTACATGTCCGAGATTCGATCATCGGTATCTCCATACCTAGTTTGAGCTCGTTACTGACATGTACTCTTTTCTCGTTCCCGTGATAAAACATTCTAGTGATCAAATCACTTTCTTGCAAGCTAATCAATGTGATATCATCGAGAGGGCCTAGAGTATATCTATCCTTCATCGGGATGAGAAAATTCCACTCTCGATCCATGGGCCTCAACATAACACTTTAGTAGTACTGAACCCATCTTTATAATCACCTTGTTATGGTGTGATGTTTGATGTTATCAAGATACTCTTCCAGTGTTAGTGATTTACATGATCTCATGGTCTAAGGATTAGGATTACTTTGTATGATGTTATAGCAATATAAACTCAATGACTTTGATCGTAATGCTATACTTCGGATGAATGTTCATCACACCATTCCAATAATGTTGTGACCTCGTTATTAACAAAATCCAATGTCCATGATGAGGAAACCTTGATCATCTTGTTAATCAACGAGCTAGTTTATAAGAGAGGCATAACTAGGAACTTTCTGTTTGTTTATTAAACACTCATGTATTAACGTTTCTGTATTAATACAATTATAGCATGCAAAATAAACATATATCATATACTTGGAATATACATAATAACCACTTTATTATTGCCTCTCAGGGCATATTCCCTTCAGTCTCCCACTTGCACTAGAGACAATAATCTAGTTACATAGTGATAAATCTAACACCCATGGAGTTCTGGTGTTGATCATGTTTTGCTCTAGGGAGAGTTTTAGTCAACGGATCTGCTACATTGAGATCCGTCTGTACTTTACAAATCTTTATATCTCCATCCTTGACATGCTCGCGGATGGAGTGAAACCGGCGCTTAATATGCTTGGAATTCTTGTGAGATCTTGGTTCTTTGACATTGGCTATGGCACCATTGTTGTCACAATAGATCACCATTGGGTCCAACGCGCTTGCAACCACACCTAGTTCAGTTATGAACTCCTTCATCCAAACTGCTTCCTGAGCTGCTTCCGAAGCAGCAATATATTTGGCCTCCGTTGTTGATCCCGCCACCACGGGTTGTTTGGAACTCCTCCAACTAACCACTCCACCATTCATGAGAAATACGTATCCGAATTGAGACTTAGAGTCATCCAAATCATTGTCAAAGCTAGCGTTAACATAACAATTAGCGACGAGCTCTTCTTCACCTTCGTATACGAGAAACATATCCTTAGTTCTTCGCAAGTACTTAAGGATATTCTTGACTGCTATCTAGTGTTGCGATCCTGGATCAGATTGGTATCTACTAGTTAAACTAATAGCATGTGCCACATCCGGTCTTGTACATAGCATGGTGTACATTATAGAGCCTATGGCTGAAGCATAGGGGACTTTGTCCATTATCTCTCTTTCTTTAGTCGTAGCCGGACTTTGAGTCCTACTGTCATCCACATATAATATCAGAAATGCCACATCACTCCCACTCACTTTCTTGTAAATACAAGCCTCTCCATAAGTTTGAATAAATCCAAACTCTTTGATCACTTCATCAAAGCGGAGATTCCAACTCCGGGATGCTTGTTTCAGTCCATAGATGGATCGTTGAAGCTTGCATACCTATTCAGCATCCTTAGGATCAACAAAACCCTTTGGTTGTACCATATACAACTCTTCTTCAATGTTACCATTGAGGAACGTAGTTTTGACATCCATCTGTCATATCTCATAGTCAAAATATGCAGCAATTGCTAACATAATCCTAACTGACTTTAGCATCGCTATGGGAGAGAATGTCTCATCGTAGTCAACTCCTTGAATTTTTCGAAACCCCTTTGCGACAAGTCAAGCTTTATAGACAGTTACATTACCATCAACATCAGTTTTTCTTTTGAAAATCCATTTATTCTCCATAGACTTTCGGTCGTGAGGTAAGTCCACCAACATCCAAACTTGGTTTTTGTACATGGATTCCATCTCGTATTTCATGGCTTCAAGACATTTGTTGGAATCCGGGCTCATCATTGCTTCTTCATATGCCGTAGGGTCATTAATTTCATCGACCATGAAATTCATAACAGGATTTCCGTATAGCTCGGGAGTTGCACGCGTCCTGCTAGACCTGCGAGGTTCGATTACTATTCTCTTTCAGAGCTTCATGATCGTTATCATTAGTTCCCTCTTCATTTGGTGAAGTCAACTCCAGAACGGCTTCCGGCGCTACGCTACTCGCCATACTATGAAGAGAAGGTTCTACAACCTCTTTGAGTTCTACCTTCCGCCTACACACACCTTTCACGAGAAACTCTTTCTCTAGAAAGGATCCATTCTTGGCAATGAAAACCTTGCCCTCAGATCTATGATAGAAGGAATACCCAATAGTTTCCTTAGTGTATCCTATGAAGACGCATTTTTCCGCTTTGGGTTCGAGTTTATCTAGTTGAAGTTTCTTCACATAAACATCGCATCCCCAAACTTTAAGAAATGATTGTTGGGAATATGCCCTAGAGGCAATCATGTATGATGAGTTTTCCCATTGTATTCATAAAGATATTAAGTTGTCCTTGTATAAACATCTGATGGGTATTATTGAATATGTGATTCAGTTGTGGAACTATACATTCATGTTGTTTGTACTAAATATCCTTGGTCATTGAGGTTGTGCTGGACACACAACTTAGACCAATGTGAAAGTTGGCTTGATGACTCGGTTCCACTTGTCATGGGCATGGAGATGCTATTCCAACTTACACAGATTCGTCTAAAGAGTATAGCGATTAGGATTGACCCATATTGAGGTACAACAAACAATTTGTCATTTGTATATCTCAATCAATGTAATCCTTAGACCTGAGGTTATTGCATAGTCCGAGTTGAGGATCACCGACTTAGGTTCTGTCAAACGCTGATCCGTAACTGGGCAGTTATAAAGGCAGAGTTCGGGTCGACTGAGAATCAAGCTACGTGATGTGGATAACCAAGATGGGATTTTGCCCCTCCACTTGGAGAGATATTCTCTGGGCCCTCTCAGATGATATGATTCGGAAAGCATGGCCATGCATGACTCGGTTAAGTGTTAACCGAGGCGATCGACTAAGAGTTAGTCGGGTGAATCACTTATCTCGGATCGAGAAGAGAGTGGGACTATTTAAGGGATGACAATTATTCACCTATATTCTGACAAGGTACATCGTGAGGCAAAAGGGACTCGAGCGCAAGTCACATTGGAAAGGCAAGTCATCATGAATCTTTGGTACTTGGGAGTCGGCACGTTCTTCTAGGAGCCGCTACCGACTGGTCGATTGAGAGTCGGACTCTAATTGTGTCCAAGTAGCCATGAGCCTGCGGGGTCGCACACTTAAGAGCGGGATCAAGTTCGGATTGGATCTGAACTAGAAATCTGGTTGGGTTGGACCCGAGCCTGATTTGGACTGAGTCAGTGAGTTGGACTCACAGGGACTAATATTATATGGGCTTTAGTGAATGGGCCGCGCGAGCAGAGCCCACGTTCACTCCCTATATATAGTGGAGCACTGTAACCAAGAAAGGTTAATCGTTGTTCGGTTAGGTCATTCCATGTGTTGGAAACCCTAGCTCCACAGCAGTCCTGCCGTTGTATCGAACCTAGCAGTTCGTCACTGGTGCTCCTCCTTGTACATGTGGATACCAGCAGAGGTGGTGTACGATCAGCACCAGGACGATCGGATCGCAAAGGACTGCACTGCATCAACTGACGCGCTTCATCAGTAATCCGCAACTGCGTGTCTAGTGGTAAACCTCGTGGCCTTCTACCTCAGCTAGATCTTGGGATCACCACGTTAGAGGAAAAAGTTTTGATTTATCTCTACGTGTCCCAACAATGATAGCTTAGGTTTGTTTCCAAACCATAATTCATCGGTGTCTTTTCAACGGATTTAGATGGTGCCCGATTTAAAGTGAACGCGGCAGTTTCTAGTGCATAACCCCAAAATGACAGTGGCAAGTCCGTCAGAGACATCATAGATCGAACCATATCTAGTAAAGTACAATTACGATGTTCTGACACACCATTTCGCTATGGTGTTCCGGCAGGTGTGAGTTGTGAAACTATTCCACACTCTTTTATATGTGTGCTAAACTTGTAACTTAGATACCCACCTCCATGGTCGGACCGTAGAAATTTGATCTTTCTATTACGATGATTTTCCACTTCAATCTGAAATTCCTTAAATTTCTCAAAGGTTTCAGACTTGTGTTTCATCAAGTAGATATAACCGCATCTACTCAAATCATCCATGAAAGTAACAAAATAACGATATCCACCTCGCGCCGACACACTCATTGGACCACACACGTTAGAGTGTATGATTTCCAATAAATCTGTCACCCGTTCCATTGAACCGGAAAACGGCGTTCTAGTCATCTTGCCCATAAGGCATGGCTCACATGTATCAAATGATTCAAAATCAAGTGATTCCAAAAGTCCATCCGAGTGGAGCTTCTTCATGCGTTTAACGCCAATATGACCTTGATGGCAGTGCCACATATATGCAGATATATCATTATTAAGTTTAATCCTTTTAGCATAAACATTATGAATATGTGTAACACTATTATCGAGATCCAACAAAAATAAACCATTCATCATCGGTGCATGACCATAAAATATATCATTCATATAAATCGAACAACCATTGTTTTTAGATTTAAATGAATAACCACTGCGCATCAAACATGATCTGGATACAATGTTCATGCTCAGTGCTAGCACCAGATAACAATTATTCAAGTTTATAACTAATCCCGATGGTAAGTGGAGAGGTAGCATTCCGATGGCGATCACATCAACGCTTGATCCATTGTCGACACGCATCTTGACCTCACCCCTTGCTAGTGGTCGCTTGTTTCGCAGCCCCTGATTCGAGTTACAAATATTAGCAACTGAACCGGTATCAAATACCCAGGTGCTACTGCGAGTACTAGTCAAGTACACATCAATAACATGTATATAGAATATACCTTTATTTGCCTTGCGGGCCTTCTTGTCTGCCAAATACTTGGGGCAGTTGCGCTTCCAGTGGCCAGTCCCCTTGCAATAATAGCACTCGGTATCAAACTTAGGGCCAACTTGGGATTTCATTTCAGGTACAGCAACTGGCTTGCCGCCCTTCTTTCCCTTCTGTTTACCCTTTCTGTCTTTCTTGAAACCGGTGGTCTTATTGATCATCAACACTTGATGTTCCTTCTTGATCTCCACTTCTGTAGTTTTAAGCATTGACAGAAGCTCTGGGGGAGACTTCTTCATTCCTTCCATGTTATAGTTCATCACTAAGCTCTTATAGCTAGGTGGCAGAGATTGGAGAACACGATGGATGCCTAAGTCAATGGGAATCGTTATTCCCAAGGACACAAGCTTATCGGTGTAACCCCACATCTTGAGTACATGCTCACTAACGGAGTTGTTCTCTTCCATCGTGCAGCTAAAGAACATTTCTGAAGCATTATAACTCTCTACAGCAGCATGGGTGTCAAAAATCATTTTCAAATCACCCATTGTATCAAAGGCATTGCCGTTTTCGAAGTTCTGGCTCTAGCCCATACAATATGCCACAATGAACTAAGTTGTGGTCCTCCTGACAAGTCAGATAGACGTTCTTTTCCTTGTTAGGGGCATCATCAAGTGGTGGGGGGCATAGCGGCGCTTCTAGCACATATTGCTTTTGTGCAGCAGAGAGAAGAATCCTCAAGTTCATGGCCCAGTCGGTAAAGTTCCTACCGTTCGTTGCAAGTTTCTCTTTCTCCATGAACACATTGAAATTAAAAGTAGGTGGTGCCATCTACAACAGAATTTGTAAAGTTTAGACTAAGTTTATGATAGATTGAGTTCAACTAATCCAAAATTAAGAATGAACTCCCACTCAGAAACGACATCCCTCGTGCCTTTTTGGTGTTTACATGAACCAAATCCACTACACCAAGTCCGATCATCACGTGAGTCGGTGTAGCTTCAAAGACGAGCATCTAATGGGCACCATATCTTTCATATGACTCATGCTTAACCTTTCGGTCCGTGTTCCGAGGCCATGTCTGCACATGCTAGGCTCGCCAAGTAAGAACCTTAGTATCCGCATGTGTAAACTGTCTTACACTCGAAATATGATCGTGGATCCATGAACACCCGATCATCACGTGATGTCTTGGAGCGGCGAAACATAATTAGTGCATACTTAAGGGAGAACACATTTTTATTTTGATATCTAAATGAGGGATCAACTTATTATGCTAGTAAAATGCCAAACAAGCAATATAAGAGGAAACAAACATCTCATTTGAAAAGTGAAATGATATGGTTCTTGCACTTGATTTCCATCATGTGCATCATGGTATGATCGTCATCATTCCTCTATGTGTAAGGCCAAGGTCTATGGAACTTACACGTTATGTGTGTTGTAAGAGTATCGACTCATACTTTTACTTACAACATCACCACATCATGACAATAGCCCAGCAACAATCTAAACTAGACGCTTCTAATTTATCCATTGCAAGTTTTGCGTGGCTTAGGGCTTTCGAAGATAGAACCGCTCTTACCTACAAATATGAACCACAACGAGGATAAACAAATTGTTGACAACTCGTTGCAAATTATATATTGACTATAGTAGGAGAGACAGACACCCGCTAGCCACTTATGCAACAAAATAGTTGCATGTCAAGTGTGGAACAGGTCTCATGTGCGAGCACATGTAAAGTTTGTCCAGGCCGCTTCATCCCACTATGCCACCAATATCCAAAGTACAACTAAGAAGAAATAACATGATCATCATCGCCCACATATACATATGTGTACTACCCATGCAAAGCATCTACGCATAAACCTGGCTCTGATACCACTGTAGGGTTCGCAACATATAAAACAAAAAATTTCCTACGATGGGAACAACTATGTACCAAGGTCTATCTACTAGATACAAGCAACGGGTGGATATACATCCGTAGAGAATATACCCTTGAAGACCGACAAAGCTTAACGAGGTTTAACTCATGGTTTATGTAGATGAACTCTTGCCGATATCAAGATCGAGAGGAATTCCTAGTGCCGCAAATCAGCGGCGCATCTGTGCTCGCACACACGTCCGAGGCACCGAGCAACCTCTGCCTCCTCGCTCCAGCGATGCAGAGGAAGCACAACTCTTTCTTGCCGAAAATCCACCGGGAACATGTATCTCGCTAGTCCGAGACCATGGGGGATAAACTAGAGGGGGAGAGAGATCCTTCACGAGGACGTGTGAGTGAGAAGTGAGAGGAGGGGCTCCTTATATAGGGAAGGGGGCAGCCCAAGGGGGCATGGCCTCCGGCCATGGAGGGTGCCCCTACCTCTCCCTCATTCATGTGGTGGAAGCTCCACTCAAAATCCCACTCAAAATTCCCATTAAATTTCCACCAGATTTAATGCAAACTATATTTTAATAAAACTCCTTTTATTTATTCAGAATTTTTTCAATTACCTTAATGACAAACATTCACATATAACCCCTTTCTAGTATTTCATTTCACATGCATAAACACTTTCTGCAATTTCACCCGAAAACAGTTTCAGTGTCTAGTGAAATAAATTCCTGCGCTTTGTTATTCTTTTCAGCATGAAACTATTTGCTCCAAATGGCGCCGGTGTCTCTTAATTGTGTCACCCTACATTTCGCGAATAATGCGGACATGATCGAGACCCCTCTCAGATCAATAATCATAAGCGGGACCTGGAGATCCATACTGACTCCCACACATTCAACAATGAATTTATTGTGATCGTGAGAACCTTTTACGCTAGTAACTTAATCCCTTTGTCTCACGATATATTACATGTCCGAGATTCGATCATTGGTATCTCCATACCTAGTTTGATCTCGTTACTGACATGTACTCTTTTCTCGTTCCCGTGATATAACATTCTAGTGATCAAATAACTTGCTTGCCAGCTAATCAATGTGATATCACCGAGAGGGCCCAGAGTATATCTATCGATCATTGGGATGAACGAATTCCACTCTCGATCCATGGGCCTCAACATAACACTTTAGTAGTACTGAACCCATCTTTATAATCACCCTGTTACGGTGTGACGTTTGATGTGATCAAGATACTCTTCCAGTGTTAGTGATTGACATGATCTCATGGTCTAAGGATTAGGATTACTTTGTATGATGTTATAGCAATATAAACTCAATGAATTTGATCGTAATGCTATACTTCGGATGAATGTTCATCACACCATTACAATAATATTGTGCCTCGTTATTAACAACACCCAATGTCCATGATCAGGAAACCTTGATCATCTTGTTAATCAATGAGCTAGTTTATAAGAGAGGTATAACTAGGAACTTTCTGTTTGTTTATTAAACACACATGTATTAACGTTTCCGTATTAATATAATTATAGCATGCAAAATAAACATCTATCATATACTTGGAATATACATAATAACCACTTTATTATTGCCTCTCAGGGCATATTCCCTTGAATTAAAGTTCCCTTCTTTTTGGACATAACTGCTATGTCATATATGTATACATGGACGTTGCGTCTAATTTGATCGTTGAGACAATGTTGCATAGTATGTTGATATGTTGCTCCTGCATTTTTTTAGCCAAAAGGCATAGTTTTGTAGCAGAAGGTTCCAAAAGGAGTGACGAAAGATGTATTTATTTGATTCGACTCTTTCATCAGTATTTGGTGATATTTGGAATATGTGTCAAGAAAACAGAGTAATTCCGACCCTGCCATTGAGTCGATAACTTGATTGATTCTTGGCAAAGGGAACGGGTCTTTTGGGCATGCCTTGTTCAAAGCGTTATAATCAAGACACATCCTTAAATCAATAGTGTCCTTTTTAGGGACAAGTCCAGGATTTTCCACCCAATCTGTGTGGATGACCTCTGTTATGAATCCGACTAATTCTAGTCAGGCTAACTCATTGGCTATCGCTTTGCACTTTTCATCACCAAACCGTCATAAGGACTGTTTGACGGGTTTAGCGTCAGGGTACACATTAAGAGAGTGCTCGGCAAGTTCCTTAGGTACTCCAGTCATGTCAGAATGCTTCCATGCGAAGATGTCACTATTAGCTTTGAGGACTGTTTGTAGAACGGCTTCGACAAAGGCATCAGATCCTTCGTCACACTCTCATGCCTTCCTCGGATTTCCCCGGATGGTGATTATGCCTTTTGGACCTAGAACTTTTATCATATTGTAGATGTGACAGGGACGAGCCATGAACGCCCAGTAAGCCGGACGTCTGAAGATGGCGTGGTAAGCACGGTACTACCTCAAAAGAGAGTGGCTCGGTCCAGTAATTATCTCGGGTTCTGAATGTCACGTCCAGAGTAATCTCACCCAGAGAATCCGCCTGTCTCCCTGGTACAATGCAATGGAAAGTTACACTGTTGTAACTCAACTGGCTCTCGTGTAGCTTCATGCGATGGAGCGTCTCGATGTAGAGGATGTTAATGCTGCTTCCACCGTCCATGAGAGTTTTAGAGAACTCATATCCATCAATGAGAGGATTGACGACTAGAGGGTATTTTCCTCGACAATGTGTTTTCCTCGGATGGTCTGAGCGATCAAAGGTGATGGTTACATCCGACCAATCCAGAAATTGTGGAACAGCCGGAACCTTGGCATTGAGCTCACAGAGAACCGCCTTCTTGTCTTTAGCTGGTTGAGATCCAAGGAATCAGACGTATGCGTCGTTTTTGGTCAGAAATTCCTTCTTTCCATCCGACTTGGGCTATGCGGCATCCTCTTCTTCCATGTCGGAATATTCCTTGGGCTCATTGCCTTTCTCAGAATTTTTCTTTCCTTTTCGTCGCTTGGCTATGTAGCCAGAGGATTTGTCTTTCTTGATGTCGTCATTGAAACGACACTCGACATTTGTGTGGGTAGATCCTCTGTTACTATCCAAGTGGTGGACACAGGGATTGTTGGCAATGTCGGCCCAGGTATAGGTTCTTCCGGGTTGCTGTTCTCCTCTTCCCTGGATTCAGGAAGTTCCACAGCCTCGACCCCGCCGCTTTTGCGCCCTCCTCGTCCTCCAGATCTGAATGTTGCATTGACAGTTGCATTGTCTAGAGCCGGTTTATCTTCCGAGGTGTTCTTGTGCTTCTGAGCTTGTTGTTTTGGCTATTTTTCCGCATTGGGATTGGTCAGAATATTTAGCAGCCCTTCTTAATCATCATCGGCATCAGCATATTTGCTTGCCGTCTTCGATTGTGTTGGGCCTCCTGTATGGTCCCTCGAAGTTTCAAAAGAACGCACTTTGCATATCATACCAGTTATGAATTGAATTCTCTGGCAGCTCATTGAGCCATGATCGAGCAGTCTTCCTCAGCATAAGCGGGATATATGGGACTATGACCAGGCTATATCCTCCTTTGGCAATGCAGCAGGCCTGGAAAATGTCCCGGAGCCAGGTATCTGGCCGAGCCGCGCCATCGTAGGGCTGGATGCGTTTGGCAATACCAAAGTCAACTAGAAATTTGGTCCGACGTATGCGTGGGCCAAAGCACTTGGGTCCCACGTACACATCTTCTTCCTCGTACCATCGCGCCTCTATGTTTGACTCAATGCGATGGCAAGCATCATTTGGCGAGAGAGATCTATGCGGAGTCTCACGGCTTCTACGTGGCGGAGTCGGATTTCTGCTTCTCCTCTTACCATTGCCGCCTCCGCCCCTGCGGGTTCCATGGCTAAGTCAGGATCCTTCATGGTCGCTCCTTGGGGGCGAGGGTGGCTGTGGTGGATTATTTCCGGCTGGGTTACGCGGTGGTGGTGGATCCTCATTATGCTGACTCCGATGCTGGTTTCTTCGGGCTCTGTCCCTACTTGATTCAGGACGATCCGGATCATCTCTTCGTCCGGCGTTACAAGCTAGATGGCTCGGTGGTGGCATCCTTAGCCGATCTTGCTCTCGCTGGCGGCGCACTTCCGGGTCTTCTCTATAGCAGTTGTTTTGCCGACGATGGTCCTGATGAGGAACCATTGCCCTGATGGCATCTTCGGACGCAGCCGGAATAACTCTTGCACAGTCACGTGCCGACCTGTGAGAGTGGCCGTTTGAGCCTATCTTCTTGAATTCTCTTCTTCTCCACGAGGATGATATCGTTGATCCATATCCCTGCGGAGTCTTCTGTCAGTGTTTGGTTGGCGTCAGTGTGGCAAAATTCTGATTTTGAGGCCAGCTTGCCACTAAATGACGCAGCCGTTTTTGTTGCTTCAATCCTTTGTCCAGCAACGCAACACACTGTTGGACCTGTTGTGGAGACGGATTATTGGCGAGGATAGCTCGAGCTGCGGCAGCATTTTCCAACGGCGTGCTGTAGACTCGAATCTTCTCTCTGGTTTTTCCGTCAAATATGTCTCTATGGATATCTGGATTCTTGTTAGCAAGAAACGGACCTACTCTTGTTTTGTTTGGGTGTCGCTTGAAATCTGACTAATATTTGGTAGGATCACTGTCTAACTGTTTCTTAAGCTCGACGATGCGCGCAGCCTCCTCGAGCAAAAACAGACGGTGCTTTTCCAGGTCCTCAGCCCTTTTCTCCAGCCCCATCGGAGTGAGATCCGAAGCCATTGGGATTGGAATCATGAGAGAATCTCTATAAATTTCACGTGCACCCTTGGTGACGATGTGTCCATCCACAGGAGGGTCGATCGGTGTGGTATTAATCGGATCTCCATCCTAATTCTCCATCTCAATCTCTCCATCAACTTTTTCTTCGTTGGTTTCCTCGATGTCCGGCTCTGCCGGTGTCAGATTCTTGTTCTTTTTCTTCTTCTTTGATTTCCTAGTAGCCTTAACATGCGTACCGGTGGCAAAGATGGCTTTTGGTCTAGTACCGGGGGATAAGCTTCCATCGGTAATTTCCGTAGTGGTTGGCTTGTGGACCGCGGATGAATCTCTGGTATCCATATCATCCTGCGAGGTGTAGCTTTCATACATGCTATCATATGGACTAGGAGGATTTTCTGGTTCACATTGCGTTGTCTTGGAGGCATGTTCTTCTTCGTACACTCCATCTCCTTCTCGAAGTCTCGAAGCTCCTGCGACGTTATTGCCTCCTGAGGGGAGCCAGGTAAGTCAGCGTTTTCTTTGATATAGTCGAGTACTGAATCGCTGTCGGCTCCAGCATTGATATAGTCGGATCCAGAGCTTAGGTGGTACATGAAACAGTGCCTTTTCTCATTCATGTTCATAAAGGTAGTGGCACGGCTGGGTTTCCACCTCCTCCATCTCAAATTCTTTCCTTGATATCGGCGATTTCTTCGTAATCGATGTAGGGGCGTTTCGTCATTTTCTTTATCTTGCTCCTCAAGAGTGTTTTTTCTGCTACGACATCGGCAGGGCTGGATCCGTAGCGGATATATTCTTAGTCCGTGTATCCGATCTCGTCAGGGAGATCAGATTCGGATTTTTCTTCCACCGCTTCTTCCACTATAGGAGTAGGCTGGGTGGGTTCAATTTTTTCCAGGATCTTGAACTCTTCCGCCTCTGCGGACAAACTAGATCCAGATTTTTCTTCTGACATGGTCATCACCTTAAGGGTGGGTTGGGCGGGTTCAGCGAAGCCAAGATAAATATCGATCTCACTGATAGACATGATCGTGTAGGTCGTCATGGGTTTGCTAGCCGGAATCCAAGTCTCGTCGATAAGTACGAGAGGGAAATCACTAGAATAGACCACGCGACCCAACCGATAGTTTCGCGGATTCCTGTACGCGTAGATTCCGCCTGGAACTAAGCTCCAAAGGTCACCTGCTCCATGGTGTGCACCAACTGTCATCGGATTGTCGACAAGTACGCCAAAGGGGGTCCTAGTGGTGTTGGAAAGATGGGGTGTAAGACGTTAGATGTTCCAGGAGCGGTGAGCACAAGTTTACCCAGGTTCAGATTCGACTGTGGTGATCAGATCCTACTCCTTCTAGCAACCCAGTAATATATCGGCGTAAGTCGTATGTTACAGCAGATTACAAGAGAGGTTCGCCTGTGCGAGTTGTGATTGTGGTTGTAAGATTGGTTGTGACTTAAAGGCTCCCATAGGGCTGGTTTATATAAAACCAGGACCTAGGGTTACAGGAGAGACCTATCTGGCTATGTTACATAGTCGGTAACTAGATATAGCTTGGACTACAAGTAATACTACAAGCCTAAGTCGGTAACTCTTCTGGTCCTTGTCGTAGCCGGAGCTGACTCATCCTCTTTCTCTGACTGGACCGCCCATGAAGCAAAGCTCTAACCCTTAGGTGGGCCACCCTGGTCAGCGAGTCCTATGGGTATACCCGAAAAGTATATCCCCAACAAGTGATTTTCTTCTATCGATGAGATTAAGTAAAAGTGGAATCTTTCTTTGGATTTTGACTATTGTCTTTTTATTACCAATGGTGAAACTTTCCCCAAGGCCAGTGATGATAAGGCTAAGGAAAAATATCCTGACAAGAATAGATTACTATATTTGGTCGATGATAAAATTAGCAATGTAACACACTGCAAGTCTGAGAGTAAAACTCAGTAATAAGAACAAGAATAAGAATTGCTTATAGTCTTTAGTTTTAGGTGTTTTCTTTTATCCATTTTGTAATTTTCTTTTCTATTTGAAAATAATATAAAGGCATTCTAATACATTAGTTAACCCTATTATTATTATTCTTTTTCATTACACTTTTATTGTAAATAAATATTGTAACACCTAATTTTAAATAATAAAATTATCCCTTTTCTTTATTTCATTTGGATCATAATTATATGTGAGTTTTGATAAATTATTACTCAATACACTTTGTATTTATGCTCATGTAAAAGACTTTGTAATTTGGTGACTATATTAATAAAGTTATACCTTCCTTTATATTTCCATTGACCTATATTTTTTTATTGCATATAATCACTTATACCAACTCATATATGAATTAAAATAAAGAATTCCACTTTAATACTATTGTTATTTACTTTATTTCATTTACTTAATTATAATATAAAGTATTATGCATTTCTTTACTATTTCCATCTTCATTTTCTATCTAATTACTTCATTCACTTAATTACTTATATTGTTTATAAATATTTATAATTCAATCTATCCCCTCATAAACCAATAAAACATTATAGGTCATGTAAAACTTCATCACACTCATCTAAGATGACCTAAACTTAACTAATCGAAGTGAGAGAACACTAATCACTCTACTCTTTTAGTTTGGCAAAAAAATTACCCTAATTTTTAGATGCATGTATGCAAATGCACAAAATCCTAAATCCACCCTTTGTTTAGTCCTAAATGCTCGGATGTTACAGTCTTACCCCCATAAATTAAAATTTGTCCCGAAGTTTGTGGTTTCTTGTTCATGGAGATTTCAGATAAGCTTGTCTTGAGTTTTCTTCTTTCCTATCGGTATATTATCTTCCAAACTGATGTTTTTAATAAACTCTGCACTCCTTGAGTTTACTCTATACCTTGATTCAGCTATGGGTAATGCCTAATGCTAAATTTAGACTTCGTACAAAGGCTCCATGAGATTTATTTTGACCTTAAACAACATTATTGACGAAGGACTACTAATGCTAAACATACCTATCATGGCCTTGTCGTTGTTGTTCTAGCCAAAGTTTCCACCTCTTGATGATGATCCTACTCCTCGAGTAACTAATTTGTTGGGACAATCAGATCTCTTATGTCCGTCCAGACCACACCTATAGCACACGTTTTTGGTCTTCCAACATTTCCTTCTTATGTGACCAGAGCTCCACACTTATTGCATATGATTCGTTTCTTTTGTTTTGATGCCTCATGCTTTGATGTACCACTCGTGGATATGAATCCGTACCATTCGTTTGGTGTTGACTTTGTAGATTTAAACTTCTTTGGTTCCCTTATAGCTCTTTTCTTGGCTAATTTCCTCCTCTCTTCCAATAGCATCTTGTAGTCATCCTCAAAAGTAATTATTGCATCAACCAGCTCTTGAAAACGTCATGTTGTAGCCCCCCATATTTTCATCTTCATATCAGGGTTTAGTCCCCCCCCCAAGAAATTTATCTTGCACTTTCCCTCTATGTTTACCTCATCAATATCATAACAAGATAACTGACTAAACTCCCTAATATACTTCATCACGGTTGCTTTGTTTTGTCGTAGGTCCTCGAATTCTCTCCTCTAAAATTCCATAATACTCTCGGGAACATGATGCTCATGAAACTTATATTAACTCTTCCTAGGTGAATATCTCTTTTGGTGTGTTCAAAGCTAATCGATTATCCCACCAATTTTCGGATAGTCCTGATAAAAGAGATGTCGCATAACGTCATCACTGTATCCAACTATTTAAAGCTTCCTCTCTGTATACATTAGCAAGTCCTCCCCATCCATAGGTTCTAGTGTCGATGCATAAGGAATTGGTTTGGCATTTTGGAAATCAGAAGACTCACTCTTGTATCTTTGTGTTCCTTTCCGGGTCCAGCTTGTTTGAGTATCTCCTGCATGGACTTATTCTGGTATTCTTGCATAATTTGCATGTATTGCATGAAATTTTCCTCTGTCAACAGACGAGATGATAGTGGTCCATTTGTGGTTACATCCTCATTGATTTCCTTCTACTTAGCTTCTCACACCAAATATTGTTCTTTAGATCCATATTATACTCCCGTATCCATACCCATTTTGTCCTGTTACATAAGGTGAATACTCATACTTACATCATGCATATGCTTTCTGATCTCTACTCCATGCATAGTTCTAGTCATAAAAGGAAATCAAGACCCTGATCCAAATAACAACCAAACACATACCAGGTATTATACATAGGTTTTATATGTTATTACAAACAAACCTCACAACTATGGCTTGACTCTCACCTAGTACAATACCTATATATATCTTACAATACTTTACTTTCCCATGTGAGCATACTCTCACTTATTACGTCATGCCTCTCAAACACTACAATACGCATTACCAGATATGTCCATTATTCAAGCTCTCTACTTCTATGGATTGTCTCTTCTTATTTTATCCCTCTTCCTAGTGCTTCCTGGAATTCCGTCCATGATGACGTGAAGTCCGATGAATTCCCTCTAGAGAATATGAATGTCCAGAGGGTGCGCACTCTTGATTAGAAGTACCTAGATTGAGGTCATCCAGTGAGAAATGACTGGAAAATGCGTGATCTCTCGTGGAATTCTCATGTCCACCTTCAAGTGCACTTTCAAAGTTAGATATATTCTTCGCATGTTCCTTGATCCAGTCATACATATTGGTGTAAGAAGCAAACAAACAACTAAAGAAACCATTCCACATCATTTTCTTAGGCATTATACCTAGGAATCAAATAGATGTATAAATTCACTGTCAACATAACATGAAATCATATCTTTCGGAAGTATCAGATTAACATTAAAGTTAAAACACATATTCCATTTATTTACTATAAAATGGACCATACCAAAACCATTCAGCAACCCACTAGCACAAGTCTAGTAGCTGCATAGTAGATGAGTATCATCTCAGTATCATCCAAGATAAAATTCAAGCCACAAGTAAACAATTAGAGTAGTAGAGCATGGTAACGGCGCATGATAGGGGGTTCATACAAGCATGAAGTTCAATCTAGGCTAAAACCAAAATTACCAGGAGAACAAGGTTAACAACCATGGATTAGAAAGGGAATGAACCAATCACTTGAGCATTTGGTGCTTAATAATGAGCACACGTGTATAACATAGTGAAATTAGGGTTACAATAGAGGAACCAGTATTGAGTCTAGGCTAAATTGATCCATACATGCTCAAATCATCACTAAACAAGTCACTATGAGCTACATCTTGGATCTATAAAGAAGAACCCTAAATTAGGAATGACTTCTGGAGTTAGAGAAGAGAAGATAGAAAGAAAGAAGGGGAAAGAGTAAATAACTTACCCATGGTCCTCGCGAGGTTTAGAAGAGGGAGTATAGAAGCCAGGCCAACGGCAGCCATAGCATGGCGACACGGTGGGCACTAGGGCACCTGCATTGCGCTGAGCCATGCCAGCAGCAGTGCCTGGATGAGGATGTCAATGGATACGACCACCATACCACCTGGAACACCGAAGCACCACCGCATGGCCATTAGAGCACAGCAGGGTGGAGGGTGCCAAAAACCTAATCTCTAGTACGAGGACGCGCACATTAGATCGAAGAGGACCAGTCGATGTAGCGGAGTGAGCTGGGTTAACATGAAGGCGATCGAAATAGAGATGGTCGGAGCCAGCCGGGGAAGGTGGGCTGGTCTAGCGCAAGCACAGTGGTATAAGCTGACTGGTGGGCCAGGCACAGTTTTAGAAAGAGAAAGAAAAAGAAGAAAATAAAAGAAATTACCAAAATAACCCTATAAGTACTTTTATCTCTAGAAAAATATAGAAAAATCCTAAAAATAGATATAATATATCAAAATTTTCACAAAAATGATATCCACCTAAGCAAAATATAACATTCCTTATTTGAGATAAATTAAATACAACTAAAATATAAATCCATTAAATCCTCCCATGGAATATAAAAATATAAGGATAAAACCTAAAAATAAACAAAAATCACTTTTATGTATAAACATAAAGCTATTATTTTATAAAAATGCTAAATTTGAGGTTCCTAGTTATTTGAGGATTTATAAAAATAAATGTCATATTTGGCTATATCAAATCCTTTCCTTACTGGAAAATAAAAAAGAATATATTTTCTTGATCTTTATAAATTAAGATAAATTCCTTTTAGCTTAAATTAAGCCATTTAGAATTTTTGGTTTCAATAAAAACTATTATTTTCTTTAGAGATTAGATAAAGATGTTTTCACATCTTAAAATCATTTCTTACCTCTAATTTAGGTAAGACATCCAAGTGATGACAAAAATATATATACTAAAATTAGAACTATAATTATGGTTCATAATAAAACTTAAATGTGCATTTCTAACCAAATAATATTCCTTTGGAGTCTTATACCAGATATAAGATTTTGTCTTCGATCATACCTAGGAAAAACCTTATAATAAATAGCGATGTAAAATACTATGTCTTATTTTTAGTTATGTTTTATAGTTAACTTTGGTCTATCACTCAACCAAATAAAAACTCATCAAATTAAATTCATTAGAGCGACACCAATGCCTGGTGGTTGCATCCTGCGAACATTGTAAATTACTTAACCTATTATGATATGTACATGGATGGCAATGGGCAAGGTATGGGCAGGGTAAAGCAATACCATACCCATACCTGTGTAGTCAATGGGTAGAAAACTTTATCCATACCCGTACCCGCGGGTATAAAATGTTACCAATGCCCATACCTAATGGGTACCCGTAACCGTTGGATACCCAGTGGGTTGATCCATTATTACACAAGTTAATAACAATTAACATTCATTAATAGCATATTCGACAAAAAAATAACTAGATCTATTTAATAATAGGTAAATGAGTACATGAAAATTATCAACATTTAGAAATCACAATCTCATACTTATTCCTAGGTTGCTCGGTTGCATACGTTGAAACTCTATAGTTAAGATTTACATGTCAGTTTAAACAGGTAGGGTATAGGTATACCCATGGATACAATCCTATACATGTTCCCGTACCCCGTGACTTAACAGCTAGGGTATAGGTGTTACCCATGGATATAAAAGTATGCCCATACCCTACCCATATGGGTACCGTGGGTAAAATTGCCATCCTTAGATAAGTATTTTTCCTTAAAAGTTATTCGTTTTTCCACTTCAAACAAACACACTATGTTATTTCTTTTAAGTCTTAACAACTTAAAACATGGACTTTCATAATAGTTACATAGTACCAATTAATGTTAATATTGTATTACTATTGTGCTTTACCTCTTATATCTTGTATATTAGTCTTAAGTTCTTTGTAGACAAATTTGCTTGTGAAGTAAACTTAAAGATAGACCAAATCTTAAATAAATCACCTAAGCTCAACTCACTTACAATGATGGGAATTACTTTTGGGGTTTTATAAAATGCATAGAATTCTTATGCATAATAGCATCTTGCTTCTTTAAACATTAGTTCTTACCGAACCAATGATGGTGTTTTCAGATATTGGAGTTTATATTATCTGAAAGACCGTGATTGCATAACCTTGTAATCACAAAGGCAAGTTCACACTTTATCATGTCCTTTGGTTATTTCCTATCAAGTATTTGCAATCTATTATTATTAACACCTGCATTTCAAAAAGGATGGCAGAAAACACTATTTTCATAATTAACTTGAACTATTGGTTACTGATCCGGAGTGGTCAGATAATCTACTATGACTAGTAATGGAACCATCATTGTACTGTAATGTATCATATAGGATTTAATAACCCATGTCGTTAGTGATTCATGCGTCGTTTATTTCGCGTTAACCATGAGATCTGGAGTGGGACAGAGAAGTCAGGTAGATCTTCTTCCTTTCATGTGTCAACGGACAACCTTTTCATGACGCTGGGAATCCAGTGAGGATCCAGCACAAGGAAGGGCATGTTGGGAATATGACCTATAGGCAATCTTGTATGATGTAATTCCTAATGTATTCATAAAGTTATTAAGTTGTCCTTGTATGAACATCTGATGTATATCATTCAATATGTGATTCAGTTGTGGAACTATACATTCATGTTATTCATACTAAACATCCTTGGTCATTGAGGTTGTGTTGTACACACAACTTAGATTAATGTGAAAGTCGGCTGATGACTCGGTTCCACTTTTCATGGTCATGGTGATGCCATTCCGATTTACACTAATTCGGCTAAAGATTCTAGCGAGTCAGATTGACCCATATTGAGATACAGTGAACAAGTTGTCATTTGTAAGTCTCAATCAATGTAATCCTTAGACCTAAGGTTATTGCACAATATGAGTTGTGGATCACCGACTTAGATTCTATCAAACGTTGTTCCGTCATAGGGCAGTTATAAAGGCAAAGTTTTGGTCGACTGATAATCAACCTGCATGATGTGGATAACCAATATGGGATTTCCCCCTCCAACTAGAGATATATTCTTTGAGCCCTCTTAGATGACATGATTTTGAAAGCATGGCTATGCACGACTCGATTAAGTGTTAACTGAGGCGATCGGCTAAGAGTTAGTCGGATGAATCACATATCACGGATCGAGAAGAGAGTTAGACTATTTAAGGGATTACGATTATTCGCCTATAGTTTGACAAGGTATATCATGAGGCAAAAGGGACCCGGAAGTAAGTCGCATTGAAAGGCATGTCGTCATGACTCTTTGGTACTTGGGAGTTGGCACATTGTTCTAGGAGCCACTATCGATTGATCGATTGTGAGTCAGACTCCAATCGTGTCCAAGTTGCCATGAGCCTGCGAGGTCACATACTTAAGAGCGGGAGCAAGTTCGGATTGGATCTGAACTGGAAATCTGTTTGGGTTGGATCCAAACTAAATAAGGACTGAGTTAGTGACTCCAACTCACAGTGACTAATATGTGCTTTAGTGAATGGGCCACAAGTTAGTGGGGTCCACTTTCACTCCCTAAATATACTAGGGCACAGATACCCAAGAGGTGTTAATGGTTAGGTCATTCCATGTGTTGGAAACCCTAGATCCACTCCAGTCCTGCCACCGTACTAGACCTAGCAGTCCACCGTCGGCGCTCCTCCTCGTACATGTGGACACCAGCTGAGGTGATGCACGATCAGCGCTTGGACGATCGTTGATTGGATCAAGATCATGAGGACTGCATTGCATTTAACTAACACGCTTCATCAGTAATCCGCAATTGCACGTTTAGTGGTAATACTCATGGCCTTCTACCTCAGCTAGATCTTGGGAACACCACGTAGGGAAAACATTTTGTTTATATTTGTGTGGCCCAATAGTGATATCAGAGCGACAGCTTCTAGTTTTAGGTTCGAGATCACGCATATGTGATATACAATTAGCATTAGATTGGATCTATTTGCTATTCTAGTGGTCGATCTATAAGATAGATTGGTTTTGTATGAGGTTTATTGGATCAATTGTACTCGGGGAAATGGATGATATGGTTTCTGTGATCATACCATTGAGGTCGTGGAATGACATACCCCCACCGATCGGTTTCCGCCATCGGGGTAGACTGTGACACGTAAATCCAGATGCGGTGATCGAAGATCAAAGTAGTTTGATCGAATTGGAGTACGAATCGGATTTGGGTAAAACTGTTTTATTTGATGAAGAATTCCATGTTCGGGACCGCTGTATTCGCCTATCGTAGTGCCTTAGATGTCGTTGCGAGTTTCACAACACCAATAGATATCATATCTATGAATAACTTGTTTTTTGTAGGAAATTGTGAATGGTATGGCTTATATGTATGTGATGTGTGTAATCCATACGTGATCTACGAATCACAGTTTTGTCAGCCGGCTAGAGCCTAGGTGTTGTCATTTTATTATATAACGACTTGTGTGTCAGATTCTCTATATAATTTTTTATTTATTAAGCTAGTATATCTTTTGGAGAACCCGGATGGCATGCAAGTCGATGTACAAGTCGGCGACATGGAGTAAGATGGCACATGACAAGAGTTGGCACGAGTCGGATTATAGGCTTTGTGGAGATGGAGATCGCCATGAAGAGAGCCATACCATTTCATATTATAATTGCTTTATTTTGTGTTATTGATATGTCTCGGATTTTATCTCCATTAGATAGTCGGTAGAATTTAATCCCTCAAAGAATATCTAGTCAGTTTTCTCGCCAGTGTTTGCACCATCACAAGTCGGAAATTTTTGGTAGTGGGCTCATAAAATTGAGGTTCTACCAATTCTTTCCGACTAGGTGGGTTCGAGTCAGACTCTTACAGTGGAAGCACTCGTTAAGCTAGACGGATCTATCACAACGATTGTTGGACTTAGGGAAAATTTGGACAGGAGCCAGGGCATGTGATGCCACTCGACCAATAGGAATCGCATCATATGCGCTTGGCAAGGAGTTTCCTACATAGATCACTTGAAGGCTAGCGGTGATGCTAAATCTCACTAGTCATCTTGCTTATTTAGGATCCTGAATCACTTAGTAACCATGAGAGGGGTGTTGGTTCTAGTGGGAGCATAAGTATTAAAATGTTTAATATGCTTGCTCTTTTATGAATACATGTCTTAAGTGTTTTGTATATTTTATGTTGTAGATCATGGAACCAAGTAGTAGTAACCCTCAGATATCCGGTTTTGCATTGCGAACCATTCTTGAGAAAGATAAGATAAATGACACTAATTTTACCAACTAGTATCAAAATGTGAGAATTGTTCTCAAACAAGAAAAGAAGGACCATGTCCTAGACAACCCACTTCTAGATGAGCCGAATGAGAATGCGACTATTGCTGCCACAAATGCCTACCGTTGGATTCTTGATGAGTCCACTAAAATTAGCTGCCTTATGCTTGCTCACAAGGAACCGGAGTTATAGCACAGTTCGAGAATGTTGAGGCCTATGATATAATTGAAAGCCTCAAAAGTATGTTCTAGGCTTAGGAAAATACCGAGAGGTATCAAGTCACTCATGCTTTGCTGAGTTGCAAGCTTAAGGATGGTGATCCATTGAGTCCGTATGTGATTAAGATGGTTGGTTACGTGCAGTCTCTAGAAAGGCTTGGCTACCCCATTAGCAAAGAGTTCTCTAAGGATATAATTCTAAACTCTCTTCCTAGTGCGTATGGTTAGTTCATATCAAACTACCACATGCATGGTATGAATAATAAGCTCACTAAATTACATGGGATGCTCAAGAAAGGCGTTAGTCAAGTATTGAAGGTGCAGAATAAGGCTAAGTTCAAGAAGAGTTAATGGACTAAGAAGAAGAAGACTAAGTTAGGAGGTAACGCTTAGGACCCGTTCCCAAGCGCTTCCTCGGGGACTAAGTCACTCAGCCAGATCCACTTACTTCTACTACAAGGCGGATGGCCACTATAAGAGTAATTGCAGCAAGTATTTGGCTGATAAATCCAAGGGCGAAGGTGTGACTTCCGGCTTAGGTGCGATTGTTTGCAATGTTATAGACATTTATCTTGCTGATGCACCTAATAGTTCTTGGGTATATGATACCGGATCAGTTATTCACATCTATAACTCATTGTAGGGACTGGTAAGAAATAGGAGCATGGAAAGAGGCGAGGTTGACTTTCGAGTCGGAAACAAGGCGAGAGTCGCTATGTTGGAAGTTGGCTCAATGCAACTTCATTTACCTTTTGGATTCATAATAGAGCTAAATAATTGTTATTATGTTCCAGTGCATAGTCAAAACATTATTTCTGCCTCATGTTTGATAAGACAAGGCTATGAGTCGAATATTAAGAATAATGGTTGTTCTTTATATATGAATGATATGTTTCACGGCTTTGCACCCGTCTAGGACGGATTATTTATTTTGAATCTTGATGGTGAGTCGATCTGCAACATAAATGTTAAAGGGTTGAAACCAAATGATCTGAATATGACTTAATTTTGGCATTGTTGGATTGGTCATATAAGTTGGAAATCGCATGAACAAGCTCCATGATGATGGACTCCTAACTTCGTTCGACTTAGAGTCATTCAAGACATGTGAATCTTGCCTACTCGGAAAAATGATCAGGACACCTTTTGCAAAGAGTTCTGAAAGGGCGTCCGACTTGTTGGGACTTGTACATAGCGATGTATGTGGACAAATGAGCACAGCAACCAGGGGTGGTTATGAGTACTTCATTACCTTCACTGATGATTTGAGTAGGTATGGATATATCTACTTGATGAAACATAAGTCAAAAACTTTTGAAAAGTTCAAAGAATTCCAGAATGAAGTACAGAATCAACTCGACAAGAAAATAAAGTTTCTTCGGTCAGACCAAGGGGGCGAGTACATGATCCATGAGTTTGATGATCATATGAAAAGTTGCGGAATAGTTCCTCAACTTACTCTACTAGGAACGCCGCAGAGGAACGGTGTCTCATAATGGCAGAATCAGACCTTGTTGGACATGGTACGATCAATGATGAGTCGGACATATCTACCTTTGTAATTTTGGGGTTATTGTCTAGAAACTACAGCATTCACACTAAACAGAGTGCCATAAAAATTGGTAGATAAGACACCGCATGAGATGTGGACAGGAAAAAGGCCAAGTTTGTATTTTCTTAAGATTTGGGGTTGTGAAGCATTTGTCAAGTGACTTTAGTCGAAGAAGCTTACGGCCAAGTCAGAAAAGTGTATTTTCATGGGGTATTCAAGGGAAACCTTGGGTTTCTACTCCTACAACCGAGAAGAGAGGAAAGTGTTTGTCGCTTGGAACGGTGTCTTACTTGAGAAAGAGTTTCTCAATTGGGGAGTCAGTGGGAGCATGGTGCAACTAGAAGAAAATCGAGAGGAACCGGCTAGTAGCGAGTCGGTAAAAGCCTTAGAGGTTGAGCCAGTCGTGGTAGCATAGCCGACAACTGCACCCGAACCGCGAAAATCTGCCAGATTGCAAAGTGTTCATGATGTATTACTGTTAGACACTGATGAGCCAACAACTTATTTAGAAGCGATGATAGGATCTAATTTTGAGTCATGGCTTGGAGACATGAGATTCGAGTTAAAGTACAAGTATGAAAATCAAGTTTGGAACTTGGTTGATCTGCCACAAGGTGCAAGACCCGTCGAGTGCAAATGGGTCTTTAGGAAGAAAACTGATATGGATGGAAATTTTTCTGTCTATGAAGCACTGCTTGTCGCGAAGGGGTTTCGACAGGTTCAAGAAAATATGATGAGACTTTCTCACTCGTAGCGATGCTTAAATCAGTTCATATCATGTTAGCTATAACAACTTATTTCGACTATGAGATATGGCAGATGGATGTCAGAACGGCTTTCCTTAATGGAAATTTAACTGAGGACGTGTATATGATGCAACCCAAGGATTTTGACGATCCGGCTAATGCTGACAATGTATGCAAACTTCAGAAATCCATTTATGGATTGAAGCAAGCATCTCGGAGTTGGAATATTCGCTTTGATGAGGTAGTCAAACGTTTGGCTTCATCAAGAGTGATCATGATTCTTGTTGACACAAGAAGTTTAGTGGTAGCAAAGTAAACTTTCTGATCTTATATATGGATAACATATTATTGACTGGAACTGATGTCCAGATGCTGCAAGAAACCAAGGAATCATTGGAAAGGAGTTTCTTAATGAAAGACTTGGGTGAGGAAACATATGTTCTAGGAATTCGGATCTATAGAGATAGATCAAGGCGGCTCATTCGATTGAGTCAGAGTACATATTTGGACAAAGTGTTGAAAATTTTCAACATGGAATCGTCTAAGAAGGGGTTCTTACCGATGTCCCATGGTGTAGAACTTAGCAATACTTAGTGTCCTTCAATGAATGATAAGAGAAGTAGGATGAGTGCGATTCAGTATGCTTTGGCATTCGGATCCATCATGTATGCCATGATTTGTACTAGGTCGGATGTTTTCTATGCTCTAAGTGTTGTGAGTAGGTACCAGGCTAAACCTGGAGAAATTCACTGGGCAATGGCTAAGAATATCCTTAAGTACTTGAGAAGGACAAAGGATATGTTCCTAGTTTATGGAGGTGAGGATGAACTTAGTGTAAAGGGTTACACATATGAGATTTATCTTACTAACTCAAATGATTCTCGTTCGTAATCCGGATACGTGTTTGTAATAAACAAAGGGGCTATGAGCTGAAAGAGTTCCAAGAAAGAGACAGTGTCTGCATCTACAACAGAGGCTAAGTATATTGCCGCCTCGGAGGCAGCAAAGGAAGCCGTTTGGATGATGAACTTCCTCATGGATCTTGGTTGGGTTCAGGGCTCGTCCAATCCGTTATACGTGTATTATGACAACAATAGTGCTATTGAACAAGCCAGGAAACCTACAAAACACTGAAAGAACAAACATATACTCATGCGGTACCACCTGATTCACCAGTTTGTGGATCAAGGTGATATCAAGTTATCCAAGGTACACATGGATGCAAATATTGTAGATCCAATGACAAAACCACTACCATACTCAAAGCATCAGGCTCACCTGAGAGCTATGGGCATTAGATGCCTAGACATGTGATGTCGGAAGATTGACTCTAGTGCAAGTGGGAGACTGTTGGGAATATGCCCTATAGGAAATCTTATATGATGTAACTCCCAATGTATTCATAAAGTTATTAAGTTGTCCTTGTAGGAACATCTGATGTATATCATTGAATATGTGATTCAGTTGTGGAACTATTCATTCATGTTATTCATACTAAACATCCTTGGTCATTGGGTTGTGTTGGACACACAACTTAGACTAATGTGAAAGTCGGCTAATGACTCGGTTCCACATGTCATGGGCATAGTGATGCCATTCCAACTTACACGGATTCGGCTAAAGATTTTAGCAAGTCGAATTGACCCATATTGAGATACAATGAACAAGTCGTCATTTGTATGTCTCAATAAATGTAATCCTTAGACCTGAGGTTATTGCACAATCCGAGTTGTGGATCACCGAATTAGGTTCTATCAAACGTTGTTTCGTCACAAGGCATTTATAAAGGTAGAGTTCGGGTCGACCGAGAATCAAGCTGCGTGATGTGGATAACCAAGATGGGATTTTGCCCCTCCAAGTTGAGAGATATTCTCTGGGACCTCTCGGATGATATGATTCAAAAAGCATGGCCATGCACGACTTGGTTAAGTGTTAACCGAGATGATCAACTAAGAGTTAGTCAGATGAATCATATATCACGGATCGAGAAGAGAATCAGACTATTTAAGGGATGACAATTATTCGCCTATAGTTTGACAAGGCATATCGTGAGGCAAAAGGGTCTTGGATGTAAGTCACATTGAAAGGAATGTTGTCATGACTCTTTGGTACTTTGGAGTCGGCACTTTCTTCTAGGAGCCACTACCAATTAATCGATTGCGAGTTAGACTCCAATCATGTCCAAATTGCCATGAGCCTGCAGGGTCACATACTTAAGAGCGGGAGCAAGTTCGGATTGGATATGAACAGGAAATCTGTTTGGGTTGGACCCAAACCGAATATGGACCATGTCAATGAGTCGAACTCACAATGAATAATATGGGATTTAGTGAATGGGCCACAAGTGAGTGGATCCCACTTTCACTCCCTATATATACTGGAGCACAGATACCCAAGAGGGGTTAACGGTTAGGTCATTCCGTGTGTTCAAAAAACCTTGCTCTACTCTAGTCCTACCACCGTACTAGACCTAGCAGTCCACCGCTGGCGCTCCTACTTGTACCTATTGACACCAGCAGAGGTGCTACACGATCAGCGCTTGGACGATCGTTGATTGGATCGAGGTCATGAGGACTGCATTTCATTCAACTGACGCGCTTCATTAGTAATTCGCAACTATGTGTCTAGTGGTAATACTTGTATCCTTCTACCTTAGCTAGATCTTGGGAACAACGCATAGAGAAAAAGTTTTGTTTATCTCTGTATGGCCCAACAGGGTACCCTTAGGACCCCGCAATATTGGTGTCTATATAATCTATGAGGGGCTATCGGAGGTAGATATACCACTTTGGTGGGGTTGCCAGGGACATGATCTGCTTACGGAGTCTTCAAGGGAACTATCAAAGTTATTTCTTCCTATATGGGGGTTTAATAGAGGTAATTCTACTTGGGGAGTCGTGTTGGCATGTGGGGTCGCGAATAAGGGAAGTGATCGTCTTGGACTCTTATACTGGGCCCCACACCAAATGAAGTGTGGACAGGAAAGATTCGCCCAGTTGTGCAGAATGGATAAGAATCTCTCATGGGGAAAGCAACGCACCTTTGCACAGTGTAAAAAGTGTGACATGTTACTCCTTGTTCCAGGAAGGAGCTGCAAACGCCACATGAAAGGAACTCCATGAAGTTCTAATCAACCTATAAAGACTGACGGACATAGTTTTTGAGTATAAAAGCAATCTTTGATGAAATGTTTTTGAAAACCTGCATAACCTACGTCCTTTAACCTATGGTTGTAGATAGTGCATCAAACACTCCTTTTAGTGAATTTGCTGAGTACGCTCATACTCAACGGTAACTTCTTAACCTTTGCAAGATTCTAAAGCCGATGGAGACGTCTTCAACACCAACTTATGCTCAAGGAATCGACACCGAAAGCTCAAGTTCTTTAATGAAGTCAATGGAGTCAAGATATACCTTAACTAAAGTGAAGGCAAAGTTTCTAATTAGATAGAATTTTAATCTCTAGTCATATAACCTACTTCTGTAGAGTATTGCTTTAGCAACAATCACAAGACATAGATATATATTAATAGTAGTATTATTTCTATATTAGGCTTTCAGTTGCTATTTCTGGTTTCTTCTGTGTAATGTTTTCCTCACTGTTTCGAGAAATGTTTTCTGGATATTTTGTAAAGAGTCGAGTTGTAATCTATAGTTATGTCTTGGACCCACGATGTTTTTGTTGTACCACTCTAAGGGGTGTAATACTAGTGGAATAGTGTTTCATCCATGTTATGTCAACGGTTATAGTATACTACATCATGTAGTGGTATATGCTGGGTCACTACATAGAGTCTTCAGGACAAAGTCAGACACTCTGTCTTCCCAGTAGACATACACGCCAGAAGAATTGGTAGCTTCTATGTTGTAGTCACGCCTGTATTGGCATGAAATTCGAAGGACGTTCATGATGTTTGTTTGACGCCAAGGAAATTAACATGGAATATCAAAAACGCCTTTCCTACTAGCATTATAGTAGATGTCTATATTCCAGCTACATTGGCTAATGATGATTAGCGCTTGTAAGATAGGGGAAACCACACGTAGTGGTGCCTTGTGTTGCTCATATATAGGAGAATTACAATGGGAGTCATAGTCTCATACAACACAGACACATACAAAAGGAATACACAATATGACCGTATATCTATACAAACACGGTACGGTCACATATTCTAACACCATCGCTCAGTCGAAAATGGGCGTTCGACGAATATTAAGACTATCTCGAAAATCTAGGAAGAGAGGTGAGAGTAATCCTTTGGTGAAGATGTCTGTGAACTAAGATGAACTAGGAACGTGTAAAACCCTAACCTCGCTAGTTGTCACGCGATCTCTGATGAAGTGTAGATCAATCTCCACATGTTTGGTGCGCGGATGATTCAGTAGATTCTGTGTCATGTAAACTGAACTCACATTGTCACACAAGACGACTGAAGCATGAGGCATCGGTTGATGAAGCTCCTGAAGTAGTTGTCATAGCCAACACAGTTCGGCCACCACATTTGCTACTACCTGATACTCAGCCTCCGCACTCGAGCATGAAATAGTGTGTTGTCGCTTGGCCGACCAAGACACCAGATTTGTGCCGAGCAACACACAATAGCCAGAAGTATACTGTCGAGTGTCTGGACAACCTTCCCAGTCAGCGTCAGAGTAGGCCATCAATTTGTTCGAGGTGCGTGGATACAAAGTGAGACCACAGTCGGTGGTGCCGCAGATGTAGCGTAGAACACTCTTCACAAGGAGCAAGTGATTAGCCCGTGGATCATGCATATGAAGACATATCTTATGCGCTACATAGGAGATATTACGCTGAGTAAAAGTGAGGTACTGGATACCTCCTGCAATACTGCGATACTCTGTAGGATCAACTACGGGATCACTAGAATGAGCTTCAAGCTTAGAAGCTGTATCAACTGGTGTGGAGATAGACTTCCACTATAACATACCGGTGCGGTCAAGGAGCTCCAAAGCATACTTCTCCTGCGAGAGAAAGAGATAGTCCTTGCCGCGCTTGACGGAGATGCCCAAAAAGTAATGTAAATCACCCATGTCCATCATGGTCAACTCAGAACAAAGTGAAGCAATCAAACTGTGCAGTAGTATCGAGGAAGATGCAGTCAAAATTATGTCATCCATAGAGAGCATGAGATAATCCATATCGGAGCCACTATGATAGACAAACAATAAGTTGTCGGTCTTGGCAGTTAGAAACCCAAGAGATGCAATATAGGAGGAAAACCGTTGAAACCATGCCCATGGAGCCTTCTTCAACCCGTACAAGGATTTGTTCAGGAGGCACACCTTCTCAGGAGAATTAGGATCAATGACACCTGAGGGTTGTCGAGTATAAACAGTCTCATCAAGTTTGCTGTTGAGGAAAACATTCTTGGCATCCAGCTGATGAATAGGCCAATCACTGGAAAGAGCAAGTGACATAACTGTCTGTATCGTGGCGGGTTTAACAATCGTCCTGAAAGTTTCATCAAAATCAATACCTTCACGTTGCGTGAATCCTCGCAAGACCCATCGTACCTTGTACCTATCAAGAGAACCATCAGACTTTAACTTGTGGCGAAAGATCCACTTGCCTGTGACAATATTTGCATTGCGAGGTGGATCAACTAGGTCCCAAGTGTTTTTGGAGAGAAGAGCAATGTACTCATCAACCATCACTGCATAACAATTAGGATCCTTGAGCACTCCATGGTACGTCTTCGGGAGAGTAGATAACCCCTCAACATGAAGATCGAAGATGGTCTTCGGCTGCAACTTGCATGTCTTCGCACGCATAAGCAAGCCGTGTGATGGTGGCGGGTGTGGAGGGCACGGTCAACGGACCAGAGGCGGTGGTGGAGTCGGTGCAGCAGCTGCACGTGGCGAGGAATCATCCTCAGTAGACGTGGCGGACGAGGGGGCAGTTGTAGGGGTTCGTAGAATGGAAAACAAAAAAAATCTACCGCATGAACACAAACAAGCCAAGATCTATCTACTAGATTGTAGCACTTAGAGTACTCACCCTCGAAGATTCCAAAGCGGTTAACGAGAGCGGATTCTCATGGGTGATGTAGTCGTACACTTTCTGATCTCAAGATCGCGTCCTTCCGGCGCTGCGTTCTGGCAGCGCTTCTACAGTCGGTCACACGTTCGGTACTCGATGAAGACCTTCCCTTGTTCCAGCAGGCAGCGGAGGTTGTAGTTCTCTCCTCGCGATTCCGGCAGCACGACGACATGGTGTCGGAAGTAGAGGAAAGATCCTGCAGGGCTTCGCCTAAGCCGGAGCAAGTTATGGTGGAGAATTAGGGTTTCCAGCGACGTAGGGTTTAGAGGTCGGAGAGGAGGAGGTGGAGTCGGCGACGGCAACGAACCGGCGGCAGTGCGGTGGCTGGCGGCGATGACGGTGTGGGGAGGGGCTGGTGTTGTGTCTCTTGGGGCACCCCTCCCCTCTATTTATGAGAGGGAGGGCAGCTTGGGAGAGGGGAGTTTGAATCCTTCCCCAACTCCCTCTCCTAGTTGGATTGTGGTGGAGGGAAAGAAGGATTCTTTCGTTCCTCCACCAGGATACATTGTCCCAGTTTGACTTTTCAAACTTGCCTTTTGACTTCCAATTTGGAGCTTAATTTCTTTCTTACAAATGCCCAACCAAGTGACCTAGGACATGATGCAATCATTCCACTTATTCATGACACATTCATGTACCCTTCCCCTTCCGGTCCGGTGAACCTTCTAAACCCTTCTAGATTATTCCGGTGAGAACACCGGAATCATTCCCGAACTTCGGAATCGGACTTTCCTTATATGAATCTTATTCTCCGGACCACTCTGGATCTCCTCGTGATATCCCGGATCCTATCCGATACTCCGAACAACATTCGGTATCCCTACTTACATTCCATATCTACTAAACAACATTGAATCCTTAAGTGTGTCTCCCTACGGTTCGTGAATTTGCAGACATGACCGAGAATCTTCTCCGATCAATAACCAATAGAGGAATCTAGAAATTCATATGGCTTCCACATATTTCTACTATTACTTTGCGATCGAATAAACCACTTACATACGATACCAATTTCCCTTTGTCTCGCGATAGTTTACTTATCCGAGGTCTGATCATCGGTATCTCTGCATACCTAGTTCAACCTCGTTACAGATAAGTAATCTTTTCTTGTTCCCGTGATATGTGATCCCTTGTGAGCCAGTCACATGCTTGTAAGCTAATTGTATGACATTCCACCGATAGGGTATATCTATCCGTCATATGGATGGTCAAATCCCACTCTTGATCCATGTGCCTCAACATACACTTTATGAACACTCAATGCCACCTTTATAGCCACCCAGTTACGGTGTGGTGTTTGATGTCATCAAAGAATTCTCCAGTGATGGTGATTAGCATGATCTCATGGTCAAAGGAATTAGGTTACTATGTATCAGAAAGCTTATAGCAAACGAACTATTGAAATGGCTTGATCTTTATGCTACGTTTATCTATAGGAGTATGTCCATCACACCATTCTCCTAATGATATAATCTTGTTGTTAATAACATCTAAATGTTCATGATCGGGAAACCATGATCATCTATCAACCAACAAGCTAGTATTATAAAGAGGCTTTACCAGGGACTCTAATTTAGTTTACAAATCACACAAGTATTAATGTTTCCGATTAATACTATTATAGCATGAATGTAAACATTTATTATAAACACAAAGATATAATAATAACTACTTTTATTATTGCCTCTAGGGCATATCTCCAACAATAGTCATAGGTGATGAGGGCGTCGCGGCGGGAGAGGCTGCTTAACTCGCGGCTGAGCGGACGTGCGCGACAGGGGAGGCAGCCGCAACAGGCTGCCGAGCGCTTCCGGCAGGCTGCTGAGCGCCCCTAGTAGGTTGCCGCATGCCCGCGATAGAGCTTCCCGTGGCTGGCATGGTTAACGACGTCGACAACATCGGCTGCTCAACCTACAAAAAATCAAAAGTGTGCAGCGAAGGAGTAGGAGACGTCGTGGACGCGGTGGTGGAAAAGGGAAAGATAGACTCGTCGAATACAACATGGCGAGAGATTATGATCTTTTGGTTGGAACGATCAAGACACCGATAGCTGTGATGTTGGGATGGATACCCTAAAAACACGCAGGACACGGAGCGAGGCGCAAGCTTGTGCGGTGCAACGACAGTGGTGTTGGGGTAGCAAATATATCCGAAGACCCTAAGACTAGCATATGCACGGCCGACGCCATTAAGAGCTTGAAAAGGCACACGTTCCGAGATTGCCTTGGAAGGCAGCATATTATGCAATAATAAGGCTGTATGAAGAGCCTTGACCCAAAAGCATTGTGGCATACTTTCTTGAATTAGAAGCGTGCGAGTAATGTCATTGAGGGTGCAATAATACTCTCGGCTTTACCGTTCTGTTGCAAGGTATATGGACATGAAAAACAGAGTGATATTCCATGGCGTTGGGCAAAAGAGTGGAGGAGGAAATTATCGAACTCACGACCATTGTCACACTGAATAGCTTGCAAGTTTGCACATAAATGAATATGGGCTAATATGTGAAGGGACAATAAGTGCGAGAAAACTTCTGTCTTAGCACGTAGAGGATAAACCCATGCATACTGAGTGAAATCATCGAGGCAAACGAGATAATACTTAAATCTAAAAAATACTCTCAACTGGTGATGTCCACAAATCATAGTGAATAATTTGAAATGGATAATATGTTACATGATTGGTAGAAGAAAAAGAAAGATGAACATGACGACCTAATTGAAAAGCATGACACAAATTAGATTTGTTCTTATCCCTAGGAATAACCGAAGAGCGAGCGAAAGACTCCATGAAGGGTCGTCCAGGTTGTCCAAACTGCCGGTGCCATAGAGCGGGATCGACAACGAGGAAGGCATGTGGTAAACTGGTTGAGGAGGTGCGGCCAGGATAGAGAGATCTGAGGCTATTGCATCTGAGAATCTCGTTCCTAGTTTGAAGATCCTTCATAGAAAAACCAAGAGGGTCAAATTCGACGGAAACACGGTTATCAATGGTGAACTGATGAACCGACAAAGATTTTTAACTATGTTAGGAGCAACTAAAACATTACGAAGATGAAGGGGACACTCGGAGGTGGAAATAGGAAAATGTGCATGTCCGGTAGCGGTGATCGGAAGAGTGGAGCCATTACCGACAACAACAATACGGAGAGACAAGGTAGGAGGAGACACGGAGGTGAGCATACTAGGGTTGGCCGCGAAGTGGGAGGAGGCGCTAGTGTCTATTACCCAATCAGTGGGTGCTTGTAAGCCTATCGTCTGGAACTGGTGCATGAGCGTGGACTGACCCCACGAGGCGGTTGACGGAGCCGGTGATGATGGTGCCGGTGACGAGGGAGCGGCCCCATAGCTGTAAGCAGGGGGCCGGGGAGCATAGATGTATTCATAGGAGCAGTGCGGCATGCTATTGCCCCCTGCGCGTAGAAGGCGTGTGGAGAGGGCACATGACGTCGCACGTAGTTGTGTGCCCGATCATAGGGCCACATATGGATCATGACGTTCCATGGGAGTTGCGGCGTGGGCCAGGTTAGCGAAGCGACGGCCGGTGGTGCAGCAGGGGCCTGGTGCTGGATGATAGCGCCCTCCTTGGTGGCCTCAGTCGCAGCCTTCTTCTTCTTGCGACTGTTGTCGTTGCCTTTTCCAGGGTTGGCGCCGTCAACAACGAGAGCCGAGCCGGAGTTGCAGGATCGACGATTTTTGCGCTTCATATCTTGGAGCATGAGGAGAGAACGACACTTCTCGAAGGTGTTCTCGAGCATGAGGGAGATCAATTCAGCGACGTGCTCATACTGCTTGGAGAGGCTGTTATGGCAGTGGATCACCAGCTTGGCATCTTCTTCCAGTGCTCCGAGATCTGCTAGACCATCGGCGAGGGCATTGATCTTCTTCAGGTACTCAGTCATGGAAAGTTCGCCCATCTTGATCTTGCCGTGCTCGGTGGAGAGGTGGAGCTGGCGATTGATCTTGTGGTTGTTGAAGAGGCCATTGATGCTTGTCCACAGATCGACGACAAGTGGATCTTCACCTGGCGTCATGAAGGCGTCGAGGAGGCCGAGGGAGACGGATCCGTAGAGCCACGAGACCACCGCGACATCCAACAAGGACCACTTCGGAGTTGGATCAATCGGAGCAGGCGTGTCAACTGTTGGAGATATGCCCTAGAGGCAATAATAAAAGTAGTTATTATTATATCTTTGTGTTTATGATAAATGTTTACATTCATGCTATAATAGTATTAACAAGGAAACATTAATACTTGTGTGATTTGTAAACTTAATTTGAAGTCCCTAGTAAAGCCTCTATATAATACTAGCTTGTTGGTTAATAGATGATTGTGGTTTCCCTATCATGAACATTGAGATGTTATTAACAACAAGATCATATCGTTAGGAGAATGATATGATGGACATACTCCTATAGATAAGCGTAGCATAAAGATCAAGTCATTTTAATAGTTCAATTGCTATATGCTTTCTGATACATAGTAATCTAATTCCTTCGACCATGTGATCATGCATATCACCTTTACCGGATGGATGCTTTGATGACATCAAACACCACACTGTAACTGGGTGGCTATAAAGGTGGCATTGAGTGTTCGGAAAGTATTGGTTGAAACACATGGATCAAGAATGGGATTTGTCCATCCATATGACGGATAGATATACTCTGGGCCCTCTCGGTGAAATGTCATCCAATTAGCTTTCAAGCATGTGACTGGCTCACAAGGGATCACATATCACGGGAACGAGAAAAGAGTACTTATCGGTAACGAGGTTGAACTAGGTATGCAGAGATACCGACGATCATGACCTCGGATAAGTAAACTATCGTGAGACAAAGGGAAATTGATATCGTATGTAAGTGGTTCATTCGATCGCAAAGTAATCGTAGAAATATGTGGGAGCCATATGAATTTCCAGATTTCTCTATTGGTTATTGTTAGGAGAAGTGTCTCGATCATGTCTGCATAATTCACGAACCGTAGGGAGACACACTTAAGGATTCGACGTTGTTTGAGTAGTTATGGAATGATGAGAAAGAGACCGAATGTTGTTCGGAGTCTCGGATGGGATCCGGGATATCACGAGGAGATCCGGAGAATAAGATTCATATAAGGAAAGTCCCGTTTCGGAGTTGGGGAATGGTTCCGGTGTTTTCATCGGGAATGTTCTAGAATGTTCCGGAATGTCCGGCACTCCGGAGGGGAAGGGTACATGAATGTGTTGTATCAAGTTGGTATGATTGCATCATGTACTAAGTGTCATCGCTATTCCAAATAAAGGATTAATTCAAATCCTAGTTTGAAAAGTCAAATAGCTAAACTGAGAAGTCAAACGGCTAAATTTGGAAAGAGGAAAAGAGGAGGAAGGGGAAACCGAGTTGGGGAGGGAGTCCCTCCTCCCCAAGCCGAGTTGGGGAGGGACTCCTCTCCCTCCCCTTGGCCGGCCGGCCCCTCCACCTATATAAGGAGGGGCAGGGCTCCCTCCTAGAGACACACAAGTTCCCTGCCCCAAACCCTAGCTTGGCGCCACCACCTCCTGCAGCTGCTGCCGCCTCCTAGGGTTGCCCTAGCCGCTAACTTGGGCTGCCCCAAGCCCTAGCCGCCGGCTCTAGCACCTCCTCCTTGGTGTGTCTAAAACCTAGATCGCCGAGGAGCTCTCTCATACTCCACCATACTCGCTCCGGCTTAAGGCGAAGCCCTGCGAGATCTCCCCTCTACTTCCGGTACCACACCGTTGTGCTGCCGGAATCACAAGGAGATTGCTACAACCTCCGCTGCCTGCTGGAACAAGGGAGAGGAAGGTCTTCGTCGAGTACCGAACGTGTGACCGACTGCGGGAGCGCTGCCGGAACGCAGCGCCGGAAGGATCGTCTACGCGATCTTGAGATCGGGAAGAGTACGACTACATCACCCACGAGAATCCGCTCTCGTTAAACACTTTGGAATCTTCGAGGGTGAGTTATTCATCGACTCGTTGCTACAATCTAGTAGATAGATCTTGGCTTGTTTGTTTGTATGCGGTAGAATTTTTTTGTTTTCCATGCTACGAAACCCTATAGTGGTATCAGAGCCGTGTCTATATGTAGATCTGTTGCACGAGTAGAACACAATGGTCATTGTGGGCGTTGATGCTTTTATTGTCGATTTCTTCTTGTGTACTTTGCATCTTGCGGGATGTTGGGATGAAGCGGCCCGGGCTAACCTTACATGACATCGTTCATGAGACTTGCTCCACGCTTGACATGCAACTTGTATTGCATAAGTGGCTTTGCGGGTGCCTGTTTCTCCTAGCATAGTTAAGATCCAATTTACAACGAGTGATTAACAATACTAGTATCAATGTTGTGGTTCATGTTCGTAAGTTAGAACGACACTTATTGAAAGCCCCAAACCACGTAAAACATGCAAAGAAAGTAGAGGCGTCTAACTTTGTTTTGCAGGGGTGTGCTGTGATGTGATATGGCCATGATTGTGATTATATTTGATGTATGCAATGTTCCTTATTGTAAGTTGGCAACCGGCAGGAGCCATATGGTTGTCTTTAATTTATGTTAAGACCCGCGTGTCTATTCAAAGTAGTTGTAATAGTTGAAGCCGGTGGACGACAACCATGGAGAAGCGTCATTGACCTTGATGCAATGCCGGTGATGATGGAGATCATGTTCGTGCTAGAAGATGGAGATCGGAAGCACAAAGAAGAAAGGCCATATCATATCACATATTATGAATTGCATGTGATGTTAATCCTTTATGCATCTTGTATTGCTTAGTAGACAACGGTAGCATTATAAGATGATCCCTCATGCACATGAATTTCAAGTCATAATGTGTTCACCCTTAGTTAGCACCGTTGCTAAAGCTTGTTGTTTCGAAGCACCACGTGATGATCGGGTGTGTTAGATTCCGCAAGTGTATACAACGTGAGCAAGCCAGATTTGCTCATGCGGAAACTAAGGTTTGATCTTGACGAGCCTAGCATGTACAGACATGGTCTCGGAACACGGATCACCGAAAGGTAAAGCATGAATCATATAGTAGATATGATGAACATGTTGATTATTCGCCATTGAAACTATATCAACTCTCGTGATGATCGGTGTTGATGTGGTGGATTTGGTTCGTGTGATCACTAAAACAATGTGAGGGATATTGTTTTGAGTGGGAGTTCACCTAGATTAAATTTATTAATTTGAACTCAATTTGTCATAAACTTAGTCTAAACTATTGCAAATATGTTGTAGATCAATGGCAGCCCCTACCATCAATTTTAATGCGTTCCTAGAGAAAGAAAAGTTGAAAAACAATGGAAGCAACTTCGCGGATTGGTTCCGCAATTTGAGGATTGTCCTCACAGCTGGTAATTTGACCTATGTGCTGGATGCACCGCTGGGTGACCCACCTGCAGCTGATGCTTCCGATGAAGTAAAGAATGTTTACCTCACTCGGAAGACTCAGTACTCCACAGTTCAGTGTGCTATCTTATATGGTTTAGAATCGGAGCTTCAGAAAAGGTTTGAGAATTCAGACCCATATGATATTGTCGAGGATCTCAAATTGATCTTTGAGACTCATGCGGCAATTGAAAGCTATGAGGCTTCTGAAAAGTTCTTTAACTGCAAGATGGAAGAGGGCAGCTCCGTCAGCGAGCATGTGCTTAAGATGTCTGGGCACGCAAACAAACTTCAAAGCTTGGGTATTGTGATTCCTAATGCTTTGGGGATTTACTGTGTCCTCCAATCACTACCACCAAGTTACAAGAACTTTGTGATGAACTACAACATGCAAAACATGAACAAGACGTTGCTAGAACTCTTTGCCATGTTGAAGTCTGCAGAAGTGGAGATCAAGAAAGAGCACCAAGTGTTGTTGGTCAATAAGACCACCAAATTCAAGAAAGGCAAGTCTAAGCAGAAGGGACACTTCAAGAAGGGTGGTAAGAAAGTTACCACGCCGACGAAGAAGACCAAGGCTGGACCTAAGCCTGATACTGAGTGCTTTTACTGCAAGGGAGAAGGTCACTGGAAGCGGAATTGCCCAAAGTACTTGGCGGATTTGAAGAACGGCAACATCAAGAAGAAAGGTATATCTAATATACATGTTATTGATGTGTATCTCACTAGTACTCGTAGTAGTGCCTGGGTATTTGATACTGGTTCGGTTGCTCATATTTGTAACTCGAAACAGGTGCTGCAGAATAAACGGAAGCTAGCGAAGAACGAGGTGACGATGCGCGTTGGAAACGGATCAAAGGTTGATGTGATCGCGGTCGGCACGCTACCCCTTCATCTACCATCGGGATTAGTTTTATACTTAAATAATTGTTATTTGGTGCCTGCGTTAAGCATGAACATTATATCGGGATCTTGTTTATTGCGAGACGGTTACTTGTTTAAATCCGAGAATAATGGTTGTTCGATTTATATGAGTAATATGTTTTATGCACATGCACCTTTGATAGATGGTCTATTCTTATTGAATCTCTATAGTGGAAATACATATATTAATAACATTGAGGCTAAACGTTTGAAATCGAGCGATAACTCGACCTATATGTGGCACTGTCGTCTTGGTCACATTGGAGTGAAGCGTGTGAAGAAACTCCATTCCGATGGACTTCTTGAATCACTTGATTTCGAATCACTTGAAAGATGCGAAGCATGTCTAATGGGTAAAATGACTAAGACTCCATTTTCTGGTATGATGGAGCGAGCTAGGACTTATTGGAAATCATACATACCGATGTGTGTGGTCCAATGAGTGTAGCATCGCGCGGTGGTTATCGTTATGTTCTTACCTTCACGGATGACTTGAGTAGATATGTGTATATCTATTTCATGAAACATAAGTCCGAAACTTTCGAGAAGTTTAAGGAATTTCAAAGTGAGGTAGAGAATCAATGTAACAAGAAGATTAAATTTCTACGTTCTGATCGTGGAGGTGAATATCTAAGTTACGAGTTTGGCGAGCATTTAAAGAAATGAGGAATACTTTTGCAGTTGACACCGCCGGGAACACCACAGCGTAATGGTGTGTCCGAACGTCGTAATCGAACTCTCTTAGATATGGTTCGTTCTATGATGTCACTTACAGATTTACCGCTATCATTTTGGGGTTATGCATTAGAAACAGCCGCATTCACTTTAAATAGGGCACCGTCTAAATCCGTTGAAACGACACCGTATGAATTATGGTTTGGGAAGAAACCTAGATTGTCGTTCCTTAAAGTTTGGGGGTGCGAAGCCTATGTAAAGAAGTTACAGCCGGACAAGCTTGAACCCAAAGCGGAAAAATGCGTCTTCATAGGATACCCGAAGGAAACTATTGGGTATACCTTCTATCATAGATCCGAAGGCAAAATCTTCATTGCCAAGAATGGATCTTTTCTAGAGAAGGAATTTCTCTCGAAAGAAGTGACTGGAAGGAAAGTAGAACTCGACGAGGTTGTCGAACCTTCTCTCGAAATTGCTAGTAGCGCAGCACCGGAAGAAGTTCCTGTGGTGCCTGCACCAATAAGAGAGGAAGCTAATGATGATGATCATGAAACTTCGGTTGAAGTTGCTACAGAGCCTCGCAGGTCAACGAGAACTTGTACCACTCCAGATTGGTATGATTCCGTTATGAGTGTCATGTTGGTGGACAACACCGATGACCCTGAGACATACGAGGAAGCGATGATGTGCCCAGATTCCAATAAATGGCAAGAATCCATGAAATCCGAGATTGGATCCATGTACGAAAACCAAGTATGGACTTTGGTGGACTTACCGGATGGCCGGAAGGCTGTCGAGAACAAATGGATCTTCAAGAAGAAAACAGATGCTGATGGTAATGTTACTGTCTATAAAGCTCGACTTGTCGCAAAAGGGTTTCAACAAATTCAAGGAGTTGACTACGATGAGACTTTCTCACCAGTAGCGAAGCTAAAGTCTGTGAGGATTATGTTAGCAATCGCTGCATATTACGATTATGAGATATGGCAGATGGATGTCAAAACAGCATTCCTCAATGGAGACATTGATGAAGAGTTGTATATGATGCAACCCAAAGGTTTTGTCGATCCTAAAGATGCTAACAAGGTATGCAAACTTCAATGGTCCATCTATGGATTGAAGCAAGCATCCCGAAGTTGGAATCAGCGTTTTGATAAGGTGATCAAAAGTTTTGGTTTTATACAAACTTATGGAGAAGCTTGTATTTACAAGAAAGTGAGTGGGAGCTCTGTAGCATTCTTAATACTATATGTGGATGACATATTATTGATTGGGAATGATGTAGACCTTCTTAATAGTGTCAAGGAATATTTGAATAATAGTTTTTCAATGAAGGATCTTGGTGAAGCAGCTTACATATTATGCATAAAGATTTATAGAGATAGATCGAAACGCCAAATATCATTGTCACAGAGTACATATTTGGACAAAGTTCTAAAGAGGTTTGGAATGGAAGATAGCAAGAAAGGGTTCTTGCCCATGTTGCCCAATACGACCTTGAGTAAAACTCAAAGTCCGACATCGGCAGAAGATAGAGAAAGGATGAGTAAGACTCCCTATGCCTCAGCCATAGGATCTCTAATGTATGCCATGCTATGTACTAGACCCGACATTTCATATGCTGTTAGTTTAACTAGCAGATATCAAAGTGATCCAGGAGTGGATCATTGGACAACGGTCAAGAACATCCTTAAGTACTTGAGAAGAACTAAGGATATGGTTCTTTCTTATGGAGGTGATGAACAGCTCGTTGTTAATGGTTACACCGATGCTAGTTGGAACACCGATCCGGATGATTCTAAATCACAATCTGGATACGTATTTATTTTGAATGGTGCAGCAGTTAGCTGGAGGAGTGCAAAGCAAAGCGTTGTGGCGAGATCTTCAACTGAATCGGAATACATGGCTGCTTCGGAGGCTTCACAAGAAGCGATATGGATGAAAGAGTTCATTACAGAGCTGGGTGTGGTTCCTAGTGCACTGGACCCAATGTCTATCTACTGTGATAACATGGGCGCCATAGCCAATGCGCAAGAACCAAGGTCACACAAGAAGCTAAAGCATATCAAGCTACGTTTTCATGCTATTCGAGAACATATCCAAGATGGGGATATAAAGATTTGCAAAGTACACACAGATCTGAATGTGGCGGATCCGTTGACTAAACCTCTCCCGAGGGCAAAACATGACCAGCACCAAACTGCCATGGGTGTTCGGTATATTACCATATAATCTAGATTAGATGACTCTAGTGCAAGTGGGAGACTGTTGGAGATATGCCCTAGAGGCAATAATAAAAGTAGTTATTATTATATCTTTGTGTTTATGATAAATGTTTACATTCATGCTATAATAGTATTAACAAGGAAACATTAATACTTGTGTGATTTGTAAACTTAATTTGAAGTCCCTAGTAAAGGCTCTATATAATACTAGCTTGTTGGTTAATAGATGATTGTGGTTTCCCTATCATGAACATTGAGATGTTATTAACAACAAGATCATATCGTTAGGAGAATGATATGATGGACATACTCCTATAGATAAGCGTAGCATAAAGATCAAGTCATTTTAATAGTTCAATTGCTATATGCTTTCTGATACATAGTAATCTAATTCCTTCGACCATGAGATCATGCATATCACCTTTACCGGATGGATGGTTTGATGACGTCAAACACCACACCGTAACTGGGTGGCTATAAAGGTGGCATTGAGTGTTCGGAAAGTATTGGTTGAAACACATGGATCAAGAATGGGATTTGTCCATCCATATGACGGATAGATATACTCTGGGCCCTCTCGGTGAAATGTCATCCAATTAGCTTGCAAGCATGTGACTGGCTCACAAGGGATCACATATCACGGGAACGAGAAAAGAGTACTTATCGATAACGAGGTTGAACTAGGTATGCAGAGATACCGACGATCATGACCTCGGATAAGTAAACTATCGTGAGACAAAGGGAAATTGATATCGTATGTAAGTGGTTCATTCGATCGCAAAGTAATCGTAGAAATATGTGGGAGCCATATGAATTTCCAGATTCCTCTATTGGTTATTGTTCGGAGAAGTGTCTCAATCATGTCTGCATAATTCACGAACCGTAGGGAGACACACTTAAGGATTCGACGTTGTTTGAGTAGTTATGGAATGATGAGAAAGAGACCGAATGTTGTTCGGAGTCTCGGATGGGATCCGGGATATCACGAGGAGATCCGGAGAATAAGATTCATATAAGGAAAGTCCCGTTTCGGAGTTGGGGAATGGTTCCGGTGTTTTCATCGGGAATGTTCTAGAATGTTCCGGAATGTCCGGCACTCCGGAGGGGAAGGGTACATGAATGTGTTGTATCAAGTTGGTATGATTGCATCATGTACTAAGTGTCATCGCTGTTCCAAATAAAGGATTAATTCAAATCCTAGTTTGAAAAGTCAAATAGCTAAATTGAAAAGTCAAACGGCTAAATTTGGAAAGAGAAAAAGAGGAGGAAGGGGAAACCGAGTTGGGGAGGGAGTCCCTCCTCCCCAAGCCGAGTTGGGGAGGGACTCCTCTCCCTCCCCTTGGCCGGCCGGCCCCTCCACCTATATAAGGAGGGGCAGGGCTCCCTCCTAGAGACACACAAGTTCCCTGCCCCAAACCCTAGCTTGGCGCCACCACCTCCTGCAGCTGTCGCCGCCTCCTAGGGTTGCCCTAGCCGCCGACTTGGGCTGCCCCAAGCCCTAGCCGCCGGCTCTAGCACCTCCTCCTTGGTGTGTCTAAAACCTAGATCGCCGAGGAGCTCTCTCATACTCCACCATACTCGCTCCGGCTTAAGGCGAAGCCCTGCGAGATCTCCCCTCTACTTCCGGTACCACGCCGTTGTGCTGCCGGAATCACGAGGAGAGTGCTACAACCTCCGCTGTCTGCTGGAACAAGGGAGAGGAAGGTCTTCGTCGAGTACCGAACGTGTGACCGACTGCGGGAGCGCTGCCGGAACGCAGCGCCGGAAGGATCGTCTACGCGATCTTGAGATTGGGAAGAGTACGACTACATCACCCACGAGAATCCGCTCTCGTTAAACACTTTGGAATCTTCGAGGGTGAGTTATTCATCAACTCGTTGCTACAATCTAGTAGATAGATCTTGGCTTGTTTGTTTGTATGCGGTAGAAATTTTTTGTTTTCCATGCTACGAAACCCTACATCAACATGGTCGAGCAGCGTGTACTTGTGGAGGGAGGCACGAAAGAAGGTGCGCCATTGGCGATGAACGCCGGTGTCGAGGGCCATCTCAACTGGTATGTTCCCCTTGATGGAGTGGAGGCCGACGGCTTGGGCATGCAGGGAGGTGAGCGAGAAGGCCCCCGTGCTAGAGGAGGGGTCGGTGGAGAGGGCCATCTTGGCCTTGGCGTCGGCGGCCTCGCGATCCTCATGATCTTCCTTCTCCTTGGCGGCCTGCACGGCCCGTGTAGCTTCGTCGCCCATGGCTCCAAGTGAGGTGCCGCGGCGAGAAGGGGGGAGGTGGGTGGTTTGCAGATTGGCGGCGGCGGCAAAAGCACGGGCGACGCGGTCCGGCTAGGGTTTTGCGTTTGGTACCATGTAAGATAGGGGAAACCACACGTAGTGGTGCCTTATATTGCTCATTATATAGGAGGATTACAAGGGAAGCCCTAGTCTCATATAACACAGACACATATAAAAGGAATACACAATATGACCGTATACCTATACAAACACGATACTGCTCAGCGTCGAAAATAGCTAGGTCCTTTTCAAAACGACATACTTGTTGTCGTCAAGGCGGCGAATTCCGAAGACATGGCACATAGGGTTTAATAGTTTTGGACGCCGGCTTTGCAGCCGTGGGAAAGAAGGATGGAGCGGCCAACGACTATGGAGTGGCGGGGATGACAGAAGGATGAATAAGTTTTTCAAGAGTCACAAGTCAAAGTTTGGAAAAGAGCCATTTTTGAGTAAAAAAACTCAACATCCACTATGGTCGTTAAAAAGTTCGCACTCTTCTATCTCCCATGTCCATATGGACCGGCACGAGCAGGGGCATGGCTATTTCCGTCAAAATAACCTAAAATTGAAGAAAATTTATAGATTAAATTTTAACCGAAAGAATTTTACTAGATCTAAACTTTTTCAGCGCTATATAGAGCGGCGCTCTATGGTGCAACATCACCGTTCGTTGCGTCGTTCGTGGCGACAGCGTTGCAAATTTCAAAGTATGACGCCATATGTATGACCTTGCATAACGCTCTATACAACGCTGAAAGAAAAGATCAGACCTAGTGAAAAAATTTCCGGCGGCCAAAGTTCACTCTGTCATCCTTCACTGGCGACATCATCACACGCACCCAAAAAAGGAGATAAAAGTCTGCTTTCACAAAGCAAACCCAGCAGCCCCGCTCCCCGCTCCCCACTCCACTTCCCAGCGCCGAGCGATGGCAGCCGATCCCGCCGCCGCCGAGGGCGAGGGGCCCGACAGAGAACCGCCTCCTCCGCCGAGGCCGCTCTCTCTCGTCTCCGCCCTCCCGTTCTGGTTCTACCTCACCGCCGCTGTCTCTGTCCTTGCGCTCGTCATTCCACACATCCTTTCTCCCCACGCCTCGCCTCCACTCCCCCCCCTTCTCCGCCGCCACCTCTCAGACGGCCGCCTCCTCAAGCTCCACCCGGGCCCCGACCTCTTTGCCGTCACTTCCCGCCCCGCCGCCCACTCCGCGTACCACCACCCTGTGCTCGTCCTCCCGGGCCTCGCCGCAGGTTCCTTCTCCTTCCGCCGCCTCCTCTCCTCCCTCTCGTCCCGGGGCCTTGTCGCCGCCGCCATCGACCTCCCCGGCCAGGGCCTCTCGCCGCCTCCGCCCGCCCCTCCTCGCACAAACCCTCTCCGGGAGATCATGGACCGCGGCATCTTCCACGCCTTCGAGCACCTCGTCGAGACCGGCGAGGTGCCGTTCCAGGAGACGGGCCCCGACCCGTCCCACTCCTTTTACGCGGCCACCGCGGCTGCCGCGGCTGTGGCCGGTGCGCTCGACGCACTCGGCCTCTCGCCTGTCCACCTCGTGCTCCACGACTCCGCCCTAGCTGCCGGGGCCGCCTTCGTGTCGGCCAACCCGGCGGCCGTGCAGAGTGTCACTCTGATCGACACCACTGCCACTTCATCGGCATTCCCGGCGGTGGTTCTCGGCGTGCCGACGCTGGGGAGGCTGGTGCTGTGGGTGCCGGCATTATTCAAGGGACTGACGCGTCTCTGTTGCGCACGGGGGATGGACGCAGGAGAGTCTGACTCACACAGGGCGGCGATGTGGGGGGAGGGGAAGAGGGATGCAGTGTTTGAGGCGTGGAAGGCTATGAATCACAGCTTTGACCTGAGGGAGTGGAGGAGCTCTTCAGAAGAGGTGAAGAGCCTGCCCATGATGGTTCTCTGGTCTGGTTCTTGGTCAGATAAGTGGATCGATGAGGGGAAGAAAGTGACAAGAGCATTGCCCGACACCAAATTCATCTACCATTATGGCGGCCGATGGCCTCAGGTCAGCTTGATTGTGCACACATGTTTTTTTTTTTTTTTTGAGAATTCGGCAGGCGATCTGCCCGATATATTAATAGAAGATTATATACCTGGTGGGCGTCGGCGACTGAAAAAAGGAACAGGTACAGAGCCCTGCACTACGGCCCAACCAGGAGAAGTCTACTCTCATGGCATGGAGATCTTTGCGCCCGCCATATCCCAAGCGTTGGCTTCATCGCACGCCCACATGTTTACCAATTTTACTTTTAGGGGATTGTGTTAGCTTAGTTGAGTCACTACTACTCTGCATCATTCTAACAAGGTTAAGAGTTGCGATAGAGTTGAACCAAATTAGTACTTGCCCAAAGTGAGGCATCTAGCAACTGAAGAATGGGATGTCAATCAAACTTGCCCAAAGTAGGAGGATATCCACTTTGCAGTATTGCAACAGACTAGTGTACTGGCCTGAGCTTGCTATGAACTGTCCATGAAATGTCTTGACGAAATTATCCTGCTAACATTATTATCATGTTTTCAATTGGCCAAGGATGCAAATCCTATTGAGAAAGGAGCTAGCTATCAATCTCATCCCTGGATTTTATAGGGAACCAGCTAAAAAACTCCTTATAGGAGATACTAGGAAACATAACCGTGCGGGAGAGACAATTCTACTTTATATATGGAGACATAAAGTATGTTGTCGTAGGTAAAACCTCGACGGATCACAAATAGCAGCCAGCTTCAGCTGGTCAACTGGCCGCTCCATGGTCCGACGTGCTCACTGCTGCTCGTCTACTCATACATGTGTGCTAGGGCCAGAGCCATGTATCATCATCATTAATCGGGATGCAGATACTTGGTCGATGAAGACTTCTTAATAATTTGTCTCTAATTTTTCTGCAAATCTTAAATAGCAATTTTAATAGGAAAATGCCCTATTAGCCTTATAAATAAATCTACCTATCTAGGCCAAGCTATACGCATTGCCTAAGATCATCCATGGTGTGCCTAATGCTTTAGGCGCATCATTCAATGTTGGCGTCAATGCTAAATTTTCTTTCTCACACCAGCCTAACCAATACCCAATTTCTGATACATGAGACCTAACAGCATCAAAAGAAAATAAAAAGTTCCACTCTTGCCCGCATTACCACGCCAACTGTCGAGACTCCTTTGAAAATCCTCATTGTCTCGTATCTCCATGGATTCAACATCTGCTGCTTAACAGAATTGTGCACCTGGTCAAGTTTTGATCGCGTAGAGATGGAGGCCTCCATGCTGCTACTTTCCTGTCCACCGATCTGAAGCGCCCGCAAAATTTCTCATCCTCCCGTTTGTATTCTTCTTCCTCCTAGGAAAGCTCGAGTGGTTTGATCTCGTTCGTTTTTCTTGAGATTGCGATGGATTGCTAGTGGATCTCTACGGGAAACTGCGAGGAGGGGGCGGGCACGGTCAGTATCGCCGTCCCACTCGTCTGCCGCAAGGGGCACAACGGTGCTGCTGGGGATGGGTGCTTGTCCACCGACGATGGGAGCTTCGTATCTTCTTCAATTGCCAGATCCTATTTGCTCTCTCTTCCCAAATTCAGAAATCAGAATCTCACAACTTGGAACCTCGTCTGCTTCCGAAATCAGCGGCCGTCTCCACGCGCAGCCCAGCCCCATCGCTATGCTTGCATGTCCGTCCAGCACATCCACTGCAGGACTTGGGCAGCACCATGATCCACTCCAGCTTCTCCACAGAGCACACTGATGGCGGTTAAGTGTGGAATTATTTCGTGCGGGACGGGACTTGTTTTTCCTCTCGAAACGAAGATGTCGCGGCCTTGCGCCAGCGCTATCGTGCCGCCGGTCGCCTGCCCGTGTATGATCCAGGTGACCGCCGTGGGGATTCCTCTCGAGACTCGAGGTATTGAGCTCCTTGAGGATCCGCGCTTGGGCGCCGTCGAGGCAGGGTCCGCTGACCAGCTAGCAGCGTCGTACAATTTCCGATTGAATAGATTGGTGTTGGTGCATGAATTGAGAAGTTTCTAGCCTAGTTGCACCCGCCTGACAAACGGGACGACCACTCGAAGGACATGGTGAGTCGGCTTATAAGGAAGCGTTTTTTACTTACCGGTGGCTGGGTGGTAATCATGGGATTTGGTGGGAGGGCAAATTCGTCCCAAAAAGAATAGGAACGGTGAGAAACACTTCTTTCTTTATTATTAGGTATAGATATAGATATGACTGTTTTTTTTTTTCTCATTTTCCTGCAAAAAGGGCTGCTTAACTAGAGTCATGCTGCAGTCAACGTGGTGCAAAATTTTAATCAGGTTTTGGTGTGCGAAGTTGAGATTATATACTTATTTTTTTGCCTTAATTTGTAATTTCAGGTGGATGCCTGTGAGGAGATCTCAAAGCTGATAGCAGAGTTTGTGATGACAAATGCAACAGAGTACATCGACCATTCATCTGACGAATCAGCAGATGCTCATAGCGCTCATCCTGCTTTATGAAGACCATAACTATCAGATTCATGGTTAAGAATTGTCTTGCAACCACTCATATGGCTCGACCAGGTGTTACTCTTCTGCCTTGGACAAGTCGTAGCTTCTTCTGGTAGAAGGGGATGATGGTCTCTTGTTTACAGTTGTCCTGTTGCTATCCCTTTCCCCCTTCATGTGTGATGTCTTCGGGTGAAAGTTTGAACCAGTTCACCTGGAGGGCTTCTTTTGTTCATCTTTCAGGTGATGCTGTCAAAAATGTAACTTGAGACTATTTTGTCTCAGGGAAGTTCCTGTTAGGTTCGTCGTATAACCTGTCTTCGTGTATCGTTGTTTTGTTGGTATTGATAGGTGTGTATCGTTGTTTTGTTGCTATTGATAGGTAAAAGCGCTGCACTAACTACTGCATTGTAAACCCAGACAAGAAATACTGCACTTGGAATTAGTGCTGCCATGTGATGTAACATACTGTGTACACTGTATTTTTTCTTAGTGAATTTCACTTTTTACCGTCTTGTTGGGCCTTTGAGAGATCAATAGCCATTTTAACGAAATACCCCCTGTTTACCCTATTTAGGAGAAAACTTCTCATATTTTACCCCATTTAAGTTTAGATCGCTTTCAGACAATGGTAATGAATTGACAATTGTAGGTGTTGAGCCACTCACATGAGTTAGTTTTCTCTTCTCAATCCGATATTAGTTAATTTCCTTCTACTTTGTTATGTCTGCGATTGTTTAATATCTCTATTTCGTTGAGATTAATTTATCTTGATTATTTCACTTCAATAATTGTACATTCTACAAGAGTATTACAAAATTTATTTTACAGTATTACTATACAAGAGTATTACAAAATTCCATGCAGTGTATGAGCCTATGTCCTATTTAATTTTGCTTGAGCTCTTGATTTGCACACACACATGTAAGATCACGCCTCCGGTTCATATTAATAGTCTCAACTTTGTCTAGATCAAATCTTAAAAAAAAAACTTCTAGATCGTATGTACTGTATCTAGTTAAGTATTTACACTAAACATTCGTAGATTGTTCATGCTACTTAGGTCTTGAGAGTAACAACATATTTAGACTAAACATTCGTAGATTGTTGATGCTACTTAGGTCTTGAGTGTAACAACATATGATATATAGAGAATCACTACTTCCTCCTTTTCATTGCTTTCATAGTTTGTAGATTGTATGTTACTTGCCAACAAAACTCATCCTGAAAGGTTTCAAATTGATCATTTTTCTTGATGATATATGAATAGTGACGGCCAGCCCTTCATCGCATTTACAAGGGTTGGCTTCTCTTCCACCATTGCGTCCTATCTAAAGAGATGAACCTGGTGTTATGGTTATTTAATTGTATCATTGTACTTTGATTTCGGTGGGCAATTAGTAATTGCCAATCTGGAGTACATAATTACTAGACGAAGTTGTATAATATAATATGGCATATAATGTTGACTGATTTGCAAAGCAAAATTATATAGAGAAACCTATATTCAGACCGCAGATTCATAATGTATTTCCTCCGTTTAAAAATATAAGATGTTTTAGGTTTGTGAAAGAAATATATCTAGAAACTAGATTTATTTAAACCTACACACTAAAAGATGTCTAGATACCTTAACTTCACTAACCTAAAACATTTTATATTTTCAAACGGAGGGAGTAGCTTTTTCACAGGAATGTAGTTTTCTGGTAGCATTTAGTCGATTCTTTTGTCGGCATTGTAGCTGAATAGGTTTTGCATGTGTTCCCTGCATATTCTTTTCACATGCATGATCTTCAAAGTTTCAAATACCAACAAATTTACATTCAAGCAATCCAATCAGTGTGACTCATGACAGTTGGTTATACAAATCATAATCCAATGCGAGAGCTACCAAGAACCAAGATAGCATCACTAAAAAAAGTAAAGCACCCATGACTTTTTTAGAGGAACCATCGTTATTAAAACTTAACAGTAAAGAGGATACATAGGACGTCTGGCAGTGACACAAGTGAAATCTGGAGACATGGGACATTTCGAACTATACTTCTAGCTAAAAGACGGGCTTCCTGGCCTTCCTTATTTGAGTCCCTTCCCTCATGGCAGAAGGACACACTCTTAAACTCGCGTCTCGACTCCTGCAGCTCAAGGATAATATGAGCGTACACTCAGTTTGAGCCTTCTTCGATGTTCTTAATAACATTACGGCAATCGCTCGCAATCCTGACGGAGGTCGCGTTGGTATCGTATGTGAGGCCGATTGCCTCCCGGCATGCTAGAGCCTCCACGTTTCTAGATCGGACTTTCCTTGTAGAGTTATAGCTGAGGCTCCCATATACACGCCCGTGTCTAATCGTGCAACAGCCGCAGCCGATCCATTCCTGGTGCCTTTGTCTACTGCTGCATCCGTGTTGATCTTCACCATCCCTAGAGGAGGCAGAATTCAGCCCGGCGCACTCCGACTGATTGCAGCCTCTAGTCGTTACACCTCTCGCTCACTACTCTATCTAGGATCCTCAAGAAATCTTTCGATGAAACAGTGCATAGATAACAGGCTCTGGAATTGTTCCTCGTGTATGGCTTTCCTGCGTGCATGCCAAATCGCCCATAGGGTCACAAAGACTTTCATCTGTTCCTTCAACTTGAGAGTCTATGATATTTGTCAGCCATGATCTAGCGTCTCCCTCCTCTGACTGGCCGAGGTGCTCCGTTATCTCAGGATCAACGAGAGCCCAAACCAGCGTGCCATGGTGCAGTACAGTATCGCATGTCGCCAGGAGTCGATAGCTCCACACATCTGATATTGATCATTCTCAGCCATTTTCCTATGTTGGCGCAAAGCATTTGTTGGTAAGGATTGCTTTGCAAGACTCCATAAGAACACTTTTAATTTCGATGGTACCTGAGTGAGCCACAGTGCACTCCATTGCTTCTCCACTCGTTTTTCATCCGACACAATGCTCTTTCTTCCACCCAAGCTTCCCTTTTCTCCCTTGTTGATACCATCATTTTGTATGCTGACCCGGATAGACAATATCTCCTTTCGGTCATAGTGCAATGTCCAAAAGTCATCGTGTCTTCGCCCGCTCAACGGGATCTACATGATCAGATCCACATCCATGGGCAAAAAGTAAGTCCGTAGACTCTCCTACTTCCATGTTGCTATTGTTGCATCTATGAGTTCAGCAACTCTTGCTGGTGGCTCGTCCGCGATGCAAGCAACGACCCTCAGCATACCATCGTGTGGTATCCACTAGTCATTCCATGGATTAGTGTCTTCTCCCGAGCCAATTCGCCGAATCAGCCCTTGCTTCAACACTTGTATGCCCTCATGTATTGACCTCCAAATGCGAGGGCGCAGAGCCTACCACTGCATGTAGCATATCGCTACCTGGGTAGTACACGGCCTTTAGAACTTTTGCACTTAAAGAACTAGGGTTCTAAAGCATACGTCACCCCTAACGGTCTAAGATGGCAAGGTTGAAGAGCTCTACGTCTCTAAACCCCAGATCCCCCATATGTTTTGGTTTACACATCTCCTTCCAGGAAACCTAGCAAGTTTTGCTTTCTCCCTGTTGGCTGCCCCACCAGAACTTCCATATCATCGCATTGATGTGAAGGCACAGACCATGGGGCAGCCGAAAGCATGCCATGGAATATATTGGAATGGCTTGTGCAACGGACATGATGAGGACATCATTGCCACCCGAAGACAGAACTCTCACCATACATCCTTGGGTCTTGCTACAAATGCGATCCTTGATGAATTTAAAAACACCACTTCTCGATATTCCCACATCAGAGGGCATTCCCAAATATTTTTGGTTCAAAGTCTCATTCTGAACATCAAGAATAGCTTTGACGCCATCTTTGGCACTACTCGGGAATCTCTTGCTAAAGAAAATACAAGATTTATCCTGATTGATCCATTGGCCCGAGGCCAAATAGTACTTGTCCAGAAGCTCCTGAATCTTCCCTGCATTCTCCGTATCCACCTTGAAAAGCAACATGCTATCATTAGCAAATAAGAGGTGACTAACTGCTGGGGCCGATGGTGCCACCTTCAAACCATGGAGCTCCAATGATAAAGTGTGGTATTTTAAGAGGCACGAGAAGCCCTCTTCCGCCAACAAGAAAATATATGGGGAGATCAGGTCCCCCTGTCGCACCCCTCTCGAGGGTGCAAATTTGTTCAACTTCCCTCCATTAAAAAGAAGCTGTAAAGACGTAGTAGTCACCAGACACATTACCCTCTTTACCACGAGGCGATGAAAACCAGCTTAATCATTATAGCCTCGAGGTAACTCCACTCTAGCCCGTCGTAAGCCTTTCCCATGTTAGAGAATACGTCCCGCGAAGGAACAAGGGGTCCGACTAACCCTGAGTTCAAGAGGGGGCTAAATCACGTGTTCGGAGCTTATTGATGGCGATGGTGGTGGCGGAGGACACACACGACAGAGAGTAGGCACAAGTTTTTTACCCAGGTTCAGGAACCTCGTGAGGAGGTAAAGTCCCTACTCCTGCTTTGTTGTATTGCTCACGGTGTCTCACAAGGGTACAATGATGGATGAATGTCTAGGGTTTAGATTGCTGGGATACATCCTTTCTATGGTAGGAGGAACCCTCCTTTTATAGTGGCATCGAGCCTCTTCCCCCAAATATTGGGCGAGAAGGGTCACCACATTCCTGCCTAAGGAGCACCAAACACAGACTCGATCCATGGGGTCATGAGCTGGCTCAACTAGCAGGACTTTGGCCCTCCGCTGAGATGCCCTTCCTATGCTAATGCGTCACCCTTGGTCTTCTTGCACCAAAGTGGCAATGACGAACTCTGGTAGGTTTTTGCATTGTCACCCTACCTTTTGCAACAAGGCGGACATGAAACATCTTGCTTTACCTAGGTGGGCATGCCACTGCTTGGACTGCACATTGGGTCGTCGTCTTGTGGAAGTGGAAGAGTTACCGTCGTGCCCCTAGGCAGAGACTTGCCAAGGTGTCTCTTGCTCATGCGAGTCCGGTCTTGACGTCTGCCCGAGTGCGGGGGCTTCTTGCGCCCTCTAGAGGGGTGCACACCTCGTGAGGATCCTGAAGGGTGCGCCACGTGGGCCCGACAACTTCACGGTACGTGGTACCCCTTGTACCAATATTCCGACAGCCCCCCCGGTCGCTTGACTTGCACGCATTTGATGAAGGGGCGAGGAAGTTGTAGCATCCAATCGTCTAACAATTGTAATGCTACTTGCCTATTATATATAATTCTACCATATACATGTCACTATTGCATCATCATTATATCATGCTTATGTCACCATGCCACATTGCATTTGAGCATCATATAAAATCCTTTTATTTGGTTCTTCCTTCATATGCATTGCTTATTAATTCTATTTTCCTCTTGATAAATTGTAGTTGGTTCTTGATATATTGTTTGATGCCCAAGTTGATATGGGGGCATATCTTTTTCAACTCCATCACCTTTCCTTGTCATGACATTATAATTCCACCACCCAAACTATATATGAGCATTTGCATTTCCATTGGTGTTTACATCTAGCTCATATGTGTTGGGATGGATCCACTTCTATGTCTACATGCTCCCATATATGAGATATGTTGTTTTTACAATATTAATATGTGGAGCCTCAGGGCCACCTTTCCACGCCTCGTGAGTAGAATATCTCATATATCTTCCATATGGTTTGTATTTGAATATGTGAGCATGATTAAATATATACGTGTCCAAATAATCATCTAGTGGAGCACACACACTAGCATTGCCCATTTATATTCAAATATGCTTATTTTCATCCAATCCATATGAGAAGCAAGCTTGTATATGTTGTTTTGGCCATTATTCAAATTTGAATGCATGTATGGTTTAAATGCCCATATCAAGTTCTGGTTGTTTTCACAACAAAAATGGTAGCATTTAATATATGTGCAAGGCCCATCCAAGCTAGTTCCTTATCCTTTATATTTGAATCATTTTGTTGTTTCAGGGCTTGCTTGTTCAAATTCAAACCTTGCCACTAAAGTTTTTCCTTTACATCCATATCAATCTTTTGAGTTCTTTTAACTTATGGTTTATGTTGCTAGCTCACGGCATTAATCTTGTTGTAAAACAAATGGGAACCACTCAAATAATAAAAAAGGAGAGGACCAACTAATCTACACTAACCATCTATCTTCCATTCTATCCCTAAACCTAAACCTATCTCCTAATTTTTGAGCTAGACCTAACCCATAACCCTCCCAAGCCGTGGGTGAGCATCATGTGCATGTGGTGTTCATCACCATCACCACCTCAACCCCTCCTTGCCTTGGATCCCTTTTGACCAGAACCCCAAACCCACGAGATCACCACCGATCTGGTCCCCGCTTTCCCTCTCTAGGCATCCAGACAAAAAAGAGAGGGGAGACCATCTACCGAGAGCACCACCTCCCTCTCACCTTTTTGCTAGAATCGGTACCACGTGATCCCTACCTCCTCCTCCTCCTCCTCATCCTTATCTACCCCTCCTCCAAGTAGTCTTCAGATCGAGATCCACCAGTACCAGGCGCCCCACCTTCTTCCACCTTCCTGCCATGGCCATGGCCACTCTAGAACCCTAGCCTGGCCCCCTTGGTCACCACCGTTCCATAGCCTCGATCTCGCCCACCACCACCAGCTGATGCCCCATGATCTTTTGCAAGGCCTGGAACTCGGAGTCATGCCAGGAGTACACCGGAGAAGCCCAGCTGACACCATGATCTCGAGGAGCCCGAGATGCCATGGCCGCTTGCCATGTTGGTGACCGCTTCGCCTCTAGCATGCACGTCTACACCAGAGACCTTCCAGTGAGCCCCTCGTCGCCCTGTACACAACATTCCCTGCCCTAGTATCCTGTGTTGCCGCCATGAGCCGAGCCCTTAACGCGCTCTGCTGTGCAACCGCGCCCTTGCAACATCCACTACTTCAGCCTCTCTGCCATCTCCTTGGCTGCAAGCCCGCTTTGCACTCCGCCCGAGAATGCCGTCACCGATGAAGCTCCTGGGTATCCAGCACTGCTAGCATTCCGTAGCCTCTGGCCGCGCCAGTTTTGGTCAACCAACCCCGCCGCTAACCTAACCGGAAGTTGGCGCCATCGGTTGTCTCCGTCGTCAGTTTAATAGAACAGATGCAGTAGTTTTAGTTAACCAGCATGGCCCCTTATGCACTTACCCCCTGTCCTTTGTAGCGCATCAACCCACGGTCCCCCAGCAGACCCTATCTGTCAGCCAACTAGTCAAACCGTCTAGGCAGTTTTCTAAAAATGGACCCAACCTTTTGTCAAACCCACCCGTGGTCCCTAGATTACACATGTGTCACTCAGTGGTTGGTGTGTGCCACGTGGACCCACAGGTGACCTCAAGTGCACCTGACTGTCCCTGTGGGTAGGGTTAACCCCGGTGAGAAAATTCTCTGCTATTTACTAAATTCAAAATAAAATCTAAACATGAATATGTACCAATTTAATTCTTATCTTTTAAATGATTTGGAATTTGAATTCAAACTCTATATGAAAAATGTTTTGTTTTTGAATGTTAATGTAAATATGTTTCCAAATATTCTCAGAATTGATTCAAACTACTCAAACCTTTGACTTTGACCCTAAATTTAATATAATTTGATTTAATATTCTTTTAAATTCATAATACCAAATAATACATATAATATATGTTTTTGAATCAGAAAAATGCCAGGAATATGAATATGATATTTAAAATATATTCTCGGCATTTAAAAGTTCCGAACTATTAAATACCATTTAAATCCCATTTCATAATAAATGCATAACTTTAATTCCGTAACTCCGAATTCGACAAATGATATGTCTAAAATGATCAGCGCAACGAGCCCATTCTAACTATGCATTCCATGTTATGAATTGAAGCATTAATCATATAAACATAAAGGAGGAAGAAAGGTTTATGCAACTAAAATGTGACTAAATAAATATTTAAAATGCTTATTTCTTGCTTCCACACCTCACCCATGCCATGCTATTTTGTACCATGTAATTGGGCATCATTCCATCATGGAATACCTTGTTTGCTTGTTGCATATGATTTATTTGATTGCACATCCTATTTATTATGGCCCTTATGTGTTTGGTTTTTATCCGGATAGACCCCGAGCAAGGGAACTATCAGGAGCCTCAGGAGTATTACCTGGATCCCACCTATTCTACAACTAATCTTTTAGGCAAGAAATTCCCCATGCTTGCACTATATATAGCACCTATTGCATCTATCTTATTCTTGCATCATATGTCGTGATCCGAATTAAATAGAAATCCCAAGTATTGCATAGCCTTTACTTTTAAACCCCACCAAAACTTGTTCCTCAATCCTATGAGCCATTACTACACGAGTTGTTTGAGCCATGCGAGTCATAGAGTTGCATGTGTAGGGTTTGTGAGAGTCTTGGAATAACGAGGTACCTAAACAACTGAATTGAGTAGTAATGGGATAACTAAAGAAAGAGGCACCGGTGGACAATAACTGCTATTTGGTTATTTATACTCACTTGTGTCCCATAGGACCCCGAGTACTTGATACCTGTTCCTTGACTATCACACTATCTGCATGTGGGACCATGAATCCCCTTAGTCTTAACTTGAGTCACATATAATTTATTGGGGCCACAAACTAGTTTGGGGCATTATTACTATCATGTACTATACCTTGCTACTTCTTTATTTACTACTGTTGCTCGAGGAGTGTTTACTACTGTCTTTTTTAGGACTTGTGCTATATTTACACGGTATCGACAAACCTAGTCACACTTTGGGGTTCCCAGTCGTTTGCAGCCGTCGACACAAACCCTGGGTCTGTCTTGGAGCCAGCCAACTTTGTTGCGAGGTGATTAGTGGGGTGGCCCCCTGAAATCATCTATGAATCTTGCAAATGCTTTGTTGTGATGCCTCATTGGGTTTTCATTTGGTTTTTCTAAGGTTGATCGTGCATGTATTGCTATTTGTGCACCCATATAGGGTAACTCTTTATGAAAGTTGTGTCCATGGTTATGGATGACTAGGAGCACAATTTATCGATCATAGACAACTATAACTAAAGTACCACTTTTAACTTGACTAGTAATAGTGCAATACTCATGGAATGATTAATAGAACTACCAATGTATGGGATGTTCTTCCTCCTTCTCGTTCGGGGAATGGGAAGAAGGGCGAGCGATGTTTATTTATGTTGATATATAACTGTTTGGTTATATTAATGTTGTTTATTTAATGAACGTCCGTCTATCATTGGTTGGGCGAATGTTGTAGCATGTCTCTATAGAACTGCTAGGCTTTATTTTTGCTGCAATTGCGTCACCCTCAGATTGTTCCCTTTAGATGCATAAAGACTTGCTGATCCCCCTAGGGTCTCACACGATAAATATTGTTCAGATGGACATGTATACTTTGAGGAAGGTTACTAGGTCGAGGAGACCGATGATGGTGGCAACGATCGTCAGGTGTAGAGCTTCCAGGGCATGGATATCCTAGAGATCTATGGGCGGGATGTGCTTATTTCAGGGCATCTTATGCCAATTTGCTTCTTATCCATACTTGGATCTTGTTTTATGCTTCAGCATGATACTCAGATGTGTGATGTATGAGGATGTATCCAAAAATATTACCTCTATATAGGATATTTGGATCTTGTCGTATGGTGATGGATATTTCTATTTATTTTAGATGGTCTATCTTTGGTGTACTGTTGTATGTCACTAACACTTGTGTATGTTTTGTTCGCATACCTCTCGACTATGCCGCTCACACTTGATACAATGTTCTTGCAAAGTGGATAGGGCGGTTGGCCGGTACCGTGCCCTGCTCCGCTCAGACAGGGCCTACACGTGGGTGGCCCTTGGGCCTCCTCGGTAGGACACCTTATGCACTTTGGTTTCATCCTATCTTCTTGATTAGAGCGTAGTGTCTGAGGTATTACAATTGGTATCAGAGCCATTCCGCCCTTCAGGGTCTCAGCCAAGATGGTCGTTGTTAGTTTAGAAAATATTTTGGGTAGTTATGTATGTTAAGGAAAAACTAAACATGAGAGTAGGACTGCTTCCATTGTTCTTCTTACCCACCCACCCACCCTTTTCTGGTAAGGAAGTGTAACGTTTATCAATCCTCTTCTAAAAATTCAAACTAGGATTCACGTGTTTGGGCTTTCCGTAGTACCATAGGATGTTTGTGTAAATTCGTTTTGTCTATCTATTGCATCGAACTTGTTATCGGAATATGCCTTTTGGTTATCAACTATTGGTACATTCCATACCGACAGGTTTTTGTAAACCGATGCAATCAATTCAACTCTTTGTTAACCAACGTAATCTTGTTAAGGGTGTTCGTCCTTCCTGCATGCTTTCACAGAATATGGAGTTGCTAATCTCTATGCGTTAAGTTGTTTTTCACATCTATTGGTTTTTTAATGCCAAAAATGTAGAATTTTTTCTTTAATACATCTATGTTTCCACACTCCTTTCTGTCATGTGTGATACACTATTCACCTTCTTTTTGTTAGCATGTCCATGCTAACTTGATCTTTTACTACTAGCGCTTCAATCTAGAGTTTTACTTCATCTTGAAATTCTTTTGGGCTAAATACATAACATGTGTCGATCCGATGCTTGTTATTGAAATGTGGTCCTCAGTATATCTATATGACGCTTATCATGAGTGTAATATGGTCAATGCTATCAATATTATCCTCCAAATGATGGCGATTACCACTTGTGGTTTTGAGATATACCGTGATCATATCTATATTCAATTATCTTTGGCAATCCAGAGGTTTCTTAAAGCACTATGGTGGATTATCATCCGATTGTCATGCTTCACATATTTTTGAACTCCATATCTGCAAGGTTCTCTATGATACGATAGAATCTCATCCTTTCATCTATGATAGCTTTTCTTAAATGAATGAGTTATCATTGGTTCTTATCCAATTTTTTCCAACCGGTGACTCAATCAACAAGGTGAACAATCAGTATCTCTTTCCTATCCGAAGGGCCAGATAATCTATTCTTTCAATGCATATTTCTAACACCAAGCCTTGATCTTTAAGTTGATCTTTTGTGGCGGTATATCGTGATGATATTCTCGCCGATTCTATATCAATGGAAGATTAGGAAGAACATCTTCCCTTTATCTCAAGTTTCGAGAACACCACATCTATGCAAAGTTCTCAAAGTGTAAATTCCGACTTTTATAGTAACCTATCTCGACCACGTCCTTCTGCTAAAGACATTGCTGCAATTATGGAATCATTAAATCAATTGATAATCCTCACCCATCATCAGTTTTCATCCAACTCCGGAGCTTTATCCTCAGTTTGACTACTTTGTTGAAGACTTCCTCAAGACGGCTAAATCACGCTCAAATATCTCTCTAATATTCTCGAGAAGGATGATAAATTCTTTTGGTCTTCTGATCATCAAGAAAGTTTGGAAATCCTCTCTCTATCTTCTATCCTATCTCCATCGGATGGCACGAAGATTTTACAGATCTTTCATAATCCTTCTATTCAAGTTTTGGGTGCTATCCATAATCTATATATTGAACCTTTTTATTTGTCTTGTGATCTTCATTCATGTCTTTCTGATGAGGAAATTCCATATTGATACAACCACTATACCTATAGCTACACAAATACAAGGACCTATCACTCGAGCTCGTGCCAAGAAACTTAACTATCAGGTACTTTTGTTTCTTGGAACTATTCCTCATATACATGAGAATATGATGCTGCCTAAATCATATGTATTTGTGCCTCTTAGGAATGATGGACCAAGCTTGGACGAGAGGGACACGCTAGCATGATCATGCATTGTGAAACTCCCGGGATCAGGGATAAACAAATCCCGGACCTACGTTTGGCATAATCTTAACCTTGAGCTCGAGGATTTCCAGTGGAGAATCGGTAACACGACAGTGACCCTACGACACAAAATTTATTACAGCAAGCTCATAACTGAGCAGAGAACCAAATTATTACAATCAGAGGTCACTGACCACAACATCAAACAACAGAAGGCAAATTATGCAAACTTAACAAATGGTCTTAGAGGCATGAAGCATAATGATGACGTCCCAGCCCATAGATTCCAGGCTGCTGGCCGGGAACCCCAAGCTACTCGTCAGTGTCAATGTTGTACGAAACTCGCTTTGAAGGGAACAATTACTCTACTACAAAAGTATCAACAAAGCAAGGGTGAGTATAGGGTGTACTCCGCAAGACTTATGGCTAGTGGAGCTATTTTTCATAAATCCATCATTGCTTATAAAACAAGAGGGAGAAGAAGACCATCTAGTCAGAATGTTTTAAAAGGGGATAAGAGAGCGACGTCTCCAAAGTATTGATCACCATATTCTGATATCCACCAAGTCATCATCATCTAAACCCTAACTAGGATCACCCCTCGTACCCATCAGGAAGCATCCTTAAGCACATGTTGATCTACCAAGTTTTACGATTAGGTTCATGTTCTCTATGATCATCACGTCCGTTCCCAATTCGTCCATAATCGCGGACGCGGCTTTTCGAAAAGATTATTACCCTGTAGGGGTGTACAACTTTACCCACACGTACTAAACTTCTCTTAATTCCACATGATTAGCCCTCTTCCTTGGAAGGACGACAGAGGGTGGTTAGACACGACATTTACCTTGCTTTCGCCGAGACCATGAGTCACGCCCTAAGGATGGTTCCGCCATAACAGGTCAAATCCCGAAGCCGGTCCCTAGAGATGTGAGGCGAGGTTGGTTCACCAGGGGCGCTATCTACCCAAGCAACCCGGTCCACGCTTCCCTACCTGTTATGAATGCACCTGTTTCACCGCCTTCGAGAAGATCCAAATGCATGTCGAATGGAACGCCCGAACTATCTGACTCATGGAATCTACTAGGCAAGTTAGTTGCTTGTGAGGTTGTCTAGGCCCGTGTGGTTGTACGCTCATCTTGGTTCAAGAGTCAAGAACTCAGGTCCTACTGGTGGCAAGCATGGGACTAGAAAAACCACATCCCACCGTGGCCTCCCATACAAGCCTTAGCATGTTTAATCACATATCACCTTTGATCTCATCTCATCATGTTCTCTTGTCACACTAGATTCTCTTCATCTGATACATCATCTGGATGAACCAGCACTGGCAGCTATGCATGGCTAAGCAGGACATAGATATAAGCTCTAGCAAAGCACACACGCCAAACCTAGTTATGCTAGGAGAAGTGGATCAGGTAATATAAGCTTAAAGGGAGTAATGCAATAGATAGGATACTCTATCTATCGATAAAAGACCACAGTAGAATCGTATGCATCATGGCAGTAATTGAAATTCTATAGAAACCATAGGATTATATCATGGCGGGGCTATGCTGGCCTTTGCCTATTTATAACCAATAAGTAGAGCTTCGGACATCTGGTACTTGACTTGATTACAGTTGGTCAAGTATTGTTCTTCGATATTCGATGGTGTTGATCTCGGTCTTCGATCTCGATATCATATTCTACCAGGAAGAAGCAAACACCAGAAAGAAAGGAGAAACAATCAACACGTGGCATTAATGCAATGCTTAAACAAGGATGATGATATGACAAGTTAAATTGTATCGAAATGTAACCCTAAGACATACTCGGCAGTTTAATCGGGGTTCCGAGGGGTGCAAACCCTAACTCGGGAAAACTCCAGAATCACCTATGAGGGGTTACTATGTTGTTCTATTTAAAATTATCTTGAAATTTGTTGATTAATGCATGATGATAGCTTAAATAGACATATCTCATTTTTCTGAACATTTTGATATATTATACACATTTTTCTGAATTACAGATAATAAGTTATTGAATTTATAATGTTTAATCAATCTCTGAAAATATTAAAAGGAACTACTGCGTCAGGCTGACGTCAGCATAGGGTGGGGGTTCTTTTTCACTGGAATTGAGGCTACCCACAGTCACTGACTAGTGGGGCCATGAGCTAGGTTAGCAGGACACACTGACAAACCACGCTAGCGCCACTCTGGCGCCATGTAGAGGCCACGCAAGCTCCAAGTGAGCGACACGTAGGCTCGACGGAGAGGGTGTCGCGCGGTGGTCACCGGCGGTGACCTACTGCAAGAGGAGATGCGTGGCAGGGCTTTCTGGAAAGAGGAGATTGAGGCGAACCTAACTGCAGTGGCGCTGCTAGCTATTGGTCACCGCAACGGCGCCGACGACGAGTTTCTACGGCGGCCAACAGTGGAGCTCGAAGAGGGCACAACACAGGATGACACGGAGACGAATGGGAGTAATAGGAGGATGATAATCTCACCTTGAGCATGAAGAAGGGGTCGGAGAGGCAAGGCGAGGGCCGGAGCAAGGAAATGGGCGATGACGAAGCTCATCGGAGGCGAGGAAGATGAAGTCGATTTGCCCAATCCGCTGCACCCCAGCAAGCATGGCTCAGTGGGGAGGTCACGGGAGAGGTGGTGAAGCTTCTGGTGTGCTCAATTCCTCTAGGGGAGACCGGAGACGACGGCGATTCACGACGGCCATACAACTAGGGTTTGGGATCTTACGCGGGCTGACGAATAAGAGAAAGTTAGGCCTAGGGAGGAAGAGAGGATAGGATTGAGGGGAGAGAGGCGTGCTTGGAGTCTCTTCTACTGGTCATCGGGTCCAGGGGCGGCCCTGGCGACGTGGCCGTCAACGAACAGGAGGACAACACACAGCTGCTTGTCCTCGGGGAGGAAGACGACGAAGGGGTAAGATGGGCTGGGCAGCTGCTGGATCGAAGACTGCTGCGCGCGAGCGACGAATAGGAGGGGCATGGAAATGGGCTGCACATGGGCCTATTGGGCTGTTGCGTGCTGCTCTGTGCGGAAGAGAGAGAAGGGGAGAGCGAGAGAGGCAAGATGGGCTAGGCCTGGTTACTCTAGATTCATCATTTTTTTGCCAAAATAGTTTTTCCATTTCTGTTTTTATTTCCCTTTTGTATTTTCATTTGAATTCTGTTTTGAATAATTCAAAAATACTAGAAACTTTGTAAAATATATATGAAAATATTGCAGGGCCCCTTATAACAATTTGGGCTCCAATTGTTTTGGTAGTTTTTCAAAATATTCAAAACCATTTGAATGTATTTCAGAGAGAGGGGAAAACTAGGGTTTTAGAGTTTTGAATTTTATTTTCTTTGCATGCATTATTAAGAGATGATGCTTATGATGCACAAACAAAACCTAATTTAAGTTTAACTAAAATTGGGGTGTTACATGCATGGAGATGGCAGCAAGCATGTGAAGATTGAAGAGGACACCACGAGTGGAGATTTCGAACTTTGAAGCCACCATAATGAACATAGAAGGCTTGGACGAAATATTGAAGGATAATACTTCATAAATTCATCCATAGCTTAATTTAGTGTTGCGATACCTTTATTTTGGGCTAGGCCCATGGAATTTTCGCAGGAATTAAAATAGCCACTTTTTAGAGTCCGTATTTGAGGAGAAAAGGACTTCTAGGGTTGGTTTCGGTCACCACCTCTATAGATGGCCAAAATCCCACCTTCCTCCTTAAATACCCCCATATCCATCACTTTAGACTCGGATTTTGTTTAGACTAAAAGTTAACAATCGTCGCAACTACGCCAAGGCTCGATTGTCGCAGAGTCCTCTTGTACTTCGCACCTATACATGATCCGAAATTTTCAATAAATCTTTCATCTATATCCACAATATCTTGATTGCAATATTAGTTCTTGTTCTCAATTTTAGGTAGGAATTAAGACCCTCGATGGTCAGGCGGATCGTGTTTCTGCAGGATCAGTGACCTCTAGGAGATTGTCCTAGCGATTGCATTAGCTCTCCTGCTCGCACGTGTAGTCGGATCGTCAAGCCCAAGATCCACCAAATCAACTATCACCATCTCATCGAAAGAACGGACACCTTTGCCGTATCAAGTGGTATCAAATTTCAGGTTGCTCGGTGAGATTTACTGATTTCATAGTTTTGATTTGTTTTACCTATAACCCACTAAAAAGCCAAAAACACAGTTAGAGTGAGATCTATCCCATCATCAATCTCCTCCTTGTATTATCTTTTCAGTGTTTGCATCGTTGAATTTGTGTCTGCATCATCGCATCGAGTTGCTGGTCTTAGTGTCTCTTCCCTTAGAGTTTCGAGTTCCGGTCACAGTAGTCACCACCTCCACACTTGCAGATCTCTGCCATGGCCATACACTCACCACCTTATTCCGCCTCCATATACTCCTCGCCATAAACCCTAGACTCTGCCACTGCCTTCCTAGCGTGACATGGATCCGATATGTTTTCCTGCCATGACACGAGTCCGAGTAGAGTTGTTATTTCCTAGTTACTTTTTCTTTCCTTCCTTGTTGTTTCCACGCAATACTCTAAGTCCAGAAGGAGAGAAAAAAATGGCTATACTAGTTTTTGACCTTGGAGATCACTTTTCTCCATGGGTCGTTAGAGAGACATTTTTTGGCGCCTGTGCGCTTTCCGGAGCACGGTAGAAAATTTTCGACAAAACATTTGGGGCTATCCTGTTTTTACAACCCGTAGATCAGTTCTGAACACTCGCTATCATATTTATTTTGGACATCTCGGTTCGCTTTTCAGGGCGCCATATTATCATACCATTGCTAGTTGTGCCGCGTCTTGACATCGTTAGTGCTCTAGGCTCGCGTCTCTAGTACAGTATAGCCTAGGACCAGCACGGTACCGTTGTTGAGCATCTTTTCAACTTTGCATTGCTGTTTTGCTAATTGATAACCCCTTTGCTAAGCCTTCCCAGAGCTCCACAGATTTCTCCACGTATGGTGTCTCGACTCCTGGTAATCGCTCGGTTCAATCTCTGGACCAACTGATCCTTGCTGTTGCAGATCATATTTTCCTACTATTTTGTAAGAACTTGTAAGAGCTTTGTATATTGTTGACATATTATGCATCTATTCCACCATCTTTCCGTACTCATAGGCATATATATACTTGTGCTTTTAAGGACTAACCATGGCAGATCTACCTCTTGAACCGGAGAACATGACGAATGTAGAGATGCATGCTCACTTCACCAAGGTTTTGGTTGGGCATGCACAAGATGTTGATTCCAGACTGGGAGATTTTAACGTCAAGCTCAATGAAACAATTGACAAGATAGAAGGACTAGAGAAATCCTTCAACGACAAGCTCGACACCAAGTTTTAAGAAATCCTCAACAGGTTATCTGCACCTACTGCTACACCACGTCCTCGGCAGCAGTTACCCAACCAGGTGGGACAAGCACGACGTATCCCACGCACGGATCAAGGTACTGCTAGGTCTTCTGCTCCTGCTGCAGCGGCACCACCTCCTGCTCCTACCGTCAAAGCTGCTGTACCACCGGCTGCCGCCACTACCATGGATGACGCTTTCGCAACATATGAAGAAGATGGTGACTACGGGTATGAAGATGAGGATGATTTTGATGAGTATGTCGAAAAACCTGCTGGCCGTCCTTGGCATTACTATCGCAACACTCGACCACCGGTATGTAATGATGAAAATATTGCTAAGCTTAAGCTAAATATTCTACCTTTTGAGGGTATATATAATCATGATGCATATCTTACATGGGAATTAGAAGTAGTTCAACATTTTGCATGTTTAAGATATCCCGAGAATATGCGTGTTAGTGCTTCTACTTGTGAGTTTACAGATTTTGCTTCACTTTGGTGGTCTGAACATTGTCGCTTAAATCCTTCTACTATTCCTAATACTTAGGCTGCTTTAAAAACTGCTATGCGTGTTCGTTTTGTACCTCCTACTTATCAACGTGATTTACTAAAGAAATTGACACGTTTAGAACAAGGAAAAATGTTGTAGAAGAGTATTATCAGGAATTGCAAACAAGGATGGTTCGGTGTGGTATTGTTGAAAATCCTAAACAAATGCTTGCACATTTCTTTGGTGGGTTAAATAAGGACATTAAAATTATATTAGACTATAAGGAATATACTTCCATCACTCGTTTGTTTCATCTTGCTTGTAAAGCTGAACGTGAAGTGCAGGATCACCAACCACCATGGAGGAAGACTAATAATTTTACAGGTCACATATAATCCTAGACATCCCGATAATCAATGCCTTCTTCTCATGGTACTCCACTAGCACCTACCACATCCAAAGCCAACACACCTACATCACGAACGCCTTCGGCTTTCCCCTCCGTCGCCGTACAATGCCCCTGCTCGTGCTGATTCTTCTATCGCTTCCACGGGCAAGAAAAAGGACATACAATGCCGCAAGTGATGGGGATATGGTCATAAGGAGAGGATGTGCACAACACAGCGTGTTATGATTTTGCGTGATGATGGTGAATATGATTCAGCAAGTGACTTTGATGAAGATACATTATCTCTTATTTCTGCTCGAGATGGAGATAATTCTAATTCTAAAGAAGAGACCGAGGTAATGGAGCTGAAACTGCTGATCAATACAAGTGTTTAGTTACACAACGAGTGTTGAGTGTGCAATGGAGAAAATCTGAGCATGATCAATGCCACAACCTGTTCCAAACATGAGCCGTTGTCAAGGAAAGAGCTATAAGGATCATCATTGATGGAGGAGTTGTAATAATCAGGCTAGTGTTGACATGGTAGATAAGCTTGCGCTCCCAATAAGACAACTCACACACTCATATTACATCCAATGGTTTGAGAGTTATCATAAGATCAAGGTAACAAGAATGGTACGCGTGCACTTTACTATTGGTACATATTCTGATTTTGTTGATTGTGATGTTGTACCTATGCAACCTTTGTTCTTTGTTACTTTGTAGACCATGGCTATTTGATAGAGAATCTGTTCATAATGGTAAAAATAATTACTATTCTCGTATGCATGATGGTGAAGGGAATATGCCCAAGAGGCAATAATAAGGTGGTTATTATCGTATTCCTTGTTTATGATAAAATTTTATTTTGCATGCTATAATTGTATTAATCGGAAACATTAATACATGTGTGTTTAATAAACAAATACATAGTTCCTAGTTATGCCTCTCATATAAACTAGCTCGTTGATTAACAAGATGATCACGGTTTCCTGATCATGGACATTGGATGTTGTTAATAACAAGGTCACAACATTGGTGGAATGATGTAATGAACATTCATCCAGAGTATAGTAATATGATCAAAGTCATTATGTTTAAATTTCTGTAACACCATTGCAAGTAACTTTAGTCCTTATACCATGAGATCATGTCAATCACTAACACCGGAATAGTAGCTTGATAACATCAAACGTCACACCATAACAAGGTGACTATAAAGGTGTGTTTAGATACTCTGATATTGTTATGTAGAGGCTCATGGATCAAGAGTGGGATTTTTCCATCCAGATGACTGAGAGATATACTCTAGGCCCTCTCGGTGATATCACATTGATATAGCTTGCAAGCAAGTGATGGAGATCACTAGAATGTTATATCACGAGAATGAGAAAAGAGTACATGTCGGTAACGAGATCAAACTAGGTATGGGGATACTGATGATCGAATCTCAGACATGTAAACTATCGCGAGACAAAAGGATTTAGTTGCAATGTAAAAGGTTCACACGATCACTAGAAGTCATTGTTGAATGTGTGGGAGTCAGTACGGATCTCCAGGTCGCGCTGCTGATTATTGATCGGAGAGGGGTCTCAAAAATGTCTACATTATTCGTGAACCATAGGGTGACACACTTAAGGACTACCGATACCATTTCGAGAAAATAAGATGCCATAGAAAGAAAAGGAAAGCGCTGGAATTATTTTCAATGGAAATCAGAATAGTTTCGGGTGAAATTGCTGAAACTGGTTCTGCATGTGAAATTGAAATGTTGCAAGGGTTTTATGTGAATGCTTGTTAATTAATTTAATTAACAAAATTGTGAATAAATAAATAAAAGGAGTTTTATTAAATGAGAGATTACATTAAATTTAGTGGAAATTTAATGGATTTTGAGTGGGATTTTGAGTGGTGAAAATGGATGTGAGTGGGAGCTCCACCCACATGAATGAGGAAGAGGTGGCGGCACCCACCATGGCTTCCACGCCATGGCCCTTGGCTGCCCCCTCCTCCTATGAAAGGCACCCCTCCTCTCACATCTCACTCACACCTCATGAAGGATCTATCCCCCCTCTAGAATTTCCCGATGGTCTCGGATCAGCGAGATACATGTTCCTGTTGGCTTTTTCTAGAGCAAGGATTTGCTACTTCCACTGCTTTGCTAGAGCGAGGGCGCGGAGGTTGTCGGGGTACCGGACGTGTGTGCGATCACGGATGCACCACTGCTTTGGGGTGCTGGACTTGCTGGTGCTAGATCGGCTGGACTTCATCACAATCTTGAGATCGGCAAGATATCGACTACATCACCGACGAGTCCATACTCGTAAAGCTTTGTAGATCTTCAAGGGTATGTATTCTGGATGTATATCCACCCGTTGATTGTATCTAGATAGATGGATCGTGGCATATACAGTTTCCGTCATAGAAATTTTTGTTTTCTATGGTGCGAACTCAATAGTGGTATCAGAGCCGGATCTATGAGTAGATACTCTGCACGGGTAGTACACATATGAGTATGTGGGCGCTGAAGGTCACATTATTGCTTCTTATGTGTATTTTGGATATTGGTGCCATAGTGGGATGAAGCGACCCAGACAAACTTTATATGTCCTTGCACATGAGACTTGTTCCACGCTTGCCATGCAATTAGTTTTGCATAAGTGGTTGCGGGTGTCTGTCTCTCCTACTATAGTCAATATCTGATTTATAACGAGTTGCCAATAATTTGATTATCATTGTTGTGATTCCATGTTCATAGTATGAACGGTTCTATCTCCGAAAGCACTCATCCACGTAAAAACATGCAAAAGATAAATTAGAGGCGTCTACTTTTTTGGTTTTGATGGGCAAGTACTATGATATGGTAGAATTATAATTTGTAGTATGGATGGATACTATTAGAAATTATAATGTGCCAAATTGTAAGTTCCATAGACCTTGGCCTTACACATATAGGAATGATAAAGATCATACCACGATGCACTAGATAATGATCAAGTGCAAGAACCATATCATATCACTTTTAGCATATGATGTTTGTTTGCATCTTATATTGCTTGTTTGGAGCTTTAGTAGCATTATAAGATGATCCCTTATTTAAATATCAATATAAAATGTGTTCTTCCTTAGTATGCACCGTTGAAAATTTCGTCGTTATGAGACACCACGTGATGATCGGGTATGATAGACTCAACGTTCAGATACAACGGGTGTAAGACAGTTTTACACACGTGAATACTAAGGTTCTTACTTGGCGAGCCTAGCATGTGCATACATGGCCTCAGAACATGAACCGAAAGGTAAAGCATGAGTCATATAGTTGATATGATGCCCATATTGATGCACGCCTTTGAAGCTACACCGACTCACGTGATGATCGGACTTGGTGTAGTGGATTTGGTTCATGTAATCACCAAAACAACTAGAGGGATGTTGTTTTTGAGTCGGAGTTCATTTCTAATTTGGATTATTCGAACACAATTTAACATAAATTAAATCAAAGTGAATTTGCATAATTTGTTGTAGTCATTGGCATCCGTTTCACTACCTTATGTTTAGTTATAATTGAGATAATAGAACTACAGAATTCTGGATATTTACTTTACAAACTAGTATCGTATTGTGTTGAGTGTCAATCTAAAGTTTAAAAGTCCTATTGCAAACTTTCAGCAAACTCCGTTTAGTCCGTGAAGTTTAATAATCAGTATTAAATCAAGAGTAACAATTCCAAGTTAGTATCTAAAGTATCATGTTTGCCTCCATGATTCTTGATTGTTTTAAATATCAAGGTTATCTACGAGCTGAAAGAATTATTTCAGAAACAATCATGTGTGACAGATATTACGATATCTAAAATAATTTTTTGGTTGCAATATGATAGAGTATAATATATGTTCTCATATTGGATGAGAATTTTCGAAGGTTGGAGATGCTAGACATCCTAATCATCCAAAAAGGTTTTGAAAAATAACATTATACTCACGATTAGCCTTTATAAGCTACATTAGCTTGATAATGAATTTTTTCATGATAAGGATGAATAGAAGATGTAGGTAAAATGTTTACTACACTAAAATATTACTAAATAATGGGTTTTGAAAGAACGCCAAACTTTTGATGATGGTGATATACTTCAAAGTGCAAGTCCAAAGGTATTAGTATTTTATTATACATGCTTTGGATTATGTGTCATGTATATGGCTCCACTGTTGATGTTGATAGATTATTTTAAAAGGGAAAGTGAGTGCTGAAATAGAATCTCAGAAAAATTTGGCAGAAAAAGATAAGACTAGAAATGTCCATCTTAGGTATATAGATGATATACATGTTATGGCTGTATTCTTTGCTTGTTAAACAATGTGGTTCTTGGGTGTTGTATACCAAATTGGTTGGTGTGAAATATCATACAGGACAACACAATTCATGTACTACAATGGCCTAAGTAACCAGCAAGAGAATATGTATGTGATGATGTTCATCGAAAACAAACAAAGTGTTGTTGTATTTCTAGTTGACAGCAAAGCTTGCCTTCAAGATTTGTTATTTTTCAGGTATAATGAGAACAAAAGGTTGTTCAAGTAATTTCCATATTCCATATAAGATGGATGATTTACAAGTCTAGTTCGAAAAATCATGTCCATAAAGCTAATGCTAAAAATGTCGCAAAATAAATGATTAAAAGATCACTTATGAACTGACATCGCCATTTAAATTATATTGGAAACAAAAACATGTATAAACTCCATGTTGATGGATTTTTGAAGTCTTTTGATTTTGATCAAATGGCACTTGTGATATTTTCCTAGATATAATTGAAATTTCATTCAAAGGCCAAATAAGAACGAACGACTAAATTATTGGAATTTATACATATTGATGTATGTAGTCCATTATGTGTAGTCGTGAGCGATGGATTTCAACTTCATATGCTTTGCCAGAAATTTGAGTGAATATTCACTTAATGAGGAAGAAGTGTGAAATATTTCAAATTGTTCAAAGACTTTGAAGATGAAGTGGAAAATCATTGTCACAAGAAAATTTATGATTTGATCATGAAGGAAGATATTTGAGTCACAAGTTTAGCAAAACACCTAAAGATTTGAGGAATCATTCCATAGATTTGCATTTCCGGAAACACCATAGGAATATGGAGTGTTCGAGATATGTAATGAAACCTTGTTTGACATGGTGAGATCAAAGTTGTCATTTATAAAACTGCCATTATATTTTAAAGGTTAAAGCTTTAGAGACTACTGCTTTTACACTGAAAAGAGCTCCATCGTGATCTGTTGAATTGACACCATATAAGTTATGGTCTGGGATAAAACCCAAGTTATCCTTTCTTAAATTTTGGTATGCTAGACATAAGTAAGATGTTTACAACCAAAATCGGATGATCATGTCTTTGTAGGTTATTTCAAATAACCATCGGGTATTCCTCCATAACACCAAAGACAAAAGTGTTTGTCGGTTAGAACATAAAGTTTCTCAAGAAGGAAGTTTTCGTGAAAAGTTAAGTGGGAAGACAATAGAACTTTGATAAGTTTATTGAACCTTAGCTATATGTGCTGAGTTGCGTAGCGCCAGAAAATGTTTCGGAGGCAACCATAATGCTCATGGCTTACGTGCCTCAAAGGTTGTGGTCACGAAGGTATAAGGTCCTATTGAACTGAGTAGGTCGGGTAAACAATCTAATACTAATATTTGAGAGTAGATCATTATTTTTTGACATAATGAACTGACTACATGCAAATAAGCAATGATGGGCCCTGACTCCGTAAAATGGCTTGAATCCATAAAATCCGTGATAGTTTCATACATGAGAAATCAAGTTTTTGAACTTGGAAGACCCTCCGGAAAGGTGTAAAACCTATCGGTCATATTTGGATCTATAAAGAAACAGACATGGATGTTTCACATCTATGGAATATTCGACATGTCGTAATATATTTTACAACAATGTTCAAGGAGTTGATGATGACAGGATTTGATCTTTCATAGTGATATTTAGTCTGAACGGATTAATATAGCAACCACTACATATAATTTTGGTATATGGTAGTTGAACAAACAAAACAAATTTATTCTAATAGAATGGTTACCTAGGACGTGTACATGACATGTTCCAAAGGGTTTTGTTAATTCAAAGGATCCTAAAAGGGCATGCAAACTTCAAATGGTTGAAGTAAGAATTGCGGAGTTGGAATCTTCACCGTGATGAAACTGTTAAAAGGTTTAAATTCATCGGAGACGATGAAGATGCTTGCATTTGCAAGAAATTAAGTGGGAGCACTAAGACATATTTCTAATACATTATGTGGAGGACATCTTGTTAATTGTAAATGATGTATCTTTTATTGACACAAGTTAAGAATTTCATTTCTATGAAAGACTTAGGAAAAACTCGAATATTAGGCATCTATACCTATATTGATAGATTGAGACGCTAATATGGTTGTGCCAAATGTACACAGATGAGATATTGAATGAATTCAATATGGAAACGACAAGAAAGGTTCTTGTTGCACGAAAAGGGTTGAATCAAGATTCAAGTGTATTGACACTTGGTAAGTGAAACAAGATTCAAGTGTTTTAACACTTGGTGAGTGTAATCACAAGAATATTTTGATCAATCATACCGTGATATGTACACATCTAGATATGTCCTATTCTCCAAATGTTATGATCATGTACCAGAATGACTCATAAGATGATCATTGGATAATAAGAATGTTCTTATGATCTTTTGGAAGAACTAAGAATATATTTGTGTAGAGGTGACAAACATATACAAATAGTTCATTGTAAAATGTTGCATTGATACTAGTTTTTTCACAATATTAAGTTTATCTAAATTTAAACTATGGGTGGCACAATGTAATGGAAATAAGATTACATGATGGATTTGGATGAACTCCAAAGTTAAGACATTGTGATGGATACAACAACGAAAGTCTAAGTATATGACTTCTATTGTAGCAGCAAAGGAGGGCATTTTTTGTCAAGTAGTTTGTTATCAAACTAAGGTGTGGTTCACAACGGGCTAACACTATAAAGATATAGTGTATGCCAATATTATCGACATGATGTAACCCCAAGGAACTAAAGATGTCACCAAAAGACCAAATTTATACAATGCCATATCATTAGAGAATGAGTGATGCGTGGAGACGCAAAGACATGAAAATACACATGGACCTGAAAGTGTCGGATCCGGAGATTATGTTTACCACTAGAAAACGTGTATATACAACACCAAAAAGCCATAAGTGTTGAATGGTCGCAAGTTTTTCAAACTAGATTATTATTGACTCTAGTGCAAGTGGGAGACTGGAGGGAATATGCCCAAGAGGCAATACTAAGGTTGTTATTATCGAATTCCTTGTTTATGATAAAAGTTTATTTTTCATGCTATAATTGTATTAATAAGAAACATTAATAGAAGTGTGTTTAATGAACAAATAAAGAGTTCCTAATTATGCCTCTCTTATAAACTAGCTCGTTGATTAACAAGATGATCAAGGTTTCCTGATCATTGACATTGGACGTTGTTAATAACGAGGTCACAACATTGGTAGAATGATGTGATGAATATTCATCCGAATTATAGTAATACGATCAAAGTCATTATGTTTAAATTGATATAAAATCATTAGAAGTAACTTTAGTCCTTAGACCATGAGATCATGTCAATCACTAACACTGGAAGAGTAGCTTGATAACATCAAACGTCACACCGTAACAGGGTGACTATAAAGGTGGGTTCAGATACTCCGATAGTGTTATGTAGAGGATGATGGATCAAGAGTGGGATTTTTCCATCCCGATAACGGAGAGATATACTCTGGGCCCTCTCGGTGATATCACATTGAAATAGCTTGCAAGAAAGTGATGGGGATCACTAGAATGTTATATCATGGGAACAAGAAAAGAGTACATGTCGGTAACGAGATCAAACTAGGTATGGGGATACCGATGATAAAATCTCATACATGTAAAATATCGCGAGACAAAAGGATTTAGTTGCAATGTAAAAGGTTCACACGATCACTAGATGTCATTGTTGAATGTGTGGGAGTCAGTACGGATCTCTAGGTCCCGCTGCTGATTATTAATCGGAGAGGGGTCTCGATCATGTATGCATTATTCACAAACTGTAGGGTGACACACTTAAGGAATACCAACACCATTTGGAGCAAATAAGATGCCAGAGAAAGAAAAGGAAAGCGCTGGAATTATTTTCAATAGAAACCGGAATTGTTTTGGGTGAAATTGCTGAAATTGGTTCTGCATGTAAATTGAAATGTTGCAAGGGGTTTTATGTGAATGTTTGTTAATTAACTTAATTAACAAAATTATGAATAAATAAATAAAAGGAGATTAATTAAATGAGAGATTACATTAAATTTGGTAGAAAATTTAATGGATTTTGGGTGGAGAAAATGGAGGGGCGTTTGTGTGAGTGGGAGCTCCACCCACATGAATACGGAAGAGGTGGGGCACCGACCATGGCTGCCACGCCATGGACCTTGTCTTCCCCTACTCCTATAAAAGGAACCCCTCCTCTCACATCTCATTCACACCTCCTCGTGAAGGATCTCTCCCCCCTCTAGAATTTCCACATGGTCTCGGATCAGTGAGATACATGTTCCCGATGGCTTTTTCTAGAGAAAGGATTTTATGCTTCCGCTGCTTTGCTAGAGAGAGGGCGTGGAGGTTGTCGGGTTACTAGACATGTGTGCAATCACGGATGCACCACTACTTTGTGGTGCTGGACTTGCTGGTGCTGGACCGGCTAGACTTCATCATGATCTTGAGATCGGCAAGAGATCGACTACATCACCAACGAGTCCATACTCGTAAAGCTTTGTCGGTCTTCAAGGGTATCTATTATGGATGTATATCCACCCGCTGATTGTATCTAGATAGATGGATCGTGGCGTATACAGTTCCCATTATAGTAAATTTTTTGTTTTCTATGCTGCGAACCCAACAAATGGTAAGAAAATTGGTCTAAAACCCATGACTCCTGAACAAATTTTAAAAGATGATCTTGCTAGAGATAGTAGAGCTAAAATTCAGGAGAAACACAATAGTGAGAATCAGATAGTTGCTGCAGATTTTGTACCAACAAAGAACACTAAATCTGATTCTAAACATGCTACTGAATTTCGTTTGAAGGGTCCATGTATGCTTGCAAATAAAATTGATATTGTTGAATTAGATGTAAACAATACTCAATTTTATGCAATTATCTACAAAGAGGTTTTGTTTCCATTTGAGAATATGCCTCCTTCTTTGCCACCTGTTGTTGCTAACCTTTTGCAAGAATATGAGGACGTTTTTCCAGCTGAGATGCCACCAGGACTACCTCCTATTAGAGGAATTGAGCACCAAATTGATCTCATTCCTGGTGCCACACTGCCCAACCACACACCATATAGAACCAATCCTGAGGAGACAACGAATATACAACGCCAAATTTAGGACCTACTTGACAGAGATCACATTCATGAGTCCCTTAGCCCATGTGTTGTTCCTATTATTTTGGTACCTAAGAAAGATGGTTCTTCGCGCATGTGTACTGATTGTAGAGCAATCAATGACATTACTATTCACTACTGTAATCCTATACCATGTTCAGATGATATGCTTGATGAATTGAGTGGCTATACCATGTTTTCTAAGGTTGATTTGCATAGTGGTTACCACCAGATTCATATGAAATTAGGAGATGAATAGAAAATAGAATTTAAAACTAAGTTCGGTTTATATGAGTTGTTAGTAATGCCTTTTGGTTTAACTAATGCACCCAACACATTCATGAGATTAATGAATGAAGTTTTATGTGCTTTCATTGGATGATTTGTGGTAGTATACTTTGATGATTTTCTGATCTATAACAAATCCTTAGAGGATCATTTGGATCATTTGCATGCTGTTTTCAATGATTTACGCGATGCACGTTTGTTTGGTAATCTTGAGAAGTGAACCTTTTACACCGATCGAGTTGCGTTTCTTGGCTATGTTGTTACATAACAGGGTATTGCAGTGGATCTAGGCAAGATTGAAGCAATTGAGAATTGACCACAGCCCAAGACGGTCACACAAGTGAGGAGTTTTCTTGGCCTCGCTAGGTTTTATAGGAACCTTGCAAAATATTTTGGATCAATTGCCGTGCCACTGAATGAACTTACCAAGAAGGATGTGCCCATTGTTTGGGGCGATGCACAACAACAGACCTTCATCATATTGAAAGATAAGTTGACAGATGCTCCATTACTCCAACTTCCTGATTTTAATAAGACTTTTGAGCTTGAATGTGATGCTAGTGGAATTGGTTTGGGAGGTGTGTTATTACAAGAGGGAAAACCTGTTACATATTTTAGTGAGAAATTGAGTGGGGCTAGTCTGAACTATCCTACTTATGATAAAAATTATATGCGCTGGTTAATACATTAGAAACTTGGCAATAGTATTTATGGCCTAAAGAATTTGTTCGACATTCTGATCATTGATCTTTGAAGCATATTCATAGTCAAGCTAAGCTGAATCATTGCCATGCAAAGTGGGTTGAATTTATTAAGTATTTTCCTTATGTTATCAAACAAAAAAGTGTAAAGATAATGTTATTGCTGATGCTTTGTCGCGCCGCTATACTTTTTTTTATCTCAACTTGACTTCAAAATATTTGGATTGCAAACTATTAAGGAACAATATGTGCATGATGCTGAATTTAAAGATGTGTTGCAGAATTGTAGAGATGGTAGAAAATGGAACAAATTCGTCTTGAATGATGGATTTGTGTTCCGTGTTAACAAACTATGCATTCCAGAAAGTTCCATTCGCCTTTTGTTGTTATAGGAGGCGCATGGAGGAGGATTGATGGGTCACTTTGGTGTCAAGAAGACGGAGGATGTTCTTGATGCACACTTATTTTGGCCACGCATGCGTCGAGAAGTTGAGAGATTCATGGGACGCTGCACTACTTGTCAAAAAGCTAAGCCTCGCCCTAATCCACATGGTTTATATATGACTCTTCATGTTCCTAGTGTTCCTTGGGAAGATATTTCTATGGACTTTGTTTTGGGATTTACTTGTACATAGAAGTGGAGGGATATCATTTTTATTATTGTGGATCGGTTTTCTAAGATGGCACTCTTTATTCCTTGTCAAAAAAAGGATGATGTTGTGCATATTGCTAATTTTTCTTCCGTGAAATTGTTCATTTACATGGTGTGCCAAATACAATTGTTTCTGATCGAGATACTAAATTTCTTAGCCACTTTTGGAGATGTTTATGGGCTAAGTTGGGGACTAAATTTATGTTTAGTACTACATGTCATCCCCAAATAGATGGACAAACTGAAGTAGTGAATAGAACTTTGTCTACTATGTCACAGGCTGTTTTAAAGAAGAACTTTTGTGAGAAGAGTGTTTACCTCATATTGAATTTGCTTATAATCATTCGCTGCATTCTACTACAATGATGTGCCCATTTGAGATTGTGTATGGTTTTGTTCCTTGTGCACCTATTGCTTTATTCCCATTACCTTCTTTGGTGCAAAATAATTTGGATGCTACACAACATGCTAAAATGATATTAAAATTAGATAAGACTACTAAAGACAACATAGAACACATGATGCTAAGTATAAACTTGTTGGAGATAGAGGGAGAAAGCATGTTGTGTTTGATGTTGGAGATCTTGTTTGGTTACATTTGTGCAAAGATTGTTTTCCTGATTTGCTCAAGTCTAAGTTAATTCCACGTGCTGCTGGTCCTTTTAAGGTGTTAGAGAAAATAAATGATAATGCATATAAACTTGAGTTTCCAGCAGATTTTGGTACAGTTAGTCCTACGTTTAACATGGCAGATTTGAAGCCTTACTTTGGTGAGGAAGATGAGATTGCGTCGAGGACATTTTATTCAAGAAGGGGAGCATGATGTGGACATCACATATATTGATAAAACCGATGTACCTACAGCTACACAAATACAAGGACCTGTTACTCGAGTTCGTGCCAAGCAACCTAACTATCAGGTACTTTCATTTCTTGGAACTATTCCTTACATACATGAGAATATGATACTGCCTAAATCAGATGTATTTGTTACTCTTAGGAATGATGGACCAAGCATGGACGAGAGAGACAAGCATTCGAGCACGATCATGCATGGAGATGGAAGCAATGTGAGGATTGAAGAGGACGCCACAAGTGGATATTTTAGAATTATTAAGCCACCATAATGAAGATAGAAGGCTTGAACGAAATATTCAAGGATATTACTTCATAAATTCGTCCATAGCTTAATTTGGTGCTGCGACACCTTTATTTTGGGCTAGGCCCATGTAATTTTTGCAGGAATTAAAATAGCCACTTTTAGAGTCTGTATTTAAGGAGAAAAGGACTTCTAGGGTTGGTTTCGGCCACCACCTCTATGGCTGGCCGAAATCCCACATTTTCCTCCTTAAATACCCCAATAGCCGTCACTTTAGACTCGGATTTTGTTTAGACTAAAAGTTAGCCATCATCGCAACTACGCCAAGGATCGAGTGTCGTAGAGGCCTCTTGTACTTCGCACCTATACAGGATCCCACCTTTTCAATAAAGCTTTCATCTATATCTGCAATATCTTGATTTCAATATTAGTTCTAACTTGTTCTCGATTTCAGGTAGGAATTAACACCCTTGCTGGTCAGGCCGATCGTGTTTCTGCAGGATTGGTAACCTCTAGGAGATTGGCCTAGCCATTGCATTGGCACTCATGCTCGCACGTGTAGTCAGATCATCAAGCCCAAAATCCACCAAATCGACTATCACCATCTCATTGAAATATCGGACACCTTTGCCCTATCAGACTTACCACATGACAACAATATCATCACCTTCATCTAATTTGGATCCGTAGAAGTGTGCATCAAAGCTTTATTTTTCTTACGGAGCTTCATGAAGTCATCTTTTTAAGATCTTTAGTAAGTTTTTGAGAGTTGGGTTGCATGATTTTCCTATTCATGTACGGATTAATGCTTTCAGTGTGGGATTGAGTCATGACCATAACACTACTCTTATCATTCTCTTTGTTATGATGAATTGGTGGATTAATGCGATTTTACTCATTCCACGGAAGTTAGGAGTGGCCTTTATATTTTGAGACTTTTACTTCCGTCCTTGTTTTTCCAGAGTGTTATCTCAAGAATGTAATCAATAATATCTTGTTGGTGGTCCCGTCTATTTCAAGATGGAGCAAAATCTTCAATGATTTGGTGGAAGCAAATGCAAAATCTTCTCCATCATCTTCTTTCTGCCGGTGTTCCATATCATTATAGAAGATGGATGGAAGATATCCTTGACTTCAATTTTTCAAATCCTTTTCTATTGGTAAAGACAATTATGGTCGATGCCATCCATAAATCATCAACATTCAAACTTCTTTCTCAAGATTCCACCATAAACTTAGATCACCTTTTCTCTTGAAGATAAATCCGCACACCTCAATTGTGCGATACTTTGGTCCTTACCGACTCAAGAAGAATCGGATACGAGATTTCAGGAACCCAAATCTTTCCATTTAAATCAAGGAACTCTATTGTTTGAAGGCAATAGTGTTTGTCTAGACTTCATTTATTAAATCTAAGGGAAGAAACAATGCTCATAGTGGTTGATAAATTCTCCAAAATCGTTCTTTTCTTTCGGTGAAAGAAAGAATCATCTTCACATGCATCTGTTGATCCTTAATCCTAATGATGTGTCTTTCCTTTCTCTACTTGATTCATCATTGACTCAAAATCTTTAAAGAAGTGGTTATACTCTTTATAATTTTCCTCGAGAGCACCTAATCTATGTCCATCGTACCTTCCTTGTTTCACCATAATCCTTCAATTCGTCAAGTCCTTTCTTTCAAGAAGAAGATCCAAAGACTCGCAACAAGTCTATCAAGTTTTGCAAGGTACATTGGTCGCAACATTCCATTGAAAAACCAAATTGGGAACATGAGGATCACCTTCGTTCCGAGCACCGTCTCTCATCGTGTTCACCTAGGAATCTCGAGGTGAGATTGTTGTTTAGTGGGGGAGAGTTGTAGCATCCCAATTGTCTAAAAATTGTAATGCTACTTGCCTATTATATATAATGCTACCATATACATGTCATTATTGCATCATAAATATCATGATCATGTCACCATACCATATTGCATTTGAGAATCATATAAAACCCTTTTATTTGGTTCTTCCTTCATATGCATTGCTTATTAATTATATTTGCCTCTTGATAAATTGTAGTTGGTTCTTGATATATTGTTTGATGCCCAAGTTGTGATGGGGGCATATATTTTTCAACTCCACCACCTTTCCTTGTCACCACCTTATAGTTCCACTACCCAAACTATATATGAGCATTTGCATTTCCATTGGTATTCAAATCTAGCTCATATGTGTTGGGATGGATCCACTTATATGTCTACATGATCCCATATATGAGATATGTTGTTTTCACAATATTAATATGTGGAGCCTCAGGGCCACCGTTGCATGCCACATGAGTAGAATATCTCATCTATCTTCCATATGGTTTGTATTTGAATATGTGATCATGTTTAAATATATATGTGGCCAAATAATCATCTAGTGGAGCACACACACTAGCATTGCCCATTTATTTTCAAATATGCTTATTTTCGTCCAATCCATATGAGAAGCAAGCTTGTATATGTTGTTTTGGCCTTTATTCAAATTTGAATGCATGTATGTTTTAAATGCCCATATCAAGTTATGGTTGTTTTCACAAAAAAATGGTAACATTTAATATATGTGCATGGCCTATGCAAGCTAGTCCCTTATCCTTTTAATTTGAATCATTTTGTTTTTTGATGGTTTGCTTGTTTGAATTCAAACCTTGCCACTAAAGTTTTTTTCCTTTCCATCCATATGAATCTTTTGAGTTGTTTTAACTTGTGTTTTATGTTGCTATATCACACCATTGAGCTTGTTGTAAAACAAATGAGAACCACTCATATAATAAAAACGAGAGGACCAACTAATCTACACTCACCATCTATCTACCATTCTAGCCCTAAACCTAAACCTATCTCCTAATTTTTGAGCTAGATCGAAACCCTAACCCTCCCATGCCGTGGGTGAGCATCATGTGCATGTGTGTTCATCACCATCACCACCTCAACCCCTCATTGCCTTGGCTCCCATTTGACCAGGACCCCAACCCCACGAGCTCACCACCCATCTCGTCACCCCTTCGCTTTCTAGGCATCAAGACAAAGAATAGAGGGGAGACCATATACCGAGAGCACCACCTCTCTATCACCTTTTTGCTAGCATCTGTACCACGTGATCCCTACCTCCTCCTCCTCCTTATCTACCCCTCCTCCAAGTAGTCTTTAGATAGAGATCCACTAGTACCAGGCGCCCCACCTTCTTCCACCTCCCTTCCATGGCCATGGTCACTCTAGAACCCTAGCTTGGCCACTATTCCTCACCACCGTTCTACAGCCCCGATATTGCGCACCACCACTAGCCGATGCCCCATGATCTTCTGCAAGGCCTAGAACTTAGAGTCGCGCCAGGAGCCCGCCGGAGAAGCCCCGCTGATGCCATGATCTCAAGGGGCCTGAGCTGCCATGCCCGCTTGCCATGTTGGTGAACTCTTCGCCTCTAGCATGCACGTCTACACCGGCACCCTCCCAGTGAGCCCCTCGTCGCCCTAGACATGACCTTACCTGCCCTAGTATCCTTTACTACCGCCGTCATGCGCCAAGCGCTCTACGCGCGCGCCGCTGTGCAATCGCGCCCTTGTAACATCCACTGCTTCTGCCTCTCTGCCATCACCTTGGCCGCAAGCCTTCTTCACACTTCTCCCCAGAACTCCGTAGCTGATGAAGCTCCTGGGTATATGGCACTGCCAGCTTTCTGTAGCCTCCGGCCACGCCCATTTTGGTCAACCAATGTTGCCACTAACCTCACCGGAAGGTGGCACCGTCGGTTGTCACCGTTGTTAGTTTCACAGATAGACGCATAGTTTTAGTTAACCAGCACGGTCCCTTATGCACTTACCCCCTATCCTTTGTAGAGCATCAACCCATGGTCCCCTAGCAGACCCCATCTGTCAGCCACCTAGTCAAACTGTCCAGTCAGTTTCTAAAAATGGACCGAACCTTTTGTCAAACCCGCCCGCGGTCCCTGGATTACCCAAGTGTCACTTAGTGGCTGGTGTGTGTGTGCCGCGTGGACCCATAGGTGACCCCAGGTCCACTTGTCTGTCTTTGTGGGTAGGGTTAACCCCGGTGAGAAAAGTCTCTACACATCGGTGCCACTAACCTCATCGGAAGGTGGCGCCATCGGTTGTCGCCGTCGTTAGTTTCAGAGAACAGACGCATAGTTTCAGTTAACCAGCACGGGTCTCTTATGCACTTACCCCCCGTCCTTTGTAGCGCGTCAACCCGTAGTCCCCTACCAGACCCCATCCGTTAACCACCTAGTTAAACCGTCCAGGCAGTTTTCTAAAAATGGACCCAACCTTTTGTTAAACCCACCCGGGGTCCCTAGATTACCCAAGTGTCACTTAGTGGCTGGTGTGTTCCGCGTGGACCCACACGTGACCCCAGGTCCACATGTCTGTCTCTGTGGGTAGGGTTAACCCCGGTGAGAAAAGTCTCTACACAGGAAATAAATATATATCAATTTAATTCATATATTTTAAATGATTTGGAATTTGAATTGAAACTCTATATGAAAAATGTTTTGTTTTTGAATGTTAATTCAAATATGTTTTCAAATATTTTCAAATATTTTCAGAATTTGATTTAATAATACCAAGTAATACATATAATATATGTTTTTGAATCAGAAAAATGCCAGGAATATGAGTATGCTATTTAAAATATATTCTGGGCATTTAAAATTTTCGAATTATTAAATACCATTTCTTAATAAATGCATAACTTTAATTCCGTAACTTCGAATTCGACAATGACATGTCTAAAATGATCAGCACAACGAGAATGTTCTAACTATGCATTCAATGTTATGAATTGAAGCATGCATCATATAAACATAAAGGAGGCATCAATGTTTATGCAACTAAAAGGTGACTAAATAAATATTAGAAATGCTTATTTCTTGCTTCCACACCTCACCCATGCCATGCTATGTTATATCATGTAATTGTGCATCATTCCATCATGTCATACATTGTTTGCTTGTTGCATATGATTTATTTGATTACGCACTCTAATTATTATGACCCTTGTGTGTTTGGTTTCTATCCGGATAGACGCCAAGCAAGGGAACTATCAGGAGCCCCAGGAGTATTAACCGGATCCCACTTATTCTGCGACTGATCTTTCAGGCAAGAATTTCCCCATGCTTGCACTACATATATCACCTATTGCACCTATCTTATTCTTTCATCATATGTCGCGATCCGAATTAAATTGAAATCCCAAGTATTGCATAGCCTTTACTTTTAAACCCCACCAAAACTTGTTACTCAATCCTATGAGCCATTACTACAGGAGTTGTTTGAGGCATGCGAGTCGTAGAGTTGCATGTGTAGGTTTTGTGAGAGTCTTGGAATAACGAGGTACCTAAACAACATAATTGAGTAGTAATGGGATAAGTAAAGAAAGAGACACCTACGGGAAATATCTACTATTTGGTTCTTTATGATCACTTGTGTCCCGTAGTACCCCGAGTACTTGATACCTGTTCCTTGACTATCGTACTATACACATGTGGGACCATGAATCCCCTTAGTCTTAGCTTGAGTCACATTTAATTTGTTAGGGCCACAAACTAGTTTGGGGTGTTACTACTATCATGTACTTATGCCATGCTACTGCTTTAATTACTACTATTGCTTGAGGAACGTTTACTACTGTATTGTTTAGGACTTGTGCTATGTTTACGCGGTGTCGATAAGACCAGCCACATTTTTCGGTTCCTAGTCGTTTACAGCCGTCGACACAAACCTTGGGTCTGTCTCCGAGCCGGACAACTTTGTTGTGGGGTGCTTTGTGGGGTGGCCGCCTGATATCATCTGTGAATCATGCGAATGCTTTGTCGTGATGCCTTATTGGTTTTTCATTTGGTTTTTCCAGGTTGATAGTGCATGTGTTGCTATTTGTGCACCCCTGCGAGGCAATTCTTTCTGAAAGTCGTGTCCATGGTTATGGACGACTTGGAGCACATTTTCTCGATTATAAACAACTATAACTAAAGTACCGCTTTTAACTTGACTAAAACTTGACTAGTAATAGTGCAATACTCATGGAATGATCAATAAAACTACCGACGAATGAGATGTTTTTGCGCCTTCTTGTTCGGGAATGTGAAGGATGGCGAGCGATGTTTACTTATGTTGATATATAACTATTGGGTAATTCACTATTGTTTATTGAACGAACGTCCGTCTATCATTGGTTAGGCGGATGTTGTAGTGTGTCTCTATATAGTTGCTAGGATTTATTTTTGCTACAATTGAGTCACCCTCAGGTTGTTCCCTTTAAATGCATAAAGACTTAATGAGCCCCCTAGGGTCTCGCACGATAAATATGTTCAGATGGACAGGTACACTCTAGGGAAGATTACTGGGTCGAGGATACCGATGATGGTGGCAACGATCATCAGGTGTAGAGATTCCGGGGCATGGAGATACTAGAGATATGTGGGTGGGATGTGCTAATTTCAGGGCATCTTATGCCAATTTGCTTCTTATCCTTACTCAGATCTTGTTTTCTGCTTCCGCATGATACTATGATGTGTGATGTGTGATGTATGAGGATGTAGCCTAAGGTATTAGCTCTATCTAGGATATTTGGATATTGCCATATTGTGTTGGATATTTGTATTTCTTTTAGATGGTTTGTCTCTGATGTACTATTGTTTGTCGCTGACATACACACTTGTGTATGTTTTGTTCGCATACCTGTCGACTACGCCGCTCGCACTTGATACGATGTTCTTGCAAAGTGGATATGGCGGTTGGCCAGTACCGTGCACTGCACCGCTCAGATAGGGCCTACACGTGGATGGATCTTGGGACTCTTCTGTAGGACACCTTGTGCACTTTGTGTTCATCCTAGCTTCTTGATTAGAGCGTAGTGTCTGTGGTATTACAATTGGTATCAGAGTCATTCCACCCTTTAGGGTCTCAGCCAAGATGGTCGTTGTTAGTCTAGAAAATATTTTGGGTAGTTATGTATATTAAGGAAAAACTAAATGTGATAGTAGGATTGATTCCATTTTTTTCTTACCCACCCACCCTTTTATGGTAAAGAAGTGGAAAGTTTATCAATCCTCTTCTAAAAATTCAAACTAGGATTCACATGTTTGGGTTTTTTTAGTACCATAGGATGTTTGTGTCAATTTGTTTTGTCTATCTGTTGCATCCAACTTGTTATCGAAATCTTCCTTTTGGTTATCAACTATTGGTACATTCCATACCGATATGTTTTTGTAAATTGACGCGATCTATCCGATTCTTTGTTAACCAATGCAATCTTGTTAAGGGTGTTCGTCCTTCCTGCATGCTTTCAAAGAATGTGGAGTTGCTAATCTCTATCCGTTAAGTTGTTTTCGCATCTATTGGTATTTTAATGCCAAAATTGAGGAATTTTTTTTATTTAATACATCTGTGTTTCCACACTCCTTTTAAGTCGTGTGTGATATACTATTAACCTTATTTTTGTCGGCATGTCCATGCTAACTCGATATTTTACTACCGTTGCTTCAATCTAGAGTTCTACTTCATCTTCAAATTCTTTTGGGCTAAATACATAATGTGTGTTGATCCGATGCTTGTGATTGTAAGGTGGTCCTCAGTATAGGTATATGACGCTTATCTTGAGTGGAATATGGTTAATGCTATCAATATTGTCCTCCAAATGATGGCGGTTACCTATTGTGTCGTGGTGGTGGCACGACAGATTCCATGGGTAAGCCAAAATTGGGGCCAATGTGCACTAGTGGGATCCAAGGAGGGATGATGTAGTGGTTTCTACACACAAAGAACTCCCTCACGATCTCTAGTTTGATCAACAATGGCTACACTTGCTCCTTGAGCTGTCTCAGAGAGAGGAGGAAGAAGCTCCCAGCTACTCTCTATGTGTAAAATGAATCGATCCCCCTCTAGGAGGTCCTGGATCACCTTATAAAGGGGTGTCCAGGTTACATTAGGGATGACGTGGATGGAATATTCCCTGAATATGCTTCTCCAAAAGAGGTAATTTGGTGGGAGTCTTTCCCTGTCGCCCTTCTATCAATGGCAATAACCCAGAACCCACGACATGTTAACGCTAGACTCTAGGACTGTCACCTCTATGTCACCTCTTCTGCCCTTCTTCCCTTCTGTCCCTCTGACCCTTGTCTGTAGCGCTTGGCTCTGCGTAGATTCCTGAGCGAGAGATAGAGTGTCGTGCTGACTTTGGGACTCGTTCTCTCCTTCTCGAACAAGCCTTCTCATGACTCGGCCTCGTACAAGATGACTCGGCGAAGCTTATACCTGCAAGTAGAATACATGCTGGACATTATGCCGGCATACCTCATATGTCGGCCGAGTCAAGCCTTAGTTGTATAACTAGAGTAACCCGGCCCTTATTCGGCCGGCTCTCATATAACTCGGCTGGGTCATAAGTTTCTTTGTCCTACGTGTCATCAATCATTGCATGTTCCCTCATTTTTTGGGCCGCTACAGTAATTACTAACGTAGGTCAGTTGTCCTTGTGAACGGTCAAATCCCATAGTGCCTCTTTGATTACTGCGATGGTTATTGGGGGTGGCTCATCCCTTGTGCTGTGTAACGTATGGTGTGGCTCCACCTCATGACCGAAACGATGCGATACATGCGTGTACATGCCACAACCGCTGTGCCCGCATGATGCCAAGACCGTTCGTGGTCTAGGCTGATAAATAGGGGAGCGGGGTGAAACCCTTGTTCACTTTCCCCCGCTCCCAACTTGTTCATCTTCCTCCCAGCACAGCCGGTGCAGAGCCCTCCGTCTGCGACCGCTCTGCCCATTCTTTGCGCGCAGAGGCCACACTACTCACTTGCTCCGCGCGCCTCCTCTGCACAAGCTTTGCTACTTTGCTCGCAACCGTAATGCTCCGCCGTAGCGATGGGTCCTTGGAATTCGCGCCCTCTTCCCTTCGCTGCGAGCACCTCACCCTCCACTGATTCTTCCGACGAGCCCATGGCCAGCTTGCACAGCGCCGTTGCCGCTGGTGGAGATGAAGTGATCACCACTGTCTCTGAGCGTGGTTCCTGGCAAGGATCCACGTCGACTAAGGAAGAGATCAACTAGATCATCCGGACACACCGAATCTTGTCTGGAGTAACTTGTCAATTATTCGGCAAGGAGCTTGCACCCAACATGGAGCCGGGTGAGTTCATTGTGTTTGTATCCCATTTAGCTAGAGGATTTGGCCTACCCCTTAGAGATTTTGCCAAGGATTTCTTAGAAACCTTTGACCTCCAGCCTCACCACTTACTGGCTAATGCCGTAGCCTCCGTCTCTGCCTTTATCTTGGATACAGAGGGATAATTTGGCCTTTTTCCTTCCCATCTTATTTGGTCCAAATTCTTCCAAATCCGGGCCAACGTAGTGCCGAGTAAGGATTTACGCCCATCTGAGAAGTCCCTTATGCAGTGCGGCGCTGCCTCCATAACACCTCGGAAGAACTCCATCTTCCTCGAGTCACCGGACTCGAGTCATGCAAGAAATGGCACAAATCTTTCTTCTACCTGAAGAATAGTGGCGAGGAAGACATGATGTAGCTGTCGACCTTCTCAGTCGGTGTGCCTGCTAAGAAGAACTGGGACTTCGACCCAAAAAGAACTAACGCCCTCGCCGAGTCATTCGAGATACGACTCAAGGAGCTGACCCAGGCCGAGTTATTCGGCGACGACCTTATGGATATTTTCATCAGTAGCCAAATCTGCCCGCTTCAGAAGCTCACACATAAAATATGCTACATGAGTGGCCATCTTAACCCGAACCGGGTTTCCACGGTCGAGCTAGATGATAAACAGATTCGGAAACATGTGAGGTCCATCTTCAAGACAGAGATGGCCAAAGATTGGAAGTTGGGTATGAAACCCTTCAACCATGACAACCCCCTTCTCAGGTAATTAAATTCCAAGTTACCTTGTCTGAGTTATGTTTTACTTCGGCTCTGTCTAGTATTTAATATCTCTTTGTGTTCTTTTCCTTAGAAATTTCTCGAGCAATCCGTAGAGGACGACGAGAAACTTGCCCTTACTTGGGGCAAGGATAACGATATCTTAGACGAGGGTAAACCTGACTCGGATGAATTCATGCCCAAGCCTGACTCGGCCCCCAGCCATACTCTGGGTAAGGCTTCAGTTCAACCTGATGATGATGATTCGGATGAGTGCGAATTCCTCGAGGTACATAACCCGGTGCCTATCTCATATGCCTATCCGGCCCCTTTTACCCTAGCTAATCTGTCTAGGAAGGTCCATGATGTGGCTCTCATTCCCGTGGGAGGCCAAGGGCCAGTGGAAAGCTTGTCACACCGACTAACCCGAGGCTCCCAAGAAACGGTACAAGCGGACTGCCAAGAGGTCCCCTAAACAGAAAATGGCTCCATCCGTCTCCTCATAAGTTTTTTCTTACTCTTTGATTTTTCTTTGTAATTCTTGTTTCTCTCTTTCTTTATTCGACTTTATTTTTCTAACTGTTTTACTTCGGCAGCGCTCCGCTGGCTATCCCTCAGAGAAGACCCAGCATGACTTCTCCATCGCCATCAGCTCGGGATGATGTCTGGGTTCCAAGACTTCCCCGAGATGAATCTTCTCCCTCGCCGAAAAATAGCACACCTCGATAGGAGGGAGAAAATGTTGGCGCGGATGGTGACATGGATACCGCCATGCCATATCAGCCATCCGAGCCAACTGTGCCCAACCAGATCACTGAAGGTGGCGATCCAACTCCCGCCGAGGTATCTGTTACCTCGGCCTCTGCTGAAGCTCCAGAGGCTCCTTCTTCGGCACCAACAACTACACCAAACTCTTCCGGGCCTTCCAAGACTCAAACGTAGGATCAAGCGCGGAAAATCCCGCGCTCCAAATCCCAATCGCCCTCTCCAGCTCCTTCATCCACACCTACTTCAAATCGGCCCACCAAATCGCAGCCAGAGGCCGATCCAACTGCCACCAAACAGAAGAAGGGCAGAACCGCTACCAAACCAATCCAGAAGAAGCCCGGGGAAACTGCTTCCTATCCCTCCATCGCCGAGATGTTCCCGAAGGGCGCCTCTGCCTCTGCCTATGGTTTGGCTGCAGGTACGCAAATGGTGCTTCATAAGAGTCCATAACCGCGTCATAAAACATTAGTTGCCAAGTTTTATGATTAGGTTCATGTTCTCTATGATCTCCCGTCCATTTACAAGTCGTCCATAACCGCGGACACGACTTTCCAAAAGATTAATACCCTGCAGGGGTGTACAACTTTACCCACACGTACTAACCTTATCTTAATGCCACTAGTAATAGCCCTCTTCCTTGGAAGGCTGGCAGAGGGTGGTTAGACACAACCTTTACCTTTCTTTTGCCGAGACCATGAGTCACGCCCTAAGGATGGTTCCTCTGTAATGGGTCAAATCCGAAGCCGGTCCCTAAAGATGTGACGCGAGGTTGGTTTACGAGGGGCTCCATCAACCCCAAGCAACCCGGTCCACACTTCCCTACCTGTTATGAATGCACCTTTACCCGCCAAATCTTTCAAAAGGTTTTCTATGCATATGTCGAATGGAACGCCCGAACTATGTGACTCATGGAATCTACTAGGAAAGTTAGTCAATCAAGGGGTTCCCAAGCCCCGTGTGGTTGTACGCTCGTCTTGGTTCCGAAGGAGAGAACTCCAAATTTCCTAGGGGTGGCGAGCATGGGACTACAAAAACCACATCCCACCGTGGCCTCCCATACAAGCCTTAGCATGTTTAACCTCATGTCACCTCCAATCTCATCTCATCATGTTCTCCTGTCATACTAAATTCTCTACATCTGATACATCATCTGGATGAACCAGCACTTACAGCTATGCATGTCTAAGCAGGACACAAATATAAGCTCTAGCAGCACACAAGCCAAACCTAGTTATGCTAGGAGTAGCGGATCAGGTAATATAAACTCAAAGGGAGTAATGCAATAGATAGGATACTCTATCTATCGATAAAAGACCACCGTAGAATCATATTCATCATGGTAGGAATTGAAATGCTTTCATAATCATAGGATTATATCCTGGTGGGGCTATGCTTACCTTTGCCCATTGATAACCAATAAGCAAATCTTTGGAAGCCTTGTACTTGACTTGATTGCAGTTGGTCAAGTATTGTTATTCGATCTTCGTCAGTGTTGACCTCGGGCTTCGATCTCCATCTTGATATCGTATTATATTGGGAAGAACCAAACACCGGAAAGAAAGGGGAAACAATCAACACATGGCATCGATGCAATGCTCAAAAAAGGATGATGATACGACAAGTTAAATTATATTGAAATGATACCCTAAGGAATGCTCAGAAATTTAAACGGGGTTCCAAGCGGTCCAAACCCTAATTCGGAGAAAGCCCGGAATCACCTATGAGGGGTTACTAGGTTTTTCTAATTAAAATTGTTATGAAAGTTGATTATCAATGCATGATTATATCCTAAATAGATAGATCTCATTTTTCTAAACATTTTGATATATTATTTGTATTTTTCTGACTTATAAATAATTACTTATTGAATTTACAAGTTTTATTCATTTTTTAGATTTATTAAACCAATTTAAAAAGGTTTACTGCATCACTGTGACATGAGCATAGGGGTGGGGGTTATTTTTACTAGCCTCTACCTAGCCATAGTAACTGACCGATGGAACCGAGACTATGTCGGTTGCCACCGTGGCAGTCAATGGTCAGCGGACCCGCGGGCTACGTCAGCCTGACGCGAGCATGACGTCAGCACGACGTCCACCTTCAGGCGATGGTCGCTGGCGACAACAGAGGCCACGCCAGCACGCGTGGCTCGACTTGTTAGAATGAGCGGAACAAATCGAACCTAACTATAGCGGCGCCGCCTCGATATGGTCATCAGAGCTAGCACTACGGCGAGCGACGGCGGCAGAGCTTGCAGAGACACAGCGCGCGGCAGCTACGGCAAGCAAGTGGGCAACCGGAGCTCACATTGAGCTTCAGAATCTCACCAGGAGCGCGAAAAACTTGACGGCGAGGTTCGAGGTGTCCGGAATTAGCGGCGGAGGCAGTGGCCGGAGCTTAGGGAGAAGGCTCGATTCGAATGCCTGGGAGCATGCCGGCTCACGCGATTGGGGTCAATCAAACGAGTTGAGCAAGGCGGAGCTTCCAAGCTTCATAGCGAGGCTTGGGGCAGTGGCTAACGGCGTCGATTCATCGACGAGGTGAGATTATGGTTTCGGCCTCCATGGGGAACGAGAGAGGGAGGTCGCGGGAGAGAGAGGGAGGAGATAAGGACGGGGCAGAGGCATCGTGGCGTTCTTATACATACTCCAGAGCTCGAGGGACGGCGGGGATCGGGCGGCGGAGATCGACGACGCCGGTGGAGACACCGAGCTGCTCGCCTGGAAGGAGGAAGACGACGAGAGGAGAGGGCAAAGCGGTATGGGCCTTAGCTAGGCCACACTTGTGCTGGCTGCGGGTGCGCTGAGCAGTGGGGAGAGGGAGGATAGATATGGGCCGGCCTGGGCTGCACTCTATCTCCAGTTTTTCTTTCTGAAAACATTTTCAAATCTATTTATATTTTCTCCTTTTGTAAATCATTTTAAAACCTGTTTTGGATGTTTCAAAAATACCAGAAGCTTTTATAAATTACACAAACTACTGTGGGGCCCTTTTAGTCCGTCTGGGCTCCAAAGGTTTTGATAGTTTTCAAAATGTTCAAAACCATTTGAATAGTTTTCAAATAGAGGGAGAGAGTAGGGTTTAGGGTTTTGCATCAATTTCTTTAATGCACAATTTAAGATATGATGCTCATGATGCACAAACAAACTCTAATTAAGGATTAGCTAAAACTAGGGTGTTACAGAAGGTAACTCAGCCGTTTTACGTCATCATTTCATACATCACATTTTTGCTGTTTGTGAAGTGCCTCATGATTTTTGCCTTGGCTCATCCGAACTAAAAGTCTTTGAAGAATCTCACCAAGAGTGCACTTCTATGCCTTCTATGTCGGTTACCACCGTGGCAGTCAATGGTAAGCGGACCCGCGGGCTACGTCATCCTGACGCGAGCATGACATCAGCACGACGTCCACCTTCAGGCGATGGTCGCTGGCGACAACAGAGGCCACGCCAGCACGCGCGGCTCGACTCGTTAGAATGAGCGGAACAAAGCGAACCTAACTATAGCAGCGCCGCCTCGATATGGTCATCGGAGCTAGCACTACGGCGAGCGACGGCGGCAGAGCTTGCAGAGACACAGCGCGCGGTAGCTACGGCAAGCAAGTGGGCAACCGGAGCTCACATTGAGCTTCAGAATCTCACCAAGAGCGCGAAAAACTTGACGGCGAGGTTCAAGGTGTCCGGAATTAGCGGCGGAGGCAGTAGCCGAATCTTAGGGAGAAGGCTCGATTCGAACGCCTAGGAGCATGCCGGCTCACGCGATTGGGGTCAATCAAACGAGTTGAGCAAGGCGGAGCTTCCAAGCTTCATAGCGAGGCTTGGGGCAGTGGCTAACGGCGTCGATTCATCGACGAGGTGAGATTATGGTTTCGGCCTCCATGGGGAACGAGAGAGGGAGGTCGCGGGAGAGAGAGGGAGGAGATAAGGACGGGGCAGAGGCATCGTGGCGTTCTTATACATACTCCAGAGCTCGAGGGACGGCGGGGATCAGGCGGCGGAGATCGACAACGCCGGTGGTGACACCGAGCTGCTCGCCTGGAAGGAGGAAGACGATGAGAGGAGAGGGCGAAACGGTATGGGCCTTAGCTGGGCCACACTTGTGCTGGCTGCGGGTGCGCTGAGCAGTGGGGAGAGGGAGGATAGGATATGGGCCGACCTGGGCTGCACTCTAGCTCCAGTTTTTCTTTCTGAAAACATTTCCAAATCTATTTTATATTTTCTCCTATTGTAAATCATTTTAAAACCTGTTTTGGATGTTTCAGAAATACCAGAAGCTTCTATAAATTACACAAACTACTGTGGGGCCCTTTTAGTCCGTTTGGGCTCCAAAGGTTTTGATAGTTTTCAAAATGTTCAAAACCATTTAAATAGTTTTCAAATAGAGGGAGAGAGTAGGGTTTAGGGTTTTGCATCATTTTCTTTAATACACAGTTTAAGATATGATGCTCATGATGCACAAACAAACTCTAATTAAGGATTAGCTAAAACTAGGGTGTTACATAAGGTAACTCGGCCGTTTTACGTCATCATTTCATACATCTCATTTTTGCTGTTTGTGAAGTGCCTCATGATTTTTGCCTTGGCTCATCTGAACTAAAAGGCTTTGAAGAATCTCACCAAGAGTGCACTTCTATGCCTTATATGATGCTACAATTTCTCGAACAAGCAGGAGATCATTCGGCCAAGCTCAAAGAGAAGGACGACGAGATAGCTCGGCTTCATGCCAATGTTGAAAATTTGAAGAAAACTCGGCAGGCCGATCTCGAGAAACTTGACCAGGAGTTCTCCGAGGAGAAGAACTGCATGATCCACCAGCTGGAGATGAACAAGGAATTCCTTCAAGTTGCCGAGGATTCAACCAAGTCCTACAAGGACGAACTTGCAAGGCTGAAAAAAACCCGGATGGATGTCCGACCTTGGCAAGATAACTTTGTTTATCGATAGTAAGTTCATTTCCTTATCTTACTGTTCCTGTCCGACTTATCTTGATCATTTGTTATTGACTTTTCCATGTACTTATTTCTAGAAAATTTACCAGAGTGCAAAACCCGGAGTGCTGAATGTGTGGTGAACGCTCGGCTTCGCCGTGGAGAAACTAATGACCCAGAGCATGCTTACTCTATTGAGGATTATCTTGTCAGGCTAGGAGCTACTACCAAACCAATGAAAGCATTTGGCGTGGATCTCGTGGATGCTGCTATCCAGGTTCTCAATGTCCTCTGGCCGAATGACGAGAAGCTGCAGCACGTCAGAGCAATCATCGGAAGCTGATGGACTATGAATCACAGCTCAATCTTTGGAGAGAGTCAGCAACGCGAGCTAGTGCTGATACGACGCTGTCCTTTGTACTCTCATGGTACGAGGGTACCTGCCTGGACACCTTGCAAAATCTTCGCACGGACTCGCCCTGGACCACTGATCTGAATCACATCGCACGTCGAAAAGCTTAGACCTATCAACTCATTCAATATGCCAATGTTCATGGCTGGAATGAAGGGCCGAGCTTCCTCTCGGACGAGGTTGAAGAGGACACCGAGGAATAAAACAGTGAGGAGGCCGAGTAAGATGCTGATGATGAAGAGGAAAACACGGAGGAAGAGTCGGGAAGCTCTGATGAGCATGAAGAAACTTCGGAGAAAAATGCCAAAACGGAGGCTCCTTCCAAGGGGACCGGTACTTCTCATACTGAATCCGAGGATCCTTACATTGAGGCCGAGGTTCATACCTAGGAGACCCCATCCTCCGAATATGCTGCTCCACCTCCGACTACCGATGATTTAACATCTGCTACTCCCCCTCTGACTTTCGGTGATTCGGCATCTGTTGCTCCTGCTCCAACTACCGGTGATTCGACATCTGCTGCTCCTACTTTGACTATTAGTGATCCGACATCTACTGCCCCTTAAGCGCTGCGAACTTTAAATTTGATTAACTCCCTGATATGCCGGGCGCAAGATGTAAGATACAGTTCAAGTTATTTTGCTGCTACCAAGTATGTACATATTGAACCCTTTTGGGCGTAGTCCCCGATTTTCATATTTCCTGTTGTCTTGAATTTGTTATTTGGCCCGTGTCTACCTTCTTTTGGCATTCGACTTACGGGTCCGAGATTAACAAACCGAACTAACAATACTTAGAAATTTTGAGAATCAACTCAAAATGACTTCATAAGATAAGTAAAGAACTTAAATACAAAGTGTTAGCCAAAACATGAGTCGGATTGCGTACATTTACTCCCTTAGTCATTTTTCATGTGTTCGACAATATCTGGATTTTCTCTTGCTTGCCATGAAGCTTATTTTTTGGACACCACCAAGTCGAAGAGTTGTCCTTTGTTGCCAACACATTACTTACTCGACTTTTGGATAAGGAAATTTAAGCCAGCCGACATATAAAAATAAATTCATAAAAGACAATTTTATTTAGGTCGTCCCCGAGTTACAGCTCGAGGTGCCGAGGTTTCATTCATTAGCTCATTACCGGCATACAATCTGACATATGAGAGTTCGAGATACATACACTTCAGCTAAGTGTAAAATGGACGAAGTAGAGCTACATTCCATGGCCTCTTTGATTCTTCTCCTAACCTCCACCTTATTCTTCTCCTATGCTTGAGCATCTATAAGGTAGTATCATTGTGTAGTGCTTTGCTCACAATAAATGGACCCTCCCATGGAGGTGATAGATTATGCATGCCGGTCGTGCGCTGCACAAGCCGAAGCACCAGATGTCCTTCTCTAAAGACTCGGGGATTCACTTTCTTGCTATGATAGCGCCCGAGGTTTTGTTGATATACGGTAGATCTGGACAATACCAATTCTCTTGCCTCTTCTAGTATATCAACATAATTTTGCTAGGATATCTCATTCACTTCGGCTTCTGTGTATTGGGTGACTCTAGGCGAATCATGCACTATGTCGGCTGGTAATACAACTTCTATCCCATATACCAGGAAAATAGCGTATAGCCTTTTGATCGATTTAGAGTTTTCCTCAGGCTCCATAACACGTCTGGGAGTTCCTCAATCAAACACCTCGCTGATCTTTGCAGCGGCTCAATGAGCCGGGGTTTTATCCCGGACAATACTAGTCCATTGGATCTTTCCACTTGCCTGTTCGATGCGGGATGTGCGACTGATGCAACATCAAGTCTTATCCTATTATCTCGACAGAATCGAGGAAGTGCTCCTTCAGTAAAGTTTGTTCCATTATCAGTTATGATGCTATGTGGGTACCCATATCTCAGGATAACATCCTTGAGGAATATCACTGCTATGGGACCATCACATTTTCTTATTGGCTTTACCTCAATCCACTTTGTGAACTTATCAACCATGACAAAAAATGGGTCATGCCACCACGACCCGGCTTAAATGGCTCGACCATGACCAAGCACCACACAAAAAATGGCCAAGTGATTGGTATGGTTTTTAACTCAGTTGATGGTATATGAAATTTGCTTGCATATCTTTGGCAGCCATTGCATTTTCCACTAGATCCTCTACCTCTCGTAGAGCACTAGGCCAATAAAATTCATGCCAGAATGCTTTTTCAACTAAGGCTCTGGATGAAGCATGATGCCCACATTCACCTTGATGGATATATAGGAGAAGATCTTGGCCTTCTGTCGGATCAACACATCTCTGCAGAACACTAGTGACACTTCTATTGTATAGATCATTGTTTATTATGGTATAGGACTTGGACTTTCTTTGTATTTTCTTGGCGAGGGCTTCGTCACTCAGAAAAATTTCATCTTTCAAAAATAGGAAGATTGGTCATACCCATTCTGGTACTTCATGTGCCAGGGTAACTACTTCATCAATTTCATCACATCTGACGACATAACCTCTGCCGGATTAAGCTGACCAGTCCCCGGGTTCTGCAAGGCAGTCCCCGGGTCTGTCAAGTCAGTCCCTGGGTCTGCCAAGTCAGTCCCCGGGTTACTCAGATTAGTCCTCCCATCTATGTCCATTAGAAAAATGTCGGATGCTGCACTAGCCGGGATATGAATTGATTCAGATTCAGGTGATGGTATAAATGATGGTTTTCTGAGGTGTTCGAGGGCTATTCCAGGTGGGATGGACTTCCTAGATGAGACGAGTTTTGATAATGTGTCAGCTGCATCATTTTCTACCCTAGGTACATGATGGAATTCACAACCTTCAAAGTACCCACTTATCTTCTACACATGAAATCTGTATAGTGCCATATTTGCATCTAATGCATCCCAGTGACTTGATACTTGTTGCATCACCAAGTTCGAATCACCAAAACATTGTACGCAACATATGCCAATGTCTTTTTCTACCTTTAAGCCATGTACCAGTGCCTCATATTCAGCTACGTTATTTGATATAACAAAGTGTATTTGTAACACATATTTTAGCTGATATTTCTTGGGTGAGGTGAGGACTATTCTGGCACCTAATCTGTTTTTCAATTTTGAGCCATCAAAGTACATTCTCCACTAGTTCGAATTAGGAAAATGCGGCTCATATTGCATTTCTGCCCAATCGACAAAAAAGTTGTCCAATGCCCGAGACTTTATTGCCTCTATTCTATCAAATTGTGTAGCATAATGGGCTAGATCTATTGCCCATTTGGCTATTCGTCCACTTGCATCTTTGTTGCCCATTATCTCGGCAATTGGCTCTTCACATATCACCTTTATAGGGTGTTCCTAAAAATAGTGCTTAAGCTTTTTTGCCGACATATACTCCATATGCCATCTTTTGATATTGGGGGTAGTTCTATTTTGAAGCTGAGAGTACCCCGCTTAGGTAATATACTGGCCTCTACAATGAATTACCTTCCTCGTCACACTCCACTACTACCATTGCACTCACGACTCGGTTGCTAGCTGCTATATAGAGAAATATCGTCTCTTTTGATAGTGGCGTCCAAATAAATTTATCCTACATTTTCACTAGTTGATACAAGGGTAATGCCTTTTATCCAAGCCGGCTTATGAACCGACTCAATGATGATAAACAACATGTAACTTTTTGGACATCATTGAGACACTTCGGTAGCTCCATGCACTCTATCGCCCGAATCTTTGTTAGATTTGCTTCGATACCTCGGGTTGACAAGAAGAAACCGAGTAATTTTCCGGCCGGGACATCCAAGGTGCACTTTTCCAGGTTAAGCTTCATTCGGAATCTTCTTAGATTCGCGAATGTCTACCGGATATCATCTAATAGTGTGTGTGTGTGTGACTTTATTTGGTTTTTATTACCATGTCATCAAGATATACTTGAACATTTTTGCCAATTTGATCATGTTAGCATTTTTGCGTGCATCTTTGATATGTTGTCCCTGCATTACATAAGACGAATGGCATGGTACGATAGCAATAATCCCCATACGGGGTATTGAATGCAGTTTTTTTTGATCGGCCAAATTTAACGGTATCTGGTGGAAACTAGAGTACGCATCTACAAATGATAGCAACTCACAACCAGCGGTCGAATCAATAACTTGATCTATTCTTGGCAAGGGAAATGTATCCTTTCGACATGCTTTGTTTAGGTTGGTGTAGTCGATACACATACGCCACACCACTGCTACATTTGGTTCATCTTTCTTCTTCTGTACCAACACCGTATTAGAGAGCCAATCCAGATGAAGCACTTCCATTATGAACCCGGCTTCAAGGAGCCGAGCTATCTCATCACCAATAATATTTATCCTGTCCTCGACGAAGCGGCAGAGAGGTTGCTTCAGCGGCCTTGCATCTGGCCTAACATGCAAAGAGTGCCTTGCCAGCTCCCTCATCACACCTTGCAGATCCCAAGTGGACCAAGCAAAGATATCCCGATTCTTACGGAGGAAGCTGACAAGCTTGCTTTCCTATTTATTGTTGAGGCCGACACCAATAGTGACGGCATGCTCTAGGAACTTTTCATCAATTTGAATCTTCTTGGTGTCCTTAGTCGGCTGAAATGAGACACTCCCATGTGGGTTGGTGAGTGCCAGCATATTCACTTGTGCTGACTGAGCCAAATATGCCACTTCCTGAAACATTTCCCCCTTGCAATCACTAATGACTCAGCTAGGTTTGACCCGGCCGAGGCACAATCCATCGATCTCATGTAATCTCCAGCAATGGTAATAACCCCATGGGGTCCTGGCATCTTCATTTTCAGGTAACTGATATGAGTACTAGACATGAATTTTGACAATGTCGACCTGCCCAACAATGCGTGGTAACAGCTTTCCATGTCCACAACCTCAAACTCCAAATTCTCAGTTCTGCAGTTCTCCCTTGTGCCAAATAACACATCAATCTGGACCTTGCCAATTGGCTCACAAGACAACCCCTACACAATGCCATGGAAAGTAATCTTAGTCACCTGGAACATGATCTCGTTGATTCTGAGCTTGTTTATTGTGTCCTTGTATAGTATGTTTATGCTGCTGCCATTTTCAATCAGCACCTTGGAAAAATTTACATTGATATTCGGCCAAATGAACATCAGATCTAGAACCAAGGCATACGATCCGATGTTTAGCATGAGCTTGGGGTGATCCCTAATGCTCCAAGTAATTTCCTAATCTGACCAGTGCATATATTTCAGCACAGCTGGCATAACAGCATTCACCTCCATATTCGTCCTCTGCATACTTTTCTTATCTGTTTGCTTTGTAGTGAACACACAGTATGCATGATGATGCTCTCTGTACTCATTCTTGCCTCCTTGGCCAGGGTATCCATAGTTCTCTTGGTTTTGATTCGCCACTTGGTGCACGGCTTATCTTTCATCATGGTTCTCATACCTCAGTGATGGTTGGTTCTCATACCTCGGCGATGGCAGAGGTTGAGCTAGTTGTTGCTCAACATTTCCTCCTATGAGCTAATGTCTGTGATTCGGATGGTTCAGTTCTGCCCTACCCATGACCTTTTTCATCCAAGCACACTGTTGAGCTTCGGCCGGCTTAGCCAGATTAGGAGTGTGAAACTTGCAAGGCTTATCCAACAGAGACTCATGCGTGTACTTCGGCCTCTCTTGCCATTGCTTCTTTTGATCAGGGGTCCACTGCTTCTTGCCGTCATTTTTTCAAGTCCACTACTATGCACTATTCTTCTGGCGTTGATTACTCCCAGCTCGTGGCTGATCTTGGGTTTCAGCTGCCACATGATTCAAATTGTACCGATAATTTGACCTATCTTATCTTCTCTTATTCCAGGAATCATTTCTCCGGGATGACCCGGTAGCATCAAGAGCGTAATGCTCCTCATTTTGCTCTGCCGACATAAGTTCAGGCTATGTCAGATCACCCAGGGCATACGAGTCGGCAATCTTAATTATTTCAGCCAATGTTGTTGGCATATCTCTTTGAAGCCTTTGCCACAACATACTTCCATATCTGCAACCTTGTGCAAACCATGATATTGCTTGAGACTCAATTACTCCTTCACAGGAGTTTCTTAGGTTGCACCACCGAGTCAGAAACTCTCGGTCGGACTCATTCGTCTTCTGTTTACACATGGAGAGCTGCTAAGGTCTATTCGGCCTCTTGTATGTGCTTGTGAAGTTACTTACAAATATACCCTCAAAATCTAACCGGAAGTTGATACCTCTTGCCGACAGATTATTCAACCAAACTCTCACTATCCCTTCCAATATCTGTGGTACATATCTTACTGCCCATCTGAGGTTATCCCCTGCGATGTATACGTCAGTGGAATAATATATCAACCAATCTTATGGATTTGTATTTCCATCATATATTTGGGTCCCCCTGGCCAACTAGAAATGTGGCACATGTGTTTCCCTCATGATACGTGGTCCAAAGCATGCTGGACCCGGTGTACATTGTCCTTCTAACAGTTTGGACCTGTATATCCTGTCCAACTTCAACCTTGCATCATCAGGCTACAAGTTCCTGTTCCCTAGCCTTTTCTCTGGCATTTGATGATCCAGCCTATGAAATCCCACATTTTCCATTGTTGAGTAACCATCATTATATCTGTTATGCTCTAGGTTCTGCTGAGTTGGCCCTGCACTATGCTCTTGCCGAGGCTTATACCTCGGCTCGTGTTGTCCTCCTCTAGCTAAATTGCCTGGCCACCATTACCTTGGCCATGGTTTCTGTTACCTCGGCTGCCACTGCCTTGGTCGGGTTGTGCGGCTCTTGCCTTTCCAGCCACTGCTGGATCATACGGCACTAGCTATTATTTCTTCTGCCAGAGATCACCACCTCCTCTCTTCTCGGGTTCCCACCACCGGGTGAAGATGCTGCGGCTATCGATCTCGCCGGACCACCTCCAGCCGAATGAACAACATGAGAACCTCCTGGTCTTGCTGGTGTCTTCTTGAGCAACTCCTCATTCTGCTGGTTTGCTATACGCACCAACTCAATGACTCTTTCTTGCTGCCTTTGCCGGGCTCCGCCGGTTAGGCCATCTATCTCGACAACTGCTGCGTCTGCTACCCTGAGGTTCTTTGCTGGTGTGCTATACCTCGGCAAACCTAGGTCTGCCATGTCACCTTCCCTCGAGACATATTCCTTGTTTATGTCACTAAGGATATTCTTTCCCCTTATTCTAACACCATCTAAGAGAGTTAGGCTAGTGTTAAGCTTGTTTTCCCTAGCACACTCACGCAGTGTGATGTTAAGTGACTGTTGCACTGCTGCTACTCTCTTAGCTCCATCTAATACTTTCAACCGAGTATCCTCTTGCTCGGCCTGTGCCTGAGCTAGGTCTACAATGGGAGTTACATGAGTAGTTAAGCTTTCTATTGCTTCCTGCAAGATATTCTCTAGACTATCTAACGCAGGGCCCCTCGTACAAGGCACCCTAGGAGTGACATTACCCACGCCTACCGGGTCTACTGCTGTGGGATCTGCTACCGCTGGTACTTTGCTCGTTCTGGCTCCTGCGCCTACTGCTGGTGCGGGCACGGTCATCATCACCTCGATACTGCCTGCATGGCGAGTGATACGCGGGCCGCGAGAAGAGCTGAGGGGAGGCTCTCCCGCAAGGATGAACCATTGCGGATACACGCAAGAGACATCCACACCGACGTAGATCTTGTGCGCGTCGAGATTGATCAAGACGCCGTTGCACGGAGGAGAATGCTTGCCGAAGCTGCAAGCGTTGTCGCTGACATAGTCCCGCGAGTCGAATCACTGGACCAGCCTCGAGACGATGCGGTCTCTGGTGACGATGGGGTTTCCCGTCCGGATCGTAACTCCAGCTAGCGCCACTGCTGGCCCCATGGTGGGCGCCAACTGTCATGATGGTGGCACGGCAGATGCCATGGGTAGGCCAAAGTTGGGGCCAATGTGCACTGGTGGGATCTAGGGAGGGATGATGCAGTGGTTTCTACATACGAAGAACTCTCTCATGACATTTACTTTTATCAACAATCTCTACACTTGGTCGTTGAGATGTCTTAGAGAGAGGAGGAAGAATCTTCCATCTACTCTATAAGTGTAAAATGAATCGATCCCCCCTCTAGGAGGTCCTGGCTCACCTTATAAAGGGGTGGCCAAGTTACATTAGGGATGATGTGGATGGCATATTCCCTGAATATGCTTCTCCCAAAGAGGTAATTCGGTGGGAGTCTTTCCCTGTCCCCCTTATATCAATTGAAATAACCCAAAGCCCACAACATGTGAACGTTGGACTCTGGGACTGTCACCTCCGTGACGCTTGTCCTGCCCTTCTGTCCCTCCGAACATTGTTTGTAGTGCTTGGCTCTATGTAGATTCCTGAGTGAGAGAAAGAGCATTGTGTTGACTTTGGGACTCGTTCTCTCCTTCACGAACAAGCCTTCTCGTGACTCGAACTCCTACAAGATGACTTGGCCAAGCTTATACCTATAAGTAGATTATATGATGGACATCGTGCCGATATACCTCATATGTCATCCAAGTCAAGCCTTAGTTGTATATCTCAGAGTAACCCGACCCTTATTCGGACGGCTCTCATATAACTCCGCCGGGTCATTTTTTGACCCGGTCAACACCTTGGTGGGCTTTCCCCTTTTACCTTAGCTTGACCATACCTGGGTCATCCCCCAACATATTGTGATTTTTAGATATACCGTGATCATATCTATATTCAAGTATCTTTGGCAATCTGGAGGTTTCTTAAAGCACTATGGTGGATTATCATCCGATTGTCGTGCTTCACATCTTTTTGAACTCCATATCTGAAGGTTCTCTATGATACGATAGAATATCATCCTTTCGTATATGATAGATTTTCTTAAATGTATGAGTTATCATCGGTTCTTATCCATTTTTTCCTCTTTCCAACCGATGATTCGATCAACAAGGTGAACAATCAATATCTCTTTCCTATCCGACATGCCAGATAATCTATTCTTTCAATGCATCTTTCTAACACCAATCCTTGATCTTTAACTTGATCCTTCGTGGTGGTATTTCGTGACGATATTGTCACCGATTCTATATCAATGGAGGACCAGGAAGAAAATCTTCTCTTTCTCTCAAGTTTCGAGAACACCACATCTCTGCAAAGTTCTCAAAGTGTAAATTCTGACTTTTATACTCTCCTATTCTCGACCACGTCCTTCTGCTAAAGACATTGCTACAATTTTGGAATCATCAAGTCAATTGATAATCCTCACCCATCATCAGTTTTCAACCAACTCTAGAGCTTTATCCTCGGTTTGACTGCTTTGTTGAAGACTTCCTCAAGATGGCTAAATCTTTATCAAATCTCTCTCCGATATTCTCGAGAAGGGAGATAAATTCTTTTGGTCTTCCGCTCATCAAGAAACTGCCGAAACCCTCTCTATCTTCTATCCTATCTTTGCCGGACGCCACGCAGATTTTATAGATCTTTCATAATTATTCTCTTCAAGTTTTGGGTGCTATCCATAATCTATACATTGAACCTTTTTATCTGTCTCTGTGATATTTATTCATGTCTTTCCGATGGCTTGCGACATCCCACATGACGACAATAACATCACCTTCATATAATTTGGATCCGATGAATTGTGTGCATCAAATCGTTGTTTTTCTTATGGAGCTCATGAAGTCTGCTTGTGAAGATCTTCCGTATGTTTTTCATAGTTGGGTTGCACGATTTTCTTATTCATGTATAGAGTAATGCTTTGAGTACGGGTGTGACACCCCCGCGATCAGGGCAAAACAAATCCCAGAACTCCGTCTGACATAAGCTTAATCTTGAGCTCAAGGATATCCAGTGGAGAATCGGTAACACAACAGTGACCCTACGACACAAAATTTATTACAGCAAGCTCATAACTGAGCGAAGAGCCAAATTATTACAAGAAGAGGTCATTGACCACAAACATCAAACAATGGAAGGAAAATTATGCTATTAAGGATAGCAAACTTAACAAATGTCCTAAGAGGCCTAAAGCATAACGATGACGTCCCAGCCCATAGATTGCAGGCTGTCGGCCAGGAACCCCAAGCTACTCATCGGTGCCGATGTCGTACGGAACTCATCTTCAAGGAACACTTACTCTGCCAAAAGTATCAACAAAGCAAGGATGAGTACATGGTGTACTCCACAAGACATCTAGCTGGTGGTGTTGTTTTGCATAAATCCATCTTTGGTTGTAAACAAGAGAGAGAAGAATCTCGTCTAATCAGAATATTTTAAAAGGGGGTAAGAGACCGACATATCCTAAATATTGATCATCATATCTTTGATATCCACCAAATCATCATCATCTACCAACTAGGATCACCCTCTCGTACCCATGAGGAAGCATCCTTAAGCACACGTTGATCTACCAAGTTTTACGATTAGGTTATAGTTCTCTATGATCTTAGAATTCGGTCACCAAGCGTTCATAACCGTGAACACGGCTTTTCAAAAAGATTTAATCCTGCAAGGGTGTACAACTTTACCCACACGTAGTAACAGACTCTTAATGCCAGAATCATTAGCCCTCTTCCTTAGAAGGACGTTAGAGGGTGGCTAGACATGACCTTTACCTTGCTTTCTCCGAGACCATGAGTCACGCAATAAGGAGGCTTCCATCATAACGGGTCAAATCCCGAAGCCTGTCCTTAAAGATGCGATGCGAGGTTGGTTCACCAGGGGCTCCATCGACCCCAAGCAACGCGCCCGATCGAAGAGAGTCACCATGCCGACAAACTGTGATCTCTGCTTTCCAGACGCACTGACAAAGCCGGCGGATTTGCAGCAATCTTCCACCATTACTACACAGGGGCGGTTTGGGTGGGCCTTGAATTTTTCTAATCTAAGCCGGCAAACTCCAAAGAGAGATCCGACTTTGATTCTTCCGTGAACGTGTCCTGCCCGTAGGTGGTCCGTGCAGGCCTTGACAATTCTCTGACTTCCAGGGAGCTAGTGCCCGAGTCGGTTTTGCTAATGAAGAGGTGGATGTCCCCGATTGGGACGATCGAGCAGCGGGTGGGGTTTCATCTTTGTCGGGATCCAGAACTCGTCGGAAGGGACGATCGAAACATTGCCGGAGAAGAGAACAAGGCTGATGGCTACAGTTTTGCCGATTTCCGCAAAGAGCTTTGACCTCGCCCGTTGTAGAGCCTGAAGTGCCTCTTGCCCCACGGTGGGCACCAACTGTCGTGGTATTGCCGACGAGTACGCCCTTGGAGGGGTCCTCACAGTGCATGTTTAGAGACATTGGGTAAGGCGGAAGGTTGGCGGGTACGAGGTAACACAACTTACCCAGGTTTAGATCCCACGACGGTGGCAGAATCCTACTCCTACTATAAATCACTATAATGGAAATACGCCGAGTTATAGAGATCGGTTCGTTGTGCGCAATATGGATTGAGTTATCTGATTGTTATGCCCTAAAGGCTCCTCTAGGTCCGGTTTATAAAGACACTAGATTCTAGGGTTATAGGGAAAGTCCTAGCCGGACAGGTTACAGACTCCTACATGGTATACAACTAGTCTAACGTGTCTTGCGCAGCAAGGCTCCAGGTATGTTGATGACTCCACCGTAGCCTTCCTTCATCCGGCATGGGCCTCCCTTCTGGATCCATCTAATTGGGCCGCCCAGCAAGCCATAGGCCCTGCTACCAACTGTGGGCCACCCGGGTTATCCCGATTAGAGACATGCAATGGTGATACCCAATTAGCATATCCCCAACATTCACCCCGCTTCCCTCTGCTCGCCGCTTCGCCTCATCGCCTCGTCCTCTCCAAGGGAGAACCTGGCCACTGTTGTCCTGCGCTAGGGATTTCCTCTATCCCGTGCAGAATGGGTGAAGACGATGACCCACCGCCGTAGATAACCTATAGATCTGATGACCCATGTTGTTGGATACCCGTTGGCTGCCCCTGTGTCACTGACGCATGGGCTCTACCCCAGCCTTTGAACGGGAATCTCTCCCGCACATGCTCGCCTGCGAATGGGCCGGCCGGCGCTGGTTCGTCATGTTTGCCCTTTGAGCCAGCCCACGACCCCGTAATCCTTTTCTTTTTCTAAGGGCTGCTAACTAGCTGAGTAGGATTAAATCTTAATAAAAATGAAAAATGTTTTGAAATTGTGAATTTTTTTTTTTTTGAAATGACATAGGGTTTTATCCAACACGCATAACTAGTTTTGCACCAAAATAATATCCAGTTATTTCCAGTAATTAAAATACAAAAGTTTGTCCATTTCACTAAATATTTATTTCTGACACTTTGCAACCCAAATGGGGTCAATCCAATTTCCTCTAGTTGCTCATTCAGATAACTACCATTTGGCTTTGATCTCATGCCCACTAGAGCATCAGAATTACTATAGTAAAAATAACAAAACTCCCTCATTTTTGCCTTATTAAATTTCCCTAGGTCAAAGGAAAATGATTTTTGACCTAATTCCAACTCCCAGTACACTTAAACTAATTTACCTAACTAAACCTAGGAGACTAATAATTATCGTGTCCTATTTGATTTTTAATAAATTAAAGCCCTTATGTCTAGGACTATTTCACGAGATAAAGCATAATAAAAGTTCTTGAACTCCTAAAAAGGTGATTCAAATTTCTATAGGAAGGTGTTTGCAATGCCTATCCACTTTCCTTGCTCTCATACCCTTTAAAAAGACAAAAATCTTGCAGAACTGAGTTTGGGATTTCCCAAGGGCATTTATTTTGAGATGAATCCAACTCTCAAAAATCATAAACACCAAGGCCTACTAAAATCTCTAAGTACTAATTTATTAGAGCTACAAATAATTTCTAGTGAATTATTCCCTAAAACTAGGTTTTATTTCACTAGAAAATCCATATCTAATTAAATAAAATAGATAAAATAGTGAAACCACTTTTGGTGGACTTGTTTTGTCAATACCTATCTGGTGATATCATTTTTGTACATTGGTATCACACATAGCTTGACCTTGGTCTAAAAACCATTAGTTGGTTAGTAATTGACATTTAAATCGTAAAGGCAATTCCACAAATGCAACTAAGGCATTTACAATGTGTCGAAAACCAAATCCTCAAAACCTACTGAAGTATATGTTGTCTTGTTTACTTGATTGATGTATTGTAATGGTATTTGTATGCATGGTGTTGATTGTGGTATTTTTTTGTCTGCTTGTATGCTTCGTGACGATGATAGTTGCGATTGTCTTGACGACGAGAAGAAGGCATCATCTTATTATTATTGGTTATAATGGTTTTCTAAGAAGAAGCCCAAGGACATTTTTCCATATTGTTGTTCACACGCAAGCCACCTTTTTGATCATAAGCCTTGTACTGTTGTTTTACTTATGCTTGTTTTATCTACTGGTTTATACAAAATGCATTGTTTTAATATATGATGATCCATATCTGGTAGTGGCTTGGATCCTCCAAATTAGTAACCCCTTTGTACCACTAGGTACAACCCCCTTGGTGACATCTACTTGTCCCTAGTATTACAGATGGTGTATAACACCATACCCCTTTAGTGACCCCATTTTAGCCAAAGAAAAACTATAGGTTGGGAAGACCCCATAAAGGTTTACAAAAATGTTTTATGGTAAATCCTTGGTGAGGTGTGACCTGCCAAGACAGTTTTAGAAATAAAAAGGTTTTGGTATTGCAAGTGATTCAGAAGTGAAGAAGGAGGAAAAATGTTTGCAAAAACGTACCAGGTTCTTTGCAATTTGCTAGAATAATTAACCCGTGTAACAACATTACTCCTATATGGGAAGCGACTGTACTCGATGCTTTCTTACTCTCTTATAAGTAGCCTCACAACTACTATAGTAGATGGCGTTCTCTGGAGGCTGGGTCTTCTCCTATAATGGTCCATATGAAGCATCGACCAGGAGAAGAAATGAACCGTCTATGGGTAGCCAGGCGTTTACTATGAGCCTCTCATTGAAAGCGCACACTTTGTGCAGTGGACAAGGCTCTTCAGTTGGTCCTCGGTACCTGACGTGCTGGTTTGGGGTGGAAGCAACTCATAGGGTAGGCTCTTGTACAAGAGTTGGCATTCCGAAGGTCTTGTTTGATTATCCGAACCCCTCATACTGTTGTATGACGATCCATGGTTCTTCATGATGGATCTATCAAACTTTCTGGGTAAAGTGTATAACCTTTGTAGAGTTTAAATATATTCAAATAGCTGAGTCCTCAGTCATGGAAGGTTGGAAAGGCTGCTGTAGAGCGGTGCTAGTTTTTTATTTCAAAAAGTATTTCGGAAATCAAAGAGGCTTTGGAAATGTTTTGACTATGGGATGGTCGAAAAGGAAGGAAAGGAGTTTGGTAATGAAATGACCGGAAGAAGGAAAATTGGGTGACCCAATCCTAGTAGTTCGCAAACTCTTCAGATGATTTTTAAAATGTTTTACAAAAGTTTTCAACAAAGATATTGAGATGCTATATCTATAAGAGAAACCATTTTATAAAAGAACCTCTCATGGATCCCTCCTACTACCATAGACATATTGCATATCTACTTATTGTTTTCCTCATAAGTTGTTCTGCGTATACATTCAAAGTACTCATTTGCATCGTCCCTGGCTATTTACTTGGTTAGATTCGAGAAGTAAGTGAAGAATAAGGTGTCGTAATGACTATGCGAGCTAGGACGTTCTCCCAGTCAACTTCCTGCAGGCTAAAGCATGGATCGACTCGACGCTTTATTAAAGTTCCGTTGATGATAATCATTGTAGCCATAATGACATTAGGGTATGTATTGTATCCGCCAAAGTATTGGATGTTTACTTTGATACTTGTCGGTTATGTACCACGATAGACTAATCACGGGATCGTGGTGATATGCATAACATGGATTATCGGAGGATTAATCCAAGGGCCACATAGACTTGGTATCAGAGCCATCTTTACTATAGGAGAACCTTAGTTAGCATGGTCGTTAGACAAGAAAACTATTTTTTGGGAACATCGGCTTTCGAAAACTATTTTTTTCTCAAAGCTTTTCAAAAATATTCTATTTCTTATCTCCTCCAAATCTAAATGATTTCAAAAATTGGTTTCTTCTATCTCTTGTCCAAACTTTAAACATACGGATTTCAAACAAATAGGACTTAGATAATAAGGGGAGACGAAGATAACCAGATGAAGAGAAGCAACTACCATCGAACACAAGGAGACTACAATATATCTCTACCAATGGAACCATCATGATTAGAAGAAATCAAGGCTACACTATCGAGAAGCTTCCAATGACCTGACAAAAGTTTCATCTGCAAGATAGTGACCCAAACCACAATAACATGATATCTAGAATCCACAGTACTAGGATAGGATTCCCCTATATAGCGAGTAGTTAACTCGGTCTTTATAGTAGCCCGTGTTTGCCTGCCTAAGTGCATAGTGTGTTGCTTAATGTATGTTGTTTGTTCTTCTCTGATTGGGAAAAAAATTGCGACCCAATCACTCTGTTCACCCATGTATGTATATTATGGCTTGATGGAACAAAGTAAATTTTACCTTGGGTACCGATACACTACCTAGTAACCTAGGAACCCCTATAGTTCTCGCTATCGGAAACCCCTACTATCACGAGTTATAGAACACAATTTAGATGAGAGTCGAGTTTCCTAAACCCCCAAGGTTCGACATTTGCAAGTTAGAACCACTTGAAGATCTCTCCTTAGCAGGATGGAATACTTTGTCAAACTAACTTCTCAAGACCCGTTACCAACACGACACTTATTTATTCACCTTCCGAAAAGAGCAAGAGCCCCATTGAAGCAGGAAGTCTACCACCGAAGGATCTCCACAAGAAACCACAAGACTTGCTAACCCAGATTAGAAGTTAAGAACAAACTCCACTAACCTTCGGAACGTTAGATCTTCTAACAACCCCAAAAGACTAAATATATTATTCGACCTCTATGATCCAACTCAATGAGAAGTTCCTTACCCAAATGGTCAGAAAGCCCCAAATCCCGAAGATAAAAAGATCCAAAGACAAGAAGTTTACTCTGCCACCAAGCGAAATAAATGCAAAGAATTCAAGAAAAATATGGTTCCTCTGAAGCTGGACGCCTCTACTCTGACTGAAGCTTAAAAATAAATGTCGCTAACCGCTATCCTGCCTAGAACTAACCTCTTAAGGTTTCATTAGGAAACCACCCCCGACAGGGTTTATGCAAGAGGACGTCACTCGAGCATCTCAATTCAAGACCCAGGGAAATACAACCTTCCTCTAGCAACACGCTAGCACTCCAAGATACAAGACATACACTAGCTTTGATGAACCTTATTAAAGATCTAAGGTGGATAGACTGCGTCTTTCCACACAATTCCAGGAAACCGCCTCCCGAAAGATACTCTAGGAAGATTTTCAACTCGACGCCTTTCTCCAAGCATCATCTCGAGAGTCCTCGGGTGGGAAAAATAACAAAGACAGACCCTGTTAACAACGCCAAATGTCTACTCAACCTCTATAGTCCCAAAGAAAACTCAAAAATCAAGACTACAAGAATACCTGAAGATGATAAGACTACCCTCCAACGAGTATAAAGCAACCTAAAAATAAAAGATCCACTGAAGATTTTACGAAGCCCCTCTGCTACTTCAATTGAAGGCCCACCTGAAGAACCTCTGGTCCACTAACCCCATCAGTACTAAACTGTCCGGAAGATCCGCAAATTCAACTGCTCCAATAGGATAGGTACGGATAAAAGTAGTATATGAGCCTCACAAGAGAGAGTTAGCGGACTTCATCTGAAGATTCAACTCCATATAGAAGTTTGGCGATAGTCTTCAACATCACCCTACTAATCCAAGAAATAAGGGCTGTGTTATCCTCGAGATACCCTAGTCAAATCCAAAGGGGAAAGACTTCCCACCAAAAAAATAGTGCTCATCCGCGAAAAACAAGTCCCAGAGTTTTGACCCAAATCATCATATTGGATACGATAAGCGTCTAAGGAAACATCGTGGATACCTCTAGGAAGGACATCAAGCTGTAGGTTCTACCCTCAGAAGGGCACTTCACGAAGTTCCAACTAAAGGTAGACGTCCAGACTAAGCCCTTGAGTTATTGAGTCTGAAAGGAAAAGAGGATCATCGAGCATCACCAGGTCTGAAGCTTGTTCAACTCACAGTGCATCCAAGAAGATGGAAGGTCAACTTTACTGACAAAGTAACCTCGTCCGAAGATGAAGTCCATAAGTTAGTACGCTGGAACCGCATGGTACCAACCCCGACTCAAAATCCCCTAACCATACCTCTCCCGAATCTCGGAAAAGATTCTTTTAACGGGAAAGGTGTGTAACATACCAATTTCGGCAACCCTGAATTGTTGTCCAGAATGCAAAAATCAGAGGGAATAAAACTTTTTATTGCTGAGTGGTGCAACGATTATTTGCTTGTTTTCTTGTGATAATGTATATTATTGTGTAGAAGATTATATACTCCTTACCTCACCCTCAGTTGACAAAATCTATTTAACAAAAGAGATTTCTTGTCTTATTTTACATATTCTCAAATGTTCTCGCATTCCAAAACCTGAGCCAAGATGCCCTTGCAACAACAATCATTCCCTAGCTTCTATTAACAAAATTATGGAGATCTATAAGATGTAATCTCCTTGTGTTTTCAAGACAGAACATCCAAATGCTCTTACCTCTAGATTTCTCCAAAACATTTCCTAAAACCTGTTGACTTCTACTCTTGGTAAAAGTACCAAGAGACTCTTATTTTACTTCAAAGAACAACCTTCCTAAATATCCCTCTCTACCTCAAGCTAAGCTTGATGGTACCCTTAGTAGTATTTTTTAGAGTGATTGATAAGATGAATTTCCTTGATCAGCTGATTGATTTATTTGCTTTGGAACTAGAGTGAGATACTCTAGGAGATCATCCTCTAGGAACCAACTTGATTAAGGAACACAAATCTTAACCAAGCGTACCGAGCTTGATCTATCCCTAGTCACTAAGGTGACCCCTTAATCCCCTTAACTAGATCCATTCAGGGTTATGCCCTTCTTATAATGTCCAATCCCAGGAAGCCAAACTCTAAGAATGGATCCCTTCTACTCAATGTTATCTAAACCATCATCCACTTGATGATGAGTTTGGACCCTTGTACCCTCTCAAAATCATCTCCTCTTGTATCTGTAACATCCCAGCATTTAGGAACCAATGAAGGGTAGATTTTGGAATTTATGATATTGCAAGCATTCATCTGTGAAAATGTGGGTAAATTTTTCGCCAAATAAAAACCTAAAGTGATCAAAGTTTCTTTCATGCTTTGAGATTAGGTATAGTATTGAAAGGTGATTGTTATAGACTTTGATATGATCTTTGTGGATTAGAGTATTTTGGGAAATGAAATTTGAATTTTAAACTTGAGTATAATTCAAAAGGATTAAGAATTAGGTTTGAGTGATTTGATTTAGTCAAGAGTTAACAATTAATGACTCAAACTTTGAATGAAATAAATGAATCAATGGAATGAATATTTATTCCAAAACTTTATTCAATAAATGAGTTACAAAATGTAACTTATTAGGAATATTTACAATAGTAAATAAAACAAAATAATAATCTTTATATATTGAATAATAGTACAGTATTTATTACAAAAGAATAAAATAAAAAGTACAAAAGAATAAATTAAAGATTACAATTGAATCAGAGAAATATTACAAGTGACTATTCTATAAAGAAAAAGAAAAACCTAAACTAAAGTCTTGATCTCCAAGTCTGGTACCTGCAAAATAAACAGAAACTAAAAAAAGAAAGAAAGTTAAGGATTAGAATTATTTTACTCTCAGATTTGACAGTGAAGTGCATTGTTCAAAGATCATCATTGAGTAATCTTTTAAAGGGGCAAGTTTCACCAATATGAAAGAATATATCTTTCAAAATTTCAAGCCATAAGCCAATAAACATCAAGGAGGAGCAAGTTTCACCAGCCAAGTAAAATGTAACTAGATAAAGGTAACCTCATAACCAGAGCATATCCACAAGGTGTGCAGCAGGCACACAGGAAGCACACACACCAAACTGCACGGTGTGTGCAGTTAGCACCACAGAACCAGCTCAATCACACAAAACCATTAGCACAGTCGTGGGAAAGCACCACAACCTCATCTTCTTGTTCATACACATCAAACATCAGCAGCCTAGCCACAGCCAAACCTGCCAAACTAAACCACGATCCATATCCTCTCAGAACTCACCAAGATGGTGACATAAGGAGGGCGTGGATCAGGTGGACATCAAGGTCAATACCAAGCTACCAGGAACCAGAAGGTGGATAGCAAGATAAAGGATAAGTTCCAGGAGCTGTAAGCAGTTGGGATAGCAACAAGATAAGGACTAGATCAAGCTAGCAAGATCAGGCTACCAGATCAACAAGTTGCAACCACAGTTGTGGTGAGTTATATAAAACCATCACATGATCTGTTTATCATATCAAAGAATCATGTGTTGTCTTATATCTAACCTCTCAGTATTCATCCAAGTGGGATGAATCCATCCTAGAAGGTTTAAAAAAAATTAAAGTCATAATCACAAGATCAACATACCAGTATAACCAGGATCTCAGACCAACATCATTGATCCTGGTTACAAAGGCCAAATCCTATATTTCAATATAGCCAAAGGCAAGATTATGAAATCTGGGCACATCTCTTAAAAGAGTAGCACCTCAGTATCCATAAATCTTATGGATCCATGCAAAACCCTTAGCACACCCATTGTTTTCCAATTATGCTTCAAGAATTAGCAGCTGGTAATTCTACCAGAATATTTCTATCAGGACAACCATTAGGAAACTAGTTCCTATGCCTCATACCAACATCATAGGCAGGAGAATTAAAAGAAGCTTTCATTTTATCTTTGCCAGTATTAATCACAAGCATTGTCAGAGCTAAGCTCAGAAATAGGACCCAATCACTTGTGTGCCAGTTTATAATGGTATCACAAGGACAAGTTCTAATAAGCTAATCCCAATCTTTACTTAGATTTCACAAATAAAAAGGGGCAAGCCACTAAATATCATCTTCCTGAAACCAAATGCCAGGAATCATCATCAAACTCATCCATACATCTATAGAAAATCATTAACATGTAATGATTATATTCAGTATGTATATTCTCATACAAGCCAACCATTATAAATGCAGTAAGCGATTACTGATAGAACTACTGTCAGTATAAACATCCTGACAGTAGAAAGTTCTCAGATCAACAACATTTCCATGTAGGGATTTCGTAGAAACACTAACATTAGATCATAGTAAATTACCACTGAAATAAGTCTGACAAGCCACTAGCATCACCAAAGCTAACTACAAATAATAATCCACAGCAAACAGTCATTCATCATGCTCAAGGATTATCACCACTAGATCCAAATCATCATAGATATGATCAACAGAGGGATATGAACCCTAATCAGAACAAGAACCCTAATTAGGATATGAACCCTAATCATAACACACACACTAGGAAAGGGTAGCCACTAGATACACAGAGAGATTCATGGAGATAGGATGAACTAAGATCCACATAGGCAACTTACCCGGGGTCCTCGCTAACGAATTGAAGAGGAAGCAGAACGGCCGACGTGCTCGCAGCGGCACGAGGAGCACCTAGAGGGTGCTGCAACCCGCACCAGCCACGGCGACGACCACAACAGAACACGAACACCGCACACCACAAAGGAGGGTCCATAGCGGCGGTGGCAGCACCCACCCCAAAACCTAGGGTTCGGGAACAGGGCGAACCTGGCCACAGGGGAGCTCCGGAATCAAATCGAATTGTACCAGATGGACGGGCGTAGTCGCCAACCTCGCCCTGCACCACGACAGTGGCCAGGGAGGGCCACGGCGGCGGGCATCGCCAGCGGCGGCGCCAGAACCCCACGGGGTCGAGGGAGAGGGGAGATGAGAACGAAGAAGAGACAGAGAGAATGGGCTGGTTGGCCAAGACCCCTTCAGGGTAGACTTTGCCCTACTGGGCCACAAGGGCCCAATAAACCCAAACAGTCAGCCCAAATCACTTAAATCTTGTTTTAATAAATGGAAAAATACCAAAATGCCCCTGAAATTAAATAAATTCTAGAAAATGAAATAAAAATCCAAAAATTATAAATAAAATATTTTTGGATTCACAATAATCCAAACTATCCAAATAAATTAAGAAAAAAAGTTTAGACATATAAATTTATTAAGAATTTAGTAATATATATTCCTTATGGAATTTTACAAAATTATTGAAAGATGATAAAAATAAATAAAAATCACTTTCATTATATATTAATATGGTAGTATTTTGAAAAAAAATACTAAAAAAATATTTAATATCGATTTTTGGTATTTAATGATAATTCTTAAAGGAATTATTAAGTAAATAAAATGCACATAAATTGAAATAAAATAAAAGAATACAATATTCAATAAATATTAATAATTAATATTTATAAATTCTTTATTATTAAAGAATTTTTATAATTTAAATAAATGGGGGAAATATATATAAAGCTAAATGATGCATTACATTACTTTGCATAATCATTTTCCTTCTTTAAATATTGTCCTTACCGGGCAATAATGATGCTTTAGTAGACATAGAAGCTCAAGGTCCAGTGCGAGCATCATACTTCACTAACTTGCAATCACAAGGTAAGTTCATTGCTTGCTCATGTCCTTTGAAGAGTCTTTATCAAAGTATTTGCTAATTGTGTGTTATCATCTATATTATAGAAAAAGAAAACAATATTTTCTCAAGATATTAAATCTTAGATATCATCCTAAGTGATGATATGATGGAGCAATAGAACTTAGGGTTCTAATTGCAATAATGATGAACAATTAGGGAATAAAAACCCATGACATCAGTGCTTCTAGCACCGTATATTATGCGTTAACCATGAGATTTGGAATGGGATGGGGAAGTCAGCTGTATCCTTTTCCTCTTATATGGAGGAAAGACGACCTTAACGTGACGTTGTGATTCCTTGTGCGGATCCAACATATGGGTGGGCACCCTTACGCCCCACACTTTTGGTGTCTAGATTATCTATGAATGGTGTTTAGGGATATAGTTCATGTAAATGGTACTATTCTGGGCATCACTTGGTCATAGAGTCTTCGGGAACTCATCAGGGTTTTAGCCTGCCCGAAAGGGGGCTTAACGAAGGTGATCCAGCCCCGAAGGATCGTGCAGACATATGAGGTCGCGGAGAGGGTAGTGATTGGCTTGGACTAACTATTGGGCCCCACATCATGGAATTGTGGACGGGAAAGTACGCCCGGTTGTGCAACAAGGAGTTGATCTCTCATGGGAAAAGTAACGCACCCCTGCAGAGTGTAAGAATTGTAACTTGTTACTCCCTGTTCCGGGAAGGAGCTACGAACGTGGCAGGAAAGGAACTCCATGAAAGTTCTGGTAAACCTGTGAAGGCTGATGGTCATAGATTTTCATAATAAAATCAACCTTTGAAGAAAGATTTACGAAAACCTGCAAATTGGTCTAAGTGCCCTAAAGAATAACCAATGGCATCCATAACCCTGCCCAGGCCAAGCCAGAAGGGTAAACCTGCTAACGACATCGATCTCAAAACCTTCTTAACCAAAAGGGGTGCGGGCAAAGGGCAAAGGAAAAAGAGAGCGGGCAGTACTAAGGCCAGTACACAGCGAGACTTAGAATTCAGCGGCTCTTGCCTACATAGGTATGGTGGACTGGAGCGGCAGTGAAGCATGCACTAAACAATGTATAGAGACTCGATACAACTATTGTCTATTAGAGAGGGATAAGAAAGAACGATTCAGATCCAACCTAATACTACCCATCCTGGTATTTCCACCTCAAAACCAAACGAGGAATTCGTACCGAGGAAACTCATATGGTTGGCCATTTTATACATTCTGTTATAGTTGCAGCGATTACTAGTCAGGTATGGTGAACACAAGTCATCATGATATCATAAGCAGTGGGCAGTTTTAATTAACCATTCGGCTGTAGTTGCAATACTTACTAGTCAGATACATATAGCATGAGGCATCTCAATTCCAAAAGTTGTTGGTACTTTTATTTATCTAGTGAAGCCGATTACTAGGCATTCAAAAGTCAAATTTATAGCACTACTTTAGTTATAGTTGTCTATGATCGAGATAATGTTCTCCAATTCTTCCATAACCACGAACACGGCCTTCAGAAACTCTGTAACATCCCAAAAATACTAAGATTGGATCATCAAGCATTAGTCATCAACATTTAGGGTTAACAAAAAAGTTTCTAAATAAAATTATGAATGCATGCATATGTGTATGCATGGATTTTGCAATTCTTTGGAACCACCTTGTTTGATTGTTTGATTGCTTGTAAAATGTTTCTTAGGTGAAATAAACATCATCTAAAACATTTTCCACACTTTTCCTAAAGACAAGTAAATCAAAACAAATATATTAAAGGAATGGTCACTTTGACCAATTTAACTCCCATGCCTACTTTGGCTGTCTCAAACTTTTAGAACCTAACAGAAACTTTTCTGGATCTTTGCACCCCTTGAATGTACTCATAACAAGGTATCAAGGCCCACTTTGTGATCATCCAGAAACTTTCAAATGCATAGTTTAAATGACAATTCAAAATTGAATCTTTATCATATGGGAAGATCCCACTTTTTCAAAAACCACTCAAACAAGCTCAACTTTCAAAAACCAAGCATCTGCAGACTCACCAGCACCAACCTAGCAAACCCACCAAAAATCTTTTCAAAATTCAAAACTTGAATTCATGCGGCCATTTCATCAAACAGGTTGCAGATACAAATCAAACACTATAGTGTGCAGTAAAATTGGCCTAACTTGTTCCCTATTTAGCTCACAACCAGCTCAGTAGATCATCTAGGAAGATTAACCAAGCACTAGCACCACTGTGAGCTTGCCATTGCCATCAATGGTGAACAGCCGAGCACACCCATGTCACCCCCATGTTGACAGCAAGCTAGGAGGAGACACAAGCCTAGCCAGCATGTCTGGGAGGCAGCCCACCGTCCACCGCCACTCCCTGTCCACCGCTCGAACCTTGCCAACCACTGGACCACACGCACGGACCGCGCCCAGACCGCCAGCGACCATGCCGAGCGTGCGCCGGAGTGCCACCCTCGACCGAAGCCTACAGACCGCGCGCCGCCCTCGCCACGTGCATACACAATCCCCACCGACCCAGGAGACCGCCAGACATCCCCGTTCGCCGCCCCGTGACGCACAGCTGCCGCTCGCCGTCGAAGACGCCGCCTCTGCCGCTCAGAGAGTCGCATGTTCCAGACCAAGCCGCACCCCCACGCCTCGAAACCATGTCGTTGAGCATAGCCAGGGAACACCGCACCTTCCCCTACCATCGTCCATGCCAATAGCCGCCTGTAACCTCGCCCCCAACGAGCTCACCGTGCGCCCCATCGGTCCCCTCGCTCGACTATAAATAGAGGCCACCCCCGCTCGATTTCTTCACACCATCTCACTCCCCTCTCGTCACTGATCGTGCCACACCGTTCCCGGATCAAGGCGAGCACCACCTCGCAGGAATTTCACCGGAGCCCGCCGCCTCTAGAGAAGAAGGGAGCCATCGATTTCGTCCACCCCAGTAGCTGCCGCGACCACCCTTGAGTTTGCCGTTGTTGACTTCGTCGTTCGCCCGCCTCGCCGATCCTCGCCAGCACCCCGGTGAGCCCCCAGCAACCCTCACTGGCCGCGTTAGGTTTCTTTCTCGCCGGCGTTGTCTCGCGTCGACGATGACTCCCAGCCGTTGGATTAGAATCAGATCGAACGCACCACATTGCCCCGTACCGCTTCGCCCCTCCCTGTCTCACTGGCAAGTGGGGACACCCACTTAAGCAGCCCACGGGAGCACTGCGCTTAGCAGGCCGGCCCAGTAACTTTTCCCGCGCAGCCCAGTGATTTGAATTAAATATTTTTCTTTTTAATTCAAACACACTTCTGTACCCATTTTCAAAAATCAATCCAGATCGATTCAGTGTACCAATTTGAATGAAACCAATTTTTTTGGAAAGGTCTGTGAATGCTGAATCCAAGCCCGTTGGATTCAAGTCATTTGGATCTATCGATCATCCATGGTAAAAATAACAAGGCAGAAGCTTTTCTGCATTCAAACATTTTTCAAATTTAAACCATAATAGATTTTCAGTTGATTCCAACTCTCAAAAATCACATTTAACCATACCTTTCAGAATATATAAAAATATATAGGTTTACTTGCATAAATAATGTTCAAGTAATAAAAGAATGCTACATAGGCATTTCTAGTCATTATATTTAAATAAAATAAAAGGGTAAAACCTTATTAAATTGTGACACCACTTTAAATCACATTCCATTGGACTACAATATGTGGTGATGACATGTGTCAACATGGTCCCATGTTTGGGTTGGAGAATATTAAATCTTAAGTAGTTTTTCAATGAGTAGAAATTACTTTTCTAAAAATAAAAGTAATTAAACCAAGCCTTAACCTTGTAATGTTAGAGATGATGCTAGATCATCTATAGGACCCTTGTGTGTGATGATTTCAAGTAGTTAAGTATTGTTTGGTGATTGTGTAACTCGTATTTATTCATAGACGCTAGTACCGACCAAGGATACGAGGAGGAAGGAGGATACTACGAAGAAGAAGCCGAGGAGAACTTCAACCACTGCTCTGCACAAGGCAAGCTAACACTTGAAATTTAGCAAGCTTATATTGACATTGATGCAAGCTAACACTTGCAAGATACTTTACCTATGCAAGCAAATAATTGCTTGTTACCATGCCTACTATATGCTTTAAGCATATATGATCATACCCACTTGATAGACCAATCCTAGTTTTATTTGCAAGCTTCTTACTTTATTTCTTTATCAAAGCTTACTTAGAGTTTACTTAAGAGTTTGGTAGATACTAGAAAGTTATCTGAAGGTTGCATAAAGAGCATAAAATTTGGCCTAAGATTAGACACCTTGATCTCATCCTGAGATATAAGGTTATACATAGTTGAAACTTCCCTAGTTTACCACCCCTCATTAGTGCTTAACCCCACTTGTAGATGCTAGTGCTAAGCATAAAACTTGATCAACTTTAGATGGGAATACTTGGTGAGAAAATGGTTATGAAAACCTTAGAATGATGGATCATTCGATTGAAATGTTTTGGACATGTGTTTCCGAACACCTGATGATTTTGGTGATGAAAATGTTGAGGCATGAGCCTTAGCCCTTTTATAAAACTGATGGTTGTCTGGATGCGATACCATTCCAATTTTATCGTATAACCACAACACCCGAATATTGGGTAGGGCTTGACTGGAAACTTATGTACCTTAGTATTAGCTCCCTCACGGCCAAGGTCTAAGTTGAGGCTACCTTGTGAAGATTGTCCACGTGTGCAGTATCCAAGATGACAGTTGGTCATGGTTGGGAGGCCAAACTCACAGGAGAGGTGCTTATACTAGGGCGTGTAATTGAAAGGTTAGGATTGATTATCCGCATACTGAGTATGGTGAATTCAGGATTTGTTCCTGACGGATGTATCGAATGTTGTGGTGAAAGTGTACAATCTCTGCAGAGTGTCAAACTATTCTAATAGCCGCGTCTGCGGTTATGGACAGTTGGAGTGGCCATACTGTTCCCCCGTCAGACTTTTCAAAAATTGACTTGTGAAATGATTTGAGACTTTGACTTGACCACAACAGAGTTGTGACATGAGTTACAAGATCCCACTTAGGAGTTATAAAATTGTGACTAGCTTTGGAACTTAGTAGAGATAAATCTGGCTTTTGCAAAACAACCCTAGAGCCTAGTGTCCTATTATCCAAAAACCCCTTTACCTGTTAGTATTAGTTTGCGAGTACTTAAAGAGTACTCATGGCTTGTCCCTGGCTATTCCCATGGCCAGACTATGAAGAGGAGTACCTGGAAGATGGAACCCAGGAAGGTTACGAAAACTAGGATCATCTCCCATCGTCAGCATTGCCTGCGACCCCGAAGATGGAGCTTCGCCTACGCTATCGTTATTATTACGTATTCCGCTGCTTGTTGTTGTATTAAGAACTAGATCATGAGATCCCTATTCGTGTAAGAACTTATGTATCATTTGTAATGGATGATGTACTATGGTATCCACTTCTGTTATGTCTCGCAAAAATGGTAATCCTGGGATTGCTAGGTATGGCATAACAGGCATCTGGGATTAAAAATCCGGGTGTTGACAAGTTGGTATCAGAGCCATCCTGACCATAGGAGACCCTAGTTAGACTGGACGTTTGAACCAAAAATTTAGTTTCATAACCAAAGAAAACAAATATTTACAAAAACTTATTCTCATTCTTATCTCTTTGATTCTTTCATAAAATTCATGTTCCTCAAAAACTCTTGCAAAATACATAAAATTTTGACACACTTGATCACTTTGCTAACCTACTCATCCTCTATTTTTATAGATGGACGTGAAGTACAACAAGTTTTACCAACTTGGGAATGGAGGAGACCTTATCTTTGAGAGGGATTTGGACCAGCTTTCGGAACTTCTGGAGCGTCCGCACCCCGAGTTCTTCGGAGCTCAGCTCAATGATCAAGGAGGAGAAGACCTGCAGTGGCTAATTGTTGCAAGTCTCCGAGGAAAGATTGAACCTCCCACTGCGGAGGGAATTCAGTTTACCTTGAGGGAAAACAACTGGCTTGATGGACTTGCCAGAGCAATGCAGGAAGCTCTTTCCCGTCTGTGTGGGCAGAGCATCAATCAGATCAAGGGTACTCGCTTTGAGTTTTTCCCAAGGCGTGATGCAAATGGACAACCCCTGGAAGCCCCATACCACCCCGAGCTGAAGACTCAATTGGACCACCTTAGCTTCATGATGTACGATCGTCAGCATCAGTTGGACAACTGCCGTGACTACTCCAACCACAAGTCCGCCATCATCAAGACAAAGAATCAGACCATCACCATGCTAGCAAAGGATTGCAAGTCTCATCGCCGTCAGCTCGACAAGAAGGAGCGCATCATTGCCCGTCTTCGCCACCGCATCTCATCTTTGGAGGAGACCATCCACGAGAGAGACATGCAGTTGGAGGAAAGGGAAAATGCCAGAGAGGATCTTCGTGGAGACCCTTACTCCTTTCTTAGCGATGATGATGATTTTCTGGAGGATCAGGCCATGGACTTCTTCACCGATGAGGATGATTTCGCCTTCATCGATGATGATGAAGATGATGAAGCCACAAACTCCTAGGATTAGTAGCACTTGAGGACTAGTGTAGTGAGTAGTATTCGGTCCCACTGTATCGTAGTTCTCAGAATGGTTCTTAAAACCATCTATTTTTCTTTGTTGTGGTGTGTGTTGTACTGGGTGCTATGAATGAATGAATGAAAAAGCAAGTTGCTAGAAAAATCTGAGTCAAACTTTAAAAACTTTTCAAAGACCCAAAACCTTAGAAATTTCCCTCTTTTCTCATGAACTACCTCAATCTTCAGATGCCACGTGGAGGAAGTGGTTCAGCCCCGGACCCGATGTTGCAGATTCTGCAAATGTTGACTCCTAACCGCGAAGCTGAAAGAGCGGAACGTCAAGCCAACCTAGCCACCCTGCAATAGATAGCCCAGCTAGCCCAAAACAACCAAGGCCACGGAAATGAGGACAACCATGGATCTAAGCTCAAGAATTTCCAGAACACCAACCCACCTGTTTTCACTAAGTCGGAAGAGCCCCTAGACGCCGATGATTGGCTGCAAACCATGGAAAATAACCTAGAAGTCGCTGGAGTGGAAGCCAACGAGAAAGTTCTGTTTGCCACCCATTATCTAGCCGGAGATGCCAGGGCATGGTGGAACAGCGTTCGTGCAATGACCGGAGGCCAGATGATGACCTGGGAGGAATTCAAGGTCAAGTTTAGCAGAACTCATGTGCCACCGGGTTTGATCAAGAGAATGATAGACGAGTTCAGAGAGCTAAAGCAAGGAAGGATGACTGTAGTGGAATACCGTGACAAATTTTTGTCATTAGCTAGGTATGCCCCGGATGAAATAGACACTGAAGCCAAGAAGAAAGAAAGATTCTTGAATGGTCTGCATGATGAGATGCAGACGGTGTTAGTCAATATCCCCTTTGCGGATATTGAAGCCCTTGTCGACTCCGCTATCCAGATGAAAGGAAAGATCAACCAAGCCAATGAGAACCGCAAGCGTCGCATGATGCATCAGCCAGGAACCCATCAGACCCCAAAGTATCGCCCCAACCCATCTCCAGGATTTGCCCCAAGAACCCACAGAACCCCGATGAACCGTCCAACCTACCCCAACCAAAGAATTTGCATGCACTAGTGTTGTTTGACTCTGGTGCATCACATTCATTTGTCACCGAAGAATTTGCATGCACTAGTAAAATTCAACCAACCAAATTGAAGCATGTGATGATTGTGCAAATTCCCGGATCAACCACAAAGGCTAGGCAAATTTGCAAAGTCGTCCCTATCCGAATCCATGGCATAGATTTTTATGCAAATCTTATAGTACTTGGAACTAAAGGTTTGGAAGTAGTACTAGGAATGGATTGTATGTCCAAACATAAAGGATTAATTGACTGTGCCAAGAAAGCCATCACTATGACCAGTACCGCCGGAATATCAGTCGAGCATATATCTGAAACCTTACCTCGTCAATTCAAATGCACCAAGAGTATAGCCCAACCTACCATTGACCAAGTCCGGATAGTCTGTGAATACCCCGATGTATTTCCAGATGTTTTGCCTGGTATGCCCCCAGATCGGGATATCGAGTTTATCATAAAACTAATCCCCAGAACTGGACCCATAGCCCAGAGACCCTATAGTATGAACCCGTCAGAGCTCGCAGAACTGAAGAAGCAACTGGATTCCATGTTGGAAATTGGATTAATTCAACCAAGTGCATCCCCATGGAGATCACCTGTCTTGTTTGTGGACAAGAAGGATGGAGGTAACCGTTTGTGTACGGATTATCGCAAGTTGAATGATGTCACCATCAAGAACAAGTACCCCTTGCCCAAAATAGAAGATTTGTTTGATCAGTTGACCGGTGCCAAAGTAATTTCTAAGATTGATCTTAGGACTGGTTATCATCAACTCAAAATTCGTGGAGAGGATATTCCAAAGACAGCCTTTACCACCAGATATGGACTATACGAGTATACAGTCATGTCTTTCGGATTAACCAAAGCCCCCGCTTATTTCATGAACCTCATGAATAAGATTTTGATGGACTTCCTGGATAAGTTTGTCGTTGTTTTCATCGATGTGACATTCTGATTTATTCCAAATTAGAAGAAGAACATGAGCTACACCTAAGGACCATTCTTGGAACCCTTAGAGAGCATCAGTTGTATGCCAAGTTTAGCAAATGTGAATTCTGGTTACAGGAGGTAGGATTCCTCGGTCACATTGTATAAGCCGGAGGAATTGATGTTGACCCTGCCAAGGTGAAAGATGTAGAAGATTGGCAAGCCCCAACCACTCAAACCCAAGTTCGTGCATTCCTCGGATTGGCGGGATATTACTGCAAATTCGTAGAAGGATTCTCGAGTATCGCCCGACCCATGACCCCATTGCTGAAGAAGGACAAGAAGTTTGAATGGTCAGACAAGTGTGAAGCGAGTTTTCAAGAACTCAAGAGGAGATTGATATCAGCCCCAATCTTAATCATGCCGGATATCACGAAGCCCTTCGATGTGTATTGTGACGCATCCAAGATTGGTCTCGGATGTGTGCTAATGCAAGAAGGCAAAGTTATATCTTATCTATCCCGACAATTGAAGCAACACGAGCAAAATTACCCAACCCATGACCTCGAACTCGCAGCCGTAGTTCTATCCCTGAAGACATGGAGACATTACCTGATGGGAAATCGTTGTGAGATCTATTCGGATCACAAGAGCCTGAAGTATATATTCACTCAGAAGGAGATGAATATGAGGCAGAGAAGATGGATTGAGCTAATCAAGGATTACGATCTGGATATTCACTATCACCCTGGTAAATCCAACGTGGTAGCAGATGCCCTTAGAAGATTGCCGTGCCGCTTGAACTCCACGATTTTGAAGGAGCAACCAAGTTTGCACAAGGAGATGGAAGATTTCCGCATAGAATTAGTGAGTGAAGGATTTTTGGCTAGCATCGAACTTCAACCCACTTTGATCAGCCAGATCAAAGAGGCGCAGAAAGGAAATGCTAGTATCGACGGAATCAAGCGTCGTATTGGTATAGGCAAAGTACCCGGATTCACCGAAGACGAAGAAGGAGTTCTGTGGTACAAAGGACGCCTTTGTGTACCAGCAGATTCTGAGTTGAAAGAAGTTATTCTGAAGGAAGCTCATGATACTCTTTATTCTATCCACCCCGGAGGAACTAAGATGTATCAAGATTTGAAAGAGCAATTTTGGTGGCATAAGATGAAGAGAGAAATAGGAAGCTATATCGCCAAGTGTGATATATGTCAGCGACTCAAGGCAGGACATCAAAGACCTGCTGGACTATTGCAACCATTGCAGATTCCAGAATGGAAATGGGATTCTGTTGGAATGGACTTTATCACCGGATTGCCTACTTCTAGTAGGGGAAATGACTCTATCTGGGTCATAGTGGACAGATTGTCCAAAGTCGCCCATTTCTTACCCGTCAAAACCACATATCAGAGTTTGAAGCTAGCGGAGTTATACATCCCTAGAATCATTAGTTTGCATGGAGTCCCCAAGAACATCGTATCTGATCGAGGAACTCAATTTACCTCGAGATTCTGGAAGAAAGTCCAAGAAGGTTTAGGAACCCGCCTCGATTTCAGCACCACATATCACCCTCAGACCGATGGACAAACGGAGCGAGTAAATCAAATACTCGAATATATGCTGAGAGCCTGTGTGTTAGAATATGGATCCAAGTGGGAAGACTGTCTGCCATTTGCAGAATTTTCAGACAACAACAGTTATCAAGCTAGTTTGCAAATGGCCCCATTTGAATTCATGTATGGAAGGAAGTGTCGCACCCCTTTGAACTGATCGGAAGTAGGAGAGAGTCAAATCTTCGGACCCGACATCCTACGAGAAGCAGAAGAGAAGGTTCACAAGATTCGGGAGGACCTCAAGACAGCCCAGTCCAGACAGAAGAGTTACACCGACAAGAGACGTCAAGACCTCGCCTTCAACATAGGAGATTGTGTGTATCTGAAAGTGTCGCCATTGAAGGGAATGCAGCGTTTCCAACTCAAAGGAAAGTTAGCCCCAGATATATCGGACCCTTCCAGATTCTGAACCGTCGAGGAGAAGTGTCGTATCAATTGGAACTACCTGAAGAGATGTCAGCAGTACACAATGTGTTCCATATCTCGTTACTTCGCAAGTGCCTCGAAGTTCCAGAGAAGACTGAAGTGTTCAAGAATATCGATCACCGGACCATAGACATCAACGATGACCTGACCTATCCTGAAGTACCCATCCGTATTTTCGAAGAAGCTTTCTGAACCACCCGAACCCGAAGCATCAAGTTTCTCAAGATTCAGTGGAGCAACCACACAGAAGAGGAAGCTACCTAGGAGCGTGAAGATCACATCAAGACGAAATTTCCCGATCTCTTCAAATCCTAGGTAATCTTTTCGTCCTTCTTCAAATCTCGGGATGAGATTTTGTTTAAGGGGGGAAGGTTTGTAACATCCCAAAAATATTAAACTAGAATCATCAAACTCTAATCATCAAAATTAGGGTTAACAAAAACTTTTCAAATTAAAAATATGAAAGCATGCATGTGTGTATGGATCCCATTTTGAATTCTTTTGAATTGCCTTATTTATGTGTTTCTTTGCTTGTAAAAGGATTCTTAGGTGAAATAAACATCATCCAGACAATTCCCAAACTTTACCCAAAGACAAATAAATCAAAACAAACAAAATGAGTGAATGGTCATTTTGACCAATTTAACTCCCATGCCTGCTTTGGCTGTCTCAGACTTTCAGAACTTAACAGAAACTTGTTTGGATCTTTACACCCCTTGATAGTACTCTTAACAAAGTATCAAGGCCCACCTTGTGATCATCCAGAAACTTTGAAATGCATAGTTCAAATGACAATTCAAAATTGAATCTTTATCATATGGGAAGATCCCACTTTTTCAAAAACCACTCAAACAAGCTCAACTTTCAAAACCCAAGCATCTGCAGACTCACCAGCACCAACCTAGCACACCCACCAAAAATCTTTTCAAAATTTAAAACTTGAATTCTTGTGGCCATTTCATCTAACACCTTGTTGATTCAAATCAAATAAAATCTAAACACTATTGTGAGCAGATAATGGAGCCTAACTTGTTCCCTCTCTAGCTCACAGCAACCTCAGTAGATCATCTAGCAAACTAAACCAAGCACTAGCCCCACTGTAAGCTTGGAAATGCCATCAATGGTGAACAGCCGAAGCTCACCATGTCACCCCAGTGTGGACAACAAGCTAGGAGAAGAAACAAGCCTAGCAAACATGTCTGGGAGCAAGCCAACACCCCACCGCCACTCCCTATCCAGCGCTCGAGTGTTGCCAACCCCTGGACCACACGCACAGACTGTACCCAGCTCGCCTGCAACCATGCCGAGCATGCGCCAGAGCGCCGCCCTTGACACACGCCCACAGACCGTGCCGCCCTCGCCGCGTGCATACACGATCACCATCGACCCAGGAGACCGCCAGACATCCCCGTTCGCCGCCCCATGCCCCGTAGCCACCGCTCGCCGTCGAAGACGCCGCCTCGGCCGCGCAGAGCATCGCATGTTCCAGACCATTTTCCACCGCCCCTGCATGCGCATTAAAGCCGTAGAGCATCACCAGGAGACCACCAAGCGATCGCCACCGCCGGCCATGCCTCTAGCAGCCCGTAGCCATGTCGCCACCATCACCTGCCCATCCCGTTCGATCTCGTAGTCGCGACTATAAATAGATGCCACCCCCAGCCAAATTGAGCACACCATCTCACTCCCCTCTCCTCACTGATCTTTCCACCCTGTTCCCGAAGCAAGGCGAGCAGCGCTTCGCCGGAATTCCACCAGAGCGCACCGCTGCTGGACAAGAAGGGAGCCAGCGATTGGAGCCGCCCCAGGAGAAGCTGCCGGTACCAGGAGGTTCGCCGTCGTTGACTTCATTGTTCGCCCGCCTTGCCGACCCTCGATTGAGCCTCGGTGAGCCCCCGACGACCCCCACCTGCCGCGTTAGGGTTCAGTCTCGCCGGCATTGCCCGACGTGGACGACGACCCTCAGCCGTTGGATTAGAACTAGATCGAACGCACCATATTGCCCCATACCACTTCGCACCCCCTCGTCTCACTGACGCTGGGGACAACAACTTAACCAGCCCGCGTAAGCCCGGCCCAGTATCGTTTCCCGCGCAACCCAGTTGTTTGAATTTGGATTTTTCCATTTTCATTCAAACACACTTCTGCACCTAGTTTCAAAAATCAACCCAGCTCGATTTAGTGAACCAAATTGAATGAAACCAATTTTGTTAGAAAGGTCTGGAAGTGCTGAATCCAAGCCCGTTGGATTTAAATCATTTGGATCTGTAGATCCCTCTTGGTAAAAATAACAAGGCCGAATCTTTTTTGCATTCAAACATTTTTCAAATTTAAACCATAATAGCTTTTGAGTTGATTCCAACTCTCAAAAATCACATTTAACCATACCTTCCAGAATATATAAACATATATAGGTTTACTTAAATAAATAATGACCAAGTAATAAAAGAATGCCACATAAGCATTTCTAGTCACTTTATTTAATTAAAAATAAAAGGTTAAACCTTATTAAATTGTGACACCACTTTAAATCACATTCCCATGGACTAAAATATGTGGTGATGACATGTGTCAACATGATCCCATGTTTGGTTTGGAGAATATTAAATCTTAAGTAGTTTTTCAATGAGTAGAAATTACTTTTCTAAAAATAAAAGGAATTAAACCAAGCTTTAATCTTGTAATGTTAGTGATGATGCTAGATCATCTATAGGACCCTTGTGTGTGATGAATGCAAGTAGTTAAGTATTGTTTGGTGATTGTGTACCTCGTATTTATTCATAGACGCTAGTACCGACCAAGGATACGAGGAGGAAGGAGGATACTACGAAGAAGAAGCCGAGGAGAACTTGAACCACTGCTCTGCACAAGGCAAGCTAACACTTGAAATTTAGCAAGCTTATATTGACATTGATGCAAGCTAACACTTGCAAGATACTTTACCTATGCAAGCAAATAATTGCTTGTTACCATGCCTACTATATGCTTTAAGCATATATGATCATACCCACTTGATAGACCAATCCTAGTTTTATTTGCAAGCTTCTTACTTTATTTCTTTATCAAAGCTTACTTAAAGTTTACTTAAGAGTTTGGTAGATACTAGAAAGTTATCTGAAGGTTGCATAAAGAGCATAAAATTTGTCCTAAGATTAGACACCTTGATCTCATCCTGAGATATAAGGTTATACATAGTTGAAACTTCCCTAGTTTACCACCCCTCATTAGTGCTTAACCCCACTTGTAGATGCTAGTGCTAAGCATAAAACTTGATCAACTTTAGATGGGAATACTTGGTGAGAAAATGGTTATGAAAACCTTAGAATGATGGATCATTCGATTGAAATGTTTTGGACATGTGTTTCCGAACACCTGATGATTTTGGTGATGAAAATGTTGAGGCATGAGCCTTAGCCCTTTTATAAAATTGATGGTTGTCTGGATGCGATACCATTCCAATTTTATCGTACAACCACAATACCCGAATATTGGGTAGGGCTTGACTGGAAACTTATGTACCTTAGTATTAGCTCCCTCACGGCCAAGGTCTGAGCTGAGGCTACCTTGTGAAGATTGTCCACGTGTGCAGTACCCAAGATGACAGTTGGTCATGGTTGGGAGGCCAAACTCACAGGAGAGGTGCTTATACTAGAGCGTGTAATTGAAAGGTTAGGATTGATTATCCGCATACTGAGTATGGTGAATTCAGGATTTGTTCCTGACGGATGTATCGAATGTTGTGGTGAAAGTGTACAATCTCTGCAGAGTGTCAAACTATTCGAATAGCCGCGTCCACGGTTATGGACAGTTGGAGTGGCCATACTGTTCCCCCGTCAGACTTTTCAAAAATTGACTTGTGAAATGATTACTTTAACTTGAACACAACAGAGTTGTGACATGAGTTACAAGATCCCACTTAGGAGTTATAAAATTGTGACTAGCTTTGGAACTTAGTAGAGATAAATCTGGCTTTTGCAAAACAACCCTAGAGCCTAGTGTCCTATTATCCAAAAACCCCTTTACCTGTTAGTATTAGTTTGCGAGTACTTAAAGAGTACTCATGGATTGTCCCTGGCTATTCCCATGGCCAGACTATGAAGAGGAGTACCTGGAAGATGGACCCCAGGAAGTTTACGAAAACTAGGATCATCTCCCATCGTCAGCATTGCCTGTGACCCCGAAGATGGAGCTTCGCCTACGCTATCGTTATTATTACGTATTCCGCTGCTTGTTGTTGTATTAAGAACTGGATCATGAGATCCCTATTCATGTAAGAACTTATGTATCGTTTGTAATGGATGATTACTATGGTATCCACTTCTGTTATGTCTCGCAAAAATGGTAATCCTGGGATTGCGAGGTATGGCATAACAGGCATCTAGGATTAAAAATCCGGGTGTTGACAAAGTCTTACCCTATAGGGGGCACAAATAGAAACACACGCACGATCAACCTCAGAAAAACCAAATGAAAACACAACGAGACAAAGAAATCACAAGATTCACATAATATTTCAGGGGGGCACCCCACAAAGTTACCCACGACAAAATTAGCCGGCTCCGGAAAGGACCAAGAGGTGTGCGTCAATGGCTATAAATGATCGGGAACCCGTAAGTGTGATTGGGCTTGCGATGCCGCGAAAACACTCCACTTACCTAAACAGTACAGTAGTAAACGCTCTTCATGAGAAACATTAGTAAATAAAGCAGTAAACATGAAATAAGTACATGATAATAATAAAAACCCAAACTTGTTTGTGGCCCCATGAAATAAGATATGATTCAAGCTCTCTCTAAGGGGATTCATGGTCCCACATGCAGATAGTGCGAATAGTCAAGGAACAAGTATCAAGTACTCAGGGTCCTACGGGACACCAGTGAGCGCTTAAAAACCAAATAACATCTATTGCCCATCGGTGCCTCTGCATTAGTCATAACTATTCCTAGCATTTTAATATCAGTTTTAATTTAAGTCATGATCATCTCCAACATAAAGCATAAGGCATTCCTCCAACAACTCTGGAATATCGATGGCGCAAAGCAACACCTGTGCAAGCAACCACGACTTGCAAGCCCGACTAACTAGAAAACAATAGGTAATAGGAGGTGTGCATGGCAATATAGGGGCTACTTGTAAATATAAAGGGTACGGAATCTATAGTATCGTAACACAACTAGCAATAGATCAACAAGAGGAAGTAAAGTCTATAAATGCAAAATAGGTAGAAAGGGCGAGAATGCTCGCCTGAGAAAACAATACCGAAGTTTCATCTGAAGATCGGTTCGACACTCGCATCAACTCATCTGTGAAGAAGAAAAACACTAGAAGAAACATCAGATGCACTATTTAATACTACGGCAGAAGATCGGGCATGATGCACATATGATACATGACATGGCAAAGGTGCGATGCAATTAGACAATATTAAGCGAAACCGGGGTACCGGCAATTAATTAGGTGGTTTAGGTTGTTTAGGTATCCTGCAATTTAAATGTTGCCTTAACAAGGGAAAATATGTCATTGATTCTCTACACAAATTTAAATGGTGCCAATATAAGACTAGATTTCCCCACATTTATTCTCCATATTTAATTTCGATGAATCAACTGAATACCCCCAAACATCCACAATATGCATGCGACTATGAATAATTTAATATGAAACAAGTGATAAATGTCATATTATAAAAATAGGGTTTCGGATAGGGGTCACACATTGTGGTTCGGAGATCTTGGTTCGATGGGGTTCAGTTTGGTCTCGATCTTCGTACTCTGGGTCTAGGGTCTCCGGCCTTCAGATCCATGAAGGCGGTTCAGGGATCCGTGATGGACATCATCGGGTCTTCGTGTCCGGACTCTGGTAAGAAGAACTTGATGCGCTGGGGTTCGGTCTTCAGGGTTTGGCCATCAGATCCAGGGGAACTTGTTGTTCCATGACGAAGGTCTTGGTTTCCTAGTAGAAGATCTTGTCGATGGTTCTTCTAGAGACCTTCGGGTTCGTATTCTCGCATAGATCGCCAGAAACACCCTCGTAGGTTGGTTATCTTGGGGACACCACAATTTATTCTAAGTCACATATCACCACATCAACAAATGCGGTCGAGACAGGGGTTATTCACGACATGGCTCCAATTATAACCTAATAGTGTGCTTGAGAGGCACAGAAGCAGGGAACAGGTCAAGAGGTCTTTGTACAGCAGCACAAGGTGATGAGGAGGCGGCCATGACACGTGGGCGGAGCTTTTGGTTGTGGCTAGATAGGAAGCATAAGGACGGGGACGTGTGATGGGAGCTCGGAAGGAGGCCGCAAAAGGCCGAGGCAGGCGAGCGTGCCTCGGCGAGGACGAACCACAGTGGAGAGCGGCCTGAGGTAGATGGAGGTCCGGCCGACAGTTTCTACATGAGGACACGAGGCGAAGTGTCGCGCCTGCGGGGAAGGGACATAGTGGCGAGGTCCAGTGTAGAGTCGAGGGAGGCAACCGGCAGGGCAGACGGTGGCGCTAGTCAATGAGGAAGCGTGCAACAGTGGCAGGTGCGACAGGAAGGAGAGCAGCCAACCACGGCAGGAGGAGGGGAGGGGAAAGGGCGCCAAGTTCCTGGCAGCAAGGGGGAGGCAGGGTCCCCTGGTGGGGGGATCGAGGATCTATGGCAAGGCTGGCAGAGGAAGACAGGGGAAGCAGGGAGTGTTGCGACAGGGTGAGAGAGGAGAGTGGGCGAGGGTGTGTTCTAGGGGGAGCGTCACGTGTAGCCTGGGGTAGGTGGCGACACGGGTGGTTGCCTGGGTGGACGGAGTCAAGGACAAAAGCGAACCAAGGGAAGGAATCGATTAGGTGGCTCGTGTGCAGGGGTATGTACGGGCCGACGTGTACGATGCGTGCGTGAGGCAGGGCATGCAGGATTGCGGGTGCGTAGCAAGGTTGCGGGGTGAGTGTGTCGGTGCAGTGTGCGGGGGAGGTTGCATGTGGGCTGCGGCGCATTGCTGCTGCCTCACGTGGGTACGTGCAATGCAGGGGTGTGAGTGGTTGTGTGGTGGTGGTGGCGTTAGGGTTTGGGGGGTAGGCGGATCTAGGTTTAGGGTTACGGTTTTGTTGGTCCGAAGTTGTAGGTGGCCCGGCCTAACGGCTGGGCTGCCTCCTTTGGTCCGAAAATATTAAAATTGTTTATTTTAGTTTTAAAGATACTTTTCCAAATATTTTTTAGAGAAAAAAATATCTAGAAGGACCGGGGTTTTATATTTGAAATAAAGAGGGGGTGATTTATAAACAAAGATAGGTTTTTAGAGAAATGGATTTTAGGCAAACCATGTATGATGACATGACGATGCTCAAATGCAAGGTTGCAAGATGACATGAGCATGTGGTCATGATGATGCACAACAACGAGCGATTTTCTGGTAGTGTATTTACCCGGGGTGCTACAATTCGACACCACTAACAATGGATCTTGCCCTCAAAATCCGCCTCCTGTACGGGAAAGAAGGCTGACAATCTGAATCTTGTCGCTTCATGTAGATACTCACGACACCACTAACAAGGATTCTTTCTCCGTCTTGAATCGGTGACACCATCAACAAGGATCGTTGCTCGTGCTCATCGATAGAACACTCTGGAGAATAAATACGAAGGTCAAGGTCTCAAAAGATAAGGCCACCTCTGAATTCTGCGAAAAGAGTAAAATTTCTTGATCCACCGATTCAATGTACAAGAGAGAATGATAAGAGTAGTCGGATGGTGATCAGTCCATGGCGCACCGAAAGCATTAATCTTCACATGAATAGAAGAATTATGCAACCAACTCTTGGAATTCAGACTGAAGATCTTGACAAACGAGGTTCAGAAACAAAAGAGTGATGCATGCTCTTCTTCAGATCTGGTGCAGATGAGATCGTTGCATTTAAAAACACTGAAGATACAAAGAATTTTTTTAGGGATTTTTAGGTTCACTGAAAGATACGATAGAGGAAAATTCCTCAGATAGCATCAATATTGGAAGTAGAATCACCGTTACAAGAGGAAGGAAGCGAAACCCTAAAGGTACGACGAAAACCCAACCATGAGAAATCCTAGAATTGAAGAAAATATAAGAGAATAGATTCAAAACACGTAGAGGTAAGAGGAGAATAGCAGAGGTTAAGGAGTAAAAGCAGACCTAATCAGATCTATCCAACCAGTTTTTTCAAAAATAGTTTTGACACTCTACAACGTCCATTAGCTAGGTTATCCTATAGGCTGGACTAGTGGGTATCGCAACTGCTAAGCTCTGATACCACTTTATAACACTTTCAGATCAGCCCTATGCAAGTTTTAGCGATTCCCGCCAAACCCGCATAGAAACGATTTAAAGGTGCCCACCAGGCACTTTCGTGCGGGTGGAAAACAAAGTAATACATTACACATTAGTCCATGATGGAATCCACAGATCATATATATACAACAGCGACCTAAAGAGTCAAGGATACAAATATATAATACAAAGATCCAAATCACCTTTGAAAATGATATAACCTCAAAGTACGTATAAGATGCAAATTGGGCTAAGAGCCCTGAATAATAACCAATGGCGTCCATAACCCTTCCCAGGCCAATATGGAAGGGTAACCCTGCCAATGACGTCGATCTCAATATTCGCTTAAACAAAAGGGGTGCCGGCAAAGGGCAAAGAAAAAAGATGCGGTTAGTACTGAGGCCAGTATAGGGGGAGACTTAGGCCCTGTTTGGTTAGGCTTTTGCGTTGGCTTTCACGGCTTATAAGTCGAAAACCCAACCAAACGCATGTTTGAGTGAACGTGCTTATGTGCAAAGCCGCACCGAAACGAGCATCACGGGCAAAACACCCGCGAAGGTGCTTTTCAGGCTTTCGCTGTGCGTGCGTCCGCGTGTTTCCGTTCTTGCCCCTCGTTTCCCAATCGCTTGTTCCAGTCCAGCCATCTTGCGTGCCGCCGCCTCCCTGGTTGAGGTCGAGCTCCCCAGCCGACCGCCCGTGTCGGCCTCTCCCATCCCACTCCATTCCTACTAGCCGCCCCGCTTCGTTCCCGTCGGCCGCTTCCGTCCCCCACTCCGTTCCATCCGGCTGCCTAGCCCGCCGTGCACAGCAGGTCAAGCATGACGACCGACCGAGGCAGGAGCTCGACGTGACGACCGAGCCGCATCACATCCAGGCATGCAGCTGGACCACAAGGAGCAGCCGAGCATGAGCTTGTCCTTGACGTCCTGCAAGCTTTCCAAGCTGTTCTGAATTCTAATTACAGATTAGTTATTTTCTCTATCCAATTTGGTAACTGCTTGGTGCTAATTAACTAGATAATATAATAATTAACTACAACATGAATATGTATACAAACTAATCTCTAATGCGATTAATATCGATAAATAGTACTTTCTACAATCCATATTAGTTGAGTCAAGTTTGTCTAGATTTACATGTACTTCCTCCGACCCATATTAGTTGACTCAAATTTGTCTAAATTTAGATGAATCTAGACACTATTTAGCATATAGGTCATCCAAATTTTGACAAATCCAAGTCAACTAATATGGGTGGGAGTATCTAGTTTAGATGTATTCGTATCTAGACAAAGTTGAGTCAACTAATATGAATTGAAAGAGGTAAATTAAATAGTCTCTTGGTTGTTTAGGGGTATATTAGACATTTACACTCACAACCACAGTTCAGACAGCTACTTGCCAAATGACTTTTACAGCTTTTCTACAGCCCACAGCTCACAGCTGCTTTTCCACAGCACACAGCCCACAGTTGCTTTCAGATAAGCCACAGCACAACCAAACACACCCTTAGAATTCAACAGCTCTCGACTACATAGGTATGATGGACTGGAGCGGCATATATATAAGCATGCACTAAACAATCTATAGAGACTACATACAACTATCGGCTATTGGAGATGGATAAGAAAGAACTATTCGCACTACAAGAAATCTGCTCACTATTGACCTTTCTTAACAACCATGCATTTTTTGGTGATAGATCTATGACCAATTTAAACCACTTGGTCGTAGGAAATTTAGGAGGATCCAAACCTTAAAAAATAACAACCAATTTAGTCAAGAAGATCATGATGCCCTAGCACGAAAAGGTCATAGATAGATAGAACTGGTTTGGAGCCTTTTATTTGGTAGACTATGAGCAATTTAAATAGTCATTATGGTTAAATTCTAAGACAAAAAAAATTAAAGGATTGACAACTCAGCAATATCACCTGTCATGTCATATCCATGTGTCATTTTTTGCTTACTTGCCATACCTACGTGGCAGCTAGACCTGAGTTCACGCACACGAATATATGGAAAAAAATATCCCCTTTCATGTCATATCCATGTGTCATTTTTTGCTTACTTGCCATACCTACGTGGCAGCTAGACCTGAGTTCACATCCCAAAGGTCCCAACCACTACACCACTTGACCAATTCAAGACAGATATGGAGCTTCGGCCTCCTTTAACCATCATCCTGGACATAAATATATGGCAAAAAGGGCACACCAGCGATCGAAACTACAATGTCACCTACATCCAACGGGACTTAACCACTCCACCACACAACATGTTGGTGTCATAAAGCGAGCTCGGCTCCTTTAATAACCACCGAGGTACATAAACCGTAATATGGCAAAAAAGAGCACAAGCGGCGATTGAACCCGTGACCTCCTATTCTAAAGAACGACACATAACCAAAACAACCTGGTACCATTTGTGACAAATAACCCCGCAGGGTCTATTTAGACACCGCAGGGTCTATTTAGACAGGAAAAAATCAGGTTGGGCCTGGGAAAAAAAAATCAAAGCTTTTTTCCCTTGTGGTTATTTCCCAAGGCTGGGCCACCGGCCCATAGACCATTAGAAGGTCAGTTTTGGGTGGAAATTGTGGGCTTCTTATAAGTTTTGAGCCCACATAATTAGAGAGGCTTTAATTTTTTTAGAAATTATATAAATATAAGTTGAACTATAATTTTTCATCTGACCTCAGATTAAGATAATATAAATTTCATTTTGGTTCATCTCAAAGATATATATAACCTTCATGTTGATAAGTTTCTCATTTTATATCATACCGAGTGTATGATCTATCTTTTTTGTTCTTGTGCTCTCAAAATGCAATCAAAACGGTGAAATGAACATTCTTCATTAGGGGTTAAAACTTTATAAATTTTTGGTGGATCTCTGATAAAACATCATATTGTGAATCCAAAAATGATTTTTTCAAAAATCATGAGCATTAGATCATGTACATGTAGTTCAAATCGGACCCACTTTCTACAGATTCGGCAGACATTTATATTTTTCACGAGGGGTAGACCGAAAGGTTTGAGATACCCCGATTGGGACATTGTCCATGTAACATGGTCTAGTATTTTTGAAAAATAGGATGCTAGCATTTTAAAACTTTTATTTGGTGGTTGCTTCACAAAAAGCCCCGTTTTTTACATTCGGAAAATGCATTGTTTGTGCGGCAAAAAGGAAAACTTCCTCTTGCAACATTGTTTGCCATCCTAAGATCCACATGCGTGCATACTATGGGCAAATTATCACAAACTATGCCGCGATTCTAGCCATAACATTGGTCATTTGATCTAAAAGCCATGAAACCTCAAACAAGATAGATCATTTCTATGAAGGTTTTTTCAAGATGCAATGAATATTACCAAGTTTGGTATTTTTCCTTACAAACATATCTCATAATATAACACCACGTGAAAGATTTACCTCATTTGGACTATTTTTGAATTTATTATGCTTGTTTTAAACTATGGTCAAAACGTCGGACATGAAGGTGCTTAGCTAGGGGATGAGCCTCGAAATTTTTTTGGTGGTTCTCTGATAAAACATCATATTGTGAATCCAAAAATGATTTTTTTCAAAAACTTATGAGCATTAAATGATGTACATGTAGTTCAAATCGAACCAACTTCCTGCCGATTCGGCAAACATTTGTCTTTTTTGCGAGGGATGGACCAAAAGGTTTGAGATATCCCGATTGGGACATTGTCCATGTAACATGGTATAGTATTTTTCAAAAATAGGATCTTAGCATTTTAAAACTTACATTTGGAGGTTGCTTCACAAAACTCCCCGTTTTTTGCATTCGAAAAATGGAAAATGCATTTTTTGTGTAGCGAAAAGGAAAACTTCCTCCTGCAACATTGTTCGCCATCCGAAGATGCACATGCATGCATAGTATGGGCATATTATCACAAACTATGCCGTGATTCTGGCCATAACATTGGTTGTTTCACCTGAAAGACATGAGAACCTCGAACAAGATAGGTATACCAAGTTTGGTATTTTTCCTTGCAAATATGTCACATAATATGACACCACGCGAAAGATTTACCTTGTTTGGACCATTTTTTAATTTATTATGCATGTTTCAAACTATGGTGAAAACGGCGGACATGAAGGTTCTTAGCTAGGGGATGAGCCTCGCAAAACATTTGGTGGATCTCTGATAAAATATCATATTGTGAATCCAAAAATGATTTTTCCAAAAAATCATGAGCATTAGATCATGTACATGTAGTTCAAATCGGACCCACTTCCTTCCGATTCGGCAGACATTTGTCTTTTACGCGAGGGCTAGACCGAAAGGTTCGAGATACCCTAATTGGGATATTGTCCATGTAATATGGTCTAGTATTTTTGAAAAATGGGATGATAGCATTTTAAAACTTTCATTTGGTGGTTGCTTCATAAAACGACCCGTTTTTGCATTAGAAAAATGGAAGATGCATTTTTTCTATGGCAAAAAGGAAAACATCCTCCTACAACATTGTTCGCCATATGAAGATGCACATGCGTGGATAATATGGTCAGTTTATCACAAACTATGCCTTGATTCTGTCCCATTGGTCGTTTGACCTGAAAGGCATCAATCCTCGAAAAAGATAGGTCATTTCTGTGAAGGATTTTTCGAGATGCAATCAATATACCAAGTTTGGTATTTTTTGCTTGTAAATATGTCACATAATATGACACCACGTGGAATATTTACCTCGTTTGGACCGTTTTTGAATTTATTATGCCCATTTCAAACTATTATTGTTATATGACCAATCAGAAGATAAAACTAATCTACCCATGGATCACCCACCGAATCCGATATTAGCCATTGATAGGGCCTCCATCTAATGCTCCAAATTCACAGCACTAGTTTCTGCCGCTTCGCACACTTGGACGTGAATGGACCGAAACGCCCTAGTTCCTAGTATTGCACCACAAAAGTGATAAGGGGCACTTTGGTAAAATGCCCCCACACCCATGACCCATCTGCCCAAACCCAACCCTAATCCCCATACACGCCTGACCCCGCCACCACTTCTCCTCCTTCGCAAACCCCAATCCCGCCAGCGCCTCCCTCTCTCTTCTTCGCCTATAGCACCTCCGTACACCATCGAGCCGCCCACCACCTCTCCCTCTGCCCCAATATCCTTGCATGTGCTATGCGCTCACCACCTCCCCCGTATCCCGCCATTTCGGGGTCGCCAGATCTGGCCACGCGGTCGTGACACGTTGCAAACGTATCTATAATTTTCGATTCTCCATGCTTATTTTACACCAACTATCTTATGTTTTGTCTACACTTTGTGGCATTTTTATGAATTTTCTGGAAATAACATATTATCAAGTGCCACAGAGCCAGTTTCCTGTTTTCTGCTGTTTTTGATTTCAGAAAAACTAGTAAAGAAATATTCTCGGAATTGGACGAAACAAAATCTGATGTTCCTATTTTACCCGACACGATACGAAGTCCAAAGGAGAGACGAAGAGGCGCTGTGAGGCAGCCACACCAGGGGGCCGCACGGGCGTACCCTAGGCTGCGCTTGGCCATGGTGTGGGCCCCTCGAGACTCCATCGACCTTGCCCCTTCGCCTATATAATCCCCCGAGACAAAAACCATATACAATAGATCAGAATTCCACGAAAAAGTCCGTAGCCGCCGCCACCGTCGCCCTAGATCGGGAGGGGTCTGAATCTCTTCCCGGCACCTTGCCAGAGAGGGGAGATCATCCCGGAGTCCTTCTTCATCACCATGCCTGCCTCCGGAGTGATTTGAGTACGTCATCCTTGGACTATGGGTCCATAGAAGTATCTAGATGGTTGTTTCTCCTATTTGTGCCACCATGTTTAGATCTTGTGAGCTGCCTATCATGATCATGATCATCTTATTGTAATGCTACATGTTGTGTTTGCAGGTATCCGATGGATATTGAGTATTATTTCAGATTGATTATTGTTCTATCATGTCTATGTTATTTGTGATCTTGCATGCTCTCCATTGCTAGTAGTTACTTTGGCCAAGTATTTGCTTGGGACTCCAAGCGAGAGTATTTATGCTCGATAGTAGGTTCATGCTTCTAGTAATCTGGGAGAGTGACAGAAACTTCTAAGATTGTGGATGTGTTGTTGCTACTAGGGAGAAAATAACAATCCTTTGCCCAAGGGCAATTATCTGTTGTTTGCAACTTAATACCTGAGGGTTGTTCGGAAGATATCCCGGAGGTGGATTATTAGTCATAGATGTAGTTGGATTACGGTCTATGTATCATGTTGTAAATTCCAAAATGAATCTCATAGTGATAATTATGTCATGTACATGCATTGTTATGCATTCTCTATTTCTCAATTGCCCCGTTGTAATTTGTTCACCCAACATGATATTTATCTTATGGAGAAAACACCTCTAGTGAATTGTGGACCCTAGTCCATTGCTTTCCATTAATATTCCATCTACTATTTACTATTTACTTTCTGCAAATACCACAAGCAAATACTATCTTCCACACTACACGTTTAATCCTTTGTTTTCAGCAAAACCAGTGAGCTTGACAACCTCACTGATAAGTTGGGGCAGAGTATTTTGGTTGTGTTGTGTGCAGGTTCCACGTTGCTAGCAACACCTTCTGAAGTGGTTTCTTTCTCCTACTGGTTTGATAACCTTGGTTCCATAACTAAGGGAAAACTTGATGCTATGCTCATCATACCTTACTCTTGGGGTTCCCAATAGGCTCTACATCAACTGATCCATCATCAAGCTTTTCTAGCGCTGTTGCCGGGGAGAAATAAGATTTCTGCAAGGGAGTCTCTCACTACCAATCTCTTTACTTTGTTTTTGTTTTGCTTAGTTTCTTTTTCTTTGTTTTTTTGCTTCCTTTTATCAAAAATACAAAAAAATTAGTGCCCACTTTAATTGCTATTTTTGTTGGCTTTCTTTATTCTTGCAAAAATCACTACTCTCGAAAACACTAAGTTGTGTGACTTCACTAGAACAAACAACAATGATTTCATTTGCACACCTATTGCTCCACCTGTTCCTGAAGCTAGTTTCTATGAAATTAAACCTGCTTTGCTGAATATTGTTATGAAAGAGCAATTTTCTGGTGTTAGTACTAATGATGCTACTGCTCACCTTAATAATTTTGTTGAACTTTGTGAGATGCAAAAATATAAGGATGTAGATGGAGATATTTTTAATCTTAAATTGTTTCCTTTTTCTTTAAGAGGAAGAGCTAAAGATTGGTTGCTATCTTTGCCTAAAAATAGTATTGATTCTTGGATTAAATGCAAAGATGCTTTCATTGGAAAATATTACCCTCCTGCTAAGATAATATCCATGAGAAGTGACATAATGAAATTTAAACAATTTGATAATGAACATGTTGCTCAAGCTTGGGAAAGAATTAAATCTTTAGTGAAGAATTTCCCCACTCATGGACTCACAACTTGGATGATTATCCAAACCATTTATGCAGGAATGAATTTTTCTTCAAGAAATCTGTTGGATTCAGCTGCTGGAGGTACCTTTATGTCCATCACTTTGGGTGCTGCAATAAGCTCCTAGATGATATGATGATTAATTATTCTTAATGGCACACTGAGAGAGCTCCACAAGGTAAGAAGGTAAATTTTGTAAAAGAAACCTCCACCTTGAGTGATAATTGATACTATAATGTCTATGTTTGTTAGTGGAAAAGCTCATATTGATCCAAATAATGTTCCTTTAGCCTCTTTTGTTGCTCAAGAAGAGCAAGTTGATATGAACTTCATTAGATGTAATAATTTTAGCAACAATGCTTATGGTAATGATAGGCCATATCCTTCTAATAATGGTAATGCTTATGGAAATTCCTACAACAACAATAGAAGTGCACCCTCTGAACTTGAATTCATGCTTAAGGATTTTATTAGTAAACAAACTACTTTCAATAAAACCGTTGAGGAAAAGCTTGGAAAAATTGATGATCTTTCTTCTAAAGTTGATAGCCTTGCCCTTGATGTTCAACTTCTTAAATTAAAAGCTATGCCTCATGATGTTAAAGAAAGCAAGTGTCATGGTGGTGGCACGACAGATGCCATGGGTGGGCTTAAGTTGGGGGACAATGGATGCTAGTGGGATCCATGGAGGGAAGATGTAGTGGTTTCTAGACTTAGTATTCTAGAACTCAATATTTATTCAACACCATTGGAGCTACACTTGCTCCTCGAGCTGTATGAGCGAGAGGAAGAAGAAGCCACTACAAGTGCTCAGTGAAAATGAATCGATCCCCTCTTCATGATGCCCTGCCCCTCCTTATAAAGGAGTGGCTTGGTTCCTCCTAGGGATGACGTGGATAAGCATATTCATGGAATGTGCTTGTCCCAAAGTGGTAACTCGGCGGGCCTCTTTCCGTGTCCCCCTCCTATCGATGGCAAAGACACAGAGTCCACCACATGTGAGCCTCGGGCCTGAGGACTGTCACCTCCGTGACCTTCTTCTGCTCCTCTGCTACTCTGCTTCTTGTCTGTAGTGCTTGGCACTGTGAAGATTCCTGAGGAGAGACAGTGGCTGGTGTTGACTTCGGGACTTGCCTTCTCCTTCTTGGGCAAGCTTCCCTTGACTCGGCCTCTCCTCGCGTGACTCGGCTTGACTTTCACCTGCACTTAAGTTATGTTACAGCGGTACACCGACATAACTCATATGTCGGTCGAGTCAGGTCTTAACTACCTGACTTGGAATAGGTCGGACCTCATTCAGCCGACCTCTACATGACTCCGCCGGATCATGCCATGATCCAGCCCTGAACATGAAGGCTCCTTTCTTTTCTTGCTTATCTTGACCCTACCTAGGGTCATCCCCGCAACATTAGTCCCCGAAGCTGCTGCGGTCTGGCCAACTTTATTCGGCTAGACCACAGCAGTTTCTAGATGTTTAGTTTCTATACTCATCTCTCCGACTCATTGTTCGGTCGGTGCCTTTTTAGCTCTATCTTTTCTTGACTCGCCCTCTTTTTCCGAGGTATGATTCATTTTCTGAGTCACCTATTCTCACCTGAGGCATCCTCTTAGCTTCTCTAGTAAGTCTCGTCCTACGTGTCTTAATCATTGCATTTTGTCTCATTTTTTGTATAGCTACAGTGCACCCTGACACTCCTACAGTAATAACTACGGCGGTCATATCGATGCAGCGACTCTTTGATTGCCGCAGCAGTCATGGCAGCCGGATCTCCTCCTACGTCGTGTGATCCTTCCTGTGGATCCAATCGTCGATTGCCAACACATAATAAACGCATTTTGGTGGTTACCATGGTGCACTCACGATCCCACTAATGCACACCGCGTGCGGTTATAAATAGTGGGAAAGGGGAAGGGCCTGTTTACTTTCCCCATTCTCACGCTCTCCATCTTCCTTCTCGTGCCGCCGCTGCCCTGATCCAGTTTACGCGACCACGCCGCCGCGCTCCTGTTCATGTGACGTGCCGCCGTTGTTTGGTCCTTCTTCGCCGTGGCTCATCTCCGTGCTAGGCCTCTGCCGCAGTTCTCTTGCTCTGCCGCCGTTGCGCTCACCGTCACTGCGATGGGGCCTTGGATTTCGAGACCACTCCCCGCTGCCAGCGATTCCTCTTCCGTTGGCTCCTCCAACGAGCCCATGTCGAGATCGCATTGCGGCGTCATCGTGGGATAAGAATACCTCATGGTGGGTGCAGAGCCCGGTTTGTGGCAGGGTTCCATGGTCACCCGCCGAGAGATCGAGTGGCTCCACAAGACTCGTCGAGTCCCTGCCGAGGTAAAGTGTCGTTTACCCGGCAAAGAGTCCACCCCCATAGTTGAGGATGGTGAATATGTAGTTTTCATGTCGCATTTCGTCAGAGGATTCAGCCTCCCTCTTAGCGAATTTGCCAAAGGCTTCCTTGAACTATTTGGTGTTCACCCTCATCACCTGCCGGCTAACACCATCGCCTCTTTGTCGGCCTTTATCTTGGCCTCAGAGGGATACTTCGGCCTCTGGCCTTCGGTAGTAGTCTGGTCGAATTTTTTCTAGTTCTGAGCCAACGTTGTGCCGGATAAATCTCTCCATCCTTCCAAGAAGTCTCTGACCCAGTGTGGGGCCGCTTCTATCACACCTCAGAAGAATTCTTTGTTCCCCCGAGTTACAGGTCTAGATTCCTGCAAGAAGTGGCACAAGTCCTTTTTCTATGTCAAGAATACTGGCAAGGAGGATAAGATTCGGCTCCCTGACTTCTCAGTCGGTCCTCCTTCTAAGCAAAATTGGAATTATAAGCCGAAAAAGGCTGATGCTCTTGCCGAAGCGTTCGAGCTCCGACTGAAGGAATTGATTCGGGCAGGGCTTCACGGCGAAGATTTGATGGCCGCATTTATTAGTAGCTGGATCTGCCATTTCCAGCTTCGCTCTCATAAGCTTTTCTATATGAGCGATCCTCTGGATCCCAACCGAGTCTCCACAGTTGAGCATTAAGATGCTTATATTCGGAAATGCGTCCGAGCTATCTTCATGACTGATATGGCCGATGATTGGGCGTGAGGAATGAAGCCCTTTTCCTGTGATAAGCCCCTCCTTAGGTAACTCAAATTTGAGCTGTCCTATTCGAGTTATTTTCATTGGTTCCGTTGGTTATTTTGCTAATTCTTGTCCCCTCTTTCTGCATAAATTTGATGGACAAGCTTCGGAAGATGCCGAGGTGCTCGCTCTTCCTTGGAGCGATGACCGCAGTACCCTGGACAATGGGGAACCAGACTCAGAGTAGTTTATCCCCAATCCAAGGCTGCTCCCACTCGTACCCGGGGTAAAGCCTCTGCCCGTGCCACTGAAGGTGACTCGGATGACGTCCAAATTCTCGAGGTAGTTGCCATCATGCCTATATCTTACGCATTTCCGGCTCCTTTCCTAGCTAATCCGGCTGGCCAGGTGCACGAGGTCGAACCCCTTGCTTCCGAAGCTTCCTCTTCAACGAAGAAATGAGCTGCTTCGAATGATCCTTCGGGCGCAGCTCCCAAGAAATGAATTAAGACATCCGCCTAGAACCCGCCAAAGTGGAAAACTATGCCCGGAGTCTCTGGGTAAGTTCTCTTGCTCATCCTAATTTGTATTTCTTATTTCTCTCTTTCTATTTCTGATTTGGTCTTTCCCTTTACCTCGACAGTGCTCCTCTTTCTGTTAAGCCAAGTGGTCTGAGCATGACCTCGCATGTTACTCGGTCGTCCTCGCCATTGACTCAAGGGGATGTTCGAGCTTCGAGCCCTCCTCGCGATAATCCTCCTCTTGTGCCGACTAATAGTCCGTCTGGGCGAGATGAGGCCGAGGTTGGTCTGGTGATGGTGCTGATGTCGTTATACCGGATCACTTAATTGTTTCGGTTATTTCTTCCGAGGTTCCAAAAGTTATCCCCATTGAATATTCTGCTGCCAAAGGTTCCTGTCAGTTTGGCTTCTGCCGAAGCTGCCGCTACCTCGGCTCCTGTTGAGGCTGCCGCCACTTCAGCCCTAGAGGTTATTGCTCCGAGTCCAATTCATCCCCCTGAGTCATTTCCTGTTACTGAGGTTCCTGCCAAGACCAAGAAGGATGGCGCTGCCAAATCCAAACCAGCTCAGAAAGTTAAACTTGGTCCCTCTCAGCCGAGTATCGTCGACATGCTTCACAAGGGAGCTTCTGTCGCTAAACCTGGACCTTGCTCCGCCACCGACACACAACTCGTGCTTCATAAGAGCCCGACAGCCGGGATAGCTGCAAAACAAGCGCGGGAGGCCAAGGGACGGGTTTTAACGCGCACAGAGAGCGGAGGAAGCCTCAGATCATTGGTAGAGTATGCCAACAACTGGAATGCTGTTGATCAGATCGAGGATAACCCGAGTAACCAGCCCTTCCAGCTTTCCGACATTAGGAGCCGTTTGCATTTGGCTGCTAAAGTTGTCCTTGAGAGTGACAAGATGAGCAAGGTATGTGCTTCAATCTATGCTTTACCTTCTGCGCACAGTGTACTATATGCCCGCTAGTCCCCGAGATTGCAACCGAATAATTTGTTATTAGTTTGGAAGCTTCCATTGCTTAGAATATAGTTATCTGCGTGTGTAATAGATAATTTTTGATATTCATGTTTCAGCTTAGAACATATCTATCCATCTAGATCCGAGTCACGTTTTGCTGGATTCGGATCTTCCTAAGTTTTGGCCTTGAATATCCAGCCACCTAGATCCGAGTGAGGATTTTCTTTATTCGTATTTTCGTAAGTTTTTGTTTTTAATATCCAGCCACCTAGATCCAAGTCAAGTTTTACTTGATTCAGATTTTCTTAAGTTTTTTCAATATCTAGCCACCTAGATCCGAGTCAAGTTTTGCTTGATTCGGATTTTCTTAAGTTTTTCTTTTCAATATCCAACCACCTAGATCCGAGTCAAGTTTTGATTGATTCGTATCTTTTGCGCATTTTTCCCTGTATAACTCACTGTTATCTTAGGTTGCTCACAATCGACGTACTGCCGAATTCCAGAAGCTGCTTTTTCGCATAGGAAATTGCAGGTCAAATATGACAAGATGGTTCCTATTCTGAAGAAAACAGGTAAATTATTCGGCTTGTGCACCCAACTTCTTTGTTCAAGTCTTTGGTTCCTAATTAACTTGTGATTTATCTTTACTTAGCTAACATTGATACTCAAAATACTTTGCTGACGAAGAATGTTGCCAGTCTTGAAGGTTAGTCAACCATCCTCTCTCTACTTGTTTATTTATTTTCCCTTCTAGATAACTCCTGAGTATATTATAGTGCTCCATCCTCGGCTCAGCCAAATTACAAAGGTTTGCAACATCACATCAAGAGTGCATATCCATGCCTGATATGATGCTGCATTTTTTAGAGCAAGCAGAGACTCATTCAGCGCAGCTAAAGGAAAATGATGACGAGATAGCTCGGCTCCACGCCGAGGTTGAGTCCTTGAAATCATCCCAAAAGTCTGAGCTGGAGAAAATTGATCAAGAGTTTTCTGAGGAAAAGAATCGGTTAAGTCTCCAGCTTCATAAGAACAAAGAACTCCTTGATACGACCGGGCTAAAATATCAGACGATGACGGACGAGATTACTCGGTTCGAAAAGAAAAGGGTCGGCTGGGCCGTGGATCTTCAGAAGATGCTGCGATATATCCATCATAAGCTTACTGGCCATGTTTTTTCTCTTGTGGTTTCTGGCCGAGTCACTCTTTGCTCGCTGCTCCTCTTGATTTATATGACGTTTTGCATTACAAATCATTTTCCAGAATCTGAACCCGTGAGTACTAAGGCCGTGGTTGTTGCCCGTGCTCGCCGAGGTGTCCCCAATACGCCGGATCAAGAATACTCCATTGAGAATGATATGGGATCCCTTGTGGGATTGACCCTAGGGTGGCCCGATCTTCACGGATTTGATGCGAGGAGTGAGGGGATACCCGATGAACACGATGAACGCAACACAAATGCAAGGTAAAGATACAAACACACGCAAATACAACCCGATTCGATTTGCTCCCGTTGGCTCGAACAACCAATCCAATAGAATCCTCGGCGAGAGACCGTTAGGTAGAATCACCAAAGGAGAGATCGGCAAGCGGATGATAGAATCCAAATCAAAGGAGAGAGTAGCAACCAAGTAGAATCCCAAGGGGAGAGACCTAGCACTACTAGAATCCTTGATGAGGAGAGACCAAACACTTGAGGAGGGTCTTGATGACTTGGAGACGAACAACCGAACTCCAAGGCCTTGTACAACTCATAGATTAACTATAGAGAGGGGTTCCCATCTAGGGTTAGGCACAAGCCTTCATTCATCAGCAACTATAGGGTTTCAAGGAGGGGGTGGGGGCTTTTATATAGGCCAGCCACGAGCTAAGGGTAAAACAGGCATAAATGGGAAGTTCTGGGCGTTACATGGGCCAGGCCCAACCCGAGGCGCGCAGGCCCGATACACTTGGTCCGGAGACTCCGGTGTGATGGCCGGAGACTCCGGTCTGGACCAGAGACTCCGGTCAATCTCCGGTGTCGTCTCCGGAGGGGCATTCTGACTGTCCTGGGCGCTGGTTTGGGGGTCGGTCCGGAGATGGACCGGAGACTCCGGTGTGGTAGACCGGAGACTCCGGTCTGGACCGGAGACTCCGGTCTAGCTTCAGCAGTTTCTTGCGTTTTCTCTTCCAGGCCTCTTGCTTGGGGGTCTTGGTTTCTAGGGTCCTCTTGTCATCTCCTCTCGGTGTCATGGTCATGGGCCTGGTCATAGCATGTGCACGTGTCTCAAGTAGGATTCCATTCACATGATAACCAAAGGAGGGTGGGATATGGAATGAGTTCACCTTTGAGGGTGTGGTTGATGTAGCATGGTGTGGACCAATGGTGAATGCCATGTGTTGGGCTGCAACATCTCCCCCCGCTTCAAAACGAGTCGTCCTCGACGAAGTTCCATCATCATAAGGGAGGAAGGTGTGCGCAAGGTCTTGAGCTTGTATGTTGTGGGATCTCCGGTGTCGTAGCCTTGTTCAAATTGGTCGAAGATCTTGAAGTTGAGCTTGTCATGAAGGTGTGGTTGGAGATCTTGTAGCGTGTTCCTTGTAGGTGGTAGTTGAGGTTGTGTGTCCTGCAAAACCGACAACAAGGAGAAAGGGTTGTATGAAGGATTGTTAGTATTGGGTACGCTCAAATCACTCTTCTCACATGTGGTGGCTTGCGACGTGGCACTCAAGATTTTCCACTCATTTGGGGCTTGTAGCACTCACTCACATGTTGTTGGATCACTCTCTCACCACTCATCTCACAAGGGTCTTTAGCTTGCTTTATCTTGGGCAGCGACGTCATGTTGGAAGTGATAATTTGGCTTGGCGTCATAGGTTGTAGCACCAATGTCTTATATTTCCACTTAAAGGATTATTGGTTGGAGGTACCATCGTGTAGTGCGCTCTTGTCGTATTGCCATGGTATTCCAAGGAGCATGTGACACACGGTCATAGGCACGACATCACACTCGACGGTGTCTTGATATGGACCAATCTTGAAGGAGACTTGGACCTTGTGTTTGATTTGAATGGTGCCATTGTCATCAAGCCACTTGACATGATAGGGCTGAGGGTGCTCCATGTATTGTAACTTGAGTTTCTCACAAAGGTCGATGCTCGCAAGGTTGTGACAACTTCCTCCATCAATGATAACATTTATGGACTTGCCATCAATTCCGGCTCGGGTTTGGAAGATGTTGAGGCTTTGATCCTCTCTAGGGATGGATTTGGTCGTCAAAACTTGGGCGATGACGAGTGAGGGGCTTGAATCATGTTCACATAGAAGCGTGTCCTCATCTTGCATTGCGGCATCCTTTGTGATAGCGGCTTGGGTCATAGCTTCAAATTCATCTTTGCTCATGTAGTATGTTGCGCCATTCTCATCCGTTAACATGACTCTTGTGTTGATGCACTCATAAGACTTGTGGCCCTTTCCTCCACACTTGTAGCAAACTACTTGACTTTCCATTGTTGTGTTGGAGGAGGATGCCATAGGTGTCTTGGATTGCTTGGAGGAGCTTGTTGTTTGGTTTGTTGGCTTGGAGGGGCTACTCGAGTTGATGGAAGCGTAGTACGCCCTTTGCTTCTCATAAGCTTGTTCCTTTTCCAAGTGGCGCTCGACCTTGGTTGCTTGGTGAAGAAGGTTCACGAGAGTCTTGTAAGGTTGGAAGTCGACTATCTTGCGTATTGGGCGGCTCAAACCGTTGAGGAACTGTGCTATTGTTTGCTCCTCGAGTTCCTTCACATCGGCTCTCATCATAATCATCTCCATCTCCTTATAGAACTCTTCAATTGTCTTTGTGCCTTGCTTCAAGTTTTGTAGCTTGTCGAAAAGGTCTTGGCGATAGTGCTCGGGGACAAATCTTGCATACATCACATTCTTCATCTCGGTCCAAGTGGTGACCGGTGGTTCTTCTTGCTTCTCACGATTGCTTTGGTAGTCTTCCCACCAAACATTGGCGTAGTCCTCAAACTCAAGAGATGCCATTGCCACTTTCTTCTCTTCGGAAAAGTTGTGGACCCGGAAGATCTTGTCGACTTTGAGCTCCCATTCAAGGTATGCATCGGCATTTTCTTCTCCTTTGAACTTGGGCATAACGAACTTGAGCTTCCCAAACTTGCCATCATCACGCTCATCGTGGTTGTTACGACGTTCTTGGTGCATACTTGCGTCACTTGGCGGGCGTGGAGGCGGAGGAGGAGGCTCTTGATTGCCTTGAGGTTGTTGTGGAGGTTGAGCTTGATGATGCTCGAAGTCTCTTCTTCGTCGTTGGTCGGCATCATTGACGTTCATAGCTTGACGGTGTCGGTGGTGGTGTTGTGCATGTCGGTCATTGCGTCCAGCTTGGCGTGCATCCTCATCATCATCACTTGTGTCCCATACCGGTTCTTGATTTTGTTGACGTTGCTCGTGGTGGTCATGAGGAGGATGGCGACGCCGATCATTATGGTTAGCTTCATCTTGGCGTTCTTGAGGTTGGTGCACGTCGATGATTGCTTGGTGTGGTGGTGGACCATGCTCTTGTCGTTGTTGTTGAGGTTGGGGAGCATTTGGGTCCACCGCTTGAGGGCGACGATGACGAGCTTGTGGGTCCCCATTATGGTGGTGGGGTTCTCCGCGGCGGGAGTGTGACCTTGAAGACTCGCCATGTCGACTTGAGGAGTGTGTGCGGGATGAACTTGACGAGCTTGAGCGATGACCGTGTCGGTTGCCAAGGTTGGCAATAGCTTGGTGAAGAGCTTGGAATTGAGCATGGTGCTCCTCTTGACGTTGCCGCTCACGGTACTCAAATTCTCGAAAAGTATCGTCAAGACGGTGCTCAAGTCGCTCAAATTGATTGTTGAATTCTTGGCGTTGCGCCAATAAGTTGTGGCGCGTGGCACATCCATCTTGGTTGTTGAAATTGCTATCTCCACTAGCTCCACTTGCCCTAGACATGGTGCACAAACACACTTGATAGATATGGTGAGATTGGTGGAATGGTAATTGCTACCTTGACTCACCGGAGTCAACGATTGGAAAGAGTGTTGTTGCCGAGAGCAAAGCGAATAGCGGGTACACAAGCCACACACACACACAAAGGCCTATGGTGGTAGGTTAGAAAGGTGGATAGCAAATGGAACAACCAAAAGAAAAGGATATTTGTCAAAAGTGGGTAAAATCCAACAAAAACAAAGTCAAAGGAAAAAGGTCAAAAAGGGTGACGAGAACCTACGACTATACACACATGGTGGAGATTAATGTGGCTAGCACGACTATGAAAAATGAGTAAAGAACAAAATTGGACCTAACGAAGACTTATGCTCGGTGTCGTGCCAACACTAGGAGAGACCGTAGCCCGTTCGCACAAGGTTGAGAAGCAACGGATTTGTACGCTTGCCTTGCTCTTGCTCGCACTCTTGCTTAGAAGCTTTGGACTCTCTTTAGCTATTGGTATATTTTCTTTGTTTCTTTTGCTTAGAAGCTTTTTTTTGTACACTATGGAGTCAATTTTGTTATTGCCTCTATATCATGACTATGCAAGAGCAAGCGCACAATGCTTCGACAAACATAGGAGGGCTACTCTCGATAGGTTAGGTAACACACACAGGAAGAAGGGGGTTAACAATGGTTGTGCAAGTTATACCTTTTGGTGATGTTGAACTTGCAATCGTTGGTGAAGGGATGGTTCGAGTTCCGCGGTGTCGATGTCGAGCATGAGGTGTTGTTGGCGTTGCGGAAGCTTGTTAGTTGATAGACACTCAGGCGAAACACAAACACACAAAGGAAATTAGTCGAAAAAGGAAAAGGGGTCAAAATTTTGTTCAGGGCCGGAGACTCCGGTGTGTTGGGGCCGGAGATTCCGGTGTGGTCCGGAGACTCCGGTGTGATGACCGGAGACTCCGGTCTGGTTCCAGCACGACGAACAGCTCGAGTTCGTGAGCGGAAATTCAGCCCTTTAACCCTGCTGCAAATTTCTACCAAATTGGGCTAGGAAACGCAAGGCAAAGGTAGACCAAATCCAAGGACAAGTTTCTAATGGATCAAAACCACAAGTTCCTAATCAAGAGATCGATCCAAAAGCAAATTGTGGCTAATTTTTTTTTTGGTATTTTCGAATTTATGGTGGATATGGGGGAACGAAGTCAAATCCGTGGCAACCAAAAGCTGCTGATACCAGTTGATATGGGATCCCTTGTGGGATTGACCCTAGGGTGGCCCGATCTTCACGGATTTGATGCGAGGAGTGAGGGGATACCCGATGAACACGATGAACGCAACACAAATGCAAGGTAAAGATACAAACACACGCAAACACAACCCGATTCGATTTGCTCCCGTTGGCTCGAACAACCAATCCAATAGAATCCTCGGCGAGAGACCGTTAGGTAGAATCACCAAAGGAGAGATCGGCAAGCGGATGATAGAATCCAAATCAAAGGAGAGAATAGCAACCAAGTAGAATCCCAAGGGGAGAGACCTATCACTACTAGAATCCTTGATGAGGAGAGACCAAACACTTGAGGAGGGTCTTGACGACTTGGAGACGGACAACCGAACTCCAAGGCCTTGTACAACTCATAGATTAACTATACAGAGGCGTTCCCATCTAGGGTTAGGCACAAGCCTTCATTCATCATCAACTCTAAGGTTTCAAGGAGGGGGTGGGGGCTTATATATAGGCCAGCCACGAGCTAAGGGTAAAACAGGCATAAATGGGAAGTTATGGGCGTTACATGGGCCAGGCCCAACCCGAGGCGCGTAGGCCCGATACACTTGGTCCGGAGACTCCGGTGTGATGGCCGGAGACTCTGGTCTGGACCGGAGACTCCGGTCAATCTCCGGTGTCGTCTCCGGAGGGGCATTCTGACTGTCCTGGGCGCTGGTTTGGGGGTCGGTCCAGAGATGGACCGGAGACTCCGGTGTGGTAGACCGGAGACTCCGGTCTGGACCGGAGACTCTGGTCTAGCTTCAGCAGCTTCTTGCGTCTTCTCTTCCAGGCCTCTTGCTTGGGGGTCTTGGTTTCTGGGGTCCTCTTTTCATCTCCTCTCGGTGTCATGGTCATGGGCCTGGTCATAGCATGTGCACGTGTCTCAAGTAGGATTCCATTCACATGATAACCAAAGGAGGGTGGGATATGGAATGAGTTCACCTTTGAGGGTGTGGTTGATGTAGCATGGTGTGGACCAATGGTGAATGCCATGTGTTGGGCTGCAACAGAGAATCTCCTGGTCGCTGTTGCTGCCGCCATTGAGCCGATGAAAATTATGGGAAGAGATTTGGTGAAAGCGGCCATTCGAGCCTTCAACGTGCTCTGGCCGAATGAACCAAAAATTAGCAAAGTGGAAGTACTCGTGGTGAAACTAATGGATTCTCAAACTCAGTAGAACCTTTGGAGAGAATCCGCCGGGCAAGTTGGGGCCGACATGGCGCTCACTATAGTTTTATCATGGTTCGAGGACATCTCTCTCGACACATTGATGAATTTGCATACTGGCTCTCCTTGGGTCGAAGATCCAGATTATATCGCTCACTACCAAGCCCGTGCCTATCAACTTATAAAGTATGCAAATGTGCATCAATGGAACGAGGGGCCGAGTTTTCTCTCAGACGAGGTCGAAGAAAATGTTGAGGTCGCTGATGGCGATGAGTTTGAAGGAGATTCTGGTGACGAATATGACTCAGATGAAAACTCTAGAAGTTCTGATGAGTCAAGTGGTAGTTCGGGAAGAAATGTTGAAGCTCAGTCTTCTTCCAAGGGAACTGAAGCTTCCCAAGCTCAAGGTGGAGCCTCGCGTCAAGCGGCTAATACTCAAGATGTCGTGGTTACTTCGGTTGATGTTGAGGTAACCTCCGCGGAGGTCCAGGAAACTTCGGAGATTCCTGCTCCTGAAGCTATTGCTTCTATAGAAACCGAGGTGCCTTCGATGGTAGCAGAGATATCTACTTTGGAAGCCGCTGCCTCTGCAATTACTCATGTCGATGATCTGGCTGCGGCCAATGCTTGAGTTGTAAAACTTTTTCTTTGCCAAGTCCTCGGTATGTCGGGCGTATGTTGTTCTAAGACAACCCGCCGCTAGGCTACGCGCAGGAACGATACTGGGCCGGCCCAACTGCACTGTGCACACACAACGGGTTGCTGCAGGGGGTCCCATGCGTCAACAGATCTATCTAACCGAAGCGGTACGTTTCAATCTAAGACGTGCGATCAGACTAAGATCTACGGCCGACGTTCGTCGTCTCCGTCGCACAGCTCCAACGAGACTGAACCCTAAAGGCGACGGTGGGGGTACACGGTGGCTCACCTAGGCTCCATCTAGGGTCAAAGATGGGGGCGAACGACGTTGTCGATGACAGTGGTGCGAATGGTGGTCGCGGTGGCTCTTGGGGTGTCTCCAATCGACGGCTCCTCTTCTCCTCTGCAGCGGCGGACTCCGGCCAAATTCCGGCGGGTTGGTGCTTTCCTTGCTCAGGGGAGAGGTGTGGGAGATTCTGTGAGGAGTGGGAAGTGAGATGGTGTGGTGAATTAAGGCGGAGGGAGCCTCTATTCATACACCGGCGATGGGGACCGAGCAGGGTGGCGTGGGCTCGTCGGTGATGATGATACTGGGGGCTAACGACATGGCTGAGGGCGTAGGATGGTGCGGTGTTTCCTGGCGGTTGTTGCATGCTTAATGCCTCAGCATGGGGCGGTCGAGTATGGTCGGGAGCGGTCCATGCTCTACGCGGAACCGGCGGCATTCCAGATGGCGTACAGGGGCTACTGGTCGCGTGGCGGCGAACGGGCATGTTTGGGAGGTAGCTCGGGTCGTGGCGAGTGCAGGTACGCGTGGTGAGGGCGAGGCGCGGCGTGTGTGTGCGTGTCGGCTGCGGCGCTCTGGCACACTCTCAGCATGGCGATTGAGAAATGGGCGCGACATATCTCTGGTGGTCCACAGCATGCCTGCGATCGAGAGGTGGACAGGGATTGGCGGTGGACGGTGGCCTGTCTCCTAGACATTGTGGACGGGCGCGGGGCTGCTTGTGGCGAGTTGCCCATGGTCAACCGGCGAGTGAGCATCTGGGGCACGACACGGCAGAGGGGGTGCTGGTCTGCTGGGTTGCTAGGTGCTGGGGGAGACCAGGGGAGTGAAATGGGGGCAATTGGTAGACAAAGCATTGATCAGGAACAGTAATAGTTTGGCAGCTATTACTGTGCTCAGCAGGTGTTTGATGAAATGGCCGCATGAATTCAACATTTGAATTTTTGGATGAATTTTGGTGAGTGATCTTGTCATAAGATTGGTAGTCTGTGGTTGCTAGGGTTTGCCAAGTGGAATTGGTTTGGTTGGTTTTTGAGAAATGGCCATCTTAGTACCTATTAAGGATTCAATTTTTGAATACCTCTCAAATGGATTTGAAAATAGTTTTTGTAAGTTGGTGAGTTTGGTTGGGTTCATTTTTACTTGGTCTAGCAAGGGGTGAAAAGAATTGGATTTGTTTCTGTTAGAAATCTTTTACTAGGAACACCCAAAGTGGACTAGTGAACAAGTTTGGCCAAAATGACCATTTTCTTATATTTCTTATATTTGATTTTCTGTTCATTTGATTCTGCTTGGAAATGATCTAGATGATATTGTTTTCATCTTTAAACCAATCCTTAACATTTACAACATTCAAACATGGCAATTGCACTCATTCATGCATTAATCACACACACATGCATTCAATAATAAAAGTTTTTGTTAACCCTAAACTGGGGTGATTAGAACTTTATAATATTGTTTAATATTTTTGGGATATTACAAACCTTCCCTCCTTAAAAAAAATCTCGTCCCGAGATTTAAGAAAAGGAAAACTAGGAACAAAAGAGATCTGGAAAATCAGTCCTAATGTAATATTCTCGCTCCCAAGTAGCTTCTTCTTCAGTATGGTTACTCCACTGGATATTGAGAAACTTGATACTCCGGGTTCTGGTGGTTCTGAAGGCTTCTTCCAAAATACGAATAGGTACTTAACGATAAGTTAGGTACTTGTTGATCTCTATGGTTCTGTGATCAATATTCTTGAAAACTTTGGTCTTCTCCGGAATTTCTAGGCATTTGCAAAGTAACGAGATATGGAACACGTCATGCACGGCTGACATCTCCTCCGACAGTTCCAGTTGGTATGATACTTCTCCTCAGCGGTTCAAATTCTTGAAGGGTCCAATATATCTAGGGGCAAGCTTTCCTATGAGTTGGAAACGCTGCATTCCTTTCAAGGGTGATACTTTCAGATACACAAACTCTCTTATAGTGAAGGCTAGATTTCGACGTCTCTTGTCGGCATAACTCTTCTGTCTGGATTGGGTAGTCTTAAGGTGCTCACAGATCTTGTGAACTTTCTCTTCGGCTTCTCTTAGGATGTCTGGTCCGAAAATATGACTCTCTCCTACTTCCGACCAATTTAGTGGGGGTACGACACTTCCTTCCATACATAAACTCAAATGGGGCCATTTGCAAACTGGATTGGTAAGTGTTGTTGTATGAGAACTCTGCAAAAGGCAGATAGTCCTCCCATTTAGATCCATATTCCAATACACAAGATCTCAACATGTCTTTGAGTGTCTGGATTACTTGCTCCGTTTGTCCATCAGTCTGCGGATGATAAGCTATGCTGAAATCTAGTTTGGTTCCCAATCCTTCTTGGACTTTCTTCCAAAATCTCGAGGTAAACTGGGTTCCTCGATCCGACACAATGTTCTTGGAGATTCCATGCAAACTGAATCTCCTAGCAATGTACAACTCTGCTAGCTTCGAGCTATGATACGTGGTCCTCACCGGTAAGAAATGAGCTACTTTGGATAATCTATCCATTATGACCAAAATAGAGTCATTTCCCCTACTAGAAGTAGGAAAATCGGTGCTAAAATCCATTCCTACAGAATCCCATTTCCATTCCGGAATCTGCAAAGGTTGCAAAAGTTCTATGGGTCTCTGATGTCCCGCTTTGACTCTCTAACAGATATCACATTTGGCTATGTAGCTTACGATTTCTCTCTTCATCTTGGATGGAGTAAAGAGTATCATGGGATTCTTGCAAAATAGCTTGTTTAAACTCTGAATCTATGGGCACCCAGATTCGTCCTTTATACCATAGAACTCCCTCTTCATCTTCCATAAATCTGGGTACCTTCCCTGTACCATACGATGTTTGATTCCATCGATACTAGCATTTCCTTTCTGCGCCTCCTGGATCTGACTGATCAAAGTGGGTTGAAGTTCTATGCTAGCCAAAAATCCTTCACTAACTAGCTCCATTCTGAAATTTTCCATCTCCTCATGCAAACTTGGCTAGGCTTCTTTTATCATGGTGTTCAATCGACACGACAATCTACTAAGAGCATCTGCTACCACATTGGCTTTGCTAGGGTGATAGTGAATGTCAAGATCATAGTCCTTGATTAACTCTATCCATCTCCTTTGCCTCATATTTAGCTCCTTCTGGGTGAAAATATACTTCAGACTCTTGTGATCCAAATAAATCTCACAGCGGTTACCCATGAGGTAATGTCGCCATGTCTTCAAGGCTAAAACTATGGCTGCTAGTTTGAGGTCATGGGTAGGGTAATTCTGCTCATGTTTCTTCAGTTGTCGGGACAGATAGGATATGACTTTGCCTTGTTGCATCAACACACATCCGAGACCAATCTTGGATGCGTCACAATAAACATCAAAAGGCTTCTTGATATCCGGCATAATCAAGATTGCGGCTCAAATAAATCTCTTCTTGAGCTCTTGAAAACTTGCTTCACATTTGACCGTCCATTCAAACTTCTTATCTTTCTTCAACAACTGGGTCATGGGTCTTGTGATGCTAGAGAATCCTTCTACGAACTTACGGTAATATCGCGCTAATCCGAGAAATGCCCGAACTTGGGTTTGAGTGGTTGGGCTTTCCATTCTTCAACATCCTTAATCTTGGTGGATTCGATAGCAATTCCTCCTACCGACACGATATGTCCTAGGAATCCTACTTCCTTTAACCAGAACTCACATTTTCTAAACTTGGCATACAACTGATGCTCTCTAAGGGTTTCAAGGATGGTTCTCAGGTGTAGCTCATGGTCTTCTTCTGATTTGGAATAGATCAAAATATCATCGATAAAAACAATGACAAACTTATCCAGGGAGTTCAAAAAAATCCTATTCATGAGGTTCATGAAATAAGAGGGGGCATTGGTTAATCCAAAAGACATGACAGTATACTGATACAATCCATATATGGTGGTGAAGGCAGTCTTTGGAATATCCATTGCGCGAATCTTGATTTGATGATAACCAGTTCTAAGATCAATCTGAGAAAACACTTTGGCACCGGTCAACTGGTCAAACAGGTCTTCTATCTTCGACAGTGGGTACTTGTTCTTAATGGTGACATCATTCATCTTCCCATAATCCATGCACAAACGGTTACCTACATATTTCTTATCCACAAACAAAACAGGTGATCTCCATGGTGATGCACTTGGTTGAATCAAACCTATCTCCAGCATAGCATCCAATTGCTTCTTTAGCTCCGCTAATTCAGACAGGTTCATACTATAAGGTCTCTGAGCTATGGGTTTAGTTCTAGGGATTAGTTCAACGATAAACTCGATATCCCGATATGGGGGCATACCAGGAAATTCATCTGGGAATACGTCGGGGTATTCATAGACTACTCTAACTTGGTCAATGGTTGGTTGGGCTAGACTCTTGTTGAACTTGAATTGATGGGGCAAAGTCTTAGATACATGCTCTACTGATACTCTAGTGGTACTAGTCATGGTTATGGCTTTCTTGGCACAGTCGATTAATCCTTTATGTTTCGACATCCAATTCATTCCTAGTACTAATTCCAAACCTTTGGTTCCAAGTACTATTAGATTAGCATAAAAATCTATTTCCATGGATTCTGATACATACAGCCTTGCAAATTTGTCTAGCTTTGGTGGTTGAACTAGGTGTTTGAATTATCATAACATGCTTCAATTTTGTTGGTTGAATCTTACTAGTGCATGCAAATTCTTCTCTAAGAAACGAGTGCGATGCTCTCGAATCAAACAACACTCTTGCAAGTACTGATTTAACAGAAAACATACCTAGCATGACATCTGGTGCTTCCTGAGCTTCTTCAGCATTCACGTGAAACAGACGGCCGTTGCGGTTGAGCGAGTTCCCTGGGGCAAACCTCCTTCTAGGCTGAACACGACATTGCTGCTGCGCTGGTGCATTCACATTGGTGGCTGCTGCAAGCTTCTTGGGGAACTGGTTCGAGTAGTGACCCTTGACTCCGCATTCAAAAGAACTAATCAGAGACTTGTATTTTCCAGCAACAGGCACGGCATTGCTTCCAGTCGTTGGGGCATTATTGTTGTTATTGGTGTTGTTGTTGTTGTTGGACTTGGGAGATGCATGTTTGAAATTGTTGGAGTTGTTGGGCTTGTTGTTGTGATTTCCTCCTCCACGGTTGGGATAGTTCGGACGGGACATAGGGGGTCTATTGTTTCTCGGGGCATATCCTGCAGACAGGTTGGGGCGATACTTCGGGGTATGGTGGGATCCTGGTTGATGCATCATTCGATGCTTGTGATTCTCGTTGGCTTGGTTAATCTTGCCTTTCATCTGGATTGCATAATCCACTAAGGCTTCAAGGTCAGCGAAGGGTACGTTGACCAGCACCGTCTGCATCTCATCATGCAGACCATTCAAGAATCTCTCCTTCTTCTTGGCTTCAGTACCAATCTCATCAGGGGCATACCTAGACAGAGACCGAAATCTGTCATGATACTCTACCACAGTCATCCTTCCCTGCTTCAGCTCCTTGAATTCATCCCTCATCCGTAGAATCAAACCTGATGGCACATGGGTTCGGCTGAACTTGAGTTTGAATTCATCACAAGTCATAATCTATCATCCATTCATGGTATGGATGCTATTCCACCAAGCTCTGGCATCACCTGCCAGATATTGGGTGAAAAACAGTACTTTCTCATTGGCCTCCACTCCTTCAACCTCTAAGTTGTTCTCCATGGTCTGCAACTCTCAACACCCGGATTTTTAATCCCAGATGCCTGTTATGCCATACATCGCAATCCAAGGATTACCATTTTTGCGAGACATAACAGAATTGGATACCATAGTACATCATCCATTACAAACCGTACATAAGTTCTTACACAAATAGGGATCTCATGATCCAGTTCTTAATACAACATCAAGCAGCAGAATACGTAATAATAACGATAGCGTAGGCGAAGCTCCATCTTCTGGGTCACAGGCAATGCTGACGATGGGAGATGATCCTAGTTGTCGTAACCTTCCTGGGGTCCATCCTCCAGATACTCCTCTTCATAGTCTGGCCATGGGAATAGCCAGGGACAAAGCCATGAGTACTCTTTAAGTACTCGCAAACTAGTACTAACAGGTAAACGGGGTTTTTGATAATGGGTCACTAGGCTCTAGGGTTATTTTGCAAAAGCCAGATTTATCTCTACTAAGTTTAGGAGCAACAATCGCTAGTTGAAGTTTTATAAAACCTAAGTGGGAATTTGTATTTCATATCACAAACCAGTTGTGGTCAAGTCAAAGTCTCAATTCATTTCACAAGTAATTTTGAAAAGTCTGACGGGGGAACAGTATGGCCACTCCAACTGTCCATAACCGCGGACGCGGCTATTCGAATAGTTTGACACTCTGCAGAGATTGTACACTTTCACCACAACATTTGATACATCCGTCAGGAACAAATCCTGAATTCACCATACTCAGTATGCGGATAATCAATCCTAACCTTTCAATTACACGCCCTAGTATAAGCACCTCTCCTGTGAGTTTGGCCTCCCAACCATGACCAACTGTCATCTTGGGTACTGCACAGGTGGACAATCTTCACAAGGTAGCCTCAGCTCATACCTTGGCCGTGAGGGAACTAATACTAACGTATATAAGTTTCCAGTAAAGCCCTACCCAATCTTCGGGTACTGTGGTTGTACGATAAAATTGGAATGGTATAGCATCCAGACAACCATCAGTTTTATAAAGGGCTAAGGCTCATGCCTCATCATTTTTATCACCAAAATTATCAGTTGTTCGGAAACACATGTCAAAACATCTCAGTAGAATGATCCATCATTCCAAGGTTTTCATAACCATTTTCACCAAGTATTCCCATCTAAAGTTGATCAAGTTTTATGCTTAAGGAATGATCCATCATCTCAGGATTGGTTTTTCATGTATATTATCACATATGCTTAAGGAATATAGTGGTCATGGTAACAAGTAGTGGTTTGTTGCATCAGTAGAGTATCTTGCAAGTGTTAGCTTGCACATTCACTAATAGTATTAGGCTTGCATTAGTGTCAATATAAGCTTGCTAAATTGCAAGTGTTAGCTTGCAAGGTTACTGGCTTGCCTTGTGCAGAGCAGTGGTTGAAGTTCTCCTCGGCTTCTTCTTTGTAGAATCCTCCTTCTTCCTCGTATCCTTGGTTGGTACTAGCGTCTATGAATAAATACGAGGTACACAATCACCAAACAATACTTAACTACTTGCAATCATCACACACAAGGGTCCTATAGATGATCTAACATCATCTCTAACATTACAAGATTAAAGCTTGTTTTAATTCCTTTTATTTTTAGAAAAGTAATTTCTACTCAATGAAAAACTACTTAAGATTTAATATTCTCCAAACCAAACATGGGATCATGTTGACACATGTCATCACCACATATTTTAGTCCATGGGAATATGAGTTAAAGTGGTGTCACAATTTAATAAGGTTTTACCCTTTTATTTTAATTAATTAAAGTGGCTAAAATTGCCTATGGGGCATTCTTTTATTACTTGAACATTATTTCTATAAGTAAACCTATATATTTTTATATATTCTGAAAGGTATTGTTAAGTGTGACTTTTGAGAGTTGGAATCAACTCAAAAGCTATTATGGTTTAAATTTGAAAAATGTTTGAATGAAGAAAAGCTTCTGCCTTGTTATTTTTACCATGGGTGATCTATAGATCCAAATGACTTGAATCCAATGGGCTTGGATTCAGCATTCCCAGACCTTTCTAACAAAATTGGTTTCATTCAATTTGGTGCACTGAATCAACCTGGGTTGATTTTTGAAACTGGGTACACAAGTGTGTTTGAAATAAAATGGAAAAGGTTTAATTCAAATAACTGGGCTGCGCGGGAAAAGTTAACGGGCCGGCCTGCTAAGCGTATCGCTTCCGCGGGCTGTTTAAGTGGCTGTCCCCACTCGTCAGTGAGACAGGGGGTGCAAAGCGGTATGGGGAAACGTGGGTCGTTCGATCTGGTTCTAATCCAACGGCTGGGAGTCATCGTCGACGTTGGGCAACGCCGGCAAGACAGAAACCTAGCGCGGCCAGTGGGGGGTGCTGGGGGCTCAGCGGGGTGCAGGCGAGGGTCGGCGAGGCGGGCGAACGACGAAGTCGACAACGGAGAATATCCTGGTACCGGTGGCTCCTCTTGGGGCGGCTCCAATCGCTGGATCCCTTCTTCTCCAGAGGCGGCGGGCTCCGGTGAAATTCCGGTGAAGTGTTGCTCCCCTTGCTCCGGGAACGGTGTGGCATGATCAGTGATGAGAGGGGAGTAGAATGGTGTGCTCAATTTGGTTGGGGGTGGCCTCTATTTATAGTCGAGCGAGGGGACCGGCGGGGCGCAAGGTGAGCTCGTCGGGGGCGATGGTACAGACGGCTATTGGCATGGGCGAAGGTAGGGGACGGTTTGGTGTTCCCTGGCGATGCTCAATGGTACGGTGGCGAGACGTGGGGCGGTGCGGTTCGGTCGGAACACGACGGTGCTCTGTGCGTGCTCGACGAAGAATTTAATGGCGCACAGCGCGCGTGGTCCACGCGGCGGCGAACGAGCGTGTCTGCGGGGTTGCTGGGATGGTGGTGATCACGTATGCATGCGGCGAGGGCGGCGCGCGGTCTGTGGGCGTTGGTCAAGCGTGGCGCACGGGGTGTGCTCTCGGCATGGTTGCTGGCGAGGTTGGCATGGTCCGTGCGCATGGTCTAGTGGCTGGCAGGGTTCGAGCGGTGGACAGGGAGTGGCGGTGGAGTGTTGGCTTGCTCCCAGACATGCTGGCTAGGCTTGTTTCTCCTCCTAGCTTGCTGTCGACATGGGGGTGACAAGGGTGGCTTCGGCTGTTCACCATTGATGACAATGCCAAGTTCACAGTGGTGCTAGTGCTTGGTTAATCTTGCTAGATGATCTACTGAGCTGGTTGTGAGCTAGATAGGGAACCAGTTAGGCAAGAATCACTGCTCACAATAGTGTTTTGATTTTATTTGATTTGTGTCTGCCAAGTGTTTGATGAAATGGCCGCATGAATTCAAGTTTTGAATTTTTAAAAGATTTTTGGTGGGTGTGCTAGATTGGTGCTGGTGAGTCCGCAGATGCTTGGGTTTTGAAAGTTGAGCTTGTTTGAGTGGTTTTTGAAAAAGTGGGATCTTCCCATATGATAAAGATTCAATTTTGAATTGTCATTTAAACTATGCATTTGAAAGTTTCTGGATTATCACAAAGTGGGCCTTGATACTTTGTTATGAGTACAATCAAGGGGTGCAAAGATCCAGAAAAGTTTCTGTTACGTTCTGAAGGTTTGAGACAGCCAAAGTAGGCATGGGAGTTAAATTGGTCAAAATGACCATTCCTTTATTTTATTTGTTTTGATTTACTTATCTTTAAGAAAAGTTTGGGAAATGTTTTAGATGATGTTTATCTCCCCTAAGAAACATTTTACAAGCAAAGGAACACACAAACAAGTTGGTTCAAAAGAATTTCAAATTCAAGGCATACTCATATGCATGCTTTCATAATTTTAATTAGAAAAGTTTTTGTTAACTCTAATTATGATGCTTAGAGTTTGATGATTCAAGTTTATTATTTTTGGGATGTTACAAACCTTCCCCCCTTAAACAAAATCTCGTCCCGAGATTTGAAAAAGGACGAAAAGATTACCTAGGATTTGAAGAGATCGGGAAACTCCATCCTAATGTGATCTTTGTGCTCCCAGGTAGCTTCCTCTTCTGTGTGGTTGCTCCACTGAATCTTGAGAAACTTGATGCTCCGGGTTCGGGTAGTTCGGAAAGCTTCTTCCAAAATACGGATGGGTACTTCGGGATAGGTTAGGTCATCGTTGATATCTATGGTCTGGTGATCGATATTTTTGAACACTTTGGTCTTCTCGGGGACTTCGAGACACTTGCGAAGTAACGAGATATGGAACACATTGTGCACGGCTGACATCTCTTCGGGTAGTTCCAATTGATACGATACTTCTCCTCGATGGTTCAGAATCTTGAAAGGTCCGATATATCTGGGGGCTAACTTTCCTTTGAGTTGGAAACGCTGCATTCCCTTCAATGGCGACACTTTCAGATAAACAAAGTCTCGTATGTTGAAGGCGAGGTCTCGACGTCTCTTGTCGGCATAACTCTTTTGTCTGGATTGGGCTGTCTTGAGGTGCTCACGAATCTTGTGAACCTTCTCTTCTGCTTCTCGTAGGATGTCGGGTCCGAAAATCTGACTCTCTCCCACTTTCGACCAGTTAAAAGGGGTGCGACACTTCCTTCCGTACATGAATTCAAAGGGGGCCATTTGCAAACTGGCTTGATAACTGTTGTTGTAAGAAAATTCTGCAAACGGCAGACAGTCTTCCCACTTGGATCCATATGCTAACACACATGCTCTCAGCATATCTTCGAGTATTTGATTTACTCGCTCTGTTTGTCCATCGGTCTGAGGGTGATAAGCGGTGCTGAAATCTAGACGGGTTCCTAAACCTTCTTAGACTTTCTTCCAGAATCTCGAGGTAAACTGAGTTCCTCGATCCGACACGATGTTCTTGGGGACTCCGTGCAAACTAACTATTCTAGTGATGTACAACTCTACTAGCTTCGAACTCTGATATGTGGTCTTGACGGGTAAGAAATGGGCGACTTTGGACAATCTGTCCACTATGACCCAGATAGAGTCATTTCCCTTACTAGAGGTAGGCAGTCCAGTGATAAAGTCCATTCCAACAGAATCCCATTTCCATTCCGGAATCTGTAAGGGTTGCAACAATCCAGCGGGTCTTTGATGTCCGGCCTTGACTCGCTGACATATATCACACTTGGCGATATAGCTTCCGATTTCTCTCTTCATCTTATGCCACCAAAATTGCTCTTTTAAATCTTGATACATCTTAGTTCCTCCGGGATGGATAGAATAAAGAGTATCATGAGCCTCCTTCAAAATAACTTCTTTCAACTCAGAATCTGATGGTACACAAAGGCGTCCTTTGTACCACAGAACTCCTTCGTCCTCGGTAAATCCGGGTACTTTGCCTGTACCGATACGACGCTTGATTCCGTCGATACTAGCATTTCCTTTCTGCGTCTCTTTAATCTGACTGATCAAAGTGGGTTGAAGTTCTATGCTAGCCAAAAATCCTTCACTTACTAAGTCTATTCGAAAATCTTCCATTTCCTTGTGCAGGCTTGGTTGCTCCTTCAAAATCATGGAGTTCAAGCGACACGGCAATATGCTAAGGGCATCTGCTACCACATTGGCTTTACCAGGGTGATAGTGAATGTCCAGGTCGTAATCCTTGATTAGGTCAATCCATCTCCTCTGTCTCATATTCAGCTCCTTCTGAGTGAATATATACTTTAGGCTCTTGTGATCTGAATAAATCTCACAACGGTTTCCCATTAGGTAATGTCTACATGTCTTCAGGGCTAGAACTACGACTGCGAGTTCGAGGTCATGGGTTGGGTAGTTTTGCTCATGCTGTTTCAGCTGTCGAGATAGATAAGATATAACCTTGCCTTCTTGCATTAGCACACATCCGAGACCAATCTTGGATGCGTCACAATACACATCGAAGGGCTTCGTGATATCCGGCATGATCAAGATTGGGGCTGAAATCAATATCCTCTTGAGTTCTTGAAAACTCGCTTCACATTTGTCCGTCCATTCAAACTTCTTGTCCTTCTTCAGCAATTGGGTCATGGGTCTGGCGATACTAGAGAATCCTTCTACGAATTTGCGGTAATATCCCGCCAATCCGAGAAATGCACGAACTTGGGTTTGAGTGGTTGGGGCTTGTCAATCTTCTACATCTTTCACTTTGGCACGGTCAACGGCAATTCCTCCGGCTGATACAATGTGACCGAGGAATCCTACCTCCTGTAACCAGAATTCACATTTGCTAAACTTGGCATACAACTGATGCTCTCTAAGGGTTCCAAGAATGGTCCTTAGGTGTATCTCATGTTCTTCTTCTGATTTGGAATAAATCAGAATGTCATCAATGAAAACAACGACAAACTTATCCAGGAAGTCCATAAAAATCTTATTCATGAGATTCATGAAATAAGAGGGGGCATTGGTTAATCCAAAAGACATGAATGTATACTCATACAATCCATATCTGGTGGTAAAGGCAATCTTTGGAATATCCTCTGCACGAATCTTGAGTTGATGATAGCCAGTCCTAAGATCAATCATAGAAACACTTTGGCACCGGTCAATTGATCAAACAAATCTTCTATCTTGGGCAAGGGGTACATGTTCTTGATGGTGACATCATTCAATTTCCGATAATCCGTACACAAACGGTTACCTCCATCCTTCTTGTCCACAAACAAGACAGGTGATCTCCATGGCGACGCACTTGGTTGAATCAATCCAATTTCTAGCATGGCATCTAGTTGCTTCTTAGTTCTGCTAGCTCTGACGGGTTCATACTATATGGTCTCTGGGCTATGGGTCCTGTTCCGGGGATTAGTTCGATGATAAACTCGATATCCCGATCTGGGGGCATACCGGGCAAAACATCTGGAAATACATCGGGGTATTCACAGACTATCCGGACTTGGTCAATGGTAGGTTGGGCTATACTCTTGTTGCACTTGAATTGACGAGGTAAGGTTTCAGATATATGCTCGACTGATATTCCGGCGGTACTGGTCATGGTTATGGCTTTCTTATCACAATCAATCAATCCTTTATGTTTGGACATCCAACCATTCCTAGTACTACTTCCAAACCTTTAGTTCCGAGTACTATCAGATTAGCATAAAAATCTATGCCATGGATTCGGAAAGGGACGGCATTGCAAATTTGCCTAGCCCTGGTGGTTCATCCGGGAATTTGAACAATCATTACATGCTTTAGTTTGGTTGGTTGAATCTTACTAGTGCATGCATATTCTTCGGTGACAAATGAATGCGATGCACCAGAGTCAAACAACACTCTTGCAAGTACTGAATTAACAAAAAATATACCCAGCACGACATCTGGCGCTTCCTGAGCTTCTTCAGCATGCATGATAAAAAGACGACCATTGCGGTTGAGTGAATTCCATGGGGCAAATCTTCTTCCTGGCTGAACACGACACTGCTGCTGAGCTGGGATGTTGGCATTGGGGGCTGTAGCATTCTTCTTGTTGGGGCACTCGTTGGAATAGTGACTTTTATTTCCATAGTCATAACAAGTCACTTGCGACTTGTCCTTTGCTGCTACAGGCACAACATTGCTTCCAGTCCTAGGGGCAGTGTTGGTGTTGGCGGTAGCATTGTTGTTGTTGTTGAACTTGGGTGGGTCACGATTGAAATTGCTAGAGTTGCCGGGGTTGTTGTGATTTCCTCTGGGTCTAGGGTTTCCACGGTTGGGATAGGTCGGACGGTTCATCGGGGGTCTGTTGGTTCTTGGGGCAAATCCTGGAGATGGGTTGGGGCGATACTTTGGGGTCTGGTGGGTTCTTGGTTGATTCATCATGCGACGATTGCGGTTCTCATTGGCTTGGTTGATCTTTCCTTCCATCTGGATAGCTGAGTCGATAAGGGCTTCAATATCAGCAAAGGGGATATTGACTAATACTGTCTGCATCTCATCATGCAGACCATTCAGGAATCTTTCTTTCTTCTTGGCTTCGGTGTCGATCTCATCCGGGGCATACCTAGCTAATGACAAAAATTTGTCACGGTATTCCACTACAATCATCCTTCCTTGCTTCAGCTCTCTGAACTCGTCTCTCATTCTCTTGATCAAACCTGGGGCACATGGGTTCTGCTAAACTTGACCTTGAATTCCTCCTAGGTCATCATCTGGCCTCCGGTCATTGCGCGAACACTGTTCCACCATGCCCTGGCATCTCCGGCTAGATAGTGGGTGGCGAACAGAACTTTCTCATTGGCTTCCACTCCGACGACTTCTAGGTTATTTTCCATGGTTTGCAGCAAATCATCGGCGTCTAGGGGTTCTTCCGACTTAGTGAAAACAGCTGGGTTGGTATTCTGGAAATTCTTGAGCTTAGATCCATGGTTGTCCTGATTTCCGTGGCCTTGGTTGTTGTGGGCAAGCTGGGCTATCTGTTGCAGGGTCGCTAGGTTGGCTTGACATTCCGCTCTTTCAGCTTCACGGTCAGAAGTCAACATTTGCAGAATCAGCAACATCGGGTCCGGGGATGAACCACTTCCTCCATGTGGCATCTGAAGATTGAGATAGATCATGAGAAAAGAGGGAAATTTGTAAGGTTTTGGGTCTTTGAAAAGTTTTTAAAGTTTGACTCAGATTTTTCTAGCAACTTGCTTTTCCATTCATTCATTTATAGCACACAGTACAACACACACCACAACAAAGAAAAGCAGATGGTTTTAAGAACCATTCTGGAAACTATGATACAGTGGGACCAAATACTACTCACTACGCTAGTGCTCAAGTGCTACTACTCCTCGGAATCTGTGGCTTCATCATCCTCATCATCATCGATGAAGGCGAAATCATCTTCATCGGTGAAGAAGTCCATAGCCTGATCCTCCAGAAAATCATCGTCATCACTGAGATAGGAGTAGGGGTCTCCATGAAGATCTTCTCTGACATTCTCCCTTTCCTCCAACTGCATGTCTCTCTCGTGGATGGTCTCCTCCAAAGATGAGATACGGTGGAGAAGACGGGCAATAATGCGCTCCTTCTTGTCGAGCTGACGGCAGCGAGACTTGCGATCCTTTGCTAACATGGCGATGGTCTGATCCTTCGTCTTGATGATGACAGACTTGTGGTTGCAGTAGTCACGGAAGTTTTCCAACTCCTGTTGATGATCGTACATCATGAAGCTAAGGTGGTCCAATTGAGTCTTTAGCTCGGGGTGGTATGGGGCTTCCAGTGGTTGTCCATTTGCATCACGCCTCAGGCAAAACTCAAAGCGAGTACCCATGATCTGATTGATGCTCTGCCCACACAGACGGGACAAAGCTTCCTGCATGGCCCTGGCAAGTCCATCGAGCCAGTTGTTCTCTCTTAAGGTGAACTGAATTCCTTCCGCAGTGGGAGGTTCAATCTTTCCTCGGAGACTTGCAACAATTAGCCACTGCAGATCTTCTCCTCCTTGATCATTGAGCTGAGCTCCGAAGAACTCGGGGTGCGGATGCTCCAGAAGTTCCGAAAGCTGGTCCAAATCCCTCTCAAAGATAAGGTCTCCTCCATTCCCCAACTGATAAAACTTGCTGTACTTCACGTCCATCTATAAGAATAGAGGATGAGTGGGTTAGCAGAGTGATCAAGTGTGTCAAAATTTTAGGTATTTTGCAAGGGTTTTTGAGGAACATGAATTTTTATGAAAGAATCAAAGGGATAAGAATGAGAAGAAGTTTTTGTAAATATTTGTTTTCTTTGGTTTTGAAACTAAGTTTTTGATTCAAACGTCCAGTCTAACTAGGGTCTCCTATGGTCAGGATGGCTCTGATACCAACTTGTCAACACCCGGATTTTTAATCCCAGATGCCTGTTATGCCATACATCGCAATCCCAGGATTACCATTTTTGCGAGACATTACAGAATTGGATACCATAGTACATCATCCATTAAAAACCGTACATAAGTTCTTACACAAATAGGGATCTCATGATCCAGTTCTTAATACAACATCAAGCAGCGGAATACGTAATAATAACGATAGCGTAGGCGAAGCTCCATCTTCGGGGTCACAGGCAATGCTGACGATGGGAGATGATCCTAGTTGTCGTAACCTTCCTGGGGTCCATCCTCCAGATACTCCTCTTCATAGTCTGGCCATGGGAATAGCTAGGGACAAAGCCATGAGTACTCTTTAAGTACTCGCAAACTAGTACTAACAGGTAAATGGGGTTTTTGATAAAGGGTCACTAGGCTCTAGGGTTATTTTGCAAAAGCCAGATTTATCTCTACTAAGTTTAGGAGCAACAATCGCTAGTTGAAGTTTTATAAAACCTAAGTGGGAACTTGTATTTCATATCACAACCCTGTTGTGGTTAAGTCAAAGTCTCAATTCATTTCACAAGTCATTTTGAAAAGTCTGATGGGGGAACAGTGTGGCCACTCCAACTGTCCATAACCGCGGACACGGCTATTCGAATAGTTTGACACTCTGCAGAGATTGTACACTTTCACCACAACATTCGATACATCCGTCAGGAACAAATCCTGAATTCACCATACTCAGTATGCGGATAATCAATCCGAACCTTTCAATTACATGCCCTAGTATAAGCACCTCTCCTGTGAGTTTGGCCTCCCAACCATGACCAACTGTCATCTTGGGTACTGCACAGGTGGACAATCTTCACAAGGTAGCCTCAGCTCAGACCTTGGCCGTGAAGGAACTAATACTAAGGTATATAAGTTTCCAGTCAAGTCCTACCGAATCTTCGGGTATTGTGGTTGTACGATAAAATTGGAATGGTATCGCATCTAGACAACCATCAGTTTTATAAAGGGCTAAGGCTCATGCCTCATCATTTTTATCACCAAAATTATCATTTGTTCGGAAACACATGTCAAAACATCTCAGTAGAATGATCCATCATTCCAAGGTTTTCATAACCATTTTCACCAAGTATTCCCATCTAAAGTTGATCAAGTTTTATGCTTAGCACTAGCATCTACAAGTGGGGGTAAGCACTAATGAAGGGTGGTAAACTAGTGGAGTTCTAACTAAGTTCAATCTCATTCCTTAGGATGACATCAAGATTATCTAGCTTTTTTATGCTCTTTATGCAACCTTCACATATCTTTCTAGTATCTACCATTCTCTTAAGTAAACTCTAAGTAAGAGATTTGATAAAGAAATAAAGTAAGAAGCTCGTAAGTAAAACTACGATTGGTTTATCAAGGGTATATGAACACATATGCTTAAGGCATATAGTGTTCATGGTAACAAGTAGTGGTTTGTTGCATCAGTAGAGTATCTTGCAAGTGTTAGCTTGCACATTCACTAATAGTATTAGGCTTGCATTAGTGTCAATATAAGCTTGCTAAATTGCAAGTGTTAGCTTGCAAGGTTACTGGCTTGCCTTGTGCAGAGCAGTGGTTGAAGTTCTCCTCGGCTTCTTCTTCGTAGAATCCTCCTTCTTCCTCGTATCCTTGGTCGGTACTAGCGTCTATGAATAAATACGAGGTACACAATCAGCAAAAAAAATACTTAATTACTTGCAATCATCACACACAAGGGTCCTGTAGATGATCTAACATCATCTCTAACATTACAAGATTAAAGCTTGTTTTAATTTCTTTTATTTTTAGAAAAGTAATTTTTACTCATTAAAAAACTACTGAAGATTTAATATTCTCCAAACCAAACATGGGATCATGTTGACACATGTCATCACCACATATTTTAGTCCATGGGAATATGAGTTAAAGTGGTGTCACAATTTAATAAGGTTTTACCCTTTTATTTTAATTAATTAAAGTGGCTAAAAATGCCTATGGGGCATTCTTTTATTACTTGAACATTATTTCTGTAAGTAAACCTATATATTTTTATATATTCTGAAAGGTATGGTTAAATGTGATTTTTGAGAGTTGGAATCAACTCAAAAGCTATTATGGTTTAAATTTGAAAAATGTTTGAATGCAGAAAAGCTTCTGCCTTGTTATTTTTACCATGGGTGATCTATAGAGCCAAATGACTTGAATCCAACGGGCATGGATTCAGCATTCACAGACCTTTCTAACAAAATTGGTTTCATTCAATTTGGTGCACTGAATCGACCTAGGTTGATTTTTGAAACTGGGTATAGAAGTGTGTTTGAAATAAAATGGAAAAGGTTTAATTCAAATAACTGGGCTACGCGGGAAAAGTTAACGGGCCGGCCTGCTAAGCGTATCGCTTCCGCAGGCTGTTTAAGTGGCTGTCCCCACTCGTCAGTGAGACAGGGGTGTGCGAAGCGGTATGGGGCAACGTGGGTTGTTCGATCTGGTTCTAATCCAACGACTAAGAGTCATCGTCGACGTTGGGCAACGTCGGCGAGATAGAAACCTAGCGCGGCCAGTGGGGGTGCTGGGGGCTTACCGGGGTGCAGGCGAGGGTCGGCGAGGCGAGCGAACGACGAAGTCGACAACAGAGAATCTCCTGGTACCGGTGTCTCCTCTTGGGGTGGCTCCAATCGCTGGATCCCTTCTTCTCCAGAGGCGGCGGGCTCCGGTGAAATTCCGGCGAAGTGTTGCTCGCCTTGCTCCGGGAACGGTGTGGAACGATCAGTGATGAGAGGGGAGTAGAATGGTGTGCTCAATTTGGCTGGGGGTGGCCTCTATTTATAGTCGAGTGAGGGGACCGACGGGGCGCAAGGTGAGCTCGTCGGGGGTGATGGTACAGACGGCTATTGGCATGGGCGAGGTAGGGGACGGTTCGGTGTTCCCTGGCGATGCTCAATGGTACGGTGGCAAGAGGTGGGGCGGTGCGGTTCGGTCGGAACACGACGGTGCTCTGTGCGTGCCCGACGAAGAATTTAATGGCGCACAGCGCGCGTGGTCCGCGCGGCGGTGAACGAGCGTGTCTGCGGGGTTGCTGGGATGGTGGTGATCACATATGCATGCGGCGAGGGCGGCGCGCGGTCAGTGGGCGTTGGTCGAGCGTGGCGCACGGGGCGTGCTCTCGGCATGGTTGCTGGCGAGGTTGGCATGGTCCGTGCGCATGGTCCAGTGGCTGGTAGGGTTCGAGCGGTGGAGTGTTGGCTAGCTCCCAGACATGCTGGCTAGGCTTGTTTCTCCTCCTAGCTTGCTGTCGACATGGGGGTGACAAGGGTGGCTTCGGCTGTTCACCATTGATGACAATGCCAAGTTCAAAGTGGTGCTAGTGCTTGGTTAATCTTGCTAGATGATGTACTGAGCTGGTTGTGAGCTAGATAGGGAACCAGTTAGGCAAGAATCACTGCTCACAATAGTGTTTTGATTTTATTTTCTTTGTGTCTGCCAAGTGTTTGATGAAATGGCCCCATGAATTCAAGTTTTGAATTTTGAAAAGATTTTTGGTGGGTGTGCTAGATTGGTGCTGGTGAGTCTTCAGATGCTTGGGTTTTGAAAGTTGAGCTTGTTTCAGTGGTTTTTGAAAAAGTGGGATCTTCCCATATGATAAAGATTCAATTTTGAATTGTCATTTAAACTATGCATTTTAAAGTTTCTGGATGATCACAAAGTGGGCCTTGATACTTTGTTATGAGTAAAATCAAGGGGTGCAAAGATTCAGAAAAGTTTCTGTTAGGTTCTGAAGGTTTGAGACAGCCAAAGTAGGCATGGGAGTTAAATTGGTCAAAATGACCATTCCTTTATTTTATTTGTTTTGATTTACTTATCTTCAGGAAAAGTTTGGGAAATGTTTTAGATGATGTTTATCTCCCCTAAGAAACATTCTACAAGCAAAGGAACACACAAACAAGTTGGTTCAAAAGAATTTCAAATTCAAGGCATACTCATATGCATGCTTTCATAATTTTAATTAGAAAAGTTTTTGTTAACTCTAATTTATGATGCTTAGAGTTTGATGATTCAAGTTTATTATTTTGGGATGTTACAACAACCAGTCATCAACATCTAATGGCTCTTTAGACTTACTAAATATGGGGGGATTGGTATTTTGAAAGTTCTTGAGCTTGGATCCATGGCTATCCTAGTTTCCATGGCCTTGATTATTATGGGCCATCTGAGCTATATGTTGAAGGGTGGCTAAATTATCTTGACGTTCAGCTCTTCAAGCTTCACAGTCAGCAACCAAGATTTGTAAGATTTGCAGCATTAGAACCTGAGATTAACTGCTTCCTCCAGGATTTCCGCGAGTCATGTGAAGATTGAGATAGATAGTGAGACAAGAAGGAAATTTATATGGTTCTTGGATTTGTTTTTGAAAAGATTTTAAACTTTGAGTTTGACTCTGGTTTCGCCCACTAGAAACTTTCTTTTCATTCATTCATTCATAGCACCCAATACAAACCCACACCACACTAGGGTAACAGATGGTTTTAGGAACCATTCTGTGAAGCTACGATACAGTGGGACTAGATACAACTCACGCATACTGAGGTATGAGTAGGGATCTCCACGGATATCTTCCCCTTCATTCTCCCTCTCCTCAAGCTGCATGTCTCGTTCATGGATGGTCTCCTCCAAAGATAACACCTTGTGACGAAGGCGGGCAATGATGCGATCCTTCTTGTCACGCAGACGGCAAAGTGACTTGCACTCCTTCACAAGGATTTCGAGGGTCTGGTCCTTCCTGACTGCAATGGCATGGTTGTGGTAAGCGTACGAGCGGGCGTTGTCCAACTCCTTCTGCCTATCATACAACATGAAATCGAGATGATCCACCTGATGCTTCAGCTCCGGATGGCCTGGCACCTCCAATGGCTGTCCCATAGAATCACGCCTTGCGTAGTAAGCAAAGCGAGTGCCATTTATCGGGTTGATGTTTTGCCCACATAGACGGGCAAGATCCTCCTTGTCAACACCCAGATTTTTAATCCCAGATGCTTGTTATGCCATACATCACAATCCCAGGATTACCATTTTTGCAAGACATAACATATCAGATATCACAGTACATCATCCATTACAAACCATACATAAGGTATTACAACAAATAGAAGATCTCATGATCCAGTCTTAGTACAATCAAGCAGCGGAATAATATAATAATAACGGTAGCATGGGCGAGACTCCATCTTCATGGTCACAGGCAATGCTGACGATGGGAGATGATCCTAGTTGTCATAACCTTCCTGCGTTCCATCCTCCTGATAGTCCTCTTCATAGTATGGCCACGGGAATAGCCAGGGACAAAGCCATGAGTACTCTTTAAGTACTCGCAAACTATCACTAACAGGTAAAGGGGTTTGAGTAGGAATACTAAGCTTCTAGGTTGTTTGGCAAAAAGCCAGGTTTATCTCTAACCAAGTTTAGAAGCAAAGAAAGCTAGTTTATTATTGTATAATACCTAAGTGGGAACTTAGTTTTCATATTCACAACCCTATTATGGTCAAGTCAAAGTCACGATTCATTTCATAAGTCATTTTGAAAACTTCTGACGATGGAAGAGTATGGCCACTCTAACTGTCCATAACCATGGACACGGCTATTCGAATAGTTTGACACTCTCCAGAGGTGGTACAATTTCACCACAATATTTGTCACATCCCAAAAATTTTAGGGTGAAAAGAAACTTTTTTTGCTTCTAAATGGAAACATCAAAACCCTTCTTAAACAAATTTGAATGAAAATAGTATTCAACAAAATTCCAATCAAGTGAAATTCATTCATCAATGAATGTATCTTGACATTTGAACACTTGGAAAAGTTAAACCAAAACCCCAAATTTTAATGAAAGAAATCATTTCCAAGATCTCTCTAAGACCATGGACTTGTTCCATATAAAAATTTAGCAACAAACATTTACAAATGATCAAAAATGATAAACAAAAATATTATAAAACCATAGAAATTGGTTTCACTCAATTTGGAGCCATGAATAAAAACTTAGGATTTTAATAAGATAAAGAAAATAAATTTCAAAGCTAATAAAGCTCCTAGCTAAAATACATACCAAATTGTGAGAAAATTAATCCTAAAGGGATTTAAAAAGATAAACAAATATTAAATAAAATTCTACAAATTGGAATCACTAATTTTGGAGCTACAAATAAAAAAATATGGATTTTATAAGACAAAGAAAGAGTTAAATAAATAAGGAATATTTAAAGGTCAAATTAAATCTTGGCCAAATCCATAAACAAATGAAACTTTACTAAATAATAAAAAGTACTAAAAGATTATTTAAATAAAATCATATGGATTAAACCATATTCAATTTTATTTAAATAAAGACAAATTTCCTAAACTAAATAATAAATCCCAAGAAAATTATTTAGAAGCCAAAATAAAACTTGAATTAAATCCATAAGCAAATGGAATAAATATAATCCAAATAAAATGAAGGAATAAATATTAATTGAATAAAAACTTATATGGAATTCAACCATATTTGTTTTGAATAAAGACAAAATTCCTAATGTAAATGATTAATTAAATCGTGAGAAAATAATAATTGAAATTATTAAATAATAAACTTCAAAAGAATAAAAGTGTTATTAAATAAAATTATATGATTTGGAACCATATTCAAATTTTATTAGAATAAAGCAAGTGCCTCATTTAAATAAATAGTAAACCATAAAAGAATATAAGAATTAGTCTAAAATGGATTATTTAAAGGTTTGGTCAAATTTGAATTCGAATTGAAACATAAATAAAAAGGTTTGAATTGAAAACAAGAAACATAAATAGAAAAATAAAACAGAAAGAAAAAAAGAAAAAAAACCCAGCCTAGCGAGCTAGCCCAACCCTGGCCCAACTACAGCCCATCTCTCTCTCCCCCGAACCGTTCTTTTTTCACTCACGCGCATACCCCCACCCTCACTGACTTTGCGGGCCCGTGTCCACATCAACATCGTCGTCTTCACCCGCTGACCTCGCCCCTCTCCCCTCGCTGCGGTTTCTATCCGTGGTTAATCCTCATAATTCACGTGAATGCGCCAGTAATCCTCGCTGCGACCACGCACGTTAAATCGTCTCGCCCTTCTCCTCATTTCCCCTCAGACCCCACGCCACGAATGCCACCAGGCTGCTCCAATTTCTGTTTGCAACCCCATTTTCTCCGACGTGCTCCGGCCACGATTCCGGCCAACTCCGACCTCCCCACTGCCCCTAGCTTCCACGAGCTTGCTTGCCAGCGTCTCCCACACCTACCAGCAGTCACCGCTTGCACGCGCGCTCCCAAGAAGCTCGGCTTCGTCTTCGACTGAGCGCCACCGCCTATTGCTCCAACTCCGGCGACGTCTCCCTGTAAGCCCCGACCGCCCCCTTCTCTCTAGATGATACTCCTGCAGTCACCGTGCCCGTGTACATATAACGCCACCATTTTATTGCCTTAGCATGGTCCGTAACCTCGCCAACATCGACTACCGTGCGTGCCCGTCGTCAGTAGCATCTTCGGCGAGCAATCGCCAACGTGACCGTACAGCCCCTGCCCTGTGAGGACCACCTCGAGCATCCCCACGCCACGGCAAACTCGGTGAGCATCCCCGTTCTCTTCCTCGCTTCCTATTCTCGCTGGAACGCCATCGCCTGAGCACCGTCACCGTGCGTTCGTCGTCAGCGCCGCCAGTCCATGGTCAAGGTGATGTATGCCGTTAGATCCAGATCGTAGAGCCACGATAGATTCATTTAAACAAAGAGGTACGCGTGATCAGAGCCATGTGATGTAACTTAAATCGAACGATCCACGTAGCACGATCCGGACGAAACGGTATGGAGCAATAGGAACACACCACGTGGCCCAGCTTCTATTTTAAAAACAGAAATAGATCTATTAGATGTTTGAATTTGCAAAAATCATAACTTTTGTTCTACACGTCCAAAAATTACAAATTTTATATCAATGGATTCAGAAAAATGAAACCTTTGCAACCATGCCATTATTTTAGTATTTTACTTCTATAAAATTAGGTGTTTTTGTAGAAACATTATTAGGGCTATTTTGAGTATAAAAATTATTCTAAAAATGAATTTTGGGTAAAATATTTTGCAAATGATTTGTTTTGAACCTACTAACCAGAACACAAACTTTTGGGTTTAGAAATATATTTTATTAACACTAGAAAATTATTCCTTTGAATAAAGGAATTTCTAGGAAAACAAAAATGTTTGCTATGATTTAAAAATGCTTTTTGAGTAAAAGCTTTTGTAAATGGTTTTATTTGAACTCTCTGACCCTAAACACTAATATTTGTGTTTAAAAACATATTTGACTAACACAAGGAATTATTCCTTTGAATAAAAACATTTTTAGTAAAACAAAAATGTTGCTATGATTTAAAAATGATTTTTGAGTTAATCCTTTTGCAAATAGATTCGTTTTAAACACTTTGACCATAAACACTAACATTTGTCTTTAAAAACATATTTGATTAACACTAGAAAATTATTCCTTTGAATAAAAGCATTTCTAGTAATACAAAAATCTTGCTATTATTTAAAAATGATTTTTTAGTGAAACCTTTTGTAAATGGATTTGTTTTAAACACTTTGACAATAAACACTAACATTTGTGTTTGAAAACATATTTGGCTAACACTACAAAATATTACTTTGATTAAATCATTTCTAGCATAACAAAAATGATTTAAATGGCCCATTTTCACGAACTTGTTTTTAAATGGTTCTGCCACTTTTATAAATGACCAATAGGTGTTTTAAAATGTTTATAGCTTATTAGAAACCACTTTTCCAAATAAAACAACTTTTGCATGCTTGCATGCATTGCTTTGTTTTTATTATTTTATGTGATGAATTGTCTGAATGCTAGATTGAATTTGTGCTTGCTTGATTGAGTTGTAGTGAAATTTGAAGAGTGTGACAATTGCAAGATCAAGGAGTGAACCTAGTTTATCTACTAAAAAGACAAGTGGTGCTTCATACATTTGTCCTGTTATTTTCACTATGCATTAGTGATATTTTGAGTAGGACTTGCATGGAATTTTTACTAAGTATACTATGCCTTGGGAAATCCTACTAGATGATGCCTTAGTAGAATTTTCCCTGAGTTAAGATTCTTTCTACTATCATGCTTAGCCTGGCTAGTACAAAACAAGGGTGGATTATTGCGGTGACCCAGCATACCACTTCATGATGTAGTACACTATAGTCGTTGACATAGCACCAATGAAACACCGTTAACTAGTATTACATCCCTCAGAGTGGTACAACAGAAACAAAATAGGTCCAAGACATGACTATAGGTTACAACTCAACTCTTTACACAAGATCCAGAGAACACGCTAGGTTAAAGATAGAGAAAGAATCTTCTTACAAAGAAGAATCAGAAATAAACAACTCAAAAACTATCATACTATTAAGACTAGTATTTTAACTAATGGTCTGGCATTGCTGCTATTGCAATACGCTATAGAAATAGGTTCTATGGCTAGAGATTATGTTCCTATCTAATCAGTAACTTCGTATTCACTTGAGTTGATGTATATGTTGACTTTCTTGACTTCATTGGAGAACTTTAGATTCTAGTGATGATTCCTGGAGCATAAATTGATGTAGACATCGTCTATACTGGCTCTAGAACCTAGCAAGGGTTAATAAGATACTTTGAGTACGAGCATACTCAGCAAGTTCACTAGAAAAGGAGTGTTTGATGCACTATATCTACAACCATAGACCATAGGTCGTAGGCAATGCATGTTTTTGTAAACATTTCTTCAAAGGTTGCTTTTATTCTAAAAAGCTATGTTCGTCAGCCTTGATGGGTTTACCAGAACTTTCATGGAGTTCCTTTCCCTCCGCGTTCGCCGCTCCTTCCCGGAACAGGGAGTAACAAGTTACAGTTCTTACACTCTGCAGAGGTGCGTTACTTTACCCATGAGAGACCTTAGCCTTGTTGCACAACCAAGTCATGACCTTGTCCATACTTCCTTGGTATGGGGCCCAGTCTAAGATCCAAGCCAATCAATGCCCCCTTCGCGACCCCGCATTTCTCCTTGGTGTACACCATGCCCACATATTGAATTACGGCAATGGTTTGTACAGACCGTTAGATTCCAGAACTATCGTGGGACGTAGAGGGTTCCCACCCATATGCTGCATATCCTCCATGAATGACCAATTAATATGCATGCTACGACTGATAATAGCCACGACCTGCACATCCGACTACATGCGAGAGTAAGAAGATACAACCTGATATATAGTGCAGGAATAACTGGCAACAATGGTGTTTAAGTCCTAGATAATATGTTCCTTTACCACCGGAACTTTCTTAGTAGGTTATTACCTCATGGTAAATAACCTATAATCACATTATTATGAAAATAGTGTTTTCAGACCCTTTTTCAAATGCAGGTGATGACAACACTGGATTTGCATAATAATTTACAGAAACTAATCAAAGGACATGAGCAAGTGTGGACTTGCCTTTTGTGATTGCAAGATTATGCACTCACGGTCTTCGAGATGACATAAGATCCAATATCCGAAATCTGCATCATTAGTCCGGTAAGGACTAATGTTTAAAGAACCAATATGCAGTTATGCATAAGTAATGCTATGCATTTTTGTAGAACTCCCAAATTGAATCCCCAATACTTTGAGTGAAGTGAATTCAAGTGATTCTTTTAAGAGTTGGTTTATCTTCAAATTTTACTTTATAAGTAATGATCTTTATAAGGAACCTAAGTGTTAACAGTCCAAAATATGTAAGTAAAGTATAAAATGATGTGGTTATGGTTAATTATCATGTGGTGACTATGATAAAAGTCCTTGGGATTGAGTTGTTAAGAGTTGAAGAACTTATTATAAGAAGGTTATTTGAAGTGGCAAAAGGAATAACATTTGAAGAAAAGATTTCCTTCCTAAGGTTTAAACAACCCTGATAGCTTTTAGAATATGATTGATAGAATGTGATTGATTTTGTTTATGCTTGCTTGAATAGTCTGAACTTGAGATGCTTTATGTCTTAATTGAAATAATCCAAAGTTAACTTTAAAATGGTAAATAAACTTAAAGTGAGATGTCTATGATTGTTTAGACCAAAGTTAATTATAAAAATAGAAGTGAATTTTTAAGATATAGTGAGTTTTAGAATATCATTTAGTTTTAGGGTTTTGACAAATATGATTAAGGATGATCCCTTTTAATTTAAGTGAAAGATGAATTTAATAACATGTAGCTTATTAATGGGAGCATAATTAGATGATCTTATAAATTTATTAGAGTTTAGAATCATTTTAAGAGTGGATAAGAGATGAAGATTATTCACCATCTTATACATGAGTTATATATAATATTTATTTAAAAGGAGTTTAATTAAAAAATATTTAAATGATAATAGTTATATTTAAGTTTTAGTATGATTATGGATTTAGACTTAGTAATTAGACTCTAAAGGATTTAGTGTTTTGTAATTAAATGTGATTATTTCTTACTTCTTAAGAATTAATAAAGTGGTTATTTCATTTTAGTAAGATAAGTAATGGATTTTATTTATCTTAGGTTATTAAAATGTTTTTGAATAATCTATATAGTATTTTTCTAGTGAAATATACTTATTAAAGATCTTTAAAATGAATTATTTTTATTTTTAAGTATTATCTTTATTTTTATAAAATTCATCAAAGAATTAAGTGTGTTTAAATATTTTCTTTATGTTTTATTTGTAAAACTCTAAATTAGTGTTTCTATAAAATAGTAGAGTTATTTTGATATACAAAAATGATTTTTTATTAATTTTTAGGGTTTTTTCTTATTTTATAAAATTTCATTTAGTATTACTTGGTGTTAATAATTTTTTACTTTATATTTATTTTAAATAAATAAAGTTATATTTTTATTAGATAGATTTTGTTTTTATGATAATTTTAACATGTTAAATATATTTTTATGATTTTTCTATAATTTTCTATAGCTAAAAATGTTTGGAGATTATTTTAGTAATTCATTCATTTTTTTATTTTAATTCTTAACCTAATCAACTTGGGACGTTTGGTTGGGTATGTGGGCTGGCCTGGCCCAACTGGACCATGCCAGACTCTTCACCCCCGGCTCACCCCTCACCACACACACACACACCCGTACACGCACACATACCTCATCTTCTCCTCCCTTGCTCCCGTGCGATGTCGCCGCCGCCAGCCACTTCGGCCGCCGCTGGCCGCCTCCTTCGCAGCCACTCGCCAGACAAGCTCCGGCCTAATTGATTGAGCCTGGGTCAACCACACCCCGACCCACCCCATATCTTCCTCGACTTGGTTCGGCTCTAACGCGTACGCCCGTGAAACCCTAGCCACTACTGCTTGTACGTGCCCCCCAATACCGCTCCTCCGGCTGGTTGGCGTCGGGGACGACGCGGCCTAGATCGTTTCACGACTCCTACCTATGCTTCCAGTTCGAGGTCTACTTCCTATGCCCCTCTTGCACTGACTTGACCTTCTCCTGTAGCCCTTCTCGCCTATGACCTCGCTGTGCGCCCCTGGTGCGTCTCTTCTGGTCATCTTTGGCTGGTGCTAGGCTACTGATGGTCCTCTGCTTCCCATGGCCAGGGCTCGCTATGGACTAATCTTATTTCTAATGTCGGAGGGACGGTAGTGAATGCAACCCCGGTGGTGAATTCTATATCTATTTCGGCTATTATGTTATTCCTGCATTTTCTCCTACTTTGATCCAGGTAATTCTTGTGTGATCGACCCTCGAGTCGATGATTTGTTCTAGATGGATGCTATGTGGTTAGTTTTAGTATTGTAAATAAGCCTGGAGATGACTTAGGTTTATTAATGTAATCCATGTATAGATGTTATGCATCAACTAACTTGCAATAGTTGGACTTAGAATAAGACACTTGCTGTAGTATGTGCTAAATTTGTGAGTGGAAGGAAATAGTTTTGATTGAGCTAATGTTTGTGTTTCTCCCTGACCAAACTGGTGTGCTCTACTTTTATTATATGCTCTACTCAACATCATTTGCTATTGGTAAATTTATGGTACTGCTGAATAATTATAAGTGCTTGCTAGTGTAATTGTTCTCCTACTTGTTCATTTGACTGATTGGGATTCAATACTCAATGTTCTACTTTCAATTGGTTACTGGTATCTAGCTTGTGTTATTGTTGTGCAATATTATATGCTCTAATAGATGCAGATGGGTAGATCATATGCAAGTGGGTCATGACATACACAAATGATTCCTAGCTAAATGACTAGGAAAATGATCTAAAATTTGATGTTGGTTGCCTGCAGATGGTTTTTGGATGATCTATTGATGATCATATCTTGCAAAGGCATGATATAGGATATATTTAATGAAAGTATGTTGAGAATGATTCCTAGCAGGTGGTCTCTAGGAAAATGATTTAAATTATATTTGTATGTCTTTAGCAAGTGGCTATCTACTTCTTGTCAGTGGGGATAGTGAGTTTGGATTACAAACCATGATTGCTTTACCTGGAATTATGATTCCTTTACCAATGTGCTTTGCAATGATTTGTCTATATGTAGAGAGCTTGTATTCAACAAATACTGAATCTGCTAGGTACAGAGGTGCTACCCCAGGGGATGTGCCCTGTAACCTAGCATATGTGGTTTATGTTGGCTAATAAAAGCTAGTTACTAGGCTAATGACGGTGGTCTGAAGCTGAGTTTGATAAGGACAAATAAGATTACCTTATAGATGATTCCTAGAATACTTGTCCAGGAAAATGATAAAATCATTTGCTTGAATGACTTGAGGCTAGATGATGAAGGATAATTTGTAGAATGGCTTTATTTGGCTTGCAAATCCTCTATTGACTAGTTGGTCAAATGATGTGGTTTATTTCCCTAATGGCTTGCTTAATAAGCTTTGAATTATGCAGTTAATTTTGGTGGCTCTGATTGCTATGATCTTACTACTGTGGTGCCTCCCTTTGGAGTGTGCACAGTAGTATGACCATGGCATATATGTTCTGATGCCCTTGCCCCTGCCAATGATGCATATAGGCTGAGACTCTGATATAGAGAAAACCAGATGCTATGATTTGTCTTTTTATTACTCTATGATGAGTTTGGCAAAGCAACTCTTCGCCATCCTGAGAGTACCACCCCATCCAATCCTCCTAGATGAAAATCTAGTTGAAGGGAAGTTGGATTTGGGTGAGTTTGTACCACATTGATTATTCTACTTGAGTCTGATGGTGCAGTTCAATAAGAACAGATATATTACCAGATCTAGCTAGTGCTCTAGTGAGTTTCTACCTTGATGTATGTGGCTGCTTGGTGTGTTGTATCTTGGTCAGCTCAACCTAGTGCTCTGATCTTGAGCTGATTAGCCTTCTCTTTCTGGAACTAGTAGTAACTTGATCTTGATCTGCTAGACTTGTTCTCTTGTCTTGGCCTTGTCTTCAATTCAGGTAACTATGGTAATTGAAGTGGTGGATTGATTTGTTTAGGTGAGAACCAAAGCTGGAGTTATATGTGATGTGGTCTTGTGTTTTGGGTTGATTTAGCTTGTGCTGTCCTGGGAGAGAATAGATGTGTGAGCTGCACCTCTCCCAGTAGTGGCTGTAGTTGCCTTTTCTATATTGGTCACCTCCCTTGCTTAATCGATAGCACATCACATGCAGCTGTGTGTGTAAGCTGCCTGCATGTTCCAGGTGTTTTGTCCCACTGCAAGATATTTGCTAGCCTGGAAGCTGATCCATTGTGGATGTGCTCGGCTGGTTTGGGTATTATCTCTTTGCCACTTACCTATCCTTGGTGAAACTTGCCCCTGTACCATCCTATGATGCACCTAGTCTGAGGCTAATATTCTGATAAGAACAGATTCTACTTAGGCCCCTAATTGCTGCTCTATGATGAAAATAAACAGTGCATCTCATTGTTTAGAAATGAGAGCAAAACTAACTAACATGACCTTCTTTTATTTCTGTTTTGTTTCTTTTATTGTTTGTTTTGTAGGAGTAAAGAATGTGAAGGAAAGAAAAGAAAATACGAGAGTGTATAGGAAGAATACTTTAGATTTTATTTTTATCAAATTTTGTAATTTCTTTTCTGTTGAATATTCTAAAAAATTATTGTTGTATATATTTACTTATTTTCTTTCTCTTATACCATTCACTTGTAAAGACAATGTAATATATATTTCTTCTTGTAATAAAAATTATTTGAGTTACTCCCTTTATGTAATTCCTTTTTTTAATATTATTATTTGTTTCCTGTAATGCACTTTCAGTCTTCTTTTGTAAAAGAACAGCAATACTATATGTATATATATAAAGATTATTATAACAATTTCATTTTATTGAATTGGTCCCATTTACTCCATTGTAATTAGGATTATATATCCATATTATATTATAGACTAATTCTTTTTTTTTCGTACTTGTGATCTATATCACAATCATAGATAACCTCTTAAGGATGTGATTATAATTGTAACACTATTTATAATTATAATTTTATTGCAATTTTAAATATATGTTTTGAATATTCAAATTTGAATTGCTTTCCCTTAAACACAGAAATACTGTAGAGTTCATGTCAAAATCCACCGCACTTTCCCTGATGTCTCCATCAGAACAAAAGAGACCTCGATCCCTCTATAGCTTCTTTACTTTTGCGCGAAAATTATCCGGATTTTCTATGCATGAATGCAATGCACACACCTGGGTTCAGCTTATTTCTAAGCTCTAATGCTGGGATGTTATAGACTCTCCCCCTTAAAATGAACTTCGTCCTCGAAGTTCGTATACTCTCACGTTTTGGACTGAGGAATTGTCTTGACATTTCTCAACTCCATGGTAACCTCAAATGGGAATAATTGTAGTATCCCATATCCAAATCCTTTTCTTGAATTCTCATTATACTTGACAATCTCCAACTAGTTGTATCCAATATTCCAAAGTTCCTTTTATTTTAGTCCCTTAGGGATATGTCCTTATTATAATTCCTTAAATTTGGGGTCTCTTCTTTAGTTCCTTATTCTGATTAGGTACCCTAATCCAATTCTTTTACTTGTTCATAAAACTTCCTTGCTATACTATATAAGGTCCAAGAAGTCTTACTAACTCAGGGTTTTTAACTCTATTAAACAATAACTATGGTCAAAAGACTAACTTTTGATTTGTGATGGTATTGGTTTATACTGGTAATCCTTTTGAAGATTGGATTTGAACACATTTAGTCCATACCCATTGGAATTTCTTGTTCCTCTACACATGTCCAATTGGATGTACTTTATTCCCTCTTAAGTGTCATTTAAGAGTTGTTTTTCTTTTAGAATTAGTCTGTTTGTATTAATATTTTATCCCCTTCAAGCTTTTACCTTACTAAGCTTTAGATATTCTTTCATTATTACCTATGGTACTTCTTCAACTTTCATTTATAATGTTTACTCTCCCCCTTAGGGTTTACTAATATTCTTCAACCTGTCTATTTAGTATTGATGGCTTCATAAAGAGAATATTTGTCTCTATCTATCTTATACTTTATCAAGTTAGGGACTTATGAAATATTGTACGGTGTATCCACACATTTGTGGATCTCCGAAGTGAATCTTTCAACATTATTGGTCTTACTTACTATTTGGACAATTTCGCTTTGATAGGTCTGACTTCGCGAAGCACCTCGAAAGACGATCGCTTTAATGTTTATACTCCTTTAGATCCTACTTAGGTTAGGCCAAGTTTTATGCTCTTTATGCAACTTTTAAGATGATTTGGTTAACTATGTCAACCAACACCGGCTGCGGACAAGATACCAACTGTGGATCAAATACCAGCTACGGATATTTACCAGCTGCGGATCATCCTAGGTTGTAAGTATTACCCAACGGCTTCCAACATCCTTATGGCATCCTCTCTGAACTGTCAGAGCTTGACTACCACTTCGGTTCCAAATCTACTTCTTTGTACTTATTCATGATACTTGCATGAACTTGGTACAACTACTTCATTAACTTCTTAGCAACATTACCTACTTTGAATGAACTTTAAGTTTATTGCTTCTTATTGCTCCATACATCTTCTACACTAATCTTCCTTCTTATTGCTGACAAACAATGATCTGAACTTGATCCATCCATCAAATTAGATTGACACCCCTTATACTTGGCTTCACCCTTCAAGTAAGTCTTCATCTTGGTCTTTGGAACTCGTCACTTCCTTACACGAATTCCCATTCCTATCTAGGTCTATTACATCAAGTAGTAACTGGATGTTGCAACATGCATTTTCACACCAAGTCAAACTTCATGTATAGATCTAATTAATCAAGAAAATCCAAGAAAAAACAAATAAATCCAAATGTGGTGCATATAACACACAATATTCTAAGCCCGGAATATAGTATTTGAGTATAATATCTCTAGAATTCAGGCTTAGTTGTGTAGTATATGACACCTCCTCATATAAGTTTATATTGTGATACTTAGCACTTAGGGTCAAACTATATTTTTTCTCAACATTTACCCAAATTGCTCAATTGCAAATAGGATAATCTTAAGCAAAGTGGTCTCAATTTGGTTTCGACTAACCTTTGGTCTCATTTTTAGAAAGATTAACTATAACCAACCTTTCCTTATTAGTAAACTAACCTCACATGATCACTCAAATGACTAATTAGTTTCTATTGAACACCTAAAACTAAATTTTATCCTGAATTATGGCACCTATGACTTCTATCATAGTTCTACCATGCTATCTTCTTACTTCTACCTCAAGATAGTTTATTAATTTACTTGTCATTTTTACACCTACATCATGGTTTCGGAGCTAATCTCACCATGATCTTTTTTATGTTCTACCTATTCATCATGCTTTAAGAGCTAATCTCACCCTGATGACTTTACTTCTCATAGTATGATCAGTGATCTTTGACATAATTTCACTCCTTCATGTAGAATTCTTAAATGAATACCACATGATTTACTAGCCAATACAACTATACATACTCTAATGGTCTTCATTATGTTGTCTTTGGTTATCAACTAACCATAAGATCCCACTGCCTTACATGAATTCTAGGGTTAGGCTACACCATTTAGACTACTTCAATTGATATCTTACACTTGATCCTATTCTACTGTGACCAATTTGTTTTCCTACAGTATCTTGGTGGTTTACGTCTCCTTCAGAAGGCACTAACTAGCACAATACTGAGAAAAGATAAATTAATCACTCCTAAGAAAGAATGACTCAAGCATCTGACTTAGGTGTGAAAATATTATCCTCAAGTGGATACTCATCACAAGTCATATGAATATTTGGTTTAGATAAGATGGTCCTATAGTCACTATCCAACCTACAGATCTTCCTAAAAGGGTTTTAATCCTAAGGTCAAAGCATATGCTCTGATACCAACTGCGGTGACCCAACATACCACTGCATGATGTAGTACACTATAGTCGTTGACATAGCACCATGGAAACACCGTTCACTAGTATTACATCCCTCAGAGTGGAACAACAGAAACACAGCAGGTCCAAGACATGACTATAGGTTACAACTCAAATCTTTACACAAGATGCAGAGAACACTCTAGGTTAAAGAGAGAGAAAGATTCTTCTTCCAAAGAAGAATCAGAAATAAACAACTCAAAAACTATCATACTATTAAGACTAGTATTTTAACTAATGGTCTGGCATTGCTGCTATTGCAATACGCTATAGAAATAGGTTCTATGGCTAGAGATTATGTTCCTATCTAATCAGTAACTTCGTCTTCACTTGAGTTGATGTATATGTTGACTTTCTTGACTTCATTGGAAAACTTTAGATTCTGGTGATGATTCCTGGAGCATAACTTGATGTAGACATCGTCTATACTGGCTTCAGAACCTAGCAAGGGTTAAGAAGATACTTTGAGTATGAGCATACTCAGCAAGTTCACTAGAAAAGGAGTGTTTGATGCACTATATCTACAACCATAGACCATAGGTCGTAGGCAATGCAGGTTTTTGTAAACATTTCTTCAAAGGTTGCTTTTATTCTAAAAATCTATGTTCGTCAGCCTTCACGGGTTTACCAGAACTTTCATGGAGTTCCTTTCCCGCCGCGTTCGCAGCTCCTTCCCGGAACAGGGAGTAACAAGTTACAGTTCTTACACTCTGCAGAGGTGCGTTACTTTACCCATGAGAGACCTTAGCCTTGTTTCACAACCAAGTCATGACCTTGTCCATACTTCCTTGGTATGGGGCCCAGTCTAAGATCCAAGCCAATCACTGCCCCCTTCGCGACCTCGCATGCCTCCTTGGTGTACACCATGCCCACATATTGAATTACGGCAATGGTTTGTACAAACTGTTAGATGCCAGAACTACCGTGGGACGTTGCGGGTTCCCTCCCATATTCTGCATATCCCCTACGAATTACCAATTAATATGCACGCTACGAGTAATAACAGCCACGACCTGCACATCCGGCTACATGCAAGAGGAAGAAGATACAACTGACTTCTCTGTCCCATTCCAAATCTCATGGTTAACGCGTGATATACGGTGCAAGAATCACTGTCAACAATGGTTGTTAAGTCCTAGATAATATGTTCCTTTACCACCGGAACTTTCTTACTAGGTTATTACCTCATGGTAAATAACCTATAATCACATTATTATGAAAATAGTGTTTTCGGACCTTTTTCAAATGCAGGTGATGACAACACTGGATTTGCATAATACTTTACAGAAAATAATCAAAGGACATGAGCAAGTGTGAACTTGCCTTTTGTGATTGCAAGATTATGCACTCACGGTCTTCGAGACGACATAAGATCCAATATCTGAAATCTGCATCATTGGTCTAGTAAGGACTAATGTTTAAAGAAGCAATATGCAGTTATGCATAAGTAATGCTATGCATTTTTGTAAAACTCCCAAATTGAATCCCCAATACTTTGAGTGAATTGAATTCAAGTGATTCTTTTAAGAGTTGGTTTATCTTGAAATTTTACTTTATAAGTAATGATCTTTATAAGGAACGTAAGTGTTAACAGTCCAAAATATGTATGTAAAGTATGAAATGATGTGGTTATGGTTAATTGTCATGTGGTGACTATGATAAATGTCCTTGGAATTGAGTTGTTAAGAGTTGAAGAACTTATTATAAAATGGTTATTTGAAGTGGCAAAAGTTATAACATGTGAAGAAAAGATTTCCTTCCTAAGGTTTAAACAACCCTGATAGCTTTTAGAATATGATTGATAGAATGTGATTGATGTTGTTTATGCTTGCTTGAGTAGTCTGAACTTGAGATGCTTTATGTCTTAATTGAAATAATCCAAAGTTAACTTTAAAGTAATAGGTAGTTTATTAGACAGGATGTTTATAAGCTTTGAGACTAAAGTTAACTTTAAAATGGTAAATAAACTTAAAGTGAGATGTCTATGATTGTTTAGACCAAAGTTAATTATAAAAATAGAAGTGAATTTTTAAGATATAGTGAGTTTTAGAATATCATTTAGTTTTAGGGTTTTGACAAATATGATTAAGGATGATCCCTTTTAATTTAAGTGAAAGATGAATTTAATAACATGTAGCTTATTAATGGGAGCATAATTAGATGATCTTATAAATTTATTAGAGTTTAGAATCATTTTAAGAGCGGATAAGAGATGAAGATTATTCACCATCTTATACATGAGTTATATATAATATTTATTTAAAAGGAGTTTAATTAAAAAATATTTAAAGGATAATAGTTATATTTAAGTTTTAGTATGATTATGGATTTAGACTTAGTAATTAGACTCTAAAGGATTTAGTGTTTTATAATTAAATGTGATTATTTCTTACTTCTTAAGGATTAATAAAGTGTTTATTTCATTTTAGTAAGATAAGTAATGGATTTTATTTATCTTAGGTTATTAAAATGTTTTTGAATAATCTATATAGTATTTTTCTAGTGAAATATACTTATTAAAGATCTTTAAAAATGAATTTTATTTATTTTTAAGTATTATCTTTATTTTTATAAAATTCATCAAAGAATTAAGTGTCTTTAAATATTTGCTTTATGTTTATTTGTAAAACTCTAAATTAGTGTTTTTACATAATATTAGAGTTATTTTGATATACAAAAATGATTTTTTATTTATTTTTAGGGGTTTTACTTATTTTATAAAATTTCATTTAGGATTTAATGGTGTTAATAATTATTTACTTTATATTTATTTTAAATAAATAAAGTTATATTTTTATTAGATAGATTTTATTTTTATGATAATTTTAACATGTTAAATATATTTTTATGATTTTTCTATAATTTTCTATAGCTAAAAATGTTTGGAGGTTATTTTCTATAGCTCTGACCTAATTGATTGAGCCTGTGTCAACCACACCCCGACCCACCCTATCTCTTCCTCGGCTTGGTTCGGCTCTGACGCATACGCCCGTGAAACCCTAGCCACTACTGCTTGTGCTCACAACACGCCCCCCAATCCCGCTCCTCCGGCTGGTTGGCATCGGGGACGGCGCGGCCTAGATCGTTTCACCACTCCTGCCTATGCTTCCAGTTCGAGGTCCGCTTCCTATGGCCCTCTTGCAATGACTTCACCTTCTCCTATAGCCCTTATCGCCTATGACCTCGTTGTGCGCCCCTGGTGCATCTCTTCCGGCCATCTTTGGCTAGTGCTAGGCTAGTGATGGTCCTCTGCTTCCCATGGATAGGGCTTGCTATGGACTAATCTTATTTCTATTGTCGGAGGGACGGCAGTGAATGCAACCATGGTGGTTAATTCTATATCTATTTCGGCTATTATGTTATTCCTGCATTTTCTCCTACTTTTATCCAGGTAATTCTTGTGTGACCGACCCTTGAGTCGATGATTTGTTCTAGATGGATGCTATGTGGTTAGTTTTAGTATTGTAAATAAGCCTGGAGATGACTTAGGTTTATTAATGAATCCATGTATAGATGCTATGCATCAACTAACTTGCAATAGTTGGACTTAGAATAAGACACTTGCTATAGTATGTGCTAAATTTGTGAGTGGAAGGAAATAGTGTTGGTTGAGCTAATGTTTGTGTTTCTCCCTGACCAAACCGGTGTGCTCTACGCTGATTATATGCTCTACGCAACATCATTTGCTATTGGTAAATTTATGGTACTGCTGAATAATTATCAGTGCTTGCTAGTGTAATTGTTCTCCTACTTGTTCCTTTGACTGATTGGGATTCAATACTTAATCTTCTACTTTCAATTGGTTCCTGGTAGCTAGCTTGTGTTATTGTTGTGCAATATTATATGCTCTAATAGATGCCGATGGGTAGATCAGATGCAAGTGGATCATCACACACACAAATGATTCCTAGCTAAATGACTAGGAAAATGATCTAAAATTTGATGTTGGTTGCCTGCAGATGGTTTTTGGATGAGCTATTGATGATCATATCTTGCAAAGGCATGATATAGGATATATTTAATGAAAGTATGTTGAGAATGATTCCTAGCAGGTGGTAGCTAGGAAAATGATTTAAATTATATTTGTATGTCTTTAGCAAGTGGCTATCTACTTCTTGTTAGTGGGGATAGTGAGTTTGGATTGCAAACAATGATTGCTTTAACTGGAATTATGATTCCTTTACCAATGTTCTTTGCAATGATTTGAATTTATGCAGAGAGCTTGTATTCAACAAATACTGAATCTGCTAGGTACAGCGGTGCTACCCCCAGGGGATGTGCCCTGTAACCTAGCATATGTGGTTTATGTTGGCTAATAAAAACTAATTACTAGGCTAATGATGCTGGTCTGAAGCTGAGTTTGATAAGGACAAATAAGATTGCCTTATAGATGATTCCTAGAATACTTGTCTAGGAAAATGATAAAATCATTTGCTTGAATGACTTGAGGCTAGCTGATGAAGGATAATTTGTAGAATGGCTTTATTTGGCTTGCATATCCTCTATTGACCAGTTGGTCAAATGATGTGGTTTATTGCCCTAATGGCTTGCTTAATAAGCTTTGAATTATGCAGTTAATTTTGGTGGCTCTGATTGCTGTGATCTTACTACTGTGGTGCCTCCCTTTGGAGTGTGCACAGTAGTATGACCATGGCATATATGTTCTGATGCCCTTGCCCCTGCCAATGATGCATATAGGCTGAGGCTCTGATATAGAGAAACCAGATGCTATTGGATTTTTATTACTCTATGATGAGTTTGGCAAAGCAACTCTTTGCCATCCAGAGAGTACCACCCCATCCAATCCTCCTAGATGAAAATCTAGTTGAAGGGAAGTTGGATTTGGGTGAGTTTGTACCACATTGATTATTCTACTTGAGTCTGATGGTGCAGTTTAATAAGAACAGATATGTTACCAGATCTAGCTAGTGCTCTAGTGAGTTTCTACCTTGATGTATGAGGCTGCTTGGTGTGTTGTATCTTGGTCAGGTCAGCCTAGTGCTATGATCTTGAGCTGATTAGCCTTCTCTTCCTGGAACTAGTAGTAACTTGATCTTGATCTGCTAGACTTGTTCTCTTGTCTTGTCCTTGTCTTGAATTCAGGTAACTATGGTAATTGAAGTGGTGGATTGATTTGTTTAGCTGAGAACCAAAGCTGGAGTTATATCTGATGTGGTCTTGTGTTTTGGGTTGATTTAGCCTGTGTTGTCCTAGGAGAGAATAGATGTGTGAGCTGCACATCTCCCAGTAGTGGCTGCAGTTGCCTTTTCTATATTGGTCACTTCCCTTGCTTAATCGACAGCACATCACATGCAGCTGTGTGTGTAAGCTGCCTGCATATTCCAGGTGTTTTGTCCCATTGCAAGATATTTGCTAGCGTGGAAGCTGATCCATTGTGGATGTGCTCGGCTGGTTTGGGTATTATCTCTTTGCCACTTACCTGTCCTTGGTGAAAATTTCCCCTGTACCAGCCTATGATGCACCTAGGCTGAGGCTAATATTCTGATAAGAACAGATTCTACTTAGGCCCCTAATTGCTGCTCTATGATGAAAATAAACAGTGCATCTCATTGTTTAGAACTGAGAGCAAAACTAACTAACATGACCTTCTTTTATTTCTGTTTTGTTTCTTTTATTGTTTTTTTTGTAGGAGTAAAGAATGTGAAGGAAAGAAAAGAAAATACGAGAGTGTACAGGAAGAATACTTTAGATTTTATTTTTATCAAATTTTGTAATTTCTTTTCTGTTGAATATTCTAAAAAATTATTGTTGTATTTTTTTACTTATTTTCTTTTTCTTATACCATTCATTTGTAAAGACAATGCAATATATATTTCTTCTTGTAATAAAAATTATTTTAGTTACTCCCTTTATGTAATTCCTTTTATTATTATTATTATTTGTTTCATGTAATGCACTTTCAGTCTTCTTTTGTAAAAGAACAGCAATACTATATGTATATATATATAAAGATTGTTATAACAATTTCATTTTATTGAATTGGTCCCATTTACTCCATTGTAATTAGGATTATATATCCATATTATATTATAGACTAATTATTTTCTTTTCTTTATTTTTGTACTTGTGATTTAACTATATCACAATCATAGATAGCCTCTTAAGGATGTGATTATAATTGTAACACTATTTCTAATTATAATTCTATTGCCATTTTAAATATATGTTTTGAATATTCAAATTTGAATTGCTTTCCCTTAAACACAGAAATACTGTAGAGGTCATGTCAAAATCCACCGCACTTTACCTGATGTCTCCATCAGAACAAAAGAGACCTCGATCCATCTATAGCTTCTTTACTTTTGCGCGAAAATTATCCGGATTTTCTATGCATGAATGCAATGCTCACACCTGGGTTTAGCTTATTTCTAAGCTCTAATGCTGGGATGTTACAATTATTCATGCTATGAAATATTTCTAAGTCTTTTGACTTATGTTTTTGCTTAATAAAACTACTAAGTGAATGAATCACCTGGGTGGAATGGTGTGAATGGTTTGTGTTGAGTGGTTACTCAGGGCCAATATTTATGGCCTACCCTGTGTATCTACTTGTGGAAAGCCACCCAGGAACAAAGAGATTTGAGATGTCAAGTGTTGAGAGGCTTCTAGTGCAGCCACATGGCAATATGGGCTCTGCCTAGATCATATAGGTTGCAATAACTTAGCCAGATGGACAGAAGGTGGTAGGGGTGATAGGTTGGAACATGTCCATTTGGTCTAAGGGAAGGCTTCTGAAAGATCTTGTCTCGATGCATGTCGAGTCTTGTGGGGAAAGTGCACCACCTCTCGAGAGAGTAAAATCTAAGTACTTAGCCGTGTCCCCGGCAATGGACAATTTGAGCATCAAGACATGGAAGCTATCAAGGATCTCCTCATCCCAATTTCTAAGTTAAAAACTTGTCGTTGAACAAGGGTTAAAGGGTCTCCTATTTTTATTGGTGGATGCCTTGGGTGATTTCGATAAAAAAAACATAGTGTTTTCAACTAATAAGGAAAACTTTATTTTGAGCAAAGCAAGCCTAAGCTCCACTTAGCCAAATGCATATAGATGATAGATACCACTATTCTACCATAGTATCACTTGCCAATACAATTCAAATGTATTGACCCTTGTGGCTGTAACTTATTATGTTGCAGGTTTGTTTGATGTTAGTGAAGTGTGTTGAATAGGATTACAAGTGTACAACCAAGATGATTGCCTATGGCACTTTGAAGATCAAGGACTCCATTCTATATAGTTATATCTGCTGCATTGTAATGAGATAGCCAAATGAGCTATGTAAGATGTAATGAATTATTTTATTCCTGGTTATTAAGTTGTAATATGACCTTTGTTTCTTGATATTACATCTTAATTTGTGGATGCTAGCTATTGATCCAGGGACTAGCATTGCACAGGGATCTCTACCTTATCAGGTTGGGACCTCTACAGTATCCGATACATCCGTCAGGAACAATCCTGAATTCACCATACTTAGTATGCGGATAATCAATCCTAACCTTTCAATTACACGCCCTAGTATAGGCACCTCTCCTATGAGTTTGGCCTCCCAACCATCACCATCTGTCATCTTGGGAACTGCACATGTGGTCAATCTTCTATAGATAGCCTCAGCTCAAACCTCAGCCGCAAGGGAACCCATACTAAGGTATATAAACTTCCAGTCAAGCCCTACCCAAATTTCGGGTATTCTGGTTGTACGGTAAAATTGGAGTGGTATCGCATCCAGACAACCATCAGTTTCATAAAGGGCTAAGTCTCGTGCCTCAACATTTTCATCATCAAAATCATTTGGTGTTCAAGAACATATGTCAAACCATTTCATTAGAATGACTCATCATTCTAAGGTTTTCATAATCATTTTCACCAACTATTCCCATCTAAAGTGATCAAGTTTTATGCTTAGGGCTAGCATCTACAAGTGGGGGTAAACACTAATGAGGGGTGATAATCAAGTGTGACTTATCTAAGTTCAATCTCATGCCTCGGGATGACATCAAGATTTATCTAACTTAGGCCAAGTTTTATGCTCTTTATGCTACCTCTAATTATTTCCAAAACTTATAAGTCACTAAGTAAACATAACGAAGGAGCTTTGATAAAGAAATAAAAATAAACAAGCTTGCAAATAAAACTGGGATTGGATATAACAAAAAGGGGTGTCATCACATATGCCTAAGGCATGACATAGGTTATCCTGTAGGGTTAATCTTGCAAGTATGACTTGCATGGCTTAGCTTAGCTGGCTAGGATAGTAGCTTGCATGGTTAAGAAACTTGCAAGTGGTAGCTTGCCTTGTGCAGTGCAATGGTTAAAGTTTTCCTCGGCTTCTTCCTTGTAGTAGTCTCCTTCCTCTTCGTATCCTTGGTCGGTACTAGCATCTATAATTAAATACGAGGTACACAATCACCAAACAATACTTAACTAGTTCTATTTATCACACCAAGGTTTTCACTAGATGATCTAGCATCATCACAATCATCACATAGATTAAGGCACTAGTTTCATTTATTTTATTTAGAAAGGTAATTTCTACTCATTGAAAAACTACTTAAGATTTAATATTCTCCAACTAAAACATGGGCCCATGTCGACACATGTCATCACCACATATTTCAGTACTTGGGAATGTGTTTCAAAGTGGTGTCACAATTTAATAACGTTTAACATTTTTATTTTTATTGAATAAAGTGACTAGAAATGCCTATGGGGCATTCTTTTATTATTTGTCCATTATTTTTGTAAGTAAACCTAGATATTTTTACATATCCATAAAGGTCTTATCAAATGTGATTTTTGAGAGTTGGAATCAACTCAAAAGCTTTTATGGTTGAATTTTTAAAAATGTATGAATGCAGAAAAGTCTCTGCCTTGTTATTTTAACTATAGGTGATCTATAATTCCAAATGGTTTGAATCCAACGGGCTTGGATTAAGAATTTCATTACCTTTCTACCAAAATTACTTTCATGCAATTTGGTTTGGTAAATCTATTTGGATTGGTTTTTGAATCTATAGACAGAACTAGGTTTGAAATTAAATTGATAAACCTAAATGCAGACTAATGGGTCACGCGAGAAGGTTAACTAGGCCGGCCCATTGCGCACAGCGCGCGTGGGGGAAGTTTAAGTGGCTGTCCCCAATTGTCAGTGAGACAGAGAGTGGCGAAGGGTATGGGGTGATTAGGGCCGTAGGATTAGAAGTAAGTTCTACGGCTGAGGTTCATCGTCCATGCCTGAACAGAACGCGGCGAGCTTGAACCCTAGTGCGGCCAGTGGCGGATCACTAGGGCTCCGGCGATGGTCAGCGATGGGGGCGAACAACGAAGTCAACGACGGTGATCCTCCTGGTACTGGTGGCTCCTTCTAGGGTGGCTCCAATCAATGGCACCCTTCTCCTCTAGCAGCGGCAAGCTCCGGCAAAATTCCGGCGATGCTGCGCTCGACTTGCTCCGGGAAGAAGTGGGCACGATCAGTGAGAGGTGGGGAGTGGAATGGTGTGAAGAGAACGAGCGGGGGAGGCCTCTATTTATAGTGCGACGAGGGAACCGAAGGGGTCGGGCTGAGCTCGTCGGGGTCAGCCTCATAGTGAGCTAACGACATGGCTAAAAGTAGGGGACGGTGCGCTGCCTCCTGGCGAAGCTCAACGGCTTGATGGCAAGGCATGGGGCGGTGCGGTTCGGTCAGAACACGTCGTTGCTCTGGGCGGCACCGACAGAAGTTTTAATGGCGCACAGCGGCTACGGGTCGTGCGGCAGCGAACGGTGTTGTCTGGGAGGTTCTGGGAGGCGGTGGTGATCACGTACGCGAGCAGCAAAGGCGGGGCGTGGTCTGTGCGAGCGTGTCGAGCACGGCGCTCTGGCGCACTCTCAGTATGGTCACAGAGAGACTGGGTGTGAGCATTCCTGGTGCTCCAGTGGCTGGCAGGGCTCGGGCGCTAGATAGGGGGTGGCGGTGGACGGTGGCTTGTTGTCTAGACACGGTCTGCGAGGCTAGTTAGGATTGTAGCTTGCTGTCAACATTGAGGGTGGCAAGTGTGCTCGGCCATGGTCACCATTGATGGCATGGTCGAGTTCAGAGTGAGCTAGGGCTTCTTAAACTAGTTAGATGATCTACTGAGAGTGTAGTGAGAGCTAGAGAGGGAACAAGTTTCGCACAAACACTGCTCACTATAGTGTTTGTTGTTTATTTTGATTTGTTCTTAAAGGTGTTTGATGAAATGGCCGCAAGAGATTTGAATTTGAATTTTAGGATGAAAATTGGTGGGTGTACTAGTCACATACTAGGTAGTCTCTGGTTGCTTGGATTTGTCAAGGTGCACTGGTTTGGTTGGGTTTAGAAAAATGGTGATATTCACATATGATATAGATTCAATTTTGAATTTTCATTTGAATAGTGTTGCCAAATGTTTCTGTGGGTTTGCTAGGTGGGCTTGGGTTCACTTTCACTTGGTCTAGCAAGGGGTGAAAATGAATGGATGTGTTTCATCTGGTTCACTTTCACTTGGACTAGAAACAGTTAAAGTGGTCTAGTGAGCAAGATTGGCAAAATGACCATTTGCTTGTTTTATTTGTTTTTGAATTTCTATTGATTTGATTCTTCTTGGATTTGATTTAGATGATGTTGTTTTCATCTTTAAACCATTCCTTGCTATTCACAACAATTACACAAGTCCATTCATGCATTCATACATTCATCACATACACACATGCATTCATATGATTTTAATTATCAAAAGTTTTTGTTAACCCTAATTTTGGGTGATTGGAATTGATAATCTTGTTTAATAATTTTGGGATGTTACGAACCTTCCCTCCTTAAACAAAATCTTGTCCTGAGATTTGATAAAAAAGAAAACTAGGATTTAAAGAGATAGGGAAACTCCGTCCTAATGTAATCTTCTTGCTCCAGGTAGCTTCTTCTTCAGTGTGGTTACTCCACTGGATCCTGAGAAACATGATACTCTGGGTCCTAGTGGTTCTGAAAGATTCCTCCAGAATACGTATGGGTACTTAAGGATACGTTAGGTCATCGTTGATCTCTATGGTTCGGTGATCAATATTCTTGAACACTTCGGTCTTCTCCGGGACCTCTAGGCATTTGCGAAGTAACGAGACGTGGAACACATTATGCACTGCTAAAATCTCCTCTGGCAGTTCCATTTGATACAATACTTCTCCTCGACGATTCAAAATCTTGAAGGGTTCGATATATTTGGGGGCTAACTTTCCTTTGAGCTGGAAACATTGCATTCCTTTCAAAGGTGACACTTTGAGATAAACAAAATCTCCGATATTGAAGGAGAGGTCTCGACTTCTCTTGTCCGCATAGCTTTTCTATCAGGATTGGGAGGTTTTGAGGTGCTCACAGATCTTGTGAAATTTCTCTTCTACTTCTTGTAGGATGTCGGGTCCGAAAATCTGACTCTCTCCTACTTCCGACCAATTCAAAGGGGTACGACACTTCTTTCCATACATGAATTCAAATGGGGCCATTTTCAAACTAGCTTGATAATTGTTGTTGTATGAAAATTCTGCGAACGGTAGACATTCTTCCCATTTAGATCCAAATTCTAACACACAGGCTCTAAACATATCTTCGAGTATTTGATTTACTCGCTCCGTTTGTCCATCTGTCTGAGGGTGATAAGCTGTGCTGAAATCCAGTCGGGTTCCTAATCCTTCCTGGACTTTCTTCCAAACTCTCGAGGTAAACTGAGTTCCCCGATCTGACACAATGTTCTTGGGGACTCCATGCAAAATGACAATTCTGTTAGCTTCGAACTCTGATAGATGGTCTTGACTGGTAAGAAATGGGCTACCTTGGGCAGTCTATCAACTATGACCCATATAGAGTCATTTCCCCTACTAGATGTAGGCAAACCGGTGATAAAATCCCTTCCAACTAAATCCCATTTCCATTCCAGAACTGCAATGGTTGCAACAGTCTTGCGGGTCCCTGATGTCCCGCCTTGACTCTCTGACAATATCACACTTAGCTATGTAGCTTCCGATTTCTCTCTTCATCTTATGCCACCAAAATTGCTCCTTCAAATCCTGATACATCTTTGTTCCTTCGGGGTGGATAGAATAAAGAGTATCATGGGCTTCTTTCAAAATAGCTTGCTTCAATTCTGAATCCGGTGGCATGCAGATACGTCCTTTGTACCACAAAACTCGTTCTTCATCTTCAGTGAATCCAGGTACTTTCCTGTACCGATTCGACGTTGATTCTGTCAATACTAGCATTTCCTTTTTGCGCCTCCTTGATCTGACTAATCAAAGTGGGTTGAAGTTCTATGCTAGCCAAAAATCCTTCACTTACTAATTCCATTCTAAAATCTTCCAACTCCTTGTGCAAACTTGGTTGCTCCTTCAGAGTAATAGAGTTCAAGCGACACGGCAATCTGCTAAGGGCATCTGCTACCACATTGGCTTTGCTGGGGTGATAGTGGATGTCCAGATCATAGTCCTTGATTAACTCTATCCATATCCTTTTCCTCATATTCAGCTCCTTCTGAGTGAAAATATACTTCAGGCTCTTGTGATCCGAATAAATCTCACAAAGGTTACCCATAAGGTAATGCCGCCATGTCTTCAAGGCTCAAACTATGGCTGCTAGTTCAAGATCATGGGTAAGATAATTCTGCTCATGTTGCTTCAGTTGTCGGTATAGATACGATATTACTTTGCATTCTTGCAGAAGAACACATTCGAGACCGATCTTGGATGCGTCACAATACACATCAAAAGGCTTCGTAATATCCGGCATGATCAAGATTGGGGCTGAGATCAATATTTTCTTAAGCTCTTGAAAACTCGCTTCACATTTGTCCGTCCATTCAAACTTCCTATCTTTCTTCAACAATTGGGTCATGGGTCTTGCGATGCTCGAGAATCCTTCTATGAACTTGCGGTAATATCCCGCTAATCCGAGAAATGCACGAACTTGGGTTTGAGTGGTTGGGGCTTGCCATTCTTCAACATCCTTAACCTTTGCAGGGTCAATGGCAATTCCTCCAGCTGACACAATATGTCCGAGGAATCCTACTTCTTGTAACCAGAATTCACATTTGCTAAACTTGGCATACAACTGATGCTCCCTATGGGTTCCAAGGATGGTCCTTAGGTGTAGCTCGTGTTCTTTTTCTGATTTGGAATAGATCAGAATGTCATCGATGAAAACAACGACAAACTTATCCAGGAAGTCCATAAATTTTTTATTCATGAGGTTCATAAAATAAGCGGGGGCATTGGTTAATCCAAAAGACATGACACTGTACTCATACAGTCCATATCTAGTGGTAAAGGCAGTCTTTGGAATAACCTCTGCACGAATCATGAGTTGATGATAACCAGTTCTAAGATCAATCTTAGAAAACACTTTGGCATCAGTCAACTGATCAAACAGGTCTTCTATCTTCGGCAGTGGGTACTTGTTCTTGACGGTGACATCATTCAGCTTCCGATAATCTGTACACAAACGGTTACCTCCATCTTTCTTGTCCAAAAACAAGACAGGTGATCTCCATGGCGACGCACTTGGTTGGATCAATCCTATCTCCAGCATAGCATCCAGTTGCTTCTTCAGTTCCTCTAATTCAGACGGGTTCATACTATACGGTCTCTGGGCTATGGGTCCAGTTCCAGGGATTAGTTCAATGATAAACTCGGTATCCTGATCTAGGGGCATACTGGGCAAATCATCTGGAAATACATCGGGGTATTCATAGACTACTCTGACTTGGTCAATGGTTGGTTGGGCTAGACTCTTGTTGCACTTGAATTGACGGGGCAAAGTTTCAGATACATGCTCTACTGATATTCTGGCTGTACTGGTCATGGTTATGGCTTTCTTGGCATAGTCGATTAATCCTTTATGTTTCGACATCCAATCCATTCATAGTACTACTTCAAAACCTCTAATTCCAAGTACTATTAGATTAGCATAAAAATCTATGCCATGTATTTGGATAGGTACGGACTTGCAAATTTGTCTATCTTTGGTGGTTGAACCAGGTATTTGAACTATCATAACATGCTTCAATTTTGTTGGTTGAATCTTACTAGTGCATGAAAATTCTTCGGTAACAAACCAGTGCGATGCTCCAGAATCAAATAACACTCTTGCAAGTACTAAGTTAACAGAAAACATACCCAGCACGACATCTGGCGCTTCTTGGGCTTCTTCAACATTCATGAGAAACAGACAACCGTTGCGGTTGAGCGAATTCCCTAAGGAAAATCTTCTTCTAGGCTAAACACGACGCTGCTGCTGAGCTAGGGCATTCACATTGGGGGCTGCTGCCGTCTTCTTGGGGAAATCATTGGAGTAGTGACCCTTGGTTCCACATTCATAACAAGTCACCTGAGACTTGTCCTTTCCTGCAACAGGCACAGCATTGCTTCCAGTTCTCGGGGAAGTGTTGGTGTTTTTGGCGACATTGTTTTTGTTGAACTTGGGTGGTGCACGGTTGAAACTAGTGGGGTTGCCGGGGTTGTTGTGGTTTCCTCCAGGCCTTGGGTTTCCTCCTCCACGATTGGGATAGGTTGAACGGTTTATGGGGGGTCTATTGTTTCTTGGGGAAAATCCTGGAGACGGGTTGGGGCGATACTTTGGGGTATGGTGGGTTCCTGGTTGATGCATCATTCGACGCTTGCGGTTCTCATTGTCTTGGTTGATCTTGCCTTCCATCTGAATGGCTGAATCCACTAAGGCTTTAATGTCAGCAAACGGAAAGTTGACCAATATCGTTTGCATCTCATCATGCAGACCATTCAAGAATCTCTCCTTCTTCTTGGATTTAGTGTCAATCTCATCCGGTGCATACCTAGCCAATGACAAAAAATTGTCACGGTACTCAACTACTGTCATCCTCCCTTGCTTCAGTTCTATGAATTCATCTCTCATCCTCTTGATCAAACCCGGTGGCACACGGGTTCTGCTGAACTTAAGCTTGAATTCATCCCAAGTCATCATTTGACCTCCATTCATGGCTCGAACGCTGTTCCACCAAGCTCTTGCATCTCCTGCCAGATAGTGGGTGGCAAACAGGACTTTCTCGTTGGCCTCCACTCCTGCAACTTCTAAGTTATTCTCCATTGTTTGCAGCCAATCATCTGCATCTAGGGGCTCTTCATACTTAGTAAAGATGGGTGGGTTGGTGTTCTGAAAGTTCTTGAGCTTGGATCCATGTTTGTCCTGGTTTCCATGGCCTTGATTGTTGTTGGCCATTTGAGCTATGTGTTGAAGGGTGGCTAGGTTGGCTTGACGTTCGGCTCTTTCAGCTTCGCGGTCAGAAACCAAAATTTGCAAGATTTGCAGCATTGGGTTCGGGGATGAAGTGCTTCCTCCACGAGGCATCTGAAGATTGAGATAGATCATGAGATAACAGGGAAATTTCTAAGGTTCGGCGTTTTGTTTTTGAAAAGTTTTGAAAGTATGACTCAGATTTTTCTAGCAACTTTCTTTTCATTCATTCATAACACACCATACAAACACACACCACAACAAGGAAACATATGGTTTTAGGAACCATTCTATGAAACTACAATACAATGGGACCGGATACAGCTTCACTAATGCTAGTGCTCAAGTGCTACTACTCCTCTGAATCCGTGGCTCCATCATCCTCATCATCATCATTAATGAAGGCGAAGTCATCCTCATCGGTGAAGAAGTCCATGGCTTGATCCTCCAAAAAGTCATCATCGTGATTGAGATAGAGTAGGTGTAGAGGTCCCAACCTTTAATAAGGTAGAGATCCCTGTGTTTACAATGCTAGTCCCTGGATCAATAGCTAGCATCCACAGTTAACATGTAATATCAAGAAACAGAGCTCTTAGTACAACTTTTTAACCAGGAATAAAATAATTCATTACATCTTACATAGCTCATTTGGCTATCTCATTACAATGCAACAGAAATAACTATAGCATGGGGTCCTTCATCTTCAAAGTGCCACAGGCAATCATGTTGGTTGTAGACTTGTAATCCTAATCAACACACTTCACTAACATGAAACAAACCTGCAACATAATAAGTTACAGCCACAAGGGTCAATACATTTGAATTGTATTGGCAAGTGATATTATGGTAGAATAGTGGTATCTATCATCTATATGCATTTGGCTAAGTGGAGCTTAGGCTTGCTTTTCTCAAAATAGATTTTCCTTATCATTTGAAAACACTAAGTTTTTATTTGGCAAAAATCACCCAAGGCATCTACCAATCAAGGATTGAAGATCCTTTAACCCTTGTTCAACCACAAGTTTTTAACTTAGAAATTGGGATGAGGAGATTCTTGATAGCTTCCATGTCTTGATGCTCAAATTGTCCATTGCCGGGGACACGACTAAGTACTTAGATTTTACTCTCTCGAGAGGTGGTGCACTTTCCCCACAAGACTCGACATGCATCGAGACAAGATTTGTCAGAAGCCTTCCCTTAGACCAAAATGGATGTGCTCCAAACCTATCATCCCCTACCACCAACTGTCCATTTGGCTAAGTTATTGCAACCTATATGATCCAGGCAGAGCCCATAATGCCAAGTGGCTGCACTTGAAGCTTCTCAACATTTGACATCTCAAATCTCTTTGTTCCTGGGTGGCATTCCACAAGTGAGATACACAAGGTTCACCAGTCCCCTGGCCTTGTGTAACCACTCAACAAAAATCCATCCAAGCAATACCATTCCACCCAGGTGATTCATTCACTTAGTTGTTTTATTAAACAAAACACAAGTCCTTGATTTAGAAATATTCCATAGCATGAATATAATCCACCCTTGTTTTATACTAGCTAGGCTAAGCATGATAATAGTAGGAATCTTAACTTAGGAAAATTCTACTAAGGTTTCATCTACTAGGATTTCCCATGGTATAGTTTATACTTAGAAAATTCCATGCAAGTCCTACATAGAAATATCACTAATGCATATTGAAAATAATGGGACAAAAGTATGAAGCACCACTTGCCTTTTTGGTAGAGAATATAAGTTCACCTTTATCTTGCAATAGTCACACTCTTAAAATTTCACTACAATTCAATCAAGGTATAAATTCAATCTACCATTCAAGCAATTCATCACATAGAATGATAAAAACAAAGCAATGCATGCAAGCATGCCAAAGATTGTTTTATTTGGAAAAGTCGTTTATAATAGGTTATAAACATTCTAAAAACATCTATTGGTCATTTGTAAAAGTGGCAAAACCATTTTAAGTCAAGTTAGTGAAAATGGCCACTTTAAGTCATTTTTGTTTTGCTAGAAATGATTTAAATCAAAGTGATAATCTATAGTGTTTGTAAATATTTCTAAACACAACATGTTAGTGTTTTAAGGTCAAGTGTTTAATATTAAAACCATTTGAAAAATGTTTCATCTAAAAACCATTTTTAAATCAAGGCATTATTTTATTTTGTTGGAAATGCATTTAAACAAAAATAATAATAATTTTATAGGGTTCACCAAATATATTTTTAAATCCTAAAACTTGGTGTTTAGGGTCAGAGAGTTTAAATCAAATCATTTTCGAAAGGGTTTACTCAAAAAGCATTTTAAAACATATTCAACAATTTTATTTAGTTAGAAATGCTTTAATTCAAAGATTTATTCTTTAGCTTCACAAAGTACTCTTTTAAATCCATAAGTTGGTTTTTATGGTCAGTAGGTTCAAACCAATCCATTTACAAAATATTTTATCTTAAAAACATTTTTAGAATGAATTTTATACACAAAATATGCCTACACAAGTTTCTGCAAAAACAACTAATTTTCCAGAAGCAAACCATTCAACAAAGTGCATGGTTGGAAAGTACTACTTTTTCTGATTCCATTGATATAAAATTTGGACGTGTGGATCAAAAGTTATGAATTTTATAAATTCTAACATCTAATAGTTTCAATTCTGTTTTATTAAAACAAATCCTGAGCCACATGTCTTAACCTAACTGGCCGATACCGTTTCACATGGATTGAGCTTTGTGGAGCATTGGATCTAATTAGATCTGAGCGGCTCAGATTATTCGTACCCCTTTGGGTTATTTCTAATCTCACGCGTCTGATCAAGATCTAACGGCCCAAGTCAAATAACCAGAAACGAGCGGCGCTGGCGGCGGTGGCTAGAGGCGGCGCGGTCAGACGAGGACGGTGCTGGCGATACAGGAAGCGCGGGAGAGGGAGGGATAGCTCACCGAGTTCACCTCGTCGTGCTGAAGCTCAAGGTTGTCGTCGCGGGGACAGGGGTGCATGGACGGGTCAGCAATCTCTCGCCGGAGTTGCTCCTGGCGACGGGTGCGCTCGGCCGTTGTCGGGGACAACGCTACGGGCCATGAGAAGACATGCAGAATGTGTCATTAGACGTGCAAGAGAGAGGTGAGTGCGAGAGCATCAACGAGAGGGAGAGGCGCGGTCAGAACGTACCCAAGGAGCTCGTTGGAGAGGAGACTGTCAACACCCGGATTTTTAATCCTAGATGCCTGTTATGCCATACATCGCAATCCCAGGATTAACATTTTTGAGAGACATAATAGAATTGGATACCACAGTACATCATCCTTTACAAACCATACATAAGGTCTTACACAAATAAGGATCTCATGATCCAGTTCTTAATACAACTCAAGCAGCGGAAATACGTAATAATAACGGTAGCGTAGGCGAAGCTCCATCTTCGGGGTCACAGGCAATGCTGACGATGGTAGATGATCCTAGTTGTCGTAACCTTCCTGGGGTCCATCTTCCAGGTACTCCTCTTCATAGTCTGGCCATGGGAATAGCCAGGGACAAAGCCATGAGTACTCTTTAAGTACTCGCAAACTAATACTAACAGGTAAAAGGGGTTTTTGTAGTAGGACACTAAGCTCTAGGGTTGTTTTGCAAAAAGCCAGATTTACCTCTACTAAGTTTGCAAAACAACGAATGCTAGTTAAGGTTTTAAAACACCTAAGTGGGAACTTGTATCTCATGCCACAACTCTGTTGTGGTCAAGTCAAAGTCTCAAGTCATTTCACAAGTCATTTTGAAAACATCTGACGGGGAAACAGTATGGCCACTCCAACTGTCCATAAGCGCGGAAGCGGCTATTCGAATAGTTTGACACTCTGCAGAGATTGTACACTTTCACCACAACATTCGATACATCCGTCAGGAACAAATCCTGAATTCACCATACTCAGTATGCGGATAATCAATCCTAACCTTTCAATTACATGCCCTAGTATAAGCACCTCTCCTGTGAGTTTGGCCTCCCAACCATGACCAACTGTCATCTTGGGTACTACATTGGTGGACAATCTTCACAAGGTAGCCTCAGCTCAGACCTTGGCCGTGAGCGAACTAATACTAAGGTATATAAGTTTCCAGTCAAGCCCTACCCAATTCTCGGGTATTGTGGTTGTACGGTAAAATTGGAATGGTATCGCATCCAGACAACCATCAGTTTTATAAAGGGCTAAGGATCATGCCTCAACATTTTCATCACCATAAATCATCTGGTGTTCGGAAACACCCGTCCAAAACATTTCAATAGAATGATCCATCATTCTAAGGTTTTCATAACCATTTTTCCACCAAGTATTCCCATCTAAATTTGATCAAGTTTTATGCTTAGCACTAGCATCTACAAGTGGGGGTAAGTACTAATGAGGGGTGGTAAACAAGTGGAGTTTAACTAAGTTCAATCTCGTGCCTTAGGATGACATCAAGATTATCTAGCTTAGGCCAAATTTTATGCTCTTTATGCAACCTTCAAATATCGTTATAGTGTCTACAATTTACTTGAGTACATTCTAAGGAAGTATCTTTGATAAAGAAATAAAGTAGAAACTTGCAAGTAAAACTAGGAATGGGGTTATCAAATGGGTAGGATCACATATTCTTAAGGCATATAGTCGGCATGGTAACAAGCAAGTATTTGCTTCCACATTCAACTAGTAGTATTTGGCTTGCATAGGTAAAGTATCTTGCAAGTGTTAGCTTGCATCAATATCAGTATAAGCTTGCTAAATTGCAAGTGTTAGCTTGCAAGTATTGTCTTGCATCAGTATTAGTATAAGCATGCCTTGTGCAGAGCAGTGGTTGAAGTTCTCCTCGGCTTCTTCTTCGTAGTATCCTCCTTCCTCCTCGTATCCTTGGTCGGTACTAGCGTCTATGAATAAATACGAGGTACACAATCACCAAACAATACTTAACTACTTGCATTCATCACACACAAGGGTCCTATAGATGATCTAGCATCATCACTAACATTACAAGATTAAAGCTTGGTTTAATTCCTTTTATTTTTTGAAAAGTAATTTCTACTCATTGAAAAACTACTTAAGATTTAATATTCTCCAAACCAAACATGGGATCATGTTGACACATGTCATCACCACATATTTTAGTGCATGGGAATGTGATTTAAAGTGGTGTCACAATTTAATAAGGTTTAACCTTTTATTTTTAATTAAATAAAGTGACTAGAAATGCTTATGTGGCATTCTTTTATTACTTGGTCATTATTTATTTAAGTAAACCTATATATGTTTATATATTCTGAAAGGTATGGTTAAATGTGATTTTTGAGAGTTGGAATCAACTCAAAAGCTATTATGGTTTAAATTTGAAAAATGTTTGAATGCAAAAAAGATTCTGCCTTGTTATTTTTACCAAGAGTGATCTACAGATCCAAATGATTTAAATCCAACGGGCTTGGATTCAGCACTTCCAGACCTTTCTAACAAAATTGGTTTCATTCAATTTGGTTCACTGAATCGAGCTGGGTTGATTTTTGAAACTAGGTGCAGAAGTGTGTTTGAATGAAAATGGAAAAATCCAAATTCAAACAACTGGGCTGCGCGGGAAACGATACTGGGCCAGGCTTACGCGGGCTGGTTAAGTTGTTGTCCCCACGCGTCAGTGAGACGAGGGGGTGCGAAGCGGTATGGGGCAATATGGTGCGTTCGATCTAGTTCTAATCCAACGGCTGAGGGTCGTCGTCCACGTCGGGCAATGTCGGCGAGACTGAACCCTAACGCAGCAGGTGGGGGTCGTCGGGGGCTCACCGAGGCTCAAGCGAGGGTCGGAAAGGCGGGCGAACGACGAAGTCGACAACGGCGAACCTCCTGGTACCGGCAGCTTCTCCTGGGGTGGCTCCAATCGCTGGCTCCCTTCTTGTCCAGCAGCGGCGCGCTCCGGTGGAATTCCGGCGAAGCGCTTCCCGCCTTGCTTCGGGAACGGGGTGGAAAGATCAGTGAGGAGAGGGGAGTGAGATGGTGTGCTCAATTTGGCTGGGAGTGGCATCTATTTATAGTCGCAACGACGAGACCGAACGGGATGGGCAGGCGATGGTGGCGACATGGCTACGGGCTGCTAGAGGCATGGCCGGCGGTGGCGATCGCTTGGTGGTCTCCTGGCGATGCTCTACGGCTTTAATGCGCATGCAGGGGCGGTGCCAAATGGTCTGGAACATGCGATGCTCTGCGCGGCCGAGGCGGCGTCTTCGACGGCGAGCGGTGGCTACGGGGCATGGGGCGGCGAACGGAGATGTCTAGCGGTCTCCTGGGTCGATGGTGATCGTGTATGCACGCGGCGAGGGCGGCGCAGTCTGTGGGCGTGTGTCAAGGGCGGCGCTCTGGCGCATGCTCGGCATGGTTGCTGGCGAGCTGGGTATGGTCTGTGTGTGTGGTCCAGGGGTTGGCAACGCTCGAGCGCTGGATAGGGAGTGGCGGTGGGGTGTTGGCTTGCTCCCAGACATGTTTGCTAGGCTTGTTTCTTCTCCTAGCTTGTTGTCCACACTGGGGTGACATGGTGAGCTTCGGCTGTTCACCATTGATGGCATTGCCAAGCTTACAGTGGGGCTAGTGCTTGGTTTAGTTTGCTAGATGATCTACTGAGGTTGCTGTGAGCTAGAGAGGGAACAAGTTAGGCTCCAATCTCTGCTCACAATAGTGTTTAGATTTTATTTGATTTGAATCAACAAGGTGTTAGATGAAATGGCCACAAGAATTCAAGTTTTAAATTTTGAAAAGATTTTTGGTGGGTGTGCTAGGTTGGTGCTGGTGAGTCTGCAGATGCTTGGGTTTTGAAAGTTGAGCTTGTTTGAGTGGTTTTTGAAAAAGTGGGATCTTCCCATATGATAAAGATTCAATTTTGAATTGTCATTTAAACTATGCATTTCAAAGTTTCTGGATGATCACAAGGTGGGCCTTGATACTTTGTTAAGAGTACTATCAAGGGGTGTAAAGATCCAAACAAGTTTCTGTTAAGTTCTGAAAGTTTGAGACAGCCAAAGCAGGCATGGGAGTTAAATTGGTCAAAATGACCATTCACTCATTTTGTTTGTTTTGATTTATTTGTCTTTGGGAAAAGTTTGGGAATTGTTGGGATGATGTTTATTTCACCTAAGAATCCTTATACAAGCAAAGAAACACATAAACAAGGCAATTCAAAAGAATTCAAAATGGGATCCATACACACATGCATGCTTTCATATTTTTAATTTGAAAAGTTTTTGTTAACCCTAATTTTGATGATTAGAGTTTGATGATTCTAGTTTAATATTTTTGGGATGTTACAAACCTTCCCCCCTTAAACAAAATCTCGTCCCGAGATTTGAAGAAGGACGAAAAGATTACCTAGGATTTGAAGAGATCGGGAAATTCCGTCCTGATGTGATCTTCGCGCTCCCAGGTAGCTTCCTCTTATGTGTGGTTGCTCCACTAAATCTTGAGAAACTTGATGCTTCGGGTTCTGGTGGTTCCGAAAGCTTCTTCGAAAATACGGATGGGTACTTCAGGATAGGTCAGGTCATCGTTGATGTCTATGGTCCGGTGATCGATATTCTTGAACACTTCAGTCTTCTCTGGAACTTTGAGGCACTTGCGAAGTAATGAGATATGGAACACATTGTGCATGGCTGACATCTCTTCAGGTAGTTCCAATTGATACGACACTTCTCCTCGACGGTTCAGAATCTGGAAGGGTCTGATATATCTGGGGGCTAACTTTCCTTTGAGTTGGAAACGCTGCATTCCCTTCAATGGCGACACTTTCAGATACACAAAATCTCCTATGTTGAAGGCGAGGTCTTGACGTCTCTTGTCGGCGTAACTCTTCTGTCTGGACTGGGCTGTCTTGAGGTCCTCCTTAATCTTGTGAACCTTCTCTTCTGCTTCTCGTAGGATGTCGGGTCCGAAGATCTGACTCTCTCCTACTTCCGACCAGTTCAAAGGGGTGCGACACTTCCTTCCATACATGAATTCAAATGGGGCCATTTGCAAACTAGCTTGATAACTGTTGTTGTATGAAAATTCTGCAAACGGCAGACAGTCTTCCCACTTGGATCCATATTCTAACACACAGGCTCTCAGCATATCTTCGAGTATTTGATTTACTCGCTCCGTTTGTCCATCGGTCTGAGGGTGATATGTGGTGCTGAAATCGAGGCGGGTTCCTAAACCTTCTTGGACTTTCTTCCAGAATCTCGAGGTAAATTGAGTTCCTCGATCAGATACGATGTTCTTGGGGACTCCATGCAAAATAACGATTCTAGTGATGTATAACTCCGCTAGCTTCGAACTCTGATATGTGGTTTTGACAGGTAAGAAATGGGCGACTTTGGACAATCTGTCCACTATGACCCAGATAGAGTCATTTCCCCTACTAGAAGTAGGCAATCCAGTGATAAAGTTCATTCCAACAGAATCCCATTTCCATTCTGGAATCTGCAATGGTTGCAACAGTCGAGCGGGTCTTTGATGTCCTGCATTGAGTCGCTGACATATATCACACTTGGCGATATAGCTTCCTATTTCTCTCTTCATCTTATGCCACCAAAATTGCTCTTTCAAATCTTGATACATCTTAGTTCCTCCGGGGTGGATAGAATAAAGAGTATCATGAGCTTCCTTCAGAATAACTTCTTTCAACTCAGAATCTGCTGGTACACAAAGGCGTCCTTTGTACCACAGAACTCCTTCTTCGTCTTTGGTGAATCCGGGTACTTTGCCTGTACCAATACGACGCTTGATTCCGTCGATACTAGCATTTCCTTTCTGTGCCTCTTTGATCTGGCTGATCAAAGTGGGTTGAAGTCCGATGCTAGCCAAAAATCCTTCACTCAATAATTCTATGCGGAAATCTTCCATCTCCTTGTGCAAACTTGGTTGCTCCTTCAAAATCATGGAGTTCAAGTGGCACGGCAATCTGCTAAGGGCATCTGCTACCACGTTGGATTTACCAGGGTGATAGTGAATATCCAGATCATAATCCTTGATTAGCTCAATCCATCTTCTCTGCCTCATATTCAGCTCCTTCTGAGTGAATATATACTTCAGGCTCTTGTGATCCAAATAAATCTCACAACGGTTTCCCATCAGGTAGTGTCTCCATGTCTTCAGGGCTAGAACTACGGCTGCGAGTTCGAGGTCATGGGTTGGGTAATTTTGCTCGTGTTGCTTCAGTTGTTGAGATAGATAAGATATAACTTTGCCTTCTTACATTAGCACACATCCGAGACCTATCTTGGATGCATCACAATACACATCGAAGGGCTTCGTGATATCCGACATGATTAAGATTGGGGCTGAAATCAATCTTCTCTTGAGTTCTTGAAAACTCGCTTCACATTTGTCGGTCCATTCAAACTTCTTGTCCTTCTTCAGCAATTGGGTCATGGGTCTGGCGATACTCGAGAATCCTTCTATGAACTTGCGGTAATATCCCGCCAATCCGAGAAATGCACGAACTTGGGTTTGAGTGGTTGGGGCTTTCCAATCTTCGACATCCTTCACCTTTGCAGGGTCAACGGTAATTCCTCCGGCTGATACAATGTGACCGAGGAATCCTACTTCTTGTAACCAGAAGTCACATTTGCTAAACTTGGCATACAACTGATGCTCTCTAAGGGTTCCAAGAATGGTCCTTAGGTGTAGTTCATGTTCTTCTTCCGATTTGGAATAAATCAGAATGTCATCGATGAAAACAACGACAAACTTATCCAGGAAGTCCATAAAAATCTTATTCATGAGATTCATGAAATAAGCGGGGGCATTGGTTAATCCAAAGGACATAATGGTATACTCGTATAATCCATATCGGGTGGTAAAGGCAGTCTTGGGAATATCCTCTGCGCGAATCTTGAGTTGATGATAGCCAGTTCTAAGATCAATCTTAGAAAACACTTTGGCACCGGTCAACTGATCAAACAAATCTTCTATCTTGGGCAAGGGGTACTTGTTCTTGATGGTGACATCATTCAACTTCCAGTAATCCGTACACAAACGGTTACCTCCATCCTTCTTATCCACGAACAAAACAGGTGATCTCCAAGGTGATGCACTTGGTTGAATCAATCCAATTTCCAACATGGAATCCAATTGCTTCTTCAGTTCTGCCAGTTCTGATGGGTTCATACTATAGGGTCTCTAGGCTATGGGTCCTGTTCCGGGGATTAGTTCAATGATAAACTCGATATCCCGATCTGGGGGCATACCGGGCAAAATATCTAGAAATACATCAGGGTATTCACAGACTATCCGGACTTGGTCAATGGTAGGTTGGGCTATACTCTTGTTGCACTTGAATTGGCGAGGTAAGGTTTCAGATATATGCTCGACTGATATTCCGGCTGTACTGGTCATGGTGATGGATTTCTTGGCACAGTCAATCAATACTTTATGTTTGGACATCCAATCCATTCCTAGTACTACTTCCAAACCTTTAGTTCTGAGTACTATTAGATTAGCATAAAAATCTATGCCATGGATTTAGATAGGGATGGCTTTGAAAATTTGCATAGCTTTGGTGGTTGAACCGGGAATTTGAACGATCATAACATGCTTCAGTTTTGTTGGTTGAATTTTACTAGTGCATGCAAATTCTTCGGTGACAAATGAATGCAATGCACCAGAATCAAACAACACTCTTGCAAGTATTGCATTAACAGAAAACATACCCAGCACGACGTCTGGCGCTTCCTGAGCTTCTTCAGCATGCATGAGGAAAAGACGGCCGTTGCGGTTGAGTGAATTCCCTAGGGCAAACCTCCTTCCTGGCTGAACACGACGCTGCTGCTGAGCTGTGGCATTGGTATTGGGGGCTGCGGCATTCTTCTTGTTGGGGCACTCGTTGGAATAGTGGCCCTTATTTCCACAGTCATAACAAGTCACTTGCGACTTGTCCTTTGCTGCAACAGGCACAACATTGCTTCCAGTCCTCGGGGTAGTGTTGGTGTTGGTGGCAGCATTGTTGATGTTGAACTTGGGTGGTGCACGGTTGAAATTGCTAGAGTTGCCAGGGTTGTTGTGATTTCCTCCGAGCCTAGGGTTTCCACGGTTGGGATAGGTAGGACGGTTCATTGCGGGTCTGTTGGTTCTTGGGGCAAAACCTGGAGATGGGTTAGGGCGATACTTTGGGGTCTGATGGGTTCCTGGTTGATGCATCATGCAACGCTTGCGGTTCTCATTGGCTTGGTTGATCTTTCCTTCCATCTGGATGGCAGAGTCGACAAGGGCTTCAATATCCATAAAGGGAATATTGACCAACACAGTCTGCATCTCATCGTGTAGACCATTCAGGAATATTTCTTTCTTCTTGGCTTCAGTGTCGATCTCATCCGGGGCATACCTAGCTAATGACAAAAATTTGTCACGGTATTCCACTACGGTCATCCTTCCTTGCTTCAGTTCTCTGAATTCGTCTCTCATTCTCTTGATCAAACCCGGTGGCACATGGGTTCTACTGAACTTGACCTTGAATTCCTCCCAGGTCACCATTTGGCCTTCGGTCATTGCGCAAACACTGTTCCACCATGCCCTGGCATATCCAGCTAGATAGTGGGTGGCGAACAGGACTTTCTTGTTAGCTTCCACTCTGGCGACTTCTAGGTTATTTTCCATGGTCTGCAGCCAATCGTCGGCATCTAGGGGCTCTTCAGACTTAGTGAAAATAGGTGGGTTGGTGTTCTGGAAATTCTTGATCTTAGATCCATGGTTGTCCTGATTTCCGTGGCCTTGGTTGTTATGGGCAAGCTGAGCTATCTGTTGCAGGGTGGCTAGGTTGGCTTGACGTTCCGTTCTTTCAGCTTCGCGGTCAGAAACCAACATTTGCTAGATCTGCAACATCGGGACCGGGGATGAACCACTTCCTCCACGTGGCATCTGAAGATTGAGATAGATCATGAGAAAAGAGGGAAATTTCTAAGGTTCTAGGACTTTGAAAAGTTTTTAAAGTTTGACTCAGATTTTCTAGCAACTTGCTTTTCATTCATTCACTCATAGCACATGATACAAACACACACCACAACAAAGGAAAACAGATGGTTTTAAGAACCATTCTGGAAACTACGATACAGTGGGACCGAATACTACTCACTACGCTAGTGCTCAAGTGATACTACTCCTCGGAGTCGGTGTAGTCGTCATCCTCATCATCCTCATCGTCATTGATGAAGGCAAAGTCCTCCTCATCGGTGAAGAATTCCATAGCCTGATCTTCCAGGAAATCATCATCATCACTGAGATAGGAGTAGGGGTCTCCACGAAGGTCCTCTCCGGCATTCTCCCTTTCCTCCAACTGCATGTCTGTCTCGTGGATGGTCTCCTCCAAAGACGAGATACGGTGGCGAAGACGGGCAATGATGCGCTCCTTCTTGTCGAGCTGACGACGGTGAGACTTGCGATCCTTCGCTAGCATGGCGATAGTCTGATCCTTCGTCTTGATGATGGAGGACTTGTGGTTGGAGTAGTCACGTCAGTTATCCAATTCCTGCTGACGATCGTACATCATGAAGCTGAGGTGGTCCAACTGAGTCTTCAGCTTGTGGTGGTATGGGACTTCCAGGGGTTGTCCATTAGCATCACGCCTTGGGAAAAACTCAAAGCGGGTACCCTTGATCTGGTTGATACTATGCCCACACAGACGGGCAAGAGCTTCCTGCAAGGCCCTGGCAAGTCCATCGAGCTAGTTGTTCTCTCTTAAGGTAAACTGAATTCCCTCAGCAGTGGGAGGTTCAATCTTTCCTCGGATACTTGCAACAATTAGCCATTGCAGATCTTCTCCTCCTTGATCATTGAGCTGGGCTCCGAAGAACTCGGGGTGTGGACACTCCAGAAGTTCCGAAAGATGGTCCAAATCCCTCTCAAAGATAAGGTCTCCTCCATTTCCCAACTGGTAAAACTTGCTGTACTTCACGTCCATCTAAAAGAATATAAGATGGGTAAGTTAGTAGAGTGATCAAGTGTGTCAAATTTTAGGTATTTTGCAAGAGTTTTTGAGGAACATGAATTTTTTTATGAAAGAATCAAGGTGATAAGAATGGGAATAAGTTTTTGTAAATATTCGCTTCCTTTGGTTTTGAAACTAAGTTTTTGATTCAAACGTCCAGTCTAACTAGGGTCTCCTATGGTCAGGATGGCTCTGATACCAACTTGTCAACACCCGGATTTTTAATCCCAGATGCCTGTTATGCCATACATCGCAATCCCAGGATTACCATTTTTGTGAGACATAATAGAATTGGATACCACAGTACATCATCCTTTACAAACCATACATAAGGTCTTACACAAATAAGGATCTCATGATCCAGTTCTTAATACAACTCAAGCAGCGGAAATACGTAATAATAACGGTAGCGTAGGCGAAGCTCCATCTTCGGGGTCACATGAAATGCTGACGATGGGAGATGATCCTAGTTGTCGTAACCTTCCTGGGGTCCATGTTCCAGGTACTCCTCTTCATAGTCTAGCCATGGGAATATCCAGGGACAAAGCCATGAGTACTCTTTAAGTACTCGCAAACTAATACTAACAGGTAAAAGGGGCTTTTGTAGTAGGACACTAAGCTCTAGGGTTGTTTTGCAAAAATCCAGATTTACCTCTACTAAGTTTGGAAACAATGAATGCTAGTTAAGGTTTTATAACACCTAAGTGGGAACTTGTATCTCATGCCATAACTCTGTTGTGGTCAAGTCAAAGTCTCAAGTCATTTCACAAGTCATTTTGAAAACATCTGACGGGAAAAGGTATGGCCACTCCAACTATCCATAACCGTGGACGTGGCTATTCAAATAGTTTGATACTCTGCAGAGATTGTACACTTTCACCACTACATTCGATACATCCGTCAGGAACAAATCCTGAATTCACCATACTCAGTATGCGGATAATCAATCCTAACCTTTCAATTACACGCCCTAGTATAAGCACCTCTCCTGTGAGTTTGGCCTCCCAACCATGACCAACTGTCATCTTGGGTACTGCATAGGTGGACAATCTTCACAAGGTAGCCTCAGATCAGACCTTGGCCGTGAGGGAACTAATACTAAGGTATATAAGTTTCCAGTGAAGCCCTACCCAATTATCGGGTATTGTGGTTGTACGGTAAAATTGGAATGGTATCGCATCCAGACAACCATCAGTTTTATAAGGGGCTAAGGCTCATGCCTCAACATATTCATCACCATAAATCATCTGGTGTTCGGAAACACCTGTCCAAAACATTTCAATAGAATGATCCATCATTACAAGGTTTTCATAACCATTTTTCCACCAAGTATTCCCATCTAAATTTGATCAAGTTTTATGCTTAGCACTAGCATCTACAAGTGGGGGTAAGTACCAATGATGGGTGGTAAACAAGTGGAGTTTAACTAAGTTCAATCTCATGCCTTAGGATGATATCAAGATTATCTAGCTTAGGCCAAATTTTATGCTCTTTATGCAACCTTCAAATATCGTTCTAGTATCTACAATTTACTTGAGTACATACTAAGGAAGTAGCTTTGATAAAGAAATAAAGTAGAAGCTTGCAAGTAAAACTAGGATTGGGGTTATCAAATGGGTAGGATCACATATGCTTAAGGCATATAGTTGGCATGGTAACAAGCAAGTATTTGCTTGCACATTCAACTAGTAGTATTTGGCTTGCATAGGTAAAGTATCTTGCAAGTGTTAGCTTTCATCAATATCAGTATAAGCTTGCTAAATTGCAAGTGTTAGCTTGCAAGTATTATCTTGCATCAGTATCAGTATAAGATTGCCTTGTGCAGAGCAGTGCTTGAAGTTCTCCTTGGCTTCTTCTTCGTAGTATCCTCCTTCCTCCTCGTATCCTTGGTCGGTACTAGCGTCTATGAATAAATACGAGGTACACAATCACCAAACAATACTTAACTACTTGCATTCATCACACACAAGGGTCATATATATGATCTAGCATCATCACTAACATTACAAGATTAAAGCTTGGTTTAATTCCTTTTATTTTTAGAAAAGTAATTTCTACTCATTGAAAAACTACTTAAGATTTAATATTCTCCAAACCAAACATGGGATCATGTTGACACATGTCATAACCACATATTTTAGTCCATGGGAATGTGATTTAAAGTCGTGTCACAATTTAATAAGGTTTAACCTTTTACTTTTAATTAAATAAAGTGACTAGAAATGCTTATGTGGCATTCTTTTATTACTTGGTCATTATTTCTGTAAGTAAACCTATATATGTTTATATATTCTTAGAGGTATGGTTAAATGTGATTTTTGAGAGTTGGAATAAACTCAAAAGCTATTATGGTTTAAATTTGAAAAATGTTTGAATGCAGAAAAGCTTCTGCCTTGTTATTTTTACCAAGAGTGATCTACAGATCCAAATGATTTAAATCTAATGGGCTTGGATCCAGAACTTCCAGACCTTTCTAACAAAATTAGTTTCATTCAATTTGGTTCACTGAATCGAGCTGGGTTGATTTTTGAAACTAGGTGCAGAAGTGTGTTTGAATGAAAATGGAAAACTCCAAATTCAAACAATTGGGCTGCGCGGGAAACGATACTTGGCCGACCTGCTAAGCATAGCGCTTACGCGGGCTGGTTAAGTTGTTGTCCCCACGCGTCAGTGCGACGAGGTGGTGCGAAGTGGTATGGGGCAATATGGTGCGTTCGATCTAGTTCTAATCCAACGACTGAGGGTCGTCGTCCACGTCGGGCAACACCGGCGAGACTGAACCCTAACGCGGCAAGTGGGGGTCGTTGGGTGCTCATCGGGGCTCAGGCGAGGGTCGGTGAGGCGGGAGAACGACGAAGTCGACGACGGCGAACCTCCTGGTACCGGTAGCTTCTCCTGGGGCGGCTCTAATCGCTGGCTCCCTTCTTCTCCAGCATCGGCGGGCTCCGATGGAATTCCGGCGAAGCGCTGCTCTCCTTGCTTCGAGAACAGGGTGGAACGATCAGTGAGGAGAGGGGAGTGAGATGGTGTGCTCAATTCGGCTGGGGGTGGCCTCTATTTATATTCGCGACGACGAGACCGAACGGGATGGGCAGGCGACGGTGGCGACATGGCTACGGGCTGCTAGAGGCATGGACGGCGGTGGCGATCGCTTGGTGGTCTCCTAGCGATGCTGTACGGCTTTAATGCGCATGTAGGGGTGGTGGCAAATGGTCTGGAACGTGCGATGCTCTACCGGCTGAGGCGGCGTCTTCGACGGCGAGCGGTGGCTACGGGGCATGAGGCGGCAAACGGGGATGTCTGGCAGTCTCCTGGGTCGGTGGTGATCGTGTATGCACGCGGCGAGGGCGACACGCGGTCTATGGGCGTGTGTCGATGGCGGCGCTTTGGCGCATGCTCGGAATGGTTGCTGGCGAGCTGGGCACGGTCTGTGCGTGTGGTCCAGGGGTTGGAAACGCTCGAGCGCTGGACAGGGAGTGGCGGTGGGGTGTTGTCTTGCTCCCAGACATGTTGGCTAGGCTTGTTTCTTCTCCTAGCTTGCTGTCCACACTGGGGTGACATGGTGAGCTTCGGCTATTCACCATTGATGGCATTGCCAAGCTTATAGTGGGGCTAGTGCTTGGTTTAGTTTGATAGATGATCTACTGAGGTTGCTGTGAGCTAGAGAGGGAACAAGTTAGGCTCCAATCACTGCTCACAATAGTGTGTAGATTTTATTTGATTTGAATCAGCAAGGTGTTTGATGAAACGGCCGCAAGAATTCAAGTTTTAAATTTTGAAAAGATTTTTGGTGGGTGTGCTAGGTTGGTGCTGGTGAGTCTGCAGATGCTTGGGTTTTGAAAGTTGAGCTTGTTTGAGTGGTTTTTGAAAAAGTCGGATCTTCCCATATGATAAAGATTCAATTTTGAATTGTCATTTAAACTATGCATTTGAAAGTTTCTGGATGATCACAAGGTGGGCCTTGATACTTTGTTAAGAGTACTATCAAGGGGTGTAAAGATCCAAACAAGTTTCTGTTAAGTTATGAAAGTTTGAGATAGCCAAAGTAGGCATGGGAGTTAAATTGGTCAAAATGACCATTCACTCATTTTGTTTGTTTTGATTTATTTGTCTTTGGGAGAAGTTTAGGAATTGTTTGGATGATGTTTATTTCACCTAAGAATCCTTTTACAAGCAAAGAAACACATAGACAAGGCAATTCAAAAGAATTCAAAATGGGATGCATACACACATGCATGCTTTCATATTTTTAATTTGAAAAGTTTTTGTTAACCCTAATTTTGATGATTAGAGTTTGATGATTCTAGTTTAATATTTTTGGGATGTTACAGAGACAGATGGCGGTGCTTCTCGGTTGAAGACGGAGTTGAGGTTTCAGAGCGTGCACGAGTGAGCTGGTGGTACTGGAGTGTGCGCCTGGCAATGGGGAATCGTCTCGTGGAGGCTAGGGAGCAAGGGGCTGCGGGGAGCGGCTGGAATCGTCGCCGGAGTGCGTCGGAGGCCGCGGTGGTGCAAGGTTAATTCGAGGCAGCCTGGTGGCTCTCTGGCATCAGGGTTTGAGGGGAAAGAGAAAGAAGAGGGAGGGGATTTAACGAGCATGGTCGCGAGGAGAGATTACTGCGCCATCAACGCGAATTGACGCTGAGAAAATGTCGCTGGAAACGGTCGGGGAGGAGGCGCGGTCACCGCGGGTGAGGAAGACGGTGATGTGGCCGTGGGTCCTGGTGGTCAGTGAGAGAGAGAGGGGAGTGGTGGGGTCATAGAGTCAGCGACTGAGCGGGTTGAGTTTGCGGTGTGAACCATTTTTTGCGGGAGAGGGAAAATGGGCTTGCTGGGCCAAATGGGCTGGTTGGGCTGGGTTGATTTCTTTCCCTTTTTTTTGTTCTGTTTCATTTTTCTTTTTCAGTTTTCTTTTTCAGTTTTGAATTTGTTCAAACCATTTAATCAACCATTTGAATTCAAATCTTTGCCAAACTTTTAGTAAGTTTTAATGCTGTTTAAACATGTATTTTAAATACCATTTTAGGAATAATTCTATTATTCAATTATGGTTTATTCTTTATTTAAATTAGGCATTTGATTTTATTCAAATAAGATTTAATCATATTTTCAATCTCTATTTGAATTCTAATTTACCACCAAAACTTATTCAATAGGTTTTACTTATTTAATAGGGTGTTAAATAATTCATTTTGAATTATTTGAAATATCTTTATTATGATTTATTAATCATTTAAATTGAGCATTTGTCTTCATTCAAATAAAATAACATATGGTTTTAATCCTTTATAAATTTTATTTCAAATAATTCTTTGATTCCATTTAAGTTAATTAAATAATTTTTATTCCACTTGGGCAAATTCCATTTATTATTTTCTCATGATTTAATTAATCATTTATATTAGGGTTTTTGTCTTTATTCAAATAGAATAGAATTTGGTTAATGTCATATTATTTTATTTTGAATATTATTTATCCCTTTATTTTATTTGGATTATCTTTATTTCATTTGCTTATGGATTTGGACAAGATTTTATTTAGATTTTAGATATTCCTTTCCTTATCTTATAAAATCCATATCTTTTTATTTAAAGATCCAATATTGGTGATTCCAATTTGTATAATTTTATTTAATATTTTTTATCCTTTTAAATCTCTTTAGGATTATTTGCTAAACATTTTGTATGGATTTTAGATGGAAGCTTTATTAGATTTAGAAATTTATTTCCTTTCATCTTATTAAATTCATAAGTTTTTATCCATGGCTCCAAATTAAGTGAAACCAATTTCTATGGTTTTATAATACTTTTATTTATCAATCTTGATCATTTATAAATGTTTGTTGATAAATTTTTACATGGATCAAATCCATAGTCTTAGAGAGATCTTGGAATGATTTATTCCATGAGGGTTTATGGTTTTGGTTTAACTTTTCCAAGTGTTTAAATTTCAAGATTCATTCTTTGATGAATGCATTTCACTTGATTTGAATTTTGTTGGATTCACTTTTCATTCAAAGTTTGTTCAAGTTGGGTTTTGATGTTTCCATTTAGAAACAAAAAGTTTCTTTTCACCCTAAATTTCAACAATTATTTATTTTGTCTATTTATTTTTCACATTTCAAAATTTGGAAAATTTTGGGATGTGACAGTAGGGGTCTCCACGGATATCCTCCCCTGCATTATCGCTCTCCTCAAGCTGCATGTCCCTCTCGTGGATGGTCTCCTACAAGTCTGTGATCCTATGACGAAGGCGGGCAATGATGCGCTCCTTCTTGTCAATCTGATGGCGACGAGACTTGCGATCCTTCACTAGCATGGCGATGGTCTGGTCCTTCTTGATGGAGATGGCGTAGTTGTGGTTGGCGTAGGAACGGGCATTATCTAACTCGTTCTGCCGGTCATACATCATGAAGCTGAGGTGGTCCACTTGATGCTTCAGATCTGGGTGACGTGGTACCTCAGTGGTTGTCCCATAGCATCACGCCTTGGATAGAACTCAAAGTGCGTGCCCTTGATATGATTGATACTATGCCCTCACACAGACGAGCAAGAGCTTCCTGCATGGCCCTGGCAAGTCCATCGAGCCAGTTGTTCTCCCTTAATGTTAACTGGACTCCCTATGAGGTGGGGGGTTCAATCTTCCCTCAAAGACTTGCAACAATCAACCATTGCAATTCTCCTCCTTCCTGATCATTGAGCTAGGCTCCGAAGAACTTGTGGTGCGGGCGCTCCAGAAGTTCCGAGAGCTGTTCCAAGTCATGCTCAAAGTTGAGATCTCCTCCATTTCCCAACTGATAGAACTTGCTATACTTCACGTCCATCTATAAGAATGTAGGATGAGTAAGTTAGTAGAGTGATCAAGTGTGTCAAATTTTATGTGAGTTTGCAAGAATTTTTGAGGAACATGAATTTTCATGAAAGACTCTAAGTGATAAGAATGAGAATAAGTTTTCATAAACACTCACTTCCTTTGTTTTGAAACTAAGTTTTTGATTTTTAAGATGGTTAAGATGGCTCTGATACCAACTTGTCAACACCTAGATTTTAATCCCAGATGCCTGTTATGCCATACATCGCAATCCTAGGATTACCATTTTTGTGAGACAGAACAGATTGGATATCACAATACATCATCCATTACAAACCATACATAATGTCTTACAACAAATAAAGTATCTCATGATCCATTCTTAGTACAATCATGCAGCAGAATAGTATAATAATAATGGTAGCATGGGCGAGACTCCATCTTCATGGTCATAGGCAATGCTGACGATGGGAGATGATCCTAGTTGTCGTAACCTTCCTATGGTACATCCTCCTGACAGTCCTCTTCATAGTCTGGCCGCGGGAATAGCCAGGGACAAAGCCATGAGTACTCTTTAAGTAATCGCAAACTATCACTAACAGGTAAAGGGGTTTGAGTAGGAATACTAATCTTCTAGGTTGTTTTCAAAAAGCTAGGTTTATCTCTAACTGAGTTTAGAAGCAAAGAAAGCTAGTTTAATATTTTATAACACCTAAGTGGGAACTTAGTTTTCATGTTCACAACCCTGTTGTGGTCAATTCAAAGTCAGGATTCATTTCATAAGTCATTTTGAAAACATCTGACGACGGAACAGTATGGCCACTCCAACTGTCCATAACCGTGGACGCGGCTATTCGAATAGTTTGACACTCTATAGAGGTGGTGCACTTTCACCACGGTATTCGATACATCCGTCAGGACAATCCTGAATTCACCATACTCAGTATGCGGATAATCAATCCTAACCTTTCAATTACATGCCCTAGTATAGGCACCTCTCCTATGAGTTTGGCCTCCCAACCATGACCATCTGTCATCTTGGGAACTACACAGGTGGTCAATCTTCATGAGGTAGCCTTATCTCAAACCTCGGCCGCAAGGGAACCCATACTAAGGTATATAAACTTCTAGTCAATCCCTACCCAAATTTCGGTTATTGTGGTTGTACGGTAAAATTGGAATTGTATCGCATCCAGACAACCATCAGTTTTATAAAGGTCTAAGGCTCATGCCTCAACATTTTCATCATCAAAATCATCTGGTGTTCAAGAACACATGTCAAAACATTTCATTAGAATGACTCATCATTCTAAGTTTTTCATAATCATTTTCACCAAGTATTCGCATCTAAAGTGATCAAGTTTTATGCTTAGCACTAGCATCTACAGGTGGGGGTAAACACTAATGAGTGGTGATAATCAAGTGTGACTTATCTAAGTTCAATCTCATGCCTCGGGATGACATCAAGATTTATCTAACTTAGGCCAAGTTTTATGCTCTTTATGCTACCTCTAATTCTTTCCAAAACTTATAAGTCACTAAGTAAACATAACTAAGGAGCTTTGATAAAGAAATAAAAATAAACAAGCTTGCAAATAAAACTGGGATTGGGTATAATAAAAAGGGGTGTCATCACATATGCCTAAGGCATGTCATAGGTTATCTTGTAGGGTTAATCTTGCAAGTATTACTTGCATGGTTTAGCTTAGCTTGCTATGATAATAGCTTGCCTTGTGCAGTGCAGTGGTTGAAGTTCTCCTCGGCTTCTTCCTCGTAGTAGTCTCCTTCCTCTTTGTATCCTTGGTCGGTACTAGCGTCTATAATTAAATACGAGGTACACAATCACCAAACAATACTTAACTAATTCTATTTATCACACCAAGGTTTTCACTAGATGATCTAGCATCATCATAATCATCACATAGATTAAGGCACTAGTTTCATTTATTTTATTTTAGAAAGGTAATTTCTACTCATTGAAGAACTACTTAAGATTTAATATTCTCCAACTAAAACATGGGATCATATTGACACATGCCATCACCACATATTTCAGTACTTGGGTATGTGTTTTAAAGTGATGTCACAATTTAAGAAGGTTTAACCTTTTTGTTTTAATTGAATAAAGTGACTAGAAATGCCTATGGGGCATTCTTTTATTATTTGTCCATTATTTCTGTAAGTAAACCTAGATATTTTATATATTCAGAAAGTTCTTATCAAATGTGATTTTTGAGAGTTGGAATCAACTCAAAATCTTTTATGGTTGAATTTTGAAAAATGTTTGAATGCAGAAAAGTCTCTGCCTTGTTATTTTTACTATAGGTGGTCTATAAATCCAAATGGTTTGAATCCAACGGGCTTGGATTAAGAATTTCATTACCTTTCTAGAAAAATTAGTTTCATGCAATTTCGTTCAATAAATCTCTCTGGATTGGATTTTGAATCAATAGACAGAACTAGGTTTGAAATTAAATTGATAAACCTAAATTCAAACTACTGGGTCACGCGGGAAGGTTAACTGGGCCGGCCCACTACACACAGCGTGCGCGGGCGGTTCAAGTGGCTGTCCCAACTCGTTAGTGAGACAGAGAGTGGCGAAGGGGTATGGGGTGATTAGGGCCATAGGATTAGAAGTAAGATCTACGGCTGAGGTTAATCGTCCACGTCTGAACAGAACGCGGCGAGCTCGAACCCTAGCACAGACAGTAGGGGTCAGTGGCGGCTCACCGGGGCTCCGGCGATCGTCGATGATTGGGGCAAACGATGAAGTCGATGAGGGCGATCCTCGTGGTACTGGTGGATCCTCCTGGGATGGCTCCAATCAATGGCGCCCTTCTCCTCTAGCAGTGGCAAGCTCCGGCAAAATTCCGGCGATGTTGCGCTCACCTTTCTCCGGGAAGAAGTGGGCACGATCAGTGAGAGGTGGGGATTGGATTGGTGTGAAGAGAACGAGCGAGGGAGGCCTTTATTTATAGTGCGACGATGGAACCGAAGGGGGCGGGCTGAGCTCGTCGGGGTCGGCCTCACAGTGAGCTAACGACATGACCGAAGGTAGGGACGGTGCGCTGGCTTGATGGCGAGGCTTGGGGAGGTACGGTTCGGTCGGAACACGTCGTCGCTCTGGGCGGCACCGACGGAAGTTTTAATGGCGCACAATGGCTACGGGTCACGCGGCGGCGAACGGGGTTATCTGGGAGGTTCCTGGGGCGGTGGTGATCACGTACGCGAGCGGCGAAGGCGGGGCGTGGTCTATGCGAGCGTTTCAAGGACGGTTCTCTGGTGCACTCTCGGCATGGTCGCATAGAGACTGGGCGTGAGCGTTCCTGGTGGTCCAGTGGCTGGCTGTGCTTGGGCGCTGGACAAGGGGTGGCGGTGGACGGCGGCTTGTTGGCTAGACACGGTCGGCGAGGCTAGTTAGGCTTGTAGCTTGATGTCAACATTGAGGGTGGCAAGTGTGCTCGGCCATGGTCACCATTGATGGCATATTAGAGTTCACAGTGAGCTAGGGCTGCTTAAACTAGTTAGGTGATCTACTGAGAGTGTAGTGAGAGCTAGAGAGGGAACAAGTTTGGCATAAACAATGCTCACTATAGTATCTGTGGTTTATTTTGATTTCTGCTTAGAAGGTGTTTGATGAAATGGCTGTAAGAGATTTGAATTTTAATTTTTGGATGAAACTTGGTGGTTATACTAGTCACATACTAGGTAGTCTCTGGTTGCTTGGATTTGTCAAGGTGCACTGGATTGGTTGGGTTTTGAAAAATGGTGATCTTCACATATGATATAGATTCAATTTTGAATTGTCTTTTGAATAGGGTTGCCAAATGATTCTGTGGGTTTGCAAGGTGGGCTTGGGTTTACTTTCACTTGGTCTAGCAAGGGTGAAATAGATCGTATGGGCACCTAGAGGGGGGGTGAATAGGTGCTACTCAATTTTTAGTTCTTTTTGAATTTTAGGCTTGACACAAAGTAAATTCTCTAGATATGAAACTACGAGAATTTACCTATATGCAAACCCAGCTACTAAGCACGTAAAGAGAGGAGCGAGGAAACCGTAGTGGAGCACGCGGAGACACAGGGATTTGTTTTACCGCAGTTCCTTCCTTGTTAAGGGAAGTACATCTGAGTTGGAGGGGTGGGAGGTTCTAAGACCACCACGCCACAATAGGCCTCACCCTATTCTCCGATGGATCTCGCCACGAAAGGCCTGATCGACGTTCTCCTCTATTGATACCCTTCGAGGCGGGAACCGGTGCCTTTACAACTCTACCGGGGCACACACCCACAACTGAATTGGGGGCTCCCATAATGACAACAAGCTGTCACAAGAACAAGGTTTATCAATATAAACAAAATCAAGAATCTAGATATTTGCAAGAAATACTAGATCGGTGATTCTCCAAATGAATGGAGAGGAGATGAAGTGCTTGATTGCAGTAGTTGAAGATCGAGTTCTCCTACTTCGATTCCCCAAGGGACGGGGCCTTTGGGTGGATGAAGGTGGAGCTCTCTTGGATGAAGGTTGAAGAACAGATCCTGACTTTTTCGAATTAATCAAGAGTTCTGGCAGGAGGGGGAAGGCTGTCTTAAATACCCCCTGCCCAGATCTTGCCATTGGAGAAGCTTGGGGGCGTATTATCCCCCCCCCCCCCCACTAGGGGCAGACTATCCTCCCTGGGGGGAAAATCCGCCCCCAGGACAGAAACTCCAGGGGAAAATCCGACCCCCATACAAAAGGTGACGCCGGTCTTGACTTGGTGAAAAAACCTCGAGGGGCGGATTATCCGACCCCCTCAAGGGGCGGACTATCCGCCCTGGGAAAAAAATCCGCCCTAGGATAGAAACTCAGGGGGAAAATCCGCCCCCCATATAGAAGGTGACGCCGCACTTTACTTGGAGAAAATCCGGGGGGGGGGGACTATTCGGCCCCTATAGGGGCGGATTATCCGGCCTGGCCGGAAAATCCGTCAGATACTCCGCCCCCTTCTAGGGAAGGCGCCCTTCTGAGTCTGGGGAGGGGCGGATTATCCACCCCCAAAAGCAGTTTCCTTTTCCTTTTCAAGTAAGATATCTGCAGCACTTCAACACACATTAAATAGTCCTTGATATTGTTATCTAACACACAAAACACTAGGGATTAAGAAATGTTCTTTCAATCTCCCCCTTTTTGGTGTTAGATGACAATAATAGGATTTGCAATAAAACCTACTAACATCACCTAAAGGGAATGAAAGAGGCTCCCCCCTAGATGTGTGCATATTTATAATTTGCATTTGAATACAAATGCACACACTAAAGAGAAAGCCAATTTCATAACAAAGGCAATTAAAACAAGGTGAGTTAGGAAGCAAAGTCATACCACCAGGAGTGAAACCCACAATATTGAAGCAATTGGTAGATAATTCCGTAGTTCCATATGCCATCAATACAATACCATACTCCATAGATAAATCCATAATTCCATATGAGTAGTTCCACAAGATAATCCATAATTCCAAAGATCCATACACTAGTAGAAAGTAACACACGACAGTCTTATACAACCAAGCACACAAATTTTAACGCTAAAAGGGCACAAGCTAGCAAATCAAACGAATGAAAAGGCAAGTGCTTGCGCCCGACCCATGCAAATACGTGACCTAATAGAACTACTTCTACCCCTTTGGCATCTAAATGCCAAAAAGGAAGAAGAGCGATGCTAGCGCCCCAGAAGATCACTCCTCCTCATCCTCATCCTTGTCCTCGTCATAGTCATCCCTGTCATCATACTCATCATCATTAGCAACTGGAGGAGTAGGCGCCCTCGATGGTGGAGGAAACAGGTGACTCTCGAGCTATCCATAGTTGATCCCAGAAGTGTTCCACTGAGCATATGGCTTTGGAGATGTAGGAGCAGGGGGTGGCCAGTTGCACCTGGCACATGGTGAAGAATGAGCTGCTGGGTGTGAGCCATCTCATTGCTCCTCCGGTACTCCTCATACTGGCCCTTGTGAGTATCTATGTCCATGCAAAGAATGTGTCGCTGAAACCAATTGAACTTATTGACCTCACGAGCTAGTGGGGACTTAGCGGGACGACGACCACTAGCTCTTGCATCATGCATGAAGGACTTAGGGGCAGTGGAAGGGTGAGAGGTCTTCTGAGGCTTGTTGTATATCTTCTTTGGCTTGTGAACACCATCCAGACCAGTGCCAAAGTCCTCATGTGGCAGCATATGCTTGAGGAGCATCATAATAAAAGGAGCATATGGGATGGAGAGCTGGTTGAGCATCGCATCAGTCATCTCATGATATATATAGTCCATCACATCCAGCTTATAAACTGTAGACGAACCAGCATTGTTGGCACACTCATGAGCAAAGGAAAGCAGGGGAACCAGGTGACCGCGGATCTTATCATTGTTTCCCCCACTTGGAGAGATGTTGTCCCTAAACATGCCAACAAGGGTGGCATACAAAGGAGAGAGTCCAACGAAGGTACCAGCAATGCCATTAGGTGCCAGACATGGAGCAAGCACGGTGTCCTTGGAGGGCCTGAGCGGAGAAATGATGCGGTGGCCAGAAGTTGTGTCAAGCCCATGGAAAGCATACCCAAGAACCTGACCAAAGGTGCGGAAGTCAGACTGAATCATTGTTGTCCCGGCCATCCACTTCATAGTGCGAAGCTCATCTCCACAGATCACAAGTGTTGAGAAAAACTTCTTCACCACCAAGGAATCATAGTGACACTGTAGACTCATAAGGTGATGAAGCCCCATCTTATTAGTCACATCCAAAGCTTCACGGAGTCTTGCCTTGGATTGGGCCTCAGTCATATTCAGAGGATGAATAGGGCGAATCTTGAGAGGGACATAGACATCATCATGAATAGACCTAAAATGAGAGCACCAAAACATTGAATCTTATGGAGAACCATCACTATCAGCATCTGCATAGTAATTGGTTTGGCGCATGGATGAGTACTCAACGCTGTCCATGTACTTGTAGTTGGGTCGAGACTGCTTGCCCTTTCCCTTGCCCTTGCGAGATGCAACCCTCTTTGCTTTCTTTGCTTCCTCAGCCATCCGTTCAGACTCTGTTGCCAATCTGTGGACCTCAGTTTCGTCAACAAACTTACCCTCTGTAGTGGGCTTGAGATAATGGGCACGGGGACGACGCTTGTAGGTCTTAGGAGCACGTGAACCACCTGTGAAAAGCATGGGAGAGGTAGCATGGGGATAAGCACACACACACACAAGTCCAAGAGGAATATTAGAAATAGTAGGAAAACAATCCATGGGCCAGAGATGTGCATTTGTCAAAATCTGAACCAAAACAGAATAGACAATGAGTCTCCAGGTCGGATTATCCGGCCTTGGCAGGGGCGGATAATCCGCCCACCGCAAAAAAATTCTTGTATGGCCCAGATTCACCAAGGCAAAACAGATCGGGCACTAGGGTTGCAATACTACTGATTCTAACAAAAATGGGAAACACAAAGGATCTTCTGCAACGAGATTTCGACCAAAAACATTGAATCTCATACAAAAGAATTGAATGAGGGAGTTACCCACACTCATTGGAGGAAAATCTTGGTGGAGAAGTTACGCGGAGGCGAGGGGAAGAAGATCCGGGGAGGGATCGGAGAATCCGGTGGTCGAATCGACTCCGGGGAAGGGCGGAGGCTCCGGCGGCGGCTTGGTGCAGAGCACGGGTTGGGGGAGGACTGGCTGCTCTGTTTGAGCCCTTCCTCCCCAACCCTTCCCTTAAGAGGCAGATTTCGCCCGGGGAGGATAATCGTCCCCCACTTGGGGCGGATAGCCCACCCCCCTTCTGAAATTTTGTCAACACAGATTCAGGCCGGGTAACTCCTTGCAAAACCCCTCGAAAGTGTATGAAGGACTTGTGTGCAAGAATAGATGGTTCAAGGAGGGAAAAAGGCTTGGGTTTAGACAAACTGAGATGGTACTACACACCCAAAGTTTCAAGAACAAATCAACCAAAAGCAAAAATTGGGTGTGTTTTCCATAATAACAAGAGATATGCAAGAAAATCCAAAGAGAGCCATTAGAAACCAACTCTTCTCAAGGAAGAGGGCGGTTGCCAAAGCCACCATGTTGGAGCGCATGGCATGACACCGCGAAGATGTATCTTGAGTTCAAAACCAATGCTCATCGATGACCCACATATCACAAAATGATATTAAGGGAAATTATTTTTCTTGCTTTCGGCATTATGGGGGAGGGATGGAGGGTTGGCCTAATCAATTAGGACCACACTCCCCCTATGTTTATGCCCACATCTAAACCAAATTCATGAAGAAGAGTGAGTATGCAAGGGTAGTCAAGCCAAGCTCCTTGAATCTATGATATTTAGCTCATTCCTCAAATAACAAAATCTTGCTTCATCAAGAGGATTCGTGAAGATATCAGCAAGTTGGTTCTTCATGCTCACAAAATATAGTGCAATATCGCCACGAGCAACATGATCCCGAATGAAATGATTACGAATCTCAATATGTTTTGTTCTTGTATGTTGCACCGGATTGTAAGCAATTTTGATATCACTTTCATTGTCACATAAAAGACGCACTTTGTCACAATTGACACCATATTCCTTTAAAGTTTGCCTCATCCATAATAATTGTGTACAAGCACTTGCAGCAGCAACATATTCAGCTTCGGCGGTTGAGACTGATATGCAATTTTGTTTCTTTGAAGACCAACACACTAGATACCTACCCAAGAATTGACATGCACCAGAAGTTGATTTTCGATCATCTTTGTCACCAGCCCAATCTGAATCAGTGTACCCACATAGAGAGAAACTGGAGCCTTTGGGATACCATAAACCAAAATTTGGGGAATGAACCAAATATCTGAAGATTCCCTTGACCGCCACTAGGTGGCTTTCTTTAGGAGCGGCTTGGTACCTTGCACACACCTACACTCAACACGATATCGGGCCTAGATGCGCAAAGGTAAAGGAGAGAGACGATCATGGATCGGTATACCTTTTGGTCCACGTCTTTACCCTTTGGATTAAGCTCAAGATTACACTTAGTTTGCATTGGAGTAGCAACGCCATTGAGATCCGTCATGTTGAACCTCTTGAGCATGTCTTGGATGTACTTAGCTTGATTAATGAAAGTTCCCTCTCTAAGTTGTTTGATCATGAATCCAAGAAAGAACCTGAATTCTCCCATCATAGACATCTCAAACCTGTCAGTCATAAGCTTTGAAAATTCATCATTAAAAGATTGGTTAGTAGAGCCAAAAATAATGTCGTCTACATATAGTTGGCATACAAAAAGCTCCCCATTAACCTTCTTAGTAAAAAGAGTGGGATTGATTTTCCCAACTTCGAATCCACAGTCTAACAAAAGCTCTTTAAGGTTCCCATACCACGCACGTGGGGCTTGTTTAAGGCCATAGAGCTCCTTATCAAGTTTGTAGACATGGTTCGGAAATTTGGGATCCTCAAATCCCGGGGGTTGCTTAACGTATACCAACTCATGTATTCGACCATTAATAAAAGCACTCTTAACATCCATTTGCTGCAATTTAAAATTATGATGAGCGGCATAGGCAAGGAGGATACGGATGGACTCAAGCCGAGCCATAGGATCATAAGTCTCGCCGAAACCAATTCCTTCCACTTGAGAGAATCCTTGAGCCGCTAGCCTTGCTTTATTCCTCACAACAATGCCATTTTCATCTTGTTTGTTCTTGAAAATCCACTTGGTGCCGATAACATTGTGGCACTCTTTGGGTTTCTCTACTAGCTTCCAAACCTTATTGCGCTCGAAGTTATTTAATTCTTCATGCATTGCAACCACCCAATCGGGATCTTCAAGAGCATCAAAGACCTTTTTTGGTTCAACAATTGAAATGTGAGCTTGATGATCATAGAAGCTGGCAAGTTATATTCTAGTAGACACCCTTCTTCTTAGATCACCGACAACCTTGTCAAGCGTGTGACCCCTTAACTCAAGGTTCTGATCAGCGCGAGCCTTGCGTCGAGCCTCAATTTCCTTATTGTTTCTAGAAGGAGTTGATTCATCATTTGGATCCTTGTCTTGTCCACTACCTTGCCCTTGATCTTGATCTGAGCTGATAACAGGAGCGTGTTGCTGAACAGGTTCTTCAGGGCCGAAAAATCCGCCCCTAGGAGGGGCCGGACTATCCGGCCTGGGAGATGTGGCTACAACTTCTTCTTCCTGAGAGTCCCTGGCAAAACTGGGAGTTCTAGGGCCGGATAATCCACCCCTTGGGGCTGGAGAATCCGGCCTGGAATTTTCTTGGCCGTTTTGTTCTTCCTGAAGTCCACTAGAGCGAGTTGTGCCAGGGGCGGACAGTCCACCCCTTGGAGGGGGCGGATAGTCCGGCCTGGGACTATCACTTTGCCCAGAAGACTGATGATCTTCAACAGGTTGCGGTGTTGGTGCAGAGGTTTCTCCAGCAGTAGTTGCTTGTTGATCTTGTGTAGATGATGGCTCCACTTGAGTGGAGCATTTTTCTTCCTGATCCGCCGCAAGGGGTTCCTCAATGCGGAAGAAAAATCCCACGTCCATTCTTCTTATGGCATCCTGGGGTATTTTAGCATATGCATCACAAACATTAACTTGCCCCACATGGGAGCCATCATTTTCATCGAATTCCACACTACAAGATTCCACAACAATTCCGTAGAGCTTGTTGTAGACTCTATAAGTGTGGGATTCGGCACCGTAACCAACAAAAATACCTTCTAAAGCCTTAGACTCAAATTTAGAAAAACGGACACCTTTGATAAGAAAGAAACACTTACAACCGAATACCCGGAAGTACGAAATGTTGGGCTTGTTACCGGTGAGTATTTCATATGGAGTCTTGTCCAAGATCTTGCGGAGGTAGAGCCGATTTGATGAGTGACAAGCGGTGGATATGGCTTCAGCCCAAAAGTTGTAAGGAGACTTTAATTCAGCCAACATCGATCTAGCCATATCCATCAAAGTGTGGTTCTTCCTCTCGGCTACACCATTTTGTTGAGGGGTGTACGCAGCGGAATATTGATGTCTTATCCGCTCTTCACTTAGAAACTCATTCAATGTGTAGTTCTTGAACTCGGAGCCATTTTCACTTCTTATTGCCAAGATGGGAACATTGTGTTGACGTTGAAGCTCATTGGCAAAGTCAATGGCCGTTCGTTGAGTCTCACTCTTTAGCTTGAAGAAATAGACCCATGTGTATCTTGAGTAATCATCGACTATGACCAAGCAATATTTCTTCCCACCAAGACTGGCATGAGATGCAGGACCAAATAAGTCCACATGAAGTAATTCCAAGATTCTCTTAGAAGAAACAATAGTCTTCCTCTTGTGGGGAGAGTCATGCATTTTGCCTTCAACACAAGCCCTGCAAACATGATCTTTGGCAAAGGAAACATTGTCTTTTAGTCCAAGGATGTGTCCAGCCTTGTGAAGACTTTGCAAAGTTCTCATGTTGACATGGGCTAAACGGCGATGCCATAGCATCCCACGTCGGCCTTTCCGAATAGGCACATCGGACCCGAAGTGGTTTTCCCTGAAAAGTCCCCCACATACAAGTCATTTTCGACGTACCCAATGAAAGCGACCTTTAGAGACTTGCTCCACAAGAGTACCACCAAATCATCATCAATAAAAACAGCAAAGACCATCTTACCAAGGGCATGAATAGAAAGTAAGTTGGTCTCAACAAGCATGACGTCCATGCGAGAGATATCATGGGCGACTAGAACGTTGCCAAGACCCAATACCTGAGATTTAGACTTATCACCATAGGAGATTGTATTATTATCATGATTGGGCCGCATCTCCATGATGATCTCCTTGCTTCCGGTCATATGACTAGTACATCCACTATCCAGCACCCATTTAGAACCACCGGAAGCATAGCCCTACAAGAGAATTACTTCTTGGTTTTAGGTAGCCATTTTTCAATGGGTCATCTCATGTTAGTAACAAGGGTCTTTGGAACCCAAATAGACCAAGCAACATATTCATCAAAAGGACTAGCATAGTAAGCATACAAATCGCCATAATAATCACAAAAGAGTTCATAATTTGGATTGTGAGACCCTGTAAATCCAATATGGTTAGTTTTGTCTTTTGTTACATTCTTCTCAGCAGTGCTTGTATTTGGTTATTCACCCTTGGCCTTCTTGTTCTTGTTCTTCTTCTTGGACTTGGAGACATATCCAAGTCCCTCTTTACCAAGATTTGACCTTTGCTTGCCAAGTACCTCATCAAGAACACCCTTATCTATGGGAGTGGTGTCATTGACAAGCTCATCTTCCACACTAGCATTTTCCTTGTGAATATATGTTGATTTAGATGTGCTAGGAACATCATACTTGGTCAATCGAATTTGGAGCTGATCATGTGACTCATTGAGAATGGAGAATTCACTTTTCAAAGCCTTGTGAGCGATGTCAAGTTTATCCAATTCCTCGGAGAGTCTAGCATGAGCAGCCCCAAATTCAATCTTTTCTTTCTTTAACTTCTTTGCTTTGGCAACTGCATTGTCATGTTCCTTAACAATCTCTGCCACCATTTCTTCATGTGACTCCTCAATAGACTCAAGCCTCTCTTCAAGAGAAGCTCGAGCCTCTTCTTCTTCTTCTAGAGCATTTTTTAAGGACACAATTTTCATTGCATCCTCCCTATAATATCCCAAAAATATTCATCATGATTATCAAATTCCAATCACCACATTTAGGGTTAACAAAAACTTCTGTTAATCAAAATCATATGAATGCATGTGTGTATGTGATGATTGTATGTATGAATGAATGGACTTGTGTGATTGTTCTAAATAGCAAGGAATGCTTCAAAGATGAAAACAACATCATCTAAATCAAATCCAAGCAGAAACAAATCAAGAGAAAAATGAAAAACAAACAAAACAAGCAAATGGTCATTTTTGCCAATCTTGCTCACTAGGCCACTTTGAGTGTTTCTAGTCCAAGATTTCGAATAGAAACAATTCCATTTCTTTTCACCCATTGATAGACCAAGTAAAAGTGAACCCAAGCCCACCTTTCAAACTTACAGAAACATTTGGCAACTTGATTCAAATGACAATTCAAAATTGAATCTTTAACATATGTGAAGATCACCCATTTTCAAAAACCAACCAAACCAATTCACCTTGACCTTTCCAACTAACCAGAGACTCCCTAGTATGTAACTTATACACCCACCAAGTTTGAACCAAAAATTCGAATTTGAATCTCTTTTGGCCATTTCATCAAACACCTTGCAAACATAAACCAAACAAACATCAAACACTATTGTGAGCAGTGATTTGTCCTAACTTGTTCCCTCTCTAGCTCATAGCAGACATTTAGTAGATCATCTAGATTAGTTAGCAAGCTCTAGCACCATTTTGAGCTTGCCATTGCCATCAATCTAGGAGCACCACTGAGATCAAAGCCACTGTCGACAGCAAGCTAGGAGCAACACCAAGCCTAGCCACCATGTCTGGGACACTGACCACCGTCCATTGACACCCCCTGTCCAACACCAACGACCAGCAAGCCACTGGACCACTCTAGAAACATCGCGCCCTATGCCTTTGCACCATGCCGAGAGCGCGCTAGAGCGCCACCCTCGACACGCGCCCGCAGACCACACGCCACCCTTGCCGCTCGCAAGCGTGCTCACCACCACCTCAGCAACCCCGCAGACACGCCCATTCATCGTAGCGTGACCAGGAGAGCACGTGCGCCAAAAAACTTCCTGTCGGACCCGACTAGAGCACCGCAGCATTCTGACCATCTCGCACCGCCCCACGCCGCATAACCATGCCGTTGAGCTTCGCTAGGGAGCACAACACTGCCCCCTATCGTCTCCCATGCCTTTAGCTTGTTGTGCCAACGACACCGACGAGCTCCGGAATTTGGCGAGCAGCAGGTCGCCGGAATTTGGCCGGAGTCTGCCGCGGAGGAGGAACAAAGGAACAAGTGATTATAGCCGCCCCGGGAGAAGCCACCGGTACCAGGAGGTTCGCCGTTGTCGACTTCGTTGTTCGCCCCCATCGCCGACCCTGGCCTGAGCCCTGGTGAGACCCGTAGATCCCCACTAGCCACACTAGGGTTCTGTCTCGTCGGCGTTGCCCGACGGAGATGATAGGTCACAATCGTTGGATTAGAGTTTGATCGTGCGGTCTAGATCACCCCGTACTGCTTCGCACCCCTATCTCGATGACTGGTGGGGTCATCCACTTAAACTCTCCCGCGTGTGCCCTATGCACCATGGGCCGGCCCATTTTGATTCCCGCGTGACCCAGTAGTTTGAATTTAGGTTTATTCTTTTAATTTCAAACTCAGTTTTGTACCTAGATTCAAAAATCAACCCAGGTCGATTCACTGAACCAAAATGCATGAAACCAAATTTGATAGAAAGGTACTGGAATGCTTAATCCAAGCCCGTTTGATTCAATTCATTTGGAATTCTAGATCACCTATGGTAAAAAATAACAAGGCAGAAGCTTTTCTGCATTCAATCATTTTTCAAAATTTAACCACAAAAGCTTTTGAGTTGATTCCAACTCTCAAAAATCACATTTAACTAGACCTTTCTGAATATATAAAAATATCTAGGTTTACTTGCAGAAATATTGGACAAGCAATAAAAGAATGCCCCATAGGCCATTCTAGTCACTTTAATTAATTAAAATAAAAAGGTTAAACCTTATTAAATTGTGACACCACTTTAAATCACATTCCCAAGTACTGAAATATGTGGTGATGACATGTGTCAACATGATCCCATGTTTTAGTTGGAGAATATTAAATATTAAGTAGTTTTTCAATGAGTAGAAATTACTTTTCTAAAATAAAGGAAATAAAACTATTGCCTTAATCTTTGTGATGTTTGTCATGATCCTAGATCATCTAGTAAAAACCTTGGTGTGATAAATAGAAGTAATTAAGTATTGTTTGGTGATTGTGTACCTCGTATTTATTTACAGACGCTAGTACCGACCAAGGATATGAGGAGGAAGGAGAATACTGCGAGGAAGAAGCCGAGGAGAACTTCAACCACTGCTCTACTCAAGGCAAGCTAACACTTGCAACTTAGCAAGCTTATACTAATACCTTAGCAAGCCTATACTTGCAATCTTGCAAGTCTCACTATACAAGTTGACTTAGCAAGCTAATCCTTGCAAGCTTACACCCTTGATACCCAATCCTAGTTTTACTTGCAAGCTTAGTATTTTATTTCTTTATCAAAGCTTTCTAGTAAAGTTTACTTGGTGATTTGTAGAGCTTAGAAAGATTATTAAAGGTAGCATAAAGAGCATAAAACTTGGCCTAAGTTAGATAATCTTGATCTCATCCTGAGGCATGAGATTAAACTTAGATAAGATACTCTTGTTTACCACCCCTCATTAGTATTTACCCCCACTTGTAGATGCTAGTGCTAAGCATAAAACTTGATCAACTTTAGATGGGAATACTTGGTGAAAATGGTTATGAAAACCTTAGAATGATGAGTCATTCTACTGAAATGTTTTGACATGTGTTCTTGAACACCAGATGATTTTGATGATGAAAATGTTAAGGCATGAGCCTTAGTCCTTTATAAAAGTGATGGTTGTCTGGATGCGATACCATTCCAATTTTACCGTACGACCACAATACCCGAAATTTGGATAGGGCTTGACTAGAAATTTATATACCTTAGTATGGTTTCCCTTGCGGCCAAGGTTTGAGCTGAGGCTACCTTGTGAATATTTTGCACCTGTGCAGTTCCCAAGATGACAGTTGGTCATGGTTGGGAGGCCAAACTCACAGGATAGGTGCCTATACTAGGGCGTGTAATTGAAAGGTTAGGATTGATTATCCGCATACTAAGTATGGTGAATTCAGTATTGTTCCTGACGGATGTATCGAATATTGTGGTGAAAGTGTAACACCTCTGTAGAGTGTCAAACTATTCAAATAGCCGCGTCCGCGGTTATGGATAGTTCGAGTGGCCATACTGTTCTGTTGTCAGATGTTTTCAAAATGACTTATGAAATGATTTGTGATTTGACTTGACCAGAATAGGGTTGTGATATGAAATTCAAGTTCCCACTTAGGTGTTATAAAATTCTCAACTAGCTTTCTTTGCTTCTGAACTCAGTAGAGATAAATCTGGCTTTTTGCAAAACAACCTAGAGCTTAGTATTTCTTACCCAAAACCACTTCACTTGTTAGTATTAGTTTGCGAGTACTTAAAGAGTACTCATAGCTTTGTCCCTGGCTATTCCCGTGGCCAGACCATGAAGAGGACTATCAGGAGGATGGACAGCAGGAAGGTTACAACAACTAGGATCATCTCCCATCATCAATATTGCCTGTGACTATGAAGATGGAGCTTCGCCCATGCTACTGTTATCATTATGTTATTCTGCTGCTTGAATTGTATTAAGACTGGATCATGAGATCCTTTATTTGTGTGAGACCTTATGTCTGGTTTGTAATGGATGATGTACAGTGATATCCAATCTTTTATGTCTCGCAAAAATGGTAATCCTGGGATTGCGATGTATGGCATAACAGGCATTTGGGATTAAAAATCCGGGTGTTGACAAGTTGGTATCAGAGCCATCCTGACCATAGGAGACCCTAGTTTAGAATGGACGTTTGAATAAAAAAACTTAGTTTCAAAAACAAAATAAGTGAGTATTTATGATAAACTATTCTCATTCTTATCACTTAGATTCTTTCATGCAAAATCATGTTCCTCAAAATTTTTGCAAACTTACATAAAATTTGACACACTTGATCACTCTACTAACTTACTCATCCTATATTCTTATAGATGGACGTGAAGTATAGCAAGTTTTATGAGTTGGGGAATGGAGGAGACCTCATCATTGAGTGTGACTTGGACCAGCTTTTGGAAATGTTGGAGCGTCCACACCCCGAGTTCTTTAGAGCTTAGCTCAACGATCAGGAAGGAGAGGAGTTGCAATAGCTAGTTGATGCAAGTCTCCGAGGAAAGATTGAAGCCCCCACCTCAGAGGGAATTCAGTTCACCTTGAGAGAGAACAACTGGCTCGATGGACTTGCCAGGGCCATGCAGGAAGCTCTGGCCCGTCTATGTGGGCAGAGTATTAATCAGATCAAGGGTTCCCGTTTTGAGTTCTATCCAAGGAGTGATGTTATGGGACAGCCACTGGAGGCCCCGTATCACCATGAGATGAAGACTCAATTAGTCCACCTCGGCTTCATGATGTATGTCCGTCAGAAGGATTTGGACAATGCCCTCTCCTACGCCAACCACAAGTACGCCATCGCCGGCAAGAAGGATCAGACCATTGCCATGCTAGTGAAGGATTGCCAGTCTCGTCGTCGTCAGCTCGACAAGAAGGAGTGCATCATTGCCCGTCTCTGCCACATGATCATAGAGTTGGAGGAGACTGTCCACGAGAGAGACATGAAGCTGGATGAGAGGGACAATGCAGGGGAAGACCTTCGTGGAGACCCCTACTCCTATCTCAGTGACGATGATGACTTTCTGGAGGATCAGGCCATGGACTTCTTCACCTATGAGGATGACTTCTCCTTCATTCATGATGGTGATGAGGATGATGAGTACACCGACTCCAACGAGTAGTAGCACTTGAGCACTAGCGTTAGTGAGTTGTATTTGGTCCCACTGTATCGTAGTTTCATAGAATGGTTCTTAAAACCATCTATTTTTCCTTTGTTGTGGTGCGTGTTTGTATCGTATGCTATGAATGAATGAATGAAAAGCAAGTTGCTAGAAATATCTGAGTCAAACTTTAAAAACTTTTCAAAACCCTGAACCTTAGAAATTTCCCCCTTTTCTCATGATCTATCTCAATCTTCAGATGCCTCGTGGAGGAAGCACTTCATCCTCGGAACCGATGTTGCAAATCTTGCAAATGTTGGTTTCAGACCGCGAAGCTGAGAGAGCCGAACGTCAAGGCCATGGAAATCAGGACAACCATGGGTCCAAGCTCAAGAATTTCCAGAAAACCAATCCACCCATTTTCACTAAGTCTGAAGAGCCCCTCGATGCAGAATATTAGCTGCAAACCATGGAGAACAACCTAGAAATTGCAAGAGTGGAAGCCAACGAGAAGGTATTGTTTGCCACCCACTATCTGGCCGGAGATGCAAGAGGATGGTGGAACAACGTTCGTGCCATGAATGGAGGTCAGATGATGACTTGGGAAGAGTTCAAAATCAAGTTCAGCAGAACCCATGTGCCACCGGGTTTGATCAAGAGGATGAGAGATGAATTCAGGGAATTGAAGCACGGGAGGATGATAGTATTTGAGTACCGTGACAAATTTTTGTCATTGGCTAGGTATGAACTGGATGAGATTGACACTGAAGCCAAGAAGAAGGAGAGGTTCCTGAATGGTCTGCATGATGAGATGTAGACAGTGTTGGGTCAATATCCCATTTGATGATATTGAAGCCTTAGTGGATTCCGCCTTTCAGATGGAAGGGAAGATCAACCAAGCCAATGAGAACCGTAAGCGTCGCATGATGCATCAACCAAGAACCCATCATACCCGGAAGTACCCCAACCCATCTCCCAGAATCGCCCCAAGAACCAACAGACCCCCGATGAACCATCCGACCTATCCCAACCGTGGAAACCCATGGCCCGGAGGAAATCACAACAACAACCCCGAGAACCACAGCAATTTCAACCATGCACCACCCAAGTTCAACAACAACAATGCCGCCACCAACACCAACAGTACCCCAAGGACTGGAAGAAATGTTGTGCCTGTTGCAGCGAAGGACAAGTCCTAGGTGACTTGCTATGAATGTGGAACCAATGGTAACTATTCCAATGAGTGCCCCAAGAAGACTGCCGCAAACCCTAATGCAAATGCCCCAGCTCAGTAGCAGCGTCGTGTTCAGCCTGGAAGAAGGTTTGCCCTAGGGAACTCGCCCAACCACAACGGCCGTCCCTTTCTCATGCATGCTGAAGAAGACCAAGAAGCGCCATATGTCATGCTGGGTATGTTTTCTGTTAACTCAGTACTTGCGAGATTGTTGTTTGATTTTGGAGCATCGCACTCGTTTGTTACCGAAGAATTTGCATGCACTAGTAAGATTCAACCCACCAAATTGAAGCATGTTATGATAGTTCAAATACGTGGTTCAACCACCAAAGCTAGACAAATTTTCAAGGCCGTGCCTATCCGAATCCATGGCATAGATTTTTATGCTAATCGAATAGTACTTGGAACAAAAGGTTTGGAAGTAGTACTAGGAATGGATTGGAAGTCGAAACATAAAGGATTAATCGAATGTGCCAAGAAAGCCATAACCATGACCAGTACTGCCGGAGTATCAGTGGAGCATGTATCAGAAACCTTGCCCCGTGAATTCAAGTGCAACAAGAGTATAGCCCAGCCAACCATTGACCAAGTCCGAATAGTCTGTGAATACCCCGATGTATTGCTAGATGTTTTGCCCGGTATGCCTCCAGATCAGGATATCGAGTTTATCATTGAACTAATCCCTGGAACTGGACTCATAGCCCAGAGACCATATAGTATGAACCCGTATAAATTAGAAGAGTTTAAGAAGCAACTGGATGCTATGATGGAGATAGGATTGATCCAACCAAGTGCGTCGCCCTGGAGATCACCTCTGTTGTTTGTGGACAGGAAAGATGGAGGTAACCGTTTGTGTACGGATTATCGGAAGTTGAATGATATCACCATCAAGAACAAGTACCCACTACCAAAGATATAAGACCTGTTTGACAAGTTGACTGGTGCCAAAGTGTTTTCTAAGATTGATCTTAGAACTGGCTATCATCAACTCAAGATTCGCGCAGAGGATATTCCAAAGACTCCTTTACCACTCGATATGGATTATACGAGTATACTGTCATGTCTTTTGGATTAACCAATGCCCCCGTTTATTTCATGAAGCTCATGAATAAGATTTTTAAGGACTTCCTAGACAAGTTTGTCATTGTTTTCATCGATGACATTCTGATCTAGTCCAAATCGGAAGGACATGAGCTACACCTAAGGACCATCCTTGGAACCCTTAGGGAGCATCAATTGTATGCCAAGTTTAGAAAATGTGAATTCTGGTTACAGGAGGTAGGATTTCTTGGACATATCGTATCAGCCGGAGGAAATTGCCGTTGACCATGTAAAGGTGAAGGATGTTGAAGATTGGCAAGACCCAACCACTCAAACCCAAGTTCGTGCATTTCTCAGATTGGCGGGATACTACCGCAAGTTTGTAGAAGGATTATCGAGTATCATCAGACCCATGACCCAATTGTTGAAGACGGATAAGAAGTTCGAATGGACAGACAAATGTGTATCGAGTTTTCAGGAACTCAAGAGGAAATTGATTTCAGCCCCAATCTTGATCATGCCGGATATCACGAAGCCGTTTGATGTGTATTATGCCGCATCCAAGATCGGTCTCAGATGTGTGTTAATGTAAGAAGGCAAAGTAATATCTTACGTATCCCGACAATTGAAGCAGCATGAACAGAACTATCCTACCCATGACCTTGAACTAGCAGCCGTAGTTCTAGCCCTGAAAACATGGAGGCATTACCTGATGGGAAACCGTTGTGCGATTCATTCGGATCACAAGAGCCTGAAGTATATATTCACTCAGAAGGAGCTGAATATGAGGCAGAGGAGATGGATAGAGCTAATCAAGGACTATGATCTAGACATTCACTATCACCCCGGTAAAGCCAATGTGGTAGCATATGCCCTTAGCAGATTGACGTGCCGCTTGAACTCCATGATTCTGAAGGAGCAACCAAGTTTGCACAAGGAGATGGAGGATTTCATAATGGAATTAGTAAGTGAAGGATTTTTTGCTAGAATAGAACTTCAACCCTCTTTGATCAGTCAGATCAAGGAGCCACAGAAAGGAAATGCTAGTATCGACGGAATCAAATGTCGCATCGGTACAGGGAAACTACCGGGATTCACCGAGGACGAATAAGGAGTTTTGTGGTATAAAGGACATCTCTGTGTACCAGAAGATTCAGAGTTGAAGGAAACTATTTTGAAAGAGGCCCATGATACTCTTTACTCTATCCGCCCCGGAGGGACAACGATGTATCCGAATTTGAAGGAATAATTTTGGTGGCATAAGATGAAGAGAGAAATCAGAAGCTATATAGCCAAGTGTGATATATGTCAGAGAGTCAAGGTGGGACATCAGAGACCCACAGGACTGTTGCAACCCTTACAGATTCCGGAATGGAAATGGGATTCGGTTGGAATGGACTTTATCACCGGATTGCCTACTTCTAGTAGGGGAAATGACTCTATTTGGGTCGTAGTTCATAGATTGTCCAAAGTAGCCCATTTATTACCAGTCAAGACCACTTACCAGAGCTCGAAGCTAGCGGAGTTATACATCGCTAGAATCGTCAGTTTGCATAGAGTCCCCAAGAACATTGTGTCAGATCGAGGAACTCAGTTTACCTCAAGATTTTGGAAGAAAGTCCAAGAAGGGTTGGGAACCCGACTGGATTTCAGCACAGCTTATCACCCTCAGACCGATGGACAAATGGAGCGAGTAAATCAAATACTCGAAGATATGTTGAGAGCATGTGTGCTAGAGTATGGATCTAAATGGGAAGACTGTCTGCCTTTCGCAGAATTTTCTTACAACAATAGTTATCAAGCTAGTTTGTAAATGGCCCCATTTGAATTCATGTATGGAAGGAAGTGTCATACCCCTTTGAATTGGTCGGAAGTAGGAGAGAGTCAGATTTTCGGACCCGACATCCTACGAGAAGCAGAATAGAAAGTGCATAAGATCTGTGAGCACCTCAAGACTTCCCAGTCAAGACATAAGAGTTATGCCGACAAAAGACATCGAGACCTCCCTTTCAATATCAGAGATTTTGTGTATCTTAAAGTGTCGCCTTTGAAGGGAATGCAACGTTTCCAACTCAAAAGAAATTTAGCCCCCAGATATATCGGACCTTTCAAGATTTTGAATCGTCGATGAGAAGTATCGTATCAACTAGAACTGCCAGAGGAGATGTTAGCAGTGCATAATGTGTTCCATATATCGTTACTTCGCAAATGCCTTGAAGGCCCAGAGAAGACTAAAGTTTTCAAGAACATTGATCACCGCGCCATAGAGATCAACAATGACCTGACATATCCCAAAGTACCCATTCGTATTTTGGAGGAAGCTTTCTGAACCACAAGGACCCAAAGCATCAAGTTTCTTAAGATTCAGTGGAGCAACCACACTGAAGAAGAAGCTACCTGGGAACAAGAAGACTACATCAAGATGGAGTATCCCGATCTTTTTAAATCCTAGTTTTCTTCTTTCTTCTTTCTCAAATCTCGGGACGAGATTTTGTTTAAGGAGGGCAGGTTTGTAACATCCCAAAAATATTGATCATGATTATCAAATTCCAATCACCAAATTTAGGGTTAACAAAAACTTTTGTTAATCAAAATCATATGAATGCATGTGTGTATGTGATGATTGTATGAATGCATGAATGGACTTGTGTGATTGTTCTAAATAGCAAGGAATGGTTCAAATATGAAAACAACATCATCTAAATCAAATCCAAGAAGAAACAAATCAAGAGAAAAATAAAAAACAAACAAAACAAGCAAGTGGTCATTTTTGCCATTCTTTCTCACTAGGCCACTTTGAGTGTTTCTAGTCCAAGATTTCAAATAGAAACAATTCCATTTCTTTTCACCCCTTGCTATACCAAGTAAAAGTGACCCCAAGCCCACCTTTCAAACTTACAGAAACATTTGGCAACTTGATTCAAATGACAATTCAAATTGAATCTTTAACATATGTGAAGATCACCCATTTTCAAAAACCAACCAAACCAATTCACCTTGACCTTTCCAACTAACTAGAGACTCCCTAGTATGTAACTAATGCACCCACCAAGTTTGAACCAAAAATTCAAATTTGAATCTCTTTCGGCCATTTCATCAAACACCTTGCAAACACAAACCAAACAAACATCAAACACTATTGTGAGCAGTGATTTGGCCTAACTTGTTCCCTCTCTAGCTCACAGCAGACATTTAGTAGATCATCGAGCTTAGTTAGCAAGATCTAGCACCACTATGAGCTTGCCATTTCCATCAATGGTGAGCAGGCCGAGCCTCACCTTGCCACCCTACTGTCGATAGCAAGCTAGGAGCAACACCAAGCCTAGCCACCGTGTCTGCGACACTGACCACCATCCACCGCCACCCCTTGTCCAACGCCAACGACCAGCAAGACACTGGACCACTCTAGAAACATCGCACCCTTGCCGCTCGTAAGCGTGATCACCACCACCCTAGCAACCCCTCTGACACGCCCGTTCGTCGCCGCACGACCAGGAGATCCCGTGCGCCATAAAACTTCCCATCGGACCCACCCAGAGCACCGCAGCGTTCCGACCGTCTCGCACCGCCCCACGCCGCGTAACCATGTCGTTGAGCTTCGCCAGGGAACACATCACCGCGGCCTATCGTCGCCCATGCCTTTAGCTCACTGTGCTGATGACACCGACAAGCTCCACCTGCGCCCTTCGGTCCCCTCTTGGCACTATAAATGGAGGCCACCCCTGCTCGATTTCTTCACACCAACACACTCCCCTCTCTCTCAGAAGCACCCCACCTCACCCCCGGAGCAAGGCGAGCAGCAGGTCGCCAGAATTTGTCCGGAGTCTACCACGGAGGAGGAAGAAAGGAACCAACGATTGGAGCCACCCCAAGAGAAGCCGCCGGTACCAGGAGGTTCGCCGTCATCGACTTCGTCGTTTGCCCGCATCGCCAACCCTCTCCTGAGCCCCGGTGAGCCCCTATAGACCCTCACTAGCCGCGCTAGGGTTCTGTCTCGCCGGCGTTACCCAACAGAGACGATAGGTCACAGCCGTTGGATTAGAGTTTGATCGTGCGGTCTAGATCACCACGTATCGCTTCACACCCCCTGTCTCGTTGACTGGTGGGGTCATCTACTTAAACTCACCCGCGCGTGGGCTGTGCACCGTGGGTCAGCCCATTTTGTTTCCCGCGTGACCCAGTAGTTCGAGTTTAGGTTTATTCTTTGTTTCAAACTCAGTTCTATATCTAGATTCAAAAATCAACCCAGGTCGATTCACTAAACCAAAATGCATGAAACCAATTTTGTTAGAAAGGTACTGGAATGCTGAATCCAAGCCCGTTTGATTCAATTCATTTGGAATTGTAGATCACCTATGGTAAAAAATAACAAGGCAGAAGCTTTTTTGGATTCAAAACATTTTTCAAAATTTAACCAACAAAAGCTTTTGAGTTGATTCCAACTGTCAAAAATCACATTTAACTAGACCTTTCTGAATATATAAAAATATCTAGGTTTACTTGCAGAAATATTGGACAAGCAATCAAAGAATGCCCCATAGGCCATTCTAGTCACTTTAATTAATTAAAATAAAAAGGTTAAACCTTATTAAATTGTGACACCACTTTAAATCACATTCCCCGGTACTAAAATATGTGGTGATGACATGTGTCAACATGATCCCATGTTTTAGTTGGAGAATATTAAATCTTAAGTAGTTTTTCAATGAGTAGAAATTACTTTTCTAAAATAAAGGAAATAAAACTATTGCCTTAATCTTTGTGTTGTTTGTGATGATCATAGATCATCTAGTGAAAACCTTGGTGTGATAAATAGAAGTAATTAAGTATTATTTGGTGATTGTGTACCTCGTATTTATTTATAGACGCTAGTACCTACCAAGGATACGAGGGGGAAGGAGAATACTACGAGGAAGAAGCCGAGGAGAACTTCAACCACTGCTATACTCAAGGCAAGCTAACACTTGCAACTTAGCAAGATAATCCTTGAAAGCTTATATTAATACCTTAGCAAGCCTATACTTGCAATCTTGCAAGTCTCACTATATAAGTTGACTTAGCAAGCTAATCCTTGCAAGCTTGCACCCTTGATACCCAATCCTAGTTTTACTTGGAAGCTTAGTATTTTATTTCTTTATCAAAGCTTTCTAGTAAAGTTTACTTGGTAATTTGTAGAGCTTAGAAATATTATTAAAGGTAGCATAAAGAGCATAAAAACTTGGTCTAAGTTAGATAATCTTGATGTCATCCTGAGGCATGAGATTGAACTTAGATAAGATACACTTGTTTACCACCCCTCATTAGTAATTACCCCCACTTGTAGATGCTAGTGCTAAGCATAAAAATTGATCAACTTTAGATGGGAATACTTGGTGAAAATGGTTATGAAAACCTTAGAATGATGAGTCATTCTACTTAAATGTTTTGACATGTGTTCTTGAACACTAGATGATTTTGATGTTGAAAATGTTAAGGAATGAGCCTTAGCCCTTTATAAAGCTGATGGTTGTCTGGATGCCATTCCAATTTTACCGTACAACCACAATACCCGAAATTTGGGTAGGGCTTGACTGGAAATTTATATGGGTTCCCTTGCGGCCAAGGTTTGAGATGAGGCAACCTTGTGAAGATTGCCCACCTGTGCAGTTCCCAAGATGACAGTTGGTCATGGTTGGGAGGCCAAACTCACAGGATAGGTGCCAATACTAGGGCGTGTAATTGAAAGGTTAGGATTCATTATCCGCATACTGAGTATGGTGAATTCAGGATTGTTCCTGACGGATGTATCGAATATTGTGGTGAAAGTGTAACACCTCTATAGAGTGTCAAACTATTCGAATAGCCGCGTCCGTGGTTATGGACAGTTGGAGTGGCCATACTGTTCCGTCGTCAGATGTTTTCAAAATGACTTATGAAATGATTTGTGATTTGACTTGACTAGAACAGGGTTGTGATATGAAATTCAAGTTCCCACTTAGGTGTTATAAAATTCTCAACTAGCTTTCTTTGCTTCTGAACTCAGTAGAGATAAATCTGGCTTTTTGCAAAACAACCTAGATCTTAGTATTTATTACCCAAAACCACTTCACTTGTTAGTATTAGTTTGCGAGTACTTAAAGAGTACTCATAGCTTTGTCCCTAGCTATTCCCGTGGCCAGACCATGAAGAGGACTATCAGGAGGATGGACAGCAGGAAGGGTACAACAACTAGGATCATCTCCCATCATCAACATTTCCTGTGACTATGAAGATGGAGCTTCGCCCACGCTACTGTTATCATTACGTTATTCTGCTGCTTGAATTGTATGAAGACTGGATCATGAGATCCTTTATTTGTGTAAGACCTTATGTCTGGTTTGTAATGGATGATGTACTGTGATATCCAATCTGTTATGTCTCCCAAAAATGGTAATCTTGGGATTGCGATGTATGGCATAACAGGCATCTGGGATTAAAAATCTGGGTGTTGACACTCCCTTTCAATTCTGCCCTTTTCTTCAAGAAGCACTTCATTTTGGGCCAGCTGGTCCATAAGAGCCTCAAAATGTATTTTGTGCTCACCTTGCAAGTTAGTGAAGAAATAGTCCAAAGCAATAATCTCTCCTTTAACCTTAAGACTAGTAGGATCATCCATGTCAATCATAGCCTTAGGAAAAGAAGTGTTAGAAGTTGATACCTCGGAACCTCTTGCCGTGAGACAAGTGGCATTCTTATTGATGACGTTTTCGTTTGGAGAGTAGAAGAGAGATGTTGGTGTAGATGTGGTGGCTATAGCAGCCACCTCTCGAGAGCTATCATCCTCGTCTTCATCTTCACTTCCCGAAGAATATTCTTCTTGAGCCACTAGAACAATCTTTGGTTGCTTCCTGAAAGGAGCATTATTCTTTACAAATTGATTACTTGGGTGGAGCCTTTGACTTTTCCTTGAGAATAAGTATTCCTCCATTATCTTCCCTACTTTGATACAGACACTCGGCCACAAAGTGCAGCCCGTCTCCACAGTTTAAACAAGTTCTCAGCTTGGGACCGTTTTCCTTTCTTCCATATGCTCCACTCTTGCGTTCTAGTTCAGATTTGGCCTTGGCCGGATCCTTCCAAAAGTTTCTAGCATAGAAGGCCATGTATTGTCCATGAATTCTTTTTACATCCTCGGGACAGTCCATACCTTCTATGTCATCTTCATCATGATCCACCACACTTGTCTTCAAGGCCAGGTTGACTCCCTTTTGCATCCCCATAGCTCGTGCACGAGCATCTTCGGCATTCTTGGCATCCACTTTGAAAGCTGCCATTTCTTGCATTACCTCATTGGATGTCATAAGGTGGTAGTTATTCCTTCCTTGCAGACTCTTCAAATCTGTGGGCTCAAATGGCATAAGAGCACTGACATACTCGCGCTTGATCCAAGCATCATCAACATGAGAGGCACCATGATTCCTGAAAGTGGTGGCTATTGACTTGAGCCTCCTATACATGTCCTCGTGGTCTTCTCCATCCAACATATAGAGTCCTTCAGCTTCATTTCTCAAAGCATCATATCTATTTCCTCTCATACTTTCATTTCTAATGAAGAGCTCGTTGAGGGTATCCCAAGCTTCGATAGATGTACTAAGATGCTGAATGTGTGGCATGTATTTGTCACCCACACCAAGCTGAATCATGTGTAGAGCCGTAGCGTTGCGTTGACTGTCAACAACCTCTCTTCTTGTGAGGTTGTGGGGATCTCCAACATGAAGACCATTCTCTATGATTTTCCACAACTCAATGGAGGAGCTGCACACATGTAGAGGGAGTGTCCCAACCTTAATACAACATAAGGTGGTGTCCCCTGTGTTTACAATGCTAGTCCCTGGATCAATAGCTAGCATCCACAGTTTAGATGTAATATCAAGAAACAAAGGTCATAATATAACTTCATAACCAGAAACAACATAATTTTATTACATCAAACATAGCTCATTTGGCTATTACATTACATTGCAGCGGAATAACTATAGTCATGGGGTTCTTCATCTTCAAAGTGCCACAGGCAAATGCTGGTTGTAGGCTTTATAATCCTATTCAATCAATCTTCACTAAAACAATCAAACCTGCAACATTACAAGTTACAGCCACAAGGGTCAATACATTTGAATTGTATTGGAAAGTTTCACTACTATGTATAATGTGAGTGGATCCTATCAATACATGCTTATTTGGCTAAGTAGAGTTATAGGCTCATTTGCTTAAAGCAATAATTTATCCTATCTTTTCAAAATGGTTTTGGTCCTTTGTCAAATCTCTTTTCCAAGTTCCTTGAACTCCTTGGTAGAAACTCAAGTGTCCAAGTCCTTGTCAAAATCTCTTGGGCTACTTGGTAACCCCAAGTGCAACAAGCTTTAAGCAAAATCTCTTGAGTACCTTGGTAACCCCAAGTACATCAAGCTTTAACAAAACCTCTTTGAATTCCTTGGTACCCCCAAGTGCATCAAGTTTTTATTTAAGAAGTTGGAATGTCGAGATCTCCCATAGTTCAAACTTTAGTTGCTCAGTATTGTCCATAACCGGGGACGTGGCTAAGTACTTAGAATTTATTATCTTCTGCAGAAGGAGTACACTTTACCCACATGTCACAATCCCATCCTTTGCCACCAGTGGCCTACTGGATTAGTGCTCACCAAGATGGAGTACTGGCAGATTGAGAATGTGACGAAGTCTTTCCAAAGGGTCCTCCCATACACCATTGCTAGCTTGCCTTCAGCACCCATGTAGGATTCCAGGTCCCCATGTCCAGTTAACTGAGGACAGTGCATGAGTCTTCCCAATGTAGTTGACTAAGCCAGAGCCATAATAGCATGTGGTTGCACACGAAAGCCACAATTGGAGAAACATGTTCAATCTCTAAGTTTCCTAGGTGGTTTTCTTTTGGAGCACAACACAAAGTGATTCCCATAGACATGGTTCCTTTTGTTGCCACCCTCTCCAAAACTTAAAGTATCCTCCACCTAGGTGGTTCATTGAGTCCTTGTTTTATTATGAAAAACACAAGTCCTTTTCTCAACCTTTGTAAAATCTCAACATGTATCTCTTTTCAAAATATAGCATGGCTAAGTATGTAACAACTACATTGTTCTCTCTAAGGAATGTATAGAGAATCCTATTAGGATTTAGCATAGCATAAGTATAAAAATTTGTTTTCATGCATGTTTCAAAATCCACTAAGTAGAATGAAAATAGTAGGACTTTAGATGATAGTGTAACTTGCCTTTTTGGTAGGGAATGATGGTTCACTCCTTGATCTTGCTAGTCTCACTCTTTTCTAATTTCACTACAATCAATCAAGCAAGCATAATATCAAGTATCATTCCAAACCATTAATCATTCAACAATTCACACACACAAACAATGGGAACTAAGTCATGCATGTAAGCATGCAAGAGATGGTTCCATTTGCAAAGATGGTCTCCACTAGGCTTCTAACTTTGTAAGTTCCAAATTGGTCATTATCCAAAGTGGCAAAGTCATTGCAAATGGGTTTTGTCCAAAAACCATTTTAAATCCAATCATCATTTTATGTAGTGGAAAATATTTTTATTAAAGTAACAACTTTAAGTTGTTCATCAAATGAGTTGCTATTGCAAAAAAAACTTGGTGTTTTGGGTCAGTAGGTTTGTTTCAAATCATTTTCCCAAAGCTTTCACTCCAAAACCATTTTTATAATAAAACCATTATTTTCCTTGGGCTAGAAATGGGCTAAGTCAAATAATTCATCCTAAATATTACCAAATCCATTTCCAAGACCATGGGTTGGTTCCTAGGGTCAGTAAGTTCACATCAAAACAATTTGCAAAGGTTTAACCCTAAAAACATTTTTGAAATATTTTTCTACTCTAAATAAGCATACAAAAGTTTCTGTAAAAACAAACACTCTAATGGATACTATTTTCTAAACTAAGGGCATGGTTGGCTAGGGTTTGTTCCACTGATTCCAACGGTACCAAATTTGTAAATTTTGGATGTGTGGATCGAAAGTTACAAAGGTTTGAAATTGCAACTTAAATCTGATTTCCAAATTCTGTTTTAAACAGACCTGGCCACGCGTCGCTATTTCACTGGTCGATACCGGTTCGGCCGGATCGGCTCTGCAGTGCGTTGGATCTAATTAGATCGTGCGGTTCTGAGAGCGTACCCCTTCACGGTTTAAGTGATTCTTATCGTGCCCGCCCGATCTAGATCGAACGGCTCCTACTGGCTTGCCAAAAGCTGGCGGCGCTAGGATAACGGCGAGCGGCGGAGCGGCCAGATAGTGGCGGCGCTGGCGAGGCAGGAAGCGAGTAAGGGAGGGAGTAGGCTCACCGAGATCGCAGAGGACTGGGGAAGCTCAATGTGTGGTCGACGAGGCTGGGGGCGCACGGTCGTAGGAGTAATCACTCGCCGGAGTTCGTTCTGGCGACGGCGGGCTCTGGTCGCGGTCAGAGACGAGGCTGTGGTTCATGAGAAGGTAAAACGAAGGTGTGGTCAGACGCAGGAGAGTGTGGCGAATGTGTGAGCGTGATTTAGAAAGCGCGGGGTGGTCTGAACTACCTGGGTGCTTGCCGGAGTTGAAGACAGACGTGGCGGCGAGGTCGGAGCTTGTCCAAGACGGCTCCCTGGGGCGCCCGTGGTCGAGCTGAGGGCACAGGAAGATGCGTCAGGGGGTGGGGAATCTCCTAGTGTGCTCAGGGAGGCAGGAGGTGGCTGTGGTTTGTCGGATTTCACCGGAGGATCTCGCCGGAACAGCGGCGGTGTAGGGCCAATTCGAGGCAGCCTGGTGGCGATGTGGCGTTGGCGTTTGAGGGGAATGACAGAGGGAGGAGAGGCGCTTTTGTATGCATGGTCAGGGCAAGATTAACGCGGCCATTACTTGTGAATTTACACGTGGTTGAATGACAGTGAACAGCAACGAGGTTTGGGGGGAGGTGGTCGCGCGGGTGAGGAGGATGAACAGGAGAGTGGGGTCCAGTCGTCAGTGAGGATGTGAGAAGGAGAGGAGGTCCACCGGTCAGTCTCTGCATGGGTTAGAATTTTGAGTACGAATCGTTTTCTTCGGGGAGGGAAGCTGGGCTGGTTTGTTGGGCTCGTGGGCTTGGCCGGCTGGGCTGGTCCAGATTCTATTTTTTTCTTCCTGGAACCTTTTTCCTTTTCTAATTCTTTTTCTGTTTTTGAAATTCAAACAATCAAACAACATTCAAACCAATTCAAACAATCACTAAACTTTGTACTTTGAATTTGGTTCTGTTTATCAACATAAACCAAATTCCAAAATAGAATAATAATTTTTATTCTTTTTAGGATCCATTCTTTAATTAAATAAAATGGATCTTTACTTATTTAATAAAATAGGGTTTGATTTAATTAATCCAAATATTTTCAAAACCAAATCAGTAGGTTTTATTTGGAAATAATGAATACTTGGAAACTTGTTTAAAACAAAATAACCTTTTATTTTAGGGTCCATTATTAATTAAATACAATAGACTTACATTGTTAAATCAAATAGGATTTGTTTTATTAAAATATTTATTTTGAAATCTAAAATAAAGCCAAAACACTTCAGTAGGTTTTATTTGAGAATATAAAATATTTGGAAAACTTATTTAAAATAATTTAATAAGTTTTGATGTTTCAATTAAAATGGTAAAACCTTTTATTTAAATAAAATTGGATATTAAATCCTTATTAATTTATTTAAATAAACCTTTGCTATTTTTTTTCAAAACAAAAAGTTTTAATTCCAAAGCTTGGCCAAAGTTTAATTTGGCTTTATAAAATAATCTTTATTTATGAATCCACCTTTTCTTTTGAAAACCAAATCTTTTATTAAAAGATCCAAAATAGTAATTTCAAAATATTTTAATTTCCTTTAATAAATGTTTATCCTTATAAATCCCTTTAGGATTTATTTGATTCAAATTGGTTTGAAGTTCCAATTAAATTCAAAAAGTTTCTTTTGGCCCTGAAAACCAAACAAAGTTTTATTTTATTCATTTATTTTCACATTGCAAGATTTGGAAAATCTTAGGATGTGACAACACATGAGACTTCATCAAAAATTGCCATTGATTAAAAGTAGATGCTGAAAGTTTGTGTGGATCGCCCCTATTATATATATGTGGGGGTGGGATAGGTGGATCAGGGGAATACACATGGGAAACCTCATTGTATCCTTCCTTAACACTATCATTTTTTGAGGAGGAGCTCTTGCTAGTGCCATCACCAACCACTTCGTTATCTTTAGAATTGGTTTTACCCGTTTCCTTGGATTGCGGAGTGGTAGCCTCAGAGGCAGATGGAGGTGATGCTGCGGATGTGGAGAGACGCATTATCAATTGACGCATCTCTTCCATCTTAGCCTCCATTGAACTAACAAGGTTGTTTCCAACGTCTTGAGATCGTTCATGGTGACTACCTCCGGAGCATCACTCCCATCTCCCTTGGAACCCATACTTCTCTTCGGCGGTTAAGCCTGAATTAAGAGTCGGGGCTCTGATACCAATTGAAATGGATTGTATGGGAACCTAGAGGGGGGTGAATAGGTGCTACTCAATTTTTAGTTCTTTTTCAATTTTAGGCTTGACACAAGTAAATTCTCTAGATATGCAACTACGATAAATTTCCTATATGCAAACCTAGCTACTAATCACGTAAAGAGAGGAGCGAGGAAACCGTAGTGGAGCACGCGGAGACTGTAGGGTTCGTAGCATAGAAAACAAATAATTTCCTACGATGGGAACAACTATTTACCAAGATCTATCTACTAGATACAAGCAACACGTAGATATACATCCATATAATACATACCATCGAAGACCGAATAGTATTAACGAGGTTGTACTCGTGGATGATGTAGTCGAACGCTTGCCGATCTCAAGATCGAGAAGAAGTCCATCCGGTCCAGCACCATCCAGTACAGCACCAAAAAGCAGTGGTGCATTCGTGATCGCACACGTCCGGGTACCTCGACAACCTCCGCGCCCTCGCTCCAGCGAAGCAGCGGAAGAAAAAAATCCTTCCAGAAAAATCCACCGGAAACATGTATCTCGCTGATCCAAGACCATAGGGAAATTCTAAAGGGGGAGAGAGATCCTTCACGAGGAGGTTGCTTTGAGATGAGGAGAGGGGGGCCTTTTTTAGGGAGAGGGGGCACCCCAAGGGGCATGGTGCCCAACCATGGTGGCTACCCCCACCTCATCCACATTCATGTGGGTGGAGCTCCCACTCAAAATGAAAAGCCTCCACTCCCATAAAAGAGCCTCCACTCAAAAATCCACTCACATGCATTAAATTTCCACCAAATTTAATGAAAGCTCTCATTTAAATAAAACTATTTTATTTATTTATTAAGAATTTGGTTAATTACTTTAATTAACAAACATTCACAAAAACTCCTTGCTAGTATTCAATTTCACATGCAGAACCAGTTTCAGCAATTTCAACCAAAACAGTTTTGGTGTCTAGTGAAATAAATTTCTGCGCTTACCTTTTTCTTTCTCTGCCATATTATTTGATCCAAATGGTGTCGGTATCCCTTAAATGTGTCACCCTATGGTTCGCAAATAATTTAGAAATGATCGAGACCCCTCTCTGATCAATAATCAACAGCGGGACCTAGAGATCCGTTTTGACTCCCACATATTCAACGATGACTTCTGTGATTGTGTGAACCTTATACGCATGTAACTCAATCCTTTAGTCTCGTGATATATTACATGTCCGAGATTCAATCATCGGTATCTCCATACCTAGTTTTATCTCGTTAGTGACATGTACTCTTTTCTTGTTCCCGTGATATAACATTCTAGTGATCAAATCACTTGCTTGCAAGCTAACTAATGTGATATCACTGAGAGGGCCCATAGTATATCTCTCCGTCATCGGGATGGACAAATTACACTCTTGATCCATGAGCCTCAACATAACACCTTCGTAGCACTGAACCCATCTTTATAGTCACCCTGTTATGGTGTGAAGTTTGATGTTATCAAGATACTCTTTCGGTGTTAGTGATTGACATGATATCATGGTCTAAGGACTAAGATTACTTTGTATGATGTTATAGCAATATAAACACAATGACCTTGATCATAATGCTATACTTCGGATGAATGTTCATCACACTATTCCAATAATGTTGTGACCTAGTTATTAACAACATCCAATGTCCATGATCAGGAAACCTTTGATCATCTTGTTTAATCAACGATATAGTTTATAAGAGAGGCATAACTAGGAACTTTCTTTTGTTCATTAAACACACATGTATTAATGTTTCAGTATTAATACAATTATAGCATGCAAAATAAACATTTATTATAAATAAGGAATACGATAATAACCACTTTATTATTGCCTCTCGGGCATATTCCCTTCAGTCTCCCACTTGCACTAGAGACAATAATCTAGTTTATAAACTTTGCGTATTGAACACCTATGGATTTATGGTGTTCCATATACGCAATTGCAAGTGGTTAACGTAATCTACGGATCTGACGCTATCAGGTCTGTGTGTATTTGCATGTCTTTACGTCTCCACGCATCACTCATTTCTCTAATGAGATGGCATTGTATAAATTTGGTCTTTTGGTGAGACATTTAGTTCCTTGGGGTTAAATCATGTCGATACTATTGTCATACAATATATCTTTAGTGTTAGCCCGTTGCGAACCACACCTTAGTTTGATAACAAACTACCTGACACAAAAGCCCTCCTTTGCTGCTACTGTAGCATTCATATACTTAGCCTTTTTGTTGTAGTATCCGTCATAATGTCTTAACTTTGGAATTCATCCAAATCCATCATGGAAACTCCTTTCCATTACATTGTGCCACCCATAGTTTAAATTGAGATAAACTTAATTTGTATCTTGTGAAAAAACTAGTATCAATGTAACACTTTACAATGAACTATTTATAACTTATACAAATATAATATATTCTTAATTCTTCGAAAAGATTATAAGAATATCCTTAGTATCGCCCAATGATCATTTTATGATTCATTCTGGTATATGCTCATAATACTTAGAGCATAGGAAATATCTCGATGTGTACATATCATGGTATGATTGATCAAAACATTCTTGTGATTTCACTCATCAAGTGTCAAAGGACTTGAATCTTGTTTCACTTATCAAGTGTCGATACACTTGAATCTTGATTCAATTCGTTTCCATGCGACAAGATCCTTTTCTTGTCGTTTCTATATTGAACCCCTTCAATATGTCATATATGTATGTTTGGCACGACCATATTAGCGTCACTATCTATCCATGTATACATTCATGCTAAATATTCAAGTTTTTCCTAAGTATTTCATCGAAATTAAATTCTTAACCTTTTTCAATAAAAGATACATCATCTCTAATCAATAATATGTCCTCCACATGATGTATTAGAAATATGTCTCAACGCTCCCACTTAATTTCTTGCAAATGCAAGCATCTTCATCGTCTCCTGATGAAAACTTCTTTAACAGTTTCATCACGGTGAAGATTCCAAATCTGTGATGCTTAATTCAACCATTGAAGTTTGCCTGCCCTTTTAGCATCCTTTGAATTTAACAAAACCCTTTGGAACGTGTCTTGTACACGTCCTAGGTAACCATTATATTAGAAGAACTTGTTTTGTTTATTCAGCTACCATATACCAAAATTATATGTAGTGGTTGCTACATTAATCCATCCAGACTACTTTATAGGTGTGAAACATCCATGTCTATTTCTTATAGATCCAAATACGACCGATAGGTTTTTACACCTTTCCGGAGGGTCTTCCAAGTTCAGAAAACTTGATTTCTTGTGTATGGAACTATCACGGATTTTATGCCTTCGAGCCATTTGACAGAGTCAGGGCCCATCATCACTTCTTTGCATGTAGTCGGTTCATCATTGTCAAACAACAATGATTTACTCTGAAATCTTAGCATTTGATTGTTTATCCATGACCACAACCTTTGAGGCACGTGAGCCATGAGCATTATGTCTGCCTCCGGAACATTTTCCGGCGCTGCGCAACTCAGCACATATAGCTAAGGTTCGTTAACCTTATCAAAGTTCTATTGTCCTCCCACTTAACTTTTGCGAAAAAATCATTTTTCAAGTAACTTCATGTTTCAAGGGAAAAACCCTTTTGTCCTCGGTGTTATGGAGGAATACCCAATGGTTATTCAAAATAACCTACAAAGACATGCTCATCCGACTTTGGTTGTAAACATCTTACTTATGCTTAGTATACCAAAATTTAAGAAAAGACAACTTGGGTTTTACCCCCAACCATAACTTACATGGTGTCATTTTAACGGATCAAGATGGAGCTCTTTTCAGTGTAAAAGCGGTAGTCTCTAAAGCTTTTAATATTTTAAAACATAATGGCGGTTTTATAAATAACACCTTTGATCCAACCATGTCAAACAAGGTTTCATTACAAATCTCAAACACTCCATAATCCTATGGTGTTTCGGTAGATGTAAATCTAGGTGTTTTGCTAAACTTGCAACTCAAATAAATCCCTTTATGATAAAATCATAAATCATTTATTTTCTTGTTACATTTGCAACTCAAATAAATCCCTTTATGATAAAATCATAAATCATTTATTTTCTTGTTAGAATGATTTTCCACTTCATCTTTAAAGTCTTTGAACGTTTTCAAATATTTCATACTTCTTTCTCATTAAGTGAATATTCACTCAAATTTCCGGAGAAAGCATATGAAGTTGAAATCCATCACTTACGATTACACATAATGGACTACATACATCGATATGTATAAATTCCAATAATTTAGTCGATCGTTCTTCCTTGGCCTTTGAACGAAGTTTTAATTATCCCGAGGAAAGTCTCACAAGTGTCACTTAATCAAATCAAAGAATCCAAAAATCCATGAATATGGAGATTCTTCATGTTTTCTTTCCAATATAATTTAAATGACGATGTCACTTAGCAAGTGATCTTTCAATCATTTGTCTTGCGACATTTTAGCATCAGTTTTTATGGATGTGATTTCTCCAACTAGATTTATAAATCATCCATCTTATATGGAATACGGTAATTATTTGAACAATCTTTGTTCTCATAATACCTGATTTAAATAACTATTATTAAAACAAATCTTGAAGGCAAGCTTTGATGTCAACGAGAAATACAAACAACGGCTTGTTTGTTTTTGATGATCATCATCACATATTCTCTTGCTAGTTACTTAGGCCATTGTAGTTCATGAATTGGGTCGTTATATATGAAATTTCATACCAACGAATTCGGTATCCAATACCCAAGAATGACATTGTTTAACAAGCAAAGAATACAACCATAACATGTATATCATCTATATACCGAAACTGGATATTTCTAGTGTTTTCTTTTCTGCCAAATATATTTTATAGATTCTCTTTCAGCATTTCCTTTTCCTTTTTAAAATAATCTATCAACATCAATAGTGGCGCCATATACATGACACATAGTACAAAGCATGTATATTCAAATACTAATACCTTTGTACTTGCACTTGGAAGTAGATCACCATCATCAAATGATCGGCATTCTTTCAAAATCCATTATTTAGTAATATTTTAGTGTAGTAAACACTTTACATACATATTCTATTCATCCTTATCATGAATACTTTCATGATCAAGCTAATGTAGCTTATAAAGGCGAATCGTGAGTATAACATTACTTTCCAAAACCCTTTTGGATGATTAGGATGTCTAGCATCTCCAACCTTTGCAAATTCTCATCCAATATGATAAAATATATTATACTCTATCATATTGCAACCAAAACATTGTTTTAGATATCGTTATATCTACCACGCATGATGGTTTCTGAAACAATTCTTTCAACTCCTAGATAAACTTGATACTAAAACAATCAAGAATCATGGAGGCAAACATGATACTTAAGATACTAACACTGGAATTGTTACTCTTGCTTTAATACCAATTATTAAATTTCATGGAGTAAACAGAGTTTGCTGAAAGTTTGAAATAGGAGTTTAAACTTTAGATTGACATTCAACACAATACTATACCAGTTTTTAAAGTAAATATCCAGAATTCTATAGTTCTATTATCTCAATTACAACTAAGCATAAGGTGGTGAACGAATGCCAATGACTACAACAAATTATGCAAATTCACTTTGATTTAATTTATGATAAATTGAGTTCTACTAATCCAAATTAGAAATTAACTCCCACTCAAAAACGACATCCCTCGTGTATTTTTGGTGATTACATGAACCAAATCCACTACACCAAGTCCGATCATCACGTGAGTCGGTGTAGCTTCAAAGGCGAGCATCTATATGGTCATCATATCAAACATATGACTCATGCTTAACCTTTCTGTCCGTGTTCCGAGGTCATGTGTGTACATGCTAGGCTTGCCAAGTAAGAACCTTAGTATTCGCGTGTGTAAAACTGTCTTACACCCGAGATATGCTCGTGGATTCAAGTACACCCAATCATCACGTGATGTCTTGAAGCGATGAAACATTGTCGGTGCATACTTAAGGAAGAACACTTTTTTATCTTGATATTTAAATGAGGGATCATCTTATTATGCTAATAAAACACCAAACTAGCAATATAAGAGGCAACAAACATCACATGTTAATAAGTGAAATGATATGGTTCTTGCACTTGATCTCCATCATGTGCATCGTTGTATGATCCTCATCATACCTTTATGTGTAAGGCCAAGGTCTATGGAACTTACACGTTATGTGCGTTGTAAGAGTGTCAACTTATATTTCTACTTACAACATCACCATATCATGACACCAGCCCAGCAACAATCTAAACTAGACACCTCTAATATATCCATTGCAAGTTTTATGTGGCTTAGGGCTTTCGAAGATAAAACCGTTCGAACATTAAACACAACGAGGATAACCAAATTGTTGACAACTCGTTGAAAAATAGATATTGACTATAGTAGGAGAGACAAACACCCGCTAGCCACTTATGCAAAACTAGTTGCATGTCAAGCATGGAACAAGTCTCATGTGCGAGGACATGTAAAGTTTGTTCGGGCCGCTTCATCCCACTATGCCACCAATATCCCAAGTACAACTAAGAAGCAATAAAATGATCATCATTGCCCACATATACATATGTGTACTACCCATGCAAAGAATCTACGCATAGACCTGGCTCTGATACCACTGTAGGGTTTGCAGCATAGAAAACTAAAAATTTCCTACGATGGGAACAACTATGTATCAAGATCTATCTACTAGATACAAGCAACGGGTGGATATACATCCATAGAATACATACCCTTGAAGACCAAATAGGATTAACGAGGTTGTACTCGTGGGTGATGTAGTCGAACGCTTGCTGATTTCAAGATCGAGAAGAAGTCCATCCGGTCCAGCACCATCCAGTCTAGCACCGCAAAGCAGTGATGCATCTCTGATCGCACACACGTCCGCATACCTCGACAATGTCCATGCTCTCGCTCCAGCAAAGCAGCGGAAGCAACAAATCCTTCCAGAAAAATCCACCGAGAACATGTATCTCGCTGATCCGATACCATGGGCAAATTCTAAAGGGGGGAGAGAGATCCTTCGCGAGGAGGTGTGCTTTGAGAGGAGGAGATGGGGGCTTTTTATAGTGAGAGGGGGGCACCCCAAGGGGAATGGTTCCCAGCCATGGTGGCTGCCCCCACCTCTTCCATATTCATGTGGGTGGAGATCTCACTCAAAATGAAAAGCATCCACTCCCATAAAAGAGCCTCCACTCAAAAATCCACTCACATGCATTAAATTTTCACCAAATTTAATGCAAGATCTCATTTAAATAAAACTATTTTATTTATTTATTCAGAATTTTGTGAATTACTTTAATTAACAAACATTCACATAAAACCCCTTGCTAGTATTCAATTTCACATGCAGAACCAGTTTCAGCAATTTCAACCGAAATAGTTTCGGTGTCTAGTGAAATAAATTCCTGTGCTTTCCTTTTTCTTTCTCTAGCATATTATTTGCTCCAAAAGGTGTCGGTATTCCTTAAGTGTGTCACCCTACGGTTCAATAATAATTTAGACATGATCGAGACCCCTCTCCGATCAATAATCAGCAGCCGGACCTAGAGATCCGTACTGACTCCCACATATTCAACGATGACTTATGTGATCGTGTGAACCTTATACGCATGTAACTCAATCCCTTTGTCTCGCGATATATTAAATGTCCAAGATTCGATCATCGGTATCTCTATACCTAGTTTGATCTTGTTACCGACATGTACTCTTTTCTCGTTCCCGTGATATAACATTCTAGTGATCAAATCACTTGCTTGCAAGCTAACTAATGTGATATCACCGAGAGGGCCCAGAGTATATCTCTCCATCATCGGGATGGTCAAATTACACTCTTGATCCATAAGCCTCAACATAACACCTTCGTAGCACTGAACCCATCTTTATAGTCACCCTATTATGGTGTGAAGTTTGATGTTATCAAGATACTCTTTCGGTGTTAGTGATTGACATGATATCATGGTCTAAGGACTAAGATTACTTTGTATGAACTTGACCGTAATGTTATACTTGGGATGAATGTTCATCACACCATTCCAATAATGTCGTGACCTCGTTATTAACAACATCCAATGTCCATGATCAGGAAACCTTTGATCATCTTGTTTAATGAATGATCTAGTTTATAAGAGAGGCATAACTAGGAACTTTCTTTTGTTCATTAAACACACATGTATTAACATTTCCGTATTAATACAATTATAGCATGCAAAATAAACATTTATCATAAATAAGGAATACGATAATGACCACTTTATTATTGCCTCTCAGGCATATTCCCTTTAGAGACACAGGGATTAGTTTTACCGCAGTTCCTTCCTTGTTAAGGGAAGTACATCTTTGTTGGAGGGGTGGGCGGTTCTAAGACCACCACGCCACAATAGGCCTCACCCTATTCTTTGATGGATCTCGCCATGAAAGGCCTGATCCACCTTTTCCATTATTGGTACCCTTCGAGGCGGAACTGGTGCCTTTACAACTCTGTCGGGGCGCACACCCACAACTAAGTTGGGGGCTCCCGTAATGACAACAAGCTGTCACAATGAAAAGGTTTATCAATGTAAACAAAAGCAAGGATCTAGATATTTGCAAGAAATACTAGATCAGTGATTATAATGAATGGAGAGGATATGAAGCGCTTGATTGCAGTAGTTGAAGATCGAATTCTCCTCCTTCGATTCCCCAAGGGACGGGTCCTTTGGGTGGATGAAGGTGGAGCTCTCTTGGATGAAGGTTGAAGAACAGATCCTGACTTTTTCGAATGAATCAACAATTCTGCTAGGAGGGGGAAGGATGGCTTAAATACCCCTACCCAAATCTTGTTGCTGGAGAAGTTTGGGTGTGTATTATTCGCCCCCCACTAGGGGCGGACTATCCGCCCTAGGGGAAAAATCCGCCCCCAGGACGGAAACTCCGGGGGAAAATCTGCCCCCATACAGAAGGTGACGCCGGTCTTGACTTTGTGAAAAAACCTCGAGGGGCGGATTATCCGCCCCCCTCAATGGGCGGACTATCTGCCCTAGGAAAAAAATCCGCCTCCAGGATGGAAACTCCGGGGGAAAATCCGCCCCCATAGAGAAGGTGACGCCGCACTTGACTTGGAGAAAATCCTGGGGGCCGGACTATCCGGTCCCTATAGGGGTGGATTATCCGGCCTGGCCGGAAAATCCGTCAGATACTCCGCCCCCCTTCTAGGGAAGGCGCCCTTCTGAGTTTGGGGAGGGGCGGAATAAGATATCTGCAGCACTTCAACACACATTAAATAGTCCTTGATATTGTTATCTAACACAAAAAAACTAGGGATTAAGAAATGTTCTTTCAAAGGGGTGAAAAAGAAATGGATTTTTTTCTGTTTGAAATCTTGCACTAGAAACACTCAAAGTGGTCTAGTGAGCAAGATTGGCAAAAATGACCATTTGGTTATTTTGTTTGTTTTTCAATTTCTATTGATTTGATTGTAGAGGTCCCAACCTTCAATAAGGTAGAGATCCCTGTGTTTGCAATTCTAGTCCCTGGATCAATAGCTAGCATCCACAGTTTAAGATGTAATATCAAGAAACAACGTCATAGTACAACTTTATAACCAGGAACAAAATAATTCATTACATCTTACATAGCTCATTTGGCTATCTTATTACAATGCAGCAGAAATAACTATATAGCATGGAGTCCTTCATCTTCAAAGTGCCATAGGCAATCATGTTGGTTGTAGACTTGTAATCCTATTCAACACACTTTCACTAACATCAAACAAACCTACAACATAATAAGTTACAGCCATAGGGGTCAATACATTTGAATTGTATTGGCAAGTGATACTATGGTGGTATAGTGGAGTCCATCATCTATATGCATTTTGGCTAAGTGGAGCTTAGGCTTGCTTTGCTCAAAATATATTTTCCTTATCATTCGAAAACACTAAGTTTTTGTTTGTCAAATCACCCAAGGAATAACCAATGAATATTGGTTAACCTTTACCCTTGTTCAACCACAAGTTTTTAACTTAGCAATTGGGATGAGGAGATCCTTGATAGCTTTCATGTCTCGATGCTCAAATTTTCCATTGTCGGGGACACAGCTAAGTACTTAGACTTTACTCTCTCGGGAGGTGGTGCACTTTCCCCACATTTTCGACATTCATCGAGACAAGATCTTTCAGAAGCCTTCCCTTAGACCAAAATGGACGCGTTCCCAAACCTATCACCCCCTACCATCAACTGTACATCTGGCTAAGTTATTGCAACCTATATGATCCAGGCAAAGCCCATATTTCCATGTGGTTGCACTTGAAGCTTCTCAACATTTGACATCTCAAATCTCTTTGTTCCTGGGTGGCTTTCCACAAGTGAGATACACTAGGGAAGGCCATATATATGGGGCCATGTGTAACCACTCAACACAAACCATTATTTCCATTCCACCCAGTTGATTCATTCACATAGTTGTTTTATTAAACAAAACACAAGTCATAGACTTAGAAATATCTCATAGCATGAATATAATCCACCCTTGTTTTCTACTACCTAATCTAGGCATGATAGTAGTAGGGATATTAACTTAGGGAAAATTCAACTAAGGCATCATCTACTAGGATTTCCCAAGGCATAGCATACTTAGTAAAATTTCCATACAAGTCCTACTTTGAAATATCACTAATGCATATTGAAAATAATGGGACAAAAGTATGAAGCACCACTTGCCTTTTTAGTACAAAATATAGATTCACTCCTTGATCTTGCAATAGTCACACTCTTCAAATTTCACTACAATTCAATCAAGGCACAATTTCAATCTAGCATTCAAATAATTCACCACATAACATAATAAAAACAAAGCAATGCATGCAAGCATGCAAAAGATTTTTTTATTTGGAAAAGTGGTTTCTATTAGGCTATAAACATTTTAAAACACCTATTGGTCATTTATAAAAGTGGAAAAGCCATTTGAAACTAAGTTAGTGAAAATGGGCCATTTAAATTGTTTTTAGTTTTGCTAGATATGATTTTAAATCAAAGCAATATTTTGTAGATTTGTCCAAATATGTTTTTAAACACAAATATTAATAGTTAGGGTCAAAGTGTTTTAAAACAAACCCATTTTTCAAAAGGATTCACTCAAAACCATTTTTAAATCAAAGCAACATTTTATTTTTCTAGAAATGCCTTTTAATCAAAGTAATAATTTTCTATGGTTTAGTCAAATATATTTTTAAATCTAAAACATAGTGTTTAGGTTCAGAGAGTTTAATTCAACCCATTTGCAAAAGGTTTTACTCAAAAACTATTTTTAAAACATAATCAATAATTTTATTCTACTAGAAATTCTTTTATTCAAGGAATAATTCCTTAGTGTCACAAAACATACTTTTAAATACAAAAGTTGGTTTTTATGGTCAGTAGGTTCAAAACAAACCATTTACAAAAGATTTTACCCTAAAAACATTTTTAGAATAAATTTTATACACAAAATAAGCCTAAAAATGTTTCTGCAAAAACAGTCAATTTTCCAGAAGCAAAATACTAAAGAAAGGGCATGGTTGGAAAGTATTCTTTTTTCTGAATCCAGTGATGTAAAATTTGTAAATTTTGGACATGTAGATTGAAAGTTATGAATTTTACAAAACTAAACATCTAATAGAAATGTTTCTGTCTATTTAAAACAAAAGCTGGCCACGTGTCTTGATCTAATTGGTGCGTACCGGTTCGGCTGGATCGAGCAGCTACAGCCGTCAGATCTATTTAAATCGCATGGCACAGAAACGATCATACCCCTTCGATAAGTGAATCTATCATAGATGACATATCTGTATCCTACGGCTCTTAGCACTCTAACCACAATCTGGTGGCGCTGCGGTGGTGGACGGCGGCAGCGCGGTCGGGCCATGATGGTGCCGGCGATATAGGAAGCGAGAGAGAGAGGGGAAAGGCTCACAATGATCGTAGTGTCGTGGGGAAGCTCGACGTAGTCTTTTCCTAGACAGGGGCGCACTTGCAGGGCGTTGATTGCTCATCGGAGTTGGCATCGGCGTCGGGCTCGCTCGGGTGTGGATGCTGTCGATGCTACAATGCATGAAATGGAAAGTCAGAGGTGGTGTTAGATGCGCAGGAGTGTGGCGAGTGCACGTGTATCAACCAGAGGGGTTAGAGCGGTCAGGTTTTACCGGAAAGGTTCACCGGAGTGGAAGCGGTCGTCGGTGGCGCTCTGGCATTGATGTTGACTACGCTGTGGGGCATTCTCGGTCTAGCACGAGGTACTGGAAGATGCATAAGAGGGTGGGTGCAGGTTAGGGGAAGTGGGGAGGGTCGACGTTGCCTAAATTCATCGGTGGAGTTCGTCGGTGCAGTGGTTGCGCAATTGAAATCAGGGGTAGCCTGGCGGCTCTCTGGCAACAGGGAGTGAGGGGAAAGATAGGGGAGAGGGAGGGGATTAAATGGGAGAGGTTACTGAGTGAGTTACACGTGCATTTAGCGAGAATTTAGACCACGAATCAAAGCAGAAACGGCGACGGGGTTTGGGGAAGAACAGGTTTGCGGGTGGAAGAGATGATCCGGCAAGTGGGGCAACGTCGTCAGCAAGAGAGAGGGGAAAACAGTGGGGTCAGGCGGTTATATACTACGTGGGTCGTTCTGCGGGTGAGAAAACGATTCGCTAGGGAAGAGAGATGTGGGCTGCGAGTTGGGCATGGGGCTTTGCTGGACTGGGCTGGTTTATTTTCCTTATTTTTTCCTTCCTGGAACCTTTTACTTTTTATGTTTTCTTCTTCTGTTTTGAATTTATTCAAATGATTCAAATATTTGTTTGAATTCAAATGTTTCCCAACTTTTAATAGGGTTTTCATTCTGTTTATTAATGTATTTAAATTTCCATTTTTACAATATTTCAAACATTCCTTTTATGGTTTATTATATATTTAAAATAGACACTTGACCTTATTTAAATAGGATTTTAAATATATTTTCAAACTTCTATTTAAATTCCAATTTTTACCAAACCTTTTCCAGTAGGTTTTATTTGTTCATTAGGGTGTTAAATAATTCACTTGAATTATTATTTAATATTTTAATATGATTTATTGTTCATTTAAATTGGGCATTTGTCTTTATTTAAAAATAATTGAATTATGGTTTAATCCCATATAATTTTATTGGAATATTATTTATCCCTTTATTTTATTTGGGTTATCTTTATTTCATTTACTTATGGATTTAATTCAAGATTTTAAATTATCTTCTAAATAATTTCCTTGGAATTTGTTATTTAGGCAAATTGTCTTTATTTAAATAAAATTGGACATTGTTCAATCCTTATGATTTTATTTAAATAATCTTTTACTCCTTTTTATTATTCAACACTTTCATTTGTTTAAGGATTTGGCCAAGATTTAATTTGGCTTTTAAATATTCCTTATTTATTTATTTTCTTTCTTTGCCTTATAAAATCCATATCTTTTTATTTATAGATCCAGAATTGGTGATTCCAATTTTTATATGTTTATTTGATATTTGTTTATATTTTTAATTCCTTTTAGGATTATTTTACTCACCATTTGGTATGGATTTTAGTTAGGAGCTTTATTAGCTTTGGAAATTATTTCCTTTTATCTTAATAAATTCATAAGTTTTTATCCATGGTTCCAAATTGAATGAAATCAATTTCTATGGTTTTATATTATTTTTATTTATAATTTTTGATCATTTATAAATGTTTGTTGACAAATTTTTATATGGATCAAATCCATAGTCTTAGAGAGATCTTGGAAATGATTTTCTTCCATTAGGGTTTTAGGGTTTTGGTTTACTTTTTCAAATGTTTAAATTTCAAGATACATTCATTGATGAATGCATTCTAGTTAATTGAAATTTGTTGGATTCCATTTTCATTCAGAGTTTGTTCAAGATGGATTTTGATGTTTCCATTTGGAATCAAAAAGTTTCTTTTTACTCTAAATTTCAACTATTATTTTTTTTCACATTTCAAAATTTGGAAAATTTTGGGATGTGACATGCTACCACCCATAAAAGAAATCTCGTCCTGAGATTTGTGAAGGCTAGAGGTTACAAGTTGGCTTCAAGGCAACTAGGGTACTACCACCCTTAAAAAGGTTTTCAACTAAATTACATCTTGGCTTACTTGGATCTTGATGTAACTTCTTGTAACATCCCAAAATATTAAACTAGAATCATCAAACTCTAATCATCAAAATTAGGGTTAACAAAAACTTTTCCAATTAAAATATGAAAGCATTCATATGTGCGTGCATGACAATTTGGATTCTTTTGAATTGCCATGATTGTGTGTTTCCTTGCTTGTAAAAGGATGCTTAGGTGAAATAAACATCATCTAAACAATCCCCACACTTTTCCCAAAGACAAATAAATCAAAACAAACAAAATAAGGGAACGGTCACTTTGGCCAAATTAACTCCCATGCCTACTTTGGCTATCCCTAACTTTCAGAACTTAATAGAAAATTGTTTGGATCTTTGCTCCCCTTGATAGTACTCATAACAAAGTATCAAGGCCCACCTTGTGATCATCCAGAAACATTCAAATGCATAGTTTAAATGACAGTTTAAAATTGAATCTATTTCATATGGGAAGATCCCACTTTTTCAAAAACCACTCAAACAAGCTCAACTTTCAAAACCCAAGCATCTACAGACTCATCAGATCATGCCTAGTACACCCACCAAAAATCTTTTCAAAATTCAAAACTTGAATTTATGCGGCCATTTCATCAAACACCTTGCTAATTCAAATTAAACAAAATCAAAACACTATAGTGTGCAGTGTTTTGGGCCTAACTTGTTCCCTCTCTGGACACCACTAGCCTTAGTAGATCATCTAACAAACTTAACTAATCACTAGCACCACTGTGAGCTCGCCAATGTCATCAATGGTGAACAGGCCGAGAGCACCCATGTCACCCCAGTGTGGACAGTAGGCTAGAGGAAGAACTAGCCATGCCAACCTTGTCTGGGAGGTAGCCCATGCCTCACCGCCCCCTCTCGACCAGCCCTGCCTCGCAGACAGTAGCCAGGAACGCCGCGCCCATGCCGCTATCGACCATGCCGACCCTCACCGAAGAGCACGCGCCATTCCCATTTAACCAGACCACCTCAAGCCCTCGCCGCCCGCCAATATGCCCATTTCACCGCCCGTACCCCGTAGCCCCCGCTCGCCGTCGAAGACGCCGCCTCTGCCAGGCAGAACATCGAGCGTTCTAGACCGTTTGCCACCGCCCCTACACACGCATTAAAGCCATAGAGCATCGCCAGGAGACCACCGATCGATCGCCACCCTCGGCCATGCCTCTAGCAGCCCGTAGCCATGTCGCCACCGTTGCCTGTCCATCCCGTTCGGTCTCACCGTCGAGCCTATAAAAGGAGACGACCCCCAGCCGAATTGAGCTCACCATCTCACTCCCTCCTCCTCACTGATCGTTCCACCCTGTTCCTGGAGCCAGGCGAGCAGCGCATCGCCAGAATTTGGCCGGACCCCGCCGCTGCTGGAGAAGAAGGAAGCCAGCGATTGGAGCCGCCCCAGGAGAAGTAGCCGGTACCAGGAGGTTCACCGTCGTCGACTTCGTCGTTCGCTCGCCTCGCCGACCCTCGCCTGAGCCCCGGTGAGCCTCCCACGACCCCCACCTGTCGTGTTAGGGTTATGTCTCGCCGGCGCTGCCTGACGTGGACGATGAACTAGAGCCGTTGGATTAGAACTAGATCCAAGCACCACGTTGCCCAGTACTGCTTTGCACCCCCGTCTCACTGACGCGTGGGGACAGCAACTTAACCAGCCCGCGTAAGCGTTGTGCGTAGCAGGCCGGCCCATTTTCTCTTCCCGCGCAGCCCACTTGTTTCAATTTGGATTTTTCCAATTTCATTCAAACACAGTTCTGTACCTAGTTTCAAAAATCAACCCAGCTCGATTCAGTGAACCAAATTGAATGAAACCAATTTTGTTAGAAAGGTCTGGAAATGCTGAATCCAAGCCCGTTGGATTCAAATCATTTGGATCTGTAGATCACCATTGGTAAATATAACAAGGCAGAAGCTTTTCTGCATTCAAACATTTTTCAAATTTAAACCATAATAGCTTTTGCGTTGATTCCAACTCTCCAAAATCACATTTGATCATACCTTTCAGAATATATAAAAACATATGGGTTTACTTACAGAAATAATGTTCAAGTAATAAAAGGATGCCACATAGGCATTTCTAGTCATTTATTTTTATTTAAAATAAAAGGTTAAATCTTATTAAATCGTGACACCACTTTAAATCACATTCCCATGTACTGAAATGTGTGGTGTGACATGTGTCAACATGATCCCATGTTTGGTTTGGAGAATATCAAATCTTAAGTAGTTTTTCAATGAGTAGAAATTACTTTTCTAAAAATAAAATCATTAAGTCAAGTGCTTGTATTGTTAGTGATGATGCTAGATCATCTATAGAACCCTTTGTGTGATGATTGAAAGTAGTTAAGTATTGTTTGGTGATTGTGTACCTCATATTTATTTATAGACGCTAGTACCGACCAAGGAGACGAGGAGGAAGGAGGATACTAAGAAGAAGAAGCCGAGGAGAACTTCAACCACTGCTCTGCAAAAGGCAAGCCTAATACTACTAGTTGATTGAGCAAGCTAACACTTGCAAGATACCCTACATTAGCAAGCTTATACTGATAATGATGCAAGCCTTACTAATCAAGTTGACCTATGCAAGCAAATACTTGCTTGTTACCATGCCAACTATATGCCTTAAGCATATGTGATCATACCCACTTGATAACCCCATTCCTAGTTTTACTTACAAACTTTATACTTTATTTCTTTATCAAAGCTAGTACTTAGAGCTTACTTAAGTGAATTGTAGATTCTATAAAGATAATTGAAGGTTTCATAAAGAGCATAAAACTTGGCCTAAGCTAGATAATCTTTATGTCATCATAAGGCATGAGATTGAACTTAGTTAAACTCCATTAGTTTACCACCCCTCATTAGTACTTACCCCCAGTTGTAGATGCTAGTGCTAAGCATAAAACTTGATCAACTTTAGATGGCAATACTTGGTAGAAAAATGGTTATGAAAACCTTGGAATGATGGATCATTCTATTGAGATGTTTTGACATGTGTTTCCGAGCACTAGATGATTTTGGTGATGAAAATGTTGAGGCATGAGCCTTAGCCCTTTATAAAACTGATGGTTGTCTGGATGCGATAACATTCCAATTTTACCGTACAACCACAATACCCGAGAATTTGGTAGGGCTTGACTGGAAACTTATATACCTTAGTATTGGTTCCCTCACGGCCAAGGTCTGAGCTGAGGCTACCTTGTGAAGATTGTCCACCTGTGCAGTACCCAAGATGACAGTTGGTCATGGTTCGGAGGCCAAACTCACAGGCGAGGTGCTTATACTAGTGCGTGTAATTGAAAGGTTAGGATTGATTATCCGCATACTGAGTATGGTGAATTTAGGATTTGTTCCTGACGGATGTATCGAATGTTGTGGTGAAAGTGTAGAATCTCTGCAAAGTGTCAAACTATTCGAATAGCCGTGTTCGCGGTTATGGACAGTTGGAGTGGCCATACTATTCCCCCGTCAGATGTTTTAAAAATGACTTATGAAATGAATTGAGATTTTGACTTGACCACAACAGAGTTGTGATATGAAATACAAGTTCCCACTTAGGTGTTATAAAACTTCAACTAACTTTCTTCATTTCTGAACTTAGTAGATGTAAACCTGGCTTTTGCAAAACAAACCTAGAGCTTAGTGTCCTACTTCAAAAATCCCCTTCCCTTGTTAGTATTAGTTTGCGAGTACTTAAAGAGTACTCATGGCTTTGTCCCTGGCTATTCCGGATGAAGAGGAATACCAGGAGGATGGACCCCAGGAAGGTTACGACAACTAGGATCATCTCCCATCGTCAGCATTGCCTGTGACCCCGAAGATGGAGCTTCGCCTACGCTGCCGTTATTATTACGTATTTCCGCTGCTTGAGTTGTATTAAGAACTGGATCATGAGATCCTTATTTGTGTAAGATGTTATGTATGGTTTGTAATGGATGATGTACTGTGGTATCCAAATCTGTTATGTCTCGCAAAAATGGTAATCCTGGGATTGGCATAATAGGCATCTGGGATTAAAAATCCGGGTGTTGACAAGTTGGTATTAGAGCCATCCTGACCATAGGAGACCCTAGTTAGACTGGACGTTTGAATCAAAAACTTAGTTTCAAAACCAAAGGAAGCAAATATTTACAAAAACTTATTCCCATTCTTATCACCTTGATTCTTTCATAAAAAATTCATGTTCCTCAAAAACTCTCGCAAAATACATAAAATTTGACACACTTGATCACTCTACTAACGTACTCGTCTTATATTTTTTTAGATGGACGTGAAGTATAGCAAGTTTTACAAGTTGGGGAATGGAGGAGACCTTATCTTTGAGCAGGATTTGGACCAGCTTTCGGAACTTTTGGAGCATCCGCACACCGAGTTCTTCGGAGCTCAGCTCAATGATCAAGGAGGAGAAGATCTGCAGTGGCTAATTGTTGCAAGTCTCCGAGGAAAGATTGAACCTCCCACTGCGGAGGGAATTCAATTCACCTTAAGAGAGAACAACTGGCTCGATGGAGTTGCCAGGGCAATGCAGGAAGCTCTTGACCATCTGTGTGGGCAGAGTATCAACCAGATCAAGGGTACCCGCTTTGAGTTTTGTCCAAGGCGTGATGCTAATGGACAGCCACTGGAAGCCCCATACCACCACGAGCTGAAGATTCAATTGGACCACCTTAGCTTCATGATGTACGATCGTCAGCAGGAGTTGGATAATTGCCGTGACTACTCCAACCACAAGTCCGCCATCATCAAGACGAAGGATCAGACCATCGCCATGCTAGCAAAGGATCGCAAGTATCGCCGCCGTCAGCTTGACAAGAAGGAGCGCATCATTTCTCGTCTCGCCACCGTATCTCGGACTTGGAGGAGACCATCCACGAGAGAGACATGCAGTTGGAAGAAAGGGAGAATGCCGCAGAGGATCTTCATGGAGACCCCTACTCCTATCTCAGCGATGATGATGATTTTCTGGAGGATCCGGCTATGGATTTCTTCACCGATGAGGAGGATTTCGCCATCATCAATGATGATGAGGATGATGAGGATGACGACTACACTGACTCCGAAGCTGAGGTGGTCCACTTGGTTCTTCAGCTCGGGGTGATATGGTACCTCCAGTGGCTGTCCTATAACATCACGCCTTGGGCAGAACTCAAAGCGGGTACCCTTGATCTGATTGATACCCTTCCCACACAGACGGGCAAGAGCTTCCTGCATGGCCCTAGCAAGTCCATCTAGCCAGTTGTTCTCTCTAATGGTGAACTGAATTTCCTCTGAGGTGGGTCTTCAATCTTTCCTTGAGACTTGCAACAATCAGCCATTGCAGTTCTTCTCCTTAATGATCGTTGAGCTGAGCTCCGAAGAACTCGAGGTGCGGGTGCTCCAGAAGTTCCGAAAGCTAGTCGAAGTCACGCTCAAAGATGAGATCTCCTCCATTTCCCAACTGATAGAACTTGCTATACTTCACGTCCATCTATAAGAATATAGGATGAGTAAGTTAGTAGAGTGATCAAGTGTGTCAAATTTTATGTAAATGTGCGAGAAGTTTCGAGTAACATGAATTTTCATGAAATAATCTTAGTGGTAAGGATAATAATAAGTTTTCATAAATACCCACTTCCTTGGTTTTGAAACTAAGTTTTTTTTGATTCAAACGTCCATTCTAAACTAGGGTCTCCTATGGTCAGGATGGCTCTGATACCAACTTGTCAACACCCAGATTTTTAATCCCAGATGCATGTTATGCCATACATCACAATTCCAGGATTACCATTTTTGTGAGACATAACAGATTGGATATCACAGTACATCATCCATTACAAACCATACATAAGGTCTAACAACAAATAAAGGATCTCATGATCCAGTCTTAATACAATCAAGCAGCGGAATAACGTAATAATAATGGTAGCATGGGCGAAGGTCCATCTTCATTGTCACAGGCAATGCTGACGATGGGAGATGATCCTAGTTGTTGTAACCTTCCTGCGGTCCGTCCTCCTGATAGTCCTCCTCATAGTCTAGCCACGGGAATAGCCAGGGACAAAGCCATGAGTACTCTTTAAGTACTCGCAAACTAATACTAACAAGTGAAGAGGTTTTGAGTAGGAAGTACGAGGCTCTAGGTTATTTTGCAAAAATCCAGATTTACCTCTACTAAGTTCAGAAGAAAAGAAAGCTAGTTGAAAGTTTTATAACACCTAAGTGGGAACTTGAGTTTCATAACACAACCCGGTTGTGGTCAAGTCAAAGTCATTATTCATTTCACAAGTCATTTTGAAAACATCTAACGACGGAACTGTATGGACACTCCAACTGTCCATAACCGCGGATGCGGTTATTCGAATAGTTTGACACTCTGCAGAGGTGGTACACTTTCACCACAATATTCGATACATCCGTCAGGAACAATCCTGAATTCACCATACTCAGTATGCGGATAATCAATCCTAATCTTTCAATTACACTCCCTAGTATAGGAACCTCTCCTATGAGTTTATCCTCCCAACCATGACCAACTGTCATCTTGGGAACTGCATAGGTGGACAATCTTCACAAGGTAGCCTCAGCTCAAACCTTGGCTGCAAGGGAACCCATACTAAGGTATATAAATTTCTAGTCAATCCCTACCCAAATTTCGGGTATTATGTTTGTACAGTAAAATTGGAATGGTATTGCATCTAGACAACCATTAGTTTTATAAAGGGCTAAGGCTCATGCCTCAACATTTTCACCAACAAAATCATCTGGTGTACAAGAACACATGTCAAAACATTTCATTAGAATGACTCATCATTCTAAGGTTTTCATAATCATTTTCACCAAGTATTCCCATCTAAGGTTGATCAAGTTTTATGCTTAGAACTAGCATCTACAAGTGGGCGTAAACACTAATAGTGGGGTGATAAACAAAGGTGAATGATCTAAGTTCAATCTCATGCCTCAGGATGACATCAAGATTATCTAACTTAGGCCAAGTTTTATGCTCTTTATGCTACCTTTAATTATCTTTCTAAAATCTACAAGTCACTAGGTAAACTCCAATAGAAAACTTTGATAAAGAAATAAAATAACTAAGCGTGCAAATAAAGCTGGGATTTGGTATAATCCAGTGGTTTAACCAAGCCATTCCTGATGCATTGCATAGGTTATCTAGCTTCCACAGTTGCAAGGGTTAGCTTGCAAAGTTAACTTGTTTTGTGAAGCTTACAAAGTTGCAAGTGTAAGCTTGCTAGGATGGCTTGCCTTGTGCAGTGAAGTGGTTGAAGTTCTCCTCTGCTTCCTCTTCGTAGTAGTCTCCTTCCTCTTCGTATCCTTGGTCGGTACTAGCGTCTATAAATAAATATGAAGTACACAATCACCAAACAATATTTACCTACTTCTATTTGTCACACAAGGGTTCACACTAGATGATCTAGCATCATCACAAGGATTAAGCCAATAGTTTTATTTATTTTATTTTAGAAAAGTAATTTCTACTCACTGAAAAACTACTTAAGATTTAATATTCTCCAATTAAAACATGGGATCATGTTGACACATGTCATCACCACATATTTCAGTATTTGGGAACGTGATTTAAAGTGGTGTCACAATTTAATAATGTTTAACCTTCTTATTTTAATTAAATAAAGTGACTAGAAATTTCTATGGGGCATTCTTTTATTACTTGTTCATTATTACTGCAAGTAAACCTAGATATTTTTATATATTCAGAAAGGTCTTATCAAATATGATTTTTGAGAGTTGGAACCAATTCAAAAGCATTTATGGTTAAATTTTCAAAAATGTTTAAATGCAGAAAATTCTATGTCTTGTTATTTTTACTATAGGTGATCTATAAATCCAAATGATTTGAATCCAACGGGATTGGGTTAATAATTTCAGTACCTTTCTTGCAAAATTAGTTTCATGCAATTTGGTTTAGTGAATCTCTCTGGGTTGATTTTTGAATCAACAGGCAGTACTAGGTTTTGAACTAAATTGGAAAATCTAAATTCAAACTACTGGGTCACATGGGAAGTTAACTAGGTCGGCCCACGACATACAACACACGCGGGTGGGTTTAAGTGGTTGTCCCCAGCAGTTAGTGAGACAGGGGGGTGCGAAGGGGTAGGAGGCAATATAGACCACACGATCAGCATCTAATAAAACGACTTTGGCTTGTCGTCTCCGTCGGGCAATGTCGTTGAGACAGAACCCTAGCGCGGCCAGTGGGGGTCGTGTTAGGCTCACCGGGGCTCGGGCGAGGGTCGGCGATGGGGGCGAATGACGAAGTCGATGACAGCGAACCTCCTGGTACCGATGGCTTCTCCTGGGGCGGCTCCAATCGCTGGCTCCTCTTCTCCTCCTCCGTGGCAGACTCCGGCAAAATTCCGGCGACCTGCTACTCGCCTTGCTCCAGGGATGAGGTGGGGTGATTCTAAGAGAGAGGGGAGTGTGTTTGTGTGAAGAAATTGAACGGGGGTGGCCTCTATTTATAGTGCCAAGGGGGGACCAATGGGCGCGGGTAGAGCTCGTCGTGGTCGTCTTCACAGTGGTCTAATGGAATGGGTGACGGTAGGGGACGGTGCTCTTCCTCCTGGCGAAGCTCAACAGCATGGTTGCGAGGCGTGGGGCGGTGCGATGTGGTCAGAACGTTGCGACACTCTGGACGGGTCCGACGGGAAAATTAATGGTGCACAAGCTGTCGAGGTCGCGTGGCAATGAACGAGCATGTCCTGGCAGTTCTTGGGATTGTGATGATCACGCACGCAAGCGGCAAGGGCGGCGTGCGGTCTGTGCTCGTGTGTCGAGTGCGGCACTCTGGCGCGCTCTCGGCATGCTTGCAGAGAAGCTGGGCACGCTCGGGCTGAGTGGTCCAGGGGCTGGATATGCTTTGGCGTTAGACAGGGGGTGGCGGTGGACGGTGGTCAATGTCCCAGACAAGGTTGGCGAGGCTAGAGATGCTCCAAGCTTGCTGTCGACAATGGGGTTGCAAGTTGAGACTCGACATGCTCATCATTGATGGCAATGGCAAGCTCACAGTGAGCTAAAGCTTGTTAACTGAGCTATATGATCTACTAAGAGTATGATGTGATCTAGATAGGGAACAAGTTAGGCACAAACACTGCTCACTATAGTGTTTCGTGTTTTGTTTGATTTGTGTTTGCAAGGTGTTTGATGAAATGGCCGAAAGAGATTTGAATTTGAATTTTTGAATGAAAATTGGTGGGTGTACTAGTCACATACTAGGTAGTCTCTAGATAGGGTGTACTAGTCACATAATTGTTTGATAAATTATGTTCATAGAAAAAAGGATACACTGGGTTTGCTTTTGTGGAATTTCCTTTATGGTTTAATTGTCAAATACCACCTAGATAGGGGGTTTGAACAAAGGCTTGGGTCTGTATGATATCAATGTTCAAAAATGATATCATCAGATAGGTATTGACAAAATTAAGCCAAAAAAAGTGGTTTCACTATATTATCAATTTTCTTTGATTTACTATGAATTTTCTAGTGATAAAGGCTCTAGTTTTGGTAATTAAATCACAAGAAAACATCTTTTGGTACAAAAATTATTTACTACTAGGTTTAGGTAGGTTTTGATGGACTGGTTTAGTGAGAGGTTGTTTCACCTCAAGATATTTACCAGAATGCCCTTTGGAAATTCCCAAAGTCAGTTCTGGAAGGTATTTGTATTTTTAACCAGATTTAATCTAGAGGTTATTTTGATATGAATCCAGGGACACCTGATAGGTACTTGGAATACCTTTCTCTATAAATTTGGATTTCTATTTTTGGATATACAGAATTACTGGAGTGATTTTATTAGTGAAACAACTATAAGAAGAATAGTTTTAATCACTAAAAATCAACCACTAATTAAATAAATAAAGGTCTTCTATGGTATTATAGATAAGATGGTCTATGCTTTCTAGGAGTTGGAATTAGGTTAAAAACATTTTTTGTTTGGCCTGTAGAAATTCCTAAATGCAGATTAGGGCTGATTTTGTTGTTTTTTCTACATGCAAATTAGGAAGCTTTTTGGGGTGAGGCCAAGGTGGAATGCAAGATATCTAAGATACCTTTTAGTAAAAAAAATTGAGAACATTTTGGGCTATAAAACTCTCCGATCTAAAGTTTGTTTAATTTAGACAATCCTTGGTATTCCAGTTACTAATAAAACCTTAGTTATTATTTGGACAAGGTACTTGGTATGCATGTTAGACAAAACACACAGGAACCTTGCAAAAAATAGATATGGGAAATACTAACTATTTTTCATTTAAACAAAAGGGAGAAGTTGTAGTTCTAGAATTTAAATAAAGAATAAAAGAAATAAGGGGCAGATGTGCTGGATCTACTGGCAAAATGGTCCCCGCCACAGGATTCTGGCCCACCTAGGTAAGATGCGCGCACGGGAGCATAGTCGGAGGCTGTGGGAGGGGCCAGCCGGTTAGTGGGCCAGGGTGCCAAAGCGGTACAGGGCAGCGACGACTGTCTAATCAAGCTGTGATCGATGGTCCATCGTCGTCTTCCTCGTGGACACACATGCAATGGACACAGAACCCTTGGGAGGGTCGGCGAGGTGTGGGGAGGTTCACCGGGGAAGCAGAACAAGGGGTGGAGGCGGCATGTTCGGTGCTGATCTCGTGAAACACGCTTCACCATGACAGATCATGCTCAGGATGCCTATGTCGGCGTCGAATGTGGTGTTGCTTGGAGGATAAAAGAGTGGGTTTAGAGAGGTATACCAAGGCATAATCAGTAGGGTGACATGCAGGAAGGGAAGGTGCAAGGATGTAGCTGCATGAGCGTGCACTTGACCATGAACGAGGAGGAGAACATATCCTTCTCCCGGGGCATGTAGAGGCAGGAGCTCGATGGGTGAGCTATGGGGATAAGAGTGGGGAGGAGAGGAGTGAATGAGGGGAAGATAGAGGGGCAGGGGTCCTCAAGACCTTTTATTTCGAGGGATTATACTAATGGTGGAAATGTCCATTTTGTACATGGAGGATGGGGGCAACTGGCTAGGGCTGGCGCCAGGTGGAGTTGAGGGGATGTGGGAGAGCTCTAGGTCGAGTAGGGATAGAGATGGACGGTCTGGTGCTACTACAAGAGTAGTAAAGTGATTTGACATATCATGTCCTTTGTATCCCTCATCAAAAAAACACAAAATACAAGCACTAGGGTTATCTAGAGTGCTTGCAATAGTGTAACTCAACCAGAGAGTGAGGTGGGTGCTGTGCAAGCTTGCTTGGAAAGGTTAAAAGGAGGTTGAAGGGGACTTGTTTCATGATTTTACCAAACTCCACTTTTATCCATACTTGATGGTTATGAAGGAAATCTTGAGATTCGATCTTGCCAAGATGAGGCATTGGTGCTGGTAGATGGTTAAGGTTAAGATATATCCTAAGGAATTATTTGTGATTTTTCTTAATAATGTAGATCCCCTTTATATCAATTTTATAAAAATTTCTTAATCTTATTTAATGGAATCATTTGGAAATTTTGAATTGGACAAGGTAGGTTTTTGATGTGGTATGGTACTAAATATGTATTCACACTTTTGAGAATTTTCCCAAGGTTTACGGAGAAGGAAGAGTATTTTAAGCACTTCTTTATCATTTTTATCTTTTAATAAAACCGGAAACAAGAAAAAAGAAAACTTATAAAAAATATTTATTTTTGAAGTGGGAAGATAGATATAAATATATAGGCCTCAAATTTTACTTTAGATGAATAAGTGTTTTGGATAAAAACAAAGTTTCTTCAATAGAGGGAGGTTTGAAGATTTTGCAAAAGAAAGGAATTAAATAATTTTGGTACCAAAATAATTACGGAAAATATTTGATAAAACTTTATAATAAAGGTAGATGGTGTCAAAATAATGTATCCATCATTTACAACCTTGGTTTTTGAAAATCAAACATGATTTTGGAAGAGAAAAAGAGATGAAAGCTCTAGGGCTAGAATATTTGTATACCACCTAAACCTCGTGGGATTAAGGAGCTCAGAGCTCACCTTGGGTCATGTGATATATGGATAGTAGATCAAGTGGGTAGATGATCTTGGTACAAAGAGTTAAGATTGATAATTGTTTAGGCAAACTTTGCTGAAAATAAGACTGCCAAAAACAGATTATCATTTAGCCTAAAAAACCATGTGGGTTTAAGATGCACAGAGCTCCAATGGAAACAAGGGATATGCGGATTTAGATTCCATGGTTAGTTGATCATAACCATGCAAATATTTGGTCAAGATAATATACCATGGGGATGTGAGCTTCTGCCAAAGTAGGAACTATGATAAGATTTGCAGAGAAAGAGTATTTTCTTGGCTGCAGAACCATCAAGAACAAGTGGGTAAAGTGACGATTTTGTCAAGGGAAAGTGTGGTATTTGATAGTACTTGATATGTTATACAAGATAGTTCAAGTGCATTTCCAAAAAGGTACAAGGGTTGAGAAAGGAAAGGGTTCAAAGATATGATAATGATATCAGTTTTAGACATAGCCATTTTGGCAAATTTAGGGTTTTTGACTAGACTATAAGACGATGTGATTTTAAGAGGAGGCAAAGTTCCAAACTCATCATCAAGTGGATGATGCTAGAGATTAGAGTGAGTGGAAAAGATCCATGCTTGTATGTTTTCTTTATTGGCATGGAGGTTACTTGAAAGGATTAACCCTAAGTTACTCTGGCTAAGGATTTAGATTGTCACCTTAGTGACTAGTGATCAGACCCATCTTTGGAAACTTTATTAGGGTTGGTAATCATAATATATTTTGGTCCTAGAGGATGATCCCTAGAGGGGCTCATGCTACTCCCTAAGAAATCAACACACCAGTAGATTAAGACAATTCATCAAATAGCAGATCAAGGCAATTCATCTTAAAAATGACAAACTTCTACTGAAATTACCATCAAGCCTAGCTTGAGGTAGCTATGGGTATTTTGAAGAAGGTAAGGTCATTGGTGATTCTACCAAGAGTAGGGTTCAAAAGTTTTAAAAAAGGTTTGGGAAAACTTAGAGGTAAGAGTAGTTGGAAGTTCTGTCTTGAAAACATAAGGATATTATATCAGATATATCCCCATACTTTTGTTAACTAGAAGCTAAGAAATAATGGTTGTTGCAAGGGCATCTTGGATCAGGTTTTGGATTGTCAGAACATTTGAGGAAATGTAAAATAATACAAGACATATCTTTTGTCAAGTAACTTTTGTAAAAGGGGTTGAGGTTAGAAGTATATCATATATTACACATTCAGATGGATAAGCATAAAAAACAAACAATCAAACATTGCATCACTTAACAAGAAAAAGTTTTTTCCCCCTGATTTTTGAATTCTGGACAACAAATCAGGGTAGCTGATATTGGGATGTTATAGACCTTTCCTCCTTAAAAGAATCTCTTTCCGAGATTCAGGAGAGATAGGGTTAGGGGATTTTTAGTCGGGGTATTATTATGGATAGATGGTGTAATAACTTCGGTACTTTGTCAATGAAGTTAATCTTCGGTATTCTGGTATGCAGGGATAGTTGAGGAACTTAAGACCTGGTTGCGAAGGATGATCTTATTTTCTTTCTGGACTCGATATCTCGAGGGCTGAGGCTGGGCGCATTTCTTATGATTAGAACTTTGCGGAGTACTCTTCTAAGGATAAGATCTACATCTTGATGCTTCTCTGTCACGACCCATGGCGTTTCCTTATGGGATTATCATAACCTATTCAACGACTCGGGTCAAAACTCCAAGGGTTGCTTATGGTGGAGAATTACTCCATTCTTGTGGACTAGGGTAGCTCGGGATATCGAAGTCCTTTCCTCTTTAGTTGAGAAGACGGGTTGGGAGCGTATCGATTGTTGTTGACACGGCTTTGATGATCTTGATATTTCTAGGTGTCTCCTTAGTGGACTTCATCGGGAACTACCTCTTAAGGGGATGGTCAGTGAGTTGCATCGGAGCTTCGGTGGGTGTCTTCTGGTGTAGGGTTAATCTTTTTTTATTAGGAAAGACGCAGTCTTTCCCCCTTAGAGTGACACTAAATGTGGTTAGAGAAGACACATACCTTATTTCTTTGGAGTTGGATAGTGAATATCGGTATCTTCCGCTTGGGGTTGAAATCTTCAGATGTCGTCCGCTAACTATGTCCTACAAGGCTCATATACAACTTTTATTCATACTTAGTCAACCGGAGTAGTTTGAATTCACGGATCTTATAAATGGGTTAGACTGCAGGGGTTAGTGAAACAGTTGTCCTTCAGGCATGTCTTCATTTGGAAATGGACAAGGTAAAGTATTCAGAAATCTTGGTTCTTTAGGTTGCTTCATACTCGCTCAAGGACAGACTTGTCAGCTTCAGGTATTCTTGTCCTCCTCATTCGAAGCATCATGGTTACTAGGGAGATCGAGTAGACTTCTTATGTTTTTGTCGAGGTCTATCTGCTATCAGATATCATTGAGGGCTCTCGAGTCGAGACTTGGAGAAGGACGTCAGTTCGGGAATCTTCCTAAATTGCCTTCTGATAGGTGGTGATTCTAGAATTTGAGTGGAAGGATGCAGTCATTCCACTTTAGAGATTTACTACCAGTCGTCGAGGTTGGGGTAGATCTTTCATCGAGGAGTGCTAGCGTGATGCCCGGGGAAGGTTGTATGTCCTTGGATCTTGACTTGAGATCTTCGAGTGGCGCCTTATTTGCGAATACTTTGTTGCGGTGGTTTCCTAACGAAGCTGGAGGGGGTTAACTTTGGGAAAGTTAGCGGTTGATTTAGCTTCTTGCTACTCTTAACTTAGAGTAGATGCATTCTGCTCAGAGGGGATGTCTTCATCACTTTTGGTCTTGATTAGCGAGTCTGGCAGTTTCTTGTGGATGGTGGCAATCCTTCGGTGGTAGGCTTCTAACTTCAACAAGGTGCTTCCTCTGGTTGGCAGGTGAATAGATAAGTGCCGGTTGGTAACGGGTCTTGAGAAGTTAGTTTGACGAGGTATGCCATCCTCCTAAGGAGAAAATTTTCAAGTTGCTCTATCTTGACAATGTCGAAGTCCTGGTTCTAGAGATACTCTTCCTCTAACAACCCTCGAGGTTCGAAAGGGGTTTTGTCAGCGATAACTAACTTGGTGTTCCTAGGATCCTAGGGGTGTATTTATTCTTAAAACACATTTCACTTGGATCAATTAAGGCAGAAAATACCTACAAGGTGAATAGAGTTTTTTGGGTTGAAAAATTATTTTTCTCAATCAGAGAAGCACAAAAAGCACACATCAAGCAACACACTTTGCACTAGGCAAACAAACATGGTCTGTTGGATATATGCCCAAGAGGCAATAATAAAGTGGTTATTATCATATGTTCATGCTTATGATAAATGTTTACATATCATGCTATAATTGTATTAACCAGAAATATTAATACTTGTGCGATTTGTAAACATGTAAGAGTGCCTAGTAAAGCCTCTTGTTAAACTAGCTTGTTGGTTAATATATGATCATGGTTTCCTGATCATGAAAATTGAGATGTTATTAACAACAAGGTCATATCATTAGGAGAATGATGTGATGGACATACTCCTATAGCTAAGCGTAGCATAAGATCAAGTCATTTAATATAGTTCACTTGCTATAAGCTTTCAAATACATAGTAACCTAAATCCTTCGACCATGAGATCATGTTAATCTCCATCACAAGATGGATACTTTGATGACATCGAACACCACTCTATAACTGGGTGGTTATAAAGGTGGCATTGAGTATTCGGAAAGTATGTGTTGGGGCACATGGATCAAGAGTGGGATTTGTCCATCCATATGACAGATAGATATACTCTGGGCCCTCTCGGTGGAATGTCATCCAATTGGCTTGCAAGCATGTGACTGGTTCACAAGGGATCACATATCGCAGGAATGAGTAAAGAGTACTTGTCGGTAACAAGGTTGAACTAGCTATGCAGAGATACCTACAATCAGACCTTGGATAAGTAAAGTATCACGAGACAAAGGGAAATTGGTATCATATGTAAATGGTTCATTCGATCATGAAGTAATCATAGAAATATGTGCGAACCATATGAATTTCTAGATTCCTCTATTGGTTATTGATCGGAGAAGAGTCTCGGTCATGTCTGCATAATTCACAAACCATAGGAGACAAACATATTGATTCAATGTTGTTTAGTAGAAATGGAAAGTGAGTAAAGAGACCGAATGTAGTTCGGAGTCTCAGATGGTGTGGTATCCCGGATTTACGGTCCGAGAATACCCGTTATGCATAAAATTCACGTTCCCATGATCAGTGATCCATGAGCATAACCGACCAGTTATCATTACATCATCCCAAAAGTAACGATTACAGTAGCAAAAGTCTTGAAACACAGAGCCCATGTCATGCCTTAACCTATAGGCGACTAACTGGGAAGACAGCCTAGCTCGCATAGATGTCAGCACCTTCATCGCTTCTTAACATCTGAAATCTGGCCAAGTAAATAGCTAGGGACAATGCCGGTGAGTACTTTCAATGTACTCACAAACCAACTATACAAGGTAACAAGATAATGCATATTTGGCTGTGGCGAGATAGCTCTACACTATAGTTGTTTTTGAAAAGCCTAACATTGGCATCTCTATATCTTTGTTGAGAAAGAGCTTTTAGAAAATATGCCTCCTTTTTGAAAGTCCGGACATCTCCACATCCTTATTAAAAAGCTTTGTTCAAAACAGTTTTATAGTAAAACCCTTTAAAACATCTTTGACCATCTCTGGTCAAAACCAAATTTGTTCATATCTTTCCTCATGACCAAGTCACATCCTTTTTATTTATCTCAACATATCCGAAGGGTACTCCTAGCACTTACCATTCCAACCGTCCTTGACCGTGGACATGGCTATTCGAATAGTTTAGACTGGAAATTTTTTGCACTTTACCTACAAGAATCAATACATCTGCCGGGATACAACCATGGCCCGCTACACACGGTAGACGGGGGTTCGGATAATCAAACCTAACCTTTCATTTGTCATCCCTAGCAACGACGGCTTTTCCTTTTGGGTTTGTTCTCCTGGGCAACGAGTATGTGGCACAACGTCCATAGTCCTTCCTTCTGCACTTTCGTATACCCAAACCCGCGACTTGGCAATATACAATAACCTCGGTGACTCCACTTCCTTCTCCACTCCTAAAGCATACCGTTCCGTGAGAGACCCAATTGTTGCACCAGCACTCCTGCCGAGACAGGCACACTCTTGTCGAAGCAAGCAGTAGACCCCAAATCCGAAGATTTGTTGTAGAGACTACCTGGGCTTCCAGGGATTTCTACCCTTAAGGAAGTACAAGCAGCCCCGACTAAAGTCAACAAACTATGAGCTAAGCCCCAGCAACTGGGGTAGTGTGGTTGCACGGATAAATTGTTCTGGATATTGGCGTAGAACATCCCTTCTCTTTATCTTGCTTGACTTTCTCTTCATCCTTCTCATATCTTCTTTTAGTAAAACTTCCACTCGGAAATGATGCCTCTTTTCGAGGGTTTTATTTCAAAAACTTTGTAGTAGGGTAGAACCCAAAATAGTTTTATCATTGAAAAATCTGTGGTTCCTAGGAGGGAAGATGCTAAGCATCTTAGCCTCAATCTAAAGGGTAAAAGTGGGTGTTGAAGGAAATATGCCCTAGAGGCAATCATAGAGATGATTATATTTCTTATGTATCCATGAATTATGTAATGTTCCTTGAATATCCATATCAGGCAACTTGTATTGATAGGCAATTATGTGAATTGTTTGTGAAACTCTTTACTTGTATGGTTATTTAATAGTTGTCCCTAGTCGGAGTTCATGTGAGGACGCATGTAAATATTAGACTAGCACATCGATTGGTTGATGACTATGTTTCGCAAGTCATAGACATGGAGATGTTAAACCAATGATGTGGACACATGTTATGAACATGGGGTTGGACTGACCCAACTTGAGACTGGCAATTAGTTGCAGCTCTCTCTCTACACATCGTGTATGTTTTTTCCTTAGACCTAAGATTGTCGCATGTACTTGAGATGTGGATCGACATACTTTGGGGCTATCAGACGCTACTCCGTAACTGGGTTGTTATAAAGGTGCTTTCGGGTTTGTCCTGGAGCATGATGCAAGGCATGGTTAATCAAGATGGGATTTGCCCCTCTCTACTTGAGAGAGATATCTCTGGGGCCCTCGAGTGATCGGATCCAGAAATGCATGGCCGTGCTACATATGGTTAAGATTTAACCTAGTAAAGGGATTCCGAATCATAGTATCGAGAAAGGGAGGTCAGCTTGGATCTAGACCAAATATCATGAGGCAAAGGGAAACACATGTACTAAACCTTGTGATGGTTCGTCCGATATGATCTTTGTATACGTTTAGGAGTTGGCACATCTTGCTGGAGGCCGCTACCAACTATTGACAGAATAGGTGTATTCATGTCATGTCTATACGTATACGAACCTATAGGGTCACACATTAAGGGGTTGGAAGCCTAATGAGGATTGGATCCGAATTAAACCAGGCTTAGGCTACTAATGGGATGCTAATGTAGAAGCCCACTAGGGATACCTATATAAGAGAGGGTGGGGCGAGCTGACCAGGGTTAAACCATTCCACCCAGCCGCCACTCCTCATGCCAGTGTTGCACGCGTGGACCTAGCAGTCCGGCGTCTGACGCTTCCTCCCTGTATGTGTGGATACCTCGGATGCACTGCATCTGTAGCGCTTGGACGAGCCGCGCAAGGGGAGCTGCTCATGGGACGAGAACAAGGAGGAGAAGTAGATCGTCTACACTACCTCGACGCGATTCATCAAGTTCCGCAACTACGCGTCTAGTAGTAATCCCGTGATTTATAACAACAGTAATCCTGGTATACGCGGTAGAAAATTTATGACAACAGTAATCCTGCCCCTTCGAACCCCACAGTGGGAGACCCCTAGACCCCCTTAATCGTAGCCCCTTTTGTATCTCGTTAAGGTAACTAGGTACTGCGATGTCACATGATCCTGTAGAATGCGATTATATGCATAACTTGTTTTTGTAGAATGTATGTGATCAGTATGGCCCATATATGTATGTGATGCATGTATGAAATTTAATATGACCTGCGTGTCGTGAGTAGGGCAACACGGCTGGAGCCATATGTGTTGTCAATTATTATAATGGCCTGCGTGCCAGCTTGTGATGATCCCATTTCTATGTAATTTTGATTACTAGCTGTAAGGGGTAATAGCTTGTATTAGTTCTTGGAGGACTCATCACTTGGAGGATGGCTCGCATGGAAGATGAAGATGGAGATCATCATGGTGGACAGGTTCTATGGCGATAGAGATCACTATGAGAAAATGGGCCATACTGTGTCACAACTATGTGAATGTTATTCTTGTGCGTTTTACTCTATGCATGCTTAGAGATAGAAGTAGAACAATCCCACACAAAGTTTAAGTTAAACCATGCCCTCCCAACCAAACCTTGCACCATCCTATGCCCTGTATCAATCGTTGGTGGGTGTAACACCCTCGAATCGACCCTATGCAAGTTTTAGCCTTTTCCGCCAAACCCGCATAGAAACGATTCAAGGACGCCCACCAGGCACTTTCGTGCGGGTGGAAAACGAAGTAATAACATTACACAACAGTCCTCGATGGGACCCACAAAACAGATATATATATACAACAGCGACTCAACGAGTCAAGAATACAGATATAATATACAAAGATCCAAATCACCTTGAAAACGATTAAGCGTCCGACTACGGACAAGATGCAAATGGGGCTAAGAGCCCTGAAGAATAACCAATGGCGTCCATAACCCTGCCCAGGCCAAGCCGGAAGGGTAACCCTGCTAACGACGTCGATCTCAAAACCTGCTTAAACAAAAGGGGTGCCGACAAAGGGCAAAGGAAAAGAGAGAGCGGTCAGTACTGAGGCCAGTACACTGCGAGGCTAGAATTCGGCGGTCCTCGCCTACATAGGTATGGTGGACTGAAGCGGCAGCGCAGCAAGCACTAAACAACCTATAGAGACTCGATACAACTGGCGGCTATCAGAGAGGGGCAAGAAGGACCTATCCGGACCCAACCTGATACTACCACCGAACAAACCCATCCCGGTATTTCCCCCTCGAGACCAATCGAGGAAGTCGGACCAAGGAACTCACACAGTTGGCAATTTTATTTATTCAGTTATTGTTGCAGCAATTACTAGACAGGTGTTGATGATCGTCCTGATAAAATAAGCAGTGGGCCGTTTTAATTATCCATTCCGTTGAGGTTGTAATACTTACTAGTCAGATACATATAGCATGAGATATCCCAAAACCCAGCAGTTGTTGGTACTTTTATTTAGCCATTCCGTTGTAGTTGAGCTGATTACTAGTCACATCGGATACAGGTCAAATTATAACAGTAAACTTTAGTTATAGTTGTCTATGATCGAGAACTGTGCTCCAAGTCGTCCATAACCGCGGACACGGCTTTTCGAAAAGATTTAACCCTGCAGGGGTGCACCAAAGTATCCACACGCGATTAGCAGGAGATATCCACACGCACTTCGACCCTTTTTGCCAGATCAATTAACATACACCCATCGGTATGTCGGCGGGGCCTAAGTCATGACGTTTCCCAGACCCAAAGCAAGCACGGGGGGGCCACCCCACTAAGTACACCCGCAACAAAGTCGGCCGGGCTCCGAGACGGACTCAGGGTTTGTGGAGCCGGCTGTAAACGACTGGGAACCCGAAACTCTCGGGCTTGTCGATACAGCGAAAATGGGTCACGATCCTAAACAGTACAGTGTGCTATCCATCGCACAATTTAAATAAAGCAGTAAAACATGGCATAAGTACAGAATAGTAATAAAACCTCAAACTAGTTGTGGCCCCCAGTACAATACTTGGAATCAGGTACTAAATCGATGGGGTGCCCACACATCCCACATGTGGTTAGCGTGCTCGATCTCGGAACAGGTGTCAAGAACTCGGGGTCCTACGGGACACCAGTGAGCGGTCGGAAACCAAATATTGTCTATCACCCACCGGTGCCTCTGCATTACCTACTTCCATTTTAGTTATTAAACAATAATTAAAGTCTTGATCTACTCCAACATTAAACACACGGCAATACTCCAACAACTGTGGTACTTGACGACACGCAACAGCACTTGAGCAAGCGACTACGACACGCAAGTCCAGCTATCTACCAAACAACAGGTAATAGGATGTGTCCAAGGCAATATAAGTCTGCAAGGGATATCACGGGCACGAAACTAGAGCATCGTGACACAGATAGCAATAGATCAACAGGAGGGAATAAATACTATAAAAGTAAGATAGGTAGAAAGGGGGAGATGCTCGCCTGAAAACAGGGTCGAAGGTTCATCCGAAGATCGGGGCGAAGCTCACATCAACTCAGCGGCCTTATCCGCGAAGAAGCAAAACACTAGAATAAACACCGGATGCAATATTTAAGATTACGGCAGAAGATCGGGCATGATGCATGTATGATGCATGGCATGGTAAATATGCGGTGCAATTAGGTCATGTTAAGCGGAACCGGGGTCCCGACATTTAATTAAATGGTTCAAGTTGTGTATCTACCCCGCAATTTAAATGTTGTATAACAAGGCGGAAACATGGCATCGGTTCTCTACACAAATTTAAATGAGGCCAGTATAAGACTGGATTTGCCCGCATATGGGCCCCATATTTAATTATATGGTGAAACGGCATAAGGCCCCCAAACCACACAATATGCATGCGAGTATGACAATTTAATATGCGACAAGTTGTATTATATTATAAAATAGGGTTCCGGGAAGGGGTTCACACTTTAGAGTTCGACGATCTGGGGGTTCCGGGGTTCGGGGTTGGTCTCAGGGTTCAGATCTGGGGTTCGGCCTCGGCGGGTTTGTTCTCTGATAACGGAGGTAGATCTTGGCGCATCCGGGTAGCAGGACTTGGTTGGCGTCGGGGCGCATCGGACTCGCCCTGGAAGGTGTCGATCTTGTCGTCGATGGCGAACTCGAGTGGATCGGGTACCGGGGTCTTCGGATCCGTGAAGTAGATCTTGTCGCACGGTGTCCGGGAAGAAGTACTTGTCGCGTCTGTTTCCTTCGGGTCGAAGAAGTTGGCACGCTAGGGTTCGGCCTTCGGGGTTCGGTCATCTGATCCATGACGGAGCACTTGGTGGTCTTCGGGTCCGGGAGCGGTTCTCGGCGAACTGGTCGGTTCCATGTCGGCGTACTTGGCGTTGCGTGACGAGGATCTCCGAGTTCAGGGTCTCGGCCACCGGATCCGTGATCGGTCTTCAGAGTCTCCACCATTGAATCCTTGAAGGAGGTCATGGCGTTCCCGGAAGGCGATCTTGGCGTGGTTCCTGGGGTTTGTTCGGGTGGATGTCGATCTTGTCGGAGGTTCTTCGAGTGTCTCCATCCCGATATGGTCTCGGGCTTCGGATCCGAGAAGGAGAACTTGGCGTGGAGCCAGGTTCGGATCGGGACCCTCAGGTCCGGGTTCGGCCTTGACTGGTTTGGTCTTCGGGTTCCGCGGGTTTTCGGGGATCGGTCTTCGGAAGATCTCGGTGTGGGGTCAGTTCTCGACGAGGTCATCCGGGTGGCATCAAGCGATCTCACACGGACATGAACAAAACATACGGGGGCCGGGAGATTGCAGCACGCGGGGTGGGGGGTCGCCGGAGAAGGTGCTCGCGAGGAGGTTAAGCATGGGGAGGCCCCGCGTGGCGCCGGCGGTCGAACGGTGGTGGCTACGCAGGCTGCTGCTGCCGGGGAGGCAGACGATGGCGAGGTGCCGCGCGCCGGCGGCGAGGGCGGCTCCGGCGGACGAGCTGCTGCGGGGCGGAGCCGAGGGGGTTGAGGAGGGCGGTCGGAGGAGCTCCTGCGGTGAGGGCCGCCGGCGGCGGGACACGCGGTGAGGGGGCGACGCGGCCGGTGGCGGCGGGAGAGGAGGCCGCGGGCGGCGGGGGCGGCGAGCTAGAGGAGGGGGAGAGGGAGGCGCGGAGGAGGAAGGGCCGGCGGGGAGGCTCGGGAGGGGGCCGGCGAGTCCGGTCGGGAGCGGCGGGGAGCTCGGCCGGAGCGCGCGGGGGCCGGCGAGGTGCGTCGTGGACGGGGGGGAGAGAGAGGAGGGAGGAGAGCGGGGTCTAGGGAGAGAGGAGGAGAGGTGGTGGGGCCGGTGGGGCCAGGGGTGGGGGCTGTGTGCGTGGTGTGTGAGGGAGCTGTGTGTGTGGGGGAGTGGGTGGGTCCGGCCGGTCAGGGAGAGTGGTTGGGTGGGTTGCTGCGGGTGGGGCCAGGGGGACCGGTGGCGTGGGGCCAGGGTGTCGGTGAGGGAGAGAGAGAGGGGGTAGGTGGGACTGGGGTGAGAGAAAGAGAGAAAAGGGGTGGTGGATTGGTGAGGTGGCAGGGTGGGTAGGGAATTAGGTCCAGGGGTGAGGTGGCGAGCTGTGATTGGTGGGTAGGTTAGAACTAGGTAGTTTTAGGAATTCGGGTGGGCTGGTTTAGGTGGACCGTTTTTATTCCGGGGGTGGTCGACTGGGTCGGGTCGGCCCGTTCGACTACCCCAACAAAAATATTTACATATTTTATTTATTTCAAACAGGGCTTTTGCAAACCGATAGCAGACAAAACAAAATAATCCGGAGACCGGGTTTTGGGTTTTGAATTAAAAACAGGGCGTTTAGAAAACAAAACCAGGCTTTTCAAAAATAGTTTTATGCGAATAGATGCAAGATGATGACGATGCTCAAATGCAATGTGGCATGATGACATGAGCATGCGGTCATGACGATGCAATGCACAAAAATAACGCGATTTTCTAGTAGGGGTTTTGCGGGATGCCACAGTGGGCCTATGAAATTAGGGTGCCGCGGTTTTCCTTGGCTGGATGGGTTTGTATCGGATACCTACACGCATAATGGTTGGTGAGCTTGACAAGGTCATCTTAACAATTAAGGACCTTGGGGCATAAAGGTTGGGCGCCTAGTTTTGACATAGAGATGTCACCCAACAACAAGAGTCATATGTGATATGATTAGCAAGTGTTGCTTACCGATTTACATTGTCTTCTAGCAGTGATGCTAAAGCTCACTAGTCGACTTGTTAATTGTGGATCTTGAATCACTTAGTATCAATAGAGGGATATTGATTTAAGAGGGAGTATATGCTATTAAATTGTTTAATATGTTTTACTCTTTCATGGTTACATGGCTTAGTATTTTGCATGTTTTCTGTTGTAGATCAATGGCACCGAACACCGCATCACCTTTTTCTTTGCGTTCGATTCTTGACAAAGATAAACTAAATGGAACAAACTATACGGACTAGGTCCGTAACCTGAGAATTGTTCTCAGGTCTGATAAAAAGGAAACAGTTCTAGATACCCCAATCCCCGATGAACCTGCTGATAATGCATCTGCTGCCCTAAAGAATGCCTACAGGAGAGCATGTGATGATTCTCTTGACGTTAGATGTCTTATGCTTGCATGCATGGAACCTGAACTCCAAAAGAAGTTTGAGGATCAGGATGCGTACGATATGATCGTCACGCTTAAGGACATGTTCCAAGATCAGGTAGGGACTAAGAGGTACAATGTTGCCAAGTCCTTTGTCGAATGCAAGCTAGCAGAGGGAGTAGATGTAGGCCCCCATGTGATCAAAATGGTTGGTTACAGTCAGACTTTGGAAAAGCTTGATTTTCCACTAGGCCAAGAGTTGGCCACTGACTTCATTTTGGCGTATCTTCCGTCCAGCTATGGGCAGTTCATTTCGAACTACCATATGCATGGGGTGGAGAAGGGCCTTAATGAGTTATGCGGGATGCTAAAAATAGCAGAAAGTGACATGAAGAAGTGTGCAGGGCATGGCCATGTGATGGCTGTGCAGAACAAGCCTAGTTTCAAGAAAAAGGGTACTTCTTGGAAGAAGAAGGGCAAGGCTAAGGATACGATCCCTAAGCCTGCACCCAAGCAAAAGGCTGGACCTGTAGAAGACACTGAGTGCTTCTTTTGTAATGAACATGGCCACTGGAAGAGAAACTGCAGCAAGTACCAGGCTTCTTTGAAGAAGAGTGGAAGTAAGAGTACTTCCCACTCAAGTACGCTTGTTGTAAATGTTGTGGACATTCTTCTTGCTGATTCCTATGTTAACTCTTGGGTATTTGATACTGGATCGGTTGCTCATATTTGCAATTCGATGCAGGGGCTAATAAGGACTAGAGAAGTGTAGAAAGGCGAAGAGGATTTTCGCGTCGGAAATAAAGCAAGGGTTGCTGCATTGTTCGTCGGCGTCATGCAACTTCACTTTACGTCAGGATTTATTATGGAGTTGAATAATTGTTATTACTCATAGTATGGGTCGAAACATTTTATCACCTTCATGTTTGATGAGGGATGGTTATTCATTCGCGAGTGTAAACAATGGTTGTGTAATCTCTAAGAATGATATGTTTATGGCTAATGCTCCCATTTTGAATGGGTTATTTATTTTAAATCTTGATGATGCATATGTTTACAATGTTAGTGCTAAAAGTCTTCGGCCTAATGATTTGAGTCCTACCATTGTCGTTTGGGGCATATAGGTGAAAAGCGCATGAAGAAGCTCCATGGTGATGGTCTTCTAACTTCGTTTGATTTTGAATCATACGAGACATGTCAGGCTTGTTTACTTGGAAAGATGACCAAATCGCCTTTTTCGGGTTTACCCGAGAGAGCGACAGACTTGTTGGAACTCATACATACTGATGTATGTGGACCAATGAGCACGACAGCCAGAGGAGGATATCACTACTTCATTACTTTCACTGATGATTTCAGTAGATATGGTTATGTCTACTTGATGAAGCATAAGTCTGAAACTTTTGAAAAGTTCAAGGATTTTTAGAGTGAGGTAGAGAATCAATGTGGCAAGAAAATAACGGCCTTGCGATCTGATCGCGGAGGTGAACATTTGAGTCACGAATTTAGCAATCATCTTAAGAGTTGCAGAATTTTTCCACAGCTCATGCCGCCCGGATCGCGTCAAAGAAACGGGGTCTCCGAATGGTGCAATCGAACTTTGTTGGACATGGTTCGATAGATGATGAGCCAGTCGGATTTACCATTATCATTTTGGGGTCACGCTCTAGAAACGGCAGCTTTCACACTTAACAGGATACCATCTAAATCTGTAGTTAAGACACCATATGAGATGTGGACTCGAAAGAATCCCTGTTTGTCTTTTCTAAAGATTTGGGGATGTGATGCATTTGTCAAGCGACTTCAGTCAGACAAGCTAACATCCAAATCGGATAAGTGCATTTTCGTGGGATATCCGAGGGAAAACTTAGGGTATTACTTCTACAACCGAGAAGAGGGCAAAGTGTTTGTCGCTCACAGTGGTGTTTTCCTAGAGAAAGAGTTTCTCACAAAGGGAACGAGTGGAAGGTCGGTGCGACTTGAAGAAGTTCCAGATGATCCAGTTGGGGATGCTTCTACAAGTGATGCTATTGTAGCAGAACAAGTTGAGGAACCCGTGGCAATAGAAGCACCACAACCACGAAGGTCGGAGAGGCTCCACAAAACGCGGGAATTATTATTGTTAGATAATGATGAGCCTGCGACCTATGCAGAAGCGATGGTGGACCCAGACTCTGAGAAATGGTTGATCGCCGTGAGATCCGAGATAGAGTCCATGGGAGACAATGAAGTTTGGAGCTTGGTTGACCTGCCTGATGGTTTTAAAGCCATCGAGTGCAAATGGATCTATCAGAAGAAGATTGATATGGATGGAAATGTTCACATCCATAAAGCTTGACTTGTTGCAAAAGGTTTTCGACAAGTTCAAGGAGTTGACTACAATGAGACTTTCTCGCCCGTAGCGATGCTTAAATCTATACGGATCATTCTAGCCATTGCTGCACATTTCGACTATGAAATATGGCAGATGGATGTCAAGACGGCTTTCCTAATTGGAATCCTCACTGAGGACGTGTATATGATGCATCTCGAAGGTTTTGTCGATCCAAACAATGCTGGAAAGGTATGCAAACTTCTGAAGTCCATTTATGGGCTAAAGAAAGCATCTCAGAGTTGGAACATTCAATTTGATGAAGTTGTAAAGGAGTTTGGCTTCATCAAAAACGAACAAGAACCTTGTGTTTACAGGAAGGAAAGTGGGAGAGCGCTGGTATTTCTAATCTTATATGTAGATGACATATTACTGATTGGAAATGTCATTCCTATGCTCGAGTCTGTTAAGACCTCGTTGAAAAATAGTTTTTCAATGAAGGACTTAGGAGAAGGGGCATATATTCTGGGCATCAAGATCTATATAGATAGATCAAGGAGGCTAATTGGATTAAGCCAGAGTACATACATTGACAAAGTGTTTAAACGGTTCAGCATGGAAGAGGCTAAGAAGGGGTTCTTGCCCATGTCTCACGGCATTAAACTCAACAAGACTCAGTGTCCTTCGACTACTGATGAGCGTGAGTGCATGAGTAGGGTTCCATATGCTTCATCTATTGGATCCATCATGTATGCAATGATATGTACTCGCCCAGATGTTTCCTATGCTCTAAGTGTTACGAGGAGATATCAGGCTGATCCAGGTAAAGGTCACTGGACAACGGTAAAGAATATCCTTAAGTACTTGAGAAGGACTAAGGATGTGTTCCTAGTTTATGGAGGTGAGGATGAACTCAGGTAAGGGGTTACACAGATGCGAGTTACCTTAACGACTCAGATGATTCCAGATCGCAATCTGGTTATGTGTTTGTCATGAATGGTGGTGCTGTGAGTTGGAAAAGTTCCAAGAAATATACGGTGGCCTCCTCTTCAACAGAAGCTGAATATATTGCCGCCTCGGAGGCTGCAAAGGAAGCTGTTTGGATTAGGAATTTCCTGATCGCTCTTGGTGTGGTTCAGGGCGCGTCCAATCCCATGGAAGTTTATTGTGACAACAATGGTGCTATTGCACAAGCAGAGGAACCTAGACAGCACCAGAAGAACAAACATATTCGCATGCGTTACCATCAGATTCGTGAGTTCGTTGAGGATGGTAGTGTCATGATATGCAAAATACACACGGACTCAAATGTTGCTGATCCTTTCACAAAGCCACTCGCGCAGCCTGCGCATGAGGCGCATGCAAGAGCAATAGGTGTTAGAGACAATCTAGATTGACTCTAGTGCAAGTGGGAGACTAAAGGAAATATGCTCTAGAGTCAATCATAGAGATGATTATATTTCTTATGTATCCATGAGTTATTGTAATGTTCCTTGAATATCCATATGAGGCAACTTGTATTGATTGGCAATTATGTGAATTGTTTGTGAAACTCTTTACTTGTATGGTTATGTAATTGTTGTCCCTAGTCGGAGTTCATGTGAGGACACATGTGAATATTAGACTAGCACATCGATTGGTTGATGACTATGTTTCGCAAGTCATAGACATGGAGATGTCAAACCAATGATGTGGACACATGTTATGAACATGGGGTTGGACTGACCCAACTTGAGACTGGCAATTAGTTGCAGCTCTCTCTCTACACATCATGTATGTTTTGTCCTTAGACCTGAGATTGTCGCATGTACTTGAGATGTGGATCGACATACTTTGAGGCTATCAGACGCTACTCCGTAACTGGGTTGTTATAAAGGTAGCTTTCGGGTTTGTCCTGAAGCATGCTGCAAGGTCAATCAAGATGGGATTTGCCCCTCTCTACTTGAGAGAGATATCTCTGGGCCCCTCGAGTGATCGGATCCAGAAATGCATGGCCGTGCTACATATGGTTAAGAGTTAACCTAGTAAAGGGATTCCGAATCACAGTATCGAGAAAGGGAGGTCAGCTTGGAGCTAGACCAAATATCATGAGGCAAAGGGAAAGACATGTACTAAACCTTGTGATGGTTCGTCCGATATGATCTTTGTATATGTTTAGGAGTTGGCACGTCTTGCTAGAGGCTGCTACCAACTGTTGACAGAATAAGTGTATTCGTGTCATGTCTATACGTATACGAACCTATAGGGTCACACATTAAGGGGCTGGAAGCCTAATGAGGATTGGATCCGAATTAGACCAGGCTTAGGCTACTAATGGGATGCTAATGTAGAATCCCACTAGGGACGCCTATATAAGAGAGGGTGGGACGTGCTGACCAGGGTTAGACCATTCCACCCAGCCACCACTCCTCACGCCTGTGTCGTGCGCGCAGACCTAGCAGTCTGGCGTCTGACGCTTCCACCCTGTACGTGTGGATACCTCGGAGGCACTGCATCTATAGCGCTTGGACGAGCCACGCAAGGGGAGCTGCTCGTGGGACGAGAACGATAAGGAGACGTAGATCTTCTGCACTGCTTCGACGCGCTTCATCAAGTTTCGCAACTGCGCGTCTAGTGGTAATCCCGTGATCTATGACAACAGTAATCCTGGTTTACGCAGTAGAAAATTTTGATTTGCGCTAGTGTAGCCTACCCGTATCCCTTCAGGTATCAACGAGAGTAAGTGTCCTAATGGACACTCCATCATAACTTGGTGGAGCCAAGTTACTCATGCCTTTTATTTGAAACAAACCATGCATTTAATCATGAGATTCATAAACGAGGTATAAAACAATTCACAAAAAGGAGTAGGTTAGCATAGGAGTTTAGGAATGGTGGCTTGCCTGTGACCAGCGAGATGTCCCTTGACTTCCTTAGAATACCAGAAAACCAATAATAACAAATATAAGAATAACCCGATGTTTCCTTCTTCTCAGCGTCACGCAAACGCAACTATCGCCGTTACCGAGTATACATGCAAACAAACAACACCAACATCAATACATTGCATAAAAGCCTCAAACCATACAGAAAGCAATTCACAAAACAAGTTTATAGATCAGTAAGGATTGAGGATTTGGTTGGGGATGCAATGGAATGCTTGGGTTGCATGTGGGGATTCCCTATTTAAGATTTAAGGTCCAAAACCACCTAGATAAAGGGTTTTGGAGCAAGGCCAAGTTCTATATGATAACATTGTGTAAAAATGATACCATCGTATAGGTATTGATAAAATTGAGCCAACAAAAGTGGTTTCACTATTTTATCAATTTTCCTTGATTTATAATGATTTTTATAGTGGATAAAACTCTAGTTTTAGGATATAATTCACCAGACATAATCTGGAGTTCCAAAAATTATTTCCTTAGTTGATTAGGTAGTATTTAGTGGACTAATTCAAGAGGTGTTGGAATCACCTCAAAAAAATCACCAGAATGCCCTTGAGAAATTCCCAAATACAGTACTGGCTGAGATTTGTCTTTTTCATCATATTTAATCTACAGAATATTTTGATGTGATTCCAAGGAAACATGTTAGATACTGAGAATTCCTTTCTGTATAAATTGGAATCAACCTTTTTGGAGTTACAGAGCTACTGATATGAATTTATTGGTGAATAAGCCATACACAGAACAGTTTAATTCACCAAAATTCAATAGAGGTTTATAAAATTTTGGGCTACTGGATTATGAAATACATTGGTCTATAGGTGTACATGGAGTTGGAATTAGGTCAAAACCTCATTTGTTTGACCTAGAGAATTTTCGAAAGACGGAAAAGGCTTGATTTTGTTATTTTTACTAGAGACAAACTAGGAAGCAAATGACTAGGGGGCCAGGGTGGTATGCAAGGTATGGTCAATACCTTGAAGTACCAAAAGGATTCATCCAAAAAGGTGAGGCAAAACTATCTATAAGAAATTATTTGTCCACAGGATACGTATGGTTTCATGATTTATTGTAATTATTCTGTATATTCTTTGAGTCAACTAAGGACACTAAGGTACAAGTTAGTATTTTTCTCTGGGCATATACATGTACCTTAAATTTTTAATTGGAATTAAAGTAACTGGCTATTTTCTAGATCTATAAAAACAGAAAAAGAAAAAGGGAGAGGGGATTCGCGGGATAGATCTACCTAGATCTGGGCCACGCGAAGGGGATCCGGCCCACCCCAGGCGCCCGTGAGCGCGCGTCGGCGTGATTCAAACGGCCGGGCTGGGGCCCGCTTGTCATAGGAAGGTGGATGGCGAAGGGGTACGAAAGGATCTAGGTCGTCCGGCTAATCCAGATCCAACGGCGGGAGGTTGTCTTCAACCTCTGCCTGCGGGAGAACGGAGAGGAAAATCCTAGGAGGTGGCGGTGCTACGGGGGGCTCATTTGCAACCTCTGGAGGCGACGGGGGCGGTCTAGTGGGATGAGGTGTCTCATGACAGGCCTAACGAGGGGTGGCAGTGGCAGTAGCTGCTTCCGAAACTTGCCTGCGCGAGGACGCCCGAGGGAGAAAGCAGTCTAGCTCGACAGCGGCGACATCAGGAGCAGTCCTGGAAAGAAAGGGGACTATGGTTAGACGTAGGGGATCAAGGAGATCTTGGACGTGTAACATGCAGAGGGTGGGGAGAAGCAGATGGAGCTCTACGAGCAGATCTTGTGGGAGGCCAAAAATGGAGTGTCCTCCTTCTCCTTGGCAACAGAGAGGGAGAGAGCAGTGTGGCTCGGGTGAGGAGAGAGAGAAGGGGTAGGTGGGTGAAAATGAACTGGAGGGGAGGGTGGTACTGGCCTCGGGCCTTATGAACCAAGAGGAGGAGGCTCATGGTGGACTTAGCTCATGGGGGAGCTTGGGGAGGGCTTGTGGTGCTACAGTGCACACGACCAGAGGGGAGTTGGGGTGCTGTACAAACTTGCTTGGCCCTGTTTGGTGCTTGTTTGGAGAAGTTTTTGTTGTTTTCAAACTAGAGGTTTCAAATAGGAAAAAGGAAAGGTTATGAAGAAAGTCCAAAATCTTGCATTAAACAAGGTAGATGCAATGGTACTGGTAGATGGATATGGTCAGGATATACCCTAGGGATTTATTTGGGATTTTCCAGAAGATTTTTAGACCACTTTATACCATTTATTCAACAAGGGCAGAAGTAGATTCTAGAAGCTCATGTGATATTTTTACATTGGAAAAGCTTGGTTTTTGATGTTATATGGTCCTAAATACCATATTACACATTGGAGAATTTTATTGGAATGTATTGAGGTGGAAAAGTATTTTTAAAGAATTAGTTCTTGTTTCTGCCATTTAAGAAAAAGGGAAAAAAGAAATAATAAAGAATCTAAAAATATTTATTTTTGAGTTGGAAAGATGGGATATGATAAATAGGCATCAAATGTGCCTTGAGTTGGCAAGGTGATTTGGATAAAAACAAACTTGCCTTTATAGACAAAGATTTTGAGAATTTTGCAAGATAATGAATTTAATTTGTTTGATGATCCAAATAATTATGGGAATTATTTGGGGATGGTTATATTCAAGGTGGAGGTAGTAGACTTGATTTATACGTCATTTTCCACTTGGATTTTGAAGGATTTTGGTGAAATAGGAAGAAAACTAGATTTGGGAGAATCTAGGGTTTGATTATTTTTATGCCACTTAAACAAGGTTGTATTTTTAAGCTCAAAGCTCACCTTGGTACAGGGGAGATATGGATATCGAGACCAAGTTATATAGATGATCATGGAAGAAAGGGTTTAGGCTTGGTTGGATTTGAGGTGGTGTAGGAATGATGGCAAACTTTGTTGAAAATAAGTCTGCCATAACAGAGTTGTCATGATGCCTCATAAACCAGGGGGTTTAAGAAGAACAAAGCTCCAATGGAAAAAAAGTGAAGTGTGGGTTGATAGGCCATGGTTATTAGATCATAACCATGCAAATATTTGGTCAAGGGGAGGTAGCATGTAGATGTGAGGTTCTGCCAAAGTAGGCAAGATGATAAGATTTGCAGAAAAGATTATTATCTTTACTACAAAATCATCATGGATGAGTGGGAACCAAAATGGCTTAGCCAAGGGTAAGAGTGTGCCTTGGTAGTACTAAAGATGTACTTAAAGATGGTCCATGTACATTATCAATAGTGCCCACAGGTTGGAAAAGGTAGAGATGCAAACATTTAATCTAGATAAGGAATCCAGACTTAGCCATTTTGGCAGGTTTGGGGATTTTGACTAGTATGCAAGAGGGAAACACTTGAGAGGGTGGCAAGGGTTTATCCTTCCCATTAAGTGGTGGATGTTGAGGTATAGATTTAATAGATGGGATCCATGCTTGTATTGGTTCTTCACTAAGTTGGAAACCATCAAGAGGGATTATCCCTGGATTGATGTCATGAGAAGATGAGATGGCCACTTTGGTGGATTAGGGTAGATCCAGATTTGGATGTTGGATCTGAGATTGATAATCACAAACATAGATTGGATCCTAGGGGATGAGCTACTAGATTAGCTCACTCTAGTTCCTAATAAAACAAGGCAATCAGCAGATCAAGGCAATTCATCAGACAACAGATCAAGGCAATTCATCTTATCACTTATCCAAATATTACTAGGGTTACCATCAAGCCTATCTTGAGGTAAGGATGGGTATTTTGAATATTTTATATAGTTTGAAGTAAGATAAGGACCATCTTGGTATTTCTACCAAGATTGGAATGAAAAGGTTTTAATAAAGGTTTTGGAAAAACCTAGGGATAAGAGTAGCTGGGAGTTTTGTCTTGAAAACATAAGGAGATTATATATAGGTATCCATAGTTTTGTTAATAGAACTAGTAAAGGATTTTATTGTGTCAAGGTCATCTTGGCTCAAGTTTTGAAATGCTAGAACATTTGAGACACTACTTGTCGTAATCCTCCAAAAGGTTTTGGAGAGGAACATTATACTCGCGAGTCATCGTTATAAGCCAAAGTGGCTTGATCATGAATAATTCCATGATAAGGATGAATATAAGGTGTAGGTAAAATGTTTTACTACACTAAAAGATTACTAAAGAATGGAATTTGAAAGAACACCAAGCATTTGATGATGGTGATCTACATCAAAGTGCAAGTCCAAAGACATTGATATTTAACTATACACGCTTTAGACTATGTGTCATGTGTATGGCTCCACTATTGATGTTGATAGATTCTTTCAAACAGAAAAGGCAAATACTGAAGGAGAATCTCAGAAATATATGGCAGAAAATAAAAGACTAGAATTGTTCAGCTTAGGTATATAGAGGATATACGTGTCATGGTTGTATTCTTTGCTTGTTAAACAATGTAGTTCTTGAGTATTGGATACTGAATTTATTGGTGTGAATCGTCATACGAAACAACACAATTCATGAACTACAATGGCCTAAGTAACTAGCAAAATAATATGTGATGATGTTCATCGAGAACAAATAAAGGGTTGTTGTGTTGATCGTTAATATCAATGCTTGCCTTCAATATTTTTTATGAGAACAAAAGGTTGTTCAAATAATTTCCGTATTCCATGAATGATGGATAATATACAAGTCTAGTTGTAGAAATCACATCCATGCAGATAATGCTAAAAATGTCGAAAGACAATTGATTGAAAGATCACTTAAGTAGTGACATCGCCGATTAAATTATGTGGAAAGAAATCATGAATAAACTCCATGTGGATGGAATTTTGGAGTCTTTTGAGTTTTGATCAAATGACGCTTGTGAAACTTTCCTAGAGATAATTAAAACTCCGGTCATAGGCCAAAGGGAACGAATAGCTAGCTTATTGGAACTTGTACATATAGATGTATGAAGCTCATTATGTGTAGTAGAGAGCGATGGATTTCAACTTCATATGCTTTCTTTGAAAATTTGAGTGAATATATGTATATTTACTTAAATAAGGATTAAGTATGAAACATTTGAAAAAGTTCAAAGACTTTCAAGATGAAGTGGAAAATAATTTTAACAAGAAAATAAAGAGTTTCTGATTCGACCATAAAGGAAGATATTTTAAGTTACAAAGTTTAGCAAAAATATTCTAGGAATCGTTCCATGTATTTGTATTTCCCAAAACACCATAAGAGTATGGAGTGTTCGAGATATGTAATGAAACCTTGTTTAACATGATAAGATCAAAGGTGTAATTTATAAAACTGCCATTATATTTTAAAGATTAAAGCTTTATAGACTACAACTTTTTCACTGAAAAGAGCTCCATCATGATCCATTGAAATGACACCATATAAAGTTGTGGTTTGGGGTAAAACCAAAGTTGTCTTTATTAAACATTGGTATGCTATGCATAAGTAAATTTTAACAACCAAAGTCGGATAAACATGTCTTTGCATGTTATTTCGAATAACTGTTGAGTATTCCTCCATAACACCAAATACAAAAGTGTTTGTCGCTTAGAACGTTAAGTTTCTTAAGAATGAATTTTTCATGAAAAGTTAAGTGGGAGGACAATAGAACTTTGATAAGGTTAAAAGAACCTTAGTTATAATGTGCTGAGTTGCGCAACACCTGAAAGCGTTTCGGAGGCTGCAACAATGCTCATGGCTCACGTGCCTCAAAAGTTGTGGTCGTAGAAGTCTAAGTTCCTATTGAACCAAGTAGGTCGGGTAAACAATCAAATACCAAGATTTGAGAGTTAGATCATTATTTGAAAATGATGAACGGACTACATGCAAAGAAGCGAGGATGGGCCCTGACTCTATCAAATGGCTTGAAGCCATAGAATCCATGATAGTTCCATACACGATAAATTAGGCTTTTAACTTGAAAGATCCTCTGGAAAGGTGTAAGACCTTACAGTCGTGTTTGGATCTATAAAGAAATAGACATGAATGTTTCACATCTATGAAATAGTCGACATGTCGGGAAAGAGTTCACGACAATGTTCAAGCAGTTGACTATGACAAGATTTGATCTTTCATAGTGATATTTAGTCTAGACGGATTAATGTAGCAATCACTACATATATTGGTATATGATAGTTGAACAAACAAAACAAAGTTATTCTAATAGAATTATTACCTTGGACGTGTGCATAACACAATCCAAAGGGTTTTGTTAATTCAAATGATGCTAAAAGAGTATGCAAACCTCAATGTTTGAAGTAAGAATCGAGGAGTTGGAATCTTCACCGTGATGAAACTGTTAAAAGAGTTTAATTTCATCGGAGACGATGAAGATGCTTGCATTTGCAAGAAATTAAGTGGGAGCGCTAAGACATATTTCTAATACATTATGTGGAAAGAAATATTGTTGATTGTAAATGATGTATCTTTTATTGACACATGTTAAGAATTTCATCTCGATGAAAGACTTAGGCAAAACCCGAATGTTTGGCATCAATATATATAGATATATGGAGACGCTAATATGGTTGTGCCAAATGTACATGATGAGATATTGAATGAGTTCAATATGGAAACGACAAGAAAGGTTCTTGCCACATAGAAAGGATTAAATCAAAATTCAAGTGTATTGACAATTGGTAAGTGAAACAAAGATTCATGTATTGATTGATACTTGATGAATGAAATCACAAAGAGTATTTTTTCAATCATATTGTGATATGTACACATCCAGATATGTCCTATACTCTAAATGTTATGAGTATATACCAGAATGATTCATTAAGATGATCATTGGACAATAGTAAGGATATTCTTATGATCTTTTGGAAGAACTAAGAATATGTTATTTTGTAGAGGTGACAAATAGACGGTTAGTTCATTGTCAAGTATTACATTGATATTAGTTTTGTCACAAAGTACAGATTATGTTTATATCAATACAAACTAAGGGTGGTAGAATATAATGGAAAGTAAGTTCCATAATGGATTTGGATGAGTTCCAAAGTTAACACATTGTGACAGATACTGCAACAAAAGGCTAAGTATATGACTGCTATTATAGCAGCAAAAGAGGGCATTTGTGTCAAGTAGTTTGTTACCAAACTAGGTGTGGTTCATAGCAGGATAGTACTATGAAGATATATTGTACGACAATATTATCAAAATGTTTTAACCCCAAGGACTAAAGGTATCACCAAAGGACCAAATTTATACAAAGCCATCTCATTAGAGAATGACTGATGCGTAGAGACGGAAAGACATGCAATTACACATGGACCTGAAAGAGTCAGATACAAAGATCATATGATCACTAGCAATCGTGTAAATACAACACCGGAAAGCCATAGGTGTTGAATAAACAAAGATTTGAAACTATATTATTGTCTCTTGTGCAAGTGGGAGACTGTTGGAGATATGCCCAAGAGGCAAAAATAAAGTGGTTATTATCATATCTTCATGCTTATGATAAATGTTTACATACCATGCTATAATTGTATTAACCAGAAACATTAATACTTGTGTGATTTGTAAACACGTAAGAGTCCTTAGTAAATCCTCTTGTTAAACTAGCTTGTTGGTTAATATATGATCATGGTTTCCTGATCATGAACATTGAGTTGTTATTAACAACAAGGTCATATCATTATGATAATGATGTGATGGACATACTCCTATAGTTAAGCGTAGCATAAGATCAAGTAATTTAATATAGTTCACTTGCTATAAGCTTTCAAATACATAGTAACATAAATCCTTCGACCATGATATCATGTTAATCGCCATCACCAGATGGATACTTTGATGACATCAAACACCACTTCATAGCTGGGTGGTTATAAAGGTGACATTGAGTATTCGGAAAGTATGTGTCGAGGCACATGGATCAAGAGTGGAATTTATCCTTCCATATGACAGATAGATATACTCTGGGACCTCTCGATGGACTGTCATCCAATTGGCTTGCAAGCGTGTGACTAGCTCACAAGGGATCACATATCACGGGAACGAGTAAAGAGTACTTGTCGGTGACGAGGTTGAACTAGGTATGCAAAGATATCGACAATCAAACCTCGGATAAGTAAAGTATCGCGAGACAAAGGGAAATTGGTATCATATGTAAATGGTTCATTCGATCATGAAGTAATCATAGAAATATGTAGGAGACATATGAATTTACAGATTCCTATATTGGTTATTGATCCGAGAAGATTCTCGGTCATGTCTGCATAATTCACGAACCGTAGGGAGACACACTTAAGGATTCAATGTTGTTTAGTAGATATGGAAAGTGATTAAAGAGACCGAATGTAGTTCGGAGTCTCGGATGGGATCCGGGATATCACGAGGAGATCCAAAATGGTCCGTAGAATAAGATTCATATAAGGAAAGTCCAATTCCGGAGTTCGGGAATGGTTGGTGTTTTCACCGGAATGTTCTAGAAGGGTCTAGACGGTCCACCGATCCGAAAGGGGAAGGGTACATGGATGTGTCATGACAAAGTGGAATGGTTTCATCATCTCCTAGGTCACTTGGCTGGACACTTGGATGAGAGAAATCAAACTCTTGTTTGAAAGTCAAAATATGGCAGTTTGAAAAAGTCAAAGTTGGACTTTGGTTTCCAAGGGGAGGGAGGGAAGGAATCCTACCTAATGGAGCATTGCTCCCTCTCCCTTGCCGTCCACATGAGGTGGAGTTGGCCAAGGACCCTTCCCCAACCGCCCCTCCCTCTCATAAATAGAGGGGAGGGGTGCCTCCCTTGGACACACAAGAAACCCTAGGTCAGCCGCCGCCCCCCTCTAGATGCGGCTACCCTAGATCTCCTCTAAACCGCCGTCTAGATAATCCCTAGCCACCGGCTACCTCTAAACCCCTCGGCCCTATAAACCCTAGATATCCGAGGCCCTCTCTCTACTCCACCATACCCGCTCCGGCTTAGGCGAAGCCCTGTGGGATCTCCCCTCTACTTCTGACACCATGCTATCGTGCTACCGGAATTGCGAGGAGAGAGCTACAACCTCCGCTGCCTGCTGGAAAAAGGGAGAGGAAGGTCTTCATCGAGTACCGTACATGTGACCGACTGTAGGAGCGTTGCCGGAACACCATGCCGGAAGGATCATCTACGCTATCATGAGATCGGCAAGTGAACGACTACATCACCCACAAGAATCCGATATAATTAACCGCATTGGATTTTCGAGGGTTAGTACTCTATGGACTCATTGCTACAATCTAGTATATAGATCTTGGCTTGTGTGTGTTCATGTGATAGAAATTTTTGTTTTCCATGATACGAACTCCTACATGTCCTACTATTGAGACCAAGGAGTTAACTACTCGCGATATAGGGGAATCCTATTATAGGACTATTAATCCTAGATGTCACATTATGGTGGTCGGGGTCACTATCTTGCAGATAAAGATTTTTCCTTGTCGTTGGGAGTTCTCGATGGTATAGCAATTGAATTCTTCTGATTGGGAGGATTCCGCTGGTAAGGCGATCTTGTAGTGTCCCTGTGTTTGTTGTTAGTTTCTTCGCTTTATCTGGTTATCAATGTCTTCACCTGGTTCTAGGTCTTATTTGTTTGAAATCTGTATGTTTAAAGTTTTGGACAAGAGATAGATGAAACCATTTTTCGAAATAGTTTAGATTGGATGAGGATACGGAGTAGAATCTTTTGAAAAGCTTTTTGAGAAAAATAGTTTTTATAAAGCCGATGTTTCCAAAATATTGTTTTTCCTATCTAAGGACCATGCTAACTAAGGTTCTCTTATAGTCAGGCTGGCACTAATACCAAGTCTGTGGCCACCCACATTAATCCTCCGAGAATCCCTGTTATGCATCACCATGATCCCATGATCAGTCTGCCATGGCACATAACTTACAAGTATCAACGTAAACATCCATTACTTAAGAGGATACAAGTCATACCTTAATGTCATTATGGCTACAACGATCATCATCAGCAGAACTTTAATAAAGCGTCGAGTAGAGACATACCTTAATCCTACAGGCAGATGACTAGGAGAACGTCCTAGATCGCATAGTTGTCAATGTCACCTTCTTCTTTACATTCTTCTCGAATATGACCAAGTTAATAGCCAAGGACAATTCTGGTGAGTACTTTGAATGTACTCGCAAACCACCTTAGGATAAAATAATAAACGGATATGCAATATGGATAGGGTAATAGGAGGGCTCCAAGAGAGGCTCTATTCAAAAATAGTTTCTCTTGTAGATCTAGCATGTATATTTCTTTGTTGAAAACTATGGTAAAACATTTTTTTAAAATCGTTCTGAAAATTTTAGAAACACTTGGATTGGGTCACCCTATTCCATAACCACGTTCATCAACTGACCGAGTTTTTCATCTTCTATGATCATTCGAGATCACCTCCCTTCGCTGGTGTCCTCCAGACCACCAGGTTTTGAAAACTCTTTCTTTTCCGGAATCCTTTTTGAAAACAAAAACAACACGTCTAGGCAGCAAACTTCCCAATCATCCATGACCATGAACATGGCTATTCAAATAGATTTACACTTTGTAGAGGTTGTACACTTTACCCACACCATCCGGGTACTCTGCCCAGATCCGCTCTAATCATGGGTCGAGTAACCGGTCGAAACCGTCAGGATACCCACTATGGCACATGATCTACCCTATGATTTGTTCCCCTCAACACCGGGATGTCGGGTACCAGTAGACCAACCCAAGCGCATTCAGACTCCTCGAGTGTGGGCACTTTCAATGAGAGGCTCATAGTGTTGTCCGACCACTCCTGAAGGCGGTTCACATCTTCCCTAGGCCACTGCTACAACAAATGGCCCTTTCTATAAGGAAAACCCAAAATTCGAGAGATGTGATCCCTTATAAGTATTTATGAGGAATCCCACACTAGAATAGAGTAGACACACGTCAAGTCAGGGCCCGTCCTGTTCCAGGGTAATGTGGTTGCACGGGTTAATTGTTCGGGAAAAACTACATAGAAATGGGTGTGTTTTTGTTAACATTTTTCTTCCCCTTTCCTTCAACATCATTTATAAAACATAACCCTTTTTAATTCTCAAACTTCTCATGGTAGGTCAAACCTCACCAAGGTTTTATGTTAGAACATTTTGTAAACTTTTGTGGGGTCTTCCATCCTAAGGTTTTGCTTTGGCTAAAATAGGGTCTCCAAAGAAGGGTGGTATTATACACCACATACTTTACTAGGGGTCAAGTAGGTGTCATCAAAGGGTTGTACCTAGTGGTACTAAAGTGGTAATGATTTGGAGGAGACAAACCTTCCCACATATAAATCATATTATAGTAAAATAATGCAATTTGCATAAAATGAGTAGGTAAAACATGCATAAGTAAAATAGTAGGACAAAGTCTTAAGAGCAAGAAGGTGGTTTTCTATGATAAGAAATATAGCAATATGTCCCTTGACTTCTTCTTACAAAACCATAATATTGAGATGACCCTTCTTCACGTTGTCAATACAATCGCAACTATCTCTGTCAAGGATCACAGATGGAAGAAAACAAGGGCACAATCAACATCAAGTATACAACCATCAATATAATAATACACACAAGTAATGGCTTCAGTAGGTTTAGATAAATTCGGTTCATAGCAAAAAGGAGACACTGGTTTGCATTTGTGGAATTTCCTTTATGGTTTAATTGTCAAATACCACGTAGATAAGGGGTTCTGAACTAAGGCTTGGGTTTGTATGATATCAATGTACAAAAATGATAACATCAGATAGGTATTGATGAAATGAAGCCATAAAAGTGGTTTCACTATTTTACCAATTTTCTTTGATTTACTATGAATTTTCTAGTGATAAAGACTCTAGTTTTGGTAATTAAATCACAAGAAAAGATCTGTTGGTCCAATTTTTTTCATATTAGGGTTAGGTAGGGTTTGATGGATTAATTTAGTGAGAGTTTGTTTCACCTCAAGATATTTACCATAATACCCTTATGAAATTCCCAAAGTCGGTTTTGGAAGGTATTTGTATTTTTCACCAGATTTAATTTAAAGGGGATTTTTATATGAATCCAAGACACTTGATAGGTACTTGGAATAACTTTCTCTAGAAATTGGGATTTCTATTTTTGGAGATATAGAAGTACCGGAGTGATTTTATTAGTGAAACAACTATAAGAAGAATAGGTTTAATCACTAAAAATTAACTAGGGCTTACTAATGGTTTGGTAGGTAAGATGGTTTATGCTTCCCGGGAGTTGGAATTAGGTCAAAAACATTTTTGGTTTGGCTTATAGAAATTCCTAAATGCATATTAGGGATGATTTTGTTATTTTTGCTATAGGCAAATTAGGAAGCCTTTTGGGGTAAGGCCAAGGTGGCATGCAAAATATCTAAGATAACTTTCAGTACAAAAATGTTTCACAACATTTTGGGTGAAAAAACTCTCTGAATTAAAGTTTGAGTAATTTATACACTTGTTGGTATTACAGTTACTAATAAAACCCTAGTTATTATTTGGACAAAGTACTTAATCTGCATGTTAGACAAAGCACATATGAACCTTTTTAAAAATTAGATCCGGCCAATACTATTTTTCATTTTTATTTTTATTTAAAGAAAATGGTAAACTTGTAGTTCTGGAATTTAAATAAATAACAAAAGAACTAAGGGGCAGATGGGCTGGATCTATAGGGAAAATGGGCCTCACCATAGGATTCTGGCCCACCCGTGTAGGATGCGTGCACGTGAGCGCAGTTGGAGACCACAGGAGGGGCCTCACCGGTCAGTGGGCTGTGGTACCGAAGTGGTATAGGGTAATGAATACCATCCAATCAAGCTATGATCATTGGTCCATCATCGTCTTCCTCATGGCAACACAAGCGGCGGAGACAGAACCCTAGGAAGGGTCGGCGAGGTGTGGGTAGTCTCATCGGGGGTTCGCTGGCGGCTGGGGAGCGGCTGGGGAGATGCGGCTCATCCAAAGAAGCATAACGAGAGGTGGCAGCGTCAGTTTCAATGCATATCTCATGAAACACACTTCATCGCGGCGGAGCATGCTCGGGATGCCTCTGTCAGCATCGACTGGGCATTCCTTGGAGGAGAAAAGGGTGGGGTTAGATAGGTTAGAGCAAGGCACACTCAATAGGGTGACATGCAGGGTGGGAACGTTGAAGGAGGGAGCTTCGCGAGCATGCACTTTACCATGGCCAAGGAGGAGAAGATCTCCTTCTCCTGGGGCATGTAGTAGTAGGAGCTCGTTGGGTGAGCTATGGGGAGTAGAGTGGGGTGGAGAGGAGTGAATGATGGTACGGGGGGCCTCAAGCCCTTGTATTTCTAGGGGATAGACTAATGGTGTAAATGTCCATTTTGGAGATGGGGGAGGGGGACATCTGGCTAGGGATGGTGACAGGTGGAGTAGAGGGGGTGTGGGAGAGCTCTGGGTCAAGCAAGGAAAGAGAGGGAGGGGTGTGGTACTGCTGCAAGAGGAGTAAAGTGATATGAAATATCATGGCCCTTGTCTTCCTCATTAAACAAACAAAATATAACAAGCACTAGGGTTAGCTAGAGTGCTTGCAACAGTGTAAGTCGACTAAATAGTGAGGTGGGTGCTGTGCAAGCTTACTGGAAAGGTTAAAAGGAAGTTGAAGGGGATTTGTTTCATGATTTGACCAAACTCCACTTTTAGCCGTACTTGATGGTTATGAAGGAAATCTTGATATTTGATCTTTCCAAGATGAGCTATTGATGTTGGTAGATGAGTTAAGATATACCCTAGGGGACTATTTGGGATTTTTCTGCATATTGTCGATCCCATTTATATCAATTCTATAAAAAAGTACTAAATCTGGTTTAATGGAATCATTTGGAAATTTTTAATTGGCCAAGGTAGGTTTTTGAGGTGGGATGGTCCTAAATATGTATTCACACTTTGGAGAATTTTCCCAAGGTTTATGGAGAAGGAATAGTATTTTTAAACACTTATTTCTCATTTTTGTCATTTAAGAAAAGGGCCAAAAAGAAATAATAAAACTTGTCAAACAGATTTATTTTTGAAGTGGGAAGATAGGTATCAATATATAGGCCTGAAATGTTCCTTTAGTTGAATAAGTGTTTTGGAGCAAAACAAAGTTTCTTCAATAGAGGGAGTTTTGAAAATTTTGCTAAAGACAAGAATTAAATAGTTTTGGTACCAAAATAATTATGGAAAATATTTATAATCAAGGTAGATGGTGTCAACATAATGTATCCATCATTTGCAACCTTGGTTTTTGAAAATAAACTTGATTTTGGAAGAGAACAAGAGATGAAGGATCTAGGGCTAGAATATTTTTATACCACCTAAACCTTGTGGGATTAAGGAGCTCAGAGCTCACCTTGGGTCATGGGATAGATGGATTGATAGATCAAGTTGGGTAGATGAGCTAGGTACAAATAGTTAATCTTTATCATGTTTGAGGGTTTCTAGAATTGATGCCAAACCTTGCTGAAAATAAGACTACCAAAACAGATTATCATTTAGCCTCAATAACCATGTGGGTTTAAGAGGCATAGAGCTCCAATGGAAAAACGGATATGTTGATTGATAAACCATGGTTAGTTGATCATAAACATGCAAATATTTGGCAAGAGAAGATGCCATGGGGATGTCTTCTACCAAAGTATGCATTATGATAAGGTTTGCAGATAAAGAGTATTTTCTTGCCTACAAAACCATCGAGAACAAGTGGGTCAAGATATGATTTGGTCAAGGTAAAGAGTGGGACTTGATAGTCCTTGAGATTGTCTACAAGATAGTTCAAGTGCATTTCCAAAAAGGTACAAGGGTTGAGAAAGGCAAGGGATCAAATATGTGATAATGTGATATCAGTTTCACACTTAGCCATTTTGGAAGATTTAGGGTTTTTAATTAGACTATAAGAGGAGTTGATTTTGAGAGGAGGCAAAATTCCAAACTTATCATCAAGTGGATGTTGTTGGTGATTATATTGAGTGGAAAAGGTCCATTCTTGTATTTGTTCTTTATTGGCTTGGAGGTTACTTGAAAGGATTAACCCTAAGTTGCTCTGCTAAGGATTTAGATTGTCACCTTAGTGACTAGAGATAAGATCTAGCTTTGGAAACTTTCTTAGGGTTGGTAATACTGATCTAGTTTGGTCCTAGAGGATGAGCTCCTAGAGGGGCTCATGCTACTCCCTAAGCAATCAACAAATTAGAAGATCAAGACATTTCATCAAACAATAGATCAAGGCAATTAATCTTAACAAAAATCACAAACTGCTACTGAGGTTACCATCAATCCTAGCTTTAGGTAGGTATGGGTATTTTGAAGAGTTTGAGTTTTGAAAAAGGTAAGGTCCTTGGTGATTCTACAAAGGGTAGGGTTCAAAAGTTTTATAAAAGGTTTTGGCAAACTTAGAGGTAAGAGTAGTTGGAAGTTTTATCTTGAAAACGTGAGGAGATTATATCAGATATATTTCCATAGTTTAATTAAATAGAAGCTAAGTAATAATGGTTGTTGGAAGGGCATCTTGGCTGAGGTTTCGGAATGTCAGAACATTTGAAATATGTAAAATAAGCCAAGACATCTCTTTTCTTAAATAGCTTTTATAAAAATGGGTTGAGGTATACACATTCAGATGCATAAGCATAAACAAACAAAAAATAAAACATTGTAGAACTTAACAAGAAAAAGTTTTTTGTTCCTCCTAATTTTTTCATTCTGGACAACAAATCAGGGTTGCTGAAATTGGGATGTTACACAAGTGATATTGGAGTGATGAAGCAGGACAAATGTTTACAAAAACGCACCCGGTTCTTTGTAGTTTGCTAGAATATTTAACCCGTGCAACCACATTACTCTTATATGGGAAGGGGATGGACTCTAAGTTTGCTTACTCTGGTATAAGTAGCCTCACTACGAAAGGAGATGGCGATATGTGGAGGCTGGTCTTCTCCTGTAATTGTCCATATGAAGCATCTACCGGGAGAAGAAATAAAACTGTCTGCGGGCAGACATGCATTTCTGTAGGGGTTCGTAGCATGGAAAAACAAAAAAAATCTATCGCGTGAACACACAAGCCAAGATCTATCTACTAGATTGTAGCAACTAGTAGATTTAGTACTAACCCTCAAAGATCCAAAGCAGTTAACGAGAGCAGATTCTCATGGGTGATGTAGCCGTTCACTTGTTGATCTCAGGATCGCGTAGATGATCCTTCTAGCGCCATGTTCCGGCAGCGCTCCTGCAGTTGGTCACACGTATGGTACTCGACGAAGACCTTCCTCTCCCATGTTCCAGCAGGCAGGGGAGGTTGTAGCTCTCTCCTCCCGATTTCGGCAGCACGACGACATGGTGTCAGAAGTAGAGGGGAGATCCCGCAGGGCTTCCCTAAGCCAGAGCGAGTATGGTGGAGTAGAATAGGGCTCGGTGATCTAGGTTTTAGATGCCGAGGGAAGAGGGCAGCTGGCGGCTAGGGTTTAGGATAGATGGCAACGGCGGTTTTGAGGGGATCTAGGGCGCCAGCGGCTTGGGGCGGGCAGCGATGGCCTAGGTATTGGGTCTTGGACGCCTAAGGAAAGGGGGATACCTTGGGGTGCGCCCCCACCCCTCCTTACATAGGTGGGGTTGTCCAAGGGTGTTCCCAGCCTAGGTGGAAACCCTCCCTAACTCGGAAACCATGTTGGGATTTGACTTTTTCAAACTGCCTTTTTGACTTTCAAATTAGAGTTTGATTTCTCTCTTCCAAGTGTCCAGCCAAGTGACCTAGTACATGATGCAACCATTCCACTTTTTCATGACACATCCATGTACCCTTCCCCTTCCAGTTCGGTGGACCTTCTAGACCCTTCTAGAACATTCCAGTGAAAACACTGAAACCATTCCCGAACTCTGGAATTGGACTTTCCTTTTATGAATCTTTTTTCTCCAGACCATTCCGGATATCCTCGTGATATCCCGGATCTCATCCGAGACTCCGAACAACATTTGGTCTTCTTACTCACATTCCATATCTACTAAACAACATCGAATCCTTAAGTGTGTCTCCCTACGATTCGTGAAATATGCAGACATGACCGAGACTCTTCTCCGATCAATAACCAATAGAGGAATCTAGAAATTCATATGGCTCCCACATATTTCTACGATTACTTCATGATCGAATGAACCATTTACATATGATACCAATTTCCCTTTGTCTTGTGATACTTTACTTATGCGAGGTTTGATCGTTGGTATTTTTGCATACCTAGTTCAACCTCGTTACCGATAAGTACTCTTTAATCGTTCCTGTGATATGTGATTCCTTGTGAGCCAGTCACATGCTTGCAAGCCAATGGGATGACATTCCACCGAGAGGGACCAGAGTATATCTATCCGTCATATGGATGGACAAATCCCACTCTTCATCCATGTGCCTCAAGACTTACTTTCTGAATACTCAATTCCACCTTTATAACCACCCAGTTATGAAGTGGTGTTTGATGTCATCAAAGCATCCATCCAGTGATGGTGATTAACATGATCTCATGGTCGAAGGATTTAGGTTACTATGTATTTGAAAGCTTATAACAAGTGAACTATTTAAATGACTTGATCTTATGCTATGCTTAACTATAGGAGTATGTCCATCACATCATTCTCCTAATGATATGACCTTGTTGTTAATAACATCTCAATGTTCATGATCAGGAAACTATGATCATATATTAACCAACAAGCTAGTTTAACAAGATGCTTTACTAGGGACTCTTTTATGTTTACAAACCACGCAAGTATTAATGTTTCCGGTTAATACAATTATAGCATGGTATGTAAACATTTATCATAAGTACGAAGATATGATAATAACCACTTTATTATTGCCTCTTGGGCATATGTCCAACAATCTCCCACTTGCACTAGAGACAATAATCTAGTTTCAAAACTTTGTGTATTCAACATATATGGCTTTCCGGTGTTGTATTTACACGATTGCTAGTGGTCAACTGATCTTTGGATCCGACTCTTTCAGGTCCGTGTGTAATTACATGTCTTTGCATCTCTACGCATCACTCATTCTCTAATGAGATGACTTTGTATAATTTGGTCCTTTGGTGAGACCTTTAGTGATAGGGAAAAGGTGTCCGATCTTTCGATGAGATGGTGATAGTCGATTTGGTGGAGTTCGGGCTTGACGATCCGACTACACGTGCGAGCACGAATGCCAATGCAATCGCTAGGCCAATCTCTTGGAGGTTACCGATCCTGCGGGAACACGATCAGCCTGACCAGCGAGGGTCTTAATTCCTACCTGAAATCAAGAACAAGTAAGAACAAATATTGCAATCAAGATATTGTGGATTAAGATGAAAGTTTTATTGAAAAGGTGGGATCCTGTATAGGTGCGAAGTACAAGAGGCCTCTGCGACACTCGAGCCTTGGCTAAGTTGCTATGATGGCTAACTTAATTTCTAAACAAAATCTGAGTCTATGGTGACGGCTAAGGCGAGTATTTAAGGAGGAAAAGGTAGGGTTTCGGCCAGCCATAGAAGTGGTGGCCGAATTCATTCCTAGAAGTCCTTTTCTCCTCAAATACGGACTCTAAAAAGTGGCTATTTAAAATCCTGCGAAAATTACATGGGCATGGCCCAAAATAAAGGTGTCGTAGCACCATATTAAGCTATGGACGAATTTGTGAAGTATTAATCTTGAATATTTCGTCCACGCCTCCTTTCTTCATTATGGTGGCCTCAAAGTTCTGAAATCTTCATCCGTGGCCTTCTCTTGGATCATCACATGCTTGCTGCCATCTCCATGCATGACCATGCTCCAATGCTTGTCCCTCTGCTTGGTCCATCATTCCTAAGAGTAAGAAATACATCTGATTTAGGCAGCATCATATTCTCATGTATGTGAGGAATAGTTCCAAGAAACGAAAGTACCTGATAGTTAAGTTGTTTAGCACGAGGTCGAGTGATAGGTCCTTGTATGTGTCTAGCTGTAGGTACAATGGTTGTATCAATAGATGGGATGTCCACATCATTCTCCCCTTCTTGAATTGAAGTCGTCCTCGACGGAATCTCATCTTCCTCACCAAAGTAAGGCTTCAAATCTGCAATGTTAAACGTAGGACTAACCGTACCAAAGTCTACAGGAAACTCAAGTTTATATGCATTATCGTTTATTTTCTCTAACACCTTAAAGGGACCAGCAGCACGCGGCATTAACTTAGAATTGCATAAATCAGGAAAACGATCTTTACACAAATGTAACCAAACAAGATCTCCAACATCAAATACAACATTCTTTCTCCCTTTATCCCCAGCAAGTTTATACTTAGCATTCATCTGTTCTATGTTATCTTTAGTTGTCTTATGCAAGTTTATTATCATTTCAGCGCGTTGTGTAGCATCCAAATTATTTTGCACCGAAGAAGGTAAAGGAAATAAATCAATAGGTGCACGAGGAACAAAACCATACACGATCTCAAATGGGCACATCTTTGTGGTAGAATGCAGCGAACGATTATAAACAAATTCTATATGAGGTAAACACTCTTCCCACAATTTTAAGTTCTTTAAAATAGCCCGCAACATAGTAGACAAAGTTCTATTTACTACTTCAGTTTGTCATCAGTTTGGGGATGACATGTAGTACTAAACAGCAATTTAGTCCCCAACTTAGCCCATAAACATCTCCAAAAGTGTCTAAGAAATTTAGTATCACGATCAGAAACAATAGTATTTGGCACACCATGTAAACGAACAATTTCACGAAAGAACAAATCAGCAATATGCACAGCATCATCCGTTTTATGACAAGGAATAAAGTGTGGCATCTTAGAAAACCTTTCCACAACAACAAAAATACTATCCCTCCCCTTCTGTGTACGTGGCAATCCCAAAACAAAGTCCATAGAAATATCCTCCCAAGGAACACTAGGAATAGGAAGAGGCATATATAAACCATGTGGATTAAGGCGAGACTTAGCTTTTTGACAAGTAGTGCAGCGTGCCACAAATCTCTCAACATCTCGACGCATACGTGGCCAAAAGAAGTGTGCAGCAAGAACATCCTCCGTTTTCTTAACACCAAAGTGTCCCATCAATCCTCCTCCATGCGCCTCCCGTAACAACAAAAGACGAACAGAACTATCTGGAATGCATAGTTTGTTAGCACGGAACACAAATCCATCATTGAAGACGAACTTGTTCCATGTTCTACCATCTCTACAATTCTGCAACACATCTTTAAATTCAGCATCATGCACATATTGTTCCTTAATAGTTTCCAATCCAAATATTTTTAAGTCAAGTTGAGATAATAAAGTATAACAGCGCGATAAAGCATCAGCAATAATATTATCTTTACCCTTTTTGTGTTTGATAACATAAGGAAAAGACTCAATAAATTCAACCCACTTTGCATGACGACGATTCAACTTAGCTTGACTACGAATATGCTTTAAAGATTCATGATCAGAATGTATAACAAATTCTTTAGGCCATAGATAATGTTGCCATGTTTCTAATGTCCGAACCAACGCATATAATTCTTTATCATAAGTAGAATAGTTCAGACTAGCCCCACTCAATTTCTCACTAAAATATGCAACAGGTTTTCCCTCTTGTAATAACACACCTCCCAAACCAATTCCACTAGCATCACATTCAAGCTCAAAAGTCTTATTAAAATCAGGAAGTTGGAGTAAGGGAGCATGTGTTAGCTTATCTTTCAATATGATGAAGGCCTGTTGTTGTGCATCGCCCCAAACAAAGGGCACATCCTTCTTGATAAGTTCATTCAGCAGCGCGGGAATTGATCCAAAGTCTTTGACAAAACGCCTATAAAAACCAGCGAGGCCAAGAAAACTCCCCACTTGTGTGACCGTCTTGGGCTGCGGCCAATTCTCAATAGCTTCAATCTTGGCTGGATCCACTTCAATACCCTGTGATGTAACAACATAGCCAAGAAACGCAACTCGATTGGTGCAAAAGGTGCACTTCTCAAGATTACCAAACAAACGTGCATCACGTAAAGCATTGAAAACAACACGTAAATGGTCCAAATGATCCTCTAAAGATTTTCTATAAATCAGAATATCATCAAAGTAGACTACCACAAAACGTCCAATGAAAGCACGTAAAACTTCATTCATTAATCTCATGAAAGTGTTGGGTGCATTAGTTAAACCAAACGGCATCACTAACCACTCAAACAAACCTAACTTAGTTTTAAATGTTGTTTTCCATTCATCTCCCAATTTCATACGAATCTGGTGGTAACCACTATGCAAATCAACTTTAGAAAACATGGTAGAGCCACTCAATTCATCAAGCATGTCATCCAAACATGGAATAGGATGACGATATCAAATAGTAATATTATTGATAGCTCTACAATCAGTACACATGCGCGAAGAACCATCTTTCTTAGGTACTAAAATAATAGGACCAACACAGGGGCTAAGGGACTAACGAATATGATCTCTGTCGAGTAGTTCCTAAATATGGCGTTGTATCTCCTTTGTCTCCTCTGGATTGGTTCTATATGGCACGTGGTTGGGAAACGTAGGACCAGGAATTAGATCAATTTGGTGCTCAATTCCTCTAATAGGAGGTAGTCCTGGTGGAAGCTCAGCGGGAAAGACGTCCTCATATTCCTGCAAAAGGTTAGCAATAGCGGGTGGCAAAGAAGGAGGCATATCCTCAAATGAAAACAAAACCTCTTTACAGATAATTGCATAACATTGAGTATTGTTTACATCTAGCTCAGCAATATCAATTTTATTTGCAAGCATACATGGACTCTTCAAACGAATTTCAGTAGCATGTTTAGAATCAGATTTAGTGTTCTTTGGTGGTACAAAATCTGCAGCAACAATCTGATTCTCACTTTTATTTCTCTTCTCAGTTTTAGCTCTACTAGCTCTAGCAAGATCATCTTTTAAAATCTGTTCGGGAGTCATAGGTTTTAGTCCAATTTTCTTTCCATCATGCATAAGAGAATAGTGATTAGTTTTGCCATTATGAACAGATTCTCTATCAAATTGCCATGGTCTACCAAGTAACAAAGAACAAGCTTGCATAGGTACAACATCACAATCAACAAAATCAGAATATGTACCAATAGTAAAATGCACGCGTACCGTTCTTGTTACCTTGATCTTGCGAGAACTCTCAAACCATTGGATGTAATATGAATGTGTGCGTTTTCTTGTTGGAAGTGCAAGCTTCTCTACCATGTCAACACTAACCAGATGATAGATGGTGGCAAGCTTTTATCTATGTGTGTACCTTCTATGAATGTGTGCGTTGTCTTGTTGGAAGTGCAAATGGTATTAGCTGGAGGAGCCAAGCCACTACCTGATATAAAAGCATAGAAGGTGGCTTGCCTGTGACCAGCGATATGTCCCGTGACTTCTTTACAATACCAAAAAACCAATAATAACAGTAATGGAATAACCCGATGCTTCCTTCTTCTCGACGGCACACACTCGCAACTATCACCGTTATCGAGCATACATGCACACAAACAACACCACAATCAATTCAAGTCCTAAGATCACCAATACATATAGTAATCCATTTACAAAGCAAGTTTATATATCAGTATGGATGGAGGATTTGATTGGGGATACAAAGGAAATGCTTTGGTTGCATTTGTGGATTTTCAATTTAAGAATTATAGTCAAGAACTACCTAGATAATGGGTTTTAGAGCAAGGACAAGTTCTGCATGATAATTGTGTGAAAATTATACCATCATATAGGTATTGATAAAATGAATCCAACAAAGGTGGTTTCACTATTTTATCAATTTTCAATGATTTATAATGATTTTTATAGTGAATAACACTCTAGTTTTAGGAAATAATTCACCATAATTATTATGGAGTTCCAAACATTATTTTCTTGGGTTATTAGGTAGGATTTTATGCTCTGATTCAAGAGGAGTTGGAATCAACTTAAAATAATTACCAGAATGCGCTCCTGAAAATCTCAAAGCCAGTACTGGATGGTTTTTGTCTTTTTAACCAGATTAAATTTATAAGGGATTTTGATGTGATTCGAAAGATACATGTTAGGCATTTGATATAACTTTTTGTAGAAATTGTAATCACCCTCTTTCGATTTACAGAACTAATGATATGAATTTATTGATTAATTACCTATGCACATAAAATATTAATTCACCAAAATTCAAAGAGAGCTCAATAAATTTTGGGCTCCTGTGTTTTGATATCTATGGGTATGTATATGTACAGAGAGTTGGAATTAGGTCAATACCTCATTTGGTTTGACCTAGAGAATTTTCTAAAGGAAGAATTGTCCTGATTTTGTTATTTTCACCATGTGCAAACTAGGAAATCAAAATAGATGGAGCCAATTGGAAGGGCAAGATATAACCAATATATTTCAGTACCAACAAGGTTTACATCATTAGATTTTAGAAAAACTACAAAAAGAATTTATTAGTGAATTTAGGTACTTCTTGCATTTATTGTACCAGGAACATATGGTAATTATTTTGGGTATAGGGTTTGGTCTGCATGTTGTGGAAAACTCTAGGGAACAAGGTAAAAATGTCATCTGAATAATATCATGCATTTTCATATTTTAATCTGCATTTAAACTGGTACGTAAAATACAGATCTAGAATTTATAAGTCAAAAACAAAAAAGAGGAAACATGCACTGGGCCGGTTTTCGAACAGAACTAGGCCACATAGGGGATCTAGGCCCGCCCGGTGTCTCCGTGTGTGGGAGAGGGCTCGATTCAAATGCCTGGGCGGGGCCCAGCTATCAGGGAGGGAGATGGGTGAATGGGTATGGAGCGATTTTCAGCCATTGGATCAAGTGGGATCCTACGGTTCCAGGTTGTCGTCCCCGTTTAGAAGGGTGCCACCGCGTGGGAACCCTAGGGAGGGCTTGGGAGGCTGCGGGGACTTACCAGCGAGGCGGAGAGGCGTCGGGGGGTAGCGGGGGAGACGCAGTGCACTGGGGCAATCGGTTTGATGGGCGGTGGTGGTAGGTTTGCTCAAGGGGCAAGCCTCGTGCACAGGTGACTGAGAGGACCACGCCGGAGCTTGGTATGCTGCATGCAAAGAACAATCTAGGCAGAAAAGACGGGAGGATTAGATGGAGGCAGAGTAGAGGGTCACAGAGTGGTGACATTCAAGGGAAAAAGATCCAGGGGCAGAGCAACATGCTCAGCTTTTGAATATGTCCAAGAGGCCTTGCTTCCTCTTCTCCCAAGCGTGGCAGATCTGGGAAGAGGTTGGGGAGCTTGCAGATGGTAGGTGGGGGGGAGAGGAGTGGAATGAACCAAGGAGAGGCTCAGGTGAGGCCTCTGGCCTATTTAACCCGAGAGGGAGTGGTCTATGGTGGATGGAGTTCATGGAAGGGTGGAGAGGAGGGGTGTCCAGGGAGTGGTCGAATTGGGCGATGGAGGGAAGCATGTGGGGGCTCTAGAGTCGTGCACTAGGTCAGAGAGACAAGGGGAGGGCTGCTGCAGAAACTGAATAAGCAAGATATGCAAGATCTTTGGTCTCTCCTCCATCCAAACACAAAGGACAAGGGTGTGGGGGTTCTACAGTACATGTACAGGGTAGCACGGCCAGGAGGGAGTGTAGGGTGCTGTGGAAGTTTGCCTAGCAAGTTTGGATGGATTTTGAGTTGGGTTGAATCAAGGTTTGGGTGACTTTGCAAACTTGATCAATGTGGTGCTTGTGAAGGAAGTTGAAAATTTTGCATATATCAAGGTGATGAAATGGTTGTGATGGATGAATATGATCAAGATACTTCCATATGATTTATTTTGGATTTTTCTGATGAATAAAAGTCCACTTAAAACCATTTATTCAAAAAGTGCAGAAGTAGTTTATAGAAGCTAAAGTGATATTTTTACATTGTACAAGTGAGGTTTTTGATGTGATATGGTCCTAAATACCATATTACGTCTTGGATGATTTTATTGGAATTTAATGAGATGGTAAAGTATTTTTAATAATTTATTTCTTGTTTCTGCCAATTAAGGAAAGGGCAAAAAAATAGAATCTCAAAAATATTTATTTTTGAGTTTGATAGATAGGTATGAGGTAGAGAACTCAAATGTTCATTGAGTTGGCAAAGTGATTTGGATAAAAACAAACTTTCCCTTATACTTTTAATGTCGAATCGGGATTCACTAAGACAGAAATCAAGCATTGGGTCGAACTCTTCTTCGGTGTTAAGGTAGTAGCTGTGAATAGCCATCGACTACCTGGAAATATAATGAGATTAAATGGTTTTGGGTTCCAAATAATTATGGAAATTATTTGTAAACATATCATATCCAAGGTGGATGATTTAAAATTTATGTATCCATCATTTCCATCCTTGGGTTTTGATGAATTGTGGTGAAAAAGGATGGAAACAAGATTTGGGAGAATCTAGGGTTTTGATAATTTTATGCCACCTAAACATGGTTGGATTAGGGAGCTCAGAGCCTACCTTGGTACAAGGTATATATGGATATATAGACCAGGTTATATATATTATCATGGAAGCAAGAGTTGTCCTTGGTTGTATTTGAGGTGGTCTAGAAGAGATGGCAAACTTTGTTGAAATTAAGGCTGCCATAACAGATACATCATGATGCCTCATAAACCATGGGGGTTTAAGAAGCACAAGGTTCCAATGGAAACAAGGGAAGTGGGGATTGATAGTCCATGATTATTAGATCATAATCATTCAAAGAGTTAGTCAAGGGGAGGTGGCATATGGATGTGAGATTTTGTCAAAGTGGGCAAAATGATAAGATTTGCAGAGAAGATTATTATCTTGACTACAAAACCATCATGGATGAGTGGGAACCAGAAGGGTTAATCCAAGGGAAGGAGTGGGCTTTGGTAGTACTAATTATGTGCTACAAGATGGTTCATGTACATTCTCAAGAATGCATATAGGTTCGAAAAGGTAGATCTCCAAAGATTGAATCTAGATACGATTTCCCAGACTTAGCCATTTTGGCAGATTTAGGTTTTTAAACTGGATTACAAGAGGGAAACAAATTGAGAGAGTGGCAATGGTTTATCCTTCCCATCAAGGGGGTTGATGCCGAGGTATAGATTGAATAGAGTGGATCTATGCTTGGATTGGGTATTTATGGAGTTGGGAACTATCAAAAGGGATTATCCCTGGATTAGTCTGATTAGGAGAAAAGATGGTCACTTTAGTGACTTAGGATAGATCTAGATTTGGATGCTTGATTTGAGATTGATGATCACAAGCATAGATTGGGTCCTAAGGGATTAGTAGATAAAGGGAATTCATCTAACAACAGATCAGGGAAAAACATCTTATCAAATTTATCCAACTACTACTAGGGTTACCATCAATCCTAGCTTGAGGTATGGATGGGTATTTTGAATTGGTTATGTTTTGAAGTAAGATAAGTACCTCTTGGTATTTCTACCAAGATTGGAGTGGAGAGGTTTTAGGAAAAAGGTTTTGGAAAACCTAGAGATAAGAGTAGCTGAATGTTCTATCTTTAAAACATAAGGAGATTGTATATAGGTCTCCATAGTTTTGTTAATAGAACTAGTAAAATATTTTGTTTTGTCAAAGTCCACCGGGATCAGTTTTGAAGGGTCAGAACATTTGAGAATATGAGGGATGAGACAAGACATTTATTTTGAAAAATATCTTTGGTCAAATAGTGTTGAGATAAGAAGTGCATCATCTAATACACAAACAATTGTATGAACACAAGCAAACAAGTAAACAAACATTGCAACACTTAATAAGAAAAAGTTTTTGTTTCCCCCTGATTTTTTGCTTTTTAAAAAAAGATCAGGTTTGTTGAAATTGGGATGTTACAGAGACAAACATGATACTTATATACTAATATTGGAATTGTTACTCTTTATTTAATACTCATTATTAAAGTTCACGGAGTAACCGGAACTTACTGAAAGTTTGTAATAGGACTTTTAAACTTTAGATTAACACTTCAATACAATACGATACCAGTTTATAAAGTAAATAACCAGAATTCTATAGTTATATTATCTCAATTATAACTAAGCACAAGGTTGTAAATGGATGCCAAAGACTACAACAACTATGCAAATTCACTTTTATTTAATTTATGATAAATAGTGTTCAACTTTTAATCATATTACTGTTGAACTCCCACTCAAAACAATATCCCTCACATTGTTTTAGTGATCACACGAACCAAATCCACTACACCAATTTGAAAGGGCATTTATTGTCATAATCACTTTTGGTGTTCGGTAACAACAAGTAGATCATTTTACAGTTTGTCACTGTCCACGGGTTGATATTATGATAAGTGAAAAGCACCCTCACACTGGGAAAATTCCACACTCATTTAACACATTTCTGGAAACTCCAGACCGGAGTCTCCGGTGTGGTCCGGAGTTTCCGGACTTGTCTTCGGTGGGGTCTTCAGGATCTGGGCTGGGACATTCTGACTAGGGGTCCGGAGCCTGCACCGGAGGATACTCTGGAGTCTCCGGACCTTGTTCAGTCTGGAGTCTCCAGTGTTGGAAGACCGGAGTCTTCGGTATTGCTAGGTCATGATTGTTCTGCGTCATTCAGATGGGCGGTCCGGAGGCTGGTCTAGAGATTGACCAGAGTCTCCGGTGTAGACCAGAGTCTCCGGTCTACAGACCGGAGTCTCCGGTTTGACTTCTCTACAACGGTCAGAAAAGGTTCGTGGAGGGGGCTGCCTATAAAAAGGGAACCTTATCTTCTTCCTCCAGTTGCTCGAGCTGCTCAAGAACACCAACCCCATTATAGCCACCAAATCTACAAGATCTCTTCATCCAACCATCCAAAGTCATTGATCTTTGGAGAATCGAAGGAGGAGGCCTTGATCTACATCTTCACCAAGAGAGATCTTCATTTCCCCCTCATTCACTTGAGGGCCCCCAAGCTCTAGTGTTTCATTGGAAACCCTAACTTTGATTTGGTTCTTACAAGCTTGTCTTTGATTTGTCTTGACATCTTGCTTGCATTTGGGAGCCTCCAATTATGTTGTGGATGTGTGCCTCGAACTTGTTGTAAAGGTGTCGGCTTCCACCTCGAAGGTTGCCGATATAGTGGAAGGTGGATCTAGCCCGTTGGGGTGAGATTCATCAGAGAACAAGGGAGGCCTCTCGTGGCGTTGGTGGTTTGAAACCACCCCCTCTCCAAACGTAGACGTACTTCCCCTCAAAAGGAAGGAACTACGGGAAACAAATCCTTGTGTCTCCGCGTCCACTCCTTTGGTTACTTCTATCCTTTACCGCACTTTACTTACTTGTTCTTGCTTAGTGTTGTGTTAGCTTGTGCTTGGTTGACATATAGGTAAATTCACCATAGTTGCATATTCTAGAGAATTTACCTTTCTTGTCAAACCCTAATTTGAAAAAAGAATAAAATTTGAAGTAGAACCTATTCACCCCCCCCCCCCTCTAGGTGCCCATACGATCCTTTCAATTGGTATCAGAGCCTCGACTCTTATTTGGGATTTACCGCCTAAGAGAATATGGGTAGCCACGAAGGGGATGGTGGTAGTGAGCTGACCACGGTGACCATGGAAGATCTCAAAAACTTGGAAATAAGATTGAGCTCTTCCTTGGTCAACGAAGTCAAGGAGATGCTTGAGCAACTTCTTAAAGACAAAGAAGGCTCATCACCCCCATCTCCTCAAGAGGTTCCACCATCCGTTTTACCTAAAGGGAATACGTCGGTATCCCCCGAGGGTATGATGGTGGGGGGTAAACAAGACAACGCTAATTCCTCCACACAACTTGATGGGGGGGAGGGTGAGCACCGTGATTCTTGGTACTCTCCCGATCCTCCCATCCCTCACCCTCATGTGTACAATAGAGGTGACCCACCTAAGCTTGAAGAGTCTGCTACTTTTGCTCAATGGCAATCACTAATGAGAACTCATGTGCGCAGCTCTTGCATTGAACTATGGAACTTCATCGAGCATGGACTCTTTATTGGGGATCCAACCAACTTGACTAGAAGAGAGATTGTAAACAGTCAACTCAATGCCACTCCGTTGCACATGATTCAACAAGGATTGGGTACAAATAATTACCCACACATTGAGCACTTTAGCATTGCCAAAGAAGCTTGGGATGCCCTCACGGTATTGTTCGTTGGAAATGAGAGTATGAGGAGGAATCGGTATGATGCACTAAGCAATGAAGCCGAAGGCTTCTACATGATGGAAGGAGAAGATCATGAAGACATGTACCGAAGGCTAAAGACCACCGCCACCGCTTTTAGAAATGTGGGTGCCTCTCATGTGGATGATGCATGGATAAAAAGGAAATATGTGAGTGCACTCGTGCCCTTTGAACCCACGGACTTGAAGAGCTTACAAGGAAGACACAACTACCATCTCATGACCTCCAATGAAGTTATGCAAGAGATGGCCGCTTTCAAGGTTGCCGCCAAGAATGCCAAAGATGCCCGTGCTCGTGCCCTTGGTATGAGCAATGTTGTCAATGTTGCTTTGAAGGCCAAAGTTGTGGATCATGGGGATGAAGATGATAGTGATGAAGGACTGTCCATGGACCATCCCGATGAAGTCAAGATTGCTCATAGTCAATACATGGCCTTCTATGCAAAGAACTTTTGGAAGAACCCCGCCAAGGCCAAGATGGAAATGCAACGAAGAAGCAACTCAAATGGGAAAAGAGAAAATACTACTAGATTGAGAACTTGCTTCAATTGTGGTGACCGCTATCACTTTGTGGCAAATTGTCCCTATGAGAAGAGAGAAGATCATGGGGGTAAGCTTGTGCTGAAGAAGACTCTCAAAGCACCTTACAAGAAACCCTTCATCAAGAAGAATCCCATAAACAAAAAGTCGGGAGAAATTGTCTTGATAACTCATGAAGAATACTCCTCCGACAATGAAGATGATGAAGATGAGGAAGAGGAAACTTCTAATGGTGTGGCAGCTCTAGCCACTACTTCTACTCCGACACTCTCACAATTCGATTCTCCAAATGAGAACTCTCCCATCAAGAACGTCACTTGCCTTATGGCAAGAGGAACAGAGGTATCCTCATCATCTCACTCTACTCCCTTAGACAATGATGAAATTGATGATGAGATGTCTGTTGATGTTAAAAAGGAATTAATTGCCTTTGATGAGTTTATGACTAACCTACAAGGAGATGCTAAGATACATTTTGGAAACATCTTAGATCAACTTTCCCATACACAAGAGCTTCTATATGTAAGATGTAAACTTGGGCATGAACACATGATTGAGATAGAGGCTTTAAACAATGCTCTAGAAGAAGAACAAGAAACTAGGTTGTCACTTGAACTAAAACTTGAAGGGATTGATGAGGCCAATGACACTATGGTTAACAAACTCATCAAAGAGCATGATCATGCTATTGCTAAATACAAAAGGGCTAAAAAGGACAAGATTGAGTTTGGTGTGGTTCATGAAAAACTTGCCGAGGACTTTAGTTTGCTTAACAAGGCCCACAAGGCCTTGGAGAGTGAACTCTTGTCTCTCACAAAGTCCCATGATACACTTCAAACTCAATTGGCCAATATTCCTTCACCTAGTAACTTCATTCCATCTAGTAGTACAACTATTCTTGAAGAGAATGCTAGGTTGAAGGGGGAGCTTGCCAAGGCCACATTTCCACAAGGCAACAAGTCCATTGATGATCTTTTGAGAAAGCAAAGGCCTAGTGGTGATAAAGGGGGGATTGGTTTTGTCTCCAATACTAAGAAGAAGAACAACAAGAAGAAGAAGAAGGCCAAGTCCACACATGAGACTAACAAGGACATTGTGGATAGTAAGACCACAAGTGGTAAAACTATGTCTCATGATGACTTTGCGGGAAGTGCTAACCTCACTATGTTCTAATGCGTGATTATTATGGTGATGTGTATGCACAATATGTTGGCCCATATGATGGTTATATTTCTTGGTCTATTTGGGTTCCCAAGACCCTTGTTGCTAACAAAAGAGGACCCTTTGAAAAATGGGTACCTAAAAAATTAGCTTTATCTTTTGTAGGCATATTCTTCTAGGGGTTCAAAGTGGGTTCTTGATAGTGGTTGCACAAGTCATATGACCGGAAGCTCGTCTATTTTCAAGGACTTAAAGCCAAATGATGATCAAATCACCGTGGCATATGCCGACAAGTCAAAATCTAAGGTAATGGGTTTCGGCAAGGTTGTGGTTGCTCACGACATTACACTCGTGAACGTCATGCTTGTTGAGACCCTTGGATACAATTTACTTTCAGTCCGTGCTCTTGGAAAGATGGGTTTTTTCGTCTTTGTTGATGATGATATTGTGGTCCTCGTGTGGAGCAAGTCTCTCAAGGTCGCTTTCGTTGGGTACGTTGAACATGACTTGTATGTGGTGGACTTTTCGGGGCAAGCCACTACAGGTCCGATGTGCTTATTCGGAAAGGACAATGTCTGTTGGCTATGGCATCGCCGACTAGCCCATGTCAATATGAGAACTTTGCAAATTCTCCACAAGGAGGGCCATATTATTGTACTAAAAGAAAATGTTTCCTTTGCCAAAGATCGTGTTTGGAGGGCATGTGTTTTAGGGAAGATGCATGACGCTCCTCACAAGCCTAAGAACCGCATCAAGTCTACCAAGATCTTGGAGCTCCTCCATGTGGACCTTTTCGGTCCACCATCTCATGCAAGTCTTGGTGGGAAGGAATATTGCTTGGTGATCGTTGATGACTATTCAAGATATTCGTGGGTGTATTTCTTCAAGTTGAAGAGTGAGACCCAAAAGACCTTCATCGACTTCATCAACTTGGTCCAACGTCAATACAACCTTCCCGTATTTATCATAAGGAGTGACAACGGCACCGAGTTCAAGAACTACACCTTGAATGATTTCCTTAGTGATGAGGGGATAAAACATCAATATTCCGCTGCATACACCCCTCAACAAAATGGTGTGGCCGAAAGGAAGAACCGGGCTCTTATTGAGATGGCTAGGACCATGTTGGCGGAGTTTAAATCTCCATACAACTTTTGGGCCGAAGCCATCTCCACCGCTTGCCATGCTTAGAACCGGCTCTACCACCGCAAAGAAATCAACAAGACTCCATATGAAATACTTACCGGTAACAAGCCCAACATCTCCTACTTCCGGGTGTTCGGTTGTAAGTGTTTCTATCTCATAAAAGGTGTTCGGTTGTCCAAATTCGAGTCTAAAGCATTAGAGGGTATTTTTGTTGGCTATGGTCTCGAATCTCACACTTATAGAATCTATGATAAACTCTCTGGAGTCGTCATAGAATCTTGTAGTGTCACTTTCGAAGAATATGATGGTCCCCAAGGGGGGCGTGATGATGCTTGTGATGCAGATGATGACTTAGGATGGCATAGGAAGAATGGGTGTGGGATATATCCACCCCGTTGAGGAACCCCTTATGGAGGATCGAGAAGAACTATGCTCCACTCAAGTGGAGCCCTCATCTTCAAAACATCAACAAGCTCCATCCATCGAGGAGGGCAATGACACAAGCCAAAGACAAGATATGGACCCTCAACATGATGATCTTAGTGACAATTCTTGTCAAGAGGAGCTTGATTCATTCGCAAGGGTGTCAAGTGGTGCCAAGGCAATTGCACAAGGAAGATTCATTCAAACTGCTTTGAAACAAGCTCAGATTGATGCAAGAAGGGCACTTGATCAAGACCAAGGTCAATCTGTGTCTCTAAATGAAGAGAATGATTCCAATGATGATAAGGGTCAAGTTGATGGTCAAGACGAGGAGCAAAATGATGAAGAGGGTCCCCCAAGAAACAACACGGAGATCCACACTCGTCGCGAAGCTAGAAAGGAAAGAATGTTGGAATTAAGAGACCACTCTCTACAAAATGTAGTTGGTGATCTAAGGAAAGGTATTTCCACAAGAGCACAATTGAAGAGGTTCAGTGAAGACCAAGCACACATCTCTATGATTGAACCAAATAAAGTGTGGGAAGCTCTTGAAGATTCGGATTGGTTAGAAGCTATGCACAAAGAGCTCAACAACTTTGAGAGAAACAAAGTGTGGAAGTTAGTAGAGAAGCCAAAGGATTGCCGCAATGTTATTGGAACAAAGTGGATATTCAAGAACAAGCAAGATGAGCATGGAATTATAGTAAGGAACAAGGCTAGATTGGTTGCACAAGGGTTCTCTAAAATTGAAGGAATTGACTATGGAGAGACTTATGCACCCGTGGCTCGCCTTGAGTCCATCTGTATCGTTCTTGCTTATGCGGCACATCATAACTTCAAGTTGCAACAAATGGATGTAAAAAGTGCATTTCTTTATGGCCCATTAAATGAATTGGTATATGTCAAGCAACCCCCAGGATTTGAGGACCCCAACTTCCCTAACCATGTCTACAAACTTGATAAGGCATTCTATGGGCTCAAGCAAGCCCCACACACGTGGTATGAGCACCTTAGAGAGTTATTCTTTGATCGTGGATTTGAGGTTGGGAAAATCGATCCCACTCTTTTTACTAAGAAAGTCAATGGGGATCTTTTTGTATGCCAAATATATGTTGATGATATCATCTTTGGCTCATCTAACAAAGCTTTCAATGATGAATTCTCAAAGCTTATGACTAGTAGGTTCCGGATGTGTTTGATGGGGGAGTTGAGAGTATTTCTTGGTTTTGAGATCAAGAAAATGAGAGGAGGGACATTCTTCAATCAAGCCAAGTATACTCAAGATATGCTCAAGAGATTCAATATGCAAGACTTAAATGGTGCTCCTACTCCCATGGCTACTAAGACCCATCTAGAACAAAATCCAAATGGTAAAGATGTGGATCAAAAGATATACCGGTCTATGATTGGTTCTTTGCTTTACCTTTGTGCATCTAGACCCGATATTGTGTTGAGTGTAGGTGTGTGTGCAAGATATAAAGAGGCTCCTAAGGAAATCCATTTAATGGCGGTCAAGAGAATATTTCGATATTTAGTTCATTCCCCATTTTATGGTCTTTGGTATCCTCGAGGCTCAACATTTTCTCTTTGTGGATACACGGATTCGAATTGGGCGGGGGACAAGGATGATAGAAAATCAACATCCGGAGCTTGCCAATTCCTTGCTAGATGGAACCCAGCAGAACGGCGGGGAGGCTCGCGGCCATGGTAGCTTGGTGCTCCGGCAGTTCATGGCGGTGCTGGTGCTGCTCGATCCCTCTCCTGGCGCGGCTCCTGGTCCATGACGAAGAGGAGGAAGCAGGGGCACCTCCTGGAGCTTTTGGTCATGCTTGGAACACAGCAGTACGACGGGGAGAAGGAACTACAGCGGCTAGGGTTTGGGGGCATGGAGGCGCCATGGTGGGCATGGGGAGGAAGGAGATGGGTCTGGGCACGGCCTGGGGTTATCCTGGGTGGTTGGGGAGGATAAGGGAGAAAGCGAGAGGCAGATGGGAGGGTTTGGAAGCTTTGCAAAAAGCAAGAGGGAGAGGTAGACTCAAGAGAGGGTTCTCTCTTCCCTCCTTTTGCTTTAGCTAGGAAGGAAAGAGGGGACCAGGGGGTGGCGTGGAGGAGCTGGTAACGGAAGAGAGGGTGCTGGGGTTTTGGTTGGCTTTTGGAGTGAAGTCAAAAGGGGAGGTGTTGGGTGCATGGGCACACATGGCCATGGTTAAGAGAGAGAGGGAGAGAGTCTAGGTGTGTGTGAAACGATTGTAGTGTGTGTGTGTATGTGTAGATAGTTAGGGATTTCTAGCTAGCTAGGTTTAAAGGTAGCTCAAGATGGGTAGACGGTAGAAATTCAACAAAGTGAGTAGATTTATATTTATGGAATATAGATCAAAACAACAAGATGAGAAGATGGATTGTAAGAGTAGAAATTTTGGCATATGGAAAAGATCAAGCAAGAAAAATAGATGATCAAGCCAAGAATAGCTTCAAAGAAATAGAATGGAATTGTAATAGAAGGAAATAGAGGTGGGATGATCACATGATGATAGATAGGTCCACACATTCTTATGGGAAAAGATTTATATCCAAATAATAAATAAGAAGCTAACATATAGATGTATGGTTGAATTAAAGCAACGTGGTCATAACAAGATGTTAAATCATGTTAGTAGATAGATGGAATTTAAAAGATATTCCCTCAACCCTAATTGGGCATTAACATATATCAGAAACCAAATACAATTTATCAAGAACCAAATACAATTTATCAAGAACCAAATACAAGTTTACAATGCAAATGCATATGGGATAAGAGCCAAAAGTAGTTTGGGGTTTTATATGATGCTCAAATGCAAGGTGGCATGATGACATGACCATGATATAATGCAATGCAATTATGATATGTAGGAATTAGCAACATATATAATATGCAAGTAGCATTACAATTGTTAGACAATTGGGATGCTACACCGACGTCCTGATTTTAAGGGGAAGCAACTCATAGGGTAGGATCTTGTACTTGAGTGGGTATTCCGAAGGTCTTGTTTGATTATTTGAACCCCGCATACTGTTGTATGATGATCTATGGTTGTTCATGGTAGATGTATAGAAATTTGTGGGTAGAGTGTACAACCTCTGCAGAGTGTAAATCTATTCAAATAGCTTAGTCCTCGGTAATGGACGGTTGGAAAGGTTGTTGTACATCTGTGCTGGTTTCGTTTTCAAAAAGGATTTCGGAAATCAAAGAGGCTTTGGAAATGTTTTAACCATGGGATGTTCATAAAGGAGGAAAGTAGTTTGGTCATGAAATAACCAGAAGGAAGGAAAAATGTGTGACCCAATCCTAGTAGTTCCCAAACTCTTCAGATTATTTTTAAAACGTTTTATAAAAGTTTTCAGCAAAGATATAGCGATGCTATATCTACACGAGAAACTATTTTATAAAAGAACCTCTCATAGAGCCCTCCTACTACCACTGCCATATTACATATCTACTTATGGTTATTCTCATAAGGTGGTTTGCGAGTATATTCAAAGTACTCATTGGCATCGCCCCTGGATATTTACTTGGGTAGATTCGTAAGTAAGTGAAGAAGAAGGTGCTGTAATGACTATGCGAGCTAGGATGTTCTCCCAGTCAGCTGCCTGTAGGTTAAGGCATGGTTCAACTCGACGCTTTATTAAAGTTTTGCTGATGATGATCATTGTAGCTATAATGGCATTAAGGTATTACATGTATCCACTTAAGTAATGGATGTTTACTTTGATACTTATCGGTTATGTTCCATGACAGACTGATCACGGGATCGTGGTGATATGCATAAAATGGATTCTAGAAGGATTAATCCGGGGCCCCCACATTCTGCACCGTAGATCCCTCATGTTGGGGACCGTAGGGCCCGTAACCATCCTATTGGCTTCTCGAGGAGACAATTGTGGGCGTGTACGTATAAGAGTCGCCCTCTAGGTCCCTCATGAAGGAGATCATATGGCGGATTCTTATCATGTTGGTTCCTCGGGGAGGGCCATGGGTCTAGCATGGATTAGGCCGCTGAAGGAGGTGCCCTCACGTGCCTCCCCATAAGTCCCTCATGGAGGAGACCATAGGGCTAATGTATTCCCTGTTGGTCCCTCGAGGAGGGAACCGTAGGCATTACATGAGTTGGGCCGCTAGAGGCCCTCAGGAGCCGCCCTGTAAACCCCTCGAGAAGGAGACCGTAGGTCCCGCGCTTGTCCTACCAACCCCTCAGGTAGGTGACCATAGGTACATCATGTTATAGCGCCCTTGTTCTTTGCGGCGAGCAAACTTTGAACAAGCTGCGCTGCACGTGCTCGCTAGTTCCGTTATGTATTATTTGAGGATTTCAAGCACCAGTAATCATGGGTGAGGTGAATTATTGCGGGAGCTATTCCACAAGTTCAGAGCTCAACACTTTAGACGCCAGTGTTGACAGGAGTGGTCTAACGATAGACATCGTCCGAGCAGCCACTCGTATAATGAATATACGAGAACATGGTGAGCACATGGAAAGAAAGGAACACCTCTATAAACCAAGCCAACTTGCCAAGAGGAAAAAATTGATAGAGGTTTTTGATTGTCCCCCACTACCCCACGCCATCGTGCCCTAACGAGGCCTAAAAAATCATCTTTCAAAGGGGGAGTGGTAAGCTAGATGTCACCTTAGGGGGGTTTGCCCAGAGTGTTTTCGCGCGAAGCATGTGCCCATCAGCACGGGGGCAGCATTAGCTCTAGATTCCTCAGCGCCGATGTGTGACCGGGCGCTCCATTGTCTGGCGCCATGGCTACCCGAAGCCCCCGGAACCCTCCCGAACAGGGAGCTCTCCTTCTCCACTGGGCTACCGACTTGTGTTCCTGGGTCAGCGAGTCCTCCGTTTGCTTCTCTGCGTGCAACCACCTTCTACATCACCGCACTTGCCACCATGCTCATGTCTCCTCTAGTCGTCGTATTCCTTCCTCACCTCCTTGATCTTGATGCACTCATCGGTTTCATGGCCTCGTCTTTGGTGGAAGGAGCAGTACATGTGAGCGCTGGTCACACCACCTGTGACATTCCATGGAGGGCGATTTCTCCTGACTCCTGCTACGCGACCGCTAGAGGTTTCATTCGAATATTCGGACGAGGTTACCCGTTGGCTCACCCTTTACACGGGCGAATAGGCTCCCTGCTTCCGCCTTCGCACACTGGTCTGCCGTTGCGAAGATCTCGGCTATCATGGATAGGTTCTCTCCATGATGGCTGATTTTTCTTAGCATCCTGCTGTCTGTGACACATCCGGCGAAGGAGGAAATGACCTCGGCTTCGGTGGTCCTATGAACCCTGACGAGGCACTAGTCGAAGCGCTAGAAGTAAGTGCGTAGGGTATCACCAGTATCCTAACATACTCGCTGGAGGTCTTCATACGTGAGGGGACACCTGTCCGTTTCCCCGAACTTGGCGATGTGGAGGCCGCAGAGTCCGGACCAGGTTTCGATGAACCCCTCCGGAAGGTTTAGAAGCCATGTGCATGCCATTGCCTCAAGTCCCATAGGGAACTAGTTAGCCCGTACACAGCCGTCCCCGCCCGTTGCCTCGATGCTTGTTGTGTAGATATGCAAGAACTCCATGGGACTGGAGGTGCCATCATAGCATGGAGGCATCTCCGGCTTAAACATGGGAGGTCACACTACGTGCCGGAGGTGTTAGGCGGGCACGGGTAAACTATTGATGCGTGTCTCGACGCCACCAACGAGCACCACACAGTTCTAGCGACCCACTGCCGCGACATCTCGGGCGATGTGGGCCTCATGCCTGCGACACCACACCAAGTTCAAGCGAGCGTCTTCCACCAAACGGGTGACTCGTGTCAAGCTTGGAGCTCGCGTGGTTTGTTCCCCGCTCGGGGATTGCCCGTCCACGGAGCCACCAGTCCTGATGGTGAGAGGGGAGGGGGAGGTGCTTTGTGGGCCAACTCCCCTTCATGTGCCTCTGAAGCAGCTGAGTTGTCCTAGGTGACATCTACGAGCATCATGAGACGCGCTCGCCATTCCTCCCGTGTAGTCTCAGCGGGCGAGTAGCGGAGGAGCTCTTTCACCATGAGGTGGGGAGCTTCCAGTGTGAGAGTGGCACAATGCCTGCATGGTGAGATGGTGCTCTAGGAAGAGTTCTCCTTGCGCTGCCCCAGGAAAGGTGTAGCACCCCAGGTAAAACCACTATTAGAAAATCGTTGTTGTTTGTACTTGTGCATCATCATGACATCATCATGCATATTTTTTAACTTAAAAAAAGTTTCATTAAAGCATATTTTGTTTTCTACAAACACCCTGCCTTTACTTAAAATTATAAAAAAAGGTATTCTGGATATTTTGTTTTGTCAAAAAAACTACTTACAAAAGGATATTAAAAACTATCTAAATAATAAAACTATTTTATCTGGGGGAGGCCGCCATTGGCCAGGCCCAAAGGCCCAGCTAGAAGCAGCCTACCACCCCAGAATAAAAACCCTAACCCTAACTACCCAGTCCATCCCATCTACCGCCGCCACCCTCTCATCTCACCCACCCACAACAGCCACCAACCCACCTACCAACTACACCATAGCGGCACACACACAACAACGTTACACGCGTGCGTGAACCTGGACCCAACACCCACCCGACACGGCCACCGTGGCTACACCAAACAACCCCGGTTCGATGCCCAACCACCCCCCTTGCGAATCCCCCTCTCTCTAGCTCCTGGTCCCACCCACGACCCAGTCCTCCCCTGCACGATCCCCACGAGCCCCGCTTATCTCCCAAGCCCGTAATCACCGTCGCTCACATCGCCTCTCCCCCTCGCACCCTCACCTACCTTCAACCCCCGACCTCACCGCCGCCCGCAGAGCTCCGCCCGGCCGCAGCCTCGCTTGGGCCGCACCCTCGTCGATCGCCACCCACCTCTTCCCCGGCCGCGCGCTGCACCCTGGGTGCCCTACCCGCTCTCCTCTGGCCCGCGAGCAGCCCCGCGTCACCGTCCGCCGGCTCCACCTTGTTCCGGCCCCTGCACACCCCGCGATTGCCCACAAGCCCCGCCGCCGCAAGATTCCTTGACAGGCGTCGTTGCTCACCACCACCGCCTCCTCCCTCGCCCTTCCCCTTGTATTAGATCTTCACGAGCCCGTCGGCGCCCCTCCGCGGCCGCCTCGTCTTGGCCTCGAACAGAGCCTCCCTGCCCTATGTTTCCTCGCCCGGCGTAGGCCCTGCAGCGCACATCTGCAACCCCGATGCCCCAACGTCTGCAAGCTTGTCTCCCTCTCCGTCGCTCTGCCCGCGAGCTGTGCAGGACGAACTGCTATCATGTAGTTGGGTGGCTAGTACAAGGTTGGTCGTTTTGTCTGTGGTTGTGAGCCTGATGATGTATCTATTCGTTTCTCGTCCGGTGTACTGCAGTCAGGACCTACACGACCATGATCTGATCTAGCTAAAGCTCGGTCAATTTAAAAGCAAGGCAATCCGCAACCCCCATGAGGTCGAGTTGTCACTACCAAGGTCTTCTGGAGGCCACCAACACCAAACAAGTTCGCCATAGATCCTCAAAGCCCGAACCACAAGTCCCCCTTCCCGGAGCCAATGATCGAAGAGCTCCATCTCGGAAATCCATGACCTACCCCTCAGAACCCGAAGACCGATCCCCGAAGACGCGAACCCACAAGATCTTGACCAATGTGTGACCCTCTTTCCGAGCCTTATTTTATAATTGACATCTATATGAATTGTTGCATATCAATTGTCATGCTTGCATACATATTTGTGTGGTTTGGGGACATTATGCCGATTCACCTAAATTGAATATGGAGGTCATATGCGGGCTTTTCTAGTCTTATATTGGCCTCCGTTTAATTTGTGTAGCGAACCAATGCCACGTTTTGCCATGTTAAGACAACATTTAAACTGCGGGGTATCTAAACAACTTGAACCATCGAATTAAATGTCGGGACCCCGGTTTCGCTTAATATTTCCTAAATTCAACGCATCTTTGCCATGCCATACATCATACATGCATCATGCCCGATTTTCTACCATAGTATTAAATAGTCCATCCGGTGTTTCTTCTAGTGCTTTGCTTCTTCACGGATTAGGCCATTGAGTTGACGCGAGTGACGCCCGTTCTTCGGATGAATCTTCGACAATGTTGTCAGGCGAGCATTTTCCCCCTTTCTACCTATTTTACATTTCTAGTCTTTACTTTCTCCTATTGATTCTATTGCTATCTGTATTGTGATGCTATAGATTCCGTACCCTATTCTACTTCCCTGCAGCCCTTATATTTCCATGGACACATCCTATTACCTATTGTTTGATAGATAGTTGGCCTTGCGAGTCGTAGTTGCTTGCACAGGTGATGCGTCGCACCGTCGATCTTCCACAGCTGTTGGAGTAATGTCGTACGTTTAATGTTGGAGATGATCATGGCTTTAATTACCGTTTAATAACTAAAATTGAAGTAGGTAAATAATGCAGAGGCACAGGTGGGCAATAGATGTTATTTGGTTTTTAACCGCCCACTTGTGTCCCATAGGACCCCGAGTACTTGATACATGTTCTTTGAATATTCGCACTATCCGCATGTGGGACCATGAATCCCCCTAACCCTAGCTTGAGTCATATTTAATTCCTTGGGGCCACAAAGTAGTTTGGGGCTTTATTACTATCCTGTACTTATGCCATGCTTTACTGCTTTATTTATGATTGCGTGTGGAGCGCCTGTATGAAATGTTTTCGCGGTATCGACAAGCCCAGTCACACTTTCGGGTTCCCAGTCGTTTACAACCATTGGCACAAACCTCTGGGTCCGTTTTAGAGCTGACCAACTTCGTCGCGGGTAGCTTGGTGGGGTGACCCCCTGAAATCAAATATGAATCTTGCGAATGTTCTGTCATGATGCCTCGTTGGGTTTTCATTTGGTTTTTCTCGAGGTTGATCGTGCGTGTGTTGCTATTTGTGCCCCCTGCAGGGTAAAACTTTCTGAAAGCCGTGTCCGCGGTTATGGACAACTTGGAGCACAATATCTCAATCATAGACAACTATAACTAAAGTAGTGCTATAAATTTGACTTTATAATGACTAGTAATCAGCTTCACCATAATCGAATGGCTAAATAAAAGTGCCAACAATTGCTGGTTTGGGTTGTCCCCTATTACCATTGTATCTGACTAGTAAGTATTGCAACTACAACGGAATGGCTAAATAAAAGTACCAACAACTGCTAGGTTTTGGGATGCCTCATGCTATATGTATCTGACTAGTAAGTACTACAACTACAATGGAATGGTTAACTAAAACTGCCCACTGTTTATTATATCAGGGTGACTCATGCTATCTATATCTGACTAGTAATTGCCGCAACTATAACTGAATGAATAAAAATGCCAACTGTGTGAGTTCCTCGGTTGACTTCCTCGTTTGGTCTCGAGGGGGAAATATCAGGATGGGTATGGTTGGTGATAGTTTTAGGTTGGATCCGAATACGTCTTTCTTATCACTATCTGATAGCCGCCAGTTGAATTGAGTCTCTATAGGTTTTTTTAGTGCATGATGTGCTGCCGCTTCAGTCCACCATACCTATGTAGGAGAGGACCGCCGAGTTCTAGTCTCTCTGTGTACTGGCCTCAGTACTGACCGCTCTTTGCCCTTTGTCGACACCCCTTTTGTTTTTAGCAGGTTGTGAGATCGATGTCGTTAGCAGGGTTACCCTTCCGGCTTGTCCTGGGCAGGGTTATGGGCGCCATTGGTTATTCTTCAGGGCTCTTAGCTCAATTTGCATCTTGTCCGTACTCGGACGCTGTATCGTTTTCAAGGTGATTTGAATCTTTGTACTATATATCTGTATTCTTGACTCATTGAGTCACTGTTGTATATATGTTTTGTGGCTTCCATCGAGGAATATCGTGTAATGATATTACTTCGTTTTCCACCCGCACGCCAGTGCATGGTGGGCACCTTTGAATCGATTCTATGCGGGTTTGGCGGGAATCGCTGAAACTTGCATAGGACCGATTCTGAGGGTGTTACACAAGGGCGTAGGGAGGACCCCTGGTGGCTCCAGGGGGTGCTGGAGATCGGTGAGGCGACACGGTGTGAGCCCCGACGGTCTCTCGTCCTTCTCTATCGGGCGTGGTTGTCGTGTGTGTCGACGCACGCGGCCATAGTGTCACAGCCAGCTGAAGTTTCTCAGAATCACTCCCAACCCCCTACCTGGCACGCAAAATGTCAGAGAATGCGTCCCGCAAAGGAACAAGGGGTACGAATAAACCTAAGTTTGAGAGGGGGTTGAATCACGCGTTTGGAGATTCTCAACACGATGGCGGAGGACGCACATGACAGAGAGTAGACACACGGTTTTTTACTAGGTTTAGGACCCTTGTGAGGAGGTAAAGTCCCTACTCCTGCTTTGTTGTATTGATCGCAGTGTATCACAATGGTACAATGGTGGATGAATGTCTATGGTTTCAAATCGCTATGATCCATCACTTTTAAGGTAGGAGGAGCCCTCCTTTTGTAGTGACGTCGGGCCTTTTCCCCCAAATATTGGGAGGGAAGGTTCACCACATTCCCTCCTAAGGAGCACCAAACACACAGTCGATCGACAGGGTCATAAGCTAGCTCCACTAGCGGGACTTTGACCCATTGCTAAAGTTGCTGATAACGTCCTTCATATGCTCATGCATAACCCTTGGTCTTCTTGCACCAAAGTGGCAATGAATAACTCTTCTACGTTCTGGCATTGTCACCCAGCCTTTTGCAGCGAGGCGGGCAGCCATCATCTTGCTTTACCGAGGGGGCGGGACACTGCTTGGACAGCCTTGTTGGGTCGTTATATTGTATAGGTGGCATAGTTATCATCGATCCCCAGGTAGAGCCTCTCCAAGGGGTCTCTTTCTCATGCGAGGCCGGTCTCAACATCCGTCCATGGGAGGGGGATTCTCGCGCTCGATATAGGGGTGCGCACCTCGTGAGGGTACTCCACGTGGGCCCGACAACTTTACGGGATGTGGTACCCCTTGTACCAATATTCCGATAATAAGCAATAGGCTATCGTCATCATACAAGAGGTCACTAACCGCTGGGGCCGACGGTGCCACCTTCAAACCATGGAGCTCCAATGATAAAGTGCGGTATTTTAAGAGGCATCAGAGGTCCTCTGCTGCCAACAAGAAAAGATATGGGGATATAGGGTCCCCCTGTCACACCCCTCTTATGGGTGCACATTTTTTCAAATTCCCTCCATTAAAAAGAACCTAGAAAGACGTATAATCACCATCCGGATTACCCTCTTTACCTAGAGGTTGTGAAAACCCAGCTTAATCATCATAGACTCGACGTAACTCCACTCTAGCATATCATAAACCTTTCGCATATCAAGTTTCAATGCATGGTATGTAACAACCCTAGTTTTATTAAATAGTAATTAGGGTTTGTATGTGCATAGCATGAGCATCATTATCATTACTAAAGAAAATTTCATTAAAGAAAGGGTCCCCAAAACCTTAAACCCAACTTCCCCTCTCTTTATGAAAACTTTCAAATGGTTTTGATAATTTTTCAAAACTACCAAATTTGTGGAGCCCAAATAGTATGGAAGGGCCCCTGAGTGTTTTTATTATTTATTAAAATCCACTAGTATTTTCAAACAGATTCAAATCAGAAAACAATTTAAAAATATAAAGAGAAAGAAAAAACTAAATAGAAAAAGGTTTTAGAAGAAAAACAGAGCCAGAAACCCGAACAGGCCGCAGCCCAGCTCCGCCTCTCCTCTCCCTGCCACTCACGCGCACATGCAGCCGACCCACCCCAGCCCAACTTGGCCCAGTACCACTTTGCCTCTGACCCTGTCGTCTTCCTCCTGATGCCAAGCTCCTCTCTGTCGCTGGCGTCGCCGTCGATCTTCCCCGCCACCACCGAGCTCCAGGAGATGGATAAGAAGCCCTGTGACCCTCTCCCCCGTACTTATCCTATCTCCCTCTTCCTAGCGACCTCCCTCTCGTGTTTCTCCCCTCTGTCCGATGAATCCTAGCCCCGGACACTGTCGTGTCCCACCGTTACCGACCTCCCTAGGCCCATCTGAGACCATCATCGAGACCGTCGTGCTCGACTCCTTCATCTGCCTAACTAGCGCGTGACGAGGATCGAACTCGTCAATGCCTATTGTTATGAGCTTGGGTTTTGGAGAAGATGGGGGTGCTGGAGATCGCGAAACGGTTAACAGAGAAGGCACTAGGGGATATGAGATTCACCCAGGTTCAGGCCCCCGGAGAAAAAAACCCTACTCCTGCTTGTCTGCTCTTGATTACGGCGGAACCAAAAGTTACAGGGGTGCACAGATGCAATCTGGCGTGGAGGTGTGTATGCAGTGGTATGAGAGATATCCTCCTCGTCGTGCCCTCCTAGCCTTTATATAGAGGTAGGCAGGTCCCAGGCACAGATCGAGTCGGTTACAGGTTTTAGGGTTTGCCCCTTTGAATATTCTATCTAATCTAGTCTTGCTCTCCAAGGATCCGAAGATGTCATGGGCTTGGGCCACCCGAAAATCTTCATGGGCCGCGTATATTCTCGTGGGCCTTCCTTAGGCTGGACCATATATGCTAAAGTCGTGTACCTGTAGGGTATAACCATGTCAGTAGCCCCCGAGTGTTCAGTCGAATCGCATATTCAACTGAGGACTCTTCATTCTTTCGGGTCCAGTTGCCTCTGTTTTCTAGAGAATGTTTATAGTGTGTAGGGATTGTGGATGCGTGTGCCTGACTCTCCTGACGGATCAGGGTCAGTTAACTGTCTTAGGACTAAACAACACGATCTTCTTCAGATTTGAGTCCCTCGACTCAAACCCGGAACATATGCTGGTGTAATTCGACTTAGGCCATTGAGGACTTACAGGAGTGGAATCCTAGTAATATTTAAATGATGTACCCAACGCGTCCGTCGGGATTTTCATCGCGCCTGTTGGCACGGATTTTTGCTAGCAAAGCGCAGTCGTGTGTGTTACCAGGCCATCGGATGATATCTGTAGGTTTTATCTTTGCGTCGCAGACACAACATCCGAAATTTTATCACCACGGAGGTGTTTCGGGTGGCCAAGGAGAATGCTACTCACTTAGCATTGATTGGGGCAAAGTTGCTAACAAATTTTTGCATTCTGAACCGAAGGATCGCATTCGAAGAATTCATAGGGTGCGCGACCAGCGCTCCCTATGGGAGTAGCCCCTGAGTGTCTGTTCGAGTCGTAGACTCGAGCAGAGACTTTAATTCAGCTGTTGTTTGCTTCAGGTCCGTAGGACACAATTTTTCAGATGCTTGAATCAATCCTCCCTATGGGAGTAGCCCCCGAGTCCATAGTGGAGTCGTAGACTCCAAGAAATAAATCATTGGCGTACTATGCTATTCATGCTTCGAGTGCGCGACCAGCGCTCCTGATAGGAGTAGCCCCCGAGTAGTTGCTCGAATCGTAGATTCGAGTGAGTACTTTAGCTATTTAGCCGAAAATTTGTAACCGTTGCTAGTATAGCTTTGATGACGTCAGTGCTGACGATCGATGACCTCAAGCGTCTGCGGCACCAAAGGTGACGCGACTGGATGAACGTAGGTCCCACTTTCTGACTTGGAGTTTACTGGTCACGCGCGACTTGGTGACAATTACGGCGTCTCCAAGGTTTCCGTGCGTAGTGGACAGCGTGCAACTGATGGTTCGCTGCCGTGCTGACACGTGGACAGTTGGATTTGATGCTGGCGCTAGGGCTTCCCGATGAACGGTCCCTGTTCATCTTCTTAGTCTTTATAACTGTGGGGAAATTGTTTGTTTGTTTTCACCGCAGCCACTTGCTTTCTATTGCGTCCATTTTCTTGAGCTCTTCTTGCCGTGCGCTGGAAGTTCTTCGATCTTTCCCATCCTCGTTTCTGCGCTCGCACCACCGCCGTCGTCGTACTGCAATGGGGAAGCCGAAGAAGGCCTCCATCGTGGTGGGCACTAGCGCTGCTGCCGACGGCAAAAAGGGCACCGCCGCTACTCGCGTCACCGATGGTGGGTGGCGACATACGGAGATGCGCGAGGGCGACCTGCGCAAGCTTCGTGAGTGGGGTCTGATCCCGCAGGACAAGGAGGCCGTCAAGATTTCTGGTGACGAGGTAATTCCTCGTCCACCCACGGGGTTTCGGGTCATGTTTGTTCCTTTTGTTCTTCGGGGCCTCTCTGTCCTAGTCCACGATTTTATCCGTGGACTGCTTTTTTTCTATGGAATCCAACGCCACCATCTCTCGCCATATTCTCTTCTCCACATCGCCTGTTTCATCACCTTCTGCGAGTGCTGGCTCGGTATCGAGCCGCACTTTGGCCTCTTTCGGAAGCTCTATTCCGTGAAGAGGCAATCCGGCTCCGAGGGAGTTTATCTGATCGGCAGCTGCATTATTTCCCTTCGATCCAATTTTCTCTTATTCTCTTTTTCGATGTCTGAGTCTGTCCAATACTGGCGGAAGAGGTGGTTTTATATCTGCGATTCCACATTGGACGGGAAAGACTTTGGCCTTGCCCCTTTCGACTCCACCCAGAAAATCTAGCCGAAGAGGTCCTAGAAGAACCACATCCTGGAGGGTGAGGTGGAGGAGATAGAGGGGCTCTACCGTCGGGTGGAGGACCTCCAGGTGATTCTGGAGAAGGAGGTAAATGGTGTGGATATTATCCGCACCTTCCTCAAACGTCGGGTGCAGCCGCTCTAGGCTAGGGCGCACCCGATGTTCCTTTATTCTGGCCGCCACGACCCGACGAGAGTTGCGGCTGAGGAGCTCTCCAAGGGGGATCTCGACAGAGTCCTTCGGCCGCTGCTGAAGTTCAAAGCTGACGAGGACCTTCCGGGGAAGTCACTGACCCCTGCGTTCAGTGCCTCTCGACCGGTTCCGCAGGTGTAGATCTAGGACGTGCGTGTACCGCTTTTTCCTAATGCGTTTTCTTGTACTTCCTTGTTCTAAAAGTTTGTTTTCATTGTGCAGGAGTTCAAGGTGCCTGGCATGGTACCTCCACTACCCGAATGTTTTCCGGAAGCGCCGAACAATGAGGTAGTGGACTCTATGTCTGAGCTTCCCTCGGCGCAATCACCGGTTGAGGAAGCCCCCGAGTCGAGCGAGGAGCAGACCCGAAAACAGGCATGAAGCTCGAGAGAATCGTCGGATGCCTCGACTCTGCCAACGCCTAGGGACCGCCATGCCTTGTTCGTCATAGTGGAGGTGATGGTGGATCTTCCTCCCCCATTCCGGCCGTGCCTGTGCGGGCTGTAGCGCCACAGCCCCCGGCGAAGCAGAGAAGGAAGAGAATAAGGAAGAGAAGAAGGGCAAGAGGGCCTTGCCTGCTTTCAACTTGAGCGATATGGACTCGTAAGTTCCTTCGGATGCTTTTTTGATATCTTTCCTTCTTTCTTGCTTGTCTTTGACTAGTGTTTTCTTTTGCAGCCACTCCTCTGAGGGCTCGTTTAGCGATGCCACTCGGGAGATGGTGGGGGATTCGAAGATGATGCCTCCACCCTCTCAGATGATGGCCACCTCTGGGGGCGCTGCTCTGAACCCTTCTCCGCAAGAGGTTTGTGTGGTCGTCTCCCAGAAGACTACAGCCGGACCTTCAGAGTCTTCGTCTGATCATGTAAGTGTTTCCGTTCTTGCCGTGGGGGAGCCCCCGAGCGTTTTTCGTATGATCTGCTAATCCTTTACTTATGTTTCGTGCGTGTCTCGGGGGGAGCCCCCGAGCATCTTTTGTGTGTTTGATTTCTTTTTGCTCGTTTCTTGGGCATAGCCCCCGAGATCTTTTACTTACAAGTTGCTTCTTCTTGCAGCCTTTTGTGCAAGGTGCCAACCAGCTGGTGAGGCAGCATCTGGTGTTGGAGGCCAGCCTGCAGCGGCTTCAAGGTACATCCTTAGCTAGATCTTCTACTTCTTCGTCTGCTTGCTGGCTTGTGAAGCTCATGCATGTTCTTGTTGCTTTTTGCAGATGAAAATAACACTGCCCTTCGCGAGCTTGATTCTCTCAAAAAGAGCCCCGGGCGAGCGGAAAAGAAGGCCGAAGGTGCTATTGGTGCGAAGGAGCACCTCGAGCGGGAGCTAGCTGACGCAGCTGCGGCCAAGGAGCGCCTGCAGCAAGAAGCTACAGACCGCGAGGAGCAGCTCGCCACTGCAACAGCTTCGCGCGAGAAGGACGTAGCCAAGAAGCCGATGGCTGCTGCCAAGGCTATTTCGGGTGAGTAATTTCCCCTGTATGTTCCATTTCGGTTGTCTTGTTTCTCTAGCTTTGTTTGATTCTTACTATACTTGTTCTGTTTTTCTAGATGCCGCAGGCATTGAGTTCGACCGCAGTGCCCTGGAGCATGGTAGTGCTCTGGATGATGCTACTGTGACGGTCGAAGACCGCTGCAGTACAGTGGTTGGCTCTCTTGCCAAAGCCAAGGAGGTTCTCGGGCGCTTCTACAAGGAGCTCGTCCCCAAGGGCATTGGCCTTGAGGATGTCGACTTGTTGGCGGATGCGCTGTCAGCCGATGCGCCCACGGCGTACAAGCGCAAGAAGAAGGGCATCGACGCGTCCATGGGGCTGGCGATGGCTATGGCGTTCGGGGCGGAGCTGGATCTTCATCAGGTCACCTCCTAGATGCCAACGGCTCCCAACGGATCCGAGGTAGCCTTTTCTCTCTACGCTGCCCGCTGTAAACGCTATGGGCCGAAGCTGATTAATCTGCTGGCGGAGTACGCGGTGAGGCAGCAGGAAGAGGTCAAGAGCAAGCAATCTGGCTCCGAGGCCACTCAAGATGCTGCTGCTTAGGCCTTGTAGTTGTAGGATAGTTGTCGTCTACTTTTGTTGTAATATCTTCATGAACACTTCCTGTGCCACGCGGTGGCTTTTGTTGTATATAATGAACCTTCGAGCTATTTCCCATTCGTGTGTTGTTCATATCCTTGTATGTTTTCCTCTACGGACCTTCGGGTGATGACCCCGTCGATACTTCGTCTGCTCCGTAGCCGTGACCATCCTTGGATGATGCGTCACAACTTGTATTTATTCGTGATCGCGTCCACAGTCTTGATAAGGAGTTGCTTGGCATCCAAGGCCATGCAGACGTCTAGAAGTCAAAGGCGGAGCGAGGCGCTGCCAGAGATGAATATCTGATGGGGGAGCTGTGGCGGTTGGCCGAGCAGCTGAAGTGTAAGTTTCTTCGAGCTGCTGCTCATTTTTGGATGCGCCTGTTGGCGGACCATCTTACTTTGTAATTGTTGTAGGTGCTAACCTTGTTCCGAGGGAGGAGAAGGAGCGTGTTGCTGTTCGGATCAATTGCTTGACCCAGCAAGATATGGAGGCCGGTGGCTTTTTCTGGATGGATCGCGACCATGCCACGGTCGCGACTGTGCTCACCAGGTGTCGCGGGTCCTGCGACAGGTGAAGACTTCCCTGGCGTCGATTCTGCACGTCATGTTTCCCTTGGATGAAGCGCCATCGATGCTCTGGGGCTTGCTGGCAAAGTTTCGAGATGTTCATCATGTCAGGGGGCTGGTGCAGCATCAATTAGTTGCGGGGGTGAAGGCCGCTCTTTCCCTTGTGCGGCTGCATCGCCCTGACATAAATCTTGCGGCTGTGGCGGCTGGGCCGCCCCCTCAACTAGATGGTGGCCTATGGGACATGCGCCCGCACTATACGGCTGTGAGGCAGTATGCCGAGTAAGTTGTAGATCTCTTTGAGCACCGTGCGTAGCTGATCCTTCAGAATAGGTAGGACCTGTAAAAAAAGATAGATGTAAAATTTGTATATATTCGACTGGGCGTGTTATGCCCTTAGCTGTGAAGGTTGATTGTATTGGCACATGGTGCTTGTTTGTATGCATGCCCTTTTCGTTAGCCTGACATGATCAACTACTCAGGTGTACATGCGTTATCCTTAGTCGGCGAAGTCGTGAGGTGAGGGGGAGCCCCCCCGAGTGCATTGTAGCATAAAGAAATGCGAGTGAAAGATAAATTTTGAGGCGAGACACTAAGCTTTATTCATATCGTAATGAGGAGGTACATTGTTAGGCTGAGTAGACTTGGCTGAATAGCCTTATTGAAAGTAAAGGGGGGATAGCTAGGGGTAGAAGCGTCGCAGCTATGCGATGTTCCATCAGTTGGAGTATGCGACTCTAGACTCCACGTGTTTGAGGCGATAGGCGCCACCTGGGATGACTTGGGTGATGACGTAGGGTCCTTGCCAGGGTGACTCGAGCTTCTTCGGCCGCTCTTGCTTGAGTCGTAAGACTAGGTCTCCTTCGACGAAGGACCTTGGGCCCAGCCAACAGCTGTAATAGTTGCGGAGGCTCTGTTGGTAGACCACCGATCGAGCCGCAACGATGTCGCGTGCCTCGTCGAGTGTGTCGACGGTGTCTTCGAGTGCGGTCGTTGATTCGGCTTCGCTGTAGGCGACAACCCGTGGGGCCTTATGGCGTACCTATGCAGGCAACACGACTTCGGTTGCGTGCACCATGAAGAAGAGCGTGTAGCCAGTTGAGCTGTTTGGCGTTGTGCGCAGGCTCCATAGGACTGAGGGTAGCTCTTCTGCCCATGCTCCCGCGAGCCGCTCGAGTGGGCTCATTAGGCGCTTCTTGATGCCACCACCGAGGAGGCCATTGGTCTTTTTGACCTGTCCGTTGGTATGCGGGTGCGCCACGGAGGCGTATGATATGTTGATCCCGAGGCCTTCGCAGAATTCCTGGAATTCTTTGGAGATGAAGTTCGACCCATTGTCGGTGATGATTCTGTCTAGCACGCCGAACCTGTAGACGATGGATTGGAAGAACTTCACGGCCGTTTTACCCTTTTGGTTGGTGACGGGCATGGCTTCGATCCACTTGGTGAACTTGTCGACTCCTACCAGGAGGTAGACATGGCCTCCTTTAGAGGACTTGGGCAGTTTGCCGATCATGTGGAGACCCCATTGGGCGAAGGGTCAGGCCAAGGGTATGACCCTGAGCTCCGATCCAGGTGCGTGAGGTTTGTCTGCGAACCTCTAGCACCCGTTGCAACTTCGGATGATGTCCTTGGCGTCGTTCATGGCCGTTGGCCAGTAGATCCCAGCTTGCAGAGCTTTGGCGACGAGGGCGCGGCTGCTCGCGTGATGGCCGCAGATGCCCTCATGGATGTCTTGGAGGATAGTTTTGCCATCACCGATGGTGACGCACCTTTGGAGAACACCCGAAATGCTGCACTTGTACAGCTCGCCATTAATGATGGTGAAGGCTTTGGACCGGCGAGATATGCGCCGGGCATCTGTCGGGTCATCAGGCAGTTCCCTGTTTATTAGGTACCACAGGTATGGCTGCGTCCATGTCTCTTCTACTACCATGACCTGCATCAGGTTGACCACTGCAACCTCTGTGTCGAGCTTTTCGGGTCCTTCCTGTCCTTCGGGTAGCGCAGCCCCCGAGTGCTCTGCCTCCTCGGGTGATCCTTTGGGGAATTTCCTTTTGATGCATGGCACACAGATTTGTTCGAGGAACACACATGGTGGCACCCGTGCGCAGGTGGAGCCGATATTGGCGAGTCTGTCGGCCTCTTCGTTGCTTTCTCTGCCAACGTGCCGAAGCTCGCAGCCGTCAAAGTCTCCTTCGAGTGAATTGTAGAGCGCGCGGTACACGATCATGTTGGCGGCATGCGCATCGCACTTGTTCATCGTCTGCTGGACGACGAGGTTCGAGTCACCATAGATGACCAGGCATGTTGCGCCGCAAATCTTGGCCATCCTCATGCCGTGGATAAGGGCCTCGTATTCGGCTTCGTTGTTGGAAGCTCGAAATTTCATCCGTAGGATGTACTTAATCTTGTCGCCCTGTGGGGATGTCAGTATGACCCCAGCTCCTGCTCCTGCCTCGCGCTTGGAGCCATCGAAGTGCATCGTCCATGACTGTGTCATGTCCGGGGTTTCCGACAGATGTAGCTCCATCTAGTGGACAAGGAAGTCCGGTAGGACCCGCAACTTGATCGCATGGCGTCTCTCGTAGACTATGTCTAGAGGGGAGAGCTCGATGCCCCACAGGGCCATGTGCCAAGTGGCCTCCGGGTTGTTCAGGATGCTGTTCAGGGGTGCCTCATTGACGACCATCACCTGATTCTCCTGGAAGTAGTGGCTCAGCCGACGAGCCATCATGAACATACCGTAGGCGAGTTTCTAGTAGTGAGGGTACCTCTGTTTTGTCGGTGTCAATACCTCGCTGAGGTAGTAGATTGGGAGCTGGACCCCATGGGTCTTGCCATCTTCGGGTCATTCGACCACAAGCACGGTGCTTACCACCTGGTGTGTGGCTGCTATGTATAGCACTAGAGGATCACGTTCCTTTGACGTGACCAAGACGGGCGAGGTGGAGAGAAGCCGCTTCAGATCTTCGAATGCGTCGTCCGCTTCACACGTCCATTTGAATTTGTTTTGCTTTTCGTAGCAGTTGGTAGAAAGGCAGGGCCTTTTCACCCATGCGGCTGATGAACCTACTCAACGCCGCGATGCGTACAGCTAGCTGTTGGACACCTTTGAGGTTCTTCGGCTTCTCCATGGCCATTATGGCCCGAATTTTCTTCGGGTTCGCCTCAATCCCTCGCTGGGAGATGAAGTAGCCAGGCAGTTGGCCGGATGGGACGCCGAAGGTGCACTTTTCTGGGTTCAGCTTGATCTTGTAGGGATCAAGGTTGTCGAACGTCTCATGGAGATCGTCGATTAGTGTCTTGGCCTCCCTTGTTTTGATTACTAAGTCATCGACATAGACATGTATATTGCGGCCGATCTGGCTCTTCAGGCATGCCTGCATGCATCGCTGGTACGTGGCACCTGAGTTCTTCAGCCCGAAGGGCATTGTGTTGTAGCAGAATACTCCGAACGGCGTGATGAACACCGTTTTCTCCTGGTCTTCTACCTTCAGTCGAATCTAGTTCTAGCCTAAATAGGCGTCGAGGAAGGAGAGTTCCTCGCATCCTGCAGTCGAATCGATGATCTGATCGATCCGAGGGAGAGGGAAGTGGTCCTTCGGGCAGTGCTTGTTCAGCGAGGAGAAGACCTTTTTAGGGACCATCATGGTGTTGGCCAGCCATTCGCTTTCCTTGATCTCCCTGATGAAATCAGCGTCGAGTAGTCTGTTGACTTCGACTCCGATTGCTTCGGCCCGTGGCTCGGACAATCGTCGGATGGAATGTTTCATGGTCTTAGCATCTGGAAACACGTTGAGTGCATTCTCGGCGAATTCCCTGGGAACTCCTGGCATGTCCGCGGGACACCAGGCGGAGATATCCCAACGCTCACGGAGGAATTCGACGAGCGCGCTTTCCTATGCGGGGCTGAGGTCGTTGGCGATCAGCGCCGTCTTAGAGGCGTCCGTCGGGTGGACCTGCACCTTCTTCGTGTTGACTGTTGAGTCGAACGACATGTCAGGTGCGTTCTGCCTTGACACTGGGGGTGCCCCGTTGTCTGTCACCTCTCGGAGCCTTATGAGCTCCTCCTGCATGCATGCCGAATGATTGGGAGATTCTGTTGAAGTCCCTGTCGCAGTGATCCGATCGGATGAAGCTCCCGTGGACCGTGATAACACCCCTAGGTCCTGGCATCTTGAGTAGCAGGTACGCATGTAACATCCCAAAAATACTAAACTTGGATCATCAAACTCTAATCTTCAAAATTAGGGTTAACAAAAACTTTTCTAAATAAAAATATGAAAGCATGCATGTGTGTATGCATACCAATTTGGATTATTTTGAATTGCCTTGTTTATGTGTTTATTTGCTTGTAAAAGGATTCTTGGGTGAAATAAACATCATCTAAACAATTCCCAAACTTTTCCCAAAGACAAATAAATCAAAACAAACAAAATGAGTGAATGGTCATTTTGACCAATTTAACTCCCATGCCTACTTTGGCTGTCTCAAACTTTCAGAACTTAACAAAAACTTGTTTGGATCTTTGCACCCCTTGATAGTACTCATAACAAAGTATCAAGGCCCGCTTTTTGATCATCCAAAAACATTTGAATGCATAGTTTAAAGGACAATTTAAAATTGAATCTATATCATATGGGAAGATCCCACTTTTTCAAAAACCACTCAAACAAGCTCAAATTTCAAAACCCAAGCATCTGCAGACTCACCAGCACCAACCTAGCACACCCACCAAAAATCTTTTCAAAATTCAAAACTTGAGTTTATGCGGCCATTTCATCAAACACCTTGCAGATACAAATCAAACAAAATCTAAACACTATTTGGATCAGTGATTTGAGCCTAACTTGTTCCCTCTCTGGACACCACTAGCCTCAGTAGATCATCTAACAACCTAAACTAATCTCTAGCACTACTGTAAGCTAGCCATTGTCATCAATGGTGAGCAGGCCGAGTGCACCCTTGCCACCCACATGTCGACAGTGACATAGGAGAAGCACCAAGCCTAGCCAACATGTCTAGGAGAAAGATAACACCCCACCGCCACTCCCTGTCCAGCGCTCAAACCTTTCCAGCCCCTGGACCACATGCACAGACCATGCCAAGCTCGCCAGCAACCATGCCGAGAGCGCGCCCCATGCGCCACGCTCGACAGACGCCCACAGGCCGCGCGCCGCCCTTGCCGCGTGCATACGTGATCACAACCGTCCCAGCAACCCCGCAGACACGCTCGTTCGCCGCCGTGCGGACCACGCGCTCTGTGCGCCATAAAAACTTCCGTCGGGCACGCGCAGAGCACCGCCGCGTTTCGACCAATCCGCACCGACGCACGCCTCGCCAACACGTCATTGAGCTTTGCCAGGGAGCACAACACCGCCCCTACCATTTCCCACGCCGATAGCCCTCTGTGTCGTCGACCACGACGAGCTCACCTTGCGCCCATCGGTCCCCTCTCGCTACTATAAATAGAGGCCACCCCTAGCCGAATTGAGCACACCATCTCATTCCCCCCTCCTCACTGATCGTTCCACCCCGTTCCTGGAGCAAGGCGAGCAGCGCATCGCCGGAGTTTCACCGGAGCCCGCCGCTACAGGAGGAGAAGGGCCCAGCGATTGGAGCCGCCCCAGGAGAAGCTGCCGGTACCAGGAGGTTTGCCGTCATCGACTTTCTCGTTCGCCCGCCTCGCCGACCCTCGCCTGAGCCCCGGTGAGCCCCCGACGACCCCCATCTCGCCACTTGTTCCGACGTGGACGATGAACCAAGGCCGTTAGATTAGAACAAGATCCCACGACTCACATTGACCCGTACCGCTTCGCACCCCACTGTCTCACTGACGCATGGGGACATCAACTTAACCCGCCCGCGTAAGCGCTGTGCTTAGCAGGCCGGCCCAGTATCGTTTCCCGCGTAGCCCAGTCGTTTGAATTTAACTTTTTCCATTTTATTTCAAACACAGTTCTATACCTAGTTTCAAAAATCAAACCAGCTCGATTCAGTGAACCAAATTGAATGAAACCAATTTTGTTAGAAAGGTCTGGAAATTCTGAATCCAAGCCCGTTGGATTCAAATCATTTGAATCTATAGATCAACCTTGGTAAAAATAACAAGGCAGAACCATTTCTGCATTCAAACATTTTTCAAATTTAAACCATAATAGCTTTTGAGTTGATTCCAACTCTCAAAAATCACATTTGATCATACCTTTCAGAATGTATAAAAACATTTGGGTTTACTTACAGAAATATTGTTCAAGTAATAAAAGAATGCCACATAGGCATTTCTAGTCACTTTATTTAAGTAAAATAAAAGGGTTAAACCTTATTAAATTGTGACACCACTTTAAATCACATTCCCATGGACTAAAATATGTGGTAATGACATGTGTCAACATGATCCCATGTTTGGTTTGGAGAATATTAAATCTTAAGTAGTTTTTCAATGAGTAGAAATTACTTTTCTAAAAATTAAAGGAATTCAACCAAGCTTTAATCTTGTAATGTTAGTGATGATGCTAGATCATCTATAGGACCCTTTTGTGTGATGATTGAAATTAGTTAAGTATTGTTTGGTGATTGTGTACCTCGTATTTATTCATAGACGCTAGTACCGACCAAGGATACGAGGAAGAAGGAGGATACTACAAAGAAGCCGAGGAGAACTTCAACCACTGCTCTGCTCAAGACAAGCTATTAACCTTGCAAGCTAACACTTGCAATTTAGCAAGCTTATCCTGATAATGATGCAAGCCTAATACCACTAGTTGAATGTGCAAGCAAATACTTGCTTGTTACCATGCCAACTATATGCCTTAAGTATATATGATCATAACCACTTGATAAACCAATCCCAGTATTACTTACAAGCTTTATACTTTTTTTCTTTATCAAAGCTATTACTTAGAGTTTACTTAAGTGAATTGTAGATACTAGAAAGATAATTGAAGGTTGCATAAAGAGCATAAAATTTGGCCTAAGCTAGATAATCTTTATGTCATCCTAAGGCATGAGATTGAACTTAGTTAAACTCCACTAGTTACCACCCCTCATTAGTACTTACCCCCACTTGTAGATGCTAGTGCTAAGCATAAAACTTGATCAACTTAGATGGGATTACTTGGTGGAAAAATGGTTATGAAAACCTTGGAATGATGGATCATTCTATTGAAATGTTTTGGACATGTGTTTTCGAACACCAGATGATTTATGGTGATGAAAATGTTGAGGCATGAGCCTTAGCCCTTTATAAAACTGATGGTTGTCTGGATGCGATACCATTCCAATTTTACCGTACAACCACAATACCCGAAGATTGGGTAGGGCTTAACCTGAAACTTATATACCTTAGTATTAGTTCCCTCCCGGCCAAGGTCTGAGCTGAGGCTACCTTGTGAAGATTGTCCACCTGTGTAGTACCCAAGATGACAGTTGGTCATGGTTGGGAGGCCAAACTCACATGAGAGGTGCTTATACTAGGGCATGTTATTGAAAGGTTAGGATTGATTATCCGCATAATGAGTATGGTGAATTCAGGATTTGTTCCTGACGGATGTATCGAATGTTGTGGTGAAAGTGTACAATCTCTGCAGAGTGTCAAACTATTCGAATAGCCGCGTTCGCGGTTATGGAAAGTTGGAGTGGCCATACTGTTCCCCCGTCAGATGTTTTCAAAATGACTTGGGAAATGGATTGAGACTTTGACTTAACCACAACAGAGTTGTGATATGAGATACAAGTTCCCACTTAGATGTTATAAAACTTCAACTAGTTTTCTTCGTTTCTAAACTTAGTAGAGGTAAATCTGGCTTTTTGCAAAACAACCCTAGAGCTTAGTGTCCTATTACAAAAACCCCCTTCACTTGTTAGTATTAGTTTGCGATTACTTAAAGAGTACTCATGGCTTTGTTCCTGGCTATTCCCATGGCCAGACTATGAAGAGGAGTACCTGGAAGATGGACCCCAGGAAGGTTACGACAACTAGGATCATCTCCCATCGTCAGCATTGCCTGTGACCCTAAAGATGGAGCTTCGCCTACGCTACCGTTATTATTACGTATTCCGCTACTTGAATGGTATGAAGAAATGGATCATGAGATCCTTATTCGTGTAAAACCTTATGTATGGTTTGTAATGGATGATGTACTGTGGTATCCAATTCTGTTATGTCTCGCAAAAATGGTAATCTTGGGATTGCGATGTATGGCATAACAGGCATCTGGGATTAAAAATCCGGGTGATGACAACGCATAGTGTAGTACTGCCAGGAACCGTGCAAATGCCACACGCCCGAGGATGGCGTGGTATTGTGATGGCCAATCCACCACTTCGAACTCGAGTCGCTCGCACCGAAAGTTATCGGGATTGCCGAAGATGACGTCGAGCCATAACTTTCCTAGGGGGAATATGCCTTTCCCTGGGACGATGCTGTGGAATGTTGTGTCGGATTGTTCCAGGATGCACAGCGGGATCCGCATTGCTACTAAGGTGCTAGCGAACATCAGATTGATGCCGCTGCCACCGTTCATGAAGACGCGGCTCATCTCGAAGCCTCCGATCTGCGGCTCGAGCACCAGGGAAGCATGACCTAGGCGAGGGATTTGGCGGGGGTGGTCCGAACGGCTGAACGTGATGCAGGACTCGGAGCCGTCGAGGTACTCAGGGATGGCAGGTGGAGCGGTTACAGCCAAACTGACTTGTCGGGTGATTTTCTTTTGCACCCTGTTTGTTGGGCGCCCCTTTTGGATCATCAATAACCCTTTCGGCGCGCGGTACCCCTTTCCACCGTTGTTTTGCGCGGGTGCGATTGGGTGATTCGAAGGTCCCATGGGTGGTGGTGGAGGAGCTTCGTGGGCGATGTCACCTGGTGCGGGTGCGTGTCTGTACCCAGGGTTCGGGGCTTGCTGTCTCATTTGGAACATGCTCTTGCTGAGTTTCTGGAACTCACGGCAGTCTTTGAGCATGTGGCTTGCCTTCTTTTTGAAAATCCTTCTTGTCGATGTAGAAGTGGATGGTGCATGGTCCCGACAACTTGTCGTACGCCGAGGGCTCGTCGTCGCGTCCGCGGTGTTGCCACGATTGCGCTGGGCGTCCTCCGTCGCGGAAGTTGTTTCCGTGGTATCCGCCGCTGCCATGGTTGCCTTCATTGCGGCGGTCGGCGTAGCCAGCCGCGACCATGTCGAGTCCGTCGTGATCATCGTAGACGCGCGATCTTCTTTTGATATGGCGCTCGCGTCAGAGGCTGTAGTCATCTTCCTCCTCCGAATGTTCTCAGTGGACGGGGTACTCGCCATATGGCCACCTGTTAGCGATGTCCATGAGGTGGAAGAGTTTATTGGGCTTGACGCGCCCAAGTTCTTTCTTGAAGTCCGGGCGTTTGATGCCATCCTTGAAGGCGTCGATTGTTCTCTCCTCAGAGATGTGTGCCGCGGAGTTCTTGATGTTGGACCAGCTAGTATATACGAGCGAATGGATTCGCGCGTTCGTTGGATGCAGGCCCACAGCTCTTCGGTCGAGGCTGGCCTCTTGCTGGTGCCCTTGAAGTTTCGGATGAAACTGTATGCCAGTTCCTCCTAGCTTTGGATGGATCCCGAGGATAGGCTGCTGAGCCAGATCTAGGCTGCGCCTGTCAACTGCAGCTGAAGGCATTGTAGGGCGATATTTTTGTTGCCGCCATGCAGCTTGACAGACGACATGTGGTCGCTGAGCCATGCCTTAGGGTCCTGCGTACTGTCCAACTTCGGAGTGTCCGAAGGAAGCTTGAAGTTCCTTGGCATCCGCGTCTGCCGAACAGATCTCCTGAAGCATCGAGCCCCGCAGAGTTCTCCTTCATCGTCATCCTCTTCGGATTCGGATGAGCACACGCGTTTGGCGCGTGCCTTGTCGATCTTGCGTTGGGTGAGTTCACTTCGAGCATCATAGTCGCGGCTGCAACGTCGCGAGCTCTTGTGCCATCTAGGTAGGTCGTGTTCTTCTTTGTCGGATGAAGGTGTGGGACTGCGGTTGAATCTAACCGCAGCCTTCTTCTTCGGCTCGTTAGAATCTTCCCCGTGGAGCGCAGCTCCAACGAGTCCGAGTCCGGCTAATGTGGACTTTTGCATGGCCCTCTTCGGGTCCCCCACAGGAGGTGGATGGGACGCGAGGTATGTGGTGGCTGCCATGATCGCAGCTTGCAGCGTCTTCGGGATGACGTTGTCGTTGGCATCCATCTCCATGACGGATGTTTTGAGGGTTCGGGTCACCTCACGACGTGCTACGCGAGAATGATTCTTGTTGGCATGGTTGCCGTGCGAGCTAGATCCGCCAACGGCAGAGAGCTGGACTCTGAGGCCGCTTGCTTGCGTTTGTCAAGCACCTCTTTAATCGTCACCTGATTTTTGTGCTCGTCGATGAGGAGCAGGTGGTATGCCATCAGTAGGTCCCGTGAGGCACCCACAGGCAGGATCTTATTGCCCGCTATAGCTTTGCGTGCTTGGTTCCATCCTTCCTTGCTGAGGTGGATTACCCCATTGGCCTCAGGGTCGTCCTCGTTGGGCGGGGGGGATTGGTTTCTCCTATTTTCACCGTTTCTGCCCTACGGGTTAGGTGGCGGTACGAGAGCACCTGAACCTGGTGGCGGCTGCTCCACGTCACTTTGGATGACCATGGCGCATTGGTAGCGTCCGTAGGTAGTACCGCTGCTGCCGCAGCTTTCGGATCTGGAACCGTAGGTCCCATCATCTGACGGTGGATTGACAGATCTGAGTTGCAGCAGCTGCTGTCGTATGACTCATATATCGATGGTGACGTGGGTATCACGGGATGCGGGGCCCATGAGGCAGGCCTGATCGATGGCAGAGACACCCGCTCTGGGAGGCGGAGAGTGCCAGTCTGACCCACGTGGAAGCAGAAGCTCCCGAACAGGATCTCGAGCCCGTCGCCTACGGGCTCGAAGTCCTTCATGGTGGCTGGCGAGTGGGCGGTGAAGTCGAAAGCGCCGACGAGGAGATGGCTCTCCGTCGCCGAGGAGTTGTAGTTCGCTTTGGTCGCGACCGTCACGATCGCACAATCAGCGCCCCCAGTTCCCACAGACAGTGCCAATTGACGAGGATCGATCTTGTCACTGCCCATTGTTATGAGCTTGGGTTTTGGATAAGATGGGGGTGCTGGAGATCGCGGAACGGTTAACAGACAAGCAACCAGGGTAGACGAGATTTACCCAGGTCAGGCCCCCGGAGGGAAAACCCTACTCCTGCTTGTCTGCTCTTGATTACGACGGAACCGAAAGTAACAGGGGTGCGCAGATGCAATCTGGCATGGAGGTGTGTATGCGGTGGTATGAGGGATGTCCTTCTAGTCGTGCCCTCCTAGCCTTTATATAGAGGTAGGCAAGTCCCAAGCACAGATCGAGTCGGTTACAGGTTTTACGGTTTGCCCCTTTGAATATTCTATCTAATCTAGTCTTGCTCTCCAAGGATCCGAAGATGTCATGGGCTTGGGCCACCCAAAAATCTTCATGGGCCGCGTATATTCTCGTGGGCCTTCCTTAGGATGGAATAGATATGCTAAAGTCGTGTACCCGTAGGGTATAACCATGTCAGCACGAGTCGGAGCCGTCCCTAACGCCGCAATCATGACCTCCTTCCGAGCTCCGGCCATCGTCTTCGTCATCGATTCCGGCCATGCCACGCCCTTCCGACCTCACCGTCGTGCTCCTGGTGAGCTCCTTCACCTCCTAGTGCCCTCTATCTCTTCCCGCTCGCTTTGTTTCACTCCCGCGCTGAGCACCGCCTTTCGCCACCGTCGGGCATGGTCACTACCGGTGCTCCGGTGACCCAAATGAAGCGGCGCCGCCACCAATAGTCTCTCCTTGTTACTCTGATTCGATCCATCGCACCCGCGCTTACTCGTGAGCCGCCTAGCACCATCCCCGTCGTCCATCTGAGAATCACCGCCGCGGTGATGTCACACCAGCGTCAACATGACGTCTACGCGCTGGTCAGCCCCTGGTCAAACCCCTTCTAGGTCCCAGCTGCCCACATGGAGGCTGAGGTGGCCTAGGGCCCTTCTGTTTGTCGCTGTGGGTAGTTTTTGCCTGAGTGTAAAAAGGTTTTCTATTTAGTTTAATAATTTCAGAAATTGGTTAACACTTGTAAATTCAGTAACTAATTATCTGTAAGTCAGAAAATTAAAAATAATATATCAAAATGTTCAGAAAAATGAGATATACCTCTTTAAGCTATAATCATGCATTGTTAATAAACTTTCATGACAAGTTTAATTATAGAAAAATAGGAACCCTCTCTTATGCATTCGGGGTTTCTCTGAATTAGGGTTTGCACCCCTCGGACCCCATTTAAAATGACCAAGAATGTTTAGGGTTCTAATTTAAATAACTTTTAACTTGTCATATCATCATCCTTGATTGAGCATTGCATCGATGCCATGTGTTGATTGTTTCCTCTTTCTTTCTGGTTTTTGGTTCTTCTCTGGTAGATACGATATCAGAATCGAGATCGAATCCAAGACTGAAGATCAAGATCAATACCATAAAAGGTCATTGATGAACAATGCCAACAATATGAACCCTGGAGAGCTATATCCGTGTGGTTATCGAACAAGTCAAGATGATGACTCTGAAGATCTGTATTGGGTATCAACAGGCAAAGGCAAGCGAAACCCCACACATGATATGATCCTATGCTTTCAAGCATTTTAAATTCTTTCCATATGCATACGATTCTAAAGTATTTTATCGATAGATAGAATTATCTTACCCAAATGCATGTTTCCTTTGAACCTATAACCCCTAATCCACTACTCCTAGCATAACTAGTGTTTGGCTTTGTGAGCGTTGCTAAAGCTATTATATCTATTGTGCTTAGCCATGCTTAGTTGCTCTGCTGTTTCACCTAGTTGATGATTCTGAGCTCCGAATGAACCTAGTTGGACAGGAGAACATGGTATGACAGGTGATGTGAGTTAAACATGATAAGGCTTGTATGGGAGGCCATGCGGTTTGTGGTTTTTGCAGTCCCATACTTGCCACCCTTAGGACCCTGGGTTCTTGCCTCTTGAACCAAGACGAGCGTACAACTACACGAGGGTTTATGGGGACCCCCTTGACCCCAACTTGCCTAGTCTGATCCATGAGTCCGTAGTTTGAGGATTTATTCGGCACCCGCATGGAAAAAGGTTTTGGAAAATGGTGCAAGCATATAGGACGTGGCCGGGTGAAGGATGCTCGGCATTCAACTGGATCCCGGTACACAGAGTCAAGGACTGCCTGGGAGTATGGCCAACTACCGCAGCCGGGAGCCCTTCTGGTGACTCATGGATTAGGCAAAAACAAGGGAAAGGTTTCGGTCGACCAACCTCTGTTAGCACACCAAGGAAGTGTGTCAAGTGACGCTAAGAGTTAGTAGGCGCGTGTGGGTAAAGTTGTGCACCCCTGCAGGGTTAAATCTTTTCGAAAAGCTGTGTCCACGGTTGTGGACGACTTGGGAATGGACGTGGGATCATAGAGAACATGAACCTAATCGTAAAACTTGGCAAGTTAAGTAAAGTGTGCTTATGGATGCTTCGTCTTGGGTACGAGGGGGTGATCCTAGATGAGGTTCGATGATGATGACTTGGTGGATATCAAATGAAGACGATCAATACTGTGGAGATGTCACTCTCTCATCCCCTTTTAAAACACTCTGATTAGACGAGCTTCTTTTCCTTCTTGTTTTGAAAACAAAAGATGGCTTTATGCAAAATAACTCCACCAGCCATAAGTCTTGCGGAGTACACCCTGTACTCACCCTTGCTTTGTTGATACTTTTACAGCAGAGTAAGTGTTACCATAGAAGATGAGTTTGGTATGGCATCGACATCGACGAGTAGCTTGGGGTTCCCGGCCGGCAGCCTGGAATCTATGGAATGGGATGTCATGGTTATGCTTCAGGCCTCTTAGGACATTTGTTAAGTTTGCTATACTTAATAGCATCATTTGTGTTCCGTTGTTTGATGTATGTGGTCAGTGACCTCTGCTTGTAATATTTTGGTTCTTCGCTCATCTATAAGCTTGCTGTAATAATTTTTTTGTGTCGTAGGGTCACTGATGTGTTGCCGATTCTTCACTGGATATTCTCGAGCTCAAGGTTAAGCTTATTTCAGACAGAGGTCTGGGATTTGTTTATCCCTGATCCCGGGGGTGTCACATGGTATCTATTCTTCTTGGCATGGTTCTAGTTCATAAAGTGCAAAAACTCATAGGCGGGGATGATGTTATGCGTGATCAAGAAGACTGCTCCCCTGAGATGATATCAGGGAGGCACCTCTTTAACCTATTCACCATCACTTTGGATGCAATCTATTAGATTACATTACATAGGCTGATTGGTCTAAACTGACCCAGCTCCTCCGGTCTCACCACCTTGGGAATGAGGACAATGAAAGTTTGGTTGATCTCTTCCATGTTATCTCCCCCTTCAAAATAATGAGTACAACTATGGTCACCTCGTCACCACATATCTCCCAATGGGTTTGGAAAAAATGCACGGGGAACCCATCAGGCTTGGGGCCTTTGTAGGGAACATCTGAAACAATGCACACTTTATCTCAACCTCCTCAAACGGCTTGATAAAGTCATCATTCATCTATGTCGTGGCTTTTACTGGTATCACACTGATTACGTCCTCCATGTTTGTGACCCCGCCCGATGTGTACCATGTCTCATAAAACATAGTGGTGAGTTTGTCTATTGCATGATCATCATCGATGGTAACTCCATCAGGATGTTTGACCCCGCTGATACGGTTCTTCTTTCTCCTCTGGCTGGCCTGGAGGTGAAAAAACCTGGTATTTTTTCCCTCCGCGAGCCATTGGATGCGGGATCGTTGGCGCCACATAGTCTCCTCCCGTTGGGAAATCTCGACAAGGAGCTGGGTGATCTTGATCTCCTCATAAGAATGCCCCTGTCTCGTGGCATCAAAGTGTAGGGTAGCCAAACGGTCGCATAGCCGCTTGATCTCTTGTTTCACATGTCTGAACATATCCTTTCCCCACCTCTCTAGGGAGCCCGACACCCGCGATAGCTTCTGTTGTAGTTGCGCCATAGTGGTTGCCTTCCCATCCGTACTCCATGCATACCGCATGTAATTTTGGCTTGAACTTTTCATGCTTCTCCCACATGATCTTGTAACGGAAGATCTTCTCTTTCAAAATCCTACCCTGACGAGCCGTCTGATTCCACTAGAGGAAAATAGGGAAATGATCCGAAGTCACGCCTATGAGGTGCCGCACCGTGGCCAGAGGGAACCAATCGCTCCATGACCCCGTTGGTAGCGTCCGATCCAGCCAAACCCTGCAGAACACGCCCCCATCACTTTTTTCAACATCCAAAAGTCACATTCATATCCCAAGTCCACAAGCTCACAGACATCCACACAGTCACGGAAACCTGTAATTTGTGTTGGGCTGCGGTCCATAGCCCCTTCATCCTCACGATGTTGGAGCACCTCATTTAAATCCCCAATGGACATCCACGAAAGAAGATTTAATGATTTTATGAACTTGAGCATATCCCAAGTCTTATGCCTCTCCGACGTCTGAGCATCACAATAAACACATGTTAACCTCCAGGGATCCCTATCCCTCTTAATGATTATTTCATCCAGATGATATCGAGAACATGGCAGAATCGCCAACTTTATATCATTTCTCTAGAACATATAAAGGCCTCCTCAAACCCCAAGCTACTCACAGCAGAACTGCTATCATACCGTAACCTCCTAGCTAGTCCTTCAACCTGTTTTTATGTAATTGAGTCTCTACTACATAAAGATATAAAGTAGCATCCTCATTGTAGGTCTAAAATGCCCTGCAAGATCGTAGAGCTCCCTAACTGTCACTCGCTCCCTAGTCCGCGACAATTATAGCTGATACAACTCATTGGTCCTGGCGGCACTCCATCATGGATCCTCATGATTGCAAGTGCACAAAATTACTAGACACTTACCTTCCTTATCTAAGAATTCATACCCGAGACCTGGAGGAAGAGGTTTTAACATAAGGGGTGGTGGATCCTCATCCCCCTTTATTTCAAGTTTTTCAAATTCGTCCCTAAGGCGAGTCTCAACCTCTGGTGCAACATTGAGGATTTCTTCGAAATATTCTTTTGCAGAGTCGTTCAAAAGTGAATCATCGCTTGTCAAACTACTCTCGAACTTGGATTGTGGAGTGCAAAAATAGACTTCCTACAATTCTTCAATAGTCCTGTCCTCTTTAACCTCAACTTTCTTTTCATAAGGAAACCTTGTGAATTGACTGCAATTTATTTCTAAAACTTCTCCCCAAAATGTAAAGACAAAGCCAGTTTTTTGTTATCAATATCAATGTTCATAGAGTTGTAAAAATGGTTACCAAAAATGACTAGGTAGAAGGATTTCAAAGTTATGCAATAATATGAAAATCAACTGGGTACACAAAATCTCCCACATAAATATAGACATTGCTAAGTATCTTGTGAGTTTACTGGAAAGATCGGTTAGAAAACATAAAATTAGCTTCCGATGGCTCAAGGTAAGGTTCATCAAGATGGTGACGTATCTCTTCATAGATTTCATAAGGCATCATATTAATGGAAGAACTTAAGTCACAAAACCCAACATACGTAGTTCCCCCTAAACAAAAAGGGATTCTCTGTTGACTTCTATTTTTACCATCAAACTTGCCTCCTATCATTTCGGAGGATTATTTTGTCGGTGTAATATGATTGGGGGACCCTGTCATTGCGCCTTGGTGCGTGGGCCCTAGGTTCGCTAAGACGGCAACTCGGATGCAGCAAGGCAGAGTCATCGGGAACGTCATAGTGATGCAAGCATCGTGCGCCCCAAGTAGGTATGGCTTTGGCATGATGAAACCAATGGAGACTAAAGATCATATTCGATGTCAGTACCTATGGATGTGATGGGCACTATGAGACGAATCATGGTCCGCCAGCTAGGCACGGACAAGGAGGAAAAGACCATGACTTAGGTGAGGCGATCCAACCTCTCCTTCTGGGGCTACCGGGGAAGGAGGGAAAAGGCTCGATCAAGGGCGGCGAGGCTAAGGAATGGCCTTGATTGCGCCCTAGAACGACCATGGGAGAACTTACACTAGGCCAGGCGCGGCCCGAAAGCCGGAGTCAACTGAGCTTGACAAGGAGCGTCAGGCTCAGCCTTGGGAACTGGCGATGCGCCAGTTCTTCCAAACATCATCATGCCTCTACAACCAACTGTTGCGCGTCACCGATAGGAGTGACAACTCAGATCCTGAGCTCTCACCCCGCCATCAAGTTCATCTTTGCACCGCCCTTGGCCATCCATTGGCCATAGGCACTTCCCGTCTGCCTAGAGACCGCGTGGCACACCGCGATTGCGCCCGGGAATGCCCATGTCAGTGTCACCGCGCTGGCCCTAGTGGTGACCCCTTGGAATATAAAACGAGGCACTCAGCCTAAAGGTAGAGGGTTAGAGTTTGGAGGGATAAGAAGTTCTCAGAGAGGGAAAAAACCTCTCTCCACACCAAAGAGAAGGAAGAATGGGATTTGAGAGAGTGAGAAGAGAAAGAAAGAGGAAGCCCAGGGAGTGTAGAAGCTTAGCTAGAAAGCGGCTCCCCAGCACGAGAGAGGTCACAATCTTGTACTTTGATCCACCCTAGGTAATAAACCAAAGAAGGATGTAGGGTTTTAGCCGAAGGGAGGCCCAAACCTGGGTAAAAAATTACCATGTGTGCTTTATGTGTGCTGTGTGCTCGAATCAGCAGGTTGCTTCGTTGCCATTAAGGTCGGAACGCCTTTGTGCCCATTACCAAAAAATAGGTGGTGTCTTGCATCCTTGATATCCGCTTTGGCGAGACGTGACATCTGTCACGCTAGGTAGGGGGACGCTCGTGTTTTTGGCTTCAGCAATCAGCTTCAGCATCGACAACTTCGTGAGTTTTGTCATCGACATCGACTGCCTCACCGCCCCCATTCATGGCAGTGAGAGAAGTTACTAATAAGGGAACCTAATCCGCCGCACTTAACGTGCCCTTTGTGTGAACTCGCTCTCACGAGCCTCCCGGGGCAGGGGTCTCAGAGGTCGAGCCTCACGCATGGTGTGACGACCCCGTCGTGGATGCCGATCCATGTTCTAGGCCTAGCATCACTGATTCACCGCAGCCTCGACCTCATCTCACGTCTCAAGATGGCAAGCACGCCGACAAAGGTGCGGCCGCCCATCCGACCCCACCATCCGGCAACGCAGGAGGAATCTCTAGTGGAGGCCTGGGGAAAGAGGCCACCGGAGTGGTCGCTACCCCAGGAATAAGCGGCTCAAGGGCAAGCCCCAACTCACCAAGAAAGTTCCACTGGGTCATGACCTGGCTCACTTCATTGCCATTGGGAACCATCTATCTCCTGAGCAAGAGGCTAGGCTTGTTGCCTTCCTACGGGAAAATGCCGACATCTTTGCCTAGGATCCTTCGGATCTCCCCAGAGTTCCTCGATAAATAATTGAGCATCACTTGGACGTGTGTCCTAGAGCACGACCTGTCCAACAGAAGGTTTGGCACCAGGTTCAGGACTGCCAAGACTTCATCGTGAAGGAAGTGCACAAGCTGGCGAAGGCTGGTACCATATGGTAGGTCATCCATCCTACGTGGAAGGCTAATCCTGTTGTGGTGCCTAAGCCAAATCTGAGGATGAGGCTGTGCATTGACTTCACCGACCTAAACTGGACCTACCCTAAAGATCTGTCAACACCCGGATTTTTAATCCCAGATGCATGTTATGCCATACATCGCAATCCCAGGATTACCATTTTTGCAAGACAAAAGAGATTGGATATCATAGTACATCATCCATTACAAACCATACATAAGGTCTTACACAAATGAAGGATCTCATGATCTAGTCTTAAAACAAACAATAAGAGGAATAACGATAGCATAGGTGAGGCTCCATCTTCATGGTCATAGACCATGCTGAAGATGGGAGATGATCCTAGTTGTCGTAACCTTCCTGCTGACCGTCCTCCTGATAGTCCTCTTCATAGTCTGGCCATGGGAATAGCCAGGGACAAAGCCATGAGTACTCTTTAAGTACTCGCAAACTAGTACTACAAGTGAAGTGGTTTTTGAGTAGGAATACTAAGCTCTAGGTTGTTTTGCAAAAAGCCAGATTTATCTCTACTGAGTTCAGAAGCAAAGAAAGCTAGGTGAAAAAGTTTTATAACACCTAAGTGGGTACTTGAATTTCATATCACAACCCTGTTGTGGTCAAGTCAAAGTCATAAATCATTTCGTAAGTCATTTTGATAACATCTGACGACGGAACAGTATGGCCACTCCAACTGTCCATAACCGCGGACGCGGCAATTCGAATAGTTTGACACTCTGCAGAGGTGGTACAGTTTCACCACAATATTTGATACATCCGTCAGGAACAATCCTGAATTCACCATACTCAGTATGCGGATAATCAATCCTAACCTTTCGATTACACGCCGTAGTATAGGCACCTCTCCTGTGAGTTTGGCCTCCCAACCATGACCAACTGTAATCTTGGGAAATGCACAGGTGGACAATCTTCACAAGGTAGCCTCAGCTCAAACCTTGGCTGCAAGTGAACCCATACTAAGGTATATAAATTTCCATTCAAGCCCTACCCAAATTTCGGGTATTGTGGTTGTACGGTAAAATTGGAATGGTATCGCATCCAGACAACCATCAGTTTTATAAAGGGCTAAGGCTCATGCCTTAACATTTTCATCATCAAAATCATCTGTTGTTCGGAAACACATGTCAAAACATTTCACTAGAATGACTCATAATTCTAAGGTTTTCATAACACTTTTTACCAAGTATTCCCATCTAAAGTTGATCAAGTTTTATGCTTAGCACTAGCATCTACAAGTGGGGGATAAAAACTAATGAGGGGTGGTAAACAAGTGTGAATGATCTAAGTTCAATCTCATGCCTCAGGATGACATCAAGATTATCTAACTTAGGCCAAGTTTTATGCTCTTTATGCTACCTTTAAATATCTTTCTAGAATCTACAATTCACTAAGTAAACTCTAATAGAAGCTTTGATAAAGAAATAAAATACTAATCTTGCAAGTAAAACTAGGATTGGGTATCAAGTGGTGTGAGCTTGCAAGTAAAACTTTCATGGTTTAGCTTAGCTTGCTAAGATAGTAGCTTGCTAAGGTATTAGTATAAGCTTGAAAAATTGCAAGTGTTAGCTTGCAAGGTTGCAGGTATAGGCTTGCAAAGTTAACTTGTATTGTGAAGCTTGCCTTGTGCAAAGAAGTGGTTGAAGTTCTCCTCGGCTTCTTCCTCATAGTATTCTCCTTCCTCTTCGTATCCTTGGTCGGTACTAGCGTCTAGAAATAAATACGAGGTACACAATCACCACACAATACTTAACTAGCTCTATTCATCACACCAAGGTTTTCACTAGATGATCTAGCATCATCACAAGCATTACAATCATTAAAGTAATTTGTTTTATTTCCTTTATTTTAGAAAATTAATTTCTACTCACTGAAAAACTACTTAAGATTTAATATTCTCCAACTCAAATATGTGATCATGTTGACACATGTCATCACCACATATTTTAGTACATGGGAATGTGATTTAAAGTGGTATCACAATTTAATAAGGTTTAACCCTTTTATTTTAATTAAATAAAGTGACTAGAATTGCCTATTAGGCATTATTTTATTTCTTGACCATTATTTCTGTAAGTAAACCTATATATTTTTATATATTCTGAAAGGTCTTGTTAAATGTTATTTTTGAGAGTTGGAATCAACTCAAAAGCTTTTGTGGTTGAATTTTGAAAAATATTTGAATGCAGAAAAGTTGTTGCCTTGTTATTTTTACTATAGGTGATCTACAAATCCAAATGAGTTGAATCAAACGGGCTTGGATTAAGGATTCCAGTACCTTTCTAACAAAATTGGTTTCATGCATTTTGGTTTAGTGAATCGAGCTGGGTTGATTTTTGAATCTAGGTATAGAACTGAATTGGAAACTAAAAGAATAAACCTAAATTTGAATTACTAGGTCGTGCGGGATGCTAACTGGGCCGTCCCATTGCGCACAGCACGCGCGGGTGGGTTAAGTGAATGACCCCACCAGTCAGCAAGACAGGAGGGTGCGAAGCGGTATGGGAGGATGTGGACCGCATGATCTAACTCTAATCCAACAGCTGTGGTTCATCGTCCACATCGAGCAACACCGGTGAGACAGAACCCAAGCGCGGCCAGTGGGGGTCGTGGGAGGCTCACCGAGGCTCAGGCGAGGGTCGGCGATGGGGGCGAACGACGAAGTCGATGATGGCGAACCTCCTAGTACCAGCAGCTTCTCCTGGGGCGGATCCAATCAACGACCCCTTTCTTCCTCCTCTGTGGCAGACTCCGGCCAAATTCCGATGATGGGCTGCTCGCCTTGCTCCGGGAGTGAGGTGGGGTGCTTCTGAGAGAGAGGAGTGAGATGGTGTGAAGATATTGAGCGGGGGTGGCCTCTATTTATAGTGCCAGAAGGGGACCGAAGGGCGCGGGCGGAGCTCGTCGGTGTCGTCGTCACAACGAGCTACTGGCATGGACAAGGGTAGGGGATGGTGCGTTGCCTCCTGGCGAAGCTCAACGGCTTGATGGCGAGGCATGGGGTGGTGCGAGACGGTCGGAACGTCGCGGCGCTCTAGGCGGGTCCAATGGCAATTTTAATGGCGCACCGTGACTATGGGTCGCGCGGTGGCGAACAAGGATGTCTGGCGGTCTCTTGGGGTGGTGGCGATCCTTCTTGCACACGGTGAGGGGGGCGCGCAGTCTGTGGGCGTGTTTCATGGGCGGCATGCTGGCGTGCTCTCGGTGCGCTCACAGAGAGGCTGGGCACACTCAGGCGGTGTGGTCCAGGGGCTAGCAGTGCTCGAGGCATGGACAGGGGGTGGCGGTGGACGGTGGAGAGTGTCCTAGACAAGGTTGGCGAGGCTAGTGAGGCTCCTAGCTAGCTGGCGACATTGGGGTGGCAATGGTGCTCTCGGCATGCTTGCCATTGATGGCATGGTCGGTTTTACAATGAGCTAGAGGGGTTAATTGAGATAGATGATCTACTAAGGGTGTAGTATGAGCTAGATAGTGAAGAAGTTAGGCACTGATCACTGCTCACAATAGTGTTTAATGTTTGTTTGTTTGGTGATTGCAAGGTGTTTGAGGAAATGGCCGAAAGAGATTAAAATTTGAATTTTTGATTCAAACTTGGTGGGTGTGATAGTTACATACTAGGGAGTCTCTGGTTAGTTGGAAAGGTCAAGGGCAATTGGTTTGGTTGGGTTTTGAGAAATGGTGATCTTCACATATGGTATAGATTCAATTTTGAATTTTCATTTGAATCAAATTGCCAAATGTTTCTGTAAGTTTGAAAGGTGGGCTTTGATTCACTTTTACTTGGTCTAGCATGGGGTGAAAAGAAATGGAAATGTTTCTGTTTGGAATCTTGGACTAGAAACACCCAAAGTGGTCTACTGAGCAAGATTGGCAAAAATGACCATTTGCTTATTTGATTTGTTTTTGATTTTCTCTTGATTTGTTTCTGCTTGGAAAAGTTTTACATGTTGTTGTTTTCATCTTTAAACCATTCCTTGCTATTTATATCAATCACAGAAGTCCATTCATGCATTCATACAATCATCATATTCACACATGCATTCATATTGAATTTAATTAACAAAAGTTTTTGTTAACCCTAAATTTCGTGATTGGAATTGATAATCATTGTTCAATATTTTTGGGATGTTACAAGATCCATTTCCGCTCTCGCGGATAGATCAGGTGGTAGATTCCACTGGGGGTTGTAACCTGCTATGTTTCCTTGAAGCCTTCTCGGGCTACCATCAAATCCGGATGGCAGTCGAGGATTAGGAAAAGACAACGTTCATAACTCCGTTGGGATGCTACTGCTATACCTACATGCCTTTTGGTCTCAAGAATGCTGGGGAAACTTTACAGCGGGCCATGCGCCTCTGCTTGGGCCCCAGATAGGGCGCATCATGGAAGCCTACATCAACGACATAGTGTTTAAGTCTCCAGACAAAACCACCTTGATTGAAGACTTGCAGGAAAACTTTGATAACCTTCATAAGGTGAACCTGCACCTTAACCCTGAAAAATGCATCTTTGCCATGCTTTCTGGGAAGCTCCTCGAGTTCCTGGTTTCGCACCGGGGAATCGAGGCCAACCCGAACAAGATTAAGGCCATAGAAGACATGCAACCTCCTCGGAAGATAAAGGACGTGCAACGCCTTAATGGGTGCGTCACGGCCTTGGGTCGCTTCATCTCCCACTTGGGCGAGAGCTCCCTCCCTTTTTTCAAACTCCTAAATAAGAGCAGTGCCTCTGAGTGGACCCTAGAGGTGGAACATGCATTTCTTGATCTCAAGAAGTACCTGTCCTTTCCCCCTATTCTTGTCTCTCTGCATCCTGGAGAACCGCTGCTACTATAAATTGCCACTACCACTCAGGTGGTTAGTGCAGCGTAAATGGTGGAGCGGCCGAAGGGCCCCAGAAAGGATGAACCCGTCAACAAGGTAGAAGGCCTGTCTTCCCCTTCAACTAGGAAGGACGGGCCTCGCAGGAGCCCAAAAGATCAGAAAAGGCAAAGGAAATGGGGCTGGAACAACGCCACGTCTACCTTGTCAGTATACTGTTGTGCGACGCCCAGGAAAGGTATCCCATGGCCCAGAAGATGTTATTCGTCATCCTGGTCGCCTACCGGAAGTTGCATCACTACTTCCAGGCTCACCGTGTCACTATTGTCAGCGACTATGGGCTTGAGAGTGTGTCGCCCAACCGGGAAACCACGGGACAGATGGCAGAGTGGGTGACCGAGCTCTCTGAGTTTGAGCTGCGCTTTGCCATTACTAAAGCTATCAATATCAAGGCCCTTGTTGATTTAATCAATGAGTGGACACCTACGCCCTGTGAGGAAGTGGAAGAATACTCGAGCCTCCTGGGAAGTGAGGACCAAGGGAGGTGGGTCATGTACTTCAACGGCTCCTTTGGCTACCATGGGGCTGGAGCAAGAGTTGTGATTATATCTCCTTCTGGGGAACAACTCAAGTACGCAGTCCACCTTGACTTCCAGGATGAAGAAAAGAGTCGTAACAATGTGGTAGAATACGAATCCCTGCTTGCGGGGCTGCGAGCCGCTGCCGGCCTTGGCATAAAGCAACTAGTGGTGTGAGGTGATTTGCAAATAGTTGTCAACCAAGTCATCAATGAATACAACTACCCGCAAATGTGGGCCTATGTTGATGAAGTGAGGCGGCTAGAGCGTTGCTTCCGCGTGCTACAACTGGAGATCAATCGTCAGTGGGAGAATCTAGTTCCGAATGAGCTTTCCAAGATCATACGCAAGGAGGCCAGTTCCTCTCGGTATCTTCATAGAAAGGCTTACAAAGCCTTCTGTGTCTGTCTCGTCCTGGAACGAAGCCCCTCCTATCAACTCGGCAAGAGCTGCTGGGAAGGGGAAGCCCCGTGAGGATCAGGCCGTGAAGCCCGACAAAGACTCGATCCCCGAGAAACATGTGATAGTTTCGGTCGAAGACGCCTCTCCTCCCTGGGCGGCTAAGATCCTATGCTACCTTAGGGACCGGGATTTACCTGTAGAGTACAAGCAAGCCGATCACATTGTGCGACAGGACACCATGTAATGTCTCATTGAAATTGAGTTGTACCGCGAGAGGGAATGCAGGGTTAAGCTCTGCTGCATTTTAAGAGAGAAAGGACAAGCTCTACTGGCTGACATCCATGAGGGAACCTGTGCAAACAAACGTCGCTTCACGAGAACTGTCTGGGAAGGCCTTCCGGCAAGGTTTTTACTGGCCTACAATTCTGGCTAATGTGGAACACTTGGTTCGCACATGTGACACATGCCAGTTCCACACTAAAAGCATCTGACAGCCCGTGCAAGCTCTACAAACATTGCAAGCTTCTTGGTCGTTTGCGACCTGGGCGCTGGACATCATCGGGAAGTTTCCCATGGTGGTTGGAGGATATGAGTACTTGATGGTGGCCATCGACAAGTTTACAAAGTGGGTGGAAGTGGAGCCAGTGTGGGAAGTAACCGCACCGACATCCATCAAATTCATCTACAGAATTGTTTGCCATTCTAGGGTGCCTCACAGCATCATTACCGATAATGGAACGCAGTTCACCAGCAAGTCCTTCAAGGCATACTGTGAAGAGATAGGCACCAAGGTTCGCTATGCCTCTGTCGCTCGCTCATCAAAGAGGCAACGGACAGGTGGTGCATGCAAATGTGGAGGTACTTCGGGGGGCTTCGAACCAGAACCTTCGATCGAATCAAGACGAGTGGATGGAACTAGATTGAAGAACTCCCGACGGTCTTCTGGGCCTTACGGATGATGCCCAGCTGGGCAATAGGCGATACGCCCTTTTCCCTTGTATACGGGGCGGTAGACGTCCTACCAATGGAGGTCAGGTACGGATCCTAGCGAGTCCATGCATAGAAAGACACCATCTAGCGCGCGCGGAAAGGATCGATGACACCAACTTCTTGGAAGAGGTACATTGCCGGGCAGCGGTGTGACAACACCGTTAGCAACAAAATTTATGTTGGTATCATAGTCGGCGGGTTCGCTCTCGTGAACTGGCATGGGGACCTAGTCCTCAGGCAAATCTTATACACCAAGAGAATGAACAAACCGTCGCTTAAGTGGGAGAGCCTTTCTGGGTAACACAGGTATCCAGACCCAGCGCAGTCCGACTGGAGGATGAGGATGGCCAAAACATGCTAAATTCTTGGAATATCGAGCACCTGCGTAAGTACCATCTCCGCAAATATTACCCCTAAAACACCCAACCATCTGAATCACAGTTCAATTCATGACCTTTTCAAAATCCCAAGAACAAGAGTTTTCTCGGCAAAATAGGTGAATTACATGCGCACAATAGCCAGGCCCATATAAGGTGTCCTGGTGGTCATATAATACGCCATAGAAAGCCCAGGAACAGGATTTTTCTGGAAAAATGCGATAGTAAGGCGTTATGGGGTCTGGCCAACCCAGTGTAAACTGATGTAACCTCGAGGCAATGCCTCAACCTTATCAATGAGAAGATTGCGCATTCAGAACCTCCCAGATTCAAAATATCTAAGAACCTTGTCATCATAACCTCACAATGGTGTAGGAAGTAATTGAAGTTGAGTGCGAGCAGGGGCTAGGTGCGGGGATGCCTCGATACAACCCGCTTGTTGTGCCTCCACTCAACTTCAACCTCCCTACTACTAGTGAGAGAGTTGTCTTATGCATGACTGTGATGCATCCAGGTGTCACGTGATGTGCCCTTTTTCAAATAAAAAAGAAGGGCGGAAAGGAAACTTTCTCAACATAATAAAGATGTAAAAAAGGTTAAGCAGTTTATTATTACAGACTAACGACACAACAAAGGTGTCTGTTTAAGGAAAATTGAGAATAAGGGGGAGAATACATGGACATCACACGTGACGTTTCATCCCGGCTACTACAGATACGACATATGGGGCAATAACCTTCTCCGGGCCAAGCTATGCTAGCCCATTGTCAAAGCGCTCTACCAGCTCCGAGAATGGGAAGTCGGGTGCCAAGGCATACACACAATGGAGGATGAGCTTGGCGGTGCCCACCACAATGCGTCCTCCATTCGCTTGCAACACCTTCTCCACCCTTGGGCGTAGAGCCTGGAGCTCATCACTAGGTGGTCAAAGAACGAAATAAGGGATGACACGTCCGTCCAGTCCATGACTACTGGCTGCATATCTAGCATATACATTGGAATCAAAGAAGCGTGCGTGATTCCGACCAATGCACTGGTTTCGGCTCGGAAGAAGGTTGAAAGCCGATCTAGCTTGTCGGCGCAATCGAGGCATTCCGCGTCGGCTTCATCCCGCAGCTTACAAAGGCGTGCAATCTGGCGATCTCGTGGATGGTGCATTCCTCGAAGAGCCTGGCGGACTCAAGTGCATCTTGAAGACGCTTCTGAAGAACCGCCTCTCGAGCGGTGGTTTTCTGCTAGGCAGCCAAGAACTGTTGGCGCAAAGTTTCCTGCCGCTGTACTGTGCTGATGGCCGTGCTAGTTTCAGGTCACCTTATATCTTAAAGTTGAGATGAGGACATCGCCACTAAGGCTCGAAGGGCATCCTCGCACTCGCAAATCTGTCCCCGACGAGTCTCCACGATGGAGAAATGCTCCCCTTTGCGGGAGTTCCTCTCTTCCATGGCGTGCGTCAGCTTGCGCTCATAGAAGCGCTTTTGCTCTTCCATGCGCCCTTGCAGCGCCAGAATGGAGGGAGTGGCACCTGCTTGGTGATCTTTCCTTCCCTTCAGCACCTCAAGCAGGACACGTTCGAGCTTTCCTTTCGCATCAGTCCTCTTCTGCGTCTCCTCTGTGTGCATCGTGTGAAGCACTAATTGGCGTTGCTAGGATTCTATCCTGGCTAGAGTATGGCAAGCTTCTTTGAAAACTGATGAGTCAAGGAGCAACCCTGCTAGGGCATGGGCATATCTATGAGAGATAACATCAAGAAAGGGAGGAGCATCTGATGAGTGTCGTTGCAGGATCGGCATACCACTAAAGACTATCTCGACCAATGACCAATGAGGGGCATCGGTGGTTTTGAGGGACCTGGCATCCCTGGTTTCTAAGGCGGAGGCCTCCCTCCTAGTGTCCTCCGCCAGAGCGGCCTCGGCGGTGTGCTTGATACCTGAAGAAGCAAAAAATCAAAAATAAGGTGACGGCCACCAAAAAGTCCAGAGCAGAGGTGAGTTGGAGGGGCCAAGGAGGGCTTACCAGAACCCGGAGAGTCTGCCATTATGGTGGACACGATTTTGGGGGCAACATGCATGACCGCATCCGACGGGGACGCTGGGGGCTGAAGAAATGGGGATTTCCTGCTGGTCGTCCCCTCCGGTGGAGTTGGCTCTTTATCCGAAAGGTCGGAGAGGAGGGATCGCTTTCTCTTGGCAGAAGGTGGGGGACACATCGACATGTCGTTGACACTCTTTTTCCCTGTTATGGCCCTCTCTGGCATCCTAGGAAGCAAACCAAGAAAAGTGGCTAGCATAAGGCGCTGAGGGGAAGATCACCTCGCGGAAAGATCGGATAGCTTAGTAGCTCACCTTTCCTGTTTGCGCCGAAAGGTCCAACTGTGTCTAAGAAGAACGCTCCTAGTAGGCCCTAACTTGGGGCCCGAAGGGGGCGACGGTGTCAAGTCTCCGCGGGCTAGCAACATGACGTGGGAGAGCTCCTTCGACAAAGGAGTGCACGCCTTGCCGAACTAATCCTGATCCGTGTGCTTGGCGGAGCATATGCAGTGTGTGATCGCACCCCCGGTGGGGATATCATCCTCACCACTGGACGAGGAAGCGGCACCCCGGGAAGCCGGTCCAGGAAGACGATCACTGGCTGATGGATGGATCAGTCACCAACAACCCGGGGATCCATTCTCATTGCTCATAAGCGACAGAACTGGAAGGCTGGGAGAGGCACTAGTTGCACCCTGCGGGCGCCCCTTGTGTGTGATGAATTCCGCCATAGAACGCCACACACGTTGGAACCTGAACTCGTGGCACTAAGGCATTAATGATAACATGAAGTCGATGCCCTCGTTGTGAAGGTAAAAGGTGAACAACATAAGGAGGGAGCGACACTGGGTCTGCCTTGCCACCAAGCAGCCATTTCTCCATCACCTTCACCATTGAATCTTCGGTCTCAGAGGAGGGACCGACGAAGAGACTAGTGCGGTCCAAAGGGCCACTATACTCCCAGGAGGGGTGAGAGTGCTCCTTAAGGGGAGCGAGGCAGCGGGAGATATACTCCTGAACGATGTGGTGGCCAGTAAGGCCACCTTTTTGTAGGTCAGAGATCTGTGCCTATACCGGCACGAGTTCCTCACCTTCTCCCACTTGATCACCCCATCCCGGGAAACTGGAAGGGGGATTTGAAGGATCATCCAGGACATCATCCTAGGTGGGGAAACAGACAAAGCACCAAGAACCACTCCACTCGTCCCACTTCTTCTCCACCGGGATATAGGCTTCAGTAAGACTGTTCTAGAGGCGGAAGGTTACTCCCCCCGAGATGGTGTCCCCCAACTCGATACGAGGGACAAAGTAGTTGCGAAACATAGGAACGGAGGGCATCGCACCCACAAAGTCCTCGTAGATGAATTGGAAGATGGGCAGCGCTATGATAACATTGGGGTGCAGTTGAGCAAGTTGCAGGCGGTAAGAAATAAGAATCACCCTCAGAAAGGGCGAGAGTAGGGGATTAACAACCGCCGCCAGGAAGAATGAGAAAACCTTCACATCACGGGGAAGGCGACTCCCTGTGGGAGATTCGACATGCAGAAGACGGGTTCCCCATGTTTGTTCTGAGGCAAGGCTGGGACGCCGGATGGCTTGGACACCCTCCTCACCCAGCACTTCTGGGAAGAATAGATCCAACAACCTCCACTCGGCCTCCTGCTGGTCGCGGTATTTGAGATGGGCTAGATTGCCCTTCCCTCTGAATGGAGCGGCAGAGCCCTTCTTGCCCACTGGCACGAGAGCTGGGATCTTCTTCTTAGGCGCCATGGATCTAAAGGTAAGGAAGAATGAGGAGGAAGGAATGAAGATTGGGAAAACTGGGTTGGTGACTCAGGCTACTAGTATGTGAGAAATGACATATAACGGAGGGGAGGGAGCACCCCCACTTGATTGTAGAGCACCCCACTTGGAAGAACAACCCAAGGCGGTTGTGCCCTTGATTTTAATTTTTGCAAGAATCTAGGACGACGCCATCAATGTGTGTGACTGCCAAGGTTAGATCTCGACATGTCACTTCATGTGCCGTGCGTCTCTTGGGGTACCTGCGCCATTAAAGGGTGAAGCCTGGCGGACGCCTCTTTGTCAGGTCACGACGTGCTTAACTCAGAGGCAATCAAGCAAGTCGCCGGCCCTCACCCGGGGTCTTCTGTCGGCGTAATAGGATCGGGGGACCATGTTATTGCGCCTTGGCGCGTGGGCCCCAGGTCCGCTTATACAGAAACTCGGCTGTAGCGACGCAGAGTCATCGGGAACGTCGTAGGGATGCAAGCGCCTGATGAACAACAAGTATAGGGGGTGTATCGCAGTACTTTCGATAAATAGGAGTGTCGATCCCAACGAGGAGCAGAAGGTGTTGACTAGTGGCATGGAGCAGGAAATCTCTGTAAATACTTAGCAAACGGATTTTTAGGGTTTTTCTGATCAAGCAAAAAACAAAGTGCAAGGAGTAAAGACAACAAACAAACGCAGAAAGTGGCCCAATCCTTTCATAGCAAAGTACAAGCCGGTGGAAATACTTATAAGGACCAAACGTTCTCGAGGACACATGGGAATTCTGTCAAGTGGTTTCGCTTCAAATAGCTAAGTACTCTTCTTTGGTGTTGTAAGTGTTGTGTGGGTGAACCTGTGCTAATGTACCGACCTTACTTGGACTAATACATACTTGTTATTAACCCCCCTACAAGCATCCGCAACTACATGAAAGTAATTAAGATATAAACCTAACCACAGCCTTAAACTCTGAGATCCTACACTCCCTTGTGCAAAGGTGTCCTAACGGGGGTTTAGGTTTCTCTCACTCCGGCAACCCCACAATTAGTATCCAAATACACAATGCATTCCCCTAGGCCCATAAATGGTGAAGAATCATGTAGTCGATGTTCACATGACACCACTAGAAGAATAGCACCACAACTTAAATAATAAACCATTGAATAATAACTCAACACAAATCTACTACTAACAACATGACTTCTCCCATGTCCTCAAGAACTAGACGAACTACTCACAAGACATCATATGGATCAAGATCAAATATGATATGGTAATGTATAACAATCTGAACATAAACAATAATCCAATGGTTCCACTCACAAGCATCAACTACAATAGTAATCAACATCGGGAAAGTTTCCCCTAAGAACTAATGCAAGATCCAACACGATTGTTACAGCGGGATGAAGTGTTGATGATGGTGCTGGTGGATATGATGGTGTGGATGATGATGATCCCGATGAATCCTAGCTTGATGACGGTGTTGATGGCGACGATCGCCCCTCTCCGGGAAAGAATTTCCCTGGCAGAAATCTTTCTGCCAGAGAGCTCTTTCTCTCTCGCTGTTTTCCGCCCCGTAGAGGCGGAGGAAATCTTTTTTTGGTCGCCCCATTGGTATTAGGGTTCCGAGAGGAAGATATAGGCGAGAGGGCAGAGTCGGAGGCCGGCCAGGTGGGCCACACTTACCCTAGGCGCGGCCCAGGGGGACCCGCGCCTAGGGGGGTGGGCCCCCTGTGGCCCAACTATGCCTCCCCTTCTGGCTTTCTTTGTCTTCTAAGAAAATAGAATTTTCCAATATTTTTCTAGTATTTTTCTGATCTTCGCGAAATTGCATCAAAACACCTCTTTTTCTATCAGAAACCTGACTCTGGCAGTCCATCCTCCAAGAATCATCTAACATGCAAAAACAGAGAAAAAGACATAAGTAACACGTCATAATAAGACATATATCAATGAATAGAGGCAAATTATGATATAGAATGGTGATGCAAATTGGATGTATCAACTCCCCCTAAGCTTCGACCTTCGCTTGTCCCCAAGCGAAAACTGAGCTCAGTAAACATGTCCACAGGTTTATGGAGTGAAATGTCGATAAAGGAATACGGATAAGAAGCATCACACGTATGATTACACAACTCATAGAAGAAATGAACTCACCATTATATAACTTAGATTACAACAAGTACAAGAGTCACAATAGAGGTGTATAAAGATAAATCATAATTAGAATTGGCAAACTTTTTTCTTGGTCAGAGAACAGCTGGCAAATAGTTTCTCAAAAAGCTTTTTGTAGAAGTTTTAAAACAGGAGTACTCTTTGCTCAAAAAGGTTTTTCACAATGAAGGCTTTCAAAGTAATACTCAATATATAAGATTCTTGTGCAAACAAGGAAGATAAATAACATGATTGAATAAATCATCATATGAATGCTTGAAACACAACAACTCAAATGCTTGCTGGAGATAGAGAGGAAGTAGGTTTGCTGACTCAACTCAGAAATAGGAGAAAGGTCCCTTCATAGAGGGAAGCAGGGATTTCAAGTCAAAAAGAGCTTCCAAAAGATTATGGTACTTACTAGCTTTGATCCCTCAATGCCCCTATAATAGGCATCTTGAGATGATTAAGGTTAAAGTGAACAAGGATATAAGTTGGCTTGAAGAAATATAAGTTGGCAAGCTCATGTCCCTTGAGTACGAGGGCTGATCCTCATGCTACTCAACTTAAGTCACCGATAAGTTCTTGTCATTGTAAGTACATGTGTATCATAAAGAACCACCAACGGGGTACCCCTTGCACATGGTACAGGAGCTATCCCATAACCAAAAAGACAAGGCAAGCAGACAATGGGCATCTCAGCGATCTTTTTATTTACTATGTGCATAGATTTTTATTGAGGATGCTTCATAGAATGCTCATTATGGTGATGCTGCAAGTTTCCACCATAATTAGGCATGTCTTAGGCTAGCGGCCCAGGCGTTTCTCTAACACACATACATCACTCCATGTACTTACAATTCCCTATTTATTTCACACCGTCGACATCCGCAAACAAAAGAGCATGATATCAACTGTGTACAACTTACAGGTGCAATGTTGAAAGCGTTCCCCGTGACAGCACGGTTCTGCTAATCCCAATGTATAGATTCAAGCATATACAACTTCGATGACACAATGGTTCAAGTCTATTAGGGGCAAGAAAATAAGGTGTGCCATCAAGTTCGTGAGAGCTTTACTAACTAGTTTTGACATAACAAAATACTTTTTAATTCGAAATATAGATGAAGCTTGAGAATTTGCTTGGAATAGCAATAATGCTAATAGGTAGATATGGTGGACAGAAATGGCACAGGGTTTGGTTCAAAGGGATTTGATGCATGAGAAGTATGCCTTCTCAAAAAAGGTTTTTGGCTAGCAAGGCTGGGTAGCAAGCAAAAGAGTTGAAAGAAACAAGCAAACATACAAGTGACAAATCCAAACATGCAATCTTCCTTGAAGACACAAAAGATCTTAAATAAAGAATACTAAGCTTATGAGCCAATCAAGAAAGAAAATAAATGATACAAATTACTTGTAAGCTTTTCTCTTTTTCTTTTAAACCTCAAAAAGTGTTGCTACTGACCAGAGCTCAGTTTTCCAAAATCAATTTAGATTTACTTGATGCTCCTAAAGTGATGCCAATACTGATCAACAAGATCCATCATATAATAGTGATTGCAAACTAAAATAAGAAGTGCAAAAAGTAGAAGATGAAACTTCTCATTAATATTCCATAAAGGCACTCACACCAAGGGATACATAGATAACTAAAGGAGAGATACTTCCACATGCAAACTAACCTATAAGATAACTTCTCTACCAAAAATATGAATCCACTAAAAAGGTAAAAGATAAAAGATAATGACGGTGATACCGCGACACTCCCCCAAGCTTGAACAAGCCAAGGGGATGCCAAACCTGATGACGAATTACTCCTTCGGCGGTGGTGGTGTTCCCTTGTTTAGGATAAGAAAATCCTCCAACATCTTACGAAGCTTGTTATTATCCTCTTGAAGCATATCTACCTTCATTCTCAAAGCACGGTACTTATCACAAAACTCGTCAGTGGTTTGAAGGGATTCCACTGCCTCAGGGAAGGATCTGAAGTCTGGGACGGAGGTTATGATCCCCTGCATGTTACGAGAAAAAGCATGTCCAGTGTTAATTGCTCCTACAAAATTAGGTTTCCTTGCCCTTGTCCCTGCGGCGGTTTGTTCTTCCAATTTTATTTCCTCCACGGGCTTCTTGCCTTTGTCGTTGGCGGAGACCATGGTGCTCTAAACTTGAGAAGATTTCCGGACAGAAACAGATCGAAACGAAAACATGACGAGAACACGATGCATGAACCTCGGGGGATTCAGGGGGTTATATATTACGAAGTTTCAATACATAAGGAAGGTTTTGGTATGAAAACGAGGCTGAAACGGAGCTCGGGGTGCTCACACCCCCTCCAGGCGCGGCCAGCTGGGGCCCGCGCCTAGGGTGGGTTTGGCCACCTCGGACCCCGTTTCCTCCCCTGTTCCATCTCATAACTTTCCTTATGTAATAAAAACATAAAAAATATAAAAAGATTAGGCTCCCATGAACCTTCTGTTTTCACCACTTTTACCTAATCAAAGACGAATTCTGCAGACTCCTTTCCTCCTTCTCCTGGAAATTTCTTTCATGTAAGGAATTACACAAACTTCAATGGAAATATTAGTGTAAGAAAAAACAATAAACCTTTAGGTTCACACTTCAACTGAAATCCATCAAAACAAAGGCTTCTGTAAGAGGCAAATGCAAATGATGGCAGAAATCTGTCAAAACAGACCAGCAGGTAAAAATTGATTTTTTTCGAAAACCTTCCGTTGCTCAAATCAAAAAGTGCAAAACTAATGAAAGTTGGGTAACAACCTGAAGAACAAGCTCAGAAAAATATAGCTCCATACGAAATACTGAGCTCCCTCATGGATGTTTACAATACAACACAAAAATCTGTCCCAGGACAGCCACTTTTCACAACTCCACTTCTCGAAAGTAGTTGAACTTGACACAAAAACCAAAAAAAAAAGGATAAGGAGCGGTTATTACTGATGTAATAACTTCCAAGACTCGACCAAACTCTTGGGTTATCTCTCAACAAGTACTTTTCTTTTATGCCTTTAAGTTAGGCTTGAAACTTTCAAGGATGCTCACAAAGGAGATATATATTTGAAGTGAAAGAGAGCATCAAGAAGCAAATAACCAATACATTTGAGTCTAACCCACTTCCTATGCATGGGGGTATCATGAGAAAACGCTTTGTTGAAACAAAAATCCACTAGCATAGGAAGACAAAACGAATGCAACTTCAAAGCTTTCAACATAAAACGGGGAAACTTAACATTATTGAGGTGCATAGAACCATGTTTCTCTCTCTCATAATAACTTTTAGTAGCACTTTGAATAAAGTTGACAATATAACTATCACTTGCAACAACTTTATCATCAGAATGAGCATACTTACAGTCATCAAAAAGAGGTCCAAGGTCATAAACTGGATCAATAGAAGCAAGTTGTTCCATCCTGAAAACTTTGTTAGGCAAGCTATTTTCACAAGGATCTTTAGAAAATTTGGAAAAGTTAAACTCATAAGACTCTCCATCAAACTTAGTTAAAACTTTCTCCTTCTTACAATCTATAATATCTCCACAAGTGTTCAAGAAAGGTCTACCAAAAATGATAGGGCAAGTTTTACTACCTGCTGAATTAAGTACTAGAAAATCAGCATGATACTTAATCTTACCGCAAAGAACCTCCACATCTCTTACAATACCAATGGGGAAAATGGTTTCCTTATTAGCAAGATGAATAACCACATCAATTTCCTTAAGCTCACATGGACCAATCTTATGCATAATTTCCCTGTAAAGCTCATAAGGAATAGCACTAGAACTAGCACCAATATCACATAAACCATAGTAGCAATGATCACCAATTTTAACAGAAAGCATAGGAACACTAGCTTTTCTAGCCTTACTAGGATGAGACATAATATAAGAAGCGTCTTCACAGAATACAATGTGCCAATGTTAAGGAAATCGGTAATCGTTAGCTGCTCTGTTGGCTTGGGAGTAGCGATTAATCGGAATTCAGACGATTAAATGATTTAATCGGTCGTCTATTAATCGGTGTATCCTACAAAAATTAGCACCTAAAACACGTATGAATCCTCAGCCTTCAGCTCCCGGATGAGATCCTCAAGGCGCTCGAGCTTTTGTATCTGAGTTCTAGTTGGCAACTATGAGGAACTGGTCAACAACGACAAGGAACTAGTTGGTGATGGCTGAAATCAAGCTCCTGGAGGCAGGGATCGAACGGGAGCTTCGCAAAACCTACTTCATTAGGGCGGGCTAGCGGATGGATGGGGGATATGTGTTGATAATTTTGCATCTTTTTTGACCCAGTGTAGTGGTTAATCGGGAACATACCTAGTAATCGGAGTGTCAGACCTATTAATCGGCAAAACGATTAACAGAAAGGATTAGTCGTAATCGACACATTCAGGTCCCTAGTAGCGATTAATCGTCCTATTAATCGCTGATTCAGCCTATTTTTTGAACAGTGCAATGTGCTCATCCTCTATATTTCTAGTGACAAGATCTTTCACAATAACTACCACAGGCTCAATATTCAATTGCTCATCAGGCTCCATAGTTTTCTTAGTACCTTTATTATTTGCACTAATAATCATAGAATACTCCTTTACCTTACCTGGGAAAGGTATTTTCTCAACATAAGGTCCAGGCACAATATGATTAGTAGTACAAACTTAGGTGCTTCTGACAGGAACATGACTAACAACATATTTATAAGGAGCATGGTACTTATTCCACTTCTTCTTGGGAATTTCTATGTAAGAGGCAAAGGCCTTAAAATAGTTGGCAATACTTTGGGAATCAAGACCAAACTCATTGGTAATATCACGGAAGTCATCAGTTCCCATAAAAGATTTTATGCATTATTAATCATAGTTTATACCTGACTTTCTTCCTTTGTCATTCTTCCAAGCTTCAGTGGTCTCTTAAATACGGTCTAGTAGATCTCATTTAGCTTCTTCCTTCATACGTGTGAATGATCCAGCACAAGAAACATCTAGTAAATCTTTATCATGAAGAGAATGCGTAGCATAAAAATTATTGATAATAATATTGTTAGGGAGTTCATTAATAGGACATTTAAGCATTAGTAACTTCAATCTCCCCCAAGCTTGAGTTGTACTATCTCCATCACGAGGCCAAAAGTTATATATCAAATATCCATCCTTATGAATCTCACTAGGAGGATAGAATTTAGAATAAAAGAGAGATGACATTTCCTCCCATTCCATGGATTGTCTATTCTTCAGCAGCTTATACCATTCTTCGGCTCTCCCTTTCAAGGATATAGAGAGTATCTTCTTCTTCACCTATTCTGTTGTGATACCTGCACACTTAAACAACCCGCACAATTCAACGATAAAAAGCAAATGGTCACCAGGGTGGACAGTTCCATCCCCTAAATAATAATTATCCATAACACGATCAACAATACTTGTAGGTATCTTAAATGGATCTATCTCAGCAGGTGGTGGTTCATCTACTACCCTAACAGTGGTAGTAGTCTTCCCAAACAGAAAACCAGGTGGGTTATCCATATTGGAAACAAAGTAACAAACATAAAAAAAAGCAATACTCACAGTAGAAGTTTCCTTTACCAGTTCCACTCTTCAATAGCTCTTCACTCCCCAGCAACGGCGCCAGAAAATAGACTTGATGACCCACAAGTATAGGGGGTGTATCGCAGTACTTTCGATAAATATGAGTGTCTATCCCAATGAGGAGCAGAAGGTGTTGACTACTGGTATGGAGCAGGATATCTCTGTAAATACTTAATAAACGGATTTTTAGGGTTTTTCTGATAAAGCAACAAAACAAAGTGCAAGTAATGAAGACAACGAATAAACGCAGCAAGTGGCCCAATCCTTTCTTAGCAAAAGACAAGCCGGTGGAAATACTTATAAGGACCAAACGTTCTCGAGGACACATGGGAATTCTGTCAAGTGCTTTCGCTTCAGATAGCTAAGTACTCTTCTTTGGTGTCGTAAGTGTTGTGTGGGTGAATATGTGCTAATGTACCGAACTTACTTGGACTAATACATACTTGTGATTAAACCCCCTGCAAGCATCCGCAACTACAGGAAAGTAATTAAGATATAAACCTAACCACAGCCTTAAACTCTGAAATCCCACACTCCCTTCTGCAAAGGTGTCCTAACGGGGGTTTAGGTTTCTGTCACTCCGGCAACCCCACATTAGTAGCCAAATACACAATGCATTCCCTCAGGCCCATAAATGGTGAAGTATCATGTAGTCGATGTTCACATGACACCACTAGAAGAATAGCACCACAACTTAAATACTAAACCATTGAATAATAACTCAACACAAATCCACTACTAACAACATGACTTCTCCCATGTCCTCAAGAACCAGACGAACTACTCACAAGACATCATATGGATCAATATCAAAGATGATATGGTAATGCATAACAATCTAAACAAAAACAATAATCCAATGGTTCCACTCACAAGCATCAACTACAATAGTAATCAACACCGGGAAAGTTTCCCCTAAGAACAAATGCAAGATCCAACATGATTGTTACAGCGGGATGAAGTGGTGATGATGGTGCTGGTGGAGATGATGGTGTGGATGATGATGATGATGATCCCGATGAATCCTAGCTTGATGATGGTGTTGATGGCAACGATCCCCCCTCTCCAGGAAGGAATTTCCTCAGCAGAAATCTGTCTGCCGGAGAGCTCTTTCTCTCTCGGTGTTTTCCGCCTCGTAGAGGCAGCGGAAATCTTTCTGTGGTCGCCCCCTTGATATTAGGGTTCTGAGAGGAAGATATAGGAGAGAGGGCGGAGTCGGGGGCTGGCCAGGTGGGCCACACCTACCCTAGGCACATCCCAGAGGTACCCTCGCCTAGGGGGGTGTGGGCCCCATGTGGCCCAGCTATGCCTCCCCTTCTGGCTTCCTTCGTCTTTTGAGAAAATATAGTTTTCTAATATTTTTCTGGTATTTTTCTGACTTCGTAAAATTGCATCAAAACGCCTCTTTTTCCACCAGGAACTTGACTCCGGCAGTCCATCCTCCAAGAATCATCCAACATGCAAAAACAGAGGAAAAAGCATAAGTAACACCTCATAATAAGACATATATCAATGAATAGAGGCAAATTATGATATAGAATGGTGATGCAAATTGGACGTATCAGCGCCGCACGCCCCAAGCAGGTATGGCTTTGGCATGATGAAACCAATGGAGACTAGATATCAGCTATGATGTAGGTACCTATGGACGAGATGGGCACTACAAGACGAATCTTGGTCCACTAGCCGGGCGCGGACAAGGATGAAAATATCATGACTTTGGCGAGGCGATCCAAACTCTCCTTCCTAGGGCTGCCCCGGAAGGAGGGAAAAGGCCCAAACAAGGGCGGTGAGGCTAAGGAATGGCCTCGACTGTGCCCCAGAAGGACCATGGGAGCATTTCCCCTGGTCCAGGCGTGTCCTGGGAGTCGGAGTCAACTGAGCCTGACGTGGCTCAGCCTTGGGAACTGGCGACACGTCAATTCTGCCAAACATCATCATGGCACTACAACCCACTACTGCGCGTCACCGACAAGAGTGACAGCTCGGAGCCTTAGTTGTCACCCCTCCATAAAGTGCACATGTGCACCATCCCTGGTCATCCATTGGCCGCAGGCGCTGCACGTCTGCATGGAGACCGCGTGGCACACTGCGATTGCACCCAGGAACACCCATGGTGGTGTCCTGCGCTGGCCCTTGTTGTGACCCCTTGGAATGTAAAAGGAGGCACTCGGCCTTAGGGAAGAGGTTTAAAGTTTGGAGGGCTCATAAGTTCTCAGAGAGGCAAAAAACCTCTCTCCACGCTAGAGAGAAGGAGGAAAGGGCATTAAGAGAGTGAGAAGAGAAAGAAAGACGAAGCCCGGGGAGTGTAGAAGCTAAGCTAGAAAGAGGATTCCCATCACGAGAGAGGTCACAATCTTGTACTTTGATCCACCCCAGATAATACACCAAAGTGGGACGCAGGGTTGCTTGCCAAGGGCGTCCCGAACCTGGGTAAAAAATGACTGTGTGTGTTTTGTGTGTTGGCGCTCGAATCACCTGGTTCCTTCATCGCCATTGAGGTCGGAATGCCTTCGTGCCCACTACCAAACAAATACAGGGTGTCTTGCATCCTCGATGTCCATGTTGGCGATACACGACACTTTGCTGACCATGATCAATTTATCATTGAACATTTCGAGTTCCAGAAGTTCTTTTACTACCCCAATGTTCTTTTAAATGGTTCCAAGGTCTTTACTTAACCTTCCTATCCTTTTATTTTTTCACCCTTAATCTCTATTACTTTTGTGAGAATGGTTTCCTCCTCATCTAACATTTTCTTCTGTATTTGCGAGTTTTTGTCTCTATGGCATGTTTTAGAGGGTTCCTCCTCCACAGGTGGTGTATAGATCTCCCATTCTTTTGGGATCTACAGATATTCAACCTAAGTTTTAATAATTTGAACAATAATGCGATGGTCAAGATTAAAATTTCCAAGCAGTTTTTCTATCTTTCCTAAAGGTATAAATCTTCTCAAACAATTGTACTCTATAGGATTTTCTTTATTAAACTCGGCCCCGCAATAAGCTTTATATATCCAATTCACCGTATACAGAAAATTCTAGGCTCTTTCAACACTAAATTTGGTGAATGACCCATTGGTTAGGGATTCGAGTTCATTTCTATTATCATTATTCAAAACTGCATAGAAGGTGTGTATCAACAGCCAAGGCGGGAAATTGTGATGGGGGCAACATTCAAGCAATCCCAGAAATCTTGTATATCCTTCATGCAATCTTTCTTCAGGTTTTCCTTTGAAATTTGTGATCATGCGTCTTGCTCCAAGGGTTTTGTTCGTGGGAAAGAAATCAACTAAAAATAAAGAGGCTAACCTCTATCAGAAATTAGTAATCCTTGTAGAACTTTGAATGTACCAAGAACAGACTTCACCAATAAAGGTTTGAATGAAAAGAGTAGATTTAACCTCATCCTCGGTTAGTATATTAAGATGGAAAGTCCCACAAATATCTTCAAAGAACCCTATATGCTCATACGGATCCTCTGTACCATCCCCTGCAAATTTTTTTTAAAGGCAAAATGTCCAAAAGCATGGGGTTAATATCATAACCTCTCGGGGTTTTGTATTTTCAATAGGCGTCCATGGGCGGACCAGAATTCTCTACCGCCTCCAACCGGATTATATGTTGGTACTCGCCCATGATGTTTCACCTAAAACTAATAAGCAGCTTTAGTAAAACAATTAAAATAAGCAACTAAGAACAAATTCCAAGAGCGCTTCCCAGAAATGTCACCAAAAAATATCTTGATGACTGCAAGTGCACAGATCAATTGTAGCTAGTTTTGAAGTAAAATTATCGAACCCACAGAGAGTTATTGGTAAAGGTCATTATGCCTCTTGTTACTATCTACCAAAGGAAAATTATAAGATTCCTTTGATATCAAGTAAAGGGTGTTCAAAAGGTTTTTGATTGTTTGTAGAAAAGTAATTAAAACGAGTAAAAGAAACCAAGTAACAAGGTCGTGTGAAAGTGTGGTTGAATTCAATAGGGCTAAAACATTCTCGGGGATATAGGACACACCTATTATTAATTAATTAAGATAATATACTTCTTGTGTCATGAGATGTGTGGAGAGAGCTCCATAATAAGATGTTCACTACAAAGCTCGTTGGAAGCCACTTTGTTGAGCCAAGAGTGAGGTCACCTCTAAATAACCATTGCGATGTCTGAGAGAAATCACCCATACAAACCACTAGAATTAAGGGTTTTCCCGTGGATATCGGAATTAGCTTATTGAGTCTCTCTTTATCCTCCTTTGTCCATGTAGGTTACAAGATGGCGCCAATTTGTCACGGAGCTATTTCGGGCATGATCCCAAACATGTCCAAAATATTTCTCCCTCCCTTTAGTCCCTAGGGAAAATTATATGTGGCCGGCTACACATACCATGTAAAGAGAGAGATCAAACACAAATCATAAATCTATCATAGACCAACCATTCATACAGACACAAGAATAGATCATCTTTATTGCAAGTTCATAATAGTTCAAGGGTTTCTCCATCTCCCCAAGAACAAAGGAACTACTCACACATGGAAGCAATCAACAACATCATCATAATCAAATGGATGGATAAAAGTATGGAGGTAGATCTAATACAAACCAAAATTGAATCTCGAATTACACAAGATCTAATATATGAGAGATGGGGTTATCGATGGTGATGGAGATGTAGAGGTTGATAGTGAAGGGGGTGATGGGATGTCCTCTAGTGATCCATTAAGCAGCAAGGGTTTTCCCCCAGCCAAGTTCCTCCTTCAGATCCCTTTTAGATGTGGTTTTTTGTGGTTTCTGGTGGATGTGAATGTCTAATATCCCCCTCGTCTTTGCTAGGTGAAAGTATTTGACGAAGCGGACGCGCTGACACACAGTATGGGGTGGCGGTATGGGGGTCTCCGCCCGTACCAGTGATCGTTATCGGTACTGGTGACTTCCCCTCGTTTGGTGTTCTCCCCGGTGCGAAGGTAAATCCATAAAATTACTTTTATCACATAAAAATATCATATTATAGCATAATATGACAGTTCAAATTGATATTTTCATACAAGACTTAATGATTCGGGTTCCTGTTGAAACAAGGACAAAAAGGTGCGTGCAAACGTAGTGAAATACAAAGATCCCTACTCTATTTATGAAAATAAAAGGTAAATATGCTTCAATTTTGGACACATCAAATCCCACAAGCTAGGCTCTGGCTCGTCCCCTAGAAAGATGGTTCCTTATGGATAAGATCATTATGTCCATGAGACACGATTCATTACAATAAATGAGGTATATATTGAAACAGGAATACAACGTCAAATGTAGAGATACCTCGGGGGTATAACCATATCCTTACACATCACATGACTTAAAGGCTTCCACACCCTTTTAGTACTATTGAAAATATAAGAAGCATATAGTGATTTAACATATCATATAATCATGAAGTTTATAACAATCGAGCACTCAATTTAGTAATGAAGATTCATGATAAATTTTCTCCTTCTAGCTTTTGATTCTTTTGATAGCTGCTCTTTCTTATCTTTTTCTCTCTATATATACATATTATTTTTTACCTTTTTCTATATTATTTTATCTCTTTTTTAGTACAAATATTTGATCATGCTCACTACTTTTATGGCTTTCAAAACTCGTGATTATAATATGCTACTAGAATTCTATTTCCCATGGTATAATCAATACTTTTTTTGGTGTGGATGTTCCTAAAATCATGACAGCTGTACAAGTATCATAACACTCAAACTAGTTCAATCATCTAATATAATAATCATGAATCAAAAGACAACTTCAAATATCATAAAATCTCGCAACTCAATGGATATAAATCTTCTCTTGAAAAAATGGATCTCGAAGTTAATGAAACTAATGCAAATTCTGAAATTAAAGTCTAACATGTGTGTAGGAAAGTAAACATGCTAAAAACTATAAGAGAGATTACAAGGCTCTCATAGATCCCCCCAATCTTGGAATCAAACTGGATGGATCAAATAATTCCTTGTGGTTACTTACTCCTTGGGAGTGAAAAAGTCATCATCTCCTTCTTCTTCATCGACCTTGAGGCTACATGCATGACCAATACATGTGAATCGGGTGGACATCTCTATGATCCCGACATGCAGTTCAGTAATTATTTTTCTGAGCTTATTCCTATCATCACTGTAACATCCCAAAAATATTAAACAAGATTATCAAGTTCTAATCACCCAAGTTTAGGGTTAACAAAAACTTTTATTATTAAAATTAATATGAATGCATGTGTGTGAGTGATTAATGCATGAATGAGTGCAATTGCCATGTTTGATTGCTATGACTGTTAAGGATTGGTTTAAAGATGAAAAAGATATCATCTAGATCATTTCCAAGCATAATCAAATGAAGAGGAAATCAAATATAAGAAATATGAGAAAATGATCATTTTGGCCAAACTTGTTCACTACACCACGTTGGGTGTTCCTAGTAAATGATTTCTAACAGAAATAAATCCAATTCTATTCACCCCTTGCTATACCAAGTAAAAGTGAACCCAAGCCCACTTTACAAACCAACATAAACAAATTCCAAATCTATTTGAAGGACAATTCAAAATTGAATCAAGTGTAGGTACTAAGATGGCCATTTCTCAAAAAACCAACCAAACCACTTTACCTTGGCAAACCCAAGCAACCTCAGACTACCAAGCTTATGACCAAAGCACTCACCAAAATTCATCCAAAAAATAAAATTTGAATTTCATGCGGCCATTTCATCAAAAACCTGGTGAGCATAGTAATACCTGCCAAACTATTACTGTTCTTGATCAATGCATTGTCTACCAATTGCCCCCATTTTAATACCCTTTTCTCTCCTAGTGCCCAGCATCGCATTCAACCAGCTCACCCTTCACTGCTTGCACTAGTTCCGCGCCACACGAGCCTCCCTTGTCGGTCGACCATGGACAGCTCGCAGGAGGAAGCGCCATGCCCGTCCACGTTGTCCAGGAGACAGGGCACCATCCACCGCTACTCCTAGTCCACCCCTCGAGCACAGCCAAGACATGGACCACCCAAGAAACACCGCGCCCAGTTCTCTGCAACCATGCCAAGAGCACGCCAGAGCACCGTAGCCGACACGCGTGCACACGCCACGCCTCGCTCTCAACACGCGTAACTGCACTCGCCATGACCCTAGCTACCTCCCAGACACGACCGTTCACCGCCGCGCGACATGAAGCCCCTGTACGCCGTCTCGACCACCGTTGTTCCCGCGCAGAGCATGGACCACACCCGACCATCCTCGACCGCCCCATGCTGCGTCTTGAAGCCAGTGATAATCTCCAGGAGACACTGCACCGTCCTACGCCCTCAGCCATGCCGTTATCCCTTTGTATCATCGTCACCGACGAGCCTAGCCCATGCCACTCTGGCCCTCTCGCCGGTGTATAAATAGAGGTCACCTCCGCCTCAACTTTTCACACCATCTCACTCCCCTATATCTTAGAACCACCCCTGACCCTTCCCCGGATCAAGGCGAGCACCAGCCCGCCGGAATTTGGCTGGAGTCTGCCGCTATAGAGGAGGAGAGGAGCCATTGATTGGAGCCACCCCAGGAGCTGCCGCGACTACCGTTCAAACCGCCGTTGTCGACAACGTCGTTCGCCCCCATCACTGACCCTAGATGGATCCCAGGTGAGCCACCACGTACTCCCACCGTCGCCATTAGGGTTCATTCTTGCTGGAGCTATCCGACGGAGACGACAAACGTCAGCCGTAGATCTTAGTCTAATCGCACGGCTTATATTGAAACTTACCGCTTAGGGTTAAATGAGCCACTGACTAGCAGTACCCCCTGTCAGCAGCCTGCTGCGCGCGTGCAGTGTAGCTGGGCCGGCCAAGTATCATTCCCGCGCGTAGCCCAGTAATTCAAATAGATATTTTCCATTTTATTCAAACCCTCGTTCTGTGAGTAGATTCAAAAATCAATTCAAGGAGATGTACTGCACCAAATTGCATGATTCCAATTTTGTTAGAAAAGTATTCAAATTACCAATCCAAGACCGTTGGATTCATACTATTTGAAATTATAGGTCACCTATAGTAAAAATAACAAGACAAAGACTTTTCCACATTCAAACATTTTTTCAAAAATCAAACACAAATGCTTTTGAGTTGATTCCAACTCTCAAAAATCACATTTGACAAGACCTAACTGAATATGTAAAATTATTTAGGTTTCCATGCAATGATCTGGACTAGTACTAAAAGGATGATCTATAGGCATTTCTAGTCACTTTAATTGTACAAAATAGTAATTTTAAACTTTATAAAATATGACCACCACTTTAAATCACATTCCAAAGTATTACAATATGTGGTGATGACATGTGTCAACATGATCCATATTTTAATTGGAGAATATTAAATCTTAAGTAATTTTAAATTAGTAGAAATTACTTTTCCAAAATAAAATAAAAAGGACTTGGTCTTTATTTCATGTGGTGATTGTGATGATTCTAGATCATCTAGTGTGAAACTTTGTGTGTCAAATAGAGGTAGTTAAGTATTGTTTGGTGATTGTGTACCTCGTATTCATTTATAGATGCTAGTACTGACCAAGGCTACGAGGAGGAGGAGTACTACGAAGAAGAAGAAAACTTCAACCACTTCACCAATCAAGGCAAGCTAATACTTGCAAGATAGAACTTTGCATGCTACTTATGCAAGATAACCTATGCAAGATGCATTAGTCATGCTTTGGTTATACAACCTTTATTATACCAAATCCCAGTTTTACTTGCAAGCTTTATTCTTTTTTTTTACCCAAGTTCTTTATTACTTTTAGTTAGTGCTTTGTGAGTTTTGGAAATATAGTATAGATAGCTTAAAGAGCATAAAACTAGGGCATGAGACTAGATTTGGATAGTCACACTTGATTAGCACCCCTTATTAGGGAATACCCTCAATTTTAGTGGCTAGTTCTAAGCATAAAAGTGGATCACTTTAGATGGGAATACTTGGTGAAAATGATTATGAAAACCTTGGAATGAAGATTCATTCTATCGAAATGTTTTGACATGTGTTATGAAAACAAGATGATTTGATGATGAAAATGTTGAGGCATGAGCCTTATCCCTTTTATAAAAACTGATGGTTGGGTTCGTATGCGATACCATTCTAATTTTACCGTACAACTACAATAACTGAATTGGGTAAGGCCTAACTGGAAGTTTATATGTCTTACTATGGGTTCCCTTGTGGAAAGAGGTTGAGCTGGGGCTACCTCGTGATGAATGTCCACCTGTGTAGTTCCCAAGATGACAAATGGTCATGGTTGGGAGGCCAAACTCATAGGGGAGGTGCGTATACTAGGGTGTGTGATTGAAAGGTTAGGATTTCTTATCCGCATACTAAGTATGATGATTCAGGGTTATCCCTGACAAATGTATCGAATGTTGTGGTGAAAGTGTACCACCTCTGCAGAGTGTCAAACTATTCAAATAGCCGCATCCGCGGTCATGGATAGTTGGAGTGGCCATACTGTTCCATCGTCAGATGTTTTCAAAAGGACTTGTGAAATGAACTATGACTTTGACTTGACCACAACAGGGTTGTGAACATGAAAACTAAGCTCCCACTTAGGTGTTGTAGAACTTTAAACTAGTTTCTTTACTTCTGAACTCAGTATGAAATAAAACTGGCTTTTTTCAAATAAACCTAGAGCTTAGGACTCCTACTCGAACTACTTTATTTGTTAGTAATAGTTTGCGAGTACTTAAAGAGTACTCATGGCTTTGTCTCTGGCTATTCCGTTGGCCAGACTATGAAGAGGACTACCAGCATGATGGACAGCAGGAAGTCTGTGACAACTAGGATCATCTCCCATCTTCAGCATTTCCCGTGACCCTGATGATGGAGCCCCGACCATGCTACCTTTATTATTTTTTCGCTGCATTGATTGAATTAATACTGGATCATGAGATCCTACATTTATAAGACCTTTATTATGGTTTGCAATGGATGATCTACTGGGGTATCAATTCTGTTATGTCACACAAAAATGGTAATCCTGGGATTGCGATGTATGGCATAACAGGCATCTGGGATTAAAAATCCGGGTGTTGACAAGTTGGTATCAGAGCCATCCTGACCATAGGAGACCCTAGTTAGAATGGATGCTTGAATCAAAAACTTAGTTTCAAAACAAAAGAAGTGAGTATTTATGAAAACCTATTATCATTATTATCACTGAGATTCTTTCAAGAAAATTTAGGTTCCTTAAAAATTCTTGCAAATCCTACATAAAATTTGACACACTTGGTCACTCCACTAACCTACTCCTCCTACATTCTTATAGATGGAAGTCAAGTATAGCAAGTTATACTAGTTGGGCAACGGATGAGAGCTCATCTTTGAGTGCGATTTAAGCCAACTCTCGGAACTTCTTGAGTGGCCGCACCATAAGTTCTTCGGGGCACAGCTCAATGATCAGCAAGGAGGAGAACTACAATGGCTGATGGTTGCCAATCTCAGAGGCAAGATGGAGGTACCCACCTCAGAGGGGGTCCAATTCAGCTTGAGGGAGAACAACTGGCTAGACGGAATTGCCAAGGCTATGCATAAGGCTCTTGCCCGTCGGTGTGGGCAAATCATCAACCAGATCAATGGCACTCACTTTGCTTACTACGCAAGGCGTGATGCTATGGGACAGCCATTGGAGGTACCAGGCCATCCAGAGCTGAAGCATCAGGTGGATCATCTCGACTTCATGTTGTATGATAGGCATAAGGAGTTGGACAACGCCCGCGCCTACACCAACCAAAACTATGCCACTATAGTCTAGAAGGACCAGACCCTCGCCATCCTAGTGAAGGAGCGCAAGTCACTTTGCCGTCTGCGTGACAAGAAGGATCGCATCAATGCCTGCCTTCGTCATAAGGTTTCATCTTTGGAGGAGACCATCCATGAGCGGGACATGCAGCTGGAGGACATGGATAACGAAGGGGACGATATCCGTTGAGATCCCTACTCCTACCTCAGTGATGATGATGACTACCTCGAGGACCTTGACATGGACTTCCACACTGATGATGATGATTTCGCCTTCATTGATGATGAAGAAATCACCGGTTCTAATGAGTAGTAGCACTTGAGAACTATCGTAGGTGTGAGTTGTATCCGGTCCCACTATATCTTAGCTTCACATAATGGTTCCTAAAACCATTTGTTACCCTTGTGTGGTGTGTGTTTGTATTGGGTGGTATGAATGAATGAATGAAAAGCAAGTTGCTAGTGGCAAAACCAAAGTCAAACCTAAAGTTTAAAGGCTTTTCAAAAACAAATCCATGAACCTTAGAAATTTCCCTCTTGTCTCATGGAGGAAGCAGTTCATCTCAGGATCCAATGTTGCAAATCCTACAAATGTTGTTTGCTGACCGTGAAGCTGGAAGAGCTGAACGTCAAGCTAATGTGGCCACCCTTCAACAGATAGCTCAGATGGCCCATAATAATCAAGGCCATGGAAACCAGGACAACCATGGATTCAAGCTCAAGAACTTTCAAAAAACCAATCCCCCATATTTAGATGTTGATGACTGGCTGCAGACCATGGAGAACAACTTAGAAGTCGCAGGAGTGGAGGCCAATGAGAAAGTACTGTTTTCCACACATTATCTGGCAGGTGATGCAAGAGCTTGGTGGAATAGCATTCGAACCATGAATGGAGGACAGATGATGGCTTGGGATGAATTCAAACTCCAGTTTAGCAGAACCCATGTGCCACCCGGTTTGATTCTACGGATGAGGGATGAATTCAAGTAGCTGAAGCAGGGAAGGATGACTATGGTATAGTACCGTGACAGATTTCTGTCTCTGTCTAGGTATGCCCCTGATGAGATTGGTACTGAAGCCAAGAAGAAGGAGATATTCTTGAATGATCTGCATGATGAGATGTAGACAGTGCTGGTCAACATTCCCTTCACTGACCTTGAAGCCTTAGTGGATTCTGCAATCCATATGGAAGGCAAGATTAACAAAGCCAACGAGAATCGCAAGCATCGAATGATGCATCAATCAGGATCCCACCATACCCCGAAGTATCGCCCCAACCCGTCTACAGGATATGCCCCGAGAAACAATAGACCCCCTATGTCATGTCCGAACTATCCCAACCGTGTAGGAGGAAATCCATGGCCCAGAGAACACCACAACAACAACCCCGGCAACTCCAACAATTTCAACTGTGCACCACCCAAGTCCAACAACAATAAAAACTCCAACAACAACAATACTGTCCCAAGGACTAGAAGCAATGTCGTGCCTGTTGCAGGAAAAGACAAGTCTCTGATTACTTGTTTTGAATGCGGAGTCAAAGGTGACTAATCCAACGAGTGTCCCAAGAAGCTCGCAGCAGCCACCAATGTGAATGCCCCAGCGCAGCAGCAACGCCATGTTCAGCCTGGAAGGAGATTTCCCCCAGGGAATTCGCTCAACCGCAACGGCCGTCTGTTTCACATGAATGCTGAAGAAGCTCAGGAAGCTCCAGATGTCGTGCTGGGTATGTTTTCTGTTAACTCAGTACTTGCAATAGTGTTGTTTGCTTCTAGAGCATCACACTCGTTTGTTACAGAAGATTTTTCATGCACTAGTAAGATTCAACCAACAAAATTGAAGCATGTTATGATAGTTCAAATACCTGGTTCAACCACCAAAGCTAGACAAATTGGCAAGGCCGTACCTATCAAAATCCATGGAACAGATTTTTATGTTGATCTAATAGTACTTGGAACCAAAGGTTTGTAAGTAGAACTAGGAATGGATTAGATGTTGAAACATAAAGGATTAATCGACTGTGCCAAGAAAGCCATAACCATGACTAGTACCACCGGAGTATCAGTAGAGCATGTATATGAGACTTTGCCCCGTAAATTCAAGTGCAACAAGAGTCTAGCGCAAACAACCATTGACCAAGTCAGAGTAGTCTATGAATACCCCGACGTATTCCTAGATGAATTGCCCGATATGCCCCCAGATCGGGATATCGAGTTTATCATTGAACTAATCTGTGGAACTTGACCCATAGCTCAGAGACCTTAAAGTATGAACCCGTATGAATTAGCGAGGCTAAAGAAACAACTGGATGCTATGTTGGAGACAGGTTTGATTCAACCAAGTGCGTCGCCATGGAGATCACCTGTTTTATTTGTGGATAACAAAGATGGACGTAACCGCTTGTGCACAGATCATCAGAAGCTGAATGATGTCACCATTAAGAACAAGTACCCACTACAGAAGATAGAAGACCTGTTTGACCAGTTGACCGGTGCCAAAGTGTTTTCTAAGATTGATCTGAGAACTAGTTATCATCAACTCAAGATTCACGCAACGGATATTCCAAAGACTGCCTTCCCACCAGATATGGATTTTATGAGTACACTGTCATGTCTTTTGGATTAACCAATGCCCCCTATTATTTCATGAATCTCATGAATAAGATTTTTATGAACTTCCTGGATAAGTTTGTCATTGTTTTTATCGACGATATTCTGATATATTACAAATCATAAGAAGACCATGTTCTACACCTGAGGACCATCCTTGAAACCCTCAGAGAGCATCAGTTGTATGCCAATTTTAGCAAATGTGAGTTCTAGTTAAAGGAAGTAGAAAGCCTAGGACATATCGTGTCGATAGGAGGAATCGTTGTCGATCCCTCCAAGATTAAGGATGTTGAAGAATGGAAAGCCCCAACCACTCAAACCCAAGTTCGTGCATTTCTCGGATTAGCGGGATATTAGCGCAAGTTCGTAGAAGGATTATTGAGCATCACAAGACCCATGACCCAGTTGTTAAAGAAAGATAAGAAGTTTGAATGGATGGACAAATGTGAAGCAAGTTTTCAAGAGCTCAAGAAGAGATTGATTTCAGCCGCAATCTTGATTATGCCGGATATCAAGAAGCCTTTTGATGTGTATTGTGACGCATCCAAGGTTGGTCTCGGATGTGTGTTGATGCAAGAAGGCAAATTCATATCCTATCTATCCCGGCAACTGAAGCAACATGAGCAGAATTACCCTACCCATGACCTCAAATTAGCAGCTGTAGTTTTAGCCTTGAAGACATGGCGGCATTACCTCATGGGTAACCGTTGTGAGATTTATTCGGATCACAAGAGTCTGAAGTATATTTTCACCCATAAGGAGCTAAATATGAGGCAAAGGAGTTGTATAGAGTTAATAAAGGACTATGACCTTGACATTCACTATCACCCTAGCAAAGCCAATGTGGTAGCAGATGCTCCTAGCAGATTGCCGTGTCGATTGAACACCATGATAAAAGAATCCCAGCCAAGTATGCATGAGGAGATGGAAAATTTCAGAGTGGAGCTAGTTAGTGAACGATTTTGGGGTAGCATAGAACTTCAACCCACTTTGATTAGTCAGATCAAGGAGGCGTAGAAAGGAAATGCTAGTATCGACGAAATCAACCGTCGTATCAATACATGGAAGGTATCTGTATTTACGGAAGATGAAAGAGTTTTGTGGTACAAAGGACGAATCTGTGTGCCCGCAGATTCAGAGTTGAAACATGCTATTTTGCAAGAAGCCCATGATACTCTTTATTCTATCCACCCTAGTGACATGGTTATACCCTATGGGTACACGACGTCAGCATACCTGGTCCAGCCCAAGGAAGGCCCACGAAAATATACGTGTCTCATGAAGATTTTCGGGTGGCCCAAGCCCATTACGTCTTCGGATCGTTGGACAGAAAGACTAGAACAGATAGAATATTCAAAGGGGCAAACCCTAAACTTGTAACCGACTCGATCTGTGCCCGGGACCTGCCTACCTCTATATAAAGTCTAGGAGGGCATGACGAGGAGGATCTCTCTCACCTCACCGCATACACACCTCCATGCCAGATTGCATCTGTGCACCGGTGTACTTTTCGGTTCCGCCGTAATCAAGAGCAGACAAGCAGGAGTAGGGTTTTCCCTCCGGGGGCTTGAACCTGGATAAATCTCGTGTCCCCTGGGTGCTTGTATGATCCGTTCCGCGATCTCCAGCACCCCCATCTTCTCCAAAACCCAAGATCATAACAATGGGCATTGACGAGATTAAATATCGTCAATTGGCGCCGTCTGTGGGAATCGGGGGCGCTGATTGTGCGATCATGACGGTCCCGACCAAAGCAATCTACAACTCCTCGGAGACGAAGAGCCATCTCCTCTTCGGCGCTTTCGACTTCATCGCCCACTCGCCAGCCACCATGAAGCACTTCGAGCCCGTAGGCGATGGGCTCAAGATCCTGTTCGGGAGCTTCTACTTCCAGGTGGAACAGACCGGCACTCTCCGCCTCCCGGAGCGGGTGCCACTGCCATCGATCAGGCCCGCCTCATGGGCTCTGCATCCTAGCATGCTACGCACGTCAACATCGAAAGATGAGTCATATGATAGTAGCAGCTGCAACTCAGATCTGTGCGATCCCCCATCGGATGAAGGGACCTACGGTTCCTGATCCGAAAGCTGCGGCAGCAGCGATCCAACCCAGGGATGCTACCAATGCGCCATGGTCATCCAAAGAGATGTGGACCAACAAACACCAGGTTTGGGTGCCCACATACCGCCGCCCAACCCGCAGGGTAGAAACAGCAAAAAAAGGAGGCAACCATCCCCCCACCCAACAAGAACGACCCCGATGCCAATCGAGTAGTCGACGTTAGCGAGAAAGGATGGAACCAGGCACGCGAAGCCATAGCAGGCAACAAGATCCTGCCTGTGGGTGCCTCATGGGACCTACTGATGGCATACCACCTGCTCCTCATCGAAGAGCACAAAAAGCAGGTGAAGATGCAAGATGTACTCGACAAACGCAAGCAAGCGGCCTTGGAGTCTAGCATGCGGCGAGCTGCGCTCTCTGCCGTTGGCGGCTCCAGCTTGCACGGCAACAATGCCAACAAGCATCGCTCTCGCGTAGAGAACATGGATCCTGCTACACGTCGCGAGGTGACTCGAACCCTCAACACGTCCTTCATGGAGATGGACGCCAACGACAACTTCATCCCGAAGACGCTGCAAGCTGCGATCATGGTAGCCACCACATATCTCGCATCCCATCCACCTCTGGTGGGGGACCCGAAGAGGGCCATGCACAAGTCCGCACTAGCCAGACTTGGACTCGTTGGAGCTGCGCTCCACGAGGAGGCTCATGTGGAGCCGAAAAAGAAAGCTGCGTCAGATTCAATCGTAGCCCCACACCCTCATCCGACGAGGACGAGCACGACCTACCACGACAACACAAGAGTCCATGACGTCGCGGCCGCGACTATGACGCTCGAAATGACATCCCTCAACGCAAGGTCGACAAGGCATGCGCCCAACGCATGTGTTCATCTGAATCCGAAGAAAATGACGACGAAGGAGAACTCTGCGGAGCTTGATGCTTTAGCAGATCTGTTCGGAGGACATGGATGCTGAGAAACTTCACGCTTCCTTCGGACACTCCGAAGTTCGATGGCACGCAAGACCCTAAGGCGTGGCTCAGTGACCACCTGTCGTCCGTCAAGCTGCACTGCGAAAACAAAAACACCGCCATGCAATGCCTCCAGCTGTAGCTGACAAGCGCAGCCCAGATCTGGCTTAGCAGCCTATCCTCAGGATCCATCCAAAGCTAGGAGGAACTGGCTTACATTTTCATCTGAAACTTCAAGGGTACTAGCAAGAGGCCAGCCTCGATCGAAGAGCAGCGAGCCCGCACTCAACGAACGAGCGAATCCATTCGCTCGTACATACTATGCTGGTCCAACATCAAGAACTCCGCGGCACACATCTCTGAGGAGAGAACGATCGACGCCTTCAAAGATGGAGTCAAACTCCAGGACTTCAAAGAATAACTTGGGCGCGTCAAGCCCAAGACGCCCGACCACCTCATGGACATCGCCAACAGGTGGGAAGATGGCGAGGACTCCGTCCACCGAGCACACTCGGGTGAGGAAGATGACTACGGCCGCTGACGCGAGTGCCGCAGCAAATGAAGATCACGCATCTATGAAGATCGCGACGGACCCGACATTGTTGTGGCTAGCTACTCCGACCGCCACAACGAAAGCAACCGCAGCAGCGGCGGATACCGTGGAAACAACTTCCGCGATGGAGGACGCCCATCGCAAACGTGGCAACGCCACAACCGCGATGACGAACCCTCGGCATACGACAAGTTGTCGGGCCCATGCACCATCCACTTCTACATCGACAAGCAGGATGGCAAAAAGAAGGCCAGCCATATGCTCAAGGACTACTGCGAGTTCCAGAAACTCAGCGAGAGCTTGTCCTAGATGAAACAGCAGATCCCTAGCCCTGGGTTCGGACACGCACCTGCACCAGGTGACATCGCCCACGGAGCTCCTCCACCACCACCCGTGGGACCTTCGAATCACCCGGTCACACCCATGCAGAACAACGGCGTAAATGGGTACCCCGCGCCAAAAGGGTCACTGATGATCCAAAAGGGGCGCCCAACAAACTGGGTGAAAAAGAAGATCACCCGCCAGGTCAGCTTGGTTGTGACCGCTCCAGCCGCTATCCCTGAGTACCTCAACGGTTCTGAGTCCTGCATCACATTCAGCCATTCGGATCACCCCCGCCAGATCCCTCTCCTAGGTCATGCGGCCCTGGTGCTCGAGGCGCGGATCGGAGGGTTCAAGATGAGCCGCGTCTTCATGGATGGCAGCAGCATCAACCTGATGTTCGCCAACACCCTAGCAGCGATGCAGATTCTGCTATGCAGCCTGGAACAATCCGACACAACGTTCCACGGCATCGTCCCATGGAAGGGCATATTTCCCCTGGGCAAGATATGGCTCGACGTCATCTTCGGCAAACCCGACAACTTTCGGTGTGAGCGACTCGAGTTCGAAGTGGTGGACTCTCCATCACAATACCACGCCATCCTCGGGCACGTGGCATTCGCAAGGTTCCTGGCAGTACCGCACTATGCGTACCTACTACTCAAGATGCCAGGACCTAGAGGCGTCATCACGGTCCACGGGAGATTCACCCGGTCCGACCACTGCGACAGGGACTTCAACAGAATCTCCCAGTCATTCGGCATGCAGGAGGAGCTTACAAGGCTTCGAGAGGTGACAGACAACGGGGCACCCCTAGTCTCAAGGAAAAACGCACTTGACATGTCGTTCGACTCAACAGTCAACACGAAAAAGGTGCAGGTCCACCCCGACGGACGCCTACAAGACGGTGCGGATCACCAATGACCTCATCCCCGCATAGGAAAGCGCGCTCGTCGAATTCCTCCGTGAGCGCTAGGAAATCTTCGCCTGGTGTATTGTGGACATGCCAGGAGTTCCCAGGGAATTCGCCGAGCACGCACTCAATGTGTTCCCAGATGCCAAGCCCGTCAAACAGTCCATCCGATGATTGTCCGAGCCATGGGCCGAAGCCATCGGAGAAGAAGTCAACAGACTACTCCACGCTGATTTCATCAGGGAGATCAAGGAAAGCGAGTGGCTGGCCAACACCGTGATGGTCCCTAACAAGGACACGGACATCCTGCGGATGTGTGTGGACTTCACATCGCTGAACAAGCACTGCCCTAAGGATCACTTCCGTCTCCCTCGTATCAATCAAATCATCGATTCGACTGCAGGATGCGAGGAAATCTCCTTCCTCGACGCCTACTCAGGCTACAATCAGATTCGGCTAAAGGTCGAAGATTAGGAGAAAACGGCGTTCATCACACTGTTCGGAGTATTCTGCTACAACACAATGCCCTTCGGGCTGAAGAACGCAGGTGCCATGTACCTGCGGTGTATGCAGGCATGCCTGAAGAGCTAGATCAGACGCAACATACAAGTCTATGTCGATGACATAGTAGTCAAGACAAGGGAGGCCAAGACATTGATTGACGATCTCCGCGAGACGTTCGACAACCTTGATCACTACAAGATGAAGCTGAACCCAGAAAAGTGCGCCTTCGGCGTCCCATCTGGCCAACTGCTTGGCTACTTCATCTCCCAGCGAGGAATTGAGGCGAATCGGAAGAAAATCCGGGCCATACTGGCCATGGAGAAACCGAAGAACCTCAAAGGTGTCCAACAGCTAGCTGGATGCTTCGTGGCGCTGAGCAGATTCATCAGCCACATGGGTGAGAAGGCCCTGCCTTTCTACCAGATGCTACGCAAAGCAGACAAATTCGAGTGGACACCTGAAGCCGACGACGCATTCGAAGATTTGAAGTGGCTGCTGTCAACCTCGCCCGTCCTGGTCACGCCAAAGGAACGCGGGCCTCTACTGCTATACATATCAGCCACACATCAACTGGTAAGCACCATGCTCGGGGTCGAACGATCCGAAGATGGAAAGACCCATGGGGTCCAACGCCCTATCTACTACCTCCGCGAAGTATTGACACCAATAAAACATAGGTACCCTCACTACCAGAAACTCTCCTACGACGTGTTCATGACGGCTCGTCGGCTGAGTCACTACTTCTAGGAGCATCAGGTGATGGTCGTCAACGAGGCACCTCTGAACAACATCCTGAACAGCCCGGAAGCCATAGGATGCGTAGACCTATGGGGCATCGAGCTGTCCCCTCTAGACATAGTCTACGAGAAGCGCCATGCGATCAATTCTTAGGTCCTACCGGACTTCCTCGTCCACTGGATAGCGCTACAGCTGCCGGACACCCCGGATATGACACAGTCATGGACGATGCACTTCGATGGCTCCAAGAGCGAGGCTGGAGCAGGATCCGGGGTCATACGGACATCCCTGCAGGGCGACAAGATGAAGTACGTCCTCCGGATGAAATTCCGAGCTTCCAAAACCGAAGCCAAATTCGAAGCCCTCATCCACGGCATGAGGATGGCCAAGATCTGCAATGCAACGTGCCTCGTCATCTACGGTGACTCGAACCTTGTCATCCAGCAGACAATGAACGAGTGCGACGCACACGCTAACAACATGATCGCATACCGCACGCTCTACAACTCACTCGAAGGAGCCTTCGATGACTGCGAGCTTCGGCACGTTGGAAGAGAAAGCAACGAAGAGGCCGATAGACTCGCCAACATCGGCTCCACCTGCGCACGGGTGCCACCAGGTGAGTTCCTCGAACAAATCTGCGTGCCATCCATCAAAAGGAAATTCCCCAAGAGATCACCCGAAGAAGCAGAGCACTCGGGGGCTGCGCTACCCGAAGGACAGGAATGCGGTGACCCAGCATACCACTGCATTATGTAGTACACTATAGTCGTTGACATAACACTAATGAAACACCATTCACTAGTATTACATCCCTCAGAGTGGTACAACAGAAACACAGCGGGTCCAATACATGGCTAATAGTTACAACTCACTCTATACACAAGATCCAGAGAACACTCTAGGTTAAAGAGAGAGAAAGAACTTCTTACAAAGAAGAATTAGAGATAAACAACTCAAAAATATCATACTATTAAGACTAGTATCTTAACTAATGGTCTGGCATTGCTGCTATTGCAATACACTATAGAAATAGGTTCTATAGCTAGATATTATATTCCTATCTAATCAGTAACTTCGTATTCACTTGAGTTGATGTATATGTTGACTCTCTTGACTTCATTGAAGAGCTTTAGCGTTTGATGATGATTCCTGGAGTATGACTTAATGTAGACGTCGTCTGTACTGGCTTTAGAATCTAGCAAGGGTCAAGAAGATACGTTGAGTACGAGCGTACTCAGCAAGTCCACTAGGAAAGGTGTGTTTGATGCACTATATCTATACCCACAGACCATAGGTCGTAGGCAATGCAGGTTTTCGTAAACATTTCTTCAAAGGTTGCTTTTATTCTGACAAGCTATGTCCATCAGCCTTCACGGGTTTACCAGAACTTTCATGGAGTTCCTTTCCCGCCGCGTTCGCAGCTCCTTCCCGGAACAGGGAGTAACAAGTTATAGTTCTTGCACTCTGCAGATGTGCATTACTTTACCCATGAGAGATCAACTCTTTGTTGCACAACTGGGCAGCTTATTCCTGTCCACAATTCCATGATGTGGTGCCCAGAAGATGATCCAAGCCAATCACTGCCCCCTTCGCGACCTCACATGCCTCCTTGGTGTACACCATGCCCACATATTGAATTACAGCAATCGTTTATACAGACCGTTAGATGCCATAACTATAGAGGGACGTTGAGGGTTCCCACCCATATGCTGCATATCCTCTACGAATTACCAATTAATATGCACTCTACGAGTGATAACAACCACGACCTGCACATCCGGCTACATGCGAGAGGAAGAAGATATAGCTGACTTCTCCGTCCCATTCCAAATCTCATGGTTAACGCATGATATACGGCGCAAGAATCACTGGCGACATTGGTTGTTAAGTCCTAGATAATATGTTCCTTTACCACCGGAACTTTGATAGTAGGTTATTACCTCATGGTAAATAACCTATAGTCATATTATTATGGAAATAGTATTTTCTGACCTTTTTCAAATGCAGGTGATGATAACAATAGATTTGCAAAATACTTTACAGAAAATAATCAAAGGACATGAGCAAGTGTGAACTTGCCTTTTGTGATTGCAAGATTATGCACTCACGGTCTTCAAGACAATATAAGATCCAATATCAGAAATCAGCATCATTGGTCCGGTAAGGACTAATGTTTAAAGAAGCAAAATTCTTTTATGCATAATTAATGTGATGCATTATATAAACGCGAATCCCGGGGATAACGTTGTTCTAGGGTTTGGATACTGGAAAGGTTTCATGGGAATGTGTTTCCCTTTTAGATTAAGTTTCACACTTGTGCTTCTTATTAAGGCTTGTGAGTGTGTGTGAATAACACGTATTTATCCAACAATATGATACACACATATGGAATGCTACTCAAGATTGTTTATACTATAATTGTTTATCTTCAAATTTTACTTTGCAAGTATTGTCATTTATAAAGAACTTAAGTGTTATCAATCCTAAGTATATAAGTAAAGTTTGAAACAACGTGATTGTGATTAATTGTCATCTATTGATTATAATGAGAATTCCTTGAATTTAATTTGTTAAGATTTGGAGATATTATTATAAGGTTTGTTGATTGAAGTGGCAAAACGAATAAATTTTGAAGAAAAGATTCCTTTTCTAAGGTCTACACAATATTTGTGGTTAATCAAACATGATTGAGGTTGTTTGTTCTTGCTTGAATAGCTAGGACTTGAGATGCTTTATAACTTAATTATAACAGACCAAAGTTAACTATAAAGCAACAATTTATTTAGAATTATATTTGAAGTCTTGTAGACTAAAGTTAACTTTAAAGACATAAATTGTTTGAAAGTGTAATGCTTATGATATTTGTACCTGGTGTACCTTGTAATGTTTCCTTAAAGTTACTTAAGAATGGTTATTCTCCTATTTAAGTAGTGGTGTCTTAATTTTATAATGGAATAAGATCACTTATTTCCTTATAAAGGTGTGATTATAGTTTGTGGTTAAGTAAATAGTACTAGTGACTACTCATGAATTATCTTTGGATTCAGTCCATTATAAGGTTGTGAGTGGAATAATGGTAAAGATTGTATTTGATTAAAATATCATTCTTAAAGATTTTATAATTGTTAAAGATCTTTTTAGAAAATATATTACACATATAGTTGAAAGATAATTCAATAAAATGGTATTTATAATGTTTTGAACCATTATGACTTCATATTATTAATATTTAAGACTAGTATTCTTATTAGACTTTAATTGGTTGATTTTATAATATTAGCAATTTTTATTTATCCTTATATGAATTATCTGTTAAGGAAATAGGTTTAAATTCAAGTTGTTAAAATGTTTTAATTTTTTTATTTACCTCAAAAGTGGAATATTATATTTTTAACATGTATGTATTATTTTTGTGATTATTTTGGTATATTATATTTATTTTTTGATTTATAAATAATAAGATATGATTTTTATAATATTTATTACCTTATAAATAATTAATACATAATAAATATTGAATTAAGTGAAGTAATAATGTATGATTATAGTTTTAAAGTATTGCTTTATTTTTCTAAGATTTTTCATATTTTATTTATATTTTTTTAGTATTTACCAATATTAAAATATGAATTATCCAGGTTTTAATACTTATAAAATCTTTATTAAATAATAATTATTTAAGTAACTATCATAATAATGTTTGATAATAGTTTAATGTTATAGGTTTTATTTTTCTAAAAAATTTCATATATTATACACATTTTTCTGAATTACAAAACAAAAGTTATTAATTAAACAAGATTTAATCATTTATTTCATTTCTAGAATATTGATATTTGAATTATATTGTTTTATCGATTTCCTGAACAGAGAATACTTTTTGTACCAAGGCTAAATCTACCCAAGGTCACTGACCAGTGGTCCAGTGGCCACATCATCAGCCATGCATGCAAAGACTAGGTCAAACTAGCTGACTAGGCCTGGGATGATGCGAGCATGACGTCATCGTGATGTCAACAGAAGATGAACACCACAGATTGATGATCGATCTGCCGATTTAGTGCATATGCGGGGCTGCGGTTAGGCTTCTTGGAAAGAGGATGAACCGAGGAGCCTAGGAGTGGTGGCGCCACTAGCAAATGGTCGTCGGAGGATGGTCAACGACGGTGGACAATGGCGGCGGTGTCGGGTGCTCATGGTGGAAACGATCTAGAGAGAAATACAGAGAATAAAAGGTACTGGAAGAATCGGTGGCTCACCAGGATGCTTGTAGTAATGACGACAAGGAGAGGCAAGCACAGACGGCGTCGCCATGGTCGACGGCGAGCGGCGGACAGACGCGTTCGATGCACATGATTACGGCCTTCCCGGCTCGATTCCTCCTCTGAATAGACGAAGTCCACTACGGCGGAGCCTGTGGTATCACCAGTTGGTCTTGGGATGGTCTCAAACGGCGACGACAAGCTTCTCCGGCGAGCTAGGGTTTCGGGTCCTATGCGAGAGAGAGATAGAGAGAACGAGAGGATATGAGATAGGTATGAGAGGATAGAGGAGGACGCGGTGATCTTATCTACACCCCTCAGGGTCAGCGGCGAGCATCACAGCGGTCGAATTTTGATGATGACAGCGGACGGCATCGACGGTACGCACGCAGGTGCCTGTGTCCGTGAGGATGACTATGATGATCATTTTGCAGAAAAACCCCTAAGCTTCTTCGATACAAACCCGCAGTCCCTGGCAGTGTCCCACCTGTCAGTCACAGAGTGAGATAAGCTGGGCTGGTTACTGGGACGAGGTGGGCTGCTACGAGCTGCGTGTGAGCAGTGGACAAAGAGAAGGAAGTTAGGCCATGGGGCCGAGGTGGGCTACTACGGGCTGTGTGTGAGCAGTGGATAAAGAGAAGGAAGTTGGGCCATGGGCCAGATTTGATCTCCTTCTATTTTTTCCTAGTTCTTTCCTTTTCTATATTCTGTTTTGTTTACAGATTTTAATTTGCATCTTTGGTTTGAATTTTCTTTATGGGTTTTATTTGTTAAATAATTGTAATAATATTAAGAGGTATTTACTAGTATTTTGTGAGATTTTATTAAATAATGTTATATTTCTTTATTTTCTATCTAGAATAAACAGTGGATTTATATTATGTTATTTCTTTATTTAATGATAGAATTTGTTTCTAGTTAACTTATAGTTTTGATGGAAATTTTTATATAATGGTCATATATCATTATTTGATGCATGATATACAAAGGAAAATATTTGGTTAATATTACTCTCATCAATTTAAGAAATAGCAATGTATATATTCCATTATAATTAACATATAAGTTAGGTTTTGAATTGTAAGTGCTTACCCTAGAGTTTAGGGTTCTTAAAATACTTATGTTCTTTTGTTGATAAAATTTTATGGCTAAGCATATTGTATTTTTGTTTGTGGTCTTTAATGATATCACCTTTTTTAAATAGAAAGTTATTAACTGGAATGTCTGATGGAAAAGAATTGATAAAGATAACTCCTAAGTACATATGGTTATGATAATTGGAAATGACAGAGATGTTCTTAAGTGATTTGCTATAGGAAAATATTCCTACAAAGCATTGTGAAAATAAAATGATTTATCCAACAAAAGAGATGGATGTTAAGCTTGATTATAGGTTTAGGGTTTAGTGTTTACCAAGAATTCCTATCTTCCATAATTCACAATCCTGGACTTCTAATTAAGGAATTCCTTTCCTAGATATACTACTTCTTCATATCCATCATCATGTGTTAACATCATGAGCTTTACTTCACAAGAATATTCTTATCCACCTTTTATTGTTCTAAATCCATTTATAAATCTAATGAGCTTGACACTAAATCTTTCATAATCTTCTCCATTAACTCCATGTTACTCAAGCTTTAGCTTAATCATACTATCTTATATCTACTTAACTCTAGTATCTTATATTCAATCTTCACATCATATCATGGTGACTTAGCATGGCTAACCTAGAATTACATATCTATACTAGGGTTCAATCATGTTCTATCCACCAATGTCACTTATACATGATATAAGCATTCAATCTTGGTGACTAAAGCATGATCATTATAATTCTATGATCCTACAGGGTTTAGGTTTCCAGCTGGCTAATTAAGGCTTTCATTCTTACAACATTATAGTGGTATCATAATTATCTTCTTAATATCTCTAGTGGACTAGGGAATGTTATTCATGGACTATACCTACTTAGTCCCATAAGATTACTCCTATTAACTATCTTTAATATTCATCCTTATAATCTTTACCCAGATACTCTTCTATCATTTCAGGAGTGAGTTAACTACATCAATATCATATTGATCGTATTCACTTCCAACACTCCCATCCTATAGATGATATTTGAATCTAGCATTACCATATACCTTTCCCTACCTCCTTCTTTAAAGGATTTTAGGTGAATGCTATGATAAGAACAAGAGTTAATAGCTCAAGTATTGATAGTTTAAGAACTGGTGAATCAATAGTTGATTACTCAACACTGATGAACCATAGATATTAGAATAAGGTTCAGTAGAGATGATAAAGATTCTTATGGAAAGAAAAATATGTGGTGAATGATCCTAACTTGATTTCCTTGCTACTTAATCTCACTAAAGGGTTAAGGTTAGATATTACCATGATACTCATAGTAAGAATAGATAAGAATAAGATAGGTCAGAATTAGTCATTACATTCTTATTACTTGAGTTATAGTCTTAACTTGGTACTCATGAGTTGTTGTGATGAATATTATGATATGATCCCTTAAGGATCAGATATTAATCATATAATCAATGCATTAAGATTTACATTTTATTATATTTGATCTACCCTTAGATCAAATCATGTTTAACCAAATCAGGTTTTAGCAAAGGTCATATTGAAACTTCTCGCAGTCAACTTGATGATCTACTTCAATTCCATCAAGTTAAGAGAAGCTTCAATCACATTAATAAGTTTTGTTCAAAAGCGCGAAAATTATTCGGATTTTCTATGCATGAATGCAATGCACACATCTGGGTTCAGCTTATTTCTAAGCTCTAATGCTAGGATGTTACAAGGAAGGACCCGAAAAACTCGACACGGAGGTTGTGTTGGTCAACCTGATGCAGGTCATGGCCATTGAGGAAACATGGATGCAGCCGTACCTTTGGTACCTGATAAACAGGGAACTGCCTGATGACCCGACAGATGCCCGACGCATATGTCGCTGGTCCAAGGACTTCACCATCATCAATGGCGAACTATACAAGTGCAGCATTTCGGGTGTACTCCAAAGGTGCGTCACCATTGGTGACAACAAAACCATCCTCCAAGACATGCACGAGGACATCTGCGGCCATCACGCGGGCAGTCGTGCCCTCGTCGCCAAAGCTCTACGAGTTGGGTTCTACTGGCCAACGGCCATGAACGATGCCAAGGACATTGTCCGAAGGTGCAACGGCGGCCAGAGGTTTGCAGATAAACTGCATGCACCAGGATCGGAGCTCAGGCCCATACCGCTGGCCTGGCCCATCGCCCAATGGGGCCTCGACATGATCGGCAAACTGCCCAGGTCCTCGCAAGGAGGCCACGCCTACCTCCTGGTCGCAGTCGACAAATTCACCAAGTGGATTGAAGCCATGCCCGTTACCAACCAAAAGGGTAAAACAGCCGTGAAGTTCTTCGAATCCATAGTCTATAGGTTCGGCGTTCCGCACAGCATCATCACGGACAATGGGTCGAACTTCATCTCCAAAGAATTCCAGGACTTCTGCGAAGGCCTCGGGATCAACCTATCATATGCCTCTGTGGCACACGCAAACCAACGGGCAGGTCGAAAATGCCAACGGCCTCATAGGCGGCGGCATCAAGAAACGCCTATTAAGCCCACTCGAGCGGCTTGCGGGAGCATGGGCAGAAGAGCTACCCTCCGTCCTCTCGAGCTTGCGTGCAACGCCAAATAACTCAATTGTCTACACACCTTTCTTCATGGTGCACGGAGCCGAAGCCGTACTGCCTGCGTAAGTACGCCATGAGGCCCCACGGGTCGTCGTCTACAGTGAAGCCGAATCGACGGCCGCACTCGAAGACGCCGTCGACACACTCGATGAGGCACGCGACATCGCCGCGGCTCGCTCGGTGGTCTACCAGCAGAGCCTCCGCAACTATCACAGCTGTCGGCTGCGCCCAAGGTCCTTCGTCGAAAGAGACCTCATGTTACGACTCAAGCAAGAGCGGCCAAAAAAGCTCGAGTCACCCTGGGAAGGACCATACGTCATCACCGAAGTCATCCCAGGTGGCGCCTACCGCCTCAAGCACATGGAGTCTGGAGTCGCATACTCCAACCCATGGAACGTCGCACAGCTGCGACGCTTCTACCCCTAGCTATCCCTCCTTTACTTTCAATAAGGCTACTCAGCCAAGTCTACTCAGCCGAACAATGTACCTCCTCATTACGATATGAATAAAGCTAAGTGTCTCGCCCAAAAATTTATCTTTTTCTCGCATTTCTTTATGCTACAACACACTCGAGGGCTCCCCCTCACCTCACGACTTCGTCGACTGAGGATAACGCATGTACACCTGAGTAGCTGATCATGTCAGGCTAACGAAAAGGGCATGCATACAACCAAGCACCACTGCTAAAACAATAAACCTTTACAACAAAGGGCACAACAACGCCCAGTCAAAATACATAAAAATTTTACATCTATCTTTTTATAGGTCCTACCTATTCTAAAGGATCGCCTGCGCACGATGCTCAAAAAGATCAACAACCTCCTCGGCATACTGTCTCACAGCCGCGTAGTGCGGGCGCATGTCCCATAGGACACCATCTGGCCGAGGGGGTGGCCCAGCCGCCACGGCCACAAGATTCACATCAGGGCGATGTAGCCGCATGAGGGAAAGGGAGGCCTTCACCCCTGCAACCAACTGGTGCCGCACCAACTCCCTGACGTGACGCACGTCTCGAAAACTTCGCCAGCAAGCCCCAGAGAGTCGACGGCGCTTCATCAAGGGGAAACATGACATGCAGAATCGACGCCAAGGAAGCCTTCACCTGCCGCAGCACCCGCGACACCTGATGAGCACGATCCTGCACAGTCGCAAGGACCATGGCACGGTCGCGATCCATCCAGAAAAATCCACCGGCTTCCATATCCTGCTAGGTCAAGCAGTTGATCCGAACTGCAACGCGCTCCTTCTCCTCCCTCGGAACAAGGTTGGCACCTGCAACAACTAAAAAGTAAGATGACCTGCAAAACAGGCGAATCCGAAAATGAGCAGCAGCTCGAAGAAACTTACACTGCAGCTGCTCGGCCAACTGCCGCAGCTCCCCCATCAGATATTCCTCTCTGGCGGTACCTCGCTCCTCCTTCGACTTCCAAACGTCCGCATGGCCTCGGATGCCAAGTAACTCCTTCTCAAGACTGCGGACACGGTCACGTAGAAAAACAAGCTGCGACACATCATCCAAAGATGGTCGCGGCCACGGAGCAGACGAAGTATCGACGGGGTCCTCACCCGAAGGTCCCTAAAGGAAAACAAACAAGGATATGAACAACACACGACTGGGCTACAGCTCGAAGGCTCATAATATACAACAAAACTCCACTGCGTGGCACATGAAATTTTCATCAAGATGTTACAACAAAAGCAGAAGACAACTATCCTACAACTACAACGACTAAGCCTAAGCAGTCGCATCCTGAGTGGCCTCGGAGCTAGAATGCCTACTCCTGACCTCCTCCTGCTGCTTCGCCGCATACTCCGCCAGAAGGTCAATAAGCTTCGGCCCATAGCGCTTACAGCAAGCAGCGAAGAGAGCGAATGCTACCTCGAAACCGTTGGGAGCCGTTGGCATCTGGGAGGTGACCTGGTGAAGATCCAGCTCTGCCCCGGACGCCATGGCCATGGCCAGGCCCATGGAAGCACCGATGCCCTTTTGCTTGCGCTTGTAGGCTGCAGGCGCATCCGCTGACAGCGCATCCGCTAAAGAGTCGACATCCTCAAGGGCAGCGCCCTTGGAAATGAGCTCCTTGTATAAGCGCCCAAGGATCTCCTTGGCCTTGGCAAGAGAGCTAGTGGCAGTACTGCAGCCGTCTTCGATTGCCGTGGCGACATCGTCCAGAGCACTCCCGTGCTCCAAGGCGCTGCGATTAACCTCAATGCCCAAAGATCTGGAGCAAAAGGAAACAAAGGAATCGAATAAGGGAAGGGAGACAAAGCAGCCGAAATAGAAAAACAGGAAAAATCACTCACCCGATATAGCCTTGGCAGCAGACATCAGCTTCGTGGCTACCTCCTTCTCGCGCGAAGCCGCAACAGTGGTGAGACGCTCCTCGCGATCCGTAGCTTCCTGCTGCAGGCGCTCCTTAGTCGCGGCTGTGTCAGCTAGCTCCTGCTCGAGGCGCTCCTTCGCCCCAACGGCATCCTCGGCTTTCTTCTCCACTCGCCCAAGGCTCTTTTTGAGAGCATCAAGCTCCACGCCAGATTGCATCTGCGCACCCCTGTACTTTTTGGTTCCGCCGTAATCAAGAGCAGACAAGCAGGAGTAGGGTTTTCCCTCCGGAGGCCTGAACCTGGGTAAATCTCGTGTCCCCTGGTTGCTTGTCTGTTAACCGTTCCGCGATCTCCAGCACCCCCATCTTCTCCAAAACCCAAGCTCATAACAATGGGCATTGACGAGATTAAACCTCGTCACCTAGAGGAACCAAGATGTATCAGGATTTGAAGGAGCAATTTTGGTAGCACAAGATGAAGAGAGAAATCGGAAGCTACATAGACAAATGTGATACATGTTTGAGATTCAAAGCAGGACATCAAAGACCTGCAAGACTTTTGCAACCTTTGCAGATCCCAGAATGGAAATGGGTTTCAGTAGGAATGGATTTTATCACCGGTTTGCCTACATCTAGTAGGGGAAATGACTCTATTTGGGTCATAGTGGATAGACTATCTAAAGTAGCTCATTTCTTATTGGTCAAGACCACTTACCAGAGTTCGAAGCTAGCAGAGTTGTACATTGCTAGGATAGTCAGTTTGCATGGAATCCCCAAGAACATTGTGTCGGATCGAGGAACCCAGTTTACCTCGAGATTTTGGAAGAAAGTCCAAGAAGGATTAGGAACCAGACTGGATTTCAGCACAACTTATCACCCGCAGACTGATGGACAAACGGAGCGAGTAAACTAGATACTCAAAGATATGTTATGAGCTTGTGTGTTGGAATATGGATCAAAATGGGAGGATTGTCTGCCTTTCACAGAATTCTCATACAACAACAGTTACCAAGCTAGTTTGCAAATGTCCCCATTTGAGTTTATGTATGGAAGGAAGTGTCATACCCCGTTGAATTGGTCGGAAGTAAGAGAGAGTCAGATTTTCGGACCCGACATCCTAAGAGAAGCCGAAGAGAAAGTTCAAAAGATCCGTGAGCACCTCAAGACCGCCCAATCTAGACAAAAGATTTATGCCGACAAGAGACGTCGAGATCTAGCCCTCACTATCGGAGATTTTGTGTATCTGAAAGCAATGGTAAGGAAATCGGTAATCGTTAACTGCTCGGTTGTCTTGAGAGTAGCGACTAATCGGAATTCGGATGATTCACTAATTTAATCGGTTGCCTATTAATCGGTGCAGCCTACAAAAATTAGCACCTAAAACACATATGACTCCTCTTGCACCTCAACCACCTACCCTATTAAAGGCATCCTCAAGCTCCCGGATGAGATCCTCAAGGACCTCGAGCTCTTGTATCTGAGGTCTAATCGACAACTACGAGGAACTGGTCAACAACGACAAGGAACTGGCTGCTGATGGCAGAAATCAAGCTCCTGGAGGCAGGGATCGAGCGGGAGCTTCAAAAAACCTACTTCACTGGGGCGGGCTAGTGGATGGATGGGCGATATGTGTTGATAATCTTGCAAATTTTTTGACCAAGTGTAGTAGTTAATCGGGAACATACCTAGTAATCGTAGTGTTAGAGCTATTGATCGGGCTAAATGATTAACACAAACGATTAGTGGTAATCGACACGGTCAGGTCCCTAGTAGCGATTAATCGGCCTATTAATCGCTGATTCGGCCTATTTTTTCAACAATGTCTGAAAGTATCACCCTTGAAAGGAATGCAGCGTTTCCAACTCAAAGGAAATCTTGCCCCTAGATATATTGCACCCTTCAATATTTTGAATCGCCGAGGAGAAGTATCATATCAACTCGAACTACCTGAGGATATGTCAGCCGTACATGATGTGTTCCATATCTCGTTACTTCACAAATGCCTAGAAGTTCTGGAGAAGACCGAAGTTTTCAAGAATATTGATCACAGAACCATAGAGCTCAACAAGGACCTAACTTACCGTGAAGTACCCATTACTATTTTGGAAGAAGCCTTCAGAACCACCAAAACCCGGAGTATCAAGTTTCTCAAGATCCAGTGGAGCAACCATACTAAAGAAGAAGTTACTTGGGAGCGCGAAGATTACATTAGGACTGAGTTTCTAGATCTCTTTAGTTCCTAGATTTCTTTTTATTAATTCTCGGGACGATATTTTGTTTACGGAGGGAAGGTTTATAACATCCCAAAAATATTAAACAAGATTATCAAGTTCTAATCACCCAAGTTTAGGGTTAACAAAAACTTTTATTATTAAAATTAATATGAATGCACGTGCGTGAGTGATTAATGCATGAATGAGTGCAATTTCCATGTTTGATTGCTATGAATGTTAAGGATTGGTTTAAAGATGAAAAACTATCATCTAGATCATTTCCAATCAGAATCAAATGAAGAGAAAATCACATATAAGAAATATGAGCAAATGGTCATTTTGGCCAAACTTGATCACTAGACCACTTTGGGTGTTCCTAGTAAATGATTTCTAACAGAAACAAATCCAATTATTTTCACCCCTTACTAGACCAAGTAAAATTGAACACAAGCACACTTTACAAACCAACAGAAACAAATTCCAAATCTATTTAAAGGACAATTCAAAATTGAATCAAGTGTAGGTACTAAGATGGCCATTTCTCAAAACCCAACCAAACCACTTCACCTTGGCAAACCCAAGCAACCTCAAAACACCAAGATTATGACCAAAGCACTTACCAAAATTCATCCAAAAATTCAAATTTAAATTTCATGCGGCCATTTCATCAAACACCTGGTGAGCACAGTAATATCTGCCAAACTACTACTGTTGTTGATCAATGCATTATCTACCAATTGCCCCCATTTTACTCCCCTTGTCTCCCCCAGTGTCCAGCATCGCATTGAACCAGCTCACCCTTCAGTAATTGCACCAGTGCCGCGCCACCCGAGCCACCCTTGCTGGTAGACAATGGATAGCTCGCAGGAGGAAGCGTCGTGCCTGTCCACGATGTCCAGGAGACATGCCACCATCAACCCCCACTCCCAGTCCACCCCTCGAGCACAGCCAAGAAATGGACCACCCGAGAAACATCGCGCCCAGTTCTCTGCAACCATGCCGAGAGCACGCCAGAGCGCCGTAGCTGACACGCGTGCACATGCCGCGCCTCGCTCTAACCACGCGTATCTTCACTCGCCATGACAATAGCTACCTCCCAGACATGATCGTTCGCCTCCGTGCGACATGAAGCCCTTGTATGCCGTCTCGAACACTGCGGTTCCCGCACAGAGCACGGAACGAGCCCGACCATCCTCGACCACCCCGTGCTGCGCTTTGAAGCCAGTGATGATCGCCAGGAGACACTGCACCATCCTACGCTCTCATCCATGTCGTTAGCCCTCTGTATCATTGTCACCGACGAGCCCAGCCCATGCCGCTCTGCCCCTCTCGCCGGTGTATAAATAGAGGCCACCCCGCCTCAATTATTCACACCATATCACTCCCCTCTATATTAGAACCACCTGTGACCCTTCCCCGAAGCAAGGCGAGCACCAGCCCGCCAGAATTTTCCCGTTGTCCGCCGCTGCAGAGGAGGAGAGTTGACGTTGATTGGATCCACCATAGAAGTTGTTGCGACCACCGTTCGAACCACCGTTGTCAACAACATCGTTCGACCCCATCGTCGACCCTAGCTGGATCCCAGGTGAGCCACCGCGTACCCCCACCATCGCCGTTAGGGTTCAGTCTCGCCGGAGCTATCCGATGGAGATGACGAACGTCAGTCGTAGATTTTAGTCTAATTGCACGGCCTAGATTGAAACTTACCGCTTTGGGTTAAATGAGCCACTGACTAGCAGGACCCCTGTTAGCAGTTCACTGCGCGCGCAGTGCAGCTGGGTCGGCCCATTATCATTCCCGCGCGTAGCCCAGTAATTCAAATAGATACTTTCCATTTTATTCAAACCCTAGTTCTGTCAGTAGATTCAAAAATCAATTCAAGGAGATGCACTGAACCAAATTGCAGGATTCCAATTTTGTTAGAAATGTATTCAAATTACCAATCCAAGCCCGTTGGATTCAAACCATTTGAAATTATAGGTCACCTATAGTAAAAATAACAAGACAGAGACTTCTCCATAGTCAAACATTTTTCAAAAATCAACCATAAATGCTTTTGAGTTGATTCCAACTCTCAAAAATCACATTTGACAAGATCTAACTGAATATGTAAAAATATTTAGGTTTGCATGCAGTGATTGGACTAGTACTAAAAGGATGCTCTATAGGCATTCCTAGTCACTTTAATTGTATAAAATAGTAATTTTAAACTTTATAAAATATGACCACCACTTTAAATCACATTCCCAAGTATTAGAATATGTGGTGATGACATGTGTCAATATGATCCCATATTTTAATTGGATAATATTAAATCTGAAGTAGTTTTCAATGAGTAGAAATTAATTTTCCAAAATAAAATAAAAAGGACTAGGTCTTTATTTCATGTGGTGATTGTGATGATGCTGGATCATCTAGTGCGAAACTTTGTGTGTCAAATAGAGGTAGTTAAGTATTGTTTGGTGATTGTGTACCTCGTATTCATTTATAGACACTAGTACCAACCAAGGCTACGAGGAGGAGGAGGAGGAGTACTACGAAGAAGAAGAAAAATTCAACCACTGCACCAATCAAGGCAAGCTAACACTTGCAAGCTAGAACTTTGCATGCTACTTATGCAAGATAACCTATGCAAGATGCATTAGTCATGCTTTGGTTATGCAACCTTGATTATACCAAATCCCAGTTTTACTTGCAAGCATTATTCTTTTATTTTTTACCAAAGTTCTTTATTACTTTTAGTTAGTGCTTTGTGAGTTTTGGAAAGATAGTATAGATAGCTTAAAGAGCATAAAACTAAGCCTAAGTAGTTAGAAATAGATGTCATACTAAGTCATGAGACTAGATTTGGATAGTCACACTTGATTAGGACCCCTCATTAGTGAATACCCTCAATTTTAGTGGCTAGTGCTAAGCATAAAAGTGGATCACTTTAGATGGGAATACTTGGTGAAAATGATTATGAAAACATTGGAATGAAGATTCATTCTATTGAAATGTTTTGACATGTGTTATGAAAACAAGATGATTTGATGTTGAAAATGTTGAGGCATGAGCCTTAGCCCTTTTATAAAAACTGATGGTTGGGTTCGGACGCGATACCATTCCAATTTTATCGTACAACCACAATACATGAATTGGGCAAGGCTTAACTGGAAGTTTATATGTCTTAGTATGGGTTCCCTTGTGGAAACAGGTTGAGATGAGGCTACCTCGTCATGAATGTCCACCTGTGTAGTTCCCAAGATGACAGATGGTCATGGTTGGGTGGCCAAACTCATAGGGGAGGTGCCTATACTAGGGTGTGTGAATGAAAGGTTAGGATTGATTATCCGCATACTAAGTATGATGATTCAGGGTTATCCCTCACGGATGTATCGAATGTTATGGTGAAAGTGTACCACCTCTGCAGAGTGTCAAACTATTCAAATAGCCGCGTCCACGGTAATGGACAGTTGGAGTGGCTGTACTATTCCATCGTCAGATGTTTACAAAATGACTTGTGAAATGAACTATGACTTTGACTTGACCACAACAGGGTTGTGAACATGAAAAATAAGCTCCCACTTAGGTGTTGTAGAACTTTAAACTAGTTTTCTTTACTTATGAACTCAGTATGAAATAAACCTGGCTTTTTGCAAATAAACCTAGAGCTTAGGATTCCTACCCAAACTACTTTATTTGTTAGTGATATTTTGTGAGTACTTAAAGAGTAATCATGGCTTTGTCCCTGGCTATTCCCGTGGCCAGACTATGAAGAGGACTACCACGATGATGGACAGTAGGAAGTCTATGACAACTAGGATCATCTCCCATTGTCAACATTGCCTGTGACCCTGAAGATGGAACCCCGACCACACTACCTTTATTATTATTCCGCTGCGTTGATTGTATTAAGACTGGATCATGAGATCCTATATTTGTAAGACCTTTATTATGGTTTGTAATGGATGATGTACTGTGGTATCAATTCTTTTATGTCTCGAAAAAATGGTAATCCTGGAATTGCGATGTATGGCATAACAGGCATCTAGGATTAAAAATACGGGTGTTGACAATCGGCCATCTCTGTGATAATCTTGGTCAGAAGTTGCACTCTACAGTCGATGTCATCGACCCTTATTTCTAGATTTTTACCCAACATCCAGTAAGAGTCAACTCCTTCTCCAATAGTTTTGGCACAAGCCTTGGAAATCTTCTCAAGGTTCTCGTTCTTTTCTCAAATCTCATCGTGTTTTCCCTGTTTCTAACAAGAGGATCCAGGTGGATATTTAAGAGAAGATCTGCAAAGATTATACCTATAAGGGTTGAGTGGATACTCTCCGTTGTTCTTAATTCAAGACCTAAGATATAATGATGAAAGACAAAACAAGAGAGAACGAAAAGATGCAAAATAAAATAAAAGAGAACCTCTGACAAAAGGGACATGGTAGGTCAAGGATAATGGTACGGGCGGGTCCCGCCATACTATGCACCCGTACTGATGACTTACCGACTTAATTTTTTGACATAAGAATAGAAAGTCGAAATGAAGAGGAAAATAGTGCCAGTAATGGTATGAGCGCATATGCCCATATTGTCCGGTCATATCAAAATGCAAAAAAGGGTACGCAGGGACCCGAACCTTTAACGATCACTGGTACGGGCGCATCTTCCCATACGTCCCTCCCGTACCAGGTCGAAAAATAGTTCATATAAATCAAAAAATAAAAGGGAACCAAAGAATGAGGCAAAACATGCTGACAAGATTCCAAACCAGCAAAAATCCATCAACTTATTTTTTTACCTCACTTCATTATATTCCTCGGCTTAGATTAAGGAGATTAGCTTAGCTGTGTTAACTTCTCCAAATCTATGATTCTTCAATCATTGCGCATTAGCAATCCAGGATGAAGAAGAGGGTGTAGTATTTTACAACCTTACTGCTCCCGAAGGGTATGCTTCTTCGACTTCATAATGTCCTTTCCACCTAGATTTTAATTTACCTGCAAAAATCTTAAGCCTAGAGTTGTAGAGCAAAACTTTATCTCAAGATTTAAATTCCTTGCCCTCTAATTTTTTATCACGCCATTTCGGTACCTTTTCTTTGAATATCCTAGCATTTTCATAGGCCTTATTTCTGAGTTCATCCAATGGATGAATATCTAAGAGTCATTTTTCTCCAGCAGTTTTAAAATTGAAATTCATAGTTTTGATAGCCCACCGAGCCTTATGCTCAAGTTCTAATGGAAGGTCAAAAGTTTTATCGTAAACCATTTTGTATGGTGCCATTCCCATAGGATTTTGAAAGTTGTACGATACGCCCATAAAGCATCATTAAGCTTCAAAGACAGTCCTTTCTTAACCTATTCACTGTCTTCTGAAGTATGACTTTGATTTTCCTGATAGATAATTCCACTTGTCCACTGGTTTGAGGGTGGTAAGGTGAATCTACGCGATGGTCGAGTCCATACTTCTGAAGTATCTTGTTAAGAGAACCTTTCATAAAATGAGTTCTACCATCAGTAATCAAAAACCAAGGTACTCCAAACCTGGGAAAGATGATGTCCTCAGTTTGATGGAAGTGGCGGCATCTTCATGATAAGTGGGTATAGCTTCTACCCCTTTAGTAACATAGTCAAAAACAACAAGAATATGAGTATAACCATTAGAGGGGACAACTGGTCCCATAAAGTTCATTCCCCAAACATCAAATGGCTCTATTACTAAGTTATATTTCATAGACATTTCCTATATTTTACCAATATTACTCATACCTTGGCAATCATCACAATTCCTAACATATTCATGATCATCGTTAACTAGTGTAGGCCAGTAAAAGTCTGATTACAAGACCTTAGCCGTAGTACGATCACCATCATGATTTCCTCCATAAGGACTATCGTGACAAGCTTTGAGAATGGCTCTTATCTCGTGCTCGGGTACACATTTCTTGATTATCCCATCTATACCATGCCTGTATAAGTAATGATCGTCCCAAAAGTAATGTTTTAAATCATTAAAGAATTTTTTCTTTGATTGTAATCCATCCCTTTTGGTAGAAGCTTACCTACAAGGAAGTTATCATAATCCGCAAACCAAGGGTCGTGAGGTACTATAACTGTAAGGTATTATCCTGGCAAAGATTCGTTAATAGGAATGGGGTCCTCTATGATACCCTCCATTCGTGATATATGATCGACAACAAGATTGTCCTTACCTCTCCTATCCAGTATCTGCAGGTCATATTCATAAATTAACAATAGCCATTTAATTAGACGGGGTTTAGCAAATTTCTTAGCTAGAAGGTGTCTCAAAGCATGATGATCTATATGAAATATTACTTTTGAATTGATAATATGGTGTCTAAAATTATCACAAGCAAAAACAACAGACAAAAATTCTTTTTTAGTTGTTACATAGTTTCTTTGATACTCATTAAAAGCTCGACTAGCATATTGAATGATGTTAAGGTTCAATCCATCTATTTGTCCTAAAACAGCCCCAATCACATAGTCACTAGCATCACATATAATTTCAAATGGCTCATCCCAATTTGGTGGTTGGATAACTGGTGCAGAAATTAGTGCCTTTTTAACTATTCGAAGGAATCAATGCAATTTATATCATAGGAAAAAAGAGTATATTTATCTAAGAGACGAGCTAAGGGAGCAGCTATCTTAGTGAAATCTTTAATAAAGTGCCTATAGAAACCAGCATACCCAAGAAAATTCTTTACCCCCTTTATGTCTTAAAGAATCGGAAGTTTTTCTAAGGTGACCAAGTTTGAACCATCAATCTCAATTCCTTTTTTAGAAACTTTATGCCTGAAAAATATACCTTCCCTTAACATGAATCAGTAGTGCTCCCAATTGAGGACCATCTTGGTATTTCTTCATCGCTGCAAAACTCTATTAAGATAGTAGAGCCATTGCTAAAAAGCAGTTCCATAAACAACAAAGTTGTCCATAAGGCCTTATATGTAACTCTCCACAAAACCGTCGAATATTTTCAAAACACACTCTTGAAAAGTAGCAACTGCATTACACAAACAAAAAGGCATTAGTCGATAATCATAGGTTCCATAAGGACAGGTAAATGTGGTATTTTCTTGATCTTCAGGATGGATAGTTATTTTAGAATATCCCAAGTATCCATCAAGAAAATAGAAGTAAGAATTAGAAGGCATCCTTTCCATAATGCTATTAATGAGAGGCGGTTGTTTATGAATTTGTATAGTTTCCTTGTTCAACTCACTAAAGTCTATACACATTCTATAACCTGCTATTGTTCTAGCGGGAATTAATTCATCCTTATCATTATTAATTATGGTTATACATCCTTCCCTAGCCATGCAATGAGTTGGGATCACTCACTTACTATCTTAAATTGGATAGATAATACTGTTGTCCAACATACGTATAACTTCCTTTCTTACTACCTCTTTTATTTTAGGACTCAACCTTTTTTGGTTATCAACACATGGTTTAGCATCTTTACTCCTAGGTATATTGTGAGTTACTAATGAAGGATCTATCCCTTTTATGTCGTTAAGAGTGTATCCAAAAGATTCACGCTGGTTGACAAGTACTTCTAAAAATCTCTTATTTTCTTCAGTTGAGAGCTTATCATCTAAAATTACTGGACACTTACGTTACTTATCTAAGAATTCATACCTGATACCTAGAGGAAGAGGTTTTAAAAAGTGGGGTGGTGGATCCTCATCCCCCTTTCTTTCAAGTTCTTCAAATTTGTCCCAAAGGAGAATCTCAACCTCTGATGCAGCATTGAGGATTTCATCCAAATCTTCTTTTGCAGATTCATTCAAAATCGAATCATCACTCATCAAACTTCTCTCCAACTCGGATTGTGGAGAGCAAAAATAGATTTCTGCCAACTCTTCAATAGTCCTCTCCTCTTTAATCTCAACTTTCTTTTCATAAGTCAACCTTGTGAATTGACTGCAATTTATTTCTAAAAATTCTTCTCCAAACTATAAAGAGAAAGCCTGTTTTTTGTTATCAATATCAATGTTCATAGAGTTGTAAAAACGGTTACAAAAATAACCGGGCAGAAGGAGTTAAAAGGTATTGCAATAATATGAAAATCAACTGGGTACACTAAAGATCCCATAGAAACACAAACATTGCGAAGTATCCCGTTAGACTGCTGGAAAGTTCGGTTAGAAAACATAAAAGTATCTTCCGATGGATCAAGGTAAGGTTCATCAAGATGGTGATGTATCTCTTGATAGATTGCATAAGGCATGATATTAATGGATGAACTTAAGTCACAAAACCCTACATATGTAGTCCACCTAAAAAAAGGGATTCTCTTTTGAATTTTATTTTCACCATCAAACTTGTCTCCTATCATTTCGGAGGATTCTTTATTTACCATCATCACTTCATCATTAAAAATTTTGGGTTCAGAAGATATTTTAATATCCCAATGTTCTTTTTAATGGTTCCTAGGTCATTAGTTAACCTTCCTATCCTTTTATTTTTTTCACCCTTACTCTCTATTAATTTTTTGAGAATGGTTTCCTACTCAGCTAACATTTTCTTCTGCATTTGCGAGTATTTGTCTTTGTGGCATGTTTTAGAGGTTTATCCTCCATAGGTGGTGTATAGGGCTCCCAATCTTTAGGGATCTGTAGATATTCATCTTAAGTTTTAATAATTTTAACAATCATGCGATGTGATGGCGCTGTGTCAGCGTGGAGCGCTTCGTCGGGAAACCGCAAGAGCAAGGTATGATGCAGCACAGCAGCAAGTCTTCCCGTAGTAAGAAACCGAGGTTATCGAACCAGTAGGAGGAAGGAAAGGTCTCAAAGGTGTTGCAAGCAACATGGAAACCTGCACAACACAAACTCAAGACTTTGCCCCAACTAACAGTGAGGTTGTCAATCTCACTGGTTGCTGCAACAAAGGATTAACTGTATGGTGTGTAAGGTGATGATGGTTTGCAGCAAGTAAACAGTAACAATGGAAGATGTATCAATGGTAAAGATTGGACCGGGGTCCATAGTTCACTAGATGTGTTCTCCTTAGATAAACAAACATGGCATGCTGGGTAAACAAATTACAGCAGGGCAATTAACAGGACTGAGCAAGGCATAACAATGTAGTACTAGACATAAATATCCTATGAGATTCGATTGAGGAATACAACAAGATACATAGACTGCCATCCAACTGCATCTATGACTACAAGTCCACCTTTGGATTATCATTTGAACCCCCTCCAGTATTAAGTTGCAAGCAACAGACAACTGCTTTAAGAAAAGTGTGTAAGGTAAACAATCCACTTTCTCCATGAATAAGAGACCGTTGTTTTCTCCCTAGTGGCAACAACACATCTACAACCTTAGATATTTCTATCACTTCCCTTGATTAAATAGAGGTATGAACCCACTATCGAGCATAAATACCCCCTCTTCGAGTCACTAGCAACTACTTGGCCAAGATAGCTACTAACAACGGAGAGCATGCAAGATCACAGACAACACAGACATGATAGAATCAATAAGACAAAACCATTAATCAATCTGACATAGTAATTTCAATATCCATCGGATCCCCGCAAACAAAACATGCATGATTACAAATAGATGAGATCTTCATCATGAACGGAGCTCACAAGATCTAGATGAAAGCACAAGGAGGAGATACAAACATTTAGCTACTACATGGACCTGTAGTCCAAGGTGGAACTACTCACGATTCATACCGGAGGCTGGCATGATGAAGAAGAAGGCCTCCAGGATGATCTCCCCTCCGATAGCGTTTCGGGAAGAACTTCTGATCCCTCGATATAGGGTTGATGGTGGCGGCGGCTATAGACGGTTTCGTGGAATATTGATCGGGTGCTTAGGGTTTAGCCATCGGGGGCTTCTTATAGGCGAAGAGGCGAGGCTGGGAGGCGGCTAGGGGGCCCACACCCTGCCCAGGCGCCGCCTAGGGTGCGGCCGCCCTATGGCGCCCCTTCGTCTCTCCTCTAGACTCCGTGTTCTCCTCGGTGAAATATTGACTTTGGCTTTTGTACCGTCCAATTCCGAGCATACTTCCTTACTAGCTTTTCTGGAACCAAAAACAACAAAAAATGGGCAACTGGCACTATGGCAACTTGTTAATAGGTTAGTACCAGAAAATATATGAAAAGCACCTCCAAGTGTGTACAAAGCAAAGCAAAGTAGATACTAAACAAGCATGGAACATCAAAAATTATAGATATGTTTCCGATGTATCAAGCATCCGCAAGCTTAACTCCTTCTCGTCCTCGAGTCGGTAAGTGATAAAAAAATAATTTTTGAGGTGACATGCACCATCAAAACCAAGATCAAACCATTTGAAAGCATTGAAAGCTGGGATCAAAGAACTCTAAACATGAACATGAAAGATGGAGTTCTAATAATAAGACAAAGTAACTATGCATGCAACATGAAAGGCTACAAACAAATATCATGAATAACATGCATTGAAAAACTTTTGTTTGTTTCACATACAAAAAACATGGCATAGTGGCAATCATCTTGTCCCTCATGGAGTAGAAAATAGATGCATAGGACACCTTCAAAGTTCATAAGAGTGACTATACAAATAACCCAAGAACAAGCAATATCAACAATATGCATCAATCAATAAGTTTTGGGACACTACACATAGAACTAAGAATGGCAACTATTCTCTCTTAACTGGTGCCTAAAGGTAGAAGGTGGAGACTTAATATAATAGTGGAAGAAAGGCCCTTCATAAAGGGAAGCAGGGATTTCATGTTTCAAAAAGAGCTTCCAAAAATTATGGTACTTGTTAGCTTCCAGCCCTCATTGCCCCTATCATAAGCATCTTGAAGTGATTAAGGTTAAAGTGAACAAACTATGGAGTATATGCTTAACAAAGTATAAGTTGGAAATCTCATGTCCCTTGAATACGAGGGCCGCACCTCATGCTACTCAAATTTAGTCACCTGTAAGTTCTTGTCATAGTAAGTACATGTGTATCATAGATAACCGCCAACAAAAATGACAAGGCAAGCAGACAATGAGCATCTCAGCGATCTTTTTATTTGCTATTTGCATAGGTTTTTATTGAGGATGCTTCACAGATTGCTCATTATGGTGATGCTGCAAGTTTCCACCATGATTAGGCATGTCTTAGGCTAGCGGCCCAGGCGTTTTCTAACACAAAATACATAACTCCATGGACTTACAAGCTCCCTTTTCATTTCACATCGGCGACATCCATAGACAAAAGAGCATGATATCAATTGTGTACAAAGTACAAGTGGAATGTTGAAAACGTTCCCCATGACAGCATGGTTCTGCTAATTCCAACGTATAAGTGTAAGCATATACAACATAGATGACACAATGGTTCAAGTTTATTAGGGGCAAGGAATATAAAGTGTGCCATCAAGTTTGTGAGAGCTTTAATCACTAAGTTTTCACATAACAAAATACTTCTTTAATTGGAAGATAGTTGAAAACAAGAATATACTTGGAATGGTGTAACACACCATGCATAGGAATTTAGAGTGGACACTTTGGAATAACTTGGTTTCTTGGGAGTTGTAAGCATGAGTAGAGCTTTCTCATACAAGTGGAGGCTAGCAAAAGACTGGGAGCAACCAACTAAGAGAGCAATAATGGCCATAATCATGCAGAGCGACAAAACATTACTAATCAAAGCATAGGGTGGTACTACAATTCAATTACTAAATGATCATAGAGGATATGGTGACTTGTTCATAGTCATAACATGGTGTGAGCATGTGCCAAGTCAACCCAAACAAAACATCAAATGAGAATACCACAATACTATGCTTTTGCATGCTAAAACAACGCATAATTCCTTCAAGGAACACTAAGCAATCCCAATTATTTGGAACAAGTCATGCTACAGTAATAATCACTAAGCATAAGGTCAAAACAACTCCTAGCATGACATGCTAAAGTCTAAGTCACAGTCAATGCAAGCTCCTCTTGCACTTTCAAGCAAGAACTTTCTACTCCTTTCCAACACCAACCAACTTATTTGAAACAACACAGCGAGAACGGGGGTCCAAACTACTTTATTAAAGCAAACTAAACAAACTAAGCAAAGAAAATGAAAACTAAGACGCTCCAAGAACAACGCAACAGTGCATTAAATAATAAAAACGAAGTGTCTAGAAAGACCTGAGCTTTTTATTGATGAAGAAGGGGATTCCCTAGGCATCCCCAAGCTTTGACGCTTGTACCTCTTGGATATTTATTGGGGTGACACCAGGGTGGCTTCCCCAAGCTTGAGCTTTTGTCCATTCTTCATTTCATTACATCATTCTCTCCCTACACCTGAAAATTTTCCTTCATACAAAACCTCACACAATTTTCATTAGCAACATTAGTGTATTCAAAAGATAATATACCCTTGGGTTTAGCTTTATAATAGCAAAACTTTCACTAAAAACACAAGCTACTGTATCAACTCCTTCAAAAAGCTCAATTTCCCAAAAAGAACCCAAAAAGGAATCAATAAGAAGCAAATGCAAATAATGGCACAAATCTATCAAAACAGACCATCAGGTAGAAATCGATTTTTTTGAAGACCTTCAGTTGCTCAAATCAAAAAGTGTTGAACTAACTAAAGTTATATAACATACTAGATTTATTCGTCAATTTTCAGCTCAATCCGACTTACAGAGATTCCTCACGAATTTTTATGGTGGAGGACAGAAATATGTTTTGGGACAACAACTCCCCAAATCTTACTTCCCTCTTGTTAGAGGTCATTCGTGGCATAAAAAGCAAACAAAAAGGATAAGGAGAGGTCATTACTGAAGTAATAACTTCCAGGACTTAAGGAAACTATTGGGTTATCTCCCCAAACAAGTACTTTTCTTTAATGCCTTTAAGTTAGGCACAAGAAGCAAGAAATCAAGTATTTTCAAATGAAGAAACATGAACATCAAACATTGCTTTCAAAGGAGGAGCAAAAAAGCAACTTCTCTCTCCTCATAGGGAAGTTTTCAATACCTTTCTTGAATGGAAATTGATATTTAATGGTTCCTTCTTTCATATCAATGATGGCACCAACAGTTCTAAGAAAAGGTCTTCCCAAAGTAATAGGACAAGAAGCATTGTATTCAACATCCAAAACATAGAAATCAACAGGGACATAAGCATTGTTAACTATAATGAGAACATCATTAACACTCCCATGAGTTTCTTCTTATCATTATCATTAAGTGGGACATCCAAATAACAATCTTCCAAAGGTGGCAAATCAAGCATTTCATAAATCTTCCTAGGCATAATAGAGACACTAGAACCAAGATCACATGAAGCTTTGAGATCAAAGTCATTCACTTGCATATTAATAATGGGTTCCCAACTATCTTCCACATTCCTTGGAATAAAAGCTTTGTGTTTTAACTTCTCTTCCTCAATCTTAACAAGAGCATCTATAATGTGTTTGGTGAAAGCAACATGCATATCACTAGCATCAGGACTTCTAGCAAGTTTTTGTAGGAACATAATCACTTCAGAAATATTGCAACCATCAAGATCAAATCAAGCTTAGCATCACTTGTAGTAGACTCATTAGGCTTAGGCATTGTTGGAGGAGGAATAGGGACTTATTGTGGTTTAGTGGTATCCATATTAGTGGTGATGGTGCACACACTATTTTTTCTATCAATTTCAGCTTCCCTTTCCCACTTAGCATGAAGTTGGGATAACAGTCTAACATTTTCATCAATAGTAACTTGTATGGCATGAGTAGCAGCAAAGGTACTTTCCATGGTTTCAGGTTTAGCAGCCATTTTATTAATCAAAGAGGATTGTGCTTCAGATAAAGAGGAAATATTTGTCTCAACATTTAAAAGCTTTTCCTCCACAGTCTTGTTGAAAGTGGTTTGTTTACTAATAAAGTCTTTGAGCATGACTTCAAGTTCAGAGGGGGCACTTCTAGCATTGTTGTAGGAGTTTCCATAGGTATTGCCATTATTAGAAGGATAAGGCCTATAATTGTTGTTACTACCAAAATTATTCCTATATGCATTATTGTTGAAATTGTTGTTTCTAATGAAGTTCACATCAACTTGCTCTTCTTGATCAACCAAAGAGGCTAAGGGAACATTATTTGGATCTAAAGGAGCTTTCCCATTAACAAGCATAGCCATAATAACATCAATCTTATCACTCAAAGAAGAGCTTTCCCATTAGCATGTGGAGGTCTCTCAATGTGCCATTCAGAATAATTAACCATCATATTATCAAGGAGTTTTGTTGCAGCACCCAAGGTGATGGTCATAAAGGTACCTCCAGCAGCTGAATCCAACAGGTTTCTTGAAAAGAAGTTCAAACCTACATAAAAAGTCTGGATAATCATCCAAGCGGTAAGTCCATGAGTGGGACAATTATGAACCAAAGATTTCATTATTTCCTAAGCTTGAGCAACATGTTCATTATCAAGTTGCTTAAATTTCATAATATCACTTCTCATAGATATAATCTTAGCGGGAGGGTAGTAATTTCCAATAAAAGCATCTTTGCACTTAATCCAAGAATCAATACTATTTCTAGGCAAGGATAGCAACCATTCTTTAGCTTTTCCTCTCAAGGAGAAAGGAAACAACTTGAGCTTAATAATATCAACATCTACATCCTTATACTTCTGCATCTCACAAAGTTCAACAATGTTATTGAGATGGGCAGCAACATCATCAGAACTAGCACCAGAAAATTGCTCTCTCATCACAAGATTCAACAAAGCAGGCTTAATTTCATAAAAGGTAGCATCAGGAGCAGGTGGAGGAATAGGAGTGCTAAGGAAATCATTGTTGTTTGTGCTAGTGAAGTCACACAACTTGGTGTTCTCAACATAGTTCATTTTGGCAAAAGTGGAGCAAGCCCAAAACAGCAGCAGCAGCTAGAGCACGAACTATTTTTTGTGTTTTTGATAAGAGGAAGCAAACCAAACTAAACTATTTTTTTGGAGTTTTTGATAAAAAGAGGCAAACAAAACCAAGCAAAATAAACTATGCAAACCAAAAACAACGTAAAGAGAAAGGTTGAGGAGTACTCCCCTTGTGAAGACGTCCTTAACCTCCCCGGCAATGGAGCCAGAAAATCTTGATGGCTGTGCGTCAACGTGGAATGCTTCGTCGGGAAAACCCAAGAGCAAGGTATGATGCAGCACAACAGCTAGTCTTCCCTCAGTAAGAAACCGAGGTTATCGAACCAGTAGGAGGAAGGAAACATCTCAAAGGTGTTGCAAGCAATGTGGAAACCTGTACAACACAAACTCAAGACTTTGCCCTAACTAACTGTGAGGTTGTCAATCTCACCGGATGCTGTAACAAAGGATTAACTGTATGGTGTGGAAGGTGATGATGGTTTGCAACAAGTAAACAGTAATATTGGAAGACGTATCAATGGTAAAGATTGGACCTGGGCCATAGTTCACTAGAGGTGTTCTTCTTAGATAAACAAACATGGCATGCTGGTAAACAAATTATAGCAGGGAAATTGACATGACTGAGCAAGGCATAACAATGCAATACTAGACATCAAGATCCTATGAGATTCAATTGTGCAATACAACAAGATACATAGACCGCCATCCAACTGCATCTATGACTACAAGTCCACCTTTGGATTATCATCTTAACCCCCTCCAGTATTAAGTTGCAAGCAACAGACAACTGTTTTAAGCAAAGTGTGTAAGGTAAACAATCCACTTGCTCCATGAACAAGAGACCATTATTTTCTCCCTAGTTGCAATAGCACATCTAGAACCTTAGAGATTTCTGCCACTTCCCTTGATTAAATAGAGGCATAAACCCACTATCGAGCATAAATACCCCCTCTTGGAGTCACTAGCAACTACTTGGAGAAGATAGCTATTAACAACGGAGAGCATGCAAGATCACAAACAACACAGACATGATATAATCAATAAGACAAAACCATTAATCAATCTGACATAGTAATGTCAGTATACATTGGAACCCCTCAAAAACAACATGCATGATTACAAACAGATGAGATCTTGATCATGAACGGAGCTCACAAGATCTAGACATGAAAGCACAAGGAGGAGATACAAACATCTAGCTAGTACATGGACCCGTAGTCCAAGGTGGAACAACTCACGCTTCATACCAGAGGCTGGCATGATGAAGAAGAAGGCCTCCGGGATGATCTCCCCTCCGGCAGGGTGCCGGGAAGAGATTCAGATCCCCCCGATCTAGGGACGATGGTGGCGGCGACTATAGACAGTTTCGTGGAATATTTATCGGGTGCTTAGGGTTTAGGCATTGGGGGCTTCTTAATGGCGAAGAGGCGAGGTTGGGAGGCGGCCAGGGGGCCCACACCCTGCCCAGGAGCGGCCTAGGATGGGCCCACTCCTGGGGGTGCGGCCTCTGTGTGGCGCCCCTCCGTCTCTCCTATGTACTCCGTGTTCTCCTCGGTGAAAAATTGACTTTGTCTTTTGTCCTGTCCAATTCCGAGAATATTTCCTTACTAGATTTTCTGGAACCAAAAATAGCAGAAAACAGGCAAAACAGGCAACTGGCACTATGGCAACTTGTTAATAAGTTAGTACCAGAAAACATATGAAAAGCACCTCAAAGTGTGGACAAAGCAAAGAAAAGTAGATACTAAACAAGCATGGAACATCAAAACTTATAGATACGTTTCCGACATATCACGATGGTCAAGATTAAAATTTTCAAGCAGTTCTTCTATGTTTCCTTAAGCTAGAAATCTTCTCAAACAATTGTACTCTATAGGATTTTCTTTATTAAACTAGACCCCGCAATAAGATTTCTCTATCCAATTCACCGTATCTAGAAAATTGTAGGCTCTTTAAACAATAATTCGGTGAATGACCCATTGGTAAGGGAGTCAAGTTCATTTCTATTATCATTATTCAAACATGCGTAGAAGGTATGTATCACCAGCCAAGGCAGGAAATTGTGATGGAGGCAGCGTTCAAGCAATCCCCGAAAACATGTATATCCTTCATGCAAGCTTTCTACGGGTTTTCCTTTGAAATTTGTGATCATGCGTCTTTCTCCAAGTGTTTTTGTCCTGGGAAATAAATCAACTAAAAATGAAGAGGCTATGCTCTCTCAGGAATTACTCATCCTTTTAGAACTTTTAATGTACCAAGAACGGGCTTCATCAATAAGGGTTTGAACGAAAAGAGCAGATTTAACCTCATCCTCGGTTAGTATATTAAGATGGAAAATCCCAAAAATATCTTTAAAGAACCCTACATGCTCATACAGATCCTATGTACCATCCCCTACAAAACATTTTGCATGCAAAAGATCCAAAAGCATGGGGTTAATATCATACCCTCTCGGGTTATTGGATTTTAAATAGGCGTCCATAGGCGGACCAGAATTATTTAAAGCCTCCAACTGGATTATATGTTGGTACTCTCCCATGATGTTTCACTTGAAACTAATAAGCAATTTTAGTAAAACAATTATTAAAATAAGCAACTAAGAACAAAGACCAAATCCCATAAAATAGACTGATGACTGCAAGTGCACAGATCAATTGTATCTAGTTTCGAAGTAAAAGTATCGAACCCACATGGAGCTATTGGTAAAGGTATTTATGCCCCTCTTTACTATCTATCAAAGGATATTTATAAGCTACCAGATGTTTATTCCCCTCTTTGCTATTGGTAAAGGTGTTTATGCTGACTATACATACCATCTAAAGAGAGAGATCAAACACAAATCATAAATCTATCATAGACCGACCAGTCATATACACACAAGAATAGATCATATTTATTGCAAGTTCATAATAGTGCTAGGGTTTCTCCATCTCCCCAAGAACAAAGGAACTAATCACACATGGAAGTAATCAACAACATCATCATAATCAAATGGATGGATAAAAGTACAGACATAGATCTAATGCAAACCACAATTGAATCTGGAATTACAACAAGACCTAATAGATGAAATATGGGGGTAGCGATGGTGATGCAGATGCAATGGTTGATGGTGAAGAGGATGATGTGATGTCCTCCAATGATCTGTGAAGTAGCAGGGATTTTCCTCTAAACAAGTTCCTCCTTCATATCCATTTCGGATGTGGTTTTTCGTGGTTTCTGGTAGTTGTGAATGTCCGATCTCCCCCTCGTATTCGCTAGGTGAAAGTAATTGACGAGGCGGACGCTCTGACACACAGTACGGGAAAACGGTATGGGCGGGCTCTGCCCATACCACTAGTCGTTATCGGTACTAGCGACTTCCCCTCGTTTGGCGTTCTCCTGGGAGAGAAGTTAAATCTATAAAATGACTTTTATCACTTAAAAATATCATATTATAGCATAATATGACAATTCTAATTGATATTTTCAAACAAGACTTAATGATTCAGAATCCTGTTGAAACAAGGACAAAAATGCGCGTGCAAACGAGTCAAATGCAAAGATCCTTACTCTATTTATGTAAAATCAAAAGGTAAATATGCTTCAATTTTGGACTCATCATAGCCCTCCTCATTATAGATTTCATCGGTCTTCCTTGGACTCTTGGGTTCCGGGTTAATAGTGAAGGGAATATTCCCTGAGAGGCAATAATAAAGTATTTATTATGTGTATTCCAAGTATATGATAGATGTTTATTTTGCATGCTATAATTTTATTAATACGGAAACGTTAATACATGTGTGTTTAATAAACAAATAGAAAGTTCCTAGTTATGCCTCTCTCATAAACTAGCTCATTGATTAACAAGCTGATCAAGGTTTCCTGATCATAGACATTGGATGTTGTTAATAATGATGTCTCAACATTAGTGTAATGATGTGATGAACATTCATCCGAAGTATAGCATTACGATCAAATTCATTGAGTTTATATTTCTATAACAACTTATGAAGTGATCCTAATCCTTAGACCATGAGATCATGTCAATCACTAACACCGGAAGAGTTTCTTGATAACATCAAATGTCACACCGTAACTGGGTTATTAGAAAGATGGGTTCAGAACTACTAAAGTGTTATGTTGAGGCCCATGGATCGAGAGTGGAATTTGTTCATCCCAATGACGGATAGATATGCTCTGGGCCCTCTCGGTGGTATCACATTGGTTAGCTTGGAAGCAAGTGATTTGATCACTAGAATGTTATATCACACGAATGAGAAAAGAGTGCATGTCAGTAATGAGATCAAACTAGGTATGGAGATACTGATGGTCGAATCTCGGACATGTAATATATCGCGAAACAAAAGGATTAAGATACTAGCGTAAAAGGTTTTGACGATCGCAAGAAAGTCATCATTGAATGTGTGGGAGTCAGTATGGGTCTCCAGATCCCGCTTCTGATTATTGATCGAAGAAGGGTATCGATCATGTCCGCATTATTCGTGAACCATAAAGTGGCACACTTAAGAGACACCGACATCCAATTGGAGCAAAAGTTTCATGCCGGAAAGAATAACAAGCGTAGGAATTAATTTCACTAGATACCGAAACAGGTTTTCGGGTGAAATTGCAGAAAGTGTTTTTGCATGTGAAATGAAATACTAGCAAGGGGTTATATGTGAATGTTTGTCATTAAAGTAATTGACAAAATTCTGAATAAATAAAAGGAGTTTATTTAATGAGAGTTTGCATTAAATTTGGTGGAAATTTAATGGGAATTTGAGTGGGATTTTGAGCGGAGGGAATTGAAAGGATTTTTGTCAGTGGAGTGTCCACCCACATGAATGACGGGAGGGAAAGGGGGCAGCCCCATGTGCCGGCCACCCCCTTGGGGTCACCCCCTCTCCTATAAAAGGCACCCCCTCCTCACTTCTCACTCACACCTCCTTGTGAAGGATCTCTCTTCCCCTCTAGTATTTATCCCCCATGGTCTCGGACTTGCGAGATACATGTTCCCGGCGGCTATTCGGCAAGAAAGAGTTGTGCTTCCGCTATATCGTTGGAGCGAGAAGGCGGAGGTTGCTCGGTGCCTCGAACATGTGTGCGAGCATGGATGCACTGCTAAGTTGCGGTGCTAGGGACTTCCTCTCAATCTTGAGATCGGCAAGAGATCGTCTACATCAACCAGGAGTTTGACTCGTTAAGCTTTGTCGGTCTTCAAGGGTATGTTCTCTACGGATATACATCCGTCCGTTGTTTGTATCTAGTAGATAGATCTTGGTACATAGTTGTTCCCATCGTAGGAAATTTTTTGTTCTCTATGTTGCGAAACCTATAGTGGTATCAGAGCCATGTTCTATGCATAGATGCTTTACACGGGTAGTACACATATGAGTATGTGGGCGATGATGATCATGTTATTGCTTCTTGGTTGTACTTTGGATATTGGTGGCATAGTGGGACGAAGCGGCCCGGACAAACTTTACATGTCCTCGCACATGAGACCTGTGCCACGCGTGACATGCAACTTGTTTTCATAAGTGGGTAGCGGGTGTCTGTCTCTCCTACTATAGTCAATATCTAATTTGCAACGAGTTGTCAACAATTTGGATATCCTCGTTGTGGTTCATGTTCGTAGGTAAGAGCGGTTCTATCTTCGTAAGCCCTAATCCACGTAAAACTTGCAAAGGATAAATTAGAGGCGTCTAGTTTAGATTGTTGCTGGGCTAGTGTTATGATATGGTGATGTTGTAAGTAGAAGTAAGAGATGATACTGTTACAACACACATAACATGTAAGTTACATAGACCTTGGCCTTATAGATACAGGTATGATAGTGATCATACCACGGTGCACATGATGGAGATCATATGCGGGAACCATATCATTTCACTTATAAACATGTGATGTTTGATTGCATCTTATATTGCTTGTTTGGAATTTTATTAGCATAATAAGATGATCCCTCATTTAAATATAAAGATAAGAATATGTTCTTCCTTAAGTATGCATCGGTTATGTTTCGTCGCTCCAAGACATCACGTTATGATCGGGTGTTCTTGGATCCACGACCATATTTCGGGTGTAAGACAGTTACACACGCGAATACTAAAGTTCTTACTTGGCGAGCCTAGCATGTATAGACATGGCCTCGGAACACAGACCGAAAGGTTAACCATGAGTCATGTGGTAGATATGATGCACATTTGATGCTCACCTTTGAAGCTACACCGACTCACGTGATGATCGGACTTGGTGTAGTGGATTTGGTTCATGTAATCACCAAAAAGGCACGAGGGATGTCTTTTTGAGTGGGAGTTCATTCATAATGTGGATTAGTTGAACTCAATCTATCATAAACTTAGTCTAAACTTTACAAATTCTTTTGTAGATGGCACCAACTGCTTTCAATTTCAATGTGTTCACGGAGAAAGAGAAACTTGCAACGAACGGTAGCAAATTTACCGAATGGGCCATGAATTTGAGGATTCTCCTCTCTACTGCACAAAAGAAATATGTGCTAGAAGCGCCGCTAGGCCCCCCACCATTTGATGATGCCCCTGACGAGGAGAAGAATGTCTATCAGACTCGTCAGGAGGACCACAACTTAGTTCATTGCGGCATATTGTATGGGCTAGAGCCAGAACTTCGAAAGAGTTTAGAAAACGGTAATGCATTTGATACAATGGCTGAGTTGAAAATGATTTTCGACACACATGCTGCTGTAGAGAGCTACAATACTTCAGAAAAGTTCTTTAGCTGCATGATGGAAGAGCACAGCTCCGTAAGTGATCATGTACTCAAGATGTCGGCTTACACTGATAAGCTTGTGTCCTTGGGAATATCGATTCCCATTGACTTAGGCATCCATCGTGTTCTGCAGTCTCTGCCACCTAGTTATAAGAGCTTCGTGATGAACTATAATATGCAAGGCATGAAGAAGTCTCTCCCCGAGCTTCTGACAATGCTTAAAACTATAGAAATGGAGATCAAGAAAGAACATCTAGTGTTGATGATCAATAAGAATACTGGTTTCAAGAAAGACAAGAAGGGAAAACGGAAGGGAAGTAAGGGCGGCAAGCCGGTTGCCGTGCCTGAAAAGAAACCCCGAGTTGGACCTAAGTCTGATACCGAGTGCTATTATTGTAAGGGGAGTGTCCACTAGAAGCGCAACTGCCCCAAGTATTTGGCAGACAAGAAGGCCGGCAAGGCAAGCAAAGTTATATATGATATACATGTTATTCATGTGTACTTGACTAGTACTTGCAGTAGCACCTGGGTATTTGATACCGGTTTAGTTGCTAATATTTGTAACTCGAATCAGGGGCTGCGGAACAAGTGAATGCTAGCAAGGGGTGAGGTCAAGATGCGTGTCAGCAATGGAACAAGTGTTGATGTGATCGTCGTCGGAACGCTACCTCTCCACTTACCATCGGGATTAGTAATAAACTTGAATAATTGTTATCTGGTGCCTGCACTGAGCATGAACATTGTATCCAGATCGTGTTTGATGTGAAGTGGTTATTCATTTAAATCCGAGAACAATGGTTGTTCTATTTATATGAATGAAATCTTTTATGGTCATGCACCGATGACGAATGGTTTATTTCTACTGGATCTCGATAATAGTGTTACACATATTCATAATGTTGATGCTAAAAGGATTAAACTTAATGATGATATATCCGCATATATGTGGCACTGCCGACTAGGTCATATTGGCGTTAAACGCATGAAGAAGCTCCATTAGGATGGACTTTTGGAATCACTTGATTTTGAATCATTTGATACATGTGAGCCATGCCTTATGGGCAAGATGACTAGAACACCGTTTTCCGGTTCAATGGAATGGGTGACAGATTTATTGGAAATCTAACATTCTGATGTATGTGGTCCAATGAGTGTGTCGGCGTGAGGTGGATATCATTATTTTGTTACTTTCACGGATGATTTGAGTTGATACGGTTATATATACTTGATGAAACATAAGTCTGAAACCGTTGAAAAGTTCAAGGAATTTCAGAATGAAGTGGAAAATCATCGTAATAGAAAGATCAAATTTCTATGGTCTGACCGTGGAGGAGAGTATCGAAGTTACGAGTTTAGCACTAATATGAAAGAGTGTGGAATTGTTTCACAACTCACACCTGCCGGAACACCACAGCGAAATGGTGTATCGGAACATCATAACCATACTTTATTGGATATGGTTCGATCTATGATGTCTCTGACGGTCTTGCCGTTGTCATTTTGGGGTTATGCACTAGAAACTGTTGCATTCACTTTAAATCAGGCACCATCTAAATGCGTTGGAAATACACTGTATGAATTGTGGTTTGGAAACAAACCTAAGCTATAATTTCTTAAAGTTTGGGGATGCGATGTTTATGTGAAGAAACTTCAACCGGATAAACTCGAACCCAAAGCGGAAAAATGCATCTTCATAGGATAACCTAAGGAAACAATTGGGTATTCCTTCTATCACAGATCCGAGGGCAAGGTTTATGTTGCCAAGAATGGATCCTTTCTAGAGAAAGAGTTTCTCGCGAAAGGTCTGAGTAGCCGAAAGGTAGAACTCGAAGAGGTTATTGAACCTTCTCTTCAAAGATGGCGAGTAGAGCAGCACCGGAAGCCGTTCCGGACTTGGCTTCACCAGTTGAAGAGGGAACTAATGATAATGATCATGAAACTCTGAAAGAGAGTTCTACCTAACCTCGCAGGTCTAGCAGGACACATGCAGCTCCCGAGCTATACGGAAACCCTATTATGAATTCCATGGTTGATGAAATTGATGATACTGCGACGTATGAAGAAGCGATGATGAGCCCGGATTCCAACAAATGGTTAGAAGCCATGAAATTCGAGATGGAATCCATGTATGAAAATCAAGTTTGGAACTTGGTGGACTTACCTCACGACCGGAAGGCCATGGAGAATAAATGGATTTTCAAAAGTAAAACTGATGCTCATGGTAATGTGACCATCTATAAAGCTTGACTTGTCACAAAAGGGTTTCGAAAAATTCAAGAAGTTGACTGTGATGAGACATTCTCTCTTGTAGCGATGCTAAAGTCAGTTAGGATTATGTTAGCAATTGCTGCATATTTTGATTATAAGATATGGCAGATGGATGTCAAAACCGCGTTCCTCAATGGTAATATTGAAGAAGAGTTGTATATGATAAATCAAAGGGTTTTGTCGATCTTAAGGATGCTAACAAGGTGTGCAAGCTTCAGCGATCCATCTATGGACTAAAGCAAGCATCACGAAGTTGGAATCTCCTCTTTGATGAGGTCATCAATGAGTTTGGATTTGTCCAAACTGATGGAGAAGCTTGTATTTACAAAAAAGTGAGTGGGAGCAATCTGGCATTTCTGATATTATATGTGGATGACATATTATTGATCGGAAATGATATAGATCTTTTAAACAGTGTTAAAAGTTATCTAAACGACAAATTTTCAATGAAGGACCTAGGTGAAGCATCATACGTATTAGGCATAAAGATCCATAGAGATAGATCTAGGCGCCTAATAGGGCTATCGCAAAGTACATAACTTGATAAGATTTTAAAGAAGTTTAAAATGGACGAAAGTAAGAAGGGGTTCTTACCTATGTTACAAGGCAAGACATTAAGTAAGACTCAATGTCTGGCTACGGCAGAAAAAAGAGAGATAATGGACAAAGACCCCTATGCTTCAGCCATAGGCTCTATAATGTACGCCATGCTATGTACAAGACCGGATGTGGCACATGCTATTAGTTTGACTAGTAGGTACCAATCGGATCCAGGTTCGAAACACTGGATAGCGGTCAAGAATATCCTTAAGTACTTGCGAAGAACTAAGGATATGTTTCTTGTGTACGGAGGTGAAGAAGACGTCGCTAAGTGTTATGTCGACGCTAGCTTTGACACTGATCCGGATGACTCTAAGTCTCAATCCGGATACATATTTGTCATGAATGGTGGGGCGGTTAGTTGGAGGAGTTCCAAACAACCCGTGGTGCCGGGATCAACAACGGAGGCCGAATATGTTGCTGCTTCGGAAGCGGCTCAGGAAGCGGTTTGGATGAAGGAGTTCATATCTGAACTAGGTGTGGTTGCAAGAGTGTTGGAGCCAATGGTGATCTATTGTGACAACAATGGTGCCATTGCCAATGCCAAAGATCCAAGGTCTCATAAGTATTCTGAGCATATTAAGCGCCAGTTTCACTCCATCCATGAACATGTCAAGGATGGAGATATAAATATTTATAAAGTACATACGGATCTTAGTGTAGCAGATCCGTTGACTAAAACTCTCCCTAGAGCAAAACATGATCAACACCAGAACTCCATGGGTGTTAGATTCATCACTAAGTAACTAGATTATTGTCTCTAGTGCAAGTGGGAGACTGAAGGGAATATGCTCTGAGAGGCCATAATAAAGTGTTTATTATGTGTATTCCAAGTATATGATAGATGTTTATTTTGCATGCTATAATTGTATTAATACGGAAACGTTAATACATGTGTGTTTTATAAACAAACAGGAAGTTCCTAGTTATGCCTATCTCAAAAATTAGCTCGTTGATTAACAAGATGATCAAGGTTTCCTGATCATAGACATTGGATGTTGTTAATAACGAGGTCACAACATTAGTGTAATGATGTGATGAACATTCATCCGAAGCATAGCATTACGATCCAAGTCATTGAGTTTATATTGCTATAACAACTTACGAAGTGATCCTAATCCTTAGACCATGAGATCATGTCAATCACTAACAGCGGAAGAGTTTCTTGATAACATCAAACGTCACACCGTAACTGGGTGATTATAAAGATGGGATTAGAACTACTAAAGTGTTATGTTGAGTCCCATGGATTGAGAGTGGTATTTTTTCATCCCAATGACGGATAGATATGCTCTGGGCCCTCTCGGTGATATCACATTGGTTAGCTTGCAAGCAAGTGATTTGATCACTAGAATGTTATATCACGGGAACAAGAAAAGAGTGCATGTCAGTAACGAGATCAAACTAGGTATGGAGATACGGATGATTGAATCTCGGACATGTAATATGTCACGAAACAAAAGGATTAAGATACTAGCGTAAAAGGTTCTGACAATCACAAAAAAGTCATTTTTGAATGTGTGGGAGTCAGTATGGGTCTCTAGATCCTGCTTCTGATTATTGATCGGAGAAGGGTCTCGATCATGTCCGCATTATTCGCGAACCGTAGGGTGGCACACTTAAGAGACACCGACATCCAATTGGAGCAAAAGTTTCATGCCGGAAAGAATAACAAGAGCAGGAATTTATTTCACTAGATACCGAAACAGGTTTTCGGGTGAAATTGCAGAAAGTGTTTTTGCATGTGAAATGAAATACTAGCAAGGGGTTATATGTGAATGTTTGTCATTAAAGTAATTGACAAAATTCTGAATAAATAAAAGGAGTTTTATTTAATGAGAGTTTTCATTAAATTTGGTTGAAATTTAATGGGAATTTGAGTGGGATTTTGAGTGGAGGGAATTGAAAGGATTTTGGTGAGTGGAGTATCCACCCACATGAATGAGGGGAGGGCAAGGGGCAGCCCCATGGGCCGGCCACCCCCTTGGGGTTCCCCCCTCTCTTATAAAAGGAACCCCCCCTACTCACTTCTCACTCACACCTCCTCGTGAAGGATCTCTCCCCCCTCTAGTATTTATCCCCCATGGTCTCGGACTAGCGAGATACATGTTCCTGGTGGCTAGTTGGCAAGAAAGAGTTGTGCTTCCACTGCATCGCTGGAGCGAGGAGGCGGAGGTTGCTCGGTGCCTCGAACGTATGTGCGAGCACGATTGCACTGCTAAGTTGCGGTGCTAAGGACTTCCTCTCGATCTTGAGATCGGCAAGAGATCGTCTACATCAACCACGAGTTTAACTCTATAAGCTTTGTCGGTCTTCAAGGGTATGTTCTCTACGAATATACATCCGCCCGTTGTTTGTATCTAGTAGATAGATCTTGGTACATAGTTGTTCCCATCGTAGGAAATTTTTTGTTTTCTATGCTGTGAACCCTACAAATAGGTGGACTTTGACTACCGCCATCCATCACGCTCCCTCCTTGAGATTTATGAGATCCTCACATGGAAGGATCACGTCATCCAGTTCCTTGTCTTTGAGGACAACTTTCTTCAGTAGTTCTTGCAATTTCGAAGGAGGCTTAGGGCTCGACTATCCCCCTCTCTCGGAAACTTGTCTTCCATACTAGAGTTTCGTAGTGACTGAGATCCGATCTCACTCGCAACAGAATCCTCATCCCCACCTCGCTAAGGCCGAGAAAACATGCAAGACCTCCCCTTTGTGGCACCCTGGATTTATGGTCCGAGAATGCCTGTTATGCATGCAATTCAAGTTCGCATGATCAGTGAGCTGTGAGAATAACTGACAAGTATCATTACAACATCCATAATGAATGAAACAAGTACTTACATTAATGCCATTATGGAGATTACAACAGAAGTAGCGAAAGTCGTCAAGCGTAGAGCCCATGACATGCCTTAACCTATAGGCAACTGACTGGGAAGACGACCTAGCTCGCATAGACGTCAGCACCTTCGTCACTTCTTAACATCTGCAATATGGCCAAATAAATAGCCAGGGACAAAGCCATGAGGACTTTTGAATGTACTCACAACACCACCGAGATACGAAAAGGGATCAAGCAACTTGGGCCGTGGCGAGATAGATCTACCCTACAGTTGCTTCTGAAAAAGTCTAACCATGGCATCTCTATATCTTTGTTGAAATAGAGCTTTTGGAAAATATGCCTCCTTTTTGAAAATCCGGATAACCCCATATCCTTGTTAAAAACTTTGAAAATATTTTTATAGTAAAAACCCTTTTTAAAACATCTTCGGCCATCTCTGGTCAATACCAAACTCGTTCTTATCTTTCCTCGTGACCAAGTCACATCCTCCTTATTTTCTCAAACATATCTCAAGGGTACTCCTAGAAATCACCTTTCCAACTGTCCTTGACCATGGACACGGCTATTCGAATAGATTAGACTCTGCATTGTTTGTACACTTTACCCATAAGAATCAATACATCCGCCGGGATACAACCACGACCCGCTACACACAGTAGATGGGGGTTCGGATAATCAAACCTAACTTTTCATTTGTCCATCCCTAGCAACGACGGCTTTTCCTTTTGAGTTGTTCTCTCCGGCACGAGTATGTGGCATGACGGCCATAGTCCTCCCTTTCGTACAAGCCTATTCCCCAAACCGTAGGTTGGCAGATAGTAATTTGACTCCACTTCCTTTCGTACATACAATAAGTCATACCGTCCATGAGAGACCCAATTGTTGCACCGGTACCATGTCCACGATAGTACGGATTTCAGGGGATTTCTCCCCTTTATCGAGTACGAGCAGCCCCAGCTAAAGATCACAAACTACGAATTAAGCCTAGCGACTGGGGTAGTGTGGTTTCACAGATAAATTGTTCCGGTAAAGGCATAGAACATCCCTTTCTCTTTGTCTTGCTCAACCTTCTCTTTATCCTCCTCATATCTTCTTTAGTAAAAAATCCACTCAGAAACGATGCCTCTTTCCAAGGGTTTTATTTGGAAAACTTTGTAGTAGGGTGAAACCCAAAATAGTTTTATCATTGAAAACCCGTAGTTTCCAAAATGGAAGATGCTAAGCATCTTATCCTCGATCTAAATGGTAAAGATGGGTGACCTAATGGACACTCATCCATAACTTGGAGGAGCCAAGTTACTCACGCATTTTATTTGAAACAACCATGAATTTAACCGTGAAGTTCATAAACGAGATATAAAACAATTGATAAAAGGGGTAGGTCAATATAGGAGTTCAGGAATGGAGGCTTGCCTGTGACCAGCGATATGTGTCATGGCTTATTTAGAACACCATAAAACCAATAATAACAATAATGGAATAACCCTATGCTTCCTTCTTCTCGGCGTCTCACAATTCGTAACTATCATCGTTATCGAGCATACATGGAAACAAACAACACCATGATTAAAACATTGCATACAAACACCAATTCATACAGCAAGGAATTGACAAATCAAGTTTATAGATCAGTAAGGATTGAGGATTTGTTTGTGGATGCAAAGGAGATGCTTTGGTTGTGATTGTGGATTCTCTAATTAAGATTTATAGTCAAAAACTACCTAGATAAGGGGATTTAAATCAAGAACAAGTTGTGCATGATAAAATTGTGCCCAAATGATGCCATCAGATAGGTATTAATAAAATGAAGCCAACAAAAGTGGTTTCACTATTTTATCAATTTTCATTGATTTCTAATGATTTTTATAGTGGATAAAACTCTAGTTTTAGGAATTAATTCACTAGACAAATTCTAGAGATCAAAAAATTATTTCCTTGGGTGATTAGGTAGTATTTGGTGGAGTGATTCAAGAGGGTTTGCAATCAATTTATAATAATTACCAGAATTCCCTCACGAAATTCGCAAAGACAGTACTAGATGAGAATTGTCTTTTTCAAAAAATTAATCCACAAAGGCTTTTGATGTTATTCCAAGGACACATGTTAGGTATTTAGAGTACCTTTCTGTAGAAATTTGAATCACCTTATTTGGATTTGCAGAACTCATGTGGTGAAATTATTGGTGAATAAACTATGCATAGAATTGTTTAATCCACCAAAATTTAATAGATGCTTAAAAAGTTTTGGGCTTCTTTAGTTTGATGGATATAGGTATACATGTCCATTGGGAGTTGGAATTAGGTCAGAACCATTTTTGGTTTGACCTAGAAAAATTCCCAATTGCAAAAAATGGTTATTTTTATTATGGGTAAACCAAGAAGTAAATGGGCATGTGATCAAGGGTTTAAGAAAGGGATCACGGATACCTAACAGCACAAAGTGGATTTAATCCATTTGGATCTACCAACCTCCCCGAGGGAATTTAATTATAAAAAGGACACCAATTTGTGCTTGATATACTATGATTAATTTAGACATTAACTGTGTCCATTCCTTGTACTACATGTTGGAGATAACATTTAAGTATGTTAAAAAAATTATATCTAGGATTATTATCTCATTTTTTATTTTGTTTTCAATTAAAGCTAGAAGCTAATTAATCAGATCTAGAATTCAAATAAAAAGAAAAGGGGCTGAGGGGGATCCTGGGCTTGATCTGAGGCAGACTGGGCCGCAGGGGACATTCGGATGACCCGGGCTGTGCCCTGCATGCGGGAGGCGAAATTCAACGTGCCACAGCGGGCCCATTGGTCAGCGAGGAGGGGCGGCGAAGGGGTATCCGATGATCTCGGTCGTTCGATTAGACAACGATCGATAGCCGGGCTTCTTCTTCTAGCATGAAACGATGACTGCTGACCGAAACACAATCGCGAACAGAGCTCAAACGGGGACCTCACCTGGGGCTCAAGGAAGTGTCGGAGAGGGGGTAGGGCAACGTGGTGGTCGATGGCGAGCCGAATGAGGGGCGGCAAGAGGAAGTTTGTCCCCGGGAGCGGCTTGGCGCGGAGACGACCGAGGTGAGATCATCGGTGCTCACCGGTGGTGCTGCTGGGCCCGTTCCTGCGCAAGAGAAACCAAAGGGGGAGGGTCAGAGGGCGTAAAGGAGGGCAGGAGAGCGACATGCAGAAGGAGAGGAGCACGGGAGAGGGAGCCTTGCTCGTTTTTGAGAGGGAGGCCGAAGCTTCTCTCTGCTTCACACTCGAGCAGAGCCGGACAAGGGGGGAGAGGGTGTTCTGGGAGGTGAGTGGGAGCAAATGAGGTAGAGAGAGGGGGAAGCTCTGGCCTCTGGCCCTATAAATCAAGGTGGGCATTGGTCTATGGTGGATATAGTCCAAGGGGGAGATGGGAGGAAGGGCTGGCAAGGGATAGGTCAATATGGGCGGTGCTAGGGGTGTGGGGTCTATGTGCTCGACCAGGGAGAGAGAGTATGGCTGCTGTTTGCTGGGTTGTGCACGATATATTCTCCAAATGGGCGTTTCTCTCTCTCACCCTCCTCCAATCACTAGGGACAAGGCAAGAGGGAGGTCCTACAGTAGCTAGGTATACAGTGCACGACCAGGAGGGAGGGGGTATGTTTTGCACTTGCTTGACCAAGATTGGTGAATTATTGGGTTGGTTTAACTCATGTTTGAATTGTGTTTGCAAGAATTGATCAAAATGATGATTGCAAAGGAAGTTGAAAATTTTACATATGTCAAGGTGATGAAATAGTTCTGGTGGATGGATATGATCAATATACATCCATAGGATTTAGTTGGGATTTTTCTGATGATTAAAAATACACTTATAACCATTCACTCAAAAAGTGCAGAAATTGTTTCTAGAAGATCCTTTGATATTTTTACAATGTACAAGATGGGTTTTTTATGTGTTATGGTCCTAAATACCATATTACACATTGGAGAATTTTATTGGAATTTATTTGGATAGAAAAGTATTTTTAATCAATTATTTCTTGTTTCTACCATTTTAGAAAAAGGGCAAAAATAAATAATTAAGTACCTCAAAAATATTTATTTTTGAGTTGGAAATAAGGGATATGATATATAGGCATAATATGTGCCTTGAGTTGGAAAGGTGGTTTGGAGAAAAACAAACATGTCTTTAGGGACAAGTTTTGGAGGATTTTGCCAGAAAAAGAATTTAAATAATTTTAGGCTCCAAATAATTAGGAAATTATTTAGAAAAAGATTATATCTAAAGTATATGATGTAGAATTTATTCATACATCATTGTCCACTTGGGTTTTGAAGGGTTTTGGTGAAATGGGAAGAAACTATATTTTTGGGAATCTAGGGTTTTGTTATTTTAATGCCACCTAAACATGTTGGGATTAGTGAGCTAAGATCTCACACATATACAAGGGATATATGGATAGCTAGATCATGTTATATAGATGATCATGGAAGCAAGAGTTGGGCTTGGTTGGATTTGAGGTGGTGTAGGAGTGATGGCAAACTTTGATGAAAATAAGGCTTCCATAGCAGGATTGTCATGATGCCATATAAACCAGGTGGGTTTAAGATGCACAAGGTTCCAATGGAAACAAGTGAAGTAGGTTTTGATAATCCATGGTTAGGAGATCATAACCATGCAAATAGTTGGTCAAGGGAAGGTAGCATATGGATGTGAGCTTCTGCCAAAGTAGGAAAGATGATAAGATTTGCATAAAAGATTATTATCTTGACTACAAAACCATCAGGGATGAGTGGGAACCAGAATGGCTTAGCCAAGTTAAAGAGTGGTATTTTGTAGTACTAAAGATGTACTACAAGATGGTTCAGGTACATTCTCAAGAAAGCACCTAGGTTGGAAAAGGTAGAGTTCCAAAGATTGAATCTAGATAAGAAATCCAGACAGCCATTTTGGGCAGATTTAAAGTTTTAGACTAGATTACAAGTGGTAAAAAAATGAGAGAGTGGCAAAGGTTTATCCTTCCCATCAAGTGGTTGATGTTGAGGTATAGATTAAATAGAGGGGATCCAGGCTTGGATTAGGTCTACACTGAGTAAGATTCTATCAAAAAGGGATTATCCCTGGATTGATCTGATTAGGAGATGCGATGGCCACTTTGGTGGATTAGGATAAATCCAGATTAGGATACTTGGTCTAAGATTGATGATCACAAATATGGATTGGGTACTAAGGGATGAGCTACTAGATTAGATCACTCTAATTCCTAAGCAAACAAGGCAATCAGCATATCAAGGCAATTCATCAGACAATAGATCAAGGAAATTCATCTTATCACTTATCCAACTAGTACTAGGGTTACCATTAATTCAAGCTTGAGTTATGGATGGTTATTTTGAATTGGTTGTGATTTCAAGTAAGATAAGGACCATCTTGGTATTTCAACCAAGATTGCAATGAAAAGGTTTTAATAAAGGTTTTTGCAAAACCTAGGGATAAGAGTAGCTGGGAGTTCTGTCTTGAAAACACAAGGAGATTATAGATAGGTCTCCATAGTTTTGTTAATAGAAACTAGTAAAGTATTTTTTGTGTCAAAATTATCTTGGCTCAGGTTTTGTAATGCCAGAACATTTGAGAATATTAAAGATGAGCCAAGACATTTCCATTATAAGATAGCCCTTGTCAAATGGAGTTGATATAAGAAGTAGAGTACCTAATACACAATCAGTTGCATGAACTCAATCAAACAAGTAAGCAAACATTGCAACACTTGATAAGAAAGGTTTTTGTTCCCCCTGATTTTTGGCCTTTTGGACAACAAATCAGGGTTGCTGAAATTGGGATGTTACAGAACTTTCCCCCTTAAAATAATCTCGTCCCGAGATTAGGAAGGAGTAGGGTTGGATGATAACATCCGCGTAGCAATTTCAGTGGTGGAATTATTAGATGCTAACAGGTTTTATAATAAATATGCGAGGTCAGCTACGGGTCGGAGCTGAGTGGCTTCGGATAGGGCGGTTTAGATGCGACAGGTGGAAAAGACGCAGTCTTTTCCCCTTAGGATGATTCCAGGTAGGTTGAGCATGGACAGGGTCCTTCTTTCTTGAGGTGGGACAACAGGTTGAGCCTTCTTCAATCCTTTACCATGATAGTCAGCTTTGCGTTCTTCTGGGTCTTGAAACGCCAGGAGTGGTTGCTGGACGGTCGACTCAGCGATGGAGAACTTTCCCGAAGTATCTTCCGATGTTGGAGTAGTGTCGATTATTGTCCGCCTGGAAGGGTCCATGATTTTGATTTAGAGGGTAGTTGTCACCTAGCGATGACCAGGGTTCGACTCCAGGGTTTTCTCGAGTTTTGGGTGGGAAAGACACAGTCTTTCCCCCTTAGAGAAAGGCTAGGAGGGCTTGATGTAGTCGCAGACCCTCTCTATCGGAGTCGTAGGTTGATGCTGGGGGAGCGCTGCATCGTTCGTCCGGGGTGGTTATCTTCTGTCGACATCATAGGAACCGCTTCATGAGTTAGGAGGTCTACCATAAGGGCGTCTACTAGCTTTCGGGTAGTTAGTTCTGAGCTAGTTAGGGTCCGATGGGTTGGAGGATGCCATTGGAGTTTGGCGGTCTAGGAAACGAGGTCCTTTGGAATGAGGTGGTTCCAGGTTTGGTCTGATGCAACATCGTGGGTAAAACATGGAAGAGGGGACCTCAGACTAGCATACTAGAAAGCTGAGTTCTTGCATCTTGGCATTGTCCTTGGGTCGGGTATCAACTTTGGTTACTGTAGTTCCTCGGGGTTAGCAGAGTCGGAGCTGTTTTAAGAGAGTGGTTGGCGGAGATAGAAGAGAAAGGACATCATGACGTCTTTGGAGAACTCGATGCTTTGGGGTTGATTTCTACTCCTTGGAGGGTAGTATTGGCAGTGTTGGGTAGTCTTGTCGTCTTAAATTTGAGCTTTGCGTGTACTGGGAGGACCGAGAAACTTTTTAAGATTGTTGATGAGGTGTTCTTTCTATTCATCTGACGAATCTTGAGATGATGTTTGGGGCAGGTACTAGGATTGGAGATCTTCCTAGATTATCTTCTCGTAAGGGGGTCTTCTAGATTTTAGTGGAGAGACGCAGTCTTTCCACCTTAGAGCTTTTACTTGGGGTCGTCGAGGTTGGGGTAGATCCTTCGTCTTGGATCAAAAACGTGACGCTTGATTTGAGGCCTTTGAGTGACTCCTTATTGCGACTACCTTGCTAGGGTGGTTACCTAACAAGGCCGTAATGGTTAGCTCTGGGTAGTTCTAGCGATTAGCGATGCTTCTTCTTGGTCCTTAGTCGGAGTGGAGGCATTTCAGCTTCAGATGGTTTGTCTCCACCTGAACTCTCCTTGTTTTGCTTTGGTTCGACGACAGGGAAGGCTGGTTGTTTTTGAGCATCCTTATCTTACGGGTTCTTGGGGCATTTGTGTTATGTCAAGGACTTCCCTTTTGATTCGAAAAATGGTCGAATATGGTCGTTGCTCCTTTGGGGCGATTGGAACTAAGGCACGAGTAGGAGTTGTCAGGGATTTCTTTATCTGGCCATAGTGCTGAGGAGAGGTTTCCAATTATGGGGTTGTGAAGGTTAGCGTCGGGATATGCAAACAAGGTGGTCAAAACTTTAGGATCAGATGGTCCAAGGCAGACAAGCAACACATTCCAAGCATCATATAAGCACATGACAAGCAAACAAGGAATTCCATATGTACTAAGGGGTGACTACACGTCATAAGGGGAATCCTATTTTAGGGAGGCTAATCCTAAGTACAGACATTACAGGGGTATTAACTTTTGTCCTGCCCTCTTTTGTCGTCGGTGCCGTACTTGATCGATTTAGGGGCGATGAAGGACTCCGTTGGCAGGGCGATCTTTTAGTGTCTTTCGTCGTTGGTAGCTCCTTTGTTTTGCTTGTCTTGGGTTCTCTTCATTCCATGATCTCCGTCTTCATAGTCTCCGAGTTGGACTTTGTTTTTGAAAACGGAACATTTGAAGTAGATGAGATATAGGATAATCCATTTTCAATTCGTTTAAGACAGAGAAGGTGAGGTAAGAAATCTTTCAAAAAGGATTTTGAGAAAATAGTTTTCGAAAGCTGGTGTTTTTCCAAAATAGAGGTTATCTTGGCTAACATCCATGCTAACTAGGGTGTCCTACAGTCAGGATGGCTCTGATACCAAGTCTGTGGCACCCCGGATTTACGATCCGAGAATGTCTGTTATGCCTGCAATTCACATTCCCATCATGAGTGATCTGTGAGCATAACCGACAAGTATCATTACAACATCCACAATGAACGAAACAAGTACTTACATTAATGCCATTATGGTGATTCCAACACAAGTAGCAGAAGTATTCAAGCGTAGAGCCCATGTCATGCCTTAACCTACAGGCAACTAACTGAGAAGACGGCCTAGCTTGCATAGACGTCAGCACCTTCGTCACTTCTTAACATCTGCAATCTGGCGAAGTAAATAGCCAGGGAAAAAGCCGTGAGTACTTTTGAATGTACTCGCAAGACCACCAAGACACGAAAAGGGATCATGCAACTTGGGCTATGGAGAGATAGCTCTACCCTACAGTTGTTTTTGAAAAATTCTAACCATGGCATCTCTATATCTTTGTTGAAAAATAGCTTTTGGAAAATATGCCTCCTTTTTGAAAATCCGGATAACCCCATATCCTTGTTAAAAACTTTCAAAATAGTTTTATAGTAAAACCCCTTTTTAAAACATCTTCGACCATCTCTGGTCAAGACAAAACTCGTTCCTATATTTCCTCGTGACCAAGTCACATCCTCCTTATTTTCTCAAACATATCCCAAGGGTACTCCTAGCAATCAGGTTTCCAACAGTTCTTGACCGTCGACACGGCTATTCGAATAGATTAAACTCTGTAGAGTTTGTGCACTTTATCCACAAGAATCAATACATCCGCCGAGATACAACCACGGCCCGCAACACACAGTAGATGGGGGTACGGATAATCAAACCTAACTTTTCATATGTCCATCCCTAGCAATGGCGTCTTTCCTTTTGGGTTGCTCTCTCCGCCACGAGTATGTGGCACGACGGCCATAGTCCTCCCTTTCGTACAAGCCTATTCCCCAAACCTTAGTTTGGCATATAGTAATTTTACTCCACTTCCTTCCATGCATACAATAAGTCATACCATCCGCGAGAGACCCAATTTTTGCACCGGTACCGTGTCCACGATAGTCCGGATTTCAGGGGATTTCTCCCCTTTAGCGAGTACGATCAGCCCCGGCTAAAGATCACAAACTACGAGTTAAGCCCAATGACTGGGGTAGTGTGGTTGCACGGATAAATTGTTCTGGTAAAGGCGTAGAACATCCCATTATCTTTCTCTTTCTCAACCTTCTCTTTATGCTCCTCATATCTTCTTTACTAAAAACTCCACTCAGAAATGATTCCTCTTTCCAAGGGTTTTATTTTGAAAACTGTGTAGTAGGGTGAAACCCAAAATAGTTTTATCATTGAAAACCCGTAGTTTCCAAAAGGGAAGATGCTAAGCATCTTAGCCTCGATCTAAAGGGTAAAGATGGGTGTAAATAGTGTCAGTGACATAATGGACACTCATCCATAACTTGGATGATCCAAGTTACTCATGCCTTTTATTTGAAACAACCATGCATTTAATCATGAAGTTCATAAACGAGATATAAGACAATTAATAAAAAGGGGTAGGTCAATATAGGAGTTCAGGAATGGTGGCTTGCCTGTGACCAGCGAGATGTCTCGTGGCTTCTTTAGAATACCATAAAACCAATAATAACAATAATGGAATAACCCGATGCTTCCTTCTTCTCGGCATCTCACAATTCGTAACTATCGCCGTTATAGAGCATACATGCAAACAAACGACACCACGATCAATACATTGCATAGAAACACCAATTCATACAGAAAGAAATTGACAAATCAATTTTATAGATCAGTAAGGATTGAGGGTTTGTTTGGGGATGCGAAGGAGATGCTTTGGTTGTGTTTGTGGATTCTCTGATTAAGATTTATAGTAGAAAACTACCTAGATAAGGGGTTTTAGAGCAAGGACAAGTTCTGCATAATAAAATTATGCACAAATGATGCCATCAGATAGGTATTGATAAAATGAAGCAACAAAAGTGGTTTCACTATTTTATCAATTTTCATTGATTTCTAATGATTTTTATAGTGGATAAAACTCTAGTTTTAGGAATTAATTCACCAGACAAATTTTGGAGCTCCAAAAATTATTTCCTTGGGTAATTAGGTATTATTTGGTGGACTAATTCAAGAGGGGTTGGAATCAATTGAAAATAATTACCAGAATGCCGTCAGGGAAAGGCAGTACTAGATGAGAATTGTATTTTTCATCATATTTAATCCACAGTGTCTTTTGATGTGATTCCAAGGACACATCTTAGGTATTTAGACTATATTTCTATAGAAATTGGAATCACATTATTTGGATTTGCAGAACTCATGTGGTGAATTTATTGGTGAATAAACTATGCATAGAATTGTTTAATCCACCAAAATTTAATAAATGCTTAAAAAGTTTTGGTCTTCTGGAGTTTGATGGATATACGCATACATGTCCATTGGGAGTTGAAATTAGGTCATAACCATTTTTGTTTGACCTAGAGAAATTGCCAATTGCATAAAAGGGTTATTTTTGTTATTTTTATTATGGGTAAACCAAGAAGTAAATGGGCATGCGATCAAGGGTTTAAGAAAGGGATCACAGTTACCTAACAGCACAAAGTGGATTTAATCCATTTGGATTTACCAAACTCCCTGAGGGAATTTATTTATAAAAAGGACACCAATTGGTGCTTCATTTACTATTATTAATTTAGACATTAACTGTGTCCACTCGTTTGTACTACATGTTGGAGAAGGGGACATTCGGCCCACCCGGGTTGTGCCTTGTGCGTGGGAGGCGAAATTCAACGGGCCGCAGCTGGGCCCAGTGGTCAGCAAGGAGGGGCGGCGAAGGGGTATCCGATGATCTCGGCCGTTCGACTAGAAAACGATTGACGGTCGGGCTTCTTCTTCTAGCAAGCAACGACACACTTGCGCGACCAGAGCTCAGACGGGGAGCTCACCTGGGGCTCGGGGAAGGGTCGGAGAGGGCGTAGGGCGACACGATGGCCGACGGCGAGCTGAACAAGGGGAGGAAAGAGGAAGTTTGTCCTCGGGAGCAGCCTGGCACGAAGACGACCGAGGCAAGCTTGTCGGTGCTCACCGGAGCTGCTGTTGGGCCCGTTCTTGCAAGGTAAACCAAAGGGGGAGGGTCAGAGGGTGTAGAGGAGGGCAGGAGAGCGACATGCAGAAGGAGAGGAGCTCAGGAGAGGGAGCCTTGCTCGTTTTTGAGAGGGAGGCCGAAGCTTCTCTATCCTTCACCCTCGAGCAGAGCCGGACAAGGGGGAGGGAGAGGGTGTTCTGGGAGGTGAGTGGAGCAAATGAGGCAGAGAGAGGGGGGGAAGCTCTGGCCTCTGGCCCTATAAATCGAGGTGGGCATTGGTCTATGGTGGATGTAGTCCAAGGAGGAGATGGGAGGAAGGGCTGGCAAGGGATAGGTCAATATGGGCGGTGCTAGGAGATGTGGGGTCTAGGTACTCGACTAGGGAGAGAGAGTATGGCTGCTGTTTGCTGGGTTGTGCACGATATTTTCTCCAAACGGGCATTTCTCTCTCTCACCCTCCTCCAAGCACTAGGGGCAAGGAAAGAGGGAGGTGCTACAGTAGCTAGGGATACAGTGCATGACCAGGAGGGAGGGGGTATGTTGTGCACTTGCTTGACCAAGCTTGGTGAGAGATTGGGTTGGTTTAACTCAAGTTTGAATTGTGCTTGCAAGAATTGGTCAAAATGATTCTTGCAAAGGAAGTTGAAAATTTTACATATGGCAAGGTGATTAAATGATTCTATTGGATGGATATGTTCAAGATACTTCCATAGGATTTAGTTGGTATTTTTCTGATGATTAAAAATCCACTTAAAACAATTTACTCAAAAAGTGCATAAATTGTTTCTAGAAGCTCCTTTTATATTTTTTACATTGTACAAGATGGTTTTTTGATGTGATATGGTCCTAAATACCATATTACACATTGGATGATTTTATTGGAATTTATTTGGATATAAAAGTATTTTTAATCAATTATTTCTTATTTCTGCCATTTTAGAAAAAGGGCAAAAAGAAATACGGAAGAACCTCAAAAATATTTATTTTTGAGTTGGAAAGATGGGATATGATATATAGGCATCAGATGTGCCTTGATTTGGCAAGGTGGTTTGGAGAAAAACAAACTTGTCTTTAGGGACAATGTTTGGAGGATTTTGCTAGAAAAAGAATTTAAATAAATTTAGGCTCCAAATAATTATGGAAATTATTTAGAAAAATATTATAGCAAAATTAGATGATGTAGACTTGATTCGAACATCATTGTTCACTTGGGTTTTGAAGTGTTTTGGTGAAATGGGAAGAAACTAGATTTTTGGGAATCTAGGGTTTTGTTATTTTCATGCCACCTAAACATACTGGGATTAGTGAGCTCAGAGCTCATATTGATACAAGGTATAGATGGATAGCTAGATCATGTTATATAGATGATCATGGAGGCAAAAGTTGGTCTTTGTTGGATTTGAGGTGGTGTAGGAGTGATGGCAACTTTGATGAAAATAAGGCTGCCATAGCAGGATTGTCATGATGCCATATAAACCAGGTGGGTTTAAGATGCACAAGGTTCCAATGGAAACAAGTGAAGTAGGTTTTGATAAGCCATTGTTAGGAGATCATAATCATGCAAATATTTGGTCAAGGGGAGGTAGCATATAGATGTGAGCTTCTGCCAAAGTAGGCAAGATGATAAGATTTGTAGAAAATATTATTATCTTGACTACAAAACCATCAGGGATGAGTGGGAACCGGAATTTCTTAGCCAAGGGAAAGAGTGGTATTTGGTAGTAGTAAAGATGTATTACAGGATGGTTCGGGTACATTCTCAAGAAAGCACCTACGCTGGAAAAGGTAGACTTCCAAAGATTGAATCTAGATAAGAAATCCAGACTTAGCCATTTTGGGAAGATTTGGAGTTTTAGACTAGATTACAAGTGGGAAACTAATTGAGAGAGTGGAAAAGGTTTGTCCTTCCCATCAATTGGTTGATGTTGAGGTATATATTGAATAGAGGGGATCCAGACTTGGATTGGGTATACAGTGAGTAAGATACTATCAAAAAGGGATTATCCCTAGATTAATCTGATTAGGAGATGAGATGGCCACTTTGGTGGCTTTGGGTAGATCCAGATTAGGATACTTTGTCTGAGATTGATGATCACAATATGGATTGGGTACTAAGGCATGAGCTACTAGATTAGCTCATTCTAGTTCCTAAGCAAACGAGGCAATTCACCAGACAACAGATCAAGGCAATTCATCTTATCACTTATCCAATTAATACTAGGGTTGCCATCAAGCCTAGCTTGAGGCAAGGATGGGTATTTTGAATTGGCTGCTCTTTGAAGTAAGATAAGGACCATCTTAGTATTTCTACCAAGATTGGAATGAAAAGGTTTTAATAAAGGTTTTTGGAAAACCTAGGGATAAGAGTAGCTGGGAGTTCTGTCTTGAAAACATAAGGACATTATAGATAGGTCTTCATAGTTTTCTTAATAGAAACTAGTAAAGTATTTTTTGTCAAAATCATCTTGGGTCAGGTTTTGAAATGCCAAAACATTTGAGAATATGAAAGATGAGCCAAGACATTTCCATTGTAAGATAGCCCTTGTCAAATGGAGTTGAGATAAGAAGTAGAGTACCTAATACACAATCAGTTGCATGAACTCAAACAAACATTGCAACACTTGATAAGAAAAGTTTTTGTTCCCCTTGATTTTTGGCCTTTTGGACAGCAAATCAGGGTTTCTGAAATTGGTATGTTACACCCTTGGTCAGCCCTAACAAGGGTGGATCAGAGGTATGTCATGGGCATTGACCAGTGATTTGGAGAAAAAGCCTTCCACTGCCACCATCGCGGGCAAAATTTTAGAAATCTAGTTTCCTAGGTACCGGTTCCCCGCATGATCTCCACCACCGACGATATATAGTCAACATTCACCTTAACTATTTCATAGGCTTGGTCATTTATAGATTTAGCTCTTGGGCTCCTAAATATAACCTAAATATTTAATTCCTTAACATGAATAGTTTTTTTTGAATTTTTTCATAATCGCCCACAAATTATAATCTCTTTTGACATCGTATATTAAATTTGAGCTTTAGCGCTAGGACTATCCATTTGGTAAAAACTAAAAGTGTATTATTATTGTTGGATCACTTATAATCGCTAAATTATCTTAAAATCAACGAAATCGTGCAACCGAGATACAACCCCAAATCTCATAGTTTGCCCATTTAGGAGAATACTTTTCATATTTTACCCCATTTAAGTTTAGATCGCTTTCAAACACCTCTTGCCGACATTTTACCCGGTTTGTCTGGACAAGTTTATTTCCACTGTGAAACTAGGAAAACTCGCACGGTACTTGTAAAAACACGAACTAATAAAACAGTATATAGGCCACCAAACACACAAATTTTCGATTTGTAATCGTCGACGTAGATTGAAAACGGTAAAATGAAACTGAACTTTCGAATTGTTGCCGTTGCTGCAAAATTCATCGAAGAAAATAGTTGATCCTACATGTATCGCCGTGATTATTGCTTAATTACATACCAGCGATGAAAAATCTACGCTTAATACATATATACTAGGGAGAGCACGATAGCAACCTAGACCAAAATCGAGCTCCTCGTCGACATGAGCATCAGGGCCGGCGGTGTTGGAGCGGCGAGGAGATTGGTCCAGGTCGATCAGGTCCGCCACCTAGAGCTTGACAACGGTGATGGATAGAGCCGACTGCCGTCTCTCCCTGGCCTGTGATGGCTAATGTGAAGTCTATTGGGAACCCCAAGAGCAAGGTGTGAGGCAGCACAACAGCAAGTTTTCCCTCTGTAAGAAATCGAGGTTATCGAACCAGTAGGAGGAAGGAAACGTCACACAGGTGTTGCAAGCAACGCGGAGACCTGCACAACACAAACTCAAGACTTTGCCCCAAGAAATCAGTGAGGTTGTCAAGCTCACCAGTTTGCTGTAACAAAGGATTAAACGTATGGTGTGGAAGGTAATGGTTCGGAGAAAGTAAACAAGTAATAGTGGAAGATATATCAATGGTAAAGATTGGACCAAGGTCCATAGTTCACTATAGGTGCTCTCCTTAGATTAAAAACATGGCATGAAGGGTAAAGAAATTACAGTAGGGCAATTGACATGAATTGAGAAAGGCATAACAATGCAATACTAGACAAAAAGATCCTATGAGATTCGATTTGGCAATACAACAATATACATAGACCTCCATCCAACTACATATATGCCTAGAAGTCCACCTTCAGGTTATCATCCGAACCCCCTCCAGTATTAAGTTGCAAGCAACAAACAACTGCTTTAAGCAAAGTGTGTAAGGTAAACAATCCACTTGTTCCATGAACAAGAGACCATTGTTTTCTCCCTAGTAGCAACAGCACATCTACAACTGAAGAGATTTTTGTCACTTCCCTTGGAAACTAGAGGCATCAACCCACTATCAAGCATAAATACCCCCTCTTGGAGTCACTAGCAACTACTCGTCCAAGATAGCTACTAACAACAGAGAGCATGCAAGATCACAAACAACACGGACATGATAGAATCATAAAGAAAAAACTATTAATCAATCTGACATAATAATATCCATATCCATCGGATCCCCGTAAACACAACATGCATGAATACAAATAGATTAGGTCTTGATCATGAACGAAGCTCACAAGATCTACACATGAAAGCACAAAGGAGGAGATACAACCATCTAGCTACTACATGGACCCATAGTCCAAGGTGGAACTACTCACACATCATACCGGAGAGAAGGCTTCCGGGATGATCTCCCCTCTAGTAGGGTGCCGGGAAGAACTTCAGACCCCCCCCATCTAGGGAAGATGGTGGCGGCGGCTACAGAAGGTTTCGTGGAATATTGATCGGATACTTAGGGTTTCCATATCAGGGGCTTCTTATAGGCGAAGAGGCGAGGCCGGGAGGTGGCCAGGGGCCCCACACCCTACCCTGGCATGGGGCAGGGCCCACGCGCACCTAGGGGGTCTGGCCACCTGGTTCGCTTTCTCCGTCTCGTCTTCTGGATTCATGTCCCTCATGGTAAAATATTGACTTTGGCTTTTGTCCCGCCCAATTCCGAGAATATTGATTTTCTGCCTTTCTGAAACCAAAAACAGAAGAAAACATGCAACTGTCACTATGGAAACTTGTAAATAGGTTAGTTCCAGAAAATATATAAAAACACCTCAAAGTGTAGACAAAGTAAAGAAAATTAGATACTAAATAAGCATGGAACATCAAAAATTATAGATACGTTTCCGAGTATCAGCCTGGCGCTCCTTGACGAGTGCGATGACCTAGCGCCTCTCCTCCTTTTCATGGAGGATATTTTCCCCACGCTCGTGCTCCGACTCGCAGGTCATCATCTCCACCGAGCATCTCCTCATCGGAGTTATGTGTGAAGTTGGAGTCGACGACTTCGCGTGCAGGCGGGGGAAAGGACCCCTTACCAAAGGTCGCATCGGCGTGCGCGTAACTGCGAATGATGGGGACCGGCTCCGGCGATGGCGGGCGGTAAGCCTCTAGCGGTAGCACAAACATGCAGAGGGTTGGCAGAGAACGGGGGCCACGACTCATCCACTTCTATGCCGCTCGTTGCTTCATACCGACCGAGCGAACAAGGCGCTTCCTCTCCTCGTCGAAGAGCTCAACGCACCGTTGTAGGGAGGGGGATGGGGAAGGGGTAACCATCCTCTCCACCTCCGCTATGGACCCCTCAACCCCACACATTGCGCGGCTGATGAACATTTCACCGATCTACCGCCGACACTCGAGAAATTTGTCGCCGGAGGTTGTAGTGTTGGCGGCAGTGGAGCTGGGGTTGCGATTGAGGGTTCCGACCCACACTTGTCATCATGTTTGGTATTTGTACCGACCCACATGCTAGATTAATTACAGGATACAAAAATCCATTTTACAAGCCGGCCATTGTGCTAGCTCGGAATATCACACACGTACATGTAAAATCGTTGGTATTTAATAGTTCCGGCCCTTTTACAAGTACTGTTAGAGATACTATCCTGTAAAAGCGTTCAAACCTATAAAAATAGATAAAAAGGGGACGGTTATAGTTTCGATGAAAAACAAGCATGAATTATGTAAAACGTCGTCAATATCGTCAAACCTATCTGCTCTGCATGCATATGAAAATTGGGAGGCCGTTTTGCTAACCCATGTAAATGGGTCAAACCTAGTCCGAAAGGAGTAGCCAGAATCTGCCCAGAACTCGCCGAAATCTACCAAAAGAGATAAGAAACGAGCATCTACCTATAAATATCCGCTGAGCGGCATCACCCGATGGGCGAACATACAAGGGAGAAGTGAACCGCAACTCCCCTATCCCTATCTCTCCTCCCCCGTTCCCCTTGTGAGTCTCTCTCCTATCTCTGGCTCCCCTCCTCCCCTTCTCCGTCGGCGTAGCCTGACGGAGATGGCTGGGGAGAGGAGGTCGTCCTGTACATAGTTGTAGTGGTAGGCCTAGTAGTCTAGGGTTTTGGGCTAAGTTCTGGTGGTTTGGGAGTAGCGCACTGGATCTATTTGGTCGGATCTTGTGCATCTCGGTTTGGTTCTTCACTGTTGCATGACTCCGATGGTGGGAGTTGCTATAGGCATAGGAGGAGAAGACGAGGATCTCTGCCAATAAGGCCATTTTCTCGAGCTCGTCTCCTCCGGCGTCATGGTGCAGCGCTGGACGGTTTCTACCGTGATCATTCGTCAAACTTCCATGGAGGAAGTTAGGTATGGAGTGTGCTGCTGCAGGCTCTGGTAATAAGCGGTTCCATCTCCAACCTTACGGGCTTGGCGCTGGGATTGTCCTCTTGGCCGTCCATGGTGGGGAGGGGGAGGAGTATTTCAACTCGGAGGTCGTGGGATTTGTTTGCTGGAGAGGGGATCTGTGTGCCGACGAACATCATTTGTTGACACCAACAAAGATAATGTGTCATTTCAACCTCCATGTGAGGCCCTTATCTGATGGATCGACGATGACACATTTCTTCTCTTCCATTCCAAGTTGCTTGTTCCCCGATGATGACGGAGATGGCCGGCGTGCGATTGCATCATACAAGTGTGGTGGCGGGAACCAAGGGCTCGATTGCTTTTTTATTTTTTGTTCTAAGGTTGTCTATGCTAAGTTACAGGACCAGGTTGTAATCTTCCAATGTGCTAAAGTCTCTTGTCAAAAATGTACTTCCACTGCTTGGATTTAATGCAGTGCCTTCTCGGTCCTACCCTTGTTAAAAAAACCTATAAAGATCCGCCAGGTTGAAACAAAGGACGATAGTGCCCTAAGTCAACCACCTCGATGAGCGCCTGCACTTTCCCATGAGCTAACTCGACAGCTGGTAGCATGCACGCACAGTGGCACACATCACAGCACGCGCACGCACGGCATGGACCACGAGATTGGTTCCATCCCGTTTGATAGCTACCTAGCAAGGTGTTATTATTGATCAATTCAATACTAATAGATTTGCTACCTAGCTAGTGGTAGTAATTCTATGCTAGCTCCAACTACTTTTTATAGGCTTTCTTCGCCATGCGTGGGGCGGCGGGCGAATGGCGAGTAGGCATCAACTCGAGGAGAGGCAGTGAACTGGTGGGCGGGCGGCGGACAGATGTGGACGCTGAGAAGAAGACAAATATTTAAGGGGAAAAAGGAAAAGGATTCATGTCCCTCGGACTATTACACGTCCCGCATCCCCCGCCTTGCATGCGTGCCACGCATCGGCTACAACCGAACAAAACAAAGCAGGACCACCACATCCTTCTCTTATTATGTGACTTCTCCACTCTCTGAAATTTCTCAGCCATGGAGCACCAGGACACTCGCGATCCCACCCACGCTCCGCCACCCAACGCCGTGTCACACCCCAGCAACGCGACACCGCTACCCCAACCACGCGTTGTTTCTCCGTCTCATTCCCTATGGTGCCCTCTCTCCCCAACCTCTGCCACCATGGCCTACTCCAAAAACCATCACTCTGATGTTTGTAGCCACCGCCTACTGCTACACAATGACACGACATCGCTGCTACAACAGCAGATAGACGCTGCTACAAAGGTAGGGCGGCGCTGCTACAACGGCATGGAAGCGCTGCTACAAATAATGTGCAGCACTGCTGCCGTAGGCGCACCAAGTTTCTACCGTAGGCATGCAGAGTTGCTAACGTCGGTTTCCGGTGGTGCTACTACCAAAGCTGGGCGGTGCTGCTAAAAAGCCTAGGTGGAGCTGCTACCGTAGGTGTGCGGAAATGCTACCATAGGCACACGAAGTTGCTACCATCAGTTACCAGAGGGGTCCTGCCGGCGTAGTTGCCGAAGGTGTCACCGGTGGTGGCCACACGGGAAGGCGAGGGGCTGAAGCCGATGTGGAATATCGGGACAGGCTGTGGTCAATGGTGAAAACAAGAAGTAGACGAATGCCCCAAATAGAAGGGAGAGGACATGTGGCATCTCCTGTAACCGGGGGATCAGGGGATTTGATCCCCCAGGGGACGCTAGTAGTGTCCATTGAAAAACGTGATTTAAGGGGTGTATTTATAGTGTCTATTCAACTATTTCATCATGTAAAATTGATGTATACATTTTTCTTAAAGATCGACTTTTACTTGTACTATTAAGAGTATTTTTTTTGAAACAAGCAGACGGTGTTAGAGTTGGTAACCACCAAACTAGCGAGTTTGAGCAGGTCGATGTGACATGGTGTAAGATTTCTTTAAAATGGCCTCAGGATAGTCCTGCAAGATGGCCCGGAGGAAGTAGATGCGTCATGAATGCAGTAGTGAACAGATTTGTTTAAGTACAGTTAGGGTGTCAAGTGGAATCCTGTTAAATTCACATTTATTTAGTGTAAATTTTAATTTAAAATTTGAACTAGATTTTGGCAAATGAAATAGAAGTGGGATTTTGGAGGGACCCGTCTATTCTCCTACCTCTCCTTTGACGGGCTCGAGTGGTACGATAATGACCAGTAGTCAGGCTTCAACCTGCTTTCGGCGTTGTCTCCATCCGTGTGTAGAGGGTCTCGTTCTCCCAGTTCCATCTAGATAGAAAGGAGTCTTGAGCATAAGTGTGTCTCCAGCCGAGATCCCAGAAGGATCTGCGACGATCCTAGGCGCCATTCTTTTCACCGGCAAAACGAAAATCTCCTCGTCGGCCTCCCTAATGCTTATTCCTAGCGCCAATGGGGCGCCTGGGGCACCGGTGGAAGCGAAACCAGCTCGATCAGCGACAGAAGCCGGTTTTCTCCCTTTTTTGGTTTCCCTCATTTTCCTTCCCACATACCTCGAATGTCGCCCGCCATCTATAAAACCTCCTGCCACCATGGTGCCAATAAAAGTGTTGGGTTCGCATCATAGAAAACAAAATATTTCCTATGGTGGGAACAACTTAGTACCAAGATCTATCTACCTAGATACAAATAATGGGTGTATATATATATATATATCCATAGAGAACTTATCCTAGAAAAGCGACAGAGTGTTACGAGATTTAATCTTCTTGATGATGTATTCGTTCACTTGCTGATCTCAAGATCGTGATAAAGTCCTAGCACCGCAAAAGCAGTGGTGCATCCCTGATCGCACACACGTCTGGTACCCGACCACCTCCGAGTCATCGCTCCAACAAAGCAACGGAAGCAGCAAATCCTTTCTCCAGCAAAATCCACCATGAACATGTATCTCGCTATACCGAGACCATGGATATTATTCTAAAGGGGGAGACAAATCCTTCACGAGGAGGTGTGAGGAATGAGAAGGGAGGGGTGCCTTTCATACGGGGAGGGGGCAGCCCCTCTGATGTGGACATCCCATCTATTGATACAACCGTTGTCCCTACAGCTACACACATACAAGGACCTATCACAAGATCTCGTGCCAAACAACTTAACTATCAGGTACTTTCGTTTCTTGGAACTATTCCTCACATACATGAGAATATGATGCTGCCTAAATCAGATGTATTTATTACTCTTAGGAACGATGGACCAAGCATGGATGAGAGGGACAAGCATTGGAGCATTAAGTTAGCCATCATAGCAACTTCGCAAAGGCTCGAGCGTCGCAGAGGCCTCTTGTACTTCGCACCTATATAGGATCCCACCTTTTCAATAAAGCTTTCATCTTAATCCGTAATATCTTGATTGTAATATTAGTTCTTACTTGTTCTCGATTTTAGGTAGGAATTAAGACCCTCGCTGGCCAGGCTGATCGTGTTTCCGCAGGATTGGTAGCCTCCAGGAGATTGGCCTAGTGATTGCATTGGCGCTCGTACTCGCACGTGTAGTCGGATCGTCAAGCCCGAACTCCACCCAAATCGACTATCACCATCTCATCAAAAGATCGGACACCTTTGCCCTATCAAGTGGTATCAGATTTCAGGTTGCTCGGTGAGATTTTACTGTTTTCGTAGATTAGATCTGTTTTACCTATAACCCACGAAAAATCCAAAAACACAATTAGAATCTAGATCCATCCTATAACCACTCTACGCCTTGCATTATCTTTTCAGTTTTGCATTGTTGAATTTGTGTCTGCATCCTCGCGTCGAGTTGCTGGTCTTAGTGTCTCGTCCCTTAGAGTTTCGAGTTCTGATCACAGTAGTCACCGCCACACGCGCAGATCACCGCCACCATATTCCACCACCATATTCCGCCGCCATACACCCAGCCACCAGAAACCCTAAAACTCCGCCACCGCCTTCCTACCGCGACACGGATCCAATCACCTTTCCTGCCGCGGCACGAGTCCGAGTAGAGTTATTGTTTCCTTGTTATTTCTTTTTACTCTCCTTTCTTGTTGTTTCCGTATTGAGCTAAAGTCCATGTCGAGTTAGAAGTTCAGTCGTAAGTCTGGAACCGCCTCCGAAAAAATTTCTGGCTATACGGATTTTCGACCCCGGGGATCACTTTTCTCCATCGGCCATTATAGTGAAAAAAAATTGGCGCCTGCGCGCTTTCCGGAGCATAATACAAAAATTTCGAAAAAAAATTTTGGGGCTAACCTGTTTTTAGACCCCGTAGATCAGTTCTAGACACTAGCCATCATCATGATTTTCAACATCTCGGTTCGCTTTTCAGGGTGCCATATCATCATACATTGCTTGTTGTGTCGCGTCGTGACATCGTTGGTGATCTAGGCTCGCGTCTCTAGTACGGTCTAGCCTAGGACCAGCACAGTACCGTCGTTGCGCATTCTTTCAACATTTGCATTGCTGTTTTGATAATTGCTAACCCCTTTGCTAAGCCTTCCCAGAGCTCCACAGATTTCTCCACGTGCGGTGTCTCGACTCCTGGTAATCGCTTGGTTCAATCTCTGAACCCACTGCTCCTCGCGGTTGCACATCGCCTTTTTCCTGCTGTTTGGTAAGAACTTGTAAGAGCTTCGTATATTGCTTGACGGATTACGCGTGCCTTCCACCATGTTTCCGTAGTTATAGGCATATATACCTGTGCTTTTTAAAGGACTAACCATGACAGATACTTCACGGAACCCTGCCACAATGACGAACCAAGAACTACATGCTCACTTCTCCGAGCTCTTGGTCAGTCGTGCTGAAGATGTGGATGCACGACTAGGGGAGTTCGACACCAAGCTCACCAACTCCATGGACAAGATCGATGGACTCGAGAAATCCTTCAACTACAAGCTTGACGCTCGGTTCAAGGAGGTTTTGGATAGATTGTCGGCACCCGCACCCACCCCATTGGCACCTCGGCATGGTGCACGGCGCATTCCGATCACGGGTCGTATTGTTGGTTCGGCTGCCACCGCACCTCAGGCGGCTACCGCTGCAGCTGAGGCACCTCAGACTTCCACCGCGGCTGCTGCTGCGACATTGGGGACAGACGACGGGTACTACTATGACCCCGACGATGACGATCTGTTTGACGAGGAGGTTTAACAACGTCCACACCCTGTTGGACGTCCCCGACATTACCACCGCAACGCTCGACCACCGGTACGTGATGATGATCATGTTGCAAAGCTTAAATTAAATATTCCATCTTTTGAGGGTAAATATAATCCTGATGCATATCTTACATGGGAGATGGAAGTAGAACAACGTTTTGCATGCTAAAATATCCTGAGAATATGCGTGTTAGTGCTGCTACATGTGATTTTACTAAAGTTGCTTCCCTTTGGTGGTCTGAGTATTGTCGTTGAAATCCTACTACTATTCCTAGTACTTGGACTGCTTAAAAAAAACTGCTATGCGTGTTCGTTTTGTGCCTCCCACTTATCAACGTGATTTACTAAAGAATCTGACACGTTTGGAACAAGGGAAAAATTATGTAGAAGAGTATTATCAAGAATTGCAAATGGGGATGGTTCGGTGTGGTCTTGTTGAATCTACTGAACAAATGCTTGCACGTTTCTTTGATGGACTAAACAAGGACATTCAACACATATTAGATTATAAGGAATATAATTCTATCACTCGTTTGTTTCATCTTGCTTGGAAAGCTGAATGTGAAGTGCAGGATCGCCAAACACCATGGAGGAGGACTAATAATTCTTCAGGTCACACATCCACTTGGGCATCCCGACAATCAGAGCCTCCTTCTCGTGATTCGCCACCAGCTACTACCATATCCAAGTCCACCACAATATTTCCAGCTGCTCCTCCACCGTCATCCAATGCTCCTGCTCGTAGTGCATCTTCTATGGCTTCCACGGGTAAAACAAAGGATATACAATGCCGCAAGTGCTGGGGTTTTGGTCATATTGAGAGACAGTGCACAACACAACGTGTTATGATGGTGCGTGATGATGGTCAATACGATTCAGCGAGTGACTCTGATTAAGATACATTAGCCCTTATTTCTGCTCGAGATGGAGACAATTGTGATTCTGATGAAGAGATGGAGGTAATGGGAGCTGAAGCTACTGATCAGTACAAGAGCTTAATTACACAACGTGTGTTGAGTGTGCAATTGAGCAAATCTTAGCAAGATCAACGCCACAACCTGTTCCAAACACGTGGTGTTGTCAACGAAAGAGCTATACGGATCATCATTGATGGAGGGAGTTGTAATAATCTGGCTAGTGTTGACATGGTAGAGAAGCTTGCACTTCCAACAAGACAACACACACATTCATATTACATCCAATGGTTTGAGAGTTCTCGCAAGATCAAGGTAACAAGAATGGTGCGCATGCATTTTACTATTGGTACATATTCTGATTTTGTTGATTGTGATGTTGTACCTATGCAAGCTTGTTATTTGTTACTTGGTAGACCATGGCAATTTGATAGAGAGTCTGTTCATAATGTCAAAACTAATCATTATTCTCTTATGCATGATGGAAAGAAAATTGGACTAAAACCTATGACTCTCAAACAGATTTTAAAAGATGATCTTGCTAGAGCTAGTAGAGCCAAAACTAAGGAGAAAAATAAAAGTGAGAATCAGATTGTTGCTGCAGATTTTGTACCACCAAAGAACACTAAATCTGATTCTAAACATGCTACTGAAATTCGTTTGAAGAGTCCATGTATGCTTGAAAATAAAATTGATATTCCTGAACTAGATGTAAACATACTCAATGTTATGCAATTATCTGCGAAGAGGTTTTGTTTTCATTTGAGGATATGCCTCCTTCTTTGCCACCCGCTATTGCTAACCTTTTGCAGGAATATGAGGACGTCTTTCCCGCTAAGCTGCCACCAGGACTACCTCCTATTAGAGGAATTGAGCACCAAGTTGATCTAATTCCTGGTGCTACGTTGCCCAACCGCACGCCATATAGAACCAATCCAGAGGAGACAAAGGAGATACAACACCAAATTCAGGAACTACTCGACAGAGATCATATTCGTGAGTCCCTTAGCCCCTGTGTTGTTCCTATTATTTTGGTACCTAAGAAAGATGGTTCTTCGCGCATGTGTACTGATTGTAGAGCTATCAATAATATTACTATTCGATATCATCATCCTATTCCACGTTTGTATGACATGCTTGATGAATTGAGTGGTTATACCATGTTTTCTAAAGTTGATTTGCGTAGTGGTTACCACCAGATTCGTATGAAATTGGGAGATGAATGGAAAACAGCATTTAAAACTAAGTTCGGTTTGTATGAGTTGTTAGTGATGCCATTTGGTTTAACTAATGCACCTAGAAATTTCATGAGATTAATGAACAAAGTTTTACGTGCTTTCATTTGACGTTTTGTGGTAGTCTACTTTGATGATATTCTGATTTATAGCAAATCTTTAGAGGATCATTTGGACCATTTACGTGCTGTTTTTAATGCTTTACGTGATGCACGTTTTTTTGGTAATATTGAGAAGTGCACCTTTTGCACCAATCGAGTTGCGTTTCTTGGCTATGTTGTTACATCGCAGGGTATTGAAGTGGATCCGGCCAAGATTGAAGCTATTGAGAATTGGTCGCAGCCCAAGATGGTCATACAAGTGAGGAGTTTTCTTGGCCTCGCTGGTTTTTATAGGCGCTTTGTCAAAGACTTTGGAACAATTGTCGCGCCGCTGAATGAACTTACCAAGAAGGATGTGCCCTTTGTTTGGGGCGATGCACACAAACAGGCCTTCGTCATATTGAAAGATAAGCTAACACATGCTCCCTTACTCCAACTTCCTGATTTTACTAAGACTTTTGAGCTTGAATTTGATGCTAGTGGAATTGGTTTGGGAGGTGTGTTATTACAAGAGGGAAAACATGTTGCATATTTTAGTGAGAAATTGAGTGGGGCCAGTCTGGACTATTCTACTTATGATAAAAAATTATATGCGTTGGTTTGGACATTAGAAACTTGGCAACATTATCTATGGCCTAAAGAATTTGTTATACATTCTGATCATTAATCTTTGAAGCATATTCGTAGTCAAGCTAAGTTGAATCGTCGTCATGCAGAGTGGGTTGAATTTATTGAGTATTTTCCTTATGTTATCAAATACAAAAAGGGTAAAGATAATATTATCGCTGATGCTTTGTCGCGCCGTTATACTTTGTTATCTCAACTTGACTTCAAAATAGTTGGATTAGAAACTATTAAGGAACAATATGTGCATGATGCTGAATTTAAAGATGTGTTGCAGAATTGTAGAGATGGTAGAACATTGTCAACACCAGAATTTTTAATCCCAGATGCCTGTTATGCCATACATCGCAATCCCAGGATTACCATTTTTGCGAGACATAACAGAATTGGATACCATAGTACATCATCCATTACAAACCGTACATAAGTTCTTACTAAAATAGGGATCTCATGATCTAGTTCTTAATACAACATCAAGCAGCGAAATACGTAATAATAACGATAGCGTAGACGAAGCTCCATCTTCGGGGTCATAGGCAATGCTTACGATGGGAGATGATCCTAGTTGTCGTAACCTTCCTGAGGTCCATCCTCCAGATACTCCTCTTCATAGTCTGGCCATGGGAATAGCCAGGGACAAAGCCATGAGTACTCTTTAAGTACTCGCAAACTAGTACTAACAGGTAAAAGGGGTTTTGGATAATGGGTCACTAGGCTCTAGGGTTATTTTGCAAAAGCCAGATTTATCTCTACTAAGTTTAGGAGCAACAATCGCTAGTTGAAGTTTTATAAAACCTAAGTGGGAACTTGTATTTCATATCACAACCCTGCTGTGGTCAAGTCAAAGTCTCAATTCAGTTCATAAGTCATTTTGAAATGTCTGACAGGGGAACAGTATGGCCACTCCAACTGTCCATAACCGCGGACGCGGCTATTCGAATAGTTTGACACTCTGCAGAGATTGTACACTTTCACCACAACATTCGATACATCCGTCAGGAACAAATCCTGAATTCACCATACTCAGTATGCGGATAATCAATCCTAACCTTTCAATTACACGCCCTAGTATAAGCACCTCTCCTATGAGTTTGGCCTCCCAACCATGACCAACTGTCATCTTGGGTAGGACTGGGCGTTCGGTTTAACCGAACCGATCGGTTCGGTCCCTCGGTGCTTTTAAAATTCCGGTTCATAAAAGTACAACACCGATCGGTCCTTTAAAATCACAGGAACCGAGATTTTGGGGAACCGATACTTCGGTTCGGTTGTCGGTTTCAACCGAACAAGACCGAACATTGATAAGTTCACAACACCGCTCTTGTTTTCCTTCAGTTTCTCACGTATCAAAAATCAATTAACAACACAGGACAGAACACATCTAAATACTACGTTGTTGCATTCAGACCAACAAGAACTCAAAAAATCTGAACTTGCGTGATGTCCCCATCTGCTGGAGCGCATCCACCGCTTGCTACAGAGGATAGCGGGAGAGGAGAGTGGAGGAAGGTCAGGGAGGAAAATAGGGGAGGGAGGAGGAGGCTCCCGGTCGGCGGTTGCTACAGAGGTGGCGGTGGTGTGGCTGCGCGGCTGGTAAGCGACGGCGCGGCGCACATCGGGTAGGGTTAGGACTTCCGATAGCAAGCGGCGTAGTGGGTCGGGACTAAAGATAAGAAGACCACGAGGAGACTAGGGGATCACTGGATTGGGTCTTTACATAGAGGGGAGAACGGAGGTATGGGCTATTTCTTATTGCCTTATTGGGCTGGCCTGGTTTATCAGTTCCAGTACGTACGTGTTTTTCGGTTTTGTCGGTAACTTCGGGTACCTGACGCTTAAGACCGAATTCACCGAAGTAAGTTCGGTTCTGTAAACATGACAACCGAATCAAGTTCTGAATTTTTCGGTTTCGGTTCATCCGAATTCGGTCCAGGTCTTTTTGGTTCGGTAATACGGTTCTCGGTTAATATGCCCACCCCTAATCTTGGGTACTGCACAGGTGGACAATCTTCACAAGGTAGCCTCAGCTCAAACCTTGGCCGTGAGGGAACTAATACTAAGGTATATAAGCTTCCAGTTAAGCCCTACCCAATCTTCGGGTATTGTGGTTGTACGATAAAATTGGAATGGTATCGCATCCAGACAACCATCAGTTTTATAAAGGGCTAAGGCTCATGCCTCAACATTTTCATCACCAAAATCATCCGGTGTTCGGAAACACATGTCCAAAACATTTCAATAGAATGATCGATCATTCCAAGGTTTTCATAACCATTTTTCCACCAAGTATTCCCATCTAAAAGTTGATCAAGTTTTATGCTTAGCACTAGCCTCTACAGGTGGGGGTAAGCACCAATGAAGGGTGGTAAACTAGTGGAGTTCTAACTAAGTTCAATCTCATGCCTTAGGATGACATCAAGATTATCTAGCTTAGGCCAAATTTTATGCTCTTTATGCAACCTTCACATATCTTTCTAGTATCTACCATTCTCTTAAGTAAACTCTAAGTAAGAGCTTTGATAAAGAAATAAAGTAAGAAGCTCGTAAGTAAAACTAGGATTGGTTTATCAAGGGTATATGATCACATATGCTTAAGGCATATAGTGGCCATGGTAACAAGTAGTGGTCTGTTGCATTAGTAGAGTATCTTGCAAGTGTTAGCTTGCATATTCACTAATAGTATTAGGCTTGCATTAGTGTCAATATAAGCTTGCTAAATTGCAAGTGTTAGCTTGCAAGGTTACTGGCTTGCCTTGTGCAGAGCAGTGGTTGAAGTTCTCCTCGGCTTCTTCTTCGTAGAATCCGTCTTCTTCCTCGTATCCTTCGTCGGTACTAGCGTCTATGAATAAATACGAGGTACACAATCACCAAACAATACTTAACTACTTGCAATCATCACACACAAGGGTCTTATAGATGATCTAACATCATCTCTAACATTACAAGATTAAAGCTTGGTTTAATTCCTTTTATTTTTAGAAAAGTAATTTCTACTCATTGAAAAACTACTTAAGATTTAATATTCTCCAAACCAAACATGGGATCATGTTGACACATGTCATCACCACATATTTTAGTCCATGGGAATGTGATTTAAAGTGGTGTCACAATTTAATAAGGTTTTACCCTTTTATTTTAATTAATTAAAGTGTCTAAAAATGCCTAAGGGGCATTCTTTTATTACTTGAACATTATTTCTGTAAGTAAACCTATATATTTTTATATATTCTGAAAGGTATGGTTAAATGTGATTTTTGAGAGTTGGAATCAACTCAAAAGCTATCATGGTTTAAATTTGAAAAATGTTTGAATGCAGAAAAGCTTCGGCCTTGTTATTTTTACCATGGGTGATCTATAGATCCAAATGACATGAATTCAATGGGCTTGGATTCAGCATTCCCAGACCTTTCTAACAAAATTGGTTTCATTCAATTTGGTGCACTGAATCGACCTGGGTTGATTTTTGAAACTGGGTACAGAAGTGTGTTTGAAATAAAATGGAAAAGGTTTAATTCAAATAACTGGGCTGCGCGGGAAAGTTAACGGGCCGGCCTGCTAAGCGTATCTCTTTCGCGGGCTGTTTAAGTGGTTGTCCCCACTCGTCAGTGAGACAGGGGGTGTGAAGCGGTATGGGGCAACATGGGTCATTCGATCTGATTCTAATCCAACGGCTGGGAGTCATCGTCGATGTTGGGCAACGCCGGCGAGACAGAAACCTAGCGCGGCCAGTGGGGGGCGAACGACGAAGTCGACGACGGCGAATCTCCTGGTACCGGTGGCTCCTCTTGGGGCGGCTCCAATCGCAGGCTTCCTTCTTCTCCAGAGGCGGTGGGCTCCGGTGAAACGGGGCGTGCTCTCGGCATAGTTGTTGGCGAGGTTGGCATGGTCCGTGCGTGTGGTCCAGTGGCTGGCAGGGTTCGAGCGGTGGACAGGAGTGGCGGTGGAGTGTTGGCTTGCTCCCAGACATGCTAGCTAGGCTTGTTTCTCCTCCTAGATTGCTGTCGACATGGGGGTGACAGGGGTGGCTTCGGCTGTTCACCATTGATGACAATGCCATGTTCACAGTGGTGCTAGTGCTTGGTTAATCTTGCTAGATGATCTACTGAGCTGGTTGTGAGCTAGATAGGGAACCAGTTAGGCAAGAATCACTGCTCACAATAGTGTTTTGATTTTATTTGATTTGTGTCTGCCAAGTGTTTGATGAAATGGCCGCATGAATTCAAGTTTTGAATTTTGAAAAAAAAATTGGTGGGTGTGCTAGATTGGTGCTGGTGAGTCTGCAGATGCTTGGGTTTTGAAAGTTGAGCTTGTTTGAGTGGTTTTTGAAAAAGTGGGATCTTCCCATATGATAAAGATTCAATTTTGAATTGTCATTTAAACTATGCATTTGAAAGTTTCTGTATGATCACAAAGTGGGCCTTGATACTTTGTTATGAGTACAATCAAGGGGTGCAAAGATCCAGAAAATTTTCTGTTAGGTTCTGAAAGTTTGAGACAGCCAAAGTAAGCTTGGGAGTTAAATTGGTCAAAATGACCATTCCTTTATTTTATTTGTTTTGCTTTACTTGTCTTTGGGAAAAGTGTGGGAAATGTTTAGATGAAGTTCATTTCACCTAAGAAACATTTTACAAGCAAAGAAACACACAAACAAGTTGGTTCAAAAGAATTTCAATTTAAATGCATACACATATACATGCTTTCATAATTTTAATTAGAAAAGTTTTTGTTAACCCTAATTTTTATGATTAGAGTTTGATGATTTAAGTTTAGTATTTTTGGGATGTTACAAACATGGAACAAGTTCGTCTTCAATGATGGATTTGTGTTCCGTGCTAACAAACTATGCATTCCAGATAGTTCTGTTCGTCTTTTGTTGTTACAGGAGGCGCATGGAGGAGGATTGATGGGACACTTTGGTGTCAAGAAAATGGAGGATGTTCTTGCTGCACACTTCTTTTGGCCACGTATGCGTCGAGATGTTGAGAGATTTGTGGCACGCTACACTACTTGTCAAAAAGCTAAGTCTCGCCTTAATCCACATGGTTTATATATGCCTCTTCCTGTTCCTAGTGTTCCTTGGGAGGATATTTCTATGGACTTTGTTTTGGGATTGGCACGTACACAGAAGGGGAGGGATAGTATTTTTGTTGTTGTGGATCGGTTTTCTAAGATGGCACACTTTATTCCTTGTCATAAAACGGATGATGCCGCACATATTGCTGATTTGTTCTTTCGTGAAATTGTTCGTTTACATGGTGTGTCAAATACTATTGTTTCTGATCGTGATACTAAATTTCTTAGCCACTTTTGGAGATGTTTATGGGTTAAATTGGGGACTAAATTGTTGTTTAGTACTACATGTCATCCCCAAACTGATGGACAAACTGAAGTAGTAAATAGAACCTTATCTACAATGTTGCGGGCTGTTTTAAAGAAGAACTTAAAATTGTGGGAAGAGTGTTTACCTCATATAGAATTTGCTTATAATCGTTCGCTGCATTCTACCACAAAGATGTGCCCGTTTTGTTCCTCGTGCACCTATTGATTTATTGCCTTTACCTACTTCGGTGCAAAATAATTTGGATGCTACACAACACGCTGAAATGATATTAAACTTGCATAAGACTACTAAAGATAACATAGAACACATGAATGCTAAGTATAAACTTGCTGGGGATAAAGGGAGAAAGCATGTTGTGTTTGATGTTGGAGATCTTGTTTGGTTACATTTGCGTAAGGATCGTTTTCCTGATTTACGCAAGTCTAAGTTAATGCCGCGTGCTGCTGGTCCCTTTAAAGTGTTAGAGAAAATAAACGATAATGCATATAAACTTGAGTTGCCTGCAGACTTTGGTACTGTTAGTACTACATTTAACATTGTAGATTTGAAGCCTTACTTTGGTTAGGAAGATGAGATTGCGTCGAGGACGACTTCAATTCAAGAAGGGGAGCATGATGTGGACATCCCATCTATTGATACAACCGTTATCCCTACATCTACACACGTACAAGGACCTATCACAAGATCTCGTGCCAAACAACTTAACTATCAGGTACTTTCGTTTCTTGGTACTATTCCTCACATACATGAGAATATGATGCTGCCTAAATCAGATGTATTGATTACTCTTAGGAAGGATGGACCAAGAATGGATGAGAGGGACAAGCATTGGAGCATGGCCATGCATGGAGATGGCAGCAAGCATGTGATGATTCAAGAGAAGGCCACGGATGAAGATTTCAGAACTTTGAGGCCATCATAATGAAGAAAGAAGGCTTGGACGAAATATTCAAGATTAATACTTCAAAATTCGTCCATAGCTTAATATGGTGCTGCGACACCTTTATTTGGGGCCAGGCCCATGTAATTTTCGCAGGATTTTAATTAGCCACTTTTTAGAGTCCGTATTTGAGGAGAAAAGGACTTCTAGGGTTGGATTCGGCCACCACTTCTATGCCTGGCCGAAAACCCACCTTTTCCTCCTTAAATACTCCCCATAGCCGTCACCGTAGACTCGGATTTTGTTTAGACATTAAGTTAGCCATCATAGCAACTTCGCCAAGGCTCGAGCGTCGCAGAGGCCTCTTGTACTTCGCACCTATACATGATCCCACCTTTTCAATAAAGCTTTCATCTTAATCCGCAATATATTGATTGCAATGTTAGTTCTTACTTGTTCTCGATTTCGGGTAGGAATTAAGACCCTCGCTGGTCAGGCTGATCGTGTTTCCGCAGGATCGGTAACCTCCAGGATATTGGCCTAGCGATTGAATTGGCGCTCGTGCTCGCACGTGTAGTCGGATCGGCAAGTACGAACTCCACCCAAATCGACTATCACCATCTCATAGAAAGATCGGACACATTTTCCCTATCACCCTCCCATGGCCGGTTGCCAAATGTGGGTACCCACACCTCTCCATCATTCATGTGGGTGGAGCACCCACTCACATAAAAAGGCTCCACTCAAAATCCCACTTACATATGTATTAATTCTACACCAAAATTAATGCATGTCTCAAAAAAATACCATTTTATTTATTTTATTCAGAATTTCGTTAATTTCTTTAATTAACAAAAAATCACATAAAACCCCTTGCAACATTTCAATATCACATGGAGAACCAATTTCAACAATTTTACCCGAAACAATTCATGTCGTGGGAATGGCCACAACAGTTGTTACTAAGGGTAGCAATTGAGTCGAAAGGAGGCAAGAGCGAGTCGCTATCCGTGGATCTAGATTGAGGGCAAGACAAGGGTTTACCCATGTTCGCCCCCATAGGGTAAATATCTACTTCCTTCTTGACTGTATTAATGGCGAGTGAGTTTACAAGGTGGCCGAACTCGGCGTATGGCCAGCAAGATCGCAAGGATGGGGTAGCTAATAGCTCGTGAGTATGATGGGAACCCTGTGAAGGTTTATATAGGGGCACCTCGCTAGGGTTTACAAGAGTATAACCGATTCAGTAAAGGTTTCAAAGGCTTTAACCTAATCCGACTAGGCCTAGCTACGATTTTGGGCCTTTGCCTCTAGTCGACAGTCTTCATTGAAGCATTCTTTTTAGTCGTCGTTAAAGCAGGCCTACTCGACATTTTCTTAGACCAATGGAATCCATCATCTGGGGATACCCTGTTTGTCATATCCCAATTAGTAGTCCCCGTGTGCGTTAGGGGTTCGGTGTAGGAGTCAACTTGGCAATCAGGGTAGGCGAGTTTGGGTGGACGCCCAGTCGAACGGTGATGAACTCCTCCAATGAAGGGAGAAGTCCTTGAACTTCATTCATAGCTCTGGCGAGTTGTTAATCTTCGAGTTACCTCGCCTAGACGATTGGAATGAGCAAGTGGACTGAGCGAGTGACCAATTTGGTCAAAGTTGGACTGTTAGCACGGTCAAACTAGCCGTTAGTTAATCTCTAACGTTAACCTCTGTGGAATTACCGTGAAGAAATGACTAATCCCGTGATCGTTCAGTGATATGTATATATAAGGAGAGAAGTAGAGAGAAGCGCAGATCTCACATACTCTCCCTCACTTTTCATCATCTTCTCCGCTCGCACCTGCTTCCGATCTGAATCCTCAGATCCTACGAGATTGCATCCATGGCACCCGCATGGGCCAAATGTAAGTGTAATACTACACTGATGCACTCCTTCCAGGACGCGGGCATCCTGATCAAGGGGAGCTGGCGAGTGTCGCCAGCAGGCAAGAGCGAACCGCGGTCTCGATCAGGAGATTTCATTTCTTTCACCAGCCATATAGAGCATAGTTTAGGATTCCCCACCTCCATCTTCTTTAGGGGATTTGTCCATTTCTACTAGATTAAGACCTCCGACCTGGGGCCGCATAGCATCGAGAATTTGGTGGTATTTATCGCCTGTCTTCTGCAAGTGTTACCTCAGGTGTCGCCCGTAGTTCCCGCAATGGCTCGAGCTTTTCCATGGCCAGGCCAGTCACGAGGGAAAAGCAGGGCCCCTTCTTGCAGCGAGTAGCGTCACCTTCTAGGTAAAGTCTGGCGCCAAATTCTTCAAGATGATGCTACCGAATAAAGAGGACAGCAAGTGGAAGAGGTTTTGATTTTATGCCAAGGAGCCACTCCAGTCGGAGAAGTGGCGATTCTCACGTATACCATAGAACGGAGTAATCCACGATGTTTTTTGATAGGGATATGTCGAGTGGCGTATACCTAGCAGGACGTTTCCTACTGGCCCATACTGCCAGCGAGTGGTCCTGTAGGACGGCGACTGGATCACGACCCAAGAAGGAGCCAAGCGATTGGAAGCCGGAGGCCTAGAAGCGTAGCTAGGCCCAGTCGAATTAGGTCAAGGACCCTCCGAGTCCTTATCCAATTCGGTTGTAGATCTATAAACCATAGCGAGGTGACTCTATATACACCTCCCTAGGGCACGCATAGAACTTACGTTCCATGATACACCCCCTGCGACTCGCTGCCTAGCGTCCGAGCTCGCCCTTGTACTCTCTCATCAATACAATGTAGCAGGAGTAGGTCTTTACCCTCCGGGGGCCGAACCTGGGTAAAACCCTATGCCTTTGCCCTCATCTCGCACCGCAGATGGCTGGCCTCCCTTGCCCATTGTTCTACTACTCGCTGTCGATTGTAGCATCTGCCGTGGCCATTCCCATGACATTTTTCGATGAAGAACCTTCCTCGGGCGCAGAGGGTGGTCGTGGCGGAGATGTGCGCTCGGATGACCGAGCTCGAGGACGAATGGTTGAAAATGATCAACCTATTGAACTGCTGTCTCAGGCGGCAGCTGGTTCCAGTGGTGACTCGAGCCCACTACATGTACGAATACACTAGCCCGTCTGAACCTACTTGGATGAGTCAAGACCAATGGGTCGTAGAAGATTATGATGCGTCTCTAAAGAAGATCATGGAGGCACCCCTCACCGATCTTCATGAGGGGATCAATCCATTCAAGATGAACAAGAGACCGTCCCCCAAGGTAGGTTTTCACCTATTCTTAGTCGATTCTTCTTCAGTCTTGTTTCTGAGTCGTAACCGAGTCGGCATTCGCTTATAGTTGTGCAGACCTTCTAGTCGTTGGAGCACTGGTTGCCTCTGCTCGACGAAGAGGTGCCTGAAGAGCTCCTCGACGAAGGAGGGGACGGGTCCTAACGGGGAGAGGAGGAACCAGATCCAACCTTGTGCGGTGACCCAGCATACCACTGCATGTGTAGTACACTATAGTCATTGACATGACATCCACAGAACACCGTTCCATAAATATCACATCCCTCAAAGTGGTACAACAGAAACATTGCGGGTCCATATTACAAACATACACACATTATTATTATTACAATACCAGAAGTTCAAGACTTCCAAAAGATTCAACTTACAAACCAAAATATAAGTTTTTCAGTGGAAGTTTCAAAGTGAAAACTTAAACTCCAAATTGAGCTCAACAACTTATTGCTATATATTGTTCATGTTACTGGGCTCAATTGGCTCCTAGAACTTTTGTAATTATTCTGACTCTTGGTACTCTCCTCCGTAGATGATATCGTAGTCCTCCCCTTCTATGGCTCCATACATATTGGGCTCTTCATAGAAGACCTCCTCTTGGATCTCAGTTGCATACATTGGAGTATCTTCGGGATCCTCAGAGTCTAAGCAAGGGATCAAAGGAGAGGGTGAGTAACAGCGTTACCTAGCAAGTTCATTATATGCAAGGTGGGAAGTTTGATGCTCTATCTACCACCTCGGACTATAAGTCCTTGGCACTATGCAGTTTTTGTAAATATTTCTTCAAAGATTGATTTTATTATGAAAATCTATGACCATCATCCTTCATAGGTTGACTAGAACTCTCATGGAGTTCCTTTCCTTCCGCGTTTGTAGCTCCTTCCCGGAACAGGGAGTAACAAGTTAAAGTTCTTACACTCTGCAGAGGTGCGTTACTTTACCCATGAGAGATCAACTTCCTTGTTGCACAACCGGGCATACTTTCCTGTCCATAATTCCATGATGTGGGGCCCAGTAGTTTGTCCAAGCCAATCACTGCCCTCTCCGCGACCTCATATGTCTGCACGATCCTTCGGGGCCGGCTCACCTCCGTTAGCCCCCTTTCGAGCAGGCTAAAACCCTGATGATTTCCCGAAGACTCTATGACTCGGTGATGCCCTAGAAAGTGCCATATTAAATGGACTATACCACTAAACACCATTCATAGATAATCTAGACACCAAAAGTGTGGGGCGTAAGGGTTCCCACCCATATGTTGGATCCGCACAAGGAATCACAACGTCACGTTAAGGTCGTCTTTCCTCCATATGAGAGGAAAAGGATACAACTGACTTCTCCGTCCCATTCCAAATCGCATGGTTAACGCGTTTTATACGGCGCTAGAATCACCGACGTCATGGGTTATTAAATCGCTAATTGATCATTATTGTTGCAAATAGAAACCTAAGTTCTATTACTTCATTATATCATCACTTAGGATGATACCAAAGATTTATTTGTTTGAGAAAATAATATTTTCTTTTTCTGGAATATTAATGATAACACACAATTTGCAAATACTTTGATAAAGACTCTTCAAAGAATATGATCAAGTGATGAACTTGCCTTGTGATTGCAAGGTAGTGAAGTTGGATGCTTGAACGACCTTGAACTTCTAAGTCTATAAAACATCATTATTGCCTGGTAAGGACAATATTTAAAGAGGCAAAATGATTATGCAAAGTAATGTAATGCATTGTTTATTTTTCTGTGTTCTACCCATTATTTTCTTACAAAAAAGCCTTTAAGTAGTAAAGGATTTATAAATATTAATTATTAATATTTATTGAATATTGTATTTTTATTTTATTTTATTCGATTTTTATTTATTTAATAATTCTTTTAAGAATTATCATTTAAATACAAGAATTTCTTTTTATGATATTAAAATTTTATTTAGTATTTTTCTAAAATACTACAATATTAATATATAATAAAAGTGATTTTTATTTATTTTTATCTTCTTTCTTTAATTTTATAAAATTCCGTAAAGAATACATATATTATAAAATTCTTGGTAAAAAAATTATATACATAAAAATTTATTTAGATAGATTGGATTATTGTGAATCCAAAAATATTTTACTTATAATATTTAGTTTTTATTTTATTTGCTATAATTTATTTAAGTTCAGGGGTATTTTGTTCTTTTCTTAATTGTTAAAAGCTTTTCAGGTTTTTGGGCCAACCTTTTGGACTGTTTGGGCCAATCTTGGCCCAATTAGCCTTGTCAAAATATTTCCCCGGAGTGGTACTGGCCCAGTACATCCCTCCTTTCTCTCTCATTCTCACCTCTTCTTCTTCCTTGACCCCGTGGTCGCCGGCTCCACCGCCGTGTGATTCACGCCGCCGTGATCCTCTCTAGCCGCCGCCGTGGTGCATGGTGTGGTTGTTGACCCTTCTCCTTCATCTAGTCCATTTCAATTTGGATTTGGGGCTCTCCTGTGGCCAGGCCGACTCCATCCTGAACCCTAGGGTTTGGGGTGGTGCTGGTGATGCCGTCGCAGCTGCGCCCGTGGTGCTGTGGGGTGTTCCTATGTTGTTGTGGTGGTGCTAATCGCCCTCAAGCGTTGCTTTGGTCGCCGCCTCGGCTCGGTGCGGGTTGCAGCGCCCCTTGGGTTCTCCCCGTTCCGCCGCGCTCGTCGACCCCTCTGTTTCTTCTTCTAGACTACAGCTAGAACCTCCAGTAAGTTGTTCTTTCTTACCTCTCGTGCTCTCTGTACTATGCCTCCCTACCCTGTGTGCTTCTAGTGGCTATCCCTAATTAGGGTTCATGTTCTAATTAGGGTTCATCCCTCTGTTGTGGTTATATATGATGAATTGGAACTAGTAGTGATGATCTTTGAGTATGGTGATTATGTTGATCACTATCCATAGTTAATTTTTATGATGCTAGTCGCTTTATTGGTCTGATTACAATTGATAATTGGATATGATTTAGTTGATACTGCTACTGTGGAACTATTACTTGTGGATGTTGTTGATTTGGGAACTTTCTACTGTCAAAATGTAGTACTGACAGTAGTTCTTCCAGTGATTGTTCACTACATCTATAATTGTTGGCTTGTATGGTGATATACATACTGACATTAATATTTATATTCTAGTGATGTTCTGAAGATGTATAGATAAGCTTGATGCTGATTTCTGGCATTTGATTCCAGGAAAATGATATTTAGTGGCTTGCCATTTTATTTGTGAAAGCTAAGTAATGGTTTTGCTTGGCTTTTAGAACCTGTCCTTGTGACACCATCATAGAATGGCACACAAGTTGTTGGGTTCTATTATTGAGCTTAATTCTGACAGTGCTTGAAGTTGGTAAATGCCAAAGATAAGTTGAAATCTTCTTTTAAACTTCTCTGCCTATGATGTTGGTCTGAGGCAAAGGAACTAGTTTCCTAATTTGTTGTCCCTGATAAAAATGTTCTGGTATTAATACCAGTTGCTAATTCTTGAGTCATAGTTGGGAAAATGATGGTGTGTTTCTTAAGTTATATGGATCCATAAGATCTAGGGATTCTAGGGTGCTACTCTTTTTTTAAGAGATGTGCCCAGAATTCCAAATCCTGGCTATATTTACTCTTGGAGTATGGGATATAGCTTTATAGCCAGGATCAATGAAGTTGTTCTAAGATCTTGGTTTGATCTGTATAGTTTACTTATGGCTTTTGGATTCAAAATCTTCTACGATGGATTAACCTCACTTGGGTGAATACTGAGAAGTTAAATATGGAACAACACATGGATCTCTATATAGATATGATAGACAGATCATGTGAGGGTTTTATATAACTCACCACAACAGTTGGTTATTATTGTGGTTGCTGGTTGATCAGGTGACTTGATCTTGCTATCTTGTGCTGCTGGCCTGATCTTGTTCTTCTCCTGATGCTACTCCTGCTACTTCCAGCTCCTGGAAGCTTGTCCTTGATCTTGCTATCCACCTTCTGGTTCCTGTTAGCTTGGCCTTGTCCTTGCTATCCACCTGATCCACCCCCTCCTTATGTCACCATCTTATGAGTACTGGGAGGATCTGGTGTGTGGTTAGTTTGGTTTGGCTGGTTTGGCTGTGGCTAGACTGCTGGTGCATGGTGTGTATGAGCAAGGAAATGGTGCTCTTGTGCTTGCCCACGGTTGTGTTGAGCTCTTTTGCTTGTGAGGTAGCTGTGGCTGTGTTGACAGCACATCCATGCATTTAGTTGTGTAAGCTGCTTGTGTGTCTGCTGCATCCTTATGGATATGCTCAGGGAGATGATCTACCTTTTTATCTGATTACCATTTATTTGCCTGGTGAAACTTGCCACTCTTACTGATTGGAATCATTTGACTTGTGGCTAATTTATTATGAAAGATTTAGTTATTTCATATTGGTGAAACTTTCCCCTAAAGATTTACTCAATGATGTAAAATGGAACAGTGCATCTCACTGTTCACAACTGAGAGTAAAATAACTTAACCTTTATTTATTTTCTTTTTGTTTTGTTAATTGTTTTGCAGGTACAAGATTTAAAGGTTCAAGATTATAATAGGTTTTATTTTTGATGGAATAGTTCCTTTATAATATTTATTTTATTATTTTGTAATCTTTATTTTATTTTGTTGTAATAAAGATGTACTTGTTTAATAATAATGTAATTTCCTCTTTTTGTAATTGCACTCTTGTAAAGATTCTTTATTAACTCTGTAAGTTACATTTTGTAACTTATTGATGAAATGATTATATGAAATAAATATTCATTTGTTTAATTATCCATATTACATAGAGTTTCTGGTTAGTATTTTTTTCTTAATTATATGATATTAATAAATCACAATTCCATTATTTTACAATGTAATTTCAAATATTAAATTGAATTCAAATTCTTTTCCCAAAACACACTAATCCATAAATATCATGTCAAAGTTTATAATGATCATTCTCCAAGGGTACTCCTAAACTTAAAGAGTGAAAGAAACTTTGATCACTTTAAGTTTTTATTTGGCGAAAAATTTACCCACATTTTTACAGATGAGTGCATGCAATTGCACAGATTCTAAATCTACGCTTCGTTGGTTCCTAAATGCTGGGATCTTACACCTCGTCAAGCCAGAAGTCACGCGGACAATTGCGTCACGAGGAGGAGCCAAATCGCAGCCTTGAGGATTCCGACGACGACCTTGAAATCGTCAAGGACGAGAGCTCAAAGCGGATCCCGACCCCGTCGAAACCAACCGCCGTGGCACCGGTGCCTGCCTATCCTCATCGACAAGCAGGTTAGGGCCAAGTATAGTTGTCTGATCCACTTGCCCCCAAGTTAGATAAGATGGCGCACACTAGCACCAGGATACGCACCATCCCAGTCGGCAGGTAACTTCCTTTGCATTGGCTAGTGCTTTCACTTGCGTCGATTTGGCGCATAGTCGCAGAGTCTCACACTGGTACATGTATTCAAGGGTGGTGTAAAGAGAATAAAGCGGGCCACCATCGCAAAGGTTCCCGCGAGCCATAATGACCCCGAGGAGACTCCAAGAAGCGGAAAGGGACAGAGGCCACCAAAGGCGCTGCCCCTGGCACGAAGAAGAGGAAGAAGTGCGACTCTATCATGGAAGGCATGTAGGTCGCCAAGGAGACAGGTATCATTAGCCCCTCTAGAGGCAAGGTTTTGTTGGAGAAGGAAGGCGAGCCCGTGGAGAAGATTACAGCAGATGGCAACACACCCGTGAAAAAGGCGCTAAGAGAGGAAGTCATCCCTCAGCCGATCAGTTCTCTAGTGGTGACTACTGCCACATTCCCACGGTTTTTCACGAAGGCCACGGTGATGGTTGTGGCAACGTAGTCACCACTGATAGAAGAAATGATCGACAGGAGCGTCGGTCTGATGGCATAGCAAGCCAGTGGCGTGGCATTTACTTTGCCATCAATGGGATCAATCGATGTGCACCGGCTACTGGGTGAAGTCCTCCAGGTATGTCCAATCTATGAGGGTATAGTCGCTAAATTTTAGCGGATAGAGTGTTTAAACCTGAGTCTCCTAATCCCCAAGGATCTAGGCAATGGATTGTATAGACTAGAGACTTTACTTATTTTCTAACTGTTGTTGTAGCACGAGGCGATTGACAGGAGAGCAGAGCTGGACCGGTTGGAATTAGACTTAAAGGTATCTCAGCAAGCAACTTGCCATCTTGAGGTTGCTGCTGGTGAGTTCTTGCCATCATCTTTTTATTTCCTATGGATTTTCTTTTGATTCTTACTATACGGTGATACATCCAAAACGTATCTACTTTCCCGAACACTTTTGCTATTGTTTCTCCTCTAAACTTGTGTGATTTGGATACAACTAACACGGACTGACGATGTTTTCAGCAGAATTACCTTGGTGTCTAGTTTTTGTGCAGAAAATCAACTATCACGAAAAATCCTAGAAAATATGCCAAAATCCTATTTCACCAGAAGATCCACGGAGCCAGAGTACGAGACAGAGTGGAGGCATAGGGGGACCACACCCTTGCGAGGCGCGGTCCAGGCCTAGCCACGCCTAGGGGGGTGCGGCCACCCCAGGCACCTCCTCGGCCTCCCTCTTCGCCTATAAGTTTCCTTCTGACATAAAAACCGAGGGGGGTTCGATGTTTTTCCAGAAAGAGTTCCGCTGCGCTGCCACCACCAGAAGCCACGATTCGGATCTAGAAACTCCGTTCTAGCACCCTGCCGGGAGGGGGAATTTGGAGAGGATCATTGCCATCGTCATCACCAACGCCTCTCCATCAACATCAATGTTTCCCTCATCCATGAGTGAGTAATCCCCCGCTGTAGGCTATGGGCATGGTAGGGATTGGATGAGTTCTGTCATGTAATCGAATAAGATTGTTAGGGCATAGTGCCTAGTATCTCTATTAGTGCTATTTGACTTTGTTGCAACTTGTTGTGCTTAATGCTTGTCACTAGGGCCCGAGTGCCATGATATCAGATCTGAACTTATTATTGAATCATTATGATAGTATTGTTTGTGATCTTATCTACGAGTTGTGTACACATATCATTGTCCGGATCCAAAGGCCCCAATGTGACAGAAATTTGGACAACCGGAGGGGATGGATGTGGTGTGAGGATCACGTGTGTTCACGTAGTGTTAATGCTTTGCTCTAGTGCTCTATTAAAAGGATCACCTTAATTGCCAGTAGTTCCCTAGAGGCCCCGCTGCCATGGGCTGGCTGGACAAAAGATGTTGTGCAAGTTATCATTGCGAGCACGCATGACTATATATGGAGCACATGCCTATGATTTTTTAGTACTTGGATGCTTATTCTTATTTATCTGCAATGCCCTAGATCTTGAAGTTACATGTTTAGACTCGTCCATGCAACGCCCGTTCATCCATCCCTATGCCTATCGCGCTCATATCCTACTATTGGCTACTACTGTTACTATTGCTCATGTTTTACTGCTGCTGTTGCTTTTCTCTTGCTACTGATAAACTTCTATGAGCAAGAACTATTTCTAGGTGCAGCTGAATTGACAACTCAATTGTTAAGGTTTGCAAGTATTCTTTGGCTCCCCTTGTGTCGAATCAATAAATTGGGTAATACTACCCTCGAAGACTGTTGCGATCCCCTATACTTGTGGGTCATCAAGACTATTTGTAAGTTCACTTGGATCTATTATTGTTCACTGCTACTCCTTTCATCATGGGGAAGTCTCATGATGAAAAGTTTCCTATTTTACCATCCACTATAAGAAGAGGTACAGTCCTAAAAACCTCTGCTGCTCTTGATTCACCGTCTGTTATAAGTAAGCTTGTTACACCACCACCACATACTCATGCTACACACACTACTACTACTGCTGAATCTAAAACTGCTTTTGATACTCATGATGTTATTTCTCATGTGCTTGATGTGAGTGGTTCATTAGGTACTTACTAGATGCTACTATGGATAGTCTAGGAAATACTGGAACTCCTAGTGAAGACACTGTTACACCTGTTAGCTCACCTGAGTCTAGAGAGAGTTATGATATTAATGATGGTTACATTGAGTTCACTGATGAATTTGTTGAAGAGTGCCGAAACACACATGGTACTAGTTCTATTAATAGTCTCCTTGCAAGACGTACTATTATTCCTAAATTGTTCTCTGATCCTAAGTTTGCCACCTCTCCCATAGATATTAAAGATAAAGATTATGATTTCTCTCTTGATTTATCCTATTTAGACATTGTTGAGAAAGAACCTTTTTGCGGGACTGAAAATGAGAGTGATGTGGCTCATATGAATGATCTTTCTACTATGAGTGCTTTATCCTCTAATCATTTTAAGATGCGCAAGTACTTTGTTACTAAGATCTTCCCTTTTTCACTAAAAGGAGAAGCTAGGGCTTGTTTTAATAGATTGCCTCCTGGTTCCATTGGTATCCCTGATTGTTTGATTGCTTCTTTCTTCCATAAATATTTTCCTCCTAGTGTTAGACATGCTGCTTTGCAGAGACTTTTTGATTTTAAACAGGGAGAAGAAGAGAAATTGCCTGAGTCATGGACAAGGTTCCATGCCTTGATTCGTGCACATCCTGGATGTCCATTGCCTAAGAATGAGATTCTTGATATTTATTATAATGGACTAACTGATGATTCTAGGACATACCTAGATAGCTTTGGTCATTGGGTTTTCAGGAAAAGAACTCCTACAGATGATGAAGAACTAGTCACTAAAATAAGCAAGAATTATGATGATTGGACTTCAATTGAGCTAAATACACCTGAGCCTATTACTCCTGAACAAGTTGTGCCTGAACCAGTTCCAACACCAACACCAAAGAAGATGGGAGTTATTGCATTAAATGATGAAGTGATGAAGGAAGCTAAGAAGGGTCTAAAGGTGAAAGGTATTAGAGCTGAAGATGTGAAGAATCTACCTCCTATAGAAGAATTATGAAAGCCAATTCCCCACTCATCCACTATTGAGGTATACTCTCTCCAACACTTTGATGAAGGTGATATTCCTTATGGTAAGCCTCCTGATCAATGTTTAGAGGAACTTGACATTTTTATAGTTAAGCAAGGTAATTTTAATAAACAAGTTCATAATCATTTATTGGAAAACTCTAGAGCTATTAAAGAGTTGAAAGATATTGTGGAAAGAACTTCTAATGATATTAAAATGCTTTGTAATCATTTTCAAATGGTTCAAACCCAACTTGATCAACTTGCTAAGGTACACAAGGATATGCTAGTTAATGCCTCAGGAGATAAGCATGCTTATGGAATTAGAACTAGGAGTGGTATAGCTACTCAAGATCCCTTATATCCTAAAGGACACCCTAAAAGAATTGAGCAGGATTCCCAACAAGGTGAAAGTATTGGTAGTCCTCGTAAGATAAAGAAAAAGAAACACAAAATAGTTGAGGAACCACTTGAACCTGCTGTAGATCCTAAATAGTATATTTGTCTCTGATGTTGAAACTGAGAGTGGTAATGATAAAAATGATGCTCCTGGTAAGGAAGAAGTTGAGGAAGAACCTGAGAAGCACACTAAGAATACTAGGTACACTAAGGAAGATTTTTTGCTAATAAAGATGGTAGTGAGAGAGAACTTTGGGTGCAGAAACCTATGCCTTTTCCCGATAAGAAACACAAGTCAAAGGAGGAAGAACACTACAACAAGTTTTGTGAGTGGATGAAACCTTTATTTTTGCAAATTCCTTTGACTGGTGCTATTAAGTTGCCTCCTTATTCAAACTATATGAAGGATATTGTCTCTAATAAAAGAAATATTCCTAATGAGGAGATTTCTACTTTTCTTGCTAATTATTCCTTCAATGGTAAGGTTCCAAAGAAACTTGGTGATCCAGGTATACCAACTATTCCCTGCTCTATTAAGAACAATTATGTTAGAACTGCTTTATGTGATATGGGAGCTGGAGTTAATGTTATGCCTTTCTCTCTCTACAAGAGACTCCAGCTAGAAAAGTTGATACCAACTTATATATCTTCGCAAATGGCTGATAAGTCAACTACTATTCCTGTTGGCATATGTGAGGATGTTCCTATTCAGGTGGCTCATAATGCTTGGTTTTAACTGATTTTGTTGTGCTTGAAATGCCTGAAGATGATAATATGTCTATTATTCTTGGGAGACCTTTTCTTAATACTGCAGGTGCTGTCATCAATATTAATGACAAGGAGCATACTGTCTATTTCCCCAATAAGATTGCTAAAAGCTATTTCCTCAATTCCATTGAAAATACTGAGAGCACTAAGGTTGGAGAAATATATTGTCCCATTCCACAAGAAAATTTTGAAACTATTATGATTGGGACCATTGCTATCAAGTAATGAGGTAACATAACCACCTTGTGGAATGCAAAGTTTTGTTTCATATAAGATTGTTTTGGTAACAAGACTTGATCAACCTTGTCAACAAAAGGATTTTAATGAACAAAATAATGTTTTCAATGTGGTTATTCTTGCTTTATTTTACTTCTCTCCTTCCTAGTCTTTGCCTTTTCTTTTGCTAGCTTCGGTTTTTCTAGTTGTTTGCTTGTTAGAGTGTCTTAGAACTTCTGTAGTTTGGTTGTTGGTTTGCTTTTGCTTCTTCTAAAAAAATATTTTCTGCGAGAAAATCAATTTTCATACCCTGAAAATTGGCCAAAAATAAAGTTTCTCAAAAAATCCCAGAAAATTCAAAATAAGTTTTTCCTCCAAAAAGGGGTCGAGGGACACCTGGAGTGACCCTAGGGGACAGCCAAGCCAGCACACCCCTGGTGGGCGCGGTGTAACATCCCTAAAATCATGTTTCAAACTCATGCATATCATCCATGCATCCATGATCATGTAGAGTTCATTTCAAACAAATCATTTCAAAAACAGGATCATATGAGCTCATTATTTTATGTGATCAGCATTTGAATCAAATGCTCCTCTCCAATGGGAGATTGTTGTTCAAAGAAACCAAACTTTGTTGTCTTATTGCTCTCAGGTTGTATTGCTAGATTGCTAGGATTTAAACCAAAGTTTCAAAACAAATATGATTTGAAAACCAATTTCAAAAACTATTCAAACTAGTGCTATGCCACTGCTTATTTTATTTTATTCCAAGTGACCAAGCCAATTCAAAATGACCACTTGGTTTTATGCCCAGAAATGTGATTGTTGCACACTAAAAAAATCCTGAAAAGATTTGAATTTGATTCCTGAAATTGAAAACAGAAAAAGAAAAGTAGAAAAGAAATGGAAAAAGGCCAGCGCCACCTATCTAGCCCAACAACGGTTTTAGCCCACTAAGCCCACCCGGGTTCTCCCTCTCTCTCTCTCTATCTCACTCGCGGACGAACCCACCAGGTCACTGACCACGCGACCCCACCTCCTCTCTGTTTTATTCGCTGACAAGTGGACCCTGTGACCACGTCGTCGTCGTCAATCACGCGCGGCCGCGACGCTCGCTTCGTCGTTACCTCGCCGCAGTCACTGCGGGCTTAATTGCCATTGATTCTACGCTTAATCGCCGCTCCCCTTCTGCCTATATAACCCCCTCTGCACCGCGGCCATTTCCTCTCACCTAGCGCCACCTCTCCGCCACCAGGCTGCCCACAATCGCCCTCGCGCCGCCGCAGACAGACGCACTCCAGCGACGAATCTCGGTGAGTACTGACCGCCCCCCAGCCTCTAGTTCAAACCATCATGACCAGCACGACCTTGCGCGTTTACTGATGGCCTCTATTTGCTTTCTCATGACCCAGAGCGACGTCTTCGTTCTCACCCGCGAGCACCTGAGCCGCCGCTCGACTCCGACGTGCGATTCAGGTAAAATGAGACCGCCCCTTGCCTCCCCTTTGGTACTGTCTTGATCGCCAGGCCCTTGCGCATCTCCTAAACCATATGGCTTGTGCTAGGTCGACGCAGAGATTCGGCAACGTCTTCGACAGCAAGCATTTGACGCCGCCAGCAACTCCGACGAGCTCCCTCGGCCACTATAGAGCGCCCCTTAACCAGCCGTCGCCAGGTTGAGCATCAGTGCATCGCTAGGAGCCCAGTAAGCACCTCCGATGACCCTAGAACCCCCTGTAGCCGCCGCGCCGCCGTAGTCATATTCGCCGCCGCCAGTAGCCACCGCCAGCGCCGCCCATCTGTGGTCGCTTGATCCAGGACCGTTGGATCTAGATCCAGCGCGTATAAACATATCACTTAACGAAACGGTATGGGTAGATCTGGGCCGTGCAGATTAAGTAGATCTAACGGCTCACAGACGCGATCCTGACCTAACCGGTACGCGCCAATCAGAGTGTGACGCGTGGCCAGGGATTAGATTTAAAAACAGAATTTGAATCTATTAGTTGTTTGAATTTGTTTTAGCTATAACTTTTGATCCCCATGTTCAAATTTGACAAATTTTATATCATTGGAATCAGGAGAACAAGCCCTTTCTATTTATGCAATGTGTTTAATGTTTTGCTTCTGTTAAAATGGTTTTATTTATAGAAACATGTGTAGGGCTATTTTGAGTATATGAATTGTTTGAGAAATGTTTTAAGGGTTAAATAAATGTTGTTTGGCAAGTTTTGAACTTGTTTATGAACCAGTACTGTACACTTGCTTTGTTGAGTTTTTAAAATCATCACATATCATATTGCATGCATCCATATATTTTTGTTTGTATATATTTTGTATGTGATTTGTTGCTATGATTTTTTGTGTAGATTTTGGTGCCAATAGTGATTGTGATTGTGAGGAGTGTAGCTACTCTCCAAACTACCAAGGCAAGTGGTGCTTCATGATATTTTTATCCCTATGTTTTCTACTAAGCATTAGAAATATTTTGCTAGTCTTGCATGTTATATTTTGCTTATATGCCATGTTGGGAAATCCTAGTAGTTGTAGAATTGCTAGGAAATTTATAAGTTAAGATGCTTATCTATGCCATGCTTAGCCTAGCTAGTAGCAACCAAGGGTGGTGAAATATACATGCTATGATAAAAATATTTCTAAGTCTTTGGACTTGTGTTTTGCCTAATAAAACAACTAAGTAAATGAAACACCTGGGTGGAATGGAAGGAATGGTTTATGTTGAGTGGTTACACAAGGACAATTTCTATGGTTTACCTTGTGTATCTCACTTGTGGAAAGCCACCCAGGAACAAAGGGATTTGAGAGGCCAAATGTTAAGAAGCTTCTAGTGCAGCCACTTGGCAATATGGGCTCTGCCAGGATCATATAGGTTGCAATAACTTAGCCATTTGGACAGTTGGTGGTAGTGGGATGATAGGTTGGAGCGCGTCCATTTGGTCTAAGGGAAGGCTTCTGAAAGGTCCTGTCTTGGTAAAAATCAAGGCTTGTGGGGAAAGTGCACAACCTCTGCAGATGGAAGAATCTAAGTACTTAGCCATGTCCCTGGAAAAGGACAACTTGAGCATAAAGACATGGAAGCTATCAAGAATCTTCTCATCCCAATTTCTAAGTAAAAACATGTGGGTGAACAAGGGTGAAGGACTCCAATGTCTATTGGTGGTTCCTTGGGAAAAGTATTGATAAAGAAAAACTTAGTTTTTTCAACTAATAGGCAAAACCTATTTTGAGCAAAGCAAGCCTAAGCTACACTTAGCCAAATTGCATATAGTATCTAGTCCACCAAAAATTATACTAAGGTATCACTTGCCAATACTATTCCAATGTATTGACCCACTGTGGCTGTAACTTGTGATGTTGCAGGTTACTCTGATGAGGATTAGGAGTCATGAGTCTACACTCAACATGTTTGCCTGTGGCACGTGAAGATGAAGACTTTTATCTATTTACTTATTTAAACTCTTGTAATAGTCCTGTGGCCATGGAGTTGTAAAGACTATGTTGTCTCTGGAATGACTGTAATAATGACCTTTGTTTATGTGTACTTCATCTTAAACTGTGGATGCTAGCATTGATCCAGGGACTAGCATTGCAATCACAGGGATCCTTTTCCTTTATAAAGGAGGGATCTTACAGATGGTATCAGAGCACTGTGTTGCCTGTAGGATTATGACCCTAGGATTGGAAACCACTAAGGAAAAATTTACAACAACTTCTACACTTGTCTATTCTTCTCGTAAACTTTTCTAATCTTCATTCTCATCTCTATTTGTAGATGAACTCCGTCAACGAAGCCGTAAGGAAAGGACCACTCATGACAATGACTTTGGAGTGTGAGACAGAATTTCCCAAGGCTCTCAAGGACCTCATGGTTGCAATGGAAATACATGGTGCAGCTGTGTACAAAGGCTTTCCTGTGATGGATGAAGGAGTTGAGTACTGGTGGGTGCAACTTCACTTGTATAAAAACAAGGAGGACAACCACAAGGAATCAGGATTCTGCATGTTCACCAATTCAGTGATGCACACTACATTCTTTGATTCAGCAAAGGATGCAGCTTGGAAGACCATCAAAGAACTTGGTGAGAGAGTCAAGTGCAGAATGCTCAACATCCAAAATGACCTAAAAGAAGAGAAGAAACATACCCAAGAGTTGGAGGCTACCAACCAAACCTTAAGAGGAGACATTATAGACTTAGTAATGGAGTCATGTGTTCAAGATAGAGTGATAGCTTCTATAAATATTGTGTTAGCCAACATATCTAGTGAGATAGGATTGTAAGCATACTTCGCTAGTTGGACCACCACTTATCATCTTATTTTCCAAATTTTGCTTAAAATAAGTTGAACCTTGGTTGATGTAATTGATCCATGTATGCCATGACTTGTGTGTTTTGATTTCCAAGGATATGTATGTGATGCTTTGGCTTGTGTTTTTTATCTTAAATTGTATTGTTCTAACTTTTTCTATCCTATAAATAGATGCCTAATGTTACCATCAGCACTGTTGAGGAGTTCCATGGGACTCGCTTTGGTCCTCGTATTATTGAGCTCACTACTTTGCTCCATCTCCCTCTTCCTACCATCATGGTGCTTCCCCTCACCAAGTTTGAGAGGAAAGACCTTTGGGGTTTCAAGGTCAATCAGCCTGGACGCCAGACTGAGCCTACCACGGAGGCTATCATCTTCAAGCTCATGCACGATGACAAGGAGAGAGGCCTTGAGGTGGTCATGCAGGATCTGATAGGACGTCTGTTAGGGAGACACTCTCGACAGGTTAGAGGTACTCACTTCCACGTCTTCGGTAGACGTGATGAGGATGGAGAGGCCATCGACTTCGAGGACACTTCGAGGGATACAGCTGAGCTGATTCGCCTATACCTCCAGGACTTAGAGGTTCTTCTTAGGCACGTGGACACAGATAGGTCCAACATCATGCTCAACAATGACGAACTCCAGGTGCAGCTTCGTGAGAAGGACAAGCTCTTCGCGGAGCAAGATGAGATAGTCAAGGAGATGGAGGCAAAGTTCGAGAGCCAGGACAGAAAGTTCAAGAGTCAGGAGAAGCGAGCCCAGGATAGAAACAAGAGGATTCAGGACATGACTGAAGAACTGCAGGCCAAGGACTTCGAGCTCGAGCATCAGCAGACGGTGATTGAGAGGCTTCGTTCTCAAAAGAGGGCTCTCAAAGCCAAAGTAGAGACCTTGACCACCAATGTCGAGGAATACAAGACCGCTATGGAGAATGCAGGTCTTACCTTTGTTGAGGAGGAGGTTGATGCCGAGGAGTAGAGTTGACTACTCTTTTATCATTTATTTATCATACTTTATTTGTGTGACAATGACCATCCAACATGTGGATGGCTTGTTATTGGTGTGTTTACTTTGCAAACTTGTCGTTTTTGTTGTTAAACTATTATTATTATGATGCATGTTTTGTGATTGTTTATGTGATGTATTGTGCATGAAAGCATCTATGGGTATCTCATTCTTATCTCTATTGAACAAACCACAAATGCCTCCCCGTCGTGCCAATCCCAACCCCAACAACAACAACATCACTCCTGAGATGCAGCAAATGATGACAGCTCAGACTCAGCTGATGCAAATGATGACGATGTTCATCTAGAACCAAAACAACAACAACAACAACAATAACAACAACAACAACAACAACAACAACAACAACAACAACAACAACAACAACAAGAACAACCCACCGGGTTTTGACATGCTTACCAGGTTCTTGAGATTGAGGCCAGCAAAGTTCTCAGGAACAACTGATCAAATGGTGGCCAATGATTGGCTACACTCTGTGAACAGGGACTTGGTAACTGTGGGCTGTACTGATGCAGAAAAGGTCAGATTTGCAGCACATTTGCTGGAAGGACCAGCCGCCACTTAGTGGGATAACTTCCAGATCACCACTCCCATATAAGATGTGACATGGGCTATCTTTGAGGATGCTTTCGTACTGCTCACATCTCATCCGGAGTGATGAGTTTGAAGAAGAAAGAGTTCCATAATCTGAAGCAGCGCCACCGCAGCGTGGCTGAATATATTGAGGAGTTCAACAATCTGGCGCGTTACGCACCGGATGAAGTTGACACTGATGATAAGAGGAAGGAAAAGTTTCTTGAAGGCCTGAATGATGAACTAAACTTGCAGCTATCAGTGGCCTATGTTCCCACTTATCAGTCTCTTTGTGACAAGGCTGCTATTTTGGAGAACAAAATGAAGCAAGTTGAGAGTTGGAAGAGAAAGCACTCGGACAAGCACAGCTCGGGATCGTCTCACAAATGTTCCCATTATGATGATAGTGGAAGCTCAGGATCCCACAAGCATGGGAAATTCAACACGCACCACAACCACAACCGTCATCATGACAACAAGCATCACCGTAGTCATGACAATGACAAGTACAAGAACCACAAGGGTGGATATAAGAGCCACCATAGTGGTAGTGGAAGTGGCAGTGGAAGCCAGCCTGTCAAGAAGGACATTAGTCAGGTTGAGTGCTTCAAGTGCAAGAAGATGGGGCATTATGCAAATGAATGCCCAGAAAAGAAAGTTGGAGGACCCAACAAGCCCAACCCTTTTCAGAAAGGGCAAGTTAACCACATCAATGTGGAGGAAATCTATGAGGAGCCTGATGCTGTTGCTGGTAAGTTCAAACTCAATTCTATTCCAGCATTTTTTCTTTTTGATACTGGAGCATCGCATTCATTCATATCAAAAGCATTTGTTGATAGAAATGGGTTTCCAACTAAAAACATTGGGTGTCCAATAAAAGTTAGTTCTCCAGGTGGAGACATGATAGTGAGTCTTGGATGCCGGGATCTAGTGATAGAGTTTGGAAAGCATAAGTTTCCAGTGAGTCTGATAATCCTAGATTCCCAAGGACTGGATGTAATTTTGGGAATGGATTGGATGGCTAAGTATGAAGGAGTACTAGATTGTGCTAATCGTACTGTTGCACTCACAACCCCGGAAAGAAAACGGATTAAATTCAAGTCTAACTTTGAATCAAAAGGGAGTAAGCTAAATTCTCTTAAGGGGGTTAGCATAGACAGTGTGCCAATTGTGAGTGAATATCCGGATGTGTTTCCGGAAGAATTGCCTGGAATGCCACCAGATAGAGATGTGGAGTTCCTTATTGATTTGCTACCATGATCTGGACCAATAGCAAAGAGACCGTACAAGATGTCAGTTGATGAACTGAAAGAACTCAAGAAACAACTTGGAGAACAGTTGCAGAAGGGATTTATTCAACCAAGTTCTTCATCTTGGGGAGCAGCAGTTTTGTTTGTGGAAAAGAAAGATAGAAGTCAAAGGTTATGCATAGATTACCGTTCACTCAATGAGGTGACTATCAAGAAAAAATACCCTTTGCCTAGAATCAATGACTTATTTGATCAGCTAGAAGGAGCTTGTGTGTTCTCAAAGATTGATCTCCGGTCAGGATATTTCCAACTCAAGATAAGAGAACAAGACATACCTAATACAGCTTTCACCACAAGGTATGGATTGTATGAGTATACCGTGATGCCATTTGGTTTGACCAATGCTCCAGCATACTTTATGAATATGATGAACAAGGTGTTCATGGAATTCCTTGATAAGTTTGTTGTTGTTTTCATTGATGACATTTTAGTCTACTCCAAGAGCAAAGAAGAGCATGAAGGACATCTGTGTTTGATACTTGACAAGCTTAGAGAGCATAAACTGTATGCCAAATTCAGCAAGTGTGAATTTTGGCTAAAGGAAGTTGGATTCCTCGGACACGTTGTGTCAGGAGATGGTGTAGCAGTTGATCCTGCTAAGGTTTCAGCCATAACTGAAAGGGAATCTCCCAAGTCAGTGAAAGAAGTTCGTAGTTTCCTTGGCTTAGCAGGTTACTACAGAAGGTTCATTGAGAATTTCTCCAAGGTAGCTAAGCCTATGACAGAATTGCTAAAGAAAGACAAGAAATTTGCTTGGTCTGAAGGTTGTGAACTCAGCTTTCAGGAATTGAAGAAGAGACTTGCGACAGCACCAGTCTTGTGTTTGCCAGATTTGGAAAAAGATTTCCAAGTATATTGTGATGCATCTCATCATGGTTTGGGTGCAGTACTTATGCAAGACGGGAAAGTTGTGGCTTATGCCTCGAGACAACTCAAAACTCATGAAGTGAACTACCCTACTCATGATTTAGAGTTAGCCTCTATTGTCCATGCACTCAAAACATGGAGACATTATCTTTTGGGAAAGCGTTGTGAAGTGTTCAAAGATCACAAGAGTTTGAAGTATATCTTCACCCAGAAAGAAATTAACATGAGACAAAGAAGATGGCTAGAACTCATCTAGGACTATGACTTAAGTTTGCAATACCACCCCGGTAAAGCAAATGTTGTAGCAGATGCTCTAAGCCGTAAGGTTTTTGTGAATGGCCTTACTAAAGGAGAATTGCCAGATGATTTGTGTGCCCAATTTAGAGATCTCAGATTGGAGATTGTGCCTAAAGGACATCTCATGTCTTTGGATGTTCAACCCACTTTGTTGGACAAGATCAAAGAAGCCCAGAAGATTGATAAGGAAATTGAAGAAATTAAGGAAAAGATTGGCAAAGGAAAAGCCAAAGGATTCCATGAAGACGAACAGGGTACTTTATGGCATGGGAAACGTATCTGTGTTCCACAAGATCCGGAGCTTCGGAAACTGATTTTGCAACAAGCACACAACTCACCGTATTCCATTCATCTGGGTAACACCAAAATGTACATGGACATGAAGGAAAGATTTTGGTGGAATAATCTCAAGAAGTACATCGCCGAACATATTGCTTTGTGTGATGTGTGTAGTAGAGTGAAAGCGGAACATCAGAAACCAGCAGGTTTGCTTCAACCACTACCTATTCCTGATTGGAAGTGGGACAAGATTGGAATGGATTTCATTACCGGATTACCAAGGACCCGGTCAGGATATGATTCTATCGGGGTAGTAGTGGATGCCTAACTAAAGTGGCTCATTTCATACCCGTGAAGACAACCTATACAAGTGCTAAGTTGGCCAAGATCTATATGAGTAGAATTGTGTGTCTACATGGAGTGCCCAAGAGTATTGTGTCTGATAGGGGAACCCAATTCACTTCACATTTTTGGAGGCAATTACATGAGTCATTGGGAACGAGGTTGGAATTCAGCACTGCTTTTCATCCTCAAACTGATGGACAGATAGAAAGGACTAATCAGATTCTTGAAGACATGTTGAGGGCATGTGCCCTAGACTATGGAGCTAGTTGGGATGAAAGTCTGCCTTACGCAGAATTTTCTTATAACAACAGCTATCAAGCTAGCATTGAGATGGCACCATTTGAGTTTCTCTATGGGAGAAAATGTACCACCCCATTACTATGGAATGGTGTGGGAGAAAGAAGTTTGTTCAGACCAGAACTTATCAAAGAAGCTGAAGAGAAGGCCAAGTTGGTTAAGGACAGATTAAAGATAGCACAGTCCCGACAAAAAAAGCTACGCAGATCCTAAGCGTAGAGAAGTCACCTATGAAGTTAGTGATAGAGCTTATCTTAGAGTGTCACCACTTCGTGGAGTGAAGAGGTTTGGAGTCAAAGGGAAGTTGGCCCCAAGATATGTTGGACCATTCAAGATTCTGAGTCGAAAAGGAGAAGTTGCTTATGAGATTGAATTGCCAGATTCTTTGTCAGCTGTCCATAATGTGTTTCATGTGAGTCAGCTTAAGAAATGTCATCCAGAAATGGAAGAAAGTTCTTTGAAGGATACTATACCTTTGGAAGAGGTTCAATTGGAAAGAGATCTCACTTATGAAGAGAAACCTATCAAGATTCTTGAGACTGCAGAAAGAGTTACACGGACTAAGACTATCAAGTTCTGCAAAGTTCAATGGAATCATCATTCCGAAGAGGAAGCAACATGGGAAAGAGAAGATGATCTTCGGAAATACCACCCTCACCTATTTGCTAGCTAATCCAAATCTCGACGGCGAGATTCACCTTAAGGGGGTTAGATTTGTAACATCCCTAAAATCATGTTTCAAACTCATGCATATCATCCATGCATCCATGATCATGTAGAGTTCATTTCAAATAAATCATTTCAAAAACAGGAGCATATGAGCTCATTATTTTATGTGATCAGCATTTGATTGAATCAAATGCTCCTCTCCAATGGGAGATTATTGTTCAAAGAAACCAAACTTTGTTGTCTTATTGCTCTCAGGTTGTATTGCTAGATTGCTAGGATTTAAACCAAAGTTTCAAAACAAATATGATTTGAAAACCAATTTCAAAACCTATTCAAACTAGTGCTATGCCACTGCTTATTTTATTTTATTCCAAGTGACCAAGCCAATTCAAAATGACCACTTGGTTTTATGCCCAGAAATGTGACTGTTGCACACTACAAAAATCCTGAAAAGATTTGAATTCAAATAGATTTTGAAATCATTTGAATTTGATTCCTGAAATTCAAAACAGAAAAAAAGGAGAAAAGAAATGGAAAAAGGCCAGCGCCACCTATCTAGCCCAACAACGGTTTCATCCCACTAAGCCCACCCGGGTTCTCCCTCTCTCTCTCTCACTCGCGGACGAACCCACCAGGTCACTGACCACGCGACCCCACCTCCTCTCTGTTTTATTCGCTTACAAGTGGACCCTGCGACCACGTCGTTGTCAATCACGCGCGGCCGCGACGCTCGCTCCACCGTTACCTCGCCGCAGTCACTGCGGGCTTAATTGCCATTGATTCTGCGCTTAATCGCCGCTCCCCTTCTGCCTATATAACCCCCTCTGCACCGCGGCCATTTCCCCTCACCTAGCGCCACCAGGCTGCCCGCAATCGCCCTCGCGCCGCCGCAGACAGACGCACTCCGGCGACGAATCTCGGTGAGTACTGACCGCCCCCCAGCCTCTAGTTCAAACCATCGTGACCAGAACGACCTTGCGTGTTTACTGATGGCCTCTGTTTGCTTTCTCATGACCCAGAGCGACGTCTTCGTTCTCACCCGCGAGCACCTGAGACGCCGCTCGACTCCGACGTGCGATTCAGGTAAAATGAGACCGCCCCTTGCCTCCCCTTTGGTACTGTCTTGATCGCCAGGCCCTTGCGCATCTCCTAAACCATCTGGCTTATGCTAGGTCGACGCAGAGCCTCGGCAACGTCTTCGACAGCAAGCATCTGACACCGCCAGCAACTCCGACGAGCTCCCTCGACCACTACAGAACGCCTCTTGACCAGTCGTCGCCAGGTTGAGCATCAGTGCATCGCTACGAGCCCGGTAAGCACCTCTGACGACCCTAGAACCCCCTGTAGCCGCCACGCCACCGTAGTCAGAGTCGCCGCCGCCAGTAGCCACCACCAGCGCCGCCCATCTGTGGTCGCTTGATCCAGGACCGTTGGATCTAGATCCAGCGCGTATAAACAGATCACTTAACGAAACGGTATGGGTAGATCTGGGCCATGCATATTAAGTATATCTAATGGCTCACTGACGCGATCCTGAGCGAACTGGTACGCGCCAATCAGAGCGTGACGTGTGGCCAGGGATTAGATTTAAAAACAGAATTCGAATCTATTAGTTGTTTGAATTTGTTTTAGCTATAACTTTTGATCCCCACGTTCAAATTTGACAAATTTTATATCATTGGAATTAGGAGAACAAGCCCTTTCTATTTATGCAATGTGTTTAATGTTTTGCTTCTATTAAAATGGTTTTATTTACAGAAACATGTGTAGGGTTATTTTGAGTATATGAATTGTTTGAGAAATGTTTTAAGGGTTAAATAAATGTTGTTTGGCAAGTTTTGAACTTGTTTATGAACCAGTACTGTACACTTGCTTTGTTGAGTTTTTAAAATCATCACATATCATATTGCATGCATTCATATATTTTTGTTTGTATATATTTTGTATGTGATTTGTTGCTATGATTTTTTGTGTAGATTTTGGTGCCAATAGTGATTGTGATTGTGAGGAGTGTAGCTACTCTCCAAACTACCAAGGCAAGTGGTGCTTCATGATATTTTTATCCCTATGTTTTCTACTAAGCATTAGAAATAATTTGCTAGTCTTGCATGTTATATTTTGCTTATATGCCATGTTGGGAAATCCTAGTAGTTGTAGAATTGCTAGGAAATTTATAAGTTAAGATGCTTATCTATGCCATGCTTAGCCTAGCTAGTAGCAACCAAGGGTGGTGAAATATACTTGCTATGATAAAAATATTTCTAAGTCTTTGGACTTGTGTTTTGCCTAATAAAACAACTAAGTAAATGAAACACCTGGGTGGAATGGAAGGAATGGTTTATGTTGAGTGGTTACACAAGGCCCATTTCTATGGTTTACCTTGTGTATCTCACTTGTGGAAAGCCACCCAGGAACAAAGGGATTTGAGAGGCCAAATGTTAAGAAGCTTCTAGTGCAGCCACTTGGCAATATGGGCTCTGCCAGGATCATATAGGTTGCAATAACTTAGCCATTTGGACAGTTGGTGGTAGTGGGATGATAGGTTGGAGCGCGTCCATTTGGTCTAAGGGAAGGCTTCTGAAAGGTTCTGTCTTGGTGAAAATCAAGGCTTGTGGGGAAAGTGCACAACCTCTGCAGATGGAAGAATCTAAGTATTTGCCATGTCCCTGGAAAAGGACAACTTGAGCATCAAGACATGGAAGCTATCAAGAATCTCCTCATCCCAATTTCTAAGTAAAAACATGTGGGTGAAGAAGGGTGAAGGACTCCAATGTCTATTGGTGGTTCCTTGGGAAAACTTTTGATAAAGAAAAACTTAGTGTTTTCAACTAATAGGCAAAACCTATTTTGAGCAAAGCAAGCCTAAGCTACACTTATCCAAATTGCATATAGTATCTAGTCCACCATAAATTATACTAAGGTATCACTTGCCAATACTATTCCAATGTATTGACCCACTGTGGCTGTAACTTGTGATGTTGCAGGTTACTCTGATGAGGATTAGGAGTCATGAGTCTACACTCAACATGTTTGCATGTGGCACATGAAGATGAAGACTTTTATCTATTTACTTATTTAAACTCTTGTAATAGGCCTGTGGCCATGGAGTTGTAAAGACTATGTTGTCTCTGGAATGACTGTAATAATGACCTTTGTTTCTGTGTACTTCATCTTAAACTATGGACGCTAGCATTGATCCAGGGACTAGCATTGCAATCATAGGGATCCTTTTCCTTTATAAAGGAGGGATCTTACACGCGGCCACCCCCCAAGTGGCGCCAGGCAGGGGAGTGGCCCACATAAGCCCCTCCAAGGTGCCTCCTCCCAGCCATCTTCTTTCTCTCTCTCAAAAAAAACACCAGAAAACTTTCTCAAGCTCGAGTTCCTGCTGTTCTTGCTCGCGAATTTCGATCTCCTTGCTCAGCCCATCATTGCTGCTAATTTTTTGAGGGATTGCTCTTTGGTATGTTGCTCCTCCACTTGTCCAATAAGATTTGTGATTGATAGATTGTATCTTGATTATTTTGCTGTTATAGGTGACATGTTGTGTGAGCTTGCATTCTTGTTCTATGCTTAGAGATTTCATTTTGATGCATGTGTAGCCCTTTAGCAAGTTCCTATAGTAGTTTCTCATCATTTATCAACTTAGAAATCACTTGGTTTAATGTTTGTCTAAAAAATTTAGAAAAAAAGAGGTCATGGACAACCACACATTTGGTTAAATATTTGAGAGTGATGCACCTAGGAGGGAAAGGCCTTCAAGATCATCCTCCCGAGCTAGGCCCTCATACAATGAGGATCTCATTACACCGCGATTTAGCGACGAGGGAGATGAGGGGGATCCGCACCCTTCCACCTTTCCTTGCCTAACCTTTTTGCGGGATGCTAGGATTCTTGATGATTTTCTAACCTTGATTCGGAGGGCTGAACTAACTAGCTATATCTAGGATGAGAGCGTGCAATATGCAACGCTCACTAAAACATTTGTGGAGAGTTTTTCTTTTACTAACAGCTTGTTCAAGCCAGATGTGTCTTTCAAAATTTATGGCAGGCCTTACACCATGACATTGAAGAAATTTTGTGTTGCCCTAGGACTTGGTACAGCTGGGTCAGCAAAGAAGATTCCAGCTCAACCCGTTGATTTGTTGGAGCTCTACCGCGGGATAACCAATGATGATGACTGTAGAGCCCAATGGGGAAAGATAAGAAATATTCAACTCCCAACCATCAGGTACTTTGCTTACTATCTTGCGACTTGTGTTCTTGGTAGGGAGAACACTAGTAATATTTCCAACTATCATTTGGCCTTCATAGCTGCTACGCTCAACAATGAAACTAAGTACAATCTTGGTTCTCTCATTGCTCGTCGCTTAGCTGCTAAGGGACCCATTTATGGGTGAATTATTGTTGCACGTGTTGTAGCTTCCTTGGACCTTGCTGTTGATCCAAATGATACAGTTTTGGTTCCTCAGAGGCTTGATATTTCTACCATGAAGGCGCATCACTTTTTCACTGCTGGCTCTACCCTTGAGATCTTGGTTTATAGAATGTTGTTTATTGACGGGGAAGAGAGAGATCCCTCTACCCCAATCCACTTTGTCCAGTATTTCCCAGGGACCTTTGTCGCGCTCCAAGGAGGATATGGATGACAAGCTGCGCATTCTTGGTTTCCATGGACACTATTAGGGGGACGCGCCCTCATACGACCCCTCTGTGTACTACACAGGAGAGTCCTCGAGTTCGTACCAGGATGAAGGGGCCTCCTCATCGTACTACGGAGGTGCACCTTATTGGTCACCATGGAGTTGAGCCCCACTTAGGCCAAAAGCCTAAGCTTGGGGAGGTATACTGATATCACACTCATATATATATCATGTTTGGTCGGTTCTTTGTATATCCGTGTCTCGCTTTCTTTTTGGTTTTTGCTTTTGCTTTTTATCTTTGGTTTCTCTTGGTTTGTGTCTTTGCTTTGTATCTTTGGTTTGCCTTAAAGAAAAATCCAAAAAGATTTTGCTTTGTTTGCTTTTCTTGGTTTGTTTTGCTTTGTTTGCTTGTTTTAAAAAATCGAAAACACCAAAAATATTTGTTATTCTTATTTGGTTTTATGAGTTCTTTGCAGGGTTCAGCCATCCTCAGTGGATTTTGGTTTCATGTTATTATTTAAGTCACACAAGTGAAGGGCAATAATGAAGATTAAAAAACTTGAGGTGTGGTAAGAGGCTGGTAACGAACTCTATTTGTTTTCATTTTTTGTACATATACTCATCATTGTGAGCATGCTTAGTCTGTTCATGTAAGGTGTATGTTACTCATGGATGCTTAGTAGTTCTTGCTTGTCTGCGATTAGTTCCAGCTTGCTAATAGTTTGTAGCATGTCATATAAATGTTTGCTTGCATTGTTTTATTCATATTTTGGTATGAAATTGTGGTATCCTCCTCTGAAAGTTTCATGTGAATCGACTTAGCACATGCTCATGCATGCATATGACTAAACAATAGTCAGTAAGCCTCGATGATTTATTTTGCCTCAGAGTTCTTGTCTCACTTTTATGCCATAATTAGTCATGTTTTGTTGCAAGCACGATTATGACAATTATTGCTCTCTCGTTTGTCGCTCCCTCTCTATTGCTAGACTTCACTTGCACTGAGTATGAGCTCTACTTGTGCCTCCAACTCCCCAAAACCAATATTGCCAACAGTGTCCACCATACCTACATATTAGCATCATTTGCTATTTCAGTGCATATTCTATATACCTTGTTTTCATCCAAATAAAATGTTTGACTGCTTTGAGAAAGTTAGTTAGTAAATCTCTCACGAACTTGATGGCACACTTTATTTCTTGCACTTAATAATCCTAAACCATTGTGACATGTCCATGAAAGTTATATGTTTGCAAATTATAGGCTGGGAGTTAGCAGAACCATGCTCTCACGAGGAAAGCTTTCAACACTTATGGATATATATCTAGTTGATACCTTGCTCTTTTGTGTGCAGATATCGTCGGTGTGAAATAAAAGGGGAACTTGTGAGTTCATGGATTATATATATGTGTTAGAGAAACGCCTAGGCCGCTAGCCTAAGCCATGCCTAATCATGGTGGAAACTTGCAGCATCACCATAATGAGCATCTATGAAGCATCCTCAATAAAAAGTTATGCATATAGTAAATAAAAATATCACTGAGATGTTCATTGTCTGCTTGCCTTGTCATTTTGATCACGGGATAGCTCATGTATCATGTGCAAGGGGTACCCCGTTGGCGGTTCTCTATGATATGCATGTATTTACAATGACAAGAACTTACAGGTAACCAAAGTTGAGTAGCATGCGGAGCGGCCCTCGTACTCAAGGGACATGGGATTTCCAGTTTATGGTATGTCAAGCATATAACTCAGATTGGACCTCACTTTCACCTTAACCACATAAAGATGCCTATGATAGGGGCAATGAGAGCTCAAAGCTAGTGAGTACCTTACTTTCAGCATTTGGAAGCCTTTCAAACTTTTCAAAACTTTTTCACTTCCTTGTTGAGTCACCACTTATTCTATGAGCACCTTCTTGAGAGCATAGTTGTCATTCTTGTGTTTGTCTCAAAACATGGTTGATTATGCCATGACTTTGATGCTTGTATCTTTGATATTTTTACTTCTAGTCTTCACTTGAACTTCAAAGGTGCCTTGGCATTTATATTGTGCTCTACAAACAAAGGCAAGCGAGATACCACTATATCATACCTTATTATGAGCATTGCAATGTTGCTTATGTTTATGTTTCATGTTATTTATTATTACTGAGTTGGTTTCTCTTCATAGCTTGCAATGACTAGTGAGTAGACTTAGTTGCATACTTATTATTATGAATGGAAGTTTCTACTCCCGTGCTAAGAATATATACATCATATGAAGCAAATGTGTTCGTGAAAGTTCTTTTATCACACTGAATTGCTTGAGGACAAGCAATAAGCTAAGCTTGGGGGAGTTGATACGTCCAAAACGTATCTACTTTCCAGAACACTTTTGCTATTTTTTCTCCTCTAAACTTGTGTGATTTGGATAAAACTAACACAGACTGACGTTGTTTTCAGTAGAATTACCTTGGTGCCTAGTTTTTGTGCAAAAAATCAACTATCAGGAAAAATCCCGGAAAATATGCCAAAAATCCTATTTCACCAGAAGATCCACGGAGCCAGAGTACGAGACGGAGTGGAGGCCTGGGGGGCCCACACCCCTGCCAAGCGCGGGCCAGGCCTAGCCGCTCCTAGGGGGTGCGGCCACCCCAGGAACCCCCTCAGCCTCCCTCTTCGCTTATAAGTTGCCTTCTGACCTAAAAACCGAGGGGGGGGTTTGACGTTTTTCCAGAAAGAGTTCTGCTGGGCTGCCACCACCAGAAGCCGCGATTCGGGTCCAGAAACTCCGTTTTGGCACCCTGCCGGGAGTCGGTATTTGGAGAGGATCATCGCCATCGTCATCACCAATGCCTCTCCATCAACCATCAATGTTTCCCTCATCCATGAGTGAGTAATCCCCCGATTTAGGCTATGGGGATGGTAGGATTGGATGAGTTCTATCATGTAATCGAATAAGATTGTTAGGGCATAGTGCCTTCTATCTCTATTAGTGCTATTTGAATTTGTTGCAACTTGTTGTGCTTAATGCTTGTCACTAGGGCCCGAGTGCCATGATCTCAGATCTGAACTTATTATTGAATCATTATTATAGTATTGTTTGTGATCTTATCTGCGAGTTGTGTACACATATCATTGTCCGGATCCAAAGGTCCCAAAGTGACAGAAATTTGGACAACCGGAGGGGATGGCTGTGGTGTGAGGATCACATATTCATCGAGTGTTAATGCTTTGCTCTGGTGCTCTATTAAAAAGAGCACCTTAATTGCCAGTAGTTCCCTAGAGGCCCCGCTGCAACGGGCTGGCTAGACAAAAGATGTTGTGCAAGTTCTCACTGCTAGCACGCATGACTATATATGGAGCACATGCCTATCATTTCTTAGTACTTGGATGCTTATTCTTATTTATCTGCAATGCCCTAGATCTTGAAGTTACATGTTTAGACTCATCCATGCAACGCCCATCCATCATCCCTATGCCTACCGCGCTCATATCCTACTGTTTGCTACAACTGTTACTATTGCTCCTGTTTCACTGCTGCTGTTGCTTTGTTGTTGCTACTACAAACTATTGCTACTGATAAACTTCAGTGAGCAAGAACTATTTCCAGGTGCAGCTGAATTGACAAATCAGTTGTTAAGTTTTGGAAGTATTCTTTGGCTCCCCTTGTGTTGAATCAATAAATTGGGTAATACTACCCTCGAAGACTGTTGCGATCCCCTATAATTGTGGGTCATCATGCGGCTCCTCTTGTATCCAACCATGCCTTTTCACTGGCGAAGGCCCGCGATGGCTATTTCCCCACGGCCAATCTTGAAGTTCCCAGGTCTTCGGCGACTGAAGTATAGAAGAAGCTGGAAGTATTGGCGGCCGAGCATCAGTCAGCAAAAACTGCTTTGGCTCAGTCGAAAGAGAAGGCAAGGGCCGCGGTGTCTGATGAGTGGAATTTATGTACACTTTTATAGAAATATTTTATGCATATCAACCACCCATATCATGCTTTATCTAGCTGCAGTTATGCCAAATATGCATGGTTTCTGTTATTCATTCATCTTTATATGAGCTTTGCACATTTAGTAGTTTAGGTATAATTGTATCCCTCTTTATTGTCGATGACATGTTTGTAGGTGTTGATGATTATTATGGATAAAACAAAGGCAAAAGGAACAAAGAGAGCATAGTATGGAGGAGCTGCAGGGATCAGACATAGCCATTTGGGGTGTTGGAAAAAGTGAATTCTTCCAACTTCTCAAAATAAATATCCAAGTCCACTTGATTTTAACCCTCGTCGATACGAATCCAACGAGCCCAATAACACCCAAATCGGAGTTCATATGAAGAAACGACGGCCAGAACACTGTGGAACCCGAAGGTTTGGCGAGCAACTATATGACGGGATGCATTTTTTCGGCCGTATATTTGCTAAAAGGGTCGAAAACGACGGGATTTTGTCCCCAGAAGCTCCAGAACCTACCCTAAGTCATATGACGGTATTGGGGGAACCCTAGGGAACCCCCAAGGCCTATATAAAGGTGGGAGGAGTCAAGAAACAAAATAATACACCATATACAAGATCTAGATCTTGTCTACCGCCTACACGACGGCGCCCTGCCTCCGTGCCGCCTCCATAGCCTCTACAGCTCCATCAAGATCCAGATCTCCATCAACACCATCAAGCCATCCAAGCAAGAAGAGTAGGATAAGGAGGACGCCGACGGCACCATCACCGCACCGTCATCACCATCTCCATCACCGCTAATCCTTCAACTTTCCCCATCATGGTCTCTATGACGGGTTGTAATATGGATTGAACCCCCTTTTATTAATGTTATGATGATTTGAGTAATTTAAGTGTGGTGTGTTCATGGTAATTAATATGTTTGTGCTTTCTCTTTACATTGTTCTATTCATGATATTACTCTGATTGGAGACGTCCAATCCATTGTTGAGGATTTTACTAGGGATTCATGGAGTGTCACAAAACTTACCATTAGTCTCTGCTGTTCCATGGGTGTAACTAATAGGATATTTGCTATAAGTGATTTGCGGAGGCAATAGCAGCTTAGGATGCACCGCCTAGAGTTCCCCCAAGATCACTCATGATATAGATGGGTCTAGTGTTAGATGGGATATCTTGTGACTAGCACACTTTCTTAGAAGTACGATTGTACATAGAAATTAATGCCTTTGCTCTAGTCTTATTACCTTAATTGTTCTTGTTACCTTAATACACTATTCTCTTGTGAGATGACCAATGTCCGAAGAGGCTGTGGACAGTTGAGTTGTCTGGTTGCCACTTACCAACAGTGGGAGATAACAGTATTTGAGGGACCACCACAAGTACAGTTTATAGCTATTCCATAAGCACTTATCATGCACACTAGTATACACAACATTACTTGAGGAATCATAGCATTAATAGTTCATCTCATTGCATTCAACTCTTTCTAGTTTTACTTTTGTTCTAGTTTTCTTCCAGTCCTAGTAGTAGTTGTTACAAATCATCTTAAATTCATTTATCCTAGTAACTTATAGAATAGTCTATTTACAAACAATGGTTTGGGTGCGAACATGGCCGCATTGACAACGTGGCTGCAGGGTCGTGTTGTTTCCGTTCGCCGAGATCTCATCGGGACAAGCTCTTTAAATATTTGTTGCTACAAGTACTATAATAACCCTTTTGTTGGTGCAGGAACCCAGTCATCAAATTGGCGCCATTGCCGGGGAACAAAGCGTTCAGGTTATTACCTTCTACTCGCACATAGTTTATTTCTGTTTGTTTCTATTTTCTTACTACTTTCTTTTATATTGAAAACAATAAAAAAAATTATTACAAAACCAAAAAAAAAATTTGTTGCTACTAATCATGTCTTCCGAGATAAATTATTTTAAACTGATTAGACAAGAATTGGAGGAGAAAAGGATTCAAATTTATCAAACCTGGTTGCTAGATATGATCTGATAGAGAAAATGCTGAACCTGTTGGAAGGGCATTCATTATGGTTGCGTGTTAGTGATGGATCTTATTGCAGAAATTGTAAAACAGGCGACCACCTTAATTTTCAATGTAAGTGTTCCAATAATCCTACTCTAGCAAATTATAATAGAGATAAATCATATGCTAGTTTCGAAATTATAATAGTATTTATGTTTAATGTGAAGCACTTGATGGAGTTTTTAATTTAGTTTACCTCATATTCCTCTTTTGCAAAAAGAATTTAAGTAATATTATATTATTTCAAGCGGTCTAAAACCACCATGGAGAAAGATAACCCTTTGTAGGACTCACTAAAGAGTGGAGACGAAAAGGAGCACAAGGAAGAGGAGCAAGAACGGATTGATCACCCGTTCACACCTTCAACTCCTACTTTTGATTCTATCATTTCTATTAAAACATTAGTCGATGAAAAGGAGGAACAAAAAGTTGAGGTTGACAAAGAGAGTCACACTACAACTTTTGTTTGTGATGCCCCTAACTCCAGTAGTGATTTTTATGATGCTAAAACTGTTGATAATTGTCCTTGTCAACACCCGGATTTTTAATCCCAGATGCCTGGTATGCCATACATCGAAATCCCAGGGTTACCATTTTTGTGAGACCTAACAGGGTACCATAGTTCATCATCCATTACAAACCATAATAAAGGTCTTACAAATAAAGGATCTCATGATCCAGTCTTAATACAATCAACACAGCGAAATAATATAATAACGATAGCATGGTCGAAGCTCCATCTTCGGGGTCACAGGCAATGCTGATGATGGGAGATGATCGTAGTTGTCATAGACTTCCTGCTCTCCATCATCCTGGTAGTCCTCCTCATAGTCTGGCCATAGGAATAGCCAGGGACAAGTAAATAGTTTGAGTAGGAATCCTAAGCTATAGGTTTATTTGCAAAAAGCCAGATTTATCTCTAACTGATTTTAGAAGTAAAGAAAACTAACTTAAAGTTTTACAACACCTAAGTGGGAACTTATTTTTCACTTTCACAACCCTGTTGTGGTCAAGTCAAAGCCATAGTTCATTTCACAAGTCATTTTGAAAACATCTGACGACGGAAGAGTATGGCCACTCCAACTGTCCATAACCGCGAACGCGGCTATTCGAATAGTTTCACATGCTACAGAGGTGGTACACTTTCACCACAACATTCGATACATCCGTCAGGAACAATCCTGAATCACCATAATCAGTATGCGGATAATCAATCCTAACCTTTCAATTACACACCCTAGTATAGGCACCTCCCCTATGAGTTTGGCCTCCCAACCATGACCATCTGTCATCTTGGGAACTGCACAGGTGGACAATCATCACGAGGTAGCCTCAGCTCAAACCTCTTCCGCAAGGGAACCCATACTAAGATATATAAGTTTCCAGTCAAGCCCTACCCAAATTCAGGTATTGTGGTTGTATGGTAAAATTGGAATGGTATCGCATCCGAACCCAACCATCAGTTTTATAAAAGGGGTAAGGCTCATGCCTCAACATTTTCATCATCAAATCAGCTGGTATTCATAACACATGTCAAAAAAAATTATTAGAATGACTCATCATTCTAAGGTTTTCATAATCCTTTTCACCAAGTATTCCCATCTAAAATGATCAACTTTTATGCTTAGCACTACCACTAAATTTGGGGTAATCACTAATGAGGGGTGCTAATCAAGTGTGACTATCCAAATCTGGATATCATGCCTCTGTATGACATCTAGTTCTAACTAACTTAGGCCAAGTTTTATGCTCTTTATGCTACCTATAATATCTTTCCAAAACTCACACAACACTAACTAGAAGTATTAAAGAAATTTGATAAAGAAATAAAAGAATAAAGCTTGCAAGTAAAACTAGGATTTGGTATAATCAAGGTTGCATAACCAAAGCATGCCTAATGCATTGCATAGGTTATCTAACTTGCAAAGTTGCAAGTGTTAGGTTGCATAGTGTAGCTTGCCTTGATTAGTGCGATGGTTGAAGTTCTCTACTTCTTCATAGTACTCCTCCTCCTCGTAGCCTTGGTCAGTACTAGCGTCTATAAATAAATACGAGGTACACAATCACCAAACAATACTACCTCTATTTAGCACACAAAGGTTCACACTAGATGATCTAGCATCATCGCGATCATCACCTAAAATAAAGACCTAGTCTTATTTATTTTATCATGGAAAAGTAATTTCTACTCATTAAAAATTACTTAAGATTTAATATTCTCCAATTAAAATATGGGATCATGTTGACACATGTCATCACCATATATTTTAATACTTGGGGATGTGATTTAAAGTGGTGTCACAATTTAATAAGGATTAACATTATTATTTTCAAATAATTAAAGTGACTAGAAATGCCTATGGGGCATTCTTTTAATACTTGTCCAAGATCACTGCATGTAAACCTAAATATTTTTACATATTCAGAAAGATCTTGTTAAATGTGATTTTTGAGAGTTGGAATCAACTCAAAAGCATTTATGGTTGATTTTTTAAAAATGTTTGAATGTAGAAAAGTCTCTGTCTTGTTATTTTTTATGCAAGTGATCTATAATATCAAATGGTTTGAATCCAATGGGCTTGGATTGAAAATTTCAATAGCTTTCTAACAAAATTGGTTTCATGCAATTTGGTTTAGTAAATCCTTCTGAATTGATTTTTGAATCTACTGCCAGAACTAGGTTTGAATTAAATTGAAAAATCTCTATTTGAATTACTGGGCTGAGCGCGGGATCTAAACTGGGCCGACCAACTCCACAGCGCACGCGCAGCAGGGTGCTACCAGAGCGGTCCCATGCGTCAGCGGCTCTAGCTACGTGAAGCGGTATCTTTCAATGTGAGCCTTACGATTAGACTAGGATCTACGATTTACGTTCGTCATCTCCGCCGAACAGCTCCGGTGAGACCGAACCCTAACGGCGACGGTGGGGGTACGCGGTTTCTTACCAGGGCTCCAACTAGGGTCGACGATGGGGTGAATGAAGTTGTCGGCAACGGCGGTTCAAACGGTGGTCGCGGCAGCTCCTGGGATGGCTCCAATCAACGACTCCGCTCCTCCTCGGCAGCAGCAGACTCCGGCCAAATTCCGGCGATGGGGAGCTCGCCTTTCTCCGGGGAGAGGTGTGGGAGGTTCTGTGAGGACTCACTACAAGGAATGTGTTATTCTATGACCTTCTCATAGTGACCATGGAAAAAATCGTCATAAAGTTATGACGATTTTGCACCAGATGGTCGTAAGTCCTTCGGAAGGTTTAAAACCTAACAAAATTACGACAATTTCGCCTAGGATCGTCATAGTTTCATTAGCTCAAATCGTCATAACATGACGGATATAGCCTACGATGTTATTTTTACCTCACTACGACGATTTAAAATCGTCATGACGTCTAAATTAAGATAAGTTCAAATTGGTAGTCTGCCCCATCAGCAATTGCGCCTATGTGTCGCGTCTATGATCCTACGTGTCATGTCTATGGGTAAGTTTTTTATTACATGTCATATTCATGTGTTAATATCTACTTGTATATGTATTAGTTTTTGACTATGTGTCATATTCGTGTATTAATATATGCTTACGTGTCAGATTTATGTATTAATATATGCTTACATGGCGCTGCTCCAATCTACTAGGACTGAGACCAAAAGCATATTCCCCAAATTTCCTTATAGGTAATTTGCAAAAAACATTTGGGGCAGGGATTCCAACCCTAGACCTCCCAACCAACCTGGCCGCACCTTACCACCACACCAACCAATCTTTGTTGCTCCACTACTAGGACGCTCCCTTATATCTATTCAAACATTGTGCTAGGCTGAGTCCTCTACGGCAATGGGCCTCGGTGGGTAGGATTCAGCCACGATGGGCTCGGTGGGAATGAATTAGCCACGATGGGCCTTGGTGTGAAGCGGAATATTAGGGCCGGGCCAGCTCAGCCCGTCCAGTTTTTTTTTTTGTTTTCTTAATTCTTTCGTAACTTTTTCATAATAAGTCTAAAATAATTTATTTATTTAAAAAAATATAAAATTCAGTAGAACATCTTAGGTTATTAATTATAAATACTTTGATTAATTAAAAATAGTCGATTTACTAAACCCACATTAGTCCATAGTAGGGACAATACCATAATTCAAAATATGAGTTTGAAACTAGGGAGTGACTGTTCTCGTCTAGGGATTGAGTATTATTGAAAAGTTTCAATGGATCTCTGAAGAAACATGATATTGTGAGTCTAAAACTCATTTGTTCAAAAAATAATGGGCATCGGATCATGTACTTGTAGTTCAAATTAGATCCACTTCCTACCGATTCGGCAAGAATTTGTCTTTTTGTCCAGGGGTGGACGAAAAGGTTTGAGATACCCCGTTTGGGACATTGGTCCATGTAAGGTGGCCTATTATTTTTGAAAAATGGGATGGTAGCATTTTGAAACTTTCATTTGGTGGTTGCTTCACAAAACGACCCTTTTGCGCTCGGAAAATGGAAAATGGTTTTTTTGTGCGATGAAAAGGAAAACTTCCTCCTGCAACATTGTTCGCCATCCCATGATACATATGGGTGCACAATATGGGCACATTATCACAAACTATGTCGCGATTCGGGCCAAACATTGGTCGTTTGGCCCGAAAGCCATGAAACCTCGAACATGATAGGTCATTTCTGAAAAAGTTTTTTGGAGACACTTGCAATATACCAAGTTTGGTATTTTTCCTTGCAACTATGTCACATAATAAGACACCACGCAAAGGATTTGCATTGATCTGATAGTTTTTGAATTTTTTATGTCCGTTTCAAACTATGGTCAAAACGGCGGGCATAAAGATTTTTAGCTCGGGGCTGAGCCTCGCTAAACTTGCATTGGATCTCTGAAGAAACATGATATAGTGAGTCTAAAACTCATTTTTTTCAAAAAAAAATGGGCATCGGATCATGTACCCGTAGTTCAAATCGGACCCACTTCCTACCGATTCAGCAGGAATTTGTATTTTTTGCCAGGAGTGGACGGAAAGGTTTGATATACCCCGGTTGGGACATTTGTCCATGTAAGGTGGCCTATTATTTTTGAAAAATGGGATGGTAACATTTTGAAACTTTCATTTGGTGGTTGCTTCACAAAACAGCCCTTTTTTGCGCTCGGAAAATGGAAAATGGTTTTTTTACGCGACGAAAAGGAAAACTTCCTCCTGGAACATTGTTCACCATCCCATGATATATATGGGTGCAAAATATGGGCACATTATCACAAACTATGCCACGATTCGGGCCATAAAATTGGTCATTTCTGAGAAGGTTTTTTTGAGACACTTGCAATACACAAAGTTTGGTATTTTTCCTTGCAACTATGTCACTTAATAAGACACCACGCGAAGGAATTGCATTGATCGGACCTTTTTTGAATTTTTTATGCCTCTTTCAAACTATGGTCAAAATGGCGGGCATAAAGATTCTTAGCTCGGAGCTGAGCCTCTCTAAACTCGCATTGGATCTCTGGAGAAACATGATATTGTGAGTCTAAAACTAATTTTTTTTTAAAATAATGGGCATCGAATCATGTACCCGTAGTTCAAATCGGACCCACTTCCTACCGATTCGGCAGGAATTTGTCTTTTTTTCCAGGGATGGACGGAAATGTTTGAGATACCCCGGTTAGGACATTTGTCCATGTAAGGTGGCCTATTATTTGTTAAAAATGGGATGGTAGCATTTTGAAACTTTCATTTGGTGGTTGCTTCACAAAACAGCCCATTTTTTGCGGTCGGAAAATGGAAAATGGTTTTTTTATGCGACGAGAAGGAAAACTTCCTCCTACATCATTGTTCGCCATCCCATGATACATATGTGTGCACAATATGAGCACATTATGACAAACTATGCCACGATTCGAGCCATAACACTGGTCGTTTGGCCAAAAAGCCATGAAACCTCGAACATGATAGGTCATTTCTGAGAAGGTTTTTTTGAGACACTTCCAATATACCAAGTTTGGTATTTTTTCTTGCAACTATGTCACATAATAAGACACCACGCGAAGGATTTGCATTTATCGGACCGTTTTTGAATTTTTTATCCCTGTTTCAAACTATGGTCAAAACGGCGGGCATAAAGATTCTAAGCTCGGGGCTGAGTGTAACACCCTAGTGTTAGTTAATCTATATTTAGGGTTGATTGTGCATCATGAGCATTATGTCTTAAAATTGTGCATTTAAGAAATAAATCAAACCCTAAAAACCCTAGCTTTCCCTCTCTTTCTATTTGCAAACACATTCAATTGGTTTGAATTTCGAAAGAGACCCCAAAATTATTGGAGCCCAAATGGATAAAAAGGGCCCTACACTATTTTACTATGTTTTATAAAAGCCCTGGTATATTTGAAATACTGAAAATAGTATTTGAATTCAAAATACAAAATATAAATGAAAAACATAATTAAAAAAGTTTCTGGTTAAAAAAAAGAGCAACCCATCTCCCTGGGCTGCAGCCCAGTTCCCTCTTCCCTCTCTCTGTCGCTCGTGCATCTCTTCCTCAGCCCAGCCGTAGCCCAGTAGGCCCATACCACTTCGTCGTCTTCCCAGGGGCGTCGTCCACCTCCTGATCCTTCGAAGCTGCTCGCTGTCAGCTCGTCGCTGGCCGCCCCGCATGGAGATGCTCGCCGCCGCCCCAGGGAGAGGATAAGGAGAACCCGGGCACGCCTCTCCTCCCTCGTTTCCTCTTTCTTCCCCCTCTGGAGCTCTCTCTCTCGCGCGCGCGCGTGGCAAGCCGAACTCTAGAGCCGCAGACTTGGCTCGTCGCCGTCGCTCCCGGCCTCCCCTCACCTATCTGGCACCGCCACAAGCACCGCCGTGAAGTTGGCTTCCTCCCTGCCAGCGGAATCGATGCGGAGTGCCTCCGTTTCTATGGAATCGAGCCGACGATCTCCTCTCCCCGACGGATGTCACCGCCGATTACTGCCATCTCCGGCCATGGGTTGCTTCGCCAACTGTCCTATCATGCTCACGGTGAGCTTCTGCTCCTCCTGGCACCCCCAGTGCCCCCTCTTGCTTCCTGTATCAGGCCCGCGCCATTCTCCGTCCGCCGCCGCAGTAGGTCGTCGCTGGCGCCACTCCAGTGACCCAAAAATGGCGGCGCCGCTCCTAAACGACTCCCCGCACTCTCCCGCGTTCGAAGCGCCCACCCACGCCATCCCGCGAGCCCACTGGCGTTGTCCCCGTCCTCCACCTGGGAGCCAGCCAGGCTGACGTCGTGCTGGCGTCACCATGACGTCAGCAGCGCGCGGTCAACTCTGGTCAAACCTAGGTTGGGCCCTTCCTTGCCCACATGGATGCTGAGGTGGCCTTGGGCCCATCGGTCAGTCACCTGGGCTAGCTGTAGCCTCGGTATAAAAAGTATTTCCAATCTTATTTAAATTAATAAAAAGTTGAATAATTTCAGAAATTGTTTAAATATTGTAAAATTCAATAACTTTTTATTTATAAGTCAGAAAATTTTGAATAATATATCAAAATGTTCAGAAAAATGAAACCTATCTAACTAATCGGTGTTTAATTAGAACAACCTAGTAACCCTAATAGGTGTTTCCGGAGTTTCTCCGAATTAGGGTTTTCACCCCTCGGAACCCCGATTAATTTGTCGAGCATGCTTTAGGGTTACTTTTCAATACAATTCAACTTGTCATATCATCATACTTGCTTGAACATTGCATCGATGCCATGTGTTGATTGTTTCCCTCTCTTTCCGGTGTTTGGTTCTTCCCGGAAGAATACGAGATCGAGACCGAGATCAAAGCCAGAGATCAACACCATCGAAGATCAAATATCGAAGAACAATACTCGACCAACTGTAACCAAGTCAAGTACAAGGTTCCTGAAGATCTGCTTATCGCTTATCAACTGGCAAAGGCAAGCATAGCCCCACCATGATATAATCCTATGATTTCAAAAGGATTTCAATTCTGCCATGATGCATACAATTCTATTGTGGTCTTTTATCGATAGATAGAGTATCCTATCTATTGCATTACTCCCTTGAGCTTATATTCCCTGATCCAATGCTCCTAGCATAACTAGGTTTGGCTTGAGTGCACTGCTAGAGCTCTTATATGTGTCTGCTTAGCCATGCATAGCTTTTGAGTCTACTCCATCCAGATGATGTATCAGATGCAGATAATCTAGTATGACAGGAGAACGTGATGAGATGAGACCAGTGATATGAGATTAAACATGCTAAGGATTGTATGGGAGGCCATGGTGGGATGTGGTTTTTCTAGTCCCATGCTCACCACCACTAGGAACTGAGTTCTTGCCTTTGGAACCGAGACGAGCGTATAGCCACACGGGGCTTGGGAACCCCTCGCCTGATTAACTTGCCTAGTAGATTCCATGAGTCACATAGTTCAGGCATTCCATTCGACATATGCATAGAAATTCTTTTGAAAGATTTGCCGGGTGAAGTTGGTGCATTCATAACAGGTAGGTAAGCGTGGCCGCGGTTGCTTGGGGTCGATGGAGCCCTTGTTAACCAACCTCGCCTCACATCTTTAAGTACTGGCTTCAGGATTTGACCTGTTACGGTGGAACCATACTTATTGCGTGACTCATGGTCTCGGCAAAAGCAAGGTAAAGGTCGTGGCCAACCACCCTCTGCCAGCCTTCCAAGGAAGAGGGCTAATAGCTTGGCATTAAGAGTCAGTTGGTACGTGTGGGTAAAGTTGTACATCCCTGCAGGGTTAAATCTTTTCAAAAATCCATATTCACGGTTATGAACGCTTGGTGACCAGATTCTAAGATCATAGAAAACATGAACCTAATCGTAAAACATGGCAACTAATGTTTGTTGGATGCTTCCTCATGGGTACAAGGGGGTGATCCTAGTTTCAGATGATGATGATTCGGTGGATATCAAAAGATGATGATCAATATTTTGGAGATACCGCTCTCTTATCCCCTTTTAAAATACTCTGAATAGACGAGCTTCTTCTCTCTCTTGATTTATAAACAAAGATGGCTTTATGCAAAACCACTCCACCAGCCATAAGTCTTGCGGAGTACACCCTGTACTCACCCTTGCTTTGTTGATACTTTTGGCAGAGTAAGTGTTCCCTGAAGATCAGTTTGGTACTACATCGACATCGACGAGTAGCTTGGGGTTCCCGGCCAGCAGCCTGGAATCTATGGGTTGGGACGTCATCATTATGCTTCAGGCCTCTTAGGCCATTTGTTAAGTTTGCTATACTTAATAGCATAATTTGCCTTCCGTTGTTTGATGTTTGTGGTCAGTGACCTCTGCTTGTAATAATTTGGTTCTCTGCTCGGTTATGAGCTTGTTGTAATACATTTCGTGTCGTAGGGTCACTGCTGTGTTACCGATACTCCACTGGATATTCTCGAGCTCAAGGTTAAGCTTATATCAGACGGAGGTCTGGGATTTGTTTAGCCCTGATCCCGGGGGTGTCACAGGTCTTGGTATCAAAGAAGTACCGACCGTAGGAAAACCTTGTTATTGGTCGATGTTGAGTCTAGTGTTTGTGAAAACTATTTTAAAAGCTGAAAAGTATTTGCGAAAACTCTAGTATGCTTATTTTTCTCCTTATCCAGTTTCGCTCTAACTCTGGGTTATCTTATCTGGTGTTGATTTTGGAAAAGTTTTGATATCTCTTCTAGTCTTACAAAACTTAGGTGCCTTCCAGGCATGACGTTTCTAAGCCAGTTGAGCTAGCGTTGAGTTCTTTAGAGTTGTGTGTGTTGTGAATTCCTTGTTCCCTTTGCTCCTGTTTATCTGAGAGATTCCTTTCTATCATGATCTCTCTATCTTTACGACCCGCAATATTATATTGTTGGATCTACAGTGTTCCGTTCTAAGCTTCGAGGTTTCCTTTCGCCTTGTGTGCCTCCTTTTCATTTGTTGGGTACTTCAGAAGTCATTTCTTCTCTTGGAAGCTACCTCGTGAATGCTATCTTGTAGTGTACACTACGTCAATCAAGTAGTAGTTATTCCTTTCTTTGGGTTTTAACCCTTGGACTTGAACCTAAGATCCCTGATTGTGCTGGATTGTGGTGTAGTGAATCATGTACATGAAGTTGACCTTTAACTCAAGATCCTTTCTTTGACCCCTGTCGTTAATGTTCACACATTACCTCAGGATGGCTGGTACTATAATTCTAGCCTTCAAGCTTGTGGTCTTTGTCACGATTGAATTGTGACAATGAAGGACTTCCCCTACCACATGTTATGGTATATGTTCTTTAATGGAACCAAATAGATCACGACAAGAGTACTCCTCGAGAGTGTCGCATCTATACTCGTGACTCTGCCACACCTTACCCTTCTCTGCATTGGTTTACGGAAGATTGTTGACTTATGCATCCACATCTCGGGATTCTATCCTGAGCATGTTCCTTTCCCCTTGTTGTTTTCCGACCTTTGTTTACCAGTTGGTAGCCAAGTAGTAAATGTGCATCGGTGTCCTCCGATGTAAGATACTCTTGTGGTCCGTCAAGACAAACCATTCCGAAATGTCTAGGAGAAACAAACTCCAGTACCTCATCATATCTAGGACCAGGTCAAAGTGTTGTAATCCGCAGATCAAGAAGCATTGATTAGCTTCTATCTGTTCTACCTTAAAGTATCACACTCTTTAATGCTAAGAGGTTGTGCCGAGTTTCATGACCCCTTAATGAAGTGATGCTCTTACACATAATTACCACCCTTCCTCGAGCTTTCGCACTCGTGAGCGATGCGTGTGCATAATAATGTGGCTATCTGAGGTTCTTAGCAATTATTATTGTTTCGAACTCCAAGGACATTTGTGTCATACTTAGCGTGATTGGTTAATCATATCACCAAGCGAAGTTTGACTGTGCTACCAAGTCCGCTATTCTGGTGCACTCTCTTCAGTCAAGAGTTAGGCTCGTGCCAAAGCTCTAAGACTATGTCCGCTTGCCTTACCAAGCAAGGTCCCTCTCGAACTAAGTGACATATCGGTGGTTCATGATATTCTAGATGTCTTCTAGACGTATCGCCATGTTGCCACATGACCGTGTTGTCAAGTTCTTGAGCAAGTAAGTTTTCTAGACTACCCTTTTCTCCAAGGATCCATACTGGATACCCCTGAATTAGTTGGTTGAGCTTAAACAACAACTTGGAGAGTTGTAAGACAAAAGTTCTATCCGATCTAGTTCCTTTATAAAGGGATGTCTAGTTTTGTTCGTGTTGAAGAAAGATATTATCTCCTTCGTGGATATAATGCCTTCCCCTCTTTTGATTTGATTTGGGTTATTGTCAAATCAAACTCAGTTCCAAGGACTATCTTGACGATGTATCTACTCGTGATGTTTCACTTGAGTACATTTTCATGTCCTTTGGTCTGACCAATATTACTGCCTTGTTCATACGACATACGAGTCCATCTTCTTGGAGTGTTTCGATAAGTTTGTTGTTGCACCCATCAATGACATCCTTATCTGCTCCATGTTAGATTGAATACATATGGAATAGTTGGCATAAATGTTGGAAAAATTCAAGAACCGTCTTCGGATCATCTCGAAGTATGTGTTCTGGATGTTAGAAGTGACCTTCCCTAGTTCACGTGCAAACATTAAAAGATGTTGCCGTGGATTCGAGTAGAGTTATCTCCGTTCCCTAAGGACACATGTGTGTTTATTGTTAGAACCTTATGTGTGTGCAGTTGTCTCTCGACAAGTTGCAAATACATGGGTCTAGCAATTTATCTCAGTCTTTTGGAGCTTTACACTATAGTCCCTGTCTTGAGAATCTAGTAACTTTACCTTTGTGTAAATGTTGCAACCTTTCTATTCGGACATGCTGAGTCTGAAATATCATTCCACCTAACCAAAGCTGAATCTCAAGCAACAATGATGGTTGGTGTTTTCCAAGGTTTTTGACATAGGTCCCTTTGTAATCTGGCAAGATTGATGTAATGGTTGACACACTTAGCCGGAAAGACCTCTTGTCATAATATCTTGAATCAGCAATAACAACCACTCTTCATGAGGCATCTTCTATGAATTATTATAGGAGTTGTGCTCATGGTTCCTTTGTATCCGAAGTCTGACCTTTACTTGGTGTCTGATTTCTCGAACATCAAGGAGAACATTTAAAGTAGTGTTGCTAAATGTCTATCGGTCAATCCTCCAGACCATTTATGTTGGCAAGTGTCTTGTTGAGCCAAGTAAATGAAGTCTGAGAATGAAGTTTCTTTCTTCTCGTCTCATCGGGAATCCTCTGAATTATTCACCTTGGTGGTGCAAAGTGATACCCTAATCTTTGGCAAAGATTTTGGTATACCTGGATGAATAAAGAGTTTCCTTCCTCTTATCAATCATGTTTTAAGAGTGACTATGATTTTGGTAATCACAAGTTTCTCTTGATACATGTTCCTTGTGACTCATACGAGTCCTCTCCACCAAAATACCTTTCTATCTTGGCCTTCTGTTGAATGAAAGAGTAACTCTTCTGTGTCAAAAGTAGTTCAACAGCTTGGTTTTGTTGATCTGTATCTCTGCAACCTGAAATCTCTACTTAAGCTGTTTAGTAGAGGTTCCCTATCGAAGTCTGTGGTCATGTTCTTTCTGTTGAAGCCTTCCTCTTCAAAAGCTTAAACCCTTCTGAGTTCCATGGTCCCAATCCTTATGAAGACCATCTATCTAACAACTTGAAACCATCTCCTCTTGTTCTTCTGTCACCTTGATGTGTTTCATGTCGTCACCTCAAAGTTGTTTCTGAACACTCCATCCATGAGTTGACCATGAGATACTATGTTTGTTGTTTAGTGTGTTTCCCACTTATCCTTAGAGTGACCCTGTTTCTTTTTCTCTCTGTCTCTTTTCCTACCTTTGGAATCTCGGGTCGAGATTCTCGTAAGGGGGATAGAGCTGTAACACCCTAGTGTTAGTTAATCTATATTTAGGGTTGATTGTGCATCATGAGCATCATGTCTTAAAATTGTGCATTGAAGAAATAAATCAAACCCTAAAAACCCTAGCTTTCCCTCTCTTTCTATTTGCAAACACATTCAATTGGTTTGAATTTCGAAAGAGACCCTAAAATTATTGGAGCCCAAATGGATAAAAAGGGCCCTACACTATTTTACTATGTTTTATAAAAGCCCTGGTATTTTTGAAATACTAGAAATAGTATTTGAATTCAAAATACAAAATAGAAATGAAAAACAGAATTAGAAAAAGTTTCTGGTTAAAAAAGAGCAACCCATCTCCCTGGGCTGCAGCCCAGTTCCCTCTTCCCTCTCTCTGTCGCCCGTGCATCTCTTCCTCAGCCCAGCTGTAGCCCAGTAGGCCCATGCCGCTTTATCGTCTTCCTAGGGGCGTCATCCACCTCCCGATCCTTCGAAGCTGCTCGCTGTCAGCTCGTCGCTGGCCACCCCGCATGGAGATGCTCGCCGCCGCCCCAGGGAGAGGATAAGGAGCACCCGAGCACGCCTCTCCTCCCTCGTTTCCTCTTCCTTCCCCCTCTGGAGCTCTCTCTCTCTCGCGCGCGCGCGATAAGCCAAACCCTAGAACCGCAGACTTGGCTCGTCGCCGTCGCTCCCGGCCTCCCCTCACCTATCTGGCACCGCCACAAGCACCGCCGTGAAGTTGGCTCCATCCCTGCCAGCGGAATCGACGCAGAGTGCCTCCCTTTCTCTGGAATCGAGCCTACGATCTCCTCTCCCCGACGGATGTCACCGCCGATTACTGCCGTCTCTGGCCATGGGTTGCTTCGCCAACTGTCCTATCATGCTCACGGTGAGCTTCTGCTCCTCCTGGTACCCCCAGTGCCCCCTCTTGCTTCCTGTATCGGGCCCGCGCCATTCGCCGTCCGCCGCCGCCGCAGTAGGTCGTCGTCGGCGCCGCTCTAGTGACCCGAAAATGGCGGCGCCGCTCCTAAACGACTATCCGCACTCGCCCGCGTCCGAAGCTCCCACCCACGCCATCCCGCGAGCCCCCTGGCGCCGTCCCTGTCGTCCACCTGGGATCCAACCAGGCTGACGTCGTGCTGGCGTCACCATGACGTCAGCAGCGCGCGGTCAACTCTGGTCAAACCTAGGTTGGGCCCTTCCTTGCCCACGTGGATGCTGAGGGGGCCTTGGGCCCATCGGTCAGTCACCTGGGCTAGCTGTAGCCTCGGTATAAAAAGTATTTCCAATCTTATTTAAATTAAGAAAAAGTTGAACAATTTCAGAAATTGTTTGAATATTGTAAAATTCCATAACTTTTTATTTATAAGTCTGAAAAATATGAATAATATATCAAAATGTTTAGAAAAATGAAACCTATCTAGCTAATCTATAATCATGCATTGTTAAGGAACCTAAATGAACAGTTTAATTAGAACAACCTAGTAACCCTAATAGGTGTTTCCGGAGTTTCTCCGAATTAGGGTTTTCACCCCTCGGAAACCCGATTAATTTGTCGAGCATGCTTTAGGGTTACTTTTCAATACAATTCAACTTGTCATATCATCATACTTGCTTGAGCATTGAATCAATGCCATGTGTTGATTGTTTACCTCTCTTACCGGTGTTTGGTTCTTCCCGGTAGAATACGAGATCGAGACCGAGATCGAAGCCAGAGATCAACACCATCGAAGATCAAAGATCAATACTCGACCAATTGTAACCAAGTCAAGTACAACGTTCCTGAAGATCTGCTTATCGCTTATAAACTGGCAAAGGCAAGCATAGCCTCACCATGATATAATCCTATGATTTCGAAAGCATTTCAATTCTGCCATGATGCATACGATTCTACTGTGGTCTTTTATCGATAGATAGAGTATCCTATCTATTGCATTACTCCATTGAGCTTATATTACCTGATCCAATGCTCCTAGCATAACTAGGTTTGGCTTGAGTGCACTGCTAGAGCTCTTATATGTGTCTGCTTAGCCATGCATAGCTTTTGAGTATGGTCCATCCAGATGATGTATCAGATGCAAATAATCTAGTATGACAGGAGAACGTGATGATATGAGACCAGTGATATGATATTAAACATGCTAAGGCTTGTATAGGAGGCCACGGTGGGATGTGGTTTTTCTAGTCCCATGCTCACCACCACTAGGAACTGAGTTCTTTCCTTTGGAACCGAGACGAGCGTACAGCCACACGGGGCTTGGGAACCCCTCGCCTGATTAACTTGCCCAGTAGATTCCATGAGTCACATAGTTCGGGCGTTCCATTCGACATATGCATAGAAAATCTTCTGAAAGATTTGCCGGGTGAAGTTGGTGCATTCATAACAGGTAGGTAAGCGTGGCCGGGGTTGCTTGGGGTCGATGGAGCCCTTGTTAACCAACCTCGCCTCACATCTTTAAGTACTGGCTTCGGGATTTGACCCGTTACGGCGGAACCATACTGATTGCGTGACTCATGGTCTCGGCAAAAGCAAGGTAAAGGTCGTGGCCAATCACCCTCTGCCAGCCTTCCAAGGAAGAGGGCTAATAGCTTGGCATTAACAGTCGGTTGGTACGTGTGGGTAAAGTTGTACACCCCTGCAGGGTTAAATCTTTTCGAAAAGCCCTGTTCACGGTTATGAACGCTTGGTGACCAGATTATAAGATCATAGAAAACATGATCCTAATCGTAAAACTTGGCAACTAATGTTTGTTGGATGCTTCCTCATGGGTACGAGGGGGTGATCCTAGTTTCAGATGATTCGGTGGATATCAAAAGATGATGGTCAATATTTCGGAGATGCCGCTCTCTTATCCCCTTTTAAAATACTCTGAATAGACGAGCTTCTTCTCTCTCTTGATTTACAAACAAAGATGGCTTTATGCAAAACCACTCCACCAGCCATAAGTCTTGCGGAGTACACCTGTACTCACCCTTGCTTTGTTGATACTTTTGGCGGAGTAAGTGTTCCCTGAAGATCAGTTTGGTACTACATCGACATCAACGAGTAGCTTGGGGTTCCCGGCCGGCAGCCTGGAATCTATGGGCTGGGACGTTATCGTTATGCTTCAGGCCTCTTAGGCCATTTGTTAACTTTGCTATACTTAATAGCATAATTTGCTTTCCGTTGTTTGATGTTTGTGGTCAGTGACCTCTGCTTGTAATAATTTAGTTCTGTGCTCAGTTATGAGCTTGCTGTAATACATTTCGTGTCATAGGGTCACTGTTGTGTTACCGATACTCCACTGGATATTCTCGAGCTCAAGGTTAAGCTTATATCAGACGGAGGTCTCGGATTTGTTTAGCCCTGATCCCGGGGGTGTCACACTGAGCCTCGCTAAACTTGCATTGGATCTCTAAAGAAACATGATATTGTGAGTCTAAATCTAATTTTTTCAAAAAATAATGGGCATCGGATCATGTACCCGTAGTTCAAATCGGACCCACTTCCTACCGGTTCGGCAGGAATTTGTCTTTTTCCCCATGGGTGGACGAAAATGTTTGAGAAACCCCGGCTGGGACATTTGTACATGTAAGGTGGCCTATTATTTTTGAAAAATGGGATGGTAGCATTTTGAAACTTTCATCTGGTGGTTGCTTCATAAAACTACCTGTTTTTTGCGTTCGGAAAATAGAAAATGGTTTTTTTGTGCGACGAAAAGGAAAACTTATTCCCGCAACATTGTTCGCCATCCCATAATACATATGGGTGCATAATATAGGCACATTATCAAAAACTATGTCATGATTCGGGCCAACATTGGTCGTTTGGCCCGAAAGCCATGAAACCTCGAACATGATAGGTCATTTCTGAGAAGGGTTTTTTTAGACACTTGAAATCTACCAAGTTTGGTATTTTTTCCTTGCAACTATGTGACATAATAAGACACCACGCAAAGGATTTGCATTGATCGGACAATTTTTGAATTTCTTATGCCCGTTTCAAACTGTGGTCAAAACGACGGGCATAAAGATTCTTAGCTCGGGGCTGAGCCTCGCTAAACTCGCATTGGATCTCTGAACAAACATGATATTGTGAGTCTAAAACAAAAAAATTCAAAAAATAATGGGCATCGGATCATTGTACCCGTAGTTCAAATCGGACCCACCTCCTACCGATTCAGCAGAAATTTATCTTTTTCACTAGGGGAGGAGGGAAATTTTTGAGATACCCCGATTGGGACAATTGTCAATGTAAGGTGGCTTATTATTTTTGAAAAATGGGATGGTAGCATTTTGAAACTTTCATTTTGTGGTTGCTTCACAAAACGGGCAGTTTTTTGCGTTCGGAAAATGGAAAATGGTTTTTTTGTGCGACGAAAAGGAAAACTTATTCCTGCAACATTGTTTGCCATCCCATGATACATATGGGTGCACAATGTGGGAACATTATCACAAACTATGTCGCGATTCGGGCCATAACATTGGTCGTTTGGCCCGAAAGCCATGAAACCTCGAACAAGATAGGTCATTTCTGAGAAGGTTTTTTTAAGACACTTGCAATATACCAAGTTTGGTATTTTTCCTTAAGACACCACGCAAAGTATTTGCATTGATCAGACCTTTTTGAATTTTTTTATGCCCGATTCAAACTATGGTCAAAACGGTGGTCATAAAGATACTTAGCTCGGGGCTGAGCCTCGCTAAACTTGCATTGGATCTCTGAATAAACATGATATTGTGAGTCTAAATCTCATTTTTTTTTTAAATAATGGGCATCGGATCATGTACCCGTAGTTCAAATCGGACCCACTTCCCACCGATTCAGCAGAAATTTGTCTTTTTCGCCAGGGGTGGACGGAAACGTTTGAGATAACCCGGTTGGGACATTTGTCCATGTAAGGTGGCCTATTAGTTTTGAAAAATGGGATGGTAGCATTTTGAAACTTTCATTTGGTGGTTGCTTCACAAAACGGCCCGTTTTTTGCGCTCGGAAAATGGAAAATGGTTTTTTTGTGCGACGAAAAGGAAAACTTCCTCTTGGAACATTGTTCGCCATCCCATGATACATATGGGTGCACAATATGGGAACATGATCACAAACTATGCCGTGATTCGGGCCATAACATTGGTCGTTTGGCCCGAAAGCCATAAAACCTCGAACATGATAGGTCATTTCTGAGAAGATTTTTTTGAGACACTTGTAATATATCAAGTTTGGTATTTTTCCTTGCAACTATGTCATGTAGTAAGACACCATGCAAAGGATTTGCATTGATCGGACCGTTTTTGAATTATTTATGTCCGTTTCAAACTGTGGTCAAAACGGCGGGCATAAAGATTCTTAGCTCGGGGCTGAGCCTCGCTAAACGTGCATTGGGTCTCTGAAGAAACATGATATTCTAAGTCTAAAACTAATTTTTTCAAAAAAATAATGGGCATCGGATCATGTACCCGTAGTTCAAATTTGACCCACTTCCTCCCGATTCGGCAGGAATTTGTCTTTATCGCCAGTGGTGGACGAAAAGGTTTGATATACCCCGGTTGGGACATTTGTCCATGTAACGTGGCCTATTATATTTTAAAAATGGGATGGTAGCATTTTAAAACTTTCATTTGGTGGTTGCTTCACAAAATAACCCATTTTTTACGCTCAGAAAATGGAAAATGGTTTTTTGTGCGACGAAAAGGAAAACTTCCTCATGCAATATTGTTCGCCATCCCATGATTCATATGGGTGCACAATATGGGCAAATTATCACAAACTATGCCACGATTCGGGCCATAACATTGGTCGTTTGGCTCGAAAGCCATAAAACCTCAAACATGATAGGTCATTTCTGAGAAGGTTTTTTTGAGACACTTGCAATATACCAAGTTTGGTATTTTTCCTTGAAAATATGTTACATAATAAGACATCATGCGAAGGATTTGCATCGATCGGACCGTTTTTGAATTTGATATGCCCGTTTCAAACTATGGTCAAAACGGCGGGCATAAAGATTCTTAGCTTGGAGCTGAGGCTCGCTAAACTCACATTGGATCTCTAAAGAAATATGATATTGTGAGTTTAAAACTTATTTTAAAAAAAATGGGCATCGGATCATGTACCCGTAGTTCAAATCGGACCCACTTCCTACCGATTCGGCAGGAATTTGTCTTATTCGCCAGGGGTGGACAGAAATGTTTGAGATACCCCAGTTGGGAAATTTGTCCATGTAAGGTGGCCTATTATTTTGAAAAAATGGGACGGTAGCATTTTGAAACTTTCATTTGGTGGTTGCTTCACAAAACGGCCCGTTTTTTGCGCTCAGAAAATGGATAATGGTTTTTTGTGCAACAAAAAGGAAAACTTCCTCCTGCAACATTGTTCGCCATCCCATGATACATATGGGTGCACAATATGGGCACATTATCACAAACTATGCCATGATTCGAGCCATAACATTGGTCGTTTGGCCCGAAAGCCATGAAACCTCGAACATGATAGATCATTTCTGAGAAGGTTTTTTTGAGACACTTGCATATACCAAGTTTGGTATTTTTCCTTGCAACTATGTCACATAATAAGAAACCACGCGAAGGATTTTCATTGATCGGACCGTTTTTGAATTTTTATGTCCGTTTCAAACTGTGGTCAAACCGGCGGGCATAAAGATTCTTAGCTTGGCGCTGAGCCTTGCTAAACTCGCATTGGATATCTGAAGAAACATGATATTGTGAGTCTAAAACTAATCTTTTCAAAAAATAATGGGCATCGGATCATGTACCCGTAGTTCAAATCGGACCCACTTCCTTCCGATTCAGCAGGAATTTGTCTTTTTCGCCAGGGATGAACGGAAAGGTTTGATATACCCCGGTTGGGAAATTTGTCCATGTAAGGTGGCCTATTATTTTTGAAAAATGGGACGGTAGCATTTTGAAACTTTCATTTGGTGGTTGCTTCACAAAACGGCCCGTTTTTTGCGCTCGGAAAATGGAAAATGGTTTTTTTGTGGGACGAAAAGGAAAACTTCCTACTACAACATTGTTCGCAATCTCATGATCCATATGGGTGCACAATATGGGCACATTATCATAAACTATGCCACGATTCGGGCCATAACATTGATCGTTTGGCCCGAAAGCCATGAAACCTCGAACATGATAGGTCATTTCTGAGAAGGTTTTTTTGAGACACTTGCAATATACCAAGTTTGGTATTTTTCCTTGCAACTATGTCACATAATAAGACACCACGCGAAGGATTTGAATTGATCGGACCGTTTTTGAACTTTTTATGCCCGTTTCAAACTATGGTCAAAATGGCGGGCATAAAGATTCTTAGCTCGGGGTTGAGCCTCGCTAAACTCGCATTGGATCTCTGAAAAAATATGATATTTTGAGTCTAAACCTACTTTTTTCAAAAAATAATGGGCATCGGATCATGTACCCGTAGTTCAAATCGGACTCACTTCCTACCGATTTGGCTGGAATTTGTCTTTTTCGCCAGGGGTGGACAGAAATGTTTTATATACCCTAGTTGAGACATTTGTCCATTTAAGGTGGCCTATTATTTTTTAAAATGGGATGGTAGCATTTTAAAACTTTCATTTGGTGGTTGCTTCACAAAACCACCTATTTTTTGCGCTCGAAAAATGAAAAATAGTTTTTTTGGTGCGATGAAAAGGAAAACTTCCTCCTACAACATTGTTCGCCATCCCATGATACATATGGATGCACAATATGGGCACATTATCACAAACTATGCCGCGATTCGGGCCATAACATTGGTCGTTTGGCCCAAAAGCCATGAAACATCAAACATGATATGTCATTTCTGAGAAAAAAATTTCAGACACTTTCAATATACCAAGTTTGGTATTTTTCCTTGCAACTATGTCACATAATAAGACACCACGCAAAAGATTTGCATTGATCTAACCGTTTTTGAATTTTTTATACCCGTTTCAAACTATGGTCAAAATGGCGGGCATAAAGATTCTTAGCTCGGGGCCGAGCCTCGCTAAACTCGCATTATTTCTCTGAACAAACATGATATTGTGAGTCTAAAACTAATATTTTTTTTAAAATAATGGGCATCGGATCATGTACCCGTAGTTCAAATCGGACCCACTTCCTACCGATTCGGCAGGAATTTGTCTTTTTCGCTAGGGTGGATGGAAATGTTTGAGATATCCCGGTTGGGACATTTGTCCATTTAAGTTGGCTTATTATTTTTAAAAAATGGGATGGTAGCATTTTGAAACTTTCATTTGGTGGTTGCTTCACAAAACGGCCTGTTTTTTGCCCTCAGAAAATGGAAAATTGTTTTTTTGTGCGACGAAAAGGAAAACTTCCTCCTGCAACATTGTTCACCATCCCATGATACATATGGGTTTGCAATATGGGCACATTATCATAAATTATGCCGTGATTCGGGCCATAACATTGGTCGTTTGGCCCGAAAGCCATGAAACCTCGAACATGATAGGTCATTTCTGAGAAGGGTTTTTTGAGACACTTGCAATATACCAAGTCTGGTATTTTCCTTGCAACTATGTCACATAATAAGACACCACGCGAAGGGTTTGCATTGATCGAACCTTTTTTGAATTTTTATGCCCGTTTCAAACTATGGTCAAAACGGCGGGCATAAAGATTCTTAGCTCAGCGCTGAGCCTCGCTAAACTCGCATTGGATCTCTGAAGAAACATGATATTGTGAGTCTAAAACTATTTTTTTCAAAAAATAATGAGCATCGGATCATGTAACCGTAGTTCAAATCGAACCCACTTCCTACCGATTCGGCAGGAATTTGTCTTTTTCGCCAGGGGTGGACGGAAATATTTGAGATACCCTGGTTGGGACATTTGTCCATTTAAGGTGGCCTATTATTTTTTAAAAATGGGATGATAGCATTTTGAAACTTTCATTTGGTGGTTGTTTTACAAAACGGTCAGTTTTTTGCAATAGGAAAATGGAAAATAGTTTTTTTGTTTGACGAAAAGGAAAACTTTCTTCTGCAACATTGTTCGCCATCCCATGATACATATGGTTGCGCAATATGTACATATTATCACAAAGTATGCCAAGATTCGGGCCATAATTGTCCCAAGCCCTCTTTTTGGCACAGAAAATGGAAAATAGTCTACAACCAATCAAATCATAGCAAATCACCTCCCACAGATCGTCCATTCTTATTTGATCTGAACCATTCCCTGCCCATGCAATGGCTTAGTCTCTCAGTGAAGAAACAGACATCCCACCATGCCCGCTGCATCACCAAGTGCCCACTCCCTAGCCCCCCGCAACCACCTACCTCCCTCCACATCCACAGATCATAGAAACCTTAGGCATCTCCTCCCCTCCACCGCTGCCACCGCCTCGCAGCATTTCTCCATCTTATTTGGAGTTACATCCCTCACGCCGCCCCTGATGCCCAACTCATGTCGCTCCGATGCCCACCTCGCAGCAGATCCCCACTTCCTGCCGCTCTGATGCCCACCTCCCCGTTCTCATAGACTCTCTCCCACCTTGCAACTGACAACCCGCCATGGTCGTCGTCGTGTCTAATCTTGGGAGCAAAGGAGGCGCTGGACCGCGGGCATCTTCATCTTCATCGACTGTACCGCGCATTTCGTCGTCCTCTCATCCATCGCGGGCATCAAGGGCCAGCAGGAGGATGCGGTCGTGGCGCCGCCGCCAACCTTCCTCCTCGTTCTCCGGCCAAGGGCAACGGGTGAAACCCTAGCAGGACGGGCGGGAGTTGGCAAAACCCTGCATGGATCTGGCTCCCCTAACCTCCTCCGGCCTTCTGCACCTCCGCGCATTCCTCGTGCAGTCCAGCTGCCGTCGACAGCCCCTGGATCCCCTTCCACCGCGTTGGTCGGCTCCTCCATCTCCCTCAAGCAAAGGTAAACATCACCGCGTTGGTCGTCTGTTAGATTAGTTCTTGCCAAATGTTTTGTAATTGGGTATCGATGATGAATAGGTAGAAAGGGATACAAGCAATCGTGTTCACGTTATTACTATTTGTGGATCTGTGATTGCAAAAAAAACTCATATTATTGCCAATTTATGCCTGGCAGCTAGCAATTGGTATATTTAGGAGCTATTAGTACCATAATTCATAGGAATGGCCGATGACCTTGATTCTAGCATGTATGCCAATTTTAGGAGCTAAGATTTGATACTGATTAGTTCCTAATTTTGTGTATATCATGATGCATGTATGTAGATGAACAAATAAATGAAATGACATCCCCTATTAAGTATGGCCATGGATGCATATATACTGATTCCTAGTCACATACACCTTGTATGGTCATTGATTTGTTGATGCCCTACTATTTTTTTACTGAGATTTGGTACTACTGTTAATTTTTATTTGCTATATTAGAATTCTGAGATGGTGGGCAGTATGATAATCAAGGCGGGTACAACCAAGATGGTGGGTACTATGATAATCAAGGTGGGTATGGTGGATATGGCTATAACCAAGGCCAACAAGGAAACTACCAAGGTATAAGTGTAGCTTGTAAATTTCTATTGTTGATCTTGCTTATTTAAGAAATTTTGATGCTCAATTGATTTATTGAACCAATGTAACTTCAAGTGTCAGGAATATGCTTATGTTGCAGTTTTTACAATGTAAAATGTTCCAGGATGTTCATTTGATCTGTTACTTTTGTTTGAGACACTCCATTTACCTATTAGTTTGCCATGCAAATTCTATATGTGTCATGTTCATTTGTATATACATATTATATTGTATCCTATAGAAATAAACAAGCTCCCTATTTATAGCATGGAATGTATACCTTTATGGTCTGAAATTGATTCCAGTCTTTGATGGAAAGGAAGATCACATGCTTTTTTCCTGGGTTGTTAATTCATCTGGACATTAGCTCTTGCTTGTATGCCTGATACAAGCTTGAAAGTATAATCAGTTTTAGATGTAGTTTGTTTGTCCTAGTATAGTTTCATCTGAAAGAACTTGTTTCAGGCGTGTTATTTGTTTAATAAAGGCTTAACTTATAACCTTTATTTTTTTCTTTACTACATACTATCATCTTCATTTATCACCATGCGCCTCAGGGGGCTCCTTGAACTAATCCTCTTCGGCTAGATCTTCCTCGACAAGTACATGTAGTAAGATGCATGCGCCAGTGGTTCTCAAGGTAATAGGATTACGATATCGCTGCTCTATTTTTGTCGTACTCCTTAATCTGTATGTTGATAGCTAGATAAACTGAAGCAAGGCTAGGAAACAAAAAATCTAGAGTGAGAAAAGCTTGGCATCCTCAATTGTTATTTTGTTTCTGATGTTAGCTGTAGATGAAGCACACATGAAAGGCTAGAATTTGGTTCAGTCCTAGAACTATTTTGTATATTACTTGTGCCATTTGTTTCTGTTGCATTTGGTTCAGTCCTGGAATTTGGTTCAGTCATGTGATCCCTCGCTCATGTCATGCTTTCTTCATTTAGTTCTTTGTACGCGTGCATGTTCTTGATTTGGCACTAATTGGAGTAGTCTAGGACCTGTAGTTATCAGATCATGATATGTGTAAATTTAACCTTGCACCTGTAGTTATCACAACAATAGTAATCTTGAACGAACCTAGGTAGGAGTAGGACTAGATTGGTTGCATGGATTAGTTCTTCTCTGATTTGTAGTGCAGTTAATCTTTGTGTGCAATCATGGATACAATAGAAAATTGCTTTTGCAGCTAGTTTGTTTTTGATAATGGTGGAATTACATCTGGCAGGATTTAGCATGTTGTTCGTTGATTGTTGCATCTTTGAACAATAACTAATTCATGTAGAATTTGATCTCCCTATAGTAGTATAGGAACTAACTGAAATCTATGTGAATGTAATCTTGTGCTAATGCAACTTTTCTGTTTGAAATACAGGAGAAGGCTTAGAAGCTCAAGGCCCAGTACACCATTCAACCCTATTTTATAAGCGCTACATGCTGATGATGTTCAAGAGTAGCTAGCTTTAGTACTTTCTAAGAGTTGTATTTGTAGACTATACGGTACGAAAGATTTGATGGCTGCAGTCATTGTGATGTCAATTGTGTAATTTCACATGTGTTATAACTGTTCCGACAATCATACTGTAACAAAGCGATTTTGGGTATTATTTATAGATTTTCATTTGTATTCTTTCTCCTTTCTAATTGGTATATTGGTCATTAATTTGATGTGGAAAAAAATCAAAACCTTACAAATGAGATGAACTGACTATTGGGATCCACTTTCTATAATAACCTGACAGTTCAGAACCATTGTAGAACAATCTGACAATTGGGACCCATTGACAAAAAGGCCAAAATTGGAAAATAAATGGATTGTAAAAAGGCCGAGAATACAAAACAATTGGACTATAAAAAGACCAAGACATAAAACAAACAGGCTAAAACGTTGGATTTGGCCCATGTAGCTGAGACAAAATTGGTAGGAAACATAAACATAAATGTATTAAATTGTTGGGCTTGGCCCATTTAAATGGGTGAAGTGGACCGGGCTGAATCGTTGCCACATCGAATCTGCCATGTAGGATCTGACATGGCCAGGATAGATGCCCCATGACGATATTGGATTATGACGATTTCACAAAAATTGTCGTTATGGTTCATTTGCGACGCCTAGCTTTCGACGATTTCAAAATCGTTATAGAAACATCATAAACAAACTACTATGAAGATTTTGTGATGAAAATGGAGGCTCATATAAAGCCAGATTCCTTGTAGTGAGTGGAAAGTTAGGTGGTGTGAAGAATTGAGGCGGGCGTGGCCCTTTTATAGCCGAGCGAGAGGGGTAGTGCGGCATGGTCGGAGCTCGATGGGGTCGATGGCACAGCGAGCTAAAGGCATGGCTGAGGGAGTAGGCCGGTGCGGTGTCTCCTGGCGATCCTCAAGGGCTTAATGGTGCGACAAGGGGCGATCGAGAATGGTCAGGAACTGTCCATGCTCTGCACGGCATCGACAACGGTTTTGACGACGCACAGGTGCTACGGGTCGCGTGGCGGCAAACATGCATGTCTAAGGGTTAGCTGGTGTCGCGGTGGGTGCAGGCATGTGGGGCAACGGCGAGGCACGGCGTGTACGCGTGTGTCAGGCGCGATGCTCTGGCGTGCTCTCGGCATGGTCACAGAGGAATGGTCGCAGTGATTTTCCTGTGGTCCCGGGCCTGGCTTCGCTCGAGGGTTGGACTGGGGGTTGCGTTGGACGGTGAGCTGCCTCCTGGACATCGTGGACGGGCGCGGCGTGTGCTCCTGCATGCTGGCCATGGTCGGCCGGCAATGGTGGCTTTGGGTGGCGCGGCAATGGTGCAATGGTAGGGTTTGTAGCTCTTTCAAAGCACTAGTCGTTACTGGGGGAGACCAGGGAAAAGAATTGGGGACAAGAATTGGACAATGCATTGATCAAAAACAGTAATAGTTAGGCAGGGATTACTGTGCTCACCATGTGTTCGATGAAATGGCCGCATGAAATTTAGTTTTGAATTTTTGGATGAATTTTGGTGAGTGCTCTGGTCACATGCTTGGTAGTATATGGTTGCTTGGGTTTATCAAGGTGAACTGGTTTGAGTGGTTTTTGAGAAATGGTGATCTTAGTACCTATTAAGGGTTCAATTTTGAATTGTCATTTGAATAGATTTGAAATATGTTTCTATTGGTTTGCAAAGTGGACTTGGGTTGAAGTTTACTTGGTCTAGCAAGGGGTGAAAAGAATTGGATTTGTTTCTGTTAGAAAACTTGGGCTAGGAACACTCAAAGTGGTCTAGTGGTTAACTTTGGTCAAAATGACCATTTGCTTATAATGTTTATATTTGAATTTCTCTTCATTTGGTTCTGCTTGGAAATGATCTAGATGATGTTGTTTTCATCTTTAAACCAATCATTGCCATTCATATCAATCAAACATGGCATGCATTAATCATACACACACACACATGCATTCATATTGATTTTAATTAACAAAAGTTTTTATTAACCCTAAACTTGGGTGATTAGAACTTGATCATCTTGATTAATATTTTTGGGATGTTACAATCCTAAACTCCCTACTATGGAGTAAGAGTACTATGAAGTGTTCCCCTACACAGATAACCAAGCAAAGATTTAAGAATTATAGATGAATCTTCAATCCTGTCATTGCAGTTATACACGATGGCATTTTCACCAAGCTTGGTGCATCATCACTCGCTTGAAAGAGAGAACTTGTTAATCTACATGATGCCAATGCACCATAAGTAGGTACGACTCCGACCGAACTCTACTCTAAAATGCTCCAAGCTGGTATGTACAACCTCACCTCGAGTCGATATCCCCTGGAATCCAGGTGGGTAATGTATGGAGCATCATAGCCTGGCTTCATGGCTTTAAAGAGAGCGCTTCCCGGGAGGAAACCCGTAAGTTACTAGGTGTCTTTCTTAGTATTGGGTCTTGAGTCTATTTGCATTCATGTTGCATTGGCACTTTTATTCTTTGCATGTCTTGCTATTAGAGTAATCTTGTGGTAGTTTTAAAAAGCTAAGAATTTATTGTCACTATATTAGGTTAAGGGGCTCAGAGCTTCATTCGGATCATGGGGCATATAGGTGGATAGAAAAAGTAATGTAGATTCGCATGGTAAAGAGGATGGCATTGATCAAGGTTGGGTTCTCCTATGATTGATGCCAAACTTTGTTGAAAATAAGGGTGTCAAAGGAGATTATTATTTAGCCTCCAAAACCATGTGGGTTTACGAAGAACAAGGCTCAAATTGAAAAAAGGTAAGTGTAAGTTGATAGACCATGTGTAGTAGATCACAACCATGCGAAGAGTGGGCAAAGAAAGGTTGAGGTGGAGTTGGAAGCTTCTTCCAAAGTAGGCATGATGATAAGATTGGCAGAAACATGTTATTTTCTTGTCTAGAAAACCATCAAGGATAAGAAGTTTTTAGCCAAAGGAAAGATTGCGATTTTAAAGTACTCATTAAGGTTTACCAGATGGTTCAAGTACATTTCCAAGAATGCACAAGGATTAATATAGGTTGAGGCTCAAAGATTGGATCTTGAAAACAGATTTCAGACTTACGCAAATTTGGCAAATTTGGCAATTTTTAGGATTTTTTACTAGAGTGGAATATTGAGTTGGTTTGAGGATTTCTTCTCAAGAGTTTTAGAGGTTGCCTTGTTGGTTAGGTTTAGTTATTAGAATATGAGCTTCTAGGGTAGCTCATACTAATTCCTAATCAAGTAATTCATAAAGCAGATCAAGACAATTCATCTTAGCAAGAAGATCAAGGCAATTCATCTAATTAAACATTTCAAAACTACTACTATGGATACCATAAAGCTTGAATTGGGGTATAGAGATGTGCTTTGAAGGGTTTGAGTTTTGAAGAAGATGAGAGTCTCTTGGTACTTCTACCAAGAGTGGAAGTAAAATAATTTATAAGTGATTTTGGAAAGATTAGAGGTAATATTAATTGGAAGCTATGTCTTGAGAACCTAAGGAGATAGTGTTGTATAGCTCTCCATAATTTTTTTAATAGAAGCTACTAAATCATTTGTGGTTGCAGAAGTATCTTGGCTCCTGTTTGAAATGCTAGAACATTTGAGATCATGTAAAATAAGCCAAGACAAATGTTGTGTTAAATAACTTTTGTTGAATGATAGTGAGGTAAGGAACTATATTAACAACTACACACACAAAGGATAGGCACAAACAAGCAAACAATTGTTTCACCATTGAGCAAGAAAAAGCTTTTGTTCCCCCTAATTTTTGCACTTTGGACACATAGTTAGGGTTTCTGAAAGTGGCATCCTACAGCCATGGCTGCTTTAAAGACGAACAATAGCAAGGCACCTGTTATGGCTGCTCCAATGACGGAGGGCGGGGGTGCACCTACAGTGACTATGCTAGGGTGCGACGCAACACCTCATGAGGCTGCACCAATGTCACAAAACACAAACATTGTGTAACACCCCGGCCTCTCCAGACTAGCGGCTGTCACTCCTGGTAGCTCAATAGTATCTCTAGACGAACCCCATAGACCAACAATAGTCTTTTCTGAGGACTTTTTCCTCACTCGTGCGCACGTGTTACCCACTTCCCGGTCATTCGCCCATCCTCAAATTTTTCTAGACCGAGAACACTTAACGTCATATTTATTTTCAGATGAGCTTTCAGAAAATAAATTGCAACTTGTTGGTATGGTATACTATTAATCCTATTAAGCCATACGCCAGGGTCTCACATACACGCACCCTTAGAACATCGACGCCCTCGTTGATCAACCACAAGCCAGAAATATCCCCTCTTGGCATACGTCTGTGCATCTAGTGTCGGCACATGTGCCATGCCATGTACACTCCAGGACACATGCTCCATGATCCACATGTCTGCCACTGACCAGCACATGCCAGTGTAATCACGAGGGTCGGCTCTAATATCACTTGTAACACCCCGGCTTTTCCGGACCAGTGGATGTCACTCCTGGTAGCTCAATAGGATCTCTAGAATAATCCCACACACCAACACTAGTATTTTTTGGGCACTTTGTACTCACTCGTGCGCACCCGGTACCCACTTCCCGGTCGGTCACCAGTCCTGAAATTTCTATAGGCCAAGCATGTTTAACCTCAGAGTTCTTTTCAGATGAGCTTCCGGAAAATAAGTTGCAACTTGTAGGTATGGGTATAGTATCAATCCTATTAAGCCATGCGCTAGGGTCTCACACACGGCTAGTAACAGTAGCATCAATGAGGAACTACTCAATGGTGGGATAGACTAGGAACCAGTTAATCTTGCTTTCTGTGTCAGGGTGCTTGCCCGTGACATCTAGAAATTCGAGATAGAACACGTCGGAATGGAACGCATGTAACAGGTTCATGGAAAAGGGGAGCTCTGCATGGTCATAGTCACGGTCTACGGTGATGATGACCTTTGCGGTCCTCTACCTACACGACCAGTGCATCGAGTAAGCCTTCTTCCTCAATCTCGCATACGATTTGAGAAGATACATATGAATTCATCTATGTCCACAAAAACAAAAAAAATTGCAACACAAGAGTTTTGGGGAACAAGGATATCAAGGTAATAAGGAAATTTCAAATGGTTGATTATGTGCATTGAATCTGATGAAATTCTTTCAAAAACTCCAAAATTTACCATAAATCTGAGAAGATGCAACTCACAAAACTCAGTGCCGATGGTCAGAATGGACCCCCCTCATCGATGTGCCTCTTTTTCAGTAGAGCTTGATTTGATTCAGAGCCTATACGTACTAATCACAAGTGATTATAATAAACCTGCTTAGAGAGAAGTGAGAAAAGAGGACTCCGTACACTAGCGTGCAACAATGCACTTGATGAGGTGCTTTAAAGGATGCGCTCGGGATGGCACCACAGAGATGCTCAATTTGAGCATTTTCCATGGGCCTGGAACTAGGCCGCTTTGAGAAATGCACTGCACATGCCCTGGAGGGGTGGTGCAGCCTACCAATCGTGTCCATAACCACCACTTTAGGGCTAGCTCGTGACACAATGCACTGATTTTTCAGTTTGCTAGTTTTAACATGTTTTTAACAACTGGTCCCGCTATTAGGTCCTACGAGGCAGCCTCTTGATGGATGAAGGCAATGGACGTTAGCTATTAGGGATGCATGAACCCGTGGTTGGTCAAGCACTTTGTCTCTCTATCTCTCTCTCCACTAGAAGGAAATGACGGTTGTGGTGGTTGGTGAGTGCATATTTGAAGTATTTTTATCTTATGTTTTTGCATGTGTAGTAGTAGAATTTTGGCATTTTACCATGCTTGCGCGCATATTCTATGCTTGTTTTCTACAGGATCTTGAAATATCAAGTTGATGATGAACATATCAATAAGAACTGTCATATTATGTTTTAATATGATATTTTGATCTAATAAAAGTCATCTAAATAATTTTCCATGCACCTAGGTAAAATGAGGACGCGGGGAGAACCATCTGAGCCCATACGGACTGCCATTGGCCTCACCTTGTCAAATACTTTCAACTAGTTCATTAAAAATTGGATCTATCTCATAGAATTAAAAATTGGATCTATCCCATAGAATTAAAAATTGGATCTATCTCATAGAATTAAAAAAATGAATTAAAAATGGAGAAAATCATAACTAATTCATTTTAAATTGGAAAATACAAATAATATATCCAAATGTTCAGAAAAATGAGATCTATCTCATAGCATCAAAATCATGCATTGTTCAACAACTAAAATGTCAAGTTTCATTATAAGAACATTTCAACCTTCTCATACGCATATGGGGCTTTCCAAATACTAGGGTTTAACCTAGGGACCTCATTTAAAAAGTAATGATCTTGTCTAGGGTCTCATTTCAATACACTATAAATTTTCATATCATCATTCTTGATTGGGCATTGCATCGATGCCATGTGTTGATTATTTCCCTCTCTTTCCGGTGTTTTGCTTCTTCCCAGTAGAATACGAGAATGAGCTCGAGATCAAAGACCGAGATCAACAGCATCGAAGATCGAAGATCAATACTTGACCAACTGTAATCAAGTCAAGTACCAAGTTCACGAATATCTGCTATTAGGTATCAGCAAACAGGACAAGCATAGCCCCACACATGATATAATCCTATGATTCCAAAGTATTTTATCGATAGATAGAGTAATCCTATCTAATTCATGTTTCCTTTATAGCCTATATTTCCTAATCCACTACTCCTAGCATAACTAGGGTTTGGCTTGTGAAGCGTTCCTAGAGCTATTATACCTGTTGTGCTTAGCCATGCTTAGTTGTTACCGCTGGTCCATCTGGTTGATGAATCAAAGCTAATATTGAACCTAGTTTAACAGGATGACATGGTATGATCGGAGATGAAAGTTAAACATGATAAGTCTTGTATGGGAGGCCACGACGAGTAATGGTTTTTGCAGTCCCATACTTACCACTACTAGGACCTGAGTTCTTGTCTCTTGAACCAAGACGAGTGTATAGCCACATGGGGGTCTGGAAACCCCCTCAACCAACTAACTTTCCTAGTAGATTCCATGAGTCACATAGTTCGGGCGTTCCATTTGGCATATGAATTCTGGTTGTTCTTGAAGGTGGTGAAGGAGGTGCATTCATAATAGATAGGTAAGCGTGGACGGGAACACGAGAGGCACGGACTCCATAATCTTGAACCCTGCACACATATCTAGGGACCGGCTTCGATACTCGACCCGTTACGGAGGTAACTCCTAGGTGTGTGACTCATGGTCTCGGCAAAAGCAAGGTAAAGTTCGTGGTCAACCACTCTCTTCCAGCCTTCCAAGGAAGAGGGCTAATGATCTGTCACTAAGAATCGGTTGGTATGTATGGGTAAAGTTGTACACCCCTGCAGGGTAAATAATCTTTTCAAAAAGCCGTGTCCATGGTTATGGACGACTTGGGCATAGATTCTAAGATCATAGAGAACTTGAACCTAATCTTAAAACTTGGTAAGTAAACTATGCTTAAGGATGCTTTCTTAGGGATCGAGGGCGTGATCCTAGTTGATAGGTTTAGTTGAAAAAGATTCGGTGGATATCAAAAGATGATCAAATCTAGATATATCGCTTCCTTATCTCTTTTTAAAATGATCTGATTAGTCGAGGTTCTACTCCTCCTCTTTTATCAAGAAAGTTGGCTTTATGGAAATTAACTCCACCAGCCATAAGTCTGGCGGAGTACACCATGTACTTAGCCTTTCTTTGTTGATACTTTTGCTGCAGGGTAAGTGTTTACCATAGAAGTAGAGTTCTTCACGGCATCAACATTAACGAGTAGCTTGGGGTTTCCGGTCGGCAGCCTGGAATCTATGGATTGGGACATCATCGTTATTCTTTAGGCCTCTTAGGCGATTTGTTAAGTTTGCTATAATTAATAGCATAATTTGCCTTCCATTGTTTCATATTCGTGCTCATTGACCTCTGCTTGTAATAATTTGGTTCTTCGCTCAGTTATGAGCTTGCTGTAATAACTTTTGTGTCGTAGGGTCACTGTAATGTTACCGATTCTTTTTCTATGTGCTTCCAAGATTTAGGTTAGGCTCCTATCATATAGAGGTCTGGGATTTGTCTAGCCCTGATTCTGGGGTGTCATAGTTTTTGGTATCACAGCAGTACCGTTTGTAAAAAATCTTTCTATTGGTCAATGTTGAGTCTAGTGTTTACGAAAAATATTTCAAAGATGAAAAGTAATTGTGAAAACTATAGTATGCTTATTTTACTCCTTATCAAGTTTCTCTCTAACTCTGGGTCATCTTATCTTGTGTTGACTTTTAAAATGTTTTGCGATCTCATCTCATCTTCCAAAGATTAGGTGCATTTTGGCATGTGGTTTCTCAACCATTTGACCTAGTGTTAAGTTCTATAGACTCCAGTGTATTGTGTGTTCCTTGCTCCCCTTGTTCCGTTTCACCTGAGAGATTCCTTTCCATCATGGTCTCTCTATCTTATTGGACTACAGCATCATGTTCATGGTCTCGTAATGTTTTTCTCTAGGTCTCGAGGTTTCCTATCACCTTGTGTGCCTCCTTTTTATTTGTTTGGGTATTTTAGAAGTTGTTTCTTCTTTTAGAAGTAACCTCGTGATTACTATCTTGTACTACCCTCTATGCTATTAAACTAGTAGTTATTCCTTTCTCGGATTTTAACCCTTGGAATTGAACCGAAGATTGTTTGTGCTGGATACTGGTGTGAATCTTGTACATGAAGTTGACCTTTAACCCAAGATCGATATTGTTGATCCATGTTTTTAATGTTCAAGCATTATTTCAGGATGGCTAGTACCTCATACTCTAGCCTTCAAGCTTATGGTTATTGTTGCAATTAAATTGTGACAATTATGGACTTCCCTACCACATGTTGGCAGATGTTCTTTAATGGAACCAAAAAGATCACAACAAGAGTATTTCTCAAGACTCCATGATAAATCTCAAAATATATTTGCTTCCAATGCAGGAAACAGTGTCGGAACAAGGCCTCAGACTCTACTTAATCTAGTTGAAAGTGACAACCAGGACAAAAAAGACAATAATGCAGAACACCGGCATAAAAAGTTTCGTCCTAATCCTGCACCAGTGGGTCTAGTTGCACTGGCGATTGCGAATAAAAAATACACATCCCACAGCTGCCAGTAGCCAATCCGGTTATCCAGCAACAATTGGAAGCAGAACCAATTTTAACAGCAGCTTCTCACCTATGTCTAATTGGTTCAGGCATAACAGGGACTGCCGAGTTCATTCTGCAGGGAAACGTTGCTCAGTCCATCATTACTGCCTCACCTCAGCAGATCATACTCAACAACTCTACAGCCAATGCTCCGCTGTTTAGTATGCCCACTGCGGCCGCCCGGCTTATACATACACCGCCTGAGATAGCAGCTATTATCTCTTCGAAATTTAAATTTGTTATTCATGTTGCACCAAGTTGTTATCAAAAGAGCTGGATGAAATTCCATGTCCATGCCATCAAACAGGATTATCCACCCGAGTAATATGCCCGAGTGATAGGGTGTGTAGGATTCCTATGACTGCTCCTATGTAAATATTCCCCGCTATGCATAAAAACTAACCTACAGGCTGCATGCTTTGTTTATTTCTACCTGATAGTCCAACTGACTTGTCGTAGGTTTTTCTGGGGTCATTTTCCTTAGTTTGCTGCATGCGTGATCTGTACTCCATATTTAACTATATGGCTAATGTATATGCCTCACGGATGGCCTTAGCGCCTGTGGCGCAGCAGGTATACTACATAGATGATACCAAATAATATCGGTGCATTCACGTTTCACGCTGAACTCACCATCACAGACCTTTTGATTGTACCATAAAATTAACTCCCATGGTCCAAATATAACGGCCGCTCCCATGCTCCAGCATCTACACTGTTCTACCTTGTAGGGTCTAAATTATTTAGGATGGGATGCTGCCTTAGGCTAACAAGACATTTGGATCATACCTGCCTTGTGAGTTCGCATCTTGCAACCGGTCCTTGCTTATATCGACCGATTAAGCCCGTTCAGTATTCTTACACCTGTGATTGGCTGCAAAACCACTCCGCCTCTTAATAGGCGTGGGCAATCACGCAGAACAGGAAAGCATACAATTTGTCTGAATAAAGGATACTTGGTGCTACACGATCAGACTAAAAAAGAATCATTCTAGAACTTGGCGGTCGACCTATAACGGGTGTGATAAATCAATACACAGGAAAATACAGCATACAATTAATCTGGATAGACTGAGCTTGCTACTACTCCCTCCGTTCGGAAATATAAGATGTTTTAAGTTTGTGAATGAGATGTATCTAGACACCTTTTAGTGTCTAGATTCATTTGAACATATACACTAAAAGATGTCTAGATACATCTCCTTCACAAACCTAAAACGTCTTATATTTCTAAACGGAGGGAGTACAAGGTTAGAATAAGAAAATTTATGAGAAAAGAAGGTGTTTCGGTCACAGGATCCGGCCGCAAAAATGAGAATGTCACAAGGCGATTAGTCTTCTTGGCATACAGAGTAGGCAGATTCCAGATAATCAAATCTGACTGCATCTTAGATCTGTTTATACAAAGGGCAGAATAAAAAGCAAGCTCTCAGTCATATGAAATGCTCCGTGGAGTTACCACATGTTTCGTAGGAGGCCACGTTGCAGTAACAAACTCACAATCAACTAGGCAGAACTGCTACACTGTTTAGCCTCAAAACATCAAAAGATTTAGTGGTACAGGTCCCCTACAAACAAGCCAGCCAAATCTGCTTGAAAGCTGTTACTGGCTAATGCCAGCGAAGGCGCGCTTCTTAAATATTGGCTGCTTCCTCTTTGGTGGAGCTTCGGCGAGATGCAGACAACACGCATGCCTCATGCTGCGTTGGCATGCCTCATACAGTGTAGCAACCATTTCGGCGCATTCCCATTTGATATTGTATTCTCCATTGTATGGATCTTTAATTGCATGCTCTGAGAGAATTTCTTGAAAATGATCGTCGCATTTCCCAAGCTTGTCCACCTGGGATTTCCATTCAGCTTTCACTTCAGAAACGATAGTAGAAAATAGCTGTTTCACACGCAGCGTCTCTGCTACCCGTAGCTTGGCCTTTGATCTCTTGTTGTAATTGATATTAACAAGAAAGATTGATAAGTTCTTCTCCAAGTATAAAACCGCAGCCTCTGCACCGCTTTCTATAGCCTCAGCTTCTGTTATCTCTTCTCCGCCCTTGACCATAGTTCTTCCGGTAACACCGACCAAACTACCTTCCTTAGACTGAAGTACTACCTCGCATACATACACGCGATTGTGAGCACGTGATGTCACTGTTAATTCAGGTATATTCCATCCTAAAGATACCATCATCTCAAAGAGGACAATACTCATACTAATGGTAGTATGACACGAGAAGTAGCGACTGAAACTTCCAACCTGTTATGAAAGAACCATGTGTTAGGAAAAGATTGCAAATAATTACGCTACTGTCTGAGTTTGTGGATAAAGCGAAATTTATTACCCTTTCAATCAGAAACTCATGAAAGTAGGTTTTCATGTCGGCACGTGTATCTCACCACTCAGCTTCGGCCGCTTTTGTTTCGATGGCCAACTCATTGTACCTCTTATCGCAGTACATGGTGATTGCGTGCAGCCACTTAGCCATGTGTAGTCTAATCTGCTCGCTTCCGGCATCCACGCCTTTTTCAATTCCACGGAATACAGCAGCATGGCAATCTTTCATGTCATGCGTGCAGTCAAACCAGCCTGACATCAAGATTCCGATCATTAAACGCATTTCGCCTGCCTCTGTGACTGCATTCTTGCAAAAAAAATCGCCTCCTCGCAGTAAAGGTGGTTCATGTCACATAGAGATGTGCTGTAGACGCCCGAGTTTAAATGCTGCAACACTGCTGCAGTGGCCGCGCTCTCTGCTTCACAGAGTGTTGCATGCTTGCCTCCAACTACACTGACCTCTTCGTACTTAACCCCGGCTCTGTCAAGCGGAAACTTAAAGGTAGCACACGACTGAAACATACTATCTCCCGTGTCTTCTCTTTTATAGACCGGCTCTGTTCCGTCTAGATCAAAGGCCAATGCATGAAGAATTGGCTTCCATCGAATGTCCACTTCGTACTAGCAAACCTGTATAAAACACGCCAGAAATTGGAAGATCCTTATTAGTTCTATTCAGGGACGAGCCTATCTACCTTACTTCATGTCACATGTGTAGCTTTGTTGTATATATCCAGTTGCCTTGCTAAGTGGCTATACAGATTTGGGTTCTTATCATAAAAGAATTCGTTGTTGTAGTGTTTTCTCCTACTGTAATTCTTTACAAAATTTGAAAAAATGAAAGTTACATAATGTTGTTTTGTCCTTTACATAATGTCCAACTTGTCGTAATTAAATTATAGTTATTTTTGGGCTAATCTAAAAATAACTTTTAGATCTGCACAAGATGTATGAATACGCAATGTACCGATTCAATTACTAATTCTACTACTTTTTACGGAAAGAACATTGGAGCGCAGATACTTTGGGTGGATACCTACAAGAACTGTATACACGTGCTGTCTTTGTCCAAAAAAATAAACCTGCTAGCTATCTTCTCTTCACACGGCAAAATGTGCAGGCTATAACACTCGCTAAACGCTATCATTTTTTATCATGGAGATCCTCATGCGAGTACTCTTCATCGCTGCAGTATATATGACCATGGTGCGCATGTTTTTTAGTTTATGAAGTCAAGCAATCAATCCTTGGGAACCAATAACAGTGTAGTTAATGAACAGACGGGATGATTTCCAGGATGGCGCTGTGGGTCACTCATCGAAGGCGTATAAGGAAAATAGGAAAATTAGGTTGTTACGATGTGCTATGCAGAGTGTTAGCTGAATCCAATCTAAGATAGCAAACAGTACGCGTATTTTAGAAATCCATGCACCCGCAAATATACACGGCTGACAACAATCTTTATACTAACCAAAGTTCGTCAAACATACCTCGTTTGATGGAGTGCTGCCTAAGGGACGTAGCTGAACACGGGTGCTCGAACCCACGAAGCCAGCGGCTTCGGAACTCCTTTCTCCCAAACGGCGTTTCAACACCGTCGAAGACATCACCGACCGCCGCACCGCGCCGCCGCTTGCCTCCTTTCTCACAGATGCAGATGCGCCGGCTGAGAAGTAGAAACCCTACCGGAGTAGAGCACGTCAGCGCACTAACAGGGAGGTTGAGTGAACTGGGCCGCGGGAATAGCTGTCACGGCCCGGCAACAAAATATATACCAAATGGGCCATCGACATGCGGAAGCCACGTTCTACGGGACCGTTCACCTCGCTGCCATCTAACGACAATGTGATAGAAATTTCAGTATATAATATATAAATTATAAAACAGCGCAACTTTGACAACGAACAGAACCATGTAAAAAGAAGTGCTAATAACTACCCACCTTGGTTTTGGTACTGTGGTCAGAATGAATCGGCAAGGTTCTCCCAATCTGGGCACTTTTCCTTTGTCCAGCATTCTTGCAATCATCTGGCTCATGTTTTCTTGCACAAAAAGAGTGAAAAGGCCCATAAACAAAACTACTCTTGTTAACCTCACTGAGCTGCCCCTGCGCGACCACCTTGTAGATATTCAAGATATCTTCACCACTTTGTACTAGCTATGCTTTCTTCTGGGTTGTTGAATCTTGTTTGCTTCTGTTTATCTCGATGTTAGTGATACAGCTAAAGGCTCTCTTGTTCGGTGGAGTCTTCCTTACATAGGAGATAACAATTGTAATACCATTTGTTGCTTTTGGTTTCTCCCCATGCCCCACCACCACAATGCAGTCTTCATGTTGTTGTCTTGTGTCTGAATCTAAATGACAAGATTGAAGAACGATTCAGAAATATTTCTTTTTATTTAAGTGCAGCCGGCTTGTCAGTTACTCAATGATCTTCAGTGAAGACAGCACACTGCCAGTGTCATACAGTCTCCTGACTTTACTGCATCACCAATAGAGGACATAAAATTATCTTTCATTTATATTAGTACTCGCGTACACATACAACTGCGGAACTAAATAGAAAAAATGAGATAGTACTAACTTCTCATAGTGGACTCCTCATGGCCTTCTCCCAGGAGGAACTTTGTAGCTCACCAAGTGAGATGATGTCAACCTGCTCACTACAGATTTCATACCAGCAACCACGGTTTCATAGACCATGAATCTTCAAAAGAAAACAGATTTTGTGTGAGCAACCCAAGAGAAATCTTCTTCCTATGGTCTCAAAATAAAACAAGAAAAAATCGAAGCCTGAGATGACAAAATGTGACCAATGGCAACAAAATCAAATTAGGCAAAGGCAGCCATTTCAGAACAGCGAGCCCCCGTTATTACTGCTGCATAAATCCATGGCCACGTCTCCTTGATTCCGCGCCGCATCACTCGTGGCTCGCTCAGCTCGTCACCTTGCCATCTCGGCAGCTGTCCCCGTAGATGACGCGCTCCTATGGAGCAGCTGCTCGGTTGCAGTCTACGCAAGTGGCTCCGCAAGTGGCTCCAGGCATTTGGTTCTCTCCAGGACCAGCAGAGGCTGACACGGCCTTCGGTACCGTCGTACCGGCACTGTGGCCATGTCCATCGGCCCGGCTACTCCCGACGTTGCAGGCTGAGGAAGTGGCTCAGGCATCGCTCAGCCCGAGGGGTTGACGCCCTTGGAGAACGGAGCACGTCGAGGCTTCCCGAACGGAGCACATGGCGACTTAGATCTCACCAGGCACCCATCTTGCGGCCGCTTAAGACGACGACTAAGGCCCTCTTCTTTTCAGCTTCTTGGCCAGCTTCTCCCAGAAGCTACCCTCGACTAGCTTCTCCCAGAATCTCATCTACCAAAATCACTTATACTTTTAAATTGACATTGAAACTACTAGTTAAGAAGTTTGAACAAATTTTGAAGATGAGATTCTGGGAGAAGCTGGTCGAGGATAGCTTCTGGGAGAAGCTGGCCAAGAAGCTGAAAAGAAGGGGGCCTCGGTGCCTACGTTCGCCACACCTGCTGCTAGGGTTTGTTTATGGGTTAATTGGATCCATGCCACTACAATTTACACATTTTGGAGAAATGCCATTACAAAAACTAAAGTTGGAAATATGCCACTCTAAATTCTCAATATCTCTACATATGCCATTGTGGTCATTTAAGAACATATACTGCCATTTATACATGGGTACCCTTTATACTTAGTACATATACTTATACAGTTGTATTCATGAATGGACACGCCAAGTAAAAAAACGAAATCGTACACAGGCCTCACTTGGTCGCACCCAAGCCTGCTACGAACAGAACTCTCCCGCGGCTGCCCGCACGAACGAACCCCATCCTCTGCCTGCACGAACTCAAGAACCCTAGCTGCAGCGGTGGCCACCGGAGGGGCTCGCGCCGCGTCCACCGGTGGCCGCGTCTACCGGCGGCCGCGTCCACCGGCGGCCGCTGCTTGACTCTCCCGCGGCTGGAGACCCCCCACCCCCTCCCCCTCGCGCGAGTGCAGCGGATGGAGACGACTGCTGCCTGAGACGGGACTGCTGGAGACGCGGATGGAGGAGACGGAGGGGCTCGTGACGCCACGTCCACCGGCGGCCGCGTCTACGGGCGGACGCGTCCACTGGCGGCCGCAGCTTGACGCTCCCGCGGCTGGAGACCCCCCACCCCCTCCCCCTCGCGCGAGTGCAGCGGATGGAGACGGGGTCTGCCTGAGACGGGGGCTGCTGGAGACGAGAATGGAGGAGACCATGGAGCTTCCATTTCCCGAGTAAGTCACCAGTCCCCAACATCCCTCTCCTCCCAGCCATTCCTCCCCTGAAATTTGTAGACGGGCACATTCTTCTTTTAATTTCAATATTTTCTCTGAAATTTGTAGGCTCGAATCGACGAATACATTTAGATTAAATCTGGTTGTTCAAGGATTTGTGCTAAAGGAATCAAGCAGTAGGAAATCTTATGTGAAAGGAAAAACGATTAGATGGAATGTAAACTCAGATGATTTCCGAATGGACGTGCTCATGGATGGACAAAGATGAGGCAGAGGTTACTTTGCTAGATCTGAAATTTGTCAAAAGGCACATTATCAACTTACAAAGTCGCACATGTACTTGTAGAGTTTGGCAAGTTTCTAGAAAGCCATGCATGCATGCACTAGCCTTCATTTGAAGCATTAATGGTGTTGAGATACATACCTATGTGGATGATTATTATTCTGTGAAAAAGTTCAAGGCGGCGTATGCTGGGACAATCCCTTCCATGACAGACAAGTCACAGTGGATAAATGTGGATTTGGGATTCAAGGTGTGTAGCATCCCAATTGTCTAACAATTGCAATGCTACTAGCCTAGTCTATATATATGCTACTTCCTACATATAATTGTTGCATCATAATTATATCATGCTCATGTCATCATGCCACCTTGCATTTGAGCATCATATAAAACCCTTTTGATTTGGTTCTTCTCTCATATGCAATGTAAATTGTATTTGCCTCTTGATATTGTATTTGGTTATTGATATATTGTGTAAATGCCCAAGTTGAGTTGGGGGCATATCTTTTATTCAACTCCATCACTTTTCCTTGTCACCCCATCATTCCACCATTCCACCATATATGAGCATTGTAACTTATTTGGTTTTACCTCTAGCTCATGTGGGTTGGGATGGATCCAATTCTATTTTTCCACATGCTCTCATATTAGCATCATGATGTTTTCACATTAGTGATATGTGGAGCCACCTTTGCATGCCTTGTGAGTGGAACTTCTTTCTAGCTCCCATATGGGTTGTTTTGGGGTTATTCTCATGTTGGGATATTTTTGGGCTTACTAAATACCTAGTGGCACATACACACTAGCAAGTCCCATTTTTTATTCAAATATGGTCACCTCCATCTACTCCACATGAGGCATCCTTTTAATTCTTTTAGCTTGGCTTTATTCCATATTTTGGAATGCATAGGCACAAATGCCATGATTATTTATTCTGTTTTCACAAGATTAAAACATGGCATTTAATGTTTTTGCATGGGCCATGCAAAGCACCACCATTCTCTCTCCTTTGGTTTTTCTTTGGTTTTTGAGTGGATCCTTTCTTTTGTGAGCTTCCTTTTCTCTCTTATTCAAAACCTCCTCATCTTGATCTCCTTTCCTTGCCATGTGCATCAAGCCTCACCTCACCACCATCTCCTCCATCTCTTGCTTGATCTTGTTTGGTTCATGTTAAAACCCTACACCCATCCCCCCATCCATGCAAGCCATGTGTGGGCATATTCTACCCTTATCTCTAAAACCCTAAGCCATCACCCTCTCCTCTCTCTAACCTAGCTAACCTAAACCCTAAACCTAGTTTCCTCTCTAATCTAACCCTAGTTACACCCATCACCCCCTCTCTTCTCACCCTCTCCTCCCACCATGCCGAGGTGCCCCCTCTCCCTACCATGCAGGCCCCACCTAGCCACCTACTCCCCCTGGCCGAGCTACCCTCCTACCCCAACCCTAGCACAAACCCTAACCCGAGCCTTCCCCCTAACCAACCCTAGCTCGCCCGAGCCTACCTCCTCTCTCTCTCTCTTCTCTACCTGCCGTGCTAGCCCCACCCCGAGCTCTCCTCACCGTCCCCACCTGGTAGCCCCTGCCCTTGCCGTCCAGCCCGAGCACGTGAGAGGAGGTGGAGAAAAGGTGGCCGAGACCACCTTTTTCCTCTACCCGTGCCCACACGCCACCTCCTCCCTCTCTCTCGCTTGCCCTCCTCCACACGACTCCTCTGCCTCTCCCAGATCCGCCCAGAGCCCTGCCGCTCCTCTCCTCCCTCTCCATCGACGCCCACCCTCTCTCGCCGGCCACCGCCAGCACCGCATCGCCCCCGTCGCTCCAGCCGGTGAGCACGTCGTGGATGTGACCGAAGAGACCGAGGAGTACCCCCTGCTTCACCCTGGACCGCGCCAGCGAGGAGGAGAAGCCCACATCTGCCGCTGTACGACGACGCCCGCCAAAACCCTAGCTCCGACCCGGCCTCTGCTTCCTCGCCGATCCGTCGCCTTCCAGCCTGATCCACCTCCGTCGTCCACCCCGCGGTGAGCTCCTCTACCTCCTGGACATGCTCCGCCTCACCGAAAGCCCTAGCTGCGCTAGACGTTTCGCCAAACACCCTCTGTGCGCCGGCGGTCGCTGCGTTCACTCGGCGTAGCGCCTCGCAGACGACATATCTAGCCCCTATCCACCTTGCTGTCACCAACCCTCAACCAGCCGCTTTGGTTACCGCCTCCGCGCGCGAGCCCCAGGTCCCCGGATCGAGTTCCCCGCACGCCGCGCTCCGCTGTCGCGCACGAATCTGTCCGCGGTTCAGAGAAAGAAGAGCAACAGTACGGGCATGTGGTCGTTTTACAAATAGCCCCTCCTTTTTATTTTCGCCTCAACCCGCGGTACACCGAGCCCCACCAGTCAGCCTCCCTGTCCTTTTACAAGAACACCCCCGCAGTTTTGAACACCCAACCCGCGCTCCAGCCCTAGCCCCCACCTGTCAGTCGCTGCAGTCCCCACCCCTGGCATGTGGGCCGTAGCCGCTGGGCCCGCTTGTCATCCGCGTGGGCTAGCCAGAGCCACGGTAGCAAAAGTTTTCCCCGCACGTGGCCCCGGTCAGCGCAAGGCCCACCCGTCAGTGACGGTGGCTGGATCTGTCTGAGTACAATGGGTTCCTATTTGCTGTTTTAATTAAACCTTTTTAAAAAAAATTGATTTAAATTCAAATTCAATATGTTTTTAAATAACTTTTGATTTATAAATCCAAATAATACAAATAATATATGTTTTGGAATCAGAAAAATATGAGGATTTCAAATATGCTATTCAAAATATATTTTGAACACTTTAAATTTCGAGTTGGTTAAAATTACAATAAAATACCCTTTTCCTTAATTAATTAATAACTTTTGTTTTATAACTCCAAATTTGACAAATAGTATGTCTAAATCGATCAGCGCGACGAGCCCGTTCTATCTATGCATTCCATGTTCTGAATTGCAGCATACATTATATAAATATAAAGTATGCAGCAACTTATTTGAGGATAAAAGGTGGCTAAAACACCATAAAATGCTTTATTCTTGTACCCCACACCTCACCCATGCCATGCTACATTATTGCCATGCAAATTGTGCATCATTCATCATGGCATGATTGTTTGCTTGTCGCATTTTATTCATATGCTTGTGCACTTTATTTATGTTGGTCCTTGTTTGTTTGGTTCTTCTTCGAATAGACGCTGAGCAGGGGATATATCAAGAAACCCAGGAGCACTACCCAGATCCTTCTCTCGCTTCAACTGAGCTGCCAGGCAAGCACTACCACATGCTTGCATACATATAGTACCTATTGCCTCTCTCTTATTCTTGCATCATTGAGTCGCGATTGCATTAATCTGAATCCCAAGTACTGCATAGCCTTTACTTTTAAACCCCACCGAAGCTTGTTCCTCCATCCCATGAGCCATTACTACAGGAGTTGTTTGAGCCATGCGGGTCGTAGAACAGCATGTGTAGGGTATGTGAGTGTCTGATGGATAACGAGGTACCTAAACAACTTAACCTGAGTAGTAATGGGATAACTAATGAAAGTGGCGCCGGTGAGCAATATCTGCTATTTGGTTTTCATGCTCACTTGTGTCCCGTAGGACCCCGAGTACTTGATTCCTGTTCCTTGAATATTCGCGCTATCCACATCCGGGAGGCTTATGAACCCCCCTGAGCCAGAGCTTGATTCATTCTTATTTCTTGGGGCCACAAAGTAGTTTGGGGCTTTATTACTATCCTGTACTTATGCCATGCTTTACTGCTTTATTTACGATTGTGCGAGGAGCACATGTACTGTTTAGGATCGTGACACGTTTTCGCTGTATCGACAAGCCCAGTCACACTTTCGGGTTCCCAGTCGTTTACAGCCGTCCACACAAACCTTGAGTCCGTCTCGGAGCCGGCCAACTTCGTTGCGGGTACCTTAATGGGGTGGCCCCCTGAAACATTTCTGAATCCTGTGATCGCTTTGTCGTGAATGCCTCGTTGGGTTTTGATTTGGTTTTTCCGAGGTTGATCGAGTGTGTGTTGCTATTTGTGCACCCCTGCAGGGTAAATCTTTCTGAAAGCCGTGTCCGCGGTTATGGACGACTTGGAGCACAGTTTCTCGATCATAGACAAGTATAACTAAAGTACCGCTTTTAATTTGACTAAGTACCTGACTAGTAAATAGTGCAACACTCATAGAATGGATAATAAAACTGCCAACGGATGGGGGGGCTGTTTGTCCGCTTCCTCGTTGGTAAGCGAGGAGGAGGATGGATCTGTTAATATTACTGTTATAACTGTTGTTATTAATTCACGGACATCCGTCTATCTATGGTTAGGCGGATGCTTAGCGAGTATCTATAGAATTGTTAGGTATTATCTTTTGCTACAATTGCGTCACCCCCAGGTTGTGTCCCCTTTAGAGGCATAAAGACTTGCTGAGTACCCCTAGGGTCTCACACGATAAATTGTTTGATTCAGATGAACAGGTAAGCTCGCAAGATGGATACTGGGTGGAGGAGACGGACGATGTGGGCAACGATCACTCGGTGTAGAGATTCCGGGAACGGGGATCTGTGAGATCTGTGGGCGGGATGTGTTTATTTATGGGGCATCTTATGCCGATTTGCTTCTTATCCGTACTCGAATCTTGTTTTCCGCTTCCGCCTGATGCTCTGATGTTTGATGTATGAGGAGATATCCTAAACTATTATATCTATCTAGGATATTTGGATCTTGCCGTATGGCGTTGCAATATTTCTATTTCTTTTAGATGGAATGGCTCTGAGGACTGTTGTATGGTGGCTTGCATACATACTCATTTGTGTATGTAGTTGATCCCTTCGCCTGCCGATTACGCCGCTCGTTCTTGTCCCGATGTTTGGAAATGGTTAGGACGGCCGAAAGGTCTACCTGTGAGTGGCATTTGGCCCCACCATACTATTTTAACCATTTTCGCTCATCCAGGCTTGTAACTAAGAGCGTAATTCACCGAGGTAGTTACAATTGGTATCAGAGCCATCCCGCCCTTCAGGGTCTCAGCCAAATGGTCATTGTCAGTCTAGCAAATATTTTTGGTAGCTATGTATACTAGGGAAAAACGAAACGCGAGAGTAGGACTGCTTCCACTTTTCTTCTTACCCAACCACCCACCCTTTTCTGGTAAGGAAGTGTAATGTTTTCAATCCTCTTCTTAAAATTCAAACTAGGATTCACGTGTTCTGGGTTTCCGTAGTACCATAGAAAGAGTGTGTGTGTGTGTGTGTGTAATTCCTTGTCTATCTGTTGCATCCAATTTGTTATCACAATCTGCCTTTGGTTATCAACTGTTGGTACATTCCATACTGACAGGCTTTTGAAAACCGGCGCGATCTATCTGACTCCTTGTTAACCGGTGCCATCTTCTTAAGGGTGTTCTTCTTTCCAGCATGCTTTCACAGAATGTGGAGTTGCTAATCTCTACCTGATAAGTGTTTTTGCGCATCTATTGGTATTTTAATGCCGAAAAATGCGGAAAAATTTACTTTGATACATCTGTGTTTCCACACTCCTTTCTAGTCGTGTGTGAAACATTATCTATCTCCCTTTTATCAGCATGTCCATGCTAACTCATTCTTTTGTCACCGGCGCTTAATCCTAGAGTTTCATTTCATCTCCGATTCTCTTGGGCTAATTACATAACATGTGTCGGTCCGATGCTGGTGATTGTAATTTGGTTCTCGGCATAGCTATATGACACTTATCATGAGTGGAATATGGAAAATGCTATCAACACTATCCTCCAATGGTGACGGTTACCTCCTGTGATTTTGAGTACACCGTGATCATATCTATGCATATTCAAGCATCTTTGGCAATCCGGAGTTTCTCAAGGCACTACAGCGGTCTATCATCTGTTCATCATGCTGCACATCTTTTTGAACTCCATATCTGCAAAATTCTCTTTGAGACGAGGGAATTGCATCTTTTCGTCTCTGATAGCTTTGCTTAAGGTTTGAGCTATCATCGGTTCTTATCCAAGATCTCTTTATCTCTGTAACCGGTGATCCGATCGACAATGTGAACCAGGTAACATCTCTTTTTCTTTCGAAGGACCAGATAATCTATTCTTCCAGTGCATCTTCTTCAACACGAACCCGTGCTCTTAATATTGATCTTTCTAAGAGCGTTGAGCTCAGGAAGTGTTCGAGCATTTGTTCGTTTCTCTCGCCTTTTTGAACTTGGTATTCTGGGAATATCTTGTTAATCCATGGTGGTATATGTTGATAATATGCTTGTCTATTCCATATCAATGGAAGGACATGGAAGATCATCTGTGTCTCTTTCTCTCAAGCTTCATGAGCACTGCCTGTGTGCAAAGTCTCAAAGTGAGAATTCTGACTTTTTGAAGTCACCTATCTCGGCCACGTCCTTCTGCTAAATACATTGCTTCAATTCTGGAATTAGCAAGACCATTGTTAATTCCATCCTCCATCTTCAACCAATCCGGAGTTGTTCCTTGTTGGCAAGTTATCATCGTCGTTCCGCCGAAGATTTCCTCAAAACTGCTAAATCTCTCTCAATCATTTCAAGAAGAACATGGAGTCTTTCACCTCAGTCTCGTCAACCGATCTTTTGAAACCCTCTCGTTCTTTCATCTATGCTCAATCCACCGGAGGCCATGAAGACCTTCCAGATCTTGTACTCCTTCTGTTCAAGTGGTGCTATCTTTTTCATTGTCTGTGGAATCTTGCAGTTCTTCTCCGTAATCTTCCTTCATATCTTTCCGGTGGCTGGTTACTTATGATATGACGACAACATCATCACCCTTATCTATCTTGGATCCGGTGAATCGTTTGCATCAATCTTTGTTTTCTTACGGAGTTCCATGAGCTCTTCTTATCAATACCTTCAGTCTGTTTCGGTAGTTGGGTTGCATGGTTTTCTTATTCATGTGCGGAGTAATGCTTTGAGTGCGGGATGGAGTAGCTACCATACCACTACTCTTATCATTCGCTCTTGTACATTGAATTGGTGAATTAATGTGATTTCACTCATTCCACGAAAGTTAGAAGTGGCCTTTATCCCTCGATACTTTTACTTCCGTCCTTGTTTTCCGAAGTGCTCTCTCGAAGAAAGTAATCAATAATCTCTTGTTGGTGGTCCGTCTATTCTAGATGGAGCAAAATCTTCAATTATCTGGTGGAAACAAACGCAAACTCCTTTCGGTCCTCGTCTTTCTACCGATGCTCTACATCCTCAAACAAGATGGAAGGAAACTATCTCTCTTTGTTTCATCAATTCTTTTTCTGTGGTAAAGCTAATTATGGGTGATGCCATCAGCCGCAAATCTATTGCGTTAGCCTCAAGGCTAAAGAAAGCAATAAGTATCTCTACAATAAACTCCAAATCCTCCATATTCTTTGCTTCTCGGGACTCCACCATGTTCTGGCTTCACATCCGTCTCTGGAAGTTATATCCGCGCACCTCAATTGCGTGATCCGTTGGGTCTTACCGCCGCAAGAAGAATCTAATCTGACGATGTCTAACTAAATCTTTCTGTTGATATCAAGGGACTCCATTGTTTGAAGGCAATATTGTTTCCGTACTTCATTTCTCTAATCCGGGAGAAGATACGATGCTATTGTCATAGTGGTTCAAACCTCTCCAATCTAGCTCTTTTTCTTCCGGCGAGATAAAGATTCATCCTCTCTCGTATCAGTAAATCTTTAATCTTAATGGTGTGTCTTTCTTTATCCATGATACATCATCTTGTCCTTTCTTTCACAAGTGGTTTTTTTTCTCTTATCATGTTTCTTGAGAAAACCGGAGCTATGTTCATCCTATCCTTCTTGTCTCACGACAATCCTTCAACTCTTCTAACCCGTTGTTTCTCAAGCAAAACGCAAGACGCGCAACAAGTCTAGCAAGTTTTGCAAGGTGTAGTGGTCGCACCATTCCATGGTTCATCAACTTGGGAACGTGAGGGTCACCTTCGTTCGAACACCCGCCTCTCCTTGTGTTGTTTTCTTTTTCCTAGGAATCTCGGGGCGAGATTCTTGTTTAGTGGGGGAGAGTTGTAGCATCCCAATTGTCTAACAATTGCAATGCTACTAGCCTAGTCTATATATATGCTACTTCCTACATATAATTGTTGCATCATAATTATATCATGATCATTTCATCATGCCGCCTTGCATTTGAGCATCATATAAAACCCTTTTGATTTGGTTCTTCTCTCATATGCAATGTAAATTGTATTTGCCTCTTGATATTGTATTTGGTTATTGATATATTGTGTAAATGCCCAAGTTGAGTTGGGGGCATATCTTTTATTCAACTCCATCACTTTTCCTTGTCACCCCATCATTCCACCATTCCACCATATATGAGCATTGTAACTTATTTGGTTTTACCTCTAGCTCATGTGGGTTGGGATGGATCCAATTCTATTTTTCCACATGCTCTCATATTAGCATCATGATGTTTTCACATTAGTGATATGTGGAGCCACCTTTGCATGCCTTGTGAGTGGAACTTCTTTCTAGCTCCCATATGGGTTGTTTTGGGGTTATTCTCATGTTGGGATATTTTTGGGCTTACTAAATACCTAGTGGCACATACACACTAGCAAGTCCCATTTTTTATTCAAATATGGTCACCTCCATCTACTCCACATGAGGCATCCTTTTAATTCTTTTAGCTTGGCTTTATTCCATATTTTGGAATGCATAGGCACAAATGCCATGATTATTTATTCTGTTTTCACAAGATTAAAACATGGCATTTAATGTTTTTTGCATGGGCCATGCAAAGCACCACCATTCTCTCTCCTTTGGTTTTTCTTTGGTTTTTGAGTGGATCCTTTCTTTTGTGAGCTTCCTTTTCTCTCTTATTCAAAACCTCCTCATCTTGATCTCCTTTCCTTGCCATGTGCATCAAGCCTCACCTCACCACCATCTCCTCCATCTCTTGCTTGATCTTGTTTGGTTCATGTTAAAACCCTACACCCATCCCCCCATCCATGCAAGCCATGTGTGGGCATATTCTACCCTTATCTCTAAAACCCTAAGCCATCACCCTCTCCTCTCTCTAACCTAGCTAACCCAAACCCTAAACCTAGTTTCCTCTCTAATCTAACCCTAGTTACACCCATCACCCCCTCTCTTCTCACCCTCTCCTCCCACCATGCCGAGGTGCCCCCTCTCCCTACCATGCAGGCCCCACCTAGCCACCTACTCCCCCTGGCCGAGCTACCCTCCTACCCCAACCCTAGCACAAACCCTAACCCGAGCCTTCCTCCTAACCAACCCTAGCTCGCCCGAGCCTACCTCCTCTCTCTCTCTCTCTTCTCTACCTGCCGTGCTAGCCCCACCCCGAGCTCTCCTCACCGTCCCCACCTGGTAGCCCCTGCCCCTGCCGTCCAGCCCGAGCACGTGAGAGGAGGTGGAGAAAAGGTGGCCGAGACCACCTTTTTCCTCTACCCGTGCCCACACGCCACATCCTCCCTCTCTCTCGCTTGCCCTCCTCCACACGACTCCTCTGCCTCTCCCAGATCCGCCCAGAGCCCTGCCGCTCCTCTCCTCCCTCTCCACCGATGCCCACCCTCTCTCGCCGGCCACCGCCAGCACCGCGTCGCCCCCGTCGCTCCAGCCGGTGAGCACGTCGTGGAGGTGACCGAAGAGACCGAGGAGTACCCCCTGCTTCACCCTGGACCGCGCCAGCGAGGAGGAGAAGCCCACGTCTGCCGCTGTATGACGACGCCCGCTGAAACCCTAGCTCCACCCCGGCCTCTGCTTCCTCGCCGATTCGTCGCCTCCCAGCCCGATCCACCTCCGTCGTCCACCCCGCGATGAGCTCCTCTACCTCCTGGACATGCTCCGCCTCACCGGGTAGCCCTAGCTGCGCTAGACGTTTCGCCAAACACCCTCTGTGCGTCGGCGGTCGCTGCGTTCACTCGGCGTAGTGCCTCGCAGACGGCATATCTAGCCCCTATCCACCTTGCTGTCACCAACCCTCAACCAGCCGCTTTGGTTACCGCCTCCGCGCGCGAGCCCCAGGTCCCCGGATCGAGTTCCCCGCGCGCCGCGCTCCGCTGTCGCGCACGAATCTGTCCGCGGTTCAGAGAAAGAAGAGCAACAGTACGGGCATGTGGTCGTTTTACAAATAGCCCCTCCTTTTTATTTTCGCCTCAACCCGCGGTATACCGAGCCCCACCAGTCAGCCTCCCTGTCCTTTTACAAGAACACCCCTGCAGTTTTGAACACCCAACCCGCGCTCCAGCCCTAGCCCCCACCTGTCAGTCGCTGCAGTCCCCACCCCTGGCATGTGGGCCGTAGCCGCTGGGCCCGCTTGTCATCCGCGTGGGCTAGCCAGAGCCACGGTAGCAAAAGTTTTCCCCGCACGTGGCCCCGGTCAGCGCAAGGCCCACCCGTCAGTGACGGTGGCTGGATCTGTCTGAGTACAATGGGTTCCTATTTGCTGTTTTAATTAAACCTTTTTAAAAAAAATTGATTTAAATTCAAATTCAATCTGTTTTTAAATAACTTTTGATTTATAAATCCAAATAATACAAATAATATATGTTTTGGAATCAGAAAAATATGAGGATTTCAAATATGCTATTCAAAATATATTTTGAACACTTTAAATTTCGAGTTGGTTAAAATTACAATAAAATACCCTTTTCCTTAATTAATTAATAACTTTTGTTTTATAACTCCAAATTTGACAAATAGTATGTCTAAATCGATCAGCGCGACGAGCCCGTTCTATCTATGCATTCCATGTTCTGAATTGCAGCATGCATCATATAAATATAAAGTATGCAGCAACTTATTTGAGGATAAAAGGTGGCTAAAACACCATAAAATGCTTTATTCTTGTACCCCACACCTCACCCATGCCATGCTACATTATTGCCATGCAAATTGTGCATAATTCATCATGGCATGATTGTTTGCTTGTCGCATTTTATTCATATGCTTGTGCACTTTATTTATGTTGGCCCTTGTTTGTTTGGTTCTTCTTCGAATAGACGCTGAGCAGGGGATATATCAAGAAACCCAGGAGCACTACCCAGATCCTTCTCTCGCTTCAACTGAGCTGCCAGGCAAGCACTACCACATGCTTGCATACATATAGTACCTATTGCCTCTCTCTTATTCTTGCATCATTGAGTCGCGATTGCATTAATCTGAATCCCAAGTACTGCATAGCCTTTACTTTTAAACCCTACCGAAGCTTGTTCCTCCATCCCATGATCCATTACTACAGGAGTTGTTTGAGCCATGCGGGTCGTAGAACAGCATGTGTAGGGTATGTGAGTGTCTGATGGATAACGAGGTACCTAAACAACTTAACCTGAGTAGTAATGGGATAACTAATGAAAGTGGCGCCGGTGAGCAATATCTGCTATTTGGTTTTCATGCTCACTTGTGTCCCGTAGGACCCCGAGTACTTGATTCCTGTTCCTTGAATATTCGCGCTATCCACATCCGGGAGGCTTATGAACCCCCCTGAGCCAGAGCTTGATTCATTCTTATTTCTTGGGGCCACAAAGTAGTTTGGGGCTTTATTACTATCCTGTACTTATGCCATGCTTTATTGCTTTATTTACGATTGTGCGAGGAGCACCTGTACTGTTTAGGATCGTGACATGTTTTCGCTGTATCGACAAGCCCAGTCACACTTTCGGGTTCCCAGTCGTTTACAGCCGTCCACACAAACCTTGAGTCCGTCTCGGAGCCGGCCAACTTCGTTGCGGGTAGCTTAATGGGGTGGCCCCCTGAAACATTTCTGAATCCTGTGATCGCTTTGTCGTGAATGCCTCGTTGGGTTTTGATTTGGTTTTTCCGAGGTTGATCGAGTGTGTGCTGCTATTTGTGCACCCCTGCAGGGTAAATCTTTCTGAAAGCCGTGTCCGCGGTTATGGACGACTTGGAGCACAGTTTCTCGATCATAGACAAGTATAACTAAAGTACCGCTTTTAATTTGACTAAGTACCTGACTAGTAAATAGTGCAACACTCATAGAATGGATAATAAAACTGCCAACGGATGGGGGGTCTGTTCGTCCGCTTCCTCGTTGGTAAGCGAGGAGGAGGATGGATCTGTTAATATTACTGTTATAACTGTTGTTATTAATTCACGGACATCCGTCTATCTATGGTTAGGCGGATGGTTAGCGAGTATCTATAGAATTGTTAGGTATTATCTTTTGCTATAATTGCGTCACCCCCAGGTTGTGTCCCCTTTAGAGGCATAAAGACTTGCTGAGTACCCCTAGGGTCTCACACGATAAATTGTTTGATTCAGATGAACAGGTAAGCTCGCAAGATGGATACTGGGTGGAGGAGACGGACGATGTGGGCAACGATCACTCGGTGTAGAGATTCCGGGAACGGGGATCCGTGAGATCTGTGGGCGGGATGTGTTTATTTATGGGGCATCTTATGCCGATTTGCTTCTTATCCGTACTCGGATCTTGTTTTCCGCTTCCGCCTGATGCTCTGATGTTTGATGTATGAGGAGATATCCTAAACTATTATATCTATCTAGGATATTTGGATCTTGCCGTATGGCGTTGCAATATTTCTATTTCTTTTAGATGGAATGGCTCTGAGGACTGTTATATGGTGGCTTGCATACATACTCATTTGTGTATGTAGTTGATCCCTTCGCCTGCCGGTTACGCCGCTCGTTCTTGTCCCGATGTTTGGAAATGGTTAGGACGGCCGAAAGGTCTACCTGTGAGTGGCATTTGGCCCCACCGTACTATTTTAACCATTTCCGCTCATCCAGGCTTGTAACTAAGAGCGTAATTCACCGAGGTAGTTACAAGGTGCACCCTCCTTTGCAGAAACCAGTGGCTGGTAGGCCAAGAGTTCAGAGAATTAGAGGATGGCTTGAACCTGGAAGGAAAATAGTCAAATGTAAGAAATGTGGTGAACCTGGGCACATGGAGAAGACATGCAAAGCTCCTGATCCTAAGTATGTGGCAATAGATGATGATGACATACCTGAAGATATACCAGATCCGTCTACACCGACAAATAAAAGGTGATCCACTTGTAAATCTTTTTTTCATAACCTCTATGTGGCAAAATTGATTGATTTTATCTTGTTTGTATTGCAGGAAAAAAGGCAAAGATGGTGATGCAACAGATGGTGATGCTGCAGATGATGAAGTCCTTATCAATCTTATAAGGTAAATTGATACACTTTCCTTACTCTATTATTACTCAATCTGAACCACATGTTGTCTATGTAGGAAAAAGGCCAGAACAACACCACAAAAGCCCAACACACCAGCCAAGAAGAAGACGACACAAGAGAAAGCCAACAAAAAGATCCCGGTGAAGAAACCTACAACACAAGAAAAGGCGAAGAAAAGGACCCCGGTGAAGAAGACTATATCTAAAGGAAAGAAAACCAAGAAAAATGTTCCATATATGAACATACTGAAGAAATGCTGCCGAAATTTCCATCACACAGTTTGAGAGTTTTCTGGACAGACCTTAACATGTTAGTTTGAAGGTCCATTTATGTCCATAATCAGCTGATATTTGAACAGTAGACCCATATTTGTGCATTTGATTTTCTGTAATTTTTTCAGATTTTTCTGAGAAGTTCAAATTTTTGAACTGACAGAACATAAAATGCCACTTTAAGGGTCAATATCTCTCCAGAATTGGCTAATATCTAAACAGTATACTCGCATTAGCGTTCTTGATTTTCTTTAATTTTTTCAGATTTTTTTGAGAAGTTCAAATTTTGATCAAAATTTGAAATTTTTGGAGCCCAAATGACCAAAAATAGCTGCCGAAATGTATTTATAGGGGTAATACGATAAATACAATAGTACACACTGAAATACATGTATTTTATGAACCATTATGTTCTTAAATGACCACAATGGCATATGTAGAGGTATTGAGAATTTAGAGTGGCATATTTCCAACTTCAGTTTTTGTAATGGCATTTCTCCAAAGTGTGAAAATTGTAGTGGCATGGATCCAATTAACCCTTTGTTTATCCGCCGTATCTATTGGCCGGGCTCGCTCGTCTCTGTCGCTCCCACCTCGTCTCCGATTCGAATCTCTTAACCACTTCCTTCAGTCGATACCTACACCAGTCCAATTTGTCCACCAGCAGTGGCGTTCAAGGTAACAACCTTTTACTAATGGGGATCGATTAGATCTATACTCCGACTTCGGTTCCTTGCCCGGTACAGCCAGATTCCGTAGATTTCGAGCCGTCTCTACTATTTCCCCTGAAACTGCAGCTCTGTCCTCGTAGCGCTGAATTTCTAAAACTGCCAGCTGCGCGTGTTTAAGTTACGAGTGATGCCCGGGTGCAGTTCTGAAACGAGAGTTACACCTGGACGACAATTAGAAGATTCCAGGCCTGCCATCTATTTGTTAACATGAACCCCTATTGATTTTACTTAGGATCATGATACGCCGTTTATTTCTTGCTACTGATCAACGCAACGTTTCTTCTCTGACCATGCTCGCCGTAATGCTTAGTCTAATACCAAATGTTGCATCTAAGCCCGTGACTCTACATACTTACACACCTTGTTTGATCACTCACATACTTTAGGCCTATGAAACCTGAACGCAATCAGACACAAGCATGTTAGGTTATTCAAAAACCAAGTTCGTTCTGTTTTGGTATACGATATTTTTAGTTTAACTGGGTATGCTACTTCCTGGCTATTTGTCCTGCCGCTGGCATCTTATTTCTACCTCCCATGCAAGTGATGTGCATTTCAGATTATTCCGTAGATATGCTGCTTCTAAGTTTACTATTTTGCAAGACAAAGAGTCGCAGCCTCTACCAGTTCCTAGCAAGCCGTAACTACCTGCTTTTTTATTGGACTGTTTTTAAAATCTTTCAGATAGGGAACAGACGTTGTATATTTATTTGCTTTATTACATCTACCAGTACCTCTTCATCCTACCTAAGAGTAATGAATGCTTTATAAAACATCATGATCCCTACTAATGCTTTCAGTTCAAGTATACGTTGCTACCGCCTTCTTTTAGGCCTGCCTGCTCCTTTCTTTGTCGGCACTAAAAAGAGCAATTTATCCTATCGAATCAGCTTCCTATTTACATACTCATCGGACTGTTTTTTGATTTGCTGCAATAAAGAGTGATTCGGTGATCATGTCCAGTGACGATGTGCAGATCGAGGAGGTGTCAAGTCCACAGCTGATGGCTAGTGGAAGTCAGGATGTGCCCTCGCAGGTGAATTAATCTTCACGCGCGCTTGTTTAGCAACTACCTAATCAATCTTACCAACGCGCACGTGAAGATGTGAGATATGAAACTTAGACTACATGCTTACATCATGCCCTGTACTATTTAGTTGTACTTTAAAGTAATAAAACAAGTGCTGTAAAACTTAGAAAACAGATGAAAGCTCTATGACTACTTACTGTCATGCTCTGTTTTCAGGTTGATCTCTTGCACCGCCCGCCTCAGCGGGTGGTGAAGATCCCTTGCAAGGTGATGCTGGATCTTGTTCTATCGGAACTTTCTCATCCCAGGGAAAAATACGATCTTCATATGAGTTCCTGCGGTCACATTTCTGCTACTGTTACGTTCTATGTTCCTGCCCGTGTGCCTGGGAACTTGCTTCAGGCCGTCAAAATGGGGGGTGCTGAGGATCTTGATTCTGAGATAGCTGAAGAAACAGCTGCTAAGGAAGCCATTCGGTTCATAGAAACATGGGAGAATATTGAGATAGAAGACCTGCATTACAGTGAACTAAGGTACCTGCAAGAGATCAAAAAAGACCTTCACAGTAAGATAGTTGCTGCAACAAACGAAAAAGGGAGCCTACAGAGAGGTTTAAGTTTGGCAGCCTCAAGAATGGTTGCATTTTCCAACCAGCTCTATAGCATTACATGAAGCAACCGTCCTCTAGCGCAAGGCGATGCAGCTGCAGATATAAATGCAATGTTTGGACATTTCGAAGGAGTAGCTTCAGACCTTCGCCGTGCGGGTAAGGATCTACAACAAAACCTAAATAAGCTTGCGAGGTTCCAGAAATTCAGATAAGATGGCTCCGGTTTGGCAGTACATAGTAACCATCTGCTAAGTACCGAGCACACTACTTTTATTATGTAATATATCCAATGTTGTAGTTAGGACGAATGTTCCTATGTCATTCTCCTTCGAACTACTGTATTGTATGATGACCAACTGTGTTATGTTTTGTACTGCCTAATGTTACCCGCGAGGTATTTTCCTTCCGAAAATGGTGAAACTTGCGAGCACATGCCTACCGGTAAAACTAGGTGTTCTGTTTCTTGTGATTCCAAGTAATGAAAAAAATAGCGCGCTATTTAACGCTATTAGCGTCGCTATAGCGTTTTCGGGAGCTGGACGCTATGCTATGCATTCCATGGGCGCTATGGCGCTACGCACGCTAAATACGACGCTATTCGTGCTATTTGACGTTACGTCGTAGCGGCGCTATTTTTTTGTTGGTTTTTTTAGTAGCTCATTCCCCATTTTGAACCATTTTGGTCTAGTGGCCTACCATAATCCAACTAACCCTAATAGGACAACATGGTAACACACATAACGTCAGTTCCCCGTTCGTCTCCTCCACTTCCTTAGAGAGGCGACGTCGCGATGACGGATACGGCGTCTCCGCCTAGAATCAACATGCCTCTGTCTAGAATCGCTTCCGTCTTAGATGCCTTCACGTCTAGCTTCGGTGCTTCACGCCTTCACCCTACCTCCGTTTCCCTCCTTCAATCCGTCATCGATAATCCCTGCATCGAATGTCAACTATGTGTCTAACTCTATGTTAATGTGTGAATTCTGAACTATGGTTGTGATTTCGGCTATGTGATATGGAATTATGAACTATGTGAACTATCTATAGTTGATGTTTGGCTACAGAATGTTATACCTGTGGTTTTATAGCTGCAGAATGCTATAATTATAATTTTATAGCTGCTGAAGTATCGATTTTTTATACTTTATATGAAACGCTATTTTGAAAAATAGCGCGCTATTAGCACGCTATAGCGTTCGTAGCATTTTTTTTAAGTCCGCGCTATTTAAGTTAGCGCGCTATTTTCTTCCTTGATTCCAAGACACCGCCGCTGCGAGAAAAAGTATTATCCATAGCTTACGTATATACCGGCCCATACATCTCTCGTGGCCCATTTCGAGCCTAAAGCCCAACAACGTTGGAACTATTTCTTCTCCATTACTCCCCTGGAGGAGACGTTGACTTCACTTTCCTTTCAGTTCTTTCTCCTTCCATGATAGAACCAAATCAGAAGGAAATCGGAGGCCAGGTCCCGTCGGGACCGGCTATGGAGACCTCAGACCAATCCACCGCCACGGCAGCGCGTCTGGCAAGCACATCCTTCATTCTTTTATTGCACCTTCTCTGATTACCACCCTTGCAATTAATCTCTCCGTCATGCGCTTATGGATCTACGATTCCCGATAGATCAGGTTAAGAGATTTTGTTTCGCAGTACGTTGCCGGGTAGATTTGCGAACGTAGTTATCTTATAGAACTTCTTGACAATTTTATTCAGTATAAATCATATAAAGCCTACAAAATTTATATGCGTCAGGATATGATCGATGCACCCAAGATTATCTGAAATATCAATAAATTAAGAAAGAAGTCCAGATCACCCCCTTATCTTTCGAGTTCTGGATGCTAACCCCCCCTATGTATCAACTAGACCATTTAACCCCCCTAAGTATTTAAAACCGGGCACATTGCCCCCCTAGGACACTAATGACGGTATTGAGCCTGGTTTTGGACACAGTGGACACATGGTTTTGGCCACGTTGGACATCTGGTTTATGGTTCAGGCTGGTGGAGACGCACCGCATCATACCTTGGGCACCTGGTCGAGACAGAGAAGTTATATCACCTGGTTGAGTTGCGCTGATCGTGGGAAGATCATCATCGAGGGAGCATCTCCCCGCGCTGCGCTGCCGAACCTCTGCTACGGCCGAACCTAGGTAAGATCCGAATCTCCATGGTAGCGACCGCCGAACCTCTCCTACCGCCGACCCTCTGTACTCTAGCACAGCGGCCTAACACTCTCTACTCTCAGCTTAGCCGCGGCGGCACTTCCTCCCGGACGGCAGCGACGGTTACTCCGGGATGGCGACGACGTTGGACGATCGGTGTAATGCTCTGTTGATTGCTGTGCGACATCGATGAGCAGGTCAGCTCCCCCAATCCTTGCTCCCCATCTGGTCCTTGCTCCCTATCTGATTGACGGTGTAAATTTCAGATAGTGCAAATTCAGTCAGTTTCTTCTGACTGTTCAGATTGTGCAAAGTACAGTCAGTGCTGATCATAAGTTGGTGCAGATGCATTTAGTAATATTATTTTGCTGCTAGTGTACTTATTTTGCTGCTATTTATACTAACTTTGCTTGTACTACACTTATTTTGATACAAGAATCTACTAGTTATGCACAGCCACAACAACAGGAAAAACATGTGCTGTACTATGAGAAGAGAGATAGATTCAGGAAGAAAGCACCTACCATGCAGCAACCTATTGCCCAGAAGCAAGGTCCTGCACAGAGGCCATTTGTTCCACCAAAAAAGAAGCAAAGGAGTTCAAGTGAAGCTATTGGACAGTCAAGTTCTCAACCAAGAAGAGAAACAATTCGTATCTATAATGTTGTGACAAAATCAGTGCCAAAGGAAGGTAGAATTAAATGGTTCTTATAGGGGAATGAAAAGAGAGGTCAACAAGGTGGAGAATACGCAGATGGAGAAGATTAGTTAGATGCCAATAACCATTTTAGTTTCAATTTTCTCACTATTGTTGAATTGCATTTATTATTTGAAGTCGGCTGTTTGCGGTACATTACAGTGAACAATATTGTCACTTGTGAGTGTGGTAGAAATTCCTATGATTGTCACGTTCATATTCATGTTTTGCCTTGCAACTGTTACAAATCATCTATACAGTCAGCCAATTGTTGTCAAAATTTAGTGCACAACAAACAACTTTGGTGCTGTCACATTTTAGGGCACAAACAGTAGCATCACTACATATCATGGTTGCAAAATGTTGTCTAAATGTAGTGCTTATTTCAAACATACATAATGCCAATCATTTCTCATAACTTTCTCATTCATATATACCAAAAGGTTGCAGCACTACATATCATGGTTTCAAGAGTACATATCTAGTCTTCACTAGTCCAGTGTCTCATTAACCAAAAGGTTGCAGCAGTACATAAAGCTACAAACTACACTAGTCTGAACTACAAACTATACTAGTACTACTCTATAAACTGCACTACTACTTAAACCATCTCCTTCATCTCTGAATTCATCTGCTTCTTCTCTGAACCCATCTTATTTTTCTTCCATACAATTTTCGGTTGCAACACCCAGGAGGATAGTGGGCAGTCAACTCCTGCTACGCTGAAATCAGAGTCCCAATGAAGCACAAGATCACTGCCTCTGCGCCTGCACTCCACCACAGCTGGTGGAGATCTCTCCCCGAACGAGGCGCAGCCAACTCCTGCTGCGCTGCCCCAGCCATATCGAACATCGCCGCCGCCGCTACCTCCATCTGCTGCCCTTGTTTGGTCGGCGGCTGCAGGTACTACTGCAGCTCTATCTCCATCGTGGCTTGCTGTGGGAGAACGAGGCGAGCAGATTGGTGAGGGACGGAGGAGGACGCGCCCGGATTGGTGTGGGATGATGGAGGGGGCGGCCGGATTTGTGTGGGATAGAGAAGGAGGCGGCGACGCGGACGGGAGGATGGGGAATGAAACATCAGCGGGTTATCTAGACCGGAGGTGTACAACGTGGCCAAAACCAGGTGTCCACCGTGTACAAAACCAAGCTCAATACCATCATTAGTGTCCTGGAGGGGTAATGTGCCCGGTTTTGAATACTTAGGGGGGTTAAATGGTCTAGTTGATACTTCGGGGGTGTTAGCATCCAGAACTCGAAAGATAGAGGGGTGATCTGGACTTCTTTCATAAATTAATGTTCCATTGAATGGTCTCATATTAACCACAATTGCCACTAAGGCAAGAAGCATGTCGTGGGATCTTGATGTCTAACATATAATCCTATAAATTGCGATGGTATTTTATAAGGTCTACATCCGTGGTATATATTCTTCAAGTTGCATCCTTACAAACTGTGGTGTGTTTAATCGAGGAGTTTTTTTAAACTGTGTCATGATTTGCGTAAAAAGCATCCTGGTATATAATCTCATACTTGATGAACACCTTCGCCAATGTCAGGAGTTTTCTGAGGCATCATACCCCCGAGCATAGAGAATCTATTTGTCTATTTCTTCATTTCTAACTATCTTATACATTATCAGTACATGAAGAAACATCATAAGTTTTTACTAATATAGGATACAACCTAAGGTTTTCTCATCATAGCTAGGCCCAACACACACCCTTGGCATAGACAAATATAATGTTAGCCCGGGCGTCAGATTTTCCAACGCTTTTTATAATGATCTGCTCCGAGAAACAATGTCAAATTCATGCCCGTTCAGGTCCATATCTAAGTATGCTCCCCTTTGATTGTGCTTTCAGGGTGCGCGTACGCGTCTGAACATTTCTAAGAAAAAAGTTTTTGAAGAAGCTATGCGACTATTGTCTCTGAAGATCCATGATGCCATGGCATGTGCCATTGAAAACGATCGGGTCATTGCCTCTATTTGCATCGACGTTCCGGCACACGGCGAACACCCTACATTGCACCAGAGAAAATTCTTCGGAGATTATAAAATGACGGAGAAGGATGCTCTAGTGTCAGCAAGACTTGCTGCTTTGGTCTATCTACAGCATGCAGGCATTATCCTCGTGGATGACATTAACCACAGTGAGCTTACAAAATGCGAAACAAAGCTGACAGAATGCCAACACAAGCTGCTCACGGCATCATCCTGGGTAACCTTGTTCCAGGAACGGGTGGAAACTCTTCAACAACAGTTAAATACTGCACATGAGGAGAACAGGAAGCTCGTTCATGCAGCAAAGGCATTGCCTTTCTACTATACATCGCTACAATCGCCGTTTCAGACCATCTGCTATCAAAACACTATATTCAGCTCTTTTCTTCTTATAGGCATCTGGTGTTAAGAAGGAGGTGTTGGCGGCACAATCAGTTGACCTTAAGACGGCTGCCTCTTCCGACAGTTAACGTTAAAGCGGTGGTGGGATCTCTGATACCCATGAGTAGCAAAACCGATGGCAGGTAACGACAGCTACTATTCTTATGACATTACATATCTATGCAAAAAACATGTCTCACGGGCATCGGATCCCATTAATCTTTAGTGGATTGTTAGAGCGCAGGAAGAAACGTGCCTTACATGAGTCTGGCGCTAGAAGAACGCTCTTTAAGGAATGATCTTTAGACATAGGTATTCTTTCTATGCTCACTTTCATATATTTCGCTACCATACTACGGAGTTTTGCACACGATAGATTAACTCATCCATTTGGATTTCAGAGTATCAAGAAAGGCATCAAAGGTTCAGATCACACCAAACCATGCGCATGTTCACTTCCCCTAAGCTGCACCTGCCTCTGATTCAAAGGTCTTTTCTCCTGCTTTGATATTAGTACTGTTATCCACGGGTCCATCCCTTCGTAATCCACCGACTTACCTACTATTCCAAGACTAAGCTGCTATACAACTACTTGATCCTTTAAAAGCAGCGATGCATGTGATGTAGAAACTATTCTAGATGTAACAGGATGAATGTTGCCGTTGCACTGTATGCTGGATCCTGCCATATGCCATACTCCTACGCTATGGTTAGTTCTTTTTAATGTACTATAAGAAACTCTCTCATCCTGTTCGCCTGATTTAAGCGCGCAAACTAAGGCCAACACACGGCCTACTTTTAAGCCCTGGTGCCTGCGGCGCACCGGGTCATCTAGTTATCAGAAACTATGCCACGATTTGGGCCATAACATTGGTCGTTTGACCTAAAAGCCATGAAACCTCGAACATGATAGGTTATTTCTGAGAAGGTTTTTTTGAGACACTTGCAATATACCAAGTTTGGTATTTTTCCTTGCAACTATGTCACATAATAAGACACCACGCAAAGGATTTGCATTGATCGGACCGTTTTTGAATTTTTTATGCCCGTTTTAAACTATGGTCAAAATAGCGGGCATAAAGATTCTTAGCTCGGGGCTGAGCCTCGCTAAACTCGCATTGGATATCTGAAGAAAAATGATATTGTGAGTCTAAAACTAATTTTTTTCAAAAAATAATGGGCATCGGATCATGTACCCGTAGTTCAAATCGGACCCACTTCCTACCGATTCGGCAGGAATTTGTCTTTTTCGCTGGGCATGGACGGAAATGTTTGAGATACCCCGGTTGGGACATTTGTCCATGTAAGGTGGCCTATTATTTTTGAAAAATGGGATGGTAGCATTTTGAAACTTTCATTTGGTGGTTGCTTCACAAAACGGCCTGTTTTTTGCGTTCGGAAAATGGAAATGGTTTTTTTGTGCGACGAAAAGGATAACTTATTCCTGCAACATTGTTCGTCATCCCATGATACATATGGGTGCACAATATGGGCACATTATCACAAACTATGTCGCGATTCGGGCCATAACATTGGTCGTTTGGCCCGAAAGCCATGAGACCTCTAACATGATAGGTCATTTCTGAGAAGGTTTTTTTGAGACACTTGCAATATACCAAGTTTGATATTTTTCCTTGCAACTATGTCACATAATAAGACACCACGGGAAGGATTTGCATTGATCGGACCGTTTTTTAAAAATTTATTCCCGTTTCAAACTATGGTCAAAATGGCGGGCATAAAGATTCTTAGCTCTGGGCTGAACCTCACTAAACTCGCATTGGATATCTGAACAAACATGATAATTTGAGTCTAAAACTAATTTTTTCAAAAAATAATGGGCATCGGATCATGTACCCGTAGTTCAAATCGGACCCACTTCCTACCGATTCGGCAGGAATTTGTCTTTTCGCCAGGTATGGATGGAAATGTTTTAGATACCCTAGTTGGGACATTTGTCCATTTAAGGTGGCTTATTATTTTTGCAAATGGGCTGGTAGCATTTTGAAACTTTCATTTGGTGGTTGCTTCACAAAACTACCCGTTTTTTGCGCTCGGAAAATGGAAAATAGTTTTTTTTGTGCGATGAAAAGGAAAACTTCCTCCTGCAACATTGTTTGCCATCTCATGATACATATGGGTGCATAACATAGGAACATTATCACAAACTATGCCACGATTCGGGCCATAACATTGGTCGTTGGCCCGAAAGTCATGAAACCTCGAACATGATAGGTCATTTCTGAGAAGATTTTTTTGAGAAACTTGCAATATACCAAGTTTGGTATTTTTTATCGCAACTATGTCACATAATAAGACACCACGCGAAGGATTTGCATTGATCGGACCGTTTTTGAATTTTTTATGCCCGTTTCAAACTATGGTCAAAACGGTGGGCATAAAGATTCTTTGCTCGGGGCTGAGCCTCGCTAAACTTGCATTGGATATCTGAAAAACATGATATTGTGAGTCTAAAACTCTTTTTTTCAAAAAATAATGGGCATCGGATCATGTACCCGTATTTCAAATCGGACCCACTTCCTACCGATTCGGCAGGAATTTGTCTTTTTAGCCAGGGGTGGTCCGAAACGTTTGAGATACCCCGGTTGAGACATTTGTCCATGTAAGGTGGCCTATTATTTTTGAAAAATGGGATGGTAGCATTTTGAAACTTTCATTTGGTGGTTGCTTCACAAAACGGCCTGTTTTTTGCGCTCGGAAAATGGAAAATGGTTCTTTTGTGCGACGAAAAGAAAAACTTCCTTCTGGAACATTGTTCTCCATCCCATGATATATATGGGTACACAATATGGGAACATTATCACAAACTATGCCGCGATTCGGGCCATATCTTTGGTCGTTTGGCCCGAAAGTCATAAAACATCGAACATGATAGGTCATTTCTGAGAAGGTTTTTTTGAGACACTTGAAATATACCAAGTTTGGTATTTTTCATTGCAACTATGTCATATAATAATACACCACGCAAAGGATTTGCATTGATCGAACCGTTTTTGAATTTTTTATGTCCGTTTCAAACCGTGGTCAAAACGGCGGGCATAAAGATTCTTAGATCGGGGCTGAGCTTCGCTAAACATGCATTGGATCCCTAAAGAAACATGATATTCTGAGTCTAAAACTAATTTTTTCAAAAAATAATGGGCATCGGATCATGTACCCGTAGTTCAAATCGGACCCACTTCCTCCCGATTCGGCAGGAATTTGTCTTTTTTGCCAGGGGTGGACAGAAAGGTTTGATATACCCCGGTTGGAATATTTGTCCATGTAAGGTGGCCTATTATTTTTAAAAAATGGAATGGTAGCATTTTAAAACTTTCATTTGATGGTTGCTTCACAAAACAACCCATTTTTTACGCTCGGATACTGGAAAATGGTTTTTTTGTGCGACGAAAAGGAAAACTTCCTCCTGCAACATTGTTCGCCATCCCATGATACATATGGGTGCATAATATGGGCACATTATCACAAACTATGCCACGATTCGGGCCATAATATTGGTCGTTTGGCTCGAAAGCCATGAAACCTCGAACATGATAGGTCATTTCTGAGAAGGTTTTTTTGAGACACTTGCAATATACCAAGTTTGGTATTTTTCCTTGCAACTATGTTACATAATAAGACATCACGTGAAGGATTTGCATTGATCGTACCGTTTTTGAATTTTGTATGCCCGTTTTAAACGATGGTCAAAACGGCGAGCATAAAGATTCTTAGCTTGGAGCTGAGCCTCACTAAACTCGCATTGGAGGTCTAAAGAAATATGATATTGTGAATCTAAAACTAATTTTTTCAAAAAATAATGGGCATCGGATATGTACCCGTAGTTCAAATCGGACCCACTTCCTACCGATTCGACAGGAATTTGTCTTTTTCGCCAGGGGTGGACGAAAATGTTTGAGATACCCCGGTTGGGAAATTTGTCCATATAAGGTGGCCTATTATTTTTGAAAAATGGGACGGTAGAATTTTGAAACTTTCATTTGGTGGTTGCTACACAAAACGGCCCGTTTTTTTAGCTCGGAAAATGGAAAATAGTTTTTTTGTGTGACAAAAAGGAAAACTTCCTCCTGCAACATTGTTCTCCATCGCATGATACATATGGGTGCACAAAATGGACACATTATCACAAACAATGCGACGATTCGGGCCATAACATTGGTCGTTTGGCTCGAAAGCCATGAAACCTCTAACATGATAGGTCACTTCTGAGAAGTTTTTTTGAGACACTTGCAATATACCAAGTTTGGTATTTTTCCTTGCAACTATGTCACATAATAAGACACCACACGAAGGATTTATATTGATCGGACCGTTTTGAATTTTTTATGCCCGTTTCAAACTATGGTGAAAACAGCGGGCATAAAGATTCTTAGCTCGGGGATGAGCCTCGCTAAACTCGCATTGAATATCTGAAGAAACATGATATTGTGAGTCTAAAACTAAATTTTCAAAAAATAATGGGCATCGGATCATGTACCCGTAGTTCAACTCGGACCCACTTCCTACCAATTCGGCAGGACTTTTACTTTTTTGCGAGGGGTGGATAGAAATGTTTGAGATGCCCCGGTTGGAACATTTGTCCATGTAAGGTGGCCTATTATTTTTGAAAAATGGGATGGTAGCATTTTAAAATATTCATTTGGTGGTTGCTTCACAAAACGACCCGTTTTTTGCGTTCGGAAAATGGAAAATAGTTTTTTTGTGCAACGAAAAGGAAAACTTATTCCTGCAACATTGTTCGCCATCCCATGATACATATGGGTGCACAATATGGGCACATTATCACAAACTATGTTGCGATTCGGGCCATAACATTGGTCATTTGGCCTGAAAGCCATGAAACCTCTAACATGATAGGTCAATTCTGAGAAGGTGTTTTTGAGACACTTGCAATATACCAAGTTTGGTATTTTTCCTTGCAACTATGTCACATAATAAGACACCACGTGAAGGATTTGCCATGATCGTACCGTTTTTGAATTTTTTATGCCCGTTTCAAACTATGGTCAAAACAACGGGCATAAAGATTTCTTAGCTTGGAGCTGAGCCTCGCTAAACTCGCATTGGATCTCCGAAGTATGATATTGTGAGTCTAAAAATAATTTTTTCAAAAAATAATGGGCATCGGATCATATACCCGTAGTTCAAATCGGACCCACTTCCTACCAATTCTGCAGAAATTTGTCTTTCTCGCCAGGGGTGGACAGAAATGTTTGAGATACCCCGGTTGGGACATTTGTCCATGTAATGTGGCCTATTATTTTTGAAAAATGGGACGGTAGCATTTTGAAACTTTCATTTGGTGGTTGCCTCACAAAACGGACCGTTTTTTGCGCTCGGAAAATGGAAAATGCTTTTTTTGTGCGACGAAAAGGAAAACTTCCTCCTGCAACATTCTTCTCCATCACATGGTACATATGGGTGCACAATATGTTCATATTATCACAAACTATGCCACGATTCGGGCCATAACATTGGTCGTTTGGCCCGAAAACCATGAAACCTCGAACATGATAGGTCTTTTCTGAGAAGGTTTTTTTGAGACACTTGCAATATAGCAAGTTTGGTATTTTTCCTTGCAACTATGTCACATAATAAGACACCACGCGAAGGATTTGCATTGATCGGACCGTTTTTGAATTTTTTATGCCTGTTTCAAACTATGGTTAAAACGGCGGGCATAAAGATTCTTAGCTCGGGGTTGAGTCTCGCTAAACTCGCATTGGATCTCTGAACAAACATGATATTTTGAGTCTAAACCTAATTTTTTCAAAAAATAATGGGCATCGGATCATGTACCCGTAGTTCAAATCGGACCCACTTCCTATCGATTCGGCAGGAATTTGTCTTTTTTGCCAGGGGTGGACGGAAATGTTTTAGATACCCTAGTTGAGACATTTGTCCATTTAAGGTGGCCTATTATTTTTGAAAATGGGATGGTAGCATTTTGAAACTTTCATTTGGTGGTTGCTTCACAAAACCACCCGTTTTTTGCGCTCGAAAAATGAAAAATAGTTTTTGTTGCGACGAAAAGGAAAACTTCCTCCTGCAACATTGTTCGCCATCCCATGATACATATAGATGCACAATATGGGCACATTATCATAAACTATGCCGCGATTCGGGCCGTAACATTGGTCGTTTGTCCCAAAAGCCATGAAACGTCGAACATGATATGTCATTTCTGAGAAGTTTTTTTGAGACACTTGCAATATACCAAGTTTGATATTTTTCCTTGCAACTATGTCATATAATAAGACACCACGCATAGGATTTGCATTTATCTGACCGTTTTTGAATTTTTTATACCCGTTTCAAACTATGGTCAAAATGGCGGGCATAAAGATTCTTAGCTCGGGGCTGAGCCTTGCTAAACTCGCATTGGATCTCTGAACAAACATGATATTGTGAGTCTAAAACCAATATTTTTTTTAAATAATGGGCATCGGATCATGTACCCGTAGTTCAAATCAGACCCACTTCCTACCGATTCGGCAGGAATTTGTCTTTTTAGCCAGGGGTAGCCGGAAACGTTTGAGATACCCCGGTTGGGACATTTGTCCATTTAAGTTGGATTATTATTTTTGAAAAATGGGATGGTAGCATTTTGAAACTTTCATTTGGTGGATGCTTCACAAAACGGCTCGTTTTTTGCCCTCAGAAAATGGAAAATTGTTTTTTTGTGCGACAAAAAGGAAAACTTCCTCCTGCAACATTGTTCGCCATCCCATGATACATATGGGTGTACAATATGGGCACATTATCACAAACTATGCCGCGATTCGGGCCATAACATTGGTCGTTTGGCCCAAAAGCCATGAAACCTCGAACATGATAGGTCATTTCTGAGAAGGTTTTTTTTGAGACACTTGCAATATACCAAGTCTGGTATTTTCCTTGCAACTATGTCACATAATAAGACACCACGCGAAGGATTTGCATTGATCGAACCTTTTATTGAATTTTTATGCCCGTTTCAAACTATGGTCAAAACGGCGGGCATAAAGATTCTTAGCTCGGCGCTGAGCCTCGCTAAACTCACATTGGATCTCTGAAGAAACATGATATTGTGAGTATAAAACCCTTTTTTCAAAAAATAATGTGCATCGGATCATGTACTCGTAGTTCAAATCGGACCCACTTCCTACCGATTTGGCAGGAATTTGTCTTTTTGCCAGGGGTGGACGGAAATATTTGAGATACCCTGGTTGGGACATTTGTCCATTTAAGGTGGCCTATTATTTTTTAAAAATGGGATGATAGCATTTTGAAACTTTCATTTGGTGGTTGCTTTACAAAACGGTCCGTTTTTGCGCTAGGAAAATGGAAAATGGTATTTTTGTTTGACGAAAAGGAAAACTTTCTTATGCAACATTGTTCGCCATCCCATGATACATATGGTTGCACAATATGGACATATTATCACAAAGTATGCCAAGATTCAGGCCATAATTGTCCCAAGCCCTCTTTTTGGCCCTTAGAAAATGGAAAATAGTCTGCAACCAATCAAATCACAGCAAATCACCTCCCACAGATCGTCCATTCTTCTTTGATCTGAACCATTCACTACCCATCCAACGGCTTAGTCTCTTAGTGAAGAAACAGACATCCCACCGTGCCCGCTGCATCACCAAGTGCCCATACCCAGCCCCGCGCAACCACCTACCTCCCTCCACATCCACAGATCACAGAAACCTGAGGCCTCTCCTCCCCTCCACCGCTGCCACCACCTCGCATCAGATCTCCATCTTATTTGGAGTTACATCCCTCATGCCGCCCCTGATGCCCAACTCCTGTCACTCCGATGCCCACCTCGCAGCAGATCGCCACTTCCTGCCGCTCTGATGCCCACCTCCCCGTTCTCATAGCCTCTCTCCCACCTTGCAACTGACAATCCGCCATGGTCGTCATCGCGTCTAATCTGGGGAGCAAAGGAGGCGCTGGACCGCGGGCATCTTCATCTTCATCGACTATACAGCGTGTTTCGTCGTCCTCTCGTCCATCACGGGCATCAAGGGCCAGCAGGAGGATGCGGTCGTGGCGCCGCCGCCAACCTTCCTCCTTGTTCTCCGGCCAAGGGCAACGGGCGAAACCCTAGCAGGATGGGCGGGAGTTGGCAAAACCCCGCATGGATCTGGCGCCCCTAACCTCCTCCGGCCTTCTGCACCTCCGCGCATTCCTCGTGCAGTCCAGCTGCCGTCAACAGCCCATGGATCCCCTTCCACCGCGTTGGTCGGCTCCTCCATCTCCCTCAAGCAAAGGTAAACATCACCGCGTTGGACATCTGTTCGATTAGTTCTTGCCAAATGTTTTGTAATTGGGTATCAATTAAGAATAGGTAGAAAGGGATACAAGCAATCGTGTTCACGTTATTACTATTTGTGGATCTGTGATTGCAAAAAAACTCATATTATTGCCAATTTATGCCTGACAGCTAGCAATTGGTATATTTAGGAGCTATTAGTACCATAATTCATAGGAATGGCCGATGACCTTGATTCTAGCATGTATGCCAATTTTAGGAGCTAAGATTTGATACTGATTAGTTCCTAATTTTGTGTATATCATGATGCATGTATGTAGATGAACAAATAAGAGAAATGACATCCCCTATTAAGTATGGCCATGGATGCATATATACTGATTCCTAGTCACATACACCTTGTATGGCCATTGATTTGTTGATGCCCTACTACTTGTTTACTGAGATTTGGTACTACTGTTAATTTTTGTTTGCTATATTAGAATTCTGAGATGGTGGACAGTATGATAATCAAGGCGGGTACAACCAAGATGGTGGTTACTATGATAATCAAGGTGGGTATGGTGGATATGTCTATAACCAAGGCCAACAAGGAAACTACCAAGGTATAAGTGTAGCTTGTAAATTTCTGTTGTTGATCTTGCTTATTTAAGAAATTTTGATGCTCAATTGATTTATTGAACCAATGTAACTGTCAAGTGTCAGGAATATGCTTATGTTGCAGTTTTTACAATGTAAAATGTTCTAGGATGTTCATTTGATCTGTTACTTTTGTTTGAGACACTCCATTTACCTGTTAGTTTACCATGCAAATATCCTAGTATTGTCCTATATGAACTCCTTTTTGTAGGGTTTCGTATCATGGAAAACAAAATTTTCTACCGCATACAAACAAACAAGCCAAGATCTATCTACTAGATTGTAGCAACGAGTCGACGGAGTAACTCACCCTCGAAGATTCCAAAGTGTTTAACGAGAGCGGATTCTCGTGGGTGATGTAGTCGTACTCTTCCCGATCTCAAGATCGCGTAGACGATCCTTCCGGCGCTGCGTTCCGGCAGCGCTCCCGCAGTCGGTCACACGTTCGGTACTCGACGAAGACCTTCCTCTCCCTTGTTCCAGCAGGCAGCGGAGGTTGTAGCACTCTCCTCGTGATTCCGGCAGCACAACGGCGTGGTACCGGAAGTAGAGGGGAGATCTCGCAGGGCTTCGCCTTAAGCCGGAGCGAGTATGGTGGAGTATGAGAGAGCTCCTCGGCGATCTAGGTTTTAGACACACCAAGGAGGAGGTGCTAGAGCCGGCGGCTAGGGCTTGGGGCAGCCCAAGTCGGCGGCTAGGGCAACCCTAGGAGGCGGCGGCAGCTGCAGGAGGTGGTGGCGCCAAGCTAGGGTTTGGGACAGGGAACTTGTGTGTCTCTAGGAGGGAGCCCTGCCCCTCCTTATATAGGTGGAGGGGCCGGCCGGCCAAGGGGAGGGAGAGGAGTCCCTCCCCAACTCGGCTTGGGTGGTGCGCCGGCTTGGGGAGGAGGGACTCCCTCCCCAACTCGGTTTCCCCTTCCTCCTCTTTTCCTCTTTCCAAATTTAGCCGTTTGATTTTTCAATTTAGCTATTTGACTTTTCAAACTAGGATTTGAATTAATCCTTTATTTGGAACAGCGATGACACTTAGTACATGACGCAATCATACCAACTTGATACAACACATTCATGTACCCTTCCCCTCCGGAGTGCCGGACATTCCGGAATATTCTAGAACATTCCCGATGAAAACACCGGAACCATTCCCCAACTCCGAAACGGGACTTTCCTTATATGAATCTTATTCTCCGGACCATTCCGGATCTCCTCGTGATATCCCGGATCCCATCCGAGACTCCGAACAACATTCGGTCTCTTTCTCATCATTCCATAACTACTCAAACAACGTCGAATCCTTAAGTGTGTCTCCCTACGGTTCGTGAATTATGCAGACATGATCGAGACACTTCTCCGAACAATAACCAATAGAGGAATCTGGAAATTCATATGGCTCCCACATATTTCTACGATTACTTTGCGATCGAATGAACCACTTACATACAATATCAATTTCCCTTTGTCTCACGATAGTTTACTTATCCGAGGTCATGATCGTCGGTATCTCTGCATACCTAGTTCAACCTCGTTACCGATAAGTACTCTTTTCTCGTTCCCGTGATATGTGATCCCTTGTGAGCCAGTCACATGCTTGCAAGCTAATTGGATGACATTTCACCGAGAGGGCCCAGAGTATATCTATCCGTCATATGGATGGACAAATCCCACTCTTGATCCATGTGTTTCAACCAATACTTTCCGAACACTCAATGCCACCTTTATAGCCACCCAGTTACGGTGTGGTGTTTGATGTCATCAAAGCATCCATCCGGTAAAGGTGATATGCATGATCTCATGGTCGAAGGAATTAGATTACTATGTATCAGAAAGCATATAGCAATTGAACTATTAAAATGACTTGATCTTTATGCTACGCTTATCTATAGGAGTATGTCCATCATATCATTCTCCTAACGATATGATCTTGTTGTTAATAACATCTCAATGTTCATGATAGGGAAACCACAATCATCTATTAACCAACAAGCTAGTATTATATAGAGGCTTTACTAGGGACTTCAAATTAAGTTTACAAATCACACAAGTATTAATGTTTCCTTGTTAATACTATTATAGCATGAATGTAAACATTTATCATAAACACAAAGATATAATAATAACTACTTTTATTATTGCCTCTAGGGCATATCTCCAACAGTCTCCCACTTGCACTAGAGTCATCTAATCTAGATTACATGGTAATATACCGAACACCCATGGCAGTTTGGTGCTGGTCATGTTTTGCCCTCGGGAGAGGTTTAGTCAACGGATCCGCCACATTCAGATCTATGTGTACTTTGCAAATCTTTATATCCCCATCTTGGATATGTTCTCGAATAGCGTGAAAACGTAGCTTGATATGCTTCAGCTTCTTGTGTGACCTTGGTTCTTGCGCATTGGCTATGGCGCCCATGTTATCACAGTAGATACACATTGGGTCCAGCGCACTAGGAACCACACCCAGCTCTGTAATGAACTTTTTCATCCATATCGCTTCTTGTAAAGCCTCCGAAGCAGCCATGTATTCCGATTCAGTTGAAGATCTCGCCACAACGCTTTGCTTTGCACTCCTCCAGCTAACTGCTGCACCGTTCAAAATAAATACGTATCCAGATTGTGATTTAGAATCATCCGGATCGGTGTTCCAACTAGCATCGGTGTAACCATTAACAACGAGCTGTTCATCACCTCCATAAGAAAGAACCATATCCTTAGTTCTTCTCAAGTACTTAAGGATGTTTTTGACCGCTGTCCAATGATCCACTCCTGGATCACTTTGATATCTGCTAGTTAAACTAACAACATATGCAATGTCGGGTCTAGTACATAGCATGGCATACATTAGAGATCCTATGGCTGAGGCATAGGGAGTCTTACTCATCCTTTCTCTATCTTCTGCCGATGTCGGACTTTGAGTTTTACTCAAGGTCGTATTGGGCAACATGGGCAAGAACCCTTTCTTGCTATATTCCATTCCAAACCTCTTTAGAACCTTGTCCAAATATGTACTCTGTGACAATGATATTTGGCGTTTCGATCTATCTCTATAAATCTTTATGCCTAATATGTAAGCTGCTTCGCCAAGATCCTTCATTGAAAAACTACTATTCAAATATTCCTGGACACTATTAAGAAGGTCTACATCATCCCCAATCAATAATATGTCATCCACATATAGTATTAAGAATGCTACAGAGCTCCCACTCACTTTCTTGTAAATACAAGCTTCTCCATAAGTTTGTATAAAACCAAAACTTTTGATCACCTTATCAAAACGCTGATTCCAACTTCGGGATGCTTGCTTCAATCCATAGATGGACCATTGAAGTTTGCATACCTTGTTAGCATCTTTAGGATCGACAAAACCTTTGGGTTGCATCATATACAACTCTTCATCAATGTCTCCATTGAGGAATGCTGTTTTGACATCCATCTGCCATATCTCATAATCGTAATATGCAGCGATTGCTAACATAATCCTTACAGACTTTAGCTTCGCTACTGGTGAGAAAGTCTCATCGTAGTCAACTCCTTGAATTTGTCGAAACCCTTTTGCGACAAGTCGAGCTTTATAGACAGTAACATTACCATCAGCATCTGTTTTCTTCTTGAAGATCCATTTGTTCTCGACAGCCTTCCGGCCATCCGGTAAGTCCACCAAAGTCCATACTTGGTTTTCGTACATGGATCCAATCTCGGATTTCATGGCTTCTTGCCATTTATTGGAATCTGGGCTCATCATCGCTTCCTCATATGTCTCAGGGTCATCGGTGTTGTCCACCAACATGACACTCATAACGGGATCATACCAATCTGGAGTGGTACGAGTTCTCGTTGACCTGCGAGGCTCTGTAGCAACTTCAACCGAAGTTTCATGATCATCATCATTAGCTTCCTCTCTTATTGGTGCAGGCACCACAGGAACTTCTTCCGGTGCTGCGCTACTCGCAATTTCGAGAGAAGGTTCGACAACCTCGTCGAGTTCTACTTTCCTTCCAGTCACTTCTTTCGAGAGAAATTCCTTCTCTAGAAAGGATCCATTCTTGGCAACGAAGATTTTGCCTTCGGATCTATGATAGAAGGTATACCCAATAGTTTCCTTTGGGTATCCTATGAAGACACATTTTTCCGCTTTGGGTTCAAGCTTGTCCGGCTGTAACTTCTTTACATAGGCTTCGCACCCCCAAACTTTAAGGAACGACAATCTAGGTTTCTTCCCAAACCATAATTCATACGGTGTCGTTTCAACGGATTTAGACGATGCCCTATTTAAAGTGAATGCGGCTGTTTCTAATGCATAACCCCAAAATGATAGCGGTAAATCTGTAAGTGACATCATAGAACGAACCATATCTAAGAGAGTTCGATTACGACGTTCGGACACACCATTACGCTGTGGTGTTCCCGGCGGTGTCAACTGCGAAAGTATTCCGCATTTCTTTAAATGCTCGCCAAACTCGTAACTTAGATATTCACCTCCATGATCAGAACGTAGAAATTTAATCTTCTTGTTACGTTGATTCTCTACCTCACTTTGAAATTACTTAAACTTCTCGAAAGTTTCGGACTTATGTTTCATGAAATAGATATACCCATATCTACTCAAGTCATCCGTGAAGGTAAGAACATAACGATAACCACCGCGCGATGCTACACTCATTGGACCACACACATCGGTATGTATGATTTCCAGTAAGTCCGTAGCTCGCTCCATCATACTAGAAAATGGAGTCTTAGTCATTTTACCCATTAGACATGCTTCGCATCTTTCAAGTGATTCGAAATCAAGTGATTCAAGAAGTCCATCGGAATGGAGTTTCTTCATACGCTTCACTCCAATGTGACCAAGACGACAGTGCCACATATAGGTCGAGTTATCGCTCGATTTCAAACGTTTAGCCTCAATGTTATTAATATGTGTATTTCCACTATCGAGATTCAATAAGAATATACCATCTATCAAAGGTGCATGTGCATAAAACATATTACTCATATAAATCGAACAACCATTATTCTCGGATTTAAACAAGTAACCGTCTCGCAATAAACAAGATCCCGATATAATGTTCATGCTTAACGCAGGCACCAAATAACAATTATTTAAGTATAAAACTAATCCCGGTGGTAGATGAAGGGGTAGCGTGCCGACCGCGATCACATCAACCTTTGATCCGTTTCCAACGCGCATCGTCACCTCGTTCTTCGCTAGCTTCCGTTTATTCTGCAGCACCTGTTTCGAGTTACAAATATGAGCAACCGAACCAGTATCAAATACCCAGGCACTACTACGAGTACTAGTGAGATACACATCAATAACATGTATATCAGATATACCTTTCTTCTTGATGTTGCCGTTCTTCAAATCCGCCAAGTACTTTGGGCAATTCCGCTTCCAGTGACCTTCTCCCTTGCAGTAAAAGCACTCAGTGTCAGGCTTAGGTCCAGCCTTGGTCTTCTTCGTCGGCGTGGTAACTTTCTTACCACCCTTCTTGAAGTGTCCCTTCTGCTTAGACTTGCCTTTCTTGAATTTGGTGGTCTTATTGACCAACAACACTTGGTGCTCTTTCTTGATCTCCACTTCTGCAGACTTCAACATGGCAAAGAGTTTTGGCAACGTCTTGTTCATGTTTTGCATGTTGTAGTTCATCACAAAGTTCTTGTAACTTGGTGGTAGTGATTGGAGGACACGGTAAATCCCCAAAGCATTAGGAATCACAATACCCAAGCTTTGAAGTTTGTTTGCGTGCCCAGACATCTTAAGCACATGCTCGCTGACGGAGCTGCCCTCTTCCATCTTGCAGTTAAAGAACTTTTCAGAAGCCTCATAGCTTTCAATTGCCGCATGAGTCTCAAAGATCAATTTGAGATCCTCGACAATATCATATGGGTCTGAATTCTCAAACCTTTTCTGAAGCTCCGATTATAACCATATAAGATAGCACACTGAACTGTGGAGTACCGAGTCTTCCGAGTGAGGTAAACATTCTTTACTTCATCGGAAGCATCAGCTGCAGGTGGGTCACCCAGCGGTGCATCCAGCACATAGGTCAAATTACCAGCTGTGAGGACAATCCTCAAATTGCGGAACCAATCCGCGAAGTTGCTTCCATTGTTTTTCAACTTTTCTTTCTCTAGGAACGCATTAAAATTGATGGTAGGGGCTGCCATTGATCTACAACATATTTGCAATAGTTTAGACTAAGTTTATGACAAATTGAGTTCAAATTAATAAATTTAATCTAGGTGAACTCCCACTCAAAACAATATCCCTCACATTGTTTTAGTGATCACACGAACCAAATCCACCACATCAACACCGATCATCACAAGAGTTGATATAGTCTCAATGGCGAACAATCGACATGTTCATCATATCTACTATATGGTTCATGCTTTACCTTTCGGTGATCCGTGTTCCGAGACCATGTTTGTACATGCTAGGCTCGTCAAGATCAAACCTTAGTTTCCGCATGAACAAATCTGGCTTGCTCACGTTGTATACACTTGCGGAATCTAACACACCCGATCATCACGTGGTGCTTCGAAACAACAAGCTTTAGCAACGGTGCTAACTAAGGGTGAACACATTATGACTTGAAATTCATGTGCATGAGGGATCATCTTATAATGCTACCGTTGTCTACTAAGCAATACAAGATGCATAAAGGATTAACATCACATGCAATTCATAATATGTGATATGATATGGCCTTTCTTCTTTGTGCTTCCGATCTCCATCTTCTAGCACGAACATGATCTCCATCATCACCGGCATTGCATCAAGGTCAATGACGCTTCTCCATGGTTGTCGTCCACCGGCTTCTACTATTACAACTACTTTGAATAGACACACGGGTCTTAACATAAATTAAAGACAACCATATGGCTCCTGCCGGTTGCCAACTTACAATAAGGAACATTGCATACATCAAATATAATCACAATCATGGCCATATCACATCACAGCACACCCCTGCAAAACAAAGTTAGACGCCTCTACTTTCTTTGCATGTTTTACGTGGTTTGGGGCTTTCAATAAGTGTCGTTCTAACTTACGAACATGAACCACAACATTGATACTAGTATTGTTAATCACCCGTTGTAAATTGGATCTTAACTATGCTAGGAGAAACAGGCACCCGCAAAGCCACTTATGCAATACAAGTTGCATGTCAAGCGTGGAGCAAGTCTCATGAACGATGTCATGTAAGTTTAGCCCGGGCCGCTTCATCCCAACATCCCGCAAGATGCAAAGTACACAAGAAGCAATCGACAATAAAAGCATCAACGCCCACAATGACCATTGTGTTCTACTCGTGCAACAGATCTACATATAAACACGGCTCTGATACCACTGTAGGGTTTCGTAGCATGGAAAACAAAATTTTCTACCGCATACAAACAAACAAGCCAAGATCTATCTACTAGATTGTAGCAACGAGTCGATGGAATAACTCACCCTCGAAGATTCCAAAGTGTTTAACAAGAGCGGATTCTCGTGGGTGATGTAGTCGTACTCTTCCCGATCTCAAGATCGCGTAGACGATCCTTCCGGCGCTGCGTTCTGGCAGCGCTCCCGCAGTCGGTCACACGTTCGGTACTCGACGAAGACCTTCCTCTCCCTTGTTCCAGCAGGCAGCGGAGGTTGTAGCACTCTCCTCGTGATTCCGGCAGCACAACGGCGTGGTACCGGAAGTAGAGGGGAGATCTCGCAGGGCTTCGCCTTAAGCCGGAGCGAGTATGGTGGAGTATGAGAGAGCTCCTCGGCGATCTAGGTTTTAGACACACCAAGGAGGAGGTGCTAGAGCCGGCGGCTAGGGCTTGGGGCAGCCCAAGTCGGCGGCTAGGGCAACCCTAGGAGGCGGCGGCAGCTGCAGGAGGTGGTGGCGCTAAGCTAGGGTTTGGGACAGGGAACTTGTGTGTCTCTAGGAGGGAGCCCTGCCCCTCCTTATATAGGTGGAGGGGCCAGCCGGCCAAGGGGAGGGAGAGGAGTCCCTCCCCAACTCGGCTTGGGTGGTGCGCCGGCTTGGGGAGGAGGGACTCCCTCCCCAACTCGGTTTCCCCTTCCTCCTCTTTTCCTCTTTCCAAATTTAGCCGTTTGACTTTTCAATTTAGCTATTTGACTTTTCAAACTAGGATTTGAATTAATCCTTTATTTGGAACAGAGATGACACTTAGTACATGACGCAATCATACCAACTTGATACAACACATTCATGTACCCTTCCCCTCCGGAGTGCCGGACATTCCGGAATATTCTAGAACATTCCCGATGAAAACACCGGAACCATTCCCCAACTCCGAAACGGGACTTTCCTTATATGAATCTTATTCTCCGGACCATTCCGGATCTCCTCGTGATATCCCGGATCCCATCCGAGACTCCGAACAACATTCGGTCTCTTTCTCATCATTCCATAACTACTCAAACAACGTCGAATCCTTAAGTGTGTCTCCCTACGGTTCGTGAATTATGCAGACATGATCGAGACACTTCTCCGAACAATAACCAATAGAGGAATCTGGAAATTCATATGGCTCCCACATATTTCTACGATTACTTTGCGATCGAATGAACCACTTACATACGATATCAATTTCCCTTTGTCTCACGATAGTTTACTTATCCGAGGTCATGATCGTCGGTATCTCTGCATACCTAGTTCAACCTCGTTACCGATAAGTACTCTTTTCTCGTTCCCGTGATATGTGATCCCTTGTGAGCCAGTCACATGCTTGCAAGCTAATTGGATGACATTTCACCGAGAGTATATCTATCCGTCATATGGATGGACAAATCCCACTCTTGATCCATGTGTTTCAACCAATACTTTCTGAACACTCAATGCCACCTTTATAGCCACCCAGTTACGGTGTGGTGTTTGATGTCATCAAAGCATCCATCCGGTAAAGGTGATATGCATGATCTCATGGTCGAAGGAATTAGATTACTATGTATCAGAAAGCATATAGCAATTGAACTATTAAAATGACTTGATCTTTATGCTACGCTTATCTATAGGAGTATGTCCATCATATCATTCTCCTAACGATATGATCTTGTTGTTAATAACATCTCAATGTTCATGATAGGGAAACCACAATCATCTATTAACCAACAAGCTAGTATTATATAGAGGCTTTACTAGGGACTTCAAATTAAGTTTACAAATCACACAAGTATTAATGTTTCCTTGTTAATACTATTATAGCATGAATGTAAACATTTATCATAAACACAAAGATATAATAATAACTACTTTTATTATTGCCTCTAGGGCATATCTCCAACACTTTTGAGGGTAAATTCTATATGTGTTATGTTCATTTGTATATACATATTATATTGTATCCTGTAGAAATAAACAAGCTCCCTATTTATAGCATGGACTGTATACCTTTATGGTCTGAAATTGATTTCAGTCTTTGATGGAAAGGAAGATCACATGCTTTTTTCCTGGGTTGTTAATTCATCTGGACATTAGCTCTTGCTTGTATGCCTGATACAAGCTTGAAAGTATAATCAGTTTTAGATGTAGTTTGTGTGTCCTAGTATAGTTTCATCTGAAAGAACTTGTTTCAGGCGTGCTATTTGTTTAATAAAGGTTTAACTTATAACCTTTATTTTTTTTCTTTACTAGATACTGTCATCTTCATTTATCACCATGCGCCTCAGGGGGCTCCTTGACCTGATCCTCTTCGGCTAGATCTTCCTCGACAAGTACATGTAGTAAGATGCATGCGCCAGTGGTTCTCAATGTAATAGGATTACGATGTCGCTGCTCTATTTTTCTCGTACTCCTTAATCTGTATGTTGATAGCTAGATAAACTGAAGCAAGACTAGGAAACAAAAAATCTAGAGTGATAAAAGCTTGGCATCCTCAATTGTTATTTTGGTTTTGATGTTAGCTGTAGATGAAGCACACATGAAAGGCTGGAATTTGGTTCAGTCCTGGAACTATTTTGTATATTACTTGTGCCATTTGTTTCTATTGGCATTTGGTTCAGTCCTGGAATTTGGTTCAGTCCTGTGATCCCTCGCTCCTGTCATGCTTTCTTCATTTAGTACTTTGCACTCGTGCATATTCTTGATTTGGCACTAATTGGAGTAGTCTAGGACCTGTAGTTATCAGATCATGATATGTGTAATTTTAACCTGGCACCTGTAGTTATCACTACAATAGTAATCGTGAACGAACCTAGGTAGGAGTAGGAATAGATTGGTTGCATGGATTAGTTCTTCTCTGATTTGTAGTGCAGTTAATCTTTGTGTGCAATCATGGATACAATAGAAAAATTGCTTTTGCAGCTAGTTTGCTGTTGATAATGGTGGAATTACATCTGGCAGGCTTAAGCATGTTGTTAGTTGATTGTTGCATCTTTGAACAATAACTAATTCATGTAGAATTTGATCTCCCTATAGTAGTATAGGAACTAACTGAAATCTATGTGAATGTAATCTTGTGCTAATGCAACTTTTCTGTTTGAAATACAGGAGAAGGCTTAGAAGCTCAAGGCCTAGTACACCATTCAAACCATCTTTTATAAGCGCTACATGCTGATGATGTTCAAGAGTAGCTAGCTTTAGTACTTTCTAAGAGTTGTATTTGTAGACTATAGGGTATGAAAGATTTGATGGCTGCACTCGTTGTGATGTCAATTGTGTAATTTCACATGTGTTATAACTGTTCCGACAATCATACCGTAACAAAGCGATTTTGGGTATTATTTATAGATTTTCATTTGTATTCTTTCTCCTTTCTAATTGGTATATTGGTCATTCATTTGATGTGGAAAAAAATCAAAACCTTACAAATGAGATGAACTGACTATTGGGATCCACTATCTATAATAACTTGACAGTTCAGACCCATTGTAGAACAATCTGACAATTGGGACCCATTGACAAAAAGGCCAAAATTGGAAAATAAATGGATTGTAAAAAGGCTGAGAATACAAAACAATTGGACTATAAAAAGACCAAGACATAAAACAAACAGGCTGAAACGTTGGATTTGGCCCATGTAGCTGAGACAAAATTGGTAGGAAACATAAACATAAATGTATTGAATTGTTGGGCTTGGCCCATTTAAATGGGTGAAGTGGACCGGGCTGAATCATTGCCACATCGAATCTGCCATGTAGGATCTGACATGGCCAGGATAGATGCCCCATGACGATATTGGATTGTCATAGATATTATGATGATCCAATATCGTCATAGACGATTATGACGATTTCACAAAAATCGTCGTTATAGTTCATTTGCGACGCCTAGCTTTCGACGATTTCAAAATCGTCATAGAAACGTCATAAACAAACTACTATGAAGATTATGTGACGAAAATGGAGGCTCATATAAAGCCAGATTCCTTGTAGTGAGTGGGGAGTTAGGTGGTGTGAAGAATTGAGGCGGGCGTGGCCTCCTTTTATAGCTGAGTGAGAGGGGTAGTGCGGCATGGTCGGAGCTCGATGGGGTCGACGGCACAGCGAGCTAAAGGCATGGCTGAGGGCGTAGGCCGGTGCGATGTCTCCTGGCGATCCTCAAGGGCTTAATGGCGCGACAAGGGTCGGTCGAGAATGGTCAGGAACGGTCCATGCTCTGCGCGGCACCGACGACGGTTTTGACGACGCACAAGTGCTATGGGTCGTGTGGCGGCGAACATGCATGTCTAAGGGTTAGCTGGTGTCGCGGTGGGTGCAGGCATGCGGGGAGACAGCGAGGCACGACGTGTAAGCGCGTGTCAGGCGCGATGCTCTGGCGTGCTCTCGGCATGGTCGCAAAGGAATGGTCGTAGTGATTTTCCTGTGGTCCTGGGCCTGGCTTCGCTCGAGGGTTGGACTGGGGGTTGCGTTGGACGGTGAGCTGCCTCCTGGACATCGTGGACGGGCGCGGTGTGTGCTCCTGCATGCTGGCCATGGTCGGCCGGCAATGGTGGCTTTGGGTGGCGCGGCACTGGTGCAATGGTAGGGTTTGTAGCTCTTTCAAAGCACTGGTAGTCACTGGGGGAGACAAGGGAAAAGAATTGGGGACAAGAATTGGACAATGCATTGATCAAAAACAGTAATAATTAGGCAGGGATTATTGTGCTCACCATGTGTTTGATGAAAAGGCCGCATGAAATTTAGTTTTGAATTTTTGGATGAATTTTGGTGAGTGCTCTGGTCACATGCTTGGTAGTATATGGTTGCTTGGGTTTATCAAGGTGAACTGGTTTGAGTGGTTTTTGAGAAATGGTTATCTTAGTACCTATTAAGGATTCAATTTTGAATTGTCATTTGAATAGATTTGAAATATGTTTTTGTTGGTTTGCAAAGTGGACTTGGGTTCACTCTTACTTGGTCTAGCAAGGGGTGAAAATAATTGGATTTGTTTCTGTTAGAAAACTTGGGCTAGGAACACTCAAAGTGGTCTAGTGGTTAACTTTGGTCAAAATGACCATTTGCTTATAATGTTTATATTTGAATTTCTCTTCATTTGGTTCTACTTGGAAATGATCTAGATGATGTTGTTTTCATCTTTAAACCAATCATTGCCATTCATATCAATCAAACATGGCATTTCAAGCATTCATGCATTAATCACACACACATGCATTCATATCGATTTTAATTAACAAAAGTTTTTGTTAACCCTAAACTTGGGTGATTAGAACTTGATCATCTTGATTAATATTTTTGGGATGTTACAGTCCTAAACTCCCTACTATGAATTAAGAGTACTATGAAGTGTTCCCCTACACAGATAACCAAGGCAAAGATTTAAGAATTATAGATGAATCTTCAATCCTGTCATTGCAGTTATACACGGTGGCATTTTCACCAAGCTTGGTGCATCATCACTTGCTTGAAAGAGAGAACTTGTTCATCTACATGATGCCGATGCACCATAAGTAGGTACGTCTCTGACCGAACTCTACTCTAAGATGCTCCAAGCTGGTATGTACAACCTCACCTCGAGTCGATATCCCCTGGGATCCAGGTGGGTAATGTATGGAGCATCATAGCCTGGCTTTATGGCTTTAAAGAGAGCGCTTCCCGGGAGGAAACCCGGAAGTTACTAGGTGTATTTATTAGTATTGTGTCTTGAGTCTATTTGCATTCATGTTGCATTGGCACTTTTATTATTTGCATGTCTTGCTATTAGAGTAATCTTGTGGTAGTTATAAAAAGGTAAGAATTTATTGTCACTATATTAGGTTAAGGGGCTCAGAGCTTCATTCGGATCATGGGGCATATAGGTGGATAGAAAAAGTAATGTAGATTCGCATGGTAAAGAGGATGTCATTGATCAAGGTTGGGTTCTCCTATGATTGAGGCCAAACTTTATTGAAAATAAGGGTGTCAAAGCAGATTATTATTTAGCCTCCAAAACCATGTGGGTTTACGAAGCACAAGGCTCAAATTGAAAAAAGGTAAGTGTAAGTTGATAGACCATGTGTAGTAGATCACAACCATGCGAAGAGTGGGCAAAGAAAGGTTGAGGTGGAGTTGGAAGCTTCTTCCAAAGTAGGCATGATGATAAGATTGGTAGAAACATGTTATTTTCTTGTCTAGAAAACCATCAAGGATAAGAAGTTTTTAGCCAAAGGAAAGATTGCGATTTTAAAGTACTCATTAAGGTTTACCAGATGGTTCAAGTACATTTCCAAGAATGCACAAGGATTAATATAGGTTGAGTCTCAAAGATTGGATCTTGAAAACAGATTTCAGACTTACGCAAATTTGGCAATTTTTAGGATTTTTTACTAGAGTGGAAGATTGAGTTGGTTTGAGGATTTCTTCTCAAGAGTTTTAGAGGTTGCCTTGCTGGTTAGGTTTAGTTATTAGAATATGAGCTTCTATGGTAGCTCATACTAATTCCTAATCAAGCAATTCATAAAGCAGATCAAGACAATTCATCATAGCAAGAAGATCAAGGCAATTCATCTAATTAAACATTTCAAAACTACTACTATGGATACCAAAAAGCTTGAATTGGGGTATAGAGAGGTGCTTTGAAGGGTTTGAGTTTTGAAGAAGATGAGAGTCTCTTGGTACTTCTACCAAGAGTGGAAGTAAAATAATTTATAAGTGATTTTGGAAAGATTAGAGGTAATATTAATTGGAAGTTATGTCTTGAGAACCTAAGGAGATAGTGTTGTATAGCTCTACATAATTTTGTTAATAGAAGATACTAAATCATTTGTGGTTGCAGAAGTATCTTGGCTCCTGTTTGAAATGCTAGAACATTTGAGATCATGTAAAATAAGCCAAGACAAATGTTGTGTTAAATAACTTTTGTTGAATGAGAGTGAGGTAAGGAACTAGATTAACAACTACACACTCAAAGGATAGGCACAAACAAGCAAACAATTGTTTCACCATTGAGCAAGAAAAAGCTTTTGTTCCCCCTAATTTTTGCACTTTGGACACATAGTTAGGGTTTCTGAAAGTGGCATCCTACAACTGCGGATGCTTTAAAGACGAACAACAGCAAGGCACCTGTTATGGCTGCTCCAGTGATGGAGGGCGGGGGTGCACCTACAGTGACTATGCCAGGGTGCGACGCAACACCTCATGAGGTTGCACCAATGTCACAAAACACAAACATTGTGTAACACCCCGGCCTCTCCAGACTAGCGGCTGTCACTCCTGGTAGCTCAATAGGATCTCTAGACGAACCCCATAGACCAACAATAGTCTTTTCTGAGGACTTTTACCTCACTCGTGCGCACGTGTTACCCACTTCCCGGTTAGTCGCCCATCCTCAAATTGTTCTAGGCCAAGAATACTTAACGTCAGATTTATTTTCAGATGAGCTTTCGGAAAATAAATTGCAACTTGTTGGTATGGTATACTATTAATCCTATTAAGCCATGCGCCAGGGTCTCACATACACGCACCCTTAGAACATCGACGCCCTCGTTGATCAACCACAAGCCAGGAATATCCCCTCTTGGCATATGTCTGTGCGTCTAGTGTCGGCACATGTGCCATGCCATGTACACTCTAGGCACATGCGCCACGATCCACATGTCTGCCACTGACCAGCACACGCCAGTGTAATCGCGAGGGTCGGCTCTAATATCACTTGTAACACCCCGTCTTTTCCGGACCAGTGGATGTCACTCCTGGTAGCTCAATAGGATCTCTAGAATAATCCCACACACTAGTATTTTTTGTGCACTTTTTCCTCACTCGTGCGCACCCAGTACCCACTTCCCGGTCGGTCACTAGTCCTCAAATTTCTATAGGCCAAGCATGCTTAACCTTAGAGTTCTTTTAAGATGAGCTTCCGGAAAATAAGTTGCAACTTGTAGATATGGGTATAGTATCAATCCTATTAAGCCATGCGCTAGGGTCTCACATACGGCTAGTAACAGTAGCATCAATGAGGAACTACTCAATGGTGGGCTAGACTAGGAACCAGTTAATCTTGCTTTCTGTGTCAGGGTACTTGCCCGCGACATCTAGGAATTCGAGCTAGAACACGTCGGAATGGAACGCATGTAACAGGTTCATGGAAAAGGGGAGCTCTACATGGTCATAGTCACGATCTACGGCGATGATGACCTTTGCGGTCCTCTACCTACATGATTAGTGCATCGAGTAAGCCTTCTTCCTCAATCTCGCATACAATTTGAGAAGATACATATGAATTCATCTATGTCCACAAAAACAAAAAAAATTGCAACACAAGAGTTGTGGGGAACAAGGATATCAAGGTAATAAGGAAATTTCAAATGGTTGATTATGTGCATTGAATCTGATGAAATTCTTTCAAAAACTCCAAAATTTACCATAAATCTGAGAAGATGCAACTCACAAAACTCAGTGCCGATGGTCAGAATGGACCCCCCTCATCGATGTGCCTCTTTTTCAGTAGAGCTTGATTTGATTCAGAGCCTATACGTACTAATCACAAGTGGTTATAATGAACATGCTTAGAGAGAAGAGAGAAAAGAGGACTCCGTACACTAGCGTGCAACAATGCACTTGATGAGGTGCTTTAAAGGATGCGCTCGGGCTGGCACCACAGAGATGCTCAATTTGAGCATTTTCCATGGGCCTGGAACTAGGCCGCTTTGAGAAATGCACTGCACATGCCCTGGAGGGGTGGTGCAGCCTACCAATCGTGTCCATAACCACCACTTTAGGGCTTGCTCGTGACACAATACACTGATTTTTTCAGTTTGCTAGTTTTAACATGTTTTTAACAACTGGTCCCGCTATTAGGTCCTACGAGGCAGCCTCTTGATGGATGAAGGCAATGGGCGTTAGCTATTAGGGATGCATGAACCCGTGGTTGGTCAAGCACTTTGTCTCTCTATCTCTCTCTCCACTAGAAGGAAATGACGGTTGTGGTGGTTGGTGAGTGCATATTTGAAGTATTTTTATCTTATGTTTTTGCATGTGTAGTAGTAGAATTTTGGCATTTTACCATGCTTGCGCGCATCTTCTATGCTTGTTTTCTACAGGATCTTGAAATACCAAGTTGATGATGAACATATCAATAAGAACTGTCATATTATGTTTTAATATGATATTTTGATCTAATAAAAGTCATCTAAATAATTTTCCATGCACCTGGGTAAAATGAGGACGCGGGGAGAACCATCTGAGCCCATACGGACTGCCATTGGCCTCACCTTGTCAAATACTTTCACCTAGTGTAGACGAATCTGAGATCCGACATTCACAGACACCAGAAACACCAAAACTTCACCTCCTCAAGGGAATTGGGGGAGGAAATCGTAGGAAGGCATCATCCTTGCTGCTATAGGGATCATTGGAGGACAAGACACCATCCCCTTCATCATCAACCAATGTATCTCCATCATCCACACCATTCCTTCATCCTACTTATCTCAATTAGTTGTAATTGCAATTGATATTGTGGATTTGTATTCGAATTCATCCATACACTTTCATTCCATCCGCATGATTATGATGATGTTGTTGATTACCTCCATGTGCGAGTAGTTTACCTTGTTCTTGGGGACATGGAGAAACCCTAGCAATATTATAATATGAAATTAATATGATAAATAACTTAGTGCTATGAATATATGTTAGTTCTCTCTCTAGATATTATATGAAGTCGACCATGTAATATTTGCCTTCGGGACTAGAGAGGGAATTACCCTTGGAAGTATGGAATTGTGTACGGTGGGAAGTAACATACAGTAACACCCTAGTTTAAGCTAATGTAATTATGGTTGTATTGCGCATTCATGAGAATTATCTTTTAAAATGCATGCAAAGGAAATCCTAAAGAAAAACCCTAAACCCTAATATTCTCCCTCTCTTGAAAACCCTTCTAATATGGTTTTGAATTATGAAATCAAAAAAATAATGGAGCTCAATGGATTACAAGGGCCCCTGAGTATTTCTAAAATATTTTCAAACCTCTGGTATTTTTGAAATGCTCAAAATATATTCCAAATGAAGTTTACGAAAAGGAAAGGGAGAAAGAAAATGGAAACATGTTTCTTCTAAAACAATATATATCCAGGAGCAAAGCAGGCCGCAAAGCCCAACAAGTATTCCCTCACTCCTTGCTTTCCCATGGCCCACCTTTGGCCCAGCCATGGCCTACTCGGCCAAGTACCCCTTCGCGTTTTGTCTTCCTCGTGACGGAGGCAGCTCGGTGTCGCTGCCTCTGCTGCTCATCGTCATTGTGATGCCCGACGCGCCAGGATTTGTGCCGCCACCCCCGAATGCCTACAAGACCCCCTGGCCGCCACGAAGAACCCTAGCCATGCCCTGTTTTCCCTCTTTCTCTCCTAGGTTCCCAACCCGAAACCCTAGCCACTCAGGCTCCATTTATCCTCGTCGTTCCCGGCTGTCCCGGGCCCCGTGGAGTAGCCTAGGAGAAGTGCCATGTCACTATCGTCGTTCTCTTCAAGCAACACAAGCTGGTAGGGCCCTTTGACCGGAATCAAGCTCGACTCCAACTCCGTTTGACGCAGTCGTGTCGTCGATTCTCCTGCAACTGGCCTTCTGAAAGGATACGGATGTCGCCTAGAGGGGGGGGTGAATAGGCGATTAAAACTTTTCCTAGAGTGGCTCAACAAAGGCGGAATAAAACTAGTGTTTACTTTGTAAAGCACAACCTAGAAACAACTAAGGTTTACCTATGTGCACCAACAACTTATGCTAAGCAATACAAGCAACAAAGTGATAGCAAGATATATATTACTTCAAGCACGAAGGCTATCACAATGTAAAGTGCATAAGTAAAGAGCTCGGGTATAGAGATAACCGAGGCACGCGGGGACACCGATATTTTACCGAGTTCCTCCCAACATGGAGTACGTCTCGTTTGGAGAGGGGGTGGTATCAAACCACCAACGCCACAAAAGGCCTCCCTTATTCTCCGGTGAATCTCACCCCAATGGGATCGATCCACGCTTCCACTATCGGTGCACTTGTCGGTGGCAACCGGAACCTCTCACAAGGTTGGGGCACAACTCCACAACTTAATTGGAGGATCCCAACAATCGCCACAAAAGGCCTCAACAAATGCCACCAAGGCTACAATGCCACCAAGGCCACAAAACCGTCTAGGGTTCCAAGAACCCAAGAGGGACAAGCTCCAGTGAGCAACTCAAACCAAATCCTCCGAGGAGAACTCAAACTGATGCAACAAATGCAAATGGCAAGAACACCACAAAGATGCTCAAATCCCTCAATCTCAAGTTCCAACAAAGGTACTAAAGCTATTAGGGGAACAAAGAGAGACACAAAATCCCCCAAAATCTAGATCCCCAAAGATGCACTCACAAAGAGCTAGATCTCCTCTCTCTTCCACTCAAATATGGGCAAGAATCATCGGAGGGAAAAGATTAGGCAAGATTTAAGATCTAGAGCAAGTGTGGACAAAGTTTAGCCTAATAGATAATAGAGGAGTTATCTAAACTGAAAACGGACAAAGCTTAAATAGAGGGCCCAGAAAATATGGCCGTTGAGGCTATTTCTCGGGACGGACCGGTAGTACCGGATGCGACCGGTACTACCGGACCGAACGAATCAAATCGGATTGAGCCAAAATGAAGGAGCCAAGGAGAGGAAAAAAGGCAGAGCAGCGCGTGGTCAACGGGGGGCCTCCAAAGCAGCAGCAGGCCACAGCGTGCGCGCGCATGCGGCGGTGGACCAGCATGCATGGCAGCAGCAGCAGCTGCTGCAAGCGCTGCACGCGCGCAGTAGTGCGGCAGCTCGGCGCAGCGCAGCGGGCGGGGGCATGCGCGTATGCGAGCGAGCGACCAGGCAGAGCGCGCGCGACAGCAGACGAGCAGCGGCAGCGCAGCAGGCGGGCCCCGCGAGCGGATGCAGCAGCGCGCGCGCGAGGCGGGCGAGGCAGGCGTCGGTCAACGCGACGGCGCGCGGGGCTACTAGCGGGGCGGCTGGGCCAGGGCGAAAGATCGAGGCCGCTCTGGCCAGATGTAACTGGGCGAGATGTACCAAAAAAATGGGCCGGCCGGTAGTACCGGCCCACCCAGGCGGTACTACCGGGCCGGTCCGGTACTGCTGGCACTAACTACGTCTGGGCCTGAAAGGGAGCGGGCTGGGTCAGACGCGTCCGGTATTGGGCCCGGTAGTACCGGACGGCCCAGAAAAATTCTTTTTCTTTTCTTTTTAAAAGCAAATAGCAGTCAATATTCAAATGTGAATAACTTTTGACTGGAAGCTCCGATTGACCCGATTCAAATTGCGTTGGATAGAGGGCGACAAGGGCTTCCCAATAAAAAGTGAAAATATTGATTATCACCAAGTGAGAAAGTATCAAGTAGAATAATGTGATATACCTCACCTAGTGAGAAACCAAAAAGCCGCATAAATCTGTTGGAGATATGCCCTAGAGGCAATAATAAATGTAGTTATTATTATATCTTTCTGTTTATGATAAATGTTTACATTCATGCTATAATAGTATTAACAAGGAAACATTGATACTTGTGTGATTTGTAAACTTAATTTGAAGTCCCTAGTAAAGCCTCTTTATAATACTAGCTTGTTGGTTAATAGATGATTGTGGTTTCCCTATCATAAACATTGAGATGTTATTAACAACAAGATCATATCGTTAGGAGAATGATATGGTGGACATACTCCTATAGATAAGCGTAGCATAAAGATCAAGTCATTTTAATAGTTCAATTGCTATATGCTTTCTGATACATAGTAACCTAATTCCTTCGACCATGAGATCATGCATATCACCTTTACCGGATGGATGCTTTGATGACATCAAACACCACACCGTAACTGGGTGGCTATAAAGATGGCATTGAGTGTTCAGAAAGTATTGGTTGAAACACATGGATCAAGAGTGGGATTTGTCCATCCATATGACGGATAGATATACTCTGGGCCCTCTCGGTGGAATGTCATCCAATTAGCTTGCAAGCATGTGACTGGCTCACAAGGGATCACATATCACGGGAACGAGAAAAGAGTACTTATCAGTAACGAGGTTGAACTAGGTATGCAGAGATACCGACGATCATAACCTCGGATAAGTAAACTATCGTGAGACAAAGGAGTAATCGTAGAAATATGTGGGAGCCATATGAATTTCTAGATTCCTCTATTGGTTATTGTTCGGAGAGGTGTCTCGATCATGTCCGCATAATTCACGAACCGTAGGGAGACACACTTAAGGATTCGACGTTGTTTGAGTAGTTATGGAATGATGAGAAAGAGACCGAATGTTGTTCGGAGTCTTGAATGGGATTCGGGATATCACGAGGAGATCCGGAATGGTCCGGAGAATAAGATTCATATAAGGAAAGTCACGTTTCGGAGTTGGAGAATGGTTCCGGTGTTTTCATCGGGAATGTTCTAGAAGGTTCCGGAATGTCCGGCACTCCGGAGGGGAAGGGTACATGAATGTGTTATATCAAGTTGGTATGATTGCATCATGTACTCGGTGTCATCGCTGAACAAAATAGAGGGTTTATTCAAATCCTAGTTTGAAAAGTCAAACGCCAAGTTTGAAAGTCAAACGGCTATTTTTGGGAAGTGGAGAAAGAGGAGGAAACCGAGTTGGGGAGGAGTCCCTCCTCCACCGCTGGCCCACCTCCAAGCCGAGTTGGGGAGGGACTCCCCTCCCTTGGCCGGCCGGCCCCTCCACCTATATAAGGAGGGACAGGGCTCCCCTCCTAGACACACAAGATCCCCGCCTCCAAACCCTAAGCCGCCGGCGCCGCCACCTGCTGCCGCCGCCGCCCTATGTCAAGCCGCCGCCGCCTAGCAACCCTAGCCGCCGGCCAAGCTTCCTCCTCGGCGTGTCTAAACCCTAGATCGTCGAGGGACTCTCTCATACTCCACCATACTCACTCCGGCTTAAGGCAAAGCCCTGCGAGATCTCCCCTCTACTTCCGGTACCACGTCGTTGTGCTGCCGGAATCGCGAGGAGAGTGCTACAACCTCCGCTGCCTGCTGGAACAAGGGAGAGGAAGGTCTTCATCGAGTACCAAACGTGTGACCGACTGCGGGAGCGCTGCCGGAACGCAGCGCCGGAAGGATTGTCTACGCGATCTTGAGATCGGGAAGAGTACGACTACATCACCCACGAGAATCCGCTCTCGTTAAACACTTTGGAATCTTCGAGGGTGAGTTATTCCATCGACTCGTTGCTACAATCTAGTAGATAGATCTTGGCTTGTTTGTTTGTATGCGGTAGAAAATTTTGTTTTCCATGCTACGAAACCCTACAGTGGTATCAGAGCCGTGTCTATATGTAGATCTGTTGCACGAGTAGAACACAATGGTCATTGTGGGCGTTGATGCTTTTATTGTCGATTGCTTCTTGTGTACTTTGCATCTTGCGGGATGTTGGGATGAAGCGGCCCGGGCTAAACTTACATGACATCGTTCATGAGACTTGCTCCACGCTTGACATGCAACTTGTATTGCATAAGTGGCTTTGCGGGTGCCTGTTTCTCCTAGCATAGTTAAGATCCAATTTACAACGGGTGATTAACAATACTAGTATCAATGTTGTGGTTCATGTTCGTAAGTTAGAACGACACTTATTGAAAGCCCCAAACCATGTAAAACATGCAAAGAAAGTAGAGGCGTCTAACTTTGTTTTGCAGGGGTGTGCTGTGATGTGATATGGCCATGATTGTGATTATATTTGATGTATGCAATGTTCCTTATTGTAAGTTGGCAACCGGCAGGAGCCATATGGTTGTCTTTAATTTATGTTAAGACCCGCGTGTCTATTCAAAGTAGTTGTAATAGTAGAAGCCGGTGGACGACAACCATGGAGAAGCGTCATTGGCCTTGATGCAATGCCGGTGATGATGGAGATCATGTTCGTGCTAGAAGATGGAGATCGGAAGCACAAAGAAGAAAGGCCATATCATATCACATATTATGAATTGCATGTGATGTTAATCCTTTATGCATCTTGTATTGCTTAGTAGACAACGGTAGCATTATAAGATGATCCCTCATGCACATGAATTTCAAGTCATAATGTGTTCACCCTTAGTTAGCACCGTTGCTAAAGCTTGTTGTTTCGAAGCACCACGTGATGATCGGGTGTGTTAGATTCCGCAAGTGTATACAACATGAGCAAGCCAGATTTGCTCATGCGGAAACTAAGGTTTGATCTTGACGAGCCTAGCATGTACAGACATGGTCTCGGAACACGGATCACCGAAAGGTAAAGCATGAATCATATAGTAGATATGATGAACATGTCGATTGTTCGCCATTGAAACTATATCAACTCTCGTGATGATCGGTGTTGATGTGGTGGATTTGGTTCGTGTGATCACTAAAACAATGTGAGGGATATTGTTTTGAGTGGGAGTTCACCTAGATTAATTTTATTATTAATTTGAACTCAATTTGTCATAAACTTAGTCTAAACTATTGCAAATATGTTGTAGATCAATGGCAGCCCCTACCATCAATTTTAATGCGTTCCTAGAGAAAGAAAAGTTGAAAAACAATGGAAGCAACTTCGCGGATTGGTTCCGCAATTTGAGGATTGTCCTCACAGCTGGTAATTTGACCTATGTGCTGGATGCACCGCTGGGTGACCCACCTGCAGCTGATGCTGCCGATGAAGTAAAAAATGTTTACCTCACTCAGAAGACTCAGTACTCCACAGTTCAGTGTGCTATCTTGTATGGTTTAGAATCGGAGCTTCAGAAAAGGTTTGAGATTTCAGACCCATATGATATTGTCGAGGATCTCAAATTGATCTTTGAGACTCATGCGGCAATTGAAAGCTATGAGGCTTCTGAAAAGTTCTTTAACTGCAAGATGGAAGAGGGCAGCTCCGTCAGTGAGCATGTGCTTAAGATGTCTGGGCACGCAAACAAACTTCAAAGCTTGGGTATAGTGATTCCTAATGCTTTGGGGATTTACCGCGTCCTCCAATCACTACCACCAAGTTACAAGAACTTTGTGATGAACTACAACATGCAAAACATGAACAAGACGTTGCCAGAACTCTTTGCCATGTTGAAATCTGCAGAAGTGGAGATCAAGAAAGAGCACCAAGTGTTGTTGGTCAATAAGACCACGAAATCCAAGAAAGGCAAGTCTAAGCAGAAGGGACACTTCAAGAAGGGTGGTAAGAAAGTTACCACGCCGACGAAGAAGACCAAGGCTGGACCTAAGCCTGATACTGAGTGCTTTTACTGCAAGGGAGAAGGTCACTGGAAGCGGAATTGCCCAAAGTACTTGGCGGATTTGAAGAACGGCAACATCAAGAAGAAAGGTATATCTGATATACATGTTATTGATGTGTATATCACTAGTACTCGTAGTAGTGCCTGAGTATTTGATACTGGTTCGGTTGCTCATATTTGTAACTCGAAACAGGTGCTGCAGAATAAACGGAAGCTAGCGAAGAACGAGGTGACGATGCGCGTGGGAAACGGATCAAAGGTTGATGTGATCGCGGTCGGCACGCTACCCCTTCATCTACCATCGTGATTATTTTTATACTTAAATAATTGTTATTTGGTGCCTGCGTTAAGCATGAACATTATATCGGGATCTTGTTTATTGCGAGATGGTTACTTGTTTAAGTCCGAGAATAATGGTTGTTCGATTTATATGAGTAATATGTTTTATGCACATGCACTTTTGATAGATGGTCTATTCTTGTTGAATCTCGATAGTGGAAATACACATATTAATAACATTGAGGCTAAACGTTTGAAATCGAGCGATAACTCGACCTATATGTGGCACTGTCGTCTTGGTCACATTGGAGTGAAGCGTATGAAGAAACTCCATTCCGATGGACTACTTGAATCACTTGATTTCGAATCACTTGAAAGATGCGAAGCATGTCTGATGGGTAAAATGACTAAGAATCCTTTCTCTGGTATGATGGAGCGAGCTACGGACTTATTGGAAATCATACATACCGATGTGTGTGGTCCAATGAGTGTAGCATCGCGCGGTGGTTATCGTTATGTTCTTAACTTCACGGATGATTTGAGTAGATATGGGTATATCTATTTCATGAAACATAAGTCCAAAACTTTCGAGAAGTTTAAGGAATTTCAAAGCGAGGTAGAGAATCAACGTAACAAGAAGATTAAATTTCTACGTTCTGATCATGGAGGTGAATATCTAAGTTACGAGTTTGGCGAGCATTTGAAGAAATGCGGAATACTTTCACAATTGACACCGCCGGGAACACCACAGCGTAATGGTGTGTCCGAACGTCGTAATCGAACTCTCTTAGATATGGTTCGTTCTATGATGTCACTTACAGATTTACCGCTATCATTTTGGGGTTATGCATTAGAAACAACCGCATTCACTTTAAATAGGGCACCATCTAAATCCGTTGAAACGACACCGTATGAATTATGGTTTGGGAAGAAACCTAGATTGTTGTTCCTTAAAGTTTGGGGTTGCGAAGCCTATGTAAAGAAGTTACAGCCGGACAAGCTTGAACCCAAAGCGGAAAAATGCGTCTTCATTGGATACCCGAAGGAAACTATTGGGTATACCTTCTATCATAGATCCGAAGGCAAAATCTTCGTTGCCAAGAATGGATCCTTTCTAGAGAAGGAATTTCTCTCGAAAGAAGTGACTGGAAGGAAAGTAGAACTCGACAAAGTTGTCGAACCTTCTCTCGAAATTGCGAGTAGCGCAACACCGGAAGAAGTTCCTGTGGTGCCTGCACCAGTTAGAGAGGAAGCTAATGATGATGATCATGAAACTTCGGTTGTAGTTGCTATAGAGCCTCGCAGGTCAACGAGAACTCATACCACTCCAGATTGGTATGATCCCGTTATGAGTGTCATGTTGGTGGACAACACCGATGACCCTGAGACATATGAGGAAGCGATGATGAGCCCAGATTCCAACAAACGGTAAGAAGCCATGAAATCCGAGATTGGATCCATGTACGAAAACCAAGTATGGACTTTGGTGGACTTACCGGATGGCCGGAAGGCTGTCGAGAACAAATGGATTTTCAAGAAGAAAACAGATGCTGATGGTAATGTTACTGTCTATAAAGCTCGACTTGTCACAAAAGGGTTTCGACAAATTCAAGGAGTTGACTACGATGAGACTTTCTCACCTGTAGCGAAGCTAAAGTCTGTGAGGATTATGTTAGCAATCGCTGCATATTATGATTATGAGTAATGGCAGATGGATGTCAAAACAGCATTCCTCAATGGAGACATTGATGAAGAGTTGTATATGATGCAACCCAAAGGTTTTGTCGATCCTAAAGATGCTAACAAGGTATGCAAACTTCAACGGTCCATTTATGGATTGAAGCAAGCATCCTGAAGTTGGAATCAACGTTTTGATAAGGTGATCAAAAGTTTTGGTTTTGTACAAACTTATGGAGAAGCTTGTATTTACAAGAAAGTGAGTGGGAGCTCTGTAGCATTCTTAATACTATATGTAGATGACATATTGTTGATTGGGAATGATGTAAACCTTCTTAATAGTGTCAAGGAATATTTGAATAATAGTTTTTCAATGAAAGATCTTGGCGAAGCAGCTTACATATTAGGCATAAAGATTTATAGAGATAGATCGAGACGCCAAATATCATTTGTCACAAAGTACATATTTGGACAAAGTTCTAAAAAGGTTTGGAATGGAAGATAGCAAGAAAGGGTTCTTGCCCATGTTGCCCAATACGACCTTGAGTAAAACTCAAAGTCCGACATCGGCAGAAGATAGAGAAAGGATGAGTAAGACTCCCTATGCCTCAGCCATAGGATCTCTAATGTATGCCATGCTATGTACTAGACCCGACATTGCATATGCTGTTAGTTTAACTAGCAGATATCAAAGTGATCCAGGAGTGGATCATTGGACAGAGGTCAAAAACATTCTTAAGTACTTGAGAAGAACTAAGGATATGGTTCTTTCTTATGGAGGTGATGAACAGCTCGTTGTTAATGGTTACACCGATGCTAGTTGGAACACCAATCCGGATGATTCTAAATCAAAATCTGGATACGTATTTATTTTGAATGGTGCAGCAGTAAGCTGGAGGAGTGCAAAGCAAAGCGTTGTGGCAAGATCTTCAACTGAATCGGAATACATGGCTGCTTCGGAGGCTTCACAAGAAGCGATATGGATGAAAGAGTTCATTACAGAGCTGGGTGTGGTTCCTAGTGCGCTGGACCCAATGTCTATCTACTGTGATAACATGGGCGCCATAGCCAATGCACAAGAACCAAGGTCACACAAGAAGCTGAAGCACATCAAGCTACGTTTTCACGCTATTCGAGAACATATCCAAGATGGGGATATAAAGATTTGCAAAGTACACACAGATCTGAATGTGGCGGATCCGTTGACTAAACCTCTCCCGAGGGCAAAACATGACCAACACCAAACTGCCATGGGTGTTCAGTATATTACCATGTAATCTAGATTAGATGACTCTAGTGCAAGTGGGAGACTGTTGGAGATATTCCCTAGAGGCAATAATAAATGTAGTTATTATTATATCTTTGTGTTTATGATAAATGTTTACATTCATGCTATAATAGTATTAACAAGGAAACATTGATACTTGTGTGATTTGTAAACTTAATTTGAAGTCCCTAGTAAAGCCTCTTTATAATACTAGCTTGTTGGTTAATAGATGATTGTGGTTTCCCTATCATGAACATTGAGATGTTATTAACAACAAGATCATATCGTTAGGAGAATGATATGGTGGACATACTCCTATAGATAAGCGTAGCATAAAGATCAAGTCATTTTAATAGTTCAATTGCTATATGCTTTCTGATACATAGTAACGTAATTCCTTCGACCATGAGATCATGCATATCACCTTTACCGGATGGATGCTTTGATGACATCAAACACCACACCGTAACTGGGTGGCTATAAAGGTGGCATTGAGTGTTCGGAAAGTATTGGTTGAAACAAATGGATCAAGAGTGGGATTTGTCCATCCATATGACGGATATATATACTCTGGGCCCTCTCGGTGGAATGTCATCCAATTAGCTTGCAAGCATGTGACTGGCTCACAAGGGATCACATATCACGGGAACGAGAAAAGAGTACTTATCAGTAACGAGGTTGAACTAGGTATGCAGAGATACCGACGATCATAACCTCGGATAAGTAAACTATCGTGAGACAAAGGGAAATTGGTATCGTATGTAAGTGGTTCATTCGATCGCAAAGTAATCATAGAAATATGTGGGAGCCATATGAATTTCCAGATTCCTCTATTGGTTATTGTTCAGAGAGGTGTCTTGATCATGTCCACATAATTCACGAACCGTAGGGAGACACACTTAAGGATTCGACGTTGTTTGAGTAGTTATGGAATGATGAGAAAGAGACCGAATGTTTTTCGGAGTCTCGAATGGGATTCGGGATATCACGAGGAGATCCGGAATGGTCCGGAGAATAAGATTCATATAAGGAAAGTCCCGTTTCGGAGTTGGAGAATGGTTCCGGTGTTTTCATCGGGAATGTTCTAGAAGGTTCCGGAATGTCCGGCACTCCGGAGGGGAAGGGTACATGAATGTGTTATATCAAGTTGGTATGATTGCATCATGTACTCGGTGTCATCGCTGAACAAAATAGAGGGTTTATTCAAATCCTAGTTTGAAAAGTCAAACGCCAAGTTTGAAAGTCAAACGGCTATTTTTGGGAAGTGGAGAAAGAGGAGGAAACCGAGTTGGGGAGGAGTCCCTCCTCCACCGCCGGCCCACCTCCAAGCCGAGTTGGGGAGGGACTCCCCTCCCCTTGGACGGCCGGCCCCTCCACCTATATAAGGAGGGGCAGGGCTCCCCTCCTTGACACATAAGATCCCCGCCTCCAAACCCTAAGCCGCCGGCGCCGCCACCTGCTGCCGCCACCGCCGCCCTAGGTCAAGCCGCCGCCTAGCAACCATAGCCGCCGGCCAAGCTTCCTCCTCGGCGTGTATAAACCCTAGATCATTGAGGGACTCTCTCATACTCCACCATACTCGCTCCGGCTTAAGGCGAAGCCCTGCGAGATCTCCCCTCTACTTCCGGTACCACGCCGTTGTGCTGCCGGAATCGCGAGGAGAGTGCTACAACCTCCGCTGCCTGCTGGAACAAGGGAGAGGAAGGTCTTCGTCGAGTACCGAACGTGTGACCGACTGCGGGAGCGCTGCCGGAACGCAGCGCCGAAAGGATCGTCTACGCGATCTTGAGATCGGGAAGAGTACGACTACATCACCCACGAGAATCCGCTCTCGTTAAACACTTTGGAATCTTCGAGGGTGAGTTATTCCATCGACTCGTTGCTACAATCTAGTAGATAGATCTTGGCTTGTTTGTTTGTATGCGATAGAATTTTTTTGTTTTCCATGCTACGAATCCCTACAAAATCAAAATCGCAACAAGATACAAATGGGAGATCCGATTTAGATGAACAAGATCTTGTTATGGAGATTACCACAAGCTCTATATCATCGCATGGATAAGACCAAATAACAACCAAATATGATGATGCAAGTATGCAAAGGTTTGAGCTCTCTTCGAACGATGTGACCGAATTACTCATACGAGAACCCCTCTTGATAGTACGGTTATCTATCCTAAACCCGGTCTCACACACACAACGTGAGACCGGCAAAAGGGAAAACCTATAAATATTATACCTTTGCCTTGAGCATTCCACTTGAGCTCGATGTAGACGATCTTGCCCTTCTCAAGATGGAACGTCATCCTTAATTCCTCATCATCGACCTCGCATATTGAGCTTGCCCAACAAATCTTTTTTGCATTTCATTGACCTTGAAGCCAACACATGCTCCAAGCGATGCCAATGGACAAATCCTACAAGTATAACTTAATACACACATTAGTCCATAAAGATTGTCATTAATTACCAAAACCACACATGGGGGCCCAACATGTTCTTTCAATCTCCCCCATTTTGGTAATTGATGACAATCCCTTTAAGAGGGTTTATATAGGAAATTTTAATGAATAAAATGGTAATACCAATATCAACTACTACAAAAGTGTGTGATATTGGTACCACCACCATATATAGAGCAAACTCCCCCACAATCTATGCATGTGTGATGAACTTGAATTTCACTGCATATATTGCCAATCATTATCATTGGTGGAGTTTCCTCTATATATACCACATGCTAAGCAACAACAAAGATGCAAGAGCATGAGAAGCAAATGCACAAGAACAAACTCAATGCATAAACCAACTTCCCTTAAACCCTCTAAAACTTCTCCCCCATTGGCATCGATTGCCGAAATGGGTGACAAGTTCTAGAAGGCAAATATAGTAATAATTCCTCCAAAGGTGTGCCTTCGCACATATCCAATGATGAATACTTGGGAGGGAGTAGAACTATATCGAGTACCCAAAGATTGCAAAAATAAAGTCAAATGATGCAGGCAACTACAAGGTCCGACAATCCAATTGAAAACAAAAAATGAGTTCAAATGGAACATACAAGATATTATGATATGAGCAAGAGAGTGCTTTAAATAACAAATAGAGAAAGAAGACAAATGTGCATTATTAGATGAATTAGATGAGCTCCCCAAAGATAATGCACCAATTATGATAATTGTATTTGGGATCAAGGTGCATAATCATGGAATCCTCACTCATCCAAGTTCATTTAACAATACAAGTCATGAGAGAATAAATATGAGTGCTCAAAGATGCAAACAAGAGGAACAAGCACTCATAGGCAATTAAATTTGGAAGCCACCGAAGAATCAAAAGGAATAGAAAGGTGGTCTCCAATGATTTAAAAGCAACTAAAATTATCTTCTCATATGTGTATATGTCTCTAAGTGGATGACATCACAAAGACATATGCCCATAAAGAAACAAGCACATACAAGGAAGATATACAATAAAGCACATGGAAGCAAAAATGAAGTCACAACATATACCAATAAGATTTTTGCTTCAAAGCATGGCCAAAGGCTCACATATATCTTATTGTACATAATGGACTTCAAACACAAACACACTACATATATTACAACTATCACCAAGGGAAAAGGAGAAAGTTGAAATATATGAAGAAAGGCAACAAGTATCATAATAGAAAATAGACTAGCAAAATCCCACTATTGCATATGAGAGAAGTTGAGGAAATGATAGGCAATAAAATTGCTAGATTGACATATTTGGGATTGGAGGATCATGTGCATGATTTTGGTATAGTCCCAACTACATGTACTCATCTCAACTTAAACACATATACACTAGAGAGTCCTCTTAAAACCATGGCTAGAACTACAACAATTACAAATACATTAATTCATGCTAGAAGGCAACCGACAAACGGTTGGAATCAAGATATGTGAGCATGAGAACGAGATACTTGTTACCGAGGTAGGATGTAGAGGATATGAATTCGTTGATCATCCTATAGCTTGCCTCAAATTTTCTTCTAAGCATCACTTCTTCAAAATTGAGAGACAAGCGTCCAATATATCTCCAATGTACCTAAAACATATTTAAGTACAAAATGGTCCCCAAACTTATTGGGTCCAAAGTAGTTAGAGAAACTACAATACATAGGAGAGACTCCACATAATTATGTGCACATTGATATGAAATTGAATTTCATGCACAACTTAGCCGATGGGATTTGGTGGAGTTTCCCTTATATATTGGATCAAAGAAAGCATGCATGCCATAATATAAACATATAGTAAATATGCATGCATAAAGCTTTCAAGAACCAAAAGGGAGATACAATTTGAACAAAAACACCAAGTAAATCAAGATTGCACACAAAAGAGTGTGACAAGACAGGCGGTGTCCAAATTGTATCAAAGAACCAATTCAACACATGAAAGAACACAAGTTCAACAAATGAACTAGGCTAAGACCAAAAGAGCAAAAGATAGATAGAAATAAAAATGCTTAAGGATTTATCTCATTCTAAAATGGTCAAATCATGAAACAAGGAATGAGACAAAACCAACTCCCAAAAAGAGCAAGGTTCCAATAAGAAACCAAACTCCCCAAACTTCTCATGATGGCACAAAGTACCAAAACGAAAAGATTGAGGTTCCAAGCACAAATAACCCGATATGGATCAAAACAAAGAAGCATGAATAAGAGTGTTTTCCATAATATAGGATAGCTCCCCCATGGATAGTACATTATGTAGGATTTTCCTTTTGAATGCAAAATGCACACAAATGGGATCATCACTACTACCTATATTAAATAAACACAAGAGGATATCAATAAAATAAGAAGATCCACAAGAAGCAAGGAAGGCTTGGGAGACAACACAAAACATTTTCTTGGCCAAAGATAGGATAAAATTAAGCAAGGGCCAAAGTGAATATGATCAATAAATTCTACCATACGTTGGGTGCTCATTGTCCAAGGACAAGAAATATTGGGAGTAATTTTCCCAAGGTAGCTTGCATGGATATCCAAGATCATAGTCACAACAAGAAGCATATAACTAAATATAAGAAATTAAGCACGATACTTCAAACAAGATTCTTGGTGGCTTCCAATAGTCACACAATCACTAGTGATTAGAGTAACTTGAAGCAAATGGTTTCCATGATGATATAGAGATCTAAATATGAGGAAACACATACCAAGAAACACTCTCATATACAAGATCCAAGATATGATCAATAAAGGCATTCGAGCAAATTGGAACTTGTATGAGCAAATGTGTCACATAGGTGCTAGATAATAATCAATATCAATTCTGAGTGACACAACCTCGAATATTCACATTTTCTAGGATTGTAATATGCACTAAGCATAAGACTCCCCCATAATGTGATACTACCATAAAAACAACACGAGGCAAAAGGATACAAATAGAGATAATTAATGGACATTATAAAACTTAAATTTCTCATGAGAATTATACCACATAGAGACTAGACAAGAATCCAATATAAATACTAGGTGGTATTCCTCATGTACACATAATTTAGGATTGTGGAATGCCCAAGCATAACACTCCCCCAAAATGGATAATCCATTAATTTCTCACAAGAGCCAAATAAGATACCAAATATAACCAAGCAAGGCTCAATCATAAGAAACACACATACATGGTGTGCCACCTAATCATACACAAATATGCTTGATATCTCAAGATAATTAAGTGGAAACCACAACATGCACAAAAACATGGAAGATACAAAACCAACACATGCACAAAGGGGCGAGTAACTTTCAATGTAAAGAGTTTAGCATATGTTACCGCAAGGAGGAACATTGGAAATATAATATAATCAAGATAATAAAAATGGCTTGGCTTGACAATAATAATTGATGAAGATCCCTCAATTCTTCATAATGTAGCCAAGACTCCAATGCCCTCCAAAACACACCTATTGATCAAGTTTTGGTTTGTTGGTCCCCAACCAAGTTGGGTCCTAAGAGGTTAGTCACAATAGGTTTGGCAACCGAAATGGTTCTTTTCTTGACACCACATTGAGCACCAACAAATTTGGCAAACACATTGCCAACCTCATCCTTACAAAGAGAATAAGAATCATCAATCACGATAGGATGGGATGAGGAGATACCAATAGTGCATGAGGAGGAAATGTGCCCCTTCTCGCGGCATATGTAGCAAGTTCTACTCTTGCCATCTTTCTTCTTGGATGAAGAAACAACTTGAGGAAGAGCTTGAGTCTTCTTGGGAGGAGTCCCATCTCTAACAATATGTAGAGCTTGAGGCCGCTTCCCTTGTTGCTTCTTGCCAAGGGACTTCTTCTTTAATGGGCAATGTTTGACATGATGCCCTTCTTCCTTGCACTTGAAGCAAACAATGTTGGCCGGATTCTTGACTTGATCTTGGCCATTCTTCTTGTTATCCTTGTGCTTCAACTTGATAGTGGACTTGTTCTTGACATTTGAGTTGAATCCAAGCCCACTCTTGTCATTGGGGGATTTTTGCACACTCAAGATTTTGTTGAGTGTGGCCTTCCCTTGATGACCCTTTTTAAAGTCATTTCTCAAAGAAGTGACTTGAGCCTTGAGCTCTTTTATTTCCTCTACATGGTTAGTTTCAACAAAAGTACTAGAGGAAGTAGATGCTACATTGTTAGAGCAACAAGGCATGGAATGTAATTCATCACAAGATACATCATGGTTGTGAGAGGATGAACTACACGGACTAGCACATGGCAATATAACATTTGGAGTAGATGTAGTGCTAATGTCCACATGAGGCCCACTAGATGTTACCTTTGACATGATGGCCTCATGAGCTAACTTTAACCTACCATGGGAGACTAGAAGATCCTCATGCGAGCTTGAGAGCTTAACATGACTTTCTTCTAATTTCCCATAGTTGCTAGTTAGCAACGCAAGTTGAGCCTTTAGTTCAACATTCTCCTCCAAAATAGATGCTTCACAAGAAATAGAGTTAGTAGCACAAGCATCATCATTATTAGTGAGAGGTGAGGGCAACTTGGCAAGCTCTTTTGAATATGAAGCTTTAAGTTGCTCATGTGACTCGGTGAGTTTGATGAGCTCCCTCTTAATGACCCGAGAGCCATTTTCGAGGTGCTTAAAATCCTCAACAAGTTTAGCATAAGCAACTTCAAGTTCATCATTTTTAATCTTGAAGGAGTTAGCCACCGCAAGTTCTCTATCATGGTATTCCTTTACTATAGATAATTCTAGAGTAAAAGTCTCCTCAAGAGATTCTTTGGTGGTTTGTTCTTCTTCAAGGGAGTCCTTTACTTGAGCAAGTTCATTAGCATATTCACGCTCAAGTGCAAACTTTTCATCAATTATGTTTTCTTGCTCCTCAATAAGATCATTGCCTTCTATAGCATAATTCAAGATTTCAAGAAGGTTGGAGGAAGCAATTTTATTTTTGTAGAGAGCACTATAGACAACCTCTCCCATTTTCTTGATAGAGGTAATATCATACTTACCTCTATAATCATCATTATCATTCTCAACCTCATCATCATCATCATGAGATACAATGGGATTCAAATAGGTTACCTTTGTTCCCTTAGCCATAAGGCACATGTGAGAACCGGAGGAAAGTGATGATGAGATTGCACTTGTAGATCTCTTCAAGACCTTGTCTTGGCCCATATAATCTTCATTTTCCTCTACATGGTTAGCAACACAAACACTAGAGGAAATAGAAGCATTTTTATCATGGCAACAAGACAACATGAGCATATCATCATGAGATTTGTTCAAGTCATTTCTACATGATATGCAAGGACTATTAACACAAGCATGTAAGGAGTTTGTAGTGCTAGAAGTGTTTAAGTCCAAAGATAGATCATTGCAACTAGATAGATATGAAGGATTACAAATAGTAAGCATACTATCCAAATTGCAATTTCTATCACCACTCACCATATCATCACCTTGTGAAAAGTCACATGTTGGTGAAGTGGTAGAGGATGAGAACTCATCTCGACCGGAAGTGGAAGCAACACAATCATCCTTAATAATGTTGGACACAACATATTTATCTTGAAGTTTTGTCCATAACTCATGAGCGCTCCAAAAAGAAATGATTGAAGATGTAACTACATAGCTCAAAGCATTAACAAGCACATTAGAAGCTTGAGCATCGAGATATAAGTTTTTCTCATTCTCACTAGATAGATTTTTGAAATCCATTGGAGGAGAAAAACCTATATCTACAATACGCTCCAAATTTGGGTCCATGCCCCGAAAATGAATGAGCATGCGATTTTTCCATATATCATAATTTGTGCCATCGAATGTGAACATGTCATTGTGCACTAATCCTCTAGCCGACATCTTTACTCTCAAGGCGGTGAAGCCTAAAATGAGAGACCGGGCTCTGATACCAATTGAAAGGATACGGATGTCGCCTAGAGGGGGGGGGGGTGAATAGGCGATTAAAAACTTTTCCTAGAGTGGCTCAACAAAGGCGGAATAAAACTAGTGTTTACTTTGTAAAGCACAACCTAGAAACAACTAAGGTTTACCTATGTGCACCAACAACTTATGCTAAGCAATACAAGCAACAAAGTGATAGCAAGATATATATTACTTCAAGCACGAAGGCTATCACAATGTAAAGTGCATAAGTAAAGAGCTCGGGTATAGAGATAACCGAGGCACGCGGGGACACCGATATTTTACCGAGTTCCTCCCAACATGGAGTACGTCTCGTTTGGAGAGGGGGTGGTATCAAACCACCAACGCCACAAAAGGCCTCCCTTATTCTCCGGTGAATCTCACCCCAATGGGATCGATCCACGCTTCCACTATCGGTGCACTTGTCGGTGGCAACCGGAATCTCTCACAAGGTTGGGGCACAACTCCACAACTTAATTGGAGGCTCCCAACAATCGCCACAAAAGGCCTCAACAAATGCCACCAAGGCTACAATGCCACCAAGGCCACAAAACCATCTAGGGTTCCAAGAACCCAAGAGGGACAAGCTCCAATGAGCAACTCAAACCAAATCCTCCGAGGAGAACTCAAACTGATGCAACAAATACAAATGGCAAGAACACCACAAAGATGCTCAAATCCCTCACTCTCAAGTTCCAACAAAGCTACTAAAACTATTGGGGGAACAAGAGAGGAGGAATCAAAGAGAGACACAAAATCCCCCAAAATCTAGATCCCCAAAGATGCACTCACAAAGAGATGAATCGGTTAGGTCAAAACGTGGGGCTAGATATCCTCTCTCTTCCACTCAAATATGGGCAAGAATCATCGGAGGGAAAAGATTAGGCAAGATTCAAGATCTAGAGCAAGTGTGGACAAAGTTTAGCCTAATAGATAATAGAGGGGTTATCTAAACTGAAAACGGACAAAGCTTAAATAGAGGGCCCAGAAAATATGGCCGTTGAGGCTATTTCTCGGGACGGACCGGTTACCGGACCGAACGAATCAAATCGGATCGAGCCAAAACGAACGAGCCAAGGAGAGGAAAAAAGGCAGAGCAGCGCGTGGTCAACGGGGGGCCTCCAAAGCAGCAGCAGGCCACAGCGTGCGCCCGCATGCGGCGGTGGCCCAGCATGCATGCCAGCAGCAGCTGCTGCAAGCGCTGCACGCGCGCAGCAGCAGGGCAGCAGCTCGGCGCAGCGCAGCGGGCGGGGGCATGCGCGCATGCGAGCGAGCGAGCAGGCAGAGCGCGCGCGACAGCAGACGAGCAGCGGCAGCGCAGCAGGCGGGCCCCGCGAGCGGATGCAGCAGCGCGCGCGCGAGGCGGGCGAGGCAGGCGTCGGTCAACGCGACGGCGCGCGGGGCTACTAGCGGGGCGGCTGGGCCAGGGCGAGAGATCGAGGCCGCCTGGCCAAATGTAACTGGGCGAGATGTACCAAAAAAATGGGCCGGCCGGTAGTACCGGCCCACCCAGGCGGTACTACCGGGCCGGTCCGGTACTGCCGGCACCAACTACCGCCTGGGCCTGAAAGGGAGCGGGCTGGGTCAGGCGCGTCCGGTACTGGGCCCGGTAGTACCGGACGGCCCAGAAAAATTCTTTTTCTTTTCTTTTGAAAAGCAAATAGCAGTCAATATTCAAACGTGAATAACTTTTGACTGGAAGCTCCGATTGACCCGATTCAAATTGAGTTGGATAGAGGGCGACAAGGGCTTCCCAATAAAAGTGGAAATATTGATTATCACTAAGTGATAAAGTATCAAGTAGAATAATATGATATACCTCACTTGGTGAGAAACCGAAAAGCCGCATAAATCAAAATCGCAACAAGATACAAATGGGAGATCCGATTTAGATGAACAAGAGCTTGTTATGGAGATTACCACAAGCTCTATATTATCGCATGGATAAGACCAAATAACAACCAAATATGATGATGCAAGTATGCAAAGGTTTGAGCTCTCTTCGAACGATGTGACCGAATTACTCATACGAGAGCCCCTCTTGATAGTACGGTTATCTATCCTAAACCCGGTCTCACACACACAACGTGAGACCGAAAAAGGGAAAACCTATAAATATTATACCTTTGCCTTGAGCATTCCACTTGAGCTCGATGTAGACGATCTTGCCCTTCTCAAGATGGAACACCATCCTTAATTCCTCATCATCGACCTCGCATATTGAGCTTGCCCAACAAATCTTTTTTGCATTTCATTGACCTTGAAGCCAACACATGCTCCAAGCGATGCCAATGGACAAATCCTACAAGTATAACTTAATACACACATTATTCCATAAAGATTGTCATTAATTACCAAAACCACACATGGGGACCCAACATGTTCTTTCACCTTCCCTCTCTTCACCGACCTCCTTCAGGCTCGTGGTGAGATAACGATCCTCATGGCCCTCTCTGAATCCTCCCTCACCCTCTGGCTCGCCTCCCCGACAATCACTTGCCAACGTTGCGGCTGTCTGCCATCATGCACATTGCTCTGGTGACCATCGAAGAGCGGTGCTGCCACTATGACGCTCAGCATGCTCCCGCACATCCATAGCCCCTACTACCATGGCCCCGCACGCTCCCAATCACTTGGCCCGCGCTCGATCTGTGGGCAATGCCACAATTGACATCAGCAAGATGTCATGCTGACGCTATAATGCCATTTCTTTTATTTTTATTTTTTTCTATAATAATTTCTATAATTTAGAAATACCTGACATGTGGATTCCCTTGGTAATTCAAATAAACATTTTTCAAAAATGCTTTTTGATTTATAATAATCTAAAGGTATTACCAAAATGTAAATTATTTTATAATATTCCAAAAAATGACTTAAAATGAATTAAAAATGGAGAAAATCATAACTAATTCATTTTAAATTGGAAAATACAAATAATGTATCCAAATGTTCAGAAAAATGAGATCTATCTCATAGCATCAAAATCATGCATTGTTCAATAACTAAAATGTCAAGTTTCATTATAAGAACATTTCAACCTTCTCATACGCATATGGGGCTTTCCAAATACTAGGGTTTAACCTAGGTACCTCATTTAAAAAGTGATGATATTGTCTAGGGTTTCATTTCAATACACTATAAATTTTCATATCATCATTCTTGATTGGGCATTGCATCGATGCCATGTGTTGATTATTTCCCTCTCTTTCCGGTGTTTTGCTTCTTCCCAGTAGAATACGAGAATGAGCTCGAGATCAAAGACCGAGATCAACAGCATCGAAGATCGAAGATCAATACTTGACCAACTGTAATCAAGTCAAGTACCAAGTTCACGAATATCTGCTATTAGGTATCAGCAAACAAGACAAGCATAGCCCCACACATGATATAATCCTATGATTCCAAAGTATTTTATCGATAGACAGAGTAATCCTATCTAATGCATGTTTCCTTTGTAGCCTATATTTCCTAATCCACTGCTCCTAGCATAACTAGGGTTTGGCTTGTGAAGCGTTCCTAGAGCTATTATACCTATTGTGCTTAGCCATGCTTAGCTGTTACCGCTGGTCCATCTGGTTGATGAATCAGAGCTAAGATTAAACCTAGTTTAACAGGATGACATGGTATGATCGGAGATGAAAGTTAAGCATGCTAAGTCTTGTATGGGAGGCCACGACGGGTAATGGTTTTTGCAGTCCCATACTTACCACTACTAGGACCTGAGTTCTTGTCTCTTGAACCAAGACGAGTGTATAGCCACATGGGGGTCTGGAAACCCCCTCAACCAACTAACTTTCCTAGTAGATTCCATGAGTCACATAGTTCGGGCGTTCCATTTGGCATATGAATTCTGGTTGTTCTTGAAGGCGGTGAAGGAGGTGCATTCATAATGGATAGGTAAGCGTGGCCGGGAACACGAGAGGCACGGACTCCGTAATCTTGAACCCTGCACACATATCTAGGGACCGGCTTCGAGACTCGACCCGTTACGGAGGTAACTCCTAGGTGTGTGACTCATGGTCTCAGCAAAAGCAAGGTAAAGTTCGTGGTCAACCACTCTCTTCCAGCCTTCCAAGGAAGAGGGCTAATGATCTGTCACTAAGAATCGGTTGGTACGTATGGGTAAAGTTGTATATCCCTGCAGGGTAAATAATCTTTTCAAAAAGCCGTGTTCATGGTTATGGACGACTTGGGCACATATTCTAAGATCATAGAGAACTTGAACCTAATCTTAAAACTTGGTAAGTAAACTCTGCTTAAGGATGCTTCCTGAGGGATCGAGGGCGTGATCCTAGTTGTAGGTTCAAAATGATCTGATTAGTCAAGGTTCTACTCCTCCTCTTTTATCAAGAAAGTTGGCTTTATGGAAATTAACTCCACCAGCCATAAGTCTGGCGGAGTACACCATGTACTTAGCCTTTCTTTGTTGATACTTTTGCTGCAGGGTAAGTGTTACCATAGAAGAAGAGTTCTTCACGGCATCAACATTAACGAGTAGCTTGGGGTTTCCGGTCGGTAGCCTGAAATCTATGGATTGGGACATCGTCGTCATGCTTTAGGCCTCTTAGGCGATTTGTTAAGTTTGCTATAATTAATAGCATAATTTGCCTTCCATTTTTTCATGTTCGTGCTCAGTCACCTCTGCTTGTAATAATTTGGTTCTTCGCTCAGTTATGAGCTTGCTTTAATAACTTTTGTGTCGTAGGGTCATTGTAATGTTATCGATTCTTTCTCTATGCGCTTCCAAGATTTTGGTTAGGCTCATATCATATAGAGGTGTGGGATTTGTCTAGCCCTAATTCTGGGGGTGTCATAGTTTTTGGTATCAGAGCAGTACTGTTGGTAGAAAAACCTTTCTATTGGTCGATGTTGAGTCTAGTGTTTACGAAAACTATTTCAAAGATGAAAAGTAATTGTGAAAACTCTAGTATGCTTATTTTACTCCTTATCAAGTTTCTCTCTAACTCTGGATCATCTTATCTTGTGTTGACTTTTAAAAGGTTTTGTGATCTCATCTCATCTTCCAAAGATTAGGTGCATTTTGGCATGTGGTTTCTCAACCATTTGACCTAGTGTTAAGTTCTATAGACTCCAGTGTATTGTGTGTTCCTTGCTCCCCTTGTTCTATTTCACCTGAGAGATTTCTTTCCATCATGGTCTCTCTATCTTATTGGACTACAGCATCATGTTCATGGTCTCGTAATGTTTTTCTCTAGGTCTCGAGGTTTCCTATCACCTTGTGTGCCTCCTTTTTATTTGTTTGGGTATTTTAGAAGTTTTTTATTATTTTAGAAGTAACCTCGTGATTACTACCTTGTACTACCCTCTATGCTATTAAACTAGTAGTTATTCCTTTCTCAGATTTTAACCCTTGGAATTGAACCGAAGATTGTTTATGGTGGATACTGGTGTGAATCTTGTACATGAAGTTGACCTTTAACCCAAGATCGATATTGTTGATCCATGTTTTTAATGTTCAAGCATTATTTCAGGATGGCTAGTACCTCATACTCTAGCCTTCAAGCTTATGGTTATTGTTGCAATTAAATTGTGACAATTATGGACATCCCTACCACATGCGTTGGCAGATGTTCTTTAATGGAACAAAAAATATCACGACAAGAGTACTTCTCAAGACTCCATGATAAATCTCAAAATTTATTTGCTTCCAATGCAGGAAACGGTGTAAGAACAAGGTCTCAGACTCTACTTAATCTAGTTGAAAGTGACAACCAGGACAAAAAAGACAATAATGCAGAACACCGGCATAAAAAGTTTCGCCCTAATCCTGCACCAGTGGGTCTAGTTGCACTGGCGATTGCGAATAAAAAATACACATCCCACAACTGCCAGTAGCAAATCCGGTTACCCAGCAACAATTGGAAGCAGAACCAATTTTAACAGCAGCTTCTCAGCAACGAACTGCTAATGATCTCCCAACGATCTGTAGTACTGACAGAGACATATACTCCCTTGCAAATGAGCGTGACACCAAATTGGTATTTTGATGTAACTTTTTTTAGTTGCACCACGACGAAGATTAACAAGGGGGCCGATGATGGGAAAAACTCTTGAACAGATGCTTGAAACAACTAAATCAAGACTTTCGATCACATCTATAGTAGGATTCAGACGGCCACTGGATCCACATGAATCTTCTTATATAGCATCGATCACATGCATTTTCGTGAGGAATGATATTCCCATCTTGCCTTCATGGAAACACCACCAAAATACCCCTGAGCATTTCGATGGTTTACTGAAGAAGTTATATGTAAGTCATCTGTCTCTTGGACATACTTCGTTGCTCTATCCCTTGTTTTTTCTTAGCTTGCCGTTTGTTATATATGCTACTCATTGTTTTCTACAGAGATTTTTCATGTTCGATGAGAATAGCGAGGATGTAAAGGTTGTCCTCAAAAGCATATTCTCCTCATAGAGCCACAGGCTAAAGAAGCAACACTTCTCTGGCAAGTGTTTTCAGGATGTTACAAGAATGTCTCCTATGGATCATATGACTGACGATCATTGGGGTGATCTTCTCCACCACTGGCTTGATCAAAAGAATGAGGTATGCTTTCAGAAGATTGTGATACCAGATCACATTGTCAATTCTTATTTATGCACGTGTCTTATAAGTCTCCTTTTTTTGTAGGCTATCACTCAAAGGAACTGTTCTAGCCGTTATAAAGTACGAGTACTAAGTCGTACGGGATCTCGCAGCATAATTGGGCATCTCTACCAATTGTTAAGGACCTGTTGTTTTGTACTGATATTAGTATGTAATTGATGATGTGCAATCTATATGCATCTTATCTTTTCATCCGCTATTTTGACCATGTGATGAAATTTATTTTCGCTCATTCAAATGCAGAAGAAGTCTAACAGGGATTCAAAAAATAGTTGACTCTGCTAGAGAAATTCGAGGGATGCCCCACGAATAGATACGGTGTCATTGTAAAGAAAGTTCTTGTAAGTCTTCTCTGTGTTTTGTGATGTTATACTTGTAGTGGTTTGTACGTATATGCGTTGATATTCAACCTTGCTTGGACTGCTTCTCAGTTTTGTTTTCACTTACCTTCATGATTTGCAACTAAAGTCAGTTTTAGTTTTGAATTATACAAACTTGTCATATCTGCACCTCACAGTGTGTACACGCGAAGCCACATTTTTAGTCCTGTTAGTAAATGATATAAAAAAACATCCACGACAAAATAATATTTTTACTGAAGTGTATAAGATGCGTTGTCAGCATTGCCAGTTATAGCAGTTCATGCACTTGTTAAACCTGTCTACATGTTTCTCTATAGTAACTTTAGTTCTCTTACACATGTCTATCAACTGAACTTTCTAGGCTGACTTGAAAGAGGAGCTAGCAAATCCTGGGAAAGCTTGTTTAGTAAAAACTCCAAAAGAATTTGTGGATTTCTTTTCCAAGGTACTACAACACGGTGCTAAATCCAAGAACATGTTGTTGTCCAATTCCGGGTCCGGAGCGAGCTCGTCAAAGTCCAAGTTCAAGTACAAGTCCAACTCCAAGGCCATTTCTTGCATATTCAAGTTCTAGAGGAACAACTCCAAGCTGAACGATCTTTATCATCTGCGCTAAGTGTATATAATGATCGCTTTAAGGCAAAATTATAAGAAGCTATAACCCACCTGGAGCATAACATAGAAACTAACGAGAAAGTCATGAAGATGCTCAATATTCAGGGTTAAACACTAACAGCTCAGTTCAATCCCTTTGTTGTAAGATGGAACCTGATGCTGAAAGTACTTTGTTGCTGCATTAGTCTGCACTTGGGTCGTTTCCTTGTTGTGACATCTCTATAATTTTTATGGTACCTTATATTGTACTAGCTCTGTTTCCAAATATAACCATTTTTAGCATGTTGTTTTATCTTGCTAAAAAGCCTTGTATCAATTGTGGAGTAGAGGTACTTATTGGTAAACAGATTGCACCAATATGAAAGTAGTATGATTCGTGAACGTGTAATCCGTGGATTGCTAGCATGCTTAATATTGGTGCTATATATATATATACCGTGCAGGATGCCTCTCCCACCACACATGCGCTTTGAGATTGGTACCCATTGATCTCCCTTTTTCTTTTTTCATTTCTACCACCTATTTATAAAATGTGTTTCTCTGACCTGCCACATGACATCCCTAAGCAAATGAGAAAACTTGTCACAGTTTGCAGGACTATTTGTGAACTGTGTGCAGCCTTTATTTGAACTTGAGTTTGAAAACGTTGCCAAAAATTGCAAGTCTGTACTGCAGCGTCCTGTGGGCTGACTGTCATTTTGTCAGTCCACAGAATCTCTGCGTGCGCTGAGCAAACAGCAGGCCCACCATTCAAATTTTAGAACACTTGGTACCGAATGGGCTTTCAGCTGTTTCAACGCATTGTCTAAAAAAGCATTTCTACCAAGGATGAGCTGGCTCAGTAACGAAGGATTTATGTTAGTACTGCGCCTAATCCTTTATTAGAGGTTGTTGTTTGCTAGTACTGTCGTATTGTTCCACGTGAGTTTTTTCTCAACGTGTTTTCCATCCTCAAAGGATGCAGATCAGGCTCGTGAAGTCAGATTAGTAATCAACATCACGTTCATCATCAAATATCCACTTTCTTATGTGGTATAACTACACACACATTCAGCACCGTGCTATACCTGGTAGAAAACGTAGCAGGTACTAGAAAGGTTAAAGAAAATCATAGTTCCGACCAAGAAAAGGGGAAATAAGTAATCTCTTCTAATGTACCTTGCACTACATAAGCCTAGCACCTATCTACATACACGGTTCATCACCCAAAATTAATTGTCAGATCTAGGCTTGAACCAAAACATCAAAAAGCACAATCAACACCTAATAAGTGCACACGGATTCCACAGTATGGAAAAAAGAAGTTGGCACTTGGAGACTAGCAATTCAGTACCAAGAAATATCTGACTAGAACAAGCAGTGAAAAACAAAGGATCAGAGGGATGACTGAAACAAGTACATGTTGGACCACAAACTGGAAACAAATAGTGCTTCGGGCAAGCAAAATAAGGAGACTAGACTTCACATTCAGCATCCTGACTGAAATTATTAGGTACCTAGGAGCAATGCAACAGGAAAACATGCTAGAGTTTAACACCCAAGAATTAAGATTTAGATGCACAACATTACAAAATTTTATAAGGTGTGCTTGGGGAAGTGGCAAGAGAAATCTGAAGTATACACAACTAATCATCTAATAACAATGTCTCGATGTTCATTAAGAATCCTTGAAAAAGCTTATGTATATCATACAGCTAGGGACGCTGACGGAAGTCTGTTTAGACACCTTGACATGTCCGTTAATAATCAATCTTGCCATTCCATCCTGCCATATACAATACTCCGTCTACTAATTTGTATACTTAGGCGGACGTCTGTCATGTCTGCCAGACAGACGACATCCCTACATTCAGCACCTGATACAATCCTCATTGTAACAAATTCAGCACATTTGAGCATATAATCAGCACCTCTTACTGTACCGCTATTAAGTATTCAGCACCACAACACATCAAAGAAAGAGCAAGTTTCTTTCATTAGTACCATGGTTAAGTATTCAGAATAAACAATCCCACAATCGATAGTATCATGGTTAGAACTTGGAACCAAAAGAACCTCGATTCTCCTACGCGGCATCCACAAATAAAATCCAAAAGAAGTAGTTCTCTAGTCTAATCTCTAGCATCTACTCAACGAACATAGTCAGTACCAAGAGTTTAGAGTAATGAATAGAGCGACCTGTCACCTAGAATACTACTATTAAGTATCTCACAAAATAGGAAATTCTGTACTAGAACCAAAAATAAAAAATGTCATGTCCTTCTATAGGTCAAACACATTGTTCGGCATCCTAAATGAAACTGTTCGGTACCTTGCAAGTAATAGACTAGCACTGATTCGGCACCTCGGATTCCGAGAGGGATATGGAAGGAGGACGGGAGGGGGTGGCCGGCGGTGGAATCTGGTACGAGGGGTGTTGGCTAGTAGTACTATTTATTGATTGATAGCGCCTACTCTCGGGCAATGACGCCTTGTGATGGTGCGATCCCGTGAGCTATGCAGCAATGGCGGAGAGTCAGGCCGGTCTCAGACAATGGCAAGCTGCTGACACGCTCAACGCAGAGCTACAGTGCGCAGTGGAAAGGGAAACACGGAAATACCACTTTGGTCTATAATCGGTATCGTTGTTAATGAACAAAAGGTTGGATGTTTTCTCAGCCAATACGGATCTCCAGTCAATGGACGGTACAAGATGCTTACTCCACGGGATACGGGCATACCATGTGTTTTCTCTCTCTCTCTCCCTCTCTCTCTATATATGTGTGTGTGCATGGATGCGATCAAACTAATTATGTGTGTATGCACTAAATTCTATCTCTATCTATCTATCCACTCTTCTATCTATCTATATATCTACTATCTATTCTATTTTTTTTCTTTTCTACTATAATATGACAGTTCAAATTTGGATTTACCACTCTGTCCATAGATTTCTCACTAAAACACCTTAAGAGAGACTAACCATTGATTTTGCTCAACTACCAAACATTTGACGTTCATCAAGGCACTAGGAGAGGAATATAACGATCATTATTTGTTGGATTCACGCTCCCTGTGCGCAACGCAGAACCTCCGGCCAGGAAACATCTAGGTGCCAGACGATCTTTCACGTCTGAGTGGATTCATGAACAGATGGAGTATGACCCTAAAAAGAACTTATAATTTTTTCTATTTTATTACTTGGATTAGTCACATTAAAATTCGTAGTCGAGTGGAAAATCACCCCCCCCCCGCCACACACCCCCGCGGTAATATATTTCAACCAGAGATCATGGTATCTGATTTTCTACCTCTCTGTCCGGGAATAAAAGGATACTTTGAGAAATGGGGATTGTGAAGTTGTTGGGTTGGGTGCTGGGGTTCGCTCATAATTTTTGTTAGTAAGACTATTTCCAAATTCAAAATCGTAATCTAGTGTCAAAGCCTACAACCCAAACAAAAACAATTGTAATGGGGGTTAACATTATTTTTTCTATGCGAAATGGTTGTTATTGATGATTAGTTGATGTGACCATTTTTTATTCCTAAATAGAGGGAGTACCATTATGTCTCTCCTAATATTATTTGCACACTAGCCAAAATAAAAATATCAGTCGAGCAGCAAAACTTACCGCGTGTTGTCAACACCCGAATTTTTAATCCAGATGCTTGTCATGCCATACATCGCAATCCTAGGATTACCATTTTTGCGAGACATAATAGATTGGTACCGTAGTTCATCATCCGTTAAAAAACATAATTATGGTCTAACAATAAAGGATCTCATGATCCAGTCTTAGTACAAACAACACAACAGAATAATATAATAACGGTAGCGTGGGCGAGGCTGCATCTTCATGGTCATAGGCAATGCTGACGATGGGAGATGATTCTAGTTGTCGTAACCTTCCTACGGTCCATCCTCCTGATAGTCCTCTTCATAGTCTGGCCACGGGAATAGCCAGGACAAAGCCATGAGTACTCTTTCAGTACTCGCAAACTATCACTAACAAGTAAGTGGTTTGAATAGGAATACTAAGCTCTAGGTTGTTTTGCAAAAAGCCAGGTTTATCTCTAACTGAGTTTAGAAGCAAAGAAAACTAGTTTAAGGTTTTATAACACCTAAGTGGAAACTCAGTTTTCACTTTCACAACCCTGTTGTGGTCAAGTCAAAGTCATGATTCATTTAACACATCATTTTGAAAACATTTGACGACAGAACAGTATGGCCACTCCAACTGTCCATAACCGTGGACGCGGCTATTCGAATAGTTTGACACTCTGCAGAGGTGGTACACTTTCACCATAATATTTGATACATCCGTCAGGAACAATCCTGAATTCACCATACTCAGTATACGGATAATCAATCCTAACCTTTCAATTACACACCCTAGTATAGGCACCTCTCCTATGAGTTTGGCCTCCCAACCATGACCATCCGTCATCTTGGGAACTGCATAGGTGGACAATCATCACGAGGTAGCCTCAGCTCAAACCTCGGTCGCAAGGGAACCCATACTAAGGTATATAAACTCCCATTCAAGCCCTACCCAATTTCGGGTATTGTGGTTGTACGGTTAAATTGGAATGGTATCGCATCCAGACACAACCGTCAGTTTTATAAAGGGCTAAGGCTCATGCCTCAACATTTTCATCATCAAAATCACCTTGTGTTCACTGACACATGTCAAAACGTTTCATTAGAATGACTCATCATTCTAAGATTTTCATAATCATTTTCACCAAGTATTCCCATCTAAAGTGATCAAATTTTATGCTTAGCACTAGACACTAAAGTTAGGGGTAAACACTAATGAGGGATGGTAATCAAGTGTGACTTATCTAAGTATAATCTCATGCCTCAGGTTGACATCAAGATCTATCTAACTTAGGCCAAGTTTTATGCTCTTTATGCTACCTATAATAACCTTTCCAAAACTTCACAAGTCACTAAGTAAAAAAATAAAGAGCTTTGATAAAGAAATAAAATAATAAAGCTTGCAAGTAAAACTGGGATTTGGGGTAATTAAGGTTGCATGTGTTAGCTTGCTAGGATGGTTTGCTAATGGTAGCTTGCTATTTAACTTGTATTGTTAGGCTTGCATAATTGCAAGTGTAAGCTTGCATTAGATATCTTGCCTTGTGCAGTGTAGTGGTTGAAGTTCTTCTCGACTTCTTCCTCGTAGTAGTCTCCTTCCTCTTCGTATACTTGGTCAGTACTAGCGTCTATAAATAAATATGAGGTACACATTCACCAAACAATACTTAACTAATTCTATTTATCACACCAGGGTTTCACTAGATGATCTAGCATCATCACAATCATCACAAGAATTAAAGCAATAGTTTTATTTATTTTCTTCTAGAAAAGTAATTTCTACTCATTGAAAAACTACTTAAGGTTTAATATTCTCCAATTAAAACATGGGATCATGTTGACACATGTCATCACCACATATTTAAATACTTGGTAATGTGATTTAAAGTGGTGACACAATTTAATAAGGTTTAACCTTTTTTATTTTAATTAAATAAAGTGGCTAGAAATGCCTATGGGGAATTCTTTTATTACTGGTCCATTATTTCTGCAAGTAAACCTAGATATTTTTATATACTCTGAAAGATCTTATAAAATGTGATTTTTGAGAGTTGGAATCAACTCAAAAGCTTTTATAGTTGAATTTTAAAAAATGTTTGAATGCAGAAAAGTCTCTGCCTTGTTATTTTTACTATAGATGATCTACAATTACAAATGATTTGAATCCAACGGGCTTGGATTAAGAATTTAAATACTTTTCTAACAAAATTGGTTTCATGCAATTTAGTTTAGCGAAACTCTCTGAAATTATTTTTGAATCTACTGCTAGAACTAGGTTTGAAACTAAATAGATAAATTAAATTTCAAACTACTGGGTCGCACGGGAGAGCTAACTGGGTCGTCCCACTGCGCACAGCACACGGGGGGCTGGTTAAGTGGTTGACCCCACACGTTAGTGAAATAGGAGTGTGTGAAGGGGTACGGGCTAACTACGACCGTAGGATTAGAAGTAAGATCTACGACTGAGGGTCGTTGTCCTCATCGAACAGAACTCGACGGGCACGAACCCTAGCGCGGCCAGTGGGGGTCTGTGGTGGCTCACCGGGGCTCAGGCGATGGTCAGCGATGGGGGCGAATGACGAAGTCGGCGATGGCGATTCTCCTGGTACTGGCGGCTCCTCCTGGGGTGGCTCCAATTAACGGCGCCCTTCTCCTCCAACAGCGGCAGGCTTCGGCAAAATTCCGGCGATGATGCGCTCTCCTTGCTCCGGGAAGAAGTGGGCACGATCAGTGAGAGGTGGGGAGTAGAATGGTATGAAGAATTCGAGCTGGGGAGGCCTCTATTTATACTGCGACGAGGGAACCGAAGTGTGCGGGCTGAGCTCATCGGGGTCGGTGTTACATCGAGCTACGGGCATGGCTAGTGCTAGGGGACGGTGCGTGGTCTCCTAGATATGCTCAAGGAAGTAATGGCGCGGCAAGGGGCAGTGTGGTTCGGTCGGGAACATGCACTTCTCTGAGCGGTACCGACGGCTAACTCCGTGGCGTGCAGCGACTACGGGGCACGGTCGATGAAAAGAGCATGTCTAGTGGTCTCCTGGGACGGTTGAGATCATGTAGACGGGCGGCGAAAGCTCGAGGTGGTCGGGTTGTGTGGGAACGGCTCGTGCACTGCGCATCGGCATGGTCGACAACAGCGTGGGCATGGCGTTTCCGGTGGTTCCCTCCTCTGTCTTTGAGCTGGGGCTGGTATAGAGGGGGCATTAAGGCACGAGTGGCATGGTAGACAAGGTTGGCGAGGTTGTCTATGCTTCTAGCTTGTTGTTGATGGTGGGGGTGGCAAGTGTGCTCGGCCATGGTGATCATTGATGGAATGGTCTAGTTCATAGTGAGCTAGAGCTACTTAGGCAAGTTTAATGACCTACTGGGAGTGTAGTGATAGCTATAGAGGGAAAAAGGTATGCACACACACTGCTCACAATAGTGTTTGTTGTTTAATTTGATTTATGCTCAGAAGGTGTTTGATGAAATGGCCGCAAGAAATTTATATTTAAATTTTTGTATGAAACCTGGTGGGTGCAATGGTCACATACTAGGTAGTCTCTGGTTGGTTGGATTTTCCAAGGTGCACTGGTTTGGTTGGGTTTTGAGAAATGGTGAACTTCCCATATGAACTAGATTCAATTTTTAAATATCATTTGAATAGGGTTGCCAAATGTTTCTGTGGGTTTGCAAGGTGGGCTTGGGTTCACTTTCACCTGGTCTAGCAAGGGGTGAAAATAATTGGATTTATTTCTATTTGAAATCTTGGACTAGAAAAACTCAAAGTGGTCCAGTGAGCAAGATTGGCAAAAATGACTATTTGCTTGTTTTGTTTGTTTTTGAATTTCCATTGATTTGATTCTGCTTGGAAATGATTTAGATGATGTTGTTTTCATCTTTAAACCAATCCTTGCCACTCACAACAATCAAATAAGTCCATTCAAGCATTCATGCATTCATCACATACACACATGCATTCATAATAAGTTTAATTTACAAAAGTTTTTGTTAACCCTAAATTTGGGTGATTGGAATTTGATAACCTTGATTAATATTTTTGGGATGTTACACGCGTGCACCCCTGTTTGAATCAGAGGTAGAGTATGCAATGTTGTGAACTTGTGCGTAATTAATGTAATAGATGATCAGCTGACGTGACTCTCGGTCTTCATTTCTTGACCAGCCAGCGTACTAGTATGGAGTACTAGTCTACAACTACATTTTTTCCATTGGTTCGCCAAAAAAGCTACCTTTTCTATTATTACTTGGATGCTAGCAATAAAATTCAAAATCGTAATCGAGTGGCAAATTCCGGACCGACTCAGATGCACCATTTCACGTCTCTCCCTTTCAAATATTTTGAGGCAACATCTCCCGCTATTATTATTATAGAAGGACGCTAGCCAAATTCAAAATCTCAATCGAGCGGCAAAACCACCCACCGACCTTCCCACCCTTTGATTCAAAAACTTTGAGCCAAAATCTCCCACGGGGAGTACCGTTTTTCTATTATTATTAGAATATAAGATGGGCACTAGCCAAATTCAAAATCTCAATCGAGCGGCAATATCACACATCGACCTTGAAGCATTTCGCGCTCCTCTATTTATAAAAAATTTGACCATAAAATTCTCATTCTACCCTTTGTTCAGATGACAAATCGGCATGCTATAGTCAGTATCTTGGGGGCACGATCGTAATTTGTATCATGTTCACCTCTATGGTCCCTATTCGCACAATTTTTCCTGACGGCCCTCCCAAAAATCCCAAGCTCCTTTGTCCCCCACGACCACCGCATGCACCGGCCGGAGGCAATTCCACGGCGGCCTGAGCCGCTTGAGCTGCGGTCTCGTGCACCGCCACAGAGCCGCTTTCCTGACACCCACCCCACCGGATCTAGTTCACTGGGCTTCTGTGCCGCAGCAGTGGAGCTGCAATCTCGTTCACCATGCCGATGGCGTCATCAACCGCCCAAGTTATGCTTCCCCGCCACCGAATGCTATCCAACCGTACTGGAGCCGCCTCACCGGTGTCCATCGGATCGGATCTATTTCAATGAGTTCCATGTCCACTGCTCCAGACCAGCTGCACGGGCATTAACATTCACTACACCGAATATGCCTCAACGACGCTCTCGTCCATCGTGTCGGATCTGCCTTAGTGTCACTCTCGTCCGCCGCACTCAAGCCGACATCGATCGCCCAATATCTGCTTCCCGACCGTGCAAGATCTTCTTCCCTGACCGCCCAAGATCTATTTAGCCGCAACCGCAGCACCCTCGGTGACCTGCACGTCACCCACACGGTACCGAAGATGCTTAGACGCCTCTCCGAGCGAGGTAACCTAATATCCAACCCCTTTTTGTTTTCTCAGAAATATAGCAGGTTAAAGCCTGTCACAGTGAACTTCATTTTTGTAATCATGCTAGTACATACAAGTCATTGGGCATTGCCTGTTCTTTATGCTACATACAAGGTCACTGGACATTTTTGTTTGCATTCGCTGCTCTAAAAATTTCAAGTAATGCACATGTTTGTTATTTTATCATGCACATGTTACTAGGTACTCCCTATAACAGTAATTGCCTACTATTGTGTAGTTTTTGCAAAATGTAAAGTCGGTGAAAATATTAGTGTGGATTCGATGCTCCACGGTTACTAAATCTATATGGTTCGTCCTGATCTAAGTTCATGCTATTATTTCCTCCCTAGCATCATTCTGCTATCCTATAGTACCTATTTAAACTCATCGTACTAGTTCAATAATAAATTTTTTGTTGCTATCTGGATCTTTAAAATATGCAGCACTGACTGTTTGTTTTTTCTTTGCATAGAACTCAAAAGGAAACACTAAACACGTTGGTTTGCACAGCCTCTTCTACAGGTTCACAAGCATGATGTCATTGTTTCCTTATCTGGTTCTGGTTTATCCTAAGCAACAACATAACTATCCTCTACTATGTAGTTCATTCGTGGTTTATGTTCCTTCTCTGCAAGTTCTGGCATGATGTTATTATAATTTCTGTCTCATTCATTCTTAGCTGCTACTACTACAAAGGTAACTGCATGCCCATTGTGTAGCTCACCGAAAATTCTGAGTCACGCAACGTCTCTTGCATTTCAGGACATACTACTGCTTCCATATATATTTATTGAAATGACCTGGCTAGTTTATATTTACTGAAATTCTAGGAAACACTCTGTCTGATTGCTTAATTCATCTGTGGTCACACTTGTGTAATGCTTGCTTGTCCTGTTCTACAGGTTCACAAGCAATGCCATTATATTTCATGTCTAATGGTTCGTCCTAAGCAGTGACATAGCTATCATCTATTGTATATATCGTTCATTCGTAGTTTGCATTCTTGCTCTACAAGGTCTCTTATGATGCCTTTATAATTTCTATTTGGTTCCTAACTACGACAGTAACTGCATGTCCATTGTGTAGCTCACCGCGAATTCCAGGTCACCCAACGTCTCTTGCATTCCATGATAAACGACTTCTTCCATATATATTTGTTGAAATGACCTGGCCAGTTTATAAACGACTTTGATTGACTGCTCATTTCATTGTATGCACACTTGTCTAATGCTTGCCTGTCCTCTTCTACAGGTTCACAAGAGACGCCATTATATTTCTAATCTGGTACTGGTTCATCCTAAGCAACAACATAACTATCATATACAGTATAATTCATTCGTGGTTTGTGTTCCTGCTCTGCAAGTTCTCGCATGATGCCATTATAATTTCTATCTCGTTCATTCTTATCTATGAAAGTAACTGCATGCCCATTGTGTAGCTCACCACAAATTCTGAGTCACCCAATGTCTCTTGCATTCTAGGATATACTACTGCTTCCATATATATTTGTTGAAATGACCTGGCTAGTTTATATTTGCTGAAATTCTAGGAAACACTCTATTCGATTGCTCAATTCATTTGTAGGCACACATGTGTAATGCTTGCTTGTCCTGTTCTATAGGTTCATAAGCAATGCCATTATATTTCATATCTAATGGTTCGTCCTAAGCAGCGATATAGCTATCCTATCTATGTAGTTCATTCGTGGTTTGCATTCTTTCTCTCCAAGTTCTCTTATGATGCCATTATTATTTCTGTTTGGTTCCTAGTTAAGACAGTAACTGCATGCCCATTGTGTAGCTCACCGCAAATTCTGTTTCACCCAACGTCTCTTGCATTCTAGGATAAATGAATGCTTCCATATATATTTGTTGAAATGACCTGGCTAGTTTATACTTGCTGAAATTCTAAGAAACACTTTGATTGATTGCTCATTTCGTTGTAGGTACACTTTTCTAATGCTTGCTTGTCCTCTTCTACAGGTTCGCCAGAGACGCCATTATATTTCTAATCTGGTGCTGGTTCATCCTAAAGAAACGGCATAACTATCCTCTACTATGTAGTTCATTCGTGGTTTGAGTTCCTGCTTTGCAAGTTTTGGTATGATGCCATTATAATTTCTATCTGGTTCATTCTTAGGTACGACAGTAAATGCATACCATTGTGTAGCTCACCGCAAATTATGAGTCTACCAACATCTCTTGTTTTCCAGGATATACAACTGCCTCCATATATATTTGTTGAAATAACCTGGCTAGTTTATATTTGCTGAAATTCTAAGAAACAGTTTGTTTGACTGCTCATTTCATTGTAGGCACACTTTCCTAATGCTTGCATGTCCTGTTCTATAGGTTCACAAGCGATGCCATTATATTTCGTTTCTGGTTCTGGTTCGTCCTAAGCAACGACCTAACAATCCTCTACTGTATAGTTCATTTGTGGTTTGCATTCCTGCTCTACAAGTTCTCGCATGATGCTATTATAATTCCTTTTTCATTCATTCTTAGCTAGGACAGTAACTGCATGCCATTGTCTGGTTTATTCTTCTATATATATTTTTTGAAATGACCTGGCTAGTTTATATTTGCTAAAATTCTAAGCCACGCAATTATTATATTTCTCGTTTTATGGTAGGCATACTTGTTTAATGCTTGCTTGTCCTGTTTGTTTGACGTGATGGTCAATATATTTGAACCATTGTCCAGTAGTAAACTTTGCCTTGTTTGACATATTAACTTGTTATTACTTAGTTTCAGACTACAATTATTGCTATCGCCGCCAAAGAGGGGGCCCCAAGATCATGTCTCAAGTTTGTTTTCCAATGTAGATATCACACTCAAAAGGGAGATGCAGGTGATAGATGGAGAAAAAAAATTGAGGACTGCTATCAACTCGAGTGTCAACTGAAATGCCGATTTTTCTTTCCCTTGAGTTGATAATATGTAATAATTTTAAGTAGTTTGCATTTGATGTAATATCTAGACTAATTGCATAGGCCATGTAGGCATTTAGTTGATTCCGTCCACACATAGTGGTAGGCGTTACCATACCTGCGCTAGCCAGGTCGATTAGGGTACAGTCTCGTCCTCTGTATTTGCCCGTCTTGTATTAGACCAACGATGAATAGTAAAAATGCGCACATGTTGTACACCTTTTATGATACTGAAATGGGCACCAGCAATGCAGAAACTGTAGAAGACCGTAAAAGTAACGAGTCTGACCCACATTTGAGATTAGTAACAGTAACGGGCCATAACAGTAGCAGGCCAAAACCATAACAGGACTAAACCGTAATAGACCGAAACAGTAACAGGCCGAAACCATAACAGGCCGAAACAGTAACAGGCTAGACCAGTAACAGGCCAAAACAGTAACACTCGAAACAGTAGGGACCAGAAAAATAACGGGTCAGAACCTTAAATTGCCAAAACAGTAATGGGCCAGAATAGTAGTAAGCCAGAACAGTAACAAGCCGAGTTTCCACCAGGCCAGAACAGTAACGGGCCGAGGAACTCACTAGGTTAAAATAGTAATGGGACAGAACATGGGCCAGACATTTATGGGCCTGAACGGTAGGAACCAAAGTATATGGGCCCGGTTCGAACAGTACGTGTATATACAGTAACGGGCCAGAAAGGTTACGGTCCAAAACGGGCTGGCCATACGGGCCTATTTCAAATAGTGCAGGGCGGAACACTAACGGGCCCAAATACATGCAAACGGGCCAATTTCAAACAGTGTGTGTGGAAACATTAACAGGCCAGAAAGTTTAAGGGTTGCCTACGGTTGCACCAGTGGGCCCATTTGTAACAGTGCATGACGAAACAGTAACAGGCCACGATCCTGTTGGGCTTCCTTGATGGGTCGGCCTACTTAATAATTACCAAGCCTTGGTTGGGCCTGTTTCTACCACGGTTTCATTGACAGTTAACGGTGCTCCCACATGGCAGTTTGCATGACATCAACAGTCAACGCGGTTGGCGAACACATCTACGACGGAACGACTTTTTGTGGCCGAAGGGTCCGATCCGCCATGGAAAAAAAACCTTGGTAGATTTATTTGTGATGGGTCTTTTACCACGAAGATCATCCGTCGTAGAAGACCCTTCAGCCACAAAAAACGGGCCCTCAACCATGAAAATCATCCGTTGTAAAAGGACATTTTTCTTGTAGTGGAGGAGGAGGGAGGAGCTCACCGGGTGGTGGAGAAGGAGGAGGAGGAGTGAGGAGCTCATCTGGAGGAGGAGGAGGAAGAGGGAGGAGAAGGTAAGGAAGAAGGGGAGAAGGAGAGAAGAGGGAGAAGTGTGGAGGAGAGGAAGAGAAGAAAAGGAGAAAAGAGAGGGAGAAGGGGCGGCGTGATTCAAATTTTGAATCCTGCCCAACACTTCTGTGGCGCATATACAAAAAATGCGCCACAGATGTTTCTCCCCCTTTTTTATTTTTTTTGCAGGAAAAATCTTCTTTCTTCCATAACTTTTTCCTCTTTTCGAATTTGGAGAATCTGTAAAATCTTCAACGGCCATTGAAATCGAGTAGGAACTTTCGGGACGATCATTTTGATATATTAATATTATTTTCAGATGTTGTATGCAAAAGTTATGGCCATTTTACTGTGCCATGAACTTTTTTGAAAAATACATCGAAATACATGTTTTTCAATTTTCCCTACAACTATACCCTAAAATATAACTACATGTCAAAGGAATTTTTTTTAAGTTTTTATAATTTTCATTTATTTTTTCAAAAGTTAAAAGGAGATCCACAGGGGGGTGGGGATGGGATCTGTTTTTCCATATTCTGTGGCGCATGCATCTATATGCGCCATAGAAATATCACTTTCTATGGCACATATAGATGGTTGGTCAACAAGATTCTGTGGTGGGACCTACCCTCAAGTGAGGGAGCCCAACTCCGGTGGCGGGTCCCATCAAACTTCTGTGGCGCATTATTTCCCCATATGCGCCACAGAATGGTGAAGTTTTCTATAGCGCATTGCCTGAAACGGGCCACTGAGATTTGTCTATGGCGCACGGTCACACATATGCGCCACAAAATATCCTTCTATCTATAGATGGTTTCCTAGTAGTTCACCCTGTTATGGTATGACATTTGATGTAATCAAAGTACTCTTCTGGTGAAAGTTGATTGGCGTGATATCATGGTCTAAAGACATTGAGTTACTATGAATGTGATAGCAATTTAAACTTGATGACATGATCGTATTGCTACATATACTGCGAGTGACTGTTCATCATATCATTCTCCAATGATATGACCCTATTATTAACAACATCCAATGTTATGATCAAGAACCCTTTGATCATCCATTAATCGACATGCTATATAAAGAGAGGCTTTACTAGGAACCATTTATGTTTATAAATCACACATGTATTAATGTTTCCTTATTAATACAATTCTAGCGTGAAAAATAAACATCTATTATAAACCTGGAATAGCATAATAACCACTTTATTATTGCCTCTCGGGCATATTACTTATAGTCTCCCACTTTCACTAGAGTTAATAATCTAGTTTACATAGTCATGAATCTAACACCCATAGAGTTTTGGTGATGATCATGTTTTGCCCTTGGGAGAGCTTTAGTCAAAGGATCTGCAACATTCAAATATGTATCTACTTTGCAAATTTCTACATCTCCATCCTGAACATGTTCCTAGATGGAGTTAATGTGGAGCTTTATATTCTTGGAATTCTTGTGAGACCTTGGTTCCTTAGCATTGGCTATGGCACCATTGTTGTCACAATAGATCACCATAGGATCCAAACCACTTGGAACCACACCCAGTTCGGAAATGAACTCCTTCATCCAAACTGCTTCCGACACTACTTCCGAAGCAGAGATATATTCTGCCTCCATTGTAGATCTCGCAATCACTGGTTTCTTGGATCTCCTTCAAATCACCGATGCACCATTCATCAAAAATAGACATTTCGATTGTGAATTAGAGTCATATGGATCGGTGTCAAAGATAGCATCAATGTAACACCTTGCACGAGCTCTTATTCACCTCCATATATGAGAAACATGTCTTTAGTTCTTCTTAAGTAATTAAAGACATCCTTGACCGCCTTCCAGTGTTCTGAACCTAGATTATATTGGTATTTGCTAGTCAAACTAACAACATGTGCCACATCTGGCCTTGTAAATAAGATATCATACATAAGAGAACCTATGGCTGAGGCATAGGGGAGACAGTCCATTATTTCTCTATTTGTTGCTATAGCTGAACTTTGAGTCTTACTCAAAACCGTTCCTTGCAACATAGGTAAGAACCCCTTCTTACTTCTATCCATTTTGAACTTCCTCAAAATCTTGTAAAGGTATATACTTTGTGAGAATCCTATTAAGCGTCTTGATATATCTCTAGAGATCTTGATGCCTAATATGTATGCAGCTTCACTGAGATATCTCATCGAAAACTTACTATTTAAGTAATACTTTACGCTTTTCAAAAGTTCTATGTCATTTCCAATCAACAATATGTCATCCACATATAAGACTAGAAATACAATAGAGCTCCCACTCACTTTCTTGTAAATACAAGCTTCTCTGATGGTTTGGACAAATCCTAAACTTTTGATCACTTCATCAAATCACAGATTCCAACTTTAGGATGCCTGCTTCAGTCCATAGATGGTTCACTAAAGTTTGCATACCTTGTTAGCATCCTTAGGATCGATAAAACATGTTGGTTGTATCATATATAACTCTGCCTCAACGTTTCCACGAAGGAATGTTTTTTTAACATCCATCTTCCATATTTCATAACCGAAAAATGCAGCAATTAACATAATACTTATAGACTTTAGCATCGGTACTGGTGAGAAACTGTCATCGTAGTCAACTCCTTGAATTTGTCGTACCCCTTCGCAACAAGTTGAGCTTTACAGATGGTCACATTACCGTCAGCGTCCGTTTTATTTTTGAAAATCCATTTATTCTAAACGGCCTTTTGGTCGTGAGGTAATTCTACCAAAGTACAAACATGGTTATCATACATGGATTCCATCTCGGATTGCATGGCTTCTATCCATTTCATGGAATCTAGGATCATCATCCCTTCATCATATGTCGCAGGGTCATCATTTCCATCTATCATGAAATTGAGGACGGGATCACCGTACAGTTCCTGAGCTACATGTATCCTGCCTAACCTGTGAGTTTTGATAGTAGTCTCTCTTGGAGTTTCATGAGGAGGGGTGGGTACCTCATCATCATTTCCTTATTCCGTTGGTGGAGTCAACACTGGAACAGATTCCGACGCTATGCTACTCGCCACTTCTAGAATGGGAGGTTAAATAATCTCATCGAGTTCTACTTTCCTACTACCCACACCTTTCGATAGAAACTCTTTTTTTAGAAAGGATCCATTCTTGGTGACAAACACTTTGCCTTCGAATCAGTAATAGAAGGTGTACCTGACGAGGTTTCGACTCGTCAATGCCCATTGTTATGGACTTGGGTTTTGGAGAAGATGGGGATGCTGGAGATCACGGAATGGTTAGCAAACAAGCAACACGGGGACACGAGGTTTACCCAGGTTCAGACCCCCGGAGGGAAAACCCTACTCGTGCTTGTCTACTCTTGATTACGGCGGAACCAAAGGTTACAGGGGTGCACAGATGCAATATGGCGTGAGGTGTGTATGAGGTGAGTTGATTATCCTCCTCGCCGTGCCATCCTAGCCTTTATATAGATAGGCAGGTTCCGGGCATAGAGTCGGTTATAGATTAGGGTTTGCCCCTTTGAAATTCTATCTACTCTAGTCTTGTTCTCTAAGGATCCGAAGACGTCATGGGCCTGGGCCACCCGAAACCTCCGCGGGCCGCGTATCTTATCGTGGGCCTTCCTTGGGCTGTACTAGGTATGCCGATGTTGTGTACCCGTGGGGTATAACCATGTCAGTAGCCCCCGAGTTCTTAAACGAATCGCAGATTCAGATGAGGACACTTCAGTCTTTCGGGTGCAGTTTTAGGCCTGTTTATAAGAGAAAATAATTTAGTTCATAGGATTGTTGATGCGTGTGCCTGACTCACCCGACGGATCAGGGTCAGTTAACTGTCATAGGACAAAACAACACGATCTTCTTCAGTCTCAAGTCCATGGACTCGAATCCGATACAGATCCTAGCGTAATTTGACTCAGGCCGTTGAGGTCTTATAGGAGCCGAATCCCAGTGATTTTCAAGTGATGTACCCAAAGCTTCCGTAGGGATTTTTCATCGTGCATGTTGACATGGTATTTTACTGGCAGAGCGCAGTCAGGTGTGTTGCCAGGCCATCAGATGATATCTGTAGGTCTTACTCTTGCGTCAAAGACACAACATCCGAAATGTTATCACCGCGGAGGTGTTTCGGGTGGCCAAGGAGAATGTCTCTCACTTAGCGTTTTATTTGGGCAAAGTTGCCAGAAAAAGTTTGTATTTTGATCCGAAAGATCGCAGTCGAAGAAATCATAGGGTGCGCGGCCAGCGCTCCCTATGGGAGTAGCCCCCGAGTGTTTGTTCGAGTCGTAGACTCGAGCAGAGACTTTTTAGTTCAATTGTTTTTAGCTTCAGGTCCGAAGGACACAATTTTTTTGGATGCTTGAACAATCCACCCTATGGGAGTAGCCCCCAAGTCCTTAGTGGAGTCGTATACTAGACGTGGGACTCGAAGGTTGGTGAGAAGTGTAGGTACATTACTTATGTTTCGGGTGCGCGGCCAATGCTCCTAGTAGGAGTAGCCCCCGAGTAGTTGCTCGAATAGTAGATTTGAGTGAATACTTTGTTCATGAGCCGAAGATTTCCAACCGTTGCTAGGTTGGTCTTGATGACATCAGTGCTGACGATTGGTGATCTCAATCGTCTGCGGCTCCAGAGATGACGTGACAGAACGAACGTGGGTCCCACTTTCTGATTTGGAGTTGATTAGTCTTGCGCGGCGTGGCGAGAATTACGGCGTCTCTTCGGTTTCCATGCGTAGTGGACGGCGTGCTGGCGATGATTCGTTGATGTGCTGACACATGTATGGTTGGATCTGTCCTGAGCGCTAGGGCTTCCGGATGAACGTTATTGTTCGTCGTCCTTGTCTTTTATAACCATGGGAAAACAGTGATTCTGTTTACCCCTTTCCATTTGCTTTCGCCATTGCCTCCATTTTCTTGAGCACCACATCTCTCGCCCTTGCGCACTGGACGTTCTCAGATCATTTCCTTGTTCTTTTATCCACGCTCATCGCCGCACTCGATGCCGCGCTATGGGCAAGTCGAGGAAGGGTGCTGCTCGAGCTGGCTCGAGTGCCACTGCCGGCGGCAAGAAAGTTGCCGCTCCTGGTCGCACTACTGACGGCAAGTGGAGGCGCACAGAGGTGTGTGACACCGATCTGCGCAAGCTGCGTGATGCGGGATTAATCCCGCAGAACAAGGAGGACATCGGGATCCCCGGCAATGAGGTAATCCCCTGCCCACCCGTAAGGTTTCGGGTGATCTTTGTTGCCTTCATTCTTCGCAGTTTTTCGCTTCCTGCCCACGATTTCCTTCGTGGGCTCCTTTTCCTCTATGGGATTCAGATTCATCATCTGTCTCCCAATTCTCTTATTAACATCGCATGCTTCATCACGCTTTGAAAGTGCTGGCTCGGCATCGAGCCACACTTTGTCCTCTTTCGGAAGCTCTATTCTATGAAGAGGCAATCCGGCACCGGCGGAGTCTATCCGCTTGGCGGCTGCATTATCTCCCTTCGTCCTTTTGTCCAATTTTTCTCCTTATCTAATTGCGAGTCCGTCCAGTATTGGCGTCGTACATGGTTTTACATCCGTGATGTCAAGCTGGACGGTCAGCAGTTTGGTCTTGCCCCCTTCGACTCCGAGCAGAAGATTGTCCTGAAGAGATCGTGGAAAAACCACATCTTGGAGGGCGAAGTTGCGGAGGTGGAGAGGCTCTACAAGCGAGTGGAGGCTCTTCAACTGGTGCCAGGCAAGGAGGTCAACGGTGTCGACATCATCCGCACCTTCCTCCAACGCCGGGTGTAGCCGCTCCAGGCCAAGGCGCACCTGATGTTTCTCTACGCCGGCCCCAGTGATCCGACCAGGGTGTCATCCGAAGAGTTGTCTTCGGGTGATCTTGATAGGGTCCTCCGCCCTCTGCTGAAGTTCAAGGCTGGTGAGGACCTTCTAGGGGAGTCACTGACTCCCCCTCTTAGTGCCAGTAAAGGGGCTTCGAAGGTGATGTTTGTTCATGCGCGCTGCGCCTTTCCGTGTATTTTTTTGTTTGTTGCAGTTTCTCATGTTATTGTCATTTTTTTCTTGCAGCGCCTCCAGGTTACGGGATCTATGCCTCCTCTGCCTAAGAAATTTAGGGAGGCGCCAGACAATGAGGAGGTGGACTCCGAGTTTGAGCTTCCTCCAGCTTAGTCGCCGACTGCGTATGCTCCTGAGGCGAGTGAGGGGAAGACCCGAAAGCGCTTGCGGAGCGAATCTTTGGATGCATCTACCCCGCCAACTCTGAGGGGCCCGTCCTTCCTTGAGAGGCATGGCGAGGATTATGGTGCTTCTTCCGCACCGTTTTCGGCTGTGCCCCTTCGAGCGATGGCGCCGCAGCCGCCGGCCAAGAAGAAGAAGGAGAAGGCACCACCCATCTTCAACTTGTCAGATATTGACTCATAAGTGTCTTCATCTGTATTATTTTGTGGTACTTGCCTGCGTAACATGGGTTGTTATCTAATCGAGCTGTTTTCTTGCAGCCACTCCTCAGAGGGTTCTCCTAGCGAGGGCACTCGAGAGGCTATAGGGGAGTCGAAGCTGAGAGCTCCTCCCCGAACCCCTCCTCGCGAGGGTTCTCAGATGGTGGCCGACTCTGATGATGACGCCCCGAACCCCTCCCCGCGAGAGGCTCAAGTAGTCGTTACTCAGAAGACCGCGCCCAGAACTTCGGAGTCTCCGTCTGAGCACGTAAGTTGTCTATTCCTTTGTCTTGTAGGGGCGAGCCCCCGAGCCCTTTTTCCGGATGAACTGCTGGTCGAGTTTTGCTCTTGTGGGGCATAGGCCCCGAGCCCTTTCTGACGATTGTTTTGTTTTGTTTTGCAGCCCTTCATGCATAGTGTTAATCTCCTTATCCAGCAGCACCTGGCGCTAGAGGACAACATGCGGAAGCTGCAGGGTGCGTCGTGTTTTGATCATCCTTTTCTTGCTTTGGCTGTCTCTTTCGTCTGTGCTTCTCTTGATACTTTTTTCTTTGATGTTTGCAGATGAAAATAATGCGGCTCTCCGTCGGATGGACGCTCTTGAAAAGTTCCTTGGTCGAGCAGAGAAGAAAGCTGCAGATGCCATGGAGGCGAAGGAGCGCCTGCAGAAGGAGGTAGCTAACGCTGCCGAAGTTCAGGAGCGCCTGCGGAAAGAGACTGTTGATCGCGAGGAGCATCTTGCTGCCGCGGCTGCTACTCGCGAGAGGGAGATGGCCAATAGGCTGATGGATGAGGCCAAGGCTTTCTCCGGTGAGTATCTTTCACTTGCTCTGGTCTTGTACTTTTTTCGACTATTCCTTGTCATGTTCTTATTCGCATTTTTTTCTTCTTTTTCTCAGATGTATCCGGCGTCGCGTTTGATCGCGGTGTGCTGGAGCATGCAGATGCTCTGGATGATGCCACCACAGCGGTCGAAGATCGCTGCGGCACTGCTGCTGCCTCCTTGGCGAAGGCCAAGGAAGTGCTCCGACGCTTCTACAGGGAGGTCGTCTCCAAGGGCGCTGCTCTTGAGGGTGTTGATGCTCTGGCGGATGCTCTGGTGGAGGACGCTCTGGCAACCTACAAGCGCAAGCAAAACGGCATTGCTGCTTCCATGGGGTTGGCCATGGCCAAGGCATCCGGAGCGGAGATGGACCTGCCGCATATTACCTCCCAGATGCCGACGACTGCAGACGGCTCAGAGGTAGCCTTCGCTCTCTTCATCTCCCGCTGTAAGCGTTATGGGCCGAAGCTCATTGACCTGCTGGCGGAGTACGCGACGAAGCAATAGGAGGAGGCCAAGAGTAGGAAGCCTGGCTCTAAGGCCACTCCGGATGCAGGTGCCTAGACTCTGGTGTTGTAGTTTAGTATAGTTTATCCTCTTCCTTTTGTGATGTACGCTTTTGTTGATGAATAATCTCACCTTATGCCATGAGGTGGTCTTTATGATGTATATAAGTTATATTTCGAGCTATCGCCAGAAGTGTTCGTGGTGTTCTTGTCCTTATTTGTTTGCCTTTAGGGTCCTTCGGGTGAGACTCCCATTGATACTTTGACTGTCCCTAAGCTGCGACCATCTCTGGATGATGCGTCGCAGCTTGTTTTTCTTCGCGACCGTGTCCGCAGCCTGGAGAAGGATATTCTTGACATTCGAGGCCACACGGATGTGTGGAAGTCGAAAGCTGAGCGAGCCACTGCCAGGGAGGAATTTTTTATGGGGGAGCTGCGGCACATGAGCTAGCAGCTTCAATGTGAGTCTTTGCGCACTGTTGTTCTTTTTGGATGCACTATTATTATGTGTCATCCTTTTCTTGTGTTTGGTGCAGGAGTCAATCTCGTTTCGAAGGAGGAGAAGGAGCGCATTGTTGTTCGGATGAATTGCCTGACCCAATAGGACTTGGAGGCTAGCGGCTTCTTCTGGATGGACCGCGATCGGGCCATCATCCTTGCGACGGTGCAAGATCGTGCGCACAAGGTTTCTCGGGTACTGAGGCAGGCGGGGATTTCCCTGGCGTCCACTTGGGCCGCCATGTTTCCCCTGGACGAGGCACCTTCCAATCTTTGGGGTCTGCTGGTGAAGTTTCGAGACGTGAGCCACGTCAAGGAGTTGGTGCGGCGTCAGCTGGTTACTGGGGTGAAGGCCGCTCTTTCTCTTGTTCGCTGCATCGATGTGACGTTGATCTCGCGATGGTGGCAACTGGCCCACCCCTTCGACCAGATGGTAGTCTTTGGGATATGCGCCCGCATTATGCGGTTGTGAGGCAGTATGCCGAAGAGATTGTTGATCTGTTCGAGCAACGGGCGAGTGTGATACTCTAGAATAGGTAGGTCCTGTAAAGAAAACAAATTGATGTAAAAATTTGTATGTATTCGAGTGGGCTTGTTGTGCCCTTTGTAAAGTTTATTTGTATTAGCACATTGTGCCGTGTTTTATGCATGTCCTTTTTGTTAGCCTGATGTGGTTAGCTACTCGGGTTGTATGCTTTGTTCCCAGTCGACGAAGTCGTGCGGTGAGGCGTAGCCCATGAGTATGTTATAGCGAAAAGTAATGGAAAGAAATTTCGGCCGAGGAACTTAGCTTTTATTAATATCATAGAGGGGAGGTACATTGTGGGGCTGAGTAGCCTTATCAAAGTAAAGGGGTAGCTAGGGTAGAAGTGTCGCAGACGTGCGACGTTCCAGTGGTTGGAGTATTCGACTCCTGATGAGATGTCCATGAGGCGGTAGGCGCCGCTTGGGATGACTTCTGTAATGATGTAGGGTCCTTCCCAGGGTGACTCGAGCTTCTTCGGCCGCTCTTGCTTGAGTCGTAGGACGAGGTCTCCTTCGATGAAGGACCTTGGGCGCAGCCGACGGCTGTGGTAGTTGCGGAGGCTCTGCTAGTAGACCGCTGAGCGAGCCGCGGCAATGTCGCGTGCCTCGTCGAGTGTGTCAACGCCATCTTTGAGTGCGGCCATTGATTTGTCTTCGCTGTAGGTGACGACCCATGGGGCCTTGTGGCGTACCTCGGCAGGTAGTACAGCTTCGGCTCCGTGCACCATGAAGAAGGGTGTGAAGCTAGTTGCGCTGTTTGGTGTTGTTCGTAGGCTCCAGAGGACGGAGGGTAGCTCTTCGGCCCAGGATCCCGCAAGCCGTTCGAGTGGGCTGAGCAGGCATTTATTGATTTTGCTCCCTATGAGGCCGTTGGCCTTTTCAACCTGTCCATTGGTCTGCGGGTGCACCACGGAGGCATATGATATGTTTATGCCGAGGCCCTCGCAGAAGTCCTAGAACTCCTTCGAGATAAAGTACGAGCCGTTGTCCGTGATGATGTTGTGTGGCGCGCTGAACCTGTAGACTATGGACTCGAAGAACTTGAGGGCCGTTTTGCCGCTTTGGTTGGTGACGGGCATGGCCTCGATCCACTTGGTGAATGTCAACACCCGGATTTTTAATCCCAGATGCCTGTTATGCCATACATCGCAATCCCAGGATTACCATTTTTGCGAGACATAACAGATTTGGATACCACAGTACATCATCCATTACAAACCATACATAAGGTCTTACACAAATAAGGATCTCATGATCCAGTTCTTAATACAACTCAAGCAGCGGAAATACATAATAATAACGGTAGCGTAGGCGAAGCTCCATCTTCGGGGTCACAGGCAATGTTGACGATGGGAGATGATCCTAGTTGTCGTAACCTTCCTGGGGTCCATCCTCCTGGTATTCCTCTTCATAGTCTGGCCACGGGAATAGCCAGGGACAAAGCCATGAGTACTCTTTAAGTACTCGCAAACTAATACTAACAAGGGAAGGGGTTTTTTGTAGTAGGACACTAAGCTCTAGAGTTGTTTTGCAAAAAGCCAGATTTACCTCTACTAAGTTCAGAAACGAAGAAAGCTAGTTGAAGTTTTATAACACCTACGTGGGAACTTGTATTTCATATCACAACTCTGTTGTGGTCAATTCAAAATCTCAATTCATTTCACAAGTCATTTTGAAAACATCTGATGGGGGAACAGTATGGCCACTCCAACTGTTCATAACCGCGGACGCGGCTATTCGAATAGTTTGACACTCTGCGGAGATTGTACACTTTCACCACAACATTCGATACATCCGTTAGGAAAAAATCCTGAATTCACCATACTCAGTATGCGGATAATCAATCCTAACCTTTCAATTACACGCCCTAGTATAAGCACCTCTCCTGTGAGTTTGGCCTCCCAACCATGACCAACTGTCATCTTGGGTACTACACAGGTGGACAATCTTCACAAGGTAGCCTCAGCTCAGACCTTGGCCGTGAGGGAACCAATACTAAGGTATATAAGTTTCCAGTCAAGCCCTACCCAATTCTCGGGTATTGTGGTTGTACGGTGAAATTGGAATGGTATCGCATCTAGACAACCATCAGTTTTATAAAGGGCTAAGGCTCATGCCTCAACATTTTTGTCACCAAAATCATCTGGTGCTCGGAAACACATGTCAAAACATCTCAATAGAATGATCCATCATTCCAAGGTTTTCATAACCATTTTTCTACCAAGTATTCCCATCTAAAGTTGATCAAGTTTTATGCTTAGCACTAGCATCTACAAGTGGGGGTAAGTACTAATGAGGGGTGGTAAACTAATGGAGTTTAACTAAGTTCAATCTCATGCCTTAGGATGACATAAAGATTATCTAGCTTAGGCCAAGTTTTATGCTCTTTATGCCACCTTCAGTTATCTTCCTAGAATCTAAAATTTACTTAAGTAATCTCTAAGTAAAAGCTTTGATAAAGAAATAAAGTATAAAGCTTGTAAGTAAAACTAGGAATGGGGTTATCAAGTGGGTATGATCACATATGCTTAAGGCATATAGTTGGCATGGTAACAAGCAAGTATTTGCTTGCATAGGTCAACTTGATTAGTAAGGCTTGATAAAGTAGAGTATCTTGTAAGTGTTAGCTTGCTCAATCAACTAGTAGTATTAGGCTTGCCTTGTGCAGAGCAGTGGTTGAAGTTCTCCTCGGCTTCTTCTTCGTAGTATCCTCCTTCATCCTCGTATCCTTGGTCGGTACTAGCGTCTATAAATAAATACGAGGTACACAATCACCAAACAATACTTAACAACTTTCAATCATCACACAAAGGGGTTCTATAGATGATCTAGCATCATCACTAACATTACAAGCACTTGACTTAATGATTTTATTTTTAGAAAATTAATTTCTACTCATTGAAAAACTACTTAAGATTTGTTATTCTCCAAACCAAACATGGGATCATGTTGACACATGTCATCACCACACATTTAAGTACATGGGAATGTGATTTAAAGTTGTGTCACAATTTAAATAAGATTTAACCTTTTATTTTAAATAGAAATAAATGACTAGAAATGCCTATGTGGCATCCTTTTATTACTTGAACATTATTTCTATAAGTAAACCCATATGTTTTTATATATTCTGAAAGGTATGATCAAATGTGATTTTTGAGAGTTGGAATCAACTCAAAAGCTATTATGGTTTAAATTTGAAAAATGTTTGAATGCAGAAAAGCTTCTGCCTTGTTATTTTTACCAAGGGTGATCTACAGATCCAAATGATTTGAATCCAACGGGCTTGGATTCAGCATTTCCAAACCTTTCTAACAAAATTGGTTTCATTCAATTTGGTTCACTGAATCGAGCTGGGTTGATTTTTGAAACTAGGTACAGAACTGTGTTTGAATGGAAATGGAAAAATCCAAATTCAAACGAGTGGGCTACGCGGGAAGAGAAAATGGGCCGGCCTGCTACGCGCAGCGCTTACGCGGGCTGGTTAAGTTGCTGTCCCCACGCATCAGTGAGACGGGGGGTGCGAAGCGGTACGGGGCAACGTGGTGCGTTGGATCTAGTTCTAATCCAACGGCTCTAGTTCATCATCCACGTCGGGCAGCGCCGGCGAGACAGAACTCTAACGCGGCAGGTGGGGGTCGTGGGAGGCTCACCGGGGCTCAGGTGAGGGTCGGCGAGGCGGGCAAACGACGAAGTCGACAATGGCGAACCTCCTGGTACCGGCAGCTTCTCCTGGGGCGGCTCCAATCGCTGGCTTCCTTCTTCTCCAGCAGCGGCGGGCTCCGGCCAAATTCCGGTGATGCGCTGCTCGCCTTGCTCCAGGAACGGGGTGGAACGATCAGTGAGGAGGGGGGAGTGAGATGGTGTGCTCAATTCGGCTGGGGGTCGTCTCCTTTTATAGGCTCGACGGTGAGACCGAACGGGATGGGCAGGCGACGGTGGCGACATGGCTACGGGCTGCTAGAGGCATGGCCGAGGGTGGCGATCGATCGGTGGTCTCCTGGCGATGCTCTATAGCTTTAATGCGTGTGTAGGGGCGGTGACAAACGGTCTGGAACGCTCGATGTTCTGCATGGCAGAGGCGGCGTATTCGACGGCGAGCGGGGGCTACGGGGTACGGGCGGTGAAATGGGCATGTCTGGCGGTCTCCTGGGACGGTGAGGAGCATGTTGGCGGGCGGCGAGGGCTCGAGGTGGTCTGGTTAAATGGGAACGGCGCGTGCTCTGCGGCGAGGGTCGGCATGGTCGACAGCGGCACGGGTGCGGCGTTCCTGGTGGTTCCGGCTACTGTCTGCGAGGCAAGGCTGGTCGAGAGGGGGCGGTGAGGCATGGGCTACCTCCCAGACAAGGTTGGCACGGCTAGTTCTTACTCTAGCCTGCTGTCGACACTGGGGTGACGTGGGTGCTCTTGGCGTGTTCACCATTGATGACATTGGCGAGCTCACAGTGGTGCTAGTGATTAGTTGAGTTTGTTAGATGATCTACTAAGGCTAGTGGTGTCCAGAGAGGGAACAAGTTAGGCCCAAAACACTACATACTATAGTGTTTTGATTTTGTTTGATTTGAATCAGTAAGGTGTTTGATGAAATGGCCGCATGAATTTAAGTTTTGAATTTTGAAAAGATTTTTGGTGGGTGTGCTAGGCATGAGCTGGTGAGTCTGTAGATGCTTGGGTTTTGAAAGTTGAGCTTGTTTGAGTGGTTTTTGAAAAAGTGGGATCTTCCCATATGAAATAGATTCAATTTTAAACCGTCATTTAAACTATGCATTTGAATGTTTCTGGATGATCACAAGGTGGGCCTTGATACTTTGTTATGAGTACTATCAAGGGGTGCAAAGATCCAAACAAGTTTCTGTTAAGTTCTGAAAGTTAGAGATAGCCAAAGTAGACATGGGAGTTAATTTGGCCAAAGTGACCATTCCTTTATTTTGTTTATTTTGATTTATTTTCCCTTGGGAAAAGTGTGGGGATTGTTTAGATGATGTTTATTTCACCTAGGAATCCTTTTACAAGCAAAGAAACACACAATCAAGGTAATTCAAAAGAATTCAAATTGGAATGCATACACACATGCATGCTTTCATATTTTTATTTAGAAAAGTTTTTGTTAATCCTAAATTTTGATGATTAGAGTTTGATGATTCTAGTTTAATATTTTTGGGATGTTACAGTGAACTTGTCGACTGCGACTAGGAGGTAGACATGGTCTCCTTTCGAAGATTCGGGCAGTTTGCCAATCATGTCGAGGCCCCATTGGGCGAAGGGCGAGGCCAGTGTTATGGGCCTGAGCTCCGATCCTGGTGCGTGTGGCTTGTCCGCGTACCTCTGGCAGCCGTTGCACCTTCAGACGATGTCCTTATCGTCGTTCATGGCCGTTGGCCAGTAGAATCCAGCTCGTAAAGCTTTGGCGACGAGGGCGCGGCTACCTGCATGATGACCGCAGATGCCCTCGTGGATGTCTTAGAGGATGGTTTTGCCATCACCGATGGTGACGCACCTTTGGAGTATACCCGAAATACTGCGCTTGTACAACTCGCCATTGTGGAGGGTGAACGCTTTGGATCGGCGAGATATGCGCCGGGCGTTTGTCGGGTCGTCAGGTAGTTCTCTATTTACAGGTACCGTAGGTATGGTTGCGTCCACGTCTCTTCGATTGCCATGACCTGCATCAGGCTGACCAGCTCAGCCTCGGTGTCGAGCTTTTCAGGTCCTTCGTGTCCTTCGGGTGGCGCAGCATCCGAGTGTTCCACTTCTTCGGGTGATCCCTTGGGGAATTTCCTTTTGATAGAGGGTACGCATATTTGTTCCAGAAACACACCTGGTGGCACCCGTGCACATGTGGAGCCGATGTTGGTGAGCTTATCGGCTTCCTTGTTGCTTTCCTGTCCAACGTGCCGAAGCTCGTAGCCGTCAAAGTCTCCTTCGAGTGAGTTGTAGAGCGCACAGTACACAATCATGTTGGTGTTGTGAGCATCGCACTCGTTCATCGTCTGCTGGACGGAAAGGTTCGAGTCACCGTAGATGATTAGGCGTATTGCGTCGTAGATCTTGGCCATCCGCATTCCATGGATGAGGGCCTCATATTCGTCCCCGTTGTTGGAGGCACGAAATTTCATTCGGAGGATGTATTTCATCTTATCGCCCTGAGGGGATGTCAGTATGACACCAGCTCCTACTCCGGCCTCACGTTTGGATCCGTCGAAGTGCATCGTCCATGATTGCGTCATGTCCGGAGTATCCGGCAGCTGGAGTTCGATCTAGTGGACGAGAAAGTCAGGGAGGACCTGAGATTTGATAGCCTTGCGCCGCTCATAGACTATGTCTAGAGGGGATAGCTCGATGCCCCACAGGGCTACGCGTCCCGTGCCTTCAGGGTTGTTCAGGATGTTGGACAGTGGCGCCTCGTTGACGACCATTATCTGATGCTCCTGGAAGTAGTGGCTCAGCCGACGAGCCATCATGAATACGCCGTAGGCGAGCTTCTGGTAGTGAGGGTACCTATGCTTTGTTGGTGTCAGTACCTCACTGAGGTAGTAGATTGGGCGTTGGATCCCATGGGTCTTGCCATCTTTGGGTCGTTCGACCACGAGTACGGTGCTTACCACCTGGTGCGTAGCTACGATGTATAGCAGCAGAGGCTCTCGCTCCTTTGGCATGACCAGGACAGGCGAGGTGGAGAGCAGCCGCTTGAGTGCTTCGAATGCTTCGTCTGCTTCGGGTGTCCACTCGAACTTGTTTGTCTTGCGCAGTAGCTGGTAGAAGGGCAGGGCCTTATCACCCATGCGGCTGATGAACCTGCTCATCGCCATGATGCGCCCAACTAGCTGCTGGACACCTTTGAGGTTCTTCGGCTTCTCCATGGTCAGTATGGCCTGGATTTTCTTCGGGTTCGCCTCGATCCCTCGTTGGGAGATGAAGTAGCCAAGTAATTGTCCATATGGGACACCGAAGGTGCACTTTTCTGGATTCAGCTTGATCTTGTAGTGATCAAGGTAATCGAACGTCTCATGGAGATCGTCGATCAATGTCTTGGCTTCCCTGGTCTTGATGACTGTGTCGTCGACATAGACTTGGATGTTGCGACCGATCTGGTTTTTCAGGCACACCTGCATGCACCTCTGGTACATGGCACCTGCATTCTTCAGCCCGAAAGGCATGGTGTTGTAGCAGAACACTCCGAACGGCGTGATGAACGTCGTTTTCTCCTGATCTTCGACCTTCAGCCGAATCTGGTTGTAGCCTGAGTACGCGTCGAGGAAGGAGATTTTCTCGCATCCTGCGGTCGAATCGATGATCTGATCGATCCGACGTACAGGGAATTGGTCCTTGGGGCAATGCTTTTTGAGTGATGTAAAGTCCACGCACATCCGCAGGATGTCCGTGTCCTTTTTGGGACCAGCACGGTATTGGCCAGCCACTTGCTCTCCTTGATTTCTCGGATGAAGTTGGCATCGAGCATTCTGTTGACTTTGATTCCAACTGCTTCGTCTCTTGGTTCAGACAGTCATCGGATCGACTGCTTGACTGGCCTTGCGTCGGGGAATACATTGAGTGCTTGCTCGGCAAATTCCCTGGGAACTCCTAGCATGTCCACAGGACACTAGGCAAAGATTTCCCAGTGCTCACGGAGGAATTCGACGAGCGCGCTTTCCTATGCGGGGCTGAGGTCGTTGGCGATCAGTGCCATCTTGGAGGCATCCGGTTGATGGACCTGCACCTTTTTTGTGTTGACGATGGAGTCGAACGACATATCGGGTGCGTTTTGCCTGGAGACTGGGGGTGCCCCATTGTCTATCACTTCTCGGAGCCTCGTGAGCTCCTCCTGCATGCCGAACAACTAGGAGATTCTGTTGAAATCTCTATCGCAGTGGTCGGATCGGGTGAAGCTTCCCTGGACGGTGATGATTCCCCTAGGTCCTGGCATCTTGAGAAGCAGGTACGCGTAGTGCGGTACTGCCAGGAATCTTGCGAATGCCACGCGCCTGAGGATGACGTGGTACTATGATGGCCAGTCCACCACTTCGAACTCCAGCCGCTCGTGCCTGAAGTTTTCAGGCTGGCCGAAGATGACGTCGAGCCATATCTTTCCCAGGGGATATATGCCCTTTCCTAGGACTATACCATGGAACGTCATGCCGGATTGTTCCAGGCTGGACAGCGGGATCCGCATCGCTGCGAGGGTGCTAGCAAACATCAGGTTGATGCAGCTGCCGCCATCCATGAAGATGCGGCTCATCTCGAATCCTCCGATCTGCGCCTCGAGCACCAGGGCAGCATGACCTGGGTGAGGGATTTGGCGAGGGTGATCCGAGCGATCGAACGTGATGCAGGACTTCAAACCAATGAGGTACTCAGGGATAGCAGGTGGAGCGGTCACGGCCAGGCTGACCTGTCGGGTGATCTTCTTTTGCACCCTATTGGTAGGGCATCCCTTCTGGATCATCAGGGCCCCTTTTGGCGGTGGGTATCCTCCTATACCATTGTTTGGTGTAGGTGCGATTGCTGGATTCGACGGTCCCACGGGTGGTGGTGGAGGAGCTCTGTGGGCGATGTCACCTGGTGCAGGTGCGGGCCCAAACCCAGGGTTCACGATCTGGCATCGCATTTGGGTAAGACCCTCGCTGAGCTTCTGGAACTCGCGACAGTCCTTTAGCATGTGGTTGGCCTTCTTTTTGCCATCCTGCTTGTTGATGTAGAAGTGGATGGTGCAAGGGCCAGACAACTTGTCGTATGCCGAGGTCTCGTCTTCATGGCTGCGGCGTTTCCATGTTTGCACGGGCCGCCCTCCGTCGTGGAAGTTGCCTCCGTGGTATCCGCTACTGCAGTTACCATCGTTGTGTCGATCGGCGTAGCCAGCCGCAACCATGTCGACTCCGTCGCGATCGTCGTAGATGCGCGATCTTTACTTGTTGTGGTGTTCCCGCCTACCGCCATAGTCATCCTCATCATCCGAATGCATTCGATGGAGGGAATCCTCGCCATCTGCCCACCTGTTGGCGATGTCCATGAGGTGGTCGAGCGTCTTGGGGTTGACGCACCCAAGTTCTTCCTTGAAGTCCAGGCGTTTGACACCATCCTTGAAGGCGTCGATTGTCCTTTCTTCGAAGATGTGCGCGGCTGAGTTCTTGATGTTAGAACAGCATAGGATGTACGAGCGAATGGATTCGCTGGTACGCTAGGTGAAGGCGCGCAGCTCCTCGATCGAGGCTGGCCTCTTGCTGGTGCCTTTGAAGTTGCGGATGAAGTTGTACGCCAGCTCCTCCCAGCTTCGGATGGAGCCGAAGGACAGGCTGCTGAGCCAAGGCATTGTAGCGCGGTGTTTTTGTTACCGCCGTGCAGCTTGACGAACAAGAGGTGGTCGCTGAGCCAGGCCTTCGGGTCTTGCGTGCCGTCGAACTTCGGAGTGTTCAAAGGTAGCTTGAAACTTTTCGGCATCCATGTCCGCCAAATAGATATGCTGAAGCATTGGGCTCCACACAGCTCTCCATCGTCATCCTCGTCGGATTTGGCTGAACACGCGCGTTTGGCGTGTGCCTTGTCGACCTTGCCCTGGGCGAGGTCGTTTTGAGCGTCGTAGTCGCTGTTGCGACGCCTTGGGCTCTTGCGACGTCGAGGTAGATCGTGCTCGTCCTCGTCGGATGAGGGTGTGGGGCTGCGGTTGAATCTAACCGCGGCTTTTTTCTTCAGCTCCACAGGAGCTTCGTCGTCGATCGCAGCTCCGACGAGTCTGAGTCCGGCTAGCGCGGACTTGTGCATGGCACTCTTTGGGTCACCCACCAGAGGTGGATGGGATGCGAGGTACGTGGTGGCTGCCATAATGGCAGCCTGCGGCGTCTTCGGTATGACGTTGTCGTTGACGTCCATTGACATGAAGGACGTGTTGAGGGTCCTCGTTGATGTCACGTCGTGCGGCAGGATCCATGTGCTCCGTGCGGGAGCAGTGCTTGTTGGCGTTATTGCCATGCAAGCCTGAGCCACTAGCGGCAGAGAGCGCAGCTCGCCGCGCGCTAGACTCCAAGGCTGCTTTCTTGCGTTTGTAGAGATCTTCCATTAGCTTCACCTGTCGGTTATGCTCATCGATGAGAAGGAGGTGGTATGCCATCAGCAGATCCCGTGAAGCATTCACAGGTAGGATGATGTTGCCCGCCACGGCTTCGCGTACCTGGCGCCATCCGTCCTTGTTGAGGTTGATCTTCTGATAGGCGTTGGCATCGCCCTCGTTGGGTTGGAGGGGTGGATCTCCCCCGTTTCCTCCATTCCTAGCCTATGGGTTGGGCGGTGGATTGGGTGTCGGGTTCAGTGCACTCGAACCTGGTGGCAGTTCCGATTCATCCTGGATAACCACGGCGCATTGGTAACGCCCGCGGATTGGGTCGCTGCTGCCGCAGCTTTCAGATCCGCAACCGTAGGTTCCTTCATCTGAGGGAGGGCCGCACAGATCTGAGTTGCAGCTGCTGCTGTCATATGACTCATCTGTCAGCGTCGACGTGCGTAACAAGCTGATGGGTGGGACCCATGAAGCCGACCTGATGGATGGTGGTGGCACCCGCTCTGGGAGGCGGAGGGTGCCAGTCTGCCCCACCTAGAAGCAGAAGCTCCCGAACAGAATCTCGAGCCCATCGCCTACGGGCTCGAAATCCCTCATGGTGGCTGGCGAGTGGGCTGTGAAGTCGAAGGTGTCGAAGAGGAGGTGACTCTCCGTCGCCGGTGAGTTGTGGATCGATCCGGATGGGACCGTCACGATCACACAATCAGCGCCCCCAATTCCCACAGACGGCGCCAATTGACGAAGTTTCGACTCGTCAATGCCCATTGATCTGGACTTGGGTTTTGGAGAAGATGGGGATGCTGGAGGTCGTGGAACGGTTAGCAAACAACACGGGGACACAAGGTTTACCCAGGTTCAGGTCCCCCGGAGGGAAAACCCTACTCCTGCTTGTCTACTCTTGATTACGGCGGAACCGAAGGTTACAGGGGTGCGCAGATGCAATCTGGCATGAGGTGTGTATGAGGTGAGTTGATTGTCCTCCTCGCCGTGCCCTCCTAGCCTTTATATAGATAGACAGGTCCCGGGCGTAGGTCGAGTCAGTTACATATTAGGGTTTGCCCCTTTGAAATTCTATCTACTCTAGTCTTGTTCTCCAAGGATCCAAAGACGTCATGGGCCTGGGCCACCCGAAACCTCCGCGGGCCGCGTATCTTGTCATGGGCCTTCCTTGCGCTAGACTAGGTATGCCAACGTTGTGTACCCGTGGGGTATAACCATGTCAGTTCCCAATTGTTCCTTTTCGGTATCCTATGAAAACGCATTTCTCCGCTTTGGGTTCGAGCTTAACAGGTTGGAGTTTCTTCACATAAGCATCGCATCCCTAAACTTTTAGAAATGACAGCTTAGGTTTATTGCCAAACCATAATTCATACGGTGTCATTCCAATGGATTTTGATGGTGCCCTATTTAAAGTGAATGCAACAGTCTCTAATGCATGACCCCAAAATGAGAATGGAAAATCTTAAGGGACATCATAGATCCTACCATATCTAATAAGGTTCGATTACGATGTTCGGATACACCATTATACTGAGGTGTTCCGGCGGGAGTGAGTTGTGAAACAATTCCACATTGTCTCATGCATGTGCTAAACTCGTAACTAAGATATTCTCCTCCATGATCGGATCATAGAAACTTGATCTTTCGGTTATGATGATTTTCTACTTCACTTTCAATTCTTTAAACTTTTCATATGTTTCAGACTTGTGTTTAGTTAAGTAAATATACCCATATATACTTAAATCATCCGTGAAGATTACAAAAAAAGATATTCGCCACATGCCGACACACTCATTGGACCACATACATTTGTGTGTATCATTTCCAACAAGTCGGTCACACGCTCCATTATTCCCAAGAATGGAGTTTCTAGCCATCTTGCCCATAAGGCATGGTTCACATGTTTCAAATGATTCATAATCAAGTAATTCAAGAAGTCCATTAGAATGGATATTCTTCATGCGCTTTATACCAATATGACCTAAACGGCAATGCCACAAATATGCAGCAATATCATCATTCAAATTAATTCTTTTGGCATTCACATTATGAATATGTGTACTACTAATATCAAGATTCAAGACAAATAAACCATTCAACAAAGGTGCATGACCATAAAAGATATTATTAATATATAAGGAACAATTATTGTTCTCCGATACAAATGAATAACCGTCTTGTATTAAACATGATCCATACATGATGTTCATGCTCAACACAGGCACATAATAACAATTATTAAGGTTTATTGTAAATCACGATGGCAGATGAAGTGGCAGCGTCCTGACGGTGATCACATCAACCTTTGATCCATTGCCTACATGCATCATCACTTCATACTTTGCTAGTGGTCGACTATTCCTTAGTCCATGTTTCGAGTTACATAAATTAGCAATCGAACCGGTATCGAATACCCAGGTACTACTAAGACTACTAGTAAGGTACACATCAATAATAAGTATATCATATATACCTTTTTTCACTTTCTTGGCCTTCTTATCTGCCAAGTACTTCGGACAGTTACGCCTCCAGTGACCAACCTCCATGCATTAAAAGCAATCAGTATCGGGCTTCGCGCCTCCGTTGGTCTTCTTCTCAGGCGTGTCAATACACTTGACGTCCTTCTTGAAGTTACCCTTGGGCTTGCCCCTCCGGCCCTTTTTCTTGAAACTGGTAGTTTTATTGACCATGAACACTTGATGTTCCTTTTTGATGTCTACCTCCACAGTCTTAAGCATAGCTGCGAGTTCGGTGAGCGACTTGTCGGCACCATTCATCTTGTAGTTAATTACAAACGCTTTATAACTCGGTAGCAGCAATTGCAGAACCCTGTCCATCGTGAGATCAGCTGGAATATCACATCCAGTGTATCAAGACATTGAGTGTATTACGTCATCTTTATGAAGTGCTTGTTCACGGAGTTGTGCTCCTCCATCTTAGCGCTAAAGAACTTTTCTGAGATCTCATATCTCTCAGCACGGATGGGTCCCCAAATATAATTTTGAGTTCCTCCACCATGACATCAGTATCAATAAGTTCAAAATGCTTTTGGAGCTCGGGCTCCAATGATTGGAGTATCACGCACCGCACAAGAGTTTAGTCATCAAACTTTGTGTCATACACAGTTTGCTCCTCCCTAGGAGTATCATCTGCAGGAGTGTCACCTAACGAACTGTCAAGTACATAGGACCTTTTCATGCCCGCGAGGATAATCCTCAAGTTGCAGTGCCAATTGGTGAAGTTAGACCCATTGTCTAGCAACTTTTCTTTCTCAAGGAATGCATTGAAATTGAATAACATCCCTCTAGCCATTTTAGACTAGTTGGTGCCATGATCTACAATGTATTTGCAAATACTATTTAGACTAGTTTTTAATAGACAGAGTTTAAGCTAATTCAAAATTACTTATATGAACTCCCACTCAAAATAACATCCCTCTAGCCATTTTAGTGATTACACGAACCAAATTCACTGCGCCACGACCTATCATCACGACTGGTGGCGCAGCTCCAATGGCGAACATCGTATGTCATCATATCTCCATATGACTTGTGCTTTATCTTTTGGTTCATGTTCTGAGGCCATGTTTGTACATGCTAGGATCATCAAGTAAGAATCGTAGTATTCGTGTGTGTAAAACTGTCTTATATCCATTGTATGCGAACGTAGAATCTATCACACCCGGTCATCACGTGGTGCTTCAACATGACGAACTTTCTTAATGGTGCATACAAAGGAAGACCATATTATTATCTTGATACTAGGTAACTTGGCGCAGCGACACTACTAGTAAAAGGGCTATTGGTAATCCGCACATCCGTGGCTCACGTGGTTGAAGTGCCCCACTGGTAAAACAGGCATGGCACACTGCCCATAGGTGCCCTACGACTAACTGCCATAGGGTGGTGCGCCACGGCAATGTGTGGGCCAGGGCACATGTGGCCACAGACCACATACCCGTAGCGCACTAGGTCAAGGTGCGCTATGGGTGTGAAACTTAGCCGTAGGGCACTCCGCCCTAGTGCGCTACGGGGTTGTGTGTTGCCGCAGCTGGGTCAAACTAGCCGTAGGGCACTCTGCCCTAGTGCTCTACGGCTAAGTGGCCTGCACCAACTCTACCCCTTGATCGGCTTTTTAGTCTTGCAAAAAATAAAATAAAATGAAAAACACTTCAAAAAAATAAAATACTTTCATATTTAGGAAGATAATGTGGTCTAGTTTCTAGGAAAATTAACAAACAACAGTTTCGACTTTTTTTTGCAAAAATAAGTTATACCACGGTAAAACGCCCGTAACTTTTGCATACGATGTCGAAAAAATACGTTTAATATACAAATATGACGAGAACGAGATTTCACATCCGCTCACAACGACCTTTGGTAGTTTAGAGATTTTTTAGATTTTCAAAATTAGAAAAGAGTAAAAAGTTACAGTCAAAAGACTGTTTTCCTGCAGAAAAAAATAGAGGGCAACTTACCTGTAGCGCACCACCACCTAGTGCGCCACGGATAAGCTTGGGCGGGATTCAAATTTGAATCACCACCCCGCCCACCTACCCCTCTACTTTTCCCTCCCCCTTTTCCTTCTCCCTTCTCCTTCTCCCTTTTCCTTCCCCTTCTCCCTTTTCCTTCTCCTTCTCGTTCTCCTTCACCTCTCTCTGGCCACCTTGCTCCGGCGTCCTTGCTTCGGCCTCTTCCTCTCCTTTAAGTGACGGCAGCACGATGGAGGCCTTCTCCTCCTCCTCGCAGTGACGACGGGCGACGGCGGCCTCCTCCTCCTTGCAGCGACAACAGGCGACGGCGTCCTCCTTCTCCTCACCTACCTCCCTTTCTCCCTCTCTTCTTCTCTTCATCCCTCTCTTCCTACCTCCCTTTCTCCAACCATCTACTACCTCGATGTCGGCAAGGATTACCACGGCCACGACCTCCCGCACCTCCCTGCGGTGGTAGGTCGTGGCCACGGCCATGCTCCGGCGAGGCGACACGACAGCGGCGCATGGACCCGATTGATTTTGCAATTCAAAACGAGGGTGCTTTTTGCATTTTTTTTCTGTTTTTCAAAAAACATAGGCGTGGCGCACATGGAAACCTTCTTGTGGCGCACTAGGTGTTGCGCCACGGGTATCTTTTTACCCGTAACGCATCAGGTAGTGCGCTACAGCTAAAGCTTAGCCGTAGAGCACGAATAGTGGCGCACTTCTAGTGCGCTACGGATGTTGTTTTAGGTGCGCCATGGATGTGCCTTTTCCTGGTAGTGCAACACGCCATGCTCGTGGCGTAATTGTTAACAGAAACTAAATCTAGGTATATGCATGTTTATCATCTCAAGTTACTGTTAACCCTTTGGCATCCATGCATGTACAAAAAAGAGCAAATAAGAGTTCTTTTGGAGATCATTTGAACAGGTCCATGTGCTGAATTTTACATCTCATAAAAATAAATAGAAACAAATTGTCATAGTTAAGAGACAACTTGGTGATCTTATATATGTAATCTTTCATGTAAATCTTGTAGGAGTGAAGCATGTGGGATTCTGCCCGGAAGCCTGCAAGGCTCGGAACTACTAGGTACATTTGATTGTACATACACAGCGCAGTAGTAATCAGTGTTAGAAAAGGAAGGTAAGTAAGTTTTTTTTAGGTAAGAAAGGTCAGTAAGTTTTTTTAGGTAAGGAAGGTAAGTAAGATAATTATACATAGGTACCCGATTCATAATACTGTAGTGGGTAGAGAGTGCCCATGCTTGGTACTGTCAGACCAATTGATACCATTGATATATATCTCTCGTAATAATGCTTTGCAGAGTAACTGTTTCTATGTAAAGATTGTGTTACATTGATATTAGTATTCCCTTATTTTTTGCATTTGGAGGAGGCCTGAACTGAAGCTGAAACTCAGCCAATTTCTGCAAGAAAGAAGCTAAAATTATGTCCTGTTCAGTTTACTTACTGATTCTAGCAAAATGAACCTATTTGTGTACGTGGAAATAATTTCGGCCTTCTCATGAATTGTAATACAAACAATGAATGATCAATAAGCTTGCACCACCGTAGAAAATAGTGATATTGATGTACCACATGGTGTTGAAGATTTAGCCTTTTTATCATTTGTTGTGGAGGTTGTATCTTTGTGCGAGAAAATTGTACTCCCTCCGTCCTAAAATAGATGTTTTAAATTCGTCAAAATTTAGATGAATCTAGACACTATTTAGTACATATATTCATCCAAAATTTGAAAAATCTAAGACATCTATTCTTGGACGGAGGGAGTAGTTCATTAGATAGTTTTCTCCCTTTCAAAAAAGATAGTTTTCTCACCAGTAAATTCTGTAAATATAGGCTAGTTATTTTCTGACATACGTTACATCATCAAGAGCATTTTTGCATGCATTGCTAGTACATGCAAGTACACATGCAAGCTAGCACATGCATGCAAACTAGCAACAGCTCACGCATGCATGCGAGCTAGCAATACTAGTAGACCACTGAACTGGCTAAAATTCCAGCATACATTCTAGCAATATTAGCTTTTGTATCGAAAAAATCTAGCGGTAACGGACGCGGGAAGCACCACGCTAAAACGCCACGCGCAGAAATATTGGCCGAAATTCGTGCAACCTAAAACACATGATAACTTGCTTGATATGTTGGCCTACTCCCACGGTTGGTTTTATTGCAGAAAGTTTTGTATGTTTTCATGCTAGGATTCATGCTAACATACACACGTCCCCATCAACTAGTACAGCTAGTCAGGTCTAATGCATGCAAGTACAACTAGCAACCGCGTGCAGTTTGTAAATTTTTTTGCAACAATATAGGCTGGTTGGTATGCTATAATACAGTCTGGTCTTGCCATTATACAAACGGCAAATAACACCGTTAACTACATGCAAGATTTTGGCTCTCTCTCATCTTGGCAGCTAGTTCACGTACTCCCTGTATCCAACGTCAATGCTTGCGTGCATTGGTAGCATCCTAGATAGCAAATCCGCGTTGATATATATATATATATATATATATATATATATATATATATATATATACATATCTATTTAGTGGGAGGTACCATCTTATAGTTCTACCAAGGAAAACAAATACTACCTAGGCGATCAAATCAACACAAAGTAAGATGTATCAAAGGATAAACATCGCATGCATATATAATGTGATATGATATGGTCCTTCTCGCATTCGATCTCCATCTCATGCTTCATGGAATGATCTCCATCATTCCACCAACGTGTTACCAAGGTCCATGGCGGCACCATCAAGGTTGTTCTCCACTAATCTAATTACATGGACTTCCATTTTCCGGCACACAGGGCATAAAATAAAATAACAACCATGTGGCTCATGCCGTTTTTTTACAATTAAACACATTGCATACAATAACATTTGTATCACATACCATATCACATATCATTCCCTGCAAAAGCAAGTTAGACACCTCTAATTTATTTTTGCATATTTTACGCGGCTGTGGGATTTCTAGGATAGAACCGTTCTACCTACAAACTTTAGCCACAACGGTGATAACCAAGTTATTAAGAAGACCATTGTAAATCGGATATCAACTATAGTGAGAGAGATAGACACCCGCTAGCAACTTACATGTCAAGCATGGAACATGTCTCATGTGCGAGGACATGTAAAGTTTGTCCGAGTCGCTTCAACCCACTATGCCACCAATATCCAAAATAAAAGAGATTTGCAATAACAAGACTTATCAACACCCACATCTCCATGTGTTCTAACCGTAAAAATCATTTATGCATAGACATAGATCTGATACCACTAATGGGGTTCATTGCATAGAAAAGAAAAATTCCTACGGTTTGCAACTTCCAAGATCGAATCTGCAATACTTTGTAACGGTTTCAGATGGACTCACCCTTGTAGACTGTAAGAAGGATAACATTCCAGCAAATAAATGTGGTTGATTTAGATGGTACACGGTCGTCCTCAAGGACATGCCGATGATCAGCACCATAGATGGGCAGCGCCTCCGTAATCGGTCACACGTTTTGTGTGCCGATGACTCCTAATCCCTTTCTCCAGCTGGGCAGCGGAAGTAGCAGATCCTGGCAACTCCAACAGCGCTACTCCATGGTAGTGGTGGTGGAGGGAAAGGTTTAGAGAAGGGCTTTGCCGAGCACCTTTTCTAGTGTCAATGGACTGGGCAACAATAGGGGAGAAGATGACAACCTTGGGGCATATGAGAGAGCTTGTGAGAGAGTGTGTCGAGAGGAGGAGGCCACATCCTTTTACAGGAGCCATGGGGCTGCCCTCTCCCCTCCTCTCATTCAATCTCCATTAAAGCACTTTAATTCCCTTAAAGGTCTATTAAAACACTTTAACTCCCTTAAAGGTATTTCCATTAAAGCACTTTAATTTCCTTAAAGGTCTATCGATTAAAGCACCTTAATTCCATTTTAGTGCAAATAAATTTAATGAACACTTCATTTAATGAGTACTTTCATTTAATGAGTACTTCATTTAAGTAACACTTCATTTAATGAACACATTACCATTTTGATTCGTTGCTTTGTTTCGATACCCCAAAAATATTTTGGCAGATTCCGCAGAACAATTTTCTGCGATGTCCATTGACTTACCCTATGTTTCCTATCCGCTCAAATGCGTCGGTTAACCTTAAGTGTGTCTCCCTACGGGTTCGGGAAGTATGTAAACATGATCGACACTTTCTATGATCAATAATCATTAGTGGGACCTGGAGATCCATAATGACTCCCACTAGTTCCTCGAATGTCTCATGATCGTCCGAACCTCTTTCGCTATAATAAAATTCCTTTTGTCTCACGATATATTAATTGTCCAAGATTCGATCACTCGGTATCATATATACCTTTTTTTAATCTCGTTCCCGACAAGTATTCTTTTTCTCGTTCATGTGATATGACATTCTAGTGATCAAATCACTTGCTTGCAAGGCTATGTCAATGTGATATCACCGAGAGGGCCCTGATTATATCTCTCTGTCATCCGGATGGACAAATCCTAATCTTCATCCATGAGCCTCAACTGACACTTTCCAAATACCTGACGACACCTTTATAATCACCCTGTTACGGTGTGACATTTCATGTAATCAAAGTACTCTTCTAGTGAAAGTGATTGACGTGATCTCATGGTCTAAGGACATTGAGTTACTACAAATGTGATAGAAATTTAAACTTGATGACATGATTGTATTGCTACATCTACTTCGGGTGAATGTTCATCATATCGTTCTCCAATGATATGACCCTGTTATTAAAAACATCCAATGTTATGATCAGGAAACCTTTGATCATTTGTTAATCAATAGGCTACTATAAAGAGAGGCTTTAGTAGGACCCATTTCTGTTTATAAATCACACATGTATTAATGTTTCCTTATTAATACAATTCTAGCATGAAAAATGAAAAACTATTATAAACCTGGAATATCATAGTAACCACTTTATTATTGCCTCTTGGTCATATTACTTTCATCGAGATGAGCAGAGTCTTCATGGATCACGACAGCGGCATCAACCTCATGTTCGCCAGCACCATGCGTGCCATGCAGATCCACATCTCCATCATGGAGGCATCCGAAACAACCTTCCACGGCTTCGTCCTCGGAAAGGGAATATACCCCTGGCAAGATCTACCTCGATGTCATATTCAGTACGCCTAAGAACTTCAGGAGCGAGCGTCTCGAGTTCAAGGTGGTCGACTGGCCATCATAGTACCACGCCATCCTCGGCTGCACAGCATTCGCAAGGTTCCTGGCGGTACCGCACTAAGTGTACCTCTTGCTGAAGATGCCAGGACCGAATGACGTCATCACCATCCAGGGGAGCTTCACCAGATCTAATAGCTATGATAGGGAATTCAACATAATCTCCCAATTCTTTGGCATGCAAGAGGACATTGCGAGGATCAAGGAGTCGATAGACACCAGTCTTCCTCATGTGAGCAAGCAAAACACACCGGAGCAATCCTTCGACTCCACGGTCAACACTAAGGATATCTAGGTCCACCCGACGGACACCACTAAGACGGACCTCATCGCCAACAACCTGAGTTCAACATAGGAACTTGTGCACATCGAATTCCTCCGTGAGCACTAGGAAATCTTCGCTTGGTGTCCTGCAGACATGCCAGGAGTTCCCAGGAAATTCGCTGAGAATGCACTTAACATGTTACCCGATGCACGACCAGGGAAGCAGATGATGGATCGGCTATTAGAAGAGAGGGCCAACATGGTCAGCATGGAGGTCAACAGGCTCCTCGATGTTGACTTCATCCGCGAGATCAAGGAGAGCTCCTGGGTAGCTAACCTCGTGCTAGTGCCAAATAGGGATACCGATATTACTGCGGATGTGTGTGGACTTCACATCCCTCATCAAGCACTGCCCGAAAGACCACTTCCCACTACTGCAGGTCGATCAAATCATCGATTCCACTATGGGGTGTGAGCGTCTCTCCTTCCTCAAAGCCTACTCAGGCTACCATCAGATACGGATGAAGGTGGAGGACCAGGAGAAAACGGCCTTCATTACACCATTTAGAGTCTACTGCTACAACACGATGCCCTTCGGGCTGAAGAATGCAGGAGCCACCTATCAAAGGTGCATTCATGCCTTCCTGAAGAATCAACTTGGCCGCAAAATCCAAGTATATGTCGACGGCATAGTGGTCAAGACAAAAGAAAGCACTACACTGATTGACGATCTCCTTGAGACCTTCGACAACCTCGACCACTACAAAATCAAGATGAACTCGGAGAAGTGCGCCTTCATCGTACCCTCTAGCCAATTACTCAGGTCCCTTATCTCTACAAGGGGAATCAAAGCGAACCCGAAAAGATAAATGCCATACTGGCCATGGTGAAGCCGAAGGATATCAAAGGCGTCCAACAGCTAGCTAGGAGAATCACTGAGCTCAGTCGATTCATCAGTCGGATGGGCAAAAAGGCCCTGCCCTTCTATCAACTCCTCCACATGACAGACCTGTTTGAGTGCACAAGAAAATCGCAAGAAGCATTCGATGACCTCAAGCATCTAGTATCAACCTCGCCTGTACTGGTGACCCCCAAGGAGAAGGATCCTATGTTGTTGTACATAGCTGCAACTCACCAGGTGGTCAGCACCGTGCTTGTGGTGGATCAAGCCAAAGAAGGCAAGATCCACAGGGTGCAACGGTCGGTGTACTATCTCAGCAAGGTACTTACATTGACCAATCAATAGTAACCCCACTACCAGAAGCTGGCCTACGGCATATTAATGACCGCGGATCGACTATGCCACTACTTCCAAGAGCACCCGATAGTTGTGGTCAACGATGCGCCACTACCCCACATCCAACAATCCCGAAGCAACATGGCGAGTAGACTTATGGGGCATCAGCTATCCCCATAGGACATCAACTACAAGCGCCACACCACGATCAAGTCGCAGGTACTCCTGGACTTCCTGGTACACTGGATGGAGCTCCAGCTACTAGACACACCGGACATGTCGAGTGTTTGATCGATGCACTTTGACGGGTCCATGCGACAGGAAGGAGAAGGCTCCGGTGTCATTCTGATATCTCTACAGGATGATAAGATGCAATACGTGTTGCGGATGAAGTTTAGTGTATCCAAAAATAGCAGAATACGAAGCCCTGGTCCATTGGATGAGGATGGCCAAAGCTTGTGGTGTCACTCGTCTCGTAATCTATGGTGACTCCAACATCGTCGTGCAGCAGATGATGAACAAGTGCGATGCCATCAGCGACAACATGATCGCCTGATGTGACCTCTACGACACACTCGAAGGCACATCGGCCGTGAAAGTAACAAAGAGGCCGACAAGATAGCAAAAATTAGCTCCACCTGCGCCTCGGTACCACTAGGAGTGTTCCTAGAGCAAATATACGAGCGCTCCATCAAGCTCAAGACATCAAAGGATCCACTCGAAGCATATACACAGTCGAGGGCTAGGCCACCTACAGATTCTGGATTACCCATCAAAGTAGATCCAGACCCTTCACCCGAAGGACCCATGGAGGTCATGCTCATCGAGCCCTCCTCGACCAAGCCGTATATCACATACCCGCTCAGCAATAATCTATCGGACGAACCAACTGATGCACGACACATATCCCTTGGCTCCAAGGACTTCACCATCATCAACGGCGAGCTCTACAAGTGAACCATCACCAGAGTTCCCCGGCGATGTGTCACCAGCGCCTCCAGCAGAAGCATTCTCCTCGAAATCCATAAAGGAAACTACGGGCATCAAGATGGAAGTTTCTCCCTCATCGCCAAGGTACTACGGGCAGGTTTCTACTAGTCAACTGCGATGTGTAGCGCCAAGAGCGTCGTCAAGAAGTGCAACACCTGCTAGAGATTCGTGGACAAGTAGCACACACGAGGCGCCGAGCTACGGCCAATACCATTGGCCTAGCCCTTCATGCAGTGGGGACTCGACATGGTCAGCAAGGTCCATAAATCGTCACCCAAAGGCTACATCTACCTCCTCGTCACCGTCGAAAAAGTCACCAAGTTGATCGAGGCCGTGCCCGTCACCAACCAAACCGGCACTACTGACGTCATGTTCTTTGAGTCCATCATCTTCAGGGTGCCTCATAGCATCATCACCCACAAAGGAGCACACTTCACCTCGAAGGAGTTCCAAGGCTTTTGTGACGAGTTGTGTATAAACATCAGGTACTCCTTTGCAGTGCACCCCTAGACCAACGCCCGAGTCGAAAAGGTCAATGGCCTCGTCTGCAACATCATCAAGAAGGAACTCCTTTGGCCTCTCGAACGAGTGGTCAGAGCCTAGGAAGGGGAACTTACCTCCGCACTTTGGAGCCTGCGCACTACTCGAAACATCACCACAAGCTACACACCCTTCTTCATGGTGCATGATGATGAGGCGGTACTACCAGCCAAAGTACACTACATGGCCCACCGGTCGTTGCTTACAACGAAGTTGAATCCACAGATGCACTCGAAGACGCCATCGACCTGTTGGACGAGGCACAACACATGACATCGTTGTTGGCCGCTTGATGGTGTACCAACAGAGCCTCCGCAACTACCATAGCCAATGGCTGCGCCCAAGGTCCTTCGTCAAAGGAGACCTTGTCCGGCAACTCAAGCAAAAAGGGCACCTAAAGCTTGATTCCCCCTAGAAGGGGCCCTACATGATTACCGAGGTGATCCCAGGTGGCGCTTATCGCCTCAAAGACGTAGAGACTAGAGTCGCATATTCCAACCCCTCGAACATTATGCAGCTACGACGTTTCTACCCTTAGATGCTTTTAATTTTCAATAAGGCTACTTAGCCAAACCCTGTATCGGCTACTCTTCAATAAATAAAGCTAAGTTCCCCCAACTATGAGTATCATTACATTCGTTCATCCACACTGCACTCTAGGGCTATGCTCCACCGATGACCTTGTCGCATAATCCAATACACTCATCACTGCAATAACCCAAGTAGCTGACTCTGCTTACAACTGAACCCTTGAAAACTCCAACCTAGTTGTAGCCCAACTGATAGGTTGGCAATGTGATGAAATTGGTAGGCGTTAGGCTAACGAAATGCATTGCACCAGGGCACTCGAATGCATAACATATATAACACATCCACAATCATTACAAGGGCCACAACTCCGAGGCAAAATTGTACGTACTTTACATCATATACATGTTCTACGCAGGGCAAACATTACCGCTGCCGATGGAAAATGACGTTGGTATGCTTGTCGAACAGCTACACGATGTCCTTTGCGGGCTAGGCAACCGCCCGATAGTGCGGTCGCATGTTCCACATCATGTCATCTGGGGGCACCGGTAGTCCTGCTGCAGTGGCCTCCAAGTCTATATCTAGGTGTTGCATGTGGACAAAAGCCAGCGCAGCCTTGGCACCCGCAACCAGTTGCTGGCGGATGCACTCCTTCACATCAACTGCATCGCGAAACTTTCACAACATCCCAAGTACGCTGGAGGGTTCCTCGTCCAGCGGGAACATGGAGATTCATACGGCTGCGAGTGCCGATCGCACGATCATCAGCACATCCAGCACCTAGGAGACATGGTCCTGCAACATTGCCAACATAGTTTCCCTATTCCTGTCAGTCCAGAAGAACACTCTGGCCTCCAGCATTGTGCCCAAGGTCCTTTGTCGAAGGCGACCTCGTCCTGCAACTTAATAAGAAAGGGCACCTAAAGCTCGAGTCCCCCTGGGAGGGACCCTATGTGATCACCGAGATAATCTCAGGTGGAGCCTATCGCCTCAAATACGTAGAGACTGGAGTCGCATACTCCAATCCCTAGAACGTCATGCAGCTACGATGTTTCTACCCATAGATGCTTTTAATTTTCAATAAGGCTACTTATCCAAACCCTGTATTGGCTTCTCTTTAATAAATAGAGCTAAGTTCCCCCAACTATGAGTATCATTCCTTTTGTTCATGCATACTTCACTCGGGGGCTACGTTCCATCGATGAACTTGTCGCATAATCCAATATGCTCACCACTGCAACGTACCTAGTAGCTGACTCTGATTACAATCAAACCCTTCAAAACTCCAACCCAGTTGCATCCCAACTGACATGTTAGCAAGGTGCTGAGTGTGGTAGGCGTTAGGCTAACGAAACGTTATTGAACCAGGTCACTTGAATGCATAACATATATACAATACATCCACAATCATTACAAGGGCCACAACGCCTAGTTGAAATTATACATACTTTACATCGTATACATGTTCTACGCATGGCAAACATTATCGCTGCCGATGGAGTATGATGTTGGTATGCTCGTTGAACAGCTGCTGGATGTCCTCTACGGTCTGGGCAACCGTCCGATAGTGCGTTCGCATGTTCCACACCATGCCATTTGAGGACACTGTTGGTCCTGTTGCAATTGCCTCCAAGTAAATATATGGGTGCTACATGTGGACAAGAGCCAACAGCCTTGGCACCCGCAACTGTTGCTGGCGGCCGCACTCCTTTAGAGCAACTGCATTGCGAAACTTCCATAGCATCCCAAGTATGTTGGAGGGTGCCTCGTCCAGTAGGAACATAGAGCTACATACGGCTTCGAGTGCCGATCGCGCGCTGTTCAGCACATCCAACACCTAGGAGACACAGTCCTGCAACATCGGCAGCAGAGTTCCCCTATTCCTGTTAGTCCAGAAGAACACTCCGGCCTCAAGCTCCACTTGGGGAAGCCAACTCAATCGGATACTGACGCACTCTTTCTCCTCCCGTGGGATAAGATTCACAGCTACACATGCAAGACAGGGAAAAGTCAGTCGACAACAAGACAAGACCCAAAGAACGCAAGTCAACCAGATGCTCACACTGTAGCTACCCGCCAATTTGAGCCACCTCTCCCAGCAGATACTTTTCCAGTTCAAAGGATCTCTCTGCTTTTGACTTCTACACATCAGCATTATCGCGGATAATCACAATGGCCTTCTCTAAATCTTTAACGCGATCACGCAACACAGGAAGTTGTGACAAGCAAGCCAAGAGGAGGATGAGAACCTCGCTGAGCGCATATGGCAAACATAACACATACTTAAAAAAGTCACTACATAATAGTTCCAGAAAAATCATGTAGGCATGGTGTAGCACCCCGGATAAACCCTAGTTATAATAATACTTGTTTTTATTCTATTTTGCATCATCATCATGCATATCTTATCTCTAAACTATTTTAGTAAAACCCTATATTATTTTCTACTTTACATCTCCTGTTTATATTTAAATTATATCCCTTGCTATTGAAATCGTGTAAATATATTTAACAAAATGATTTTTAAACAAAAGAACATAAAATAGAAAATATTTTAAATATTAAAAAATATAACCTAGACCTAAACCGGTCAGACCCAAAGGCCCAACCGGTGGAAACCCTAAATCTACCAAACCCACCTAGCCCCAAAACCTAGAACACCTAGACCGACCACACCACAACCCTAGCCACACCTAATCCCTCAACCCGTCGTCACACTCATATCAATCTGTAAGTGGGAATGGGCTGCCCACGGTGCCGCCAGCCCATCCCACATATTCCTCTAAAGTGGATACCCATGTGCTAGTGAAAAAAATTCACAGACACCCACCACGCGTCCACCACCGCCGCCATGCCGCCACCAGATCCCCTCCATGGCGATGGAGGCCGATGCCATTCTCGAAGGAACCATCCATGTCGTCGCCCCTCCCTTCCCCTCGCACTTCCATCCCTATCCAGATCGAGCGCCTCTGCCACCAGTCGGGCTCCCACCACCGCCCCAGTTCCCCTCCTCGTGCGAGAGGTGAAACTCCTCCATGTTGACTTGCTGGTGGCCGAGGTAAGGGGGTGATTCGACGACAGGAGGTTCTTGGCGGCTGGCACCAAGTAGTGATTTGGTGGCTTATTAAGGTACGATTATTCTCGATTTCCTGTTCTTGTATAGGTTCTGATGCCTAGAGCGCACCGTCAGTCTTTATTTTTCAATTTTTTCTTCTCTACTTAGTATCTTCTCAAATCCTTGGATTTCTTCTGGTAATTTCTCTTGATGGCTGCTACTAATTCCCCTGAAAATAAGACCCTACGTGTTCCAGTTTATATTAGGCTTCACAGAACTTGATACGATTTCCTTGTTGCTCTGTATGTCCTTTAGATTTCAGTCCACAACTAGGGAATTCTTACTTGGTTCTTTGTCATGGTTGATTTCTTACAAAAATTATGTGGTATCACCTTGCAGGAGGTTTCATATCATTTATCCATATTTAATTGGTTGTCGTACAAGTTAGTAGTGGTGTGCAATATTGCAATGTAGAAGAGATTTTGATCAAACATTTGAGTAGTTCTAGATCTGTGCACGTGGTATTCACTAGACTGAACAGTGGTTTCTTGTATGGTGTCGCTAAGTCTGCTCTGTTGTACAAGAACAAATAGCATCTCATTATTTTCTAGAGTATATGAACTTGATTTTGTTACTTCCCTGATGACAGAGACATTTCTTGTGTTACAGGTGAGTAACATATTAACAAAACTGTGTATCCAACTTTAGATGACTTGACTTCTTCAGGTGATGTAAGGGGATTCGGATGGTTATGCAACTGCATTCATCCTCTTAGTGTTTGAAATACTTGTTGACAATGTGTAAATGGAGCTACAGGAATTAACTAGTTAACTACTCCATAATTAAATTCTTGTATTTCCCAAGATCATTTGCGATTTTACTCCTTTTGAAAACGAATTTGAACTGAAACTAGATTTTAAACTACAGTGCGACTTGTTCATTTTCTTCAATTCAGTTACCTATGGGTTCTTCTTCTTTAGTGCGGTACCATTCTTGTTCAGTTCTTCTTCAGCCAACAGCTAACAGGTCGAGCAGGTCGAGGAGAAGTAGTGGCACTATGGGGCGCGCTGTTGAGGAGGACCAGCGGTGCAGCGGAGGACCAGCGGAGCAGGAGGAGGTCGAGGACAACGACAAGCCCGGGACGGCTCCGTGGGTAGGTCAGCGGCAAGCTGGCGAAGAAGTGGAGGACAGGCGGAGCAGCAGCACAGGAGGAGGTCGAGGACAACGGCGAGCTCGGGTGCGGCCGCGCGGTGAAGAGGCATTCGGCCCCGCGCGCTGAGGAGGAGCTGGCAAGCAGATAGCGAGGCGCGCACGAAGCAGGGCACCATGCTTCTATTTCCTCTGTAGTGTGTACTTGTAGGATGTTCTTTGCTGTGCACGACGTCTTTGCGTGGTGGGTAAAGGTGGGCAGACAGACGCCGCCTATCATTGGCATATTTAAATAGACAGTATCGACAATTCCATTAATTTGTATGGACACAGGTGGTCAGCTGGTGGGTTGCCACACACACACATGCACCACGCTACACGCACACATGCACCACCACAGAGCCACACACACACATGCACCACGCTACACGCACGCACACCGCACGCAAGCTCACGCGCGCCCCGCTCCCCGTCAAACTCAGCCCCACCTTGCGGGTCCTACTCCCTCGATCTCTCCGCCTAGACCCACCCTCGTACGCGGGATCCTCGCGGAACAACGCCACCAACCCCGCCCGACGCCTCCAGCCCCCAACGCCAGGAGAGCCCCGTCGACTCCCGCCGGCTGCCGTCCTGGGCCTCACCTTGACCTTGTGCCCACCAAGCTCTCCACCCCACCGACGGATCCCGAGACGCCGCCCCTGTCCCAGATGGAAAACGCCGTTGTGGGCACCTTCTACCGTCGCCGACGGTCCTCCTCCTTCAACCGTTTCCCTGCCGCGACCGCGAGTGAAGCCCCTGGCCACCTCCTCGCAGTTGACCCGTGGCTTGCGCGTCTCGCCGCATAGCCCGTCCCCGAGCACCCTCGCCGGACCCACCGTTGGCTCGCGTCGCCCTCTGCTGCGTCCAGTGGTGGAGCCAGGAAAAAATAAATTCCCGGGCGAACCAAAAGCTTAAGAAAAAAGCAAGAATCATAACAACATGTTTGCATATATATAATCAAAATATAAGTTTTAAATTAAGAACCATACGTTCTTAATAGTTTGGAAGCACTTAAACTAAAACTAAATATGATAATTAATAGTTCACTAGACAAAATGAGTCACAAATAAAACTCTAGATATCCAAATGCCCATTCAAACACCCAATGAAACCTTCAAGATTAAAACGAGAGTAAGAACAAGTAATTCATAATGTTATAAATACTTGCTCACATTAGAATGCATTTGACATACCCTTCAAATGCTAAATGTGCCTTGGCAAAATCCCTTTGCAGTTCTTGAAGGCTTGAAACCGTCGAATAATAACAACATCATCAAGAGATTTAAATATCTCTCGCTTAGTGTAGCATATCATCAAGTGATTAAACAAACATCATTTATCTTATTGCGCAACTTAGACTTGATAATTTTCATTGCCGAGAAAGCTCTCTCAACAGATGATGTTGACACCAACAACAATAAATCCAACTCAATGAGCTTGTAAACCAATGGAAATACCAAGTGTTTCTCTGTTCCAACCATTTTTGCAGACAAGCTTTCAAGATCAGTGCAATTAGCAAAGGCAACATGATTTCTCAAATGAAGAACATAAGTCTCAAGTTGATCCTTCAATATTGTACGATCAGAATTAGAGAAATCTGCACTATAAATTTCAGCAAGATGGCAAAGCTTCTCCACATCGAACTTGGAGAAAGAATTCTTGGGATCAAGACATGAGAAACAAGAAAGTACCTCCTGATTTGTGTCACCAAAATGATGATCCATCTCGGCACATATTTTATCAATAACCACATAGAAGATTTCAGCTCGATAATAATGAAGATTGGTGATGGTCCTTCCCTCTAGCCTCGAGCGACCTCGAACCGGTATTTCATCATCCATATTCGGCACCGGAATACCTTTGGAATTACAAAATTGTTGGAGCTCTCCAAAAAGAATATCCCAACCACTATCTCTCATGTTGGCCAACCAGAATTTGATATCATTAACTAATTCCATGGCATATACAATATTTGTATCTTTTGTTTGCAACAGATATGAAAGCTCATTTGTAATACCAAACAACTTCAACATAAGCTTCAAAACGAGAGCAAATTGAAAGCGCTCCATCTTCTTGATGCAACCCTCTGCACTATTTGGGTTACGCCCATTTCCATCAACTGTGTTAAGTACTTTTATCACACCAGCCCACATTTCATCCAAACAAAGCAGTGTTTTGTGATGTGAGACCCATCTAGTATCTCCAGGTCTAGCAAGACTAGTTTGTTGATTCAAGCCTCTTCCTGTAGATATTTCACCCCTCTCAAGCTTATCCAAAATATCTTTGTGAGTTTCTTCCACCAATACTTCCATCTTCTTACATGACGAACTTGTTGTGTTCACAATCAATGAAACATACTCAAAAAAATCATGAATATATGAGCAAGAAGAAGTAGCGACAACAACAACAACCAACTGTAGACGATGAGCAAAACAATGCACATAAAAGGCATACGGGTTCTCATCTAGAATTTTTATTTGCAAGCCATTAAATTCACCTCTCATGTTTGAATCTCCATCATATCCTTGCCCTTGAAGCCTTGAAATTAGAAGTTTGTAATGATCAAGAAGCATAACAAGATCTAACTTTAGTGCCTCTGCTGTAGTGTCTTTGATGTGGTATAGACAAAGAAATCGTTCCACAACTTTCCCTTCATTATTCATAAACCTACAATAATAACAGATAATTGTTAGACTAAGGGCGGTTGAAGAGATAATATAAAATATATAGGTGAAACAAAATACAATAGCTAACCTTAACATTACCGCCATTTGTTCTTTCACTGATATATCACGTGACTCATCAATAAGTACAGAAAATTGATTATCACCAGCTCTCCCATAATCACTTTGGTGACTTCTTCTGCACAGCACCTTGCAAGATCTTTTTGAATCTCACCAGAAGTCATCTGACAATTTCTTCCACCACGATCAAAAGCATCTCTTATTTGTTCATTGCCATCTTTCAACATATCGATCATCTCTAGAAAGTTGTCTTTGTTCAAAGAAGTGGATGATTCATTGTGACCACGAAAAGACAAACCTTGTTCCATGAGATATCTACAACACTCTAGATAAGAAGTCAAATGGATTTTATATAGTTCCTTTGATTCATCTGTCACTCTAGCCAATTTAGTTGCCACACTTTGGTTCTGATTTTTAAAGGCATCACAATGGCGAACACAATTATTGTGATCACTGCCCACACCACCAATATGGTCGGGTAAAGATTTATATGCATGCTTCCAATTCTTATAACCAGTTTTGGTGAAGACTTCATAACCAAAGCATTCAGATCTTCTGGGATTCCTAAATAGAAAGCAATAGAAGAAAAATGCTGCATCCTTGGACACACTATATTCAATCCAACTGTACTTTTGAAACCAAGCTTGAGAAAATTCCCTACCATCTGTGCGGGGAAATTTAACTATTGGTTGGGTAGGTCCCTTCAGTATGTATGCCCTCCTCACTTGATCTTGAACTTTCGGAGTATATGAAGAAATTTGTCTTTGGAGAGCAGGATCACAAACAATTTTGTATGGATTAAACTCATTCATATTGACAACATTAGCATAAAAATCTGGCTCTATGTTCACATCATTCCCAGAATTTGGGCTTTGCACATCATTCCCTGATCTGGTGCTTGGGTTTGCCTTGATAGGAATTTGAGCATTATTACCTGGCATGCTAGGAATTGCCGCTGCCGCACTCCCGTGGATTGACCTTTTAACCACATACCTCCACATTTTCTGAAATTGAAAATTTGATACAGTGATTAAAAAACATAAAATATATACTGCTATTCTCCTTGCTAAGATTCTAGGTGGAGAAGTACAAGTACTCCATAAAAGAACAAACCTTTCTTTCCAGTGTACTATTTGTAGATTATAAATTCAGCCCTTAAGAACCACAACTGCCGTCTGCCCGCTATGGCAAGCAAGCGAGCAAGCACACCGCCGGTCATCGTCCTGCCGCAGAGTCGTCCAGCGTCGTCGCATGTGCAGTCTTGTCTCTGCCTGTGCGTGCGTCGGTGTCGTGGCGTTTTTGCAGCCTGCAGCCGCCGCCCGTGCGCCTATAAGAAACGGATGAAGGGGCGATCGAACTTTCCTCTTTTAGCAGGTTTTGAGATCGCCCGTACTTTGCCTCATTACTTACCGCTCTCTTTTTCCTTTGCCCTTTGTCGGCACCCCTTTGTTTAGCAGGTTTTGAGATCGGCGTTGTTAACAGGGTTACCCTTTCGGCTTGGCATGGGCAGGGTTATAGACATCATTGGTTATTCTTTAGGACTCTTAGCTCAATTTGCATCTTGTCTGTACTCGGATGTGTAACGTTTTCAAGGTGTTTTAGATCTTTGTACTATATATCTGTATTCTTGACTCTTGGAGTCGTTGTTGTATATATCTGTTCTGTGGGTTCCATCATGGACTATTGTGTAATGGTATTACTTCATTTTCCACCCGCACGGAAGCGCTTGGTGGGCACCTTTGAATCGTTTCTATGCGGGTTTGGCGGGAATCCCTAAAGCTTGCATAGGGCGGATCTGAGGGTGTTATAGAGTGGTATCAGAGCTCAGAAGTTACGATACCCCACTGGTCCAGCCTATAGGATAACCTAGCTAACAGTCGTCGTAGAGTGTCAAATCTATTTTGGAAAAATCGGTTGGATAGATCTGATTAGGTCTTCTCATCTTACCTTTGCGAGTTTTGAATCTACTCTTTATCTTTTCTTCAAGTCTAGGAATTCTCGTGGTTGGGTTTCTATCGTACCTTCAGGGTTTCGCTTCCTCCTCTTGTAGAGGTGCTTCGACATCCGACCTTCATGCTATCTGAGAATTCTTTCATATGTTGTACATTTCAGTGGACCAAAAATTCACTAAAATTTTTCTGTATATCTTCCGGTGTTTTTCAAACATGATGACATCATCTATGTCAGATCCGATGAAGAGCTTACATCACCCCTTTGTTTTCTGGAAATCGCTTGTCGATATCTTTAGTCTAAATTCTGAAAGTTGGTTTCATAATTTCTCCTATTCAAGTGCAGAGTAATGCTTTGGGTGCGCGATGGACTGATCACCATCCGACTACTCTTATCATTCGCTCTTGTATATTGAATTGGTGAACCGATGCAAATCAGCTCATTCTATGGAAGTTAGAGGTGGCCTTATCTTTTGATGTCTCTATCTTCGTCTTCTATTTATCCGGAGTGCTCTCTCGACGAACATGAGCACTGGCCCTTATTGGCGGTGTCGCCGATTTCAAGACGGAGAAAGAATCTTTCTTAGTGGTGTCGTAAAGATCTACACGAAGTGAGAAGATCCTGATCGTCGGCCTTCTTCCCCGTACCAGGAGGCGGATCTCGAGGGCGGGATCCATTATTAGTGGTGTCGAATTGTAGCACCCCGGATAAACCCTAGTTATAATAATGCTTGTTTTTTTCTATTTGCATCATCATTACATCATCATCATGCATACCATATCTCTATACTATTTTAGTAAAACCCTATATTATTTTCTACTTTACATCTCATGTTTATATTCAAATTATATCCCTTACTATTTAATCATGTAAATATATTTACCAAAATGATTTTTAAACAAAAGAACATAAATTAGAAAATATTTTAAAGATTAAAAAAATACAATCTAGACCTAAACCGGTCAAGCCCAAAGGCCCAATCGATGAAAACCCTAAATCTATCAAACCAACCTAGCCCCAAACCCTAGAACACCTAGACCGATCACACCACAACCCTAGCCACACCTAATCCCTCAACCCGTCGTCGAACTCACATGTCCACATACACACACACCACGCTACACGCACGCACACCGCACGCAAGCTCACGCGTGCCCCGCTCCCCGTCAAACTCGGCCCCACCATGCGGGTTCCACTCCATCGATCTCTCTGCCTAGACCAACACGCGTACGCGGGATCCTCGCGGAACAACGCCACCAACCCCGTCGTCGCCTCTAGCCACCATCGTCCCCGATCCTCCTTCGTGTAACCGCCCGCCACCGCCAGGAGAGCCCCGTCGACTCCTGCCGGCTGCCGCCCTGGGCCTCACCTTGACCTTGTGCCCACCAAGCTCTCCACCCCACCGACGGATCCTGAGACGCCGCCCCAGTCCCTTCCGGCAACCGCCGCTGTGGGCACCCTCTGCCGTCGTCGAGGGTCCTCCTACCTCAACTGTGTCCCTGCCGCGACCGTGGGTGAAACCCCTAGCCACCTTCTCGCTGTCGACCTGTGGCCTGCGCGTCTCGCCGTAGAGCCCGTCCCTGAGCAACCTAGCCAGACCCACCATCGGCTCGCGTCGCCCTCTACTGCCTCTCTCCTACGCCACAGAGGTCGTGCTCGCCCGTGTCTACCTCCCCGCCCGGAGCTCCTCCTGTCTCCAGGGTCCCGCGACCACCTGTCGCGGTCGACTGTGCCCTGCATCGCCTGGCCTTCCTCCTCCTGCTTCTGCCCGACGCCTCCAGAGACCGCTGCCGCCTCATGATCTGCTTCCTTCCTCTGCGCCTTGCCCGCATCTAGGCATGATCCTGCTTGTCGTCGGCCCTATTTCCGCAAGTGTTGCTGATTCCGCGCCGAAGGATGTCCTGCGCGTCCGCTCAACGAGGAGATTGACGACAAGTCGTTGACTGACTACCGCCCGCGCCCCATATCTCCAATTTCAGAGCGTATTGAGGGATTTCCGCGCTCCCGTATTGTCCACGTAATTGATGGTGGGGCCCATCCTGTCATTTTTGTCCCGTACCCCAATCCCAGCACCGTCAGGGCGCGGCTTGCCATAGACGCCTTGCAGAAAGTCTCCGTCCACCCCACCCTGTTGCGCCGCCAGATCAGGCACTCCTCCACACGCCGATCCCACCTAGATCCCCACCGGCGATAGATCTGTATGTCGCCATGGAATGGATTCACGGTCGGCAATGTCGAGTGCTCCACGATGAGTGACTCTCTCAGCCAGTGGTCTGATCTTGAATCTCAAGTATTGAGTCTACTTTCCGCCCCAATCTCTCATATGAACGGTTATATTTAATCTCTTGGATAACCCCAGGATGCTGTTCGGTTGACCCGTTTAGTCGCAAGAATCGTCGATGCCGGACGCCGCGGTGGATCTGCCTCGCGAGATCTACGATCCGAACATCTCTGGCCTCTTTCTGAACACGAAATTGAGGTGTTTTCATGGCGGCTTCCCGCAGAGGAAGGTCACCTTCGACGTTGCTGCGACGGGCAGGAGGATCCTTGGCTGCCCCCGTAACGTTAGTATACAGTTACTCTGAAGCATGATCAATCTCATAAAGCTCTGTACGAGCAATCGTGCCAAAAGCATGTCTTGTTATCTTCTATTGTCTATCCGATTATGGATGTTAATTTGTTTTATTTACCGGAACGTATGCAGGTTACTGGTCGATGCTCATTTTTGGAGTGGATAGATGATCCCTGGACCCCCGAGCTCTCCAGGGCTCTGATCCACCTATGGAACCTTGTGGGTTTGCCATACAGAGGAGAGCTTGCTTTAGATGAAGGTAGCATGCCTATGTGCAGAGCATACGTTGCTCTCCTGGTTGAGAAGACATGGTTAGAAGACGCACTCCAGAACATACAAATCTCTTCTAAGAATAAAGAGCAAAAGTTCAAAGAGCTCATCCATTTGATCAGGAAGAAGGAATCAAGATCTATTAGATGTTATGCCACTGTGTGTGTTTCAGCTATCAGCGTAGCAGCTACACTAAGGGCAGTGGTTGTGTTCATGTTATCTAGGTAGAACGGTATTGTTTTATCCAGGTTACCATACAAGTTTTTTCGGGTCTAAATCTAGCTATGATGTTGTCATCCTGATATTTTAATATTTTGTTATCCCGTTCAGATCTAGTTCCTCTGAAACTGGTTAGCCGCCTGGCACCGGTATGTCGTTCGTAATTTATAGCTCATACCTAGTACATTTTGGGTTCCAAAGCAAACATTATAGGTTCCTAATAAACTGTTTTCTCGCATGCTTTACTCCTTAAAACTATGATGATTATGTAGTATCATTATAATGCATTCAGCTCATACGGCTGCTTATTATGTCAAAGATATAACAGCCAGCTGACTAGTTCCACTTTCTTCTCTGATCTAGACGGGTATTAGGCAGTTGTTTTGTCTCAGCCGTGACCTGCGAAACTTCCTGGGGATGCTGGACCGCGTCAATGAAGCGCTGAACATAATGTAGAATGTTCTTTCTGGATCTCTGTTATCCCGCATTCTCCATGGTGACGTTACCACTGTTGAAAGACTCCGCCACCATTGCAGGTCTTTTGATATACTGATTAAATATATCATGTCGTCTTTTAAATTCTGTGATATCCGGTATTGGCCTCCCGACGGTTTTTAGGTTCGCTCTCATGGTCACCCGTGCCGTAGAAAAAAAAGGATAGCATCTGCGCCCCCGGATTTCGGTTTCGCTAGATTGTGCAATGCCATAAAATGACGTAGCAGCCACACTCTAGCCGCTTACGCTCGTGTTGCGTATCGCCGTGGTGTTGTCTTTGTTGCGGAGCTGTGGCCAATACTTGATCTCCGCCTGAGACTGACAGATCAAACATGTAGTCATGGCGTAATCTGACATTCGAAACTTTCTTTGCAAACATGCATCCTAGGCGAATAAACCCGTGTGGAACCGTACGAGCCTCGAATAGCAGGCACGCCTATTTTCACATGAAACGATCAAGCATCTGACAAAGTTCAGATACCATACAAATTATTCAATGTCGCACATCATACGTGTTTTACATTCATGGATACAGTGTCGAAGGGACACATTGGCACATAGATGATACCCTAAGGTCTGGTTTGCATATTATAACATGAAAGACTACTGATAATTGAACCATCCGCCCTTTCATCTGCGTTCGATACATGCTTTGTACTTAGCCGGGATGTGACCAATATTCCCTTGTATAGACAGAGTGTCAACAAGCGGATTCATTCTTGAATGAGCAACCGCGTCTCCAACCTGCAAAATAGACATTTCATCATCCACAAACGTTTATCAGGCCTAGGATATTTCAAACATAATACAACAACTCAGATACTTACATGCATCAGGTGTTTCTTCAGTCCCGCCCCATCTAGTGTCTGGCAAAGTGAAGTGAGTATACCCCGCTGCTGTAGATGGAACCATGCGAACATGAGTCAACTTCCAGTAGTTAGTACTCCTTACGTACAAGGCGTAGCACATAATACAGAAAAATACTGAAATTTGACCAAATCACCTCTCGCAGACGGTGCTTGTAAGTCCCCTCGGGAAGACTGTGTCCCAGTTCCTCAAGTCAGGCTCCTAGCCCCTAAAGAAAGTAGAAATGCACGAACCGATAGCTCCGTGGAGTTCGCGTGCGACTGCCCTGTGCCTTGACTGGGTCACCTTGTCTGACTGATCTCCGTTGTTCATGGATGGGTCCAGGATGAAGATTTTCCTCGCGACAAAATCCCATACGTATGTGGACCAAGTGGTTTCAAACTTCACAGGGATGACAAACTGCAAGACAACCCAGTAAGGGCTACTAAACTGGTAATCCATCCACGAATATGGGTCTTAAGGATAAGCACTGGGAAAACGGCTGAGAAAGATACATCGGTGTAGTGACTGACGTCAAAGCTAAGTTGAGCGCCGGTAAACATATCTTATATATACTTGGTAGCACAGAGATTATCTCCCCTGCTGACGTGATTCTGCAATCATATTGTCGACACGTGTGCAACAGGATATGTTAGTTTGTATATAAAAATGTTGTTGTTTTTTGCATATCACACATACCGGTTTACCATAGTAGATGATCCTTATACCGTCCATGATCAGCCGAGGACCACACCAGTGGAATGTAAAACATTAGTAAAATGGCTAAACATATTTGTCATATAAGTATCGTGCGCCTCTGACCTCTTATATTTTCCCAATAATTATTCTTCCCTCCATGATCGCTTGACCTTAGACCGTCCTCACGTTTTGACAGTATACACATCGATACATCGTCAGAGAACAATCTATATAAGATGCCTTGCAGTAATAGAAAGGCGAAATGCTAGCAGGAGCCATACCTGATATATGGTCAGCCCTGCTGGCCAGTACATCCCGACAGTTTTGTACTACCTCTTAGATCCACTGAAGATCAGCTAGTATGGCAGACGATTGGTTAGCTATTGTGCTCGTAGTCTTGCTAACGATCTGTGTCCACCCTTCGATGTGTATTCTGTTAAGATCTTCGCCCCTTTGGCAGGCCCTGTTTACTGCCGCCTGGCATGATGCCGCAAACGTCTCTACCTTGGCGGCCATTAGGGCTGATACCTGCAATGCACTCATAAAATGTACATGGCAAACGTCAAAGCGACAGTTTTAACGTGTCCAAATCAAGCATACGTTAGTTTGGACTAATTTGAATACGTTATGGCCGTCGTTTACCTCTACCAACAAAGGATCACGATGTCCAGCCGCTGTCGACGGGCCGGTTAAGATTGAAGAAGATTATCGGGCAGCCATGTTTCTGCTGTAACATACGCTGTCCGCTGATCTGGCCCGCCATTTCATTAAATATATCGTTACGGCATATTGTTGTCGTTTATTAGTGAAATAGGAAAATCAGGTTTAACCATAAGATATGCCGTATTCTGTTTGCTCAGCTTACCACAAGTCTGCCGTATACCATGAAGTCAGAATTCTTCTTGCTCACTATATCCATGGCGATTATCTTGTTGATCAATTGTTGCGTGTACACCTTGCAGCGAGGTAGTATATCATGTGGCATGTCTGTGTCAGGCAACTTCATATTATCCAGATAGAGTACCTGAAGATGCGCCAATGGAAAGAGATGCCGTAAGTATAATTGTTCAGTATGATTTACCATAGAATGAAAGATATTATGAACAAAACCACTTTTAACATGCCGTTTTTTGCCAACCTGCAGTCGAAGGGTGCATACGGATAGGTTTGACTCGAGCCTTGCGCCACCAACAGTCTCTGCCTTCACCCTTCTAGTAGTCGACAGGATTCCGTCATGAACAAGTTTCCCCCGGACATACATCGATATTAGCTCGGGCGTATGGAGGCCTCCCCAGTAATCTGTATTGAAGTAGTTTCCTTTCACTATTGGCGACATTAGGTAAGTTACCGAGCAAATGGCAAATGCCACCTTGAATGCATCCTTCTACATCTTAGTCATCTATTTCTTGTACACCCTCATAACTATCTTATCTATAGACGCCATCTTTGTCTCCCCGTACCCGATACCAAGAATCCTCCGGACGGATGTTATGACGTCGCATCCGGGATCAGAACCTATACTAGTGCCCCCGGTAGGTACTCCAAGTATCTTCCCGAAATCTGACGAACTGAATGGGATGTCTCTCCTGTGGTCAATGTGAATGGGAGACGCCTGCTCGTCAACATGGCGATACAGCCACACCGAGAATACTCTGTTAGCCCTAGGCACGTACGGGAGCTCCAGTATACCTCTGAAGCCCATCTCAGTGACAAGCTCCTGCTTCTCGGTACCTAACTTATCCATCAAATTATACATCTTTCTAATGCTCACCCTAGACTGAATGGCCTTCTTCTTCTCCTTTGCCTTTTCGGTAACCCCGGTCCCGTCCATGGCTTCGGCCCCTTCGGCAACAGTGTCACCGTTGGCGATCACCCCGTCCTCTTATGAATCTCCGCGCGTCCCCAATGAGCTCGTGTAAGAGCCGTCAGATTCCATGCCCCCCGGACTATCCTGCGAAAAAACGGCAAATCAACGTCAGAAATCTTATATCAGACGGTGTGTCAGATGAATCAGATTAATCATCAAGCCTATATCATATCCTAGCTTGGTATGCCATCTGCATCAGAACATGGTCTTTACTGTCCATTTGTATATCGAAGCTACCGATGTACTGTTTTAAAGATAATGGCTGGACAGTAATTGATAAGAACCCGTGTATGATTGGTTAAGTTAACAACAAGGAAAGCCAGGCGGATGTACTACCAACCAGATCTGGAAGCTTAATGCATGGATAGAATCGTGTAATCTTTTCTCACCTTTCCCAGGATGAGCGAAGGTTTGTAAACTGTCTCCCCCAGCACCACTCCTCCGCCAATGCCGAATCTCTGATGCCCGCTAGTCCCCGGCGGTGGTCCTGTCGGATCTAATGGATCTGTCGGACGGGAACGGGGAAAGCAGATGGATAACTAGTTTCATACACAATGGTAAGATACGGACATACCTCGGCTGGTGCGGACCCCTCCTTAGTTTACACTAGCTGACGATCATGCCCCGATTCTAAATCTGCCACCGCCCCCCAGCAGGCCAGTTGTCGTAATGGGCCAATATAGGCATGTACGTGATGGTGGCTGGTGGGTTTTGATCATGTTTTTTCCTATAGTAAATGTCGGCGCCAAGAACAAACGTTTCGAACGAATTCAAATACGCAACACACCGCGCTCGGACAACCAGCATCGTACATTCCTCCGACAGGGAGCACTCGTTCTCTACAAGGGCGCTCTGAGCATGGCAGGGCAGCAACACCGCCACGTCGTGCACCCCATGTCTCGTAGATGAAGCACTATTAAACCGCATAGCCGTACTCCTTAGGCCACGACAATGGGCACTGTAAAAAATCGGATGTGCATAACACTTACCGTATTGATTGCTGCGTGCGTATTGTAAATTAGGACAAGAGTATAGTTATACACTGTATACGACGATAATTAAATCAACAGACGAATAAACTTTTGTTAGCAAATGCTTAGCTCTAAAATAGACAACGTAAAATAGGATTGGACACGAGCCGAACATGGTTATGCACCCTATGTTTGGGGCTCTCTGCCCAGCCGATTACTGCCTTTCACGTAGGACGCATGGCATCGGTTGCCATTCCCCAATAAATGTTAAATATTTGTAAAAGGAATCCCATCCGATCGATTCCTATTTCGTTGGCAACAGTTTATGCCAGAGTTATGCAAATTTAATATAAACACATTTTGTTATAGTCTAGATGGTTGTTCATGACACTATTGGTCTGTGTTTTTTGTCTATGTGTCATTGCTATAAGACTCCATATCGTTTCTAATATGCCGGCCGATCTTATTCTGCGGGTCAATCGACTAGTGAGGATATATATTATGATTCTATTGTCCCAATAACGTTTGACGATAATATAAACAACTGTAGCGTTACAGTAATACATACGTTTTGAAAATCGATCCACAAACAAATAATGATGCACATTACAAAAAAACTTTTGTCCCCTTGCTATATACTTACATTAATGTTTTGCTCGTCCGACCGCTGATCGGAATTTAGTGGGTATTACCATATACTAGCAAGTACTAGGCAAGCACTCGCCACGCAACACCTTGCTCCAGTCTCGGATCAATTGTTCTGGAGTTAAACTCCTGGCGTTTTATCGTTGGACGCTAGATGCATGATATGTCATATTCGTGTATCGAGACCTCGAGGTAGGGCTATATTTCCGGGATATGTCTTCTGTTTTTTTATTCGGACGAACCCATGATACATAGTGTTTTTACAAGAAAGCATAGTTCTATTAGGACTGCCTTTAGTGTGCTCCGTATATCTTGGAAAATCCCATGCATGTTAAATAATATGGTTCTAAATCATCTAGTACCTAGATATCGAAATTATGAAGAATAAAAATCATCCAAGAAATGACGATAAAGAGTAAACATTCATATTTAAACGATGATTCGTTACAACCCACTGGGATACATGATTCAAAGCACGACAGTAACACGGTTACATCAATTTCCGAGGTAATTTTTCTATTTCCTAACAAGGCGAAAAATAGATGGAGGCCACTTCTCTTCGAGGGGTAGTATGGCGTGCAGCTGCCCATCTGCCCTGATGAAAATGTCAGGGTCTCCTTCGAACTGCTGCACGACGCCGTTGACGAAGTCAGCAACAAACATGCAACGATCATATCCTAATGAGAACAAAACCTCACACGCACCATCGCTGCATGATCTGATCTGTGGCGAACATAGCTCCAAGTATGTATCGTCCCCGCCAATTCGCGGTTTCTCCATCCTAGCTAGCATAGATTTTTCAATGACTCCTCTAAGCCCCCTGACTAAATCGAAATGGTGGACCCGGTCCCACCCATGCATGTATGTACCCTCTTTCTGCCTCAACACCCAGGTATCAAACGTCCCGAGAGAGTAATGAACGAATCCAATAATACCAGATGGATGATGGCAGAGGTAGTAATCTAGGCTAGACACGGGGTCCATAGGAAGCAACATGATAGAAAAGTCTCTCCTAACTGTATCGAAGCAAATCAGGTGGCCGATGATGTACGACATGAACAGTATGTTTCCTTTCAGGATACAATATGGGTGTGGGTGTATGGTCCAAGGAGTGGAGTGGCACATGGGTGGCGATGAAAGCCTAGACCATTCGTTGCCATCAAGCACACTAACATACATGGTAATAGGCGGGTTGCCTCTAAATCTGATACCTCTATGTGAACTCGTGGATTTCCCGTGTTTGTCCTCAGCGAAAAAGGCCATACCTTTCCCATAGGCGCCCAGAACGATGGCGAACTGACCCATCCTGTTTGTCATGGGGAGATCGCCGATGCATGGAGCGACGCGCGCAAAGTGGTTTGGCTTAACCATGGGATAGGTGACGTATTACCCGTCGTCCATGCCGTCGCCCTTCACGAGAACTTCACCGGCAGAGGAGCCGACGATGTGCTGGGCGCGGAGCACTTGGTGGTCCACCCTGCCTCCCACGCCCCCTCGGGCATGATAAGGAGCCGTGTGTATGGCGACAAGTCGTCGCCATAGCCGTATCGGTACGCGGTAATGAAACCGAGCAGCGATGGGCAATTCCGACGAGCGAATAGCTCGGCGACAGCCCTTGAAGAGGAAACCTCGTTCCATCTGGTGCTGACGGCCGAACACCTGAGCAGATCGGCTTCCGTGTCCGCACGACAGAGCATATTACCGAGCAAGACCTTGTCCCAGAACAATTGATCCTGAGGTGTCTTGGACATCGACCTGTCAGGGGTGTAAGGGGAGAAAGGCAAGAACTGCTTAGCGAGGTTGAGGGAGATGCACTAGGTACACGATGGCTTGGCCGTGGCTTGTGGTTGAGAGATGCGGAAATACATGGAGGATATATTTCAATCCCACGGTCACGAGGGGAGCAGTCGTGCCCAGTTCGAGCGCCCAACGTTTTTTACTCCTGCCTATACATCGGGAAATATCGTCCAACCAACAACATTAAAAAAACAAAGAAAAAACAAAACGGGAAAAATTAATTGATTGTTAACGAGCGAAAAAACGGGTCAGACCTCGCGTGTTAACTCGTTATTTAATTTTAACGCTTGCTGTTACATATCGCGGCTAGTATTTCCGTTATGTATTGCGCGTGATATCATATATTCCGTATGGATGCGGGTGATATTATATCATGTCATTTTGTCACGACTTTTGATCCTTGTTTGCGTAATCTTATGCAATGTGTTATGTATGTAACCAAGATTTGTTATCTTGTTTTAGAAAAATATGGTCTTAATTGGGGTTTTTTAATTCGTGCTATACGTCTGGCTGCCGCCAATTGAGTGTTGGAGATATACCCTAGAGGCAATAATAAATCTAGTTATTATTATATCTTTGTGTTTATGATAAATGTTTGTATTCATGCTATAACAGTATTAACAAGGAAACATTAATACTTGTGTGATTTGTAAACTAAATTAGAGTCCCTGGTAAAGCCTCTTTATAATACTAGCTTGTTGGTTAATAAATGATTGTGGTTTCCTTATCATGAACATTGAGATGTTATTAACAATAAGATCATATCGTTAGGAGAATGGTATGATGGACATCCTATAGATAAGCGTAGCATAAAGATCAAGTCATTTTAATAGTTCAATTGCTATATGCTTTCTGATACATAGTAACCTAATTCCTTCGACCATGAGACCATTCATATCACCATCACCGGAAGGATGCTTTGATGACATCAAACACCACACCGTAACTGGGTGGTTATAAAGGTGGCATTGAGTGTTCGGAAAGTATTGGTTGAGACACATGGATCAAGAGTGGGATTTGTCCATCCATATGACAGATAGATATACTCTGGGCCCTCTCGGTGGAATGTCATCCAATTGGCTTGCAAGCATGTGACTGGCTCACAAGGGATCACATATCACGGGAACGAGAAAAGAGTGCTTATCAGTAACGAGGTTGAACTAGGTATGCAGAGATACCGACGATCAAAACCTCAGATAATTAAACTATCGTGAGACAAAGGGAAATTGGTATCGTATGTAAGTGGTTCATTCGATCGCAAAGTAATCGTAGAAATATGTGGGAGCCATATGAATTTCCAGATTCCTCTATTGGTTATTGTTCGGAGAAGTGTCTCGATCATGTCCGCATAATTCACGAACTATAGGGAGACACACTTAAGGATTCGATGTTGTTGAGTAGTTATGGAATGATGAGTAAGAGACCGAATGTTGTTCGGAGTCTCGGATGGGATCCGAGATATCATGAGGAGATCCGGAATGGTCCGGAGAATAAGATTCATATAAGGAAAGTCCTATTTCGGGGTTGGAGAATGGTTCCGGTGTTTTCATCGGGAATGTTCTAGAAAGTTCCGGAAGGTCTGGCACTCTGGAGGGGAAGGGTACATGAATGTGTCATAACAAGTTGGAATGGTTGCATCATGTACTAGGTGTCATCGCTGAGCAAAATAAAGGGATAAATCAAATCCTAGTTTGAAAAGTCAAACGCCAATTTGAAAAGTCAAACGGCAAGTTTGCTTGGTGGAGGGAGAGTAGGAAACCTACTTGGGGAGGAGTTCCTCTCCCTCCACCCGTCGGCCTTGGAAGCCGAGTTGGGGAGGGACTCCCCTCCCCTTGGCCGGCGCCCTCCACCTATTGCATCGTGTTCTCGTCGTGTTTTCATTTCGATCTGTTTCTGTCAGGAAATCTTCTCAAGTTTAGAGCACCATGGCCTCCGCCAACGACAAAGGCAAGAAGCCCGTGGAGATAGAATTGGAAGAACACCACCACCGAAGGAGTGATTCATCATCAGGTTTGGCATCCCCTTGGCTTGTTCCAAACTTGGGGGAGTGCCGCGGTATCACCACCATTATCTTTCATATTTTACCTTTTTAGTGGATCCATATCTGTGGTAGAGAAGTTATCTTATAGTTTGGTTTGCATATGGAAGTATCTCTCTTTTAGTTGGTTATCTATGTATCCCTTGGTGTGAGTGTCTTTATTGAATATTAATGAGAAGTCTCATCTTTTATTTTTTGCACTTCTTATTTTTAGTTTGAAATCTCTATTATATGATGGATCTTGTTGTTTAGTATTGGCACCACTTTGGGATCATCAAGTGGATCTAAATTGGTTTTGGCAAACCGAGTTCTGGTTAGTGGCATTAGTTTGAAAGAAAAGAAAGAAAGAAAAAGCTTACAGTTATTTGGTATCAATTGTTTTCTTTCTTGTTGGCTCATAAGCTTAGTATTCTTTATTTAAGATTCTTTTGTGTCGTCAAGGAAGATTTCATGTTTAGCTTTATTACTTGTATGTTTGCTTGCTTCTTTCAACTCTCTTGCTTGCTACCCAGCCTTGCTAGCCAAAAACCTGTTTTGAGAAGACATACTTCTCATGTTTCCAAAACCCTTTGAACCAAAAACCTTTGTCCCTTGTGTCCACCATATCTACCTAGTAGCTTTTGCTATTTCAAGCAAATTATCGAGCTTCATCTACCTTTCAAATTAAAAAAGTATTTTGTTATGTTTAGTTAGTAAAGCTCTCACGAACTTGATGGCAGACTTTATTTACTTGCCCCTAATAAACTTGAACCATTGTGGACATCGAAGTTGTATATGCTTGCATCTATACGTTGGTATTAGCAGAACCGTGCTGTCACGGGGAACATTTTCAACATTGCACTTGTAGCTTGTCGTACATAGTTGATATCGTGCTCTTTTGTATATGGATGTCAACGGTGTGAAATAAAGAAGGGACTTGTAAGTCCATGGAGTTTGTATTCTGTGTTAGAGAAACGCCTGGGCCGCTAGCCTAAGCCATGCTTAATCATGGTGGAAACTTGCAGCATCACCATAGTGAGTCATCTATGAAGCATCCTCAATAAAAAATCTATATGCGTAGTAAATAAAAAGATTGCTGAGATGCTCATTGTCTGCTTGCCTTGTCATTTTGGTTATGGGAAAGCTCTTGTACCATGTGCAAGGGGTACCTCGTTGGCGGTTCTCAATGATATGCAAATACTTACAATGACAAGAACTTACCTGGACCCAAAGTTGAGTATGCATGAAGAGTGGCTCTCATATTCAAGGGACATGAGATTGCCAACTTATATTTCATCAAGCATATACTCCATCTTTGTTCACTTTAACCTTAATCATCTAAAGATTCTAATGATAGGGGCAATGAGGGTTCAAAGCTAGTAATTACCATAATCTTTTGGAAGCTCTTTATGACTTGTAATCCCCGCTACCCTCTAAGAAGGGACCTTTCTACCAGTTACCAGTTGAGTCAGTAAACCTACTTCCTCTCTATCTCCAGCAAGCTTTTGAGTTTTTGTGTTTAAAGCATTCATATGGTGATTTATTCAATCATGTTCTTTATCTCCCTTGTTTGCACATAACTCTTATCTATTGAGTATTACTTTGAAAGCCTTCACTTGTGAAAAAACCTTTTTGATCAAAGAGTGCTCCTGTTTTGAAACTTCTATAAAAAGCTTTTGTGAAACTGTTTGCCAGGTGTTCTCTAACCAAGAACAAGTTTAACAACTCCAATTATGATTTATCTTTATGCATATCTATTTGTGACTGTTGTACTTGGTTGCAAGCTAAGTTATATAATGGTGAGTTGCTTTCTTTTATGAGTTGTGACATGGTAAGTGTGATGCTTCTTGTTCGTATTATTTTATCGAAACTTCACTCCATAAACCTGTGGACATGTTTACTGAGCTCAGTATTCGCTTGGGGACAAGCAAAGTCTAAGCTTGGGGGAGTTGATACGCCCAATTTGCATCACCTTTCTATATCATAATTTACCTCTATTCATTGATATTTGTCTTATTATGAGGTATTACTTATGGCTTTTCATTTGTTTATGCATGTTGGATGATTCCTGGAGGATGGACTGCTAAAGTCTGGATTCTGATGGAAAAGAAGGCGTTTCGGTGCAATTTCGCGAAGATCGGAAAAATACCAGAAAAATATGGAAACATATTATTTTACCAAGAGATGAAGGAAGCCATAAGGAGGAGCGAAGGGGGGCCTCAGGGGGCCCACACCACCCTAGGCGCGGGCCCACCTGAACCCGCGCCTAGGGTGGGTTTGGCCCACCTGCTCGGCCTCCGACTCTGTCCCTTCGCCTATATCTTCCCTACGGAACGCTAACACCAGGGGGACCATAGATAGATTTCCGCCGCCTCTGGGGGGCGGAAAACACCGAGAGAGAAAGATCTCTCTGGCAGACAAATTTCTGCCAGGGGAATTCCTTCTTGGAGTGGGGAGACCGTCGCCATCAACACCATCATCAAGCTAGACTTCATCGGGATCATCATAATCATCATCCACACCATCATCTCCACCAGCACCATCATCACCACTCCATCCCGTTGTAACAATTGTGTTGGATATTGCTTAGTTCATTAGGGGAAACTTTCCCGGTGTTAATTACTATTGTAGTTGATGCTTGTGAGTGGAACCATTGGATTATTGTTTATGTTCAGATTGTTATACATTATCATATCATCTTTGATCTTGATCCATATGATGTCTTGTGAGTAGTTCGTTGTGTGCTTGAGATCATGGGAGAAGTCATGTTGTTAGTAGGGAATCTGTGATGATTTATTATTCAATGGTTTAGTATTTAAGTTGTGGTGCTATTCTTCTAGTGGTGTCATGTGAACGTCGACTACATGACACTGCACCATTTATGGGCCTATGGGAATTCATTGTGTATTTGGCTACTAATTGTGGGGTTGCCGGAGTGACAGAAACCTGAACACCCGTTAGGACACCTTTGCACAAGGGAGTGTAGGATGTTAGAGTTTAAGGCTGTGGTTAGATTTATATCTTAATTACTTTTCTGTAGTTATGGATGTTTGCAGGGGGTTTAATCACAAGTATGTATTAGTCCGAGTAAGGTCGGTACATTAGCACAGTTTCACCCACACAACACTTACAAACACCAAAGAAGAGTACTCAGTTATTTGCAGCGAAAGCACTTGACAGAATTCCCATGTGTCTTCGAGAACGTTTGGTCCTTATAAGTATTTCCACCGGCTTGTCCTTTGCTAAGAAAGGATTGGGCCACTTGCTCCGTTTGTTCGTTACTTCTGTTACTTGCTCTTTGTTTTGTTACCTTGTCAGAAAACCACTAAAAAATCCGTTTGCTAAGTATTCATAGGGATTTCCTGCTCCATACCACTGTTCAGCACCTTCTGGTCCTTGTTGGGATCGACACTCCTATTTATCGAAAGTACTACGATACACCCCCTATACTTGTGGGTCATCATACTACGACCGTCAGACAAATGCAACAGCTCGTGACAAGATAATGAGCGCATTTCAACGCACGCTCCACGTACAAGTGGTCGACATCCCCACCGCGAATGTTCTTTGGGACATCCCCTCGACGATCATTCTGCAAAGAGGGAACGTCATTTATACGTCATACAAAGTATGAAGCCGCAAAGTCATAGATGAAAATGTTCATGAACCATGATTGTGAGACCCTCGCTGAAGCGTACAAGAGACTTTATGACTTCCGCATGAAGATCGGTGGACTACGATGCGAGAAGTATGACGATGGATTCATTTTGAACGACGAGCACATCAAGACCAAGATTGCCTCAGTGATAGCGATCACAGAATAGAAGCTTGCCAGTAACTTATGTATGGCCGATAGAGCTATTTAATTCAGTCCCCATGATCTAGTATATTATGTTGTTGCCACGGATAACTTGGCGGATTAAGGGCAAAGGTCCAAGGAGATCAAACGTGATATATGGTCCTCCGATCCCTGTCACTAAAGCCAAGCATGTGTAAGACAATGCTGCTAGTGAAGAAAAAATCGACGTTGATGGAGTTGATGATATGCTCTCTCAACACCCTCACTTCACAAAGAAGATGCAATTATTACCATATGAGAATATTCTTGGCAAACAGAAGTATGAAGAGGGAGCAAACACAAGATTGAAGCTATATTCAGTCAATTATCGGATATCGACCAGGGCTGGTCGACTAAGGCGTCAGCATGTACACGTTTGGTATTGCGCCATTTATCGCTCCTTTTTTAATTATTCAACATGTTATCAGACGTTACGCATCTCGGCTACCCATTATTTTAATCGTCAAAACAATCAGCTAGAAACTGATACAAACGGATTCATATGGGCCCACGTTTTTAATGGTCAATTCGGCGCGCCACCAATGGTTATGACCATGAATGAGACTGTTTATCTTACGTGTGTCTTTTTTGTCGGCAGACCGGGTCTTTCATGCAATACCATATTTTTAAAATTGTCGTGCGAGTGCTGACAACGTGTCCGGACGCGGTGTCTGCTAGTCTTCCAGATATTTAATTTCGGTGCGTCTCCTCGCACTCGCCGCAGTTAATGTGTACGAACAATGTGCCTTCTCTTTTGGCGCTTGCTAACTTTGGCTGTGTTTGGTTGAGATTTTTCTCCCAGATTCACGTCGTGGAAGCTAGAAGCTCAGCCAAACGGGTTTTACAACTCAGCTAGATTCTGGAACGCAGCTGATTCCCTCCGTGTAAAATGAAAGCAGCGCTACCAGCAGATTTCACTGCGTCGCGTTGCAAGAAGTTGAGGAAATAACCACTCATGCCACCGCCAAGTGCAAACTGAACGGTTCGAATAGACTTTCTCCTCCCACCTGTGTATCTCCTCCTCGTTCCTCTACGTTTTCCCCGACTCACGAACAGGCAGACAGAGCAAAGGCAGCTAGGGTAGTATAGTTCCGCCTTGCCGTCCAACACCGGTGTACTCTGACGGCGTGCCTACATCCAGTCGTGTTCCCTCCCTCCATTCTCCTCTGTCCCTGCCCGCGCCTCCATTTCTGGCTCGTCGTTCGGTCGATCACATCCCCCGCCGGCCGCCGCCTCCTCATCGTTTGGTCTGTTGCGCCGCCCTCTTCAGGACGACAATCGCTGCTGCTCGGCTGGAGATCAGCTGTGCTGCATGCAGGTATGATTCTCCCGTCATCTCCCTCCTCCCCATCTCCTTTCTCTAGCTCCTTCTCCATGTCCCGTACTGATTTCTTTTTCTGATTGTGAAAATGCTTGGGTGAAGATGCATGTTTGTTACCATGTACCGTTCATGTTTGTTAAAAGGAAGATGCATGCCAAAGCGGCACAACCACAATATGATCCAGAGGAGTCCATCGAGGTTATCATGACCACTTTCTATTTCTATTACATACATATGTATAAAATATGAAGTAACGAAAATTTCCTTCCCAAAAATGGTCATTTGTATGTCTACTATTGTATGAATCGTTATTCTGCCATCAATTAGCATACAAACAATCTCTCCATTCTCGGGGGCACTACGGTCATTTCCTATCAAATCCACAGTTGGCAGTTGTTACAACCAAACAACTTCTAGATTTGCCACAGTTGCCAGCTCACAACAGATTTTCCGCAGCAGATTTTCCACAGCTGATTTTCAGAAATCTACAACTCAACCAAACACACCCTTTGTATCTAACCTTTATGATAACAAGGTTGGTTCTTGTACTTTCATAATAACCTCGTTGGTTCAGTGTGCTTTTGGCTCATACAGATAACACAGACCTATTTGAGCATAACATTTTCCTTGGCATTGGAGTTGATACAAAACGCACACGCGCAAGGTATGATTTAGACTAAAACATATAGGAAGACGATATCAGACACGACACGATGTTTCACAATAAATCTAAAGCGGTAGGATAGAAAGACGCGTCCGCGATATCGAGAAGACGGGGCTTCCGACAGATTAACATGATGCATCCACTCTCACTTTGAGAGCCACGCCGAGGCTAGCGCGATGGAAGCAGCGACGGGAGCGGTGGCAGCCAAGGAGTACTGCAGGATCCCGTTGTGCCCAAGAAACTGCCGAATCTCCCACCTAGCTTCCTTGAGGTGGTCTAGCGTGTTCAGGTAGTCAGCCCTGACCTCGTGGCGTGTCTGTTGGTGCTCTGCCTGCTCGATCCACACCGAGGTTTTATTTCGCACGTACTCTTCAAGATCATCCTCACGCACGAGAACGTTGTAGAAGCGGGCATGAGGAACCTACAAATGCAAAGCAGACTCGTGTAAGCAAGAATCCGACGAATGAACTAAACATACGATCCAGTCATACGTGCGTTAGCGTTGCCGTAATAGACTAGAGTACCTTTACGTTGGGGCAGTGTAGGAATAACTTCCCACAGTTTTGGACGGATGTTGCAGGGCACCTAGTGCACGCCAAGCCGCACCTGCACCTCAGGCTCGCAGACATCTCTCCTTGGGACGCAGGTGAGCACGTGGGCGAATAAAACAAGCGATGCGTTGTGTATTTTTTGTCACCGGATAGCAGGCATGACGAGTACCGAAGGAGGTGGTGGTGTATGTATAGAGGTTCCGAACGCGCATGTTAATTGACCGCAGCGGCCAGCCTTGCGGACGGTGGGGCGAGTCGTAATGACGTAAAGTATATGCCCTGACCCATCGCCGCTCGACCCATCCCTCTACGCACTATAGCCGCAGAGCTATAGAGTACCCCTACACTCTTAGCATGTCTACGCCAGGAGCATCGGTGCAGCGAGCCCCTCACAACAGTATCTCCACTCCCTCTAAGGCGACACATATAAAAGGACAAGGTTACTGTCCGTCAGGCAGCGTATACGCTAGTTGTCCTAGCTTCGCTTTATCGCAGGCATCTACGGGGTCCTGGATGGGGTCCTCTAATCGCAACCATCACGCAAATAGTGCCTCGCAGGGGACCCCTCGAGTACACGGTTCCTGCACCATCTACACAAGTCCAATGGGCGCAAGACGTGATCACCATCCCACGCGGATATTTATCACGTGCTCGTCAGTTACTCGGCGCTGCTTGGGTATGGTCGGTACACTCGTGCTGTAGTTTAAGGCATGGGTGTATAGTACTCCATACAGTCTAGACGTAGAGAGGATATGACCGTCCATCGAGAGCCTGCACTCCCTCCAGGAATCCCTCATCGCCCATCACGTGAAGGTTCAGAGAATAGACAGCCTCCCATCCCTCTCGTCATCGATATAAGGGCTGCCACAGGAACTCGGCTCGCCATCATTTCTCATCTATAGCGACCTCTTGCTCACAAACTAGCTAGTCTACACTTAGCTCCTGTTGCGGCCGTGTCATGAAGACTGAGCCTGACGACGAGCTGGCCGCAGTTTTCGCTGATGCGTCGGAGACGCTATCCACTCCCATGCCTTAGTTCATGACGAACCTGCCGGTGCAGTACTTCTCACCGTCTTTTAGTTTTCTGTGCGATTTTTTGAAATTAACCTTGCTGAAGATCCTTCTCATATCTTTGTGTACTGACACGTGGACCCTTAGGCCGCTTACCATGAAGCAGTTGTTAGATGCGTTTAGAGTCACAGATGATGTATGGCGACTCAAGGTGGACGAACAGACCGTCTCATCGGTAATGACCATTGTTGAAAATGCCAAGTATCTGCAGTGGTCCTATCAAACTACTTGCTTTTTGGATGATTCGTCTCTAACCGAGATCGCCGTCTCAGGTTAGGATGGTGGGTAGGATATTTGGAATGCAGAGGAGGAACGATTCAGTATTCTTCGTGCTCGCGGACGGCACCGGTGGTGTAAACGTCTTTTTCTGGTAATCTCGACTTCATATGTGCATGTCTGATACTGTTTAGGTCGTATCTCATGGGGAGCTAACTATTCGAATGCACGTCATATTTCAGGATAGAGGACGAAACGGATTTGACGAATCTGTCTACCTTAAAGTAAGTTCGCGTCGACACCCTTTTCGATAGCATACACTTGGATAACCGGACTGCCAATGTTATGTCAGGGATGGAGATTACGTCATGGTGTGTGGTAGGCCTACCCGGAAAACTGAATTCCTCGAGGTGAAGGCATACGTGGTAAGGTAAAATTGGATATGGCTACTTCTAATTTTTTTCGTTATCGTGGAGAAGTTTAACGCGAGACCGTCGACACTACAAAAAACTAAATTCAGTAAGTGTTTTTGAATGCAATTACAAAATTTGACACTATTTTGTAGGGCTATACATAACTACAACGACGTGACACACCATTTCATATAATGCATCTACGCTCACCTTGAAATCTTGAAAAAAAATCATATCAAGGTGATATAGCCGAACATTAGGTAAAATATACCATTACATCGGAAAACAATACCTTTCTCAGTTGCATGACGCGCGTAAATCTGATCGTTTAACACGCACAAGAAGCTGTGTCTGCTAACGCGTCGGCGTCTACACTACGCTCTAGGGTTTCTATAACCCCTGGAGATGTTCCGCCTGCAGGGTGCCCCGAGGAGAGGATCCTAGGGATTCTCGGAAACCCGGGATACAAGTAAGATGAAATTCCATATAAACAACTACATGTACGGAACGAATGATTTATGCTAAATAAAAAATCGTGTGTGTTTAGGGACCTCAAGCACGGTGTCAGTTTCGCCTACTTGCACAATTACTGGATATACCGATGGATTCTGTCAGGTGAGAACCACTAGTATCATCAGTCTAAACTAGCTCTGTTTAGTCTGGAGACGACCCTGGCGTTTGTACCACCCGTGCTTCGTGTGTCAACCACGCTGCAAGCGTTCTACTTGACATCAGTGCCGCATTCACCACAGCGTCGGACAATCACATCAAAGCCTCGTTACCATGATCGTACCACAACTTAATGTTGCTATCATCCGCCCGGAATTATCTTCTTTGCATTCGCCTCGAAGTTTTAGTCATCCATCCCGATCCGTCCCGATCTAGTGTTTATTGTGAAGATTTAGTAGTTTCTAAGGACCCTTGCGTCGGCCTCGTGTGGGTGTCATGTTGTCTGGTTTAATTAACTACATTCTCTTGCGTGTGTTGAGCACATGTTAGTCATCGGTTTTCAACTGTTGCTCTATTCTAAAATTTCCAGGACAATACACTATCTTTTTTCGGTATAAGGATAATACCATGTTGACGCTCAATCGTGTTCTCCTACCGCATAGGCAGCTATGTATGTAGTAAAACAGAAAGGAGCACGGTGAGCATTTTGATTTCATGCATAGTGTTATAAAACAAAGGAATAATGCCATTCCATACTTCGCTCAAGGCATCTAGTGGTGTGAGGAATTTAGTGCCACGAACAGCTCCGAACAAACAGATAGTTGACATACATGAAATAGTCAGATATGACACACATGCTCTGAATATTAAAGCGAGTCTCAAACATATTACAATACCAAGGATAACAGATTAAAGGATGTCTTTGGCACACTGGACGAAACAAACATAAATCTGGGTACAGCCATCAGGGTATGCTAGAATACTTCAACACTTGGCGATAGGCAATAGAGCAACTGATTATTCACCCAATATCCTAGAGAACCACCATGGGAGGCCACGGTTCGGACATGGAGAATATGTGACCGAGTGCCCTGTCGGGATCTATCTATTCCACACGCGTGATCGACGGCCTCTCTGAATCCACGATGAATAGGCCATTGTTGACACCTACTGTAGTGAGGACAAAACGTCCGTTTAGGGAAACGGCCCTTGGCTGCATGGCGTGGAACTCAATCTCTTCCATCGGGACAGCTAGTGCAGGTAGAAATGCAGGCCAAAACTGCATCCCAAAATGCTGGACGAACAATGTTGTCATGTCTAGGGAAGATATGAAACCCCAGACAAGAGCACCGTCGGATGGGGTCAGTGCCCATGTGTGCAGTGAGCCTAAATGGATGAAGACAATGGTGACCCCCCTAGGCTGTTCTCCCCTACCCAGTACTGCATCTCGGACCTAACCACATCATGCAGCTGCCCGGGCATAGGAAACACAGTGAACCTACGAGCCCTAACATCAAACATGACAACATATCCGACTACATATACCATGAACAACAAATGTCCCGATAGAATGCAGTATGGGATGGTGTGGAATACCACCCTACCACGGGTGCTTGGGATGCCTGGAGTAAAGAATCGGTTCCACTGACCCCCATCGTAGACTGAAACATGGACATGTACTGGACCATGGGAACCAAAGCTCAGACCTTCTCATGTACGCATCAATTGGCCGGCTACATATTGCTCGAAAAAAGCCATATCTCCTGTGCCGGTGTCGGGGACGACGGCAAACTGGCCGTATGTGTTGGCGGAGTGCTGGTTCAGAAGACGAGGTATAGGTGGCAGCGATGGAGTGACGCGAGCGTACATGCCCTAGCCATCGCACGGGAATCCGACGAAGAAGCCTGGATGAGGATGCAGCCTTGACAAGAGCACGAAGCCACCGCATGCCCCGACGACGCGCTCGTTCAGCAGAGACGGGACGTTGATGAGCGCTATCAGCGAAGCGGCCGTCTTGTCAGCGTGCGACACGTCGAATAGCTCGTAGTTTGTCCCAGCATGCTCATGAACTGAGCGATGAAGCCGATGTGCGCCAGGACGTGGCGCTGCAAGTACATGCCGAGGAAGTCCGGTTCGGTCGTGGCAGCCCGCCAGCTCGGGTGCATCGCCCTGCTCCTTGCCAGCGCGCGCGTCGACCTTATCCTCACCAGGATTTCGGTCAAGAGGAAAGGGTCCTCAAGCACACGCTCCAAGCTAGAGACTCCATTGGCGGCCATCGGGGGTGGCCTGTCCTGCCTAGGCGTTCAGAATGGGGAACTAGTGAGCAGCGGTTCTCGCGGGCGGGGCCGTTAGGTTCCTACACCGGTTGATGTAGTCGCGAATAAGCGAGGAGCTCTCTCAACCCGTCTCCACATAAGTAATACGTACTCAGCCTATATACAGACGGCCAAAGAGTGTAGTAGGAGTTTGCCCATCAAGTGGCGTAATAAAGCGGTAGAAATGGTAGACAGCTTCCGTGCACAGCGTCCGCAATGGGAAGTACTACAGAGGATGTCTCCGGTGCACACCACTCGCGACAAAATGCATTATTAATTCAATTTAGTTTATATAAATAAACTAGTAGGCATAACTCTTTCAACCCTTACGCCAAACGTAATTTCAAAATTGGTTCATCATAACTTCTGGTCCATTTTTTTCGTCGTCCTAACAATATCCTTAAATTTTGTCGCCGCGCATATATCATTCAATATTGACAGTCGACATAGACACGACGACAGATTAATCAAAAAGATATACACAACTCTACTGGACATAGTCTATAATTACGAACGGTGACAAATGACTCACCCGTGACAAACGTTGTCCGACGACCTCGGTACTTTTGTAACATTATAGTTAGATAATAGAGGAATAAACCCATTTTCTCTGACATTGCTATTTATGGAGGCACGTGTACCCTGATACAAGGGGCACAAACACTCGATCTTATATCAGGGGAGCCGAAAACTCATTCGTATGCGGGAGGCGCAGGAAGCTTGATCCCTACATCCAAAGTCTATGTAGACCGAAACTCGTTTCAAGTCACATGGACCTTGATACAACGGGAAGGAACTAGAAAATCCAAAACTTTTAGCCCCGAAATAAAGAGTGTATCCTTTGTTGCTTTAGTATCCGATGTGTGGGATGCTGAGATATAGATTAGAACAATATGATAGGGGATCTCATTAGAGTCGTTACGATTTGTATCCGAAGCATAGTACTGTTTGGTATATATTTTGTACCCTGTCGAATGTATAATAGGGGATCTCTTTAGAGTCATTACGAGTTATGGAACAACCTTACCATGAGTTCCAAAACTTCTAGGTATGAAATAAAAAGCGTATACTTGTTTGCTTAAGTATATGGTATGCGGGATTCTAAGCGTATACTTAGTTGCTTAAGTGTATGGTGCACGGGTATCTGAACCCTAAACCTAACCCCTAAAAATTAAATCTTAAACCCTAAACCGTAACCTGTTTATATAAATCAACATAGTACTAATTATTATAACGCCGGAACCCGTCGAATGTACACATTAGAACTCTTATGAGTCACAATGAGTTCATGCGAAATCATATCCGCAAATCCAAAACTATTAGGCCCGAAAGAAAAAGTGTATCCTTAGTTGCTTTAGTACCTGAAGCGTGGGATGCTGAGATATAGATTAGAACAATATGAGTGAACCCTAGCATCAGAGAGAGCACAATACTTAGTTGCTTATGTATATGGTATGCGGGGTTCTAAACCCTAAACCCTACACACTAAAGCAACACATTACTCATTATTATAACGCCGGAACCCGTCGAATGTACACATTAGAACTCTTATGAGTCACAATGAGTTCATGCGAAAACATACCCGCAAATCCAAAACTATCGGGCCCGAAAGAAAGAGCGTATATCTAGTTGCTTAAGTCTACGGTACGCGGGACTCTAAGCTATAGATGAGAACAATAGGAGTGAACAATAGTACCAGAGAGAGCACAACATCTTACCCAACATCTGGCCTACATCGCAGCACCAACACAGTACACTTGCCAAACAGAGCTGTGAGGGACTCTATACAGTGCGACATACTAAATACAACAATCTTCAGTGTAACCACAGTACCCATCGACCGCAATCATGGGGGACTTCTTGTATTATGACATAATCATTTTAAACCTTACGTCGGTTCCATAACTTTTAGGACCCTACATTACCGAGAAAAAGAGATATACTATATTCCAATTCCAGTTATCCCTGGAACATAGCAAACTTTACAGCGATTCCATAACCCATATAACCCCACATTACCAAGAAAACGAGAGCTAGGAGGGACTATATACATAGCGCTTATCTTACATACAGTACTCCTTGCGTGTAACGACAAGACCCATCGAACACTTCTAGTGGGACTCTATGGATTATCCTTGAAACATAGCAGGCTACTGTACATCGCCTTAACTAGCACAGTACTCTTTGGTATCCAAATTGGTAACCGTCGATTGTATAGGGAGACTAAACAATATATGAGAACAATAGGAGTGAACAATAGCACAACCTTACAATCAGTTCCAAAACTTTTATGGATGAATGAAAGAGCGTATGCTTAGTTGTTTAAGTATAAGCGTATACTTAGTTGCTTAAGTTTACGGTACGCGGGATTCTAAGCCCTAAATCCTTAACCCTAAAACAAAACATTATTCATTAATATAATGCCGGAACCCGTCGAATGTACACGTTAGAAATCTTATGAGTCACAATGAGTTCATGCGAAAATATACACGCAAATCAATAACTATTAGGCCCGAAATAAAGAGTGTATCCTTAGTTGCTTTATTACCTGATGCATGGGATGCTGAGATATAGATTAGAACAATATGAGTGAACACTAGAATCAAAGAGGGCACAATATATGACCAATATTGCATATCAATATAAATATGTGCCGGATACGACAGTACCTGTCGAACAAAATTGGGAGGGACTCTATACTAAGCGCCAGACTAAATACAACACCCTTAAGTGTGGCCAAAGTACACATCGATCGCACATATGTTGTACTTTTTGTACTATGAATGAATCATGGCAAACCTCGCATCGGTTCAGTAACTTTTAGGTCCCCTACATTCCTGAGAAAAATATATATACTTAATTGCAAATCTGGTTATCCTTGAAACATAGCAGTCTTTACAGCGATTCCATAACTCGTAGAACCCAACATTACCGAGAGAACGAGAAGTAGGAGGGACAATATACTAAGGAGTGCTGTGTTGGTTCCGGCGATGTAGGTCAAGTGGTGGCTAGTCGACGCGGGTGGGGATGGGTATGACACCCTCCTCACGTGCGTCGAGTAGCCACCACTTGACCTACATCGCCAGAACCGACACAGTACTCCTTAATATAACGCTGTTACCCGTCTAATATAAACATTCGAACTCTAATGAGTCACTATAAGATGATGAGAATATATAACATCAAGTCCTATACCTTTAGGCCTACACACAGTACTCCATACGTGCACCGACAACACCCATCGACTGCATTTAGTGGGGACTATTTGGATTATACCTGAAATAAAGCAGGCATTTGTACATCGCCGTAAATAACAGAGTAATCTTTGGTATACAATTTGTACCCAACGGATGTATAATAGGGGAACTCTTACGAGTCATTATGAAATATGGCATGACCTTACCTTCAGTTCCGGAACTTATAGGGTCGAAAGAAAGAGCGTATACCTAGTTGCTTAAGTGTATGGCACGACCTTACCTTCAGTTCCGGAACTTATAGGGTCAAAAGAAATAGCGTATACCTAGTTGCTTAAGTGTATGGTACATGGGATTCTAAGCTACAGATGAGAACAATAGGAGTTAAAAATAGTACCAGAGAGAGCCCAACATCTAACCCAACATCTGACCTACATTGTCAGCACCAACATAGTACTCCTTAGTATACCGCCGGTACGTGTCAAAAGTAAACATCGGAACTCTTACGAGTCACCATGAGTTAATGCAAAAACATACCCGCAAATCCAGAACTATTAGACCCGAAAGAATGAGTGTATCATTAGTTGCTTTATTATCTGATAACTTTTAGGACCCTTTGTATAGAGGTGATAGAAACATGCTAAACCTTACATCGGTTCCATAACTTTTAGGACCCTGCATTACCGAGAAAGAGAGATATTCTTAATTGCAATTACGGTTATCCTTGAAACAAAGCAATCTTTGCAGCCATTCCGTAGCTCTTAGAATCCTACATTATTGAGAAAACGATAGCTAGGAGGGAATATGTAAATAGCGCTTTGCGTACACACAGTACTCCTTAAGTGCACCGACAACACCCATCGACTGCATTTAGTGGGGACTTTTTGAATTATCCCTGAAATAAAGTAGGCCTTTGTACATCGCCGTAAATAACACAATATTCTTTGGTACACATTTTGTACCCGGCGAATGTATAATAGGGGAACTCTTACGAGTCATTACGAAATATGGCACGACCTTACCTTCAGTTTCGGAACTTATAGGGTCGAAAGAAAGAGCGTATACCTAGTTGCTTAAGTGTATGGTACACGGGATTCTAAGCTATAGATGAGAACAATAGGAGTTCACAATAGTACCAGAGAGAGCCCAACATCTAACCCAACATCTGACCAACATTGTCAGCACCAACACAGTACCCCTTAATATACCGCGGGTACCCGTCAAATGTAAACATCGGAACTCTTACGAGTCACCATGAGTTAATGCGAAAACATACCCGCAAATCCAGGACTATTAGGCCCGAAAGAAAGACGGTATCATTAGTTGCTTTAGTATCTGATAACTTTTAGGACCCTTTGTATAGAGGTGAGCGAAACATGCTAAACCTTACATTGGTTCCATAGCTTTTAGGACCCTGCATTACCGAGAAAGAGAGATATTCTTAATTGCAATTACGGCTATCCTTGAAACAAAGCAATTTTTGCAGCGATTCCATAGCTCTTAGAATCCTACATTACCGAGAAAACGAGAGCTAGGAGGGAATATGTACATAGCGCTTCGCGTACACACAGTACTCCTTACGTGCCCCGACATCACCTATCAACTGCATTTAGTGGGGACTTTTTGGATTATCCCTAAAATAAAGCAGGCCTTTGTACATCGCCATAAATAACACAGTACTCTTTGGTATACATTTTGTACCCGATGAATGTATAATAGGGGAACTATTACGAGTCATTACGAAATATGGCACGACCTTACCTTCAGTTCCGGAACTTATAGGGTCAAAAGAAAGAGCGTATGCCTAGTTGCTTAAGTGTATGGTACGTGGGATTCTAAGCTATAGATGAGAACAATAGGAGTTAACCTAACATATGACTTACATTGTCAGCACCAACACAGTACTTCTTAGTATACCGCCGATACACGTCGAATGTAAACATCGGAACTCTTACGAGTCACCATGAGTTAATGTGAAAACATACCCGCAAATCCAGAACTATTAGGCCCGAAAGAAAGATTGTATCATTATTTGCTTTAGTATCTGATAACTTTTAGGAACCTTTGTATAGTGATGAGCGAAACATGCTAAACCTTACATCGGTTGCATAACTTTTAGGACCCTGCATTACTGAGAAAGAGAGATATTCTTAATTGCAATTACGGTTATCCTTGAAACAAAGCAATCTTTGCAGCGATTCCGTAGCTCTTAGAACCCTACATTACGGAGAAAACGAGAGCTAGGAAGGAATATTTACATAGCGCTTCGTGTACACACAGTACTCCTTACATGCATGGACTGCATTTAGTGGGGACTTTTTGGATTATCCCTGAAATAAAGCAGGCCTTTGTACATCGCCGTAAATAACACAGCACTCTTTGGTATACATTTTGTACCCGACGAATGTATAATAGGGGAACTCTTACGAGTCATTACGAAATATGGCACGACCTTACCTTCAGTTCCGGAACTTATAGGATCGAAAGAAAGAGCGTATACCTAGTTTCTTAAGTGTATGGTACGCGGTATTTTAAGCTATAGATGAGAACAATAGGAGTTAACCCAACATCTGACCTACATTGTCAGCACCAACACAGTACTCCTTAGTATACCGCTGATACCCGTCGAATGTAAACATCAGAATTCTTACGAGTCACCATGAGTTAATGCGAAAACATACCCGCAAATCCAGAACTATTAGGCCCGAAAGAAAGAGTATCATTATTTGATTTAGTATCTGATAACTTTTAGGAACCTTTGTATAGTGGTGAGCGAAACATGCTAAACCTTACATCGGTTGCATAACTTTTAGGACCCTGCATTACTGAGAAAGAGAGATATTCTTAATTGCAATTACGGTTATCCTTGAAACAAAGCAATCTTTGCAGCGATTCCGTAGCTCTTAGCACCCTACATTACTGAGAAAATGAGAGCTAGGAGTGAATATGTACATAGCGCTTCGCGTACACACAGTACTCCTTACATGCACCGACAGCACCCATCGACTGCATTTATTGGGGACTTTTTGGATTATCCCTTAAATAACGTAGGCCTTTGTACATCGTCGTAAATAACACAGTACTCTTTGGTATACATTTTATACCCGATGAATGTATAATAGGGGAACTCTTACGAGTCATTACGAAATATGGCTTAACCTTACCTTCAGTTCCGGAACTGATAGGGTCGAAAGAAAGAGCGTATACCTTGTTGCTTAAGTGTATGGTACGCGGGATTCTAAGCTACAGATGAGAACAATAGGAGTTAACCCAATATCTGACCTACATTGTCAGCACCAACACAGTACTACTTAGTATACAGTCGGTACCCGTTGAATGTAAACATCAGAACTCTTATGAGTGACCATGAGTTAATGCGAAAACATACCCACAAATCCAAAACTATTAGGGCCGAAAGAAAGAGTATATCATTAGTTGCTTTAGTATCTGCTAACTTTTAGGACCTTTTGTATAGAGTTGAGTGAAACATGCTAAACAATATATCAGTTCGATAAATTTTAGGACCCTGCATTACCGAGAAAGAGAGATATTCTTAATTGTAATTACGGTTATCCTTGAAACAAAGCAATCGTTGCCGCAATTTTGTAGCTCTTAGAACCCTGCATTACCGAGAAAATAAGAGTTAGGAGGGAATATGTACATAGCGCTTCGTGTACACACAGTACTCCTTACGTGCACCGACAGTACCCATCGATTGCATTTATTGGGGACTTTTTGGATTATCCCTGAAATAACGCAGGCCTTTGTATATCGCCGTAAATAACACAGTACTCTTTGGTATACATTTTGTACCCGACGAATGTATAATAGGGGAACTCTTACGAGTCATTACGAAATATGGCACGACCTTACCTTCAGTTTCGGAACTTATAGGGTCGAAAAAAGAGCGTATACCTAGTTGCTTAAGTGTATGGTAAGCGGGATTCTATGCTACAGATGAGAACAATAGGAGTTAACAATAGTACCAGAGAGAGCCCAACATCTAACCCAACATCTGACCTACATTGTCAGCACCAACACAATACTCCTTAATATACCGCCGATACGCGTCGAATGTAAACATCGGAACTCTTACGAGTCACCATGAGTTAATGCGAAAACATACCCGTAAATCCAGAACTATTAGGCCCGAAAGAAAGAGTGTATCATTAGTTGCTTTAGTATCTGATAACTTTTAGGACCCTTTGTATAGAGGTGAGCGAAACATGCTAAACCTTACATCGGTTCCGTAGCTCTTAGAACCCTACATTACTGAGAAAACGAGAGCTTAGAGGGAATATGTACATAGCTCTTCGCGTACAGACAGTACTCCTTACATGCACCGACAGCACCCATCGACTACATTTATTAGGGACTTTTTGGATTATCCCTGAAATAACGCAGGACTTTGTACATCGCCGTAAATAACACAGTACTCTTTGGTATAAATTTTGTACCCGACGAATGTATAATAGGGGAACTCTTACGAGTCATTATGAAATATGGCACGACCTTACCTTCAGTTCCGGAACTTATAGGGTCGAAAGAAAGAGCGTATACCTAGTTGCTTAAGTGTATGGTACGCGGGATTCTAAGCTATAGATGAGAATAATAGGAGTTAACCCAACATCTGACCTACATTGTCAGCACCAACACAGTACTCCTTAGTATACCGCTGGTACCCATCGAATGAAAACATTGGAACTCTTATGAGTGACCATGAGTTAATGCGAAAACATACCCGCAAATCCAAAACTATTAGGCCCGGTAGAAAGAGTGTATCATTAGTTGCTTTAGTATATGGTAACTTTTAGGACCTTTTGTATAGATTTGAGTGAAACATGCTAATAATTACATCAGTTCCATAACTCTTAGGACCCTGCATTACCGAGAAAGAGAGATATTCTTAATTGTAATTATGGTTATCCTTGAAACAAAGCAATCTTTGCCACAATTTTGTAGCTCTTAGAACCCTACATTACCGAGAAAATAAGAGTTAGGAGGGAATATGTACATAGCGCTTTGTATACACACAGTACTCCTTACGTGCACCGATAGTACCCATCGACTGCATTTATTGGGGACTTTTTGGATTATCCCTGAAATAACGCAGGCCTTTGTACATCGCCGTAAATAACACAATACTCTTTGGTATACACTTTGTACCCGACGAATGTATAATAGGGGAACTCTTACGAATCATTATGAAATATGGCACAACCTTACCTTTAGTTCCGGAACTTATAGGGTCCAAAGAAAGAGCTTATACCTAGTTGCTTAAGTGTATGGTACGCGGGATTCTAAGCTATAGATGAGAACAATAGGAGTTAACCCAACATCTGACCTACATTGTCAGCACCAACACAGTACTCCTTAGTATACCGCCGATACCCGTCGAATGTGAAAATCGGAACTCTTACGAGTCACCATGAGTTAATATGAAAACATACCCGCAAATCCAGAACTATTAGGCCCGAAAGAAAGAGTGTACCATTAGTTGCTTTAGTATCTGATAACTTTTAGGACCCTTTGTATAGAGGTGAGCGAAACATGCTAAACCTTACATCGGTTCCATAACTTTTAGGACCCGGCATTACCGAGAAAGAGAGATATTCTTAATTGCAATTACGGTTATCCTTGAAGCAAAGCAATCTTTGCAGCGATTACGTAGCTCTTAGAATCCTACATTACCGAGAAAACGAGAGCTAGGAGGGAATATGTACATAGCGCTTCGCGTACACACAGTACTCCTTACGTGCACCGACAGCACCCATCGACTGCATTTAATGGGGACTTTTTGGATTATCCCTGAAATAAAGTAGGCCTTTGTACATCGTCGTAAATAACACAGTACTCTGTGGTATACATTTTGTACCCGACGAATGTATAATAGGGGAACTCTTACGAGTCATTACGAAATGTGGCACGACCTTACCTTCAGTTCCGGAACTTATAGAGTCGACAGAAAGAGCGTATACCTAGTTGCTTAAGTGTATGGTACACGGGATTCTAAGCTACATATGAGAACAATAGGAGTTAACAATAGTACCAGAGAGAGCCCAACATCTAACCCAACATCTGACCTACATTTTCAGCACCAACACAGTACTCCTTAGTATACCGTCGGTACGTGTCGAATGTAAACATCGGAACTCTTACGAGTCACCATGAGTTAATGCAAAAACATACCCGCAAATCCATAGCTATTAGGCCCGCAAGAAAGATTGTATCATGAGTTGCTTTAGTATCTGATAACTTTTAGGACCCTATGTATACAGGTGAGCGAAACATGCTAAACCTTACATCAGTTCCATAACTTTTAGGACCCTGTATTACCGAGAAAGAAAGATATTCTTAATTGTAATTACGGTTATTCTTGAAACAAAGCAATCTTTGAAGCGATTCCGCAGCTCTTAGAACCCTACATTACCGAGAAAAAGAGAGCTAGGAGGGAATATGTACATAGCGCTTCGCGTACACACAGTACTCCTTACGTGCACCGACAGCACCCATCGACTACATTTAGTGGGGACTTTTTGGATTATCCCTAAAATAAAGCAGGCCTTTGTACATCGCCGTAAATAACACAGTACTCTTTGGTATACAATTTGTACCCGGCGTATGTATAGTAGGGGGACCCTTACGAGTCATTACGAAATATGGCACGACCTTACCTTCAGTTTCGACTTATAGGGTCGAAAGAAAGAGCGTATACCTATTTGCTTAAGTGTATGGTACGCGGGATTCTAAGCTATAGATGAGAACAATAGGAGTTAACAATAGTACCAGAGAGAGCCCCACATCTGACCCAACATCTCACTTACATTGTCAGCACCAACACAGTACTCCTTGGTATACCGTCGGTACCCCGTCGAATGTAAACATCGGAACTCTTATGAGTCACCATGAGTTAATGCGAAAACATACCCGCAAATCTAGAACTTTTAGGCCCGAAAGAACGAGTGTATCATTACTTGCTTTAGTATCTGATACGTGGGATGCTGAGGTATAGATTATAACAATATGAGTGAACCCTAGAACCAGAGAGATCTCGATACATGACCAAATTTGCATATCAATATAGATATGTGTCGGATACGTCAGTACCTGTCGAACGGAATTGTGAGGGACTCTATACAGAGCGACATACTAAATACAACAATCTTTAATGTAACCACAGTACCCATCGATCGCAAACTGGGGGACTCCTTGTAATATGACGGAATCGTGGCAAACCTTACGTCGGTTACATAACTTTTAGGACCCTACATTACCGAGAAAAAAATATAAACTATATTGCGGTTCTGGTTATCATTAAAACATAGCAATCTTGACAACGATTCCATAACCCATATAACCCTACACTACCGAGAAAACGAGAACTATGAGGGACTATATACATATCAGTTCGCCTACATACAGTACTCCTTACGCATAACGACAACACCCATCGACTGCATTTAGTGGGACTCTATGGATTATCCTTGAAACATAGCAGGCTGTTGTACATCGCCTTAATTAACACAGTACTCTTTGGTATCCAAACGGTAAGCGTCGATTGTATAGAGAGACTCTATACAGAGCGACATGATAAATACAACACTCTTCAATGTAACCACAGTACCCATCGACCGCAAATAGGGGGACTCCTTGTAGTATGACGGAATCGTGGCAAACCTTATGACGGTTCCATAACTTTTAGGACCCTACATTACCGATAAAAAAAGATATACTATATTGCGGTTCCGGTTATCATTGAAACATAGCAATCTTGACAGCGATTCCATAACCCATATAACCCTACACTACCGAGAAAACGAGAACTAGGAGGGGCTGTATACATATCGCTTCGCCTACATACAGTACTCCTTACGCATAACGACAACACCCATCGACTGCATTTAGTGGGACTCTATGGATTATCCTTGAAACATAGCAGGTTGTTGTACATCGCCTTAACTAACACAGTACTCTTTGGTATCCAAACCGTAAGCGTTGATTGTATAGAGAGACTCTATACAGAGCGACATGATAAATACAGCAATCTTAACTATAACCACAGTACCCATCGACCGCAGGTAGGGGGACTCTTTATATAATGACTGAAAAAGGTAAACCTTACAACGATTCCATATCTTTTAGGACTCTACATTACCGAGAAAAAGAGATATACTTAACTGCAATTACGGTTACCCTAAAACCTAAACCCTAAAGCAACACAGTACTCATTATTATTACGCCGGAACCCGTCGAATGTACATATTAGAACTCTTATGAGTCACAGTGAGTTCATGTGAAAACATACCCGCAAATCCAAAACTATCGGGCCCGAAAGAAATAGTGTATCCTTAGTTGCTTTAGTACCTGATGCATGGGATGCTGAGATATAGATGAGAACAATAGGAATGAACAATAGTACCAGAGATAGCCCAACATCTAACCCAACAATAGTACCATAGAGGGCACAATATATGGAAAATATTGCATATTGATATAAATACGTGTCGGATACGTTAGTACATGTCGAACGGAAATGCGAGGGACTCTATACTGAGCGACAGACTAAATATAGCACCCTTAAGTATGGCCACAATACACATTGATCGCAAATAGGTGGGACTTTTTGTACTATGACTGAATCATGGCAAACCTCACATTGGTTCACTAACTTTTAGGACCCCTACATTCCTGAGAAAATATATATACTTAATTGCAAATCTGGTTATCCTTGAAACATAGCAGTCTTTATAGCGATTCCATAACTCGTAGAACCCTACATTACCGATAAAACGAGAACTAGGAGGGACTATATACTAAGGAGTACTGTGTTGGTTCCGGCGATGTAGGTCAAGTGGTGGCTAGTCGACGCAAGTGGGGATGGGCACGACACCCTCCTCAATTGCGTCGAGTAGCCACCACTTGACCTACATCACCAGAACTGAAACAGTACTCCTTAGTATAACGCTATTACCCGTCTAATATAAACACCGGAACTCTAATGAGTCACTATTAGCTGATGCGAAGACATACCAGCAAGTACCCGTCTAATATAATACATATCGCTTCGCCTACATGCAGTACACCTTACGCGTAACGACAACACCCATCGACTGAATTTAGTGGGACTCTATGGATTATCCTTGAAACATAGCAGGTTGTTGTACATCGCCTTAACTAACACAGTACTCTTTGGTATCCAAATGGTAAGCGTCGATTGTATAGAGAGACTCTATACAGAGCGACATGATAAATATAGCACTCTTAACTATAACCACAGTACCCATTGACCGTGGGTAGGGGGGAACTCTTTATATAATGAGTAAAAAAGGTAAACCTTACATCGATTCCATATCTTTTAGGACCCTACATTACCAAGAAAAAGAGATATACTTAACTGCAATTACGGTTATCTTAAAACATAGCAGTCATTGCAGCGATTTCGTAACTATTAAAACCCTACTTTACCGATAAAACCAAAGCTAGGATGGACTATGTACATAGCGCTTCGCCTGCACACAGTACTCCTTACGTGCACCGGATAGCACCCATCAACTTCATTTAGTGGGGATTATCTGGATTATCCCTAAATAAAAGCAGGGATTTGTACATCGCCATAAATAACACAGTACTCATTTGTATACAATTTGTACCCGACGAATGTATAATAGGGGAACTCTTATGAGTCATTACGGAATATGGTACAACCTTACCTTCAGTTCTGGAAATTTTAGGGTTGAACGAAAGATCGTATACCTAGTTGCTTAAGTCTATGGTACGCGGGGTTCTAAGCTATAGATGAAAACAATAGGAGTGAACAATAGTACCAGAGAGAGCCCAACATCTGACCCAACATCGGACCTACATCGCCGGGACCAAAACAGTACTCCTTAGTATACCGCCGGTACCCGTAGAATGTAAACATTGGAGCTCTTATGAGTCTCTATGAGTTATTGCAAAAACATAAACGCAAATCCAAAACTATTAGTCCCATAAGATAGAGTGTATCATTAGTTGCTTTACTATCAGATACGTGGGATGCTGAGGTATAGATTATAACAATATGAGTGAACCCGAGAACCAGAGATAGCATAATACATGAGCAAAATTGCATATCAATATAAATACGTCTCGTATACGTCAGTACCTGACGAACAGAATTGGGAGGGACTCTATACAGAGCGACATACCAAAAGAAGCAATCTTCAGTGTAACCACAGTACCCATCCACCGCAAATAGGGGGCTCGTTGTATTATGACTGAATCATGGCAAACCTTATGTCGGTTCCAAAACTTTTAGGACCCTACATTACCGAGAAAAAGAGATATACTTGGATGCGGTTCCAGATATCCTTGAAACATAGCAATCTTTACAATGATTCCATAGCTCATATAACCCTACATTATCGAGATAACGAGAGCTAGGAGTGACTATATATATACTTAGCGCTTCGCATACATACAGTACTCCTTGCGTGTAACGACAGCATCGCCATTATTAACACGGTACTCTTTGGCATACAATTTGTGCCCGACATAACTAACACGGTACTCCCGTGTCGGATACGTCAGTACAGTCGAATGGAATTGGGAGGGACTCTATAAAGAACTACAGACTAAAAACAGCGCTCTCCAGTGTAACTACAGTACCCATCGTCCGCGAATAGGGGGGCTATTGCATGCCGGACAATACAGTAAAAGATACTATTTTGTTAATTTATTGAAGATTACTATTTTTAAAAACCGGAGATTACTATTTTGTTAAAAAGCTACAGACTAAAAATAGCGCTCTCCATTTCTTTTGTTAATTTATTGGAGATTACTATTTTTAAACTGGAGTGTTCTGCTAACATGTGAACCTGCTATGAGATTCCTCCGTTATCGGATCTAGTGTGCGCAAAACGAGTAACGTGACCGTCGCATGATTCGTGTGGAGTAATACAGAAAGAAAAAAACAGAGCAGAACCCACGGAGGCCTCCACCAATGGGGGTGCATGATACTGTTCACACGGATCATGTGCTTCCTTTGCACGGCAAGACACCGTCAGATCGTATTACCGATCAAACCGGATAGACGAAAGGCAGGTATATACCATGGATCACCTCGACGAGTATACTTGCAATAGAGAGATATCTCTTCGACGATAAATACAATCGTCGTTCGTCCCCTTACACCAGAGCACGACATGGCCGAGCAGCCTAAGCCGCATGATCCGGTCTTCTTTCCATCGCCGTTTTTGGAACGCCTTCTTGATGGTCTCATGGTGCCATGTGCGTACAAGGCTCAAGGGTGCAGCATCACCGTCCCGTACAACTCACACTCAAGCCACATGTCAAATGTTCCTTCAAGCCTCCTGGTAGCTGGTTCGTGTCGCCGTCTCGACTGGACTACACCGTCGATGCTTCGTTGATAAGCTGCGCCAAGTGCCACGCTTTCCTCAAGCCTCCTTTTTTCTCGGTAGGAATTCCTCAAACCACTCGCATCCATTTAGGAGGAATTACATACTGATCGCCTATCTTGATTATCTACAGTGCTCCAGTGGTCATGCCATGTGTGGTGCTTGTGGGAGGGTCTCGCTCTTTGCTAACCAGGGATGCTCCTGCAAGTAGTGCGTCAAGTGTGGACGCACCACGCCGTTCACTGTCCTAGCACAAATGCCGATCCTGGACGGGTTCAAGGTGAGGTGCAACTACCCTGGATGCGGGCACTCGTCCCTTGCTTCGCTATGAGGAGGCACAGGGATGACAATAGGCACTGGCTCGGTGACGGTGAAGACCAAGTTCATTAACAAGGGCAACCTTCAGATAGAGCTAGACGGGGGATGTCGTGTGAACCAATTGTACGAATAAACCACCTCTCTCTTACCTGTGTTTAGGTGTTTGCCTGTGTGGGTAACCCGTGGTCACCAATTACCCGTGGTCTGTTTGTATAAGCCAGACCCTAATTCAGAATTTCGACTTACACCTGACAATCTTGCCTTCAGAGGAGTACTGAACGATTCGACAGCGCTGTCGCTTAAACACTTTATGACAAATGATGAAGGGTCCAAGGCTTGCTCGTATCCGTTTTGGAGTGTGCTCTGTCTAATCGACGGGCGGTTTATCTATGACGAATATAATGTTAGTTCAACAGTCTCTGAACTAACACGTGTCGCCGGAAAAAACACACTACATTATATAATTCCCACGACAACATGGCTTTTTTCCAACCTAAAATCACGACCTAGCTTATAAACTCAGCACCCCAGGAATATTCGAATAACTTATCGTGCGGCACATGTGCAGAGGGTCTGAGGTATTCTATCCAACTGGTTCGGCAAAATGTGGTGCGATACGGTGACTTCGGCTTCAATACAGCTGACAGCTGACACCGTACGCGTCCTACATAACAAATAGACTGGTTAAATATGGAGTCTCCTAGACTTACGCACCCAGAGCATCAGGATAATGTCATTCCAAGCAGTTACACAAATTTGAAAAAAGGCAGATGTCGTTCTGATCCTACCGAGAAAACACAAATGTGAACACGAGAGGTGTTCCTCTGCAAACTACTGCACCGGTACATGTACGTTGTCTGCACCAGATGGTCTGGATACCTGAACCTCGCTTTCCACTGAACCTCCCCCTAAAACAGCAATGAACACAAGAGGTGTTCTCCTTGCCAGCAGTGGGCATGTCATGGTGAAACTTAGTACCCGACATTCTTATGCCTCGTCGTGCAGGAGTTCTTCTTGTGGCCGATGATGCCGCAGTTAGAGCATCGTGATTCTCACCGCGTCTTCCTGGAGCTCCTCTCGACGTTAGGGCAAGACTGTGATGTATGCCCTCGACTGCGACACACTCCACAGAAACGCGTGCGTGGCTTGCTTACACCCTCGTATCCTGGTTTGGCTCTCGCTGAAGTTGGACGTCCTAGATCCTTCCTCCTGAATGGAGCTAGCATGTTGGGTGATAAACTCAATCGTCCCCCGCGATCGACCGTGCCGAACGTGCCTTGTGGCAACTCTGTGTTCCTAGAACTAGACGAAGGCTGAAGTCTCTGCTGAAGTCCGAGGCCATCCGATATCTTGCCATCTTCTGTCAGCTTTGGCATGACATCCAACATACTACTCATTGCTACCTCGTAAGTCTCTGGATTTGAATCTCCAAGCTGAACCAACTCAACTGCCGTCATGTAAAGAGCCGTGTGGCGGAAACTCGTCGACATCATGACAGGGCTCTCTTTCTGATACATCTGTAGATGCACTGGTAGATCGCGGCACACGTTCCTTGTCCATCTTCTCAGGATTTGGCTGGATGGAATCTCTGTTCGCCTAAGATGAGATAGAACCTGCATATTGTGGAACAGAAGAGATCAGATGTAATGTGTGGAATTGCTATGCACTTGACGAATTTTCCTCTCGGTAAGTAATTAAATGCTATGATGGGTCGGGTTAGTGTGAGCTCGAAAGTCCCGAAAACGATATATGCCAATAACCTAAAAAACCTGTCCGTGTGCATATGCATATGCTGTTTAACTGTGCTGCGTAGACAGAAGTTGATCAGGATTTCTGGAAATCTTGGTTGTAATGCTTATAATACGCCCAACCGCGATTGGGTATTGACAGTGGTTAGGGTATATGACTGAAGGTTAGATAGGGATGGTGAATAAACATCTAGGACAACAATAACTTCGCAAAATTGACACATTGAACTTGCTGTCGGTGCTACGAAGCGCATTTAGTTCCAACAATTTTTTTTTATCACAACACGCACTCCTCTTATATTAAGATTCGGGTATGGAATGTGTTGTCATAGTGCGAGCACAAGATTTTCTACAAAGGCGTACAGAAAAAAGTGTACTGAAAAATACTTACGTGGATTATGTGGCAGCATATCATCCCCATGTGCTCATACATCCCACATTCGCAGGTGAAGTAGTCCTTAGAACTATCGAGCTGAACCTCAAATGCGACATGGGACCACTTCTGTCTCTTCTCGGCATCAAAATGAATCGCGATGAACCTTAAACCCCTTACAATTTCTTCCACAGAATACGAAGCTGATTTGAATATTTGCTCTTCAAAAATTCGATACGTTGCCGGTGTGTACACCTTGCTTGCGTGCTTCTCAATTGGTCCACCGCTGCTCAGGAGGACGCTCTCCTGCGATTGGCAACCACAGTGATAATGTTAGTAAAACATAATAACCAAGGAGGAAACAACAACTCGAGATATATGGATTCCAAAGTAGTACCAGCCTGCTTTGTTTCTCCTGGAATTCCTCCACTTCATCCCTCATGAACTGCAACTGTATGTATCCTCTCGCAAACATGTTCATAGAACTGTCGGGAGGGACGGAAATCTTCAGCATGTGGTTGGCGCTTTCGCTGCGTTGTGTGCTTGTCATCCTAGCACAAAACACACCCGAGAAATATGGCTTCTCCCAAATCTTGCGGACATCGTATATTTGGGTTAAAAACGGGTGCTCATGTAAACTGTAATCGTTTATTAGCTGAGACCAGGCAGACTCGAACTCTCCAACGGTTATCTGGGACTGCAGCAATTTGTGAAGCTTGTCACGAAACCCTCTGTTCTTCGCGTATATGGGACCAAGACATTCCTTTGATCGCCGCTGAACATGCCACCTGCACCACATGTGGGTGGTGTTTGGCAAAACTTCCTTTATGGCAAGCTCCATGGACCTGCATTGGTCTGTAGACAGAAAAAAGTCCCAATTAGTATACGTGTGAACCACATCGTGACGTAATAGGATGGACCGCCTTACAACGTGGAATCACCTATTAATATAGTGGCTGGGGCTTTGCCTCCCATAAGAGACACAAACTGGCTGAACACCCTTTCGAAAGCTTCGGTTGTCTCGTTGGTCATGAGAACGCCGCCTAGGATGATACTTTGGAAGTGATTATTTACCCCAACAAACAACCCGAAAGGCATGTTATACATGTTGGTTCGGTATGTGGTGTCAAATGTAATAGCATCACCGAAATGCTTGTATTGCATTCTTCTCTTCCCATTCGTCCACATCAACCCGGATCCTTGCATCTTTGTCAATGTGGCAACTATCAACAAAGTTGGGGTCCGACATCTTAAGCTCAGTAAACAGATCGTACGTCTTCCTAATGTCGTCGGCGGAGTGATCCTTGCTGATCCTGGCACAGAGCGTCCTTAAGGACCGCTTGTTGAAAGGAACATTCTCCATTGATCCAAAGAAACTTCCTATCACAGTATACACCTTGCTGAGTCCAACATTGTTGTCTCGCAGATTTCTCACTAACGCCTTGGTGTGAGGGTCGATGCTTCTATGCGATGGACAATGCATCTTCTCTCCGCAGGTGACCGACATCCCATGGTTGTGTTCCTTTCTGAACTTATAATCCGCATGACACTAACCTTAAATTCGCATGCCTAGGTTTCCCCTGATCCGACAGAAAACACATAAATATTAGCTGAATGCACAAACAAATGCATGCAGATAGAATGTTTGAAACGGTGAATGGCGCGTGTTTGAGAATGTAGTGCATTTTGCATACCGCACAGCCGCATACGATGTCCTGCTTAGTAATGCTCTTCGACTCGTTCTTCCTCGATTGCCCATATCTGATACCAAACCCTATATCCCATGAATATAGGTTGTAGAAATCATATGCCTCTGGTAATGAATCAAATTCCATCCCAGGTTCAGGTCCAATAATGAAAACTGTCTTCCTGGCCCCGAATTTCCGTACAGTGGCTTCCAATGCAGTGATCTTCGCATTCTTCATTATCTGGAAGTCAGGAATTGCTCCGAACCTTGGCTTGCGGTACAAACGGGATAGGAAATGAGCACTCCACACGAAAGCTCTCACTGTGTTATGTCGGTGTACGTAATTTAGTGTCAACTGAACATACAAGTGTACACGACAAATACATATATTACTCTGACTATGTGAAGACGGTTTTATTGTCTAGAAAAATGCATTTACAACATCCCGATATCAGGAGACGTACCTTTTGTTGTAGCCGCTCGACGCTGGAGGTGGGAGATCCACCGTCGTGTGGGTATCCTCAGGCATGCTTCCAAACTCCGGCAGATGATCCATTTTGTCGTTTAGGGTCGTTCCGTCAGCATGGAAGCTGCCATTTATGTGAAAAAATGAACTCGATGTCAGAGAACCAATCTTAGGCGCACCATGGCATGCTACTGATGTATACATCTATCTGGTCCAACTATAGTACACAAAAATTATCAAGAAGGGTGTGTCGTCTAGTCACACGAGCCAAAATTCAGAGATAGTTGGGTGTTCGTCAGGTGTTATTGAGGATCTGTTTGTCAGGTGTTTTGAATTAGTCTTTCGCACATTCGTAAACACTAAGGAGGGGCGAGCTCCTTATACACGTTTGCAGTTACCTATACTGATGTCGTCTAGACTAAGCCGGCGGTAAACCCTTAACCTGGGGTGTTAACACCAAACTTCCTGGCATTCCTTTGTATCCGATGAACTGCTCCGATTCGTCTGGCGAACTTTTTACGCTGTACATCACCACTAAGGTCCGACAGCTAACTAAAACTGAATCCCTAATATGCACTTCCCAATCGGTGTTAAGACCGAAATGCGCTGAGATTGGTCGGCGTACCTGTCGCGTTGTCGATCGCCACCGGGATTCATTCCCGTACGAGCCCACATATTATCCTCGTCCGACGAAAACTCCTACTGGCCATCGAAGGGTCGAGATTCAGGATCCTACGCCGAATCGGCTTCCGTCTCCTCCCCGAATCCACCAGTAGAACCCCCCAAGCATCCTCCATTTCCTTCGGTCAACGACTCCGTCGATGGGTTACCGCTTGTCCCATTGCTTGACGGTCCGGTCGACGACGTGTCGTCGAACTCGTAGGCGGAAGTGGCGGATGCCCGGCCGACAGTGATCTCCATGCTGAAGATCCGACCAGACATTTTGATTAGTTCTCAAGAACAACTCTGTGAGGTCTTAGAGGCGCGATTCGATCTAAACACGAAATTAGATACACACCTGAGGAGCAGATCTGGGAACCCCAGAGCGCTACCATGGGAGATCATGTCTCAGAGGTTGCTACTCTGGATTCTTTCCGCCGGCGAAGAGGGGAAGCAACGGGGCGTGTCGTCGCTTCCGATCTGAATGCAAATTCGAGCAGACCGGCCTTGTGAACAGTAAAACGGGTGTGTGGTTGCGGGCCCCCCTCCGGCGTAGACTAAGGTTTGTATCCCTTGCTGCACGTATTGTACACGTCCAGCGGTACTGTATATTAGGGAAATGTCTGGTCAACCTTTATCGCGTGGGCCCAGAGAGCGAATATCCAACAGCCCATCGACGGTTCACATTTTGGTTCAGCACGGTATCAGCTCGGACAACGATTTATCGTCGTGCATGCCCCTAACAAATACCGTGCGCCTCGGGTTAAACGACACCGCGACATACTTTTTGTGTTTCATGTTGCCTGTTGCCAAGAGCATCCTAGTACCATTTCGTGGTAGGAGCCGCACGCCCTGGCCAGCACCCAGTTTTGCTCAAGGACCGTCTTCTGTGCGTGTAATTGTGTCACTGCAAAAGGATGGACATCACCGAGTACTCCGACATGGAACCCGAAGGACACCAGCGCCGAATTCCAAGAACCTCGTCACGGAACCCGAACACGGCGATGCCCTCTCCCAAGACCTTCTTCAAGGATCCGATGGCCGAGACCCTGAAGCCCGAACCCCGAGGCCAAGCCCGACCCGTCGAACCCCTCGGACCCCAAGATCCTTGAACCGCCATGTGTGACCCCTTTCTCGAGCCCCATATTTTATATAATACATGATATTAACCTATTGCATATACTTGTACATGATTGCACACATATCATGTGGTTTGGGGGCTTTTAGCCAATTCACCTTATAATTAATATGGAGTCCATATGTAGGCTTTTTTAGTATTATATTGGCTCCATTTAAATTTGCGTAACAAACCGATGACATATTTTGTCTTATTAATACAACATTAAATTGCGGGATATCTAAACAACATGAACCACCTAATTAATTGTCGGGACCCTGGTTTCGCTTAATATTGTCTAGTTGCATCGCATGTTTGCCATGTGATACATTATTCATGCATCATGCCCGATCTTCTGCCGTAGTATTAAATAGTACATCTGGTGTTTATTTTAGTGCTTTGCTTCTTCACGGATTATGCCAATGAGTTAATGCAAGTGTCGACCCGATCTTCGGATGAAGCTTCGGCAGTGTTTCTCAAGAGAGCATTCTCCCCCTTTCTACGTATTTTGTATATATATTCTTTATTTCTTCTTGTTGATCTATTGCTATCTGTGTTGCGATGCTTTAGTTTTCGTACCCGTGATATCCCCTGTAGCCTCTATATTGCCTTGGATACCTCCTATTACCTATTGTTTGGTAGATAGTTGGCCTTGCGTGTCATAGTCGCTTGCTCGAGTGCTGTTTTGTGTCGTCAAGTGCCTCAGTTGTTGGAAGGTTGCCATATGCTTGATGTTGGAGATGATCATGACTCAAATTACAACTTGATATTAAATTGCTAGGAATAGTTATAACTAATGCAGATGCATCGATGGACAATAGATGTGATTTGGTTTTTAACCGCTCACTGGTGTCCCGTAGGACCCTGAGTACTTGATACCTGTTTCTTGACTATTCGCACTATCCGCATGTGGGACCATGAATCCCCTTAACGAGAGCTTGAGTCATATCTTATTTCTTAGGGCCACAAAATAGTTTGGGGCTCTACTTCTTTATTTACTACTATTGCTCATGCAGAGCGTTTACTACTGTACTATTTTGGAACCCCGTGCCACGTTTTCACGGTATCGACAAGCCCAGACACACTTTCAAGTTCCCAGTTGTTTACAGCCGTCGTCACAAACATCTAGGTCCGTCTCGGAGCCGTCCAACTTCGTAGCGGGTAGCTTAGTGGGGTGGCCCCCTGAAATATTATATGAATCTTGTGATTGCTTTGTCGTGATGCCTCGTTGGGTTTTCATTTTGTTTTTCCGAGGTTGATCATGCGTGTGTTGCTATTTGTGCCCCCCTGCAGGGTAAAACTTTCTGAAAGCTGTGTCCGCGGTTATGGACGACTTGGAGCATAGAATCTCGATCATAGACAACTATAACTAAAGTAGTGCTATAAATTTGACTATGTGATGACTAGTAATCAACTTCACTATAATGGAATGCAAATAAAAGTGCCAACAACTTCTGGAATTGGGATGCCTAATGTTATATGTATCTGACTAGTAAGTATTGCAACTACAATTGAATGGTTAACTAAAAATGGCCACTTTTTATGATTTCAGGATGACTCATTCTATCTGTATCTCACTAGTAATTGTTGCAACAATAACGGAATGTATAAAACTGCCAACTGTGTGAGTTTCTCAGTTGACTCCCTCGTTTGGTCTCGAGGGGGAAATATTATGATGGGTATGTTTGGTGTTGGTATTAGGTTGGATCCGAATAGGTCTTTCTTATCCCTCTCTGATAGCCGCCAGTTATATCGAGTCTCTATAGGTTCTTTAGTGCATGCTACGATGCCGCTTCAGTCCACCATACCTCTGTAGGCGAGGACCGCTAAATTCTAAAACTTGCCCTGTACTGGCCTTAGTACTGACCGCTCTCTTTTTCATTTGCCCTTTGCCGGCACCCCTTTTGTTTAGCAGGATTTGAGATCGATGTCGTTAGCAGGGTTACCCTTCCGGCTTGGCCTGGGAAGGGTTATTGTCACATCCCAAAATTCTCCTAATTTTGGAATGTGAAATAAATAAATAAGTTTGATTGATTGTTTGACTATGTTGAAAATTCTCAAAGAGAAGAAACTTTTTGAATAGAAAATCCTCTCAACCTTGAATTCAAAATCTTATATTCTTTTGTTATGACCTAAGTAGCCATATAGGCAAAAGGGCATAGATTGATTATGGATTGTAGAATTGGTGTGCAAGATTTCAAAAATGAAAATTATGAAGCATTCATAAGAATTTCATTACATCCATGCAAGGTTCTCACAAACTGAATCCAAATCCTGGTATCTAAATCCTATAGTTGATTCGCCCAAATGTTTCTAAAGGTAATTAAATTGACTTTATAAAACCCACTGTTGCTAAGGCATAAATTATTGATAATTATAGCCTAAAGAGATCCAATTAATACTACAAAATTTTAGAAACAAAATTGAGCTTATTTGGAGCTAGTATGAAAAGTTATGGAATAAATACAAACAAATAAAGATATAAATAAAATGGAATATACAAGGATTTATAAATCCACTACTTCCAAACTAGTATAAAGATTACAAGTTTGATCCTATAATGATCTATTCGATTTTATAAAAAATTACAAACAAGAATCATATCATTTGGAGTTCGTATGCAAAAGATATGAGGGAAACAAGTAAAAAAAACGGGCAGGTCCACCCGGACCGACCGAGCCAGGCCAGGCATGTACGTGACCTATCGTGCCCAGGTTCGCTTTAAAAAGCGTGCGAAATCTGTTTTATCAAACATATCTCTATTCAAACTCTTATAATTTTGTATCTACAACTTCGAATCGACTTCCGTTTGTTTCTACTTGTTTCCTACTCCAAAATCTATCTCCCCACCGTCCTAAACCTCCATATAAACTCGTGGAGCCACAGCTGTATGAGTTTCTCTTCTCGAAATCCCGAATCTACATATGCCCGAATCTTATTTCGCTTTTTAACCCATCTAGACTTCGTCGTTTGCCTTCGGTCAAAAAACGAAAGTTGTAGAACTCGTCGAAATATTTCAATCTCGACAAACCTCACCTCTTTTCATCCACCACAGCTGGAGAATTTCGCATCGCAATATTTCAGATCTGACGGTGTAAATCCAAGATGTACTCGCGCTCGTTTCTTCAAATCCAAATTCCTTTGGTGAGAAGGTAGGACTAATGATTCCCCACAACTTTTATGTTATAAGTTTTTCAATTTGACCTACAGATTTGTCTCTCTAACACAGATCTATTTCTTATCTATTCTGAGCCAAAATCGGCTCAATCTCTTCTTCTAGCCACCGGATCCTATCCAGACGGTCGAGATCCAATCAAACCGGTGTGTGCCATGTCGTCATCCCGGTCAGCTTTTTCATCAACGCCACGTCATCGTCAGGTCAGCATCTAGTCCCAGTCAGCATGCAAAGTCAACATGTCCAGTCAGCGGAATATTCTCTGGAATATTCCGTTCAAATTTAAAATTGCACATTACAGATCAAACTTGTAAAATTCATTAGAAAATCATACCACGTTCAAAAATTGCGTATAATATATCAAATTGAAGATAATTTTATGTAGAATCGTCTTATCAGAATAGATCCAACTTTTACTGTACGTGGTTACTGCAGTAATTTAATTAGTTTTAATGGTCTTTTAGGTTAATAAATTCATAGAAAATTATCTGTAACTCCGAAAAATATGAACAATATATCAAATTGAAGCTACTATAATGTAGATTAATAATATCTGGTTGGATCCAGGTTTTGCGGACTATTTTCCCTGTAGAAATATAATTAGATTTAATGGCTTTATAAATCATTAAATTCATAGTAAATTAATTGCTCGTCACAAAAATATAAAAGATATACCAATGGAAAGCTGGTTCCATGTAGATCATGAATATGAAATTAGTTCAGCCTTTAACTGTAAGGTTTTGCCGTGAAGATTTAAATGGTATAATGGCTTATTTAGAGTAATAAATTCATAAGAAAATAAATACTATTCAGAAAATTACAAACAATATGTCCTTGAAATCACAATTCCGTGGAGATTACAGATGTAATTTTAGTTTTATTTTTAGACAAAAGAAAATATATGAATCATTTAAAACTCATTAAACACTATTTAAATCATACAAAAATATCTATAACTCCGATTAGGGTGAATCCGACGCCTACTGGTTCGTATTAACGTCCTCTATCCAGTAAACCCAAGAAAAAAAATTTAATCCGATAGTTAGAATAGGCGTTACAACAGAACTATTAAAAACCCTATATTGGCAAGTAATTATTAATAACAAGTACTCCATTGCATTAATTGGCCTCTTGCATGCATCATATACTTCAATATTGTTTAGAGAACTAAAGTAACAACAATTTTGACTTATTAAATTGTCATGCATGCATTTGTTACATTTGTTTAATCTCTATGGGCTATTGTTTATGATTGTATGCAATTGTTTGCTCGATAGATTGCGAGGAGTGCAACGTGTGCGATTGCAACTACTATAATTGCAAGTATTGTGGTTATGGCGAGTGCAACCATTATATATATGAGGATTGTGAGGATTATATAATCGACTACATCTACAACAAAGGCAAGTGGTGCTATCTTGGTCATAAATGTCAACATTGTAGATGTTTTTGTAGAATTGCATATGTAGGAATTGATGTGTATATGCTATGCTATGTCCCATATTATTCCCTAGTATTCCTTGTTTATGAGCAATCGTATTGGTAGATTGCTTAGCTATGCTATTTAGACGAGGAAGAGAATCACATCATGAAAAGTTATATGTTTTGAAAGGATTATGTTTTGCTAAATGACAAATCAACATGTTTTAATGAACCACCTGGGCAGAATGGCATTGATTGGGTCATCGAGTGTGGATTATGGTGGGGAATGCTGCCCAGGACACTGAGAAAGGATTGGTTTCTTTGTTTGGTAGCTTTCGTGTGCAACCATGTGCCAATAATGAAATGGGCGGTTGGTTGAACTCAGTAGGTTGTGGTAACTCGAACCCATGTATCCAGAGATGTAGATAGTGTAGGTTGGACCGGTGCATGTCGGGTTTGGGGAGCTACTTCCCGAACGGTTCCTTCTTGGACTTCTCTCTATCATCACCCAATATGAGAGTAGTGGTACGAGCTGGGCTGGCCAAGTCACATGGATAAAGTGTACTAACCCCTGCAGGGTGTATAAACTAAGTGCTTAGCCGTGTCCCCGGTTATGGACAATTTGAGCGACCTGATACTGATGCTATGATACTTCTCACTCATCCTTATTTCTTAATTACTTAAAACTTGTTGGGTGAACATAATTGGGTAGGAGCACGTGGGAGTGAACCAGAGTGTCCTATTTATCGTATTGGAAAACTACTTTGTTACAAATGTTACGATAAAACTGTTACTTTATGCAAATGAGCCTGAACTCCACTTGGACAAATAAGCATGTAGTTGATAGATCTGTTGTTAACCACTTTAGCCTACTTGCCATACATTCAATGTATTGACCATTCGTGGCTGCAATGTTTCATGTTGCAGGTTATATCGTATCTGAGTGATCGTTCCTAGTTCGCGAGACTCCACTCAACAATTGTTCGCCTGTGGCACATTTGAAGGATGGAGATCTACCTTGTATTCGTTTTCCACTGTGTACTTGAATAAATAATGTAAATTCTGGATCATATTTGTTGTATTTATGATGCACAGTTATATTTGGTATCATTTTATACTGTGTGTGCCAGTGAACCGATCCAGGGATTGGCACTATACACATGAACTCAGCCTTATCAGGCGAGGGTGTTACAGGATGGTATCAGAGCTGTGTGTTGACTGTAGGATCATGACCTTAGAAATGGATTAGCAATAAGAGACCTCTATTAGGAGAACTATCATATTTTCTACTTATTAGATGTTCTTATATTCCTTGTCTATCTTTTTTAGAACCTCTTCCTATTCAAACATTTATAGTTGTCCATTCTTATGATACCTATATGAGAGTTAGCTAAGTAAAAGAACAAATAGTATGACATAAATAAACATCTCATCAATTTTGACTAGGTCTAGACCACCATGTTCTATCTCTTTAGGAGATCATCGCTATCGTGTTTGCATATTGTTCTTACCAACTTATGTGGTATGACAATATAGGTTGCTTGCTTGTTTGTACTGAACCATATCGTGTGATGTCTTGTTAAGGATCTGTTGTTTTGAAACACTAAAGTTGCTGGAGTTTTCGTGTGTTTTTAAAATTATTTTAATGGTGTGAATTGATTGAAATTCATGGAATTACTGCTGCAGTTTTCTGCCTGACCTGTTATACCGCGCGATTTTTCATATTTTACTGGTAACTCAGAAAAATCCAAAACAATAGGATCTGGAGCGTAATTACCTATAGTACATGCACAAAAATTGGCTAAAATTTCTGACGAGCTTAAGTAGGTCAGAAAAATTCGTGAAGTCTGCTGTACCGTTTTGACAGATTTAGTTTAGTGCTTATATGTTGCTATGTTTTACTCTAGTATTGTTCCCAATGCTTTCAAAATATTTTGTGGTTATATACTGCTATATTTAGACCCCTGTAATGTTATTATACAAGTGTTTGATTGTGTGTTGATCGCCTATGATTGTTTCCTTGTTTGTGACATTGATTGCTTCATATAGTTATGGGTAGGATTATTTTCTTAGTCGTTTCTTTCCTATAGAATCTATTCTTCCCTATCTTGAACCCTTGGAGATTTAATGATGTGTTAAGCGGAAGGTTTGACAACACAATGCATTTAGGAAAGAGAATGCTTCACCTAATGGAAAAAGGATGTGGGAGTATGAAGTGTTGAAATGATGTTATGTAGTAGATTACGCAACCTGAAATTTGAAGTATCGATAGTTTAGTTTTAGTAGTAGCTTTGTTGATAGAATACATGGGAGTATACATAGAGCATTAGTTCGTGCCCATGGAAACATTCTTCAAGGCAAGTGAGAATTCCCAAGTGATAGAAAAACGTGATTCACCTATCCTTATACAGGGTAATGATTTGGGTGCAGGATGGATTGATCACCATTCCTACTCTTATTATTCGCTCTTGTACTGTTGGCTTTGTGAATCTTGAGTGCCCTTTTCAACCTTAGCAGAGAGCCGGCGTTAAGCCTAGACCTTAGAATGGTATATTTTCCCCTTTATAAAAGCACCCAGTGCTTAGCGTAGGAATATATGGTAAGAATGAATCTCAACCATGATTAATGGGTACCGTGAAGTAAACGTTCCCTATTTGCCCACCATGAGAGTTTTGCTAGTTTAAGAAGTGCTTTCTCGGAAACTATGAATCATGATGTTTAGAATGTGCTAGAGACATTGTGCCAACAAAAGTCTAAAGAAGAACCAATCTGAGCTAAGTGAATCCTCGAGAGATGACCTAGTCAATTTTATTTTAAGGGTGGTAGCATCCTAATGGATTCCGAACCTTCTTTCTTTCTAGCCTTCCCAAATCTCGGGACGAGATTTCTTTTAAGGGTGGTAGTCTGTCACACCCCAAAATTCTCCTAATTTTGGAATGTGAAATAAATAAATAAGTTTGATTAATTGTTTGACTATGTTGAAAATTCTCAAAGAGAAGAAACTTTTTGAATAGAAAATCCTCTCAACCTTGAATTCAAAATCTTATATTCTTTTGTTATGACCTAAGTAGCCATATAGGCAAAAGGGCATAGATTGATTATGGATTGTAGAATTGGTGTGCAAGATTTCAAAAATGAAAATCATGAAGCATTCATAAGCATTTCATTACATCCATGCAAGGTTCTCACAAACTGAATCCAAATCCTGATATCTAAATCCTATAGCTGATTCGCCCAAATGTTCCTAAAGGTAATTAAATTGACTTTATAAAACCCACTGTTGCTAAGGCATAAATTATTGATAATTATAGCCTAAAGAGATCCAATTAATACTACAAAATTTTAGAAACAAAATTGAGCTTATTTGGAGCTAGTATGAAAAAGTTATGGAATAAATACAAACAAATAAAGATATAAATAAAATGGAATATACAAGGATTTATAAATCCACTACTTCCAAACTAGTATAAAGATTACAAGTTTGATCCTATAATGATCTATTCGATTTTAGAAAAATTTAGAAAGAAGAATCATATCATTTGGAGTTCGTATGCAAAAGATATGAGGGAAACAAGTAAAAAAACTAAACGGGCCGGCCCACCCAGACCGACCGAGCCAGGCCAGGCACGTACGTGACCGATCGTGCCCAGGTTCGCTTTAAAAAGCGTGCGAAATCTGGTTTGTCAAACATATCTCTATTGAAACTCTTATAACTTTTTATCTACAACTCCGAATCGACTTTCGTTTATTTCTACTTGTTCCCTACTCCAAAACCTATCTCCCCACCGTCCTAAACCTCCATATAAACTCGTGGAGCCACAGCTATACGAGTTTCTCTTCTCGAAATCTCGAATCTACATATGCCCGAATCTTATTTCGCTTTTTAACCCATCTAGACTTCGTCGTTTGCCTTTGGTCAAAAAACGAAAGTTGTAGAACTCGTCGAAATCTTTCAATCCCGACAAATCTCACCTCTTTTTATCCACCACAGCCGGAGAATTTCGCACCGTAATATTTCAGATCTGACGGTGTAAATCTAAGATGTACTCGCGCTCGTTTCTTCAAATCCAAATTCCTTTGGTGAGAAGGTAGGACTAATGATTCCCCACAACTTTTATATTCTAAGTTTTTCAATTTGACCTACGGATTTGTCTCCCTAACATAGATCTATTTCTTGTCTATTCTGAGCCAAAATCGGGTCAATCTCTTCTTCTAGCCACCGGATCCTATCCAGACGGTCGAGATCCAATCAAACCGGTGTGTGCCATATTATCATCCCGGTCAGCTTCCTCATCAACGCCACGTCATCGTCAGGTCAGCATCTAGTCCCAGTCAGCATGCAAAGTCAACATGTCCAGTCAGCGGAATATTCTCTGGAATATTCCGTTCGAATTTAAAATTGCACATTAGAGATCAAACTTGTAAAAATTGCATATAATATATCAAATTAAAGATAATTTTACGTAGAATCGCCTTATCAGAATAGATCCAACTTTTACTGTACGTGGTTACTGTAGTAATTTAATTAGTTTTAGTGGTCTTTTAGGTTAATAAATTCATAGAAAATTATCTGTAACTCCGAAAAATATGAACAATATATCAAATTGAAGCTACTATAATGCAGATTAATAATATCTGGTTGGATCCAGCTTTTGCGAACTATTTACCCCGTAGCAATTTAATTAGTTTTAAAGGCTTTATAAATCATTAAATTCATAGTAAATTAATTGCTTGTCACAAAAATATAAATGATATACCGATGGAAAGCTGGTTCCATGTAGATCATCAATATGCAATTAGTTCAGCCTTTGACTGTAAGGTTTTTCCGTGAAGATTTAAATGGTTTAATGGATTATTTAGAGTAATAAATTCATAAGAAAATAAATACTATTCAGAAAATTACAAATAATATGTCCCTGAAATGACAATTCCGTGGAGATTACAGATATAATTTTAGTTTGATTTTTAGACAACAGAAACTATATGAATCATTTAAAACCCATTAAACACTATTTAAATCATACAAATATATATATAACTCCGATTAGGGTGAATCCAACGCCTACTGGTTCATATTAACAACCATTGTGACTTATTAAATTGTCATGCATGCATTTGTTGCATTTGTTTGATCTCTATGTGCTATTGTTTATGATTCTATGCAATTGTTTGCTCGATAGATTGCGAGGAGTGCAACGTGTGCGATTGCAACTACTATGATTGCAAGTATTGTGGTTATGACGAGTGCAATCATTATATATATCAGGATTGTGAGGATTATCTAATCGACTACATCTACAACAAAGGCAAGTGGTGCTATCTTGGTCATAAATGTCCTACCGTTTTCCTATGCATTGTAGATGTTTTTGTAGAATTGCATATGTAGGAATTGATGTGCATATGCTATGCTATGTTCCATATTATTCCCTAGTATTCCTTGTTTATGAGCCATCGTATTGGTAGATTGCTTAGCTATGCTATTTAGACGAGGAAGGGAATCACATCATGAAAATTATATGTTTTGAAACGATTATGTTTTGCTAAATGACAAACCAACATGTTTTAATGAACCACCTGGGCGGAATGGCATTGATTGGGTCATCGAGTGTGGATTATGGTGGGGAATGCCGCCCAGGACACTGAGAAAGGATTGGTTTCTTTGTTTGGTAGCTTTCGTGTGTAACCATGTGCCAATAATGAAATGGGCGATTGGTTGAACTCAGTAGGTTGTGGTAACTCGAATCCACGTATCCAGAGATGTAGATAGTGTAGGTTGGACCGGCGCGTGTCGGGTTTGGGGAGCTACTTCCCGAACGGTTCCTTCTTGGACTTCTCCCTATCATCACCCAATATGAGAGTGGTGGTACGAGCTGGGCTGGCCAAGTCACATGGGTAAAGTGTACTAACCCCTACAGGGTGTATAAACTAAGTGCTTAGTCGTGTCCCCGGTTATGGACAATTTGAGTGACCTGATACTGATGCTATGATACTTCTCACTCATCCTTATTTCTTAATTATTTAAAACTTGTTGGGTGAACATAATTGGGTAGGAGCACCTGGGAGTGAACCAGATTGTCCTATTTATCGTATTGGAAAACTACTTGTTACAAATGTTAGGATAAAACTGTTACTTTATGCAAACTGCAATGTTCATGTTGCAGGTTATATCGTATCTGAGTGATCGTTCATAGGTCGCGAGACTCCACTCAACAATTGTTCGCATGTGGCACATTTGAAGGATGGAGATCTACCTTGTATTCGTTTTCCGCTGTGTACTTGAATAAATAATGTAAATTTTGGATCATATTTGTTGTATTTATGATGCACAGTTATATTTGGTATCATTTTGTACTGTGTGTGCTAGTGAACCGATTCAGGGATTGGCACTATACACATGAACTCAGCCTTATCAGGCGAGGGTGTTACAGTTATGGACTCCATTGGTTATTCTTCAAGGCTCTTAGCTCAATTTGCATCTTGTCCGTACTCGGACGTGTATCGTTTTCAAGGTGATTTGGATCTTTGTACTGTATATCTGTATTCTTGACTCTTGGAGTCGTTGTTGTATATATCTGTTCTATGGGTTCCATCATGGACTATTGTGTAATGGTATTACTTCGTTTTCCACCGAACGAAAGTGCCTGTTGGGTACCTTTGAATCATTTCTATGCGGGTTTGGCAGGAATCACTAAAGCTTGCATAGGGCCGATCTGAGGGTGTTACACCTAACCGTCATCATTCGCATGTTTAGCAAAAAGGACAAGTTTTAGATGTACACAAAAGAAAGCGGCTAGCGACAACACACATTATCTACGCATAAGCATTCAAGGGCTTTGTGGTGTCTGTGCTAGCTGTTTCTGCTCTACGGAATACTTCATGAGCAACTCTATTAGTCATGGATCGTACTTCTTACAGCGCTTGGAGAAACGAGCGAAGGCTGCCTCTTCGCCTTCTGCGGTTACCGACATCTTAGAGGTGACTTTGATGATGTCCAAGCCAGCGCCGCAAGGTTGCACCATCGCCAACCCATGGGAAGTACCCGTGCCCTTCTGCATCTGCTTATACTCCATGGGCGCATCCCCCGCGAAGGAATCTGCCAGACCAACAATGTCTTCCACATCCACAGCCTCCAGGAACATATCTCGATGGAAACATCCATTACTTCAGAGGATACAAGTCGTACCTGTAATACCTCGGACACTACACCCTAAGCAACAAGCCAGGATGAACCCAAAGTGCATAAGGTGGTTCTACCACGGAGGCCTAAAGGCCACCCACGTGCAGGCCCGTCTAAGAGGAGCAGGGAACGATACCGGCCAACCACCCTATCCACTTTGCAAGAACATCATATCAAGTGCGAGCGGCGTAGTCGACATGCATGCAAACAAAACATACATAAGTGTGTATGTCAGCGACATACAAGAGTACATCAGAGCCAAACCATCTAAAAGAAATATAAATATTCAACGCCATATGGAAAGATCCAAAATACTAGATAGCTAATAGTTTAGGATATATCCTCATATATCATACATCAGAGTATCAAGCAGAAGCAGAAAACAAGATCCGAGTACTGATAAGAGGCAAATTGGCATAAGATGTCCTAAAAATAAGCACATCCCGCCCACAGATCTCACAGATCTTCATCCCTGAAATCTCCACACCAGAAGGTCGTTGACACTATCATCGACCTCTTCAAACCAGTAACCTTACTCAGAGTATACCTGTCCATCTGAACCAATATTTTATCATGTGAGACCCTAAGGGACTCAGCAAGTCTTTATGCATCTAAAGGGAACGACTTGAGGGTGACGCAATTGCCTGTGACCCCGAAGATGGAGTTTCGCCTACGCAAACGTTACTATTACGTTGTTCTGCTGCTTGAATTGTATTAAGAACTGGATCATGAGATCCTTATTTGTGTAAGACCTTATGTATGGTTTGTAATGGATGATGTACTGTGATATCCAAATCTGTTATGTCTCGCAAAAATGGTAATCCTGGGATTGTGATGTATGGCATAACATGCATCTGGGATTAAAAATCCGGGTGTTGACAGCTCACGTCCCAAAATAAGAAGAGATCCCATTCCATTCCAAAAGGCCGGACTGAAAGGAGGAAGGAAACTCTCCCTTATAAGCTGGGTGTGGCCTCCTTCCGTAGGCGAGGTAGGACTAAACCAAGCAGCCTCCACAGGTCAATAGAGGGGTCATCACATCCCATCCCCTTAGAAGCCCCTCAGGAAAGCATGGAGATGCTGGCTCTGATACCAGATGTTAGCATCCACTTGGCCAGCCTAGTACTCGGCCTACGTTCTGGACGTTCATGCGCACACAGCCCAACAATAATAAGAGAGCCCACTCCATCCCAAAAGCACGTACTAAACCAAGCAGCCTCCACCAGTCAACAAAGGGGGTCCTCACAGTGGCCAGAGCACGGGGCACTTGCAAGCGTCGGCAAGATGGGCATGAGGACAGGGAGAGGCCTAGCTACGACGTCAGCGAGTACCTATGCGAGCCAGAGAGGGAACGAGACCACGGGGCTCACCGGGGTGTTGCTAACAGGGAAACTCGTGATCGTGGACGATGAGGATGGCTGCGGCTCTCTATTCCATACCGCTACAGAGGCTCCACGCACAGCTCCTGGCGCGTATCCCAGCTCCAGTGATGGCTCGACGGCTACTCGAAGTGGTCGGCATCATGGCGAGGCATGGGGGCAAGATGAAATCTGGCGTGTGGAGGAAGATGATGGAGGAAGGGATACGATCTGGGGGTTCTGGTGGTGATCGTCCATCTAATAGCTTTATTGGCCAAGGTGAGAGAGAAGGAAGGCTCAAAAGGAAAGGGTCATGAGCCTCTCGTGTCCATTGGCATGACCAGGTGCGGGTATAAAGGAAGGTGTGACCACTGGCTTTATCGGCTCAGCTTGCCACTCTGATCAGAAGAAAGAGGGAACCCGGGGTCAACTAGCTTCGGATGGAAGGTGGTTGTGTTAAAAAAAAGAGAGAAAGAGATAAAAGCAAGGCACATGGTGTTGCCTCGAGTAGAAAATAGGTTTGGTTTTAGGTTTGGTTTCAGGGGTGTGTGTGTTTGTTGCACACCACGGGTAGAATTAGTCTAGTGTGGACTAGGTACAAAGGAGAGAGACCATGAGGTTAGTTTGAGTTGAGATTAATCAAAATTCAAATAAAGCCAAGGTTTCATCAAGATTTGAATAAGAAGCAAATTCTCACATGGCCTTATGATTGTATGTGACAAGAGATGTTTGTTATTGCACGTGCTCTAGGAAAAAATAAGAAGAGGATGGCACATGCATATTTGGGAAAAGGAGTGTCATGCACAAGGGTTCTAGTATGGAATGATTTTAAAGTTAGATCCACACATGACCATATGGGATGAATTAAATCCAACAAAAATAAGAAACCCATATGGTACCATATATGATAGGAATTAGAGGGCGGTCAAAAGAAAAGAATTCTTGAAAAGTTAGTGGTAGGAGGATTTGAAAAGAGATGCCTCCAAATTAGTTTAGGCATTCTAGAAATAAATCAAAAGCCAGATACAGTTTATCAAGAAGCAATACTAATGATAATAATATGCAAGAAATAAACAAGATGTAATATGAGGGTAATAACCAAATACAAATGTCTTAATATGATGCTCAAATGCAATGTGGCATGGTGACATGAGCATGATATTATGATGATGCAATAATGATATGTAGGAAGTAGCAACATATATAATAAGCCATGTAGCATTACAATGTTAGACAACTAGGATGCTAAAATACCTTAATGCCATTATAGCTACAACGATCATCATCAGCGGAACTTCAATAAAGCGTTGAGTCGAGCCATGCCTCAACCTATAGGCAGCTGACCAGGAGAACATCCTATCTCGCATAGTCTTAAATGTCATCTTCTTGTTCCTTACTCCTCAAATCTGACCACATTAATAGCCATGGACAATGCCAGTGAGTACATTGAATATACTCACAAACCACCTTAAGAGGACAATAATAGGAGGGCTCCAGAGTGGTTATTTTCTAAAATAGTTTTCTCTTGGATACATAGCATGTCTATATCTTTGTTGAAAAACTTCTGTAAAATATTTGGAAAGTTTTGGAAAACACTAGAACTGGGTCACCCTATTTCATCTCCACGGTCCTCTGTTGTAACATCCCAATTTCAGCAAACCTGATTTGTTGTCAAAAAGGCAAAAATCAGGGGGAACAAAAACTTTTTCAGGTTAGCAATGCTTGCCTACCTGTTTGATTGTGTTCATGCAACTGATTGTGCATTGGATGTTCTACTTCTTACATCAACACTAGTTGACAAAAACTATTTTACAAAAGAGATGTCTTGGCTCATCTTTCATATTCTCAAATGTTATGACAATTCAAACTTGAGCCAAGATGATTTTGCCACAAAAAATGTTTTACTAGTTTCTGTTAACAAAACTATGGAGACCTGTCGGGGGGATTATCCCCAGTAGGGTCATAAGGGGTAAAACCTTACGCAGCTTGGCTTTAGCCGAGTCAGACATACATAGGCCGGGTCTTAACGGCTAGGACATGAAGCCTGTACAAGGCCGACATAAGAAGTATGTCGGCCCGTTCAGGACAAGGAACTTAAACCTGCAGGAAACGACATGCTAAATCTCACAAGGGGAAGCCCAGTGAAGGAGGACCTGTGTCTCCTTTCCGAATAAGATCCAGAAGGGACCACGATAAAGTAGAGACAAAAGAGAAGGGCGTCGCCAGGTGACAAAAAAGGAGCCGGGTGACGCCAAAAGCACCAAGTGACGTATAAAGCGAAGTATGGCGCCGTAGGAGCTGGCATCTACGTACATGAGGATCGTTGGCTACATACCTTTGTTGGCTGGGTCAAGAGCCTAGGTGATATGGGATCCCTTGTGGGATTGACCCTAGGGTGGCCCGATCTTCACGGATTTGATGCGGGGAGTGAGGGGATACCCGATGAACACGATGAACGCAACACAAACGCAAGGTAAAGATACAAACACACGCAAACACAGCCCGATTCGATTTGCTCCCGTTGGCTCGAACAACCAATCCAATAGAATCCTCGGCGAGAGACCGTTAGGTAGAATCACCAAAGGAGAGATCGGCAAGCGGATGATAGAATCCAAATCAAAGGAGAGAGTAGCAACCAAGTAGAATCCCAAAGGGAGAGACCTAGCACTACTAGAATCCTTGATGAGGAGAGACCAAACACTTGAGGAGGGTCTTGACGACTTGGAGACGAACAACCGAACTCCAAGGCCTTGTACAACTCATAGATTAACTATAGAGAGGGGTTCCCATCTAGGGTTAGGCACAAGCCTTCTTTCATCATCAACTCCAGGGTTTCAAGGAGGGGGTGGAGGCTTATATATAGGCCAGCCACGAGCTAGGGGTAAAACAGGCATAAATAGGAAGTTCTGGGCGTTACATGGGCCAGGCCCAACCCGAGGCACGCAGGCCCGATTCGCTTGGTCCGGAGACTCTGGTGTGCTGGCCGGAGACTCCGGTCTGGACCGGAGACTCCGGTCAGTCTCCGGTGTCGTCTCCGGAGGGGCCTTCTGATTGTCCTGGGCGCTGGTTTGGGGGTCGGACCGGAGATGGACCGGAGACTCCGGTGTGGTGGACCGGAGACTCCGGTCTGGACCGGAGACTCCGGTCTAGCTTCAGCAGCTTCTTGCGTCTTCTCTTCCAGGCCTCTTGCTTGGGGGTCTTGATCTCTGGGGTCCTCTTGTCATCTCCTCTTGGTGTCATGGTCATGGTCCTGGTCATAGCATTGGCACGTGTGTCAAGTAGGATTCCATTCACATGATAGCCGAAGGAGGGTGGGGTATGGAATGAGTTCACCTTTGAGGGTGTGGTTGATGTAGCATGGTGTGGACCAATGGTGAATGCCATGTGTTGGGCTGCAACATCTCCCCCCGCTTCAAAACGAGTCGTCCTCGACGAAGTTCCATCATCATATAGGGAGGAAGGTGTGCGCAAGGTCTTGAGCTTGTATGTTGTGGGATCTCCGGTGTCGTAGCCTTGCTCAAATTGGTCGAAGATCTTGAAGTTGAGCTTGTCATCAAGGTGTGGTTGGAGATCTTGTAGCGTGTTCCTTGTAGGTTGGAGGTGAGGTTGGGTATCCTGCAAAACCGACAACAAGGAGAAAGAGTTGTATGATGGATTGTTAGTATTGGGCACGCTCAAATCACTCTTCTCACGTGTGGTGGCTTGCGAAGTGGCACTCATGATTTTTCCACTCATTTTGGGCTTGTAGCTCTCACTCACGTGTTGGTGGATCACTCTCTCACCACTCATCTCACAAGGGTCCTTAGCTTGCTTTATCTTGGGCAGCGACGTCATGTTGGAAGTGATAATTTGGCTTGGAGTCATAGGTTGTAGCACCAATGTCTTGTCATTCCACTTAAAGGAGTATTGGTTGGAGGTACCATCATGTAGTGCACCCTTGTCGTATTGCCATGGTCTTCCAAGGAGCATGTGACACACGGTCATAGGCACGACATCACACTCGACGGTGTCTTGATTTGGACCAATCTTGACGGAGACGTTGACCTTGTGTTTGATTTGAATGGTGCCATTTTCATCAAGCCACTTGACATTATAGGGCTGAGGGTGCTCCATGTATGTTAACTTGAGTTTCTCACAAAGGTCGATGCTCGCAAGGTTGTGACAACTTCCTCCATCAATGATAACTTTTATGGACTTGCCATCAATTCTGGCTCGGGTTTGGAAGATGTTGAGGCGTTGATCCTCTCTAGGGAGGGAGTTGGTCATCAAAACTTGGGCAATGACAAGTGAGGGGCTTGGATCATGTTCACAAAGAAGGGTGTCCTCATCTTGCATTGCGGCATCTTTTTCTATAGTTGCTTGGTTCATAGCTTCAAATTCGTCTTCGCTCATGGAATATGTAGCGCCGTTCTCATCCGTTAGCATGACTCTTGTGTCGATGCACTCATGAGACTTGTGGCCCTTTCCTCCACACTTGTAGAAAACTACTTGACTTTCCGTTGTTGTGTTGGAGGTGGATGCCATAGGTGTCTTGGATTGCTTGGAGGAGCTTGTTGTTTGGTTTGTTGGCTTGGAGGGGTTACTCGAGTTGAGTGAAGCGTAGTATGCCCTTTGCTTCTCATAACCATGTTCCTTTTGCAAGTGGCGCTCGGCCTTGGTTGCTTGGTGAAGAAGGTTCACGAGAGTCTTGTAAGGTTGGAAATCGACTATCTTGCGTATTGGGTAGCTCAAACCGTTGAGGAACCGTGCGATCATTTGCTCTTCAAGTTCCTTCACATGGGCTCTCATCATAGTCATCTCCATCTCCTTATAGAACTCTTCAATTGTCTTTGTGCCTTGTTTCAAGTTTTGTAGCTTGTCGAAAAGGTCTTGGCGATAGTGCTCGGGGACAAATCTTGCATACATCACATTCTTCATCTCGGTCCAAGTGGTGACCGGTGGCTCTTCTTGCTTCTCACGATTGCTTTGGTAGTCTTCCCACCAAACATTGGCGTAGTCCTCAAACTCAAGAGATGCCATTGCCACTTTCTTCTCTTCAGAAAAGTTGTGGACTCGGAAGATCTTGTCGACTTTGAGCTCCCATTCAAGGTATGCATCGGCATTTTCTTCTCCTTTGAACTTGGGCATAACGAACTTGAGCTTCCCAAACTTTCCATCATCACGCTCATGGTGGTTGTTGCGACGTTCTTGGTGCATACTTGCGTCACTTGGAGGGCGTGGAGGCGGAGTAGGAGGCTCTTGATTGCCTTGAGGTTGTTGTGGAGGGTGAGCTTGATGATGCTCGAAGTCTCTTCTTCGCCGTTGGTCGGCATCATTGACGTTCATAGCTTGACGGTGTCGGTGGTGGTGTTGTGAATGTCGGTTATTGCGTCGAGCTTGGCGTGCATCCTCATCATCATCACTTGTGTCCCATACCGGTTCTTGATGTTGTTGACGTTGCTCGTGGTGGTCATGAGGAGGATGGCGGCGCCGATCATTATGGTTAGCTTCATCTTGGCGTTCTTGAGGTTGGTGCACGTCGATGATTGCTTGGTGTGGTGGTGGACCATGCTCTTGTCGTTGTTGTTGAGGTTGGGGAGCATTTGGGTCCACCGCTTGAGGGCGACGATGACGAGCTTGTGGGTTCCCATTATGGTGGTGGGGTTCTCCGCGGCGGAAGTGTGACCTTGAAGACTCGCCATGTCGACTTGAGGAGCGCGTGCAGGAGGAACTTGACGAGCTTGAGCGATGACCGTGTCGGTTGCCAAGGTTGGCAATAGCTTGGTGAAGAGCTTGTAATTGAGCATGGTGCTCCTCTTGACGTTGCCGCTCACGGTACTCAAATTCTCGAAAAGTATCATCAAGACGGTGCTCAAGTCGCTCAAATTGATTGTTGAATTCTTGGCGTTGCGCCCATAAGTTGTGGCGCGTGGCAAAGCCATCTTGGTTGTTGAAATTGCTATCTCCACTAGCTCCACTTGCCCTAGACATGGTGCACAAACACACTTGATAGATATGGTGAGATTGGTGGAATGTTAATTGCTACCTTGCCTCACCGGAGTCAATGATTGGAAAGATTGTTGTTGCCAAGAGCAAAGCGAATAGCGGGTACACAAGACACACACAAACAAAGGCCTATGGTGGTAGGTTAGAAAGGTGGATAGCAAATGGAACAACCAAAAGAAAAGGATATTGTCAAAAGTGGGTAAAATCCAACAAAAACAAAGTCAAAGGAAAAGGTCAAAAAGGGTGACGAGAACCTACGACTATACACACACGGTGGAGATTAATGTGGCTAGCACGACTATGAAAAATGAGCAAAGAACAAAATTGGACCTAACGAAGACTAATGCCCGGTGTCGTGCCAACACTAGGAGAGACTGTAGCCCGTTCGCAAAAGGTTGAGAAGCAACGGATTTGTACGCTTGCCTTGCTCTTGCTCGCACTCTTGCTTAGAAGCTTTGGACTCTCTTTACCTATTGGTATCCTTTTTTTTTGTTTCTTTTGCTTAGAAGCTCTTTTTTTGTACACTATGGAGTCAATTTTGTTATTGCCTCTATATCATTACTATGAAAGAGCAAGCGCACAATGCTTCGGAAAACATAGGAGGGCTACTCTCGATAGGTTAGGTAACACACACAGGAAGAAGGGGGTTAACAATGGTTGTGCAAGTTATACCTTTTTGGTGATGTTGAACTTGCAATCGTTGGTGAAGGGATGGTTCGAGTTTCGCGGTGTCGATGTCGAGCACGAGGTGTTGTTGGTGTTGCGGAAGCTTGTTAGTTGATAGACACTCAGGCGAAACACAAACACACAAAGGAAATTAGTCGAAAAAGGAAAAGGGGTCAAAAAAAAAATTTGCTCAGGGCCGGAGACTCCGGTGTGTTGGGGCCGGAGATTCCGGTGTGGTCCGGAGACTCCGGTCTGGTTCCAGCACGATGAACAGCTCGAGTTCATGAGCGGAAATTCGGCCCTTTAACCCTCAAATCCAGAAAATTTCGACCAAATTGGGCTAGGAAACGCAGGGCAAAGGTAGACCAAATCCAAGGACAAGTTTCTAATGGATCAAAACCACAATCAACTCAACAAATCAAGAGATCGATCCAAAAGCAAATTGGGGCTAAAATTTTTGGTATTTTCGAATTTATGGTGGATATGGGGGAACGAAATCAAATCCGTGGCAACCAAAAGCTGCTGATACCAGTTGATATGGGATCCCTTGTGGGATTGACCCTAGGGTGGCCCGATCTTCACGGATTTGATGCGGGGAGTGAGGGGATACCCGATGAACACGATGAACGCAACACAAATGCAAGGTAAAGATACAAACACACGCAAACACAACCCGATTCGATTTGCTCCCGTTGGCTCGAACAACCAATCCAATAGAATCCTCGGCGAGAGACCGTTAGGTAGAATCACCAAAGGAGAGATCGGCAAGAGGATGATAGAATCCAAATCAAAGGAGAGAGTAGCAACCAAGTAGAATCCCAAAGGGAGAGACCTAGCACTACTAGAATCCTTGATGAGGAGAGACCAAACACTTGAGGAGGGTCTTGACGACTTGGAGACGAACAACCGAACTCCAAGGCCTTGTACAACTCATAGATTAACTATAGAGAGGGGTTCCCATCTAGGGTTAGGCACAAGCCTTCTTTCATCATCAACTCCAGGGTTTCAAGGAGGGGGTGGGGGCTTATATATAGGCCAGCCACGAGCTAGGGGTAAAACAGGCATAAATAGGAAGTTCTGGGCGTTACATGGGCCAGGCCCAACCCGAGGCACGCAGGCCCGATTCGCTTGGTCCGGAGACTCTGGTGTGCTGGCCGGAGACTCCGGTCTGGACCGGAGACTCCGGTCAGTCTCCGGTGTCGTCTCCGGAGGGGCCTTCTGATTGTCCTGGGCGCTGGTTTGGGGGTCGGACCGGAGATGGACCGGAGACTCCGGTGTGGTGGACCGGAGACTCCGGTCTGGACCGGAGACTCCGGTCTAGCTTCAGCAGCTTCTTGCGTCTTCTCTTCCAGGCCTCTTGCTCGGGGGTCTTGATCTCTGGGGTCCTCTTGTCATCTCCTCTTGGTGTCATGGTCATGGTCCTGGTCATAGCATTGGCACGTGTGTCAAGTAGGATTCCATTCACATGATAGCCAAAGGAGGGTGGGGTATGGAATGAGTTCACCTTTGAGGGTGTGGTTGATGTAGCATGGTGTGGACCAATGGTGAATGCCATGTGTTGGGCTGCAACATCTCCCCCCGCTTCAAAACGAGTCGTCCTCGACGAAGTTCCATCATCATATAGGGAGGAAGGTGTGCGCAAGGTCTTGAGCTTGTATGTTGTGGGATCTCCGGTGTCGTAGCCTTGCTCAAATTGGTCGAAGATCTTGAAGTTGAGCTTGTCATCAAGGTGTGGTTGGAGATCTTGTAGCGTGTTCCTTGTAGGTTGGAGGTGAGGTTGGGTATCCTGCAAAACCGACAACAAGGAGAAAGAGTTGTATGATGGATTGTTAGTATTGGGCACGCTCAAATCACTCTTCTCACGTGTGGTGGCTTGCGACGTGGCACTCATGATTTTTCCACTCATTTTGGGCTTGTAGCTCTCACTCACGTGTTGGTGGATCACTCTCTCACCACTCATCTCACAAGGGTCCTTAGCTTGCTTTATCTTGGGCAGCAACGTCATGTTGGAAGAGATAATTTGGCTTGGCGTCATAGGTTGTAGCACCAATGTCTTGTCATTCCACTTAAAGGAGTATTGGTTGGAGGTACCATCATGTAGTGCACCCTTGTCATATTGCCATGGTCTTCAAAGGAGCATGTGACACACGGTCATAGGCACGACATCACACTCGACGGTGTCTTGATATGGACCAATCTTGAAGGAGACGTTGACCTTGTGTTTGATTTGAATGGTGCCATTGTCATCAAACCACTTGACATGATAGGGCTGAGGGTGCTCCATGTATGTTAACTTGAGTTTCTCACAAAGGTCGATGCTCGCAAGGTTGTGACAACTTCCTCCATCAATGATAACTTTTATGGACTTGCCATCAATTCCGGCTCGGGTTTGGAAGATGTTGAGGCGTTGATCCTCTCTAGGGAGGGAGTTGGTCGTCAAAACTTGGGCAATGACAAGTGAGGGGCTTGGATCATGTTCACAAAGAAGGGTGTCCTCATCTTGCATTGCGGCATCTTTTTCTATAGTTGCTTGGTTCATAGCTTCAAATTCGTCTTCGCTCACGGAATATGTAGCGCCTTTCTCATCCGTTAGCATGACTCTTGTGTCGATGCACTCATAAGACTTGTGGCCCTTTCCTCCACACTTGTAGCAAACTACTTGACTTTCCGTTTTTGTGTTGGAGGTGGATGCCATAGGTGTCTTGGATTGCTTGGAGGAGCTTGTTGTTTGGTTTGTTGGCTTGGAGGGGTTACTCGAGTTGAGTGAAGCGTAGTACGCCCTTTGCTTCTCATAAGCATGTTCCTTTTGCAAGTGGCGCTCGGCCTTGGTTGCTTGGTGAAGAAGGTTCACGAGAGTCTTGTAAGGTTGGAAATCGACTATCTTGCGTATTGGGCGGCTCAAACCGTTGAGGAACCGTGCGATCGTTTGCTCTTCAAGTTCCTTCACATCGGCTCTCATCATAGTCATCTCCATCTCCTTATAGAACTCTTCAATTGTCTTTGTGCCTTGTTTCAAGTTTTGTAGCTTGTCGAAAAGGTCTTGGCGATAGTGCTCGGGGACAAACCTTGCATACATCACATTCTTCATCTCGGTCCAAGTGGTGACCGGTGGCTCTTCTTGCTTCTCACGATTGCTTTGGTAGTCTTCCCACCAAACATTGGCGTAGTCCTCAAACTCAAGAGATGCCATTGCCACTTTCTTCTCTTCAGAAAAGTTGTGGACTCGGAAGATCTTGTCGACTTTGAGCTCCCATTCAAGGTATGCATCGGCATTTTCTTCTCCTTTGAACTTGGGCATAACGAACTTGAGCTTCCCAAACTTTCCATCATCACGCTCATGGTGGTTGTTGCGACGTTCTTGGTGCATACTTGCGTCACTTGGAGGGCGTGGAGGCGGAGGAGGAGGCTCTTGATTGCCTTGAGGTTGTTGTGGAGGGTGAGCTTGATGATGCTCGAAGTCTCTTCTTCGCCGTTGGTCGGCATCATTGACGTTCATAGCTTGACGGTGTCGGTGGTGGTGTTGTGCATGTCGGTTATTGCGTCGAGCTTGGCGTGCATCCTCATCATCATCACTTGTGTCCCATACCGGTTCTTGATGTTGTTGACGTTGCTCGTGGTGGTCATGAGGAGGATGGCGGCGCCGATCATTATGGTTAGCTTCATCTTGGAGTTCTTGAGGTTGGTGCACGTCGATGATTGCTTGGTGTGGTGGTGGACCATGCTCTTGTCGTTGTTGTTGAGGTTGGGGAGCATTTGGGTCCACCGCTTGAGGGCGACGATGACGAGCTTGTGGGTTCCCATTATGGTGGTGGGGTTCTCCGCGGCGGAAGTGTGACCTTGAAGACTCGCCATGTCGACTTGAGGAGCGCGTGCAGGAGGAACTTGACGAGCTTGAGCGATGACCGTGTCGGTTGCCAAGGTTGGCAATAGCTTGGTGAAGAGCTTGGAATTGAGCATGGTGCTCCTCTTGACGTTGCCGCTCACGGTACTCAAATTCTCGAAAAGTATCATCAAGACGGTGCTCAAGTCGCTCAAATTGATTGTTGAATTCTTGGCGTTGCGCCCATAAGTTGTGGCGCGTGGCAAAGCCATCTTGGTTGTTGAAATTGCTATCTCCACTAGCTCCACTTGCCCTAGACATGGTGCACAAACACACTTGATAGATATGGTGAGATTGGTGGAATGTTAATTGCTACCTTGCCTCACCGGAGTCAACGATTGGAAAGATTGTTGTTGCCGAGAGCAAAGCGAATAGCGGGTACACAAGACACACACACACAAAGGCCTATGGTGGTAGGTTAGAAAGGTGGATAGCAAATGGAACAACCAAAAGAAAAGGATATTGTCAATAGTGGGTAAAATCCAACAAAAACAAAGTCAAAGGAAAAGGTCAAAAAGGGTGACGAGAACCTACGACTATACACACACGATGGAGATTAATGTGGCTAGCACGACTATGAAAAATGAGCAAAGAACAAAATTGGACCTAACGAAGACTAATACCCGGTGTCGTGCCAACACTAGGAGAGACTGTAGCCCGTTCGCAAAAGGTTGAGAAGCAACGGATTTGTACGCTTGCCTTGCTCTTGCTCGCACTCTTGCTTAGAAGCTTTGGACTCTCTTTAGCTATTGGTATCCTTTTTTTTGTTTCTTTTGCTTAGAAGCTCTTTTTTTTGTACACTATGGAGTCAATTTTGTTATTGCCTCTATATCATTACTATGCAAGAGCAAGCGCACAATGCTTCGGAAAACATAGGAGGGCTACTCTCGATAGGTTAGGTAACACACACAGGAAGAACGGGGTTAACAATGGTTGTGCAAGTTATACCTTTTTGGTGATGTTGAACTTGCAATCGTTGGTGAAGGGATGGTTCGAGTTTCGCGGTGTCGATGTCGAGCACGAGGTGTTGTTGGCGTTGCGGAAGCTTGTTAGTTGATAGACACTCAGGCAAAACACAAACACACAAAGGAAATTAGTCGAAAAAGGAAAAGGGGTCAAAAAAAATTTTGCTCAGGGCCGGAGACTCCGGTGTGTTGGGGCCGGAGATTCCGGTGTGGTCCGGAGACTCCGGTCTGGTTCCAGCACGATGAACAGCTCGAGTTCGTGAGCGGAAATTCGGCCCTTTAACCCTCAAATCCAGAAAATTTCGACCAAATTGGGCTAGGAAACGCAGGGCAAAGGTAGACCAAATCCAAGGACAAGTTTCTAATGGATCAAAACCACAATCAACTCACCAAATCAAGAGATCGATCCAAAAGCAAATTGGGGCTAAAATTTTTGGTATTTTCGAATTTATGGTGGATATGGGGGAACGAAATCAAATCCGTGGCAACCAAAAGCTGCTGATACCAGTTGATATGGGATCCCTTGTGGGATTGACCCTAGGGTGGCCCGATCTTCACGGATTTGATGCGGGGAGTGAGGGGATACCCGATGAACACGATGAACGCAACACAAACGCAAGGTAAAGATACAAACACACGCAAACATAACCCGATTCGATTTGCTCCCATTGGCTCGAACAACCAATCCAATAGAATCCTCGGCGAGAGACCGTTAGGTAGAATCACCAAAGGAGAGATCGGCAAGCGGATGATAGAATCCAAATCAAAGGAGAGAGTAGCAACCAAGTAGAATCCCAAAGGGAGAGACCTAGCACTACTAGAATCCTTGATGAGGAGAGACCAAACACTTGAGGAGGGTCTTGATGACTTGGAGACGAATAACCGAACTCCAAGGCCTTGTACAACTCATAGATTAACTATAGAGAGGGGTTCCCATCTAGGGTTAGGCACAAGCCTTCTTTCATCATCAACTCCAGGGTTTCAAGGAGGGGGTGGGGGCTTATATATAGGCCAGCCACGAGCTAGGGGTAAAACAGGCATAAATAGGCATAAACAGGCATAAATACGAAATCAAATCCGTGGCAACCAAAAGCTGCTGATACCAGTTGATATGGGATCCCTTTTGGGCTGCAACACTAGGGCTGGCCCATTGACCCGGCCCGCAAGATAATGGCAAGGTACAAACAGTAAACCCTAGGACCCAAACTGTAACCTAGCTATTGTTGTTGCCTATATAGGGAGGGTCATATCTAGGGTTAGAGATAGACGCAACTAGTGCCCCAAGGCTGGCATACTTCCTTCTTGCAAGTAGTTTCTTAGAAAATAGCTCAATGAGCACTTGTAAGTTAGAAGATGGAATAAAATCACAAGTCTTTGGCGGTTCTTTGTGTGCGGTTACACCGCACACACCCTTCTCGGATTCCTCAAGCGTCCATCCGGCCCCAACTCAAGCCTACCCATGGAATCTGTCGTGACACCACCACAACAGTTGGCGCCTACCATGGGATAAACAGCGGAGCTTGCTGGGGTTTTCATCTGGACAGGCAACATCATCGCTTCAACGGGCGAGCGCGTGTACTCAGGCCTCATCTAGAGGTTTGGCGCACAGAACTTCGTCAGCGACAATGCAGGCTGCTTTGGCATAAGGTCGTTCCCTAGGGGCGGTCGCTTCATCAAGTTCGGCGAGCATCAAGTCTACCTCGCGGTGCGCATGGAGCATGCGTACCCCGAGCAAGTCATCTTGGCGCCGGATCCACCTGCGGTTCATGCTGCGGGAAAACATCACCAGGTCGCTTCTGTAGAGGTAATGATGACTGCACCCACTCCCTCACGTCCCCCAGCACCTCTAGTAGTCCCAGTGGTAAATGAGTTAGCCGAGGAAGATGAATCGGATGCCACACCTAAGGCAGCAAGGACTGCAAAGGTACAACTGGAGAGACCGGAGAACATAGCGATGGGTAAGAGAGCGAAATAGTTGCAGGAAGCGATAGACAAGCTAGAAGAACTAGTGGCACCAGTTGCCGACCCATCGCGTGCGCATACCGAGTTAGAGGAGAGCAAGAAAAAGGTGTTGGAAAGAGCTAAGGAAGTTGCACGGCTCTAGCAAGATCTAGAGATTACCCTCTAAGAGTATAACTCAGCAAATCGATTCAAGGGTGCTAAGACTAGACTCGACACATCAAGAATAAGAGGAAGGAACCTCAATGACGAGCTGGCAGCAGACGCCACAACAAACGTAACCCCAGAGTGCAGCCATGAAACCGCCATACGGCCGACATATAATACGACAGCTGCAAATCTCAGAGTTGTAGAAGCGGCGATGGCCGAGTTACCTCACTTAACGGATGAGGCAAATACAAAACAGCAGAAAAAGACTAAATGAGTTAGTAAGAGCAGCTGGAAAGATGAATGAAGCGTACTACAGGGCGAATTCGGGTGTAGCAGGCAGGTCACAGCTGGTTCACTTGGCCACACCAAACCTAGCCAGATCCATTGGACATGCATCTTCCTCGCCAGCTGACGCGCCGAGGCAAAGACGGGAAAAAATTGTAGATTTAGGGAGAAACAAGTAGATGGTCGCATATGACCCGGAAGTTGTTCAAGGTAACCTAGGTCATGGTCAAGGCACAAGAAAAAATGCCGGCCAGGGAAACGAAAACCAAGGGAACGTTGGCTGAGAAAGGCATGCCGGCTAGAGAAATGAGAATGGAGGTCAGAATTATCCGACGCATCCTAGGTGTGGAAGTCACTTGGCAGGAGGAGGAAACCCACCTCCGAATCCACCACCAGCACAACCAGAAAAGCACCAGCAAAACATAGGGAGAGCGGCGCAACAACCCGCAGATCAACACACAAACAGATACAATGATGGTTTCTCAGCCATGATGAATGCCGGGTATGAAATGCCGGATCACGAGTACAATGCGCTGGGATCTCGACTAGGAGGCAGAAACCTCCATCCGATTGACGCGAGACAAAAACTCGATCGAATAAATATGGCAGAACTTGTCGAATCACAAGGTTCGCCAGGTCCGCCATGCTTTGGCCCAATGATCATGAGAGAGACTCCAGTGCCGAACATCCCACTAGCAAGAGGAACCAAGACGTATGATGGTAGCACCAAACCAGAAGTTTGGCTTATCGATTACGGAACAATGGTAAACATTGCGACGAGTAATTTGAGATGGGCAATGCGGTACGTGGCACAGATGCTGGAAGGACCAGCAAGGGTGTGGCTGAATAACTTGCCACCCGGGAGCATCAATAGCTGGGTCGACTTTCAAGAATCTTTTGTGAGTAACTTCACAGGCACATACAAGAGGCCGAATCACCCACACCAATTGGCTATGTGCATACAAAGGACAAATGAAACGGATAGAGAGTTTCTCAATAGGTGGTGCACTATGCGCAATCCTTCCGAAGGGGTAATCGAGTAGCGGGCCATAGCATGGTTTGTGCAAGGTTTCTGACATGGAAGTGTGTTGTGGTAGAGATTGCAAAGGAATATGCCAGCAACCTTGGCCGAGACAATAAAGATTGCTGACTCATATGCATTAGGAGATATAACTCAGCCTATGCTTATCTCGGCAGATGGAAATATATAGAATCCGGGTTATGATGTAGCCGGGTCACAAAGGCGCCAAGACCATAACGAGTACAGAAGCAAGAGACGAGATGAGAGGCTGGATTACAGGTATGGTTCGAATCAAGTCGCTTTTGTGAGTCAAGATCATCCTGATGCAGGCAGCAGCCAGCGTCAAAGGACAAATGGACAACAACAATGGGTACCAAATAATGATGGCAAAAAGCCATATGAGCAGAAGAAGCCTTGGAACGAAAGGCCAAAATACACTTACGAGATGATGTTGGACCAGGTGAGCATGTTCCACACACCGAGTCCGAGTAAGCCGGCGAACCACACGACTCAACAATGTAACTGGTTCCAAAAGGGAGACAGAGTAGATTCAGTAAGTCAGCAGCTACCAGCACCTCCCCCACCACCGCTGATAGGAGGAAATGCTCAAATTATTCGTGCTGAGCCGAGATACAAAAATCAGCAGCCGAGATATCAAAATCAAGATAGAAGAGAGGCAGTGCATCAAGTGCAAGACCCAAGAAACGATGGCGCTCATGTCGGCCATGGAGGTCGAAACGAATACAAAGAGCATCACCAGAGTTATGTTGTGTTTGTTACTGAGCTGAATCACAAAAAGAGTCAGAAGAGGCGAATGATGGAAGTGAATGCCACAATGCTGGCGATACCAAAGTATATGCATTAGTCTCAGCAAGAAATCACATAGAGTATAAAGGATCACCCAAAGATCATGCCAACTCCAAGATTTTACGCCCTGGTGCTGGACCCGACCTTCATGGGCCCTGGCATCAATGTGAAATTTTCCAAAGTGTTGATAGATGATGGCAGTAGCATCAATATCATGTATAAGGATACGATGCTCAAACTAGGCATTGCCATGAACATCCTGGAGCCGACTAAGACGACATTCCATGGCATTGTGTTGGAATTTCCATGTGAGCAAATCGACAAAATTAGGGTGGATGTCTTATTCGGCAACATGGAGAACTGTCGCACTGAGGCCATAAAATTTGAGGTGGTAGACCTTGTCAACTCATACAATGCGTTACTTGGTAGACCAGCTATGGAAAAGTTTAGGGCCACCCCTCACATTGCCTATCTAAAGATGAAGTTGCCAGGTCCATGTGGGGTTATCACAGTGGAGGGTGACTATAGGAGATCTATTGCATGCGCCTTAGCTGGCTCTTCACTGTCTGAGTCCATGGTGGTAGAACAAGAAAAACATCAAATGATGGAGGTTGCAGCATTGGCTAAGGCAGCACAATTATCCATGCCGACATTAACTAACCCGCTGATACGTCCATTTTGCATCACTATTTTATATCATAATTTTCTGTTATTCATTGATATATTTCATATTAAGAGATGATACTCATGTTATTTCATCTATTTTGCATGTTTGATGACTTTTGGAGGATCAACTGCCGCAGTCAGGATTCTGATGGAAAAAGCATTGTCCAGATGCAATATTCGCGAAGATCCGAAAATCCCAAAAAAAATATGGAAATTCCTATTTTTTAGAAGACGAAGGAAGCCAGAAGGAGGAGTGGAGATGGGCCACAGGGGGCCCACACCATCCCTGGCGCGAGTCCTCCCTAGGCCGCACCACCAGGTGGTGCGGCCACCCTGGCACAACTCTGGCATCGTCCTTTGGCATATATAATCCTCCCGAAACCCAAACACTCTGAGAGCAACCATAGAAAGATTATGTCGCCTCTGCGGGGAGGAAACTATAGAGAGATAAAGAGCTCTCCGGTAGGCAGAATTCTGCCGTGGAAATTCCTTGCCGGAGAGGGGAGATCGTCGCCATCAACACCATCATCAAGATAGACTTTATAGGGATCCTCACCATCATCTCCACCAGCACCATAACCACCACTCCATCCCGCTATAACAATTGGGTTTAATCTTGCATACTTCTTAGGGAAACTTTCCCGGTGTTGATTACTTGTTGTAGTTGATGATATTGAGTGGAACCATTGGATTATTGTTCATGTTCAGATTGTTACTTATCAATATTTCATCTCTGATCTTGATCCATATGATGTCTCGTGAGTAGTTCGTTTAGTTCTTGAGGACATGGGAGAAGTCATGTTGTTAGTAGTGGAATTGTGTTGAGATATATTTGATGGTTTGATATTTAAGTTGTGGTGCTATTCTTCTAGTGGTGTCATGTGAACGTTGACTACATGCTACTTCACCTTTATGGGCCTAGGGGGATGCACTGTGTATTTTGCTACTAATTGTGGGGTTGCCGGAGTGAAAAAAACCTAAACCCCCATTAGGAAACCATTGCATAAGGGAGTGTAGGATCTTAGAGTTTAATGTTGTGGTTAGGTTTTTATCTTAATTACTTTCTTGTAGTTGTGGATGCTTGCAAGGGGTATAATCAAAAGTATGTATTAGTCCAAGTAAGGTCAGTACATTAGCATAGGTTCACCCACACAACACTTGTCCAACCAAATAAGATTAATCAACTATATGAAGCGAAAGCACTTGACAATATTCCCATGTGTCCTCGAGAAGGTCATCTTAAGTAATACAACGGACTTGTCCTTTGCTAAAGAAAGGATTGGGCCACTTGCTACAATTATTATTATTTTATTTTATTTACTTGCACTTTATTTACCTGGATTATCAAAAAACCCTAATAATCTGTTTGCTAAGTATTTATAGTGAATCCTTGATCCAAACCGCTTGTCAACACCTTATGCTCCTCGTTGGGTTCGACACTCTTATTTATTGAAAGTACTATGATACACCCCATATACTTGTGGGTCATCAAGACTAGTTTCTGGCGCTGGCGCCGTTGCTAGGGAGTGAAGCGCTATTGAACAGTGGAACTGGTAAAGGAAATTTCTACTGTGAGTATTGTTTATTTCTGTTTGATATTTTATTTCAATATGGATAACAAAATTAGTTTCCTATTTTGGAATGCTACTACCACTGCTAAGGTAATAGATGAACCACCACCTGCTGAAATAGATCCTTTTAAAATACCTACAAAAAATGTTGATCGTGTTATGGATAATTACTATTTTGGAGATAGAACTGTCCATCCTGGTGATCATTTGCTTTTTATACACGAATTATGCGGGTTGTTCAAGTGTGCAGGTATTATAACAAGTTAAGAAAAAGTTATTCTCTTTATCATTGAAAGGCAGAGCTGAGGAATGGTATAAGCTGCTAAAGAATAGCTAATCTCTTGAATGGAAGGAAATTGTACCTCTCTTTTATTCTAAATTCTATCCTCCTAGTGAGATTCATAGAGATCGAAATCAAATATATAATTTTTGGCCTCGTGATGGAGAGAGTACTGCCCAAGCTTGGGGGAGATTGAAGTTACTAATGCTCAAATGTCCCATTCATGAGCTCCCCAATAATATTATTATTAGTAACTTTTATGCAAGACTTTCTCTTCATGATAAGGATTTCTTGGATGCTTCTTGTGCTGGATCATTTACACGTATGTAATAAGAAGCTAAATTGGATCTTCTTGACCGTATTCAAGAAATACTGAAGAATGGGAAAATGATAAAGGAAGAAAGTCAGGTACAAATTATGATTATGAATGCATTAAATCTTTAATGGGAACTGATGACTTTCATAATATTAGTACTGAATATGGTCTTGACTCTCAAGTTCTTGCAAATTGTTTTAGGGCCTTTGCCTCTTATATTGAAATTCCCAAAAAGGAGTGGAACAAGTATCATGCGCCCTATAAAGATATTGTTAATTGTGTTCCTACTAGAAATATTGAAGTTTGTACTGTTTGCCTGAACCTTATATTGAGAAAATACCTTTTTCCTACCAAGGTAAAGGAACATTCTATGATAGCTATTGTGGTTAACAAAAGTACAAATAGAGTTGAAGAACCCGATGAACAAATAAATGTTGAACCTACAGTAGCAATTGTAAAAGACCTTGTCACTAAAAATGTAGAAGATGGACATTATCTTTTGTGAAGATGCTTCTAATATTGTTTCACATCCTAGTAGAAATAGGAAAGCTAGTGTCCCTGTTCTTTCTGTTAGAATTGGTGATCATTGCTATTATGGTTTATGTGATATTGGTGCAAGTTCAAGTGCTATTCGTTATGAGATTTACAAAGAAATTATGCATGAAATTGGTCCTTGTGAACTTGAATAAATTGATGTGGTTATTTACCTTGCTAATAGAGAGACCATCTCTCCAATTGTTATTGTAAGAGATGTGGAAGTTCTTTGTGGTAAGATTAAATATCCTGCTGATTTTCTAATACTTGGTTCAGCTGCTAGTAAAACTTGTCCTATCATTTTTGGTAGACCTTTCTTTAACACTTGTGGAGCTATTATAGATTGTAAGAAGGAGAAAATTTTGACTATATTTGATGGAGAATCTTATGAGTTTAATTATTCCAAATTTGCTAAAGCTCCTTATAAAAATGAATTGCCTGATGAGGATTTTAGAGTTGAGCAACTTGCTTCTATTTCTCTTGCTCCTAACAATGCCTTGCAACAATATATGGAAGACCATGAAAGTGAGATTTTCATGGAAGAAAGAAATGAGATTGACGAGATTCTCCTTCGTCAACCCAAGATGCTTAAGCATATTCTACCTAAGGAAGATTTGGGTACCACATTACCACCTAAAAAGGATCTGGTTTTCGATCTGAAACCTTTACCTGATGATATTAAATATGCTTACATTGATGATAAGAAAATATATCCTGTTATTATTAGTTCTAAACTTTCAGGAAAGGAAGAGGAAAGATTATTGGAAGTATTGAAGAAACACCATGGAGCTATGGGTTATACTCTTGATGATTCAAAAGGGATTTCTCCTACTATATGTCAGCATGTTATTAATATATAACCTAATGCAAAACAAGTTGTTGAACATCAACACCGTTTAAATCCTAAGATGAAGGAAGTGGTAAGAAATGAGGTACTAAAACTCCTTGATGTTGGTATTATTTACCCTATTGTTGATAGTCAATGGGTTAGCCCTATTCATTGTGTCCCAAAGAAAGGAGGAATCACTTTTGTTCCTAATGAAAATAATGAGCTTATTTCTCAAAGAGTAGTAGTTGGTTATAGGATGTGCATTGATTTCAAAAAGGTTAACAAAGTTACTAAGAAATATCATTATCCGTTACCTTTTATTGATCAAATGTTAGAAAGGTTGTCCGAGAAGACTCATTTATATTTTCTTGATGGTTATTCTAGATTCTCTCAAATTGCTGTTAAACAACAAGATTAAGAGAAAACCACTTTTACGTCTCCTTATGGAACTTATGCTTATAGGCGTATGCCTTTTGGTTTGTGTAATGCTCCTGCTACTTTTCAAAGATGCATGTCTGCTATCTTTCATGGTTTTTGTGAGGAAATTGGGGAAGTATTCATGGACGATTTTTCCGTCTATGGAACTTCTTTTGATAATTGTCTGCACAACCTTGATAAAGTTTTGCAGAGATGCGAAGAAACTAATCTTGTTCTTAATTGGGAGAAATGCCACTTCATGGTTAATGAAGGAATTGTCCTTGGACATAAAATTTCTGAAAGAGGTATTGAGGTTAATAGAGCCAAAGTTGAAGAAATTGAGAAAATGACTAGCCCTAGAGATGTTAAAGGTATTCTTAGTATCCTTGGACATGCTGGTTTCTATAGAAGGTTTATTAAAGATTTTCCAAGATATCAAAACCTCTTACTAATCTTCTCCAAAAAGATGTACCTTTTGTTTCTGACGATGATTGTAAGTTAGCTTTTGAAACTCTAAAGAAATATTTAACTAATACTCCTATTGTCCAACCACCTGATCGGAATTTACCCTTTGAAATTATGTGTGATGCTAGTGATTTTGTTGTAGATGTTGTTCTTGGACAACGAATAGATAAAAAGTTGAATGTTATCCATTATGATAGTAAGACTCTTGATGCTTCTCAAAAGAATTATGCTACTACTGAAAAAGAGTTCTTAGCTGTAGTCTTTGCTTGTGATAAGTTTAGAACATATATTGTTGATTCAAAAGTTACTATTCATACTGATCATGTTGCAATTAAATACCATATGACAAAGAAAGATGCTAAGCCTAGGATTATTAGATGGGTGGTGCTTTTACAAGAGTTCGATCTACATATTATAGATAGGAAAGGTGCTGAAAATCCTGTTGCTGATAATTTGTCTCGATTGGAAAACACTTATTTTTATCCTATGCATGTTAATGATAGTTTTCCAAATGAATAGTTGGCTCCAATAAAGGTAAGCTCATGAGAGAGTCCTTGGTATGCTGATTATGATAACTTTATTGTTTCCTAGTATTTGCCTCCAACCTTTATAGCCCAACAAAGAAGGAAATTCTTTTATGATTTGAGGCATTACTTTTGGGATGAACCACATTTATATAAAGAAGGAGTGAATGGTATTATGCGAAGATGTCTTCCAGAATATGAACAACAAGAGATATTGAGAAAATGTCATGGTAGTTCCTATGGAGGACATCATGCTGGAGATAGAACTGAACAAAAGGTTTTACAATCAGGTTTCTATTGGACTACTCTTTTCAAAGATGCAATAAAGTTTATTTTATCATGTGATGAATGTCAAAGAGTTGGTAGTATTTCTAGATGCATCGAATTGCCTATGAATTATTCTCTTGTTATTAAACCATTTGATTGTTGGGGTTTTGACTTTATGGGTCCTTTTCCTCCTTCAAAATGTTATATTCATATTCTTGTTATTGATTATGTTACTAAGTGGGTAGAAGCCATACCTACAAAAAGTGCTAATGGTGAGACCTCTTTAAAAATGCTTAAAGATGTTATTTTTCCTAGGTTTGGTGTGCCTAGATATCTTATGACTGATGGAGGTTCTCATTTTATTCATGGTGGTTTTAGGAAGACCCTTGCTAAATATTGTAGGGTTCGCAGCATAGAAAACAAAAAAAAATTCCTACGATGGGAAGAACTATGTACCAAGATCTATCTACTAGATACAAACAACGGGTGGATGTATATCCGTAGAGAACATACCCTTGAATACCGACAAAGCTTAACGAGTTAAACTCGTGGTTGATGTAGACGATCTCTTGCCGATCTCAAGACCGAGAGGAAGTCCTAGCGCCGCAAATCAGCAATGCATCCGTGCTCGCACACACGTCCGAGGAACCAAGAAACCTCCGCCTCCTCGCTCCAGCGATGCAGCAGAAGCACAATTCTTTCTTGCCAAATAGCCACCAGGAACATGTATCTCGCTAGTCCGAGACCATGGGGGATAAATATTAGAGGGGGAGAGAGATCCTTCACGAGGAGGTGTGAGTGAGAAGTGAGGAGGGGGTGCCTTTTATAGGAGAGGGGGGAACCCCAAGGGGGTGGCCGGCGCATGGGGGCTACCCCTTGCCCTCCCCTCATTCATGTGGGTGGACACTCCACTAACAAAAATCCTTTCAATTCCCTCCACAGAAAATCCCACTCAAATTCCCATTAAATTTCCACCAAATTTAATGCAAACTCTCGTTAAATAAAAATCATTTTATTTATTCAGAATTTTTTCAATTACTTTAATGACAAACATTCACATATAACCCCTTCCTAGTATTTCATTTCACATTCGAAAACACTTTCTGCAATTTCACCCGAAAACCTGTTTCGGTATCTAGTGAAATAAATTCCTGCGCTTGTTATTCTTTTTGGCTTGAAAATTTTGCTCCTATTGGATGTCGGTGTCTCTTAAGTGTGTCACCCTACGGTTTGCGAATAATGCGGACATGATCGAGACCCTTCTCAGATCAATAATCAGAAGCGGGATCTAGAGACCCATACTGACTCCCACACATTCAACGATGACTTTCTTGTGATCGTCGGAACCTTTTATGCTAGTATCTTAATCCCTTTGTTTCACGATATATTACATGTCCGAGATTCGATCACTGGTATCGCCATACCTAGTTTGATCTCGTTACTGACATGCACTCTTTTCTTGTTCCCGTGATATAACATTCTAGTGATCAAATCACTTGCTTGCAAGCTAGCCAATGTGATATCACCGAGAGGGCCTAGAGTATATCTATTCGTCATCGGGATTACCAAATTACACTCTCGATCCATGGGCCTCAACATAACACTTTATTAGTTCTGAACCCATCTTTATAATCACCCTGTTATGGTGTGACGTTTGATATTATCAAGAAACTCTTCTGGTGTTAGTGATTGACATGATCTCATGGTCTAACGATTAGGATCACTTCGTAAGTTGTTATAGCAATATAAACTCAATGACTTTGATCGTAATGCTATACTTCGGATGAATGTTCATCACACCATTACACTAATGTTGAGATCTCGTTATTAACAACATCCAATGTCCATGATCAAGAAACCTTGATCATCTTGTTAATCAACGAGCTAGTTTATGAGAGAGGCATAACTAGGAACTTTCTGTTTGTTTATTAAACACACATGTATTAACGTTTCCGTATTAATACAATTATAGAATGCAAAATAAACATATATCATATACTTGGAATATACATAATAAACACTTTATTATTGCCTCTCAGGACATATTCCCTTCAGTCTCTCACTTGCACTAGAGACAATAATCTAGTTACATAGTGATGAATCTAACACCCATGTTGTTCTGGTGTTGATCATGTTTTTCTCTAGGGAGAGTTTTAGTCAACGGATCTACTACATTGAGATCCGTGTGTACTTTACAAATCTTTATATCTCCATCCTTGACATGTTCGCGGACAGAGTGAAACCGGCACTTAATATACTTGGAATTCTTGTGAGACCTTGGTTCTTTGGCATTGGCAATGGCACCATTGTTGTCACAATAGATCACTGAAGGGTTTCGCGGCATAGTAAATGAAAAATTTCTACGGATGCAAACAGAGGGAAGCCAAGATCTAATCTAGGAGATGCAAACAACGAGAGAGATTGGATTAGATCTTCATACCCTTGAAGATTCGCACAGCAGAACGTTCGTCGGAACGTGGGTGATGTAGTCGTACTCGCTTCTCCTCCTCGCGATCCGATCCGATCTAGCACCGCAAGTGGCGATGCCTCCGTGAGATGCACACGTGCAGCACCTCGACGTCTCCTCCTTCCTTGGTCCAGCAAGTATGGTGGAGAGATGGGTTGGATCTACAACGCGACGGCGCGGTGCAATTGGTGGAGAATTTCTGCAGAAGGGCTTCGCCTACACGCAGTCGGGAGGGAGAGAGAGAGAGAGAGAGGAGGGCAGCAGGACGACTAGGCTTGAGGGATGGTGTGGGGGGGTGGTGCAACCCAGCCCTCTATATATAGAGGGGTGGGCGCCTGCCCTAACCCCTCCCCCAAGCCCTAGGCCGGCGGCCAAAGGAGGGAGGGGTGGGGGGCAAGGAAACCCCCCCTTCTAGAAGGTCCAACTAGGGTTTATCCCTTGCTTGGCCGGCTGGGCCCTATGGGGCCTTGTGCCCCTGGCCCAATGCGGCCAGGGCACTCCCTCATAGTCCCATGCCCCCTCCCGGAAGGTGGGGCCACGTTGGTCCCCTTCTGGAAGGTTCTAGAAGCTTCCGGTACAATACCGATTAACCCAGAACAATTCCGAACTCCAAAAACTGCACTGCCTTATATGAATCTTATTCTCCGGACCATTCCGGAACCTCTCGTGATGTCCCGGATCCCATCCGAAACTCCGAACAAAAACTCATAAACCAATTATCCAATCTATCCTAGCGTCAAGACATGTTAAGTGTGTGACCCTTCGGGTTCGAGAACATGCAGACATGATCTTCTATCAATAATCAACAGCGGGGTCTGGAAACCCATATTGACTCCCACACATTCATCGATGATCATATCGGATGAACCATGATGCCAGGATTCAATCAATCCCATATATATATTCCCTTCGTCTCGCGATATTTTACTTGCCCGAGATTTGATCGTCGGTACCGTCATACCTAGTTCAATCTCGTTCACAGCAAGTACTTTACTCGTTCTGTAATCCGATATCACTTTGTGATTAACTCCTTAACCACATGCTTGCAAGCGGTGTTGATATCGATTACCGAGTGGGCCCGAAGTATATCTCTCCGACTTGGGAGGGACAAATCCCATCTCGATACATACAACCCAACAGATACTTTCCAATCACCTGAGAGACACCGTTATGATCACCCTCTCATAGGATGACGTTTGATGACCTCAAAGCTTTCTTCCGATACCAGGGAGTTGTATTATCTCATGGTCTAAGGAATATAATATTTGACATAAGAAAAGCTTCGCAAAGATGAACACGATGACACGATCTAATTGCTTCGCTTAGTTTGGGTCTGTCCATCATATCATTCTCCCAATGATATGATCTCATTATTAATCGACAACTCATGTCCATGGTTAGGAAACCTTAACCATCATTAATCAATGAGATAGTCCATAGAGGCGTACTAGGGACATGGTGTTGTTCACAAACCACACAAGTATTAAAGTTTCCGCTTAATACAATTCTAGCATGGAATATAAACATTATCATGAACAAGAATTATAATAATAACATCTTTATTATTGCCTCTAGGGCATAATTCCAACAGTCTCCCACTTGCACTAGAGTCAATAATCTAGTTTACATTTGGCAACAATCTCACACCCATGGCACTGAGGTGCTGATCATGTTTTACACGTGGAAGAGGTTTAGTCAATGGATCTGCGACATTCAGATATGTATGTACTTTGCTAATCTTCAGATCTCCATCTGCTATATAATCTCGGATTATATGAAACTTGCGGTTGATATGCTTGGTCTTTGGATGATATCTTGGTTCCTTAGAGAGTGCTATGGCGCCAGTGTTGTCACACAATATGGGTCCAATGCACTTGGAACCACGCCAAGCTCAGTGATGAAGTTCCTGATCCAAACTCCTTCACTTGACGCTTCTGCAGCAGCCATGTATTCCGCTTCTACTGTAGATCCCGCGATCACGCTTTGCTTGCAGCTTCTCCAGCTCATAGCTCCTCCATTCAAAATATACACGTATCCTGTCTGAGATTTAGAATCATCCTTGTCGGTGTCGAAACTAGCGTCGACGTAACCTTTTACGACGAGTTGTTCATAACCCCCATAGACTAAGAACATTTCTTTAGTCCTATTTAGGTACTTTAGGATGTTCTTCACGGCTGTCCAGTGTTCCACTCCTGGATCACTTTGATATCTGCTCATCAAACTAAGAGCATTGGACACATCCGGTCTAGTACACAGCATGGCATACATGATAGAACCTATGGACGAGGCATAAGGCACTTTGCTCATAGCTTCCCTATCATTTACCGTAGCTAGACACTGAGCCTTGCTCAATATCTTACCTGACAACATAGGCACTGAACCTTTCTTTGCCTTATCCATTCTGAACCTTTTCAGAACTTTGTCTAGGTATGTACTCTGGCTTAAAGCTATCAGGCGTCTTTGTCTATCTCTATAGATTTTGATGCCCAATATATAAGCAGCTTCACCTAGGTCTTTCATTGAAAAACACTTGTTCAAATAACTCTTCACATTGTTAAGCATGTTAATGTCATTTCCAATAATCAATATGTCATCCACATATAGTACCAGAAATGTCACCGAGCTCCCACTCACTTTCTTGTAGATGCAAGCTTCGTAGCAATTTGGAACAAATCCAAAGCTCTTGATCACTTGATCAAAACGAAGGTTCCAACTCCGAGATGCTTGCTTCAGTCCATAAATGGAACGCTGAAGTTTGCATACTTTATCAGCATCCTTAGGATCGACAAAACCTTCGGGTTGCATGATATACAACTCTTCATCAATGTTGCCATTGAGGAACGCAGTTTTGACATCCATCTGCCATATTTCATAATCATGAAATGCAGCAATTGCTAATAAAATCCGAATGGACTTAAACATCGCTACGGGAGAGAAAGTCTCATCGTAGTCAACACCTTGAACTTGTCGAAAACCTTTCGCGACAAGCCGTGCTTTATAGATGGTAACATTACCATCCGCGTCCGTTTTCTTCTTGAAGATCCATTTGCACTCAACGGCCTTTCGGTCGCTAGGAGGGTCCACCAAAGTCCATACTTGGTTTTCGCTCATGGATCCCAATTCGGATTTCATGGCTTCTAGCCATTTCTCAGAGTCTAGGCTCATCATCGCTTCCTCATAGTTCGTAGGTTCACTGTCTTCTACTAACAAGACAGTCAAGACAGGGTTACCGTACCACTCAGGAGGGGCACGCGACCTTGTCGACCTGCGATGTTCAGTAGCAGCATCGTCCGAAGCTTCATGATCCTTGTCATTAGCTTCCTCTATTGTTGGTGCAGGCGGCACTGGAACAATTTCAGGTGCTGCGCTACTCTCCAACTCAAGAGAAGGTTCAATAACCTCGTCTAGCTCTATTTTCCTCCCACTCACTTCTTTCGAGAGAAACTCCTTCTCAAGAAAGGAACTGTTCTTTGCGACAAACACTTTGCCTTCGGTTCTGTGATAGAAGGTATACCCAATAGTTTCCTTAGGGTATCCTATGAAGACGCATTTCTCCGCTTTGGGTTCGAGCTTGTCCGGCATCAACTTCTTGACGTAAGCTTCGCATCCCCAAACTTTAAGAAACGACAACTTAGGTTTAGCACCAAACCACAGTTCATACGGTGTCGTCTCAACGGATTTAGATGGAGCCCTATTTAAAGTGAATGCAGCGGTTTCTAATGTATAACCCCAAAATGATAACGGCAAATCAGTAAGAGACATCATCGATCGGACCATATCTAATAGGGTTCGGTTCCGGCGTTCAGACACACCATTGCGCTGTGGTGTTCCGGGTGGCGTGAGTTGCGAAACGATTCCGCTTGCTTTAAGATGCGTGAGAAAATCATAACTCAAATATTCACCTCCACGATCGGATCGTAGAAACTTAATCTTTCTGTTACGATGGTTCTCCACTTCATTCTGAAATTCCTTGAACTTTTCAAATGTTTCAGATTTATGTTTCATTAAATAGATATACCCATATCTACTTAAGTCATCGGTAAAAGTGAGAAAATAGCGATATCCACCGTGCGTCGAAACACTCATCGGTCCGCATACATCGGTATGTATGATTTTCCAACAAGTCTGTTGCTCGCTCCATCATACCGGAGAACGGGGTTTTGATCATCTTGCCCATGAGGCATGGTTCGCATGTGTCAAATGATTCAAAATCAAGAGACTCCAAAAGTCCATCAGAATGGAGTTTCTTCATGCGCTTTACACCAATATGACCTAGACGACAGTGCCACAAATAAGTAGTATTATAACTATCTACTTTGCATCTCTTAGCCTCAATGTTATGGATGTGTGTTTCATCCCTTTCGAGATTTAGAAGAAATAAACCATTCACAATAGGTGCATGACCATAAAAGATGTTACTCATATAAATAGAACAACCATTATTCTCCGATTTAAATGAATAACCGTCTTGCAATAAACAAGATCCAGAAATAATGTTCATGCTCAACGCAGGCACATAATAACATTTATTGAGGTTTAAAACTAATCCTGAAGGTAAAACTAAGGAGAGCGTGCCGACGGCCATCACATCAACTCTTGATCCATTGTCAACGCGCATCGTCACCTCATCCCTCGCAAGCCGCCGTCTATTCCGTAGCTCCTGTTTCGAGTTACAAATATTAGCAACTGAACCAGTATCAAATACCCAGGCACTACAACGAGGGCTAGTAAGGAAAACATCAATAACATGTATATCAAATATACCTTTGATGGTGCCAGCCTTCTTGTCCGCTAAGTACTTCGGACAGTTGCGCTTCCAGTGACCCTTGTCCTTGCAATAGAAGAACTCAGTGTCCAGCTTAGGACCAGACCTGAGCTTCTTCTCAGCAGGGGCAACGCGCTTGCCGTCGCCTTTCTTGAAGGGCTTCTTTGCACCCTTACCTTTCTTGAAGGTGGGGGGCTTGTTGACCATCAACACATGATTATCCTTTTTTATGTCCACCTCCGCAGCCTTCAGCTTTGCGAAGAGCTCGGTGATCGTATCAGTGGAACCAATCTGATTGTGAGTCACTACAAAACTTTTGTAGCTGGGAGGGAGTGATTGCAGAACCCTGTCAATCTTGAGCTCCTCTGGAATCTTGCAGTCTAGTTGCTCAAGGCGTTGAGTGTAGCCCGACATCTTAATGGCGTGCTCACTAACGGAACTCCCTTCCTCCATCTTGCAGTTAAAGAACTTCTCAGAGATCTCATATCTCTCAGAACGGGCCTGAGTCTGAAACATGGTTTTCAGCTCCTCGAGAATCTCAAAGGGCCCGGGATAGTCTTCAAAACGATTTTGAAGGTCCGATTCCATAGCAAACAACATGGTGCTCTTAATCACACCATAATCATCTTTGCGCGACTGATAGACAGCTTTCTCATCAGCCGGCGCAGTAGCAGCAGGGGCGTCACCTAACGCATTCTCAAGGACATAGTCCTTTTGACCGCCAGAGAGAATGATTCTCAGATTGCGGAACCAGTTGGTGAAGTTAGACCCATTGTTTTTAAGCTTTTCCTTCTCAGCAAAAACGTTGAAGTTGAAGTTGGACTTAGCCATTTGATCTACAATGTTTGCAAGTACAAATTAGACTATGTTCATGATAACTAGTTCAACTTTTAATCAAATTACTAGATGAACTCCCACTAAATTCAACATCCCTCAAGTTGTTTAGTGAACACGATCCAAATTCACCACACCTAATCCGATCTTCACGAGAAGAGATGTGGTTTCAATGGTGGACAACGAAGTGTCGATCATATCATTCATATGACTCATGCTTAACCTTTCGGTTCATGTGTTCCGAGGCCATGTCTGTACATGCTAGGCTCGTCAAGTTAGACCCAAGTATTTCCGCGTGTGCAAAACTGGCTTGCACCCGTTGTATGTGAACGTAGAGTCTATAGCACCCGATCATCACGTGATGCTTGGACACGACGAACTTTCGCAACGGTGCATACATGGGGAGAACACAGTTTTATCTTGATCTTTAAGTGAGGAATCATCTTATAATGCTACCATCGCGATCTAAGCATAATAAGATACATAAAAGGATAAACATCACATGCATATAACTTTATGTGACATGGTATAGCCAATCTTCGCGCAATGATCTCCATCTTGTGCGTGCCGACATGATCTCCATCACTCCACCATGATTGCCTCCACCACGAATAGAAACTACAACTATTGCTAACTACTTAGCGATAAAGTGAAACTATTACATGGCGTATAAGAAGTTGACACACAGGTCATACACAATTATAAAGACAACCATATGGCTCCTGCCGGTTGTGTACTCATCGACATGCAAGTCGTGAAACATTACAAAACATGATCATCGCATACAATATACACATGACATCTTGGGCCATACCATATCACAGAAAACACTCCCTACAAAAACAAGTTAGACGCCTCTACTTTGTTGTTGCATGTTTTACGTGGCTTATGGGAGTAGCATGCTAAGAACGATTCTTACCTATGGAAAGCCACAACGGTGATATTATGGTTGCCAAACTCCGGTGTTAATCCCATGACAACTATAGTGAGAGAAACTGGCATCCACCAGCCGCATGTGTGGAACAAGCCACACGTCAAGTGCGGAGCCGGTCTCGCGAACGACGTCGCGTAAGGTTGGCCTGGACCGCTTCAATCTCACTATCCCGCGTCATAAGAAGAACACAAACAAGAGGCTTGCAACAGAAAACATCAACGCCCGCAACAACCATGTTGCGTTCTACTCGTGAAACACATCTACGCATAGATCTAGCTCTGATACCACTGAAGGGTTTCGCGGCATAGTAAATCAAAATTTTCTACGGATGCGAACAGAGGGAAGCCAAGATCTAACCTAGGAGATGCAAACAACGAGAGAGACTGTATTAGATCTTCATACCCTTGAAGATTCGCATAGCAGAACGTTCGTCGGAACGTGGGTGATGTAGTCGTACTCGCTTATCCTCCTCGCGATCCGATCCGATCTAGCACCGCAAGTGGCGATGCCTCCGTGAGATGCACACGTGCAGCACCTCGACGTCTCCTCCTTCCTTGGTCCAGCAAGTATGGTGGAGAGATGGGTTGTATCTACAACACGACGGCGCGGTGCAATTGGTGGAGAATTTCTGCAGCAGGGCTTCGCCTATACGCAGTCGGGAGGGAGAGAGAGAGAGAGGAGGGCAGCAGGGCGACTAGGCTTGAGGGAAGGTGTGGGGGGGTGCGCCCCAGCCCTCTATATATAGAGGGGTGGGCGCCTTCCCTAACCCCTCCCCCAAGCCCTAGGCCAGCGGCCAAAGGAGGGAGGAGTGGGGGGCAAGGAAACCCCCCCCCCTTCTAGAAGGTCCAACTAGGGTTTATCCCTTGCTTGGCCGGCTGGTCCCTATGGGGCCTTGTGCCCCTGGCCCAATGCGGCCAGGGCACTCTCTCATAGGCCCATGCCCCCTCCCGGAAGGTGGGGCCACGTTGGTCCCCTTCCGAAAGGTTCTAGAAGCTTCCGGTACAATACCGATTAACCCGGAACAATTCCGAACTCGAAAAACTGCACTGCCTTATATGAATCTTATTCTCTGGACCATTCCGAAAACTCTCGTGATGTCCCGAATCCCATCCGAGACTCCGAACAAAAACTCATAAACCAATTATCCAATCTATCCTAGCGTCGAGACACGTTAAGTGTGTGACCCTTCGGGTTCGAGAACATGCAGACATGATCTTCTATCAATAATCAACAGCGGGGTCTGGAAACCCATATTGACTCCCACACATTCATCGATGATCATATCGGATGAACCACGATGCCAGGATTCAATCAATCCCATATATATATTCCCTTCGTCTCGCGATATTTTACTTGCCTGAGATTTGATCGTCGGTACCGTCATACCTAGTTCAATCTCGTTCACAGCAAGTACTTTACTCGTTCCATAATCCGATATCACTTTGTGATTAACTCCTTAACCACATGCTTGCAAGCGGTGTTGATATCGATTACCGAGTGGGCCCGAAGTATATCTCCGACTTGGGAGGGACAAATCCCATCTCGATACATACAACCCAACAGATACTTTCCAATCACCTGAGAGACACCTTTATGATCACCCTCTCATAGGATGACGTTTGATGACCTCAAAGCTTTCTTCCGATACCAGGGAGTTGTATTATCTCATGGTCTAAGGAATATAATATTTGACATAAGAAAAGCTTCGCAAAGATGAACACGATGACACGATCTAATTGCTTCGCTTAGTTTGGGTCTATCCATCATATCATTCTCCCAATGATATGATCTCATTATTAATCGACAACTCATGTCCATGGTAAGGAAACCTTAACCATCATTAATCAATGAGCTAGTCCATAGAGGCGTACTAGGGACACGGTGTTGTTCACAAACCACACAAGTATTAAAGTTTTCGCTTAATACAATTCTAGCATGGAATATAAACGTTATCATGAACAAGAATTATAATAATAACATCTTTATTATTGCCTCTAGGGCATAATTCCAACAATCACCATTGGGTCCAACGCGCTTGCAACCACACCTAGTTCAGATAAGAACTCCTTCATCCAAACCGCTTCCTGAGCCGCTTCCGAAGCAGCAACATATTCGGCCTCCGTTGTTGAGCCCGCCACCACATGTTGTTTGGAACTCCTCCAACTAACCGCTCCGCCATTCATGTGAAATACGTATCCGGATTGAGACTTAGAGTCACCCGGATCGGTGTCAAAGTTTGCATCGACATAACACTTAGCGACAAGCTCTTCTTCACCTTCGTATACAAGAAACATATCCTTAGTTCTTCACAAGTACTTAAGGATATTCTTGACCGCTATCCAGTGTTCCGAACCTGGATCCGATTGGTACCTACTAGTCAAACTAATAGCATGTGCCACATCCGGTCTTGTACATATCATGGCGTACATATAGAGCCTATGGCTGAAGCATAGGGGACTTTGTCCATTATCTCTCTTTCTTCCGCCGTAGCCGGACTTTGAGTCTTACTCAATGTCTTGCCTTGCAACATAGGTAAGAACCCCTTCTTACTTCCGTCCATTTTAAACTTCTTTAAAATCTTATCAAGGTATGTACTTTGCGATAGCCCTATTAGGCGCCTATATCTATCTCTATAGATCTTTATGCCTAATATGTATGACGCTTCACCTACGTCCTTCATTGAAAATTTGCTTTTTAGATAACTTTTAACATTGTTTAAAAGATCTATATCATTTCCGATCAATAATATGTCATCCACATATAATATCAGAAATGCCACATTGCTCTCACTCACTTTCTTGTAAATACAAGCTTCTCCATAAGTTTGGACAAATCTAAACTCTTTGATCACCTCATCAAAGCGGAGATTCCAACTTTGTGATGCTTGCTTCAGTCCATAGATGGATCGATGAAGCTTGCACACCTTGTTAGCATCCTTAGGATCGACAAAACCCTTTGGTTGCATCATATACAACTCTTCTTCAATATTACCATTGATAAACGCGGTTTTGACATCCATCTGCCATATCTCATAATCGAAATATGCAGCAATTGCTAACATAATCCTAACTGACTTTAGCATCGCTACGAGAGAGAATGTCTCATCATAGTCAACTCCTTGAATTTGTTGAAACCCCTTTGCGACAAGTCGAGCTTTATAGACGGTCACATTACCATCAGCATCAGTTTTCCTTTTGAAAATACATTTATTCTCCACGGCCTTTCGGTCGTGAGGTAAGTCCACCAAGTTCCAAACTTGATTTTCATACATGGATTCCATCTCGGATTTCATGGCTTCTAACCATTTATTGGAATCCGGGATCATTATCTCTTCTTCATACGTCACAGGGTCATCAATTTCATCAACCATGAAATTCATAACAGGGTTTCCGTACAGCTCAGTAGCTGCACGCGTCCTGCCAGACCTGTGAGGTTTGGTAGTACTCTCTTTCGGAGTTTCATGATCATTATGATGTAGCCCGACCTACGGTCATTACCACATCAAGGTCTCCAAATTACGCCAAGTCGTCATGGACTCCAAAGGTGAATCCGTTCCTCTATGCGAGCCCAATTCCTACCCTATTGAATGGTATACTACTTCATTCCCCATACTATGACCATGATAGGTTCACACCGACGGGTACGGAGATGAGGGAGGAAGACCGAGGACTCAGGCCTGACAAGACGGAGGCTTGGAAGAGGAGACGCAAGAAGCTCCAGCTGGAATCGGCGCCAGGACCGGCGAACCGGAGCCACCGCCGGAATCTTCGGCGAAAGCCCCGGTGAACCGGGCGCCCCACCGGAATCCCCGGCGCCAGGACGGTCGACCGGACCCACCGCCGAAAGCACTCTCTGTATGCCGTTTTGGTGCGCGACCGGAATATCCAGCGACGATCGAAATCTCGGCGCCAGATCCGGCGCCGCCGGACTTACCGCCAGAACTCCCCGTCTGCGCAGATCTGGGTTTGATACCCTAGAATATTCCATTTACTTACCCCTTTGCCTAGTTTATTCCCAAACTACCCCCTTGTTTAGTGGCTGGCCTATAAATAGAGCCCCCACCCCTCATGTACCCCTTAGGCATAGATGATAGACTAAAGACAACCCCCATTGTGGAATCTCTAGTTTTTCCGCATTCCCTTACAAGGGGACTGACTATCGTCACCAACCTCGATTGGACTTTGCATCACGCATCCATCGTTGAACAAGGCCTTGGAGTTCGGTGTCTCGTCTCCAAGTTGTCAAGACCCTCCCCAAGGTGTTCTTCCCTCTCCGATGAGGATTTGAGGGAGCACGTTGACTGATCTTTCCTTGCGAGGATTCTATCGGACCGGTGGCCGCCGTTCGGGAGCAATCGGCCTTGTATCGTGTGATTTTTGCGTGTGTTCATCGTTTTCTTCGCGAGGTGTGTGTTCGCTTCCGCTACCTTCTCCATTTCCCCTCGCTTTCCCATCGATTTGACCACGAGATCCATGAAGATCGGGCCACCCAAGAGGTTAACCCCTTTATCATCTGGCATCAGCAGCTTTTGGTTGCCACGGATTTCTCTTTGATTTTGTTCTTTTCCCCATAAATTCGAAAATTTCACCAAAAATAGCCCCAATTCGTGTCTTGGATCGATTTGTGATTTGAGTGAGTTTTGGTAGGTTTTGATCCGTGGATTACTTGCTAAACTTGTTGATCTACCTTCCCCTGCGTTCCCATGGCCTAATTCTATCATTTGACCCTCCGATCTGAAGTTTTCCATCGAGTTTTTCCGTAGAAAATCGAGTATTCGCGTTCCTGATCTCGTTCCGGCGCTAGATCTGGTGAACCGGAGTTCCGCCGGAAATTCCGTTCAAAATTCCGGTCAAACTGGACGTACCGTCGGAAATTCCGGCGAGAATTCCGGTCCCGCCGACCTGGTCGCCAACAGATTCAGCTCCGCACGGTTTTAAACATAACTTTTGCATCCGAACTCGGATTTTGGTGTTCTTTAGATCGTTTCGAACAGGAGAAGGAGATCTACATAATCATTCACGTTGTTCATGCTATCTTGTAACATCCTCAAAATCATGTTTCAAACTTATTCATATCATCCATGCATCCATGAGTATATGATTTTCATTTCAAACAAATCAATTCAAAACAGAAGCATTTGTGCTTATTATTTTATGTAAGCTTGCTCTAAGCCTTAGTGCTATCTTCCAATGAGAAGAAATACTTGTTTTGATTCAATAAAGTTTGTTTATTCAAACTTAGGCACCACCAAAAGTTTGAACAAAATTTCAAAAACAAAATGAATAATAAAACCAATATTATGCCTATTGAATATATATCATAAACGCATGGTTTTATTTTATTTTCAAAAAAAACCAAGTGTGCTTGAGTGAACGGATGTGTTTGACACTTATTTAAGTACAAGATTTATTGTACAAAAATCCTGAAAAGTTTTGGAATCAAACAGATTTGATTTGAAGTTTGAAAACCATTTTAGAAAAGCAAACAGAAAAAGAAAAAGCTTAAAAGAGAAAAAAAATAACACTCAGCCGAATCTGGCCCAACCAGCCCAGCTAAGCCCAACACCCCACCCCCGCGAACCGTTTTTCTTCACTCACCCCCGCACCCGCTGAGTGACTGACAGACAGGACCCACTCCCTCTTTGTTTCTCTCGCTGACAGCGGCGGCCCACACGACATCGTCGTCTCCACCCCGCAAACAGCTCAATCCCCAAATCACGCCGGTTGTTCCCTGTATTGATTCGTGACGTCAATTCACGTTGAATGCTGGAGTAAATCTCGCTCGCGACCATGCTACTTAAACCCCCTCTGCCCCCTCTCCATTTTCCCCCAAACTCCGAGCACAAAGCGCCCCCAGGCTGCCCACAATCGCCCCTTCACCGCCGCAGACAGAGCTCACTCCGGCGACCAATCCCGGTAAGCCCTGTGCGCCCCTCTCCCTCTGGTTCTTGCAGACAGCCTCGCCACTTTCTTGCGCATCTACTGACACCGCTGGTTCCATCTTTACTTTCCCAGGTCGTCGGTTCCATTCAACACCGCAAGCTCCTGACGACAACCTCGACTCCGACGACCAAATTCCGTAAGCCCTTTGCGCCCCTTCGCCTCTAACTCACACGAAGTTGTTCGCCACTGTCTTGTGCATCATCTGGTGCCACTTTTTTGTGCTAGGGAGACCAGGAGCGTCGCCAACGTCGCCGTCCACTCGAACCCGACGCCGCCCGCAACTTCGACGAGCTCCAGCAGCCCACTCCGTGCGCCCCTTGCCAAGCCGCCGCCAGGTTGAGCATCAGCGCGTCGCCACGGTTCTGGTAAGCCCCTCCGACGACCCTAGGACCACCTGTAGCTCCACGCCGCCGTAGGCAGAGCACGCCGCCGCTAGCGCCGCCCGTCTGTGGTCAATTAGATTAGGGCCGTAGGATTTAGATCTAACGTGTGAGATTAGATCTGTGACGAAGAGGTAAGTTTAGATCTGAGCCGTGCGTGTTTAGTTAGATCCAACGGTAGCCGAGCGTGATCCGGTGCGAAGCGGTATCGTCCAATCAGATGCTGCCGCGTGGCTGGAGTTTAGATTTAAAACAGGATTTGAATCTGATTGATGTTCAAGTTTGTTTTGGCTATAACTTTTGATCCCCATGTTAGAATTTGACAAATTTTATATCGTTGGAATCAGGAGAGCAAGCTCTTTCTAAATATGCAATGTGTTTAATGTTTTGCTTCTGTTAAAAAGGTTTTATTTGCAGAAACTTGTGTAGGGATAATTTGAGTATATGAAATGTTTAGGAAATGATTTAGGGTTTAAATAAATGTTGTTTGGCAAGTTTTTATCTTGTTTATGAATCAGTACTGTATACTTGCTTTGTTGAGTTTTAAAAATCATCACATATCATTTTGCATGCATGCATATTTTTTTTTGATTGTGTATGTTTTGTATGTGATTGTGGCTATGATTCTTTGTGTAGATTTTGGTGCTAGTGATTGTGATTGTGAGGAGTGTAGCTACTCTCCAAACTACCAAGGCAAGTGGTACTTCATGAATATTTCTATCCCCATGTTTTATACTAAGCATTAGAAATATTTTGCTAAGACTTGCATGTTATTATTTTGCTTATATGCCATGTTGGGAAATCCTAGTAGTTGTAGAATTGCTAGGGAATCTCTAAGTTAAGTTACTATCTATGCCATGCTTAGCCTAGCTAGTAGCAAACAAGGGTTGGTGAAATATACATGCTATGTTAAAAATATTTCTAAGTCTTTGGACTTGTGTTTTTCCTAATAAAATAACTAAGTTAATGAAACACCTGGGTGGAATGGAAGGAATGGTTTATGTTGAGTGGTTACACAAGGCCCATTTCTATGGTTTACCTTGTGTATCTCACTTGTGGTAAGCCACCCAGGAACAAAGAGATTTTAGAGGCCAAGTGTTAAGAAGCTTCTAGTGCAGCCACTTGGCAATATGGGCTCTGCCAGGATCACATAGGTTGCTAGAACTTAGCCATTTGGACAGTTGGTGGTAGTGGGAATGATAGGATGGAGCGCGTCCATTTGGTCTAAGGGAAGGCTTCTGAAAGGTCCTGTCTTGGTGAAAATCAAGGCTTGTGGAGAAAGTGCACCACCTCTGCAGATGGAAAAATCTAAGTACTTAGTCAAGTCCATGGTAATGGAAAACTTGAGCATCAAGACATCGAAGCTATCAAGAATCTCCTCATCCCAATTTCTAAGTAAAAACTTGTAGGTGAACAAGGGTGAAGGACCTCAAAGTCTATTGGTGGTTCCTTGGGAAAGGTTTTGACAAAGAAAAACTTAGTGATTTCAACTAATAGGCAAAACCTATTTTGAGCAAAGAAAGCCAAGCTACACTTAGCCAAAATTGCATATAGTATCTAGTCCACCTAAATTATACTAAGGTATCACTTGCCAATACTATTCCAAAGTATTGACCCACTGTGGCTGTAACTTGTGATGTTGCAGGTTACTCTGATGAGGATTAGGTGTCATGAGTCTACACTCAACATGTTTGCCTGTGGCACATGAAGATGAAGACTTTTATTTATTTACTTATTCAAACTCTTGTACTAGGCCTGTGGCCTTGGAGTTGTAAAGACTATGTTTATCTCTGGAATGGCTGTAATAAAGACCTTTGTATCTGTGTACTTCATCTTAAACTGTGGATGGTAGCATTGATCCAGGGACTAGCATTGCAATCACAGGGATCCTTTTCCTTTATAAAGGAGGGATCTTATAGATGGTATCAGAGCACTGTGTTGCCTATAGGATTATGACCCTAGGATTGGAAACCACTAAGGAAAAAAATCAGCAACTTCTACACTTGTCTATTCTTCTCGTAAACTTTTCTAATCTTCCTTCTCATCTCTATTTGTAGATGAACTCCATCAACGAAGCCGTCAGGAAAGGACCACTCATGATAATGACCTTGGAGTGTGAGACAGAATTTCCCAAGGCTCTCAAGGACCTCATGGTTGCATTAGAGATAAAAGGTGCAGCTGTGTACAAAGGTTTTCCTGTGATGGATGAAGGAGTTGAATACCAGTGGGTGCAGCTTCACTTGTATAAAAAAAAGGAAGACAACCACCAGGAAAAAGGATTATGCATGTTCACCAATTCAGTGGTACACACTACATTCTTTGAATCAGCAAGGGATGCAGCTTGGAAGACCATCAAAGAACTTGGTGATAGAGTCAAGTGCAGAATGCTCAACCTCCAAAATGACCTAAAGGAAGAGAAGAAACATACCCAAGATTTGGAAGCTACCAACCAAACCTTAAGAGGAGACATTATAGACTTAGTGATGGAGTCATGTGAGCAAGATAGATTGATTCCTTCTAGAAACATTGTGTTAGCCAACAGATCCAGTGAGATAGGATTGTAAGCGTACTTTGTTAGTTGGACCACCAGTTATCACCTTATTTTCCAAATGTTGCTTTAAAATAAGTTGAACCTGGGTTGTTGTAATGGATCCATGTGTGCCATGACTTTTGTGTTTTGAATTCCAAGGATTTGTATGTGATGTTTTGCCTTGTATTTTATCTTGAATTGTGTAGTTCTAACTTTTTCTATCTTATAAATAGATGCCTACTGTTACCTTCAGCACTGTTGAGGAGTTCCAGGGAACTCGCTTTGGTCCTCGTATGGTTGAGCTTACCACTTTGCTCAATCTCCCTCTTCCTACCATCATGGTGCTTCCCCTCACCAAGTTTGAGAGGAAAGACCTTTGGGGCTTCAAGGTCAACCAGCCCGGACGCCAAACAGAGCCTACCACGGAGGCCATCATCTTCAAGCTCATGCATGATGACAAGGAGAGAGGCCTTGAGGTAGTTATGCAAGATCTGATAGGACGTCTGCTAGGGAGACACTCCCGACAGGTTAGAGGTACTCACTTCCACGTCTTCGGTAGACGTGATGAGGATGGAGAGTCCATTGACTTCGAGGACGATTCGAGGGACACAGCAGAGCCGATTTGTCTATACCTCCAGGACTTAGAGTCTCTCATTAGGCACGTGGACACTGATAGGACCAACGTCATGCTCAACAATGACGAACTCCAGGTGCAGCTTCGCGAGAAGGACAAGCTCTTCGCGGAGCAAGACGAGATAGTCAAGGAGATGGAGGCGAAGTTCGAGAGCCAGGACAGGAAGTTCAAGAGTCAGGAGAAGCGAGTCCAGGATAGGAACAAGAAGATCCGGGACATGACTGAAGAACTGCAGGACAAGGACTTCGAGCTCGAGCATCACCAGACGGTGATTGAGAGACTTCGTTCCCAGAAGAGGGCTCTCAAGGCCAAGATAGAGACCTTGACCACCAATGTCGAGGAATACAAGACCGCGATGGAGAATGCAGGTCTTACCTTTGTCGAGGAGGAGGTTGATGCCGAGGAGTAGATTTGACTACTCATTTATCATATATTATCGTACTTGTTGATTGAGAACTTGTTATATGACCATCCGACATGTGGATGGCTTGTTATTTGTGTGTGTTTTACTTTGCAAACTTGTTATCTTGTTGTTGAACCTTTATCCTTTTTGTTGCATGCTTTGTGTTGGTTATGTGATGTATTGTGCATGATAGCATCTATGGGTATCTCATTCTTATCTCTATTGAACAAACCACAGATGCCTCCCCGTCGTGCAAATCCCAACCCCAATAACAACAACAACATCACACCAGAAATGCAGCAAATGATGACCGCTCAAACTCAGCTGATGCAGATGATGACGACGTTCATCCAGAACCAAAACAACAACAATAACAACAGTAACAACAACAACAACCCACCGGGTTTTGACATGCTTACCAGGTTCTTGAGATTGAGGCCAGCAAAGTTCTCAGGAACGACTGATCCCATGGTGGCCAATGATTGGCTACGCTCTGTGAACAAGGACTTGGTAACCGTGGGCTGTACTGATGCTGAAAAGGTCAGATTTGCAGCACATTTGCTGGAAGGACCAGCCGCCACTTGGTGGGATAACTTCCAAATCACCACTCCCATAGAAGATGTGACATGGGCTATCTTTGAGGATGGCTTTCGTACTGCTCATATCTCATCTGGAGTGATGAGTCTGAAAAAGAAGGAGTTCCATAACCTGAAGCAGCGCCACCGCAGCGTGGCTAAATATATTGAGGAGTTCAACAATCTGGCGCGATATGCACCGGATGAAGTTGACACTGATGCTAAGAGGAAAGAAAAGTTCCTCGAAGGGTTGAATGATGAGCTGAATCTGCAGTTGGCTGTGGCCTATGTTCCCACTTATCAGTCTCTTTGTGACAAGGCTGCTATTTTGGAGAACAAAATAAAGCAAGTTGAAAGCAGGAAGAGGAAGCACTCAGACAAGCACAGCTCGGGATCGTCACACAAACGTTCCCATTATGATGACAGTGGAAGCTCAGGATCCCACAAGCATGGGAAATTCAACAAGCACCACAACCACAACCGTCATGACAACAAGCATCACCGTAGTCATGACAATGACAAGTACAAGAACCACAAGGGTGGATACAAGAGCCACCACAGTGGTAATGGAAGTGGAAGTCAGCCTGTAAAGAAGGACATTAGTCAGGTTGAATGCTTCAAGTGCAAGAAGATGGGACATTATGCAAATGAATGCCCAGAAAAGAAAGTTGAAGGACCCAACAAGCCCAACCCTTTTCAGAAGGGACAGGTTAACCACATCAATGTGGAGGAAGTCTATGAGGAGCCTAATGCTGTTGCTGGTAAGTTCGGACTCAATTCTATTCCAGCATTTGTTCTTTTTGATACTGGAGCATCGCATTCATTCATATCAAAAGCATTTGTTGATAGAAATGGGTTTCCAACTGAAAACATTGGGTGTCCAATAAAAGTTAGTTCTCCGGCTGGAGATATGATAGTAAGTCTTGGATGTCGGGATCTAGTAATAGAGTTTGGAAAGCATAAATTTCCAGTGAGTCTGATAATCCTAGATTCCCAAGGATTGGACGTAATATTGGGAATGGATTGGATGGGTAAGTATGAAGGAGTACTAGATTGTGCTAATCGTACTGTTGCACTCACAACCCCGGAAACAAAACGGATTAAATTCAAGTCTAACCTTGAGCCAAAAGGGAGTAAGCTAAATTCTCTTAAGGGGGTTAGCATACACAGTGTGCCAATTGTGAGTGAATATCCGGATGTGTTTCCGGAAGAATTACCGGGAATGCCACCAGATAGAGATGTGGAGTTTCTTATAGATTTGGTACCAGGATATGGACCAATAGCAAAGAGACCATACAAGATGTCAGTGGATGAACTGAAAGAACTCAAGAAACAACTTGGAGAACAGTTGCAGAAAGGATTTATTCAACCAAGTTCTTCATCTTGGGGAGCCCCAGTTTTGTTCGTGGAAAAGAAAGATAGAAGTCAAAGGTTATGCATAGATTACCGTTCACTTAATGAGGTGACTATTAAGAACAAATATCCTTTGCCTAGAATCAATGACTTGTTTGATCAGCTAGAAGGAGCTTGTGTGTTCTCAAAGATTGATCTCCGGTCAGGTTATTTTCAACTCAAGATAAGAGAACAAGACATACCTAAGACAGCTTTCACCACAAGGTATGGATTATATGAGTATACCGTGATGCCATTTGGTTTGACCAATGCTCCAGCATACTTCATGAATATGATGAACAAGGTGTTCATGGAATTCCTTGACAAGTTTGTTGTCGTTTTCATCGATGACATTTTAATCTACTCCAAGAGCAAAGAAGAGCATGAAGGACATTTACGTTTAATACTTGAGAAGTTAAGAGAGCATAAACTTTATGCCAAATTCAGCAAGTGTGAATTCTGGTTGAATGAAGTTGGATTTCTTGGACATGTTATGACAAAGGATGGTGTAGCAGTTGATCCTTCTAAAGTTTCAGCTGTAACGGAATGGGAATCTCCCAAGTCAGTAAAGGAAGTTCGTAGTTTCCTTGGCTTAGCAGGTTACTACAGAAGGTTCATTGAAAATTTCTCCAAGGTAGCTAAGCCTATGACTGAATTGCTAAAGAAAGACAAGAAATTTGCTTGGACGGAAGGTTGTGAACTCAGCTTTCAGGAATTGAAGAAGAGACTTGTGACAGCACCAGTCTTGTGTTTGCCAGACTTGGAAAAATATTTCCAAATATATTGTGATGCATCTCATCATTGTTTGGGTACAGTACTTATGCAAGAAGGAAAAGTTGTGGCGTATGCCTCGAGACAACTCAAAACTCATGAAGTGAACTATCCTACTCATGATTTAGAGTTAGCCTCTATCGTCCATGCACTCAAAACATGGAGGCACTATCTTTTGGGAAAGCGTTGTGAAGTGTTCACAGATCACAAGAGTTTGAAGTATATCTTCACCCAGAAGGAAATTAATATGAGACAAAGAAGATGGCTAGAACTCATCAAGGACTATGACTTAAGTTTGCAATACCACCCCGGTAAGGCAAATATTGTAGCAGATGCTCTAAGTCGTAAGGTTTTTGTGAATGGCCTTACCAAAGGAGAATTGCCAGATGATTTGTGTGCCCAATTTAGAGAACTCAGATTGGAAATTGTGCCTGAAGGACACCTCATGTCTTTGGATGTTCAACCCACATTGTTGGACAAGATCAAAGAAGCCCAGAAGATTGATAAGGAAATTGAAGAGATTAAAGAAAAGATTGGCAAAGGAAAAGCCAAAGGGTTCCATGAAGACGAACAGGGTACTTTATGGCATGGGAAACGTATCTGTGTTCCACAAGATCCAGAGCTGCGGAAACTGATTTTGCAGGAAGCACACAACTCACCATATTCCATTCATCCGGGTAACACCAAAATGTACATGGACATGAAGGAAAGATTTTGGTGGAATAATCTCAAGAAGGACATCGCCGAACATATTGCTTTGTGTGATGTGTGTAGTAGAGTGAAAGCAGAACATCAAAAACCAGCAGGTTTGCTTCAACCACTACCTATTCCTGATTGGAAGTGGGACAAGATTGGTATGGATTTCATTACCGGATTACCAAGGACCCGGTCAGGATACGATTCTATTTGGGTAGTAGTGGATCGCCTAACTAAAGTGGCTCATTTCATACCCGTGAAGACAACCTATACAAGTGCTAAGTTGGCCAAAATCTACATGAGTAGAATTGTATGTCTACATGGAGTGCCCAAGAGTATTGTGTCTGATAGGGGAACTCAATTCACTTCCCATTTTTGGAGACAGTTACATGAGTCATTGGGAACGAGGTTGGAATTCAGTACTGCTTTTCATCCTCAAACCGATGGACAAACCGAAAGGACTAATCAGATTCTTGAAGACATGTTGAGAGCATGTGCCCTAGACTATGGAGCCAGTTGGGATGAAAGTCTGCCTTACGCAGAATTTTCTTATAACAACAGCTATCAAGCCAGCATTGAGATGGCACCATTTGAGTTTCTCTACGGAAGAAAGTGTACCACCCCATTGTTATGGAATGGTGTGGGAGAAAGAAGTTTATTCAGACCAGATCTTATCAAAGAAGCCGAAGAGAAGGTCAAGTTGGTTAAGGACAGATTGAAGATAGAACAGTCCCGACAGAAAAGCTATGCAGATCCTAAGCATAGAGAAGTCACCTACGAAGTCGGTGATAGAGCTTATCTTAGAGTGTCACCACTTCGTGGAGTGAAGAGGTTCGGAGTCAAAGGAAAATTGGCCCCAAGATATGTTGGACCATTCAAGATTCTGAGTCGTAAAGGAGAAGTTGCCTATGAAATTGAACTGCCAGAATCTCTGTCAGCTGTCCATAGTGTGTTTCATGTGAGTCAACTTAAGAAATGTCATCCAGAAATGGAAGAAACTTCTTTGAAGGATACTATACCTTTGGAGGAGGTTCAGTTGGAGAGTGATATCACCTATGAAGAGAAGCCTATCAAGATTCTTGAGACTGCAGAAAGAGTCACACATACTAAGACTATCAAATTTTGCAAAGTGCAGTGGAATCATCATACCGAAGAAGAAGCAACTTGGGAAAGAGAAGATGATCTTCGGAAAGACCACCCTCACCTATTTGCTAGCCAATCCGAATCTCGAGGGCGAGATTCACCTTAAGGGGGTTAGATTTGTAACATCCTCAAAATCATGTTTCAAACTTATGCATATCATCCATGCATCCATGAGTATATGATTTTCATTTCAAACAAATCAATTCAAAACAGAAGCATTTGTGCTTATTATTTTATGTAAGCTTGCTCTAAGCCTTAGTGCTATCTTCCAATGAGAAGAAATACTTGTTTTGATTCAGTAAAGTTTGTTTATTCAAACTTAGGCACCACCAAAAGTTTGAACAAAAATTCAAAAACAAAATGAATAATAAAACCAATATTGTGCCTATTGAATATATATCATAAAGGCATGGTTTTATTTTATTTTACAAAAAACCCAAGTGTGCTTGAGTGAACAGATGTGTTTGACACTTATTTAAGTACAAGATTTATTGTACAAAAATCCTGAAAAGTTTTGGAATCAAACAGATTTGATTTGAAGTTTGAAAACCATTTTAGAAAAGCAAACAGAAAAAGAAAAAGCTTAAAAGAGAAAAAAAATAACACTCAGCTGAATCTGGCCCAACCAGCCCAGCTAAGCCCAACACCCCACCCCCACGAACCGTTTTTCTTCACTCACCCCCGCACCCGCTGAGTGACTGACAGACAGGACCCACTCCCTCTTTGTTTCTCTCGCTGACAGCGGCGGCCCACACGACGTCGTCGTCTCCACCCCGCAAACAGCTCAATCCCCAAATCACGCCGGCCGTTCCCTGTATTGATTCGTGACGTCAATTCACGTTGAATGCTGGAGTAAATCTCGCTCGCGACCATGCTACTTAAACCCCCTCTGCCCCCTCTCCATTTTCCCCCAAACTCCGAGCACAAAGCGCCCCCAGGATGCCCACAATCGCCCCTGCACCGCCGCAGACAGAGCTCACTCCAGCGACCAATCCCGGTAAGCCCTGTGCGCCCCTCTCCCTCTGGTTCTTGCAGACAGCCTCGCCACTTTCTTGCGCATCTACTGACACCGATGGTTCCTTCTTTACTGCCCCAGGTCGTCGGTTCCGTTCAACGCCACAAGCTCTCGACGACAACCTCGACTCTGGCGACCAAATTCCATAAGCCCTTTGTGCCCCTTCGCCTCTGACTCACACGAAGTTGTTCGCCACTGTCTTGTGCATCATCTGGTGCCACTTGTTTGTGCTAGGGAGACCAGGAGCATCGCCAACGTCGCCGTCCACTCGAACCCGACGCCGCCCGCAACTTCGACGAGCTCCAGCAGCCTACTCCGTGTGCCCCTTGCCAAGCCGCCGCCAGGTTGAGCATCAGCGCGTCGCCACGGTTCTGGTAAGCCCCTCCGACGACCCTAGGACCACCTATAGCGCCGCGCCGCCGTAGGCAGAGCACGCCGCCGCCAGTCGCCGCCGCTAGTGCCGCCCGTCTGTGGTCAATTAGATTAGGGCCATAGGATTTAGATCTAACGTGTGAGATTAGATCTGTGACGAAGAGGTAAGTTTAGATCTGAGCCGTGCGTGTTTAGTTAGATCCAACGGTATCCGAGCATGATCCGGTGCGAAGCGGTATCGTCCAATCAGATGCTGCCGCGTGGCTGGAGTTTAGATTTAAAACAGGATTTGAATCTGATTGATGTTCAAATTTGTTTTGGCTATAACTTTTGATCCCCACGTTAGAATTTGACAAATTTTATATCGTTGGAATCAGGAGAGCAAGCTCTTTCTAAATATGCAATGTGTTTAATGTTTTGCTTCTGTTAAAAAGGTTTTATTTGCAGAAACTTGTGTAGGGATAATTTGAGTATATGAAATGTTTAGGAAATGATTTAGGGTTTAAATAAATGTTGTTTGGCAAGTTTTTATCTTGTTTATGAATCAGTACTGTATACTTGCTTTGTTGAGTTTTAAAAATCATCACATATCATTTTGCATGCATGCATATATTTTTTTGATTGTATATGTTTTGTATGTGATTGTGGCTATGATTCTTTGTGTAGATTTTGGTGCTAGTGATTGTGATTGTGAGGAGTGTAGCTACTCTCCAAACTACCAAGGCAAGTGGTACTTCATGAATATTTCTATCCCCATGTTTTATACTAAGCATTAGAAATATTTTTGCTAAGACTTGCATGTTATTATTTTGCTTATATGCCATGTTGGGAAATCCTAGTAGTTGTAGAATTGCTAGGGAATCTCTAAGTTAAGTTACTATCTATGCCATGCTTATCCTATCTAGTAGCAAACAAGGATTGGTGAAATATACATGCTATGTTAAAAATATTTCTAAGTCTTTGGACTTGTGTTTTGCCTAATAAAACAACTAAGTTAATGAAACACCTGGGTGGAATGGAAGGAATGGTTTATGTTGAGTGGTTACACAAGGCCCATTTCTATGGTTTACCTTGTGTATCTCACTTGTGGTAAGCCACCCAGGAACAAAGAGATTTTAGAGGCCAAGTGTTAAGAAGCTTCTAGTGCAGCCACTTGGCAATATGGGCTCTGCCAGGATCACATAGGTTGCTAGAACTTAGCCATTTGGACAGTTGGTGGTAGTGGGAATGATAGGATGGAGCGCGTCCATTTGGTCTAAGGGAAGGCTTCTGAAAGGTCCTGTCTTGGTGAAAATCAAGGCTTGTGGGGAAAGTGCACCACCTCTATAGATGGAAAAATCTAAGTACTTATCCAAGTCCATGGTAATGGACAACTTGAGCATCAAGACATGGAAGCTATCAAGAATCTCCTCATCCCAATTTCTAAGTAAAAACTTGTGGGTGAACAAGGGTGAAGGACCTCAAAGTCTATTGGTGGTTCCTTGGGAAAGGTTTTGACAAAGAAAAACTTAGTGATTTCAACTAATAGGCAAAACCTATTTTGAGCAAAGCAAGCCAAGCTACACTTAGCCAAAATTGCATATAGTATCTAGTCCACCTAAATTATACTAAGGTATCACTTGCCAATACTATTCCAAAGTATTGACCCACTGTGGCTGTAACTTGTGATGTTGCAGGTTACTCTGATGAGGATTAGGTGTCATGAGTCTACACTCAACATGTTTGCCTGTGGCACATGAAGATGAAGACTTTTATTTATTTACTTATTCAGACTCTTGTACTAGGCCTGTGGCCTTGGAGTTGTAAAGACTATGTTTATCTCTGGAATGGCTGTAATAAAGACCTTTGTATCTGTGTACTTCATCTTAAAATGTGGATGCTAGCATTGATCCAGGGACTAGCATTGCAATCACAGGGATCCTTTTCCTTTATAAAGGATGGATCTTACATATCTACTCCATCCAAATTCCGTGAGCAAGGCGGAATCCAACAATACTGGGTGAAGATCATCGACGAAAGGTATAAACATTCCGCGACTTCTCCCCACTTGCATTCCTTTGTGAACCCCACTATCTTTGCGAGCAACAAACACCTATTGAGACTAGTTCCTCTTATGATTGCTTGGGCTATGCACATTTGATACCTTGTATATTCCGAGCAAACGTGTGAGCGCTATCTCATATAGTTATCTTGTATAGTTGTTGGCACAAGGAAGAGTCAAGTGAAAAGAAAAAAGAAAGAAAAAGAGTGAAAAAAAATATAGAAAAAGAAAAAGAAAGATAAAAAGAAAGAAATATACATGTGCCTCATATAATAGGAAGCGCAAGCTCGATGAACATCATATAGGTGGTACTTATTGTGCATATATTGTAGCCCACCAATTTTGTGCAATCGAACTAGCGTCTCTCCTTGTACTTGTGTGACACGAGCTTATAGTCTTCGCTAGGTAATCATTTGGTTCTTAGCTCACTTTTTTCGTCGCACAAGTCCCACTTATCCCACCGTGTGTGTTTCCTTGTACATATTTCATATCTTGTGGATTGACTTGTTTGCTTTGTGATCATTGTGGTTCTTTACTTGCCAATACAACATCTTGATTTCGGATTGGTTCTTAACATGCCATTTTCCATACCTATCCACCATAGGCCTTGTGTGTGTGTGTTTTTTGGTTCGTAGTTGGTTTTGGTGTTCCGCATGAACTTCACTTTGCTTGGTTTATTGCTCTCAAGTGTGGCCACTTGTACGATACGATCTTCCAAGGTAAAGTAAGGTTTGATGTTGCATCCCCAACAGCCTCTACCACTTCCATATAAAACACTTGCTCTTGTGACTCATGTCTAGGGACTCCGAAACCGAGGGTGATATCTATGAAGAATCCATGATGAGCCACCATGACTACGACTCCACAAGTATAGAGGACATGATGGAGAACTACACCGACAATCACTCCACATGCTTGGGTGATATGGAGTACTACACCAACAATTACTCCCCAAGCATCGATGACTTCGAGTGCGACAATGACGACGCCTCACCAAGCACGGAGGAAACGGAGAACTTCATCGACTTTGATGGATACTCCATGAGCCATGAAGAATTCCTCCACCGTGTGGAGATGGAAGCCTACTACGCCAAGCATGAGGAGGCGCATCATCAAGATTCCATGACCTTCAAGGACAAGCGTGCCACACCAAAGGACACCATCTACTTCGATGATCCACCTCCAAGGCGACAAGCGCCACCACCTCCAAGGCGTCAAGCACCACCATCGACAAGGCATCAAGTGCCACCACCTAGATGGCGTCAAGCTCCACATCTCCAAGGCGCCAAGCTCCATCACCTCCAAGGCGCCAAGCTCCATCACCTCCAAGGCGCCAAGATCCACCTCCTATCCAAAGAAGAGTGGCATCCAAACATCATATACATCAAGAGGCGCCAAGAAACAAGAATCTTCATCGACGAACATCCTCTCATGAGCATCGCCACCATAAAGAGGATACAAGACATCGTCAAAGGCATATTCGCCACCAAGACGAAGAATTCTTGATGAGCACCAACCATAATGCTCAAGCAAGCTCAAGAAGGCACCACAAGCACAAGAAGAGTGCCAAGGCAAATGATCACCGTCGTGAGCGTCATGTGGATGACCAAGTGCTTCACCAACATCAACCATCGGCAAGGCACGCCAATGACCTCCGTCGACACCATCATAGTGCACCTTCAACTACTCGTGCCACCACCACAATGGCACCAAGAGCAAGCCTTCCTCCACGCCATCAAGCTTCAACGCCTACGCTTGACTTCCACCACCTCGCGAACGAGGAAAATGTAGACCTCTACTTCGCCAAGTTGGATAGCATGAGCCTACCTCCACCACTACTACGAGATGGCCACAAGACGATCGAGCATGGGATTTTCCCTTCGACTAAGGAGGCGAGTGATGATGCCCATCTTATGGCATCCAATCTTGGAGGCGACAAGGTCGCGAATGGTGAGCATGGGATTTTCCTTCACCAAAGGAGGCGCATGGCATTGAGGAAACCAAGCCTATCCCAATATGCTTGAGTGATGATGTGGTACCAATCCCATGTGAGTATGAGAGCCACTTAGCCCACTTGAGTTAGAATAAGAGTGAGATGAGTGACTCCACCTTATGTGAGATTGAGTGCTTCCACTTGGAGGGCATGAGTGATACTCCTAGTGAGTTGAGAGTGGTAGTTGATAGGTCAAGTGAGACCATTTCGATTTCTAACGACTTACTCTCTACCTCTAGTGTGTTCTCTTATGTTGTGCTAGGTTCCATGAATGAAGACGCTCCAAGCCATGAAGAAATGATGCCTCGAATGGAGAAGATGTACATGGTGGATGAATAGGATGATATGTCATGGCTACATCAAGAAGACGAAGTCGTCCACAAGGAGACCACTACTTCCACAACACCCACTTCATATGAGAGGTATGGACAAGGTAACAATAAGGGGGTTGATGATGCCATGATCCCACTAGTGGACATGATGAATTGTGAGGATATGCATGCTATGGATGATACTTGTGACATTACATATGCTTCATCCACATTCCCATGTGATGCTTTGCCTTTGCATAATATTGATCATGTGTAATTGTTTGATTGCGATATCATTGCCATAAACATGCCATGCTATGCATCTTGTGTGTATCCTCAAATTGCTTCGGACTTGTCTTGTCATGCTAGTCATTCAATTTCTCCCGTTGCTTGCGATAAGATGAATGCTTGCTACTTCACTTGTTTTGCTTGCAACAATATTGATCCTATGCGTTATAATGAGATGGCCCCCATAGCTTTCTCAATTTTTGGAGATTTTGATGATTTCCATGATAAGCATGTTCCCCACTTGCATACTCACCATGCATCTATGTCATACTTGATTGACATTAATGGTGATGTGCACAAGAAGAGATATGTCATGATGGATGATGTGTATCTCTACCATGCACACACATTCTTCCTTTGGTGTATGATGTGTGTAGGTACCCGCACAAGAATGTCAACCTCGGTTGAGCACGAGTTGACAAAAAGAGCTCTAGAGAGCATCCCACAAGTGAGTTCGAGATCGAACCTAGCTCTGATACCTTTTGCACGCTTTGCATCTTTCATGTTGACAAATTGCTCTTTCCTATGGTTTGATTGCAAGCATGTTGATGATATTATCTCACCTTATGACATTCATGTTTCTTTGCTTTGGGATATTGATGCTTTGTGTGTTGCAACAAAAATGTTGAACAATTTCTCTTTCCGATGTTTTGGGTGCAACCATAATGCCATTAAGAGCATGTATTGTCATGAGAGCTTCCAAGAATCTCGTCTTGTTATTGCAACAAACATAAGGACCACTTGCTCTTTCATTTGGTTTGTTTGCAAACGTGTTGTTTTTGCTTCCGCTTGGGATACTCATATTCCCATGATATTTACTTTTGTTGATTTGTGTGTGACATCCAACATGTCGAACAATTTCTTTTTCCAATGGTTGGTTTGCACACATAATGATGTTTCTTTGGACATTCTTCCTTGTGTGTTTTTGCCGAATTCTCCTATTCTAGCATCAAGGACGTTGATAAAAATTCTAGGCAATTGCCTTGAGTGCCACACCAAGACATTGTATGGAGTTTTTGAGTTCCCACATTTGGATGATGTTCAAATGATTTCCATGCACTTTGACCTTTCATATGCATTCCATTTTCTATACTTGTATTGTGCTAATAGTGTTGTGAACAAGAATGTGCATGCCACAAATGACATGCTCCTCTATCACACACAAACATATTTTGCTTAGTCTTTGTTGTATGAAGGTACAAATGCATACACGTCAACCTCTACCAACCATGGGTTGACAAGAAGAAACGAAGAGAGTTACCTATGGCTACCCTTCATCGAGCTATCTCTACAAGCTAAGGTGACTTCCTTCTATTTGAGGACTCATGCAATAATCTTCATGAATTGGCTACGCTTTGAGTGTTGCTTCGCCTTTGCTGTGAGCTTTGTAGGCTTCATGGAAGGTGAAGTAACATTGAAGTGTTGTCAAGTCAATCTTTCTGAGGATGACTATATGGTGAACCCCAAATCATGAAGGTCTCTCGACCTCTTCTACTTTGTGATGAGCATGTAGAGTCGAGGACGACTCTTTTTGAAGGGGGAGCTGATGTAGCCCGACCTACGGTCGTTACCACATCAAGGTCTCCAACTTACGCCAAGTCGTCATGGACTCCAAAGGTGAATCTGTTCCTCTATGCGAGCCCACTTCCTACCCTATTGAATGGTATACTACTTCATTCCCCATCCTATGACCATGATAGGTTCACACCGATGGGTACAGAGATGAGGGAGGAAGCCAGAGGACTCACGCCCGATAAGATGGTGCCCGATTTAAAGTGAATGCAGCAGTTTCTAGTGCATAACCCCAAAATGACAATGACAAGTATGTCAGAGACATCATAGATCGAACCATATCCAATAAAGTACGATTACGACGTTCCGACACACCATTTCACTGTGGTGTTCCGGCAGGTGTGAGTTGTGAAACAATTCCACACTCTTTCATATGACTGCTAAACTCGTAACTTAGATACTGACCTCCACGGTCGGACCGTAGAAATTTGATCTTTATATTACGATGATTTTCCACTTCATTCTGAAATTCCTTGAACTTTTCAAATGTTTCAGACTTGTGTTTCATCAAGTAGATATAACCGTATCTACTCAAATCATCTGTGAAAGTAACAAAATAACGATATCCACCGTGCGACAAGTTCGTGGTGGTGTTTATTAACGACATACTGATATATTCCAAGGATGATGCTGAGCATGAGAAACATCTGCGACTGATTATGGAGAAGCTGAGGGGACACAAGCTGTATGCCAAATTCAGCAAGTGTGAATTCTGGCTTAACACCGTTGGATTTCTTGGACACGTGGTGTCAGGAGGAGTCGTTGTTGATCCAAGCAAAGTGGCTGCAGTAACTGAGTGGGAAGCGCCCAAGAATGCGGGAGAGGTTCGAAGCTTTTTAGGACTTGCTGGATATTACAGGAGATTCATTGAAAACTTCTCCAAGATTGCTAAGCCAATGACAGAACTTCTGAAGAAGGAGAGGAAGTTTGAATGGACAGATGGGTGTGAAGCCAGCTTTCAGGAACTGAAGCGTCGACTAGTGACTGCACCTGTTCTGTGTTTACCAGATCTTCAGAAGGATTTCCAAGTGTACTATGATGCTTCTCAACAGGGACTTGGGAGTGTACTGATGCAAGATGGGAGAGTGGTGTCATATGCCTCGCGGCAACTTAAACACCATGAGAGTAATTATCCCACGCATGATTTGGAATTAGCATCAGTGGTTCATGCACTCAAAGTATGGAGGCACTACTTGATGGGGAAACACTGTGATGTGTACACCGACCACAAGAGCCTGAAGTACATATTTACACAGAAGGAACTGAACATGAGGCAAAGGAGATGGTTGGAACTTATCAAGGACTATGATATGAATCTGCAATACCACCCAGGAAAGGCCAATGTAGTAGCAGATGCTCTGAGCCGGAAGGTTTATGCCAATGGATTGACAATTGGGGAATTGCCCGAGGATTTGTGCAAGTAATTCAAGGACCTTAGACTGGAGGTAGTGTCTGAAGGAAACTTGGTAGCAATGGAAGTCCAACCAATGCTATAGGACAGAATCAGGAAGGCTCAAGTGGGAGACAAAGAGATTGATGAAGTAAAGGAAAAGATGAAGGAGGATCGAGCAAGGGAATTCCGCGAGGATGAGCAAGGGACTTTGTGGTATGGAGATCGTTTGTGCGTCCCCAACGATCCGGAGATAAGGAAGTTGATTCTGCAGGAAGCTCATGACTCGCCATACTCCATACATCCGGGCAATACGAAGATGTATATGGACCTAAAGGACAGATTCTGGTGGAACAACATGAAGGGCGACATCGCGGAGCATATTGCCCTATGTGATGTATGTAGCCGAGTGAAGGCGGAACACCAGAAGCCAGCAGGACTGCTACAACCGTTGCCCGTGCCGGATTGGAAGTGGGATAGAGTGGGAATGGATTTTATCACAGGATTGCCCAAGACCAGGTCAGGATATGACTCCATTTGGGTAGTGGTCGACCATTTGACCAAGGTAGCCCACTTTATACCGGTGAAGACGACCTATACGAGTGCAAAGTTGGCCAAGATTTATATGGACAGAATTGTGTGCCTACATGGAGTTGCCAAGAGTATTGTATCTGATAGGGGCACCCAATTTACCTCACACTTCTGGCGCCAGCTGCACGAGTCACTTGGTACTAGATTGGAGTTTAGCACAGTGTTTCACCCACAGACTGATGGACAGACCGAGAGGGTGAATCAGATTTTGTAAGACATGCTGAGAGCTTGCGCCTTGGCTCATGGTTCTAGTTGGGATGAGAATTTGCCATATGCTGAGTTTTCCTACAACAACAGCTATCAAACCAGCATCAAGACGTCACTGTTTGATGTACTGTATGGGAACGGTGCCGGACACCATTTCTATGGGATGGAGTAGGAGAACGTCACTTATTTGGACCTGATTTGATCAAGGATGCTGAGGTGAAGGTCGCCTTGATTAGGGACAGGCTGAAGGTAGCACAATCAAGGCAGAAGAGCTACGCTGACGCCAAGCGCAAGGAAGTGGTGTATGAGATAGGTGATAGAGCATACCTCAGAGTGTCACCACTTCGTGGAATCAAGAGATTTGGAATTAAGGGTAAGCTGGCACCTCGGTTTATTGGACCATATCGGGTCTCAGCACGCAAGGGAGAAGTTGCTTATCAGTTGGAGTTGCCAGAAGCTCTGTCCGCTGTTCACAATGTGTTCCACGTATCCCAGCTGAATAAGTGCCATCCGGAGATGGTGGATACACCATTAAGAGACATTGTGCCACTAGAGGAGGTTCAGCTTGAGAATGACTTGAACTATGAGGAGAAGCCGGTCAAGATTCTGGAGACAGCGGAGAGGATTACCCGTACCAAGACGATCAGGTTTTGCAAGGTGCAGTGGAGCCACCACACCGAAGAGGAAGCCACTTGGGAGTGTGAGGATGACATCCGAGAGGACTACCCGCACCTATTTGCTAGCCGCGCCGAATCTCGGGGACAAGATTCATCTTAAGGGGGTTAGTCTTGTCACATCCCGAATTTTAGATTTGGTCCTGCATATCATTCATATCATTGCATCATGTTCTTCCATGCAAACCTTCGATTGAAATGATTCGGCAAAACGCTATTTTCAAAACCCTATTTTATTTTACTAAAATGCTCCTACGGGAGGGTATACTAGGACTTGTTTTTTCCACCCTTGTAAACTAGTGGAATCAATTACCACTTGACCCTAGGTTGATCTTCTAGATTTTAGAAAAATTTAGGAACGAGAATCGCTCGATTCGGAGTTCGTATGGAAAAGTTACGATGGAAATACTAAACAGAAATTGGAAAAAAAAAAGAAAAGATCAAAAAAATAGAGCAGCGCAGCCGCACCAGCCAGCGCCCCAGCGCACGCGCGCGCGCGCCGCAACCCGCCGCCCGCGCGGCAGATTGTATCTGCCGCTGCTCCGCGCCCGGCCACCTACAGGTGGGGCCCACCTGTCAGCGCCGACATCGACGCCGCCTGCCGCATCCGACGCGGACTGCAACCGCCCGCCGCCGATTCCGCCTCGGGGCCGCGTGGGACCCCTCCCCCTCTTAGCCGCCCGAGCCCCCCTGCCTCTCCCCATCGCGTCCCGCACCCCTCGCGACGCCGCCGCCCTCGCGAATCGCGCCGCCGCCGCCCTCCGTTTCCGCCACCTCGCGCCGCCGGGTAAGCGCCGCCGCCGCCCTCTCCTTCCCCTCGCCCTGTCGCGCGCCCTTCCCCGCGAGCCGCGACCCCTGACCCCTCTCCTCTCCTCCCTGCAGGGAACCATCCCGCCGCCGCCGCGGACGACCCGCCGCCGAAGCTTCGGCCAGCTGCCACCGTCGTCGCCTGCACCGCCTGCCGCCGCCACGATGCTGAGGAGCTCTGCCCCGACCTCGCCGAGCCCAACCGCCTCCCCTCCGCGCCGACGCTGACGTCCGCCGCCGCCGGAACCTCGCCGCCACCTCTCCCTACCGCACGATCTGCCACGAACGGCCCAGATCGGCCGTTGACTGGTCAGCCCAGGCACTGACCGGTCAACCGCCCAGTCAGCGCCCAGTCAGCCGCCACGTCGGCCAGTCAAAGTCAAAGTTTGACTGGGCGATTTCTTAAATAGATTTAATTGGCAGAATTCTAGGTAAAATTTGTAAATTGCGTAGAAGTTGATCTACTGGGCCAAAATTTGCAAATAAAATATGTGTAGGTTCAGCAAGTCGTGTAGAATCTTGCTGTACCATTGTTTTACACTTTTGCAGCAAGATTTTGTCCAGATTAATTAAATGAGTTAATGCCCTTTTTGGAGTAATTAATTCGTAGAAAAAGATCTGTAACTCCAAAAATTGCATATAATATGTCCCTAGATTCAGTAGAACAAGGGGAATCTCAAAGAGAATTAAAAGGGTAGGCTTACAGTAAAAACTTTTGCAGAAACTATTTAGTGGCTTTCTGCAGTATTTTAATTACTCAGGAAGTTATATAACTCCTTTTTGAGTAATTCCAATTGGTACTATTCCTAAATAGCAATGCCTATATAGTAGAATTTTCCCAAGATTTTACAAACAGTATGCTATCGGTAGTGAATTATTTGGGCTCTAGCTCTAGTTTTGAGCATTATAAATTGCATAATGGTTTTCCTTGCGACAAAATTTCTTTTCCATGCATGCATTCAGTAGCTTTACTGAATAAGTTTATGTGGTGCTACTGTAGCATCAATCCACCTGTCATGGATGCATTCATGCATCATCTTTGTTTGCATATGCTTGCGGATGGTTTGTTTATGGATGCAATTGTATCGTGTAGATTGTGACGAGTGCAACGCTTGCTCGTGTGTGGATTGTTCTTCCGACCGCTACAACCAAGGCAAGTAGATGCTACTCTGTTCATGATATTGTCCTACTATTTTCAATGCATTGTCGTGTATTTTGTAGATGCATGTGTAGGATGATAGTATCGCTATGCTATGTCCTATTATGTGGTAGGGCTTCCTTGTAGATGAACCACCGTTGGTAGATGTGCTTAGCCATGCTATGATGAACAAGGGCTGGGTTACATCACTGAAAGTTGTTTCTAAATGTGTTGGTTTGTGAAAACTAAAACAAATTAATCAATGAATCTCCTGGGTGTGATGGGATTGATAAATTTTTGGTGGTATCATTGCGGAAAGGCACCCAGGTATCAAGAGAAAATGATTGGCTTCTTTATTTTGTAGCTTACGTGTACAACCATGTGCCAATAATGAAATGGGCGGTTGGGTGGACTTAGTAGGTTGTGGTAACTCGAACCCGCGTATCCAGAGATGTAGAATTTTGGTAGGTTGGACCGGTGCGCGTCGGGATTGGGGAGCTACTTCCCGAACGGTATCTTCTTGGACTTCTCCCTATCATCACCAAAAATGAGAGTGATGGTACGAGTTGGGCTGGCCAAGTCATATGGATAAAGTGTACTAACCCCTGCAGGGTGTATAATCTAATCGATTAGCCGTGTCCCCGGTTATGGACATCTAAGTTGCTTGATATTGATGCCATGACATGTTTCTCGCTCATTCTAATTTCATAATTGCTTTAATGTTGTTGGGTTAACTTAATTGGGATCTTTTCAAAGAAAATCAAAAGTTGTTTATGAAAGTAGGACAAAGGTATTTGCAAATGCAAGCCAGACACAGCTCCAATTGCCAAATATGCATGTAGATGTTAGCACTATTGTCTCCTTTACTAGCTCTACTTGCCATACATTCCATGTATTGACCCTTCGGGGCTGCTACGTTTCATGTTGCAGGATATTCCGATTCCGAGTAATTGATATAGGCCATGGTACTCCACTCGGCACTTGTTCACTTGTGGGCAATTTGAAGAATGGAGGATTTGTTTTATTTATGTTGCTACCTGAATAATTTGAGCTAGCCTTGAGCTAAGATTTTATTGTAATAATGGTACTCTGGATCTTTGTTATTTATGATACACGGATATTTTGCTATGTTATTCATCTTATTCTATTGTGGGCCAATGAACCGATCCAGGGATTGGCACGTCACATAGAAGCCACGGTCTTTTCAGAACCGTGGTGTTACACACCAAGATCAAACTATCTAGATACAAGCAAAGGGTGAATATATATCCATAGAGAACTTACCCTCGAAGATCGACAAATCATTATGAGATTGGTTCTCGTGGATGATGTAGTCGTTCACTTGCCAATCTCAAGATCGTGATGAAGTCCAGCAAGTCCAGCACCACAAAGTAGTGGTGCATCCGTGATCGCACACACGTCCATTACCCCGACAACATTTGAGTCCTCGCTCCAGCGAAGCAGCAAATCCTTCTAGAAAAAGCCATCGGGAACATGTACCTCGCTAGTTCGAGTCCATGGGGAATATTCTAGAGGGGAGAGAGGTCCTTCACGAGGAGGTGTGTGAGAGATGGAGGGAAGGGTGCCTTTTATAGGTGAGGGGGCAGCCCTAAGGCCATGGCATGGTGTCCATGGTGGGTGCCCCCACCTCTTCCTCATTAATGTGGGTGGAGCTCCCACTAACATAAACACACCTCCACTCACATGTCCACTCACATGCATTAATTTTCCACCAAAATTAATGTATCTCTCAATTAATAAAACTATTTTATTTATTTTATTCAGATTTTTTTTTAATTACTTTAGTTAACAAACATTCACATAAAACCCTTGCAACATTTGAATATCACATGCAGAACCAATTTCAGCCGAAACAATTGCGGTGTCCATTAAAACAATTCCAGCGCTTTGATATTTTCTTCTGGCATCTTATTTGCTCCAATTGGTGTCAGTATCCATTATGTGTGTCACCCTATGGTTCGCGAATAATGAAGACATGATCGAGACCCCTCTCCGATCAATAATTAGTAGCGGGACCTAGAGATCTATGTTGACTCCCACACACTGAACGATGACTCTTGTGATCGTGTGAACCTTTAACGTTGTAACTTGTCACATCCAAGATTTTGGAAATTGGGACTAGAAAAAAATTTCATTTGCATGACATTCACGAGCATTGCATTGCATATTTGCATCAAGAAAAATCCCTAAATATAAATAAAGGACTAAAGCCCTAAATAGTATGCGCCACTTTGTTCCTAAAGGGAATTAAATTGGCTTCATAAAACCCACTATTTCTAAGGCAGCGATTATTGATAATTATAGCCTAAAAAGATCCAATTAATATTACAAAAATTTAGAAACAAAATTGAGCTCATTTGAAGCTATTATGAAAAAGTTATGGAATAAATACAAACACATAAAGATATAAATAAAATGAAATATACAAGGATTTATAAATCCACCACTTGCAAACTAGTAAAAATATTATAATTATGATCCTACAATGATCTATTTGATTTTAGAAAAATTTAGAAACAAGAATCATGTCATTTGGAGTTCGTATGCAAAAATATGAAGGAAACAAGTAAATAGAAAATAAAAAAACCAATGGGCCAACCGGCCGGCCCAGATAAGCATACTGCGGGAGCAGCCACGCTCGAGCACATATCGTTTTCCAGGTGATTTAAAAAGCGTGCAAACATCAGTTTTCTAAACCTATCTCTATTCAAACTCTTATAACTTTTAATCTACAACTCCAAATCGACTTCCGTTTGTTTCTATTGTTCCCTACTCTAAGACCTATCTCTCCACCGTCCTAAACCTCCATATAAACCCATGGAGCCACAGCTCTATGAGTTTCCCTTCTCGAAATCCCGAATCTACACATGCCTGAATCTTATTTCGCTTATTAACCCATCTAGACTTCGTCGTTTGCCTTCGGCCAAAATACGAAAGTTGTAGATCTCGTTGAAATCTTTCAGTCCCGACAAACCTCACATCTTTTCATCCACCACAGCCGGAGAATTTCGCACCGCAATATTTCAGATATGACGGTGTAAATCCAAGATGTACTCGCGCTCGTTTCTTCAAATCCAAATTCCTTTGGTGAGAAGGTAGGACTAATGATTCCCCACAACTTTCATGTTGTAAGTTTTTCAATTTGACCTACGGATTTGTCTCTCTAACACAGATCTATTTCTTGTCTATTCTGAGCCAAAATCGGGTCAATCTCCTCTCCTAACCACTAGATCTCATCCCAATGGCCAGGATTAGATCGATTCCATGAAGGGGTACGAGCCAACCGGATCTTGCCACATGTCAACGCCAGGTCAGCCCCGTGTCCCAGTAAGCATAGAATATTCCCTGTAGATTTGAAATTGAATTTAATTTGCAAAAAAATGTGCAAACTAGCAACATTCATATAAAAAGATTCGTCGATCCAAAAATAGCAAATAATATATCAATGGATTCAGAAAATTGTGTAGAATATTGATATGGCATTAGATTCGACCTTTACAGTACATGTTTACTGCAGTAACTTAAGTAGTTTTAATAGTCTTTTAGGTTAATAAATTCATAGGAAATTATCTGTAACTCCGAAAAATATGAACAATATATCAAATTGAAGCTACTATAATGTAGATTAGTAATATCTGGTTGGATACAGACTTTGAGGATTATTTACCCCGTAGTGATTTAATTAGTTTTGATGGCTTTAGAAATCATTAAATTCATAGTAAATTATTTGCATATCAAAAAAATATAAATGATATACGGATGGAAAGCTGGTTTCATGTAGATCATCAATATGCAAATGGTTTAGGCAAATACTTTAAGGTTTCGCAGCAATTAAATAAATAGATTAATGGCTTATTTAGAGTATTTAAATCATAGTAATTCGAATACTGCTCAGAAAATTACAAATAATATGTTCCTGGAATGACAATTCTATGGAGATTACAGATATAATTTTAGTTTGATTTTTAGGAGAAACTATATGAATCATTTAAAACCCATTAAACACTACTTAAATCATACAAAAATATCTATAACTCCGATTAGGGTGAATCCAACTCCTACTGGTTCGTATTAACGACCTCTATCCAGTGAACCCAAGAAATAAATTTAATTCGACAGTTAGGACAGGCGTTATAACAGAACTATTAAAACCCCTATATTGGCAAGTAATTATTAATAACAAGTACTCCATTGCATTAATTGGTCTCTTTCATGCATCATATACTTCAGTATTGTTTAGAGAACTAAAATAACAACCATTGTGACTTATTAAATTGTCATGCATGCATTTGTTGTATTTGTTTGATCTCTATGTGCTATTGTTTATGTTGTATGCAATTGTTTGATCGATAGATTGTGAGGAGTGCAACGTGTGTGATTGCAACTACTATGATTGCAAGTATTGTGGTTATGACGAGTGCAACCATTATATCTATGAGGATTGTGAGGATTATCTAATCGACTACATCTACAACAAAGGAAAGTGGTGCTATCTTGGTCATAAATGTCCTACTGTTTTCCTATGCATTATAGATGTTTTCATAGAATTGCATATGTAGGAATTGATGTGTATATGCTATGCTATGTCCCATATTATTCCCTAGAATTCCTTGTTTATGAGCCATCGTATTGGTAGATTGCTTAGCTATGCTATTTAGACGAGGAAGGGAATCACATCATGAAAAGCTATATGTTTTGCTAAATGACAAACCAACATGTTTTAATGAACCACCTGGGCGGAATGGCATTGATTGGGTCATCAGAGTGAAGATATTGGTGGGGAATGCCGCCCAATACACTAAGAAAGGATTGGATTATTTGTTTGGAAGATTTCGTGTGCAACCATGTGCCAGTAAGAGTGGGTGGCTGGCTGGACTTAGTAAGTTGTGGCGACTCGAACCCTACGTAGCCAGAGATGTAGAATAGTGTAGGTTGGTACGGTGTGTGGATGGGTTTGGGAAGCTCTTCCCGAATTGTCTCATCTTGGACTTCTCCCTATCATCACACAATATGAGTGTGGTGGTCCGAGATGGGTTGGCCAGGTCACATGAGTAAAGTGTACAAACCCCTGCAGGGTCTAAACTAAGTACTTAGACGTGTCCCCGGTTATGGACAATTTGAGCGACCTGATACTGATACTATGATATTTCTCACTCATCCTTATTTCTTAATTACTTAAAACTTGTTGGGTGAACATAATTGGGTAGGAGCACATGGGAGTGAACCAGAGTGTCCTATTTATCGTATTGCAAAACTACTTTGTTACAAATGTTAGGATAAAACTATTGCTTTATGCAAATGGGCCTGAACTCCACTTAGCCAAATAAGCATGTAGTTGATAGATCTGCTGTTAACCACTTTATCCTACTTGCCATACATTCAATGTATTGACCATTCGTGGCTGCTACGTTTCATGTTGCAGGTTATATCGTATCTGAGTGATCGTTCATAGGTTGCGAGACTCCACTCAACAATTGTTCGCCTGTGGCACATTTGAAGGATGGAGATCTACCTTGTATGCTTTCCGCTATAATATAATGTAAATTCTGGATCATATTCGTTGTATTTATGATGTACAGTTATATTTGGTCTTATTTTGTACTGTGTGTGCCAGTGAACCGATCCAGGGATTGGCACTATACACATGAACTCAGCCTTATCAGGCGAGGGTGCTACATAACTAAATCCCTTTGTCTTGCGATATATTACATGTCGTAGATTCGATCATCGCTATCCTGATACCTAGTTTGATCTTGTTACCGACAAGTACTCTTTCCTTGTTCATGTGATATAACATTCTAGTGATCTTATCACTTGCTTGCAAGCTATGTCAATGTGATATCACTGAGAGGGCCCAGAGTTTATCTCTCCGTCATCGGGATCGACAAATACCACTCTTGATCGATGAGCCTCTACATAAAACTTTCGGAGTATCTGAACCCACCTTTATTGTTATCCTGTTACGGTGTGATGTTTGGTGTTATCAAGTTACTCTTCCAGTTTTAGTGATTGACATGATCTCATGGTCTAAGAATTAGGGTTACTTCGTAGGACTTATTATAGCAATGTAAACATAATGAATAATTGTATTACTCTACTTTGGGTGAGTGTTCATCACATCATTCCACCAATGTTGTGACCCAATTATTTGAAGGGAATATGCCCGAGAGGCAATAATAAAGTGGTTATTATCGTATTCCTTATTTGTGATAAATGTTTATTTTGCATGCTATAATTGTATTAATACGGAGACGTTAATACATGTGTGTTTAATAAACAAAAAGGAAGTTCCTAGTTATGCCTCTCTTATAAACTAGCTCGTTGATTAACAAGATGATCAAAGGTTTCCTGATCATGGACATTGGATGTTGTTAATAACGAGGTCACAACATTAGTGTAATGATGTGATGAACATTCATCCGAAGTATAGCATTACGATCAAAGTCATTGAGTTTATATTGCTATAACAACTTACGAAGTGATCCTAATCCTTAGACCATGAGATCATGTCAATCACTAACACCGGAAGAGTTTCTTGATGACATCAAACATCACACCGTAACTGGGTGATTATAAAGATGGCTTCAAAACTACTAAAGTGTTATGTTGAGGCTCATGGATCAAGAGTGGAATTTTTTCATCCCAATGATGGATAGATATACTCTAGGCCCTCTTGGTGATATCACATTGGTTAGCTTGCAAGCAAGTGATTTGATCACTAGAATGTTATATCACGAGAACGATAAAAGAGTGCATGTCGGTAACGAGATCAAACTAGGTATGGAGATACCGATGATCGAATCTTGGATATGTAATATATCGTGAAACAAAGGGATTAAGATACTAGCGTAAAAGGGTCCGACGATCACAGGAAAGTCATCATTGAATGTGTGGGAGTCAGTATGGATCTCCAGGTCTCGCTTCTGATTATTGATTGGAGAAGGGTCTCGATCATGTCCGCATTATTCGCGAACCGTAGGGTGGCACACTTAAGGGACACTGACATCCAATTGGAGCAAAAGTTTCATGCCGGAAAGAACAACAAGCGCAGGAATTTATTTCACTAGACACCGAAACTGTTTCGGTTGAAATTGCTAAAACTGGTTCTGCATGTAAAATTGAATACTAGCAAGGGGTTTTATGTGAATGTTTGTTAATTAAAGTAATTAACAAAATTCTGAATAAATAAATAAAAGAGTTTTATTTAAATGAGAGCTTGCATTAAATTTGGTGGAAATTTAATGCATGTGAGTGGATTTTTGAGTGGAGGCTCTTTTATGGGAGTGGAGGCTTTTCATTTTGAGTGGGAGCTCCACCCACATGAATGTGGAAGAGGTGGGGGCAGCCACCATGGCTGGCCCCATGCCCCTTGGGGTTCCCCCCTCTCCTCCTCTCAAAGTACACATCCTCGTGAAGTATCTCTCTCCCCCTCTAGAATTTATCCCCCATGGTCTCGGACTAGCGAGATACATGTTCCTGGTGGCTATTCGGCAAGAAAGAGTTGTGCTTCTGCTGCATCGTTGGAGCGAGGAGGTGGAGGTTGTTCGGTGTCTTTTACATGTGTGTGAGCACGGATGCGCTGCTGTTTTGCGGCGCTAGGACTTCCTCTCGATCTTGAGATCGGCAAGAGATTGTCTATATCAACCACGAGTTTGGACTCATTAAGCTTTGTCGGTCTTCAAGGGTATGTTATCTACGGATATACATCCACCCGTTGTTTGTATCTAGTAGATAGATCTTGGTACATAGTTGTTCCCATCGTAGGAAATTTTTTGTTTTCTATGCTGCGAACCCTACAGTGGTATCAGAGCCGGATCTATGCGTAGATGCTTTGCACGGGTAGTACACATATGAGTATGTGGGCGATGATGATCATCTAATTGACTCTTAGTTGTACTTTGGATATTGGTGGCATAGTGGGATGAAGCGGCCCGGACAAACTTTACATGTCCTCGCACATGAGACCTGTTCCACGCTTGAGATGCAACTAGTTTTGCATAAGTGGCTAGCGGGTGTCTGTCTCTCCTACTATAGTCAATATCTAATTTGCAACGAGTTGTCAACAATTTGGTTCTCCTCGTTGTGGTTCATGTTCGTAGGTAAGAACGGTTCTATCTTCGAAAGCCCTAAGCCACGTAAAACTTGCAATGGATAAATTAGAGGCGTCTAGTTTAGATTGTTGTTGGGCTAGTGTTATGATATGGTGATGTTGTAAGTAGAAGTATGAGATGATACTCTTACAACACACATAACGTGTAAGTTCCATAGACCTTGGCCTTACACATAGAGGTATGATTGTGATCATACCATGGTGCACATGATGGAGATCATATGCGGGAACCATATCATTTCACTTACAAACATGTGATGTTTGATTGCATCTTATATTGCTTGTTTGGCGTTTTATTAGCATAATAAGATGAACCCTCATTTAGATATCAAGATAAAAATGTGTTCTTCCTTAAGTATGCACCGACTATGTTTCGTCACTTCAAGACATCACGTGATGATCGGGTGTACTTGAATCCACGAGCATATCTCGGGTGTAAGACAGTTACACACGCGAATACTAAGGCTCTTACTTGGCGAGCCTAGCATGTACAGACATGGCCTCGGAACACGGACCTAAAGGTTAAGCATGAGTTATATGGTAGATATGATGCCCATTTGATGCTCGCCTTTGAAGCTACACCGACTCACATGATGATCGGACTTGGTGTAGTGGATTTGGTTCACGTAATCACCAAAAAGGCACGAGTGATGTCATTTTTGAGTGGGATTTCATTTCTAATTTGGATTAGTAGAACTCAATTTATCATAAATTAAATCAAAGTGAATTTGCATAATTTGTTGTAGTCATTGGCATTCGTTCACCACCATATGCATAGTTGTAATTGAGATAATAGAACTATAGAATTCTGGATATTTACTTTACGAACTGGTATCGTATTGTGTTGAGTGTCAATCTAAAGTTTAAAGTCCTATTGCAAACTTTCATCAAACTCTGTTTACTTCGTGAAATTTAATAATTGGTATTAAATCGAGAGTAACAATTCCAGTGTTAGTATCTTAAGTATCATGTTTGCCTCCATGATTCTTGATTGTTTTAATATCAAGTTTATCTAGGAGCTGAAAGAATTGTTTCAGAAGCCATCATGTGTGGCAGATATAACGATATCTGAAATAATATTTTGGTTGCAATATGATAGAGTATAATATATATTCTCATATTGGATGAGAATTTGCAAAGGTTGGAGATGCTAGACATCCTAATCATCCAAAAGGGTTTTGGAAAGTAATGTTATACTCACGATTCTCCTTTATAAGCTACATTAGCTTGATCATGAAAGTTGTCATGATAAGGGTGAATAGAATATGTATGTAAAGTGTTTACTGCACTAAAAAGATTGCTAAAGAATGGATTTTGAGCCATGAGCATACAATTCCTAAAGAATAGAATCCCTGTTATGCATAAAATTCACGTTCCCATGATTAGTGAGCCATGAGCATAACTGACTAGTATCATTACAACATCCATAAGGTAATGATTAAAAAACTTACAAGGTTGCCATTATGGAGATTACAACATCAAATAGCGGAAGTCTTGAAGTGTAGATCCCATGTCCAGACTTAACCTACAGGCGACTGACTGGGAAGATGACCTAGCTCGCATAGACGTCAACAATCTCCATCGTTCCTCTTGCTTTTGAAAGTCTGGCCAAGTAAATAGCCAGGACAATGTCAGTGAGTACTTTGAATATACTCGCAAACCACTTAAGAAAACAATAATAAAGGATATGCAATATGGTTGTGGTAGGATGGCTCCATGAGAGGGTCTTTTATAAATTAGTTTCTCTTGTAGATATAGCATGTCTCTATATCTTTATTGAACAAAAACTTTTGTAGAACATTTTGGAAACCTCTTTGAAATTTTTTGTAAAACACTAGGATTGGGTCACCCATTTGTTTTTCCTTCAGGTCATCCCATGACCAAACTCCTTCCTCCTTTTTTCGACCATCCCATGGTCAAAACATATATCCTTTCTGACCATCCCATGGTCAAAACATTTCCAAAGCTATTGCTTTTCTGAAATCCTTTTCGAAATCAAAACCAGCACCGCTCTACAGCAACCTTCCCACCGTCCATGACCAAGGACTCGGCTATTCGAATAGATTTACATTCTGCAGAGGTTGTACACTTTACCGACACCATCCGAGTACCCTGCCCTGATCTACACCGATTGTGGATCGAGTAACCGGTCAAGACCTTCGAAATTCCCACTCTAATATAAGCGCCTACCCTATGAGTCGTTCCCCTCAATACCGGGACGTTTGGTACCGTGGACCAACCGGAGCGCATTTTACACTACACAAAGTGGGCACTTTCAATGAGGGTCTCATAGTAACGCCTGGCGGCCCGCAGACCCTTCGTACCTTCTCTAGGCCGATGTCCCACATGGGCCTTTACAGAAGAAGGCCCAGCCTCTAGGACTTTGACACCCCTGTAGTAGTTGTGAGGCACTTGTACCAGAATGGATAAACTTCCAGCCCAGCCCTGTCCCACTCCAGAGTAATGTGGTTGCACGGGTTAATTGTTTGGGCAAAACTACACACAGCCCGATGTGTTTTCGTAAACATCTTTCCTCCATCTTTCGTCCAACCTTTTTTGTAAAACCAGAACCTTTTTCCTTTCTCAAAATTATCTTGGTAGGTCGAACCTCACCAAGGTTTATCCATAAAATCTTTTTATAAAACTTTTCTGGGTCTTCCCATCCCATAGTTTTGCTTCGGCTAAAAACGGGGTTTTCAAAGGGGCATGGTGTTATTCACCATCTACCATACTAGGGACAAGTAGATGTCATCAAGGTATTGTACTAGTAGTACAAACATGTAATGACTTGGAGGATCCAAGCCACTACCATATATAGCTCGTCATATAATAAAACAACGCAGTTTCGACAAACAGTAGGTAAAGCATACATAAGTAAAATAGTAGGACAAGGATTATGAGCAAGAAGCTGGCTTGCCTGTGACCAGCGAGATGTCTCTGGACTTCTTCAAAAATCCAGAATACCAATAATAACAATAATAGAATGACTCAATGCTTCCTTCTTCTCGGCGTCTCACAATTCGCAACTATCATCGTTATCGAGTATACATGCAATCAAACAATAAACCAATTAATTCAAAGAATACAAGCATTAAACACTACAACAAACAAACAAGAATTACATGTTACAAAATAGTAGGGTTTGGGAATGATAGATTAGAAAGATTGGGAAATGTCTTGGGACATTTGAATGAAATCCATATATGTTTTATATTCTAGAAACTAGGTAGGAGAGTGTTTTTAGATAAAGGTCACATTCAGTATGATATAGTTGTATACAAATGATATCATTAGATTGGTATTAATAAAATGAAATCAACAAAAGTGGTTTCACTATTTTATCAATTTCCATTGATTTATTATGCATTTTCTAGTGAATAAAACTCTAGTTTAAGGAAATAATTCACCAGATAAGTTCTGGATCTACAAAAATTATTTCCTTCGAAGGTTAGGTAGGATTTAGTAGACTGATTCACCGAGACTTGGAATCATCTCAAAATAATTATCATAATGCCTTCGGGAAATTCCCAAGAGATAATTCCTTATTTGACACTACTTCTCAATATAGTTCCTTATTTGACACTACTCAAAAATTACTTTCTTATATGACCACTTGTGTAATTTTTTTTGCCTTATATGACATCGTCGTCAGTTCCGTTAGGCTCTTCCGTTAGTTTATTTTTTGAAGGACCAAACTATCCACCGGCTCGATTTTCTGTGTTCCTCCGCCCTTTTGTGATTATCATTCAGTAAATTTGATGGTATGACCTGATAGACTGATAGTCTTGCCTCATCGCGCGGAGCTTCGTTCCGTCTGCAAGGAAGCCGCTGGCAAAGGCGACGTGGTTGTCGGTAGCGGCATGTTAAATGCGATGGATAGATTCATACCGACGTTGGCCGCATGTATCTCGTCTCCGTCATTGATCTGTCTACTATCAGATTCACTGCCGCCATATGTAACATGCAAGAGTAGCAAGACATAAATAATGGATCAATGGAGATTAACAACGAATCAAAGTTAGATAAATTAATCAAGGAAAGATTTTTACGTGATCTTGTCGGATGAGGACCGAAACAATCGAAGAGCAGGTTGCCTGTGTGGGATCTTGTCTCCCTTGCCAAACACCAGCGGCCACGTATTGTTGCTGTCAAGTTGCCGATGTCTTCATCTTAACTTTGTTATCCTCGAGCCGCCGTCGTTTGCATCTCGTCTCTGCCATAGTCGAGCTACCAGAATCCGCTTTCGTTTTCGCAAACGTTGGTCCATCTAATCAAGCCGTATGCATGTCCTCGTATTAATATCGGTGCACACACAATTCTGGCTATTCCGGAACCAACTTTTAAACTAATCACGGTCAATGCAAAGAGATATAAGACTAGTTGTTCTTTATTAATTCATTTAAATAAAACTTCAAACAAGTGCAACCCGGTATCGCATATACAAAGTGTTGTTTGCCGGTGAGAGTGCGTATTTCTTGTAATTTTGTCATATTATGCACCAGGGGAAAAAGTGTCTTTTTAGGTTCCCATCTATCTCAAAATGCACTAGAGTGTCATATAAGACAAAAAAAAATTACACAAGTGGTCAAATAAGGAAGTGAAATTTTTTTAGTGTCAAATAAGGAATCATATTGAGAAATAGTGTCAAATAAGGAATTCTCTCAACTCCCAAAGTCAGTTCTGAATGATATTTGTCTTTTTCATCAGATTTAATCTATAGGATATTTTGATGTGATTCCAAAGATACATGTTAGGTATTTAGAATATCTTTATGAATAATTTGGAATCACTCCTTTTGGAGTTTCTAAGATTTTGTAATTATTTATCTAGTGATAAAAGCACATAAATAAGTATTTAATTAATGAGAATTCCTCAGAAGCTCAATAAATCTTTAACTCCTGGATTCTGGTAGGTATAGATGTATATTATTTATGAAGTTTTAAAAGATATCAAAACAATTCATTGTTTGTCCTAGGGAATTTTGTAAAGGCAGAAATGGATGTATTTTGTTGTTTTTATTACTGTCAAACCATGTTTCACCTTTACATGGGACCAAGTCTAGTGGTTGGATATTTCAATACTATCCAGAGGAAGTTTGGTTCACACTTTTGGGTTTACCAAATTCCTAGAAAGAACTAAGTAGTGAAAATGACATGTTCTGGTATTAATTTTACTAGAAAATAACTATAGGTTATTTTGGTACATCACATGTTTTGTATGTTTGTTAAAACATATGGCTACAAGGTAAAAAATAGATCTAGGTTTTACCATGGGTTTTACATTTTCTTTAGGATTGAAACCAATTAATGAAAATGTGGATCCAGTAAAAAGAAAAATGAGTAAGGGTGCCTGGGCCAAATCTGGTGGGTAAACAGGCCGCGCAGGGGGATTCGGCCCACCTGGAGGCGCGCTACGCGTGGGAGGGCGAATTTGAATCCCTCGCTGCAGGGTCCATCGGTTAGAGGGAGTGGGGGTTGAAGGGGTACCGGGCTCCCTGAGCCGTCTGATTAGAATCGGATCAACGGCGAAGGGCCGTCGTTTACCTCCGGCCGGAAATAGAGGGGACTGAACCCTAGGTCGTTGAGGTGGGGTTACAGGAGCTCACTAGGGGCAGTCTCCGGCGAAGTGGGGGTGATGGGGCAACACAGAGGTCGTTGTCGAGTCTGGAGAAGGGCGGGAAGGCAAGGTTCTTCATCGGAGGGCGTTGCGCGCATCCGTGCTAGTGGAGCTTCCTTCGGTGCTCGCCGGAGCTTACTTGGGGTCGCTTGCATGTCGATCTCTGGGAGGCCCGAGAGAAGCAGGGGATACTAAGAGCCATCGGCAGGTCTTCGGTGTTGACGCATAGGCTCGAGATACTCGTACTCGTCCGCAGAGAGCTCCTCTCGGACATGCACTGACGGGAAAGGCTCTAGGGTCCCTGCGAGGAAAAGAGATCAGGGACGAGTAGATCTGAGTCAGGGGAGCACATAGATGCAGATAAGAAGTAAAGAGGGGGGCTTGGTTTGATGCATGCTCGCCTTCTAGGAGCAAAACTGAGAGGAGGGCTTTCCCTCACTACATGGTGTGGGAGGGCAGAGGGGGTGAGTGAGAGCTACGGGGAGGGGGTGGTGGTGTCCAGGGAGTGAAATGAGTGTTGTGGGGAACATTGTACTGGCTGGAAGCCTTATGAACCGAAGGGGGTCGGTTTAGGTGGACCATGTCCATAGAGGAGGGCATGGAGGGGTGCTTCTCGAGGATAGGGAGAGGAGGGCGGTGGGAAGGTCGTGCTCGGGTCTTGTGAGATGTATAGGGCAGAGAGAGGGATGGTGCTGAAGGGAATATGCCCTAAGAGGCAATAATAAAGTGTTTATTATGTGTATTCCAAGTATATGATAGATGTTTATTTTACATGCTATAATTGTATTAATACGGAAACATTAATACATGTGTGTTTAATAAACAAACAGAAAGTTCCTAGTTATGCCTCTCTCATAAACTAGCTCGTTGATTAACAAGATGATCAAGGTTTCCTGATCATGGACATTGGATGTTGTTAATAACGGGATCACAACATTAGTGTAATGGTGTGATGAACATTCATCCGAAGTATAGCATTATGATCAAAGTCATTGAGTTTATATTGCTATAACAACTTACGAAGTGATCCTAATCCTTAGACCATGAGATCATGTCAATCACTAACACCGGAAGAGTTTCTTGATAACATCAAACGTCACACCGTAACAGGGTGATTATAAAGATGGATTCAGAACTAATAAAGTTGTATGTTGAGGCTCATGGATCGAGAGTGGAATTTGTTCATCCCGATGACGGATAGATATACTCTGGGCCCTCTCGGTGATATCACATTGATTAGCTTGCAAGCAAGTGATTTGATCACTAGAATGGTATATCATGGGAACGAGAAAAGAGTGCATGTCGGTAACGAGATCAAACTAGGTATGGAGATACCGATGATCGAATCTCGGACATGTAATATATCGTGAAACAAAGGGATTAATATACTAGCATAAAAGGTTCCGAACGATCACAAGAAAGTCATCGTTGAATGTGTGGGAGTCAGTATGGGTCTCCAGATCCCGCTTCTGAATATTGATCCGAGAGGGGTCTCGATCATGTCCGCATTATTCACGAACCGTAGGGTGACACACTTAAGAGACACCGACATCCAATTGGAGCAAAAGTTTCATGCCGAAAGAATGAACAAGCGCAGGAATTTATTTCACTAGATACCGAAACAGGTTTTCGGGTGAAATTGCATAAAGTGGTTATGCATGTGAAATGGAATTCTAGCAAGGGGTTATTTGTGAATGTTTGTCTTTAAAGTAATTGACAAAATTCTGAATAAAAATAAAAGAGTTTTATTTAATGAGAGTTTGCATTAAATTTGGTGGAAATTTAATGGGAATTTGAGTGGACTTTTGAGTGTAGGGAATTTAAAGGACTTTTGTGAGTGGAGTGTCCACCCACATGAAGAGGGGAGGGCAAGGGGCAGCCCCCATGCGCCGGCCACCCCCTTGGGGTTCCCCCCCCCCCCTCCTCCTATAAAAGGAGCCCCCTCCTCACTTGTCTCTCACACCTCCTCGTGAAGGATCTCTCTCCCCCTCTAGAATTTATCCCCCATGGTCTCGGACTAGCGAGATACATGTTCCCGGTGGCTATTCGGCAAGAAAGAGTTGTGCTTCCGCTGCATCACTGGAGCGAGGAGGCGGAGGTTGCTCGGTGCCTCGAACGTGTGTGCGAGCACGGATGCGCTGCTGATTTGCGGCGCTAGGACTTCCTCTCGATCTTGAGATCGGCAAGAGATCGTCTACATCAACCACGAGTTGAACTCGTTAAGCTTTGTCGGTCTTCAAGGGTATGTTCTCTACGGATATACATCCGCCCGTTGTTTGTATCTAGTAGATAGATCTTGGTACATAGTTCCCATCGTAGGAAATTTTTTGTTTTCTATGTTGCGAACCCTACAGTGGTATCAGAGCCAGGTTTATGCGTAGATACTTTACACGGGTAGTACACATATGAGTATGTGGGCGATGATGATCATGTTGTTGCTCCTTTGTTGTAATTTTGGATATTTGTGGCATAGTGGGATGAAGCGGCCCGGACAAACTTTACATGTCCTCGCACATGAGACCTGTTCCACGCTTGACATGCAACTAGTTTGCATAAGTGGCTAGCGGGTGTCTGTCTCTCCTACTATAGTCAATATCTATTTTGCAAACGAGTTATCAACAATTTGGTTATCCTCATTGTGGTTCATGTTCGTAGGTAAGAACGGTTCTATCTCGAAATCCCTAAGCCACGTAAGACTTGCAATGGATAAATTAGAGGCGTCTAGTTTAGATTGTTGCTGGGTTAGTGTTATGATATGGTAGTGTTGTAAGTAGAAGTATGAGATGATACTCTTACAACACACATAGCGTGTAAACTCCATAGACCTTGGATTTACACATATAGGTATGATAGTGATCATACCACGGTGCACATGATAGAGATCATATGCGGGAACCATATCATTTCACTAATAAACATGTGATGTTTGATAGCATCTTATATTGCTTGTTTAGCGCTTTGTTAGCATAATAAGATGATCCCTCTTTTAAATATCAAGATAAGAATGTGTTCTTCCTTTAGTATGCACCGATTATGTCTTCGTCGCTCCAAGACATCACGTGATGATCGGGTGTTCTTGGATCCACGACCATATTTCGGGTGTAAAACAGTTACACACGCGAATACTAAGGTTCTAACTTGGCGAGCCTAGCATGTACAGACATGGCCTCGGAACACGGACCGAAAGGTTAAGCATGAGTCATATAGTTGATATGATGCCCATTTGATGCTCACCTTTGAAGCTACACCGACTCACGTGATGATCGGACTTGGTGTAGTGGATTTGGTTCATGTAATCACCAAAAAGGCACGAGGGATGTCGTTTTTGAGTGGGAGTTCATTCGTAATATGGGTTAGTTGAACTCAATCTATCAATCTATTGTAGATGGCACCACCTGCTTTTAATTTCAATGTGTTCATGGAGAAAGAGAAACTTGCAACGAACGGTAGCAACTTCACCGAATGGGCCATGAATTTGAGGATTCTCCTCTCTGCTGCACAAAAGCAATATGTGCTAGAAGCGTCGTTAGGCCCCCCACCTTTTGATGATGCCCCTGACGAGGAGAAGAATGTCTATCAGACTCGTCAGGAGGACCACAACTTAGTTCATTGCGTCATATTGTATGGGCTAGAGCCGGAACTTCGAAAGCGTTTCGAAAACGGCAATACTTTTGATACAATGGGTGAGTTGAAAATGATTTTCGACACACATGCTGCTGTAGAGAGCTACAACGCTTCAGAAAAGTTCTTTAGCTGCATGATGGAAGAGCACAGCTCCGTTAGTGAGCATGTACTCAAGATGTCGGGTTACGCCGATAAGCTTGTGTCCTTGGGAATATCGATTCCCATTGACTTAGGCATCCATCGTGTTCTGCAGTCTCTGCCACCTAGCTATAAGAGCTTCGTGGTGAACTATAATATGCAAGGCATGAAGAAGTCTCTCCCCGAGCTTCTGTCAATGCTTAAAACTGCAGAAGTGGAGATCAAAAAGGAACATCAAGTGTTGATGATCAATAGGAACACTGGTTTCAAGAAAGACAAGAAGGGAAAACGGAAGGGAAGTAAGGGCGGCAAGCCTGTTGCCGTGCCTGAAAAGAAACCCCGAGTTGGACCTAAGTCTGATACCGAGTGCTACTATTGTAAGGGGACTGGCCAGTGGAAGCGCAACTGCCCCAAGTATTTGGCAGACAAGAAAGCCGGCAAGGCAAACAAAGGTATATATGATATACATGTTATTGATGTGTACTTGACTAGTGCTCACAGTAGCACCTGGGTATTTGATACCGGTTCCGTTGCTAATATTTGTAACTCGAATCAGGGGCTGGGGAACAAGCGACCGCTAGCAAGGGGTGAGGTCAAGATGCATGTCGGCAATGGATCAAGCGTTGATGTGATCGCCGTCGGAACGCTGCCTCTCCACTTGCCGTCGGGATTAGTTATAAACTTGAATAATTGTTATCTGGTGCCTACACTGAGCATGAACATTGTATCTGGATCGTGTTTGATGTGAAGTGGTTATTCATTTAAATCCGAGAACAATGGTTGTTCCATTTATATGAATGAAATCTTTTATGGTCATGCACCGATGATGAATGGTTTATTTCTATTAGATCTCGATGATAATGTTACACATATTCATAATATTGATGCTAAAAGGATTAAACTTAATGATGATATATCCGTATATATGTGGCACTGCCGTCTAGGTCATATTGGCGTTAAACGCATGAAGAAGCTCCATTCGGATGGACTTTTGGAATCACTTGATTTTGAATCATTTGATACATGTGAGCCATGCCTTATGGGCAAGATGACTATAACGCCGTTTTCCGGTTCAATAGAACGGGCGACAGATTTATTGGAAATCATACATTCTGATGTATGTGGTCCAATGAGTGTGTCGGCGCGAGGTGGATATCGTTATTTTGTTACTTTCACGGATGATTTGAGTAGATACGGTTATATCTACTTGATGAAACACAAGTATGAAACCTTTGAAAAGTTCAAGGAATTTCAGAATGAAGTGGAAAATCATCATAATAGAAAGATCAAATTTCTACGGTCCGACCGTGGAGGTGAGTATCTAAGTTACGAGTTTAGCACTCACAAGAAAGAGTGTGGAATTGTTTCACAACTCACGCCTGCCGGAACACCACAGCGAAATGGTGTGTCGGAACGTCGTAATCGTACTTTATTAGATATGGTTCGATCTATGATGTCTCTGACGGACTTGTCGTTGTCATTTTGGGGTTATGCACTAGAAACTGCTGCATTCACTTTAAATCAGGCACCATCTAAATCCGTTGAAAAGACGCCGTATGAATTGTGGTTTGGAAACAAACCTAAGCTGTCTTTTCTTAAAGTTTGGGGATGCGATGTTTATGTGAAGAAACTTCAACCGGATAAACTCGAACCCAAAGCAGAAAAATGTGTCTTCATAGGATACCCTAAGGAAACTATTGGGTATTCCTTCTATCACAGATCCGAGGGCAAGGTTTTTGTTGCCAAGAATGGATCCTTTCTAGAGAAAGAGTTTCTCGCGAAAGGTGTGAGTAGTCGGAAGGTAGAACTCGAAGAGGTTATTGAACCTTCTCTTCAAAGTATGGCGAGTAGCGCAGCGCCGGAAGTTGTTCCGGAGTTGGCTCCACCTGTTGAAGAGGGAACTAATGATAATGATCATGAAACTCGGAAAGAGAGTACTACCGAACCTCGCAGGTCAAGCAGGACGCGTGCAGCTCCCGAGCTGTACGGAAATCCTGTCATGAATTTCATGGTTGATGAAAATGATGACCCTGCGACGTATGAAGAAGCGATGATGAGCCCGGATTCCAACAAATGGTTAGAAGCCATGAAATCCGAGATGGAATCCATGTATGAAAATCAAGTTTGGAACTTGGTGGAATTACCTCACGACCGAAAGGCCGTGGAGAACAAATGGATTTTCAAAAGGAAAACGGATGCTGATGGTAATGTGACCGTCTATAAAGCTCGACTTGTCGCAAAGGGGTTTCGACAAATTCAAGGAGTTTACTACGATGAGACATTCTCTCCCGTAGCGATGCTAAAGTCAGTTAGGATTATGTTAGCAATTGCTGCATATTTCGATTATGAGATATGGCAGATGGATGTCAAAACCGCGTTTCTCAATGGTAATATTGAAGAAGAGTTGTATATGATACAACCAAAGGGTTTTGTCGATCCTAAGGATGCTAAGAAGGTGTGCAAGCTTCAGCGATCCATCTATGGATTGAAGCAAGCATCACGAAGTTGGAATCTCCGCTTTGATGAGGTGATCAAAGAGTTTGGATTTGTCCAAACTTATGGAGAAGCTTGTATTTACAAGAAAGTGAGTGGGAGCAATGTGGCATTTCTGATATTATATGTGGATGACATATTATTGATCGGAAATGATATAGATCTTTTAAACAGTGTTAAAAGTTATCTAAACAGCAAATTTTCAATGAAGGACCTAGGTGAAGCGTCATACATATTAGGCATAAAGATCTATAGAGATAGATCTAGGCGCCTAATAGGGCTATCGCAAAGTACATACCTTGATAAGATTTTAAAGAAGTTTAAAATGGACGGAAGTAAGAAGGGGTTCTTACCTATGTTGCAAGGCAAGACATTGAGTAAGACTCAAAGTCCGGCTTCGGCGGAAGAAAGAGAGATAATGGACAAAGTCCCCTATGCTTCAGCCATAGGCTCTATAATGTACGCCATGCTATGTACAAGATCGGATGTGGCACATGCTATTAGTTTGACTAGTAGGTACCAATCGGATCCAGGTTCGGAACACTGGATAGCGGTCAAGAATATCCTTAAGTACTTGCGAAGAACTAAGGATATGTTTCTTGTATACGGAGGTGAAGAAGAGCTCGTTGCTAAGTGTTATGTTGACGCTAGCTTTGACACCGATCCGGATGACTCTAAGTCTCGATCCGGATACGTATTTCTCATGAATGGCGGAGCGGTTAGTTGGAGGAGCTCCAAACAACCTGTGGTAGCGGGATCAACAACGGAGGCCGAATATGTTGCTTCTTCAGAAGCGGCTCAGGAAGCAGTTTGGATGAAGGAGTTCATATCCGAACTAGGAGTGGTTGCAAACGCGTTGGACCCAATGGTGATCTATTGTGACAACAATGGTGCCATTGCCAATGCCAAAGAACCAAGGTCTCACAAGCATTCCAAGCATATTAAGTGCCGGTTTCACTCCATCCGCGAGCATGTCAAGGATGGAGATATAAAGATTTGTAAAGTACATATGGATCTCAATGTAGCACCGTTGACTAAAACTCTCCCTAGAGCAAAACATGATCAACACCAGAACTCAATGGGTGTTAGATTTATCACTATGTAACTAGATTATTGTCTCTAGTGCAAGTGGGAGACTGAAGGGAATATGTCCTGAGAGGCAATAATAAAGTGTTTATTATGTGTATTCCAAGTATATGATAGATGTTTATTTTACATGCTATAATTGTATTAATACGGAAACATTAATACATGTGTGTTTAATAAACAAACAAAAAGTTCCTAGTTATGCCTCTCTCATAAACTAGCTCGTTGATTAACAAGATGATCAAGGTTTCCTGATCATGGACATTGGATGTTGTTAATAACGGGATCACAACATTAGTGTAATGGTGTGATGAACATTCATCCGAAGTATAGCATTACGATCAAAGTCATTGAGTTTATATTGCTATAACAACTTACGAAGTGATCCTAATCCTTAGACCATGAGATCATGTCAATCACTAACACCGGAAGAGTTTCTTGATAACACCAAACGTCACACCGTAACAGGGTGATTATAAAGATGGATTCAGAACTAATAAAGTGTTATGTTGAGGCTCATGGATCGAGAGTGGAATTTGTTCATCCCGATGACGGATAGATATACTCTGGGCCCTCTCGGTGATATCACATTGATTAGCTTGCAAGCAAGTGATTTGATCACTAGAATGTTATATCACGGGAACGAGAAAAGAGTGCATGTCGGTAACGAGATCAAACTAGGTATGGAGATACGATGATCGAATCTCGGACATGTAATATATCGTGAAACAAAGGGATTAAGATACTAGCGTAAAAGGTTCCGACGATCACAAGAAAGTCATCGTTGAATGTGTGGGAGTCAGTATGGGTCTCCAGATCCCGCTTCTGATTATTGATCCGAGAGGGGTCTCGATCATGTCCGCATTATTCACGAACCGTAGGGTGACACACTTAAGAGACACCGACATCCAATTGGAGCAAAAGTTTCATGCCGAAAGAATGAACAAGCGCAGGAATTTATTTCACTAGATACCGAAACAGGTTTTCGGGTGAAATTGCATAAAGTGGTTATGCATGTGAAATGGAATTCTAGCAAGGGGTTATTTGTGAATGTTTGTCATTAAAGTAATTGACAAAATTCTGAATAAAAATAAAAGAGTTTTATTTAATGAGAGTTTGCATAAAATTTGGTGGAAATTTAATGGGAATTTGAGTGGACTTTTGAGTGGAGGGAATTTAAAGGACTTTTGTGAGTGGAGTGTCCACCCACATGAAGAGGGGAGGGCAAGGGGCAGCCCCCATGCGCCGGCCACCCCCTTGGGGTTCCCCCCCTCCTCCTATAAAAGGAGCCCCCGTCCTCACTTGTCTCTCATACCTCCTCATGAAGGATCTCTCTCCCCCTCTAGAATTTATCCCCCATGGTCTCGGACTAGCGAGATACATGTTCCGGTGGTTATTCGGCAAGAAAGAGTTGTGCTTCCGCTGCATCGCTGGAGCGAGGAGGCGGAGGTTGCTCGGTGCCTCGAACGTGTGTGCGAGCACGGATGCGCTGCTGATTTGCGGTGCTAGGACTTCCTCTCGATCTTGAGATCGGCAAGAGATCGTCTACATCAACCACGAGTTGAACTCGTTAAGCTTTGTCGGTCTTCAAGGGTATGTTCTCTACAGATATACATCCGCCCGTTGTTTGTATCTAGTAGATAGATCTTGGTACATAGTTCCCATCGTAGGAAATTTTTTGTTTTCTATGCTTCGAACCCTACAGGTGCTCCTAATGCAATAAAGACGCTATTCATGGCCTTGCTTTTGTCTCTCCTCTCTTCCAAGTGCAAAAGGATAAGGGGAAAGGGTTTAAGGTCGTGCTATAGTGGCATGCCGACCAAAAAGGTTGTATTGGTGCTGGAGAGAAGTACCTGACAGGTTTGAAGGGGGGTTGTATGGGGTTAAATCATAGTCTAGATTAATTTCAAATATTGGCCATAGTAGTAGTTATGAAGTAAAATCTCCAAACTAATCTTGGCAAGATGGGATATTAGCTTCTGGTAGATAGGTATGATCAATGTGTACCTCCAGGAATTTTGTAGCATTTATTAGGTCACTTTAGATTATGTTTATCTCATTTATTCAAAAAGTGCAGAAATGGTTTCTAGAAGCTTATTTGATATTTTTTTCATTGTCCAAGATTTTTTTTTGATGTGAGATGATCCTAAATACCATATGACACATTGGATAATTTTCTTGGAATTTAGTTAGAAGAAAAAGTATTTTTAAGCAATTATTTCTTGTTTCTGCCATTTAATAAAAAGGGCAAAAAGGAATAATAAAGAATCTGAAAAATATTTTTTTTGAGTTTGGAATATGGGACATGATATATATAACTCAAATGTGCATTGAGTTGGAAAAGTGATTTGGAGAAAAACAAACAATTTAAATATTTTTAGGGTCCAAATAATTATGGGAATTATTTGGGGAATTATCATATCCAAGGTAGATAATGCAATCTTGATTTATCCATCATTATCCACTTGGGTTTTGAAGGATTAGGGTGTAATTGGAAGAAACTAGATTTTGGCGAATCTAGGGTTTTGATATTTTTATGCCACCTAGACATGGTTGGATTAGGGAGCTCAGAGCTCACCTTGGGATTATAGATGGATAGATATACCAAGTTATATAGATGATCATGGAAGCAAGAGTTGGGCTTGGTGGTATTTGAGGTGGTTTAGGTGTGATGGCAAACTTTGTTGAAATTAAGGCTGCCATAGAAGATGTGCCATGATGCCTCAAAAACCATGTGGGTTTAAGAAGCACAAGGATCCAATGGAAACAAGTGAAGGATGGATTGATAGGCCATGATTAGTAGATCATAATCATGCAAATAGTTGATCAAGGGGAGGTGGCATATAGATGTGAGCCTCTGCCAAAGTAGGCAAGATGATAAGGTTTGCATAAAAGATTATTATCTTGACTATAAAACCATCATGGATGAGTGGGAAAAATAATGGTTTATCCAAGGGAAAGAGTGGGCTTTGGTAGTACTAATGATGTACTACAAGATGGTTTAAGTACATTTTTAATAATGCACACTGATTAGAGTAGAGAGGGTTCCAAAGATTGGATCTAGCTAAAGATTCTAGACTTAGCCAAATTGGAAGATTTGTGGATTTTGACTAGTATTCAAGAGGGAAACATTTGAGAGAGTGGCAACAGTTTATCCTCTTAATCAAGTGGTTGATATTGAGGTATGTATTGAATATATGGGATCCATGTTTGTATTTGGCCTTTGGTGGGTTGGATGCTAATACAAAGGATTAGCTCAGGATTGATCTGGTTAAGTAGATTAGAGGTTTACTTGAGTGTCTCAGGATAGATCTAGATGAGGATGCTTGGTTTGAGATTGATGATTTCAACCATAGATTTGATCCCTAAGGATAATCTCCTAGATTGTCTCATGCTACTTCCTAAACAAATAGGACAATCAGCAGATCAAGGCAATTCATCTTATCAACTCATCCAACTACTACTAAGGTTACCATCCAGCTTAGCTTGAGGTAAGCATGGGTATTTTGAAGAGGTTGTGATTTGAAGTAAGATAAGGACCTATTGTATTTATACCAAGATTAGAGTGAAGAGGTTTTAGGAAAGGTTTTGGAAAACCTAGAGATAAGAATAGTTGAAAGTTCTGTCTTGAAAACATAAGGAGATTATATATAGGTCTCCATATAGTTTTTTTATTAGGACTAGTAAAATAGTTTGTTGTTGTCAAAGTCATCTTGGATCATTGTTGAAAATGTTAGAACATTTGAGAAATATTAAAGATGAGCCAAGACATATCTTTTGAGAAATAGTTTTTGTCAATTGGGGTTGAGGTAAGGAGTATATCACTTAATGCCCAATCAGTGGCATGAACACAAGCAAACAAGTAAGCAAACATTGGAATACTTAATAAGAAAAAGTTTTTGTTCCCCCTAATTTTTTCCCTTTTTGACAAAAGATTAGGGTTGCTAAAATTGGGATGTTACATGATGGATATATACCAAAGAGGCAATAATAAAGTGGTTATTATTATATATTTGTGTTTATGATAAATGTTTACATCCCATGCTATAATTTTATTAACCAGAAACATTAATACTTGTGTGTTTTGTAAACATGAAAGAGTCCCTAGTAAGCCTCTTATTGAAACTAGCTTATTGATTAATAGATGATCATGGTTTCCTGATCATGGACATTGGATGTTGTTAATGACAAGATCATATCATTAGGAGAATGATGTGATCGACACACACCCATAGTAAGCATATCATAAGATCAAGTCATTAAGTTTGTTTAGCTACAAGCTTTCAGATACATAGTGACCTAATCCTTCGACCATGAGATCATGTTAATCACTATCACTGGATGAGTACTTTTATGACATCAAACACCACTTCCTTAAATTGGTGGTTATTGTGACACCCTCGGATCGGCCCTATGCGAGTTTTAGCGATACCTGACGATGATCTTGGAGATACATGTCGAAGATCTATGGGCACCGTCTTCGGAGGTCAGTGACGATCTTGACTCAATGTACTCGGTATTCGAGCGGCATCCTGAACTTATCCTTTGAGGGTTATCACACCAACTCCGTGCAGTCGATCATGGCGAGGCAAGGCATCATGCCAAGCAGCACTTCTACGTGGCCTCATCGAGTAGCATCAACATATGCACAGGCCGCAGAACAGAAAGGAGCGCTACAAGGGCCTTGTCCCATATGGATATTGGCTCAAACAACTTGCGAACGGGAAACAACAGGAGGGCAACGAGCTGGTTCTTGAGATCGGTGTAGAGCTTGCAAGCTGCACAAAAGAAAAAGGCCAACGAGGCCCAGGTCAGAGAAGCGATCCCATGGGCGAGCTGGGTGCCCACGGTGACTCAGATGGAGGCTAGGTCACGCACGGTCCTGCAGGGGAGTTCTGCGGAATGATCTGTTGGGGACGCGGGTGGCCCGGAATAGAGGACAACGCAGCGCAGGTGCAACGAGGTTGTTTCAGGTAGGGAGGGCCCACGGCGGTGAGGCAGCGAGGCTGGCGTGAGGCGGCGGCCATTAGAGAAGCACGGGGCAGCGCGACAAAAGAAGGCGACAGGGGCTCACCGAGCGGCAGCGCTGGGGGCTCAGAAGGGCGAGCGAGGTGGGCAAGAAGCGGCCGAAAGCCGGGTAGGAGGGGCGCCTGGTCGCGGTGGCGGGTGCTCACCGGGAGGAGCTCACATGCGAGGGGATCTGTCGCGGGGTAGTAGCACAAGGGCTCGGGAGAGACGGGTCGGCGGCGGGTCAAACGGACACGAGGAGAGGCCAGTGCGGCGACTGCAAGTAGGGACAGCTCTAGAGGAGGTCGGGGCACTGGGAGGAAGCGGTGGTGGCGGTGGCAACATACAGGGACAGGGGAAGTGATGGGAGAGAGGGGTTCGTGAGGGAGAGAGGCTCGTGAGCGGAACCACATTGTCGGTGGGGTGGGCCAGGCACGAGGAGCGGGGCAGCAGGCGGAAATCCCGAGGAGGAGCTGGCGGACGTGGTGGGGCCACACGGGAGAGAGGAGCGTGCGTGTGCTAGCGGCGGGGAGATGGGTGGTTGGGGATTTGGGTAGCTAGGGTTTAGGTGGTATAGGGGATTAGGGTTAGGTTTGGGCCGGGCCTGCCGGGTAGTAGGTGGCCTGGCCTAAATGGCTGGGTTGCCTCCCCGGTACCGAATATAAAAAATAGTTTTTATATTTAAAATTACTTGTTTTATTTTAAAGACCATTTATAAATAATATTTAGACCAAAAATATTCAGATGGCCTGTAGTTTAAATTTGAATAGTAGGAGAGGAATATTGTAGAAAATAAAATAGGGTTTAGTAAGATATTTTTAGATGCAAGTATGCATGATTTCATGATGATGTACATAGATGAAGGCATGCGATTTTCTAGTAGTGGTTTTACCCAGGGTGCTACAGTTATAAAGGTGGCTTTGGGTATTCTGAAAGTATGTGTTGAAGCACATGGATCAAGAGGATAGATATACTCTGGGCCCTCTCGGTGGAATGTCATCCAATTGTCTTGCAAGCATGTGACTAGGTCACAACAGATGTCATATCACAGAATGAGTAAAGAGTACTTATTGATAACGAGGTTGAACTAGGTATAGAGATACCGACGATCAAACCTCGGATAAGTAAAGTATCGCGCGACAAAGGGAATCGGTATCGTATATGAATGGTTCATTCAATCACAAAGTTATCGTTGAATATGTGGGAGCCACTATGGATCTCCAGGTCTCTCTATTGGTTATTTATCGGAGAGGTGTCTTGACCATGTGTGCATCGTTCATGAACCGTAGGGTGACACACTTAAGGAATCGATTTTGTTTAAGTAGATATGAAATGTGAGTTGGAGATCGAATGTTATTCGAAGTCTCGAATTATATCCAGGACATCACGAGGAGATCTGGAATGGTCCAAAGAATAAGATCCATATAAGGAAAGTCAATTTCTGGGGTTTGGAAATGTTTTCAGTGTTTTGACCTGAAGCTTCTAGAATGTTCCATAGGGACCACTATTGTGTCCACCACCCCGGGAGGGGTCACTTGGGCTGTAGCATGCCCTAGGGGCTAGCCGCACCAATCCCAAAGGGAAAACCGGCCAGCACTAGGAAATTGGGGTCAAACCCTAGTTTGAAAACTCAAATCCTAATTTGAAAAGTTAAATCCTAGTTTGGAAAGGAAAGGGGAAACTTGAAGGGAAGCTCCCACCTCTCCCCTTGTAGCCGAGTTGGATAGGGACTCGGCTAGGGCTGGGAAGCCCTTGGCAGCCCCCCCCCCATCTATATAAGGAGGGGTGGGAGCGCACCCCTTGGCCCCCTTGGCCCGCGTGCCCAAACCCTAGGCGCCACCCCTCTCTCCTCCACCACCCTGCTTCGGCTTAGGCGAAGCCCTACAGAAATCTCTCCTCCACCACCACCACCACACCTTTGTGCTGCTGGGATTCCGAGGAGATCTACTACCTCTGCTGCCCGCTGGAATAAGGAGAGGAAGGTCTTCATCGACTCTGTACGTGTGACCAAGTGCGGAAGCGCTGCCGGAACGCGGCGCCGGAAGGATCGTCTACGTGATCGTGAGATCGGCAAGTAATCGACTAAATCAACCACGAGATCTAATCTCGTTAACGCTTTGGATCTATGAGGGTTAGTTCTCTACAATCTTGTTGTACTGATCTCGTATATTAGATCTTGGCTTTGCCATATATTAGATCTTGTTTTTGTGTATTCTTGTGATAGAAATTTTTTGTTTTCCATGCTACGAACCCAACAGTGGTATCAAAGCTGACTCTATGCGTAGATCTGTTGCACGAGTAGAACACAATAGTTTTGTGGGCGTTTATGCTTTTGTTGTCGCTTACTTTTCGTGTACTTTGCATCTTGCAGGATGGTGGGATGAAGCGACTCGGGCTAACCTTACTTGTCATCATACATGAGACTTGCTCGACGCTCAACTTGCAACTTGTATTGCACAAGTGGCTTTGCGGGTGTCTATCTCTCCTACCATAGTTAAGATTCAATTTACAATGGGAACTTGACAGCACTTGTATCAGTGTTGTGGTTCTTGTTTGTAGGTAAGAACAGTTATTATTCGAAAGCCCCAAGCCACGTAAAACATGCAAATAAAATTAGAGGCGTCTAACTTGTTTTTGCAGGGCATGTGATGTGATGTGATATGGCCATGACGTGATTGTGATTCTATTTGATGTATGCAATGCCCCTTATTGTAAGTTGGCAACCGGCAGGAGCTTTATGGTTATCTTTAAATTTTGTTAAGACCTGCGTGTCTATTTATCAAGTAGTTGTAATAGTTGTTGTTGGTGATGGACAATCATGAAGTGGCGCCATTGACCATGACGCCACGCTGGTGATGATGGAGATCATGTTCGTGCTTTGGAGATGGAGATCAAAGGCACAAGAAGAAAGGTATATTTGATATACATGTTATTGATGTGTATCTTACTAGTAATCGTAGTAGTTCCTAGGTATTTGATACTGGTTCGGTTGCTCATATTTGTAACTCGAAACAGGTGTTGCAGAATAAGCGTAGACTAGCGAGAGACAAGGTGACGATGCACGTTGTAAATGGCTCCAAGGTTGATGTGATCGCCGTCGGCACACTCCCTCTCCATATACCGTCGAGATTAGTTATAAGTCTCAATAATTGTTATTTGGTGCCTACGTTAAGCATGAACATTATATCTGGATCTTGTTTATTGCAAGACGGTTACTCGTTTAAGTCCGAGGATAATGGTTGTTCGATTTATATGAGTAATATCTTTTATGGTCATGCGCCTGAGATGGATGGTCTATTCTTATTAAATATCGATAGAGTGATACACATGTTCATAATATAGATGCTAAACGAATAAAATTGAATGATAATTCTACATACATGTGGCACTATCATCTTTGTCACATTGGAGTGAAACGCATGAAGAAACTCCATTTCGATGGAATTCTTGAATCACTTGAAAGATGCGAAGCATGTCTAATGGGAAAAATGACTATGACTCCATTCTCTGGGATAATGGAGCGAGCTACGAACTTATTGGAAATAATACATACCGATGTGTGCGGTCCAATGAGTGTAGAATCGCGCGGTGGATATCATTATGTTCTTACTTTCACGGATGACTTGAGTAGATATGGGTATATCTACTTTATGAAACATAAGTCCGAAACTTTTGAGAAGTTTAAGGAATTCCAAAGTGAAGTAGAAAATCAACATAACAAGAAGATTAAGTTTATGTGATCTGATTGCGGAGGTGAATATCTAAGTTACGAGTTTGGCATGCATTTGAAGAAATGTGGAATACTTTCACAGTTCACACCGCCGGGAACACCATAGCATAATGGTGTGTCCGAACGTCGTAATCGAACTCTCTTAGATATGGTTCGTTCTATGATGTCTCTTACAGATTTACCATTATCATTTTGGGAAACATCCGCATTCACTTTAAATAGGGCAACATCTAAATCCGTTGAAACGACATCGTATGAATTATGGTTTGGTAAGAAACCTAAGTTTTCATTCCTTAAAGTTTAGGGATGCGAAGCTTATGTAAAGAAGTAACAGCCCGACAAGCTTCAACCCAAAGCAGAGAAATGCATCTTCATAGGATACCCTAAAGAAGCAATTAGGTATACCTTATATCATAGATTCGAAGGCAAAGTTTTCGTTGCCAAGAATGGATCCTTTCTTGAGAAGGAGTTTCTCTCGAAAGAAATGACTGGAAGGATGTTCGTGTGCCGCCTACACCAATAAGAGAGGAAGCTAATGATGATGATCATGAAAATTGGAACAAAGTTGCTACTGAACCTTGCAGGTCGACGAGGGTTTGTACCACTCCTGATTTGTATGATCCTGTTATGAATGTCATGTTGGTGGACAACACCGACGACCCTGCGACATATGAGGAAGCAATGATGAGCCCAGATTCCAACAAATGGCAAGAATCCATGAAATCCGAGATTGGATCCATGTAAGAAAACCAAGTGTGGACTTTGGTGGACTTACCGGATGGCCGCAAGGCTGTCGAGAACAAATGTATTTTCAAGAAGAAAACAAACATTGATGGTAATGTTACCGTCTATAAAGCTCGACTTGTCGCGAAAGGGTTCTAACAAATTCAAGGAGTTCACTAAGATGAGACTTTCTCACTGCCAGCGAAGCTAAAGTCTGTGAGGATTTTGTTAGCAATCGCTGCATGTTACAATTATGAGATATGGAGATGGATGTCAAAACAGTGTTACTCAATGGTGACATTGAAGAAGAGTTGTATATGGTAAAACCCAAAGGTTTTATTGATCCTAAAGATGCTAACAAGGTATGCAAACCTCACCAGTCCATCTATGGATTGAAGCAAGCATCCTAGAGCTGGAATCAACGTTTTGATCAGGTGATCAAAAACATTGGATTTATACAAACTTATGGAAAAGCTTGTATTTACAAGAAAGTGAGTGGGATCTCTGTAGCATTCCTGGTACTATATGTGGATGACATATTGTTGATTGGGAATGATATAGAACTTCTTGAAAGTTTCAAGGATATTTGAATAATAGTTTTTCAATGAAAGATCTTGGCGAAGCAGCATACATCTTAGGCATCAATATTTATAGAGATAGATCAAGACACTTAATAGCGCTTTCACAAATACATACTTGGACAAGGGTCTAAAAAGGTTTAGAATGGAAGAAAGCAAGAAAGGATTCTTGCCCATGTTTCCAGGTAAGACCTTGAGTAAGACTCAAAGTCCAGGAACGGCAGAAGATAGAGAGAGGATGAGTAATCCTATGCCTCGGACATAGGATCTATCATGTATGTCATGTTGTGTATAAGACCGGATATAGCACATGTTGTTAGTTTGACCAGCAGATATCAAAGTGATCCAGGAGTGGAACATTGTATAGCGGTCAAAAATATCCTAAAGTACCTAAAAGGGACTAAGGATATGGTCCTTTCTTATGGAGGTGACAAAGATCTCGTTGTCAACGGTTACACCGATGCTAGTTGGAACACCGATCCGGATGACTCTAAGTCACAGTCTGGATACGTATTTACTTTGAATGGTGCAGTAGTGAGCTGGAGGAGTGCTAAGCAAAGTGTTGTGGCAAGATCTTTAATTGAATGAGAATACATAGCTACTTCAGAGGCTTCACAAGAAGCGATATGGATGAAGGAGTGCATTACGGCGCTTGGTGTGGTTCCTGTGCATTGGACCCGATGTCCATCTGTTGTGACAACATGGGTGCAATAGCCAATGCGCAGGAGCCAAGGTCACATAAGAAGTTGAAGTATATCAAGCTACGTTTTCATGCTATTCGGGAGCATGTCCACGATGGCGACATAAAGATTTACAAAGTACACACAGATCTGAATGTGGCAAATCTGTTGACTAAACCTCTCCCTAGAGCAAAACATGACCAACACCAGAATGCCATGGGTGTTAGGTACATTACAATGTAATCTAGATTATTGACTCTAGTGAACGTGGGAGACTGTTGGAGATATGTCCAAGAGGCAATAATAAAGTGGTTATTATTATATCTTTGTGTTTATGATAAATTTTTACATCCCATGCTATAATTGTATTAACCGGAAACATTAATACGTGTGTGTTTGTAAACATGAAAGAGTCCCTAGTAAGCCTCTTATTGAAACTAGCTTTTTGATTAATAGATGATCATGGTTTCCTGATCATGGACATTGGATGTTAATGACAAGATCATATCATTAGGACAATGATGTGATGGACACACACCCATAGTAAGCATAGCATAAGATCAAGTCATTAAGTTTGTTTTGCTACAAGCTTTCAGATACATAGTAACCTAATCCTTTGACCATGAGATCATGTTAATCACCATCACTGGATGAGTACTTTGATGACATCAAACACCACTTCCATAACTAGGTGGTTATAAAGGTGGCATTGGGTATTCTGAAAGTATGTGTTGAAGCACATGGATCAAGAGTGGGATTTGTCCATCCATACGACGGATAGATATACTCTGGGCCCTCTCGATGGAATGTCATCCGATTGTATTGCAAGCATGTGACTAGGTTACAAGGGATGTCATATCATAGAACAAGTAAAGAGTACTTATCGGTAACGAGGTTGAACCAGGTATAGAGATACCGACGATCAAACCTTGGATAAGTAAAGTATCGCGCGACAAAGGGAATTAGTATCATATGTGAATGGTTCATTCGATCACGAAGTTATTGTTGAATATGTGGGATCCACTATGGATATCTAGGTCCTGCTATTGGTTATTGATCAGAGAGGCGTCTCGATCATGTATGCATAGTTCACGAACCGTAGGGTGACACACTTAAGGAATCGATGTTGTTTAAGTAGATATGGAATGTGATTTGGAGACCGAATGTTTTTCAGAGTCTTGGATTGGATCCAGGATATCACGAGGAGATCCAGAATGGTCCATAGAATAATATTCATATAAGGAAAGTCAATTTTTGGGGTTCGAAAATGTTTTTGGTGTTTTGACCAGAAGCTTCTAGAATGTTCTAGAGGGACAACCAGTAGGTACACCACCCCGGGAGGGGTCACTTGGGCTGTAGCATTCCCTAGGGGCTAGACGCACCAAGCCCAAAGGGAAAACCGGCCAGCACTAGGAAATTGGGGTCAAACCCTAGTTTGAAAAGTCAAATCCTAGTTTGGAACGAAAAGGGAAAACTTGAAGGCAAGTTCCCTTCTCCCCTTGTAGCCGAGTTGGGGAGGGACTCGGCTAGGGCTGGTAAGCCCTTGGCCGCCACCCCCCGTCTATATAAGGAGGGGTGGGGCGCACCCCTTGTCCCCCTTGTCCCGCGCGCCCAAACCCTAGGCACCACCCCTCTCTCCACCACCACCCTGCTCCAGCTTAGGCGAAGCCCTGCAGAAATCTCTCCACCACCACCACCACACTGTCGTGTTGCTAGGATTCTGAGGAGATATACTACCTCCGATGCCTGCTGGAACGATGAGAGGAAGGTATTCATCGACTCCGTACGTGTGACCAAGTGCGGAAGCGCTACCGGAACGCGGCGCTGGATGGATCGTCTAAGAGATTTTGAGATCGACAAGTGATCGACTACATCAACCACGAGATCTAATCTCGTTAACGCTTTGGATATATGAGGGTTAGTTTTCTACAATCTCGTTGCACCGATCTCGTAGATTAGATCTTGGCTTTGCCATAGATTAGGACTTGGTTTTGTGTGTTCTTGCGATAGAAATTTTTTGTTTTCCATGCTACGAACCCAACAATGATGGATTCAGAAGTCATGTTAACTATACTAATAAGGACTGTCTGACCTGCAATGCTGCACCACCGGATATCAGTACAAAAATTGTTAAAAAGCTTGTTGTATCTTTTTGCAAGGTGGATGAGGAGGGCCTTGATAAAAAGATCCAAAAGAAAAGAAAGATTGCTGAGAAGGAAAAGAAGGATCCTAGGACCAGAATCTATACCATGCCCATTGGAAGGGGAAAGGGGGCTGCTTCAAATCTAAGACATTGAAGTGATAAGAAGAAGGGTTCTTCTGGTGCTCTCAGCATAGTAATAAGGCAACCAAGAAATGGTGGATCATGAATCACAACTTTATTTTTGTGGGTGATGGTTGGAACTGTTCAAGATTCCATTTGCCCTATAATAAGTACCTCCTCTGTACTGTCTGGATATCTCTGAATCTTGCTCTGAATCTTGTTTGGATGACTTGTGAGTGTTGCTGACATCTTTTCTTTTGTCCCATTCAGCCTTGTTTTTTTAGAACTATGTTGATTGCTGATGAGTGCTGGTTTTGGATGGGAGTATTGTTTCCTGCCCACCATCATATACACAAACTCACCCTATTTTTATGGATAGCACAATAACTTGGAAGATAATGAACTGGAATCTTAGGGGAATAAACTCTGAAAAATGGGTGGCCTTAAGTAACAACATTGAAGAATCTAGATGTGATATTATCTGCCTTCAAGAAACAAAGAGGGGAAATTTTGACCTGGAATATTTGAAGAAATTATGTCCTAGAAAATTCAATAAATTTGAATTCTTACCCTTTGTGGGTGCCTCTGGGGAGCAATTATAATTTGGAATGGTTCCTTATTTACTGGTGAACTGGCTTTTGTGAATGACTTCTCCATTTCAGTTAAATTCACTACAAACCTCTCAAATGAAATCAGGTTCCTCACAAATAATTATGGTCCTTGTGATAGTCCTAGAAAAGCAGATTTTCTTGACTGGTTCACAAACATAGACATGCCTGATGACATTGACTGGCTGGTAATGGGAGAATTCAATCTGTTAAGGCAACCGTCTGATAGAAACTGAAGTGGTGGGGATATAAATGAAATGCTGCTCTTTAATGAAGCAATAAGTAACCCTGGTCTGGTTGAAAATACCTTTGAAAGGGAAAAAATTTACTTGGAGTAATATGCAAAGAGAGACTTTACTAGAAAGGCTAGATTGGTTTTTTTCCTCAAGTTCCTGGACTGCTAATTTCCCTCAACATTGGCCTACCCTCTAGCTAGGCCAAATTCAGACCATACCCCATGTGTAATTAATATTGGCACTAAAATCCCAAGAGCAAACATTTTCAGATTTGAAAACTTCTAGCTACAACATAGTGAGTTCAAAGGCATTGTCCAGAATGCCTGGAATATTCCAACTAGTCACCCTGATAGTGCAAAAAATATCAATGCAAAGCTGAATAATGTAAGTATAGGATTAAAAATTTGGGCCAAGAACCTACCATGTCTTAAACAGCAAATAACCAGAGTTAGCTTAGTTATTGAATTTCTGGATTTAGTAGAATAAACAAGATGCCTAAGTTTGTTTGAATGGAATTTAAGAGACATTCTTAAGAAGCATATTATCACTCTATTGCAAAACCAAAAATCCTACTGGAAACAAAGAGGAAAAATTAAGTGGGTCCAAGTTAGGGGAAGAAAACACAAGGTCTTTCATACAAAGTCAACTATAAATTACAGACACAACTATATAGCATCTCTAAAAAATTCCGAGGAGGTTATAGTTTCTAATCATGATGGAAAAGCTACAATTTTATGGACTGCTTTTAAGTACAGAATGGGTACTACTAATAAACCATCCATGCAGTTCAACCTTGATGAACTTTTTGAGGAAGGGATGTTTTTTCAAATGAGGACAATTTTGGAAATCCCGTTCATTGACAAAGAAATAGAAGATATTGTAAAATAATTGCTAAATGAGAAATCCCCTGGGCCAGATGGTTTTAACAATGAGTTCATTAAAAATTGCTGGCCAATTATTAAAGATGGTATCAAAAGGCTCATACAAGACTTCTATGATCATAAGATCTCCCTGGAAAGCATCAACTCATCTTTTATCACTTTGATCCCCAAAAAATACTGCCATGAAGCTCCAGGAGACTTTAGAACTATCTCTCTGCTAAACAGTGCTTTAGAAGTGATCACTAAGCTGCTTGCAAATAGGCTGCAAAATATCATAATTAAACTTGTACATAAAAACCAATATGGATTTCTCAAGCAAAGGTCCATTTAGGACTACCTTGGATGGGCTTTTGAGTATCTATTTCAATGCCATCAGTCAAAATAAGAAATCCTTGTTGTCAATCTGGATTTTGAAAAGGCTTTTGATATGATGGAACACTCAACTATCCTTGAAATTCTAAAAGCCAGAGGTTTTGGTGAAAAATGGATTAGATGGATGCAACTAATCCTTGACTCTGGTACCTCTGCTGTCCTTCTCAATGGAGTACTTGGGAAGAAGTTCGAGTGCAAAAGGGGAGTAAGGCAGGGGATTCTTTATCCCCACTACTATTTGTTCTGGCTGCTAATTTCCTACAAACAATTCTGAATAAGGCAATGACTAATGGCATGATCACACCACCTCTTATCTATCCAGCATGTCCTGACTTTCCTGTAATTCAGTATGCTGATGACACTCTTTTAGTCATGAAGGCTAATGCTCATGAGCTATTTTGCATAAAATATCTACTCAACACCTTTGCTTCCTCAACTGGGTTGAAATTAAATTACCCGAAATGTAGCCTAGTTCCCATCAACATGGATTCTGATAGACTAGCCGACTTCACAAGAACAATGAACTGTTGGAGTGGCTCTTTTCCTTTCACATATCTTGGTCTGCCTCTAGGACTCACAAAACCTACACTGGAGTATGTTTTTCCCATGATACAAAGAGTAGAAAGAAGACTCTGTCGAATTGCCAATTTTTTGAATTATGGAGGAAAGTTACAAATGGTAAAATCAGTCTTATCTTGTTTACCATTTTTTACATGAGCTGCCTAGATATTCCACCTTCAATTAAGAACCAAGCAATTAAATACATGAGACACTGCTTATGGAGGAAGAAGAACTCAGATGTATAAGCAAATGGTTCTGCCTTGGTAGCATGGAACAAAATTTACAGGCCAAAAAACCAAGGGTGGCTAGGTGTTCTTAATCTGGAAGTTCAAAACAATGCACTGTTACTAAAAAATCTAGACAAGTTCTATAATGATCAGGATGTGCCTTGGGTTAAATTAATCAAAAACACTTACTATGTTGATGGTTCCCTGCCTAGAAATCACATGGAGGGTTCTTTCTGGTGGAAAGCTCATCTGAAACTTCTAGACACTTACAAAGCTATGGCAAAAGGAAATTTGGGTAATGGTAAGACCATTCTATTCTGGACAGACCTTTGGAAAGAACAATGTCTGCATCACAAATTTCCTCATCTGCTCTCCTTTACAAAGAATACTGATATCATTATTCATGATGTAAATCAAATGGAATTCCTTCAAGATATGTTCCATTTGCCTTTATCTCAGCAAGCTTTCTTAGAATTTGAAAAAATGGAGAATATATGTCAGCAAGCTTCCATTACAATACAAGAAGCAATACTGATTCATGGTTATATATCTGGGGAACAAATCAATTTAGATCTAAAAAGGCATACAATGTCATGATAGGTTTCCGGCCAACTCCACAACAATTTTCTTGGTTATGGAACTCTTCTTGCCAGCAAAATCACAAATTATTCTTCTGGTTATTACTGCATGATCGATTAAATACAAGAAACCCGCTCAAGAGGAAAAACATGCATCTTCCACCATACGCCATGTGCTGTTGAGGATTCTTTGCGTACACCTATTTTGGACTTGTCCTTTTGCTGAAAAATGCTTGGATTTTATATGTCCACAAAGAATCAAGGGACTATCTGTTTTAGAAGAAAATGCAGATATCAAAGGAAAACTAAATTTGCCATTGTCCATGGAAATTATTGTCCTTTCTGCCTCGGGACTATGGATGGTCAGAAAAAACAAGATCTTCAAAAATCAGAGACCCAGCTTTAGCAACTGGAAAGTGATTTTCAAAGAGGAACTAAGATGGATTAGCATGAGAATTAAAAAGAAACATGCTGACTGTTTCAAAGCATGGTTACAATCCCAAACTTAGTTTGTTGTTTTCTTTCTTTCTTTTTCTTTTCTTTTCTTTTCTTGCTAACCACTGGTTAAAGCTATTTTGTATTTGTTAGATAAATAATATATAAAAATTACAGTGGGACTTTGCTCACTCTTTAACCCTCAAAAAAAAGACGACCAATTATCTCTTCATGAGTATCAGCCCATCTTTCAGTCACCCACTTCGGAAGACCCGGTCATCAAGATTGTCACCTAGAAAGGCCCAACTCTCAGATTTAGCACCGAAGAACTGAATTTTCCCCACACCCATGAGGATCTGAAGTAGATGAGTAACCAACCCTATCCGCAAACGACCCTGAGGTTGAAGACGCCTTTCCAAAGTAATCACAATCACCTCGCACTTACCCGTTTAGCCTAGGGTAGAGTGATGTATCATCCCTGAACATGTTTTATAATTCTCTAAGTATTATTGTCTCCTACGGAACAGACTTGCTTGTTATGTATGAAACATGTTTGGATTGTATGATAGTTTGATGTTCTCTCTTACGTATTTTACCCACGACGTTGCATCATACCCAACCCGAAGAACCGCATCTCACGACCGCCTACTTAAACTAGATCGAAGGAATGCCTACCCGCACCTCCCTAACTACCTCCTAGGATGTGGAGACCTCTGTTGTAGACTTGTTTGTTATGAATTAAATAGGATTTTTCTAACCCCGTCCCATTACTACCTCTCTCAGGAGTTTATTCCATAAGGCTACCAAACCCACCTAGCGCATCCCCCTAAACAGAAGGAACATCCCCACCATCGTGAGCCCAACCGGGATTGACATGAATATTGAAAGGCAGAAGAGAGCTTGTTGTCGTTGTGGAGAAGAAGTACATCAGGCGACTGATTGCCCAGGAAACTGCCTAAACTGCGAAGCTATGCACCCCGCTGGTGATTTCCCAGCCAAGTTCATCACCTTCTACCTCTGCAAAGGTCAAGATCACATCCATGCTAAATGTCATCAAAACCGTTTTGTTGGGAAGATTCAAAAATATGTAGTCATCCAAGCCCGGAAGCAACGGCGAGAAGCGTACAAGACCAGACACAATGACTGCTACTCCTGTGGCCAGCCTGGCCACTTCTCCCCAGAATGCCCCACCGAATCCTTACCACGCCAGCTAAGTGAGAGTAACAACCAGGTTCCCCGCCAGTTGTCCCCTTGTTATACCGTTGGAAGACTGTTGACAACTCCCTCCTGAAAGAGATGAGAAGCGAGAGATAAAAGAGTGCCAAAAATGAGATACCTGTTTCAACTGTGACCAACCAGTAAAATACTACTTTACCCGACCGATTCATAGGGAGACACCAGCTCTCCCAAAGAAGACTAAGAAGCAACCTGCCCCTTCCCCAATAAAGGCGAAGAAGCATCAAGTCATTCATCCAGTAGAATTCAAGAACCTCCAATCCAGGATATCTCCACCTCTTCAAGAAGTCCTTCTCTACAACTTGCCAACCAACCCCTGAAGAGGCAACACCCGAAGAAATCTACTAAGAAGACACTCCAAAATCTCAAGAACCACCAAGCCGCATCAGCTGCAACTTCCAACACCCCCAAATCGTCATCTCAACTCAATAATAAAGAACCATGTCGACGCTAAACCCACCTAGAACCGCCCTAAGGGGGAAAGACATACCGAATTATCCGCTGAAACCTCGACTCAACAAGCCAGCCTCGCTCTGGAAGGAACATAAGAAGATCAACCTCCACCCGCAATCCCGAAGCTCAAGACGAAGCACCCCCGATGATTCCACCTGCATTCCTAAAAAATGGACATGCTAACCCTCCAGGAGCAGAAGTAACCAAGCTTAGACCTGTTGTTGACATGATAGATCCGTTGTAAACTTTCTTCCTCTGAGTTACCACTGATTAGAACTACCAATTGACGTTTTCCCCAACCCTACCTCTCCCAAATCTCGGGACGAGATTCTTTTAAGGGGGGAGGTCTATAACATCCCAAATCCTACAACCTTGTAAGATGTCCAGAATGGAAAAATCAAGGGGAACAAAAAAATTCTTGTTTAATGATGCAGTGATTGTTTGCTAGCTTGAACTTATACAACTTAATGTGTAGTAAATGATATACTCCTCAACCTTCCCCTCAGTTGACAAAAGAAATGTCTTGGCTTATTTTCCATATTCTCAAATGTTCTAGCATTTCAAAAACCTGAGCCAAGATACTTTTGTAACCACAAATGATTTAGTAGCTTCTATTAACAAAATTATGTTGAACTATATAATACCATCTCCTTATGTTTTCAAGACAGAACTTCTAAATAATCTTATCTCTAGTCTTTCCCAAAATAGTTTGTTAAACTTTGATTTCCACTCTTGGTAGAAGTACCAAGAGGCTCTCATCTTAAAACTCAAATCTTTCAAAACACATCTCTATACTTCAAGCCAAGCTTGAAGGTATTCATAGTAGTAGCCTTGAGATAAAGACAAGATGAGTTGCATTGATCTGCTTGCTAAGATGAATTGTCTTGATCTTCTTGCTAAGAAGAATGCCTTGATCTACTTGCTAAGATGAACTGCCTTGATCTGCTTGATAGATGGGTTGAGCTAACCTAGAAGCTCATACCCTAGTACATAAACTAAACTAGCAAGGCAAACTCTAAGCCTGGAGATAAGATCATCAAGACCTAATCGAAAGACTATCTCCCTTCATGGTTATCTTCTACCCTTGATAAATTCTATATTACCACCTTTCCATCCCATCCCTAGGCATGGAGCCTACCTACCCATCCTTGGGGTGTGTCCTAACCTCACCAACACTTGATCTTAACCTAGGAACCATTCACCTAGATTACCAAGATTATCTAGACCCTTGGTCATTACTTTGACCATCTGTTTTCCTCTCATCAGATTCAATTCTGGCCCCTATTCTTTTTATAGTTCCCAAGGTAGTTGAGTCCAGCTCAAGCCTTGGATCCCTTCTACACAACCTACTCTTAAACATCATCCACTTGATGAGTTTGGAACCTTGCATCCCCTCAAAAACATCACCACTTGTGTCCTAGTCAAAAAAAAAAACAAATCTGCCAAATTTTAACTAAGTCTGGAACTGTTAAACAACATCCCATCTTTGGGCCTCTACCCTTCTAAACCTATGTACCTTTTGGAAATGTACCTGAACCATTTTATAAACCATCATGATCACTACCAAATCCCACTCTTTCCCTTGGCTAAACCCTCCTTGGACCCACTCATCCTGGATGGTTTAATAGACAAGAAAATATTTTGTTTCTGCCAATCTCATCATCATGCCACTCATCCTTGATGGTTTAATAGACAAGAAGATATTTTGTTTCTGTCAATCTCATCATCATGCCTACTTTAGCAGAAGCTCCCATCCTCGTGTCATCTTCTTTTGGCCAACTCTTTGTTGGATTGTGATCTACTAACAATGGCCTATCAACACATGTTTCACTTGTTTCCATTGGAGCCTTGTGCTTCCTAAACCCACTTGGTTTTTGAGGCTAAACAATATTATGTTCTAGCAGCCTTATTTCATGTTTTAGCAATTCTTTCAGGGGAAAAAATCTGTTTTAGGAATTAACTCTTCCTGTTCATCTAATGCATGAAGAAGTGTCTGTGCCAAATGGTTCAACAACAAAAAGTGTGCCAAAATGGTTTAACAAGGTTGGCATTCCAACACAAGAGATTACAACATCACAGAAATATTCTTGCTGCTTTTGCAGCATTGGGCTTGAAAATGCTACTCTAGTGCCAGCTACGATTTGCATTTTCCATGAATTGCATCTATCTTGCCTTGAGATCGTCCAGAACCACAGAGGCAGCATTCCGTCCAGGGGCACCCATCACCCCACCACCCGGATGTGCGCCGCTACCGCAGAGGTACAACCCCTTCACAGGGGTTCTGTAATCTGACCTGTACGGCACAAAGCAAAAATAGGTTATCATGATCACAAAGGCATAAGTTCTGGACCTTGAAGGATCAAAGATTGCCAATTAGAAGAACCAAAGAACGACTTAATATGCACGTGACTCCAACATACCATCCCTTGGCAGGCCTCATTAGGAACAGAGAGTCCAAGCCCATTGTGCCGTGAAAGATGTTGCCTCCTGGAAATGTGAATATAGTCTCTGCTTAGCTAAGTTTTCAACTCGTATTTCCGCAAAAAAAAGTTTTCAACTCATAAAAGAGAAGAATAATACAGGACGGTATCCGGTCTGCACGACTTATGAAGGACAGGTACACACAGGAGAGAGTACCTGTTAAGCCAAACTCCCTTTCAAGATCAGGTGGCGTCAGCATATCATAGCCTATCACAGATGAGCTAAAGCCCGGTGCATACTCATCAATCAAGGAAAAGCATCTTTCAGCAAATGATCTCTGAAAATTGGTGTCGGTCAAAATGGTCAATGATCAGTAGGTGGACAGCAAATTCAGAAAAATAATTTCCTTCATAGATAGTGACTGATCACAATGCCCAGGGAATAAGGGTATCATCATCTATTGTGTTCCGCTATGGGTGAACAGAATTTATGAGTCAATATACACAGCAAGAAGTATGGGCTATGGTGAAGGTGCATGTGCAAAGATTAAACATTCGGTAAATCATCAAATCAAAATATAAGATGGATCAACTTACTCTAACAGTAGAATCCTGCCAACTGCCTTCTGACAGTTTGTAGGGTGTGTACTGAACAAAAAGATTAATAACATGCTGACCTGCTCAAAGGATAAAGTGAAAGATGGAATTTTAGTCAGTCTATAACTCTATGTGAAGTACAAAATATGAGAGCTCACAACATTAAAACATCCAAAATGACCTTGAACACATGAACTCCATAATGTAAATATAGTGTACATGGAACAGGTTCATGTGCATTTCTTGCTTCATCGGGATAGTGAAATTAAATATGCCGTAATAGTAAATTTACACAACTGCAATTTTAGGGAAGCAAAAGAGAATGGCCTACCTGGTGGAGAGATGGTTTTATCTAAGACTGAAGGAATAGTCATTTCTATAACTGGGATAATGAAATTAAATATGCCATAATAGTAAATTTACACAATTGCAATTATGGGGAAGCAAAAGAAAATGGCCTACCTGGTGGAGAGATGGTTTTATCTAAGACTGAAGGAATAGTCATTTCTATAACAGGCCTTGTGGATGACACACCCCCTGTAGCTTCCTTGTATGCTATATCGATTTCCTCCATGCTGAAGAGCAAGTTAAGCTTAGATATTGAAATATAACAAGGATCAAGTCTGAAAATTGACTGCAGAGCTACACAATCCTCGGGCATCTCATATAACATGATTAGCATGGCCAGACTATGCTCTTTATTATCCTAAGGGACAAGCAAAACATAGCCACTTCAATGCAAAGATGTAAGTTAACAGATTGGTGCATCAAGTTGACATGACAAACAAGGAACAATACATGAAAAGAACAGAATTTGCTATTGAAGAATGACACTGCTGAATTAAGTGATAATTTCCCTTGCCCTACTATACATGAACAAGACCAAGATAAAAAACAGCGTCTCACAGATTTTTGCTTGTCCACAGTTATGCACAAGAAAGATCAACAGTTGAATAGAATATACACACCTTTCAGATCCAATATGTATGGTGCCCATGTGCTCCAGGCCACCTTCAGGGTTGATGTTTTTGCAACAGTGAAACTGTGGCAGACTATCAACAGCAACATTTATCTTTGTTGTTGCCTGTTCTCCAGATGAGATAGTTAGCGATCAATATAGCAAGTCGGCTATTGAAAGTCAATGTGTACCATATATAGCTTTGCACGCAAGAACTTTCAGATGCTATTTAGCATTGCTATGAATAGTCTGTTTCCCAAAACCACAACTTGTTACCCAAGAAAACTTTGGCATCCATGCTAACGTACAGAAGGATAATGGATAAAGTATACAAATAAATGAACAAGCAGGTTCATTACATATTGCATGGACAAATATTTGTAAGAATGCACCCCACCAGTGTGGTTCTTCTATTTAAATAGGACTGTAACAAAGTACTTACAGAGCTATAATCTGCTGTCTTGATAGCACAGAGGAACTCTTCTGTAAGAGTATTGGCAGGCACAAGGTCCTGAAAAAGAAACCAGGTGACAATTTGGGGTATATTTATTTATTATACCTGTGGAATTAGAGCTGATAAATATTCACACCATTACATATTCAGACTAATTCTTACCACAAATGTTTTATATGGTGTGGCATTTGATAATACTACTGATGAATGCAACTCTGTTCCATCAGCCAAAGCTACCTACAGATTCTCAATTCGTTAAGATGTTCAAAGAACTGAAATACAGAGTACACATACAATTGCTGATCAATGGAACTACTTACCCCTTGTACCTTTCCAGTAGTTTCATCAACCGTTACTTGGGAAACCTAGACAAAAGCACAAGGGCAAGTGAGGCAAGAAAAGCCACATGAGAAATTGGTCACAGAATTTGATTATGCCAATGACTTCTTGTATGGAAAATCCAGTTTTTTTTTTCTGTTCTGCTTTGATTCTGATCATTTGTTCTGCCAAACATGGGTGTCATGGAACAAGGAGGATTTGCACAAGAAAATAAAAGGCACCTCAGCATTTGTTACAATTTGCACGCCTGCTTCAAGAGCTGCTTTGCTTATAGCTGATGAGACAGATCCCATACCACCTTCCACATACCTGCAAGTGTATTTTTTATCAATAAGGTTTCAGAAAAAGAAAAGGAAAGATGAACTAAGACACCAACTAAATAAAGAACTAAAGCGTTAACACCAACATATTTGGCTAGAGTGTTGTGACATCACCCCTTCAAACTGACTTCAAGGCAACTGAAAAATGCAAGTCCTTTGCTTGGTTGGTCCTACAAAATAGAGTATGGACGGCGGATAGGCTTGCCCGAAGAGGGTGGCCAAATTGTGGGCTATGTAAGCTATGCAACCAAAGGCTAGAATCGGCCGCACACCTCTTATTCAAGTGTCGCTTCTCCATTAGGATTTGGAACAAACTAAAGCTTTGGCTCGGCCTTCATCAAATCGACACGGCCCTTTGGCAACAATTCCACTCCGTCAAAGAGTGGTGGAAGAAGGCAATCCACAGGAAAGGACCACATAGGAAGGCATTGGCCTCGCTCGCAATGTTGGTCTCCTGGGAATTATGGAAGGAAAGGAATGCAAGAGTTTTCCGAGACCACTCCGTCACCGTGGATATGATGGTAACAAAAATCAAGAATGAAGCTCGCCTTTGGTGCTTTGCAGGGGCAAAAGCTCTTAGCAGTTTAATCTTTTGCGAGTAATTGTTTTGTTGTTGGTCTTGGCTTTTTGCCAAGATATGGTTTGTAAGCACTCTATAAAACTCTTCTCCTTAATCAATGAAAATGGCAAGTCTTTTGCCTTGTTTCAAAAAAAAAAACTGAAAACTTGTTTGACTAGCCAGTAAGGATAAACACCAGCAAATATTTATTCAGCTCAATCCATGTTAAGGCCACAGAGGTCTGCACATGGTTTCAAGTGTAGGACAATGGAGGATTATATTATCCTATGGGTTTTTGGCAACTATGTTATTTGATGGTGGAACAGAATAATACAGATACCTGAGTGTCAGAAGCATACGCCCAAACACCACGTTGACCACCAGTTTCCCCCATGATGTGGTGCAGGAGAACATATCCTGATCCTGGAGTGTTCACACCAGCCTATACAAGTGAGACGGAATGGTCAAACGCTAACACATTAGAAACAAAAAAAATGTGGAGGCAATGGAGCCTTACCATAGTACCTATCACAGCATCAGTTGCCAGAGTCGCCTTCAATACATCACCCTGCAGTACTAGAGCAGTCAACACAGGAACTCGAGAAGTTATTCTCATCCGACACCAGAAGATAATGTGCTTAAGAAAAGCGGGAAGCGAGCTTTCAACCTCAAACCAGTTGTTCATGATCTTCGACGCTGGTGAAAGAAGAAGGTCGAAGAAGTTCCTGCCAGTGTAGCAAAGATTTAACTTTACGTACTGTATTGTTCATAAATGGTTCCGACAGTAACATCGTCAAGGGGGCAAAACTTAATTAGGACTCACACCATGTCCTTCTGCCCCTGCTGCATCACAATCCCAAGAAGCTTGCTCCAGAACACCGACTTGTCGACCTTATCCTTCATCCTGTCCACCATAGAGGTGTGGTAGAGCTGCCTCAGCTCCGGCGGGGGAGAGTCTATGACAAAGTCCATGAGCCTGCAGAACTTTTCCAGCTGCTCCTCGTACCTACATTCTCAATTTGACCCTACTGCTAGTATAAAGATCAACTCAAGCTAAGATGCACAGGGAAAACTACAGCAAATTCTCAATGTGCCTGTCACCTTGGGTATGCCTCTGCATCCTTCTTGGAGAACTTGCCTATCTCAGAGCGGTTCAGCTCCGCATCCGGGCCGAGAAGCAGGTACCTGCCATCGAGGCACGGCGTAAACGACGAGGGACTCCGGGGCAGGAGCTTCAACCCGTGCCTCTCCAGCTCCAGCTCCCTGGATCATCATTAGCAGCAGCAGGAGACAGCAGTACCATCAGCTCTCCAGTCCACAGAAGTGACAGAACAGCAGCGCATTCTTACAGAATTACAGAACGCAGGTACATGACAGGGTCACAGGGACCTCGAGTGTAAATCTGACGTAAATGGAGATCGTGATCGTAAAAAAATGGAGGCGAGGGTTCACCGGATGAGGGCGGGGCGGAGGAGGCTGAGGAGGTAGCTGCAGCGGGAGAAGCGGAAGCCGGGGACGAGACCCGACTCCGAAACGGCGGCGCCTCCCAGGACGCCCCGGCGCTCTAGTACGGCAACGGACCGGCCGGCGCGCGCGAGGTAGGCGGCGGCGGCGAGCCCGTTGTGGCCGCCGCCGATCACCACTGCATCCCACCGCTTCCCCCTCGGGAGCTGCGAGGACGAGAGGGGGGAGGGTGCGGAGGACGTGGAGAGAAGACGACCGCGGTGCCGGACGCCCGCGAGCAGGAGGCGGTTCGTCGCCGGGGACATCGGGACCTACCGTGCCGTCGATGCCTACTTGAGAGAATCTCTCGATTTCAGGTAGACAGTGTGCGAGAGTGAGGTTACCGGGGCCCCTGTGGCATCAAAGTATTTTTTAAAGTATCGAGAGAATACTTTGTTGATTTCTAAAAAAATTGAAGTATTAAATACTTTGAAGGTGTTTAGATATTTTAAAACTATGGTTTTTTTGAAGTATTTGAGAACCCTCTTTTTTCTAAAACTGAGAAAAGGGAAAAACTAAAGTATTACTTTGCTAGGCACTAAAATACTATAGTATTGATATACTAGAAAAACTTTGTTGCCAAACTAGGCTCGGAACTAGCGCCTCCTCATCCACAGAATTGTATTGTAACCGAGCCTTTTCTTTGAAGCCACTTACAACTTAATTCTAACTCAGCCTTCTCTACATCCAGTTATAATTTGGTCTTTTCTCCGAAGCCACTTGTAACTTGATTGCAACCCACCATCCTCTAAAACCAGTTGCAACTTAATTGTAACTGAGTCTTTTCCTCTGAAGACAGATTTGCACTTGATTGTAACTGAGCATCCTCTATAGCCTTCGCCTCGGTCGTCCAAGCCGGAAAGCATTAGTGCCCCTCGTTTGGAGCAAGTTGTGTTCCCCACGTGTTGATCCGGAAGATAAGAACGCGTCAGGGAAGACGAGCAAGTTGTCGGCATTCTCAAGGACCTAATCGCAACTTGATTGTAAATGAGCCTTTTCTTTGAAGCTAGTTGCAACTTGACTGTAACTGAGCCTCCTCTACATTCTATTGAAACTTTATTGTAACCAAGCCTTCCCTCCGAAACCAGTTAAACTTGATTATAACTGAGTCTTTCCCTCCGAAGACAGGTTTGCAACTTGATCGCAACTGAGCATCCTCTGTAGCCTTCACCTCGGCCGCGCCAAGCTGGAAAGCATTAATGCCCCTCGTTTGGAGCAAGTTGTGTTCTCCGCGTACAACTCGATTGTAGGATTCTCAGTTACAATCAAGTTGCAACTGAGAATCCTCTACAACCAGTTGCAACTCAATTGTAACTGAGCATTCCCCTCCGAAGACAGGTTTGCAACTTGATTGTATCTGAGCATCCTCTACAACCATTTTACAACTTGATTGTAGCTGAGCCTTCTCTCCAAAGACAGGTTTGCAAACTTGATCGTAACTGAGCATCCTATGTACCCTTCACCTAGGCCGCCAAAGCCAGAAAACATTAGTGCCCCTAGTTTGGAGAAAGTTGTCTTCCCCATGTGTTGATCTGGAAGATAAGAATGCGCCCGGTGAAGCCAAGCAAGTTTTGAGCCTCCTCAGGGAGGCAATTGAAACTTGATTGTAACCAAGCCTTCCGCCTGAATCCAGTTGCAACTTGATTGCAACTGAGCCTCCTCTAAATCCAGTTGCAACTTGATTATAACTGAGCCTTTCCTCCGAAGACAGGTTTGCAACTTGATTGTAACTGAGCATCCTCTGTAGCCTCCACCTCGGTCGCCCAAGTGGAAAGAATTATTGCCCCTCATTTGGAGCAAGTTGTGTTTCCCGTGTGTTGATCCGGAAGATAAGAACGCGTTAGGGGAAGCCGAGCAAATTGTGATCCTCCTCAAGTAGCCAATTGCAACTTGATTGTAACAGAGCCTTCCCTCCGAAGTCAGTTTCAACTTGATTGCAACTGAGCATCCTCTACAACCAATTGCAACTCGATTGTAACTGAGCCTTCCCTCCGAAGACAAGTTGCAACTTCATTGTAACTAAGCCTTCCCGTGTAAGACATGTTGCAACTTGATTGCAACTGATCCTCCTCTACAAGCAGTTGCAACTTGATTGTAACCGACCTTCCCCTCCGAAGACGGGTTGCAACTTGATTGCAACTGAGCCTCCTCTACAAGAAGTTGTAACTTGACTGCAACTAAGCCTCCTCATGTAGCTAGTTTGTGAGACCTTGGCGCATGGCTAAATAGGATTGATAGGAAACCCATACAAACAAGTTGCAACTTCTTTTCCGGAAGCTCATTCGAAAAGAACTATAAGGTTAAGCATGCTTGGCGTAAAGCAATTCTAGGATTGGTGACTGATCGGGAAGTGGGTACCGGGTCCGCATGAGTGAGGACAAAGTGCGTAGAAAAGACTAGTGTTGGTTTGTGGGGTTAGTCTAGAGATCCTATTGAGCTGCCAGAAGTGACAGCCGTCGGTCCGGAGTGACCGGGGGTGTTACATAGTTGTAGCTTCATTGTAACAGAGGATGCTTTGTAGCCTTCGCCTCATCCGCCTAAGCCGGAAACCATTGGTTCCCCTCGTTTGGAGAAAGTTGTGTTCCTGTATGTCGATCCAGATAAGAACGCATGATCCCCCAGGGGAAGCCGATCATTTTGTTAAGAGCTAGTTGCAACATCATTACAACTAAGCATTGATTGCAGCTATTTTTGCCACTTGATTGCAACTGAGCCGCGTCCTAAGGCCATTTTGTAATTTTATTGTGAGGAGTGTCTAGATCTCAGGCCTCTGATTCTAGCAAAACCCTTTATTATGAGTGCTGAAGCATTTTTCAACTGCAAATTAAGACTCGGCTAAAGGCATTTCCAAGTTCATTTTAACCGAGCCAGAAAATTTGGAATTTAAGGAAAACAAGGCATAACAAGGCTTTTACATTTTATGTTTGAGACTATAACAAGGCATTTCCATTTTTATACTTACACTATAACTGAGCCTCCTCATTTTTCCATTTTCTCTTAGAGATGCAATGTTTTTTGTTTTCTTTTTTAACATGAAAGTGTTTCAACAAATAAACATTCACATTATGAAAATTTTATTTTTTATAGAATTTTTATACATATAATTTTGCTAATTTTATTTATATTATGTAACACAAATTTTTATAAGGAGTAACTTTTGCCCGTGGGACCATAACATCAGTGGACATAATTGCAACTTGATTGTAACTAAGCCTTCTCCAAAGCCAGTTACAACTTGATTGCAACTGAGCCTCCTCTACATCGAGTTGCAACATGTTTGTAACTCAGCCTTCCCTCCGAAGCCAGTTGCAACTTGATTGCAACTAAGCATCCTCTACAACCAGTTGCAACTCGATTGTAACTGAGCCTTCCCCTTTGAAGATAGGTTTGCACTTGATTATAACTGAGCATCCTCTATAGCCTTCACCTCGGCCGCCCAAGCCGGAAAGCATTAGTGCCCCTCTTTGGCGAAAGATGTGTTCCCCGCATGTTGATCCGGAAGATAAGAACGTGCCGGGGAAGCCGAGCAAGTTGTCAGCATCCTCAAGGACCCAATTGCAACTTGATTGTAACTGAGTCTTTTCTTTGAAGTTAGTTGCACCTTGACTATAACTGAGCCTCCTCTACATTCGGTTGTAACTTTATTGTAACCAAGCCTTCCCTCTGAAGCCACTTAAACTTGATTGTAACTGATCCTTCCCCTCCGAAGACAGTTTGCAACTTGATTACAACTGAGCATCCTCTATAGCCTTCACCTCGGCCGCGCCAAGCCGGAATGCATTAATGCCTCTCGTTTGGAGCAAGTTGTGTTCTCCGCGTGTTGATCCGAAAGATAAGAACGCGCTAGGGGAAGCCGAGAAAGTTGTGACCCTCCTCAAGGACACAATTGCAACTTGATTGTAACTGAGCATTTTCTTCGAAGCCAGTTGTAACTTGATTGTAACTGAGCCTCCTCTACATTTCGTTGCAAATTTATTGTAACCGATCCTTCCATCCGAAGACAGTTGCAACTGAGTATCCTCTACAACCAGTTGCAACTCGATTGTAACTAAGCCTTCCCCTCCGAAGACAGGTTTGCAACTTGATTGTAATTGAGCCTCCTCTATAGCCTTCACCTCAGTCGCTCAAGCCGGAAACCATTATAGCCCCTCGTTTGGAACAAGTTGTGTTCCCCGCGTGTTGATCCGGAATATAAGAATGCGCCATGGGAATCCAAGCAAGTTGTGATCATCCTCAAGGACCCAATTTAAACTCGATTATATTTGAGCCTTCCCTCTGAAGCCAGTTTCAACTGAGCCTCCTCTATATCCAGTTGTAACTTTTTTGTAATTGAGCCTTCCCTCCGAAGACAAGTTTGCATCTTGATTGTAACTGAGCATATTTTGTGGCCTTCACCTCGACCGCCCAAGCCGGAAAGCATTAGTGCCCCTCGTTTGGAGCAAGTTATGTCTCCCGTGTGTTGATACGGAAGATAAAAATGTGCCAGGGGAAGCCGAGCAAGTTGTGAGCCTCCTCAAGAAGCCAATTGCAACTTGATTGTAACTAAGCCTTTTCTCCGAAGACAGTTGCAACTTGATTGTAACTAAGCCTTCCCTCCAAAGCCAGTTGCAAATTGATTGCAACTGAGCATCCTCTACAACGAGTTGCAACTTGATTATAACTGAGCCTTCCCTCCAAACCAGTTTCAACTTTATTCTAACTGAGCCTATTCTACATCGAGTTGCAACTAGATTGTAACTAAGCCTTCCCTCCGAAGCTAGTTGCAACTTGATTGCAACTAAGCATCATCTACAACCAATTACAACTCAACTGTAACTGAGCATTCCCCTCCAAAGACAGGTTTGCAACTTGATTGTAACTAAGCATCCTCTACCACCAGTTTGCAACTTCATTGTAGTTGAGCCTTCCCTCCAAAGACAGGTTTACAAACGTGATCGTACCTGAGCATCCTCTATAGGCCTCCAAAGCTGTAAAACATTAATGTCCCTAGTTTGGATAAAGTTGTGTTCCCCATGTGTTGATCCGGAAGATAAGAGTGCGCTTGGGGAAGCCAAGCAAGTTTTGAGCCTCCTCAATGAGGCAATTGCAACTTGATTGTAACTGAGCCTTCCCCCGAAGCCAGTTGCAACTTGATTGCAATTGAGCCTCCTCTATATCCAGTTGCAACTTGATTGTAACCGAGCCTTCCCTCCGAAGACAGGTTTGCAACTTGATTGTAACTAACCATCCTCTGTAGCCTTCACCTTGGCCGCCTAAGTGGAAAGCATTATTGCCCCTTGTTTGGAGCAAGTTGTGTTCCCCGTGTGTTGATCCGGAAGATAAGATCACGCTAGGGGAAGCCGAGTAAGTTGTGATCCTCCTCAAGCAGCCAATTGCAACTTGATTGTAACAGAGCCTTCCCTCTGAAGCCAGTTGCAACTTGATTGCAACTGAGCATCCTCTACAACCAGTTGCAACTCGATTGTAACTGGGCCTTCCCTCTGAAGACAAGTTGCAACTTGTTTGTAACTAAGCCTTGCCTCCTAAGACAGGTTGCAACTTGATTGCAACTGAGCCTCCTCTAAAAGAAGTTGCAACTTGACTGTAACTAAGCCTCCTCATGTATCTCGTTGCAACTTCATTGTAACTTAGGATGCTTTGTAGCCTTCACCTCATCCGCCTAAGCCGAAAACCATTGGTGCCCCTCGTTTGGAGAAAGTTGTGTTGTTGTATGTCGATCCAGAAAAAGAACGCGTGATCCCCCAGGTGAAGCCGATCATTTTGTCAAGAGCCAGTTGCAACATCATTACAACTGAGCATTGTCTACAGCTGTTTTTGCAACTTGATTGCAACTGAGCCGCATCCTAAGGCCATTTTGTAATTTTATTGTGAGGAGTGTCTAGATCTCAGGCATCTGATTCTAGCAAAACCCTTTATTATGAGTGCAGGAGCATTTTCAACTACAAATTAAGACTCGGCTAAAGACATTTCCAAGTTCATTTTAACCGAGCGAGAAAATTTGAAATTTAAGGAGAACAAGGCTTTTCCATTTTATGTTTGAGACTATAACAAGGCATTTCCATTTTTTATACTGAGACTATAACTGAGCTGCAATGTTTTTCCATTTTCTCCTAGAGATGCAATGTTTTTGTTTTGTTTTTTAACATGAAAGTGTTTCAACAAATAAAAATTCACATTATGAAACTTTTATATTTTTATAGAATTTTTATACATATAATTTTGCTAATTTTATTCACATTATGTAATACAAATTTTTATAAGGAGTAACTTTTGCCTGTGGGACCATAACATCAATGGACATAATTGCAACTTGATTGTATCTGAGCCTTTTCTCCGAAGCCAGTTACAACTTGATTGCAACTGAGCATCCTACACATCCAGTTGCAACTTGTTTATAACTTGGCCTTCCCTCTGAAGATAGTTGAAACTTGATTGCAACTAACCATACTCTACAACCAGTTGCAACTCGATTGTAAATGAGCCTTCCCCTCCGAAGACAGGTTTGCACTTGGTTGTAACTGAGCATCCTCTATAGCCTTCACCTCGGCTGCCCAAGCCGAAAGCCTTAGTACCCCTCATTTGGAGCAAGTTGTGTTCCCCGCATATTGATCTGGAAGATAAGAACGTGCTGGGGAAGCCGAGCAAGTTGTCAGCATCCTCAAGGACCCAATTGCAACTTGATTGTAACTAAGTCTTTTCTTTGAAGCTAGTTGCAACTTGACTATAACTGAGCCTCCTCTACATTATGTTGCAACTTTATTATTACCAAGCCTTCCCTCTGAAGCCACTTAAACTTGATTGTAACTGATCCTTCCCCTCCGAAGACAGTTTGTAACTTGATTACAACTAAGCATCCTCTATAGCCTTCACCTCGGCCGCGCCAAGCCGGAAAGCATTAATGCCTCTCGTTTGGAGCAAGTTGTGTTCTCCGCGTGTTGATCCAAAAGATAAGAACACGCTAGGGGAAGCCGAGAAACTTGTGACCCTCCTCAAGGACACAATTGCAACTTGATTGTAACTGAGCATTTTCTTCGAAGCCAGTTGCAACTTGATTGTAACTGAGCCTCCTCTACATCTCGTTGCAACTTTATTGTAACCAATCCTTCCATCCGAAGCCAGTTGCAATTGAGTATCCTCTACAACCAGTTGCAACTTGATTGTAACTAAGCCTTCCCCTTCGAAGACAGGTTTGCAACTTGATTGTAACTAAGCCTTCCTCTCTGAAGACAGGTTTGCAACTTGATTGTAATTGAGCCTCCTCTATAGCCTTCGCCTCAGACGCTCAAGTCGGAAACCAATAGTGCCCCTCGTTTGGAGCAAGCTGTGTTCCCAGCATGTTTATCCGGAATATAAGAATGCGCCATGGGAAGCCAAGCAAGTTGTGAGCATCCTCAAGGACCCTATTTCAACTCGATTATATTTGAGCCTTCCCTCTGAAGCCAGTTTCAACTGAGCCTCCATTGTAACTTTTTTGTAATTGAGCCTTCTCTCCGAAGACAGGTTTGCATCTTGATTGTAACTGAGCATATTTTGTGGCCTTCACCTCGACTTCCCAAGCCGGAAAGCATTAGTGCCCCTCGTTTGGAGCAAGTTATGTCTCCCGTGTGTTGATACGGAAGATAAGAATGCGCTAGGGGAAGCCGAGCAAGTTGTGAGCCTTCTCAAGAAGCCAATTGCAACTTGATTGTAACTAAGCCTTTTCTCCGAAGACAGTTGCAACTTGATTGTAACTAAGCCTTCCCACCGAAGCCAGTTGCAAATTGATTGCAACTGAGCATCCTCTACAACGAGTTGCAACTTGATTATAACTGGGCCTTCCCTCCGAAGACAGGTTTTGCAACTTTATTGTTACTGAGCCTTCCCTCCAAACCAGTTTCAACTTGATTCTAACTGAGCCTATTCTACATCGAGTTGCAACTCGACTGTAACTAAGCCTTCCCTCAGAAGCCAGTTGCAACTTGATTGCAACTAAGCATCATCTACAACCAATTGCAAATCAACTGTAACTGAGCATTCCCCTCCAAAGACAGGTTTGCAACTTGATTGTAATTGAGCATCCTCTACCACCAGTTTGCAACTTCATTGTAGTTGAGCCTTCCCTCCAAAGACAGGTTTACAAACTTGATTGTAACTGAGTGTTCCCCTCCAAAGATAGGTTTGCAACTTGACTCCAACTAAGCATCCTCTGTAGCCTTCACCTCAGCCACGCCAAGCCGGAAAGCATTAATGCCCCTCGTTTGGAGCAAGTTGTGTTCTCCACGTGTTGATCCGAAAGATAAGAACGCGCCAAGGAAAGCCAAGCAAGTTGTAAGCATCTTAAAGGACACAATTGCAACTTGATTATAACTAAGCATTTTCTCTGAAGCCAGTTGCAACTTGATTGTAACTGAGCCTCTTATACATCATGTTGAAACTTTATTGTAATAGAGCCTTCCCTTCGAATCCAGTTGCAACTTAACTGCAACTGAGTATCCTCTACAACCAGTTGCAACTCGAGTGTAACTGAGCCTTTCCCTCCGAAGACAGGTTTGCAACTTGATTGAAACTGAGCCTCCTCTATAGCCTTCACCTCAGCCGCCCAAGCCAGAAAGCATTAGTGCCCCTCGTTTGGAGCAAGTTGTGTTCCCCGCGTGTTGATCCGGAAGATAAGAACGCGCCAGGGGAAGCCGAGCAAGTTGTGAGCCTCCTCAAGGACCCAATTGCAACTTGATTGCAATTGATCTATTCCTCAACTTGATTGCAACTGAGCCTACTTTATATCTACTTGCAACTTTATTATAACTGAGCCTTCCCTCCGAATACAGGTTTGCATCTTGATTGTAACTAAGCATCTTTTGTGGCCTTCACCTCGGCCGCCCTATTGGAAAGCATTACTGCCCCTTGTTTGGAGAAAGTTGTGTTCCCCATGTTTTGATCTGGAAGATAAGAACACGCCAGGGGAAGCCGAGCAAATTGTGAGCCTCCTCAAGGATCCAATTGCAACTTGATTGTAATTGAGCCTTTTCTTCGAAGCCAATTGAAACTTGATTGTAACTAAGCCTTCCCTCCAAAGCTAGTTGCAACTTGATTGCAACTGAGCATACTCTACAACGAGTTGAAACTTAATTATAACTAAGCCTTCCCTCCGAAGACAGGTTTTGCAACTTGATCATAACTGAGCCTTCCCTCCGAAGACAGTTGCAACTTGATTCTAACTGAGCCTATTCTACATCGAGTTGCAACTCGATTTTCACTAAGCCTTCCCTCCGAAGCCAGTTGCAAATTGATTGCAACTGAGCATCCTCTAAAACCAGTTGCAACTCAATTGTAACTCAGCATTCCCATCCGAAGATAGGTTTGCAACTTGATTGTAACTGATCATGCTCTACAACCAGTTTGCAACTTGATTATAGTTGGGACTTCCCTCCAAAGATAGGTTTGCAAACTTGATTGTAACTGAGCATCCTCTCGATCCTTCACCTCGGCCGCCAAAGCCGGAAAATATTAGTGCCCCTAGTTTGGAGCCAGTTGTGTTCCCCATGTGTTGATCCGGAAGATAAGAATGTGCCCGGGGAAGCCGTGCAAGTTTTGAGCCTCCTCAAGGAGACAATTGCAACTTGATTGTAACCGAGCCTTCCCCTCGAAGCCAGTTGCAACTTGATTGCAACCGAGCCTCCTCTATATCCATTTGCAACTTGATTGTATCTGGGCCTTCCCTCCAAAGATAGGTCTGCAACTTGATTGTAACTGAGCATTCTCTGTAGCCTTCACCTAAGCCGCCTAAGTGGAAAGCATTACTGCCCCTCGTTTGGAGGAAGTTGTGTTCCCCGTGTATTGATCCGGAAGATAAGAACGCGCTAGGGGAAGCCGAGCAAGTTGAGATCCTCTTCAAGTATCCAATTGCAACTTGATTGTAATGGAGCCTTCCCTACGAAGCCAGTTGCAACTTTATTGCAACTGAGCATCCTCTACAACCAGTTGCAACTCGATTGTAGCCGAGCCTTCCGTCCGAAGACAAGTTGCACCTTGATTGTAACTAAGCTTTTCTTTCAAGGACAGGTTGCAACTTGATTGCAACTTAGCCTCCTCTACAAGCAGTTGCAACTTGATTGTAACTAACCTTCCCCTCCAAAGACGGGTTGCAACTTGATTGCACCTGAGCCTCCTCTACAAAAAGTTACAACTTGACTATTACTCATGTAGCTAGTTGAAACTTTATTGTAACTGAGGATGCTTTGTAGCCTTCACCTCATCCGCCTAAGCGGGAAACCATTGGTGCCCCTCGTTTGGAGAAATTTGTGTTCCCGTATGTTGATCCAAATAAGAACGCGTGATGCCCCAGGGGAAGCCGATCATTTTGTCAAGAGTCAGTTGCAACTTCAATACAACTGAGCATTTTCGGCAGCTATTTTTGCAACTTGATTACAACTGAGCCGTGTCCTAAGACCATTTTGTAATTTTATTGTGAGGAGTGTCTATATCTTACGCGTCCGATTCTAGCAAAACCCTTTATTATGAGTGCTGAAGCATTTTCAACTGCAAATTAAGACTCGGCTAAAGACATTCCAAGTTCATTTTAACCGAGCCAGAAAATTTGAAACTTAAAGAAAACAAGGCATAACAAGGCTTTTCCATTCCATGTTTGAGACTATAACAAGGCATTTCTACTTTTTATACCGATACTATAACTGAGCCTCTTCATTTTTCCATTTTCTCCTAGAGATGCAATGTTTTTGTTTTCTTTTTTAACATGAAAGTGTTTCAACAAATAAACATTCACATTATGAAAATTTTCCATTTTTATAGAATTTTTATACATATAATTTTGATAATTTTATTCATAATGTAATACAAATTTTTATGAGTAATTTTTGCCCATAGGATCATAACATCAGTGTACAAACTGTGTATGACCGTGTATCCCTAAAGTAGCCGAAGCGTTGTCACATGATGCAATAAAAAACAAAAATAAGGAGACACACGAAAGACATAGGAGGAAGAAGAGGACCCGATGGGCGCCACAGAGGCTACCGCGACAAGCGCGGCGGAAGTGACCGCGATGGCACACCACTCGCAGTACCTAAAGCCGTCGGCAAGCAACTCCTGCTTACCGGCTGGGGCGAGAGCGATGAGCACGGAGGCACGCGACAACAACGTGCGCGGATGCGGCTATCACGACGGCGCTGCGGAAGCTACCGCGACGGCGCACCATTCGAAGTTCCTAAAGACGTCGGCAAGAAACTCCCGATTACCGGATAGGATGACAGTGACGAGCGCGAAGGCAGCGACAACGAAGTGCACGGATGCGGCGATCGCGATGAGCACATCCGCGGTGACCGCGATGGTGCATTGCTCCGAGATCCTTCAACCTCCGCCTAGCAGCTCTTTCCCTCCTGGTACTCCCGTAATCAAAACCACATTGTTCTTACTTTTCCCCAACCTCGCAGATTTTGTTCATGCCGATGGATTATACGGAAAAATCAAGCTATATTGTACAGCTATTTTGTAGACCGTTTGATGGATTTGCACATTTGTCCATGTTTTGTGGCGAGATTCGTCTGTAGTTCTGAGCGGGCCTATTTTTTTCTACGAAGTTTACCTGGTATTTCTGATGTGTTTCTCTCTGATCCGGTGAGAGTAACGGAACATGGGGACTTGTTCATGTTGTAGAGGGGATTGGGAGCCTATGTGTGTCATAACAACATATCCCTTTCGAACATGCTTAATTTTGGCTACAATCTCACACGCAAATCTGGAAGGAATACAGTCTTCCAGTACTCACTATGTATCCAACTGCTTTAATTTTACCTGATAATCTGTTACAGATTAAGCTAGCAGTAGATATATGATCTGAACTATTGGTGACAGTATGACTTTGTCTAGAAACAAAGTGACGGAATGGGTAACACCATAATAGACAAGAGAATGCTTGTTTCTGAAGGCCTGGATAGTTAAAATGATTAGAAATTTAGACTAACTTGCTTGCAACGAACTTGTCAACCCAATTCATCTTACCTGCCTCTCCACCGAAAATCGAAAAAATTATACTTAGAATGGATGACGGTGATGGATATTCTTGTAAAGTAGGCTAAGACTCATAATAACATATCCCTTTCAAACATGCTTAATTTTGGCTGCAACCAGCATGTATAATTCACATGCGAAGCTTGGAGGAATATAGTCTCTCGAATCTCGGTGCTTTATGTAATTCACTATGTATCCAATGTCTTGTCTTAATTTTTCCTAATAATATGTGAGCTTCCAAATGAATCCTCTCCTTCCATCTCGCTTCTGTAATGCGTGGAATTCTCTGGATCTCAGATGTTCTACAGAGATCTGATTTTAACTATTATTAGTAGCGCGACTTGGTCTAGAAAGAGAGAACAAGAATAGAGAAGAGGATATTCTTATGCCTACAGGCCGACAAAGTAAAAATGATAAGGAATACATGATAAAATCGCCTTCTCAAGGAACCGTCCCTTGTTTTGACACTAAATCGTCAAACCATAGTACCATAATGTGTGCCATTCTTACTAATAAGCATGTCTCCGATCTGCATTTTTATAATTTTCTGCCAACATGCTTTGTTCATGTGATATCTCAAATTTTACAATCTCAATGATTGTTAATTACTGTTCAAGTTAACTGTACAATAGTAAAAGAAGTTACAAGTTCATGCATATATCATGTATGTACACAGGTGCTGAACATGTATGAACATGTATGCATACACGTGCTAGGCTTCAGTACCGTCAAGTACATTAAAACATATTTTTTTCTTGGTTTGAAATATGATTTTTCCAATAATTCTACCACCTACTGCATTATCTATCATAAATTGGAATTGCGACCACATAGTGCTTATTGAATCTGATATATAGATGTACTTTTAGACAGCCGGATCTAGTCATTTTTGGCTCTATCTGGAGTCTGTACTTTGATTTTTCTACATCACTCCTCGTAGTGATTTTTCTGCATTGCACACTCATAATGCTTAATGATCTGATGCTTCTTTGCATGCTCTCTCTTTGGAATTGCAATTTCATTTTGTGGCTATCTATGATGTACATGCCTATGATGACTCTCTTACTTGCTATCCTCTGAGTTTTTTAGGGATGCAGATTAGTTGTTGCTTTTTGGCTCTGTTATGTTAGTTTTTTCTTTATGGTGTCTGCATTGTTTTTTGTTTTATTAATCCTGTGTGGTATATTATGTGAATAAAGTTTGTGGAAAATAAGTATGTATGTCACTGCTAGTATACCCCGAAATTGTTATGAACTTCTTTTTTAACCGCTTACCGTGTGATTTCCCTCCCTTAATTAGACTGACATCCGTATGTTTGTGACTATCTTCTTACGAATATTTTTATTTTACCTTAATATAGAATTATGCATCGCACACTCATAGTACTTAATGATTTGATGCTTCTTTGCATGCTCGCTTTGTGGAATTGCAATTTTGTTTTGTGGATATCTGTGATGTACATGCCTATGATGACTCTCTTACTTGATATCCTCTGAGTTTTTTAGGGATGCAGATTAGTTGTTGCTTTTTGGCTCTGTTATGTTAGTTTTTTCTTTATGGTTCATGCATTGTTTTTTGTTTTATTAATCCTATGTGGTATATTATGTGAATAAAGTTTGTGGAAAAGAAGTATGTATGTCACTACTAGTATACACCAAAATTGTTATGAACTTCTTTTTTAACTGCTTACCGTGTGATTTCCCTCCCTTAATTAGACTAACATCCATATTGGCAATTATTGTTCCTAATAATTTTATACCTTTACCTTTCCAAACATGCTAGTGACCCTAATTTCCTGTTTAAATATCAAATGAAAGAGTTCTCTCAAACATTCTACGCAAATCCTGCAATTCTTCGCAACCAAATGTCTAGTGACCCTGTTATCTTCAAGAATGAGGTTGACAAAGTTGTGGGAGAAAGCATAAGCAATAAGGTTTGTTTTCTCTATTTTAAAATTTTGCATGACTAACTAGCAATGGTTGTTGTATCGAAAACAAATAGAATGAATGTACAAATACCATCAGAGTTTAGCTGATACCAAAGTTGAATCTGATTTTTATATTATGATTGTGTATTTAACTTAAGCCGATACCCAAGATGAATATGATGTACATGCATTTTTAGTATTTTTTTGTGTTCTACAATTCATGATTATATGTGATTATACATTTTTAGAATGAAGGTATTTAAAATATATTTTTCATTCATACAATCTTGATTTCTTATTGGCTCCTTTATATTTCTTTTTTTCATAGGTCAAGGATGACTTATTTAATTATTTACAAAGCCATATGATTGACACAGACAAAGAAACTTATTCAAAATCTTAAAGCCTGGTTATTGATTTTCTGAAGATTATAACATCGGAAGGTATGGGCAAACCTAACTCTGAAACAACTGTAATACTGGAAGCGCAAAAAAGTACCCATGAAATGGATGCAGACCAAGGTAATATTCTCGTTATTCTGAATTTTCTTTTTTTTCTTTTTAGAATTGATCTAGTTATGCAAGTTTGTATAGTCACTTAATTCAAATATGGCCATAGTTGTTATCTCTGAAGTTTCCCTTTATAACTCATGTTTTCATGTTATTCTTATATCAGATTCAAGCATAAGAAAAGGACAACAACACAATTCCAACATTTTGAATTCAAAAAGTTCTCCTGGAACACTGATTAACTTTGAATCAAATGAAATCATGTGAAACACACATAATGATTTTACTGATGCTACACATGTTAATGTGCACCTAAACTACGCTATTTCTTTTTTCGATACAATTTATTGCTTTTTTTATTTTGACTGATATCTAACTGATGCATCTCAGGATCATGTAAACAAAAGTTCTAGCTCACAAGTTGTAAATATTGATAGAAACACAACTACAAGAGAAGCATTAGTTTAAACCACACACCATCTGAAGATGATGGAAGCACTTCATCATGTTTAAGGCCTATTAGGCAAGAGCAGCTATCAAAAGGAAATCACGTTGATGGTACTTTTGCTTTTTTTCCTATTTTTTGCATTTTTACCTGCAAAGCTTTATTTTATATGCATTATTGTGAAAGTCTCTCTTATTCCTATTACATTTTTTATCAAAGGTACCGGTGAACATATTTGCGTGCATATGGATTTGAATTTGGCTCAAGTAGAACCTCAAGTGAAGCAAATTGAATCAAACGGTGGAATAAAGATAAATGCAATGGCGGTACCAAGCATTGCATGCATTGGTAATTTCTATCTTAATTTATTTTCTTTTCATAAATAATATCTAGTAACTAAATTCATGTTTCTTGAGTTCAATTTTCTCTGTTTTATTTCCTTTTTTTGCACAAAATTATGCAGATTCAGGGTCACAACTTAGCAGGAAAGAATTTTTGAAGCAAGATCGTAAGAAATACTACTTCAAGGACCCTTTTGTGCCTTCATTCAGATTGTTTGAGAATGAAGATGACAATGGAAAGTACATCGAGGAACCAGAACTATGGTGACCACTTGGACCATATTCTCAATCTCAATATGAGGTTTTCATCTCTTTTTGTTTGTTTGTACTTAGGTGATATGCAATAAAAATCTGTTGCAATAAAAATCTGTTACTTAGGTGATCGCTATTCGGGAATAATAACAGAAGCATCATCGAGCCAAATGAGATGAATATTTACGAAACATTAACAACACTATGCAATGACCCACAATACAAATAGCAAGGAGCCAATACCATGTTATTTATGTTACCCATTTTCCCCGTCTTTTTTGATTCCATGGTGATTTGTGAAAAGGAGTATGGAAACATAGATGTATCAAAGAAAAGTTTTCTACATTTTTTGGCATTAAAATACCAACCAGATGCACAAAGCTACTTAACGGATAGAGATTAGCAACTCCACATTCTGTGAAAGCATGTCGGAAGGATGAACACCCTTGACAAGACCGCGTCGGTTTACAAGGAATCGGATAGATCGTATTGGTTGCCAAAAGCCTGGCTGTATGGAATGTACCAACATTTGATAACCAAAAGCAGATTGTGACAATAAGTTGAATGCAACAGATAGACAAAAGATTTGACACACACATCCTATGGTACTAAGAAAATCCAGGACACGTGAATCCTAGTTTGAATTTTTAGAAGAGGATTGATAAACGTTATACTTTCTTACCTGAAAAGGGTGGGTGGGAGGGTAAGAAAAAAAATGGAAGCAGTCCTACTCTCACGTTTAGTTTTCTCTGATATACTTAGCTACCAAAATACTTTCTAGACTGACAACAACCATCTTGGCTGAGACCCTGAAGGGAAGAATGGCTCTGATACCAGATGTAATCCCCTGGACACTATGCTCTAAATCACAAGCCGGTATAACCCAAAAGTGGATAAGGTGTCCTACCGAGGATGCCCAAAGGCCACCCACGTGTAGGTCCCGATTGAGCGGAACAGGGCACGGTACCGGTCAACCACCCTACCTACTTTTCGTGTTTATAGCTTCAAGTGCAAGAGACATAGCTGGCTAGACCGCGAGTCAATCATACACAAATGAGTATGTATGCCAACGACATACAAGAGTACACCAGAGCCAATCTATCTAAAAGAAATAGAAATATTAAACGCCATATGGCAAGATCCAAAATACTAGATAGTTAATAGTTAGGATATATCCCCATACATCACACATTAGAGTATCAAGCGGAAGCGAAAGGCAAGATCCGAGTACGGATAAGAAGCAAATCGGCATAAGATGCGCTGAAAATAAGCACATCTGGCCCACAGATCTCATGGATGTCCATCCCAGAATCTCTACACCAGACAGTCGTTGCCTCCATCATCGGTATCCTCGACCCAGTAGCCTTCCCGCGGATATACCTGTCCATCTGAACCAATATTTTATCATGTGAGACCCTAAGGGACTTAACAAGTCTTTATGCATCTAAAGGGAACGGCCTGAGGGTGACGCAATTGTAGCGAAAATAAAGCCTAGCAGTTCTATAGACACGCTATAATATTCGCCTAACCAATGATTGACAAACGCTCGTCAAATAAACAATAGTTAATTACCCAACAAATATATCTCAACATAAATAAACATCACTCGCCCACCTCCCTATTCCCAAACGAGAAGGCGGAAGAACATCCCATCCGTACGAAATTTTATTAATCATTCTATAAATATTTCACTACTACTAGTCAAGTATTAGTCATATTAAAAGAGGTACTTTAATTATGCTTGTCTATGATCGATAAACTGTGCTCCAAGTCATCCATAACCGCGAACACGGCTTTAAGAAAAATTTACCCTATAGGGGTGCACAAATAGCAACACACGCATGATCAACCTCAGAAAAACCAAATGAAAACCCAATGAGGCATCATAACAAATAAATCACAAGATTCATAAAATATTTTAGGGGGCACCCCACTAAGCTACCCGCTACGAAGTTGGTCGGCTCCGCGACGGACACATAGGTTTGCGTCAATGGCTGTAAACGACTAGGAACCCAAAATGGGCTTGTCGATACCGTGAAAACACTTTGCTTACCTAAATAGTATAGTAGTAAAAGCTCTCCACGAACAACATTAGTAAATAAAGCAGTAGCATGGCATAAGTACATGATAGTAGTAAAGCCCCAAACTAGTTTGTGGCCCCAAGAAACAAGAAATTATTCAAGCCCTAGCTAAGGCGATTCATGGTCCCACTTGTGGATAGTGCGATAATCAAAGAACAGGTATAAACTACACAGGGTCTTACAGGACACAAGTGAGCATAAAGAACCAAATAGCAGATATTGCCCACCGATGCCTCTTTCTTTAGTTATTCCATTACTACTCAATTCAGTTGTTTAGGTACCTCATTATTCAAAGACTCTCACAAACCCTAGACATGCAATTCTATGACTCGCATGGTTCAAACAACTCCTGTAGTAATAGCTCATAGGATTGAGGGAACAAGCTTCGGTGGGGTTTAAAATTAAAGTCTATGCAATACTTGGGATTCAATTTTAGTTCGGATCGCGACATATGATGCAAGAATAAGATAGATAAAATAGGTGCTATATATAGTGCAAGCATGGAGAAATTCTTTCCTGGACGTTCAGTTGCAGAATAAGATGGATCCGGGTAATACTCCTGAGGCTCCTGATATTCTCCTTGCTCAGCGTCTATCCGAATAAAAACCAAAAACACAAAGGTGCCAAAATAAATACATTGTACAATCATATAAATCATATGAAACAAACAAACAATTATGCCATGATGGAATGATGCAAAATTTACATGGCATAACATAGCATGGCATGGGTGAGGTGTGGGGTACACGAATAAATCATCTGATTAGGTTTTTAGTCATGTTTTGCTCCCATAAACATTGATGAATACTTAATATTTATATGATGCATGATTCAATTCATATCATGGAATGCATAGTTAGAACATGCTTGTCGAGATAATCGATTTAGACATATCATTTGTCGAATTTGGAGTTACGGAATTAAAGTTATGCAATATTTAAGAAATGGCCATTTATTAACATTTATTAATTCAAAAAATTTAAATTGCTCAAATGATATTATAAATAGCATATTCATATTCCTCACATTTTTCTGATTCAAAATCATCTATTATTCAAATTATTTGAAATTATGAATTTAAATTATTAGTAAAGTCAAAATTATTAAAAAGGGTCAAAGTTAAAGGTTTGACTAGTTTGAATCAAATTTGAAAATATTTGAATAAACCAGTGAATTAACATTTGGAAACTAAACACTTTTCGTATTAAACATTTATTCAAATTCATATTTATTAAAATGTTATGGATTAGTTTGTATTTAAACATAATATAAAACAGTTTAAATTTGAATTTAGTTAAGGCAGAGGCTTTTGGTACTCAGAGGATAACGGCGCACTGTTGTTGACGTGTGGTCCATCAGAGGCAAGCGGGGCCACAGGCGCGCGCGGGTCAGATGGCTGCTACGTGTGCTAGGAGAGGGGCCACGGGTTGAGCAGGGAAAAAGGCGGGTGAAAGAACATGTGGGCCCCCATGTGTGGTTTTGGTAATTAATGACAATCTTTATAGACTAATATGTGTATTAAGTTATACTTGTAGGATTTGTCCATTGGCATCACTTGGAGCATGTGTTGGCTTCAAGGTCGATGAAATGAGAAAAAGATGTGTTGTGCAAGCTCAAAATGCGCCATCTATAGATCTCATGTTTAATGCTTGCCATTCTCGGCGATCATGGATCGATGATGAGGAATCAAGAAAGACGTTCCATCTTGAGAAGGGAAAGATCGTCTACATCGAGATCAAGTGGAATGCTCAAGGCAAAGGTATAATCTTGATAGATCTTGATAGGTTTTCCCTTTTGCCGGTCTCATGTTCTTAGTGGGAGACCGGGTTAAGGATAGATAGCCGTACTATCAAGAGGGGCTCTCAAATGAGTAACTCGGTCACATCATTTGGAGAAAGCTCAAACCTTTGCATACTTGCATCATCGTATTTGGTTGTTATTTGGTCTTATCCATGTGAGGATATAGAGCTTGTGGTAATCTCCATAACAAGCTCTTGTTCATCAAAATCGGATCTCTCTTTTATATCTTATTGCGATTTTGATCTATGCGGTTTTTCGGTTTCTCACCAAGTGAGGTATCTTACATTATTATACTTGATACATTCTCACTTGGTGATAACCAATATTTTTATATGGTAGCTCATGTCGTCCTCTTTCCAACGCAATTGGAATCGGGTCAATCGGAGCTACCGTTCAAAGTTATGACCGTTTGAATATTGGTTGTTATTCGGTTTAAAAAAGAAAAAGAAAAAGTTATTTTCTGGGCCGTTCGGTACTACCGGGCCCAGTACCGGACGCGCCTGGCGCGCGCAGCCCACTCTCAGCCTGGCCCGACACCCGCATCCGGCTGTACCGGTCTGGCCCGGTAGTACCGCCCGGGTGGACCGGTACTACCGGCCGGCCCACCTTGCTTCCCAGGTTTGCTGGCCCAGCCTCGCTGCTGCTTGCCCCGCGCGCTGCCAGCTGCTTGCCCTGCGCGCGTGCCAGCCTCGCTTGCTGGGCTGCCGCTGCCGTCCGCTTGCTGGTCTGCCCCGACCCACCCGTGCGCGCGCCCCTGCCCAGCGATCGATCGCCCGCTGTCTGCCCTTGCTCGTGCGCGTCGCTGCGCTCTGCTGGCCCCACGCTCAGCTCGCGCACGCATTCACCGCTTACTGGCCCATGCGCCGCACCCATTTCTTGCTTGCATGCGCGCACCTCCCTGCGTTGACCCGCCTGGTTTCTGGTATCGGGCGGTACTACCGGTTAAATCCGGTATTACCGGCCCCGACTAAAATTGTGCCACAACGGCCAGATTTTCTGGGCCTCCTATTTAAGTCTTTGCCTGTTTTTAGTTTAGGTTGCTTCTTCCTTCTCTATTAGTCTAAGCTTTGTCCATACTTGCTCTTATTCTCTAGCTTGATTAATCTCTTCCCCTCTGATGATTCTTGCCCATATTTGAGTGGAAGAGAGAGGAGATCTAGACCCACGTTTTGACCTAACCGATTCATCTCTTTGTGAGTGTATCTTTGGGGATCTAGACTTTGGGGGATTTTGTGTTCCCTTTGTGTTCTTCCTCTCTTGTTCCACCAATAGCTTTAGTAGCTTTGTTGGACCTTGAGAGTGAGGGATTTGAGCATCTTTGTGGTGTTCTTGCCATTTGCATTAGGTGCATCGGTTTGAGTTCTCCTCGGAGGATTTGGTTCGTGATATTCGTTGAAGCTTGTCCCTCTTGGGTTCTTGGAACCCTAGACGGTTTTGTGGCTTTGGTGGCGTTGTGGCCTTGGTGGTGTTTGTTCAGAGCCTCCAATTAAGTTGTGGAGAAGTGCCCCAACCTTGTGAGAGGTTCCGGTTGCCACCGACAAGTGCACCAATAGTGGAAGCATGGATCGATCCTGTTGGGGTGAGATTCACCGGAGAATAAGGGAGGCCTTTTGTGGCATTGGTGGTTTGATATCACCCCCTCTCCAAACGAGACGTACTCCATGTTGGGAGGAACTCGGTAAAATATCGTCGTCCCCGTGTGCCTCGGTTATCTCTATACCCGAGCTCTTTACTTATGCACTTTACATTGTGATAGCCTTCATGCTTGAAGTAATCTATATCTTGCTATCACATTGTTGCTTGTATTGCTTAGCATAAGTTGTTGGTGCACATAGGTGAACCCTAGTTGTCCTAGGTTGTGCTTGACAAAGTAAACGCTAGTTTAATTCCGCCTTTGTCGAGCCACTCTCAAAAAAGTTTTAATCGCCTATCCACCCCCCTCTAGGCGACATCTGTATCCTTTCAGCGGGGGTTCTTTTGCAAAAAATGCGGCTGCTACTGGTTAACTGTTGAAAGCAAACACTGACGAACTGAAGCTCTGGCGGAAAACATATGTGTTTTGCTAGTCTTCAGTTGAATTTGGAGAGCGATAGAGTAGGAATCTTGTGACGCCTTAAAAACTAAAGGTGTAGAAGATGGTGAGGAAGCTCTCCAAAAGGAGGACTAGAATTGCCAGAAAAGCTTGAGGAACAGCAAGGTTCGCGCGAGGTACTGCTGCTAGACTGCGACTGCGTGTGCGGCTGCAGAGCGGTGAGCGGCACGACACGGCGGGGACGAGGGGGCTACAGTGCAAACGGTGGTGGCGGGGAGATGCAGGGAGCCATGGCGACGATGGAGGTCCGCTAGCGATGGTTGTCATGACCATGCGGCAGCAACTATAGGGCGCGAGTGCACATCGGGTCACGCACCGAGCGCTCGACCGGTGGCGGCGGCGCAGGGCACTAGGGCATGGAAGAACATGTCCAACACGAAGAGAGGCTCACTAAGAGGAGACGAGGTAGGAGTTTGGCTCGAGGTGGGCTTGTCCTTGGCAGGGATCGCAGCCGGCTTGCTCGGCTTCCTCACGAACATGACGGCAGTAGCGATGCACCGACGAACTTCAGTGTCGAGCTCAGGTACATGCCGTCGTAGATGAAGTAGGAGCACCTCCTGGTATGCTTGGCTTGCTTGGGGCGGTGCAGAACGCCTGGGAGAGAATGTAGACACTCTAGGGTTTGTAGAAGGCCATGGCAGACATGGTTTCCTTGAGGAAGAATAAGAGGGAGGGGCTGGTTGCAGATCTTGATTTGGTTTTCCCTGGGTGGTGGGGATGATAAATGAGAGAGGGAGAGAGGCACAAGGGGTCTTGATCTTTTGCAAAAAGTCAAGAGGAAGGTGGCATCGGTGTGCTAGGGCTTTACTTCTCTCTAACTTTAGATAAAGAGGAAACGAAGGGGACTAGGGGAAGGAACTCGCGATAGGTACTAGCCTGGGCTTGGGGTTTGCTTTATGGACAAGATAGGAAAAGGTGGGGGGATATAAGGTTCATGCACATGTGCATGGCAAGGCATGTGGGGTGGTATATTAGGTAGATGTAGATAGATGGGGTTTTAGCTAATGGGGGGTTAAACCTAGTTAGATTAAAAGAAACGAAGGAAGGGATTAGGGTTTATGATTAGAAGGGTTTAACCTAGTTAGTTAGAAGAGAGGGAGATATCAAATAGCTAGGTTTTAGATAGATGCATGCAAACATGTAGATAGACAAGAGAGAAAAAGGCTATGGTTTGGTTTAAATACACCAACAAGAGAGGGTTTAGGTCGAGAATTTAGATAGGTAGGTTATACGGTGGCAAGGTTGTCATGTTATGTAGATTTTATTTAGTTTTATTTGTCCTTTTGTTTGAACCAAACTACTCAAAAACCAAGGGAAAAAAATAATATGATAGAGAGAAAAGAATGTTTGCCACTTGCATGGGCCATGCATGGTAATGAATGCTTCCCTTCTAGTTGTGAAAACTAATATGATAGAGAGAAAAGAATGTTTGCCACTTGCCTCAAGAATTTAGGGGCATGCATGAATATGACTATGGTCAATATAGTGTGTGTACCACTATTAATTCCGCATGGCCAAATATGTATTCAAGCAATCCATAAATTGAAGTAGAACCATACAAGGAGAAAAAGATGGCCATGCAAAGTTATCCATGCATGCTACCATACTTGATGTTGTGAAAACAACATGACAACATATATGGAAGCAAAAGGAGGAAAAGAATCCCACCCAAATATATCTGAGCTAGAGTTAAATGCCAACAGAATATACAAATGCCCATATACCATTGGATGGTAGAATTGAAAATTGAGCCAAAGGAAGGTTTCAAGGTGGATGGTGGAATCTTAACAGAGATGCCCCTAACTCAACTTGGGCATGTAACAATTTATCAAGAGTCAAATACACAATATATAAAGAGGCAAATACAAGTGATACAATATATAATGCATATGGGATAAGAACCAAATAGAGGGGTTTTATATGATGCTCAAATGCAAGGTGGCATGGTGACATGAGCATGATATAATGATGATGCAATAAATAACATATAGAAAGTAGTAATATCTAGAATAGGCAATTACAATTGTTAAACAATTGGGAGTCTAAGCATTCTTTTTTTTTTTTGCAAGTTGTTGTACTCATAAGTGATAAGTTTTTAACTTGTATAGCATATAACCATCCACTTATACGGTAGTGTGCCATGTTTTTATACTATATATCCATGATTAAATTAAGTAACAACACTATGGCTACTAAATACAAGCTTTATATTCTCAAGTTGGTAACCCTCTTTTTATTCAAATGTCGGAGCCACATTTTCTAATCTGAATTTAAATAGGTGCTACCTACTGGGCACTGTGTAAGTTGCAGACAGTTGTTCGCTTTAGTATATTTTTATTATACTTTTTGTTTCTATTACACATTAGGTGGATTATCGACATGAACAAATGTAGAGTGTCATTGACACAACTCGAAAATTCAATGAAACAAAATGGATGGGTAGAATCCTAGGTCATTAATGCTTGTTGTCGAAAGCTTTTCAAAGATAATCATCCAAGATATCAAACAAACATTTATTTTTCCATACTTCAGCAGTAAGGATGCTATTTCTCTTATTCTAGTTTCTTTTTTCCTTTTTAATTTTTCTTCAAAAAAGCTGCTAAAGAAGATGTTTAATGTTATGTTCTTACTTTTTGGATGAACATGAATATTTTCTTAAAAAATGACCCAGTGATTACATGAAGAGAATTTGGAACAAGAATGTTATTACTCCCTCCGACCCATATTAATTGACTTGGATTTGTCAAAATTTAGATGAATCTAGACACTATTTACTATATAGGTTCATCCAAAATTTGATAAATCCAAGTCAATTAATATTGGCCGGAGGGAGTAAAAAATTTCAAACATCATATTCAGCAAAGAAGTTGCACCTATATGAGAGCGTATTCTTATAGAATTATTACATATTTCTCCCTTTCTTGCTATTTTTAATTTTTTTCACTAAAACTTCATGCCCTTGTAAACAAATATAGATAAATTTTCTAGCGTTGTACGATGAACACTAGTTCGTATTTGCTATTGATATCAAAACACGAAACTTCTTGTTTCTCGACTCACTTTCTGGAGAAACAGGTACACTACATCAGAGAGTAGACAACATGATGCTATTTCTCTATTTTAGAATTTTCCCCTCCTTTTGTAGATAAATCTTTTTTTTGTCTTTTTCTGGTTTCTTGTTGAAATCCCTAAGGAGCTCTAAGCTCCCTAGCTTTGAGCGTGTCTGGTTCATCGACATGTCATTTTCGTTGGGCCTACACTCAGGAGAGTCAGCGCTTTGCTGTCGGTGGAATCAACCACCTTGGTCTGCTACGTCGGTTGAGCTGCAACGTCGGCTCCGTGAGCTTCACGCTTCTTTGATTCATATTCCAGTCTAGCCAATACACGAGACCAGCTCCCTAGACATAAATCTCTTCAGTTTCTCTTTCCTTATCCAATCCAATCGCTAGATGAGAGCACCGGAAAAGAAACAGGAGCGGACGAGGCGACGCGGAGGCGGTGGTGCCAGAAGAGTGGTCGCCAAATCTTATTCAGCGCTGGCGGAGACGACGCCGAAATCTTAGGGTGAGGTGGATCTAACGCCACATCTTGGCTGCAGTTGTTGCAGGGCTGGGTAGTGAAGCACCGTCTTGGCCGCGGGAAGCGGAGGACAAACCATTGTGTCGGAGACGGCTGGCGGCTCGACGAGGAAAGGCTGCAGCGAGAGCAACGAGGAGGCTCGAGGATCCGGCGGTGGAAGAACCGTGGGAGATGGGGAAGATGGTGGCCCCTTTAGCGCCTTGCCTTCAATCCTTCGAGTGCGCCGTCTCAGCTAGCCTAGGCCTACACGAGGCACGAGGATGGCTTGACCCTGGGGCTGGTGTTCGCGCTGGTGGTGCTCCGTTCTGCCACCTCGAGATGCCGCCCTCACTTGGAGCTTGCAGAGGCGGTACCATACCAAGTGAGTAATCCCCTTCCCATCCCTCTATGGGGCTCATGTACAAATATACAGACAAGCGGTCAACGCCCCTGCATTACAGGTTCAGCCCAAGGAGGGCGCACCACATGTTTCTGTTTTTCCCCTACTGGGTCTGTTTACTCCTTTTGTTGCCATGTGCTAAAGTTGATTGATTGCATACATATAGCAATCTTTCAGGATTTTGATTTAGATATGTTGAGATAATTAGTTTGTATTGTTATTTCTTAGCTAACAACAAGAATTAACACATCGAGATATGTGGAAATAAGAACGAATTAGTGCCTTTTCCATACTATCTGCTACTTCTATGCATTCTCAAGCTTTAAGTCTCAGAAAAACATAAATGTTAGATTGACATGGAAAGTTTTATTCATGTCGCCACTTGGATCAATATTCCAAGCACCAGCTTACCATGTTAGTATGGAACCTCATATTCCATTCAAGGAGCCTAAATAGACTACCAGGACCTGATGGGGAAGCAATGGGACTTCCCAAAGGGATTCCAGGGTATGGCATACCTATGCCAAAAGCAAAATTTTCATAGTAACCATGAGTTGAGTTTGCTGATGTACCAAGAACTGGCATTCCATGTTGCTTATACTGAAGCAAAGTTTCAACATAGGCTTTCTAAACTGGTGTTAGATCAGCGTATAAACTACCAATGAAACCTCTTTCCAAGGAAGGATCACCGCAAGTGGACGCTCCTTGCATTGTATATTGAGAAGCGTTCAAGTACTGAACATAAAATAGATTAGAGAGAGGTGACTAAAGATCAGTGGCAGTTTGGTTATTGGATATACCAAGGACCATGGTCATGCATATCACGTCTACTTGAGGTAGGAGGTGATAAAACATTGCTACCAAAATTTCTTTGAGTTTGACCCAGGTGAGGCTATTAGCAGGCGCAACACGTCTACAAATGATGACTAGATGCAGAAAACATCACCAGTTTATCAAAGCAAAATAGTTCTGATATTTTAACAGCATATAAGGTACCAATGAACCACGTGCCATGTCTGAAACAATAATGTTTCAGATTTACGTGTGTACCATTGCCTTGTGGCAGGCAATATGAAATTGTACTTTAGCACTTAAATAATATATTGTATACCGTTACCCTTTTAAGTGTAAACAGAAGGACAAATCCATGTTGCATCCCTTCAAGATGTAACTAACAATATTTTCTCAAAAGGCCTACTGTCTTACTGACCAAATAGTTTGCATACTGGTTAGTTGTTTCATCCTCATTTTTGCATGGCACTGTTCTTTTAATCACGTCTTGCTCCAAAACTATCGAGTATTAACAGTTGAGATAAGCTCATTAAGTAGCCTTGTGCAGTTGTGCTTACTAATTTTTTGGTGTTGCAAAATTGACTCAGGTGATGCTACGGTGATGTGTGGTTGGCGTGGCGCCGGGAGGTGTCTGCCACACAGAACACAGTTGTCGGAGCCTATCCTGGAGAAAGCCACGTTGCCAACCAAGAGAAAGTGTTGCATCGCTTCCACTTGAATTTTTGTTCTTGCGATGGAAATCAAATCTCTAACATGCAATGTTGGTAATAGGATGTTTTCATCCAAGCCCAGGTAAACAGGACCAATACAAATCTATAAAATAAAAGCGGGGACTTTACAAACATTATCTATACATATTCTTATGGTGACATTATTCAAGTAAAATGTGAGATGAGAAGATATAGAAAACAATAAAGAGAGGGAGATGCAAGATTTATATATCAATCTAGCCGGTCTAATTGTGAGCAAGATATAAAGCTTATTCAGCCTTAGTTCTGGATAAGCCGGATGAGGTGAAACTTAAAATCATGGACCATTGTTTAGAAAGTATTTGGGTGTTTCTGTTTGTGGATAAGTGACTAGCATTGTGTGCCATATAGGTAATGCCACTATATAAACCAAACTGCAAAACCAAACTTTCCCCCTGATTCTACTACATTGTAAGTAAATCATGAACGCTATTTGGTATGTATATCACCAAAGACTTATGACCACAAGTGAAGATAGCTGCACAAAGTGAACATGAACCAAACCTGGTTACAAAAATTATTTTAGAAGCAATTTGCTTTACCTAGCAAAATGAAATAGAGAAAATATATTCTGAAAATGGAACATGGCCGGTGCGGATGATGGAGAGGGCAAGGCGCCCGGTCGAGGTAGCTGGCATTGTCTATTTCCGTTTATGCCTTTGATGTTGTCGAAGGCCATTGCTATTTTGTACTCACACATATGAAATCAACACTGCATATGCATGGTAAAGAGTCGCAAGCCACTGCTGTTTGGTACTTCCACATTTTGGCTTATTTTTTAGTTTCACCTCTTCATGAGGTTTTCAAAATATTACTTTAATTTGAGTGTCAATCCTTCATGAGGTTTTATATTCATGTAGTTTTATGGTAGCGAGGTTGGCCGACAGCGGGATTGGCGGTGGCCTGTTATTGATGGGTTAGTGTCTGTTGGGGGCATGGTTGTTGTTTTTGAATCTCGTGGGAACTGCGAGATTGTGGTGTGTTTGGTGGTGATCCGAGCATTTTGAGTGCTGGGCATGTGGCGTTTTTCTGTATAGCGGTGGGATTCCAAGTGCTTGCTTGCGGCTTTCTTTTGTCCATGTGGTATTGTCCTTTTGTGTGTGGCCTCAGTTTTACCGGCTTTCTTGGTTCTCTTTTTTCCATGGTGTGTCCGTTTAGGCGTACTGGTTTCAGTTCATGGTGCTTCACATGGACAGGGGCCAGAGTTCTCGTGGGCGACGTGGCTGGAAGCGTGCGGGTATTATATTTGTTGTTGGATGGAGCTTTGGTTTGTTTCCTGAATTGCCTTTTAGGTTCTTTTTGGCTATGGTTCATTGGTTGTTTTTTCTTCATCGGCTATGGTAGCAGAGATGTCGGCTGATGTTTTCCAGCAGTAGGAGCACACAACAGATAGTTAAGTTAATGATTTCATTTTTTATTTTTTAGGTTATGATTAGTTGTCATCTTAGAATAGGGAGAGGCATGCTTTCCACAAGAACCTGTAGTTCAGATATTAGGTATAGGCATTAAAAGACCAGGGAACCTAATTGGCTCATTCCTACACCACAATTGACACTATATCACATCAGTTGTTGTTCTGAATTGTCTTTTGCAATACCGTTGAGTTTTTCATTGGCAAGGTGGAGCTAGGTACCACATTTTTTTTGTTTTTGATGTATATGAATGAATTCAGCTGGGTAACCCACTGCTGATAAGTTATTTATTATTCTAAAGAAAAAGTGGACATATTATCTTAGATATCAAGGTTTCTATGGCTAGAAAATTGCAGGTAGTCATTAAGATTTCAAATAGATAATTTCACACCGCAGATTGTATCCCTTTATATATATGATCTTTCGAATTAGTGCATCTTATAATCATATTTCTATTTTCGCACCATTAATGTTGTAAGGTGGCCATGATCCTCCACCCAAACATGATAGTTAGAATGTTATTTCACATGTAGTGCAATAATAGAATACTGACAGCCCATGGTGGCTATGGAATTTTATTCACCTACAACTAGCTGTGTTGCAAGGTACTTTGGTGTGGAATTTATCCATCACCCAGGGTGACCTTTTTTCTGACTCATAGCGTTTTGTATATATTTTGTTACATACATCCGACATAGATATCTAGTGCATCAGAGATCCTTAGAACCATTACAGTAGGAGTGCTCATTCCACACTTTTGTTGCTTACGAGAAATAATGGTTCAAACCATCTTATTATTGATGTACCCTCCTAGGGAAAAGCTTTTATCAGAAAGGATACTTATATATAGACCTAGCATCTGTAGTAGATGCTTGATGTAAGCTGCCACTATAGTAGGCAGTGCAATAAATGGGACTGGATTATATTCTTAGTAATGCTAATATTCACTCATGATTTATTGGTTCTGTTTTCAGATCATAAACCACTTTTTAAAAGGAAGAAACTCAATTTGTTGTTGAGGACCAAATCATACATAACATCCATTTTCTTGCTAGGAAGAAATTGACTAGCAGAGCAGCTTACCCGCAACAGGTAGTACGTGTGATAGGAAGTAGAGGTCTAACTCTCGCCTCACCAATTACAACAAAATGGTTTTAGTTGTAGAGAGGTGGACAAAAAAGATTGCAACAATAACTGAATTAACGGAGCCAATTCAGTGACTTTTCATATGAATATATGTGCTATAGATGTCAGATGACTGTGATACTCATGAGTGAATTCATATCATCCTTCTTCTCTACCAAGAGGTATTAATGATCTGCTTACTCGATCTGATCAAGACCCTTGATGAAGGTGCTCTATATTTTTTGTTTTAGTCACATGGTGTTCATTAATGGTAACCATGGACTTTGGACTGAGGTTGGTTGGAGTACAGAATATCTGTTTGTGCTTGGAACTAAACTTTTCTTCTAGTTGTTTCTGTAGCTGAGTTCATGTGGCATCCCGCAAAACCACTACTAGAAAATCGCGTTGATTTTGTGCATCTCATCATCATAATCGCATGTCTTGTCTCGGTGCATCAGCATAACATCAGCATGCATCTATTTGTTTGAAACCATTTTTGCTAAAAACCCTAATTTTGTTTTCTATATTAAACGCCCCGTCTTGAATTCAAAAACCAAAACCCGGGCTTGTCCGGATTATTTTATTTCGTCTAGCATCGGTTTGCAAAAGCCTTGTTTAAGATAAAGAAAATTATAATTATTTTAGTGGGGCAGTCGAACGGGCCGAGTAGACCCGAACGACCACCCCTGTTTTTAAAACGGTCCACCTAACCCGTCCTGTAAAATCCTAGACCTACCCAGCTATCTACCCAACCCAAACAGCCACATCACCCTGCCCAACCAGACGCTGACACCTCACCTTTTCTCTCCCCCCCAACCAACCAGAACCGGCCACGTCGCCACGTCACTCCCTCACCCCCTCTCTTTTCTCTCTCTCCCTCACCCCTCTCTCACCCCACCCGCAGCACACAACCCACACACACACGCGCGCGCCTAGCCACTCTCCTCCCGGCCCCACCTCTCCCTGGCCCGCGCGCAGCCACGCTCCCTCCACGCGCAGCCACGCTCCCTCCACGCGCAGCCACGCTCCCCCCCACGCGCCTCCACACGCTTCCGCCGCGGCCCTCACGCGGTCAACCGCCGACCCGCGGGACCCGCCTTCCCCCTTCCCCGCACGCGTGGCCGTCCCCCTGGCCCCGGTCCCATCTCTCCTCCCCCTCCCTCGTTTTCCTCAACCTCCCACCCCGACGCCCCCGCAAACCCCTCGCCTCTCTCCTTCCCCAACTCTGGCCGCCCTCCACCGGCGCGCCCCACCGTCCGCCGCCTCCCCCCAGACCCGCTCACCTCTCCGCCGCCTCCCCCCAGACCCGCTCACCTCTCCGCCGCCTTCCCCCCGACCCCAGCGCCACCTCCGCCCTGCGCGACCCCGTTCGCCGCCTCTCGCCGCCCTCCTCCCGCGGCCCCGCACGCACCCACCGCCTCCACCTGCGCGCCGCCCGCCCCGCGCGCCACCTCCCTTGCCGCCGCGCTCGCGCCGCGCTAGCCTCGCCTCCGGTCGCCTCCGCCGCACTCGCCCCGAGGCAGAGACCGCGCCGCCGCCTTCGGACCTCGCCCCGCCCGAGCCCTGCCTCGACCCGCAGCTACCTCGACCCGCGCCCGCGACCGCCCCTTCTCCGGGCTCCGCCGCGGCTCGCCCCTGGCCCATGCCGCCGCTCTCCGGCCAACCTCGTCTGCCGCGCCAACCCGCCTCTGCCTCGCTCGCCATCGCCCTCGTCTCCGGCGAGCGCCGCGCTAGCCTCGCCCCGAGCCTCTGCCCCGCGTCGACTTCCTCGCCTCCGGCCGCCTCCGACGCCGCCGGGCTTCGCTCCCTACCGCGCCGCCGTCCTCGAGCCGAGCTCGCCCGCCGGACCTTCTGCCTCGCTCGGTATCCGTGCGTGCGTCCGTGTGTGCTCGTGTGTATGTGTCATGTGGAACCACTTGTGTACCCTATGGCCACATTAGAGCACCCCAAGTTCGCCCATGACCACCGGCGCCGAACCCGATGACCGCCACGCTCGGCACCAAGACGACTAGCCTCCACCGCGGAAACCGAGGACCGACTCAGGCGTCGAGACCCTGCTTCCGAGACCGAACCCCATCTGAACCTCAAGATCGACATCGGCAAAACAAGAGGAACCCCAAGATCTTCGGGAGACACGCCAAGTTCTTCCTCCCGTACCGTCAAGATCTCCGTCACCGAACCTCGCGGTCTTCCTCACGGAACTCGAGAACGCCAAGTGCTCCTTCCCGGATCCGAGGACCGGAGTATGCCCGAAACACTAAGATCTACTGCGCGGGCCCAACAAGATCCTCGCAACGGCAAGACCGACCCCGTGGGACCCGTCAAGACCGGCACAACGACAAGAACGACACCGACCGGAAGAGTCCGATACGCCCCCGAACACCGAGACCCTGGACGACAAGTTCTCCGTCTTGTTTCCGCTCCCGCCGTTTCCGTCGGACCCTGGACCCCGAACCCCGAACCCCGGAACCCAAGAACTGCCGAACCCTAATGTGTGAACCCTTCCCGAAACCCTATTTTTATAACATAACAACTTGTTGCGTATTTAATTGTCATTCTCGCATGCATATCATGTGGTTTGGGGGCCTTATGCCGATTCACCTGATAATTAAATATGGGGCCCATATGCGGGCAAATCTAGCCTTATATCGGCCTCATTTAAATTGGTGTAGCGAACCCGGTACTAACTCTTGCCATGTTAAAACAACATTTAAATTGCGGGGAAGCTAAATAACATGAACCACCTAATTAAATGTCGGGACCCCGGTTCCGCTTAATATGACCTAATTGCATCGCACCTTTGCCATGCCATACATCATACATGCATCATGCCGATCTTCTGCCGTTGTATTAAATATTGCATCCGGTGTTTCCTCTAGTGTTTTGCTTCTTCGCGGATAAGGCCGTTGAGTTGATGTGAGCTTCGCCCCGATCTTCGGCTGAACCTTCGACAATGTTTTCAGGCGAGCATCTTCCCCTTTCTACCTATCTTACTTTTATAGTCTTTATTCCCTCCTGTTGATCTATTGCTATCTGTGTTGCGATGCTCTAGTTTCCATACCCTTGATATTCCTTGCAGCCTTATATTGCCTTGGACACATCCTATTACCTGTTGTTTGGTAGATAGTTGGACTTGCGCGTCGTAGTCGCTTGCTCAAGTGTTGTTGCGTGTCGTCAAGTGCCACAGTTGTTGATGTATTGCCGCATGTTGTCGTTGGAGATGATTTTAGTTTTACTTATCATTCATTTTACATTCCTGTTTAACAACTAAAATTGAAATAAGCAGAGGCATCGGTGGGTGATAGAAAATATTTGGTTTCCGAACGCCCACTTGTGTCCCGTAGGACCCCGAGTACTTGATACCTGTTCCTTGATTTATCGCGCTATCCACATCCGGGAGGTATATGGGACCCCCCTGAGCCAGAGCTTGATTCATTCTTATTTCTTGGGGCCACAAACTAGTTTGAGGTTTTATTACGATCCTGTACTTATGCCATGTTTTACTGCTTTATTTACGATTGTGCGAGGAGCACACTGTACTGTTTAGGTATGCGGAGTGATTACGCGGTATCGACAAGCCCAGCCACACTTTCGGGTTCCCAGTCGCTTACAGCCATTGGCGCAACCTTGAGGCCGTCTCGGAGCTTGCTTACTCCGTTGCGGGTTCTACTCAAAGGGGTGGCCCCCTGAAATATTTCTGAATCTTGTGATTGCTTTGTCGTGAAGGCCTCGTTGGGTTTTGATTTGGTTTTTCCGAGGTTGATCGAGTGTGTGTTGCTATTGGTGCACCCCGGCCGGGTAAAACTTTCTGAAAGCCGTGTCCGCGGTTATGGACGACTTGGAGCACAGTATCTCGACCATAGACAAGCATAACTAAAGTTTATTGCTCTAAATTTGACTTTATAATGACTAGTAATCAGCTCACTACAACGGAATGGCTAAATAATACTGCCCACAATTGCTTGTTTGGAGTGTCGCTTGCGACCATGGTACCTGTCTAGTAATTATGGCAACTACAACGGAATGGCTGAATAAAAGTACCAACAACTGATGGGTTTTGGGTTTATCTCACGCTATCTGTATCTGATTAGTAATTGTTGCAACTATAACGGAATGGTTGACTAAAAGTGCCCACTGCTTATTTTATCAGGATGATTATCCAAATCTGACTAGTAATTACTGCAACGATAACCGAATAAATAAAACTGCCAACTGTGTGAGTTCCTCGGTTGACTTCCTCGTTTGGTCTCGAGGGGGAAATGCCAGGATGGGTTTGTTTGGTGTTAGTATCACGCTGGTTCCGGATAGGTCGTTCTCACCCCTCTCTGATAGCCGCCAGTTGTATCGAGTCTCTATAGGTTGTTTAGTGCATGCTGCCGCTGCCGCTTCAGTCCACCATACCTATGTAGGCGAGGACCGCCGAATTCTAGTCTCGTCGTGTACTAGCCTCAGTACTGACGCTCCTCTTTTTCCTTTGCCCTTTGTCGGCACCCCTTTTGTTTAAGCAGGTTTTGAGATCGACGTCGTTAGCAGGGTTACCCTTCCGGCTTGGCCTGGGCAGGGTTATGGACGCCATTGGTTATTCTTCAGGGCTCTTAGCCCCATTTGCATCTTGTCCGTAGCTGGACGCTCTAGCGTTTTCAAGGTGATTTGGATCTTTGTATAATATATCTGTATTCTTGACTCTTTGAGTTGCTGTTATATATATCTGTTCTGTGGGTCCCATCGAGGACTGTTGTGTAATGTTATTACTTCGTTTTCCACCCGCACGAAAGTGCCTGGTGGGCACCTTTGAATCGTTTCTATGCGGGTTTGGCGAATTTTGCTCAAACTTGCATAGGTCCGATTCTGAGGGTGTTACAGAGTGGTATCAGAGCTCAGCAGTTGCGATACCCCACAAGTCCAGCCTGTAGGATAACCTAGCTAACGGCCGAAGTAGAGTGTCCAAAATTATTTTTGCAAAATCGGTTGGATAGTTCTGGATAGGTCTGATTTTACTCCTTACCCCTCTGCTGTTCTCCTCTTACCTCTACGTGTTTTGAATCCGCTCTCTTCTCTCTCTTGGAGTCCAGGATTTCTCGCGGTTGGGTTTCCGTCGTACCTTCAGGGTTTCGCTTTCTTCCTTTTGTAACGGAGGTGCTACGATCATCAATTTGCAACTTGTCTGTTGTACCCTTCATCCAATCTGTTGTTCTTGAGCTCTTGATCCATATGTGTTCCCTACCGGATATCTGTGTCGTTGGAAAACATATGAGAAGGACGAGCATTGGTGAAGTTGGAGTTGACCTTGAGCATGTGTTGTTCATGCCAATAGAACCATCGCGAAACCTAATCATTGTGTCTTTCATACGATTTCTGCTGGCATCATCCCTTTGTTCCGGATACCGCCTATGAAGATCTTCAGTCTAAATCTCGAGAGTTGAGTTGCCTGATTCTCCTACTCATGTATAGAGTTGATAGTTTGTGTACGGGATGGACTGATCACCCTACCCGACTCTTACTGTTCGCTCTGTACATCGAACTGGTGGATCAATGTAACTTTTCCCTCTTCTTATGGAAGTTAGAGGTGGCCTTATCGCTTGATACCTCTACCTTCGTCCTTTTGTTTCCGGAGTGTTCTCTCAACGATCAGGGACAACGAACCTTTGTTGGTGGTGTCGCCGATTTCCAGAGGAAGAAGGAACCCTCGTTAGTGGTGTCGCGAGGATCTACACGAAGCGAGAAGACGCAGATCGCCGACCCTTCCTTCCGGTACCATGAGGCGGATCTCGAGGGCGAGATCCATTGTTAGTGGTGTCGAATTGTGGCATCCCGCAAAACCACTACTAGAAAATCGCGTTGATTTTGTGCATCTCATCATCATAATCGCATGTCTTGTCTCGGTGCATCAGCATAACATCAGCATGCATCTATTTGTTTGAAACCATTTTTGCTAAAAACCCTAATTTTGTTTTCTATATTAAACGCCCCGTCTTGAATTCAAAAACCAAAACCCGGGCTTGTCCGGATTATTTTATTTCGTCTAGCATCGGTTTGCAAAAGCCTTGTTTAAGATAAAGAAAATTATAATTATTTTAGTGGGGCAGTCGAACGGGCCGAGTAGACCCGAACGACCACCCCTGTTTTTAAAACGGTCCACCTAACCCGTCCTGTAAAATCCTAGACCTACCCAGCTATCTACCCAACCCAAACAGCCACATCACCCTGCCCAACCAGACGCTGACACCTCACCTTTTCTCTCCCCCCCAACCAACCAGAACCGGCCACGTCGCCACGTCACTCCCTCACCCCCTCTCTTTTCTCTCTCTCCCTCACCCCTCTCTCACCCCACCCGCAGCACACAACCCACACACACACGCGCGCGCCTAGCCACTCTCCTCCCGGCCCCACCTCTCCCTGGCCCGCGCGCAGCCACGCTCCCTCCACGCGCAGCCACGCTCCCTCCACGCGCAGCCACGCTCCCCCCACGCGCCTCCACACGCTTCCGCCGCGGCCCTCACGCGGTCAACCGCCGACCCGCGGGACCCGCCTTCCCCCTTCCCCGCACGCGTGGCCATCCCCCTGGCCCCGGTCCCATCTCTCCTCCCCCTCCCTCGTTTTCCTCAACCTCCCACCCCGACGCCCCCGCAAACCCCTCGCCTCTCTCCTTCCCCAACTCTGGCCGCCCTCCACCGGCGCGCCCCACCGTCCGCCGCCTCCCCCCAGACCCGCTCACCTCTCCGCCGCCTCCCCCCAGACCCGCTCACCTCTCCGCCGCCTTCCCCCCGACCCCAGCGCCACCTCCGCCCTGCGCGACCCCGTTCGCCGCCTCTCGCCGCCCTCCTCCCGCGGCCCCGCACGCACCCACCGCCTCCACCTGCGCGCCGCCCGCCCCGCGCGCCACCTCCCTTGCCGCCGCGCTCGCGCCGCGCTAGCCTCGCCTCCGGTCGCCTCCGCCGCACTCGCCCCGAGGCAGAGACCGCGCCGCCGCCTTCGGACCTCGCCCCGCCCGAGCCCTGCCTCGACCCGCAGCTACCTCGACCCGCGCCCGCGACCGCCCCTTCTCCGGGCTCCGCCGCGGCTCGCCCCTGGCCCATGCCGCCGCTCTCCGGCCAACCTCGTCTGCCGCGCCAACCCGCCTCTGCCTCGCTCGCCATCGCCCTCGTCTCCGGCGAGCGCCGCGCTAGCCTCGCCCCGAGCCTCTGCCCCGCGTCGACTTCCTCGCCTCCGGCCGCCTCCGACGCCGCCGGGCTTCGCTCCCTACCGCGCCGCCGTCCTCGAGCCGAGCTCGCCCGCCGGACCTTCTGCCTCGCTCGGTATCCGTGCGTGCGTCCGTGTGTGCTCGTGTGTATGTGTCATGTGGAACCACTTGTGTACCCTATGGCCACATTAGAGCACCCCAAGTTCGCCCATGACCACCGGCGCCGAACCCGATGACCGCCACGCTCGGCACCAAGACGACTAGCCTCCACCGCGGAAACCGAGGACCGACTCAGGCGTCGAGACCCTGCTTCCGAGACCGAACCCCATCTGAACCTCAAGATCGACATCGGCAAAACAAGAGGAACCCCAAGATCTTCGGGAGACACGCCAAGTTCTTCCTCCCGTACCGTCAAGATCTCCGTCACCGAACCTCGCGGTCTTCCTCACGGAACTCGAGAACGCCAAGTGCTCCTTCCCGGATCCGAGGACCGGAGTATGCCCGAAACACTAAGATCTACTGCGCGGGCCCAACAAGATCCTCGCAACGGCAAGACCGACCCCGTGGGACCCGTCAAGACCGGCACAACGACAAGAACGACACCGACCGGAAGAGTCCGATACGCCCCCGAACACCGAGACCCTGGACGACAAGTTCTCTGTCTTGTTTCCGCTCCCGCCGTTTCCGTCGGACCCTGGACCCCGAACCCCGAACCCCGGAACCCAAGAACTGCCGAACCCTAATGTGTGAACCCTTCCCGAAACCCTATTTTTATAACATAACAACTTGTTGCGTATTTAATTGTCATTCTCGCATGCATATCATGTGGTTTGGGGGCCTTATGCCGATTCACCTGATAATTAAATATGGGGCCCATATGCGGGCAAATCTAGCCTTATATCGGCCTCATTTAAATTGGTGTAGCGAACCCGGTACTAACTCTTGCCATGTTAAAACAACATTTAAATTGCGGGGAAGCTAAATAACATGAACCACCTAATTAAATGTCGGGACCCCGGTTCCGCTTAATATGACCTAATTGCATCGCACCTTTGCCATGCCATACATCATACATGCATCATGCCGATCTTCTGCCGTTGTATTAAATATTGCATCCGGTGTTTCCTCTAGTGTTTTGCTTCTTCGCGGATAAGGCCGTTGAGTTGATGTGAGCTTCGCCCCGATCTTCGGCTGAACCTTCGACAATGTTTTCAGGCGAGCATCTTCCCCTTTCTACCTATCTTACTTTTATAGTCTTTATTCCCTCCTGTTGATCTATTGCTATCTGTGTTGCGATGCTCTAGTTTCCGTACCCTTGATATTCCTTGCAGCCTTATATTGCCTTGGACACATCCTATTACCTGTTGTTTGGTAGATAGTTGGACTTGCGCGTCGTAGTCGCTTGCTCAAGTGTTGTTGCGTGTCGTCAAGTGCCACAGTTGTTGATGTATTGCCGCATGTTGTCGTTGGAGATGATTTTAGTTTTACTTATCATTCATTTTACATTCCTGTTTAACAACTAAAATTGAAATAAGCAGAGGCATCGGTGGGTGATAGAAAATATTTGGTTTCCGAACGCCCACTTGTGTCCCGTAGGACCCCGAGTACTTGATACCTGTTCCTTGATTTATCGCGCTATCCACATCCGGGAGGTATATGGGACCCCCCTGAGCCAGAGCTTGATTCATTCTTATTTCTTGGGGCCACAAACTAGTTTGAGGTTTTATTACGATCCTGTACTTATGCCATGTTTTACTGCTTTATTTACGATTGTGCGAGGAGCACACTGTACTGTTTAGGTATGCGGAGTGATTACGCGGTATCGACAAGCCCAGCCACACTTTCGGGTTCCCAGTCGCTTACAGCCATTGGCGCAACCTTGAGGCCGTCTCGGAGCTTGCTTACTCCGTTGCGGGTTCTACTCAAAGGGGTGGCCCCCTGAAATATTTCTGAATCTTGTGATTGCTTTGTCGTGAAGGCCTCGTTGGGTTTTGATTTGGTTTTTCCGAGGTTGATCGAGTGTGTGTTGCTATTGGTGCACCCCGGCCGGGTAAAACTTTCTGAAAGCCGTGTCCGCGGTTATGGACGACTTGGAGCACAGTATCTCGACCATAGACAAGCATAACTAAAGTTTATTGCTCTAAATTTGACTTTATAATGACTAGTAATCAGCTCACTACAACGGAATGGCTAAATAATACTGCCCACAATTGCTTGTTTGGAGTGTCGCTTGCGACCATGGTACCTGTCTAGTAATTATGGCAACTACAACGGAATGGCTGAATAAAAGTACCAACAACTGATGGGTTTTGGGTTTATCTCACGCTATCTGTATCTGATTAGTAATTGTTGCAACTATAACGGAATGGTTGACTAAAAGTGCCCACTGCTTATTTTATCAGGATGATTATCCAAATCTGACTAGTAATTACTGCAACGATAACCGAATAAATAAAACTGCCAACTGTGTGAGTTCCTCGGTTGACTTCCTCGTTTGGTCTCGAGGGGGAAATGCCAGGATGGGTTTGTTTGGTGTTAGTATCACGCTGGTTCCGGATAGGTCGTTCTCACCCCTCTCTGATAGCCGCCAGTTGTATCGAGTCTCTATAGGTTGTTTAGTGCATGCTGCCGCTGCCGCTTCAGTCCACCATACCTATGTAGGCGAGGACCGCCGAATTCTAGTCTCGTCGTGTACTGGCCTCAGTACTGACGCTCCTCTTTTTCCTTTGCCCTTTGTCGGCACCCCTTTTGTTTAAGCAGGTTTTGAGATCGACGTCGTTAGCAGGGTTACCCTTCCGGCTTGGCCTGGGCAGGGTTATGGACGCCATTGGTTATTCTTCAGGGCTCTTAGCCCCATTTGCATCTTGTCCGTAGCTGGACGCTCTAGCGTTTTCAAGGTGATTTGGATCTTTGTATAATATATCTGTATTCTTGACTCTTTGAGTTGCTGTTATATATATCTGTTCTGTGGGTCCCATCGAGGACTGTTGTGTAATGTTATTACTTCGTTTTCCACCCGCACGAAAGTGCCTGGTGGGCACCTTTGAATCGTTTCTATGCGGGTTTGGCGAATTTTGCTCAAACTTGCATAGGTCCGATTCTGAGGGTGTTACAGTTCATGAGATAAATGTTGCAATTAGCTATCAGCGAAAACACTTATTTTCCAGTAGTAGGAGCGCCCAGGAGATAGTTAAGTTAATGATTTTGTTTTTTATTCTTTAGGTTCATGGTTTATGATTAATGGCCATATGAGAATAGGGAGAGCCATGCTTTCCGCAACGATCTGTAGTTCAGATATTAGGTATAGGCGTGATCATATACCACAATTATCATTATATCTCATCAACAATTTTACTCTATACCACAATTGTCACCGTATCACATTAGCCGTTGTTCTGAATTGTATTTGCAACCGGACATGGTCGCCCACCTTGTTTGGGAGGAGATAACGATGAGGGCTTATGCCCACACCCAAGGCCAGGGAGATGTAGCTTTTGTAGCTTAGCGGAGGATCTTTATTTTTTGCCCTCTGTCTTTTTTGGCCTTGTGCCTTTCCGGTTTGGAAGTGAAATCATGTAAATAACCATTTGATTCTATCTAATTGGATGGCAAGGATCGACTGCTTTAAAATTCAAAAATAAATTGTCTTTGCAATACCCTTGAGTTGTTATTGTGCTTTTCCTTACATACACCAAATATCAAATATTTTGGCATACCACCCATTAGTGTTGTTGTTTGCACAACGACAATTACAAAGAATGGCGCGGCAAAGCGCGCTAGGTTCATCTAGTTAATGATTCATTTCGTCTTGCAGATAATTTTTTTACAAAAAACATGCAGTGAATGCAGATTGAAGGATATGCATCTCGAGAATTTTGGTAGAGTGTTCCCAAACTTGCCAAAATAGAAAACTCCGTACTCATTTTTTGTCTCTAACAAATGACATTTAGTTTTCATTCTTTAAACTTGCTATATAATTGGCTGCCATTAATATTCAATATTTTTATGATAAATAAATAGTAATGACTACGGAGTATTTATCATCAAGTATATGGAGAAATATTGTACAAGGAATACATAGTAATGCTCCTTTTCAGCAAGAGACATACCTGAATCGCATGTTAGGATTGCAATCGATACTGTATTCAACAGTTACAACTCTAAGAATGAGGAAATGGATTTCATAAGAACTTTTGACATACATGATAATTACTTATTTATTTTCATACATTCTACATTTTTGCTCCTCATCTGAAATTACAAAAAGACAAGACAGAATAAATGATATGTTATTGATTGACTTAAGCTAAATCTTACATAAGATTTTCGCTTCATGCTATCTTTCTTTTTTCCTTTTTAACATTTTCTTATTTTCTTTTCATTTTTATTTTCTATTTCCCTTTTGTTTTCTTCATTTTCATTTTCTTTGTTTTGTTATGTTTTATTTTTCAAGTAACATTACTTTTTCTTCATGATTTTTTAATAGTGTTTGTTCCTATTAAATCTAATATTTTATTCGTAGAAATTTTTGAATCTGAAAATTTATTTTGTGGCCAAGAACTCTAGTCATATTCCTTTAGTATTAGCTAGTTACAAATTCATTGCTGAGGATTTAAAATCATTTTTAAAACTTGGTTGCAAATGAACATCGTCTAAATCTCTTTTGTTTGCAACTTGATTCACAATTGAGGCTCCCCATGATGCCAATTGCATGTTATATTGCAACTAAGCCATCCAAACCCAATTGCAACTTGATTGTAACTGAGCTTTACCCTTCAAAGATAAGTTTGCAACTTGATTGCAACTGAGCAACCTATGTATCTTTCACCTCGGCTGCGCCAAACCAGAAATCATTATTGCCCCTTGTTGGAGCAAGTTGTGGTCTCCGCGTGTTGATACAGAAGATAAGAACGTGCCAGGAAAAACCAAGCAAGTTGTGATCCTACTTGATACGTCGAAAATGTATCTATAATTTTTGATATTCCATGCTTGTTTAGTATCTACTTTGCTTTGCTTTGTCTACACTTTGAGGTATTTTTATATGTTTTCTAGGACTAACCTATTAACAAGATGCCACAGTGCCAGTTGTCTCTTTTCTTCTATTCTTGGTTCCAGAAAAGTCAGAAAATCAATATTCTCGGAATTGGACGGGACAAAATCCAATGTCAATATTTTACCGTGGGGAACACAGAGCCAGAAGATGAGACGGAGAAGAGCCACCAGGAGGCCACACCCCCTGGCCGCGCGGCCAGGCCTGGCCTGCACCTGGGGGGGGGGTGCGGCCACCCTGGGTGCCCCCTGCCTCACCTCTTCGCCTATAAGAAGCCCCCGATACCAAAACCCTAAGTACCCGATCAATCTTCCATGAAACAGTCCATAGCCGCCGCCACCATTGTCCCTAGATCGGGGGGATCTGAAGCTCTTCTCGGCACCCTGCCGGTGGGGAGATCATCCCGGAGGCCTTCTTCTTCATCATGCCAGCCTCTGGTATGAAGCGTGAGTAGTTCCACCTTGGACTACGGGTCCATGTAGTAGCTATATGGTTATATCTCCTCCTTTGTGCTTTCATGTCTAGATCTTGTGAGCTCCGTTCATGATCAAGATCTGATGGATATTGTGATTACTATGTCTGACTGATTAATGGTTTTGTCTTATTGATTCTATCATGTCTGTGTTGTTTGTGATCTTGCATGCTCTCCTTTTCTAGTAGCTATCTTGGCCAAGTAGATGCTAGTAACTCCAAGAGGGAGTATTTATGCTCGATAGTGGGTTCATGCCTCTATTTAATCTGGGGAAGTGACAGAAATCTCTAAGGTTGTAGATGTGCTGTTGCTACTAGGGAGAAAACAATGATCTCTTGTTCATGGAACAAGTGGATTGTTTACCTTACACACATTGCTTAAAGCAGTTATCCGTTGCTGGCAACTTAATACTGGTGGGGGTTCGGATGATAACCTGAAGGTGGATTACTAGTCATAGATGCAGTTGGATGGCGGTCTATGTATCTTGTTGTATTACCCAATCAAATCTCATAGGATCATGAATGTCTAGTATTGCATTGTTATGCCTTGCTCTGTCCTGTCAATTACCCTGCTGTAATTTGTTTACCCAACATGCCATGTTTGTTTATCTTAAGGAGAACACCTCTAGTGAACTATGGACCCCTGTCCAATCTTTACCATTGATACATCTTCCACTGTTACTGTTTACTTTCTGCAAACCACTATTACCTTCCACACCATACAGTTAATCCTTTGTTTTCAGCAAACCGGTGAGATTGACAACATCACTGTTCGTTCGGGCAAAGTCTTGAGTTTGTGTTGTGCAGGTTTCCAAGTTGTTAGCAACACCTTTGAGTCGTTTCCTTCCTTCTACTGGTTCGATAACCTTGGTTTCTTTCTAAGGGAAGACTTGTTGCTGTGCTCCTCATACCTTCCTCTTGGGGTCTCCCAACGAAGCTCTACAGTGATCTGAGCGCATTAAGCTATTTTCTGGCGCCGTTGCCGGGGAGGCTAAGGACGGCTTCACAAGGGGAGTCCTTTACAACCTTTCTCTCTACTTTGTTTTTGTTTTGCTTAGTTTATTTTGCTTGGTTTTGTTTGCCTCTTTTTATAAAAAACTCAAAAAAAAAAGTTTATTTTGGTTTGCCTTTTCTTATCAAAAACACAAAAAAATTAGTTCCTGCTCTAGTTGCTGCTACTGTTGGTTTGCTCCACCTTTGCAAAAATGAACTCTGTTGAGAATACCAAGTTGTGTGACTTCACTAGCACAAACAACAATGATTTCATGAGTACACCTATTGATCCACCTACTCCTGATGCTACCTTTCATGAAATTAAGCCTGATTTGTTGAATCTTGTGATGAAAAAGTGCAATTTTCTGGTGCTAGTTCTGATGATGCTGCTGCCCACCTCAATAACTTTGTTGAACTTTGTGAGATGAAAAATATAAGGATGTAGATGGAGATATTATTAATCTCAAGTTATTTCCTTTCTCCTTGACAGGAAAAGATAAAGAATGGTTGTTATCCTTGCCTAGAAATAGTATTGATTCTTGGATTAAGTGCAAAGATGATTTTATTAGAAAATACTATACTCCTACTAAGATTATATCTATGAGAAGTTAAATAATGAAATTTAAACAACTTGATAATGAACATGTTGCTCAAGCTTGGGAAAGAATGAAATCTTTGGTTAAGAATTGTCCCACTCATGGACTTACTGCTTGGATGATTATCCAGACTTTTTATGCAGGTTTAAACTTGTCTTCAAGAAACCTATTGGATTCAGCTGCTGGAGGTACCTTTATGACCATTACCTTGGGTGTTGCAACAAATATCCTTGATAATATGATGGTTAATTATTCTGAATGGCACAGTGAGAGAACTCCACATGGTAAGAAGGTAAATTCTGTTGAAGAAAGCTCCTCTTTGAGTGATAAGATTGATGTTATCATGGCTATGCTTGTTAATGTAAAAGCTCATATAGATCCAAATAATGTTCCCTTAGCCTCTTTAGTTGCTCAACAAGAGCAAGTTGATGTAAACTTCATTAGGAATAATAATTTTGGCAATAATGCTTATGGTAATAACTATAGGCCTTATCCTCCTAATAATGGCAATACTTATCATGGTAGATCTGGAATGCCTAGTGAAGATAGGATTCTAGAAGTTGAAAGATCCACTAAAAACTTTATGCAAATGCAATATGAGCAGAACAAGATATTCACTAAAACTATGGAAGAACAATCTGCTATCTTGAAAAATATTAGTCATCAACTTGAGATTTTTTTTAGAGCAACCAGCAGGAGCTCTGCCTTTTCTATTAGAAGAAGAGAATTGGCCGGTTTGGAAGGGAAACCGGCCAAAACCCGATACAGACGTATAAACACACGGGTCGGGTTAAAAGGGGAAACGGACCAGAAAATACCCCAAGCGGCACATTTTTCAGGAAAAACCGGCAAAACCAAGACGAGGCCACACAACCTAGCTCGACTAGGTCTGGAGCACCGCCGACAGACACCAGTACAACGGCAACAGCGGGCGCAACGAAGAGCCTGGTCCACGTCCCTGAAGAGGAAGTTAGAGCCGAAGGAAACGGCTAGGCCTCTCAGGCTTCATGGCGAGAGGCAGGCCGCAGCAAACTCGCCAGCGGCACTCGAACACCGACAGGACCCGAAGACATCGACACAACCGGTAGCACAAGCAACACCGAGAAAAGCTTCCTACATTTCGAGAAAATGACGCCTCCACAGAGGTGACGACGTCCAGGAGACGCCGCCGTCATCTAATCTGGCAAGCCAGATTTGGGTTTTCACCCCGGAGTGAGGAACGGAGGGGGTCGGGTCTCCAAGACAACGCCCTCAAGAGGGAAAACGGCGCCCACGGGCGCCGCCGATGTCGGCACCGACCAAGTCGGGCAAGACTTTCGTCCGGAGACTTGCGACCACAACCTCCAATGGAGAGTCACAAGGACAACCCATGCCGCTCGACAAGCACGGCCACCGGCAAGAGACGACGCCCACGCCAACGGTGGCTTGCCCCACCACCCATGCGGCCAGGGCAAGCAAACACACCACCTCGCTCCGGAGCCGCCGCTCCGGCCTCCTCGCATAGCAGGGTAGCTCCTCACGCCAGCCTGCCACCGATCGCGAGACGCCGGAAACGAGCGCCTCGCCCACCAAAGCAGCACCGTCGCACCGCCGTCCAAAAACCGTGGCACACCTCCACCACGGACCTGCACAGCCGGCCAGGACCACTGCGCCCCAGCCAGCCTGCCACCCACGGCGACCCTCCATAGCCACCAAGACACCGATGGAGCTGGAAGCCGCCCCCACAAAACCACCTCGCCGAGGCACCCCCAGACCAGCCGTCCTCCATGCCACCGCCGCGTCGAGGCAAAATCTGGCAGCCGACAAGCCCCACACCACCGTGTCCCCGAGGCCGCCGCCCCGACATCCATGTCTCCGGCAAGCAGGCGACGTCGATGCCGAAGCAGCAGAACGACCTCCCCTGTCGCCTGCCCGTGGTCGGGGGCACCGCCCCGACCGGATCCGCGCCCGAGCCCGCCGGCTCGGCATCCCTCGTGGCCACCATGGCCACGGCCCGCCTGGCCTGACCATGGCCACCACCCCCGCGAGCGCTGCCCCCTGCCCCCCCGCAGCCAAGGAGCGAGCACGCACCGCGCCGGCCACCACCGCCGCACCAGCCGCCGACGCGAGAGCAGCAGCACGGCCTCCCCTGCCGCCTGCACGTGGTCGAGGGGCGCCGCCCCGACCACAACCACGCCCGAGCCCGCCGGCTCGGCTTCCCTGACGGCCGCCATGGACGCGGCCCGCCCAGCCCCACCAGGGCCCAGATCGGGCCCGGGCACCACCCGCACTCCCTGCGGCAGCGCTGACCAGGCCGTCGCCGTGAGCCACCCGGACGCCGTCGCAGCCGCCCACCGCCCTCGCTTGTCCGCCAGAAGACACACGAGCGCTGCCGCATGCCAAACGGGCCGCCTCCGCGAGCTCCCCCACTCCCGAACGCCGTCGTAGCAGAGGAAGTCAGACCCTGCCGCCATCGGCTCCACATGGGCTTTGCCCGGTGGAGGCGACCGGCGACGGCAGGGGGGAGGAGGAGGGCGGGTTCTGCTTGCCGGCGGGAGGCGCCTCTCGGGTCGCCCCTGGGGAGGAAGCGACGCGGGTCACTTTAAAAAAAGTTGAGTGCAAGTATCCCCAATTATGTCAACTTGAGAATTTGAATAGGGAAATTCCTAGTTTACAGTCCAAAATTCTGAGTGCTAAGAAAAATATTTCATCTTTGTCTAAAGCACAGTCCTCTTTAATTAATAAAATGGCTGCTAAACCTGAAACCTTGGAAAGTACCTTTGCTGCTACTCATGCCATACAAGTTACTATTGATGAAAATGTTAGACTATTAGCTCAACTACATGCTAAGTGGGAAAGGGAAGCTGAAATTGCTAGAAACAATAGTGTGTGCACTATCACCACCACCAATATGGATGCCACTAAACCACAAGAAGTCCCTATTCCTCCTACCGCAATGCCTAAACCCAAAGAATCTACTACTAGTGATGCTAAGTTTGATTTTGATCTTGATGTTTGCAATATCTCTAAAGTGATTATGTTCCTACAAAAGCTTGCTAGAAGTCCAGATGCTAGTGATATGAATTGGCTTTCACCAAACACATTACAGATGCTCATATTAAAATTAAGGAAGAAATGTTGAAACACAAAGCCTCTATTCCTAGGAAAGTTGAAGATAGTTGGGAACCCATCATTAATATGCAAGTGAATGACTTTGATCTCAAAGCTTCATGTGACCTTGGTTCTAGTGTCTCTATTATGCCTAGAAAGATTTATGAAATGCTTGATTTGCCACCTTTGGAAGATTGCTATTTGGATGTCCCACTTAATAATAATGCTAAAAAGAAACTCATGGAGAGTGTTAATGATGTTCATATTATGGTTAACAATGCTTATGTCCCTGTTGATTTCTATGTTTTGGATGTTGAATACAATGCTTCTTGTCCAATTACTTTGGAATACCTTTTCTTAGAACTGTTGGTGCCATCATTGATATGAAAGAAGGCACCATTAAATATCAATTTCCATTCAAAAAAGGTATTGAACACTTCCCTATGAGGAGAGATAAGTTGTCTTTTTCTCCTCCTTCGAAAGCAAGGTTTGATGTTAATGCTTCTTCATTTGAAAATACTTGATTCTTCCTTCTTGTGCCTAACTTAAATGCGTTAAAGAAAAGTACTTCTTGGGAGATAACCCAATAGTTTTCTTAAGCCTTGGAAGTTATTAGTTTTGTAATAACCTCTCCTTATCCTTTTTATTTGATTTTTGTGCCAAGAATAACCTCTAATGAGAGGGAAGTAAGATTTGGGGAGTTGCTGTCTCAAAACAGATTTTTGTGCTCCACCGTAAAAATTCATGTAAAATCTCTGTAAGTCGGATTGAGCTATAATTTTTTGAATAAATCCCCTAGGTTTTTTATCTAATTTTAGTTAGTTCAATACTTTTTGATTTGAGCAACATAAGGTCTTAGAAAAATCGGTTTCTACCTGCTGGTCTGTTTTGACATATTTCTGCCATTATTTGCATTTGCTTCTTATTGATTCCTTTTTGAGTTATTTTTTGGGAAATTGAGCTTTTTGAGGGAATTGCTACAATAGCTTGTTTCTTTAGTGAAAGTTTTGTTGTTTTAAAACTAAAACCCAAAGGTCTATTATCTTTTGAATACACTAATGTTGCTAATGAAGATTGTGTGAAGTTTTGTATGAAGGAAAATTTTCAGGTGAAGAGAAAGAATGATGTAATGAGATGAAGAATGGACAAAAGCTCAAGGTTGGGGATGCCACCCCATGTTACCCCAAGAAATATTCAAGAGGTATAAGCGTCAAAGCTTGGGGATGCCCAAGGCATCCCCTTCTTCATCAACAAAAATCTCAGGTCTTTCTAGACACTTCATTTTTATTGTTTTATGCACTGTTGTGTTGTTCTTGGAGCGTCTTAGTTTTTGTTTTTGGTTTTTGTTTGCTTAGTTTGCTTGAATAAAGTAGTTTGGACCCCTGTTCTCGCTGTGTTGTTTCAAATAAGCTGATTGGTGTTGGAAAGGAGTAAGAAGTTCTTGCTTAGTAGTACAAGAGGAGCTTGCTTTGACTGTGGCTTAGAATTTACATGTCATGCTAGATGTTGTTTTGACCTTATACTTAGTGATTATTGTTGTAGCATGACTTGTTCCAAACAATTAGGATTGCTTAATGTGCCTTGAAAGAATCATGCGTTGTTTTAGCATACAAAAGCATAGTATTGTGGTAATTATCCTTTGATGCTTTGTTTGGGTTGACTTGGCACATGCTCACACCATGTTATGACTACGAACCATTCACCATAGCCTCTATGATCGTTTAGTTTTTGACTTGTGGTACCACTTTATGCTTTGATTGGTAATGTTTTGTCGCTCTGCATGATTATGGCCATTATTGCTCTCTTAGTTGGTCGCTCCCAGTCTTTTGCTAGCTTCCACTTGTATGAGTAAGCTCTACTCATGCATCCAACTCCCAAGAAACCAAGTTATTCCAAAGTGTCCACTATAAATTCCTATGCATGGTGTGTTACACCATTTCAAGTATATTCTTGTTTCATTTACCTTCCAATTAAAAAGTCACTTTGTTATGAGAAAACTTAGTGATTAAAGCTCTCACAAACTTGATGGCACACTTTATTTTTCTTTCCCCTAATAAACTTGAACCATTGTGTCATCTATGTTGTATATGCTTGCACTTATACGTTGAAATTAGCAGAACCATGCTGTCATGGGGAACGCTTTCAACATTGCACTTGTACATTGTACCTAGTTGATATCATGCTCTTTTGTTTATGGATGTCGTCGGTGTGAAATGAAAGGGGAGATTGTAAGTCCATGGAGTTATGTATGTGTGTTAGAGAAACGCCTGGGCCACTAGCCTAAGTCATGCCTAATCATGGTGGAAACTTGCAACATCACCATAGTGAGCAATCTATGAAGCATCCTTCTTATAAAAAAAGAGATTGAAAAAACGAAAAAATGAGAAAAGAGGAAAGAGAGAAAAAAGCACCATTTTTCCATGGTAAATAAGAAGATTGCTGAGATGCTCATTGTCTGCTTGCCTTGTCATTTTGATTATGGGATAGCTCCTGTATCATGTGCAAGGGGTACCCCGTTGGCAGTTTTCTATAATACACATGTACTTACTATGACAAGAACTTACCGGTAACTAATATTGAGTAGCATGAGGAGCGGCCCTCGTATTCAAGGTACATGAGATTGCCAACTTATACTTTGTCAAGCATATACTCCATAGTTTGTTCACTTTAACCTTAATCACTTCAAGATGCTTATGATAGGGGCAATGAGAGCTGAAAGTTAACAAGTACCATAATTTTTGGAAGCTCTTTATGAGACTTGAAATCCCTGATTCCCTTTATGAAGGGCCTTTCTTCCACCATTATATTGAGTCTCCACCTTCTATCCTTAGGCATCAATTAAGAGAGCATAGTTTCCATTCTTAGTTCTATGGGCATTGTTCAAAAACTTATTGATTGATTCATATTGTTGATATTGCTTGCTCATAAACTATTTGTATCTAGTCACTCTTATGAACTTTGAAGGTGTCCTATGCTTTTATTTGCTAATCCATGAGGGATAAGCTGAATGCCACTATACTATGTTTTCTATATGTGAAAAAATGTCTTTCAATGCATTGTTATTCATGATCTTTGTTTGTAACCTCTCATGTTGCATGCATAGCTACTTTGTCTTATTGTTAGAACTTCTTCTTTCATGCTCATGTTTAGAGTTATTTGATCCCAACTTTCAATGCTTGCAAATGGTTTGATCTTGATTTTGATGGTGCATGTCACCTCAAAAATTATTATTTTTATCACTTACCTACTCGAGGACGAGCAGGAGTTAAGCTTGGGGATGCTTGATACGTCAAAAACGTATCAATAATTTTCGATGTTCCATGCTTTTTTTGTATCTACTTTGCTTTGCTTTTTCTACACTTTGAGGTATTTTTATATGTTTTCTGGGACTAACCTATTAACAAGATGCCATAGTGCCAGTTGCCTGTTTTCTTCTGTTTTTGGTTCCAAAAAAGGCAGAAAATCAATATTCTCGGAATTGGACGGGACAAAAGCCAAAGTCAATATTTTACTGTGGGGGACACGGAGCCAGAAGACGAGATGGAGAAGAGCCACCAGGGGGCCACACCGCCTGGCCCGCGCTTGGGGGGGGGGGTGTGCGGCCACCCTGGGTGCCCCTGCCTCACCTCTTCGCCTATTAGAAGCCCCCGATACCAAAACACTAAGTACCTGATCAATTTTCCATGAAATAGTCCATAGCCACCGCCACCATCATCCCTAGATCGGGGGGATCTAAAGCTCTTCCCGACACCCTGGCGGAGGGGAGATCATCCCGAAGGCCTTCTTAATCACCATGTCAGCCTCCGGTATGATGCGTGAGTAATTCCACCTTGCACTACGGGTCCATGTAGTAGCTAAATGGTTGTTTCTCCTCCTTTGTGCTACCATGTTTAGATCTTGTGAGCTCCGCTCAAGATCAAGATCATCTATTTGTAACCATGCATGTTGTGTTTGTAGGGATCCGATGGATATTGAAATTACTATGTCAGATTGATTAATGGTTCTATCTTATTGATTCTATCATGTATGTGTATTTTGTTATCTTGCATGCTCTTCGTTTCTAGTAGCTATCTCGGCCAAGTAGATGCTAGTGACTCCAAGAGGGAGTATTTATGCTCGATAGTGGGTTCATGCCTCTATTTAATCTGGGAAGTGAAAAAAATCTCTAAGGTTGTAGGTGTGCTGTTGCTACTAGGGAGAAAACAACAATCTCTTGTTCAAGGAATGAGTGCATTGTTTACCTTACACACTTTGCTTAAAGCAGTTATCTGTTGGTGGCAACTTAATACTGGAGGGGGTTCGGATGATAAACTGAAGGTGGATTACTAGTCATAGATGCAGTTGGATGGCGGTCTATGTATCTTGTTGTATTGCCCAATCAAATCTCATAGGATCATGAATGTCTAGTATTGCATTGTTATGCCTTGCTCTGTCCTGTTAATTACCCTGCTATAATTTGTTTACCCAGCATGCCATGTTTGATATCTTAAGGAGAACACCTCTAGTGAACTATGGAGCCCGGTCCAATCTTTACCATTGATACATCTTCCACTGTTACTATTTACTTTCTGCAGACCCCTATTACCTTCCACTCCATACAGTTAATCCTTTGTTTTTTTAGCAAACCGGTGAGATTGACAACCTCACTGTTCGTTGGGGCAAAGTCTTGAGTTTGTGTTGTGCAGGTTTCCAAGTTGTTAGCAACACCTTTGAGGCGTTTCCTTCCTCCTACTGGTTCGATAACCTTGGTTTCTTTCTGAGGGAAGACTTGCTGCTGTGCTCATCATACCTTCCTCTTGGGGTCTCCCAACGAATCTCTACAGTGATCTAAGCGCATCACTCCTCAAGGACATAATTGCAACTTGTTTGTAACTGAGCCTTTTCTTTGAAGCCAATACAACTTGATTGCAACTGAGACTCTTCTACATCCAGTTGCAACTTGTTTTTAACCGGGACTTCCCTCCGAAGCCAGTTGCAACTTGATTGCAATTGAGCATCCTCTACAACTAGTTGCAAGTCGATTGTAACTGAGCCTTCCCCTCCGAGGACATGTTTGCACTTGATTGTAACTGAGCATCCTCTATAGCCTTCACCTTAGCCGTCCAAGGAAGAAAGCATTAGTGGCCCTCGTTTGGAGCAAGTTCGGTTCCCAACGTGTTGTTCTGGAAGATAAGAACATGCTGGGGAAGCCGAGCAAGTTGACAACATCCTCCAGGACCCAATTGGAACTTGATTGTAACTGAGCCTTTTCTCCAAAGCTAGTTGCAACTTGATTGTAACTAAGCCTCCTCTACATTCTGTTGCAACTTTATTATAACCGAGCGTTCCCTCTGAATCCAGCTGCAACTTGATTGTAACTGAGCATTCCCCTCCGAAGACAGGTTTGCAACTTGATTGCAAATGAGCATCCTCTATAGACTTCACCTCAGCTGCGCCAAGCCGGAAAGCATTAATGCCCCTCGTTTGGAGCAAGTTGTGTTCTCCGCATGTTGATCCGGAAGATAAGAACACGCTAGGGGAAGCCAAGAAAGTTGTGAGCCTCTTCAAGGATAAAATTGCGACTTGATTGTAACTGAAGATTTTCTATGAAGCTAGTTGCAACTTGATTGTAACTAAGCCTCCTCTACATCCTGTTGCAACTTTATTGATACCGAGCCTTCCCTCTGAAGCCAGTTGAAACTTGATTGCAACTGAGTATCCTCTACAACTAGTTGCAACTCGATTGTTACTCAGCCTTCCCCACCGAAGACAGGTTTGCAACTTGATTGTAACTGGGCCTCCTATATAGCCTTCACATCAGCTGCCCAAGCCAGAAAGCATTAGTGCCCCTCATTTTGAGCAAGTTGTATTCCCCGTGTGTTGATCTGGAAGATAAGAACGCGCCAGGGTAAGCCAAGCAAGTTGTGAGCCTCCTCAAGGACCCAGTTGAAACTTTATTGTAACCGAGCCTTCCCTCCGAAACCAGTTGCAACTTGATTGCAACTGAGCCTCATCTTTATCTAGTTGCAACTTTATTATTACTGATCCTTCCCTCCAAAGATAGGTTTGCATCTTGATTGTAACTACGCATCTTTTGTGGCCTTCACCTCGGCCACCCAAGCCGGAAAGCATTAGTGCTCCTCGTTTTGACCAAGTTGTGTCCCCCGTGTGTTGATCCAAAAGATAAGAACGCGTGTTGGGGATATGCTATATGGGTATCCTCATAGCATGTCACCTATCCGGATAACCCGGGTGGCCCACAGTTGGTAGCATGGCCTATGGCCTGTTGGGCGGCCCAGTTAGATGGATCCAGAAGGGGAAGAAGAAGGAGGAGGAGTCCAAGGATTCAAGTGACATGGACGAAGACGTTGACCCCAAGCACTCTGCCAAGAGCGATGACAAGGGCAAGAACCCCTTCGTGAAGAAGGCTCCAGTCTACCACACTTTCCTTGGCACCCTACCGTCCGACAACAGAAGACCTCTCTGAGGATCCTGATGGCTACTCTCCCCCCAGTTCCCAGTACCTGCGCTGGTCGGAGGTTCCAATCACTTGGGATAGGACGAACCACCCAGACCTTATACCTACGGAGAACCAGTACGCCATGGTCATCAACCCCTTGATTGACGGCGTGGAGTTCACCAAGTGTATGGTGGATAGTGGAAGCAGCATCAACATCATGTACCAGGATACACTGCAGAAGATGAACTTGACAGAGGCAAACCTAAGGCGGACCAACACCATCTTCCACGGCGTAGTTCCTGGTCGGGAGGCTCGGTCCCTTGGGTGCATTACACTTCAGGTCGCCTTTGGCGATGTTAACAATTACCGCCAAGAGCGCATGACCTTTCAGGTGGTCCCCTTCAAGAGCGTGTACCATGTCATATTCGACCGCGACATATTCCACACGTTCATGGCCAAGCCATGCTTCGTCTACAACAAACTCAAGATACCCGAACCGAACGGTGTCATCACCGTATCCGGAAGCTTTACCAAGGCAAGGGACTGCGAGATCAATGAAGCAGCCGTTGTAGAAGCTGTCCTCTACAGCGAAGAATTCAAAGAGATCCAGAGCAAGGTCGATGACTCAGAGATGCCCGCGTCGAAGAAGCAGATCTCCGACTCCGCTCCTGCGTTCAAGGCCACCATCGAGACCAAGCTGGTGGAACTTGTGGTAGGCGATGCCTCCAAGGTCACCGCCATTGGGACGAACCTGGATCCTAAATAGGAAAGCGCGCTCGTCGAGTTCCTTCGTGAGAATAGGGACATCTTTGCCTGGCAACCTGCCGACATGAAAGGTGTACCTAGGGAACTTGCCGAGCACAGCTTAAACATTGATCCAAAATGCAAACCAGTGAAACAACCTCTACGACGCTTTGGAGATGAGAAGAGACGCGCCATTGGCAAAGAGATAGCTAGCTTACTTAAGGCTAGATTTATCCGAGAAGTCCTTCACACCCAATGGGTGGCCAATCCTGTACTTATCCCCCAAAAGGGAACCAATGAATTAAGAATGTGCGTTGATTACACCGGCTTGAACAAAGCATGTACCAAAGATCCGTTTGCTTTGCCTCGCATTGACCAAGTCATTGACTCGACGGCTGGCTCGGAGCTTTTGTGTTTTCTCGATGCATACTCAGGATACCACCAGATCAAGATGAGGAAGTCGGACCAATTGGCCACTTCGTTCACTACCCCACGACACGTTTTGATATGTTACGATGCCCTTTGGGCTGAAAAACGCAGGAGCTACCTACCAGCGGACAATGCAACGTTGCCTCCACCACCAAATTGGTCGGAATGTTCACGCCTATGTGGACGATATCGCGGTGATGTCTAAAAAGTCAAACGACTTAATCTCCGACTTAAAAGAAACCTTTGATAATCTCCGGAAATACAACATGATACTTAACCCTAAGATGTGCGTCTTCAGGGTTCCAACCGGAAAATTGTTGGGTTTCATCGTTTCTCAACACGGAATCGAGGTCAACTCAGAGAAAATCAAGGCCATCTTAAACATAAACCGTCCGACATGCCTAGAGGACATTCAATGACTAACAGGTTGTGTCGCAGCAGTTAGTCGGTTCGTCAGCCGACTTGGAGAGAAGGCTCTGCCACTGTACAAGTTGCTGAAGAAGGCGGACAAATTCACGTGGACAGACGAAGCAGATGCAACATTGAAGCAGCTCAAGGAGATTCTTTCCTCAGCGCCCATCCTGCCCGAGCCTGGAGAGCCCCTGTTAATCTACATGGCGGCAACCAACCGGGTAATCAGCATCGTCGTCGTGGTAGAGCGGAAGGAACCAGGCTATGAGCATGGAGTTCAATGACCAGTTTACTATGTGAGCTAGGTCTTGACGGAGTCCAAGCAGCATTACCCACACTACCAGAAGATAGCTTATGGAGTATTCCTTGCTTCTCGGAAGCTGAGGTATTACTTTCAGGAGCACCAATCACAGTGGTTAGCAAGACTCCACTGTCCGACATAATCAACAACAGCGACGCTACAGGAAGGGTCGCGAAGTGGGCATTGAACTTGCCGCCTTCGAGATCACTTACAAGAGACGCGACACTATCAAGTCACAAGCCTTGGAGGATTTTGTTGCAGATTGGACGGAGATGCCAGATGCTACTCCGTTGCCGTAAATAGAGTACTGGGTGATGCACTTTGATGGATCAAAGCTGCTCAATGGCTCGGGGGCTGGTGTATTGCTACAGTCACCAACAGGAGACAAGCTACACTATGTTCTGCAGATCCACTTCGAGGCTAAAAACAACATGGCGGAGTATGAAGCACTCATTCATGGACTACGTGTAGCCAAGTATATTGACATCAAACGCATAGTTTGCTGTGGAGATTCCGACTTGGTTGCCCAGCAGGTGGCTAGCACCTGGAATGCGCGGAACCCTATGATGGCGGCATATCGAGACGAGATAACCAAGAGCTTCTTGGGCTATGAAGTCAAGTATGTACCTAGGGAGAAAAATGAGGCGGCTGATCTGCTGTCTAAGCTTGGATCAGGGTGCAAGCAAATTCCGCCAGGAGTTTTCCTAGAGCACCTGCGCACAACATCTGTGAAGGGAGCCGACAACGACAACCCGGATAGAGCTGACTCTTTCGTCAACATTGTGACTAAGGTCCCTCCGGCTTGGACAAAACCGTTCATGGAATATCTCGAACACGGAACTTTGCCCGACTGATGGGGATATGCCTACCGGGGTATACCCAGCAGGACGTTTCCTACTGGCCCAAGCCGTCAGCGAGTGGGCCTGCATGACGGCGACTGGATCAAGACTTGGCGTGGACTCAGGCGACTGGAAGCTGGAGGCCCAGAAGTGTAGCTAGGCCCAGTCGGACTAGGTCATAGAACCTCCGAATCCTTAACTAATTCGGTTGTAATCTGTAAACCCTAGCGAGGTGAGCCTATATAAATCTCCCTAGGGGACGCATAGGGGATACGTTCCATCATACACCCAAGCGACTCGCCGCCTAGTCGTCGAGCTCGCCCCTTTGTATTCTCACCATAATACAATCTAGCAGGAGCAGGTCTTTATCCTCCGGGGACCGAACCTGGGTAAACCCTTGTGTCTCCGCCCTCATCTCGCACCGCAGATGGCTGGCCGCCCTTGCCCCATGTTCTACTACTTGCTGCCGATTGCAGCGTCTGCCGTGGTCATTCCCACGACAGTGGAGCCCACCGTGGGGCCTGGCCGGTCAGGCTGGTGTTCTGCGGCGAGATCCAATCCGCCCATCAACGAGTCGATCGCCACCGGCCGCATCATCGCGATCGGCGAGATGCTCCAGATCTTGCCGAGCAGCTACGTCCTGGCGGCGCGACCCGTCATGCATAGCGTGATTCTGCCGGTCGACACGATCAACCTCTTCGTCGGCCTCACCGACATCATCGCCTCAGAGGACTTGGCTCGCATCCGCGAGTCGTCGCCATGCGACCGGCTCTCTGAGAGCCAGGTCCGCACGATTCACCGCCTCGCCTCCGAGTAAGACTCGGCCCACAGCAATGTGGCCGAAACCACCGTGGCCGCGGACGATGCGGCCCTCAACGACGACGCCGATTCGGTGACCCCGGCGTCACTCGCTGGATCCATCGTCACTGCATCGCCCGCGGGCTCCATCACCCAGGTCTCCAACGTCGGAGACTTCGAGGACCCCTCCATCCTTGGGATCTTCGACTTCGACTCCGGATCGGAGAACTCCGCCGACCTCCATGACAGAACCAGTTGCCACGCCGTGACCTACATGGCGACCGGCGCCGACCCACCGGAAGACCCCTTCTCCACGCCGATCCCACCAAACGCGACGGCAACGGAGGTCGAGGAACTCCGCCTGAAGCTGGCGGAGACAGTCCGCAAGGAGCAAGCCGAGCGTGAAAAATTTCGCCTCGAGCAGGTGACAGCGCAGGAGCTGTCGCGCTATCACCAACTTCGAATCAGGCCACGCTTGAACCCTACCATCCAGGGGCGTGCCCTGAACTTCGACGACGAGAACGACCCGGCTCGCGTGGCCGAGCGCGCGATCTGCGAGAACGCGCCGGCAGGAGGAAGCGCTCGACCCCCACCAGGGGCGACGGCCAACGGCGCACCACCACCGCCCAACCGTGTGCCCCCAAGGGACCAACCAAGGATCATGGTCTCCTCACGAGAGCGAGACGCGAACGGCCTCCCGCTGTTTTCCACCCCAATGGACAACATCGTCGTGAGCCGAGCTGCGGTTGACAACATCCAAGTCACCGGCGAAGGCACCCTGCAGATCCAGTACGCCAAGGCTCTACTCGCCAAAGAAGTTGAGCAACAAAATGCGGGCGCCAACTCACAGGGTCGGATGTACTCGCGCTCATCAGGCAGCAGGGCGGCCTCAAGCGGCCGCCCCATGGCGGCGAATACCATCAACTGCCCACCACCCGAGCCCCTGCAGCTCCAACACCGACACACGAATGCGGCACTCTCCACCAACGACCCACGGCCGGCGAACAACTTCGTCGCCGCCAACGGGCATCCCGTCAAAGCATGCACCCACATCATCAATAACCAGGGCTGGCGCACACGCCAGCCTGAAGACCTGCGTCACACCCTCACCAACCGCCGCGACGGTGAACCAAGGAGATCGCTGAGCCGAGTCGGACCCCAGTGCTTCGGACCAATGATCCGAGGCGAAAGATACCCGGCGAAATTTAAAGCGCCGAAGGAAATAGAGAAGTATGACCCCTCGTACGATCCGTTCGTGTGGCTGGACACCTACCTCATGGCGATGGGGATTGCCGGCCACACCGATCTACTCGCCGCCCGCTACCTTCCCCTGATGATGGAGGGAGCGTGCATGCAGTGGATTAACACCCTCCCCGCGGATAGCATCGACTCCTGGGAGGAAATGCGTGACGCCTTCGTCAGGCACTTCGAGGGCTCATACACCCGCGGCACCACCATCGAGGACCTGGAGCGATGCGTCCAGGGACCATGCGAGTCGACCCGCAATTGCGTCCAACGGTGGCAAGATCTGTGGTATAACGCGGCCGGAATCCACCCGGACACCGCGATCCACTCCTTCAAGACCTCGTGCCGCTACGAGCCCTTGGTTGCCAAGCTCAAGCGAGTGTACAGAACACTCGACAACATACCGGACCTCCTAGACATCGCAAAGTACGCGGAGGAGGACCCAAACCAAGAAACCAACGACGAGTCAGGATGACATCGCCGCACGAGCGGCCACGACAACGGGAGGCGACCCGAGTTACGCTACAACAACACTCGCCTCACCGGCAAACGCCGCGGTGACGGGCGAGTCGACTTCGTCGCCAATGCCGGATATACGCCACGCGATCCCAAGAGCTTCCGCCGCGACGGAGGACAGTGCCGCGACGGTGGAAACTACAAGGCAAAGCCGAAGTTCGATCCCACGGCCCTTCTCAACCAACCCTGTGTGTTTCATAGCAGGGAAGGAAAGCCCGCCACGCACACGACCGCCGACTGCCACTCTCTCAAGGAGATCGAGAAGGCACGACGCGCACGGGAAGACCCTGACAACAACCCACCAAACGGCGGAAAGTTCGACAGCATCGCCGACTCGCTCCACACCTTCACAGGCTTCAACACGAAGCGCGAGAAGAAGGTCATCCCCCGCGCCGTCTCCGTCAATGCGGTGTCCTAGATAGACAACCCCCAGTTCCTCAACTGGTCTGAGCAACCAATCACCTGGAGCCGCGAGGACCACTCGCCGCGGATCGAGTATCTGGGCCAAATCTCCCTAGTGGTCAAGCCCAAGGTGGGAGACTACTGGCTCCCCAAAACACTGATGGACAGCGGCAGCTCCATCAACATCCTGTACCTGGACACGTTCAAGCGACTTCGGCTCCCGTAGTCGATGATCGAGACGACCTACACCACCTTCCATGGCTTCGTCCCCGGTCGGAAGGCGTACCCGATCGGTAAGGTGACGCTGCCAGTCACCTTCGGCACACCAGCAAACTTCCGCACCGAGCGGATCGTATTCGAGCTGGTGCCCTTCGACAGCCCCTACCACTGCGTCCTGGGGCGCCAGGCGTTCACCAAATTCATGGCAGCACCCCACTACGCGTACAACGCGATGAAGCTACCTGGGCCGTGCGGCATCATCACTGTCCATGGCGACCCCGACATGGCCGCAGAATGCGAGGCCAAAGGGGCCGAACTCGCTGACGCCGTCATCGCGGCGGAGGCCAACCACGCCGAGGAGCTCGCCAAGCAACAGCGACGACCCCACCATACTCAAGAAGCCCAATTCAGAGGGTGGCAACTCCACCGCCTGCGAGGCAACGACACACACCTGCACCGTCGAGTTGGTCCCAGGCGACTCCAGCCAGAAGGTGACGATCGGGACGGGCATGAGCCCAGCATAGGAAGGCGCGCTCATCAAGTTCCTCCGTGAGAACAGGGACATCTTCGCATGGAAGCCATCCAACATGCCTGGTGTCCCGAGGGAACTCGCTGAGCACAAACTCAACGCCGACACCAAAGTGCGACCCGTCAAGCAGTCGCTGCGGCCCTTCAATGAAGAGCGCCGCTGAGCCATCGCCGAGGAGGTGCAGCGTCTACTCGCTGCAGGCTTCATCCGGCCAATCAAGTACTCCAAGTGGCTGGCAAACCTAGTCCTGGTCGAGAATAAAAACGGGACCTGGAGAATGTGTATCGATTACACAAATTTAAACAGTGCCTGCTCGAAGGAGCAATTCGTCCTCCCACAGATCAACCAAATCATCGATTCCACCGTGGGCTCGGAGGCGCTATGCTTCCTCGACGCCTACTATGGGTACAAACAGATCAAAATGGCCATCGAGGACGAAGAGAATACGGCGTTCATCACGCCATTCGGAGCCTTCTGCTACACTGCCATGACCTTCGGCCTCAAAAACGCCGGAGCGACCTACCAACGGTGCATGCAGGAGTGCCTTGTGAGCCAAATTGGCTGCAATATCCACGTATACATCGACGACGTGGTGGTAAAATCCACTCGCCAGGGCGATCTACTCGCCTACCAGGCGAAAACATTCGCCAACCTGCGAAGGTACAAGATAAAGCTAAACCTAGGAAAGTGCACCTTCGGTGTACCAACCGGACAGCTACTGGGATACGTCGTCTCCAAGCGCGGAATCGAGGCGAACCCTGCCAAGATCAACACGATCGCTCGACTCGGCAGACCTGAGTGCCTGCGCGACGTCCAGAAGCTGGCCGGGCGAGTCGCGGCTCCCAGTCGCTTCATCCCCCGGTTAGGCGAAAAGGCGATGCCCCTTTACCGCCTAATGCGCAAGAACCCCACCTTCCAGTGGGACAAGGATGCAGACGACGCGCTCCACGCTCTCAAGGAGGTGCTACTCGCAGCACCGCTACTCGCTGCCCCCGTTGACAAGGAACCCATGCTGGTCTACGTCGCGGCTTCTGACCGCGTCGTCAGCGCCGTCATGGTCGTCGAACGGCCAGAGGAAGGGAAGGAGCGCCCGGTGTAGCGACCCGTATACTACATCAGTGAATTCCTCACCGAGTCGCGCCAGCGCTACCCGCAGTACCAGAAATTGGTATACGCGGTCTTCAGAGCACAGCGGCGACTGCCGCAGTACTTCTAGGAGCACCCAATAACGGTCGTATCCTCAGCACCATTGCAGGACATCATCCGCAACCGCGAGGCGACCGGGCGGGTCGCCAAGTGGGTTGTCGAGATCGGCGTCCACAACATCAAGTACGAGCCACGCAAGGCGATCAAGTCGTAGGCTCTCGCAGACTTCCTCGCCGATTGGGAGGATGCCCAACAGCCAGAGAAGCTGCCATACCTCCACTACTGGAGCCTACACTTCGACGGCTCCAAGAATGCGGACGGTGCAGGAGTGGGGATCGTGCTGACATGTCCGAAGGGCGACAAGCTCCGCTACGTCCTCTACCTCGACTTCACCCCCTGCACCAACAACATGGCCGAGTACGAGGCGTTACTCCATGGCATACGAGCAGCCAAGGAGATGAACGTAAATCGCCTGCGCTGCTACGGAGACTCCGACCTCGTCACCGGACAAGTCACCGGCACCTGCAACGCCGTCTCCTCCACCATGGCGGCATACCGCCAAGCAGTGGATTAGCTAGGTGGACACTTCGCAAGCTACTCCGTCGAGTGGATCGACGGGCGGAAAAACGAGGAGGCCGACGCACTCTCTCACATCGGCTCTTCTCGACTCGCACCACCCGCTGGCGTCTTCCTTGACACCATCACCAAACATTCCGTCTCTCCCCCAAGGGAGATCGACATCGGAATCCCGCTGCAACCAGAAGCAGCCCTGGTCGCACTAATCGCCAAGCCAAGCGACTGGATCGCGCCATACGTCGCTTGCCTGGAGGGAGGCACCCTACCTGCGGACGAAACGGAGGCCCGGATGATAGCACACCACTGCAAGTCCTTCGTCATCATCAACGGCGAGCTCCACAAGCGCAGCGTGACCGACGTGTTCCAACGCTGCGTTCAACGCACTGAAGGACGCAAAATCCTCCAAGACATCCATTCCGACGACTACGGCCACCACGCTGGCGCCCGCTCTCTGGTCGCAAAGGCTATGTGGCCCGGCTTCTACTGGCTCACCGCACACGCAGACACTGTTGACATTGTCCAGCGGTGCGTCGGATGCCAGAAATACGCCAACCAGACTCACGTGCCAAGCTCGGCGCTCAAGACAATCCCCATCACCTGGCCGTTCACCGTGTGGGGCATGGACATGGTAGGCCCCTTCAAGAAGGCCCCCTCTGGCTTCACCCACCTCCTAGTCGTAGTCGACAAATTCACAAAATGGGTGGAGGCTAAGCCAGTCCGCAAGTGCGACGGGAAGACTGCCACCAAGTTCCTACGCGAGCTCATCTATCGCTACGGGTTCCCAAACAGCATCATCACGGACAACGGCACCAACTTCGCCAAAGGAGACATGGCTGAGTTCTGCGAGGAGCACCACATCCGACTCGACCTCACCTCAGTTGCCCACCCAGAGTCCAATGGCCAGGCGGAACGGGCCAATCAGAGCATCCTCCATGGCCTGAAGCAACGGCTACAAGTCCCACTCGAGCGCACCGCCGGGTGCTGGGTCGAGGAACTCCCCTCCATCATCTGGGGCATCCGCACCTTCGTCAATAGGTCGACAAGATTCACCCCCTTCTTCATGGTTTACGGTGCCGAGGCAGTCATGCCAACCGACCTCGAACACGACGCACCAAGGGTGGTCAACTACACGAAGGCCACAAACGAGCTCGCACGCCAAGACGGAGTCGACCAGCTCGACGAAGCACGCGACCTAGCTCGCTCCGCACCGCCATCTACCAGCAAGGGCTCCGCCGCTACCATCGCTGGTGAGTGCTGTCTCACACTTTCCAGGAAGGCGACCTGGTACTGCGCCTAATCTAGGACAAGAAAGGCATGCACAAGCTCTCACCCCCTTGGGAGGGACCATTCGCCATCGGGCGAGTCCTAGGCAACAACGCCTACTACCTCACCGATGTCTGAGGAGACGGAAAACTCGACGTCAAGCGGCCATGGAATGTAAACCTCTTACGGAAGTTCTACTCTTAGAACTCTAGACATGTACCCCCTACCCGCTATGAAATAAAACAGATCGGCTACCGCAAAATCGTGTCTACTCTCTGTGTCTTGTGCCACTCACACTCGTAATAACAGCGTTACGCTATTCGCAGAAGTCAACCTTTGGCAAAGCGACCGACACAACCAAGTATTGCGGTACGAGGGCACTGGGAAACCTCAGGCCTCGTAACGTCCACGAAAAACGCTAACCCGGAGCCCCATTGGAGTCTCCTAGATCGACTGGCTCCCCGAGCCAAGACAACTGCACTCGCTCCCCACAGTGACCAAGTCCTCCGCATCTTGGCGCAGCGACTCGAACGGCCAAGTACCACGCTCGGGGACTGACACCCGGTCAAATACGAGCGGCTAGGGAAAAACGCCAAGTATGAGAACGTGCCCAGGACTCGCCATGCGACTGATCCTCCGGATCAGGCAGGAGTGACGCGCTTAAAATGACGCGCTTAGTCCTCACCTACCCTGGGCCTGCGACTAGAACGGCCAAGTACCACGCTCGGGGACTCGGCAACCCGACCCCGTTCGCGCCCGGGAAAACGGTTAAGTAAAGAGCACCCCTGGGAGTCGCCATGCGACTGGCTTTCCGAGCCATGGTGAGTCGACCTTAACTCACTAAAAGATCACAAAACATATAACAACGAGGTAAACCCCATAAAAAGGGCGGACACGCTCGGGGACTCGCACAATCAACATCCAAAATCGCAAAACGAATGACAAAATAACGCGAGCATTCCTTTATAGCAGCACAATTTGTTCCGCATACAAGGAAACTTACATAGTTATTCCATACTAATGCCAAACGGCAAAACACTTTTACTCCGTAGGTTTTGATGCAGACGCGCCACTGTCCCTGCGGCTACGGATGAAGGGCATGTACGGGTTAGACGGGTACGTCGTCAGCTCGCCCGCCATTGCCGCACAGAACGGTTGTTCGACCTTGAAGTCCTGATGCTTTGGTTCAGGATCATTGGGGGAGACAATCGTCTCCTGATAGGGGATGAGGTTGCCCATCGCCCAAACATGATCAGAGTATACCGCGGCCCGGTCTGCCAGCTTCAACACCTCGGCAATCTCCACCGAGCCTATCGACGAGGGGTAATCGCTCGTGACATCATCGAGGTTGAAGTCATCCGGGAAGTGGGCAAGCCCAAGGCTGAGCGCTGTCGCCGCCCCACGACGGAAGGCTGACCGCGTCATGAACTCCACGACCGATGGAGCCTTCTCCAGGTAGCGCCATACCTCGACAAGGTCGCTGGGGATCACCTCCGTGGGCGATATCTCCTGAAGATATGCACGAAGGCAAGTCGCTGACAACGTGGCTGAGTCGACCAGGTTGGTCACACATTGCTGCGCATCGTACGACTGCGCCTCTTCGCGTTATCAGTGATCCGGCCTGCAACACAGAAACTAAAGCAAAACATTAACATCACAATACAGTTAGTGCAATTGGAAGTTGGCTGAAGGAGAGTTTACCAATTAGCGGGCGGCAGAGGTCCGTGATTAAACTTTGAAGAGAAGAAAAGTCATTCTGCAACCCATCAACGAGAGCATCAGATACTTTCCACTCTTCGGCGGCAGAAGTAACGGCAGCCTTGGCTCGTCCTTCCGCTGAGCTCGCTTCCGCCCTCGACTCCTTGAGCTCACGCTCCAGGTCGGCGACTCGCTGTTTGGCCGCGCTCAAAGCGGATTGAGCCGCCGTCAAGTCACCCACCGGGACAAGGCCTTGTTGGGCCTCCTTCACCTCGGCCGCAGCTGCCTGAAGCTCCTATTGGCAGCAAGCCGTTCGGCTGACTCGCGCTGCAGGCCCTGTGCATAAACCACAGTGTCAACAACAAATAATTCCTAAGTGCCCACCCGCTGAAACTCAGCGACTAGGCACTCGGGGACTGGACAACAAAAATTCCTCAGTGCCCACCCGCTGAAATTCAGCGACTAGGCACTCGGGGACTGGCTAACATAAAAAAACATTAAGAATCCGACCACTAAAATTCAGTGGCCAGATCCTCGGGGACTGGACATACCTGGATAGCAGCGCCTAGCATGCCATGAAGCTCCATTGCATCCACCGACGCAAGCATGACCGGAGTGTGGCCACGATGCTGTTCAACCTCCGTCTCGGCGGCTCCAGGAAGCTGGCTTGACGGCACCGAGGCACTCGCTGCGGCAGCCTTCGCCACGAAGCGAGGGAAAGTCGCTACAGCGGCCGCTGCGCCACTCGGGGTCAGCTCGGCCACATCAGTTGAGTCCGCAAGCACCATATGCTGCGACCCGACACCCTCCTTGGCCTTCGAAGCCGCTTCTGCTGTGGTTGGAGGTTCGCTCGGAGCAACGGCCGGATCATCAGAGACCGTGACGACATCGTCGCCTTTCGCCCTTTTGATGCCTTCGGCGAGAGCAATGACCTCGTTGCCCTTCCTCTTCCGCGAGGAATCTCCTGGCACCTCTATGGCGACTGGTGGAACCTTGGCCATAGAAGGATGGCCTATCTTCTTAACACCAGTCCTTTGAAACAGCTTTATCAATAAAACTTTCCAATTGAAATGCAAAGCAAGCAGACGAGTAAAAGATAGAGGAACACTCACCTGGCGACTGGAAGGACTCGTAGGCTAGTGCGGATGCTGGCCGGTTTCTCCAGTTCGGGCCCCAGCTTCCGAGTGAGGCCCGTCTCGAACACATTGTGTTTCCAAGACACTGACGACTTCTTTGAAGATGACGCCGTAGCGGGAGCCTCTGTGGCAATCACTGTGGGAACCCCCTTGGTGGCGAGGCCCCTACGGCTGGAACGGCCCCCAAGCTGGCAACTGGGGTGAATGGCGGTAGCAATGACGCCAGCGGCACCTCGTCCCTTGTGGCGTCGGCGCCAGCTACCACGGCCGCGTGCGCCGTTGCGTCCTCAGCCGAGCTGGTGGCGTCGGAGCTGCTCGTAGATCAAGGCGGGGATATCGGCTTCGCCGGCTTCGCCTTCTTCTTTACAGAGCTTTCTTCTTCTTCTTCGACGGCGTGGCCTCGCGATGTGAGGTGTGCTCAGGGAGCTCGTCGTTGTCATCATCGTGGGGTTCGAGGCTCTTGCTGGCCTTGAGTTCACGCTGGTGCTGCCCGCGAGTCTTGCGAACCGTGGGGGCAGCAACTTCCACGGGGTCGTCGTCTTCATCATCGTCGTTATCGCCCCCGTCTCTCTCGGCGTTGCCCTTGCTGGGCGATGACTCGCTCCCGTCCTGGGCGGACGAGCTCGAGTTCTTGTCGTCTGCGGGTGGAAGCCACCCTTCCACCACTTGAAACAACTGCAACAAGAATAAACGACGTTAGCACGACCGCGAATGCACAAACTGCGACTGCGAGTGCAAATGGAATAGCGGCTTACCGTTGGAGCTGGGCGCCTCGCGGTATAAGGGGCGACCCCGGCCTTCGCGTCGAGGTACACTGCCTGGGTAATCTTCTTTAGGGCCAGTGTATAATCTTTGAGTCTCCACTCAACGAGGCAGGATTTCGTCGGGTCGTCCTTACCCGTATACTTGTACATGTAGTGGTCATGGCTAGCCAGGGGCCCGAGCCGCCGCCCGAGCCAGCAGTTGTAGAGATTGATGGTCTGGAGGCCTTTCTTCTCCAGGGTGCGAATGGTTTGTAACATCTCGTAGACAACCATCCGCTGCTCCAGCGGAAGTTTGATGACCTGGAGCCGACGCGGTTCGGGCCGGTCGGCGGAGTACCTTGGAAGCGCCACTTCGTCGCCTGGAGTCGACTCGGTGACATAGAACCAGTACTTCTTCCATTCGTTCGCCACTTTGGCGGGCAGCATCAAATCAAAGAACGATGCCTTTGACTTCAGCTGGAACGTCAGGCCGCCCGCGGCTAGCATCGGGCCGCCTGTTTCTTCGCTGCTGATTCTCTCGTGGAATAGGTCTTGCCACAGGGGGAAGTAGGGCCTGAAGCCTAGATAGAACTCGCAGAACGCCACGAAAATGGCGAGCTGCTCGGTGCTATGCGGACCCAGATCCGATGGCTGGATTCCTTAGTAGGCGCAGAAACGCCAGAAGAAGAGGGAAGTTGGGAACCCAAGCCCCCGCTCTAGGTGGCTGGTGAAGCAGATGAACTCCCCCTCGCGCGGATCCGGAATTACTTCTCCGGCCGCAGGGATGTGCCATCTCCTGGCGCGGAGAATCCCCGCCTCCTCGAAAGATGCTAGCAGTGCCTTTGTGCACTTGGATCTACCCCATGGCTCGGTGGAGGGGGCCATCGGCTGGAGGATCGTGGGGGTCAGAACTTTCTGGATCGTTCTGGTCACTGTGCGGAATGGGGAAACAGGGAGGCGCGAGATCGGAGGAAGTGAAGGACGCGTTTTCCCCATTCGCCCTTCACTCTCCTTATATAGCGGTTGTTACTCACCATTTTTGGGAGCCGTTACTACGCGGTAATTATGCCAATATTACCATTGGGTTAACCAACGGCTAGTTTGACCACAAATGACGGTCCAACTTCATCTACTCGACTCGTTGCTCCCAGCGACTCGACGATTTGCCAACCCGATCACTATAACAGTGACAAATTATTCGCCGACCCGATCACTATAACAATGACTAAGTACTCGCCGACCCGTTCGCCGAGCTGCGACACGATTGGTCACCGTTATTGCGACTAAAATGACTAGTTCTTTCCTTTGTTCAGGAGTCCTCCGCCGATTCGACTAGGCATCCGCATTGGACCCGCATACTCTGACTGCCAGCAAACACCTGCGACAAATCAACGATGGCCTCGGGGACTACTGATGGGGATATGCCTACCGGGGTATACCCAGCAGGACGTTTCCTACTGGCCCAAGCCATCAGCGAGTGGGCCTGCAGGACGACGACTGGATCAAGACTTGGCGTGGACTCAGGCGACTGGAAGCTGGAGGCCCAAAAGCGTAGCTAGGCCCAGTCGGACTAGGTCATAGAACATCCGAATCCTTAACTAATTCGGTTGTAATATGTAAACCCTAGCGAGGTGAGCCTATATAAAACTCCCTAGGGGACGCATAGGGGATACGTTCCATCATACACCCAAGCGACTCGCCGCCTAGTCGTCGAGCTCTCCCCTTTGTATTCTCACCATAATACAATCTAGTAGGAGTAGGTCTTTACCCTCCGGGGGACCGAACCTGGGTAAACCCTTGTGTCTCCACCCTCATCTCGCATCGCAGATGGCTGGCCGCCCTTGCCCCATGTTCTACTACTCGCTGCCGATTGCAGCGTCTGCTGTGGTCATTCCCACGACACTGACGACGAAGTTGAAAGACGACAAATAGTACGAAGAGCAAAGGGTTATACCATAATCAATGGGCAACTCTACAAAAGGAGAACTACTGGTGTATACCTAACGTGTGTTTCCTAGCTAGAAGGTATGGAAATCCTACGCGAAATCCATCTCGGAGACTGCGGGCATCACGCCGCTCCTCGATCGTTGGTCGCGAAAGCCTTCTAGCAAGGATTCTACTGGCTGACTGCGAAGGCGGATGCTGACAAGCTGGTCGAGACATGCATGGGATGTCAACACCCGGATTTTTAATCCCAGATGCCTGTTATGCCATACATCGCAATCCCAGGATTACCATTTTTGCGAGACATAACAGAATTGGATACCACAGTACATCATCCATTACAAACCATACATAAGGTCTTACATAAATAAGGATCTCATGATCCAGTTCTTAATACAACTCAAGCAGCGGAAATACGTAATAATAACGGTAGCGTAGGCGAAGCTCCATCTTCGGGGTCACAGGCAATGCTGACGACGGGAGATGATCCTAGTTGTCGTAACCTTCCTGGGGTCCATCTTTCAGGTACTCCTCTTCATAGTCTGGCCATGGGAATAGCCAGGGACAAAGCCATGAGTACTCTTTAAGTACTCGCAAACTAATACTAATAAGTGAAGGGGTTTTTTGTAGTAGGACACTAAGCTCTAGGGTTGTTTTGCAAAAAGCCAGATTTACATCTACTATGTTCAGAAACGAAGAAAGCTAGTTGAAGTTTTATAACACCTAAGTGGGAACTTGTATTTCACAACTCTGTTGTGGTCAAGTCAAAGTCTCAATTCATTTCATAAGTCATTTTGAAAACATCTGACGGGGGAACAGTATGGCCACTCCAACTGTCCATAACCACGGACGCGGCTATTCGAATAGTTTGACACTCTGCAGATATTGTACACTTTCACCACAACATTCGATACATCCGCCAGGAACAAATCCTAAATTTACCATACTCAGTATGCGGATAATCAATCCTAACCTTTCAATTACACGCCCTAGTATAAGCACATCTCCTGTGAGTTTGGCCTCCCAACCATGACCAACTGTCATCTTGGGTACTGCACAGGTGGGCAATCTTCACAAGGTAGTCTTAGCTCAGACCTTGGCCATGAGGGAACTAATACTAAGGTATATAAGTTTCCAGTCAATCCCTACCCAATTCTCGGGTATTGTGGTTGTATGGTAAAATTAGAATGGTATCGCATCCAGACAACCATCAGTTTTATAAAGGGCTAAGGCTCATGCCTCAACATTTTCATCACCATAAATCATCTGGTGTTCAGAAACACATGTCCAAAACATTTCAATAGAATGATCCATCATTCCAAGGTTTTCATAACCAATTTTCCACCAAGTATTCCCAACTAAGTTGATCAAGTTTTATGCTTAGCACTAGCATCTACAAGTGGGGGTAAGTACTAATGAGGGGTGGTAACTAGTGGAGTTTAACTAAGTTCAATCTCATGCCTTAGGATGACATACAGATTATCTAGCTTAGCCAAATTTTATGCTCTTTATGCAACCTTCAATTATCTTTCTAGTATCTACAATTCACTTAAGTAAGCTCTAAGTAATAGTTTTGATAGAGAAAATAAAGTATAAAGTTGTAAGTAAAACTAGGATTGGTTTATCAAGTGGTTATGATCATATATGCTTAAGGCATATAGTTGGCATGGCAACCAGCAAGTATTTGCTTGCACATTCAACTAGTGGTATTAGGCTTGCATCATTATCAGGATAAGCTTGCTAAATTGCAAGTGTTAGCTTGCCTTGTGCAGAGCAGTGGTTGAAGTTCTCCTCGGCTTCTTCTTCGTAGTATCCTCCTTCCTCCTCGTATCCTTGGTCGGTACTAGCGTCTATGAATAAATACGAGGTACACAATCACCAGACAATACTTAACTATTTTCAATCATCACACAAAGGGTCCTATAGATGATCTAGCATCATCACTAACATTACAAGATTAAAGCTTGGTTTAATTTCTTTTATTTTTAGAAAAGTAATTTCTACTCATTGAAAAACTACTTAAGATTTAATATTCTCCAAACCAAACATGGGATCATGTTGACACATGTCATCACCACATATTTTAGTCCATGGGAATGTGATTTAAAGTGGTGTCACAATTTAATAAGGTTTAACCTTTTATTTTACTTAAATAAAGTGACTAGAAATGCCTATGTGGCATTCTTTTATTACTTGAACAATATTTCTGTAAGTAAACCCAAATGTTTTTATATATTCTGAAAGGTATGATCAAATGTGATTTTTGAGAGTTGGAATCAACTCAAAAGCTTTTATGGTTTAAATTTTAAAAATGTTTGAATGCAGAAAAGCTTCTGCCTTGTTATTTTTACCAAGGATGATCTACAGATCCAAATGATTTGAATCCAACGGGATTGGATTCAGCATTTCCAGACCTTTCTAACAAAATTGGTTTCATTCAATTTGGTTCACTGAATCGAGCTGGGTTGATTTTTGAAACTAGGTGCAGAAGTGTGTTTGAATGAAAATGGAAAAATCCAAATTCAAACAAATGGGCTGCGCGGGAAAAGATACTGGGCCGGCCTGCTAAGCACAGCGCTTACGCGGGCTGGTTAATTGCTGTCCCCACGCGTCAGTGAGACAGTAGGGTGCGAAGCGGTACGGGGCAACGTGGTGCGTTGGATTAGAAGTGAGATCAACATCTGAGGGTCGTCGTCGATGATGAACTAGTCACCGGCGATCTCGAACCCTAGCGGCGCAGTGGGGGTCGTGGGAGGCTCACCGGGGATTAGGCAAGGGTCGGCGAGGCGGGCGAACGACGAAGTCGACGGCGACAAACCTCCTGGTACCGGCAGCTTCTCCTGGGGCGGCTCCAATCGCTGCCCCCGTTCTTCTCCAGCAGCGGCGGGCTCCGGTGAAATTCCGGCGATGCGCTGCTCGCCTTGCTCCGGGAACAGGGTGGAACGATCAGTGAGGAGAGGGGAGTGAGATGGTGTGAAGAGTTTGAGCGAGGGAGGCCTCTATTTATAGTCTCGACGATGAGACAGAACGGGATGGGCAAGCGACGGTGGCGACATGGCTACGGGCTGCTAGAGGCATGGCCGACGGTGGCGATCGTTCGGTGGTCTCCTGGCGATGCTATATGGCTTTAATGCGCGTGTAGGGGTGGTGGCAAATGGTCGGGAACGCACGATGCTCTGCGAGGCAGAGGCGGCGAACTCGATGGCGAGCGGTGGCTGTGAGGCATGGGGCGGCGAACGGGGATGTCTGGCGGTCTCCTGGGACTGTGGTGATCGTGTATGCACGCGGCGAGGGCGGCGCACGGTCTGTGGGCGTGTGTCGAGGGTGGCGCTCTGGCGCACGCTCGGCATGGTTGCTGGCGAGCTGGGCACGGTCTGTGCGTGTGGTCCAGAGGCTGGCATCGCTCGCTGCTGGGATAGGGAGTGGCGGTGGGGTGCTAGCTTGCTGCTGGTGAGTCTGCAGATGCTTGGGTTTTGAAAGTTGAGCTTGTTTGAGTGGTTTTTAAAAAAGTTGGATCTTCCCATATGATATAGATTCAAATTTAAACTGTCCATTAAACTATGCATTGGAATGTTTCTGGATGATCACAAAGTGGGCCTTGATACTTTGTTATTAGTACTATCAAGGGGTGCAAAGATCCAAACAAGTTTCTGTTAAGTTCTGAAAGTTAGAAACAACCAAAGTAGGCATGGGAGTTAAATTGGTCAAAATGACCATTCACTCATTTTGTTTGTTTTGATTTATTTGACTTTGGGAAAAGTGTGGGGATTGTTTAGATGATGTTTATTTCACCTAAGAATCATTTTACAAGAAAATAAACACATAAACAAGGCAATTCAAAAGAATTCAAAATTGGATGCATACACACATGCATGCTTTCTCATTTTTATTTACAAAAGCTTTTGTTAACCCTAAATTTGATGATTAGAGTTTGATGATTCTAGTTTAATATTTTTTGGATGTTACATGGGATGCTAGTATTATGCCCGACAACCACATGTTCCTACTGAAGAATTGTGAACAATACCAATAACTTGGCCATTTGCAGTCTGGGGGCTAGACATGGTGGGACAGTTACAGCCGGCACCTTGTGGGTTTACACATCTGCTTGTAGCAGTGTATAAATTCACTAAATGGATAGAAGCTAAACCCATTAGAAAGCTTGATGGGGCAACTGCCCTCAGGTTTGTCCGGGATCTAGTGGTGAGATTTGGTCTCCCACATAGCATTATCACCGACAACGGCAGTAATTTGTCACTCGGAGAAGTGGAGGCTTATTGTTGGGAGAAAGGCATCCCACTTGACTTTGCATCTGTGGCACACCCACAGTCCAACGGTCAGGTTGAGCGATCCAATGGATTAATTCTGCAGGGAATCAAGCCACGTCTTGAGGCACCGCTACATAGAGCAGCTGGATCCTGGGCGGAAGAATTACCATCTATGCTGTGGAGTTTACGAACTACACCCAACAGATCCACCGGCTACACCCCTTACTTCATGGTATATGGAGCAGAAGCCATCCTGCCTTCCGACATCCTTCACGATGCACCAAGAGTTGCCGCCTACGACGAAGATGACGCTGAAGAATCCAGACGCCTCGATGTGGACCTTCTCGAGGAGGAGCGTGTTTTGGCATGCCAAAGATCCGCCATCTACCAGCAGAAGCTACGCAGCTACCATAGTCGCCGCGTTCGGCATCGCTCGTTTAAAGAGGGGGATTTGGTGCTCCGACTTAAGCAGAAGAAGTCACACAAATTATCCCCACCATGGGAAGGACCGTTCATGATAAGCAAGGCGCTACTCAATGGGTCTTACTACCTCATTGACAATCATGAACTGAAGGATAGACCCAACGAGGATCATAAGCGTAAGCGACGTGACCCGGATGATGACTACCTGGAGCTTGATCGGCTATGGAACATAGCACAACTACGTCCTTTTTACACTTAGCATTTTATCTAATTGTGTACCTCTTATATGATCAATGAAATAAAGCTCGCTGGTTCACTCATATTTATGAGTCTTTTACCTCCTTTAGTGTTCATTTTTGGATCATGTAAAACCTTTATGCACAAGCTTTGCGATTGCACTTGTGAAAATTCCGCCTACGGGCGTTAGCTTAAGTTTTCTGGTCTACACGTTCTTTGTCGTTTTTATGTGGATTCTGGAGTAGTGACTTTTGGCACTTATTGTCGGCGATTTTGTGCTCAGGTTATTGACGGTGCCATTGGGAATCATCACCTAAGCACATGGTTCCGACAACGAGTCTTCCGACTCACGAAAAGTCAAGCATAAGAACCAAAGTAATGGATAAGCCAGCACTTGCTTAAAACAATATATACATGCTGGAAACTAGTTCTTGAGCAGCAAGAAATAACAACCATTATTTTCCGCCTTAAGTTACATAAACAAGTTTTTTCCCGCATATGCACCAAAGGTGAAACAAATATTACAAAGTTGTTCTTCACTCCTTTGGTGCAGGTGACTTGGAAGCAGCATCATCACCAGCCGGAGAACCACCCTCGAAGTCAGCGCTGTGGTGGGACTCAGAGGAATCTTGGTTGCCGCTGTCGAGGATGTTCATGGGCACGGAGACGTCGACGTCCACCAACTCGGCAACGTCATAGCCTGCGAGCGATGACAAGATGGCTTCATGGTTAATCTCTTTGCCATCATCGTCTACGTCGGGAATACGAGAGGTCACCGTGTCGATGTCGGCATCTTCATAGTGTTCCTTCACCATTGACAGCGCCATCCTTGCGCCCGCCCGTGCACATGAAGCTTTCCAGCTTGTGATACGCTCAGGGGCTCGGCGCAGAATCTCCGAGTACTTCACCACGGAGTCCGATGCCTTGATGTTTATCTGGAGGGCTTGGCGATCTCCTTGGCTTGCGTGATGGCAGTGTTGATGAAGTTGCCGGCAAGAACCATGCATTCCTTGGCTGGAGGAGGCGATCGGGTTAAACCCATAGGAGCTGCAAATTCCGACAAGGAGCACATGAGTTCAACAATTCAAAGTACCCAGACTACAGAAACCCAAGATGGAGAAAACTTACTGAAGATGCTGGCCTGAGCTTGCCAGAGGGTGTCCGCCAAGGATTCTTTCTCTTGTTGGAGGAGCTTATATGCCTCGCTATGGCGTTGATTTTGCTCATCGACAGCTTGCTTCTGATCTTTTAAGATCGCAATCTCCTCCTTCAAGCGATTGATTTCCACGGTGGCGGAGTCCTGCAGGGCCTTCATCGATTCCTCATGCATTTTCAGCATATCATTCCTCTCCTGCTTAAGAATCTTGTTCTCGCTATCCAGCTCTTTAATATGCTTGGATTGCTCGACAATATTCTTGGCCTTGGCGATGGTTTCTGCAAAGTCGGAGAAAGTAAAAGTACACAGTGAGTACTCGGAGAATATGGGCACAAAACCAAGTCGGAATGCGAAAAAGAAAACTGGCGCTTGCTCTTGGTGATATGTTCCTTCAAGAAGGCAGTTTTACCCTTTTCAGCTTCGAGTTCTGTGCGCATCTTCTGGTACTTGTCATTGGCCATGCCCCTCCGAGCACTCTCCTTCTGTGGAAAAAAGGTCAAAGTTAAAACGTTGTTTGGTCTGCTTGGAGCATCTAGCCGGAAATTTTCCACTTAGACGCTCGGGGGCTACATCGAGAGTTTTTTGACTTAGTAATATGCTTAGCTTTTCTTTAAGCATCTAGTCGGAACTAATTCAGTTCTCAATTAGAAGCTTGGGGGCTACAGTATAAAGTTTTTAACTCGGATATATGCTTAGCTTTTCTTTAAGAACCTAGTCGGAACTAATTTAGTTACAACTAGAGGCTTGGGGGCTACAGTATGGAAAATTATAAACACTGCGTATGCTACTCTTAAAGCATCTAGTCGGAATATTTCATTCCATCTACATGCTTGTGGGCTACAGTGAGAGTTTTTCTAACTTAGTCACTCTTAGAGCATATAGATGCAAAAACCTATGGTTTTTCCGTCTACATCCTCGGGGGTTACAGTGGGATACTCATATGAAATGCAAAAGGCAAATAAAACTTACAAGTGCGATGATCTTGAGGTTTGTAGAACTCTCGGCCAGCAGCTTGCCAAAGGATTCACTGTTTCCTTGCAAGATTTCTGCTTGCCGGCGGAGCTCCTCTAGACTGCACGTCGGAGATGTCGGCGCTGCACCAGGGACCAAAGCAGTGCTACCCGGTGTAAGTACCGGATAGACTATCTTTGGATAGGCTATGGTTTTCTTGGGTGCTGGGGCGCCGCCAACGGCAGAGGTACCTGCTTCCACCACCGCCTTACCGCCACCGATGGCATCCTTAGACGGAGCTTCATCCATCTGATAGGCGGCATTCTCTTGCGTCGCCTGCTCGCCGATGACTGCAACCTCGGTAGAGGCACCTGAGTCCACTTCCATGGCGGAAGGGCCAGATGCCTCCTTAGCTTGTGAGCTTGTCGGGGCAGACGAAGGCTTGACGGAGGGAGTGGTAGGGGCGATGGCGGGAGATGCGTTGCGATGCAACATGTCCTTGATATTTCTAGAATCCCCCAATTTGGAGGTCTTCTTGAGGCTAGTCGTGGCTTTCTTCCTGAAACGTGCAAAATGCATAAGTACAGGAGCAAGACAGATAAATAGACAATGTCGAAGGAAGAGAAGCTTACACAAGTGGGGGTGCTTTGGCAAAGGGGATCCCAGTAACTTTTCTCTTTTCCGCCTCCAGGGCGGCGGTAGTCTTCTTGGAGGCTCCACCCTCCGTCTTCTTCTTCTTGCTTCCGTCGGCAGCGTCAGAGGTGGAGCTCTTCTGCTTTCACGCCAACGGAGCCTCGTCGTCGGACATGACCGTGACTTCCTTCATCTTTGGATCGTAGATTTGGGCAGCCAGGTTGCCCTCCTCTAGATCGCTAAGCTGTTAAGTGATAAGTCACCATATTAGATAAGATGACACTTGCAAGACGGAAGAGCTGTAGTATATGTCGTACACGGAAAATAAATACCTACCTTTGGGCACTTGCCGTCTACGAACATGTCATAGGTGATGGTGAAGCCACGCTTCTTATCCTACACCTTGACGATGTCCTTAAGGCAGAGCTTGACGGAGTCGCTCGAGAAGTTGTCCACGGAGATGCGGAGGCTATCCCTTCTGTCGCTGGTATACTCGTGCATGAGCTTCGCGCGGTGCTGCAGAGGTTGGATTCGCCAGATGAACCAGCACATGGATAGGTCCAAGCCGGTCAAACCCGTCTCTACGAACCATTCTATCCTCCTTATGGCACGGGAAGCATCGAGGTCGGAGGGAAGGGAGGCCTGGGATCTCCATGACGAGGCTTCAGCGGTGGATCCGTCAACGAAGTTCGGGTACGTTACTTTTCAGCCAGCCAGAGGGATGTCTGGGCCGTAGAAGTACGTCCGTTGCCAATTTTTGCAGGACTCATGGCCGACGATGTCGGGGAACCGCCGGCCAGGTCGAATCTTGAAGCTTTTGGTGCCACAATTCCTGAGTTCTTCCTTGCTATGTCCAGCTTCACGTTTGACGGTGAAGAAGTACACAAAGAGGTCTAACCTAGGCCTTATCCCTAAGTATCCCTCACAGAGCGCCGCGTAGTTGCTAAGCACTAAGATACTATTGGGGAAAGATTATGGGGCTGGACTCTATAGTGATTCAAGACGGAGAGGAAGAAGTTGGAGATGGGCAGGGAGACGCCGCGTACCAGTTGGGCTTTGAGGTACACCTTTTCTCCAGCTTGGGGAGAAGGTGTGACCTCGCCGGCCGGCGCCGCCCGTCAGGCGAGCCCCTCCATCGCAGGGAGGTAGCCCTCGGTGATCAGCTCTTGGATATCACAGTCTGTGATATCTGAGCCGCGCCAGTCGCCCTTGTGCGAATATAGCTCCTCCTCCAACGGCTCCAGCGCCGCCGGATTAAGGTCACCGCCGGTGGACTCGATCACCGCCTATGCGAGGATGACCAGGCCCTCTGGGGCACGGGAATGGAGCTCGCCGGATTCGCCGCGGCTTTGTTCGACGCCGCCATGGAGGGAGATGTGCTGCTACTGGCCATGGAGTGAGGTTGGGTGTGACTGGTGCGGATTGGAGGCTAGTGCTTTTTGCGAGTTAGGCGCGGAGAGCTTGAGGGGGCACGCGCTGGAGGAAGAAGACGATACAAGGAGAATGAGGTAAAAAGTGGAAATTCCACCACGGTTACTATTTATCATCTCCAGCGTCAAGATTCGTGCAGCTTGATTGGATCGTTGCCGCGTAGACGACGTGTTCGCGAACGTGCGTGGAAACTTCGCCACGTCTCCAACCGTCGCCGCCAACGGTTCGTATCGCTCACGCGGGAAAATTTGACATGATTGCGTTCTTTGCATGTGTGAGTTACGAGGCGTCGCTGACCTAAGCCTACGTCGTCCTAGCTGGCATAGGCAGATGAGCCGTCACATCGAAAGATTCTGGCATGGACGGATCCAGTCCGGCTACGAAAGAGTACGATGGAAGATTCAGCATTTCTCCGTCTTACATGTTGAAGACGGAGAAAGCCTTGAAGGGTTCTTTGGAAGGACTACAAGATGTTGCTTGATGATTTGCCGACATCCATCTAGACGGAGCATTCCAAACGAAGAGGCAAGACAGCGCAAGATGTCGGAGTTCTCCGGGGGCTACTGTTGGGGATATGCTATATGGGTATCCTCATAGCATGTCACCTATCCGGATAACCCGGGTGGCCCACAGTTGGTAGCATGGCCTATGGCCTGCTGGGCGGCCCAGCTAGATGGATCCAGAAGGGAGGCCCATGCCGGATAAAGGAAGGCTACGGTTGGAGTCACCGACGTACCCGGAGCCTTGGAGTGCAAGATACACAAGACTAGTAATAGGCGGTGTAGGACACTGTGACCTTGGTCGGTACTAACGTCTATAAATAAATACGAGGTACACAATCACCAAACAATACTTAACAATTTTCAATCATCACACAAAAGGGTACTATAGATGATCTAGCATCATCACTAACATTACAAGATTAAAGCTTTTGTCTTATTTATTTTATTTTTAGAAAAGTAATTTCTACTCATTGAAAAACTACTTAAGATTTAATATTCTCCAACTCAAACATGGGATCATGTTGACACATGTCATCACCACATATTTCAGTACATGAGAATGTGATTTAAAGCGGTGTCACAATTTAATAAGGTTTAACCTTTTTATTTTAAATAATTAAAGTGACTAGAAATGCCTATGTGGCATTCTTTTATTACTTGAACATTATTTCTGTAAGTAAACCCATATGTTTTTATATATTCTGAAAGGTATGATCAAATGTGATTTTTGAGAGTTGGGAATCAACTCAAAATCTATTATGGTTGAATTTTGAAAAATGTTTGAATGCTGAAAGGCTTCTGACTTGATATTTTTACCAAGGTTGATCTACAGATCCAAATGATTTGAATTCAATGGGCTTGGATTAAGCATTTCAGTACCTTTCTAAGAAAATTGGTTTCATTCAATTTGGTTCATTAAATCGAGCTGGGTTGATTTTTGAAACTAGGTATAGAACTGTGTTTGAATAAAAAAGAAAAAGTCTAAATTCAAACTATTGGGTCGCGCGGGAGAGTTTAATGGGCCGGCCCAGTGTGACTCCACAGCGTGGGGCTCAGATGACGGGGGGTTCAACCAGTCAGTGGCTCATAACACGCGAAGCGGTACGGGGCTATGTGGTTCGTTGGATTAGAAGGGCGATCAACGACTGAGGGTCATCATTGACGATGAACATGTCACCGGCTAGCTCAAACCCTAGAGGCTCAGTGGGGGTGCATAGGGGGCATACCAGGGCTCCAGCGACGACGGCGAGGCGGGAAAACGAACGAGTGGTCGACGGCGAGCTCAGGGATGGTCGAGGCAGTTCCGGGGGTGGTCGAAATCAACGGCTCCCTTCTTCTCCAGAGGCGACCTGCTCCGGCGCAATTCCGGCAAGCTGCTGCTCCTCGTGCTCCGGCGAGAGGGTGGAATGATCAGTGATGTGAGGGGAGTGTCATGGTGTGCTTCAATCGGCCGGGGGTCGCCTCCTTTTATAGGCTCGACGGCGAGACCGAGTGGGATGGGCAGGCGACGGTGGCGACACGGCTACGGGCGGCTAGAGGTATGGCTGAGGTTGGCGATCGATGCGCTGTCTCCTGGCAATGCTCTAGAACTTAAATGTGTGCTTAGGGACGGTGGCAATCGGTCGGGAACGTGCGATGTTGTGCGCGGCAGAGGCGGTGTCTTCGACGACGAGCGGTGGCTGTGAGGCATGGGGCGGAGAACGGGGATGTCTGGCGTGTTCCTTGGGTCATGGCGAAGCGGTGGGCACGGGGTGCGGTCGAGGGGCCGCGTGTGCACGCGTGCCAGGTGCGGCGCTCTGGCGCATGCTCGGCATGTCGCAGTGGCACTGGGCGCGTGGCATTCCTGGTGGTCCATGACTTGCGCTGCCTTGGGGAGGGGACAGTTGGCGGCGGTGTGGTGCTGGCTACCTCCCACACAAGGTTGGCAAGGCTAGGGTTGCTGCTAGCTGGCCGGTGACAATGGGGTGGCATGGTGAGGCTCGGCCTACTCACCATTGATGGCAAGGCAAGCTCACAGTGGTGCTAGATGTTTACAATTGAGCTAGATGATCTACTAAGGACTAGTTGCAACCAGAGAGGGAACAAGTCAGGCCAAATTTACTGCACACTATAGTGTTTGTGATTTGTTTGATTTGAACCTACAAGCTATTTGATGAAATGGTCGCAAGAACTTGAGTTTTGAATTTTGAAAAGATTTTTGGTGGGTGTGCTAGGCATGTGCTGAGGATTCTGTGGGTGCTTGGGTTTTGAAAATTGAACTTGTTTGAGTGGTTTTTGAAATAGTGGGATCTTCCCATATGAGATAGATTCAATTTTAAGCTGCCATTTAAGCTTAGCATTTGAATGTTTTTGGATGATCACAAAGTGGGCCTTGGTACCTTATTATGAGTACAAACAATGGGTGCAAAGATCCACAAATGTTTCTGTTGAGTTTTGAAAACTAGAGATAGTCAAAGTAGGCATGAGAGTTAATTTGGCAAAAATGACCATTCACTTCATTTGTTTATTTTGAGTTGTTTGTCTTTGGGAAAAGTTTGGGGATTGTTTAGATGATGTTTATTTCACCTAAGAATCATTTTACAAGCAAAGAAACACGGAACCATGGCAATTCAAAAGAATCCAAATTTTGAATACACACACATATGAATGCTTTCATATTTTTAGTTGGAAAAGTTTTTGTTAACCCTAATTTTGATGATTAGAGTTTGATGATCCATGTTTAGTATTTTTGGGATGTTACAAACCTTCCCCCCTTAAACAAAATCTCTTCCCGAGATTTGAAAAAGGACGAAAAACATTACCTAGGATTTGAAGAGATCGGGAAACTCCGTCCTGATGTGATCTTCGCGCTCCCAGGTAGCTTCTTATTATGTGTGGTTGCTCCATTGAATCTTGAGAAACTTGATGCTTCGGGTTCTGGTAGTTCTGAAAGCTTCTTCCAAAATACGGATGGGTACTTCAGGATAGGTCAGGTCATCGTTGATCTCTATGGTCCGGTGATCAATGTTCTTGAACACTTCAGTCTTCTCCGGAACTTCGAGGCATTTGCGAAGTAATGAGATATGGAACACATTTTGCACGATTGACATTTCTTCTGGCAGTTCTAATTGATACAACACTTCTCCTCGACGGTTTAAAATCTTGAAGGGGCCGATATATCTGGGGGCTAACTTTCCTTTGAGTTGGAAACGCTGCATTCCCTTTAATGGAGACACTTTCAGATACACAAAATCTCCGATATTGAAAGCGAGGTCTCGACGTCTCTTGTCGGCGTTACTCTTCTGTCTTGACTAGGCGATCTTCAGGTGCTCACGAATCTTGTGAAACTTTTCTTCTGCTTCGCGTAGGATATCGGGTCCAAAAATTTGACTCTCTCCTACTTCCGACCAGTTCAAAGGGGTGCGACACTTCCTTCCATACATGAACTCAAATGGGGCCATTTGCAAACTAGCTTGATAACTGTTGTTGTATGAAAATTCTGTGAACGGCAAACAGTCTTCCCATGTAGATCCATACTCTAACACACATGCTCTCAACATATCTTCGAGTATTTGATTTACTCGCTCCGTTTGTCCGTCGGTCTGAGGGTGATAAGATGTGCTGAAATCTAGTCGGGTGCCTAAACCTTCTTGGACTTTCTTCCAGAATCTCGAGGTAAACTGAGTTCCTCGATCAGATACAATGTTCTTGGGGACTCCGTGCAAACTGACGATTCTAGCGATGTATAACTGCGCTAGCTTCGAACTCTGATACGTGGTCTTGACTGGTAAGAAATGGGCGACTTTGGACAATCTGTCCACTATGACCCAGATAGAGTCATTTCCCCTACTAGAAGTAGGCAATCCGGTGATAAAGTCCATTCCAACTGAATCCCATTTCCATTCCGGAATCTGCAGGGGTTGCAACAATCCAGCGGGTCTTTGATGTCCTGCCTTGACTCTCTGACATATATCACACTTGGCGATATATCTTTCGATTTCTCTCTTCATCTTATGCCACCAAAATTGCTCTTTCAAATCTTGATACATCTTCGTTCCTCCGGGGTGGATAGAATAAAGAGTATCATGAGATTCCTTCAGAATCACTTCTTTCAACTCTGAATCTGCTGGTACACAAAGGCGTCCTTTGTACCACAGAACTCCTTCTTCGTCTTCGGTGAATCCGGGTAATTTGCTTGTACCGATACGACGCTTGATTCCGTCGATACTAGCATTTCCTTTTTGTGCCTCTTTGATCTGGCTGATCAAAGTGGATTGAAGTTCTATGCTAGCCAAAAATCCTTCACTCACTAATTCCATTCGGAAATATACCATCTCCTTGTTCAAACTTGGTTGCTCCATCAAAATCATGGAGTTCAAGCGGCACGGCAATCTGCTAAGGGCATCTGCTACCACATTGGCTTTACCGAGGTGATAGTGAATGTCCAGATCGTAATCCTTGATTATCTCAATCCATCTTCTCTGTCTCATATTCAGCTCCTTCTGAGTGAATATATACTTCAGGCTCTTGTGATCCGAATAAATCTCACAACGGTTTCCCATTAGGTAATGCCTCCATGTCTTCAGGGCTAAAACTACGGCTGCGAGCTCGAGGTCATGGGTTGGATAGTTTTGCTCATGTTGTTTCAGTTGTCAGGATAGCTTGCATTAGCACACATCCAAGACCGATCTTGGATGCATCACAATATACGTCAAAGGGCTTCGTGATATCTGGCATGATTAAGATTGGGGCTAAAATCAATCTTCTCTTGAGTTCTTGAAAACTCTCTTCACATTTGTCCGTCCATTCAAACTTCTTGTCCTTCTTCAGCAATTGGGTCATGGGTCTGGCGATACTCGAGAATCCTTCTACGAACTTGCGGTAGTATCCCGCCAATCCGAGAAATGCACGAACTTGGGTTTGAGTGGTTGGGGCTTTCCGATCTTCGACATCTTTCAGCTTTGCAGGGTCAACGGCAATTCCTCCGGCTGATACAATGTGACCAAGGAATCCTACCTCCTGTAACTAGAATTCACATTTGCTAAACTTGGCATACAACTGATGCTCTCTAAGGGTTCCAAGAATGGTCCTTAGGTGTAGCTCATGTTCTTCTTCTGATTTGGAATAAATCAGAATGTCATCGATGAAAACAACGACAAACTTATCCAGGAAGTCCATAAAAATCTTATTCATGAGATTCATGAAATAAGCGGGGGGGCATTGGTTAATCCAAAAGACATGACAATATACTCGTATAATCCATATCTGGTGGTAAAGGCAGTCTTGGGAATATCCTCTGCGCGAATCTTGAGTTGATGATAGCCAGTCCTAAGATAAATCTTAGAAAACACTTTGGCACCGGTCAACTGATCAAACAAATCTTCTATCTTGGGCAATGGGTATTTGTTCTTGATAGTGACATCATTCAACTTCCGATAATCTGTACACAAACGGTTACCTCCATCTTTCTTGTCCACAAACAAGACAGGTGATCTCCATGGTGACGCACTTGGTTGAATAAATCCAATTTCCAACATGGCATCCAGTTTCTTCTTCAGTTCCGCTAGTTCAGACGGGTTCATACTATATGGTCTCTGGGCTGTGGGTCCAGTTCCAGGGATTAGCTCAATGATAAACTCGATATCCCGATCTGGGGGCATACTGGGCAAAACATCTGGAAATACATCGGGGTATTCACAGACTATCCGGACTTGGTCAATGGTAGGTGGGGCTATACTCTTGTTGCACTTGAATTGACGAGGTAAGGTTTCGGATACATGCTCGACTGATATTCCGACTGTACTGGTCATGGTTATGGCTTTCTTGGCACAGTCAATTAATCCTTTATGTTTGGACATCCAATCCATTCCTAGTACTACTTCCAAACCTTTAGTTCCGAGTACTATCAGATTAGCATAAAAATCTATGCCATGGATTCGGATAGGGACGACTTTGCAAATTTGTCTAGCTTTGGTGGTTGAACCAGGGATTTGAACAATCATAACATGCTTCAGTTTGGTTGGTTGAATCTTACTAGTGCATGCAAATTCTTCGGTGACAAATGAGTGCGATGCACCAGAATCAAACAACACTCTAGCAAGTACTGAATTAACAGAAAACATACCCAGCACGATGTCTGGCGCTTCCTGAGCTTCTTCATCATGCATGAGAAAAAGACGACCGTTGCGGTTGAGCGAATTCCCTGGGGCAAACCTTCTTCCGGGTTGAACACGACGCTGCTGCTGAGCTGGGGCATTTGCATTGGGGGCTGCGGCATTCTTCTTGGGGCACTCATTGGTGTAGTGACCCTTATTTCCACAGTCATAACAAGTCACTTGCGACTTGTCCTTGGCTGCAACAGGCACAACATTGCTTCCAGTCCTCGGGGCAGTGTTGGTGTTGGCGGCAACATTGTTGTTGTTGAACTTGGGTGGTGCAAGGTTGAAATTGTTAGAGTTGCTGGGGTTGTTGTGATTTCCTCCGGGCCTTGGGTTTCCACAGATGGGATAGGTCGGACGGTTCATTGGGGGTCTGTTGTTCTCGGGGCAAATCCTGGAGATGGGTTGGGGCGATACTTTGGGGTATGATGGGTTCCTGGCTGATGCATCATGCGGCGCTTGCGGTTCTCATTGGCTTGGTTGATATTTCCTTCCATCTGAATGGCAGAGTCGACTAGGGCTTCAATATCAGCAAAGGGTATATTGACTAACACTGTCTGCCTCTCATCATGCAGACCATTCAGGAATCTTTCTTTCTTCTTGGCTTCAGTGTCGATCTCATCCGGGGCATACCTAGATAATGACAAGAACTTGTCACGGTATTCCACTACGGTCATCCTTCCTTGCTTCAGTTCTCGGAATTCATCTCTCATTCTCTTGATCAAACCCAGTGGCACATGGGTTCTGCTGAACTTCACCTTGAATTCCTCCCAGGTCATCATCTGTCCTTTGGTTATTGCACGAACGCTGTTCCACCATGCTCTTGCATCTCCGGCTAGATAGTGGGTGGCGAACAGAACTTTCTTGTTAGCTTCCACTCTGGCGACTTCCGGGTTGTTTTCCATGGTTTGCAGCCAATCATCTGCGTCTAAGGGCTCTTCCGAGTTAGTGAAAACAGGTGGGTTGGTGTTCTGGAAATTCTTGAGCTTAGATCCATGGTTGTCCTGATTTCCTTGGCCTTGATTGTTGTGGGCCAGCTAAGCTATCTGCTAAAGGGTGGCTAACTTGGCTTGACGTTCGGCTCTTTCAGCTTCGCGGTCAGAAACCAACATTTGCAGGATCTGCAACATCGGGTCCGGGGATGAACCACTTCCTCCGCGAGGCATCTAAAGATTGAGATAGATCATGAGAAAAGAGGGAAATTTCTAAGGTTTAGGGACTTTGAAAAGTTTGACTCAGATTTTTTTTGCAACTTTCTTTCCAATCATTCATTCATTTATTCATAGCACATGATACAATACACACCACAACAAAGGAAAACATATGGTTTTAAGAACCATTCTGGAAACTACGATACAGTGGGACCAGATACAACTCACTACGCTAGTGCTCAAGTGCTACTACTCCTCGGAGTCGGTGTAATCGTCATCCTCATTATCCTCATCGTCATCGATGAAGGCGAAATCCTCCTCATCGGTGAAGAAGTACATGTCCTGATCCTCCATAAAATCATCATCATCACTGAGATAGGAGTAGGGGTCTCCACGAAGGTCTTCTCCGGCATTCTCCCTTTCCTCCAACTGCATGTCTCTCTCGTGGATGGTCTCCTTCAAATCCGAGATACGGTGGCAAAGACGGGCAATGATGCGCTCCTTCTTGTCAAGATGGCGGCGGCGAGACTTGCGGTCCTTCGCTAGCATGGCGATCGTCTGATCCTTCGTCCTGATGATGGTGGACTTGTGGTTGGAGTAGTCACGCGCATTGTCCAGTTCCTGCTGACGATCATACATCATGAAGCTAAGGTGGTCCAACTGAGTCTTCAGATCGTGGTGGTATGGGGCTTCCAGTGGCTGTCCCATAACATCACGCCTTGGACAAAACTTAAAGTGGGTACCCTTGATCTAGTTGATACTCTGCCCACACAGACGGGCAAGAGCTTCTTGCATGGCCCTGGAAAGTCCATCAAGCCAGTTGTTCTCTCTTAAGGTGAACTGAATTTCCTCGGCAGTGGGAGGTTCAGTCTTTCCTCGGAGACTTGCAACAACTAGCCATTGTCGATCTTCTCCTTCCTGATCATTGAGCTGAGCTCCGAAGAACTCGGGGTGCGGGCGCTCCAGAAGTTCCGAAAGCTAGTCCAAATCCCGGTCAAAGATGAGGTCCCCTCCATTCCCCAACTGATAAAACTTGTTGTACTTCACGTCCATCTATAAGAATATAGGACGAGTAAGTTAGTAGAGTGATCAAGTGTGTCAAATTTTATGTATTTTGCAAGAGTTTTTGAGGAACATGATTTTTTGTGAAAGAAACAAAGTGATAAGAGTGGGAATAAGTTTTTGTAAATACTTGCTTCCTTTTGTTTTGAAACTAAGTTTTTGATTCAGACGTCCAGTCTAACTAGGGTCTCCTATGGTCAGGATGGCTTTGATACCAACTTGTCAACACCCGTATTTTTAATCCCAGATGCCTGTTATGCCATACATCGCAATCCCAGGATTACCATTTTTGCGAGACATAACAGATTTGGATATCACAGTACATCATCCATTACAAACCATACATAAGGTCTTACACAAATAAGGATCTCATGATCCAGTTCTTAATACAACTCAAGCAGCGGAAATACGTAATAATAAAGGTAGCGTAGGCGAAGCTCCATCTTCGGGGTCACAGGCAATGCTGACGATGGGAGATGATCCTAGTTGTCGTAACCTTCCTGCGGTCCATCATCCTGGTACTCCTCTTCATAGTCTAGCCATGGGAATAGCCAGGGACAAAGCCATGAGTACTCTTTAAGTACTCGCAAACCAATACTAACAAGTTAAGGTGGTTTTTGTAGTAGGACACTAAGCTCTAGGGTTGTTTTGTAAAAAGCCAGATTTACCCCTACTAAGTTCAGAAGCAAGAAAAGCTAGTTGAAGTTTTATAACACCTAAGTGGGAACTTGAATTTCATATCACAACTCTGTTGTGGTCAAGTCAAAGTCTCAATTTATTTCATAAGTCATTTTGAAAACATCTGACGGGGGAAAAATATGGCCACTCCAACTGTCCATAACCGCGGACGCGGCTATTTGAATAGTTTGACACTCTGTAGAGATTGTACACTTTCACCACAACATTCGATACATCCGTCAGGAACAAATCCTGAATTCACCATACTCAGTATGCGGATAATCAATCCTAACCTTTCAATTACACGCCCTAGTATAGGCACCTCTCCTGTGAGTTTGGCCTCCCAACCATGACCAACTTTCATCTTGGGTACTGCACAGGTGGACAATCTTCACAAGGTAGCCTCAGCTCAGACCTTGGCCGTGAGGGAACCCATACTAAGGTATATAAATTTCCAGTCAAGCCCTACCCAATTTTTGGGTATTGTGGTTGTACGGTAAAATTGGAATGGTATCGCATCCAGACAACCATCAGTTTTATAAAGGGCTAAGGCTCATGCCTCAACATTTTCATCATCAAAATCATCTAGTGTTCGGAAACACATGTCAAAACATTTCAGTAGAATGACTCATCGTTCCAATGTTTTCATAACCATTTTCACCAAGTATTCCCATCTAAAGTTGATCAAGTTTTATGCTTAGCACTAGCATCTACAAGTGGGGTAAGTACAAATGAGGGTGGTAAACAAGTGGAGATTAATTAAGTTCAATCTCATGCCTTAGGATGACATCAAGATTATCTAGCTTAGGCCAAATTTAATGCTCTTTATGCAACCTTCAATTATCTTCCTAGAATCTACAAGTCACTTAAGTAAACTCTAAGAGAAAGATTTGATAAGGAAAGAAAGTATAAAGCTTGCAAGTAAAACTAGGATTGGGTATCATCAAATGTGTCCAACCAAGCATGCTTAGTGCATTGCATAGGTTATCTAACTCTCATAATTGCAAGTGTTAGCTTGCTCAATCAACTAGTAATATTAGGCTTGCCTTGTGCAGAGCAGTGGTTGAAATTCTCCTCGGCTTCTTCTTCGTAGTATCCTCCTTCCTCCTCGTATCCTTGGTCGGTACTAACGTCTATAAATAAATACGAGGTACACAATCACCAAACAATACTTAACTATTTTCAATCATCACACAAAAGGGTACTATAGATGATCTAGCATCATCACTAACATTACAAGATTAAAGCTTTTGTCTTATTTATTTTATTTTTAGAGAAGTAATTTCTACTCATTGAAAAACTACTTAAGATTTAATATTCTCCAACTCAAACATGGGATCATGTTGACACATGTCATCACCACATATTTCAGTACATGAGAATGTGATTTAAAGCGGTGTCACAATTTAATAAGGTTTAACCTTTTTATTTTAAATAATTAAAGTGACTAGAAATGCCTATGTGGCATTCTTTTATTACTTGAACATTATTTCTGTAAGTAAACCCATATGTTTTTATATATTCTGAAAGGTATGATCAAATGTGATTTTTGAGAGTTGGGAATCAACTCAAAATCTATTATGGTTGAATTTTGAAAAATGTTTGAATGCTGAAAGGCTTCTGACTTGATATTTTTACCAAGGTTGATCTACAGATCCAAATGATTTGAATTCAATGGGCTTGGATTAAGCATTTCAGTACCTTTCTAAGAAAATTGGTTTCATTCAATTTGGTTCATTAAATCGAGCTGGGTTGATTTTTGAAACTAGGTATAGAACTGTGTTTGAATAAAAAAGAAAAAGTCTAAATTCAAACTATTGGGTCGCGCGGGAGAGTTTAATGGGCCGGCCCAGTGTGACTCCACAACGTGGGGCTCAGATGACGGGGGGTTCAACCAGTCAGTGGCTCATAACACGCGAAGCGGTACGGGGCTATGTGGTTCGTTGGATTAGAAGGGCGATCAACGACTGAGGGTCATCATTGACGATGAACATGTCACCGGCTAGCTCAAACCCTAGAGGCTCAGTGGGGGTGCATAGGGGGCATACCAGGGCTCCAGCGACGACGGCGAGGCGGGAAAACGAACGAGTGGTCGACGGCGAGCTCAGGGATGGTCGAGGCAGTTCCGGGGGTGGTCGAAATCAACGGCTCCCTTCTTCTCCAGAGGCGACCTGCTCCGGCGCAATTCCGGCAAGCTGCTGCTCCTCGTGCTCCGGCGAGAGGGTGGAATGATCAGTGATGTGAGGGGAGTGTCATGGTGTGCTTCAATCGGCCGGGGGTCGCCTCCTTTTATAGGCTCGACGGCGAGACCGAGTGGGATGGGCAGGCGACGGTGGCGACACGGCTACGGGCGGCTAGAGGTATGGCTGAGGTTGGCGATCGATGCGCTGTCTCCTGGCAATGCTCTAGAACTTAAATGTGTGCTTAGGGACGGTGGCAATCGGTCGGGAACGTGCGATGTTGTGCGCGGCAGAGGCGGTGTCTTCGACGACGAGCGGTGGCTGTGAGGCATGGGGCGGAGAACGGGGATGTCTGGCGTGTTCCTTGGGTCATGGCGAAGCGGTGGGCACGGGGTGCGGTCGAGGGGCCGCGTGTGCACGCGTGCCAGGTGCGGCGCTCTGGCGCATGCTCGGCATGTCGCAGTGGCACTGGGCGCGTGGCGTTCCTGGTGGTCCATGACTTGCACTGCCTTGGGGAGGGGACAGTTGGTGGCGGTGTGGTGCTGGCTACCTCCCAAACAAGGTTGGCAAGGCTAGGGTTGCTGCTAGCTGGCCGGTGACAATGGGGTGGCATGGTGAGGCTCGGCCTACTCACCATTGATGGCAAGGCAAGCTCACAGTGGTGCTAGATGTTTACAATTGAGCTAGATGATCTACTAAGGACTAGTTGCAACCAGAGAGGGAACAAGTCAGGCCAAATTTACTGCACACTATAGTGTTTGTGATTTGTTTGATTTGAACCTACAAGCTATTTGATGAAATGGCCGCAAGAACTTGAGTTTTGAATTTTGAAAAGATTTTTGGTGGGTGTGCTAGGCATGTGCTGAGGATTCTGTGGGTGCTTGGGTTTTGAAAATTGAACTTGTTTGAGTGGTTTTTGAAATAGTGGGATCTTCCCATATGAGATAGATTCAATTTTAAGCTGCCATTTAAGCTTAGCATTTGAATGTTTTTGGATGATCACAAAGTGGGCCTTGGTACCTTATTATGAGTACTAACAAGGGGTACAAAGATCCACAAATGTTTCTGTTGAGTTTTGAAAACTAGTGATAGCCAAAGTAGGCATGAGAGTTAATTTGGCAAAAATGCCATTCACTTCATTTGTTTATTTTGAGTTGTTTGTCTTTGGGAAAAGTTTGGGGATTTTTTAGATGATGTTTATTTCACCTAAGAATCATTTTAGAAGCAAAGAAACACAGAACCATGGCAATTCAAAAGAATCCAAATTTTGAATACACACACATATGAATGCTTTCATATTTTTAGTTGGAAAAGTTTTTGTTAACCCTAATTTTGATGATTAGAGTTTGATGATCCATGTTTAGTATTTTTGGGAAGTTACACCATCTGAAGACAGGTTTGCAACTTTATTGTAGCTGAGCATCCTCTAAAACTAGTTTGCAAATTGATTGTAGCTAAGCCGTCCCTCTGAAGACAGGTTTGCAAACTTGATTGTAACTGAGAATCCTATGTAGCCTTCACCTCGGTCGCCAAAGCTGGAAAAAATTAGTGCCCCTAGTTTGGAGCAAGCTGTGTTCCCCATGTGTTGATTCGGAAGATAAGAATGCACCTGGGGAAGCCGAGCAAGTTTTGAGCCTCCTCAAGGAGGCAATTGCAACTTTATTGTAACTGTGGCTTCCCCCCGAAGCCAGTTGCAACTTGATTGCAATTGAGCCTCCTCTATATCCAGTTGCAACTTGATTGGAACTGAGCCTTCCCTCCTAAGACAGGTTTGCAACTTGATTATAATTGAGCATCCTCTATAGTCTCCACCTCGGCCGCCCAAGTGGAAAGCATTACTGCCCCTTTTTTGGAGAAAGTTGTGTTCCCCGTGTTTTGATCTGGAAGATAAGAACGTGCCAGGGGAAGCCGAGCAAGTTGTGGTCCTCCTAAAGCAGCCAATTGCAACTTGATTGTAACAGAGCCATCCCTCTGAAGCCAGGTGCAACTTGATTGCAACTGAGCATCCACTACAACTAGTTGCAACTCAATTGTAACTGAGCCATCCCCCTAAAGACAAGTTGCAACTTTATTGTAACTAGCCTTCCCTCCTAAGACAGGTTACAACTTGATTAGACTATAACTGAGCCTCCTCATTTTTCCATTTTATGTTTGAGACTATAACAAGGCATTTCCATTTTTTATACTTAGACTATAACTGAGCCTCCTCATTTTTCCATTTTCTCTTAGATATGCAATGTTTTTTGTTTTCTTTTTTAACATGAAAGTGTTTCAACAAATAAACATTCACATTATGAAAAATTTATTTTTTATAGAATTTTTATACATATAATTTTGCTAATTTTATTTATATTATGTAATGCAAATTTTTATAAGGAGTAACTTTTGTCCGTGGGACCATAACATCAGTGGACATAATTGCAACTTGATTGTAACTGAGCCTTCTCCGAAGCCAGTTACAACTTGATTGCAACTGAGCCTCCTCTACATCGAGTTGCAACATGTTTGTAACTCAGACTTCCCTCCGAAGCCAGTTGCAACTTTAATACAACTGAGCATCCTCTACAAGCAGTTGCAACTTGATTGTAACTAACCTTCCCCTCCGAAGACGGGTTGCAACCTGATTGCAACTGAGCCTCCTCTACAAGAAGTTGCAACTTGACTGTAACTAAGCCTCCTCATGTAGGTAATCGTAACTTCATTGTAACTGAGGATGCTCTGTAGCCTTCACCTCAGCCGCCTAAGCAGGAAACCATTGGAGCCCCTCGTTTGGATAAAGTTGTGTTCCTCCATATCAATCCAGATAAGAACGCGTGATCCCCTAGGGGAAGCCGATCATTTTGTCAAGCGCCAGTTGCAACCTCATTACAACTAGGCATTTTCTGCAGCTATTTTTGCAACTTGATTGCAACTGAGCCGCGTCCTAAGGCCATTTTGTAATTTTATTGTGAGGAGTGTCTAGATCTCAGGCCTCTGATTCTAGCAAAACCCTTTATTATGAGTGCTGAAGCATTTTTCAGTTGCAAATTAAGACTCGGCTAAAGGCATTTCCAAGTTCATTTTAACCGAGCCAGAAAATATAAAATTTAAGGAAAACAAGCCATAACAAGGCTTTTCCATTTTATGTTTGAGACTATAAAAAGGCATTTCCATTTTTTAAACTGAGACTATAACTGAGCCTCCTCATTTTTCCATTTTCTCCTTGAGATGCAATGTTTTTTGTTTTCTTTTTTAACATGAAAGTGTTTCAACAAATAAACATTCACATTATGAAATTTTTCTATTTTTACGGAATTATTATACATATAATTTTGCTAATTTTATTCACATTATGTAATACAAATTTTTATGAGGAGTAACTTTTGCCCGTGGTCAGTGTACAAACTGTGTGTGACCATGTATCCCTGAAATAGCCAAAGCATTGTCACATGATGAAATGAAAAAAGGAGACATGTTGGGGATATGCTATATGGGTATCCTCATAGCATGTCTCCTATCCGGATAACCCGGGTGGCCCACTGTTGGTAGCATGGCCCATGGCCTGCTGAGCGGCCCAGTTAGATGGATCCAGAAGGGAGGCCCATGCCGGATAAAGGAAGTCTACGGAGGAGTCACCGACATACCCAGATCCTTGGAGTGCAAGACACGCTAGACTAGTTGTATGCAGTGTAGGACTCTACAACCTATCTGGCTAGGACTTTTCCCTATAACCCTAGGACCTGGCGACTATATAAGTCGAGCCTATGGGAGCCTTTAGGGCGCAAGTCATATCGATCAACACACACCTCGCACAGCGAACCGATCCCTGTAACTCGGCGTATTGCCATTATAGTGATTTATAGCAGGAGTAGGATTCCGCCACCGTTGTGGGATCTGAACCTGGGTAAGCTATGTTACCTCGTACTCGTCAATCGTCCACCTTCCCCCGCATCTCTAAACACGCACTGTGAGGACCCCTCCATGGCATACTCGTCGGCACTACCACGACAGTTGGCGCCCACCATGGGGCAAGAGGCGCTTCAGGCCCTACAGCGGGCGAGGTCCAAGATCTTCGTGGGAATCGGTGAAACCGTAGCCATCGGTCGTGTTCTCTTTTCCGACAATGTTCCGATCGTCCCTCCTGACGAGTTCTGGATCTCGGCAAAGACGAACCCTACGCGGTGCTCAATCGTACCCATCAGAGATATCCACCTCTTCATCGGCAAAACCGACTCGGGCACTAGTTCCCTGGGAGTCGGAGGAGCATCAAGACCCGCATGGACCGGCTACGGACAGGATACGTTCGCGGAAGGATCGATGTCGGATTTGTCTTCGGAGTTTGACAAAGATCAGAAAAATTCAAGGCCCACCCAAACCGCCCCTATGAAGGATATAATGGTGGAAGATTGCTGCAAGTCCGCCAGCTTCGCCCGTGCATTTGGACAACAGAGATCCAAGTTTGTCGGAGTGGTGACCATCTTCGATTTGGCGCGTTGCGTTCAGAGAGAGGGCGAAAACCCCCGCGACTACCTTTTCAGGTGGCTCCGTATACGGGTCGACTTGGCTCATTACCCCAATGATGATGCTATTTATCACTTTGTGGAAGGACTGGACCAAGGTACGCTTCTCCGGCATACGCTAAGGTGGTAGCAGGCTTCAGGACGCTTCACCTTCGAAAGCATGGTGAACACCGTCAACAGCTATGTGGAAGCTGAGGAGGAAGCTCAGATAGAAATTGCACTCGTTGGCGGAGCCCCTCCGCCTCAGTCACCACCACCACCGCCTCCAGTCGTCGTCGCTGCAGCTGCGCCACCACCCCAATCATCATCGCTGCTACTGTACCTCCACCCCCCGTCATAGAGGAAGCCCCGACACCCTCCGACTCCATGCTTGACGCGCTCTATGCCGACATCAGCGCAGATTCGGAGGAGATAGACTTCAGCCCATAGGAGCTAGACTCCGCCATGCAGGAGATGGAAGAGGATTACAAGCGCGACGAGCAGGCCAACAACGCCGTCACGTCCCGAGAGGTGTTCGTCGCCATTGGGACGGCGATGGATGAAGATCAACCTGGACGAGCTCCGCCTACAACGCTAGACAAAGGGAAGGGACCACCTATCGCTGCCAACAATGATCGTGCAAAGGGAATTCCCCCTCCGCCTAACCCAGTGCAGCAGCCACAGGAACTCGGCACCGGTCCGAGCAACAACAACACCGCAAACCCGCCGCCTCCGGCATCTACATCTGTTGCTTCCCAAGTCACTCCGGCTGATAGAGTGATGTACGACAATCTCCTCGTCGAGCCTATGACCGTGGCTCATATTCGCAATGTAGTCCAGCTTGACAAGAAGCGCCAGTAGCTGCTGGAGGAAGCGCAGGCCATCGCGGAGCAATGCACTAAGCTAGATCGAGATATGGCCAACGCGTAGAAGTCAATAGATAAATCTAGAGCAATGGAGGCCGAGTACAAGACTCTGCTATAGCAGCAGAAGGCTAAGAAAGCTCCGGCTCGCGTCATGAACGATCCTGGTGTATGGTGCAACCTAGGATGGGCTCCCTCGAAGCCGGCACAGGCCAAGCCATACATTGACAGTGAAGGCAGGCAGGTGATGCCCACTCCTCTTCTCAACCTTGCCGTCTCCAAAACCCTTCTGGAGCAGGATAGATCACCCGCAACTGTGGATAAGGTCTATGACCTAGTGGCCAAGGTGGTGAAACAATAGGAAAAGGCCACCTCTTAGAGGCTTGCGTCTGACCCAGCGTTCTACCAGTCTAGCCAACGTAAACCGCCAAGGGATAGATCTCCTCATGATGTCGATCATAGACGGGTTCGTCAGAACGAATACGAAGGGATGCATGCAACAGGAAGGATGCTATCCCCATATCGTCCGACCATGGAGGCAAGGCTCAACCTCGTCGCCCATCTCCACCGCCCCGTTCGCCCCGAGATCGCAAAGACACCAACGCTCACCATCGTACGGATATGCCTCTGCCAAGGAAGAGCGGCATCGTCATCCGTGACAACGCGGAGCTGACCCATCATGACGGAGAGCACAACCAAGGACACAAGAGAAGGTCGCGACATGACCCTCCGCGTCCGACAAGCAATCACAACAAGCGTGAGGCATCGAAGGAGGGTAACAGCAAGAAGGCTAACCCACCGCCACCTCCGCCTCCATCGCCACCCAGCATCCACCATGGCGGAGGAGACCCGCGTTGTTCACACAGCCCATCCCCTGATGGCAAAAAGAAGAAAAGAAGCCCGGAGCCATACGATGCACGTTCACGGCTGGAAAAGATCCATGAGGCCCGGGAAGGACCATACCTGGGACCACGTTGCTTTGGACCTGTGATACGGTCCGCAACTTACCCCAAAGGTTTCTGGATTGACAAGACCATTAAGCCCTATGACGGCACCGCCAAGCCAGCTAAATGGTTGCAGGACTACGACAACGCGGTGGAGATCGCCGGGGTAACCCCAACGTCGCCATCAAGTACCTCCCACTATTGTTAGCGGGAACGTCCCACAATGGATTGATGACTTGCCGGAGAGATCTATCTACAATTGGTTGGACATGTAAGTACCGTTCACCAAGAACTTCAAGGGTACGTACAAACGACCCTGCACTGTTGGCGATCTACAGCGGTGCGTGCAGGAGAAAGACGAGACATATCGCGCCTACCTCTCTCGCTGGCTAGATATGAAGAATTCCTGCGCAGGAGTGCACGCTCAAACCGCCATGGCCGCCTTCATTGATGGTTTGGAAATGGGAACGTTGATCCGACATAAGTTGAAGCGCCTGTAGGACAATCACCAGCTAGATCTGAACTAGATGATTTAGTTGGCCAGTGAGTTCATGACTGTCGACGATGATGCTTGCGGCTCCCTGTCGGCAACGGCTGTTCCAACTCAAGCTCGGAGGAACAGCATCACAAAGTGTAAGACCCCGCCAGAAGAAAAGCAAACCTCCGACATGGTCGCTACGTTCGCAGGGCGAGGTGATGGCGGACAGCGTGGCCGAGGACATGGAGCTGGTCGTGGGCAGCAGCGAGGCAGTGGAAGTACCCCAGCAGCGCTCCGTGTTCCCCAAACCTACGAAGAAGTACTGTGATATGCCGTGCCTCGTACACCTCGACGCCAACGGCAAAGCCACTCACACCAATCGCCATTGCAAGTTCATCAACGACCTCAAGGAGGACCCGGAGTCCGGTTACAAGCAAAGTGGGAAGAACAGACCGCGAGGCAAGGGCAAGGGGAAGAAGAAGGAAGAGGAGTCCAAGGATTCAAGTGACATGGATGAGGATGTTGACCCCAAGCACGCCGCCAAGAGCGATGGAAAGGGCAAGAACCCCTTCGAGAAGAAGGAGGCCATTTTCCACACTTTCCTTGGCACCCCACTGTCCGACAACAGAAGAGATCTATGAGGATAATGATGGTCACTCTACCCCCAATTCCCCAATACCTGTGCTGGTCGGAGATTCCAATTACTTTGGATAGGAAGGATCAACCAGACCTCATCCCTACGGAGAACCAGTACGCCATGGTCATCAACCCCTTGATTTGACGGTAATGAGTTCACCAAATGTATGGTGGATAATGGAAGCAACATCAACATCATGTACCTGGATATACTGCACAAGATGAACTTGATGGAGGCTAACCTAAGGCGGACCAGCACCATCTTCCACGGCGTAGTTCCTGGTCGGGAGGCTCAGTCCCTTGGGTGCATCATGCTTCAGGTCGCTTTTGGCGATGTCAATAATTACCGCCAAGAACGCATGACCTTTGAGGTGGTCCCCTTCAAGAGCGTGTACCACGTTATATTCGGCCGTGACATCTTCCACGCCTTCATGGCCAAGCCATGCTTCGTCTACAACAATCTCAAGATACCCGGACCAAATGGTGTCATCACCCTATCCGGAAGCTTTACCAAGGAAAGGGACTGTGAGATTGGAGAAGCAACCTTTATAGAAGCTGTCCTCTATAGCGAAGAATTCAAGGAGATCCAGAGAAAGGTTGATGCCTCGGAGATGCCGGTGTCTAAGAAGCAGATTTTTGACTTTGCCCCAGCTTTCAAGGCCGACATCGAGACCAAGCCGGTGGAACTTGTGGTAGGCGATGCCTCCAAGATCACCGCCATTGGGACGAACCTGGATCCCAAATAGGAAAGCGCGCTCGTCGAGTTCCTCCATGAGAATAGGGACATCTTTGCCTGGCAACCTGCCGACATGAAAGGTGTACCTAGGGAACTTGCCGAGCATAGCTTGAATATTGATCCAAAATGCAAACCGGTGAAACAACCTCTACAACGCTCCGGAGAAGAGAAGAGACGCGCCATAGGCAAAGAGATAGCTAGGTTACTTAAGGCTAGTTTTATCCGAGAAGTCCTTCACACCCGATGGGTGGCCAATCCTGTACTTGTCCCCAAAAAGGGAACCAAACAATTAAGAATGTGCGTTGATTACACCGGCTTAAACAAAGCGTGTCCCAAAGATCCGTTTGCTTTGCCTCGCATTGACCAAGTCATTGACTCGACGGCTGGCTCGGAACTTTTGTGTTTTCTCGATGCATACTCAGTATACCACCAAATTAAGATGAGGAAGTCAGAAAAATTGGACACTTCGTTCACCACACCTTGCGACACGTTTTGCTATGTCACGATGCCCTTTGGGCTGAAAAACGCAGGTGCTACGTACCATCGGAAAATGCAGCATTGCCTACATGATCAAATTGGTCGGAACGTTCATGCCTATGTGGAAAATATAGTGGTGATGTCTAAAAAGTCAAATGACTTAATCTTCGACTTAAAAGAAACCTTTGATAATCTCAGGAAATACAACATGATGCTTAACCCTAAGAAGTGCGTCTTCGGGGTTCCACCCGGAGAATTGTTGGGCTTCATCGTCTCCTAGCGTGGAATCAAGGTGAACCCGGAGAAAATCAAAGCTGTCCTAAACATAAATCGTCCGACATGCTTGAAGGACATACAACGGCTAACAGGTTGCATTGCAGCAGTTAGTCGGTTCATTAGCCGACTTGGAGAAAAGGCTCTGCCGCTATACAAGTTGCTAAAGAAGGCGAACAAATTTACGTGGACGGACGAGGCTGATGCAACACTGAAGCAGCTAAAGGAGATACTATCCTCAGCGCCTATCCTTGTAGCACCCGAGACTGGGGAGCCTATGTTAATCTACATGGCGGCCACCAACTGGGTAATCAGCATCATCATCGTGGTAGAGCGGAAAGAACCAGGCTATGAGTGCGGAGTTCAACAGCGAGTTTACTATGTAAGGGAGGTCTTGACGGAGTCCAAGCAACGTTACTCGCACTGCCAGAAGATAGTTTATGGAGTGTTCCTTGCTTCTCGGAAGCTAAAGCACTACTTCCAGGAGCACCCTATCACAGTGGTGAGCAAGGCTCCACTGTCCGACATCATCAACAACAGTGATGCTACAGGAAGGGTCACGAAGTGGGGCATTGAACTTGCCGCCTTTGAGATCACCTACAAGAGACGTGACGCTATCAAGTCACAAGCCTTGGTGGATTTTATCGCAGATTGGACGGAGATGCCAGATGCTACCCCAATGACGGAGCCAGAATACTGGTGATGCACTTTGATGGATCAATGCTACTCAATGGATCGGGGGCTGGTGTACTGCTACAGTGACCAACTGGGGAGAAGCTACACTACATTCTGCAGATCCACTTCGAGGCTACGAACAACATGGTGGAGTATGAAGCACTCATTCACGGACTATGCATAGCCAAGGATATCGGCATCAAGCGCATAGTTTGCTTGGAGATTCCGACTTGGTTGCCCAGCAGGTGGCTGGCACCTAGAACACGTTGAACCCTATGATGGAGGCATATCGAGACGAACTGGACGAGATAGCCAAGAGCTTCTTGGGCTACAAGGTCAAGTATGTGCCTAGGGAGCAAAACAAGGCGACTGATCTGCTATCTAAGCTTGGATCAGGGCATAAACGAATTCCTCCTGGCGTTTTCCTGGAGAACACCATCCGTGAAGGGAGCAGACATCGACAACCCGGATAGAGTTGACTCTTTCGTTCACACAGTGATAAAGGTCCCTCCGGCTTGGACACAACCGTTCATGGAATATCTCGTACACGGAACTTTGCTTGACGACGAAGTTGAAAGACGTCAAATAGTACGTCGAGCAAAGGGATATACCATAATCAATGGACAACTCTACAAAAGAAGCACCACTGGTGTATACCTTAAGTGTGTTTCCCAACAAGAAGGTATTGAAATCCTACGTGAGATCCATCTCGGAGATTGCGGGCATCATGCCGCTCCTCGATATTTGGTCTCCAAAGCCTTCCGGCAAGGATTCTACTGGCTGACCGCGAAGGCGGACGCCAACAAGCTGGTTGAGACATGCATGGGTTTCCAGTATTATGCCCGACAAGCCCATGTTCCAGCTGAAGAATTGCGAACAATACCAATAACTTGGCCATTTGCAGTCTGGGGGCTAGACATGGTTGGTCCATTACAGACGGCACCATGTGGGTTTACGCATCTGCTAGTAGCAGTTGATAAATTCACCAAATGGATATAAGCTAAACCCATTAGAAAGCTTGATGGGGAAACTGCCCTTAGGTTTGTCCGGGATCTAGTGGTGAGATTTGGTCTCCCACATAGCATTATCACCGACAACAACAACAATTTGTCACTCGGAGAAGTGGAGGCTTACTGTTGGGAGAAGGGTATCTGACTTGACCTAGCGTGTGTGGCACACCCACAGTCCTATGGCCAAGTTGAGCGAGCCAATTGATTAATTCTGCAGGGAATCAAGCCACGTCTTGAGGCACCGCTACATAGAGCAGCTGGAGCCTGGGCGGAGGAATTACCATCTGTGCTGTGGAGTTTACAAACTACACCTAACAGATCCACAGGCTACACCCCTTACTTCATGGTATATGGCGCAGAAGCCATCCTATCTTCCGACATCCTTCACGATGCACCAAGAGTTGCCGCCTACGACGAAGATGACGCTGAAGAATCCAGATGCCTAGATGTGGACCTTCTCGAGGAGGAGCGCGTTTTGGCATGCCAAAGATCCGCCATCTACCAGCAGAAGCTACATAGCTAGCATAGTCGCCGCGTTCGGCATCGCTCGTTTAAAGATGGGGATCTGGTACTCTGACTTAAGCAGAAGAAGTCACAAAAATTATCCCCGCCATGGGAAGGACCGTTCATCATAAGCAAGGCGTTGCTCAATGGGTCTTACTACCTCGTTGACAATCATGAACTTGAGGACAAACCCAGCGAAGATCATAAGCGTAAGCGACGTGACCCGGATGATGACTACCCGTAGCTTGATCGGCCATGGAACATAGCACAGCTATGTCCTTTCTACACTTAGCATATTTTTTATCTACTATGTACCTCTTATATGATCAATGAAATAAAGCTCTTTGGTTCGCTCATATTTCTGAGTCTTTTACCTCCTTTAGTGTTCATTTTTGGATCGTAGAAAACCTTTATGCGCAAGTTTGCATTTGCACTTGTGAAAATTCCGCCTATGGGCGTTAGCTTAAATTTTCTGGTCTACATGTTCTTTGTTGTTTTATGTGGATTCTGGAGTAGTGACTTTTGGCACTTGTTTTCGGCGATTTTGTACTTAGGTTTTTGATAGTACCATTGGGCATCATCACTTGAGTGCATGGTTTCGACTACGAGTCTTCCGACTCACGAAAGGTCAAGCATAAAAACCAGAGTAATGGATAAGCCAGCATTTGCTTAAAAATATATACACATGCTGGAACCAGTTCTTGAGTAGCAGGAAAATACAGCTATTGTTTTTCCGCCATAAGTTAACAAGTAGTTTTTTCCGCATACAAATTCCAGAGGAAACAAATATTACATATTGTTTTTCATTCCTCTGGCGCAAGAGACTTGGAAGCAGCGTCATCGGCAGCAGAAGAGTTGTTGGGGATATGCTATATGGGTATCCTCATAGCATGTGTCCTATCCGGATAACCCGGGTGGACCACACTTGGTAGCATGGCCCATGGCCTGCTGGGCGGCCCAGTTAGAAGGATCTAGAAGGGAGGCCCATGCCAGATAAAGGAAGGCAACGGTGGAGTCACCAGCGTACCCGGAGCCTTGGAGTACAAGACACGCCTAGACTAGTAATAGACGGTATAGGACTCTGTAACCTGTCCGGCTAGGACTTTTCCGTGTAACCCTAGGACCTGGCGACTATATAAGTCGGGACTGTGGGAGCCTTTAGGGCACAACTTCACATAACCTTGCACAACAAACCTATCTCTGTAACTCGACGTATTGCCATTATAGTGATTTATAGCAGGAGTAGGATTCCGCCACCGTTGTGGGATCTGAACCTAGGTAAGCTGTGTTACCTTGTACCCATCAACCGTCCGCCTTCCCCCCACGTCTCTAAACACACACTGTGAAGACCCCTCCATGGCGTACTCGTTGGCAATACCACGACAGTTGGCGCCCACCGTGGGGCAAGAGGCGCTTCAGGCTCTTCAGCGGGCGAGGACCAAGATCTTCGCGGAAATCGGCAAAACCGTAGCCGTCGGCCGCGTTCTCTTCTCCAACAATGTTCCGATCGTCCCTCCCGACGAGTTCTGGATCCCGGCAAAGACGAAACCTACGCGGTGTTCTATCATTCCTATCGGAGATATCCACCTCTTCATCGGCGAAACCGACTCGGGCACTAGTTCCCTGGGAGTCAGAGGAGTATCAAGACCCGCACGGACCGCCTACGGGTAGGATACGTTCACGGAAGGATCAATGTCGGATCTCTCTTTGGAGTTTGCCGGCAAAGATCGGAAAAAATCAAGGCCCACCCAAACCACCCCTGTACAGGACATAAAGGTGGAAGATCACTGCAAGTCCGCCGGCTTCATCCGTGCGTCTGGACAGCAGAGATCCAAGTTCGTCGGCGTGGTTACCATCTTCGATCTGGCGTGTTGCGTTCAGAGAGAGGGAGAAAACCCCCGCGATTACCTTGCAAGGTGGCTCCGTATACAGGCCGACCTGGCACATTACCCCAATGATGATGCCATGTATCACTTTGTGGAAGGACTGGACCATGGCACGCTTCTCCGGCATTCTCTAAGGCGGCAGCAGGCTTCGGGACGTCTCACCTTCGAAAGCATGGTAAACACCGTCAACAACTACGCGGAGGCCGAAACAGCAGCTCAGACAGCGCTTGCACTCATTAACGGAGCCCCTCCGATTCAGCCACCACCACCACCGCCTCCGGCCACCATCACCGCAGTTCCGCCACCACCTCTAGTCATCATCGCTGCTAATGCACCTCCACCCCCCGTCATCGAGGAAGTCTAGGCACCCTTCGACTCTGTGATCGACGCGCTATATGCCGACTTCAGTGCAGATTCATAGGAGATAGACTTCAGTCCAAAAGAGCTAGACTCCGCCATGCAGGAGATGGAACAGGAGTACACACGTGATGAGCAAGCCAACAACGCCGTCACATCTCGAGAGGTGTTCGTCACCATTGGGACGGCGATGGATGAAGATCAACCCGGACGAGCTCCGCCTACAGCTCTGGACAAAGGGAAGGGACCACCTGTTGCTACCAACAATGATCGTGCAAAGGTCATGCCCCCTCCGCCTAACCCAGTGCAACAGCCGCAGGAACTCGACACCAGTGCGAGCAATAACAGCACCGCAAACTTTCCACCTTCGGCATCTACGTCTGCTGCTGCCCAAGTTACTCCAGCTGATAGAGTGATGTACGACAATCTCCTCGTCGAGCCACTGACCGTAGCTCATATCCGGAACGTGACCCAGCTTGACGAGAAGCGCCAGTAGCTGCTGGAGGAAGCGTAGGCCATTGCGGAGCAAGGCACTAAGCTAGATCGAGATCTAGTCAACACGCAGAAATCCATAGAGAAAGCTAGAGCAATGGAGGCCGAGTACAAGACTCTGCTGCAGCAGCAGAAGGACAAGAAAGCTCTGGCTCGCGTCATCAACAATCCTGGTGTACGGCGAAACCTAGGATGGGCTCCCCCGAAGCCAGCACAATCCAAGCCATACATTGACAGTGAAGGCAGGCAGGTGATGCCCACTCCTCTCCTCAACCTCGCCGTCGCCAAGACCCTTCTGGAGCAGGATAGATCGCCCGAGGCGGTGGACCAAGTCTATGACCTAGTGGCCAAGGCGGTAAAGCAGCAGGAAAAGGCCACCTCTCAGAGGCTTGAGTCTGACCCAGCGCTTTGCCAGTCTAGCCAGTATAAGCCGCCAAGGGACAGATCTCCTCTTGATGTCGGGTCTCAGACGGGCTCATCAGAACAAAGACGGAGGGATGCATGCAACAGGAAGGATGTTATCCCCATATCCTCCGACCATGGAGAAAAGGCCCAACCTCATCGCCCATTGCCACCGCCCCGCTCCCCCCGACATCGCGAAGACCCCAGGGATCACTGTCGTACGGATATGCCCCCGCCAAGACAGAGCAGCATAGTCATCCACGACAACACGGAGAAGACCCGTCATGACGGAGAGCACAACCAGGGACACAAGAGCAGGTCGCGCCATGACCCTCTGTGTTTGACAAGCAATCACGATAGGCATGAGGCGTCGCAGGAGGGTAATAGCAAGAAGGCTAACCCACCGCCACCTCCGCCTCTGTCGCCACCTAGCAGTCACCATGGTGGAGGAGGCCCGCGTCATTCACGCAGCCCATCCCCTATTAATAAGAAGAAAATAAACCCGGAGCCATACGATGCACTTTCACGGATAGATAAGATCCACGAGGCCCGGGAAGGACCATACCTGGGATCATGTTGCTTTGGACCTGCGATACGGTCCGCAACTTACCCCAAAGGTTTCCGGATTGACAAAACCATCAAGCCCTATGACGACACCGCTAAGACAGCTACATGGTTACAGGATTACGGCAACACAGTAGAGATTGCCAGGGTAACCCCAACGTTGTCGTCAAGTACCTCCCATTGATGTTGGCGGGCACGGCCCGTCAATGGATTATGACTTGCCGGAGAAATCCATCTGCAATTGGTTGGACATGCAAGAAGCGTTCACCAAGAACTTCGAAGGTACATACAAACGTCCCTGCACTGTTGGCGATCTACAGCAGTGCGTGCAAGAGAAAGACGAGACATCTCGCGCCTACCTCTCCCGCTGGCTTGATATGAAAAATTCCTGCGCAGGAGTGCACGCTCAGACCACCATGGCTGCCTTCATCGATGGGTTGGAAAGGGGCACGTTGCTCCAACATAAGCTGAAGCGCTTGTAGGACAATCACCAGCTTGAATTGAACCAGATGATTCAGTTTGCTAGTGAGTTCGCAGCTGCCGACGACGATGCTCATGGCTCTCTACCGGCAACGGCCGTTCCAACTCAAGCTCGGAGGAACAACAACACAAAGCAGAAAACCGCTTCAGAAGAAAAGCAAACTCCCGACATGGTCTCTATGACCTTCGCAGGACGAGGTGATGGCGGACAACATGGCCGAGGATGGGGAGCTGGTCGTGGGTAGCAACAAGGAAGTGAAACTACGTCGGCAGTGCTCCGTGTTCCCCAAACCTACGAAGAGTACCGAATATGTTGTGCCTCATACACCTCGATGTCAACGGCAAGGCTACCCATATCAATCGACATTGTAACTTCGTCAACGACCTCAAAGAGGACCCGGAGTCTGGCTACAAGCGAAGTCGGAAGAACAGACCGCGAGGCAAGGGCAAGGGGAAAAAGAAGGAGGAGTAGTCCAAGGATTCAAGTGACATGGACGAGGATGTTGACCCCAAGCACGCCGCCAAGAGCGATGGCAAAGGAAAGAACCCCTTCGAGAAGAAGGCGACAGTTTTCCACACTTTCCTTGGCACCCCCACCGTCCAACAACAGAAGACCTCTATGAGGATACTGATGGCTACTCTACCCCCTGTTCCCCAGTTCCTGCGCTGGTCCGAGGTTCCAATTACTTGGGACAGGAAGGATCACCCAGCCCTCATCCGTAAGGAGAACCAATACGCCATGGTCATCAACCCTTTGATTGACGGCAATGAGTTCACCAAATGTATGGTGGACAGTGGATGCAACATCAACATCATGTACCTGGATACACTGCAGAAGATGAACTTGACGGAGGCAAACCTAAGGCGGACCAACACCATCTTCCATAACGTAGTTCCTGGTCGGGAGGCTCGGTCCCTTGGGTGCATCACACTTCAGGTAGCCTTTGGTGATGTTAATAATTACCGCCAAGAGCGCATGACCTTTGAGGTGGTCCCTTTCAAGAGCGTGTACCACGTCATATTCGGCCGCGGCATATTCCACACCTTCATGGCCAAGCCATGCTTCGTCTACAAGAAACTCAAGATACCCGGACCAAATGGTGTCATCACCGTATCCGGAAGCTTTGCCAAAGCTAGGGACTGCAAGATTAGTGAAGCAGCCTACGCGGAAGCTGTCCTCTACAGCGAAGAATTCAAGGAGATCCAGAGCAAGGTCGATGCCTCGAAGATGCCCGCATCAAAGAAACAGATTTGCAACTCCGCTCCAGCATTCAAGACCGCCATTGAGACCATGTCGGTGGAACTTGTTGTAGGCGATGCCTCCAAGACCACCGCCATTGGTATGAACCTGGATCCCAAATAGGAAAGCATGCTCGTCGAGTTCCTCCGTGAGAACAGGGACATCTTTGCCTGGCAACCTGCCGACATGAAAGGTGTACCTAGGGAACTTGTCGAGCACAGCTTAGACATTGATCCAAAATGCAAACCAGTGAAGCAACCTCTACGATGCTTTGGAGATGAGAAGAGATGCCCCATAGGAAAAGAGATAGACAGGTTACTTAAGGCTAGTTTTATCCGAGAAGTCCTTCACACCCAATGGATGGCCAATCCTGTACTTGTCCACAAAAAGGGAACCAAAGAATTAAGAATGTGCGTTGATTACAACGGCTTGAACAAAGCATGCCCCAAAGATCCGTTTGCTTTGCCTCGCATTGACCAAGTCATTGACTCGACGGCTGGCTTGGAACTTTTGTGTTTTCTCGATGCATACTCAGGATACCACCAGATCAAGATGAGGAAGTCAGACCAATTGGCCACTTCATTCACTACTCCATACGTCACGTTTTGCTATGTTACGATGCCCTTTGGGCTGAAAAACGCAGGTGCTACGTACCAGCGGACAATGCAACGTTGCCTACACGATCAAATTGGTCGGAACGTTCACGCCTATGTGGACGATATAGTGGTGATGTATAAAAAGTCAAATGACTTAATCTCCGACTTAAAAGAAACCTTTGATAATCTCCGGAAATACAACATGATGCTTAACCCTAAGAAGTGCGTCTTCGGGGTTCCAGCCGGCAAATTGTTGGGCTTCATCATTTCCCAACGTGGAATCGAGGCCAACCCAGATAAAATCAAGGCCATATTAAACATAAACCGTCCGACATGCCTAAAGGCCATTCAACGACTAACAGGTTGTGTTGCAGCAGTTAGTCGGTTCGTCAGCCGACTTGGAGAGAAGGCTCTGCCGCTGTACAAGTTGCTGAAGAAGGCAGACAAATTCACGTGGACGGACGAAGCAGATGCAGTATTGAAGCAGCTCAAGGAGATTCTTTCCTCAGCGCCCATCCTTGCAGCACCCGAGCCTCGAGAGACCATGTTAATTTACATGGCGGCAACCAACCGGGTAATCAGCATCGTCGTCGTGGTAGAGCGGAAGGAACCAGGCTATGAACACAGAGTTCAATGACCAGTTTACTATGTAAGCGAGGTCTTGACGGAGTCCAAGCAGCGTTACCCGCACTACCAGAATATAGCTTATGGAGTATTCCTTGCTTCTCGGAAGCTGAGGCATTACTTTCAGGAGCAACCAATCACAGTGGTAAGCATGACTCCACTGTCCGACATTATCAACAACAGCGACGCTACGGGAAGGGTCACGAAGTGGGGCATTGAACTTGCCGCCTTCGAGATCACCTACAAGAGACGCGACGCTATCAAGTCACAAGCCTTGGCGGATTTTATTGCGGATTGGACGGAGATGCCAGATGCTACCCCATTGCCGGAACCAGAATACTGGATGATGCACTTTGATGGATCAAAGCTCCTAAATGGCTCGGGGGCTGGTGTACTGCTACAGTCACCAACTAGGGACAAGCTACACTATGTTCTGTAGATCCACTTCGATGCTACGAACAACATGGCGGAGTATGAAGCACTCATTCACGGATTACGCGTAGCCAAGGATATTGGCATGAAGCGCATAGTTTGCTGTGGAGATTCCGACTTGGTTGCCCAGCAGGTGGCTGGCACCTAGAATGCGTGGAGCCCTATGATGGCGGCATATCGAGACGAAGTGGACGAGATAGCCAAGAGCTTCTTGGGCTACGAGGTCAAGTATGTACCTAGGGAGCAAAAGGAGGTGGCTGATCTGCTTTTTAAGATTGGATCAGGGCGTAAACGAATTCCGCCAGGAGTTTTCCTAGAGCATCTACGGACACCATCCGTGAAGGGAGCAGACATCGATAACCCAGATAGAGTTGACTCTTTTGTCCACATGGTGGCAAAGGTCCCTCCATCTTGGACAAAACCGTTCATGGAATATCTCGAACACGGAACTTTGCCCGACGACAAAGTTGAAAGACGGCAAATAGTACGACGAGCGAAGGGCTATACCATAATCAATGGACAACTCTACAAAAGAAGCACTACTGGTGTATACCTTAAGTGTGTTTCCCAGCAAGAAGGTATTGAAATCCTACACGAAATCCATCTTGGCGATTGCGGGCATCACGCTGCTCCTTGATCATTGGTCGCGAAAGCTTTCCGGCAAGGATTCTACTGGCTGACCGCGAAGGCGGGCGCCGGCAAGCTGGCTGAGACATGCATGGGATGCCAGTATTATGCCCGACAACCACATGTTCCTGCTGAAGAATTGCGAACAATACCAATAACTTGGCCGTTCGTAGTTTGGGGGCTGGACATGGTTGGTCCGTTGCAGACGACACCATGTGAGTTTACGCATCTGCTAGTAGCAGTTGATAAACTCACTAAAAGGATAGAAGCTAAACCCATTAGAAAGCTTGATGGGGCAACTGCCCTCAGGTTTGTCCGGGATCTAGTGGTGAGATTTGGTCTCCCACATAGAATTATCACCGACAACGTTAGAAACTAGTCACTCGGAGAAGTGGAGGCATATTGTTGGGAGAAGGGCATCCGACTTGACCTTGCATCTGTGGCACATCCACAATCCAATGGTCAGGTTGAGCGAGGCAATGGATTAATTCTAGGAATAAAGCTACGTCTTGAGGCACCGCTACATAGAGCAGCTGGAGCCTGGGCAGAAGAATTGCCATCTGTGCTATGAAGTTTACGAACTACACCCAACAGATCCACCGACTACACCCCTTACTTCATGGTATATGGAGCAGAAGCCATCTTACCTTCCGACATACTTCACGATGCGCCAAGGGTTGCCGCCTACGACGAAGATGACGCTGAAGAATCCAGACGCCTAGATGTGGACCTTCTCGAGGAGGAGCGTGTTTTGGCATGCCAAAGATCCGCCATCTACCAGCAGAAGCTATGCAACTACCATAGTCGCCGCGTTTGGCATCGCTCGTTTAAAGAGGGGGATCTGGTGCTCCGACTTAAGTAGAAGAAGTCACACAAATTATCCCCTCCATGGGAAGGACCGTTCATCATAAGCAAGGCGCTACTCAATGGGTCTTACTACCTCATTGACAATCGTGAACTGAAGGATAGACCCAACAAGGATCATAAGCGTAAGCGACGTGACCCGGATGATGACTACCCGGAGCTTGATCGGCCATGGAACATAGCACAACTACGTCCTTTCTACACTTAGCATTTTTTATCTAATTGCGTACCTCTTATATGATCAATGAAATAAAGCTCTTTGTTTCACTCATATTTCTGAGTCTTTTACCTCCTTTAGTGTTCATTTTTGGATCGTATAAAACCTTTATGCACAAACTTTGCAATTGCACTTGTGAAAATTCTGCCTACGGGCATTAGCTTAAGTTTTCTGGTCTACACGTTCTTTGTCGTTTTTATGTGGATTCTGGAGTAGTGAATTTCGGCACTTATTGTCGGCGATTTTGTGCTTAGGTTATTGACGGTGCCATTGGTCATCATCACCTGAGCGCATGGTTCCGACAACGAGTCTTCCGACTCACAAAAATTCAAGCGTAAAAGCCGAAGTAATGGATAAGCCAGCACTTGCTTAAAAATATATACATGCTGGAAATAGTTCTTAAGTAGCAGGACATACACCATTGTTTTCCCCCTTAAGTTAACACATGATTTTTTCTGCATAACACATTACAGAGGAAACAAATATTACAAGTTGTTTTTATTCCTCTGGTGCAGGCGATTTGGAAGCAACATCACCAGCAGCAGGAGAGTCACCCTCGAAGTCGTCAGTACTGACGGACTTGGAGGAGCTTTAGCCTTTGTCTTCAATGGTTTTCATGGGCACAAAGACGTTAACGTCGACCAACTCGGCGACTCTGGTTTGATAACCTGCAAGCGACGCCAAGATAGATTCATGGTTTATCTTTTGGCCTTCGTCGTCTACGTCGGGGATACCAGAGGTTACCGTGTAGATGTCGGCATTCTCGTAGTGTGCCTTCACCATTGAAAATGCCATCCTGGCGCCGGCCCGTTCACATGAAGCTTTCCAGCTTGAAATATGCTCGGGGGCTCGGCGCAGGATATCCGAGAACTTCGCTACTGAGTCCGATGCCTTGATGTTAATCTGGAGGGATTTGACAATCTCTTTGGTCTGCGTGATGGCGGTGTTGATGATGTTGCCGGCAAGGACCATGCATTCCTTTGGCGGAGGAGGCGACCGGGTTAAACCCATAGGAGCTGCGAATTCCCGACAAAGGAGCGCATGAGTTCAAAAATTCAGAGTATCTAGACTACAGAAATCCAAGACGGAGAATCACTTACTGATGATGCTGGCCTCAGCCTTCCAGAGAGTATCCGCCATAGAGTCCCGTTCTTGTTGGAGGATTTTATACGCTTCATGATGGCATTGATTTTGCTCATCTGCAGCTTTCTTCTGATCTTTTAAGATCACGATTTCCTCCTTCAAGCGGTTCATCTCCTCGGTGGAGGAGTCCTGCAGGGCTTTCATCAATTCTTCATGCATTGTCAGGATATCCTCCCTCTCCTTAAGGATCTTGTTCTCGCTATCCAGCTGCTGAATGTGCTTGGATTCCTCGACAATATCCTTAGCCTTGGAAATGGTTTATGCAAGTCGGAGAAAGGACAGTACATAGTGAATACTCGGATAATACACAAGATCAAGTCGGAATACGAAAAAGAAAGGAAAAAACAGACGCTTGCTCTTGATGATCTGTTCCTTCAAGAAGGAAGTTTTACCCTTTTCAGCTTCCAAGTCCGCACGCATCTTCTGGTACTTTTCGTTGGCCATGCCCCTCCGAGCATTCTCATTCTGTGGGAAGAAGAAAGTTAAAACGTTGTTTGGTCTACTTGGAGCATCTAGCCGGAAGATTTCCACCTAGACACTCGGGGGCTACAGTGAGAGTTTTTTAACTTAGCAATATGCTTAGTCTTCCTTTAAGCATTTAGTCAGAACTAATTCAGTGTTCGATTAGAAGCTTGGGGGCTACAATATAAAGTTTTTTAACTCGGACGTATGCTTAGATTCTCTTTAAGCATCTAGTCAGAACTAATTCATTTACAACCAGAAGCTTGGGGGTTACAGTATTGAAATTTATAAACACTGCGTATGCTACTCTTAAACCAGCTAGTCAGAATAATTCATTCCACCTATATGCTTGGGGGCTACAGTGAGAAGTTTTCTAGCTTAGTCACTCTTAGAGCATTTAGACGCAAAGACTTATGGTTTTCCGTCTAAATCCTCGGGGGATACAGTGGGATATTCATATGAAATGCAAAAAGGCAAATATAACTTACAAGTGCAATGATCTTGAGGTTGGTAGCACTCTCAGCTAGCAACTTGCCGAAGGATACACTGTTTCCTTGCAAGATTTCTGCTTGCCGGAGAAGCTCCTTGAGACCGCATGTTGGAGATGTCGGCGCCACACCAGGAACCAGAGAAGTGCTACCCGGCGTAAGTACCAGATAGACTATCTTCGGAAACTCTATGGTTTTCTTGGGTGCAGGGGCGCCGCCTTCGGTAGATTTACCACCTTCCACCACCGCCTTACCGCTACCCATGGCATCCTTAGCCGAAGCTTCAGGCATTTGGTGTGCGGAACTCTCCTGCGTCGCCTGTTTGCCGACAATAGCGAGCTCTGTGGAGGCGCCTGAGTCCACTTTCATGCCGGAAGGGCCAGATGCTTCTTTAGATTGTGAGCTTGTCGGAGCGGACGAAGACTGGACGATGGGAGTGACAGGGGTGATGACGGGAGATACGTCGCGATGCAACATATCCTTGATGGTTCTAGAAGCCCCCAAAGTTTTGGAGGTCTTCTTCAAGCTGGTTGTGGCTTTCTTCCTGAAACGTGCAAAATGCATAAGTTTGGGAACAAGACAGACAAATGGACAATGTCGGAGAGAAAGAATCTTACACAAGAGGGGGTGCTTTAGCAAAAGGGATCCCAGTAACCTTTCTTTTCTCTGCCTCCAGGGCGGCAGTAGTCTTTTTGGAGGCTCCACCCTCCATCTTCTTCTTCTTGCCTCCGTCGGCAGCGCCAGAGGTGGAGCTCTTCCGCTTTCGCGCCAACGGAGCATCGTCATCAGACACGACCGCTGACTTCCTTCATCTTTGGGTCATAGATTTGAGGAGCCATGCTGTCCTCATCTATGTCGCTGAGTTGTTAAAGTGAAGAACCACCATGTTAGATGAGATGGTAATGGATAGACGGAAGAACTGGAGTATATGTCATACACAGAAAATAAACAGTTACCTTTGGGCACTTGCTCTCTACGAACATGTCGTAGGTGATGGTGAAGCCACGCTTCTTGTCCTTCACTTTGACGATGTCCTTGAGGCGGAGCTTGACGGAGTCGCTCGAGAAGTTGTCCTCGGAGATGCGGAGGTTATCCCTTCTATCGTTGGAATACTCGTGCATCAGCTTCAAGCGGTGCTGCAGAGGTTGGATCCGCCTGATGAACCAGCACATGGCTAGGTCCAGTCCGGTCAAACCCGTCTCTATGAACCACTCTATCCGCCTTATAGCGCGGGAAGTGTCGATGTCGGAGGGAAGGGAGGCCTGGGATCTCCATGTCGAGGCTTCAGTGGCTGCTCCATCGACAAAGTCCGGGTATATGACTTCTCGGCCAGCCAGAGGGATATCTGGGCCATAGAAGTACGTCCGCTGCCAATTCTTGCAGGATTCATGGCCGACGATGTCGGGGAAGCGCCGGCCAGGCCGGATCTTAAAACTAATGGTTCCACAATTCCTAAGCTCGTCATTGCCGGATCCGGCTTCGCGCTTGACGATAAATAAGTATATGAAGATATCTAGTCTAGGCTAGATTCCTAAATAACCCTCGCAGAGCGCCGCGTAATTGCTGAGCGCTAAGATGCTATTGGAGGTTCTGTGGCTGTACTCGGTAATGATTCAGGACAGCAAGGAAAAAGTTGGAGATGGGCAGGGAGACGTCGCGTACCATCTGTGCTTTGAGATACACCTTTTCTCCGACTTGGGGAGAAGGTGTGACCTTGCAGGTCAGCGCCGCCCACCAGGCGAGCCCCTCCGTCGCGGGGAGGTATCCCTTGTTGATCAGCTCTTTGATGTCACGGTCCGTGATATCCGAACCGCGCCATTCGCCCTTGTGCGAGTCGTACTCCTCCTCCAGCAGCTCCAGCGCCACTGGATTATGGTCGCCACCGGTGGCCTCGACCACCGCATACTTGAGGATGACCAGTCCCTCTAGGGGCACGACGACGAAGCTCGCCGGCTTCTCCGCGGCTTCGTTCGACGCCGCCATTAAAGGGGAGGAGCTGCTACTAGCCATTGGGTGTGTTCGATGGTGACTGGGAAAGATTGGAAAGCTAGGGTTTTTTGCACGTTGCGCGGAGAGCTCGAGGAGGCGCTCGCTGGAGGAAGAAGACGATGCAGGGGAGAATGAGGTGAAAAGGTAAATTTTCCACCGCAGTTACTATTTATGGTCTCCGGCATCAAGATTTGTGCAGCTTGATCGAATGGTTGCCGCGTAGATGACGTGTGCGGAGACGTGCGTGGAAATTTCGCCACGTACCAACTTTCGCCGCCAACGGTTCGTATCGCTTGCGCGGGAAAAGTGGACATGATTGCGTTCTCTGCATGTGTGAGTTACGAGGCGTTTCTGACCTATGTCTACATCGCCCTAGCTGTCATAGGCAGATGAACCATCACATCAGAAGTTTCCGGCATGGACGGATCCAGTCCGGCTACGGAAGAGTACGATGGAAGATTCAGCAATTCTCTGACTTACAAATTGAAGATGGAGAAAACCTTGCAGGGTTCTTTGGGAGGACTACAATATGTTGCTTGACGATTTGCCGACATTCATCTTGATGGAGCATTCAACCTGAAGAGGCAAGACGACGCAAGATCTCGGAGTTCTTCGGGGGTTATTGTTGGGGATATGCTATATGGGTATCCTCATAGCATGTCTCCTATCCGGATAACCCGGGTGACCCACAGTTGGTAGCATGGCCCATGGCCTGCTGGACGGCCTAATTAGAAGGATCCAGAAGGGAGGCCCATGCCGGATAAAGGAAGTCTACGGTGGAGTCACCAGCGTACCCGAAGCCTTGGAGTACAAGACACGCCTAGACTAGTAATAGACAGTGTAGGACTCTGTAACCTGTCCGGCTAGGACTTTTCCGTGTAACCCTAGGACCTGGCGACTATGTAAGTCGGGCCTATGGGAGCCTTTAGGGCACAACTTCACATAACCTCGCACAGCGAAGCTATCTCGGTAACTCGGCGTATTGCCATTATAGTGATTTATAGCAGGAGTAGGATTCCGCCGCCGTTGTGCAATCTGAACCTGGGTAAGCTGTGTTACCTCGTACCCGTCAACCGTCCGCCTTCCCCCACGTTCTAAACACGCACTATGAGGACCCCGCCATGGCGTACTCGTCGGCAATACCACGACAAGATCATCGTCCTCGAAGTCGGTGGTCTTGAGGGACTCGGAGGAGCTTTGCTAGGCGCCGTCAATGGTTTCTAAAGGCACGAAGACATTGTGGTTGACCAACTCAGCAACCCTTGTGTCATAGCCCACGAGAGATGCCTAGATAGACTTATGGTCAATCTTCTGGTCGTCATCATCTACGTCGGGAAGACCTGAGGTTACCACGTTGATGTCGGCGTCTTCATAATGCGCCTTGACCATCGACAATACATGAAGCTTTCCATCTTAGAATACGCTCGGGGGCTTGGCGCAGGATCTCTGAGAACTTCATCACAGAATCCATCGCTTTGATGTTAATCTGGAGGGGATTGGCTATCTCCTTGGCCTGCCTGATGGCGGTGCTGATAAAGTTGCTAGCAAGGACCATGCATTCCTTAGGCGGAGGAGGCGATTGGGTTAAACCAATAGGAGCTGCAATTCTGAAAAGGGAGCGCATGAGTTCAATAACACAAAAATTCAAAGTACCTGACTAAACAGAAGTACAAGACGGAGAAATCACTTACCAAAGATGCTCGCCTCAGCTTGCTGGAGCGTCTCCGCCATGGAGTCCCGTTCTTGTTGGAGGATCTTGATTGCTTCAGGTTGCGCTGATTTTTCTCATCAGCAGCTCTCTTATGTTCTTTCAGCATTCCAATCTCATCCTTCAAGCGGCTGATCTCGGTGTTGGCAGACTCCTATAGTGCCGCCATTATCTCCTCGTGCATCTTGAGGGTATCAGTTCTCTCCTGCTTAAGGATCTTGTTTTTGTTGTCCAGCAACTAAATGTGCTTGGACTGCTCAACAATGTCCTTGGCCTTGGCGATTGTAACTGCAAGTCGGAGAAAAAATAGTACATAGTGAGTAGTTGAAGAATGGTGGCACAAGACCAAGTCAGAGTACGAAAACGAAAGAAAAAACAGACTCTTACTCTTGGTGATTTGTTCCTTCAAGAAGGCAGTTTTACCCTTTTCAGCTTCCAACTCCACGCGCATCTTGTGGAACTTCTTATTGGCGAAACCTCTCTGCGCATTCTCATTCTATGAAAATAAGATCAAAATCACTTAGTCTACTTGGAGCATCTAGCCGGATAACTATCCACCTAGAGGCTTGGGGGCTACAGTGAGAGTTTTAAACCTAGCAATATGCTTTAGTCTTTCTTTAAGCATCTAGTCGGAACTCATTCATTTTTCAACTAGAAGCTTGGGGGCTACGGTATAATGTTTTTTAACTCAATCATATGCTTAGTCTTTCTTTAAGCCTCTAGTCGGAACTAATTCAGTTTTAGGCTAGAAGCTTGGGGGCTACAGTATCGAAATTTACAAACACTGCATATGCTAATCTAAAAGTATCTAGTCAGAATAATCCATTCAAACTAAATACTTGGGGGCTACAGTGAGAAGTTTTCTAGCTTAGTCACTCTTAGAGCATTCAAATGCAAAGACCTATGGTTTTCCGTCTAAATCCTCGGGGGCTATAGTGGGATACTCATATGAAAAGCGAAAGGCAAAAAAACTTACAAGTGCGATGATATTGAGGTTGGTAGCGCTCTCGGCAAACAACTTGCTGAAGGAAAGGCTGTTTCCTTGCAAGATATCTGCTTGTCGTAGGAGCTCCTCAAGACCGCAGGTTGGAGATGTCGGCGCTGCACCAGGAACCAGAGTGGAGCTACTCAGTGTAAGCGCCGGGTAGACTATCTTCGGGAGCTCTGTGGTTATCCTGGGTGCAGAGGCACCGCCTTCGATGGATGTTCCACCCACTACCACCCCCTTGCCGCTACAGATGGCATCCTTAGCTGGAGCTTCAGTCATTTTGGTTGCGATGCTTTCTTGCGTCTCCTGCTCACCGTCTATGACGAGATTTGCGGAGGCAGCTGAGTCCACTTCCATGGCGGAAGGTCCAGATGCATCCTTGGCCGGAGAGCTTGTCGAAGCAGGCGTAGGCTGGATGCTGGGAGTGACATCGGTGATGGCGGGAGATGCTTGGTGCGGTGCATCACGCTGCAACATATCTTTGATGTTTTTAGAAGCCCCCGATGTTTTGGAGGTCTTCTTCAAACTCAAGCCAGCTTTCTTCCTGAAACATGCAAAAGTATAAATACAGGAAAAGGACAAACAATGGACAATGTCAGAGGAAAAGAAGCTTACACAATCTTGGGTGCTTTGGTAAAAGGGATCCTGGTAATCTTTCTTTTCTCCGCCTCCAGGGTGGCAGTGGACTTCTTGGAGGCTCCACCCTCCGTCTTCTTCTTCTTGCCTCTGTCGGCTATCGTCAGAGGTGGAGCTCTTCCACTTTCGCGCCAATGGGACATCGTCGTCGGACACGACAGTGACTTCCTTCATCTTTGGGTCATAAATTTGTACAGCCATGTCCTCCTCCTTTAGACTCTTAAGCTGTTGAGTGAAATCATAAGGTGTGGGATGACAAAGGCAAGACGGAAGAACTAGAGAAAATGTCATCACACAAAATAAACAGGTACCTCTGGGCACTTGCCCTCCTCGAACATGTCGTAGGTGATGGTGAAGCCATGCTTCCTATCCTTCACCTTGATGATGTCCTTGTGGCAGAGCTTGACAGAGTCGCTGGAGAAGTTGTCCTCGGAGATGCGTATGCTATCCTTCCTCTCCTTGGTACACTCATGCATCAACTTCGAACGGTGCTGCAGAGGCTGGATCCGCCTAATGAACCAGCACATGGCCAGGTCCAATCCGGTCAGACCCGTCTCTACGAACCACTCTATCCGCCTTATAGCACGGGAAGCGTAGATGTCGAAGGGGAGGGAGGCTTGGGATCTCCATGTCGAGGCTTCGGCGGCAGCTCCATCGACAAAGTCCGGGTACGTTGCTTCTCGGCCAGTCAGAGGGATATCTGGGCCGTAGAAGTACGTTTGTTGCCAGTTTTTACATGACTCATGGCCGACGATGTCGGGGAACCGCCGGCTAGGCCGGATCATAAAACTAATGGTGCCATAGTTCCTGAGATCGTCCTTGTTGGCTCTGGCTTCCCTCTTGACGGTGAAGAAATAAATAAAGAGATCTAGCCTAGGCCTAATCCCTAAGTAACCCTCACAAAGCGTCGCGTAGTTGCTAAGCGCGAGGATGCTATTGGGGGAGAGGTTTTGAGGCTGAACTTGGTAATGGTTGAGGATAACTAGGAAGAAATTGGAGATGGGAAAGGAAACGCCACGTACCAATTGGGCCTTGAGGTACACCTTCTCTCCGGCTTGGGAGAACGGGTGACCTCGCTGTCCGGCGTCTCCCGCCAGATTAATCCCTCCATCGCAGGAAGGTAACCTTCAACGACCAGCTCCTTGATATCACTATCTGTGATATCCGAGCCGCACCAATCTCCCTTGTGGGAGTCACCTTCTTCCTATAGTAGCTCTAGCGCCACTGGAATTTGGTCGCCACCGGTGGATTCGACCACTGAGGATTTGGGAAGCAGCAAGCCCTCTGATGGCATATGGACGGAGCCCGCCGGCTTCGCCGCAACATCGCCTTTTGCCGGCATGGATGCGCTGGTGCTGCTGCTCGCCATTGATGAAGGAAGGGGAGGTGACTGCGAGATTGGAAAGCTAGGGTTTCACGTTCACATGGAAGGCTCAAGGAGTGCTCGCTGGAGGAAGAAGATGACGCATGAGGAGAATGAGGTGGAAAGTAAAAAATCCACCGTAGTTATAATTTATAACCCCTGGCGTCAAGATTCGTGCAAAGTGATTGAATGGTCGGCACATGGACGGCGTGTGTAGGCGCGTGCGCGGAAATTTCGCCACGTTCCCAACCGCCACCTCCAACGGTTCGTATCCTTCGCGCGGGAAAAACGAACATGATTGTGTTCTCTGCATGTGTGAGTCGTCGCTGACCTATGTCTATGTCGTCCTAGCTGTCACTAGCAGGTGAACCATCACATCGGAATATTCCAGCATGGACAGATCCAGTCCGGCTACGAGAAGAGTACGATGAAAGATTCAGCGTTTCTCCGACTTACAAGTTGAAGACGGAGAATATTGTAGGGTTCTTGGAAGGACTACAAGATATTGCTTGACGATTTGCCGACATCCATCTAGACGGAGCATTCAACCTTAACAGGCAAGACGGCGCAAGATCTCGGAGTTCTCCGGGGCTATGGGTATCCTCATAGCATGTGTCATATCTGGATAATCCGGGTGATCCACAGTTGGTAGCATGGCCCATGGCCTGCTGGGCGGCCCAGTTAGATGGATACAGAAGGGAGGCCCATGCCGGATAAAGGAAGGCTACGGAGGAGACACCGACGTACCCGGAGCCTTAGAGTGCAAGACACACTAGACTAGTTGTATGAAGTGTAGGACTCTGTAACCTGTCCGGCTAGGACTTTTCCCTATAACCCTAGGACCTGGCGACTATATAAGTCAGGCCTATGGGACCCTTTAGGGCACAAGTCATATCGATCAACACACACCTCGTTGTAACATCCCAAAAATCATGATTTCAAAGTTTGCATATCATCCATGCATTCATAATCATTTTAGGATCATTTTCAAAGTTATTTCAAAAACAGAAGCATTTGAATGTCTGTTATTTTATGTAAGCAAGTCATTAGCCTTATTGCTACCCTTGAGAATTAAAAACACTTGTTTTGATCAGTAGGGGTTTGATCCTAAGTTTGAGTGATAATTTCCAAAAATTTGGACAAGTTTCAAAACAAGGTATGAATTTTAAAACCATTCTGATGCCTTTATTAAACAATGGTAAAGGCACTATTTTTTATTTAAATTCCATTGGGCTAAGGTATTTTGAGTGAACAACTTTGTTCTACAGCCAATAAGGTACAAATTCTACTTTACAAAAATTCGGAACAGGTTTGAATTCAAACCTATTTGAAAACCCATTGAATTTGATTCCAGAAAATCAAATAAGAAAAAGAAAAAGACAAAAGAATAGGAAAAGGGCCGGCGCCACTCTTCCAGCCCAACAGCAGATGCAGCCGGCGAAGCCCACCCGGCCATTTCCCCTTTCCCCCTCTCTCTCTCACGCACGCAGCTCTACCCACGGTCGCTGATGCGCTGGCCCCACACGCCAAGTCATCATCTTCCCTGAAATCATGCACCCGTGACTAGCTCCGGCCGTTTCCACCCCGTCACTGCCGTTGAATTCGCGAGTTAAATGTCGTTGATTCACCGAGGAACTCCTTGCCCAGCTCCGGCTACTTAAACCCCATAGTCCCTGCTCCATTTCCCCCCACTCAATTCCCTCTGAACGCTGCCAGGCTGCTCGCTTTTCTCTCCACAACGCCGCTGTCCCGACGAACTCCGGCGACCGATTATGGTAAGCCTCGTACGCGCCTCACTCTCTGGTTCATGCAAGCTTGTCCGCTATCACCTTGCACATCTCCTGACGTTCACCGTTTGCTTTATTTCGCACCAGAGCGTCGCCTTCGACGACGACCGTGAGCACCCGACGATAGGCTTCATTCCGACGAGGAATCCCCATCGTGTCTGTGCGCCCCGACCTTGTCTAGTTGCACGTTGAGCTTCGCCGTGTCTCCGCGACCTCGGTAAGCACCAGCCCCCTTGCCCTGGCAATCTGGTCTCGCCGGAACATCACCGGCAGACGTGCAGCCGCCGCGGTAGCCATTTGTGCCGCCCGCTGTTGGTCAGAGCAACGTGGTCTGCTGGATCTGGATCCAACGGATGCGATTAGATCAACCCGCGAAGGAGTATGCACAGATCTGGGCCGTGCTTAGTTAGTTAGATCCAACGGCCCACAAGCGTGATCCAGTGCGAACCGGTACCAGCGAATCAGAAAGCGCCGCGTGGCTAGAGTTTAAATTTAAAATCTGGAAATAGATCTATTAGTTGTTCAAACTTGCAAAATTCATAACTTTTGATCCACACGTTCAAATTTTGCAAATTTTATATCATTGGAATCAGGAGAAAGAATTCTATCCAATTATACACTTTGTTTAATAAATTGTATCTGTAAAATGGGTTGTTTTGGCAGAGACATTTCTAAGCTTATTTTGTATATAAAAATTAGATGGAAAATGTTCTAAGGGCCAAATCAATTTTATTTAGTGTATAATTGTTTTGTTTATGATTCAGTACTATTTCACTTGTCTTTTTTGATCTAGAAAAATCATCACATGGCATTTGCATGCATTCATATATATTTTTTGCTTGTATATTTTTGATATGTGAATTAGGTGCTATCATTTTATGTGTAGATTTTGGTTCTAATAGTGATTGCGGTTCTCCCCCAACTACCAAGGCAAGTGGTGCTTCATATTTTTTCCCCTATATTTTGACTATGCATTAGAAATATTTTGTATAGGCTTGCATGAAAATTTTGCTAAGTATCTATATACTATGCTTGGGAAATCCAAGTAGTTGTAGAATTGTTAGAATTTTCCCTAAGTTAAGATACTTGATATTGCCATTCTTAGCCTAGCTAGTAGCAACCAAGGGTGGAATATATACATGCTATGTAAAAATATTGCTAAATTCCTTGACTTATGGTTTTTCTTAATAAAACAACTAAGTGAATGAAACACCTGGGTGGAATGGTAATTGCTTGGTGGTTTTTGGTTGAGTGGTTACACAAGGCCCATTTCTATGGTTTACCTTGTGTATCTCACTTGTGGATTGCCACCCAGGAACAAAGGGATTTGAGATGCCAAATGTTAAGAAGCTTCTAGTGCAGCCACATGGCATTATGGGCTCTGCCTGGATCATATAGGTTGCAATAACTTAGCCAAATGGACAGTTGGTGGTAGGGGAATGATAGGTTGGAGCGCGTCCATTTTGGTCTAAGGGAAGGCTTCTGAAAGGTCCTGTCTTGGTGAAACCAAGTCTTATGGGGAAAGTGCACCACCTCTGCAGATGGAATAAACTAAGTACTTAGCCGTTTCCTCGGTAATGGACAACTTGAGCATCAAGACATGGAAGCTATCAATAATCTTCTCATCCAATTTTCTAAGTTAAAACTTGTGGTTGAACAAGGGTGAAGGTTCACCAATTTCTATTGGTGGTTCCTAGGGAAAGTTTTGTCAAAGAAAAACTTAGTGTTTTCAACTGATAGGTAAAACCTATTTGAGCAAAGAAAGCCTAAGCTACACTTAGCCAAATTCATGTAGTAACTAGATGTTAATATTCTACTAAGGTATCACTTGCCAATACTATTCCAATGTATTGACCCACTGTGGCTATAACTTGTGATGTTGCAGGTTACTCTGATGATGATTAGGGGTTATGAGTCTACACTCAACATGCTTGCCTGTGGCACAAGAAGATGAAGACTTCTATTTTATATTGTTAAGTTAAATTCTTGTACTAGCCTATGGCTATGGATTTGTAAAAGACTATGTTATCTCTGGAATGACGTTGTAATAATGACCTTTGTTTCTGTTTACTTCATCTTAAACTATGGATGCTAGCAATTGATCTAGGGACTAGCATTGCAATCATAGGGATCCTTACCTTTATAAGGGTGGGATCTTACACTCGCACAACGAACCGATCCCTGTAACTCGGCATATTTCCATTATAGTGATTTATAGCAAGAGTAGGATTCTGCCACTGTTGTGGGATCTGAACCTGGGTAAGTTGTGTTACCTCGTACCCGTCAGCCGTCCGCCTTCCCCCACGTCTCTAAACACGCACTATGAGGACCGCTCCATGGCGTACTCGTCTCCACGACAAGACACACGGAAGATGTAGAGCTCAGCCATCCGACGCGCCTAAACCCCTAGCCGGTATAACCCCACTACAAGGTTATAGATTTTATGGTGCGCACGCACCGTCCCGGTAATCGCACCTCAGCATACAAAAATGATTATGTACGCCAGCGACATACAAGCAACATATCAGAGCATGCCATGTACAAAGAAAGGAGACATAGGCAAAAAGATCCAAATATATGTTTATAAATAGGTAGAACACAAAGGACAAAGGTCCCAACAGCACATCACACGTCAAGCGGAAAACGTGATATAACATCTGAGTTCGGATAAGACCCAAATATGCATAAGATTCCAAGAAATAAGCAAGTGAGCTCCATGCCCACACGTCTCAGGACTTCCTGGTATGATCCTGACTACTGCTCGAAGTATTCCTCATCAACATAATCAACGTAGTAAGAACCAGACTCATCCACCTGATCACACATACATGTATGGCGGGAATCATAAAGAAAACAAGAGCGTCAGTACTGAGGTCAGTACACGACAAGACTAGAATTCAGTAGTCCTCGCCTACAAGGGGTATATGGTGTACTGAGCAGCGACAAAGCGTGCAACAGGCTAACTTATAGAGACACGCTACAACATCGACTAATAGAGCGAGATAAGAGAGTGCTAACTGATAATGTTAAGATAACTCCAAGCAAAACCCATCCGAGGCTTTCCCCATCGAAAAGTAGTCAAGGAAGTAGTCCCACAGAAAACACACATTGCAATTTTAGTTAGCAGTTTGTTAGACTAATTACTAGTCATATTATTTGGGCAAGTCATTAGTGGCATTATCTATGATTATGACACTGTACTACCGAGGCGTCTATAACCGTGGACACACGACTTCTCGAAAATAACTATCCTGCAGGGGTGCACAACTGTGTCCAAGCGCATGTTCAACCCTTCAAGCACTAAAACGCAAATAGGCGTGTCGTCCAAGTCTCACAACAAGAACTATCCCATAACTGCGTGCACATCCATGGGTATCACCTACTGAGTTTGACCCACACTAGAGATACAGTTGATTCTCCAGGTGGCACAGCGTTTGGTCTACAGTCGTTCGATGATCGGAAGATATCTTGTAGAGCTCCATCCCACCTCCAACATGGTATCCCAATTGATTAAATTCAAGCCATGGCAATCCACCAAAATCATATCAAAACTCAACCCATGTCCGAGGACATATTATGCATATGTGTAACACCCTCAAATTGGCCCTATACAAGTTTTAGCCATTCCCGCCAAACGCGCATAGAAACGATTCAAAGCTACCCACCAGGGACTTGCGTGCGGGTGGAAAACGAAGTAATATCATTACACAATAGTCCACGATGGAACTCACAAAACAAATATATACAACAACGACTCCATGAGTCAAGAATACGGATATACATTACAAATATCCAAATCACCTTGAAAATGATACAACATTCGACTACGGACAGGATGCAAATAGGGATAAGATCCCTGAAGAATAACCAATGGCGTCAATAACCCTGCCTAGGCCAAGCTGGAAGGGTAACCCTGCTAACGATGCCGATCTCAAAACCTGCTTAAACAAAAGGTGTGCCAGCAAAGGGCAAAGGAAAAAAAGAGAGCGGTCAGTACTGAAGCCAGTACACGACGAGTATTAGAATTCGACGATCCTCGCCTACATAGGTATGGTGGACTAAAGCGGCAGTGCAACATGCACTAAACAACCTATAGAGACTCGATACAGATGGCGGCTATCAGAGAGGGATAAGAAAGACCTATTAGGTTCCAACTTGAGACTAACACCAAACATACCCATCCTGGTATAGTTGCAGCACTTACTAGTCAGATATAGATAGCATGAGTCATTCTGATAACATAAGCAGTGGGCAGTTTTAGTTAACCATTCCGTTGTAGTTGCATTACTTACTAGTCAGATACATATAACATGAGATATTCGAAAACCCAGCAGTTGTTGGTACTTTTATTTAGTCATTCCGTTGTACTGAAGCTGATTACTAGTCATTATAAAGTCAAATTTATAGCACTACTTTAGTTATAGTAGTCTATGATCGAGATACTATGCTCCAAGTCATCCATAACCGTGGACACGACTTTTAGAAAGTTTTACCCTACAGGGGCACAAATAGCAACACACGTACGATCAACCTCGGAAAAACCAAATGAAAACCCAACAAGGAATCACGACAAAGAAATCACAAGATTCATATAATATTTCAGGGGGCCACCCCACTAAGCTACTCGTGACGAAGTTGGCCGGCTCCGAGATGGACCCAGAGGTTTGTGACAATGGCTGTAAACGACTGGGAACCCGAAAGTGTGACTGGGCTTGTCGATACCATGAAAACATTCCACATTTGTCCCTAAACAGTACAGGCGCCAAACTACTTTGTCCCTAAATAGTAATGAAGTAGTAAAGCATGACATAAGTACAATATAGTAATAAAGCTCCAAACTACTTTGTGGCCCCAAGAAATAAGATATGACTCAAGCTCATGCTAAGGGGATTCATGGTCTCACATGCGGATAGTGCGAATATTCACGAATAGGTATCAAGTACTCGGGGTCCTACGGGACATAAGTGGACGGTTAAAAACCAAATAACATCTATTGCCCACCTGTGCCTCTGCATTATTTACCTACTTTTAATATTAGTTATTAAATGGCAATTTCTCCAACATAAAGCATGAGGCATTTCTCCAACAACTGTGATACTTGACGACATCGAAACAACCGAAGACTATCTACCAAACATCTGGTAATAGGAGGTGTCCAAGACAATATAATGGCTGCAAGGGATATCACGGATACAAAAACTAGAGCATCACAACAGATATAGAAATAGATCAACAAGAAGAAATAAATATTATAAAAGTAAGATAGGTAGAAAGAGGGAGAATGCTTGCCTGAAAAGATCAACCGAAGACTCATCGTATCTCGCATCGACTCATCGTCCTATCCGGTGAAGAAGCAAATCACTATAAAGAACAACTGGTGCAATATTTAATACTATGGAGGAAGATCCGGCATGTTTATGCGATGCATGACATTTCAATATGCGGCCTAACTTAGCCATATTGAGCGGAATCGGGATCCCAACAATTATTAGAAGGTTTAAGTTATTTATCTACCCCATAATTTAAATGTTGAAATAACGAGGCAAGACATAGCATCGGTGAACTACAGTAATTTAAATGGAGTCCGGAATAAGACAAGTATATCCCGCATATACACTCGATATTTAATTTAGGTGAATTTCTATTTAACCCAAACCAAATATGTATGCAAGCATGAGCCATTTAATATGCACAAGTAGTATATCATATATATATAAATTACGGTTTATGTGTGGAGTCTTACAGTCCGGATCAGAGTCAGAGAGATGGCCTAGTAGCCGATGTCGTGGAAGTAGTCGAATAGCCTAAGGCTAGTCATAGTGGGAGTAACATGGGTGGTAACGTGCAACTACATGCAATGCCACATAAGCATTTAGATGACGTGTCATGTCATTAATTGAAAAAAGAGAATGAGGTAGTAACATATTATGTTACCGTAACATCACAGAAACCAAAGTAAAATAAGTCTATCAGCTAATAAATAAGGTCTTGCTTGACACTACCCTTATGTTATTTGCCATTATAGAGATAGTAACTTAAACTAGTAACATATGCATATTACTAGTACAAGTTACTATGCACTATGACCAGCCTAAGTGGTCGAAGTAGCGGACGCCGAGAAAAAGACCTTGGAGAAGGTGATAACATCGGCCGTCGGTTTTCGATGTGGCTCTGAGACCAAGACTCTCATGAGAATTTTACCAAACACCTACCAGGCAAGAAGATCGAAGACAGAGACATGCTGAATTTGTACGCTGCCGACCAGATCGGAACCAGGGAAGCTGCAAAGATGTTTACACGCAGACGTGTAGACACGCGTACACAAACCGAGACGGGCGGCGGTGTCCTGGGCGTGGAGCTACGCCCACATCAAGGAGAAACATAGGCGCGGCTGGGCTAGCGTTGGCGTGTGCAGGTGGCCTAGCGCCAGAAGTGGTGGGAGTATTGAGGCTCGATCTGTCGATGGAAAATAAAAAGGATCATCGCATGGAAACATGAGACGCACACATACCAAGGGGAGCATCGGACGAGACGTTGTCGGTGACGGGACATGCCTCATGCGAGGCCAAGGCGGGCAGAGGCACAGCATGCGCAAGTGGCAGTGGCCGTGTCGATGGGATCTGGAGTTTGGCGTGTTAGCATAAACCCTGTCTCCTCTCTCTGTAGGACTCTATAGTTTTTCTGAATTTTCATAAGTGTCTGTCGACACAGGTAGTTCTGTCAGTTTTTTTGTCAGCTATTTTAGCTCGCTAGATTGACGCGGTTTGTGCGTGATCTGGATTAGTTGTAGTTCGTCTAGCGCAAGGCTCAGGCCGTGGGATGGCACGGTCAGTAGTGGAGCACGTTGCTCGGACACGATCTGGTTTCAGTGAATAAAAGAAAGGGAAAATAGAAAATGTAACATCCCAAAAATCATCATTTCAAAGTTTGCATATCATCCATGCATTCATAATCATTTTAGGATCATTTTCTATGTCAATTCAAAACAGAAGCATTTGGATGTCTAATATTTTATGTAAGCAAGGCATTGGCCCAATGCTACTCTCTACTAAGAGATTAATTGTTTTAAACCAAAGATATTTGATCCTATGGTTGATTGAGGTTTTCCAAAATCTTGGACAAAGATTTCAAAGCAAAGTAAATTTAAAACCATTTTTATCCCTTTACTAAACAATTATTAAAGGCATTTTTTATTTTAAAATTTCAATGTGCCAAATTATTTTCAAGTGTACAACTTTGTTCTGTAGCCAATTGTGTGCAAGTTTCACTTTATAAAAATCCAAAAAGAGTTTGAATTCAAACATATTTGAAATTATTTGAAAAGGATTCCTAGAAATTCAAACATAAAAAGAAAAAGGATAAAGAATAAGAAAAGGGCCGGCGCCACTCTTCCAGCCCAACAGCAGTTGCAGCCCGCGAAGCCCACCCGGCCATGTTCCCTTTCCCCCTCTCTCTCATGCGCGCAACTCTACCCACCGTCGCTGACTCGCTGGCCCCACACGCCAAGTCATCATCTTCCCCAGATCACGCGACAGACCGCGTCGCCGCTGCCGTTGCTGCCGTTGATAGCGCGGCGTAATTGCCATTGATTCAGCAAGCGTTTCCTGCCGAGCCTCTGCCTACTGAAACCTCTCCGCACCGTGATTCTTTCCCCTCACTCGTCACACTCTCTCCGCCACCGGGCTGCCCAGAATTCAGTCTGCAAAGCCACTGCCCGAGCAACTCCGGCGAGACATTGCGGTGAGCTCCGTCCACCCCACCCTGTCTCGTTCATGCTAGCATGATTCCCTTGCTCATGCGACTCATGTCATGCGTTTGTTTTGTCTGCTCGTGACCTAGGTCGACGGATTCGACAACCACCGCAAGTGCCCGACGCCTCTCTCATCTCCGGTGAGAAATCACGGTAATCTCCGAGCGCCCCTTGCCTTCTCCTCGATACTGTCATGCTCGCCGTGACCTTGCGCACCTCCTGATACATCTGGTTCATGCTAGGGCGGTTCAAATCTTCGGCAACGTCAACGTCTGCAAGAACCCGACGTCGTCCACAACTCCGACGAGCCCCAGCGACCTCTGCAACATGCCCCCGTCCACACCAGCAAGTAGTTGAGCATCAGCGCGACCTCACGAGTCTGGTAAGCTCCTCTGTTGACCCCAGCCCCCTCCGTAGCCACCGGAACGCCGCTGGCAGTGCGCCGCCGCCACGTCGCCGTCGCTAGCGCTGCCCATCCAGGGTCGCGTGCTCAACAGCCGTTAGATCTAAATCCAGCGCGTAGGATTAGATCACTTAGCGAAGGGGTACGGTTAGATCTGGCCAGTGTGTTTTCATTTAGATCGTGCGGCTCACGTAGCGTGATCCACACGAACCGATACTAGCGAATCAGAAAGCGCCGCGTGGCTAGAGTTTGAATTTAAAATCTGGAAATAGATCTATTAGATGTTCAAACTTATAAAATTCATAACTTTTGATCCACACGTTCAAATTTTGCAAATTCCATCCAACCATGCATTTTGTTTAATGATTTTCTTCTGTAAAATTGGATATTTTTGCAGAGACATTTATAGGCTTATTTTGGAGTATAGAAATTATTTGAAAAATAATTTAAGGACTAAATAAAGTTTATTTAGTGTATATTGTCTTGTTTGTGATTCAGTACGATATACTTGTCTTGTTTGATTTAGGGAAAAATCATCACATGGCATTTGCATGCATTTATATATTTTTGCTTGTATATTTTGATATGTGATTTGGTGCTATCATTTTATGTGTAGATTTTGATGCTAGTAGTGATTGTGGTTGTGAAGATTGTTGCTACTCCCCCAACTACCAAGGAAAGTGGTGCTTCATACTTATGTCCCAATATTTTTGCCTATGCATTAGAAATATTTTGTATAGGTCTTGCATGAATATTTTGCTAAGTATCTATATGTTATGCTTGGGAAATCCTAGTAGTTGTAGAAATGTTAGAATTTCCTTTAAGTTAAGATACTTGTTATTTCCATGCTTAGCCTAGCTAATAGCAACCAAGGGTGGAATATAATCATGCTATGGAAAATATTGTTAAGTCTTTGACTTATGGTTTTTGCCCAATAAATAACTAAGTGAATGAAACACCTGGGTGGAATGGTAATTGCTTGGTGGTTTTTGGTTGAGTGGTTACACAAGGAACATTTCTATGGTTTACCTTGTGTATCTCACTTGTGGATTGCCACCCAGGAACAAAGGTATTTGAGATGCCAAATGTTAAGAAGCTTCTAGTGCAGCCACATGGCATTATGGGATTTGCCAAGATCATATAGGTTGCAATAACTTAGCCAAATGGACAGTTGGTGGTAGGGGAATGATAGGTTTGGAGCGCGTCCATTTTGGTCTAAGGGAAGGCTTCTGAAAGGTCTTGTCTTGGTGAAAATCAAGTCTTGTGGGGAAAGTGCACAACCTCTACAGATGGAAGAATCTAAATACTTAGCCATGTCCCTGGTATTGGACAATTTGAGCATCAAGACATGGAAGCTATCAAGAATATCCTCATCCCAATTTTCTAAGTTAAAACTTGTGGTTGAACAAGGGTGGAGGTTCACCAATTTATATTGGGGGTTCCTTGGGAAAGTTTTGTCAAAGAAAAACTTAGTGTTTTCAACTAATAGGTAAAACCTATTTTGAGCAAAGCAAGCCTAAGCTACACTTAGCCAAAATTCATGTAGTAACTAGATGTTAATATTCTACTAAGGTATCACTTGCCAATACTATTCCAATGTATTGACCCACTGTGGCTGTAACTTGTGATGTTGCAGGATACTCTGATGATGATTAGGAGTTATGAGTCTACACACAACATGCTTGCCTGTGGCACATGAAGATGATGACTTCTATTTATATTGTTAAGTTAAACTCTTGTACTAGCCTATGGCTATGGAGTTGTAAAAGACTATGTTATCTCTGGAATGACGATGTAATAATGACCTTTGTTTCTGTGTACTTCATCTTAAACTGTGGATGCTAGCATTGATCCAGGGACTAGCATTGCAATCACATGGATCTTTACCTTTATAAAGGTGGAATCTTACAGATGGTATCAGAGAACTGTGTTGCCTGTAGGATTATGACCCTAGGACTGCATTAGAAACCACTAAGGAAAAATTTCAACACTTTGAAAATTTTCTACACTTGTATTTTCTTCTTGTAAACTTTTCTAATCTTCTTTCTCATCTCTATTTGTAGATGAACTCCATCAACTAAGCTGTAAGGAAGGGACCACTCATGACCATGACTTTGGAGTGTGAGACTGAATTTCCAAAAGCCCTCAAGAACCTTATGGTTACCATGGGGATACATGGTGCAGCTGTGTACAAAGGTTTTCCTGTGATGGATGAAGGAGAGGAGTATTGGTGGGTGCAACTTCACTCGTACAAAAACAAGGAAGACAACCACAAGGAATCAGGATTCTGCATGGTCACCAACTCAGTAATGCACACCACATTCTTTGACTCTGCAAAAGATGCAGCTTGGAAGTCCATCAAGGAACTTGGTGATAGACTCAAGTGCAGAATGCTTAACACCCAAAATGACCTTAGGGAAGAAAAGAAGCATACCCAAGAGTTGGAGACTACCAACCAACAACTAAGGGGAGACATCATAGACTTGATTTGAGAATCTTGTGAACACGATAGACAGATGGATACTAAGGATGCTTTGATAGCCATTTTGTCTAGTGAGTGAGAGTTGTAACGTACTTCGCTAGTTGGACCACCACACTTATCGTTTTTGTTTCCAAAAATTTGTCCAAGTTATGTTGAACCTTGGATGCTTGTAATGGATTTATGTATGCCATGACTTGTGTGTTTGATTGCCAAAGATATGCATGTAATTCTTTGTCTTGTCACTAGTAGAAAAAGAGGCTTCGATTTGATCTAGAGTCTGACACTAGTCCCGATTTATTACAGGTCGGGACTAGTACGAGCACTAGTCCCGGTTCGTACCGTTTTCAGTGGTCAGGAGCCCGAGAAAACTCTAGTCCCGGGTCATTCTGGACATTTAGTTTCGGGTCGTGATACGGTCCAGGACTAAAGGTGTGCAGGCGCGGGCAAGACCCTTTAGTCCCGGGCCATGATACATCCCGGGACTAAAGGGGTGACCCTTTAGTCCCGGATCATGATACGGTCCTGGACTAAAGGGGTGCGAACACGGACAACTTAAAATTGCTATAACTTTTACGTACGATGTCGAAAAAAATGTACAACCTATTAAAATGTGTGGAAAAAATTTTTGAGTTTGATTTTAACAACCTTATTTGGATTCCTCACATTTTTAGATTTTTAAAATTATAAATAATGGATTCCTCACATTTTTCTGATTCTTTTACATTTTTAAAATTTGAAAAGCGAAAAAAGTTATTTAAAAAAATTAATTATTTAGCAATTTTTTATTCCATATTTTGATTCCTCACATTTTTCTGATAATAATGAATATATTATTTGTCAAATTTCGATTTACAGATTTAAAGATATTATTTATGCCATATTAAATGAATAATGGCACAAAATGAATAAAATATTATTTTATTTATTTTTTACTTTCATTATATTAAAATGATATTATTACTTATTTATTGTTGTTTACTAAAATAGTTGTTTGTAGTTTTAATAAATAAAGTTGTATGGCATATTGATATGGGCTAATAGGATTGATATGATAGTGTTGACAACAAGGTACAAAAGGGCTTCGCGCAAGGACATCCGGATGGAACAGAGAAGTTAAGCGTGCTGAGGGTGGAGTAATGCTAGGATGGGTGACCGAATGGGAAGTTTGACCACAAATGTAATTTGACCTAAGATTAAATATACTTAGTGCTAAAAATGTTCCAAGTGAGAGGATTACGAGTCAAACAATTCAAAAGTTCAAGAAAAAATTCAAAAAAAAATAAAAAAAATATTTGAAAAAAGATCTTTAGTCTAGGGCCGTATTACGACCCGGGACTAAAGGTCCTTCATCCCCCGTAGCAAAAAAGGGCCATACGGTGGCCCTCTAGTCCCGGGTTGTAACAAACCGGGACTAGAAATAGGGGCCTTTAGTCCCGATTTCGCAGTCCCGGTTGCAAAATCGAGACTAAAGGCCCTTACAAACCGAGACTACAGGCCCTTTTTATACTAGTGTGTGATTTATCTCTATTAATGTTGATTCTAACTTTTCTCTATCTTATAAAATAGATGCCTAATGTTACTATCAACACGGCTGAAAAGTTCAAGGGAACTCGTTTTGGCACTCGTCTTATTGAGCTCACTAGTGTGCTCAACCTTTCGCTCCCTAGCATCATGACGCTTCCCCTCACCAAGTTTGAGAGGAAGGACCTTTGGTGATTCAAAGTTACTTAGCCAGGATGCCAAACTGAGCCAGACACGGAGGCTATCACTTTCAAGCTAATGCATGACGACAAGGAGAGAGGCTTAGAGGTAGTCATGCAAGATTTACTTGGGCGTCTGTTAGGGAGGCACTCCAGGGAGCTTAGAGGTACTCACTTTCACGCCTTCGGAAGACGCGACGAGGAGGGTGAGGCCATTGAGTTCGAGGATGCTGCTAGAGAGACGGCAGAGCCGATTCATCTGTACCTTTAGGACCTAGAGGTTCTTATTAGGCACCTAGATACTGATAGGACCAACGTCATGCTTAGCACAGACGAGCTCTAGATGCAGCTTTGTGAGAAGGACAAGCTCTTCACGAAGCAAGACAAGATAGTCAAAGAAATGGAGGCCAAGTTTGAGAGCCAGGACAGGAAGTTCAAGAGCGAAGAGAAAAGAGTCCAAGACAGGAACAAGAGGATTCGAGAGATGAATGCAGAACTAGAGGCCAAGGACTTCGAGCTCGAGCATGAGCAGGGTGTGATTGAGAGACTTCGTTCACAGAAGAGGGCTCTTAAGGCCATGATAGAGGCCTTGACTACCAATGTCGAGGAATACAAGACCGCTATGGAGAATGCAGGTCTTACACTTGTTGATGAGGAGGTTGATGCAGAGGAGTAGTGATGACTACTCATTTATCTATCATTTACCATGCTTATGATTATTGAGTCGCAATGACCATCCAACATGTGGATGTCTTGCTATTGGTGTGTTTGCTTTTCAAACTTGTTGTTTATGTCATTGAACCTTATGATTATTTTGATGCTTGTTTTGGTGATTGTCTATGTAATGTATTGTGCATGTTAAGAATCTATGGGTATCTCATTCTTATCCTTATGAAAACCACAGATGTCTCCACGACGTGCCAACCCCAACCCAAACAACAACAATGTCACCCCCGAGATGCAGCAACTGATGACAGCACAGGCATAGCTGATGCAGATGATGACCACTTTCATGCAGAATCAGAATAACAACAATAACAATAACAACAACAACAACAATCAAAACAATCCACCAGGATTTGACATGCTCACCAGATTCCTAAGACTGAGGCCTGAAAAGTTCTTAGGAACTACTGATCCCATGGTGGCCAATGATTGGCTACGTTCGGTGAACAAGGATTTGGTAACTGTCGGCTGCACCGACGAGGAGAAGGTCAGGTTTGCAGGACATCTATTGGAAGGACTAGCAGCTACTTGGTGGGATAACTTCCAGATCACCACTCCCATTGAGAATGTGACATGGGCTATCTTTGAAGATGGTTTCCGTACAGCTCACATCTCATACGGGGTGATGAGTTTGAATAAGAAGGAGTTCCATAACCTGAAGCAGCGCCACCGCAGCGTGGCTGAATATATTGAGGAGTTCAACAATTTGGCGCGTTATGCACTGGATGAAGTTGATACCGATGCCAAGAGGAAAGAGAAGTTCCTCGAAGGACTGAACGATGAACTGAATCTGCAGTTATCTGTGACCTATGTCCCCACCTACCAATCCCTTTGTGACAAGGCTACCATCTTGGAGAACAAGATGAAACAGGTTGAAAGCAGAAAGAGGAAGCACAACTCTGACAAGCATAGCTCGGGATCGTCTCACAAGCGTTCCCATCATGATGATCGTGGGAGTTCTGGATCCCACAAACATGGGAAATACAACAACCACCATAGCCACAACCGCCATCATGACAACAATCATCACCGTAGTCATGATAGTGACAAGTACAAGAACCACAAGGGTGGACACAAGAGTCACCATAGTGGAGGTGGAAGTGGAAGTGGCAGTCAGCCTGCAAAAAGAGATATCAGCCAGGTTGAATGTTTCAAGTGTAAGAAGCTGGGGCATTATGCAAATGAATGCCCAGAAAAGAAAGTTGAAGGACCCAACAAGCCCAACCCTTTCCAGAAGGGACAAGTGAACCACATCAATGTGGAGGAGATTTATGAGGAGTCGGATGCTGTGGCTGGTAAGTTCAAACTAAATTCTATTCCAGCACTTGTTCTTTTTTATACTGGTGCATCACATTCATTCATATCAAAAGCATTTGTTGATAGAAATGGGTTTCCAATGGAAAATATTGGGTGTCCAATAAAAGTAAGTTCTCCCGGTGGAGGTATGATAGTAAGTCTTGGATGTCGTGATCTAGTGATAGAATTTGGGTAGCATAAATTTCCAGTGAGTCTGATAATCCTAGATTCCCAAGGATTGGATGTAATTTTGGGAATGGACTGGATCACCAAGTATGAAGGAGTACTAGATTGTGCCAATCGTACAGTCGCACTCACAACCCCAGAAAAGAAACGGATAAGGTTCAAGTCTAACTTTGAATCAAAAGGGAGTAAGCTAAATTCTCTTAAGGGGGTTAGCATAGACAGTGTGCCAATTGTGAGTGAATATCCGTATGTGTTTCCGGAAGAATTGCCGGGAATGCCACCAGATAGAGATGTGGAATTTCTGATTGATTTGCTGCCAGGATCAGGACCAATAGTAAAGAGACCTTACAAGATGTCAGTTGATGAGTTGAAAGAGCTCAAGAAACAACTTGGAGAACAATTGCAGAAAGGATTTATTCAACCAAGTTCTTCATCTTTGGGAGCACCAGTCTTGTTTGTGGAAAAGAAAGATAGAAGTCAAAGGTTATGCATACATTATCGTTCACTCAATGAGGTGACTATCAAGAACAAATATCCTTTGCCCAGAATCAATGACTTGTTTGATCAGTTAGAAGGAGCCTGTGTATTCTCAAAGATTGATCTCTGGTCAGGTTATTTTCAGCTTAAGATAAGGGAACAAGACATACCTAAGACAACTTTCACCACTAGGTATGGATTGTATGAGTATACAGTGATGCCATTTGGTTTGACCAATGCACCAGCTTACTTCATGAATATGATGAACAAGGTGTTCATGGAGTTCCTTGACAAGTTTGTTGTCGTTTTCATTGATGACATTTTGATCTACTCCAAGAGCAAAGAAGAGCATGAAGAACATTTGCGTTTGATACTTGAGAAGCTTAGATGAAGTTGTATGCCAAATTCAGCAAGTGTGAATTCTGGTTAAATGAAGTTGGATTTCTTGGACACGTTGTGTCAGGAGATGGTGTAGCAGTTGATCCCGCAAAAGTGTCAGCTGGAACGGAATGGGAATCTCCTAAGTCAGTGAAGGAAGTTCGTAGTTTCCTTGGCTTGGCAGGATACTACAGAAGATTCATTGAGAATTTCTCCAAGGTAGCTAAGCCAATGACGAAGTTACTAAAGAAAGACAAGAAATTTGCTTGGTCTGAAGGATGTGAACTCAGTTTCCAAGAATTGAAAAAGAGACTAGTGACAGCACCAGTCCTATGTCTGCCAGATTTGGAGAAAGATTTCCAAGTGTATTGTGATGCATCTCATCATGGATTAGGTGCAGTTCTAATGCAAGAAGGGAAAGTTGTGGCTTATGCCTCGAGACAACTCAAAACCCATGAGGTAAATTACCCTACTCATGATTTGGAGTTAGCCTCTGTTGTCCATGCACTCAAAACATGGAGACATTATATTTTGGGAAAACGATGTGAAGTGTTCACAGATCACAAAAGTTTGAAGTATATCTTCGATCAGAAAGAAATCAACATGAGACAAAGAAGATGGCTAGAACTCATCAAGGACTATGACTTTAGTTTGCAATACCACCCCGGTAAAGCAAATGTTGTAGCAGATGCTCTAAGCCGTAAGGTATTTGTGAATGGCCTTACTAAGGGAGAGTTGCCAGATGATCTGTGTGCCCAATTTAGAGACCTTAGATTGGAGATTGTGCCTGAGGGATATCTCATGTCATTGGATGTTCAACCCATATTGTTGGACAAAATCAAGGAAGCCCAAAAGACGGACAAGGAAATTGAAGATATTAAGGAAAAGATTGGCAAGGGAAAAGCCAAAGGATTCCATGAAGACGAACAAGGTACTTTATGGTATGGAAAACGTATCTGCGTTCCGCAAGATCCGGAGCTTCGGAAACTGATTTTACAGGAAGCACACAACTCACCATATTCCATTCATCCGGGTAACACCAAAATGTACATGGATATGAAGGAAATATTTTGGTGGAATAATCTCAAGAAGGACATCGCCGAACATATTGCTTTGTGTGATGTATGTAGTAGAGTGTAACACCCTCGCCTGATAAGGCTGAGTTCATGTGTATAGTGCCAATCCCTGGATCGGTTCACTGGCACACAAAGTATAAAATGATACTAAATATAACTGTGCATCATAAATACAACGAATATGATCCAGAATTTACATTATATTACAACAGAAAGCAATTACAAGGTAGATCTCCATCCTTCAAATGTGCCACAGGCGAACAATTGTTGAGTGGAGTCTCGCGACCTATGAACGATCACTCAGATACGATATAACCTACAACATGAAACGTTGCAGCCACAAATGGTCAATACATTGAATGTATGGCAAGTAGGCTAAAGTGGTTAACAACAGACCTATCAATTACATGCTTATTTGGCCAAGTGGAGTTCAGGCTCATTTGCATAAAGCAACAGTTTTATCCTAACATTTGTAACAAAGTAGTTTTCCAATACGATAAATAGGACACTCTGGTTCACTCCCAGGTGCTCCTACCCAATTATGTTCACCCAACAAGTTTTAAGTAATTAAGAAATAAGGATGAGTGAGAAATATCATAGCATCAGTATCAGGTCGCTCAAATTGTCCATAACCGGGGACACGGCTAAGCACTTAGTTTATACACCCTGCAGGGGTTAGTACACTTTACCCATGTGACTTGGCCAGCCCAGATCGTACCACCACTCTCATATTGGGTGATGATAGGGAGAAGTCCAAGAAGGAACCATTCGGGAAGCAGCTCCCCAAACCCGACACGCACCGGTCCAACCTACACTATCTACATCTCTGGATACGTGGGTTCGAGTTACCACAACCTACTGAGTCCAACCAACCGCCCATTTCATTATTGGCACATGGTTGTACACGTAAGCTACAAAATAAAGAAGCCAATCATTTTATCTTGATACATGGGTGCCTTTCCGCAATGATACCACCAAAAATTATCAATCCCATCACACCTAGGAGATTTGTTGATTAAGTTGTTTTAGTTTTCGCAAACCAACACATTTAGAATCAACATCAGTGATGTAACATAGCCCTCGTTCGTCATAGCATGGCTAAGCACATCTATCAACGGTGGCTCATAAACAAGGAATGCTAGGGAATAATATGGGACATAGCATAGCATATACACATCAATTCCTACATATGCAATTCTACAAAAACATCTATAATGCATAGGAAAACAGTAGGACATTTATGACCAAGATAGCACCACTTGCCTTTATTGTAGATGTAGTCGATTAGATAATCCTCACAATTCTCATAGATATAATGGTTGCTCTCGTCATAACCACAATACTTGCAATCATAGTAGTTGCAATCACACACGTTGCACTCCTCGCAATGTATCGAGCAAACAATTGCATATAATCATAAACAGTAGCACATAGAGATCAAACAAATGCAACAAATGCATGCATGCCAATTTAATAAGTCACAATGGTTGTTACTTTAGTTCTCTAAACAATATTGAAGTATATGATGCATGCAAGAGGCCAATTAATGCAATGGAGTACTTGTTATTAATAATTACTTGCCAATATAGGGGTTTTAATAGTTCTGTTGTAACGCCTGTTCTAACTGTTGAATTAAATTTGTTTCTTGGGTTTACTGGATAGAGGACGTTAATACGAACCAGTAGGCGTTGGATTCACCCTAATCGGAGTTATAGATCTTTTTTTATGATTTAAATAGTGTTTAATGGGTTTTAAATGATTCATATAGTTTCTGTTGTCTAAAAGTCAAACTAAAATTATTTCTGTAATCTCCACGGAATTGTGATTTCAGGGACATATTATTTGTAATTTTCTGAGCAGTATTCGAATTACTATGATTTTAATAATCTAAATAAGCCATTAATCTATTTATTTAATTGCTGTGAAACCTTACAGTATTTGCCTGAACCATTTGCATATTGATGACCTACATGGAACCATCTTTCCGTCGGTATATCATTTATATTTTTGTGACAAGCAATTAATTTACTATGAATTTAATGATTTTAAAGCCATTAAAGCTAATTAAATTTCTACGGGGTAAATAGTCCGAAAAAGCTGGATCCAACCAGATATTATTAATCTACATTACAATAGCTTCAATTTGATATATTGTTCATATTTTTTGGAGTTACAGATAATTTCTTATGAATTTATTAACCTAAAAGACCATTAAAACTAATTAAATTACTGCAGTAACCACGTACAGTAAAAGTTAGATCTAGTGCCATAATAATATTCTGCATGTTTTTCTGAATCCATTGATATATAATTTGCTATTTTTGGATCTACGAAACTTTTTATATGATTTTTGCAAGTTTACACAATTTTCTGCAAATTAAATTGAATTTCAAATCTATAGACTGGGACGCGGGGCTGACCTGGCGTTGACATGTGGCGAGATCCGGTTGGCTCATACCCCTTCGTGGAATCGATCTAATCCTGGCCGTTGGGATGAGATCCAGTGGTTAGGAGAGAAGATTGACCCGATTTTGGCTCAGAAAAGACAAGAAATAGATCTGTGTTAGAGAGACAAATCCGTATGTCAAATTGAAAAACATAAAACATGAAAGTTATGGGGAATCATTAGTCCTACCTTCTCACCAAAGGAATTTGGATTTGAAGGAACGAGCGAGACATCTTGGATTTACACCGTGAGATCTGAAATATTGGGATACGAAATTCTCCGGCTGTGGTGGATGAAAAGAGGTGAGGTTTGTCGGGACTGAAAGATTTCGACGAGTTCTACAACTTTTGTTTTTTGGCCAAAGGCAAACAACGAAGTCTAGATGGGTTAAAAAGTGAAATAAGATTCGAGCATGTGTAGATTCGGGATTTCGAGAAGAGAAACTCATACCGTTATGGCTCCACGAGTTTATATGAAGGTTTAGGATGGTGGGGAGTTAGGCTTTGGAGTAGAGAACAAGTAGAAACAAACAGAAGTCGATTTAGAGTTGTAGATAAAAAGTTATAGCAGTTTGAATAGAGATAGGTTTAACAAAAACTGTTTCGCACGTTTTTTAAAGCAAACCTGGGCACGATCGGTTGTACGCTGGCTGGTTGGTTCGGTCGGTCCAGGTGGGCCGGCCCGTTAGTTTTTTTTCTTTTTTTTCTTTTTCTATTTACTTGTTTCCCTCATATCTTTTGCATACGAACTTCAAATGACACGATTCTTGTTTCTAAATTTTTTTAAATCGAATAGATCATTGTAAGATAATATTTGTAATCTTTTTACTTGTTTGCAAGTAGTGGGTTTATAAATCCTTGTATATTCCATTTTATTTATATCTTTATTTGTTTGTATTTATTCCATAACTTTTTCATAATAGCTCCAAATGAGCTCAATTTTGTTCCTAAAATTTTGTAATATTAATTGGATCTCTTTAGGCTATATTATCAAAAATTTATGCCTTAGAAACAGTGGGTTTTGTAAAGTCAATTTAATTACCTTTAGGAACATTTGGGCAAATCAACTATAGGATTTAGATACCAGGATTTGGGTTCAGTTTGTGAGAACCTTGCATGGATGTAATGAAATACTTCATGATTTTCATTTTGAAATCTTGCACACCAATTCTACAATCCATAATCAATCCATGCCCTTTTGCCTATATGGCTACTTAGGTCATAACAAAAGAATATAAGATTTTGAATTCAAGGTTGAGAGGATTTTCTATTCAAAAAGTTTCTTCTCTTTGAGAATTTTCAACATAGTCAAACAATCAATCAAACTTATTTATTTATTTCACATTCCAAAATTAGGAGAATTTTGGAATGTGACATAGAGTGAAAGCGGAACATCAGAAACTAGTAGGATTTCTACAACCACTACCTATTCCTGATTGGAAGTTGGACAAGATTGGCATGGATTTCATTACCGGATTGCCAAGGACCAGGTCAGGATATGATTCTATTTGGGTAGTAGTGGATCGCCTAACTAAAGTGGCTCATTTCATACCCGTGAAGACTACCTATACAAGTGATAAGTTGGCCAAGATCTATATGAATAGGATTGTGTGTCTGCATAGAGTACCCAAGAGTATTGTGTCTGATAGGGGAACCCAATTCACTTCACATTTTTGGAGACAACTACATGAATCATTGGGAACGAGATTGGAATTCAGTACTGCTTTTCACCCCCAGACTGATGGACAGACAGAAAGGACCAACCAGATTTTAGAAGATATGTTGAGGACATGTGCCCTAGACTATGGAGCTAGTTGAGATGAAAGTCTGCCTTACGCAGAATTCTCTTACAACAACAGCTATCAAGCCAGTATTGAGATGGAACCGTTTGAATTTCTCTATGGGAGAAAGTGTACTACCCCATTGCTATGGAATGGTGTGGGAGAAAGAAACTTGTAAGGCAGAAGAGCTAATCAAAGAGGCTGAAGAGAAAGTCAAGCTAGTAAAGGACAGATTGAAGATAGCACAATCCCAGCAGAAGAGCTACGCAGATCCTAAGCGTAGAGAACTCACCTATGAAGTGGGTGATAGAGCTTATCTTAGAGTGTCACCACTTCGTGGAGTGAATAGATTTGGAGTCAAAGGAAAATTGGCCACAAGATATGTTGGACCATTCAAGATTCTGAGTCGTAAAGGAGAAGTAGCTTATGAGATTGAGTTGCCAGAATCATTGTCTGCCGTTCCCAATCTGTTTCATGTGAGTCAGCAAAAGAAATGCCATCCAGAGATAGAAGAGACTTCTTTGAAGGATACTATACCTTTGGAGGAGGTCCAATTGGAAAGTGATCTCACTTATGAGGAAAAACCTATCAAGATTCTTGAGACTGCAGAAAGAGTTACTCGGACAAAGACTATCAAATTCTGCAAAGTTCAGTGGAACCATCATTCCGAAGAAGAAGCGACATGGGAAAGAGAAGATGACCTTCAGAAAGATCACCCTCACCTATTTGCTAGCCAATCCGAATCTCGAGGCGAGATTCACCTTAAGGGGGTTAGATTTGTAACATCCCAAAAATTATGATTTCAAAGTTTGCATATCATCCATGCATTCATAATCATTTTAGGATCATTTTCTATGTCAATTCAAAACAGAAGCATTTGGATGTCTAATATTTTATGTAAGCAAGGCATTGGCCCAATGCTACTCTCTAGTAAGAGATTAATTGTTTTAAACCAAAGATATTTGATGCTATGGTTGATTGAGGTTTTCCAAAATCTTGGACAAAGATTTCAAAGCAAAGTAAATTTAAAACCATTTTTATGCCTTTACTAAACAATTATTAAAGGCATTGTTTATTTTAAAATTTCAATGTGCCAAATTATTTTCAAGTGTACAACTTTGTTCTGTAGCCAATTGTGTGCAGGTTTCACTTTATAAAAATCCAGAAAGAGTTTGAATTCAAACATATATGAAATCATTTGAAAAGGATGCCTGGAAATTCAAACAGAAAAAGAAAAAGGATAAAGAATAAGAAAAGGGCCGGCGCCACTCTTCCAACCCAACAGTAGTTGCAGCCCGCGAAGCCCACCGGCCATTTTCCCTTTCCCCCTCTCTCTCACGCGCGCAACTCTACCCACCGTCGCTGACTCGCTGGCCTCACACGCCAAGTCATCATCTTCCCCAAATCGCGCGACAGACCGCGTCGCCGCTGCCGTTGCTGCCGTTGATAGCGCGGCGTAATTGCCATTGATTCAGCAAGCGTTTCCTGCCGAGCCTCTGCCTACTTAAACCTCTCCGGACCGCGAGTCTTTCCCCTCACTCTTCACACTCTCTCCGCCACCGTGCTGCCCAGAATTCAGTCTGCAAAGCCACTGCCCGAGCAACTCCGGCGAGACATTGCGGTGAGCTCCTTCCACCCTACCCTGTCTCGTTCACGCTAGCATGATTCCCTTGCTCACGCGACTCATGTCATGCCTTTGTTTTGTCTGCTCGTGACCTAGGACGACGGATTCGACAACCACCGCAAGTGCCCGACGCCTCTCTCATCTCCGGTGATAAATCACGGTAATCTCCGAGTGCTCCTTGCCTTCTCCTCGATACTGTCATGCTCGCCGTGACCTTGCGCACCTCCTGATACATCTTGTTAGTGCTAGGGCGGTTCAAATCTTCAGCAACGTCAACATCTGCAACAACCCGACATCGTCTGCAACTCCGACGAGCCCCAGCGACCTCTGCAACACGCCCCCGTCCACACCAGTAAGTAGTTGAGCATCAGCGCGACCTCGCAAGTCTGGTAAGCTCCTCTGCTGACCCCATCCCCCTCCGTAGCCACCGAAACACCGCTGGCAGTGCGCTGCCGCCACGTCGCCGTCGCTAGCGCCGCCCATCCAGGGTCGCGTGCTCAACAGTCGTTAGATCTGAATCCAGTGCATAGGATTAGATCACTTAGCGAAGGGGTACAGTTAGATCTGGCCCGTGCATTTTCATTTAGATCGTGCGGCTCACGTAGCGCGATCCACGCGAACCGGTACCAGCGAATCAGAAAGCGCCGCGTGGCTAGAGTTTGAATTTAAAATCTGGAAATAGATCTATTAGATGTTCAAACTTGTAAAATTCATAACTTTTGATCCACATGTTTAAATTTTGCAAATTCTATCCAACCATGCATTTTGTTTAATGATTTGCTTCTGTAAAATTGGATATTTTTGCAGAGACATTTATAGGCTTATTTTGGAGTATAGAAATTATTTGAAAAATAATTTAAGGACTAAATAAAGTTTATTTAGTGTATATTGTCTTGTTTGTGATTCAGTACTGTATACTGGTCTTGTTTGATTTAGGGAAAAATCATCACATGGCATTTGCATGCATTCATATATTTTTGCTTGTATATTTTGATATGTGATTTGGTGCTATCATTTTATGTGTAGATTTTGGTGCTAGTAGTGATTATGGTTATGAACATTGTTGCTACTCCCCCAACTACCAAGGCAAGTGGTGCTTCATACTTATGTCCCAATATTTTTGCCTATGCATTAGAAATATTTTGTATAGGTCTTGCATGAATATTTTGCTAAGTATGTATATGTTATGCTTGCAAAATCCTAGTAGTTGTAGAAATGTTAGAATTTCCTTTAAGGTAAGATACTTGTTATTGCCATGCTTAGCCTAGCTAATAGCAACCAAGGGTGGAATATAATCATGCTATGGAAAATATTGTTAAGTCTTTGACTTATGGTTTTTGCCTAATAAAACAACTAAGTGAATGAAACACCTGGGTGGAATGGTAATTGCTTTGTGGTTTTTGGTTGGGTGGTTACACAAGGCCCAGTTCTATGGTTTACCTTGTGTATCTCACTTGTGGATTGCCACCCAGGAACAAAGGGATTTGAGATGCCAAATGTTAAGAAGCTTCTAGTGCAGCCACATGGCATTATGGGCTCTGTCTGGATCATATAGGTTGCAATAACTTAGCCAAATGGACAGTTGGTGGTAGGGGAATGATAGGTTTGGAGCGCGTCCATTTTGTTCTAAGGGAAGGCTTCTGAAAGGTCCTGTCTTGGTGAAAATCAAGTCTTGTGGGGAAAGTGCACAACCTCTTCAGATGGAAGAATCTAAGTACTTAGTCATGTCCCTGGTATTGGACAATTTGAGCATCAAGACATGGAAGCTATCAAGAATCTCCTCATCCCAATTTTCTAAGTTAAAACTTGTGGTTGAACAAGGGTGAAGGTTCACCAATTTCTATTGGTGGTTCCTTGAGAAAGTTTTGTCAAAGAAAAACTTAGTGTCTTCAACTAATAGGTAAAACCTATTTTGAGCAAAGCAAGCCTAAGCTACACTTAGCCAAAATGCATGTAGTAACTAGATGTTAATAATTTACTAAGGTATCACTTGCAATTCTATTCCAATGTATTGACCCACTGTGGTTGTAACTTGTGATGTTGCAGGATACTCTGATGATGATTAGGGTTATGAGTCTACACTCAACATGCTTGCCTGTGGCACATGAAGATGAAGACTTCTATTTATATTGTTAAGTTAAACTCTTGTACTAGCCTATGGCTATGGAGTTGTAAAATACTATGTTATCTCTAGAATGACGATGTACTGTGTACTTCATTTGCAATCACAAGGATCTTTACCTTTATAAAGGTGGGATCTTACAGAAAAGTTGTAGTCAGTTGAACGCAGGAAAAAATAACTTGTCTCTATGTTCATCCTCTCTCTTATACTACCTCGTTCGAGCTTAGTTGTAGGGAGACAGGGCGTTGACCCGCTTCGGCATGGTAGAATACGACGGGCCAGAAGCTTGTGTGCGAGGGAAAATTGGTCTTGGTGAAGATCGATTGGGATTTGGGTGAGATGGAGCTACAGGGCAGCTGCTTGCTGTCTTGTGCAGGGCAAGGCTCACATGGAGCATATGAGCTAGGGTTGGGTGGAGCAACGAAGGCTTAGCTAGCTGGAAGGTAAAGGAGATTGGATCATGATAGGATGGATTTCATCACATCATGGAGAGCATACGTGTTGAACTGGATCTGAGAGAGGAATCGGCCGGCCAACAAGAATTTTGTGTGGAAACATTCGGAGAAGTCATGTAGACAAAAGAGGAGAATTAGATCTCAGATTTGGGGGTTTGGGGCCAGGGTTTGAGAAGAAAGAAAAGAAATGGAATATTTATATAGTCCAAAGATTAGATGAGGCTAGTTTTATACCAAAACTTTAGACAGGCCTTTAGCCTAATTTTATTTTTAGTTAAATAAGAAAACCATTTATATTTTGTTTTAGTTTAAAAATAGGAAAAAGGAAATGGATTTAATAAAACCATAGGGATATTTTAGTAAAACAAAAATAGGTCTTTAGCAAAATAGTATGCGGTCAAAAATGCGAATAAAATATGCATGATGATCATGATGATGCACAAAACAAAATAGCAAGCAATTTTAATTTGGAATTTTTTTGGGCGTTACAACTAGATCCAAGCACATGACTTAATATGATTGATAGGATACTCATACCAACAAGTTGCAACTTCTTTTCCGGAAGCTCATTCAAAAAGAACTCCAAAGTTAAGCGTGCTTGGCCTAGAGCAATTCTAGGATGGGTGACGACCGAGAAGTGGATAGCGGATGCGCATGAGTGAGGAAAAAATGCACAGAAAAGACTAGTGTTGGTCTGTGAGGCTAGTCTAGATATCCTATTAAGCTACCAAGAGTGACATCCCCAGGGCCAAGTGGGTGGGGTGTTACAGTATGCACCAAATGGAAAACCAATATTGTAACCCTCTGAATATACAAATAGCGCCAGTAGTTGGGGGGATCCCAGAGGACCCCATGTTTAGTTTGTGTGATTAACTCAGAACTAGTATCGTAGAACGAATGGTTCCTAGGTCGACTCAAGAAGTCTCTAAAGGTGGTCGCTGTCGGAGCCTTATCATTAGGTGAAGCCCCCAACAACATCAGACTAATATTCATATTGACATTATCTAGATATCAAGTTTTACTTGTATGAGAGGAGTGCTAAGCAAGCCTACGACCCACAAGGAAAAAGCTAGCTAAACCAACAAGGCAATAAGATAACCAAGGTAATATAGTAGAGCAGGTAAAATAAAAGGACGGTACTAAAGCATCGACAATAAGGATAACAAAAGGTCAATAGAACGAATTAAATACTATAAATGAAAAATAGGTATAAGGGGGTGAGGTGCGTGCTTGACTAATCAAAGGAAGGTGTCGGTTCAAACTCGAGAGGGTACTCATAAGACTGCTCAAACTCTTGCTGGTACCCGTCAGACTCCTTATATCGAGAAGAACCAAATGCCATACATAAAAGGGAATAACGCAATCAACACAGGGTATGTGCAATGCAATCATCAATGTAGAATGGCATGTTATGATACGATATGTTTAATGAGTCAAGTTTAAGTGGCCGAGGGACAAAAGCATAGCAATAAAGTAAATCGGCTACATGTTACTTAGGTATTTGAGTACAATTTCATTTAGTGTTTGATGATGCATGATGCAAAATAACAAACAGATACCACAGTTTGATTCGTGTCATCGAGCTGATAGATTTAGATATATCATTTGACAAATTTTAAATTACGGATAAAAAGTTATTAATTGCTTTTTAGGGTCAAAAGGGCAAAAATGTCAATGTTGTAATAGTTGGTGGTGTTTATGCAAAGTTTTACTTATGCCATTTTATTCATCTTAGAAAATCATTTACTTTTCATGTTGAAATCATTTGTAAATTCGAAGATGTTTTGGGAGTTATTTGAATTTGAATGAATTTGGAATTATTTGAATTAGTAAAGAAACATACAGGGAAAAAAATAAGAGATGGGCCTCCATGGGGAATTGGTCCGGTGACAAGGTTATCTGCTGCCTATATTTTCGCGTACATACTCATTTTGCTGATGTGCGATTACTGGGACGACGCGTGCTCACCCTAGAAGCTATAACCTTGTAGTGGGGTTATACCGGCTAGGGGTTTAGGCGCGTTGGATGGCCGAGATCTACAAAAGAAGAGGACCCGATGGGCGCGGCAGCGGCCACCGCGGCGGCACACCACTCGTAGTTCCTCAAGCTGTCGGCAAGTAACTCCTGCTTATCAGCTAGGGCGACAGCGTTGAGCGTGGAGGCGTCAACGGCGACGTGCGTGGATGCGGCTATCACGATGGGCGCTGTGGAAGCGACTGCGGCGGTCTACCACGCAGAGTTTCTCAAGACGCCGGCAAATAACTCTCTCTTACCGGCTGGGGCGACAACGATGAGCGTGGAGGCAGCGACAGTGACGTGCATGGATGCGGCGACCGCGACGGTGCATCGCTCCGAGCCCTCTAGCCTCCGCCAAGCAGCTCCTTCCCTCTTGGTACTCCCGTAATCAAAACCACACTGTTCTTACTTTTCCCCAACCTCGCAGATTTTGTTCATGTTAATGGATTTTATGGACGAATCAAGCTAGATTCTATGGTTATTTTGTGGATTGTGTAATGGATTTGCACATTTGTCCATGTTTTATGTCAAAATTCGTCTGTATTTAGCTCTAAGCGGACCTATTTTTTGTGCGGAATTTACCTGGTACTTTTTGATGTGTTCCTCTCTTATCCGGTGAAAGTAACGGAACATGGGGACTTCTTCATATTGTAGAGGGGATTGGGAGCCTATGTGTGTCATAACATCATATCGCTTTCGGACATGCTTAATTTTGGCTGCAATCTCACACGCAAAGCTGGGAGGAATACACTCTCCCAGTGCTTAGTGTGTATCCAACGTCTTACCTTAATTTTACCTGATAATCGATTGCAGATTAAGCTACAAGTAGAGATATAATCTGAACTTTTGGTGATAGTGTGACTTTGTCTAGAAACAACGTGACAAGATGGGTAACACCATAATAGACGAGAGGATGCTTGTTCCTAAAGTCCTGGATAGTTAAAATGATTAGAAATTTAGACTAGATTGCAATGAACTTGTTAACACAATTCATCTTACCTGCCTCTCCACCGGCAATCGAATAAATTAATGCTTAGAATGGATGACAGTGATGAATATTCTTGTAAAATAGGCTAGGACTCATAACAGCATATCCCTTTTGAACATGCTTAATTTTGGCTGCAACCAGCATGTATAATTCACGCGCGAAGGTGGGAGAAATACAATCTCTCGTCTCTCAGTGCTTTATGTAATTCACTATGTATCCAGTGTCTTGTCTTAATTTTACCTGATAATCTGTGAGCTTATGAATGAATCTTCTCTTTCCATCTTGCTTCTGTAATGCGTGGAATTCTCTAAATCTTAGCTGTTCTACAGAGATCTGATCTTAACTATTATTAGAAAGAGAGGACAATAATAAATAAGAGGATATTCTTGTGCCTACAGGCCCATAAAGTCAAAATGATTAGAAATGCATGATAAACTCACCTTCTCAAGGAATCGGCCCTTATTTTGACACTGAATCGTCAAACCATAGTACCATAGCGTGTGTCATTCTTACTAATAAGCATATCTTCGGTCTGTTGTTTTATAATTTTCTACCAACATGCTTTGTTCATATGGTATTTCAAATTTGTTCTACAATCTTACTAATGTTAATCAGTGTTCAAGTTAACCGTACAATAGTAAAAGAAGTTGCAAGTTCATGCACATATCATCTATGTACACAGGTGCCAAGACATGTGCTAGGCTTGGGTACCGTCATGTACATTAAAACCGATTATTTAATTATTTTTCTTGGTTTGAAATATGATTTTCCCAACAATTCTACTACTTATTGCATTATCTATCAGAAATTGAAATTGCGACCACATAGTGCTTAATTAAACTGATACCGTAGATGTACTTTTAGACCGTCGGATCTAGTCATTTTTGGCTCTATTTGGAGTTTGTACTTTGATTTTTCTACATCACTCCTCATAGTGATTTTTCTACATCGCGCACTTATAGTGCTTAATGATCTGATACTTCTTTGTATGCTCGCTATGTGGAATTGCAATTTCGTTTCGTGGTCCATGATGCACATTCCTATGATGCCTCTCTTACTTGCTATCCTCTGATTTTTTAGGGATGCAGATTAGTTATTGCTTTTTGGCTCTATTATGTTAGTTTTTTCTCTATGGTGCCTGCATTGTTTTTTTATTAATCCTATGTGGTACAATATGTGAATAAAGTTTATGGAAAAGCAGTATGTATGTCACTGCTAGTATACACCTAAATTGTTATGAACTTCCTTTTAACTGCTTACCGTATGATTTCCCTCCCTTAATTAGACTGACATCCGTGTGTTTGTGACTATCTGCTTATGGATATTTTGATTTTACCTTGTCATAATTTATCTTTTTCCCACAGATCGTACTAAAATGTATATGATTGAAGCTGAAAGGGATGAATACATTGAATTTGATCATGGTTATTTTTCAGATACAAAAATGTCCCAAAAATAATTGATTGAACAAATTAAGAATTTAGTAAGTCTCAATTTTTGGAAGTATCTTATTTTATTAATGGAGTTAATATCTCAGTTTATTGGATTTAATCACTTTATAGATGCAACTATCTCATTTGATGCAATTATTTATGGATTTTTTATTGTGTAGGTGGAGAAGAAAGTTGAAAGAGAGATCAAGAAAAGAACAACTAACAAACAAAAGATAAAGCTACAACAAACTAGAAGCCTTTTTTGCTGTCTTTTATTTTCATATTGTTTTGTACATGGAAAAAACGGGCCTTGGAATGGTCTTAACTGATATTTATATGCCTACTGCATTTTTAACTAGGGGAATCATTACTTAGCGGATGAAGAAGAAGGATATGAAGAAGAGACCAAAGCATATAGAAGATATAGTGTGCCATATGTGTACTCCGTGTTCCAAATCAACCTCTCTTTAGAGCATAGGAAAGGTCTTGTAAAGAAAATGGGGTTCGAACACATGCTATAACTTGATGATTGCAATGTCCCTAGGGTGTTTGCTCAGTGGCTAGCAGACAACACAGTACCACACGCATGAATAATGAAGATTGGAAACACATCAATACCCATCATCCCGATGTCTTTTCAGGATATATTAGACATCCCTACAGGAGATCTGCTAGTAGAAATAGTTGAAATAGCAGGGAAGGCATATTTTCTTGAGTTGTTTGGATTGTCTGAGCTACCAACTATCAGATTCTTCAGTGACAAATAATAAAGGAAACGGATCTGCCAGACGCTGAATTCTGTCATTGCTTTATGTCTGTTCTACAAACCTCTACACTTGGAGGCCCAACAACTATCTACAAGAATAAAAGTGCGTAGACATCAAGCTCTTTTCTGGCGCCGTTGCCGGGGAGGTAAGGTAAAAGGTACTCACATCCTCTTGGTGTGTGAGTGTTCGAAGTTATTTTCTTTAGATTCTGCAATTTTGTCTTTTTGTTTCTTGTTTTCACTAGTTAGGTTTAATGGAAAAAAATGACAGAGCTTTATAGTATTTATCTTGAATTAGGACATGAAGTGTTTGAAGAGAAAATTTAAAAATCTATGGAACTTTATTTGCATGCTAATAGCAATGTTATTAGTATGAATTCTTTGCACACCATTATTGCTAATGCTATGGAAACATCTAAGCTTGGGAAGCTAGTTTTTATGAAAATGATCTTTTTAGTTCCCCAGCTTTGGAAGTTAGCTATTCTATTGCTTATGATGGTACCAAACCTACAATATATGATGATTACAATGATGAATATGATATTTTCAGTACACCTACTACTGAGGAGAAAATTTATTGTGATTAAAATATGCCTCCTATATTAGATGATTATGGTGATCAGAATAATAATGATAGCTATTTTGTTGAATTTGCTCCCACTACAATTATTAAGAATGACTATGCCTATGTGGAGACTAATAATTATTATATGCATGTGGCTCATGATAAGGATGTTTTATGTGATTCTTATATTGTTAATTTTATTCATCATGCTACTGAAATTTATTATAAGAGAGGGAAACATGGTTTTATGCATCTCAAAAATATTAAGTTTTCCCTCTTTATGTTGAAAATTTTGAAGTTCACTTGTTTTGCTTTCCTATGCTTGTTGCTTTGTGCTTTCATGACTTGTTTATTTACAAGATTCCTATGCATAGGAAGTGGGTTAGACTTAAATGTGTTTTGAATTTACTTCTTGATGCTCTCTTTTACTTCAATTCATATTTCTTATGTGAGCATCTTCTCAAACTATCAAGCCCAACTTAAAGGCAGTAAAGAAAAGTACTTCTTGGGAGATAACCCAATAGTTTTCTTGATTCTTGGAAGTTATTACTTCTGTAATAACCTCTCCTTATCCTTTTTGTTTGGTTTTTGTGCCAATAATAACCTCTAATGAGAGGGAAGTAAGATTTGGGGAAGTGCTGTCTTGAAATATATTTTTGTGATTCACTGTAAAAATTCGTGAAAACTATCTCCATGTCAGATTGGTCTGTAATTTTCTAAACAAATCCCCTAGGTTGTTAGATAACTTTAGTTAGTTCAACACTTTTTGATTTGAGCAACAGAAGGTCTTCAAAAAAATCGGTTTTTACCTGCTGGTCTGTTTTGACAGATTTCTGTCGTTATTTGCATTTGTCTCCTATCGATTTCTTTTTGGGTTCTCTTTGGTAAATTGAGCTTTTTGAAGGAATTGCTACAGTAGCTTGTGTTTTTTATGAAATTTTTTATGTTTTGAAACTAAACCCCAAAGTTTTATTATATTTTGAATGCACTAATGTTGCTAATGAAGATTGTATGAAGTTTTGTATGAAGGAAAATTTTCAGGTGTAAGGGAAGAATTATGTAATAAGATGAAGAATAGACAAAATCTCAAGCTTGGGGATGCCACCCCGTGTCACCCCAAGAAATATTAAAGAAGTACAAGCGTCAAAGCTTGGGGATGCCCAAGGCATCCCCTTCTTCATCAATAAAAATCTCAGGGCTTTCTAGACACTTCATTTTTATTGCTTCATGCACTATAGTGTTGTTCTTGGAGCGTCTTTGTTTTCATTTTTAGTTTTCCTTTTCTTTGTTTGCTTCAATAAGTTGGTTGGATCCTAGCACACTTCTTTTGGAGAGATACACACTCTGTTTTCATTGCCTAGAACACTTTAGTTTTCATTTTTATTGTTTTGTGAATGTTCTCTTTTGCTAGTACTGCGTTTAGCCTTAGTTTTCTTGTGCTTTCAGCTTAGAAATTTTTAGTTATTCTTTGTGGATTTGTGATACAAGATCACTGATCTTTGTTGATTATTATCTTTGTGAGTTGTTTCAAATAAGTTGATTGATGTTGGAAAGGAGTAGAAAGTTTCAAGCTTAGGTGGTACAAAAGGGAGCTTGCTTTGACTATGACTTAGACTTTATCATGTCATGCTAGATGTTGATTTGAACTTATGCTTAGTGATTATTTCTGTAGCATGACTTGTTCGAAACAATTGAGATTTCTTAATGCGCCTTGAAAGAATCATGCGTTGTTTTAGCATACAAAAGCATAGTATTGTGGTATTCTCCTTTGATGCTTTATTTGGGTTGACTTGGCACATGCTCACACCATGTTATGACTATGAACTAGTCACCTTAGCCTCTATGATCATTTAGTTTTTGACTTGTGATATCACTTTATGCTTTGATTAGTAATGTTTTGTCGCTCTGCATGATTATGGCCATTATTGCTCTCTTAGTTGGTCGCTCCCAGTCTTTTGCTAGCCTCCACTTATATTGAGTAATCTCTACTCATGCATCCAACTCCCAAGAAACCAAGTTAGTCCAAAGTGTCCACTATAAATTCCTATGAATGGTGTGTTACGCCATTCCAAGTATATTCTTGTTTTATCTACCTTCCAAATTAAACTTGTTATGTGAAAATTAGTGATTAAAGATCTCACAAACTTGATGACACACTTTATTTTTCTTGTCCCTAATAAACTTGAACCATTGTGTCATCTATGTTGTATATGCTTGCACTTATAAGTTGGGATTAGCAGAACCGTGCTGTCACGAGGAACGCTTTCAACACCTATAAATATCTACCCAGTTGATATCATGCTCTTTGTTTATGGATGTCGTCGGTGTGAAATAAAAGGGGAGCTTGTAAGTCCATGGAGTTATGTATATGTGTTAGAGAAACGCCTGGGCCGTTAGCCTAAGCCATGCCTAATCATGGTGGAAACTTGCAGCATCACCATAGTGAGCAATCTATGAAGCATTCTTCTTATAAAAAAAGAGAGATATAAAAAAGAGATTGAGAAAAATAAAAAAAGAGATGAGAAAAGAGGAAAGAGAGAAAAAAAGCACCAATTTCCCGTGGTAAATAAGAAGATTGCTGAGATGCTCATTGTCTGCTTTCCTTGTCATTTTGATATGGAATAGATCATGTATCATTGGGCAAGGGGTACCCTGTTGGAGGTTCTCTATGATACACATGTACTTACTATGAAAAGAACTTACTGGTAACTAAAGTTGAGTAGCATGAGGAGTGGCCCTCGTACTCAAGGGACATGAGATTGCAAACTTATACTTTGTCAAGCATATACTCCATATTTTGTTCACTTTAACCTTAACCACTTCAAGATTCTTATGATAGGGGCAATGAGAGCTGAAAACTAACAAGTTACCATAATTTTTGGAAGCTCTTTATGAAACTTGAAATCCCTGCTTCCCTTTATGAAGGGCCTTTCTTCCACTTTTATGTTGAGTCTCCGCCTTCTATCCTTAGGCACCAACTAAGAGAGCATAGTTGTCATTCTTAGTTTTATGTGCATTGTCCCAAAACTTATTGATTGATTCATAATGTTGATATTGCTTGTTCTTGAACTGTTTGTATCTAGTCACCCTTATGAACTTTGAAGGTGTCCTATGCATTTTTATTTTGCTACTCCATGAGGGATAAGCTGAATACCACTATGCCATGTTTTCTATTTGTGAAACAAATAAACGTCTTTCAATGCATTGTTATTCATGATCTTTGTTTGTACCCTTTCATGTTGCATCATAGTTGTTTTGTCTTATTGTTAGAACTTCATATTTCATGCTCATGTTTAGAGTACTATGATCCTAGCTTTCAATGCTTGCAAATGGTTTGATGGTGCCTCAAAAATTATTCTTGTTATCACTTACCTACTCGAGGACGAGCATGAGTTAAGCTTGGGGATGCTTGATACGTTGTAAACGTATCTATAATTTTTGATGCTCCATGCTTGTTTTATATCATTTGTCTTATGTTTTTTCTACACTTTGAGGTATTTTTATACACTTCCTGGAACTAACCTATTGAGAAGATGCCACAGTGCCAGTTGCCTGTTTTCTGCTTTTTTGGTTTCAGAAAAGCTAAAAAATAAATATTCTCGGAATTGGATGGGACAAAAGGCAATCTTCATATTTTTCTCGGAACGATACAGAAAATCAAAACAGAGACGGAGTAGGGCACCTGGGTGGGCACACCCTAGGGTGGTGTGGGCCCACCTAGGCCATGCCACCAGGGGGTGTGGGCCCCCTAGCTGCCTTCTCGCCTCACTTCTTCGCCTATAAGAAGCCCCCGGGGAGAAAACCCTAGGTCGTCAATCATACATCCACGAAATGTTCCGCAGCACCGCCACCACCTTAGGGGAGATTCGGGGGACAGAAGTCTCTGTTCCGGCATCCTGCCGGGGCGGGGAAGTGCCCCCGGAGCCATCTCCTTCGATCTCCACCACTATCTCCATCGATCTCCATCGCCATCTCCATCATCATTGCTGATTCCCATGATGAGGAGGGAGTTGTTCTTCCTCGAGGCTAAGGGCTCTACCGGTAGCTTTGTAATCAAGTAGATCTACTCTGCTACTCAAGTGCTTTAATAGATCTCCGGCTCTCCCCACGTGTGTGAAAGTGACAGCGTACATACCATGGTGGCACTTAGGCTAGAGTTTACATAAATACTCAAGTGCTTCAATAGATCTCTGCTCTCCCCACGTGTGTGAAAGTGACAACATGCACGTCGTGGTGGCACTTAGGCTCGAGTTCATAAATCCTTATCATGAGTATATTTTGAGTTGGTTGTCTCTATGAAATTGTGGTGTTTGTTGGAACCATCTAGTGCTCAAGGTGACAATGTGGGGTTATCTAGATGGGGATTGCAAACTTTGAGGAGTGATGTTATAGCCCTACCATGGATTAGACTGTCCAACCGGAGATTAGTTCAGGGTAGTATCATGAAGAGAATATATTTATTGAGAGTGTTCACTAGTGAAAGTATGATCCCTATGCCTTGTTTCTAAACATTGAAACACCGTTTGCAACTAGATATGTTACATGTTTGCTTGCTTCCATCTTTTTTCCTTTAGTCTTTTCCTCCCCGTCAGAAGCTCTTTTCTGGCACCGTTACCACTTATAATCATCCATACCACTTGTATTTCACTATCTCTTCGCCGAACTAATGCACCTATACACCTGACAATTGTATTGGGTGTGTTCGGGACACAAGAGACTTGTTGTATCTTGATTGCAGGGTTGCTTGAGAGGCATACCTTTGACCACTTCCTCCCTGAGTTCGATAAACCTTTGGTAATCCACTTAAGGGAAACTTTCTACTGTTCTACAAACCTCTGCACTTGGAGGCCCAACAACTGTCTACAAGAATAGAAGTGCGTAGACATCAACATTCGCTTCTTCCATTTCATAATCTTCCTTGGCATAATTTCCTTTCTCAGAATTTTTCTTTACTTTTTGTCGCTTGTCTCTGTAGCCAGTGGATTCGTTTCTTTTGATGTCGTCATTGAAAGGACACTCAACATTAGTGTGGGTAGAAACCCATTCCCATCCGGGTGATGTACACAAGGGTTGTTGGCAATGTCAGCCCAGGAATAATATTTTCCGGGATGCTGCTCTCCTCTACCCTGGATTCGGGAAGTTCCACGACCTTGTCCACATCCTCCTCCGCACCCTACTCTCCTACCATATTCGAAATTTGCGTTGACAGTTGCGTTACCCGGATTATGCTTGTCCTCCAAGGTATTCTTGCGCTTCTCGGCTTGATTTTTTGGCTTGTTTGCCGCATGTGGGTTGGCCAGAATATTTAGCAGTCCATCTGAATCATCATCAGCGTTAGCATACTTGCTCTTCGTTTCTATCATATCTCCCAAGTCAGTAACTTTGTCACGCTTCAGCCTATGGTGAAGTAATCTGACTGGGTGTTGTGACCTTGGATCGTTAAAGATCATAAGTCCCTATGATTTACATGCTAGTCCCTAGATCAATAGCTAGCACTCGCAGTCGATGAATATCATGTAAAACACAATGTCATTATTACACGAGGAATCCAGAGTATGAAATTATTACAAATTTTCTTAGCATATAGCTAGCTAAAAATACAGCGGAAACATAAAAATAACTTGAGTCCATCAACGCCCCAGGCTTGTTGAGTGTAGACTCGCGATCCCTACGCACCTTTCAATCTTCGGATTCTGCACATAAGACGTGCAACCAACAAGTTGGGTCAATAATTTGAATGTATTGACAAATTACACCAAGGAAAGAAAAGACTAACACTACATGCAAGGCTAATTTAGGCTATGGAGTTCATTTGCACAAATCTAGTTTTCTCTAAGTATGGAGAAAAGAGAGAGAAAGTTTTCCTACTTTATAAACATTTGCTTAAGTAATATAGGGTTGAATGGCACACGAGGATATTACTCACCAAGTATCCAAACAACCTAACACTTGGATATTACTCACCAAGTCCCCAAAATCCCATCCATTGGCGATATGACTCACGCCATGGGTTTTAGAAAACTTTAAGTTTTGAAAGAGAGAGAGGAAGATCCTTTAGAGGCTCCGTCCTTCAGATGCTCAAGTGTTATTTTCCATGAACTTGGTTGATTGATCAGATTGCAATACTCTCGAGAGTTTGTGCACTTTACCCACAATCCACGATCAAGTCCTTTTACAGACAAGACCATGGCGAGGCTTCCCCTTAGTAGCCCCTCTACCAGCTAGATCCAACCGTGCCAAGAACCTCCAAATATTGGTACCCCGGTGAGGTTTCCCACTAAGTTTTAGGCCAAGTCAGAGCCCATATGTATTGTGGTTGCACTTGGAAGCTTCTGAATTCCGAAACATGGAAGACTTCTTTGATTCCTGGGCGGCCGTCCTCCACCAAATTCCACTCATTTACCCGAGAACCATTCCGCCCAGAAGAAAACTTAGTTTCATTTTGAAGTGGATTTGAGAAGAAAAGATCGTTCAAGAGAGCATTTATACTTAGAAAAAAATTCCTTGTCCTTCGAACCCCCAATGGTACTTTTTATATATAACATAGCAAGGACTTAACAAAAACAGGGGTAACCTGTTAGGAGGGAAAAAATCCTAAGTATAGATCTACTCATGGCATACTACAAATCACCATACTTGCAAAATAATACTAAAGAAAAATTCTACCAGAACATCCTACACATGCATACTACAGAAATTGGAGATCACATGCATAGAATCAAAACTAGGACAATAATATAAACAAGTGGTGTAAATTGCCTTGATCCGAGCAGCACTCTACACAATAGTACTCCTCAGCGCACTCTGAACAATCTAACGAAACACAAACATAGATCCAATTACAACTTGCACAAAACAATGCCACAGAAATAATATGCATGTATGCAACATGGTAATATGCAAGATTGAGTTCCAATTCGACCAAGGTATTTTTCTAGGTTGCTAATGTGTTGGGGACGTTGTTAGTACTAATTTCCCACAGATTTTAGACAAATTGGGTTATTAATTTATTTTATATGCTCATAAGAAGATCCAAACTTCTAATCTGCCACGAAACAGATCTAAAGATCCTAAGCAAGGTTTTATAATTTTAGACAGTGGGCATCATAAAAATAAAGCCAACGCAACAATAATCAACTAAAACGGAGTTTTAATTATTTTTCTATGAATTAAATACTCCAATCTAGAGATTAAAATCTACATAGATATTACTACAGAAAACTGGCAATATTATTTCAGATCTGTGTTCTGCAAAATTTTAGCAATACAACGACATATTATTTGTAATTTTTGGACAAGTGTTCGAATTACTATGAATTTCGCAAAATTAAAACCTAATCTGCCTATTTAAACAAAAGAGATCTGCTATTGCCAAGTGGCGGCCTCGAATTGGTCCGATCCGTCCGACGCGGCGCTGACGCGGTGTGCTGACGCGAGCATGCCACGCGGCGCGATATAAGTGGCCGGTACCCTTTGGATTAAACGATCTAATCTATGCCGTTGGTTGCGGATCTAACGGGCGGGGTCGGCGCTGCTTACCTGGCTGCGGCGTTGACTCGACGACGACGGTGAACTGTGGCGACATAGTCAGGCTGTGAAGCTTGGCAGCGTCCTAGCGGGTTCCCGAGGTTGTGAGGTGGTCGATGGCGTCCAGTAGGTTCTCCACATGGTAAGAGAGCTCCACATGGTAAGAAGGTAAATTTTGTTAAAGAAACCTCCTCTTTGAGTGATAAGATTGATGTTATCATGGCTATGCTTGTTAATGGGAAAGCTCCTTTAGATCCTAATAATGTTTCCTTAGCCTATTTGGTTGCTCAAGAAGAGCAAGTTGATGTGAACTTCATTAGAAACAACAATTTTAACAACAATGCCTCTAGGAATAATTTTCGTAGTAACAACAATTATATGCCTTATCCTCCTAATAATGGCAATACCTATGGAAACTCCTACAACAATACTAGAAGTGCCCCCTCTAAACTTGAAGTTATGCTCAAAGACTTTATTAGAAAACATACCACTTTCAACAAGACTGTGGAGGAAAATCTTTTGAATGTAGATAAAAATATTTCCTCTTTGTCTGAAGCATAGTCCTCTTTGATTAATAAAATGGTTGCTAAACCTGAAACCATGGAAAGTACCTTTGCTGCTAGTCATGCCATACAAGTTACTATTGATGAGAATGTTAGACTGTTAGCCCAACTTCATGCTAAGTGGGAAAGGGAAGCTGAAATTTCTAGAAACAATAGTGTGTGCACTATCACAACCACCAATATGGATGCCACTAAACCACAAGAAGTCCCTATTCCTCCTCCTACAATGCCTAATACTAATAATTCCATTACTAGTGATGCTAAGTTTGATTTTTATCTTGATGGTTGCAATATTTCTGAAGTGATTATGTTCCTACAAAATCTTGCTAGAAGTCCTAATGCTAGTGATATGCATGTAGCTTTCACCAAACACATTACAGATGCTCTTGTTAAAATTAAGGAAGAGAAGTTGAAACACAAAGCTTCTATTCCTAGAAAAGTATAAGATAGTTGGGAACCCATTATTAATATGCAAGTAAGTGACTTTTATCTCAAAGCTTCATGTGACCTTGGTTCTAGTGTCTCTATTATGCCTAGAAAGATTTATGAAATGCTTGATTTGCCACCTTTGGAATATTGTTATTTGGATGTCCCACTTAATGATAATGCTAAGAAGAAACTCATGGGAAGTGTTAATGATGTTCTCATTATGGTTAACAATCCTTATGTCCCTGTTGATTTCTATGTTTTGGATATTGAATACAATGCTTCTTGTCCTATTACTTTGGGAAGACCTTTTCTTAGAACTGTTGGTGCTATCATTGATATGAAAGAAGGCACCATTAAATATCAATTTCCATTCAAGAAAGGTATTGAAAACTTCCCTATGAGGAGAGAGAATTTGCTTTTTGGTCCTCCTTTGAAAGAAAGGTTTGATGTTAATGCTTCTTCATTTGAAAATACTTGATTTCTTGCTTTGTGTGCCTAACTTAAAGACGTTAAAGAAAAGTACTTGTTGGGAGATAAACCAAGAGTTTTCTTGAGTCTTGGAAGTTATTACTCCAGTAATGACCTCTCATTATCCTTTTTGTTTGCTTTTTGTGCCAAGAATGACCTCTAATGAGAGGGAAGTAAGATTTGGCGAGTTGCTGTCCTGAAACAGATTTTTGTGCTCCACCATAAAAATTCGTGAGGAATCTCTGTAAGTCGTATTGAGCTAAAACTTTACAAATAAATCTCTTAGTATGTTAGATAACTTTCATTAGTTCAACACTTTTTGATTTGAGCAACAGAAGGTCTTCGCAAAAATCGGTTTCTACCTGCTGGTCTGTTTTGACAGATTTCTGCCATTATTTGCATTTGCTTCTTATTGATTCCCTTTTGGGTTCTTTTTGGGAAATTGAGCTTTTTGAGGGAATTTCTAAAGTAGGTTGTGTTATTAGTGAAAAGTTTTGCTGTTCTAAAGCTAAACCCAAGGGTCTATTATCTTTTGAGTACACTAATATTGCTAATGAAGATTGTTTGAAGTTTTGTATGAAGGAAAATTTCAGGCGTAGAGAGATAATGATGTAATGAGATGAAGAATGGACAAAAGCTCAAGCTTGGGGATGCCACCCCGGTGTCACCCCAAGGAATATCCAAGAGGTACAATCGTTAAAGCTGGGGGATGCCCAAGGCATCCCCTTCTTCATCAATAAAAAGCTCAGGTCTTTCTAGACACTTCATTTTTATTGTTCTATGCGATGTTGTGTTGTTCTTGAAGTGTCTTAGTTTTTGTTTGCTTGAATAAAGTAGTTTGGACCCTGTTCTCGCTGTGTTGTTTCAAATAAGTTGATTGGTGTTGGAAAGGAGTAGAAAGTTCTTGCTTAAAATAGTGCAAGAGGAGCTTTCTTTGACTTTGACTTAGACTTTAGCATGTCATGCTAGGTGTTGTTTTGACCTTATGATTAGTGATTATTGCTGTAGCATGACTTGTTCCAAACAATTGAGATTGCTTAGTGTGCCTTGAAAGAATCATGCATTGTTTTAGCATATAAAAGCATAGTATTGTGGTATTCTCCTTTGATGCTTTGTTTGGGTTGACTTGGCACATGCTTACACCATGTTATGACTATGAACAAGTCACCATAGCCTCTATGATCATTTAGTCCTTGACTTGTAGTACCACTCTATGCTTTGATTAGTAATGTTTTGTCGCTCTGCATGATTATGGCCATTATTGCTCTCTTAGTTGGTCGCTCCCAGTCTTTTGCTAGCCTCCACTTGTATGAGTAAGCTCTACTCATGCATCCAACTCCCAATAAACCAAGTTATTCCAAAGTGTCCACTATAAATTCCTATGCATGGTGTGTTACACAATTCCAAGTATATTCTTGTTTTTAGCTATCTTCCAATTAAAAAGTATTTTGTTATGTGAAAACTTAGTGATTAAAGCTCTCACAAACTTGATGGCACACTTTATTTTTTATTGCCCCTAAATAAACTTGAACCATTGTGTCATCTATGTTGTATATACTTGCCCTTATACGTTGGAATTACAAGAACCGTGCTATCACGGGGAACGCTTTCAACATTGCACTTGTACTTTGTACGCAGTTAATATCATGCTCTTTTGTCTATGGATGTCGTCGGTGTGAAATAAAAGGGGAGATTGTAAGTCCATGGAGTTATGTATTTTGTGTTAGAGAAACGCCTGGGCCGCTAGCCTAAGCCATGCCTAATCATGGTGGAAACTTGCAGCATCACCATAATGAGCAATCTGTGAAGCATCCTCAATAAAAACATATGCAAATAGCAAATAAAAAGATCACTGGGATGCTCATTATCTGCTTGACTTGTCATTTTGGTTATGGGATAGCTCCTGTACCATGTGCAAGGGGTACCCCGTTGGCGGTTCTTTATGATACACATGTACTTACTATGACAAGAACTTATAGGTGACTATAGTTGAGTAGCATGAGGAGCGGCCCTCATATTCAAGGGACATGAGATTGCCAACTTATACTTTGCCAAGCATATACTCCATAGTTTGTTCACTTTAACCTTAATCACTTCAAGATTCTTATGATAGGGGCAATGAGGGCTGAAAGCTAACAAGTACCATAATTTTTGGAAGCTCTTTTTGAAACTTGAAATCCCTGCTTTCCTTTATGAAGGGCCTTTCTTCCAGTATTATAATGAGCCTCCACCTTCTACCTTTAGGCACCAGTTAAGAGAGCATAGTTGCCATTCTTAGTTCTATGTGCATTGTCCCAAAACTTATTGATTGATGCATATTGTTGATATTACTTGTTCTTGTGCTATTTTCATCTAGTCACTCTTATGAACTTTGAAGGTGTCCTATGCATCTATTTGATACTCTATGAGGGACAAGCTGATTGCCACTATGCCATGTTTTCTATATGTGAAACAAACAAACGTTTTTCAATGCCACATGTTTAGAGTTCTTTCATCCCAGCTTTCAATGATTTTGATGGTGCATGTCACCTTAAAAATTATTCTTTTTATCACTTACCTACTCGAGGACGAGCAAGAGTTAAGCTTGGGGATGCTTGATACGTCGGAAACGTATCTATAATTCCTGATGTTCCATGCTTGTTTCATATCTACTTTGCTTTGCTTTGTCTACACTTTGAGGTGTTTTTATATGTTTTCTGGTACTAACCTATTAACAAGATGCCACTATGACAGTTGCCTGTTTTCTTCTGTTTTTGGTTCTAGAAAAGCTAGTAAGGAAATATTCTAGGAATTGGATGGGACAAAAGCCAAAGTCAATCTTTCACCGAGGTGAACACGGAGTCCAGAGGAGAGACGGAGGGGAGCCACAGGGCGGCCGTACCCCCAGGCGCGGGCACACCCTAGGCCACGTCTGGGAAGGGTGTGGGCCCCCTGGCCGCCTCCCAGCCTCGCCTCTTCACCTATAAGAAGCCCCCGAGGCCTAAACCCTAAGGACCCGATCAATATTCCATGAAACCGTCTGTAGCTGCCGCCACCATCGTCCCTAGATCGGGGGATCTGAAGCTCTTCGTGGCACCCTGCCGGAGGGGAGATCATCCCGGAGGCCTTCTTCTTCATCATGCTATCTACCGGTATGACGCGTGAGTAGTTCCACCTTGGACTACGGGTCCATGTAGTAGTTAGATGGTTGTATCTCCTCCTTGTGCTTGCATGTCTAGATCTTGTGATGTCTGTTCATGATCAAGATCTCATCTATTTGTAATCATGCATATTGTGTTTGCGGGGATCCGATAAATATTGAGATTACTATGTCAGATTGATTAATGATTTTGTCTTATTGATTCTATCATGTCTGTGTTGTTTGTGATCTTGCATCCTCTCCGTTGTTAGTAGCTATCTTGGCCAACTAGTTGCTAGTGACTCCAAGAGGGGGTATTTATGCTCGATAGTGGGTTCATGCCTCTAATTAATCAAGGGAAATGACAGAAATCTCTACGGTTCTAGATGTGCTGTTTCCACTAGGGAGAAAACAACGATCTCTTGTTCATGGAACAAGTGGATTGTTTACCTTACACACTTTGCTTAAAGCAGTTGTCTGTTGCTTGCAACTTAATACTGGAGGGGGTTCGGATGATAACCCAAAGGTGGAATTCTAGTCATAGATGTAGTTGGATGGCGGTCTATGTATCTTGTTGTATTGCCCAATCGAATCTCATAGGATCTTGATGGCTAGTATTGCATTATTATGCCTTTCTCAGTCCTATCAATTGCCCTGCTATAATTTGTTTACCCAGCATGCCATGTTTGTTTATCTAAGAAGAACACCTCTAGTGAACTATGGACCCTGGTCCAATCTTCACCATTGATACATCTTCCACTATTACTGTTTACTTGTTGCAAACCACCATTACCTTCAACACCATACAGTTAATCCTTTGTTACAGCAAACTAGTGAGATTGACAACCTCGGTGTTCATTGGGGCAAAGTCTTGAGTTTGTGTTGTGCAGGTCTCCAAGTTGCTAGCAACACCTTTGAGTCGTTTCCTTCCTCCTACTGGATAACCTCGGTTTCTTACTGAGGGAAATCTTGCTACTGTGCCCATCATACCTTGCTCTTGGGGTCTCCCAACAAGGCGTTGATCACGCCATCACTAATGAACCTTCTATAAAAGCCTACATGACCAAGAAAACTTCTTATACCTTTTACGTCCCTTGGTTGTGGCATTCTCTCTATTGCTTCAACTTTAGCCCTATCTACTTCAATACCCTTACTTGATACTTTGTGTCCAAGGACTATGCCCTCTTTGACCATAAAATGGCACTTCTCCCAGTTTAAGACAAGATTAGTTTTTTTGCAACGCTGCAAAATTCTATTGAAATTTTCCAAGCAACTAGTAAACGAAGTTCCATAGACAAAAAAATTCATCCATAAATACTTCCATTATAAGCTCTATAAAATCTGCAAATATAGCAGTCAGGCATCTTTGAAAATTAGCTGAAGCATTACATAGACCAAAAGGCATAAGTTGGTAAGCATGTAAACCATAAGGACTAATGCAAGTTCTTTTAAGTTGGTCTTTAGGATGAACAACTATTTGGGAAAAACCAGAGTATCCGTCCAAGTAGCAAAAATGAGTCTGGTTTGCTAACCTCTCTAAAGTTTGATCTATGAATGGTAAAGGATAGTGATCTTTCCTAGTCTCTTTATTCAATTTCCTGAAATCTATGCACATCCTATGTCCAACAACAGTTCTAGTAGGTATCAATTCATTGTTTTCATTTGGAACAACAGTAAATCCGCCTTTCTTAGGAACACAATGAACATGACTTACCTAGTCAATTTCTTTTACAGGATAAATTATACCTGCATCAAGTAGGCGTAATATTTCTTTTCTTACTACTTCCTTCATTTCAGGTTTTAGTCTTCTATTAAATTCTGCAACTGGTTTAGCACCTTCCTCCATGAATATCTGATGGGAGGCTATCATGGGACTAATACCCTTCAAGTCATCCATTAAGTACCCAAAGGCCTTGCGGTGATCCTTTAGTACCTTCATAAGTTCTTCTTCCCCTAAAAGTTTAGCACTAATAATAACAGGGAATTTATTATTATCATCTAAGAATCTATACTTAAGATTATCTGGTAGAGTTTTTTATTCTGGGGGTGGTAATTCCTCATCCCCTCTCTTTTCTGGCTCTTCAAAAGCTTCATCAGTTGGAGGTTCTTTATTGGGAAATGAATCAAATTAATTTTCTAATTCTTCTAGAGTTTTAACCTCCATAATTATTTCTCCACAATTTGGATCTTAATTTATTTCTTCATCTTGATTATTTAAGAAGAGAGCTGCCATTTCTTCAATAGTTTTCTCTTTCTCTTCTTCTTTTATGAATAGAGGTTTGTCTTTAAATTTGGAAAAGTAGAATTCTTTTTCTACTTTCCCAAGCTTGAGGGATACAACCTCCTTTTTGAAGTCAACTGTGGCACCTATATCACTCAAAAAGTTTCTTCCAAATATAATTGGGCAAATAGTGTCAATTGGCATATCAACAACTACAAAATCAATAAGGAAATTTTAATTGTTAATTGTGATAACTGTATCTTCAACTACTCCCATTGGAATTCTAAGATTTTTATTGGCTAACATGATTGTCATATTAGTATTTTCTATTATAGCTGGTGCTATCTCTTCTTTTATTTCTAAATAAAAGTCAAAGCATATAACATTAACTTCGGTGCCAAGATCACATAAACCGTAATGCGAGGTTTCTTTAAATATGCAGGGAAGAATAGGCTTACCCACATATTTTACCTTAATTTTACCTTCAACCAATATGGAAGTCTCTTCATCAAGTTCAACTATGTTAGAATGTGCATACATAGCCATGATTGCTTCCTTGGTTACCTCTTCATCTTTGCTTTCATCTAGATGTTCTTGGATTATTGGCACACTTTCCTCTTCTTTATCCTCCTATACTGCCTTGACATGTTCATATTCTAAAATATGCTTTTGTACAGTGTTAGGAAAATGTATTTCATACATTGGTTCTAGGGAGGCTACAGTTGCTTTAACTTCTCATTTCTTTTCAGGTTCAGGTGGTAGATCAAACTTGACCGGACCCACCTTTGGATCTTCGATGTGTTCTGTAAAAGCTTTAACAACTTGCAATACAAGATCTGAATCTAAATAAAGCTCTTTAGATAATTCATTGACATGGCATTTTTTATTATAGTCGTTAATAAATTCATGAACTATTTATGCGCCTCCTTCACTTCCTAGACCAAAATTCCATGAAACTCTATGATCGCGAATTCTATTAAGTAAAGCCTAAGCTTTAGTTATAGGTAAATCCATAAAAGCTCCTCTCGTGCAAGAGTCTAGTTCAATTTTATTAGGTTTAATTAAACCTCCATAAAAGATATGCAATAAATACCATTCAGGTAAATCATGATGAGGACATTGTCTAAGTAAATCTTTAAATCTTATATAAGCTCTTACTAGTCCTTCATTGGGACGGTTCTTCCAAGTCATTATAAGATGCATGATTCCAAAAGATTTTCATAATGGGTAATATTTAGATAAGAATTTGCAAGCTAAATCATCCCAAGTAGTAGTGGCTTCTGAGGGTAGAGATCTATACCATGAGAGATTTGTACTTGTCAAAGTTTGACTTAAAAATTAACCCTTACCTCATCGGTGCATACCCTATTAATTGGAACGTACCACATATATCTTTGAAACATGGAATATGCTCATATGGATCAGGATCTTCTTCATCTCCAGTAAATTGCTTCTTGTGTAGAATACCAAGTAGTAGAGGATTTATTTCAAACCCTCTTGTCTTCTCGTTGGAGTTGTCTCTTTTATAAATATCATAGGGCTTCCCAAAGCGGTTGAGTGGGTTAGAACCAGTCATATGCTAAAACTCCATCATGTTGGTGGAAACCTGTAACTCAAAACAAAACTTAAGAAAACTAAAGTAAATAAATAAAAACTAAAAGACATACATTGCTTAGCTCCTCGGCAACGACGCCAGAAAATAGCTTGATGACTGCAAGTGCATAGATCGGATGTAGCTAGTTTCGAAATAAAGATATCGATCCCACAGGGAGCAGGAGTCTGAAGTCTAAGAATTCTTGAAGTAAATACTGAAAATAGGATTTCTAAATAAAGTTCTAAGTGACAAGATAAAATGCTAGTAATGTGTAAGAAGGTGTTTTTGAGTTTTTAGTATAAGAGAACAATGCATAAAGTAAATAAAACTAAATACATAAAATAAGTATTACGTATGTTAAAGAGATTTAAAACTTCAGCGAGAGAAAGCATTCTCAGGGATTGGTGGATACACCACTAGCATTATAAAGGGCTAAAGTAAAGATTATTATCATGAACATTCTCAACTATGTATGTGTGGGAGGAACTCCATATTTGTACAAAGAGGCAACAAGCACTGCTCAAATCATCCTCATAACCACAGCAGTCAACAATCAACATCAATTGAATATCCGTGCTATTAAGGGACGTAATCTCGGAGGACGTATCCCATGGCATGGACAGTGTTTTGTGAGTTTCCTTGATTCCCAAGTTGATACATAAGGGGTACCAACAGCTTTATAGTCACTGTAAGTGCTAACATCCCTCCATGTACCAACAAGTAGTTCCCTATATCAAGTCCCCACAAGAGGCAAATATTGGAGAGGTCGACTTCTCCCAACATCAAGATGTAGACAATCTAACACATGGTCACACCGATGAATATCATAATAAACTTTATATTATTCCAATCTCATACTAGGGTTTCTCCATCTCCCCAAGAACTAATGATCTACTCAGACATGGAGGCAGACAACATCATAGTAATGGTAATGGAAACGATTATCAATGAATAGTATTTGTATAAATCCCCAACTAGTGCAAGAATTACAACAAGATCTAGATGGAATGGGTGGACATGATGGTGGTGATGAAGATGCGGCGGTTGATGAAGATGGAGATCGATGCCTTGGCCTCCCAGATATGCCTAGGGAAAGTTCCCCCTCCATAATCCTTCCGGAGGTTAGGTTTCGACGATTTCTGGGTGTTGTGTATGTCGTCTCTCCGAACCAGCGCCAACTATACAGCACGGGGTGAAACTATTTAAGGAGGCAGAGGCAACAGCAACTATACAGCGGGAACTATACGGCAACCCGCCGTATAGTTGTTCATCAACTCTTCTATCTCTGCTTCTCACTTCAGGTTTTCTTCTGGTATTATTAATATTCCCCAAATAAGCGATTTACGTAGTTTTTGGCTCCTTTTGTCTGTAGTACAACTGCTCCAAGAATTGTGTCCTTTGGATCCATCATCTGATCTGATCCTGGTGAAAATAAAAAAAAGTGCTTGCGAATGCCGTAAAATACCAATATCTTATATCTACAATGCAAAATAACAATGTAAAACATGATGCAAATATGCAATCATCAGTCACCACAAGAGCCGACGTGGATCACTTCCAAGGGCATTCCTGGGCGCAATCGCGGCATGCCACACGGTCTTTAGGCAGGTGGGCAGCACCCTTGGCCAATCGATGTCCAAGGGCGGTGCACAGGTGCACTCGATGGTTGAGTGACAGCTCAAGATCCGAGTTGTCACTCCTATCGGTGACGTGTTGTAGTGGACTACAGCGCCATGATGATGTCCAGCGGCGTTGGTGCATCGCTAGTTCCCAAGGCTGAGTCCGGACATGTCATGTCAGGCTCAGCTGACTCTGGTTCCTGAGCCATGCCTGGCCCAGGAAACATGCTCCCATGGTCTTTTCGGGACTTAGCTGAGATCGCTTCTTGGCTTCACTATCCTCGTCGTTCCCTTACCCTCCTTTCGTAGCGCCCATCCCATCCATAGGTACCTACATCACAGATGACACTTAGTTTCCATAGGCTCATCATGTCAATTCCATACCTGCTTGGAGCTCATGGTGCTTACATCCCTGCAATGTTCCTGGTGACTTAGCCGCGCCATTGCCGAGTTGCTAACTGGTGGGTCTGGGGCCCACACGCCAAGGCACAATGCTAGGGACCCCGGTCCCATTATGCTGACAGAATTCCTCGGGCGAGGGCCGGCGACTTGTTTTATTGCCTCTGAGTTATGCTTGTCACGACCTGACGTAGAGGTTGTTGTGAGGCTTCACCCTTCAATAGCACGGGGCCCCAAGCGACGCATGGCACACGAAGTGATAGCTCATTCCGGGAGGCATGCGGGTACGCGTTATCATGCCTCCATGAATCCATGGTGCTAAGGTCTGACCTTGGTAGTCCCACACACTAATGGCGTCGACTTAGATTCCTGCAAAAAGTAAAAGAGAGCGTGCAACCGCCTTGGGCTGCTCTGCCAAGTGTGGTGCGCTGCGGTTAAGTGGGGTGGGGGCGTTTCCTCCTCTCCGCTATATGTGATTTCTCACATACTGGTAGGCGGAGTCACCAACCCCCTCTCCTCAATCCTCATTCCTTCCACCCAATTTTCCCTTACCTTCGGATCCATGGCACCCAAGAAGAAGACCCCCGCTCTTGTGCCAGCAGGCAAGAAGGGTTTCGTCACCCCATCTGGAGGGAAGGGCGATCCGACCCATCTTAACAAGCATGAGCAGCAGGAGGCTGAATGGCGGTCATCGGTCCCCTTCTTCCCAGAGGGAGTGAGCGAGGAGGGCACTAGCAAGTTTGTTGGAGTCGCCACCTTACCTCAGAACAAACACGGGGGGACCCATCTCATGTACGCCGGATGTCCCAGTGGGAGTCGCCTTCCTCGGGATGTGAAGGTTTTCTCGTGCTTCCTGGCGGCGGGTGTAAACCCTCCGCTTTTTCCTTTTCTGAGGGCGATTCTTATATCTTATCATCTGCAACTGGCTCAACTGCATTCCTAACGTTGTCATAGTGTTGGCCATCTTTCAATTATTTTGCATGGACTTTGTGGGTGTAATGCCTTCCATTCCCCTGTCCCGCCACTACTTCGTCCCTTGTATCGAGTTGGGGGATGCCATCTCGGCGGCGGGGGAGGGGGGGTTACCTTCTGCCTCTGGGACAGGCTTACTGAAGACTACATCCCGGTGGAGAAGAAGAAATGAGACGAGTGGTGCGCCTCTTGGTGCTTCATCCGCTTCTCTGTCTGGGACAATGTTCTCGCCGATCCCTCGAGTCCCCCTTCTTGTCACCTGAGATGGGGTGCCCAAGTGGGAGAAGATGAGGGACTCGTGCCCGTATACGCGCAGATCTCTGACATGCGAAAAGGTGGCCTCACCAGCCGTCATGAAGTTCAGGAGTATATCTCCTTCTGCATCCCTCCTCTTCAGAAGCGCTCTCACCCCGCCTGGGAGTACAGTGGCCCGTTGGACCGTACTTGTCTCTTCGTTGGTCCCTAGTCCGAGACCGAAGCTTCAATGGTGAAGGCGATGGTAAACTGGCTTCTTGGGGGCAAGGCATACCCAGTGCCACTCCCTTCTTCCGTTGTTCCCCTTTACCTTGACAAGGAAGGCATCGACATTGTTCCGTCATCAATGCCTAAGTGCAACGAGTACAGAGTCCAATGCGTGTGGCGATCCTTGTCAGAGTTTGCCGCACACAAGGGGCGTCAGCAGGGGACTAACACTGCCACATCAATCCTTCTGGTTCTTCTTCCCCTAGACAACGGGGATGGCTCCCCGGGTTGCTGGCGAGCGATTCCTCCATCAGCCAGCGATTGTCTACCAGGATCGGCTTCCCGGGGCACCGCTTCCTTGTGCAGTGGCGAGGACGATATCCCTACTGGGGGTGCGGTTACACACAACATCCGCTCTTCTAAGCACTCGGATCAGGCTCCATCCGGCAAGGGGCACACTCCTTTCTCGGAGGAGCTTCATCGCGCCGTGCCGCCAGCCCATGGAGACTTGGCACTGTCGCCCCCTTCAGGCCCTACATTAGAGCCTGCCGGAAGCGCTCTTCTCAGCCATAGTTGGACCTTCTGTCACAACCAGGACAGGTAAGATGCTCAACTCTGCGGTCTCCTTGTGAATTGTTCTTCTCTTCAATGCCTTATTCTAACCACTTTTGTTGGTTTGCTTCCCAGATTGCCGGAGAAGGCGGCCACAAGGAAACGATGTGGTGACGTCATGTCAATGTGTCCCCCGCCTTCTGCCAAGAGTAAACGAGCTCTCCTCGCTAAACTTTCGGGCGAGGCGCCCACTCTACCGGGGGGATGGCCCAGAGGGAAGGCCTCAACTCTTCATACCCCAGCTTCCTTGCCGAATGCGGACAGGCGTGCCGCTCCAAAAGTCGTGTCCACCACAATGGTAGACCTAGTGACGGAGGCTTCCGACTCAGAAACCAGAGACGACGGAGCCCCTCAGAACCCCGGTCACCCCTCGCCGGCAGGAACAAGCTCAATGTCAACCTCTCTCCCGACCGTTGGCCGAGTTGGTCTTTAGTGGCGCACCGAACCCGTGATGATTTCTCCCATATGTTCGTCACGGACAGGATGGCTCCTCCCCGTCTGGACATGATCTCTCACAAGTATGCCCACACTATAGTGGGGCATCCATCGGTCTTTGAAGAGGCACGCCAAGCTCTCACCAAGCTAGAATCCTAGCAACGCCAGTTCACGCTCCACGCGATGCGCACTGAAGAGAAGCAGGAAAAGGACCGAGGAATTCTAGACCCAACAACGCTGCGAGCTGGATGAGCTACATTAGGACATTGCCCAGGAATGAGCTCGCCTTCACGCGGAGGAGGACTCAGCCTCCCAGGCGAAGGGTAAGCTCGAACACGTCTTGCTCGAAGTTTTGAAGGGCAGGGGAGAACTCCAGGTGGGCGCCACTCCCTATGTTCTGGCATTGCAGGAGCGCATGGAAGAGCAAAAGTGCTTTTACGAGCGCGAGCTGATGTGCGCCATGGAAGAGAGGAATTCCCGCAAAGCGGAGCATTTATTCATCATGGGGACTCTTCAGGGTCAACTTCATGAGTTCGAAGAGACCTTGCAAGTCTCAAAAGTGATGTCCTTATCTCAACCTCAAGAGATAAGGCGCCGCAAGACCAGCGTGACCATTAGCGCTGCGGAGCGGCGGGAAACTTTGTGCCAAATGTTCTTGGCCGCCCAACAACAAGCCACCGCTCGGGAGGGCGGTTCTCCAGAAGTGTCTTGATGAGGTGCTTGAGTCCGCCAGGCACTCCGAAGAGCGCACCACCCTGTGGGATCGCCAGATTGCTCGCCTTCGCAAGTTGCGGGACGAGGCCGAGGTGGCATGCCTCGATTGCACCAGCGGGCTGGACCAGCTCTCGGCCCTTTGCAATGCTAAGACTAGTGCACTGGCTGGAATCGTGCGTGCTGCTTTGATTCCAATGCACATGCTGCATATGCAGCCAACAGTCATGGATGGGACAGATGTCTCGTCCCTCATTCTATTTTTCGACCACCTGGTGATGGAGCTCCGGGCCATGTGTCCGAGGGTGGATGAGGTGCCGCAGGCAGACGATGGAAGTGTTGAAGTGGACACCGCCAAGCTCATCCTCCCTCGCGTGTATGCCTTTCCGCCCAGCTGCCCCTTCCTAGAGCTGCTGAAGCCCTTCGACAACGGGCGGGTGCAGCTTGGTGCAGAGAAGGTTGTCTCCCCATACATTGTTGTCGTAGTAGCCGGGATGAAGAGCGATACGTGATGTTTATCGTGTGATTCACATTTTCCTTCTTAGTTTCCCTGAAATGGACACCCTTGCAGTGCCGCCAATCTGTAATAATGAACTGTTTTACCTTTTTACCTCTTACTATGCCGAGCAAGTTTCCTTTTCTCCCTTCTCTCTTTTTTGAAAAAAGAGCGTACAGCACGACATCTGGACACATCTCGATCCTGCATAATATAACTCCCTCACTGGCAATAGGGAGGTTAGAGTTCAGTGGGGCACATCAAGCAGGGTGAATCGAGGCGTCCCCCGCACCCCGCCCCCTGCCCGTACTCAACTTCAATTACTCCCTGCACCGTTGTGAGGTTATGAATGACAAGGTTCTCAGATGTTCCGACTCTAGGAGATTATGATTGCATAATCTTGTCATTGATAAGGGCGAGGCTTTGCCTCTGGGTTACAACGGTTTATACTGGGTTGGCCAGACCCGATAACACCGTACTGTCGCATTTGTCAGGAAAACTCATGTTCCCGGGCTTTCTACGATGTCTTATATGACCATCGGGACACCTTATACAGGACTGGATATCGTGCGCACGTAATTCACCGATTTTGTTGAGAAAAATCCTATTCCCGGGCTTTTTTAAATGTCGTGAACAAAACTGTGCTTTAGATGGTGGGGTGTTTCAGGGGTAGTATTTGTGGAGGTGTTACTTAAGCAGGTGCTCGATATTCCAGGAATTCGGCATAGGCTGGCCATCCTCATCTTCTAGTCGGACTGCGCCGTGTCTGGTTATGTGTGCTATCCAGAAAGGTCCCTCCCACTTAGGCAACATCTTGTTCATTCCCTTGGTATACAACCTTCACCTAAGGACTAGTGCGATGACCCAGCATACCACAGCATGTGTAGTATACTATAGTCGTTGACATGACACTCACATAACATCGTTCTGTAAATATCACATCCCTTAGAGTGGTACAACAGAAACATTGCAGGTCCATATTACAAACATTCACACATTATTATTATTACAATACCAGAAGTTCAAGACTTCAAAAGGTTCAACTTACAAACCAAAATATGAAGTGTTTCAGCGGAATTTAAAAGTAGCAACTCCAACTAGGAGTTGAGCTCAGCAGCTTATTCTATAGAGTTCATGCTGCTCGGCTCCGTTGGTTATTACTAACTAGGATATTTAGTTGGATTCGTTATCGTCGACACCATAGCGGATTTCGTAATCCACTCCTTCAACACCCCCTGACAGGTTAGGCTCCTCGTAGAACACATCTTCTTGACATTCGGCTGCATACATTGGCACGTCTTTGGGATCCTCAGAGTCTAAGCAAGGGATCAAAGGAAAGGATGAGTAACAGCATTACCCAACAAGTTCAATATATGCAAGGTGGGAAGTTTGATTCTCTAACTACCACCTCGGACTATAAGTCCTTGGCACAATGCAGTTTTTTTAAATCTTTCTTCAAAGATTGATTTTATTATAAAATTATATGACAATCAGCCTTCATAGGTTGACCAGAACTTTCGTGGAGTTCCTCTCCTGCCGCGTTCGTAGCTCCTTCCCAGAACAGGGAGTAACCAGTTACAATTCTTACACTCTGTAGAGGTGCCTTACTTTAGCCATGAGAGATCAACTCCTTGTTGCACAACCGGGCGTACTTTCCCATCCATAATTCCATGATGTGGTACCCAGTAGTTGGTCCAAGCCAATCACTGCCCCTTCGCGACCTCGCATGCCTCCTTGGTGTACACCATGCCCACATAATGAATTATGGCAATAGTTTGTACAAACCGTTAGATGCCAGAACTATCGTGGGATGATGAGGGTTCCCACCGATATGCTGCATATCCTCTACGAATTACCAATTAATATGCACGCTACGAGGAGAACAGCCACGACCTGCACATCTGGCTTCATGCGAGAGGAAGAAGATACAGCTGACTTCTCTGTCCCATTCCAAATCTCATGGCTAACACGTAACATACGGCGCTAGAATCACTGATGTCAGGGGTTATTAAGTCACTAATTGATCATCATTGTTGCAAATAGAACCCTAAGTTCTATTGCTCCATTATATCATCACTTAGGATGATATCTATGATTTCTTTATTTGTGAAATTAATATTTTATTTATTTTAGAGTATATATGATAACACACAAGTTGAAAATACTTTGATAAAGACTCTTCAAAGGATATGAGCAAGTGATGAACTTGCCTTGTGATGGCAAGGTAGTGAAGTCTGATGCTTGCACTAGACCTTGAGCTTCTATGTCTACAAAAACATCATTATTGCTCGGAAAGGACAATATTTAAAGAAGCAAAATGATTATGCAAAGTAATGTAATGCATCATTTAATTTGATATGCATTCTCCCCATTATTAATAAAATTCTTTTTAATAATAAAGGATTTATAAATATTAATTTTTAATATTTATAAGAGAATATTGTATTCTTTTATTTTATTTCCCTTTTAATTGATTTTTATTGATTTAATAATTCTTCTAAGAATTATCACTTAAATATTAAAAAAAATATTAAATATTTATTTAGTATTTTTCTAAAATAATACAATATTAATATATAATGAAAGTGATTTTTAATTATTTTTATGATCTTTCAATAATTTTGTAAAATTCCATAAGGAATATATAATTTACAAAATTCTTAATAAAATTTATATGTCTAAAATTTTAGTTTTCAATTTATTTGGATAGTTTGGATTTTTGTGAATCCAAAAATATTTTATTTATAATTTTTGGACTTTTATTTTATTTTCTAGAATTTTATTGAGTTAAAGGGCATTTTGGTCTTTTCCTATTTATTAAAATAGATTTTAAACGACTTGGGCTCGCCATTTGGGCTTATTGGGCCTCTGTGGCCCAATAGGGCAGGGTCAAAATCCTCATCCTGAAGGGTTTTCGGCCCAACCACCCACTCATTCACTCTGTCTCTTCTTCGTTCTCATCTCCCCCTCTCTCTCGACCCCGTGGGGTTCTGGCACCGCCGCTGGCGATGGCCACCGACGTGGCCCTCCCTGGCCGCTGCTGTGGTGCAGGGCGAGGTTGGCGACTACACTCGTTCATCTGGTCCAATTCAACTTGACTCCGGAGCTCCTCTGTGGCCAGGTTCACCCTGTTCCCGAACCCTAGGGTTTGGGGAAAATGCTGCCACCGCCGCGGGCTCTCCCTTGGTGAGGTGTGGTGCCCGAGTACTGCTGTGGCCGCCGCTGTGGCTGGTGCAGGTTGAAGTTCCCTCTGGGGTGTTCCATGTGCCACCGCAGGCTCTTCGGCCAATCTGCTTCATCTTCAATTCGTCAGCGAGGACCCCGGGTAAGTTGCCTCTGTGGATCTTGGTTCATCTTATCATCATGAATCTCTCTGTGTGTATCTAGTGGCTACCCTTGCCTAGTGACTATGTTCTGATTAGGGCCCATCTCCTAATTAGGGTTTTTGTTCTGATTAGGGTTCATAACCCTCTGTTGATCATATCTGGATGAATTAGATCATGTGTTGATGGTCTCTAAATAGGCTGAATGATTAGTAGCTTGAGGCTTGCTGCTTAAGATGAACTATAATGGTTCTGGTGGCTTATTAGATGATTTTATGTTTAGATTTCATATGATTCAGATGATATAGTTGCTCTGAAATCAATGCTTGGTAAAGTCAGTGGGTTTGATAACTTACCACTGTTGTTTCTTGGTTAATGATAATGGGTATGGTGTGATGAAATCACTGTCTTAGTGCTATTGTCTTGAGAATTCATGTGTGGTTTGAGATCACAATGATCTCAAACAGTGAAGATATATTTAGGAATGTTCTAATTATGATTGGTAGATTGATTGATTGAATTTGTGAAGATGGAATGTTTATTCTGATTCATGTAGAATTGTTCTTGTGACACCATCTTTGTATGGCACACAAAATTGATTCTAATCCATTGTTTGGGTTGGTTTAAGCTTAAGGCAAGCTTGGCATTAAAAGATAAGTAGAAATGTTCTTTTCTAAAATCCCTAAGACCAATGATGTTGGTCTGAGGCTTAGGGATTAGGCTTTATCTAGTTGATTCATATAGATAGTTCTGGTAGTGGTACCAGCTACTGTTTCTTGAATCAAAGCTTGGAAAAAATGATAGTAGGCCTGATCATTTATATGGATCCAAAAGATTAACTTCTAAGGTGCTACCCTTATCTTAGGGATGTGCCTAGAAGTTAAATCTTAGCTATATTTATTCTTGAATTGAAATATAGCTTTGCTAGCCAAATCAATGATGTTGTTCTGAGTTTTGGTTGGATCTTTGTACTTTGCTATTTGCTTTTAGAGTTTAAAACCTCAGTGACGGATTCACCCCACTTGGGTGCTTTCTAAGAGTTTGAATGTGATATAGATCATGTATGCTGGTCTAATCTTAGACAGATAGATCATGTGATGGCCTATGTACTCACCACTATCACTTGATGTTGTGGTTGTTAGTGGTGGATCTTGTGGTAGATTGATCTTGTGCTCCCCTGGTATATTTAGCTCCTGGCTTGTTCTTGATCTAGCCCATCATCTCCTGATCCTGATGGCTTGACCTTGGTCTTGCTATCCACCTGATCTTCCCCCTCCTTATGTCACCATCCTGGTGATGTGATCCTGGGCTTTGGTTGGTTTGGCTGCTGGCTGTTGTGCTTGGTTTAGCTGTTGGGTGCTGAGCTTGATGTGTAAGAGCAAGAAGATGAGATTGTGTGCTTGCCCACGGCTGTGTTGATGGTTTTGTGTTGCTGGGCTATTGCTAAGGTGCTGACAGCACACACCATGCAATTTGGTGTGTGTGTGCTGCTTGTGTGCTTGCTGCACAGATGTGGATATGTTCAGAATTTTGGAAAGTTACTCTTATCTGATCACTTTTACTTGGTTGGTGAAACTTGCCCCTATTTGCTGTCATTTAACTTCTGGCTTAAAATTTATGAAAGATATATTCTTTCATATTGGTGAAACTTGCCCCTTTTATAAAATTACTCAATGATGAATCTTGATCAGTGCACCTCGCTGACAAGTCTGAGAGTAATTCCATTCTAACCTTAACCTTCTTTATTTTTATTTGTGTTTGTTTTGCAGGTACCAGAGTTGAAGATCAAGACTTTAGTTTAGGTTTTTCTCTTTTTATTTTTTATAGAATAGTCACTTGTAATATTTCTCTGATTCAATTGTAATCTTTAATTTATCCTTTTGTATTTTTTTATTTTATTATTTTTGTAATAACTATTGTACTATTATTCAATATATAAAGATTTTTTGTTTGTTTTATTTACTAATGTAAATATTTCTAATAAGTTACATTCTGTAACTCATTTATTGAATAAAGTTTTGGAATCAATATTCATTCTATGGGTTCATTTATTTTATTCAAAGTTTGAGTCATTAATTGTTTACTCTTGACTAAACCAAATCACTCAAATCTAATTCTTAAACCTTTTGAATTATAAATTGAAACATTCAAGTTTTAAATTCAAATTTCATTTCCCAAAACCATAAATCCACAAAGTTCATATCAAAGTCTATAACAATCATTTTTCAAGACTAAACCTATTCCTAAAGTATGAAAGAAACCTTGATCACTTTAGGTTTTTATTTGGCGAAAAATTTACCCACATTTTCACAGATGAATGCATGCAATGTTTCAAATTCCTAAATCTACCCTTCATTAGTTCCTATATGCTGGGATGTTACAGACTTCCCCCCCTTAAATTATACTTCGTTTCGAAGTTTGTTGAGATGTACCTAAATAGTTCTGGATATGCTTTTCTTAAATCCTCTTCTTTCTCCCAAGTAGCTTCTCTTTCAGGGTGATGTTCCCACTGTACTTTGCAATATTTGATTGCTCTATTCCTTAACCTTTTCCAGTTTTCTTCCAAAATTTTACAGGGCTTTTCAATATAGGTCAAGTATGCTTGTAGTTCTATCTCCTGATGTGTGATTACATCATCTGGAACTTTCAAACATTTGACACATGGAAAACATTATGCACTTGAGCTAATCTTGATGGTGACTCTAAAGCATAAGCTATAGTTCTGTTTGGACTCAATATCTTGAATGGTCCGATGTATCTTGGACTCAGTTTTCCTTTAACTCCGAACCTTTTCACCCCTTTCATTGGACTTACTTTCAAATATACCATATCTCCTACTTCTGGATGCCATGATCTTCGACTTTGATCCGCATAACTTTTTTGCCTATCCTGGGCTATTTTCAGTCTATCCCTGATCTTATCAATGATATCTTGTCTTTACTTGATATAACCTGGCGCAAATTCTTTGCTGCTTCCAGGCTCATACCAACATATTGGTTATCTACACTTCCTTCCATACAGAACTTGGTACGGAGCGGCATTCAGACTACTCTGATAGCTATTGTTATAAGAAAATCCTGCCAATGGTAGATGATCTTCCCATGTTCCTCCAAAATCTAGTGCACAAGCTCTTAACATGTCTTCTAGTATTTGATTTTTCTTTCAGTTTGACCTCCTGTCTCAGGATGATATGTTGTGCTGAAATCTAACTTTGAACCAAGTTCTTCATGCAATTGCTTCCAAAATGCTAAAGTAAACACTGATCCCCTATCAGTTATGATCTTTTTGCGTACTCCATGCACTTACTATCTCTTTGACATATGCTTCAACTAACTTCTCGGCATTATCTTTTTGATTCACCGGAATAAAATGTGCACTCTTAGTGAGTCTGTCCACAATTACACATATCATATCCTTCCTTTTTGGTGTCATGGGCAATCCTGTGATGAAGTCCATACCTATTTCTTCCCACTTCCATTCGGGAGTCTCTAAAGGTTGTAATGGTCCTGCTGGGCTTTGATGTTCAGCCTTCACCCTTTGGCAAGTATGGCATTCAGATACATATTTAGCAATATCCCTTTTCAAACCATATACACTTTACTACTTCCTGGATGTATAGAATAAGGGGTTTCATGTGCTTCTCTGAGTATGACATTTCTAATCTCAGACACATCTGGAACACAAAGACGGTCTTGAAACCATAACGACTCATATTCTCCAAGGTGAAAAACTGATTTTTGCCCTTGGGATATCCTTCGAATTTCCTCAGCAATAAATGGATCTTCTGCTTGATGTCTAAAAAATTCTTGCTTAAGATCACTGTCCTGCTCTGCAACTACCTGCATAGTAGCTAATCCTCCAAGAACCTCTGTTCTAATGAATTGAAGCTCTAGTCTTTCCAAGTCCATTTGTAACTCTTTTGGTAGTTCCCGATTACTAGGCTGAATATATGCACTCTTTCTGCTTAAAGCATCATCTACAACATTTTCTTTCCCTGGAGTATAGTTGATGGTTAAATCATAATCCTTGATTAGTTCCAACCAACGCTTCTGTCTCATATTCAATTCATTTTGAGTGAAGAAATATTTGAGACTTTTATGGTCAGTGTATAACTCACATCTGGCTCCATATAGGAAATGCCTCCATCCTTTTAGCGCAAAAACTACGATTGCTAACTCTATATCATGAGTTGGATAGTTGACTTCATGTGGTTTCAGTTGTCTTGAACCATAAGCAATCACTTTCCGATCTTGCATTAATCCACAACCCAAACCTTTTTTAGATGCATCACAGTATACTGTGAAGTCCTTCCCTGTTTCAGGAATTGCTAAGATTGGAGCTGTGGTTAACCTAGTATTCAACTCTTGAAAACTTGCTTCACATTTCTCATCCCAATTGAATGGTGTATTCTTCCTTAACAATTTGGTCATTGGTCCAGCTATTTTGGAGAAACCTTCAATGAATCTCCGATAATAACCAGCCATTCCTAAGAAACCTCGAATTTGCTTCACATTGGTTGGTGCAGTCCATTCTAGTACTGACTGAACTTTAGATGGATTTACAGCAATTCCATCTTTACTGATCACATGACCGAGGAATTCTACCTCATCTAGCCAAAATTCGCACTTACTAAACTTAGCATAAAGTTTGTGTTCCCTTAGAGTCTGCAATGCTATTCTCAAATGATCAGCATGCTCTTCCTTATCCTTGGAATATATCAGAATATCATCAATAAAGACTATGACGAACTTGTCCAAATATATCTCGGTAAGATGGCGACCCTCTCACCCACCCACCCACCCATGGCAATTCCTTGGTGATCTAGGGTTTTTTCTCCCTCTCCACGGCAATGGAAACCCTACTCCACTGGGATTTATCTCTTGGCCAGGCTTTGGCTAATCAGGTGTGTCGACACTTTGGATCTACGGTTCACTTCCTCCCTTCCTCGACTGCCAATGAGTTCTTCTTGGTGGTTTCCTTCTCCTCGGCCTCTTTTTCTCTGAATGTTGAATCTGTGGGTCTTGCTCTTCAATGTTGCATTGGTGGAATTGCTGCTAGATTCAAGGTTTTCAATTAAGTGATCGAAGATTTCGGTTCTCTGTTGCTTCAAATAAAGTGGGACACTTCATCTATAGTTTGAGAGATAGAGTCTGGCCTGATTTTGTGTGCCATTCAGTTTATTTCGGGGCTCCCATCCTCATATCTCTGGCTTCACACATGATCACTCGTGTTCTGGTTTGCCCTTTGATATTAATGTGAAGAGCTCTCCCACTAATCCTGTCCGTTTTAAGCCAAATTTGGACTTCCTCAAGAAAAGTGTTGCACAAGATCTTCATTCGGATTCATCACATGAATTGGCTAAATTTGGTTTTCATCAACAAGGACCTCCCGTGATATCTTCGTTTGGGTCTGATCAGGTTAGGCATCTGTTTTTTGGAAGTTTCTCTGATCCTATTTTGGTGGATCATGAACGTGATCATAAGTAAGTTTTTACTGGTTCAAAGTTTGTACGTCATTTTTGCATGCAACTGCCTTCTGTCACGTTAGAGAAGATAGAAGATATGAGACAGGCCCTCTACTCTGACCAAGACATCATTCATGCTTTGGACTTGAAATTTGTACCTAACAAAGCTATGGTTTTTGAAATTCTGGGATGCTGCTCAAATTGTGGAGATCATGATCATCTTGTGGATTCTTGCCAGAAAAATTGCGAGTGTATTATTGCTCTGGGCCATAAATGTTCGAATTGCTATAATCTGCACAGCCCATGGTGTGTTAAATGTTTAATTTCTGGTCACCTGGCGAGTAAATGCGTCTTGGGCTGGCGCTGTCGGAATTGTCATTTATTGGGCCACTGGGCCAGGAATTGCCCAAAGAGGATACGAAGGGTTTGGAAAAAAAAGAAAACAGCATTAAACAATCAGGCCGATATTTTTGGTCAGAATATCTGGGTAGTTAAGAAGCAGCCAGTTTTTTCACCTGGAGTTTCACCCCCTCCCTCTCCTGCCGCTTCATCTCCTTCTCCGCCGACTGACGAAGTTTCTCTCCCCACCACAACAATGGCCAACTTTCCTGTGAACCCCTTAGGTTTTCTCCCCAATGGCTTGACTATTGATCCAGGGCCAGTTGATCGCTTGGTGAGGTCTCATATGGTGGTACCAGCCGAAGCTCCCCTGCAGCATGACCGAAAGGTAATTGCTGAAACCAACAGATTTATTCCGATTCAGCTTAGAGAAGACTATAGGGTTCAGGTGATGAATCTTCTCAATGAGTCTCAGCTGTTTGTCAGTCGCTTTGATGATCATCCTTTAGGACTTGGCATTTTTACTATGACTGAAACCCTGATTGCGGATGCTACAGTTGGAACAACCTTTGAGATTGATGAAATTACCACTGTCACCTTTGTGAAACACAATGAAGCCAGAAATATGCGTCTTAATGCTTTTGGCAGGGAAACCTGGATACAATTCTTAGCTTTTCCCCTTGATTATCAGACTAGCCATTATATTCATAGTGCTGTTCAGGAGTTTGGTCTGTTGTCTATGTGGCATAACCCTAGAGGGGATGATAAATATGTATTGGTCAAGGTGTGGATTGTTCATCCTAAGTTTGTGCCCAAAAGCTTGGTTATTCATCAGCTTAGGGGGGCCAGACACTCCTGGACTGTTCCTGTTATCTTACTCAGATGTGCAGACTGGAATGCTCATTTGCCTGAAATCTTGCCCCCTCCTGAAGATCCCGAAACTGATGATGGAAATCCCCATCCCATGCATGGTGAAGGTTTATCAGCTGAACAGCTCTACCAACAGCAGCTTGACAATTGGAATCAGCAGAACCAGATGCCAGGTGGCGGACATGCTCAAGGTGGGAATGCTGGAGGTATGAACAATGCTGCTATGTTTCATCAACATGGACAATTTGTCCCTGCTCAAGTGATTGCTGCACTTTTTGATAATAATGTTGCACAAGATAAAAAAAATTGTTGCACCAATGGTAGAGGATGCTGTAATAGTTCCCAACCCTCCTTTGATCAACTTTCAGCAGATCCTAGCTGCACAGGGGGTTTCTTTTCAGGATGGTGTGCCACCCCATATCACCAATGTTCAGGACAGTCCTATGCAAGCTTGGCATGACAATATATCTGATGTATCTGATGGAAATTCTTCTGGTTCAGATTTGATGCAAGTTGACACCACCTTATCCATCAACTATGCTCTGGTTGATGACAACCTTTTAGATGTTAGTTCTGAAATTTGGATGAGAAGGAACTTTGCTAAATCTGCATTCAAGGAGTTTTGCCTCCCCAACTTTGCTCTGGATAATGCCAAGCTCCTTCCTATCACACTCTCTCTCTGCCAAAGTTTATGCAGTTTGAGTTGGTTGATGAATGGGAGTTACTGCTCCATTCAAGGAAGGGGCAGGAAATGAACTATGATAGAAATTTGGTGTCTTCTGATATGTTACCTTTTACTCAAGCTGGCACCAAAAGGAAGATTCCTAAGCTTCATGACACAGAAGTGGTTTCCTTTGGGACACCTATCTCTACTAACCAAGTCAGAAGAAGCTCAAGGTCTACTAGATACAGGGGCTTTAAGCCTAAAATGAATTTGTGACTCCAAGCTCACTAAATCTAAAGTGAAACCAAGGAAGATTCCAGAAGTTCAGGCTGTTGAAGTCACAGAAGAAACTGCCCAGATAAATCCTGGCCAGGTTGACATGATTTTTGACAGGACTCTCCTTGTAACTCCAATCCCAGTGCTCCAGTCTATTGGAATCTCTCTTTGTGGTGTTCCTCAGGAAGATCTCACTCCTTTGAAGCTTATGGAAGGCTGGCAGGAGAAGGAGAATGTTGACAGTGCCTAGTTCCTGTCTATTTCTACTTTGATTTCTTTACTTTTGAGTTGTAATAATGTCACTACTTAAACAATGGGTTATTTTGTGCTGGAACATCAGAGGGATTAATGCTAGAGAGAAACAATTAGCCTTAATGAATGCTAGTAATGTAAGTGGATGTTCAGTTATTTGCCTTCAAGGAACAAAAAAGGAGGATTTTGATCTGCAGTTTATTAAAGCTTGCCGTCCAGCAAGATTTGATGAGTTTGTCTTTGTGCCTTCTGTGGGGGCTTCTGGTGGCCTCATTATTATATGGAATAGTTCAATTTTTTCTGGAATGGTCATGCATTGTGAAAAAATTGCTCTCTCTGTTCATTTCACTTCAACCCATTCTAGGCAGTCTTGGACTTTAATTAACATCTATGGCCCTTGTAATGGTGATTTGAGGGAGAAATTTATTGAATGGATGTTTGAGGTGAATATTCCTGATGATGAAGACTAGATCTTAATGGGGGACTTTAATTTTATTAGGTCCCCTGCAAATAGGAATAAACTTGGGGGGAATGTTAATGACATGCTTATCTTCAATGACTTCATTAGAGAACAACATCTCACTGAATTGCCAATTAAAGGAAGAAAATACACCTGGAGTAACATGCAACAAGATCCTCTGTTGGAGCAACTTGATTGGTTTTTTACTTTCATCCACTGGACAACTAGTTTTCACAACACAGTTGTTTCAACACAAGGCAAACCAACCTCTGATCACACTCCCTGTGTTGTCTCTATTCAGACTAAGATCCCTGGCAGTAGGATTTTTAGATTTGAAAACTTTTGGGTAGCTCATCCTGGATTTCTGGAAGTTGTTACAGAATGTTGGAGTAAACCAACTCATAAATCTAACAGTGCTGCAAATCTTAATGCAAAGCTAAAAAAGCTGAGATATGATTTGAAATTTTGGAGCAAATTAATTTCAAAGTTGTCCACTTGTATTGAAAATACCAATAGAGTTCTCTCTGAACTTGATAATCTGGAGGACAGAAGACCTTTGTTCTGTCAAGAAGAAAATTTCAGGAGAATTCTAAAAGCTCATCTAGCAAGACTATTACAATACCAAAATTCTTATTGGAAGAAAAGATGCACAGTTAGATGGACAAAGTTTGGAGATGAGAACACAAAATTCTTTCATAACTTTGCTACTGAAAGATATAGAAAGAACAATATTGCCTCCCTCAAACTTTCAGATGGTTCTTTTGTCACTGAGCATGCTGAAAAAGAAAAAGCTATTTATCAAGTCTATAAAGAAAGATTAGGCACTTCTACTCAGCCTGAGATGCTTTTTGATCTTCAACATCTGATTACTCCAACTGAGGGCCTTGAAGTTTTATCCATACCATTTACCAGAGAGGAAATTGACAAGGTGGTGAAAGAGATGCCAAGTGATAAAGCCCCAGGCCCAGATGGTTTTAATGGTCTCTTCCTAAAAAGTTGTTGGCACATCATCAAGGAAGACATCTATTCCTTATGCTTCCAATTCTATGAAGGAGATCTGAATCTAGAAAGTATAAATATGGGTCATATTACACTCATTCCAAAGATAGGCTCACATGAATCTATCAATGATTTCAGGCCAATAACTCTACTAAATTGTGTTCTGAAGCTGATAACCAAAATCTTGGCTAATAGGCTACATAAGGTAATATTGAAGATTATTCATAGAAATCAATATGGTTTTTAAAAGGCAGAAACATTCAGGATTGCCTTTCTTGGACATTTGAATTTCTTTATCAATGTGAAGCTTCTAAGAAAGAGATCATTTTACTTAAGTTGGATTTTGCCAAAGCATTTGATACCATTGATCATATGGCTATGATGAAAATTATGAAACAGATGGGTTTTGATGATAAATGGCTAAAATGGATTGAAATTATTTTTGGCACTGGAAAGTCTGATGTCTTGCTCAATGGAGTACCTGGGAGACAATTTCACTGCAAAAGAGGTGTTAGACAAGGAGACCCTCTGTCCCCCCTAAGTTTTGTGCTTGCTGCTGATTTACTACAATCTGAATCAATAATGCATTCAGAGAAAACATACCCAGGGCCCCTTTCTCCCCTGATTTTGGACAGGATTTTCCAGTTGTTCAATATGCAGATGACACTTTGATTATGCAAGCAGACAAAGATCAAATTCAGATAATGAAAGGGATTCTTCAGAATTATGCTGTTTCTACTGGTTTACAGATCAATTTTCATAAGTCTCACCTAATACAAATAAATCTGGCTGACAACATCTCTAAGGAAATTGCAGATATATTGGGATGTGCAATTGCCAAAATGCCTTTCACTTATTTGGGGCTTCCTCTTGGCACCACTAAACCCACAGTTTATGATCTTATGCCACTGATTGACAGAGTTGAGAGAAAGGTGTCTGCTTCATTCATGATGATGTCTTATAGTGGGAGAGTAACTGTGATTAATTCTTTACTGGCTTCTTGCAACTTTCACAATGTGTGCAATCAAATTGCCAGATAAGATTGTGGGGCACATAGAAAAAATTCAGAGACACTGTTTGTGGAAAAAGAAAACTGAAGAGTGTGAGAAAATGCAATTCTCTGGCTGCTTGGGATATGATTTCCAGGCCAAAAAGTAAAGGAGGTGTTGGCATCCTCAACCTTAGAATTTAGAATGAAGGCATGCTGCTTAAATTCCTGCATAAGTTTTATAATAAGGATGACACACCATGGGTCTCCCTAGTATGGAATGCATATTACAGCAACAATATTCCTCATGCTTCTGGGCCTTGTGGCTCTTTCTGGTGGAGAGATGTTTCTAGACTTTCACATTTATTCAGAGGAATAGCTAAAAGCTCTATTGGTAATGGGACTACTACACTGTTTTGGAAGGATCAGTGGTCTGCAACTATCTTAGAAGAGAGTCACCCGATCATTTACTCCTATGTAAGGAATGAAGATATCTCTGCACAAGAGTTTCTTACAGCTGATAGTTTGACACAGCTTTTCTATCTTCCTTTGTCACCTGAAGCACTAGCAGAATTGAGAGAAATTCAAAATAGTTGTAGAGAAATACAACTAAGAGAGCATTCACATGACACTTGGAGCTATGTTTGGGGGGGCAAGGATTACACTTCCAGCAAATATTATCAATATAATTTCAGAAATATAAGCCCACACATATCCTTTAAATGGCTGTGGAAATCGAAGTGCACTGCAAAAGTGAAGTTCTTTGGGTGGCTGGTTCTGTCTGACAGATTGAATACAAGAAACATGCTCAGAAGAAGACATTATGCACTGGGGACTGGATATGACTGTTTTATGTGTAATCACAATACTGAGGAAACAATTGAACACTTGCTTTTTCACTGCCCCTTTAGCCAAGCTTGCTGGATTTCAATTAACATATATTGGTCTATGGCTAACTCTATACTTCAGATCATTGAGCAAGGAAAAAAGAGCTGGAATAAAAAGATATTTATGGAAATTACCTTGCTTGGCTCTTGTAACATCTGGAAAGAGAGAAACAACCTCTGGTTTAATAACATACAACCCTCAGTTCAGGCTTGGAAGTCAAGATTAGCTGTTGATCTGTCACTGCTGATTCATAGGACAAAAGAGGATCTACACCCACTTATCAAGAGCATTATTCATAGTTTGTAAATCTTTTGAGATCCTAGACCTTTCTAACCTGACTTTTGGATACCTTTCTTCCCCCTCTGTCTCTATGTAAATATGTAACTTTACAGACTTTGATCTTTTATTAATGAAAATGAGGCAGTAGGAGCCTTTCCTACTGTTATTACCCTCAAAAAAAAAACTTGTCCAAATATGGCATGAAGATCTTGTTCATCAGATTCATGAATATTACCGGTGCATTGGTCAAACCAAATGGTACTACCAGATACTCATGGTGTCCACATCTTGAGACAAATGCTGTCTTTGGAACATCTTCCGGTTTGATTTTTATTTGATGGTATCCAGATCTTAAATCGATCTTTGAAAATACTCCAGCCCCTTTCACTTGATCAAACAAATCTTGAATTCTTGGTAAAGGATACTTATTCTTGATAGTAACGTTTTTAGATTTCTATAATCTCCACACATTCTTGAGTCCCAATTTATATGGTGCTTGAGCTATTGGTGTTGTACCAGGAATTAGGTCAATAGTGAACTCTATGTCCTGGTCTAGTGGCATTCCCGGTAGCTCTACTGGAAAAACATCTTGAAATTCATTTACTATAGGAATCTCTTCCAATTTGACCTCTTTCATTGAGTTCAACTGCAGATCCACCATGATATGACTGTGCTTATCTGCTTGGTACACTATCCTTGCTCCACTTGGAGTTTTAATTGAGACAGTTTTCTCCTCACAATTTATCTAAGCTATGTATTCCATCATCCAATCCATTCCCAACACTACTGCAATTCCCTTCAAAGGAATCACATAAAGGTCTGCGAAGTATGTACAACCACAGATCGAGATAACCTGATCTTTTTTTATGTGGCGTACAATCACATTCCCTCCTGCCGTAACTATGGTCATAGGACTTTCTAATGTTGCCCTTCTAATCCCGAACTTATCACAAAATTCTTCAGAAATGAATGAAGTAGTTGCACAAGTATCAAATAGAAATTTGCCGAGATTGGTAAGGATATTGAGCGTACCTATCACTGCATGCTTTGAATTATCCACCTCCTCGAGGGTTGCACTGTTTAGTTTCCCGGTAGGTCGGTTCCTCTTGCCATTGTTGTTCTTGCTATTATTTCCTCATTTATTGGGCTATCCATTTCCTCCACTGGCTTGTCCTCCTCCCTTGGTAGGCCAACCTCCTGGTGGTTTGCTCGGACAATCTGGCTTGATATGCCCCTTCTAACCACAACCGTGACAGATCACTACAGGCTTTTTGCATTCCCTCTGGAAATGCCCTGGAATTCCACAATTGTTACAAATAACATTCATCCTCGAATTGGATTGATTTCCACCACTTCCCTTGTTATTATTATTATTGCCATAATTCCTGTTCAGAGGTTTGAACTCCAGGTTGGGTTTAGGTGCTTGCATGAATTCTCTTGGTTTCCTTCTTGGCTCTCTTCCTCCTATCCTCTTGGACATTCTTATAATCATCTTTGAAAGTAATGGCTGCATCTAGCAACTGCTGATAAGTTTGCTTATTGGCTAACCTTAGTTGCATCTTCACAAATGGATTTAATCCACGCAGAAAACGCTTCTTTCGCTTCTCTTCAGCATTGACATCCTCCTCAGCATAGCGAGACAGTTGACTAAACTCCTGGATGTACTTCATGACACTGGTATATCCCTGCTGAAGCTCCTAAAATTCTCTCTGCTTCAACTCCATAACACTTTCCAGAACATCATATTTACGGAATCTCTGCTTAAACTCTTCCCAAGTAAACTCCCTTCCTGGTTGTTGCATGCCCAACTGATTCTCCCACCATGATGCTGCGGGTCCAATCAGCAAATGAGTTGCATACCTCAATTTCTCCTCATCATTGCAACCTACAGTTTTCAGCTTCCTTTCAGTATCTGCTAGCCAATCTTCTGCATCCATTGGTTTAGGAGCTGATGCAAAAGGTAACGGTCTTGCATTCTGGAAATCAGATAGACTCACGCCTCCACCTTCAGGTACCCTCTGATTTGCTCGTCCCAGCAGCTCTTCCATGAACTTATTCTGAGTCTCTTCCATCATTTGCATGCACTGCATAAAGTTCTGCTCCATTAACAACCTCATTGGTGGTGGTGGTGGTAATGCTCCTTGATTTGCTACATCTGCATCGGCCTTCTCCTTGGCCTCTCGCTCCATCCGCTGCTGCTCAGTTTCTATTTCTACACCCATATCCATGACCCTCTAGTCCTGCAACATAAAGCGAATACTCATAGTTACATCATGCACATGTGTTCTGATCTCGACTTTACACACTGAACTAGTCACACAATGAAAATCCAAATAAAATCCAAATATGCATTTCACATATTATACATAATATCATAATAATACAAAGTCATTACAACATATACCATATAGGTATAATCACAAAACTACCTTATTCATCTCACTATCTTATTTCTTGGAGTACAATACATGGTACTTGATATCACTAACTAGTTGCCTCCTTCTAGTAGTAAGTACGCTCATCATACATGCCTGATGTCCAACCGTGATGACGTGTTGTTCGTCGCACAGTTTGTGGAACAAATGGCCTTCCAGAAGGAACATACTCTGTATCTGAAGTGTCAGGACTTGAGTCATTACTCAACCTGAGCGCATTGACTCCCTCCAGCTCAGCTGAAAAGTATTCAGAAACATATTCAACATTATCTCCTGCCTGCATCTCCTGAGCTTCATTCCTTGAGTTGTCAACAGGATACGCAGATCCTGCTGCTTCCCAGGTGCTCCTTTGGGCAAGATAGTTAAACACTGGATAATGTATATTCCCTGGGTTTTGAGAAGATGTTGATGATTCAAACACTCTCTCCTCAGGATCTTCTTCTTCATCCTGATTATCTATTAACATGGTGTTTCTACTACTGTTACTAGGGTTAATCCTTGCACCCATCCAGCTAGATTGTCCAACATTTCTGTCAGAACCATCTGTGGACATCTGGTATTCATGAGATCCTTCATATGATCCCATTCTCCAACCATCCGAATTCTCAATAGGAAGTTCTGTGTCAGAACCATCCTCTGAGCCCTGAGGTACTGCATACCTCATATCCAAAGTAGGATCGTGTATAGGTTCAGGTCTTGGTGAATAAGGATATGGTATAAAAGATTCAGGATCTATAGGTATGTCCTTAAAGATAGGTATTGCACTACTACTTGCTTCCTTCTCTAACTGGTATGCTAACTGCTTCCTCCTTTCCGGATCAGTTAGATCTTCTAACATATCATTTTTGTCTTCAACAATCACTTGATGTGTCTTAAAAAGACGCAACGAGTGTTCGGTATCTATCCATAAACTTGGAAGCTAACTTACGATGCTTCTTAACCAAAGTAAGATGATCCGGTATAGGCTCTGAGTCTATAGAATCATGAGGTATCACAGAGAATGTGCTACCTACTAACTCCTTGGTTTTATGTTCCCAGATATTAGCTATCGCCTCCACAACAGCAACATGATATGCTGCTAAATGATTCCTACCTTCACATATAGGTAGATCGTGATATAATCCAAGCTCCTCTGGAAGTTGGATACTCACACGATACTTGGATAACATCCGGCCATCAAGGTAAGTGATAGTGTTTACTGGAATTCTAGTTGGACAACTAAAGATCTTTAAAAGTTGACGAAGTTGGTCTGTGAATGATCCTTGATAATCATCAAGAGTCTCCTCTTTCCTTACCAAAGTCTGTTTTGGAAACTTTGGTGCCATATCTCTGTATATCAGAAAATAGTTTTTATTAGTATCCAATAATATATTGCATCATAACAAACAATTATCGCACTAAAATATATAACAAAATATTCTCATTTGAATACCGATTATATTACTTTTAGAGAATTCTTTATCGTTGCTACGCTTTCCTACAGGTAATACCCTTTACTAGGTTTCCAACCTAAGGTCAAAGCAATTTGCTCTGTTACCAACTGCGGTGACCCAGCATACCACTTCATGTGTAGTACACTATAGTCGTTGACATGACACTCACAGAACACCGTTCTGTAAATATCACATCCCTCAGAGTGGTACAACAGAAACATTGCGGGTCCATATTACAAACATTCACACATTATATTATTACAATACCAGAAGTTCAAGACTTCAAAAGGTTCAACTTACAAACCAAAATATAAAGTGTTTCAGCAGAATTTAAAAGTAGCAACTCCGACTAGGAGTTGAGCTCAGCAGCTTATTCTATAGAGTTCATGCTGCTCGGCTCCGTTGGTTACTAGTAACTAGGATATTTAGTTGGATTCGTTATCATCGACACCATAGCGGATTTCTTTATTCACTCCTTCAACACCTCCTGACAGGTCAGGCTCCTCGTAGAACACATCTTCTTGACATTCGGCTGCATACATTGGCACGTCTCCGGGATCCTCAGAGTCTAAGCAAGGCAAAGGAAAGGATGAGTAACAGCGTTACCTAACAAGTTCATTATATGCAAGGTGGGAAGTTTGATGCTCTAACTACCACCTCGGACTATAATTCCTTGGCACTATGTAGTTTTTTTAAATCTTTCTTCAAAGATTGATTTTATTATAAAAATCTATGACAATCAGCCTTCACAGGTTGACCAGAAATTTCGTGGAGTTCCTTTCCTGCCGCGTTCGTAGCTCCTTCCCGGAACAGGGAGTAACAAGTTACAATTCTTACACTCTACAGAGGTGCGTTACTTTACCCATGAGAGATCAACTCCTTGTTGCACAACCGGGCGTACTTTCCCGTCCACAATTCCATGATGTGGGGCCCAGTAGTTCGTCCAAGCCAATCACGGCCCCCTTCGCGACCTCGCGTGCCTCCTTGGTGTACACCATGCCCACAAAATGAATTACGGCAATGGTTTGTACAAACCGTTAGATGCCAGAACTATCGTGGGACGATGAGGGTTCCCACCCATATGCTGCATATCCTCTACGAATTACCAATTAATATGCACGCTACGAGGATAACAGCCACGACCTGCACATCCGGCTTCATGCGAGAGGAAGAAGATACAGCTGACTTCTCTGTCCCATTCCAAATCTCATGGTTAACGCGTAATATACGACACTAGAATCACTGATGTCAGGGGTTATTAAGTCCCTAATTGATCATCATTGTTGCAAATAGAACCCTAAGTTCTATTGCTCCATTATATCATCACTTAGGATGATATCTATGATTTCTTTATTTGTGAAATTAATATTTTATTTATTTTAGAGTATATATGATAACACACAATTTGCAAATACTTTGATAAAGAATCTTCAAAGGATATGAGCAAGTGATGAACTTGCCTTGTGATGGCAAGGTAGTGAAGTCTGATGCTTGCACTGGACCTTGAGCTTCTATGTCTACAAAAACATCATTATTGCCCGGTAAGGACAATATTTAAAGAAGCAAAATGATTATGCAAAGTAATGTAATGCATCATTTAATTTGATATGCATTCTCCCCATTATTAATAAAATTCTTTTTAATAATAAAGGATTTATAAATATTAATTTTTAATATTTATAATAGAATATTGTATTATTTTATTTTATTTCCCTTTTAATTGACTTTTATTGATTTAATAATTCTTCCAAGAATTATCACTTAAATATTAAAAATTGTTATTAAATATTTATTTAGTATTTTTCTAAAATAATACAATATTAATATATAATGAAAGTGATTTTTAATTATTTTTATCATCTTTCAATAATTTTGTAAAATTCCATAAGGAATATATAATTTACAAAATTCTTAATAAAATTTATATGTCTAAAATTTTATTTTTCAATTTATTTGGATAGTTTGGATTTTTTTGAATCCAAAAATATTTTATTTATAATTTTGGAATTTTATTTTATTTTCTAGAATTTTATTGATTTCAAGGGCATTTTGGTATTTTCCTATTTATTAAAACAGATTTTAAACGACTTGGGCTGGCCATTTGGGCTTATTGGGCCTCTGTGGCCCAATAGGGAAGGGTCAAAATCCTCACACCGAAGGGTATTCCGCCCAACCAGCCCACTCATTCACTCTGTCTCTTCATCGTTCTCATCTCCCCCTCTCTCTCGACCCCGTGGGGTTCTGGCACCGCTGCTGGCGATGGCCGCCGCTGTGGCCCTCCCTGTCGCTGTCGTGGTGCGGGGCGAGGTTGGCGATTATGCTCGTTCATCTGGTCCAATTCAATTTGATTACGGAGCTCCCCTATGGCCAGATTCACCCCATTCCCGAACCCTAGGGTTTGGGGAAAGTGCTGCCACCGCCGCCACGGGCTCTCCCTTGGTGAGGTGTGGTGCCCGAGTACTGCTGTGGCCGCCGCCGTGGATGGGGCAGGTTGCAGTGCCCTCTGGGGTGCTCCCTGTGCCGCCGCGGGCTCGTCGGCCAATCTGCGTCCTCTTCAATTCGTCAGCGAGGACCCCGGGTAAGTTGCCTCTATGGATCTTGGTTCATCCTATCATCATGAATCTCTCTATGTGTATCTTGTGGCTACCCTTGCCTAGTGACTACGTTCTGATTAGGGTTCATCTCCTAATTAGGGTTTTTGTTCTGATTAGGTTTCATATCCCTCTGTTGATCATATCTGGATGAATTAGATCATGTGTTGATGGTCTCTAAACAGGCTGAATGATTATTAGCTTGAGGCTTGCTGCTTAAGATGAACTATAATGGTTCTTGTGGCTTATTAGATGATTTTATGTTTTGATTTCATATGATTCAGATGATATAGTTGCTCTGAAATCAATGCTTGGTAAAGTCAGTGGGTTTGATAACTTACCACTTTCATTTGTTGGTTAATGATAATGGGTATGGTGTGATGAAATCACTGTCTTAGTGCTATTGTCTTGAGAATTCATGTGTGGTTTGAGATCACAATGACCTAAAATAGTGAAGATATATTTAGGAATGTTCTAATTATGATTCCTGTAATGACAGGAAAATGATTGGTAGATTGATTGAATCTGTGAAGATGGAATGTTTATTCTGATTCATGTAGAATTGTTCTTGTGACACCATCTTTGTATGGCACACAAGATTAATTCTAATCCATTGTTTGGGTTGGTTTAAGCTTAAGGCAAGCTTGGCATTAAAAGATAAGTAGAAATGTTCTTTTCTAAAATCCCTAAGACGAATGATGTTGGTCTGAGGCTTAGGGATTAGGCTTTATCTAGTTGATTCATATGGATAGTTCTGGTAGTGGTACCAGCTACTGTTTCTTGATGGATCCAAAAGATTAACTTCTAAGGTGCTACCCTTACCTTAGGGATGTGCCTAGAAGTTAAATCTTAGCTATATTTATTCTTGAATCGAAATATAGCTTGCTAGCCAAATCAATGATGTTGTTTTGAGTTTTGGTTGGATCTTTGTACTTTGCTGTTTGCTTTTAGAGTTTAAAACCTCAGTGATGGATCTTGGTTCATCTTATCATCATGAATCTCTCTGTGTGTATCTAGTGGCTACCCTTGCCTAGTGACTATGTTTTGATTAGGGCCCATCTCCTAATTAGGGTTTTTGTTCTGATTAGGGTTCATATCCCTCTGTTGATCATATATGGATGAATTAGATCATGTGTTGATGGTCTCTAAATAGGCTGAATGATTAGTAGCTTGAGGCTTGCTGCTTAAGATGAACTATAATGGTTCTGGTGGCTTATTAGATGATTTTATGTTTAGATTTCATATGATTCAGATGATATAGTTGCTCTGAAATCAATGCTTGGTAAAGTCAGTGGGTTTGATAACTTACCACTGTCGTTTCTTGGTTAATGATAATGGGTATGGTGTGATGAAATCATTGTCTTAGTGCTGTTGTCTTGAGAATTCATGTGTGGTTTGAGATCACAATGATCTCAAACAGTGAAGATATATTTAGGAATGTTCTAATTATGATTGGTAGATTGATTGATTGAATTTGTGAAGATGGAATGTTTATTATGATTCATGTAGAATTTTTCTTGTGACACCATCTTTCTATGGCACACAAGATTGATTCTAATCCATTGTTTGGGTTGGTTTAAGCTTAAGGCAAGCTTGGCATTAAAAGATAAGTAGAAATGTTCTTTTCTAAAATCCCTACAATGATGTTGGTCTGAGGCTTAGGGATTAGGCTTTATCTAGTTGATTCATATAGATTGTTCTGGTAGTGGTACCAGCTACTATTTCTTGAATAAAAGCTTGGAAAAAATGATAGTAGGCCTGATCATTTATATGGATCCAAAAGATTAACTTCTAAGGTGCTACCCTTATCTTAGGGATGTGCCTAGAAGTTAAATCTTAGCTATATTTATTCTTGAATTGAAATATAGCTTTGCTAGCCAAATCAATGATGTTGTTCTGAGTTTTGGTTGGATCTTTGTACTTTGTTGTTTGCTTTTAGAGTTTAAAACCTCAGTGACGGATTCACCCCACTTGGGTGCTTTCTGAGAGTTTGAATGTGATACAGATCATGTATGCTGGTCTAATCTTAGACAGATAGATCATGTGATGGTCTATGTACTCACCACTATCACTTGATGTTGTGGTTGTTAGTGGTGGATCTTGTGGTAGCTTGATCTTGTGCTCCCCTGGTATATTTAGCTCCTGGCTTGTTCTTGATCTAGCCCATCATCTCCTGATCCTGATGGCTTGACCTTGGTCTTGCTATCCACCTGATCTTCCCCCTCCTTATGTCACCATCCTAGTGATGTGATCCTGGGCTTTGGTTGGTTTGGCTGCTGGCTTCTATGCTTGGTTTAGCTGTTGGCTGCTGAGCTTGATGTGTAAGTGCAAGAAGATGAGATTGTGTGCTTGCCCACGGCTGTGTTGATGGTTTTGTGTTGCTGGGCTGTTGCTAAGGTGCTGACAGCACACACCATGCAATTTGGTGTGTGTGCTGCTTGTGTGCTTGCTGCACAGATGTGGATATGTTCAGAATTTTGGAAAGTTACTCTTATCTGGTTACTTTTTCTTGGGTGGTGAAACTTTCCCCTCTTTGCTGTCATTTAACTTCTGGCTTAAAATTTATGAAAGATATATTCTTTCATATTGGTGAAACTTGCCCCTTTTATAAAATTAGTCAATGACGAATCTTGATCAGTGCACCTCACTAACAAGTCTGAGAGTAATTCCATTCTAACCTTAACCTTCTTTATTTTTATTTGTTTTGCAGTTACGAGAGTTGAAGATCAAGACTTTAGTTTACGTTTTTCTCTTTTTATTTTTATAGAATAGTCACTTGTAATATTTCTCTGATTCAATTGTAATATTTAATTTATCCTTTTGTATTTTTTATTTTATTCTTTTGTAATAACTATTGTACTATTATTCAATATATAAATATTTCTCTTTTGTTTTATTTACTATTGTAAATATTTCTAATAAGTGTAACAGCCCAAGTTTGTAATATATGTAAATAGTACTTAAGCATTGCATGCATCTGTTTAAATCAACAAAATGTATGCACAAGTTCAAGTGTGTGGTTTAAGAATGCAAATTCAAAACCCTAATTTCCTTCCCTCTCTTTGAAATCACATTCAAATAGTTCGAATCTTGAAAATGACAAAATGTTTGGAGCCTAATTGGACTAAAGGGCCCCACAGTATTTTGAATGTTTGCCAAAACCCCTCTGGTATTTTTCAAATCACTCAAAACATATTTGAAATGAAAATTTCAAACCAAAATCAAAAAATAGAAAAGGAAAAGGATTTGTTAAAAAAAATATAGCCAGAGCAAGCCAGGCCGTAGCCTAGCCAACTCTCTCCCTTCTCTCCCTCTCCCGCGGCCCAGCTAGGCCCAAGCGCGGCCCTCCCGCAGCTCGTACCAGTTCGGCATGTTCTTTCGCGTCCTCGTCTTTGACGGCGACGAGCAAGCTACTCGCTGGCGCAACGCCCGCCGTCCGCCATCGCCGCGATTCCCGCCCATGCCAAGATCCACGCTACCGACCATCTCCGTGTCTACAAGTATCCCTGCCGGCCCTCGGACGAACCCTAGATCCCCTTTTTCCCAAATTTCCGCGCCAGCTCGAACCCTAGACCGCTTTGGCCGTTGGCTAGCCGCAGTTGTCGGCCTCCCCGAGCCCATCCGACACCGCCACGAGCTCCGCCTCGCTCCACTCCGTCCTCCTGCAGAAGGAATCGACGAGGGGCGCCGTGATTCGTCGCCAACGACTGGTTCTTCCCCGACCCCGACGTGCTCCGCCGCTCGTCTCGCCATCGATCCCGGCCTCTCCTGGCTTCTCCAACCCTCCCGCGAGCATCGTGGTAAGCCCCTGGTGCTCAAGGCACCCTCCGCTTGCTTCCTCTCCCTCTGTGCCGACGCCACGTCGTCGATCTGCAAGCGTTGTCGTCGTCGGTCGTCGTGGAGGCTGCTCCGGTGACCAAAAATCGGAGGCGCCGCCGTGGTTAGGTCCGCCTCCGTGCGCTGATTCGAACGAGTTGTCCCGCATGTCCCCGTTCGCATCCTAGCGCCGCCAGTCACTGCCGTCTGGCCGTTCTCCGGCGAGGCCCCGCGTGGTGCCTGCGTGGCCTAGGCCCCACCAGTCAGCCCCTCTGGCTAGAGCCAGCCCCGGTGGAAATTGCCATGAGCCCTTTTCGCGTGTGTAGGTGTTGAGGTGGCCACGGTCCCACCAGGCTGTGTCTTTGGCTAGCCCAACCTGCGGTGTAAAAAGGTTTTCCAGTCTTATTTAAATTAAGAAAAGGGTTTAATAATTTCAGAAAATATTTTGAATATTGTAAATTCAATAACTATTAATCTGTAATTCAGAAAAATACAAGTAATATATCAAAATGTTCAGAAAAATGAGAACTGTCCAATTAAGCTATAATAATGCATTGTTCAACAATTTAAATGACAAGTTCAATTAGAGAACTAATCAACCCCTCCTAGGTGATTCCGAAGTTTCCCCGAGTTAGGGTTTTCACCCCTCGGAACCCCGTTTAAGCTGTCAAGAATGCTTTAGGGTTTCATTCCAATGCAATTTAACTTGTAATATCATCATCCTTGTTTGAGCATTGCATCGATGCCATGTCTTGATTGTTGCCTTTCTTTCCGGTGTTGGTTCTTCGCGATAGGATCCGAGCCCGAAGCTGAAGTCAACAACACCGAAGATCAATACTTGTCTACTGAAGGACAAGGCAAGCGTAGCCTCTCATTCTGAACCTACTTTTACAAAGTATATTACTTTCTCGCTATGATGCACACGATTCCAATGTGGTCTTTTGTCAGTAGTTAGGGTTACCTATCTGCTGCGTAGTTTCCCTGTTGTAGCCTTATACTCCTGATCCACTGCTCCTAGCATACCTAGGTTTGGCATCTAAGCGTTGCTAGAGCGTTTGAGATCGACAGCTTAGCCATGCATAGTATCAATGTCTGATCTATCCGAACGATGAATCAGAGATGCCGGAGAATCTAGAAAGGTAGGAGTTTATGACATCCTCGAAGGAGTTAACTAAATATGCTAAGGCTTGTATGGGAGGCCACGTTGGGTGTTGTTTTTGTAGTCCCATGCTCGCCACCACTAGGAACTGAGTTCTTACCTTTGGAACCAAGACGAGCGTGGAACCACACGGGGCCTGGACAACCTCATGACTGACTAACTTGCCTAGTAGATTCCATGAGTCACATAGTTCGGGCGTTCCATTTGACATATGCATAGAAAATCTTTTGAAAGATTTGCCGGGTGAAATTGGTGCATTCATAACAGGTAGGTAAGCGTGGCCGAGGTTGCTTGGGGTAGATAGCGCCCCTGGTAAACCAACCTCGCCTCACATCTTTAAGTACCGACTTCGGGATTTGACCTGTTACGGCGGAATCATACTTATTGCGTGACTCATGGTCTCGGCGAAAGAAAGATAAAGGTCATGGTCAACCACCCTCTGCCGGCCTTCCCCGGAAGAGGGCTAATAATTTGGCATTAAGAGTCGGTTGGTACGTGTGGGTAAAGTTGTACACCCCTGCAGGGTTAAATCTTTTGGAAAAGCCGTGTTCACGGTTATGAACGACTTGGCGATCGGACTTAAGATCATAGATAACATTAACCACTATAAAACTTGCTGATCCACGTGTGCTTAAGGATGCTTCCTCCGGGTTGAGGGGGTGATCCTAGATAGGAGGTTCTGATGAAGCTGGTGGTTATCAAGATGTGATGAACAAGATGAAGAAGTCACTATATTATCCCTTTTAAAAGATTCTGAGTAGACGAGCCTCTTCTCTCTCTTGTTTATAAACAAAGATTGCTCTTTTCGCAGAAGTAAATCCAGAGAAAGCCTTTCTAGCCAGAGCATGTAGATACTAGGTTATCTAAGTCTTGCGGAGTACATTCTCGTACTCAGCCTTGCGCCATTGTTGTATTTCTATAGAGGATCTTTGTTGCAACTGAAGGTGGCTTCTACGTTGACATCGACGAGTAGTTGGGGGTCCCAGGTAGCAGCCTGAGGAATATGGGATGGACGTCGCTTTTGTTAATGGCCTCTTAGGCCTTTTGCTAAGTTGTTGTGTAGTACAACATAATTTGCTTTCGCTGTGTGATGTAATGTTGGGTCTATGACCTCTGGTTTGTAATAGCTCTAATATCTTACTCTGTTAAGAGTTTAAACTTATGTTATTGAATCCCTGTGTTCTGTAATGTTACCGAATCATACTGTGATCTTCCGTGTATGGAGTTGAACTTATCTTACATGATGATCTGAGGTTAGTTTAACCCTAATTCCGGGGGGTGATACAGGTTTTGGTATCAGAGTAGGACTGCCTGTAGGAAACCCTTTTATTGGTCGATGTTGAGTTTAGAAGTTGACAAAAATATTTGAAAGTTAAAACTATTTGCAGAAACTCTGATTAGGATTCTTCTTACTCCTTCTCTGGTGTGAATGCTGGAGTTTCTCTTACCTTATTTGGTTTTAAAAGGTTTTCATTCCTTACCTTATATCTCAAAACTTTTAGGAACGTGGTTTTGGGGTTGTTTCTCTAAAAGTATAGTATGCTTTGGTACTACCATGCTTGATAATATGATACCTTTATATCAAGTACTCCTTGTTCACCTTTTCATCTTGTTCCTTTGATTCCTTGTCTAACCCTTTTCTTGTTCTTTTAGGATGGGTGATACCTCTCGTGCCCGTACCCGTCCTCATGCACGTGGTTCTGCAAATGAGGGTGAATCTTCCAACCTTCCTCCACCGCCGTCCATGGTTCAACTCATGGCCATGTATGAAACCAACCGTGTTGACAACATGAGGCTCCTTGAAAGGATTGAGCGCAACACCGCTCAACGCCAGAACAACCAAGTTGGAATCAAGGACTTCACACGTCTCACTCCGCCAGTTTTCAGCTATTCCACTAAGCCACTTGATGCGGACTACTGGCTTTGCACCATGCAGCGCAAACTTCAGGTTGGTCATGTTGCTCAAGCTGATTGGGTGACTTTTGCTGCCTATCATCTGGAGGGAGCAACCAACTCTTGGTGGGAAAATTTCTTGGCTATGCAAGAAGCTCAACATGTTGTTACATGGCAAGAGTTTACTGAAGCCTTTCGAGCTTATCATATTCCGGAGGGTTTGATGGATCAGAAGAGGGAGGAGTTCCTCAAGCTTAAGCAGGGCTCTGGTTCCGTGTGTGAGTACCAGCGCACTTCAATCGTCTTGCCTGCTATGCTACTGAAGAGGTCTCCACTGATGTTAAGAAGCAAGCTCTGTTCCGCAAGGGACTAGATCCTGAGGTTCGTCGTGATCTTCATCTCATGGACTTTGTTAACTTCCAAGGTCTTGTTAACAAGGCTATGAAAGCCGAGAGTGGAAAGGTGGAGTATGAAGAAACTCGTAAGCGTCCTCAGGAGGGGTACGACAAGGCCGGTTCTATCAATAAGAAGTGTCGTGTCTTCGTTCCTTGCAGTGTTGTGCCACGTGCTCCTTATACTCCAAGGTCTTCTGGATATGCTCCTCGTCCAAATACTGCTCCGAACAATGCAAGTGGATTAAATTATCCTGCTGCTGATACTGGATCAGGCCTCATATGTTTCAATTGTCGCCAGCCTGGCCACTATGCAAGAGACTGTCCTCAAAAGAGTGTTGCTGAGAAGGCACAACCCCCAAAGAAGAATGATAAGTATCCAGGTGCTGGAAAAGGACGCCTGAACCACATCTCTGCTGAGAAGGCTCAGGAAGATCCAAGCGTCATCATGGGTACGCTTCGTATTCTAGCTAAAGTTTTGTTTGATTCTGGAGCATCGCATTCATTCCTGTCAGAAGCTTTTGATCAAATGCATGGGATAAATTTTCAGGGGTTATCTTTTCCTCTGCTAGTTCAGTCTCCTGGTTCTAGTTGGCGTTCCACCATGGTTAGTCATGGGAATCTAATCGAAGTTGCATTTCAACTTTTCCCCACTTCTTTGATCGCCCTCAAGTCAACTGACATTGACTTCATTTTGGGCATGGACTGGTTGACCCGTTATCAAGCCATTCTCGATTGTACAACCAAGTTTGCGACTCTGACTAGTCTTGCTGGCATAACAGTCAAGTATTGGACCGTAGGGTCACTATCTCCTTCAGCTATTTCTATCCCTAAAGCGGAGTTGTATGCTCTTGAAGTTCTACCTCCGTTAGGGATCCAAGATGTTTTTGTGGTTTGTGAATTCCCGGATGTCTTTCCTGAGGAGTTGCTTGGCATGCCACCTGGTCGAAGTGTGGAGTTTGTCATAGAGTTAGTTCCTAGAACCGCTCCTGTTTCTAAAAGACCCTATCGTATGCCTCCTCATGAGCTTGTGGAGTTGAAGAAGCAATTAGAGGAGTTAGAAGGAAATGAATACATTCAGCCCAGCACATCTTCTTGGGGATGTCCTAACATCTTTGTCAAGAAGCGGGATACCAATATACCGCGTCTGGTTGTGGATTATCGCCCTCTCAATGTTGTGACTATCAAGAACAAGTATCCTCTTCCTAGGATCAATGATCTCTTTGATCAGTTAAGTGGTGCCACTGTCTTTTCCAAAATGGATTTAAGGTTAGGGTATCACCAGATAAAGATCCGTAGGGAAGATATTCCAAAGACTACTTTCACCACTCGTTACGATCTTTATGAGTATACAGTCATGTCCTTTGGTCTTACCAATGCTCCAGCCACTTTCATGCGGCTCATGAACTCTGTCTTCATGGAGTATCTTGACAAGTTCGTCGTGGTTTACATCGATGATATTATGGTCTATTCCAAGACTCAAGAAGAGCACGCTGAACATCTTCATTTGGTGTTAACCAAACTCCGAGAACATCGTCTCTATGCCAAGTTTTCCAAATGTGAGTTCTGGTTACAAGAGCTCGTATTCCTTGGTCATGTTGTTTCCGCCAAAGGGGTTGCTGTTATTCCCGATAAGGTCTAAACTATCCTCGACTGGGAGTCTCCTAAATCCGTCAAGGATGTCCGCAGTTTTCTCGGGATGGCTGGTTATTACCTTCGATTCATTGAGAACTTCTCCAGGATTGCAAAGCCGATGATTGATCTTCTTAAAAAGGGTAAGAAGTTTGAATGGTCTTCCAGACACTAGCAAAGACTTTGTTGTCTTCTGCGATGTTTCCCACCAAGGTCTCGGATGTGTGCTAATGCAAGATGGACATGTGGTGGCTTATGCCTCCCGTCAGCTAAAACCACATGAGAACAACTACCCAACTCATGATCTTGAGCTTGCAGTTGTTGTTCATGCTCTTAAGCAATGGCGACATTACCTTCTCGGTAGTCGTTGCGAGTTATACTCGGATCATCAGAGTCTGAAGTATCTTTTCACACAACCTGATTTGAATCTCAGGAAAAGAAGATGGTTGGAACTCATCAAGGACTATGATTTGGGTCTCAACTATCAACCTGGCAAAGCCAATGTCGTTGATGACGCGCTGAGCCGTAAATCTTATTGCAACACCCTGATGATCAAACAAGCTCAACCTTCTCTTCATGAGGAATTTGCTCGATTGAATCTTGAAGTAGATCCTCGTGGATTCCTTTCTATTCTTGAAGTGACATCTTTTATAGAGGATCACATCAAGCTTACTCAGAAACATCATTCTGAAATTGCTGAGATCAAAGGGAACATTGCTAGCAGAGTTGCTAAGTGTTTCTCTGTTGATAATCAAGGTATTGTCTACTTTGGTACCCGTCTGGTAGTGCCAAAGAGAACAAAATTGAGGGATTTAATTCTCCAAGAGGCTCATGAATCACCTCGTTCTATCCACCCTAGAGGTACCAAGATGTATCGGGATCTTCGTCAAAGATTCTGGTGGTCTGGTATGAAGAAGCATATCGCTCGTTTCGTTGCTGAATGTGATGTTTGTCGTCGCGTCAAAGCTGAGCACCAAAGACCCGCTGGTCTCCTGCGTCTACAAGTATCCCTGCCGGCGCTCGGACGAACCCTAGATCCCCTTTTTCGTTGCTACCGACCATCTCCGCGTCTACAAGTATCCTTGCGGGTGCTCGGATGAACCCTAGATCCCCTTTTTCCCCAATTCCCGCGCCAGCTCGAACCCTAGCCCGCCATGGCCGCCGGGTAGCCGCAGTTTTCGGCCTCCCGAGCCCATCCGACATCGCCACGAGCTCCACCTTGCTCCACTCCGTCCTCCTGCAAAAGGAATCAATGAGGGGCGCCGTGATTCGTCGCCAACGACTGGTTCTTCCCCGACCCCGACGTGCTCTGCCGCTCATTTCGCCGTCGATCCCGGCCTGGCCTGGATTCTCCAACCCTCCTGCGAGCATCGTGGTGAGCCCCTGGTGCTCAAGGCACCCTCCGCTTGCTTCCTCTCCCTCTGTGCCGACGCCGCGTCGCTGATCTGCAAGCATTGCCGCCGACCGTTGTTGTGGAGGCTGGTCCGGTGACCAAAAATCGGAGGCTCCGCCGTGGTTAGGTCCGCCTCCGTGCGCTGATTCGAACGAGCTGTCCCGCATGTCCCCGTTCGCATCCTAGCGCCGCCAGTCACTGCCGTCTGACCGTTCTCCGGCGAGGCCCGCGTGGCGCCTGCGTGGCTTGCTGGCGTGGCCTAGGCCCCACCAGTCAGCCCCTCTGGCTAGAGCCAGCCTTGGTGGAAATTGCCCTGAGACCTTTTCACGTGTGTAGCTGCTGAGGTGGCCACGGGCCCACCTGTCTGTGTCTGTGGCTAGCCCAACCTGCGGTGTAAAAAGGCTTTCCAGTCTTATTTAAATTAATAAAAGGGTTTAATAATTTCAGAAAATGTTTTGAATATTAAAATTCAATAACTATTAATCTGTAATTCCGAAAAATACAAATAATATATCAAAATGTTCAGAAAAATGAGAACTATCCAATTAAGCTATAATCATGCATTGTTCAACAATTTAAATGACAAGTTTAATTAGAGAACTAATCAACCCCTCCTAGGTGATTCCGGAGTTTCCCCGAGTTAGGGTTTTCACCCCTTGGAACCGCTTTTAAGCTATCAAGCATGCTTTAGGGTTTCATTCCAATGCAATTTAACTTGTAATATCATCATCCTTGTTTGAGCATTGCATCGATGCCATGTCTTGATTGTTTCCTTTCTTTCCGGTGTTGGTTCTTCGCGATAGGATCCGAGCCCGAAGCTAAAGTCAACAACACCGAAGATCAATACTTGTCTACTGACGGACAAGGCAAGCGTAGCCTCTCATTCTGATCCTACTTTTACAAAGTATATTACTTTATCGCTATGATGCACACGATTCCAATGTGGTCATTTGTCAGTAGTTAGGGTTACCTATCTGCTGCATAGTTTCCCTGTTGTAGCCTTATACTCCTGATCCACTGCTCCTAGCATACCTAGGTTTGGCATCTAAGTGTTGCTAGAGCTTCTGAGATCGACATCTTAGCCATGCATAGTATCAATGTCTGATCTATCCGAACGATGAATCAGAGATGCCGGAGAATCTAGAAAGGTAGGAGTTTATGACATCCTCGAAGGAGTTAACTAAATATGCTAAGGCTTGTATGGGAGGCCACATTGGGTGTGGATTTTGTAGTCCCATGCTCGCCACCACTAGGAACTGAGTTCTTACCTTTGGAACCAAGACGAGCGTGCAACCACACGGGGCCTGGACAACTTCATGACTGACTAACTTGCCTAGTAGATTCCATGAGTCACATAGTTCGGGCGTTCCATTCGACATATGCATAGAAAATCTTTTGAAACATTTGCCGGGTGAAGTTGGTGCATTCATAACAGGTAGGTAAGCGTGACCGAGGTTGCTTGGGGTACATAGCGCCCCTGGTAAACCAACCTCACCTCACATATTTAAGTATTGGCTTCGGGATTTGACCCCTTACGGCGGAATCATACTTATTGCGTGACTCATGGTCTCGGCGAAAGCAAGGTAAAGGTCGTGGTCAACCACCCTCTACCGGCCTTCCCAGGAAGAGGGATAGTAATTTGGCATCAAGATTCGGTTGGTACGTGTGGGTAAAGTTGTACACCCCTGTAGGGTTAAATCTTTTCGAAAAGTCGTGTTCACGGTTATGAACGACTTGGCGACTGGAATTAAGATCATAGATAACATTAACCACTATAAAACTTGTTGATCCACGTGTGCTTAAGGATGCTTCCTCCGGGTCGAGGGGGTGATCCTAGATAGGAGGTTCTGATGAAGCTGGTGGTTATCAAGATGTGATGAACAAGATGAAGAAGTCGCTATATTATCCTTTTTAAAAGATTCTGAGTAGACGAGCCTCTTCTCTCTCTTGTTTAGAAACAGAGATTTCTTTCCGCAGAAGTACATCCAAAGAAAGCCTTTCTAGCCAGAGCATGTAGATACTAGGTTATCTAAGTCTTGTGGAGTACATTCTCGTACTCAGCCTTGCTCCATTGTTGTATTTCTACAGAGGATCTGGTTGCAACGGAAGGTGGCTTCTACGTTGACATCGACGAGTAGTTGGGGGTCCCAGGTAGCAGCCTGAGGACTATGGAATGTACGTCGCTTTTGTTACTGGCCTCTTAGGCTTTTTTCTAAGTTGTTGTGTAGTACAACATAATTTGCTTTCGCTATGTGATGTAATGTTGGGTCTATGACCTCTGGTTTGTAATAACTCTAATATCTTACTCTATTAAGAGTTTAAACTTATGTTGTTGAATCCATGTGTTCAGTAATGTTACCGAATCATAATGTGATCTTCCGTGTATGGAGTTGAACTTATCTTAGATGATGATCTGAGGTTAGTTTAACCCTAACCCCGGGGGGTGCTACAATAAGTTACATTCTGTAACTCATTTATTGAATAAAGTTTTGGAATCAATATTCATTCTATGGGTTCATTTATTTTATTCAAAGTTTGAGTCATTAATTGTTAGCTCTTGACTAAACCAAATCACTCAAATCTAATTCTTAAACCTTTTGAATTATAAATTCAAACATTCAAGTTTTAAATTCAAATTTCATTTCCCAAAACCATAAATCCACAAAGATCATATCAAAGTCTATAACAATCATTCTTCAAGACTAAACCTATTCTTAAAGTATGAAAGAAACCTTGATCACTTTAGGTTTTTATTTGGCGAAAAAATTACCCACATTTTCACAGATGAATGCATGCAATGTTTCAAATTCCTAAATCTACCCTTCGTTAGTTCCTATATGCTGGGATGTTACAACTAGGTCTCTAGGTTCTAGTTCATGAGAGCAAACCTGTCGGCTATGATACCGACGTAAGCTTTGTTGGTAATGGGATTATCACACCTTTGCTCGATAATGTACGTCTTCCAGGAAGTTCATGTCATCGATCCTTTCTGCATGCTAGATGGTGTCGACGTACACATGGACCCGCTAGGATCCGTATTTGAGCTCCATTGGCAAGATGGCCTCCGCCCCATAAACAAGGGAGAAAGGGATCTCGCCGGTCGCCTTGTTGGGCGTCATCCGCAGGGCCCACAGGACAGTTGGGAGTTCTTCAATCTAGTTCTGCCCACTTTGTGAACATGTCAACGGCCACCATAAAGTACTGCTATCCTCCGACCGCCTTGGGAAACTTCCCAACGATATCCAGCACTTAGGTCACAAACGAGCAAGAAGCTGGGATAGTTTGTAGAGCTTGTGCGGGATGTCAAATACTCTTTGCATGGAACTGGCCAGCATCGCATGTGCGAACCAAGTGCTCCACATTGGCCAGAGCTGCAGGCCAGTAAAAACCTTGCTCGAAGGCCTTCCAAGCCTGTGCTCATGAGGCGATGTGGTTTGCACAGGTTCCCTCATGGATGTCAGCTAGTAGTGCTTGTCCTTGCTCCCTTGAAATACAGCAGAGTTTGACCCTGCATTCCCTCTTGCGGCAAAAGATCATTGTCAATGAGATAGTACATGGTGGCCTGTCGCACAATGCGATTGGCATGCTTGTCTTCCTCACGTAAGTCTTGGTTCCTGAGGTAGCGCATGATCACAGCCACCCATGCTAGAGAGGCGTCTTTGACCACCGCCACCACATGTTTCTTCGGGACCAATTCCTTGTCGGGCACCATGGCATGACCCTTCCAAGGCTTCCCCTTCCTAGCAGCTCTTTCCGAGTTGACAGGAAGGGCTCTGTTCCCAAGTGAAACAGAGACAGAAGGCTTCTTCAACCTCTCAAGGAAGACCATAGGAGGAATCGGCCCTCCTTGCGCCACGAGTTTGGAAATATCGTCCGCAACGAGGTTGTCCCACCATGGAATGTGCTCCAGCTGCAACCCACAAAAGTGGCACTCTAGCCACCTCACTTCATCAACATAGCCCCACATTTGCGGGCAGTCATATTCCTTGATAACTTGGTTAACAACCAATTGCGGGTCACCTCGCACTACCAGCCGTTTTATGCCAAGGCCAGCAGCGGCTCGTAGCCCCGCAAGCAGGGATTCATACTCTGCCACATTGTTTGAGCTTTTATCTTCATCCTTGAAGTCAAGGTGGACTACGTACTTGAGCCCTTAAAGTACATGATCCATCTTCCATGATCTTCATTTCCCGGGAGGCTGGAGTATTCCTCCACCTCCTGACAGGGCGTAGGTGTCCACTCATTGATAAAATCAACAAGGGTTTTTCTCTTGATAGCCTTGGTAAGGGAAAAGCACAACTCGAACTCAGAGAGCTCAGTTTCCCACTCTATGATTCGTCCCGTCACTTCTGGGTACGCAACACACTTTCTATCCTATAGTCACTGACAACCGTGACGCGATGAGCCTGGAAGTAGTGTCGTAGTTTCTAGGAAGTGATCAAGGCTCCGAGTAGCATCTTCTAGGCCGGGGGGTATCTTTCCTGGGCATCACGAAACACCATGCTGACAAAGTAGACGGGGCATTGTTCCAACCCCACTTCCTTTGGCTTCTCCGAGCTTTCGGGCTTGGGCAAAGCCCCTCCTTCTCCTGATGGAGGGGAAGTTAGGTTTTCTGTCTTCTTGATGGGTTCGTCCATTCCGGTGCCCTTCGACCGCTCCACCACCAATGCTGCACTAACCACCTAAGTGGTAGCAGCGACATAGAGCAGTAGCGGTTCTCCAGGACACGGAGAGACGAGGACGGGGGAGATGACAGGTATTTCTTGAGATCAAGGAATGTCCGCTATGCCTCCGGAGTCCACTCAAAGGCCCCCTATTTTTTAGGAGCTTAAAATGGGAGGGCGCATTCGCCCAAATGGGAGATGAAGCGCCCCAAAGCCATGACACACCCATTAAGGCGCTGCACATCTTTTATCTTCTGGGAAGGCTGCATGTCCTCTACGGCCTTGATCTTGTCCGGGTTAGCCTTGATTCCCCGGTGCGAAACCAGGAATCCGAGGAGCTTTCCGGAGGGGATGCCGGAAACACACTTCTCGGGGTTAAGGTGCAGGTTCACCTTTCAAGGTTATCAAAGGTTTCCCACAGGTCTTCAATCAAGGTGGTTTTGTCTAAAGACTTAACCACGATGTCGTTGATGTACGCCTCCATGTTGCGCCCCATCTGGGTGCACAAGTAGAGACACATGGCCCTCTAGAAAGTGGCCCTAGCGTTCACGAGATCAAAGGGCATACAGGTATAACAGTATCACCCCACCGGTGTTACGAACACTGTATTTTCCTCATCCTCAATGGCCATCCGAATTTGATGGTAGCCCGAGAACGCGTCAAGGAAACAGAGCAGGTCACACCCAGCGGTGGAGTCCACCACCTAGTCGATCCGTGAAAGCAAAAAAGGATCTTTCAGGCAAGCCCGGTTCAGGTCGATGAAGTCGATGCACAACCTCATCTTCAGATTCGGCTTAGGAACCACAACGGGATTGGCCATCCAAGTAGGATGGAGGAACTCCCGCATGGCACCGGGCCTCGCCAGCTTGCGCACTTCCTTCACGATGAAGTCTTGGTAGTCCTGAGCCTGGCGCCTGACATTCTGTCGGACAGGCTGAGCCCTAGGGCACACCGCCAGGTGGTGCTAGATGACCTCCTTCATAAGTCCAGGGAGATCCAAGGGATCCCAGGCAAAGACATCAACATTTTCCCATAGGAAAGCAATGAGTCCAGCCTCCTTCTCAGGAGATAACTGGTTCCCAATGGTAATGAAGTGAGCCGGGTCATCACCCAGTGGCACTTTCTTGGTAAGCCGAGGCTCGCCCTTGAGCCTCTACTTCCTAGGGTCAGCGGCCACGCCGGTGGACTTTTCCCCTAGGACTTCGTCAGTAACGTTACCTGCATCGCCTGATAGTGGGGTCGCACGAGCGGCTGCTCCTTCGCGGGTGTGCTCACCTTCCATAGACGCAAGATGTGGTTGGGGATACGGTGAAGAAGAGACATTAGGCCCCAGACACGGATCGGCATCCACGGGGGTGTCTGCGCACCGTGCACGAGGCTCGGTCCCCAAGCCCCTAGTCATGGGAGGACTATGAGAGCGAGCCCGCGCAGTGGACACGTTCACCGCGATAGATCTAGTCCCGATGTCCGGAGCTTTTCCCACCGCCATGAGCGGCGGTGGTGTAGTGGAGGTCGATGATGATGGCGAAACTCACAAAGCTATTGACGATGAAGTTGATTGCCTAAACCGAAAAAGCGAGCGCCCCTACCTGGCATGCTATATGTCATGTCTCACCAAAGCAGACATCGAGGATGCTAGGCACCCCCTATTTGTTTGGTAATGGGCACGAAGGCATTTCGACCTCAATGTCGATGAGGAACCTGCTGATATGAGCAAACAACAAACAAAGAGCACACACAATCATTTTTTACCCAGGTTTGGGCCGCCCTTTGGCTAACAACCCTACGTCCTATTTTGGTGGATTATCTGGGATTGATCAAGGTATAAGATGATCATCTTTCTGGTGCCGAGGAGCCGCTTTCTACTTAGCTTCTACACTCCCCGGGCTTCCTCTTTCTTTCTTCCCTCACTCCCTATATATCCTTTCTTCTCCTCTCTGTCGTGGAGAAGGATGTCTCCTCTCACTATCTACTCTACCTGAGCTCTCTTCTCTTTACAAGCTCTCCACTGGCACAAAGCTCTTCTATGAGCCAGAGAACTTCCTACTGGCCTAACATCCTCTTACTGGCCAACCCTCCTCCCCATGGCCAAGTGCCTCCTTTTATATGGGGTCACCACAAGGGTTGGCGCGGAGCACTACCAAGGGCGTTCCCGAACGCAATCATGGTGTGCCACGCGGTCTTCAGGCAGGTGGGCAGCGCCTTTGGCCAATGGATGGCCAAGGGCGGTGCATAGGTGCACTCGCGGTTGAGTGACAGCTCAGGCTCCGAGCTGTCACTCCTGTCGGTGACGTGCTGTAGTGGACTGCAGCGCCATGATGATGTCGAGCGGTGTTCGCGCGTCGTCGTTCCCAAGGCTGGGGCCTGAGATGTCCTGTCAGGCTCAGCTGACTCCGGTTCTTGGGTCGCGCCTGGCCTAGGAGACGCACTCCCATGGTCCTTTCGGGGCTTAGCCAAGGCTGCTTCTTGTCTTTGTTGTCCCTGCCGTGCTCTTACCCTCCTTCCGGGGCAGCCCCATGAAGGAGGGGTTGGGCCGCCTTGCATGCCATTGTCTTTTCCTCCTTGTCTGCGCCTGGCTAGCGGACCGAGGTTCGTCTCATAGCACCCTTCCCATCCATAGGTACCTACATCACAACCGACACTTAGTTTCCATAGGATCATCATGTTAATTCAATACCTGCTTGGAGCACATGGTGCTTGCATCCCTGTGATGTTCCCGGCGACTTAGGCTCGCCATTGTCGAGTCGTTGATTGGAGGGTATGGGGCCCACGCGTCAAGGCGCAATGCCAGGGACCCCCAATCCCATTACGTCGACACAAATTGATAGTACACTGAGCCTATGAATTCTACATGATAATGAAGGAATCAAAGGTAACAAACTCCATAGTACATGTTTAGTTTGATCACCTTCATGCTTGAGGACGAGCATAGGTTAAGCTTGGGTATGTTAATGCATGTAAAATGCATACATGGAGTTTGTAGTTTGTTAACATGTTTTCCCACATATTTCCATCAAATACAATGTTATATCCATGTTTTATATTGATTTTTGGGGATTTACTAATGATCCCCTTTATTTAGGCTATAACCCGGCAGGGCAGAAAAATCATGTTTTCAATGTTTTTGATGTTTCAGGACCTATACGAAGTCAAATGGACCTACACTTTTGGGAATGCCATTATTTATTCACGAGAAGCATGCATCTGGAGCACAAGAATCCACCCAGGAGGGCTAGGAGGGCCAGGTTTCCCAAGATAGCTTGGGTGGCGCGCCTAGTCTAGGTGGGCGCGCCACCTATGATATCTCCCTCCTCGGTCGTCCGATTGCCTCGATTGTTTCGCCCATGGAGTTTTGTTGACCTAAAAATCCCTATATAAGGAACCTCCTAGGGAGTCCTCGAGACAGAGCACACCAGAAATAGAAACACCACGAAATAGAGTCAGATCCAGCGAAATTGGAGGGGGAAACTCCGATGGCACCATCTTCGGGGAGATCTCCACCCTCTCCAACATCTACAGCATCATCACCATAATGAAGAGGGAGTAGTCCACCTCCGGTCTATGGTTTTGTGGGAGTATCTTGATCTATTTCTCTCTTGTTCTTCATAGATCTAGTACCATATGAGATGCCCCACATGATTATGGTCATACTTGTAATTCCTATGTGGTTTATCTTTGTTCTATGATTTGATATTTGAGATTGGAATATATTTTGTGTAAGATGTTTTGCTAGATGTATATCATGTACCCCATTCTTTATTGCTTGTTTGATCCAACTTGTATGTAAGAACTTGTATGGGTAGAAGTGTGTGTTAGATGGAGTATCATGGTGGTAGAGATTGAATTGTGACAAACAATATTCAAGATCTACTTTGGTTTTTACATTTCTTTTGTTGACTCACTAGAGATAAAGTGAAATCATGTGATATAGTTATCATGTGACAATGTGATAACCTTGTTGGATCAAGGTAGCATATTTGTATTTCAAACATCATGTTATATTGCTTAAAGCTATACTCTAATTTCTTCTTAATTCAAGATTGCATGGAGTTTTCACTTTCTTGAGGAGTATAAGAGAGATGTATTCCGTATCTATGTTAGAATGTGATGCCCATATTGATTCGTTTATCAAACACATATAGAATTTCCATGAATGTTTATCATTGATGAATTGTTTTGTGACCACTACAACTTAAATAGAGAGTAGACAAGTGAACCCATGAATCCCGGTCCGAATTTTATCATAAGAAACACCTTTCCATTACATCTACTATCCTTTTTGTTTTTTGCAATTTATTATTTTGAAAATACAAAAATACTTTCCCTACTTGCAATCACTCATAAAAACCCAAAAACAACTCTACTATATTCCATATCATCTAGTTTGCATTACTTTAATTTATTTACTTTTGTTTTTATTATATTCTATTTCATATTACTAATACGAAACCTTGTGATCGACAACCACTTGGTGGAGTTGGGGACACAAGACAAATTATTTTACTTTATAAGTTGCTTGAAGAGAACAAGATAAATACACTTCCATAACCAATTCCCCGAGAGTTCGATATAAACCCTCCAGTCACCCTTGTGGGGAAAATAAACTTGCCACAAGAATCTGCACTTGGAGTCCCAATGAAAGTTGCCATGTTTATTGCCATCACACGGGCAGATATTTGTGAATTCGTGATGCAACGTATTAAGCTTAATGTTCTCTGAATTGCAATTATCTGAACCTTGATACATGTCGTATTCTTGTGATGGGTAAGCTCAACACACCGCCCATGAGGTAAGGCTATCAGGTATATTGCAAGTTACCAAAGGAATAGCAACTTGCCAAAAACATAGAAAACAGGCTAGCAAACAAATGGGGTTTGGCTTCTTCATCGACCTAGAAATCTAAATATGGCAACCAAACGAAATGCCCTTTAGGCATGAAAGATTTAATTGACACCAAAAACTTTCACGGATCCATGATCCCCATGTGTGACAATAGGACACGAGCAACCATCAACCAACCATCAACGACCTATATGTCTTTAGGCTTTGGTGAAACTAGGGAACTACTTAAATAGACGTATTTTCGTATGACCTAAATAAATTGGTCAATATTAACTGGGATAAAAAAAAGTATTCAACATGAAAGTTTTTTGTTTTTTCGATACGAACAACTTTTATTTTTACCATATTTTCATCCAAAGTTGTTTACTGTCCCAAAGTGGTCTGGAAGGAACACACATGTTTTTGATGAAACAGTTAAAAAAATTTCATGTTTGTCTATCCAAGTTGGACCCCAGTTAGGGGTTTGGACATGAATCCAACCATTTATCTTGCATGTAAAGTCCATTCGCCCCTTATATATATGAGGGGTGATGGCTAACTAAACAACAATATACAATCATAAAAACCAATTTACAAACTTCTATTTTGTCCTAGTTTCTACTTCTCGTCTATTGACGTTCTTCGTGTTGGAGAGCTTCAATCCACAAGGTCCTAGGAGTGGGAGAACCGAACTAGGCAGCCCAGTCGTGCGCTCATACAGGGTCTCTTATGATTGCGTGGGGTTTTTGTTGGGGATATACTTTCCGGGTATGCCCACAGGTCTCGTTGACCAGGGTGGACCACCAATGGGTTAGAGATATGCTTCATGGGTGGCCTAGTCAGAGAAAGAGGAGGGGCCAGTTCCGGCTACGACAAGGCCCAGAAGAGTTACCGACTTAGGCATGTAGTATTACTTGTAGTCCAAGTTGTACATAGTTACCGACTCTGTAACGTAGATGGATAGGTCTCTCCTGTAACCCTAGGCCCCGGTGACTATATAAACCGGCCCTATGAGAGCCTTTAGGGCACAACTCAATAAACAAAACCACAACCAACTCGCACAGGCGAACCTCTCTTGTAATTCGCTGTAACATCTGGCTTACGCTGATATATTACTAGGTTGGTAGCAAGAGTAGGATCCGATCACCGTAGTCGGATCTGAACCTGGGTAAACTTGTGCTCACTACTCCTGGAACATCTCACGTCTCACACCCCATCTTTCCAACGCCACTAGGACCCCCTATGGCGTACTTTTCGACAATCCGACGACAGTTGGCGCCCACCGTGGGGCTGGTGACCTTTGGAGCATCGTTCCAGGTGGAATCTGCGCGTGCAAGAATCGGCAAAACAATCGCCATGGGTCGCGTGGTCTACGCCAGTGATGTCCCTCTCGTCCTTCTCAACGAGACTTGGATTCTGGCTTCGAAACCCGTGACGACCTACACGATCATGTCCATCGGCGAGATCGATATCTATCTCGGTTTCTCTGAAACCTTCCAACCCACCATTGAGGTGATGACCATGGCGGAAGAAAATCCGGATCTACTTTGTCCGTAGAGGCGGAAGAGTTCAAGATCCCGGAGAAAATCAAACCCACCCAGCCCACTCCTGTAGTGGAAGAAGAGGTGGAAGAAAAATCTGGATCTGATCTCCCTGATGAGGTCGGATACACGGATGAGGAATCTATCCTCTACGGCTCCGCTCTGCCGGACTTCATAGCAGAAAAACTACCCTTGAAGCACAGGATAAAGGAGATGATGAAACGCCCCTACATCGATTACGAAGCAATCACCGACATCACGGAGAACTTTGAGATGGAGGAGGCGGAAACCCAGCTGTGCAACTACTTCAAGAACATGAACAAGAAGAAGCACTGTTTCATGTACCACATAAGCACTGGATCTAACTATGTCGATGTTGGAGCTGGTAGCAATTCGGTCCTAGATGCAATCGAAGAAAACACTAACTCGCCTGGCTCCCCTCAAGAGTCAATCACGTCGCAGGAACTTCGAGACTTCGACAAAGAGATGGAGGAGTATGAACAAGAGAACGTCTCCAAACAAACGCAAGGTGAGCCGGAAAACTCTCCTAGTCCATATGATAGCATGGATGAAAGCTACACCTCGCAGGATGATATGGATACCGGAGATTCCTCTGAGGTCCACAAGCCAACCATGATGGAAAGTACTGACGGAAGTCTATCCCTGGTACCGGACCGAAAGCCATCTTTGCCACTGGTACGCGCGTTAAGGCTACTGGGCGGTCAAAGAAGAAGAAGAAGAAGAAGAAGAACAAAAGTCCGACACCGGCAGAGCCAGACGTCGAAGAAACCAATGAAGAAAAAGTTGATGAAATGATCGAGATGGAGAATCAGGACGGAGATCCGATTAATACCACCCCGGCCGACCCTCCGGTGGATGGATAAATCGTCACCAAGGGTGCACGTGAAATTTACGGAGATGCTCTCACGATTCCAATCCCAACGGCTTCAGATCTTACACCGGAGGCGCTGGAGAAAAGGGCCAAGGACCTGGAAAAGCATCGTCTGTTTCTACTCGAAGAGGCCACGCGCATCATCGAGATGAGACAGTAGTTAGACAGTGGTCCTACCAAATATCAGTCAGATTTCAAGCGACATCCAAACAAGACAAGGGGAGGTCCGTTTCTTGCTAACAAGAATACGGATATCCACAAAGATCTATTCGACAAAAAAGATGGAGAGATGATCCGAGTCTACAGCATGCCATAGGAAAATGCTTCTACAGCTCGAGCCATCCTCGCCAACAATCCATCTCCGCAGCAAGTCTAGCAGTGCGTTGTGTTGCTGGACAAGGGATTAAAGAAGCAGAAAATGGTCGTGTCATTTAGTCGCAAGCTGGCCTCAAAATCCGAGTTTTGCCACACTGGCGCTGACCAAAGCGCTGACGTAAGGCTTCGCAGGGACACGACTCAACGCTACCGTACCCGTGGAGAAGAAGAGAACTCAAGAACCGGCTCAAACGGCCACTCTCACTGGCCGACACATGACTGGGCAAGAGTTAATCCGGCTGCGTCCGAAGACGCCATCAGGGAAATGGTTCCTCATCAAGACCATCGTCGGCAAAACAACCGCTACAGAGAAGACCCGGAAACACGCCGCCAGCGAGAGGAGCAAGATCGGCTAAGGATGCCACCACAGAGCCATCCGGCTAGCAACACTGGACGAAGAGATGATCCGGATCATCCTGAATCAAGTAGGGACGGTGCCCAAAGAAATAGGCATCAGAGTCAGCATAATGAGGCTCCACCGCCACCACCAAGAAACCCAGCCGGAAATAATCCACCAGGGCCACCATTGCCTCCTAGCAGTGACCATGAAGGATCCTGTCGTGGACATGGAAGCTGAAGGGGCGGAGGCAGCAATGGTAAGAGGAGAAGCAGAAATCCGACTCCACCACGCAGAAGCCGTGAGCCTCCAAGGCACAGATCTCTCTTGCCAAACAACACTCGCCATCACATTGAATCAAACATAGAAGCGCGGCGGTACAAGGAAAAAGACGTGTATGTGGGACCCAAGTGCTTTGGACCACGCATACGTCAGACCAAATTTCCGGTTGACTTTGGTATTGCCAAACACATTCAGCCCTACGACGGCACAGCTCGGCCAGATACCTGGCTTCAGGATTTCTTCCAGGCCTGTTGCATCGCCAAAGGAGGAAACAGCCTGGTTGCAGTCTGATATCTCCCGCTCATGCTGAGGAAGACGGCTCAATCATGGCTCAATGAACTTCCAGAGAATTCAATTCACAACTGGTATGATATGCAAAGTGCGTTCTTTTCAAACTTCGAGGGAACATATACAGGAGGCCATGCATAGTCGGAGACTTGCAGCGTTGCACACAAAGACCTAGAGAAACCTTCCGGGATTACCTCGGACGCTGGATCGACACAAAAAACTCCTGCGAAGGAGTAAATAAGCAAACTGCGATAGAAGCTTTTATTGCAGGACTTCCAGTCGGACTTTTACGTCACAGACTGAAGCGTGAACACGTCACAGATTTGGGAGAAATGATAGAAACGGCAAGCAAATATGCTGATGTCGATGATGATTCAGAAGGGCTACTAAATATTCTAGCCAATCCCAATGCGGCCAAACAGTAAAAACAAACTCAGAAGCGCAAGAACAACTCAGACGAAAAGCCGTCTCCGGACAACGCAGCTGTGAACGCAATGTTCGGATCTGGAGTACGAGGAGGGCGCGGAGGCAGCCAGGGTAGAGGCCGTGGAACTTCCCGAATCCAGGGCAGAGGAGACCAGCAACCCGGAAGAACCTATACCTGGGTCGACATTGCCAATAATCCCTGTGTGCACCACTTGGATAGTAATGGAGGATCTACCCACATAAATGTCGAGTGTCGTTTCAATGAAGACATCAAGAAAGACGAATCCGCTGGCTATAGAGCCAAGCAACAAAAAGGAAAGAAAAATCCCGAGAAAGGAAAGGAGCCCAAGGAAGATTCTGATATGGAAGAAGCGGAAGCCACTGCAGAGCCCAAGTCGGATGGAAAGAAGACTTTTCCGACTAAGAAAGACGCATACGTCTGCTTCCTTGGATCCCAACCTGCTAAGGATAAAAAGGCGGTTCTTCGTGAGCTTAATGCCACGGTTCCGGCTGTTCCACAGTTTCTGAATTGGTTAGAGGTAACTATCACCTTTGATCGTTCAGATCACTCGAGGAAAACACATCGTCTGGGAAAGTACCCCCTGGTCGTCAATCCTCTCATTGATGGCTATGAGTTCTCTAAAACACTCATGGACGGTGGAAGTAGCATTAACATCCTCTACATCGAGACCCTCCACCGCATGAAGCTATATGAGAGCCAGTTGAGTTGCAGCAGTGTAACTTTCCATGGCATTGTACCAGGAGACATGCGGATTCTCTGGGTGAGATTACTCTGGACGTGAAATTCAGAACCCAAGACAATTATCGGACCGAGCCACTCTCTTTTGAGGTAGTACCATTCAAAAGTTCTTACCACACCATCTTCGGACGTCCGGCTTACTGGGTGTTCATGGCTCGTCCCTGTTACATCTACAACATGATCAAACATCCAGGTCCAAAGGGCGTAATCAGTGTACGGGGAAATCCAAGGAAGGCGCGAGAGTGCGAAGAAGGATCTGCTGCCTTCACCGAAGCCGTGCTGCACGCCCAGGAGTACCAGGATATCAATAAAACCATCAATCCGTCCGAGATGCCCGCTATGAAGAATGACGTGATGAAGCCAAGTTTGCAGTTCAAGGCATCGGAAGAGAAGAAGAAAATGTCGCTGAAGGAAGATGATCCCTCCAAGACGATGAACATAGGGGTAGGCTTAGGCCACACATAGGAAAGCGCGCTCGTTGAGTTCATCAAAGATAATAGTGATATCTTCGCATGGCAGCCATCTAACAGGACCGGAGTACCTAGGGAACTTGCCGAGCACTCTCTTAATGTGTACCCTGACACTAAACCCGTCAAACATTCCTTACGATGGTTTGGTGATGAAAAGAGCAAAGAAATAGCCAAGTAATTAGCCCGACTAGAATTTGCGGATTTAATAACAGAGGTCATCCATACAGATTGGGTGGTGTAACACCCTCGCCTGATAAGGCTGAGTTCATGTGTATAGTGCCAATCCCTAGATCGGTTCATTGGCACACACAGTACAAAATGATACCAAATATAACTGTGCATCATAAATACAACGACTATGATCTAGAATTTACATTATATTACAGCGGACAGCTATTACAAGGTAGATCTCCATCCTTCAAATGCGCCACAGGCGAACAATTGTTGACTGGAGTCTCGCGACCTATGAACGATCACTCAGATACGATATAACCTGCAACATGAAACATAGCAGCCCCGAAGGGTCAATACATGGAATCTATGTCAAGTAGGCTAAAGTGGTTAACAACAGATCTATCAACTACATGCTTATTTGGCTAAGTAGGATTCAGGCTCATTTGCATAAAGCAATAGTTTTATAGGACACTCCGGTTCACTCCCAGGTGCTCCTACCCAATTAAGTTCATCCAACAAGTTTAAGTAATTGAGAAATAAGGATGAGTGAGAAATATGTCATAGCATCAATATCAGGTCGCTCAAATTGTCCATAACCGGGGACACGGATAAGTACTTAGTTTAAACACCCTGCAGGGGTTTGTACACTTTACCCATGTGACCTGGCCAACCCAGCTCGGACTACCACACTCATATTGTGTAATGACAGGGAGAAGTCCAAGACGAGACAATTCGGGAAGAGCTTCCCAAACCCATCCACGCACCATACCAACCTACAGTATTTACATCGCTGGCTACGTAGGGTTCAAGTGGCCACAACCTACTATGTCCAGCCAGCCACCCACTCTTACTGGCACATGGTTGCACATGAAAGCTACCTAACAAAGAAGCCAATCCATTCTCAGTATCCTTGGCGGTGTTCCCCACCAAGATCTTCACTCTGATGACCTAATCAATGCCATTCCGCCCAGGTGGTTCATTAAAATCATGTTGGTTTGTCATTTAGCAAAATATAATCCTTTCAAAACATATAACTTTCCATGGTGTGATTCCCTTCCTCGTCTAAATAGCATAGCAAAGCAATCTACAAATACGATGGCTCATAAACAAGGAATACTAGGTAATAATATGGGACATAGCATAGCATATACACATCAATTCCTATACATGCAATTCTATAAAAACATATATAGTGCATAGGAAAACAATAGGACATTTATGACAAAGATAGCACCACTTGCCTTTTGTTGCAGATGTAGTCGATTGGATAATCCTCACAGTCCTCACAATTATAATGGCTTCATTCGCAATAACCATAATACTTGCAATTATAATAGTTGCAATCATAGTAGTTGCACTCCTCACAATCTAACGTTTTAAGCAAACACAACAAACACACCATTCAAAACATTGCAACAATGCAACAATACAATAAAACAATCACGAGAAAATGCAAGCATGATAATTTAATAAGCCACAATGGTTGTATTTAGTTCTCTGAACATTATTAGATCACATGATGCATGTGGAAAGTCATTTAATGCACTAAAGCTTTTATTACTAAAGTTATATCGATTTAATATGGTTTATCTCACTTTAATTGAACTACTGATGTTTCTGTAATATTAAATTGTGAAATAAATTCTACTGCATAGGTAATTCAATTTAGAGACAATGGCAATTTGGATCACCTAAAAAGGAGTTATAGATATTTTCTTATGATTAAAATACTATTGCGATAGGTTTAGATTTTTCTGTATGAATTTCTATTTTAAAAGTACCAAATAATTTGGCATGCAATTTCTTTGGAGAGATATTATCAATACAAAACAGTACCAATTGGTTTCACTAATTTTGGAGTTCTGGTTAATTTTCTGTGATTTAAATACTAGTTATAAGGGTTTAAACCATTTAAATTATTTCCTTCGTCAAAAATTATATCTAATGCCATATTAATGTTCTACATGAAACAAGGATTCTATAGATATATTATTTGTATTTTTAGGATCTATAGATAATTTACTAGGATTTATTTACTCCAATTTGGACATTAAATCATTTAAATTACTACAGTAAATATATATTGTAAAAGTTGGATCTAACAACATATTAATAATCTTCACAATTTTGTGAATCCATAGACATACTATTTGTAATTTTTGGACTTATATTTATTTTTCTATGAATTTTGCAACATTACACAATTTTCTGTCCTTTTTATCAGTTTCTGGAATAAACAGAAACGTGGCGGTGACATGGCAGCGTGTGATTCGTTGATACCCCTTCAGTTAAGTGATCCCTTGGGAGGCGTCAGGTCGAGCTCCCGCGGTGGCTGTTTGATGGCTTGGGCCCCGGCTTGGCTTGAGCCTGGCTCGGCTTGGCTTGAGCCTGGCTTGGTTTGAGCTTCGGCAGGGGATCGGCTCAACTTGATTGGGGCTGTTCAGAAAAGATCGGACGGGGGACAGTGATGATGGCGAGCTGGCGGCAGACAATGACGGTGGCGACGAAGGTTTCTCTGGTGGCGATGGTGGCAGTGGCTCCCGTGGTCCACGTAGACGGTGACTTGGCCCACGGCCTTCAGCTCCTCTCAGCGATCTTGATAGCATGCATGAAGACGGGCGCCTCTTCTTGTGGCAGCAACAAGAAGCGAACGGAGGCACGGTACTCTGGTGATGCTCCGGCGAGATCGTGCGGTCGTGGCCGTCGTCTGCAGTAGAGGGGAGAGGGTCAGAAGATAGCGGATAAGCAAATGGGAAAGGTCAGAGGCGGAAGGGAGCCGAGGGGGTGACGAAATCGATGGTACCGTCTCGATCGCGAGGTCTCAGTGGCGGCGTCAATGGCGGCGAGATGAGAGAGGCTCCAGGGTTGCAGGAAAAGGGAAAAAATCAAGTCCCGTGGATACGGGGAGATTTATAGAGGGGTGCAAAGGAATCAAACGGAAACGCCCGATTTTTCTCGCGAATTCGGCGGTGGTTCGGTGTTCGTCACGAACACGGGAGAGATGATAGGAAGGGGATGAATTGCGGGGTCCACATGGCGGTGACGGGTGGAGGCTGACGGGGGGTCCCGCACTGAGGGAGAAAGAAAAAAATTGGGAAGAGGAGAGGGGTGCGGCATGGGCTAGCGTTGGTTTCTCGGGCAGGCCACACGCTGTTCGCTGCTGCTCGATGGGTTGTAGTTGGGCCGATGCTGGGCTTCTGTGCTGCGCTGCGCACGGCTGATAGAGAGACGAGGGGCGGCTCAGGCTAGGCTTGGTTAGATTAGGTTTAGTTCATTTTTTTATCCTTTTCTGTTTTATTCTCTTCTCCTTTTATATTTAGTAATTCTTTCTTAGTATTTGTTTTAGGCCTCCAAATTGAACCAAATCAATTTCTAAAAATTTATAAATTTAAACACACCTTTTATGATGTATAGAATATGGTTTTACCAAAGTTGAAAATATCCATAATGCCATTTGCTTACAAGGCATTACATGGCTAGTTGCATTAATAGGGAATTTGGGTTTAGAATTTTTAGGAAAATATCCCAAATATATTTTAGGACATACGGGGAATACTTTTCATCAATTTTAATATGTACCCAAACAATAGGTCATGTTGTACTTAAGAATTGGGAAATCCCACAAAGGGTATTGGATGATAGAATTCTTTCTTAGGGTTTAAGTGAAATGGTGTTCATGCATGCTTCGTGATTTTGAATTTGAAATCTTGCACACCAATTCTACAATCCATAATCCATCCATGCCCTTTTGCCTATATGGCTACTTAGGTCATAACAAACCAACATAAGATTTTGAATCAAGATTGAGAGGATTTTCAAGTCAAAAAGTTTCTTCTCTTTGAGAATTTTCAACAAAGTCAAACAATCAATCAAGCTTATGTTATTTATTTCACATTCTAAAATTAGGAGAATTTTGGGATGTGACGGGTGGCAAATCCTGTACTCGTCCCTAAATAGGACACCATTGATTTTTGCATGTGTGTTGACTATACCGCTTTGAACAAGGTATGCCCAAAGGATCCATTTCCTTTGCCTAGAATCGATCAAGTTATCGACTCAACGGCAAGATCGGAATTACTCTATTTTCTCGACGCATATTCCGGATATCACCAAATACCGATAAAAAAGTCAGATCAAATTAAGGCGTCTTTCGTCACTCCTTTTGGAACCTTCTGCTACAAAACTATGCATTTTGGCTTAAAGAACGCGGGAGCAACATATCAACGTACTATGCAATGTTGTCTCAACAACCAAATCGGACGCAACGTCCATGTATACGTAGACGACATAGCAGTTATGTACAAAAAGAAGGAAACTTTAATTTCTGACTTGGATGAAAATTTGCTAGTCTACAAAAATTCAATATGATGCTAAATCCAAAGAAGTGTTTCTTTGGAATTCCAGCCAGAAAATTGTTAGGTTTCATCGTCTCCGAGTGAGGCATAGAGGTAAAACGAAACAAAATCAAGGCTATCTTAAACATTACCAGGCCGACTCGCCTGAAGGACGTACATCGTCTCACTGGTTGCATTGCAGCGGTGAGTCGGTTTGTCAGCCGGCTCGGCAAAAGAGCCGCACCTTTGTACAAACTCTTGAAGAAAACCGATAAATTTGTCTGGACTCGGGAAGCCAAAACTGCCCTACAAAGTTTGAAAGATCTACTTTCAAACCCATAAGTTCTCGCAGCACCAGAACCTCAGGAACCTATGTTACTCTACATTGCAGCGACCAACAAGGTCATAAGTGTGGTAAGAGTAGTTCAACGCGAGGAAGAAGGCCACGAGCATAAGGGGCAGTGGCCAACTTATTATCTGAGTAAGGTCCTGACAGAATCAGAACAGCGGTATCCACACCATAAAAAGCTAGCCTATGCAGTGTTCTTTGCATCCAGAAAGCTACGCCACTATTTTCAAGAGCACAAGATCACACTGGTGAGCACCGCTCCCCTACGAGATCTAATCAATAACCGCGACCCCACAAGACATGTCGCAAAGTGGGGAATAGAGCTTGCAGATTTCGACATTGAGTACAAACCACGTATACCAATCAAGTCCCAAATACTTGCCGACTTTGTTGTTGATTGGACAGAAACAACAGAAAACACAGGCCCTCCAGACTCGGAATTTTGGACCCTTCACTTTAACGGATCAAAAGTAAGAGGAGGCTCGGGGGTTGGTGTGGTGCTCAAATCACCCAAGGAGATAAGATGTTCTATGTGTTGCAAATACACTTCATGGTAACCAATAATATTGCCGAGTACGAAGCACTGCTACATGGAATATGCATGGCCAAATACATTGGCATATCAAGGCTCATGTGTTATGGAGACTCGGATTTAGTTGCTCAGCAAGTATTCGATATCTGCAACGCAAACAAGTACATGACAACATACAAAGCTGTTGTGGATGAACTATCTAAATCGTTCTAGGGTTTTGAGGTTCAACGCATCCCTCGAGCAGAAAATGAGGAAGCAGATGCTCTATCAAGGATAGGCTCTGCGCAGAAACAAGTACCGGATGGAGCTTTTTTAGAGCATTTAAGGGTCCCCTCCATAGTCGAAGTTGATGAGGACTATCTGACGAAATCCGACTCACCTTTAATAGCAGTTCTAGCTGTAATTCCCAGCTGGACAAAACCCTATCTGGACTTCCTGATAGATGGAAAACTACCCGAAGACGAAGTCTTAGCTGACAGATTGTCCGACGAGCAAAAGCCTACACTATAATAAATGGTGAGCTCTATAAACAGAGTGTTTTTGGCGTGTTTCAGCGATGTATTTCTTCGGAAAAAGGAGTAGAAATCTTAAGAGAAATCCACGAAGACGAGTGTGGTCATCATGCTGCAGCCAGATCCTTAGTGGCAAAAGCTTTTTGACACGGATTATTTTGGCTTACAGCTAAGGCAGACGCCAATAAATTGGTCAAAACGTGCAAAGGCTGCAAAAAGTATGCTCATCAGGCACATGTTCTGGCTGAACAGCTATAAAAAATCCCTATTACATGGTCATTTGCGGTCTGGGGGCTTGATATGGTAGGGCCATTTCGCATGGCAAAATTTTGATTTACTCACCTACTAGTGATGGTGGATAGATTTACAAAATGGATTGAGGCTAAACCCGTAACAAGTTGCGATGGAGCCACAGCCAGAAAGTTCATCGAGGACGTAATCATCCGATTTAGATATCTGCATAGTATAATTACTGACAATGGGAGCAACTTTTCCACAGACGAACTTGGCGAATTCTGCGAAGAACAAGGGATCCGACTCGATATTGCATCAGTTGCACATCCACAAGCTAATGGACAAGTTGAAAGAACTAATGGCCTTATTCTACAAGGAATCCAACCTCGCCTCAAGGCACCGCTTCGTCAGGCCGCGGGGGCTTGGACGGAAGAATTACCATCTGTGATATGGAGCTTACGTACAACTCCTAACAGATCAACCGGCTATACTCCTTTTTTTCTTGGCCTATGGTGCAGAAGCAGTTCTTCCAAGTGATATGATTCATCAAGATCCACGAGTAAAAGCGTATATCAAAGAAGATGCAGAAGTTTCTCAACAAGATGATCTCGATATAATCGAAGAAGTACACGTCGTTGCTGAGCAGAGATCTATAGCCTATCAGCATAAGCTGCGCAAGTATCATAGTCAGAGAGTGCAAAACCGTTCTTTCAGAAAAGGCGATTTGGTCCTTCGACTTGTGCAAAAGAGAAAGCATAAACTTTCCCCAATTTGGTAAGGACCATTTATGGTTAGCAGAGTTCTTCATAATGGATCATATTATTTAACCGACATGAGACCAGTCAAGGAAAGACCCGATACTCGGAAGAGAAAGAGATCTGGTGGCAGCACAGACCCGAATGAAATAGACCATCCACGGAATATTGCACAGCTACGTCCCTTCTATTCTTAGTTATATTTCCTTGTAATCATATATGTACATAATAAAGTGTTGGTTTCCTCATATGTTATCTTTGAGAAGTTTTTGCCATCTTATTTCCAAAAGAGCATGTAATTTTTTCAAAAATCCCAGAATGCTTGAAAGTACTTTATGCTCATGTTCGTTCTGGTTACGATTTTTGAATATCTAAAAATGTTACCTTAGGGTACAAAGTTTAATTTATTGTCTATACTTTGGTTTTTTATCTGATTGCTTAGACGCGGGCATGTTCCGAGTAATGAGTTGTTGGTACTGGAAGCCGGCTTTGTCTCCGAGTTTAAACTGTTTTACCAATTGAGCTCCGTTGCTCGGAAAATTTACTGTGTTAAAGGTTGGCCGACCCATGAAAGGGACGAGGTAGAGAGACGGATAAAATGACAAGTATAGGAGTAAAAACACAAAGTGCTTCAGAAATTTTCAATCACATGCACAAAAAATATATAAGCAAAAGTGCTACGATAGTAAAAGCATCAGTTTTTACAAGACCGGCACAAAATAAAACATTGTTTTCATCATTACATTGCCATGAGTTCACAATAATGCATAAATATTATCTATGTTGCAGAATCAGGCGGTGGTGATGAAGCAGGTGGAGCACTGGAGTCAACAGCATTGTCACCCTCAATCTCGGACTCGGAAGCATTGCTGGCTTCTGGCTCTTGGGGCGAGGGAGGAGCAACGATGGATTCGAAGAATGGCATCGTATAGTTGGTCATCTTTGCCACTGACAAGCATGGTCTGCACAAGAATCTTGGTTACCCTCATCATCCTCCTCGGGAATGCCCTTGGTGACGTGCCAGATTTCCATCTCGCTGTGGTGGCTCATCACCATGGTCAGAGCTGTATGAGCAGTAGTCCGAGCGTAGGAGATCTTCCAGTATTCGATAATCTTTGAAATCTCCTTGACCTTGTGTTATGGGGTAACCCTTGGGTTGGCCCGATCTTTCACGAATTCCACGAGGAACGAGGGGAAAGCGGTGGTCGGGGGATGAAATCGAGGAAGGAGATGAAAACCACGAACACACGCACACCAAAACACGATACACGCCTAACCCTCACGCCGGTGGCAACCGGTCCAACATAATCCCTAGGATCGGTGTTGGGCGAAGCTCGCTCTCCATGCCAACAACGGGGGACGAGGTGCTTGATGAGATCTTGACGACTTGGGGGCGAGAAACCGAGAACCCAAGGCCTTGTACAACTTGAACGCACTAGGCAAGATCCAAGAGGGGGTGGATAATCCGGTGCTCCTTGGTAGGAGCATGAGACCAATAGATATAAGTCCTCAAAGGGTTTCCTTAATATCTATTATTATCCAAGTCTAGGGTTTACAATGGAGGGTGGGGGCTATATATAGTCCAGCCACAAAACAGGGGTAGTTTCGGAACGAAAAGGTAAATTATAGGAAGGGTTACAAGGCACAGGGTCGAACTCAGGCGTTCGGGATCAGTCAGGACCGGTAGTACCGGTCCGGCAACCGGTAGTACCGGTCGTAACCGGTAGTACCGCTTCGGGGGCGGTAGTACCGCTGGCAGGCCTGGAGCTTCCGTCGGAGTTGCCTGTATCGCGCGGTAGGAGAGGGCGGTAGTACCGCTGACCGGTAGTACCGGTTGCTGGGCCGGTAGTACCGCTTGCGTCTGGGGCGTGGAGAGGTTCTTCCTGGAGCGTCCGGTAGCTGGGGCCGGTAGTACCGCTTGGACCGGTAGTACCGGTCGGCAGTACCGCTGGCGTCTGGCAGCGACTTGTAGCTTCTGCTCCGTTTCCTCCGTCCCTTGGGTCCTTCTCTTCGTACCTGATGATGCACAGTGTATGCGTATGAAGTAGCAAACCATCCAAGGGTGTGTCGAAGTCACACAAGGAAAGGAGCGAGTTAACCTTGGCTTGGAGGAGCTTAGCTCGGGCGCGAGTCAAGGGTCCACTTGGGGAGCTCGTGGGAGTAGATGTAGTAGCGGTCGTAGGACGGGCTGCATCAGCTCCCCCCCCCCTTAGGAAAGAGTCGTCCTCGACTCTTCAACCGTCACAACTTCCTCTTCGCCATGGTAGGGTGAGAGGTCCTTGACATTGAATGTCGATCTCACAAGATACTTCGATGTTGGTATATCGATGACATAGGCGTTGTTGTTTATCCTCTTTAGCACCTTGAATGATCCATCGCCTCTTGGCTTTAGCTTGGAGTCGCGTTCCTTGGGGAAGCGGTCTTTACTCAAGTGGATCCACACAAGGTCGCCCTCATCAAAGATCATCTCTTTCTTTCTCTTGTTTAGCCTTGATGCTTGGCGAAGGACTTGTTGCTCGATAGTAGCTCGTGTGTCTTCATGGAGTTTCTTTATTGTTTGGGCACGCTTGACAACGTCCATATTGGCACGTTCATGAAGTGGAAGTATATCGAGCACGGTGAGAGGCTCGAAGCCGTAGACGATCATGAACAGGCTCCTCATGGTGGTGGAGTGCTTGGCGCGGTTGTAGGCGAACTCGGCGTGTGGAATGCATTCCTCCCAGTCTTTAAGGTTCTTCTTTATCAACACCCGGAGGAGTGTGCCAAGACTTCGATTGACGACCTCGGTTTGTCCATCTGTTTGAGGATGCGAGGCCGACGAGAAGAGGAGCTTGATGCCGAGCTTGGCCATGAGAGTCTTCCAGAAGTAGCTCATGAATTTTATGTCGCGGTCGGAGACGATTGTTCTAGGCACACCGTGTAGCCGAATTATTTCCCTGAAAAACAAATTTGCTACATGTGAAGCATCATCGGTCTTATGGCACGGAATGAAATGTGCCATTTTTGAAAAGCGATCCACTACTACAAATATAGAATCATGTCCATGTTTGGATCTAGGCAAGCCTAACACAAAGTCCATGCTAATGTCCGACCAAGGTGCATGAGGAATAGGCAATGGCATGTAAAGACCAAAGGGGTTGGACTTAGACTTAGCTTGGATACATGTAGTGCATCGTTGAACGTGGCGCTCCACGTCGCGCTTCATCTTTGGCCAAAAGTAGTGAGTGGAGAGCATGTCATATGTCTTGTCACGGCCAAAGTGACCCATAAGGCCTCCACCATGGGACTCTTGAAGAAGCAAAAGTTGGAGAGACGATTTCGGAATGCAAAGCTTGTTTTGTTTGAAAAGAAAACCCTTATGCAAATAGAAATCATCAATCCCTTTGTCTATTGAACATTGTGCAAATATTGGTCCAAAGAAAGAGTCGGACGCGTACAAAGATTTGATGTCATCAAGACCCAAGACATTGACTTCGAGTCGTGTAAGAAGGCTTGTGTTTTTGCGAGACAAGGCGTCCGCTACCACATTTTCTTTGCCCTTCTTGTATTTGACAATGTAAGGAAAAGACTCCATGAACTCAACCCATTTTGCGTGCCTTTTACTCAAGTTGGCTTGGCCCTTAAGATACTTCAACGACTCATGGTCGGAGTGGATGATAAATTCTTTGGGCCAAAGATAGTGTTGCCACACTTGAAGGACTTGAACCAAGGCAAAAAGTTCTTTGTCATAAATGGGATAGTTTAGGCGTGCGCCATCAAGTTTCTCACTATGGTAGGCAATAGGACGCCCATTTTGCATAAGGACGCCACCAATGCCAATACCGCTAGCGTCACATTCAATCTCAAAGGTTTTTGTGAAATCCGGCAATGCAAGAAGTGGTGCTTCGGTGAGCCTCTTTTTGAGCTCATCAAAAGCTTTTTGTTGTGCTTTTCCCCAAACGAACGTGACATTTTTCTTGGTCAATTCGTTGAGGGGGCAAGCAATTGTAGAAAAGTCTTTGACAAAACGACAGTAAAAGCCAGCCAACCCATGAAAACTACGAAGTTCACTAACATTTGTAGGGATGGGCCAATCTCGTATGTCCTTGACTTTTGAGACATCAACTTCAATGCCATTAGAAGACACGACAAAACCCAGGAAAATCAACTTGTCTCTTGCAAAAGTGCACTTTGGGAGATTAGCATAAAGCTTTTCATGATGAAGGATTTGAAGAACCTCCTTAACATGAGTAACGTGCTCCTCTAGTGATTTGCTATAGACAAGAATGTCATCAAAGTAAACAACTACACTCTTCCCAATGAGAGATTGCAAAATATGGTTCATGAGGCGCATGAAGGTAGATGGGGCGTTAGATAAGCCAAAAGGCATAACCAACCATTCATAGAGACCAAGCTTGGTCTTGAAGGCGGTTTTCCACTCATCACCTTCGGCCATGCGAATTTGATGGTAACCACTACGAAGATCAATTTTCGAAAATATAGTGGCTCCACATAACTCATCAAGCATGTCATCAAGACGCGGTATAGGATGTCGATAACGCACGGTGATAGCATTGATTGGACGGCAGTCCATGCATAACCGCAACGTATCATCCGTTTTTGGAACAAGAATCACGGGGACCGCGCTTGGGCTAGTGCTTACTTGGATCAAACCTTTGGAGACGAGTTGGTTGATTTGACGTTCGATCTCCTTCGTCTCTTCCGGGTTCGTGCGATACGCGGCGCGGTTTGGGAGTGGGGCGCCGGGTATGAGGTCGATGCGGTGCTCGATTCCACGAAGAGGAGGAAGGCCATGAGGAAGCTCTTTGGGAAATACATCTTGGAATTCCTACAAAATAGCCATCAAAGAAGGAGGAACATTTGTCAAGTCGTTACTTCCTTGCGCTAGTCCCTTGCATACAAGGACATAGTGCAAGATGGATGGGTTGTTCCGCACTTCTCTCATCTCACTTTTGGTGGCAAGAAGAACACTCTTAGTTTTTCCACTCGAGTTTGGCTTGTAGCTCTCACTCACTATGGTGTGGTTCTCTCGCTCACCACTCTTCTCACAATGTGTTTTTGCGTATTGCGCCCTCGCTAAAGTCTTTGCATTGTCCGCAATTATTTGGCTAGGAGTCATTGGTTGCAACGCACAAGTGTTATCAAGCCATTTGAAGGTGTAAGTGTTTGAGTGACCATTATGCAAAGCACACTTGTCATATTGCCACGGTCTTCCGAGCAACATATGACAAACTGTCATTGGGACCACGTCACATTCCACCGTGTCCTTGTAGTGGCCAATTGAGAATGTTACCGAGACGGTGTGCTTGATCTTGACGGATCCTTGGTCACTTAGCCATTGGATATGGTAGGGGTGTTTATGCGGATGGAGGGTGAGGTGGAGTTTCTCACACAATTCCGTGCTCGCAAGGTTGTGGCAACTCCCTCCATCGATGACAACTTTGATTGACTTCCCATTGATGTCGGCACGAGTTTGGAAGATGTTCGAGCGTTGGTCTTCATTTTCATTGACTTGGGTAGTCAAGACCCTTGTGACCACAAGCGATGGACTTGCGTCATGCTCACACACAAGAAGGTCTTGGTCCTCTTCCAAATGTTGCCTTGCCAAGGCTTCCTTGACCCTTGCATCAAACTCTTCTTCACTCAAATATTCTTCATCGCCGTTGTCATGGATGAACAAAAATTTCTTGTTCCCACATGCATTCGACTTGTGCCCTTTGCCTCCAAACTTGTAGCATTCACACTACAAGAAGACCCCCTCTATAGCAACGCATTCATGTGTATCTAAATGTACATATAGGCGTTGCTAGGGAATTTACCAACGGATAAATATGTGTTGCGTTTTTGGGCGTTGCAAGGATATAATGCAACAAATATAAAGTGCGTTGGTAACCAATGAGATAAACGCTGCAAAGTAGCTACATAATCAAAGCAACGAATGTATGCGTTGGTAGAGGCATCCTACAAGTACTAAAAATTCTATTCCACAAAATACTATTTTCTAGAGAGATGGTTTGATCGCTCTAGAATATCGCAAATCTTTCTCTCATCGAGAGAACATAGTTCATATGAGACACACCACAATGCACACAAGTCATAGAATACATATGAATTGCGTCACAAATGATTCATTATTTATTATTGTAACACCATTTCATACATAAAAATCATCTGAAGTAGACAGTTTACAATTGTGCATCAAATATGATATTCTGGCTAGTCCTATATTATATACTACATCATATTCCATACACAAAGATCACCCGAAAGTAGACAATTTACAGTCTTGCATCAAAATATTATAATCTACCTAGTCTATATATGTTTTATCTAATATTTCGCCTAACAAATCCAGTCCCGATATCCAAATAGTAGGTCTTGTTGATGCATGTGACCTGCAAATACAAATTTTGTTCTCAGTATCAAACTGGCAGTACGAGTGCACTTAGAATTGAAGAACAAAATATATGCGTTATATACTTACATGTGATAAGAGATATCCTTTTTGAGCAACAAAGACATGAGATAGTGCTTGGCAATTACCGTGACAACACTATCTAATGTTCTTCGTACATTTCCAATGTCCAGTACAACCAAAATTTTGTCAATATTTGTTGACGGTACCACTACCGACAACACTGAAGCTATGGCATCCTTATGCACCCTCTCAAGTACAAGGCATATATAGGACACCTTCCACAACCGAGAACTGATAAATCTACACCAGTAATGTCAGCTATCACCATCTGACTAGGGAAAATTGGGTATATATACGTCAAAAGGGAGTAACAAAAACTTGGATTAAAATGCTCATAGGCACATGACAAAGAAACGACCAGAAGAAATCTTATGAATTATATTACAAAAGAAGTAAAGTTCCCATACCAACAGAACACATTGATGTAAGTCTGGATGCATCAACGCTCAAATATCAACCTCGGTCTATGTTCCGTGTTCCGATTTCTAATATGGACACATGTGCCCATAGATAAACTGGTCGTCTAGTATGTTGTAAAAGCCATAAAAAAAAATTGTAGTTGAGGCAATCACCATGTGTTCTGGAGCGTGCCATGTGCAAGATAAGAAGGTATTGGTTAGATTCTATACTGAATACATGAAAAAGTAAACATAAATGTATACTCAATTCATGAAAAGGATGGTATATCTATACCGGATACATGAAAAAAATATGAACTATAAATTAGTTCGATATATACTAAATACTCCCTCTGTCTAAAAATAGATTTCGCAAATTTGTCAAAAATGTTTATATTTAGGCGTACTTGCGACATCTTTTTTTGAGACAGAGGGAGTAGAAAATCTAGATGGGACATAACTTATGTGGTGGAGCCGTGGAGATCTAAATAGTCGACAGAAACTGGGCCTGGATACAATAGGAGTATGGCACAACGGCAAAGGTGCATGGAGTTGTTGTGCTGTCTTGAGCTAACTTAAAAATCCACTAGATGCAAACCAGGGCAGAGTCTACAAATGCTACTACGACATACATATCCAATCCAAACATAAAAACTATAATTTCACGTGATAAGCGGCCGAGAACGGGAATGTACAGGGATGAACAAAAATCCTAGAAAAGTTTCTGAACACGGGAAAGTAGAGAGGATCATGACAGGGAAAAGGAGAAATTGCACCTGAATTTCGTTCGTGGTCTTGCTCCGATACGCCTCTTATACTTCCACTCTCCGACACGGATCTTCCAAAAATCACTGCCGTGGAGTATCCAAAATCCATCTGCTTGGCTGCAAAAAATTTGTGAATTTAGGAGATCCAATTGTAAGCAAGCGAGAATTCGAGGTCAAACTATCCCATCGAGACATCCTCGCTCTGAATCCTATCTATACAGCCCCGTCTTCAGAATTTGGGGGCCCGGTGTGACTAAAAAGATGGAGCCCAAATTTTTGTTCAAACTCATAACTATTTATAACTAGTAAAGAAATGTAGATTGTGCTATTCCATACAATGTGTAGAAATATAACTATCCATTCTAAAAGAGTAAATATAGCACTAATGTAATAAAACGAACCTCATGTTTTACCAAAAATATCATCCATCTGGTATTTCTTGACACAAAATCTTCAATCGCATCTTAAAAATTAATCTTCTCCAAGATATCATTCTCAAGTGCTATTGTCGCCAATCCACTTAGTGGTATTTGAGACTCTTTCATGATAAATCTATCTCTGAGAACTCTTTTTAGACGGAGCAATCGCTTCTAATCTTTGTCCTTTCTTCTTTTTTCAGCATCAGATTGACACTTTGTTTCTCCACATAATTCGTGTGGCCTGTTTTACAAAGGAATAAATTAAGAAAAAATTAATTTCAGAAGAGAGAGAGAGAGGAAGTCAGATCAGAGCGTGTACCTACTAGTTAGTAGTGTCTAGCAGGCCCATAGATTGATCTGAAGTGCTGCTCCTGTCCAAGCCGGCAAGCACATCGATCGGTCGATATTGATTAGTCTAGCAGGTCCGTAGATTGATCCGAAGTGCTGCTCCTATCAAGCCTGCAAGTACATCGATCGGATGCTAGCAACTGCAAGACCGGGGCTGAAAACAAGGCCGGCCGGCCGGCGCGACGCGATCGGCGAGAGAAGAGCGATGAGCAAGAGCGACCTGGGTGGAATTGACTTGAACCAGCCTCGCGTGAGCCCCATCGACGGGGCTGTATCTATATAGGAAGCAACGTGTGGGAGGTCGCAGCGTGAGCCCCATCATCGGCGTGGGGAGAAACCTGCTCGTCAATGGCCGAGCGGCGCTTGAGGGAGAGGACGGAGGCGGCTAGGTTTTAGGTACGAGAGGAGCGGGGTTGCCGGTTGTGGGCGTCTGTTCGTGGCTGTATCGTGGGATTAAAGGATACTACCTGACCGTGCTTAGTGGGTTGGGCTTATTAGTGTTTTCTCTTTCCATTGCAATTTGTGTATAACAAACAACGGTTTAGCCTGCAACGCATACACATGTATCTATGAAAAAAATTGCAACGAATATCTACGGCATTGCAACTTATGTATTGCATTATGGGGTTGGTTGTTGTAGTGTCACCATTGAATGGTTGATCATCCCTTGTGTGTTTGCCACTTGGGGGCTGTTTTCCTTGAGGGAGAGTTGGCTTGAATGGAAGCTTGGTGGTACTTGAGGAGCTTCCACTTGGTGTCGTTGGAGTAGTGGTTGGTGCTTGCTTGTAGGTGAAGTACGTCTTTGGCTTGTTGTACTTGATGTCCTCTTGCACTTGACGCTCGGCCTTTGATGCGATGTGCACAAGCTCAACCATGTTGTTGTACTTTTGGAACTCGGTGATGTGCTTGATGGGATTGTTCAAGCCATTGAGGAAGCGTGCCATTGTTTGGTCATCTCGCTCTTCAATGTTGGCACGGATCATGTTGAGCTCCATTTGCTTGAAGTACTCTTTCACGGTCTTTGTCCCTTGACTAAGCGTTTGAAGCTTGTTGAAGAGGTCACGCGTGTAGTGTTAAGGAACAAAGCGGGATCTCATATGAGCCTTCATATCTTGCCAAGTTGCGATTGGAGGCTCTTCTTTTGCTTCGCGAGCGAGTTGGACTTGTTCCCACCAAAGGTTGGCATACTCATCAAACTCGAGGGATGCCATGGCCATCATCTTCTCATTGCTATAGTTGTGCATGCGGAAGATCTTGTCGACCTTGAGTTCCCACGAGAGATATTCCTCGGGCTCATTGGAACCGGTGAACTTGGGCATGGTGAATTTGAGCTTGCCGAAAGTTTCTTCTCCATTGCGGTTCCGGTTGCGGCGGTTGCCATGATTTGGGCGGTCATCATCATCATCCGAGCTCTCATGTCTTGCTTGGTGATTGTTGCGTTGCTCTTGCGGTTGTTGAGGTGCCGCGTTTGGTGGTGGAACTTGTTGTTGACGACGAGCTTGGGGAGCTTGCTCGTTTTGTTGACGTGGTTGAGGACGAGGCGGAGGTTGATGGTCCTCATGACGAGCTTGGGGAGCTTGCTCTTGTTCTTGTCGTGGTTGATGCCGAGGAGCATTAGCTTGTGCCATGTGGCGAGGAGGACGTCGGGCCGCATGCACAATGGGCTGCTCTTCTTCTTCTTGGTGTAGGGGAGGCTCGTCATGACCATCATGTTGCCGACGTGGACGATCATGTCGATGATGACGCCTTGGAGGATCTTCGAGTGCTTCACGTCGACGGTGATCTTGTTCGTCCTCTTCGGATGCTTCACTTGTTGTTGAAGGGACATGTCGACGGTGATGGCCTGGGTGGTCCATGTGAGGTTGCTCTTGTTGAATCACAAGTGCCCTTGGTTGTGGCCGGTTCGCTTCACGTCTTGGAGGTCTTGCGGAGAGGTCACCATCATAGCTTGACGTTGCGGCGTGACGCGGAGATGGTACCGCTTGCGAAGAGCTCATTGATTGAAGAACGGGTCCATCCCGGTGCCTTGAAGCGTGACGGCGAGGTGCACTTGATTCACTTGAGGAGTGCCGAGATGAGCTTGATTCGCGCGAGCGTGGCCTTGCGAGTCCATCAATGAGGCGTTGGAGCTTCTCATCCGTTGAGGCGAGTGCACGACCAAGAGCTTCATTTTGATGACCGAGGTTGTGTTGCATGGCATGCATTTGGCCACGGACTTCTTCGAAGCGGTTGTCGATGTTCTTGAATTCCACACGGGCCTCGCTAAATTGTTCATCTTGGCGCCGCTCAAGAGCTTCACAACGGTAGTTGAATTCTCCTCGGACCTTCCAATGGTCCCATCTTGTCATGAATTGTGTGTCATCCTCCGGAGGTTGTGGTGGTTGGGATGGCTCTCCATGCCTGTCCATGATGAAAAGCCAACAAGTGTTGTATATGTAGAAAACGGGTGCGGAGAGTTAGCCTTTTACCTCACCTTGGAGATTATATCAAACTAATTGCCACAGAAATGAGCGAACAACGTGCAAAGTGAAATGGCAAGAAACTCACACACAAATATGCTACAACTCTCAAAAGCTTTTTGGTGGAAGGTTAGGATTGTGGAAAACCAAACGAAACGATCCAAGCAAAAGGTTATTGTTCTACGTGGTAAAGAACCAAAGATCAAAAGCAAAAAGGATACGATCTAGAAAAACACGGAAAACACACACGTGGAGAAAAACGGGGTTAGCACGACTATGAAAATGAGCACAAAAGGTCCTAACGAAGACTACACTCGGTTGTTGTGCCAACACAAGGAGAGACCACAACTCGTTTGCCAAAAGAGGATAAGCAATAGATTTGTGCACTTGCCTCGGTGCGCTCTTTCTTCTCTCTTGTTGGCTTTCAAGCTTGGTATTCTCTTTGTATTGGGAGACTATGTATATTTCTATTTTATCTTTTTCTTTTCTCTCTTTTTTTTGATTCTTTTTCTCCCTCTCTATACTACTATGTCAGCTTTTATATTTGGCCTCACACTCTCACTTTCCGAAGGCAAGTGCACAATGCTTAGACAAACACAAAATGAGTTGCTCTCATAGGATAGATACACACAAAGGAAGATATGGGGCTGTCAAAGTGGTGCAAGTTATACCTTCGGTATTGTTGACGACTTGCAACCGTTGGTGGGGGGAAATGTTCGAGTGTCGCGGTGTCGTTGAGCGCGTGGTGACCTTGATGCAGAAACTGTTGTGAAAATGGCGACAAACACGCGAAACACGAACAAGCGAAGTGGGAAAGTCAGCAAACAAAAATGAGGCGTCAAAGGGCAAGGAAGCACGGTTAGAGGCGAGCGGTAGTACCGCTGGTAACAACCGGTAGTACCGGCGAGCGGTAGTACCGCTAGTACTACCGGTAGTACCGGTTACTTGCGGTAGTACCGCTTCCACGGCCGGTAGTACCGCTAGTTGCGGGACAGGACGAACTCAACTTGACCAAAAACCTCAGATTCGTGGAGATCTGACCGAAAGGCTGGGCTAGGAACAACAGGGGCTATAGATCGACTCCAAAAGCAACAGATCTATGGACCAAAACCACGAAAAACTCACCAAATCCAAAGATTGTTCCGAAGGCAAATTGGGGCTCTTTTTGGTGGGATTTTCGATTTTAAGGTGGATAAAAGAAAAATTGGGGGGAAATTCGTGATCAACCGTGCTCTTGATACCAATATGTTATGGGGTAACCCTTGGGTTGGCCTGATCTTTCACGAATTCCACGAGGAACGAGGGGAAAGCGGTGGTCGGGGGATGAAATCGAGGAAGGAGATGAAAACCACGAACACACGCACACCAAAACACGATACACGCCTAACCCTCACGCCGGTGGCAACCGGTCCAACATAATCCCTAGGATCGGTGTTGGGCGAAGCTCGCTCTCCATGCCAACAACGGGGGACGAGGTGCTTGGTGAGATCTTGACGACTTGGGGGCGAGAAACCGAGAACCCAAGGCCTTGTACAACTTGAACGCACTAGGCAAGATCCAAGAGGGGGTGGATAATCCGGTGCTCCTTGGTAGGAGCATGAGACCAATAGATATAAGTCCTCAAAGGGTTTCCTTAATATCTATTATTATCCAAGTCTAGGGTTTACAATGGAGGGTGGGGGCTATATATAGTCCAGCCACAAAACAGGGGTAGTTTCGGAACGAAAAGGTAAATTATAGGAAGGGTTACAAGGCACAGGGTCGAACTCAGGCGTTCGGGATCAGTCAGGACCGGTAGTACCGGTCCGGCAACCGGTAGTACCGGTCGTAACCGGTAGTACCGCTTCGGGGGCGGTAGTACCGCTGGCGGGCCTGGAGCTTCCGTCGGAGTTGCCTGTATCGCGCGGTAGGAGAGGGCGGTAGTACCGCTGACCGGTAGTACCGGTTGCTGGGCCGGTAGTACCGCTTGCGTCTGGGGCGTGGAGAGGTTCTTCCTGGAGCGTCCGGTAGCTGGGGCCGGTAGTACCGCTTGGACCGGTAGTACCGGTCGGCAGTACCGCTGGCGTCTGGCAGCGACTTGTAGCTTCTGCTCCGTTTCCTCCGTCCCTTGGGTCCTTCTCTTCGTACCTGATGATGCACAGTGTATGCGTATGAAGTAGCAAACCATCCAAGGGTGTGTCGAAGTCACACAAGGAAAGGAGCGAGTTAACCTTGGCTTGGAGGAGCTTAGCTCGGGCGCGAGTCAAGGGTCCATTTGGGGAGCTCGTGGGAGTATATGTAGTAGCGGTCGTAGGACGGGCTGCATCACCTTGTCCCTCACCTCGTGTACTGACATTGTGGAAAAGTCGGAAAGCTTGACAGACTCGCAAGCCTCTTCTAGAGTTTGGCGGAAGTCGTACAAGATATCTCCGACTAGCTTAATGCGCTCGAGACGAGGTTTGTAGGTAGGATAGTCGGAAAGATTCAGGGGGGCAGGGATAGAACCAAAAAGTCAAAATTCGGTTGAAAAGAAAGTCGAAAAATCAACAACAAAAGAAAATTTTCGGAAATCTTACCTAGCATAGAGTGATTCCATTGAGCATGCTCCTTGCGGAGGCTGTTTAGTTCACTGGCTGTGGCATGGGCAAGATCCCTCTGAATATCAAAGTCCTTCTTGAGATCAGCTAGTTCTTTGTCTCGGAGGGCTAGAAGATTCTCGATCCTCACGGTCTCGTGATTACTTGACTCCAGGACTGCAGCTACGGATTTCTCCGATTCTAAAGTTAGCTTCTCAAGCTTGTCCTGGAGTTCAACATTCTCTATCTCCAAGACCTTGAAGTTCTCGGCTTGCTCCACCATCTTGCTAGACTGGCACAACAGTTCTGCAAAGACAAAATATCAGTCGGACAAAACAAGTTTGACTATGACAAAAAAGATAACTAACAAAGAGGAAGTCGGAAAAGTTTACCTTCTGCTTCATCTTTCTCAACCTTCATCTTTGAATTCTCAAAGCGCAAAGCCTTGATTTCTTTGCGCTTATTGCTAACGTTCTTGAGCAATTCCTGGTTGGAAGATGCAATTTTCTGTAAGTATAGAGACAGAATACCGTCAGACGACTACTAAGACTCGAGCTGCAAATTTAGCTAAGTAAAATTACAGCACGAGCATTGGGGGCTACACTATATCGTTCTTTTGCAACCTAAAAGCATCAACTCGGATCCAATGATGTTTATCCAACTTTATGCTTGGGGGCTAGAGGATATGATAATAAATGCAAATAAGAATCAGAAACTTACAATGTGTTCCAGGTGCATCTTTTCAAATCCGAGCTTGGTGTTGTGAAACACCTTCTCGGTAAGGGTGATGGAAGGAACATCCGTCGCCGGAAGCTCGCTAGATACGACTTTAGCGTCCCAACCAAAATTTGGTCCAGGAGGCTAACCAGCTTGACGTCCTCCTCCTCTTGGCTCGCTGCCTCTAGGGTCAAGGTTTGCTTCTCAAGACTGGATTGAGCTAGTCTGAGGATCTCTTCCTTCTCTTTCCACTTCAGGCCAGAGACAGTGGAGCCGGCCACTTTATCCATCGTTCATGTAGATATTAACATGGGATCATTACCCTTGGCAGGTTCACCCTTGTTAGTTGCCTGGTCATCAATGGTGACCAGGGCTTTCGAGGCATTGCCAGCATCAGGAGAGGCAGAAGCTCCCTGTGCTGGTGGACTACTAGAGTATGAAACTGGGAAAGCTACATCTTAATTGATTTGTATCTTTGGACCTTTCAATGAGCGACCTTTATCAATAGCTAACTCGGGTGTTTCAACTGAATCAGACCTCTTGGTCAGTACAGCAGCGCCGGGGGAACCACACTGACTCGGACATGGCATTGATCCTAAATAGAGAGTTTTCGGGGAGAAGATTCAAGATTGAGACGAGACCGAGTCTAAGCGAGCAGAGCCATTTCTTTCTACTGTCGTCAAAAGAAAAAGAAAAGTACTAAAGGCGAAGGGCATTCTGTTGTTTTCTTTGGTATAGTTACAAAGGTAACCAGTAGGTGACTGTTGAATCGACAGTAGTTACGAAAGGGGGAAATAGCTCAGTTGGTTAGAGTGCTGGTCTGTCACGCCAGAAGTCGCGGGCTCGAACCCCGTTTTCCTCGCCCGATCTTCCTCTTCCTGCCCGACTCATTTTGTCTTCACTGGAAGCTGCTGATCCCAGCGTAGCATTCAAGACAATTGTTCCTTCTTCGGTCTCCCTCCACCTATTCCTGAATTAAGGGAACGCGAGAAATCTTTCTCTATGTCAATTCAAAACAAAACAAACGGACGACTGAATCTAAAGAAATTCTTTTGAGAGGTTCGAACGTCAACTACTGATTGCTCTATCCAAGTCATTCCATCTAAATACGAGGCCCACTGCTGGCGCTAATTCATTTCTTTCATTGAGCTGTGCTATATCACGATTCCTCCACCGTACCCCAAACCGACACAGGTGAACAAGTAGAGTATACTAGGGCGCGTCGAGAGAACCATGTCGAAGGAACTCGGCAAAATGACCCCGTAACTTCGGGAGAAGGGGTGCTCTCCTATCTTTTGATTAGGAAAGCGGCACATACCAGGGGGTAGCGACTGCCTTTTTCTTGGGTCTTACTCCAGAAAAAGAGTATGAAAACTGTGATTCTGCTTACCTTGGGTCCAATCGAACCAACCCTTAGACAACTCTTTCCAGCTCCAGAACATGGTGTCCCTCTTGACTGAGGTAGGTAGAATTCTTGTCATTTCCTTGGTCAAGAAATCGGATCTCAACTGAGGAACAATCCAATCTCATTTCGTTCCATTTTTAGTAAAATAGTGAAGGATATTCCATTAATAATGCCAAAAGGGGTGGAGGGGATACGTATTTGTTGTTCTGGTCGATTAGGGGGTGCGGAAATAGCTAGAACTGAATGCGGAAAGTAACTATGCATATAACGATCTGAAGATAGTTTCATCTTTCTAAAACTAGGTGTTGATTTTCTCTCAGTTCGAGGCTACTAAATAGTTATAGGGTCCACCCCTTCCTAGTAAAGCTAACGGTCCGCCGCATGGCGTAAAAGATATGTGAGAGAAGGAGTTGCACATGTCAATCTCTCTCTCCTACGCTATGAAGGTATTTTTCTTCACCGGATTCGAGGGATTGTGCATGCGGGAATATGCTAAGAAAGGAATATCCTCCGCCTCACCCGTTAAGTCAACTGGCGGAACAAATGATCCCTTCTTTCCTATTGGAAGTGAGATCTAGCTCCTTGAATCGATAGAGTTCGGACTCCCTAGAACATATTTAGCACATTCCTACCCGAAGGGGAGGGCAATGTCACCCCTGCCGTGCCGTCAGGTGTGCCACCAGCTCAAGGCGTTGCCGAGAGAGAAAGTCTGAACCCTGAAACAGAAGAAACGACAGCAGAGGAAGCAGAGGGTGAGACCAAGTCAGAGTAGTGACGCGTGAGTTGTGTGTGCGTTGAGGTGGGCCCGAGTGGCCAGTGTCTATCGCGGCGCAGTTATAAGCCGGCTATTGTAACCGAGTGAATCATCGAATGAGAAAAGGAAAACAATTCCAACTCGCTTCCGAACAGTTTCTTCTATGTGCTTCTGGTGAGATAATATAAGGGCCAGGCGGCCTTCTTCGTCGATTGTAAGGCGTTGTTGATTTATAGGAGCCTCACCTCCCCGCGGGAGAAACGGCGCCACAGCACGCGCCAAATCATTGTCACTGTCAGGTAAGAACATGAGAATGCTTGCGGCAGGAGCTTCGTTATACTCGGAAGCGAAGACGAGAAGCAGGTGCCTTTTAGGATTAGGATTCGGAAGTACCGTTGTTTCCGTAGAGGAAGCCGCATCCCCGAAGTGCACCATTCCTTCGATCAATAGAATAGGTTATTTTCTGGTTGCCGTATAGGGAGCCTTTGTTGGTAGGAGCCGAAACCCTAGATAAAAACAAAAGGAACCGGATTGCCGGTAAATCTCAATTGCTCCAGAGGAGCCTCTAATGACCTTTCCTTACGAAAAGAAAGCAAGAAGCATGCCAGGCAGTTTCCACTTTCTTACCGGGCGAAGGCAGTGAATGGTTAGCTATTCGAATGGTTGACTTTACTTCGATACTGGCATTCTTCTTTAATGAATTCTATTTCACAGGTGGAATACGAACGAGGGCTTGCTATCAAAGTAGGTGGATTGGTCTGTGGTGCTCACTAAACCTGCTATTGGACGGGATCAGACATAGGTCTTAGATGATCTCGATCTTGAAGAAAGCATAACTAATGTCATTTTAAGAGAAAGATGGCACTATGGATTGAAGGTAGCTTTTTCTCCATATGGGAAATCAAAACTTCATTTGATTGAGCGTCCCTTGGCTTTTAGCATAATTGTAAGCTCCCGGTTCCATTCCCTCCCCATTCTTGAGGTAGACCAATGCCTGCTGCTTGAATATACACAGTATCCCGTAGTAGATCTCCTATCGTCCAAACATCTCCTTTTTCGTAGCACAGTTTTCGGTAGGGTTTTCTTTCTTCCAATGATTTTCCCAGAAATTTAGAAAGATTGTACACACACCTTTTGCCAAGAAGCCAGTTCCGCCGGTGATGAGGAAGTTCTTGCCGCCAAGGAACTCCTCGATCCCGAGCCCTTCAGCGTGATCATCTGCCGGCGCCGGTGCCGAACCGGGCCCTGAACTCTTGCCGTGCAAGGAGTGGATCAAAAGTATCTGCGCAGAAGGAAGAGGAAGGCGACAAGAAGGCCAAGCATGCCCGACGAGTCAACTCTTGCAAAATCGAAAATAGATGCCAACCGCACATGAATTGCAAGAATGCGGTTAGTGATTGATTATGAAAGCAACAATGGAATAGTCGAAGGAGCTGAGAAAATGTTGGAATAAACGGAGCTCAGCATTTCCACCACACCGACGCCTCCGGTCTCCCCCGCGGTTCCCTTTCCCGAGAAGCAGCTGATCTTGGCCGTTGGATCGACGTATAAATAGCCACGGGCACGCAAGGCCGGACCTCTATTTCTTCACCTGCCTCCCCTCCCACCTGGGCATGGCGACCTTCTCCATGGAGGTGTTCGACAACGAGGTCGTCCCGTCCACGCTCAGCAGCATCGCGCCCTTGAAAGGTAGCTTCTGTGACCCCTGTTTGCTCGACCCGATCCCGCCACTCAGGCCATCACTGATTCTGAGTTTGAGGATGTGATCTTCTTCTTCTTGGCATCCGGCGATGCCTTCTCCGTCCGATGCGATGTCTCCACACGCGCATCACGTTTAGCTCCTAGGGTCATAGAAGAGCACCAACGACTTCTCTGTTTCTATTGAGGTTACTTTGTTATCCTCGGTATGCATGGGTAACTTGCGATAAACAAACGTACCAGTCCGCCCTTTTTAATATGCGCATGGCTAATAGCACCATTGTCTATTTCTATCTTTATTCTTACTTTCTTTTTGGGCAACTAACTGAATTCTGTTATCGGGGCTGTCCCTTTGAATAATCATTTGACTATTGCGTTAGGGATTCAATATGATCTCTTTGTTCCATATTTATTTATCCCTCTTCTCCAACAAAAATAGCTAATCATTCTCTGAGTTGTGAACTCTGATTGGATATTGGCTGATAGAAATTCCTTAATACAACGTTTTTCATAAATGTCATCTGAATCAGTCAATCAAGGCATCCATCGGTCGTAGACTCTAAAGCCCTCTGTTGAGATTCTTTTTGAAAGCTAAGACAATGAGGAAGGTAACGTACGGATTCCAATGTCCACTCACTCAGTTCGATCGATCATTCGACCACCTACCTACGCGCTATTTTGCTGACGCATCTGCTTGCCCGGCTTGCTGTCCGGCTGTTCATGCTCTTCAAAACTGATTTAGCTCTAGAACACGAAAATCCTAAATATCAGGTGTGCTCTGGAAAGAAATAAAGGCACAAAAGAACTAAAAATTAAAGATAGGGTGCTTAATTTTTAACTACTGGTAACACTTGGTTACCAGCAGCAACAACAACTTCTTTCGCCTTGCACTTCTTGGAGGCGGGGGCGGCAACTTCCTACACCTCATCATCCTCCGTCGCCTCCGGATCGTTTGATGCATAGCCCTCTAGTGGAGCTGGCTCAGACTCGAAGAGTTTATCGAGCTGACAAAGTCAAAAAGCATCGATGAAAATAGAGTCGGAGAAAGAACAAAAAAGAATGACGAAATGCAAAAGCAGAGTCGAAATATTTACCGGAGTCAGAGGACGGTTGGTCGTATACATCTTCATGGAAACTTTCGGAACTTTTCGTTCCACTCTTTCCTTGATCAAATATTGCATGAGGGTCTTGTAGTCCTTCACCGGAATCCGGCTTGAACTGACCCGCATCTTGTCCTTCTTGTTGCTCGTGATCTGGTGCATGAGGCGATCTCCATGGTGCTGGAGAGGCTGAATCCGACGCTCCAGCTAGCAGTTGATCAAGTCGGATCCACAGAGGCCCTCATGCTTCATCAAATACTCAATCCGCCTCTTGGAGACGATCAAGATATCCGACATCTCTGGTGCCTCCATGTCCCATGAATTCTGGTAGGGAGCGGGCCCGTCGACAAACGCCGAAAGACCTTCCGCCTTTCCAGGAGCTAGAATATCCTTGTGATAGAAGAAAGTTCTGGCCCAGCGTTTGATGGACTCACTAGCGTTAATCCTAGGATAGACTCGGTTTCTCCCAAAGACTAATCTAAGAGTGTCGGTGATGTAAGGTACACCGGCGCTAATGAAATTCTTCCGGGTACCATAGTAGTACCGGAAAAGGGTCAGACTTGGCCTAATGCCAAGAAACCCCTCGCACAAAGCTGCATGCGCGCTAAGCTCGATCAGAGAGTTGGGAGGAAGATTATGAAGTTGCACACCATAGTAGTTGAGGACCTCGACGAGGAAGTCCGACGGTGGCAAGCCGAGGCTGCGGTCGACGTGCGTGCCGAACAGCACCTTCTCGCCGTCGCGCGGAGCGGGAACGACATGCCCTAAGGCGCTCCACCACGCACCAGCGACGATGAGTCCTCCATGACCTGGAGTTCCACGTTGTCCATGGCACTGGGGATCCAAAGGCCCCACATCTTCCTCTCTTCCGCCGCTGACGAACCCGCCGCCGCTCCTGAGGTCGAGGCAGATGCCATGGACCTTGGAGGAAAAGGACTGGTGGGGTAAGGAGAGATTTTTTCTCATGGTGCGTAGATGGGAACAGGTGCGGAGCACTCGAGGAGTACGAGGAGGCAATGAATGAATCGATGGAGAGGTGAATCTGAGAGAAAGGGTTTTCTCCCCTCTTTTATTTGTCTCTACGTCAAGATTCATGCGATAACACGCGCGACTATTGCCACGCGTATAGGAGAGGGGGAGTTAGCTTCCTCGCAACTCTTCCATCCCCTCGATTTTCGTGCAGGCATTGAAACGACATTCTGTTCCGAAAGTAACGGACCCACCAACGGTCGTGCTGAAAGGACTCGTGTTAGTGACATGTCCTGTCCTAAAAAGTTGCCAGTCTGCACGCCGCTGAAAAATCCGGCTTATGTTTCAAAACTGAGCAAGAAAAAGACTAAGGTCATAGCAAGACATATCCTACTCAATTGACTCGGAATCCTACATCAATGAATGAAGTTTTCGGGAACCCTTCAAGATTCTCAAGACGAAGAAACCATCAAGCTAGACGATTTATCCGACTTTGGATCTTGGAGACTTCCGGGGGCTACTGTTGGGGATATACTTTTCGGGTATACACAAAGGACTCGCTGACCAGGGTGTCCCACCAACGGGTTAGATCTATGCTTCACGAGCGGCCTAGTCAGAGAAAGAGGAGGACCCAGTTTCGGCTATGACAAGGCCTAGAAGAGTTACCGACTTAGGCCTATAGTATTACTTGTAGTCCAAGCTGTACATAGTTACCGACTCTGTAACGTAGCCGGATAGGTCACTCCTATAACCTTAGGCTCTGGTGACTATATAAACTGGCCCTATGGGAGCCTTTAGGGCACAACTCAATACACACAACCACAACCAACTCGCACATGCGAACCTCTCTTGTAATCCGCTGTAACATCCGGCTTACGCCGATATATTACTGGGTTGCTAGCAGGAGTAGGATCTGATCACCGCAGTCGGATATGAACCTGGGTAAACTTGTGCTCACCGCTCCTAGAACATTCGACGTCTCACACCCCATCTTTCCAACGCCACTAGGGCCCCCTATGGCGTACTTGTCGATAATCCGACAACAGTTTCATGTTTCAAAAGCATTCACCGGGTTGTACTGTGTATCATTCTTCCGGTGACATGTTCCGCTATCGCGCCTACTGCTGATGGTACAATGCACCCGTCCTTTCTCCCTAAGGCCTTGTTCGTTTACTCCATAGAGGGCATGGATTGACCTGAATTATGGCTCAATCCCGGTGATCCAGCCTGACAAGGTTTAATTTCTAGTCCAACCAACATGGGGTCTTTGTTTAATCCTGTGCAGTATTCTTTTCCAACCCATCCAGCCCATTTGCACTGTTTTAGTTTGTAACACCCTCAAATCGGCCCTATGCAAGTTTTAACGATTTTCGCCAAACCCGCATAGAAATGATTCAAAGGTGCCCACCAGGCACTTACGTACGGGTGGAAAACGAAGCAATATAATTACACAATAGTCCACGATGGAACCCACAAAACAGATATATACAACATGACCCCATGAGTCAAGAATACAAATATACATTACAAAGATCCAAATCACCTTAAAAACAATACAGCGTCCGAGTACAGACAACATGCAAATTAGGCTAAGAGCCCTAAATAATAACCAGTGGCATCCCTAGCCCTGCCCAGGCCAAGCCGGAAGGGTAACCCTGCTAACGACGTCGATCTCAAACCTGTTTAAACAAAAGGGTTGCCGGCAAAGGGCAAAGTAAAAAGAGAGCGGTCAGTATTGAGGCCAGTACACGACGAGTCTTAGAGTTCGGAGGTCCTCGCCTACATAGGTATGGTGGACTGAAGTGGCAGCGAAGCATGCACTAAACAACCTATAGAGACTCGATATAGCTGGTGCATCAGATGCACTATTTAATACTACGGCAGAAGATCGAGCATGATGCACGTATAATGCATGACATGGAAAACGTGCAATGCAATTAGGCAATACTAAACGGAACAGGGGTCCTGACAATTATTTAATAGTTTCATGTTGTTTAGATACCCCGCATTTTAAATGTTGTCTTAACAAGGCAAAATATATCATCGGTTCACTACGCCAATTTAAATGGAGTCAATATTAGGCTAGATTCGCCCGCATATGGTCTCCATATTTAATTATGAGGTGAATCGACATAATTCCCCCAAAACCACATGTTAAGAATGAAATCATGACAACTTAATATGCAACAATTTATATCATTCATAAAAATAGGGGTCTCAGAATAAGGGTCACACTTTAGGGTTCGACGATCTTGGGCTCCGGGGATTCGGGGGATAGGTCTTCGGACACCGGGGATCGGGCTTCTCGGCGTCCAAGATGGAGTACTTGGTGGTTCCGTGAAGAAGACCTTGAGAGAATCATCGCCGTCTTCGAGTTGGTGACAAGGATCTCGAAATTCCTTGTTTATTTTCCGGTGGTGAACTTGGATTATCGTCGGGAGGAAAGTAGCCAATGTTTTCATAATCGAGCCGCAACAACAACACATCACCGCTTCACACGTAGCAGACTACCATATAGTTCGTTAATTACTCATACAACACCACCATTCCCACTTCATCACACCTCATCCATCACCAAAGCCACACTACACCAAAACGCCACCATAGGGTCACAACGTCCAAACAACATTGGCAACAGATCAAGGCATCCGAAGCACGACGCCTAAAAATCAACAACCGGTGCGCTAACGTCAGAGGAAGACGCGCAAATGCAGGAAAACTGGCGATGGGGGAAGGACTCGCGGGCGATGCCACATGCGTGGCTCTCAGCGAGAGGCAGCACCAGCAGTGGACAGAGGCATAGCGGCGGTGGCGCAAACAAGGCCAGAGACAAGGCAGCAAACGGGCTGCGGGCGCGAACGAGGCCAGAGAACGCAGCAGTAGAAGGGTTGCGGAAGGGTGGCCCGTGCGCACAACATAGAACAACGGCGACCGGCAGAGGAAGGCTCGGCTACAGAGAGAGCTCGGACGCGGGCGAGCTTCTCCGGACATCACAAGGTGCTGCTCGGGGTGGTTGGCGACGGGGGCTTCAGTTCCGTGGCGAGGAGAGCGGGGACCGCAGGTGCGGGGTTGGATGCCCGCGAAGGCGGCCACCGACTGAGGTCGCTGCCGAGGGGATATAGACGGAGAGGGGCGAAATGGAGGGGCGCACGCCGGGGAAGAGGGGCGCGGGCCACGACAGGCATGACGGAGGAGCTTCCTGCAGCGGCGGCAGTTGTCGAGCAGAGGGAGAGAGGCGACGGGGATGGGTTCGTGCGAGGTGAGAGGGGGAGGGGATCGCGGGGGAGAACGAGGATGCGGGGTGGGTGTTGTCGCGGTCAAGAGCGAGCGTGGGGAGCATCGAGTCGGGGTGGGGCCCAGGGTGCATGCAGGATGGGAACTGGCGGCATGATGGTGGACTGGGTGGAGGGGGAGTGGGGGTTTGGTAGCTAGGGTTTCACTGAGGGATGGTCTGTCTAGGTTCAGCCGGCTGGGACTGGCCGGTTTAGGTCTAGGTGTTATTATTATTATTATTTTGAATAGTGTCTGTTTTCTATTCTTATATTTAGAAAACATTTTGTAAACAGTTTCTCATAATTAAAATATCAAGAAGTATAATTTGAATAAAATAAGAGATATAATATAGAAGAAAAATATGGTTTTTGTGAAAATATTTTTACGCAAGATATGCATGATGATGTTACGATGATGCATGAATAAAAATAACATGCGAATTTTTAGTAGTGATTTTACCCGGGGTATTGCATAGTTTAAAAAAAATCGTCACCTGATCCATGGATTGAATCCAGGACGCGAGAGCTAGCTAAATGTGAGCATATCAAAGGGGGGGAGGGGTGGGCGAGACGTACCAGGTGGCTCCAAGATGTCATTTGGTATCCACCATTGGAGTCTAGAATCTCGGAATTCATTCTACAATTCCTATGTTGTTTGGTTGGCACGGAATTAGTCCATCATTTCATTTGGAAAATCCATCAAAATATACCCATATTTAAACCTGATTTCTATGTCGGACCCGTCGTTTGCAAAATATGTCGTCGCCTCGTCCCTGGCTCTGCCTCGCCACCGCATGCCGCCTCCCTCGTCCTCGTCCCTGATGATGCCTCTTCTCCCTCCGCCTCGCTGCCTCCACCTCCCTCCACCACCGCAGGCAAGCCTCCATATCTCCCTACACCTATCTCGCTCGTTCCCTGGAACCCTAACCCTAACCTACAATGCCTGCAGGTTTGGATCACAGGAATATCAAGAAACTCTAAGATTTGCGGCACACGCGAGTACAAGTGCAACTGCAACACCGTCTTCTCCAGGTATCCTTGATCCTACTGGAACCGATTGATCCTTCCCATCTCCAGCCTCCACCCACATCTATTGCATCCTGGAATTAAATTACACGTTATGGCCATGGATCTTGGTTTTGGTTTTCTTTTTGTTTCGGCCATGGATAAGATTCACTGAGCAGGCTAAGCTAGCAGCTAGTAGTGCAATCATGTTAGCGCTGAAACTAGGTGATTAGCTCACACACACGCGACAGAGAGGAAGAGGATCACATGGAATTTGTTGCAGCTCACACCAACTCCTGCTTTTCTTTTTCTTGTTACAGCGCACACACAAGGATGTGTGCGTTGCTTCCGCACCATCCCATGGCGTCACGATCACAACTCTTACCTAATCCAACTCAAGAACATGCTCTTAGAATTAGTCGTTTATTCCAGCTAAGTCTGAAACTGTCTAACACAGTTAAATAAAGAACGACAACAGGATGACGAGCTATAGTTAACTGAAGTTGTTCGTGAGGCTTACAGTTCAACAAAGCCGTGGTAATGACTAATGATGTGTGTTCATTGGATGATGTTTATTCTGTGTTTTGATTGAGCCGCTTCATTGTTTTTGAACCTATGGTTGCATCAAGTACTAAATGTTCTCATTTTAATTTTAGGAGATTTTTAGTGTAAATGGATCCTATTTTCTGATGTACAATTGGGAGCATTTTTTGTCTAGCATTTGATCTGTTTACTTATAATGACCCTCGATGGACTCAAGTTACTGCTAAAACTAAAACTGTACTTGAACTGATTTATGGAGAATGGAGTTGGTGGACTGGTTCCATTGTCTTGTCATTTTTTCATGGTCTACATTCAAGTAGATGTTCAAATCCAATTGATTTATGGATAGAAGTATTGCAGATTAAGGTATAAAGCTAGGGAGGTTCTCAGTTCACGCTTCATTATAATTTATGGCATCTTTTATGTTGTAGAGAAGCAAAACTATGTAGAAAGTTCAGAAAGTGGTTACACATGCTTTGATACGGTACCTTAAGTTCCTGCACTTAGACAAAATATCTTAGCATCACGATTCGGCCTCCTATTTTAATGGTGATTTAGGTGTTTCTGGATATGCAAATCTTTATCACCATGGCCTTTGATGAAGACCATGCAAATCTTTATATTTTTCTTAATAATGCAGGAGCATGTATCCATTATGTTTACACTTGCATCATGGAAAGAAAAGTGACGTATTTTATACTTCTGAAAATTACCCTTGTTGTATCTCTTGTAGATGGCAGATCAACATCTAGAGATATATCATGAAAGGAGGAAGAAAAGAAAGAGGACAATTAGATGGCAGATCAATAGCTAGAGGTACATTATACAATTCTGGTGTTTGTTCTATAGACTGTTCTTGTTTAAGATGAACTAGTAAATTATTTTGCAACGGCTCGCTAGCAATTAGTATGTTAGGTGAGGTATGGTGTGCGGAGTTTAGTACTTACATAGAACTTTACATTAGAAGGACCCTACTATCATCAGTTACCTAAGATCTTGCTGAGCTACTGCATCTGAGATTATATCGATTAATAATCTATCCTTGTCAGACACATGTACATATGGGGGCAATAATTTGATTACTCTTAAGGGATTGTTCTGCATCTGGATCCATCGATGGAGATCACGCCCCTGATCCCCTCCTTGTTTCTTCTTCCTTGTAGTGTTTGGTCTTTTCCCAAAGCTTGTGTGTGTGTGCTTCCTGTCCTGATACAGTTACAAAGCATGGGAGGGAGCCGGAGCCCCCACAAAATTCCTTTGCGTAACAACACAATGTTTGTCCCCATCTATCCACGCTTGTATGGAGAATAATATTTCCTTCATCACTCCCTAAAATTAAATAAATAGTTAGAGTAACTTCTGAAATGTGTTCTGGTATGTATTCTGGATGTTTATCACGATGCTCAGGGTTTTGTCCACTCGATCACTTGCTTAGCTTGCTGTGGACCTGTCGTATATCTACTCGTGCTTATGCTCTATCATAAGTTGCTTGGACATTCTTGTTGCGAGGAGGGTGCTTCATGATTTTTTGTTTAAATAAGGCCAAGCTAATCTCGCTGGTTGATGCTAATCTATGGACCGATAGTTAAATATAATTAGTTCCATTCATTACCGATCAATCACAGATGGATTAACTTCCTTTTTTTTGATTCAAACCAAACTCAAATGACTATTTGACTTTGTTATATGTACACTAGAGCATTTTCTATCTTTATAGGCTATAACCTGGAACATATTCTGTAGTTAGGTGTCCAACTATCTTGTCGGGTTCATCAGGTACCTGATCGGGTTGTTAGCTGCATCCATCTCACTGAACATTTACTAAAGGAACAATTAACTACAGTACTAATCTAATATGGATGACATGAGAGACGTACACATATAGGTATGCTATTATCTTGATCAAAGTGTAAGTTCAGGGCTATTATGTTTGGAAGATGCAACAGAGTATTGTCAATGGCCATGGTGGGGTGGTGATCGACGACGATGACATGATGATTTCCTTTTCGGGCTAGATGATGACATTATGATTATATAGGGATCCCTTAAGTAAAGCAGGTCACGGAGAATCTTCTGTAAGAATATTTTTCCCATAATAGACGATATATCAGTATCAAGCTAACACCAAGGACGCCCAGCATATGCAAATACATAATGTCACACCCATCCAAATTGTACATTCAGGTTCATCGTTTAGACGTGATTTTGCATGTCTATTGCCTTTTCTTTTTGTACTTTATCTCTATGAGGATATGCCTGTCAGGTTGGTAAAAAACTTGTCAGCTTGGTTCTAGCTACTGTGACATGACAAACTGGTGCTGTTTTGCTGCTTGTTCTTGCTACTATTACCAGGCTCAAGAAGCATATATGTGATTTATATGAAGTGCAAAGCTAGCTGGTACTTTTTTACAACATCATGATTCCTATGATTTATATGTGATTTGTATCTGTTCAACATGTCTTGTTGATTTATATAGTATGACTTGTTTATATAGTTGCTTTTTCTAGGATGCTTTCCTTAATTAAGGAGTCGCTCTACTATGTGCATCATGCATGATTGTGCTCTACTTTTCTTGTCTAAATAATTACGCATTTAAATTTGGATGCTTTCTATGCTGAACCGTGTTGCTTTCTTGTGATTTATTTGCAGGCTAACAAGGATGTCGCTTTATATAGGTACAATTCAATCAAATTATGGAACATGATTAGCATACTATACTCTAGAGACCGTGCTACCGACGCGGGTGCAAGGACAGCTAATAAAAGCGCAACTGAAATAGCGGAGGAGAATGCTAACACCACTGCCAACAATAAATATGCCAATTCATCAACTTAAGCTGACGAAGATCGTCCGAAGAAGAGGTATCGATCGGATGACTTAATTGCAACCATGCTTGATGATAAGTTAGATAACTTCACTGCTGCGTTTAAAGCTGATGCCCCCGAGCATCCACCAAAGCCAACATCTTCTGAGGATATCTGGGCTGTTCTTGATGGTGTAACATTCCAAAAATTTAAATCAAGGTTATCAATTCTAATCATTCAAAATTGGGGTTAACAAAAACTTTTATGAATTAAAATCCATATGAATGCATTTGTGTATGTAATGAATGCTTGAATGGACTTGTTACTGTGAATGGCAAGGATTGGTTTAAAGATGAAAACATCATCTAAATCATTTCCAAGCAGAATCAAATCTTTAGAAATTAAAAAACAAACAAAATGAGCTAATGGTTATTTTTTGTCAATCTTGTTCACTAGACCACTTTGAGTGTTTCTAGTCCAAGATTTCAAACAGAAACAAATCCAATTTCCAATTCTTTTCACCCCTTGCTAGACCAAGTAAAAGTAAACCCAAGCCCATCTTGCAAACCCACAGAAACATTTGCCAACCCTATTCAAATGATATTTGAAAATTGAATTAGTTCATATGGGAAGATCACCATTTCTCAAAACCCAACCAAACCAGTGCACCTTGACAAATCCAATCAACCAGAGACTACCTAATATGTGACCATTACATCCACCAAGTTTCAACCAAAAATTCAAATATGAATTTCTTTCGGCCATTTCATCAAACACTTGGAGACACAAACAAATTTGGCCAAACTTCACTGTTTTGAGGAGTGATCACCCCAAACCTTGTTCCCCATTGATCACCCCTGTCTCCCCAGTGCCAACCAATGCATTGAACCAACCTAGACCCTACCCAATGCACCATGCTGTGCATGCCCGAGCCAACCCAGGCCAACCGACCATGGCTAGCTAGAAGGAGCAAGCGTCGCGCCTAGCCACCGTGTCCAGGAAGCATGCCACCGTCCACCTCCACCCTCTGTCCAGCCCTCAAGCCCTGCCAAGCAGTGGACCACCAAGAACACGCACGCCTAGTTTGTCTCAGCCATGTCTAGAGCGCGTCAGCTCTCCGCGCTCGACACGCTCGCATAAACCATGCCTCGCCTTCGCCGCACGTGCCTGTGATCACCACTGTCCCAGGAACCTCCCAGACATCCCCGTTCGACGCCGCGCGACCCATAGCCACTGTGCGTCATCAAAACCGCCGTCGGTGCCGCTCAGAGCACCAACGCGTTCCAACCTAACCGCACTGCCCCTTGACGTGCCATCAAGCCGTTGAGGACCGCTAAGAGACTGCGCACCGTCCCCTACCTGCAGCCATGCCCATAGCTCGCTCTAACCCCGACCCTGACAAGCACTGCCCATGTCGCTCGGCCTCTCTCGTTCGCCTATAAAAGGAGGCCTTCCCCGCTTGTTTTCTTCACACCGTTCCACTCCCCACCTCTCACTGATCCTTCCCACTTAGTCCCGGAGCAAGGCAAGCGCAGCACCGTCGGAATTTTGCTGGAGCCTGCCGCTGCTGGAGGAGAAGGGTGCCGTCGATTGGAGCCACCCCTGGAGGAGCCGCCAGTACCAGGAGAACCGCTGTCGTCGACTTCGTCGTTCGCCCCCATCACCGACCATCGCCTAAGCCCCGGTGAGCTGCCACAGACCCCCACTGCCCATGCTAGGGTTCGAGCCCGTCATGTTCTATTCGACGAGGACGATGGCCATGAGCCGTTGATCCTCGATCTAATCCTACGGTCGTAGTTAGCCCATACCCCTTCGCACCCCCTATCCCACTGACGCGTGGGGACAACCACTTAATCATCCCACGCGAGCGTTGTGTGTAGTGGGCCGGCCCAGTTAGAATTCCCGCGCGACCCAGCTAGTTTGAATTTAGATTTATCTATTTAGTTTCAAACCCAGTTTTGGCAGTAGATTCAAAATTCAATTCAGAGAGATTCACTAAACCAAATTGCATGAAACTAATTTTGTTAGAAAGGTATGGAAATTCTGAATCAAAGCCCGTTGGATTCAAACCATTTGGAATTGTAGATCACCTATAGTAAAAATAACAAGGTAGAGACTTTTCTGCATTCAAACATTTTTCAAAATTCAATCATAAATTCGTATGAGTTGATTCCAACTCTCAAAAATCATATTTGATAAGACCTTTCTGAATATATAAAAATATCTAGGTTTACTTGTAGTAATAATGGACAAGTAATAAAAGAATGCCCCATAGGCATTTCTAGTCACTTAAATTAATTAAAATAATAAGGTTAAACATTATTAAATTGTCACACCACTTTAAATCACATTCCCAACTATTGAAATATGTGGTGATGACATGTGTCAAAATGATCCCATGTTTTAATTGGAGAATATTAAATCTTAAGTAGTTTTTCAATGAGTAGAAATTACTTTTCGAAAATGAAATGAATAAGACTTTTGCCTTAATCCTTGTGATGATTGTGATGATGCTAGATCATCTAGTGTAAACCCTTGTGTGCTAAATAGAAGTAGTTAAGTATTGTTTGGTTATTGTGTATTTCGTATTTATTTATAGACGCTAGTACCGACCAAGGATACGAAGAGGAAGGAGACTACTACGAGGAAGAAGCCGAGGAGAACTTCAACCACTGCACTGCACAAGGCAAGCTACCACTTGCATGTTACCTATAAAAGCCTCATTATACAAGTTAACTTAGCAATCTATCTAAGCAAGCTAGAACTTTGCAAGTTAACACTTGCATGATAACTAAGCCAACTAGATGCCTTAGGCATATGTGATTATACCATTTGCTGATACCAAATCCCAGTTTTACTTGCAAGCTTTATTAATTTATTTGTTTATCAAAATTCTTTGTTCACTTTTAGAAAGTGCTTGTGAAGTTTTGGAAAGATATTAAAGGTAGCATAAAGAGCATAAAACTTGCCCTAAGTTAGGGATAACTTGATGTCATCCTGAGGCATGAGATTATACTTAGATAAATCACACTTGATTATCACCCCTCATTAGTGTTTACTCCTAACTTTAGTGGCTAGTGCTAAGCATAAAACTTGACCACTTTAGATGGAAATACTTGGTGAAAATGATTATGAAAACCTTAGAATGATGAATCATTCTAATGAGATGTTTTGACATGTGTTAGTGAACACAAGGTGAATTTGATGATGAAAATATTGAGGCATGAGCATTAGCCCTTTATAAAACTGATGATTGTGTCTGGATGCGATACCATTCTAATTTTACCGTACAACCACAATACCCGAAATTGGGTACGGCTTGACTGAAAGTTTATATATCTTAGTATGGGTTCCCTTGCGGTCGAGGTTTGAGCTGAGGCTACCTCATGATGATTGAGCACCTGTGCAGTTCCCAAGATGACAGATGTGTAGGGTTTCGTAGCATGGAAAACAAAAAATTTCTACCGCATACAAACAAACAGGCCAAGATCTATCTACTAGGTTGTAGCAACGAGTCGATGGAATAACTCACCCTCGAAGATTCCAAAGTGTTTAACGAGAGCAGATTCTCGTGGGTGATGTAGTCGTACTCTTTCCGATCTCAAAATCGCGTAGACGATCCTTCCGGCGCTGCGTTCCGGCAGCGCTCCCGCAGTCGGTCACACGTTCGGTACTCGACGAAGACCTTCCTCTCCCTTGTTCCAGCAGGCAGCGGAGGTTGTAGCACTCTCCTCGCGATTCCGACAGCACAACGACGTGGTACCGGAAGTAGAGGGGAGATCTCGCAGGGCTTCGCCTTAAGCCGGAGCGAGTATGGTGGAGTATGAGAGGGCTCCTCGGCGATCTAGGTTTTAGACACACCAAGGAGGAGGTGCTAGAGCCGGCGGCTAGGGTTTGGGGCACCCCAAGTCGGCGGCTAGGGCAACCCTGGGAGGTGGCGGCAGCAGCAGGAGGTGGTGGCGCCAATCTAGGGTTTTGGAGGAGAGGTACTTGTGTGCTAGGAGGGGCAGCCCTGCCCCTCCCTTTATAGGTGGGAGGCGCGGCCAAGGGGAGGGGAGTCCCTCCCCAACTCGGCTTGGAGGTGGGCCGGCGGTTGGAGGAGGGAATCCCTCCCCAACTCGGTTTCCCACTCCTCCTCCTCTTTCCAAAACTTGCCGTTTGACTTTCAAACTAGCCGTTTGACTTTTCAAATTAGGATTTAAATAAACCCTTTATTTTGGACAGCAAAGACACCTAGTACATGATGCAATCATTCCAACTTACAATGACACATTCATGTACCCTTCCCCCTCCCGGAGTGCCGGACATTCCGGAACATTCTAGAACATTCCCGATGAAAACACCGAAACCATTCCCCAACTCCGAAATGGGACTTTCTTTATATGAATCTTATTCTCCGGACCATTCCGGATCTCCTCGTGATATCCCGAATCCCATTCGAGACTCCGAACAACATTCAGACTCTTTCTCATCATTCCATAACTACTCAAACAACGTCGAATCCTTAAGTGTGTCTCCCTACGGTTCGTGAAATATGCAGACATGATCGAGACACTTCTCCGAACAATAACCAATAGAGGAATCTGGAAATTCATATGGCTCCCACATATTTCTACGATTACTTTGCGATCGAATGAACCACTTACATACGATACCAATTTTCCTTTGTCTCACGATAGTTTACTTATCCGAGGTTATGATCGTCGGTATCTCTGCATACCTAGTTCAACCTCGTTACTGATAAGTACTCTTTTCTCGTTCCCGTGATATGTGATCCCTTGTGAGCCAGTCACATGCTTGCAAGCTAATTGGATGACATTTCACCGAGAGGGCCCAGAGTATATCTATCCGTCATATGGATGGACAAATCCCACTCTTGATCCATGTGTTTCAACCAACACTTTCCGAACACTCAATGCCACTTTTATAGCCACCCAGTTACGGTGTGGTGTTTGATGTCATCAAAGCATCCATCCGGTAAAGGTGATATGCATGATCTCATGGTCGAAGGAATTAGATAACTATGTATCAGAAAGCATATAGCAATTGAACTATTAAAATGACTTGATCTTTATGCTACGCTTATCTATAGGAGTATGTCCATCATATCATTCTCCTAACAATATGATCTTGTTGTTAATAACATCTCAATGTTCATGATAGGGAAACCACAATCATCTATTAACCAACAAGCTAGTATTATATAGAGGCTTTACTAGGGACTTCAAATTAAGTTTACAAATCACACAAGTATTAATGTTTCCTTGTTAATACTATTATAGCATGAATGTAAACATTTATCATAAACACAAAGATATAATAATAACTACATTTATTATTGCCTCTAGGGCATATCTCCAACAGTCTCCCACTTACACTAGAGTCATCTAATCTAGATTACATGGTAATATACCGAACACCCATGGCAGTTTGGTGCTGGTCATGTTTTGCCCTCGGGAGAGGTTTAGTCAACGGATCCGCCACATTCAGATCTGTGTGTACTTTGCAAATCTTTATATCCCCATCTTGGACATGTTCTCGAATAGCGTGAAAACGTAGCTTGATATGCTTCAGCTTCTTGTATGACCTTGGTTCTTGCGCATTGGCTATGGCGCCCATGTTATCACAGTAGATAGACATTGGGTCCAGCGCACTAGGAACCACACCCAGCTCTGTAATGAACTCTTTCATCCATATCGCTTCTTGTGAAGCCTCCGAAGCAGCCATGTATTTCGATTCAGTTGAAGATCTCGCCACAACGCTTTGCTTTGCACTCCTCCAGCTAACTGCTGCACCATTCAATATAAATACGTATCCAGATTGTGATTTAGAATCATCCGGATCGGTGTTCCAACTAGCATCGGTGTAACCATTAACAACGAGCTATTCATCACCTCCATAAGAAAGAACCATATCCTTAGTTCTTCTCAAGTACTTAAGGATGTTTTTGACCGCTGTCCAATGATCCACTCCTGGGTCACTTTGATATCTGCTAGTTAGACTAACAGCATATGCGATGTCGGGTTTAGTACATAGCATGGCATACATTAGAGATCCTATGGCTGAGGCATAGGGAGTCTTACTCATCCTTTCTCTATCTTCCGCCGATGTCGGACTTTGAGTTTTACTCAAGGTCGTATTGGGCAACATGGGCAAGAACCCTTTCTTGCTATCTTCCATTCCAAACCTCTTTAGAACTTTGTCCAAATATGTACTCTGTGACAATGATATTTGACGTTTCGATCTATCTCTATAAATCTTTATGCCTAATATGTAAGCTGCTTCGCCAAGATCCTTCATTGAAAAACTTTTATTCAAATATTCCTTGACACTATTAAGAAGGTCTACATCATTCCCAATCAATAATATGTCATCCACATATAGTATTAAGAATGCTACAGAGCTCCCACTCACTTTCTTGTAAATACAAGCTTCTCCATAAGTTTGTATAAAACCAAAACTTTTGATCACCTTATCGAAACGCTGATTCCAACTTCGGGATGCTTGCTTCAATCCATAGATGGACCGTTGAAGTTTGCATACCTTGTTAGCACCTTTAGGATCGACAAAACCTTTGGGTTGCATCATATACAACTCTTCATCAATGTCTCCATTGAGGAATGCTGTTTTGACATCCATCTGCCATATCTCATAATCATAATATGCAGCGATTGCTAACATAATCCTCACAGACTTTAGCTTCGCTACTGGTGAGAAAGTCTCATCGTAGTCAACTCCTTGAATTTGTCGAAACCCTTTTGCGACAAGTCGAGCTTTATAGACAGTAACATTACCATCAGCATCTGTTTTCTTCTTGAAAATCCATTTGTTCTCGACAGCCTTCCGGCCATCCGGTAAGTCCACCAAAGTCCATACTTGGTTTTCGTACATGGATCCAATCTCGGATTTCATGGCTTCTTGCCATTTATTGGAATCTGGGCTCATCATTGCTTCCTCATATGTCTCGGGGTCATCGGTGTTGTCCACCAACATGACACTCATAACGGGATCATACCAATCTGGAGTGGTACGAGTTCTCGTTGACCTGCGAGGCTCTGTAGCAACTTCAACCGAAGTTTCATGATCATCATCATTAGCTTCCTCTCTTATTGGTGCAGGCACCACAGGAACTTCTTCCGGTGCTGCGCTACTCGCAATTTCGAGAGAAGGTTCGACAACCTCGTCGAGTTCTACTTTCCTTCCAGTCACTTCTTTCGAGAGAAATTCCTTCTCTAGAAAGGATCCATTCTTGGCAACGAAGATTTTCCCTTCGGATCTATGATAGAAGGTATACCCAATAGTTTCCTTCGGATATCCTATGAAGACGCATTTTTCCGCTTTGGGTTCAAGCTTGTCCGGCTGTAACTTCTTTACATAGGCTTCGCATCCCCAAACTTTAAGGAACGACAATTTAGGTTTCTTCCCAAACCATAATTCATACGGTGTCGTTTCAACGGATTTAGACGGTGCCCTATTTAAAGTGAATGCGGCTGTTTCTAATGCATAACCCCAAAATGATAGCGGTAAATCTGTAAGTGACATCATAGAACGAACCATATCTAAGAGAGTTCGATTACGACGTTCAGACACACCATTACGCTGTGGTGTTCCCGGCGGTGTCAATTGTGAATGTATTCCGCATTTCTTCAAATGCTCGCCAAACTCGTAACTTAGATATTCACCTCCACGATCAGAACGTAGAAATTTAATCTTCTTGTTACGTTGATTCTCTACCTCACTTTGAAATTCCTTAAACTTCTCGAAAGTTTTGGACTTATGTTTCATGAAATAGATATACCCATATCTACTCAAGTCATCCGTGAAGGTAAGAACATAACGATAACCACCGCGCGATGCTACACTCATTGGACCACACACATCGGTATGTATGATTTCCAATAAGTCCGTAGCTCGCTCCATCATACCAGAAAATGGAGTCTTAGTCATTTTACCCATCAGACATGCTTCGCATCTTTCAAGTGATTCAAAATCAAGTGTTTCAAGAAGTCCATCGGAATGGAGTTTCTTCATACGCTTCACTCCAATGTGACCAAGACGACAGTGCCACATATAGCTCGAGTTATCGTCAATTTCAAATGTTTAGCCTCAATGTTATTAATATGTGTATTTCCACTATCGAGATTCAATAAGAATAGACCATCTATCAAAGGTGCATGTGCATAAAACATATTACTCATATAAATCGAACAACCATTATTCTCGGATTTAAACAAGTAACCGTCTCGCAATAAACAAGATCCCGATATAATGTTCATGCTCAACGCAGGCACCAAATAACAATTATTTAAGTATAAAACTAATCCCGATGGTAGATGAAGAGGTAGCGTGCTGACCGCGATCACATCAACCTTTGATCCGTTTCTAACGCGCATCGTCACCTCGTTCTTCACTAGCTTCCGTTTATTCTGCAGCTCCTGTTTCGAGTTACAAATATGAGCAACCGAACCAGTATAAAATACCCAGGCACTACTACGAATACTAGTGATATACACATCAATAACATGTATATCAGATATACCTTTCTTCTTGATGTTGCTGTTCTTCAAATCCGCCAAGTACTTTGGGCAATTCCGCTTCCAGTGACCTTCTCCCTTGCAGTAAAAGCACTCAGTATCAGGCTTGGGTCCAGCCTTGGTCTTCTTCGTCGGCGTGGTAACTTTCTTACCACCCTTCTTGAAGTGTCCCTTCTGCTTAGACTTGCCTTCCTTGAATTTGGTGGTCTTATTGACCAACAACACTTGGTGCTCTTTCTTGATCTCCACTTCTGCAGATTTTAACATAGCAAACAGTTCCGGCAACTGCTTGTTCATGTTCTGCATGTTGTAGTTCATCACAAAGTTCTTGTAACTTGGTGGTAGTGATTGGAGGACACGGTAAATCCCCAAAGCATTAGGAATCACTATACCCAAGCTTTGAAGTTTGTTTGCGTGCCCAGACATCTTAAGCACATGCTCACTGACGGAGCTGCCCTCTTCCATCTTGTAGTTAAAGAACTTTTCAGAAGCCTCATAGCTCTCAATTGCCGCATGAGTCTCAAAGATCAATTTGAGGTCACGGACAATATCATGTGGGTCTGAATTCTCAAACCTTTTCTGAAGCTCCGATTCTAAACCATACAAGATAGCACATTGAACTATGGAGTACTGATTCTTCCGAGCAAGGTAAACATTCTTTACTTTATCGGTAGCATCAGCTGCAGGTGGGTCACCCAGCGGTGCATCCAGCACATAGGTCAAATTACCAGCTGTGAGGACAATCCTCAAATTGCGGAACCAATCCGCGAAGTTGCTTCCATTGTTTTTCAACTTTTCTTTCTCTAGGAACGCATTAAAATTGATGGTAGGGGCTGCCATTGATCTACAACATATTTGCAATAGTTTAGACTAAGTTTATGACAAATTGAGTTCTAATTAATAGTAAAGTTTTAATCTAGGTGAACTCCCACTCAAAACAATATCCCTCACATTGTTTTAGTGATCACACGAACCAAATCCACCACATCAACACCGATCATCACGAGAGTTGATATAGTTTCAATGGCGAACAATCGTCATGTTCATCATATCTACTATATAATTCATGCTTTACCTTTCGGTGATCCGTGTTCCTGAGACCATGTCTGTACATGCTAGGCTCGTCAAGATCAAACCTTAGCTTCCGCATAAGCAAATCTGGCTTGCTTACGTTGTATACACTTGCGGAATCTAACACACCCTATCATCACGTGGTGCTCCGAAACAACAAGCTTTAGCAACGGTGCATACTAAGGGTGAACACTTTAGAACTTGAAATTTATGTGCATGAGGGATCATCTTATAATGCTATCGTCGTCTACTAAGCAATACAAGATGCATAAAGGATTAACATCACATGCAATTCATAATATGTGATATGATATGGCCTTTCTTCTTTGTGCTTCCGATCTCCATCTTCAAGCACGAACATGATCTCCATCATCACCGGCATTGCATCAAGGTCAATGACACTTCTCCATGGTTGTCATCCACCGGCTTCAACTATTACAACTACTTTGAATAGATACGCGGATCTTAACATAAATTAAATACAACCATATGGCTCCTGCCGGTTGCCAACTTACAATAAGGAACATTGCATACATCAAATATAATCACAATCATGGCCATATCACATCACTGCACACCCCTGCAAAACAAAGTTAGACGCTTCTACTTTCTTTGCATATTTTACGTGGTTTGGGGCTTTCAATAAGTGTCGTTCTAACTTACGAACAAGAACCACAACATTGATACTAGTATTGTTAATCACCCGTTGTAAATTGGATCTCCACTATGCTGGGAGAAACAGGCACCCGCAAAGCCACTTATGCAATACAAGTTGCATGTCAAGCGTGGAGCAAGTCTCATGAACGATGTCATGTAAGGTTAGCCCGGGCCGCTTCATCCCAACATCCCGCAAGATGCAAAGTACACAAGAAGCAATTGACAATAAAAGCATCAATGCCCACAATGACCATTGTGTTCTACTCGTGCAACAGATCTACATATAGACACGGCTCTGATACCACTGTAGGGTTTCGTAGCATGGAAAACAAAATTTTTCTACCGCATACAAACAAACAAGCCAAGATCTATCTACTAGATTGTAGCAACGAGTCGATGGAATAACTCACCCTCGAAGATTCCAAAGTGTTTAACGAGAGCAGATTCTCGTGGGTGATGTAGTCGTACTCTTTCCGATCTCAAGATCGCGTAGACGATCCTTCCGAAGCTGCGTTCCGGCAGCGCTCCCGCAGTCGGTCACACGTTCGGTACTCGACGAAGACCTTCCTCTCCCTTGTTCTAGCAGGCAGCGGAGGTTGTAGCACTCTCCTCGCGATTCCGGCAGCACAACGGCGTGGTACCAGAAGTAGAGGGGAGATCTCGCAGGGCTTCGCCTTAAGCCGGAGCGAGTATGGTGGAGTATGAGAGGGCTCCTCGGCGATCTAGGTTTTAGACACACCAAGGAGGAGGTGCTAGAGCCGGCGGCTAGGGTTTGGGGCACCCCAAGTCGGCGGCTAGGGCAACCCTGGGAGGTGGCGGCAGCAGCAGGAGGTGGTGACGCCAATCTAGGGTTTTGGAGGAGAGGTACTTGTGTGCTAGGAGGGGCAGCCCTGCCCCTCCCTTTATAGGTGGGAGGCGCGGCCAAGGGGAGGGGAGTCCCTCCCCAACTCGGCTTGGAGGTGGGCCGGCGGTTGGAGGAGGGAATCCCTCCCCAACTCGGTTTCCCACTCCTCCTCCTCTTTCCAAAACTTGTCGTTTGACTTTCAAACTAGCCGTTTGACTTTTCAAATTAGGATTTAAATAAACCCTTTATTTTGGACAGCAAAGACACCTAGTACATGATGCAATCATTCCAACTTACAATGACACATTCATGTACCCTTCCCCCTCCCGGAGTGCCGGACATTCCAGAACATTCTAGAACATTCCCGATGAAAACACCGGAACCATTCCCCAACTCCGAAACGGGACTTTCTTTATATGAATCTTATTCTCCGGACCATTCCGGATCTCCTCGTGATATCCCGAATCCCATTCGAGACTCCGAACAACATTCGGACTCTTTCTCATCATTCCATAACTACTCAAACAACGTCGAATCCTTAAGTGTGTTCTCTACGGTTCGTGAATTATGCAGACATGATCGAGACACTTCTCCGAACAATAACCAATAGAGGAATCTGGAAATTCATATGGCTCCCACATATTTCTACGATTACTTTGCGATCGAATGAACCACTTACATACGATACCAATTTCCCTTTGTCTCACGATAGTTTACTTATCCGAGGTTATGATCGTCGGTATCTCTGCATACCTAGTTCAACCTCGTTACTGATAAGTACTCTTTTCTCGTTCCCGTGATATGTGATCCCTTGTGAGCCAGTCACATGCTTGCAAGCTAATTGGATGACATTTCACCGAGAGGGCCCAGAGTATATCTATCCGTCATATGGATGGACAAATCCCACTCTTGATCCATGTGTTTCAACCAACACTTTCCGAACACTCAATGCCACTTTTATAGCCACCCAGTTACGGTGTGGTGTTTGATGTCATCAAAGCATCCATCCGGTAAAGGTGATATGCATGATCTCATGGTCGAAGGAATTAGATAACTATGTATCAGAAAGCATATAGCAATTGAACTATTAAAATGACTTGATCTTTATGCTACGCTTATCTATAGGAGTATGTCCATCATATCATTCTCCTAACAATATGATCTTGTTGTTAATAACATCTCAATGTTCATGATAGGGAAACCACAATCATCTATTAACCAACAAGCTAGTATTATATAGAGGCTTTACTAGGGACTTCAAATTAAGTTTACAAATCACACAAGTATTAATGTTTCCTTGTTAATACTATTATAGCATGAATGTAAACATTTATCATAAACACAAAGATATAATAATAACTACATTTATTATTGCCTATAGGGCATATCTCCAACAAGATGGTCATGGTTACGACAACTAGGATCATCTCCCATCATCAGCATTGCATCTGACCATGAAGATGGAGCCTCGCCCATGCTACTGTTATTATATTATTCTGCTACTTTGATTGTACTCAGACTGGATCATGAGATCCTTTATTTGTAAGACCTTTATTATGGTTTGTAATGGATGATGAACTATGGTACCAATCTGTTATATCTCGCAAAAATGGTAATTCTGGGATTGCGATGTATGGCATAACAGGCATCTGGGATTAAAAATCCGGGTGTTGACTAGTTGGTATCAGAGCCATCCTGACCATAGGAGACCCTACTTAGGATGGACGCTTGAATCAAAAACTTAGTTTCAAAAAAAAAGTGAGTATTTATGAAAACCTATTCTCATTCTTATCACTTAGATTCTTTCATGAAAATTCATGTTCCTCAAAAATTCTTGCAAACTTACATAAAATTTGACACACTTGATCACTCTACTAACTTACAAATCCTACATTCTTATAGATGGATGTGAAGTATAGCAAGTTCTATCAGTTGGGCAATGGAGGAGATCTCATCTTTGAGCGAGATTTGGACCAACTCTCGGAACTTCTGGAGCGCCCGCACCCTGAGTTCTTTGGATCCTAGCTCAACGATCGGGAAGGAGGAGAATTGCAATGGCTGATTGTTGCAAGTCTCAGAGGGAAGATTGAAGCCCCCACCTCAGAGGGAGAGAACAACTGGATGGATGGACTTGCTAGAGCCATGCAGGAAGCTCTTGCCCGTCTGTGTAGGCAAAGCATCAATCAAATCAAGGGCACCCGCTTTGAGATCTATCCAAGTCGTGATGTTATGGGACAGCCACTGGAGGCACCATATCACCCGGAGCTGAAGCATCAAGTAGACCATCTCAACTTCATGATGTATGACCGATAGAAGGAGTTGGACAATGCCCATTCCTACGCCAACCACAACTACGCCATCACCGTCAAGGACCACACCATTGCCATGTTCGTGAAGGATCACAAGTCTCGTCGTTGTCAGCATGACAAGAAGGATCGCATTATTGCTCGCCTTCGTCACAAGGTGGAAGACTTGGAGGAGACCATCCATGAGAGGGACATGCAGCTTGAGGAAAGGGAGAATGCAGGGGAAGATATCCGTGGAGACCCCTACTCTTACCTCAGTGACGATGATGACTTCCTGGAGGATCAAGCCATGGACTTCTTCACCGATGAGGATGACTTCGCCTTCATTGATGAGGATGATGATGATGATGAAGCCACCGATTCCGAGGAGTAGTAGCACTTGAGCACTAGCCTTAGTGAGTTGTATCCAGTCCCATTGTATCGTAGTTTCACAGAATGGTTCTTAAAACCACCAGTTTCCTTATTGTGGTGTGTGTTTGTATTGTGTGCTATGAATGAATGAATGAATGAAAAGCAAGTTGCTAGAAAAATCTGAGTCAAACTTGAAAAACTTTTAAAAAACAAACCCCCGAACCTTAGAAATTTCCCTCTTTTCTCATGATCTATCTCAATCTTCAGATGCCTCACGGAGGAAGCAGTTCATCCCTGGACCTAATGTTGCAGATCTTGCAAATGTTGGTTTCTGATCGCGAAGCTGAAAGAGCCGAAAGTCAAGCCAACTTAGCCACCCTTCAACACATATCTCAGATGGCCAACAACAATCAAGGCCATGGAAACCAGGACAACCATGGATCCAAGCTCAAGCACTTTCAGAACACCAATCCACCCATCTTTCGTAAGTCTGAAGAGCCCTTAGATCCAGATGATTGGCTGCAAACCATGGAGAACAACTTAGAAGTCGCAGGAGTAGAGGCCAACGAGAAGGTACTGTTTGCCACCCACTATTTGGCAGGAGATGCAAGAGCTTGGTGGAACAGCGTTCGCGCCATGACTGGAGGACAAATGATGACTTGGGATGAATTCAAACTCAAGTTCAGCAGAACCCATGTGCCACCGGGTTTGATCAAGAGGATTAGAGATGAATTCAGAGAATTGAAGAAAGGGAGGATGACAGCAGTTGAGTATCGTGACAAATTTCTGTCATTAGCTAGGTATGCACCAGATGAGATTGACACTGAAGCCAAGAAGAAGGAGAGATTCTTGAATGGTCTGCATGACGGGATGCAGACGGTGTTAGGCAATATTCCATTTGCTAACATTGAAGCCTTAGTGGATTCTTCCATCCAGATGGAAGGCAAGATCAACCAAGCCAATGAGAACCGCAAGCATCGAATGATGCATCAACCAGGAACCCACCATACCCCAAAGTATCGCCCCAACCCATCTACAGGATTTGCCTCAAGAAACAATAGACCCCCGATGAACCGTCCAACCTATCCCAACCGTGGAGGAGGAAACCCAAGGCCCGAAGGAAACCACAACAACAACCCCGGCAACTCCAACAATTTCAACCGTGCACCGCCCAAGTTCAACAACAACAATGCTGCCACCAACACCAATACTGCCCCAAGGACTAGAAGCAATGATGTGCCTGTTGCAGGAAAAGACAAGTCTTAAGTGACTTGTTATGAATGTGGAACCAAGGGTCACTATTCCAATGAGTGCCCCAAGAAGATTGCAGCAGCCCCTAATGTGAATGCCCTAGCTCAGCAGCAGCGTCGTGTTCAACCTGGAAGAAGATTTGCCCCAGGGAATTCGCTCAACCGCAACGACCGTCTGTTTTACATGAATGCTGAAGAAGCCCAAGAAGCGCCAGATGTCGTGCTAGGTATGTGTTAACTCAGTACTTGCAAGAGTGTTGTTTGATTCTGGAGCATCACACTCGTTTGTTACAAAAGAATTTGCATGCACTAGTAAGATTCAACCAACAAAATTGAAGCATGTTATGATAGTTCAAATACCTAGTTCAACCACCAAAGCTAGACAAATTTGCAAGGCCGTACCTATCAGAATCCATGGCATAGATTTTTATGCTAATCTAATAGTACATGGAACCAAAGGTTTGGAAGTAGTACTAGGAATGGATTGGATGTCGAAACATAAAGGATTAATCGACTGTGCTAAAAAGCCATAACCATGACCAGTACAACTGGAATATCAGTAGAGCATGTATCTGAAACCTTGCACCATCAATTCAAGTGCAACAAGAGTTTAGCCCAACCAACCATTGACCAAGTCAGAGTAGTCTGTGAATACCCCAACGTATTTCCAGATGTTTTGCCCGGTATGCCCCTAGATCGGGATATCGAGTTTATCATTGAACTACTCCCTGGAACCAGACCCATAGCTCAGATACTTATAGTATGAACCCGTCTAAATTAGTGGAGCTGAAGAAAAAACTTGATGCTATGCTGGAGATAGGACTGATTCAACCAAGTGCGTCGCCATGGAGATCACCTGTCTTGTTTGTGGACAAGAAAGATGGAGGTAACCGTTTGTAATGACCTTGGATCGATAAAGATCCTAAGTCCCTATGATTAACAGGCTAGTCCCTGGATCAATAGCTAGCACTCACAGTCAATGAAATACCATGTAAAACACAAGTCTTTATTAGTTGGATCGAATAATCCAGAGTTTACATTATTATAACAGAAAGAAAAATAACACAACTTGGAGTCCCATCAATGCCACATGCAGGTTGAGTGAAGACCCGCGATCCTAGCACACCTTTCAATGATCTCCAAAATTCCGCACATAAAACGTGCAGCCAACAAGTTGGGTCAATACTTTGAATGTATTGGCAAATTACACCATGAAGGAAAAGACTTGGCTATCTCTACATGCATAGGCTTGACAAAAAGGCTTGAGGTTTATTTGCATAAAGCCAATTTTTCTTAAGTAAAGAAGAAGAGAGAAAAACTTTTATCCTACTTTGTAAACGTTTGATAAGTAATACATGGTCAAGTGGCTCGTACTGGATTCCACCCAGGCTACCATCTTTCAACCCAACACATGGAGTACACCATGCAATTCAAAATCCCATCTATGGACGATTCCACGGCCATAGAGTTTTAGTTTTAGAAAAGAGAGGAAATCCTTCAGAGGGTCCATCCTTCAGATGCTCAAAGTTGTTCTTTCCCGTGAACACGGCTGATCGATCAGGTTGATACTCTCGAGAGTTTGTACACTTTACCCACAATCCACGATCAAGTCCTTTTACAAACAAGACCATGGCGAAGCTTTCCCTTAGTAGCTCCTCTACCCGGTTCCACGGAAGCCAAAACTGTGGTACGCAGGTGAGGTTTCCCACTAAGTACTAGGCCAAAATAGAGCCTATATGTATTATGGTTACACTGGAAGCTTCTGAATTCTGAATCATGGCAGACTTCTTTGATCTTGGGCGGTGGAGGGCACAAGTAGATCCAATCCAGGTTACTCCCCCTACTAGTCGATCCAGACATACCACTTCGCCCAGAGAAAAACATAGTTTTATTTTGAAGTAGATTTGAGGAGAAAAACTTCCGCTCATACACAGAGCTCTTATACTTAGAAAAATTATGTCTTTGAAATCCCCATCGGTATTTGCATATATAGCATAGCACAAGCATAATACTTAGAAAAATTTAAGAGAACCTATTAGGAGTGGAAGTATTCCTAAGTATAAAGTTACTTATGGCATAATACAAAACAGCATAGCACTTGTAAAATATTTTCTTCTACTAAAAACATCCTACACATGCATACTACTATTTTCAGGATCAAAACATGCATACTAGTAAAACTGGGACAAGGATATGAACAAAGGTGTAACTTGCCTTAATAGGTGTTGAAGTTGTTCAAATACTCGTTGCAATCACACACGATGCACTCCTCGCAATCTATCGATCAAACAATTGCATACAACATAAGTAATCACACAATCATAAACAAATGCACGAATGCATGCATGATGATCTAGTATATCACATTAGTTGTATTTAGTTATTTATACATTACTAGATCATATGGTGCATGCAAGAGATTATTTAATGCAATAGAGTATTTGTTTTATTAATTGATTGCCATTAATGAGGTTTTTAGAAGATTTATTGTAAATCATGTTCTCATTGTTGAATTAAATTTGGATCTAAAGTTCAATACATAGAGGGAATTAATACGAATGAGTAGAAATTTGATTCATCCGAATCGAGGGTGTAGATCTTTTCTTATGATATATTTAGTATTTAATAGAGTTTAAATCACTTAAATAATTTTCATTATAAAAAATTATATCTAAAATCATATCTATAATCTACACAAGATTGAGAATCCAGGAACATATTATTCATATTTTTCTGACCTATAAATAATTTACTATGGATTTATTAATATAAAAGGATATTAAAACTATTTAAATTATTACCGTTAATATATACAGTAAATATTATATCTAACTACATAATAATGTTCTACATAATTTTATCAATCCATAGGTATATTATTTGCAATTTTTGACCAAGTAGATCTTTTAATATGAATTTTCTAAGATCTATCTGTAATTTCTAAATTGATTTTTATTTAAGCAGGTGAGCTAACGGCACGTGGCGGCTTCTGATTTGCGAAGCTCACTAACGCGGCAGCGAAGTGGTGCTGGCGAAGCACGTGACACATGGTGTTACCGGATTGGTGGATACCGATTCGGTTTATTAGATCTAATCTAGGTCGTTGAACCATGATCAGGCAGATAGGGGGCGACGACGACTTACAGTGGGCGGCGAGCGGCGATGACAATGGCGAGGACGGCGGCACGGGTCAGATGGCGACCGTTCCGGTGGCTCTAGTGGTCGTAGAAGATGGGGGAGTCGATCTCTCGAGGTAGACGACGATGGGGAATCTCCTAATAGCCTTGACGCGGACCTTCTCCCCCTCTAGCTCCAGCGGACGACGGCTCCTTATCGGTTTCGATGGGCTCCGACGAGCAATTGCTGGCGACCCTGTGTGATTCGAAAGGGACAAGTTAGAGGGTAATGCTAGGCATCCCCCGGGGGATTGAAACTCCCGATCCCCCGCCTCCCCCGGGTGACACGTGTCCTCTCACTCCCACACGCGAACAACCACAGACGAAAAAAAATCCCCACGCGCTGACCGAAAATTGCAAACTGCCGCAGCACCCGCTGCTCCGAACTCCACCCCAGGACCCGTTGCCGTCTCTCTCCTCCAGCAGCAACACAACGTCAGTGGACACCACAGCCACCCGCGCTCCCACCACATCAACGTCCTCTGCTGGAAAAATCCGCCGCGTGTAGCAGAGGAGTCCGGCGCGTGTAGCAGAGGCGCCAATAGCGTGTAGCAACAGCAGCACATAGCATGTAGAGGCGAATGCCGACATGTGTAGCAGAGGCAGCCCGGAGCGCGTAGCTGCGGAGGCTCGTGCATGTAGCAGAGGAACCCAACGCGTATAGCAGCGGCAGCCATCACCTGTAGCAGAGGTGAGCGGCAGAATGAGCGTGTAGTAGCAGCGACCCGTGTAGCGCCGATGACATGCGCATGTAGCAGAGGGACCAGGCACGTGTAGCAGCGGCGACCATCACGTGTAGCAGAGTTGAGCGGCGGCATGGAGCATGTAGCAGAAAGAGCCCAACGCATGTACCAACGGCGACCATAGCGTGTAGCAGCGACGTCCCGGGCATGTAGCAGTAGTGGTCAGTGCGTGTAGCAACAGCGAATGGTGTGGGTAGCAGTCGCGGCCGACGCGTGTAGATGGTCGGAGATGAAGAGAGGGCGGAGGTGGGGAGTACTAGAGATGAAGAGGACGGAGATGGGACGGCGGTGGCATGGTAGGCTTGACAGCCGGCGTGGGCAGCACCACCACCACACATGGGGCAGCACGGTGCTCGTGGGAACCAACGCGTGGCCGTCATCCTCTGTGTACGAGAGGAGCAGGAGCTCGCAGGAACAGCGCGCGGGGGCGGCGCGCACAGGAATCGCCGGAGGACGCATGCAGGCGGCAGCTACGGTGGTGTGTAGGAACTGGAGGCGGTTATTCCCATGGCCTATGAAAGAAACAGAGAAGATAGGAAGCGATAAGGAATAAAGAGACGCGTGGTTTTGGTGGGTCCCCTACATCCGCGAGGGAGCGACGATCCGGGGGATCATTTTGTTTGATCCCCCAGATGATGTGTATCATTTTCCAAAGTTAGATGAGAAGAAACGGTAGATCGATATGAGTAAGATGGAAGGAAGATCTGGGATCGGGGTGCTCGGGGAGGTCACCAACCTCAAGCTCCGACGGCGGACGGCTCCGGCGAGATCAGAATTTGACGATACTAGGGCTAGGGTTTGAGAAAACTCGAAAACAATGGAGGGGCCGAATCAGCAGTATAAGAGGGGGAGATTCTTGGTGTAACATCCTAAAAATGTTGAACAATGATTATCAAATTCCAATCACCAAAATTAGGGTTAACAAAAACTTTTGTTAATTAAAATCATTATGAATGCATGTGTGTTTGTGATGATTGTATGAATGAATGGACTTGTGTGATTGATCTAAATAGAAAGGTGGGACACCGCACGACTGTTGCAACCATTGCAGATTCTGGAATGGAAATGTGATTCAGTTGGAATGGACTTTATCACCGGATTGCCTACATCTATTAGATGAAATGACTCTATTTGGGTGACAGATTGTCCAAGGTAGCCCATTTCTTACCACTCAAGACCACCTACCAGAGTTTGAAGCTAGCAGAGTTATACATCGCTAGAATCGTCAGTTTGCACGGAGTCCCCAAGAACATTGTATTAAATCGAGGAACTCAGTTTACCTCAAGATTCTGGAAGAAAGTCCAAGAAGGTTTAGGAACCCGACTAGATTTCAGCACAACGTATCACCCTCAGATCGATGGACAAACAGAGCGAGTAAATCAAATACTCGAAGATATGTTGAGAGCATGTGTGCTAGAGTATGGATCTAAATGGGAAGACTGTCTACCTTTCGCAGAATTTTCTTACTACAACAGTCATCAAGCTAGCTTGCAAATGACCCCCCTTTGAATTCATGTACGGAAGGAAGTGTCGTACCCCTTTGAATTGTTCGGAAGTAGGAGAGAGTCAGATTTTTGGACCCGACATCCTTCGAGAAGATATGAGAAAGTTCACAAGATTCATGAGCACCTCAAGACCGCCCAGTCAAGACAGAAGAGTTACGCCGACAAGAGACGTCGAGACCTCGCTTTCAATATCAGAGATTTTGTGTATCTCAAAGTGTCGCCTTTGAAGGGAATGCAACGTTTCCAGCTCAAGGAAAGTTAGCCCCCAGATATATCGGACCTTTCAAGATTCTGAATCGTCGAGGAGAAGTATCGTATCAATTGGAACTGCCAGAGGAGATGTCAGCCGTGCACAATATGTTCCATATATCGTTACTTCACAAATGCCTTGAAGTTCCGGAGAAGACTAAAGTTTTCAAGAATATTGATCACCGCACCATAGAGATCAACGATGACCTGACATATCCCGAAGTACCCATCCGTATTTTGGAGGAAGCTTTCAGGACCACCAGAACCCGAAGCATCAAGTTTCTCAAGATTCAGTGGAGTAACCACACTGAAGAAGAAGCTACCTGGGAACGAGAAGACTACATCAAGACGAAGTTTTCTGATCTTTTTAAATCCTAGTTTTCTTCTTTCTTCTTTTTCAAATCTCGGGACGATATTTTGTTTAAGGAGGGAAGGTTTGTAACATCTCAAAAATGTTGAACAATGATTATCAAATTCCAATCACCAAAATTAGGGTTAACAAAAACTTTTGTTAATTAAGATCATTATGAATGCATGTGTGTTTGTGATGATTGTATGAATGGATGGACTTGTGTGATTGATCTAAATAGCAAGGGATGGTTTAAAGATAAAAACAACATCATCTAAAACATTTCCAAGCAGAAACAAATCAAGATAAAATCAAAAACAAATCAAATAAGCAAATGGTCATTTTTGCCAATCTTGCTCACTAGGCCACTTTGAGTGTTTCTAGTCCAAGATTTCAAACAGAAAATTTTCCATTTCTTTTCACCCCTTGCAAGACCAAGTAAAAGTGAATCAAAGCCCACCTTTCAAACTTGCAGAAACATTTGACAACTTGATTCAAATCATATTTCAAAATTGAATCTGATTCATATGTGAAGATCACCCCTTTTTCAAAAACCAACCAAACCAATTCCACTTAACCTTTCCAACTAACCAGAGACTCCCTAGTATGTAACTAGCACACCCACAAAGTTTGATTCAAAAATTCAAATTTGAATCTCTTGTAGCCATTTCATCAAGCACCTTGTTGGCACCAAGCAAACAAACCACAAACACTATTGTGGGCAGTAAATTTGGCCTAACTTGTTCCCTCTAGAGCTCACACTACACTCTTAGTAGATGATCTAGCTCAATTAACAAGCTTTAGCACCATTGTGAGCATGCCATAGCCATCAATGGTGACCATGCCGAGCCTAACTTGCCACCCCCATGTCGACAACAAGCTAGGAGAAGCACCAAGCCTAGCAACCATGTCTAGGACACTCTCCACCATCCATCGCCACCCCCTGTCCAAGCCTCGAGCGCAGCCAACCCCTGGACCACACAACCCGAGCATGCCAAGCCTCTCTGCGAGAGAGTCGAGAGTGCGCCAGAGCGCCAACCGCGACACATGCCCATAGACCGCGCGCCGCCCTCGCCGCGTGCAAGCAGGATCGCCAGCATCCCAGCAACAGCGCAGACATGACCGTTCGCCGCCGCGCGGACCGTAGACGTTGTGCGCCATTAAAACTGCCGTCGGACCCGCCCAGAGCGCCGCGACGTTTTGACTGTTTCGCACCACCCCACGCCGCGTAGCCATTCCGTTGAGCTTCGCCAGGGAGCACAACATCGCCCCTATCGTCGCCCATGCCTTTAGCTCGCTGTGCCGACGACCACAACGAGCTCAGCCCGCGCCCGTTAGTCCCCTTCAGGCACTATAAATAGAGGCTACCCCAGCACGAATTCTTCACACCATCTCACTCCCCTCTATCTCAGAAGAACCCCATCTCACTCTCGGAGCAAGGCGAGCAGCGCATCGCCGGAATTTGGGCGGAGTCTGCCACTGCTGGAGGAGAAGGGCGCCGTTGATTGGAGCCGCCCTAGGAGAAGCTGCCGGTACCAGGAGGATCACCGTCGTCGATTTCGTCGTTCGCCCCCATCACCGACCATCGCCTGAGCCCCGGTGAGCTTCCCACGACCCCTACTGGCCGCGCTAGGGTTATGTCTCGCCGGCATTGCCCGACGTGGACGATGAACCGCAGCCGTAGGATTAGAGCTTGATCGTGCGGTCCACATCCCCCCATACCACTTCGCACCCCTCTGTCTCACTGACGAGTGGGGACAGCCACTTAACCAGCCCCCGCGCGCGTTGTGCATAGTGGGCCGACCCAGTTAACGTCCGACGCGACCCAATAATTCAAATCTAGGTTTGTTCTTTTAGTTTCAAACTCAGTTCTGTATCTAGATTCAAAAATCAACCCAACTCGATTCACTGAACCAAAATGCATGAAACCAATTTTGTTAGAAAGGTACTGGAGTGCTTAATCCAAGCCCGTTGGATTCAAAACATTTTGATTTGTAGATCACCCATGGTAAAAATAACAAGGCAGAAGCTTTTTTGCATTCAAACATTTGTCAAAATTCAACCATGAAAGCTTTTGAGTTGATCCCAACTCTCAAAAATCACATTTAACCATACCTTTCAGAATATATAAAAATATATATGTTTACTTGCAGAAATAATGATCAAGTAATAAAAGAATGCCCATATGCATTTCTAGTCACTTTAATTAATTAAAATTAAAAGGTTAAACCTTATTAAATTGTGACACCGCTTTAAATCACATTCCCATGTATTAAAATATGTGGTGATGACATGTGTCAATATGATCCCATATTTTAGTTGGAGAATATTAAATCTTAAGTAGTTTTTCAATGAGTAGAAATTACTTTTCTAAAATAAAGGAAATAAAACTATTTTCCTTAATGATTGTAATGCTTGTGATGATCCTATATCATCTAGTGAAAACCTTGGTGTGATAAATAGAAATAGTTAAGCATTGTTTGGTGATTGTGTACCTCGTATTTATTTATAGACGCTAGTACGGACCAAGGATACGAGGAGGAAGGAGGATACTACGAGGAAGAAGCCGAGGAGAACTTCAACCACTACTCTGCACAAGGCAAGCTAACACTTGCAACTATGAAAGTTAGATAACCTATGAAATGCATTAAGCATGCTTGGTTAGCTGCATTTGATGATACCCAATCCTAGTTTTACTTGCAAGCATAGTATTTTATTTCTTTATCAAAGCTTTTCTTTGAGTTTACTTGGTGACTTGTAGATATTAGAAGGATATTTGAATGTAGCATAAAGAGCATAAAACTTGACCTAAGTTAGATAATCTTGATGTCATCCTGAGGCATGAGATTGAACTTAGCTAATTCACACTTGTTTACCACCCCTCATTAGTGCTTACCCCCACTTGTAGATGCTAGTGCTAAGCATAAAACTTGATCAACTTTTGATGGGAATACTTGGTGAAAATGGTTATGAAAACCTTAGAATGATGAGTCATTCTACTAAAATGTTTTGACATGTGTTCTTGAACACCAGATGATTTTGATGATGAAAATGTTAAGGCACGAGCCTTATCCCTTCACAAAACTGATGGTTATCTGGATGCGATACCATTCCAATTTTACTGTACAACCACAATACCCGAAAGTTGGGTAGGTCTTGACTAGAACTTTATATACCTTAGTATGGGTTCCCTTGCGGCCAAGGTTGAGTTGAGGCTACCTTGTGAAGATTGTCCACCTGTGCAGTTCCCAAGATGACAGTTGGTCATGGTTGGAAGGCCAAACTCACGGGAGAGGTGCCTATACTAGGGTGTGTAATGGAAAGGTTAGGATTGATTATCCGTATAATGAGTATGGTGAATTCAGCATTGTTCCTGACGGATGTATCGAATGTTGTGGTGAAAGTGTACCACCTCTGCAGAGTGTGAAACTATTCGAATATCCGCGTCCGCGGTTATGGATAGTTGGAGTGGCCATACTGTTCCGTCATCAGATGTTTTCAAAAAGACTTGTGAAATAATTCATGACTTTGACTTGACCACAACAAGGTTGTGATATGAAATTCAAGTTCCCCTTAGGTGTTATAAAACTTTTCAACTAGCTTTCTTTGCTTCTGAACTCAGTAGAGATAAATCTGGCTTTTTGCCAAACAACCTAGAGCCTGGCATATTTCCTACTCAAAAACCACTTCACTTGTTAGTATTAGTTTGCGAGTACTTAAAGAGTACTCATGGCTTTGTCCCTGGCTATTCCCTTGGCCATACTTTGAAGAGGACTTTCAGGAGGATGGACAGCAGGAAGGTTATGACAACTAGGATCATCTCCCATCTTCAGCATTGCCTGTGACTATGAAGATGGAGCTTCACCTACGCTATCGTTATTATTACATTATTTCCGCTGCTTGAATTGTATTAAGACTGGATCATGAGATTCTTTATTTGTGTAAGACCTTATGTATGGTTTGTAATGGATGATGTACTGTGATATCCAATCTGTTATGTCTCACAAAAATGGTAATCCTGGGATTGCGATGTATGGCATAACAGGCATCTGGGATTAAAAATCCAGGTGTTGACACTTGGAGTAGGGGGCACAGATTCATACGAGGGATGGAGAATTTGTGAGGATTTGCATCGGTGGGCAACCAACTCGTGGAGAAGATAAATTCTGGCTGGAGGTGGCGGATGACAAGTGGGTCCCTCTTGTCGGTGACAGCGCAGGAAAAAAACGAGGGAGAGGGGTCCTCCGGGTGGCTGCTTCTGGGTTTCTGCGGGCTGGCCATTGCTTTTGTTTGCTGTCCAACGCGCAGTAGATAGGTACCGGGCCGCTCGGTTTGGCCCGTCAGGTTTAGGTGTTTTTTCTTTTTATTATTTTTCCATTTCTCTATTTGGTCATAACTTTTTTATAGTAAATCCAAATCACATGATTTTGGTCTCCAAATTTTTGTAAAAATCTCCAGATCAACTTAGGAGCATTTTTGCAAACTTTTATTTTAGTTTAACATATCGTATATTCAATTCTCTTAATACTCCCCTATTAGGAACATTAGTAAAATTCAATGGAGTTGAAGCTAGGGTTTTTTTATTAAAATTTTTATATGAATGCAATGCAATGCTAGGGAATAACATTCAAAAGAATTTTTTTTAATACTGGGATGTTACATACTACCACCCTTAAAAGGAATCTCGTCCTCGAGATTCGAGAAGGCTAGAAATAAATAGGTTCAGGATACACCAGGGTGCTACCACCCTTAAAAGGAATGTCTTTGATGAATTCTCTAGACTTATCTCCACTTATAAATTTGAGGACTTATCATTGATTACCTTTGGGCGATGAGTCGTAAACTTCGTCCACGAAGACATGATTCACCATGGCCTTCCTGAAAGGATTTGGTTTCTTGCCATTTCCTCTACCATTCCCATTGTCGTTTCCATTACCATTGCCACTTCCATTTTCATTGGCATGGCCATTACCATTGCCATTTCTATCCTTTCGCTTCTGAGGACAATCAGTAGCGTAATGCCCATTTTCCCACACCTGTAGCACGTCACCTGACTAAGATCCTTCTGTTGATTACCATTGTTGCCATTTCCCTCATTGCCATTGTGGTGCTTATAGCTATTGTGATTGTGACCATTGTGATTGTGGGGCGGTGGGGAAGAAGTACGCTGATTTTGGTATGGAACATGCTTATGCTTGTGGAATGTAGACTTCCTCTTACGATCATCGATGCTCTTCTTTTTAGCTTCGACCACGACTGCCCTATCCAGGAGTTCTTGGTAGTTATCAAACTTCTGTGCCACAAGATGGATAGATATTTCGTCGTTAAGTCCCCTTAAGAACTCCTCCTGCCTCTTGGCATTAGTGGAAACATCATCGGGTGCATATCGTACCAGCTTATTGAAAAGCTCCCCATACTCGGTGACGGAACGGTGCAGCTGGTGTAAGTCGCGAAACTCGCGCCTTTTAAGAGTCATGACACCAGTAGCCACATGGTGAGTGCGGAAAGCTATCTCAAACTGGTTCCATGTAATGGCATCAATATCTAGGTGGTTGACTTGGTAGTTGTCCCACCATTCAGCAGCAGGTCCTTCAAGTTTGTGCGCGGCATAACGCTTCCTGTCAGCTCCAGCAGCTTGGACGGTATCTAGCTTCTTGTTGATTGTGCGGAGCCAGTCATCCGCAACAATTGGTTCAGAGCTTCTAGTGAAGGTAGGAGGGTTCAACCTTAAAAACCGAGTCAAACGATCATGTTGAGGCGGCGGGTTGTTGTTGTTGTTTTGCATATTCTGAGTGAGCAGTTGGATCAGCTGGTTCTGAGAGGCCAGCAGTTGTGCAATCTCCGGTGGGAGATCATTGTCCGCACGTCTTGGCGGCATCTGAGAATTTGGACAAGGATAAGACATACAGAAGTCTTAGGAAAAAAACTACCCCTATGCATGCATCACACCACATGGAAAAGAAACACCAAACAAGATATCTAAAACACACCAAGTTCACACAAACTAAGGCTTGATATATCGTAAGAATTTTGGTATTGGGACTATTTCTTAATTCTTGAACTTGGCGATGTCCTTCTTTCGGCTCATGTTGCAATCTCCACCATGTGCGGGTGCTCTTCTCTTATTCCACTTGTAGAGTTTGTAACTTCCATCTCCATTGAATTTTCTTCGGTTTATTTCCACCTCTTGGACTTTAAGATAGGGAAAGAAGAGTAGCTACCGCACACAAACAATTTTAATTCCTAGCATAGTCTATCTCGGTTTGGTTCCTAGTGGTCCCTTTAATCTTCATGAACTTCGATGTCTTCATAATACTTCATTGTCTTCAAAGTATTTTATATCATTGTAGTCTTCAATTCTCGTAGCCTCAACAGAGGTCTTCAATTCTTGACTTGAGAAGTTCTTCTTTGGAAACGTAGTCTTGAGAAGAGATTCTTCTTGAAGCGCACAACGGTCATCTCTAAGGTTGAAAAGAAATGACTGGAGAATTTTGAAAAACCCAAAGATAGATCACAAGAAGTATAGGAGTTTTCTGAAATAACTTATAAAATATTTGTCCTAAGGTTTTCCATGTCTAGGGTCACGATCTACAGTCAACATGTGCTCTGATACCATTTGTAATGACCTTGGATCAATAAAGATCCTAAGTCCCTGTGATTAACATGCTAGTCCCCGGATCAATAGCTAGCACTCACAGTCGATGAAATACCATGTAAAACACAAGTCTTTATTACTTGAATCGAATAATCCAGAGTTTATATTATTACAACATAAAGCAAAATAACACAACTTGGAGTCCCATCAATGCCACAGGCAGGTTGAGTGAAGACCCGCGATCCTAGCGCACCTTTCAACGATCTCCAAAATTCTGCACATAAAACGTGCAACCAACAAGTTGGTTCAATATTTTAAATGTATTGGCAAATTACACCATGAAGAAAAAGACTTGGCTATCTCTACATGCATAGACTTGACAAAAAGGCTTGAGGTTTATTTGCATAAAGCCATTTTTTCTTAAGTCAAGAAGAAGAAAGAAAAACTTTTATCCTACTTTGTAAACGTTTGATAAGTAATACTCCCTCCGTTTTAGGGCTTAAGGCGTCCTCGTTTTGCATGTTTTTTCTTTGACCAAGAATTACTCTAAATACGTAAAGAGTTTTGGTATAAAACTAGTATCACCGGAAAATATTTTTCAATATAAATCCAATGGTACTAATTATGTACAATATAATTAAGATTTTGTTGCTCAATTCTTTTGGTCAAACTTTGCTTTGGAAAGCGTGTGCGCCTTAAGCCTTGAAACGGAGGTAGTACATGGTCAAGTGGCTCGCACTAGATTCCACCAGGCTACCATCTTTCAACCCAACACATGAAGTACACCATGCAATTCAAAATCCCATCTATGAAAGATTCCACGACCATAGTTTTAGTTTTAGAAAAGAGAGAGGAAATCCTTCAGAGGGTCCATCCTTCAGATGCTCAAAGTTGTTCTTTTTCGTGAACACGGCTGATCGATCAGGTTGATACTCTCGAGAGTTTGTACACTTTACCCACAATCCACGATCAAGTCCTTTTACAAACAAGACCATGACGAAGCTTTCCCTTAGTAGCCCCTCTACCCGGTTCCACTGAAGCCAAAACTGTGGTACGCAGGTGAGGTTTTCCACTAAGTACTAGGCCAAGACAGAGCCCATATATATTGTGTTTGCACTGGAAGCTTCTAAATTCTGAATCATGTCAGACTTCTTTGATCTTGGGCGGTGGAGGGAACAAGTAGAGCCAATCCAGGTTACTCCCCCTACTAGTCGATCCAGACATACCACTTCGCCCAGAGAAAAACATAGTTTTATTTTGAAGTAGATTTGAGGAGAAAAACTTCCGCTCATACATAGAGCTCTTATACTTAGAAAATTTCTGTCTTTCAAATCCCCATCGGTATTTGCATATATAGCATAGCACAAGCATAATACTTAGAAAAAATCAGGATAACCTATTAGGAGTGAAAATATTCTTAAGTATAAAGTTACTCATGGCATACTACAAAATAGCATAGCACTTGTAAAATATTTCTCTTCTACTAAAAATATCCTACACATGCATACTACTATTTTGAGGATCAAAACATGCATAGTAGTAAAACTGGGACAAGGATATGAACAAAGGTGTAACTTGCCTTAATATTTGCTAAAGTTATTCAAATACTCGTTGCAATCACACACGATGCACTCCTCGCAATCTATCGATCAAACAATTGCATACAACATAAGTAATCACACAATCATAAACAAATGCACGAATGCATGCATGATGATCTAGTATATCACATTAGTTGTATTTAGTTATTTATACATTACTAGATCATATGGTGCATGCGAGAGATTGTTTAATGCAATAGAGTATTTGTTTTATTAATTGATTGCCATTAATAGGGTTTTTAGAAGATCTATTGTAAATCATGTTCTCATTGTTGAATTAAATTTGCATCTGAAGTTCAATATATAGAGGGAATTAATATGAACGAGTAGAAATTGGATTCACCCTAATCAAAGGTGTAGATCTTTTCTTATGATTTATTTAGTATTTAATAGAGTTTAAATCACTTAAATAATTTTCTTTGTCAAAAATTAGATCTAAAATCATATTTGTAATCTACACGAGATTGCGAATCTAGGAACGTATTATTCATATTTTTCTGATATATAAATAATTTACTATGGATTTATTAATATAAAAGGACACTAAAACTATTTAAATTATTACTGTAAATATATAGAGTAAAGCTTAGATCTATCTCCATAATAATGTTCTACACAAATTTATGAATCCATAGGTATATTATTTGTAAATTTTGGCCAATTAGATATTTTAATATGAATTTTCTAAGATCTATCTATTTTCTGTAATTTATAAATTGATTTTTATTTAAGCAGGCGAGCTAACGGCACGTGGCGGCTTCTGATTTGCCGAGCTCGCTGACGCGACAACGATGTGGTGCCGACGAAGCGCGTGACACTTGGTGCTACCGTATTGGTGGATACCCATTCGGTTTATTAGATCTAATCTAGGTCGTTGAACCACGATCGGGCGAACAGGGGGCGACGACGACTTATAGTGGGCGGCGAGCGGCGATGACAATGGCGAGGACGGCGGCACGGGTCAGATGCAGACCGTTCTGGTGGCTCTAGTGGTCGTAGAAGATGGGGGAGGCGAGCTCTCGAGGCATACGGCGGTGGGGAATCTCCTAATAGCCTTGACGTGGACCTTCTCCTCCTCTAGCTCCAGCGGACGACGGCTCCTTCTCGGTTCCGATGGGCTCCGGCGAGCAATTGCCGGTGACCCTCTGCGATTCGAAAGGGGAAAGTTAGATGAGAAGAAACGGTAGATCGAGGTGAGTAAGATGGAAGGAAGATCTAGGATCGGGGTGCTCGGGGAGGTCACCAACCTCAAGCTCCGACGGCGGACGACTCCGGCGAGATCGGAATTTGACAATACTGGGGCTAGGGTTTGAGAAAACTCGAAAACAACAGAGGGGACGAAGCAGCAGTATAAGAGGGGGAGATTCTTGGAGTAGGGGCCCCGGATTCGTACGAGGGATGGAGAATTTGTGAGGATTTGCGTCGGTGGGCAACGAACTCATGGAGAAGACAAACTCTGGCCGGAGGTGGCGGATGACAAGTGGGTCCCCCTTGTCGGTGAAAGCGTGGGAAAAAAACGAGGGAGAGGGGTCCTCCGGGTGGCCGCTTCTGGGCTTCTGCGGGCTAGCCGTTGCTTTTGTTTGCTGCACAGCGCGCAGTAGATAGGTACCGGGCCGCTCGGTTTGGCCCGTTACGTTTAGGTATTTTTTTTCTTTTTATTATTTTTCCATTTCTCTATTTGGTCATAACTTTTTCATAGTAAATCCAAATCACATGATTTTTGTCTCCAAATTTTTGTAAAAATCTCCAGATCAACTTAGGAGCATTTTTGCAAAATTTTATTTTAGTTTAACATATCGTATATTCAATTCTATTAATACTCCCCTATTAGGAACATTAGTAAAATTCAATGGAGTTGAAGCTAGGGTTGTTTATTCAAATTTTTATATGAATGCAATGCAATGATAGTGAATAACGTTCAAAACTAAATTTTTTAATATTGGGATGTTACACCGTTTATGTACGGATTATCGGAAGCTGAATGATGTTACTATTAAGAACAAGTATCCATTGCCAAAGATAGAAGATCTGTTTGACCAGTTGACCGGTGCCAAAGTGTTTTCTAAGATTAATCTTAGGACTGGTTATCATTAACTCAAGATTTGCACAGAGGACATTCCAAAGACTGCCTTTACCACCAGATATGGATTGTATGAGTACACCGTCATGTCTTTTGGATTAACTAATGCCCCCTCTTATTTCATGAACCTCATGGATAAGATTTTTATGGACTTCTTGGATCAGTTTGTCATTGTTTTCATCGATGACATTCTGATCTATTCCAAATCAGAATAAGAACATGAGCTACACCTGAGGACCAACCTTGGAACCCTTAGGGAGCATCAGTTGTATGCCAAGTTTAGCAAATGTGAATTCTGGTTACAGGAAGTAGGATTCTGATCGGCAGGAGGAATTGTCGTTGAACCCGCCAAGGTGAAGGATGTTGAAGAATGGCAAGCCCCAACCACTCAAATCCAAGTTCGCGCATTTCTCGGATTAGCGGGATACTACCGCAAGTTCGTAGAAGGATTTTCGAGCATCACAAGACCCATGACCCAATTGTTGAAGAAAGATAAGAAGTTTGAATGGACGGAAAAATGTGAAGAAAGTTTTTAAGAGCTTAAAAAGAGATCGGTCTCAGCCCCAATCTTGATTATGCCGGATATCACGAAGCCTTTTGATGTGTATTGTGACGCATCCAAGATCGGTCTCGGATGTGTGCTTATGCAAGAAGGCAAAGTCATATCATATCTATCCCAACAACTAAAGCAACATGAGCAAAATTATCCTACCCATGACCTTGAACTATCAGCCGTAGTTTTAGCCTTGAAGACATGGCGGCATTACCTCATGGGAAACCGTTGTGAGATTTATTCGGATAACAAGAGCCTGAAGTATGTTTTCACTCAGAAGGAGCTAAATATGAGTCAAAGGAGATGGATAGAGTTAATCAAGGACTATGATCTGGACATCCACTATCACCCCGGTAAAACCAATGTGGTGGAGTAGATTGCCGTGTCGCTTGAACTCCATGATTCTGAAGGAGCGACCAAGTTTGCACAAGGAGTTAGAAGATTTCTGAATGGAACTAGTAAGTGAATGATTTTTGGCTAGCATAGAACTTCAACCCACTTTGATCAGTCAGATCAAGGAGGCTCGGAAAGGAAATGCTAGTATCGACGGGATCAAGCGTTGTATCGGTACAGGAAAAGTATCCGGATACACTAAAGATGAAGAAGGATTTTTGTGGTAGAAAGGTCGTATCTGTGTGCCAGAAAATTCAGAGTTGAAGCTAGCTATTTTGAAAGAAGCCCATGATACTCTTTATTCTATCCACCCCGGAGGAACGACGATGTATCAGGATTTGAAGGAGCAATTTTGGTGGCATAAGATGAAGAGAGAAATCGGAAGCTACATAGCCAAGTGTGATATCTGTCAGAGAGTAAAGGCGGGACATCAGAGACCTGCAGGACTGTTGCAACCATTGCATATTCCAGAATGGAAATGGGATTCAGTTGGAATGGATTTTATCACTGGTTTGCCTACCTCTAGTAGGGGAAATCAGTCTATTTGGGTCATAGTGGATAGAATGTCCAAAGTCGCCCATTTCTTACCAGTCAAGACCACTTATCAAAGTTCAAAGCTAGCAGAGTTATACATTGCTGGAATAGTCAGTTTGCATGGAGTCCCCAAGAACATCGTGTCGGATCGAGGAACACAGTTTACCTCGGGATTTTGGAAGAAAGTCCAAGAAGGATTAGGAACCCGACTGGATTTCAGCACAACTTATCACCCTCAGACAAATGGACAAACGGAGCGAGTAAATCAAATAATCGAAGATATGTTGAGAGCCCGTGTGTTAGAATATGGATCTAAATGGGAAGACAGTCTGCCTTTCGCTGAATTTTCATACAACAACAGTTATCAAGCCAGTTTGCAAATGGCCCCATTTGAATTCATGTATGGAAGGAAGTGTTGTACCCCTTTGAATTGGCCGGAAGTATGAGAGATTCAGATTTTCGGACCAGACATCCTACGAGAAGCCGAAGAGAAGGTTCACAAGATCCGTGAGCACCTCAAGACCGCCCAATCTAGACAGAAAAGTTATGCCAACAAGAGACGCCGAGACCTAGCCTTCAACATCGGAGATTTTGTGTATCTCAAAGTATCACCTTTGAAGGGAATGTGACGTTTTCAACTCAAAGGAAAGTTAGTCCCCAGATATATCGGACCCTTCAAGAATTTAAATCATTGAGGAGAAGTAACGTATCAACTGGAACTGCCAGAGGAGATGTCAGCCGTGCATAATGTGTTTCATATCTCGTTACTTCGCAAATGCCTAGAAGTCCCAGAGAAGACCGAAGTTTTCAAGAATATTTATCACCGAACCATAGAGATCAACGATGACCTGACATATCCCAAAGCACCCATCCGTATTTTGTAGGAATCTTTCAGAACCACCAGGATCCGAAGTATCAAGTTTCTCAAGATCCAGTGGAGTAACCACACTGAAGAAGAAGCTACCTGGGAGCGAGAAGACTACATTAGGACAAAGTTTCCAGATCTCTTTAAATCATAGTTTTCTTTTTCTCAAATCTCGGGACAAGATTTTGTTTAATGAGGGAAGGTTTGTAACATCCCAAAAATATTAATCAAGGTTATCAATTTCAATCACCCAAAATTAGGGTTAACAAAAACTTTTGTGAATTAAAATCCATATGAATGCATGTGTGTATGTGATGAATGCATGAATGGACTTGTTTGATTGTTGTGAATGGCAAGGATTGGTTTAAAGATGAAAACAACATCATCTAAATCATTTCCAAGCAGAATCGAATCTTTAGAAATTCAAAAACAAGCAAAATGAGCTAATGGTCATTTTTTGCCAATCTTGTTCACTAGACCACTTTGAGTGTTTCTAGTTCAAGATTTCAAACAGAAAAAATCTAATTCTTTTAACCCCTTGCTAGAAAAAGTAAAAGTGAATCCAAGCCCACCTTGCAAACCCACAGAAACATTTGGCAACCCTATTCAATTGACATTTGAAAATTGAATCTAGTTCATATGGGAAGATCATTTCTCAAAACCCAACCAAACCAGTGCACCTTGACAAATCCAATCAACCATATACTACCTAGTATGTGACCATTACATCCACCAAGTTTCAACCAAAATATCAAATATGAATTTCTTTCGGCCATTTCATCAAACACTTGGAGATAGAAAACAAATTTGTCCAAACTTCACTGTTTTGAGCAGTGATCACCCCAAACCTTGTTCCCCATTGATCACCCATGTCTCCCCCAGTGCCAACCAGTGCATTGAACCAACCTAGACCCTACCCAATGCACCATGTCGTGCATGCCCGAGCCAACCCCGGAGAGCCAAGCATGGATAGCTAGAAGGAGCAAGCGCCGTGCCTAGCCACCGTGTCCAGGAAGCATGCCACCGTCCACCGCCACCCTTTGTCCAGCCCTCGATCCCTGCCAAGCAGTGGACCACCGAGAACACGCACGCCTAGTTTGTCGCTGCCATGTCTAGAGCGCGCTAGCTCGCCGCGCTCGACCGCGCCTCGCCTCCGTCGGTGCCTCTCAGAGTACCAACGCATTCTGATCGAACCACACCGCCCCTTGCCACGCCATCAAGCCATTGAGGACCGCCAGGAGACCGCGCACCGTTCCCTACCTGCAGCCATGCCCGTAGCTCGCTTTAACCCCGACCCTGAAGAGCACTGCCCATGCCGCTCAGCCTCTCTTGCTCGCCTATAAAAGGAGGCCTTCCCCGCTCGTTTTCTTCACACCATTCCACTACCCACCTCTCACTGATCCTTCCCACTTAGTCCCGGAGCAAGGCGAGCGTAGCATCATCGGAATTTTGCTGGAGTCTGCCGCTGCTGGAGGAGAAGGGCGCCGTCGATTGGAGCCACCCCAAGAGGAGCCGCTAGTACCAGGAGAATCGCCATCGTCGACTTCGTCGTTCGCCCCCATCGCCGACCATCGCCTGAGCCACGGTGAGCCGCCACAGACCCCCACTGGCCACACTAGGGTTCGAGCCCGTCGTGTTCTGTTCGACGAGGACGATGGCCGTGAGCCGTTGATCCTCGATCTAATCCTACGGTCGTAGTTAGCCCGTACCCCTTCGCACCCCCTGTCCCACTGACCCGTGGGGACAACAACTTAACCAGCCCACGTGATGTGCGCCTTGGGCTGGCCTAGTTAGAATTCCCGTGCGGCCCAGTTAGTTTGAATTTAGATTTATCTATTTAGTTTCAAACCCAATTCTGGTAGTAGATTCAAAATTCAATTCAGAGAGATTCACTGAACCAAATTGCATAAAACTAATTTTGTTAGAAAGGTATGGAAATTCTGAATCCAAGACCATTGGATTCAAACCATTTGGAATTGTAGATCACCTATAGTAAATATAACAAGGAAGAGAATTTTCTGCATTCAAACATTTTTCAAAATTCAACCATAAATGCGTTTGAGTTGACTCCAACTCTCAAAAATCACATTTGATAAGACCTTTCTGAATATATAAAAATATCTAGGTTTACTTGCAGTAATAATGAAAAAGTAATAAAATAATGCCCCATAGGCATTTCTAGTCACTTAAATTAATTAAAATAATAAGGTTAAACATTATTATTTTGTCACACCACTTTAAATCACATTCCCAAGTATTGAAATATGTGGTGATGACATGTGTCAACATGATCCCATGTTTTAATTGGAGAATATTAAATCTTAAGTAGTTTTTCAATGAGTAGAAATTACTTTTCTAAAATGAAATAAATAAAACTTTTGCCTTAATCCTTGTGATGATTGTGATGATGCTAGATCATCTAGTGTAAACCCTTGTGTGCTAAATAGAAGTAGTTAATTATTGTTTGGTGATTTTGTAGTTCGTATTTATTTATAGATGCTAGTACCGACCAAGGATATGAAGAGGAAGGAGACTACTACGAGGAAGAAGCCGAGGAGAACTTCAACCCCTGCACTGCACAAGGCAAGCTACCACTTGCATGTTACCTATGCAAGACTCATTATACAAGTTAACTTAGCAATCTATGTAAGCAAGCTAGAACTTTGCAAGTTAACACTTGCATGATAACTAAGCCAACTAGATGCCTTAGGCATATGTGATTATACCATTTGCTGATACCAAATCCCAGTTTTACTTACAAGCTTTATTAATTTATTTCTTTATCAAAATTCTTTGTTTACTTTTAGAAAGTGCTTGTGAAGTTTTGGAAAGATATTAAAGGTACCATAAAGAGCATAAAACTTGGCCTAAGTTAGGTATAACTTGATGTCATACTGAGGCATGAGATTATACTTAGATAAGTCACACTTTATTATCACCCCTCATTAGTGTTTACCCCCAACTTTAGTGGCTAGTGCTAATCATAAAACTTGATCACTTTAGATGGGAATACTTGGTGAAAATGATTATGAAAACCTTAGAATGATGAGTCATTCTAATGAGATGTTTTGACATGTGTTAGTGAACACAAGGTGAATTTGATGATGAAAATGTTGAGGCATGAGCCTTAGCCCTTTATAAAACTGATGGTTGTGTCTGGATGCGATACCATTCCAATTTTACCGTACAACCACAATACCCGAAATTGGATACGGCTGACTGAAAGTTTATATATCTTAGTATGGGTTCTCTTGTGACCGAGGTTTGAGCTGAGGCTACCTCGTGATGATTGACCACCTGTGCAGTTCCCAAGATGACAGTTGGTCATGGTTGGGAGGCCAAACTCATAGGAGAGGTGCCTATACTAGGGTGTGTAATTGAAATGTTAGAATTGATTATACTGCGTATGGTGAATTCAGGATTGTTCCTTACGGATGTATCGAATATTGTGGTGAAAGTGCACCACCTCTAGAGAGTGTGAAACTATTCGAATAGCCGCGTCCGCGGTTATGGACAGTTGGAGTGGCCATACTGTTCCGTCGTTAGATGTTTTCAAAATGACTTGTCAAATGATTCATGACTTTGAATTGACCACAACAGGGTTGTGAATATGAAAACTGAGTTCCCACTTAGGTGTTATAAAACCTTAAACTAGTTTTCTTTACTTCTGAACTTAACTAGAGATAAACCTGGCTTTTTGCAAAACAATCTATAGCTTAGTATTCCTACTTGAAACCTCTGTACTTGTTAGTGATAGTTTGCGAGTACTTAAAGAGTACTCATGACTTTATCCCTGGCTATTCCTGTGCCCAGACTATGAAGAGGACTATCAGGAGGATGGACCGCGGGAAGGTTAGGACAACTAGGATCATCTCCCATCATCAGCGTTGTCTATGATCATGAAGATGGAGCCTCACCCATGCTACTGTTATTATATTATTCTGCTACTTTGATTGTACTCAGACTGAACCATGAGATCCTTTATTTGTAAGACCTTTATTATGGTTTGTAATGGATAATGAACTATGGTACCAATCTGTTATGTCTCGCAAAAATGGTAATCCTGGGATTGCGGTGTATGGCATAACAGGCATCTGGGATTAAAAATCCGGGTGTTGACAGATGGCATACCAGATCTAGAAGATGATCAACAGTTGGCAATATATGATATTCTTGTAGCCGATGATCGCAAGTTCAAATCTTTGGTGGCATTTCCTATACAGATGAAGAAGAAGTGGGTGCTCAAGAAGATAAACGCATGATTCAAATCTTCCTTTGTGTTGTAGTAGTCTGTTATTTATCTTGTTTAACTTATTTAAACTCTAGAATCTGTATTTATTATGTCGATGCATCTATATTTTATTGACTGAAAATGGACTAGAACTTTGAAACTTGGATGCTGTGTGTTTTGAGTTGCAAAAGTTATGAGAAGTACTATTGCAATCACTTGATGCATGTGTTTTTATTCTAGTACATGATAACTATTTTGAAATTCTATTTCGTATTTCGTAGTCATTTCCAAATTCCGATGGCAGCCAAACATGTATGTGTTTTTGGGATCATAATATAAATAAAATAAATTCATGTATTTATTTCATTTCTACCAAATAAAATGAATATTTGGATGCCAAACGAGCTCTTATTGGTTGGTAGGAATTTGCCTGACATGGATTTGGCGATGGCAGATTCACCCAATCCAAGCTTGGGTTCGTTCCACGTCTGTTTTAATTCTCCATGAAACAACGAAGCCTGTATAGATGTTCAGTCACTCGTCTCACTTGTCAGCGTCGCTAGCAAACGACAGCGGATAGGAACTACTTGCATTGTTACCAAGTGCAGCGATCGTATCCCCTAGAACATTTGCACTAATTTTTCATAGGGCACACGTGCTGCTCACCACGCACACAGAATAGGCAAAATATCTCGAAGCATCAAGCAAGCAGATATATAAACATCTCTCCGGGAGGCCAAACCCATGCACACCAAACCGAATTCACTCTCGGAGGTCTCCACCGCCAGCAAGAAGACGAGACCAGAGGGAGAGTGAGGCTCAGCCAGGTGGTGGACGACATGAGCTTGGTGATCCTGGACGGCTCGACGGTGCGGTCCTTCTTGGCAAATGAGGCCGCCTTCGCGCGCAGCGTGGATGCGCACTTTGCCGCGCTCGATGCCAACAGCGACAACGTCTTGTCTGGTGCAGAGCTCCGCCGGGCGCTGGAGTCCTTCCGCCTCCTGGACGGTGCGGGATTCAGCTCCGCCGAGACGCTGCCGCTCCCCGCCGAGGTCGCTATGCTCTACGACGCCGTCTTCGATCAGCTCGATGCCGACAACAGCGAGTTCCGCAACAAGATGCGCTGCATCATGCTCGCCGTCGCCGATGGTATCGGCTCCCACCACTACAGGTCGCCGTTGATGATGAGGGTGGCAGCTTCCGGTTGGAGGCTGCGGAACACGAGGCCGCCATGATCGCCGCGAAGGTCCAAGAAGAAAGCATGAAGGCCGTCGAGGAGGCCGACAGCAAGTGATGGCGCCAACGGGTGCACCGTGCACGTCGGTCACACGGGGGCATGTGTGGACGTGTCGGTGTGTGCGTGACTGTGTATGAAGAAGGTATAGACGTGGGGTGGCACGTGGACGTATATGAGTGGTGTCGTGCCTATGTCCCGAGCGTATTAAGATGGAAAACAAATGTAATGATTTGTGAATTGTGATTTGCCAAATGCTAATAAGTGCTCGGTGGCTGGTTTATTCAATTGAGCCCTCCCTCTGTGTTCGTCTGATGGTGTCGATCATGCATCACGTTGCCCTACCATTTCGACAAATTTGAAAAACCTTGTACGCCTGCACCACTCTCTTCCTTTTCACGTTCCCCTTTCCACTTCGCCTTCCGCCCCACTAGTAGAAAAGAGGCCATCCGTTCGTGTCTCCTTACAGCATTAGTCCCGGTTCCGCCACGAATCAGGACTAATGCTGTCATGCGTCCCGGTTCGAGCGGGCACGGGGCCGGGAGGCATGCGTCCCGGTTGGTAGGGGAGAATACGTTCCGGTTTGTAACACAAACCGGGACTAAAGGTGTGTACAAACCGGGACGTATGCTCCGCCCTCTATAAATGCAACGCCCCAGCCCTCTGCCTCCACTCTATTTTTTCTTGGTGGAAGGTGTGAGGGGTGTGCTAGTTTTTTTCCCCTATGCATGCATTCAAGGTGTTTGATGAAATATTTGAGTGAATGATCCCGTTCAATTTCTCATAGAACAAAAATATAGAAGGTGTCCGAGACGCACTTGAGCTTTCTCCTCTTTATTTCCCTCAATCGAGGTTAGCAATCTTATCTTTTCTCTGTCATTGATACAATGCATGTGTCGATGTGAATTGGTCATTTCACTATTTATGATGTCCTGTTTTTGATAAACTTACTTATATGATGCAGATGAACGGTCGGGAATGGATGTACGGTGACCGGTGTGTACCCGGGTATATGAAAGGCGTGGATAAATTTATCAATGTGGCTATGGCAAACAAAGAGAATGGTTTTATACGTTGTCCATGTGTTCAATGTCGGAACAACAAGGAGTACTCTTCCTCGAAAATCATTCGCGGCCACCTGATTATGAAAGGTTTCATGCCCACCTATAATTGCTGGACCAAGCACGGGGAAAGAGGGGTTATGATGGAAGATGGTAAAGAAGAAGATGATGATAACAACTATCATCATATGTTTCCTGAATACAGTGATACTGCAATGGAAGACAATGGAGAGGAAGGAGGTGAAGAACGAGCATCAGATGAGCCGACTGATGAACTTGGTAGGGTCATTTCTGATGCAAAGCGAGACTGTGAAACAGAAAATGAGAAGTTGAAGTTAGAGGGCATGTTAGAAGATCACAAGAAATTGTTGTACCCAAATTGTGAAGATGGCAGCACAAAGCTCGATACCACACTGGAATTGTTGCGATGGAAGGCAGAGTGTGGTCTAACTGACTCCTCATTTGAAAAGATGCTGAAAATAATGAAGCCGAAGTTTCCAAAACATAACGAACTTCCTGAGAGTACCTACGAAGCAAAGAAGACTCTCTGTCCTCTAGGATTAGATGTGCAAAAGATCTATGCATGCATTAATGACTGCATCCTCTACCGCGGTAAGGAGTATGAGAATTTAGATAAATGCCCGGTATGCAATGCATTGCGATATAAGATCAGACGAGATGACCCTGGTGATGTTGAGGGAGAGCCTCTCCGGAAGAGGGTTCCTGCTAAGGTTATGTGGTATGCTCCTATAATACCAAGGTTGAAACGCTTGTTCAGAAACAAAGAGCATGCCAGGTTGTTGCGATGGCACAAAGAAGACCGTAAGAAAGACGGGAAGTTGAGACACCCTGCTGATGGGTCACAGTGGAGAAAAATCGAGAGAGACTTCCCAGACTTTGCAGGTGACGCAAGGAACTTATGGTTTGATCTAAGTACGGATGTCATGAATCCTTTTGGGGAGCAGAGCTGCAGGCCCGTGACTCTATGTATCTACAACCTGCCTCCTTGGTTGTGCATGAAGCGTAAGTTCATTATGATGCCAGTGCCCATCCAAGGCCCAAGAAACCGGGCAACGACATTGATGTGTACCTTAGGCCATTAGTTGAAGAACTCTTACAGCTGTGGGGCAAACCAGGTGTATGTGCGTGGGATGAGAACAAACATGAGCCATTTGATCTACGAGGGTTGCTTTTCGTAACCATCAATGATTGGCCTGCTCTTAGTAACCTTTCAGGATAGACAAACAAGGGATATAAGGCATGCACACACTGTTTATATAAGACTGAAGGTACATATTTGCATAAATGCAAGAAGGTTGTGTACCTAGCAAATCGACGATTTCTTCCGACCAATCATCCCGTAAGAAAGAAAGGCAAGCATTTCAAAGGTGAGGCAGATCACCAGAAGAAGCCTGAACTCCCTGCTGGTGATGATGCATTTGGTATGGTCAAGGACATAGAAGTAATCTTTGAAAAGGGTCCCGACGGTCAATCAGTTCCGAACGACGTCGCTACAGGACACACACCCATGTGGAAGAAGAAATCTATATTTTGGGAGCTGCCATATTGGAAAGTCCTGCATGTCCGCTCTTCAATCGACGTGATGCACGTGACGAAGAATCTTTGTGTGAACCTGCTAGGATTCCTAGGCGTGTATGGGAAGACAAAAGATACACCAGAAGCACGGGAGGACCAAAAAATTATGAAAGACCCAAAGAATATGCATACATAGAACAAGACGGATAAAGGGCGTCACTTAAGTCGTGCCAGCTATGATCTTACCAAAGCAGAGAAGGAAATCTTTTTTGAAGTCCTTTACAGTATCAAGGTGTCGTCTGGCTTATCATATAATATAAAGGGGATAATAAATATGGGAGAGAAAAAGTTCCAAAACCTGAAGTCTCATGACTGTCACGTGATTATGACGCAGTTGCTTCCGATTGCATTGAGGGGGCTTCTACCGGAAAATGTTCGAGTACCCATTGGGAAGCTGTGTGCATTCCTCAATGCAATATCTTAGAAGGTAATCAAGCCAGATATTCTGCCAAGGTTACAGAAGGATGTGGTACAATGTCTTGTTAGTTTTGAGTTGGTGTTCCCACCATCCTTCTTCAATATTATGATGCATCTCCTGGTTCACCTAGTGGAAGAGATTGCCATTCTCGGTCCGGTATTTCTGCAGAATATGTTCCCCTTTGAGAGGTTCATGAGAGTCTTAAAGGAATATGTTCATAACCGTGCTAGACCAGAAGGAAGCATCTCCAAGGGATATGGAACAGAGGAGGTCATTGAGTTTTGTGTTGACTTTATTCCTGACCTTAAGCCGATTGGTGTTTCTGACTCGCGACATGAGGGAAGACTAAGTGGAAAAGGCACGCTGGGAAAGAAAGCAATGATATGTAGGGACGGGGATTCTTTCACTAAAGCACACTACAAAGTTCTACATAATTCCACCTTGGCAGCTCCGTATATCGAGGAACACAAGAATATTGTACGCTCCAAAAACCCGGGGAAGCCTGAATCATGGATTACAGATGAACACATGAAGTCTTTCGGTGGTTGGATGCGGACACATCTCTTGAATGACACCACTGTTGGAGATCAGCTATACTTGTTGGCCACGTCACCATCTTCTAATGTATTGAATTTCCAAGGGTAAATGGGAATACATTCTACACGATCACCCAAGATAAAAAGAGCACCAACCAAAATAGTGGTGTTCACTTTGATGCAATAGACGATAATGGACAAAAGGACACATACTATGGTTACATAGAGGAGATATGGGAACTAGACTATGGAGTCTCTTTTAAGGTCCCTTTGTTTCGCTGCAAATGGGTCAACCTGAATGGGGAAGGGGTAAAGATAGACCAGTTGTACAGAATGACAACAATGGATCTCAACAATCTTGGTTATAGAGATGAACCATTCGTCCTAGCCAATGATGTGTCTCAGGTTTTCTATGTGAAGGACATGTCCTCCAGACCGAAAAAAAGAAAAAAAATGCAAACGAATACATCATATGATGAGCCAAAGCGTCACATAGTTCTTTCAGGGAAAAGAAACATCGTGGGAATCGAGAACAAAACAGAAGATTATAATAAGTTTGATGAAATTCCGCCCTTCACAGTGAAAACTGACCCAAGCATTCCGTTAAGTAAAGAAGATGCTCCATGGTTACGTCTGAAGCGATCATAAGGAAGGACATATGCCAAGAAGTTCATGCTCATATTATGTAACTCTAGTTCATGTCTTTCGCGGTTTGTGGCTTGACCGAAGGATATCTTTCGCGGTTTGTGGCTTGACCGGGACTATATATAAGGGGGCCTTTAGTCTCGGTTTTGTAGTCTTAGTTTTTAATATTAATAAATGTCTTGAGTGTTAGTCCTGTTTTGTGGCTGGACCGGGACTATGAATAAGTTGTCCCGATTCATACTTACCATTAAGATCTGATCTCCAAACGCGCGCGGTCACATATTAGGGAGTGCCTCTATGACCAGTTTCATGGAGATGCCGGAGGACTGGGATCCGGCGGCATCTCCCTGAAACTGGTCGTAGTGGTGTCCCTGCTCTCGAAAACCATCTTGCAGCTTGTAACTTCTCTAACTAGATCAATACACCTGGGAGCTAACTAATTTCACATATTAGGGAGTGCCTCTATGACTAGTTTCTTGGAGATGCCGGAGGACTGGGATCCTGCGGCATCTCCCTGAAACTGGTCGTAGTGGTGTCCCTGCTCTCGAAAACCATCTTGCAGCTTGTAACTTCTCTAACTAGATCAATACACCTGGGAGCTAACTAATTCACATATTAGGGAGTGCCTCTATGACTAGTTTCTTGGAGATGCCGGAGGACTGAGATCCGGCGCCATCTCCCTGAAACTGGTCGTAGTGGTGTCCCTGCTCTCGAAAACAATATTGGAGATGCCTCAATCTAGCTGGAGGACTGGACTCACAAGGATGCCTATTTATAGTACAAGTAGCTCGGCATAGTGTTGACACTTATGACATAATGTCGATACTCACCCCTATTATTAGTGCTGACTCGTGTTTTGTCCCGGTTGGTGTCTCCAACCGGGACTAAAGGTTCATTTTTAGTACCGATTGGTGACACCATCCGGGACAAGGTACACGTCGCACGACATAATGTCGACACTCACCCCTATCATTAGTGCTGCCTGGCCCAGCCTGCCGAAATCCCTCCAACCGGGACTAAAGATGAACCTTTAGTATATTGAGAATCCAAACAATGAAAATCCTTCGCGTGGTGTCATATTATGTGACATAGTTGAAAGGAAATACCGGACTTGGTATATTGATCATGTCTCGAAAAAAACCTTCACAAAATGACCTATCATGTTCGAGGTTTCATGGCTTTCGGTCCAAATGACCGATGTTATGTGCTGAATCACGGCATAGTTTGTGATGTTGTGCCCATATTATGTATGCATGTGGACATTGGTATGGAGAACAATGTTGCAGGAGGAAGTTTTCCTTTTTGTCGCACGGAAAAGCCCTTTTCCATTTTCCGAGCACAAAAAACGGGTCATTTTGTGAAGTAACCACCAAAATGCTGTTTCAGAATGCTACCGTCCCATTTTCCTAAAATAGTAGACCACCTTACATGTACTATCTCCCAACCGGGACATCTCAAACCTTTTCGTCCATCCCGGGTAAAAAGGACAAATGTCTGCCGAATCGGTAGGAAGTGGGTCCGGTTTGTACTACAGGTACATGATCTATCGCCCGTGATTTTTTGAAAAAATCATTTTTAGACTTGCAATATGTGGTTTCTACAGAGATCCAATGCAAGTTCTAACGATGCTCGTCCCCTATCTTCATGACACCGGTTCGACCATAGTTAGAAATTCAAAAAATTCAAAACGGGCATAAGAAATTCAAAAAAAATCCGAACAATGAAAATCCTTCGCGTGGTGTCATATTATGTGACATAGTTGCAAGGAAAAATACCAGACTTGGTATATTGATCATGTCTCGAAAAAACCTTCACAAAATGACCTATCCTGTTCGAGGTTTCATGGCTTTCGGTCCAAATGACCGATGTTATGTGCTGAATCACGGCATAGTTTGTGATGCTGTGCCCATATTATGCATGCATGTGGACATTGGTATGGAGAACAATGTTGCAGGAGGAAGTTTTCCTTTTTGTCGCACGGAAAAACCCTTTTCCATTTTCCGGGCGCAAAAAACGGGTCGTTTTGTGAAGTAACCACCAAAATACTGTTTCAGAATGCTACCGTCCCATTTTCCTAAAATACTAGACCACCTTACATGGACTATCTTCGAACCGGGACATCTCAAACCTGTTCGTCCATCCCGGGTAAAAAGGACAAATGTCTGCCGAATCAGTAGGAAGTGGGTCTGGTTTGTACTACAGGTACAAGATCTATCGCCCGTGATTTTTTGAAAAAATCATTTTTAGACTCGCAATATATGGTTTCTTTAGAGATCCAATGCAAGTTCTAACGATGCTCGTCCCCTATCTTCATGCACGCCGGTTCGATCATAGGTAGAAATTCAAAAAATTCAAAACGAGCATAAGAAATTCAAATAAAATCCGAACAATGAAAATCCTTCGCGTGGTGTCATATTATGTGACATAGTTGAAAGGAAAAATACCAGACTTGGTATATTGATCATGTCTCAAAAAACCTTCACAAAATGACCTATCATGTTCGAGGTTTCATGGCTTTCGGTCCAAATGACCGATGTTATGTGCTGAATCACGGCATAGCTTGTGATGCTGTTCCCATATTATGCATGCATGTGGACATTGGTATGGAGAACAATGTTGCAGGAGGAAGTTTTCCTTTTTGTCGCACGGAAAAGCCCTTTTTTATTTTCCGAGCGCAAAAAAGGGTCGTTTTGTGAAGTAACCACCAAAATGCTGTTTCAGAATGCTACCGTCCCATTTTCCTAAAATACTAGACCACCTACATGGACTATCTCCTAACCGGGACATCTCAAACCTTTTCGTCCATCCCGGGTAAAAAGGACAAATGTCTGCCGAATCGGTAGGAAGTGTGTCTGGTTTGTACTACAGGTAAATGATCTATCCCCCGTGATTTTTTGAAAAAAATCATTTTTGGACTCGCAATATGTGGTTTCTTCAGATATCCAATGCAAGTTCTAAATGAGCCATTTTTCTTCCCGCCATTTTTCTTCCCGCATTTTTTCCCGCCAGTTCTTCCCGCCATTTCTTCTCGCCAGTTTTTTCCCGCCAATTATTCCGGCCAGTTCTTCCCTCCAGTTATCTTCCTGCCATTTCTCACTATATATATGTAGGGTCGGCCTACATTGTCATTGCACATCTCTAGACTCATATCTGCAACCTCATCACTCTTTACCATGACTTCCACCGTAGCACTAACTCCTAGGGAGGCGGAGGCGCTTTGCGCCTCGAACTACCCCTGCCCGCCGGGCTACTGTGTCCACGTCGGCTGGATTCTGAGCGCGGGAGGCGTGCCTGTTCCTCCTGTCCCTCTAGGTGTGGCGCGCCAGATGGCCATCACGAACCACTACTACTTCGAGCTCACGCCGGAGCAGCGGAGGAATCCCAGATGGCATCTCGACTATTTCCCGACTTGGGAAGCCTTCTTCGTGGATCCGCGTGAGAGGGCGCTCGCCAGGCACGAGGAGGACGGCCCACCTCCTCCGAACTTCAACGAGGCCGGCCGTCGACTGTGGTGGCACGGCCGGACTCTCCAGAGCGTCATGGCCTATAACACGGCCGCCGACTCTAGCCCCCGCCTGCGCTACCCTCAAGTCCAGCCCACTCGTGCTCAGCCTTCAAGGTTTAACTACAGCGACCCCGACGACGACAGCGACGACGGCTGCGGCGAGTACGACGACTACAGTGGCGAGTATTACAGGTGTAGGCAGGAGCATGACTGAATCACTCCAACATTGCAAAACAAGTTCGGCCGATTGTGGCTTAATCTGGCCATGTTTCTTAATTTTCAGTTCTTCTATGTAACTTTGTGTTATTTGCGTTATGTACTTTAATTCCAGTTCTATCCTAATAAAATTTTCTTTCCGCCCATTATTTCCCGTACCTTTTCCCCGCCCATTAATATATGAAAAGTATAAGTTAATTCAAATCCAAATTAAAAACAGAAAATGGTTTTGAATTAGTTATTCAAATTCAAACACTTTTTATGTTTAAAGTTTTTCTAAATTCCAAATTATTATTCAAAAAATATAAGTTAATTCATTTTTAATTTTAAATGGTTACATTAATTATTTTTTAATACAGAAAATGGTTTTGAATTATTTATTCAAATTCAAACTCTTTTTATGTTTAAAGTTTTTCAAAATTCCAAATTAATATTCAAAAAATATAAGTTAATTCATTTTTAATTTTAAATGGTTCATAATTTAAATGGTTACATTAATTATTTTTTAAAAACAGAAAATGATTTTGAATTAGTTATTCAAATCCAAACACTTTTTATGTTTAAAGTTTTTCTAAATTCCAAATTAATATTCAAAAAAATAAGTTAATTCATTTTTAATTTTAAATGGTTCATATTTTAAATGGTTACATTAATTATTTTTAAAAACAGAAAATGGTTTTGAATTAGTTATTCAAATTCAAACACTTTTTATGTTTAAAGTTTTTCTAAATTCCAAAGTAATTATTATTTAAAAAACATTACAAATTTAAACCCCAAAATAAAAAATAAGGTGAGAACAGAGAGAAAATTACTGAATTTTTTTGAAAACAGGGTCATATGTCCCGGTTGTAGCCACCAACCGGGACTAAAGACCCCTGCGCGCGCCCCTTGGGCTGATGAAAAAAATTTGAACTATACGTTCCGGTTGGTGGCTCCAACCAGGACGTATGACCCTTTAGTCCCGGTTGGAGCCACCAACCGGGACAAAAGGTCCTTTGGTTATAACTGGGTGCCCCTCCTCTTCTTCCCCATCTGACATTCTCTTCTCGTGCATGCCCTATCGGCCGCCCCTCGCCCAGCCAAGCGTGCAGGAAGCTTCGCCTCGTTGCCCCGAGGCTTCTCCCCGAAGGAATCGGCCCCGCTTGCTCCCAATCATCGCCAACGACCCTCGAGCCCGACGACCGCCGCCGTCGATTCGCTGGCTCCTGACCTCGCCTCGCCGGCTCCCGACCTCGCCTCGCCTCCCCGACACCACCACCGCACACCTGGTGAGCTGCTGGTCCTCGTGGACCCTCTCTCTCGCCCCCTCTCGCTCTGGTTCCTCCTCCCCGTCAACCACCTGTCACCACCGCCGCTCACCGTCGTCGTGCTCCCTCTCCGGTGAACTTTTGGAGGCGGCGCCGCTACTCTTTGGCTCGCCTCAACCTCCTCTCTCTAATGCGCGCACGCACGCGCCATAGATCGCCCCCTAACGCCGTTCCCCGTCACCGTCCTACAAGCCACCGCCGGCGTGACGTCACCCGTGCATCAGCGCGACCCAGCCAGGGAGCCACTTTTCCTGTGTGGCTTGCCTATGTGGCCTCTGGCCCACAGGTCAGCCTCTCTGGCTAGCCCCAGCCCGTGTGAAAAATGCCCCTGAACCACTTTTGCTTGTGTGGCTGGTGAGGTGGCTCCGGGCCCCTCTGTCAGTCACTATGGCTAGATACGCCTGCGGTGTAAAAAGTTTAACCATCTTTTAATAATTTCAGAAATAATTATAATCTTATAAATTCAATAACTTTTAATCTATAAGTCAGAAAAATATGAATAATATATCAAAATGTTCAGAAAATGAAACCTAGCTATCTAAGCTATAATCATGCATTGTTCAACAACTTAAATGACAAGTTTAATTAGAAGAACAAATCCACCCCTCTCATGTGTTCTGGAGTTTCTCCGAGTTAGAGTTTTCACCCCTCGGAACCCCGATTAATTGTCGAGCATGCTTTAGGGTTACATTTCAATGCAATTCAACTTGTCATATCATCATACTTAATTGAGCATTGCATCGATGGAATGTGATGACTGTTTCCCTTTCTTTCTAGTGTTTGGTTCTTCCCGGTAGGATACGATATCGAGATCAAGATCGAAGCCAGAGATCAACACCGTCGAAGCTCGAAGACAAATACTTGACCAACTATAATCAAGTCAAGTACAAGGATCCTGAAGCTCTGCTTTCGGCTATCAACATGCAAAGGCAAGCATAGCCCCACCATGATGTAATCCTATGATTTCTAAAGCATTTCAATTCTTGCCATGATGCATACGATTCTACTGTGGTCTTTTATCGATAGATAGAGTGTCCTATCTGTTGCATTACTCCCTTTGAGCTTATATTACCTGTTCCACTGCTCCTAGCATATTAGGTTTATTAGTTTGGATTATTAGGTTTATTATGAGTTAGGTATTATTAAGTTTTTTAATTAGTTAGGTATTATTAGTCTTCGACCCCACTGGTCAGTCACTGTGGGTATCCCCAGACCCGATGAAAAACTACCCCCTGTGCTGATGTACATATTGATTGCGCATTGTATTATGCCATGTATTGATTGCCGCCTTTCTTTCCGGTATTGGTTCTTCGCGATAGGATCCGAGCCCGAGGGTTTCTCCGAATTAGGGTTTCTGATATTGTAAATTCATTTTTATTATTGTGTATGTATATATTAGGGTTTCTCTGAATTAGGGTTTATATCTCTCAACACCGTACCTAACATTCTCCCTTAGCCGCTTTGACTTATCCGTTTTTCCACCTATGCAGAAAATATGGACCCACACGACAAAGACGAAGAAAAGGAAGAGTTGATCCAAGGTGTGATCCGCGGGAAAGAAAATTTAGATGTATCGATGTTTCTGAACAACTCCGGTGAGGGTGATCCTCTTTTTGCCGGAAGAGACGACTTGTTTGAGGTTGAAGGTGATGCCTTCCGCGAGGGAGAAGGCGATGCATTGTGTAATCGAGAAGACGACCGCTCTAGCGAGGTGCATGTAATATAATTAATTCATTAATTAATCATCTGCTATCTATATAGAAATAGTAACGATGATCTTTCTTATTTTAGCCCTCCAGATCAAACAAATCTACTGAAAAGAGCGGACGAGGCCCAACCAAAAAGTTGGAAGACCATGAGAGGTTCAGGATCGAAGATATCGCTGAAGACGGCAACCCGACGGCTCCCGAAGTTGTCGCAATCAAATTTGTGGCACAATGCGGAGTAATCGTTAGGGACTTAATCCCGATCACCATTCAAAATTGGAATAGGCCTGCTGATGCGGAAGAAGAGGGAACATGTTTTTTTGTCCCTAACAAGGCCAAAGATTTACTGTGGAAGAGGCTCATGCTTAATTTCAAACTACCGAAGATAGAGCTAGATCCAAATGCGGAGGATCCAGTTAAGGACGCCTTAGAACATGGGAGATCCATGGAGGCTAAGGTCAGGGAGTGGGCTATGAAGAAGATGGCCCAATGTTTCACCAACTGGAAGAAAAGATTGCACCTTGACTATGTCGTGAAAGAGAAGACTCCGAATTTCAAGAAGATTTAGTTTGAGAAGATAAAACCATTCTGGGCTGAGTTTGTGAATTACAAGACATCAGAAAAATCTTGCAAGGAAACAGTTTGTCCTTCGGCAAGTTGCTTGCTGAGAGTGCTACAAACCTCAAGATCATCGCACTTGTAAGTTTTATTTGCCTTTTGCTTTTCATATGAGTATCCCACTATAGCCCCCGAGGATTTAGATGGAAAACCATAGGTCTTTGCATTTAAATGCTCTAAGAGTGACTAAGCTAGAAAACTTCTCACTGTAGCCCCCAAGCATATAGTTTGAATGAATTATTCCGACTAGATGCTTTTAGAGTAGCATACGCAGTGTTTATAAATTTTGATACTGTAGCCCCCAAGCTTCTAGTTGTAACTGAATTAGTTCCGACTAGACGCTTAAAGAGAAGCTAAGCATATGACTGAGTTAAAAAATTTATACTGTAGCCCCCAAGCTTCTAGTTGAAAACTGAATTAGTTCCGACTAGATGCTTAAAGAAATACCAAGCATATTGTTAAGTTAAAAACTCTCGTTGTAGCCCCCGAGCTTCTAGGTGGAAATTTTCTGGCTAGATGCTCCAAGTAGACCAAACAACGTTTAACTTTCTTCTTTTCCACAGAATGAGAATGCTCGGAGGGGTGTCGCCAACGACAAGTACCAGAAGATGCGCGCGGACTTGGAAGCTGAAAAGGGTAAAACTGCCTTCTTGAAGGAATAGATCATCAAGAGCAAGCATCTGTTTTTCCTTTCTTTTTCGTATTCCGGCTTGGTCTTGTGCCAACATTCTCTGAGTACTCACTGTGTACTATTCTTTCTCTGACTTGCAGAAACCATTTCCAAGGCTAAGGATATTGTCGAGCAATCCAAGCACATTCAGCAGCTGGATAGCGAAAACAAAATCCTTAAGCAGGAGAGGAAGGACACGCTGAAGATGTATGAAGACACAATGAAAGCCCTGCAAGACTCCGCCAGTGAGGAGATGAACCGCTTGAAGGAGGAAATCACGATCTCGAAAGAGCAGAAGAAAGCTGCTGATGAGCAAAATCAACGCCATCATGAAGCGTACAAGATCCTCCAACAAGAATGGGACTCCATGGCGGAGACTCTCCAGCAAGCTGAGATAAGCATCTTCAGTAAGTGATTCTCCGTCTTAGATTTCTGTAAGCTAGATACTCTGAACTTTTTGAGTTATTGAACTCATGTGCTCCTTTGTCGGAAATTCGCAGCTCCTATGGGCTTAAACCGGTCGCCTCCTCCGCCAAAGGAATGCATGGTCCTTGCCGGCAACTTTATCAACACCGCCATCAAGCAGGCCAAGGAGATAGCCAAACCCCTCCAGATTAATATCAAGGCATCAGACTCTGTGGCGAAGTTCTCGGAGATCCTGTGCCGAGTCCCCGAGCGTATCTCAAGCTAGAAAGCTTCATGTGAACGGGCCGGTGCGAGGATTGCGCTGTCTATGGTCAAGGCACATTACGAAAATGCCGACATCGACACGGTGACCTCCGGTATCCTCGATGTAGATGACGAAGGACAAAAGATAAACCATGAATCTATCTCGGCGTCGCTCGCAGGTTATGATACCAGAGTCGCCGAGTTGGTCGACGTTAATGTCTTTGTGCCCATGAAAACCATCGATGGCGGCAACCAAAGCTCCTCTGAGTCCCTCAACACTACCGACTTCGAGGAAGGTGAATCTCCTGCTGCCAATGATGCTGCTTCCAAGTCACCTACGCCAGAGGAATAAAAACAATTAGTAATATTTGTTTCCTCTATAATGTGTACGAAAAAACTATGTGTGTAACTTAAGGCGGAAAACAATGGTTGTTATTTCCTACTACTCAAGAACTGGTTCCAACATGTATAAATTTTTTAAGCAACTGCTGGCTTATCCATTACTTTGGTTTTTATGCTTGAATTTTCGTGAGTCGGAAGACTCGTTGTGGGAACCATGCGCTCAGGTGATGATGCCTAATAGCACCGTTAATAACCTAAGCACAAAATCGCCGACAATAAGTGCCAAAAGTCACTACTCCAGAATCCATATAAAACGACAAAGAACGTGTAGACCAAAAAACTTAAGCTAACACCCGTAGGAGGAATTTTCACAAGTGCAATCAGAAAGCTTGTGCATAAAGGTTTTATACGATCCAAAAATGAACACTAAAGGAGGTAAAAGACTCAAAAATATGAGTGAACCAGAGAGCTTTATTTCATTGATCATATAAGAGGTACACAATTAGATAAAAAATGCTAAGTGTAGAAAGGACGTAGTTGTGCTATGTTCCATGGCCGATCATGCTCCGGGTAGTCATCATCCGGGTCACGTCGCTTACTATTATGATCCTCATTTGGTCTATCCTTCAGTTCACGATTGTTAACGAGGTAGTAAGACCCATTGAGTAGTGCCTTGCTTATGATGAACGGTCCTTCCCATGGTGGGGATAATTTGTGTGACTTCTTCTGCTTAAGTCGGAGCACCAGATCCCCCTCTTTAAACGAGCGATGCCAGACGCGGCGACTATGGTAGCTGCGTAGCTTTTGCTGGTAGATGGCGGATCTTTGGCATGCCAAAACGCGCTCCTCCTCGAGAAGGTCCACATCTAGGCGTCTGGATTCTTCAGCATCATCTTCGTCGTAGGCGGCAACTCTTGGTGCATCGTGTAGGATGTTGGAAGGCAGGATGGCTTCTGCTCCATATACCATGAAGTAAGGGGTGTAGCCGGTGGATCTGTTGGATGTAGTTCGTAAACTCCACAGCACAGATGGCAATTCTTCCGCCCAGGCTCTAGCTTCTCTATGCAGCGGTGCTTCAAGACGTGGCTTGATTCCCTGCAGAATTAATCCATTGGCTCGCTCAACCTGACCATTGGATTGTGGGTGTGCCACAGATGCAAGGTCAAGTCGGATGCCCTTCTCCCAAGAATAAGCTTCCACTTCTCTGAGTGACAAGTTGTTGCCGTTGTCGGTGATAATGCTATGTGGGAGACCAAATCTCACCACTAGATCTCGGACAAACCTAAGGGCAGTTGCCCCATCGAGCTTTCTAATGGGTTTAGATTCTATCCATTTGGTGAATTTATCAACTGCTACTAGCAGATGCGTAAACCCACATGGTGCCGTCTGCAACGGACCAACCATGTCCAGGCCCCAGACTGCAAACGGCCAAGTTATTAGTATTGTTCGCAATTCTTTAGCACGAACATGTGGTTGTCGGGCATAATAGTGGCATCCCAGGCATGTCTCCACCAGCTTGTCGGCGTCCGCCTTCGCGGTCAGCTAGTAGAATCCTTGCTGGAAGGCTTTTGCGACTAAAGATCGGGGAGCGGCGTGATGCCCGCAATCTCCGAGATGGATTTCGCGTAGGATTTCAATACCTTCTTGCTAGGAAACACACTTAAGGTATACACCAGTAGTGCTTATTTTGTAGAGTTGTCCATTGATTTTGGTATAGCCCTTTGCTCGAAGTACTATTTGCCGTCTTTCGACTTCGCTGTCGGGCAAAGTTCCATGTTCGAGATACTCCAGGAACGGTTTTGTCCAAGCCAGAGGGACCTTTGCCACCATGTGAACGAAAGAGTCTACTCTGTCCAGGTTGTCGATGTCTGCTCCCTTCACGGATGGTGTCTGTAGATGCTCTAGGAAAACTCCAGGAAGAATTCGTTCGCACCCTGATCCAAGCTTACATAGCAGATCAGCCGCCTCGTTTTGTTCCCTAGGTACATACTTGACCTCGTAGCCCAAGAAGCTCTTGGCTATCTTGTCCACTTCGTCTCGATATGCTGCCATCATAGGGTTCCACGCATTCCAGGTGCCAGCCACCTGCTGGGCAACCAAGTCGGAATCTCCACACCAAACTATGCGCTTGATGCCAATATCCTTGGCTACGCGTAATCCGTGAATGAGTGCTTCATACTCCGCCATGTTGTTCGTAGCCTCAAAGTGGATCTGCAGAATGTAGTGTAGCTTGTCCCCAGTTGGTGACTGTAGCAATACACTAGCCCCCGAGCCGTTGGGCAGCTTTGATCCATCAAAGTGCATCACCCAATATTCTGGTTCCCGCAATGGGGTAGCATCTGGCATCTCCGTCCAATCTGCGATAAAATCCGCCAAGGCTTGTGACTTGATAGCGTCGCGTCTCTTGTAGGTGATCTCAAAGGCGGCAAGTTCAATGCCCCACTTCGCGACCCTTCCTATAGCGTCGCTGTTGTTGATAATGTCGGACAGTGGAGTCTTTCTCACCACTGTGATGGGGTGCTCCTGGAAATAGTGCCTCAGCTTACGATAAGCAAGGAATACTCCATAAGCCATCTTTTGGTAGTGCGGGTAACGCTGCTTGGACTCTGTCAAGACCTCGCTTACATAGTAAACTAGTCGTTGAACTCCATGCTCATAGCCTGGTTCCTTCCTCTCTACCACGACGATGATGTTGATTACCCGGTTGGTGGCCGCCATGTAAATTAACATGGGTTCACTAGGCTCGGGTGCTGCAAGTATAGGCGCTGAGGAAAGAATCTCCTTGAGCTGCTTCAATGCTGCATCTGCGTCGTCCGTCCACGTGAATTTGTCCGCCTTCTTTAGCAACTTGTACAGCGGCAGAGCCTTCTCTCCAAGTCGGCTGACGAACCGACTAACTGCTGCAACACAACCTGTTAGTCGTTGTATGTCCTTTAGGCATGTCAGACGGTTTATGTTTAAGATGGCCTTGATTTTCTCCAGGTTGACCTCGATTCCACGCTGGGAAACGATGAAGCCCAAAAATTTGCCGGCTGGAACCCCGAAGACACACTTCTTAGGGTTAAGCATCATGTTCTATTTCCGGAGATTATCAAAGGTTTCTTTTAAGTCAGAGATTAAGTCATTTGACTTTTTAGACATCACCGCTATATCGTCCACATAGGCGTGAACGTTCCGACCAATTTGATCGTGTAAGCAATGTTGCATTGTCCGCTGGTACGTAGCACCTGCATTTTTTCAACCCAAAGGGCATTGTGACATAGCAGAATGCGCCGTAGGGGATAGTGAACGAAGTGGCCAATTGGTCCGACTTCCTCATCTTGATCTGGTGTTATCCTAAGTATGCATCAAGAAAACACAAAAGTTCCGAGCCAGCCGTCGAGTCAATGACTTGGTCAATGCGAGGCAAAGCAAACGGATCTTTGGGGCATGCTTTGTTCAAGCTGGTGTAATCAACGGACATTATTAATTCTTTGGTTCCCTTTTTGGGGACAAGGACAGGATTGGCCACCCATTGGGTGCGAAGGACTTCTCAGATAAAACTAGCCTTAAGTAACCTAACTATCTCTTTGCCTATGGCGCGTCTCTTCTCATCTCAAATGCGTCGTACAGGTTGTTTCACTGGTTTGCATTTTGGATCAATGTTCAAGCTGTGCTCGGCAAGTTCCCTAGGTACACCTTTCAAGCAGGTTGCCAGGCAAAGATGTCCCTATTCTCATGGAGAAACTCGACGAGCGTGCTTTCCTATTTGGGATCCAGGTTCGTCCCAATGGCGGTGGTCTTGGAGGCATCGCCTACCACAAGTTCCACCGGCTTGGTCTCGATGGCGGCCTTGAATGCTGGAACAGAGTCAGAAATCTGTTTCTTCGACGTGGGCATCTCCGAGGCATCGACCTTGCTCTGGATCTCCTTGAATTCTTCGCTATAGAGGACAGCTTCCGCGTAGGCTGCTTCTCCAATCTCGTAGTCCCTAGCTTTGGCAAAGCTTCCGAATACGGTGATGACACCGTTTGGTCCGGGTATCTTGAGTTTGTTGTAGACGAAGCATGGCTTGGCCATGAAGGTGTGGAATATATCGCGGCCGAATATGACGTGGTACACGCTTTTGAAGGGGACCACCTCAAAGGCTCTTGGCGGTAATTATTAACATCGCCAAAGGCTACCTGAAGTGTGATGCACCCAAGGGACCGAGCCTCCCGACCAGGAACTACGCCGTGGAAAATGGTGTTGGTCCGCCTTAGGTTTGCCTCCGTCAAGTTCATCTTCTGCAGTGTATCCAGGTACATAATGTTAATGCTGCTTCCACTATCCACCATACATTTGGTAAACTCATTGCCATCAAGCAAGGGGTTGATGACCATGGCGTATTGGTTGTCCGTAGGGATGAGGTCTGGGTGATCCTTCCTGTCCCAAGTAATTGGAATCTTCGACCATCGCAGGAACTGGGGAACTGGGGGTAGAGTAGCCATCAGTATCCTCATGGGGGTTTTCTGTTGTCGGACGGTGGGGTGCCAAGGAAAGTATGGAAAACCGCCGCCTTCTTTTCGAAGGGGTTCTTTTCCTTGTCGTCACTCTTGGCAGCGTGCTTGGGGTCAATGTCCTCGTCCATGTCACTTGAATCCTTGGACTCCTCCTCCTTCTTCTTACCCTTGCCCTTTCCTCGCGGTTTGTTCTTCCGACTTTGCTTGTAGCCGGACTTTGGGTCCTCCTTGAGGTCGTTGACGAACTTGCAGTGGCGATTGGTGTGGGTGGACTTGCTGTTGGCATCGAGGTGTACGAGGAACGACATATCACGGTACTCCTCGTAGGTTTGGGGAACGTGGAGCGCTGCCGAGGTAGTTTCACTTCCTCACAGCTGCCCACGACCAGCTCCCCGTCCTCGGCCACGCTGTCCGCCATCACCTCGTCCTGCGAAGGTCATGGCAACCATGTCGAGAGTTTGCTTTTCTTCTAGTGCGGTTTTCCGCTTTGTGCTGCTGTTCCTCCGAGCTTGAGTTGGAACGGCCGTTGCCGGCAAAGATCCGCGAGCATCATCGTCGGCAGCTGCGAACTCACTGGCCAACTGAATCATCTGGTTCAAGTCTAGCTGGTGATTGTCCTGCAAGTGCTTCATCTTATGTCGGAGCAACGTGCCCCTTTCCAACCCATCGATGAAGGCGGCCATGGTGGTCTGAGCGTGCACTCCTGCGCAGGAATTCTTCATATCCAGCCAGCGGGATAGGTAGGCGCGAGATGTCTCGTCTTTCTCTTGCACGCACCGGTGTAGATCGCCAACAGTACAGGGACGCTTGTACGTACCCTCGAAGTTCTTGGTGAACGCTTCTTGCATGTCCAACCAATTGCAGATGGATTTCTCCGGCAAGTCATCAATCCATTGACGGGCCGTGCCCGCCAACATCAATGGGAGGTACTTGACGACAACGTTGGGGTTACCCCCGGCGATCTCCACCGCGTTGCCGTAATCCTGCAACCATGTAGCTGGCTTGGCGATGCCGTCATAGGGCTTGATGGTCTTGTCAATCCAGAAACCTTTGGGGTAAGTTGCGGCCGTATGACAGGTCCAAAGCAACGTGGTCCCAGGTATGGTCCTTCCCGGGCCTCGTGGATCTTGTCTATCCGCGAACGTGTGCCGTATGGCTTCGGGCTTAATTTCTTCTTGTCAACAGGGGATGGGCTGTGTGAACAACACGGGACCCCTCCGCCATGGTGGCTGCTAGGTGGCGACGGAGGCGGAGGTGGCGGTGGATTAGCCTTCTTGCTGTTACCCTCCTGCGACGCCTCACACTTGTCGCGGTTGCTTGTCGGACGCGGAGGGTCATGGCGTGACCTTCTCTTGTGTCCTTGGTTGTGCTCTCCGTCATGACGGGTCTGCTCTGTGTTGTCGCGGATGACGATGCCGCCCTGTTGGCGGGGGCATATCCGTACGACGGTGAGCCTTGGTGTCTTCGCGATGTCAGGGGGAGCGGGGCGGTGGCGATGGGCGACGAGGTTGGGCTTTGCCTACGTGGTTGGAGGATATGGGGATAGCATCCTTCCTGTTGCACGCATCCCTTCGTCTTTGTTCTGATGAACCCGTCTGAGACCCGACATCAAGAGGAGATCTGTCCCTTGGCGGCTGGCTAGACTGGCAAAACGTTGGGTCAGACTCAAGCCTCTAAGAGGTGGCCTTTTCATGCTGTTTCACCTCTTTGGCCACTAGGTCATAGATCTGGTCCACCGCCTTAGGCGATCTATCCTGCTGCAGAAGGGTCTTGGCGACGACAAGGTTGAGGAGAGGAGTGGGCATCACCTGCCTGCCTTCACTGTCAATGTATGGCTTGGCTTGTGCAGGCTTCGGGGGAGCCCATCCTAGGTTTCGTCGTACACCAGGATCGTTGATGACGCGAGCCAGAGCTTTCTTGGCCTTCTGCTGCTGCAGCAGAGTCTTGTACTCGGCCTCCATTGCTCTAGCTTTCTCTATGGATTTCTGTGCGTTGACCAGATCTCAATCTAGTTTTTCGCCTTGCTCCGCGATGGCCTACGCTTCCTCCAGCAGTTGCTGGCGCTTCTCGTCAAGCTGGGTTACGTTCTGGATATGAGCTATGGTCAATGGCTCGACGAGGAGATTGCCGTACATTACTCTATCAGCTGGAGTAACTTGGGCAACAACAGACGTAGATGCCAGGGGCAGCAAGTTTGCGGTGTTGTTGCTCGGTCCAGTGCCGAGTTCCTGCGACTGTTGCACTGGGTTAGGCGGAGGGGGCTTGACCTTTGCGCGATCATTATCGGCTACAAAAGGTGGTCCCTTCCCTTTGTCTAGAGCTGTAGGCGGAGCTCTTCCGGGTTGATCTTCATCCATCGCTGTCCCAATGGTGACGAACACCTCTCGGGACATGACGGTGTTGTTGGACTGCTCGTCGCGCATGTACTCCTCCTCCATCTCCTGCATGGCAGTGTCTAGTTCCTTCGGGCTGAAATCTATCTCCTCCGAGTTTGCACTGAAGTCGGCGTAGAGCGCGTCAATCACAAAGTCGGAGGGTGCCCGGGCTTCCCCGATGATGGGGGGTGGAGGTGCAACAGGTGCGACGATGACTGGAGGTGGTGGTGCTACTGCGGCGATGGTAGCCAGAGGTGATGGTGGCAATGGCTGAGGCGACGGCGCTCCGTCAATGAGCGCAAGATCCGCCTGAGCTGCCCCCTCGGCCTCCGTGTAGCTGTTGATGGTGTTCACCATACTTTCGAAGGTGAGACGTCATGAAGCTTGCTGCCGCCTTAGAGAATGCCGGAGAAGCGTACCGTGGTCCAGTCCTTCCACAAAGTGATACATGGCATCATCATTGGGGTAGTGTGCCAGATCGGCTCATATACAGAGCCACCTGGCAAGGTAATCGCAGGGTTTTTCGCCCTCTCTCTGAATGCAACACGCCAGATCGAAGATGGTAACCACAACGACAAACTTGGATCTCTGTTGTCTAGACGCACGAACGAAGCCGGCGGACTTGTAGTGATCTTCCACCTTCATATCCTGCACTAGGGCGGTTTGGGTGGGCCTTGAATTTTTGCGATCTTTGCCGACAAACTCCAAAGAGAGATCCGACATCGATCCTTCAGCTAACATATCCTGCCCGTAGGCGGTCCGTGCGGGTCTTGATGCTCCTCCGACTCCCAGGGAACTAGTGCCCGAGTCGGTTTCGCCAATGAAGAGGTGGATGTCTCCGATGGGGACGATCGAGCATCACGTAGGGTTCGTCTTCGCCGGGATCCTGAATTCGTCGGGAGGGACGATCGGAACGTTGCCGGAGAAGAGAACAAGACCGATGCTATGGTTTCGCCGATTCCTGTGAAGATATTGGTCCTCGCCCGTTGAAGAGCCCGAAGCGCCTCTTGCCCCACGGTGGGCGCCAACTGTCGTGGTATTGCCGACGAGTACGCCATGGAGGGGTCCTCGCAGTGCGTGTTTAGAGACGTGGGGGAAGGCAGACGGTTGATGGGTACGAGGTAACATAGCTTACCCAGGTACAGATCCCACGACGATGGCGGAATCCTACTCCTGCTATAAATCACTATAATGGCAATACGCCGAGTTACAGGGATCGATTTGCTGTATGAGGTATGTGTTAATTGGTGCCCTAAAGGCTACCATAGGCCCGACTTATATAGTCGCCATGTCCTAGGGTTACAGGGAAAAGTTCTAGCCCGACAGGTTACAGAGTCCTACACTGCCTACAATCAGTCTAGCGTATCTTGCACTCAAAGGCTCCGGGTATGTCGGTGACTCCTCCGTAGCCTTCCTTTATCCGGCATGGGCCTCCCTTCTGGATCCATCTAACTGGGCCGCCCAGCAGGCCATAGGCCTTGCTACCAACTGTGGGCCACCCGGGTTATCTAGATAGAGGACATGCTATGAGGATACCCATATAGCATATCCCCAACATTTCTTCCACTTTTATATTGATTCTCCGCCTTCTATACTTAGGCACCAATTAAGAGAGCATAGTTGTCATTCTTAGTTCTATGTGCATTGTCCCAAAACTTATTGATTGATTCATAATGTTGATATTGCTTGTTCTTGAACTATTTGTATCTAGTCACCCTTACGAACGTTGAAGGTGTCCTATGCATTTATGTTTTGCTACTCCATGAGGGACAAGATGAATGCCACTATGCTATGATTTCTATATGCGAAACAAACAAACATCTTTCAATGCATTGTTATTCATGATCTTTGTTTGTATCCTTTCATGTTATAGCATAGTTACTTTGTCTTATTGTTAGAACTTCATCTTTCATGCTCATGTTTAGAGTACTTTGATCCCAGCTTTCAATGCTTTGCAAATGATTTAATCAAGATTGTGATGGTGCTTGTCACCTCAAAAATTATTATTTTTATCACTTCCCTACTCAAGGAAGAGCAGGAGTTAAGCTTGGGGGTGCTTGATATGTCATAAACGTATCTATAATTTTTGATGTTCCATGCTTGTTTAGTATCAAATTTGCTATGCTTTGTCTACACTTTGATGTATTTTTATACATTTTTTCTGGGACCAACCTGTTAAAAAGATGCCGTAGTGCTAGTTGCCTGTTTTCTGCTGTTTTTGGTTTCAGAAAATCTAGTAAGGAAATATTCTCAGAATTGGACGGGACAAAAGCCAAAGTCAATATTTTACCGGAACAAATACAGAGACTGAAGGGCAGCCGAAGGAGCACCACAGGTCGGCCACAACCTAGGTCCGCATGGGCCCACCCTAGGGCGCGCCGCCGTATGGTGTGCTCCCCTGGCCGCCCTCCTGCCTTGCCTCTTCGCCTATAAAAGCCCCCCGATGCCAAAACCCTAATCACCCGATCAGATCTCCACGAAATAGTCCGTAGCCACCGCCACCATCTTCCCTAGATCGGGGGGATCTGAAGCTCTTTCCGGCACACTGCCAGAGGGGAGAGATTATCCCGAAGGCCTTCTTCATCACCATGCCAGCCTCCGGTACGATGCGTGCGTAGTTCACCCTTGGACTATGGGTCCATACAGTAGCTAGATGGTTGTTTCTCCTCCTTTGTGCTACCATGTTTAGATCTTGTGAGCTCCATTCATGATCAAGATCATCTATTTGTAATCATGCATGATGTGTTTGTGGGGATCCGATGGATATTGAGATACTATGTCATATTGATTATTGATTCTATCATGTCTTATTGATTATTGATTCTATCATGTCTATGTTATTTGTGATCTTGCATGCTCTCCGTTGCTAGTAGCTATCTTGGCCAAGTAGATGCTAGTGACTCCAAGAGGGAGTATTTATGCTCGATAGTAGGTTCATGCCTCTAGTAATCTGGGGAAGTGACAGGAATATCTAAGGTTGTAGATGTGCTGTTGCTACTAGGGAGAAAACAACAATCTTTTGTTCATAGAACAATTGTATTGTTTACTTTACACACATTGCTTAATGCAGTTATCTGTTGCTTGCTACTTAATACTGGAGGGGGTTCAGATGATAACGTGAAGGTGGATTATTAGTCATGGATGCAATTGGATGGAGATCTATGTATATTGTTGTAATGCCCAATCAAATCTCATAGGAATTATGAATGTCTAGTATTTGCATTGTTATGCCTTGCTCAGTCATGTAAATTGCCCCACTGTAATTTGTACACCCAGCATGTTATATTTTTTATCTTAAGGAGAACACCTATAGTGAACTGTGGACCCCGGTCCAATCTTTACCATTGTTACATCATCTACTATTACCATTTAATTTCTAAAAGGAAGCATTACCTTCCACACTATACGTTTAATCCTTTGTTTTTAGCAAACCAGTGAGATTGACAACCTCACTGTAAGGTTGGGCAAAGTCTTGAGTTTGTGTTGTGCAGGAATCCAAGTAGTTAGCTACACCTTGGAGTTGTTTCCTTCCTCCTACTGGTTTGATAACCTTGGTGTCATAACTGAGGGAAAACTTACTGCTATGCTCATCACACCTTCATCTTAGGGTCTCCCAACGAAGCTCTACAGTGATCTGAGCTCATCAGCTACTGTTGGTGATATACTTTCTGGGTGTACCCACAGGACTCGCTGACCAATGTGGCCCTGCAACAGATTAGAGATTTTTCTTCATGGGCAGCCCAGTCCGAGAAAGAGGAGGAGCCAGTTCCGGCTACGACAAGGCCCAGAAGAGTTACCGACTTATTCCTATAGTATTACTTGTAGTCCAAGCTGTATCTAGTTACCGACTATGTAGCATAGCCGGATAGGTCTCTCATGTAATCATAGGTCTTGCTTGATTCCTTGCAGTAGAATTGTTCTTGCCTTTCTTCTCAAAGCCTGTCGATTCTTCTCATGAATATTCTTCACATATCCAGCACGTCTTGATGCCTCCATATCAACTCTCTCATGTAATGGTAGAGGCAACAAATCCAGTGGCGTCAATGGCTTGACACCATACACCACCTCAAAAGGACAATGCTGAGTAGTTGAATGCACTACCCTATTGTAAGAAAACTCAACATGAGGCAAACACTCTTCCCAGTCCTGCAGATTCTTCTTTATCATAGTCCTCAATAGTTGTGACAATGTTCTATTCACCACCTCTGTTTGACCATCTGTCTAGGGATGACAACTTGTACTGAATAGTAAGCTTCCCCCTTAAGGTCTTCCAAAAGTAGCTCATAAACTTCACATCACGGTCAGAAACAATCGTCCTTGGTACTCCATGTAATCTCAGGATGTCCCTGAAAAACAGGTTAGCAACATGCGCTGCATCATCGATTTTGTGGCAGGCAATAAAATGAGCCATCTTAGAGAATCTATCTACTACCACAAATATAGAATCATGCCCTCTCTGAGTTTTAGGTAGACCTAGCAAAAAATCCATACTAATGTCTTCCCATGGTGAAGTAGGCGCAGAGAGAGGGGTATACAAACCATGAGGCTTCCGTTTAGATTTCGACTTGTGGCATGTATGGCTCACAAATCTATACACATCATGCCTCATCTTGGCGAAATAATAATGATTAGAAATCATGATCAATGTCTTCTCACGCCCAAAGTGACCAATCAAATCACCAGCATGTGATTCCTGCACTAAAAACAAATGCAATGATGATTCTGGAATACATAATTTATTAGCTATAAACAAATATCCATCATGTATATGATACTTATCCCATGCATTTCTAAGAGCACACAAACGATATGGTTTAGAAAATCATTGTCAGTTGCATAAAGTGCACAAATACTCCCTAATCCTGGAATTTTAACATCAAGATTAGTTAATAGAATGTTTTTCCTAGACAAAGAATCATCAACTACATTTTCTTTTCCCTTCTTATACTTAATGATGTATGGAAAATATTCAATAAACTCAACCCATTTAGCTAATCTTCTATGCAAGTTTGATTGAGCTTTTAAATAATTCAAAGCTTCATGATCAGAATGTATGATAAATTTTTTTGGCCATAAATAATGTTGCCAAACTTCAAGAACTCTAGCAAGTCCATACAATTCTTTATCATATATAGGATAATTCAATCTAGCACCAGTAAGTTTCTTAGAAAAATATGCTATAGGGCGACCCTCTTGCATGAAAACGCCTCTAATACCTATACCACTAGCATCACATTCAACTTCAAATTTCTTTGAAAAATCAGGTAATGCAAGTAATGGTGTAGAAGTAAGCAAACATTTCAATGTATCAAATGCAATATCTTGGGCTGCGCCCCACACAAATGGCAGACCTTTCTTAGTCAAATCATTCAATGTTGCAACAGTAGTGCTAAAATCTTTCACAAAGCGCCTATAGAAACCAGCTAATCCATGGAAAGTACGCACTTGACTCACATTCATCGGAATAGGACAATTCTGAATTGATTCAATTTTTGATTGATCTACAGAAAAGAATATCATCAAAATAAACAACCACAAAATGACCAATAAATTCTCTCAAAACATGATTCATTAATCTCATGAATGTACTAGGTGCATTAGTAAGCCCAAAAGGCATGACGAGCCATTCATACAAGCCAAAATTAGTTTTGAAAGAAGTTTTCCATTCATCCCCTTCTTTCATCCTAATTTGATGATAACCACTATGCAAATCAATCTTAGAGAAAATAGCAGCACCACTCAATTCATCTAGCATATCTTGTAAGCGTGGAATAGAATGATGATATCGAATAGTGATGTTATTAATAGCTCTACAATCTACACACATGCGCCATGTACCATCTTTCTTAGGAACTAAAATAGCAGGAACATCACAAGGGCTAAGAGAAACACGAATGTACCATTCGTCGATCAATGCTTGTACTTGTTTCTACATCTCCTTAGTTTCTTCGGGGTTGGTCCTATAGGGTGCATGGTTGGGCAATGTGGCACATGAAATCAGGTCTATCTGATGTTCTATGCCGCACATTGGTGGTAGTCTAGTGGGCACATCCTCGGGAAACAGATCGCCAATCCTGCAAAACACTAGAGACACCAAGGGAAATACGGGTCATGTCGTTAGAAACTAAAACCTTGCCCTTATACATGAGCACAAGCGGCATGGCTGTATAATCCTCGCGAAACTCTCTCATATCTTCCTTGGTGGCTAGCATTAATAGGTTAGGCAATCTCTCTCTTTTTGTTATATCACTCTTTGTAGGCTCTATTACATCATGTACAGCTACAACACTATCACGCCTATCAACAGATGCATACTTCAAGTTTACTTCTATCTTCTGTCTAGACTCATTTACAATCTGTTGTGGTGTCATTGGTTGCAGGTTAATTTTCTTGCCCTTAAACTCCAAGTGATAAGTATTGGCACGGTCATTGTGTTGCACATGGAGATCATATAGCCAGGGCCGACCCAATAACAAATGGCAAACAGTCATAGGAACCACATCAAAATCAATAGAATCCTTGTACGACCCTATTTCAAAATTCACTCGTACCATATGGTTTACCTTCATCTCACCACTGTCACTCAACCATTGTATGTAGTATGGCTTGAGATGAGGCAAATAAGTCAAATTCAGCTTGGCACATAACTCCTTGCTTGAAAGATTCCTGCAGCTACCTCCATCAATAATAACTTTGCAAGCTTTGTTGGGGCCAATGAGAGATTTAGTTTGAAACAAATTGCAGCGCTGAGAGTCAACAACGGGCTGCACACTAAGAATACGTGGAGAGACCACTATGGTTGCCGCATGCTCAGGGAAAGCGTCCATACCTTCCTCACTATCATAATAAGCGCCATCATCATGAGGATCAACATCATATCCACTCTCATACTCTCCTTGATCCTTGACAAACATCACTGAAAGAGCATTTGCTATCCCTAGTGATTTTGGTGTTTGATAACAACACACATATCGGACTAATGATTTGCTAAGTGTGTCATATGTACATTAAAAAGATCTGCAAACGTTCAATAACTGTCTGCCTGGAGCGGTACCAAAAAGCGGTAGTACCGCTTTTTGCTACCGGACCAGACAGAAGGATGTGACTAACTGTCAAAAAGCCTCTGCCGTGCCAGGTACTAAAAAGCGGTAGTACCGCATTTTAGTACCTAGCGCGACAGAAGCTTTTTACAGTTTGTCAAAAGCTTCTGCCTGCTTCGGTAATAAAATGCGGTAGTACCGCATTTTAGTACCGCTTGGGGCAGAGACTTTTGTACGTTGCAAAAAGCTGCTGCCTTCTCCGGTACATTTTAGTACCGCTCAGGGCAGAGACTTTTTGTACGTTGCAAAAAGCCTCTATCTGCGCCGGTAGAAAAATGCGGTAGTACCGCATTTTATTACCTGGCGTGACAGAGAGTTTTTTCGTTTGAAAACTGCTGATTTCTCTATGTCCGGTAGTACCGGTTGCCACAAGCGGTACTACCGCTTTCCGGTAGCAGCAATAGTAGTACCGCTGGGGCAGGACTTGATGCAGTTTGAAAAAGGGTGGTCCGGTACCAGGTCCGGTAGTACCAGAGTTCTCCGGTAGTACCGCTTGAACTTCTGGTACTACCGCTGCAATAAATGCATCAACGGTCAGATTTTGTGGAGGGGTATAAATACCCCTCCACCTACCTTGGGACAAGGTGCTCACTGCATTAAAGTCAAAGAACACCATTGGAGTCCATTGGAGCCACCCAAATCCTCAAGATCTCCTCATCCCACCACCCAAAGTCTTTGATCTTTGGGGAATCAAAGGAGGAGGCCCCGATCTACTACTTCACCAAAAGATATCTTCATTTCGCCCTCATTTCATTGAGGGCCCCTTTGCTCTAGTGTTTTCTTGGAATCCCTAGTTCTTGTTTTTGTTCTTACAAGCTTGTCTTTGATTGATTTGACATCTTGCTTGTATTTGGGAGCCTCCGATTAAGTTGTGGATGTGTGCCCCAAACTTGTAACGGTGTCGGCTGCAACCTTGAAGGTTGCCGATATAGTGGAAGGTGAATCGATCCTGTTGGGGTGAGATTCATCGGAGAACAAGGGAGGCCTCTCGTGGCATTGGTGCTTTGAAACCACCCCCTCTCCAAACGTAGACGTACTTCCCCTCGAAAGGAAGGAACTACGGGAAACAAATCCTTGTGTCTCCGCGTCCACTTTTCGGTTACTTCTATCCTTTACCGCACCTTACTTACTTGTTACTACTTTGTGTTGTGGTAGCCCTTGCATAAGTGTCATATAGGTAAATTCACCATAGTTGCATTATCTAGAGAATTTACCTTATTGTCGAACCTTAATTTGAAAAAGAAGAAAATTTGAAGTAGCACCTATTCACCCCCCCTCTAGGTGCCCATACGATCCTTTCAATTGGTATCAGATCCTCGGCTCTTTATTTGGGCTTTACCGCCTAAGAGAATATGGGTAGCCGCGAAGGGGATGGTGATGGTGAGCCGACCACGGTGACCATGGAAGATCTCAAAAACTTGGAAACAAGATTGAGCTCTTCCTTGGTCAACGAAGTCAAGAAGATGCTTGAGCAACTTCTTAAAGACAAAGAAGGCTCACCACCCCCATCTCCTCAAGAGGATCAACCATCTATTTTACCTAAGGGGAATACGTCAGTATCCCCCGAGGGTGCATTGGTAGGGGGAAACCAGACAACGCTAATTCCTCCACACACAATAATGGTGGGAAGGGTGAGCACCGTGACTCATGGTACTCTCCCGACCCTCCAATCCCTCACCCTCATGTATACAATAGAGGTGACCCACTTAAGCTTGAAGAATCCGCTACTTTTGCTCAATGGCAATCACTAATGAGAACTCATATGCGCAGCTCTTGCATTGAACTATGGAACATCATCGAGCATGGACTCTTTATTGGGGATCCAAACAACTTGACAAGAAGAGAGATTGTTAATAGTCAACTCAATGCCACTGCTCTGCATATGATTCAACAAGGTTTGGGGACAAAGGATTATCCACACATCGAGCACTTTAGCATTGCCAAGGAAGCTTGGGATGCTCTCACTGTGTTGTTTATTGGAAATGAGAGTATGAGGAGGAACCGATATGATGCTCTAAGCAATGAAGCCGAAGGCTTCTACATGAAAGAAGGTGAAGATCACGAAGACATGTACCGAAGGCTCAAGACCACCGCCACTGCTTTTAGGAATGTGGGTGCCTCACATGTGGATGATGCATGGATAAAAAGGAAATATGTGAGTGCACTCATGCCTTTTGGGCCCACCGACTTGAAGAGCCTACAAGGAAGACACAACTACCATCTCATGACCTCAAATGAAGTTATGCAAGAGATGGCTGCTTTCAAGGTTGCCGCCAAGAATGCCAAAGATGCCCGTGCTCGTGCCCTTGGTATGAGTAATGTTGTCAATGTTGCTTTGAAGGCCAAAGTTGTGGACCATGGGGATGAAGATGGTAGTGATGAAGGGCTTTCCATGGACCATCCCGATGAAGTGAAGATTGTTCATGGTCAATATATGGCTTTCTATGCAAAGAACTTTTGGAAGAACCCTGCCAAGGCCAAGATGGAAATGGAACGGAGAAGCAATCCAAATGGGAAAAGAGAGAATACCACAAGATTGAGAACTTGCTTCAATTGTGGTACCCGCTACCACTTTGTGGCTAGTTGCCCCTATGAGAAGAGATAAGATCATGGTGGAAAGCTTGTGTTGAAGAAGACTCTCAAGGGACCGTACAAGAAACCTTTCATCAAAAAGAATCCCATCAACAAGAAGCCGGGAGAAATTGTCTTGATCACTCATGAAGAGTACTCCTCCGACAATGAAGATGACGAAGAGGAAACTTCTCATGGTGTGGCTGCTCTTGCCACCACATCTACTCCGACATTCTCACTCTTCGATTCTCCAAATGAGAACTCCTCCACCAAGAACGCCACTTGCCTTATGGCAAGAGGAACGGAGGTATCTTCATCATCCCACTCTACTCACTTAGATAATGATGAAATTGATGATGAGATGTCTCTTGATGTTAAAAAGGAATTAATTGCCTTTGATGAGTTTATGACTAACCTAGAAGGTGATGCTAAGCTACATTTTGGAAACATCTTAGATCAACTATCACATACTCAAGAGATTCTAGATGTAAGATGTAAACTTGGGCATGAACATATGATTGAGCTAGAGGCCCTAAACAATGCTCTAGAAGAAGAACAAGAAACTAGGTTGTCACTTGAATTAAAACTTGAAGGGCTTGATGAGGCCAATGACATTATTGTTAACAAACTCATCAAAGAGCGTGATCATGCTATTGCTAAATATAAAAGAGCTAAAAAGGACAAGATTGAGTTTGGTGTGGTTCATGAAAAACTTGCCGAGGACTTTAGCTTGCTTAACAAGGCCCACAAAGCCTTGGAGAGTGAACTCTTGTCACTCACAAAGTCCCATGAAACCCTTCAAACTCAATTGGCCAAGATTCCTTCACCCAGTAACTTCATTCCATCTAGTAGCATAACTATTCTTGAAGAGAATGCTAGGTTGAAGGGGGAGCTTGCTAAGGCCACATTTCCACAAGGAAACAAGTCTATTGATGATCTTTTGAGCAAGCAAAGGCATAGTGGTGATAAAGGGGGCATTGGTTTTGTCTGCAAAACAAAGAAGAAGAACAACAACAAGAAGAAGAAGAAGGACAAGCCCGCACAAGAGACCAACAAGACCATTGTGGAGAGTAAGACCACAAATGGTAAAACTATGTCTCATGATGATTTTGCGGGAAGTGCTAACCCTCACTATGTTCTAATGCGTGATTATTATGGTGATGTGTATGCACAATATGTTGGCCCTTATGATGGTTATATTGCTTGGTCTATTTGGGTTCCCAAGACCCTTGTTGCTAACAAAAGAGGACCCATTGAAAAATGGGTACCTAAAAACTAGCTTGATCTTTTGTAGACTTATGCTTCCGGAGGGTCAAAATGGGTGATCGATAGTGGTTGCACAAGTCATATGACCGGAAGCTCGTCTATTGTCAAGGACTTGGTGTCAAATGAAGATCAAATCACCGTCACATATGCCGACAAGTCAAAGTCTAAGGTAATGGGTTTCGGCAAGGTAGTGGTGGCTCACGACATTACACTCGTGAACGTCATGCTTGTTGAAACCCTTGGATACAATTTACTTTCAGTCCGTGCTCTTGGAAAGATGGGCTTTGCCGTCTTTATTGATGATGATATTGTGGTCCTCATGTGGAGCAAGTATCTCAAGGTCGCTTTTGTTGGGTACGTCGAAAATGACTTGTATGTGTGGACTTTTTGGGGCAAGCCACTGCAGGTCCGATGTGCTTATACGGAAAGGCCGATGTGGGTTGGCTATGGAACCGCTGACTAGCCCATGTCAATATGAGAACTTTGCAAAGTCTCCATAAAGAGGGCCATATTGTTGGACTAAAAGAAAATGTTTCCTTTGCCAAAGATCGTGTTTGCAGGGCATGTGTTCTAGGGAAGATGCATGACGCTACACACAAGCCCACAAACCAAATCAAGTCTAACAAGATCTTGGAACTCCTTCATGTGGACCTATTTGGTCCTCCATCTCATGCAAGTCTTGGAGGGAAGAAATATTGTTTGGTGATTGTTGACGACTTTTCAAGATACTCTTGGGTTTATTTCTTCAAGTTGAAGAGTAAAACCCAAAAGACTTTTATCGACTTCATCAACTTGGTTCAATGGCAACACAATGTTCCCGTATTGATTATAATAAGTGACAACGGCACCAAGTTCAAGAACTACACCTTGAATGATTTCCTTAGTGATGAGGGGATTAAACATCAATATTCTGCTGCATACACCCCTCAACAAAATGGTGTGGCCAAAAGGAAGAATCAGACTCTTATTGATATGGCTAGGACCATGTTGGCGGAGTTTAAATCTCCATACAACTTCTGGGCCGAAGCCGTCTCCACCGCTTGCCATGCTTCAAACCAACTCTACCTCCGCAAGAAAATCAACAAGACTCCATATGAGATACTTACCGGTAACAAGCCCAACATATCTTATTTCCGGGTGTTCGGTTGTAAGTGTTTCTATCTCATCAAAGGTGTCCGTTTGTCTAAATTCGAGTCTAAAGCATTAGAGGGTATTTTTGTTGGCTATGGTATCGAATCTCACACTTATAGAATCTATGACAAGCTCTCCGGAGCCGTCATAGAATCTTGTAGTGTGACCTTCGAAGAATATGATGGTCCCCAAGGGGGCGTGTTGATGCTTGTAATGTAGATGATGAAATGCCTCATGATGCCATAGGAAGAATGGGTGTGGGTTATATCCGCCCCGTTGAGGAACCCCTTATGGCGGATCGAGAAGAACTATGCTCCACTCGAGTGGAGCCCTCATCTTCACAACCTCAACATGCTCCATATACCGAAGAGGACATTGACTCAAGACAAAGACAATATGTGGACCCTCAACATAGTGATCAATGTGTGGACTCTAGTGAAAGGGAGCTTGGTCCATTCGATGGGTTGTCAAGTGGTGCCAAGTCAATTTGTCAAGGAAGATCCATCCAAACTGTTTTGAGACGAGCTCAAATTGATGCTAGAAGAGAACTTGATCAAGACCAAGGTCAATCCTTGCCTCCCAATGTAGAGGATGAATCCAACGATGATCAAGGTCAAGTTGATGGTCAAGACGAGGATCAAAATGATGAAGAGGGTCCTCCAGGAAATAATGAGAAGATCCACGCTCGTCGCGAAGCTAGAAAGGAAAGAATGTTGGAAATAAGAGACCACACCCTCCAAAATGTTGTTGGAGATCTAAGGAAAGGAATTTCCACAAGAGCACAACTGAAGAGGTTCAGTGAACATCAAGCTCACATTTCCATGATTGAACCAAAGAAAGTGTGGGAAGCTCTTGAAGATTCGGATTGGTTAGAAGCTATGCACAAAGAGCTCAACAACTTTGAGAGAAACAAAGTGTGGAAGTTAGGTGAGAAGCCAAAAGATTGCTGCAATGTTATTGGAACAAAGTGGATATTCAAGAACAAGCAAGATGAGCATGGAATTATAGTAAGGAACAAGGCTAGATTGGTTGCACAAGGGTACTCTCAAATTGAAGGCATTAATTATGGAGAGACTTATGCACCTGTGGCTCGCCTTGAGTCCATCCATATCCTTCTTGCTTATGCGGCACATCATAACTAAGTTGCAACAAATGGATGTAGAAAGTGCATTCCTTTATGGTCCTTTAAATGAATTGGTATATGTTAAGCAACCCCCAGGATTTGAGGACCCCAACTTCCCAAACCATGTCTACAAACTTGATAAGGCGCTCTATGGGCTCAAGCAAGCCCCACGCACATGGTATGAGCACCTTAGAGAGTTATTGTTTGACCGTGGCTTTGAGGTTGGGAAAATTGATCCCACTCTTTTTACTAAGAGGGTCAATGGGGAGCTTTTTGTATGCCAAATATATGTTGATGATATTATCTTTGGCTCATCTAACAAAGCTTTTAATGATGAATTCTCAAAGCTTATGACTAGTAGGTTCCGAATGTCTTTGATGGGGGAGTTGAAGGTATTTCTTGGCTTTGAGATCAAGCAAGTTAGAGGAGGAACATTCTTCAATCAAGCCAAGTATACTCAAGATATGCTCAAGAGATTCAAAATGCAAGATTTGAATGGAGCTCCAACTCCCATGGCTACAAAGACTCATCTAGAACAAAATCCAAATGGTAAAGATGTGGATCAAAAGGTATACCGGTCTATGATTGGTTCTTTGCTTTACCTTTGTGCATCTAGACCCGATATTGTGTTGAGTGTAGGTGTGTGTGCAAGATATCAAGCGGCTCCTAAGGAAATCCATTTAATGGCGGTCAAGAAAATCTTTCGATATTTAGTTCATACCCCATTTTATGGTCCTTGGTACCCTCAAGGCTCAACATTCACTCTTTGTGGATACACGGATTCGGATTGGGCGGGAGACAAGGATGATAGAAAATCAACATCCGGGGCTTGCCAATTCCTTGGTAGGTCCTTGGTATGTTGGTCTTCTAAGAAGCAAAATTGTATATCTCTCTCCACCACCGAAGCCGAGTATGTTGCTGCCGCTAGTGCTTTCACCCAATTTCTATGGATGAGGCAAACTTTAAAGGAATACGGTGTCCATTGTGACAAAGTGCCTCTTCTATGTGACAATGAAAGTGCCATCAAGATTGCATATAACCCAGTGGATCACACAAGAACAAAGCACATTGAGATTCGACATCACTTCATTAGAGATCATGTTGCTAGAGGTGATATTGATCTATCCTATGTATCAACCAAAGATCAACTTGCCAATATCTTCACGAAGCCACTTGATGAAGCAAGGTTTTGCTACTTGAGGAATGAACTAAATATCGTAGATTCTAGGAGTTTGACTTGATTATCTTGCACTCTCACCTAATACTCGACCCATGTTTGGTTTAGATGTAGGCATGGACATAGGGGGAGTGCGGTCCTAATTGATTGGACTATCCCTCCCCCATTATGCGCAAAGTAAACAAAATCATTCCTCTTAATATCATTTTGTGATATGTGATCTTAATGATGAGTTTCGGTAATGGACCCAAGATATATCTTCGTGGTGCCAAGCCGAGTATACTCAAATATGGTGGCCTAGGCCACCGCCCCCTCTCAGTCGAGAGCTTGATGTTCTTACTCATGTTTGTCATCCTCTAGTTGGTGTTGTTCTTTTGGTCATGCACTCATATTTGGCTCTCCATATGTTTTTAGTAATTTTTCTTTGAGTGCATTGGTCCATATCCGCGTGACTCTCTAAACCCATTCCATTCTTATCCCCCAACAAAACCCATCTACTCTGCACAAGAACCTTCCATTTTTATGTATCTTGGCTCTCTGTCCTGATGGTAACGGTACTACCGGATCTCATATGCGGTACTACCACCTAACGGTACTACCGGACGTTACTAGCGGTACTACCGCCCCTGGTTGTGTTTCCAGGTTCCTGCCTGAAAACTTCCCAGGTGCTGTACTACCGGTCTGTACCTCCGGTACTACCGCGTAGCGGTACTACCGCCCATGGAACCGGTACTACCGCTTGTGCACGTCGGTTAAGACTAGAGATGGGGGAGAGGCACCCCTCAGTGCCTCATTCATCCCTTGTCTCCACTCCTCACCAGCGCCACCACCAGAGCAAGACGACGCCGGAGGAACCCCGCCCTTCCCTCCCTCTCCCGTATCCACTCCGGATTCGGCCTCCCTGCGGGCTCCTCTCTCTTCCCCACCGTCATGGACACCGGTACTACCGCCCTCCTCATCTTCTTACTTGTTTTCTCCATTGAATCTAGGGTAACTTTGATTCTTGGTTAAAACTTGCATTCTTGAGGTTGTATCGTGTGCTATTTACCAGATCTATCACTTGGTCCGATGGAAATCGTGTTTTACAACAAATTTATTGCCCGTACTTGGATCTCTAGTCCAGATCTGCACTATAGTCGCGGGCCGGTAGTACCGGGAATCTTTTTCCGGTACTACCGCTTGGCGGTACTACCGCCAGTGCAGGTCCGGTACTACCGCCCAGTACTGGCAGCAATTTTTTTAAAAAAATACCAAGCTCCATCCTCTGTGTTGTCTCAGGTTCTTGTGCCCTTACCCCTATGCTATCTCCCTCGTTCTTTCACAGGTGTAGGGGGTTCCCGGGGATCACGCAAGCACTCCAAAGCTCACTATGAGATAGAGGACTATGAGTCAGAATCCAAGACTGAGTCAGAAGAGGAGGTCATGCCCCAACCTAGTGCCCATCTGAAACTGCAAACAACTCGTGGTCGTCGGGGTGGGGGGGGGGGGGGGGTCAAGCAAAGTGCTGGTCGTGGTAAAGCTCCTCCACCTCCTCCTCCTTCCGGTCCTCGCAAGAGCCACAGTTTAGGGCCATCTGGGCCAAAGCTGCTGTCTAATTTGTCTGAGTCCGAATTTCATGCCCTGCGGGTGGTCAGTCCATATGGGACAGCTCGCTCTCATGCTCGAAGAAACATCCTCTTCTTTACGGATTTTCAGGAGCGGGTGTTCCATGAGATTCTCATGAAAGATGATAAAATTGTGCTTCCTCAAAAATGGATCGAGCTGAATCATGTGAGGAAGCATCTGGACTACTTTGGTGAGGCCCTTGACATTTGCACCAACATTGGCTTGCTTCCCATTATGGAGTTCCGGTGCAACTATGATCCTATGCTCATTGCTCAGTTCTATGCAACCGTTAACTTTGCCAAGAATGATACTCGGACTCTCACCTAGATGACCGAGGGTGTTGTCAAGCAAGCAACATTGGCTGAGTTTGGGGCTATCCTCGGGTACGAAGACCATGGCAAGGACATTCCCGTTGGTTTTGGGTGCCACGCAAATGATCGTCCCATGAAGAAAGATGTGCTTGCCCCACTATACATCCAAGGGCGCGGAATCCCTGGAAAGATCAAAGGGCTCCTCCCTACATATGACATATTGCATCGCATTTTTCGTGAGACCGTCGCCCCTCGTGCTAGGAATGTTGATGAGATACATGCTTTCATGGTGGATATTATGATGGCCACCTATCACCACCGTGACTCTGGCCTACCTATGGATGTGATGGATGTTATTTGAAATGAGATGGTCTGCGCCACTTTTCAGAGGAGGGTACCTCCTTTTTCTCCATACATCATGGCTCTCATCATTAGCAAGTGCCCTGTGATTGCTCGTGACTTGTCTTCTCTTCGTCTTGCCACTCACCGCCACAAGAATCTGCTGATCAAGACCCATCTCAAACCACGCAATGCGGATGGTCAGATTGTTGATGAGGATGGGAACCCGGTTGAGGAGGACTCAGGTGATGCTGCTGATGCGGATGCTGCTTTTGTGGTCTCTCGTCGCAAGACCGCTCAGCCATCTTGGGCCAAGTGGTTTGAGGCCAAACTCAAGAAGATTTTCTGGTTTCAAGTGGACAATTAGAAACGCATGTACGAGGCCCATGTCTATGCCAAGAAGGCATGTGCTCGTCACAAGGAAATGATGGAGGCTCAAGGCTTGACTATTTCCAAGGGCTCCGAGAACAACATTACCCCAGAAGACCAATGGATCTCCAAGCACATCAACTGGGATGATGATGCCACCTCCTCCTTCCGTGCCCCTCCACCTCATGATGATGCATGGGACGACTTTGTTGATGATGATGATGAGTGACCTCCGGGGTGTTAGTGTTGCTCTTGTCCCTTTTTGGCGTCTTGATGCCAAAGGGGGAGAAGTTGCACATTAGGTATGCGGGATTTGCGAGGGAAAGTCACAAGCTCGTTCTTGCCTTTGATTTTATTCGCTTGTGAACTTTATTTGGTTGCCTCTTATTATGTGTGACTTACTATGTGTGAACTAACTATTTGTGCTATGTATGATAAGACTATGTGGTTATCGTATGGATCCATCTTGTGTGTAATATGGCTATTCTTGTTTGGATCCATCCTATGTGACGACCTTCCCCATTCCTAATCAATATTGGTCATCACATGTTATTTAGCAAAGGTATGTCCTCTATGTGCGACTTCTACTCCCAGGTACCTTGTTAGAATGTATGGGGCTTGTTTCTACATATCTAGGGCGAGCCCCATCTACATCTTGTCATCACTAGATTTCCCTGCAAAATGTGTGTTGTCATCAAACACCAAAAAGGGGGAGATTGAAAGAGCATTTGCTATCCCTAGTGATTTTGGTGTTTGATAACAACACACATATCGGACTAATGATTTGCTAAGTGTGTCACAGGTACATTAAAAAGATCTGCAAACGTTCAATAACTGTCTGCCTAGAGCGGTACCAAAAAGCGGTAGTACCGCTTTTTGCTACCGGACCAGACAGAAGGATGTGACTAACTGTCAAAAAGCCTCTGCCACGCCAGGTACTAAAAAGCGGTAGTACCGCATTTTAGTACCTAGTGCGACAGAAGCTTTTTACAGTTGTGTCAAAAGCTTCTGCCTGCTCCGGTACTAAAATGCGGTAGAGACTTTTTGTACTAAAATGTAGTACCGCATTTTAGTATAGCTCGGGGCAGAGACTTTTTGTACGTTGCAAAAAGCTTCTGCCTTCTCCGGTACTAAAATGCGGTAGTACCGCTCAGGGCAGAGACTTTTTGCACGTTGCAAAAAGCCTCTGTCTGCGCCGGTAGCAAAATGCGGTAGTACCGCATTTTACTACCTGGCGTGACAGAGAGTTTTTTCATTTGAAAACTGCTGATTTCTCTATGTACGGTAGTACCGGTTGCCACAAGCGGTACTACCACTTTCCGGTAGCAGCAATAGTAGTACAGCTGGAGGCAGGACTTGATGCAGTTTGAAAAAGGGTGGTCCGGTACCAGGTCCGATAGTACCAGAGTTCTCCGGTAGTACCGCTTGAACTTCCGGTACTACCGCTACAATAAATGCATCAACAGTCAGATTTTGTGGAGGGGTATAAATACCCCTCCACCTACCTTGGGACAAGGTGCTCAGTGCATTAAAGTCAAAGAACACCATTGGAGTCCATTGGAGCCACCCAAATCCTCAAGATCTCCTCATCCCACCACCCAAAGTCTTTGATCTTTGGGGAATCGAAGGAGGAGGCCCCGATCTACTACTTCACCAAAAGAGATCTTCATTTCCCCCTCATTTCATTGAGGGCCCCTTTGCTCTAGTGTTTTCTTGGAAACCCTAGTTCTTGTTTTTGTTCTTACAAGCTTGTCTTTGATTGCTTTGACAGCTTGCTTGTATTTGGGAGCCTCCGATTAAGTTGTGGATGTGTGCCCCAAACTTGTAACGGTGCCGGCTTCCACCTTGAAGGTTGCCGATATAGTGGAAGGTGAATCGATCCCGTTGGGGTGAGATTCATCGGAGAACAAGGGAGGCCTCTCGTGGCGTTGGTGGTTTGAAACCAAACGTAGACGTACTTCCCCTCAAAAGGAAGGAACTACGGGAAACAAATCCTTGTGTCTCCGCGTCCACTTTTTGGTTACTTCTATCCTTTACCGCACCTTACTTACTTGTTACTACTTTGTGTTGTGGTAGCCCTTGCATAAGTGTCATATAGGTAAATTCACCATAGTTGCATTATCTAGAGAATTTACCTTATTGTCGAACCTTAATTTGAAAAAGAAGAAAATTTGAAGTAGCACCTATTCACCCCCCCTCTAGGTGCCCATACGATCCTTTCAATCACCTTGCGGTTTGGACAATCTCTCTTGTAGTTACCTCTACCTCCGCAAGTGTGACACTCCACATCGCGAGTACACATAGTTGACATATTAGAACCCAAACTAGTAGTATGAGTAGTGGGTTTCTTAGCATTGGAACCAAAAGAGGGCACGGGGACATGCTTGGCCGCTGATGGATTAGGGTGGCTGTCCGTTGTAGGGGGCACCATCGGAGGTGGCGTGGCCCTGGGGAAGCAACTATTAGCTAGAAAATGAGTACGTGCCTTCGCCTCTTCCGCTAGCTGTGACTCGTCCGCTCTAGCATAATGCAAAAGCTCGTTCATGTTCTCATACTTGTGATGACGTATTATGCTCTTGATTGGTAACCTCAGATTGTTGAGAAATCGCTGCATGGTCATCTCAAGTGACTCTCGGATTCTAGCACGTTGCATAAGTATCTCCATCTCCATGTAGTACTCATCGACTGTCATGGTCCCTTGCTTCAATTGTGTCAACTTGTCAAAAACTGAGCACAAGTAGTTGGTGGGTACAAAGCATTCCTGCATGATACGCTTCATCTCTCGCCAAGTCATCACCGTAAGGTCATTGTCATCCCTTCTATGTTTGACAAGGGAATCCCACCAATGCAAAGCATAACCATCAAATTCTGATGCTGCAAGCTTGACTTTATTTTCTTTAGTGTACTCATATAGGCGCCAGAGATTCTCAATCTTCAATTCCCATGTGAGGTAATCTTCTTGATCAATGGAGCCATCAAACTTGGGAACTGAGAATTTGGGTTTTCCCAATCCATCATCAACCGACTGGTTAAGTATACGCTGAGCACGGCCAATAGGGGAAAAACCACGACCATGTAGAGGTGTAGGCGTGGGGGCATGAGGCCGTGCCCTGCCAAGTGTCGGAGCAGTAACAGCAACACTCCCATTGGCATCATTATCTAGCTCTCCCTCCACTGGTTGTTGTTGTCGTTACTCAAGTGCAAGTGTCAAAGCCTCTATAGAACGCTGCAACGCTGTGAAATTGATGTTGATATCTGTCACTTGTGTCTTTATGGAAGCCACGTCCCGAATGTTTGCTTCCAAAGTCACTTGCACGTCCTGAATACTCTTGTCAATGGCATTTGTTGTGTTGTTAAACACAAGTGTCAAATGGGACCTCAATGCTTCATATTCCCGCCAGTTGACAAGCTCCTTATCCTTATTTTTCTGTGCTACAACATCAGCATCACTAGCAGACATGATTAGTAGATTAGTGCAATAAAAAAATCTTCTTGCTGGAACACTCAACTCACTCACAACTGACAAGAAAGTAGATCTTACCATTCCAAAGTGAATAGAGATGCGTAACCAAAATGAGATCAAGACTAATGCACTGATGTGATGAAGTGAATATCAAGGGTATAGAGAACGATCACAGGGCACACATGTTATTTATGGTGGAGCTATAGGTATAGAATCCTAAGTGCACCGCAAACATGTTCTAATGCTGATCGTACAAAAACCCAAGAAACATGCACGTGGAGATAAATGTGGCAATGCAACTATGAATTGTGTAGCCCTACTCTAGAGAGACACTAGCAAGGCTCAATGTCACAGGCACAAGATTGCTCAATCTACCGGTGCACAAAGAAATCACTAGGCCTCTTGCACAATTCTCTCTTTTTTTATACGATCCTTTTTATTTTTGCTTTTTATTTTGCTATATTCTCTTTTTTTATATACTATGAATCACACTTTGATCATGGCCAAATTATAAACACAACACCCACAACCTATGAGCAGCCTGGAGGAGCGGAAAATAGTCTTAGTGGGCAAGTTCCTAACAACTATGAATGAATGGTTGTGGCTAAGGTTTGTAAGAAATCAATGATCAAAAGTACTGGTGATGGAGTTGTCGCGGCAGAAAAACTGGCTAAAATCATGTCGCGGCAGGTGCGGTAGCGCGCGGCAGAAAAGCAGCATCAAAATGTGCTGTGACAGGGCTCTGGCGGCGCGCGGAAGGAAAAATAGCTGTAATCATGCTGCGGCAGAACTCTGGTAGTGCGCGACAGAAAAATAGTGTGAAACTATGCCGTGGCAGAGATGGACTCCGACTTTTTTTTGTGAATCCAAATTGTCAAAGAGTAAACTACCAGGACTCTATGCTTGGGCCGGATATGACTAGATGGCGGCGGAAACTAGATGGTAAAATCGACTTGGTAAACTAGAAAGAAAACTAACTACTAGTGGAAATCTAGATCGGATCTAAAGGAGGAACACGGCCAGCAACTAGAACTTGAAAGTAATGCAATCTAGGCTATGGCAATTCTTTTTGTGAGGCTTCTTCTGTATATGACGAAAAATAAAATAATCTATGGATGGATTGTGGATTTCTCACCGAGTGAATGAGGATATTTGATACCAAGATGATATGGGGTGGCCCGATCTTCTTAGCAAGCACTTGTCGATGATGATGGTGGGTGGATGATAACTAGCCTGTAGCTATGAACTCTCCCGCTCGAACCCTGATGCCAATGCAATATCTCTCGAACCCTGTGGGATATTCACAACACAATGCTCTTCTGCATGCAGACGTCGACCACGAATGGTAGTTTGCAATCTACTAATTTCCAATGGAACAACATATCACACTCAATTGTAGTAGTATAACTCAATCACATGTAATTCTAGAGGTTCTTAAAAAATCAACTCCAAAATATTTTAACGTGGTCTCCCTAGCTTGATGTGGCGCCCCATCTATTTAAGTACTAAGGGGCGACGGCTAACTAAGAGTTCTAAACGCAAATGGCTCAAACTGAGATACAAACCGACCCACTTGGGTTCGGCCTAAAGGCGCACAGGCCTGATCCATGCCGCGGAAGAATAACTGGCCAGAAGCGTGCTACGACAGGACTCTGTCGTGGCAGAGATTCAGCCACTTTCTGTGCCGCGGCAGCTTGCCGTGGCAGGAATTGGCATCGTTTTTCTGTCGCGGCAGAGGTTCTGCCAAGTGTTGATCTTATCTTTTGTAGCTCATTGTGCTTCCTCTCTCTCCTCCCTCATGCTTGCTTCATTGATAAATACGCCATGCTCCATTTTCTTCAGCTCCTCGCTCCGTGCTATGCCTTCTTTTCCCATGTACCTGATCATACAATAATGCAAAGACTTAGGAAGTATAAAATTCTCATTAATTAAAACATCAGGCTCATTAAGAAACAAATTCACCTATTGCTCTAGTAACTTAGCATGAGCTCTTGTAATTGGTCCAATTCTGATATCATTGGACTGATCCTTGTTAGCAACAACTGGAACATCATCAGTAGTAACTGGTGTAGGTGTAAGTATAGGGATGTCCTCATCACTTGGGCCTTGGCCGTCAAATAAAGGGTAGGAGAATTCATCCTCTGAGCACGAGGAAGAGCATCATCAATGGTCTTGTTAATGATTCCAAGGGACACAAACTCACTTAACACTTCATTTGAAGACATGGCATAGAAATATGCTCTTGAGCGAATATTGTTGGTGCAGTCTCATCAGAAGGGCAAGATGGATGGCATGAACTTGCGCTTGATCCACTTGTCATCTGCATCCTTGCTTCCATGGTCAATCATCCAAATAGAGAGAGTGGTGAGCCTTCAATAGAGCTCTTCGGGAGTCTCATCTTCCTTTCCAATAAAGGCATCGACTTCATAGTGCATTTCTTTGAACTTTGAGGTTTTTATACTCTTGTTGTCAATATAGACGCACTCAAGATAATTCCAAACTTCCTTGGTAGTCTCATAGGAGCGAATGTGAGTCATTTGCTCATGGGTCAAGGCATCTTGAATAATGGCAAGGTGGTGGCATTGAGTTGATAGTTGATCTCTTCCGTGTGAATCCTGTTGTAGGGATTGTGCGGATTTAATCCATACTCCACAACCTTCCAAAAATTAACATTTGAAATTTTGAAGTGAGAACGCATGAGATATTGCCAATTGGTGAAATTAGATTCATCAAGCTTAGGAGGAGGACCACATTGGTTAATATGAGGTGTAGGAAGGGGGAAGCATTGTACTAGGCGGTGGTGTCACATTTCCATTAGATTTATCCTTTTATTTGTTGGTACCCTCACCGGTGGAAGGGACCTTTGCGGCCTCATTCTTCGGTTTAACACCACTTGATGAACCATCAAGGGCATCGACAACAACAAAACATTTTTACCAAGATATGACTTAAACATGGCTTTCATCTCTTCCCATAACATATCCAAAGATTCGATAAGCTCTATCTTATAGATGGGAGAGTTTTCATGAGGGGTTTCATCCCCCTTATTCTCGCCGCTCATACTTATCTTAGGAGGTTAAGCCAAAGTAAGAGCCGTGGCTCTGATACCAATTGAAAGATTGGTATAAAAGACTAGAGAGGGGAGTGAATAGGCGCTACTTAATTTTTAACTTCTTTTCAAATTAAGGCTTGACACAAAGTAGGTTCTCTAGATATGCAACTAGGTGAGAGAATGTGACACCCCCGGGATTAGGGCTAGACAAATACCAGACCTCTGTCTGATATAAGTCTAACCTAAATCTCGAAAGTGTACACAGAGAGAATTGATAACACAACTGTGACCCTATGACACAAAAATTATTCCAGCAAGCTCATAACTGAGCAAAGAACCAAAATATTACAAGCAGAGGTCACTGCCCACAAACATCAAACAATGGAAGGAAAATTATGCTATTAAGTATAGCAAACTTAACAAATGGCCTAAGAGGCCTGAAGCATAACGATGACGTCCAATCCATAGATCCCATACTGGCGACTGGGAACCCCAAGCTACTCGTCGATGTCGATGCTGTAAAGAAATCATCTTCTATGGTAACACTTACTCTGCTGCAAAAGTATCAACAAAGCAAGGGTGAGTACAGGGTGTACTCTGCAAGACTTATGGATGGTGGAGTTATTTTTCATAAAGCCATCTTTGTTTATAAGAAAAGAGGGAGAAGAATCTCGACTAATCAGAATATTTTAAAAGGGGATAAGAGAGCGGTATCACTAGCTGAACCTACCATCGAATCATTATCAGCTGAACCTACCAACTAGGATCACCCCCTCGTACCCATGAGGAAGCATCCTTAATCACACATTGATCTACCAAGTTTTACAATTAGGTTAAAGTTCTCTATGATCTTATCTGGTCACCAAGTCGTCCATAACTATGGACACGGATTTTCAAAAAGATTTAACCCTGCAGGGGTGTATAACATTACCCACACGTACGAACCGATTCTTAATGCCAAATATTATTAGCCCTCTTCCTTGGAAGGTCGGTAGAGAGTGGTTGACCACGACCTTTACCTTTCTTTCGCCGAGACCATGAGTCACGCACTAGGGAGATGCTGCCGTAATGGATCGAGCCCTGAAGCCGGTTCCTAATGATGTGTGCAGGGTTCAAGATTACGAATGTCGTGCATCTCTTGTTCCCGGCCACACTTACCTACCTGTTATGAATGCACCTCCTTCACCTCCTTCGAGAACAACCAAGATGCACATGTCGAATGGAACGCCCGAACTATGTGACTCATGGAATCTACTTGGCAAGTTAGTTGGTCGAGGGGGTTTCCAGGCCCCCGTGTGGCTATATGCTCATCTTGGTCCATAGGCAAGAACTCGGGTCCTAGGGGTGGCAAGTATGGGACTGCAAAAACCACAACCCACATGGCCTCCCATACAAGCCTTGGCATGTTTACCTTATATCACCAGATCATACCATGTTCTCCTATTCACCTAGGTTCATTCGCATCTCTGATTCATCAACAAGATGGACCAGCAGTATCAGCTAAGCATGGCTAAGCACAACAAATATAATAGCTCTAGCAACACTTCACAAGCCCAAACCCTAGTTATGCCAGGAGCAGTGGATTACTCCTTCTATCGATAAAAGACTTTGGAATTGTATGCACATGGCAAGAATTGTCGTGGTATTGGACGACAGATGCTACTAGGGGTAGCTTACGTAGAGGGAGCAAGGCGACGTAGGAGAATCCAGGAGCGAGATTGGCACGCGATGTACCTAGGTTCACGTTCCCTCGGTGGAGGATCGCTACGTCCTGCTGTCAATCCAGTATATGTTCATAGATTGGTTTACATGGGATCCGCCATAGGCGGATGGAGAGACTAGATCTAATCTATTGTGGGAGAGCATGCAATATGACCTACCCCGTGGGGGTGCCCCTGGTGGCTTTATATATGCAGCCAGTTAGGGTTTACAAGTATTTGGTGGGCTTTGTATTGAAGTTGCCGTCTTGGGCCTCCAGTCGGCGCCAGTCGTTTGGGTCCAGCATGCGCCAGTCGTTTGAGTCGACCCGCTCTGGGCTTGGCTTCAGTCGGCTCGATACCAGATGGCGAAACCGCTTCGTGGGTATACCCCATTTGGTATTCCCCCATCAGTAGTCCCCGAGCGCGTTGTAGATTCGACGCGGGCTTGAGGCAGGACGCCTAGAGTCTTGACGATGGGTCGTGGCGAATCGGCGACGAGGTCCTAAATAGAGAAAAGAACCGTGAAGCGGGAGGCGGTCGGCGTAAGCCAGTCGGTGATGGCCAGATGGCGATAGACGCGGGGTGTCGATGAAGCTGCCAGTGACGGCGAGTCCCAGAATGTGGAGCGTGCCGAGCCCCCGAGCGCAGCGAGTGGCGAGGTCAAGCGACCGGCGAGTGGCGCTGTCTGTAGTGCGCCGAGTCCCCGAGCGTGGAGAGTACGTGAGGACGAGTCCACGGTGTCGAGTCCCCGAGCGTGTTAAGTACGCGAGGGCGAGTCCGCGGTGGCGAGTTCCCGAGCATGGAGAGTACACGAGGGAGAGTCCACGGTGGCGAGTCCCCGAGCGTGTTGAGTACGCGAGGGGCGAGTCCGCAGTGGCGAGTCGACGAGGGCAAGCCGGGGTCGCGGACGTACACGCAGCATGCCTAGGTGTAGTCCCCGAGGCTCGAGTTGGCTTGTAGAGGCGACTTGAGGCTCTTTAGAGATGCATATTCTGAAAATAGTAGTGGTTACTGCTGAGCATGGCGAGTGGCAAGGCCGAGCTACCGGGGAGCACCGAGTCCCCGAGCGCGGCAAGTGGCAAGGTCGAGCGACCGACAAGCGCTGAGTCCCCGAGCGCGGCGAGTGCCGAGGTCGAGCGATCGGCGAGCGTCGAGGCCGAGAGACCGACGGGCGGCGAGTCCCCGAGCGCGGAGAGTGATGAGGTCGAGCGACCGACGAGCGTCGAGGCCGAGCGACCAACGGGCGCCGAGTCCCCGAGCGCGGAGAGTGACGAGGTCGAGCGACCGGCGAGCGCTGAGTCCCCGAGCGACCGGCGAGTGCCGAGGCCCCGAGCGTGGCGAGCCGCGAGGCCGAGCGACCGACGGGCGCCGAGTCCCCGAACGCAGCGAGCGGCGAGGTCGAGCGATCGGCGAGTGACGAGTCCCCGAGCGTGGAGAGGGGCGAGGCCGAGCGACCGACGGGTGCCGACTCCCCGAGCGCGGCGAGCGGCGAGGTCGAGCGACCGGCGAGTGCCGAATCCCCGAGCGCGGCAAGTGGCGAGAAAGACACCGTTTTGCTGAGAAGGAGAAAAAGATACAGTTGCATTAAGGTGTACTTGCATAATATATTGAATAGTTGTAAGACGTGCGAATTGTAGACGTTGAAATAAATGCACGTTTGTTATGTGAATCGATGGGCATAATGTAAGGTTTATGCGTGTCTTTTCATGAGTAGGCAGACCTCTAGCATCAAAGTCTTGCCGGGTAACAGGGACGCGATGCCAGACTGTTGAACCCGGAGACAAAGTCGGCCTTTTGGTACCCAGCCTCACTACTTCGATGGACGCGAATAAACAACAGACAAAACTGAAACCGATCCCAAGTATGATTTTGGTCCCTGAAAGGGTCAAATGCGACTGCATGGTCGGCTTTGGAGAATGAATGAAGATGCATATATGTTTTGGACTCATAGCGTACGAGTGTAAAGAAACTTAGCTGTTAACATGGCGAGTCCGTGACAATGAGTAAATGTGGCGAGTCCGTGATAACGAATCCGTGATAGCGAGTTTACGATAAGCGAGTCCGCGAGTATAGCGAGTCGCGGTCGTCAAGCTCAAACGCACATACTCGATTCAGATGTGCGATGCATGTATTGAAAAACAATTGTACAAAGAATTAGATTCAAAAGGAAATAGTTAGACAAAGTAATTAGCAAGAGAGAATCATCCAAACGCTGAACATGATGAATCGATCTGTACACATCATGTGCTTGTCCTAATTGATTGTACGTGTTCACATGTGAACATCCCACCTCTCCTGGGCGTATGGTCGGACTTTGATTGTCATGTCGCAGATATCGACATTGTCGTTCCACAATCCTAAATCACAGGTTCGTTCTCTCTGTGCCCGAAGACACAAATTTGAAAGTTACTTGCACTCGCAAACAATTAGTAGACAGAGTATAATAATCATAATAAGCTCGAGCAGAATTGGTCATGCGCACACGCTGCATGGTCATGCACGGATCTTTTTTGTAACAAAATAATTGGTTTACCTCGGGGCTTGTGTATGAACTTATTTGATTTGGAGTCTGCTTTCTGCTTGGGTAGTATCGATCCAGCAATTGATCTGGTGAGGAACACATCGCGCCGCCGCCATCCAGTCAGCATGTGGCGACTCGATTTAACCAATCCGATCTGCGGGCTTCGGGTTGGCAGATGTTCGATGTACGCAATCGATCGGGGGCGTATACATATGACGATTTTCAGCAGCGCGTCGTGTTGAACAGCGATTCACCAGAACCAGCTTGATGCGATCTGGTCGTGAGGGATCCCGCCCGGATTATCACCCTCCAAGCACCGCTTGCCCCACGGTGGGCGCCAACTGTCGTGGTATTGCACGGTAGATGCTACTGGGGGTAGCTTACGTAGAGGGAGCAAGGCGACGTAGGGGAATCCGGGAGCGAGATTGACACACGATGTACCCAGGTTCACGTCCCCTCGGTGGAGGATCGCTACGTCCTGCTGTCAATACAATATATGTTCATAGATTGGTTTACATGGGAGCCGCCGTAGGCGGAGGGAGAGACTAGATCTAATCTATTGTGGGAGAGCATGCAATATGACCTACCCCGTGGGGTGCCCCTGGTGGCTTTATATATGCAGCCAGTTAGGGTTTACAAGTATTTGGTGGGCTTTGTATTGAAGTCGCCGTCTTGGGCCTCCAGTCGGCACCAGTCGTTTGGGTTCAGCATGCGCCAGTCGCCGTATTCGGTGAGTCGACCCGCTCTGGGCTTGGCTTCAGTCGGCTCGATACCATATGGCGAAACCGCTTCGTGGGTATACCCCATTTGGTATTCCCCCATCAAGAATGAAATACTTTGGAAGCATAGGATTCATATGTATGTGTGGGGATTTGCTTGCCTTTGCCTATTGATAACCAATAAGTAGATCTTCGGACACCTGGTACTGACTTTATTTTAGTTGATCAAGTATTGGTCTTCGATCTTTGACGGTGTTGATCTCGGTCTTCGATCTCAAGCTCGATATCATACTCTACTAGGGAAGAAGCAAAACACCGGAAAGGAAGGGAAACAATCAACACATGGCATTGATGCAATGCTCAGACAAGGATGATGATATGACAAGTTAAATCGTACTGAAATGTAACCCTAATACATGCTCGGCAGTTTAATCGGGTTTCCGAGGGGTATAAACCCTAATTTGGGAAAACCTCGGAGGCATATGAAAGGGTGCATTTAGTTCTTCTAACTAACTTGCAAATGAAGTTATTTAACAATGCATGATTATACATTAAAGAGGTAGATCTCATTTTTCTGAACATTTTGGTATATTATTTGTATTTTTCTGATTTAAAATGAATTACTTATGAATTTCTCCCATTTTAATTCATTTTAAATCATTTTTGTGATATTATAAAACAATTTACATTTTGGAATTACTTTTAAATTTTTAATAATTAGAAAACATTGCTGAAAATGATTATATCACTTACAGATAGGGCCAACATGTCATATTATTATTATTATTTATATAAATGAATTTCAAAAACATTTAAGATAAAAGAAAAAGGGGATATTTCACCACGCTGAAGTCATGCTGACGTCAGCAATGGAGATGCCCTCAGGTCGATCTTGCTCTGGTCGATTGAGCGCTCAGGAGCTAGGGGGAGCGGTGGTGTTGGATGCGCGCGAGTGCGAGGAGCCAGGAATTGGCGGCGCGGCTTGCGGATGGTCGTCGGAGCATCGACATCAACGACGAACAACGGATGCGCTCGCAGGTGGTCACGGAGACGATGATACAAAGAGGGAGAGGGGAAACAAAGAGGGCAACAAGGACCGCGGGCTCACCACGAACGCGATGGAGGGGTCGGCGAGGCGAGGCGAGGTCGGATACGACGACTATGTCACGATGGAGCTCGGTTGGCCGTGGGGAATATGGGGTCATGGGCGTCAATTGAGGGCTCCCCTCCTTAATTCCGCTAGTGGGGAGGAAGAGGAAAGTGAGGCGGAGCTTGTGGCACCCTCGCCTAGGCACGGGACGGCTCGAAATGGCGGTGACGGTCGGGGTCCGATGAGCTAGTGTTCGGAGCTTTTGCGTGCGAGCAACACAAAGCGATAGAGGAAGAGAAATGGGGATAAGGAGGGAGAGAGGGAAGTGGCGGTTCTTATCCTTAGCTCCAGGGGCGGCGGCGAGCACGAATCATGGCGCAGCTGCCGACGGTGGCGCCGGCGACACGCAGGTGGATACCGTCGTTGACGAAGATGATAGAAAGAACGGGGCCGAAGCGATACGGGCTGGCCACATGCTGTAGTTGGGCCGGGGTGGGCTTTAAGCGGGCTGCGGCAAAGGAAGGGTGGCGGATGCTGGAGAATGCGCGTGGGCGGTAGGGAGAAAGGAGAGAGGAGCTGGGCTCGGCCGAGCTAGACTTAGGGATAGGTTTCTCTTTCTAAAATATTTTTCTATTTCTTTTTTTGACTTTCTCTTTATATTTTCAATTGTAATTCTGTTTTGAATAATTTCAAAATACCAGAACTTTTGTAAACACTTCAAAATATTGCAGGGGCCCTTGTAACAATTTGGGCTCCATATATTTTTGGGTTTTCGAAATATTTCGCACCATTTGAAAGGTTTCAAATAGAGAGAGGGAAATAGGGTTTAGGGTTTTGTGATTATTTCTTGCATGCATTTTTAAGATGATGCTCATGCTATGCACAAATCAAACCCTAATTAATATTTAATGAAACTAGGGGTGTTATAATTCTATCCCCCTTAAAAGAATATCGTCCCGATATTCCTAGGTAGGAAGATAGAAGGAACATGGTTACACTAAACTTCGACGATCTTCTCGAAGAGGTTGATCCATGACACCATGATGAATGGACGAAGCGCTTCATAAATTTTCGAGGTGGCTGCTCACACTAAGGAAGAGAGGGAATGATACGGAACCACAAAATGAGTATCTCATGGTCAACTCATGGATAGATGCTTCACGAACATCTCTAAAGCCAACAAACATGAAACACGTAAAGGTAATGGAGGAAACAAGAGGAGAAGGTTTTCAAGTTGTTAGATAGATGGTCTTCATAAGGATTGAGACCATGGAGCTTATAGGGGGTTTTGAAGCTTCTGAAGAAGAAAGCTTCCAAAATAAAGAACATGACCACACACTTCGAGCAATGAACCTCTACTGAACGGCTTAAGTAGATATTTAGGGTTGCAGAGATACGGATCAACAAAACCAAGTTGTTGAACTACTTTTGACATAGAAGGGTCATTCTTTCATTCAATAGAAGGCTAAGAAAGAAAGGTGTTTTGGTGGAGAGGACTCATAAGAGTCACAAGGAACATGTAACAAGAGGAACTATTGATTACTGAAATCATAATATCTCTTTGAACATGTTTAAGAAAGCGAGAAGGAAACACTTTATTCATCCAGAACTATCAAAATCTTGCCAAAGATCATTATATCACTTTACACCACCAAGATGAATAGTTAAGAAGATTCCTGATGACACGAGAAGAAAGAAACTTCATTCTCAGACTCCAAGTACTTGGCATAACAAGACGCTTTCCATCATAAAAGGTTTTGGAGGATTGACCGAGAGAAATTTAGCAACACTACTTTAATTGTTCTCATTGATGTTCGAAACACCAATAGTAGGCTACGTACAAGCCTTTAACCAGTCATCAAGTAAAGTTCGGAGTTCGGATGCAAAGGAAACCATAAGCACAACTCCTATAAATCATAGAAGAAGCCTCATGAAGAGTGGTTGTTATTACAGGTTCAAGATAATGTGGAAATAGGTCTTCCGGCTAATTGTGTCAACCACCACATCAACCTTGCCGAATGTACAGAGAGATCTATGTCAAAACCTTGAGGAATGCCAACCATCATTGCTTCTTGAGATTCAGCTTTGGTTAGGTGGAGAGATACTTCAGACTCAGCATGTCTAAATAGAAGTTTTGCAACATTTACCACAAAGATAAAGTTACTAGATTCTCAAGTCATGGACTACAATGCCAAGCTCAAAAATATGATCTAGATTGCGAAACAAATGTATTAACAAGTTGTCAAAAGACAATTTCACCTACATGAGTTATTTGCAATGAAACACAATTGAATCCTTGTTAGGAAACATTTAGGAGGATATCAAAGTTTTAAGTACTTCTTATCTTCCGTGAACGAATTAATCAGTGGCTTGGTGTGCTTGGAGGATCTTCTTGACATGTGAAGGTATCAACCTACCATATCAAGAATACCTCGCACGTGCTTGACTAACTTGGAATGATTCCCGAGGGAACAAAGACAACTCTACTCAAATCCATGTGGAAATATTTCAACATTTTGCACGTGAATTAGAGAAGGTTACTTCTAACATCCAGAACACATACTTCGAGATAACAGAAAGATGGTTCTCAAAAGTTTCCAACATTAATGCGAACTATTCGCAATGAATCTCTTCTAGCATGGAGAAGGTGAGGATGTCATTGATGGGCTCAATAACAAACTTTTCTATACACTCCAAGAAGATGGACTCACATGTTGTATGAACAAGGCATAGACATTGGTCAGACCAGAGGACATGAAGATGTACTCAAGTGAAACATCACAAATGTATACACCATCAGGGTTGTCCTTGGAACTGGGTTTGATTTGAAAATTTACCAAATCAAATCAAAGGAGGGAAGATAACATATCCACAAAGGACATACTATCATACTTCAGAACGAACAAAACTAGACATCCCTTTAAGGAGGAACAGAGTTGGATAGAACTTTTGTCTTACAACTCTCCAAGTTGTTGTTTAAGCTCAACCAACTAGTTCAGGGTTATCTGGTATGAATCCTTGGAGAAAGGAGCAGTTTAAAGAAATAGCTTATTCAAGAACCTGACAACACGGTCATGTGGCAACATGGTGATACTTATAGCAAAAAACATCCAGAATATCACGAACCACCGATATTTCACTTAGCTCAAGAGGGAAACTTGCTTCGTAAGGCAAGATGACATAGTCTCAGAGCTTCGGCATGAGCCTAACTCTTTGACCGGAGAGAGTACGCTAGAATAATGGACTTGGTAGCACAATCATCCTTTTCTTAGTGATAGGTTACCATCACACTATGAATGATACAAATGTCCTTGAAATTCAAAGCGTTAAGAATTGCTAAGAATATTAGATGGCCACATCATTACACACGCTCAACACTCATGAGTGCGAACAACTCAGAGGAAAGGTGGGTAAAAATGTGTATGGGCATCACTTCATTAAGAGGGTCATGAGACTCAGCACGACCTCTTGATATAAAAGGGTGTGATACTTCAAGGTAAAACAGAACATAAACTAATCAATGCTTATTGATCTGCATATTACAACACTTTGACCTGGTCTTTGAAATGACGAGGTACTGGAGTTTGTTTCTCCTGACATCCAGAAATGTTTTACCTTGACGGACCACAGGAGTATCTTGCATCAGAAGACACCAATGCAGACCTACTACTTGGCTACCAACTAGTAGACAAAGGGCGGAAAGCAACAAGGAAAAGGAACATGCTTAGGATAGAATCCCAAGATGTGGATGCATAAGTCAACAATCTTCTGAAGACCGATGCAGAAAAGGGAGGTGTAGCAGAGTCACGAATGTAGATGCGAGACTCACAAGGATCACTCTTTTCGTGATCTATTTGGTTCCATTATAGAACATCTGCCATAGCATGTGGTAGGGAAGTCCTTTATAGTCACTATTCAATAGCGACAATATCCACAGGCTTGAAGGCTATACTAGAAGGTAATATCCATCCTGGGGTAATGTGTGAACATTAATGACATGGGTCAACAAAATGGATCTTGGGTTAAAGGTCAGCTTCATGTACAAGATTCACAACACATGAATCCAGCACAATCGGGGATCTTTAGTTCAAGTCCGAGGGTTAAATCCCAGAGAAAGGAGTAATTACTACTTGAGTGACAAAGTGTACACTACAAGATAGTAATCACGAGGTAGCTTCCAAAAGAAGAAACGATTTCTAAAGTACCCAAACAAATAAAAAGGAGGCACACAAGGTGAAAGGAAACCTCGAAGCCTAGAACAGAACATTATGGAACCAACAATATAATATTGTGGGTCCAAAGGATAGAGAGATCATGATAGAAAGGAATCTCTCAGCTGAACAAGAGCAAAGTAACAAGGAATTCACAACACACACAACTTTAGAGAACTCAACACTAGGTCAACTGGTTAATAAACGGCATGACCAGATGGCACCTAATTTTTGAAAGACGAGACGAGATAGCAAAAGTTTTCCAAATCAACACAAGATACGATGACCCAGAATTAGAGCGAGACTGGATAAGGAGTAAAATAAGCATACTGGAGTTTTCACAAATACTTTTCATCCTTGCAAATAGTTTTCACAAGTACTAGACTCAACATCAACCAATAGAAAGGGTTTCCTACAGTCGGTACTTCTCTGATACCAAAACCTGTGACACCCCCGGGATTAGGGCTAGACAAATCCTAGACCTCTGTCTGATATATGTCTAACCTAAATCTTGAAAGCATACAGACAGAGAATTGATAACACAACAGTGACACTACGACACAAAAATTATTCCAACAAGATCGTAACTGAGCAAAGAACCAAAATATTACAAGCAGAGGTCACTAACCACAAACATCAAACAACAGAAGTCAAATTATTCTATTAAGTATAGAAAACTTAACAAATGGCCTAAGAGGCCTGAAGCATAACGATGATGTCCAATCCATAGATCCTAGACTCCTGATTGGGAACCCGAAGCTACTCGTCGATGTCGATGCCATAAAGAACTCATCTTCTATGGTAACACATACTCTGCTGCAAAAGTATCAATGAAGCAAGGGTGAGTATAGGTTGTACTCCGCAAGACTTATGGCTGGTGGAGTTATTTTGCATAAAGCCATCTTTGTTTATAAGAAAAGAGGGAGAAGAATCTCGACTAATAAGAATATTTTAAAAGGGGATAAGAGAGCGGTATCATTAGCTTTGATGATCTTTTGATTTCCACCGAATCATTATTAGCTAAACCTAACAACTAGGATCACCCCCTCGTACCCATGAGGAAGCATCCTTAAGCACACATTGATCTGCCAAGTTTTACGATTAGGTTAAAGTTCTCTATGATCTTAGAATCTGGGCACCAAGTCGTCCATAACCATGGACATGACTTTTTGAAAAGATTTAACCCTATAGGGGTGTACAAATTTACCCACACGTACCAACCGATTCTTAATGCCAAATATTATTAGCCCTGCTCCTTGGAAGGCCGGCAGAGAGTGGTTGACCACGACCTTTACCTTGATTTCACCGAGACCATCAGTCACACACTAGGTAGATGCCACCATAATGGGTCGAGTCCCTATGCCGGTCCCTAATGATGTGCGCAGGGTTGAAGATTACGGATGCTGTGCATCTCTTGTTCCCGGCCACGCTTACCTACCTTTTATGAACACACCTCCTTCACCTCATTCGAGAACAACCAAGATGCATATGTCAAATGGAACGCCCGAACTATGTGACTCATGGAATCTACTCGGCAAGTTAGTTGGGCGAGGGGGTTTCCATGACCCCGTGTGGCTATACGCACATCTTGGTCCATAGGCAAGAACTCGGGCCCTAGGGGTGGCAAGTATGGGACTGCAAAAACTACAACGCATGTGGCCTCCCATACAAGCCTTAACATGTTTACCTTATATCACCAGATCATACCACGTTATCCTGTTCAACTAGGTTAATTCGCAACTCTGATTCATCAACCGAATGGACCAGCACTATCAGCTAAGCATAACTAAGCACAACAGATATAATAGCTCTAGCAACGCTTCACAAGCCCAAAACCTAGTTATGCTAGGAGCAGTGGATCAGGGAATATAGGCTCCAAAGGTATTATGCATCAGATAGGATTACTCCTTCTATCGATAAAAGACTTTGGAATAGTATCCACATGGCAAGAATGAAATACTTTGAAAGCATAGGATTCATATGTATGTGTGGGGTTCACTTGCCTTTGCCTGTTGATAACCAATAAGCAGATCTTCGGAAACCTAGTACTTGACTTGATTATAGTTGATCAAGTATTGGTCTTTGATCTTTGACAGTGTTGATCTTGGTCTTCGATCTCAATCTCGATATCATACTCTACCGGTAAGAAGCAAAACACCGGAAAGGAAGGGAAACAATCAACACATGGCATTTATGCAATGCTCAAACAAGGATGATGATATGAAAAGTTAAATTATGCTGAAATGTAACCCTAAGACATGCTCGGTAGTTTAATCGAGGTTCCGAGGGGTATAAACCCTAATTCGGAAAAACCTCGTAGGCATATGAGACAGTGCATTTAGTTTTTCTAACTAACTTGCAATTAAATTTGTTTAACAATGCATGATTATAGCTTAAAGATGTAGATCTCATTTTTCTGAACATTTATGTATATTATTTGTAATTTTCTGATTTAAAATGAATTAGTTACGAATTTCTCCAATTTTAATTCATTTTAAATCATCTTTGGGATATTATAAAAACAATTTACATTTTGGAAAATGTTTACATCACTTACAGATAGGGACCACATGTCATATTATTATTATTTACAGAAATGAATTTGAAAAACATTTAAGATAAAAGAAAAGGGGATATTTCACCACGATGACGTCATGCTGATGTTAGCAATATGCACTTTTATTTCGACTCAGAGGGGAGAAGGTGTTCAACTCACCTCATGAAGGATTGTCATACTTTCTTGGGAATGCAGGAAGTTTGTAACGCCAAGGTGGCTAAAGCAACAAATAAGGGGTACACCGCTACACTAGGAAACTTAGCTCTCACCCACCACCACCATCACTGGGGCCACCACCACCAGTCAAACCGCAACCTCAACCTGCAAAAAACAGGAACTAGGAGGATGATTACCCGATGTCTAGAGGAGCAATGTCGATGATCCAACAAGGACGTCCATCAAACAGAATCCACCCAACAAGTTAACATGGTAGTGTTGGCACCGCTACCAACACCCAGATATCTCCACTGGTCAGTGTAAGAGATCACACTCAGTAGGTCTGATCACCCACTTTAGGTCCCACGATCACGTCATTTGGCTCTAATAGTAGAGGCCCAAATTGGCGGGTCCGACATGAGCAAAGTCTTCATGGACATAGGAAGCAACATCAATATCGTATACGCCAAAACCTTGCGAGCAATGAACTGGTCCTTGACTAAATATGGTGCCAACGGAACATCTTTCCATGGCATAGTCCCAGGCAAAGCCGAAATTCCCTTGGGAAAGATCAATCTCGACGTTATCTTCAAAACACGGGACAATTTCAGGCGCGATAAACTTGAGTTCGATGTCATGGATTGGCCATCACAGTATAACATGATCCTACGATGCCTAGCTTTCGCATGATGGACGTATAACATTATGCATATCTCGTGATGAAGATGCTAGCACCCAACAGAATTATAGCGGTGAGAGGAAGCTTCACCCACCCATGCAATTGTGACCGGGAATTCAAAAAAATCTCCTAATACTTTGGGATGGACATGGAATTCGCACATATGAAAATCTCAACCGACAAAGAACTCCTACCAGACGCACGGGTCCTATCAAACCTATCCTTCGACACTGCAAAGGACACGAAAGAAATTCAGGTCCACCCTACGGACCCAAATAAGATAGCCTTTGTAGCCTCCAATCTTGGACCCTGTAGTACCCCGGGTAAAACTGCTACCAGAAAATCGCTCAATGTTGTGTATCATTATGACGGCATGCTCATGTCATCATGCCACATTGCATTTGAGCATCCTCATGACTGCATGCATATTGTTTGCTTAAGAACTATTTTGCCAAAAACCCTATTTTTGTTTTATACATTAGTCCCCTCCTTGTTATTCAAAGTGCAACCCTAGGTTTTCCTCGATATTTTATTTGTCTAAAAACAGTTTACAGAAGTATTTTAAAATAACAAAAAAATTGTATTATTTTTGGGAGGTAGCCAGCCAGGCCAAAAAAAGCCCAGTCGGCCACCTCCAAATCCTAAATCTAGTCAAAGCTAGCCTAGCCTTAACCCCCACTCCTTGTCACACACCGCCACCACACACCCAGTCCACCCTCCCTGTAAGAGCATCTCCACTCGCTGGCCGAACCCAGGCCGAAATCCGGACCTTTTTTCCATCCGGACAGCGCAAGTTTTCGGCCTGGGTACGCTCAGTTTCCCACTCGGCTACCCAGGCCGAGTACCCAGGCGGACACAAAATGGCTATATATTTGAATCTGCATAGTTCCCGCCGGCGAGTGCTCGGCCACAAGGTGTTCGATAGATGCGCCTACATGTTCGGTGACATATTTTTATTACATAACAGGGGAAACAACGATCTGTCGTCGATGGGGATGGGCTCCTGCAGCGTGGCCGACGCGGCGTTGTCGTCCATCTCGCCGATGAAGGCCCCCGGGTTGGAGGAAGTCGAAGCACAGCTCGGCGTGGGAGCGTTCGGTGCTGACACGTTTGGCGCAGAGGAAGGGGAAGGGGAAACCGTGGTCATGCCCTCCAGGATGGCCTGACATTGCGCCATGTACCAGGCCTTGACCGGCGAGCTCATCTTTGACGTGTCCTCGCCGCCCATGAGGAACCTGAGGTCCGTGTGGCGCTTCTTGGCGGCGTAGTTGGCCTTCTTCTCGGTGAGGCTGGCTTTCTTCTCGGCGAGGTTGGCCTTGATGAGGGCCACCTTTCCCCCTTGCGTCTCCATCAGCTTCTTCTAGCGCTCCTCGCTCTTCTCAGCCCTCTTCTCGGCTTGCGCCCTCGTGTCGGCGAGGCATTTCTCGATCGAAGCCTGGAGACGCTCGGCAGGAGGTCCGGCGGCCTTGAGCATCTTCGCCTTCTTCTGGCCGAGCTCAGGTCTTCCTTCGCTGGCAGCAGCGGCCGGGGCCTCGGGGTTGTAGACGCTGTCCTTGCTCTTGGAGAGATTCAGCCGATTGTCCTGCCACTTCTCACAATGCTCGATTTTCTCGAAGACATGATGGAACTTGAACTCCATCTTCATGTCCTCTCGAAACAGAGCAAGTGCACGGCGCAGCTACAAAATGGAAGTGTGTCAAGTTGTCCATGCTCGCGAGTGTGTCAAGAGAGTGCATGACAAAGATAGTGTTCGCGAGTACCTTGTTGTCCATGTTCTCCCCACTGGCTTGTGTGCGGTCGACTTCTTCCACGCAGTTGTGCCACTTGCTGCCGCCTGGCTCTCCTGGAAGCTGGCCGGCGAGATCGGCGAGAATCCGGCGGGCGAGCCGACGCTAGCCTTGCTCCCCCAGTGTGGTGGGTACGGCGTGGCCATCAACGCCGAACGCGTCGCCGCCGCCTGCTTCGCCTTCACCATTGCCTTCTCCTCCTCCGCTTGCTGTTGCCGGAGCTTCGCCCTCTCCTTCCTGTCCTTCCACTCGACCGACGAGATCTGCCTGGCGTGCTCCCTCTTCTCCCACTCGGTCGAGTACATGCCCTCCGGTTTGGTCGGCGGCGCTCTCGGCTTCCTCGCCTTCTTCTCCGTCGGACCATCGCCGAGGATCGATCTGGGTTGGCCGAAACTCTTGGGCGGCATGTCGGGCGCGATGATCGGCTGAGCTTCGGAGGTGGGGGAATGGGGAAGAAAGGCGGGAGGGGGGAAGAAAAGGGCGGGGAGCTCCGTGAATTGGCAGGAGTGGTGCCTTCTCTCGCCGACAGAGCTGGCCCACGGTCGTTTTCGCTGAGTCCGATTTCGGCGTGTTTTGGTCCGGCCTACCCAAGGCGTACCCGGGAACCTGGGTACGGCCTAGGTAGGCCGGACCAAAACACGCCGAAATTCGGACGAAAACAGGTCCTTGGGTACGCGACTGGGCCGATTTTCAGTGTCCGGACCGAAATTCAGCGTCCGGACGGGCGTCCTGGGTAGGCGAGTGGAGATGGTCTAACACGCACGCAGACCCGGCACCACATAGTCACACACAACGCATCCCACGCCCTCCTGGCCACCAACCCCGGTGTGCCCCTAGACCAACACGACCCTGCCCATGTACACTCGCACCCCACCTGCGGGACGCACGCCTCGATCACTACCCACCCGTACGGAAGATCGCACTCACTCGTCTGCCGCTTTGATCTGGCCCCCTCCCCGCTCCCTGTCCCCACCCCCACGGCCCCACCGCGCATACCGTACACCCAGCCCGCCCTATTGTCGCATTCCACCCTGCCCTCTCTTTCCTTCTCCCCCCCACGCGATCCCGCAGCCGCCGCCTATGCTCGCATCTCCGCTCGCCCTCTCTGCCTCATCGCGCGCCGCCCTCTTCGCTCAACCAGAGCCGACCGTTGCATCCTCCGCCGCCTGCGCTAGGACCACTACACTGCCAACACGTCATCGCCCCCCTCCTCGTAGTCCCTGCCACTAGCCGTTCCTCCTCCTCTCTGCCGGCCATCGAGCATGCCGCCCGTCCGCTCTCTGTGCGGACCCTCTCCGGCCCAGCCCTTCATTTCCACCACCTGGCTCTGCCGCTCGATCTCACCCCTGCCATGCACCCGAGTCACAGGTCCTCCTCCTGCCTCTGATGGGTTTCACAGCATAGTAAATCAAAATTTTCCACGAATGCGAACGGGAAAGCAAAGATCTAATCTAGGAGATGCAAACAACGAGGGGGAATAGATGAGATCTTCATACCCTTGAAGATTTGCACAGCGGAACGTTCGACAGAATGTGGGTGATGTAGTCGTACTCGCTTCTCCTCCTCGCGATCCGATCCGATCTAACACCGCAAGTGGCGATGCCTCCGAGAGATGCACACGTGCGGCACCTCGACGTCTCCTCATTCCTCGGTCCAGCAAGTAGGGTGGAGAGATGGATTGGATCTACAACGCGATGGCGCGGTGCAAGCGGTGGAGAGTTTCTGCGGCAGGGCTTTGCCTACGCGCAGTCGGGAGGGAGAGAGAGAGGAGGGGCAGCAGGGCGGCTAGGGTTGTGGAGGAGGTGTGGGGAGGGTGCGCCCCCAGCCCTCTTTATATAGAGGGGTGGGCGGCGGGCCCTTGCCCCTCCCCCAAGCCCTAGGCCGGCGGCCAAAGGAGGGAGGAGTGGGGGGCAAGTTCCCCCCTTCTAGAAGCTCCCCTAGGGTTTTGCCCTAGGCTTGGCCGGCTAGTCCCTATGGGGCTTGTGCCCCTGGCCCAATGCGGCCAGGGAACTCCCTCATAGGCCCATGCCCCCTCCCGACAAGTGGGGCCACGTTGGTCCCACTCCGGAAGGTTTTAGAAGCTTCCGGTACAATACCGATTAACCCGAAACAATTCCGAACTCCAAAAACTGCATTGCCTTATATGAATCTTATTCTCCGGACCATTCCAGAACCTCTCGTGACGTCCTGGATCTCATTCGAGACTCCGAACAAAAACTCATAAACCAATTATCCAATCTATCCTAGCGTCGAGACACGTTAAGTGTGTGACCCTTCGGGTTCAAGAATATGCAGACATGATCTTCTATCAATAATCAACAGCGGGGTTTGGAAACCCATATTGACTCCCACACATTTCTCGATGATCATATCTAATGAACCACGATGCCAGTATTCAATCAATCCCATATATATATTCCCTTCGTCTCGCGATATTTTACTTGCCCGAGATTTGATCATCGGTACCGTCATACCTAGTTGAATCTCGTTCACAGTAAGTACTTTACTCGTTCCGTAATCCGATATCACTTTGTGATTAACTCCTTAACCACATGCTTGCAAGCGGTGTTGATATCGATTACCGAGTGGGCCCGAAGTATATCTCTCCGACTTTGGAGGGACAAATCCCATCTCGATACATACAACCCAACAGGTACTTTCCGATCACCTTAGAGACACCTTTATGATCACCCTCTCATAGGATGACGTTTGATGACCTCAAAGCTTTCTTCCGATACCAGGGAGTTGTATTATCTCATGGTCTAAGGAATACAATATTTGACATAAGAAAAGCTTCGCAAAGATGAACACGATGACACGATCTAATTGCTCCGCTTAGTTTGGGTCTGTCCATCATATCATTCTCCCAATGATATGATCTCATTATTAATCGACAACTCATGTCTATGGTTAGGAAACCTTAACCATCATTAATCAATGAGCTAGTCCATAGAGGCATACTAGGGACACGGTGTTGTTCACAAACCACACAAGTATTAAAGTTTCCGCTTAATACAATTCTAGCATGGAATATAAACTTTATCATGAACAAGAATTATAATAATAACATCTTTATTATTGCCTCTAGGGCATAATTCCAACAGTCTCCCACTTGCACTAGAGTCAATAATCTAGTTTACATCTGGCAACAATCTAACACCCATGGCACTAAGGTGCTGATTATGTTTTGCACGTGGAAGAGGTTTAGTCAATGGATCTGCGACATTCAAATCTGTATGTACTTTGCTAATCTTCAGATCTCCATCTTCTATATAATCTCGAATTATATGAAACTTGCGGTTGATATGCTTGGTCTTTGGATGATATCTTGGTTCCTTAGCTAGTGCTATGGCGCCAGTGTTGTCACACAATATCTCCAGTGGGTCCAAGGCACTTGGAACCACGCCAAGCTCAGTGATGAAGTTCCTGATCCAAACTCCTTCACTTGACGCTTCTACAGCAGCCATGTATTCCGCTTCTACTGTAGATCCCGCGATCACGCTTTGCTTGCAGCTTCTCCAGCTCACAGCTCCTCCATTCAAAATATAAACGTATCCTGTCTGAGATTTAGAATCATCCTTGTCGGTGTCGAAACTAGCGTCAACGTAACCCTTTACGACGAGCTGTTCATCACCTCCATAGACTAAGAACATTTCTTTAGTCCTATTCAAGTACTTTAGGATGTTCTTCACGGCTATCCAGTGTTCCACTCCTAGATCACTTTGGTACCTGCTCGTCAAACTAAGAGCATTGGACACATCCGGTCTAGTACACAGCATGGCATACATGATAGAACCTATGGCCGAGGCATAAGGCACTTTTCTCATAGCTTCTCTATCATTTACCGTAGCTGGACACTGAGCCTTGCTCAATATCTTACCTGACAACATAGGCACTGAACCTTTCTTTGCCTTACCCATTCTGAACCTTTTCAGAACTTTGTCTAGGCATGTACTTTGGCTTAAAGCTATCAGGCGTCTTTGTCTATCTCTATAGATTTTGATGCCCAATATATAAGCAGCTTCCCCTAGGTCTTTCATTGAAAAACATTTGTTCAAATAACTCTTCACATCGTTAAGCATGTCAATGTCATTTCCAATAATCAATATGTCATCCACATATAGTACCAGAAATGTCACTGAGCTCCCACTCACTTTCTTGTAGATACAAGCTTCGTAGCAATTTGGAACAAATCCAAAGCTCTTGATCACTTGATCAAAACGAAGGTTCCAACTCCGAGATGCTTGCTTCAGTCCATAAATGGAACGCTGAAGTTTGCACACTTTATCAGCATCCTTAGGACCGACAAAACCTTCGGGTTGCATCATATACAACTCTTCGTCAATGTTGCCATTGAGGAACGCGGTCTTGACATCCATCTGCCATATTTCATAATCATGAAACACATCAATTGCTAATAAAATCCGAATGGACTTAAACATCGCTAAGGGAGAGAAAGTCTCATCGTAGTCAACACCTTGAACTTGTCGAAAACCTTTCGCGATAAGTCGTGCTTTATAGACGGTAACATTACCATCCGCGTCCGTTTTCTTATTGAAGATCCATTTGCACTCAACGGCCTTTCGATCGCTAGGAGGGTCCACCAAAGTCCATACTTGGTTTTCGCTCATCGATCCCAATTCGGATTTCATGGCCTCTAGCCATTTCTCAGAGTCTGGGCTCATCATCGCTTCCTCATAGTTCGCAGGTTCACTGTCGTCTACTAACAAGACAGTTAAGACAGGGTTGCCGTACCACTCAGGAGGGGCACGCGACCTTGTCGACCTGTGACGTTCAGTAGTAGCATCGTCCGAAACTTCATGATCCTTGTCATTAGCTTCCTCTATTGTTGGTGCAGGCGGCACTGGAACAATTTCAGGTGTTGTGCTACTCTCCAATTCAAGAGAAGGTTCAACAACCTCGTCTAGCTCTACTTTCCTCCCACTCACTTCTTTCGAGAGAAACTCCTTCTCAAGAAAGGATCCGTTCTTTGCGACAAACACTTTGCCTCCGGTTCTGTGATAGAAGGTATACCCAATAGCTTCCTTAGGGTATCCTATGAAGACGCATTTCTCCGCTTTGGTTCGAGCTTGTCCGGCATCAACTTCTTGACATAAGCTTCGCATCCCCAAACTTTAAGAAACGAAAACTTAGGTTTAGCACCAAACCACAGTTCATATGGTGTCGTCTCAACGGATTTAGATGGTGCCCTATTTAAAGTGAATGCAGCGGTTTATAATGCATAACCCCAAAATGATAACGACAAATCAGTAAGAGACATCATTGATCGGACCATATCTAATAGAGTTCGATTCCGGCGTTCAGACACACCATTGCGATGTGGTGTTCTGGGTGGCGTGAGTTGCGAAATGATTCCGCTTGCTTTAAGATGCGTGAGAAAATCATAACTCAAATATTCACCTCCACGATCGGATCGTAGAAACTTAATTTTTCTGTTACGATGGTTTTCCAATTCATTCTGAAATTCTTTGAACTTTTCAAATGTTTCAGATTTATGTTTCATTAAATATATATACCCATATCTACTTAAGTCATCAGTAAAAGTGAGAAAGTAGCGACATCCACCGCGCGTCAAAACACTCATCGGTCTGCATACATCGGTATGTATGATTTCCAACAAGTCCGTTGCTCGCTCCATCATTCCGAAGAACGGGGTTTTGATCATCTTGCCCATGAGGCATGGTTCGCATGTGTCAAATGATTCAAAATCAAGAGACTCCAAAAGTCCATCAGAATGGAGTTTCTTCATGCGTTTTACACCAATATGACCTAGACGGCAGTGCCACAAATAAGTAGTATTATCACTATCAACCTTGCATCTCTTAGCCTCAATGTTATGGATGTGTGTTTCATCCCTTTCGAGATTCAGAAGAAACAAACTATTCACAGCAGGTGCATGACCATAAAAGATGTTACTCATATAAATAGAACAACCATTATTCTCAGATTTAAATGAATAACCGTCTTGCAATAAACACAATCTAGATATGATGTTCATGCTCAATGCAGGCACATAATAACATTTATTGAGGTTTAAAACTAATCTCGAAGGTAAAACTAAGGAGAGCGTGCCGATGGCCATCACATCAACTCTTGATCCGTTGCCAACGCGCATCGTCACCTCATCCCTCGCAAGCCGCCGTCTATTCCGTAGCTCCTGTTTCGAGTAACAAATATTAGCAACTGAACCAGTATCAAATACCCAGGCACTACAATGAGGGATAGTAAGGAAAACATCAATAACATGTATATCAAATATACCTTTGATGGTGCCAGCCTTCTTTTCCGCTAAGTACTTCAGACAGTTGAGCTTCCAGTGACCCTTGTCCTTGCAATAGAAGCACTCAGTGTCCGGCTTAGGTCCAGACTTGAGCTTCTTCTCAGCAGGGGCAACGCGCTTGCCGCTACCTTTCTTGAAGGGCTTCTTTGCACCCTTACCTTTCTTAAAGCTGGGGGGCTTGTTGACCATCAACACATGATTATCCTTTTTGATGTCCACCTCCGCAGCTTTCAGCTTAGCGAAGAGCTCGGTGATCGTATCAGTGGAACCAATCTGATTATGAGTCACTACAAAACTTTTGTAGCTAGGAGGGAGTGATTGCAGAACCCTGTCAATTTTGAGCTCCTCTAGAATCTTGCAGTCCAGTTGTTCAAGGCGTTGAGTGTAGCTCGACATCTTTATGGCGTGCTCACTAACAGAACTCCCATCCTCCATCTTGCAGTTAAATAATTTCTCAGAGATCTCATATCTCTCAGAACGGGCCTGAGTCTGAAACATAGTTTTCAGTTCCTCAAAAATCTCAAAGGGCCCGGGATAATCTTGAAAACGATTTTGAAGGTCCGATTCCATAGCAAACAACATGGTGCTCTTAATCACACCATAATCATATTTGTGCGACTGATAAACAGCTTTCTCATCAGCCGGTGCATCTACAGCAGGGGCGTCACCTAGCGCATTCTCAAGGACAGAGTCCTTTTGTGCGCCAGCGAGAATGATTCTCAGATTGCGGAACCAGTTGGTGAAGTTAGACCCATTGTTTCTAAGCTTTTCTTTCTCAGCAAAAACATTGAAGTTGAAGTTGGACTTAGCCATTTGATCTTCAAAATTTGCAAGTACAATTTAGTCTATGTTCATGATAACTAGTTCAACTTAATCAAATTACTAGATGAACTCCCACTAAATTCAACATCCCTCAAGTTGTTTAGTGAACATGATCCAAATTCACCACACTTAATCCGATCTTCACGAGAAGAGATGTGGTTTCAATGGTGGACAACAAAGTGTCGATCATATCATTCATATGACTCATGTTTAACCTTTCGGTTCATGTGTTCCGAGGCCATGTCTGTACATGCTAGGCTCGTCAAGTCAAACCCAAGTATTTCCGCGTGTGTAAAACTGGCTTGCACCCGTTATATGTGAACGTAGAGTTTATAGCACCCGATCATCACGTGATGCTTGAACACGACGAACTTTCGCAACGGTGCATACATGGGGAGAACACAGTTTTATCTTGATCTTTAAGTGAGGAATCATCTTATAATGCTACCGTCGTGATCTAAGCATAATAAGATACATAACATGATAAACATCACATGCATATAACTTTATGTGACATGGTATAGCCAATCTTTGCGCAATGATCTCCATCTTGTGCGTGCCGGCATGATCTCCATCACTCCACCATGATTGCCTCCACCACGAATAGCAACTACAACTATTGCTAACTACTTAGCGATAAAGTAAAGCTCTTACATGGCGTATAACAAGTTGACACACAGGTCATACACAATTATAAAGACAACCATATGGCTCCTGCCGGTTGTGTACTCATCGACATGCAAGTCGTGAAACATTACAAAACATGATCATCGCATACAAAATACACATCACATCTTCGGCCATACCATATCACAGAAAACACTCCCTGTAAAAACAAGTTAGACGCCTCTACTTTGTTGTTGCATGTTTTATGTGGCTTATGGGAGTAGCAAGCTAAGAACGATTCTTACCTACGGAAAGCCACAACGGTGATATTATGGTTACCAAACTCCGGTGTAAATCCCATGACAACTATAGTGAGATAAACTGGCATCCACCAGCCGCATGTGTGGAACAAGCCACACGTCAAGTGCGGAGCCGGTCTCGCGAACGAGGTCGCGTAAGGTTGGCCTGGACCGCTTCGATCTCACTATCCCGCATCATAAGAAGTACACAAACAAGAGGCTTGCCAAAGAAAACATCAACGCCCGCAACAAGCATGTTGCGTTCTACTCGTGAAACACATCTACGCATAGATCTAGCTTTGATACCACTGATGGGTTTCGCAGCATAGTAAATCAAAATTTTCCATGGATGCGAACGGGAAAGCCAAGATCTAGTCTAGGAGAAGCAAACAACGAGGGGGAATAGATCAGATCTTCATACCCTTGAAGATTGGCACAGCGGAACGTTCGACGGAACGTGGGTGATGTAGTCGTACTCGCTTCTCCTCCTCGCGATCCGATCCGATCTAACACCGCAAGTGGCGATGCCTCCGAGAGATGCACACGTGCGGCACCTCGACGTCTCCTCCTTCCTCAGTCCAGCAAGTAGGGTGGAGAGATGGATTGGATCTACAACGCGACGGCGCAATGCAAGCGGTGGAGAGTTTCTGCGGCAGGGCTTTGCCTACGCGTAGTCGGGAGGGAGAGAGAGAGGAGGGGCAGCAGGGCGGCTAGGGTTGTGGAGGAGGTGTGGGGAGGGTGCGCCCCCAGCCCTCTTTATATAGAGGAGTGGGCGGCTGGCCCTTTCCCCTCCCCCAAGCCCTAGGCCGGCGGCCAAAGGAGGGAGGAGTGGGAGGCAAGTTTCCCCCCCTTCTAGAAGATCCCCTAGGGTTTTGCCCTAGGCTTGGCCGGCTAGGCCCTATGGGGCTTGTGCCCCTGGACCAATGTGGCCAGGGCACTCCCTCATAGGCCCATGCCCCCTCCTGACAAGTGGGGCCACGTTGGTCCCACTCCGGAAGGTTCTAGAAGCTTTCGGTACAATACCGATTAACCCGAAACAATTCCGAACTCCAAAAACTGCATTGCCTTATATGAATCTTATTCTCCGGACCATTCTGGAACCTCTCGTGATGTCCTGGATCTCATCCGAGACTCCAAACAAAAACTCATAAACCAATTATCCAATCTATCCTAGCGTCGAGACACGTTAAGTGTGTGACCCTTCGGGTTCGAGAATATGCAGACATGATCTTCTATCAATAATCAACAGCGGGGTCTGGAAACCCATATTGAGTCCCACACATTCATCGATGATCATATCGAATGAACCACGATGCCAGGATTCAATCAATCCCATATATATATTCCCTTCGTCTCGCGATATTTTACTTGCCCAAGATTTGATCGTCGGTACCATCATACCTAGTTGAATCTCGTTCACAGCAAGTACTTTACTCGTTCCGTAATCCGATATCACTTTGTGATTAACTCCTTAACCACATGCTTGAAAGCGGTGTTGATATCGATTACCGAGTGGGCCCGAAGTATATCTCTCCGACTTGGGAGGGACAAATCCCATCTCGATACATACAACCCAACAGGTACTTTCCGATCACCTGAGAGACACCTTTATGATCACCCTCTCATAGGATGACGTTTGATGACCTCAAAGCTTTCTTACGATACCAGGGAGTTGTATTATCTCATGGTCTAAGGAATACAATATTTGACATAAGAAAAGCTTCGCAAAGATGAACACGATGACACGATCTAATTGCTCCGCTTAGTTTGGGTCTATCCATCATATCATTCTCCCAATGATATGATCTCATTATTAATCGACAACTCATGTCTATGGTTAGGAAACCTTAATCATCATTAATCAATGAGCTAGTCCATAGAGGCATACTAGGGACACGGTGTTGTTCACAAACCACACAAGTATTAAAGTTTCCTCTATACAATTCTAGCATGGAATATAAACTTTATCATGAACAAGAATTATAATAATAACATCTTTATTATTGCCTCTAGGGCATAATTCCAACAGCCTCGCCATCCCTCGCTGGAGAGCCTCCCCGTGCACCTCTCCTCCGCCCCTGCCGTGCTCGCCGACCTCCTTCTCCCCACGTCTGCCTCCTCCCCTCCTCCCCGAGCACCTTCCTTCCCCTTGCTCGGTCGCAATCCTGCAAGCCGACGCTATTCGAGCAGAGTACGGAGAGGTTGACATTGATGCCCTCCATTCGAGCAGAGTACGGCGCCTCCTTCCGTTCGCTACGTGTGAGACTTCCTCTATGATGACCCCTTGCGCCCTAGACGTGTAGTGCCTTGCTGCACCTCGCCTCCCCTGCTTCCTACCCCAACACAGAGCACGCGCACATTCCATGGTTGTTGCAGATGTTATTCCTCGAGATGGTGTTATTGTTGAAGATGTGGTGACGCGAGATGAAGCGAAGAAGTAGCTGCAGGTAGTGTCCATGTCCCATCAAGATGTTGTGATTCCACCCAAATAGTACCGAAACTCCACGAGATTGTTGTTCTTTTTGCTCGTCAATATCTTCTGAAGATGAAGCGACAAAAGTCCGGTGCAACAAGATCCCGTCGGAGACAATACAACCTGGTACAGACACTTTCTACGGTCATCATCAACAATCGGAGCCGAAACCCGAAGGCGATGGCGTCTCATTCCAACACCTTTGTCATAGAACGCTGATACCCCCGGTCCACGGATCTGAAGCATCGATTCGAGACTGAACTCGAACCCCCAAGGCCCAAGATCGTCAATCCGACATGTGTGACCCATATCCAAGCCTTATTTTTATTAAATGATATATACTTGTTGCATATGAATCATTTTTACTCGCATGCATATTGTGGATGTTTTGGGGTATTTAGATGATTCATCTAAATTAAATATGGAGACCATATGAGGGCTTTTCTAGTCTTATATTGCTTCACTTAAATTTGTGTAGCAGACCGATGCTATATTTTTCCTTGTTAAGTAGAAATTTAAACTATGGGGTATCTAAACATCATGAACCCATTAATTAATTGTCGGGACCCTAGTTCCACTTAATACTGCCTAATTGCATCACATATTTTCTATGTCATGCATAATACATGCATCATGCCTAATCTTCTGTCGTATTTTTAAATACTGCATCCGGTGTTTCTTTTAGTGTTTTTATTTTTCAAAGATTAGGTCAATGAGTTGATGCGACTGCCGACTCGATCACCAGATGAACCTTCAGCTGTATTTTTACAGGTGAGCATTCTACCCCTTTCTACCTATTTTGCAGTTATAGTCTTTATTTCCTTCTGTTGATCTATTCTGACCAGCACTTGCTATCTGTGTCGTGATGCTTTATATTTCGTACACCATTTATATTTCCTGCAACCTATATATTGCCTTGGACACCTCTTATTACCTATTGTTTGGTATATAGTCTACCTTGCAAGTCGTAGATGCTTGCTCTGGTGCTTCTTTGCTTCGTCGATGTTCCAACAATGTTGGGGTTGGTACAAACTTAATGTTGGAGATGATCATGACTTGTTAATTAAATGTTTGTGGTAGATATAATTAATACGGAGGTGTCTTAGGGATATATTTTATAGTATACCCACAGGACTCGCTGACCAGGGTGGCCCACCAACGGGTTAGAGCTTTGCTTCATGGGTGGTCCAGTCAGGGAAAGAGGAGGAGTGACTTCCATCTATGATAAGGCCGACAAGACTTACTGACTTAGGCATGTAGTATTACTTGTAGTCCAAGTTGTATCTAGTTACCGACTCTGTAACATAGTCGGATAGGTCTCTCATGTAACACTAGGCCCTGGTGATTATATCAATCGGACCCGAGGGAGCCTTTAGGGAACAATATCTACAACCAACTCACACAGACAAACCTATCTTGTAATCCGGTGTAACATCCGGCTCTTGCCGATATATTACTGGGTTGCTAGCAGGAGTAGGATCCGATCAGCACAGTCGGATCTGAACCTGGGTAAACTTGTGCTCACCGCTCCAGAAACACCATACGGTTCACACCCCATATTCTCAACGCCTTCAGGACACCCTATGGCACACTTGTCGATGATCCGACGACAGTTGGCGCCCACCATGGGGTAGTGACCTTCAGAGCTTCGTTCCGGGTGGAATCTCTGAGTGCTGGAATTGGCGAATCAATCGCAATCGGTCACGTGGTTTACGCCAGTGACGTCCCTCTCGTTCTCCTCGATGAGACCTGGATTCCGGCTAAGGATCACGTGACGACCTACACAATCATGTCTATCGGAGAGATCGATATCAACCTCGGATTTGCTGATCTCGTCCGACCCACCCCTGAGGTTATGACCATAGCGGAAGAAAAATCCGCATCTGCTCTGTCCGCAGAGGCAGAACAGTTCACGATTCCGGAAAAACCTAAAGCCACCCAGCCTGCTCCTGTAGTGGAAGGAAAATCTGGATCTGATCTCCCTTTTTAGATCGTGTACACAGATGAGGAATACATTTGCTTCAGATCCGGTTCTACCAATGCCGGAGCAGAAAAACACTCTTGAGGCATAGGATAAATCAGATGATGAAGCACCCCTACATCGACTACAAAGCAATCACTGAGATCAAGTAGAGTTTTGATATGGTATAGGTGGAAACCCAACTATACTACTACCTCGAGTCCATGAAGTAAAATAAGCATTGCTTCATGCACTACATTGGATCTGGATCTAACTCTATCGATGATGGAGCTGGTAACGACTTAGTTCTTGATGCAATCGGAGAAAATACCCCTGAGGGATCACAAACGTCAAAGGAACTCCAAGACTTAGAGAAGGAGATGGCAACGTACCAAGAATAATACACCTTCAAGCCAGCGCAAGGTTAGCCGGACACCACTCTGAGTCAATATGATAGCATGGATGAAGACTACACCTCACAAGATGACATGGACACCAAAGATTCATCCGAGGTCTAGAAACCAACCATGACGGAAAGTACCGATGGAAGTTTATCTCCGGTACTGGATCAAAAGCCGTCTTTTCCACTGTAGGGACGTTTAGGATACTAGGCGGTCAAACAAGAAGAATAAGAACAAGAACCCGACACTGGTAGAGCTAGTAGAGGAAGCCAATGAGGAATAAGTTGATGAAGAGATCATGATGGAGAACCAGGGTGGAGATCCGGTTAATCCCACACCGATCGACGCTCATATGGATGGACACGTTGTCACCAAGGGTGCATGTGAAATCTACGGAGATGCACTCATGATACCAATCCCAACTGCTTCGGATCTCACTCTGGAACAACTGGAGAAAAGGGGTGAGGACCTAGAAAAGCATTGCTTGTTTTTTTTGAAGAAGCTGCGCGCATCGTCGAGCTTAGACAATAGATAGACAACAATCCTGCCCAGTACCAGTCAGAATTCAAGCGACTGCCAAATAAGACAAGAGGTGGTCCGGTTCTTGCTAATATGAACTTAGATATCCATAGAGATCTATTTCACGGTAAAACCGGAGAGAAGATCTGAGTCTACAACACTCCAGTGGAGAATGCTGCTACCGCTCGAGCCATCCTCGCCAATATCAGTCTCTAGAACAGGTCCAGCAATGCGTAGCACTGCTGGACAAAGGATTACAATAGTAGAAGATAGCCACATAATTTAGTGGCAAGCTGGCTTCAAAGTCAAAATTTTGCCACACAGACGCAGCTCAAAACGCTGATCAAAGACCCCATAGGGATATGGACCAACGTCATCATCCCCGGGAGGAAGAAAATTCAAGGACCGAATCAAACGGTCATCCTCACAGGGCCACGTGAGACTGGCTGTGAGTTATTCTGGCTATGTCTCAAGATGCCGCCAGGGCATTAGTACCTCACCAAACCCATTGTCGGCAGAATAATTGCCACAAGGAAGACACAGAGGTGCGCCGCCAGTGAGAATCAGATGGTCTAAGGATGCCACCCTATAGTCATCGGGCGGATCCTCGTAGGAATTACAATGTCAGACGAAGAAACGACCCGGATCGCCCTGATTCAAGCAGGAACGGAGCCCGGCGAAATCAACCTCGGAGCCAGCATAATGAGGCTCCGGGACTGCGCCGCTCGGCCGGAAATAACCCACCAGAGCCACCATCACCGCCCAACAGTGATCATGAAGGATCTCATCGCATCCATGGGAGCCGCAGGGGCGTAGGTGGCGATGATGGAAGAAGAAGCAGGAATCCGACTACGCTTCCACGCAGAAGCCGTGAGCCGCCAAGGCATAGGTCTCTCTCGCCCAATGACGCTCGCCATCGCATTGAGTCCGATATGGCAGCACAGCCGTACGAGGAGGAAGACGTGTATATGGGACCAAAATGCTTTGGCCCACTAATAGTTGTGAGATACTACACATTTTTTATGGTTCCTATCGATGGTTTTCATTTGGATTTGATGGTTTTCTAGCTTTACCTAACGCTAATACTTCGGTAGCAAATAAAACTTGGTTTTTAATGTGTGTTTTAGTTTTTGAACATCATAGAGGGATTTAATAGCAAAAAGACAATATTCGGACGAGAACAAGCAAGTCCCTTTTTGGAAGCAATGGAGGGGAGTTTACTGAAGCTTTAACGAGCAACTATACGGCAAGAATATTTTTCCAGCCATATAGTTCCTGCCGTATAGCTGCCATCTCCTTCGTCTTATTAAAAGGGACAACTTTCATGAAGAGGTCGAGGACAAAAAACAGAACACACAAGCCGCCGTCCCATCCAGAAGGGAGAAAGAAGAGATCCAGAGAAGAAGGGGAAGACATTCTTCATCTTGCTCCACGATCTTCGATGTCCTATCCACCACACCTCCATAGCCATTACATGTACTTGAGAGAGAGAGAGAGAGATCTCCACCTTACAAGACTAGGGTTTGAGATTGTTATTCCCATCTTGAATTGTGTTGGATTTATTTCTATTTCTTATTGTGGATCTCCATGGTAGTATCAAGAAGAACTCCCTTTATTTAATTATATCAATGATGCTTTCTTCTCTCATGTGTGAGTAAGTTCCCTTGGGCGTGGGAGATGTAGGGGATTGGTGAGATGTGATGTGCCTATATAATTTCCATTTATTTTGTGGTTGATTTTAATTACTATATTATGTGTGCCTGACTATCTGTGGGATGCTTAATGCCTGTTGTCCAATTAAGAGCCCAGACAACATGATGCTTTGTTCTACATAGATAAAATCTTGTTTGCTAGCAGACCGACGACCCCCGAGTGACACGGGGATATCAATGGGATAGGAAACTTGTTTGACTCGAGGATAACGAGGAACCACCGAGCTTATTTCATTAGTTCGATCCAAGGAGCTTAATTTCTAAGAAACCTAAAGGATCATAATCGTCTAGTGATAGACCATGGTTATGGTAAACAGTCTAGTAGGATTATTGAAGTTGGGATGAAATCTACCAAGAGGAGTTCCGGCTAATTATGGGTTGCCCGCCTACACACATAATTATAAGATAATAATTGTTACACTTATCACTCATCCACCTAGCATATTCACTATCCCCATGAACTGAAACTCCCCGCGCCTACTTCGTCATCTGCAGAAAACAACAAATAAATCGTTCTTTACTTTTATGATTTTTATTTCTGAACTTTACATTTTAGTTTTATTTAAATACTGTCGTTTAATCCAAATTCTATTCTCATTTTCAACACTACAATCAATTCACTCGAAGACCTATGACAACTTCGAGTGTGACAGATACTTCACCAAAAAACACTTACCTTTGGGCTCCCTATGGGATCGACATCTTAACGTTGAAACTAGCTACAAACGATCTGTGCACTTGCAACCATCAAGCTATTTTCTAGCGTTGTTGTCGGGGAGCTAAGAACTAAGTGTTTTGTCTCTTGACATTTCAGGTGTTACTATTACAAGACGGTCTCCCTAGGAGACAAAGGGTCTACACTCTCTGGTAGGGCTTATCTACTAGATTATCTTGATCGCATACCACTCAAAGGAGCGAAGAAATTATTGAAAAACTTTTGAGGTCGAATAAAGTTGAAGTTGAAAACCTAAGTGACTTCATGGAAATTATGTCCATTTACAGGACAACCCCCAAGAAACCTGAGAAGACTCTCAGAGAATATAGTGCTCCAAATTCTGCTTTTCTTAAACAACCAATAGAATTTCCTAATCCTAGAGTTAGGGAATATCGATTTGATGGTGAAATTATTAAATTTTTCAGGAAAAAGCTTTCAGTGGAAGGGAAGCTGAAGACCCGGAAGACATGTTAGAGAGTTCGACGATGTTATAACATCACTTGGACCAAAAGGTTTGCCAAGAGAATTCTCTCGCCTAAAATTATTCTATTGGTCTATCAATGGTAAAGCTCTAGACTGGTTATATTCTCTCCCTTGCCATTACACTAAATGTTGGGAAAACTGCATTGCTAAAGTCATAAACAGGTTTAACCCTTTTACAAAGGTAACAGAACTTAGAAAGAATATAGGCAACTTTAGTCAGAACGTGGGAGAAAATTACCCACAAGCCTGGGAAATATTCTTTGGAGTGATCAATAGTATTCCTAATCATGGCTATTCTGAGTCAACTATTTGCCACTTATTTTACCACAGTCTTAATACCCAATGCAAAGAGTTGATAGATTCATCAGCAGGAGGATCAATAAATATTTTAACTATTAAAGCATGTTTGGAATTAATGGCTACTAGGGCTAAGAATGATTCTTTATATAATCCTGATTTTGGCACTAAGACGGAAAAGGGAATACTTCATATAAATCCTAATCTTATGCCTAAAGTATGCAAAACCATGAAATAAAAAGGTATACCTTCTGAACTTGTCAAGGAAAACAAAGTAGATTTGTTACAAGTTTTTACTGAAGAGGATGAAACTAGAAAAGTTTTTCAAGAATTGAAACATCGATAAACAAAGTATTATAATAACTTGCATAAGCAAGTTCAAAGACATAAGAAGATTTTGGCCGAACTTATAGAAAATTATGAGGAAATTGTCCAAGAAATAAAATTATTTAACAAGTACCTCAGTATGATTGAAACCCAATGTGAACAAATAGCATCTGGTTATCAAATTTTTCTTTGCGATGATATAAATATTCCTGTTTCTACTAATGTTGTTACAAGAAGAGGTGAAGTTGTTAAATGACCATTAGGACCACCAGAATATGAAGCTGAAAAGGATCAAAGGGAAAAAAGCCTTGCTCAAAGCAAGCCAAGAAGAAGATACATTGGTGTATCCTCAAGATGAGACTACTCGAGACACACAAGATCAAACCTTCGAGGAGAAAAGTGACACACAGGATGACAATTATAACTCTGATGCTGAAAATATTGATCCAAGGGAAGAAGAAGACACAAGCAAATAAGACGAAGTTGTTGCAATAGAGAACAAGAAAACTGATAAGCAACAACAAAAGAAAGCAACTAAAGAGCCTATTCCTCCACAAAAGGTAAAATATAAAGGTAAGAAACTTCCATATCTAGACCGTAAAAAGAAAGCACCAGATGAGGCAATCTATAACTCTTTTACAAAGGCATTAAGTGATCTTCGACTAGAAATTCCATTTGAAGATGCAATAAAAGTGCCTGCCTATTCTAAATTTATCTGTGATATTCTTAATAGAAAGAAAGAGATAACTGAAACCATCGCCATGGTAACAAGTTACCCCACTAATGGGAGTCTATTGTATAAGTCAGGATATCCGGGATACCAACTATTTCATGTTCAATAGGAAAAACTGATATTCATAATGATTTATGTGATTTAGGTGATGTGTTAGTGTAATGCCATACTCCCTCTATAAAAGGTTAGGATTAGGGGAATATTCCCCCACTTCTATCACTTTACATATGGCTAAAAAATCCACTAAACAACTTGTTGGTATGATTGAGGATGTTCTACTCAGAATAGATAAGCATGTTATTCCCACTGACTTTATTATTCTTGAAATGTTGGAAGATGAAAGATTATCAATAATACTTGGAAGAAATTTTCTTAGCACTATAGGAGCATCAGTTGACTGTGATGTAGGGAAAATAATATTCAGTGTTGATGATGCTGAAATAATCTGGTATTTTCCAAAGAAGCTAGAAGCAAGAGAAAGTTATGTTCCACCTGCAAAATGAGTTCATGTGGTAAGTTCCTTTGATAAAGGGCAACCAAAGGTAAGAATTCGAGAACAGAGACGGGATTGAAATATTCAACCATTCTTCATAAAATGCTTAATGGGAGTCAACCCATCACACTAATAAAATAAATTAAAGTTAGATAATAAGATGTTCATCGCATTCCTACAACTTTTTCACAGGCATTTTTGCGGAAGCGCGCCCATAAAGATGCAGCTGTCAAAAAGTAGTATAAATACCTAATGAATAAGCATAGATTTAGAGTAGAAAATAAAGTTTGAGTTTTATATGTAGAAACTAGCTTAATAATACTGTTGATAAAAAAAATGCATGTCTAAAAATTTGGGTGAAAAAGCATGTTCAAGGAGTTGTAACGACCAACTATACGGCGGAAATGTTTATTCCGGCCGTATAGATGCGGTCGTATAGTTATCGACAAAATTCTCAAAACTTGGGGTTCAAATATAGAAGGTTTGATGACCAACTATACGACGGACCATTTGGTCTGCCTTTGTGGCCGTATAGTTGTGATCTGGCGTTGGGAAACCCTAACCCTCGCCGCCGCCACAACTATACGGCGGGAGCTACCTAACCCGGCCGTATAGCACCCGCCGTATAGTTTGTCCCGACCACTTAAACGGGCCGGGGCAGGCTGGTTTTCTTCCTCCTCTCATTATTTCTCTCAAACTCTCTCCAAAACTCTCAAAACCTCTCAAGAACTCTCAATTCTTCGCGGATTTTGATCGTTTGAGTGGGGGAATCAATAGATCGGTATGTTTCTCTCCCTATCCATGTTTTATTTTCAGAATTCCATGGATGAAATGCTCTCATTGAATTAGTGGATGAACTCAAGCTTGATTGATTTTCTCTTTTAATTTGTCACGTTAGGATTGAATTCCTCCACGTAGAATCATTCATATATCATGTAGAAACTATATGTCTAAGGTTTTATGTTGAAATTTCTTAGTGCATCAAGATGAACAAGCTCGGTGGCCTTTTTCGCAAGAGCAAGCACCAACGTGGTGAAGGCTCGGGGCTCTGGGCTGAGCTCGACAACAAGTATGTCATGGTTTTCGCGAGGAAGGTGCTACCCACACGATGGGCCGATAACGGCTTTCTGAACTTAGCGGAGTTGAAAGGGTACTTCGACTACCTGTGTGCAAATGCAAGGCTCGCCAACCTCGCCAATGCCAGCCACTACACCTACGAAGGGCTCACTCATGAGTTCCTCGCCTCCTTCTACAACGACTACAAGGAGAAAGGTAATGCATGCATGATAAATTTCAGCGTTAACCAACGGTCATATCAAATTACCTATCAACAATTTTGTGAGGCTTATGGATTTCCTCAAGAAGGGTAATAACTGTTACAAACTTGTATAGTGTCTCGAGTGCAAATACTTGGGAGGTTGTTTCTGTTAATGGTGGTAGGGACTTCTATCAGAAGAATATGTCCACCGTTTAGAACCCAACCATCCGTTACTTTGTTATGTTTCTTGCTAACACTTTGTTAGGAAGAGGAGATACCGGCTCGATGGACAATGCAGATATGTCCATGATCACCAAGGCGCTCTTTCCTAATGCGCCGCAAAGTCCCACTCATGTAGCTCTATTTCTCCAGCACCTCTGCCACTAGAGAAACAAAAATAAAGGTGATATTCGCATAGGTGGAATGGTAACCCACTTAATCCAAGTCCTTGAAATTGCAATTCCTATTGCGCAACCTGTTGATGGCTCCATACTTATGGATGTCAAGTATATAGATTCTTCTGGATTCCTTGGTGTTTACCGAGCTAATGGGAGGCTTCGAGCCTATCAATTTGGTTATCTTGATGTTGTGCAGGATGATCAAGTGCAATTTCCTTTCCCGCAAGCCTTCGAGGTTCAGGGAACGGACCACTGGATCCTCACCAAGGATCAAGTGAATGAGATCATGGCGAAGCTCTATCCTGACTCCAAGGAAGAGGAACAAGGTGGGCAGTAGGATGAGGAGGAGCAACAGTACAACCCTTCTTGGGAGGGACAGCAGCAACAGCAGGAGGAGGAGGAACAACCTTGGGACCAATGGCCCCATCAGCCACAACAGCAACAGGGGTTCAACAATGTCCCTTATCAGGATTTTCTGCAGCTCAACCAGCGCGTTGGGGAGATTGACCAGACTCTGCATGGAGTAAGTGAAGATGTGAGTGCCTTAACTCACAACTTTAGTCACTTCATGACCAACTTCCCGGGCTACTATCAGCAGCATCCGTACCAGCCGACGTACGACGGCAACAACTAAGCATGGCAACAGCCTAAGCTTGGGAGAGGTTTGAAAACCTCCAAACTTGCATTCATATTTTTACTTCTTCTTTTGATTTATTTTCTTCTCCAAGAACTACATGTTTACTTTCAGTTTGCATTCTTAAACCAAAAACACAAAAAAATTAGCCGTAACCTTTATTTGCAAATTTGTTTCTTTGTGTTTCTCGGAAATTGCTCAATTTCAGGTGACTTGGAAATAGGGAAATATAGAGAGGATTCGAGTCAAGTATGAGATCGAAGCAAGCAAGAGGAGGTATCGCATTCATTTCAGCACCTCTCCTGCAACATTAAATTGATCCTACTATTATTTACTCGCTTGCACTTGAGCCACTCCTCACCTAGCTTGTTATCCTATAAATTATATTCCCTTGCTAGTGTCCTCTTTTAGCTTTGAAACAATAAGCAATGAACTTGGTTAAAATATTTCCAACATTTTTACAACAAGAAAAAGCATCCAAGAGATGACTTGAGTCCATGTTTAGCCCAAAGGATTTGATTTTACAAACTACTCAACCCCGTTGAGCTTAATGTAAATAGACTGAATAGCACCCTTGAATGAAATTGTTTGATAAAATGGATACTTCAAAGTAGTAGAGATTATGCCACTTATTTTTTTTAATAATTATAGTAGGATATTGCTTTACGTGTGTCACTACAACACTGTCATACTCCAGGGGAACTATTAACTCCACTGGCCAACGAACGATCTAAATGTGTGAAACCACTTGCTTTAGGCTATTGAGTTATATAAACGTCTGTAGCTGCAATGCTATGATGTGTAAATTTTTTATTCTCCTCATAGTTTTCCGTTCCAAGTGAAGTTGTAGTACTCCTCTGACCCACTATTGCTCAACAACTATCTATTGGCATGGTCACGAGTGCACAACATAGTCCCAATTAAAATGTTAAAAATAGGGGCATGATTTTGTTGGAGATATGCCCTAGAGGAAATAATAAAAGTGGTTATTATTATATCTTTGTGTTTATGATAAATGTTTACATTCATTCTATAATAGTATTAACCGGAAACATTAATACTTGTGTGATTTGTAAACTAAATTAGAGTCCCTGGTAAAGCCTCTTTATAATACTAGCATGTTGGTTAATAGATAATCGTGGTTTCTCGATCATGAACATTGAGATGTTATTAACAACAAGATCATATCGTTAGGAGAATGGTATGATGGACATACTCCTATAGATAAGCGTAGCATTAAGATCAAGTCATTTCAATAGTTCGTTTGCTATAAGCTTTCTGATACATAGTAACCTAACTCCTTTGACCATGAGATCATGCTAATCACCATCACCGGAAGGATGCTTTGATGACATCAAACACCACACCGTAACTGGGTGGCTATAAAGGTGGCATTGAGTGTTCGGAAAGTATGTGCTGAGGCACATGGTTCAAGAGTGGGATTTGTCCATCCATATGAAGGATAGATATACTCTGGGCCCTCTCGGTGGAATGTCATCCAATTAGCTTGCAAGCATGTGACTGGATCCCAAGGGATCACATATCACGGGAACAAGAAAAGAATACCTATTGGTAACGAGTTTGAACTAGATATGCAGAGATACCGACGATCAAACCTCAGATAAGTAAACTATCGCGAGACAAAGGGAAATTGGTATCATATGTAAGTGGTTCATTCGATCGCAAATTAATCGTTGAAATATGTGGGAGCCATATGAATTTCTAGATTCCTCTATTGGTTATTGATCGGAGAAGTGTCTCGGTCATGTCCGCATAATTCACGAACCGTAGGGAGACACACTTAAGGATTCAATGTTGTTTAGTAGATATGGAATGTTAGTAGGGATACCGAATTTTGTTTGGAGTCTCGGATGGGATCTGGGATATCACGAGGAGATCTGGAATGGTCCGTAGAATAAGATTCATATAAGGAAAGTTCGATTCCGGAGTTCGGGAATGATTTCTATGTTTTCATCGGAGAGGTTCTAGAAAGTTCACCGGATTGGAAGGGGAATGGTCCATGAATGTGTCATGGGTAAGTGGAATTATTGGATCATATCCTAGGTCACTTGGTTTGGGCATTTGCTAGAGAGAATTAAAGCTCTAAATTTAAAGTCAAACATGAGGTTTGAAAAGTCAAAATGGAACAATGGTTTCCTAGTGGCAGAAGGAAAGAGTCCTTCCATCAATCCAACTTGGGTTTGGGTTTGGATTCAAAATCTCCCCTCCAAGGCTGCCCCCTCTCATAAATAGAGGGGGAGGGCTGCCCCAAACACCACAAGAGCCAGCCCTCCCCACCCTGTGAGCCGCCGCCGCCTAGCCGCTGCCGCACGCCGCCGATGTGCCACTACCAGCTGCCGCCGTGCCACCACCAGCTGCCGCCGTGCCACCACCAGCCGCCGTCGTCGCCTCGTCGCCGTCGCCCTAGCCGACGCCTACACCTCCTCCTCCTCCCGGACTTCTAAACCTAGATCGTCGGGAAACCCTAGATCCACCATAACTCGCACCAGCTTAGGCGAAGCCCTGCGAGATCTTCCCTCTACTTCTGACACCACGCCGTCGTGCTGCCGGAATTGCGAGGGGAGAACTACAACCTCCACTGCTTGCTGGAACAAGGGAGAGGAAGGTCTTCATCGAGTACCGAACGTGTGACCGACTACGGAAGCGCTGCCGGAATGCAGCGCCGGAAGGATCGTCTACGTGATCTTGAGATCAGCAAGTGTATGACTACATCACCCACGAGAATCTGCTCTTGTTAACCATTTTGGAATCTTCGAGGGTGAGTACTCTAATCAACTCGTTGCTACAATCTAGTAGATAGATCTTGGCTTGTTTGTGTGCATGCGGTAGAATTTTTTTGTTTTCCATGCTACGAACCCCTACAGTGGTATCAGAGCCGTGTCTATATGTAGATGTATTGCAAGAGTGGAACACAATGGTCATTTTGGGCATTGATCTTTTTGTTGTCGATTGCTTCTTGTGTACTTTTCATCTTGCGGGATGGTGGGATGAAGCGGCCCGGGCTAACCTTACATGACACGTTTCATGAGACTTGCTCCACGCTCAACATGCAACTTGTATTGCATAAGTGGCTTTGCGGGTGTCTGTCTCTCCCATCATAGTATAGATTCAATTTACAACGGGCACTTGATAGTTCAAACATCAATGTTGTGGTTCTTGTTCGTAAGTTAGAACGACACTTATTGAAAGCCCCAAACCACGTAAAACATGCAAAGAAAATTAGAGGCGTCTAACTTTGTTTTGAAGGGGTGTGCTGTGATGTGATATGGCCATGATTGTGATTATATATGATGTATGCAATGTTCCTTATTGTAAGTCGGAAACCGGCAGGAGACATATGGTTGTATTTTAATTCCGTTAAGACCTGCGTTTCTATTATTCAAAGTAGTTGTAATAGTTGATACTGGTGGACGACAATCATGAAGCGGCGTCATTGACCTTGACGCCATGCCGGTGATGATGGAGATCATGTTCGTGCTTGAAGATGGAGATTGGAAGCACAAGAAGAAAGGCCATATCATATCACATATTTTGAATTGCATGTGATGTTAATCCTTTTTATGCATCTTGTATTGCTTAGTTCACGATGGTAGCATTATAAGATGATCCCTCTAGCACAAAATTTCAAGTTAAAAGTGTTCATCCTTAGTAAGCACCGTTGCTAAAGCTCGTTGTTTCGAAGCACCACGTGATGATCGGGTGTGTTAGATTCTACGAGTGTATACAACGTGAGCAAGCCAGATTTGCTCATGCAGAAGCTAAGGTTTGATCTTGACGAGCCTAGCATGTACAAATATGGTCTCGGAACACGGATCACCGAAAGGTAAAGCATGAGTCATATATTATATATGATGAACATGTTGATTGTTCGCCATTGAATCTGCATCAACTCTCGTGATGATCGGTTTTGATGTGGTGGATTTGGTTCGTGTGATCACTAAAACAATGTGAGGGATATTGTTTTGAGTGGGAGTTCACCTAGATTAATTTAACTATTAATTAGAATTCAATTTGACATAAACTAGTCTAAACTATTGAAAATATGTTGTAGATCAATGGCGGCACCTACCATAAATTTTAATGTGTTCCTAGAGAAAGAAAAGTTGAAAAACAATGGAAGCAACTTCGCGGATTGGTTCCACAATTTGAGGATTGTCCTCAATGCTGGTAATTTGACCTATGTGCTGGATGCACCGCTGGGTGACCCACCTGCAGCTGATGCTACCGATGAGGTAAATAATGTTTTCCTCGCTCAGAAGATTCAGTACTCCACAGTTCAGTGTGCTATCTTGTATGGTTTGGAATCGGAGCTTCATTAAAGGTTTGAGAACCATGACCCACATGATATTGTCCGTGAATTCAAAATGATATTTGAGGCTCACGCGGCAGTTGAGAGTTATGAGGCTTCTGAAAAGTTCTTTAATGGCAAGATGGAAGAGGGCAGCTCCGTCAGTGAGCACGTGCTTGAGATGTCTAGGCACGCAAGTAAGCTTCAAAGCTTGGGTATAGTGATTCCTAATGCTTTGGGGATTCACCATGTCCTCCAATCACTACCACCAAGTTACAAGAACTTTGTGATGAAATACAATATGCAAAACATGGACAAGTCGTTGCCTGAACTCTTCTCCTTGTTAAAGTCTGCGGAAGTGGAGATCAAGAAAGAGCACCAAGTGTTGTTGGTTAATAAGACCACAAAATTCAAGAAGCAAGGCAAGTCTAAGAAAAAGGGAAACTTCAAGAAGGGCGGTAAGAAAGTTACCGTGCCGGCGAAGAAGACCAAGGCTGGGCCTAAGCCTGATACTGAGTGCTTTTACTGCAAGGGAGAAGGTCACTAGAAGCGGAATTGCCCTAAGTACTTAGCGGATTTGAAGAACGACAACATCAAGAAGAAAGGTATATCCGATATACATGTTATTGATGTGTATCTCACTAGTACTCGTAGTAGTGCCTGGGTATTTGATACTGGTTCGGTTGCTCACATTTGTAACTCGAAATAGGTGCTGCAGAATAGATGGAAACTAGCGAAGAACAAGTGACGATGCGCGTTGGAAATGGATCAAAGGTTGATGTGATCGTGGTCGGCACGCTACCTCTTCATCTACCATCATTATTAGTGTTATACTTAAATAATTGTTATTTGGTGCCTGCGTTGAGCATGAACATTATATCTGGATCATGTTTATTGGGAGACGGTTACTTGTTTAAGTCCGAGAATAATGGTTGTTTGATTTATATGAGTAATATGTTTTATGCACATGCACCTTTGATAGATGGTCTATTCTTATTGAATCTCGATTGTAGAAATACACATATCAATAACATTGAAGCTAAACTTTTGAAATTGAGCGATAACTCGACCTATATGTGGCACTGTCGTCTTGGTCATATTGGAGTGAAGCGTATGAAGAAACTCCATTCCGATGGACTTCTTGAATCACTTGATTTCGAATCACTTGAAAGATGCGAAGCATGTCTGATGGGTAAAATGACTAAGACTCCATTTTCTGTTATGATGGAGCGAGCTACGGACTTATTGGAAATCATACATACCGATGTGTGTGGACCAATGAGTGTAGCATCGCGCGGTGGTTATCGTTATGTTCTTACCTTCACGGATGATTTGATTAGATATGGGTATATCTATTTCATGAAACATAAGTCCGAAACTTTCGAGAAGTTTAAGGAATTTCAAAGTGAGGTAGAGAATCAACGTAACAAGAAGATTAAATTTCTATGATCTGATCGTGGAGGTGAATATCTAAGTTACGAGTTTGGCGAGCATTTGAAGAAATGCGGAATACTTTCACAATTGACACCGCCGGGAACACCACAACGTAATGGTGTGTCCGAACGGCGTAATCAAACTCTCTTAGATATGGTTCGTTCTATGATGTCACTTATAGATTTACGCTATCGTTTTGGGGTTATGCATTAGAAACATCCGCATTCACTTTAAATAGGGCACCATCTAAATCCATTGAAACGACACCGTATGAATTATGGTTTGGGAAGAAACCTAAATTGTCGTTTCTTAAATTTTGGGTTGCGAAGCTTATGTAAAGTAGATACATCTAGACAAGCTTGAACCCAAAGCGGAAAAATGCGTCTTCATAGGATACCAGAAGGAAACTATCGGGTATACCTTCTATCATAGATCCGAGGGAAAAATCTTCGTTGCCAAGAATGGATCCTTTCTAGAGAAGGAGTTTCTCTCAAAAGAATTGACTGGAAGGAAAGTAGAACTCGACGAGGTTGTTGAACCTTCTCTCGAACTTGAGAGTAGCGCAGCACTGGAAGTAGTTCCTATGGAGCCTACACAATTAAGAGAGGAAGCTAATGATGTTGATCATGAAACTTCGGTTGAAGTTACTATGGAACCTCACAGGTCAACGAGAACTCGTACCACTCCTGATTGGTATGATCCCGTTATGATTGTCATGTTGGTGGACAACACCGATGACCCTTCAACATATGAGGAAGCAAAAATGAGCCCAGATTCCCATAAATGGCAAGAAGCCATGAAATCCGAGATTGGATCCATGTACGAAAACCAAGTATGGACTTTGGTGGACTTACCGGATGGCCAGAAGGCTGTCGAGAACAAATGGTTTTTTAAGAAGAAAACAGATGATGATGGTAATGTTACTGTCTATAAAGCTCGACTTGTCGCAAAAGGGTTTCGAAAAATTCAAGGAGTTGACTACGATGAGACTTTCTCACCGGTAGCGAAGATAAATTCTACGAGGATTTTGTTAGCAATCGCTGCATATTATGATTATGAGATATGGTAGATGGATGTCCAAACAACATTCCTCAATGGAGACATTGATGAAGAGTTGATATGATGCAACCCAAAGGTTTTGTCGATCCTAAAGATGCTAACAAGGTATGCAAACTTCAACGGTCCATTTATGGATTGAAGCAAGCATCCCGAAGTTGGAATCAACGTTTTGATAAGGTAATCAAAAGCTTTGGTTTTATACAAACTTGTGGAGAAGCTTGTATTTACAAGAAAGTGAGTGGTAGCTCTGTAGCATTCTTAATACTATATTTAGATGACATATTGTTGATTTGGAATGACGTAGACCTTCCTAATAGTGTCAAGGATTATTTGGATAATAGTTTTTCAATGAAAGATCTTAGCGAAGCATCTTACATATTAGGCATAAAGATTTATAGATATAGATCGAGACGCCTAATATCATTGTCACAGAGTACATATTTGGACAAAGTTCTAATGAGGTTTGGAATGGAAGATAGCAAGAAAGGGTTCTTGCCCATGTTGCCCAATACGACCTTGAGTAAAACTCAAAGTATTGCAACGATAGAAGATAGAGAAAGGATGAGTAAGACTCCCTATGCCTCAGCCATAGGATCTCTTATGCATGCCATGCTATGTACTAGACCCTACATTGCATATGCTGTTAGTTTGACTAGCAGATATCAAAGTGATCCAGGAGTGGATCATTGGACATCGGTTAAAAACATCCTTAAGTAATTGAGAAGAACTAAGGATATGGTTCTTTCTTATGAAGGTGATGAACAACTCGTTGTTAATGGTTACACCGATGCTAGTTGGAACACCGATCTGGATGATTCTAAATCTCAATCTGGATACGTATTTATTTTGAATGGTACGGCAGTTAGCTGGAGGAGTGCAAAGCAAAGTGTTGTGGCGAGATCTTCAACTGAATCGGAATACATAGCTACTTCGGAGGCTTCACAAGAGGCGATTGGATGAAGGAGTTCATTACAGAGCTCGGTGTGGTTCCAAGTGCGCTGGACCCAATGTCTATCTATTGTGATAACATGAGCGCCATAGCCAATGCACAAGAACCAAGGTCACACAAGAAGCTGAAGCATATCAAGCTACGTTTTCACGCTATTCGAGAGCATTTCCAAGATGATGACATAAAGATTTGCAAAGTACACACAAATCTGAATGTGGCGGATCCGTTGACTAAACCTCTCCCGAGGGAAAAACATGACCAACACCAAACTTGGGTGTTCGGTATATTACCATGTAATCTAGATTAGTTGACTCTAGTGCAAGTGGGATACTGTTGAAGATATGCCCTAGAGGAAGTAATAAATTTAGTTATTATTATATCTTTGTTTTTATGATAAATGTTTACATTCATGTTATAATAGTATTAACCGGAAATATTAATACTTGTGTGATTTGTAAACTAAATTAGAGTCCCTAGTAAAGCCACTTTATAATACTAGCTTGTTGGTTAATAGATGATTGTGTTTTCTCGATCATGAACATTGAGATGTTATTAAGAACACGATCATATCATTAGGAGAATGGCATGATGGACATAATCCTATAGATAAGCGTAGCATTAAGATCAAGTCATTTCAATAGTTCGTTTGCTATAAGATTTCTGATACATACTAACCTAACTCCTTCGACCATGAGATCATGCTAATCACCATCACCGGAAGGATGCTTTGATGACATCAAACACCACACCGTAACTGGGTGGCTATAAATGTGGCATTGAGTGTTCGGAAAGTATGTGTTGAGGCACATGGATCAAGAGTGGGATTTGTCCATCCATATGACGGATAGGTATACTCTAGGCCCTCTCGGTGGAATGTCATCCAATTAGCTTGCAAGCATGTGACTGGCTCACAAGGGATCACATATCATGGGAACGAGAAAAGAGTACCTATCGATAACGAGGTTGAACTAGGTATGCAGAGATACCGACGATCAAACCTCGGATAAGTAAACTATCGCGAGACAAAGGGAAATTGGTATCGTATGTAAGTGGTTCAATTGATCGCAAAGTAATCGTTGAAATATGTGGGAGCCATATGAATTTCTAGATTCCTCTATTGGTTATTGATCGGAGAAGTGTCTCAGTCATGTCCGCATAATTCACGAACCGTAGGGAGACACACTTAAGGATTCGATGTAGTTTAGTAGATATGGAATGTTAGTAGGGATACAGAATGTTGTTCGGAGTCTCGGATGGGATCCGGGATATCACAAGGAGATCCGGAATGGTCCAAAGAATAGGATTCATATAAGGAAAGTCCGATTCAGAAGTTCGGGAATGATTTCGATGTTTTCATCGGAGAGGTTCTAGAAGGTTCACCGGACCGGAAGGGTAATGGTCCATGAATGTATCATGGGTAAGTGGAATGATTGAATCATATCCTAGGTCACTTGGTTTGGGCATTTGCGAGAGAGAATTAAAGTTCTAAATTGAAAGTCAAACATGAGGTTTGAAAAGTCAAACTGGAACAATGGTTTCCTAGTGGAAGAAGGAAAGAGTCCTTCCTTCAATCAACCTCGGGTTTGGGTTTGGATTCAAAATCTCCCCTCTCAAGGCTGCCCCCTCTCATAAATAGAGGGGGAGGGCTGCCCCAAACACCACAAGAGCCAGCCCTCCCCATCCCGTGCGCCGCCGCCTAGCCGCCGCACGTCACCGCATAGCCCCCGCACGTCGTCGTCGCGTCGCCAGCCGCCGCCGCCTCATCGCCGTTGCTCTAGCCACCGCCACCTCCTCCTCCTACTGGCCTTCTAAACCTAGATCGCCGGGAAACCCTTGACATGGTTATACCCCGCGGGTACACGATCTCAGCATACCTGGTCCAGCCCAAGGAAGGCCCACGGCAAATATATGCCAGCCCATGAAGATTTTCGGGTGGCCAAGGCCCTTGACGCCTTCGGATCCTTGGAGAGCAAGACTAGAGTAGATAGGAAATTCAAAGGGGTAAACCCTAGAACCTGTAACCGACTAGATCTGTGCCTGGGACCAGCCTAAGTCTATATAAAGGCCAGGAGGGCACGAGCTAGATCGCTCTCATACTTCCGTATACACACCTCCACGCCAGATTGCATCTGCGCACCCCTGTAATCACCGGTTCCGCCGTAATCAAGAGCAGACAAGCAGGAGTAGGGTTTTCCCTCCGGGGGCCTGAACCTGGGTAAACCTCGTGTCCCCGTGTTGCTTGTTTGCTAACCGTTCCGTGATCTCCAGCATCCCCATCTTCTCCAAAACCCAAGTCCATAACAATGGGAATTGACGAGATCAAACCTCGTCAACCCTCTACTTCCGACACCATGCCGTCATGCTGCCGGAATTGCGAGGGGAGAACTACAACCTCCGCTGCCTGCTGGAACAAGGGAGAGGAAGGTCTTCATCGAGTATCGAATGTGTGACCGACTGCGGAAGCGCTGCCGGAACACGGTGCCGGAAGGATCGTCTACGCGATCTTGAGATCGGCAAGTGTACGACTACATCACCCACGAGAATCTGCTCTTGTTAACCGCTTTGGAATCTTCAAGGGTGAGTACTCTAATCAACTCGTTGCTACAATCTAGTAGATAGATCTTGGCTTGTTTGTGTGCATGCGGTAGAATTTTTTTGTTTTCCATGGTACAAACCCCTACAGATTTCTCTATGAAAGAGTTAAATTTTTTGAAAAACAAGGAAAGGAGAAAGGTTCTTTGAGAGCCTTAAAATTTTGACGTGGGAGTAGACGAGTTGTTCTTAAATTAAATGTTCTTGGTGCAAACTTGAGTACTCTTAATTGATTAAAGGAACAAGAGCAAAACGTTTTCATCTCTCAATAAGAGAGAAACCAAAAAGATTTGTTTCACTTTCCATGGTAAACTTTCGACACTCGTTTGGTCATATGATTTATTTGCTATCAAGATATACGTGGTTAGGAAGTAAAATTAGTGCAATCTTGTGAATATTTGTATGATCATGTTTAAGATTGCAGGAAATTTGAAGAAAAGAATTTGACACCAATTCAAGTTTGTAAGTTCTTTTATTTCAGTTTTGAATCTCTTCTATCCTTTCATATTTCCTTGTCACTTGAGGGCGAGCAACATCTAATCTTGGGGGAGTTGATAGCTATGATATTTTACACATTTTTGATGGTTTCTATCGATGGTTTTCGTTTTGATTTGATGGTTTTCTAGCTTTACCTAACGCTAGTACTTCAGTATCAAAGAAAACTGGTTTTTTAATGTGTGTTTCAGGTTCTGAACATCAACAGAGGGATTTAATAGCAAAACACAATATTCAGACAAAAACAAGCAAGTCCCTTGTTGGAAGCAATCAAGGGGAATTTACTAAAGCTTTAACGAGAAACTAGACGGCGGGAATATTTTTCCGGACGTATAGTTCATGTCGTATAGCAGCATCTCCTCCGTCTTATTAAAAGGGACAATTTTCGTGAAGAGGCCAAGGACAAAAGATAGAACACACGAGCCGCCATCCCATCTAGAAGGGAGAAAGAAGAGATCCGGAGAAGAAGGGGAAGACGTTCTTCATCTTGGTCCACGATCTTCGATCTCCTAGCCACTACACCTCTATATCCATTACTTGTACTTGAGAGAGAGAGATATCTCCACCTTGCAAGACTAGGGTTTGAGATTGTTCTTCCCATCTTGAATTGTGTTGGATTTATTTCTATTTCTTAGTGTGTATCTCCACGGTAATATCAAGAAGAACTCCCTTTATTTAATTATATCGATGATGCTTTCTTCTCTCATGTGAAAGTAAGTTCTCTTGGGCATGGGAGATGTAGGGGATTGGTGAGATGTAATGTTCCTATATAATTTCCATTAAGTTTGTGGTTGATTTTAATTACTATGTTATGTGTTCTTGACTAGTTGTGGGATGCTTAATGCCTAGTGTCCAATTAAGGGCCCATACAACATGATGCTTTGTTCTACATAGATTAAATCTTGTTTGCTAGCAGACCGGTGACCCCCGATTGACACGTGGATATCAATGGGAATCTAGTTTGACGCGAGGATAACAAGGAACCATCGAGCTTATTGCATTAGTCCGATCCAAGGAGATTAATTGATAAGAAATCTTAAGGATCTTAATCGTCTAGTGACTGACCATGGTTGTCGTAAGCAGGCTAGTAGGATTATTGAAGTTGGGATGAAATCTACCAAGAGGAGTTCCGACTAATTATGGATTGCCCGCCTACACACCTACTTATAACATTATAATTGGTACACTTATCACTCGTCCACCCGACACATTCACTATCACCATGAACTGAAACTCCCCGCGCTTACTTTGTCATATGCAGAAACAACAAACAAATCGTTCTTTACTTTATGATTTTTATTTCTGAAGTTTACATTTTAGTTTTATTTAAATACTTTCGTTTAATCCAAATTCTATTCTCATTTTCAACACTTGTAGTCAATTCACTCGAAGACCTATGACAACTTCGAGTGTGACAGAGACTTCAACAATAAACACTTACCTTTGGGATCCTTGTGGGATCGTGATACGTCGTAAACGTATCTATAATTTTTGATGCTCTATGCTTATTTTGTACCAACTATCTTATGTTTTGTCTACACTTTGAGGCATTTTTATACATTTTCTGGAACTAACCTATTAACAAGATGCCACAGTGCCAGTTTTCGTTTTCTCCTGTTTTTGGTTTCATAAAAGCTAGTAATGAAATATTCTCGGAATTGGAAGAAACAAAAGCCGAACTTCCTATTTTTTAGAGGCGAACACGGAGTCTAGAGGCCAGAGGGAGGCGCACCCTAGGACTGCCAAACCTATCCCAGGCGTGGCCAAGGGGGCGCGCCACCCGATGGTGTGGACCCCTAGACCTCTAACTACCTTGCCCCTTCACCTATATAAACCCCCCAAGGAGAAAACCCTAAGTACCAGATCATAAATCCACGAAAAGTTCCGCAGCGCCGGCGCCACCAAAGACGAGATTTGGGGGACAAAAGTATCTGTTCCGGCACCCTAACGGGACGAGGAATTTCCCCCGGAGCCATCTCCATCGCTGTTGCTAACTCCCATGATGAGGAGGGAGTAGTTCTCCCCTGCGGCAAAGGGATCTACCGGTAGCTATGTGTTCATTTCTCTCTCTATGCGTAATATTATTGTGATCATGATCTTTGTAATCTAGTTGAATAAGTAGATGCTACTTTGCTACTTAAGTTCTTTAATTAATGTAATCTCAGCTTATCCCCACGTGTGTGAAGTTGACAGTGTGCACACCGTGTGTGGCACTTAGGCTAAAGATTATAGAAATACTTATCATGAGTTATAATTTGAGTTGGATGTCCCTATGAAATTGTGGTGTTTGTTGGAAGCATCTAGCGCTCAAGGTGATAGTTAGGGGTTACCTAGATGGGGAATGCGGACTTTAAGGAGTGTTGTTATAGCCCTACATCGTGAATTAGTGTTCGGTATCCAACCGGAGAGAAGATATTATATGTTTATTGAGAGTGTCCACTAGTGAAAGTATGATCCCTAGCCCTTGTTTCTAAGCATTAAAACACCGTTTATAACTAGTCCTGCTACATGTTTGCTTGCTGTCATTTTTATTTCAGATTGCAATTACCACTTATAATCATCCATATTACTTGTATTTCACTATCTCTTCACTGAACTAGTGCACCTATACACCTAACAAGTGTATTGGGTGTATTGGGGACACAAGAGACTTCTTGTATCTTGATTGCAGGGTTGCTTGAGAGGGATATCTTTGACCTTTTCCTCCCTGAGTTCGATCAACCTTGGGTGATCCACTTAATGGAAACTTGATGCTGTTCTACAAACCTCTGCACTTGGAGGCCAACATTGTCTACAAGAATAGAAGTGTGCGTAGACATCAAGCTCTTTTCTAGCGCCGTTGCCGGGGATATAAAGGACAGCTTCAATCTCTTCCTCCCCGTCAAAAAGCTTTTCTGGGAGAATGAAGATTTCTGCAAGGGGAGTCTCTCACTACCAATCTCTTTACTTTGTTTTTGTTTTTCTTTGTTTCTTTAGTTTTGTTTGGTTTGCTTATTTTTATCAAACACAAAAAAAATTGAGTTCCTTCTTTAGTTGTTACCTTGTTCTTAGCTCATTATGTTGATCCCTAAGTTCACCTTGAAAGACCTTTCAATAGGTAGTGGCTCTATAATTGGGAAATATAATATTGACGAATTCTTTAATCATGTTAGTAAGCATAAGGATACTAAGGATAGATCCTTAGCACAACATGCTCCAAATTATGAAACTACTGCAACTTATTTAGTTCACATGTTGGAGGCAAATAATGATATTGAGGACACTAAACCCCATGATGCAAATAATGTTAACCCCATGATGCAAATAATGTTTCTTAAATTTAATGATATTGAGGACACTGAAAAGAGAGATTTTATCCTAGAGAATTTGCTTAAATAATTTAATGATGTTGTTATAGAAGATAGAAAGGTCTTTGATCGTTTTAATATGCTAGGATCATGTGTACATGTTATTGGTACACTAGTAAAGTTGGACAAAACCAAACCCAAAAATGGGGAGGAAATTAAAATACCAATACCTTTTAAACTTGTAGGAGTGCATGAAGCTTTGGAAAAGAATTTCGATTGGATTGTTCCTAAAAACCCGTTTGATGAAAATAGTGAACCCAAGAGTATTGAGAGAGGATCCTCTAGAACTTATTTGGATAAGATACCTTGCCCTATTGAAGATATTTCTGGTATTGATCTTGATGCTTCTTCACTAAAAAATACTTGATTCTTTCTTTCTGTGCCTAGCTGAAAGGCGTTAAACAAAAGCACTCTTGACAGATAACCTAATTTTTATTTGCAATAATTTTTTCTTTTGTTGAGTCTTGGAAGTTATTACCTCTGTAATAACCTCTCCTTATCCTTTTTGTGTTGCTTTTGTGCCAAGAATAGCCTCTAATGAGAGGGAAGTAAGATTTGGGGAAGTTGCTGTCCCGAAACAGATTTCTGTGCTTCACTATAAAAAATCGTGAAAAATCCCAGAACGTCATACTGAGATGTAATTTTTTGTGTGCATGCCCCTGGTATTTACCCAACTTGTGTTATTGTAACACTACGGTTCTGAAAAGACCGTATCTTCTATGTGACATGCCAATCCCCGGATCAGTTCATTGGCTCATAATAGAATAAAGATGAATAACATAGCAAAAATATCTTTGTATCATAAATAACGAAGGATCCAGAGTAATCATTTAGTACAATAAATCTTAGCTCTAGGCTAGCTCAACTTATTCAAGTAGCAACATAAATAAATAACTCCTCCATTCTTCAAATTGCCCACAAGTGAACAAGTGCCAAGCGGAGTATCGCGACCTAATTGATCACTCGGAATCTGAATATCCTACAACATGAAATGTAGCATCCCCGAAGGGTCAATACATGGAATGTATGGCAAGTAGAGATAATAAAGGAGACAATAGACCTAACATCTACATGCTTATTTGGCAAGTGGAGCTATGGCTAGCTTGCATTTGCATATATCTTTGTCCTACTTTCATAAATACTTTTTGATTTTCTTTGAAAAGATCCCAAATAGATTAACCCAGCAACATTAAAGAAATTAGGAAATTAGAATGAGCGAGAAACATGTCATGAACTCAATATCAAGCAACTCAGATTTCCATAACCGGCGACATGGCCAATCAATTAGTTTATACACCCTACAGGGGTTAGTACACTTTACCCATGTGACTTGGCCAACCCAGCTCGTACCACCACTCTCATATTGGGTGATGATAGAGAGAAGTCCAAGAAGGGACCATTCGGGAAGTAGGACGACACACACCATACCAACCTACCAAATTCTACATCTCTGGCTACGTGGGTTCGAGTTGCCAAAACCTACTGAGTCCAATCAACCGCCCATTTCATTATTGGCACATGGTTGTACATGTAATCTATCAAATAAAGAAGTCAATCATTTTCTCTTATACCTGGGTACCTTTCCGCAATGATACCACCAAAAAAATGTCAATCCCATCACACCCAGAAGGTTCATTGATTAAGTTGTTTTTAGTTTTCGTAAACCAACACTTTTAGAAACAACTTTCAGTGATGTAACCCATCCCACGTCTATCATAGCACGACTAAGCACATCTACCAACGGTGGCTCAAATACAAGAGATCCCTACCACATAATAGGACATAGCATAGCGATACTAGTTCCTATCATGCATCTACAAAATACACCACAATGCATTGAAAATAGTAGGAAAATAATCATGAACAATTAGCATCTAGTTGCCTTGGCTATAGCTGTCGAACGAACAATACTCACACGAGCAAGCGTTGCACTCGTCACAATCTAAACGGCACAACTGCAACACATAAACAATCCAAACACAACCATATATAAATGCACAAATGTATGCATGGAAATTTAATGCATGTTTCAGTAGCATATGGGTGTTATCTGTTGTTTATCACTACTGATGATATGCATGAAAGATTTTTGATGCATTGGAAAATATTTGATAAGAAATAGTGATCCAAATAATGGGTTCTAAGGAAAATATTAAGCCCAGGTTGTGTACTGTGTTGTAAAATATGGGATAAAAACCTACTGTATGGGCAACTTAATTTGTGACCAGGGCCAACTATAATCACGCAAAAAGGACTTACAGAACTTTTGTATAATTAAAATACTCTAGAAATCCTTTTAATTACTTCTGCAAATTTAAGTACTGTAAGACTGTTATTTTAATTCATAAACAAATTCTACAGGTTCTTGTGAATCCATAGACATATTATTTGTAATTTTTTGAGCAATACTTAATTTACTATGATTTTATTACTCTAAATAGGCCATTAAACCATTTAATTATTCACAGTAAAACCTTACCCAAAATCTGAACTGACAGCACTGAAATGTTCTACGTGAAAATATGAATCCAACGGTATATTAGTCATGATTTTTGGAACGGTAGATTATTTACTATGAATTTTTGAAGTTTAAGCAATTTCTGCCAATTTAATCATTTTAATTAATGCAGGGAATATTTCCCCGCTGACTGGGTCCATGATGACGTGGCGCTGACTGTTCCTATTGACCGGTCAGCAGTCAACGGTTAGCGGGTCGAGGCGATCTGGGCCGCGCATTGCCGATCCAACGGCTGGCGCGTGCGCGCGGAGGGGTGGGCGCTCACCGGCAGCGGTCGGGAGTCGGTGGTGGCGGCGGTTCCGGTGGGGATCATCAGTGGTGAGGTGGTCCACGATGTTCAGTGGCGAGCAGCGGTTCTAGGGTTGGTGCTGCCGCGTCCGTCCACTACCCCGAGCTGCGGCAAACGGCGGCTGGAGCGGCGTGGCTGGTGGCGGACTCCAGCGAGGGCTTCTGAGGCTCCTGGTACTCCTACAGGAGGGTAAGGGGGTCAGGGTGAAGTGGTCGAGCCAGAGGGGGAGGTTAGGGGAAGGAAGAGAGGTTGAGGCGGTCGGGTTCGAGCTCCCACCGATCAATGGCGGTGGCGGCAACGACAACTTCGGCAAGAAATCCCGGCGAGCTGGGTGGCGATGCGGCTAGGGTTTTTAGGGGATTAGAAAGAGGGGGTCAAGGCTTTAATAAAACGAGGAAAGCGCGCATATCGGTGGCCGATTAGGCAAGGTAGTTGGCGACAGTCACGGTGTTGTTCGTGTTGGAGCTGGTCTCGGCAGAGACGGGGATGACAAGGGGGCCCACCTGTCGGTTAGCACGGGGGATGTGGGCTGGCTGCACTGCTGGTTGCGCGCGCGACGCGTGCTATCTATCGCCCGGATGGCCGCGCGCTGGTGCTGGCAGGCCTCGGGTGGGCCGGCCGTCTTGGCCACGGTGGCTGGCGCGCGCGCGTTTTTTTATTTCTGAACAGCACAGTTAACTGAAAATCTGTAGGTGTAAACTGTCTGACTAACTTCTGAATCTGAATCTTTTCTGAATTTCAAAAGGCCATATCTTTGATCTGCTACTCCAAACGAGGTGATTCAAATTGCTATAGATTCGTGTTGGAACCCTCTAAGAACCTATGCACCACAAATGGCCATAAGATGCCATTTTAACAGATGCAATGTGAAAACCTAGTTATTCATCTATATGTGATGAGGAAGCATTTGTGTGGTGTTTTTGACAAAAGTTTTCAAAACTGAAATTTTGCAAGGATGATTATGATGCCATGACATGAATGATATGTAGTACCAATTCTAAAAATTGGGATGTGACAAGACTAACCCCCTTAAGATGTAACATCCCAAAAATATTAATCAAGGTTATCAAATTCCAATTACCTAAAATTAGGGTTAATAAAAACTTTGTTAATTAAAATCAATATGAATGCATGTTTGTATGTGGTGAATGCATGAATGCTTGTATGAACTTGTTTCATTATTGTGAATAGCAAGGATTGGTTTAAAGATGAAAAAAACATCATCTAAAACATTTCCAAGCAGAATCAAATCAATAGAAATTCAAAAACCAACAAAATAAGCAAATGGTCATTTTTGCCAATCTTGTTCACTAGACCACTTTGAGTGTTTCTAGTCCAAGATTTCAAACAGAAACAAATAAAATTCTTTTCACCCCTTTCTAGACCAAGTAAAAGTGAACCCAAGCTCACCTTTCAAACCCATAGAAACATTTTGTAACCCTATTCAAATGACATTTAAAAATTGAATCTAGTTCATATGGTAAGATCACCATTTCTCAAAACCCCACCAAACCATTTCACCTTGACCAATCCAATCAACCAGATACTCCCTAGTATGTGCCTAGTACACTCACCAAGTTTCATCCAAAAATTCAAATATGAATTTCTTTCGGCCATTTCATCAAACACCTCGAGACACAAACCAAACTCTGCCTAACTACACTATTTTAAGTAGTGATCACTCCAAACCTTGTCTCCCCTTGATCATCCTTGTCTCCCCCAGTGACAACAGTGGCATTAAACCAGCTAGAACCCTACACAATGCTCCATGCTGCGCATGCCCGAGACACCCCTTTCCAGCCGGCCATGGCAAGCTAGCTAGAGCCATCGCCGCGCCTAGCCACCATGTCCGGGAGGTAGGCCACCGTCCACCGCTACCCCCTGTCTAGCCCTCGAGCCTTGCCAAGTCGTGGACCACAGCGAACATGCTGCGCGCAGTTTGTGCCTGCCATGACGAGAGCACGCCAGAGAGCCGCGCCCGTCATGCTCGCACACGCTGCGCCTCGCCTTCGCCGCCCGTGTTTGTGATCACCACCGTCCCAGGAGGCCACCAGACATGCCCGTTTGCCTCCACGTGACCAGGAGCGCCTTTTCGTCATCAAAAACGTTGTCGGTGTCACGCAGAGCATCGCACGTTCCTGACCGAACCACACCGCCCCTTGCCGCGCCATCAAGCTGTTGAGCACTTCTAGGAGACCGTGCACCGTCCCCTAGCCTCAGCCATGCCGATAGCCGCCTGTACCGTCTCCTCCAACGACCTCTTCCCATGCCGTGCTGCCCCTCTCGCTCGCCTATAAAAGGAGGCTTCCCTAGCACAATTTCTTCACACCATTCCACTCCCCTCTGTCTCAAAAACCTCCCACACCCTTTCCTGGAGCAAGGCGAGCTCTCTCTCACCGGAATTTGTCGGAGCCTGCCACTGCTGGAGGAGAAGGGCGCCGTCGATTGCGGCCACCCCAGGAGAAGCCGCCAGTACCAGGAGAACCGCCGTTGTCGACATTGGCATTATCCGCCATCACCAACCCTAGCCTAAGCCCCGGTGAGCCGCCTCAGACCCCCACTAGCCATGCTAGGGTTCGTGCCCGTCATGTCTTGTTCAGACGAGGACGATGGCTGTGAGCCATTGATCCTTGATCTAATCCTACGGTCGTAGTCTCCCCATACCCCTTTGCCACTCCCTGTATCACTGACGTGTGGGGACACCACTTAACCAGCCCACACATTCTGTGCGTAGTGGGCCGGCCCAACTAGCTCTCTCGTGCAACCCAGTCGTTTGAATTTAGATTTTTCCATTTAGTTTCAAACCTAGTTCAGACGGTAACTTTAAAAATCAATTCAAAGAGTTTCGCTGAACCAAATTGCATGAAACCAATTTTGTTAGAAAGATATGAAAATTCTTAAACCAAGCCTGTTGGATTCAAACCATTTGGAATTATAGATCACGTATGGTAAAAATAACAAGGAAGAGACTTTTCTGCATTCAAACATTTTTCAAAAATCAACCATAAATGCTTTTGAGTTGATTTCAACTCTCACAAATCACATTTGATAAGACCTTTCTGAATATATAAAAATATCTAGGTTTACTTGCAGTAATAAGGGACAAGTAATAAAAGAATGCCCCATAGGCATTTCTAGTCACTTTAATTAATTAAAATAATAAGGTTAAACCATATTAAATTGTGACAACACTTTAAATCAGATTCACAAGTATTATAATATGTGGTGATGATATGTGTCAACATGATCCCATGTTTTACACTACTAGAGAAAAGCTTATGCGAGGCGCACCTAAAAGCTTATGCGAGGCGCATACTTCAAGCCTCGGCTATTTTTTATGTGAGGCGCATATGATATGCGCCTCCTATACTTCACATATGCGAGGCGCATACCGATATGCGCTTCCTATATTATTATGCGAGGCGCATATCAATATGCGCCTCGCATATGTGAAATATAGGAGGCGCATAACATATGCGTCTCGCATATGTTTACAATGCGCCTCGCATATTTATAGGATATGCGCCTCACATATTTATAGGATATGCGCCTCCTATAGTGTCCTATATGCGCCTCCGGTAATATTTTCGAAATTCAAGTTTTACAGACCACTATAAATAATAATATACAGATATTTAAATATACAATATAGTCCAGAATACAGTATAAAGAGCATAGAATTTTTCAGAAACTTGCAATTTGCCAAAGCATAATAGAACCAACATGAATACAATACATTACACATCAATCATGACATACAAGTTTATACATCAAGTGTTTGTGCCACAAGTTCACACCTCCGAGTACAAGTTCACAATCACATTACACCTCCGATTACAAGTTCACAACCACATTACAACTCCGACGATGGAGCTCTAGCTAGATGAAGTAGAGCACATAACCTACCATAAAGAGCAACAAGGTGGTGATCACGAGGAAGTTCCTCCACTTCTTCCTTCTGTGCCTCCTCCACTTCTCTTCCGCCACCTCTCTACTCTCGTAGTCTAGGTAGTTGTTTCCCGAGAAGTTGTGTCAGTGGAAAGCAATAGCAGTTCACAAGATAGAATCATGCATATATATATGGGTGCAACAAGATGTAAGAAATCAGGTTATAATCATCGGCATTTCGAAGAAAGACCAAAAAAAGCAAACCAAGAATGACTTGGATTAGTGCCTCATACTTAGATTGGGCACGGAAATAACAATGCTCGCTGTTCGATCTCATGTGGCAAGTAGAGTATATGCCCAAATTACTAGTCTACTTGGCACACTAGATCGAACAGCGGCATAGTCATACACATGACATCACAACACGTTCTAATCATCGGCATTTTGAAGAAGGACAAAGAAAGCAAACCACAAGAAGTAGGGCATAGACAAATAGTTAAAGGCAAAACTACAAAAGTCCAAATCTGAAATGTAACAAAAGCGGAAGTGGGAAATAAAGAACTGAGAACGAATGGGCCAGATGGATTTCTACTATTAACCAATCTTGCACTAATAATGAAGTTGTAAGTATTTCTGTATACATGACATGCACTATAAGAACTAATCAGATTCAAGCAAGGTACTGTGTCTCAAATATTTTTAAAGGCCATTTTTCATGTAAAAGCATTGTCAAGATTTCAGTTAATTTTTTTGAACTAACTAAACATTCATTGGACAAACTTATGTTGGGAGCAGAACTAGACAATCTAGTGCTGCACTCCACTTACAGAAGTGGGAACATAAATATTTTACTTTAGTTCATTGTACATCAATGCTAAAACTGAATCCAAGTGTCAACAGTGATATGTGCGATGTATTTACTTTAGTCAATAGATGGTTGGCATCATACTGACAGGTAAATTTTAAGAGCTTGATTATAGGCCAATATCTTTTTTTAGTTCACAAAGTGGTAGTTGAATTGGCATGGGATAAAACTGGAAAGCAACTAATGATTTAAGATCATCACCCATGAACTAGTACAGTATCAGGAGTACTTTACTTCTTTAAGATGAAATTTACGTTGCAGTCTCTGATGTATTGATCAATCAGGTCCAGGTTTTTACAATATAGGAAAATACACCAATAATTTATAGTGATCAAATTCCATTTATCCCATAGATTATTCAAACAGAACACAAAGTGTAGATTTTAAAGAACAAAACAAAACACCAATAAGGACTGGCAGTTTAAGCAACCAAGACTAATAAAGATCATGAAAACAACCAAACTGATTACCCAAAATATCTCCAGAGGCACCTGAGTCCTAAACTTCTGTTATGTCACAACAGAGGGGTGGAGAAAGCAAAGCAACTCATGGATGGTTCCTTCTTAATATAAAACGCCGTGTTACATAACCACTATCTTCTATGCTATAAATCTGACAACATACAAGATAGTGAAACAATGATGCATTTCAAAGCTTCAATTTAGGATGCTCATTCATAAAATCCTTCTAAACTGAGAACTATAAACTTCGAAAGCCCAGGTCTAGAAGCTTCCTTGTGAAAGATAACTGTACAGGAAATCACTGAATACAATTTCAAGCTTTCACTAACTGATTGCTAAATAAATGCAGCATCCAGTATCAGCAAAATCGGTAGCGCTCTATGTTGAATTGAAAAAGCTAATGAATCAAAAAAGTATAAAGCTAAGGCTGCAATCGTCATTCTAGCAACCTATGTCGCATGGTACAGCTGACATGAGTGCAAAACCAGAGCTTTTGTAGCATAAATGTTGCGTACTGGCATAATTCATGACACACTAGTACTAAAATTTATGAGTTGAATGTGTATATGTTTGAGAGAAGTGATGAAGTAACTCACTTCTTGGAGAAGATTGCCCTCAGAAGTGATGAACTTGGTCTTCCTGGCGCCGTAGTGCTCGACCCTGATCTGGCCCTTCTGGGCACCGGGGCAGACGAGCACGATGGATCCCTGGTGCCACAGCGAGGGCGCCTCCCGCCTGCGTCCTCGGTCCTCTGCCCTGGCCTTCCCCCTCCTCCCGTCGTTGAGCCGCACCATGAGGGACCTGCCCCGGAAGTCCACCCCGTCGACCTCGACCTTGTAGAGGCCGTCGTAGACGTAGAGCTTGCCGCTGGGGCTGGCGTCGCAGTCGTGGCAGCGGATGACGCGCACCTCGACGCCGTACTTGGAGCTGTCCGCGAGCGCGAGGTTGCCCCGCTCAAAGGCCTGGTCGGCGTGGTGGTCCCCGCCGTTCCTTGGCCTCCCGCCGCTCCCCGTGTAGACGAGCACGTCCCCGTTGTCGCGGTCGTCGAGGTATTCGCCGGAGGAGACGATGCTGGTGGTGACGGGGTGGCCCTCGCTGACGAGGCTGGCGGGCACGAAGCCGATCCCGGCCTGCGTGTAGTTGTGGAGGCCGACGATGAGGAGCTCGGCACGGTAGGTGAAGGCGTCGCCGATGGAGAAGCCCGGGACGGGCCCGACGATGCGCTTGTCGCGGTAGAGGCAGAGGTCGCGCGAGATCATGGTGCTGAGGGCGCGCATGTCGGCGCGGTTGCGGCCGCCGAGGTTGTTCTCGGAGGCGCCGCGCCGGTGGTAGTAGCCCCGGAGCGCCTCGAAGGTGAGCCGCGCGCACCTCGTGAGGGTGCGCACCCGCAGGATGTCCGCCTCTGTGGGCACCGTGGCCCACACCATCTCCGCGCTCGGCATGCCGCGGAAGCGCTTCCTACCCCTGATGCTCGAGGAAGAGCCCCGCGCCGGGTCGGGCTCGGCTGTCGCGGGAAGGGCCGGCTTCGGGTCGGCCTTGGCGGTTGCTGTGGAAGGGGCCCGCTCTGGGTCGGCCTTGGTGGAGGCATCGCACGAGGTCAGAGTTGTCGTCGGGGGAGGGCTCGAGCTCCCGACGCAGCGCGGCGCAGATCTCGGTGGTGAGCGGCGTCGTCGTGGTCTTGTCCTGTCCATGGGCCGCGGGCGGGGCGTCGGGGTCGGGCTTGGTGGCGTACTCACGGCGGAGGGCGGCGCAGAGCTCGGGGGTGAGCGGGATCGTGGGGGGCGCGTCGGGGTCGGGCTTGGGGACGAGGAGGCGGGGACGGGGAGGCGCTGGAAGGGAATTGCTGCTTTTTATTAGTGTGCCATGTGCCGTGTCCTCCCACGAAGACGCAACGCAGCTTCCTGCCAGGTTATGCGAGGCGCATATTGCACAATATGCGCCTCCTATAATTCAAACTATAGGAGGCGCATATAGCAATATGCGCCTCGCATATGCGGTCACCTACCTCCGCCCGAGCCCGCAGGAGTTACTTGAGGCGCATATGATCATATGCGCCTCGCATATTATCAAATATAGGAGGCGCATATAACCATATGCGCCTCGCATATTCGTGCACCTACCAACACGCGGGCCCACACAGATTATGCGAGGCGCATTCTGCCCATATGCGCCTCGCCTATCTAATATATAGGAGGCGCATATGACTGGAATGCGCCTCGCATAATATGGGGCTGCTAGATTTAGTCCGTACATGGATTATAGGAGGCGCATTCTTATCATATGCGCCTCGCCTATTTTTATACTAGAGGCGCATGGAGAAGGAGTGTGCCTAGCCTATTTTATAGGAGGCGCATATGGTCTAAATGTGCCTTGCATAAGCATGTCTCCTATAGCCTTTTCTCTAGTAGTGTTAATTGGAGAATATTAAATCTTAAGTAGTTTTTCAATGAGTAGAAATTACTTTTCTAAAATAAAATAAATAAGACTAAGTATTTATTTCAAGTGATGATTGTGATGATGCCAGATCATCTAGTGTGAACCTTTGTGTGCTAAATAGAAGTAGTTAAGTATTATTTGGTGATTGTGTACTTCATATTTATTTATAGACGCTAGTACCGACCAAGGATACGAAGAGGAAGGAGAATACTACTACTACTACGAAGATGAGAACTTCAACCACTACAGTACACAAGACAAGCTACTATCTTATCAAGCTAAGATAAAACCCTGCAAGTTTTACTTGCAAGCCTAAAACCACTAGATTAACCTATGCAAGATCCATTAGGTATAACTTCTTATACCCTTTTGATTACACCAAATCCCAGTTTACTTGCAAGCTTTATTAGTTTATTTCTTTATCAAAATTCCTTTTTTACTTTTAGGTAGTGTTTGTGATTGTTCGGAAAGATATTAGAGGTAGCATAAAGAGCATAGAACTTGGCCTAAGTTAGGTAGAACTGGATGTCATCCCGAGGCATGAGATTAGACTTAGAGAAGTCACACTTTATTATCACCCCTCATTAGTGTTTACCCCCAACTTTAGTGGCTAGTGCTAAGCATAAAACTTGATCACTTTAGATGGGAATACTCGGTGAAAATGGTTATGAAAACCTTAGAATGATGAGTCATTCTAATGAAATGTTTTGACATGTGTTCTTGAACACCAAATGATTTTGATGATGAAAATGTTGAGGCATGAGCCTTAGCCCTTTATAAAACTGATGGTTGTGTTCGGATGCGATACCATTCCAATTTTACCGTACAACCACAATACCCGAATTTGGGTAGGCTTGACTGGAAGTTTATATATCTTAGTATGGGTTCCCTTGCGGCCGAGGTTTGAGCTGAGGCTACCTCGTGATGATTGTCCACCTATGCAGTTCCCAAGATGACAGATGGTCATGGTTGGGAGGCTAAACTCATGGGAGAGGTGCCTATACTAGGGTGTGTAATTGAAAGGTTAGGATTGATCATCCGCTTACTGAGTATGGTGATTCAGGATTGTTCCTGAAGGATGTATCGAATGTTGTGGTGAAAGTGTACCACCTCTGTAGAGTGTCAAACTATTTGAATAGCCGCGTCCGCGGTTATGGACAGTTGGAGTGGCCATACTGTTTCGTCGTCAGATGTTTTCAAAATGACTTGTGAAATGAATCATGACTTTGACTTGACCACAACAGGATTGTGAACATGAAAACTAAGTTCTCACTTAGGTGTTATAAAACCTTAAACTAGTTTTATTTACTTCTGAACTCAACTAGAGATAAACTTGGCTTTTTGCAAAACAACCTAGAGCTTAAGTTTCCTACTTGAAACCTCTTTACTTGTTAGTGATAGTTTGCGAGTACTTAAAGAGTACTCATGGCTTTGTCCCTGGTTATTCCCGTGGCTAGAATATGAGGAGGACTATCAGGATGATGGAAAACAGGAAGTCTACGACAACTAGGATCATCTCCCATCGTAAGCATTGCCTGTGATCCTGAAGATGGAGCTTCGCCCACGTTACCGTTATTATTCTGCTGTGTTGATTGTATTAAGACTGGATCATGAGATCCTTTATTTGTAAGACCTTTATTATGTTTTGTAATGGATGATGAACTATGGTACCAATATGTTATGTCTCACAAAAATGGTAATGCTGGGATTGCGATGTATGGCATAACAGGCATCTAGAATTAAAAATCTGGGTGTTGACACGTTGGTGTTAGAGCCATCCTGACCATAGGAGACCATAGTTAGAATGGACACTTGAATCAAAAACTTAGTTTCAAAACAAAAGAAGTGAGTATTTATGAAAACCTATTCTCATTCTTATCACTTAGATTCTTTCATGAAAATTCATGTTCCTCAAAAATTCTTGCAAATTTACATAAAATTTGACACACTTGATCACTCTACTAACTTAGTCATCCTACATTCTTATAGATGGACGTGAAGTATAGCAAGTTCTATACGTTGGGAAATGGAGGAGATCTCATCTTTGAGCGTGATTTGGACCAACTCTCGGAACTTCTGGAGTGCCGGCACCCCGAGTTCTTCGGAGACCAGCTCAACGATCAGCATGGAGGAGAATTGCAATGGCTGATTGTTGCCAGTCTCAGAGGGAAGATTGAAGCCCCCACCTCAGAGGGAGTCCAGTTCACCTTAAGAGAGAACAACTGGCTAGATGGATTCGCTAGGGCCATGCAGGAAGATCTTGCCTGTATCCGTGGGCAAAGCATCAATCAGATCAAAGGCATGCGCTTTGAGTATTACCCAAGGCATGATGCTATGGGACAGCCATTGGAGGTACCACGTCACCCGGAGCTAAAGCATCAAGTGGACCATCTCAGCTTCATGATGTATGACAGGCAGAAGGAGTTGAACAATGCCTACTCCTACGCCAACGACATCTATGCCATCATAGTCAATAAGGACCAGACCATCGCCATGCTTGTGAAGGATCACTAGTCACGTCGCCGTCAGCTTGACAAGAAGGATCGCATTATTGCTCGCATTCGTCACAAGGTGACAGAATTGGAGGAGACCATCCACGAGCGGGACATGCAGCTTGAGGAGAGGGAGAATGCAGGGGAAGTTATCCATGGAGACCCCTACTCCTACCTCAGTGATGATGATGACTTCCTGGAGGATCAACCCATGGACTTCCACACTGATGACGATGAATCCGCCTTCATTGATGATGATGAAGACACTTGAGCACTAGCAGTAGTGAAGTTGTATCCGGTGCCATTTATCGTAGTTTCCTGGAATGGTTCTTAAAACTATCTATTTCCTTGTTGTGGTGTGTGTTTGTATTGTGTGCTATGAATGAATGAATGAAAAGCAAGTTGCTAGAAAAACCTGAGTAAAGCTTAAATTAAAAAAAAACTTTTCAAAAACAAACCCCTGAACCTTAGAAATTTCCCTATTTTCTCATGATCTATCTCAATCTTCAAATGCCTCGCGGAGGAAGTAGTTCATCCCCGGACCCAATGATGCAAATCTTGCAAATGTAGGTTTCGGACCGCGAAGCTGAAAGAGCCGAACGTCAAGCCAACTTAGCCACCCTTCAACACATAGCTCAGATGGCCAACAACAACCACGGCCATGGAAACCAGGACAACCATGGATCCAAGCTCAAGAACTTTCAGAATACCAATCCACCCATTTTTAGTAAGTTTGAAGAGCCATTAGATGTCAGCACCCGGATTTTTCAATCCTAGATGCCTGTTATGCCATACATCGCAATCCCAGGATTACCATTTTTGCAAGACATAACAGAATTGGATACCATAGTACTTCATCCATTACAATGATACATAAGTTCTTACACGAATAGGGATCTCATGATCCAGTTCTTAATACAACATCAAGCAGCGGAATACGTAATAATAACGGTAGCGTAGGTGAAGCTCCATCTTCGAGGTCACAAGCAATGCTGACGATGGGAGATAATCCTAGTTGTCGTAACCTTCCTGGGGTCCATCCTCCAGGTACTCCTCTTCATAGTCTGGCCATGGGAATAGCCAGGGACAAAGCCATGAGTACTCTTTAAGTACTCGCAAACTAATACTAACAAGTAAAGGGGTTTTTGGATAATAGGACACTAGGCCCTAGGGTTGTTTTGCAAAAAGCCAGGTTTATCTCTACTAAGCTCCAGAGCTAGTCACGATTTTATAACTCCTAAGTGGGATCTTGTAGTTTAGGTCACAACTCTGTTGTGGTCCAGTCAAAGTCTCAACTCATTTCACAAGTCATTTTGAAAAGGGTCTGACGGGGGAACAGTATGGCCACTCCAACTGTCCATAACCGCGGACACGGCTATTCGAATAGTTTGACACTCTGCAGAGATTGTACACTTTCACCACAACATTCGATACATCCGTCAGGAACAAATCCTGAATTCACCATACTCAGTATGCGGATAATCAATCCTAACCTTTCAATTACACTCCCTAGTATAAGCACCTCTCCTGTGAGTTTGGCCTCCCAACCATGACCACTGTCATCTTGGGTACTGCACAGGTGGACAATCTTCACAAGGTAGCCTCAGCTCAGACCTTGGCCGTGAGGGAACTAATACTAAGGTATATAAGTGTCCAGTCAAGCCCTACCCAATATTCGGGTATTGTGGTTGTACGATAAAATTGGAATAGTATCGCATCCAGACAACCATCAGTTTTATAAAGGGCTAAGGCTCATGCCTCAACATTTTCATCACCAAAATCATCAAGTGTTTGGAAACACATGTCCAAAACATTTCAATAGAATGATCCATCATTCCAAGGTTTTCATAACCATTTTCCACCAAGTACTCCCATCTAAAGTTGATCAAGTTTTATGCTTAGCACTAGCATCTACAGTTGGGAATGGTAATAATGAGGGGTGGTAACTGGTGGGGTTTCACTAAGTCCAACCTTATATCTTAGGCTGAGATCACGGTTTCTAGCTTAGGCCAAATTTTATGCTCTTAGGGCAAACTTGAGCGCAGCTGTCTAATATCTACCAAACTCTTAAGTAGACTCTAAGTAAGCTTTGATAAAGAAATAAAGTAAGAAGCTTGCCATAAAACTAGGATTGGTTTAGCAAGTTGGTATGATCACATACGCTTAAGGCATATAGTATTCATATCACAAGCATGGGTTTGTGGCAACAATAGGGTATCTTGCAAGTGTTAGCTTGCATCACTGTCAATATAAGCTTGCATAGTTACTAGCTTGCATTAGGCTTGGTTGATTAGTAAAGCTTGCCTTGTGCAGAGCAGTGGTTGAAGTTCTCCTCGGCTTCCTCTTCGTAGTATCCTCCTTCCTCCTCGTAGTATCCTTGGTCGGTACTAGCGTCTATGAATAAATACGAGGTACACAATCACCAATCAATACTTAACTACTTGCAATCATCACACACAAGGGTCCTATAGATGATCTTGCATCATCTCTAACATTACAAGGTTAAGGATTGGTTTAAGTCATTTTATTTTAGAAAAGTAATTTCTACTCATTGAAAAACTGCTTAAGATTTAATATTCTCCAAACTAAACATGGGATCATGATGACACATGTCATCACCACATATTGTAGTCCATGGGAATGTGATTTAAAGTGGTGTCACAATTTAATAAGGTTTTACCCTTTTATTTTAATTAATTAAAGTGGCTAGAAATGCTTATGTAGCATTCTTTTATTCCTTGAACAATATTTCTGCAAGTAAACCTATACATTTTTATATATTCTGAAAGGTATGGTTAAATGTGATTTTTGAGAGTTGGAATCAACTCAAAAGCTTTTATGGTTTAAATTTGAAAAATGTTTGAATGCAGAAAAGCTTCTGCCTTGTTATTTTTGCTATGGGTGATCCACAGATCCAAATGACTTGAATCCAACGGGCTTGGATTAAGCATTCACAGACCTTTCCAATAAAATTGGTTTCATCCAATTTGGTGCACTGAATCAACCTGGGTTGATTTTTGAAGTTGGGTATAGAAGTGTGTTTGAATTTAAAAAGAAAAAGGTTTAATTTGAATTGCTGGGCTGCGCGGGAAATTCTAAAGGGCCGGCCTGCTAAGCGCAGTGCTCCCGCGGGCTGCGTAAGTGGGTGTCCCCACTCGTCAGTGACACGGGGCTGGGCGAAGCGGTATGGGGCAACGTGGGTCGTTCGATCTAGTTCTAATCCAACGGCTGAGGGTCATCGTCGACGCGAGACAGCTCCGGCGAGAACGAAACCTAGCGCGGCCAGTGGGGGGTGCTGGGGGCTCACCGGGATACGGGCAAAGGTCGGCGAGGCGGGCGAACGACGAAGTCGACGACGACGATCCTCCTGGTACCGGTGGCTTCTCCTGGGGCGGCTCTAATCGCTGGCTCCCTTCTTCTCCAGAGGTGGCGGGCTCCGGTGAAATTCCGGCGAAGTGGTGCTCGCCTTGCTCTGATGATGGTGTGGCACGGTCAGTGGGGAGAGGGGAGTGAGGTGGTGTGAAGAAATCATGCGGGGGTGGCCTCTATTTATAGTCGAGCGAGGGGACCGTCGGGGCGCAAGGTGAGCTCGTCGGGGGCGACGTTATAGGCGGCTAAAGGCATGGGCAAGGGTAGGGGACGGTGCTATGTCTCCTGGCGATGCTCAACGACATGATCGCGAGGCATGGGGCGGTGTGGTTTGGTCTGGAACGGGCGGCGCTCTGCGCGGCAGAGGCGGCGTCTTCGACTGTGGGCGGTGGTTATATGGCACGGGGCTGCTAATGGGGATGTCTGGCGGTCTCCTGGGTCGGTCGTGATCGTGTGTGCGCGCGGTGAGGGCGGCGCGCGGTCTGGGGACGCTGGTCGCGGGTGGTGCTCTGGCGCATGCTCGGCATGGTCTGGGCGCGGCTTGTGCGCGTGGTCCAGGGCTTGGCAACGCTTACGGCTGGGACAGGCAGTGGCGGTGGACGGTGGGCTGCCTCCCAGACATGCTGGCTAGGCTTGCTGCTGCTCCTAGCTTGCTGTCTACATTGGGGGTGACATGGGGGTGCTCGGCTGTTCACCATTAATGGCAATGGCAAGCTCACAGGGGTGCTAGTGTTGGTCTAATCTTTCTAGATGATCTACTGGTTTGTGTGTGAGCTAACTAGAGAACAAGTTAGGCTCAAAACACTGCGCACTATAGTGTTTGTGGTTTTGTTTGATTTGTGTCTGCAACCTGTTTGATGAAATGGCCGCATGAACTCAAGTTTTGAATTTTGAAATGAATTTTGGTGGGTTTGCTAGATTGGTTCTGGTGAGTCTGCAGATGCTTGGGTTTTGAAAGTTGAGCTTGTTTGAGTGGGTTTTGAAAAAGTGGGATCTTCCCATATGAAGAAGATTCAATTTTGAATTGTCATTTAAACTATGCATTTGAAAGTTTCTGGATGATCACAAAGTGGGCCTTGATACTCTATTATGAGTACATTCAAGGGGTGCAAAGATCCAGAAAAGTTTCTGTTAGGTTTTGAAAGTTTGAGACAGCCAAAGTAGGCAAGTGAGTTAAATTGGCCAAAATGACCATTCACTTAATATATTTGTTTTGATTTACTTGTCTTTAGGAAAATTGTGGGAAATGTTTTAGATGATGTTCTTTTCACCTAAGAAACATTTTACAAGCAATGGATCACACAAACAAGGTGGTTTTTAAAGAAATTCAAAATCCATGCATACACATATACATGCATTCGTGAATTCATTTAGAAAAGTTTTTATTAACCCTAAACTTGATGATTAGTGTTTTGATGATCTAAGTTTGATATTATTGGGATGTTACAAACCTTCCCCCCTTGAACAAAATCTCGTCCCGAGATTTGAAAAAGGACGAAAAGATTACCTAGGATTTGAAGAGATCTGGAAACTCCGTTCTGATGTGATCTTCGCGTTCCCAGGTAGCTTCCTCTTCTGTGTGGTTGCTCCACTGAATCTTGAGAAACTTGATGCTTCGGGTTCTGGTAGTTCGAAAGGCTTCTTCCAATATACGGATCGGTACTTCGGGATAGGTTAGATCATCATTGATCTCTATGGTCTGGTGATCGATATTCTTGAACACTTCGGTCTTCTCGGGGACTTCGAGACATTTGCGAAGTAACGAGATATGGAACACATTGTGCAAAGCTGACATCTCTTCAGGTAGTTCCAGTTGATACGATACTTCTCCTCGACGGTTCAAGATTTTGAAAGGTCCGATATATCTGGGGGCTAACTTTCCCTTGAGTTGGAAACGTTGCATTCCCTTCAATGGCGACACTTTCAGATAAACAAAATCTCCAATGTTGAAGGCGAGGTCTCGACGTCTCTTGTCGGCGTAACTCTTTTGTCGGGATTGGGCTGTCTTGAGGTGTTCACGAATCTTGTGAACCTTCTCTTATACTTCTCGTAGAATGTCGGGTCCAAAAATTTGACTCTCTCCTACTTCCGACCAGTTCAAAGGGGTGCGGCACTTTCTTCCGTACATAAATTCAAATGGGGCCATTTGCAAACTGGCTTGGTAACTATTGTTGTATGAAAATTCTGCAAACGGCAGACAGTCTTCCCATTTGGATCCATATTCTAGCACACATGCTCTAAGCATATCTTCGATTATTTGGTTTACTCGCTCCGTTTGTCCATCGGTCTGAGGGTGATAAGCGGTACTGAAATCTAGGTGGGTTCCTAAACCTTCTTGGACTTTCTTCCAGAATCTCGAGGTAAACTGAGTTCCTCGATCCGAGACTATGTTCTTGGGGACTCCATGCAAACTAACGATTCTAGCGATGTATAACTCCGCTAGCTTCGAACTCTGGTAGGTGGTTTTGACGGGCAAGAAATGGGCTACTTTGGACAATCTATCCACTATGACCCAAATAGAGTCATTTCCCCTACTAGAAGTAGGTAGTCCAGTGATAAAGTCCATTCCTACAGAATCCCATTTCCATTCCGGAATCTGCAAAGGTTGCAACAATCCAGCGGGTCGTTGATGTCCTGCCTTGACTCGCTGGCATATGTCACACTTGGCGATATAGCTTCCGATTTCTCTCTTCATCTTATGCCACCAAAATTGCTCTTTCAAATCCTGATACATCTTGGTTCCTCCGGGATGGATAGAATAAAGAGTATCATGAGCCTCCTTCAAGATAACTTCTTTCAACTCCGAATCTGCTGGTACACAAAGGCGTCCTTTGTACCACAGAACTCCTTCTTCGTCCTCGGTGAATCCGGGTACTTTGCCTGTACTGATACGACGCTTGATTCCGTCGATACTAGCATTTCCTTTCTGCGCCTCTTTCATCTGACTGATCAAAGTGGGATGAAGTTCTATGCTAGCCAAAAATCCTTCACTTACTAATTCCATTCGAAAATCTTCCATCTCTTTGTGCAAACTTGGTTGCTCCTTTAAAATCATGGAGTTCAAGCGGCACGGAAATCTGCTAAGGGCATCGGCTACCACATTGGCTTTTCCAGGGTGATAGTGAATGTCCAGGTCGTAATCCTTGATTAACTCAATCCATCTTCTCTGCCTCATATTCAGCTCCTTTTGAGTGAATATATACTTTAGGCTCTTGTGATCCGAATAAATCTCACAACGGTTTCCCATAAGGTAATGTCTCCATGTCTTCAGGGCTAGAACTACGGCTGCGAGTTCGAGGTCATGGGTTGGGTAATTTTGTTCATGTTGCTTCAGTTGTCGCGATAGATAAGATATAACTTTGCCTTCTTGCATTAGCACACATCCGAGACCAATCTTGGATGCGTCACAATACACATCGAAGGGCTTCGTAATATCCGGCATGATCAAGATTGGGGCAGAAATCAATATCCTCTTGAGTTCTTGAAAACTCGCTTCACACTTGTCCGTCCATTCAAACTTCTTGTCTTTCTTCAGTAATTGGGTCATGGGTCGGGCTATACTCGAGAATCCTTCTACGAATTTGCGGTAATATCCCGCCAATCCGAGAAAAGCACGAACTTGGGTTTGAGTGGTTGGGGCTTGCCAATCTTCTACATCTTTCACTTTGGCAGGGTCTACGGCAATTCCTCCGGCTGATACAATATGACCGAGAAATCCTACTTCCTGTAACCAGAATTCACATTTGCTAAACTTTGCATACAACTGATGCTCTGTAAGGGTTCCAAGGATGGTCCTTAGGTGTAGCTCATGTTCTTCTTCCGATTTGGAATAAATCAGAATGTCATCGATGAAAACAACGACAAACTTATCCAGGAAGTCCATAAAAATCTTATTCATGAGATTCATGAAATAAGCGGGGGCATTGGTTAATCCAAAAGACATGACTGTATACTCATACAATCCATATCGGGTGGTAAAGGCAGTCTTTGGGATATCCTCTGCACGAATTTTGAGTTGATGATAGCCAGTTCTAAGATCAATCTTAGAAAACACCTGGGCACTGGTCAACTGATCAAACAAAACTTCGATCTTAGGCAAGGGGTACTTGTTCTTGATGGTGACATCATTCAACTTCCTATAGTCCGTACACAAACGGTTACCTCCATCCTTCTTGTCCACAAACAAGACAGGTGATCTCCATGGGGACGCACTTGGTTGAATCAATCCGATTTCCAACATGGAATCCAATTGCTTCTTCAGTTCTTCTAGTTCTGACGGGTTCATACTATAGGGTCTCTGGGCTATGGGTCCTGTTCTGGGGATTAGTTCAATGATAAACTCGATATCCCGATCTGGGGGCATACCGGGCAAAACATCTGGAAATACATCAGGGTATTCGCAGACTATCCGAACTTGGTCAATGGTAGGTTGGGCTAGACTCTTGTTACACTTGAATTGGCGAGGTAAGGTTTCAGATATATGCTCGACTGAGACTCCGGTGGTACTAGTCATCGTAATGGCTTTCTTGGCACAGTCAATCAATCCTTTATGCTTGGACATCCAATCCATTCCTAGTACTACTTCCAAACCTTTAGTTCCGAGTACTATTAGGTTAGCATAAAAATCTATGCCATGGATTCGGATAGGGACGGCTTTGCAAATTTGCCTAGCCTTGGTGGTTGATCCGGGAATTTGCACAATCATCACATGCTTCAATTTGGTTGGCTGAATTTTACTAGTGCAGGCAAATTCTTCGGTGACAAATGAATGCGATGCACCAGAATCAAACAACACTCTTGCAAGTACTGAATTAACAGAAAACATACCCAGCACGACGTCTGGCACTTCCTAAGCTTCTTCAGCATGCATGAGAAACAGACGGCCATTGCGGTTGAGTGAATTCCCTGGGGCAAATCTTCTCCCTGGCTGGACACGACGCTGCTGCTGAGCTGGGACATTGGCGTTGGGGGATGTAGCATTCTTCTTGTTGGGGCACTCATTGGAATAGTGGCCTTTATTTCCACAGTCATAACAGGTCACTTGTGACTTGTCCTTGGCTGCGATAGGCACAACATTGCTTCCAGTCCTCGGGGCAGTATTGGGGTTGGTGGTAGTATTGTTGGTGTTGAACTTGGGTGGGGCACGGGTGAAATTGCTAGAGTTGCCGGGGTTGTTGTGATTTCCTCCGGGTCTAGGGTTTCCACGGTTGGGATAGGTCGGACGGTTCATAGGGGGTCTGTTGGTTCGTGGGGCAAATCCTGGAGATGGGTTGGGGCGATACTTTGGGGTCTGATGGGTTCCTGGTTGATGCATCATGCGACACTTGCGGTTTTCATTGGCTTGGTTGATCTTTCCTTCCATTTGGATAGCAGAGTCGACAAGGGCTTCAATATCCATAAAGGGGATATTGACTAACACCGTCTGCATCTCGTCATGCAGACCATTCAGGAATCTTTCTTTCTTCTTGGCTTCGGTGTCTATCTCGTCCGGGGCATACCTAGATAATGACAAAAATTTGTCACGGTATTCCACTACAGTCATCCTTCCTTGCTTCAACTCTCTGAACTCGTCTCTCATTCTCTTAATCAAACCTGGTGGCACATGGGTTCTACTAAACTTGACCTTGAATTCCTCCCAGGTCATCATCTGGCCTCTGGTCATTGCACGAACACTGTTCCACCATGCCCTGGCATCTCCGGCTAGATAATGGGTGGCGAACAAGACTTTCTCGTTGGCTTCCACTCCAGCTACTTCTAAGTTGTTTTCCATGGTTTGCAGCCAATCATCGGCATCTAGGGGTTCTTCTGACTTGGTGAAAACGGGTGGGTTGGTATTCTGGAAATTCTTGAGTTTAGATCCGTGGTTGTCCTGGTTTCCATGGCCTTGGTTGTTGTGGGCTAGCTGGGCTATCTGTTGCAGAGTGGCTAGGTTGGCTTGACGTTCGGCTCTTTCAGCTTCGCGGTCAGAAGTCAACATTTGCAGGATCTGCAACATCGGGTCCGGGGCTGAACCACTTCCTCCACATGGCATCTGAAGATTGATATCGATTATGAGAAAAGAGGGAAATTGCTAAGGTTTTGGGTTTTTGAAGGTTTTTTTAAAGGTTTGACTCGGATTTTTCTAGCAACTTGCTTTTTCATTCATTCACTCATAGCACACAGTACAACACACACCACAACAAGGAAAAACAGATGGTTTTAAGAACCATTCTGAAATCTACGATACAGTGGGACCGACTACTACTCACTACGCTAGTGCTCAGTGCTACTACTCCTTGGAGTTTGTGGCTTCATCATCTTCAGGATCATCTATGAAGGCGAAATCATCCTCATCGGTGAAGAAGTCCATGGCCTGATCCTCTAGAAAATCATTGTCATCGCTGAGATAGGAGTAAGGGTCTCCACGAAGATCTTCTCCGGCATTCTCCCTTTCCTCTAGCTGCATGTCTCTCTCGTGGATGGTCTCTTCTAGAGATGAGACGCGATGGCGAAGACGGGAAATAATGTGCTCCTTGTTGTCGAGCTGACGGCAGCGAGACTTGCGATCCTTTGCTAGCATGGCGATGGTCTGATCCTTCGTCTTGATGATGGCAGACTTGTGGTTGCAATAGTCACGGCAGTTGTCCAACTCCTGCTGACGGTCATACATCATGAAGCTAAGGTGGTCCAATTGAGTCTTCAGCTCGGGGTGGTATGGGGCTTCCAGTGGTTGTCCATTTGCATCACGTCTTGGGAAAAACTCAAAGCGAGTACCCTTGATCTGATTGATGCTCTGTCCACATAGATGGGAAAGAGCTTCCTGCATTGCTCTGGCAAGTCCATCGAACCAGTTGTTTTCCCTCAAGGTAAACTGAATTCCCTCCGTTGTGGGAGGTTCAATCTTTCCTCGGAGACTTGCAACAATTAGACACTGCAGATCTTCTCCTCCTTGATCATTGAGCTAAGCTCCGAAGAACTCGGGGTGCGGACGCTCCAGAAGTTCCGAAAGCTGATCCAGATCCCTCTCAAAGATAAGGTCTCCCCCATTTCCGAGTTGATAAACTTGCTGTACTTCACGTCCATCTATAAAAATAGAGGATGAGTAGATTAGCAGAGTGATCCAGTGTGTCAAATTTTATCTATTTTGCAAGAGTTTTTTTGAGAATCATGAAGTTTTATGAAAGAATTAAAGAGATAAGAATGGGAATAGGTTTTTGTAAATATTTGTTTTCTTTGGTTTTTGAAACTAAGTTTTTGGTTCAACGTCCAACCTAACTAGGGTCTCCTATGGTCAGGATGGCTCTGATACCAACTTGTCAACACCCGGATTTTTCAATCCTAGATGCCTGTTATGCCATACATCGCAATCCCAGGATTACCATTTTTTCGAGACATAACAGAATTGGATACCATAGTACTTCATCCATTACAACGATACATAAGTTCTTACACGAATAGGGATCTCATGATCCAGTTCTTAATACAACATCAAGCAGCGAAATACGTAATAATAACGGTAGCGTAGGTGAAGCTCCATCTTCGAGGTCACAGGCAATGCTGACGATGGGAGATGATCCTAGTTGTCGTAACCTTCCTGGGGTCCATCCTCCAGGTACTCCTCTTCATAGTCTGGCCATGGGAATAGCCAGGGACAAAGCCATGAGTACTCTTTAAGTACTCGCAAACTAACACTAACAAGTAAAGGGGTTTTTGGATAATAGGACACTAGGCTCTAGGGTTGTTTTGCAAAAAGCCAGGTTTATCTCTACTAAGCTCCAAAGCTAGTCACAATTTTATAACTCCTAAGTGGGATCTTGTAGTTCAGGTCACAACTCTGTTGTGGTCCAGTCAAAGTCTCAACTCATTTCACAAGTCATTTTGAAAAGGGTCTGACGGGGGAACAGTATGGCCACTCCAACTGTCCATAACCACGGACGCGGCTATTCGAATAGTTTGACACTCTGCAGAGATTGTACACTTTCACCACAACATTCGATACATCCGTCAGGAACAAATCCTGAATTCACCATACTCAGTATGCGGATAATCAATCCTAACCTTTCAATTACACTCCCTAGTATAAGCACCTCTCCTGTGAGTTTGGCCTCCCAACCATGACCACTGTCATCTTGGGTACTGCACAGGTGGACAATCTTCACAAGGTAGCCTCAGCTCAGACCTTGGCCGTGAGGGAACTAATACTAAGGTATATAAGTGTCCAGTCAAGCCCTACCCAATATTCGGGTATTGTGGTTGTACGATAAAATTGGAATAGTATCGCATCCAGACAACCATCAGTTTTATAAAGGGCTAAGGCTCATGCCTCAACATTTTCATCACCAAAATCATCAAGTGTTTGGAAACACATGTCCAAAACATTTCAATAGAATGATCCATCATTCCAAGGTTTTCATAACCATTTTCCACCAAGTACTCCCATGTAAAGTTGATCAAGTTTTATGCTTAGCACTAGCATCTACAGTTGGGAATGGTAATAATGAGGGGTGGTAACTGGTGGGGTTTCACTAAGTCCAACCTTATATCTTAGGCTGAGATCACGGTTTCTAGCTTAGGCCAAATTTTATGCTCTTAGGGCAAACTTGAGCGCAGCTGTCTAATATCTACCAAACTCTTAAGTAGACTCTAAGTAAGCTTTGATAAAGAAATAAAGTAAGAAGCTTGCCATAAAACTAGGATTGGTTTAGCAAGTTGGTATGATCACATACGCTTAAGGCATATAGTATTCATATCACAAGCATGGGTTTGTGGCAACAATAGGGTATCTTGCAAGTGTTAGCTTGCATCACTGTCAATATAAGCTTGCATAGTTACTAGCTTGCATTAGGCTTGGTTGATTAGTAAAGCTTGCCTTGTGCAGAGCAGTGGTTGAAGTTCTCCTCGGCTTCCTCTTCGTAGTATCCTCCTTCCTCCTCGTAGTATCCTTGGTCGGTACTAGCGTCTATGAATAAATACGAGGTACACAATCACCAATCAATACTTAACTACTTGCAATCATCACACACAAGGGTCCTATAGATGATCTTGCATCATCTCTAACATTACAAGGTTAAGGATTGGTTTAAGTCATTTTATTTTAGAAAAGTAATTTCTACTCATTGAAAAACTGCTTAAGATTTAATATTCTCCAAACTAAACATGGGATCATGATGACACATGTCATCACCACATATTGTAGTCCATGGGAATGTGATTTAAAGTGGTGTCACAATTTAATAAGGTTTTACCCTTTTATTTTAATTAATTAAAGTGGCTAGAAATGCTTATGTAGCATTCTTTTATTCCTTGAACAATATTTCTGCAAGTAAACCTATACATTTTTATATATTCTGAAAGGTATGGTTAAATGTGATTTTTGAGAGTTGGAATCAACTCAAAAGCTTTTATGGTTTAAATTTGAAAAATGTTTGAATGCAGAAAAGCTTCTGCCTTGTTATTTTTGCTATGGGTGATCCACAGATCCAAATGACTTGAATCCAACGGGCTTGGATTAAGAATTCACAGACCTTTCCAACAAAATTGGTTTCATCCAATTTGGTGCACTGAATCAACCTGGGTTGATTTTTGAAGTTGGGTACAGAAGTGTGTTTGAATTTAAAAAGAAAAAGGTTTAATTTGAATTGCTGGGCTGCGCGGGAAATTCTAACGGGCCGGCCTGCTAAGCGCAGTGCTCCCGCGGGCTGCGTAAGTGGGTGTCCCCACTCGTTAGTGACACGGGGCTGGGCGAAGCGGTATGGGGCAACGTGGGTCGTTCGATCTAGTTCTAATCCAACGGCTGAGGGTCATCGTCGATGCGAGACAGCTCCGGCGAGAACGAAACCTAGCGCGGCCAGTGGGGGTGCTGGGGGCTCACCGGGGTACGGGCGAAGGTCGGCGAGGCGGGCGAACGACGAAGTCGATGACGGCAATCCTCCTGGTACCGGTGGCTTCTCCTGGTGCGGCTCCAATCGCTGGCTCCCTTCTTCTCCAGAGGCGGCGGGCTCCGGTGAAATTCCGGCGAAGTGGTGCTCGCCTTGCTCTGAGGATGGTGTGGCACGGTCAGTGGGGAGAGGGGAGTGAGGTGGTGTGAAGAAATCGTGCGGGGGTGGCCTCTATTTATAGTCGAGCGAGGGGACCGTCGGGGCGCAAGGTGAGCTCGTCGGGGGCGACGTTACAGGCGGCTAAAGGCATGGGCAAGGGTAGGGGACGGTGCTGTGTCTCCTGGTGATGCTCAATGACATGACCGCGAGGCATGGGGCGGTGTGGTTTGGTCTGGAACGGGCGATGCTCTGCGCGGCAGAGGCGGCGTCTTCGACGGCGGGCGGTGGTTGTATGGCACGGGGCTGCTAATGGGGATGTCTGGCGGTCTCCTGGGTCGGTGGTGATCGTGTGTGCGCGCGGTGAGGGCGGCGCGCGGCCTGGGGACGCTGGTCGCGGGTGGTGCTCTGGCGCACGCTCGGCATGGTCTGGGCGCGGCTTGTGCGCGTGGTCCAGGGCTTGGCAACGCTTACGGCTGGGACAGGCAGTGGCGGTGGACGGTGGGCTGCCTCCCAGACATGCTGGCTAGGCTTGCTGCTGCTCCTAGCTTGCTGTCTACATTGGGGGTGACATGGGGGTGCTCGGCTGTTCACCATTAATGGCAATGGCAAGCTCACAGGGGTGCTAGTGTTGGGCTAATCTTTCTAGATGATCTACTGGTTTGTGTGTGAGCTAACTAGGGAACAAGTTAGGCTCAAAACACTGCACACTATAGTGTTTGTGGTTTTGTTTGATTTGTGTCTGCAACCTGTTTGATGAAATGGCCGCATGAACTCAAGTTTTGAATTTTGAAATGAATTTTGGTGAGTTTGCTAGATTGGTTCTGGTGAGTCTGCAGATGCTTGGGTTTTGAAAGTTGAGCTTGTTTGAGTGGGTTTTGAAAAAGTGGGATCTTCCCATATGAAGAAGATTCAATTTTGAATTGTCATTTAAACTATGCATTTGAAAGTTTCTGGATGATCACAAAGTGGGCCTTGATACTCTGTTATGAGTACATTCAAGGGGTGCAAAGATCCAGAAAAGTTTCTGTTAGGTTTTGAAAGTTTGAGACAGCCAAAGTAGGCAAGTGAGTTAAATTGGCCAAAATGACCATTCACTTAATATATTTGTTTTGATTTACTTGTCTTTAGGAAAAGTGTGGGAAATGTTTTAGATGATGTTCTTTTCACCTAAGAAACATTTTACAAGCAATGGATCACACAAACAAGGTGGTTTTTAAAGAAATTCAAAATCCATGCATACACATATACATGCATTCATGAATTCATTTAGAAAAGTTTTTGTTAACCCTAAACTTGATGATTAGTGTTTTGATGATCTAAGTTTGATATTTTTGGGATGTTGCATTAGATGCGGATGACTGGCTGCAGACTATGGAGAACAACTTAGAAGTCACAGGAGTGGAGGCCAATGAGAAAGTATTGTTTGCCACCCACTATCTGTCAGGAGATGCAAGAGCGTGGTGGAATAGCTTTTGCGCCATGAATGGAGGAAAAATGATGACATGGGATGAATTCAAACTCAAGTTCAGCAGAACCCATGTGCCACCGAGTTTAATCAAGAGGATGAGAGATGAACTCAGAGAATTGAAGTAAGGGAGGATGACAGTAGTTGAGTACCGTGACAAATTTCTGTCATTAGCTAGGTATGGACAAGATGAGATTGACACTGAAGCCAAGAAGAAGGAGAGATTCTTGAATGGTCAGCATGATGAGATGCAGACAGTGTTAGTCAATATTCCGTTTGCTGACATTGAAGCCTTAGTAGATTCTGCCATTCAGATGGAAGGCAAGATCAACCAAGCCAATGAGAACCGCAAGCATCGAATGATGCATCAACCAGGAACCCACCATACCCTAATGTATCGTCCCAACCCGTCTACAGGTTATGCCCAAGAAACAATAGACCCCCGATGAACCGTCCGAACTATCCCAACTGTGGAGGAGGAAACCCAAGGCCCGGAGGAAACAACAACAACAACCTCGGCAACTCCAACAACTTCAATCATGCACCGCCCAAAATCAACAACCCCACCAATATCAATACTGCCCCAAGGACTGAAAGCAATGATGTGCCTGTTGCAGGAAAGGACAAGTCTCAGGTGACTTGTTATGAATGTGGAACCAAGGGTCACTACTCCAATGAGTGCCCCAAGAAGCTTGCAGCAGCCCCGAATGTGAATGCCCCAGCTCAGCAGCATCGCCGTGTTCAGCCTAGAAGAAGATTTGCCCCAGGGCATTCGCTCAATCACAACGGCCGCCTGTTTCACATGAATGCTGAAGAAGCCCAAGAAGCGCCAGATGTCGTGCTGGGTATGTTTTCTGTTAACTCAGTAATTGAAAGAGTGTTGTTTGATTATGGAGCATCGCAATCGTTTGTTACAGAAGAATTTTCATGCACTAGTAAGATTCAACCAACAAAATTGAAGCATGTTATGATAGTTCAAATACCTGGTTCAACCATCAAAGCTAGACAAATTTGAAAGGCCGTACCTATCAGAATCCATGGCATAGATTTTTATGCTAATCTAATAGTACTTGGAACCAAAGGTTTGGAAGTAGTAATAGGAATGGATTGGATGTCGAAACATAAAGGATTAATCGACTGTGCCAAGAAAGCCATAACCATGACTAGTATAGCCGGAATATCAGTAGAGCATGTATCTGAAACCTTGCCCCGTCAATTCAAGTGCAACAAGAGTCTAGCCCAACCAACCATTGACCAAGTCAGAGTAGTCTGTGAATACCCCGACGTATTTCCAGATATTTTTCCCAGAATTCCCCCAGATCGGGATATCGAGTTTATCATTGAACTAATCCTTGGAACCGAACCCATAGCCCAAAGACCTTATAGTATGAACCCGTCTGAATTAGTGGAGCTGAAGATGCAACTAGACGCTATGCTAGATATAGGCTTGATTCAACCAAGTGTGTCACCATGGAGGTCACCTGTCTTCTTTGTGGACAAGAAAGATGGAGGTAACCGTTTGTGTACAGATTTTCGGAATCTGAATGATGTCACCATTAAGAATAAGTACCCACTGCCAAAGATAGAAGATCTGTTTGACCATTTGACCGGTGCCAAAGTGTTTTCTAAGATTGATCTTAGAACTGGTTATCATCAACTCAAGATTCGCGGAGAGGATATTCCAAAGACTGCCTTTACCACTAGATATGGATTGTATGAGTACACTGTCATGTCCTTTGGATTAACCAATGCCCCCGCTTATTTCATGAACCTCGTGAATAAGATTTTTATGGACTTCCTGGATATGTTTGTCATTGTTTTCATCGATAACATTCTGATCCATTCCAAATCAGAAGAAGAACGTGAGCTACACCTGAGGACTATCCTTGGAACACTTAGGGAGCATCAGTTGTATGCCAATTTTAGCAAATGTGAATTCTGGTTACAGGAAGTAGGATTCCTCGGACATATCATGTCAGCCGGAGGAATTGCTGTCGACCCTGCCGAGGTTAAGGATGTTGAAGAATGGAAAGCCCCAACCACTCAAACTCAAGTTCGTGCATTTCTCGGATTAGCGGGTTATTACCACAAGTTCGTAGAAGGATTTTCGAGCATCGCAAGACCCATGACCCAATTTTTGAAGAAAGATAAGAAGTTTGAATGGACGGACAAATGTGAATCAAGTTTCCAAGAGCTTAAGAAGAGATTGATCTTAGCCCCAATCTTGATTTTGCCGGATATCACGAAGCCTTTTGATGTGTTTTGTGACGCATCCAAGATCGGTCTCGGATGTGTGTTTATGCAAGAAGGCAAAGTCATATCATATCTAGCCCAACAACTGAAGCAACATGAGCAGAATTATCCTACCCATGATCTTGAACTAGCAGCCGTAGTTTTAGCTTGAATACATGGCGGCATTACCTCATGGGAAATCATTGTGAGATTTATTTGGATCACAAGAGCCAGAAGTATCTTTTCACCGGAAGGAGCTGAATATGAGGCAAAGGAGATGGATAGAGCTAATCAAGGACTATGATCTGGACATCCACTATCACCTAGGTAAACCAATGTGGTAGCAGATGCCCTTAGCAGATTGCTGTGTTGCTTGAACTCCATGATTCTGAAGGAGCAACCAAGTTTGCACAAGGAGTTGGAGGATTTCATAATGGAGATAGTAAGTGAAGGATTTTTGGCTAGCATAGAACTTCAACCCACTTTGATTAGTCAGATCAAGGAGACGCAGAAAGGAAATGATAGTATCGACGGAATCAAATGTTGTATCGATACAGGGAAGGTACCCGGATTGACCGAAGACGACGAAGGAGTTTTGTGGTACAAAGAACGTATCTGTGTGCCAGCAGATTCAGAGTTGAAGCAAACTATTTTTAAAGAAGCCCATGATACTATTTATTCTATCCACCCCGGAGGAACGAAGATGTATCAGGATTTGAAGGAGCAATTTTGGTGGCATAAGATGAAGAGAGAAATCGGAAGCTACATATACAAGTGTGATATTTGTCAGAGATTCAAGGCGGGACATCAAAGACCCGTAGGACTATTGCAACCATTGTAGATGTCGGAATGGAAATGGGATTCTGTTGGAATGGATTTTATCATCGGTTTGCACCAACATCTAGTAGGGGAAAAGACTCTATTTGGGTCATAGTGGACAGACTCTCCAAAGTCGCCCATTTCTTACCAGTCAAGACCACTTACCAGAGTTCGAAGCTAGCAGAGTTGTACATTGCTAGAATAGTTAGTTTGCATGGAGTACCCAAGAACATTGTGTCGGATCGAGCAACCCAGTTTACCTCAAGATTTTGGAAGAAAGTCCAAGAAGGATTAGGAACCCAACTGGATTTCAGCACAGCTTATCACCCTTAGACTGATGGACAAACGGAGCGAGTAAATCAAATACTCAAAGATATGTTGAGAGATTGTGTGTTAAAATATGGATCTAAATGGGAAGACTGTCTGCCTTTCGCAGAATTTTCATACAACATCAATTATCAAGCTAGCTTGCAAATGGCCCCATTGGAATTCATGTATGGAAGGAAGTGTCATACCTCTTTGAATTGGTCGGAAGTAGGAGAGAGTCAGATTTTCGGACCCGACATCGTACGCGAAGCCGAAGAGAAAGTTCACAAGATCAGTGAGCACCTCAAGACCACCCAATCCAGACAGAAGAGTTATGCCGACAAGAGACATTGAGACCTATCCTTGAACATCGGATATTTTGTGTATCTCAAAGTATCACCTTTGAAGGGAATGCAATGTTTCCAACTCAAAGGAAAGTTAGCCCCCAGATATATCAGACCCTTCAAGATTTCGAATCGTCGAGGAGAAGTATCTAATCAACTCGAACAGCTAGAGGAGATGTTAGTCGTGCATAATGTGTTTCATATCTCGTTACTTCGCAAATGCCTAGAAGTCCCGGAGAAGACCGAAGTTTTCAAGAATATTGAGCACATAACCACAGAAATCAACTATTACCTGACCAATCCCGAAGTACCCATCCATATTTTGGAGGAAGCTTTAAGAACCACCAGGACCCGAAGTATCAAGTTTCTCAAGATCCAGTGGAGTAACCACACTAAAGAAGAAGCTACCTTGGAGCGAGAAGACTACATTAGGACGGAGTTTTCAGATCTCTTTAAATCCTAGTTTTCTATTTTTCTCAAATCTCAGGACGAGATTTTGTTTAAGGAGGGAAGTTTTGTAACATCACAAAAATATTAATCAAGGTTATCAAATTCCAATCACCCAAAATTAGGGTTAACAAAAACTTTGTTAATTAAAATCAATATGAATGCATGTGTGTATGTGGTGAATGCATGAATGCTTGCATGGACTTGTTTGATTGTTGTGAATAGTAAGGATTGGTTTAAAGATGAAAACAACATCATCTAAATAATTTCCAAGCAGAATCGAATCAATAGATATTCAAAAACCAAGAAAATAAGCAAATGGTCATTTTTGCCAATCTTGTTCACTAGACCACTTTGAGTGTTTCTTGTCCAATATTTCAAACATAAACAAATACAATTCTTTTCACCCCTTGCTAGACCAAGTAAAAGTGAACCCAAGCCCACCTTGCAAACCCACAGAAACATTTGGAAACCCTATTCAAATGACATTTAAAAATTGAATCTAGTTCATATGGTAAGATCATCATTTCTCAAAACCCCACCAAACCAGTTCACCTTGACAAATCCAATCAACCAGATACTCCCTAGTATGTGACCAGCACAATCACCAAGTTTCATCCAAAAATTGAAATATGAATTTCTTTCGGCCATTTCATCAAACACCTGGAGACACAAACCAAACTCTGCCTAACTACACTGTTTTGAGCAGTGACCACCCCAAACCTTGTCTCCCCTTGATCATCCTTGTCTCCCCGAGTGACAACCGTGGCATTAAACTAGCTAGAACCCTACCCAATGCGCCATGTCGTGCATGCCCAAGCCACCCCTTGCCAGCCGACCATGGCAAGCTAGCCAGAGCCATCTCCGCGCCTAACCACCATGTCCAGAAGGCAGGCTACTGTCCACCGCCACCCCTTGTCTAGACCTCGAGCCTTGCCAAGCCATGGTCCACAGCAAACACGCCGCGCCTAGTTCATCCCTCCCATGACGAGAGCGTAGCAGAGCACCGCGCCCGACACGCTCGCACGCGTCGCGCCCCGCCTTAGTCATTCGTGTCTCCGATCACCACCATCCCAGGAGACCACCAGACATGCCCGTTCGCCGACGCGTGACCAGGAGCGCCCGTGCGTCGTCAAAAACATCGTCGCTACCGCGCAGAGAATCGCACGTTCCCAACCGAACCACACCGCCCCTTGCCGCGCGATCAAGCCATTGAGCACCGCCAGGAGACCGCGCACCGTCACCTAGCCCCATACATGTTGATAGCCGCCTGTACCATCGCCTCCGACGACCTCTGCCCATGTCGTGGTGCCCCTCTCGCTCGCATATAAAAGGAGTCCTCTCTAGCACAATTTCGTCACACCATTCCACTCCCCTCTCTCTCATAAACCTCCCACACCCTTTCCCAGAGCAAGACGAGCTCTCTCTCCTCGAAATTTGGCCGAAGCCTGCCGCTGATGGAGGAGAAGGGCACCGTCGATTGCAGCCACCCCAAGAGAAGACGCTAGTACCAGGAGAACTGCCGTCTTCGACATCGTCATTCACCCCCGTCGCCGACCCTTTCCTGAGCCCCGGTGAGTCGCCCCAGACCCCCACTGTCCATGCTAGGGTTCGTGCCCCTCATGTCCTGTTCAGACGAGGACGATGGCTGTGAGCCATTGATCCTTGATCTAATCCTACGGTCGTAATCACCCCATACCCCTTCGCTACTCCCTGTCAAACTGACGTGTGGGGACAGCACTTAACCTGCCCTCGCACGCGCTGTGTGTAGTGGGCCGGCCCAACTAGCTCTCTCGCGCAACCCAGTCGTTTGAATTTAGTTTTTTCCATTTAGTTCAAACCTAGTTTGAACCGTAACTTTAAAAATCAATTCAAAGAGTTTCACTAAACCAAATTGCATGAAACAAATTTTGTTAGAAAGATATGGAAATTCTTAATCCAAGCCCGTTGGATTCAAACAATTTGGAATTATAGATCACCTATGGTAAAAATAACAAGGAAGAGACTTTCTGCATTCAAACATTTTTCAAAAATCAACCATAAATGCTTTTGAGTTGATTACAACTCTCAAAAATCACATTTGATAAGACCTTTATGAATATATAAAAATATCTAGGTTTACTTGCAGTAATAAGGGGCAAGTAATAAAAGAATGCCCCATAGGCATTCTAGTCACTTTAATTAATTAGAATAATAAGGTTAAACCTTATTAAATTGTGACACCACTTTAAATCACATTCCCAAGTATTAGAATATGTGGTGATGACATGTGTAAACATGATCCCATGTTTTAATTGGAGAATATTAAATCTTAAGTAGTTTTTCAATGAGTAGAAATTACTTTTCTAAAATAAAATAAATAAGACTAAGTCTTTATTTCATGTGATGATTGTGATGATGCTAGATCATCTAGTGTGAACCTGTGTGTGCTAAATAGAAGTAGTTAAGTATTGTTTGGTGATTATGTACTTCATATTTATTTATAGACGCTAGTACCGACCAAGTATACGAAGAGGAAGGAGACTACTACGAGGAAGAAGCCGAGGAGAACTTCAACCACTAAACTACACAAGGAAAGCTACTATCTTAGCAAGCTAAGCTAAAACCCTGCAAGTTTTACTTGCAAGCCTAAAAACACTAGATTAACCTATGCAAGATGCATTAGGCATAACTTCTTATACCCTTTTGATTACACCAAATCCCAATTTTACTTGCAAGCTTTATTTGTTTATTTGTTTATCAAAATTCCTTGTTTACTTTTAGGTAGTGTTTGTGATAGTTTGGAAAGATATTAAAGGTAGATGAAGAGAATAAAACTTGGCCTAAGTTAGGTAGAACTAGATATCATCTTGAGGCATGAGATTAGACTTAGATAAGTCACACTTGATTATCACCCCTCATTAGTGTTTACTCCCAACTTTAGTGGCTAGTGCTAAGCATAAAACTTGATCACTTTAGATGGGAATACTTGGTGAAAATGGTTATGAAAACCTTAGAATGATGATTCATTCTAATGAAATGTTTTGACATGTGTTCTTGAACACCAGATGATTTTGATGATGAAAATGTTTATGCATGAGCCTTAGCCCTTTATAAAACTGATGGTTATATTCGGATGCGATACCATTCCAATTTTACCGTACAACCACAATACCCAAATTTTGGTAGGGCTTGACTGGAACTTTATATATCTTAGTATGGGTTCCCTTGCGGCCGAGATTTGAGCTGAGGCTACCTCGTGATGATTGTCCACCTATGTAGTTCCCAAGATGACAGATGGTCATGGTTGGGAGGCCAAACTCATAGGAGAGGTGCCTATACTAGGTTGTGTAATTGAAAGGTTAGGATTGATTATCCGCATACTGAGTATGGTGATTCAGGATTGTTCCTGACGAATGTATCGAATGTTGTGGTGAAAGTGTACCACCTCTGTAGAGTGTCAAACTATTTGAATAGCTGCGTCCACGGTTATGGACAGTTGGAGTGGCCATATTGTTCCATCGTCAGATGTTTTCAAAATGACCTGTGAAATGAATCATGACTTTGACTTAACCACAACAGGGTTGTGAACATGAAAACTAAGTTCCCACTTAGGTTTTATAAAACCTTATACTAGTTTCCTTTACTTCTGAACTCAGCTAGAGATAAACTTGGCTTTTTTCAAAACAACCTAGAGCTTAGGATTCCTACTTGAAACCTCTTTATTTGTTAGTGATAGTTCGCGAGTACTTAAAGAGTACTCATGGCTTTGTCCCTGGCTATTCCCATGGCTAGACTATGAGGAGGACTATCAGGATGATGGACAATAGGAAGTCTACGACAACTAGGATCATCTCCCATCGTCAGCATTGCCTGTGACCCTGAAGATGGAGCTTCGCCCACGTTACCGTTATTATTCCGCTGCGTTGATTGTATTAAGACTGGATCACGAGATCCTTTATTTGTAAGACCTTTATTATGGTTTGTAATGGATGATGAACTATGGTACCAATCTGTTATGTCTCGCAAAAAGGTAATCCTGGGATTGCGATGTATGGCATAACAGGCATCTGAGATTAAAAATCTGGATGTTGACATAAGATGAATCTCGTCCCGAGATTCGGCGTGGCTAGCAAATAGGTGTGTGTGGTCCTCTTAGAGGTCATCCTCTCGCTCCCAAGTGGCTTGTTCTTTGGTTTTATGGCTCCATTGCACTTTTTAAAATTTGATTGTATTGCTACGGGTAAACCTCTCCGTTGTCTCCAATATCTTGACCGGCTTCTACTCATATGTCAATCACTCTCTAGCTGAACCTCCTCTAGTGGCATGGTGTCTCTCAACGGTGTATCCACCATCTCCGGATAACACTTCTTCAGCTAGGACACATGGAATACGTCATGAATAGCGGACAGAGCCTCTGGCAACTCCAACTGATGTGCCACTTCTCCCTTGCGTGCTAAGACCCAGTATGGTCCTATAAACTGAGGTGCCATCTTACCCTTGATTACAAACCTCTTAATCCCATGCAGTGGTGATACTCTGAGGTACGCTCTATCTCCGATATCATACACCACTTCCTTGCGCTTGGCGTCAGCATAGCTCTTCTGTCTCGATTGTGCTACCTTTAGCCTGTCCCTAATCAAAGTGACCTTGTCTTCGGCGTCCTTGATCAAATCAGGACGAAATAGCTAAAGCTCTCCTACTCCATCCCATAGAAATGGTGTCTGATACCTTTTTCCATATAGCACATCAACAGTGACATCTTGATGCTGGTTTGGTAGATGTTGTTGTAGGAAAACTCGTCATATGGCAAATTCTCTTCCCAACTAGAACCATGATCCAGAGCGCAAGCTCTCAACATATCCTCCAAAATCTGATTCACCCTCTCTTTCTTTCCATATGTTTGAGCGTGGAATGTTGTAGTAAAATCCATCCTAGTTCCCAATGACTCGTGCAGCTAGCGCCAAAAGTGTGATGTAAATTGGGTGCCTCTATCCGATACAATGCTCTTGGGAACTCCATGTAGGCACACAATCCTGTCCATATAAATCTTAGCTAACCTCGCACTCGTGTAGGTGGTCTTCACCAGTATAAATTGGGATACCTTGGTTAGATGGTCAACCACTACCCAAATAGAGTCATATCCAGACCTGGTCCTAGGCAATCCTGTGATAAAATCCATTCCCACTCTATCCCACTTCCAATCCGGTACGGGCAATGGCTATAGAAATCTTGCTGGCTTCTGGTGTTCCGCCTTCACTCCGTGGCATATATCACATAAGGCAATATGCTCGGGATATCTCCCTTCATGTTGTTCCACCAAAATATGTCCTTCAAATCCATATACATCTTTGTATTACCCGGATGTATAGAATATGGCGAGTCATGATCCTCCTGAAGAATATGGCGGATCATTGGGCACACACAGACGATCTCCATACCACAAGGTTCCTTGCTCATCCTCACAGAATTCCTTTGCTCGATCCTCCTTCATCTTTTCCATTATCACCTCTATCTCCTTGTCTTCTACTTGAGCTTTCCTGATCATGTCTTGTAGCGTTGGTTGGACTTCCATTGCTGCCAAATATCCCTCGGACACTACTTCCAGTCTAAGCTCCCTGAATTGCTCACACAAATTCTCGGGTAATTCTCCCACAATCAATCCGTTTGCATAGACCTTCCGGCTCGGAGCATCTGCTACCACATTGGCTTTTCCTGGGTGATATTGCAGATTCGGATCGTAGTCCTTGATAAGATCCAACCATATCCTTTGCCTCATGTTCATTTCCTTCTAGGTGAATATGTACTTCAAGCTCTTCTGGTCAGTGTACACATCGCAGTGTTTTCCCATCAGATAGTGCCTCCATACCTTGAGCGCATGTACAACCAACGCTAATTTCAAGTCATGCGTGGGGTAGTTCCTCTCATGGTGTTTAATTTGACGCGAGGCATAAGACACCACTCTCCCATCTTGCATAAACACACTTCCAATTCCCTGTCGAGATGCATCACAGTACACTTGGAAATCATTCCGAGTAATTCACACCGGACAGTCCGGTCCTGGCAGAAACTTCAGAGTTTCCGGCTGGATTCCGGGTGGATTCCGATCTGGCATACAGAATGGCTGCCACCTTGACGCGTCTTGGGTAGGCCAGACCTTCCGGCTGGCTTCGGCCGGACACTCTGGTCTTCAAATGAATCTTCGCGTCCTTCTTGATGATCTCCTCTTGCGCCTTCCTCCCGCTCCTCCCTCGCGCATGTCCCGAAATTAGGCTTCACCTCCTCCTTCGTGCCCATATCAAACTTGCCTCACCAAGATAAAGGAATTTGACAACTTGAAGTTAGATATATCTTTCATCCATCTTGTATGATGATGCTACATGCCGGCAGAATGAGGAGGACGGAGAAGATTTTTCATTTGTTTCCACTAGATCATTGAAGATTTTGCTCCATCTTAAAATAGACGAGACCATCAAAAAGAGATTATTGATTACATTCTTGAGAGAACACTCTGGAAAAACAAGGATGGAAGTAAAATTATCCAGGGATAAAGGCCACTTCTGACTTCTGTGGAATGACTAAAATCGCATTCAGCGACACATTCAGTGTACAAACAGCGAATGCTAAGAGTAGTGGTATGGTAGCTACTCCATCCCACACCCAAAGCATTACTCCACACATGAATAGGAAAACTATGCAATCCAACTCTCAGAAATTTAGCCTTACGATCTTGACAAGTAGAAACTTATGAAGCTCCTTAAGAAAACAAATATTGATGCAATGATTTGTCGGATCCAAAGATAGATAAGGATGATGATGTTGTCATCGTGTCAGAAGTCGCATGCCAATAGAAAGATATCAATGAAGTTCACGAAGACAGAAAAAAGGTTCAACAGATAGATTAAGGATAGCCCCAAACTTGAATAGAAGAATTGTGAAAGATCTGGAAAATATTCGTAGCATCCGGAGGATTGAGGATATAAGATAAAGCGAGAGGGTTTCAAAAGATTTCTTCACGAGTTGGAGACCAAAGGAATTTCTTGTCCTTCCTAAGAATATCTGAGAGAGATTTATCCGTCTTGAGGAAATCTTCAGCGGAACAATGTTGATAACCTGCCAAACAAGGAAAAGCTCAGGGGTTGGTTGAAGGTGGAGGATGGAATTAACAATTGAGTTGATGATTTCGGAATTGTAGCGATGTCTTTAGTAGAAAGGACGTGTCCGAGATAGGTTACTTTAAAAAGTCAGGATTTACATTTTGAGAACTTTACACAGATGTGGTGTTCTTGAAGCTTCAGGGGATGAGAAGGATATGTTCTTCCACTAATATAGAATAGGCGAGAATAACATCAAGATATACCACCACGAAAGATCAACATAAAGAGCAAGGATTAGTGTTTAGAAAGTTGTATTGAAAGAATAGACTATCTGGTCCTTTGGATAAGAAAAGAGATACTGAATTGTTCACCTTGTGGATCGGATCACCGGTTGACAAGAAGAGAGATTTTGAATAACCATATTGCCTAGAGAAACCTCCAGATTGCCAAAGATAATTGAATCTGATGTAGATATGCTCACGATATTACTCAAAATCAAAAGAGATAGCCATAGTCATCTAGGTGATTAGATTTATAGCATTTACCATATTCCACTCATGATAAGTGTCATGTAGCTATGCCAAGAATCACATTACAATCACAAGCATAGGCTCGACTCAAGTTATGTATTTGGCACCAAAGGATTCAAAGGTGAAATGAAAACTCCTGATTAAAGCATCGGTAGCAAAAATATTGAGTTAGCATGGACACGCCGACAAAGAGATGGTGAAATTTATCACACACGACTGAAAAGGAGTGTTGAAACACATATGTATCAAAGAAAAAATTCCGCATTTTTCAGCATTAAAATACCAATAGATGCGAAAAAAAACTTAACGGATAGAGATTAGCAACTCCACATTCTGTGAAAGCATGCCAGGAGGAAGAACACCCTTAACAAGATTGCGCCGGTAAACAAAGAGTCGGAGAGACTATGTCGGTTTACAAAAGCCTGTCAGTATGGAATGCACCAACAGTTGATAACCAAAGGCAGATTGCGACAACAAGGTTGGATGCAACAGATAGACAGGGACTTAACACAAACATCCTATGATACTATGGAACCCAGAACACGTGAATCCTAGTTTGAATTTTTATAAGAGGATTGACAAACATTACACTTCCTTACCGAAAAAGGGTGGGTGGGAGCGTAAGAAGAAAAATGGAAGCAGTCCTACTCTCGCGATTAGTTTTTCCCTAATATACATAACTACTAAAGTTATTTTGCTAGACTGAAAACGACCATCATGGCTGAGACCCTGAAGGGCGAAATGGCTCTGGTACAGATGTAATACCTCGCCCACTACACTCTAAGCAACAAGCTAGGACAAACCCAAAGTGCATAAGGTGGTACTACTGCGGAGTCCCAAAGGTCACCCACGTGCAGGATCGTCTAAGCAGAGTAGGGAACGGTACCGGCCACCACCCTAACCACTCTACAAGAACATCGTATCAAGTGCGAGCGACATAGTTAACAAGCATGCGAACAAAACATCCACAAGTGTGTATGTCCGCGACATACAAGAGTACATCAGAGCCAATCCATCTAAAAGAAATATAAAAATTAAATGCCATACGACAAGATACAAATTACTAGATAGTTCTAATAGTTTAGGATACATCCTCATACATCACAAATTAGAGTATCAAGCGGAAGCATAAAACAAAATTTGAGTACTGATAAGAATAAAATTGGCATAAGATGCCCTGAAAATAAGCACATCCCACCCATATCGTCGCATTGTCGACAAGTACGCCATAGGGGGTCCTAACGGCGTTGAGAAGATCGGGTGTGAGACGTCAAATGTTCCGGGAACGGTGACCACAAGTTTACCCAGGTTCAGATCCGACTGTGGTGATTGGATCCTACTCCTGCTAGCAACCTAGTAATAAATGGCGAGAGCCAAATGTTACATTGGATTACAAGAGAGGTTCTCCTGTGCGAGTAGGTTGTTATTGATATATGATCTGGTGGTATTGTCTCTTAAAGGCTCCCATAGGGCCGGTTTATATAGTCACCGGTACCTAGGGTTACATGAGAGACCTATCGAGCAACGTTATAGAGTTGGTAACTAGATACAACTTGGACTACAAGTAATACTACATGCCTAAGTCAGTAACTCTTCTAGGCCTTGTCGTAGCTGGAAGTGGCTCCTCCTCTTTCTATGACTAGGCCACCCATGAATCAATGCTCTAATCCATTGGTGGGCCACCCTGGTCAGTGAGTCCTATGGGTATACCTGGAAAGTATATCCCCAACAGTAGCCCCTGGAAGTCTCCAAGATCCAAAGTCGCATAAATCGTCTTGCTTGATGGTTTCTTCATCTTGAGAACCTTGAAGGGTTCTCAAAAACTTATTTTATCAAAGTAGGATGCTGAGTCTTCTGAGTCAGATATATTCTTCTTGACTTCAGTCTTTTCCTTGCTCGGTTCAAAACATGAGCCAGATTTCAAACAATGGCGTGTTGTCTGACAACTTTTTAGACCAGTTCTTGTCACTGAGAAGAGTCCCATCAACACGAAAGTTGGTGGGTCCGTTCCCTACGGAACAGAGAATCGTTACAATGCCCGCGCGAGAATCGAGGGGGCGGAGTCACGAGGAAGCTACCTCCCTCTCTCCTATAGGCGTGGTGCAAATCATGCAGTTTAAACGCAAATCTCGGTGCAGAGGTTAATAAGAGAGAGGAAACCCTTCTCTCCCAGATTCATCTCTCACTGATTCATTCATTTCCTTATCATACTCCACTGGTGGAAAAAGGGCCTCTAGTCCCGGGCCGCAACGGGCTCTAGTCCCGGTTTTGGTCCCGGGACTGCGAAAACGGGACTAGAGGCCCCCCCTCTAGTCCCGGCTCGCAACGGCTCGCGACTGATAATAGCCACGTGGCTGTTTCAGCGGCGCGGGGGGCGGAAACCATTTAGTCCCGGGCGGTAACACCACCCGGGACTAAAAGGTTTCCTGCCGCGGCAGAGAAACACCACATTTCTCTGTCGCGGCAGAGATTGTGTATTTCCTTTTTTTGCCATTTTGTTCCTTTTCCGTTTTGTGTTTCACTATAACAAACATATATTTCAGTATACATATTATACGCTACTACATACACACTACACGTCGATGCATTTATATAAGATCGATCCTTTGCAAGCATACATATAATCAATCATATCAAAAGGAAGAAATGTTTTGAAATTACATGGTCATTGATGAATATATATATCATATGAGCTACATGGAGATGACTAAGGCAAATCGAGTTCCACGTCATCCGCATAATGCTCTCCATGTACATCAAGGACTTCCTTCATCATAAATCCCGCCAGCTCCTCTTGAATTGCTCTTATGCGCTGGTCTGGCTCTAGTTTCTCTCGCAAATTATAAATATAATGTGAGTCAACTTTCCACTCACTGGTCAACTCTCGGATGTACTCGCAGACGTAGTATCCGCATAAATGAGTTCCCGGTGGCTGCTGTAAACTCTTCGCCATTTTATAAGTTAGCTCCTCTTTGAATGGACCTGGTATTTTCTGTCTGAACCATGTCCAACACCTGCTCAGCAAAGAAAATGAACAAAGGAGTTATTATTAGTTAATTGATATCAGGAAATGAATGAAAGAGGACGATATAATGCGATAATGATTGAAATTACTTATTGATCATTGCTTTCATGTCGCTCCACTTCTCTTGGTCCCAACTTAATGAGCCGTGGACTTCAACTAGGGAGTTGTCAACTTGAATGTTTAGCAAGATCCAGTGGAATCTGTGGACATTTACATAAGCATACATGCATAGCTCATCCAGTAAGCAAAAATAAAATGTGTACAAGATATAAACACTCACTTCAAGTTGTAAGGAAATAGTATTTCCTTAACAAAATTATGCTCGGTTAAGAACCTGGACAGGTCTTCCTCCACGTCTTTGGGTGATTCTTTAACGTATATTCATTAATGATATATGAGTCAATGAACCCAACGTCGTATCTTCTAGCTCTTTTGCATTCAAGCATCTTCATTCTGTGGAATATAATATCATCATACAAAAGGATATATAGTTAGGATAATATATTAAATGCAATGAACGAGCTAAAGCTACAAACTTAATTATAGAAATAAATAACTTACAGATAGTAGCAACCAATGATAGATTTGTCGAGGGCGCGCTGGTTGTATAACTGAAACAGTTCGGTCATTTGAACCTGTATCGAGTATGGTTTGAAGTGATGCTCCTTTCTAACGTCCACCGGAAACCAATCTTTATGATGCTTTTTTTCTGCTTGCGACATGTACCATTCATGCAGATTTCGCATATGTGTGGATAGACGCGCGAGATCCTCATTACTGACTAGAGGCTGCCCTTGGACATACTGCCGTACTATCTGACCCACTGGCGTATCTTCATAGCCTAAATATTGACCAAGAGACATATTTGCTTCGTTAGCAAGTGCTTTGGCCTCCGATATAGTGATTCCCATAAGTGCAGCATTATTACGGGCTCTAGGGTCCATTATTTGCATGTCCATATCCATTTCAGCTCTGAAGGCCTTGTCGAGGTCTGAAATGATTTTGAGCGGGGCGACCGATTGATTCTTCTGTGCTCCGTGTTGGGCAACTTGCTTCCCGCTTTTTGCACTTGTGATTTTTTTCTTCTGTGCTTGCTTAATAATCTCCCGGTCATAGTCTGATTCCAGATTCATCGATATCTGGGATGGTTGCTCAAGAAAGGACTTAGCCCACTTTTTTGTTTTTTTGTTATATACCGGCTTTGGCTCAGGGTTTTTGGGTGCAAAATGCGCCTTAACTTGGGCAGCCACATCCGCATTAGTTTCCTCGTCGGTCTTGTCATAAGGTCTCTTTGGAAGAGCCGGCGGGATATCGACTATCTTCGGCGTTTGACCTTTCTTTGATGTGGGGCGCGGGGGACCGTCGAACTTCCGTTTCTTCGACGAGGTAGTAGTATTGCACGGAGGTGGAGGCGGAGATCGAGTTGATGTACTCCTGCTGCGGAGATCGTCAGCGGGGCGGGGTGGACTTGGAGGTTGGCGATAATCGGGTTGGGGTGGACTTGGAGGTTGACGATATTCGATGCGGGGTGGATTTGGATTCCTTGGAGTCGGTGGCCTTGGCGCCAAGCCTGGAAACTTGATGTACTTCTTATTCCATATAATGATGTTGCACTTGACATCTCCTAGTTTCGTAAGGCCTTCAGGCATAGCGATTTCAATCTCTAGGTCCACAAAATCCTCCACTATGTCATCCACCGTGACACGAGCATAGACTGGTGGAATCGGAAGTGAATGGTGGAGTGCTCCAGGTAAACAAGGTAAAGCACTACCGATCGCCACCTTGAAGGACAGGTTGTTCATTGGCTGATGTAGCTCACATTGTGCCATCTCTCTAACATCATCCACGGGGTAGTGAGGAGCCGGTGCATCATCCAGCAGTGCTTGATCATCAGCAGGGACCTCCGTGGAAGCCACGCTGCTTCTCCGTTGGCTAAGATCCAATGCAGGATCATCAGACCACGGGTGAGTTGATGACGGCGGCCTTTGGCTAATTTCATGCATGAGGTTCTTCAGATCAGCTAGGTCCTGCTCTACCCTGGAGATCCGGTCTGCCTCCCGGTCCTTCTTTCTCTGACGGCTTCTGTAACTGGCATCGTACAGAGGAAACCCTTTCTTCCACGAGACACCGGCGCCTTTGCCTCGTGTTCGTCCTCCCTTTTCAGGATTCCCTAGGGCGCGTGTCAGCTCGTCTTTCTGTCTCTCGGGACGGAACAATCCCAATTGAGCATAGTTCATTGCTTGAATAAGGTCTTGGGAGGGTTTTAGAATTTTATCATGAAATAATGTCTTCCCTGTTTCTGGGTCCAAGGATCCCCCGTGCCCGTACCACCAGTGCTTTGACCTCTCGGGCCATCCATCTGTACCAGGAGTGACGCCTATAGCCCTCATATCCTTCACCATAGTTTCCCACTTAGGTATGGCACTCTTGTAGCCACCTGTCCCCATTTTATGATGGTATTTCTTGTTGGCAGCATTTAACGCGTTCTTTGCCGACTTTGCCTTTGTTTTATCAGATTGCTTGTACTGTACAAAATCGGGCCACTGTTCTCTCAACTTCTCGTTTACTCCTTTGAAGTCTGGAGTTTTCTTTTTCGCGTCATATTTCGTGTATAAATTTTTCTTGTGGTTCCGGTACAGTTCAGCCATCTTGCTTAGTGCCCACTCCTTGACTTTCGCTCTATTTTCAAGCCCACCCGGCCTTGGGGTAATACCATCTACCTCAAATTCCTCATACTCTGGAGGTAGTATGAAATGCGCTATGAGCTTCTGCCAAAGGTCATCTTTGGCATCATCGGTGACATAGCTGTTGGATTCTTCACCGGGTTTCTTTGACTTATTCCATTCTTGGATGGTGATCGGCAGGTTGTCCCTAACAAGCACCCCGCATTGATTTATAAACATCCTCCGGTGCTTATCTGGAGCAATCAGTTCACCATCATCATCTATTTCTTCGATGGTGAACCTCTGATTACCATCCAACTTTTTGTTCGGCCCTCATTTCGTTCGAGCTGTCGATTGCTTCGATCCGGTAGGCTAAAAGAAGAAGAGAGAGTGATTAATATATATCTAGATCAGTTAATGAATAGAGGTAACACGAGACTTTATATATATATATATATATGTGTACCTCGCCGGATCCTGTCGAGGGGCCATCATTATTGTTGTTATTTGTTTGCGCTTCGTCCATCTGGTCTTCCCCTTGGTTTTCCTCTAGTCCATCACCGGATGGATTCAGATATGAGGATATCTCTTCCTCGAGCAAAATATCTTCGGTCGTGCCCGTAATAAGAGGAATTTCACCTCTTATCATGCCCTGAAGAAAACCTTCACCGATGCGACCAGGATCTTCGGATGGATCCATGACTTAATTATCTATAACAAAAAGAGAGTTAAACAGGTTAGAAAAAACAATAATCCTAATAACTAAAACAATATAATCCTAATTATAATAACTTAAACAAAAAAATAACCCTAATCCTAAAGGGCTTCGATCTCGATCTCGATATCGTATTCTACCGAGAAGCACCAAACACCAGAAAAAAACAAAGGGGAAACAATCAACACATGGCATCGATGCAATGCTCAAGCAAGTATGATGATATGACAAGTTGAATTGCATTGAATTGAAACCCTAAAACATGCTCGGCAAATTAATTGGGGTTCCGAGGGGTGAAAACCCTAACTCGGGAAAACTCCAGAACATATGAGAGGGGTGCATTTGTTCTTATAATTAAACTTGCTATCATGAAAGTTGATTAATAATGCATGATTATATAGATAGCTAGGTTTCAATTTTCTGAACATTTTGATATATTATTTGTATTTTTCTGACTTATAAATTAAAAGTTATTGAATTTACAATATTTAATCAAATTCTGGAATTACTAAAAAGGGTTATTTCATCATTATGACATCAGCAGAGGGGGTTAAACTTTTTGTACCACTACTAAGCCTAGCCACTATGACTGACCAGTGGGGTACTGGCCACCTCAGCATGCCACGCAAGCAAGAGGGACCGGGGGGGGTTGATTATTTTCACGAGCCAGTTGATGGCGGCGCGCGCGGGACGGCGATTGACAGCGGCGCGGGAAGGCGAACCGGGAAGAGGAAGGAAGCAGGAGGGTGCCTGAGGTCAGCGAGGCCGAGGGAGGTCGAGGGAGGTCGAGGGTGGCCGGAATCGGCGACGGACGCGGCGGCCGGAGACGGGGAAGGAGCGGACGGGGAGCTCGACTGGGGGCGCGGGGCTTCGATTCCTTCGGTGAGGCTCTGCGGTAAGGCACGTGGCGGCACGGCGGGGTGGTGTCCGGAGACGAGGGCGGTGGAGCGGTGGAATCCGACAGCACCTCCCCTGCGTCGATCGAGCTCTCGTCGTCGTCTGCGCATGTCTCCTCGTCGATTTCACCAAGTGCTGGGTGGGGGAGGCCAGGGGTGGGCGCAAGTTATTTATACCCCCACCCCTTTAGTCCCGGGCTAAGCCACCGCCCGCGACAAAAGGGTCTTTAGTCGCGGGCCGTGGCTTAACCCGCGACTAAAGACCCCCCTTTAGTCGCGGGCTAAGCCACGGCCCGGGACTAAAGGTCTTTTTTGGCCGCTTCGTTTTCGCGCGCGCACTCACCCTTTAGTCCCGGGTCCAGCCACGACCCGCGACTGTTTGTTTTTTTGTAAATTTTCTTTTTTAATTCAAAAATAATATAAAAACTTTAAAAAATCATATCTTTTATTGTAATAATCCAAATAAAACAAATAATATGTCTATTATTATCAGAAAATTATAAAGAATTTTAATATAATATCCATTTATCTATTTGCATCATATATAAATTATTTCATTTGTAAATTTTCTTTTTTTAATTCAAATCAAATATAAAAACTTTGGAAAATCATATCTTTTATTGTAATAATCCAAATAACACAAATAATATGTCTATTATTATTATCAGAAAAATATAAAGAATTTTAATATAATATCCATTTATCTGTTTGCATCATTTATAAATTATTTCATTTGTATATTTTCTTTTTTTAATTCAAATAAAATATAAAAACTTTGGAAAATCATATCTTTTATTGTAATAATCCAAATAACACAAATAATATGTCTATTATTATCAGAAAAATATAATGAATCTTAATATAATATCCATTTAGTCCCGGATGTAGTCACAAACCGGGACTAAAGATATTTTCCGCCATTTCCCACCTCTTCCCGCCAAGTTTTCCCGCCCTTTCCTTTCTACTAGAGCTTTTAGTCCCGGATGTAGTCACTAACCGGGACTAAAGATATTTCCCGCCATTTCCCAAAGCTTCACGCCAAGTTTTCCCGCCCTTTCCCTCTATATTTAGGGTGATCGTGCCATGGCTATCCACACATCCACACCTTCCTCTCTTAGAACAATGGACAACGCCTACTGGGCCATTCTGACCCTCGAGGAGACCGAGGCGCTGTGCGCCTCCAACTACCCTTGTCCGCCGGGCTACCGGCCGCCCGCCGGCTGGATGCTGAGCGCTGGAGGGGTTCCTGTCCCTCCTGTCCCTCAAGGTTCCGCATGCCAGGCGGCCATCACAAACCACTTCTACCACAAGCTCACGCCGGAGCAGTGGATGGATCCCTAGTGGGATCCCGACAACTACGACACCTGGAATGCCTTCTTCGCTAATAGGCGGGAAAGGGAGCTCGCCAGGTACGAGGGTGATGGCCCGCCACCGGTGAACCACAACGAAGCCGGCCGTCGTCTGTGGTGGGCGAACCATACTATCATCGGAGTGATGTGCTACATCGCCGGGGGAGACCATCCTCGCCTACGGTGCCCATGAGTCCACCCGCCACAGGCCCCACACTGTCTCGGCGGTAGCGGCATAATCTTCTAGGAGACCCCTCTCCCGCCCGCCGTGAATCCGAGGCTGGAATGGCCCCTGGTATATGCCATGGATGGGCTGAGGATCCCCGGAGTGGCAGGTGACGATGACAATGATGATGACGATGACGATGAAGACCCTGAAGCTGCGTACTATAGGACTAGGCATGATTATGACTAAAGGGGGCGGCTTTAGTCCTGAGTGTTAGCTAGTCCCGGATTGTCCCGGTTGTTAATATTATTAAATGTCTTGAGTGTTACCTAATAAATAGAGAGAAATGCCTATATAAAGAGAGGGTTCATCTTTAGTCCCGGTTGGAGAAACCAACCGCGACTGAAGGGATTGCTGCAGACTGGGCCAGGCAACACTAATAATAGGGGTGAGTGTCGACACTATGTCATGCGGCTTGTACCTTGTCCCGGATGGTGTCACCAACCGGGACTAAAGATGAACCTTTAGTCCTGGTTGGAGACACCAACCGGGACTAAAGATGAGTCAGCACTAATAATAGGGGTGAGTGTCAACATTATGTCGTGAGTGTCGACATTATGCCGAGTTGCTTGTACTATAAATAGGCATCCTTGTGAGTCCAGTCCTCCAGCCAGTTTGAGGCATCTCCAAGATGGTTTTAGAGAGCAGGGACACCACTACGGCCAGTTTCAGGGAGATGTCGACGGAGCCCAGTCCTCCGGCATCTCCGAGAAACTGGTCATAGAGGCACTCCCTAATATGTGAAATTAGTTAGCTCCCAGGCGTATTGATCTAGTTAGAGAAGTTACAAGATGCAAGATGGTTTTCGAGAGCAGGGACACCACTACGGCCAGTTTCAGGGAGATGCCGACGGAGCCCAGTCCTCCGGCATCTCCGAGAAACTGGTCATAGAGGCACTCCCTAATATGTGACATCACGCGTTTGGAGATCAGATCTTAATGGTAAGTATGAATCGGTACTAAAGGCCCTCCTTTAGTCCCGGTCTAGCCACAAAACGGGACTAACACACTCAAGATTGTTTGCAGACAATACTATAAAAATGGACACATGCATGGAACATCTTCACTCATAAAATGTTACAATTATTACATATCATTTCTTCGCGTGTGTTCCTTTCTCATCCCGTCGTATCCATGGAGCATCTTCATACATTAACATGATGGTTGGGTCATCCTTCACCGCGAAGGGCGGAATTTCATTGAACTTATCACAATCTTCTGACATGTCTGTCTTGTCCTCCACTCCCACGATGTTTCTTTTTCCTGAAAGAACTATGTGGCGCTTTGGATCATCGTCTGATGTATTATTTTTCTTATTTTTTTGTTTTCTAGGTTTGGTAGACATGTCCTTCACATAGAAAACCTGGGCCACATCATCAGCTAGGACGAATGGTTTGTCTAAGTACCCAAGATTGTTGAGATCCAACGATGTCATTCCGTATTTCTTGTCTACCTCAACCCCTCCTCCCGTCAGCTTGACCCATTTGCACCGAAACAAGGGGACCCTAAAAGTAGGTCCATAGTCAAGTTCCCATATATCCTCTATGTAACCATAATATGTGGTCTTTGTCCCCTTGTTGTCTGTTGCATCAAAGCGGACACCACTGTTTTGGTTGGTGCTCTTTTTATCTTGGGCTATCGTGTAAAATGTATACCCATTTATCTCGTACCCTTGGAAAGTCGATATAGTCGAAGATGGTGACCTAGACAACAAGTATAGCTGATCTCCAAGAGTGTTGTTTTTGATGAGATGTTGCAACCAACCACCGAAACTCTTCATGTGTTCATCTCTAATCCAAGAGTCATACTTTCCAGGGTTGTTGGAGCGTAAGATTTTCTTGTGTTCCTCGATATATGGGGCTGCCAAGATAGAATTCTGTAGAACGGTGTAATGTGCTTCGGTGTAAGAATGTCCGTCTCTACATATTATTGATTTCCTTCCTATAGTACCCTTTCCACTCAATCTCCCCTCATACCGCGATTGAGGAAGACCAATCGGCTTAAGGTCAGGAACAAAGTCAACACAAAATTCAATGACCTCCTCTGTTCCATAGCCCTTGGAGATGCTTCCTTCTGGCCTAGCACGGTTACGAACATATTTCTTTAAGATTCCCATGAACCTCTCAAAGGGAAACATATTGTGTAGAAATACAGGACCGAGAATGGAAATCTCTTCGACTAGGTGAATCAGCAGGTGCGTCATAATATTGAAGAAGGATGGTGGGAACACCAACTCAAAACTGACAAGACATTGGACCACATCATTCTGTAACCGTGGTAGATCTTCAGGATTAATTATCTTCTGAGAGATTGCATTGAGAAATGCACATAGCTTCACAATGGGTACTCGAACATTATCTGGTAGAAGCCCCCTCAATGCAATCGGAAGCATTTGTGTCATAATCACGTGGCAGTCATGAGACTTTAGGTTTTGGAACTTTTTTTCTGCCATATTTATTATCCCCTTTATATTCGACGAGAAGCTAGACGGGACCTTAATACTGCTTAGGCATTCAAAAAATATTTTCTTCTCTTGTTTGGTAAGAGCGTAGCTGGCATGACCTTGAAACCATTCTGGATGCAGGCCATCTGGGTCTTTCATACGTTGATGGTCCTTTCGTGCTTCCGGTGTATCTTTTGTGTTCCCATACACGCCCAAGAAGCCTAGAAGGTTCACACAAAGATTCTTTGTCACATGCATCACATCGATTGCAAAGCGGACCTCTAAGAATTTCCAATATGGTAGCTCCCAAAATATAGATTTCTTCTTCCACATGGGTGCGTGTCCTTCAGCGTCTTTCGGAACAGATTTTCCTCCAGGACCCTTTCCAAAGGTTACCAGTTGATCCAAATCTTTGACCATATCAAATATATCAGCACCAGTACGCTCCTTAGGCTTTGTCTAGTGATATGCCAGACCGTTGAAATGCTTGCCTTTCTTTCTTAAGGGATGCTTGGCCAAAAGAAATCGACGATGCTCATTGTATACATTCTTCTTACAATGTTCCAAATATATACTTGCAGTCTCATCTAAACAGTGTGTGCATGCATTGTATCCCTTGTTTGACTGTCCTGAAAGGTTACTAAGAGCAGGCCAATCATTGATTGTTACAAAAAGCAATGCTCGGAGGTTAAATTCTTCCTGCTTTTGCTCATCCCACACGCGTATCCCGGGTTCATGCCACAACTGTAAAATTTCTTCCACTAATGGCCTTAGGTACACATCAATGTCATTGCCGGGTTGCTTCGGACCTTTGATCAACACTGGCATCATAATGAACTTCCGCTTCATGCACAACCAAGGAGGAAGGTTATAGATGCATAGAGTCACGGGCCAGGTGCTGTGACTGGAGCTCTGCTCCCCAAAGGGATTCATGCCATCTGTACTTAGACGAAACCTTAAACTCCTTGCGTCATCTGCAAAGTCCGGGTACTTTCTATCAATTTTTTTCCATTGCGACCCATCAGCGGGGTGTCTCAACATCCCGTCTGACTTACATTCCTCTTTATGCCATCGCAACAACTTGGCGTGCTCTTTGTTTCTGAATAAGCGTTTCAACCGTGGTATTATAGGAGCATACCACATCACCTTCGCAGGAACCCTCTTCCGGGGGGCTCGCCCTCAACGTCACCAGGGTCATCTCATCTAATCTTATACCGACGTGAAGTGCATACCGGGCATGCATCTAAATTCTCATACTCCTCACCGCGGTAGAGGATGCAGTCATTAGGGCATGCATGTATCTTTTGAACCTCTAAACCTAGAGGGCAGGCAACCTTTTTTGCTTCGTATGTACTGGCGGGCAATACATTATCTTTTGGAAGCATATTCTTCATCATTTTCAGCAACTTTTCAAATGAGGAGTCAGGTATAGCACACTCAGCCTTCCATCGCAGCAATTCCAGTGTGCTGCCCAGCTTTTTCAGACCATTTTCTCAATTTGGGTACAACAACTTTTTGTGATCCTCTAACATGTGATTGAACTTCTCCCTATCCTTTTCAGTTTCACAATCTCTTCGTGCATCGGCAATGGTCCGACCAAGATCATCAGCGGGTTCATCATGTGTCTCTTCTTCATCCTCCTCTTCAGCATCCCCCATGGAAGTATCTCTGTACTCAGGGAAACCATGATAGTTGTCATCCTCCTCCTCTTCTTCATTGTCTTCCATTATAACCCCTCTCTCTCTCCGTGCTTGGTCCAACAATTATAACTGGGCATGAAGCCGGACTTCAACAGGTGGCTGTGAAGGGTTTTTGAGTCAGAGTAATCCTTCTGATTCCTACATCCATTACATGGACAGAATACAAAACCATTGTGCTTGTTTGCATCAGCAACACGGATGAATTCATGCACGCCATTAATGAACTCGCCAGAGCGTCGATCAGTACCGTACATCCATTCCCGGACCATCTGCATTATAATAAAAGTATATCAAAAACCATTACACAACATGATAAAATTATTACAAGTTATATTGAGAGCTTCTAGAGCACTAATTTTGAATTTTGAAAAATTTACATGCACCAATTTGTGAATTGGAGAAAACAATCAACATGATAAATATGGAGTTTTTTATTATTGTTCCATCAGTGAAAACCTCATTCCATTCTAAGCTCTGAAATTCTAAAATTACACATTTCAATTTTCAGTAACTATGTGCCTAATCAAAATTTGTTACACATATATATCAAAATCCTTCTAGCTTCTTCTAGAGTATGCATGCATTTGATCCATATCTCTATACTTCTAGAGCATTATATAGAGCTAAAGTAGCAATAAGAGATGAAAGAATGAAGTTCTAACCTTTTAAAGCTTTGGATTTAGGTGTTGCAAACTAAATCTTGACAAATTTTGAGAAAAAAATGGCATGAACTCTCTTGCTTTCTTTGAGAAAAATGGCCACCATATGCTTTAGGGCAGCTGGCCAGGGAGCTGTATATATAGTGATGGACAATTAGTCCCAGGCCGTGATACGACCCGGGACTAATAGTCCCCGAAAAGAGCTGTTGACATGCTCCAGCTTATTAGTCCCGGGCCGTATTACGGGCCGGGACTAATGCTCTGGTCCGGCCCGGGACTAATGCTTATGTCCATTTCTAGCCGTTGGAGGCCTCACGGACCGGGACTAGTGCTAGCACTAGTCGCGGTTCATGACGGGCCGAGACTACTGGGCTTGTTCTGATCGAACCGAAGATGGTTTTTCCAGTAGTGCTCCTCAAGCGCTCCGCAGCCATTCTCATCTACACGCCGAGAAAAAAAACCCAAACTCCACCAATCTCTCATCCTTCTCCAGCAAGATGGAGGCGCCATCCAGTTCTGGAGCGGCAGTGGGCATGGCGGCGGCAGACGAGAAGAAGATGCGGGGTCTGTGGGTCCCAAGCGTCATGGATGATACCGAGCTCCAGGTTATGGAGGACAAGGGCTACCTCGTCACCGGCGCATGGCCGAGGGCTACTAGAGATGCCACTCCCGCACCATTCGACGGCGAGCGAGTTCTCTTCGGCACGCACGTCGACCATGGCCTCAGTCTCCCACCGTCGGACTTCTTCATCTAGGTCCTTCAATACTACGGTGTGCAACTTCACAATCTTCCCCCAAACTCCTTGCTTGAGCTTAGCGCTCATGCAGCTCTCAGTGAGGGGTTTCTTCGCATTAGGCCAAGTCTCACCCTTTTATGGTACTACTATAGTACCTGGAAGAATTCGATCAGTGCTGGTGTTCCTTACACCATTGGTACTCTTACCTTAGTCCTCAGGAGAAACCGAGTCTATCCTAGGATTAACGCTAGCGATTCAGTTAAACGCTGGGCCGGAACATTCTTCTACAACAAGGATATGCTGGCTCCTGAAAAGGCGGAAGGTCTTCCGACATTCATCGACGGTGCCGCTCCCCACCAGGAATCATGGGACGCAGAGGCGCCGGAACTATAGGATGTCTTGATCCTTGCGAAAAGTTGGATCGAGTTCCTGATGAAGCACAAGGGCCTCCGTGGATCCGATTTGATCCACTGCTGGCTGGGCCAGCGGATCCAGCCTCTGCAGTATCATGGAGATCGCCTCATGCACACGTTGACCAAAGACCGGAAGGATAGCATGAGGGTCAGCCCGAATCGTATGCCGACGAAGGACTACAAGACCCGAATGCAGTTTTTGATCAAGGAGAGAGTGGAAAGAAAAGTTCTGGATGTTTCCTTAGAGAGGTTTACGGCCGACCGTCCTCTAACTCCGGTAAATATTTCGACTCTGCATTTGAGTTTTGTCATTCTTTTCTGTCTTTTCCTCCGACTCTATTTTTACCGATGCTTTTCGACTTTATTAGCTCAAGAAGCTCCCTGAGTCTGAGTTAGCTCCACTAGAGGGCTATCTTTCCGACAATTCGTAGGAGACGAAGGATGATGAGGTGCAAGAAGTTCCTGCTTCCGCTTCCAAGAAGCGCAAGTCCAATGATGTATTTGTTACCGCTAGCTCCCAAGTGTTGCCAATAGTTAAAAGGTTTCCAAGCTACCATTCTTATAGTACTTTGTACATTTCTTCCTTTCGGAAGCACACCTAAAGTTTGGATTTATGTGTTTTAGAGAAAAATCAGTTTTTTAAGAGCAAGCCGAAGCCAGATATCAAGCCAGGCAAACAACTGCGCCAGCAGAAGCTTGTCATTTCCCTAGTCATGGGTCCTCCAACTCCAAGCAGTGCCCAGACGTCAGCACCAGCGGTTTCCGCATCTCCTGATGCTGGCTCTGCCATCCCCGACGTTAGGACCACCTCAAAAGCCCTGGTTACCGTTGGTAGCCAGACAACTAACAAGGGTGAACCCGTCAAGGGTAATGAGCCCATGGTAATATCAACATGGGAGATGGCTAAAGTGGCCGGCTCTTCTGCCTTCGTCCTGAAGCGGAAGAAAAAGAAGGAGATTCTCAAACAGTCTCAGTCCAGTGTCGAGAAACAAACCCTCACTCCGGAGGCAGGGAGGCAAGAGACGGAGGACGTGAAGCTGGTTGACCTCCTGGACCAAATTTTGGTCCGGGATGCTAAAATCGAGTCTAGCGAGCTCCCAGCAACGAACGTTCCCTCCCTGTCCCTTGCCGAGAAAGTGTTTCACAACACGAAAGTCGGATTTGAGAAGCTACATCTAGAACACATTGTAAGTTTTCCGAATCTTTTTTGCAGTATTTATTGTCATAACCTCTAGCCCCCAAGCATAAAGTCGGATAAAAATCATAGCATTAAATCCGATTTGATGCTTATAGGATGCAAAAGAACGATATAGTGTAGCCCCCAAGGCTCGTGCTATATTTTTACTTGGTTAAAGCTGCAACCCGGGTCTTAGTAGTCGTATGATGGTATCCGTCTCTAAACTGATATAAAATTGCATCTTCCAACCAGGAATTGGTCAAGAATATCTGCAACAAGCGCAAAGAGATTAAAGCTCTGTGCCTTGAAAATTCCATGTTAAAAGTGGAGAAAGATGAAGCGGAAGGTAATATTTTTCGACTCCTTTTTTCATTAGTGTTTTCCATAGTCGAATTATTCTTTTTTAACTAATGATTTTTCCTTTGCATAATTTCTTAATGAATCCAGCAAGATGGTGGAGGTAGCAGAGAACTTCAAGGTCTTCAAAATGGAGAATGATGAACTCCGGGACGAGCTTGAGAAGCTAAAGGCTGAATTGGAGAAATACGTAAAAGCCATCCTAGAGTCCAGCAATATGGAGACCGAGAGGCTCGAGAGGCTATTGGCCCTCCGAGATAAACAAATAGATGATCTCAAGAAGGATTTTGAGAGCCAGAGAGATCTAGCCCAGACCATAGAGCAGGAACTGAAGAGTCTCCGAGAGGAGCATTCCCAGTGGAACCACTCCCTGCTAGGTAAGATTTCTGATTCTCACTCTTCCCTTGATTTTTGACTTTATTTGAATCAAATTTTGATTTTTTTGTTCTTTCCCAGATCCTCTTCATCTTTCGGACTCTCCCTCCTCTGAACCCCGCCTCGAGCGCATAAAACTCGTTGGAGATATTCTTTTTGACTTTCGCCAGACTCTTGAGTCTGGCGAGTCGGTCAACTTTAAAATTTGCACAAAATGCCAGTGCTCGAAGTGAGTTTCAGAGCCAAGGAGATTCCGAAACTCATCGACGACTAGAAGATCTCCTATGCTCGGACTGCTGCGCAGACCGCCCTCACCATGGTGATGAGCCACCATAGCGATATGGAGATCTGGCATGTCACCAAGGGCATCGCCAACAAGGACGATGAGGGTAACCCGCAGAACATCAAGGCTATCCAAGAATCATGCGCAGGTTATGCTTTCCGTATGGCGGAGATAACGAACTACATGACGCCATTCTTCGAATCTATCCTTGAGCCTCCTTCGCCCCAAGATCTAGAAGATAGCCTCATCGAAGGTGCTTCCGAGTCTCAAGACCAAGGCGACGATGTCCACTCCAGCGCTCCACGGTCTCCTTCACCACATGCTTGAATTTGTAGTATAAAACATCTTTGATGCATTATTTTGAACTTGTTTATTGGGTATGTAATGATGGGAACAATAGTTTTTGATCATGTGCTGGTTTGTAAGAACTGATGCTTTACTATCTTAGCACTTGTTTATATATATTTTTATGCGTGTGCCTAAAAATTTCTTAAGCATAGTTTTTGTGTTTATACTTGTCATTTTATCTGGCTCTCTTCCTCGTCCCTTTCATGAGCCGGCCAACCTTTAGCACGAAAACTTTGCAAAGCATTAGAGCTCAGTTGCTAAACCTGTTTAAAATCGAAAACAAAGGAGGCTTCTAGTACCAACAAAGCAGGAAAAACAACGAGAACAGAGGCTGATAATGTTTTTGCTGCGGTTTCACTGACGAACAAAAAGACTGTCAAGGTGCTAAAACTACAGATGAAGAATAGTAGTGAGAGCGTTCTCTCGCGGATGATCACGACTTCATTTCTACATATATTGGGGCATGTGAGGACTCATCTTAAAGAGGGAAGAACAAGCTACACTTTTTCTGTTCGCAGGTTCGTCAATGGAGCTCTGGAGCGCTCGAAAAGCTTAGGGAAATAGAGGGTGCAACAAGTTGCTGCTGTGCGTGCATGGTGCCATCCAACACGGCGAGCGTCAGAGCGGCATGGCGCACGACGAAATGCGACGCTAGCGTTTTGGTGGGAACTGGGGCTTGGGGTGTCTAAAATTTGATGAACCAGTGCTACTCCTTTCACTCAAGTAAGCACAAGGGGAGGCCGATGGCGGTGGTGCTGTGGCCTTACCACTAGTGGAAACGAGACCTTTGGTTGAGCCTGGAAATGGGCTTTAACACCGGTTCTTCTACGAACCGGTGTTAAAGGGGGGCCCGTACCAGCGTGGCCCGTGCAGCAAAAAGGATCCCCCCTTTAACACCGGTTCGTGCCATGAACCGGTGTTAAAGGCCCCTGCGCCAGTGGAACGCGCACCCCCCATTTAACACCGGTTCGTGGCTTGAACCGGTGTTAAAGGGGGGCTATATAAGATACCGCAGCCCACACCCCACTCTTCCATTTTTTCACTATCACATTTTGGAGCCTAGCAAGAGGGTGTGAAGTGTGCTAGTTTGTGTTTTTTTCGAATGCACAAGAGGTGTTCGATGAAATGCCCGAGAGCTCAAAATAAGTTTTCTCGTTGCTCTTTCCTTCTCGGTCGAGGTCGGCAACTATCCTTTCATGTGTCATTGATGTACTATATATATAAATGGTCATCTCCCTATTAATTTTTGATATATACTATATATTAATGCAGATGAACCGGCAATGGATGTACGGTGACCGCCGCACTTCCGAGTACATTACGGGCCTCCAAAATTTCATCGTTGTGGCTAATGCAAACCATGGTCAAAATGGTTTTATGTGTTGTCCGTGTGTTCACTGTCAAAACAAGAAAGACTACTCAAATACCAGAACCATTCACGCCCACCTGCTTCGATCCGGTTTCATGCCCAGCTATAATTGTTGGACCAAGCACGGATAAAAAGGGGTTGTGATGGAAGACAACGAAGAAGAAGAGGATGATGACAACTATCATAATATGTATCCTGGATATGATGATACTGCAACGGGGGTAGATAATGAAGATCAAGAAGCAGCAGATGGGCCCGCTGATGACGATCTTGGTCGGGCCATTACTGATTCAAAGGAAGAATGTGAAACTTAAAAGGAGAAGGAGAAGCTGGAGCAGATGTTAAAGGATCACAAAACATTGTTGTACCCAACTTGCGAAGATGGCCACAAAAAGCTAGGTACCACACTGGATTTGCTGCAATGGAAGGCAGAGAATGGTGTGACTGACAGCGCATTTTCAAAGTTGTTGGTAAAAATGAAGAATCTTCTTCCAAGAAATAATGAGTTGCTCGATAGTACATACCAAGCAAAAAGGGTTGTCTGCCCTCTAGGATTAGACGTGCAGAAGATACATGCCTGCATTAATGACTGCATCCTCTACCGCGGTGAGAAGTATGAGAATTTGGATGCATGCCCGGTATGCACTGCACTGCGGTATAAGATCAGACAAGACGATCCTGGCGATGTTGAGGGCGAGGCACCTAGGAAGAAGGTTCCTTCCAAGGTTATGTGGGGGGATCTGAAACCTTTCCGTCCACCTCTGGTGAAAAACACAAATTCTTGCCGAATCATTTTTAGGTTCACAATATGCTATTTTATCAAAAATCCAATGCAAGTTGAGCGAGCCTTGGCCCCGAGCTAAGAATCTTCATGCCCGTTGTTCGACAAAGTTTGACGATAGTTTAAAACGGGGATAAAAAAATAAAAAAAGATCGAAACAGTGCGAAACCTTCACGTGGTGTTTTATTATGTGACATAGTTAGAAGGAAAAATCGCAAACTTGGTATATTGATTATGTCTCAAAAAAACCTTCACAAAATGACCTATCTCATTCGAGGTTTCTTGGCTTTCGGGTCAAATGACCAATGTTATGGAAAGAACCAAGGCATAGTTTGTGATAATATGGCCATATTGTGCATACATGTGCATCCTGGCATGGCAAACAATGTTGCAAGAGGAAGTTTTCCTTTTTATCGCACCAAAAAGGCATTTTCCATTTTCGAGCATAAAAAACGGACGGTTTTGTGAAGCAACCACCAAATGGCTAATTCAAAAAACCACCACCACCTTATATGGACAATGTACCAACAGGGGGATCTGAAACCTTTCTGTCCACCTCTGGTGAAAAACACAAATTCCTGCCGAATCGGTAGGAAGTGGGCCAGATATGAACTACAGGTACATGATACGATGCTCATGATTTTTTACAAAAATCATTTTTAGGTTCACAATATGCTATTTTATCAAAAATCCAATGCAAGTTGAGCGAGGCTTTGTCAGAATCAAGTGTATACAAAAGATGCGGCATTTAAATATCCAATCAATTCAAAAATGTTAATACAAAATAAAATATTATTTGCTCTAATAAAATAGGGTTAGATTCCTTTTTAGATGCTTAATTTTCTTATTTTCAAAGTTTTAGGATTTGGCAATTTATTTTTGTTTGAATTGAATAATCAAAATTTATATGTAAGTGTTTTAATCATTTTGAAATTTTTCATCTAATGTAAATATAAAATGTTTTTACATGAATGGATAGATATTATTTTTCTGAGAATTATGATATATTATTCATATTTTTCTGAGTTGAAATGAATAAGATATGAATTTTCTAAATTCACATCCTATTTTTTGAATTATAAATGCCCCATCCCTTTAATGCATGAAATAAATGCCCCCCTTTAACACCGGTTCGTGGCACGAACCGGTGTTAAAGGGGGGGCGCATTTATTTTGTTTCGCGCCCGCACCCCTCCCCCCTTTAACACTGGTTCGTGCCATGAACCGGTGTTAAAGGGGGGTGCGGGCGCGAAACGAATTCCCCCCCTTTAACACCGGTTCGTGGCACGTATATGTATATTCGTTTAAAATGACCTTGAATAATATTCGTTTAAAATGTTTACTCTCTTACTCTAGATATTATTATGCCGTCGAACGCACACCCCCACGCATCCTGGCCCCGCTCTCGCCCTAGCGCCGCCACCTCTCGTTGTCAATATAGCATTATAATAACCATGCTATGTTAATCAACTTTCATGACAAGTTAATTAGAAGAAGTAAATGTACCCTCTCATATGAATCGGGGGTTTCTCCGAATTAGGGTTTGGAATGACCAATCATGTATTAGGATTACATTTCAATACTTTTAACCTGTCATATCATCATCTTTGCTTGAGCATTTCAATAGATGTATTACTGATATTTGTGTGATCATATTATTGTTTTAGAAACTATGGATCCACTTAGTAGAAACCTTGAAGATGAAGAAATAATGGAGAACATGATCCACGAGGACACCTCACAATATCTGAACTTGGAGGGACATGATGACAGCTCAAGTAGTCATGGAGAAGATGACGACTCCGGTGAATGCACTTTAGTGATTACAAAGTCTATCGAGGTATATGCATGGATTAAGCCTCTGCTGACTTGCACCGATTGATTTGTATATATGTAAACGTATTAATTAACGCTTCTTTATTCTTTTATCCCTCTGGATCGACCAGCCAACAACAATCTTCTTCTATGAAAAAGAGCTAGCGAGGCGCGAGCCATCGGTTGAAAGATCGTGCAAAGTTCACGATCGAAGCAGTCCGTGTTGATGGCAGGACGATGGAGCCCAAGAAGGCCGCAGACAAATTTGTGCGTCAGGATGGAGTGCTTGTTAGGGACCAACTCCCAATCATAACTGAATATTGGAATAAGCCAAAAAAGGGCGACGGTACCTTTGTCGATGAAAGATCCAAAGAAACGCTTTGGAATTCACTGTTGGTAAATCTCACCCTTCCGCCAGAGGAGGATGAAAACAAACCGGTTATAAAGGAAAAGGTCAAAGAGTGGACTCTAAATAAGATGGCTGACGCTTTCCGCAACTGGAAGACAAAATTGAACAAATTTGTCAAAGCTCACGAGACTCCAGATTTCGAAGACGCATATTATGTGAAGATAAGACCTCACTGGCCCGAATTTGTGGCATATAAGGAAGGTGCTATAGCTAAAAAGAGGTCAGAAACCAATACGCTAAATGCCCAGAAGAAGGAATATCACTAGAGGACGGGGTCAGGTGGCTACATATCTCAGAGGCCTAAGTGGGAGGAAGCTGAGAAGGCCCTGCGCGCTAGAGGGATCACACCCCAGACACATGGGTGGGACCTACGTGCAAAGACTTGGTTCAATGGAATCGGGGCAAGGTTGGACCTAGAAGCAGGATTGTTTATCTTCCCAACCCTCCTTGCCAAACCCGTCACTGAACTCATCACGGCATACGAGGAAACAGCCGCCAGGACCTTCCATCCCGACAGAGAGAATGACCAGCTCACACGCGCCATCGGTAAAAAAGAACACCCTGGACATGCACGAGGCACAGGGGGTATGACGTGGAAGGATGGGTTTGCCGAGTAGGGTGACTCTTACAGATGGCGCGCAGAAAAGAAAAAGAGCTTACAGAGCGGATGACACAGATAGAACATGCACTTGTGGCGCTGCAGGCGCAAGTGAATGCACAACAGAGCCATCAAGCTACTGGCCCATCTCAGCGGCACGAAGAGCCTGCATTGGAAGCTGTCGGCGGCCCAAACTCTACGCGAAAAAGCAGCGTGGCTTCCACGGAGAACGTGCAACCCACACTTGAAATGGCGGGTCCTCGATACCCCGTGGATGAGATCATGGAGAGCGAACACGCTGAGCTGCATGTGAGATTAATGGGCTTATCCATTAAGGTGGCTGTCGGCTATGCCTTACCTCCTGTAGCTGGTGGAACTTACCACTGCCGACCGATTCCAGATGGCTATGCTATTGTCGGGGTGGATGAGGTTGTGAAGGAATATGAGGAAGAACAGCTTGACCATGCTACAGGTGAAGGGGAAACTCAGCTCAAATTTGCAGTGAAAACAACCATTCTTTGGAAGAAGGAACACATCATGCTACCAAATTGGAGGCGACTGGCACCGCCGCCGTCTCTGCAGCGTTAGCAGTCTGAGCCGCTTCAGCCATCTCCTGCGCGGCAGCCATCTCCGGCGCTTCAGACATCTCCTATGCGGCAGCCATCTCCGGCGCGCCAGCCATCTCTGGCGTGCCAGCCATCTCCTATCCGTTAGCCATCTCCGGCGCTTCAGCCATCTCCTCAGCGTAAGCGGAAGAGCACTACCATGAAGATTATCACTAGCACTGCCACAAAGAAATCCGCAACAAACCGTACGCCAAAGAGTTCAAAAACTACGTCCCGCAGCCTTCCGCCAAGCCATTGCCGGTTTTACTGTGGAATCGCAGCGACGAGGAGACCAATAGGATCTCGGAAGAAGAGGTGAAGAAATTATTTGCACCTAGACGGGCCGAGCCAAAGGAGAAAATAGATCCGGCGGTGGTGGAGAAGTTTTACAAAAATCTTTTGAAACCTGAAATCCCACTTGTGCCGGACTACGAGCGCTAGATTTTGAAGGGGGATGCAAGGCGCCGTAGGGAGACTGAAAGTAGCAGTCGTGAGGCACCCCAGAAAACAGTTCCCATGCTCGGAGAGCAGGAAAACCAATCATGCGCCCCGCTCCAAGTGTTCGACACACGGGACGCTCCTCCCGTAAATGATTACGAGGCAGAGCTACAAAGAAAGGCCAATGAGATGGGGATGACTTATATTGCATACTTGAACATCATGGGAGACAACTTGCCCAAAGGCGATGCCAACCCCATACAGCCATGGAAGTATGGGAAGAATCTCGTCAAGAAAGAGGAGCTCAAGAATCTACCAACAAAGATGCGAAGATTGCACAAGTGGTACCTTGATTTCTGCAAGACGAGAAAGGAAGAATGGATTACGGTGCATATAAGAGATCATATTTTCTTGTGCGGAGACGACGAGATCGACTTCAACATTCAAGACTTGCATTTTCTATTCAATCAGAAGGAACTCGACAAAGCTGCCATCAGCCTTTATTGTGTGTAAGTACTATTTCTGTAATTTCTATCTCATCTCATTCACTTCATTAATTGCATGTATATATATATGCTCACCATATATGTATATACTATTATGCAGGAAAAAGGTTATGGAATGCATGAAAGGAGGCCCTTTTGACATTGGGTTCGTTGACCCAAATAGAGTTTATGAAGAAGTGGTAAGAACCAAACCCGGGCAAACAGAAGATTACTTGCTAAGGTCTTTACTGAGACAACAAACCAAAAGGGAAATACTATTTCCTTACAACTTCTCGTGAGTACTGTTACCCTCTCTTGTACACATTCTGTTTTGGCTTACTCGATGTTAAGTGTAACTGATGATGAGTTATGCGTGCGTAGGTTCCACTTTATTCTGCTAGCCATTCAACCCGACTCAGGAAAAGTCCTTGTCATGGACTCGTTACGAAAAGAAAAAGAGCTATGGGCAGACTTTAGAGAGATGCTCCAGAGGTAATTTCAATCATATTATCGCACTAGATCGGCAACTTTCGTGACAACAACTAGTTAATTACTCCTTTATCCATTTTCTTTGCTGGACAGGGTTTGGAAAAGGTTCACGGGCAGGGCCGTGGGTGAATGGTTAGAAGAACTCAAATTTGTAGACGAAAATGTAAGTAATACTAGCTAGCTAGGTCTGCGTATCTCTTTGATTCTGCTTCCAATTCCATTATATCATGCTTTATTGATTATTATTTTGATTGAACTCTCTATTCTCGTAAAGTGCGCACATCAGGGACATGGCAATAACTTATGTGAGTACTATGTTTGCGAGTTCATTCGCAACACGATATGTGCGATGGGCCAAGCCGCATTAGAACAACTTAGAGTAAGTAAAGAAAGTACACAACATTATTTTATTACCATCAATTGTGTTGAGTTTTATTCTTATATATATATTGACCCCATTCTTCATATATATTCAGATCGAACGGATGCAGGACCAACTCCTACCATTTGACCGCATACGAGCCATTCAAGAGGAATTGGCGGGGTTCATACTTGATGAGGTCGTCACGCCTGGCGGAGAACTCTTTAGATATCCACCAAAATAAACGTTGTATATATGCTTGAACGTGTTTTTCTTGTACTTGATGCTTCAACGTTTACGGAGAATACCACACAATGACGATGTTGTGTATAATAATAGTTGCTTAATTATTCATGTACTCGTATGTACCGATGACGATGTATGTGAATACCGCTCCCGATCGATTCCCCCTCCCCTCCCTCCCCGTCCCCGCCGTGCCGCAGAAATACGCCCAGAACGGGGCATGGGCAGAACTCTGCCGCGGCAGAGATTTAGGCCGTTTTCCTGCCGCGGCAGAAAACCTTTAACACCGGTTCGTGTTACGAACCGGTGTTAAAGGGGGGGCCTGAGCGCTGCGCCAGCCCCACGTGCGCCACCCTTTAACACCAGTTCATATAAGAACCGGTGTTAAAGGAGGGACCCCTCTAACACCGAACCCTCAACAGCGGTTCTACAACCGCTGTTAGAGGGCCCTCCAAACCGGTGTTAGAGGGGGGGTGTGCACTAGTGTACTGATCTTGTGTGGCTGATCTGAGCGATGGCAGGGCGCGGCGTGCAATTAGCAGCAACAGAGCAAAACGAGATCAGTGGAGGAGGGGAGATGAGGTGGTCGACTCACACAGCCAGCCCTGTTGGAGGAGACCAGTGAGTCGTAGATGGTGGCGACGGTGAGCGCGGGCGTGCGCGGCGAGCACCATGGCGCGTGCGACCTTGGCATCCAGCTTCCTCCTCACGTCCAGGAGCTTGAGCAACATCTGTAGCATCAAGCATGCCTCCCGGACAGCTGGCTCGGCAGCGACAACAGGGTGTAGTGGCCACTGCCATGGATGTGATCTAGGGAGGAAGGAGAGTAAGAGGGGAGGCATCTCGATCTGATGGTTAGTGATTGCTGGGGTGGTTCTCAGATAGGGTCATAGGGATAGAGGAAAGCTAGCACATGGCTTTGTTTTGCTTTTGTAAAAAGTTGGAGAGGGACACGGGTGGTTGAAGCTTTAATCTCTCTTTGTGCTTTGCTTGAAAGGCAAGGAGAGGGGAACCAGGGCATGGTTGCTGCGTGCCTTATTTCCTGGCTTGATTAGGACCAAGGGTGGATGGGTTTTGGTGGGTTTTGGCCTTTTTCTATATGCTCAAATGCACATGTCAAAGTGGACAAAGGATGGACACGACAAGGTTGGTTTTGTGTGTAATTAGGTAAGGCTAGCTTAGGTTTTCACCATCTTGGTTTACCTAGATATGATATGGATGTAAACATACCAACATCAACAACTCCAAAAAATAAAATAAGGCAAATAGAAGAAGACGAAGATGGAGGGATTTTAGTGCATGGGTCGTGCCATAAGGTGGGTTGATCTAGTCTGTAAAAACTAAGGTAGATCAAAAAGAGTTTTTCATGATTCATGTGGAAACAATCAACTCAAAAACATGACTTAGATTTAAATAAAAGGCTAATTGAACTCATAATCAAGCTAGTGTGTGTTCGCCCACTAGAGTTGAAGGTGACCTTATGAATCCAATTAGGCTCCATATTGAATAAACCATGGCTTGAATTTGGTTTCTACTTCTACATAGCACTCAAGAAAGAACCTTCTAGACCCCCTTAGCAATATTGTGAAAACAATATAGACCTTATATGGGTGCAAGCAGACAAATGTTGGATACATTCCAAAATCTTTATGAGCTAGAGATAACTACCAGAGAAATGCAATTCCTCATGTTACTTGGGATGGTGGAATTATAAGGTGGTGAAAAAGAAATTTGGTGGGTTTGCAAAAGAGATATGCCCCCAACTCAACTTGGGCATGAAGCAATATATCAAGAAGCAAATACAATATATCAAGAGGCAAATACAAGTGACACAACATATGATGCATATGAGATAAGAACCAAATAGAGGGGTTTTGTATGATGCTCAAATGCAAGGTGGCGTGGTGACATGAGCATGATAATATGATGATGCAATACAATTATGATATGTAGGAAGTAGAAATATATAGGCTAGGAAAGTAGCATTGCAATTGTTAGGCAATTGGGAGGCTACACCTTGTTCAGATTGGTGAAGTTGATGCAGATACGCCCTCCACCAGTGACCTTGGGATCCACCACGGTTTTAGCGAGCCATTCAGTATGCTCGACCTCACGGATGATATCTTTCTTCTTGAATATTTCTACCTCCTGGACAATGAAATTCTTCTTCTCAGGTGCCATACGGTGCACCTTCTACTTCATGGTATGTGAAGCGGGAAACACTGCTAAGTGGTGCTCGATCAGCTCCCTAGTTAGACTGTATATATCTAATGATGTCCATGTGAACATGTCAGCATTTCCCATAGGAAGGCGACGAGTGTGCTTTCCTATTTGGGAGACAGGTGGCTGCAATAGTGACGGTAGCCCCTGAGCCACTGGTGTCCAATGTCATCTTCTTGATCGAGGCCCATTCCTAAGATAAAAATTGCTTATTCTTCATGGCGACCTCAATGGCATCCTCGTTAGTAGGATATACGACAGCGGTAGCCTTGTATACATGTTCAATGGAGCACACAAAATCCTTCTCGTCACCATGGATGGTGATGGTGCCACTGTAGCCTAGGAGCTTAACGAGGTTTTAGAGGTAGTGGGCGACCGCCATGAACTTTGCCAGTGCAGGGTAGCCAGGGATGGCATTGTAGGGCATGCTCACATGCACCACATCGAATTTTATGTGCTCCATGTGATAGTCTCGCGGGACCCAAATGTGACAAGTATTCGCACCTGCCCTAGGGGCATGGTTGTTCCCTCAGTCACTCGCCAAAAGGGCCTTGTAGGCATTAGGCTTTCATAGGGCACTTGTAGCTTATTGAATGTTGCCACGGAGATGATGTTGAGGCCTGCACCTCCATCGATGAGCGTCTTGGTGACTGCGACATTGTTGATGGTGGGTGTGCACACTAGAGGGATGGTGCGCATGGTCCTCGTGGACTTGGGGTGCTACTGGCATCAAAGGCGATGGGGAATTGAGACCACTTGAGCTTCGCGACATCAACCATGGAAAGGACAGTGCCTATCTCGTGGGTGAGATGCTTGAGCTGGAGGTTGGAGAGGGGACCTAGGCCTCTTCGAGGATACATGCCATCCTTCTTGGCTCCTCGTAGCCCCTAGATTCTTCCTCGAGAAGGTTATTTTTTCCTAACCGAGGTGCTACTAGGTGGCGTTAGCCTAGTTATGTGGCTGGTAGTCGTAGTTGTTGCCATTGCCACAATTGTTCCAGCGGCCGCCACAATGGCCACCTCTACAACCGAGGCAATGGTCACTGTCGCGCTTCCTCTAGTTGCCACGGTTATTTACGCGATCCTCTGGTTTCTATGGTCGTCGCGAAGCTTTTTTAGCTCAAAGCAGTTATCTATGTTGTGGGTGTGCATCTTGTGGAACATGCAGTAGGGAAGATCATCCTGCTTTGAGACATTCCTGCCATGCGGTTTCTTGTTCTTAGGTTCTACCTCTAGTACAACCTGAGTCTTGCACATGGGCTTCTTGTTCTTGCTCGTGGCGAGCGCGGAAGTAGTAGCCATGTTAGGGTCATTGTGCTTAAACAGACACCTGTCCTCGGCCTTGGTGCACTTGTCCTCCAGATCGAAGATCTTGAACACCGAGGTGAGCTCATCATTCATGTAAAGCTACTCGATCATCTTGACATCGGTGACACCCTCCGAGAAGATGGAGATGATGGACGCGTCAATGACATGCGAGATCTTGTTGCGCACCTGGCTAAAGTGCTGGATGTACTGGCAGAGCTCCTTGCCCGGCTACTGGCGCATGCCATGGAGTTCGTTGAGCATGAGGGGTACTTGTACATGCCCTTGAATTTAGCAATGAACTTCTCACACAGATTCTTCCACGAGGAGATGTATTCCTCAGGGAGATTGTTCACCAGCCAAGCGCGAGCTGCGTCCTTGAGGGTCATAGGGAACCAATTGGCCATGAACTTTTCATTGCTTCATATGGCCTAGATTCCCATGGTCTAGAGCTATAGAAACTCGATAGGGTTTTCCTTGTCGTTGTACCACATAGGTAGATCTATATTGAACTTGAGGGGCCACACCATGGTTCGTAACTCCTTGGTGAATGTGAGGCAGCCACTGCCATACGTACGGGTGCTGTCAGCGAAGGAGGCATGGTTGATGTTGCCCTCTACAGCAGCCTCGAAGATGGTGCGTGCGTCTACACTGGCACTCGATGGTGACACGCACGTGAAGGGGTTTGGGGAAGAAAACACAAATTTTTCATACACAAACACACCTAACTGCCAGGATCTATGTAGAAGTAATGTAGTAATGGCTAAGGTTTTGGATACATACCCTTGTAGTCCAAAAGTGGTTAACATTCCGAGGGGAACATGGATGTCGTATTCGTACTCGTAGCTGACCTCAAGGTCGCGAAGCTCCTTGCAAGTCACCCCCTTGCTCCATCGTGCAACAGTCCGGCTCAAGACATATAAGGTTCCACTAACAGCAACACCTTCATGGTTTCGCACACATACATTGTATGATGACAACTTCTGGTTCTCTTATCCCTGCCAAGAGTGAAGAAGTGGATCCTCTTGATGGAATTCCTATAGCACAACGGCATGCTGCATGTGTCGTCTCTTGCATGTATAGTTCAACGGGAACAACACCAATGCAACAGCGAAGAGAGAGAGAGAGAGATATCTCTATCCCGTGTGCAGTTCCAAACGTTGGGAACCACACATGAGGGAGAAAGAGAGAATTCCCTGAGAAAATGCCTCAGAGAATTATTGGATTTATTGTGTATTTATTCCCACCCATGCGCACCCCTTTATATAGATGGAGGGGTGTGTACCCTGCCCAAGGTGTTTCCCATGTGGGACTAAATAAGGGAGAAGAAATAGGGGAAGGAGGGGCAACCGGCTAGGCCTCCCAGTCCCCAGCCCAACAACGGCCAGCAGCAGGTTCTCTCCGGGTGGGCCTTCCCCTCGGGGACATGGCCTTGCGCGACGAGGCGTCTAGAGTCATCATCCAGGTATATGCCGGCTTGTGGCCCGATAGCACCCAGCGCTCGCCCACGCCTGCCCGCGCTTGGGTGGTCCATGGCCAAGGCTAGCTGGCACTCAATAATAGCCGCCCGCCCGCGTGCCCGCAAGTAGATGTCGCGTGCATGCGTGGGCGGTCAACGTGGCCCAGCAGCGGTCGGTAGCTGCTGTTTGCTGCCATTTCTAGGTGGCTTACCCTTGGGTCGATTCTCTCCGAGGTTTTTTCCTTGTTGAGGAAGTTTTCCTATAGATATTTATTTAATATGTATTAGTTCATGTTTAACATATAATAAATGCATATTATGAAAAAATTTCTATAGGATGGCTTTCTCTCTCTCTCCTCTCCTCTCTCCCTCGATGATGGTTGCTCCGATGATATTTGCTCATCGGCAGGTAGTTGGAGGGCCATTTTCAGGGAAGCTCAGGGTGATGTGCTGAACTCACGTTGCTATGGTTCGATCGTGCATGATGGATTGGGGCAGTTATCATTGATTGATGAATCAGGTTGGGTTCTGGGGGTTTGGATTTCTACCGTGGACATCACGTTTCGTATACGGTTGGTACATGTGGGTTGTCACGTCCTCGTGGGGCCGACGGTTGTGGCGCATGGACTGTGGTGTGATATCGCCGGTGCGCCACCCTACGCGCGTACGTGCCAGGTGATACAGATTAGTAGTGCGAGAAGGCAAGCGGGCGCTGACGGTGGGTCGACGGTGGAGGAGGGCCACCTAACAGTTTGGGGTAGTTCGCCGTCGAGGGGTCGCGCCCAGTAATTTTTCCCCTCTCCCATTCTCATCAACCCTAGATCGAGATTGGGTTCCACAAGTTTTTCTCCGGTGAGTCCTAGATCGCGTGAGGTGTGCAAGGTTTTGTTCGTTCGTAGTCCTCTGGTACTTAGCCCTTCGTCTCCAAGGGTGGTTTCTCCTGTGGGGTGGAGTGGTGTTCGTTCAGGTGATCAGAGATTGTTTGCTCAGGTGGTAGCGGCAGAGCCGTACATGGATTGGCGTTTTCATGGTGGCCGGAGATCTCCACCTCGTCCCCCGATTCGACCTATTCCCTATGTGAACAGATCGAGATGTGGGTACAGGAGAGGAAGGCAATCGGTTGAGCGCAGGGTGTTGGATGAGAATCATCGTGAAGGGAGTAGATCTATGAGCAGGAGCGTCGTCGTGATGATGAGCGGTGGTGGGAGACAAGGCGCAGGAAGACGAATGGAGGCAGGAGGAAAATGAAACAAGGTTGGAGGATCAGCATCATGAATCTCTAGCTCGTGATAGGGCCTTGGTGGATACGCGTCTTCATGAGGCTGATCAAGCTCGGAATCGTGGCCGATGGAGTCATCGCCCGGAGTTGCAACATGGTTCGGGTTCTGACGCTACTACTTCTTCCTTTCCGGGTAGATCAGGTAACTCTGCTGATAACCCTAGGAGGGGGATACAGTTTTTGCTCGTATGGTGGAACAAGCAGTTATCTCTAGGCCTACTATGATTCCTAGTGTTCCTATTAGTCGTCCTGTTACTCTGATGAACACATCTGTGTCAAATTAATTCAATGTGCCTGTTGGAGTTGGTAATCATGTGAGTGCTTCTCCTATTACTACTGTCAGTCAATTTGATGTTGTCGCCACTACTCTGGTGGGGTCCTCTGTACCTCCTCTAGTAGTTGGTGTGACTGGAAATGTGAATGTCAATACTGAGGTAGTTAGTTTGCAGTTGCCTGATGCAGTACAAGGAGGACAAGTGTGTGATAATTGTGGAAGGAACCATAACATTTTGGTCTGTCAAGAGAGGAAACCCTCGGAGTATGTTCCTTTGTTTTTTGGCAGTACTGACTTTGATCAAGGTTTTCATTCTATTCCTGTGGTTGAATCTACATTTCAATCCATGGAACAACTACACTATGCTCATATTAGTGTGGTTACAGGTGATGTTAGTGGAAAAGACCTTGAGAAAGAGTTTCAAATGTGGGTAATGCCATTGGTTCTAGTTGGAGGTTTAATGCAAGATCTATAAATGATGTTGAGTTCTTGATGAGATTTCCTTCAGCCAGGTCTATTGATGACTTTCACTTTGGTAAAGTGTTCATGAATACAAATCCTGATGTTGTGATTCAGTTGTCCAAGTGGAATGGTGATCTGGAGCCTGTGGAGTGGCTATAAGAGGCTTGGTTAAAAATTGTTGGGATCCCTATGAATTATAGGGAGAAGTCAACTATCTTTTATGTGGCATCTCTGGTTGGTAAACCTCTGGCCTTGGACATGAACAGTTTGAGGAAGTTGGCTTATGTAAGAGTGAAAATTGCTTGTCTGGATGTGACCTTGGTGCCTAATACCAGGAGGGGGGGGAGATGCAGGGTGGTATATATGAATGTAAATATACTAGAGAGATCTTTGCTCCTGATGCAGTGCTAACTTGACCTGTGTCTGTGGGAGTGGATGCGCAAGCTGGCAATAAAGAGGCTGATAGGAGGGATGATGAAACTGTTAGGCAGAATAGGCATGTTGTTGATGGTGGGAATCAGACTATTGCTGTCCCTTCTGGTGGAGGAGGTTGTGGAAATGGTGTACATCAGCATACTGTTGATGTTCCTGCTTGTTCTATATTGGATAAAGGAAAAAATGTGGTGGTAGATCAGGAAGACTCTGGTGGCATGTCTTTTGGAACAAGGATGGCTAATATTTGGGCTGGCTCTGGTGGTGGTGCTAGTATTGGTGGCATTGTCATTAGAGAGAATACTGATGGTGGTAACACTGTTGTGGAAAATAACCACCATAGAGAGGGAGCTCTAGAGTCACAGGGGCTTGGTAGGCAGCATGGAAGTGATCAGGGGAATGTTGTGGGTCCTGTAGATGGTTTGGGAGATGTGAACATAGAAGTTATTCGAAATCTAGCTCCTCCAGTGATTGGTCATGTGATTAATCCTCCTGCTATTGGTGGTCCTCAAAGTTTTGAGGATTTTATCAAAGATTTGATGAAGGAAAAAGGAAGTGATAAGTACTATGAGATCAAGAAGCATTATGGGCACCTGCTTGGGGATGGGGATGTGCAAGGTGATGATGATATGCAAGGCAATGATGAAGATTATTTTGGTGATTCCATTGAGTCATCTACCTATAGTGGTGGAGGTGATGAGGACAGGTCTGTGAGAAAAGATACACAGGATGTGAATATGGAAATTCTGGTTAATCCTCAAGAGCAGGAAGTGGTGGTTGTGGGATCTTCTCAGCCTAATGTTATTTCTACTCAGGATAGTTTGGGGTCTGAACCTGAAGGGATGTCTAATGCTAGTGGTGGGGAAGAACAACTTGTGAGGATGAGCTCAAGGATTGCTGATCAGGGTGGCATTCTAAGCATGGAAGAAAGGCATCTTTCTCAACACACCAATAGAGATTTGTCAGGTACCAGCTTAACTTCTTATAATTCCTTTGCAATTTTAGATGATGATGATATCATTAGTAGAGCTTTGGAGATGGGGATTGATGCTGCCTCTATTTCATTAGAACATGTTAATTCTTTGAAAGATTTAGAAATTGCTAGACATAGTTTGAATGATAGAAAATAGGGTGAGGTTGAAGAATGTGTGGATTAGAGTGAGAAGGTTTTGTTTGTTGACTGGAATAAGGATGATAGTGATGAAGGGGAATTTACTCCTTTTGTTTCTAGGAAGAATACGAAAAAGTTGAAATCTATTTCTGGTGGGAAGAATAAAAACTTAAATGTTGTTGTTGTGAAGGTACAAAACTATCACCCTATGAGTGGTGTTGTGACTGGAACAAGGGAAAGAAGAACTGTATTATGATATGTGGTATTTTGAATATTAGAGGTGTGGGGAAGAAAGGGGTGAGTGCTTATTTGTGTGATCTGTTAAGGAAAGAAAGGTTGGATTTTATTGGTTTGCAGGAAACTATCAAGAAATATTATTCTCCGGAGTTTTTTAGGAAAATTGATCCTATGAATCAATTTTCCTGGAGCTGGTTGCCCTCTATGGGAAGATCTAGTTGTATTCTGGGGTCCTACGTTCCTCCAGATTGGTCAATAATGGTGCTTCTGTGGCCATGTTTCATGTTAAGCTGAAGGTTTTTGATGTCAAGAAGCAGATCCAGTGGCATTTGGTGGTGGTTTATGGTGCTGCTCAGGAGGAAAACAAGGAGGATTTTTTGGTGGAATTAGCTGAAGTTTGTCAGGACCAGTCAATTCCTTTACTGGTAGGGGTGATTTTAATGCGATTCGTTTTTCTTCTGAGAAAAATAAGGGCCATACCTTGAGCAAGTGGAATCGCATGTTTAATTCCATTATCAATGCTTATGGTTTGAGAGAACTGTAGATGTCTGGGGGGCAGTTTACATGGTCTAATAATCAGGAAATTCCTGCTCTTGAAAAACTTGATAGGATCCTTGTCTGTAAAGAATGGGAGAAGTTATTTCCTCTCACTACAATGCATAAGTTAACTAGAGAGGTTTGTGATCATAGTCCTTTAATTGTGGATACTATTGAAGGACAAGAAGGTGGCAGTAAGGAGTTCAGGTTTGAGAAAAATTGGTTGCAGAATGTGGAGTTTTTGCCTAGAGTAGAGAAAGCATGGAGAAAGCCTTTTAGGGGGAAAACAGCCTTGATAGATTGCAGAAAAAATTGAAAAATGGCATGAATGATCTGAAAGGTTGGGGTGCTCATTTTAGGGGGGTTGAGAAGAAAAAGAAAAAGAATCTAGTGGAAGAGTTTCAAGAATTTGAAGCTATAGAAGAACTAATCCTACTGAGTGCAGAGAAATTGAAAAAACTTCAATTTAGAAAGAGTTAATGGAGGTTTATGAGAATGAGGAGAAATTTTGGCAGCAGAGGTCAAGGGACAATTGGTTGCTGAGAGGTGACAATAACACTGAATACTTTCACAGGATTGCTAATGGGGTGAGGAGTAAGAAAATGATCTTCTCTATGAAAGATGGGGGTAGAGAGGTTCAGGGGACACATGATTTGCTGTTGCATGCTACTGCTTATTACAAAAAAAAATTTGGCCCTGCTGGAGGCTTTTCTATCAAACTTGCTGATGATAATTGGAATGCCTGGGAGAAACTTGATGTTTGTGATAGAGAAAGGATAGGTGTTACTTTTAGTAAGGAAGAGGTTAAGGAGGTTATTGATCAGATGGAAAAAAATAAAGTAGCTGGTCCTGATGGGATTCCTATTGAATTCTATCAACATTGTTGGTCCATTATCAAAGATGATGTTATGGCTGTGTTTTGTGATTTCTATGCTCATAAGATAGATTTGAGCAGTATCAATTATGGCATAATTGCTCTGTTACCAAAAAGTGATGATGCTGATAGTATTCAGAAGTATAGACCCATATGTTTGCTTCAGGTCTTGTTCAAGATTTTCGCAAAAACATTGACAGTGAGAACTGAACCAGTTATGGGAAAGCTGATTGATACTTGTCAAACTGCTTTTATTAAAGGGAGATTTATTGCTGATGGAGTTACTTTTACATGAAATTTTGAAGGAATCAAAGGTCTAGAAGAAACAGGGAGTGATCTTGAAAATTGATTTTGAAAAGGCCTATGACAAAGTCAATTGGGATATTTTTTACTGTTGTAAACAGAAAGGCTTCAGTGAGGACTGGTTGATTTGGTTGAAAAGTGATGTGACTCAAGGCACTCTTAGTGTTAAAGTAAATGAGGAGGTTGGTCCTTATTTTGGTAGTTTTAAGGGGGTTAGACAGGGGGTTCCTTTTTCTCCTTTCCTGTTTAATCTTGTTGGGGAGTGTTTGGAAAAAATGGTTTTGAATGCTCAAGCAAGTGGTTTGTTCACTGGGCTGGTTGATAATTTGTTTGAAAAAGGGATTTCTATTATGCAGTATGCTGATGATACTATTATATTCATTAAATATGAGGTGGAAGGAGCCAAAAACTTGAAATTATTACTTTATCTGTTTGAATCCATGTCTGGTCTCAAGATTAATTTTGAGAAAAGTGAGGTGATGATGGTTTTAGAGGATGAAGACAAGCTTTTTACTTATTTAGAGCTTTTTAACTGTCAGAAAGGTAGGTGGCCTATTAAGTATTTGGGGCTACCTGTTTATAGCAGAAGATGCAGGTGGCTGAGATGAGTTTTATTGGGGAAAGATTGAAGAAGAAATTAGATGTATGGATGGGAGGGGCTTTGTCACTTGGGGGCAAACATGTTAAGATTACTGCTTGTATGTCCAGTGTGGCTGTTTATCCCATGTCCATATTTCTTTTGCACAAATCAAATGTGGAGGAAGTGGAAAATCTTACTAGAGCTTTTTTCTAGTATGGCAGGGTGGGCAATAGAAAGTATCATCTGGTGAAGTGGAAATTTGTTTGTAGGCCAAGAAAGAAGGGTGGTATGGGGATCAAGAACATTAGACTATTTAATATTAGCTTGCTTTGTAACTGGTGGTGAAGGCTTCAGGCTGAGGAGGGTCCTTGGCAAGTTTTTGTGAGGAAGAAATATATGAAAAAAGGGGGATTAGTGTTGTGAAACACAAACATAGTGAATCTCCTTGTTGGGCTGATCTGGTGAAAATTAAAGATCTTTATTTGGTAGGCAGGAGAATGAAAGTGGGTGAAGGGAAATTGGCTGATTTTGGCATGATGCTTGGTGTTTAAAGGTTCCTCTGAAAGTTAAATTTCCGAGGTTGTTTAAAATTTGTCAGAATCAAGTGGTTATTGTTGCTGCTATGGCTGATAGAAGGTGGAGATCTTCTTTTAGGAGATGGTTGAATGTAGATGGTATAAACCAATATAATCAGCTGAGAGGATTGGTAGGGGGAGTGGTACTTACTCAAGACAAAGATTAGCTTGTTTGGATGTGGAATAAATCTCGCAAATTCTTAGTAAAATCCATGTACTCTCATCTTTCTAATGTTGGGGTTGACAGGAGCTTTAAACATCTATGGAAACCAAAAATCCCTTTGAATATTAAAATCTGGTTGTGGTTGATATGGCATAATGCAATTCTCACTAAAGATAACATGAAAAAGAAGAACTAGGAAGGGGATTCTACAATGCAGATTTTATCAAGAGGAGGAAACTATTGGGCATTTGTTAACTCTCTAGTTGATTTGGTTATTTATGCATGTGTTTTCATTTGATATTGGGCAGGTTTGCATGGGGATGAAGATCAAGAGATGTTGCGTGCTGGGGTTGATGTGTTGCAGCAGAATGCCTTAGATGATGCTGCGACGATGGATGTTGCTCCTGTGCCTTTCCTGGGACTTCCGGCAGTTCCTCATGACCACAAAGGGGAAGGAAGTGGTTTGGATAAGGAGAAGTGAAAAGGAAGAATGTGGTGGATGTTTGTGTTGTTTGCTTTGCCTGAACCTTTCACTAGCCTATGGGCGGTATTCTTGCGTCTCCATCTTCCTTTCTCTTGTCCTTTTGTCTAAAAGCTTGTAATAAGGTGACGACTTATGGATCCTCTAGATGTATTAGACAATGACTTGTGTGGTTTGTTTCTGTTCCTTTATCTGTTGATAGTGGAACCCGGTCCCTATGTTATGGGGATTGTATGGAAAATGCTTATTATAAATTTCTATTTATCTGAAACACCTTTTGATCCTTTTCATTTCTCTTCCTATGGATAACTTCAGACTCTCTTTGGAACAATTCCGGTTTCTCTTCGGTGATTCCATCTTAAATAACGATCTATAGGTGTCACCGTACCCTTCAGTGTGTTACCCCAATGGCTCAAGAAGGGCATAGAATTATCTCTATCAATGATCAATAGCAGGACCAGGATGCCCATAATAACCCTTGTGCATTCCATGATGTAATGTCGTATGAACCGTGAAACGCCGAGTCCAATTCCCTATGTTACTTCTATACGACTTGTCCAAGATCTGATCAGTGGAATCATATACCTTGTTTAATCTCATCACCGATAAGTTCTGTTTTACTTGTTCCCGTGTTCCATCCCCGTGACCTAGTCACATGTTGCAACATTATGGATGTAATCTCACCAAGTACGCTGTGTGTATCTTCCTGTCACGCTGGTGAACAAATCCCGATCTTGATACATAGGCCTCAACTATTCCTCTAGAATACTAAACATACACCGTTATAGTCACCCAGTAACGGATATGAAGTTTGATGTAGTCAAAGCATCCTTGGGAGAAGTGATTAATATGATCTCACGGTCTAAGTAGAAGGATACTATGATTATAACTATTGCAACGATGAACCATGTGACTTGATTGTGTCGTAATACTTATATTTGGGTAATGTCGATCACATCATTCTATAATGATATGACTCTATTTTCAACTGGCATAAATGCTCCATGATCAGGAAACCTTGATCATCGGTTTCCCAATGAACTAATTGAATAGAGGCTACTAGGGACTTGGTTTGTTTCATTCCGCACCTATATCGATGTTTCCACTTGATATATTTATAGCACAATATAAAACTATTACGAACTAACTGAGATATGATAATAAAATCCATTTATTATTTGCCTATAGGGCATATCTCCTTTAGTCTCCCATTTCCACAAGAGTACAAATAATCTAGCTTGCATTTTCCACTAATCATAAACGATATCATATATGTGTTTATTGATCATGCTTGTTCATGGTAAACTTTATGTCCTTGATATGTTTTACCAGATCCATATGTCTTCTAAAAATTGTCAATGTCTCCTAATTAGCACATTTGCACCATTATCTCATAATGCATCAAAGTATTCGTTTGGCAACAGACAGAGAATTTGTTTCTAGTGTTTACAAGAATGGTCAATCATTCGATTTAACTTGCACTGTTGTTGTCGAATACTGGCATCCCGTGAAGGAACAAGGGGTCCAACAAGACGTGAGTCCACGAGGGGATGACATGAGTTCGGGTATTCTTGGTAGTGAAGGAAGGAACATATCTTGCACATGACAGAGGGTGAACAGTTGTTTTTTACCCATGTTTAGGACCCTCATGAGGAGGTAAAGTCCCTACTCCTACATTGTTGTATTGATCATGGTGCTTCGCGTGGGTACAACGGTGGATGAATATCTAAGTTTTAGATTACAAGGATCGATCCCCTTATAAGGTAGGGGTTTCTCCCCTTTTATAGTGGCACCAAGCCTCTTTCCCCAATCTTTGGGAAGGAAGGGATACCGCGTTGCCGCCCAAGGGAGACCCGGTCTACTAGATTGCTTTACATGAACTATGTCCATCCTTATGGGTGACGCTGGTCCTCTGCAAAACTGCGGTCATGGGTGACGTCTTTCCACGTGGCCGCACCAGCCACTGACTCCTTGCACCAAAATGGGGGGATACGACTTTAGTTGTTGGGGCTTCATCATCCCTTCCTTTGGCTAAAGCATAGACCATGTGGTCGTACCAGGGTAGCATCCAATGCTAGCACTGAGATTGTCGTCTTTCTCCGGGGGTATGAAAAATACTGTGCTATCCCTAGTGCGCTCGTGCGAACCCTTTGCACCTTTGTAGGGTGATCTCGGGTAAGTATTCCCCTCTCGAGGTCCCTCGGTGAGGATCCCTATGAAACGCCCTCAGTGTGCCTTATGATAATCTCTCGAGCAACTTTCCAACTCGACCAGCGGCCTAGCCTTCCGTGGGCCAGGGTACCCCCTATGCCCCTTGCCCGACAGTAAACCCCGGGTGCTTGGCCGGCAAATGTTGTTTGCCAAGGTGAAAGGTCAACGTCCCAAATGGTGGCTGGCACTGCTGAAGACACGTGGCGATTCGGACCTCCTAGGTAACCCGTCTTTGCAGGCTGTGTGAAAAAACCATCAGGCGGCTTAAGATGGGTTGCTTCCATACACCATCTGGCTCGACTCCGGGATCATCAATTTCTGCTAATAGCTTGCCTCGGACTATAATGAATGGGCTGACCAGGGCGTGGTGCAGATCTATAGATAGGGAAAGCCTCGTTGGCTCGGCACACCCCTTCTTATACCACACCATCATAGCGGGGCTGGTCCTCCGTTTGCCACCTTCTTCCTGGCGATTATGGCGATTATGGAGCACTAATAGATCTCAGCCTTGCACCTCTAGCCCAACTCGGTCACCACCCTATCCATTTCTGCCTTTTGGTATGAGGAGCTTGTTCGGGTGAAACCCTCTGTGGCGCTGTTCTGCCAGCTATATTCCCTTTGCCTCACCTCCATGGCACATAGCACCAGTTGCATCTCTTTTGTGATTAGAGACGGGATGTCCTGGATTTACATGGGTTGGACGAAATGGGTGGATGATTTCCAAAAGCATTTGATCTACCTCGATGCTCTGGACAAGATTCACTTCCTCCAATATCCCACTGTGTTGGCCACGAAAGTAGGGCATCGATGGTCGAGTGCGGCCTTGGAGGGGGAGAAGGTCGGCCCCCTCAATGCGCGTATTGCATCTCTAAGCGCTGCTGGCTTGGCCGGGCCAATTATGGCTATGGAGTTCCTCCACTTCTATAAAGCCCCATGATGAGTGCATATTTGCATCATGTTTTAGATTATTATTTTGCATTGTAGTGGTAGGATATTGGTATTTTATGGTGTTCGCACGCACTTTTTATATTTATTTTCACCAGGATCAGATCAGATGATGGATCCGATGGACACAATTCTTGGACCAGCTATATTGGAGTGAAAAGGATCCAAAAACTACGTAAATTTCTTATTTGGGAAATATTAATAACACTAGAATAAAACCCGAAGAAATTGGAGGATATAGAACGGTTAACGACCAACTATACGGCGGGAATATTTTCTGGCCATATAGTTCCTGTCGTATAGTTGTCGCCAACACCGCGTCCTCAAATAGTTTCACCCCATGCAACTGGATCGTCTGTTGATATGCCAGCTGACACTCTTTGCCCAATCATATTTGGAAGAAACTTTTTGAGTGATATAGGTGCCATAGTCGACTTCAAAAAGGAGGTTCAATCCCTTAATCTTGGGAAAGCGGAAAAAGAATTCCACTTTTCCAAATTTAAAGACAAACCTCTACATATACAAGAAGAAGAGAAAGAGAAGACTATTGAGGAGATGGAAACTATTTTCTTAAGTAATCAAGAAGAAGAAATAAATGAAGAGTCAAATTTTTAAGAAATAATTATGGAGGACAGGACTCTAGAAGAATTAGAAAGTGAATTTCATTCATTTACCATTTTAGAACCTCCAACTGATGAAGCTTTTGAAGATATAGAAAAGAGAGAGGATGAAGAACTACCACCACCAGATTTAAAAACTCTACCAGATAATCTTACGTATAGATTCTTAGATGATACTAATAAATTCCCTATTATTATTAGTGTTAAACTTTCAGGGGAAGAAGAAGAAATCATGAAGGTACTAAAGGAACACCGCAAGGCCTTTGGGAACTCAATGGACGACTTGAAGTATATTAGTCCCATGATAGCCGTCCATTGAATATTCATGGAGGAAGGTGCTAAAACAGTTGCAGAATTTAATACAAGACTAAAGCCTGAAATGAAGGAAGTGCGTAGCGAAGAGACCAATCTTGTTCTAAACTAGGAGAACTGCCATTTTATGCTCAAAGAAGGCATATTCCTTGGACATAAAGTATCAGGTAAGGGTATTGAAGTAGATAGGGCTAAAGTTGAAGCAATAGAAAGAATGCCACAACCAAGGGACATAAAAGGTATAAGAAGTTTTCTTGGTCATGTAAACTTTTATAGAAGGTTCATTAGAAATTTCTCTGAAATTTCTAAACCTTTGACTAATTTGTTACAAAAGGGAGTAAGATTTAACTTTGATGATAAATGCCTTGTTGCCTTTGATAAACTTAAATATGCTTTATCCCGTGCTCCCATCATTAAACTACCTATATGGGATATGACTTTTGATTTAATATGTGAAGCTATTGATGATGCTGTAGGAGTAACCCTAGGACAATGCATAGGTCGTAGAATTAATATTATACATCATGCGAGTAGAAATCTCAATAGTGCTCAAAATAATTATCCTAAGAAAGAAAGAGAACTCTTTGCTGTATTTTTCTCTTGTGATAAATTCCGTTCTTATATTGTTGATGCAAAAGTAATAGTTCATACAGATCTTCATGGTTTAAAAGAACTCCTCAAGAGGAAGATTCATAAGCCAAGACTAATCTGTTGGATCCTTTTACTTCAATAATTTGAGACAAGAAGCAAAGTTAGTGGATGCAGCATTTATATTTTCCCAACAAGACACCAATCTTATTGTGAGGAGCTTTAGCCCTGGTGATTTTCGTTTTCGAGAATTATTGTATGAACTAAGGTTAAATCGTCCCAAGAAGAAGAAGTCCTTGTTCTTGGAGGAGCTTTTCACTCCCGCCTAAATAAACAGTAAGTGGAAGGAAAGTTCTCTAACTCTAATAAGTGCCTTGTTTTGACAGTTCCTACCACTAAATTTTTTGCCATTGAATTCCTCTTGTTTTTCTGAAGCTTTTGAGGGGTTTCTGTAACTATACGGGCACAACTATACGTCCGGAGAAAAATCTCCCGCCGTATAGTTGGTCGTTTAAGCTTCAGTAACCCTCGCAAAAATAATTTTTGGTGATAAGTATCTATACGTCTGGAGAAAAATCTCCCACCGTATAGTTGGCCGTCAATGCTTCTGTATCATCGACCCATTCTCGTTCTTATTTATACTTTTATTCATCTAAAAAAAGTTTTGTCAGTTCCTAGTCTGTAATCTAATCGACCTGGGTTCGAGATATTTGGAAATATCTTCCCGGCAGTAACTATACGGCCAGAACTATACTGGCCGCGATCGTATAGTTGGTCGTTACGGAGCAGGACTTCTCCAAATCCACGATTTATTTTCCTAGTCGGTTTGGATTGTTTTCTTGGGCGTGAATTTGGTGTTTCTCGCAAGTTTTACCAACCTATGACCCTTTTTATATACTTCCCTTGTGTCTCTCTCTAATCATAATTACCAGGAATAAATCTACCTCTTTTTCATACAAGAGGACACACCACATAGAGCCACCAAGATCTGAGAGGCTACGGAGAGGAGTTCCTATGGAGATCGGAAGCAATAGCAAGCAAGGCAAGGAGATCAAGACCACCCCTTTGGAGTTCTTTAACGACAACAAAGAATGTCGAAAGAGGGAGTTGAAGGCCCTCGAGATGAATATCAAAGAAATAAACAAGGAGGCACCGGGGATGCCCAAGCATGTTTGGTGGCTACGAGTTTATCTTGATAAACTTGATGAAGATATCAAGCAAACCACCGAAGCAGGTTTTTCTATGAGTCTTAAGGCGATACACACCCACCAAAATAACAATGATATCATTAAAGAACAAGTGAAAGTGATGGAGAAGAATAATCTTCTCTACAAGATGTGCATTAAATTACTGGAGGCCATCAATCAAACCCTCCGTCTCAGTCTGACCCATGAAAAGAAGATACCACGTGCCATGGCGCCACAGTGACCTTCAATAAAACACGGTATCAAATAATCACGAGCTATTATTTGATCCTGCCTGGTTTGATTCCAAGATTGGGGAGATCTTTAAGACCTCGTAATCTATCTTATATGTTTTTATTTATATTCTAGTTTTGCATTAGTTCGAGCTCATAAATAAAGTTTTGCATCATTAGAATTCCCTTTAGGAATAGTAAATCCCTCTTATAAAATTTTGAGTTTATTATAGTATATGGAGCATTATTAAGTTTGAATTTGTCTTATTCGATAGATGAATGGCTTGAGTATGATTTTACTATCACTTGATGATAGCAATAGGAGTCTTCCACACCATTGGTATTAACAGAAAATATAAAGATAATTTGATCAATTTGTTGTAGGTCAATGGTTTGATTTAAAAAAGGAGAAATTATCTAATTAGTTAAGTTGAAAAAAGAGAAACCTTGAACAAAGGAGAAATTATAAGTGCTATAAAATAAAGTGAGAACAAGTTGAGGTAGAATACGCAAGTTATAAAGATGCTTCATATATATTTGGAATTTGGTAATTGAGACCGTTAAACTTTGAATTCCTACCTGAAGTGGAATATATGGCTATCTCCTTTGCCCATCACTTAAACAAAAGTGTGAGCATGCATATATATAGAGAAAAAAAGAAAAATAAAGATGAAGAAAAAGAGCGAATGTGCAAAGAAAATAGGCATATACCACTATATTGTAGTAAGACAAAGAGACATTTGAGATTTTGAATCCCAAGTGAATATGTTAATCCTAAACACACTTGGGACTGCCTCACTAACTGATTCGGTTGAACCAAATACTTTTAAATCATGTTGAAAATAATCTTTTGTGAACTGTTAATTGCTAAGGTGTGGAAGTCTGCTAATATTATTCAAATGGTTCGAGTAAGGTACTATTCATGAATTTATTTATATGTATACTTTATGATAAACACATGATGCAACCACCTCATTTATTTTATCGACTTAGCTTCATGAATATGAGGATCACATCCATTAAGCTAAACATGCTCGGGACGTGCAAGATTCTAAGCTTGGGGAAGTTGATGAGTGCATATTTGCATCATGTTTTAGATTATTATTTTGCATTATAGTGGTAGGACCTTGGTATTTTACAGTGTTCGCATGCACTTTTTATGTTTATTTTCACCAAGATGAGATTAGATGATGGATCTGATGGACACAATTCTTGGAACAGTTATATTCGAGTGAAAAGGAGCAAAAACTACGTAAATTTCTTATTTGGGAAATATCAATAACACTAGAAGAAAACCTGAAGCAATTGGAGGATAAAGAAGGGTTATGAACCAACTATACAGCGGAAATATTTTTCTGGCCGTATAGTTCCCGCCGTATAGTTGGCGCTGACACCGCCTCCTCAATTAGTTTCACCCCGTGCAACTGTACTGGAGAGATGACATACAGAACACCCAGAAATCGCCAAAACCTAACCTCCGGAGGGCACCTAGTGGGGGAACTCATCCATCAGGGATCCATCTTCGCCCTGCGTAGATCCAGGAGGCTTAGGCATCGCTCTTCATCATCAACCGATGCATCACCACCATCTCCATCCATCCCATCTACACCTTGTCTAGATATAGTTGTAATATCTGTACTGGTTGTGGATTTATAAAAGTACTATTCATCTATGATAGATTCTATTACTTTTTCCATGATGTTGATTGCCTCCATGTCTGAGTAGATCATTAGTTCTTGGGGAGATGAGAAACCCTAGCATGGTATTGAAATAAGATAAAGTTTATTATGATATTCATTGTTGTGACCATGTGTTAGATTGTCTATCCCTTGATGCTGGGAGAAGTCGACCTCTGAATATTTGCCTCTTGTGGGGACTTGATGAAGGGAACTACTTGTTGGTAGACGGAGGGATGTTAACACTTACTATGACTATAAAGTTGTTGGCACCCCTTTTCGTATCAACTTGGGAATCGAGGAAACTCACGAAATGCTATCCATGCCATGGGATACGTCCTGCGGGATTATGTCCCTTAATAGCGCAATAATTCAATTAATGTTGATTACTGTCTGCTGTGGTTATCAGGATGATTTGAGTAGTGGTTGCTGCCTCATTGTCCAAATACGGAGTTCCTCCAACAGATACATAGTTGAGAATGTTAATGATAATAATATTTACCTTAGCCCTTTATAATGCTAGTGGCGTCTCCGCTAAGCCCTGATAACGTTTTTTCCCACTAAAGTTTCAAATCTCTTTTAAATACGTGATACTTATTTTCTGTATTCAGTTTTGTTTAATTGACTCATTGTTCTCTTATACCAAAAACCCAAAAACACCTTTTTAAATAATACTCGCATTTTATCTTTTCACTTAGAACTTTATTTAGCATTTATATTTTTAGTACTTCCTTCAAGAATTCTTAGACTTCAGACTCCTGCTCCATGTGTGATCGATATTTTTATTTTGAAACTAGCTACAAACAATCTATGCACTTGTAGCCGTCACCCCACTACAAAGGCACGGCAAATATTTGTGGGACCTGGACGGGGAGGACCATGTGCCTTTGGGAGAAGGCGTTGCCGATGACGTGGTCGTGGAGAAGTATCTCCATGATCTGCTCCATATGCCCGCTGTTGGGGATATGCTATATGGGTATCCTCATAGCATGTCTCCTATCCGGATAACCCGGGTGTCCCACAGTTGGTAGCATGGCCCATGGACTGCTGGGCGGCCCAGTTAGATGGATCTAGAAGGGAGGCCCATTCCGGATAAAGGAAGGCTATGGTGGAGTCACCGACGTACCCAGAGCCTTGGAGTACAAGACACGCAAGACTAGTAATAGACGGTGTAGGACTCTCTAACCTATCCAGCTAGGACTTTTCCCTGTAACCCTAGGACCTGGCGACTATATAAGTCGGGCCTATGGGAGACTTTAGGGCACGATCATAGACAACTTCAGATGACCAAGTAGCGATTAGCATACACCTCGCACATCGAACCTATCTCTGTAACTCGGCGTATTGCCATTATAGTGATTTGTAGCAGGAGTAGGATTCCGCCATCATTGTGGGATCTGAACCTGGGTAAGCTGTGTTACCTCGTACCCGTCAACCGTCCGCCTTCCCCCACGTATATAAACACGCACTGTGAGGACCCCTCCATGGCGTACTCGTCGGCAATACCACAACAGTTGGCGCCCACCATGGGGCGAGAGGCGCTTCAGGCTCTTCAGCGGGCGAGGACCAAGATCTTCGCGGGAATCGGCGAAACCGTAGCCATCGATCGTGTTCTCTTCTCCGGCAACGTTCCGATCGTCCCTCCCGACGAGTTCTGGATCCCGGCGAAGATGAACCCTACGCGGTGTTCGATCGTTCCTATCGGAGACATCCACCTCTTCATTGGCGAAACCGACTCGGGCACTAGTTCCCTAGGAGTTAGAGGAGCATCAAGGCCCGCACGGACTGCCTACGGGCAGGATACGTTCGCGGAAGGATCGATGTCGGATCTCTCTTCGGAGTTTGCCGACAAAGATCAGAAAAATTCAAGGCCCACCCAAACCGCCCCTATGCAGGGTATAACGGTGGAAGATCACTGCAAGGCTGCCGGCTTCGCCCGTGCTTATGGACAACAAAGATCCAAGTTCGTCGGCGTGGTTACCATCTTCGATCTGGCGTGTTGAGTTCAGAGAGAGGGCGAAAATCCCCGCGATTACCTGGCCAGGTGGCTCCGTATACGAGCCCATCTGGTCCACTACCCCAATGATGATGCTATGTATCACTTTGTGGAAGGACTGGACCAGAGAACGCTCCTCCGGCATTCTCTAAGGCGGCAGCAGGCTTCAGGGCGTCTCACCTTCGAAAGCATGGTGAACACCGTCAACAGCTACGCGGAGGCTGAAGGGGCATCTCAGGCGGATCTCGCGCTCATTGGCGGAGCGTCGCCACCTCAGCAGCCGCCTCCACCACCTCCAGCACCATCGCCGCAGCTGCGCCACCACCTCCAGTCATCGTAGCCCCTTTTGCACCTCCACGCCCGTCATCGAGGAAGTCCTGGCACCCTCCGACTCTGTGATTGACGCGCTCTACGCCGACTTCAGTGCAGACTTGGAGGAGATAGATTTCAGTCCAGAGGAACTAGACTCCGCCATGCAGGAGATGGAGGAGGAGTACACGTGCGACGAGCAAGCCAACAATGTCGTCACGTCTCGAGAGGTGTTCGTCACCATTGGGACAATGATGGATGAAGATCAACCCGGACGAGCTCCGCCTACGGCACTAGAAAGGGGGAAGGGGCCACTTATTGCTGCTGACGATGATCGCGCAAAGGTCATGCCTCCTCCGCCTAATCCAGTGCAGCAGCCGCAGGAACTCGGCAACGGCCCGAGCAACAACAACACCGCAAACTTGCCACCTCCAACATCTACGTCTCCTGCTGCCCAAGTTACTCCAGCTGATAGAGTGATGTACGGTAATCTCCTCGTCGAGCCACTGACCGTAGCTCATATCCGGAACGTGAATCAGCTTGACGAGAAGCGCTAGCAGCTGCTGGAGGAAGCGCAAGCCATCGCGGAGCAAGGCGCTAAACTAGATCGAGATCTGGTCAATGCGCAGAAATTCATAGAGAAAGCCAGAGCAATGGAGGCCGAGTACAAGACTCTGCTGCAGCAGCAGAAGGCCAAGAAAGCTCTGGCTCACGTCATCAACAATCCTGGTGTACGGCGAAACCTAGGATAGGCTCCCTCGAAGCCGGCACAGGCCAAGCCATACATTGACAGTGAAGGCAAACAGGTGATGCCCACCCCACTCATCAACATCGCCATCGCCAAGACCCTTCTGGAGCAGGATAGATCGCCCGAGGCAGTGGAACAGGTCTATGACCTAGTAGCCAAGGCAGTAAAACAGCAGGAAAAGGCCACCTCTCAGAGGCTTGAGTCTGACCCAGCGTTTTGCTAGTCTAGCCAGCATAAGCCGCCAAGGGACAGATCTCCTCTTGATGTCGGGTCGCAGACGGGTTCATCAGAACGAAGACGGAGGGATGCGCGCAATAGGAAGGATGCTATCCCCATATCCTCCGACCACGGAGAAAAGGCCCGACCTCGTCGCCCATCGCCACCGCCCCGATCCCCCCGACATCGTGAAGACACCAAGGCTTACCATCGTACGAATATGCCCCCGCCAAGGCAGTGTAGCATCATCATCCGCGACAATGCGGAGCAGACCCGTCATGACAGAGAGCGCAACCAAGTACACAAGAGCAGGTTGCGCCATGACCCTCTGCGTCCGGCAAGCAATCGCGACAAGCATGAGACATCGCAGGAGGGTAATAGCAAGAAGGCTAACCCACTGCCACCTAGCAGTCACCATGGCAGAGGGGGCCCGCGTCTTTCACGCAGCCCATCACCTGTTGACAAGAAGAAGAAAAACCCGGAGCCGTACGACGCACATTCGCGCATCAATAAGATCCACGAGGCCTGGAAAGGACCATACCTAGGACCATGTTGCTTTGGACCTGCGATACGGTCCACAACTTACCCCAAAGGTTTCCGGATTGACAAGACCATCAAGCCCTACGACGGCACCGCCAAGCCATCCACATGGTTGCAGGACTACGACAATGCGGTGGAGATTGCCGGAAGTAACCCCAACGTTGCCGTCAAGTACCTCCCTTTGATGTTGGCGGGCACAGCCCGTCAATGGATTAATGACTTGCCGGAGAAATCCATCTGCAATTGGTTGGACATGCAAGAAGCGTTCACCAAGAACTTCGAGGGTACGTACAAGCGTCCTTGCACTGTTGGCGATCTACAGCGGTGCGTGCAAGAGAAAGACGAGACATCTTGCGCCTACCTCTCCCGCTGGTTGGATATGAAGAATTCCTGCGCAGGAGTGCACGCTTAGACCTCCATGGCCGCCTTCATTGATGGGTTGGAAATGGGCACGTTGCTCCGACATAAGCTGAAGCGCTTCCAGGACAATCACCAGCTTGGCTTGAACCAGATGATTCACTTGGCTAGTGAGTTCGTAGCTGCCGACGATGATGCTCGCGGCTCTCTGCCGGCAATGGCCGTTCCAACTCAATCTCGGAGGAATAGCAGCACAAAGCAAAAAACCTCTCAGAAGAAAAGCAAACTCCCGACATGGTCGCCATGAGCTTTACAGGACGAGGTGATGGTGGCCAACATGGCCGAGGACGGGGAGCTGGTCTCGGACAGCAACGAGGAAGTGAAACTACCTCGGCACCGCTCCTTGTTCCCAAAACCTGCAAAGAGTACCACGATATGTACTTTTCTGTAGAAATTGGAATCATTCTTATTTGAATTACAGAACTAATGTGGTGATTTAATGGATGAATAAACTTTGCACATAACAGCTTAATTCACCATAATTTAATAGGGTCTTATAAAATTATGAACTATTGGGTTTGAAATATGTTGATATTTATGTGTGCAGGGACTTGAAATTAGGTCAAAACCATCGTTGGTTTTACCTATGGAATTTTCTAAAGGAAGAAATAACCTGTTTTTGTTATTTTTATCAAGGGCATTTTATGGAGCAATTTAGAATGGGGTCAATGTTCAGAGTAAGTTATCTAGGATACCTTTCAGTACAAATTGGGTTCATGCCATTTGGAGTTGTCAAACTCATAGAAACAAATTATTAGTGAAAATAGTACCCTTAGGTATTATATTTATTGAAATAAATCTTAGAAATATTCAGGTCAACTCTTGTTGCTACATGTTAGAGAAATCATCCAGGTACTTGAGGAATTTTGGATCTGAAAATTTTGAGATATTTTATATTTTTATTTCGAATTAAAGCTATAGGCTATAAAACATATCTAAGAAAAAGTTTAATGGAAAGAGGAAGACTGGGATGGGATCTGAGGGAAACGAGCCGGAGGGAAGGAGATTCGACCCACACGAGCAACTCCGTGAGTGGGAGGGAATTTAGAACCTGCAGGGGCGAGGCCTGGCTGTCACCAACGGTGGTTAGCGAAGCGGTATGGGCCGCTGGTGGACGCTCAATTGAGTGGCGATGGACGGCTGTCCATCGTCGTCTTCCCATAGCGCGGTGGCGGTGCATAGATACCCTAGGCGAAGCGGGGAAGCCTCGGGAGGCTCACTGGGCGGCGGAGGAAGGCAGGGGATGGTGTTGGGTGATGCAACAGTTGAAGGAGAACCGGGAAAGGGGCTGCATCGGGGCTATTGGCGTCGGGAAGTGACACGCATGACGATGACCGAGCGGAACCTTTTGAAGCTCACCGGTGATGTTGTTCCCGATGCTCCTGAGCAGAGGTTCAAGGAGAGACTAGGGAGGTAACATGCAAAGAGGGGAGAAAAGGGGTGAGAGCACCTCGAGTAGATCTTGGCAATGGTCGAGATGCTCTTTTTTCTTCTCTCGGGCCAGGCAGAGCAGGAGAGGAGGGATGGCTCTCTGGGAGGTAGGTGGGAGGGAGAGGTGTAAGACCCCACCTTTATAAAGGTCAAGGTCCATGTGATTGCAATGCTAGTCCCTCGATCAAATGCTAGCATCCACAGTTTAAGATGAAGTACACAGATACAAAGGTCATTATTACATCGTCATTCCAGAGATAACATGGTCTTTTACAACTCCATACCCATAGGCTAGTACATGAGTACAACTTAAAAAAATAAAGTGAAGTCTTCATCTTCATGTGCCACAGGCAAACATGTTGAGTGTAGACTCATAACCCTAATCCTCATCAGAGTAACCTGCAACATCACAAGTTACAGCCACAGTCGGTCAATACATTGGAATAGTATTGGCAAGTGATACCTTAGTAGAATAATAGTTTCTAGCTTCTATATGAATCTGGATAAGTGTAGCTAGGCTTGCTTTGCTCAAAATAGGTTTTTCCTATCAGTTGAAAACACTAGGTTTTTGTTTGACAAAATCACCCAAGGCATCTACCAATGAAAATTGGTGATCCTTTACCCTTGTTGATCCACAAGTTTTTAACTTAGAAATTTGGATGAGGAGATCCTTGATAGCTTTAGTGTCTTGATGCTCATATTGTCCATTGTCGGGGACACAACTAAGTACTTATATTTTTCCTTCTGGAGAAGTGGTGCACTTTCCCCACAAGACTCGACATGCATCGAGACGAGATCTTTCAAAAGCCTTCCCTTAGACCAAATGGACGCGCTCCATCCTATCACCCCCTACCACCAACTGTCCATCTGGCTAAGTTATTGCAACCTATATGATCAAGGCAGAGCCCATATGCCATGTGGATGCAGTAGAAGCTTCTAATCACTGAGTATCTCAAATCCCTTTGTTCCTGGGTGGCTTTCCACAAGTGTGATACACAAGTTTTCCCCAATATACTGGACTTGTGATACACAAGTTTTCCCCAATATACTGGACTTGTGTAACCACTCAACATATCCCAATCTCACCATTCCACCCAGGTGATTCATTCACTTAGTAGTTTTATTAAGCAAAACATAAGTCAAAGACTTAACAAAAATTCCACAGCATGTTTATAATTCACCCTTGTTTTCTAATAGCTAGTCTAAGCATGATAGAATAACAAGTATCTTAACTTAGAGAAAATTCTACTAAGACTACATCTATTAGGATTTCCCATAGCATAGCATATAGATATTTTAGCAAAAAATCTCATGCAAGCCCTATAAAAAATATCACTAGTGCATTGTCAAAATAATGGGACAAATACATGAAGCACCACTTGCCTTGGTAGTTGGGGGAGTAGCAACAATCCTCACAATCACAATCGCCACTAGCACCAAAATCTACACATAAAATGATAGCACCAATTTACATTCAAATTAATCAAGCAAAAATATATGAATGCATGCAAATGCCATGTGATAATTTTTCTCAAACCAAACAAGACAAGTAAACAGTACTAAACACTAAACTAAACATTTATATACTAAATAAACTCAATATAGTCTTTAAAACATTTCTAAATAATTTATATGCTCAAAATAGGCCAAATGTCTCTGCATAAAATCCCGTTTTAAAAGAAACAAAATACAAAACCAAGCCTACAGATATGTAGGATTTAATTTTGTGAATCCATTGATATATTATTTGCATTTTTTGGATAAACAGAACAAAAGTTATGAATTTTACAAGTTAATTCATCTAATTAAATCAAAACTGGATTTTTAAAAGAAAGACCCTGACACGCGGCGGCTTCTGATTGGTAAGTACCGCTTCGCGCGGGATCACGCCTTCGTGCCGTTGGATCTAATCAGATCCAACGCACCAGATCTACTCGTACCGCTTCGCTGTCTGTTCTAATCGTGTCCGCTGGATCTAGATCCAGCGAATCTAATCACTCTGCCACGATGGCGGCGCAAATGGCGAGCAGTGGCGGCGACGGCTCTGCCAGCGACGAACTGGCGGTGATAGGGGGTAAAGGGGAAGGTGCATTGTGTTACCTAGGTCGCAGAGCTAAGGCGGTCGCAGTGAAGGTCACGGGCGAGGGCGGGGCGCTCGGGTTCGGTAGCTATTCCTGACCGGAGTCGAGCTCACCGTCGAGCACGCGCGGGTGTTGACGAAAGCGACGCTACAGACCACAAGAAAGGAAACCGCAAGTGGCATTAGGTGCGTACGAGGGTGGTGAACAAAATCGTAAGAACCAGAGAGCAAGGGGGTCGAGGCTCACCGGGATTGGTCGCCGGAGGGGCTCGGTACCGCGGCGAGTGAGGGGAAAGGTGCGGTGAGGGAGAGGTTTAAGTAGGCAGGGCTGGAGGAGGAAATTACGCCTGCAATCAATCGGATTGATTCAATGTTTAATCGAAGGAAACAGCCGCGGCGGAGCTGGTCACCGCGCGTTGATTAAGGACGAAGGAGACGACGTGGTAGTGGGGCCAGGAGGTCAGCGAGGTGGGGGTGTGCTAGCGCGTGAGAAAGAGTGGAGAGGGGGAGGTAGTCGGGTGGGCTTTGCGGGCTGAATCTATTGCTGGGCCGAAACGGTGGCGACGGCCTTTTCTCTTTTCCCTATTCTCTTTATTTTTCTAATTTGATTTTCAGGAAAGCAATTTAATTCAAATTCATGTGAGTTTGAATCCTAATTAATTTTGGATTTTTGCAGTGGAATCTTTGCATAATATTGAGTATAAAACCTTACTGTATGGTCAAAAACACTTTGACACTTTGAAAATGAAATTTAAATCATGCCCTTTATTGATACATATATATTAGGCATAATAAATGGTTTTTATATTGAATTTTTGTTTTGTAAATCTTTGTGTAAGCTTTGCATTCATCTTTGAAACATTTCTGATCAAACCAAGGTATTTCTCATACTTTGAGAGTAAAATTGAACCATTTACTTTCTAGCATAAAATGATAGGCATATAAATGGTTTCTTATTTTTGAAATCTTGTTTGAAATAACCAAATGCTTATGAATGCATGAATGATATGCAAACTTTTCAAATTATGATTTTTGGGATGTTACAAATCTAAACCCCTTAAGGTGAATCTCTCCCTCGAGATTCGATTGGCTAGCAAATAGGTGAGGGTGGTCTTTCCGAAGATAATCTTCTCTTTCCCATGTTGCTTCTTCCTCGGAATGATGGTTCCACTGAACTTTGCAGAATTTGATAGTCTTAGTTCGAGTAACTCTTTCTATAGTCTCAAGAATCTTGATAGGTTTCTCTTCATAAGTGAGATCACTTTCCAATTGAACCTCTTCCAAAGGTATAGTATCCTTCAATGAAGTCTCTTCCATCTCCGGATGGCATTTCCTCAATTGACTCACGTGAAACACATTGTGAACGGCAGACAGTGAATCAGGAAATTCAATCTCATAAGCCACTTCTCCTTTGCGACTCGGAATCTTGAGTGCTCCAACATACCTTGGTGCCAATTTTCCTTTGACTCCAAATCTCTTCACTCCACGAAGTGGTGAGACTCTAAGATAAGCTCTATCACCTACCTCATAGGTGACTTCTCTACGCTTTGGATCTGCGTAGCTCTTCTGTCAGGACTGTGCTATTTTCAATTTGTCCTTTACCAATTTGACTTTCTCTTCAGCTTCCTTGATTAATTCTGGCCCGAACAAATTTCTTTCTCCAACACCACTCCTTCCATAGAGAAACTCAAACGGTGCCATCTCAATACTGGCTTGAAAGCTGTTGTTGTAAGAGAATTCTGCCTAAGGCAGACTTTCATCCCAACTAGCAGCACAGTCTAGAGCACATGCCCTCAACATATCCTCCAGGATCTGGTTGGTCCTTTCGGTCTGTCCATCAGTTTGAGGATGAAAAGCAATGCTGAATTATAATCTCGTTCCCAATGACTCATGCAATTGTTGCCAAAAATGCGAAGTGAATTGAGTTCCCCTATCAGATCGACGACCAAGGATATTTAGTACAAACATCATGAGATTTCCCATTATATTCATAAATATATTAAATTGTCCTTGTATAAACATCTGATGCGTATCATTGAATATGTGATTCGGTTGTGGAACTATACATTCATGTTGTTTGTACTAAATATCCTAGGTCATCGAGGTTTTGCTGGACACACAACTTAGACCAATGTGAAAGTTGGCTTGATGACTCGGTTCCACTTGTCATGAGCATGGAGATGCTATTCCAACTTACACAGATTCGTCTAAAGAGTTTAGCAAGTCGGATTGACCCACATTGAGCTAGAACGAACAAGTTGTCATTTGTATATCTCAATCAATGTAATCCTTAGACCTGAGGTTATTGCAAAGTCTGAGTTGAGCATCACCGACTTAGGTTCTGTCAAACGCTGATCCGTAATTGGGCAGTTATAAAGGCAGAGTTCGGGTCGACCGAGAATCAAGCTGCGTGATGTGAATAACCAAGATGGGATTTTTCCCCTCCACTCGGAGAGATGTTCTCTAGGCCCTCTCGGATGATATGATTTCGGAAAGAATGGCCATGCACGACTCGGTTAAGTGTTAATCGAGGCGATCGACTAAGAGTTAGTCGGCTGAATCACTTATCTCAGATCAAGAAGAGAGTCGGACTATTTAAGGGATGATAAATATTCGCCTATAGTCTGACAAGGTATATCGTGAGGCAAAAGGGACTCGGACGCAGGTCACATTTGAAAGGCAAGTCGTTATGACTCTTTGGTACTTGGGAGTCGACATGTTCTGCTAGGAGCTGCTACCGACTGATCGTTTGAGAGTCGGACTCTAATCGTATCTAAGTTGCCAAGACCCTGCGGGGTCACACACTTAAGAGCGGGAGCAAGTTCGGATTGGATCCGAACCGGAAATCTGGTTGGGTTGGACCCGAGCCGGATTTGGACTAAGTCAGTGAGTCGGACTCACAAGGACTAATACTATATGGGCTTCAGTGAATGGGCCACAAAAGTGAAGCCCACGTTCATTCTCTATATATAGTGGAGCACCGTAACCCAGAAGGGTTAATCATTGTTCGGTTAGGTCATTCCATGTGTTGGAAACCCTAGATCCACAGCAGTCCTACCGTCGTTATGAACCTAGCAGTTCGCCGCCGGTGCTCGTCCTTGTACGTGTGGATACCAGCAGAGGTGTTGTACGATCAACACCAGGACGATTGGATCGTGAGGACTGCACTGCATCAACTGACGCGCTTCATCAATAATCTGCAACTGCGTGTCTAGTGGTAAACCTCGTGGCCTTCTACCTCAGCTAGATCCTGGGATCACCACGTTAGAGGAAAATGTTTTGTTTTATCTCTACGTGGCCCAACAGTGGTATCAGAGCGATAGCTTCTGGTTTTAGGCTCGAGATCTCGCATATGTGATATGTGGTTGGCTATAGATGAGATCTATGTGATGTTTTGGTGGTCGATCTATGAGATACATCAGTTTTGTACGAGGTTGATTGGATCAATTGTACTCGGGGAATGGTAGATCTAATTTCCGTGATCATACTACTGAGGTCGTGGAACAACATACCCCTACTTGTCGACTTCCTCCATCGGGGTAGACTGTGACACGTAAATCCAGTTGTGGTGATCGAAGATCAAAAAAAATTGATCGAATCGGAACAATGGTCGGAATCCATGTACGGACCGCCGGCTTCGCCCTGTCGTAGCGCCTTAGATGTCGTTGCGAGTTTCACAACACCGGTAGATAGCGTATCTATGCATAACTTGTTTTTGCAGGAAGTTATGAATGGTATGGTTCATGTGCATGTGATGTATGTGTGTAATCCATACGTGATCTGCGAGACACAGTTTTTGTCAGCCGGCTAGATCCTAGGTGCTGTCATTTTATTGTATAACGACCTGCATAGAATTCTCTATGTAATTTATTTTACTAAGATAGTGTAGCTGTTTGGAGAATCCGGATGACATGCAAGGTGATGTACATGTCGGCGACATGGAGTAAGCCGACAAGTGACAAGAGTTGGCACGAGCCAGACTACAGGCTTTGTGGAGATGGAGATCGCCATGAAGAGAGCCATACCATTTCACATTATGATTATTTTATTATGTGTTATTGCTATGTCTCTATTTTACCTCTATTAGATAGTCGGTAAAATCTAATCCCTCAAAGAAGGTCTAGTCGGTTTTCCCGCCAGTGTTTGCACCATCACAAGTCGGACATTTTTGGTAGTGGGCTCATAAAATTGAGGTGCTACCAATTCTCTCCGACTAGGTGGGTTCGAGTCGGACTCTTACTGCGAAAACACTTGGTAAGCTATATGGGTCTATCACAATGGTTGTGGGGCTCGGGGAAAAGTCAGATGGAAGCCGAGGCATGTGATGCTACCCGTCCAACAGGAGTCGTATGAGATACGATTGGCAAGGAGTTGTCTACCTAGATCACTTGGCGGCTAGCGGTGATGCTAAAGCTCACTAGCCGACTTGCTTATTTAGGATCCTGAATCACTAAGTAACCATCTGTATGACCCCAACTTTATAAAGGTAAAGATCCATGTGTTTACAATGCTAGTCCCTGGATCAATAGCTAGCATCCACAGTTAAGATGTAATATCAAGAAACAAAGGTCATATTACAACTTTATAACCAGGAATAAAATAATTCATTACATCTTACATAGCTCATTTGGCTATCTCATTACAATGCAGTAGAAATAACTATATAGCATGGAGTCCTTCATCTTCAAAGTGCCACAGGCAATCATGTTGGTTGTAGACTTGTAATCCTAATCAACACACTTCACTAACATCAAACAAACCTGCAACATAATAAGTTATAGCCACAAGGGTCAATACATTTGAATTGTATTGGCAAGTGATACTATGGTACTATAGTGGAGTCTATCATCTATATGCATTTTGCTAGGTGGAGTTTAGGCTTGCCTTGCTCAAAATAGATTTTCTTTATCATTTGAAAACACCAAGTTTTTGTTTGTCAAAATCACCCAAGGCATCTACCAATAGAAATTGGTGATCCTTTAACCCTTGTTCAACCACAAGTTTTTAACTTAGAAATTGGGATGAGGAGATTCTTGATAGCTTCCATGTATTGATGCTCAAATTGTCCATTGCCGGGGACACGGCTAAGTACTTAGATTTTTCCTTCTGTGGAAGTGGTGCACTTTCCCGACAAGACTCGACATGCATCGAGACAAGATCTTTCAGAAGCCTTCCCTTAGACCAGAATCGACGCGCTCCAAACATATCATCCCCTACCACCAACTGTCCATTTGGCTAAGTTATTGCAACCTATATGATCCAGGCAGAGCCCATAATGCCATGTGGCTGCACTTGAAGCTTCTCAACATTTGACATCTCAAATCTCTTTGTTCCTGGGTGGCATTCCACAAGTGAGATACACAAGGTTCACCAGTCCCCTGGCCTTGTGTAACCACTCAACAAAAATCCATCCAAGCAATACCATTCCACCCAGGTGATTCATTCACATAGTTGTTTTATTAAACAAAACACAAGTCCTTGACTTAGAAATATTCCATAGCATGAATATAGTCCACCCTTGTTTTCTACTAGCTAAGCTAAGCATGATAGTAGTAGGAATCTTGACTTAGGAAAATTCTACTAAGGTTTCATCTACTAGGATTTCCCATGGCATAGTTTATACTTAGCAAAATTCCATGCAAGTCCTACTTAGAAATATCACTACTGCATAGTGAAAATAATAGGACAAAAGTATGAAGCACCACTTGCCTTTTTGGTAGAGAATAATAGTTCACTCCTTGATCTTGCAATATTCACACTCTTCAAATTTCACTACAATTCAATCAAGGCACAAATTCAATCTACCATTCAAGCAACTGATCACATAGAATAATAAAAACAAAGCAATGCATGCAAGCATGCCTAAGATTGTTTTATTTGGAAAAGTGGTTTCTAATAGGTTATAAACATTATAAAAAAAACTATTGGTCATTTATAAAAGTGGAAAAACCATTTGATATTAAGTTAGTGAAAATGGCCATTTAAATCATTCTTGTTTTCCTAGAATTGATTTAAATCAAGGTAGTAATTTCTAGTGTTTGCCAAATATACTTTTAAACACAAATGTTAATGTTTTATGGTCAAGTGTTTATTATTAAAACCATTTGCGAAAGGTTTTACCTATAAACCATTTTTAATCCAAACAACATTTTATTTCATTAGAAATGCCTTTAAACAAAGTAATAATTTTCTAGAGTTCACCAAATTTGTTTTTAAATCCTAAAACTTGGTGTTTAGGGTCAGAGAGTTTAAATCAAATCATTTTCCAAAGGTTTTACTCAAAAAGCATTTTAAATCATATTCAACAATTTTATTTAGTTAGAAATGCTTTAATTCAAATATTTATTCTTTATCTTCACAAAATACTCTTTTAAATCCATAAATTGGTTTATATGGTCAGTAGGTTCAAAACAAACCATTTACCAAAGATTTTACTTTAAAAATATTTCTAGAATATTTTTTATATTCAAATTATGCCTACACAAGTTTCTGCAAAAACAACTAAGTTTACAGAAGCAATTTACTAAACAAAGTAAATGGTTGGATAGAATTCGTTTTGCTGATTCTATTGATATAAAGTTTGTAAAATTTGGACGTGTAGATTTAAAGTTATGCAATTTACAAAAACAAACATCTAATAGATTCATTTCTGTTTTTAAAACAACACTCTGGCCACGTGGTGTGTTCTGATTGGACCATACCGTTTCGTTCGGATCAAGAAATGTGGACCGCAGGATTAAAAGGGAATTGCACAGCTCAGATCTGGCATACCATTTCACTTAAGTGATTCTATTCTATCCATGCGATCAAGATCCAACGGCTGCTGTGCGTGTGACCAAGAATGGGCGGCGGCGAGTGGCGGCTGCGCGTTCAGGCGATGGTGTTCCGACTATTACAGGAAGCAAGGGGGATGGGGAATGAGCTCACCGGGTTCGCTGGTTCGTGCTGATGCTCAACGTAGTCTCCTTTGGCCGAGGGGCGCACGTGGTCGCCGTGGATTGCTCACCGAAGTAGCTCACTGGCACGGGCACGCTTTGTCGATGACGGAAGCGAGGCTATGGTGCATGCTAGAGAGAGTAAGAGGTGGTGTTAGACGCGTAGGGAAATGGCGAACTCAGTAGCAATAATCAGAGAGAGGGGAGGATGAGGATTACGGGGAAACGTTGTCGGAGTTGAAACAGACGGCGGCGATGTACCGTCGATGTCGTTGCCGAGTGTCTGGAGCACGCGCCGGTGAATGGGATACACTGGCAGGTGCAGAGGTCGATGGGGAACAGGCTCATGTGGTCGAGGGGGCAAGGGGCGACGGTGTTTATCCAGAATTGTTTGCGAAGCTCGTCGGAGCATTGTAGGTTTCCAAGCAAAATTAGGGCGGCCTGGAGGCAGAGGGTGGGTGGCGTCTGGGGTGAAATGGAGAGGGGAGGTGGGCGATTAAGAGGGTGCGATTGCAGAGCGGAATCACTGCGGTGACAAATTTACACGAGCTTTCAACAGCAGAAACGGCCGGGTGTGGTCAGCGGCGGGTGAGGAAGAACGTGAGCTCGCGGTGGGGCCTGGCGTCAGCAAGATAGACATGGGTTTGATGGGGCCCAGATGTCATCAACTCTGCGGGTTCATACTGCGGTGTGAACTGTTTTCTGCGGGGGAGAGGGAAAATGGGCTAGCTAGGCCTGATGAGCTAGGTGGGTTGGGCAGGCTTCTTTCATTTTTTTATTCTGAATCCTTTTTCTTTTTCTATTTAGATTTTCTGTTTTGATTTTATTCAAATGATTTCAAACCCTTTTTCTTTTCAAATCTTTTCAAACTTTTTAGCAAGTTTCTATTCTGTTTAAACATGTATTTTTAAGACCATTTTTAGAATAATTTATTTATTCTTTTTGTGGTTTTGTTCTTTATTAAAATAAGCACTTTCCTTTATACAAATAAGATTAAATATATTTTCAAACTCTTTATTTGGATTCTAATTTTCACTAAACCTTTTCAGTAGATTTTATTTATTTAATAGGGTGTTAAATAATTTACTTTGTATTATTTAAAGTACTTTAATATGATTATTAATAATTTAATTTGGGCAAAATGTCTTTATTCCAATGAAATCAAATATGGTTTTAATTCCATAAATTTTATTTAGATGATTTCTTTGATTCCATTTAAGTTATTAAATAACTTTAATTTCACTTGGGTGAATTCCAATATTTTCCCATGATTTAATTAATCATTTACTTTAGGGATTTTGTCTTTATTCAAATGGAATAGAATTTGGTTAAGGCCATTTTATTTTATTTGATTATTATTTATCCCTTTATTTTAATTGATTTGGATTATCTTTATTCCATTTCCTTATGGTTTTGGCCAAGATTTAATTTGGCTTTTAAATATCCTTTATTTATTTATTTCTTTCTTTATCTTATAAAATACATATCTTTTTATTTATAGATCCAAACTTGGTGATCCCAATTTGTAAAATCTTATATAATATTTTTTTATATTTTTAAATCCCTTTAGGATTAGTTTGATCACCATTTGGTATGGATTTCAGATAGGAGCTTTATTAGATTTGAAATTTAATTTCTTTATCTTATTAACTTTTTAAGATTTTATCTATGGCTCCAAATTAAGTGAAACCATTTTCTATGGTTTTATAATATTTTATTTATCATTCTTGATCATTTATAAATGTTTGTTGAAATGTTTTTTATATGGATCAAATCCATAGTCTTAAAGAGATCTTGGAAATGATTTTCTCCCATTAGGGTTTTAGAGTTTTGGTTTATTTTCCAAGTGTTTCAATTTCAAGATGCATTTATGAAGAATGCATTTCACTTGATTTGAATTTAGTTGGATTCAAATTTTATTCAAAGTTTGTTCAAGATGGGTTTTGATGTTTCCATTTCGAAACAAAAAGTTTCTTTTCACCCTAAATTTCAACAATTATTTATTTTGTTTATTTATTTTTCACATTAGAAAATTTGGAAAATTTTGGGATGTGACACCATCGGAGGGGTGTTGGTTCTAGTGGGAGCATAAAATATTAAAGTGTTTAATATGCTTGCTCTTTTATGAATACATGTCTTAAGTGTTTTGCACATTTTCTGTTGTAGATCATGGCACTAAGTAGCAGTAACTCTCAGATATCCGGTTTTGCATTGAGAACCATTCTTGAGAAAGATAAACTGAACGACACTAATTTTACCAACTGGTATCGAAATCTGAGAATTGTTCTCATACAAGAAAAGAAGGACCATGTCCTAGACAACCCGCTTCCAGATGAGACGAATGAGAATGCGACTGTCGCTGCCACCAATGCCTACCGTCGGGCTAAGGATGAGTCCACAGATATTAGCTGTCTTATGCTTGCTCACATGGAACCGGACTTGCAAAAGCAGTTCGAGAATGTTGAGGCCTACGATATGATCGAAAGCCTCAAAAGTATGTTCCAGGCTTAGGCGAAGACTGGGAGGTATCAAGTCTCTCAGGCTTTGCTGAGTTGCAAGCTTAAGGATGGTGATCCACTGAGTCCGCATGTGATCAAAATGGTTGGCTACATGCAGTATCAGGAGAGGCTTGGCTACCCCATTAGCGAAGAGTTCGCTACGGATATAATTATGAACTCTCTTCCTAGTGCATATGGGAAGTTCATTTCGAACTAACACATGCATGGTATGGATAAGAAGCTCACTGAATTGCATGGGATACTCAAGGAGGCAGAGGCGGATCTCAAGAAGGCCTCCAGTCAAGTGTTGATGGTGCAGAATAAGGCTAAGTTCAAGAAGAGTTCTTGGACTAAGAAGAAGGATAAGTCAGGAGGAAAGCAGGCTCAGGACCCTGTCCCAAGCTGTTCTGCAGGGACTAAGCCATCTCCTTCAGCTGGATCCACTTGCTTCTATTGCAAGGCGGATGGCCACTAGAAGAGGAACTGCAGCAAGTATTTGGATGATAAAGCCAAGAGTGGAGGTATGACTTCCGACTCAGGTACACTTGTTTGCAATGGTATAGACATATATCTTGCTGATGCACCTAATAATTCTTGGGTATATGATACCAGATCAGTTATTCACATCTGCAACTCGTTCCAGGGACTAGTAAGAACTAGGAGCGTAGCAAGAGGCGAGGTTGATATTCGAGTCGGCAACAAAGCAAGAGTTGCTGTGTTGGAAGTCGGCACAATGCAACTTCGTTTACCTTCCGGATTCATTATGGAAATGAATAATTGTTATTATGTTCCAGTGCTCAGTCGAAACATTATTTTGTGCTTCATGTTTGATGAGGCAAGGCTATGAGTCGAATATCAAGATTAATGGTTGTTCTTTGTATTTGAATGATATGTTTCATGGCTTTGCACCCGTCCAGGACGGGTTATTTATTTTGAATCTTGATGGTGAGTTGGTTTATAACATAAATGTTAAAAGGTTGAAACCAAATGATCTGAATAAGACTTACTTTTGGCACTGTCGGCTTGGTCATATAAGTTGGAAATGCATGAAGATGCTCCATGATGATGAACTCCTAACTTCGTTCGAATTGGAGTCGTTCGAGACATGCGAATCTTGCCTACTTGGCAAAATGACCAAGACACCTTTTGCAAAGAGTTGCGAAAGGATGTTCGACTTGTTGGGACTAGTACATAGTTATGTATGTGGAACAATGAGCACGGCAGCCAGGGGTGGTTATGAGTACTTCATTACCTTCACTAATGATTTGAGTCGGTATGGATATATCTACTTGATGAAACATAAGTCGGAAGCCTTCGAAAAGTTCAAAGAATTCCAGAATGAAGCACAGAATCAACTCGGCAAGAAAATAAAGTTTCTTCGGTCGGACCGAGGAGGCGAGTACATGAGCCATGAGTTTGATGACCATCTGAAAAAGTTGTGGAATAGTTCCTCAACTTACTCTGCCAGGAACGCCACTGAGGAATGGTGTTTCGGAAAGGCGGGTTCGGACCTTGTTAGACATGGTACGATCAATGATGAGTCGGACAGATCTGCCTTTATCATTTTGGGGTTATTGTCTAGAAACAGCAGTGTTCACACTAAACAGAGTACCATCAAAATTGTTAGAGAATACACCGCATCAGATGTGGACAGGCAAAAGCCGAGTTTGTCTTTTCTTAAGATTTGGGGCTGTGAAGCATTTTTTCAAGCGACTTCAGTCAGACAAACTTATGGCCAAGTCGGATAAGTGTATTTTCGTGGGATATCCGAGGGAAACCTTGGGTTACTACTTCTACAAACGAGAAGAGGGCAAAGTGTTTGTCGCTCGGAACGGTTTCTTCCTTTAGAAAGAGTTTCTCAGTCGAGGAGTCAGTGGGAGCACGATGAAGCTCGAAGAAATTCGAGAGGAACCGGCTAGTAGCGAGTCGGCAAAAACCTTGGAGGTCGAGCTGGTCGTGGTAGCTCAGCCGGAAGCAACACCTGTACTACGAAGATCGGCGAGATTACAAAGTGTTCGTGATGTGTTACTGTTAGATAGTGATGAGCCGAAAAATTATTCGGAAGCGATGGTGGGATCTGATTCCGAGTCATGGCTTGGAGACATGAGATCCGAGTTAAAGTCCATGGATGAAAGTCAAGTTTGGAACTTGGTTGATGTGCCAGACGGTGCAAGACCCGTCGAGTGCAAATGGGTCTTTAAGAAGAAAACTGATATGGATGGAAATGTTTCTGTCTACAAAGCACGTCTTGTCACAAAGGGATTTCGACAAGTTCAAGGAGTTTATTACAATGAGACTTTCTCGCCCGTAGAGATGCTTAAATCAGTTCGGATCATGTTAGCGATAGCAGCCTATTTCGACTATGAGATATGGCAGATGGATGTCAAAACCTCTTTCCTTAACGAAAATTTAACCGAGGACGTGTATATGATACAGCCCGAGGGTTTTGTTGATCCGGCTAATGCTGACAAGGTATGTAAACTTCAGAAATCCATTTATGGGTTGAAGCAAGCACCTCGGAGTTGGAATATTCGCTTTGATGAGGTAGTCAAATCGTTTGGCTTCATCAAGAGTGATCATGATTCTTATTTATACAAGAAGTTTAGTGGGAGCAAAGTAAACTTCCTAATCTTATATGTGGATGACATATTACTGATTGGAAATGATGTCCAGATGTTGCAAGAAACCAAGGAATCATTGGAAAGGAGTTTCTCAATGAAATAATTGGGTGAGGCAACATATATCCTTGGAATCCGGATCTATAGAGACTCAATCCAATGAGCCATCTTATAGATCAAGACGGCTCATTGGATTGAGTCAGAGTACTTATTTGGACAAACTATTGAAGAAGTTCAACATGGAATCGTCTAAGAAGGGGTTCTTACCGATGTCCCATGGTGTAAAACTTAGCAAGACTCAGTGTCCTTCGACAACTGATGAGCGAAGTTAGATGAGTGCGATTCCGTATGCTTCTGCAGTCGGATCCATCATGTACGCCATGATTTGTACTAGGGCGGACGTTTCCTATGCTCTAAGTGTTGTGAGCAGATACCAGGCTGATCCTAGAGAAATCCACTGGATAGCGGCTAAAAATATCCCAAAGTACTTGAGAAGGACTAAGGATATGTTCTTGGTTTATGGTGGTGAAGATGAACTCTGTGTAAAGGGTTACACGGATGCGAGTTATCTTACCGACTCTGATGATTCTCGTTCGCAATCCGGATACGTGTTTATTATAAACGTAGGTGCTGTGAGCTGGAAGAGTTCCAAGCAAGAGACTGTGTCTACATCTACAACAGAGGCTGAGTATATTGCCGCCTCAGAGGCAGCAAAGGAAGCTGTTTGGATGAGGAATTTCCTCATGGATCTTGGTGTTGTTCAGGGCTTGTCCAATCCGTTAGACGTGTATTGTGACAACAATAGTGCTATTGCACAAGCCAAGGAACCTAGAAAACACCAGAAGAACAAGCACATACTCATGCGGTACCACCTAATTCGCCAGTTCGTGGATCAGGGTGATATCAAGTTATGCAAGGTACACACGGATGCAAATATTGTGGATCCGTTGACAAAGCAGTTACCACAGCTGAAGCATGAGGCGCACCTGAGAGCCATGGGCATTAGATGCTTAGACATGTGATGTCAGAAGATTGACTCTAGTTCAAGTGGGAGACTGTTGGGAATATGCCCTAGAGGCAATCATTTATGATGAGATTTCCCATTGTATTCATAAATATATTAAATTGTCCTTGTATAAACATCTGATGTGTATCATTGAATATTTGATTCGGTTGTGGAACTATACATTCATGTTGTTTGTACTAAATATCCTTGGTCTTCGAGGTTGTGCTGGACACACAACTTAGACCAAAGGGAAAGTCGGCTTGATGACTCGGTTCCACTTGTCATGGGCATGGAGATGCTATTCCAACTTACACAGATTCGTCTAAAGAGTTTAGCGAGTCAGATTGACCCACATTGAGGTACAACAAACAAGTTGTCATTTGTATATCTCAATCAATGTAATCCTTAGACCTGAGGTTATTGCATAGTCCGAGTTGAGAATCACCGACTTAGGTTCTGTCAAACGCTGATCCATAACTAGGCAGTTATAAAGGCAGAGTTCAGGTCGACTGAGAATCTACGTGATGTGAATAACCAAGATGGGATATTGCCCCTCCACTCGGAGAGATGTTCTCTGGGCCCTCTCGGATGATATGATTCAGAAAGCATGGCCATGCACGACTCGGTTAAGTGTTAACCGTGGCGATCGACTAAGAGTTAGTCGGGTGAATCACTTATCTCGGATCGAGAAGAGAGTCGGACTATTTAAGGGATGACAAATATTTGCCTATAGTCTGACAAGGTATATCGTTAGCCAAAAGGGACTCGGACGCAAGTCACATTGGAAAGGCAAGCCGTTATGACTCTTTGGTACTTGGGAGTCAGCATGTTCTGCTAGAAGCCGCTACCGACTGATCGATTGAGAGTCGGACTCTAATCGTGTCTAAGTTGCCAAGAGCCTGCAGGGTCACACACTTAAGAGCGGGAGCAAGTTCGGATTGGATCCGAACCAGAAATCTGGTTGGGTTGGACCCGATCCGGATTTGGACTAAGTCAGTGAGTCGGAATCACAAGGACTAATAGTATATGGGCTTTAGTCAATGGGCCACGAAAGTGAAGCCCACATTCACTCTCTATATATAGTGGAGCACCGTAACCCATAAGGGTTAATCGTTGTTCGGTTAAGTCATTCCATGTGTTGGAAACCCTAGATCCACAGCAGTCCTGCCGTCGTTACGAACCTAGCAGTTTGCCGCCGGTGCTCCTCCTTGTACGTGTGGATACCAGCAGAGGTGCTGTACGATCAGCACCAGGACGATCGGATCGTGAGGACTTCACTGCATCAACTGACGCGCTTCATCAGTAATCCGCAACCGCGTGTCTAGTAGTAAACCTCGTGTCCTTCTACCTCAGCTAGATCTTGGGATCACCACGTTAGAGGAAAACTTTTTGTTTTATCTCTACGTGGCCCAACATCAGACACAATACTCTTGGGTACTCCATGCAGACACACAATCCTATTCATATAAATCTTGGCTAACTTAGCACTTGTATAGGTTGTCTTCACGGGTATGAAATGAGCCACTTTAGTTAGGCGATCTACAATGACCCAAATATAATCATATCCTGACCTAGTCCTTGGCAGTCCGGTGATGAAATCCATGCCAATCTTGTCCCACTTCCAATCAGGAATAGGTAGTGGTTGTAACAATCCTGCTGGTTTCTGATGTTCCTCTTTCACTCTACTACACACATCACACAAAGCAATATGTTCTGCTATGTCCCTCTTGAGATTATTCCACCAGAATCTTTCTTTCACATCCATGTACATTTTGGTGTTTCCTGGATGAATGGAATATGGTGCGTTGTGTGCTTCTTGCAGAATCAGTTTCGGAAGTTCCGTATCTTGCGGAATACAGATGTGTTTTCCATACCATAAAGTACCCTGCTCGTCTTCATGGAAACCTTTAGCTTTCCCATTTTTCATTCTTCCTTTGATATCATCAATTTCCTTGTCCATCTTTCTGGCTCCTCTGATTTTGTCCAACAAGGTGGGTTGAACATCTAATGACGTCAGATGTCCCTCATGCACTATCTCCAATCTAAGACCTTTGAATTGGGAACACAGATCATCTAGCAATTCTCCCTTAGTGAGGCCATTCACATAAACTTTACGGGTTAATGCATCCGCTACAACATTTGCTTTACCGGGGTGGTATTGCAAACTCAAGTCATAGTCTTTGATGATTTCTAGCCATCTTCTTTGTCTCATGTTGATTTCTTTCCGAGTGAAGATATATTTCAGACTCTTGTGATATGTGAACACTTCACAACGCTTTCCCAAAAGATAATGTCTCCATGTTTTGAGTGCATGGACAACAGAGGCTAACTCTAAATCATGAGTAGGATAATTTACTTCATGAGTTTTGAGTTGTCTCGAGGCATAAGCCACAAAATTTCCCTTCTTGCATCAGAACTCCACCTAATCCTTGGTGAGATGCATCACAATATACTTGGAAATCTTTTTCCAAATCTGGCAGACATAAGACTGGTGCTGTCACTAGTCTCTTCTTCAACTCTTGGAAACTGAGTTCACATCCTTCAGTCCAATCAAATTTGTTTTCTTTCTTAAGTAACTCCATCATTGGCTTAGCTACCATTGAGAAATTCTCAATGAATCTTCTATAGTATCCTGCCAAGCCAAGGAAACTACATACTTATTACTGACTTAGGAGATTCCCATTCAGTTATAGCTGACACCTTTGTAGGATCAATAGCTACACCATCTCCTGACACAATATGACCGAGAAATCCCACCTCACTCAACCAGAATTCACACTTGCTGAATTTGGCATACAGCTCATGCTCCCTAAGCTTCTCAAGTATCAAACGTAAATGTTCTTCATGCTCTTCCTTGCTCTTGGAGTAGATCAATATGTCATCGATGAATACAACAACAAACTTGTCAAGGAATTCCATGAACACTTTGTTCATCATATTCATGAAATAGGCTGGTGCATTTGTCAAACCAAATGGCATCACGGTATACTCATACAAACCATACCTTGTGGTGAAAGCAGTCTTTGGTATGTCTTGTTCTCTAATCTTAAGCTAAAAATAGTGTGATCGGAGATCAATCTTTGAGAACACACGGGCTCCTTCCAGCTGATCAAACAAGTCATTGATTCTTGGCAAAGGATATTTGTTCTTGATAGTTACCTCATTGAGCGAACGGTAATCTATGCATAACCTTTGACTTCTATCTTTCTTTTCAACAAACAAAACTGGTGCACCCCAACATGAAGAATTTGGTTGAATAAATCCCTTCTGTAACTGCTCTCCAAGCTGTTTCTTGAGTTCCTTCAACTCATCAACTGACATCTTGTAGGGTCTCTTTGCTATTGGTCCTGATCCTGGCAGTAATTCTATCAAGAACTCAACATCTCTATCTCGTGGCATTCTAGGTAATTCCTCCGGAAACACATCCTGATACTCTCTCACAATTAGCACACTGTCTATGCTACCCCCTTAAGAGAATTTAGCTTACTCCCTTTAGATTCAAAATTAGACTTGAATCTTATCCTTTTATTATCCGGAGTTGTGAGTGTGACAGTATGATTTGCACAATCTAGTACTCCTTCATACTTGGTCATCCAATCCATGCCTAGAATAACATCCAATCCTTGGGAATCTAGGATTATCAGACTAACTGGAAACTTATGCTTCCCAAATTCTATCACTAGACCACGACATCCAAGGCTCACTATCATATCTCCTCCAGGAGAGCTTACTTTTATAGGACACCCAATATTTTCAGTTGGAAATCCATTTTAATCAACAAATGCTCTTGATATGAATGAATACGATGCACTAGTATAAAAAATAACAAGTGCTAGAAAGGAATTGAGTTTGAACTTACCAGCCACTGCATCAGACTCCACATAGATATCCTCCACACTGATGTGGTTCACTTGTCCCTTTTGAAAAGGGTTGGGCTTGTTGGCTCCTTCAACTTTATTTTCTGGGCAATCATTAGCATAGTGCCCCATATTCTTACACTTCTAGCACTCAATTTGACTAAGATCCTCTTCCGAGACTATACCGAGCTGTGCTTATCAAAGCTATGCTTCCTCTTCCTGCCCTCAACCTGTTTCATCTTGTTTTCCAAGATAGTAGCCTTGTAACAAAGTGATTGATAGGTTGGGACATAGGCAACAGACAACTGCAGGTTCAACTCATCATTAAGACCTTCGAGGAATTTCTCCTTCCTCTTAGCATCAGTATCAACTTCATCCGGTGCATAGCGCGCCAGATTGTTGAATTCCTCAATGTACTCAGCCACACTGCGGTAACGCTGCTTCAGATTGTGGAACTCCTTTTTCTTCAAGTTCATCACCACAGATGAGATGTGAGATGTACGGAATCCATCCTCAAAAATAGCCCAAGTAACATCCTTAAGGGGAGTGGTGATCTGAAAGTTTTCCCATCAGGTTGCTGCTGGTCCTTCGAGCAGATGTGCTGCAAACCTGACATTTTCCTCATCGGTGCAGCCAACAGTCACTAAGTCCTTGTTCACTGAACGTAACCAGTCATTGGCTACCATTGGATCAGTAGTTCCCGAACATTGCAGGCCTTAGTCTCAGAAATCTGGTGAGCATGTCAAATGCTGGAGGATTATTCTGATTGTTGTTGTTGTTGTTGTTGTTCTGATTCTGATTCTGATTCTGATTCTGCATGAACTGCATCATCATCTGCATCAGTGGAGCTTGAGCTGTCATCAACTGCTGCATCTTGGGGGTGACGTTACTGTTGTTGTTTTGGTTGGGGTTGGCAAGACGGGGAGGCATCTGTGGTTTCAATAAGGATAAGAATGAGATACCCATAGATGCTTAACATGCACAGTACATCATATAGAAATAATCACAATAACCAAGCTCAAAATAACATAGAGTTTGAATGAAATAAACAACAGGTTTTGAAAATGCAAACACACAATAGCAAGCCATCCACATGTTGGATGGTCATTGCGACTCAAGAATCAAAGTATGATAGATAAATGATAGTCGAGTAGTCTATACTACTCCTCCATGTCTACCTCCACGTCAACAAGGGTAAGACCTGCATTCTCCATGGCGGTCTTGTACTCATCCACATTGGTTGTCAAGGCCTCGATCTTTGAACAGAGAGTTCTCTTCTGTGAGTGAAGCCTCTCGATCACTTCCTGCTGGTGCTCAAGCTCGAAGTCCTTGGCCTCTAACTCATCCTTCGTCTCCCTGATCTTTTTGTTTCTGTCTTGGACTCTTTTCTCCTGACTCTTGAATTTCTTGTCCTGGCTCTCAAATCTGGCCTCCATTTACTTGACGATCTCGTCTTATCCGCGAAGAGCTTGTCCTTCTCCCTAAGCAGAACCTAGAGCTCGTCATTTCTAAGCATGACGTTGGTCCTCTCTGTGTCGAGGTGTCTAATAAGACCCTCTAGGTCCTGAAGGTATAGACGAACTGGCTCAATCATTTCTCTAGTAGCGTTATCGTACTCTACAGCCTCACCCTCCTCGTCGTGTCTCCTGAACTGGTGAAAGTAGATACCTCTAAGCTCGGTGGAGTGCCTCCCAACCAGGCGTCCAAGTAACTCCTTCATGACTACATCTAAGCCTCTCTCCTTGTCATCATGCATCAGCTTAAAGGTGATAGCCTCTGTGGGTGGCTCTGCCTGGCGCCCTGACTATGTGACTCTAAAGCCCCAAAGGTCCTTCCTCTCAAACTTGGTGAGCTGAAGTGTCGTGATACTAGGAAGTGGGAGGTTGAGCACACTAGTGAGCTCCATGAGACGAGAACCAAAACGGGTTCCCTTGAACTCCTCGGCGGTGTTGGTAACAATGTTAGGCATCTATTGTATAAGATAGAGAATGGTTAGAATCAATACAAGTAGAGAAACATTCACAAGACAATAGAACACTAGCACATTTTTAACAATAAAACATACAAGTCATGTCATACACAAATCCAATACAAACACTAAGGATCAACATAACTTAGAGAAATTTTTGCGAGTAAAACGACAAGTGTGGTGGTCCAACTAATGCAGTATGTTACGATTCTCACTCACTAGACAGGATAGCTATCAGGGCATCCTTAGTGGAAATCTGTCTATCTTCATCACAAGACACCCATATTAAGTATATTATGTCTTCTCTTAGACGTTGATGGGTAGCCTCTAAGTCTTGGGTATGCTTCTTTTCTTCTCTAAGGTCATTTTGAGTGTTGAGCATTCTACACTTGAGCCTATCACCAAGCTCCTTGATGGCATTCCAAGCTGCATTTCTTGCAGAGTCAAAGAACGTTGTGTGCATTTCAGAGATGGTGACCATGCAGAATCCCGACTCTTTGTGGTGTCTTCCTTGTTTTTGTACAAGTGAAGTTGCACCCACCAATATTCTTCTCCTTCATCCATCACAGGGAATCCCTTGTACACAGCTGCACCATGTATCCCCATGGTAACCATAAGGTTCTTGAGTGCTTTGGGAAACTCCGTCTCACAATCCAAAGTCATGGTCATGAGTGGTCCCTTCCTAACGGCTTTGTTGATGGAGTTCATCTACAAATTGAGATGAGAAACAAGATTAGAAAAGTTTACGAGAAGAAAAGACAAGTGTGGAATTTTTCAAAGTGTTGAAATTTTTCCTTAGTGGTTTCTTAGTCTAATCCAACCTAGGGTCATAATCCTACAGGAAAGACAGTGCTCTGATACCATCTGTAAGAACCCACCTTTATAAAGGTAAAGGTCCCTGTGATTGCAGTGCTAGTCCCTGGATCAAATGCTAGCATCCACAGTTTAAGATGAAGTACACAGATACAAAGGTCATTATTACATCGTCATTCCAGAGATAACATGGTCTTTTACAACTCCATAACCATAGGCTAGTACATGAGTTCAACTTAAGAAAATAAAGTAAAGTCTTCATCTTCATGTGCCACAGGCAAACATGTTGAGTGTAGACTCATAATCCTATTCCTCATCAGAGTAACCTGCAACATCACAAGTTACAACCATAGTGGGTCAATACATTGGAATAGTATTGGCAAGTGATACCTTAGTAGAATAATAGTTTCTAGCTTCTATATGAATTTGGCTATGTGTAGCTTAGGCTTGCTTTGCTCAATATAGGTTTTTCCTATCAGTTGAAAAAACTAAGTTTTTATTTGACAAAATCAACCAAGGCATCTGATGGGGATATGCCGACCAGGGTATACCCAGCAGGACGTTTCCTACTGGCCCAAGCTGCCAGCAAGTGGGCCTGCAGGACGGCGACTGGATCGAGACTTTGCAAGGACCCAGGCGACTGGAAGCTGGAGGCCCAGAAGTATAGCTAGGCCCAGTCGGATTACGTCAAGAACCCTCCGATTCCTTATCTAATTCGGTTGGAGATCTGTAAACCCTAGCGAGGTGAGCCTATATAAACCTCCCTAGGGTACGCATAGAGGACACGTTCCATCATACACCCCAGCGACTCGCCGCCTAGTCGTCGAGCTCGCCCTTGTACTATCTCCATAATACATTCTAGCAGGAGTAGGTCTTTGTCAACACCCAGATTTTTAATCGTAGATTCCTGTTATGCCATACATCGCAATCCCAGGATTACCATTTTTGCGAGACATAACAGAATTGGATACCACAGTACATCCTCCATTACAAACCATACATAATGTCTTACACAAATAAGGATCTCATGATCCAGTTCTTAATACAATTCAAGCAGCAGAATACGTAATAATAACGGTAGCGTAGGAGAAGCTCCATCTTTGGGGTCACATGCAATGCTGACGATGTGAGATGATCCTAGTTGTCGTAAGCTTCCTGGGGTCCATCCTCCAGGTACTCCTCTTCATAGTCTGGCCACGGGAATAGCCAGGGACAAATCTATGAGTACTCTTTAAGTACTCGCAAACTAATACTAACAAGTGAAGGGGGTTTTTGTAGTAGGACACTAAGCTCTAGGGTTGTTTTGCAAAAGCCAGATTTACCTCTACTAAGTTTAGAAACGAAGAAAGCTAGTTGAAGTTTGATAACACCTAAGTGGGAACTTGTATCTCATATCACAACTCTGTTGTGGTCAAGTCGAAGTTTCAATCCATTTCATAAGTCATGTTGAAAACATCTGACGGGGGAACAGTATGGCCACTCCAACTGTCCATAACTGCGGATGCGGATATTCGAATAGTTTGACACTCTGCAGACATTGTACACTTTTACCACAACATTCGGTACATCCGCAGGAACAAATCCTGAATTCACCATACTCAGTATGCGGATAATCAATCCTAACCTTTCAATTACATGCCCTAGTATAAGCACCTCTCCTGTGAGTTTGGCCTCCTTACCATGACCAACTGTCATCTTGGGTACTGCACAGGTGGACAATCTTCACAAGGTAGCCTCAGGTCAGACCTTGGCCGTGAGGGAACTAATACTAAGGTATATAAGTTTCCAGTCAAGCCCTACCCAATTCTCGAGTATTGTGGTTGTACGGTAAAATTGGAATGATATCGCATCCAGACAACCATCAGTTTTATAAAGGGCTAAGGCTCATGCCTCAACATTTTTATCATCATAAATCATCTGGTGTTCGGAAACACATGTCCAAAACATTTCAATAGAATGATCCATCATTCCAAGGTTTTCATAACCATTTTTCCACCAAGTATGCCCAACTAAGTTAATCAAGTTTTATGATTAGCACTAGCATCTACAAGTGGGGGTAAGTACTAATGAGGGGTGGTAACTAGTGGAGTTTAACTAAGTTCAATCTCATGCCTTAGTATGACATAAATATGATCTAGCTTATGCCAAATTTTATGCTCTTTATGCAACCTTCAATTATCTTTCTAGTATATACCATTCACTTAAGTAAGCTCTATGTACTAGCTTTGATAAAGAAATAAAGTATAAAGCTTGTAAGTAAAACTAGGATTGGTTTATCAAGTGGGTATGATCATATATGCTTAAGGCATATAGTTGGCATGGTAACAAGCAAGTATTTGCTTGCATATTCAACTAGTGGTATTAGGCTTTATCATTATCAGTATAAGATTGCTAAATTGCAAGTGTTAGCTTGCAAGTATTGGCTTGCATAGGTATAGTATCAGCTTGCCTTGTGCAGAGTAGTGGTTGAAGTTCTCCTCGGCTTCTTCTTCGTAGTATCCTCCTTCCTCCTCTTATCCTTGGACGGTACTAGCATCTATGAATAAATACGAGGTACACAACCACCAAACAATACTTAACTACTTGCAATAATCACACAAAGGGGTTCTATAGATGATCTAGCATCATCACTAACATTACAAGATCAAAGCTTGGTTTTAATTTCTTTTATTTTTAGAAAAGTAATTTCTACTCATTGAAAAACTACTTAAGATTTAATATTATCCAAACCAAACATGGGATCATGTTGACACATGTCATCACCACATATTTTATTCCATGGGAATGTGATTTAAAGTGGTATCACGGTTTAATAAGGTTTAACCTTTTATTTTACTTAAATAAAGTGGCTAGAAATGCTTATGTGGCATTCTTTTATTACTTGAACATTATTTCTATAAGTAAACCCATATATTTTTATATATTTCTGAAAGGTATGGTTGAATGTGATTTTTGAGAGTTGGAATCAACTCAAAATCTATTATGGTTTAAATTTGAAAAATGTTTGAATGCAGAAAAGCTTCTACCTTGTTATTTTTACCAAGGATGATCTACAGATCCAAATGATTTGAATCCAACGGGCTTGGATTCAGTATTTCCAGACCTTTCTAACAAAATTGGTTTCATTCAATTTGGTTCACAGAATTGAGTTGGGTTGATTTTTGAAACTAGGTATAGAACTGTGTTTGAAATAAAATGGAAAAAGTTAAATTCGAACGACTGGGCTGCGCGGGAAACGATACTGGGCCGGCCTGCTAAGAACAGCGCTTACGCGGGCTGGTTAAGTTGCTGTCCCCATGCGTCTGTGAGACGAGGGGGTGCGAAGCGGTACGTAGCAATGTGAGCCGTGGGATCTTGTTCTAATCTAACGGCCCTGGTTCATCGTCCACGTCGGGCAGCGCTGGCGAGACAGAAACCTAATGCGGCAGGTGGGGGTCGTCGGGGGCTCACCGGGGCTCAGCCGAGGGTCGGCGATGCGGGCGAACAACAAAGTCAATGACGGCGAACCTCCTGGTACCGGCATCTTCTCCTGGGGCGGCTCGAATCGCTGGCTCCCTTCTTCTCCAGAGGCGGCCTGCTCCGGTGAAATTCCTACGATGCGCTGCTCGCCTTGCTCCGGGAACGGGGTGGAACGATCAGTGAGGAGAGGGGAGTGAGATGGTGTGCTCAATTCGGCTGGGCGTGGCCTCTATTTATAGTGGCGAGAGGGGACCGACGGGCGCAAGGTGAGCTCGTCGTGGTCGACGGCACAGAGGGCTATCGGCGTGGGCGACGGTAGGGCGATGCTGTGCTCCCTGGCGAAGCTCAACGACGTGGTGGTGAGGCGTGGGGCGGTGCGGATTGGTCGGAACGCGGCGGTGCTCTGCACGTGCCCGACGGATGTTTTTATGGCGCACAGCGCGCGTGGTCCGTGCGGCGGCGAACGAGCGTGTCTGCGGGGTTGCTGGGACGATGGTGATCACGTATGCACGCGGCGAGGGCGGCACACGGTCGGTGGGCGTCTGTCGAGCGTGGCGCACGGTGCGCGCTCTCGGCATGGTTGCTGGCGAGCTTGGCATGGTATGTGCGTGTGGTCCAGGGGATGGAAAGGTTCGAGCGCTAGACAGGGAGTGGCGGTGGGGTGTTAGCTTGCTAACAGACATGTGGGTGGCAAGGGTGCACTCGGCCTGCTCACCATTGATGATAATGGCTAGCTTATAGTAGTGCTAGAGATTAGTTTAGGTTGTTATATGATCTACTAAGGCTAGTGGTGTCCAGAGAGGGAACAAGTTAGGCTCAAATCACTGCTCCAAATAGTGTTTAGATTTTGTTTGATTTGTATCTGCAAGGTGTTTGATGAAATGGCCGCATGAACTCAAGTTTTGAATTTTGAAAAGATTTTTGGTGGGTGTGCTAGGTTGGTGCTGGTGAGTCTGCAGATGCTTGGGTTTTGAAAGTTGAGCTTGTTTCAGTGGTTTTTGAAAGTGGGATCTTCCCATATGATATAGATTCAATTTTAAACTGTCCTTTAAACTATGCATTCAAATGTTTTTGGATGATCACAAAGTGGGCTTTGATACTTTGTTATGAGTACTATCAAGGGGTGCAAAGATCCAAACAAGTTTCTGTTAAGTTCTGAAAGTTTGAGACAGCCAAAGTAGGCATGGGAGTTAAATTGGTCAAAATGACCATTCACTCATTTTGTTTGTTTTGATTTATTTGTCTTTGGGAAAAGTTTGGGAATTGTTTAGATGATGTTTATTTCACCTAAGAATCCTTTTACAAGCAAAGAAACACATAAACAAGGCAATTCAAAATAATCCAAATTGGAATGCATACACACATGCATGCTTTCATATTTTTATTTAGAAAAGTTTTTGTTAACCCTAATTTTGATGATTAGAGTTTGATGACCGAAGTTTAGTATTTTTGGGATGTTACAAACCTTCCCCCCTTAAAAAAAATCTCGTCCCGAGATTTGAAAAAGGACGAAAAGATTACCTAGGATTTGAAGAGATCGGGAAACTCCGTCCTGATGTGATCTTCGCGCTCCCACGTAGCTTCCTCTTCTGTGTGGTTGATCCACTGAATTTTGAGAAACTTGATGCTTCGGGTTCTGGTGGTTCGGAAAGCTTCTTCCAAAATACGGATGGGTACTTCAGGATAGGTCAGATCATCGTTGATCTCTATGGTCCGGTGATCAATATTCTTGAATACTTCAGTCTTCTCCGGGACTTCTAGACACTTGCGAAGTAATGAGATATGGAACACATTGTGCACGGCTGACATCTCTTCGGGTAGTTCCAATTGATACGACACTTCTCCTCGACGGTTCAGAATCTTGAAGGGTCCGATATATCTGGGGGCTAACTTTCCTTTGAGTTGGAAACGCTGCATTCCCTTCAATGGCGACACTTTCAGATATACAAAATCTCCTATGTTGAAGGCGAGGTCTCGACGTCTTTTGTCGGCGTAACTCTTCTGTCTGGACTTGGCTGTCTTGAGGTGCTCACGAATCTTGTGCACCTTCTCCTCTGCTTCTCGTAGGATATCGGGTCCAAAAATCTGACTCTCTCCTACTTCCGACCAGTTCAAAGGGGTGCGACACTTCCTTCCGTACATGAATTCGAATGGGGCCATTTGCAAACTAGCTTGATAGTTGTTGTTGTATGAAAATTCTGTGAAGGCAGACAGTCTTCCCACTTGGATCCATACTCTAACACACATGCTCTCAGCATATTTTCGAGTATTTGATTTACTCGCTCCGTTTGTCCATCGGTCTGAGGGTGATACGCGGTACTGAAATCTAGGCGAGTTCCTAAACCTTCTTGAACTTTCTTCCAGAATCTCGAGGTAAATTGAGTTCCTCGATCCGATACAATGTTCTTGGGGACTCCATGCAAAATAACGATTCTAGCGATGTATAACTCCGCTAGCTTCGAACTCTGATATGTGGTCTTGACGGGTAAGAAATGGGCGACTTTGGACAATGTGTCCACTATGACCCAGATAGAGTCATTTCCCCTACTAGAAGTAGGCAATCCGGTGATAAACTCCATTCCAACGGAATCCCATTTCCATTCCAGAATCTGCAATGGTTGCAACAATCCAGCGGGTCTTTGATGTCCGGCCTTGACTCGCTGACATATATCACACTTGGCGATATAGCTTCCGATTTCTCTCTTCATCTTATGCCACCAAAATTGCTCTTTCAAGTCTTGATACATCTTAGTTCCTCCGGGGTGGATAGAATAAAGAGTATCATGAGATTCCTTGAGAATTACTTCTTTCAACTCAGAATCTGCTGGTACACAAAGGCGTCCTTTATACCACAGAACTCCTTCTTTGTCTTTGGTGAATCCGGGTACTTTGCCTGTACCGATACGACGCTTGATTCCTTCAATACTAGCATTTACTTTCTGCGCCTCTTTGATCTGGCTGATCAAAGTGGGTTGAAGTTCTATGCTAGCCAAAAATCCTTCACTTACTAATTCCATTCGAAAATCTTCCATCTCTTTGTGCAAACTTGGTTGCTCCTTCAAAATCATGGAGTTCAAGCAGCACGGCAATCTGCTAAGGGCATCTGCTACCACGTTGGCTTTACCTGGGTGATAGTGAATGTCCAGATCGTAATCCTGGATTAACTCAATCCATCTTCTCTGCCTCATATTCAACTCCTTCTGAGTGAATATATACTTCAGGCTCTTGTGATCCAAATAAATCTCACAATGATTTCCCATCAGGTAATGCGTCCATGTCTTCAGGGCTAGAACTACGACTGCGAGTTCGAGGTCATGGGTTGGGTAATTTTGCTCATGTTGTTTCAGTTGTCGAGATAGATAAGATATAACTTTTCCTTCTTGCATTAGCACACATCCGAGACCGATCTTGGATGCTTCACAACACACGTCGAAGGGCTTTGTGATATCCGGCATGATTAAGATTGGGGATGAAATCAATCTTCTCTTGAGTTCTTGAAAACTCGCTTCACATTTGTCGGTCCATTCAAACTTCTTGTCCTTCTTCAGCAATTGGGTCATGGGTCTGGCGATACTCTAGAATCCTTCTACGAACTTGCGGTAGTATCCCGCTAATCCGATAAATGCACGAACATGAGTTTGAGTGGTTGGGGCTTGCCAATCTTCGACATCTTTCACTTTTGCAAGGTCAACGGCAATTCCTCCGGCTGATACAATGTGACTGAGGAATCCTACCTCCTATAACCATAATTCACACTTGCTAAACTTGGCATACAGCTGATGCTCTCTAAGGGTTCCAAGAATGGTCCTTAGGTGTAGCTCATGTTCTTCTTCCGATTTGGAATAAATCAGAATGTCATCGATGAAAACAACGACAAACTTATCCAGGAAGTCCATAAAAATCTTATTCATGAGATTCATGAAATAAGCAGGGGCATTGGTTAATCCAAAAGACATAACGGTATACTCGTATAATCCATAACGGGTGGTAAAGGCAGTCTTTGGAATATCCTCTGCACGAATTTTGAGTTGATGATAACCAGTTCTAAGATCAATCTTAGAAAACACTTTGGCACCAGTCAACTGATCAAACAAATCTTCTATCTTGGGCAAGGGATACTTGTTCTTGATGGTGACATCATTCAACTTCTGATAATCCGTACACAAACTGTTACCTCCATCCTTCTTGTCCACAAATAAGACAGGTGATCTCCATGGTGACGCACTTGGTTGAATCAATCCAATTTCCAACATGGCATCCAGTTGCTTCTTCAGTTCTTCTAGTTCCGACGGGTTCATACTATATGGTCTCTGGGCAATGGGTCCTGTTCCGGGGATTAGTTCGATGATAAACTCGATATCCCGATCTGGGGGCATACCGGGCAAAACATCTGGAAATACATCGGGGTATTCACAGACTATCCGGACTTGGTCAATGGTAGGTTGGGCTATACTCTTGTTGCACTTGAATTGACGAGGTTAGGTTTCAGATATATGCTCGACTGATATTCCGGTTGTACTGGTCATGGTGATGGCTTTCTTGGCACAATCAATCAATCCTTTATGTTTGTACATCCAATCCATTCCTAGTACTACTTCCAAACCTTTAGTTCCAAGTACTATCAGGTTAGCGTAAAAATCTATGCCATGGATTCGGATAGGGACGGCTTTGCAAATTTGCCTACCTTTGGTGGTTGAATCGGGAATTTGGACGATCATAACATGCTTCAGTTTTGTGGGTTGAATCTTACTAGTACAGGAAAATTCTTCGGTGACAAATGAATGCGATGCACCAGAATCAAACAACACTCTTGCAAGTACTGAATTGACAGAAAACATACCCAGCACGACATCTGGCGCTTCCTGAGCTTCTTCAGCATGCATGAGAAAAAGACGGCCATTGCGGTTGAGTGAATTCCCTGGGGAAAACCTTCTTCCTAGTTGAACACGTTGCTGCTGAGCTGGGGCATTTGCATTGGGGGCTGCGGCATTCTTCTTGTTGGGGCACTCGTTGGAGTAGTGATCCTTATTTCCACAGTCATAACAAGTCACTTGCGACTTGTCCTTTGCGGCAACAGGCACAACATTGCTTCCAGTCCTCGGGGCAGTGTTGGTGTTGGTGCTAGCATTGTTTTTGTTGAACTTAGGTGGGGCACGGTTGAAATTGCTAGAGTTACTGGGGTTGTTGTGATTTCCTCCAGGGCATACCTAGCTAATGACAAGAATTTGTCACGGTATTCCACTACGGTCATCCTTCCTTGCTTCAGTTCTCTGAACTCATCTCTCGTCCTCTTGATCAAACCCGGTGGCACATGGGCTCGGCTAAACTTGACTTTGAATTCCTCCCAGGTCATCATCTGTCCTCCGGTCATGGCACGAACACTTTCCACCATGCTCTAGCATCTCCGGCTAGATAGTGGGTGGCGAACAGAACTTTCTTGTTGGCTTCCACTCCGGCGAATCCTTGGTTATTTTCCATGGTTTGCAGCCAATCATCGGTGTCTAAGGGTTCTTCCGACTTAGTGAAACAGGTGGGTTGGTGTTCTGGAAATTCTTGAGCTTAGATCCATGGTTGTCCTGGTTTCCGTGGCCTTGATTGTTGTGGGCTAGCTGAGCTATCTGTTGAAGGGTGGCTAGGTTGGCTTGACGTTTCGCTATTTCAGCTTCGCGGTCAGAAACCAACATTTGCAGGATCTGCAACATCGGGTCCGGGGATGAACCACTTCCTCCGCGTGGCATCTGAAGATTGAGATAGATCATGAGAAAAGAGGGAAATTTCTAAGGTTTTGGGACTTTGAAAAGTTTTTAAAGTTTGACTCAGATTTTTCTAGCAACTTGCTTTTCATTCATTCATTCATAGCACCCGATACAAACACACACCACAACAAGGTAAACAGATGGTTTTAAGAACCATTCTGGAAACTACGATACAGTGGGACCTAATACTACTCACTACGCTAGTGCTCAAGTGCTACTACTCCTTGGAGTCGGTGTAGTCGTCATCCTCATCCTCATCATCATTGATGAAGGCGAAATCCTCCTCATCGGTGAAGAAATCCATAGCCTGATTCTCCAGAAAATCATCATCATCGCTGAGATAGGAGTAGGGGTCTCCACAAAGATCCTCTCTGGCATTCTCCCTTTCTTCCAACTGCATGTCTCTCTCGTGGATGGTCTCCTCCAAAGACGAGATACGGTGGTGAAGGCGGGCAATGATGCGCTCCTTCTTGCCGAGCTGACGGTGGCGAGACTTGCGATCCTTTGCTAGCATGGCGATGGTATGATCCTTCTTCTTGATGATGGCGGACTTGTGGTTGGAGTAGTCACGGCAATTATCCAACTCCTGCTGACGATGGTACATCATGAAGCTAAGGTGGTCCAATTGGGTCTTCAGTTCGTGGTGGTATGGGGCTTCCAGTGGTTGTCCATTAGCATCACGCCTTGGACAAAACTCAAAGCGGGTACCCTTGATCTGGTTGATACTCTGCCCACACAGACGGGCAAGAGCTTCGTGCATGGCCCTGGCAAGTCCATCGAGCCAGTTGTTCGCTCTTAAGGTAAACTGAATTCCCTCAGCAGTGGGAGGTTCAATCTTTCCTCGGAGACTTGCAACAATTAGCCACTGAGATCTTCTCCTCCTTGATCATTGAGCTGAGCTCCGAAGAACTCGGGGTGCGGACGCTCCAAAAGTTCCAAAAGCTGGTCCAAATCCCTCTCAAAGATAAGGTCTCCGCCATTTCCCAACTGGTAAAACTTGCTGTACTTCACGTCCATCTAAAAGAATATAAGATGAGTAAGTTAGTAGAGTGATCAAGTGTGTTAATTTTTATGTATTTTGCAAGAGTTTTTGAGGAACATGAATTTTTAAGTGGGAATAAGTTTTTGTAAATATTTGCTTTCTTTGGTTTTGAAACTAAGTTTTTGATTCCAAACGTCCAGTCTAACTAGGGTCTCATATCGTCAGGATGGCTCTGATACCAACTTGTCAACACCCGGATTTTTAATCCCAGATGCCTGTTATGCCATACATCGCAATCCCAGGATTACCATTTTTGCGAGACATAACAGAATTGGATACCACAGTACATCATCCATTACAAACCATACATAAGGTCTTACACAAATAAGGATCTCATGATGGTAGCGTAGGCGAAGATCCATCTTCGGGGTCACATGCAATGCTGACGATGGGAGATGATCCTAGTTGTCGTAACCTTCCTGGGGTCCATCCTCTAGGTAATCCTCTTCATAGTCTGGCCACGGGAATAGCCAGGGACAAATCCATGAGTACTCTTTAAGTACTCGCAAACTAATACTAACAAGTGAAGGGGGTTTTTGTAGTAGGACACTAAGCTCTAGGGTTGTTTTGCAAAAGCCAGATTTACCTCTACTAAGTTTAGAAACGAAGAAAGCTAGTTGAAGTTTGATAACACCTAAGTGGGAACTTGTATCTCATATCACAACTCTGTTGTGGTCAAGTCAAAGTTTCAATCCATTTCACAAATCATTTTGAAAACATCTGACGGGGGAACAGTATGGCCACTCCAACTGTCCATAACCGTGGACGCAGCTATTCGAATAGTTTGACACTCTGCAGAGATTGTACACTTTCACCACAACATTCGATACATCCGTCAGGAACAAATCCTTAATTCACCATACTCAGTATGCGGATAATCAATCCTAACCTTTCAATTACATGCCCTAGTATAAGCACCTCTCCTGTGAGTTTGGCCTCCCAACCATGACCAACTGTCATCTTGGGTACTGCACAGGTGGACAATCTTCACAAGGTAGCCTCAGCTCAGACCTTGGCCGTGAGGGAACTAATACTAAGGTATATAAGTTTCCAGTCAAGCCCTACCCAATTATCGGGTATTGTGGTTGTACGGTAAAATTGGAATGGTATCGCATCTAGACAACCATCAGTTTTATGAAGGGCTAAGGCTCATGCCTCAACATTTTCATCACCATAAATCATCTGGTGTTTGGAAACACATGTCCAAAACATTTCAATAGAATGATCCATCATTCCAAGGTTTTCATAACCATTTTTCCACCAAGTATTCCCAACTAAGTTGATCAAGTTTTATGCTTAGCACTAGCATCTACAAGTGGGGGTAAGTACTAATGAGGGGTGGTAACTAGTGGAGTTTAACTAAGTTCAATCTCATGCCTTAGGATCACATAAAGATGATCTAGCTTAGGCCAAATTTTATGCTCTTTATGCAACCTTCAATTATCTTTCTAGTATCTACCATTCACTTAAGTAAGCTCTAAGTACTAGCTTTGATAAAGAAATAAAGTATAAAGCTTGTAAGTAAAACTAGGATTGGTTTATCAAGTGGGTATGATCATATATGCTTAAGGCATATAGTTGGCATGGTAACAAGCAAGTATTTTCTTGTATATTCAACTAGTGGTATTAGGCTTGCATCATTATCAGTATAAGCTTGCTAAATTTCAAGTGTTAGCTTGCAAGTATTGGCTTGCATAGGTATAGTATCAGCTTTCCTTGTGCAGAGCAGTGGTTGAATTTCTCCTCGGCTTCTTCTTCGTAGTATCCTCCTTCCTCCTTGTATCCTTGGTCGGTACTAGCGTCTATGAATAAATACGAGGTACACAATCACCAAACAATACTTAACTACTTGCAATCATCACACAAAGGGGTTCTATAGATGATCTAGCATCATCACTAACATTACAAGATTAAAGCTTGGTTTAATTACTTTTATTTTTAGAAAAGTAATTTCTACTCATTGAAAAACTACTTAAGATTTAATATTCTCCAAACCAAACATGGGATCATGTTGACACATGCCATCACCACATATTTTAGTCCATGGGAATGAGATTTAAAGTGGTGTCACAATTTAATCAGGTTTAACCTTTTATTTTACTTAAATAAAGTGGCTAGAAATGCTTATGTGGCATTCTTTTATTACTTGAACTTTATTTCTGTAAGTAAACCCACATATTTTTATATATTCTGAAAGGTATGGTTGAATGTGATTTTTGAGAGTTGGAATAAACTCAAAAGCTATTATGGTTTAAATTTGAAAAATGTTTGAATGCAGAAAAGCTTTTGCCTTGTTATTTTTACCAAGGATGATCTACAGATCCAAATGATATGAATCCAACGGGCTTGGATTCATTATTTCCAGATCTTTCTAACAAAATTGGTTTCATTCAATTTGGTTCACTGAATCGAGCTAGGTTGATTTTTGAAACTAGGTATAGAACTGTGTTTGAAATAAAATGGAAAAAGTTAAATTCAAACGACTGGGCTGCGCGGGAAACGATACTGGGCCGGCCTGCTAAGAACAGCGCTTACGCGGGCTGGTTAAGTTGCTGTCCCCACGCGTTAGTGAGACGAGGGGGTGCGAAGCGGTACGTAGCAATGTGAGCCGTGGGATCTTGTTTTAATCTAACGACCATGGTTCATCGTCCACGTCGGGCAGCGCCGGCGAGACAGAAACCTAACGCGGCAGGTGGGGGTCGTCAGGGGCTCACCGGGGCTCAGACGAGGGTCGGCGAGGCGGGCGAACGACAAAGTCGATGACGACGAACTTCCTGGTACCGGCAGCTTCTCCTGGGGCGGCTCCAATCGCTGGCTCCCTTCTTCTCCAGAGGCGGCCTGCTCCGGTGAAATTCCGGCGATGCGCTGCTCGCCTTGCTCCGGGAACGGGGTGGAACGATCAGTGAGGAGAGGGGAGTGAGATGGTTTGCTCAATTCGGCTGGGGGTGGCCTCTATTTATAGTGGCGAGAGGGGACCGACGGGTGCAAGGTGAGCTCGTCGTGGTCGATGGCACAGAGGGCTATCGGTGTGGGCGACGGTAGGGGGCGGTGTTGTGCTCCCTGGCAAAGCTCAACGACGTGGTGGTGAGGCGTGGGGCTGTGCGGATTGGTCGGAACGCGGCGGTGCTCTGCGCGTGCCCGACGGAAGTTTTTATGGCGCACAACACGCGTGGTCCGTGCAGCGGCGAATGAGCGTGTCTGCGGGGTTGCTGGGATGGTGGTGATCACGTATGCACGCGGCAAGGGCGGCACGCGGTCTGTGGGCGTCTGTCGAGCGTGGCGCATGGGGCGCGCTCTCGGCATGGTTGCTGGCGAGCTTGGCATGGTCTGTGCGTGTGGTCCAGGGGCTGGCAAGGTTCGAGCGTTGGACAGGGAGTGGCGGTGGGGTGTTAGCTTGCTCCCAGACATGTTGGCTAGGCTTGGTGCTTCTCCTAGCTCGTTGTCGACATGTGGGTGGCAAGGGTGCACTCGGCCTTCTCACCATTGATGACAATGGCTAGCTTACAGTAGTGCTAGAAATTAGTTTAGGTTGTTAGATGATCTACTAAGGCTAGTGGTGTCCAGAGAGGGAACAAGTTAGGCTCAAATCACTGCTCCAAATAGTGTTTAGATTTTGTTTGATTTGTATCTGCAAGGTGTGTATGATGAAATGGCTGCATTAACTCAAGTTTTGAATTTTGAAAATATTTTTGGTGGGTGTGCTAGGTTGGTGCTGGTGAGTCTGCAGATGCTTGGGTTTTGAAAGTTGAGCTTGTTTGAGTGGTTTTTGAAAAAGTGGGATCTTCCCACATGATATAGATTCAATTTTAAACTGTCCTTTAAACTATGCATTCAAATGTTTTTGGATGATCACAAAGTGGGCCTTGATACTTTGTTATGAGTACTATCAAGGGGTGCAAAGATCCAAACAAGTTTCTGTTAAGTTCTGAAAGTTTGAGACAGCCAAAGTAGGCATGGGAGTTAAATTGGTCAAAATGACCATTCACTCATTTTGTTTGTTTTGATGTATTTGTCTATGGGAAAAGTTTGGGAATTGTTTAGATGATGTTTATTTCACCTAAGAATCCTTTTACAAGCAAACAAACACATAAACATGGCAATTCAAAATAATCCAAATTGGAATGCATACACACATGCATACTTTCATATTTTTATTTAGAAAAGTTTTTGTTAACCCTAATTTTGATGATTAGAGTTTGATGATCCAAGTTTAGTAGGATGTTACATTCTTTACCCTCTAGGGGGCCGAACCTGGGTAAATCCTTGTGTCTCCGCCCTCATCTCGCACCGCAGATGGCTGTCCGCCCTTGCCTTCGTTCTACTACTCGTTGCCGATTGCAGCATCTATCGTGGCCGTTCCCACAACAGTGGCGCCCACCGTGGTTAAAGGGAGAGATGAGGCGTCGAGGATATGGCCACGGCAGTACGATGCGAAATTTTTCGCACTCGACTTGTTCATTGCGGACCGCCTCATCGTTGATGCGCCCATCTCGGGTGCAAGGCCTGGTTTCTGCACACTTCCATCTTCAGGCCAGTGTTCTGCAGCGAGATCCAATCTGCCCATCAACGAGACGATCGCCACCAGCCGCATGATCGCGATCAGCGAGATCCTCCAGATCTTGCCGAGAAGCTACGTCCCGGCGGCGCTCCCCGTCATGCACAGCGTGATCATGCCGGTCGCCACGATCAGCCTCTTCCTCGGCTTCACCGACGTCATCGTCTCGGAGGACTCGGCTCGCATCCGCGAGTCACCACCATGCGACCGGCTCTCTGATAGTCAGGTCCGCACCATCCACCGCCTCGCCTCCAAGTACGACTCGGTCAACAACAACGTGGTCGAAACCACCGTGGTTGCGAACGACATGGCCCTCAACGACGACACCGACTTGGCGACCCCGGCATCGGCCGCCGGATCCATCGTCACCACGTCATCCGCGGGCTCCATCACCCAGGTCTCCAACATGGGAGACTTTGAGGACCCCTCCATTCTTGGGATCTTCGACTTCGACTCCGGGTCGGAGAACTCCGGCGACCTCCACATCAGATCTGGTCGCAACGTTGCGGCCTACATGGAGAATGGCGCGGACACCCCGCAAGACCCCTTCTCCATGCCGATCCCGCCGACCGCGACGGCGACGGAGGTCGAGGAAATCCGCCTACGATTGGAGGAGGCGGTCCGCAAGGAACAAGCCTAGCGCGAAAAATTTCTCCTCGAGCAGGTGACGGCGCAGGAGCTTTCGCGTTACCACCAACTCTGCATCAGGTCGCGCCTGAACCCCATCGTTCAGGGCCGCGCCCTAAACTTTGACGATGAAAATGACCCGATCTACGAGAACGCGCCGCTAGGAGGAAGCTCCTGGCCACCAGCAGGCGCGACGGCCAATGGCGCCCCGCCACCACCACCCGGCCGCATGCCCCTCCCCCCCCGGGATCAGCCAAGATTCCTAGTCTCCTTGCGGGAGCGAGACGCAAACGTCCTCCCGCTATTCTCCACCGCGATGTACAACATCGTCGCGAGCCGAGACGCGGTCGAGAACATCAACTTGACAGGGGAAGGCGCCCTGCAGATCCAGTACACCAAGGCTCTACTCGCCAAGGCCGTCGAGCAATAAAACACGGGAGCCCACTCACAGGGTCGCATTACTCTTGTTCGTCAGGCAGCAGGGCGGCTTCGAGCGGCCGCCCGATGGTTAAAAACACCCTCAACTGCCCACCACCCGATCCCCTACAGCTCCAACACCGACCCGCACACGCGGCACTCTCCACCAATGACCCGCGACCGGCGAACAACTTCGTCGACGCCAACGGGCAGCTAATCGACGCGCGAACGCACATCATCAACAACCAGAGCTGGCGCGCACGCCACCCAGACGACTTGAGGCATACCCTCACCAACCGCCGCGACGACGAACCAAGGGGATCACTGAGCCGAAAAGGACCCCAGTGCTTCGGACCGATGATCCTAGGCGAAAAATACCCGACGAACTTCAAGGTGCCGAAGGAGATTGAGAAGTACGACCCCTCGTACGACCCATCCGTGTGGCTGGACACGTACCTCATGGCGATGGGAATCGCCGGCCACACCGACCTGCTCGCCGCTCGCTACCTCCCCCTGATGATGGAGGGAGCATGCCTGCAATGGATCAACACCCTCCCCGCAGACAGCATCGACTCCTAGGAGGAAATGTGTGACGCCTTTGTCAGGCACTTCGAGGGCTCCTACACCCACGCCACCACCATCGAGGACCTGGAGCGATGCGTCCAGGGACCCCGCGAGTCGACCCACAGTTGGGTCCAACGGTGGAAAGACCTGTGGTACAACGCGGCCGGAATCCACCCGGACACCGCAATCCACTGCTTCAAGACCTCGTGCCACTACGATCCCTTGGTCGCCAAACTCAGGCGGGTGTACAAAACACTTGACAACATACTGGACCTCCTCGAGATCGCCAAGCAGTACGCGGAGGAGGATCCAAACCAAGAAACCGATGACGAGTCGGGAGGAAACCGCCGCACGAGCGCCCACGACAATGGGAGACGACCCGAGCTATGCTACAGCAACACTCGCCTCGCTGGCAAGCGCTGCGGGGACGGGTGAGTCGACTTCGTCGCCAACGCCTAGTACGCTCCACGCGAGCCCAAGAGATTTCGCCGCAACAGAGGCCAATGCTGCGATGGTGGCAACTACAAGGCGAAGCCGAGGTTCGACCCCGCGTCTCTCCATAACCAGCCCTGTGTGTTCCATAGCAGGTAGGGGAAACCCGCCACGCACACTACTACTGAATGCCACTCCCTGAGGGAGATCGAGAAGGCACGACACACAAGGGAGGACCCCGACAACCACCCGCCGAATGGCGGGAAATTCGGCCACGATGCCGGCTCGCTTCACACCTTCACCGGCTTCAACACGAAGAACGAGAAGAAGGTCATCGCCCGTCGTCGCCGTCAATGTGGTGTCCCAGGTTGACATCCCCCAGTTCTTCAACTGGTCCGAGCAACAAATCACCTGGAGCCGCGAAGACCACTCACTACGGATCGAATATCCGGGTCGAGTCGCCCTGGTGGTCAAGACCAACGTGGGAGACTACTGGCTCCCCAAGACGCTGATGGACGGCGGCAGCTCCATACACATCCTGTACCTGGACACATTCAGGCGACTGCGGCTCCTGCAGTCGATGATCGATACGACCTACACCAGCTTCCACGACATCGTCCCCGGTTGGAAGGCGTATCCGATCGGAAAGGTAACGTTGCCAGTCACCTTCGGAACACCAGCAAACTTCCACACCAAGCGGATCGTCTTCGAGCTGGTGCCTTTCAACAACCCCTACCACTGTGTCCTGGGGTGTCAGGCGTTCACCAAATTCATGGCAGTGCCCCACTACGCGTACAACGCAATAAAGCTCCCCGGCCTGTGCAGCATCACCACTGTCCGTGGTGACCCTGACATGGCCGCAGAATACGAGGCCAAAGGCGATGAGCTCGTCGACGCTGTCATAGCCGTAGAGGTGAACCGCGCGGAGGAACTCTCCAAGTACACGAGCGGGGTCAACAATCACGACCCCACCATACTCAAGAAGCCCAACTCGGAGGGTGGTGGTTCCACCGCATTAGAGGCGACGACGCACACTCGCACCATCGAGCTGGTCCCAGGCGACTCAAGCCAGACGGTGATGATTGGGACGGCATGAGCCCAGCATAGGAAGGCGCGCTCATCGAGTTCCTACGTGAGAATCGCGACATCTTCGCATGGAAGCCATTCGACATGCCTGGTGTCCCGAGGGAACTCGCTGAGCACAAACTCAACACCGACCCCAAAGCGCGACCTGTCAAGCAGTCGCTGCGGCCCTGCAATGAAGAGCGCCGCCGAGCAATCGCCTAGGAGGTGCAGCGTCTACTCACTGCCGGCTTCATTCAGCCAATCAAATACTCCAAGTGGATAGCAAACCTAATCCTGGTCGAGAAGAAAAACGGGACGTGTAGAATGTGTATCGACTACACAAACCTCAACAGCGCCTGCCCAAAGGAGCAATTCGTCCTCCTGCGGATCGACCAGATCATTAACTCGACCGTGGGTTTAGCGTCGCTATGCTTCCTTGACGCCCAAAGGAGAAGACGGCGTTCATCACGCCATTCGGAGCCTTCTGCTACACCGCCATGACATTCGGCCTCAAGAACGCCGGGCGACCTACTAGAGGAGCATGCAGGAGTGCCTTGCGAGCCAAATTAGCCACAACATCCACGTCTACATCGACGACGTGGTGGTGAAATCCACTCGCCAGGGCGACCTATTCGCCGACCTGGTGGAAACCTTCGCAAACCTATGGAAGTATAAGATCAAGCTAAACCCAGGAAAGTGCACCTTCGGTGTACCTCCTGGATAGTTGCTGGGGTACGTCGTCTCCAAGCGCGGGATTGAGGCAAACCCCACCAAGATTAACATGATCGCCCGGATTGGAAAACCCGAGTGCCTGCGCGACATCCAGAAGCTAGCCGGGCGAGTCGCGACTCTCAGTCGCTTCATCCCCAAGTTAGGCAAGAAGGTGATGCCCCTCTATCGCCTAATGCGCAAGAACCCTACATTCCAATGGGGCAAGGAGGCAGATGACGCGCTCCACGCTCTCAAGGAGGTGCTACTCGTGGCACCACTACTATCCGCCCCCGTCGACAAGGAGCCCATGCTCGTCTACGTCGCGGCCTCCGAGCGAGTCGTCAACGCCGTCATTTTCGTCGAATGACCAGAAGAGGGAAAGGAGCGCCCGGTATAGCTAACCGTATACTACATCAGCGAAGTCCTCACCGAGTCGTGCCAGCGCTACCCGCAGTACCAAAAATTGGTATATGCGGTCTTCAGAGCCCAGCGGCTACTGCCGCACTACTTCCAAGAGCACCCAATAACGGTCGTCTCCTCAGCACCGTTGCAGGAGATCATCCGCAACCGTGAGGCGACCGGGCGAGTCACCAAGTGGGCCGTCGAGATCGGCGTACACAACATCAGGTACGAGCCGTGCAAGGAGATCAAGTCGTAGGCTCTCGCAGATTTTCTCGCCGACTGGGAGAAGGCCCAGCAGCCAGAGAAACTGCCGTACCTCCTTTACTGGAGCCTACACTTCGACGGCTCCAAGAACGTAGATGGTATAGGGGAAGGGATCGTCCTCACATCTCCAAAGTGCGACAAGTTACGCTACGTCATGTACCTCGACTTCACGCCCTGCACCAACAACATGGCCGAGTACGAGGCGCTACTCCACGACATGCGAGCAGCCAAGGAGATGAACATCAATCGTCTGCGCTTCTACGGCGACTCCGACCTTGTCGCCAGGAAAGTCGTCGGCACCTGCGATGCAGTCTCCCCCACCATGGCGGCATACCGCCAAGCAGTTGACCAGCTGGGAGGCCACTTCGCCGGCTACTCCGTCGAGTGGATTAATAGGCGGAAGAACGAGGAGGCCGATGCACTCTCCCGCATTGGCTCGACTCAAGTTGCACCGCCCGCCGGCGTCTTCCTAGACACCATCACTAGGCCTTCCGTCTCTCCCCCGAGGGAGATCGACATTGGAATTCCGTTGCAACCAGACGCAACCCTGGTCACAATGATCGCCGTGCCAAGCGACTGGACGGCGCCATACGTCGCCTACCTGGAGGGTGGCACCCTACCCGCCGACGAGACGGAGGCCAGGCTGATAGCACGCCGCTGCAAATCCTTCGTCATCTTCAACGGCGAGCTCCACAAGCGCAGCATGACCGGCGTGTTCCAACGCCGCGTCCAACCCGCAGAAGGACGCAAGATCCTCCAGGACATCCATGCTGGCGACTACGGCCACCATGCTGGCGCCCGCTCCCTAGTCGCCAAGGCCATGCGACATGGCTTTTACTGGCTCACCGCACACGCTGACGCGGTCGACATCGTCCAACGATGCGTCGGGTGCCAGAAGTACGCCAGTCAGACTCACGTACCAAGCTCGGCACTCAAGACCATCCCCATTACCTGGCCATTCGCCGTATGGGGCATGGACATGGTAGGCCCCTTCAAGAAGGCCCCCTCTGGCTTCACCCACCTCCTAGTCGCGGTCGACAAATTCACAAAGTGGGTGGAGGCCAAGCCAGTCCGCAAGTGCAACGGGAAGACCGCCACAAAGTTCCTACGCGAGCTCATCTATCGCTACGGGTTCCCGAACAGCATCATCGCGGACAACAGCACAAACTTCGCCAAAGAAGCCATGGCCAAATTCTGCGAGGAGCACAACATATGACTCGACCTCGCCTCAGTCACCCACCTGGAGTCTAATGGCCAGGCGGAACGCGCCAACCAGAGCATCCTCCACGGCCTGAAGCCGCGACTTCAAGTCCCACTCGAGCGAACTCCTGGGTGCTAGGTCGAATAGCTCCCCTCCATCATCTGGGGCATCCGCACCTCCGTCAACAGGTCGACAGGATTCACCCCTTCTTCATGGTGTACGGTGCCGAGGTGTCACATCCCAAGATTTTCCAAATCTTGTAATGTGAAAAATAAATGAATAAAATAAAACTTTGTTGATTTTCAGGGTGAGAAGAAACTTTTTGAATCCAATTGGAAATTCAAAACCCATTTGGATCAAATAAAATCCTAAAGGGATTTAAAAAGATAAATAAACAATAAGGTTAAAATATTTGGAATTACTATTTTGGATCTTATAATAAAAAGATTTGGTTTCAAATGAAAAAGGATAGATTTATAAATAAAGATTATTTTATAAGCCAAATGAAAACTTGGCCAAACCTTTGAAATTAAATATTTCTATTTGACAAAATTAGTAAAGGTTTATTTAAAATAAAATAATAAGGATTTAATATCCAAGTTTATTAAAAATAAAAGTTTTACAATTTTAATTAAACATCAAAACTTATTGATTCATTTTAAAACAAGTTTTCCAAGTATTCTTTAATTCCAAATAAAACCTACTGATATGGTTTTGAAAATAATTAAATTTCAAATAGGGTTTTGAATAAAACAAATTCTATTTTGATTTAATAAACAAGGTCTATTTATTTAATTAATAATGGACCCAAAAATAAAAATATTATTTTATTTTGGACTTTGGTTTATGTTGTTAAACAGAACCAAATTCAATTGCATTGTTTGGTGAGAGTCTGATTTGATTTGAATGTTTGATTGTTGTTTGAATTTCAAAACAGAAAATAGAATCAGAAAAGGAAAAAGCATTTAGAAGAAAAAAAATATAGAAATGGACTCAGCCCAACTGGCCAAGCCCAACGAGCCCAGCTAGCCCAGCTTATCTCCCCCACGCGCGAAGCGTTTTTCACCAGAACCCGCACACGCAGAGTGACTGACTGGTGGCCCTTTCTCCCTGTCTCTCTCCCTCGCTGACACCCAGACCCCACGCGCCAGCTCACCCCCTTCTTCCTCGCGCAGACGACGCCCTGCCGTTGCAAGCCAGTAACGCCGGCGATCAATTCGCGTTAACCACGACCATTACTCCCCCTGCGACCATGCGGTATTAAACGTCTGCGCCTTCTCTTCCTTTCCCCTCAGACTCCACGCTCTGAACGCCACCAGGCTGCCCTGAATCGAAGCAGCAACGTCACTGCTCCGACCACCGTCCCCAGCAAATTCCGACGAGACCAGCCACCGCCTTGCCTCCCCGACCAAGCACACACATTCCCCAGCCTCAGGCGCTTCTGCCTGTACTTTCCGTTCAACCGCGGGCGTCCCAGAACCTCGACTCCAACAACCACTGAGCGCCGCCGCATCTGTTTTCTTCTCCGACGAACTCCCCTGGTAAGAACAGACCACCCCGCGCCTTCTCGATCACGCATGCGTCATCACCTTGACCTTGCGCATCTAACCATGCTCTCTGTTTGCCCCCTTGTGATCGGTAGCGTCGACCCCGACCACGAACAGGACCATCTTACACCGACGACGACTCCGGCAAGCGATTACTCCCGTCCACGTGCGCCCCTTGCTTCCTCGAGAGAACCTTGAGCACCACCACGACCACGCATACACGGTGAGACCCTCCCCTGTCTTCTTTGCTTCCGAGAACCGCCGCTAGCCCATCGTCTGAGCATGCGCCGCCGCCAGCCGCCGCTAGCGCCGCCAGTTACTGGTTGAGCAGCTGTGAGCCGTGCGATGCAAATCGTCTGGCTAAGAATAGAACTTTAGCGAGGCGGTATGAGCTAGTCTGAGACGTGCGATCTGTTTAGATCCAACGCCCCGCAGAGCACGATCCGACCGAAGCGGTACCAGCTAATAACGTCGCGACACGTGGCCAGTCTTCGATTTAAAACAGATTTTGAAATCTGATTTAGATGCAAACTTGAAACCCTTGTAACTTTTGATCCACACGTCCAAAAATTTCAAACTTTATATCAATGGAATCAGTGTAACAAGCCCTAGCCAACCATGCAGTTTGTTTAGTAAAAAGCCTCTAGTAAAATGTTTGTTTTTGCAGAAACATTTGTATGCTTGTTTATGTTGTAAAAATTATTCCAAAATGTTTTTAGGGTTGAAACCTTTGCAAATTGGTTTGTTGTGAACCTACTAACCCTAGGAACCAACCAATGGTTTTAAAAATGGATTTTGTGAAGTTTAGGAATAAAAACTTGAATTAGCCCATTTCTAGCCAAACAAAAATAATGATTTTGCTATGAAAATGATTTTAGAGTAAAAACTTTGGGAAAATGATTTGGATCAAACCTACTGACCTTAAACACCAAGTTTTGAGAAACAACAACTTATTTGGTGAACAACAGAAAGTTGTTGCTTTGATAAAAATATTTTCCATCACATAAAATAATGGTTGGATTTAAAAATGGTTTATAGACAAAACCCTTCTGCAAATGACTTTGCCACTTTGGAAAATGTCCACTTTGAGCCTTACAATGTGTAGAGCCTAGTAAAGACCACCTTGGCAAATAAAACTATCTTTTGCATGCTTGCATGCATGACTTAGTTTCTCTTATTTTATGTGTGATGATTTGTTTGATTGATTATTGGTTGGAGTGCTAGTTGATATTGTGTTTGCTTGATTGATTTGTAGTGAAGTTAGAAAAGTGTGAAACTAGCAAGATCAAGAAGTGAACCATCATTCCCTACCAAAAAGCAAGTGACACTATCATCTAAAGTCCTATTATTTTCATTATACTTAGTGGATTTTGATACATGCATGAAAAGAATTTCTATACTTATGCTATGCTAAATCCTAATAGGATACTCTATACATTCCTTAGTGGAAACAATGTAGTTGTTACATGCTTAGCCATGCCATATTTTGAAAAGAGATACATGTTGAGATTTTATGAAGTGGAGAAAAGGACTTGTGTTTTTTATATAATAAAACAAGGACTCAATGAACCACCTGGGTGGACAAGGATACTTTGAGTTTTGGAGAAGGTGGCAACAAAAGGAACCATGTCTATGGCAATCTCTTTGTGTTGTGCTCCAAAAGAAAACCACCCAGGAAACTTAGAGATTGAACATGTTTCTCCAATTGTGGCTTTCATGTACAACCACATGCTACTTATGTCTCTGGCTTAGTCAACTACATTGGGAAGACCCATGCATTGTCTTCAGGTTACTGAAAATGAGGGACCTGGAATCCTACATGGGTACTGATGACAAGCTAGCAATGGTGTATGGGAGGACCCTCTGGAAAGACTTCGTCACATTCTCAATCTGCCAGTACTCCATCTTGGTGAGTACCAATCCAGCGGACACTGGTGGCAACAAGATGAGATTGTGACATGTGGGTAAAGTGTACAACTTCTGCAGAAGATAATAAAAATCTAAGTACTTAGCCGTGTCCCCGGTTATGGACAATACTGAGCAACTAAAGCTTGAAGCTATGGGAAATCTCGACATTCCAATTTCTAAAAGAAAAACTTTTAAGTGACAACAAAAGACTTGATGCACTTGGGGTTACCAAGGAGCTCAAGAGATTTGGATAAAAACTTGATGCACTTGGGGTTACCAAGGAGCTCAAGAGTTTTTGATAAAACTTGATGCACTTGGGGTTACCAAGGAGCTCAAGAGATTTTGACAAAGACACTTGGTGGATTCCAAGGAGTTCAAAAAGATTTGACAAAAGATCAAAACCATTTTTAAAAGATGGGATAAATTATTGCTTTCTGCAAATGAGCCTAAAACCCCTACTTAGCCAAATATGCATGTAATGATAGGATCCACTTATAATCAACATAGTAGTGAAACTTGCCAATACAATTCAAATGTATTGACCCTTGTGGCTGTAACTTGTAATGTTGCAGGTTTGATTGATTTTTGTGAAGATTGATTGATTAGGATTACAAAGTCTACAACCAACATGTTTGCCTGTGGCACTTTGAAGATGAAGGACCCCATGCTTATAGTTATTTTGCTGCAATGTAATGTAATAGCCAAATGAGCTATGTGAGATGTAATAAAATTATGTTATTCCTGGTTATAAAGTTATATTATGACCTTTGTTTCTTGATATTACATCTTAACTGTGGATGCTAGCTATTAATCCAGGGAATAGCATTGTAAACACAGGGGACTCTACCTTATTTAAAGGTTGGGACCCTTAAACGAGGCCGTCATGCCAACCGGCCTCGGGCACGACTCGCCTCGGGTGGTCAACTACACGGAGACTGACAACGAGCTCGCATGCCAAGACGGACTCGACCAGCTCGACGAAGCACGTGACCTAGCTCGCTCCCGCACCGCCATCTACCAGCAAGGGCTTCGTCGCTACCACAGCCGGCGAGTACGGACCCACACCTTCCAGGAAGGAGACCTAGTACTGCGTCTGATCCAGGATAATAAAGGCATGCACAAGCTCTCTCCCCCGTGGGAGGGACCATTCGCCATCGGGAGCGTCCTGGGCAACGACGCCTACTACCTCACCGACGTCCTAGGCGACGGAAAACTCGACGTCAAGCGGCCATGGAATGTAAATATCCTACGATAGTTATACACCTAGAACTCTAGACATGTACCTCCTACCCGCTATGAAATAAAGAAGATCGATTCGCACAACGTGTGTCCACTCTCCGTATCTTGTGCCAATCGCAATCGTAATCACAGCGCTATGCTACTCGCAGAAGTCAACCCTTGGTGACGCGACCGGCACGGCCAAGTAGTGCGATACGAGGGCACTGGAAAAATCCAGGCCTCGTATCATCCACGAAAAAATCCAACCCGGAACCCCATCGGAGTCGCCTCGCCCGACTGGCTTTCCGAGCCAAGACAACTACATTCGCTTCCCACAGCGACCCAGTCCTCCACATCCTTGGCGCAGCGACTCGAACAGCAAAGTACCAAGCTCGGGGACTGACGCCAGTCCAAACAGGAACGACCAAGGAAAAATGCCAAGTATGAGAGCGCGTCCTAGACTCGCCACGCGACTGGTCCCACGGATTAGGTGGGGTGACGTGCCTAACACAACGCGCCCTGTCCTCACCTACCTCGGGCATGCGACTAGAACCGTCAAGTTCCATGCTCGGGGACTCGGCCACCCGACCCTGTTCGCGCCTAGGAAAATGGCTAAGTATAGAGCACCCCTTGGAGTCGCCATGCGACTGGCTTTCCGAGCCATGGCGAGTTGACCTTAACTTACTAACAGTTCAAACAACACAAAAAACGAGGTTAACCCCATAAAAGGGTGGACGCGCTCGGGGACTCGCACAACCAACAGCCAAATCGAAAAACACTGACAAAAGAATCCTTGCATTCCTTCAAAGCAACAAAATTTGTTCGCTTACAAGGGTAGTTACATACTTATCCTAACTAACGCCGATCGACTAACTATTCTACTCCACAGGCTTCGACGATGAGGCGCCACCACCCTTGCGACAGCAGGTAAAAGGAATCCACGGGTACATCGTGAGCTCACCCACCATGGACGCACGGAATGGCTGCTCCACCTTGAAGTCAGGGTGCGCCGATTCGGGGTCGTTCGGGGCAACGACCGTCTCCTGGTAAGGAATGAGGTCACCCATTGCCCACACCCGGTCGGCGTACTCCACAGCCCACTCGGTCAGCTTCAGCACTTCGGCGATTTTGACTGTGCCCGTCGACGAAGGGTACCCTCTCGTGACTTCGTCAAGGTCGAAGTCGTCAGGAAAGTGTGTGAGCCCAAGACTCAGCGTAGTCCCCGCACCAGGACGAAAGGCCGACCGCGCCATGAATTCTACAACAACCGGGGCCTTCTCCAGGTAGCGCTAGACCTCGACGAGGTCGCTGGGAATCACCTCCGTGGGCGAGATCTCCTGCAGATACACCCGGATGCAGGTCACTGACAGCGCGGCAGAATCAACCAGAGTGGTGACGCATTGCCGTGCGTCGTACGACTGCGCTTCTTCGGCATTATCAGTAATCAGGCATGCAACACACAAGCAAATAATAAGGGAGGCTCCAGCAAAATAACACGACCCACACGCTCGGGGACTCGCCAAAGAAAAACTCACCAATCAACGGGCGACAGCGCTCCGTGATGAAATCCTGAAGACCGGAGAGGTCATCCTGCAACCCGGCGATGAGCGCGTCTGACATCTTCCGCTCCTCAACAGCAGAAGCAATAGCCGCCTTGTCCCGCCCATCCGGTGAGGTCACATCCGCCTTTGCCTCCTTGAGCTCGTGCTCTAGGTCGGCGATTCGCTTCTCCGCGGCGCTCAAGGACGACTATGCATCTGTCTGTTCACTCGCTGGAACCAGGCCCTGACGAGCCTTCTCCATCACGTCTACACTATCCTCTGCATCAACAACACCATGATTACAAGAAGAACAAGGTTTACGACTAGTATCAAGCATGACGGCCACTCACCGCAGTCGCTCGAAGCTGCTCGTTCGTGTCTCGGACAACAAGGAGCTCCCTCTCCACACGCTCCTTGGCGGCAAGCCGCTCCGCCGACTCGTGTTGCAGATCCTGTGCATCCATGGAAGCGTCAGCAACGAAAATCCTAAGTGCCTAGCTGCTGAAATTCAGTTACTAGCCACTCGGGGACTGGGTAGAGAAATATTCCTAAGTGCCTAGCCGCTGAAATTCAGCGCCTAGCCACTCGGGGACTGGGCAACAAAAATCCTAAGTGCCTAGCCGCTGAAATTCAGCGACTAGCCACTCGGGGACTGGGCAACAAAAATCCTAAGTGCCTAGCCACTGAAATTAGCCACTCGGGCACTAGACTCGAAAAACAATAAGAATCCGACCACTGAAATTCAGTGGCCCGATCCTCGAGGACTGGACATACCTGGATGGCGGTGCCTAGCATGCCGTAAAGCTCCATTGCATCTACTGATGGGAGCACGAATGGAGTACGCTCGCGACGCTGCTTGACTTCCGTGCCGGTAGCCTCGGGAAATTGGCTCGACGGCACCGACACTCGCCGCGGAGGACCTCGCTACAAAGCAAGGGAACGTCGCCCCCGTGGCTCCCGCGCCACTCGAAGGTGGGCCTGTCGCCCTAACCGAGGCCATAGGCTCCGCCCGCTGTGACTCCGTGTCCACCATAGCCCTCAGGGCTACGTCCACTACAATTGGAGCCTCGCTTGGGGCGACCGCTGGCTTGTCCGAAATCGTGACGACCTCGTCACCCTTTGCTTTCTTTGCGCCTTCAGCAGGCGCCTCGACCTCGTCGCCCTTCCTCTTCTTCGAAGGGTCGACTGGTGCCTCCGCGGCACCCGATGGAACCTTGGCCACTGAAGGGTGTCCTATCTTCTTCACTCCAGTCCTATAGAACAACTCCGTTCGTAAACTCGCCAGTCGGACATAAATCAAGCAGACAAATGAAAGGATTAAGAAACACTCACTTGGCGATTGGGATAAAACGTAGGCCAGTACGAATGCTGGTCGGCTTCTCCAACTCCGGCCCAGTTTCCGACTGAGGCCCGTCTCGAACACACTGTGCGCCCAAGACACCGACGGCTTCTTCGAGGACGAGGCCGCGACAGGAGGTTCAGTGGCGATCGTCGCGGGAGCTCCCCTCAATGGCGAGGTCCCTGCGGCTGGAGCGGCCACGAGCCCGGTGATTGGGACGAAGGGCGGCGACAGCGATGCCAACGACATCTCACCTTCTGCAACGGCCGCACCGGCCGCTGCGGTCGCATTGGCCGGTGCATCGGCTTTAGCTTCCTCGGCTGCGCTGGTAGCATCGGAGCTACTCGCAAACCGAGGCGGTGATACCGGCATAGCCGGCTTCTTCTTCTTCTTCGGTGGCAGTGTTTTCTTCTTCGATGGCGTATCTACGCGCTGCGAGGTGTGTTCAGGGAGTTCGTCCTCGTCTTCGTCATGAGCCTCGAGGATCATGCTGGCCTCAAGCTCGTGCTGATGCTGCCCGTGAGTTTTGCGAACCGTGGGTCCGGCGACCTCCACGGCCTCGTCGCAACCATTGTCATCACCGTCCTCGTCACTCCTGACATCGCCCTTGTCGAGCGAAGACTCGGTTTCATCCTCGCCGAACGAGTTTGAATTCTCGTCGACTGCGGGTGGAAGCCAACCTTCCACCACCTGGAACAACTACGACAACAAAATATAGTTAGCACGACCGTGAATGCAAAACTGCGACTTCGAAGTGCGCAAAGAGTAAAAGGACTCACAGTTGGAGCTTGGCGTTTCGCAGTGTAAGGGGCGACACCGGCCTTCGCGTCAATGTACTCTTCCTCGGTGATCTTCTTCAAGGCCAAGGTGTAGTCCTGGAGCCTCCACTCGGCGTGACAGGACTTCGTTGGGTCGTCCTTGCCCGTGTATTCGTACATATAGTGGGCGCGACTTGACAGAGGCACCAGCCACCGCCCAAACCAGCAATTGTAAAAATTGATGGTCTGGAGGCCCTTCTTCTTCAGGTTGCAGATCGTCTGCAACATCTCGTCGACGACCATCTGCTGGTCCAATGGGAGCTTGGTGACCTGGAGCCGACGCGGCTCGGGCTGGTCGGCGGAGTACATCAGAAGCGCCACCTCGTCGGCCGGAGGCGACTCAGTCATGTAGAACCAACTCTTCTTCCATTCGTTTGCTGCCTTCTTCGGCAGCATCAGATCGAAGAAGGATGCCTTCAACTTCAGCTGAAAGGTCAGGCCGCCCGCGGCCAACATCGGGCCACCTGCTTCTTCACGGTAGATCCTCCCGTGTAACAGTTCTTGCCATAGGGGGAAATACGGTCGGCAACCCAGGTAGCACTCGCAAAATGCCACGAAGATGGCGAGTTGCTCGATGCTATGCGGCCCTAGGTCCAATGGTTTGATGCCGTATTAGGCGCAGAATCGGCGGAAGAAGAGGGAAGTGGGGAATCCGAGCTCCTGCTCCAGATGGCTTGTGAAGCAGATGAACTCCCCCTCACGCGGATCTGGAATCACCTCTCCAGCCACGGGGAGGTGCCATCTCTCGGCGCGGAGGATCCCTGCCTCCTCGAACAACTTCAACAGCACCTTCGTGCACTTGGATCTTGCCCATGGTTCTGCCAAAGGCGCCATCGATTGAGGGATCTGGGAGCTATGAGTTGCTCTGGGTCGCTCTGGTCGCTGCGCGGAATGGAGGATTGGGAATGCGTGAGATCGAAGGAAGTGTGGGAATGTTCTTCCCTCACCCTCACTCTCCTTATATAGCGGTTGCTACCTGCCATCTTCAGGGAGCCGTTACCGCGCGGTAATTACGCCGATATTACCGTTGGATTACCCAACGGCAACTTTGACCAGCGCTGACGGTCCAACTTCATCCACTCGACTTGTTGTTTTCAGCTACTTGATGATTCGCCGACCTGATCACTATAACATTGACTCAATTACTCGCCGACCTATTCGCCAAACTGCGATTCGACTAGTCGATGTTATTGCGACTAAAATGACTAGTTCTTTCCTTTATTCAGGAGTCCACCGTCAATTCAACTGGGCGTCCGAATTGGACCCGCATACTCCGACTGCCAACGAACACCTGCGATGAATCAACGATGGCCTCGGGGACTACTAATGGGGATATGTCGACCGGGGTATACCCAGCATGACGTTTCCTACTGTCCCAAGCTGCTAGCGAGTGGGCCTGCAGGACGACGACTGGATCGATACTTGGCAAGGACCTAGGCGAATGGAAGCTGGAGGCCTAGAAGCGTAGCTAGGCCCAGACGGATTAGGTCAAGAAACCTCCGAATCCTTAACTAATTCGGTTAGAGATCTGTAAACCCTAGCGAGATGAGCCTATATAAACCTCCCTAGGGTACGCATAGAGGACACGTTCCATCATACACCCCAGCGACTCGCCGCCTAGTCGTCGAGCTCGCCCTTGTACTCTCTCCATAATACAATATAGCAGGAGTAGGTCTTTACCCTCTCGGGGGCCGAACCTGGGTAAATCCTTGTGTCTTCGCCCTCATCTCGCACCACAGATGGATGTCCGCCTTTGCCCTTTGTTCTACTACTCACTGCCGATTGCAGCATCTGCCGTGGCCATTCCCACGACAGCATCTACCAATGAAAATTGGTGATCCTTTACCCTTCTTGATCAACAAGTTTTTAACTTAGAAATTGGGATGAGGAGATCCTTGATAGCTTCAGTGTCTTGATGCTCATATTGTCCATTGCCGGGGACACGGCTCAGTACTTAGATTTTTCCTTCTCGAGAAGTGGTGCACTTTCCCCACAAGACTCGACATGCATCGAGATGATATCTTTCAGAAGCCTTCCCTTAGACCAAATGGACACGCTCCATCCTATCACCCCCTACCACCAATTGTCCATCTGGCTAAGTTATTGCAACCTATATGATCATGGCAGAGCCCATATGCCATGTGGCGAAACTAGAAGCTTCTAATCACTGAGTATCTCAAATCCCGTTGTTCCTAGGTGGCTTTCCACAAATGTGATACACAAGTTTTCCCTAGTCTAGTGGACTTGTGATACACAAGTTTTCCCCAATATACTGGACTTGTGTAACCACTCAGCATATCCCAATCTCACCATTGCACCCAGGTGATTCATTCACTTAGTAGTTTTATTAAGCAAAACATAAGTCAAAGACTTAACAAAAATTCCATAACATGTTTATAATCCACCCTTTTTTGCTACTAGCTAGGCTAAGCATGATAGAATAACAAATATCTTAACTTTGAGAAAATTCTACCAAGACTATATCTACTAGGATTTCCCATAGCATAGCATATAGATACTTTAGCAAAAAATCTCATGCAAGCCCTATACAAAATATCACTAGTGCATAGTCAAAATAATGGGACAAATAGATGAAGCACCACTTGCCTTGGTACTTGGGGGAGTAGCAACAATCCTCACAATCACAATCACCACTAGCACCAAAATCTACACATAAAATGATAGCACCAATTTACATTTAAATTAATCAAGCAAACATATATGAATGCATGAAAATGCCATGTGATGATTTTTCTCAAACCAAACAAGACAATTAAACAGTACTAAACACTAAACTAAACATTTATATACTAAAAAAACTCAATATAGTCTTTAAAATATTTTCTAAATAATTTATATGCTCAAAATAGGCCTACAAATGTCTCTGAATCCCATTTTAACAGAAGCAAATATAAAACCAAGCCTACAGATGTGTAGAATTAAGTTTTTTGAATCCATTGATATATTATTCGCATTTTTGGATAAACAGAACAAAAGTTATGAATTTTACAAGTTAATTAATCTAATTAAATCAAAACTGGATTTTTATAAGAAAAACCCTGACACGCGACGGCTTCTGATTGGTCAGTACCGCTTCGTGCGGGATCACACCTCCGTGCCATTGGATCTAATCAGATCCAATGCACCAGATCTACTTGTACTGCTTCGCGGTCTGTTCTAATCGTGACCGTTGGATCTAGATCCAGCGGATCTAATCACTCTGCCATGAACTGGCGGCGCAAATGGCGAGCACTGGCAGCGACGGCTCTGCCGATGACGAACTGGAGGCGCTAAGGGGCAAAGGGGAAGGTTCAGTGCGTTATCGAGGTCGTGGAGATGAGGCAGTCGTAGTGGAGGTCACGGGTGAGGGCGGGGCACTCGGGTTTGACAGCTATTCCTTACCGGAGTCGAGCTCACCGTCGGGCACCCGCGGGTGTTGATGAAGGCGACGCTACAGACCACAGGAAAGGAAACCGCAAGTTTCATTAGGTGCGTACCAGGGTGGTGAACAAAATCGTAAGAATCAGAGAGCAAGGGGCCGAGGCTCACAGGGATTGGTCACCGGAGGGGCTTGGTACCGCGACGATGTGAGCTTAAGTGCGGGCAGCCTGGTGGTGTTTAGACAGTGGCGAACGAGGGGAAAGATGCAGGGGAGGGAGAGGTTTAAGTAGGCAGGGCCGGGGGAGGAAATTACGCCCGCAATCAATCGGATTGATTCGATGTTTAATCGGAGGAAACGGCCACGGCGGTGCTGGTCACCGCGCGTTGATTGAGGACAAAGGAGACGACGTGGCAGTGGGGCCTGGAGGTCAGCGAGGTGGGGGTGTGCTAGCGCGTGAGAAATAGTGGAGAGGGGGAGGTAGCCGGGTGGGCTTCGCGGGCTGAATCTATTGCTGGGACGAAATGGTGGCGACGGCCTTTTCTCTTTTCTCTTTTCCCTATTCTTTTTATTTTTCTAATTTGATTTTCAGGAAAGCAATTTAATTCAAATTCATGTGAGTTTGAATCCTAATTGATTTTGGATTTTTTCAGTGGAATCTTTGCATAATATTGAGTATAAAACCTTAATGTATGGTCAAAAACACTTTGACGCTTTGAAAATAAAATTTAAATAATGCCTTTATTGATATATATATATTGGGCATAATAAATGGTTTTTATATTGAATTTTTGTTTTGTAAATATTTGTGTAAGATTTGCATTCATCTTTGAAACATTTCTGATCAAACCAAGGTATTTCTCATACTTTGAGAGTAAAATTGAACCATTGCCTTTATAGCATAAAATGATAGGCATATAAATGGTTTCTTATTTTTGAAATCTTGTTTGAAATAACCAAATGCTTATGAATACATGAATGACATGCAAACTTTGCAAATTATGATTTTTGGGATGTTACAACAGGAGTGGAAATGAGGGGTAGAGGAGTGCTGGAAGGGCCTCTGGCCATTTATTTGGGCAGGGCATGGTGCATGATGTTCATAGTCCACGTAAAGCTTTGGGTAGGGTGGTGTTCATCCATTGGGCAACAGAGTTGGTGGAGGGTGGGGTGAGGGGTCCATTACACGACCATAGAGAGGCAGGGGACTGGCTGCTGTAATTAAGTTGCAAGATTTGGGATATTTGGTACCTCTATCTCTATGCTTCCAAGGGGGATAGGACAAGGGAGAGGACTGGATACAATGCATGCTGCAGTGTAGCTCTACCTTGAGGGAGTGAGGTTGATATGCAATATCAATTGACAAGCTTTGGTGAGGATTTGAGTTGGTTTGGCTCAAGTTTGATTTGGTTTGCAAGAACTGATCAAAATGATGCTTTTGAAGGAAGTTGAAAAATCTCCATTTGTCAAGGTGATATGAAGATGATGGTAGGTAGGTATGGTCATTGTACACCTCCAAGATTTAGTTGGGATTTTCCTGATGAGTAAAAGTCCACTTAAAACCATTTATTCAAAAAGTGCATAAGTGGTTTAGAGGAGATAATTTGATAATTTTACATGGGACATGGTTGGTTTTTGATGTGAGATGTTCCTAAATACCATATCACACATCGGAGAATTTTATTGGAATTTATTTCGATAAAAACATATATTTAAGCAATTATTTCTTATTTCTGCCTTTTAAGAAAAAAGGGCAAATAAAAATAATAGAACTCAAATGTGTATTGAGTTGGCAAAGTGATTTGGAGAAAAACAAACTTTCCTTTATAAACAAGGTTTCTAGGATTTTGCCAAATATGGAATTAAATAGTTTGAGGATCCAAATAATTATGGGAATTATTTGGGGAATTATCATAACCAAGGTAGATGATGTAAACTTGATTTATACATCTTTGTAAACTTGATTTTTGAAGAAATTTGGTGAATTTGGAGGAAACTAGATTTTTGGCGAATCTAGGGTTTTAATATTTTTATGCCACCTAAAAAGGTTGGATTAGTGTGCTCGGAACTCACCTTGATACAGGGGATATATGGATGGAGATACCCAATTGTATAGATGATCATGGAAGTAAGAGTTTGGCTTGGTTGTATTTGAGGTGCTCTAGAAGTGATGGCAAACTTTGTTGAAAATAAGGCTGCCATAATAGATGTGTCATGATGCCTAATAAACCATGAGGGTTTAAGAAGCACAGGGTTCCAATGGAAACAAGTGAAGTATGGTTTGATAGATCATGGTTAGTAGATCATAATCATGCAAATATTTCAAAAATGGAATTATAAGATGCTAACATGTTTTACAACAAACAGGCGTGGTTAGCTACGGGTTAGAGCTGAGTGACTTCTGATTGAGCTATTTAGCTACGGGTCAGGACGATTCTAGGTAGGTTTAGCATTGATGGGGTCCATCCTTCTTGAGGAGAGACGGCGAGTTGTGCCTCCTTCAAACCTTTATCGCGGAAGTCAGCTTGTCTGCCTTCTAGGTTCTGAAACGACGGGAGTGTTGGCTGGACGATCGACTCTATGATGGAGAACTTTCCAGAAGAACCTTCTGAATTTGAGGAAGTGCCAATTGTTGTCCTTCTTGCAAGGTTCACGATTTTGATTTAGGAGGTGGTTATCACCTGACAACGACTATGGGTCGACACCCTCGGGGTTATTCTAGTTTGGCGGGAAAGACTGTGTCTTTCCCTCTTAGAGCGAGATTAGGGGTGCCTGGGGAAATCGCGGAGGGGCGCTGCACCTTTCGTGCGGAGTTGGTGTCACATCCCAATATTTTAAAATTTTGGACTAAAAAATAAATGTTTTTACATGTCATTCATGAGCATTGCATTACATATTTTGCATCAAGAAAAATTCCTAAATAGAAATAAAGGACTAAAACCCTAAATAGTATATGCCACTTTGTTTCTAAAGGAAATTATATTGTCTTTATAAAAACCCACTGTTGCTAAGGCAGCAATTATTGCTAATTATAGACTAAAAAGATCCAATGAATATTATAAAATTTTAGGAACAAATTTCAGCTCATTTGGAGTTATAGAAAAAAAAGTTATTAAAGAAATAGAAATTAGGAAATAGAAAAAAACTAAACTACCTACCTAGGCCAGCGACCGAAGTCGGCCCAGCCCAGCTACCCCTCTCTATCTACCGCGCGCCTCTTCTCGCTAGCAGCATGCAACGAAGAGCGCTAGCCCACTCGCAGCAGGATGGCCCAACACAAGCAAGCAGCAACCCGCAGCCGCCCCTCTCCCGCTATCACCGCCAGGTGGGCCCCACCCGTCATCTTCCTCCTCTTGGCAGGAGACCAGCATGAGCACGAGCTCCTGCACCATGACGAAACCGATTGCAATCCACCTCTGTCCCGTTCAAATCCTCGCCCCTCCTCCACGAAAACTTTATATAAATCGCCCCGCTTCACCCCATGCGAATTTTTGCTCCCGCAGAAACCCTAGCCTCCCGTATCGATTTCCGATCTCGCGCCGCCGACCTCCCAGATCGACCTCGCCGCTGACGATGCAGTCACCTCCTGCCCCCTATTTCCCCCTTATTCTCTTCTCCTAGATGAACCGCATCGTCTCACCCGCCTTTCTCCCTTCCTTCTTGTAGCAGAACGACGGGGAGAACCTACCGGAGCATCACTGACATGTCGCCTCTCCAGTCGCACCATGTTGTCTCCTAGGGCAAAACGAGATGACATCGTGGTCGTAATCAAGCCCAACTCGATGCTCCGCACCTCGTCGTCCAGCCCTACATCGTCGGTGACCAGCAACACCGCCTCCACCGTTGACGCCAGAGCACCACCGCCACCGAAGCCACCGTCCCCCTCGTCGTTGACCGCCACCGATGTCCAGATCAACAGCAGTCGTTGGATCGCATCTGGACGGCCCGATTAGAAGCCCAGCCGAACAGGTACCCGCCAATTGCTGAGCGCCATGTGTCGCAAAGTCAACAACACCGAGTAGTCGTCCCAGTCACCGCCAGGTCAGCACCACGTACTGCACGGTCAGCAGGTCAAAGCCCAGTCAACGCAGTCAACTGCGAGTTTAAATTGAATTAAAATTAGTAGAAAATAGGCATATCTTGTAAAATTCATATAAAATCAAATACATGTCTAAAAATTATAAATAATATATGGTTGGATTCATAAAATTGTGTAGAATATTAATATTCTATTAGATCTTACTTGTACAGTATAGTTTTACCGTAATTATTTAATTGGTTTAATAGACAATTAGGCTAAATAAATCATAGTAAATTATCTGTACATCATAAAAATACAAATAAGGTATCTATGGGTTCGTAATTTCATATAAAATATTAATATACCGTTGGATCCAACTTTTACAGTGTAGAATTACTGTAGTTATTTAAATAGTTTTAATGGACTTTTTAGGTTATTAAATTCACAACAAATCATTTATAGATCATAAAATTATGAATAATATGTTCCTGGAATCACAATATCGTGTAGATTACAGATATGATTTTAGTTTTAATTTTAGATAACATAAACTATTTAAGTGATTTAAACTCTTTGAAATAGTATTTAAATCATATAAAAAGATCTACAACTCCGATTAGGGTGAATCCAATTGCTACTGGTTCGTAATAATGTCCTTTATACATTACACTTCTGATATACATTCCCTATTGCATTAAATAATTCTCCTTGTGCATCATATGATCTAGTATTTTTAGAGAACTAAATAAAACCTGTGTGACTTATTAAATCATCATGCATGCATTTGTTTATCATTGTTTTGTTGTATTGTGCATAATTGCATTGTTTTGATTGGTGTGTTTGTTGTGTAATTGTTTGATCGATAGATTGCGAGGAGTGCAACTATTTTGATTTAGAAGAGTGCAACAATTGCAATTGTGAGGATTGTTTGAAGGACTACATCAACTAAAGGCCAGTGGTTCTGTCTTGGTCATAAATTTCCTACTGTTGTCCTATGCATTATAGATGTTTTTTGTAGCTACATGTGTAGGAAATACTATGCTATGCTATATCCTATGTATTGTGGTAGGGAAATCCTTTGTAGTTGAGCTCCCGTATGGTAGATGTGCTTAGCATTGCTGTAGATACGAGGAAGGGATCATGCTTTGGTAAAGTAAAGGTTTTGTTCTACTAAAACAACATAATGTCAATGAACTACCTGGGTGGAGTGGCTGGATTAGTCATCGGAGTGCGAATAATGGTGGGGAATGCCGCCCAGGGTAGTGAGAAGGATTGGTTGTCTTTATTCTAGTAGCTTACATGTGCAACCATGTGCCAGTGAGAATGGGTGGCTGGTTCGACTTAGTAGGTCGTGGTGACCCGAACCTAGCGTATCCAGAGATATAGTGAATGATAGGTTGGGACCGGCGTGTAGTGGGGTTTGGGGATCTACTTCCTGAACGGTCTCTTCTTGGGCTTCTCCCTATCGTCACACAATATGAGTGTGGTGGTATGAGCTGGGCTAACTAAGTCACATGGGTAAAGTGTACTAACCCCTGCAGGGTGTATAAACTAAGTGCTTAGCCGTGTCCCCGGTTACGGACAAATGAGTTGCTTGATATTGATGCTATGACATATTCTCGCTCATCCTTATTTCTTGATTTCTAAAACTTGATGGGTGAACTTAATGGGTTGTTGTGAATCAAATTGGTTTAATAAAGTAGGACAAAGTGTTTGAAAAATGCAAGCTAGCCACAGCTCCACTAGCCAAATAAGCATGTAGTTGATAGGTCTATTGTCTCCCTATTTAGCGCTACTTGCCATACATTCAATGTATTGACCATTCGTGGCTGCAACGTTTCATGTTGCAGGTTATATCGTATCTGAGTGATCGTTCATAGGTTGCGAAATTCCACTCAACAATTTTTTGCCTGTGGCACATTTGAAGGATGGAGATCTACCTTGTATTTGTTTTCCGCTGTGTACTTGAATAAATAATGTAAATTCTGGATCATATTCGTTGTATTTATAATGCACAGTTATATTTGGTATCATTTTATACTGTGTGTGCCAGTGAACCGATACAGGGATTGACACTATACACATGAACTCAGCCTTATCAGGCGAGGGTGTTACAAGATAGATTTGAACCACCATGCTATATCTTCTTAGGAGATCATCGTCATCGTGTTAGCATATTGATCTTAACAACTTATGTGGTATGACAATATAGGTTGTTTGCTTATTTGTATTGAGCTATTTTGTGTGATGCCTTGTTTAGGATCAGTTAGTTTTGAACTCTAAAGTTTCTGAAAATTGTGTGAGTTTTTTTAAATTAGTTTAATGGTGTGAATTGATTGAAATTCGTGATATTACTGCTGCAGTTTTCTGCGTGACCTGTTGTATCGCGCGATTTTTCATATTTTACTGATAGCTCAGAAAAATATAAAAAAATAGGATCTGAAGCGTAATTACCTGTACTACATGCACACAAATTGGACAAAATCCTGACGAGATTAAGGTGCCTAGAAAAATTCATGAAACCTGTTGTACGTTTTGACAGGTTTTGTTTGTTGTTTATTTCTTGCTCTATTCTACTCTAGTATTGTCTCCAACTCTTTCAAACTATTTTTGTGGATATATACTGCTAGTTTTAAACCCCTGTAACATTGTAATGCAAGTGTTTTCTTGTGTGTTGATTGCTTATGATTGTTTTCTTGTTTGTGACATTGATTGCTTCATATAGTTATTGGTAGAAATACTTCTCTTAGTCCTCTCCTATCTATACTCATCTATGCTATCCCAAACAGATGTCGCCTCGTCGTCAACCACTAAGATGGAGCAGTGATAGCAGCACAGGCGCAACTAACACAAGTGGTAACTCAGTTCATAGCAAACAACAACAACCCAACCCAAGTGGATGCACTCACTAGATTTCTAAAACTGCGGCCTGGAAAATTCTCAAGCGCACCCAAGCCTATGATTGCACTTGATTGGATGCTCTTAGTGAATAAGGAATTAGTAATAGTTGGATGCACGGATGAAGAGAAAGTAAGATTTGCTGCTCACTTACTTGAAAGACAAGTAGCTACTTGGTGGGATACCTTTCAGATTACCCACCCCATTAATACAATCACTTGGGAAATGTTTGAGGAAGGATTCAAGACAAACCATGTCTCGTCTAGAGTCATGAGCCTGAAGAGAAAGAAATTTCGTGATCTACACCAGTACGATTGCACAGTGTCAGAGTACATAGAGGAATTCACCAATTTGTCTCGCTATGCTTCGGAGGATGTCGACACTGATGATAAAAGGAAAGAGAGATTTCTGGATGGACTGAGTGATGAGCTCTCTGTTCAGCTATCAGTAGTTTACACTCCCACTTTCTAGGATCTAAGCGACAAATATAGAATCCTTGAAGAAAACAGAGGCAAGTTGAGAAGCGCAAGAGGAAGCACAACAACAACTGAAACTCAGGATCATGTGAGAGAATATGTACCTTCCATAATGGAAATAAAAACTCTGGACATCACATGCATGAAGGCAACGGACATGACCACCATGGTCACAAGGACCACCACAACAACGATGGAGTTAATAGTGGTGATGAGGGTAGTCAAGACAATGATGGAAATAGTGCCCTTAACCATCATAAGAAGTCCAAAAGGAAGGATATAAGCCAGCTACAGTGTTACAATTGCAAGGAACTGGGGCATTATGCGTCAGATTGCCCTGAGAAGAAAAAGAAGAAGGCTGAGAAGAAGAAGAATGCTAAAAACTTTAATGGGAACATGCCCAATCCATTCTGGTAGAGAACACTGGAGAAGCAACCTAGACAGTTTCCTTTTAAGGGTGGTAGAATCCTGGTGTACCTTGAACCTATTTCTTTCTAGCCTTTCCAAATCTCGGGACGATATTTCTTTTAAGGGTGGTAGTTTGTAACATCCTAGAATTTTAGAAATTGGGACTTGAAAAAAATCATTTTCATTGCATTGGCAAGGCATTATTTGCATCATGCAAATTATTCATTCAAAACCCATCAACAAAACCCTATTTCGAATCTTCCAAAGTTGTCATATAATGCAATATAAGCATAATGGCAATCTTGTTATTTTGATGTTGATCAAGTAAATCCTCTATAAAGTTTATTAGGTGTATTTTAAAATTACAAAATTTTAGAAACTGGATTCACTCCATTTGAAGCTTTAAAGCAAAAACTATAAAAGAAATACCAAATAGAAAAAAAGTAATGGATAAAAAAACTAAGCCTAAACTTAACCCGGTGCCGCCCAACCCGCCTAACCTAACTACCACCAACCCCCTCGCAGCGCGCGTTGCACAACGCCAGCAAGGTAGCAGGCCGGCCCAGCAGTAGCAGCCCATTTTCCCCTCTCCCACTAGCTGACGAGTGGCGCCCGCCCCTATTGTCTTCCTCCACGAGTTGAGATCGTGCAGCGCATGAACACTCCCAATCCCGAACAGAATCCCATCAAATTTGGCTGATTATGTTCCCTGTGTTGCCCCCTTTCACTCCAAATCATCTATAAAACTCTCCCACGTCGCCTCTGTGCAGATTTTTGCGATCTTCGGAACCCTAGCCGCCGCAAAGACGAGCTCCAGATCTCGCCAGAAAAGCAGGACGTCACCGAGCTGGCTGCAGAGGTTACCGAGCACCCCCGCTCCCTCTGATCCTCTTCTACGTCCAATATCGCTCCTCCCTGACCTCTTATCACCCTCCACAGATCGCCGTATCTCCTCAGATTGCTCGCTGTAGCTGCACGGACGGCCGTCGTCTCCAGTCAATCTCCAGCATCGGCCCAGGAAGCCAAATTCTGCTCCGATCATGCCCCCGTCTTCACTGCACCGCTCCGTACCTCGTCCACCCTCTCCCAGAGCTTGAGGACCACCAGAGGACCGACGGACACCACCTCTGAGGTCACGCCACCACGGGTTCCAAGCCACCTGACGCTGGTTCGCCATCTTCAACCAGCGTCATCCGATCTAATCCAAACGGGACAGATCCGTTTGATCTGAGCCTAGGCGCAGCTGAAGCGGATCCAGGACTCAAGCCAAGCCGGAGCCCAAGCCATCAAACAGCCAACGCTGGATCTTGATCAGACGCCTTCAAAGGAATCACTCACCGAAGAGGTATCGGCCATTCAAAACATGCCACGTGTCGCCAGCTCACCTGATTTTATGTAAATAGATTTAAATAGACACAAAAACATGTAAACTTGTAAAATGCATATAAAAATATTTGTAAGTCCAAAATTTACAAATAAGGTATCCTTGGATTCTGAAAAATGTGAAGAATATTAATATGCTGTTAGATAAGACTTTCACAGTATACATACTGTAGTAATTTAAATAGTTTTAGTGGATTTTTAGAGTATTAAATTCATAATAAATAATTTATAACTCTTAAAAATATGAATAATATGTCCCTGGAATCACAATCCCGTGAAAACTATAGATCTGATTTTAGTTTGATTTTTAGGCAACAGAAACTATATAAATAATTTAAAATCCATTAAACGCTATTTAAATCATAAGAAAATATTTACAACTCCGATTAAGGTGAATCTAATTCCTACTGGTTTGTATCAATGTCCTCTATCAAGTACACCCTAGACCCAAATTTAATATGGCAATTAGTACAGAAGTTTCAATAGAACTATTAAAACCTTTATATTGGCAGTCAAGAATTAATAATAAATACCCTATTGCATTAAATGATCTCTTGCATGCATTATGCATTCTAATATTGTTTAGAGAACTAATTATAACCATTGTGACATATTAAATCATCATGCATGCGTTTGTTCATCATTGTTTTGTTGTATTGTGCATAATTGCATTGTTTTGATAGGTGTGTTTGTTGTGCAATTGTTTGATCGATAGATTGCGAGGAGCGCAATGTTTGTGATTGTGACGAGTGCAACGATTGCAATTGTGAGGATTGTTTGAACGACTACATCAACTAAAGGCAATTGGCACTATCATAAATGTCCTATTATTTTTCCTATGCACTTTACTTATTTTTAGTAGAATTGCATGTGTAGGAAAATTTTGCACTATGTGCTATGATATGCTATGCTATGTCCTATTTACGATATCCTTTTGTATCTTGCTTAGTGGAAACACTGTAGTTGTAGTATGCTTAGCCCTGATATAGATTCGGGGTGGAATATCATGTCATGAGTATTATGAGGTATTGGAAAAGCTATGCTTTATATAATAAAACAAGTACTTAACACCAAGGCCTAACTATAGGATGCCTATCAACCATTGTTTCCACTTGGTCCCTCGCCAGCGTTTTCCTTGAGCTGCATCTTCAGGGATTCTTTAACCACGTCGACAGTGTACAGACCACAGCATTCTGCAAGGCCCTTGAGCTTTGCCAAATCCATCTCCAGCAGGCTTGATGTCACTAGCAGTGGCGCCACCACGTTGATGTCTGGCAGCCGCCTCGTCTTGCGTTGTCGCAGCGTCACTGATCCAACAGATCCGACAGAGGACTCGGAGCCCTCGGCGAAGGACTCCACCTCCACAGAGCTGACACGAGCTCCATCGTGAAGCTGGAGAATGCACTCACTACGACGACGGTAGGTGCGCACCGGCGCCTCCTGCGGCGGCCCATTCAAGTCTAGCATGGATTCTTCCAGCATCCGCTTTAGTTCCCGCCTCTCCAGCGTGGCTGCCTGAGTCACCTCATGGTCTTGGGCTTCCTGAGTCACCTCTTGGTCATGGGCCACCTCCTTCCCCTTGGTAGAGCGCAGCACAAGCCGCGCGGTAGACTCGCTACTGCATGCGACATGGAGATGGGCCGCTCCTGAGCCGGGATGGACTTCCAGCCCAGGGACGAACCCCTCCAACGCATCAGGTCCGAGGATAAATCTGAACGGTCTGCCATCATGGGCCATGACAATTTGCCCTTCGTCCAGCGGATTCTTGTACCTGCCTTCGCCATTGGGCTTCAGTTGGCCCGCTCGCTGGAAGGCCTGGTGCATAATCTCCAAGCACCCAGGCATTAGCAGGATTGCATTGCCGATCAGAATTTCTTCAGGTGCCCCCAGCATTGGCGTCCCTGTCCCAGCGTACAGTGCGCAGACTTCTGGCACCACTTTTGACACGCATCCAGCAAAAGGCGGTGGGGTAGCTCTGATAGGTGAGAAAGGCTCAATGTTGTAGAGTGGAACGAGGTTTACATCAGCAATCTGTAGGTGGATGGGGTGTGTGCAAGATGGTTTGGTGGGGAGGTGGAGCATGGAGCTTGGCAAGGTGTTGGTGTACGACGATACATCTGGCATGGAGGGCCCAGGCTCCAGCGCGAAAGGGTTGGTGGGTGGGCCGATCAGGTGTTTAGGGAAAAGTTGTTTCGATTTGTGACTGGAGTCAACAGCAGGAAGTAGCGTACGGGTAGGACCACCGTGAACAGTTTCAGGGAACATTTGGAAGAGCAGGGAGCGGACGCTTTCCCTCCACAGCCCGGGGTTGCGCACCCTTCTGGGGGCAGCAAGCTCAATCAAGCTCTGGTGGTTGAAGTCATAGACACAAAAGGTGTCATTGCCTCCGAAAGCCGCGGTTCCGACAGGGATGCGGACATCAAACTGCCGACGCGCGCTGAGGGCCACCTTGACCTGGAAGGTGGCAAGGTTGCTGATGGTATAGATGGCAGAGGAGTGTGGGTCGCGGGATGGCATAGTGGGCAGGTTCATCTTAGCAGAAGTGGCCAGCAGCGCAAGGAGGTCTTCGAGATTAGCCGCGTGTGGCGAAAGCAGCGTGCGCCATGCTTTGGCGGCGACAACAGTTGCAGTGGCCAGGATGTTTGTTCTAGGAGTAGGGGTAGCATCTGCCGTGTCCGTGGCTGTGTGGCTTGCGGCAGCAGCCGATGCCGCGTCCGGTCCGGCGGCATGCTGGCGGTTTGGCATGGAGGGTGGCGCACGGGTGCCAGAGCACACCCAGGTGTAGGCGGAGTTGGTTTTGGTGGAGCGAGAGCGATGGTGGCCATGGTAGGTGCGGCTGTGTGGCGGTGGTGGGATTTGTCTTGGTGGCGGTGGTGGCGGTTTGTTTGGACGGGAGTGCGGGACGTCCGCGCGGCGCGCGTCCCAGATTTCATTGATGTACACATCCGCAAGGTTGCCTCGCCCTCCGCGCTAAGTTTACTGCTATAATCTGACTTGTATCTGATATGACTAGTAAGTTGGATAACAACTATGGAAAGAATGAATAAAACTGCCAACCATTTGAGTTTCCTCAGCTTGACTTCCTCGTTTGGTCTCAAGGGAGAAATACTAGGATGGGTATATTTTGTGGTAGTATCAGGTTGGTTTCGAATAGGTCTTTCTTATCTCTCCCTAATAGCCGACCGTTGTATTGAGTATCTATAGGATTTTTAGTGCATGTTGTGTTGCTGCTTCAGTCCACCATACCTATATAGGCGAGAGCCGCTTAATTCTAAGTCTCTCCATGTACTAGCCTCAGTACTGACCACCATCTTTTTCCTTTTCCCTTTATCAGCACCCCTTTTTTTGTAGCAGGTTTGAGATCAACGTCGTTAGCAGGGTTACCCTTCTGGCTTGTCCTGGGTAGGGTTATGGACGTCATTGGTTGTTTTTTAGGGCTCCTAGCCCCATTTGCATCTTATCCGTACCCGGATGTTGTATCGTTCATGAGGTGATTTGAATCTTTGTACTATATATCTGTATTCCTGACTCATGGAGTCGTTGTTTTATATATCTGTTATGCGGGTTACATCATGGACTAATGTGTAATGTATTACTTCGTTTTCCACCCGCACGAAAGTGCCTGGTGTGCACCTTTGAATCGTTTCTATGCGGGTTTGGCGGGAATCGCTAAAACTTGCATAGGACCGATCCGAGGGTGTTACAATGAGCTAGTTGATGACCACAAGCATGGCAGATTTTGTTTTAATGCGCCCATGTTCCGCACATGCATGTATCTTGTGATGGAAAACAATGTTGCTTCATGAAGTTTTCACATTCTCTACACGAATAATCCATTTTCCATTTTCCTGATGCCAAAAAGGGCTTATTTTGTGAAGCAGCCACCAAGGATGTGATGTGAAAATGCATGAATTTGCTGCTTACAAATGAAAAAGTCGCATTTATAACCTTTAATGTACTCCTTCTATCTCAAAATAGATGTCGCAAGTTTATCTAAATTTACAAATTTACTGTCTATATTTGTAAATTTAGAAAAACTTGCGACATCTATTTTGAGATGAAGGGAGTATGTGTTATTAAGTTGTCTACTAGTTATCATTAAGTTGCTCATCGGGTTGCCATTAATTTTTTATTTTTGTTGACAATGGTGGCAGTGTGTTGAATGCTGCTTGGAGTCCATCATCCCAAGATCATGTTGTTGCTTCTTCACCATGATTTGGTTCACAACTGTGGCTTGAGTGTGGCATATGGGCCTGGAGGAGACGATTGCTTGTCGAGCATCCACTTCAACCAACTCGAGCGTGACATCCTGTATGTGACGGGTTCTCCATTCATTTTCATCTCCAATATTATTCATCTTTGATACTTCTATTTTTTACATTCATGCTTTTGTGAAGGTTATGTTGAGATCACAACTACATTGTAGCTTTGTTGCGATTTTTTTTATCTTTTTACTTACTTTAAAACTAAGTTGCTTTGTCAAAATGCTAAGTTGCTTCCACCATCTAACTAAGTTGTTTTCATAACCTAGCCAACTTGTTTTCAAAGCAATGTCCTGAGTTTATGTAGTGGTTTAATTAAGTTGCTTTATCAAAATACTTAAGCTGGTTCCACCATCTAACTAAGTTGATTTTATAACATAACCAACTTGTTTTCTAAGAAATGCCCCAAGTTTGTGTAGTGATTCAGTTAAGTTGTTTTTTATCAAAATGCTTAAGTTGTTTTTAGAATTTAACTAACTTGCTTTCCAAGCAATGTTGTGAGTTTGCATAGTGATTTAATTAAGTTGTTTTTATGAACATGCAAGTGGTTCTAGTATCTAACTAAGTTGTTTTACAAGAAACGTCCTAAGTTGCATAGTGATTTGATTAGGTCTCTTCTATCCACATGCTTAATTTGTTTCCTTCATCTAACAAAGTTATTTTTTACCTAACCAAGATTTTCTTACAAGCAATATCTTAATTTACATAGTGATTTAATTAAGTAGTTTCTATCAATATGCTTAAGTTTCTTTTATAAACATGATTAAGATTTTTAAAAGCAATGCCATTTTAGTGCTAAGTTTCCTATTGTAGGACATTTAAGTTTTCTAAGCTATGAGCCTCCAAGTGTTGCTAACCATGAACCGCATAAAAAACTAAGCCATATTATATTGCAAAGTTGCCCACTATAGTGCAAATTTTGTGTAATATGTGCATATTACCTTAGAATACATTAGTTTCAGCATGTCCTTTTGAAGCTAGCATTAAATTTCCTAACAATATCGTTCCCATAATTTCTATGGATCTAGGTCATCCCAGTTGTGTTTCTAGGTTTGTGGTTTATAATGCACCCAGGGTGCATGCATATTTTTTTTGAAATGGGAGCAGATCCCCGGCCTCTGCATGAAGCGATGCACACAGCCTTTTTTATTATTAGAACCATATTGTTTGGCAAAGGCTATTACAAAAATCATACAAGGCAGAACCGCCAAAACAAAACACCAAGCAAAACGATAACTGTATCGCCAGCTTCCAACGAGATCTATCAAACACCTAGCTGCCTGTTTTGACCACTCCCCATGATCAAGAGAAGCTGGAGTGCCTGGGCGCGGCGGCTCGAACTCAAGCAAAAGGAGCCCTAGAACCACACATCATATCCACGGAGCGGCGTCCATGCACACACTCCGGATGTCACTGCGTTCATTATATTTATCCAACCCGTCATCAGCATGTAGATCGATACACAGGGTGCATGCATATGTTGGTGGTTTTGTTTGGTCTAGGATATACTAAGTTCCTATAGGTTAGGATTATGGTGTATTTGTAGGATTTGGCTTCTAATGCATCTAGGATGCATAAGTTTGTGCTTTTGTCTATTCTAGGATCAACTAAGTTGCTACATGTTTGGGCTATGTATATTCCTTTGTACTGGGATCTAGTACTAAGTTTGGTACCGGTTAGTTGTATGTTATGTATTCTTAAGTTGGTAAATCTTTCTAGAATCTACTAAGTTGCTACCCAGATTGTGATGGATCTAAATTTAGTGAACCTATTTTTTAGGGAAAGACACGAGTAAAAAATATCTATGATTTCATTTAGTTTTTTTATTTCAGGTCGCAACTTTGATTGAAGTTTTTCTATGCAGCAACATATAAAAAAGTACACATCTTTGTAGATCTAGAGAATGAAGAAATAAGTATGGTGCAAAACGAGATGTGAAAAGATGACATGTGTATGCTGGCAAAGTAAGGATGTGCGTTTAGTCCCGAGAGAGGAGTTGGATAGGTTTTTGTTTTTTCCCAAACTTGTTGGGCTGACGTATGGGAGAGGCATTTATATTTATAGGTTTTCCCCGGGAGAGAGTGGCGAAAGGAGAGAGTGGATGGGTCATGGTGGTCGTCAGTTAACCCTTGTGCCCGGGGCACTTGGGTCGCCGGCGGCAGGCTTGCAATCCCTGATGGTGATAGGGTCGGGGTCAAGGTTTCGTTGCTTGGGGTCGGAATCTAGATCCGATGGGGAGGAGGCCATCGCTACGCGAGAAGCACTAGAGGACCTGGAGGATGCGTCGGGAGAGATGGGGTGGACCACCGTTTGCCGCTGGCGTAGGAAGACGGGGGACGAACTGCGGCAAGCCTTCTGAGAGGAGATTAGATATCCGATGGCCGCCTATCGGTTCTGGGAACATGGTACTTCTTCGTCGTCGACATGAAGGTCGCTGCTGCCTTGTGGTTTGTCTTCACATCCGATGGCTCGGCAGGGTTCGGTGGTGTCACCGGTGCGATTTCTCCTCAGCCGGGGGCCAAAGGTGAAGCCATGGAAAGGGCCACTGCCTCTAGTCGGGCATCCGTGCCTCCGGTGTTTGGCGCATTCCTTCCAAAGTCGCAGGGGCGCGTGGATTGCGCGTGGGAGTTGCCGCTGATCCTGCTGACGGGCGCTGGCATGGATGAGGTGGACGATGACGTGGTGCATGCACGTGGGGTCACGGATCGACCGCCCGAGTCGTATCTCTCCTGGCGCATCGTGGCTCGCAAAATAGGGTTGGGTCAGCGTCGGTACGGAGTTGTTTCTGCATCGAAGATTCGCCCGTCTCCCTCTACAACGCTGCATATCTCGTTATCGCCTTCACCTTCCGCATCGTCGTCTCCTCACTCCTTTGCCCAGGCGCTGATCAAGTCGGCCCCGATGGCCAGTGCCCCAAGCCACCCTCCTGCGCCAGCACCTGCCGGTGCTCCCCCTAGGGCGTCGTCTCCTCACAGCGCAACGTCAGTACAAGGGGTGCCGCTCCCTAGAGCCCCTGTACAGCCCATTTTTAGGCTTGTTGCGCTGATGACCCACAAGTATAGGGGGTGTATCGTAGTACTTTCTATAAATAGGAGTGTCGATCCCAACGAGGAGCAGAAGGTGTTGACTAGTGGTATGGAGCAAGAAATCTCTGTAAATACTTAGCAAACGGATTTTTAGGGGTTTTGATAAAGCAAGGAAATAAAGTGCAAGTAAATAAAGACAGCAAATAATTGCAGCAAGTGGCCCAATCCTTTCTTAGCAAAGGACAATCTAGTGGTAATACTTATGAGTACCAAACGTTCTCAAGGACACATGGAAATACTGTCAAGTGCTTTCGTTTCATATAGCTGATTAATCTTCTTTGGTTTTATAAGTGTTGTGTGGGTGAACCTATGCTAATGTATCGAACTTGCTTGGACTAATACATACTTGTGTTTAAACCCCTTGCAAGCATCCGCAACTATAAGAAAGTAATTAAGATAAAAACCTAACCACAACCTTAAACTCTTAGATCCTACACTCCCTTGTGCAAAGGTTTCCTAAGAGGGGTTCATGTTTCTGTCACTCCGGCAACCCCACAATTAGTAGCCAAATAAACAATGCATTCCCCTAGGCCCATAAATGGTGAAGTATCATGTAGTCGACATTCACATGACACCACTAGAAGAATAACACCACAACTTAAATATTAAACCATTGAATAATAACTCAACACAATTCCACTACTAACAACATGACTTCTCCCATGTCCTCAAGAACTAAACGGACTACTCACGAGACATCATATGGATCAAGATCATACATGATATAATGATGGATAACAATATGAACATAAACAATAATTCAATGGTTACACTCACAAGCATCAACTACAATAGTAATTAACACCGGGAAAGTTTCCCCTAAGAACTATGCAAGATTCAACACAATTGTTACAGCAGTATGGAGTGGTGATGGTGGTGCTGGTGGAGATGGTGGTGTGGATGATGATGATCCCGATGAAGTCTAGCTTGATGACGGTGTTGATGGCGACGATCTCCCCTCTCCGGGGAGGAATTTCCCTGGCAGAAATTTGTCTGTCGGAGAGCTCTTTCTCTCTCGGTAGTTTCCGCCCGCAAAGGCGGCGGAATCTTTCTGTGGTTGCTCCGTGAAATTTAGGGTTTCGGGAGGAAGATATAGGAAAAGGGGTGGAGCCAGAGGTGGGCCAGGGTGTCCACACTCCCTGGTGGTGTGGCCCAGGGTGGCCTGTGCTTGGGGGATGGGTGGGCCCCCTGTGGCCCAACTCCGTCTTCCCTTTTGGCTTCCTTCGTCTTCTGGAAAAATATGATTTCTGATACGTCGAAAATGTATCTATAATTTTTTATGTTCCATGCTTGTTTAGTATCTACCTTTCTTTGCTTTGTCTATACTTTGAGGTATTTTTATATGTTTTCTGGGACTAACCTATTAACAAGATGCCATAATGTCAGTTGCCTGTTTTCTTCTGTTTTTGGTTCCAGAAAAGGTAGAAAATCAATATTCTCGGAATTGGACGGGACAAAAGCCAAAGTCAGTATATTACCGTGGGGAACACGGAGCCATAAGTCGAGACAGAGAAGAGGCACTAGGGGGCCACACCCCTGGCCACGCGGCCAGGCCTGGCCCGTGCCTGGGAGGGTGCGGCCACCCTGGGTGCCCCCTTCCTCGCCTCTTCGCCTATAAGAAGCCCCTGATACCAAAACCCTAAGTACCCGATCAATCTTCCACGAAATAGTCTGTAGCCGCCGCCACCATCGTCCCTAGATCGAGGGGGATCTGAAGCTCTTCCCGGCACCCTGCCAGAGGGGAGATCATCCTGGAGGCCTTCTTCATCGTCATGCAATCCTCCGGTATGAAGCGTGAGTAGTTCCACCTTGGACTACGGGTCCATGTAGTAGCTAGATGGTTGTTTCTCCTCCTTTGTGCCACCATATCTATATCTTGTGAGCTCCGTTCATGATCAAGATCATCTATTTGTAATCATGCATGTTGTGTTTGCGGGGATCCAATGGATATTGAGATTACTATGTCAGATTGATTAATGGTTCTATATTATTGATTCTATCATGTCTGTGTTGTTTGTGATCTTGCATGCTCTCTGTTTCTAGTAGCTATCTTGGCCAAGTAGATGCTAGTGACTCCAAGAGGGAGTATTTATGCTGGATAGTGGGTTCATGCCTCTATTTAATCTGGAGAAGTGAAAGAAATCTCTAAGGTTGTAGATGTGCTATTGCTACTAGGGGAAAACAATGGTCTCTTGTTCATGGAACAAGTGGATTGTTTACCTTACACACTTTGCTTAAAGCAGGTATCCATTGCTTGCAACCTAATACAGGAGGGGGTTCAGATGATAACCTAAAGGTGGATTACTAGTCATAGATGTAGTTGGATAACGGTCTATGTATCTTGTCGTATTGCCTAGTCAAATATCATAGGATCATGAATGTCTATTATTGCATTGTTATGCCTTGCGCTGTCCTGTCAATTATCCTATTGTAATTTGTTTACCCAGCATGCCATGTTTGTTTATCTTAAGCAGAACACCTCTAGTGAACTATGGACCCTAGTCCAATCTTTACCATTGATACATCTTCCACTATTACTGTTTACTTACTGCAAACCACCATTACCTTCCACTATTAGGAAAACGGCTATAGGTAATCCACACTTACACTTCTGTGGCGCACTTGCTAGTGGTGCCCCACGGGTAAAATAGGCGTGGCGCACTGCCCACAAGTGCCCTACGGCTAACTGTTGTAAGCGTGGCGCACATGGGGGTGGTGCGCCACGGCTATGTGTGGGCCAGGGCACAGGTGGCCGTAGCACACATACCCGTAGCGCACTACGTCAAGGTGCGCTACAGATGTGTCACTTAGCCGTAGCGCACCTTGACCTAGTGCGCTACGGGCATGCGTGCTGCAAAAGCTGGGTCAACTTAGTCGTAGGGCACTCTGTCCTAGTGCCCTACGGCTAAGTGGCCTGCACCAACTCCACCACCCCCCACCCCCCCACCCACCCCCGTGGATCGTCTTTTTAGGTTTTGCAAAAAATAAAATAAAATGATAAACACTTCCAAAAATAAAATCCTTTCATACGTAGGTAGGTAATGTGGTATAGTTTATAGGAAAATTAATAAACAATAATTTCGACTTTTTCTGCAAAAAAAAGTCATGTTGTGGTAAAATGGCTGTAACATTTGCATACGATGTCGGAAAAAAATCATACAATATACCAAAATGACGAGAACGAGATTTCGCATCCACTCGCAACCACCTTAGGTCGTTTAGCGATTATTTAGATTTTCAAAATTCAAAAAGAGTAAAATTTACGGTCAAAAGACCGTTTTTTCCGGCAGAAAAAAAATAGAGGGCAACTTACCCGTAGCGCACCACCACCTAGTGCGCTACGAGTAAGTTGGGCGGGATTCAAAATTTGAATCCCCACCCCACCCACTACCACTCTTCTCTTCCCTCTCTCTTTTCCTTTTCATTCTCCTCCCTCCTCCTTTTCCTTCTCTCTTCTCCTCCTCCTCCTTTTCCTTCTGTTCCTTCTCCTCCTTTTCCTTCTCTTCCTTCCCTTGCACTAACGAAGGCGACGGTGGCCTTCTACTCCTCCTCTCCTTGCAGTCACGAAGAGCGCTGACGACCTCCTTCTCCTTGTGGCCTCCTCCTCCTTGCAGTCACGACGAGCGACGACGACCTCATCCCTTCTCCTTCTCCTTGCAGCGACCTCCTCCCTTCTCCAACCATTCCTCCTTCTCCCTCTCTTCCTCAATGCCGGCGAGGACTAGCACGGCCACTGCCTCCCGCACCACCCTGGGGTGGTAGGTCGTGGCCACGGCCACCATGCTCCAGCGAGGCGACACGACGGCGGCGATGTGGACCCGATTGCTTTTGCAATTCAAAACGAGGGTGTTTTTTGCATTTTTTTGTTTTTTGAAAAAACATCTGTGGCCCACCTGTACCCCTACCCGTGGCGCACCTGGTAGTGCGCTACGCCTATCCCCATATAACCGTAGCGCACCAGGATAGTGCGCTACGGGCACTTTTTAGCCGCAGCGTACGCTTAGTGGCGCACCACTAGTGCGCCACGGATGGGATTTTTAGGTGCACCAGGAACAACCCTTTTCCTAGTAGTGTTCCACACCATACACTTAATCATTTGTTTTCAGCAAACCATTGAGATTGACAACCTCACTGTTCGTTGGGGCAAAGTCTTGAGTTTGTGTTGTGCAGGTTTCCAAGTTGCTATCAACACCTTTGGGTCATTTCCTTCCTCCTACGTGTTCGATAACCTTGGTTTCTTTCTGCGGAAAGACTTGTTGTTGTGCTCATCATACCTTCCTCTTGGGGTCTCCCAACGAAGCTCTACATTGATCTCAGCGCATCAAGATGTTTTCTGGCACCGTTGTCGAGGAGGCTAAGGACGGCTTCACAAGGGGAGTCCTTCACAACCTTTCTCTTTACTTTGATTTTATTTTGCTTAGTTTCTTTTGCTTGGTTTTGTTTGCCTCTTTTTATCAAAAACTAAAAAAATAGTTTAGGTTGGTTTGCTTTCTTTTATCAAAAACACAAAAAATTAGTTCCTGCTCTAGTTGCTGCTACTGTTGGCATGCTCCACTTTTGCCAAAATGAACTCTGCTGAGAACACTAAGTTATGTGACTTCACTAGCACAAACAACAATGATTTCCTAAGTACCTTTGCTGCTACTCATGCCATACAAGTTACTATTGATGAAAATGTTAGACTGTTAGCTCAACTACATGCTAAGTGGAAAAGAGAAGCTGAAATTGCTAGAAATAATAGTGTGTGCACTATCACCACCACCAATATGGATGCCACTAAACCACAAGAAGTCCTTATTCCTCCTAACACAATGCCTAAACCCAATGAATCTACTACCAGTGATGCTAAGTTTGATTTTGATCTTGATGGTTGCAATATTTCTGAAGTGATTATGTTCCTACAAAAGCTTACTAGAAGTCCTGGTGCTACTGATATGAATGTGGTTTTCACCAAGCACATTACAAATGCTCTTATCTATACCTACTAATAAAAAGCAAAACAGTTTCTTTGGTTTGGTATGTTTTAGACAATTTTGTCACTAGAAGTTCGGAGATATTACAGCCACTGCCACCGCTTAAGTCAGACCGAACCGTTGCGTTCATCGCAGTTTGGTCTGTCTCATCCTTTCTCCCCTCGCGTGTACGAGAGTTCGTATGGAACTAGATTGCATCAAAGCTCGAACTCGAGCTTTCCGTCGACAGCCGCGCCCGTGCCGACGCTGCCCCCTAACGCATCCCCTTGCTCCATCCGTCGCTTGCCCCTGTTTGCTAATCGAAAATATGGGGGTGGGTGGGGGCAGAAGAGCAGAGGCCGTTGGAATTTGGAGTGGCAGGGGCGCTACGCGGCCAACTGCCCATGGCTATTCCTCGCGAGGGTGTGCACGTCAGGCACGGCGGTGCAGCGTCCAACTGTCGGCACACCGCGGACAGTACCTACGACCAGGGCATCACCGGCAAGGCCGAATACGATGGCAGCTTCTGTCCTTGCACCCACCGCCGGACAGTACCTGTGACCAGGGCTTCACCGTCATGGCCGAATACGACGACAACATATGTCCTTGTCTAGCACCAGTTCTAATCACGGCGCTCCTACAATCTAGCCTCAATTTGTTTTTCGTTTTGGGAACAACCGTGGCATTTATGAAGAACCACAATCTGAATTGCACGGGAGAAGAGATGAGGAATATTATCCCTTTATCAGTTTTTCATTTATTGCTTTCAATATTTATGGGCAGTCCATGCACTTCTCTGCTACTCCGTACCTCTGGACGGGTAGGACAATGGTCCATCAATTTCTCATCTCAAATGGTCGATTTTGCACAAACCATACATGTAGTTTTTTCCGTGGACTACTGCTTTGAGTTTGTTTTCTACATGGGCTCATGCAATCATAGGGAAAAACCATAACCTACCTAGGCTAGCGGCATCCACGACCAGCACAAATTGCTAAATTAGAAATAAATATTTTTCAGTACTGAAATTAGCTGAACAGTATAAATAAACCCGTAGCAACGCACGGGCTTTGTGCTAGTTAAAATTAAGAAAGAAAAGTTGAAACACAAAGCCTCTATTCCTAGGAAAGTAGAAGATAGTTGGGAACCCATTATTAATATGCAAGTGGATTACTTTGATCTCAAAGCTTCATGTGACCTTGGTTCTAGTGTCTCTATCATGCCTAGAAAGATTTATGAAATGCTTGATTTGCCACCTTTGGAAGATTGCTATTTGGATGTCCACTTGAGGATAATGCTAAAAAGAAACTCATGGGGAGTGTTAATTATGTTATCATTATGGTTAACAATGCTTATGTCCCTGTTGATTTTTATGTTTTGGATGTTGGATACAATGCTTCTTGTCTTATTACTTTGGGAAGACCTTTTCTTAGAACTGTCGGTGCCATCATTGATATGAAACAAGGAACCATTAAATATCAATTTACATTCAAGAAAGGTATTGAACACTTCCCTATGAGGAGAGAGAAGTTGCTTTTTTCTCCTCCTTTGAAAGCAAGGTTTGATGTTAATGCTTCTTCATTTGAAAATACTTGATTCTTGCTTCTTGTGCCTAACTTAAAGGCCTTACAGAAAAGTACTTCTTGGGAGATAACCCAATAGTTTTCTTGAGTCTTGGAAGTTATTACTTTTGTAATGACCTCTTCTTATCCTTTTTATTTGCTTTTTGCGCAAAGAAATAACCTCTAATGAGAGGGAAGTAAGATTTGGGGAGTTGCTGTCACGAAACATATTTTTGTGCTCCACCGTAACAATTCGTGTAAAATCTCTATAAGTCGGATTGAGCTGTAATTTTGTGAATAAATCCCTAGGTTGTTAGATAACTTTTGTTAGTTCAACACTTTTTTATTTGAGCAATAGAAGGTCTTCCAAAAAATCGGTTTCTACCTATTGGTCTGTTTTGACAGGTTTCTGCCATTGTTTGCATTTGCTTCCTATTGATTCCTTATTGGGTTCTTTTTGGAAAATTGAACTTTTTGAGGGAATTTATATAGTAGCTTGTGTCTTCAGTGAAAGTTTTGCTGTTTTAAAACTAAAACCCAAAGTTCTATTATCTTTTGAATACACTAATGTTGCTAATGAAGATTGTGTAAAGTTTTGTATGAAGGAAAATTTGCAGGTATAGAGGAAGAATGATGTAATGAGATGAAGAATGGACAAAATCTCAAGCTTGGGGATGCCACCCCGTGTCAACCCAAGAAATATCCAAGAGGTACAAGTGTCAAAGCTTGGGTATGCCCAAGGCATCCCCTTCTTCATCAATAAAAACCTCAGATCTTTCTAGACACTTCATTTTTATTGGTTCATGCACTGTTGTGTTGTTTTGGGGCGTCTTAGTTTTATTTTTTGGTTTTTGTTTGCTTAGTTTGCTTGAATAAAGTAGTTTGGACCCCCGTTCTCGCTGTCTTGTTTCAAATAAGTTTATTTGTGTTGGAGAGGAGTAGTAAGTTCTTGCCTCAGTAGTATAAGAAGGAGCTTGCTTTGATTGTGACTTAGACTTTATCTTGTCATGCTAGATGTTGTTTTGACCTTATGATTAGTGATTATTGCTATAGCATGAATTGTTTCAAACAATTAGGATTGCTTAATGTGCCTTGAAGGAATCATGAGTTGTTTTAGCATACAAAAGCATAGTATTGTTGTATTCTCCTTTGATGCTTTGTTCGGGTCGACTTGGCACATGTTTACACCATGTTATGACTATGAACCCGTCACCATAGCCTCTATGATCATTTAGTTTTTGACTTGTGGTCCCACTTTATGCTTTGATTAGTAATGTTTTGTTGCTCAGCATGATTATGGTCATTATTGCTCTCTTAGTTTGTCGCTCCCAGTCTTTTCCTAGCCTCCACTTGTATGAGTAAGCTCTACTCATGCATCCAACTCCCAAGAAACCAAGTTATTCCAAAGTGTCCACTATAAATTCCTATGCATGGTGTGTTACACCATTCCAAGTATATTCTTGTTTCATCTACCTTCCAATTAAAAAGTCACTTTGTTATGTGAAAACTTAGTGATTAAAGCTCTCACAAACTTGATGGCACATTTTATTTTTCTTGTACCTAATAAACTTAAACCATTGTGTCATCTATGTTGTATATGCTTGCACTTAGACGTTGGAATTAGCAGAACCATGCTGTCATGGGGAACGCTTTCAACATTGCACTTGTACATTGTACCCAATTGATATCATGCTCTTTTGTTTATGGATGTCGTCGGTGTGAAATGAAAGGGGAGCTTGTAAGTCCATGGAGTTATGTATGTGTGTTAGATAAACATCTGGGCCACTACCCTAAGCCATGCCTAATAATGGTGGAAACTTGCAGCATCACCATAGTGAGCAATCTATGAAGCATTCTTCTTATAAAAAAGGAGGTAGAGATTGAGAAAAAGACAAAAAGAGACATATTGAAAAGAGGAAAGAGAGAAAAAAAGCACCATCTTCCCATGGTAAATAAGAAGATTGCTGAGATGCTCATTGTCTTCTTGCCTTGTCATTTTGATTATGGGATAGCTCCTGTATCATGTGCAAGGGGTACCCCGTTGGCGGTTCTCTATGATACACATGTACTTACTATGACAAGAACTTACCAGTAACTAAACTTGAGAAACATGAGGAGCGGCCCTCATATTCAAGGGACATGAGATTGCGAACTTATACTTTGTCAAGAATATACTCCATAGTTTGTTCACTTTAACCTTAATCACTTCCAGATGCTTATGATAGGGGCAATGAGAGCTGAAAGCTAACAAGTACCATAATTTTTGGAAGCTCTTTATGAGACTTGAAATCCCTGCTTCCCTTTTATGAAGGGCCTTTCTTCCACCATTATATTGAGTCTCCACCTTTTATCCTTAGGCACCAATTAATAGATCATAGTTGCCATTCTTAGTTCTATGTGCATTGTCCCAAAACTTATTGATTGATTCATATTGTTGATATTGCCTATTCTTGAACTATTTGTATCTAGTCACTCTTATGAACTTTGAAGCTGTCCTATGCATTTATTGCTACTCCATGAGGGATAAGATGAATGCCACTATTCTATGTTTTCTATATGTGAAACAAACAAACATCTTTCAATGCATTTTTATTCATGATCTTTGTTTGTAACCTTTCATGGTGCATGCATAGTTACTTTGTCTTATTGTTAGAACTTCTTCTTTCATGCTCATGTATAGAGTACTTTGATCCCATCTTTCAATGCTTGCAAATGGTTTGATCTTGATTTTGATGGTGCATGTCACCTCAAAAATTATTCTTTTTATCACTTACCTACTCGAGGACGAGCAGGAGTTAAGCTTGGGGATGCTTGATACGTCAAAAACGTATCTATAATTTTTGATGTTCTATGCTTGTTTAGTATCTACTTTTCTTTGCTTTGTCTACACCTTGAGGTATTTTTATATTTTTTATGGGACTAACCTATTAACAAGATGCCATAGTGCTAGTTGCTTGTTTTCTTCTGTTTTTGGTTCCAGAAAAGGCAGAAAATCAATATTCTAGGAATTGGACGGGACAAAAGCCAAATTTAATATATTACTGTGGGGATCACGGAGCCAGAAGTCGAGACGGAGAAGAGCCACTAGAGGGCCACACCCCTGGCCGCGCGGCCAGGCCTAGCCCGTGCCAAGGGTGAGTGCGGCCACCCTGGGTGCCCCTGCCTCGCCTCTTCGCCTATAAGAAGCCCCCGATACCAAAACCCTAAGTACCCGATCAATATTCCACGAAACAATCTGTAGCTACTGCCACCATCATCCCTAGATCAACGGGGGATCTGAAGCTCTTCCCGGCACCCTGCCGGAGGGGAGATCATCCCGGAGGCCTTCTTCATCATCATTCCAGCCTCCGGTATGAAGCATGAGTAGTTCCACCTTGGACTACGGGTCCATGTAGTAGCTAGATGGTTGTTTCTCCTCCTTTGTGCTAACATGTTTAGATCTTGTGAGCTCCGTTCATGATCGAAATCATCTAATTGTAATCATGCATGTTGTGTTTGTAGGGATCCGATGGATATTGAGATTACTATGTTTGATTAATGCTTCTATCTTATTGATTCTATCATGTCTGTGTTGTTTATGATCTTGCATGCTCTCCATTTCTAGTAGCTATCTTGGCCAAGTAGATGCTAGTGACTCCAAGAGGGAGTATTTATGCTTGATAGTGGGTTCATGCCTCTATTTAATCTGGGAAGTGACAGAAATCTCTAAGGTTGAAGATGTGTTGTTGCTATTAGGGTAAAACAACAGTCTCTTGTTCATGGAACAAGTGGATTGTTTACCTTACACACTTTGCTTAAAGAAGTTATCTATTGCTTGCAACTTAATACTAGAGGGGGTTCAAATGATAACCTGGAGGTGGATTACTAGTCATAGATGCAGTTGGATGGCGGTCTATGTATCTTGTTGTATTGCCCAATCAAATCTCATAGGATCATGAATGTCTAGTATTGCATTTTTATGCCTTGCTCTGTCTTGTCAATTGCCCTGCTGTAATTTGTTTACCCAGCATGCCATGTTTTTATATCTTAAGGAGAACACCTCTAGTGAACTATGGACCCCGGTCCAATCTTTGCCATTGATACATCTTCCACTATTACTATTTACTTTCTGCAAACCACCATTACCTTCCACACCATACAGTTAATCCTTTGTTTTCAGCAAACCGGTGAGATTGACAACCTCACTGTTCGTTGGGGCAAAGTCTTGAGTTTGTGTTGTGCAGGTTTCCATGTTGCTAGCAACACCTTTGGGACATTTCCTTCCTCCTACTGGTTCGATAACCTTGGTTTCTTTCTGAGGGAAGACTTGCTGCTGTGCTCGTCATACCTTCCTCTTGGGGTCTCCCAAAGAAGCTGTACATTGATCTGAGTGCATCAATTTTCCATAATTTTTCTGGTCTTTTTGTGATCTTTGCGAAAATTGCATCTAGACACCGCTTTTTCCATCAGAATCCTGACTCCGGCAGTTCATCCTCCAAGAATCATCCAACATGCAAAAACAGATGAAATAACATAAGTATCAACTCTTAATATGAAATATATCAATGAATAGAAGAAATATATGATATAGAATAGTGATGCAAAATGGACGTATCAACTCTCCCAATCTTAGACCTCGCTTGTCCCCAAGTGAAAACTGAGCTCAATAAATATGTCCATAGGTTTATGGAGTGAAGTGTCGATAAAAATAATACAGACAAGAAGCATCACACTCACCAATACACAACTCATAAAAGAAAGCAACTCACCATTATATAACTTAACTTGCAACGAGTAAGGAACTCACAATAAAGATGCATAAAGATAAATCATAACTGGGAATGGCAAACTTTTTTCTTGGTCAAACAGTTGGCAAACAGTTTTCAAGCAAAGCTTTTGTAAAGAAGTTTATAACAGGAGTAACCTTTGCTCAAACATAAAAGGCTTTTCACAATGATGGCTTTCAAAGTAATACTCATTTAGATAATAGTCTTGTGCAAAACAAGGAATATAAGAAACATGATTGAATAAATCATCATATGAATGATTGAAACACAACAACTCAAATGCTTGTTGGAGGTAGAGAGGAAAAGGTTTACTAACTCAACTAAGAAGTAAAAGAAAGGCCCTTCGCAAAGGGAAGCAGGGACTTCAAGTTCATAAAGAGCTTTTAAAATATTATGGTACTTACTAGCTTTGATCTCTCATTGCCCCTATCATAAGCATCTAGAGGTGATTAAGGTTATAGTAAACAAAGATGGAGTATATGCTTGATGAAATATAAGTTGGCAATCTCCTGTCCCTTGAGTACGAGGGCCGCTCCTCATGCTACTCAACTTTAGTTACCGGTAAGTTATTGTCATAGTAAGTACATGTGTATCATAGAGAACCGCCAATGGGGTACCCCTTGCACATGATACAGGAGCTATCCCCTATCAAAATGACAAGGCAAGAAGACAATGAGCATCTCAGCAATCTTCTTATTTACCATGGTAAAATGGTGCTTTTTTCACTCTTTCCTCTTTTCAATGTCTCTCTTTTTTTGTAAGAAGAAAGCTTCATAGATTGCTCACTATGGTGATGCTGCAAGTTTCCACCATGATTAGGCATGGGTTAGACTAGCAGCCTAGGCGTTTCTCTAACACACATACATAACTCCATGAACTTACAAGATCCCCTTTTATTTCACACCGATGACATCCACAAACAAAAGAGCATGATATCAACTGGGTAGATATTTACAGGTGTTGAAAGTGCTCCCTGTGATAGCACGGTTCTGCTAATCTCAACGGATAGGTGCAAGCATATACAACTTCGATGACAGAATGGTTCAAGTTTATTAAGGGCGGAAAAAATAAGGTGTGCCATCAAGTTCGTGAGATCTTTACTAACTAGTTTTCACAGAACAAAAGAATTTTAAATTTGAAAGATAGATGAAGCTTGATAATTTACTTGGAATAGCAATAATGATAATAGGTAGATATGGTGGACACAGATGGCATATGTTTTGGTTTAAATGATTGGATGAACGAGAAGTATTCCCTCTTAGTACAGGTTTTTGGCTAGCAAGGCTGGGTAGCAAGCAAAAGAGTTGAAGGAAACAAGCAAACATACAAGTTATAAAGTCAAACATGCAATCTTTCTTGAAGACAGAAAAGATCTTAAATAAAGAGTGCTAAGCTTATGAGCCAATCAAGAAAGAAAGAAAACGATATAAAATACATGTAAGTGCTTTTATCTTTTCGTTTCAAACCTCAAAAAGTGTTGCTACTGACCAGAGCTCGGTTTGCCAAAACCTATTTAGATTTACTTGATGCTCCCAAAGTGATACGAATACTAATCAACAATATCAATCATATAATAGAGATTGCAAACTAAAATAAGAAGTGCAAAAAGTAAAAGATGAAACTTCTCATTAATATTCCATAAAGGCATTCACACCAAGGGATACATAGATAACCAACTAAAGGAGAGATACTTGCACAATGCAAACCATCCTATATGATAACTTATTCAAGATATGAATCTACTAAAAAGGTAAAAAGATAAAATATAATGATGTGATACCGCGGCACTCCCCCAAGCTTGGAACAAGCCAAGGGGATGCCAAAACCTGATGACGAATTACTCCTTCGGTGGTGTTGGTGTTCCCTTGATAAGCTTTTCAATCAGCTTCCTGAAATCTTCAATCTCGAAGGTTAGAGTACGAATCAACTCCGAATTATGCTCAATCCAGTTCATGATCATGTCGGACCGAGAATCCCAGTCCTTGTTATTCTTTCCCCACTCTTCCTCCTTAGAGTGTTCCTTCCCTGCATGGTTAGAACGGGGCATATCCCAACTAGAGGGCAACTTCCCTTTGGGCATCTTTTGGAATTGTTGCTCATGTATAAGAGTATGGAAGGGGTTCTTGGTACGTGGAGGAAGTGACCATGGACCAAGTCAATGACGCGGAGGCTTCCCTCCAGTAGACATCCGTGTTGTCCTCCTGAGCTTGATAGGGTTTGCCACAACTCCAATGCTGGCAACAGTAGCGCGGTTGTCCAGATGCTCGTCTTCCTTCACGTCCTCTTGATCCCCAACCAAGATCTCCTCCTCCTTGGGGTTTTGAAAATCATCTTCCACGGGCTTCTTGCCCTTGTCGTTGGCAGAGACCATGGTGCCTCTAAACTTCAGAATATTTCCTGACAGAAATAGATTGAAATGAAAACACAACGAGAACATGATATACGAACCTCGGGGGATCCGAGGGTTATATATTACGAAGTTTTACGACATAAGGAAGGTATTGTGCGAAAACAGGACGGAGACGGACGACGGGGTGGTCTCACCCCCTGGTGGCGCGGCTAGGCAGGGCCCGCGCCACTGGTGGGTGTGGCCCACCCGGGCTCCGTTTCCTCCTCTTTTTCGTCTCGTAACCTTCCATATGGAATAAAAACATCAAAAATATAAAGAGATAAGTTTTTTGCGAACCTTTGATTTCCAGTTCTTTTACCTATTCAAAGACGGACTCTGCAGATTCCTTCTCTCCATCACTTGAAAGTTCCTTTCATACAAAGCCTCACACAATCTTTATTAGCAACATTAGTCTATGCGAAAACAATAAACCTTTGGATTCAAACTTCAACTAAAATCCATCAAAACAAAAGCTAATGGAGAAACTCCTTTCAAAATACCAAAAAAAATCTAAAAGGAAATCGATTTAAGAGGCAAATGCAAATAATAGCACAAATCTGTCAAAACAGACCAACAGGTAAAGATTGATTTTTTCAAAAAACTTCTGTTGCTCAAATCAAAAAGTGCAAAACTAATAAAAGTTGGATAACAACTTGGTCACAAGCACAGAAAATTACAGCTCCATCCGAAATACTGAGCTCCTTCACGAATTTTTACAATGCAGCACAACAATCTGTCCTAGGACAGCAACTTTTCACAACTCCTCTACTTCTCAAAAGAGGTTGATCTTGACACCAAAACCAAAAAAAGGATAAGGAGCGGTTATTATAGAGGTAATAACTTCCAAGACTCAAAGAAACAAAGGCCCAAAACAAACTAAAATGGGTTGTCTCGCAAAAGCTCTTTCTTTATAGCCATTAAGATGGGCATAATAATTTCAAAGATGCTCACATAGGAGATATAGATTTGAAGTGAAAGAGAGCATCAAGAAGGAAATATCCAACACATTTGAGTCTAACCCACTTCCTATGCAAGGGAGCTTCATAAGAAAACAAATTATTGAAAGACAAGGCTACTAGAATAGGAAGACAAAACAAATGCAACTTCAAAGCTTTCAACATAAAGCAGGGAAACTTAATATTATTAAGATGCAAAAAAACATGTTTCTCTCTCTCTCAAAATAACTTTCAGTAGCACTTTGAATAAAGTTGACAATATAACTGTCACAAGAAACAACTTTATCATCAGAATGAGCATACTTACAATCATCAAAAAGAGGTCTAAGGTCATAAACTGGATCAATAGAAGCAATTTGTTCAACCCTAAAATCCTCACTATTTTCATAAGGAGCTTTAGCAAATTTGGAAAAGTTAAATTCATAAGAATCTCCATCAAACTTAGTTAAAACTTTCTCCTTCCTACAATCTATAATAGCTCCACAAGTGTTCAAGAAAGGTCTACCAAAAATGATAGGACCAGTTTTACTAGCTTCTGAACCAAGCACTAGAAAATCAGCAGGATATTTAATCTTACCACAAAGAACCTCCACATCTCTTACAATGCCAATTCGACAGACTGTCTCTCTATTATCAATATTAATAACCACATCAATGTCCTCCAATTCACAAGGACCAATTTCATGCATAATTTCCTTGTAAATATCATAAGGAATAGCACTAGAACTAGCACCAATATCACATAAACCATAATAGCAATGATCACCAATTCTAGAAGAGAGCACAGGGACACTAACATTCCTAGCTTTACTAGGATGAGAGACAATATTAGAAGAATCTTCACAAAAGATAATGTGCCCATCTTCTACATTTTTAGTCACAAGGTCTTTCACAACAGCTACAACAGGTTCAATATTTATTTGTTCATCAGGTTCCATAGCTTTCTTTGTACTTTTGCTAACCGCATTAGCCATAATAGAATGTTCCTTTACCTTAGCAGAAAAAGGGATTTTCTCAATATAAGGTTGCAATACTATCTCATATGGATTTTCTCAATAAAGATTGCATGTTTGTCCTCATAAGTGTTTCTAATAGGCAAAATAGGATCAACGATATAAACTTCAGTGTTTCTAATAGGAACTTGATTAACAACATCTTTATAAGGTGCATGGTACTTGTCCCACTCCTTTTTGAGGATTTCTATATAAGAGGCAAAGGCCTTAAAACAATTGTCTATACTTTGAGAATCAAGACCATACTCAGTGCTAATATCATGGAAGTCATCAGTTCCCATAAAACATTTAATGCATTCATAATCATAATTTATACCTGACTTTCTTCCTTTGTCATTCTCCCATGCTTCAGTGTTTTCTTGAATACGGTCTAGAAGATCCCACTTAGCTTCTTCTTTCATACGTGTAAATGATCCAGCGCAAGAAGCATCTAATAAATCTTTATCATGAAGAGAAAAGCTTGCATAAAAGTTATTAATAGTAATATTGTTAGGGAGTTCATGAATAGGACATTTAAGCATTAGTAACTTCAATCTCCCTCGAGCTTGGGAAATACTCTCTCCATCATGAGGCCAAAAGTTATATATTTTATTCCTATCCTTATGAATCTCACTAGGAGGATAGAATTTAGAGTAAAAGAGAGGTACTATTTCCTCCCATTCCATAGATTGTCCATTCTTCAGCAGCTTGTACCATTCTTCAGCTCTTCCTTTCAATGATATAGAGAGTAACATCTTCTTAACTTGTTTAGTTGTGATACCTGCACACTTAAACAACCTGCATAATTCATGGATAAAAAGCAAGTGATCACCAGGATGGACAGTTCCATCCCCAAAATAATAATTATCCATATCATGATCAACAATTCTTGTAGGTATCTTAAAAGGATCTATCTCAACAAGTGGTGGTTCATCTACTACCCTAACAGTGGTAGTAGATTTCCCAAATAGGAAACCAAGTGGGTTATCCATATTGGAAACAAAGTAACAAACAAAAATAAAAAGCAACTCATAGTAGAAGTTTCCTTTACCAGTTCCACTCTTCAATAGCGCTTCACTCCCCGGCAACTGCGCCAGAAAATAGTCTTGATGACCCACAAGTATAGGGGGTGTATCATAGTACTTTCGATAAATAGGAGTGTCAATCCAAACGAGGAGCAGAAGGTGTTGACTAGTGGTATGGAGCGGGAAATCTCTGTAAATACTTAGCAAACGGATTTTTAGGGGTTTTTGATAAAGCATGGAAATAAAGTGCAAGTAAATAAAGACAGCAAATAATTGCAGCAAGTGGCCCAATCCTTTCTTAGCAAAGGAAAAGCCGGTGGTAATACTTATGAGGACTAAACGTTCTCGAGGACACATGGGAATACTGTCAAGTGCTTTCGTTTCATATAGCTGATTAATCTTATTTGGTTTTATAAGTCTTGTGTGGGTGAACCTGTGCTAATGTACCGACCTTGCTTGGACTAATACATACTTGTGGTTAAACCCCTTGCAAGCATCCGCAACTACAAGAAAGTAATTAAGATAAAAATCCAACCACAACCTTAAACTCTAAGATCCTACACTCCCTTGTGCAAAGGTTCCCTAACGGGGGTTCAGGTTTCTATCACTCCGGCAAACCCACAATTAGTATCCAAATACACAATGCATTCCCCTAGGCCCATAAATGGTGAAGTATCATGTAGTAGACGTTCACATGACAACACTAGAAGAATAACACCACAACTTAAATATTAAACCATTGAATAATACCTCATAACAATTCAACTACTAACAACATGACTTCTCCCATGTCCTCAAGAACTAACGAACTACTCACGAGACATCATTTGGATCAAGATCAGAGATGATATAATGATGGATAACAATCTGAACATAAAAAATAATTCAATGGTTCCACTCACAAGCATTAACTACAATAGTAATTAACACCAGGAAAGTTTCCTCTAAGAACTATGCAAGATTCAACACAATTGTTACAACAGGATGGAGTGGTGATGATGGTGCTGGTGGAGATGGTGGTGTGCATGATGATGATCTCGATGAAGTCTAGCTTGAAGACGGTGTTGATGGCGACGATCTCCCCTCTGCGGGAAGGAATTTCCCTGGTAGAAATCTGTCTGCCGGAGAGATATTTCTCTCTCGATGGTTTCCGCCCCGCAGAGGCGACGGAATCTTTCTGTGGTCGCTCCTGAACTTTAGGGTTTTAGGAGGAAGATATTGGTGAAGGGGCGAAACCAGAGGTGGGCCAGGGTGGCCATATCCCTTGGTGGCACGGCCCAGGGTGGCCCGTGCCTGGGAGGGTGCGGGCCCCTATGGCCCAACTCCGCCTCCCCTTCTGGCTTCCTTCGTCTTCTGGAAAAATATGATTTTCCATAGTTTTTCTGGTATTTTTCTGATCTTCACAAAAAATGCATCTAGACACCGCTTTTTCCATGATAATCCTGACTCTGGCAGTTCATCCTCCAAGAATCATCCAACATGCAAAAACAAATGAAATAACATAAGTATCACCTCTTAATATGAAATATATCAATGAATAGAACAAATTTATGATATAGAATAGTGATGCAAAATAGACGTATCATGCGCCTGTCCAGGGGCGCGCCACTGAGCTCTGCCATCTTCCAGGGACAAGCCTATGGGACACGGCCTCCATATGCCATGCAAACGCCTTCAGGATAGTTCTCCAATGGGCCAATTCCTTTCTCTAGACCGCCAGGGATGTCGCTGTCAGGGGCTTTCCATCAAGGTATGGGTGCAAGGCCGCCATATCAGCCTGCCCCTGGGGATGTTTATCCCGCGCTGCCAAAACACTTCCCTAAGCAGTTATTGCAGCCACGATATCGAGGTCAGCCACCGAGTGGAGATCCCTTACCTTAGCAAGGGATGTATCCGCATGTTCCTATACCCCAGCCGTTCAATGTTGGGTCGGTGTTTCGGGTGCTATGGTGCCAAAGAGGAAGAAGTAGAAGAAGTTTCCCCAAGTGCAGGAGAATCAGGAGGTTGCTCAGCAATTCTAGCATCAGTCTCACGTTCAGCAGCTTGGGTATCCTGCAGGGTGGTGATCCTTCCTTCTAGGTACTGGGACAGTATGGAGATTAGGGAATCATTGACAGTGTTGTACCAGTCGAGGCCCCTGTCGAGGTTACTGTTGCTGCACCAGTTCCTGCAGGTGTGGGTAAGAAAAGCCAGAAATCGGTTCGGTGCTGGAAGTGTGCGGTCAATATGCATGCAACTAAAGACTGTAAGGTGGCTCATGTTTGCTATATTTGTGATAATTCAGCTCACCCCACCTTGAGGTGCCCGATTCTTAAGTAGCCTAGTGATGCGTGTTGATGCTTCGTCTGGAAACCCCAAGAGGAAGGTATGATGTAGCACAGCGGCAAGTTTTCCCTCAGTAAGAAATCGAGGTTATCGAACCAGTAGGAGGAAGGAAACGTCTCAAAGGTGTTGCAAGCAACGTGGAAACCTGCACAACACAAACTCAAGACTTTGCCCCAACTAACAGTGAGGTTGTCAATCTCACCGGTTGCTGTAACAAAGGATTAACTGTATGGTGTGGAAGGTGATGATGGTTTGCAGCAAGTAAACAGTAACAGTGGAAGATGTATCAATGGTAAAGATTGGACCGGGGTCCATAGTTCACTAGAGGAGTTCTCCTTATATAAACAAACATGGCATGCTGGGTAAACAAATTACAGCAGGGCAATTGACAGGACTGAGCAAGGCATAACAATGCAATACTAGACATAAAGATCCTATGAGATTCGATTGGGAAATACAACAAGATACATAGACCGCCATCTAACTACATCTATGACTGGAAGTCCACCTTTGGGTTATCATCCGAACCGCCTCCAGTATTAAGTTGCAAGCAACAGACAACTGCTTTAAGCAAAGTGTGTAAGGTAAACAGTCCACTTGTTCCATGAACAAGAGACAGTTGTTTTCTCCCTAGTGGAAACAGCACATCTAGAACCGTAGATATTTCTGTCACTTCCCTTGATTAAGTAGAGGCATGAACCCAGTATCGATCATAAATACCCCATCTTGGAGTCACTAGCAACTACTTGGCCAAGATATCTAATAACAACGGAGAGCATGCAAGATCACAAACAACACAGACATGATAGAATTAATAATTGTTTGGAACAAATCATGCTAAAACAACACATAATTCCTTCAAGGCACACTAAGAAATCCCAATTATTTGGAACAAGTCATGCTACAGCAATAATCACTAAGTATAAGGTCAAAACAACACCTAGCATGACATGCTAAAGTCTAAGTCACAGTCAATGCAAGCTTTCTACTCATTTCCAACACCAATCGACTTATTTTAAACAACACAGCGAGAACGGGGGTTGAAACTACTTTATTCAAGCAAACTACACAAACTAAGCAAAGCAAACAAAAACTAAGACGCTCCAAGAACAACACAATAGTGCATGAAACAAAAAACGAAGTGTCTAGGAAGACCTGAGCTTTTTATTGATGAAGAAGGGGATGCCTTGGGCATCCCAAAGCTTTGACGCTTGTACCTCTTGGATATTTATTGGGGTGACATCGGGGTGGCAACCCCAAGCTTGAGCTTTTTTCCATTTTTCATCTCATTACATCATTCTCTCTCTACACCTGAAATTTTTCTTCATACAAAACTTCACACAATCTTCATTAGCAACATTAGTGTATTCAAAAGATAATAGACCCTTGGGTTTAGCTTTAGAACAGCAAAACTTTCACTAAAAACACAAGCTACTGTATAAACTCCTTTAAAAAGCTCAATTTCCCAAAAAGAACCCAAAAAGGAATCAATAAGAAGCAAATGCAAATAATGGCAGAAATCTGTCAAAACATATCAGCGTGTAGAAACAGATTTTTTCGAAAACCTTCTGTTGCTCAAATAAAAAAGTGTTGAACTAACGAAAGTTAGCTAACATACTAGGGGATTCATTCGCAAATTTTCAGCTCAATCTGACTTACAGAGACTCCTCACGAATTTGTATGGTGGAGGACAGAAATCTGTTTCGGGACAGCAACTCCCCAAATCTTACTTCCCTCTCATTAGAGGTCATTCTTGGCACAAAAGGAAAACAAAAAGGATAAGGAGAGGTCATTACTGAAGTAATAACTTCCAAGACTCAAGGAAACTCTTGGGTTATCTCCCAACAAGTACTTTTATTTAACGCCTTTAAGTTAGGCACAAGAAGCAAGAAATCAAGTATTTTCAAATGAAGAAGCATTAACATCAAACTTTTCTTTCAAAGGAGGAGAAAAAAGCAACTTCTCTCTCCTCGTATGGAAGTTTTCAATACCTTTATTTAATGTAAATTGATATTTAATGGTGCCTTCTTTCATATCAATGATGGCACCAACATTTCTAAGAAAAGGTCTTCCCAAAGTAATGGGACAAGAAGCATTGTATTCAACATCCAAAACATAGAAATCAATAGGGACATAAGCATTGTTAACCATAATGAGAACATCATTAACACTCCCCATGAGTTTCTTATTAGCATTATCATTAAGCGGGACATCCAAATAACAATCTTCCAAAGGTGGCAAATCAAGCATTTCATAAATCTTCCTAGGCATAATAGAGACACTGGAACTAAGATCGCATGAAGCTTTGAGATCAAAGTCATTCACTTGCATATTAATAATGGGTTCCAAACTATCTTCTACTTTCCTAGGAATAGAAGCTTTGTGTTTTAACTTCTCTTCCTTAATCTTAACAAGAGCATCTATAATGTGTTTGGTGAAACAACATGTATATCACTGGCATCAGGACTTCTAGCAAGCTTTTGCAGGAACATAATCACTTCAGAAATATTGCAAACATCAAGATCAAAATAAAACTTAGCATCACTAGCAGTATACTCATTAGGCTTAGGCATTGTAGTAGGAGGAATAGGGATTTCTTGTGGTTTAGTGGTATCCATTCTAGTGATGGTGCACACACTATTGTGTCTATCAATTTCAGCTTCCCTTTCCCACTTAGCATGAAGTTGAGCTAACATTCTAACATTTTCATCAACATTAACTTTATGGCATGAGCAGCAGCAAAGGTACTTTCCATGGTTTCAGGTTTAGCAGCCATTGTATTAATCAAATAGGACTGTGCTTCAGACAAAGAGGAAATATTTTTATCAACATTTAAAAGCTTTTCCTCCATAGTCTTGTTGAAAATGGTTTGTTTACTAATAAAGTCTTTGAGCATGACTTCAAGTTCAGAGGGGGCACTTCTAGCATTGTTGTAGGAGTTTCCATAGGAATTGCCATTATTAGGAGAATAAGGCCTAAAATTGTTGTTACTACCAAAATTATTCCTATAGGCATTATTGTTGAAATTGTTGTTTCTAATGAAGTTCACATCAACTTGCTCTTCTTGAGCAACCAAAGAGGCTAAGGGAACATTATTTGGATCTAAAAGAGATTTCCCATTAACAAGCATAGCCATAATAACATCAATCTTATCACTCAAGGAAGATGTTTCTTCGAAAGAATTTACCTTCTTACCATGTGGAGCTCTCTCAGTGTGCCATTCAGAATAGTTAACCATCATATTATCAAGGAGTTTTGTTGCAACACCCAAGGTGATGGTCATAAAGGTACCTCCAGCAGCTGAATCCAACAGGTTTCTTGAAGAGAAGTTCAAACCTGCATAAAAAGTCTGGATAATCATCCAAGCAGTAAGTCCATGAGTGGGACAATTCTTAACCAAAGATTTCATTCTTTCCCAAGCTTGAGCAACATGTTCATTATCAAGTTGTTTAAATTTCATAATATCACTTCTCATAGATATAATCTTAGCAGGAGGATAGTACTTTCCAATAAAAGCATCCTTGCACTTAATCCAAGAATCAATACTATATCTAGGCAAGGATAGCAACCATTATTTAGCTTTTCCTCTCAAGGAGAAAGGAAACAGCTTGAGATTAATAATATCTCCATCTATATACTTATACTTTTGCATCTCACAAAGTTCAACAAAGCTATTGAGATGGGCAGCAGCATCATCAGAACTAGCACCAGAAAATTGCTCTCTCATCACAAGATTCAACAAAGCAGGCTTAATTTCATAGAAGGTAGCATCAAGAGCAGGTGGAGAAATAGGAGTGCTAAGGAAATCATTTTTGTTTGTGTTAGTGAAGTCACACAACTTGGTGTTCTCAGCAGAGTTCATTTTGGTAAAAGTGGAGCAAGCCAAAAACAGCAGTAGCAGCTAGAGCAGGAACTAATTTTTTTGTGTTTTTGATAGGAGAAAGCAAACCAAACTAAACTAATTTTATTTGGATTTTTTGATAAAAATAGGCAAACAAAACCAAGCAAAAGAAACTAAGCAAACTAAAAACAAAGTAAAGATAAAGGTTGAGGAGGACTCCCCTTGTGAAGACGTCCTTAGCCTCCTCGGCACCGGCGCCAGAAATGTCTTGATGCGTGTTGACGCTTCGTCGGGAAACCCCAAGAGGAAGGTATGATGCAGCACAGCAACAAGTTTTCCGTCAGTAAGAAACCAAGGTTATCGAACCAGTAGGAGGAAGGAAATGTCTCAAAGGTGTTACAAGCAACGTGGAAACCTGCACAACACAAACTCAAGACTTTGCCCCAACTAATAGTGAGGTTTTCAATCTCACCGGTTGTTGCAACAAAGGATTAACTGTATGGTGTGGAAGGTGATGATAGTTTGCAGCAAGTAAACAGTAACAGTGGAAGATGTATCAATGGTAAAGATTGGACCGGGGTCCATAGTTCACTAGAGGTTTTCTCCTTAGATAAACAAACATGGCATGCTGGGTAAACAAATTACAACAGGGCAATTGACAGGACTGAGCAAGGCATAACAATGCAATACTAGACATAAAGATCCTATGAGATTCGATTGGGCAATACAACAAGATACATAGACCGCCATCCCAACTACATCTATGACTAGAAGTCCACCTTTGGGTTATCATCCGAACCCCCTCCAGTATTAAGTTGCAAACAACAGACAACTGCTTTAAGCAAAGTGTGTAAGGTAAATAGTCCACTTGTTCCATGAACAAGAGACCGTTGTTTTCTCCCTAGTGGCAATAGACATATACAACCGTAGAGATTTTTGTCACTTCCCTTGATTAAGTAGAGGCATGAACCCACTATCGAGCATAAATACCCCCTCTTGGAGTCACTAGCAACTACTTGGCCAAGATAGCTACTAACAACGGAGAGCATGCAAGATCACAAACAACACAGACATGATAGAATCAGTAAGACAAAACCATTAATCAATCTTACATAGTAATCTCAATATCCATTAGATCCCCGCAAACACAACATGCATGATTACAAATAAATGAGATCTTGATCATGAACGGAGCTCACAAGATCTAGACATGAAAGCACGGGGAGGAGATACAACCATCTAGCTACTACATGGACCCGTAGTCCAAGGTGGAACTACTCACGCTTCATACCGGAGGCTGGCATGATGAAGAAGAAGGCCTCCTGGATGATCTCTCCTCCGGCAGGGTGCCGAGAAGAGCTTCAGATCCCCCCCCCCCCCGATCTAGGGACAATGGTGGTGGCGGCTACAGACGGTTTCATGGAATTTTGATTGGGTACATAGGGTTTAGGCATCGGGGGCTTCTTATAGGCTAAGAGGCGAGGCTGGAGGGCCACCAGGGCGGCTGCACCCCCTAGGCGCGGGGTGGGCCCACCCACACGGCCAGGGGGTGTGGACCCCTGGTGGGTCTCCTCCGTCTCGTATTCCGTCTTCGTGTTTCCCACGGCAAAATATTGACTTTGGATTTTGTCCCGTCCAATTCCGAGAATATTCATTTTCTTCCTTTCTAGAACCAAAAATAGAAGGAAACAGGCAACTGGCACTGTGGCATCTTGTTAATAGGTTAGTACCAGAAAACATAGAAAAACACCTCAAAGTGTGGACAAAGCAAAGCAAAGTAGATACTAAACAAGCATGGAACATCAAAAAGTATAGATACCTTTCCGACGTATCACCTAGGCCTTTCCCTGTGATGGCTGGTATTGGCAATGAGCTGACTTTGTTTTCTCAGATTCCTGATAGTGTGGTGCGTGACCATCTGGAGGCCTATCAGACTCCCATAGCTCTTATTCAGGTGTCTGGTCAGATGGTGTCTGCAGATGTGGTTTAGCAGAAGATTGCTAGGAGGTGCCCCGTTCGCAGCCAGTGGAAGTGGGAAGCTATGCCTTATGGAGACTCTGCCTTTCTTGTGAGATTTCCATCGATGGAGGATTTGGACAGGGTAGATGGGATTCAGGTGTCGGTGCCTGTGAGAATCTCTCGGCTCACTTTTTCTGTTTACCGGACGCAGGAAGTACCTCACAAGCTTGAGTTGAAGCAGGTTTGGTTGCATGTCAAGGGGGTGCCACATTCTCTTTGCTCCTTCTGGGGATTATGGGCAGTCAGTGGACTCATGGGCACTACTTTGAATGTTGACCTTTTTAGTTTGCGGAGGCGTGGTGTTGTTCGGTTTCTTGTCGCTATGACGGATGTCAGTGTGTTTTTGAGACTAGGGAATTCGTTGGGATACTATATTGTGACTGATACCGTGGTTAATCTCAAGGCTTATGAGCTTCATTTTTGTTTGGAGCCAGAGGGTTATGTACCGAAGCCTGTGTTTGTACCTTTCTTGTGGAGGAAGTGTTGGAGATATGCCCTAGAGGCAATAATAAATATAGTTATTATTATATCTTTGTGTTTATGATAAATGTTTACATTCATGCTATAATAGTATTAACAAGGAAACATTAATACTTGTGTGATTTGTAAACTTAATTTGAAGTCCCTAGTAAAGCCTCTATATAATACTAGCTTGTTGGTTAATAGATGATTGTGGTTTCCCTATCATGAACATTGAGATGTTATTAACAACAAGATCATATTGTTAGGAGAATGATATGATGGACATACTCCTATAGATAAGCGTAGCATAAAGATCAAGTCATTTTAATAGTTCAATTGCTATATGCTTTCTGATACATAGTAATCTAATTCCTTCGACCATGATATCATGCATATCACCTTTACCGGATGGATGCTTTGATGACATCAAACACCACACCGTAACTGGGTGGCTATAAAGGTGGCATTGAGTGTTCGGAAAGTATTGGTTCAAACACATGGATCAAGAGTGGGATTTGTCCATCCATATGACGGATAGATATACTCTAGGCCCTCTTGGTGAAATGTCATCTAATTAGCTTGCAAGCATGTGACTGGCTCACAAGGGATCACATATCACGGGAACGAGAAAAGAGTACTTATCGGTAACGAGGTTGAACTAGGTATGCAGAGATACCGACGATCATGACCTCGGATAAGTAAACTATCGTGAGACAAAGGGAAATTGATATCGTATGTAAGTGGTTCATTCGATCGCAAAGTAATCGTAGAAATATGTGGGAGCCATATGAATTTCCAGATTCCTCTATTGGTTATTGTTCGGAGAAGTGTCTCGATCATGTCTACATAATTCACGAACCGTAGGGAGACACACTTAAGGATTCGACGTTGTTTGAGTAGTTATGGAATGATGAGAAAGAGACCGAATGTTGTTCGGAGTCTCGGATGGGATCCGGGATATCACGAGGAGATCCAGAATGGTCCGGAGAATAAGATTCATATAAGGAAAGTCCCGTTTCGGAGTTGGGGAATGGTTCCGGTGTTTTCATCGGGAATGTTCTAGAATGTTTCGGAATGTCCGGCACTCCGGAGGGGAAGGGTACATGAATGTGCTGTATCAAGTTGGTATGATTGCATCATGTACTAAGTGTCATCGCTGTTCCAAATAAAGGATTAATTCAAATCCTAGTTTGAAAAGTCAAATAGCTAAATTGAAAAGTCAAACGGCTAAATTTGGAAAGAGGAAAAGAGGAGGAAGGGGAAACCGAGTTGGGGAGGGAGTCCCTCCTCCCCAAGCCGGCGCACCACCCAAGCCGAGTTGGGGAGGGACTCCTCTCCCTCCCCTTGGCCGGCCGGCCCCTCCACCTATATAAGGAGGGGCAGGGCTCCCTCCTAGAGACACACAAGTTCCCTGCCCCAAACCCTAGCTTGGCGCCACCACCTCCTGCAGCTGTCGCCGCCTCCTAGGGTTGCCCTAGCCGCCGACTTGGGCTGCCCCAAGCCCTAGCCGCCGGCTCTAGCACCTCCTCCTTGGTGTGTATTAAACCTAGATCGCCGAGGAGCTCTCTCATACTCCACCATACTCGCTCCGGCTTAAGGCGAAGCCCTGCGAGATCTCCCCTCTACTTCCGGTACCACGCCGTTGTGCTGCCGGAATCACGAGGAGAGTGCTATAACCTCCGCTGCCTGCTGGAACAAGGGAGAGGAAGGTCTTCGTCGAGTACCGAACGTGTGACCGACTGCGGGAGCGCTGCCGGAACGCAGCGCCAGAAGGATCGTCTACGCGATCTTGAGATCGGGAAGAGTACGACTACATCACCCACGAGAATCCGCTCTCGTTAAACACTTTGGAATCTTCGAGGGTGAGTTATTCATCGACTCGTTGCTACAATCTACTAGATAGATCTTGGCTTGTTTGTTTGTATGCGGTAGAAAATTTTTGTTTTCCATGCTACGAAACCCTACAGTGGTATCAGAGTCGTGTCTATATGTAGATCTGTTGCACGAGTAGAACACAATGGTCATTGTGGGCGTTGATGCTTTTATTGTCGATTGCTTCTTGTGTACTTTGCATCTTGCGGGATGTTGGGATGAAGCGGCCCGGGCTAACCTTACATGATATCGTTCATGAGACTTGCTCCACGCTTGACATGCAACTTGTATTGCATAAGTGGCTTTGCGGGTGCCTGTTTCTCCTATCATAGTTAAGATCCAATTTACAACGGGTGATTAACAATACTAGTATCAATGTTGTGGTTCATGTTCGTAAGTTAGAACGACACTTATTGAAAGCCCCAAACCACGTAAAACATGCAAAGAAAGTAGAGGCGTCTAACTTTGTTTTGCAGGGGTGTGCTGTGATGTGATATGGCCATGATTGTGATTATATTTGATGTATGCAATGTTCCTTATTGTAAGTTGGCAACCGGCAGGAGCCATATGGTTGTCTTTAATTTCTGTTAAGACCCGCGTGTCTATTCAAAGTAGTTGTAATAGTTGAAGCCGGTGGACGACAACCATGGAGAAGCGTCATTGACCTTGATGCAATGCCGGTGATGATGGAGATCATGTCCGTGCTAGAAGATGGAGATCGGAAGCACAAAGAAGAAAGGCCATATCATATCACATATTATGAATTGCATGTGATGTTAATCCTTTATGCATCTTGTATTGCTTAGTAGACGACGGTAGCATTATAAGGTGATCCCTCATGCACATGAATTTCAAGTCATAAAGTGTTCGCCCTTAGTTAGCACCGTTGCTAAAGCTTGTTGTTTCGAAGTACCACGTGATGATCGGGTGTGTTAGATTCCGCAAGTGTATACAACGTGAGAAAGCCAGATTTGCTCATGCGGAAACTAAGGTTTGATCTTGACGAGCCTAGCATGTACAGACATGGTCTCGGAACACGGATCACCGAAAGGTAAAACATGAATCATATAGTAGATATGATGAACATGTCGATTGTTCGCCATTGAATCTATATCAACTCTCGTGATGATCGGTGTTGATGTGGTGGATTTGGTTCATGTGATCACTAAAACAATGTGAGGGATATTGTTTTGAGTGGGAGTTCACCTAGATTAATTTTAATATTAATTTGAACTCAATTTGTCATAAACTTAGTCTAAACTATTGAAAATATGTTGTAGATCAATGGCAGCCCCTACCATCAATTTTAATGCGTTCCTAGAGAAAGAAAAGTTGAAAAACAATGGAAGCAACTTCGCGGATTGGTTCCGCAATTTGAGGATTGTCCTCACAGCTGGTAATTTGACCTATGTGCTGGATGCACCGCTGGGTGACCCACCTGCAGCTACTGCTACCGATGAAGTAAAGAATGTTTACCTCACTCGGAAGACTCAGTACTCCACAGTTCAGTGTGCTATCTTGTATGGTTTAGAATCGGAGCTTCAGAAAAGGTTTGAGAATTCAGACCCATATGATATTGTCGAGGATCTCAAATTGATTTTTGAGACTCATGCGGCAATTGAAAGCTATGAGGCTTCTGAAAAGTTCTTTAACTGCAAGATGGATGTGGGCAGCTCCGTCAGCGAGCATGTGCTTAAGATGTCTGGGCACGCAAACAAACTTCAAAGCTTGGGTATTGTGATTCCTAATGCTTTGGGGATTTACCGTGTCCTCCAATCACTACCACCAAGTTACAAGAACTTTGTGATGAACTACAACATGCAAAACATGAACAAGACGTTGCCAGAACTCTTTGCCATGTTGAAGTCTGCAGAAGTGGAGATCAAGAAAGAGCACCAAGTGTTGTTGGTCAATAAGACCACCAAATTCAAGAAAGGCAAGTCTAAGCAGAAGGGACACTTCAAGAAGGGTGGTAAGAAAGTTACCACGCCGACGAAGAAGACCAAGGCTGGACCTAAGCCTGATACTGAGTGCTTTTACTGCAAGGGAGAAGGTCACTGGAAGCGGAATTGCCCAAAGTACTTGGCGGATTTGAAGAACGGCAACATCAAGAAGAAAGGTATATCTGATATACATGTTATTGATGTGTATCTCACTAGTACTCGTAGTAGTTCCTGGGTATTTGATACTGGTTCGGTTGCTCATATTTGTAACTCGAAACAGGTGCTGCAGAATAAACGGAAGCTAGCGAAAAACAAGGTGACGATGCGCGTTGGAAACGGATCAAAGGTTGATGTGATCGCGGTCGGCACGCTACCCCTTCATCTACCATCGGGATTAGTTTTATACTTAAATAATTGTTATTTGGTGCCTGCGTTAAGCATGAACATTATATCGGGATCTTGTTTATTGCGAGACGGTTACTTGTTTAAATCCGAGAATAATGGTTGTTCGATTTATATGAGTAATATGTTTTATGCACATGCACCTTTGATAGATGGTCTATTCTTATTGAATCTCGATAGTGGAAATACACATATTAATAACATTGAGGCTAAACGTTTGAAATCGAGCGATAACTCGACCTATATGTGGCACTGTCGTCTTGGTCACATTGGAGTGAAGCGTATGAAGAAACTCCATTCCGATGGACTTCTTGAATCACTTGATTTCGAACCACTTGATAGATGCGAAGCATGTCTGATGGGTAAAATGACTAAGACTCCATTTTCTGGTATGATGGAGCGAGCTACGGACTTATTGGAAATCATACATACCGATGTGTGTGGTCCAATGAGTGTAGCATCGCGCGGTGGTTATCGTTATGTTCTTACCTTCACGGATGACTTGAGTAGATATGGATATATCTATTTCATGAAACATAAGTCCGAAACTTTCGAGAAGTTTAAGGAATTTCAAAGTGAGGTAGAAAATCAACGTAACAAGAAGATTAAATTTCTATGTTCTGATCGTGGAGGTGAATATCTAAGTTACGAGTTTGGCGAGCATTTGAAGAAATGCGGAATACTTAGGCAGTTGACACCGCCGGGAACACCACAGCGTAATGGTGTGTCCGAACGTCGTAATCGAACTCTCTTAGATATGGTTCGTTCTATGATGTCACTTACAGATTTACCGCTATCATTTTGGGGTTATGCATTAGAAACAGCCGCATTCACTTTAAATAGGGCACCGTCTAAATCCGTTGAAACGACACCGTATGAATTATGGTTTGGGAAGAAACCTAGATTGTCGTTCCTTAAAGTTTGGGGGTGCGAAGCCTATGTAAAGAAGTTACAGCCGGACAAGCTTGAACCCAAAGAGGGAAAATGCGTCTTCATAGGATACCCGAAGGAAACTATTGGGTATAACTTCTATCATAGATCCGAAGGCAAAATCTTCGTTGCCAAGAATGGATCCTTTCTAGAGAAGGAATTTCTCTCGAAAGAAGTGACTGGAAGGAAAATAGACTCGACGAGGTTGTCGAACCTTCTCTCGAAATTGCGAGTAGCGCAGCACCGGAAGAAGTTCCTGTGGTGCCTGCACCAACAAGAGAGGAAGCTAATGATGATGATCATGAAACTTCGGTTGAAGTTGCTACAGAGCCTCGCAGGTCAACGAGAACTCGTACCACTCCAGATTGGTATGATCCCGTTATGAGTGTCATGTTGGTGGACAACACCGATGACACTGAGACATATGAGGAAGCGATGATGAGCCTAGATTCCAATAAATGGCAAGAAGCCATGAAATCCGAGATTGGATCCATGTACGAAAACCAAGTATGGACTTTGGTGGACTTACCGGATGGCCGGAAGGCTGTCGAGAACAAATGGATCTTCAAGAAGAAAACAGATGCTGATGGTAATGTTACTGTCTATAAAGCTCGACTTGTCGCAAAAGGGTTTCGACAAATTCAAGGAGTTGACTACGATGAGACTTTCTCACCAGTAGCGAAGCTAAAGTCTGTGAGGATTATGTTAGCCATCGCTGCATATTACGATTATGAGATATGGCAGATGGATGTCAAAACAGCATTCCTCAATGGAGACATTGATGAAGAGTTGTATATGATGCAACCCAAAGGTTTTGTCGATCCTAAAGATGCTAACAAGGTATGCAAACTTCAACGGTCCATCTATGGATTGAAGCAAGCATCCCGAAGTTGGAATCAACGTTTTGATAAGGTGATCAAAAGTTTTGGTTTTATACAAACTTATGGAGAAGCTTGTATTTACAAGAAAGTGAGTGGGAGCTCTGTAGCATTCTTAATACTATATGTAGATGACATATTGTTGATTGGGAATGATGTAGACCTTCTTAATAGGGTCAAGGAATATTTGAATAATAGTTTTTCAATGAAAGATCTTGGCGAAGCAGCTTACATATTAGGCATAAAGATTTATAGAGATAGATCGAAACGCCAAATATCATTGTCACAAAGTACATATTTGGACAAAGTTCTAAAGAGGTTTGGAATGGAAGATAGCAAGAAAGGATTCTTGCCCATGTTGCCCAATACGACCTTGAGTAAAACTCAAAGTCCGACATCGGCAGAAGATAGAGAAAGGATGAGTAAGACTCCCTATGCCTCAGCCATAGGATCTCTAATGTATGCCATGCTATGTACTAGACCCGACATTGCATATGCTGTTAGTTTAACCAGCAGATATCAAAGTGATCCAGGAGTGGATCATTGGACAGCGGTCAAAAACATCCTTAAGTACTTGAGAAGAACTAAGGATATGGTTCTTTCTTATGGAGGTGATGAACAACTCGTTGTTAATGGTTACACCGATGCTAGTTGGAACACCGATCCGGATGATTCTAAATCACAATCTGGATACGTATTTATATTGAATGGTGCAGCAGTTAGCTGGAGGAGTGCAAAGCAAAGCGTTGTGGCGAGATCTTTAACTGAATCGGAATACATGGCTGCTTCGGAGGCTTCACAAGAAGCGATATGGATGAAAGAGTTCATTATAGAGCTGGGTGTGGTTCCTAGTGCGCTGGACCCAATGTCTATCTACTGTGATAACATGGGCGCCATAGCTAATGCGCAAGAACCAAGGTCACACAAGAAGCTGAAGCATATCAAGCTACGTTTTCACGCTATTCGAGAACATATCCAAGATGGGGATATAAAGATTTGCAAAGTACACACAGATCTGAATGTGGCGGATCCGTTGACTAAACCTCTCCCGAGGGCAAAACATGACCAACACCAAACTGCCATGGGTGTTCGGTATATTACCATGTAATCTAGATTAGATGACTCTAGTGCAAGTGGGAGACTGTTGGAGATATGCCCTAGAGGCAATAATAAATATAGTTATTATTATATCTTTGTGTTTATGATAAATGTTTACATTCATGCTATAATAGTATTAACAAGGAAACATTAATACTTGTGTGATTTGTAAACTTAATTTGAAGTCCCTAGTAAAGCCTCTATATAATACTAGCTTGTTGGTTAATAGATGATTGTGGTTTCCCTATCATGAACATTGAGATGTTATTAACAACAAGATCATATTGTTAGGAGAATGATATGATGGACATACTCCTATAGATAAGCGTAGCATAAAGATCAAGTCATTTTAATAGTTCAATTGCTATATGCTTTCTGATACATAGTAATCTAATTCCTTCGACCATGAGATCATGCATATCACCTTTACCGGATGGATGCTTTGATGACATCAAACACCACACCGTAACTGGGTGGCTATAAAGGTGGCATTGAGTGTTCGGAAAGTATTGGTTCAAACACATGGATCAAGAGTGGGATTTGTCCATCCATATGACGGATAGATATACTCTGGGCCCTCTCGGTGAAATGTCATCCAATTAGCTTGCAAGCATGTGACTGGCTCACAAGGGATCACATATCACGGGAACGAGAAAAGAGTACTTATCGGTAACGAGGTTGAACTAGGTATGCAGAGATACCGACGATCATGACCTCGGATAAGTAAACTATCGTGAGACAAAGGGAAATTGATATCGTATGTAAGTGGTTCATTCGATCGCAAAGTAATCATAGAAATATGTGGGAGCCATATGAATTTCCAGATTCCTCTATTGGTTATTCTTCGGAGAAGTGTCTCGATCATGTCTGCATAATTCACGAACCGTAGGGAGACACACTTAAGGATTCGACGTTGTTTGAGTAGTTATGGAATGATGAGAAAGAGACCGAATGTTGTTCGGAGTCTCGGATGGGATCCGGGATATCACGAGGAGATCCGGAATGGTCCGGAGAATAAGATTCATATAAGGAAAGTCCCGTTTCGGAGTTGGGGAATGGTTCCGGTGTTTTCATCGGGAATGTTCTAGAATGTTTCGGAATGTCTGGCACTCCGGAGGGGAAGGGTACATGAATGTGTTGTATCAAGTTGGTATGATTGCATCATGTACTAAGTGTCATCGCTGTTCCAAATAAAGGATTAATTCACATCCTAGTTTGAAAAGTCAAATAGCTAAATTGAAAAGTAAAACGACTAAATTTGGAAAGAGGAAAAGAGGAGGAAGGGGAAACCGAGTTGGGGAGGGAGTCCCTCCTCCCCAAGCCGGCGCACCACCCAAGCCGAGTTGGGGAGGGACTCCTCTCCCTCCCCTTGGCCGGCCGTCCCCTCCACCTATATAAGGAGGGGCAGTGCTCCCTCCTAGAGACACACAAGTTCCCTGCCCCAAACCCTAGCTTGGCGCCACCACCTCCTGCAGCTGCCGCCGCCTCCTAGGGTTGCCCTAGCCGCCGACTTGGGCTGCCCCAAGCCCTAGCCGCCGGCTCTAGCACCTCCTCCTTGGTGTGTCTAAAATCTAGATCGCTGAGGAGCTCTCTCATACTCCACCATACTCGCTTCGGCTTAAGGCGAAGCCCTGCGAGATCTCCCCTCTACTTCCGGTACCACGCCGTTGTGCTGCCGGAATCACGAGGAGAGTGCTATAACCTCCGCTGCCTGCTGGAACAAGGGAGAGGAAGGTCTTCGTCGAGTACCAAACGTGTGACCGACTGCGGGAGCGCTGCCGGAATGCAGCGCCGGAAGGATCGTCTACGCGATCTTGAGATCGGGAAGAGTACGACTACATCACCCACGAGAATCCGCTCTCGTTAAACACTTTGGAATCTTCGAGGGTGAGTTATTCATCGACTCGTTGCTACAATCTAGTAGATAGATCTTGGCTTGTTTGTTTGTATGCGGTAGAAATTTTTTGTTTTCCATGCTACGAAACCCTACAGGAAGAGGGATGATGATCAGGATGATGATGTCAATGAGAATCCTTCTGATGATGCTATGTATACATCTGACTCGGGTGCTGGCTCATAGGCTATTGGGGCTAGCTCTTCCTCAACCACCCTAGACAGGGGGCTCGACGTAGCCGCCTGCTAGATAGGAAGCTCAGCTGGACGGTCAAGTGTCGGGATCACCCACTACATCATATGTTACTCTGCCTCCAGACCCTGTGTTACTTTTTGCTATTGCTCCTTTTAATGCTACCCTATCCACTCCGCATGGAAAGGAGCTTCTGGAGGCGCTTCCATTGGACTCTCCCCTACGTCGTACAGGTCTGGTGCTAATCTTGCCTCATATTTCTCCTTCACAGCTTCAGGAGGCTTTGCATGTGGCTAGTGGTTCTGCTGAGACGACTAGTTTTTCTTCGGTTTCGGCTTCTCCCATGTGTGGGAGGACTAACATGATGGGTCGTTCTATTCCACGGCGAGTGGAACCGATGCTATAGGAGGTGGAACTGATGGTGCAAGGGGAGATCCATGGGTCTCCAGCATGAAGGCTGGCCCAGGCGAGGCTTGCCAGCCAGGGGGCTGACCGGTTACCTGTCAGGGCGCAGGGTGATTCACCCCTGACCCTGATGGTGCGACCATCCACAACGGCGATGCGGACTGCTAGGGGCTTCTCCCAGGGCGCTATTCCGGTGGCCAAGGGGGGATCCCCAAGCTCGGATGGTGGACCGGTGTCGGAGGTAAACTAACCCAGGTGGGGTTGGGTTTTTCCCCACCCGCAGGTGTGCAGCACTTCATGGCCTGGACGCCATATCACAGGAGTTCTCGTCATGGTGTCGACTCAATTGGGGCCTCAGCCACAGACGAGGACTCCTTGGGCAAGGCTATGCGTAGGAAGGCGGAATTTGGACACCCAGGGTACATCTTGTAAATCCTTTCTTTCTTTCTCCAACAATTCTATTATAGATAAGATTGCTAATGTTGGTGTTAGTTTGGGGACATCTATAAGTGAAGTTAATCTTTCTAGTTCTGTTTTGAGACATATGGAGGTTGACCGTCATATGGTTACTCCTAAGATCTCTGTTTTTCCTGATTCTTCACCAATGGAGGAGGAGGAGTTGCATTTCATAGTAGATGGTCAACTCCTATCTCACTTAGTTGGTGAAGTATCAGAAGTGGGATTTGATGAGACTGAGCTAGATATATTATATGATCTTACAGCTTCTGATCGGAACTCAAAGAGCCAAAAATCTCGCAAGAGGTCACGTGTATCCAAATTTCCAATTGTTTCTCAATGAATGGCATGTTTTCAAATAGAAGAGGTCTTTGTTACTTGGCTAAACATTTGTTCTTTGGATCTTTTGGGTATTTTAGAGACTGGTAGACGTGATTTCTCACGAATTCAACTCAATCGCCTCTCTGGTGGAGTGGACTTTACATGGGTATCCCGTCCGCCGCGTGGGAGGTCCAGGGGAATCCTGTTAGGCGTCATAGATGAGACTATGGAAATCTTAGCCAGTTTAGTTGGAGATTTTTTATTAAACTCCATATCCGGAACAAGGTTGATGATTTCATTTGGTCTCTTGTCGCTGTTTACGGGGCTTCCTAGGATGTTTATAAAGCTGACTTTTTACGTGAGTTGGTAAATCTGGCTAAACACAATCCCTATCCTATCCTTATAGGTGGGGATTTTAATCTTCTAAGATTCCCTCATAAGAAAAGTCGGGGCCGTTTTGATGAACATTGGCCTTTTATGTTTAATGTTGTCATCGATAGCTTGGACTTAAGAGAGGTTACAATGTTAGGTAGACAGTTCACCTGGGCTAATAGTCTTCCGGAGCCTACATATGAAAATTAGATAGAGTGCTTATGGATAGCGAATGGGAAGATAAATTTCCTATGGTTACTATTCATGCTCTAGACATTATTGAGGCTTTGTCGGATCATGCTCCATTACTATTATCTGTCGGAACACCACAACAAAAATCCAAAAAAAGTTTCAAATTTGAACTCGGATGGTTTGATCGTGATGGTTTTCATGACTTGGTTAAAGCTATTTGGGAAAAACGGTTAGTGGTCAAACAACTACATAGCGCTGGAACAACAAAATGCGCGCCTTGCGCAAATTCCTCCGTGGTTGGGCAAGACATACTGCTAGAATCCTTAAAAAGGAAAAAAATATGCCTTTTAGCTATTATTAATGACTTGGAGGCTTCAGCGGAGGTTAGGCTATTGACTGCACAAGAGATTGAGCTTAAAAACCAATCGAATGCAGAAATTGCTAGACTTATGCGTGAGGAAGAACTCAAATAGTATCAATGTTCGAAAGCCAAATTCATCCTTGAAGGAGATGCGAATACAAGATACTTCCATGTTGTTGCCAATGGCAAGCATAAGAAGAAACTTATTCATTCTCTAATTCAGGATGAAGGGACGATTGAAGGCCAGTTGCAACTAAAAGCTTATATTATAAGTTACTATAAATGCTTGTTTGGGGCACCACCAGAAAACTCTTTTTCATTAGATGAGTCCTAGACAGAGGATATTCCTAAGGTTTCTATTGAGGAATACAATCTTCTAACCTCTCCCTATACTGAGGAGGAAGTTAAGAAGGTTGTCTTCCAAATGGAACATAACAAAGTGCTAGGGCCTGATGGCTTCCCAGTAGAATTTTATCAAAAATTCTGGGAAGTTATCAATGTGGATTTGATGCGCTTGTTTGTGTTTTTGCAAGTAGGTCAGCTAGACCTATTCAGGTTAAATTTTGGCAACATAATTTTACTACCTAAGGTTAACAACGCAGAACGTATACAATAGTATCGTCCCATCTGCCTCCTTAACATTAGTTTTAAATTTTTGACAAAAGTTGCTACGATTAGGCTGAACTCAGTGGCTGATCATGTTATGCGTGCTTCTCAAACTGCTTTCATGCAAGGGAGAAACATCTTAGATGGTGTTGTAATCTTGTATGAAACGATCCATGAACTGCACCCAAAGAAACTAAATGGTGTATTGTTCAATATTGATTTTGTGAAGGCCTATGATAAAGTTAATTGGTCTTTTCTACAGCAAACACTCCGTATGAAAGGTTTTTCGGCGGAGTGGTGTGCTCTCATACAATCTTCTATGTCTAGAGGAAGTGTTGCCATAAATGTTAACGATGACACAGGTAATTACTTTCAGAGCAAAAAAGAGTTATGACAAGGGGATCCATTATCGTCTATATTATTTAATATAGTGGCTGATATGCTGGATATCCTTATTGAGAGAGCAAAGGCTGATGGCCAAATTGAAGGACTGGTTCCACATATTGTTGATGGTGGACCATCTATTCTTCAATATGCCGACGATACAATCTTATTCATGGAACACAATCGAGAAAGCTAAGAATCTGAAATTAATATTATCAGCATTTGAGCAGCTCTCTGGGTTAAAAATTAACTTCCATAAGAGTGACTTGTATTGTTTTGGCAAGGCTAAAGACGAGGCCCACCTATATGATGATCTTTTTGGGTTGTGGCCAGGGGAAATTTCCAATCAATTATCTGGGAATACCGGTACACCATCGACATCTCATGATTGATGAATGGAAGCTCGTTAAGGAAAGACTTCAGAAACGTCTTAATAGTTGGAAAGGTAAATTGCTATCCCTTGGTGGAAGAGTTGTACTCATAAATTCAGTACTCACAAACATAGTACTGTATATGATCTTGTTCTTCCAGTTACCAAAAGGTGTCTTGTCAAAAGTGGATTATTTCCGTTCAAGATTCTTTTGGCAGGGGGATAGTGAAAAAATAAATACCGACTGGCCAGATGGAATGTTGTTTGTGGACCCAAAGAATGCGGTGGACTGGGCATACATGATTTGCAAGTCAAAAACACCGCACCCCTGGGTAAATGGCTTTTCAAACTTCTTACTGAAGAAGGGGTCTAGCAAACCATTCTATGGAGGAAATATGTTGGCTCAAAAGCGGTGTCTCAACTGGTTTGGAAACCAGGTGATTAACACTTCTGGGCTGGACTAATGGCTTCTAAAAATCATTTCTTCCGGTTTGGTACTTTCAATATTAAAGATGGATCACAGATTAGGTTCTGGGAAGATAAATGGCTTGGATAAAATTCACTTCGTGAACAATATCCAGCTCTATACTCGATTGTTAGGCACAAGGGAGATACACTATCTATCGTAATGGAAATCAATCCTCCTAATGTATCTTTCAGAAGAAGTCTCTTAGATCCTAGACTTGTGTCCTGGAACAATCTTTTATTAAGATTATCCAGGATACAACTATCTGAGGAAGTGGACGAATTCAAATAGAAATTACTACAGAGTGGTAAATTTTTTGTTGATTCAATGTATAGAGCTTTGGTCCAACCTGATATTCCAGTCGATGATAATATTAAAATTTAGAAGATGAAGATACCCCTTAAAGCGAAGATCTTTGCGTGGTATCTACGTAAAGGGATAATCCTCACAAAAGTTAATCTTGTTAGGAGGAATTAGCATGGAAGCACAGAATGCGTATTTTGTCACCATAATGAGACAATACGACATTTATTCTTCCAATGTAAATTTGCACGTGCTATATGGTCAATCATCCAAATAGCCTCTAGTTTATCTCTTCCTCGTTCGAAAGTCAATGTATTTGGCATCTGGCTGAATGGGATTGAGGATAAATATGGGACTTTATTTAGGGTGGGAGCGCTTTCCATTATTTGGTCGCTTTGGCTATGTACAAATGACAAGATTTTTGATAACGTTGTCTCTTCTCCCTTGCATGTAATCTATTGATCTATGGCTGTCCTTCGATCATGGACTTCTCTACAACACATGGAGTTCCGCGACTTGTTCACGGAGGGCTATAGGCGATTGGAGGATATATCAAGGGATATCTTCTCCTGGCATGGATGGCAGCGTGATCTGCGGATTGATCTTCCTTAGCTAGTTTGGAGAACTTGGATTTGTTTACAATTATTTGTAATTTCGATTCTTTTTGCTTTCTTCTAGGATTGTGTGGTTTTGTGCATCTAGCTATGCAGAGGTCGGGTGTAAACTTACTATTAAGTAATGAAGTGCCCATTTCTAAAAAAGGTGGAGACTGGTTTGTACTAACGATAACCCAAGGGCTAGCTAGCCAGGTTTTTTTGCTGACGATAGAGGACAAATGAGAAATAAAACAAATAATTCCCTCACTTATCGGTGGAAGTGGCATGTAATTTATAGCCACTCGGTAGTTTTCCTTTTGGCGGATCCACAGAACACTCGCTCCGCAATTTTGCACAATAGGCCGGAGCGCTCCGTTGCGTTTGGAGTGGACCCGCTCGCTCCAGCTATGAAGTCAGGAGCCTGCGTGTTCTAAAAACAAGTGTGACAAATGAATTTTGTGAAAAAAAATTCTTTACGACACGTTTCCTGAGAAAGTCATTGACTTAAATCTCTTCAAAATTCTTTTGTCTTTTCTACTGCGCAACCAAACAAATACTGGTCCAAATTTAATTCGGATTCATGTGGACATGACATAGTATTCTTTTTCTGCATTCCTGTTTTCTTTCTCCTGGTAATCCAACGAATCAAGAGTCCCTAAGGTTTAATCTTTTCATAGCTCAAGAGAGAATCTGATAAACCAATGATATCATTTTGGCCAAGAGAAGTTGAAGCTACAATGATATGGGATCCCTTGTGGGATTGACCCTAGGGTGGCCCGATCTTCACGGATTTGAGGCGGGGAGTGAGGGAAAACCCGATGAACACGATGAACGCAACACAACGCGAGGTAAAGATACAAACACACGCAAACACAACCCGATTCGATTTTCTCCCGTTCACTCAAACAACCAATCCAATAGAATCCTCGGCGAGAGACCGTTAGGTAGAATCACCAAAGGAGAGATCGGCAAGCGGATGATAGAATCTAAATCAAAGGAGAGAGTAGCAACCAAGTAGAATCCCAAAGGGGAGAGACCTAGCACTACTAGAATCCTTGATGAGGAGAGACCAAACACTTGAGGAGGGTCTTGACGACTTGGAGACGAACAACCGAACTCCAAGGCCTTGTACAACTCATAGATTAACTATAGAGAGGGGTCCCCATCTAGGGTTAGGCACAAGCCTTAATTCATCATCAACTCCAACTATATCTGAGCCACAAGAGGGCTATTTATAGTACTACAAGAGAAGGGGTAGGTGGGAGGGAATATTCTGGGCATCAAACCCTTCACAGCACATAGGCTGGCGGTTCTGGCGACAGGTCCGGCGGTGCCGGGGCTGGTGCTGAGATTTCCGGCGGTCACCGATATTTCCGGTCGTCAACCGAAAGGGGTCTCTGTAAGCGATTTCGGCGGGAGGGACAGTTCGCCGGTTTGCACGCCGGAAGTTCCGGCGGTGGTTCCGGTTCGCCGGGCTGGGCGCCGGAAGTTCCGGCGGGGCTTCCGGTGGCGCCGGACCTGGAGACGGAAGTCTTCTTCCGCCTTCTCTTCCATGCCTCTTGCTTGGGGGTCTTGGTTCCTGGTGTCTTCTTGTCATCTCCTCTTGGTGTCATGGTCAAGGGCCTAGGAATAGCATTGGCACTTGTTTCAAGTAGGATCCCATTCACATGATAACCAAAGGAGGGCGAGATATGGAATGAATTCACCTTTGTGGGTATGGTTGGTGTAGCATGAATTGGACCAATGGTGAATGCCATGTGTTGGGCTGCATCATCTCCCTCCTCTTGAAAGAGAGTCGACCTCGACGATATTCCATCATCATCTTGTAAGGAAGGATCTATGCCTGTTATGTCTTGATGGATGCTCTCTAGAGCTCGTGTTGTCAACCCGTGCTCAATCGAGGTTGACATTGGAGTATGGGTACCTACACACACCATAGATAAACGTAAGAACATGTGTGCGTGATAGATAAACACATCATCCATCATGATGCGTCTTCTCTTGTGCACATCACCATTAGCGTGAAACAATATGTCATAGGAGGCATGGTGATTATGCAAGCAAAAGGTGGAAATATACTTATCATGGTATGTATCAAAATCTTCAAAGGTTGAGAAAGCTATGGGGGCGATCTCAGTATGAACCATATGAGCATTAGTGCAATGAACAACAGAAGACAATGAAAAACATGCATGATCAAGCATTTCCAAAGTATGAGTATGGTGGCCTACAAACATAGGGAAAGAGCAATTGTTCATCAAGTTTGTCGCAACAATTGTGGGATAAAAGAAAGATTTGTAGCATGGCACATCTATGGCAATATCATCGCACTTCAATAATTCCACATGATCAACATTATGCAAAAGCAAGGCATCACATGGGAATAAGAATGAAGCATATGAAATGTCACAAGTAGAGTCCATAACATGCATATCCTCACAATTCATCATGTCCACTAGTGGGATCATGGCATCAACAACATCCGTATCTTTACCTTGGTCGTGCCTCTCATTTGAAGTGGGTGTTGTGATAGGGGTGGCCTCTATGTGGACGACTTCTTCATCATATATGGGGATGGCATCATCTTCATCCACCATGTACATCTTCTCGATAGGAGGCTCCATCATCTCCAAGCTTGGCGTCTCTTGCTCCAAGGTACCTAACACATCATGAGAAAACTCACTAGAGGTAGAGGGTAAGTTGTGAGAAATTGTGATGGCCTCACTTGCCCTATCAACTACCACTCTCAACTCACTCGGTGTATCACTCATGTCCTCAAAGTGGAAGCACAAAATCTCACATATGGTGGAGTCACTCGTCTCACTTTTGCTCTCACCCAAGTGGGCTAAGTGGCTCTCAAACTCACATGGGATTGGTACCACATCATCACTAAAGTATATGGGAATAGGCTCGGTTTCGTCAACTCCATGCGTCTCGTTTGGTGAAGGGAAAATCCCATGCTCACCATCCTCCAGCTCGCAACCCTTGTCCAAGTTTTTGCACCATGTCTTGAAAGCGTCAACTTCATGAGAGGTCATCTTGATGGGTTCATCCAACTTCGCGAAGTAGAGAGCCATAGCGTCCTTCTCATTTGTTGGCGATCTTGTATCTTATGTAGTGGGCTTCCTTGAAGAAGGTTCGTCGTGGAAGTTCTTGGCTTTGGAAGATTCATGGCGGGGGTGACGGCTCGTTTGTTTGTTCGCCTTCTTTGTTCGTGAGGTAGCGCCAACGTCATATGAGGTATTCTCTCTTGAGGGTCTTTGAACTTGTGTAGTAGTCGTCCTCGGAGGAGAAGTGGTGTCGTAGATGTTCTTGTAGTTGGGCACCTCATGTCGAGCTTGTTTTGTCGATGTAGCTTGGTGGCGGAGAGGACTTGTACGCCGTCTTGAGCTTGTAGCGCATATAGCATGGATGCTCTTGAGCTCTTGTTGTTGGCGACGCACTTGTCTTGTCTCATGTGTATTGGTGCTTGTTGAGTTGTCTTGCCTTCTTGAACTTGATGGGTATCTTGATGGACCACCCTCATGGTATGTAGTTCCTTTTGAAGGATGCAACTTGAAGAGCTTGTCCTTGTTGGCCTCTTGGATATGTGCCTTCGCTTGCATGGCGTGAGTTCTCGGTCTCCATGTGGTGGACGGAGTCATTGTATCTCAAAAGGGAGTCGCCATCATAGTCGATGAAGTGTTCGATGTCCTCCATGCTTGAGAAGTCGAAGTCCTCGTGCTGCTCCATGTGCTCCATGCTAGGTAAGTCATCGTTGGTGTAGTACTCGAAGTCCTCCAAGCATGCGGAGCCAATGTTGGTATAGTGCTCCGTTGTGGCACCGATGCTTGTGGAGTCGTCGTCGTCGTGGCTCATCATGGATTCCTCTTCATCGGTTCCGGAGTCCCTATACATGTTGCTCACAAGACCAATTGTGATATAGTGGATGTTGGATTCAAGGATGCTACGCCTTGGCTCACCTGAGTCAAAGATTGGAAAGATTGTTCTTGCCGAGAGCAAAGCGAATAGCGAGTACACAAGACACACACACACAAAGGCCTATGGTGGTAGGTTAGAAAGGTGGATCGCAAATGGAACAACCAAACGAAAAGGTTATTGTCAAAAGTGGTAACGGACCAAAGATCAAAAGCAAAAAGGATACGATCTACAAAAACACGGAGAAAACACACGCGTGGAGAAAAATGGGGTTAGCACGACTATGAAAATGAGCACAAAATGTCCTAACGACGACTAAGCTCGGTGTCATGCCAACACAAGGAGAGACCGTAGCTCGTTTGCAACAAGATTGAGAAGCAACGGATTTGCACGCTTGCCTTGCTCTAACTCGCACTCTTGCTTAGAAGCTTTGGACTCTCTTTTGTATTGGTATCTTTCTTTTTATTTTTATTTTTTTTGATATCTCTTTTCTTTCTATGCTATGGAGTCACCTTTTTGCTATTTCCTATGCACTATCACTTCGCAAGAGCAAGCGCACAATGCTTCGGCAAACACAAAATGAGCTACTGTCGATAGGTTAGGTATCACACAAAGGAAGAAAGGCTATACAAGGGTGGTGCAAGTTATACCTTTGGTATTTTTGATGACTTGCGACCGGTGTTGGGGAAGGTGTTCGGGTGTCGCGGTGTCGAAGCGTGCGTATGTACAAATGTTGCGGAAGCTTGAAGTTAGTTGTGACACGCACGCGAAACACGAACAAAACACAAAAGGAAAACGGTCAAAAAATTTGGGTCTAATGGATTTTCGGCGAAACGGCCGGCGGACTGGTGTTGGCGCCGGAAATTCCGGTCAGGATTTCGGCGTCGCCGGAATTTTCGGTGACAGGGTCGGTTCGCCGGTGTGCTCGCCGAAATTAGTTCGTGAGGAACTTCCAAAAGTCAAATTGAGGGATTTGTCCAAAATTAGTGGAATTTGGGCTGGGGGATAGGGCAAGGAAGGTCACGGATTTGAGGCGGGGAGTGAGGTCAAGGAAGCTTTGATACCAGTTGATATGGGATCCCTTGTGGGATTGACCCTAGGGTGGCCCGATCTTCACGGATTTGAGGCGGGGAGTGAGGGAAAACCCGATGAACACGATAAACGTAACACAAACGCAAGGTAAAGATACAAACACACGCAAACACAACCCGATTCGATTTGCTCCCGTTGGCTCAAACAACCAATCCAATAGAATCCTCGGCGAGAGACCGTTAGGTAGAATCACCAAAGGAGAGATCGACAAGCGGATGATAGAATCTAAATCAAAGGAGAGAGTAGCAACCAAGTAGAATCCCAAAGGCGAGAGACCTAGCACTACTAGAATCCTTGATGAGGAGAGACCAAACACTTGAGGAGGGCCTTGACGACTTGGAGACGAACAACCGAACTCCAAGGCCTTGTACAACTCATAGATTAACTATAGAGAGGGGTCCCCATCTAGGGTTAGGCACAAGCCTTAATTCATCATCAACTCAACTATATCTAAGCCACAAGAGGGCTATTTATAGTACTAGGGGCGAAGGGGTAGGTGGGAGGGAATATTCTGGGCACAAAACCCTTCACAGCACACAGGCTGGCGGTTCCGGCGACAGGTTCGGCGGCGCCGGGGCTGGTGCCGAGATTTCCGGCGGTCACCGATATTTCCGGTCGTCAACCGAAAGGGGTCTCTGTAAGCGATTTCGACGGGAGGGCCAGTTCGCCGGTTTGTACGCCGAAAGTTCTGGCGGTGGTTCCGGTTCGCCGGGCTGGGCGCCGGAAGTTCCGGCGGGGCTTCCGGTGGCGCCGGAAGTCTTCTTCCGCCTTCTCTTCCACGCCTCTTGCTTGGGGGTCTTGGTTCCTGGTGTCTTCTTGTCATCTCCTCTTGGTGTCATGGTCAAGGGCCTGGGAATAGCATTGGCACTTGTTTCAAGTAGGATCCCATTCACATGATAACCAAAGGAGGGCGAGATATGGAATGAATTCACCTTTGTGGGTATGGTTGGTGTAGCATGATGTGGACCAATGGTGAATGCCATGTGTTGGGCTGCATCATACAAAGATTACAATCAGCCGACACAATATAATTAAGGAAGCTATTAATAAAAAATAGAATTGAGGAACCTCCAATCATTCGCAGTCCTCCTCTAGAATCTCACTAATTTAAACAGAAACATGGAGAAGTAACACATGGAGATGTACTAATTCTCAGGGACTGAAGTACTTGAAACAACTGTTATTCAGTTGTGAAGGAGCCATTTGAATTGAAGCAGCGGCTATGACAAAGTTAGAGAGACTACATACAACAGTCCCCATATGGTCGCCACTCACCACTTTGGCCATCGTCGGAGCATCAACATCAAAGTTCTCTGTGCTGGTGCAACTGATTATGATATCAACGATACTAAACATGCGATCAAAACAACCATGTACCATAATGGACATAGAAAACCAGCACATCTCTGATGTACAATAATCTATATCTATACCTAATAATAAAAGCAGCAATGTTTCTCTCTTCGTCCGTCAAAAGTGCGCCTTCAACCGTCCCATGGGCGTCTTCACATGTTGTTCCCTGGTTTCAATCGCTCGGTCCTTTCAGTTCGTAACATGACCGGAAGCAGAATCCATCAAGAATCCATGATATTGTGTGCCCACGATCGCCTAAAAACTGCACGATGGCACACCTACATAGAGTCAAGCTTCACGGATGCCATGAGTAGAGCAGCTCTAGTTGCCGCTCGCCGGAGTTGCCGTCTTAAAGGCCACTTATGACTTCCGTGGAATGAGTAAAATCGTATTCATCGATCAATTTATTGTACAACAGCGAATGATAAGAGTACTGGTATGGTAGCTACTCCATCCCGCCCCCAAAGCATTACTCCGTACATGAATAATAAATATGCAACCTAACTCCCAAAAACAGACTGAAGATCTTGACAAGAAGAACTCACAAAGCTCCGTAAGGAAACAAAGATTGATGCAACCGATTCATCGGATCCAAGAATAGATAAGGATGATGATGTTGTCGTTGTGTCGTAGATAAAAGGTTCAACATATAGATTAAGGATAGAACCCAAAACTTGACTAGCAGAATTGTGAAGATCTGGAAAATCTTCATGGAATCTGGTGGATTAAGGATATAAGATAAAGCGAGAGGGTTTCAAAAGATTTCTTGACGAGTCGGAGATCAAAAGAATTTCTTGTCCTTCTTGTGAAGATCTGAGCGAGATTAGTAGTTTTTTAGGAAGTCTTCAACAAAGCAGTCAAACTGAGGATAAAGCTCCGGAGTTGGTTGGAATCTGATGATGGGTGAAGATTAACAATTGATTTTGATGATTCCCGGATTGTAGCAATGTCTTTAGAAGAAGAACGCGGTCGAGATAAGTGACTTTAGAAAGTCAAGATTTACACTTTGAGAACTTTGCACAGATGCGGTGTTCTCGAAGCTCGAGAGAAAAGAATAAGATATTCTTCATGTTCTTCCATTGATATAGAATAGGCGAGAATATCTTCAAGATATACCACCACATAAGATCAACAAGAAGAGCAAATATTGGTGTTTAGGAGGATGCATTGGAAGAATAGATTATCTGGCCCTTCGGATAAAAAAAGAGATACTGACTCGTTCACCTCATTGGTCAGATCACCGGTTGAAAATAGGAAACATTTGGAAAATAATCGATGATAACTCATACATTTAAGCAAAGCTACCATAGATGAAAGGAAGAGATTCTCTCGTATCAAAAAGAATCCTACGAATATGGAGTTCACAGTTGTGAAGCATGATAACGGATGATAATCCACCATAGTGCCTTCAGAAACCTCCGGATTGCCAAAGGTACTTGAATATGATATAGATATGATCATGGTATAACTCAAAATCACAAAAGATAACCGCCATCATTTGGGAATTATATTGATAGCATTGACCATATTCCATTCATGATAAGCGTCATATAGCTATACCGAGAACCAAAATACAATCACAAGCATCAGATCGACACACGTTATGTATTTTTCCCAAAAGAATTTGTATATGAAGTAAAAACTCCAGACTGAAGCGCCGGTAGCAAAAGATCGAGTTAGCATGGATATGCCAACAAAAAGAAGGTGAAAAGTGTATCACACACGACTGAAAAGGAGTGTGGAAACATAGATGTATTAAAGAAAAAATTCCTCATTTTTTGGCTTTAAAATACCGATAGATACAATAAACAACTTTAAGGGTAAGGATTAGCAACTCCACACTCTGCTAAAGCATACAAGGAGGACGAACACCCTTAATAAGATTGTGTTGGTTTACAAAGAGTCAGATAGATCGCATCAGTGTACACATAAGCTTGTCGATATGGAATATACCAACAGTTGATAACCAAAGGAAGATTGCGACAACAAGGTTAGATGTAATAGATAGACAAAGGACTGGCAAACACATCCTATGGTACTATAGAAACCCAGAGCACGTGAATCCTCGCTTGAATTTTTAGGAGAGGATTAATAAACGTTACACTTCCTTACTAGAAAAGGGTAGGTGGGAGGGTAAGAAGAAAATTGGAAGCAGTCATACTCTCATGTTTAGTTTTTCCCTATTATACGTAACTACCAAAATATTTCCTAGACTGACAACGACCATCTTGGCTGAGACCCTGAAGGGCGGAATAGCTCTGATACCAGATGTAATACCTCAGACACTACGCTCTAAGCAACAAGCTTGGAACGAACCCAAAGTGCATAAGGTGTCCTACCGAGGAGGCCCAAGGTCCACCCATGTGTAGGTCCCGTCTGAGCGAAACAGGGCATGGTACCGGCCAATAACCTATCCACTTTGCAAGAATATCGGGACAAGTACGAGCGGCGTAGTCGATAGGCATGCGAATAAAACATACATAAGTGTGTATGTCAGCGACATACAAGAGTACATCAGATCCAATCCATCTAAAAGAAATAAAAATATTTAATGCCATACGGCAAGATCCAAAATAGTAGATAGCTAATAGTTTAGGATATATCCTCATACATCACACATTAGAGTATCAAGCGGAAGCGAAAAATAAGATCCGAGTACGAATAAGAGGCAAATTGGCATAAGATTCCCTGAAAATAAGCACACCTCGCCCATAGATCTCACCGATCTCCATCTCCAGAATCTCTACACCACACAGTCACTGCCACCATCACCGGTCTCTTCAAACCAGTATCCTTCCTCAGAGTATACATGTCCATCTAAACTAATATTTTATCATGTGAGACCCTAGGGGGCTCAGCAAGTATTTATGCATCTAAAGGGAACAACCTGAGGGTGACGCAATAGCAGCGAAAATAAAGCCTAGCAGTTCTATGGAGACACGCTACAACATCCACCAAACCAATGATAGACGGGCGCTCATTAAATAAACAACAGTGAATTACCCAACAAATATATATCAACATAAATAAACATCGCTCGCCCTCCTCCCCGTTCCCAAACGAGAAGGCGGAAGAACATGCCATCCATTGGTAGTTTTATTAATCATTCCATGATTATTGCACTATTACTAGTCAAGTTTTAGTCAATTTAAAGCGGTACTTTAGTTATGCTTGTCTATGATCTAGAAACTGTGCTCCAAGTCGTCCATAACCGTGGATACGACTTTCAGAAAGATTTATCCTGCAGGGGTGCACAAATAGCAACTCACCATGATCAACCTTGAAAAAACCAAATGAAAACCCAACGAGGCATCACGACAAAGCATTCGCAAGATTCATAAATGATTTCAGGGGGACACCCCGCTAAGATACCTACTACGAAGTTGGCCAGCTCCATGATGGACCGAGGGGCTTGCGACAATGGTTGTAAACGTCTAGACATCCGAAAGTATGACTGGGCTTGTTGATACCGCGTAAACATTCTGCATTTGTTCCAAAACCAGACAGTAGTAAACGTTCTCCATGAGCAACAATAGTTAATAAAGCAGTAAAGTATGGCATAAGTACATGATAGTAATAACGACCCAAACTAGTTGTGGCCCCAAGAAATTACATATGACTCAATCTATGACTAAGGAGATTCATGGTCCCACATGCGGATAGTGCGATAGTCAAGGAACAAGAATCAAGTACTCGGGATCCTACAGGACACGAGTGCGCGGATAAAAACCAGATCTCAACTATTGCCCACCAGTGCCTCTTTCTTTAGTTATCCCATTACTATTCAATTCAGTTGCTTAGGTACCTCATTATTCAAAGAAATTCACAAACCCTACACATACAATTCTACGACTCGCATGGCTCAAACAACTCCTGCAGTAATGGCTCATAGGATTGGGGGAATAAGCTTCGGTAGGGTTTAAAAGTAAAGATTATGCAATACTTGGGATTCAATTTTATTCGTGACGCGATTATGATGCAAGAATAAGATAGATACAATAGGTACTATATGTAGTGCAAGCATGGGGAAATGCTTGCCTGGCAGATCAGTTACAGAATAATATGGATCCGGGTAATACTTCTGAGGCTTCTGATATTCTTCTTGCTCAGCATCTATCCGGATAAGAACCAAATACACAAGGGGCCAAAATAAATACATTGCAAAATCATATAAATCATATGCAACAAGCAAACAAGCATGCCATGATGGAATGATGCACAATTTACATGGCATAACATAGCATGGCATGAGTGAGGTGTGGGGTACAAGAATAAAGCATTTCATTAAGTTTTTAGTCAAGTTTTGCTCCCATAACATTGCTACATACTTAATATTTATATGATGCATTCTTCAATTCATATCATGGCATGCATAGTTAGAACGGGCTCGTCGAGCTAATTGATTTAGACATATCATTTGTCGAATTCGGAGTTACGAAATTAAAGTTATTCAATTATTAAGAAATAGTTTTATTAACATTTAATAATTCAAAAATTTGAAATTACTCAAATGATATTATAAATGGCATATTCATAATCCTCAAGTTTTTTATGATTCAAAAACATATATTATTTGAATTTATGAATTTAAATTAATATTAAAATCAAATATATTAAAGAGGGGTCAAAGTCAAAGGTTTGACTAGATTGAATTAGTTTGGAAACGATGTGAATTTACAATTGGATTCCAATTTACAAACTAAACACTATTTGTTTTGATGTTTTAGTCAAATTCAAATTTAATCAAAAGCTATTAACAGTTTGATATTTAAACAGAATATGAAATAGTTTGAAATTGATTTAAATTTGAATTCTAGAAATGTTATGGGATTTTGTTACACTAGGCAGATCTACTCAGAGACACATAAAGGTGGGGACAAACAAAGATGGGGCCACAAGCGCAGGGAAACAGGAGGTGGCGTCACGTGGGTCAAAGAGGGACCGCGGGTTCAGATCAGGAAAACTGTGGGGGGCTTTTTATAAAAGGTTCTGGGAGGTGGTTTGGAACTGACGAAACTGAATTTTAGATCTGAATTTTTTTCAGAAAATCGGACTGAGTTCAAATGAATGTGGCGACGAATCGGTGAATATTTTGAAGATTCCGTTAAAACACAAGTTGTTGATCTTGCAAAGGTATAGAACTTTGAAGAAGGAAGTTTCTTCATAGGAAGCTTGTAAGCTCCAGAAAAGGTCGAACAAAACGATGGATTCAGATTTCAAACCGAAAATTTCAGAAAACAGATTACTTCGCCCTGACTTCAACAGATGATATCTGCGTGCTTAGGTCTCCAAACCGAACGAAGTTTGTTCATGGAGGAAGCTATATGATAGGGCTACAAGTTTTATACAGTAAGGCTTCGCAAAGGATCTCTAAGGACGCCGGAAAAAATAAGAGAAAAGGGGCCCAGAAGAGACATGAGTTACTGTCGATGTCGGTCCCGTTTCAGCGCGGGGCGGTGAGCGCGATGTGGCGGCGAGCTGAGGCGTGCTGGTGCCTGCAGGTGGTGTGGGGGTGGTGCTGGGAAGTGTAGGGAATGCTAGCGATGCTCCAAGAACTCAAGAGAGCCCGAGAGAAGACCGGTAATGAGGCAGAATCGGACTACACGCACATGTTAACTTTTGCAGAGACATCGAACAACACATACACACTAAGAATAGGTTCGGCCATGGCAGGAACGGGCTGGGAACAGAGATGATCGTCATCTATAGGTCAGGATATACACGGTTAACGGCCGAAATTGATCCAGTAGCTCACCGGGAGGATGTTGGCGTAGGTGGTCGTACTCAAGGGCGACCGTCGGTGATGTAATTTGGGCCAGCACGAGCTCGATGTTGAGGAAGAATCTCAGCAATTCGGATGGCTGCAGGCATCATAGCTTGCTCTAGAGGACAAGGACGATGAGTGCTTGTAACGGCTTGGTGATATCCAAGGTGGTGGGCAATGGTGAGGTGGTGCTCTTCTCTTGACAGGAAAAACAGAGGAAGGCAACGGGAGGAAGGAAACTCGGGGGGTGGCGGCGCTTGCAGGGAAGATGGGGATGGTTCTTGGGGTTTCTTGGGCTGCAACTATGGATGGCACCTGCCGGGTATGGAGGCGGGTATGGCACCTCCATACCCTCCTCCACCACTGTAACACCCTCAGAATCGGCCCTATGCAAGTTTTAGCGAATCCCGCCAAACCCGCATAGAAACGATTCAAAGGTGCCCACCAGGCACTTTCGTGCGGGTGGAAAACGAAGTAATAACATTACACAACAGTCCTCGATGGGACCCACAGAACAGATATATACAACACGACTCCATGAGTCAAGAATACAGATATAATATACAAAGATCCAAATCACCTTGAAAATGATAGAGCGTCCGACTACGGACAAGATGCAAATGGGGCTAAGAGCCCTGAAGAATAACCAATAGCGTCCATAACCCTGCCCAGGCCAAGCCGGAAGGGTAACCCTGCTAACGACGTCGATAGGGGTGCCGACAAAGGGCAAAGGAAGAAGAAGGAGCGTCAGTACTGAGGCCAGTACACGGCGAGACTAGAATTCGGCGGTCCTCGCCTACATAGGTATGGTGGACTGAGCGGCAGCGGCAGCATGCACTAAACAACCTATAGAGACTCGATACAACTGGCGGCTATTAGAGAGGGGGTAAGAAAGACCTATGCGGAACCAACCTGATGCTACCATCAAACAAACCCATCCTGGTGTTTCCCCCTCGAGACCAAACGAGGAAGTCAACCGAGGAACTCACACAGTTGGCAGTTTTATTTATTCAGTTACCGTTGCAGCAATTACTAGTCAAATTTAGGTAGTCATCCTGATAAAGTAAGCAGTGGGCACTTTTAGTGAACCATTCCGTTCTAGTGGCAGCACTTACTAGTCCGATTCAATTAGCATGAGATATCCCAAAACCCAGCAGTTGTTGGTACTTTTATTTAGCCATTCCGTTGCAGTGAAGCTGATTACTAGTCATAGCGGATACAAGTCAAATTATAGCAGTAAACTTTAGTTATAGTTGTCTATGATCAAGCATTGTGCTCCAAGTCGTCCATAACCGCGGACACGGCTTCTCGAAAAGATTTAACCCTGCAGGGGTGCACCAAAGTATCCACAAGCACTTCGACCCTTTTTGCCAGATCAATTAACATACACCCATCGGTATGTCGGCGGGGCCTAAGTCATGACGTTTCCCAGACCCAAAGCAAGCACGGGGGGCCACCCCACTAAGTACACCCGCAACGAAGTCGGCCGGTCTCCGAGACGGACTCAGGGTTTGCGCCAGTGGCTGTAAACGACAGCAAATCCCAAAACTGGGACTGTCGATACCGCGAAAACACTCCGCTTCCTAAACAGTACAGTGTGCTATCCATCGCACAATTTAAATAAAGCAGTAAAGCATGGCATAAGTACAGGATAGTAAATAAAACCTCAAACTAGTTGTGGCCCCTAGTACAATACTTTGAAATCAGGTACTAATCAATGGGGGCCCATATCTCCCCACCTGTGGTTAGCGCGCTCGATCTCGGAACAGGTGTCAAGAACTCGGGGTCCTACGGGACACAAGTGGGCGGTCGGAAACCAGATATTATCTATCACCCACCGGTGCCTCTGCTTACCTACTTCAATTTTAGTTGTTAAACAGTAATTAAAGTGAACAGTAATTAAAGCCATGGTCTTCTCCAACATTGAACATGCGGCAATACTCCAACAACTGTGGCACTTGACAACACGCAACAGCACTTGAGCAAGCGACTACGACGCACAAGTCCAACTATCTACCAAACAACAGGTAATAGGATGTGACCAAGGCAATATGAGGCTGCTAGGGATATCACGGGTACGAAAACTAGAGCATCGCAACACAGATAGCAATAGATCAACAGGAGGGAATAAATACTATAAAAGTAAGATAGGTAGAAAGGGGGAGATGCTCGCCTGAAAACATTGCCGAAGGTTCAACCGAAGATCGGGTCGACTCTCGCATCAACTCAACGGCCTTATCCGCGAAGAAGCAAAACACTAGAAGAAACACCGGATACACTATTTAATACTACGGCAAAAGATCGGGCATGATGCATGCATGATGTATGACATGGCAAAGATGCGATGCAACTAGGTCATATTAAGCGGAACCGGGGTCCCGACATTTAAATATATGGTTCAAGTTGTTTAGCTACCCCGCAATTTAAATGTTGTCTTAACATGGCAAAAGATAGCACCGGTCCGCTACACAAATTTAAATGAGGCTAATATACGACTAGATTTGCCCGCATATGGGCCCCATATTTAATTATAAGGTGAATCGGCATAAGGCCCCAAAACCACATGACAAATATGCATGCGAGAATGACAATTTTATATGCAACAAGTTATATAGATGGCATTTATAAAATAGGGGCTCGGATAAAGGGTCACACATTAGGGTTCGGCAGATCTTGGTGTTTTCCGGGGTTCGGGGTTCGGTCGCAGGGTTCGGGGTTCGACGGGATCGGGATCGGCGGAAGCGTTCTCGGATAACAGAGGTAGGTCTTGTCGCATCCGGGAAGCAGGACTTGGTCGGCGTCGGAGCGCATCGGACTCGCCCTGGTCGGTGTCGTTCTTGTCGTCGGGAAGCCCTTGTCGGGTCTGCGCCATCGAGTCGGTCTTCGGATCCGTGATGTAGATCTTGTCGCACGGTGTCCGGGAAGACGAACTTGGCGTATTCGCGTCGGCGATCTTGGCGTGTCGAGGGCTCTCGGTGTCCGGGAAGGAGTACTTGTCGCACCGGGGTCTCGGTGTCCTCGGATCCGATTGAAGGTCTTGGCGTCCGGCGGAATCGGTCTTCGGGTCTCCAAAAGTGGACCTAGAGGTTTCCGTGATGTAGGTCTTGGCGTGCTGAAAAGAAGATCTTGGGTCCCACAATTATCGGTTCCATGACAGCGATCTTGTTTCGATTGTCTGTGATGAAGGACTTGTCGTCGAGGTCGTCGAGGTTGCGGTAGTAGCGTAGCATCCACACTGCCGTGCAGTCTACTCAAGGTCGGGGTCGTCGGCTGCTAAGCGGCATAGGGATCGTGGGGAGCCTGTTGTAGTCTCTGTACAATGAGTAGCACCAGCAACAACATCGTCAACCGCTTCTCTCGGCGGTAACTCCACACGCAGAAGGACACCGGCGGGGACAGGGCCGAGGCATGAGGGCGGCGCCGGCGGATCCGCGCAGAGAAGACGGTGGTAGAGGGCTCCCGGCGGACGACGAGGAGGTGGCTGCGGGGCGATGACCAGCAGGAGGCGAGGGGGGCAGAGGCCAGCGAGGAGGGGTCGTCGGCGACGGCGGGCGAGGTCGGGCCGGCGCTCAGAGGCCGAGGGAGGACGGCGAGCGACGCGCGGCCGAAAGGGAGGCGACGCGGCCGAGCGGGGGGAGGCGCCGGCGGCGAGGCGGGGACGGCCGGAGGCGGGGTGGAGCACGACGGGGCCGGCGGCGGCAGGGTCGAGGCGGGGCCGCGACCGGAGAGAGGAAGGCGGGGCTTGCGGTAGGTGGGGGGAGGCGGGTGCGAGCGGGCGACGCGGGGAGGAAGAGAGAGGCGCGTCGGGGGAGGCAGGGGCGATGGGGTGGGGCCGGGGCGAGTGGGGCCTGGGGAGGGGAAGGAGAGCGGTGGCCGGGGCGGGGACCGGAGGAGGACGAGGTAGCGGGGCGGCGCTCGCCGGAGCGGGGAGGTCGCCGGGGAGAGGAGGGAGACGAGGGAGAGAGGAAGGAGAGAGGGGTCGGTGGAGAGGAGAGACGGGAGGTGGAGGACGGTTCGCGGGCCAGGGGTGGGACCAGGTGGGGAAGGTGGGGGCTGTGGGGGACGCGCGGGTCCAGGCTGGCCAGGGTGGGTCGAGTGGTAGGGCCCAGGGGCAGAGGAAGAGGGTGAGGGAGTGGCTGTGTGAGAGAGGGAGTGGGGTGAGGATGAGGTGGCAGCCAGGGATAGGTTAGGGGAAGGAAGGTGATGAGGTGGCGACCGGCTATTGGGGTGATGTGGAGGGTTTGGGGTAGACTAGGACTAGGTAAGAAAAGATTTCTGGGTGGCTGATTGATGAGGTGGCAGAGTGGGTAGGAGTTTGGGGGAGGGGTGAGGTGGCACACTTCGGTTGGTGGGTAGGATAGATTTGGGTGGGGATAGGATTTAGAGGGGCTGGTTTAGATGGACCGTTTAATACCGGGGTGGTCGACTGGGTCGATTCGGCCCGTTCGACTGCCCCACAAAAATAATTAAATAATTTTATTTGTTTCAAACCGACTTTTGCAAACCGATAGCAAACAAAACAAAATAATCCGGTGACCCGGGTTTTGTGTTTGAACAAAGACGGTGCGTTTTAGAAAACAAAAAAATAGGTTTTCTGCAAATAGTTTTACGCAAGCAAAAGCAAGATGATGACGATGCTCAAATGCAATGTGGCATGATGACATGAGCATGCGGTCATGATGATGCAATGCATAAAAACAACGCGATTTTCTAGTAGTGGTTTTTGCGGGATGCCACAATTCGACACCACTAACAATGGATCTCGCCCTCGAGATCCGCCTCATGGTACAGGGAAGAAGGCCGGTGATCTGAATCTTCTCGCTTCATATAGATCGCCGCGACACCATTAACAAGGGTTCATTCTCCATCTTGAAATCGGCGACACCACCAACAAAGGGACGTTGTTCACGTTTGTCAAGAGAGCACTCCGGATAAACAACGGACGAAGTTAAAGGTAAGGCCACCTCTAACTATCATGGAAGGAGTAAGAGTTGCATCGATCCACCATGCAATATACAAAAGCGAATGATAGGAGTAGTGGTATGGTCGCGACTCCATCCCGCACTCCAAGCATTACTCTGTACACGAACAGATAGATTATGCAACCAACCCTTAGAATTTAGACTGAAGATCTCGACAAAGAAGGTTCAGAAACAAAGGAGTGATGCAGACTCTGCATCGGATCTGGCGTAGATGATGTCGTCGCGTCGGAAAACACCGGAAGGCACGAGAAGGAACAAAGAGAAGTCCACCAGACGAAGGATTCCTCGGATAGCATGAAGACCAGATGGCAGAACACCGTTAACAAAGGAGGAAGCGAAACCCTGAAGGTACGACGGAACCCAACCACGAGAAATCCTGGACTCGAAGAGAGAGAAGAGAGCGGATTCAAAACACGTCGAGATAAGAGGAGAATAGTAGAGGGGTAAGGAGTAAAATCAGACCTAATCAGAACTATCCAACCGATTTTTCAAAAATAGTTTTGACACTCTACTGCGGCCGTTAGCTAGGTTATCCTACAGGCTGGACTTGTGGGGTATCGCAACTGCTGGGCTCTGATACCACTCTGTAACACCCTCAGAATCGGCCCTATGCAAGTTTTAGCGAATCCCGCCAAACCCGCATAGAAACGATTCAAAGGTGCCCACCAGGCACTTTCGTGCGGGTGGAAAACGAAGTAATAACATTACACAACAGTCCTCGATGGGACCCACAGAACAGATATATACAACACGACTCCATGAGTCAAGAATACCAATATAATATACAAAGATCCAAATCACCTTGAAAATGATAGAGCGTCCGACTACGGACAAGATGCAAATGGGGCTAAGAGCCCTGAAGAATAACCAATAGCGTCCATAACCCTGCCCAGGCCAAGCCGGAAGGGTAACCCTGCTAACGACGTCGATCTCAAAACCTGCTCAAACAAAAGGGGTGCCGACAAAGGGCAAAGGAAGAAGAAGGAGCGTCAGTACTGAGGCCAGTACACGGCGAGACTAGAATTCGGCGGTCCTCGCCTACATAGGTATGGTGGACTGAGCGGCAGCGGCAGCATGCACTAAACAACCTATAGAGACTCGATACAACTGGCGGCTATTAGAGAGGGGGTAAGAAAGACCTATGCGGAACCAACCTGATGCTACCATCAAACAAACCCATCCTGGTGTTTCCCCCTCGAGACCAAACGAGGAAGTCAACCGAGGAACTCACACAGTTGGCAGTTTTATTTATTCAGTTACCGTTGCAGCAATTACTAGTCAAATTTAGGTAGTCATCCTGATAAAGTAAGCAGTGGGCACTTTTAGTGAACCATTCCGTTCTAGTGGCAGCACTTACTAGTCCGATTCAATTAGCATGAGATATCCCAAAACCCAGCAGTTGTTGGTACTTTTATTTAGCCATTCCGTTGCAGTGAAGCTGATTACTAGTCATAGCGGATACAAGTCAAATTATAGCAGTAAACTTTAGTTATAGTTGTCTATGATCAAGCATTGTGCTCCAAGTCGTCCATAACCGCGGACACGGCTTCTCGAAAAGATTTAACCCTGCAGGGGTGCACCAAAGTATCCACAAGCACTTCGACCCTTTTTGCCAGATCAATTAACATACACCCATCGGTATGTCGGCGGGGCCTAAGTCATGATGTTTCCCAGACCCAAAGCAAGCACGGGGGGCCACCCCACTAAGTACACCCGCAACAAAGTCGGCCGGTCTCCGAGACGGACTCAGGGTTTGCGCCAGTGGCTGTAAACGACAGCAAATCCCAAAACTGGGACTGTCGATACCGCGAAAACACTCCGCTTCCTAAACAGTACAGTGTGCTATCCATCGCACAATTTAAATAAAGCAGTAAAGCATGGCATAAGTACAGGATAGTAAATAAAACCTCAAACTAGTTGTGGCCCCCAGTACAATACTTTGAAATCAGGTACTAATCAATGGGGGCCCATATCTCCCCACCTGTGGTTAGCGCGCTCGATCTCGGAACAGGTGTCAAGAACTCGGGGTCCTACGGGACACAAGTGGGCGGTCGGAAACCAGATATTATCTATCACCCACCGGTGCCTCTGCTTACCTACTTCAATTTTAGTTGTTAAACAGTAATTAAAGTGAACAGTAATTAAAGCCATGGTCTTCTCCAACATTGAACATGCGGCAATACTCCAACAACTGTGGCACTTGACAACACGCAACAGCACTTGAGCAAGCGACTACGACGCACAAGTCCAACTATCTACCAAACAACAGGTAATAGGATGTGACCAAGGCAATATGAGGCTGCTAGGGATATCACGGGTACGAAAACTAGAGCATCGCAACACAGATAGCAATAGATCAACAGGAGGGAATAAATACTATAAAAGTAAGATAGGTAGAAAGGGGGAGATGCTCGCCTGAAAACATTGCCGAAGGTTCAACCGAAGATCGGGTCGACTCTCGCATCAACTCAACGGCCTTATCCGCGAAGAAGCAAAACACTAGAAGAAACACCGGATACACTATTTAATACTACGGCAAAAGATCGGGCATGATGCATGCATGATGTATGACATGGCAAAGATGCGATGCAACTAGGTCATATTAAGCGGAACCGGGGTCCCGACATTTAAATATATGGTTCAAGTTGTTTAGCTACCCCGCAATTTAAATGTTGTCTTAACATGGCAAAAGATAGTACCGGTCCGCTACACAAATTTAAATGAGGCCAATATACGACTAGATTTGCCCGCATATGGGCCCCATATTTAATTATAAGGTGAATCGGCATAAGGCCCCCAAACCACATGACAAATATGCATGCGAGAATGACAATTTTATATGCAACAAGTTATATAGATGGCATTTATAAAATAGGGGCTCGGATAAAGGGTCACACATTAGGGTTCGGCAGATCTTGGTGTTTTCCGGGGTTCGGGGTTCGGTCGCAGGGTTCGGGGTTCGACGGGATCGGGATCGGCAGAAGCGTTCTCGGATAACAGAGGTAGGTCTTGTCGCATCCGGGAAGCAGGACTTGGTCGGCGTCGGAGCGCATCGGACTCGCCCTGGTCGGTGTCGTTCTTGTCGTCGGGAAGCCCTTGTCGGGTCTGCGCCATCGAGTCGGTCTTCGGATCCGTGAAGTAGATCTTGTCGCACGGTGTCCGGGAAGACGAACTTGGCGTATTCGCGTCGGCGATCTTGGCGTGTCGAGGGCTCTCGGTGTCCGGGAAGGAGTACTTGTCGCACCGGGGTCTCGGTGTCCTCGGATCCGATTGAAGGTCTTGGCGTCCGGCGGAATCGGTCTTCGGGTCTCCAAAAGTGGACCTAGAGGTTTCCGTGATGTAGGTCTTGGCGTGCTGAAAAGAAGATCTTGGGTCCCACAATTATCGGTTCCATGACGGCGATCTTGTTTCGATTGTCTGCGATGAAGGACTTGTCGTCGAGGTCGTCGAGGTTGCGGTAGTAGCGTAGCATCCACACTGCCGTGCAGTCTACTCAAGGTCGGGGTCGTCGGCTGCTAAGCGGCATAGGGATCGTGGGGAGCCTGTTGTAGTCTCTGTACAATGAGTAGCACCAGCAACAACATCGTCAACCGCTTCTCTCGGCGATAACTCCACACGCAGAAGGACACCGGCGGGGACAGGGCCGAGGCATGAGGGCGGCGCCGGCGGATCCGCGCAGAGAAGACGGTGGTAGAGGGCTCCCGGCGGACGACGAGGAGGTGGCTGCGGGGCGATGACCAGCAGGAGGCGAGGGGGGCAGAGGCCGGCGAGGAGGGGTCGTCGGCGACGGCGGGCGAGGTCGGGCCGGCGCTCAGAGGCCGAGGGAGGACGGCGAGCGACGCGCGGCCGGAAGGGAGGCGACGCGGCCGAGCGGGGGGAGGCGCCGGCGGCGAGGCGGGGACGGCCGGAGGCGGGGACGGCCGGAGGCGGGGTGGAGCACGACGGGGCCGGCGGCGGCAGGGTCGAGGCGGGGCCGCGACCGGAGAGAGGAAGGTGGGGCTTGCGGTAGGTGGGGGGAGGCGGGTGCGAGCGGGCGACGCGGGGAGGAAGAGAGAGGCGCGTCGGGGGAGGCAGGGGCGATGGGGTGGGGCCGGGGCGAGTGGGGCCTGGGGAGGGGAAGGAGAGCGGTGGCCGGGGCGGGGACCGGAGGAGGACGAGGTAGCGGGGCGGCGCTCGCCGGAGCGGGGAGGTCGCCGGGGAGAGGAGGGAGACGAGGGAGAGAGGAAGGAGAGAGGGGTCGGTGGAGAGGAGAGACGGGAGGTGGAGGACGGTTCGCGGGCCAGGGGTGGGACCAGGTGGGGAAGGTGGGGGCTGTGGGGGACGCGCAGGTCCAGGCTGGCCAGGGTGGGTCGAGTGGTAGGGCCCAGGGGCAGAGGAAGAGGGTGAGGGAGTGGCTGTGTGAGAGAGGGAGTGGGGTGAGGATGAGGTGGCAGCCAGGGATAGGTTAGGGGAAGGAAGGTGATGAGGTGGCGACCGGCTATTGGTTGGGGTGATGTGGAGGGTTTGGGGTAGACTAGGACTAGGTAAGAAAAGATTTCTGGGTGGCTGATTGATGAGGTGGCAGAGTGGGTAGGAGTTTGGGGGAGGGGTGAGGTGGCACACTTCGGTTGGTGGGTAGGATAGATTTGGGTGGGGATAGGATTTAGAGGGGCTGGTTTAGATGGACCGTTTAATACCGGGGTGGTCGACTGGGTCGATTCGGCCCGTTCGACTGCCCCACAAAAATAATTAAATAATTTTATTTGTTTCAAACCGACTTTTGCAAACCGATAGCAAACAAAACAAAATAATCCGGTGACCCGGGTTTTGTGTTTGAACAAAGACGGGGCGTTTTAGAAAACAAAAAAATAGGTTTTCTGCAAATAGTTTTACGCAAGCAAAAGCAAGATGATGACGATGCTCAAATGCAATGTGGCATGATGACATGAGCATGCGGTCATGATGATGCAATGCATAAAAACAACGCGATTTTCTAGTAGTGGTTTTTGCGGGATGCCACAATTCGACACCACTAACAATGGATCTCGCCCTCGAGATCCGCCTCATGGTACAGGGAAGAAGGCCGGTGATCTGAATCTTCTCGCTTCATATAGATCGCCGCGACACCACTAACAAGGGTTCATTCTCCATCTTGAAATCGGCGACACCACCAACAAAGGGACGTTGTTCACGTTTGTCAAGAGAGCACTCCGGATAAACAACGGACGAAGTTAAAGGTAAGGCCACCTCTAACTATCATGGAAGGAGTAAGAGTTGCATCGATCCACCATGCAATATACAAAAGCGAATGATAGGAGTAGTGGTATGGTCGCGACTCCATCCCGCACTCCAAGCATTACTCTGTACACGAACAGATAGATTATGCAACCAACCCTTAGAATTTAGACTGAAGATCTCGACAAAGAAGGTTCAGAAACAAAGGAGTGATGCAGACTCTGCATCGGATCTGGCGTAGATGATGTCGTCGCGTCGGAAAACACCGGAAGGCACGAGAAGGAACAAAGAGAAGTCCACCAGACGAAGGATTCCTCGGATAGCATGAAGACCAGATGGCAGAACACCGTTAACAAAGGAGGAAGCGAAACCCTGAAGGTACGACGGAACCCAACCACGAGAAATCCTGGACTCGAAGAGAGAGAAGAGAGCGGATTCAAAACACGTCGAGATAAGAGGAGAATAGTAGAGGGGTAAGGAGTAAAATCAGACCTAATCAGAACTATCCAACCGATTTTTCAAAAATAGTTTTGACACTCTACTGCGGCCGTTAGCTAGGTTATCCTACAGGCTGGACTTGTGGGGTATCGCAACTGCTGGGCTCTGATACCACTCTGTAACACCCTCAGAATCGGCCCTATGCAAGTTTTAGCGAATCCCGCCAAACCCGCATAGAAACGATTCAAAGGTGCCCACCAGGCACTTTCGTGCGGGTGGAAAACGAAGTAATAACATTACACAACAGTCCTCGATGGGACCCACAGAACAGATATATACAACACGACTCCATGAGTCAAGAATACCAATATAATATACAAAGATCCAAATCACCTTGAAAATGATAGAGCGTCCGACTACGGACAAGATGCAAATGGGGCTAAGAGCCCTGAAGAATAACCAATGGCGTCCATAACCCTGCCCAGGCCAAGCCGGAAGGGTAACCCTGCTAACGACGTCGATCTCAAAACCTGCTCAAACAAAAGGGGTGCCGACAAAGGGCAAAGGAAGAAGAAGGAGCGTCAGTACTGAGGCCAGTACACGGCGAGACTAGAATTCGGCGGTCCTCGCCTACATAGGTATGGTGGACTGAGCGGCAGCGGCAGCATGCACTAAACAACCTATAGAGACTCGATACAACTGGCGGCTATTAGAGAGGGGGTAAGAAAGACCTATGCGGAACCAACCTGATGCTACCATCAAACAAACCCATCCTGGTGTTTCCCCCTCGAGACCAAACGAGGAAGTCAACCGAGGAACTCACACAGTTGGCAGTTTTATTTATTCAGTTACCGTTGCAGCAATTACTAGTCAAATTTAGGTAGTCATCCTGATAAAGTAAGCAGTGGGCACTTTTAGTGAACCATTCCGTTCTAGTGGCAGCACTTACTAGTCCGATTCAATTAGCATGAGATATCCCAAAACCCAGCAGTTGTTGGTACTTTTATTTAGCCATTCCGTTGCAGTGAAGCTGATTACTAGTCATAGCGGATACAAGTCAAATTATAGCAGTAAACTTTAGTTATAGTTGTCTATGATCAAGCATTGTGCTCCAAGTCGTCCATAACCGCGGACACGGCTTCTCGAAAAGATTTAACCCTGCAGGGGTGCACCAAAGTATCCACAAGCACTTCGACCCTTTTTGCCAGATCAATTAACATACACCCATCGGTATGTCGGCGGGGCCTAAGTCATGACGTTTCCCAGACCCAAAGCAAGCACGGGGGGCCACCCCACTAAGTACACCCGCAACGAAGTCGGCCGGTCTCCGAGACGGACTCAGGGTTTGCGCCAGTGGCTGTAAACGACAGCAAATCCCAAAACTGGGACTGTCGATACCGCGAAAACACTCCGCTTCCTAAACAGTACAGTGTGCTATCCATCGCACAATTTAAATAAAGCAGTAAAGCATGGCATAAGTACAGGATAGTAAATAAAACCTCAAACTAGTTGTGGCCCCCAGTACAATACTTTGAAATCAGGTACTAATCAATGGGGGGCCCATATCTCCCCACCTGTGGTTAGCGCGCTCGATCTCGGAACAGGTGTCAAGAACTCGGGGTCCTACGGGACACAAGTGGGCGGTCGGAAACCAGATATTATCTATCACCCACCGGTGCCTCTGCTTACCTACTTCAATTTATTTGTTAAACAGTAATTAAAGTGAACAGTAATTAAAGCCATGGTCTTCTCCAACATTGAACATGCGGCAATACTCCAACAACTGTGGCACTTGACAACACGCAACAGCACTTGAGCAAGCGACTACGACGCACAAGTCCAACTATCTACCAAACAACAGGTAATAGGATGTGACCAAGGCAATATGAGGCTGCTAGGGATATCACGGGTACGAAAACTAGAGCATCGCAACACAGATAGCAATAGATCAACAGGAGGGAATAAATACTATAAAAGTAAGATAGGTAGAAAGGGGGAGATGCTCGCCTGAAAACATTGCCGAAGGTTCAACCGAAGATCGGGTCGACTCTCGCATCAACTCAACGGCCTTATCCGCGAAGAAGCAAAACACTAGAAGAAACACCGGATACACTATTTAATACTACGGCAAAATATCGGGCATGATGCATGCATGATGTATGACATGGCAAAGATGCGATGCAACTAGGTCATATTAAGCGGAACCGGGGTCCCGACATTTAAATATATGGTTCAAGTTGTTTAGCTACCCCGCAATTTAAATGTTGTCTTAACATGGCAAAAGATAGCACCGGTCCGCTACACAAATTTAAATGAGGCCAATATACGACTAGATTTGCCCGCATATGGGCCCCATATTTAATTATAAGGTGAATCGGCATAAGGCCCCCAAACCACATGACAAATATGCATGCGAGAATGACAATTTTATATGCAACAAGTTATATAGATGGCATTTATAAAATAGGGGCTCGGATAAAGGGTCACACATTAGGGTTCGGCAGATCTTGGTGTTTTCCGGGGTTCGGGGTTCGGTCGCAGGGTTCGGGGTTCGACGGGATCGGGATCGGCGGAAGCGTTCTCGGATAACAGAGGTAGGTCTTGTCGCATCCGGGAAGCAGGACTTGGTCGGCGTCGGAGCGCATCGGACTCGCCCTGGTCGGTGTCGTTCTTGTCGTCGGGAAGCCCTTGTCGGGTCTGCGCCATCGAGTCGGTCTTCGGATCCGTGAAGTAGATCTTGTCGCACGGTGTCCGGGAAGACGAACTTGGCGTATTCGCGTCGGCGATCTTGGCGTGTCGAGGGCTCTCGGTGTCCGGGACGGAGTACTTGTCGCACCGGGGTCTCGGTGTCCTCGGATCCGATTGAAGGTCTTGGCGTCCGGCGGAATCGGTCTTCGGGTCTCCAAAAGTGGACCTAGAGGTTTCCGTGATGTAGGTCTTGGCGTGCTGAAAAGAAGATCTTGGGTCCCACAATTATCGGTTCCATGACGGCGATCTTGTTTCGATTGTCTGTGATGAAGGACTTGTCGTCGAGGTCGTCGAGGTTGCGGTAGTAGCGTAGCATCCACACTGCCGTGCAGTCTACTCAAGGTCGGGGTCGTCGGCTGCTAAGCGGCATAGGGATCGTGGGGAGCCTGTTGTAGTCTCTGTACAATGAGTAGCACCAGCAACAACATCGTCAACCGCTTCTCTCGGCGGTAACTCCACACGCAGAAGGACACCGGCGGGGACAGGGCCGAGGCATGAGGGCGGCGCCGGCGGATCCGCGCAGAGAAGACGGTGGTAGAGGGCTCCCGGCGGACGACGAGGAGGTGGCTGCGGGGCGATGACCAGCAGGAGGCGAGGGGGGCAGAGGCCGGCGAGGAGGGGTCGTCGGCGACGGCGGGCGAGGTCGGGCCGGCGCTCAGAGGCCGAGGGAGGACGGCGAGCGACGCGCGGCCGGAAGGGAGGCGACGCGGCCGAGCGGGGGGAGGCGCCGGCGGTGAGGCGGGGACGGCCGGAGGCGGGGTGGAGCACGACGGGGCCGGCGGCGGCAGGGTCGAGGCGGGGCCGCGACCGGAGAGAGGAAGGCGGGGCTTGCGGTAGGTGGGGGGAGGCGGGTGCGAGCGGGCGACGCGGGGAGGAAGAGAGAGGCGCGTCGGGGGAGGCAGGGGCGATGGGGTGGGGCCGGGGCGAGTGGGGCCTGGGGAGGGGAAGGAGAGCGGTGGCCGGGGCGGGGACCGGAGGAGGACGAGGTAGCGGGGCGGCGCTCGCCGGAGCGGGGAGGTCGCCGGGGAGAGGAGGGAGACGAGGGAGAGAGGAAGGAGAGAGGGGTCGGTGGAGAGGAGAGACGGGAGGTGGAGGACGGTTCGCGGGCCAGGGGTGGGACCAGGTGGGGAAGGTGGGGGCTGTGGGGGACGCGCGGGTCCAGGCTGGCCAGGGTGGGTCGAGTGGTAGGGCCCAGGGGCATAGGAAGAGGGTGAGGGAGTGGCTGTGTGAGAGAGGGAGTGGGGTGAGGATGAGGTGGCAGCCAGGGATAGGTTAGGGGAAGGAAGGTGATGAGGTGGCGACCGGCTATTGGGGTGATGTGGAGGGTTTGGGGTAGACTAGGACTAGGTAAGAAAAGATTTCTGGGTGGCTGATTGATGAGGTGGCAGAGTGGGTAGGAGTTTGGGGGAGGGGTGAGGTGGCACACTTCGGTTGGTGGGTAGGATAGATTTGGGTGGGGATAGGATTTAGAGGGGCTGGTTTAGATGGACCGTTTAATACCGGGGTGGTCGACTGGGTCGATTCGGCCCGTTCGACTGCCCCACAAAAATAATTAAATAATTTTATTTGTTTCAAACCGACTTTTGCAAACCGATAGCAAACAAAACAAAATAATCCGGTGACCCGGGTTTTGTGTTTGAACAAAGACGGGGCGTTTTAGAAAACAAAAAAATAGGTTTTCTGCAAATAGTTTTACGCAAGCAAAAGCAAGATGATGACGATGCTCAAATGCAATGTGGCATGATGACATGAGCATGCGGTCATGATGATGCAATGCATAAAAACAACGCGATTTTCTAGTAGTGGTTTTTGCGGGATGCCACAACCACCTCTCCCCGTCACCACCACCCGCCTCCATACCCGTCGGCGGGTCCAAGTTTCCACCAGACCCGCGACCCGGCGGGTACCCGCGACCCGATGGGTACCCACGAAGGTACGTCCCCGCTTCCGGCTGCTCTCAGCCACCAGCGGCAAACAAACTCTCTGTTGTCCGTCTCCTTGCCTTCCCCTGCTATTCTATGTCGAGATCCGCACGCCGAGGAGGAAGCCAAGCCAAGGCCCACTCCCCTAGGACGGTATATCCAGCAACTCCTCGCCATTTTCTTGTTGGCGCGGTGGAGCACAACAGAGTGAGGTTCATTGGTTGCGCATCTGCTTGCTAGCATGGGCCGTCGCCGGTGTCGCTGCGTCCTCCAACTCGAGCCTTGGCGATGGCGATAGGAAGGAAGGAAGGACAAAGGCGAGAGAGCGCATAGGCGGCAGCGAGGGGAATAGGGCAGGGGCGGCGCGGGGTGGGAAAACTGAGAGAGTGAGGAGAGAACACGGGGTTGGACTCAGCCCGGGTTAGGCACTTAGGGTTTCTAGTATACACTTACACGTGGGGCCCACTTGTAGTTGACGGGTCTACGGGTTAAAGGGTATGGGTTTACCACCTCCAGACCCGCACCCGCTAGACCCACTGGGTCTAAATATTTACCACTAAGTAGACCCATGAGTTTTCTTTTCAACCAAACCCTCCTCCATTTGATGCGGGTACCCACCGGGTTAGCGGGTGACGGGTACCCATTGCCATCCATAGCTGCAATGCTGCAGGGATAAGAAGGAGATGGGGCCACTGTGAGGGGAGCTCTACTATTGATTCCCGATATACTAGTTTGGGATACAATTCGATAATTACAGCAGAGTTTGCCTTTGGGAAGGAAGAAGAACTACAAGAGGAAAAGGAAGACAGGATAGTTGAGTGTCGTGGTATTGCCGACGAGTACGCCATGAAGGGGTCCTCACAATGCGTGTTTAGAGACGTGGGGGAAGGCGGACGGTTGACGGGTACGAGGTAACACAGCTTACCCAGGTTCAGATCCCACGACGGTGGCGAAATCCTACTCCTGCTATAAATCACTATAAGGGCAATACGCCGAGTTACAGGGATTGGTTCGCTGTGAGAGGTTGTATGAAGTTGTAAGTTATCGTGCCCTAAAGGCTCCCATAGACCCGACTTATATAGTCGCCAGGTCCTAGGGTTATAGGGAAAAAAGTCCTAGCCGGACAGGTTACAGAGTCCTACACCGTCTATTACTAGTCTTGTGTGTCTTGTACTCCAAGGCTCCGGGTACGTCGGTGACTCCAACCGTATCCTTCCTTTATCCGGCATGGGCCTCCCTTCTGGATCCATCTAACTGGGCCGCCCAGCAGGCCATGGGCCATGCTACCAACTGTGGGCCACCCGGGTTATCCGGATAGGAGACATGCTATGAGGATACCATATAGCATATCCCCAACAGTAGCCCCCGGAGAACTCCGAGATCTTGCGCCGTCTTGCCTCTTTTCGTTGAATGCTCCGTCTAGATGGATGCCGACAAATCGTCAAGCAATATATTGTAGTCCTCCCAAAGAACCCTGCAAGGTTTTCTCCGTCTTCAACTTGTAAGTCGGAGAAAGGCTGAATCTTCTATCGTACTCTTCTGTAGCCGGACTGGATCCGTCCATGCCGGAATCTTCTGATGTGACGGCTCATCTGCCTATGTCAGCTAGGGCGACGTAGACGTAGGTCAGCGACGCCCCGTAACTCACACATGCATAGAACGCAATCATGTCCACTTTTCCCGCGCGAGCGATACGAACCGTTGGTGGCGACGGTTGGGACGTGGAGAAATTTCCACGCACGTCCGCACACACGTCGTCTATGCGGCAACCGGCCGATCAAGATGCACGAATCTTGATGCTCGAGATCATAAATAGTAACTACGGTGGAAAATTTACTTTTCACCTTATTCTCTCCTCGCATCGTCTTCTTCCTCCAGCGAGCGCCTCATCGAGCTCTCCGCGCAACTTTGCGAAAAACTCTAACTCCCAAACTTCGCCAGTCGCTAGCAGCAGCTCTAATCCCTCGATGGCGGCGTCGGGCGTAGCCGCGGCGAAGCCGGCGAGCTCTGTCGTTGTGCCCCCAGAGGGCCTGGTCATCCCCATCTCTACGGTGGTCAAGACCACCGGCGGCAACCACAATCCAGCGGCGCTAGAGCCGCTGGAAGAGGAGCTTGACTCCCACAAAGGCGATTGGCGCGGTTCGGAAATCACAGACCGCGACATCAAGGAGTTGATCGCCAAGGGCTACCTCCCTGCGACGGAGGGGCTCGCCTGGCGGGCGGCGCCGGCTGGCGAGGTCACACCTTCTCCCCAAGTCGGAGAAAAGGTGTACCTCAAAGCACAATTGGTACGCGGCGTCTCCCTGCCCATCTCTAACTTCTTCCTTTCCGTCTTGAACCACTACCGAGTCCAGCCCCAAAACCTCTCTCTCAATAGCATCCTAGCGCTCAGCAATTACGCGGCGCTCTGCGAGGGTTACTTAGGGATTAAGCCTAGGCTAGATCTCTTCGTGTATTTCTTCACCGTCAAGCGTGAAGCCGGAGCCAGTAAGGACGAACTTAGAAATTGCGGCACCATAAGCTTCAAGATTCGTCCTGGCCGGTGGTTACCCGACATCGTCGGCCACGAGTCCTACAAGAACTGGTAGCGTACTTACTTCTACGGCCCAGATATCCTTTGGCCGGCCGAGAAGTAACGTACCCGGACTTTGTCGATGGAGCCGCCGCCGAAACTTCGACATGGAGATCCCAGGCCTCCCTTCCCTCTGACATCGACGCTTCCCGCGCCATAAGGCGGATAGCGTGGTTCGTAGAGACAGGTTTGACCGGCTTGGACCTAGCCATGTGCTGGTTCATCAGGCGAATCCAACCTCTGCAGCACCGCGCGAAGCTGATGCACGAGTATACCAGTGATAGAAGGGATAGACTCCGCATATCCATGGACAATTTCTCGAGCGACTCCATCAAGCTTCGTCTTAAGGACATCGTCAAGGTGAAGGACAAGAAGCGTGGCTTCACCATCACCTACGACATGTTCGTAGACAGCAAGTGCCCAAAGTTAACTGTTTATCTTTCGTGTCTGACATATACTCCAGTTCTTCCGTCTAGCCATTTCCATCCCATCTAACACGGTGACTTCTCACTTAACAGCTTAGCGATCTAGAGGAGCATAGCATGGTTGTACAAATCTATGATCCAAAGATGAAGGAAGTCACGGTCGTGTCCGACGATGATGCTCCATTGGCGCGAAAGCGGAAGAGCTCCACCTCTGACGCTGCCGACGGAGGCAAGAAGAAGAAAACGGAGGGTGGAGCCTCCAAAAAGACTACCGCCGCCCTGGAGGCGGAGAAAAGAAAGACTACCGGGATCCCTTTTGCCAAAGCACCCCCACTTGTGTAAGCTTCTTTCTCTCCGACATTGTCTATTTATCTGTCTTGCTCCTGTACTTATGCATGTTGCACGTTTTAGGAAGAAAGCCACGACCAGCCTGAAGAAGACCTCCAAAACATTGGGGGCTTCTAGAACCATTAAGGACATGCTGCATCGTGACGCATCTCCCGCCATCGCCCCTGCTACTCCCAGCGTCAAGCCCTCCTCCGCTCCGACAAGCTCACAAGCCAAGGAAGCATCTGGCCCTTCCGACATGGAAGTGGACTCAGGTGCCTCTACAGAGATTGTTGTCGTCGGCGAGCAGGCGACGCAGGAGAGTGCCGCACACCCAATGGCTGAAGCTCCGGCTAAGGATGCCATCGGTTGTGGTAAGGAGGTAGTGGAAGCTGGTACTTCTGCCGTAGGCGGCGCCCCCGCACCCAAGAAAGCAGAGATCTTGGTACTTACGTCGGATAGAACTGCTCTGGTTCCTGGTGCGGCGCCGACATCTCCGACGTGCGGTCTAGAGGAGCTCCTCCGACAAGCAAAGATCTTGCAAGGAAACAGCGTATCCTTTGGCAAGATGCTGGCCGAGAGTGCTACCAACCTCAAGATCATTGCACTTGTAAGTTTTATTTGCCTTTTGCATTTCATATGAGTATCCCACTATAGCCCCCGAGGATGTAGACGGAAAACCATAGGTCTTTGCGTCTAGATGCTCTAAGAGTGACTAAGCTAGAAAACCTCTCACTGTAGCCCCCAGGCATATAGGTGGAATGAATTATTCCGACTAGATGCTTTAAGAGTAACATACGCAATGTTTATAAATTTCAATACTGTAGCCCCCAAGCCTCTAGTTGTAACTGAGTTAGTTCCGACTAGATGCTTAAAGAAAAGCTAAGCATATATCCGAGTTAAAAACTTTATACTGTAGCCCCCAAGCTTCTAATCGAGAACTGAATTAGTTCCGACTAGATGCTCAAAGAAAGACTAAGCATATTGCTAAGTTAAAAACTCTCGCTGTAGCCCCCGAGCGTCTAGGTGGAAAATTTCCGGCTAGATGCTCCAAGCAGACCAAACAACGTTTTGATTTCTTCTTTGTTCCACAGAACGAGAATGCTCGGAGGGGCATGGCCAATGACAAGTACCATAAGATGCGCGCGGATCTGGAAGCCGAAAAGGGTAAAACTGCCTTCTTGAAGGAAGAGATCATCAAGAGCAAGCGTCTGTTTTTCCTTTCTTTTTCGTAATCCGACTTGAACTTGTGTATTCTCCGAGTACTCACTGTGTACTTTGCTTTCTCCGACTTGCAGAAACCATTGCCAAGGCTAAGGACATTGTCGAGCAATCCAAGCACATTCAAGAGCTGGATAGCGAGAACAAGATCCTTAAGCAGGAGAGGAAGGACATGCTGAAGATGCATGAAGAATCCATGAAAGCCCTGCAGGACTCCGGCACCAAGGAGATGAACCGCTTGAAGGAGGATATCTCGATCTTAAGAGATCAGAAGAAAGCTGCCAATGAGCAGAATTAACGCCATCATGAGGCGTACAAGCTCCTCCAACAAGAACGGGACTCCTTGGCAGATACTGTCTGGCAAGCTGAGGCTAGCATCTTCATTAACTGATTCTCCGTCTTGGATTTCTGTAATCTAGATACTCTGTATTTTTGAACTCATGTGCTCCTTGTCGGAATTTGCAGCTCCTATGGGTTTAACTCGGTCGCCTCCTCCAGCAAAGGAATGCATGGTTCTTGCCGGCAACTTCATCAACACCGCCATCGCTCAAGCCAAAGAGATTTCCAAGCCCCTCTAGATCAACATCAAGGCATCGTACTCTGTGGCGAAGTACTCGGAGATCCTGCGCCGAGCCCCCGAGCGTATCACAAGTTGGAAAGCTTCATGTGCACGGGCTGGTGCAAGGATGGCGCTGTCAATGGTGAAGTCACACTACGAAGATGCCGACATCGACACGGCGACCTCTGGCATTCCCAACGTAGATGAAGATGGCAAAGAGATTAATCACGAATCCATCTTGTCGTCACTCGCAGGCTATGACACCAGAGTCACCGAATTAGTCAACGTCCAACGTCTTTGTTCCGATGAATACCATCGATAGCGGCAACCAAAGATCCTCTAAGTCCCTTCACACCACCGACTTCGAGGGTGGTTCTCCTCCTGCCGATGACGCTGCTTCCAAGTCGCCTGCGCCAAAGGAATGAAAAACAACTTGTAATATTTGTTTCACCTTTGATGCGTATGCGGAAAAAATTATGTATTAACTTAAGGCGGAAAACAATGTTGTATGTCTTGCTACTTAAGAACCAGTTTCCAGCATGTATATATTTTTTAAGCAAGTGCTGGTTTATCCATTACTTTGGTTCTTATGCTTGAATTTTCGTGAGTCGGAAGACCCGTTGTCGGAACCATGCGCTCAGGTGATGATGCCCAATGGCACCGTCAATAACCTAAGCACAAAATCACCGACAATAAGTGCTGAAAGTCACTACTCCAGAATCCACATAGAAATGACAAAGAATGTGTAGACCAGAAAACTTAAGCTAACGCCCGTAGGCGGAAATTTCACAAGCGCAATCGCAAAGCTTGTGCATAAAGGTTTTATATGATCCAAAAATAAACACTAAAGGAGGTAAATGACTCAGAAATATGAGTGAACCAGAGAGATTTATTTCATTGATCATATAAGAGGTACACAATTAGATAAAAAATGCTAAGTGTAAAAAGTACGTAGATGTGCTATGTTCCATGGCCGATCAAGCTCCGGGTAGTCATCATCCGGGTCATGTCGCTTACGCTTATGATCTTCGTTGGGTCTATCCTTCAGTTCACGATTGTCAACGAGGTAGTAAGACCCATTGAGTAGCGCCTTGCTTATGATGAACGGTCCTTCCCATGGCGGGGATAATTTGTGACTTCTTCTGCTTAAGTCGGAGCACCAAATCTCCTTCTTTAAACGAGCGATTCCAAACGTGGCGACTATGGTAGCTGCGTAGCTTCTGCTGGTAGATGGCGGATCTTTGGCATGCCAAAACGCGCTCCTCCTTGAGAAGGTCCACATCTAGGAGTCTGGATTCTTTAGCGTTATCTTCATCATAGGCGGCGACTCTTGGTGCATCGTGAAGTATGTCGGAAGGTAGGATGGCTTCTGCTCCATATACCATGAAGGTGTTGGAGATATGCCCTAGAGGCAATAATAAATGTAGTTATTATTATATCTTTGTGTTTATGATAAATGTTTACATTCATTCTATAACAGTATTAACCAGAAACATTAATACTTGTCTGATTTGTAAACTAAAATAGAGTCCCTAGTAAAGCCTCTTTATAATACTAGCTTGTTGGTTAATAGATGATCGTGGTTTCCCGATCATGAACATTGAGATGTTGTTAACAACAAGATCATATCATTAGGAGAATGGTATGATGGACATACTCCTATGGATAAGTGTAGCATAAAGATCAAGTCATTTTAATAGTTCAATTGCTATAAGCTTTCTTATACATAGTAACCTAATTCCTTCGACCATGAGATCATGCTAATCACCATCACCGGAAGGATGCTTTGATGACATCAAACACCACACCGTAACTGGGTGGCTATAAAGGTGGCATTGACTGTTCAGAAAGTATGGGTTGAGGCACATGGATAAATAGTGGGATTTGTCCATCCATATGACGGATAGATATACTTTGGTCCCTCTCGGTGGAATGTCATACAATTAGCTTGCAAGCATGTGACTGGCTCACAAGGGATCACATACCACGGGAACGAGAAAAGAGTACTTATCGGTAATGAGGCTGAACTAGGTATGCAGAGATACCGACGATCAAAACCTAGGATAAGTAAACTATCGTGAGACAAAGGGAAATTGGTATCGTATGTAAGTGGTTCATTCGATCGCAAAGTAATCATAGAAATATGTGGGAGCCATATGAATTTCCAGATTCCTCTATTGGTTATTGATCGGAGAAGTGTCTCGATCATGTCCGCATAATTCACGAACCGTAGGGAGGCACACTTAAGGATTCGATGTTGTTGTGTAGTTATGGAATGATGAGTAAGAGACCGAATGTTGTTCAGAGTCTCGGATGGGATCCGGGATATCACGAGGAGATCCGGAATGGTCCGGAGAATAAGATTTATATAAGGAAAGTTCTGTTTCGGAGTTCGGGAATGATTCCGGTGTTTTCACCAGGAATGTTCTAGAAGGGTCCCAAAGATCCGGCACTCCGGAGGGGAAGGGTACATGGATGTGTCATGACAATATGGAATGGTTGCATCATGTACTAGGTCACTTGGCTGGGCAAAATAAAGAGAGAAATCAAATCGAAGTTTGAAAGTCAAACGACAATTTGAAAAGTCAAATCTCAAGTTTGCTTGGCGGAGGGAGAGTAGGAAACCTACTTGGGGAGGAAGTCCCCTCCCTCCACCCGCCGGCCAAGGAGGAGGAGTTGGAGGAGGACTCCCTCCTCCCAACCGGCCCCCTCCCACCTATATAAGGAGGGGTAGGGCTGCCCCCTACCCTCACACCTATAACCCTAGCCCCAAGTCGCCGGCGCCACCACCTCCAAGTGCTGCCGCCTAGGGCTCCTCCCAAGTCGCCGACTAGGGTTTCCCCAAACCCTAGCCGCCGGCCAAGCCCACCCCTTGGTGCCTCTAAACCCTAGATCTCCAAGGCCTCTCTCATACTCCACCATACTCGCTCTGGCATAAGGCAAAGCCCTGCGAGATCTCCCCTCTACTTCCGACACCACGCCGTTGTGTTACCGGAATCGCGAGGAGAGTGCTACAACCTCCGCTGCCTGCTGGAACAAGGGAGAGGAAGGTCTTCATCGAGTATCGAACGTGTGACCGACTGCGGAAGCGCTGCCGAAACGCAGCGCCGGAAGGATCGTCTACGCGATCTTGAGATCGGCAAGTGTACGACTACATCACCCACGAGAATCTTCTCTCGTTAACCGCTTTGGAATCTTCGAGGGTAAGTTCCTCTATCGACTCGTTGCTACAATCTAGTAGATAGATCTTGTCTTGTTTGTGTGCATGCGGTAGAAATTTTTTGTTTTCCATGCTACGAACCCCTACAGTGGTATCAGAGTCGTGTCTATATGTAGATCTGTTGCACGAGTAGAACACAATGGTCATTGTGGGCGGTGGTGCTTTTATTATCAATTGCTTTTTGTGTACTTTGCATCTTGCGGTATGGTGGGATGAAGCGGCCCGGGCTAACCTTACATGACATCGTTCATGAGACTTTCTCCACGCTCAACATGCAACTTGTATTGCATAAGTGGCTTTGCGGGTGTCTATCTATCCCATCATAGTATAGACTCAATTTACAACAGGCTTTTGATAGTTCAAGCATCAACGTTGTGGTTCTTGTTCGTAAGTTAGAATGACACTTATTGACAGCCCCAAACCACGTAAAATATGCAAAGAAAATTAGAGGCATCTAACTTTGTTTTGCAGGGGTGTGCTGTGATGTGATATGGCCATGATTGTGATTATATTTGATGTATGCAATGTTCCTTATTGTAGTTGGCAACCGGCAGGAGCCATATGGTTGTCTTTAAATTTTGTTAAGACCTGCATGTCTATTCAAAGCAGTTGTAATAGTTGAAGCTGGTGGACGACAACCATGAAACGGCGCCATTGACCTTGACGCCATACCGGTGATGATGGAGATCATGATAGTACTTGAAGATGGAGATCGGAAGCACAAGAAGAAAGGCCATATCATATCACATATTATGAATTGCATGTGATGTTAATCCTTTTATGCATATTGTATTGCTTAGTTCACGATGGTAGCATTATAAGATGATCCCTCAAGCACACAAATTTCAAGTTTTAAAGTGTTCATCCTTAGTAAGCATCTTTGCTAAAGCTCGTTGTTTAGAAGCACCACGTGATGATCGGGTGTGTTAGATTATGTGAGTGTATACAACGTGAGCAAGCCAGATTTGCTCATGCGTAAGCTAAGGTTTGATCTTGACGAGCCTATCATGTACATACATGGTCTCGGAACACGGATCACCGAAAGGTAAAGCATGAGTCATATAGTAGATATGATGAACATGTTGATTGTTCGCCATTGAAGCTACATCAACTCTCGTGATGATCGGTTTTGATGTGGTGGATTTGGTTCGTGTGATCACTAAAACAATGTGAGGGATATTGTTTTGAGTGGGAGTTCACCTAGATTAATTTAACTATTAATTAGAACTCAATTTGTCATAAACTTAGTCTAAACTATTGCAAATATGTTGTAGATCAATGGCGGCCTCTACCATCAATTTTAATGCGTTCCTAGAGAAAAAAGTTGAAAAACAATGGAAGCAACTTCGCGGATTGGTTCCGCAATTTGAGGATTGTCCTCAATGCTGGTAATTTAACCTATGTGCTGGATGCACCGTTGGGTGACCCGCCTGCAGCTACTGCTACTGATGAAGTAAAGAATGTTTACCTCACTCAGAAGAATCAGTACTCCACAGTTTAGTGTGCTATCTTGTATGGTTTGGAAACGGAGCTTCAGAAAAGGTTTGAGAACCATGACCCACATGATATTATCCGTGAACTCAAAATGATATTTGAGGCTCACGCTTCAGTAGAGAGTTATGAGGCTTCTGAAAAGTTCTTTAACTACAAGATGGAAGAGGGCAGCTCCGTCAGTGAGCACGTGCTTAAGATGTCTGGGCATGCAAACAAACTCCAAAGTTTGGGTATAGTGACTACTAATTCTTTGGGTATTCACCGTGTCCTCCAATCACTACCACCAAGTTACAAGAACTTTGTGATGAACTACAATATGCAAAACATGGACAAGACGTTGCCAGAACTCTTCTCCATGTTGAAATCTGCAGAAGTGGAGATCAAGAAAGAGCACCAAGTGTTGTTTGTCAATAAGACCCCCAAATTCAAGAAGCAAGGCAAGTCTAAGGAAAAGGGAAACTTCAAGAAGGGCGGTAAGAAAGTTGCCGCACCGGCGAAGAAGACCAAGACTGGGCCTAAGCCTGATACTGAGTGCTTTTACTGCAAGGAAGAAGGTCACTAGAAGCGGAATTGCCCAAAGTACTTGGCGGATTTGAATAACGGCAACATCAAGAAGAAAGGTATATCTGATATACATGTTATTGATGTGTATCTCACTAGTACTCGTAGTAGTGCCTGGATATTTGATACTGGTTCGGTTGCTCATATTTGTAACTCGAAACAGGTGCTGCAGAATAAACGGAAGCTAGCGAAGAACGAGGTGACGATGCGCGTTGGAAATGGATCAAAGGTTGATGTGATCGCGGTCGGCACGCTACCTCTTCATCTACCATCGGGATTAGTTTTATACTTAAATAATTGTTATTTGGTGCCTGCGTTGAGCATGAACATTATATCTGGATCATGTTTATTGCGAGACGGTTACTTGTTTAAGTCCCAGAATAATGGTTGTTCGATTTATATGAGTAATATGTTTTATGCACATGCACCTTTGATAGATGGTCTATTCTTATTGAATATCGATTGTAGTAATACACACATTAATAACATTGAGGCTAAACGTTTGAAATTGAGCGATAACACGACATATATGTGGCACTGTCGTCTTGGTCACATTGGAGTGAAGCGTATGAAGAAACTCCATTCCGATGGACTTCTTGAATCACTTGAAAGATGCGAAGCATGTCTAATGGATAAAATGACTAAGACTCCATTTTCTGGTATGATGGAGCGAGCTACGGACTTATTGGAAATCATACATACCGATGTGTGTGGCCCAATGAGTGTAGCATCGCGCGGTGGTTATCGTTATGTTCTTACCTTCACGGATGACTTGAGTAGATATGGGTATATCTATTTCATGAAACATAAGTCCGAAACTTTCGAGAAGTTTAAGGAATTTCAAAGTGAGGTAGAGAATCAACGTAACAAGAAGATTAAATTTCTACGATCTGATCGTGGAGGTGAATATCTAAGTTACGAGTTTGGCGAGCATTTGAAGAAATGCGGGATACTTTCACAATTGACACCTCCGGGAACACCACAGCATAATGGTGTGTCCGAACGTTGTAATCGAACTCTCTTAGATATGGTTCGTTCTATGATGTCACTTACAGATTTACCGCTGTCATTTTGGGGTTATGCATTACAAACAGCCGCATTCACTTTAAATAGGGCACCATCTAAATCCGTTGAAATGACACCGTATGAATTATGGTTTGGGAAGAAACCTAAATTGTCGTTCCTTAAAGTTTGGGGTTGCGAAGCTTATGTAAAGAAGTTACAACCTGACAAGCTTGAACCCAAAGCGGAAAAATGCGTCTTCATAGGATACCCGAAGGAAACTATCGGGTATACCTTCTATCATAGATCCGAGGGCAAAATCTTCGTTGCTAAGAATGGATCCTTTCTAGAGAAGGAATTTCTCTCGAAAGAAGTGACTAGAAGGAAAGTAGAACTCGACGAGGTTGTTGAACCTTCTCTCGAACTTGCGAGTAGGCGCAGCACCGGAAGTAGTTCCTGTGGCGCATACACCAATAAGAGAGGAAGCTAATGATGTTGATCATGAAACTTCGGTTGAAGTTACTACGGAACCTCGCGGTCAACGAGAACTCGTACCACTCCTGATTGGTATGATCCCGTTATGAGTGTCATGTTGGTGGACAACACCAATGACCCTGCGACATATGAGGAAGCAATGATGAGCCTAGATTCCAATAAATGGCAAGAAGCCCTGAAATCCGAGATTGGATCCATGTACGAAAACCAAGTATGGACTTTGGTGGACTTACCGGATGGCCGGAAGGCTGTCAAGAACAAATGGATTTTCAAGAAGAAAACAGATGTTGATGGTAATGTTACTGTCTATAAAGCTCGACTTGTCGCAAAAGGGTTTCGGCAAATTCAAGGAGTTGACTACGATGAGACTTTCTCACCAGTAGCGAAGCTAAAGTCTGTGAGGATTATGTTAGCAATCGCTGCATATTATGATTATGAGATATGACAGATGGATGTCAAAACGACGTTCCTCAATGGAGACATTGATGAAGAGTTGTATATGATGCAACCCAAAGGTTTTGTCGATCCTAAAGATGCTAACAAGGTGTGCAAACTTCAACGGTCCATATATGGATTGAAGCAAGCATCCCGGAGTTGGAATCAATGTTTTGATAAGGTAATCAAAAGCTTTGGTTTTATACAAACTTATGGAGAAGCTTGTATTTACAAGAAAGTGAGTGGGAGCTCTGTAGCATTCTTAATACTATATGTAGATGACATATTGTTGATTGGGAATGATGTAGACCTTCTTAATAGTGTCAAGGATTATTTGAATAATATTTTTTCAATGAAAGATCTTGGCGAAGCAGCTTACATATTAGGCATAAAGATTTACAGAGATAGATCAAGACGCCTGATATCATTGTCACAAAGTACATATTTGGACAAAGTTCTAAAGAGGTTTGGAATGGAAGATAGCAAGAAAGGGTTCTTGCCCATGTTGCCCAATACGACCTTGAGTAAAACTCAACATCCTGCGACGGCAGAAGATAGAGAAAGGATGAGTAAGACTCCCTATGCCTCAGCCATAGGATCTCTAATGTATGCCATGCTATGTACTAGACCCGACATTGCATATGCTGTTAGTTTGACTAGCAGATATCAAAGTGATCTAGGAGTGGATCATTGGACAGCGGTCAAAAAAATCCTTAAGTACTTGAGAAGAACTAAGGATATGGTTCTTTCTTATGGAGGTGAAGAACAGCTCGTTCTAAATGGTTACACCGATGCTAGTTGGAACACCGATCCAGATGATTCTAAATCTCAATCTGGATACTTTGAATGGTGCAGCAGTTAGCTGGAGGAGTGCAAAGCAAAGCGTTGTGGCGAGATCTTTAACTGAATCGGAATACATGGCTGCTTCGGAGGCTTCACAAGAAGCGATATGGATGAAAGAGTTCATTATAGAGCTGGGTGTGGTTCCTAGTGCGCTGGACCCAATGTCTATCTACTGTGATAACATGGGCGCCATAGCCAATGCGCAAGAACCAAGGTCACACAAGAAGCTGAAGCATATCAAGCTACGTTTTCACGCTATTCGAGAACATGTCCAAGATAGTGACATAAAGATTTGAAAAGTACCCACTGATATGAATGTGGCGGATCCGTTGACTAAACCTCTCCCGAGGGCAAAACATGAGCAACACCAAACTGCCATGGGTGTTCGGTATATTACCATGTAATCTAGATTAGTTGACGCTAGTGCAAGTGGGAGACTGTTGGAGATATGCCCTAGAGGCAATAATAAATGTAGTTATTATTATATCTTTGTGTTTATGATAAATGTTTACATTCATGCTATAATAGTATTAACAGGAAACATTAATACTTGTGTGATTTGTAAACTAAAATAGTGTCCCTAGTAAAGCCTCTTTATAATACTAGCTTGTTGGTTAATAGATGATCATGGTTTCCCGATAATGAACATTCAAATGTTGTTAACAACAAGATCATATCATTAGGAGAATGGTATGATGGACATACTCCTATAGATAAGCGTAGCATAAAGATCAAGTCATTTTAATAGTTCAATTGCTATAAGCTTTCTGATACATAGTAACCTAATTCCTTCAACCATGAGATCATACTAATCACCATCACCGGAAGGATGCTTTGATGACATCAAACACCACACCATAACTGGGTGGCTATAATGGTGGCATTGAGTGTTCGAAAAGTATGGGTTGAGGCACATGGATCAAGAGTGGGATTTGTCCATCCATATGACGGATAGATATACTCTGGGCCCTCTCGGTGGAATGTCATCCAATTAGCTTGCAAGCATGTGACTGGCTCACAAGGGATCACATACCACGGGAACTTGAAAAGAGTACTTATCGGTAACGAGGTTGAACTAGGTATGCAGAGATACCGACGATCAAAACCTCGGATAAGTAAACTATCGTGAGACAAAGGGAAATTGGTATCGTTTGTAAGTGGTTCATTTGATCGCAAAGTAATCGTAGAAATATGTGGGATCCATATGAATTTACAGATTCCTCTATTGGTTATTGATCAGAGAAGTGTCTCGATCATGTCCGCATAATTCACGAACCGTAGGGAGACACACTTAAGGATTCGATGTTGTTGTGTAGTTATGGAATGATGAGTAAGAGACCGAATGTTGTTCGGAGTCTCGGATGGGATCCGGGATATCACGAGGAGATCCAGAATGGTCCGGAGAATAAGATTTATATAAGGAAAGTCCCGTTTCAGAGTTCGGGAATGATTCCGGTGTTTTCACCAGGAATGTTCTAGAAGGGTCCGGAAGGTCCGGCACTCCGGAGGGGAAGGGTACATGGATGTGTCATGACAATATGCAATGGTTTCATCATGTACTAGGTCACTTGGCTGGGCAAAATAAAGAGAGAAATCAAATCGAAGTTTGAAAGTCAAACGCCAATTTGAAAAGTCAAATCTCAAGTTTGCTTGGTGGAGGGAGAGTAGGAAACCTACTTGGGGAGGAAGTCCCCTCCCTCCACCCGCCGGCCAAGGAGGAGGAGTTGGAGGAGGACTCCCTCCTCCCAACCGTCCCCCTCCCACCTATATAAGGAGGGGTAGGTCTGCCCCCTACACTCACACCTCAAACCCTAGCCCCAAGTCGTCGGTGCCACCACCTCCAAGTGCTGCCGCCGCCTAGGGCTCCTCCCAAGTCGCCGACTAGGGTTTCCCCAAACCCTAGCCGCTGGCCAAGCCCACCCTTTGGTGCCTCTAAACCCTAGATCGCCAAGGCCTCTCTCATACTCCACCATACTCGCTCCGGCTTAAGGCGAAGCCCTGCGAGATCTTCCCTCTACTTCCGACACCACGCCGTCGTGCTGCCGGAATTGCGAGGAGAGTGCTACAACCTCCACTGCCTGCTGGAACAAGGGAGAGGAAGGTCTTCATCGAGTACCCAACGTGTGACCGACTGCGGAAGCGCTGCCGGAACGCAGCGCCGGAAGGATCGTCTACGCGATCTTGAGATCGGCAAGTGTACGACTACATCACCCACGAGAATCTGCTCTCGTAAACGCCTTTGGAATCTTCGAGGGTGAGTTCCTCTATCGACTCGTTGCTACAATCTAGTAGATAGATCTTGGCTTTTTTGTGTGCATGCGGTAGAATTTTTTTGTTTTCCATGCTACGAACCCCTACAGAAGGGGTGTAGCTGGTGGATCTGTTGGGTATAGTTTGTAAACTCCACAGTATAGATGGCAATTCTTCCGCCCAGGCTCCAGCTGCTCTATGTAGCGGTGCCTCAAGACGTGGCTTGATTCCCTGCAGAATTAATCCATTAGCTCGCTCGACCTGACCATTGGATTGTGGATGTGCCACGGATGCAAGGTCAAGTCGGATGCCCTTCTCCCAACAATAAGCCTCCACTTCTCTGAGTGACAAGTTGCTGCCGTTGTCGATGATAATGCTATGTGGGAGACCAAATCTCACCACTAGATCCCGGACAAACCTGAGGGCAGTTTCCCCATCAAGCTTTCTAATGGGTTTAGCTTCTATCCATTTAGTGAATTTATCAACTTCTATAAGCAGATGCGTAAACCCACATGGTGTCGTCTGTAAAGATCCCACCATGTCTAGCCCCCAGACTGCAAACGGCCAAGTTATTGGTATTGTTCGAAATTCTTCAGCAGGAACATGTGGTTGTCGGGCATAATATTGGCATCCCATGCATGTCTCAACCAGCTTGTCGGCGTCTGCCTTCGCGGTCAGCCAGTAGAATCCTTGCCGGAAGGCTTTCGCGACCAACGATCGAGGAGCGGCGTGATGCCCGCAATCTATGAGATGGATTTCACGTAGAATTTCCATACCTTCTAGCTGGGAAACACACTTTAGATATACACCAGTAGTGCTCCTTTTGTAGAGTTGTCCATTGATTATGGTATAACCCTTTGCTCATCGTACTATTTGCCATCTTTGGACCTCGTCGTCGTGCAAAGTTCCGTGTTCGAGATATTCCATGAACGGTTTTGTCCAAGCAGGAGGGACCTTTGCCACCATGTGGACGTAAGAGTCGGCTCTATCCGGGTTGTAGATGTCGGCTCCCTTCACGGATGGTGTGCGCAGATGCTCTAGGAAAACTCCTGGCAGAATTCGCTTGCGCCCTGATCCAAGCTTTGATAGCAGATCAGCCGCCTCATTTTGCTCCCTAGGTACATACTTGACTTCGTAGCCCAAGAAGCTCTTGGCTATCTCGTCCACTTCGTCTCGATATGCCGCCATCATAGGGTTCCGCGCGTTCCAGGTGCCAGCCACCTGCAGGGCAAACAAGTCGGAATCTCCACAGCAAACTATGCGCTTGATGCCAATATCCTTGTCTACACGTAGTCCGTGAATGAGTGCTTCATGCTCCGCCATGTTGTTCGTAGACTCGAAGTGGATCTGCAGAACGTAGTGTAGCTTGTCTCCTGTTGGTGACTATAGCAATACACCAGCCCCCGAGCCGTTGAGCAGCTTTGATCCGTCAAAGTGCATCACCTAGTACTCTGGTTCCGGCAACGGAGTAGCATCTGGCATCTCCGTCCAATCTGCAACAAAATCTGCCAAGGCTTGTGACTTGATAGCGTCGCGTATCTTGAAGGTGATCTTGAATGCGGCAAGTTCAATGCCCCACTTCGCGACCCTTACCGTAGCGTCGTTGTTGTTGATAATGTCGGACAGTGGAGTCTTGATCACCACATTGATTGGGTGCTCCTGAAATTAATGCCTCAGCTTCCGAGAATTAAGGAATACTCCATAAGCTATCTTCTGGTAGTGCGGGTAACGCTGCTTGGACTCCGTCAAGACCTCGCTCACATAGTAAACTTGTTAGGGGGGAACACCTTGGGGTGGCCCGATCTTTCACGAATTCCATAGGAATCGAGAGGGAAAAGCGATGGAAGGGGGGAAGGGGATGAAATCCACGAACACACGCACACGAAATCACGATACACGCTGATAACTCACGCCGGTGGCAACCGGTCCAACATAATCCCTAGGATTGGTGTTGGGTGAAGCTCTCTCTCCACGGCCAACAACGGGGGCGAGATGCTTGGTGAGATCTTGACTACTTGGGCATGAGACACCAAAATCCCAAGGACTTGTACAACTTGAACGCACTAGGCAAGATCCAAGAGGTTGTGGATAATAAGGTGCCCCTTGGTAGGAGCATGAGACCAATAGATGAAAGATCCTCAAGGGGTGTCCTCAACTATTATTATCCAAGTATAGGGTTTACAATAGAGGGTGGGGGCTATATATAGGCCAGCCACATAAACAGGGGTAGTTTAGGAACGAAAAGGGAAAATATAGAGAGGGGTACAGGGCGCTGAGCCGAACTGACGCGAACGGGTTCAGTCAAGACCGGTAGTACCGAACGGGTGACCGGTATTACCGGTCGCAACCGGTAGTACCGCTCAGGAGGCGGTAGTACCGCTGGCGGTCCTGGGACTTCCGTCGGAGTCGCCTGTAGCGAGCGGTAGTAGAGGGCGGTAGTACCGCCGACCGGTAGTACCGGTTCCCGATCCGGTAGTACCGCTGGCGTCTGGGGCTTGGTTGGGTTCCTCCTGGAGCGTCCGGTAGCTGGGGCCGGTTGTGCCGCTTGAACCGGTAGTACCGGTCGTGGTGTCCGGTAGTACCGCTGGAGTCTAAAAGAGGTTGGTCGCTTCCACTCTAGTTTCTCGGTTCCATGGGTCCTTCTCTTCGTACCTGATGATGCACAGTGTATGCGTATGAAGTAGCAAGCCATCCAGGGGCGTATCGAAATCACACAAGGAAAGGAGCGTGTTAACCTTGGCTTGTAGGAGCTTGGCTCGGGCGCGAGTCATTGGTCCACTTGGGGGGGCTAGGTGTTGTAGATGGAGGTGCGTCCATAGGACGGGCTGCATCAGCTCCCCCCCCCTTGGGAAAGAGTCGTCCTCGACTCTTCAACCTTCTCAACTTCATCTTCTCCATGGTAGGGTGAGAGGTCCTTGACATTGAACGTCGAGCTCACAAGATAATTTGATGTTGGGATATCGATGATGTAGGCGTTGTTGTTGATCATCTTTAGCACTTTGAACGGTCCATCACCTCCTGGCTTGAGCTTGGAGTCGCGGTCCTTGGGGAAGCGGTCTTTACTCAAGTGTATCCACACAAGGTCGCCTTCTTCGAAGATCATCTCTTTCTTGTTCTTGTTTAGCCTTGATGCTTGGCGAAGGACTTGTTGCTCGATTGTAGCTCTTGTGTCTTCATGGAGTTTCTTCATTGTTTGGGCACGCTTGTCAACGTCCATGTTTGTACGTTCATGAAGCGAAAGTGGAAGGATATCGAGCGCGGTGAGAGGCTCGAAGCCATAGACGATCATGAACGGGATCCTCATGGTGGTGGAGTGCTTGGCGCGGTTATAGGCAAACTCGGCGTGTGGAATACATTCCTCCTAGTCTTTAAGGTTCTTCTTTATCAACACACGGAGGAGTGTGCCAAGGCTTCGATTGACGACCTCGGTTTGTCCATCGGTTTGAGGATGCAGGTGGACGAGAAGAGGAGCTTGATGCTGAGCTTGGCCATGAGTGTCTTCCAGAAGTAGCTCATGAATTTGATGTCGCGGTCGAAGACGATTTTTCTTGGTACACCGTGTAGCCGAATTATTTCCCTAAAAAACAAATTTGCTACATGTGAAGCATCATCGGTCTTATGGCACGGAATGAAGTGTGCCATTTTGGAAAAGCGATCCACTACCACAAATATAGAATCATGTCCATGTTTAGATCTAGGCAATCCTAACACAAAGTCCATGCTAATGTCCGACCAAGGCGCATGAGGAATAGTCAATGGCTTATAAAAACCAAAGGGGTTAGACTTAGACTTAGCTTGGATACATGTAGTGCATCGTTGGACATGGCGCTCCACGTCACTCTTCATCTTTGGCCAAAAGTAGTGAGTGGATAGCATGTCATATGTCTTGTCACGGCCAAAGTGACCCATAAGGCCTCCACCATGGGACTCTTGAAGAAGCAAAATTTGGAGAGACGACTTCGGAATGTAAAGCTTGTTTTGTTTGAAAAGAAAACCCTTATGCAAATAGAAATCATCAATCCCTTTGTCTATTGAACATTTTGCAAAAATTGGTCCAAAGAAAGGGTCGGACGCGTACAAAGATTTGATGTCATCAAGACCCAAAACATTTACTTCGAGTCGCGTAAGAAGGTTTGTGTTTTTGCGAGACAAAGCGTCCGCTACAACATTTTCTTTGCCCTTCTTGTACTTGACAATGTAAGGAAAAGATTCCATGAACTCAACCCATTTGGTGTGCCTTTTACTCAAATTGGCTTGGCCCTTAAGATATTTCAATGACTCATGGTCGGAATGGATGATAAATTCTTTAGGCCAAAGGTAGTGTTGCCACACTTGAAGGACACGAACCAAGGCAAAAAGCTCTTTGTCATAAATGGGATAGTTAAGGCGTGCGCCATCAATTTTCTCACTATGGTATGCAATAGGACGTCCATTTTGCATAAGGACGCCTCCAATGCCAATTCCACTAGCGTCACATTCAATCTCAAAGGTTTTTGTGAAATCCAGTAATGCAAGAAGTGGTGCTTCGGTGAGCCTATTTTTGAGCTCATCAAAAGCCTTTTGTTGTGCTTTTCCCCAAACGAACGTGACATTTTTCTTGGTCAATTCGTTGAGGGGGCAAGCAATGGTAGAAAAGTCTTTCACAAAGCGATGGTAAAAGCCAGCCAACCCATGAAAACTACAAAGTTCACTAACATTGGTAGGTATGGGCCAATCTCGTATGTCCTTAACTTTTGAGACATCAACTTCAATGCCATTAGAAGACACAACAAAACCAAGGAAAATGAGTTTGTCTTTTGCAAAAGTGAACTTTGGGAGATTAGCATAAAGCTTTTCATGACAAAGGATTTGAAGGACCTCCTTAACATGAGTAATATGCTCCTCTAGTGACTTGCTATAGACAAGGATGTCATCAAAGTAAACAACGACACTCTTCCCAATGAGAGATCTCAAAATATGGTTCATGAGGCGCATGAAGGTAGATGGGGCATTTGATAAGCCAAAAGGCATAACCAACCATTCATAGAGACCAAGCTTGGTCTTGAAGGCAGTTTTCCACTCATCACCTTCGGCCATCCGAATTTGATGGTAACCACTACGAAGATCAATTTTCGAAAATATAGTGGCTCCACATAACTCATCAAGCATGTCATCAAGACGCGGTATAGGATTTCGATAACGCACGGTGATAGCATTGATTGGATGGCAGTCCATGCATAACCGCAACGTATCATCCGTTTTCGTAACTAGAATCACGGGGACCGCGGCTAGTGCTTACTTGGATCAAACCTTTGGAGACGAGTTGGTTGATTTGTTGTTCTATCTCCTTTGTCTCCTCCGGGTTCATGCGATACGCGGCGCGGTTTGGGAGTGGGGCGCCGGGTATGAGGTCGATGCGGTGCTCGATTCCACGAAGAGGAGGTAGTCCATGAGGAAGCTCTTCGGGAAATACATCTTGGAATTCCTGCAAGATAGCCATCAAAGAAGGAGGAACATTTGTCAAGTCATTAGTTCCTTGCGCTAGTCCCTTTCATACAAGGACATAGTGCAAGATGGATGGGTTGTTCCGCACTTCTCTCATCTCACTTTTGGTGGCAAGAATAACACTCTTAGTTTTTCCACTCGAGTTTGGCTTGTGGCACTCACTCGCTATAGTGTGGTTCTCTCGCTCACCACTCTTCTCACAAGATGGTTTTGTGTATTGCGCCCTCGCTAAAGCCTTTGCATTGTCCGCAATTATTTGGCTAGGAGTCATTGGTTGCAAAACACAACTTTTTTCAAGCCATTTGAAGGTATAAGTGTTTGAGTGACCATCATGCAAAGCACGCTTGTCATATTGCCACGACCTTCCTAGCAACATATGGCAAACCGTCATGGGGACCACGTCACATTCCACCGTGTCTTTGTATGGTCCAATTGAGAACGTTACCGAGACGGTGTGCTTGATCTTGACGGACCCTTGGTCACTTAGCCATTGTATATGGTAGGGGTTCTTATGAGGATGGAGGGTGAGGTTGAGTTTCTCACACAATTTCGTGCTTGCAAGATTATGGCAACTTCCTCCATCAATGACAACTTTGATGGACTTCCCATTGATACCGGCACGAGTTTGGAAGATGTTTGATCGTTGGTCTTCATTCTCATTGACTTGAGTAGTTAAGACCCTTGTGACCACAAGCGATGGACTTGCGTCATGCTCACACACAAGTAGTTCTTGGTCCTCTTCCAAATGTTGCCTTGCCATTGCTTCCTTGACCCTTGCATCAAACTCATCTTCACTCAAGTATTCTTCGTCGCCATTGTCATGGATGAACAAAACTTTCTTGTTCCCACATGCGGCCGACTTGTGTCCTTTGCCTCCACACTTATAGCACTCACCATTGAATGGTTGATCATCCCTTGTGTATTTGCCACTTGGGGGCTGTTTTCCTTGAGGGAGTGTTGGCTTGAAGGGAAGCTTGGTGGTACTTGATGAGCTTCCACTTGGTGTTGTTGGAGTAGTGGTTGGGGCTTGCTTGTATGTGAAGTACGTCTTTGGCTTGTTGTACTTGATGTCCTCTTGCACTTGACGCTCAGCCTTTGATGCTATGTGCACAAGCTCAACCATGTTGTTGTACTTTTGGAACTCGGTGATGCGCTTGATTGGATGGTTCAATCCATTGAGGAAGCGTGCCATTGTTTGTTCATCACGCTCTTCAATGTTGGCACGGATCATGTTGAGCTCCATTTGCTTGAAGTACTCTTCCACTGTCTTTGTCCCTTGACTAAGCGTTTGAAGCTTGTTGAAGATGTCACACGTGTAGTGCGAAGGAACAAAGCGGGATCTCATATGGGCCTTCATATCTTGCCATTTTGAGATTGGAGGCTCTTCTTTTGCTTCACGAGCGAGTTGAACTTGTTCCCACCAAAGGTTGGCATACTCATCAAACTCGAGGGATGCCATGGCCATCATCTTCTCATTGCTATAGTTGTGCATGCAGAAGATCTTGTCAACCTTGAGTTCCCACGAGAGATATTCTTCGGGTTCATTGGAACCGGTGAACTTGGGCATGGTGAATTTGAGCTTACCGAAGGTTTCTTCTCCATTGCGGTTCCGGTGGCGGCGGTTGCCATGATTTTGGCGGCCATCATCATCATCCGAGCTCTCATGTCTTGCTTGGTGATGGTTGCGTTGCCCTTGCGGTTGTTGAGGTTCCTCGTTTGGTGGTGGAACTTGATTTTGATGAAGAGCTTGGGGAGCGTGCTCGTGTTGTTGGCGCGGTTGAGGACGAGGAGGAGGTTGATTGTCCTCATGACGAGCTTGGGGAGCTTGCTCTTGTTCTTGTCGTGGTTGATGCCGATGAGCATTGTCTTGCGCCATGTGGTGAGGAGGACGACGAGCCGCTTGTGCAATGGGCTGCTCCCGTTCTTCTTGGTGTGGAGGAGGCTCGTCATGATGATCATGTGCTCGACGTTGATGGTCCTGTCGATGATGACGCCTCGGTGGATCTGCGAGTGCTTCACGCCGACGGTGATCTTGTTCGTCCACTTCGGATGCTTCACTTGTTGTTGAAGGAACACGTCGTTGACGATGGGCTTGGTGGTTCGCGTGACGTTGCTCTTGTTGAATCACAAGTGCCCTTTGTTGAGGCCGGTTCGCTTCACGTCTTGGAGGTCTTGCGGAGAGGTCACCATCATAGCTTGACGTCGCGGCGTGTCGCGGAGATGGTACCGCTTGAGAAAAGCTCATGGATTGAAGGACGGGTCCATCCCGGTGCCTTGAAGCGTGACGGCGAGGTGCGCTTGATTCACTTGAGGAGTGTCGTGATGAGCTTGAGTCGCGTGATCGTGGCCTTGCGAGCCCATCAATGAGGCGTTGTAGCTTCTCATCCGTTGAGGCGAGGGCGTGACCAAGAGCTTCATTTTGATGGTCGAGGTTGTGTTGCATGGCATGCATTTGTCCTCGGACTTCTTCGAAGCGGTTGTCGATGTTCTTGAATTCCACGCGGGCTTCGCTAAATTGTTCATCTTGGCGCCGCTCAAGAGATTCACAACGGTAGTTGAATTCACCTCGGACCTTCCAATGATCCCATCTTGTCATGTGTTGTGTGTCGTCCTCCGGAGGTGGTGGTGGTTAGGACGGCTCGCCATTCCTATCCATGATGCAAAGCCGACAAGGGTTGTATATGGAGAAGGAGGATGCGAGGAGTTAGCCTTTTACCTTACCTTGGAGATTATATCAAACCAATTGCCACACTTGAGAACTAATAGCTTGCAAAGTGAAATCGCAAAGAGACTCACACACAAATAAGCTACAACTCTCAAAAGCTTTTGGTGGAAGGTTAGGATTGTGGAAAACCAATCGAAACGATCCAAGCAAAAGGTTATTGTTCTAAGTGGTAAAGAACCAAAGATCAAAAGCAAAAGGATACGATCTACAAAAACACGGAAGAACGCACACGTGGAGATTAACGGGGTTAGCACGACTATGAAAATGAGCACAAAAGGTCCTAACGAAGACTACGCTCGGTTGTCGTGCCAACTCAAGGAGAGACCACAACTCGTTTGCCAAAAGAGGATAAGCAACGGATTTGTGCACTTGCCTTGGCGCGCTTTTTCCTCTCTCTTTTTGGCTTACAAGCTTGATATTCTCTTTGTATTGGGAGACTATGTATCTTTCTATTTTTCGTTTGCTTTTTTTTGTTTCTTTTGCTCCCTTTTTATACTACTATGTTAACTTTTGTATTTGGCCTCACACTCTCACTTTACAAAGGCAAGTGCACAATGCTTAGACAAACACAAAATGAGTTGCTCTCATAGGATAGATACACACAAATGAAGATATGGAGCTGTCAAAGTGGCGCAAGTTATACCTTTGGTATTGTTGATGACTTGCAACTGTTGATGGGGATGATGTTCGAGTGTCGCAGTGTCGTTGAGCGCGAGGTGAACTTTGTTGCAGAAGCTTTTGTTAGAAATGCGACAAACACGCGAAACACGAACAAGCTAGATAGGACAGTCAGCAAACAAAGTTGAGGTGTCAAAAATAAAAAGAAAAACTGTCAGCTGTGGGCGGTAGTACCGCCCGGTACGACCGGTAGTACCGGTGACTTGCGGTAGTACCGCTCGTACGACCGGTAGTACTGCCAGGCGCGGAACTTGCACGCGATCAACTTGACAACATCCTCAAATTCGTGGTAATCTGACCGAAAGGCTGGGCTAGGAACATAAAAAAGGCTATAGATCGACTCCAAAAGCAACAGATCTATGGACCAAAACCACGAAAAACTCACCAAATCCAAAGATCGATCCGAAGGCAATTTGGGGCTCTTTTTGTGGAATTTTCGATTTTAAGGGGATAGAAGAAAAATTGGGGGAAATTCGTGATCAACCTTGCTCTTGATACAATATGTTAGGGGGGAACCCCTTGGGGTGGCCCGATCTTTCATGAATTTCGTAGGAATCGAGGGGGAAAAGCGATGGAAGGGGGAAGCGGATGAAATCCACGAACACACGCACACGAAATCACGATACACGCTGATAACTCACGCAGGTGGCAACCGGTCCAACATAATCCCTATGATCGGTGTTGGGCGAAGCTCTCTCTCCACGGCCAACAACGGGGGCGAGATGCTTGGTGAGATCTTGACTACTTGGGCACGAGACACCGAAATCCCAAGGACTTGTACAACTTGAACGCACTAGGCAAGATCCAAGAGGTTGTGGATAATAAGGCGCCCCTTGGTAGGAGCATGAGACCAATAGATGTAACATCCTCAAGGGGTGTCCTCAACTATTATTATCCAAGTCTAGGGTTTACAATAGAGGGTGGGGGATATATATAGGCCAGCCACATAAACAGGGGTAGTTTAGGAACGAAAAGGGAAAATATAGAGAGGGGTACAGGGCGCTGAGCCGAACTAACGCGAACGGGTTCAGTCAAGACCGGTAGTACCGGACGGGCGACCGGTAGTACCGGTCAGAACCGGTAGTACCGCTCAGGAGGCGGTAGTACCGCTGACAGTCCTGGGACTTCCGTCGGAGTCGCCTGTAGCGAGCGGTAGTAGAGGGCGGTAGTACTGCCGACCGGTAGTACCGGTTCCCGATCCGGTAGTACCGCCGGCGTCTGGGGCTTGGTTGGGTTCCTCCTGGAGTGTCCGGTAGCTGGGGCCGGTTGTGCCGCTTGAACCGGTAGTACCGGTCGTGGTGTCCGGTAGTACCGCTGGAGTCTGAAAGCGGTTGGTCGCTTCCACTCCGGTTTCTCCGTTCCATGGGTCCTTCTCTTCGTACCTGATGATGCACAGTGTATGCGTATGAAGTAGCAAGCCATCCAGGGGCGTATCGAAATCACACAAGGAAAGGAGCGAGTTAACCTTGGCTTGTAGGAGCTTGGCTCAGGCGCGAGTCATTGGTCCACTTGGGGGGCTAGGTGTTGTAGATGGAGGTGCGTCCGTAGGACGGGCTGCATCAAAACTGGTCGTTGAACTCCGTGCTCATAACCTGGTTCCTTCCGCTCTACCACGACGACGATGTTGATTACCTGGTTGGTTGCCGCCATGTAGATTAACAGGGGCTCTCCAGGCTCGGGTGATGCAAGGATGGGCGCTGAGGAAAGAATCTCCTTGAGCTGCTTCAATGCTGCATCTGCTTCGTCCATCCACGTGAATTTGTCCGCCTTCTTCAGCAACTTGTACATCGGCAGAGCCTTCTCTCCAAGTCGGCTGACAAACCGACTAACTGCTGCAACACAACCTGTTAGTCGTTGAATGTCCTTTAGGCATGTCGGACGGTTTATGTTTAAGATGGCCTTGATTTTCTCTGGGTTGACCTTGATTCCACGCTGGGAAACGATGAATCCCAACAATTTGTCGGCTGGAACCCCGAAGACGGACTTCTTAGGGTTAAGCATTATGTTGTATTTCCGGAGATTATCAAAGGTTTGTTTTAAGTCGGAGATTAAGTCATTTGACTTTTTAGACATCACCTCGATATCGTCCACATAGGCGTAAACGTTTTGACCAATTTGGTCATGAAGGAAACGTTGCATTGTCCGCTGGTACGTAGCACCTGCGTTTTTCAGCCCAAAGGGCATCATGACATAGCAAAACGTGTTGTATGGGGTAGTGAACGAAGTGACCAATTGGTCCGACTTCCTCATCTTGATCTGGTGGTATCCTGAGTATGCATCGAGAAAACACAAATGTTCCGAGCCAGCCGTCGAGTCAATGACTTGGTCAATGTGAGGCAAAGAAAACGGATCTTTGGGACACGCTTTGTTCAAGCCGGTGTAATCAACACACATTCTTAATTCTTTGGTTCCCTTTTTGGGGACAAGTACAGGATTGTCCACCCATCGGGTGTGAAGGACTTCTCTGATAAATCTAGCCTTAAGTAACCTAGCTATCTCTTTGCCAATGGCGCGTCTCTTCTCGCCTCCGAAGCGTCGTAGAGGTTGTTTCACTGGTTTGCATTTTGGATCAATGTTTAAGCTGTGCTCGACAAGTTCCCTAGGTACACCTTTCATGTCGGCGGGTTGCCAGGCAAAGATGTCCCTATTCTCACGGAGGAACTCGACGAGCGCGCTTTCCTATTTGGGATCCAGGTTCGTCCCAATGGCAGTGACCTTGGAGGCATCGCCTACCACAAGTTCCACGGGCTTGGTCTCGATGGCGGCCTTGAATGCAGGAGCGGAGTCAGAGATCTTCTTCTTCGACACGGGCATCTCTGAGTCATCGACCTTGCTCTGGATCTCTTTGAATTCTTTGCTATAGAGGACAACTTCCACGAAGGCTGCTTCATTAATCTCGTAGTCCCTTGCCTTGGTAAAGCTTTCGGATACGGTGATGACACCGTTTGGTACGGGTATCTTGAGTTTGTTGTAGACGAAGCATGGCTTGGCCATGAACATGTGGAATATGTCGCGGCCAAATATGACGTGGTACATGCTCTTGAAGGGGACCACCTCAAAGGTCATGCGCTCTTGGCGGTAATTATAAACATCGCCAAAGGCAACCTGAAGTGTAATGCACCCAAGGGACCGAGCCTCCCGACCAGGAACTACGCCGTGAAAGATGGTGTTGGTCCGCCTTAGGTTTGCTTCCATCAAGTTCATCTTCTGCAGTGTATCCAGGTACGTGATGTTGATGCTACTTCCACTATCCACCATACACTTAGTGAACTCCACGCCGTCAATCAAAGGGTTGATGACCATGGCGTATTGGTTATCTGTAGGAATAAGGTCTGGGTGGTCCGTCCTGTCCCAAGTAATTGGAACCTCCGACCAGCGCAGGTACTGGGGCACTAGGGGCAGAGTAGCCATCAGGATCCTCATAGAGGTCTTCTGTTGTCGGATGGTGGGGGTGCCGAGGAAAGTGTGGTAGACTGGCGCCTTATTCACGAAGGGGTTCTTGCCCTTGTCGTCTATCTTGGCGGCGTGCTTGGGGTCAACGTCCTCGTCCATGTCACTTGAATCCTTGGACTCCTCCTCCTTCTTCTTCCCCTTGCCCTTGCCTCGCGGTCTGTTCTTCCGACTTCGCTTGTAGCCGGACTCTAGGTCTTCCTTTAGGTCATTGACGAACTTGCAGTGTCAATTGATATGGGTGGCTTTGCCGTTGACATCGAGGTGTACGAGGCACAGCATATCGTGGTACTCTTCGTAGGTTTGGGGAACGCGGAGCGGCGCCGAGGTAGTTTCACTTCCTCGTTGCTGTCCACGGCCAGCTCCCCGTCCTCGGCCACGCTGTCCGCCATCACCTCGTCCTGCAAAAGTCATGGCGACCATGTCGGGAGATTGCTTTTCTTCTGGAGCGGTTTTCCGCTTTGTACTGCTGTTCCTCCGATCTTGAGTTGGAACGGCCGTTGCCGGCAAGGAGCCGCGAGCATCGTCGTCGGTAGTTGCGAACTCACTAGCCAACTGAATCATCTGGTTCAAGTCAAGCTGGTGATTGTCCTGCAAGCGCTTCAGCTTATGTCGGAAGCAACGCGCCTCTTTCTAACCCATCGATGAAGGCGGCCATGGCGGTCTGAGCGTGCACTCCTGTGCAGGAATTCTTCACATCCAGCCAGCGGGAGAGGTAGGCGCGAGATGTCTCGTCTTTCTCTTGCACGCACCGCTGTAGATCGCCAACAGTGTAGGGACGCTTGTACGTACCCTCGAAGTTCTTGGTGAATGCTTCTTGCATGGCCAACCAATTGTAGATAGATTTCTCCGGCAAGTCGTCGATCCATTGACGGGCCATGCCCGCCAACATTAAAGGGAGGTACTTGACGGCGACGTTGGGTTTGCCTCCGACAATCTCCACCGTGTTGTCGTAGTCCTGCAACCATGTGGCTGGCTTGGCGGTGCCGTCGTAGGGCTTGATGGTCTTGTCAATCTGAAAACCTTTGGGGTAAGTTACGGACCGTATTGCAGGTCCAAAGCAACATGGTCCCAGGTATGGTCCTTCCCGGTCCTCGTGGATCTTATCGATCCGTGAACGTGCATCGTACGGCTCCGGGTTCTTCTTCTTCTTGTCGACAGGGGATGGGCTACATGAACGACGCGGGCCTCCTCCGCCATGGTGACTGCTAGGTGGCGACGGAGGCGGAGGTGGCGGTGGGTTATCCTTTTTGCTGTTACCCTCCTGCGACGCCTCATGCCTGTCGCGGTTGCTTGTCGGATGCAGAGGGTCATGGCGTGACCTGCTCTTGTGTCCTTGGTTGCGCTCTCCGTCATGACGGGTCTGCTCCGTGTTGTCACGGATGATGATGCCGCACTGCCTTGGCAGGGGCATATCCGTACGATGGTGAGCCTTGGGATCTTCGCGATGTCGGAGGGATCAGGGCGGTGGCGATGGGCGACGAGGTCGGGCCTTTTCTCCGTGGTCGGAGGATATGGGGATAGCATCCTTCCTGTTGCGCGCATCTCTCCGTCTTCGTTCTGATGAACCCGTCTGGGACCCGACATCAAGAGGAGATCTATCCCTTGGCGGCTTATACTGGCTAGACTGGCAAAGCGCTGGGTCAGACTCAAGCCTCTGAGAGGTGGCATTTTCCTGCTGCTTCACCGCCTTGGCCACTAGGTCATAGACCTGTTCCACTGCCTCGGGCGATCTATCCTGCTCCAGAAGGGTCTTGGCGATGGCGAGGTTAAGGAGTGGGGTGGGCATCACCTGTTTGCCTTCACTGTCAATGTATGGCTTGGCCTGTGCCGGCTTCGAGGGGGCCCATCCTAGGTTTCGCCGTACACCAGGATCGTTGATGACACGAGCCAGAGCTTTCTTGGCCTTCTGTTGTTGCAGCAGAGTCTTGTACTCTACCTCCATTTCTCTAGCTTTCTCTATGGACTTCTGCGTGTTGACCAGATCTCGATCCAGCTTAGCGCCTTGCTCCGCGATGGCCTGCGCTTCCTCCAGCAGCTGCTGGCGCCTCTCGTCAAGCTAAGTCACGTTCCGGATATGAGCTATGGTAAGTGGCTGAACGAGGATATTGTCGTACATCACTCTATCAGCTGGAGTAACTTGGGCAGAAGCAGACGTAGATGTCGGAGGCGGCAAGTTTGCCGTGTTGTTGTTGCTCGGGACGGTGCCGAGTTCCTGCGGCTGCTGCACTGGGTTAGGCGGAGGAGGCATGACAGTTGCGCGATCATCGTCAGCAGCAATAAGCGGCCCCTTCCCCTTTTCCAGCGCTGCAGGCGGAGCTCGTCCAGGTTGATCTTCATCCATCGTCGTCCCAATGGTGACGAACACCTCTCGAGACGTGACGGCGTTGTTGGCTTGCTCGTCGCGCGTGTACTCCTCCTCCATCTCCTGCATGGCGGAGTCTAGTTCCTCTGGACTGAAATCTATCTCCTCCGAGTTTGCGGTGAAGTCGGTGTAGAGCGCGTCAATCACAGAGTTGGAGGGTGCCAGGACTTCCTCGATGACAGGGGGTGGAGGTGCAACAGCAGCGACGATGACTGGAGGTGGCAGCGCGGCTGCGACGATGGCGGCCGGAGGCGATGGTGGCGGTGGCTGAATCGGAGGGGCTCCGTCAATGAGCACAAGCGCTGTGTGAGCTGCCGCTTCAGCCTCTGCGTAGTTGTTGACGGTGTTCACCATGCCTTCGAAGGTAAGGCGTCTTGACGCCTGCTGTCGTCTTAGAGAATGCCGGAGAAGTGTGCCATGATCCAGTCCTTCCACAAAGTGATACATAGCATCATCATTGGAGTAGTGGGCCAGATCGGCTCGTATACGGAGCCACCTGGCCAGGTAATCGCGGGGGTTTTCACCTTCTCTCTGAACGCAACGCGCCAGATCAAAGATGGTAACCACGCCGATGAACTTGGATCTCTGCTATCCAGACGCACGGTAGAAGCCGGCGGACTTGTAGCGATCTTCCACCTTTATATCCTACACAGGGGCAGTTTGGGTGGGCCTTGAATTTTTCCGATCTTTGCCGGCAAACTCCAAAGAGAGATCCGACATCGATCCTTCCGCGAACGTATCCTGCCGGTAGGCGGTCCGTGTGGGCCTTGATGCTCCTCTGACTCCCAGGGAACTAGTGCCCGAGTCGGTTTCACCAATGAAGAGGTGGATGTCTCTAATACGAACGATCGAACACCACGTAGGGTTCGTCTTTGCCGGGATCTAAAACTCGTCGGGGGGGGATGATCGGAACGTTGCCGGAGAATAGAACGCGACCGATGGCCATGGTTTCGCCGATTCCCGCAAAGATCTTGGTCCTCGCCCGCTGAAGAGCCTGAAGCGCCTCTTGCCCCACGGTGGGCGCCAATTGTCGTGGTATTGTCGACGAGTACGCCATGGAGGGGTCCTCACAGTGCATGTTTAGAGACGTGGGGGAAGTCAAACGGTTGACGGGTACGAGGTAACACAGCTTACCCAGGTTCAGATCCCACGACGGTGGCGGAATCCTACTCCTGATATAAATCACTATAAGGGCAATACGTCGAGTTACAGGGATTGGTTCGCTGTGAGAGGTTGTCTGAAGTTGTAAGTTATCGTGCCCTAAAGGCTCCCATAGGCCCGACTTATATAGTCGCCAGGTCCTAGGGTTACAGGGAAAAAAGTCCTAGCCGGACAGGTTACAGAGTCCTACACCGTCGATTACTAGTCTCGTGTGTCTTGTACTCCAAGGCTCCGGGTACGTCGGTGACTCCAACCGTAGCCTTCCTTTATCCGGCATGGGCCTCCCTTCTGGATCCATCTAACTGGGCCGCCCAGCAGGCCATGGGCCATGCTACCAACTGTGGGCCACCCGGGTTATCCGGATAGGAGACATGCTATGAGGATACCTATATAGCGTATCCCCAACATTGAGGATGCTAGGAAGGTGTTTGCCGATGCCGTTATCCAAGCCAGAATGTGTAGCCCCTGGTGTCTTCCCCTTCCTTAATCAGGGTTGCGTCCATCAGCGCATAGCTAGTTGAGCCATTCGTTGCCCTTGACTCTTTTGTTGGGCTTGCATCTCCTCTTGGGTCTTGGGCTGGATGGGCTCGGCTTAGTAGGAGCCGTGGTAGCAACAGGAGTGCTAACACCCCCCTCCTCTTCGGCAACGGCTTGACCCCAAGCCGGAGCAGCCGGAAAGCGAGCCTGCAAGTCATACAAATCTTCCCAGAGAGAATCAGTGGACAAGTAGCCAGACCATTGGGTCAAAACTTGACGGATCTTTTTGTTCCCTTTCTGCTTCCAGCGATGCTCCAAGATTCCGAGAGGAACAGCCCAAGTGACAGTGTCATCAGGCAACGAAGAAGATACCTGATAGTGTGGGGGAACCGCTTGTTTTAGTTGGGACACGTGAAACACAGTGTGCACTTGTGCCGCTTCTGGAATCTTTAGACGATAAGCAACTGATCCCACTTTAACCACCACCTGAAATGTACCAAAGTAACGGAATGATAGCTTGTGATTAGCACGCAAAGCTACTGAACTTTGGATGTAAGGTTGCAGTTTTAGAAACACCCTGTCGCCTTCTTTGAAATGGCGTTCGGTGCGTTTCAGATCAGCTTGCGACTTCATCTTTTGTTTGGCCAGATTCAAATGCTGACGGAGTAACTCGTTGATTCCTTGTCTCTCTTTTAGCCACACATCCAGACTTTCGACAGGGCAAACTTCTGCTGGAGTAATGCCAAAGTATCTAGGCTCATGCCCATAGAGAACTTTGAAAGGAGTGCGGTCGATTGTGGAGTGATGCGACGTGTTATACCAAAAATCTGCCAGCAAGAGCCACTTGAACCATTGCTTTGGACATGCATGGACAAAGCATCACAAATAGATCTCGAGGCACTGATTTACACGCTCGGTCTGACCATCGGTCTCGGGGTGAGATGCTGTGCTCATTTTCAGTTCAGTTTGGGTCAAACGAAAAAGAGTCTGCCAAAACTTACGGGTAAACAGAGGATCTCGATTAGAAATGATTGCTTCAGGCATGCCATGAAGCTTGTAAACTTGATCCATGAATTTTAAGGCAACCGTCTCAGCACTGAAAGGATGGCTCAATGCAATAAAATGAGCATACTTTGAGAAGGTGTCCACCACCACGAGGATCACTGTGTGCCCTTGAGAAGAAGGAAGCCATGTGATGAAGTCCATCGAGATTAATTGCCACGACATTTCTGGTACAGGCAATGGTTCCAACAGTCCTGGGTAAGCAACTCGCTCTGGCTTTGCTTGCTGACACACTTGACATCCATGCACATACGCCTTGACTTGTTTGTTCATATTAGGCCAGTGGAAAATATGTTTAATTCTTTTCAGAGTTGTCGGCACACCTGAGTGACTACCCAGCGGACTGTCATGAAGAGCACGTATGACTTTGAGCTGCAATGGGATATTGTTGCCCAACCATATCCTGTTTTGGAAACATATGACCCCTTGGTGCAATGTATATTTGCCCGATTGTTCCTTGTTGAGAGCTAGGTCTGCCAATAGCTTGTTGGTCTGTGGATCATTGATGTAACCAAGTACTACTTTCTCCAGCCACGCAGGTTAAAAACTAGAAATAACTAAGGTGAGCAGTACAGTTTCATGATTTTTCCTTGATCTAGAATCTGCTCCCTGATTATCACTTCCCTTTTTGTAGAAGATTCGATAAGTTAAACCCAACAATTTAGTGAATGCCTTATTTTGACAATCTTATGTAGGCGCTGCTCGTCAAGGTGCACCAAGCTTTTGTGATCCGTGCATATCACAAATTCTAAATGTTGTATATAAGTCCGCCATTGGTAAATTGCCATAATCAACGCCAATAACTCTTTTTCGTAAGTGGAAAGCCCCTGCATTTTAGGCGCTAAGGCCCTGCTAAGGAAGGCAATGGGGTGGCCTGACTGCTGCAGTACTGCTCCTATTCCTCGATCACATGCGAGTCGGTCTCAATGACGAAAGGCAAGGTAAAATTGGTAAGGGCAAGAACCGGTGCTGAAATCAATCAATTTTTGAGTAACTGGAATGCTTCTTCATGAACAGAGGTCCACACAAACTGAACTCCTTTCTTCAGCAGAGTGGTTAGTGGGCGTGCTATAATGCCAAAATGGCGCACAAACTTACGGTAGTACCCTGCTAAGCCCAGAAACTGACGAAGTACTTTGACATTCTGTGGTGATTGCCAATTCTTTACATCATCGATCTTGCTAGGGTCCATGCCCACGCCTATAGCACTAATGATGTGCCCCAGGTATGCTACTTTCTATTGTGAAAAAGAGCATTTGGATGCCTTTACTAGCCACTGATCCTTACGCAACAGACCGAGCACCTCTTCCAAATCCAACAAATGTTGTGGCAGAGAGGGGCTGTAGATGAGAATATCGTCGAAAAATACCAAGACACAGCAACATAGACATGATTTCAGAGTTGTATTTATAGCTCCCTGAAACGTGGCTAGCGCTCCAGTCAAGCCAAATGCCATCACTTTATACTCATAGTGACCACTATGTGTTTGGAATCCTGTCTTATATTCTTCCCCAGGAGCCAATCTAATTTGATGATAACCTGCCGGTAGGTCCAACTTAGAGAACCACTCTGCCCCGGATAGTTCGTCTAACAATTCATCAATCACCGGAATAGGATATTTGGGAATGCGTGTCATTGCATTAAGATGACGGAAATCAATGCACAACCGCCAGGTTCCATCCTTCTTACGAACTAGAATTGCCGGGGAAGAAAAAGAGCTTGCGCTGGGTTGAATTATGCCGCTGTCGAGCATTTCTTGGACCTGCCGCTCTATCTCATCCTTGAGTTCAGGTTTGTGGCAGTAGGGTCGCACATTTACTGGATTTGCACCTGGAACTAGAGTAATCTTGTGATCACACGCTCTGCGAGGAGGCAATATTGATGGCTCACTGAACACATCCTGAAATTTCTGCAACAATTGTTGTACCTCCGGAGGTGCCTCGGAGTCTGAATCGATGGCGACATTGTTCAGCTGAACAATATGTGTCACTTCGCCTTGCTGAAGCAGATTAGAACATTCTAGCAATGAGATAGCCGAGCATTCTGGAGCCTTGGTAGTGTGAATTCCTTGCAGGTACACAAAATTCAAGCCATCTTGGATACGCATCTTCTTTCGTGCCCAATCAACCTTCATTGGACTGAAGAAGGTCAGCCAATCATACCCCAAAATGATGTCATAGGTTCCCAATGGAAGAATTTTGAGAGTTGTTTGGAATTCATGGTCTTGTGACTTCCATTTACAATCTGGAATAAAATGAGTGCAGTTCAGCAGGCCACCCCCAGCTAGTTTCACTTTCACTGCCTCTAGTAATGGTTGGACTCCAGTTAATTCAGATGCCAAAGATGTTGTGATAAAAGATGTAGTACTGCTAGAATCGATCAGAATAAGTACTTCTTTATCAGCTACTGAACCTTGAATCTGCATAGCCATTGGCCCATCTATACCAGAGATTGCCTGATAAGAGAGGGAAAATAGTTTTTTCTTTGGCAGGAATAGTTTGATCATCCTCTTGAGCATAAGAGTCAAATCCCAACACATCCATCATCTCTTCCAACACATGTAGCGCGGCAGACGTGTTCGTGACCCCAACGCTCACCGCATTTGAAGCAAAGGCCACGAGAACGCATGTAGGCCTTGAGAGCAAAAACTTTTGTTGCACTGTTTCCAGCTCGTGCAGATTCCGTACCCCTACGATCTTCAGCTACTGCTGTTGCAGGCTGTGGAGTAGGCCGTTGAGGTGTTACCGACGGCGGTGGAGGTAACGCCAATGGTACTGGGTTTGGATACTGAAACGGGAACTGTAGTTTTGCCACTGATGACTGTTCATACGGCATGTGCTCTCGATAAAGCCGATCGGTAACCTCCTCGTGCAGAGTTGCCAGAGACACCGCCATGTACAAATCAGGAGGCCGCTGCACCATGACCACCACCCGGATATCTCCACGAAGGCCCTCGATGAACCGAGTCAAAAAATATAAAGGATGAATGGCGTCAGAGTAATACATTAGATGATTCATCAGAGTTTCAAATCGCTAAGCATATTCTGTTATAGTAGTGGTTTGCTTAATGGCATAAAATTGGCGAATTAGGGCCTGATGGCGATCTCGCCCAAATCTAGTGCATAGCAAGTCACAAAATGAAGACCATGTGAGCGCTAAGGCCTTAGTACGCACTGACTGCAACCAGATACTAGCAGCTCCCTGAAAATTGAGCACTGCCATCGCTACCCAATAGGATTGGTGGACTCGATACATGGTGTAGTATTGTTCACATAGCGTTCGCCACAGTTGAGGATTTTCTCCTGAAAACTGGGGAAAAGCTATCGATGGTGGTGCTTGTCCTAAGGACTGAAAAACTTGTGCGGATGACATGGTTGTTGCAGGAACTGACACATTCAGATTCATGGGAGTCGAAAAATCCAACGGACCTGTGATCGGGGGTGCCGCCGGGGTCGCAGGAACCCCAGGCGGGATTCCCCCGATGGTGTAGACGACGCCGTGGCCTTGACCGTGGATCGCCCCGCCATTCTCTGCTGCAACTGCCGAGAACTGCTGGCTGAGGGAAGCGGCAAGATGGGCTGCCGCCGATTCACCCACTGTTGGTGTACTCGACCGTTTCTGTAGATCGATGACCGCGTTCTGCAAATCGGCGACCTTGGCGTCCAGATCGGGCTTCCATGCAAGGAACCCGTCGATCTTGGTGTTGGTGTCCTTGAGCGCCGCAGCCACCGCCGTGGCCACGGAGACGGTGATGGACTCCGTGATTGAGGTCGTGACTGCGTCAAAACCCGCCTTCATCGCCGGGTCCATGTTGGCGATGAGGAGATCGCAAGCAGCGCAGTCCTGCTGTTGCTTGCGTGTCTCCATCTCCACGGTAGACATCCACGCAATCCAGAAAAAATTGGGTGGATTTTGGCTCTGAATACCAAGTGTGAGGGGATCTCTACTATTGATTCCCGATATACCAATTTGGGATACAATTCGATAACTATAGTAGAGTTTGCTTTTGGGAAGGAAGAAGAACTACAAGAGGAAAAGGGAGACAGGGTAGTTGAGGATGCCAGGAAAGTGTTTGCCGATGCCGTGATCCAAGCCAGGATGTGTAGCCCCTGGTGTCTTCCCCTTCCTTAAGCAGGGTTGCGTCCATCAGCGCATAGCTGTTTGATCCATTCGTTGCCCTTGACTCTTTTGTTGGTCTTGCATATCCTCTTGGGTCTTGGGCTAGCTGGGCTCGGCTTAGTAGGAGCCGTGGTAGCAACAGGAGTGCTAACATGGGGCCACGCGTGGCGACGAGGCCGACGGGGAAGACGGGAACCTTCCCCGTCTCCCTCTGTCGCTGAGAGAGATGAAGGGACGGAAGAACAGGACGGCGTCGGGGTGTGAAGGGGTACGGGCCGAAGAGAAGGGATGGTCCTGGAAGAGGGGAGCGCTGCCGGGCTGTTTTTTGGGCTGCTCTATTGGTTGCTGTGGATGCTTGCGCGCCTCGCCTGCATCGCTGCTGCTAACTGAGACCAAAATGGTATCCCGGTTTTGCTTTTTGCCCAGATTTTGAAGAAGCTAGATTAGATCAGAATTTTATAGAAAAAAACATGATAGGACTGGTGCCATGAAACAATAGGCCGGCCCAGCTAGCATAGATTGGCATAGCAAGAATAAAGAAGGGGGGATAAGATTTAGTGAACTTGGCGTGAAAGTGAATCTAAGCAAAGTTTGAATGTATTGAATCTGCCGCAGGGAAAACTTGCAGCAGAGAAGAAGAATCCTCTTTCAAAGATAAACGAGAGAAAAGGAGAAATATGTGCATGCCCACATAAACTCAGAAGTATGTTTGATTAGAGAAGAATAACGATATGACCTTATGGATAACAGGTATTTGGTTGGGGCGGTAGAATTCAAGAGAGGAATGAGCATGATTTTGAGGATCCCCATACACACATGGACATCAAACAAATAGAACCACATGGCCACATATGGTGGAATGGAAGGTTATCCATATGGGAAAATGGTGTATTTGAATTAAAAGACAAGGCTAGTGTGTATGAACGAATTCAAATGTACACCTAAACTTGAACAAAAGCATGAGAAGAAGATAAAGAGGACAACCACACTCTTAGCATGCAAAGGAGGTAAAGGTAGCTCCCACATTAATATTGTGAAAACAATATTAGATCAAGTAGGGAAGCATGGAATAAAGATAGGATCCATCCCCGTTATTTATGAGCTAGATATAAATACCAAAAGGAAAGCATGGACTCATAAATAATTAAAATGGTGGAGATGGTGGATGGAACAAAGAAAGGTGGCAATGAAGGTGGTGGAGTTGTAAGGTGTTGACAAAGAAAGGTGGTGGAGCTAGAATAGATATGCTCCTAACTCAACTTGAACATTTAAGCAATTTATTAAAAGCAAATACAATATATCAGGAAGCAAATACAAGTAATACAATATATGATGTATATAGAATAAAAACCATATATAGGGGTTTTATATGATGCTTAAATGTAAGATGTCATTGTGACATGAGCATGATATAATGATGATGCAATAAATAATATGTAGAAAGTAGTAATATATAGAATAGATAAGTAGCATTGTAATTGTTAGATAATTGAGATGCTACAATGCAGGCTAAGCGGCTTTGGTTGTGCCTTGCTCAGCCCGCTGACGGTACCGTCGCCGCCATCATTGGAGACCATCTAGATTCAGTCGTTCGTCGTCCAGGCCGGAACCACGAAGGAACAACGCAGTCGTTCGTCGTCCAGGCCGGAACCACGAAGGAACAACACAGTCGTTCGTCGTCACGAAGGAACAGCGCGTGACTGCTGCTTCTCTCAGATTCAAGTCTCGATTGGAACAGCGCGCGCTGGGCACTTCTCCAAGTCAGGGAGGTAAACAGGGAAGGAGCTGCGCTTTGTTTCCGGTCTTTGTGTACGATGCCGTTTGTTCGTTGGTACCAAAAGGAAGAAACTGAATTACGTTTGTGGCCTGACCTTTCTTGTTTTAACTTGCAGATTTGAGAGTTTGCGAGAAGAGGCCTTCACTTACGCGTTCATCCTCAAGGCGCTGGGCATGGCTTCTCAAACAAAGGCTTGTTTGCTGTGATGCCCGCGCATATTCATCGAGGCCGGACTGATCGAGGGCACGAGGACGACACAAATATCGCGGAAGCAATTCTTGCGGTATTAAGCTTGTCAGTGCTGGTTCTGCTGGAGAATACCTGGTCATCGATGGCAATATAAAGCGCGCTGCTGTGATGGATCGACGGTTCGTCTGCCCATGTGGACTGTAGTTTGCGGAGTGAATCAAAATCCTATGTGTAAAGCACATCGATACTTCGTACAATAGAAGTAAGTTTCTACTTTAGATTCGTCCAAATTTTAACAAATCAGTGACATCTATTTTGAGGCGGAAGGAGTATATCAAATAAAAATTCCAAATTTATGATTGAACACTTACAACACCTTCTGCCAAAATAATGTGGTGCTGATTTTATTTTTATATAATCTTATTCTATAAAATGGCTTCTCAGTTTATTGTTTTCTGTTGTTGCCGACTAATTCCATGATTGATGGGTAGCAGAATCGGTCCATAATCATTTGATGGCTTTTGGCAACCTTTTTGTGGTATGCTTATTCAGCTCCTTTTAAAGGCCTATGATCATGCATGGACCGTGAAGACACATGTACAAGCATGAGGAACTCAATTCTGACTTTATGAGTTAGTTGTTTGTTTCTTCTCTAATTTTGTAAATCCTATTCTTTAAATGTTTAGAAGAGTGTGATAATTAACTTGAGTTTGAGTTCAATGACTCGACAACGTCCGCCAAAAAATAATGTCATTCCTTACGCATTGCGACCTGACAAGAAAGTACCATAATTCTGGATGGTAGAAGTGTCCATCAAGACCACTTTGTTTTGGACATAGAGCGGATTTTCAGTAATAAAATCTTGGTTGGTAAACTAATGTTCAATCAATTTAACCCGTAGCAATGCACGGGCTTATTTCCTAGTCTCTGCCTAAATTCCAAAAGGAAGTATACACAACCGAGCCAGGCCTGATCTATGTAGAGTTTTCATAGAAATGTGCCCCTACACTTGTTTTCATCATTAAACACATCACAGCTTCATAAGGTAGCAACAGAGATTATAGGAAGCACTTGATGCATTACCCAATTTGAATTTTAACAAGGAAGTCAAACATTCTTAAACCATCCCTTTATGAACAAGGAGAAAATGGTTCCCAAACAAATGAACATAAATTTGTCTCTCCATAGAAAATAAGTGCAAAATACAAATGGCATGGAGACAAGATGGTGCAACCAACAGACTGGTACTTACAGGTGGTGACTGCTATGTACAAAGGCATGGATCGCAACTCACATCTCCATAAGAGCATTTTATTTACTACCAATTCTCCTGTACGATCTTTGCCTTCTCAAATATGAACTTCCCTTCCTTGTACTTCTGCGATTCCTCGTAGGCTCTCTCGTACTTCCAGCCGAGCACCTCACGGCAATCACGGCAGTGGATATCGGCGACCGTGTGAAGCCCTGTCATGAGCTGCCTGTCCTCCTTTGCCCCCGTAGTGACGTTCATGGCATGAGAGAAGAGAAATGCACGGCCATTCCTCCCCTAGAACACCCACAAGAGCAACGGAGATAACATTAGGGTTTATCCTAAAATAACAGAGTCAAAATATTGGATGTAACTAGCAAGTTCTTCATCTGAATGAATAGCTCATGGCAGATCGAGTTATAATAACTCGGTGGCCGGCGGCCTCCTACAACTGTTGGTACAGATCACAGTAACTCTGGTTCACTGAAACTTTCCTATGTCAGTATGTGACACTCATACAAACGGCACATATGCTAAACTCAACCAAAGAAACGTTCTCAGATTGCTGCAATTATAACCAGTGCAGTTGCTGATCATTTGCCCCGTTTTATTTTACAATTTGATCATTTGCCACACCCCGTGTCACTGACATGTGGTGGTCAATGTGGCAAATGATCAAATTTCAGAGTAAAGGGGGCAAATGATCAAATATCCCAACCTTTTTCACGTCCCTAGTTTATGCTAATTTTCGGCATGCCATCCCCAAGCAATCCAACATTAAGCTCTGTCCAATCTCAGGCCCCGAACCCCCAAATAATTCAGTAAGGAGAACCACACAGGGGAAGCTGGTTTTTCTCGTTCTTCACCTGGAAGGCCTTGGAGATGATATCGTCGTGGAGGCAGACGTGGTTCCGGCAACGGCAGCAGCTGTACACCCGCGGCCCAACCAATTCCGCCATCAACAGTGACTCTCTCCTGCAACCAAATTCACCGAATCAGGAATCCAGAACTGACTTGCCACACCACAAAAATGGAAAAGTACAATCTCCCAGGAACACAAGAAGAATCCCCAAAGCCCAGATCAAGAAACCAATCCGTACCTATACAATTAATTTTGCGATTGATTCGAGAGTGATGGACGGACTTAGGAAGAAGAGAACACCGCGCCGAGATGGAACAGAAGACGAATCGATCAGAGACGCAAGAAAGGACCAGGGGGCCGGGAGGAGAAAGGATGATGAGATGGCGAACAAAACCAAACTCAGCACGAAACCCGGGCAGGGAGGTTGGTGATGCTGCCTGCGTCGCACAGAGGATATATAGATAAAAGAAAAGCTAGGGAAAGAAAGAGATAAAAGAGTAAAAAACTCAAGTGAGTTCACAGTATCATGCATATAATATTAGTGTACGATATAATATAATAATATCATACGATATATAGATATGCAAAATAGTAAGGTGCCATGGGGGATACGTGTGCACCCCATTTAGCCATTGAATCTGGCTATAGGGTATTTCCAACCACAGATTTTAGTTAACGGTGTTAGTGTAACCTTCCAACCACAGATTTTAGTTAACGGTGTTAGTGTAACCATTTTGACCAACGAAAGGTAGCCATGTCCATCCCTAATTAATGAAAAAAAGAGTCTTGCCATTCTTTGTAAAAAATAAAGAGCAACGGTTGTTTAGTCCCATACACACTTCAAAAGATACACAAGTCTCGTCAATAATAAGTAGCACCGTCCATCCCCAATTAACAAAAAAAGAAACATGCAATTCTTTGTCAACGAAATAAAATCAACTATTGTCTAGTTAAATGCACGACTGGTTCACTTCTAAGAAAACATACAAATCCTTCAACAAAAAGTACCCAACAACCGTAACCAACTAACACAAAAAGAAGTTATGCCATTCTTTGTCAATGGAAAAAAGAGTAATGGTTTCCGGTAGGTAGCCTAGTAAAAATAAGATAGTTTTCTAGTTCTTTATTTTGAAAGAGAACCGTTATATTGTTTGCCTTAGAATAATAGTCTGTGGATAAAATGAGTTTTTGCAAAAACAAATACTGCTCACGGTAAATGGCCGGGACTTGAGCCAAACGGAAATACGAATCGCGGGGCTATATCCAATGATAGCAAACGCGTGCGCACGTACCACGGTAGGCATAAAATCCGTGTTCATATAGATATTAGGAGTACTATATTTATAGTGCATGGTATAATATAATAATATTATAGTAGTACACTACTATATTTAATGATTTGTAAAATTTTAATATAAAATTATATATAAGATTTACATGCATTAAGATTTCTAATTTTACGTACTATGATACTCTAACTCTTCTTTTCTACATTAATTGTTTTGTCTCATCAGATATTTGTCAACATGACATGCATGATACTAGTTATAATACTTTTATTAGAACTGGCCTTATGTGATGGTAAACAAATTTAGAGCCAACAGCTGACTTGCAAAGATAGGAGCCGATTGGGTAAACGATCGTGGTGAGATTTTGTGGAGGAGCGCAGGAGGAAATTTGGGTTACAATAAGCATCGGTGGAATTTATCCACTTAACCATGTGGATTAGGAAATAAATGCTCTGTAAATAAGTTTTGCTCTCCTAAAAAATGCTTTGTCAATTGTCATCAATATGTCTAAACACGATGGACTAGTCAATTCGTTGGGGTTAGGAGTTTCTTTACAAGGGCTTTGGGGTCTTTTACGTTGTTCCTCGAAGAGGGGAGTGCAACAAAAATGCAATCATATACTTAAGTTTGACCTAATGAAGCTCATGTCCCTTAAGGAAGACTACGATGATGAATTGATCAAGAAGTTTTTTTGCCACCATATTCTTTCACAAGAATAAAACAAGAAACATGAATTTGATTTCCGGTGGAGCGTTATACATACAATACACTATGTCGCATGTCGGAACGCAGACATCGGGATGTCGCACACCCCCTAGTGGTTTGTTGGTGGGCACTAAGGTAACACGGCCTCGGCTCGTACGCAGATCTAACCAGCACACACGATATTTTTTTATCCAGGTTCAGGCGCCTTTCTGCTAACAACCCTACATTCTGCTTCGGTGGATTATCTGGTGGATGATATACAAAGAGATGAACAATCTAGTGTCGGGGAGCCGCTTTTAGCTAGCTTCTACGCTTCCCGGGCTTCTTCTTTCTCTCCCTCTCGCAGTCTCTCCATGAGAGCTTCTCAGCACTTGCTCTCTCTGATTCTCCTCTCACAGCCATTATCTATCTCTTTCTCAATACTACTGGTTGTGCCAACTATTTCTAAGGTGTACCAAAAAACCTCTCTCTTTCTACTGTGGTTGGGGCTCTCCTTTTATATCGCAAGGGGGTACCATAGTGGTGTAGGGGTTCGTATCATGGAAAACAAAAAATTTCTACCGCATGAACATAAACAAGCCAAGATCTATCTACTAGATTGTAGCAACGAGTCGATTAGAGTACTTACCCTCGAAGATTCCAAAGCGGTTAATGAGAGCAGATTCTCGTGGGTGATGTAGTCGTACACTTGCCGATCTTAAGATCGCGTAGACGATCCTTCTGGCGCTGCGTTCCGGCAGCGCTTCCGCAGTCGGTCACACGTTCGATACTCGATGAAGACCTTCCTCTCCCTTGTTCTAGCAGGCAGCGGAGCTTGTAGTTCTCTCCTCGCGATTCCGGCAGCACGACGGCGTGGTGTCGGAAGTAGAAGGAAAATCCTACAGGGCTTCGCCTAAGCCGGAGCGGGTTATGGTGGAGAATTAGGGTTTCCGGAGATCTAGGGTTTAGAGGGCCGGAAAGGAGGAGGCGTGGCCGGCTGCGTCTAGGGTGGCGACAGCGAACCGGCGGCGGTGCGGCTGGCGGCGGCAGCGGCAATGGCGGCTTGTTGGAAACGGGGTGGTGGTGTTTTGTCTAGAGGGGCAGCCCCTCCCCTCTATTTATGAGAGGGACAGGGAGTTTGAATCCTTCCCCAACTCCCTCTCCTAGTTGGCTTGTGGTGGAAGGAAAGAAGGATTCTTTCCTTCCTCCACCAGGATACATTGTCCCACTTTGACTTTTCAAACTTGCCTTTTGACTTTCAATTTCGGAGTTTGATTTCACTCTCTATTTGCATATACCTTTGACCTAGGACATGATGCAACCATTCCACTTAGTCATGACACATTCATGCACCCTTACCATTCCGGTCCGGTGAACCTTCTAGACCCTTCTAGAACCTTCCGATGAAAACACTGGAATCATTCCCGAACTCCAGAATTGGACTTTCCTTATATGAATCTTATTCTCCAGACCATTCTAGATCTCCTCGTGATATCCCGGATACCATCCGAAACTTCGAACAACATTCGGTCTCCCTACTTACATTACATATCTACTAAACAACATCGAATCCTTAAGTGTGTCTTCCTACGGTTCGTGAATTATGCGGACATGACAGAGACTCTTCTCCGATCAATATCCAATAGAGGAATCTGGAAATTCATATGGCTCCCACATATTTCTACGATTACTTTGCAATTGAATGAAGCACTTACATACGATACCAATTTCCCTTTGTCTCGCGATAGTTTACTTATCCGAGGTCTGATCGTCGGTATCTCTGCATACCTAGTTCAACCTCGTTACCGATAAGTACTCTTTTCTCGTTCCCGTGATATGTGATCCCTTGTGAGCCAGTCACATGATTGCAAGCTAATTGGATGACATTCCACCGAGAGGGCCTAGAGTATATCTATCCGTCACATGGATGGACAAATCCCACTCTTGATCCATGTGCCTCAACACATACTTTCCGAACACTCAATGCCACCTTTATAACCACCCAGTTACGGTGTGGTGTTTGATGTCATCAAAGCATCCTTCCGGTGATGGTGATTAGCATGATCTCATGGTCGAAGGAATTAGGTTACTATGCATCAAAAAGCTTATAGCAAACAAACTATTGAAATGACTTGATCTTTATGCTACACTTATCTATAGGAGTATGTCCATCATACCATTCTCCTAATGATATGATCTTGTTGTTAACAACATATCAATGTTCATGACCTAGAAACTATGATCATCTATTAACCAACAAGCTAGTATTATAAAGAGTCTTTACTAGGGACTCTAATTTAGTTTACAAATCACACAAGTATTAATGTTTTCGGTTAATACTATTATAGCATGAATGTAAACATTTATCATAAACACAAATATATAATAATAACTACTTTTATTATTGCCTCTAGGGAATATCTCCAACAGTCTCCCACTTGCACGAGAGAAACTCCTTCTCTAGAAAGGATCCATTCCTAGCAACAAAGATTTTGCCCTCAGATATATGATAGAAGGTATACCCAATAGTTTCCTTTGGGTATCCTATGAAGACCCATTTTTCCGCTTTGGGTTCAAACTTGTCAGGATGTAACTTCTTTACATAAGCTTTGCAACCCCAAACTTTAAGGAACGACATTTTAGGTTTCTTCCCAAACCATAATTCATACGGTGTCGTTTCAACGGATTTAGATGGTGCCATATTTAAAGTGAATGCTGCTGTTTCTAATGCATAACCCCAAAACGATAGTGGTAAATTTGTAAGTGACATCATAGAACGAACCATATCTAAGAGAGTTCGATTACGACGTTTGGACACACCATTACGTTGTGGTGTTCCCGGCGGTGTCAATTTGTAAAGTATTCCGCATTTCTTTAAATGCTCGTTGTCGTCGGATTGTCGACAAGTATGCCATAGGGGGTCCTAGTGGAGTTGGAAGGATGGGGTGTGAGACGTCGGATGTTCCAGGAGCGGTGAGCACAAGTTTACCCAGGTTCAGATCCAACTGCGGTGATCAGATCCTACTCCTGCTAGCAACCCAGTAATATATCAGCGTAAGCCGAATGTTACAATGGATTACAAGAGCGGTTCGCCTGTGCAAGTTGATTGTTGTGGTTGTTATGTTATTGCTACGGTTGTGCCCTAAAGGCTCCCATAGGGCCGGTTTGTATAGTCACCGAGGCCTAGGGTTATAGGGAGAGACCTATACGGCTACGTTACAAAGTCGGTAACTATGTACAACTTGGACTACAAGTAATACTACATGCCTAAGTGGGTAACTCTTCTGGGAGTTGTCGTAGCTGGAACTAGCTCCTCCTCTTTCTCTGACTAGGCCTCCCGTGAAGCAAAGCTCTAACCCATTGGTGGGCCACCCTGGTCAACGAGTCCTGTGGGTATACCCGGAAAGTATATCCCCAACAGTAGCCCCCGGAATTCTCCAAGATCTGAAGTCGGATAAATCGTCTAGCTTGATAGTTTCTTTGTCTTGAGAATCTTGAAGGGTTCCCGAAAATTTCTTTCATTGAAGTAGGATTCCAAGTCAATCGAGTCGGATATATATTGCTCTAACCTTGATCTTTTCCTTGCTTGATTTAAAACATAAGACGGATTTTACGGCGGCGTGCTGACTGACAACTTTACAGGATAGGTCCTGTCACTGACAGGATTTCCATCAGCATGTCCATTGGTGGGTCCGTTCTTTTATGGAACAGAACGTCATTTCAATGCCTGCGCGAAAATCGAGGGGGCAGAAGAGTCGCGAGGAAGCTAACTCCCCCCTCTCCTATACACGTGGCGATAATCGCCCGTCTCACCGCACGAATTTTGATGCAGAGATAAATAAGAGGAGAGAAAACCCTTCTTCTCAGATTCACCTCTCCGTCGATTCATTCATTGCTTCCGCGTACTCCTCGAGCTCTCCGCACCAGTTCCAATCTGCACACCGTTGAGAAAAATCTCTCCTTCCCCCACCAACCCTTCTTCCTCCAAGAACTATGGCATCTGCCTCGTCCTCGGGAACGGCGGCGGCGGGCTCGTCGGCGGCGGACGAGAAGAAGATGCGGGGTCTTTGGATCCCCAGCGCCATGGATACTGCGGAGCTCCAAGTCATGGAGGATGAGGGGTTCATCATCGCTGGTGCGTGGCGGAGCGCTTCAGGACACGCCATCCCCGCACCGAAAGACAGCGAGAGGGCATTGTTCGGCACTCACATCGACCGCAGCCTTAGCCTGCCACCGTTGGACTTCTTCGTCGAGGTCCTCAACCATTACGGTGTTCAACTCCATAACCTTTCTCCCAACTCTCTGCTCGAGCTTTGTGGTCATGCAGCTCCGTGCGAGGGGTTTCTTGGCATTAGGCCAAGTCTCACCCTTTTCTGGTACTACTATGGTACTCGGAAGAATTCCATCAGTGCCGATGTGCCTTATGTCACCGACACTCTTAGCTTAGTCCTTAGGAGGAATCAGATTTATCCTAGGATTAACGCTAGTGAGTCCGTCAAACTCTGGGCCAGAACTTTCTTCTACCATAAGGATATTCCGGCTCCGGGTAAGGCGGAGGTCTTCCGGCGTTCGTTAATGGCTCCGCTCCCCACCAAGATTCATGGGACGCGGAGGCGCCGGAACTGTCGGATGTTTTGATCCTCGCCAAGAGGCGGATCGAGTATTTGATGAAGCATGAGGGGCTTCGTGGATCCAACTTGATCCACTGCTGGCTAGAGCGCCGGATTCAGCCTCTCCAGCACCATGGAGACCGCCTCATGCACCAGATTACGAGCGACAAGCAGGACAAGATGAGGGTTAGTTCTAGCCGGCTTGCGTCGAAGGATTACAAGACCCTCATGCAACACTTGATCAAAGAAATAGTAGAACGGAAAGTTCCGGAAGTTTCTCTGAAGATGTATACGACCAACCGTCCTCTGATTCTGGTAAACATTTCGACTCTGCTTTTTGCATTTCGTCATTCTTTTCGGTTCTCTCTCTGACTCTATTTTCATCGATGCTTTTTCGACTCTATCAGCTCAAGAAACTCTCCGAGTCCGAGCTAGCTCCACTAGAGGGCTATGCTTCAGACGACCAGGAGGCGATGGAGGATGATGAGGTGCAAGAAGTTTCCGCCCCTGCTTCCAAGAAGCGCAAGGCGAAGGAAGTTGTTGCTCCTGGTAGCCAAGTGTTGCCAGTAGTTAAAAAGTAAGCACCTCACCTTTCTTTTTTATTACTCCTGTACCTTTATTTCTTTCCAAAACACACCTAATATTTAGGATTTTCGTGTTCTAGAGTTAAATCAGCGTTGAAGAGCAAGATAAAGCCGGACAGCAAGCCGGGCAAGTAGATGCGTCAGCAGAAGCTTGTTATCTCCCCTGTAGTGCCACCGTCGACCCCATCCACTACTCCGTCAGCACATGGAGCTTCTGCATCCCCTGATGCTGGCAAGATCTCGAAAGCCCTGGTCACCGTTGATGATCAGGAAACTAACAAGGGTGAACCCGTAAAGGGTAATGATCCCATGGTGATGACCATAGGAACGGTGGATAAGGTGGTTGACTCTGCTGTCCCTTGTCTCAAGAGGAAAGAGAAGGAGGAGATCCTCAAGCTGGTCAATCCAGTCTTGAGAAGCAAATCTTGACTCTAGAGGCAGCGAGCCAAGAGGAGGAAGACGTCAATCTGGTCAGCCTCCTGGACCAAATTTTGGTTCGGGTTGCTAAAATCGCATCCGGCGAATTTCCAGCGACGGATGTTCCGTCCCTCACCCTTACCGAGAAGGTGTTTCACTGCACCAAGCTCGGATTTGAAAAGTTGCACCTGGAACACATTGTAAGTTTCCGATTCTTATTTGCATTTATTATCACATCCTCTAGCCCCCAAGCATAAAGTCGGACAACCATCGTTGGATTCCGAGTTGATGCTTTTAGGTTGCAAAAGAACAATGTAGTGTAACCCCCAAGGCTCGTGCTGTAATTTTACTTAGTTAAATTTGCAGCCCGAGTCTTAGTAGCCGTCTAACGGTATTCCATCTCTAAACTTATAGAAAATTGCATCTTCCAACCAGGAATTGCTCAAGAATATTTCCAATAAGCGCAAAGAAATCAAAGCTTTGCGCTTTGAGAATTCAAAGTTGAAACTTGAAAAAGATGAAGCAGAAGGTAAACTTTTCCGGCTTCCTCTTTGTCAGTTAAATGTTTTGTCATAGTCGAATTTGCTGTATCCGACTGATATTTTTGTCTTTGCGGAATTGTTATGCCAATCCAGCAAGATGGTGGAGCAGGCCGAAAACTTCAAGGTATTGGCGGCAAAGAATGCTGAACTTCGGGAAAAGCTTGAGACGCTAACTGTGGAATCGAAGAAATCCGTAGTCGTTGTCCTGGAGTCAAGCAACCACGAGACCGTGAGGCTCGAGAAGCTCCTAGCCCTCCGAGATAAGGAACTTGCTGATCTCAAGGACTTTGATATCCAGAAGGATCTTTCCCAGGCCTCAGCAAGTGAACTAGACAGCCTCCGCAAGGAGCATGCTGAATGGAATCACTTCGTGCTTGGTAAGATTTCTGAATCTTTTCTTTGTGTTGTTCATTTTTAGACTTTTGTTTTAGCCGGAATTTGACTTTTTGGTTCTTTCCCAGTCCCCTCTGAATCTCTCTGACTCATCCACTTCTAAACCTCGCCTCGAGCACATTAAGCTCGTCGGAGATGTCTTGTTCGACTTCCACCAAACTCTAGAAGAGGCTGGTGAAGCCGTCAAGCTTTCCGACTTGCACACAATGTCAGTGCATGAGGTGAGGGACAAAGTTAAGGAGATTCTAAAGTTGATCGAGGACTGGAAGATCTCCTACGCTCGGACTGTTGCGCAAATAGCTCTGACCATGGTGATGAGCCACCATAGCGAGATGGAAATCTGGCACGTCACCAAGGGCATTGCCGAGGGGGATGATGAGGGTAACCCACAAGACATCAAGTCCATCCAAGAATCTTATGCAGGTTACGCTTGTCAGGTGGCGGAGATGACCAACTACACGACGCCATTCTTCGAATCCGTCACCGGCCTCCTTCGCTTCAAGAGCTAGAAATCAGCAACGCTTCCGAGTCTGAGATCGAGGGTGACACTGCCGTTGATTCCAGTGTTCCACCTGCTTCATCACCACCGCCTGCAACATAAACAATTTATATGCATTATCTTAAACTTATGGCAATGTAATGATGGCTACAATATTTATTTTGTGCTGGTCTGTAAAAACTGATGCTTTTACTATCTTAGAACTTTTGTTTATATATTTTTATGCTTTGTGCTTTGCTTGAAAGTTTTTGAAGCACTCTTTTTTTATGTCTATACTTATCGGTTTATCTGGTTCTCTGCCTCGTCCATTTCATGGGTCGGCCAACCTTTAGCACGAAAACTTTGGCGAGCAACGGAGCGCAATTGCTAAACCAGTTTAAACTGAGAAACAAAGCCGGCTTCCAATACCAACAACTCATTACTCTAAAAATACCCGCTCTAAGCAACTAGATAAAGAATCAAAGTATAGACAATAATTTAAACTTTGTACCCTAAGGTAACATTTTTTAGACTGTTCAAAAATCGTAACCAGAACAAACATGAGCATAAAGTACTTTCAAGCATTCTAAGATTTTTGAAAAAATTACATGCTCTTTTGGAAATAAGAATGCAAAAACGTCTCAAAAATAACAATATGAGGAAACCAATACTTTATTTCACTTTGAAAATGTACATATATGATTACAAGGAAATAAAACTAAGAATAGAAGGACATAGCTGTGCAATATTCCATGGACGGTCTATTTCATCCGGGTCTGTGCTGCCACCAGTTCTCTTCCTTTTCCGAGTATCAGGTCTTTCCTTTACTGATCTAATGTCGATTAAATAATATGACCCATTATGCAGAACTCTGCTAACCATAAAAGGTCCTTCCCAAATTGGGGAAAGTTTGTGCTTTCTCTTTTACACAAGTCGGAGAACTAAATTGCCTTTTCTGGAAGAACGGTTTTACACTCTTTGACTATGGTACTTGCATAACTTTTGCTGATAGGCTGTAGATCTCTGCTCAGCAACGACGCGCACTTCCTCGATTATATCAAGATCAATGTGCCGAGAAACTTCTGCATCTTCTTCGATATACGCTTTGACTCGTGGATCCTGATGAATCAGATCACTTGGAAGAACTGCTTCTGCACCGTAGACCAAGAAGAAAGGAGTATAGCCGGTTGACCTGTTAGGAGTTGTACATAAGCTCCAAATCACAGACGGTAATTCTTACGCCCAAGCCCCCATGGCCCAATGAAGAGGCGCCTCGAGGCGAGGTTGGATTCCTTGTAGAATAAGGCCATTAGTTCATTCAACTTGTCCATTGGCTTGTGGATGTGCGACTGATGCAATATCAAGTCGGATCCCTTGTTCTTCATAGAATTCGGAAAGTTGACCCATGGAAAGGTTGCTCCCGTTGTCAGTAATTATACTGTGCGGATATCCGAATCTGATGATTACGTCCTCGATGAATCTTCTAGTTGTGGCTCCATCGCAACTTGTTACGGGTTTAGCCTCAATCCATTTTGTAAATTTATCCATCATAACTAGTAGGTGAGTAAATCCACATTATGTCGTGCGAAACAGCCGTACCATATCAAGCCCCAGACCACGAACGACCATGTAATAGGGATTGTTCGCAGCTGTTCAGCCGAAACATGTGCCTGATGGGCGTATTTTTGGTAGCCTTTGCACGTTTTGACCAGTTTATCAGCATCTGCCTTAGCTGTAAGCCAAAAGAATACATGTCGAAAAGCTTTTGCCACTAAGAATCTAGCTGCAGCATGGTGAGCACACTCGCCTTCGTGGATTTCTCTCAAGATTTCCACTCCTTCTTTAGAAGAAATACATCTCTGAAACACGCCACACTCTGTTTATAGAGATCACCATTTATTATAGTGTAGGCTTTTGCTCGTCGGACGATCTGCTGGCTCAAGACTTTGTATTCGGGAAGTTTTTTTCGTCTATCAGGAAATCTAGATAGGGTTTTGTCCAACTGGCAATTACAGCCAGAACTGCTATTAAAGGTGAGTCAGATTTTGTCGGATAGTCCTCATCAACTTCGACTATGGAGGGGACCCTTAAATGCTCTAACAAAGCTCCATCCGATACTTGTTTCCGCGTAGAGCCTATCCTTGATAGTGCATCTGCTTCCTCATTTTCTGCTCGAGGGATGTGTTGAACCTCAAAGCCGTAGAAGGATTTGGATAGTTCATCCACGACAACTTTGTATGCTGCCATGTGCTTGTTTGCGTTGCAGATATCGGATACTGGCTGAGCAACTAAATCCGAGTCTCCGTAACACATGAGTCTTGATATGCCAATATTATTGGCCATGTGTATTCCATGTAGCAGTGCTACGTACTCGGCAATATTATTGGTTGCCGTGAAGTGTATTTGCAACACATAGAATAACTTATCTCCTTGGGGTGATTTGAGCACCACGCCAGCCCCCGAGTCTCCTCGTGCTTTTGATCCGTCAAAATGAAGGGTCCAAAATTCCGAGTTTGGAGGGCCTGAGTTTTCTGCCATTTCTGTCCAATCAACGACGAAGTCGACGGGAATTTGGGACTTGATTGTTGTACGTGGTTTATACTCAATGTCAAAAGCTGCAAGCTCTATTCCCCATTTTGCGACACGTCATGTGGCGTCACGGTTGTTGATTATATCTCGCAGAGGAGCTGTGCTCACTACTGTGATCTTGTGCTCTTGAAAATAGTGGCGTAATTTTTTGGATGCAAAGAACACTCCATAGGCTAGCTTTTGATGATGTGGATACCGTTGCTTTGATTTTGTCAGAACCTCACTTAGATAATAAGTTTGCCGCTGCAGTTCGTGGCCTTCTTCCTCGCGCTCAACTACTGTTACCACACTTATGACCTTGTTGGTCACTGCCATGTAGAGTAACATAGGTTCCTGAGGTTCTGGCGCTGCGAGAACTGGTCGGTTTGAAAGCAGATCTTTCAAACTTTGCAGGGCAGTTTTGGCTTCTAGGGTCCAGACAAATTTGTCGGTTTTCTTCAAGAGTTTGTACAAAGATGCGGCTCTTTCACCGAGCCGGCTGACGAACCAACTCACCGCTGCAATGCAACCAGTGAGACGTTGTACGTCCTTCAGGCGATTCGGCCTGGTAATGTTTAAGATAGCTTTGATTTTGTCCCGGTTCACCTTGATGCCTCGCTCAGAGACGATGAAACGTAACAATTTTCTGGCTGGGATTCCAAAGAAACACTTCTTCGGATTTAGCATCATGTTGAATTTTCGTAGACTAGCAAATGTTTCATCCAAGTCAGAAATTAAAGTTTCTTTCTTTTTGGTCATAACTGCTATGTCGTCTACGTATACATGGACATTCCGTCCGATTTGGTCGTTGAGCCAACGTTGCATGGTACGTCGGTATGTTGCTCCTGCATTATTTAAGCCAAAGGGCATAGTTTTGTAGCATAAGGTTCCGAAAGGAGTGATGAAAGACGTCTTAATTTGATCCGACTTTTTCATCGGTATTTGGTGATATCCGGAATATGCGTCGAGAAAACAGAGTAATTCTGACCCTGCCGTCGAGTCGATAACTTGATCAATTATTGGCAAATGTAACATCCCAAAAATACTAAACTTGGATCAACAAACTCTAATCATCAAAATTAGGGTTAACAAAAACTTTTCTAATTAAAAATATGAAAGCATTCATATGTGTATGTATTAAAATTTGGATTCTTTTGAATTGCCATGGTTCTGTGTTTCTTTGCTTGTAAAATGATTCTTAGGTGAAATAAACATCATCTAAACAATCCCCAAACTTTTCCCAAAGACAAACAAGTCAAAACAAAAAAATTAGGTGAATGGTCACTTTGGCCAAATTAACTCCCATGCCTACTTTGGATATCCTTAACTTTCAGAACTTAACAGAAACATGTATAGATCTTTGCACCCCTTGATAGTACTCATAATAAGGTACCAAGGCCCACTTTGTGACCATCCAAAAACATTTAAATGCTTAGTTTAAATGACAATTCAAAATTGAATCTATTTTATATGGGAAGATCCCACTATTTCAAAAACCACTCAAACAAGCTCAATTTTCAAAACCCAAGCATCCATAGAATCCTCAACACATGCCTAGCACACCCATCAAAAATCTTTTCAAAATTCAAAACTTAAGTTCATGCGGCCATTTCATCAAACAGGTTGCAGATGCAAATCAACAAAATCAAAAACACTATGTTGAGTAGTGTTTTGGACCAACCTTGTTCCCTCTCTGGTTACAACTAGCCTTAGTAGATCCTCTAGCAACCTTAACTAACCTCTAGCACCACTGAGCTGGCCATTGTCATCAATGGTGAGCAGGCCTAGAGCACCCATGTCACCCCAGTGTGGACAACAAGCTAGGAGAAGAACTAGCCGTGCCAACCTTGTCTAGCATGCAGCCCATGCCTCATCGCCCCCTCTCAACCAGCCCTAGCTCGAAGACAGCAACCAGAACCGCCAGGAACGCCGCGCCCGCGCCGCTGTCGACCATGCCGACGCGCACCGCAGAGCATGCACCGTTCCCACGCAACCCGACCACCTCGAGCCCTCGCCGCCCGCCAGCATGCACCCCACCGTCCCAGGAGACCACCAGACATGTTCGTTTCACCGCCCGTACCCCGTAACCACCGCTCGCCGCGGAGTTCGCTGCCTCTTCCTCGCAGAGCACCGCGCGTTCCCGACCATTTGCCACCACCCCTACACGCGCATTTAAGCTCTAGAGTATCGCCAGGAGACCGCCTGTCGATCGCCAACCTCGGCCATGCCTCTAGCCGCCCGTAGCCGTGTCGCCACCGTCGCCTGCCCATCCTTCTCGGTCTTGCCGTCGAGCCTATAAAAGGAGACGACCCCCGCTCGATTTCTTCACACCATCTCACTCCCCTCACCTCACTGATACTTCCACCCCTTAGCCGGAGCATGAGGAGCAGCAGCTCGCCAGAATTGCGCTGGAGTAGGCCGCCTCTGGAGAAGAAGGGAGACGTTGATTTCGACCACCCCCGGAGCTGCCGCGACCACCCCTGAGTTCGCCGTCGTCGACTTCGTCGTTTGCCCGCCTCACCATCGTCACTGGAGCCCCGGTATGCCCCCCTATGCACCCCCACCGAGCCGCTAGGGTTCGAGCTCGCCGGTGACATGTTCATCATCGACGACGACCCTCAGCCGTTGATCTCACTTCTAATCCAACGCACCACACCGCCCCGTACCGCTTCGCGTTTTATGAGCCACTGACCAGTAGACCCCCCTGTCAGTTGAGCCCCGCGCTGCGGAGTGACACTGGGCCGGCCCAATAACCCTTCCCGCGCAATCCACTCGTTTGAATTTAGCTTTTTCTACTTATATTCAAACTCAGTTCTGTACCTAGTTTCAAAAATCAACCCGACTCGATTCCATGAACCAAATTGAATGAAACCAATTTTGTTAGAAAGGTATTGAAATTCTTAATCCAAGCCCATTGGATTCAAATCATTTGGATCTATAGATCAACCTTGGTAAAAATAACAAGGCAGAAGCTTTTGTGCATTCAAACATTTTTAAAATTTCAACCATAATAGCTTTTGAGTTGATTCCAATTCTCAAAAATCATATTTGACCATACCTTTCAGAATATATAAAAACATATGGGTTTAATTACAGAAATAATGTTCGAGTAATAAAAGAATGCCACATAGGCATTTCTAGTAACTTATTTTATTTAAAATAAAAGGTTAAACCTTATTAAATTGTGACACCACTTTAAATCACATTCTCATGTACTGAAATATGTGGTGATAACATGTTTCAACATCATCCCATGTTTGGTTTGGAGAATATTAAATATTAAGTAGTTTTTCAATAAGTACAAATTACTTTTCTAAAAATAAATAAATAATGCAAATGCTTTAATCTTGAATGTTAGTGATGATGCTAGATCATCTATAGAACCCTTTTGTGTGATGATTGAAAGTAGTTAAGTATTGTTTGGTGATTGTGTACCTCGTATGTATTTATAGACGCTAGTACCGACCAAGGATACGAGGAGGAAGGATGATACTACGAAGAAGAAGCCGAGGAGAACTTCAACCACTACTCTTCTCAAGGCAAGCTTAGACTGATACTTATGCAAGCCTAATACTACTAGTTGATTGAGCAAGCTAACACTTGCAATTATGAAAGTTAGATAACCTATGCAATGCACTAAGCATGCTTGGTTAGACATATGTGATGATACCCCCTCCCAGTTTTACTTGGAAGCTTTCTACTTTATTTCTTTATCAAAACTAATACTTAGAGTCTACTTAAGGACTTGTAGATTCTAGGAAGATAATTGAAGGTTGCATAAAGAGCATTAAATTTGGCCTAAGTTAGATAATCTTGATGTCATCCTAAGGCATGAGATTGTACTTAGTTAAACTCCACTGGTTTACCACCCCTCATTAGTACTCACCCCCACTTGTAGATGCTAGTGCTAAGCATAAAACTTGATCAACTTTAGATGGGAATACTTGGTGGAAAATGGTGATGAAAACCTTAGAATGATGAGTCATTCTACTGAGATGTTTTGACATGTGTTTCCAAACACCAGATGATTCGGATGATGAAAATGTTAAGGCATGAGCCTTAGCCCTTTATAAAACTGATGGTTGTCTGGATGCGATACCATTCTAATTTTACCGTACAACCACAATACCCGAAAACTGGGTAGGGCTTGACTGGTAACTTATATACCTTAGTATGGGTTCCCTCATGACCAAGGTCTGAGCTGAGGCTACCTTGTGAAGATTGTCCACCTGTGCAGTACCCAAGATGACAGTTGGTCATGGTTTGGAGGCCAAACTCATAGGAGAGGTGCCTATACTAGGGCGTGTAATTGAAAGGTTAGGATTGATTATCCGCATACTGAGTATGGTGAATTCAGGATTTGTTCCTGACGAATGTATCGAATGTTGTGGTGAAAGTGTACAATCTCTGTAGAGTGTCAAACTATTCGAATAGCCGAGTTCGCTGTTATGGACAGTTGGAGTGGCCATACTGTTCCCCCGTCAGATGTTTTCAAAATGACTTGTGAAATGAATTGGGAATTTGACTTGACCACAACAGAGTTGTGATATGAAATTCAAGTTCCCACTTAGGTGTTATAAAAATTTAACTAGCTTTTCTTGCTTCTGAACTTAGTAGAGGTAAATCTGGCTTTTTGCAAAACAACCCTAGAGCTTAGTGTCCTACTTCAAAAACCCCTTCACTGGTTAGTATTAGTTTGCGAGTACTTAAAGAGTACTCATGGCTTTGTCCCTGGCTATTCCCGTGGCCAGACTATGAAGAGGAGTACCAGGATGAAGGATCCTAGGAAGGTTATGACAACTAGGATCATCTCCCATCGTCAGCATTGCCTGTGACCCGAAGATGGAGCTTCGCCTACGCTACCTCTATTATTACGTATTTCCGTTGCTTCAGTTGTATTAAGAACTGGATCATGAGATCCTTATTTGTGTAAGACCTGATGTATGGTTTGTAATGGATGATGTACTGTGATATCCAAATATGTTATGTCTTGCAAAAATGGTAATCCTGGGATTGCGATGTATGGCATAACATGCATCTGGGATTAAATATCCGGGTGTTGACAAGTTGGTATCAGAGCCATCCTGACCATAGGAGGCCCTAGTTAGACTGGGTGTTTGAATCAAAAACTTAGTTTCAAAACCAAAAGAAGCAAATATTTACAAAAACTTATTTCCATTCTTATCACTTTGTTTCTTTGATAAAAATTCATGTTCCTCAAAAACTCTTGCAAAATACCTAAAATTTGACACACTTGATCACTCTACTAACTTACTCATCCTATATTCTTATAGATGGACATGAAGTACAACAAGTTTTATTAGTTGGGGAATGGAGCAGACCTTATCTTTGAGCGGGATTTGGACCAGCTTTCGGAACTTTTGGGGCGTCTGCACCCCGAGTTCTTTGGAGCTCAGCTCAATGATCAAGGAGGAGAAGATCTGCAGTGGCTAATTGTTGCAAGTCTCCGAGGAAAGATTGAACCTCCCACTGCCGAGGGAATTCAGTTCACCTTAAGAGAGAACAACTGGCTCGATGGACTTGCCAGGGCCATGCAGGAAGCTCTTGCCCGTCTGTGTGGGCAGAGTATCAACGAGATCAAGGGTACCCGCTTTGAGTTTTGTCCAAGGCGTGATGCTATGGAACAGCCACTGGAAGCCCCATACCACCATGAGCTGAAGACTCAGTTGGAACACCTTAGCTTCATGATGTACGATCGTCAGCATGAATTGGACAATTGCCGTGACTACTCCAACCACAAGTCCGCCATCATCAAGACGAAGTATCAGACCATCGCCATGCTAGCGAAGGATCGCAAGTCTCGCTGCCATCAACTCGACAAGAAGGAGCTCATCATTGCCCATCTTCGCCACCGTATCTCGGATTTCAAGGAGACCATCCACGAGAGAGACATGCAGTTGGAGGAAAGAGAGAATGCTAGAGAGGATCTTCGTGGAGACCCCTACTCCTATCTCAGCGATGACGATGATTTTCTGGAGGATCAGGCTATGGACTTCTTCACCGATGAGGATGATTTCGCCTTCATCGATGACGACAAGGATGATGTGGATGACGATTACACCGACTCCGAGGAGTAGTAGCACTTGAGCACTAGCGTAGTGAGTTGTATTCGGTCCCACTATATCGTAGTTTCCAGAATGGTTCTTAAAATCATCTGTTTTTCTTGTTTTGTGGTGTGTGTTTGTATCGTGTGCTATGAATGAATGAATGAAAAGCAAGTTGCTAGAAAATCTGAGTCAAACTTTAAAAACTTTTCAAAGTCCCTGAACCTTAGAAATTTCCCTCTTTTCTCATGATCTATCTCAATCTTCAGATGCCACGCGGAGGAAGTGGTTCATCCCCAGACCCGATGTTGCAGCTCCTGCAAATGTTGGTTTCTGACCGCGAAGCTGAAAGAGCCGAACATCAAGGCAACCTAGCCACCCTTCAGCAGATAGCCCAGCTGGCCCACAACAATCAAGGCCAAGGAAACCAGGACAACCATGGATCTAAGCTCAAGAATTTCCAGAATACCAACCCACCTGTTTTCACTAAGTCGGAAGAGCCCTTAGACGCCGATGATTGGCTGCAGACCATGGAAAACAACCTGGAAGTCGCCGGAGTGGAAGCTAACGAGAAAGTTCTGTTCGCCACCCACTATCTAGCCGGAGATGCAAAACCATGGTGGAACAGCGTTCGTGCAATGACCGGAGGACAGATGATGACCTGGGAGGAATTCAAGGTCAAGTTCAGCAGAACCCATGTGCCACCGGGTTTGATCAAGAGAATGAGAGATGAGTTTAGATAACTGAAGCAAGGCCGGATGACCGTAGTGGAATACCGTGACAAATTCTTGTCATTAGCTAGGTATGCCCCAGATGAGATCGACACCGAAGCCAAGAAGAAAGAGAGATTCTTGAATGGTCTGCACGATGAGATGCAGACTGTGTTGGTCAATATCCCCTTTGCTGATATTCAAGCCCTTGTCGACTCTGCCATCCATATGGAAGGAAAGATCAACCAAGCCAATGAGAACCGCAAGCATCGCATGATGCATTAGCCAGGAACCCATTAGACCCCAAAGTATCGCCCTAACCCATCTCCAGGATTTGCCCCGAGAACCAACATACCCCCGATGAACCATCCGACCTATCCCAACCGTGGAAACCCGAGGCCCGGAGGAAATCACAACAACCCCGGCAACTCTAGCAATTTTAACTGTGCACCACCAAAGTTCAACAACAACAATGCCACCACCAACACCAACACTGCCCCGAGGAATGGAAGCAATGCTGTGCCTGTTGCAGCAAAGGACAAATCGCAAGTCACTTGTTATGACTGTGGAAATAAGGGTCACTACTCCAATGAGTGCCCCAAGAAGAATGCCACAACCCCCAATGCAAAAGCCCCAGCTCAGCAGTAGCGTCGTGTTCAGCCTAGAAGAAGGTTTGCCCCAGGGAACTCTCTCAACATCAATGGCCGTCTTTTTCTCATGCATGCTGAAGAAGCACAGGAAGCGCCAGACGTCATGCTGGGTATGTTTTCTGTTAATTCAGTACTCGCTAGAGTGTTGTTTTATTCTGGTGCATCGCACTCATTTGTCACCGAAGAATTTGCATGCACTAGTAAGATTCAACAAACCTGATATGGGATCCCTTGTGGGATTGACCCTAGGGTGGCCCGATCTTCACGGATTTGAGGCGGGGAGTGAGGGAAAACCCGATGAACACGATGAACGCAACACAAACGCAAGGTAAAGATACAAACACACACAAACACAACCTGATTCGATTTGCTCCCGTTGGCTTGAACAACCAATCCAATAGAATCCTCGGCGAGAGACCTTTAGGTAGAATCACCAAAGGAGAGATCGGCAAGCGGATGATAGAATCCAAATCAAAGGAGAGAGTAGCAACCAAGTAGAATCCCAAAGGGGAGAGACCTAGCACTACTAGAATCCTTGATGAGGAGAGACCAAACACTTGAGGAGGGTCTTGACGACTTGGAGACGAACAACCGAACTCCAAGGCCTTGTACAACTCATAGATTAACTATAGAGAGGGGTCCCCATCTAGGGTTAGGCACAAGCCTTAATTTATCATCAACTCCAACTAGATCTGAGCCACAAGAGGGCTATTTATAGTACTAGGGGCGAAGGGGTAGGTGGGAGGGAATATTCTGGGCATCAAACCCTTCACAGCACGCAGACTTGTAGTTCCGGCGACAGGTACGGTGGCGTCGGGGCTGGTGCCGAGATTTCCGACGTCGCCGGGGCTGGTGCCGAGATTTCCGGCGGTCACCGATATTTCCGGTCGTCTGCCAAAAGGGGTCTCTGTAAGCGATTTCGGCGGGAGGGCCGGTTCGCCGGGCTGGGCGCCGGAAGTTCCAGCGGTGGTTCCGGTTCGCCGGGCTGGGCGCCGGAAGTTCCGGTGGGGCTTCCGGTGGCGCCAGGCCTGGCGCCGGAAGTCTTCTTCGGCCTTCTCTTCCACGCCTCTTGCTTGGGGGTCTTGGTTCCTGGTGTGTGTTCTTGTCATCTCCTCTTGGTGTCATGGTCAAGAGCCTGGGAATAGCATTGGCACTTGTTTCAAGTAGGATCCCATTCACATGATAACCAAAGGAGGGCGAGATATGAAATGAATTCACCTTTGTGGGTATGGTTGGTGTAGCATGATGTGGACCAATGGTGAATGCCATGTGTTGGGCTGCATCATCTCCCCCCGCTTCGAAACGAGTCGTCCTCGACGAAGTTCCATCATTATATAGGGAGAGAGGTGTGCACATGGTCTTGGGCGTGTAAGTTGTTGGATCTCCGGTGTCGTAGCCTTGTTCAAATTGGTTGAAGAGCTTGAAGTTGAGCTTGTCATCAAGATGTGATTGGAGATCTTGTAGCGTGTTTCTTGTAGGTGGTGGGTGAGGTTGAGTATCCTGCAAAACCGACAACAAGGAGAAAGAGTTGTATGATGGATTGTTAGTATTGGTCACACTCAAATCACTCTTCTCACGTGTGGTGCATGCGACGTGGCACTCATGATTTTTCCAATCATTTGGGTCTTGTAGCACTCAATCACGTGTTGGTGGATCACTCTCTCACCACTCATCTCACAAGGGTCCTTAGCTTGTTTTATCTTGGGCAGCGACGTCATGTTGAAAGTGATAATTTGGCTTGGCGTCATAGGTTGTAGCACCAATGTCTTGTCATTCCACTTAAATGAGTATTGGTTGGAGGTACCATCATGTAGTGCGCCCTTGTCGTATTGCCATGGTCTTCCAAGGAGCATGTGACACATGGTCATAAGCACGACATCACACTCGACGGTGTCTTGATATGGACCAATCTTGAAGGGGACGTTGACCTTGTGTTTGATTTGAATGGTACCATTGTCATCAAGCCATGTGACATGATATGGACGAGGGTGCTCCATGTATGGTAATTTGAGTTTCTCACAAAGATCGATGCTCGCAAGGTTGTGGCAACTTCCTCCATCAATGATAACTTTTATAGACTTGCCATCAATTCCGGCTCGGGTTTGGAAGATGTTGAGGCGTTGGTCCTCTCTAGGGATGGAGTTGGTCGTCAAGACTTGGGCGATGACAAGTGAGAGGCTTGGATCATGTTCACATAGAAGTGTGTCCTCATCTTGCATTGCGGCATCTTTTGTGATAGCGGCTTGAGTCATAGCTTCAAATTCATCTTTGCTCACGGAGTATGTTTCGCCGTTCTCATCCGTTAGCATGACTCTTGTGTTGATCCACTCATAGGACTTGTGGCCCTTTCCTCCACACTTGTAGCAAACTACTTGACTTTCTGTTGTTGTGTTGGAGGGGGATGCCATAGGTGTCTTGGATTGCTTGGATGAGCTTGTTGCTTGGTTTGTTGGCTTGGAGGGGTTACTCGAGTTGATTGAAGCGAAGTACGCCCTTTGCTTCTCATAAGCATGTTCCTTTTGCAAGTGGCGCTCGGCATTGGTTGCTTGGTGAAGAAGGTCCACGAGAGTCTTGTAAGGTTGGAAATCGAATATTTTGCGTATTGGGTGGCTCAAACCGTTGAGGAACCGTTCTATTGTTTGCTCTTCGAGCTCCTTCACATCGGCTCTCATCATAGTCATCTCGATCTCCTTATAGAACTCTTCAATTGTCTTTGTGCCTTGCTTCAAGTTTTGTAGCTTGTCGAAGAGGTCTTGGCGATAATGCTCGGGGACAAATCTTGCATACATCACATTCTTCATCTCGGTCCAAGTGGTGACCAGTGGTTCTTCTTGCTTCTCACGATTTCTTTGGTAGTCTTCCCACGAAACATTGGCATAATCCTCAAACTCAAGAGATGCCATTGCCACTTTCTTCTCTTCGGAAAAGTTGTGGACTCGGAAGATCTTGTCGACTTTGAGCTCCCATTCAAGGTATGCATCGTCATTTTCTTCTCCTTTGAACTTGGGCATAACGAACTTGAGCTTCCCAAACTTGCCATCATCACGCTCATGGTGGTTGTTGCAGCGTTCTTGGTGCATACTTGCGTCACTTGGAGGGCGTGGAGGCGGAGGAGGCTCTTGATTTCCTTGAGGTTGTTGTGGTGGATAAGCTTGATGATTCTCTAAGTTTCTCCTTCGCCGTTGGTCGGCATCATTGACATTCATAGCTTGACGGTGTCGGTGGTGGTGTTGTGCATGCCGGTTATTGCGTCGAGCTTGGCGTGCATCCTCATCATCATCACTTGTATCCCATACCGGTTCTTGATTTTGTTGACGTTGTTCGTGGTGGTTATGAGGATGACGACGCCTATCATTGTGGTTCGCTTCATCATGGCGTTCTCGAGGTTGGTGCATGTCGATGATTGCTTGGTGTGGTGGTGGACCATGCTCTTGTCGTTGTTGTTGAGGTTGAGGAGCATTTGGGTCCACCGCTTGAGGGCGACGATGACGAGCTTGTTGGTCCCCATTATGGTGGTGGGGTTCTCCGCGTCGGGAGTGTGACCTTGAAGACTCGCCATGTCGACTTGAAGAGTGCGTGAGGGAAGAACTTGACGAGCTTGAGCGATGACCGTGTTGGTTGCCAAGGTTGGCAATAGCTTGGTGAAGAGCTTGGAATTGAGCATGGTGCTCCTCTTGACGTTGCCGCTCACGGTACTCAAATTCTCGAAAGGTATCATCAAGACGGTGCTCAAGTCGCTCAAATTGATTGTTGAATTCTTGGCGTTGCGCCCATAAGTTATGGCGCGTGGAAAAGCCATCTTGGTTGTTGAAATTGCTATCTCCACTAGCTCCACTTGCCCTAGACATGATGCACAAACACACTTGATAGATAGGTGATATTTGGTGTAATGGTAATTGCTACCTTGTCTCACCGGAGTCAAAGATTGGAAATATTGTTGTTGCCAAGAGCAAAGCGAATAGCGGGTACACAAGACACACACACAAAGTCCTATGGTGGTAGGTTAGAAAGGTGGATAGCAAATGGAACAACCAAATGAAAAGGTTATTGTCAAAAGTGGTAACAGACCAAAGATCAAAAGAAAAAAGGATACGATCTACAAAAACACGGAGAAAACACACGCGTGGAGAAAAATGGGGTTAGCACGACTATGAAAATGAGCACAAAATGTCCTAACGACGACTAAGCTCGGTGCCGTGCCAACACAAGGAGAGACCGTAGCTCGTTTGCAACAAGATTGAGAAGCAATGGATTTGCACGCTTGGTTTGCTCTAACTCGCACTCTTGCTTAGAAGCTTTGGACTCTCTTTTGTATTGGTATATTTTTTTTATATCTCCTTTCTTTCTATGCTATGGATTCACCTTTTTGCTATTGCCTATGCACTATCACTTCACAAGAGCAAGCGCACAATGTTTCGGCAAACACAAAATGAGCTACTCTCGATAGGTTAGGTATCACACAAAGGAAGAAAGGCTATACAAGGGTGGTGCAAGTTATACCTTTGGTATTTTTGATGACTTGCGACCGGTGTTGGGGAAGGTTTTCGGGTGTCTCAGTGTCGAAGAGTGCGTATGTACGGATGTTGCGGAAGCTTGAAGTTAGTTGTGACACGCATGCGAAACACGAAGAAAAAGACAAAAAGGAAAACGGTCCAAATCTGGGCCTGATGGTTTTAGGCACAACAGCCGGCAGACCGGTGCTGGCGCCGCAAATTCCGGTCGGGACTTCGGCGTCGCCGGGATTCTCGCCGGAATTTTCGGCGACAGGACCGGTTCGCCGGGGTGCTCGCCGAAATTAGTTCGTGATGAACTTCCAAAAGTCAAATTGAGGGATTTGTCAAAAATTAGTGGAATTTGAGCTTGGGGGATAGGGCAAGGAAGGTAGATCGACACCCAAAGGAACAGATCTGTGGACCAAAACCAGAAAAAACTCACCAAATCGAGAGATCGATCGAAAAGCAAATTGGGCAATATTTTTGGTATTTTCAAATTTATGGTGGATATGGGTAAACAAAGTCAAATCCGTGGCAACCAAAAGCTGCTGATACCAGTTGATATGGGATCCCTTGTGGGATTGACCCTAGGGTGGCCCGATCTTCACGGATTTGAGGCAGGGAGTGAGGGAAAACCCGATGAACACGATGAATGCAACACAAACGCAAGGTAAAGATACAAACACACGCAAACACAACCCGATTCGATTTTCTCCCGTTCACTCGAACAACCAATCCAATAGAATCCTCGGCGAGACCGTTAGGTAGAATCACCAAAGGAGAGATTGGCAAGCGGATGATAGAATTCAAATCAAAGGACAGAGTAGAAACCAAGTAGAATCCCAAAGGGGAGAGACCTAGCACTACTAGAATCCTTGATGAGGAGAGACCAAACACTTGAGGAGGGTCTTGACGACTTGGAGACGAACAACCGAACTCCAAGGCCTTGTACAACTCATAGATTAACTATAGAGAGGGGTCCCCATCTAGGGTTAGGCACAAGCCTTAATTCAACATCAACTCCAACTAGATATGAGCCACAAGAGGGCTATTTATAGTACTAGGGGCGAAGGGGTAGGTGGGAGGGAATATTCTGGGCATCAAACCCTTCACAGCACGCAGACTGGTAGTTCCGGCGATAGGTCCGGCGGCGCCGGGGCTAGTGCCGAGATTTACGGCGGTCACTGATATTTCTGGTCGTCTGCCGAAAGGGATCTCTGTAAGCGATTTCGACGGGAGGGCCGGTTCGCCTGGCTGGGCGCCGGAAGTTCCGGGGGTGGTTCCGGTTCGCCGGGCTGGGCGCCGGAAGTTCTGGCGGGGCTTCTGGTGGCGCCGGGCCTGGCGCCGGAAGTCTTCTTCCGCCTTCTCTTCCACGCCTCTTGCTTGGGGGTATTGGTTCCTGGTGTCTTCTTGTCATCTCCTCTTGGTGTCATGGTCAAGGGCCTGGGAATAGCATTGGCACTTGTTTCGAGTAGGATCCCATTCACATGATAACCAAAGGAGGGCGAGATATGGAATGAATTCACTTTTGTGGGTATGGTTGGTGTAGCATGATGTGGAGCAATGGTGAATGCCATGTGTTGGGCTGCATCACAACCAAACTGAAGCATGTTATGATTGTTCAAATCCCCGGTTCAACCACCAAAGCTAGGCAAATTTGCAAAGCCGTCCCTATCCGAATCCATGGCATAGATTTTTATGCTAATCTGATAGTACTTGGAACTAAAGGTTTGGAAGTTGTACTAGAAATGGATTGGATGTCCAAACATAAAGGATTGATTGACTGTGCCAAGAAAGCCATAACCATGACCAGTACAGCTGGAATATCAGTCGAGCATGTATCTGAAACCTTAACTCTTCAATTCAAGTGCAACAAGAGTATAGCCCAACCTACCATTGACCAAGTCCGGATAGTCTGTGAATACCCCGATGTATTTCCAGATGTTTTGCCCGGTATGCCCCCAGATCGGGATATCGAGTTTATCATTGAACTAATCCTCGGAACCGGACCCATAGCTCAGAGACCATATAGTATGAACCCGTCTGAACTAGCAGAACTGAAGAAGCAACTGGATGCCATGCTAGAAATTGGATTGATTCAACCAAGTGCGTCACCATGGAGATCACCTGTCTTGTTCGTGGACAAGAAGGATGGAGGTAACCGTTTGTGTACGGATTATCGGAAGTTGAATTATATAACTATCAAGAACAAGTACCCATTGCCCAAGATAGAAGATTTGTTTGATCAATTGACCGGTGCCAAAGTGTTTTCTAAGATTGATCTTAGAACAGGCTATCATCAACTCAAGATTCGTGCAGAGGATATTCCAAAGACTGCCTTTACCACCAGATATGGATTATACGAGTATACTGTTATGTCTTTTGGATTAACCAATGCCCCCGCTTATTTCATGAATCTCATGAATAAGTTTTTTATGGACTTCCTGGATAAGGTTGTCGTTGTTTTCATCGATGACATTCTAATTTATTCCAAATTGGAAGAAGAACATGAGCTACACCTAAGGACCATTCTTGGAACCCTTAGAGAGCATCAGTTGTATGCCAAGTTTAGCAAATGTGAATTCTGGTTACAGGAGGTAGGATTACTCGTCCACATTGTATCAGCTGGAGGAATTGTTGTTGACCCTGCAAAGGTGAAAGATGTCGAAGATTGGCAAGCCCCAACCACTCAAACCCAAGTTCGTGCATTTCTCGGATTGGCAGGATATTACCGCAAGTTCGTAGAAGGATTCTCGAGTATCGCCAGACCCATGACCCAATTGCTGAAGAAGGACAAGAAGTTTGAATGGATGGACAAATGTGAATCAAGTTTTCAAGAACTCAAGAGGAGATTGATTTCATCCCCAATCTTAACCATGCTGGATATCACAAAGCCCTTTGACGTGTATTGTGATGCATCCAAGATCGGTCTTGGATGTGTGCTAATGCAAGAAGGCAAAGTTATATCTTATCTATCTCGACAACTGAAACAACATGAGCAGAATTACCCAATCCATGACCTCGAACTCGCAGCCGTAGTTCTAGCCCTGAAGACATGGAGGCATTACCTGATGGGAAACCGTTGTGAGATTTATTCGGATCACAAGAGCCTAAAGTATATATTCACTCAGAAGGAGCTTAATATGAGACAGAGAAGATGGATTGAGCTAATCAAGGATTACGATTTGGACATTCACTATCACCCCGGTAAAGCCAACATGGTAGCGGATTCCCTTAGCAGATTGCCGTGCCACTTGAACTCCATGATTTTAAAGGAGCAACCAAGCTTGCACAAAGAGATGGAAGATTTCTGAATGGAATTAGTGAGTGAAGGATTTTTAGCTAGCATAGAACTTCAACCCACTTTGATCAGCTAGATCAAAGAGGCGCAAAAAGGAAATGCTAGTATCGACGGAATCAAGCGTCGTATCGGTACAGGCAAAGTACCCGGATTCACTGGAGATGAAGAAGGAGTTCTGTGGTACAAAGGACGCCTTTGTGTACCAGCCAATTTTGAGTTGAAAGAAGTTATTCTGAAGGAAGCTCATGATACTCTTTATTCTATCCACCCCGGATTAACGAAGATGTATCAAGACTTGAAAGAACAATTTTGGTGGCATTAGATGAAGAGAGAAATCGGAAGCTATATCACCAAGTGTGATATATGTCAGAGAGTCAAGGCGGGACATCAAAGACCCGCAGGATTGTTGCAACCATTGCAGATTCTGGAATGGAAATGGGATTCCGTTGGAATGGACATTATCACCGGATTGCCTACTTCTAGTAGGGGAAATGACTTTATCTGGGTCATAGTGGACAGGTTGTCCAAAGTTGCCCATTTCTTACCCGTCAAGACCACATATCAGAGTTCGAAGCTAGCGGAGTTATACATCGCTAGAATCATCAGTTTGCACGGAGTCCCTAAGAACATCGTATCAGATCGAGGAACTCAGTTTACCTCGAGATTCTGGAAGAAAGTCCAAGAAGGTTTAGGAACCCGACTAGATTTCAGCACCGCGTATCACCCTCAGACCGATGGACAAATGGAGAGAGTAAATCAAATACTCGAAGATATGCTGAGAGCATGTGTGTTAGAGTATGAATCTAAGTGGGAAGACTGTCTGCCGTTTGCAGAATTTTCATACAAAAACAGTTATCAAGCCAGTTTGCAAATGGCCCCATTTGAATTTATGTATGGAAGGAAGTGTCGCACCCCTTTGAATTGGTCGGAAGTAGGAGAGAGTCAGATTTTCGGACCCGATATCCTACGAGAAGAAGAAGAGAAGGTTCACAAGATCCGTGAGCACCTCAAGACAGCCCAGTCAAGGCAGAAGAGTTACACCGATGTAACACCCTCAGAATCGGACCTATGCAAGTCTTAGCGAAACCCGCCAAACCCGCATAGAAACGATTCAAAGGTGCCCACCAGGCACTTTCGTGCGGGTGGAAAACGAAGTAATAACATTACACAACAGTCCTCGATGGGACCCACAGAACAGATATATATAACAGCGACTCAAAGAGTCAAGAATACAGATATACAGAACAAAGATTCAAATCACCTTGAAAACAATAGGGCGTCCGACTACGGACAAGATGCAAATGGGGCTAAGAGCCCTGAAGAATAACCAATGGCGTCCATAACCCTGCCCAGGCCAAGCCGGAAGGGTAACCCTGCTAACGACATCGATCTCAAAACCTGCTTAAACAAAAGGGGTGCCGACAAAGGGCAAAGGAAAAAGAGAGAGAGCGGTCAGTACTGAGGCCAGTACACGGCGAGACTAGAATTCGGCGGTCCTCGCCTACATAGAGTTGGCAGTTTTATTTATTCAGTCATCGTTGCAGCAATTACTAGTCAGGTGTAGATAGTCATCCTGATAAAATAAGCAGTGGGCACTTTTAGTTAACCATTCCGTTATAGTTGCAACAATTACTAATCAGGTACAGATAGCATGAGATAAACCCAAAACCCAACAGTTGTTGGTACTTTTATTTAGCCATTCCGTTGTAGTTGCAATACTTACTAGTCAGGTACAATGGTCGCAAGCGACACCCAAACAAGCAATTGTTGGCAGTTTTATTTAGCCATTCCATTATAGTGAAGCTGATTACTAGTCATTATAAAGTCAAATTTATAGCACTACTTTAGTTATAATTGTCTATGATTGAGATACTGTGCTCCAAGTCGTCCATAACCGCGGACACGGCTTTCAGAAAGTTTTAACCCTGCAGGGGTGCACAAATAGCAACACACACTCGATATGCCTCGGAAAAACCAAATCAAAACCCAACGAGACAGTCACGACAAAGCAATTACAGGATTCAGAAATATTTCAGGGGGCCACCCCTTTAAGTAGATCCCGCAACGAAGCCGACCGGCTCCGAAACGGGCTTAAGGTTGTGGAGGCGGCTGTAAACGACTGGGAACCCGAAAGTGTGGCTGGGCTTGTCGATACAGCGAAATCGGGCCACGATCCTAAACAGTACAGTGTGCAGTACCTCGCACAATTTAAATAAAGCAGTAAAGCATGGCATAAGTACAGGATAGTAAATAAAACCTCAAACTAGTTTGTGGCCCCAAGAAATAGGAATGAATCAAGCTCTGGCTCAGGGGGGTCCATAAGCCTCCCGGATGTGGATAGCGCGAATATTCAAGGAACAGGTATCAAGTACTCGGGGTCCTACGGGACACAAGTGGACGGTTAACAACCAAATAACATCTATTGCCCACCTGTGCCTCTGCTTACCTACTTCAATTTTAGTTATTAAACAGTAATTAAAGTTAACGATAAATATAGCCAAGATCATCTCCAACATCGAACAGGCGGCAATACTCCAACAACTGTGGTACTTGACGACACGCAACAGCACTTGAGCAAGCGACTACGACACGCAGGTCCAACTATCTACCAAACAACAGGTAATAGGATGTGTCCAAGGCAATATGAGTCTGCAAGGGATATCACGGGCACGAAAACTAGAGTATCGCAACACAGATAGCAATAGATCAATAGGAGGGAATAAATACTATAAAAGTAAGAGAGGTAGAAAGGAGGGAGGTGCTCGCCTGAAAACATTGTCGAAGGTTCAACCGAAGATCGGGTCGACACTCGCATCAACTCAACGGCCTTATCCGCGAAGAAGCGAAACACTAGAATAAACACCGGATGCAATATTTAATACTACGGCAAAAGATCGGGCATGATGCATGCATGATGTATGGCATGGCAAAGGATGCGATGCATTTAGGCCAGATTAAGCAGAACCGGGGTCCCGACAATTAATTATTAGGTTCAAGTTGTTTAACTACCCGCAAATTAAATGTTGTTTGAGCAAGGCAAAATATATCACCGGTTCGCTACACAAATTTAAATGAGGCCAATATAGGACTAGATTTGCCCGCATATGGGCCCCTTATTTAATTATAAGGTGAATCGGCATAAGGCCCCCAAACCACACGACAATATGCATGCATGAACATTTAATATGCGACAAGTTGTATTATATTATGAAATAGGGTTTCGGGAAGGGGTTCACACATTAGAGGGTTCGACGAGCTTGGGGTTCCGGGGTTCGGGGTTCGGCCTCAGGGTCCAGGGTTCGACGGGCTCGGTCTCGGATAACGGAGGTAGATCTGGGCGCATCCGGGAGGAAGTACTTGGTCTGGCGTCGGGGCATCGGATTCACCCCGGTCGATGTCGTTCTTGTTGTCACGAAGGTCTTGTCGGGTCGTCGAATCAGATCGGTCTTGGCGTTCGGGATGAAGACCTTGGCGTTCCGCGGCGAAGTGCTTGGCGTATCCGGTGGCGATCTTGGCGTCCGGGTTCTCGGTCATCGGTAGATCTTTCCATCGCCCTAGTCTTGGACACGACACATACGATGGAGATCTTGGGGTACCATCTTGATCATCAGAGGCGAACTTGGGGCTCGACACCGGGGTCTTCCGGGGGTTCCGTGTTGGAGTACTTGGGTTCCAACTTTGACGGTTGGTGAAGGACATGAAACGGAGTCGGTTCCACGAGTTCCGGGTAGAAGATCTTGTCGTGCTTTACGCGATCTTGCCCCTTGTGTACTTGGCCTACTTGGCTTCGGTAGGTCACATCGGGGTCGCATGAGTGGTACTACGGCCGGAGTTGGCACTGGCTAGAGGCAGAGGTGATGGCGTCCGTAGTAGCGCGGCTTGCAGACGACGTCGAAGACCTGCGTGTGATGGACGGCGACGGGCTCGCAGGCGTCGACGCAGGCAACGAGGACAGGGACACCGGGCTGGAGGCGGGCTCCGCGGAGGAAGGGCGCGGCGGGAAGGAGGGGTCGTCGGCGCGGGAGCGACGAGGCCGAGGCCGCGGTCGGGGGAGGTGCGTGGGGCGCCGGGCGCGGGACCGCGGGCTGCGGCGGCTCGGCGGCGAGGGAGAAGGGCGGAGCGAGCGCGAGGTCGGGGCGAGGAAGGAGGGCGCGGGCAGCCGGCGGTGCTCGCGTGGAGGCGGCCGGGGAGCAGCGGGCGGCGGAAGCGACGGAAGCAGAGGGGGGTCCGGGCGGCGGCGGGTCGCGAGGTTGTTGCAGGGGCCACGGTGGAGAGCCGCCGGGGCGGTGGCGGTGGCGGCAGGCCGGGGAAAGAGGGAGGACGAGCGGGGGAGGCGGTGGCAAGGGGGGGGGGGGTCGCCGGTGGAGGCAGAGGGAGGAAGAGGACGGGTGGGGAACGGGGCTCGCGAGCGGGGGGGGGGGGAAGGGGGGACGCGGAGTGCGTGCGGGTTGGTGGGGCAGAGTGGGGCCCGGGGGTGGGCGAGTGTCTGCGTGTGGTGTGCGTGCGGGGCCCAGGGGCGGGTCTGGTGGTTGACCAGGTCGGGTGGGGGCCGGGCCAGGCGAGGTGTGGGTCCCGCGGGACAGGGGGAGACAGGGAGAGGGGTGAGAGGGTCGGCGGGGGAGAAAGAGAGAGAGGGGGGGAAAAGTCTGGGATTTGTGAGGTGGCAGGTGGGTAGGGATTGGGTCCAGGGGGTGAGGTGGCGGGCTATGGTTGGTGGGGGTTGGGGACATGGTGACGTGGCGAGCACTGATAGGATGGGGTGATGTGGCTGGAGGGGTGGGTAGATAGGACTGGGGTGAGAAAAGATTTGGGGTGGGGTCTAAGGTGGACCGATTTTAATACTAGGGGTGGTCGACTGGGTCGAATTCGGCCCGTTCGACTGCCCCCTAAAAATAATTAAATATTTTATTTATTTCAAACAGGGCTTTTGCAAACCGATGGCAGACAAAACAAAAATAATCCGGAGACCCGGGTTTGGATTTGAAAACAAGACGGGGCGTTTAGAAAGCAAAAATAGGTTTTTCTGCAAATAGTTTTAGGCAAGCAAATGCAAGATGATGACGATGCTCAAATGCAATGTGGCATGATGACATGAGCATGCGGTCATGATGATGCAATGCACAAAAACAACGCGATTTTCTAGTAGTGGTTTTGCGGGATGCCACAATTCGACACCACTAACAATGGATCTCGCCCTCGAGATCCGCCTCATGGTACCGGAAAGAAGGTCGGTGATCTGCGTCTTCTCGCTTCGTGTAGATCCTCGCGACACCACTAACAAGAGGTCGTTGTCCGCGATTGCCGAGAGAACACTCCGGGAACAACAGGTCGAAGGTAGAGGTATCACCAAATAAAGCCACCCCTAACTTCCGTGGACGGAGTAAAATTGCTGGACCCACTAATTCGATGTACACGAGCGAATGATAAGAGTAGTCGGATGGTGATCAGCCCATCGCGCACCCAAACCATTACTCTGCACATGAATAGAAGAATTATGCAATCAACTCTCGGAATTAGACTGAAGATCTCGACAATCGAGGTGCAGAACAAAGGAGTGATGCAGACTCTGCATCGGATCTGGTGTAGATGATGTCATCGCGTCGGAAAACACCGGAAGGCACGAGAAGGAACAAAGAGAAGGCCACCAGACGAAGGATTCCTCGGACAGCACGAAGACCAGATGTAGCAACACCGTTACCAAGGAGGAAGCGAAACCCTGAAGGTACGACAGAAACCCAACCACGAGAAATCCTGGACTCGAAGAAAAGATAAGAGGTGGATTCAAAACGCGTAGAGGTAAGAGGAGAATAGCAGAGGGGTAAGGAGTAAAATCAGACCTAATCAGAACTATCCAACCGATTTTGCAAAATAGTTTTTGACACTCTACTTCGGCCGTTAGCTAGGTTATCCTACAGGCTGGACTTGTGGGGTATCGCAACTGCTGAGCTCTGATACCACTCTGTAACACCCTCAGAATCGGACCTATGCAAGTCTTAGCGAAACCCGCCAAACCCGCATAGAAACGATTCAAAGGTGCCCACCAGGCACTTTCATGCGGGTGGAAAACGAAGTAATAACATTACACAACAGTCCTCGATGGGACCCACAGAACAGATATATATAACAACGACTCAAAGAGTCAAGAATACAGATATACAGAACAAAGATTCAAATCACCTTGAAAACAATAGGGCGTCCGACTACGGACAAGATGCAAATGGGGCTAAGAGCCCTGAAGAATAACCAATGGCGTCCATAACCCTGCCCAGGCCAAGCCGGAAGGGTAACCCTGCTAACGACATCGATCTCAAAACCTGCTTAAACAAAAGGGGTGCCGACAAAGGGCAAAGGAAAAAGAGAGAGAGCGGTCAGTACTGAGGCCAGTACACGGCGAGACTAGAATTCGGCGGTCCTCGCCTACATAGGTATGGTGGACTGAAGCGGCAGGGGCAGCATGCGCTAAACAACCTATAGAGACTCGATACAACTGTCGGCTATCAGAGAGGGATAAGAAAGACCTATTCGGAACCAACCTGGTACTAACACCAAACAATCCCATCCTGGTATTCCCCCTCGAGACCAACGAGGAAGTCAACCGAGGAACTCACACAGTTGGCAGTTTTATTTATTCAGTCATCGTTGCAGCAATTACTAGTCAGGTGTAGATAGTCATCCTGATAAAATAAGCAGTGGGCACTTTTAGTTAACCATTCCGTTATAGTTGCAACAATTACTAATCAGGTACAGATAGCATGAGATAAACCCAAAACCCAACAGTTGTTGGTACTTTTATTTAGCCATTCCGTTGTAGTTGCAATACTTACTAGTCAGGTACAATGGTCGCAAGCGACACCCAAACAAGCAATTGTTGGCAGTTTTATTTAGCCATTCCATTATAGTGAAGCTGATTACTAGTCATTATAAAGTCAAATTTATAGCACTACTTTAGTTATAGTTGTCTATGATCGAGATACTGTGCTCCAAGTCGTCCATAACCGCGGACACGGCTTTCAGAAAGTTTTAACCCTGCAGGGGTGCACAAATAGCAACACACACTCGATATGCCTCGGAAAAACCAAATCAAAACCCAACGAGACAGTCACGACAAAGCAATTACAGGATTCAGAAATATTTCAGGGGGCCACCCCTTTAAGTAGATCCCGCAACGAAGCCGTCCGGATCCGAAACGGGCTTAAGGTTGTGGAGGCGGCTGTAAACGACTGGGAACCCGAAAGTGTGGCTAGGCTTGTCGATACAGCGAAATCGGGCCACGATCCTAAACAGTACAGTGTGCAGTACCTCGCACAATTTAAATAAAGCAGTAAAGCATGGCATAAGTACAGGATAGTAAATAAAACCTCAAACTAGTTTGTGGCCCCAAGAAATAGGAATGAATCAAGCTCTGGCTCAGGGGGGTCCATAAGCCTCCCGGATGTGGATAGCGCGAATATTCAAGGAACAGGTATCAAGTACTCGGGGTCCTACGGGACACAAGTGGACGGTTAACAACCAAATAACATCTATTGCCCACCTGTGCCTCTGCTTACCTACTTCAATTTTAGTTATTAAACAGTAATTAAAGTTAACGATAAATATAGCCAAGATCATCTCCAACATCGAACAGGCGGCAATACTCCAACAACTGTGGTACTTGACGACACGCAACAACACTTGAGCAAGCGACTACGACACGCAGGTCCAACTATCTACCAAACAACAGGTAATAGGATGTGTCCAAGGCAATATGAGTCTGCAAGGGATATCACGGGCACGAAAACTAGAGTATCGCAACACAGATAGCAATAGATCAATAGGAGGGAATAAATACTATAAAAGTAAGACAGGTAGAAAGGAGGGAGGTGCTCGCCTGAAAACATTGTCGAAGGTTCAACCGAAGATCGGGTCGACACTCGCATCAACTCAACGGCCTTATCCGCGAAGAAGCAAAACACTAGAATAAACACCGGATGCAATATTTAATACTACGGCAAAAGATCGGGCATGATGCATGCATGATGTATGGCATGGCAAAGGATGCGATGCATTTAGGCCAGATTAAGCGGAACCGGGGTCCCGACAATTAATTATTAGGTTCAAGTTGTTTAACTACCCGCAAATTAAATGTTGTTTGAGAAAGGCAAAATATATCACCGGTTCGCTACACAAATTTAAATGAGGCCAATATAGGACTAGATTTGCCCGCATATGGGCCCCTTATTTAATTATAAGGTGAATCGGCATAAGGCCCCCAAACCACACGACAATATGCATGCATGAACATTTAATATGCGACAAGTTGTATTATATTATGAAATAGGGTTTCGGGAAGGGGTTCACACATTAGAGGGTTCGACGAGCTTGGGGTTCCGGGGTTCGGGGTTCGGCCTCAGGGTCCAGGGTTCGACGGGCTCGGTCTCGGATAACGGAGGTAGATCTGGGCGCATCCGGGAGGAAGTACTTGGTCTGGCGTCGGGGCATCGGATTCGCCCCGGTCGATGTCGTTCTTGTTGTCACGAAGGTCTTGTCGGGTCGTCGAATCAGATCGGTCTTGGCGTTCGGGATGAAGACCTTGGCGTTCCGCGGCGAAGTGCTTGGCGTATCCGGTGGCGATCTTGGCGTCCGGGTTCTCGGTCATCGGTAGATCTTGCCATCGCCCTAGTCTTGGACACGACACATACGATGGAGATCTTGGGGTACCATCTTGATCATCAGAGGCGAACTTGGGGCTCGACACCGGGGTCTTCCGGGGGTTCCGTGTCGGAGTACTTGGGTTCCAACTTTGACGGTTGGTGAAGGACATGAAACGGAGTCGGTTCCACGAGTTCCGGGTAGAAGATCTTGTCGTGCTTTATGCGATCTTGCCCCTTGTGTACTTGGCCTACTTGGCTTCGGTAGGTCACATCGGGGTCGCATGAGCGGTACTACGACCGGAGTTGGCACTGGCTAGAGGCAGAGGTGATGGCGTCCGTAGTAGCGCGGCTTGCAGACGACGTCGAAGACCTGCGTGTGATGGACGGCGACGGGCTCACAGGCGTCGACGCAGGCGACGAGGACAGGGACACCGGGCTGGAGGCGGGCTCCGCGGAGGAAGGGCGCGGCGGGGAGGAGGGGTCGTCGGCGCGGGAGCGGCGAGGCCGAGGCCGTGGTCGGGGGAGGAGCGCGGGGCGCCGGGCGCGGGGCGCCGGGCGCGGGACCGCGGGCTGCGGCGGCTCGGCGGCGAGGGAGAAGGGCGGAGCGAGCGCGAGGTCGGGGCAAGGAAGGAGGGCGCGGGCAGCCGGCGGTGCTCGCGTGGAGGCGGCCGGGGGAGCAGCGGGCGGCGGAAGCGACGGAAGCAGAGGGGGGGTCCGGGCGGCGGCGGGTCGCGAGGTTGTTGCAGGGGCCGCGGTGGAGAGCCGCCGGGGCGGTGGCGGTGGCGGCAGGCCGGGGAAAGAGGGAGGCCGAGCGGGGGAGGCGGTGGCGAGGGGGGGGTCGCCGGTGGAGGCAGAGGGAGGAAGAGGACGGGTGGGGAACGGGGCTCGCGAGCGGGGGGGGGGGGGGGGGAAGGGGGGACGCGGAGCGCGTGCGGGTTGGTGGGGCAGAGTGGGGCCCGGGGGTGGGGGAGTGGCTGCGTGTGGTGTGCGTGCGGGGCCTAGGGGCGGGTCTGGTGGTTGACCAGGTCGGGTGGGGGCCGGGCCAGGCGAGGTGTGGGTCCCGCGGGACAGGGGGAGACAGGGAGAGGGGTGAGAGGGTCGGCGGGGGAGAAAGAGAGAGAGGGGGGGAAAAGTCTGGGATTTGTGAGGTGGCAGGTGGGTAGGGATTGGGTCCAGGGGGTGAGGTGGCGGGCTGTGGTTGGTGGGGGTTGGGGACATGGTGACGTGGCGAGCACTGATAGGATGGGGTGATGTGGCTGGAGGGGTGGGTAGATAGGACTGGGGTGAGAAAAGATTTGGGGTGGGGTCTAAGGTGGACCGATTTTAATACTAGGGGTGGTCGACTTGGTCGAATTCGGCCCGTTCGACTGCCCCCTAAAAATAATTAAATATTTTATTTATTTCAAACAGGGCTTTTGCAAACCGATGGCAGACAAAACAAAAATAATCCGGAGACCCGGGTTTGGATTTGAAAACAAGACGGGGCGTTTAGAAAGCAAAAATAGGTTTTTCTGCAAATGGTTTTAGGCAAGCAAATGCAAGATGATGACGATGCTCAAATGCAATGTGGCATGATGACATGAGCATGCGGTCATGATGATGCAATGCACAAAAACAACGCGATTTTCTAGTAGTGGTTTTGCGGGATGCCACAACCGACAAGAGACGTCGAGACCTCGCCTTCAACATAGGAGATTTCGTGTATCTAAAAGTGTCGGCATTGAAGGGAATGTAGCGTTTCCAACTCAAAGGAAAGTTAGCCCCCAGATATATTGACCCCTTCAAGATTCTGAACCATCGAGGAGAAGTGTCGTATCAATTGGAACTACCCGAAGAGATGTCAGCCGTGCACAATGTGTTCCATATCTCATTACTTCGCAAGTGCCTCGAAGTTCCAGAGAAGACTGAAGTGTTCAAGAATATTAATCACCGGACCATAGAAATCAACGATGACCTGACCTATCCTGAAGTACCCATCCGTATTTTGGAAGAAGCTTTCAGAACTACTAGAACCCGGAGCATCAAGTTTCTCAAGATTCAGTGGAGCAACCACACAGAAGAGGAAGCTACCTGGGAGCGCGAAGATCACATAAGGACGGAGTTTCCCGGTCTCTTTTCTCGGTCTCTTCAAATCCTGGTAATCTTTTTCTTCCTTTTTCAAATCTCGGGACGAGATTTTGTTTAAGGGGGGAAGGTTTGTAACATCCCAAAAATACTAAAATTGGATCAACAAACTCTAATCATCAAAATTAGGGTTAACAAAAACTTTTCCAATTAAAAATATGAAAGCATTCATATGTGTATGTATTAAAATTTGGATTCTTTTGAATTGCCATGGTTCTGTGTTTCTTTGCTTGTAAAATGATTCTTAGGTGAAATAAACATCATATAAAAAATCCCCAAACTTTTCCCAAAGACAAACAAGTCAAAACAAACAAATTAGGTGAATGGTCACTCTGGCCAAATTAACTCCCATGCCTACTTTGGCTATCCTTAACTTTTAGAACTTAATAGAAACATGTATAGATCTTTGCACCTCTTGATAGTACTCATAATAAGGTACCAAGGCCCACTTTGTGATCATCCAAAATCATTTAAATGCTTAGTTTAAATGACAATTTAAAATTGAATCTATTTCATATGGGAAGATCCCACTATTTCAAAAACCACTCAAACAAGCTCAATTTTGAATACCCAAGCATCCATAGAATCCTCAACACATGCCTAGCACACCCACCAAAAATCTTTTCAAAATTCAAAACTTAAGTTCATGCAGCCATTTCATCAAACAGGTTGCAGATGCAAATCAACAAAATCAAAAACACTATGTTGAGTAGTGTTTTGGACCAACCTTGTTCCCTCTCTGGTTACAACTAGCCTTAGTAGATCCTCTAGCAACCTTAACTAACCTCTAGCACCACTGTAAGCTGGCCATTGTCATCAATGGTGAGCAAGCCGAGAGCACCCATGTCACCCCAGTGTGGATAGCAAGATAGGAGACGAGCTAGCCGTGCCAACCTTGTCTAGCATGCAGCCCATGCCTCATCGCCCCCTCTCAACCAGCCCTAGCTCGAAGACAGCAACCAGAACCGCCAGGAACGCCGCGCCCGCGCCGCTGTCGACCATGCCGACGCGCACCGCAGAGCATGCACCGTTCCCACGCAACCCGACCACCTCGAGCCCTCGCCGCCCGCCAGCATGCACCCCACCGTCCCAGGAGACCACCAGACTTGTTCGTTTCACTGCCCGTACCCCGTAACCACCGCTCGCCGCGGAGTTCGCTGCCTCTTCCTCGCAGAGCACCGCGTGTTCCCGACCATTTGCCACCACCCCTACACGCGCATTTAAGCTCTAGAGTATCGCCAAGAGACCGCCTGTCGATCGCCAACCTCGGCCATGCCTCTAGCCACCCGTAGCCGTGTCGCCACCGTCGCCTGCCCATCCTTCTCGGTCTTGCCGTCGAGCCTATAAAAGGAGACGACCCCCGCTCGATTTCTTCACACCATCTCACTCCCCTCACCTCACTGATACTTCCACCCCTTAGCCGGAATTGCGTCGGAGCAGGCCGCCTCTGGAGAAGAAGGGAGCCGTTGATTTTGACCACCCCCGGAGCTGCCGCGACCACCCCTGAGTTCGCCGTCATCGACTTCGTCGTTTGCCCGCCTCGCTGTCGTCACTGGAGCCCCGGTATGCCCCCTATGTTCCCCCACCGAGCCGCTAGGGTTCGAGCTTGCCGGTGACATGTTCATCGTCGACGACGACCCTCAGCCGTTGATCTCACTTCTAATCCAACGTACAACATCGCCCTGTACCGCTTCGCATTTTATGAGCCACTGACCAGTAGACCCCCCTGTCATTGAGCCCCGCGCTGCGGAGTGACACTGGGCCGGCCCAATAACCCTTCCCGCGCAGCCCACTCGTTTGAATTTAGCTTTTTCTATTTATATTCAAACTCAGTTCTGTACCTAGTTTCAAAAATCAACCCAGCTCGATTCAGTGAACCAAATTGAATGAAACCAATTTTGTTAGAAAGGTTTTGAAATGATTAATCCAAGCCCATTGGATTCAAATCATTTGGATCTATAGATCAAACTTGGTAAAAATAACAAGGCAGAATCTTTTATGCATTCAAACATTTTTCAAATCTCAACCATAATAGCTTTTGAGTTGATTCCAACTCTCAAAAATCATATTTGAACATACCTTTCAGAATATATAAAAACATATGGGTTTACTTACAAAAATAATGTTCGAGTAATAAAAGAATGCCACATAGGCATTTCTAGTCACTTATTTTATTTAAAATAAAAGGTTAAACCTTATTAAATTGTGACACCACTTTAAATCACATTCTCATGTACTGAAATATGTGGTGATGACATGTGTCAACATGATCCCATGTTTGGTTTGGAGAATATTAAATCTTAAGTAGTTTTTCAATAAGTAGAAATTACTTTTCTAAAAATAAATAAATAATGCAAATGCTTTAATCTTGAATGTTAGTGATGATGCTAGATCATCTATAGAACCCTTTTGTGTGATGATTGAAAGTAGTTAAGTATTGTTTGGTGATTGTGTACCTCGTATGTATTTATAGACGCTAGTACCGACCAAGGATACGAGGAGGAAGGAGGATACTACGAAGAAGAAGCCGAGGAGAACTTCAACCACTGCTCTGCTCAAGGCAAGCTTATACTGATACTTATACAAGCCTAATACTAGTAGTTGATTGAGCAAGCTAACACTTGCAATTATGAAAGTTAGATAACCTATGCAATGCACTAAGCATGCTTGATTAGACATATGTGATGATACCCCCTCCCAGTTTTACTTGCAAGCTTTCTACTTTATTTCTTTATCAAAGCTAATACTTAGAGTCTACTTAAGGACTTGTAGATTCTAGGAAGATAATTGAAGGTTGCATAAAGAGCATTAAATTTGGCCTAAGTTAGATAATCTTGATGTCATCCTAAGGCATGAGATTGTAATTAGTTAAACTCCACTGGTTTACCACCCCTCATTAGTACCCACCCCCACTTGTAGATGCTAGTGCTAAGCATAAAACTTGATAAACTTTAGATGGGAATACTTGGTGGAAAATGGTTATGAAAACCTTAGAATGATGAGTCATTCTACTGAGATGTTTTGACATGTGTTTCCGAACACCAGATGATTCGGACGATGAAAATGTTAAGACATGAGCCTTAGCCCTTTATAAAACTGATGGTTGTCTGGATGCGATACCATTCTAATTTTACCGTACAACCACAATACCCGAAAATTGGGTAGGGCTTGACTGAAAACTTATATACCTTAGTATGGGTTCCCTCACGGCCAAGGTCTGAGCTGAGGCTACCTTGTGAAGATTGTCCACCTGTGCAGTACCCAAGATGACAGTTGGTCATGGTTGGGAGGCCAAACTCATAGGAGAGGTTCCTATACTAGGGCGTGTAATTGAAAGGTTAAGATTGATTATCCGCATACTGAGTATGGTGAATTCAGGATTTGTTCCTAACGGATGTATCGACTGTTGTGGTGAAAGTGTACAATCTCTGCAGAGTGTCAAACTATTCGAATAGCCGCGTCCGCGGTTATGGACAGTTGGAGTGGCCATACTGTTCCCCCGTCAGATGTTTTCAAAATGAGTTGTGAAATGAATTGAGAATTTTACTTGACCACAACAGAGTTGTGATATGAAATTCAAGTTCCCACTTAGGTGTTATAAAATTTCAACTAGCTTTTCTTGCTTCTGAACTTAGTAGAGGTAAATCTGGCTTTTTTGCAAAATAAACCTAGAGCTTAGTGTCCTACTACAAAAACCCCCTTCACTGGTTAGTATTAGTTTGCGAGTACTTAAAGAGTACTCATGGCTTTGTCCCTGGCTATTCCCATGGCCAGACTATGAAGAGGAGTACCAGGATGAAGGACCCCAGGAAGGTTACGACAACTAGGATCATCTCCCATCGTCAGCATTGCCTCTGACCCCGAAGATGGATCTTCGCCTACACTACCTCTATTATTACGTATTTCCGCTGCTTGAGTTGTATTAATAACTGGATCATGAGATCCTTATTTGTGTAAGACCTTATGTATGGATGTAATGGATGATGTACTATGATATCCAAATCTGTTATGTCTTGCAAAAATGGTAATCCTGGGATTGCGATGTATGGCATAACAGGCATCTGGGATTAAAAATCCAGGTGTTGACAGCAAAGGAAACGGATATTTTGGGCATGCCTTGTTCAAAGCGGTATAATCAACACACATCCTTAAATGTATGGATGACCTCTTTAGGGCAAGTATAATCAACACACATCCTTGTTCAAAGCGGTATAATCAACACACATCCTTAAATGGTGTCCTTTTTAGGGCAAGTACAGGATTTGCCACCCAATCTGTATGGATGACCTCTGTTATGAATCCCGCTAACTCTAAGCGGGCTAATTCCTTGGCTATTGCTTTGCGATTTTCATCACGAAACCGTTGTAAGGAATGTTTAACAGGTTTAGCGTCTAGGTACACATTAAGAGAGTGCTCGGCAAGTTCCCTAGGTAATTGATACGTCCAAAACATATCTACTTTCTCGAACACTTTACTACTGTTTTTCCTTTATACTTGTGTGATTTGGATACAACTAACACGGTCTGATGCTGTTTTTAGCAGAATTACCATGGTGTCTTGTTTTTGTGCAGAAAATGAACTATTAGGAAAAATCTCGGAAAATATGCCAAAAATTATATTTCACCAGAAGATCCACAGAGCTAGAAGCGGAGATAGAGGGGAGGCCTGGGGGGCCCAGACCCACCCCAGGCGTGGGCCCACTGACCCTGCGCCTCGGGGAGGTTTGGCCACCCCAGGCAGCTTCTCGGCCTCCTTCCACGTCTATAAGTTGCCTTCTGACCTAAAAACAGGGGGGGTCGATAGTTTTCCAGAAAGAGTTCCGCTCCGCTGCCACGAGAAACCAAGATTCGGATCCAGAAACTCTGTTCTAGCACCCTACCGAGATGGGGAATTTGGAGAGGATCATCTCCATCGTCATGACCAATGCATCTCCATCAACCACCGATGTTTCGCTCATCCATGAGTGAGTAATCCCCCACTGTAGGCTTGGGGATGGTAGGGATTGGATGAGTTCTATCATGTAATCGAATAAGATCTGTTAGGGGCATAGTGCATAGTATCTCTATTAGTGCTATTTGACTTTGTTGCAACTTGTTGTGCTTAATGCTTGTCACTAGGGCCCGAGTGCCATGATCTTAGATCTGAACTTATTATTGAATCATTATGATAGTATTGTTTATGATCTTATCTGCAATTTGTATACATATACCATTGTCCGGATCCAAAGGCCCCAAAGTGACAATAATTGGGACAATCGGAGGGGATGATTGTGGTGTGAGAATCACATGTGTTCATGGAGTGTTAATGCTTTGATGCGGTGCTCTATTAAAAGGAGCACCTTAATTGCCAGTAGTTCCCTAGAGGCCCCACTGCCACGGGCTGGCTAGACAGAATATGTTGTGCAAGTTCTCATTGCGAGCACGTATGACTATATTTGGCGCACATGCCTAGGATTGTTTAGTACTTGGATGCTTGTTATTATTTATCTACAATGCCCTAGTTCTTTGAAGTTACAAGTTTTGACTCGTCCATGCAATGCCCGTCCATCCATCCTTATGCCTACCTCACTCGAATCCTACTGCTACCGTTACTGTTACTATTGCTACTGTTTCACTGTTGCTGTTACTGTTGCTGTTGATACAACAAACTGTTGCTACTAATAAACTTCTGTGAGCAAGAACTATTTCCAGGTGCAGCTGAACTGACAACTCAGTTGTTAAGGCTTGCAAGTATTCTTTGGCTCCCCTTGTGTCGAATCAATAAATTGGGTAATAGTACCCACAAAGACTATTGCGATCCCCTACACTTGTGGGTCATCAAGACTATTTTCTGGCGCCGTTGCCGGGGAGCATAGCTTTATTTGTAAGTTCACTTGGATCTATTATTTTTCACTGCTACTCCTTTCATCATGGGGAAGTCTTGTGATGGAAAGTTTCCTATTTTACCATCCACTACAAGAAGAGGTACAGTCCTAAACACCTCTGTTGCTCTTGATTCACCGTCTGTTATAAGTAAGCTTGTCACACCACCACCACATACTCATGCTACACACACTTCTACTACTGCTGAATCTGAAACTGCTTTTGATACTCATGATGTTACTTCTACTATGCTTGATGCGAGTGGTTCATTAGGTCCTTTTCTAGATGCTACTATGGCTAGTCTAGAAATACCGAAACTCCTAGTGAAGACACTGTTACACCTATTAGCTCACCTGAGTCTAGTGAGAGTTCCGATATTAATGATGGTTACATAGAGCTCACCGATGAATTTGTTGAAGAGTGCCAAAACACACATGGTTCTAGTGCTATTAAGAGTCTCCTTGCTAAACGTACTATTATGCCCAAGAAATCCTATGATCCTAAGTTTGCCACCTCTCCCATAGATATTAAGGATAAATATTATGATTTCTCTCTTGATTTAACTTCTTTAGATATTGTTGAGAAAGAAACTTTTTGTGGTACTGAAAATGAGAGTGTTGTGGCTCATATGAATGAGCTTTCTACTATGAGTGCTTTGTTATCTGATGATTTTAAAATGTGCAAGTACTTTGTTGCTAAGATCTTCCCCTTTTCACTAAAAGGAGAAGCTAGGGCTTGGTTTAATAGATTACCTCCTGGTTCCATTGATAGCCTTGATTTCTTGATTGCCTCTTTCTTCCATAAATATTTTCCTCTCAGTGCTAGACATGCTGCTTTGCAGATAATTTTTTATTTTAAACAGGAAGAAGAAGAGAAATTGCCGGAGTCATGGAAAAGATTCTGTTCCTTGATTCATTCATATCCTGGATGTCCATTACCTCAGAATGAGATTCTTGATATTTATTATAATGGACAAACTGATGATTCTAGGACCTACCTAGATAGCTTTGCTGATTGTGTTTTCAGGAAAAGGACTCCTACAGATGCTAAAGAATTAATGAACAAGATAAGCAAGAATTATGATGATTGGACTTCAACTGAGCTGAATACACCTTAGCCTATTACTCCTGAACCAGATGTTCCTGAACTAGTTCCACCACCAACAACAAAGAAGAGGGGAGTTATTGCATTAAATGATGAAGTGATGAAGGAAGCTAAAAAGTGTCTAAGGAGAAAGGTATTAGAGCTGAAGATGTGAAGAATCTACCTCCTATAGAAGAATTATGTAAGCCAATTCCCCACTCATCTACTATTGAGGTACACTCTCTCCAATTCAATGAAGGTTATATTCCTTATGGTAAGACTCCTGATCAATGCTTAGAGGAACTTGACACATTTATTGTTAAACAAGGTAATTTTAATAAACAAGTTCAGAATCATTTATATAAAACTCTAGAGCTATCCATGAGTTGAAAGATATTGTGGAAAGAACTTCTAAAGATATTAAAATTCTTTGTAAATTTTTTCAAATGGTTCAAACCCAACTTGATCAACTTGCTAAAGTACAAAAGGATATGTTAGTTAATGCTTCAGGAAATAAACATGCTTATGGAATTAAAACTAGGAGTGGTGCAGCTACTCAAGATCCTTTATATTCTGAAGGACACCCTAAAAGAATAGAGAAGGATTCTCAACAAGGTGAGGATAGTGGTAGTCCTCGTAAGAGGAAGAAAAAGAAACATAAGAAAGTTGAGGAACCACGTGAACCTGCTATAGATCCTAATAGTATATCTGTCTCTGATGCTGAAACTGAGAGTGGTAATAATAATGAGTCTCCTGATAAGGAGGAAGTTGAGGAAGAACCTGATAAACACACTAAGAACACTAGGTACACAAAGGAAGATTTTATTGATAATAAACATAGTAAAGAGAGAGAACCTTGGGTGCAGAAACCTATGCCTTTTCCAGGTAAGAAACACAAGTCAAAGGAGGAAGAACACTACAACAAGTTTTGTGAGTGGATGAAGCCTTTATTTCTGCAAATTCCTTTGACTGATGCTATTAAATTGCCTCCTTATTCAAAGTACATGAAGGATATTGTCTCTAATAAAAGGAAGATTCCTAATGAGGAGATTTCTACTTTGCTTGCTAATTACTCCTTCAATGGTAAGGTTCCAAAGAAACTTGGTGATCCAGGTATACCAACTATCCTTGCTCCATTATGAATAATTATGTTAGAACTGCTTTATGTGATTTGGGAGCTCGAGTTAGTGTTATGCCTTTTTCTCTCTATAAGAGACTCCAGCTAGAAAAGTTGATACCAACTTATATATCTTTGCAAATGGCTGATAAGTCAACTACTATTCCTGTTGGTATATGTGAGGATGTTCCTGTTCAAGTAGCTCATAATTGCATGGTTCTAACTGATTTTGTTGTGCTTGAAATGCCTGAAGATGATAATATGTCTATTATTCTTGGGAGACCTTTTCTTAATACTGCAGGTGCTGTCATCAATTGCAATCAAGGAAAAGTAACATTCAATATTAATGACAAATAGCACACTATATATTTCCCCAAGAAGGTTGTTAAGAGCTATTGCTTGAATTCTATTAAAAATATTGAAGGCATCAAGGTTGGATAAATATATTGTCCGATTCCACAAGAAAATTTTGAAACTATTATGATTGGGACCATTGCTATCAAGTATGAGGTAACATAATCACCTTGTGGAATGCAAAGTTTTGTTTCATATAAGATTGTTTTGGTAACAAGACTTGATCAACCTTGTTAACAAAAGGATTTTAATGAACAAAATAATGTTTCCACTGTGGTTATACTTGCTTTCTTTTTCCCTTTCTCCTTCCTAGTCTTTGCTTTAGCTTTAGTTTTTCTAGTTGTTTGCTTGTTTGAGTTTCTTAGAGATCCTATAATTTGGCTTTTGGTTTTCTTTTGCTTCTTCTGAAAAACTGTTTCTGCGAGAAAATCAATTTTCATACCCAGAAAATTGGCCAAAAATAAAGTTTCCCGAAAAATCCCAGAAAATTCAAAATAAATTTTTCCTCGAAAAAGGGGCAGAGTGGAACCTGGGGTGACCCAGGGGCCACCCCTAGGCCCCACACCCATGTTAGGCGCGGCCTACCTAGTGGTGGCGCCTAGGGGGGGTCTAGCCCACCTAGGCCCCTCCAGGTTGCCTCCTCAAAGCCACCTTCTTTCTCTCTCCCGAAAAACACCAAAAAACTTGGTCAAGCTCGAGTTCTTGCTGTTCTTGCTCGCGATTTTCGATATCCTTGTTCAGCTCATCTCAAGTGATGATTTTTGGAGGGATTGTTCCTTGGTATGTGCCTCCTCCACTTGTCCAATTAGATTTGTGATTGGTAGATTGTATCTTGAGTATTTTGCTACTATAGGTTACAGGATGTTTGAGCTTGCATGCTTGTTCTATGCTTAGAAACTTTGTTTTGATGTATGTGTAGTCCTCTAGCAAGTTCCTATAGTAGTTGCTCATCATTTATAGACATAGAAATCACTTGGTTTGATGGTTGTTTAAAATTTCAGCAAAGGGAAGTCATGGACCATCACACCTTTGGTGACATTTTTGAGAGTGATGCACCTAGAAGGGAAAGGCTCCCAAGGTCATCTACCAGCTCTAGACCCTCATACAATGAGGATCTCGTCACTCCGCAGTTTGATGACGAGGGAGATGAAGGGGATGCTCACTCCTCCACCTTTCCTTGTCAAACTTTCTTGTGAGATGCTAGGATTCTTAATGATTTCATGGCTTTGATTGAGAGGGCTCATGCAGGATGAGAGTGCACAATATGCTTCACTTACTAAAACATTTGTGGAGAGTTTCTCCTTCACCAATAGTTTGTTCAATCCTTCTATGTCTTTCAGAATTTATAGCAGGGCTCATTCTATGCCTTTGAAGAAATTTTGCAAGGCCCCGGGACTTGGTACAAATGGGTCATCAAAGAATATTACAGCTCTTCCCGCTGATTTGTTGGAACTATACCGAGGAATAACCAATGATGATGACCGCAGAGCTCAAAGAGGGAAGGTAAAGCACATTCAACTTCCAGCCATCAGGTACTTCACCTACTATCTTACCACCATTGTTCTTGGTAGGGAGAACACTAGTAATATATCCAACTATCAATTGGCCTTTTTAGCTGCTGCGCTCTACAGTGAGGATAAGTATAATCTTGGTTCCCTCATTGCTCGCCGTTTAGCTGCTAGGGGACCCATTTATGGGGGAATTATTGCTACTCATATCGCTGCTACCTTGGACATTGCTGTTGATCCCCATGATACAGTTTTGGCTCCCCAGAGACTTGATCTTGCTGTCATGAAGGCGCACCACTTTGTCCTCTCTAGCTCTACTCTTGAGAACTTGGTTTATAGAATGCTGTTTATTAACGGGGAAGAGAGAGAGATCCCTCTACCCCAAACCACTTTGTTCAGTATTTCTTAGGGACCTTGGTCACAGTCGAAGGCGGAGATGGATGAGTTGTTGCGTTCTCTTAACTTCCACGGGCACTATCAGGGGGGAGCGCCCGCTTATGACCCCGCTGTACACTACACAGGGGAGGCTTCGAGCTCGTACCAGGACGAGGGAGCTTCCTCGACATACTATGGAGGTGCATCTACTTGGGCACCATGGGATTGAGACCCACTTAGGCCAAAAGCCTAAGCTTGGGGGGAGGTATACCGACATCACACTCATATATATATATATATCATGTTCAGTCAGTTCTTTGTATATCCATTGTTTTGCTTTCTTTTTGGTTCTTGTTGTTTCTTTCTCAAAAATCCAAAAATACCAAAAATATTTTTGTTGTTTCTCTTAGTTTGTTTCTTTGCTTTGGTTTGCCTTAAAAGAAAACTCAAAAAAGATTTTGCTTTGTTTGGTTTGCTTTGTTTTTGTTTGGTTTTTCTTTGTTTGCTTGTTTCTAAAAAATCGAAAACACCAAAAATATTTGTTGTTCTTCTTTGGTTTCGTGAGTTCTTTGCAGGGTTCAGCCTTCCTCAGTGGATATTAGTTTTCATGTTAATTATTCAAGTCACACAAGTGAAGAGCAATAATGAAGATTAAGACAACTCGAGGTGTGGTAAGAGGCTGGTAACAAACTCTATTTGTTTCATTTTTGTACATATACTCTTCATTGTGAGCATGCTCAGCCTGTTTGTGTAAGGTGTATGTCATTATGGATGCTCAGTAGTTCTTGAGTTTCTATGATTAGCTCCATCTTGCTAATAGTTTGTAGCATGTCATATGAATGTTTGCTTGCATTGTTTTATTCATACTTTGGTATGATATTGTGGTATCCTCCTCTGACTGTTCATGTGAATCAACTTGGCACATGCTCACGCATGCATATGACTAATAAATAGTCAGTAATCCTCGATGATGTATTTTGTCTCAGAGTTCTTGTATCACTTTCATGCCATAGTTAGTCCTGTTTTGTTGCAAGCATGATTATGACAGTTATTGCTCTCTCGTTTGTCGCTCCCTCTCTATTGCTAGCCTTCACTTGCAATGAGTATGTGCTCTACCTGTGGTCCAACTCCCAAAACCAATATTGCCAGCTGTGTCCACCATACCTACCTATTAGCATCATTTGCTACTTCAGTGCATATTATATATTCCATGTTTTCTTCAAAAATAAAATGTTTGTATGTTTTGAGAAAGTTAGTTAGTAAAGCTGTCACGAACTTGATGGCACACTTTATTCCTTGCGCTTAATAATCCAGAACCATTGTGACTAGTCCATGAAAGTTATATGCTTGCTTATTATATACTGGGAGTCAGCAGAACCATGCTATTACGGGGAACGCTTTCAACACTTTTTGGATAATTCTATCCAATTGATACTTTGCTCTTTTGTTTACAGATGTCGACGATGTGAAATAAAAGGGGAAGTTGTTAGTTCATGGAGTTTATACATTGTGTTAGAGAAACGCCTGGGCCGTTAGCCTAAGCCATGCCTAATCATGGTGGAAACTTGCAGCATCACTGTAATGAGTATCTAAGAAGCGTCCTCAATAAAAAGCTATGCATATGGTAAATAAAAAGATTGCTGAGATGCTCATTGTCTGCTTGCCTTGTCATTTTGGTTATGGGAAAGCTCCTGTAACATGTGCAAGGGGTACCCTATTGGCGGTTCTCGATGATATGCATGTATTTACAATGACAAGAACTTTCAGGTGACCAAAGTTGAGTAGCATGCGGAGCTACCCTCATACTCAAGGGACTTGGGGTTTCCAGTCTATGGTCTGTCAAGCATATGATTCAGAGTGGACCTCACTTTCAACTTAACCACATGAAGATGCCTATGATAGGGGCAATGAGAGCTCAAAGCTAATGATTACCTTCCTTTTAGCATTAGGAAGCCTTTCAAACCTTCACAAAACCGTTTTGACAACTTTGTTGAGTCACCACTTATTCTATGAGCACCTTCTTGATAGCATAGTCGTCATTCTTGTGTTTGTTCCAAAACTTGGTTAATTATGTCATGACTTTGATGCTTGTATCTCTGATATCTTTATTTCTAGTCTTCATGTGAACTTCAGAGGTGCCTTGGCATTTATATTGTGCTCTTCAAACAAAGGCAAGCGAGATACCACTCTATCATACCTTATTATGAGCATTGTAATGTTGCTTATGTTTATGTTTCATGCTACTTATTATTATTGAGTTGGTTTCTCTTCGTACCTTGCAATAACTTTTGAGTAGACTTAGTTGCATACTCTTTATTATGAATTGTATAAGAATCTACTCCTGTGCTGAGAATATATACATCATATGAAGCAAAGTGTTCGTGAAAGTTCTTTTATCGCACTCAGTTTTCAACTGAATTGCTTGAGGACAAGCAATAAGCTAAGATTGGGGGGAGTTGATACGTCCAAAACGTATCTACTTTCTTGAACACTTTGCTATTGTTTTTTCCTTTATACTTTGTGATTTGGATACAACTAACACGGACCGGCGCTGTTTTCAGCAGAATTACCTTGGTGTCTTGTTTTTGTGCAGAAAATGAACTATCAGGAAAAATCCCGGAAAATAAGCCAAAAATTATATTTCACCAGAAGATCCACGGAGCCAGAAGGGGAGACAGAGGGGAGTCCTAGGGGGGCCCAGACCCACCTCTGGCGCGGGCCCACTAACCCCACACCTGGGGGAGGTTTGGCCACCCCAGGCAGCTTCTCGGCCTCCCTCCGCGTCTATAAGTTGCCTTCTGACCTTAAAACAAGGGGGGTTCGATAGTTTTCCAGAAAGAGTTCCACTCCGCCGCCGCCACGAGAAACCAAGATTCGGATCCATAAACTCCGTTCTGGCACCCTGCCGGGACGGGGAATTTGGAGAGGATCATCACCATCTTCATCACCAACGCATCTCCATCAACCACCGATGTTTCCCTCATCCATGAGTGAGTAATCCCCCACTGTAGGCTTGGGGATGGTAGGGATTGGATGAGTTCTATCATGTAATCGAATAAGATCTGTTAGGGGCATAGTTCCTAGTATCTCTATTAGTGTTATTTGACTTTGTTGCAACTTGTTGTGCTTAATGCTTGTCACTACGGCCCGAGTGCTATGATCTCAGATCTGAACTTATTATTGAATCATTATGATAGTATTGTTTATGATCTTATCTGCAAGTTGTGTACACATACCATTGTCCGGATCCAAAGGCCCCAAAGTGACAATAATTGGGACAACCGGAGCGGATGGCTGTGATGTGAGGATCACATGTGTTCACGGAGTGTTAATGCTTTGCTCTGGTGCTCTATTAAATGGAGCACCTTAATTGCCAGTAGTTCCCTAGAGGCCCCGCTGCCACGGGCTGGCTGGACAGAAGATGTTGTGCAAGTTCTCATTGCGAGCACGTATGACTATATTTGGCGCACATGCCTAGGATTGTTTAGTACTTGGATGCTTGTTATTATTTATCTGCAATGCCCTAGTTCATTGAAGTTACATGTTTAGACTCGTCCATGCAACACCATTCCATCCATCCCTATGCCTACCGCACTCGAATCCTACTGCTACCGTTACTGTTACTATTTCTACTGTTTCACTATTGCTTTACTGCTGCTGTTGCTACTACAAACTCTTGCTACTGATAAACTTCTATGAGCAAGAACTATTTCCAAGTGCAGCTGAACTGACAACTCAGTTGTTAAGGCTTGCAAGTATTCTTTGGCTCCCCTTGTGTCGAATCAATAAATTGGGTAATACTACCTGCGAAGACTGTTGCGATCCCCTACACTTGTGGGTCATCAGTACTCCGTTCATGTCAGATGGCTTTCATGCGAAGATATCACTATTAGCTTTGAGGATCTCGAAGAGCGCGCTTTCCTATGTGTGGCTTAAGCCTACCCCTATGTTCGTCGTCTTGGAGGGATCATCTTCCTTCAGCGACGTCTTCTTCGTCTCTTCCGACGCCTTGAACTGCAAACTTGTCTTCAGCACCTCGTTCTTCGTAGCGGGCATCTCAGACGGATTGATGGTCTTCTTAATCTCCTGGTACTCCTGGGCGTGTAGCACGGCTTCAGCGAAGGCAGCTGATCCTTCGTCGCACTCTCGCGCCTTCCTCGGATTTCCTTGTATGGTGATTACGCCCTTTGGACCTGGAAGTTTAATCATGTTGTAGATTTAACAGGGAAAGGCCATGAACGCCCAGTAAGCCGGACGTCTGAAGATGGCATGGTAAGCACTTTTGAACGGTACCACCTCGAAGGAGAGTGGATCGATCCGGTAATTATCTCGGGTTCCGAATGTCACGTCTAGAGTAATCTCACCCAGAGAATCCGCATGTCTTCCTGGCACAATGCCATGGAAAGTTACACTGTTGTAACTCAACTGGCTCTTGTGTAGCTTCATGCGGTGGAGCGTCTCGATGTAGAGGATGTTAATGCTGCTCCCACCGTCCATGAGTGTTTTAGAGAACTCATAGCCATCAATGAGAGGATTGACGACCAGAGGGTACTTTCCCTGACGATGTGTTTTCCTCGGGTGATCTCAACGATCAAAGGTGATGGCCACCTCTGACCAGTCCAGGAATTGGGGGACAGCCAGAACTGTGGTATTGAGCTCATGAAGAACCGCCTTTTTGTCCTTAGCTGGTTGGGATCCAAGGAAGCAGACGTATGCGTCTTTCTTAGTCGGAAAAGTTTTCTTTCCATCCGGCTTGGTCTCTGCGGCGGCTTCCGCCTCTTCCATATCGGAATCTTCCTTGGGTTCTTTTCCTTTCTCGGAATTTTTCTTTCCTGTTCGTCGCTTGGCTCTGTAGCCAGCGGATTCGTCTTTCTTTATGTCGTCATTGAAACTACACTCGGAATTTGTATGGTTAGATCCTCCATTACTATCCAAGTGGTGGACACAGGGATTATTGGCAATGTCAGCCCAGGTACAAGTATAGGTTCTTCCGGGTTGTTGGTCTCCTCTGCCCTGGATTCAAGAACTTCCTCGGCCTCTACCACGGCCGCCTCTGCACCCTCCTCGTCCTCCAGACCCAAACATTGCGTTGACAGCTGTGTTCCGGAGCCGACTTTTCGTCCAAGGTGTTCTTGTGCTTCTGAGTTTGCTTTGGCTGTTTGGCCGCATTGGGATTGCCCAGAATATTTAGCAGCCCTTCTGAATCATCATCGGCGTCAGCGTATTTGCTTGCCGTCTCTATCATTTCTCCCAAATTTGTGACTTGGTCACGCTTCATCCTGTGACGTAAAAGTCCGACTGGAAGTCCTTCAATAAAAGCTTCTATCGCAGTTTTCTTGTTTACCCCTTCACAGGAGTTCTTTGTATCGATCCAGCATCCGAGGTAATCCCGGTAGGTTTATCCGGGTCTTTGGGTGCAACGATGCAAGTATCCGACTGTGTAGGTCCTCCTGTAAGTTCCCTCGAAGTTTGAAAAGAATGCACTTTGCATATCATACCAGTTATGAATTGAATTCTCTGGCAGTTCATTGAGCCATGATCGAGCCGTCTTCCTCAGCATCAGTGGGAGATATCGAACTGCAACCAGGCTATTTCCTCCTTTAGCGATGCAGCAAGCCTGAAAAAAATCCTGGAGCCAAGTATCTGGCCGAGCTGCCCTGTCAAAGGGCTGAATGTGCTTGGCAATGCCAAAGTCAACCAGAAATTTAGTCTGACGTATACGTGGACCAAGGCACTTGGGTCCCATGTACACGTGTTCCTCCTCATACCGCTGCACTTTTATGTTTGATTCGATGCGATGGCGAGTGTTGTTTAGCGAGAGAGATCTGTGCCTTGGAGGCTCACGGCTTCTACGCGGTGGAGTCGGATTTCTGCTTCGCCTCTCACCATTGCCGCCTCCACGCCCGCGGCTCCCATGTCTACGACGTGATCCTTCATGGTCGCTGCTGGGAGGTGATGGTGGCCCTGGTGGATTATTTCCGGCTGGGTTTCTTGGTGGTGGTGGTGGAGCCTCATTATGCTGACTCTGATGCTTATTTCTTTGGGCACCGTCCCTACTAGATTCAGGACGATTCTGATCATCTCTTCGTCCGGTGTTGCCATCCAGACGGCTCGGTGGCATCCTTAGCCGATCTTGCTCCTCTCGCTGGCGGCGTGTTTCTGGGTCTTCTCAATAGTGATTGTTTTGCCGACGATGATCCTGATGGGGAACCATTGCCCTGATGGCGTCTTCGGCCGCAGCCGGAATAACTCTTGCCCAGTCACGTGTCGGCCGGCGGGAGTGGTTGTTTGAGACGGTTCTTGAATTCTCTTCTTCTCCACGGGGACGATAGCGTTGAGTCGTATCCCTGCGGAGTCTTACATCAGCGCTTTGGTTGGCGCTAGTGTGACAAAACTCGTACTTTGAGGCCAGCTTGCCACTAAATGAAGCGGCCGTTTCAATCCTTTGTCCAACAACACGACGCACTCCTGGACCTGCTGCAGAGACGGATTGTTGGCAAGGATGGCTCGAGCTACAGCAGCGTTTTCGACCGGCGTGCTGTAGACTCGGATCTTCTCTCCATCTTTTCCGTCGAATAGATCTTTGTGGATATCCGGATTCTTGTTTGCAAGAAACGGACCTTCCCTTGTTTTGTTTGGATGTCGCTTGAAATCTGACTGATATCTGGCAGGATCACTGTCTAACTGCTGTCTCATCTCGACGAGGCGTGTGGCCTCTTCAAGTAGAAACAGGCGGTGCTTTTCCAGGTCCTCAGCCCTTTTCTCTAGTGCCTCCGGCGTGAGATCCGAAGCTATTGGGATTGGAATTGTGAGAGCATCTCCATAGATTTCGCGTGCACCCTCGGTGACAACGTGTCCATCCACAGGAGGTTCGATTGGGGTGGGATTAATCGGATCTCCGTCCTAATTCTCCATCTCGATCTCTTCATCAACTTTTTCTTTGTTGGTTTCCTCGACGTCCGGTTCTGCAGGAGTCAGATTCTTGTTGTTCTTCTTCTTCTTTGACAGCCCAGTAGCCTTAACATGCGTACCAGTGGCAAAGACGGCTTTTGGTCCGGTACCGGGGAATAAACTTCCGTCGGTACTTTCCGTCATGGTTGGTGATGGGGATATGCCTACCGGGTATACCCAGCGAGACGTTTTCGACTGGCCAGTGGGCCTGCAAGACGGCGACTGGATCAAGGCCCGGTGTGGATCCAAGCGACTGGAAGCTGAAGGCCCAGGCGAGTAGATAGGCCCAGTCGGATTAGGTTAAACGAGTACCGAAGCCTTAACTGATTCGGTTGAGGTATGTAAACCCTAGGGGAGGTGAGTCTATATAAACCTCCCTACAGGGCGTGTAGAGATACGTTCCATCATACACCCAAGCGACTCGCCGCCTAGCCGTCGAGCTCGCTCCATTGTACCACCATCATAATACAATCTAGCAGGAGTAGGTCTTTACCCTCCCGGGGGCCGAACCTGGGTAAAACCCTGTGTCTCCGCCCTCATCTTGCACCGCAGATGGCTGGCCGCCCTTGCCCCTCGTTCTACTACTCGCTGCCGATTGCAGCATCTGCCGTGACCATTCCCATGACAGTGGCACCCACCGTGGGGCCTGGCCGGTCTGGCCGGTGTTCTGCGGCGAGATCCAATCTGCCCATCAACGAGACGGTCGCCACCGGCCGCATGACAGCGATCAGCGAGATGCTCCAGATCTTGCCGAGCAGCTACGTCCCGGCGGCGCGACCCGTCACGCACAACATGATCTTGCCGGTCGGCACGATCAGCCTCGTCATCGGCCTCACCGACGTCATCACCTCGGAGGACTCGGCTCGCATCCGCGAGTCGCCGCCACGCAACCGGCTCTCCGAGAGCCAGGTCCGCACGATCCATCGCCTCGCCTCCGAGTACAATTCGGCCCACAGCGACGTGGCCGAAAACTCCGTGGCCGCGGAAGACGCGACCCTCAACGACGACGCCGACTCGGCGACCCCGGCGTCACTCGCCGGATCCATCACCACGGCTTCACCCGCGGGCTCAATCACCCAGGTCTCCAACATGGGAGACTTCGAGGATCCCTCCATCCTTGGGATCTTCGACTTCGACTCCGGATCGGAAAATTCCGCCGATCCCCGCGACGGGACCAGTCGCCACGCCGCGACTTACATGGCAACTGGCACCGATCCAACGGAGGATCCCTTCTCCACCCGATCCCTCCTAACGCCACGGCAACGGAGGTCGAGGAACTTCGCCTAAAGCTGGCAGAGGCAGTCCGCAAGGAGCAAGCCGAGCGCGAAAAATTTCGCCTCGAGTAGGTGACGACGCAGGAGCTGTCGTGCTACCACCAGCAGTGAATCAGGTCGCGCCTGAACCCCACCGTCCAGGGGCGCGCCCTGAACTTCGACAACGAGAACGACTCGGCCCGCGTGGCCGAGCGCGCGATCTGCGAGAACGCGCCGCCAGGAGGAAGCGCCCGGCTCCCACCAGGGTCGACGGCGAACGGCGCCCCACCTCCACCCAACGGCACACCTCCCAGGGATCAACCGCGGATAGTGGTCTCCTCACGGGAGCGTGACGCAAATGGCCTACCACTGTTCTCCACCCTGATGGACAACCTCGTGGCAGGACGAGCAGCTGCCGACAACATCACGGCCACCGGCGACGGCGCCCTACAGATCCAGTACGTTAGGGCCCTACTCGCAAAAGCGGTCGAGCAGCAAAACGCAGGCCCGACTCGCAAGGTCGGGTGTACTCGCGTTCTTCGGGCAGCAGAGCGGACTCAAGCGGCCGCCCACTGGCAGCAAACACCCTCAACTGCCTGCCACCCGAACCGCTTCAGATCCAACACCGACCCGCAAACGCGGCACTCTCCACCAATGACCCCAGGCCAGCGACCAACTTCGTCGCCGCCAACGGTCAGCCCGTTGACGCCCGCATCCACATCATCAACAACCAAAGCTGGCGCGCACGCCAGCCCGATGACCTGCGACACACCCTAACCAATCGCTGCGACGCCGAGCCAGTGGGGTCGCTAAGCCGACTCGGGCCCAGGTTCTTCGGACCGATGATCCGAGGAGAAAAATACCCGGCGAACTTCAAGGCGCCGAAGGAAATAGAGAAGTACGACCCTTCGTACGACCCTTCCGTGTGGCTGGATACATACCTCATGGCGATGGGGATCGCTGGCCACACCGACCTGCTAGCCGCCCGTTACCTCCCCTTGATGATGGAGGGGACGTGCAGGCAGTGGATCAACACTCTCCCCCAGGATAGCATCGACTCCTGGGAAGAGATGCGCGACGCCTTCGTCAGGCACTTCGAGTGCTCCTACACCCACGCCACAACCATCGAGGACCTGGAGCGATGCGTCCAGGGACCCCGCGAGTCGACCCACAACTGGGTCCAGCGGTGGCAAGAACTATGGTACAACGCGGTCGGCATCCACCCGGACACCGCGATCCATTGCTTCAAGACCTCGTGCCGCTACGAGCCCTTGGTCGCCAAGCTCAAGCAACATTCTCGCACGCTCGACAACATACCGGACCTCCTCGAGATCGCCAAACGGTACGCGGAGGAAGATCCAAACCAGGAAACCGACGACGAGTCGGGAGGCCAATGCCGCATGAGCGGCAACGACAACGGACGACGGTCCGACCTACGCTACAGCAACACTCGCCTCACTGGCAAGCGCCGCAGTGATGGGCGAGTCGACTTCGTCGCCAACGCCGGGCACGCGCAGCGCGAGCCCAAGAGCTTCCGCTGCGACGGAGGGCAACGCCGCGACGGCGGAAACTACAAGGCGAAACCAAGGTTCGACCCCGCGGCCCTCCTTAACCAACCATGTGCGTTTCACAGTAGGGAAGGGAAGCCCGCCACACACATGACCGCCGACTGCCACACTCTCAGGCAGATTGAGAAGGCACGGCGAGCGCGGGAGGACCCTGACAACAACCCGCCAAACGGCGGAAAATTCGGCAATGTGGCCGGCTCGCTCCATGCCTTCACAGGCTTCAACATGAAGTGCGAAAAGAAGTTCATCGCCCACGCCGTCATCATCAACGCGGTGGCCCAGGTGGACGTTCCCCAGTTCCTCAACTGGTCGGAGCAGCCCATCACCTGGAGCTGCCAGGACCACTCGCCATGCATCGAGTACCCAAGCCGAGTCGCCCTGGTGGTCAAGCCTAAGGTGGGCGACTACTGGCTCCCCAAGATATTGATGGATGGCGGCAGCTCCATCAACATCCTGTACCTGGACACCTTCAGGCGACTGCGACTCCCGCAGTAGATGGTCGAGACAACCTACACCACGTTCCACGGCATCGTCCCCGGTCGGAAGGCGTACCCGATCGGCAAGGTCATGTTGCCAGTCACCTTCGGCACACCAACAAACTTCCACACTGAGCAGATCGTCTTCGAGCTGGTACCCTTCGACAGCCCCTACCACTTCGTCCTGGGGCGCCAGGCATTCGCCAAGTTCATGGCAGCGCCCCACTACGCGTACAACGCGATGAAGCTCCCCGGGCCATGCGGCGTCATCACCATCGACGGCGACCCCGACATGGCCACCGAGTGCGAGGCCAAAGGAGCCGAACTCGCCGACGCTGTCATCGCGGCAGAGACCAACCACTCCGACGAGCTCGCCAAGTACGCGAGCAGGGTCAACAACAACGACCCCACCATACTCAAGAAGCCCAACTCGGAGGGCGCAAATACCTCAGCCTTCGAGGCAACGACGCACACCCGCACCGTTGAGCTGGTCCCAGGCGACTCCAGCTAGACGGTGACGATCGGGACGGGCATGAGCCCAGCCTAGGAAGGCGTGCTCATCGAGTTCCTCCGTGAGAACAGGGACATCTTCGCATGGAAGCCCTCTGACACGCCTGGTGTCCCTAGGGAGCTCGCTGAGCACAAACTAAACGCCGACCCCAAAGTGCGACCCGTCAAGCAGTCCCTGCGGTCCTTCAATGAAGAGCGCCGCCGAGCTATCGCCGAGGAGGTGCAGCGTCTACTCGCTTCAGGCTTCATCCGGCCAATTAAATACTCCAAGTGGCTGGCAAACCCAGTCTTGGTAGAGAACAAGAACGGGACCTAGAGAATGTGTATCGACTACACAAACTTGAACAGCGCCTGCCCGAAGGAGCAGTTCGTCCTCCAGCGAATCGACCAAATAATCGACTCCACCGCGGGCTTGGAGTCGCTGTGTTTCCTCGACGCCTACTCTGGGTACAACCAGTTCAAAATGGCTGTTGAGGACGAGGAGAAGACGGCGTTCATCATGCCATTCGGAGCCTTCTGCTACACCGCCATGACCTTCGGCCTCAAGAACGCCGGGGCGACCTACCAGCGGTGCATGCAGGAGTGCCTCGCGAGCCAAATTGGCCGCAATATCCACGTCTACATCGATGACGTGGTCGTGAAGTCCGCTCGCCAGGGCGATCTACTCGCCGACCTGGCGGAAACATTCGCCAAACTGCGGAAATACAAGATAAAGCTTAACCCAGGCAAATGCACCTTCGGTGTACCAGCAGGGCAACTACTGGGGTACGTCGTCTCCAAGCGCGGGATCGAGGCGAACCCCACCAAGATCGACACGGTCGCTCGACTCGGCAAACCCGAGTGCCTGCGCGACGTCCAGAAGTTGGCGGGGCGAGTAGCGAATCTCAGTTGCTTCATCCCCCGCCTGGGTGAAAAGGCGATGCCCCTATACCGCCTGATGCGCAAGAACCCCACCTTCCAGTGGGACAAGGAGGCGGACGACGCGCTCCGCGACCTCAAGAAGGTGCTACTCGCAGCACCGCTACTCGCCGCCCCCATCGACAAAGAACCCATGCTGGTCTACGTCGCGGCTTCCGAGCACGTCGTCAGCGCCTTCATGGTCGTCGAGCGGCCAGAGGAAGGCAAGGAGCGCCCGGTACAGCGACCGGTGTATTACATCAGCGAGGTCCTCACCGAGTCGCGCCAGCGGTACCCACAGTACCAGAAACTGGTATACGCGGTGTTTAGAGCACAGCGGCGCCTACCGCACTACTTCCAGGAGCACCCAATCACGGTCGTCTCCTCAGCACCATTGCAGGACATCATTCGCAACCGTGAGGCGACCGGGCGAGTCGCCAAGTGGGCCGTCGAAATCGGCATCCAAAACATCAAGTATGAGCCACGAAAAGCGATCAAATCGCAGGCTCTAGCGGACTTCATCGCCAACTGGGAAGAGGCCCAGCAGCCAGAAAAGCTGCCATACCTCCACTACTGGAGCCTCCACCTCGACGGCTCCAAGAACACGGACAGCGCAGGAGCAGGGATCGTGCTGACTTCACCGAAGGGCGACAAGCTCCGCTACGTCCTCTGCCTCGACTTCACCCCCTGCACCAAAAACATGGCCGAGTACGAGGCACTCCTCCACAGCAAACACATAACAAGTCGACCTCAATAACAAAACATTCAAAACCGCAAACACATAACAAACGAGGTAAACCCCATAAAAAAGGGCGAACGCGCTCGGGGACTCGTTCAACCCTCAATCAAAAACACACGACAATTCACAAAACAACATGATCTTTCATTATAGCATGTCGCAATTGTCACAAAATACAAGGTATGCCCAACCGCAGGACTACTACTAACACCCCAGGGCACAATATTCTACTCCGCAGGCTTCGACAATGACTCGCCACCACCCTTGCGATTGCGAATGAAGGGATTGTACGGGTTTGACGGGTACGTCATCAGCTCACCCGCCATCGCTGCACGGAAGGGCTGCTCGATCTTGAAGTCCCGGTGCTGCGGCTCGGGGTCGTTGGGTGCAACGATCGTCTCCTGATAAGGAAGGAGGTCGCCCATCGCCCAGAAGCGCTCAGAGTATACCGTGGCGCGGTCCGTCAGCTTCAGCACCTCGGAGATCTCTACCGAGCCGGTCAACGACGGGTAGCCACTCTTCACATCGTCCAGATCGAAGTCCTCCGAGAAGTGAGCGAGCCCAAGGCTAAGCGCCGTCGCCGCCCCGCGTCGGAACGCCGATCGCGTCATGAATTCGACGACCGACGGCGCCTTCTCCAAGTATCGCCACACCTCGACGAGGTCGCTGGGAATCACTTCCGTGGGCGACATCTCCTGAAGATACGCCCGTATACACGTCGCCGACAAAGTGGCCGAGTCGACCAGCGTGGCTACACATTGCCGTGCGTCAAACGAATTCGCTCTTCCGGGATATCAATGATCCAACCTGCGGATAGAAGGACACAGTGAATACATCAAAAAAAATTACACAATGCATATGCTGCAGGCAGAGGCAGGAACACTCACCAATCAAAGGACGGGAGAGACCCGTGATGAAGCTCTGAAGAGAGGTGTAGTCGTCTTGAAGCCCAGCAACAAGGGCGTCGGAGACCTTACGCTCCTCAGCGGCGGCAGTAACGGCAGCCTTGTCTCGCCCATCCGCCGAAGTTGCCTCCTCCTTCGCTTCCTTTAGCTCGCGCTCAAGGTCGGCGATCCGCCTCTCAGCTGAGCTCAAAGAAGTTTGAGCTGCCGCCAATTCACTCGCTGGGACAAGGCCCTGGCGGACCTCCTCTACCTTCGCAGCATTTGCCTGGAGCCCCTTGTTCGCCTCTTGGACGGCGGCCAGTTCCTTCTCCGCGTGACGTTTTGCAGCGAGCCGGTCGGCTGACTCGCGCTGCGAACCCTATACACAAGTCAAACAGTTAGCAATCGCGGAATCCTAAGTGCCCACCCGCTTAAATTCAGCGAGTGCGCACTCGGGGACTGGACGCGAGAATTAAAAACAAGACACTAAAAGAATCAGACCACTGCAACACAGCGGCCTGATCCTCGGGGACTGGACATACCTGGATGGCTGCGCCAAGCATACCATGAAGTTGTATCGCATCCACGGATGTGAGGAGAGCTGGCATGTGCCCGCGACATTGCTCGAACTCCGTGTCAGCGATCCCAGGTGCGCGGCTCGAGGGCGAGGTACCACTCGCTGTAGCCGCTCTAGTTATGAAGCGCGGGAAGGTTGCGATGGATGCGCCGGCACCAAAGGAGGCCGGCTCGGCTGCCCCAGATGAGGGAGCACCCTCTTTGGTCGTCAAGGCCGCCTCCGCCACGGGTTCACTCGGCGCGATCGCCGTGTCGTCAGATACCGTGACGACTTCGTCGCCCTTGGTCTTCCTGGCGCTATCCGCGGGGGCGACGACCTCGTCCGCTTTCCTCTTCCAGGAGGGATCCTCCTCGCTGACGACTGGCGGTAGCTTTGCCACGGTCGGGTGACCTATCTTCTTGGCTCCAGTCCTACAAATTAATCACAGGAGCAAGTGGTCCGAGTACATTGAAAAACAAAAGACAGGTGAATAAAACTCACTTGGCGACCGGTAGGAACCGCAGCCCCGTGCGGATGCCGGCCGGCTTCTCCAATTCGGGGCCCAGTCGTCGACTGAGGCCCATCTCCAGGACATCGCGTGCCCAAGACACGGACGGTTTCTTCGTTGTCGAGGCCGCGACTGGAGCTTTCGAAACATTTTCGGCAGGAGCATCCTTGGGCGGCGAAGCTACCGCGACCGGAGCGGCCCCCGACCCAGAGACTGGGGCGAACGACGGAGGCATCGAGGCCAGAGGCACCTCACTCAGGACGGCGGTGATATCCGGCGCCGTCTTCGTCTGTGGAGCTTCACCCCTGGCCAGGCTGGTGGCGTCGGAGCTACTTGGCGAATGAGGCGGAGACGCATGTTTCGCTGGCTTCGTCTTCTTCTTTGGAGGGGCCTTCACCTCCTTCTTCTTCTTCGATGGAGTAGACTCGCGATGCAAGGTGTGCTCGGGAAGCTCGTCGTCGTCATCGTCATGACACTCGAGGCTTTTGCTCGCTTCGAGCTCACGCTGCTGCTGTCCACGAGTTTTTCGGACCAACGGGGCGACCTCTTCCTCGGATTCGTCGTCGTCGCCGCTCCCGTCACTCTTGACGCCGCCCCTTGCTGGAAGCCATTCGCCCACCTCCTGGACGAACGAGCTCGAATTCTCGTCGTCCGCGGGCGGAAGCCACCCTTCCACCATTTGAAATAGCTGCAATAGACATAAACAACATCAGTATGACCGCGAATGCATTTAACTGCGACTGCGATTGATAGAAAGATGACTTACCGTTGGGGCTGGATGCTTCGCGGTGTAGGGGGCGACCCCAGCCTTCGCGTCGAGGTACGCCGCCTGGGTGATCTTCTTCAGCGCCAGGAGGTAATCCTCGAGTTGCCACTCGGCGAGGCAGGACTTCGTCGAGTCCTCCCGGCCCGCGTACTCATACATGTAGTGGTCGCGTCGGGCCAGGGGGACAAGTCGCCGCCCGAGCCAGCAGTTGTACAAATTGATGGGCTGGAGACCCCTCTTCTTCAGGCCGCGGATGGTTTGAAGCATTTCATCCACAACCATCCGCTGGTCTGTTGGAAGCTTGCCGACTTGGAGTCGGCGTGGTTCGGGCCGGTCGGCGGAGTATCTTGGGATCGCCACCTCGTCGTCCGGAGTTGCCTCGGTGACATAAAACCAAGACTTGTTCCATTCACTCGCCGCCTTGGCGGGTAGCATCAGATCAAAGAAGGAAGCCTTCGATTTTAGCTGAAACGTCAGGCCGCCCGCAGCGAGCATTGGGTTGCCCGCTTCCTCGCGACTGATCCGCCCGTGGAATAGATCTTGCCACAGGGGGAAGTAGGGCCTGCAGCCCAGGTAGCACTCGCAGAACACCACGAAAATGGCGAGCTGCTCGATGCTGTGCGGGCCCAGGTCCGACGGTTGGATCCCATAGAAGGCGCAGAAGCGCCGGAAGAAAAGAGATGTTGGGAATCCCAGCCCCCGCTCTAGGTGGCTGGTGAAGCAGACGAACTCTCCCTCGCGCGGGTCCGGAGTCACCTCTCTGGCCGCAGGGATGCGCCACCTGCCGGCGCGCAGGATCCCGACCTCCTCGAAGGACGCCAGTTGCGCCCTCGTACACTTGGACCTGCCCCATGGTTCGGTGGAGGGGGCCATTGGCGGAAGGGTTCGTGGGGGTTGGAAGATTTCGGTTCGGCTGGATCGAGATGCGGAGGAAAACGAAGGTGCGCGCAATCGGAGGAAATAACAAGGAGGTGGTTCTCCGATCGCCTACCATTCCCTTTATATAGCGGTTGTTACCCGCCAAATCAGGGAGCCGTTACTATGCGGTGATTACGCCAAAAGTTACCGTTGGATTACCCTAACGGCTAGTTTGACTGCGTTCTGACGGTCCAACTTCGGCCACTCGGCTCGCCGACCCGATCACTACAAACAGTGACTAAATATTTCGCCGATCCAATCGCCAAAGCTGTGACCAGAATGACTAGTTTCCTCCTTTATTCAGGAGCCCGCTGCCGATTCGACTGGATGTCCGCGTTGAAATCCGTATACTCCGACTGCCAGCAACCACCTACGCCCAATCGACGACGGCCTCGGGGACTACTGATGGGGATATGCCTACCGGGGTATACCCAGCGGGACGTTTCCGACTGGTCTAGGAACTGGCGAGTGGGCCTGCAAGACGGCGAATGGATCAAGGCTCGTTGTGGATCCAAGCGACTGGAAGCTGAAGGCCCAGGCGAGTAGATAGGCCCAGTCGGATTAGGTTAAACGAGTACCGAAGCCTTAACTGATTCGGTTGAGATATGTAAACCCTAGGGGAGGTGAGTCTATATAAACCTCCCTACAGGGCGTGTAGAGATACGTTCCATCATACACCCAAGCGACTCGCCGCCTAGCCGTCGAGCTCGCTCCATTGTACCACCATCATAATACAATCTAGAAGGAGTAGGTCTTTACCCTCCGGGGGGGCGAACCTGGGTAAAACCCTGTGTCTCCGCCCTCATCTCGCACCGCAGATGGCTGGCCGCCCTTGCCCCTCGTTCTACTACTCGCTGCCGATTGCAGCATCTGCCGTGACCATTCCCACGACAGTTGGTTGGTGGACCTCGGAGGAATCTCTGGTATCCATGTCATCCTGCGAGGTGTAGCTTTCATCCATGCTATCATATAGACTAGGGGGAGTTTCCGGCTCACCCGACATTTGTCTGGAGACGTGCTCTTGCTCGTACTCCTCTATCTATTTGTCGAAGTCTCGAAGCTCCTGCGACGTGATTGACTCCGCTGGGGAACCAGGTAAGTCGACATTTTCTTCGATTGCATCTAGGACCGAGTCGCTACCAGCTCCAGCATCGACAATGTCAGATCTAGTGCTTATGTGGTATACGAATCAGTGCTTCTTCTTGTTCATGTTCTTGAGGTACTTGTATAACTTGGTTTCCGCTTCGAAGTCAGCGAAGCTGGATCCGTAGCGGATGTATTCCTTGTCTATGTATCCGATCTCACTAGAGAGGTCGGATCTGGCTTCTTCTTCCACTATAGGAGAGGGTTGGGTGGGTTTGATTTTTTACGGGACCCTGAACTCTTCCGCCTCTGCGGACAAAGTAGATCCGGATTTTTCTTCTGCCATGGTCATCACCTCTAGGGTGGGTTGGGCGGGATCAGTGAAACCGAGATAAATATCGATCTCGCCGATTGACATGATCGTGTAATTTGTCATGGGTTTCGAAGCCGGAATCCAAGTCTCATTGAGGAGGATGAGAGGGACATCACTGGCGTAGACCATGTGACCCATGGCGATTGTTTCGTCGATTCCCGCACACGCAGATTCTACCTAGAACGGTGCTCCAAAGGTCATCAGCCCCACGGTGGGTGCCAACTGTCGTCGGATTGTCGACAAGTATGCCATAGGGGGTCCTAGTGGCGTTGGAAGGATGGGGTGTGAGACGTCGGATGTTCTAGGAGCGGTGAGCACAAGTTTACCCAGGTTCAGATCCGATTGAGGTGATCGGATCCTACTCCTTCTAGCAACCCAGTAATATATCGGCGTAAGCCGGATGTTACAATGGATTACAAGAGAGGTTTGCCTGTGCGAGTTGATTGTTGTGGTTGTTATGTTATTGCTATGGTTGTTCCCTAAAGGCTCCCATAGGGACGGTTTATATAGTCACCAGGGCCTAGGGTTACAGAGTCTATAACTATGTACAGCTTGGACTACAAGTAATACTACAGGCCTAAGTCGGTAACACTTCTGGGCCTTGTCGTAGCCAGAACTAGATCCTCCTCTTTCTCTGACTGGGACGCCCATGAAGCAAAGCTCTAACCCGTTGGTGGGCCACCCTGGTCAGCGAGTCCTGTGGGTATACCCGGAAAGTATATCCCCAACACTCACCAAACTCGTAACTTAGATATTCACCTCCACGATCAGATCGTAGAAACTTAATATTCTTGTTATGTTGATTCTCTACTTTAGTTTGAAATTCCTTAAACTTCTCAAAAGTTTCGGACTTTATGTTTCACGAAATAGATATACCCATATCTACTCAAGTCATCTGTGAAAGTAAGAACATAACGATAACCATCGCGCGATGCTACACTCATTGGTCCACACACATTGATATGTATGATTTCCAATAAGTCCATAGCTTGCTCCATCATACCAAAAATGGAGTCTTAGTCATTTTACCCATCATACATGCTTTGCATCTTTCAAGTGTTTCAAAATCAAGTGATTCAAGAAGTCCATCGGAATGAAGTTTCTTCATACGCTTCACTCCAATGTGACCAAGACGACAGTGCCACATATAGGTCGAGTTATTGCTCAATTTCTAATGATTAGCTTCAATGTTATTAATATGTGTATTACTACAATCAAGCTTCAACAAGAATAGACCATCTATCAAAGGTGCATGTGCATAAAACATATTGCTCATATAAATCCAACAACCATTATTCTCGGACTTAAACAAGTAACCGTCTCACAATAAACATGATCCGGATATAATGTCCATGCTTAACGCAGGCACCAAATAACAATTATTTAAGTATAAAACTAATCCCGATGGTAGATGAAGAGGTAGCATGCCGACCGCGATCACATCAACCTTTGATCCATTTCAAACACACATCGTCACCTTGTTCTTCGCTAGTTTCCGTCTATTTAGCAGCACCTGTTTCGAGTTACAAATATGAGCAACCGAACCAGTATCAAATACCCAGGCACTACTACGACTACTATTGAGATACACATCAATAACATGTATATCAGATATACCTTTCTTTTTGATGTTGCCGTTCTTCATATCCGCCAAGTACTTAGGGAAATTCCGCTTCCAGTGACCTTCTCCCTTGTAGTAAAAGTACTTAGTATCAAGCTTAGGCCCAGCCTTGGTCTTCTTCGCCAGCGCGGTAACTTTCTTACCGCCCTTCTTGAAGTTTCCCTTTTTTAGACTTGCCTTGCTTCTTAAATTTGGTGGTCTTATTGACCATCAACACTTGGTGCTCTTTCTTGATCTCCACTTCCGCAGACTTTAACATGGAGAAGAGTTCAGGCTACGACTTGTCCATGTTTTGCATATTGTAGTTCATCACAAAGTTCTTGTAACTTGGTGGTAGTGATTTGAGGATATGGTGAATCCCCAAATCATTAGGAATCACTATACCCAAGCTTTGGAGCTTACTTGCGTGCCCAAACATCTTAAGCACATGCTCACTGACGGAGCTGCCCTCTTCCATCTTGCAGTTAAAGAACTTTTCAGAAGCCTCATAACTCTCAACTGTTGTGTGAGCCTCAAATATCATTATGAGTTCATAGAAAATATCATGTGGGTCATGGTTCTCAAACCTTTTCTGAAGCTCCGATTCAAAACCATACAAGATAGCACACTGAATTGTGGAGTACTGATTCTTCCGAGCGAGGAAAACATTCTTCACCTCATCGGTAGCATCATCTGCAGGTGGGTCACCCAGCGGTGCATCCAGTACATAGGTCAAATTACCAGCACCGAGGACAATCCTCAAGTTGTGGAACCAATCCGCGAAGTTGCTTCCATTGTTTCTCAACTTTTCTTTCTCTAGGAACGCATTAAAATTGATGGTAGGGGCCGCCATTGATCTAAAACGTATTTGCAATAGTTTAGACTAAGTTTATGACAAATTGAGTTCTAATTAATAGTTAAATTAATCTAGGTGAACTCCCACTCAAAACAATATCCCTCACATTGTTTTAGTGATCACACGAACCAAATCCACCACATCAAAACCGATCATCACGAGAGATGATGTAGCTTCAATGGTGAACAATCAACATGTTCATCATATCTACTATATGACTCATGCTTTACCTTTCGGTGATCCGTGTTTCGAGACCATGTCTGTACATGCTAGGTTCGTCAAGATCAAACCTTGGATTTCGCATGAGCAAATCTGGCTTGCTCCCATTGTATACACTCATAGAATCTAACACACCCAATCATCACGTGGTGCTTCAAAAAATGAGCTTTAGCAACAGTGCCTACTAAGGACGAACACTTTATAACTTGATAATTTGTGAGAGGGATCATCTGATAATGCTACCGTCGAGAACTAAGCAATACAATATGCATAAAAGGATTAACATCACATGAAATTCAAAAGATGTGATATGATATGGCATTTCTTCTTGTGCTTCCGATCTCCATCTTCAATCATGAATATGATCTCCATCATCACCGGCATGGCGTCAATGTCAATGGCACCACTCCATGGTTGTCATCCACCAGCATCAACTATTACAACTACTTTGAATAATAGACACGCAGGTCTTAACGATATTAAAGACAACCATAAGGCTCCTGCCGGTTGCCGACTTACAATAAGGAACATTGCATACATCATATATAATCACAATCATGGCCATATCACATCATAGCACACCCCTGCAAAACAAAGTTAGACGCCTCTAATTTTCTTTACGTGTTTTACGTGGTTTGGGGCGTTCAATAAGTGTCGTTCTAACTTACGAACAAGAACCACAACATTGATACTAGTATTGTCAATCACCCGATGTAAATTGAATCTTCACTATGTTGGGAGAAACAGGCACCCGCAAAGCCACTTATGCAATACAAGTTGCATGTCAAGCGTGGAGCAAGTCTCATGAACGATGTCATGTAAGGTTAGTCCGTGCCGCTTCATCCCACCATCCCGCAAGATGCAAAGTACACAAGAAGCAATCGACAACAAAAGCATCAATGCCCATAATGACCATTGTGTTCTACTCGTGCAATAGATCTACATATAGACACGACTCTGATACCACTGTGGGGGTTCGTAGCATGGAAAACAAAAAAATTCTACCGCATGAACACAAACAAGCCAAGATATATCTACTAGATTGTAGCAACGAGTCGATTAGAGTACTCACCCTTGAAGATTCCAAAGCGGTTAACGAGAGCAGATTCTCGTGGGTGATGTAGTCGTACACTTGCCGATATCAAGATCGCATAGACGATCCTTTCGGCGATGCGTTCCGGCAGCGCTTCCGCAGTCGGTCATAGGTTCGGTACTCGATGAAGACCTTCCTGTCCCTTGTTCCAGCAGGCAGTGGAGGTTGTAGTTCTCTCCTCACGATTCCGGTAGCATGACGACGTGGTGTCGGAAGTAGAGGGAAATCCCCATAGGGCTTCGCCTAAGCCGGAGCGGGTTATGGTGGAGAATTAGGGTTTCCGGCGATCTAGGGTTTAGAGGGCCAGAAAGGAGGAGGCATGGCCGGTGATAGTGAACCGGCGGCAGCGACGGGCGGTGGTGGCAGCGATGGTGGCTGCGGCTTAGAATCGGGGTGGTGGTGTTGTGTCTAGAGGGGCAGCCCCTGCCCTCTATTTATGAGAGGGAGTTTGAATCCTTCCCCAACTCCCTCTCCTAGTTGGCTTGTGGTGGAAGGAAAGAAGGATTCTTTCCTTTGTCCACCAGGATACATTGTCCCAGTTTGACTTTTCAAACTTGCCTTTTGACTTTCAATTTCGGAGTTTGATTTCACTCTCTATTTGCATATACCTTTGACCTAGGACATGATGCAACCATTCCACTTAGTCATGACACATTCATGAACCCTTACCATTCCGGTCCGGTGAACCTTCAAGACCCTTCTAGAACCTTCCGATGAAAACACCGGAATCATTCCCAAACTCCAGAATTGGAATTTCCTTATATGAATCTTATTCTCCGGACCATTCCGGATCTCCTCGTGATATCCCGGATCCCATCCGAGACTCCTAACAATATTCGGTCTCCCTACTTACATTCCATATCTACTAAACAACATCGAATCCTTAAGTGTGTCTCCCTAAGGTTCGTGAATTATGCGGACATGACCGAGACTCTTCTCCGATCAATAACCAATAGAAGAATTTGGAAATTCATATGGATCCCACATATTTCTACGATTACTTTGCGATCGAATGAACCACTTACATATGATACCAATTTCCCTTTGTCTCGCGATAGTTTACTTATCTGAGGTCTGATCGTCGGTATCTCTGGATACCTTGTTCAACCTCGTTACCGATAAGTACACTTTTATCGTTCCCGTGATATGTGATCCCTTGTGAGCCAGGCACATGCTTGCAAGCTCATTGGATGACATTCCACCGAGAGGGCCCAGAGTATATCTATCCGTCATATGGATGGACAAATCCCACTCTTGATCCATGTGCCTCAACACATACTTTCCGAACACTCAATGACACCTTTATAACCACCCAGTTATGGTGTGGTGTTTGATGTCACCAAAGCATCCGTCCGGTGATGGTGATTAGGATGATCTCATGGTCGAAGGAATTAGGTTACTATGTATCAGAAAGCTTATAGCAAACGAACTATTTAAATTACTTGATCTTTATGCTATGCTTATCTAGGAGTATGTCCATCATACCATTCTCCTAATGATATCATCTTGTTGTTAACAACATCTCAATGTTCATGACCCAGAAACCATGATCATCTATTAACCAACAAGCTAGTATTATAAAGAGGGTTTACTAGGGACTCTAATTTAGTTTACAAATCACACAAGTATTAATGTTTCTGGTTAGTACTATTGTAGGATGAATGTAAACATTTATCATAAACACAAAGATATAATAATAACTACTTTTATTATTGCCTCTAGTGCATATCTCCAACAAGTGGTCGGCATGCATGCACCTTCCTATCGTTCCCGGGATCCACTAATCTCGTGCCATGCGACACATCGGTAGATGGGCGGTTCTGTTGGCCACTACTAGCCGTGGGCGGTGCACTGTAGTACTTGATGGCGAGGAGACGACACAACACATGTGCTGTCATGTTGGGACTGCAGCACCTGGACCCTCTTCAATGCTCTGCGTAGGCGTAGATATAGGTGCGACACTTGTGTCCCATGCCGTCCCACACGCTGCCATCGACTCTAACTTTCTTGACTCATGCTCCCGTGTCGCGCCTGGCCCCAGGGATCCTCTGACATGATGACGTCGTGGCGGAGTCAGTGAGCACACTCATCAACGCCACTTGTCCCCTTCATGACCGGGCTCCCGGGCGTGCTTCCCTACGTGTTAAATGCACACGCAAGTCATTATGATCTCACTCGAGTGTTTCCACAGGTGAGGGGTGAGAACGACTATAGGCAATGTCACACGCCCTATACACTAGGTAAGGCGCGAGATGTTCTAGGATTGATGATATAGGTTCGGTTCCTCTGTGAATTAAAGCTTTGGTGTCCTGTAACTTAGCACTAATCGGTCTTAATAAAAAATGCTAATCGAAGGTTTGGTCCCTCTAGAATTTTGGTTCGGATTCAGTTTCAACCGAACAAACCGATTAGTCAGGGAGATGAATCCGGAAAGGACGATTCCATGGTTGGGAGGAATCATGATGCAAAATCGGAGGAGGAGCTCCAGATTGATATAGGGGAGGGGCGGAGGAGGTGCTGCCGATCAGGATCAGGGGACACCAGAGGGAGGCAAGGCAACGATGTCCATGGGGGGCAGGGGAGATATGCGCGGCTATGAAGCCCGAAGGTTGAAGACTAGTACTAGTAGACAACAACCACACACGTTTTTGCAGATATTTTGGATACCATAATGCATGGTTCGTGGGCATTCTTTTGACTGGTACTAAGCGAGTGCTTGTTTGGTTTAGTGGGATCTCGGTGGGTTTTATTAAATAGGTTATTTTCAAACTAGTTTGGTATTTTGGGATTTCCGGTTAACCCAAGCTCATGACCGAAATGACCAAATAAAATTTTGTTTCTACAAATAGGAAACCGATTTGAGCACCGAATATTTGGTCCTCGGTTTGTTCGGGTTTGGTGTAGGTTTATTTGGATCTGGTTTTCGGTTCTCGGTTTTTTTGACCACCCCTAAGTTTAGAGAATGTGACTCCCTTGTGCTCCCCTTTATAGGGATTGCCTTGCCAGGGGTTGGCCTCTTCCCATGCACCGAGGCACAATGTGAGGGTCCCCCATTCCTATTGCACCGATAGAAGCTCCAGGGTGAGGCCTGCCAATGCTCCTGCCTAGCCTTCTTCTTCCCCCAAAGTGAGCTAGATGTGCATTCCCGGGCGCTTGAAACCGCCCTAGAACACACTTATGAAATGGACGTAGAGCTCCCCCATGTTCGGATCAAATCTTGTGGAAGGTGCATCAGCCATGACTGGCCCGTGCCCTTCAATTCCACAGGGAACCAGTTCGCCATGAATTTCTCGCTGGCACCGACAGAGGCCATGTCGATGTTGTACAACTACAAGAACTCCTTCAGGTTGGTGTTACCTTCGTACTTTATGGGGATGACTGGGAGGAACTTGGGCAGCCACACCACCTGCCTCAAGGCAAGGGTATGGGGCAAGTAGCCGCCGCCGTACTCCAAGGCCGTCCTTTCGGCCTCAGTTGTGTTTTGCAGATTTGGCTCCACACCCACGACCTGGTAGTGCTGCTGCCAGAGGTGCTCTCTAACAAGTGCCTCGTTGGCTGTAGCCAGATCATGACATGGCCCTCTCGCATGGTCACGCACAAGGTTTGCTGAAAATCCCACCGATGCACGGTCCGCATCGGCCTGCCTTGGAGCTCTAGCCCCCGGATTCCCTTCAACTTCCTCCTAACCTCCCTGCCCGTAATCCCTGGGTCCACCATCTCCTAGCCCGACAGTAGCGGGTGGGGCCTACTGCTGCGGGACAGGGACCTACGGGTTCCCTCTGAATGGTGGAGCTTGCTCAGGCACATGTCCTGGTCCGTGGTGATGTAGCGTTGAGTTGACGGGAGGAAGAGGTTGAAGTAGATTCCTCCGTCAACGGCGCCAGAAAACTTGTTGATGCGCCTATGTAGAGCACTTCGTTGGGAACCCCAAGAGCAAGGTGTGAAGCCGCAAGCAGCAAGTCTTCCCTCAGTAGAGACCGAGGTTATCGAACCATAAGGAGGAAGGAAACGTCACACAGGTGTTGGAAGCAACGTGGAGACCTGCACAACACAAACTCAAGACTTTACCCCAACGAATCAGTAAGGTTGTCAAGCTCACCAGTTTGCTGTAACAAAGGATTAAACATATGGTGTGGAAGGTAATGGTTTGTAGCAAGTAAACAAGTAACAGTGGAAGATGTATCAATGGTAAAGATTGGACCGGGGTCCATAGTTCAATAGAGGTGCTCTCCTTAGATAAACAACATGGCATGAAGGGTAAACAAATTACAGCGGGGCAATTGACAAGAACTGAGCAAGGCATAACAATGCAATTACTAGCCAGAAAGATCCTATGAGCTTGATTGGGCAATACAACAATATACATAGATTGTCATCCAACTGCATCTATGACTAGAAGTCCACCTTCAGGTTATCATCTGAACCCCCTCCAGTATTAAGTTGCAAGCAACAGACAACTACTTTAAGCAAAGTGTGTAAGGTAAATAGTCCACATGTTCCATGAACAAGGGACCACTGTTTTCTCCCTAGTAGCAACAACACATTTACAACCGAAGAGATTATTGTCACTTCCCTTGGAAACTAGAGGCATGAACCCACTATCGAGCATAAATACTCCCTCTTGGAGTCACTAGCAACTACTTGGCCAAGATAACCACTAGCAACGGAGAGCATGCAAGATCACAAACAACACAGCCATGATAGAATCATAAAGATAAAACCATTAATCAATCCAACATAATAATCTCAATATCCATCGGATCCCCGCAAACACAACATGCATGATTACAAATAGATTAGATCTTGATCATGAACAGAGCTCACAAGATCTATACATGAAAGCACAAAGGAGAAGATACAACCATCTAGCTACTACATGGACCCATAGTCCAAGGTGGAACTACTCACGAATCATACCGGAGAGAAGGCCTCCGGGATGATCTCCCCTCTGGCAGGGTGCCGGGAAGAATTTCATATCCCCCCGATCTAGGGACGATGGTGGCGGCGGCTACAGATGGTTTCGTGGATTTCTGATCGGGTCCTCAGGGTTTCTGTATCGGGGGATTCTTATAGGCGAAGGGGCGAGACCGTGAGGCGGCCAGGGTGGCCAAACCCTAGCCAGGCGCGGGCTAGGGCCCACCCGCGCCTAGGGTGGGTCTGCCCCCTGGCTAGCCTTCCGGGCTCCCCTCTAGGCTTCTTGTTCCCCACGGAAAGTAATTGACTTTGTCCTTCATCCCGTCCAATTCCGATAATATTTATTTACTAACTTTTCTGAAACCAAAAACAGCAGAAAACAGGCATCTGGCACTGTTGCAACTTGTTAATAGGTTAGTACCAGAAAACATGTAAAAAGCACCTCAAAGTGGGGACAAGTAAAGCAAAGTAGATACTAAACAAGAATGGAGCATCAAAAATTATAGATATGTTTCCAACGTATCAGCATCCCCAAGCTTAACTCATGCTCGTCCTCGAGTAGGTAAGTGATAAAAGAATAATTTTTGAGGTGACATGCACCCTCACAATAAAGATCCAACCATTTGCAAGCATTGAAAGCTGGTATCAAAGAACTCTAAACATGTGCATGAAAGATGGAGTTCTAACAATAGGACATAGTAATTATGCATGCAACATGGCAAGCTACAAACAAAGATCATGAATAATATGTATTGAAAAACATTTGTTTATTTCACATGCAGAAAACATAGCATAGTGGCAATCAGCTTGTCCTTCATAGAGTAGAAATATAATGCATATGACACCTGCAAAGTTCACAAGGGTGACTAGAAACAAATAGCACAAGAGCAAGTAATAACACAATATGCATCAATTAATAAGCTTTGGAACATTGCACACATAATGACAACTATGCTCTCTTAATGGTGCCTAAAGGTAGAAGGTGGATACTCAAGAATGGTGGAAGAAAGGCCTTTTTGTAAATGAAGCAGGGATTACAAGTTTCAAAAAGAGCTTCCAAAAATTATGGTACTTGTTAGCTTTCAGCCCTCATTGTCCCTATCATAAGCATCTTGAAGTGATTAAGGTTAAAGTGGCAAAGCTGGAGTATATGCTTGACGAAGTATAAGTTGGCAATCTCATGCCCCTTGAATACGAGGGCCAAACCTCATGCATACTCAACTTTGGGTCCAGGTAAGTTCTTGTCACTGTAAGTATTTTCATATCATTGCGAACCGCCAACGGGGTACCCCTTGCACATGGAACATGAGCTTTCCAATAACCAAAATGACAAGGCAAGCAGACAATGAGCATCTCAGCAATTCTTCTTATGTATCATGGGAATATGGTGCTTTTTTCTCTCTTTCCTCTTTTCTCAATGTGTCTCTTTTTTATAAGAAGAAAGCTTCATAGATGTCACTATGGTGATGCTGCAAGTTTCCACCATGATTAGGCATGACTTAGGCTAGCGGCCCAGGCATTTCTCTAACACATGATACAAACTCCATGGACTTACAAGTTCCCCCTTTATTTCACACCGGTGACATCCATAGACAAAAGAACATGATATCAACTGAGTACAACAAGGTACAAGTGCAATGTTGAAAATATTCCCCGTGACAGCACAGTTCTGCTAATTCCAACTTATAAGTGCAAGCATATACAACAAAGTTGTCACAGTGGTTCAAGTTTATTAGGGGCAAAGAATAAAGTGTTCCATAAAGTTCGTGAGGGCTTTAATCTCTAAGTTTTCACATAACAAAATAGTTTTTAATTGTAAGATAGTTGAAAACAAGAATATACTTGGAATGGTGTAACACACCATGCATAGGAGTTTATAGTGGACACTTTGGAATAACTTGGTTTCTTGGGAGTTGGAAGCATGAGTAGAACTTACTCATACAAGTGGAGGCTAGCAAAAGACTGGGAGCAACCAACTAAGAGAGCAATAATGGCCAAAATTATGCAATGCAACAAAGCAAACTAATCAAAGAAAAGAGTGGTACTACAAGTCAAGGAATAAATGATCATAGAGGCTAATGGTGACTTGTCATAGTCATAACATGGTGTGAGCATGTGCCAAGTCAACCCAAGCAAAACATCAAAGGAGAATACCACAATACTATGCTTTTGCATGCTAAAACAACGCATAATTTCTTCAAGGAACACTAAGCAATCCCAATTGTTTGGAACAAGACATGCTACAACAATAATCACTAAGCATAATGCTTAAACAACACCTAGCATGTCATGCTAAAGTCTAAGTCACAGTCAATGCAAGCTCCTCTTGCACTTCAAGCAAGAACTTACTATTCCTTTCCAAACACCAAGAAAACTTATTTGCAAAACAACACAGCGAGAACGGGGGTCCAAACTACTAAAGCAAACTAAGCAAAACAAACGAAAACTAAGACGCTCCAAGAACAACACAATTGTGCATGAAACAATAAAAACAAAATGTCTAGATAGACCTGAGCTTTTTATTGATGAACAAGGGGATGCCTTGGGCATCACCAAGCTTTGAAGCTTGTACTTCTTGGATATTTCTTGGGGTGACACCATGGTGGCATCCCCAAGCTTGAGATTTTGTCCATTCTTCATCTGATTGCATCATTCTCTCTCTACACGTGAAATTTTTCCTTCATACAAAACATCACACAATCTTCATTAGCAACATTAGCTTATTCAAAAGATATTAGACCACTGGCAAAGCTTTTGAAAAGCAAGGATTTTCACTAAAAACACAAGCTACTGTAGTAACTCCTTCAAAGAAACTCAATTTACCTGAAGTGAGCTCAAAAAGGAATCAATAAGAAGCAAATGCAAATAATGGCAGAAATTTGTCAAAACAGACCAGCAGGTAGAAACGATTTTTTTCGAACATCTTATCTTTCTCAAATAAAAAAGTGTTGAACTAACTAAAGTTATCCAACATACTGGGGGATTTATTTGTAAATTTTGAGCTCAATCCGAGTTACAGAGCTCGTCATGATTGTTTTTGGTGGAGGACAGAAATCTGTTTCGGGACAGCAACTCCCCAAATCTTACTTCCCTCTCATTAGAGGTCATTCTTGGCACAAAAAGAAAAGAAAAAGGATAAGGAGAGGTCATTACAGAAGTAAAAACTTCCAAGACTCAAGGAAACTCTTAGGTCATCTCCCAACAAGTAGTTTTCTTCAACGCCTTTAAGTTAGGCACAAGAAGCAAGAAGAATCAAATATTTTCAAATGAGGAAGCATTAACATTCATACTTGCAAATTCTTCAACTATGAAATGTATCTCATCCAAATGGGTTTTGGAGGATCCTTTTTTATCTCTCTTTGGTCTACTACCTTCATCAAATAGATTTTTAGGGGCAATCCAATCGAAGTTATTTTCAAAGGCTTCATGCATTCCAACAAGCTTATAGGGTATGGGTATATTGAATTCCTCTCTAGGCTTAGTTTTATCAGAAATACCCACAACATCTACACTTGAACCTAGCATATTGAAATGTTCAAAAACCTTTTTGTCCTCCCTAGCAACATCATGGAATTCTTTTGATAAAGTTTCAAGGATGAATTCCCTTTTTTCAACATTCTTCTCTTCTTTTAGTTTTAGGAATAAGAATTGTATGAAGGGGTTAAGGCTAACAAACCTAGCCTCCAACATATGAACTAGAGAAGCTACAGTAATCTCATAATTAGGAGCAAGTTTAGCTATAGATTTATCCTCAATATCCTCATGCTTGCTAACATAATTAAAGAATTCTTCAATATTATCTTTCCCAATTATGGAACCACTACCTATTGCAAGATTTTCAAAGAGAACTTGGGGAGTAACATGGTGAGCTAGAGCAAGGTGGCAACTAGAGCAAGAACTATTTTTTTTTGTGTTTTTGAACAAATAAAGCAAACCAAACTAGACTAATTTTTTTGGTTTTTTTTGGAAAGAGGCAAACAAAACCAAGAAAAAGAAACAAAGCAAGATAAAGGAAGTGAAAGACTCCCCTAGTGAATACCTCCTTAGCCTCCCCGGCAACGGCACCATAAAACTTGATGTAGTGCTAAGTTGACAGGAGGAAGAGGTTGAAGTAGATTCCTCCATCAACGGCGCCAGAAAACTTGTTGATGCGCATGTGTAGAGAACTTCGTTGGAAACCCCAAGAGGAAGGTGTGAAGCAGCAAGCAGCAAGTCTTCCCTCAGTAGAGACCGAGGTTATTGAACCAGAAGGAGGAAGGAAACGTCACACAGGTGTTGGAAGCAACATGGAGACCTGCACAACACAAACTCAAGACTTTGCCCCAACGAATCAGTGAGGCTGTCAAGCTCACCGATTTACTGTAACAAAGGATTAAACGTATGGTGTGGAAGGTAATGGTTTGCAACAAGTAAACATGTAACAGTGGAAGATGTATCAATGGTAAAGATTGGACCGGGGTCCATAGTTCACTAGAGGCGCTCTCCTTAGATAAACAACATGGCATGAAGGGTAAACAAATTATAGCGGGGCAATTGACATGAACTGAGCAAGGAATAACAATGCAATTACTAGCCAGAAAGATCCTATGAGGTTGATTGGGAAATACAACAATATACATAGATCGTCATCCAACTACATCTATGAATAGAAGTCCACCTTTAGGTTATCATACGAACCCCCTCCAGTATTAAGTTGCAATCAACAGACAACTGCTTTAAGCAAAGTGTGTAAGGTAAACAGTCCACATGTTCCATGAACAAGAGACCCTTGTTTTCTCCCTAGTAGCAACATCACATCTACAACCGAAGAGATTATTGTCACTTCCCTTGGAAACTAGAGGCATGAACCCACTATCGAGCATAAATACTCCCTCTTGGAGTCACTAGCAACTACTTGGCCAAGATAACCACTAGAAACGGAGAGCATGCAAGATCACAAACAACACAGACATGATAGAATCATAAAGATAAAACCATTAATCCAACCAACATAATAATCTCAATATCCACCGGATCCCCAAAAACACAACATGCATGATTACAAATAGATTAGATCTTGATCATGAACGGAGCTCACAAGATCTATACATGAAATCACAAAGGAGGATATACAACCATCTAGCTACTACATGGACCCATAGTCCAAGGTGTAACTACTCACGAATCATACCGGAGAGAAGGCCTTCAGGATGATCTCCCCCTCCGGCTGGGTGCCGGGAATAACTTCAGATCCCCCCGATCTAGGGACGATGGTGGCGACGGCTACATACGGTTTCGTGGATTTCTGATCGGGTCCTCAGGGTTTCTATATCGTGGGCTTCTTATAGGCGAAGGGGCGATACCGGGATGCGGCCAGGGTGCCCAAACCCTAGCCAGGCGCGGGCTAGGGCCCACCCACGCCTAGGGTGGGTTTGGCCCCCGTGGCTGGCCTTCCGGGCTCCCCTCTGAACTTCTTGTTCCCCATAGAAAGTAATTGACTTTGTCCTTCGTCCAGTTCAATTCCGAGAATATTTCTTTACTAACTTTTCTGAAACCAAAAACAGCAAAAACAGGCATATGGCACTGTTGCAACTTGTTAATAGGTTAGTACCAGAAAAAATGTAAAAAGCACCTTAAAGTGTGGACAAGTAAAGCAAAGTAGATACTAAACAAGCATGGAACATCAAAAATTATAGATACGTTCCCACGTATCACCTGGTGGTACAAGTAGTGTGCAAGGGTGGTCTCCGGGCGCTACCTAGCAGCCTCCACACAAGCTTCCACCTCTTCTATCTATGCCATAAACTCCATCGTCCCGGGAGCCGGGGGATACTAGATCAAGGTCGTGATGGCGGCCGTGGTCTCATGCCAGGTGCAGTTACCCTAGTGCTGCGGAGAGGTTTGTCTATTGTTGCCCGATGCCGCCTAGTGAGCTCCGTGCGACGGGCCTATAGGGGACAACATATGCCGAGGCGGCGCATGGCCTATTGTGGGAAGCCTGCCCCCACCAAGGCTGATGGTGGGCATGTCATTTTTTGCGCAGCGTGATGCTCCTCCTGCCTAGCAATGCCTTCTGCACCACCGGGAGGCACACTCCCGCCAATAGTGCCTCCTACGCTGCCAAGAGGAACGCTCCCACCGGTAGCACCTCCTACGCCACTGGGGAGGAGGCCTTCTATGGTGGCGTCTCCTCCGTCGCCCTGGTGTGCTTCTTCTTGTGCCACCGTGCCTTCCTCGGCCAGCCCCTCTATTGGTGTCCGAGAGGCAGCTCCGGCTGGTTGGACGCGGTGGGCACGTGCTGAGGCTGAGTGTTCTAGCCGCCCGCGGCATCTGTGTACTACACATGACATTCAATCATCGTGCTCCTAGCTGGGGCTAGGTCAGGAAAACGAGTGTGCACAGCCGGAGTGTCCATGGTGGCCGCGCTCATCCAAGTAGCTCCAGTTGCTTTTTTGGGCTCCATGCCTGATGCTGGCGTGAACGAAGCCGATGATGACGATGTTGGTGTCGACAAAGACGATTGCTGAGGTCGAATTACTAGCGCCCCTTATCTGGCACACCAGATGTCATGTGCCAAAACACAGACACCAGGTATGTCGCACATCCCCTAGTGGTTTAGCGGTGGGCACTAAGGTAACATGTCCTCAGCTCATACAGAGATCAAACATAGCACACACAACGTTTTTTACCCAGGTTCAGGCCCCCTTCGACTAACAACCCTACATCCTGCTTTTGTGGATTATCTAGTGGATTATGTACAAATAGATGAGCAATATAGTACTAGAGAGCCTCTTTTGGCTAGCTTTTATGCTTCCCGGGATTCCTCTTTCTTTCCCTCTCGCACTCTCTCCATGAGAGCTTATCAACACTTTCTCTCCCTAATTCTCATCTCCCAGCCTCACGACCATTCTCTTTCGCTTTCTCAATACTACTGGATGTGCAAATATGTCTAAGGTGTACCAAAAAACCTCTATCTTTCTACTTTGGTCGAGGCCCTACTTTTATATTGCAAGGCGGTACCACAGTGGATGGTGCATGTGCGCCTTCCTATCGTTCCAGAGATCCACTGCTATCCTGCCATGCGATATAATGGAGGATGGGCAGTGTTGTTCGCCACTCCTGGCCGTGGGAGGTGCCATTTGCCACTCCCTAGCCGCGGGTGGTGCGCCGCAGTACTTGATCGCGAGGAGGCAACACAGTACATGTGCTGTGATGTTGGGACTTAAATGCCTTCATCCTCTTCAATTCCCTATGCAGGCACAGAGATAGGGGCTATACTTGTCTCCCATGCCGTCCAGCATGTTGTTGTCGACTCTAGCTTTGTTGACTCGTGCACCCGGGCCGCGTCTGGCCCGGGGGAGCCTCTCAAATGATGACTTCATGGCGGAGTGAGTGAGCACACCCATCAACGCCACTTATCTCCTTCATGACCCAGCTCCCAGGCCTGCTTCCCTACATGTTAAATGCACATGCAAGTCATTATGCTCTCACTCAAGGGTTTCGATAGGTGAGATGGGGCGGGAACAACCACAGGCAACATCCCACTCCCTATACACCATGTAAGGCTGGAGACGTACTAGGCATGATGATATAGTTCAAAGAAGTTGACTCCCCTATGCTCCCCTTTATAGGGATGGCCTTGCCGGGGGGTTGGCCTCTTCCCACGCGCCGATACGAAATGTGAGGGTCCATCGTTCCTATTGCACCGACACACTAGCACCCTTGGTGATCTTGCAAATCTTTTGTGATATGAGGTTTGTTCCTCCAATTGTGAGAACTTACTTTCTGTTCATGATGTGGATGTTATGAGTCCTAAGGGCATGTACAATGGGTTGATGTTAGTCTTCCCTCAGAGCTGCCACATCATATTTTTGCTTAGTTGAAGGAGAGTGAGTGAGGAAAGAGAATGTTGCCTTCTCTTATATAAGGGATGCCCCTTAGAAAATAAGAGATGTATATTTTTTCATTATACCATATATCTTTCTTTATTAAGACAATTTTGTACCAGAATTTAATTAATTCTCATTAGTTGCTAGGGATAGAAATTAGAGATGATGCGTTGTGCTACTTAATTATTTTGCCTTCTGTAGATGATGTGTGTCGCTAAGAGAAGACCCATCTATCCTACTATTGTACATTCCCTAATAGGCTCAAGTTTTTCATACCAACCCCTTCTCCCTCGACTACCATGTTGCCTGCCCTAGGGTGATTTGGGATACCCACTGCGCCACCACTCCCAGCCTCCCTCTACTCGCCTCAATTTGCTGTTGAAAGTTGCGGGATTATCATGTTTAGTTTGAGGATGGTTCATACCTTAGATCTAGTCAATGGTGATAGGTCAAACCTCGATATTGGTTGGTAGTGAGTGTCGGAAGCCATATGATGCTGCTCCGAGACTCTTGTTGATGGAAGGCATGCAGATCTGGTCTTCCCTGACATAGGGGGTCCCATCTAGATCTAGGCGTGTTGTGCACCAATATGGCTACTTATTCCCTTGGAACCCATTGGGAGCAGAAACATCAAGGAGGCTTTAGGTCGATGAGGTCTCATGCTCAGGTGCTTTTTGGACTCAGCGGTGGCGCATTTCAGTAGGGTGCATGGAGAAGTGTTGTTGTGCGTCAAAGCCACGTGGTACCTCTTGCCAGCACTGACGACGGCGATACCTTATGACACCACCTTACTCCTTGTAGGAGTTATGATGAATCCTACACTCCCACCATACACTAGTGCAAACTCGTTACTTAGAAACGGTGCCTAGAGGCGGTTTACCTCTAAAATACAAACAACCAGCTCTGTTCATCAACCTCAGGCGGTCGTAATTTTTTGACCACCTCTAACTCTATCCTCAGACGATTTGAAATTGGCACTATCTCTAGTACAACTTCCTCCTCATCCTTTATTTAAAATAACGCCTCCAACATTAATCGGAGACGAATGATAATAGTGACTGTCTCCCTAGATCACTCAACCACAACCGGTCAAAAATACTAATCGCCTTCAGAGGTATACTGAGGCGAACCATTATACCGCCAGTCTTGAAAGCTGGCTTCGTGCACATTTTTGAGGTAGCATGCGTGTTGTTAATGCAAATAGAAAGTGGAGATCATGCACTAGTCCACCACCCACACACGTCCACACCCACATGTCCACTCGAGGACATCCAACTGCCCCCACGTATATAAACCCGCTCGGCCTTCCTCTCCCATAAGATCCTTCGCTAGCACCACTGCCCTCCCCTTAGTTGTTCCATGAAGCTTACCCATGGAGACAAGCCAGAGGTGAAGCCAGTTGGAGGATCAGCAGCAGATGGCTCGGTCATCGCCAAACAAGTGGATGCGGCTTCTCCAGGAGCACACACCTCTCGTCGCCGCATAGTTGAAGCTTCGGGCTCCATCCAGCCAGTCACCGTTGCCGTCGAGCAGAAGGTGGAGGACAACGTCGCAGTGCCAGCGATAGATCTGGATGAGGGGCATGCGGCAGGCGGAGGAAACCCAATTCTCATCATCAACGACCCCATCCTCCATGAACAAATGCTCGAAGCAATCGAGGAGAATGACGAGTTCGAGGAGGAGGTGTCCGATGAGGCATCTTAGGTACTACTTTGCTATCTTCTCTAGTCGTAGCCGCAAATTTCACTATTCATACGTAGGATTTTCTCAATCGTCTATGATTTTTTTACTCTGTCGTGCCTTCTTGATATATGGATATTAGAATATATATGGTTCGAATGGTCGATTGTTTTGGATATTTGATTAAATCTGCTCATCTATCATCTAGCAAATTTACATTTGCTTAGCTTGTTCTTGTTCACACGGTTCTTCTTGTACTATAAATTTAAACAATCCGTAACATATTTGATTTTAGGGGTTTTAGGGATTGCTGTTACTAGAGTTTTTATTTTGATACACACCATGTATATATGTTACATAGTGTATATTACATTTCTATTTCTTATGGAGGCCAATGGTTTAATTTTTCCCCAAAAGAGTGCAAGGGGAGACATATTTGATGATGTCAGATTATTTTAGGGATATGTTAGTGAACCTGAGGCAATATACACCAACAATATAAGTTTTTATTGATACTTTGGTTTGCTTAATCAATCTCTAAAAAACTTATGATGCCCCAGATTTATTCTACATTCATATGGAACTATGATCTTTGAATTGGTTCTATTAGTATGTATACACAAAAAATTGTGATCATACATTGAATTTATTACTTGTATCTGAATTTCTTGTTTGATTCTTGTGATTATGTGATTACACTGTATATCCATAAAACAAATGATTCATATGATGCATGTATATGCATTGTTTGATCATAGGTTGTTGCATGTACCTATGAATATCGTTTGATCATAAGTTGTTGTTACATGTACCTATGCATGGTTTGACCATATAATATTTAGGAGACATACACATACATTCATAGTGTTATAAGTATGATTACATTTCAATTTCTTAATGAGGCCAATGATTCAAATTTTTCCCAAATGATTCATATGTTGCATGTATATGCATGGTTTGGTCATAATTTATTTTTACATATATGAATATTGTGTACATTGGGTTCTTGTTACTATTATTACAATATGTAAGAAACACATGCATTCGTAGTGTATAAGAATTACATTTCAATTTCTCACTAAGACCGATTATTGAAATTTGCCCCAAAAGAGTGCAAGGGCGACACATTTGATGGTGTCGTTTTTTAGGGATGGGTTAGTGAACCTAAGACAATATACAAAAACAATATAGGTTGTGCTTTTGGTACTTTGGTTCACCAACTCCATCTCTGAAAAACTTATGAGACCCCTGATTTATTCTACATTCATATGGAACTATACGATCTTTGAATTGTTTCTCCTAGTACACAAACAATTGTGATTATACATTGAATTTATTATATGTATCTGAATCTATTTGTTTCATTCTTGTGATTAATTATGTGATTGCACTATATATCCATGATACAAATTATCCGTATGCATATGTATATGCATGGTTTTGATCATATAATTTTTTTCTACATGTACCTGAATATTGTTTGGTTTTTTGTTATTTATAACTACAATATTTAGGAAACACATGCATTCACAGTGTATAAGAAGGATTACATTTCAATTTCTTATTATGGCAAATGATTCAAATTAGCCCCAAAAGAGTGCAAGGCAGACACATTGGTATCAGATTTTTTTAAGGTTGGGTTAGTGAACCTGGGCAATGTACAGGAACAATAGGTTGTGCAATTGGTACTTGGTTCGCTTAAACCATCGCTGAAGTAACTTATGATACCCTAGACTTATTCTACATAACTGATATTGATCCAATTAATTGTCATTTTTTGGATACATGAAATGATATATGAACTAATCAAACTATTGCTGAGATACATTCTCTTTGATATCAATTTAATATTGTATTACATATATTGTCAATTCATGAGTTGTAATACAATTCAATCATATATATGAGTTCTAATTATATACTTAAAACTCAATAGGAGAATTCTGATAACGTGGGCTCTAAGAAGTACTCCAGGGACTGCAAGAGCCGCTACGTGCTGAGACGGTTATGTTGTGGTCAAATTCCTTTCCATCATAAGGGGAAATTGTTCTGCCCATTATGTGGAAGTGCCATCAATAGGGGCCTCAACAGCATGATACAGAACATGGTGGGCGTAGGCCGTGGCCGAAAGCCCCAGCCGAAGTAATTGGCACAGCGCGCAGCCTACAGCAAATTCCTCCGAAAATATGTCAGGACTGACTTGTTTCCCCTCGAGTAGGCGGATGCTCCTGCTGTCGCCCCTTCTCCTACTGCTTCCCCTGCTTATTTTCTTTAAGTTAATTTTTACCTATGGTGTTGCAAGTAATACAATATCTATATATACTTAATCTCTGGTGGTCGAACTATTATAAGTATCTTGTTTATTAATCTACTCCTTTGTATGGAGTTTCCTTTAATTTTCTAGTGTTCTATTATATTACTGGTCATGCTCATACACACTACCAAAAAATTTTAGTGCTTGATTATATTATAATTTTTAAGGAATACATGAAAAAAGAGTTTAAATTGCTAGAAAATTCGTATTGAAATAACCCAATGATCTCACATCAGCATTAAACATTTAATTAGTGAAATGAAAAACACTTGCACCTTATTGCTCTGCAGCAAGCGAATGAACATTACGAGTCGGTCATACCTTTCAAGTTACTCAAGACAAAATTTAGCTTAGTATGCAGACAAAAATATAACCTATCAAGAGCTTCAGAATAACTAGCACACGATTCGTTGAAGTGGTGCAACCAGAATCCCAATGGCAAGAAATTCTATAATAAAAAATCCACGGAATTATTAGAATAGAATAGTAGTGATAAAATTAACACTAAAATCATTGATATATTAGAGATACTAGTGGTACTACTTGTCTTACAATCCAAGGTTTGTAGTAAGCCATATATTTTCTTTGATGTATAAACCTTATTTACTCTTAGGACTCAATTCTACTCTAGATAGAATGTGTAAACACCTTCCTTTGCCTTTAAATTATAAATAATTATAAAAATTTAGGATTAACAAAATCTGGAGTTCAGAATATTCACTCAATGAGACTTTGTTAAAAGAATACATGAAAAAATGTTATATTGGTGAAAAATTCATAATTAAGTAACCAAATGATATCACTTCATGATTAAACATTTGAATTAGTCAAATTCAAAACACTTGCCCCAGTTACTCCATAGCAAGCGCATAAACTCTAGGAGTCATCACATCTTTCAGGGTAAGATCCAAGGTTTGTACTACGTGAATTACTTTATTCAATTTATGAACCTTATTTAGTCTTAGACTCAAATTCACACTATCAAGCATGTATACACACCTTTTTTTCCTTTAAATTATGAATAATTGTTAAATTTTAGGATAATGAAACACCAGAGTTCCAAATATTTCCGGAGTTCTGAATATTAGTTATTTTCAACCTACTGGTCCTCTTAGCTAGGTATGTACTTGGCGGTAAAATATGAAATATTCGGAGAACAGACGTTTTTAGAGATGTTTTCCACTTGCAGCCGTCTGAGGCTAGTATTTGGCAGCAAAGATCTAAAATATTTGGACAAATATTTCAGATTTGTGCCACATTTTTTCTTCCCCGCCCGCCTAGACCTCTGTCCATCACCATCGCTGCCGCCACCCTCCAGCACCACCTCCTCTGGTCTCGTTCCTCTCCTCCCCGCCGCCTCATGTCCCCTGTGGTGTGGACACTATCCCTCGCCTCCGAGGATCCCTTTGTTGTCCAGGTAGGTATGCATGAAAACAAAAACCCCCAAACCCTAATGTAGAGCTTCGATTTAGGAATTTTTCCATGGAATTTGCCATTTTGCTTCTCGATTTTAATGTGCAGGGTTACTGAGCTACAGAGACCTGACGGCGCTATCAGGATAACCTCACCTGGCCAGCCTCCATCTGTCCCAACTCTTTCCCCTTGTATATATCTCAAAATCTGCAATTCTTTATTGATTCCTCATTGTTTCTTGCCCATCTAGCAATAGACATTTAATTGTCACTTCATTGGTCTGTATCTATTTTAATTGTCACTTCATTTGCCTGCTTGCATCTTGATTGTATTAAGATGTTCTCTGTATATATCTATTTAACAAATAGCAACATGTAGTTATGATGCAATAATGCTCGCTAGCGAGGACAATTTTCGCAATAGCTTTGGTAGTTTTGAATTCCAGACATCGGATGAAGAGCCCATTGAGAGTCTTGAGTTTAGAGGTATCAAATGAACATCAAAATCGTAGTCATCTAGTTTGTATGCGTTGAGGCGGTAGACATTAATATTCCACCGTATTGAAATTTTTATGTGTTGTTGCATCAAGGCCTCAACACAAGGGGGACACTGATTTTGATAAGCAGAGCCTTTTCAAAATGACATGTATTTTAAATAAGTTCATGTAGACTTCCTCTTAGACTGGTGTGAACCCGAATTTCCACCAAATATCAAACACTACATCTATAGGCAGCCCTATTCATCTGTCATGAAAAAGAAGTGCAAGATGGTAAGATGATATATTCTTGAACATGTGATCAACAATATACCCTGTGATATTTAAATACTTCCAGTAATCAAAAGCATGCTAATTCTTAAATTCTTTGTACTTGCTTGGACATTTGAAGCCGAGTTCACAAGAAAATACCTAAATAATCGCCTTGATTAACCTATTGATGTCCATATGACATGGGTATGACCTACGAGTACCCGATGTTAGCCTACCTGGTCCGGCCTGGTAGAATCCCATGCGATTATCCACTCCTGATAAAAAAGCCCGGGAAGGATTCGAGTGACCTAGGCCCATGAAGGATGCGACTCCTTGGAGAACACGGCCAACTTTAGATAGAAATTCAAAGGGTAAAACCCTAATCCATAACCGGCTTGACCTACCCCGAGACCTGGCCTCCCCATATAAAGGCCATGAGGGCACAACGAGGAGGATCTCACCTCATAACCTAGCACATAACTCGCCGGATCTAATCTGCACACCCCTGTAACTTTCGTCATCGCCATCAACAAAGAGCAGAAAAGTAGGGGTAGGGTTTTCCCTCCGGGGGACCGAACCTGGGTAAACCTCGTGTCCCTATGTTGCAAGTGTGTTAGCTGTTCCGTGATCTCCAGCGTCCCCTCTTTCTCCAAAATCCAAGTCCATAACAATGGTCATTGGCGAGTTGAACCCTCTTCAATTATCGCCGTCTGTGGGAACTAGGGATGCTGATCGTGCGGTTGCGATGACTCCATCCACCGCGATCTTCGACTCCTCTGCGACGGAGAACCGCCTCCTATTCGGCACCATCGACTTCACCGTCCACTCGCTGGCGACCCGCCAAGACTTCGATTCCATAGGAGACGGAGTCCACAAGATGCTTGGAAGCCTATGCTTCTAGGTAGGCTAGGTTGGCACCATCAGCCTCCCTGAGTGGGTGGTACCCTCGGAAATCGCATCTGTTTTGTGGGTGCCGCCAATCTGTGTCCTAAGTGCACCATCGCTGGCATACGATTCGTATGACAGCAGCAGCTGCAACTCCGATATTTGCAACCCTCCTACGAAGGAAGGAACCTATGGTTCCGGATCTGAGAGCTGTGAGAGTAACGATCTCTCCGACTTCTACATGTGCACATTTATCGACACTCATGTCGACAACGAGGTTAATCCATCAGCTCCCCCTACTGATCCACAGGCTACTAACGCCGCGAATGGAGCCAATGGCCCACCCTCGCCAAATCCAAATGGGAATGGGCCACCTAAGGCCGCCAACAATGGCGATCACGCTCGTCAGCAGATCCACCTCAACGAGGCCCAATGGGAAAGAGTTTGGGAGGCTGTGTGGGGTACCAATCCTTTACCACTCGACGCCTCTCGCGACATGTTGATGGGCTATCACTGGATCCTCATAAAGGAGCATAATCGGTTGGTCAAGAAGAATAAAGAGCTCGAGCAGCGTTAGAGGTCCACCGACAAACCAAGCATGCGACGAGCCACGCTCTCCTCTATTGGTGGGTCCTCTTCAAAAATCTATGAAGGCCACAACAACTACTCTCGGTTGGAGCGCATGAACCCTGCCGCTCGACACGAGGCCACCAAGGAACTCGACTTGTACTTCATGTGGATGTACTCACATGGAAAAATAATTCCCAAAACACCGTAGGCTGTGGTTATGGCGGTCACCACGTATCTAGCAACAAACCCGCCACCGGTTGTGGATCCCAGACATGCAACCCATAAATATGTCATTGCGGGTCCTAGGCTCGTGGGAGCCGCGCTACTCAGAGAAACGACCCCGTAATCAAATAAAAAGGCAACGGTGAAATTCATGAGGAGCCGCACGCTCTCATCCGACGAGAACGAGCATGACCTGCACGGTGACGCCGCAGCTCGCAGCGAAGGAGCCGCAATTATGATGCTCATGATGAGCTCACATAGCGCAAGATCGATAGATCACGTGCAAAACATGCATGCTCCACGGAATCGGAGGACAAAGACACAAAGCTATGTGGCGCCAGATGCTTCAGTAGAGCCATACGGCATATTCAGATGCTCAAGGGCTTCAAGCGCCGTTGGACAACCCCAAGTTCGACGACCTACATGAGCTGAAGATCTGGCTAGATGACCACATCTTGTCGGTCAAGCTGCATGGAGGAAGCAAGAATATAGCCATGCAGTGTCTTTAGCTACAGCTTAAGGGCGCAACCAGAGCCTAGCTCAATAACCTTACCTCCAATTCAATGCACAGTTGGGAGGACCTGGTCTATAGCTTCGTCCGCAACTTCAAGGGCACCTACAAGAGGCCAGCCTCCATTGAAGAGCTATGCGCTTGTTGCCAACGGTCCAATGAGGCAATCCTCTCCTACGTCTAGTGTTGGCTCGCCATCAAGAACTCTCCCGAGGACATCTCAGAAGAGAGGGGAATAGACGCCTTCAACGGTGGCATAAGGCGCCACAAACTCAGAGAGGATCTGGGTCGAATCAAGCCCAAAACCATCGATCATCTGATGTACATTGCCAATTGCTGTGCGGACATCAAGGATGCCGTCAACCGAACTCGTTCGGATGACGAAGATAACCTCAGACACAGACGTGACTGCTGAGGAAAAAGAAGAGCAGACGTCTATGACTATCGCGAAGAGATCGATATGGTCATGGATGGCTACGCTGAACGCCGCGAAGACGGAAACTGCAGTAGTGGCTACTGCAGCGACAACTACCATGACAGCAAGAAACCCGTGCAAGCATGTCAACGCCGCAATCGGGATGACAAGCCTTACGGATTCGACAAACTGTCGGGTTCCTGTACCATCCACTTCTACATCGACAAGAATGTTGGCAAGAAGAAAGCAAGCCATCTACTCAAGGATTGTAGGGAGTTCCAGAAGCTCCACGAGGGATACGCTCAACTACGGTGTGACATAGAAACCAGGGGTACGGTTCCACACCTAGGACCATCGCATATGGTGCCCCACCACCACCACCTAGAGGACCCGCGCAGCCGCTCGCGCAGCCTGCGGCTACACCGACCCAGAGCAATGGAGTAGAGCAGTACCCACGAGCGTTGGGTACCATGATGATACAAAAAGGGTGTCCGTCCAACAGGATCCAGAAGGAAATCACATGCCATGTAAACCTGGTCATCATCTCTCCTCCGGCCATACCTGAGTACATCAGTGGCTCGGAGTCGTGCATCAGCTTCGACCGGTCAGAGCATCCGCGTCAAATACCTCGCCCAGGCCACTCTGCCCTGGTGCTCGAGGCGCAGATTGGCAGATTAGAGATGAGCCGCGTGTTCATGGATGGTGGCAGTGACATCAATCTGATGTTCGCCAGCACACTCGATGCCATGCGGTGACGAGGTTCTATCTCGTCAATGCCCATTGTTATGGACTTGGGTTTTGGATAAGATGGGGATGCTGGAGATTGCGGAACGGTTAGCAAACAAGCAACACGGGGACACGAAGTTTACCCAGGTTCAGGCCCCCGGAGGGAAAACCCTACTCCTGCTTGTTTGCTCTAGATTACGGCGAAACCGAAGGTTATAAGGGGTGCACAGATGCAATCTGGCGTGAGGTGCGTATGAGATGAGTTGAGGCCCTCCTCGCTGTGCCCTCCTAGACTTTTTATAGATAGGAAGGTCCCCGGCGTAGGTCGAGTTGATTACAGATTAGGGTTTGCCCCTTTGAAATTCTATCTACTCTAGTCTTATTCTCCAAGGATCCGAAGGTGCCATGTGATTGGGCCACCCAAAATCTCCATAGGCCGCGTATCTTGTCTTGGGCTGGACTAGGTATGCCAATGTTGTGTACCCATGGGGTATAACCATGTCAGTAGCCCCCGAGTGTTCAGTCAAATCGCAGATTAGGCTAAGGACTCTTCAATCTTTCGGCTGCAGTTTTGGGCCTGTTTGTAAGAGAAAATAATTTAGTTCGTAGGGATTGTTGATGTGTGTGCCTGATTATCCTGACGGATCTGGGCCAGTTAACTGTCATAGGACAAAACAACACGATCTTCTTCAGACTCAAGTCCCCGAACTCGAATCCGGAACGAATGCTGGTGTGATTCGACTCAGGCCATTGAGGTCTTATAGGATTCGAATCCCAGTGGTTTTCAAGTGATGTACGCAACGCGTCCGTTAGGATTTTTCATCGTGCCTATTGACACGGTTTTTTTTACTAGAAGAGCGCAGTCAGGTGCGTTACCAGGCCATCAGATGATATCTGTAGGTCTTATCCTTGCGTCGCAGACACAACATCCGAAGTTTTATCACTGCAAAGGTGTTTCGGGTGGCCAAAGAGGATGTTTCTCATTTTAGCGTTGATTTGGGCAAAGTTGCCAGAAGGATTTTGTCGTATTTGATCCAAAGGATCACAGTCGAAGAATTCATAGGGTGCGCGGCCAGCGCTCCCTATGGGAGTAGCCTCCCGAGTGTCTGTTCGAGTCGTAGACTCGAGCAGAGACTTTGGTTCAGTCGTATTCATCTTAGGTCCGAAGGACACAATTTTTTCGGATTCTTGACCAATCCTCCCTATGGGAGTAGCCCCCGAGTCCTTAGTGGAGTCGTAGACTCGACGTGGGATTCGAAGATTGTTGAGAAGTGTAGTACCTTAATCATGTCTCAGGTGTGCGGCCAGCGCTCCTGATAGGAGTAACCCCCGAGTAGTTGTTCGAACCATAGATTCGAGTAAACAATTGATTCATTAGCCGAAGATTTCCAACTATTGCTAGATTGGTCTTGATGACATCAGTGCTGACGATTGGCGGTCTCAACCGTCTGCAGCGCCAGAGATGACGCGACAGGACGAACGTGGGTCCAACTTTCTGACTTGGAGTGGACTAGTCATGCGCGACGTGGCGAGAGTTATGGAGTCTCCTCGGTTTCCGTGGATAGTGGATGGCGTGCTGACGACGATTCGTTGTTGTGCTGACACGTGTAGGGTTAGATTTTTCTTGCGTGTTAGGGCTTCTGGATGGACGGCTCTTGTTTATCGTCCTTTTCTTCTATAACCATGGGAAAACAGTTCATCTGTTTTACCCTTTGCCATTTGCTTTCTCACCATTGCCTCCATTTTCTCAAGCATTGCCTCTCTCGCGTGCACTGGATGTTCTCCGGTCATTTCCTTCTTTCTTCCTTCGCACGCACCGCCGTCCTCGACACCGTGCAATGGGCAAATCGAAGAAGACCACTGCCGGAGCGGGATCGAGCGCCGCCGCCGGTGGCAAGAAGGTTGCCGCTGCCACGCGCATCACTGACGGCAGGTGGAGGCGCACGGAGGCACGCGAAGCCGACCTGCACAAACTGCGGGATGCAGAGTTGATCCCGCAGAACAAGGAGGCTGTGAAGCTTCCTGGCGATGATATAATCCCCCGTCCACCCGTAGGGTTTCGGGTGATGTTTGTTGCCTTCGTTCTTCGTGGCCTTTCGCTCCCTGTCCACGATTTTCTTCTTAAACTTATTTTATTTTACGGCATCCAGCTTCATCATCTCTCTCCCAATTCGCTCCTCCATATCGCTTGCTTTATTACTTTCTACGAGTGCTGGCTAGGTATAGAGCCGCACTTTGGCATCTTCCGGAAGCTGTATTCCGTGAAGAGGCAATCTGGTACCGGCGGGGGCTATTCGCTCGGTGGCTGCATCATCTCCATCCGATCTTCCGTTCTTTTTTACTTTTCCATGTGCGAGTCCGTCCAATACTGGCGGAAGAAGTGGTTTTATATCCGCGACTCCACGGTGGACGGACAAGATTTTGCCCTTTCTCCCTTCGACTCCTCCTAGGAAATCGTTCTGAAGAGATCCTGGAAGAACCACATCTTGGAGGGCGAGGTAGAAGAAGTGGAGGAGCTCTACCGTCGGGTGGAGGCGCTCCAGATGGTTGCTGAGAAAGAGGTCAATGGTGTGGACATCATCTTCACCTTCCTCAAATATCAGGTGCAAATGCTCGGAGCGAGGGCGCATCCGATGTTTCTTTATGCTGGCCGCAACGAACCGACGAGGGTCTTAGCCGAGGAGCTGTCCATGGGCGACCTCGATAGAGCTCTTCAGCCGCTGCTGAAGTTCATGGCCGATGAGGATCTCTTGGGGAAGTCGTTGACCAACCCCTTCAGTGCTTCGAATGCTGTCCCTCAGGTGTAGAATTGCGTCATGCGTGTTGCGCCTTTGTTCGAGTGCTGTTTACATATGACTATTGTTACTAATCACAATCTTTGACGTCTTTGGTGTGCAGGAGCTCAAGGTAGCTGATATGAAGCCCCCGCTGCCTGAAAAATTTCCGATTGCGCCGGACAACAAGGTTGTGGATTCGGAGTCTGAACTTCCTCTGGTTTAATCTCCAACCCAAGAAGCCCCCGAGACGAGCGAGGGGTAGACTTGAAAGTGCTCCCGGAGCGAGTCTTCGGATGTCTAACATCCCAAAATTATTGATCAAGGATTATCAAATTCCAATCACCAATATTAGGGTTAACAAAAACTTTTGTTAATTAAAATCATTATGAATGCATGTGTGTATGTGATGAATGTATGAATGCATGAATGGACTTGTGTGATTGTTGTGATTAGTAAGGAATGGTTTAAAGATGAAAACAACATCATCTAAATCAAATCCAAGCAGAAACAAATCAAGAGAAATTCAAAAACAAACAAAACAAGCAAATGGTCATTTTTGCCAATCTTGCTCACTAGACCACTTTGAGTGTTTCTAGTCCAAGATTTCAAGAAGAAACAATTCCATTTATTTTCACTCCTTGCTAAACCTAGTAAAAGTGAACCCAATCCCACCTTTCAAACTCACAGAAACATTTGGCAACTTGATTCAAATGACAAATCAAAATTGAATCTTTATCATATGTGAAGATCACCAATTCTCAAAAACCAACCAAACTAGTGCACCTTGACCTTTACAACTAACCAGAGACTACCTAGTATGTGACTAGTACACCCACCAATTTTCATTCAAAAATTCAAATTCAAATCGCTTTCGGCCATTTCATCAAACACCTTGCAAACACCAATCAAACAAAACACAAAACACTATAGTGATCAGTGTTTGTGCCAACCTTGTTCCCTCTCTAGCTCACATCATACTCTTAGTATATCATCTAGCTCAGTTAACAAGCTTTAGGTCACTGTGAGATTGCCATTGCCATCAATGGTGAGCATGCCAGACCTCAACTTGCCACCCCATTGTCGATAGCAAGCTAGGAGCAGCTCTAGCCTCGCCAACCTTGTCTGGGACACTGACCACCGTCCACCGCCACCCCCTGTCCAACGCCAAAGCGCTGCCAGCCCCTGGACCACAGAGCCCGAGCGTGCCCAGCCTCTCTGCAAGCATGCCGAGAGAGCGCTAGAGTGCCGCACTCGACACGCGAGCACAGACCGCGCGCCGCCCTCGCCGCTTGCGTGCGTGATCACCACCACCCTAGGAACTGCCAGGATATGCCCGTTCGTCACCGCGCGACCGGGAGATCCCGTGCGCCATTAATTTTCCCGTCGGACCCGTCCAGAGCGTCGCAACGTTCTGACCGCATTGCACCGCCCCACGCCTCGTGACCATGCCGTTGAGCTTCGCCAGGAGACAGAGCACCGTCCCCTACCATCGCCCATGCCATTAGCCGACTGTGACGACGACCACAACGAGCTCCACCCGCACCCTTTGGCCCCCCTTAGCACTATAAATAGAGGCCACCCCCGTTCGATTTCAACATACCAACACACTCCCCTCTCTCTCAGAACCACCCTACCTCATCCCCGGAGCAAGGCGAGCAGCAGGTCGCCGGAATTTCGCCGGAGTCTGCCGTGGAGGAGGAGAAGAGGAGCCAGCGATTGGAGCTGCCCCAGGAGAAGCCACCGGTACTAGGAGGTTCACCGTCGTCGACTTCGTCGTTCGCCCCCATCGCCAACTCTCGCCTGAGCCCCGCTGAGCCTCACATGACCCCCACTGTCCGTGCTAGGGTTCAGTCTCGCCGGCGTTGCCCGACGGAGACGACAAGCCACAACCATTCGATTAGATGTTGATCGTGTGGTCTAGATTGCCCCGTAACCCTTCGCACCCCCTGTCTCGCTGACTGGTGGGGACAGTCACTTAAACCCACCCGCGCGCGCTGTACGCCGTGGGACGACCCAGTTACACTCCCGCGCAACCCAGTTAGTTTGAATTTTGATTTTCCAGTTTAGTTCAGAACCTAGTACTGCATGTTGATTCAAAAATCAATCCAGAGAGATTCACTGAACCAAATGGCATGAAACTAATTTTTCTAGAAAGTTAGTGAAATTCTTAATCCAAGCCCGTTGGAGTCAAATCATTTAGATTTGTAGATCACCTATAGTAAACATTTTTAAAAATTCAACCACACAAGCTTTTGAGTTGATTCCAACTCTCAAAAATCACATTTGACAAGACCTTTCTGAATATATAAAAATATCTAGGTTTACTTGTAGAAATAATGGTCAAGCAATAAAAGAATGCGCCATAGGCATTTCTAGTCACTTTATTTAATTAAAATAAAAAGGCTAAACCTTATTAAATTGTGACACCACTTTAAATCACATTCCCAAGTATTGAAATATGTGGTGATGACATGTGTCAACATGATCCCATATTTTAGTTCGAGAATATTAATCTTAAGTAGTTTTTCAATGAGTAGAAATTACTTTTCTAAAATAAAATAAATAAGACAAGTGCCTTAATCTTTGTGATAATAGTGATGATGCTAGGTCATCTAGTGTGAACCTTTGTGTGCTAAATAGAACAATTAAGAATTGTTTGGTGATTGTGTACCTCATATTTATTTATAGACGCTAGTACCGAACAAGGATACGAGGAGGAAGGAGAATACTACGAGGAAGAAGCTGAGGAGAACTTCAACCACTCCTCTCCATAAGGCAAGCTATCTAAGCAAGCTTATACTAATATCTTAGCAAGCTATCCTAGCAAGCCTTACTATACAAGTTAACTTAGAAAGCTACTATCTTAGCACGCTAAGCTAAACCATGCAACTTCTACTTGCAAGCTTACACCACTTGATATCCAATCCTAGTTTTATATTGCAAGCTTAGTTTTTTTCTTTATCAAAGCTTTCTATGGGAGTTTACTTAGTGACTTGTAGATTTTAGAAAGATATTTAAAGGTAGCACAAAGAGCATAAAATTTGGCCTAAGTTAGATAATCTTGATGTCATCCTGAGGCATGAGATTGAACTTAGATCATCCACACTTGTTTGCCAACCTTCGTTAGTGTTTATACCCCACTTGTAGATGCTAGTTCTAAGCATAAAACTTGATCACTTTAGATGGGATTACTTGGTGAAAATGATTATGAAAACCTTAGAATGATGAGTCATTCTAATGAAATGTTTTGACATGTGTTCTTGAACACCAGATGATTTTGATGATGGAAATGTTGAGGCATGAGCCACAGCCCTTTATAAAACTGATGGTTGTCTGGATGCGATACCATTCCATTTTTACCGTACAACCACAATACCTGAAATTTGGGTAGGGCTTGACTGGAAGTTTATATACCTTAGTATGGGTTCCCTTGAGGCCAAGGTTTGAGCTGAGGCTACCTTGTGAAGATTATCCACCTGTGCAGTTTCCAAGATGACAGTTGGTCATGGTTGGGAGGCCAAGCTCATAGGAGAGGTGCCTATACTAGGGCGTGTAATTGAAAGGTTAGGATTGATTATCTGCATACTGAGTATGGTGAATTCAGGATTGTTCCTGATAGATGTATCGAATATTGTGGTGAAAGTGTACCTCCTCTGCAGAGTGTCAAACTTATCGAATAGCCGCGTCCGTGGTTATGGACAGTTGGAGTGGCCATACTGTTCCGTCGTCAAATGTTTTCAAAATGACTTGTGAAATGAATAATGACTTTTACTTGACCAAAACAGGGTGGTGATATGAAAACTCAAGTTCCCACTTAGGTGTTATAAAACTTTCAACTAGCTTTCTTTGCTTCTGAACTCAGTTAAGGTAAATCTGTCTTTTTGCAAAACAACCTAGAGCCTAGTATTTCCTAGTCAAAACCACTTCACTTGTTAGTATTAGTTTGCGAGTACTTGAAGAGTACTCATGGCTTTGTCCCTAGCTATTCCCGTGGCCAGACTATGAAGAGGACTATCAGGAGGATGGACCACCTGAAGGTTACGACAACTAGGATCATTTCCCATTGTTAGCATTGCCCGCGACCATGAAGATGGAGTCTCGCCCACGCTATCATTATTATATTATTCCGCTGCTTTGATTGTAGTAAGACTGGATCCTAAGATCCTTTATTTGTTGTAAGACCTTATGTATGGTTTGTAAAGGATAATGTACTGTGATATCCAATCTATTATGTCTCACAAAAATGGTAATCCTGAGATTGTGATGTATGGCATAATAGGCATCTGGGACTAAAAATCCGGGTGTTGACAGGATGCGTCGAATCCGCCGACTCCCCGGGGTCCTTCTTTCTTGGAGCAGGATCGTAAGGATGAAGGTGCTTCTTTTGCGCCTTTCCCTACTGTGCCGCTTCGGGCGATGGCGCCGCAGCCGCCAGCCAAGAAGAAGAAGAAGAAGGAGAAGGCGGCGCCTGTCTTCAATTTGTCAGATATTGACTCATAAGTTGCTCCGTATGTGCTTTGTTCTGTCACTTGTGTGTGTAATGTAGCTTCTCGTCTTTATCAGTATTTTCCTTGCAGCAACTCCTCGGAGGGTTCTCTTAGTGAGGGCACTCAAGAGACCGTAGGGGAGTCGAAGCTGACGACTCCTCCCTCTCAGGCGGTGGCCAACTCTGAGGACGATGAGCCAAACCTCTCCAAGCGAGAGGCTCGTGTAGTTGTGACTCAGAAGACCACACGTGGAACTTTGAAGTCCCCGCCTGAGCACGTAAGTAGTTTGCGCCTTTACCTTGTAGGGGGGAGCCCCTGAGCCCTTTTTCGGATGACCTATTAGTCGATTTTGCTCTTGCGGGGCATAGCCCCCGAGCCCTTTCTGATGCTTTCTTGATTATTTGCTTCTATTTCTTCTTGCAGCCGTTTGTGCATAGCGCTAACCTTCTTATCCAGCAGCATCTGGCTCTGGGGGCCAGCATGTAGCAGCTTCGAGGTACACAAGTTTCTCATTCTTGTTTAGTTTGTTTATCACAAGGTCGATGTTTGTGTTGCTCATATGTTTCTTGGTGTTTGCAGATGAAAATAATGCTGCTCTTCGTCGGCTGGACGCTCTCGAAAAGAGTCTCGGTCGAGCAGAGAAGAAAGCTGCGGATGCTGTGGAGACAAAGGAGTGCCTGCAGAAGAAGGTTGCTGATGCTTCCGAGGCTAGGGAGCGCCTACAGAGGGAGGCTTCCGATCACGAGAAGCAGCTCGCTTCTGTGGCGGCTGCCTGCGAGAAGGAGGTGGCCGATAGGCTCATGGCTGCAGCCAAAGCCTTCTCCGATAAGTTTCCTTTAACTTCTTTGCATCCTTTCGACTAAATCTTTCCTTGCTCTTATTCGAGTGCCTTTTCTTTTCTAATTCATACGCTTCGGGCATCACGTTTGATCGTGGTGCCCTAGAGCATGTAGATGTTCTGGATGATGCCACCGCAACGGTCGAAGATCGCTGCTGTACTGCTGCTGGCTCCTTGGGGAAGGCCAAGGAAGTTCTCCGTCGCTTCTACAGGGAGGTCGTCCCCAAGGGCGCTCCTCTTGAGGATGTCGACGCTCGGGCGGATGCCTTGTCGGAGGACGCTCCGGCAGCCTACAAGCGCAAGTAGAAGGGGGTCGGCGCCTCCATGGGGTTGGGCATGGCCATGGCATCCGGAGCCGAGCTGGATCTGCCGCACATCACCTCCCAAATGCCAACTGCTGCAGATGGCTCAGAGGTAGCATTCACCCTCTTTGCCTCTCGCTGTAAGCATTATGGGCCGAAACTTATTGATCTGTTGGCGGAGTATGCGGCGAAGCAGCAGGAGGAGGCCAAGAGCAAGTAGTATGGCTCTGAGGCCACTCCGGATGCTGGTGCCTAGGCTCGAGTTTTGTAGTTAGGATAGTCTATCCTTTTCCTTTTGTAATGTAATCTTTTGTTGATTAACAATCTCTCCTTATGCCACGAGGTTGCCTTTGATGTATATAAGTTATGTTTCGAGCTATCGCCAGAGATGTTTGTGATGTTCATGTCCTTACTTTTTTGCCTTTAGGGTCCTTCGGGTGAGACTCCCGTTGATACTTCAATTGTCCCTGAGCCGTGACCATCTCTGGATGATGCGTCACAGCTTGTTTTGCTTCACGATCGCGTCCGCAGCTTGGAGAAAGATATCCTTGGCGTTCGAGGCCACGCGGATGTGTGGAAGTCAAAAGATGAGCGAGCTATTGCCAGGGAGGAATTTTTGATGGAGGAGCTGTGGCAGATGAGCGAGCAACTGCAATGTGAGTCTTCGTGAACTATTGTTCTTTTCGGATGCACCTTGTTTTGTAAGTCATCTTGTTCTTTATGTTTGGTGCAGGCGTCAATCACGTTTCGAGGGAGGAGAAGGAGAGCGTTGTGGTTCAGATGAATTGCCTGACCCAATAGGACTTTGAGGCTGGTGGCTTCTTCTGGATGGACCATGATCGGGCCATCGTCCTTGCAATGGTACAATATCGCGTGCACCAGGTTTCCCAGGTGCTGAGGAAGGCGAGGATTTCCCTGGCATCCACTTGGGCCATCATGTTTCCCCTGGATGAGGCACCTTCCAACCTTTGGGGTCTGCTGGCAAAGTTTTGGGACGTGGGCCACGTCAAGGAGTTGGTGCGGCGTCAGCTAGTTGCTGGGGTGAAGGCCGCTCTTTCACTTGTTCTGCTGCATCACCATGATGTTGATCTTGCGGCGATGGCGACTGGATGGTAGTCTTTGGGATATGCGTCCGCATTATGTGGCTGTGAGGAAGTATGCCGAAGAGATCGTTGATCTGTTCGAGCAACGGGCAAGTGTGATACTCCATAGGTCCTATAAAGAAAAAAATTTGATGTAAAAAATTTATATATTCAAGTGAGCTTATTGTGCCCTTTGTAAAGTTTAATTGTGTTAGCACGTTGTGCCTTGTTTTGTGCATGTCCTTTTCGTTAGCCTGACGTGGTCAGCTACTCAGGTTGTATGCATTGTTCTCAGTCGACGAGGTCGTGAGGTGGGCCGTAGCCCCCGAGCGTGTTATGGCGAAAAGTAATGCGAGGAAAAAGAAATTTTGGCCAAGGGACTTAGATTTTATTCATGGTATAACGAGGAGATACATTGTTCGGCTGAGTTGCATTGGCTTAGTAGCCTTATTTAAAGTAAAGATGTAGCTAGGGGTAGAAGCGTCGCAGTTGTGCGACGTTCCATGGGTTGGAGTATTTGACTCCTGACTTGACGTCCATGAGGCGGTAGGCGCCACCTGGGATGACTTCGGTGACGATGTAAGGTCCTTCCCAGGGTGACTCGAGCTTTTTTGGTTGCTCTTTCTTGAGTCATAGGACGAGGTCTCCTTCGACGAAGGACCTTGGGTGCAGCCGACGGCTATGGTAGTTGCGGAGGCTCTACTGGTATACACCGCTGAGCGAGCTGCGGCGATGTCGCGTGCTTCATCGAGTGTGTCGACGACATCTTCGACTGCGGCCATTGATTCGGCTTCGCTGTAGGCGACGAACCATGGGGACTTGTTCCGTACCTCTGCAGGTAATACGAATTTGGATCTATGCACCATGAAGAAAGGTGTGTAGCCAGTTGAACTCTTCGGCGTTGTACATAGGCTCTAGAGTACGGAGGGTAGCTCCTCCACCCAGGCTCCCGCGAGTCTTTCGAGTGGGCATAGAAGGTGTTTCTTGATGCCGCTCCCTATGAGGCCGTTGGCCTTTTCGACCTGTCTGTTGGTCTGCGGGTGCGCCACGGAGGCGTATGATATGTTGATGCCGAGGCCCTCACAAAAGTCCTGGAATTCCTTTGATATGAAGTTCGAGCCATTGTCTGTGATGATGCTATGTGGCACGCCGAATCTGTACACTATGGACTCGAAGAACTTGACACTACTAGAGAAAAGGCTATAGGAGACATGCTTATAGGAGGCACATTTAGACCATATGTGCCTCCTATAAAATAGGCGAGGCACACTCCTTCTCCATGCGCCTCTAGTATAAAAATAGGCGAGACGCATATGATAAGAATGTGCCTCCTATAATCCCTGTACGGATGAAATCTAGCAGCCCCAGATTATGGGAGGCGCATTCTAGTCATATGCGCCTCCATTATATCATATAGGCGAGGCGCAAATGGGTAGAATTCTCCTCGCATAATCTGTGTGGGCCCGAGTGTTGATAGGTTCTCGAATATGCGAGGCACATATGGCCATATGCGCCTCCTATACTTGATAATATGCGAGGCGTATATGGTCATATGTGCCTCAAGTAACTCCTGTGAGCCCGGGTGGAGGTAGGTGACCGCATAGGCGAGGCGCATATTGCTATATGCACCTCCTATAATTTGAATTATAGGAGCCACATATTGTGCAATATGTGCCTCCTATAACCTGACACCATATTTTTCCAACTTTTTGCACATGCAGCCAACTACCAACCCACTCACTTGTCTCACTTCTTCCTCCACCACCAAGACAAATCTTAATTTTTATTTTGCGTATGTTATAATATTGCATTGAGAATATTATGTATCAACGAGACACATTCTTTAAGAATACTCATTTTTGTTGTTTTAGCAATATTTGAATATTTACAGTATATTTTATAGTTTATATTATGTCTGGACAATATTTTTACATGCAAAATAGCATTTTAAAAAGTTTCCAAAAAATTATTGCCACTAGGATTCGAACCTTGGTGGCCAGAGTTTAGAATAGGAAAAGGCATGTAACCAACGGGCTGATGTGAGTTTGTTGACATAAACCAGCGCACCTCTCTTTTGACTAGAACTATAGATCATACGAGGCGAATTATGTCGAGATATGCCTCGCGTAATCTGGTACATGCGTAAAGTATACGGACGGGGCAACCTCGATTCCCCTTTCTCTCGATCAAATCCGTCCACCACTCGCACGAAGCCGCGCCGCCGCCATCGTCCCCTTCCTGCCGTCGTCCGTGCCCGCAGCAGCCCGCCATCCACCGTCGTCGAGGTGAGCACCGACCCCCTTCCCCTCTCCCTCCCCTTCCCCTACCCCTCTTCCCTCTCCCTCACATCTCAGCGACCAGCCATAGGGGTCGACGAGCACCAGAGGAGCACCTCGCCCGCGACCGTGAAGAGGAGCACCAAAGGAGCACCATAGGAGCACCTCGCCCGCGACCAGCCACTCGGTACGTGCACAATGCTTGCTCCCTACCTACCTCCTTCGATTGCTACCGCCGTTGGTGGTTGTTCCGTTCGACCCCGATGTGGCGGTCTTCTTACGATTTAGCGATTCGCACGTGCGGCGGAGCTGTTTGCGATGGGGCGTCGCTACATGCGAGGAAGCTGCTTGATCAAGGCATATTTCCTTCGAACGTTTCGGCCGTACGTGCGCTGTAGGTTGGTGATTTTCTCAACGCTGATGTGGTCTTATATTTAGCGATTAGCGGCATCGGGACTGTTGGAAACTGCTTGCTTGTTCCCTTGTTGGAACCCAGGAGTCCATGACCAAAGCTAGCATCAAAAGGCGGTCCTTTTGGGGGCTCAAACTGGATGATCCAATGTAGTTGCTTTGGTGTGCTTTGGGAAAAAAATAAAAGGGAGGCATGAGCTCCTCGATTGGTGTTGACCATGGGTATCTTTCTACGTGTGCGTTTCTCCTGTCAATTGTTTTGGTCTTTCAAATTATATGATTGGATGATTTGGTTATCTGCAGATCTCTGCCTACATGATTTCCTAGTTTGTTTCCAAGTGCCACCTCACCTTAGTTTAGACAAATATACACACATTCAGACTCAGTTGTGCAATGTCCATGCTCTTTGTGGTGTGGCTGTAGGAAGTTGGTTGATATTGTCCTAATGATGTGTTTTATCATTATCCTAGAAGTTGGTTATGTGTAATTCCATTAGCTAGTAGATGGAAACCTGTCAGCACTTTGTAGAGTTTGACACCAAGGTGGAATTGGAAGTTACAGTAGCACTGTTTCTACACAAGAATTATTCTAGTATAAATAGTTGTTGCTGCATAGTTATCCCCCTTTATTTCAATATATTGAGCCTATTGAATTGGCCATTGCCTTACAATCTTCTCATATGAAACTGAATGTTGTCCAGATTTCTTGTGGTGGTGTATGCTGTCTAGATTTCTTGTATGTGGTGTATGCTATCTAGATTTCTTGTATGCTGCTGGCAACAAGTTGTGTATGATGTCCAGAATTTGTGTATGCTGGCAGCAAGTGTGTGGATATTCTGCCAGATTTTGTGTATGTTGTCCAGATTTTGCTGGAGTACTTAGGCCTATGTTTGTGCCTATTTAGGCTTTTTTGGGCAGGTTTTTCTTTTTGAGTTGCCAATGTTATCATCTTTCTTGTGTGTAGGAGATGGTGAAGAAGTGCTATGTCGTGTACATCGGTCGGGTTCCATGTGTGTACGAGGACTGGAAATACTGCTAGAAGAAAGTGAACAACTTCTCGGGCAACAACTACCAAGGCTACGAGAGTAGAGGTGGAGAAAGAGAAGTGGAGGAGGCACGGAAGGAACAAGTGGAGGAACTTCCTCGTGATCACCACCTTGTTTCTCTTCATGGTAGGTTATGTGCTCTGTTTCATCTAGCTAGAGCTCCATCGTCGGAGTTGTAATGTGATTGTGAACTTGTACTCGGAGGTGTGAACTTGTGGCACAAACACTTGGTGTTGTGTGAAAACTTGGCACTTGTTGATTCTACTTGATGTATGAACTCGTATGTCGCGATTGATGTGTAATGTATTATATTCATGTTGGTTCTATTATTCTTTGGCCAATTGCAAGTTTCTAAAAAATTATCTGTTTATACTGTATTCTGGACTGTATTATATATTTGAATATCTGTATACTATTATTTATAGTGATCTATAAAACTTGAATTTCGAAAATATTACAGAAGGCGCATATAGAACACTATAGGAGGCGTATATACTATAAATATATGAGGCGCATTGTGAAATATATGCGAGGCTCATATGATATGTGCCTCCTATATTTCACATATGCGAGACGCATATCGATATGCACTTCCTATAGGAGGCGCATATCGATATGCGCCTCGCATATGTGAAATATAGGAGGCGCATATCATATGCTCCTCACATAAAAAATAGGCGAGGCTCGAAGCTAGACGCATATATGATATGCGCCTCGCATATGCTTTTAGGTGCGCCTCGCCTAAGGTTTTCTCTAGTAGTGTGACGGTAGTTTTGCCGCTTTGGTTGGTGACGGGCATGGCCTCGATCCACTTGGTGAACTTGTCGACTGCGACCAGGAGGTAGACGTGGATTCCTTTTGAAGATTTGGGTAGTTTGCCGATCATGTCGAGGCCCCATTGGGCGAAGGGCCATGCTAGTGGTATGGGCCTTAGCTCCGACCCTGGTGCGTGCGGCTTGTCCGTGTACCTCTGGCAGGCGTTGCACCTTCGGACAATGTCCTTAGCATCATTCATGGCCGTTGGCCAATAGAATCCAGCTCGTAGAGCTTTGGCGACTAGGGCGTGGCTGCCTGCATGATGGCCACAGATGCCCTCGTGGATGGCTTGAAGGATGGTTTTGTCGTCACCGATGGTGACGCACCGTTAGAGTACACCCGAAATGATGCACTTGTATAGATCGCCCGTTTATGATGGTGAAGGCCTTGGACCGGCGAGATATGATTCGGGCGTCTGTCGGGTCATCAGGCAGTTCTTTGTTTATCAGGTACCGAAGGTACGGCTATGTCCACGCCTCTTCAACCGCCATGACCTGCATCCGGCTGACCAGCTCGACCTCGGTGTCGAGCTTTTCGGGTCCTTCATGTCCTTCGGGTGGCGCAGCCCCCGAGTGTTCCGCTTCTTTGGGTGATCCCTTGGCGAATTTACTTTTGATAGAGGGTACACAAATTTGTTCGAGGAACACACCTGGTGGCACCCGTGTGTAGCTTGAGACGATGCTGACGAATCTATCGGCTTCCTTGTTGCTTTCCTTTCCGACGTGCCGAAGCTCACAGCCGTCGAAGTCACCTTCAAGTGAGTTATAGAGCGCGCGATACGCGATCATGTTGGCGCTATGAGCGTCGCACTAGTTCATCGTCTGCTGGACGACAAGGTTCGAGTCACCGTAGATGACTAGGTGCGTTGCGTCGCAGATCTTGGCCATCCTCATGCCATGGATGAGGGCCTCGTATTCGGCCTAGTTGTTGGAGGCGCGAATTTCATCCGAAGGACGTATTTCATATTGTTGCCTTGAGGGGACGTCAGCATGACGCCAGCTCCTACTCAAGCCTCATGCTTCGAGCCGCCGAAGTGCATCGTCCACGATTGCATCATGTCCGGAGTGTCCGGCAGCTGGAACTCCATCCAGTGGACAAGGAAGTCAGGGAGGACCTGAGATTTCATGGCCTTGCACCGCTCATAGACTATGTCTAGAGGGGATAGCTCGATGCCCCACAGGGCTACGCGTCCTGTGGCTTCGGGTTTGTTCAGGATGTTGGACAATGGAGCCTCGTTAAAGACCATTATCTGGTGCTCCTGGAAGTAGTGGCTCAGTCGATGAGCTGTCATGAATACGCCTTAGGCGAGCTTCTGGTAGTGAGGGTACCTCTGATTTGTTGGTGTTAGTACCTCGCTGAGGTAGTATATTGGGCATTGGACCCCATGGGTCTTGCCATCTTCGGGTCGTTCGACCACGAGGACGGTGCTTACCACCTGGTGCTATGCTGCGATGTATAGCAGCAGAGGCGCTCGCTCCTTTGGCGTGACCAGAACAGGCGAGGTGGAGAGCAGCCACTTGAGGTCCTCGAATGCGTCATCGGCTTTGGGTGTCCACATGAACCTGTCAGCTTTGCGTAGTAGCTAGTAGAAAGGCAGGGCCTTCTCACCCATGTGACTGATGAACCAGCTCAGCGCCGCAATGCGCCCAGCTAGCTGCTGGACACCTCTGAGGTACTTTGGCTTCTCCATGGATAGTATGGCCCTGATTTTCATCGTATTCGCCTCACTCCCCCGCTGGGAGATGAAGTAACCGAGTAGTTGGCCAGATGGGACGCCGAAGGCACTCTTTTCTGGGTTCATCTTGATCTTATAGTGATCAAGGTTATCAAACGTCTCGCGGAGATCGTCGATCAGTGTCTTGGCATCCCTGGTCTTGATGACTATGTCGTCGACATAGACCTGTATGTTGCGACCGATCTGGTTTTTCAGACACGCCTACATGCACCTTTGGTATGTGGCGCCTGCGTTCTTCAGCCCGAAGGGCATGGTGTTGTAGCAGAACACTCCGAACAGCGTGATGAACACTGTTTTTCCTGATCTTTGACCTTCAGCCAAATCTGGTTGTAGCCTGAGTAGGCATCGAGGAAGGAGAGTTTCTCGCATCCTGCAGTTGAATCGATGATCTGATCGATCCATGGTAGAGGGAAGTGGTCCTTGGGATAATACTTGTTGAGCGATGTAAAGTGTACGCACATACGCAGGATGTCCGTGTCCTTCTTAGGGACTAGCACAGTATTGGCCAGCCACTCGCTCTTCTTGATTTCTCGGATGAAGTTGGCATTGAGAAGTCTATTGACTTTGATTCCAATGGCTTCAGCCCTTGGTTCGGACAGTCGTCGAATCGACTGCTTGACTGGCTTTGCATTGGGGAACACATTGAGTACGTTCTCGGCGAATTCCCTGGGAACTCCTGGCATGTCCGCAGGACACCTGGCGAAGATTTCCCAACGCTTACGGAGGAATTCGATGAGTGCGCTTTCCTATGCGGGGCTGAGGTCGTTGGCGATTAGCACCGTCTTGGAGGCATCCGTTGGGTGGACCTGCACCTTTTTCGTGTTGACTGTGGAGTTGAACGACATGTTAGGTGAGTTTTGCCTGGAGACTTGGGGTGCCCTGTTGTCTGTCACCTCTCGGAGCCTCGTGAGTTCCTCCTGCATGCCGAACGACTGGGAGATTCTGTTGAAGTCTCTGTCATAGTGATCGGACCGGGTGAAGCTACCCTGGACGGTGATGACGCCCCTGGGTCCTGGCATTTTGAGTACCAGGTACGTGTAGTGCGGTACCGCCAAGAATCTTGCGAATGCCACGCGCCTGAGGATGGCGTGGTACTGTGATGGCCAGTCCACCACTTCGAACTCCAGCCGCTCGCGCCTGAAGTTTTCGGGCTGGCCGAAGATGACATCGAACCAAATATTTCCCAGGGGATATATTCCCTTCCCTGGGACTATGCCGTGGAACGTCGTGTTGGATTGTTCCACGCTGCACAGTGGGATCCACATCGCTGCGAGGGTGCTGGCGAACATCAGGTTGATGCCGCTACCGCCGTCCATGAAGACGCGGCTCATCTCGAATCCTATGATCTGCGCCTCGAGCACCAGGGTAGCATGACCTGGGTGAGGGATCTGGCGGGGGTGATCCGAATGATCGAACGTGATGCATGACTCCGAGCCGCTGAGGTACTCAGGGATGGCAGGTGGAGCGGTCACGGCCAGGATGACCTGTCGGGTGATATTCTTTTGCACCCTGTTGGTAGGGCGTCCCTTCTAGATCATCAGGGATCCTTTTGGCGGTGGATATCCTCCTGTGCCGTTGTTAGGCGCAGGTGCGATCGCTAGATTCAACGGTCCAACGGGTGGTGGTGGAGGAGCTCCGTGGGCGGTATCACCTGGTGCATGTGCGGGTCCGAACCCAGGGTTCACGATCTGGCGTCGCATTTGGGTGAGACCCTCTCTCAGCTTCTGGAACTCACGGCAGTCCTTTAGCATGTGGTTGGCCTTGGTTTTGCCATCTTGCTTGTCGATGTAGAAGTGGATGGTGCAAGGAGCTGACATCTTGTCGTATGCCGAAGGTTCATCGTCGTGGCTGCGACGTTGCCATGTTTGCGTAGGTCACCCTCCGTCACGGAAGTTGCTTCCGCGGTATCCGCTGCTGTGGTTGTCGTCATTGCGTCAGTCAGCGTATCCAGCCGCAACCATGTCGACTCTGTCGCAATCGTCGTAGACGCGAGATCTTCATTTGCTGCGGCGTCCGCGCCTGCGGCCGTAGTCATCCTCATCATCCGAATGCATTCGGTGGAGGGAATCTCCGCCGTCTGCCCACCTGTTGGCGATGTCCATGAGGTGGTCGAGCGTCTTGGGCTTGATGCACCTAAGGTCTTCCTTGAAGTCCGGATGCTTGACACCGTCCTTGAAGGCATCGATCTTCCTTTCCTCAGAGATGTGTGCGGCAGAGTTCTTGATGTGGGACCAGCGTAGGATGTACGAGCGAATGGATTTGCCAGTACGTTGGCTGAAGGCCCGCAGTTCCTCGATCGATGCTGGCCTCTTGCTGGTGCCCTTGAAGTTTCGGATGAAACTATGTGCCAAATCCTCTCAGCCTCGAATGGAGCTTGAGGATAGGCTGCTGAGCCAGATTCGAGCTGCGCCCGTCAGCTGCAGCTGAAGGCACTATAGGGCGGTGTTTCTATTGCCACTGTGCATCTTGACGGATGAGAGGTGGTCACTGAGCCAGGTTTCTGTGTCCTGCGTGCCATCGAACTTCGTAGTGTCCAATGGGAGCTTGAAATTTTTCGGCATCCGTTTGCGCCGAACAGATCTTCGTCGTCATCCTCGTGGATTCGGTTGAACATGCGCCTTTGGCGCGTGCCTTGTCGATCTTGCGCTGGGCAAGATCACTTCGAGCATCGTATTCGCTGCTGCGACGCCTTGGGCTCTTGCGATGTCGAGGCAGGTCATGCTCGTCCTCGTCAAATGAGGGTGTAGGGCTACGGGTGAACTTGACCGCAGCTTTTTTCTTCTGCTCCGCAGGAGCTTCATCATGGAGCGCAGCTTCGACGAGTCCGAGTCCGGCTAGAATGGACTTGTGCATGGCACTCTTTGGGTCACCCACCAGAGGTGGATGAGACGTGAGGTACATGGTGGCTGCCATGATCGCAGCCTGCGGCGTCTTTGGTATGACGTTGCCATTGACGTCCATTGATATGAAGGACGTGTTGAGGGTTCTCGTGATGTCACTGCGTGCGGCAGAGTCCATGTGCTCCGTGCGGGAGCGATGCTTGTTGGTGTTGTTGCCATGCGAGCTGGAGCCACCAGCAGCGAGCGCAGCTTGCCGCGCGCTAGATTCCGAAGCTGCCTTCTTGCGTTTGTCGAGATCCTCCATCAGCTTCACATGCTGGTTATGCTCGCTGATGAGGAGGAGGTGGTATGCAATCAGCAGATCCCATGAAGCATTCACAGGTAGGATGATGTTGCCTGCCATGGCTTCGCGTGCCTGGAGCCATCCGTCCTCATTGAGGTTGATCTTCTGGTAGGCGTTAGCGTTGCCTTCATTGGGCTGGAGGGATGGGTTTCCTCTGTTTCTAGCCTGCGGGTTGGGCAGTGGATTGGTTGGTTGGTTGGGGTCACTCAAACCTGGTGGAAGTTCCGATTTGCCCTGGATGACCACGGCGCATTGATAACGCCCGCGGATTGGGTCGCTGCTGCCGCAGCTTTTGGATCCGGAACCATAGGTTCCTTCATCCGAGGGAGGGCCGCACAGATCTGAGTTGCAGCTGCTGCTATCATATGACTCATCTGTTAGCGTCAACATGCGTAACACGCCAATGGGTGGGACCCACGAAGCGGGCCTGATGGACAGTGGTGGCACCCGCTCTGGGAGGCGGAGGGTGCCGGCCTGTCTCACCTAGAAGTAGAAGCTCCCGAACAGAATCTCGAGCCTGTCGCCTACGGGCTCGAAATCCCTCATGGTGCCAGGCGAGTGAGCGGTGAAGTCGAAGGTGCCGAAGAGGAGATGACCCTCCGTCGCCGATGAGTTGTAGATCACTTCATATGGGACCGTCACGATCGCCCAATCAGCGCCCCTAGTTCCCACAGACGGCGCCAATTAACGAGGTTCTATCTCGTCAATGCCCATTGTTATGGACTTGGGTTTTGGAGAAGATGGGGATGCCGGAGATCACGGAACGGTTAGCAAACAAGCAACACGGGGATAGAAAGTTTACCCAGGTTCAGGCCCCCGGAGGGAAAACCCTACTCCTGCTTGTCCGCTCTTCATTACGGCGAAACCAAAGGTTAAGTGGTGCGCAGATGCAATCTGGTGTGAGGTGCGTATGAGATGAGTTGGGGCCCTCCTCGCCATGCCCTACTATCCTTTATATAGATAGGCAGGTCCCAGGCGTAGGTCGAGTCGGTTACAGATTAGGGTTTGCCCCTTTGAAATTCTATCTACTCTAGTCTTGTTCTCCAAGGATCTGAAGGTGTCATGGGCTTGGGCCACCCAAAATCTCCACAGGCTGCGTATCTTGTCGTGGGCCTTCCTTGGGATGGACTAGGTATGCCAATGTGGTGTACCCGTGGGGTATAACCATGTCATGCGGATCCCGCTCACCAGCCTGGAGGCATCTGACACGACCTTCCACGGCATAGTCCCAGGTAACGGTGTGTACCCCCTGGGCAAATATGGCTCCATGTCATCTTCAGGACCCCTAAGAACTTTAGGCATGAGCGTCTTGAGTTTGAGGTGGTGGATTGTCCCTCGTAATACCATGCCATCCTTGGTCGTGTAGCATTCGCAAGATTTCTGGCAGTACCGCATTACGCGTACCTCTTGATGAAGATGACAGGGCCTAATCGTGTCATCATCATCCCAGGAAGCTTCACCATGTCCAATAACGGTTAAAGAGAATACAAAAGAATCTCCTAGTCCTTCGGCATGCAAGAGGAGCTCGTGAGATTGAAGGAGTCGACAGACAACAGTCTGCCCCCACCAAGCAGAATGCACCCGACATGGAATTCGACTCTACAGTCAAGACCAAGGCGGTGCATGTCCAATCGACAGACTCCTCCAAGATGGCTCTGATCGCCAACAATCTGGGTCCTGCATACGAACTCGCGCTCATCAAATTCCTCTGTGAGCACTGGGAAATCTTTGCTTGGTGTCCCATAGACATGCCAGAAGTTCCCAGGGAATTTGCCTAGCATGCACTCAATGTGTATCCAGATACACATCCAGTGGAGCAAATGATACATCGACTGTCTGAGGGAAGTGCAGAAGAAATCGGTATCAAAGTCAATAGACTCCTCGATGCCAACTTCATAAGGGAGATCAAATAAAGCACCTAGGTGGCTAACCCTGTGTTGGTCCCTAAGAAGGACACATACATCTTGTGGATGTGCGTGGATTTTATGGTGCTTAACAAGCACTTTCCAAAGGACCATTTCCCCATTACCGTGGATCGATCAAATCATCAATTCCACCACGGGATGCGAATGACTCTTGTTCCTTGATGCCTACTCAGGCTATAATCAGATTCGTCTGAAGGTCGAGGACCAGGAGAAAACGGCTTTCATCACACCGTTCGGAGTCTTCTGCTACAACACAATGCCTTTCGAGATCAAGAATGCAGGTGAAACCTATCAAAGTTTCATGCAGGCATGTTTGAAGAATCAAATTGGTCGAAACATTCAGGTCTATGTCAACGACATAGTGGCCAAGACCAAGGAGAGCCGAACATTGATCGACGATCTACGCGAGACATTCAATAATCTTGATCAATACAGGATCAAGCTAAACTCGGAAAAGTGTGCCTTTGGAGTCCCATCCGGACAATTGCTCTGGTACTTCATCTCCAAGAGAGGCATCGAGGCTAACCTGAAGAAAATCAAGGCTATACTAGCCATGGAGAAGCCGAATAATGTCAAAGGGGTCCAGCAGCTAGCTGGGCGAATTGCAGCGCTCAGCAGGTTTATTAGCCGCATGGTAGAAAAGGCTCTCCCTTCTACCAGCTACTCCACAAGTAGAACAAATTTGAGTGGACGGCTGAAGCAGATGAGGCATTCAAAGATCTCAAACGCCTGATATCAACATCTCTCGTAATGGTGACGCCAACAGCGAGAGAACCCGTGCTTCTCTACATTACTGCAACACACCAAGTGGTCAGCACAGCACTCGTGGTCGAACGACCCGAAGACGACAAAACCCACGGGTAGCAACGCCCGGTGTACTACCTCAGCAAGGTATTGACACCTACAAAGCAGAGGTACCCTCACTACCAAAAGCTAGCATATGGCATGTTCATTACTACCCGTCCTCTGCGCCACTACTTCCATGAGCACCAGATAGTGGTCGTCAACGATGCACCACTATGACACACCCTCAATAACCCCAAGGAAATGGGGAGAGTGGCCATATGGGGCATAGAGCTATCCCCATGGGACATCATCTACGAGAAGCGCACCGCCATCAAGTCGATGGTGCTCCCTGACTTCTTCGTCCACTGGATGGAGCTGCAGCTCCCGGATACTCCAGACATGTCCCAACTCTGGACGATGCACTTCAAAGGATCCAAACGTGACTCTGAAGCCGGAGCCAGAGTAATATTGACATTCCCCAAGGGGGAAAGATGAGATATGTGATGCAGATGAAGTTTCGCGCATCCAACAACAAGGCTGAATACGAGGCGCTGATCCACGGCATGCGGACGGCGAAAGTTTGTGGCGCCACATGTCTAGTCATCTACGGCGATTCAAACTGGTTGTCTAATAGACAATGAACCAGTGCGAAGCCGTCAACGACCAAATGATAGCCTACCGCGACCTCTACAACTCACTCGAAGGATACTTTGATGGCTGCGAACTCCGGCACGTCGATCGGGAAATCAACGAGGAGGCAGACATGCTCGCCAGCATTGGATCCACCATCAGCCCGGAACCACCAAGTGTGTTCCTTGAACAAATCTGCAAGCGCTACATTAAGCGCAAAACTCCCAAGGGCATAGTCGACGCCACGGGACACTCGGGGGCTGCGCCACTCGAAAAAACAGAGGCATCCGCAGAGCTGGAGGCAGACATTGAGATGGTGAGCCTCATGCAAGTCCTGTCAATCGAGCAAACATGGACTCAACCATACATCAGGTACCTGTTGAGAAAGCAACTGCCAGAGGACCCGACGGATGCCAGGTAGATCGCTCGCCGTTCAAAAGCTTTCACCATCATCAAAGGCGAAATTTGCAAGCGAAGCATCACCAGGGTACCCGTCACCAATAGTGACGGGAAGAGCATCCTCCTCGACATCCACGAAGGCATCTACGGCTACCACACTAGCAGTCGCAACCTAGTCGCCAAGGCTCTGCGAGCTGGCTTCTACTGGCCAACCGCGATGCACGATGCCAAGGACATCGTCAAGAAGTGCAACACTTGACAAAGGTTTGCTAGAAAACCACACGCACTAGGCTCAGAGCTACAACCGATACCATTGCCCTGGCCCTTTGCTCAACGGAGACTCGACATTGTCAGCAAACTACATAAATCCTCACCCAGAGGATACGTCTTCCTCCTGGTGGCAGTCGACAAGTTCACCAATTGGCTTGAGGCTATGCCCATCACCAACCAAACTGGTACCAATGCTGTCAAGTTCTTCCAGTCCATCGTTTACAGGTTCGTGGTGCCCCACAACATCATCATCGACAACGGCACGAACTTCACCTCAAAGGAGTTCCAAGACTTCTACGAAGGACTAGGCATAAACGTCACATACGCCTCGGTGGCGCACCCAAAGACCAACAGTCAGGTGGAAAAGGCCAACGGCCTCATCTGCAATAGGATCTAGAAACGACTCCTACACCCTCTTGAAGAAGTGGTGGGTGCCTGGGCAGATGGGTTGCCCTCCGTCCTTTGGAGACTGCACACAACGCCAAACAGCGCCACCGGCTATACCCCCATCTTCATGGTGCATGGAGCCAAAGAAATGCTGCCCGCTGAGGTACACTACAAGGCCCCATGGGTCGTTGCTTATAGCGAGGCCGAATCAACAACCGCACTCGAGACCTACTAGATGAGGCCCACGACATCACCACGGCCTGGTCGATGGTGTACCAGCAAATCCTTCACAACTACCACAGCCAACGGCTACGCCCAAGGTCCTTCGTCGATGGAGCCTCGTCCTACGAATCAAGTAAAAAGGGCACCTGAAGCTCGAGTCACCCTGGGAAAGCCCCTACATGGTCACCAAAGTAATCCCAAGTGGCGCCTACCTCCTCAAGGACATCGAGTCCAGAGTAGCATACTCCAACCCCTGGAACGTCGCACAACTGCGATGCTTCTTCCCTGAGCCGTATTTATTTTCATTAAGGCTTTTCAGCCAGGCTACTAAGCCAAACCATTTACTCCCTACCGTGCGATGAATAAAGCTAAGTACCTTGTCCAATATGTGTCTTATTATGCAAATTTACATTTGTACAACACACTCGGGGGCTGCGCCTCACCTAACGACTATGTCGACTCTTACGTTAACGCATCCACCTGAGTAGCTGACCACGTTAGGCTAACAAAAAGGGCATGCAAAATTTTACAAACAACAAGCATCACGTGCAACATGTTTTACTACTTTACAAGGGAAACAAAAATCCCAATCGAAAATATACATATTTTACATTGTTTTGTACAACACCTGTCAGACTCAACTACACTAAACCCTAAGCTACATTTCTCATCAAGGAAGTGCATGATACCTTCGGCATGGCGAGCCACCGTAGCATAGTGCGGGTGCATGTCCCACGCCATACCATCCGAAGAAACGGGCGGCCCCGCCGCTATCTCTGCCAAGTCCACGTCCTCCTTGGTTGAGCCAAACAAGGGCCAGCACCGCCTTTGCACCCGCAACAAGCTGCTGGTGCACAAGACCCTTCATGGCGTCTACGATCCGAAAATTCCCTAGAAGCCCAGGAAACTGGAGGCATCAGCATCTAGGGGGGAATATGGCAGCCCAAATGGATGCGAGTGACCATCATTCACACTTCAACACCTGAAGCACCTGATGGACGTGGCCCTGCACTGCAGCGACCATAGTTTCTCGGTCATGGTCCATCCATAAGAATCCTCTGGCCTCCAACTCCTGTTGGTTGAGGCAGTTGAGCCGGATAGCAACGTGCGCCTTCTCTTCCTGTGGAAGGAGATTGACAACTACAAGAGATCAATAGCTCAGAAGCAACAAACATTGGATGCAGCCGCAAAACAAACGACAAACACCCGGTGACCACTTACACTAAAGCAGCTCACCAATCTACCAAAACTCTACAAGGACATACTCCTCTCTCGCAACAACCCTCTCCGTTTTGGACTTCCAAACATCCGCATGACCACGAATGACAAGGACATCCCACTCAAGGCTTCGGATGCAGTCACACATCAAGCGAAACTACAACACTTCATTTGTTAGCTAAGCGACAACCAAAGGAATTGGCGAAGTCGCCAGGACAGCATTCGAAAGGCCCTAGGAGGTGCACATATGACAAAATATAAGGACAATGCAACTGGCAGCAGTACAAGGAAAGAAATATATTCACACAAAAGAGCCACTACGTGGTCACCTCAGAAGTCATCCAATACATATCATTACATAGAATGAAGAAAAGAGCAAAAGTAAATCTAACAAGACTAACTAAACAACAGACGGGCCCCATGGGTGCGTCACATCTGATGCAGCCCCAGGCTTCTCCACCAGCGCTGCAGCCACCTTGTTTTGCTCAATGGCATAATTCGGCAAGAGATCAATCAGGCGCGATCCATAACTCTTGCAGCACGAAGCGAAGGGGGAGAAGGCTACCTCAATGCCATCCACATCGATCGACATCCTGGGGGTGGCTTGGTTCAGGTCCATCTCCACGCATGTCGCCAATCCCATCGCCAGGCCAAGGGTATCACCTGCACCTTTTTGTGTCTTCTTGTATTCTGTACGTACATCTCCCTCCAGGGCATCCGCCAGGGAATCAACATCGTCGAGGGCCACGCCCTTCGGTAAGATCTCTCAATAGAAGCACCTAAGGACCCCTTTGGATTTTGCCAAAATATCTATGGTGGAGCTGCAATGGTCTTCGACCGTGGCAGCTGCATCCGTGAGAGGGTCCCCATGGTCCAAGACGGAGCAATAAAACGCAATGCCTGTGGCATCTTCAAATGCATCAAATTAGATTCAGATCAACAAAAAATACCAAGAAGATATCAAGAGAAATTACTCAGGAAAATTTGAATGACCTACCAGACAATGCTTTCCGAGAAACCATCAGCTACTCTGTCATTTCCTTCTCCCACAAGGCAGCGAAAGCCGCATGCTTCTCCTCGCGCTCCTTGGCCTCCTGCTTAAAGCACTCTAGGGTCTCCACAACATCTTTTGCTTTGAGCTCCACTTGGCTTCGACTCTTTCCAATGAGTCTATTTTGCGGGAGCCTTGTTGTTTTCATCTGCAAAAACCATGAGAAGAAAAATAAAAAGACGAATTCCACCACACGCATCTGAAAAACAAAAAGCAGCAAAATACTCACCTTGAAGCTGCTAGAACCTTTTCTCCAAGGAGAGGTACTATTGCCCGAGGCGTTTTAGGTCGCGCACGAAGGGCTACATCTAGAAATAAACAATCAAAGGAATAAAGGGCTCGAGGGCTCGCTCACACTAACCAAGTAATAATTACATGACCACCCGAAGACTCCAAAGGTGGAGCCTGTGTCTTTCGGGTGACGACCACATGAGACCTCAGCTTGGAGGAGCTCGACGCTCCATCACCAGAGTTGGCCACTGTCTTCAGGGAGGGCACTACAGCCTTGATGCTCATCGCTTTTGACTCCACGACCATGTCTTTAGTTTCATCCTTTTATGGATTCACCTGAAGAGGACCACCTGGCTACGCGTATGGAGGGATATGCGTATAAGGCATCAAGCAAGGCAAACTCAACAAAGTAAAAACACCAGAAGTGGTCTGATACTTATGGAGGGATGTCAGAGAGGTTCAAGAATAGCGTCGTCTTCTTGGCCTTTGGCTAAGGAGCCATAGCCCGGAGGGGCATCGCAGGAATGGGGGAGGAGAAATCTCCATTTGCAGTATGCAACTGCAAGAAGGCGGCCCCTCGGTGTTTACGGCATCATGGCGTCCGAAATATCTCTTCGGGATCCCTTGCGAGAATTCCCGTCGCTAGGCTCGGGGGCTTCCTTCGTCGGCGAGTGAGCAGCGGGGACCGTGGACTCCTACTCCGTGTCCCCGCCATCTGGCGCAACCGTGAATTCCTTAGAAAGTGGGGGGGGGGGCATCATGGTCTCCACCTTAAGTTCCTACGGAACACCAAATACACAATTCAAGATGAAGAACAGTAGATATAAAACAGAAATGCATTACGTGCAAGTAAGGTAATCACCCGAGGAACTTCGTTCTTCGCATCGAAGGGTGCGGTCGATGACTCCGCCGGAAGCTCATCTGTTGGGGATATGCTATATGGGTATCCTCATAGCATGTCCTCTATCCGGATAACCCGGGTGGCCCACAGTTGGTAGCATGGCCCATGGCCTGCTGGGCAGCCCAGTTAGATTGATCCAGAAGGGAGGACCATGCCGGATAAAGGAAGGCTACAGAGGAGTCACCGACGTACCCGGAGCCTTGGAGTGCAAGACACGCTAGACTAGTTGTAAGCAGTGTAGGACTCTGTAAGTTGTCCGGCTAGGACTTTTCCCTATAACCCTAGGACTTGGCAACTATATAAGTCAGGCCTATGGGAGCCTTTAGGTCACAATCTCAGACAACCTAGTGTCGACTACAACGCACCTCGCACAGCGAACCAATCCCTGTAACTCGGCGTATTTGCCCTTATAGTGATTTATAGCAGGAGTAGGATTCCGCCACCGTTGTGGGATTTGAACCTGGGTAAGCTGTGTTACCTTGTACCCGTCAACCGTCTGCCTTCCCCCACATCTCTAACACGCACTGTGAGGACCCCTCCATGGCGTACTCGTCGGCAATACCACGACATTTGGAGCCCACCGTGGGGCAAGAGGTGCTTCAGGCTCTTCAGCGTCGAGGACCAAGATCTTCGCGGGAATCAGCGAAACCGTAGCCATCGGTCATGTTCTCTTCTCCGGCAACATTTCGATCGTCCTTCCCGACGAGTTCTAGATCCCGGCGAAGATGAACCCTATGTGATGCTCGATCGTCCCCATCGGAGATATCCACCTCTTCATCGGCGAAACCGACTCAGGCACTAGTTCCCTGGGAGTCGGAGGAGCATCAAGACCAGCACGGACCGCCTACGGGCAGGATACGTTTGCGGAAGGATCAATGTCTGATCTCTCCTCGGAGTTTGCCGGCAAAGATCGGAAAAATTCAAGGCCCACCCAAACCCCCCCTGTGCAGGACATAACGGTGGAAGATCACTACAAGTCCGCCGGCTTCGTCCGCGTGTCTGGACAGCAGAGATCCAAGTTTGTTGGCGTGCTTACCATCTTCGATCTGGCGCGTTGCATTCAGAGAGAGGGCGAAAATCCCCACGATTACCTTGCCAGGTGGCTCCGTATACGAGCCGATCTGGCGCATTACCCCAATGATGATGCCATGTATCACTTTGTGGAAGGACTGGACCAAGGTACGCTTCTTCGGCATTCTCTAAGGCGGCAGCAGGCTTCGGGACGTCTCACCTTCGAAAGCATGGTGAACACCGTCAACAACTACGTGGAGGCCAATGAGGCAGCTCAGACAGCGCTTGATCTCATTGACAGAGCCCCTTCGATTCAGCCACCTCCACCACCACCTGCCGCCACCATCGCCGTAGTTACACCACTGACGAGGTTTGATCTCATCAATGCCCATTGTTATGGACTTGGGTTTTGGAGAAGATGGGGATGCTGGAGATCGTGGAACGGTTAGCAAACAAACAACACGGGGACACAAGGTTTACCCAGGTTCAGGCCCCCGGAGGGAAAACCCTACTCCTGCTTGTCTGCTCTTGATTACGGCGGAACCGAAGGTTACAGGGTGCACAGATGCAATCTGGCGTGGAGCTGTGTATGCGAAAGTATGAGGAGAGATCTAGGTCGTGCCCTCCTAGCCTTTATATAGACTCAGGCAGGTCCCGGGCAGAAACCTAGTCGGTTACAGGTTCTAGGGTTTTACCCCTTTGAATTTCCTATCTACTCTAGTCTTGCTCTCCAAGGATCCGAAAGCGTCATGGGCCTTGGCCACCCGAAAATCTTCATGGACCGGCATATAGTTGCCGTGGGCCTTCCTTGGGCTGGACCAGGTATGCTGAGATCATGTACCCATGGGGTATAACCATGTCAGTAGCCCTCGAGTGTTCAGTCGAATCGTAGATTCGGCTGAGGACTCTACAATCTTTCGGGTGCAACTATGTATTTCAATAGTTCATGTGTAGGGATTGTTGATGCGCGTGCCTAACTCACCCGACGGATCAGGGTCAGTTAACTGTCTTAGGACGAAACAACACGATCTTCTTCAGGTTCGAGTCCCTCAACTAGAACCTGGAACAAATGCTGGAGTAATTCGACTCAGGCCGCGGAGGACTTACAGGAGTGCAATTCCAGTGAATTTAACTGATGTACCCAACGCGTTCGTCGGGATTTTTCATCGCACCTGTTAGCACAGGTTTTTACTAGCAGAGCGCAGTCGTGTGCGTTGCCGGGCCATCAGATGATATCTATAGGTCTTATCTTTGTGTTGCAGACACAACATCCGAATGTTTATCACCGCGGAGGTGTTTCAGGTGGCCAAGGAGGACGTTGCTCACTTAGCGTTAACTTTGGGCAGAGTTGCCGAAAAGTTTTTGCATCCTGACCCGAAGGATCACAGTCGAAGAATTCATAGGGTGCGCGACCAGCGCTCCCTATGGGAGTAGCCCCCGAGTGTCTGTTCAAGTCATGGACTCGAGCGGAGACTTTAATTCAGATGTTGTTCAATTGTAAGTCCGTAGGACAAATTTTTTTTCGGATGATTAAATCCTTCCTCCCTATGGGAGTAGCCCCCGAGTCCGTAGTGGAGTCGTAGACTCGACGGAGGACTCGAAGTAATAGTTCGCTTCTATTCATCTTTCGGGTGCGCGGCCAGCGCTCCTGATAGGAGTAGCCCCCGAGTAATTGGTCGAATCGTAGATTCGAGTGAGTACTCTTTGCTTTGAAGCCGAAGAAATTGTAGCTGTTGTTAGTGTAGCTTTTGATGACGTCAGTGTTGACGATCGATAACCTCAAGCGTCTGCTACGCCAGAGATGATTTGACTGGACGAACATGGGTCCCACTGTCTGACCTTGAATTGATCGGTCACGCGCGGCGTGGAGATAATTACGGCGTCGCCTCGATTTTCGCGCGTAGTGGATGGCGTGTTAGCGACGGTTCGTTGTGATGCTGACACATGTATGGCCAGATCCTGTCGTTGGCGTTAGGTCTTCTCGATGGACGGCTGTCGTGCATCGTCTTCATCTTTATAACCATTGGGGAAAACCTCAGTTTGTTTTCACCGCATCGTTTCTTGCTTTCACTACGTCCTTGTGTTCTGAGAGCTCTTGCGACGCGCTGGAATATTCCTTCACATTTCCTTCTTTCATCCTGCGCTCTCGCCGCCGGCGCCGCCGTACCGCGATAGGGAAACCGAAGAAGTCGTCGTCTGCGGTTGGCACCAGCGCCGCTGGAGGGAAGAAAAGTGCCGCCGCTACCCGTGTCACCAACGATGGCTGGCGGCGATCGAAGACGCGGGAGAGTGATCTACGCAGGCTTCGCGAGCGGGGCCTAATCCCACAGGATAGGGAGGCCGTTAAACTCCCAGGCAATGAGGTAATCCCCCGTCCCCCCGTTGGGTATCGGGTTATGTTCCTTGCCTTTGTCTTGCGCGGATTTTCCTTCCCAGTCCACGACTTCCTTCGTGGACTGCTTTTTCTGTACGGTGTCCAATTGCACCATCTTTCCCCCAATTCTCTTCTTCACATTGCTTGTTTTATCACTTTCTACGAGTGCTGGCTCGGTATTGAGCCGCACTTTGGCCTCTTCCGGAAACTTTATTCCGTGAAGAGGCAATCTGGTTCGGATGGTGTTTATCCCATTGGGGGTTGCATCATTTCCCTCAGGCCCAATCTTCTTTTCTTTTCTTTTCTTTTTCCATGTCTGAATCTATCCAGTATTGGCGGAGGCGATGGTTTTATATCCGCGACTCGTAGTACCTGGGCAAGATTTTGGTCTTGTTACTTTCGACCCCTCCCAGGAGATTGAGCCGAAAAGGTCTTGGAAAAACAAGATCTTGGATGGCGAGGTGGCGGAGATAGAGGCTATATATCGTCGGGTGGAGGATCTCCAGTTGATTCCGGAGAAGGAAGTGAACGGTGTGGATATCATCCGCACCTTTCTCGAGCGTCGGGTGCAGCCACTCCAGGCTAGGGCGTACCCGATGTTCCTTTATGCTGGCCGGCGTGATCCGACGAGGGTTTCGGCTGAGAAAATCTCCCAGGGAGATCTCGACAGGGCCCTTCGCTTGCTGCTGAAGTTCAAGGCCGGAGAGGATATCCCGGGGAAGTCGCTGATTCCTCCGTTTTCTTCTTCGCTTCCTGTTCCATAGGTGTAGATCCGTGCGCGTAGCGCTATTTTTCGACTACATTGTTTTGTGTTTGTTTGCTAACAAATTGTTCTTCTCCTGTGCAGAGCTTCAAAGTGCCGGGTATGTCGCCTCCATTACCCAAAGTATATCCGGATGCTCCGGATAATGATTTGGTGTATTCCATGTCCGAGCTGCCGTCGGCGCGATCTCCGGCTGAAGATGCCAACGAGTCAAGCGAAGACCACACTCGCAAACGATCGCGGAGCTCCAGCGAGTCTTCGGATGCTTCGACTCCTCCGACTCCTAGGAATCCTCTGTGTCTTGAGCGCCACAGTGATGGGCATGGAGGCTCTTCCTCCCCTATTCCTGCTCTTCCTGTGCGGGCTGTAGCGCCGCACCCTCCAGCGAAGCGGAAGAAGGAAGAAAAGAAGGAAGAAAAGAAGAAAGAGGAGAAGAGGGTCCGAAGGACCCCTCCTGTCTTTAATCTGAGCGAGCTTGACTCGTAAGTTTCCTCTGCACTGCGTTTTTTTACTTTGTTCTTGTACTAATTTGTTCGTGTGTAGGCACTCTTCCAACGACTCCTCTAGCGATGGTGCTCGAGAGATGATGGGGGAGTCGAAAGTCGTGTCTCCTCCTCCTCAGATGGTGGCAACTTCTGAGGGCGCTGCTCCGAACCCTCCTTCGCAGGAGGTTCAGGTGGTTGCGCCTCAGAATTTTGCTAGCGGACCTTCGACATCGCCATCAGACCATGTAAGTATTTCTGTCTCTTGCCACGGGGGGGAGCCCCCGAGCATCTGTACAAAGGTTTTCTTGTTTTGTTATTCGAGTCTCGGGGGGAGCCCCCGGCGTTTTCGTGTGTGTATTTTGCTTTTGTTCTTCTTTGTTGGGCGTAGCCCCCGAGTCCTAACTGGTAGGTCTTCTTCCTGCAGCCTTTTGTGCAGGATGCCAAGCGACTGGTGCAGGAGCACCTGGTGCTGGAGGCCAGCCTCAAACAGCTTCAAGGTACCATTCTGCCCTTGATGTTTGCTTCTTCGTGTATTCTTGTCCTGTTATCTGACGCCTGTACTTTTTGGATGCAGAGGAGCATAACACCTCCCTTCGTGAGATCGATGCTCTCAAAAAGAGCCTCGGTCAAGCAGAGAAGAAGGCCGAGGTCGCTACTGGTGCGAAAGAGTGCCTCGAGCTGCAGCTGGCCACTGCGGCGGAGGCTAAGGAGCGCCTGCAGCGGGAGGCCACGGACCGCAAGGAGCAGCTTGCCACTGCTGCGACTGCGCATGAAAGAGAGGTGGCGGGCAAGCTCATGGCTGCTGCCAAGGCTGTTTCGGGTGAGTATGTTCTTTTGCCCCTTTTGTTTTTCTTGTCTTTCTTCTGGGTGCTTTCTTCATTCCTTTTCTTTATTGTCTCATATGCCGTAGGAATCGAGTTTGATCGCAGTGCTCTGGAGCACGGGAGTGCTCTAGATGATGCTACTACAGCGGTCGAACATTGCTGTAGAACCGTCGTCAGCTCACTTGCCAAGGCCAAGGAGGTCCTTGGACGCTTCTACAAGGAGCTTGTACCCAAGGGCGCGGCTCTTGATGATGTTGACGCCTTGGTGGAGGCATTGTCAGCCGAAGCGCCTGCGGCGTACAAGCGCATGCAGAAGGGCATCGGCGCGTCCGTCGGGCTGGCGGTGGCCTTGGCGGCTGGAGCGGAGCTGGACCTTCCTCAGATCACCTCCTGGATGCCGACGACCGCGGATGGATCCGAGGTAGCCTTCGCTACCTATTCTGCTTGCTGCAATCGATATGGGCCCAAGCTGATTGATCTGCTGGCCGACTATGTGCTACGGCAGCAGGGGGAAGCCAAGGCAAGGCAATCCGGCTCCGAAGCGACTCAGGGCGCCGTGTCTTAGGCGTTGTAGCTGTAGGATAGTTTGTAATTTTATTTTGCTGTAATTATGTTGAAGAAACAAAATCACTGTGCCACGTAGTGGCATTTATCCACTTAATGAATTTTGTTGAGTTGTGTTCTTCGCCGTCTGAGTGTTTATGTCCTTTTCTTTTCTGCTGCTCTAGGTTCCTTCGGGTGCTGATCCCGTTGACACCTTGCCTACAGCGCGACTGCGGCCATCTTTGGATGATTCGTCACAACTTGCTTTTCTTCGAGACCGTGTTCGTAGTCTTGAGAAGGAGTTGCTTGGGGTGCATGGTCACGCCGATGTTTGGAAGTCCAAGGAAGATCGCGGTGCAGCCAGAGAGGAGTATTTGATGGCGGAACTGCTTCGACTGTCTAAGCAGCTGCAATGTAAGTTGTTTCTTTGTTTCGAGCTGCAGCTCAGTTCTTCGGATGTGCCTGCTGACCTTGTGTCTTATTTTGGGGCGAGTGTCGCAGGTTCTAATCTTGCTCCAAGGGAGGAAAAAGAGCGTGTCGCTGTTCGGGTCAATTGCTTGACTCAGCAAGACATGGAAACCGGCGGTTTCTTCTGGATGGATTGTGACCGTGCTATGGTCCTTGCGACGGTGCAAGATCGTGTGCACCAAGTTTTTCGGGTGCTTCGTCAGGTGCAGACGTCGCTTGCGTCGGTGCTGCATGTTATGTTTCCTTTGGATGTCGTGCCAACGAACCTTGCTGGTCTTCTGTCGAAGTTTCGGAATGTGAATAATGTCAAGAAGTTGGTGCGGCAACAGCTCGTCATAGGAGTGAAGGATGCGTTGTCCCTTGTGAGGATGCATCGCCCTGATGTAGATTTGTCTGCTGTAGCGGCTGGGCCGCCTCTTCGGCCGGATGGTGGTGAGTGGAACATGCGTCCGCATTATGCCTGTAAGGCAGTATGCCGAACAGGTCGTAGATTTGTTTGAGCAGCGTGCTCAAGTTATTCTTCAGAATAGGTAGTACCTGTAAAAGAGATAGATGTAAAATTTGTATGTACGTGTCTGGGCGCGTTTTGCCCCTTTGTTATAAAGATGCAATGGTTTGTTTGAGCACGTAGTGCTCTGTTTGCGCACGTGTCCTTTTCGTTAGCCAGACGTGATCAGCTACTCAGGGATACACGTTTTATCCTCAGTCGATGAGATCGTGAGGTAGGGGGAGCCCCCGAGTGCGTTTGTAGCATGTAGTAAAGGTGTAAATAGTAAAACGAAAATTTTGGGGCGAGACACTTAGCTTTATTTATATCGTAATGGAGGAAGTACATTGTTCGGCTGAGTAGCCTTGGCTGAATAGCCTTATTGAAAGTAAAGGGGTAGATAGCTAGGGGTAGAATCGTCGCAAGTGCGCGATGTTCCATGGGTTGGAGTATGCGACTCCAGACTCCACGTGCTTGAGGCGATAGGCGCCACCTGGGATGACTTCGGTGATGATGTAGGGTCCTTCCCATGGTGACTCGAATTTCTTCGGTCGCTCTTGCTTGAGTCGCAAGACGAGGTATCCTTCGACGAAGGACCTTGGGCGCAGCCGGCGGCTGTGGTAGTTGCGAAGACTCTGCTGGTACACCGCTGATCGAGCTGCTGCTACGTCTCTTGCCTCATCGAGTGTGTCGACGGCGTCTTCGAGTGTAGCCGTGGATTCGGCTTCGCTGTAAGCGACGACTCGGGGGGCCTGGTGGCGTACTTCGGCTGGTAGTACGGCTTCGGCTCCATGCACCATGAAGAACGACGTGTAGCTGGTGGAGCTGTTTGGCGTAGTCCGCAAACTCCATAGGACAGATGGTAGCTCTTCCGTCTAGGCTCTGGCCTTTCGTTCAAGTGGGCTCATGAGGCGCTTCTTGATGCCAGCGCCGATTAGGCTGTTGGCCTTTTCGACCTGCCCATTCGTTTGCGGGTGGGCCACTGAGGCGTATGTGATGTTGATCCCTAGGCCTTCGCAAAAGTCTTGGAATTCTTTGGAGATGAAGTTCGATCCATTGTCAGTGATGATGCTGTGCGGTACGCCGAACCTGTAGACAATGGATTCGAAGAACTTGACGGCGGTCTTGCCCTTTTGGTTGGTAACCGGCATGGCTTCGGCCCACTTGGTGAATTTATCGACTGCGACCAGGAGGTAAACGTGCCCCCCTTTCGAGGACTTTGGCAGTTTGCCGATCATGTCGAGGCCCCACTGAGCAAAGGGCCAGGCTATAGGTATGGGTCAGAGCTCTGACCCGGGTGCGTGCGGTTTGTCGGCGAACCTTTGACACCCATTGCATCTTCGGACGATGTCCTTTGCATCGCTCATGGCCGTTGGCCAGTAGAATCCAGCTCGTAGAGCTTTGGCGACAAGGGAGCGACTGCCTGCGTGATGGCCGCAGATGCCCTCGTGGATGTCTTGGAGGATGGTTTTCCCGTCACCGATGGTGACGCACCTTTCTAGTACACTCGTAATACTGCACTTGTACAGCTCGCCATTGATGATGGTGAAGGCTTTTGACCGACAAGATATGCGCCGAGCATCCGTCGGGTTGTCAGGCAGTTCTCCGTTTATCAAGAACTGGAGGTATGGTCGCGTCCAAGTTTCTTCGACTGCCATGACCTGCATCAGGTTGACCATAGCAACCTCTGTGTCCAGTTTCCCGGGTCCTTTGTGTCCTTCGGGCAGCGTAGCCCCCGAGTGTTCTGCTTCTTCGGGTGATCCCTTGGGGAATTTCCGCTTGATGGATGGCACGCAGATCTGTTCGAGGAACACACCCGATGGCACCTTTGCGCAGGTGGAGCCGATGTTGGCGAGTCTGTCGGCTTCCTCGTTGCTTTTTCTTCCAACGTGCCGAAGCTCGCAGCCGTAGAATTCTCCTTCGAGTGCGTTGTAGAGTGCGCGGTACGCGATCATGTTTTCGGCGTGTGCGTCGCACTCATTCATCGTCTGCTGGACGACGAGGTTGGAGTCACCATAGATGACTAGGCGCGTTGAACCGCAGATCTTTGCCATCCTCATGCCGTGGATGAGGGCTTCGTATTCCACCTCGTTGTTGGAAGCTCGGAATTTCATCCGGAGGACGTACTTCATCTGGTCGCCCTGCGGGGAGGTCAGTATGACCCTGGCTCCTGCTCCAGCCTCACGCTTGGAGCCGTCGAAGTGCATCGTCCATGACTGCGACATGTCTGGGGTGTCTGGCAACTGCAGCTCCATCCAATGTACAAGGAAGTCCGGGAGGACTTGAGATTTGATTGCGAGTCGCTTTTTGTAGACGATGTCCAGGGGTGACAGCTCGATGCCCCACAGGGCCACGCGTCCTGTGGCCTCTGGGTTATTCAGGATGCTGTTCAGGGGTGCTTCATTGACGACCATCACCTGGTGCTCCTGGAAGTAATGGCTCAGCCGTCGAGCCGTCATGAACATGCCGTAGGCGAGTTTCTGGTAGTGAGGGTACCTCTGTTTTGTTGGCGTCAGTACCTCGCTGAGGTAGTAGATTGGGTGTTGGACCCCATGGGTCTTGCCTTCTTCGGGTCGTTCGACCACTAGCACGGTGCTAACCACCTGGTGTGTGGCTGCTATGTACAGCAGCAGAGGCTCGCGCTCCTTTGGCGTGACCAAAATGGGCGAGGTGGAGAGTAGCCGTTTGAGGCTTTCGAACGCGTCATTGGCTTAGGGCATCCATTCGAATTTATCTGCCTTGCGTAGCCGCTGGTAGAATGGCAGGGCCTTCTCGCCCATGCGGCTGATGAATCTGCTCAATGCCGCTATTCGTCCTGCGAGCTGCTGGACGCCCTTGAGGTTTTTCGGCTTCTCCATCGCCATGATGGCCCTGATTTTCTTCGGGTTTGCCTCAATCCCTCGCTGAGAGATGAAGTACCCAAGCATCTGACCCGATGGGACGCCGAAGGCACAATTTTCGGGGTTGATCTTGATCCTGTAGCGATCGAGGTTATCGAACGTCTCGCGGAGATCGTCGATGAGAGTTCTCGCCTCCCTGGTTTTGATGACTATGTCGTCGACATAGACTTGGACGTTGCGACTGATCTGGTCCTTGAGGCATGCCTGCATGCATCACTGGTACGTGGCACCTGTGTTCCTTAGCCCGAAGGGCATTGTGTTGTAGCAGAACACTCCAAACGGTGTGATAAACGCCGTTTTCTCTTGATCTTCGACCTTGAATTGAATCTGGTTGTAGCCTGAGTAGGCGTCGAGGAAGGAGAGTTTCTCACATCCTGCGGTCGAATCGATGATCTAGTCAATCCGAGGAAGAGGGAAGCGGTCCTTTGGGCAATGCTTGTTCAGCGACGTGAAGTCCACGCACATCCGCAGGATATCCGTGTCCTTCTTGGGAACCATCACTGTATTTGTGAGCCACTCGCTTTCTTTGATCTCCCTGATGAAGTCTGCGGCGAGTAGCCTGTTTATTTCCTTCCCGATGGCTTCGGCCCGTGGCTCGGACAGTCTTCGGATGGACTGCTTGACGGGCTTGTTGTCTGGAAAGACGTTGAGTGCGTGCTCGGCGAATTCCCTGGGAACTCCTGGCATGTCCGCAGGACACCAGGCAAAGATTTCCAAGCGCTCACGGAGGAATTCGACGAGCGCGCTTTCCTATGCGGGGCTGAGGTTGTTGGCGATCAGCGCCGTCTTGGAGGCATCCGTCGGATGTACCTGCACCTTCTTTGTGTTGACGGTGGAGTCGAAGGACATGTCAGGTGCGTTTTGTCGTGCGACTGGGGGTGCCCCATTGTCCGTCACCTCGCGGAGCCTTACGAGTTCCTCCTGCATGCCGAATGATTGGGAGATTCTATTGAAATCCCTATCGCATTGGTCCGATCGGGTGAAGCTCCCGTGGATTGTGATGATGCCCTTCGGCCCTGGCATCTTGAGTAGCAGGTATGCATAGTGTGGGACAGCCAAGAACCTTGCGAATGCTACACGCCCGAGGATGGCGTGGTACTGTGATGGCCAGTCCACCACTTCGAATTCGAGTCGCTCGAGTCGGAAGTTGTCCGGCTTGCCGAAGATGACATCGAGCCATATTTTGCCCAGGGGGAATATGCCCTTTCCTGGGACGATGCCGTGGAACGTTGTGTCTGACGGTTCCAGGCTGCACTGCGGAATCCGCATTGCTGCTAGAGTACTTGCGAACATCAGGTTAATGCCGCTGCCGCCGTCCATGAAGACGCGGCTCATCTCGAAACCTCTGATCTGCGCCTCCAGCACCAGGGCAGCATGACCTGGGCGAGGGATCTGGCAAGGGTGATCCGAACGACTGAACGTGATGCAGGACTCCGATCCGCTGAGGTACTCAGGGATGGCGGGTGGAGTTGCCACGGCCAGGTTGATCTGTCGGGTGATTTTCTTCTGCACCCTATTCGTGGGGCGCCCCTTCTGGATCATCAGTGCTCCTTTGGGAGGGGGATACCCGTTCCCAGCGTTGTTCCGCGTTGGTGCGACTGGTTGGTTCGGGCCTCCTACAGGTGGCGGTGGGGGAGCTCCATGCGCTATCTCACCTGGCGTGGGTGCGTTCCCGAATCCAGGAAGTGGAGCTTGCTACCTCATCTGGACCATGCTCTCGCTGAGTTTCTGGAACTCGCGGCAGTCCTTGAGCATGTGGCTTGCCTTCTTCTTGCCATCCTGCTTGTCGATGTAGAAGTGGATGGTGCATGGACCTGAAAGTTTTTCGTATGCGGAGGGTCCGTTATCGCGGTCGCAGCACTGCCACGACTGCGCTGGGCATCCTCCATCGCGGAAGTTTCCTCCGCGGTATCCTCCGCTGTTGCGGTTGGCGTCGTTGCGGCGATCGGCGTAGCCGGCCGTGACCATGTCGGGTCCATCGCGATCATCGTAGACGCGCAATCTTCTCTTGCTACGGCGCTCTCATCATCGGCCGTAGTCGTCCTATTCTTCCGATTGTGCTCGGTGAATGGAATCTTCCCCGTCAGCCCACCTGTTGGCGATGTCCATGAGGTGGTCGAGTGTTTTGGGCTTGACGCGCCCGAGTTCCTCCTTGAAGTCTTGGCGCTTGACGCCGTCCCTGAAGGCGTCGATGGCCCTCTCTTCGGAGATGTGCGCTGCGGAGTTCTTGGTGTTGGACCAGCGTAGTATGTACGAGCGAATGGATTCGCCCGTTCGTTGAGTGCAGGCCCGCAACTCCTCGATTGAGGCGGGCCTCTTGCTGGTGCCCTTGAAGTTTCGGATGAAGCTGTAAGCTAGCTCATCCCAACTTCGGATGGACCCTGAAGATAGGCTGCTGAGCCAGATCCGGGACGCTCCTGTTAGCTGCAGCTGAAGGCATTGCATGGCGGTTTCCTTGTTTCCGCCGTGCAATTTGATGGATGACAGGTGGTCGCTGAGCCATGCCTTTGGGTCATGTGTGCCGTCGAACTTCGGAGTATCCGAAGGAAGCTTGAAATTGCGTGGCATCTTTGTTCCTCGAACAGATCTGCTAAAGCATCGGGCCCCGTAGAGTTCTCCTTCGTCTTCGTCCATCTCGGATTCAGACGAGCATGCGCGCTTGGCTCGCACTTTGTCGATCTTGCACTGTGTGAGCGCGTCTCTAGCGTCGTAGTCGCGGTTGCGGTGACGCGAACTCTTCTTCCTTCGAGGAAGGTCATGTTCCTCTTCTTCGGATGAAGGGGTGGGGCTGCGGTCGAACCTGACCGGAGCTTTCTTCTTCTGCTCCGTGGGAGCTTCCTGGTGGAGCGTAGCTCCGACGAGCCCGAGTCCGGTAAGTGCGGACTTGTGCATGGCTCTTTTCGGGTCCCCCTCCGGTGGTGGGTGGGCCGCGAGGTACGCAGTTGCTGCCATGATCGCAGCCTGTGGCATTTTCGGGATGACGTTGCCGTCGGCGTCCATCTCCATGAAGGATGTGTGGAGGGTTCGGGTCACCTCACGGCGCTCCTTGGGATCCATCTTCTCCATCCGAGAGCGGTGCTTGTTGCCTTGGTTGTCGTTCGAGCTGGAGCCGATGCCCATGGCGGAGAGCACGGCTCGTCGCGTGCTGGACTCTGAGGCTGCCTGCTTGCGTTTGTCAAGCACTTCCTGCATCTTGACCTGCTTCTTGTGCTCCTCGATCAGGAGCAGATGGTAGGCCATCAGCAGATCTCGGGAGGATTCAACAGGCAGGACTATGTTGTCTGCCACGGCGTTGCATGCCTGAGCCCATCCTTCTTTGCTAAGGCGGATGACATGGCCGTTGTTTTCCCCTTCGGGTGGGGGGACTGGCTTCTTCTATTCCCGCCGTTTCGATCTGGCGGGTTAGGTGTCGGGTTGGGCGGCGGGTTGGGCGCCTGCTGGTCCACGTCGCTCTGGATGACTACGGCGCATTGGTAGCGCTCGTAGATTGGTCTGCTGCTGCCGCAGCTTTTCGATCCGGAACCGTAGGTCCCTTCATCCGATGGCGGATCGCACAGGTCAGAGTTGCAGCTGCTGCTGTCGTAGGAATCATTTGCTGATGATGTTGTGCGTAGCACGGGGTGCGGGGTCCACGAAGCGGGCCTGATTGATGGTAGGGGCACCCGCTCAGGGAGGCAGAGGGTGCCAGTTTGCCCCACCTGGAAGCAGAAGCTCCCGAACAGGATCTCGAGTCCGTCTCCTACGGGCTCGAAGTCCTTCATGGTGGCCGGTGAGTGGGCGGTGAAGTCGAAAGCGCCGAAGAGGAGGTGACTCTCCGTCGCCGCAGAGTTGTAGATCGATCGGGTTGGGACCGTCACGATCGCACAATCAGCGCCCCCAGTTCCCACAGACGGCGCCAATTGACGAGGTTTGATATCATCAATGCCCATTGTTAGGGACTTGGGTTTTGGAGAAGATGGGGATGCTGGAGATCGTGGAACGGTTAGCAAACAAGCAACACTGGGACACAAGGTTTACCCAGGTTTAGACCCCCGGAGGGAAAACCCTACTCCTGCTTGTCTGCTCTTGATTACGGCGGAACCGAAGGTTACAGGGTGCGCAGATGCAATCTGGCGTGGAGGTGTGTCTGCGAAAGTATGAGGAGAGATCTAGGTCGTGCCCTCCTAGCCTTTATATAGACCTAGGCAGGTCCCGGGCAGAAACCTAGTCGGTTACAGGTTCTAGGGTTTTACCCCTTTGAATTTCCTATCTACTCTAGTCTTGCTCTCCAAGGATCCGAAAGCGTCATGGGCCTTGGCCACCCGAAAATCTTCATGGGCCGGCATATAGTTGCCGTGGGCCTTCCTTGGGCTGGACCAGGTATGCTGAGATCATGTACCCGTGGGGTATAACCATGTCAACCACCGCCTCCAGTCATTGTTGCTGCTGCTGCACCTCCACCCCCGTCATCGAGGAAGTCCCGGCACCCTCTGACTCTGTGATTGACGCGCTCTATGCCGACTTCAGTGCAGACTCGGAGGAAATAGATTTCAGCCCAGAGAAGCTAGATTCTGCCATGCAATAGATGGAGGAGGAGTACACGCGCGACGAACAGGCCAACAACACCGTCACACCCCGAGAGGTGTTCGTCACCATTGGGACGGCGATGGATGAAGATCAACCCGGAAGAGCTCCGCCTATAGCACTGGACAAGGGGAAGGGACCGCATGTTGCTACCGACAATGATCGCGCAAAGGACATGCCCCCTCCGCCGAACCCAGTGCAACAGCCGCAGGAACTCAGCACCGGACCGAGCAACAACAACACCGCAAAAACACTGCCTCCGACATCTACGTCTGCTGCTGCCCAAGTTACTCCAGCTGATAGAGTAATGTAGTCTAGCTTGACGAGAAGCTATGACCGTGGCTCATATTCACAATGTAGTCTAGCTTGACGAGAAGCGCCAGCGGCTGCTGGAGGAAGCGCAAGCCATCGCGGAGCAAGGCGCAAAGCTAGACCGAGATCTGGCCAACGCGCAGAAGATAATAGAGAAAGCTAGAGCAATGGAGGCCCAATACAAGACTCTGTTGTAGCAGCAGAAGGCCAAGAAAGCTCCGGATCACGTCTTCAACGATCCTAGTGTGAGGCGAAACCTAGGATGGGATCCCCCGAAGCCGGCACAAGCCAAGCCATACATTGACAGTGAAGGCAGGCAGGTGATACCCACTCCTCTCCTCAACTTCGCCGTCGCCAAGACCATTCTGGAGCCGGATAGATTACCTGAAGCGGTGGACCAGGTCTATGACCTAGTGGCCAAGGCAGTGAAATAGCAGGAAAAGGACCCCTCTCAGAGGCTTGAGTCTAACCCAGTGTTTTGCCAGTCTAGCCAGCATAAGCCGCCAAGGGACAGATCTCCCCTTGATGTCGGGTCTCAGACGGGTTTGTCAGAACAAAGACGGAGGGATGCGCGCAACAGGAAGGATGCCATCCCCATATCCTCCAACCATGGAGGTAAGGCCCAACCTCGTCGCCCATCGCCACCGCCCCGCTCACCCCAACATCTCGAAGACACCAAGGCTCACCGTCTTACGGATATGCCTCCGCTAAGGCAGAGCGGCATCGTCATCCGCGATAACGCGGAGCAGACCAGTCATGGGAGAGAGCGCAACCAAGGACAGAAGAGCAGGTCATGCCATGACTCTCCACATCGGACAAGCAACCATGACAAGCATGAGGTGTCACAGGAGGGTAACAGCAAGAAAGCTAACCCACCGCCACCTCCTCCTCCGTCACCACCTAGCAGCCACCATGGCGGAGGAGGCCCGCGTCGTTCACGCATCCCATCCCCTGATGGCAAGAAGAAGAAAATAAGCCCGGAGCCATAAGATGCACGTTCGCGCCTGGACAAGATCCACGAGGCCTGGGAAGGACCATACCTGGGACCACGTTGTTTTCGACTTATAATACGGTCCGCAGCTTACCCCAAAGGTTTCCGGATTGACAAGACCATAAAGCCTTATGACGGCACCGCCAAGCCAAGCACATGGTTGCAGGACTACGGTAACATGGTGGAGATCACTGGGGGTAACCCCAACGTTGCCGTCAAATACCTCCCATTGATGTTGGTGGGCACGGCCCGTCAATGGATTGATGACTTGCCGAAAAGATACATCTGCAATTGGTTGGACATGGAAGAAGCGTTCACCATGAACTTAGAGGGTACATACAAACGTCCCTGCACTGTTGGCGATCTACAGCGGTGCGTGCAAGAGAAAGACGAGACATCTCGCGCCTACCTCTCCCGCTGGCTGGATATGAAGAATTCCTGCGCAGGAGTGCACACTCAGACCACCATGGCCGCCTTCATCGATGGGTTGGAAAGGGGCATGTTGCTCCGACATAAGCTGAAGTGCTTGTAGGACAATAACCAGCTAGACTTGAACCAGATGATTTAGTTGGCCAGTGAGTTTGCAGCTGCCGACGATGATGCTCGCGGCTCTCTGCCGGCAACGGCCGTTCCAACTCAAGCTCAGAGGAATAGCAGCACAAAGCGGAAATCCGCACCAGAAGAAATGCAAACCCTCGACATGGTCTCTATGACTTTCGCAGGACGAGATGACGGCGGACAACGTGGCCGAGGGCGGGGAGCTGGCCGTGGGCAGCAGCGAGGAAGTGACACTACCTCGACAGCACTCCGCGTTCCCCAAACCTACGAGGAGTACCATGATATGTCGTGCCTCGTACACCTCGATGCCAATGGCAAGGCCACCCACACTAATCGCCACTGCAAGTTCATTAACGACCTCAAGGAGGACCCAGAGTCCGGCTACAAGCAAAGTCGGAAGAACAGACCGCGAGGAAAGGGCAAAGGGAAGAAGAAGGAGGAGGAGTCCAAGGATTCAAGTGACATGATCGAGGATGTTGATCCCAAGAACGCTTCCAAGAGCGACGGCAAGGGCAAGAACACCTTCGAGAAGAAGGCGGCAGTTTTCCACACTTTCCTTGGCACCCCCACCGTCCGACAACAGAAGACCTCCATGAGGATACTGATGGATACTTTACCCCCAATTCCCCAATTCCTATGATGGTCGGAGATTCCAATTACTTGGGAAAGGAAGGAAGACCCAAACCTCATCCCTACGGAGAACCAATATGCCATGGTCATCAACCCCCTGATTGACGGCAATGAGTTCACCAAATGTATGGTGGATAGTGGAAGCAGCATCAACATCATGTACCTGGATACACTGCAGAAGATGAACTTGACGGAGGCAAACCTAAGGCGGACCAACACCATCTCCCACGACGTAGTTCCTGGTCGGGAGGCTCGGTCCCTTGGGTGCATCACACTTCAGGTCGCTTTCTGTGATGTTAATAATTACCGCCAAGAACACATGACCTTTGAGGTGGTTCCCTTCAAGAGCGTGTACCACGTCATATTCGGCCACGACATATTCCACACCTTCATGGCCAAGCCATGCTTCGTCTATAACAAAATCAAGATACCCGGACCAAACGGTGTCATCATCGTATCCGGAAGCTTTACCAAAGCAAGGGACTGTGAGATTGGAGAAGCAGCCTACGTAGAAGTTGTCCTCTACAGCGAAGTATTTAAGGAGCTCTAGAGCAAGGTCGATGCCTCAGAGATGCCCGTGTCGAAGAAGCAGATTTCTGACTCCGCCCCAGCATTCAAGGCCGCCATCAAGACCAAGCCGGTGGAACTTTTGGTAGGCATTGCCTCCAAGATCACCGCCATTAGGACAAACCTGGACCCTAAATAGGAAAGCGCGCTTGTCGAGTTCCTCCGTGAGAATAGGGACATATTTTCCTGGCAACCTATAGACATGAAAGGTGTACTTAGGGAACTTGCCGAGCACAGCTTGAATATTGATCCAAAATGTAATCCAGTGAAACAAACTCTACGACACTTTGGAGATGAGAAGAGCGCCATATGCAAAGAGATAGCTAGGTTACATAAGGCTAGTTTTATTCGAGAAGTCCTTCACACCCAATGGGTGGCCAATCCTTTACTTGTCCCCAAAAAGGGAACAAAAGAATTAAGAATGTGTGTTGATTACACCGGCTTGAACAAAGCATGTCCCAAAGATCCGTTTGCTTTGCCTCGCATTGACCAAGTCATTGAATCGACAGCTGGCTCGGAGCTTTTGTGTTTTCTCGACGCATACTCAGGATACCACCAGATCAAGATGAGGAAGTCAGACCAATTGGCCACTTCGTTCACTACACCCTACGACATGTTTTTCTATGTCACGATGCCCTTTGGGATAAAAAACGCAGGTGCTACATACCAGCGGACAATGCAACGTTGCCTACACGACCAAATTGGTCGGAACGTTCACGCCTATGTGGACGATATAGCGGTGATGTCTAAGAAATCAAATGATTTAATCTCTGACTTAAAAGAAACCTTTGATAATCTCCAGAAATACAACATGATGCTTAACCCTAAGAAGTGCGTCTTCGGGGTTCCAACCGGCAAATTGTTGGGCTTCATCGTTTCCCAGCATGGAATCAAGGTCAACCCGGAGAAAATCAAGGCCATCTTAAACATAAATCGTCCGACATGCCTAAAGGACATACAACGACTAACAGGTTGTGTTGCAGCAGTTAGTCGGTTCGTCAACCGACTTGGAGAGAAGGCTCTGCCGCTGTACAAGTTACTGAAGAAGGCGGACAAATTCACGTGGATGGACGAAGAAGATGCAGCATTGAAGAAGCTCAAGGAGATTCTTTCCTCAACGCCTATCCTTGCAGCACCCGAGCCTGGAGAACCCATGTTAATTTACATGGCGGCCACCAACCGGGTAATCAGCATCGTCATCGTGGTAGAGAGAAAGGAACCAGGGCATGAGTACGGAGTTCGACGACCAGTTTACTATGTAAGTGAGGTCTTGAAGGAGTCCAAGCAGCGTTACCCGCAATACCAAAAGATAGCTTATGGAGTATTGCTTGCTTCTCGGAAGCTGAGGCACTATTTCCAGGAGCACCCCATCACAGTGGTAAGCAAGACTCCACTGTCTGACATTATCAACAACAGCGACGCTACAGGAAGGGTCACGAAGTGGGGCATTGAACTTGCCGCCTTCGAGATCACCTACAAGAGACGCGACGCTATCAAATCACAAGCCTTGGCGGATTTTATTGTAGATTGGATGGAGATGCCAGATGCTGCCCCAATGCCGGAGACATAATACTAGGTGATGCACTTTGACAGATAAAAGCTGCTCAACGGCTCAGGGACTGGTGTACTACTACAGTCACCAACTGGGGACAAGCTACACTATGTTCTGCAGATCCACTTCGAGGCTACAAACAACATGGCGGAGTATGAAGCACTCATTCACGGATTACACGTAGCCAAGGATATTGGCATCAAGCGCATAGTTTGTTGTGGATATTTCGACTTGGTTTCCCAGTAGGTGGTTGGCACCTGGAATGTGCAGAACCCTATGATCGCGGCATATCGAGACGAAGTGGACGAGATAGCCAAAAGCTTCTTGGGCTACGAGGTCAAGTATGTACCTAGGGAGCAAAACGAGGCGGCCGATCTGCTGTCTAAGCTTGGATCAGGCTGCAAACAAATTCCTCCTGGAGTTTTCCTAGAGCATTTGCGGACACATCCGTGAAGGGAGCAGACATCGACAACCCGGACATAGTTGACTCTTTTGTTCACATGGTGACAAAGGTCCCTCCGGCTTGGACAAAACCATTCATGGAGTATCTCGAACATGGAACTTTGCCCGAAAATGAGGTCGAAAGACGGCAAATAGTACATCGAGCAAAGGGCTATAACATAATCAATGGACAGCTCTACAAAAGAAGCACTACTGGTGTATACCTTAGGTAGGTTTCCCAGCAATAAGGTATTGAAATCTACGCGAAATCCATCTCAAAGATTGCGGGCATCACGCCGCTCCCCGATCGTTGGTCGCTAAAGCCTTCCGGCAAGGATTGTATTGGCTGACCGCGAAGGCGGACACCGACAAGATGGTTGAGACATGCATGGGATGTTAGTACTATGCCCGAAAACCACATGTTCCTCCTGAAGAATTGCAAACAATATCAATAACTTGGCCGTTCGCAGTCTGGGGGCTAGACATGGTTGGCCCGTTGCAGGCGGCACCATGTGGGTTTACACATCTGCTAGTAGCAGTTGATAAATTCACCAAATGGATAGAAGCTCAACCCATTAGAAAGCTCGATGGGGCAACTGCCCTTAGGTTTGTCCGGGATCTAGTGGTGAGATTTGGTCTCACACATAGCATTATCACCGATAATGGCAGCAACTTGTCACTCGAAGAAGTGGAAGCTTATTGTTGGGAGAAGGGCATCCGAGTTGACCTTGCATCTATGGCACATCCACAGCCCGATGGTCAGGTTGAGCGAGCCAATGGATTAATTCTATAGGGAATCAAGCCACGTCTTGAGGCACCGCTACATAGAGCAGCTGGAGCCTGGGCGGAAGAATTGCCATCTATGGTGTGGAGTTTACGAACTACACCCAACGGATTCACCGGCTACACCCCTTACTTCATGGTATATGGAGCAGAAGCCATCCTGCCTTTCGACATCCTTCACGATGCACCAAGATTTGCCGCCTACGACGAAGATGACGCTGAAGAATCCAGACGCCTAGATGTGGACCTTCTCAAGGAGGAGTGTGTTTTAGCATGCCAAAGATCTGCCATCTACCAGCAGAATCTACGCAGCTACCATAGTCGCCGCATCCGGCATCGCTCGTTTAAAGAGGGGGATTTGGTGCTCCGACTTAAGCAGAAAAAGTCACACAAATTATCCCCGCCATGGGAAGGACCGTTCATCATAAGAAAGGCAGTGCTCAATGGGTCTTACTACCTCGTAGACAATCGTGAACTGAAGGATAGACCCAACGAGGATCATAAGCGTAAGCGATGTGACCTGGATGATGACTACCCGGAGCTTGATCGGCCATAGAACATAGCACAGCTACGTCCTTTCTACACTTAGCATTTTTTTATCTATTGTGTACCTCTTATATGATCAATGAAATAAAGCTCTCTGGTTCACTCATATTTCTGAGTCTTTTACCTCCTTTAGTGTTCATTTTTGGATCTTATAAAACCTTTATGCACAAGCTTTGAGATTGCACTTGTGAAAATTCCGCCTACGGGCGTTAGCTTAAGTTTTCTGGTCTACATGTTCTTTGTTGTTTTTATGTGGATTATGGAGTAGTGACTTTTGACACTTATTGTCGGTGATTTTGTGCTTAGGTTCTTGACGGTGCCATTGGGCATCATCGCCTAAGCACGTAGTTCCGACAATGAGTCTTCCGACTCACGAAAAGTCAAGCTTAAAAACCAAAGTAATGGATAAGCCAGCACTTGCTTAAGAAATATATACATGCTGGAACTAGTTCTTGAGTAGCAAGGAAATAACAACCATTGTTTTCCGCCTTAAGTGAACACGTAGTTTTTTCTGCATACACATTACAGAGGAAACAAATATACATAATTGTTTTTCTTTCCTCTGGTGCAGGTGACTTGGACGCAACATCGTCAGCAGCAGGAGAGTCACCTTCCTCAAAGTCGGCAGTGTTGAGGGACTCGGAGGAGCTTTGGTTGCCACCATCAATGGTTTTCATGGGCACAAAGACGTTAGGGTCGACCAACTCAGCGAATCTGGTGCCAAAACCCGCGAGCAACGCCAAGATAGGCTCGTGATCTATCTTTTGGCCTTCGTCGTCTATGTCGGGGATACCGGAGGTCACTATGTCGATGTCGGCATCTTCGTAGTGTGCCTTGAACATTGATGTGCCATCCTTGCGCCGGCCCATGTAAACGAAGATTTCTACCTTGAGATACGCTCTTGGGCTCGGCGCAGGATCTCCGAGAACTTCTCCACAGAGTCCACCTCCTTGTTGTTAATCTGGAGGGGCTTGGCTATCTCCTTGGTCTGCTTGATTTCGGTGTTGATAAAGTTGCCGGCAAGGACCATGCATTCCTTTGGCGGAGGAGGCGACCGGGTTAAATTCATAGGAGCTGCAAATTTCCAACAAAGGAACGCATGAGTTCAATAACACAAAAGTTCAGAGTATCTAGCTTACAGAAGTACAAGATGGAGAATCACTTACTAAAGATGCTAATCTTAGCCTGCTGGAGAGTTTCCGCCATGGAGTCCCGCTCTTGTCGGAGGATCCTGTACGCGTCCAAATGGCACTGATTTTGCTCTTTGGCGGCTTTCTTTTGATCTTTCAGGATCACGATTTCCTCCTTCAAGCGGTTCATCTCCTCGTTGGCGGTCCTGCAGGACTTTCATGGAATCCTCGTGCATCTTCAGCATATCCTTCCTCTCCTGCTTGAGGATCTTGTTTTCGCTATCCAGCTGTTGAATATGCTTGGATTGCTCAGCAATATCCTTAGCCTTGGATATGGCTTCTGCAGGTCGGAGAAAGAACAGTGCACAGTGAGTACTCGGAGAATGTTGGCACAATACCAAGTCGGAATACAAAAAAGAAAGGAAAAACAGACGCTTGCTCTTGGCGATTTGTTCCTTCAAAAAGGCAGTTTTACCCTTTTCGGCTTCCAAGTCTGAGCGCATCTTCTTGTACTTCTCATTGGCCAAGCCCCTCCGAGCATTCTCATTCTATGGAAAGGAAAAGTTTAACGCTATTTAGTCTACTTGGAGTATCTAGCCGGATAAATATCCACCTAGAGGCTTGGGGGCTATAGTGAGAGTTTTTAACTTAGCAATATGCTTGGTCTTTCTTTAAGCATCTAGTCGGAACTGATTCAGTTTTCAACTAGAAGCTTGGGGGCTACAATATAAAGTTTTAACTCAGTGATATGCTTAGTTTCTCTTTGCACCTAGTCGAAACTAATTCAGTTACAACTCGGAGCTTGGGGACTACAGTATTGAAATTTATAAACACTGCGTATGCTACTCTGAAAGCATATAGTCAGAATAATTCATTCAAACTATATGCTTGGGGGCTAAAGTGAGATTTTTTCTAGCTTACTCACTCTTAGAGCATTCAGATGCAAAGACCTATGGTTTTCCGTCTAAATCCTCGGGGGCTATAGAGGGATACTCATATGAAATGCAAAAGGCAAATAAAACTTACAAGTGCGATGATCTTGAGGTTTGTAGCACTCTCAGCAAGCAACTTGCCGAACGATAAACTGTTTCCTTGCAAGATTTCTGCTTGCCGAAGAAGCTCCTCAAGACCGCATGTTGGAGATGTCGGTGTCGCACTAGGAACCACATCGGAGCTACCCAGTGTAAGTACCGGGTAAACTATCTTCGGGAACTCTATGGCTTTCTTGGGTGCGGAGGTGCCGCCTTCGGCAGACGTACCACTCTCCACCACCACCTTACCGCTACCGATGGCATCCTTAGCCGGAGCTTCAGCCATTTGGGTTGCGGAACTTTCTTGCGTCGCCTATTCGCCGACAACGGCAAGCTCCATGGAGGCACCTGAGTCCACTTCCAAGGCGGAAGGTCCAGATGCATCTTTGGCCCGTGAGCTTATTGGAGCGGACATATGCTGGGCGGTGGGAGTAACAGGGGCGATGGCGGGAGATGCGTGGGGAGACACGTCACGATGCAACATATCCTTGATGTTTCTACAAGCCCCCAAGGTTTTGGAGGTCTTCTTCAAACTGGTAGTGGCCTTCTTCCTGAAACGTGTGAAAAGTATAAGTACAAGAATAAGACAAGCAATGGACAATGTCGGAGAGAAAGAAGCTGAGACAAGAGGGGGTGCTTTGGCAAAGGGGATCCTGGTAACCTTTCTTTTCCCCGCCTCCAGGGCGGCGGTAGTCTTCTTGGAGGCTCCACCATCCGTCTTCTTCTTCTTGCCTCCGTCGGCAGCGTCAGAGGTGGAGCTCTTCCGCTTTCGCGCCAACGGGACATCATCGTCGGACACGACGGTGACTTCCTTCATATTTGGATCATAGATTTGGACAGCCATGCTATCCTCCTCTAGATCGCTGAGCTGTTAAGTGAAAACCTACAGTGTTAGATGAGATGGTAATGGCTAGACGGAAGAACTGGAGTATATGTCATACACGGAAAATAAACAGGTACCTTTGGGCACTTGCTCTCTTCGAACATGTCGTAGGTGATGGTGAAGCCTTGCTTCCTATCATTCATTTTGACGATGTCCTTGAGGCGGAGCTTGACGGAGTTGCTGGAAAAGTTGTCCTCAGAGATGCATAGGCTATCCTTCCTCTCCTTGGTATACTCATGCATCAACTTCAAGCGGTGCTGCAGAGGCTGGATCCGCCTGACGAACCAGCACATGGCCTTGTCCAATCCGGTCAGACCCGGCTCTACGAACCACTCTATCCACCTTATAGCGCGGGAAGCGTCGATGTCGGAGGGAAGGGAGGCCTAGGATCTCCATGTCGAGGCTTCGGCGGCAGCTCCATCGACGAAGTCCGGGTACGTCACTTCTTGGCCAGCCAGAGGGATGTCTGGGCTGTAGAAGTACGTCTGTTGCTAGTTCTTACAGGACTCATGGCCGACGATGTAGGGGAACCGCCGGCGAGGCCGGATCTTAAAACTAATAGTGCCACAGTTCCTGAGCTTGTCCTTGCCGGCTCCGGCTTCCTGCTTGATGGTAAAGAAGTAGATAAAGAGATCTAGCCTAGGCCTAATCCCTAAGTAACCCTCACAAAGCGCCGCGTAGTTGCTAAGCGCGAGGATACTATTGGGGTAGAGGTTCTGAGGATGTACTCGGTAATGGTTGAGGACGGCTAGGAAGAAATTGGAGATGGGCAGGGAGACGCCGCGTACCAGTTGGTCTTTGAGGTACACCTTTTCTCCGGCTTGGGGAGAAGGAGTGAGCTCGTCGGCCGGCGCTGCCCGCCAGGCGAGCCCCTCCGTCGCATGGAGGCAGCCCTCGATGATTAGTTCCTTGATGTCGCGGTCCGTGATATCCGAACCATGCCAGTCGCCCTTGTGGGAGTCATATTCCTCCTCCAGCAGCTCCAGCGCTGCTGGGTTATGGTCGCCGCCGGTGGTTTCGACCACCGCGGATTTGGGGATCACCAGGCCCTCTGGGGGCATGATGACCGTGCTCGCCGGCTTCGCCGCAGCATCACCTGACGCCGCCATGGAAGGGGCGGAACTCCTGCTGGCCATTGGAGGTTACGCTGGTGATTGGGAAAGGTTAAGGAGCTAGGGTTTTTCTGTGGAGTGCGCGGAGAGCTCGAGGAGGTGTTCGCTGGAGGAAGAAGATGATGCAGAGGAGAATGAGGTGAAAAGTAAAATTTCCACCGCTGTTACAATTTATAACCTCCGGCATCAAGATTCGTGCAAAATGATCGAATGGTTGACGTGTGGACAACGTGTGTGGAAGCGTGCACGAAAATTTGGCACGTTGCCAACCATCGCCGCTAACGGTTCGTATCGCTCGCGCGGGAAAAACGGACATGATTGCGTTCTCTGCATGTGTGAGTTACGAGGTGTTGATGACCTATGTCTACGTCGCCCTAGCTGTCACTGGCAAATGAACCATCACATCGGAAGATTCCGGCATGGACGGATCTAGTCCGGCTACGGAAGAGTACGATGGAAGATTCAGCAATTCTCCGACTTACAAGTTGAAGACGGAGAAAACCTTGTAGGGTTCTTTGGTAGGACTACAAGATATTGCTTGACGATTTGCCGACATCCATCTAGACCGAGCATTCAACGTGAAGAGGCAAGACGGCGCAAGATCCCAGAGTTCTCCGGGGGCTACTGTTGGGGATATGCTATATGGTTATCCTCATAGCATGTCCTCTATCCGGATAACCCGGGTGAACCATAGTTGGTAGCATGGCCCATGGCCTGCTGGATAAAGGAAGGCTACGGAGGAGTCACCGACGTACCCAGAGCCTTGGAGTGCAAGACACGCTAGACTAGTTGTAAGCAGTGTATGACTTAGTAACCTGTCCAGCTAGGACTTTTCCCTGTAACCCTAGGACCTGGTGACTATATAAGTCGGGCCTATGGGAGCCTTTAGGGCACAATCTTAGACAACCTAGTGTCGACTACGACACACCTCACACAGTAAACCAATCCCTGTAACTCAGCATATTTGCCCTTATAGTGATTTATAGCAGGAGTAGGATTCCGCCACCGTTGCGGGATCCGAACCTGGGTAAGCTGTGTTACCTTGTACCCGTCAACCTTCCACCTTCCCCCACGTCTCTAAACACGCACTGTGAGGAACCCTCCATGGCGTACTCGTCGACAATACCATGACATCATCATCGTCCTTTAAGCACAAAATAGGACAAAGATCCATGTCAAGATCGGATGAAGATAGCTCTTCATCCAAAACTCTCGTCGGGTCGTTGGCTCTGTCCTAGAGAAACATCGAGTATGCCCTCGCTTCAAGGGGCTGCATCTGACGCCTCAGAAAAGTAAAATATCTAGAATTATCTCCTCATAGGATCGACGAGGAGATTGCCCTCAGCCCGTTCTGAATATATAGAATTATCTAGGTTACTTGCAGTAATAATGGACAAGTAATAAAAGAATGCCCCTTAGGCATTTCTAGTCACTTTAATTAATTAAAATAAAAAGGTTAAACCTTATTAAATTGTGATACCACTTTAAATCACATTCCGAAGGACTGAAATATGTGGTGATGACATGTGTCAACATGATCCCATATTTGAATTGGAGAATATTAAATCTTAAGTAGTTTTTCAATGAGTAGAAATTACTTTTCTAAAATGAATAAATAAAACTATTGCCTTAATTCTTGTGATGATTATGATGATGCTAGATCATCTAGTGTGACCCTTTGTAGGCTAAATAGAAGTAGTTAAGTATTGTTTGGTGATTGTGTACCTCGTATTTATTTATAGACGCTAGTATCGACCGAGGATATGAAGAGGAAGGAGACTACTACGAGGAAGAAGCAGACGAGAACTTCAACCACTGCACTGCACAAGGCAAGCTAACACTTGCAACTGTGAAAACTAGATAACCTATGCAATGCATTAGGCATGCTTGGTTAGACAAATTTTATTACAGCAAATCCTAGTTTTACTTGTAAGCTTGATTCTTTTATTTTCTTTATCAAATCTCTTTATTACTTTTACTTAGTAACTTGTGAAGTTTTGGAAAGGTTATTAAAGGTAGCATAAAGAGCATAAAGCTTGGCCTAAGTTAGGTAGATCTTGATGTCATCCTGAGGCATGAGATTATACTTAGATAAGTCACACTTGATTATCACCCCTCATCAGTATTTACGCCCACCTGTAGTTGCTAGTTCTAAGCATAAAACTTGATCACTTTAGATCGGAATACTTGGTGAAAATGGTTATGAAAATCTTAGAATGATGAGTCATTCTAATGAAATGTTTTGACATGTGTTAGTGAACACAAGGTGATTTTGATGATGAAAATGTTGAGGCATGAGCCTTATCCCTTTTTAAAACTAATGGTTGTGTTCGGATGCGATACCATTCCAATTTTACCGTACAATCACAATACCCGAATTTTGGTAGGGCTTGACTGGAAGTTTATATACCTTAGTATGGGTTCCCTTGCGGCCGAGGATAGAGCTAAGGCTACCTCGTGAAGATTGACCACCTGTGGAGTTCCCAAGATGACAGATGGTCATGGTTGGGAGGCCAAACTCATAGGAGAGGTGCCTATACTAGGGTGTGTAATTGAAAGGTTAGGATTTATTAACCGCATACTGAGTATGGTGAATTCAGGATTGTTCCTGACGGATGTATTGAATATTGTGGTGAAAGTGTACCACCTCTGCAGAGTGTCAAACTATTCGAATAGCCACGTCCGTGGTTATGGACAGTTGGAGTGGCCATACTATTCCGTCATCACATGTTTTCAAAATGACTTGTGAAATGAAGCATGACTTTGACTTGACCACAACAGGGTTGTGAAAGTGAAAGCTAAGTTCCCACTTAGGTGTTATAAAACCTTAAACTAGTTTTCTTTGCTTCTCAACTCAGTTTGAGATAAACCTGGCTTTTTGCAAAACAACCTAGAGCTTAGTATTCCTACTTGAACCACTTTACCTATTAGTGATAGTTTGCGAGTACTTAAAGAGTACTCATGGCTTTGTCCCTGGCTATTCCCGTGGCCAGACTATGAAGAGGACTATCAGGAAGATGGACCGCAGGAAGGTTACGACAACTAGGATCATCTCCCATCATCAGCATTGCCTGTGACCATGAAGATGGAGCCTCGCTCACGCTATCATTATTATATTATTCCGATGCTTTGATTGTACTAACACTAGATCATGAGATCCTTTATTTGTTGTAAGACCGTATTAATGGTTTGTAATGGATCATGTACTGTGATATCCAACATGTTATGTCTCGCAACACTGGTAATCCTAGGATTGCGAGGTATGTCATAACAGGCATCTGGGATTAAAAATCCGGGTGTTGACAAGTTGGTATCAAAGCTATCCTGACCATAGGATACCCTAGTTTAGAATGGACGCTTGAATAAAAAACTTAGTTTGCAAACAAAATAAGTGAGTATTTATGAAAACCTATTCTCATTCTTACCATTTAAATTCTTTCATGAAAATTCATGTTCCTCAAAGATTCTTGCAAACTTACATAAAATTTGACACACTTGATCACTCTACTAACTTACTCATCCTACATTCTTATAGATGGACGTGAAGTATAGAAAATTCTATCAGTTGGGAAATAGAGGAGATCTCATCTTTGAGCGTGATTTGGAACAACTTTTGGAACTTCTGGAGAGCCGGCACCCTGAGTACTTCGGAGCTCAGCTCAACGATCAGGAAGGAAGAGAATTGCAATGGCTGATTGTTGCAAGACTCAGAGGGAAGATTGATGGCCCCACCTCAAAGGGAGTCCAGTTCACCTTAAGGGGGAACAACTGGCTAGATGGACTTGCCAGGGCCATGCAGGAAGCTCTTGCCCATCTGTGTGGGCAAAGCATCAATCAAATCAAGGGCACCCTCTTTGAGTTCTATCCAATGCGTGATGTTATGGGACAGCCACTGGAAGCACCATACCACCCAGAGCTGAAGCATCAAGTGGACCATATCAGCTTCATGATGTATGACCGGCAGAAGGAGTTGGACAATGCCCGCTCCTATGCCAACCACAAATACACCATCGTAGTCAAGAAAGACCAGACCATCGCCATGCTGGTTAAGGATTGCCAGTTTCATCGCTATCAGCTTGACAAGAAGGATCGCATTATTGCTCGCCTTCGTCACAAGGTGACAGACTTGGAGGAGACCATCCATGAGCGGGACATGCATCTTGAGGAGAGGGAGAATGCAGGGGAAGACATTCGTGGAGACCCCTATTCCTATCTCAGTGATGATAATGACTTCCTGGTGGATCAAGCCATGGAATTCTTCACCGATGAGGAGGACTTCGCCTTCATTGATGATGATGAAGATGATGACGATGAGGACACCGATTCTGATGAGTAGTAGCACTTGAGAACTAGTGTTAGTGAAGTTGTATTCGGTTCCACTATATCGTAGTTTCATAGAATGGTTCTTAAAACCATCTGTTTCCTTGTTGTGGTGTGTGTTTGTATTGCGTGCTATGAATGAATGAAAAGCAAGTTGCTAGAAAAACCTGAGTCAAACTTTAAAAACTTTTAAAAAACAAACCCCTAAACCTTAGAAATTTCCCTCTTTTCTCATGATTTGTCTCAATCTTCAGATGCCTCACGGAGGAAGCAGTTCATCCCCAGACCCAATGTTGCAAATCTTGCAAATGTTGGTTTCTGACCACGAAGATGAAAGAGCCGAACGTCAAGCCAACTTAACCACCCTTAAACATATAGCTCAGATGGCCAACAACAATCAAGGCTATGGAAACCAGGAAAACCATGGATCCAAGCTCAAGAACTTTCAGAACACCAATCCACCCATCTTTAGTAAGTCTGAAGAGCCCTTAGATGCAGATGATTGGCTGCAAACTATGGATAACAACTTAGAAGTTGCAGGAGTGGAAGCCAACGAGAAAGTACTATTTGCCACCCACTATCTAGCAGGAGATGCAAGAGCTTGGTGAAACAGCGTCCGCCCCATGACTGGAGGACAAATGATGACTTGGGATGAATTCAAGCTCAAGTTTAGCAGAACCCATGTGCCACCGGGTTTGATCAAGAGGATGAGAGATAAATTCAGAGAATTGAAGCAAGGGAGGATGACAGTAGTTGAGTACCGTGACAAATTTTTGTCATTAGCTAGGTATGCACCGGATGAGATTAACACTGAAGCCAAGAAGAAGGAGAGATTCTTGAATGGACTTCATGATGAGATGCTGACATTGTTAGTCAACATCCCATTTGCTGATATTGAAGCCTTAGTGGATTCTGCCATTCAGATGGAAGGCAAGATAAACGAAGCCAATGAGAATCGCAAGCGTCGAATGATGCATCAACCAGGAACCCACCATACCCCAAAGTATCACCCCAACCCGTCTACAGGATTTGCCCCAAGAAACACTAGACCCCCGATAACCCGTCCAACCTATCCCAACCGTGGATGAGGAAACCCAAGGCCCGGAGGAAAAAAACAACAACAACCCCGACAACTCCAACAATTTCAACTGTGCACAGCCCAAGTTCAACAACAATGTCGCCAACAACACCAATACTGCTCCAAGGACTAGAAGCAATGTTGTGCCTATTGCAGGAAAGGACAAGTCTCAGGTGACTTGTTATGAATGCGGAACCAAGGGTCACTATTCCAATGAGTGCCCCAAGCAGGTTGTAGCAGCCCCCACTGTGAATGCCCCAGCTCAGCAGCAGCGCCGTGTTCATCCTAGAAGGAGATTTGCCCCAGGGAATTCGCTCAACCGCAACAGCCGTCTGTTTCTCGTGAATGCTGAAGAAGCCTAGGAAACGCCAGATGTCGTGTTGGGTATGTTTTCTGTTAACTTGGTACTTGCAAGAGTGTTGTTTGATTATGGAGCATCACACTCGTTTGTTTAGAAGAAGTTGCATGCACTAGTAAGATTCAACCAACAAAATTGAAGCATGTTATGATAGTTCAAATACCTGGTTCAACCACCAAAGCTAGACATATTTGCAAGGCCGTACCTATCAAAATCCATGGCATAGATTTTTATGCTAATCTAATAGTACTTGGAACCAAAGGTTTGGAAGTAGTACTAGGAATCGATTGGATGTCAAAACATAAAGGATTAATCGACTGTGCCAAGAAAGCCATAACCATGACCAGTACCACTGGAGTATCAGTAGAGCATGTGTCTGAAACCTTGCCCCGTAAATTCAAGTGCAACAACAGTCTAGCCCAACCCACCATTGACCAAGTCAGAATAGTCTGTGAATACCCGACGTATTTCCAGATGTTTTGCCCGGTATGCCCCCAGATCGGGATATCGAGTTTATCATTGAACTAATCCTTGGAACTAGACCCATAGCCCAGAGACCTTATAGTATGAACCCGTCTAAATTAGAGGAGCTGAAGAAGCAACTAGATGCTATGATGGAGATATGACTGATTCAACCAAGTGCGTCGCCATGGAGATCACCTGTCTTGTTTATGGATAAGAAAGATGGAGGTAACCGTTTGTGTACGGATTATCGGAAGCTGAATGATGTCACCATCAAGAACAAGTACCCACTGCCGAAGATAGAAGACCTGTTTGACCAGTTGACCGGTGCCAAAGTGTTTTCTAAGATTGATCTTAGAACTGGTTATCATCAACTCAAGATTCACGCAGAGGATATTCCAATGACTACCTTACCACCAGATATGGATTGTATGAGTACACTGTCATGTCTTTTGGATTAACCAATGCCCCTGCCTATTTCATGAACCTCATGAATAAAAAAATTATGGACTTCCTGGATAATTTTGTCATTGTTTTCATCGATGACATTCTGATCTATTCCAAATCAGAAGAAGAACATGAGCTACACCTAAGGAACATCCTTGGAACCCTTAGGGATCATTAGTTGTATGCCAAGTTTAGCAAATGTGAATTCTTGTTACAGGAAGTAGGATTCCTTGGACATATTGTGTCAGCCGAAGGAATTGATGTTGACCCTGCTAAAGTTAAGGATGTTGAAGAATGGCAAGCCCCAACCACCCAAACCCAAGTTTGTGCATTTCTTGGATTATTACCACAAGTTCGTAGAAGGATTCTCGAGCATCGCAAGACCCATGACCCAATTGTTGAAGAAAGATAAGAACTTTTAATGGACAGACAAATGTGAAGCAAGCTTTCAAGAGCTTAAGAAGAGATTGATCTCAGCCCCAATCTTGATCATGCCGGATATCACGAAGCCATTTGATGTGTATTGTGACACATTCAAGGTTGGTCTGGGATGTGAGCTAATGCAAGTGGGCAAAGTCATATCTTATCTATCCCGACAACTTAAGCAACATGAGTAGAATTATCCTACCCATGACCTTGAACTAGCAGCCGTAGTTTTAGCCTTGAAGACATGGCAGCATTACCTCATGGTAAACCGTTGTGAAATTTATTCGGATCACAAAAGCCTAAAGTATATTTTCACCCAGAAGGAGCTGAATATGAGGGAAAGGAGATGAATAGAGCTAATCAAGGACTATGATCTTGACATTCACTATCACCCCAGCAAAGCCAATGTGGTAGCAGATGCCCTTAGTAGATTACCGTGTCGCTTGAACTCTATGATCTTGAAGGAGCAACCAAGATTGCACAAGGAGTTGGAAGATTTCAGAATGGAGCTAGTAAGTGAAGGATTTTTGGCCAGTATAGAACTTCAACCCACTTTGATCAGTCAGATCAAGGAGGCACAGAAAGGAAATGCTAGTATCGATGATATCAAACATCGTATCGGTACAGGAAAGGTACCCAAATTCACCGAAGATGAAGAAGGAGTTTTATGGTACAAAGGACGTATCTGTGTGCCAGCAGATTCAGAGTTGAAGCAAGCTATTTTGGAAGAAGCCCATGATAATCTTTATTCTATCCACCCCGGAGGGACGAAGATGTATTAGAATTTGAAGGAGCAATTTTGGTGGCATAAGATGAAGAGAGAAATCGGAAGCTACATAGCCAAGTGTGATATTTGTCAGAGAGTCAAGGCGGGACATCAGAGACCGGCAGGACTGTTGCAACCATTGCAGATTCTGGAATGGAAGTGGGATTCAGTTGGAATGGATTTTATCACCGGTTTGCCTACATCTAGTAGGGGAAATGACTCTATTTGTGTCATAGTAGATCGACTGTCCAAAGTGGCCCATTTCTTACCAGTCAAGACCACCTACCAGAGTTCAAAGATAGAAGATAGAATCGTCAGTTTGCATGGAGTCCCCAAGAACATTTTGTTGGATCGAGGAACACAGTTTACCTCGAGATTTTGGAAGAATGTTCAAGAAGGAATAGGAACCCGATTAGATTTTAGCACAGCTTATCACCCTCAGACTGATGGACAAACGGAGCGAGTAAATCAAATAATCGAAGATATGTTGAGAGCCTGTGTGTTAGATATGGATCAAAATGGGAAGACTGTCTGCCGTTCGCAGAATTTTCATACAACAACAGTTACCAAGCCAGTTTGCAAATGGCCCCATTTGAATTCATGTATGGAAGGAAGTGTCGTACCCCCTTTGAATTGGTCGGAAGTAGGAGAGAGTCAGATTTTTGGACCCGACATCCTACGAGAAGCAGAAGAGAAAGTTCACAAGATTCGCGAGCACCTCAAGACCGCCCAATCCAGATAAAAGAGTTATGCCGACGAGAGACGTCGAGACCTAGACTTCAATATCGGAGATTTTTTGTATCTCAAATTGTCACCTTTGAAAGGAATGCAATGTTTCCATCTCAAAGGAAAGTTAGCCCCCAGATATATCGGACCCTTCAAAATTCTAAATAGTCGATGAGAAGTGTCGTATCAACTGGAACTACCAGAGGTGATGTCAGCCGTGCACAATGTGTTCCACATCTTGTTACTTCGCAAATGCCTAGAAGTCCCGGAGAAGACCGAAGTGTTCAAGAATATTGATCACAGAACCATAGAGATCAACGACGACCTGACATATCCCAAGTACCCATTTGTATTTTGTAGGAAGCTTTGAGAACCACCAGGACCCGAAGTATCAAGCTTCTCAAGATCTAGTGGAGTAACCACACTAAAGATGAAGCTACCTAGGAGCGAGAAGATTACATTAGGACGGAGTTTCCCAATCTCTTTAAATCCTAGTTTTCCCTTTTTCTCAAATCTTGGGACGATATTTTTTTTAAGGACGGAAGGTTTGTAACATCCCAAAAATATTAATCAAGGTTATCAATTCCAATCACCCAAATTTAGGTTTAACAAAAACTTTTGTTAAATAAAATCATTATGAATGCATGTGTGTATGTGATGAATGTATGAATGCATGAATGGACTTGTTTGATTGTTGTGAATGTCAAGGATTGGTTTAAAGATGAAAACAACATCATCTAAACCATTTCCAAGAAGAATCAAAACAATAGAAAATCAAAAACAAACAAAAGAAGCAAATGGTCATTTTTGCCAATCTTGCTTAGTAGACCACTTTGAATGTTTCTAGTCCAAGATTTCAAACAGAAACAAATCCAATTCTTTTCACCCCTTGCTAGAACAAGTGAATGTGAACCCAAGCCCACCTTGCAAAACCATAGAAACATTTGGCAACCCTATTCAAATAACAATTCAAAATTGAATCTAGTTCATATGGTATGATCACCATTTCTCAAAACCTAACCAAACCAGTGCACCTTGACAAATCCAATCAACCGAGACTACCTAGTATGTGTCCATTGCACCCACCAAGTTTCATCCAAAAATTCAAATATAAATTTCTTGCGGCCATTTCATCAAACACTTGAGCCCTTGAGCCCTGCCAGACACTGGACCACAGAGAACGCACGCGTCCATTTCTCTATGACCATGCCGAGAGAGCGCTAGAGCGCCGCGCTCGACACGCTCGCACAGACCGCGCCCGCCTTCTCCGCCCGTCTACGTGATCACCACCGTCCCAGGAGACCACCAGACAACCCCGTTCACCGCCGCGCGACCCGTATCCACTGTGTGTCATCAAAACCACCGTTGGTGCCGCTCAATGCATCGACATGTTCTGACCGAACCGCACCGCCCCTTGCCGTACCGTCAAGCCGTTGAGCATCGCTGGGAGACCGTGCACCATCCCCTATCGCCAGCTATGCCCGTATCTCTTTGTAATGCCGACCGCGACGAGCTCTTCCCGCACCCTTCGGTTCCCTCATCGCAGTATAAATAAAGGCCTCCCCAGCTCAAATTCTTCACACCGTTCCACTCTCCACCTCTCGCTGATCGTGCCCACTTATTCCCGGAGAAAGGCGAGCGCAGCATCGCTGGAATTTAGCCGGAGCCTGCAGCTGCTGGAGGAGAAGGGCGTCATTGATTGGAGCCACCCTAGGAGGAGCCGCCAGTACCAGGAGAACCGCCGTCGTCGACTTCCTCGTTCGCCCCCATCGCTGACCATCGCCTGAGCCCCGGTGAGCCTCCAGAGACCCCAACTGGCCGCGCTAGGGTTCGTGCCTGTCGATTTCTGTTCGACGAGGACGATGGCCATGATTCGTTGATCCTCGATCTAATCCTACGGTCGTAGTTAGCCCGTACCCCTTCGCATCCCCTATCTCACTGACGCATGCGGACAATCACTTAACCAGCACACGCGCGCTGCGCGTAGTGGGCCTTCCCAGTTAGATTTCCCGCGCGACCCAGTTAGTTTGAAATTATATTTATCTATTTAGTTTCAAATCTAGTTCTGGTAGTAGATTGAAAAATCATTCCACAGAGTTTCACCGAACCAAATGGCATGAAACCAATTTTGTTAGAGAGGTATGGAATTTCTTAATCCAAGCCCGTTATATTCAAAAAAATTGGAATTATAGATCACCTATAGTAAAAATAACAATGCAGAGACTTTTCTGCATTCAAATATTTTTCATAATTCAACCATAAAAGATTTTGAGTTGATTCCAACTCTCAAAAATCACATTTGATAAGACCTTTCTGAATATATAAAAATATCTAGGTTTACTTGCAGTAATAATGGACAAGTAATAAAAGAATGCCCCTTAGGCATTTCTAGTTAGTTTAATTAATTAAAATAAAAGGTTAAACCTTATTAAATTGTGACACCACTTTAAATCACATTCCCAAGTACTGAAATATGTGGTGATGACACGTGTCAACATGATCCCATGTTTTAATTGCAGAATATTAAATCTTAAGTAGTTTTTCAATGGGTAGAAATTACTTTTCTAAAATGAAATAAATAAAACTATTGCGTTAATTCTTGCGATTATTGTGATGATGCTAGATCATCTAGTGTGAACCTTTGTGGGATAAATAGAAGTAGTTAAGTATTGTTTGGTGATTGTGTACCTCGTATTTATTTATAGACGCTAGTACCTACCAATGATACAAAGAGAAGGATACTATTACGAGGAAGAAGCAGAGGAGAACTTCAACCACTGCACTGCACAAGGCAAGCTAACACTTGCAACTGTGAATTAGGCAATGCATTAGGCATTAGGCATTAGGCATGCTTGGTCAGAGTAGTTAAGTATTATTTATAGACGCTAGATAACCTAAGCAATGCATTAGGCATGCTTGGTCAGAAAAATTTGATTACACCAAATCCTAGTTTTACTTGCAAGCTTGATTCTTTTATTTTCTTTATCAAAGCTCTTTATTACTTTTAATTAGTGACTTGTGAATTTTTAGAAAGGTTATTAAAGGTAGCATAAAGAGCATAAATTTGGCCTAAGTTAGGTAGATCTGGATGTCATCCTGAGGTATGAGATTATACTTAGATAAGTCACACTTGATTATCACCCCTCATCAGTATTTACCCCCACCTGTAGTTGCTAGTGCTATGCATAAAACTTGATCACTTTAGATGGGAATACTTGGTGAAAATGGTTATGAAAACCTTAGAATGATGAGTCATTCTAATGAAATGTTTTGATATGTGTTAGTGAACACAGGGTGATTTTGATGATGAAAATGTTGAGGCATGAGCCTTAGCCCTTTTTAAAACTGATGGTTGTGTTTGGATGTGATACCATTCCAATTTTACCGTACAACCACAATGCCCAAATTTGGGTAGGGCTTGTCGAGAAGTTTGTATTCGTTAGTACGGGTTCCCTTGCGGCCGAGGATTGAGCTGAGGCTACCTCGTGAAGATTGACCACCTGTGCAGTTCCCAAGATCACATATGGTCATGGTTGGGAGACCAAACTCATAGGATAGGTGCAGATAAATCCTTTATTAGTAATTTCAAGTAGCTATCTTGACCGAGTAATAATCCTACAAGTTTATGCATTACATCGATTTGACATCGATTTGACATGAGTTCAAAGGTGTATAATTTTTGCCATATACAAGTTTATGCATTACATCCCTACATTCTATGAAAATGATAATCTCTCAAGATTTTCTTAGCATATCATTATCACGTATTAAGTGCGATTTCATAGTGTTCAAAGGTAAACACCCTTTTCCTTTACATTAAGAGTTGTATAGTTTTTCAATTTGAAAGTGTTCAAATGTAGTGTCAATTATAAACACTCTTTTACATTAAGAGTTGTATAATTTTTCAATTTGAAAGTGTTCAAGAGTAGTGTCAATTATAAACACTCTTTTACATTAAGAGTTGTATAATTTTTCAATTTGAAAGTGTTCAAGAGTAGTGTCAAATATAAACGCTCTTTTACATTAAGAGTTGTATAATTTTTCAATTTTAAAGTGTTCAAGTTTAGTGTCAAGTATAAACACTCTTTTACATTAAGAGTTGTATATTTTTTCAATTTGAAATTTTTCAAGAGTTGTGTCACTTATAAACACTCTTTTACATTAAGAGTTGTATAATTTTTTTAAATTTGAAAGTGTTCAAGAGTTGTGTCAATTATAAACACTCTTTTAAATTAAGAGTTGTATATTTTTTTAATTTGAAATTGTTCAAGAGTTGTGTCAATTATAAACACTCTTGTACATTAAGAGTTATATAATTTTTTTAATTTGAAAGTGAATCGCTAGCCGTGTGAGAGTTGTGTCAATTATAGTTTGAGACCGCGCGAGAGTTTCATAATTATAAACACTCTTGCAAACCAACTGAATCGCCACTGCTCCAGGGGAATTTATAATAGATTTTAAGGAGATTTTATCTATCTCTGGGAGTTATGGAGGTTGAAACCACCACTAGGAAGTAAAATCCAGAGAGAGATTGTTCACAACCACGAATTACGCCAGAACAGGTTCAATCCTATTCGAAAAGCAAGGCAGTTACTTGAGCACCAGTGATTAGTGTTCAAATACTGCCAATAATCAACCCACAAAAGGGAAACGATGCTTACCCAGATGGAATCCATGTGTTAGATCCATGCGATTCCACCCAATCTTCTTCGTGCTCAATGGGAATGGATGGTGCACCATCTGGCGTTGCATACTGTTCCGTGAAAGGGGTAGATCTAGCAAGGGCGGGAGCAGAGCCGGAGGTGGAGTGGGCTCCACGGCTAGAGGGAGGGGCGCCTCTAGGGCCGAGGACAACATAAGGTAGGAGGGTACGACGACGGGGCAGCAGAGCGGCGGTGTGGGAGCTATTCCAGGCTCGGGGGGAAGTGGATGCTTTGGGTGAGCGAGAATGGCCGGTCCGACGTGTCTCCATGTGGCCCCACTCTTCACCACATATGCAAGTCCCGTCCCAACACAGCCCCACCCTTCACCATGTATGTAGGACCCATCCCAATGCGGCCCCACCGGCAGGCATGTAACGGTCGAGGCCTCGTAACATAACGCTCAACACCCGACCCGCCCCAATGAGGTCCCACCAGTCAGCATGTAACGGTCAAGCCTTTGACCTGACGTCATCCCTCCATTCGAGCTCCTGTGAGCGCCCGCGAGGGTTTCTTAACATGGCGAGGGGAAAAATGAGGAAAAGTTAAGAGGCTGGAGAAAAGTGAGTACAACTAATGAACCAGGGGCATGAAAATAGAAATCCCTTGTTAAAAAGGGAATGGTACCTACTACACACTCCAACCTTGGCAGAATACAAGTTATGGGAAGAGACAATGCAGTCTGGGTTTCGCTTATGTGTTGATCTTTCTCTAGATCTGTAATTTGACAACAATACCGCTTCTCATATTGCAAAAAGGCGTGAGGATGTGCGAATTTGCATTCGGTGGAGTAAGGACACATGTACGTGAGGTGTCTCAATGGATACTTTTTGGGAGGACTATAGAAATTTTTTGCGTGCTAATTTTTTCGCATAATTAGAGAAGAGGACAAGGTGGTTTTTCTGGTTGACGTTGTATGATTGAGTGGGCTAAATGTGCAACTCAAGAGAGTACATGATGCTGCTTGTATGTCAGTTGATAGAAGCCAGCATTGGAATTTATTTCAGGCATAGTGTATGATTAAAGGCAAAGCATGCAAGTTGATGATTGATGGTGGTAGCTGTACTAATGGCATTATCTAGGCGATGGTGTAATCCTTGGGATTGTCCACATGTCCTATTCTTAAACCTAAGAATCTTGAGTGGTTGAATAGCTGCGGTATGCGCAAGGTTACTCATAAGGTACGTGTGCCATTTACAGTTGGTGAGTATGTTGATGAGGTGGAGTGCGATGTGTTGCCATTGTAGGTGTGTGGGCTATTACTTGGGCGTCCATGGCAGTATGATCGCAATGCAATACATGCTGGGAGAGAAAATACACTGTCATTTGTGCATGATGGCAAACAAAGGATTTTGAAGCCTGTGAGAGATGATAAAATCAAGTACGATTTGGTGCTGGTTGTACGTAAGGAGAAGTTGCACAAGGCTAAACCACAACCAAGGTTCTTGTGTGCATCAAGGATTATCGTTCTATGGTTTGAGGCTTGGTGATCTTCTCCATGTTGCTTGCTGGATTTGTTCCTCTTCTTCAGGTTGCATTCATCGTGTAATTGGGAGATTACCTACCTGGTTGACTTGCTGTGAAAGATCGGGCAAAACTCATAGGATCATCCCCTTGGATCCTTATAAGTTAGACTATCTAGGACCTTATGTGTGAGCTCTGAACTTATAGACTGGGTCCAGCTAAGAGTTACCTCACCCACGCTCCTGGATCTTAAAAAGAAAAAATGTTTTAGAAACGACTCATGTGGCCTTGTTCCTCCACAAGCCGACATCTCATGACCTAAAGTGTCGACCTATGAACTCACGGACGGGGTCCGGCTGTGGGTCACCTCACCCATGGTTCCTGACATTTATAAAAACTCGTGTGGAACCCACAAAACCTTGACATGGGGGCTGGCAGTAAAAGCATTAAATCCTACGGCTTTATCCTCGAGAGGCTCATGGGGCGAACCTGGAGACACCCTCTCTAGCGGATAAACTTCACAGGGCCAAGAACGTGAGCTCTGAATTTACCAGCCCAGTCGTCAGTAAGTTACCTCACCTACGGTTCCTAGCGCTTACAACACTTCACATAAGTGCATTTTTGGACTCCAATGGCATGCGCTTACGCATTACAGTCATCCACTCGGGAGGCACCCAGGGAAGGTGCGCGAGGCAGAGTTCCCTCGCATCACAATCACTACTCACGGCTTGAGAGGATGCACCCTCGGGTTGCCACGGATGCTATCAGGCGCTGGCCCTATAGTACTCCATCGGACGACCTGCTAAGTAGCTCGGGAGACAGCCCCGGCCGTGAACTTACATCGAGACTGCCACGTCAGGGCTCGCTCCCATACCCTCAGAGGGCGGATAACGTCTACTCCCAGATAACCAATAAATAGCATTGCGCATAAGCCTCGCGAGGCTCGGGTCGCCTCTCAAGGAGGCATACCGTGGATATCGGCATCAAATCCCTCCACTAGGGTACACAACAAGGTATCTCCCTGAGAAGACCCTCTAATACATCGTGCCGGCAAGTAGCAGCAAACCACCTGGGCAACCTAAGGTCCAAGGGCCTAGGCTGTCCCCTACAAGGATAGGGGGCTACCCTCCTGAGGCACGAAAGAGCCTCGCGAGCCTAACCAAAAGGAACCCTGCCAGGGGCATCCCTCAAGCGTCATCTTTAGGAGCCACCCCTCAAGCGCTATTCCTACAATGTCGCCTCGCATGGACACCTCCCTAGGATCCTCGGTCCTTCAGTAGGCATGCTCGAAGGCTCAAGAGGCATGTCCGTGCGGAAAGAAGGCGCAGGGCGCCACCATCAGCTTCGTCAAGCAGGAACTATGCAATGACCACATACAACAGAACTCTAGGCACAACAAGAACATGCAAAAGGAGGAAAGCAGAATAAGGGATGCAGAGAAGTTCATCTTAAGTCCTAGTTGCAAGGCAGAAGGGTTGATAAACTCTACGACATTGCCCCTCTAGGGGAAGAGATCCACGCCTCGTAAACATCATGACAACAGGACCCCTCAGGCTTCCCGGAGATGAGGAGGGTAGTCGACACGACACATCTGGGTGTCGAATACCAGGATGGAGAAGTCTCCCTTGCCATCATACCGAAACCACAGCGTGAAGTCACGCTGGATACGGTGCTCGGAGAGAAAGCGGTGCCAGCAACCGGAGAGGAACTTCTTGCCCCACAAGAAGGTGTTGACGCGCACCTCCCACTTCTCGTGTCCTCTAGAGTGTTGTAGCTACACCTCATCTGGAAGGTCATTAGTGGTCCCGAGAACGAATCACTCGGGGAGCTTCGCCCTCACGAACCACTCTAGGTCGTTCAAGAGAATGATGAATTCGATGACCCTTACAGGCTCGGGGTCATCCTCGATCTTGATGACCACGGGAGCAGGGGCCTCGGGAGCGGCGGGAGTGGATGGCTCGGATTCATCCCCAGACCTACCTCCACGCCCCCCTGGTGACCCCGACCGCTTTCGCGGGGGAGGCCACGTGTCAACACCCGGATTTTTAATCCCAGATGCATGTTATGCCATACATCGCAATCCCAGGATTACCATTTTTGCGAGACATAACAGATTGATACCATATTTTATCATCCATTACAAACCATAATAAAGGTCTTACAAATAAAGGATCTCATGATCAAGTCTTAATACAATCAATGCAGCGGAATAATAATAAGGGGTAGCGTGGTCAAAGCTCCATCTTTAGGGTCACAGGAAATGCTGACGATGGGAGATGATCCTAGTTGTCATAGACTTCTTGTTGTCTATCATCCTAGTAGTCCTCTTCATAGTCTGGCCATGAGAATAGCTAGGGACAAAGCCATGAGTACTCTTTAAGTACTCGCAAACTATCACTAACAAGTAAGGTAGTTCGAGTAGGAATCCTAAGCTCTAGGTTTATTTGCAAAAAGCCAGGTTTAACTCTAACTGAATTTAGAAGTAAAGAAAACTAACTTAATGTTTTACAACACCTAAATGGGAACTTAGTTTTCATGTTCACAACCCTGTTGTGGTCAAGTCAAAGTCATAGTTCATTTCACAAGTCATTTTGAAAACATCTGACGATGGAACAGTATGGCCACTCCAACTGTCCATAACCGTGGACGCGGATATTCAAATAGTTTGACACTCTGTAGAGGTGGTACACTTTCCAAAACATTCGATACATCCGTCAGGAACAATCCTGAATCACCATACTCAGTATGCGGATAATCAATCCTAACCTTTCAGTTACACACCCTAGTATAGGAACCTCCCCTATGAGTTTGGACTCCCAACCATGACCATATGTCATCTTGTGAACTGCACATGTGGACAATCATCACGACGTAGCCTCAACTCAAACCTCTTCAACAAGGGAACCCATACTAAGATATATAAACTTCTGGTCAAGCCCTACCCAAATTCGGGTATTGTGGTTGTATGGTAAAATTGGAATGGTATCGCATCCGAACCCAACCATCAGTTTTAAAAAGGGCTAAGGCTCATGCATCAACATTTTCATTATCTAATCATCTGGTATTCATAAGACATGTCAAAACATTTCATTAGAATGACTCATCATTCTAAGGTTTTCATAATCCTTTTCACCAAGTATTCCCATCTAAAATGATCAAATTTTATGCTTAGCACTAGCCACTAAAGTTGAGGGTAATCACTAATGAGGGATGCTAATCAAGTGTGACTATCCAAATCTAGATCTCATGCCTTAGTATGACATCTAGTTCTAACTAACTTAGCCAAGTTTTATGCTATTTATGCTACCTATAATATCTTTCCAAAACTCACAAAACACTAACTAGAAGTAATAAAGAACTTTGATAAATAAACAAAAGAATAAAGCTTGCAAGTAAAACTGGAATTTGGTATAATCAAGGTTGCATAACCAAAGCATGCCTAATGCATTGCATAGGTTATCTAGCTGGCAAAGTTGCAAGTGTTAGCTTGCATAGTGTACCTTGCATGGTTTAGCTTAGCTTGCAAAGTTAACTTGTAGTGTGGGGCTTGGCTTGAGTAGTGTAGTGGTTGAAGTTCTCTTCTTCTTCTTCGTAATGTTTGGGATATACTTTCCGGTTATACCCATAGGACTCGCTTACTAGGGTGGCCCACCAACGGGTTAGAGCTTCGCTTCACAGGCGGCCTAGTCAGAGAAAGAGGAGGAACCAGTTCCAGCTATGACAAGGCCCAGAAGAGTTACCGACTTAGGCATGTAGTATTACTTGTAGTCCAAGATGTATCTAGTTACTGACTCTATAACGTAGCCGGATAGGTCTCTCCTATAACCCTAGGTCCTAGTGACTATAAACCAGCCCTATGGGAGCCTTTAGGGCACAACCAATCGTAACACCACAATCAACTCGCACAGGTGAACCTCTCTTGTAATCCGTTGTAACATCCGTCTTATGCCGATATATTACTAGGTTGCTAGCAGGTGTAGGATCCGATTACCGTAGTTGGATCTGAACCTGGGTAAACTTGTGCTCACCGCTCCTGGAACATCCAACGTCTCACACCCCATCTTTCCAATGCCACTAGGACCCCCTATGGCGTACTTGTCAACAATCTGGCGACAGTTGGCGCCCACCATGGGGCAGGTGACCTTTGGAGCTTCGTTCTAGGCGAAATCTACGTGTGCAGGAATCAGCGAAACTATCGCCATGGGTCGCGTGGTCTACGCCAGTGATGTCCATCTCGTCCTTCTCGACGAGACCTAGATTCCGGCTTCGAAACCCGTGACGACCTACACGATCATGTCCATCGGCGAGATTCATATTTATCTCGGTTTCACTGATCCTGCCCAACCCACCCTTGAGGTGATGACCATGGCGGAAGAAAAATACGGATCTACTTTGAAGTTGTTCTATCAAGGATAGGCTCTGCGCGGAAACAAGTACCGATGGCACTTTCTTAGAGCATTTAAGGGTCCCCTCCATAGTTGGAGTTGACGAGGACTATTCGACGAAATCCGACTCACCTTTAATAGCAGTTCTGGTTGTAATTCCTAGCCTGGATTTCCTAATAGACAGAAAATTACCCAAAGATAAAGTCTTGAGCCGGCAGATTGTCCGACGAGCAAAAGCCTACACTATAATAAATGGTGAGCTCTATAAACAGAGTGTTTCTGGCGTGTTTCAGCGATGTATGTCTTCGGAAGAAGGAGTGGAAATCTTAAGAGAAATCCACGAAGGCGAGTGTGGTCATCATGCTACAGCCAGATCCTTAGTGGCAAAATATTTTTGACACGGATTCTTTTGGTTTACAGCTAATGCGGACGCCGACAAACTAGTCAAAACATGCAGAGGCTGCCAAAACTACTCCCATCAGGCACACATTCCGGCTGAACAGTTGCGAACAATCCCTACTACATGGACATTTGCGGTCTGGGGGCTTGATATGGTATGGCCGTTTCGCACGGCAAAATGTGGATTTACCCACCTACTATTAATGGTGGATAAATTTACAAAATGGATTGAGGCTAAACCTGTAACAAGTTGTGATGGAGCCACAGCCAAAAAGTTTGTTGAGGACATAATCATCCGATTCGGATATCCGCACAGTATAATTACTGACAATGGGAGCAATTTTTTCATGGGAGAACTTTCCAAATTCTGTGAAGAACAAGGAATCCGACTCAATATTGCATCAGTCGCACATCCACAAGCTAATGGATAAGTCAAAAAACTAATGGCCTTATTTTGCAAGGAATCCGACCTTGCCTCGAGGCACCGCTTCGTCGGGCCGCGGGGGCTTGGGCGGAGGAATTACCGTCTGTGATATCGAGTTTATGTACAACTCCTAACAGGTCAACCGACTATACTCCTTTCTTCTTTGTCTATGGTGCAGAGAAGTTATTCCAATTGATCTAATTCATCAGTCTCCACGAGTCAAAGCGTATATCGAACAAGTATGCATCGTTGCTGAGCAGAGATCTACAGCCTATCAGCAAAAGTTGCGCAAGTATTAGTTAGAGACTGCAAAACCGCTGTTTTAGAAAAGGTGATTTGGTTCTGCGACTTGTGCAAAAGAGAAAGCACAAACTTTCCCTGATTCAGGAAGGACCTTTTATGATTAGCAGAGTTCTGCATAATGGGTTATACTATTTAACCGATATGAGACCACTCAAGGAAAGACCAGATACTCGGAAGATAAAGAGAGTTGGCGGTAGTACAGACCCAGATGAAATAGACCGTCCATGAAATATTGCACAGCTACGTCCCTTCTATTCTTAGTTATATTTTCTTGTAATCATATATGTACATGTTCAAAGTGAAATAAAGTATTGGTTTCCTCATATGTTATCTTTGAGAAGTTTTTGCCATCTTATTTCCAAAAGAGCATGTCATTTTTTAAAAATCCTAGAATGCTTGAAAGTACTTTATGCTCATGTTCGTTCTGGTTATGATTTTTGAATATCTAAAAAATGTTACCTTAGGGTAACAAATTCAATTTATTGTTTGTACTTTGGTGTTTTATCTGATTGCTTAGACGCGGGCATGTTCCGAGTAATGAGTTGTTGGTACTGGAAGCCAACTTAGTTTCCGTGTTTAAACTGGTTTAGCAATTGCGCTTTGTTGCTCGGCAAAGTTTCCATGCTAAAGGTTGGCCAGCCCATGAAAGGGATGAGGCAGAGAGCCATATAAAACGACAAGTATAGGCATAAAACACAAAAGTGCTTTAGAAATTTTCAAGCACATGCATAAAAAATATTAGCATAAGTGCTAGGATAGTAAAAGCATTAGTTTTTACAAGACCAGCACAAATAAAAACATTGTTTCCATCATTATATTGCCAGAAGTTCAGAATAATGCATAAAAAATGTTTATGCTGCAGAGTCAGGCGGTGGTGATGAAGAAGGTGGAGCGCTGGAGTCGACAACATTATCGTCCTAGATCTCAGACTCGGAAGCTGCAAAGTTGTTTTCTGGCTCTTGATGCGAGGGAGGCACGGCGAAGGATTCAAAGAACGACGTCGTATAGTTGGTCATCTCCACCACACGACAAGCATAATCTACATAGGAATCTTGGATTGCCTTGATGTCTTGTGGGTTACCCTCATCATCCTCCTCGGCGATACCTTTGGTGACATGCCAGATTTCCATCTCGCCGTGGTTGCTCATCACCATGGTAAGCGCAGTCTGGGTAGCAGTACAAGCGTAGGAGATCTTCCAGTCCTCGATAAGCTTTGGAATCTCCTTGGCCTTGTCCCGCACCTCTTTCACTAACATTGTGTGCAAGTCGGAAAGCTTGGCTGACTCACCATCCTCTTCAAGACTCTGGCGGAAGTCGTACAAGATATCTCCGACGAGCTTGATACGCTCGAGGCGAGGTTCAGAGGTAGGAGAGTCGGAAAGATTCAGGGGGGCTAGGAAAGAACCAAAAAGTAAAAATTTGACTGAATAGAGAGTCGAAAAATCAACAACAATAAAAATTCGGAAATCTTACCTAGCACAGAGCGATTCCATTGAGCATGCTCCTCACGAAGTCTGATAAGTTCACTCTCTACGGCCTGGGCCAGATCCTTCTGACTATCAAAGTCCTTCTTGATCATCTAGTTTTTTTTTATCTCGGAGGTCTAGCAGCTTCTCGAGCCTCACAGTCTCATGATTGCTTGACTCTAGGACAGCAGCTATGGATTTCTCCCACTCAATAGTGATCTTTTGAAGCTTGTCCCGGAGTTCAGCATTCTCCATTTCTAAGACCTTGAAATTATCGGATTGCTCCACCATGTTGCCGGACTCGCACAACAATTCTGCAAAGGGAAAAAATAATCCGTCGAATAGAACAAGTTTGACTATGACAATAGCCAAAGTGACAAAAATGAAGCCGAAAAAAATCACCTTTTGCTTCATTCTTCTCAACTTGCAACTTTGAATTCTCAAGGCGCAAGGCTTTGATCTCCTTGCACTTATTATAGATGTTCTTGAGCAATTCCTGGTTGGAAGATGCAATTTTCTGTAAGTTTAGAGACAAAATACTATCAGACAGATACTAAGACTCGGGCTGCAAATTTAACTAAGTAAAATTACAGCAATGATCCTTGGGGGCTACACTACATCGTTCTTTTGCAACCTAAAAGCATCAACTCGGGTCCAACAGTGTTTATCCCGCTTTATGTTTGGGGGCTAGAGGATATGATAATAAATGCAAATAATAATCGGAAACTTACAATGTGTTCCAGGTGCAACTTTTCAAATCCGAGCTTGGTGCTGTGAAACATCTTCTCGGCAAGGGAGAGGGAAGTAACATCCGTCGCTGGGAGTTTTCTAGACTCGATCTTAGCATCCTGGACCAAAATTTGGTCTAGGAGGCTAAACAGCTTGACGTCCTCCTGCTCCTGGCAATATAATATTGTGGGTCCAAAACATAAAGAGATCATGATAGAAAGGAATCTCTCAGATGAGCAAGAGCAAGGGAAACAAGGAATTCACAACACACACAACTCTAGAGAACTAAACACTAGGTCAACTGGCTAAGAAACGTCATGCCTAGAAGGCACCTAAGCTTTGAAAGACTAGAAGAGATATCAAAACTTTTCCAAAATCAACACCAGATAAGATAAGCCAGAGTTAGAGAGAAACTGGGTAAAGATAAAAGAAGCATACTAGAGTTTTCGAAAATACTTTTCAGCCTTTAAAATAGTTTTCACAAACACTAGACTCAACATCGACCAATAGCAAGGGTTTCCTACGGTCGGTACTGCTCTGATACCAAGAACTGTGACACCCCCGGGATCAGGGCTAAACAAATCTCAGACCTCCGTCTGACATAAGCTTAACCTTGAGCTCGAGAATATCCAGTGAAGAATCGGTAACACAACAGTGACCCTACGACACAAAATTTATTACAGCAAGCTGATAACTGAGCAGAGAACCAAATTATTACAAGCAGAGGTCACTGACCACAAACATCAAACAACGGAAGGCAAATTATGCTATTAGGTATAGCAAACTTAACAAGTCGCCTAAGAGGCCTGAAGCATAACGATGACGTCCTAGCCCATAGATTCCAGGCTGCCGGCCGGGAACCCCAAGCTAGTCGTCGATGTCGATGTAGTACGGAACTTGTCTTCAAGGAACAATTACTCTGCCAAAAGTATCAACAAAGGAAGGGTGAGTACAGGGTGTACTCTGCAAGACTTATGGCTGGTGGAGTTGTTTTGCATAAAGCCACTTTTGTTTGTAAAACAAGAGAGAGAATAAGCTGGTCTAATCAGAGTATTTTAAAAGGGGAAAAGAGAGCGACATCTTCGAAAATATTGATCATCATCTTTTGATATCCACCGAATCATCATCATCTGCTAACTAGGATCACCCCCTCGTACCCATGAGGAAGCATCCTTAAGCACACGTGGATCAGCCAAGTTTTAAGATTAGGTTAAAGTTCTCTATGATCTTGAGTCCGGTCGCCAAGTCGTTCATAACCGTGAACACGGCTTTTCGAAAAGATTATTACCCTGCAGGGGTGTACAACTTTCCCACACGTACTAACCTTCTCTTAATGCCACATGATTAGCCCTCCTCCTTGGAAGGCCGGCAGAGGGTGGTTAGACACGACCTTTACCTTGCTTTCGCCGAGACCATGAGTCACGCAATAAGTATGGTTCCGCCGTAACGGGTCAAATCCCGAAGACGGTACTTAAGGATGTGAGGCAATATTGGTTTACGAGGGGTGCTACTACCCCAAGAAACCTCGGCCACGCTTACCTACCTGTTATGAATGCACCAACTGCACCCGACAAATCTTTCAAAAGATTTTCTATGCATATGTCGAATGGAACGCCCGAACTATGTGACTCGTGGAATCTACTAGGCAAGTTATTCAGTCATGAGGTTGTCGAGGCCCCGTGTGGTTGCACGCTCGTCTTGGTTCCAAAGGCAAGAACTCAGGTCCTAGTGGTGGTGAACATGGGACTAGAAAAACCACATCCCACCGTGGCCTCCCATACAAGCCTTAGCATGTTTAACTCATATCACCTCTGATATCATCTCATCAAGTTATCCTATCATACTAGATTCTCTGTATCTGATACATCATCTGGATGGACCAGAACTGACAGCTATGCATGGCTAAGCAAACACAGATATAAGCTCTAGCAGTGCACCCAAGCCAAACCTACTTATGCTAGGAGCAGTGGATAAGGTAATATAAGCTCAAAGGGAGTAATGCAATAGATAGGATACTCTATCTATTGATAAAATACCATAGTAGAATCGTATGCATCATGGCAGGAATTGAAATGCTTTCGAAAAACATAGGATCATATCATGGTGGGGCTATGCTTGCCTTTGCCAGTTGATAACCGATAAGCAGATCTTCGGGAATCTTGTACTTGACTTGGTTATAGTTGGTCAAGTATTGTTCGTCGATCTTTGATCTTCGATGGTCTGGTCCTCGGTCTTCGATCTCGATCTCGATATCGTATTCTACCGCGAAGAACCAAACACCGGAAAGAGAGGGGAAACAATCAACAATGGCATCGATGCAATGCTCAAACAAGAATGATGATATGACAAGTTAATTTGTATTGAATTGAAACCCTAAAGCATGCTCGACAACTTAATCGGGGTTCCGAGGGGCGCAAACCCTAATTTGGTGAAACTCCGGAATCACCTATGAGGGTTACTATGTTGTTCTAATTAAAATTGTCATTAAAGTTGTTTATTAATGCATGATTATAGCTTAAACAACTAGGTTTCATTTTTCTGAACATTTTGATATATTATTTGTATTTTTCTGACTTAAAATAATAAGATATTGAATTTACGAGTTTTATTCAAATTCTGAAATTATTAAATCAATTATTAAAAGCTTATTAAACTTTTTACACCCAGTCACAGTCTACCCTCAGAGACTGACCGATGGGGCCGAGGCCACATTGGCATCCACGCAAGCAAAGGTGCGATACAGGGGGCGGTTAGGGTGTTTTCCACCAGGGCATTAGCTAGCCACTACCACTGACGGGTGGGCCTGGTCCACGCGGGCAAGCCACGCAGGCGCCACACGGGACTCATCGGAGAGCTCGTCGGCCGACGGGGTTCGGTGGCGCTAGAGGTGGATTTGGGAAGCGTGATTGCGCGCGTTCGAATCAGTGGAACAGCGTGGACACGATAGTGGCGGCGCCACCTAAAATGGGTCACCGGAGCACCGATTGTGACAACATCTGGCGGTGGCAGACGACGGCGCGTGCCTCGGGCACGAATCAGAGCGAGATAGAGAGGGAAAAGGGGTCGGGGAGAACCGCATGCTCACCTTGGTGCTCGTGGTCGTGATGGGGAGGCGCGGGGAGGCCTTGAACGACGTCAATGGCGACGGCGGGCGGAGTCGGGCTCGGGGGATACGACTTCGATTCTGACGATTGGGGGAACGCGTGCTTCCATGGCTTGGCTAGGAAGGACCAGGAGGACGAGGCGGAGGTGCTGGCGTGCTCGGCTGGCCTCGGGGTGGTGTAGAATAGCGGCGAGCGGCGGAGCCCGAGACTAGGGTTTCAGAGCTTCTGCGCGCGAGCGACGCAGAGCGAGAGAGGAAGAGAGATGGGGATAAGGAGGAAGAGGAGATCGTGGAGGTTCTTATCCTCGTGTTGAACGGTGGCGGCGTGCATCGCGGCATGAAGGGGATCGACGGCCGACGGCGGGGCACGCAGCTGCTTGCCCGCCGGCACCGAGGAAGAGGATAAAAGAAACACGCAAAGGGGTATGGGCTGGCTGGGCTGCAGTTGGGCCGGCTGTGGAAGAGAAGCACGGGCAGGGAGAGGGGAGAGGAAACTGGGCTGCGGCCCAGGGAGATGGGTTGCTCTTTTTTTCTGTAAATTGTTTTCCAATTTCTGTTTTGCATTTCTCTTTTATAATTTGAATTCAAATATTGTTTTGAGTAGTTTGAAATTACCAGAGGTTTTATGAAATATATGAAATTGCTGCAGGGGCCCTTTTAGACAATTTGGAACCCATACACTTTAATACTTTTCAAAATTCAAAACCTATTTGAACTGATTTGCAAATAGAAAGAGAGGGTAAAGCTAGGGTTTTAGGGTTTTGCCTTTAATTCTTTGCATGCAATTTTAAGAGATGATGCTAATGATGCAAAGCAAACCCTAATATAAGCTTAACTAAAAGTGGGGTGTTACAGCTCTATCCCCCTTACGAGAATCTCGACCCGAGATTCCAAAGGTAGGAAGAGAGACAGAGAGAGAGAGAAAAAACAGGGTCACTCTAAAGATAAGAGGGAAACACACTAAACAACAAAGAGAGTATCTCATGGTCAACTCATGGATGGAGTGTTCGGAAACAACTCTGAGATGACGAACATGAAACACGTCAAGGTAACGGAGGAAACAAGAGGAGATGGTTTCAAGTTGTTGGATGATGGTCTTTATAAGGATTGAGACCATGGAACTTACAGGAGGTTTTGAAGCTTCTGAAGAAGAAAGCTTGCAACATAACCCAGACTTCGATAGGGAACCTCTACTATACAGCTTAAGCAGAGAATTCAGGAAGCAGAGATATGGTTCCACAAAACCAAGCTGTTGAACTACTTTTGACACAGAAGGTTCACTCTCTCATTCAACAGAAGGCTTAAGACAGAAAGTTGTTTTGTGTCGATGACTCATAAGAGTCGCAAGGAACATGTAACATGAGAAACTTTTGATTACCTGAATCATAGTCACTCTTAGAACATGGGTGAGAAAATGAAGGAAACTCTTTATTCATCTAGGTCTACCAAAATCTTTCCCAAGATCATGATATCACTTCACACCACTAGGATGAATAGTTAAGAAAATTCCTGATGACACGTGAAGAAATAAACTTCATTCTCAGACTTCAATTACTTAGCACAACAAGACGCTTGCCAACATAGAAAGGTCTGGAGGGTCGATCGAGAGACATTTAGCAACACTACTTTAAATGTTCTCCTTGATGTTTGAGAAATCAGACACCAAGTAAAGGTCGGACTTCGGATACAAGGAAACCATAAGCACAACTCCTATAATTAATTATAGAAGAAGCCTCATGTAGAGTGGTTGTTATTGCTGAGTTCAGGAGGGTATGACAAAAGGTCTTTCCAGCTAAGTGTGTTAACCATTACATCAATCTTGCCTGATTTGCAAAGAGACCTATGTCAAAACCTTGAGGAACACCAACCATCATTGTTGCTTGAGATTCAGCTTTGGTTAGGTGGAATGATATTTCAGACTCAGCATGTCCGAATAGAAAGTTTGCAACATTTACCGCAAAGGTAACGTTACTAGATTCTCAAGACAGGGACTACAGTGTCAAGCTCCAAGAGACTGATCTAAATTGCTAGACCCATGTATTTACAACTTGTCGAAAGACAACTGCATACATAAAGTACTAACAATCAAACACACACGTGTCCTTAAGGAACAGAGTTAACTCTACTCGAATCCACATCGACATCTTTCAACAACTGCACATGAATCAGAGAAGATTACTTCTAACATCTAGAACACAAACTTCGAGATGACTCAAAGATGGTTCTCAAAATTTTCCAACATTTAATGCCAAATGTTCCATATGAATCTTGTCTAGATAAGCATGTCATTGATGGGATCGACAACAGACTTATCAGGACACTCCATTAAGATGGAATCATATGTTGCTTGATCGAGGCAAACATATTGGTCAGACCAAAAGACATGAAGATGTACTCAAGTGAAACATCACAAGTAGCAACATCATCAAGATAGTCCTTGGAACTGAGTTCAATTTGACAATAACCCAAATCAAATCAAAGGTGGGGAAAATAATATATCCACATAGGAAATACTATCTTTCTTCAACACGAACAAAACTAGACATCCGATTACAAAGGAACTGGATCAGCTAGAACTTTTATCTTACAACTCTCCAAGTTGTTGTTTAAGCGCAACCAACTAGTTCAGGGGTATCCAGTACGGATCCTTGGGGAAAATAGCAGTTCAGAGAACTTGCTTACTCAAGAACTTGACAACACGGTCATGTGGCAACATGGTGATACTTCTAGAAGACATCCAGAATATCACAAACCACCGCTATGTCACTTAGTTCGAGAGGGAACTTGCTTTTTAAGGCAAGGAGACATAGTCTTAGAGCTTTAGCACAAGCCTAACTCTTTAACCGAAGAGAGTGCACCTGGATAACGGACTTGGTAGTACAATCATCCTTTGCTTAGTGACGGGGTTAACCAATCACACTAAGAATGACTCAAATGTCCTTAGAGTTCAAACAATAAGAATTGCTAGAATCTCAGATGGCCACATTATTACGCACACGCATCACTCACGAGCGCGAAAGCTCGAGGGAGGGTGGATAAAGATGTGTGAAGGCATCACTTCATTAAGGGGTCATAAAACTCAGCACGACCTCTTAGTATACTTTAAGGCAGAACAGATAGAAGCTAATCAATGCCTCTTAATCTGCAGATTACAACACTTTAACCTGGTCCTAGTTATGACGAGGTATTGGAGTTTGTTTCTCCTGACATTCTAAAATGGTTTGTTTGGACGGACCACAAGAGTATCTTGCATCGGAAGACACTGATGCAGGTTTACTACTTGGCTACCAACTGGTAAACAAAGGTCGTAAAACAACAAGGGAGAAAGAACATGCTCAGGATAGAATCCCGAGATGTGGATGCATAAGTCAACAACCTTCCGAAAACCAATGCAAAGAAAGGTAAGGTGTGGCAGAGTCACGAATAGAGATACAAGACTCTCGAGGAGTACTCTTGTCGTGATCTATTTGGTTCCATTAAAGAACATCTGCCATAGCATGTGGTAAGGGAAGTCCTTTATCGTCACAATTCAATCGCGACAATAACCACAAGCTTGGAGGCTAGAATTGTAATACCAGCCATCCTGAGGTAATGTGTGAACATTAACAACAGGGGTCATAGGGATGGATCTTGGTTTAAAGGTCAGCTTCATGTACAAGATTCACTACACCAGAATCCAGCAAAATCAGGGATCTTAGGTTAAAGTCCAAGGGTAAAAACCCAAAGAAAGGAGTAACTACTATTTGAGTGACATGGCATACACTGCAAGACAGTAATCACAAGGTAGCTTCCAAAAGAAGAAACATCTTCTGAAGTACCAAACGAACAAAAGGAGGCACACGAGGCGAAAGGAAACCTCGAAGCCTAGAACAGAACACTGTAGATCCGACAATATAATATTGTGGGTCCAAAACATAAAGAGATCATGATAGAAAGGAATCTCTCAGATGAGCAAGAGCAAGGGAAACAAGTAATTCACAACACACACCACTCTAGAGAACTAAACACTAGGTCAACTGGCTAAGAAACGTCATGCCTAGAAGGCACCTAAGCTTTGAAAGACTAGAAGAGATATCAAAACTTTTCCAAAATCAACACCAGATAAGATAACCTAGAGTTAGAGCGAAACTAGGTAAAGATAAAAGAAGCATACTAGAGTTTTCGGAAAAACTTTTCAGCCTTTAAAAATAGTTTTCACAAACACTAGACTCAACATCGACCAATAGCAAGGGTTTCCTACGGTCGGTACTGCTCTGATACCAAGAACTGTGACACCCCCGGGATCAGGGCTAAACAAATCTTAGACCTCCGGCTGACATAAGCTTAACCTTGAGCTCGAGAATATCCAGTGAAGAATCGGTAACACAACAGTGACCCTACGAGACAAAATTTATTACAGCAAGCTCATAACTAAGCAGAGAACCAAATTATTACAAGTAGAGGTCACTGACCACAAACATCAAACAACGGAAGGCAAATTTTGCTATTAAGTATAGCAAACTTAACAAATGGCCTAAGAGGCCTGAAGCATAATGATGACGTCCCAACCCATAGATTCCAGGCTGCCGGCCGGGAACCCCAAGCTACTCGTCGATGTCGATGTAGTACGGAACTCGTCTTCAAGGAACACTTACTCTGCCAAAAGTATCAACAAAGCAAGGGTGAGTACAGGGTGTACTCTGCAAGACTTATGGATGGTGGAGTTGTTTTGCATAAAGCCACTTTTGTTTGTAAAACAAGAGAGAGAAGGAGCTCGTCTAATCAGAGTATTTTAAAAGGGGATAAGAGAGCGACATCTCCGAAAATATTGATCATCATATTTTGATATCCACCAAATCATCATCATCTACTAACTAGGATCACCCCCTCGTACCCATGAGGAAGCATCCTTAAGCACACGTGGATCAATCAAGTTTTAAGATTAGGTTAAAGTTCTCTATGATCTTGAGTCCGGTCGCCAAGTCGTTCATAACCGTGAACACGGCTTTTCGAAAAGATTATTACCCTGCAGGGGTGTACAACTTTACCCACACGTACTAACCTTCTCTTAATGCCACATGATTAGCCCTCTTCCTTGGAAGGCCAAGAGAGGGTGGTTAGACACGACCTTTACCTTGCTTTCACCGAGACCATGAGTCACGCAATAAGTATGGTTCCGCCGTAATGGGTAAAATCCCGAAGCTGGTACTTAAGTATGTGAGGCGAGATTGGTTTATCAGGGGCGCTATCTACCCCAAGCAACCTCCGCCACGCTTACCTACCTGTTATGAATGCACCAACTTCACCCGGCAAATATTTCAAAAGATTTTCTATACATATGTCGAATTGAACGCCCGAACTATGTTACTCATGGAATCTACTAGGCAAGTTAGTCAGTCATGAGGTTGTCCAGGCCCCGTGTGGTTGCATGCTCGTCTTGGTTCCAAAGGCAAGAAATTAGGTCCTAGTGGTGGCGAGCATGGGACTAGAAAAACCACATCCCACCGTGGCCTCCCATACAAGCCTTACCATGTTTAACTCATATCACCTCTGATATCATCTCAACAAGTTCTCCTATCATACTAGATTCTTTGTATCTGATACATCATCTGGATGGACCAGAACTGACAGCTATGCATGGCTAAGCAAACACAGATATAAGCTCTAGCAGTGCACCCAAGCCAAACCTACTTATGCTAGGAGCAGTGGATAAGGTAATATAAGCTCAAAGGGAGTGATGCAATAGATAGGATACTCTATCTATTGATAAAATACCATAGTAGAATCGTATGCATCATGGCAGGAATTGAAATGCTTTCGAAAAACATAGGATCATATCATGGTGGGGCTATGCTTGCCTTTCGAAAAACATAGGATCATAAGCAGATCTTCGGGAATCTTGTACTTGACTTGGTTATAGTTGGTCAAGTATTGTTCGTCGATCTTCGATCTGGTCCTCGGTATTCGATCTCGATCTCGATATCGTATTCTACCACGAAGAACCAAACTCCGGAAAGAGAGGGAAAACAATCAACAATGGCATCGATGCAATGCTCAAACAAGAATGATGATATGACAAGTTAATTTGTATTGAATTGAAACCCTAAAGCATGCTCGACAACTTAATCGGGGTTCCGAGGGGCGCAAACCCTAATTTGGAGAAACTTCGCAATGACCTGTGAGGGTTACTATGTTGTTCTAATTAAACTTGTCATTAAAGTTGTTGATCAATGCATTATTATATCTTAAATAGCTAGGTTTCATTTTTCTGAACATTTTGATATATTATTTGTATTTTTCTGAATTATAAATAATAAGATATTGAATTGACCAGTTTTATTCAAATTCTGAAATTATTAAATCAATTATTAAAAGCTTATTAAACTTTTTACACCCAGTCACAGTCTACCCTCAGAGACTGACCGATGGGGCCGAGGCCACATTGGTATCCAGACAAGCAAAGGTGGGACAGAGGGGGCGGTTGGGTTGTTTTCCACCAGGGCAGTAGCTAGCCACTACCACTGACGGGTGGGCCTGGTCCACGCGGGCAAGCCACGCAGGCGCCACGCGGGACTCGCCGGAGAGCTCGTCGGCCGACGGGGTTTGGCGGAGCTAGAGGTGGATTTGGGAAGCACGATTGCGCGCGTTCGAACCAGTGGAACAGCATGGACACGACAGCGGCGGCGCCACCTAAAAAGGGTCACCGGAGCATCGATTGTGACGACGTATGGCGGAGGCAGACGGCAGCGCGTGCCTCGGGCACGAATCAAAGCGAGAGAGGGAAAAGGGGTCGGGGAGAACCGCATGCTCACCCTGGTGCTCATGGTCGTGATGGGTAGGCGCGGGGAGGCCTTGAACGACGTCAATGGCGACAGCGGGCGGCGTCGGGCTCGGGGGAGACGACTTCGATTCCGACGATTGGGGGCACGCGTGCTTCCATGGCTTGGCTAGGAAGGACCAGGAGGACGAGGCAGAGGTGTTGGCGTGCTCGGCTGGCCTCGGGGTGGTGCAGAATAGAGGCGAGCGGCGGAGCCCAAGACTAGGGTTTCAGAGCTTCTGCGCGCGAGCGACGCAGAGCGGGAGAGGAAGAGAGATGGGGATAAGGAGGAAGAGGAGATCGTGGAGGTTCTTATCCTCGTGTCGAACGACGGCGGCGTGCATCACGGCGCGAAGGGGATCAACGGTCGATGGCGGGGCATGCAGCTTCTTGCCCACCGGCGCCGAGGAAGAGGAAAAAAGAAACACGCGAAGGGGTATGGGCTGGCTGGGCTGCAGTGGGGCCGGCTGCGGCTTCGGAAGAGAAGCACGGGCGACAGGGAGAGGGGAGAGGAAACTAGGCTGCGGCCCAGGGAGATGGGTTGCTCTTTTTTTCTGTAAATTGTTTTCCAATTTATGTTTTGCATTTCTCTTTAAAATTTGAATTCAAATACTGTTTTGAGTAGTTTGAAATTACCAGAGGTTTTATGAAATTACTGCAGGGGCCCTTTTAGACAATTAGGAAACCATACAGTTTAATACTTTTCAAAATTCAAAACCTATTTGAACTGATTTGCAAATAGAAACAGAGGGAAAAGCTAGGGTTTTAGGGTTTTGCCTTTAATTCTATGCATGCAATTTTAAGAGATGATGCTAATGATGCAAAACAGACCCTAATATAAGCTTAACTAAAAGTGGGGTGTTACAATGGAGTTGGTGGCGGCATGGCAGGGGAAACAACAAGCTTCTGCTGGCGCATCTGCTTGGTCGGCTTTGCTGTCCGGCTTGGTCTTACTCTTCAAAACTGATTTAGCTGTAGAACACGAAAATACAAATATCAGGTGTGCTCCGGTAATAAAGAAAGGTATAAAAGTATTGAAAAGACAAGGTGCTTACTTTTAACTACTGGCAGCACTTGGCTACCAGCAGTAACAACAACTTCTTTCGCCTTGCGCTTCTTGGAGGCAGGGGCGGAAATTTCTTGCACTTCATCATCCTCCGTCGCCTCCGGATCGTCTAAGAGATAGCCCTCTAGTGGAGCCAGCTCAGACTCGGAGAGTTTCTCGAGCTAATAAAGTCAAAAAGCATCGATGAAAATAAGAGTCAAAGAAAGAATAGAAAAGAATGAAGAAACGCAAATAGCATACTCAAAAGATTTACCAGAGTCAGAGGACGGTTGGACTTATACATCTTCATGGAGACTTCTGGAACCTTTCGTTCCACTCTTTCCTTGATCAAATATTTCATAAGGGTCTTGCAGTCCTTCGCTGGAATCTGGCTCGAAGTGACCCGCATCTTGTCCTTCTTGTCGCTGGTGATCTGGTACATGAGGTGATCCCCATGGTGCTGGAGATGCTGAATCCGGCGCTCCAACTAGTACTGGATCAAGTCGGATCCACGGAGGCCCTCATGCTTCATCAGAAACTCAATCCACCTTTTGGCGAGGATCAAGATATCCGACAGCTTCGGCGCCTCCACGTCCCATGATCTCTGGTGAGGAGCGGCACCGTCGGTGAATGACGGAAGACCTTCCGCCTTTCCAGGAGCCGAAATATCCTTGATTAAAAAGGTTCGGGCCCAGTGTTTGACGGATTCACTAGCATTAATCCTAGGATAGACTCGGTTCGTCCTGAGGACTAAGCTAAGGGTGCCGATGGTGTAAGGCACACTGGCGCTAATGGAGTTCTTCCTGGTACAATAGTAGTACCGGAAAAGGGTGAGACTTATCCTAATGCCAATAAACCCCTCGCACAGAGCTGCATGAGTACTAAGCTCTGGTAGAGAGTTGGGAGGAAGATTATGAAGTTGCACACCATAGTAGTTGAGGACCTCAACGAGGAAGTCCGAAGGTGGCAGGCTGAGGCCATGGTTGACATGTGTGCCGGACAACACCCTCTCATTGTCGCGCGGGGCGGGAACGGCGTGCCTTGAGGCGCTCCTCCACGCGCCGACGATGATGAATCCTTCGTCCTCCATGACCTAGAGCTCGGTGTCGTCCATGACACTGGGAACCCAGAGGCCCCGCGTCTTCTTCTCATCCGCCGCCGACGAACCCGTCGCCACTCCTGAGGACGAGGCAAACGCCATTGATCATGGAGGAAAAGGACTGGTGGGGGAGAGAGATTTTTCTTGAGATGTGCATATGGGAACGGCTGCGAAGCGCTCGAGGAATACGAGGAGGCAATGAATGAATCGGTGGAGAGATAAATCTGAGAGAAAGGGTTTTCTCCTCTCTTTTATTTGTCTATGTGCCAAGATTCGTGTATTAGTATACGCGATTAGCGCCACGCATATAGGAGAGAGGGAGGTAGCTTCCTCACGACTCTTCCGCCCCTCGATGTTTGCATAGGCATTGAAACGGCGTTCTATTCCGTAAGGAGCAGACCCACCAATGGTCGTGTTGATAGGACTCCTGTCAGTGACAGGACCTAGTTTGAAAAGTTGTCAGTCCGCACGTCGCTGAAAAATCCGGCTTATGTTTCAAACTGAGCAAGGAAAAGAATAAAGTCAAAACTAAACATATCCGACTCAATTTACTCGGAATCCTACATTGTTGAAAGAAGTTTTCGGGAACCCTTCAAGATTCTCAAGACAAAGAAACCATCAAGCTAGATGATACGCCCAATTTGCATCACCATTCTATATCATAATTTACCTCTATTCATTGATATTTGTCTTATTATGAGATATTACTTATGGATTTTCATCTATTTATACATGTTGGATGATTCTTGGAGGATGGACTGCCGGATTCTGGATTCTGATGGAAAAGAAGGCGTTTTGGTGCAATTTCGCGAAGATCAAAAAAATACCAGAAAAATATGGAAACATATTATTTTACCAGAAGACGAAGGAAGCCAGAAGGAGGGACGTAGATGGGCCTCAGGGGGCCCACACCCCCTAGGCGCGGGCCCACCTGACCCCGCACCTAGGGCAGGTGTGGCCCACCTTCCCGGCCTCCGACTCCGCCCCTTTGCCTATATCTTCCCTTCGGAACCCTAACACCAAGAGAACAACCACAGATAGATTTCTGCCGCCTCTGGGGGCGAAAAACACCGAGAGAGAAAGATCTCTCTAGTAGACAGATTTCTGCCAGGGGAATTCCTTCCCGCAGAAGGGAGACCATCGCCATCAACACCGTCATCAAGCTAGGCTTCATCGGGATCATCATCATCCACACCATCATCTCCACCAGCACCATCATCACCACTCCGTCCCGCTGTAACAATTGTGTTGGATATTGCTTTAGTTCTTAGGGGAAAATTTCCTGGTTGTTGATTACTATTGTAGTTGATGCTTGTGAGTGGAACCATTGGATTATTGTTTATGTTCAGATTGTTATCCATTACCATATCATCTTTGATCTTGATCCATATGATGCCTTGTGAGTAGTTCGTTTAGTTCTTGAGGACATGGGAGAAGTCATGTTGTTAGTAGTGAATCTGTGATGAGTTATTATCCAATGGTTTAGTATTTAAGTTGTGGTGCTATTCTTCTAGTGGTGTCATGTGAACGTCGACTACATGACACTTCACCATTTATGGGCCTAGGGGAATGCATTGTGTATTTGGATACTAATCGTGGGGTTGCCGAATTGACAAAAACCTGAACCCCCGTTAGGACACCTTTGCACAATGGAGTGTAGGATCTCAGAGTTTAAGGCTGTGGTTAGATTTATATCTTTATTACTTTCCTGTAGTTACGGATGTTTGCGGGGGGTTTAATCACAAGTATGTATTAGTCCTAGGAAGGGCAGTATGTTAGCACAGGTTCAACCACACAACACTTAAAAACACCAGAGAAGAGTACTCAGCTATTTGAAGCGAAAGCACTTGACAAAATTCCCATGTGTCTTCGAGAACGTTTGGTCCTTATAAGTATTTCCACCGGCTTGTCCTTTGCTAAGAAAGGATTGGGCCACTTTTTCCGTTTGTTCGTTACTTCTGTTACTTGCTCTTTGTTTTGTTGCCTTGTTAGAAACCACTAAAAATCTGTTTGCTAAGTATTCACAGGGATTTCCTGCTCCATACCACTGTTCAGCACCTTCTGCTCCTCGTTGGGATCGACACTCCTATTTATCGGAAGTACTATGATACACCCCCTATACTTGTGGGTCATCAAGACTATTTTCTGGCGCCGTTTCCGAGGAGTGAAGCGCTATTGAAGAGTGGAACTGGTAAGGGAACTTTTACTATGAGTATTGCTTTTGTTACTGCTTGTTACTTTGTTTCCAATATGGATAACCCACTTGGATTTCTATTTGGGGAAACTACTACCACTGCTAGGATAGTAGATGTACCACCTCCTGTTGAGATAGATCCTTTTAAGATACCTACAAGTATTGTTAATCGTGTTATGGATAATAATTATTTTGGGGATGGAATTGTCCATCCTGGTGATCACTTGCTTTTTATCCATGAATTATGCGGGTGGTTTAAGTGTGCAGGTATCACAACTGAACAGGTTTAGAAGAAGTTACTCTCCATATCCTTGAAAGGGAGAGCTGAAGAATGGTATAAGCTGCCGAAGAATGGAAAATCCATGGAATGGGAGGAGATGACATCTCTCTTTTACTCTAAATTTTATCCTCCCAGTGAGATTCATAAGGATAGAAATATTATATATAACTTTTGGCCTCTTGATGGAGAGAGTACAGCTCAAGCTTGGGGGAGACTGAAGTTACTAATGCTTAAATGCCCTATTCTTGAACTCCCTAACAATATTATTCTCAATAACTTTTATGCTAGGCTTTCTCTTCATGATAAAGATTTACTAGATGCTTCTTCTGCTGGATCATTCACACGTATGAAGGAAGAAGCTAAATGGGACCTTCTAGACCATATTCAAGAGAAGACTGAAGCCTTGGGAGAATGACAAAGGAAGAAAGTCAGGTATAAACTATGATTATGAATGCATTAAGTCTTTTATGGGTACTGAAAGCTTACGTGATATTAGCAATGAGTTTGGTCTTGATTCCCAAAGTATTTCCAACTGTTTTAAAGCCTTTGCCTCTTACATTGAAATTCCCAAGAAGAAGTGGAACAAGTACCATGCTCCCTATAAAGATGTTGTTAATCATGTTCCAGTTAGAAGTACTCAAGTTTGTACTACTAATCATATTGTGCCTGAACCCCATGTTGAGAAATTACCTTTCCCAGCTAAGGTAAATGAGTATTGTATGATTATTAGTGCAAATAACAAAGGTACAATGAAAACTGTGGAGCCTGGTAAGCAATATTGAACCTGTGGTAGCTATTGTGAAAGACACTGTCACTAGAAATATAGGGGACGCGCACATTGTCTTCTGTGAAGAAGCTTCTAATATTATCTCTCATCCTAGTAAGGCTAGAAAAGCTAGTGTTCCTGTGCTTTCCGTTAAAATAGGTGATCATTGCTAATATGGTTTATGTGATATTGGTGCTAGTTCTAATGCTATTCCTTATGAGCTTTATAGGGAAATTATGGATGAGATTGGTCCTTGTGAGCTTGAGGACATTCATGTGGTTATCCACCTTGGTAATAAGGAAACCATTTGCCCCATTGTCATTGTAAGAGATGTGGAGGTTCTCTATGGTAAGATTAAGTATCCTGCTGATTTTCTAGTACTTAATTCAGTAGCTAGCAAAACTTGTCCCATAATTTTTGGTAGACCTTTCTTGAACACTTGTGGAGCTATTATTGATTGTAAGAAGGAAAAAATTCTATGTAAGTTTGATGGAGATTCTTATGAGTTTAACTTTTCCAAATTTGCTAAAGCTCCTTGTGAAAATAGCTTGCCTAATAAAGATTTCAGGATGGAACAACTTGCTTCTATTGATCCAGTCTATGACCTTGGACCTATTTTTGGTGACTGTAAGTATGCTTATTCTGATGATAAAGTTGTTTCCAGTGACAGTTATATTGTCAACTTTATTCAAAGTGCTACTAAAAGTTATTTTGAGAGAGGGAAACATGGTTTTATGCATCTTAATGATGTCAAGTTTCCCCGTTTTATGTTGAAAGCTTTAAAGTTGCATCTGTTTTATCTTGCTATGCTAGTGGCTTTTTGTTTCAACAATTCGTTTTCTCATGATACCTCCATGCATAGGAAGTGGGTTAGACTCAAGTGTGTTGGTTATTTGTTTCTTGATGCTCTCTTTTACTTCAAATATATATATCCTTTGTGAGCATCTTTGGAAGTTTTAAGCCTAACTTAAAGGCATTAAAGAAAAGTACTTGTTAGGAGATAACCCAAGAGTTTTGTCAAGTCTTGGAAGTTATTACTTCTATAATAACCGCTCCTTATCCTTTTGTTTTGGTTTTTGTGTCAAGTTCAACTACTTTTGTGAAGTAGAGGAGTTATGAAAAGTGGTTGTCCTGGGACAGATTTTTGTGCTGCATTGTAAAAATCCGTGAGGAAGCTCAGTACTTAGGATGTAGAAGCATTTTTCTGAGCTTGTTCTCCAAGTTGTTACCTAACTTTCATCAGTTCTGCACTTTTTGATTTGAGCAACAGAAGGTCTTCGGAAAAATCAATCTTTACCTGCTGGTCTGTTTTGACAGATTTCTGCCGTCATTTGCATTTGCCTCTAATAGAATCTTTTGTTTTGATGGGTTTTCAGTTGAAGTGTTTACCAAAGCTTAATTGTTTTTTCTTACACTAATGTTGTCATTGAGTTTGTGCAAGGGTTTTGTAAGAATGAAACTTTCAGGAGAAAGATAAAAGGATTCTGCAGAGTTCGTCTTTGAAAAGGGAAAAGTGGTGAAAACAGAAGGTTCGTGAAACCCCAATCTTTTTATATTTTTGACGTTTTTACTGCATAAGGGAAGTTACAAGACAAAACTGAAGATGAAATGGAGCCCGGGGTGGACAAACCCACCCCAGGCGCGGGCCCAGCCTGGCCGCGCCTGAGGGGGGTGTTCCACCCCCGAGCTCCGATTCCGCCTCATTTCCATGTCAAAACCTTCCTTATGCATTGAATCTTCGTAATATATAACCCCCGGATCCCCCGAGGTTCGTGCATCATGTTCTCGTCATTTCTTCGTTTTGATCTGTTTCTGTCAGGAAATCTTCTCAAGTTTAGAGCACCATGGCCTCCGCCAATGACAAAGGCAAGAAGCCCGAGGAAGAAGAACCTGAAGTCCCCAAGGAGGAGGAGATTTTAGTAGGGTATGAAGGTGACATGGAGGAGGACAAGCAACCGGACACCCGCGCTATAGTCGCAAGCATTGGTTTGGTGGCACGACCTACCAAGCTTAAGAGGACAATACGGATGTCTACAGGAGGGAAATCTCGACGTCATACTGTTTCTCCTCGATTATCTCCTCCACGTAACAAGAGACCCTTCCATACACTTATACATAAATATCAATATCAACATGTGTCCAAAGGAAATTTTCCCTCGGTTTGGGATATGCCTTGTTCTAGCAATGCAGAGAAGGATCATGCTAAGGATGAAGAGTGGTGAAAGAATAACAAGAACTGGGATTCTCGGACTGACATGATCATGAACCGGATAGAGCAAAACTCGGAGCTAATCCGTACTCTTACTTTTGAGTTCGAGGAGTTGAAGAAACTTATTAAGGAGCTTATAAAGAGAACACCACCACCACCGAAGGAGTAATTCGTCATCAGGTTTGGCATCCCCTTGGCTTGTTCCAAGCTTGGGGGAGTGTCGCGGTATCACCACCATTATCTTTTATGTTTTACCTTTTTAGTGTCATATCTATGGTAGAGGGGTTATCTTATAGTTTGGTTTGCATGTGGAAGTATCTCTCCTTTAGTTGATTATCTATGTATCCCTTGGTGTGAGTGCCTTTATTGGAATATTAATGAGAAGTCTCATCTTATACTTTTTGCACTTCTTGTTGATCAGTATTGGTACCACTTTGGGATCATCAAGTGGATCTATATTGGTTTTGGCAAACCGAGTTCTGGTTAGTGGCATTAGTTTGAAAAAAAAGAAAGAAAAAGCTTACAGGTATTTGGTATCATTTGTTTTATTTCTTGTTGGCTCATAAGCTTAGTATTCTTTATTTAACATTCTTTTGTGTCTTCATGGAAGATTGCATGTTTGGCTTTATTACTTGTATGTTTGCTTGTTTCTTTCAACTCTCTTGCTTGCTACCCAGCCTTGCTAGCCAAAAACCTATTTTGAGAAGGCATACTTCTCATGTTTCCAAAATCCTTTGAACCCAAAACTTTTGCCACTTGTGTCCACCATATCTACCTAGTAGCTTTTGCTATTCCAAGAAAATTCTCAAGCTTCATCTACCTTTCGAATTAAAAAGTATTTTGTTATGAGAAAACTAGTTAGTAAAGCTCTCACGAACTTGATGGCACACCTTATTTACTTGCCCCAAATAGACTTGAACCATTGTGAACATCGAAGTTGTATATGCTTGCATCTATATGTTGGAATTAGCAGAACCGTGTTGTCACGGGGAACGTTTTCAACATTGCACTTGCACTCTGTACATAGTTGATATCATGCTCTTTTGTGTATGGATGTCAACGGTGTGAACTAAAGAGGGAACTTGTAAGTCCATGAAGTTTGTATCCTGTGTTAGAGAAACGCCTGGGCCGCTAGCCTAAGCCATGCTTAATAATGGTGGAAACTTGCAGCACCACCATAGTGAGTCATCTATGAAGCATCCTCAATAAAAAGCTATGCATATGGTAAATAAAAAGATTGCTGAGATGCTCATTGTCTGCTTGCCTTGTCATTTTGGTTATGGGAAAGCTTCTGTACCATGTGTAAGGGGTACCCCGTTGGCGGTTCTCAATGATATGCAAATACTTACAATGACAAGAACTTACCTGGACCCAAAGTTGAGTATGCATGAGGAGTGGCCCTCATATTCAAGGGACATGAGATTTCCAGCTTATGTTTTGTCAAGCATACACTCCATCTTTGTTCACTTTAACCTTAATCATCTCAAGATTCTTATGATAGGGGCAATGAGGGCTCAAAGCTAGTAAGTACCATTATCTTTTGAAAGCTCTTTATGACTTGTAATCCTTGCTACCCTCTAAGAAGGGACCTTTCTCCTAGTTACTAGTTGAGTCAGTAAACCTACTTCCTCTCTATCCCTAGCAAGCTTTTGAGTTGTTGTGTTTCAAGCATTCATATGGTGATTTATTCAATCATGTTCTTCGTCTTCCTTGTTTGCACAAAACTCTTATCTATTGAGTATTACTTTGAAAGCCTTCACTTGTGAAAAACCTTTTTGAGCAAAGAGTGCTCCTGTTTTGAAACTTCTACAAAAAGCTTTTGTGAAAATGTTTGCCAGGTGTTCTCTGACCAAGAACAAGTTTGCCAATTCCAATTATGATTTATCTTTATGCATCTCTATTGTGACTGCTGTACTTGGTTGCAAGCTAAGTTATATAATGGTGAGTTGTTTTCTTCTATAAGTTGTAAAATGGTAAGTGTGATGCTTCTTGTTCGTATTATTTTATTGACACTTCACTCCATAAACCTGTGGACATGTTTACTGAGCTCAGTATTTGCTTGGGGACAAGCGAAGTCTAAGATTGGGGGATTTGATACGCCCAATTTGCATCACCATTCTATATCATAATTTACCTCTATTCATTGATATTTGTCTTATTATGAGGTATTACTTATGGATTTTCATCTGTTTATGCATGTTTGATGATTCTTGGAGGATGGACTGTCGGAGTCTGGATTCTGATGGAAAATGTAACACCCCCGATCACTTCGGACCGACGGCTGTCACTTCTGGCAGCTCAATAGGATCTCTAGACTAACCCCACAGACCAACACTAGTTTTTTCCGTGCACTTTGTCTTCACTCGTGCGCACCCGGTACCCACTTCCCGGTCGGTCACCCATCCTAGAATTTCTCTAGGCCAAGCACGCTTAACCTTAGAGTTCTTTTCGAATGAGCTTCCGGAAAAGAAGTTGCAACTTATTGGTATGAGTTTCCTATCAATCCTATTGAGCCATGCGCCAGGGTCTCACATACACCCACCCTTAGAAGATCGACATCCTCGTCGATCAACCACAAGCCAGGAGCGTCCTCTCTTGGCACATGTCTGTGCGTCCAGTGCCGGCACATTGCCATGTCGTGTCCACTCCGGGCCACACGCACCATGCTACACATGTCCGCCACTGACCCGCACACGCCCATGTAACCGCGAGGGTCGGCTCTGATACCACTTGTAACACCCCCGGTCACTCCGGACCAACGGCTGTCACTTCTAGCAGCTCAATAGTATCTCTAGACTAACCCCACAGACCAACACTAGTCTTTTCTGCGCACTTTGTCCTCACTCGTGCGCACCCGGTACCCACTTCCCGGTCGGTCACCCATCCTAGAATTGCTCTAGGCCAAGCACGCTTAACCTTAGAGTTCTTTTCGAATGAGCTTCCGTAAAAGAACTTGTAACTTGTTGGTATGGGTTTCCTATCAATCCTATTGAGCCATGTGCCAGGGTCTCACAGAAAAAAAGGCGTCTCGGTGCAATTTCGCGAAGATCAGAAAAATACCAGAAAAATATGGAAACATATTATTTTACCAGAAGACGAAGGAAGCCAGAAGGAGGGACGGCGATGGGCCTCAAGGGGCCCACACCCCCTAGGCGCGGGCCCACCTGACCCCGCGCCTAGGGAAGGTGTGGCCCACCTCCCGGCCTCCGACTCCGCCCCTTCGCATATATCTTCGCTTCGGAACCCTAACACCAAGAGAGTGACCATAGATAGATTTCTGCCGCCTCTAGGGGCGGAAAACACTGAGAGAGAAAGATCTCTCTAGCAGACAGATTTATGCCGAGGGAATTCCTTCCCAGAGAGGGGAGACCATCGCCATCAACACCGACATCAAGCTAGGCTTCATCGGGATCATCATCATCATCATCCACACCATCATCTCCACCAGCACCATCATCACTACTCCGTCCCGCTGTAACAATTGTGTTGGATATTGCTTTAGTTCTTAGGGGAAACTTTTCTGGTGTTGATTACTATTGTAGTTGATGCTTGCGAGTGGAACCATTGGATTAATGTTTATGTTCAGATTGTTATCCATTACCATTTCATCTTTGATCTTGATCCATATGATGTCTTGTGAGTAGTTCGTTTAGTTCTTGAGGACATGGGAGAATTCATGTTGTTTGTAGTGAATCTGTGATGAGTTATTATTCAATGGTTTAGTATTTAAGTTGTGGTACTATTCTTCTAGTGGTGTCATGTGAATGTCTACTACCAGACACTTCACCATTTATGGGCCAACGGGAATGCATTGTGTATTTGGCTACTAATCATGGGGTTGCCGGAGTGACAGAAACCAGAACCCCCGTTAGGACACCTTTGCACAAGGGAGTGTAGGATCTCAGAGATTAAGGATGTGGTTAGCTTTATATCTTAATTACTTTCCTGTAGTTACGGATGTTTTCAGGGGGTTTAATCACAAGTATTTATTAGTCCTAGGAAGGGCAGTATGTTAGCACAGGTTCACCCAAACAACACTTACAAACACCATAGAAGAGTACTCAGCTATTTGAAACGAAAGCACTTGACAGAATTTCCACTTCGAGAACGTTGGTCCTTATAAGTATTTCCACCGTCTTATCCTTTGCTAAGAAAGGATTGGGCCACTTGCTCCGTTTGTTCGTTACTTCTATTAATTCTGTCAAAAAACCACTAAAAATCCGTTAACTAAGTATTCACAGGGATTTCTTGCTCCATACCTGTAACATCCCAAAAATATTGATCATGCTTATCAAATTCTAATCACTAAAATGAGGGTTAACAAAAACTTTTATTAAATACAAATCATATGAATGCATGTGTTTATGTGATGATTTTATGAATGCATGAATGGACTTGTGTGATTATGCTAAATAGCAAGGAATGGTTTAAATATGAAAATAACATCATCTAAAACATTTCCAAGAAGAAACAAATCAAGAGAAAATCAAAAATAAATTAAATAAAGCAAATGGTCATTTTTGCAAATCTTGCTCAATAGTTCACTTTGAGTGTTTATAGTCCAAGATTTCAAACAAAAACTTTTCCATTTCTTTTCACCCCTTGCAATACCAAGTAAAAGTGAATCAAAGCCCACCTTTCAAACTTACAGAAACATTTAGCAACCCCATTCAAATCACAATTTAAAATTGAATCTGTATCATATGTGAAGATCCCACATTTTCAAAACCCAACCAAACCAGTGCCCCTTGACCAATCCAACTAACCAGATACTCCCTAGTATGTGCCTATCAAACACACCAAGTTTGAACCCAAAATTCAAATTTGAATTTCTTTCGGCCATTTCATTAAACACATTGTGATCAGCAAACAACAAAACATCAAACACTATTTGTAGCAGTGATTGTGGCCAACCTTGTTCCCTCTCTGGTTGCAGCAAGCTCTTAGTAGATCATCTAGCCTCTTTAACAATACTTAGCACCACTATGAGCAAGCATAGCCATCAATGATGACCAAGCCGAGAGCACCGTCGCCACCCCCATGTCGCCAGCGAGCTAGAGGAAGCACTAGCCTCGCCAAACTTGTCTGGGACACGCAGCACCGTCCACCGCCACCCCCTGTCCAGGCCCCGAGCGCAGCCAGCCACTGGACCACAAGCCAAGCTCGCACCCAGTTTCTCTGTGTGCGTGCCGAGAGCATGCAAGTGCGCCATTAGCGACATAAGCCCACAGACCGCGCGCCGCCCTCTCCGCTTGCATACGCGATCGCCAGCACCCCAGTAACCCGCCAGACAGCCCCGTTCAGCACCGTGCGGACCACGCATGCTGTGCGCCATTAAACATGCCGTCGGACCCTCTCAGAGCGCCGCAACGTTCCGACCGTTCAGCACCACCCCGCGACGCGCCATCAAGCCGTTGAGCTTCGCCAGGAGGCAACGCACTGCCCCTGTCGTCGCCCGTGCCATTAGCACGCTGTGCCGACGACCACGACGATCTCCACCCGCGCCCGTCGGTCCCCTTTAGCCACTATAAAAGGAGGCCACCCCTGTTCAAATTGAGCACACCATCTCACTCCCCACCTCACACTGATCACACACACTCACCCCCGGAGCAAGGCGAGCACTAGGTGGCCGGAATTGCACCGGAGTTTGCCTCTACAGAGGAGGAGATGCGCCGTCGATTGGAGCCACCCCAGGAGAAGCTGCTGGTACCAGGAGGATCGCCGTTGTTGACTTCGTCGTTTGCCCCCATCGCCGACCATCGCTGGAGCCCCGGTAAGCCTCCCACGACCCCCACTGGCCATGCTAGGGTTCTGCCTTGCCGGCGTTGTTCGACGTGGACGATGAACCGCAACCGTTTGATTAGAACTAGATCGCACGACCGTATTCGCCCCGTACTGCTTCGCCACTCGCTGTCACACTGATGATTGGGGTCGCTCACTTAATGCGGTGACCCAGCATACCACTGCATGATGTAGTACACTATAGTCATTGACATAACACCAATGAAACACCGTTCACTAGTATTAAATCCCTCAGAGTGGTACAAAAGAAACACAGCAGGTCCAAAACATGACTATAGGTTACAACTCAGCTCTTTACACAAGATCTAGAGAACACTCTAGGTTAAAGAGAGAGAAAGAAACTTCTTACAAAGAAGATCAGAGATAAACAACTCAAAAACTATCATACTAATAAGACTAGTATTTTAACTAATGGCCTGGGATTGCTACTATTGCAATACTCTATAGAAGTAGGTTCTATGGCTAGAAATTCTATTCTTATACTTCGTCTTCACTTGAGTGGATATATATGTTGACTTCCTTGACTTTATTGAAGAGCTTTAGCTTTTGATGATGATTCCTAGAGCATAACTTCATGCGGATGTCGTCTATACTCGCTTTAGAACCTAGCAAGGGTTAAGAAGATACTTTGAGTACGAGCGTAGTCAGCAAGTTCACTAGAAAAGGAGTGTTTGATGCACTATATCTATAGCCACAGACCATAGGTCATAGGCAATGCAAGTTTTTGTAAACATTTCTTCAAAGGTTGCTTTTATTCTGAAAAACTATGTCCATCAGCCTTCACGGGTTTACTAGAACTTTCATGGAGTGCCTTTCCCGCCGCGTTCGCAGCTCCTTCCCGGAACGGGGAGTAACAAGTTACAGTTTTTACACTCTGCAGAGGTGCGTCACTTTACCCATGAGAGATCTTAGCTTTGTTGCACATCCAAATTGCAGGTTCATTCACACTTCCTTGGTGTGAGGCCCATACTAAGATCCAAGCCAATCACTACCTTCTCCGTGACCCCGCATGTCTCCTTGGTGTACGCCAGCCCACCTATTGAATTACGGCAATTGGCAGTACAGAACGTTCAGATGCCGGAACTATCATGGGAGGTTGAGGGCTCCCACCCATATGCTGCATATCCTCTACGAATTACCATATAATATGCACGCTACGAGTGATAATAGCCACGACCCGCACATCCGGCTCCATGCGAGAGGGAAAAGATACAGCTGACTTCTCCGTCGCATTCCAAATCTCATGGTCAACGCGTGATATACGGCACAAGAATCACTGGCGACATTGGTTGTTAAGTCCTAGGTAATATGTTCCTTTACCACCGGAACTCTTATAGTAGGTTATTACCTCATGGTAAATAACCTATAATCACATTATTATGAAAATAGTGTTTTCTGTCCTTTTTCAAATGCAGGTGATGACAACACTGGATTTGCAAAATACTTTATAGAAAATAATCAAAGGACATGAGAAAGTGTGAACTTGCCTTGATTGCAAGATTATGCACTCACGGTCTTCAAGACAATATAAGATCCAATATCTAAAATCAGCATCATTGGTCCGGTAAGGACTAATGTTTAAAGAAGCAAGATGCTTTTATGCATAAGTAATGTAATGCAAGTTGATGAACTCGAATCCCGAGGATAACGTTGTTCTAGGATTTGGATACTGTAAAGGGTTCTTGTTAAAATGTGTTCCCCTTTTAGATTAAGTTTCACGCTTGTGCTTCTTATTAAGGTTTTGTGAGTGTGTGCGAAACAATATGTAAACATAATGTCATACAAAAATAAGATATACGAATGAGATGTGCTACTCAAGGATTGCTTATATGTGAATCATCTTATCTTCAAGTTTTACCTTACAAGTGATGACATTTATAAGGAACTTCAGTGTTAACAATTCTAGGTATATAAGTAAAGCTTAATGTAATGTGATTATTATTAATTGTCAAATGTTGACTGAAGTGGCAAAACGAATAACTTTTGAAGAAAAGATTACTCTATTAAGGTTTAAATAATCCTTGTGGCTAATCAGAGGTGGTTGATGTTATTTGTGCTTGCTGGAACAGTTTGGACTTGAGATGCTTTACAACTTAATTATAACAGACCAAAGTTAACTATAAAGTATATAATAAAGTTTTTAGCATTATACTTAAAGTCTGGTAGACTAAAGTTAAGTTTAAAACATAGATGGACTTTAGGTGTAATGCTTGTTATACTTATATCTTGTTCACCTTATAATGTTTCTTTAATGTTACTTAAGAATGGCATTATTTTTAGTTGGTAATGGTTTCTTTACATTATAAATGTATAAAGGGATTTATCTCCTTATAAGGGTGTGGTTAAGGTTTATGAATAAGTAAACAATATTATTCACTACTTATGAACTCACTATAGTGTTTTGATTTGTTTATAAACTTGTGATTAAAGTAAAGGAATAGGTTTTTATTTCACTACAAATTATTATTTGAGATTTTGTATTAAATAAGAATCCTTTTATAAAATAATCTGTATTTATGGTTGAAGGATAATTCAATAAAATTGTATTTAAAATGTGTTAAAACATTCTGACTTCATAAAATTAGTATTTAAGGCTAATACTATTTCTTAGACTTAATTGGTTAATTTAAGAAATATTAACAAATTTTATTTGACATTATATGATTTATTAACTAAAGAAATAGGTTTAAATTCAAGTTATTAAAGTGTTTAACTTTTTATTTAACTGAAAAGTGGAATATTATATTTTAACATATAGGTATTATTCTTGTGATCATGTTGGTATATTACATTTATTTTTATGATTTATAAATAATAAGATATGATTTTTATAAGATTTATTACTTTATAAATACTTAATAAATAATAAATATTTAATTAAATGAAATAATAATGCATGATTATAGTTTTAAATTATAGTTCTTATTTTTCTAAGATTTTTGGAATTTTATTTATATTTTAAAAAATTACCATTATTAAAATATGAATTATCAAAGTTTTATTACTTATAAAACCTTTATTAAATAATATTTATTTAAATAATCATCATAATAATATTTGATAATAGTTTTAAGTTGTAGATTTTATTTTCTAAACATTTTCATATATTATATGTATTTTTCTGACTTATAAATAATTAGATATTGAATTTACAATATTTAATCAAATTCTGAAATTATTAAACCAATTAAAACATTTACTACATCAGCATGACACAGGGTTGACGTCGCCAGAGGGGTTGGGGCGTTTGTCACTGGGGCTGAAGCTGCCCCTGGGGGCTGACAGAGGGGCCCGAGGCCACCTAAACTGCCACGCGAGCGTCAATGGTCCATTTGCCATGTCGACACCACCTCGGCGCCACGTCGGCACGCCGGCCAGCAAGCCAGACGGCGGCGGGGAACGACACAGGAGGGCGAGCAGGAACGCGGTGTTGCGCATGCTCGATGCGGTGCGTCGTGCTGGACCAAAATCGGCGGCGCCGCTCGAACTTGACCACCGGAGCATGGCCGGCAACAACGAACGGCAGCGGCAGGTGCACACGGGGAAAGCAGCACAGCAAGCGAGCAGCAGATCGGAGAGGACCAGCAGAGTCAGAATCTTACCAGGAGCGCGTATATGCCGGTGGTGAAACGTGGCGGAGCGCAGATCGACGGCGGTAAGAAGCTCCTGTCGGTGGACGGCGGTCTCGATTCAGGCGTCTGGAAGCGTGCGCACGAACGGGAGAGGGATAAGATGAACAAGCCGAGCGAGGGGAGTCGGACGGTGGTCCTGGCTTGGCCTAGGATAGCCGGAGACAACGGGGACAGAGGGGTCCTGCGAGCTAGGGTTCCAGCTCAGAGGAGAAATGGGGGAAGAGGAGAAGATAGTGTTCGTCTCTGCGCAGGAGGGGGTCTTGTAGACGTCGTCTAGGGCGGTATCATGCATCTCCTCGCATCGGGCATCACGGCGAGGCGGGGGCGGCGTCGGGATCGACACGCAACAGCTCCTCGGCGGCGTCCTTCTTTCGCGAGGTAGAAGAAAAGAAAAGAGGGCGCCGAAGGCGTATCGGGCCAGGTGGGCTGCTGCTTGGGCCAAAGTAGGCCACGGGGCTATGCTCATGGGCGACAGGGAGAGAAAAGATAGAAGTGGGCCGGCCTGGCTGTTACTCTGTTTCCAGTTTTTTATTAAACAGAACCTTTTTATTTTCTATTTTCTTTAAACCCTTTTAAATATGAATTTTTATATGGATTTAAATATCCAGAATTTTTATAGAGTACATTAAATAATACAGGAATATTGGAAAATAAGTGGTGTTGATATCTTTCTTGATTTCCTTATAATTTTAAACTAATAGGAAACTATTTTATTGAGTGTAATATTCATCACTAAGGTTTTTTAGAGATTTGCCTTTTAATATATATATATATGAAGAACTTATAAAATGATTTTTATTTCCTCTTTATAAGTGTAATTGTAATGGTTTAATATAACTAGGTATATGCATTTAATTTATATCATATTCATAAACTTATTAAAGAATGTATTAATATTAATCCATGAGTTTTGATTCATGTTGATTTATAATGTTAAAGAAACTTTTATATATATATTGATCCTTCATAATTATTTGATACATAAAGTTCAAAGTACTAATAGTGTTTGAAATTATAATTGCTTGCCCTAGGGTTTTAGGGTTTTTGATTCATTTGTATTCTTTTATTGATATGAATAAATATTAATGGCTAAACACATTGTCTTTATGTTTGTGATCAGAATGATGTTACCCTTTTACAAACAGTGGGGTGATTCTCTAGAATGACTTATGAGAAAGAATTGATAAAGATACTCCTAAGCACATATGGTTATGATAATTGGAATTGAGAAAATATGTGATTAATTGATTTGTTATTGGAAAATATTCCTATAAAGCATTGTGGAAACAAGATGATAGATCAACCATAGAAAGTGGATATTAGATTTGGTTTTAGATTTAGGGTTTAGTGTTTAACAAGGATTCCTATATTCCATACTTCATAATTCTGGACTTCTTATTAAGGAATTCCTTTCCTAGATATACTATTTCTTATCCATCATCATGTGTTAACATGATGAGCTTTACTTCACATGAATATTCTTATCCACCTTTATTCTTTTAAATTCATTTATAAATTCTATGAGCTTGACACTAAAGCTTTTCATAATCTTTTCATATCCATACTTGGTTATATCCACTACTCTGCTGTTGATAATCCCCAATCCAACAAGTGGTTACTTCTAACTCCAATCATACTCTTCCTTAATCATCCATCACTAATACTACTCTAGTAACTGTATATATATATAACTTTTCTTCTCCTCAAGTATTAGTATTTCCCCTGAGGAAACTACTACTACTATAATCCAATGTTACTCTAGCATCATCTTAATCATACTGTCTTATATCTACTTAACTCCAATATCTAACATTCCAACCTCACATTGTATTAATGTGACTTGTAATGACTAATCTAGGATAATATATCTATACTATGGTTCAATCATGTTTTATCCACCAATGTCACTTATACATGGTATAAGCATTCAATATTGGTGAGTAAGGCATGATCATTATGATCCTTTGATCCTTTATGGTTCAGGTTTCCAGTTGGGTAAACAAGGCTTCATCAATACAACTTTACAATTGTATTGAAATTATCTTCTTAGTGCCTCTATTGGATTAAGTAATGCTATTCATGGACTATGCTTACTTAATCCAATAAGATTACTCCTTGGTATCTATCTTCAGGTTTCATCCTTGTAATCTTCTTTGTTACCACATTGTTTTTATTTCCTTCAATCACTCCCATCCTATAGATGATATCTAATACTAGCATTACCATCTACCTCTTCTTACTTCATTCTCTAAGGACTTAGAGTGATTGTTATGATAAGGACAAAAGTTGATAGGTCAAGAATTCATAGGTTAAGAATTGGTGAATCAATAGTTGATTACTCAACATTGATGAACAACATATATTGAGATAGGATTCCATAAGGATTGATATGGAAATAAAGATATATGGTGCATGATCTTGACTTGGTTTCTTTCCTACTCAATCACACTAAAGGGTTAAGATTAGGTATTACCATGATATTCATGGTATAAGTAGATGAGATTAAGATCGATCAAGAATTAGTTGTTACATTCTTATTCCTTAAGTTATATTTATAACTTGGTATTCATGGTTGTGTAATTAATACTGGGATATGATTACTTGAGGATCAAATATAATCCATTAAGTCATGTATTAGGGTTTAACTCTTATTACATTTGATCTACCCTTAGATCAAATCATGTTTACCCAAAATAAGTTTTTAGGAAAGGTCATATTGAAACTTATCGTAGTCAACTTGATGATCTACTTCAATTCCATCAAGTTAAGAGAAGCTTCAATCACTTTGACAAGTTTTGTTCAAAAGCACGAAAATTATTCGGATTTTCTATGCATGAATGCAATGCACACATCTGGGTTCAGCTTATTTCTAAGATCTAATGCTGGGATGTTACACTTAACCAGCCCACACGTGCAATGTGCATAGTGGGCCGGTCCAGTTAAACCTCCCGCACGACCCATTAATTTAAACTTAGGTTTATTCATTTAATTTCAAACTCAGTTCTGTACCTAGATTCAAAAATCAACCCAGCTCGATTCACTAAACCAAAATGCATGAAACAAATTTTGTTAGAAAGTTACTAGAGTGCATAATCCAAGCCAGTTGCATTCAAACCATTTAGATTTGTAGATCACCCATGGTAAAAATAACAAGCAGAAGCTTTTCTGCATTCAAACATTTTTCAAAAGTCAACCATAAAAGCTTTTGAGTTGATTCCAACTCGCAAAAATCACATTTAACCATACCTTTCAGAATATATAAAAATATATAGGTTTACTTACATAAATAATGATCAAGTAATAAAAGAATGCCACATAGGCCATTCTAGTCATTTTATTTAATTAAAATAAAAAGGTTAAACCTTATTAAATTGTGACACCACTTTAAATCACATTCCCATGTACTGAAATATGTGGTGATGACATGTGTCAACATGATCCCATGTTTGAGTTGGAGAATATTAAATCTTAATTAGTTTTTCAATGAGTAGAAATTACTTTTCTAAAATAAAATAAATAAGACAAGTGCTTTAATCCTTGTGATAATAGTGTTGATGCTAGATCATCTAGTGTAAACCTTTGTGTGCTAAATAGAGTAGTTAAGTATTGCGTGGTGATTGTGTACCTCGTATTTATTTATAAACGCTAGTACCGACCAAGGATACGAGGAGGAAGGAGGATACTATGAGGAAGAAGCCGAGGAGAACTTCAACCACTGCTCTGCACAAGGCAAGCTATTAACTGAGCAAGCAAATACTTGCAAGCTACTTATTAAACAATCTACCACTTGCAAGCTCTACTTTCAAGCTTATACCCATTTGATGATACCTAATCCTAGTTTTACTTGCAAATCTTAATCCTTTATTTCTTTATCAAAGCTTTCTCTTAGAGTTTACTTAGTAACTAGTAGATAATAGAAGGATATTGGAAGGTAGCATAAATAGCATAAAACTTGGCCTAAGTTAGATCATCTTGATGTCACCCTGAGGCATAAGATTGAACTTAGATAAGATACACTTGTTTACCACCCCTCATTAGTATTTACCCCCACTTATAGATGCTAGTGCTAAAGCATAAAACTTGATCAACTTTAGATGGAAATATTTGGTGAAAATGGTTATGAAAACCTTAGAATGATGAGTCATTCTACTAAAATGTTTTTACATGTGTTCTTGAACACCAGATGATTTTTATGATGAAAATGATAAGGCATGAGCCTTAGCCCTTTATAAAACTGATGGTTGTCTGGATGCAATACCATTCCAATTTTACCGTACAACCACAATACCCGAAATATGGGTAGGGCTTGACTGGAGATTTATATACCTAATTATCGGTTCCCTTGCGGCCAAGGTTTGAGCTGAGGCTACCTTGTGAAGATTGTCCACGTGTGCAGTACCCAATATGAAAATTGGTCATGGTTGGGAGGCCAAACTCACATCAGAGGTGCCTATACTAGGGCGTGTAATTGAAAGGTTAGGATTGATTATCCGCATACTGAGTATGGTGAATTTAGGATTGTTCCTAACATATGTATTGAATGTTGTGGTGAAAGTGTACAATCTCTGCACAGTGTCAAACTATTCGAATAGCCGCGTCCGCGGTTATGGACAATTGGAGAGGCCATACTATTCCGTCGTCAGATGTTTTCAAAATAACTTATGAAATGATATATGACTTTGACTTGACCACAACAGAGTTGTGACATGAAATTTAAGTTCCTACTTAGGTGTTATAAAACTTTCAACTAGCTTTCTTTGCTTTTGAACATAGTAGAGGTAAATTTGGCTTTTTGCAAAACAACCCTAGAGCTTAGTATCTTACTCAAAACCCCCTTCACTTGTTAGTATTAGTTTGCGAGTACTTAAAGAGTACTCATGGCTTTGTCCCTGGATATTCCCATGGCCAGACTATGAAGAGGAGTATCCAGAAGATGGACAGCTGGAAGGTTACGACAACTAGGATCATCTCCCATCGTCAGCATTGCCTGTGACTATGAAGATGGAGCTTCGCCCATGCTATCGTTATTATTACGTTATTCCGCTGCTTGAATTGTATTAAGACTGGATCTTGAGATCCTTATTTGTGTAAGACCTTATGTATGGTTTGTAATGGATGATGTACTGTGATATCCAATCTGTTATGTCTCGAAAAATGGTAATCCTGGGATTGCGATGTATGGCATAACAGGCATCTGGGATTAAAAATCCGGGTGTTGACAAGTTGGTATCAGAGCCATCGTGAGCATAGGAGACCCTAGTTTAGAATAGACGTTTGAATCAAAAACTTAGTTTCAAAACCAAGGAATTGAGTATTTATGAAAACTTATTCTCATTCTTATCACTCGGACTCTTTCATGAAAATTCATGTTCCTCAAAAATTCTTGCAAAATTACATAAAATTTGACACACTTGATCACTCTACTAACTTATCCTATATTCTTATAGATGGACGTGAAGTAGAGCAAGTTTTATCAGTTGGGGAATGGAGGACACCTCATCTTTGAGCGTGACTTGGACCAGCTGTCAGAGATGCTGGAGCGTCTGCACCCCGAGTTCTTCGGAGCTCAACTCAATGATCAGGAAGGAGAGGATTTGCAGTGGCTAGTTGTTGCAAGTCTCCGACGAAAGATTGAACCCCCCACCGCAGAGGGAATTCAGTTCACCTTGAGAGAGAACAACTGGCTTGATGGACTTGCCAGGGCCATGCAGAAAGCTCTTGCCCGTCTGTGTGGGAAGAGTATCAATCAAATCAAGGGTACCCGATTTGAGTTCTACCCAAGGCGTGATGTTATGGGACAGCCACTAGAGGCCCCATATCACCATGAGCTAAAGACTCAATTGGACCACCTCATCTTCATGATGTATGACCATCAGAAGGAGTTGGACAATGCCCGCTCTGACGCCAACCACAAGTACGCCATCGCCACCAAGAAGGATCAGACCATTTCCATGCTCGTGAAGGATCGCCAGTCTCGTCGCCATCAGCTCGGCAAGAAGGAGCGCATTATTGCCCGTCTTCGCCACCGGATCATGGATTTGGAGGAGATTGTCCACGAGAGAGATATGCAGTTGGAGGAAAGGGAGAATGTAGGGGAAGACCTTCGTGGAGAACCCCTACTCCTATGTCAGCGATGATGATGTCTTTCTAGAGGATCAGGCCATGGACTTCTTCACTAACGAGGATGACTTCGCCTTCATCGATGATGACAATGAGGATGATGAGGACACCAACTCCGAGGAGTAGTAGCACTTGAGCACTAGCGTTAGTGAGTTGTATTCGGTCCCACTGTATCATAGTTTCACAGAATGGTTCTTAAAACCATCTGTTTTCCTTTGTTGTGGTGTGTGTTTGTATCATGTGCTATGAATGAATGAATGAAAAGCAAGTTGCTAGAAAAACCTGAGTCAAACTTTGAAAACTTTTCAAACTAAAACCCTGAACCTTAGAAATTTCCCTCTTTTCTCATAATCTATCTCAATCTTCAGATGCCTCGCGGAGGAAGCACTTCATCCCCGGACCCGATGCTACAGGTCTTGCAAATTTTGGTTTTTGACCGTGGAGCTGAAAGAGCCGAACGTCAAGCCAACTTGGCCACCCTTCAACAGATAGCTCAGATGGCCAACAACAATCAAGGCCATGGACATCAGGACAACCATGGATCTAAGATCAAGAATTTCCAGAACACCAATCCAACCATTTTCACTAAGTCAGAAGAGCCCCTCGATGCCGATGAATGGCTGCAAACCATGGAGAACAATCTGGAAGTTGCAGGAGTGGAAGCTAACGAGAAAGTTCTGTTCGCCACCCACTACCTGGCCGGAGATGCAAGAGCATGGTGGAACAACGTTCACGCGATGACAGGAGGTCAGATGATGACTTGGGATGAATTCAAAGTCAAGTTCAGTAGAACCCATGTGCCATCGGGTTTGATCAAGAGGATGAGAGATGAATTCAGGGAATTTAAGCAAGGCACGATGACAGTAGTGGAATACCATGACAAATTCTTGACATTAGCTTGGTATGCACCGGATGAGATAGACACTGAAGCCAAGAAGAAGGAGTGATTCGTGAATGGATTGCACGATGAGATGCAGATAGTGTTAGTCAATATCCCCTTTGTTGATATTGAAGCCTTAGTGGACTCTGCCATTCAGATGGAAGGAAATATCAACCAAGCTAATGAGAACCACAAGCGTTGCATGATGCATCAACCAGGAACCCACCATACACCGAAGTACCGCCCCAACCCATCTCCAGGATTTGCCCCCAAGAACCAACAGACCCGAGACGAACCGTCCGACCTATCCCAACCGTGGAAACCCAAGGCCCGGAGGAAATCACAACAACCTCGGCAACCCCAGCAATTTCAATCGTGCTCCGCCCAAGTTCAACAACAACAATGCCACCACCAACACCAACACTTCCCCAAGGACTAGAAGCAGTGATGTGCCTGTTGCAGCAAAGGACAAGTCTCAGCTGACTTGTTATGAATGTGGAACCAAGGGTCGCTATTCGAATGAGTGCCCCAAGAAGATTGCCACAGCCCCCAATGCAAATGCCCCAGCTCAGCAGCAGCGTCGTGTTCAGCCCGGAAGAAGGTTTGCCCCAGGGAACTCGCTCAACCGCAATGGCCGTCTCTTTCGCATGCATGCTGAAGAAGCCCAAGAAGCGCCATATGTTGTGCTGGGTATGTTTTCTGTTAACTTAGTACTTGCAAGAGTGTTGTTTGATTCTGGAGCATCGCACTCATTTGTTACTGAAGAATTTGCATGCACTAGTAAGATTCAACCAACCAAATTGAAGCATGTTATGATTGTTCAAATACCTGGTTCAACCACCAAAGATAGACAAATTTGCAAAGCCGTACCTATCTGAATCCATGGCATAGATTTTTATTCTAATCTAATAGTACTCGGAACTAAAGGTTTGGAAGTGGTACTAAGAATGGATTGGATGTCCAAACATAAAGGATTAATCGACTGTTCCAAGAAAGCCATAACTATGACCAGTACAGCCGGAATATCAGTCGATCATGTATCTGAAACCTTGCCCCGTCAATTCAAGTGCAACAAGAGTATAGCCCAGCCAACCATTGACCAAGTACGGATAGTCTGTGAATACCCCGATGTATTCCCGGATGTTTTCCCCGGTATGCCCCTAGACCGGGATATCGAATTTATCCTTGAACTAATCCCTGGAACCAAACCCATAGCCCAGACACCATATAGTATGAACCCTTCTAAACTAGTGGAACTGAAGAAGCAACTGGATGCCAAGCTGGAAATTGGATTGATTCAACCAAGTGCGTCGCCATGGAGATCACATGTCTTGTTTGTGGATAAGAAAGATGGAGGTAACCGTTTATGTACGGATTATCGGAAGTTGAATGATGTCACCATCAAGGACAAGTACCCGTTGCCAAAGATAGAAGACCTGTTTGACCAGTTGACTGGTGCCATAGTGTTTCTAAGATTGATCTTAGAACTGGCTATCATCAACTCAAGATTCACGCAGCGGATATTCCAAAGACTGCCTTTACCACCAGATATGGATTGTACGAGTACACTATCATGTCTTTTGGATTAACCAATGCCACCACTTATTTCATGAACCCCATGAATAAGATTTTTATGGACTTCTTGGATAAGTTTGTCGTTGTTTTCATTGATGAGATTCTGATTTATTCCAAATTAGAAGAAGAACATGAGCTACACCTAAGTACCATCCTTGGAAGCCTTAGAAAGCATCGGTTGTATGCCAAGTTTAGCAAATGTGAATTCTGGTTACAGGAGGTAGGATTCCTCGGACACATTGTATCAGTCGGAGGAATTGCCGTTGACCCTGCGAAGGTGAAGGGTGTTGAAGATTGGCAAGCCCCAACCACTCAAACCCAAGTTCGTGCATTTCTCGGATTAGCGGGATACTACCGCAAGTTTGTAGAAGGATTCTCGAGTATCGCAAGACCCATGACCCAATTGCTAAAGAAGGAAAAGAAGTTTGAATGGATGGACAAATGTGAAGCGAGTTTTCAGGAACTCAAGAGGAGATTGCTTTCAGCGCCCATCTTGATCATGCCGGATATCACGAAGCCCTTTGATGTGTATTGTGACGCATCCAAGATCGGTCTCGAATGTGTGCTAATGCTAGAAGGAAAAGTTATATCTTATCTATCCCGACAACTGAAGCAGGATGAGCAGAATTATCCTACTCATGACCTTGAACTAGCAGCCGTAGTTCTAGCCCTGAAGACATGGAGGCATTATCTGATGGGAAACCGTTGTGAGAACTATTCAGATCACAAGAGCCTTAAGTATATATTTACTCAGAAGGAGCTGAATATGAGGCAGAGGAGATGGATTGAGCTAATGAAGGACTATGATCTGGACATTCACTATCACCCCGGTAAAGCCAATGTGGTAGCAGATGCCCTTAGCAGATTACCGTGCTGCTTGAACTCCATGATAAAAGAAGGGTCTGATATATCTGAGGGAAAGCTTTCCTTTGAGTTGGAAACATTGCATTCCTTTCAAGGGTGATACTTTCAGATACACAAAATCTCTGATATTGAAGGCTAGGTCGCGACGTCTCTTGTCGGCATAACTCTTCTGTCTGGATTGGGTGGTCTTAACGTGCTCACGAATCTTGTGAACTTTCTCTTCGACTTCTCTTAGGATGTCAGGTCCGAAAATATGACTCTCCCCTACTTCCGACCAATTCAACGGGGTATGGCACTTCCTTCCATACATAAATTCAAAGGGGGCCATTCGCAAACTGGCTTGATAACTGTTGTTGTATGAGAATTTTGTGAAAGTCAAACAATCCTCCCATTTAGATCCATATTCCAACACACAAGCTCTCAACATATCTTTGAGTATCTGGTTTACTCGCTCCATTTGTCCATCAGTCTGAGGGTGATAAGCTGTGCTGAAATCCAGTCTTGCTCCTAATCCTTCTTGGACTTTCTTCCAAAATCTCTAGGTAAATTGAGTTCCTCAATCCGACACAATGTTCTTGGGCACTCCATGTAAACTGACTATCCTAGCAATGTACAACTCTGCTAGCTTCGAACTCTGATAAGTGGTCTTGACTGATAAGAAATGAGTGACTTTGGATAATCTGTCCACTATGACCCAAATAGAGTCATTTGCCCTACAAGATGTAGGAAAACTGGTGATAAAATCCATTCCTACAGAATCCCATTTCCATTCCAGAATCTGCAATGGTTGCAAAAGTCCTGCGGGTCTCTGATGTCCCGCTTTGACTCTCTGACAGATATCACATTTGTCTATGTAGCTTCCGATTTCTCTCTTCATCTTATGCCACCAAAATTGCTCCTTCAAATCCTGATACATCTTCGTTCCTCCCGGGTGGATAGAATAAAGAGTATCGTGGGCTTCTTGCAAAATAGCTTGCTTCAACTCGGAATCTGCTGACACATAGATTCGTCCTTTGTACCACAAAACTCCTTCTTCATCTCTGGTAATCCGGGTACCTTCCCTGTACCGATATGATGTTTAATTCCATCGATACTAGCATTTCCTTTTTGCGCCTCCTTGATCTGACTAATCAAAGTGGGTTGAAGTTCTATGCTAGCCAAAAAATCCTTCACTCACTAGCTCCATTCGGAAATTTTCCATATCCTCATGCAAACTTGGCTGGGCTTCTTTTATCATAGTGTTCAATCGACACGGAAATCTACTAAGAGCATCTGCTACCACATTGGCTTTGTCGGGATGATAGTGAATGCCAAGGTCATAGTCCTTGATTAACTCTATCCATCTCCTTTACCTCATATTTAGCTCCTTCTGGGTGAAAATATACTTCAGACTCTTGTGATTCGAATAAATCTCACAGTGGTTACCCATGAGGTAATGCCGCCATGTCTTCAAGGCTAAAACTACGGCTGCTAGTTCAAGGTCATGGGTAGGGTAATTCTGCTCATGTTGCTTTAGTTGTCGGGAGAGATAGGATATGACTTTGCCTTCTTGCATTAGCACACATCCGAGACCAATCTTGGATGCGTCACAATACACATCAAAAGGCTTCATGATATCCGGCATGATCAAGTTTGGGGCTGAGAACAATCTCTTCTTGAGCTCTTCAAAACTTGCTTCACATTTTTCCGTCCATTCAAACTTCTTATCTTTGTTCAACAATTGGGTCATGGGTCTTGCGATGCACGAGAACCCTTCTACGAACTTGCGGTAATATACCGCTAATCCAAGAAATGCACGAACTTTGGTTTGAGTGGTTGGGGCTTGCCATTCTTCAACATCCTTAACCTTGGCAGGGTCGACAACAATTCCTCCTACCGACACGATATGTCCGAGGAATCCTACTTCCTTTAACCAGAACTCACATTTTCTAAACTTGGCATACAACTCATGCTCTCTAAGGGTTTCAAGGATGGTCCTTAGGTGTAGCTCATGTTCTTCTTCTTATTTGGAATATATCAGAATGTCATCGACGAAAACAATGACAAACTTATCTAGGAAGTTCATAAAAATCTTATTCATGGCATTCACAAAATAAGCGTGGCCATTGGTTAATCCAAAAGACATGACCGTGTACTCATACAATCCATATCTGGTGGTAAAGGCAGTCTTTGGAAAATCCTCTGTGTGAATCTTGAGTTGATGATAACCAGTTCTATGATCAATCTTAGAAAACACTTTGGCACAGGTCAACTTGTCAAACAGATCTTCTATCTTTGGCAGTGGATACTTGTTCTTAATGGTCAGATCATTCAGCTTCTGATAATCCATGCACAAACGGTTACCTTCATCTTTGTTATCCACAAACAAAATAGGTGATCTTCATGGCGACACACTTGGTTGAATCAGGCCTATCTCCAACATAGCATCTAGTTGCTTATTTACCTCCACTAGTTCAGACGGCTTCATAGTATAAGGTCTGTGAGCTATGGGTCCAGTTCCAGGGATTAGTTCAATGATAAACTCGATATCCGGATCTAGGGGCATACCGGGCAATACATCTGGGAATACATCGGGGTATTCACAGACTACTCTGACTTGGTCAATGGTTGGTTGGGCTAGACTGTCAACACCCGGATTTTTAATCCCAGATGCCTGTTATGCCATACATCGCAATCCCAGGATTACCATTTTCGCGAGAAATAACAGATTGGATATCACATTACATCATCCATTACAAACAATAATAAGGTCTTACAACAAGTAAATGATCTCATGATCCAGTCTTAGTAGAATCAAAGCAGCGGAATAATATAAAAATGATAGCGTGGGAGAGACTCCATCTTCATGGTCATAGGCAATGCTGACGATGGGAGACGATCCTAGTTGTGGTAACCTTCCTACGGTCCATCCTCCTGATAGTCCTCTTCATGAGTACTCTTTAAGTACTCACAAACTAATACTAATAAGTAAATGGTTTGAGTAGGAATGCTAAGCTCTATGTTGTTTTGAAAAAAGCCAGATTTATCTCTAACTGAGGTTAGAAGCAAAGAAAACTAGTTTAAGATTTTATGACACCTAAGGGGAAACTTTTCTCTCACTTTCAGAACCCTGTTGTAGTCAAGTCAAAGTCATGAGTCATTTCACAAATCATTTTGAAAACATCTAACGACAGAACAGTATGGCCACTCCAACCGTCGATGACCATGGACACGGCTATTCAAATAGTTTGACACTCTGCAGAGGTGGTACACTTTCACCACAATATTCGATACATCCATCAGAAACAATCCTGAATCCACCATACTCAGTATGCGGATAATTAATCCTAACCTTTCGATTACACACCCTAGTATAGGCACCTCTCCTTTGAGTTTGTCCTCCCAACCATGACCATCTGTCATCTTGGGAACTGCACATTTTATGAGAATTACTCATCATTCTAAGGTTTTCATAATCATTTCCACCAAGTATTCCCATCTAAAGTGATCAAGTTTTATGCTTAGCACTAGCCAACTAAATTGGGTAAACACTAATGAGGGGTGGTAAACAAGAGTGAATTTTCTATGTTCAATCTAATGCCTCACAATGACATCAAGATCTATCTAACTTAGGCCAAGTTTTATGCTCTTTATGCTACCTTTAATAACCTTTCCAAAACTTCACAAGTCACTAAGTAAACATAACTAAGGAGCTTTGATAAAGAAATACAATAATCAAGCTTGCAAATAAAACTCGGATTGGGTATAATCAAAGGGGCATAATCACATATGCCTAATGCATCTAGTTTGCATAATTCACTTGTAGTGTTAGGCTTGCTATGATGGCTTGCATAATTGCAAGTGTAAGCTTGCCTTGTGCAGAGCAGTGGTTGAAGTTCTCCTCGGCTTCTTCCTTGTAGTAATCTCCTTCCTCTTCGTATCCTTGGTCGGTACTAGCGTCTATAAATACATAAAATGTACACAATCACCAAGCAATACTTAACTACTTCTATTTAGCACACAAAGGTTCACACTAGATGATCTAGCATCATCACAATCATCACAAAGATTAAGGCACTAGTTTCATTTATTTTCTTTTAGAAAAGTAATTTCTACTCATTGAAAAACTACTTAAGAGTTAATATTATCTAATTAAAATATGGTATCATTTTGACACATGTCATCATCACATATTTCAATACTTGGGAATGTTATTTAAAGTGGTGTCACAATTTAATAACGTTTAACCTTTTTATTTTAATTAATTAAAGTGACTAGAAATGCCTATGGGGCATTCTTTTATTACTTGTCCATTATTACTACTAGTACACCTAGATATTTTTATATATTCAGAAAGGTCTTATCAAATGTGATTTTTGAGAGTTGGAATCAACTCAAAAGCTTTTATGGTTGAATTTTGAAAAATGTTTGAATGTAGAAAAGTATCTGCCTTGTTAATTTTACTATAGGTGATCTATAATTCCAAATGGTTTGAATCCAACAGGCTTGGCTTATGAATATCAATACCTTTCTAAAAAAATTAGTTTCATGCAATTTGGTTCAGTGAAACTCTCTGGATTAAATTTTGAATCAACAGACAGAACTAGGTTTGAAACTAAAATGAAAAATCTAAATTTAAACTACTGGGTCGCGCGGCAGTGCTAACTGGGCAGACCCACTACACACAGCGCACGCGCCGGCGGTTTAAGTGGTTGTCCCCACCTTCTAGTGGGACTGGGGGTGCGAAGGGGTACATGGCTATTACAACCGTAGGATTAGGTGTAAGATCTACGGTTGAGGGTCGTCGTCCATATCTAAACAGAACAAGACAAGAACGAACCCTAGCGCAGCCAGTGGGGGTCTGTGGCGGCTAACCGAGGCTCAGGCGATGGTCGGTCGATGGGGGCAAACGACAAAGTCGACGATGGCGATTCTCCTGGTACTGGTGGCTCCTCCTGGGATGGCTCCAATCAACGGCGCCCTTCTCCTCCAGCAGCGGCAAGCTCCGGTGAAATTCAAAACAGTGAAGTTTGGCCAATTTGATTTTCTATCTCCAAGTGTTTGATGAAATGGCCACAAGAAATTCAAATTTGAATTTCTGGATGAAACTTGGTGGGTGCAATGGTCACATACTAGGTAGTCTCTGGTTGCTTGGATTTGTCAAGGTGCACTGGTTTGGTTTGGTTTTGAGAAATGGTGATCTTCCCATATGAACTAGATTCAAATTTCAAATGTCATTTGAATAAGGTTGCCAAATTTTTCTGTGCTTTTGCAAGGTGGTCTTGGGTTCACTTTCACTTGGTCTAGCAAGGTTTGAAAATAATTGTATTTGTTTCTGTTTGAAATCTTGGACTAGAAACACTCAAAGTGGGCTAGTGAGCAAGATTGGCAAAAATGACCATTTGCTTATTTTGTTTGTTTTTGAATTTCTATTGATTTGATTCTGCTTGGAATTGATTTAGATGATGTTGTTTTCATCTTTAAACCAATCCTTGCCATTCACAACAATCAAACAAGTCCATTCAAGCATTCATCACATACACACATGCATTCATATGGATTTAATTAACAAAAGTTTTTGTTAACCCTAATTTTGGATGATTGGAAATGATAACCTTGATTAATATTTTTGGGATGTTACAAACCTTCCCTCCTTAAACAAAATCTCGTCCCGAGATTTGAGAAATAGAAAACTAGGATTTAAAGAGATCTGGAAACTCCGTCCTAATGTAATCTTCTCGCTCCCAGGTAGCTTCTTCTTCAGTGTGGTTACTCCTCTGGATCTTGAGAAACTTGATACTCTGGGTCTGAAATCTTTCTCCAAAATACGGATGGGTACTTCAGGATACGTCAGGTAATCTTTGATCTCTATGGTTTGGTGATCAATATTCTTGAAAACTTCAGTCTTCTCTGGGACTTCTAGGCATTTGTGAAGTAACGATATATGGAACACATTATGCATGGCTGACATCTCCTCTGGAAGTTCCAGTTCATACGATACTTCTCCTCGATGATTCAAAATCTTGAAGGGTCTGATATATCTGGGGGCTAACTTTACTTTGAGTTGGAAACGTTGCATTCCTTTCTAAGGTGACTCTTTTAGATACATAAAATCTCCGATATTGAAGGCTAGGTCCCGACGTCTCTTCTCGGCATAACTCTTCTGTCTGGATTGGGCGGTCTTGAGGTGCTCACGAATCTTGTGAACATTCTGTTTGGCTTCTCGTAGGATGTCAGGTCCGAAAATCTGACTCTCTCCTACTTCCGACCAATTCAACGGGGTACAACACTTCCTTCCATACATGAATTCAAATGGGTCCATTTGCCAACTGGCTAGATAACTGTTGTTGTATGAAAATTCTGCGAACGGCAGACAATCTTCCCATTTTGATCCATATCTTTTAGAAAAGTAATTTCTACTCATTGAAAAACTACTTAAGATTTAATATTCTCCAATTCAAATATGGAATCATGTTGTCACATGTCATCACCACATATTTCAATACTTGGGAATGTGATTTGAAGTGGTGTCACAATTTAATAAGGTTTAGCCTTTTTTATTTTAGTTAAGTAAAGTGACTAGAAATGCCTATGGGGCATTATTTTATTACTTGTCCATTATTACTATAAGTAAACCTAGATATTTTTATATATTCAGAAAGGTCTTATCAAATGTGATTTTTGAGAGTTGGAATCAACTCAAAAGCTTTTATGATTGACTTTTGAAAAATGTTGGAATGCAGAAAAGTCTCTGCCTTGTTAATTTTACTATAGGTGATCTATAATTCCAAATGGTCTAAATCCAACGGACTTGGATTAGGAATTTCAATTCCTTTCTAACAAAATTGGTTTCATGCAATTTGGTTTAGTGAAACTCTTTGGATTGAATTTTGAATCAACAGACAGAACTAGGTTTGAAACTAAAATGAAAAATCTAAATTTAAACTACTGGGTCGCGCGGGACTGCTAACTGGGCCGGCCCACTGCGCACAACGCTCGCGCGGGCAGTTTAAGTGGTTGTCCCCACCCGTCAGTGGGACTAGGGGTGCGAAGGGGTACGTGGATATTACAACCGTAGGATTAGATGTAAGATCTACGGCTGAGGGTCGTCGTCCACGTCTGAATAGAACGTGACGAGCACAAACCCTAGTGCGGCCAGTGGGGGTCTATGGCAGATCACCGGGGCTCAGTCGATGGTCGGCGATGGGGGCGAACGACGAAGTCGACAATGGCGGTTCTCCCGGTACTGGTGGCTCCAATCGACAACGCCCTTCTCCTCCAGCGGCGGCAAGCTCGGCGAAAATAGGGCGATGCTGCGCTCGCCTTGCTCTGGGAAGAAGTGGGCATGATCAGTGAGAGGTGGGTAGTGGAATGGTGTGGAGAAATCGAACGGGAAGGCCTGTATTTATAGTGTGATGAGGGAACCGAAGGGTGCGGGCTGAGCTTGTAGGGGTCGGCTTCACAGTGAGCTAACGACATGGCCGAAGGTAGGGGACGGTGCGCTGTCTCCTAGAGAAGCTCAACGGCTTGATATCAAGGCGTGGGGCGGTGTCATTCTGTCGGAACACGTCGACGCTCTGAGTGGGACCGACGGCAGTTTTAATGGCGCACAGAGGCTACAGTTCACGCGGCGGCGAACAGGGTTGTCTGAGAGGTTCCTGGGTGGTGGTGATCATGTACACGGGCGGCGAAGGGGGGCACAGACTGTGTAAGCATGTCGAGTGTGGCGCTCTGGCACGCTCTGGACATAGTCGTAGAGAAATGGGCGCGTGAGTTCTGGGTGGTCCAGTGGCTAGCAGGGCTGGGGGATACCAGGTACCGCAAGGGGCCATCGCCTGCATCCTTGGTGGCTCCCAGGCCCCAGTGTCCAACCGGAACTTCAAGCTGCTCACTCACAAGATTGCCGCCGCTAGGACGGGAGCCCCGTCCTCGAAGCCCAAGTGGTCTCACTACAGCATCACCTTCGATGCTCGCGACCATCTCGTCTCCACCAGGCCCATGGGAACTCTCCCCATGATCTGCACCCCCACCATCAACAACATCGCGGTCGCAAAGACCCTCATAGATGGAGGCACTAGCCTGAACGTGATATAGACCAAGACTTTCGCCCAGATCCAGGTGCCCTATGAAAGGCTGATCCCAACCAAGCCGTTCTCTAGGCTAACCGACGGGACCAACATACCCATCAGGAAGGTGCACCTCTCCGTCATCCTCAGGACTCGCGACAACTATTGCACCGAGCTCATTAACTTTGACGTGGCTCACATCGAGCTCCTGTACACGTCATTCTTGGCTACCCCGTGTGGCCAAGTTCATGGCGGCCACTCACCATGCCTACAACATCCTCAAGATGCCTAGAGGCGAAGGCGGAATCATCACGGTCCACTATGACGAAGTGGAGGCCATGCGCTCCCACGAGCACACCTATAAAGCGGCGACCACCTCCTACCCCGAGGATGTGGACGCGCTGGATTACGTTTGGGGCTCCACGAGGCTCTGGAGAACTCCATGGCCAAGGGGGAAGCAGTCGCGCTGTTCCCGCCTCGTAGGAGCAGGGCGCGACCGGCAGCCGAGCCTTCAAGAGGGGACAGGCGCCACCACCACCCCTCGTGAGCATTGAAGAGGCCCCCAAGGACTGCCTCAAACCGAGGGCTCCCGACTTCCCGATGGACTGCACCCAACACATAAGAAACACCGATAGCCCCCCGAGGGCAGCTAGGCTACTAGCCAAGCAGGAGCTCATGGCTGCGGGAAGGTGAACAAGCATCTCCAAGCAACACACCTGACTCCACGAATTTTTGAAGGTGACCCTCGAGAAACCCTCATCCCTTCTAGTTTTATATCCAGGAGACCCCGTGCAAGCCACGACGGTGCTGTAAATAGCCTGAACTCTCAACGGTTTTTTGAATATTGTGCTTCGCTCACATCTTGCCATTTGGTTTTCCCTTGAAAAGGACTTCTCTAAAAACCTTACCTAATTGAGTTCCCTCACATGCACCACACGAGTGGGGGGCCAGGAACAGTGTCCGTCACTGGTCACTCTCTGGCATCATCAGATCCTAAAGTGTCAAGCTCTAAACTTACGGACTTGTTCCAGCCATAAGTTACCTCACCTACGGCCTCTGGTGCTTGTGTCCCTCGCAAGGTGCATGTATCGAGACCCAGCAGTATGTACTTTTTTCCCTATGGCCCTCTCCTATTAAGGTCTACGGGGCGGATTGTGAGGGATCATTACATTCTATTGGGCAAAGAGTGTCCAGGACCTAATGTGTCGAGATATGAACTTATGGACTAGGTCTGGATATGAGTCACCTCACCCATGCTCCTGGATCTTTAAAAGAAAAAAATTAGCGACAGCTCATGAGGCTCTGATCCTCCGGAATGCGAGCTCTCATGACCTAAAGTTTCGAGCTCTAAACTTACGGACTGGGTCCGACGACGAGTCACCTCACTAGTACAAACTCGCTACCTAGAGAAATCAATTTCCCATAGGCCTTAGACGGTTTCTCGTTCCGGTTCAAGCGCATGCTTCTAAGAGCACACCACATGAGCCGGTTTTTCTTTGCGGCTCTAAGATACGCGACCTCAGACGACGCAAAAAGGCAAACGCCTCTAACAACTATGTGCTGGAGACGAATAATATTTCTGGCCTATACTATGGACCGTCTCGAATAGTAAGGCAACCTAAGTCGAATTCTAACAAAGAACGTCACCAGAACTAGTGTGCCTCGAAGATGCTTTTTAAAGTGACCGTCTCCAGTATGTGTAGACCATTTTAAATAGTAGCATGCTAATTCGAACTCGAACATACCTGTCATGACACATAATCATGATTTAGCAGCCAGATAGATAGATTAACTCAAGAACTTATAGTAGCCAGTCAAAATAAGACCATTATATTAACAATTAACATTAACACAATAGTTGGTGAAATCCATACATATTTAGCCATTAAATTATCGTAGTGCATACAATGTGTAGTCCATACATCGAAGAAGCATAATTAGTACTCGAGTAGTAATGGGACGCCCGGTGAAAGTTTCTGAACCAGAATATATACCTCTGCATTATCTATTTGAGCAACACTAAACATGACAATGCTATCCAGCTTTAAGTTGAAGCTTCTCACAAACTTCTCCCATCCGGTCATCAAGATTTCATTTGACCCACTAGCTCCCATCTTCATCGTAACCATCTTTGGCTTCTTGCTCTTCATTTGCCAAACATGGACATCAATTGGTTAATCAAGGCGATTCTTTAGATATTTTCTTGTGAACTCAACTCCAAAAGTCCGCACAAATACAAATAGTTGAATAATTAGCATTTAATTAATAGAAGTATTTAAATATCACATGGTAGCTTTGTTGATAACATGTTCAATAATATATCATCTTACCAGCTTGCACTTCTTTTGCACGACAGATGAATAAGGCAACTTGTAGACATAGTACTTGATTTTTGGTGGAAATTTAGGTTCACACTAGTCTAAAAGGAATACTATATGATATTCTTCCAGATATATGTCGTTTCCAAAAAGGCCCTGCTTATCAAAATCAGTGTTCCCCTTATGTTGAGGCCCTAATGCAATAACACATACAAATTTCAATGAGGTGGAATATTCCCGTGTCTATAGTCTAAACATGTACAAATTTGAAACAAATGACTGGAATTTTGCTATTCTTTGATAAGCTCAAGCCTCTTAGTAAGCTCTTCTGATGACTAGAATTCAAAACTGCCAGAGCTAATGGCAACACTGTCATCGGTACAGAACACTATTGCAAGATCACTGCGGGTTCCCATATGTTAGATAGATACGGACATTGAGCATTTTAATAAAACCAACAATGAATTAGACTGAAAACAGAAACACGGTTCTTATTATCGTACATTAATAAAAAGCATACATAGCCAAAGAATTTGAAATTCATTGCATAAATGTGACACCCCCGGGATCAGAGCTAAACGAATCCTAGACCTCCGTCTGACATAAGCTTAACCTTGAGCTCGAGGATATCCAGTGAAGAATCGGTAACACATCAGTGACCCTATGACACAAAAAATATTACCGCAAGCTCATAACTGAGCAGAGAATCAAATTATTACAAGCAGAGGTCACTGACCACAAACATCAAACAACATAAGGAAAATTATGCTATTAAGTATAGAAAACTTAAAAAATGGCCTAAGAGGCCTGAAGCATAACGATGACGTCCCAGCCCATAGATTCTAGGCTTCCGGCCGGGAACCCCAAGATACTCGTCGATGTCGATGTAGCACTGAACTCATCTTCAGGTGAACACTTACTCTGCCAAAAGTATCAACAAAGCAAGGGTGAGTACAGGGTGTACTCCGCAAGTCTTATGGCTGGTGGAGTTGTTTTGCACAAAGCCATCTTTTTTTATAAAACAAGAGAGAGAAGAAGCTCGTCTATTCAAAGTATTTTAAAAGGGGATAAGAGAGCGACATCTCAGAAATATTGATCAACATCTTTTGATATCCACCAAGTCATCATCATCTCCTGAACTAGGATCACCCCCTCGTACCCATGAGGAAGCATCCTTAAGCACACGTTGATCTACCAAGTTTTACGATTAGGTTGAAGTTCTCTATGATCTTTGAATCTGGTCACCAAGTGTTCATAACCGTGAACACGGCTTTTCGAAAATATTATTACCCTGCAAGGGTGTACAACTTTACCCACATGAACTAACATTCTCTTAATGCCACAATGATTAGCCCTCTTCCTTGGAAGGCCGACAGAGGGTGGTTAGACACGACCTTTACCTTGCTTTCGCCGAGACCATGAGTCACGCAATAAGTATGGTTCCACCGTAACGGGACAAATCCCGAAGCCGGTACTTAAAGATGTGAGGCGAGGTTGGTTTACCAGGGGCTCCATCGACCCCAAGCAACCCGGTCCACGCTTCCCTACCTGTTATGAATGCACCTCCTTCGCCTCCTCTTTCGAAAACGTTTTCAATGCGTATGTCGAATGGAATGCCTGAACCATGTGACTCATGGAATATACTAGGCAAGTTAGTTAGTCATGAGGTTGTCCAGGTCCCGTGTGGTTATACGCTCATCTAGGTTCCAAAGGCAAGAACTCGGGCCCTAGTGGTGGAGAGCATGGGACTAGAAAAACCACATCCCACCGTGGCCTCCCATACAAGCCTTAGCAGGTTTAACCTTATCCACTAATCTCACCTCATCAGTATATCTCGATCTATTGTCATACTAGATTCTCTGCATCTGATACATCATCTGGATGAACCAGACTCAACAGCTAAGCATGGCTAAGAAGGACATAGATAAAAGCTCTAGCAGTGCACACAAGCAAAACCTAGTTATGCTAGTAGCAGTGGATCAGGTAATATAAGCTCAAAGGGAGTAATGCAATAGATAGGATACTCTATCGATAAAAGACCACAGTAGAATCGTATGCATCATGGAAAGAATTGAAATGCTTTCAAAATCATAGGATTATATCATGGTGGGGCTATGCTTGCCTTTGCCTGTTGATAACCAATAAGCAGAGCTTCGGACATCTGGTACTTGACTTGATTACAGTTGGTCAAGTATTGTTCGTCGATCTTCAATGGTTTTGATCTTGGTCTTCAATCTCAATCTCGATCTCGATATCGTATTGTACCGAGGAAGAACCAAATACCAAAAAGCAAGGGAAAGAATCAACACATGGCATTGATGGAATGCTCAAGCAAGGATGATGATATGACAAGTTAAATTGTATCAAAAAGTAACCCTAAGGCATGGTCGACAACTTAATCGGGGTTCCGAGGGGTCAAAACCCTAACTCGGGAGAACTCCGAAATCACCCGTGAGGGTTACTATGTTCTTCTAATTAAACTTGTCATTTAAGTTTCTTAACAATGCATGCTTATAGCTTAAAGAGGTAGTTCTCATTTTTCTGAAGATTTTGATATATTCTACACATTTTTCTGACTTATAAAAAATTACTTATTTAATTTACATGTTTTAAATAATTTCCTCGAATTATTTAAATCATTTTAAATTGGATTATTGCGCCAGGCTGACATCAGCAGAGGGGGTGGGGCGTTTCTCACTTGGGCTTAGGCTACCCCCAGTCACTGACGACTGGGACCAGGGCCATGTCAGGGCCTCGCTGGCAGCTAGCGGGTCCACGACCCACGTTAGGGCCGCGTCGGCATGACGTCACACAACAACCACCGTCGGGTGGTCGCCGGACACGGCGGAGGAGGGCGTCCTGGGAAGCGTGGCTATCCATGTTTGAACCAGAGCAACAAGGCGAGCATACGGGTGGCTGCGCCGCTGTGTTTTGGTTGCCGGAGACATGGACTCAACGGTGCCCGACGACGGCGAGCGGCGGCGCGCAATGCGAGAGTGCTATGGGCCAAGCTAGGAAGCATGGAAGGAATGGGGAGGCTCAGAAGCTCACCGGGAACGCAGTGTAGGGGTCGGCTAGGAGCGGGATGGCCAGAATCGATGGCGAGCGTGACGACCGGAGTTGAGGAAGGGGTGGAGATTGGAGCTCCTGCGGCCACTTTGTCTTGATCCACTTGGTAGGAAGAATGTGTCCACTATGAAGATCACAACGGTGGCCACAACTTGGACTGGGGCAGTCGGGAACGGCGACGATGAGCAGTGCCTGTGGAGGTTAGGGTTTGTCCAGAGGGGAATCGAGAGAGGGAGATTGCGAGAGAGTGCAGGAGGGGATAAGGACGAGGCAGAGGTGTCATGGCATTCTTATCCACACTACAAAGCTCGAGGGACGGCGGAGATCAGGCTGCAGAGATCGATGACGCCGGTGATGACACCCAGCTGCTTGGCGTCGGTAGCGAAGACGACGAAGGAGACAGAAGGATGAAGGGGTCTGAGCTGGCTTGGGCCAAGGTGGGCCATGGGAAAGGGAGAGAGGAGAGGGAGGCTGTTGGGCTGCTCGGCCTAAGGCATCTGGCTCCATTTTTTTAGAAAAACTCTTTTTCCTTTTCTGCTTTGTTTTCTCTTTGTATATTTCAATTTGTAAACTATTTTGGGTATTTCAAACATACCAGATGCTTTTATAAAACCATTAAAATATTTCGGGGCCCTCTTAGTCCATTTGGGCTCCATATTTTTTGTGATTTCAAAAATATTCAAAACCATTTGAATGGATCTCAAAGAGAGGAGAGAATTAGGATTTTAGGGTGTTAGTTGGATTTTCTTTAATGCAAATTTGAAGACATGATGATCATGATGCACAAGCAAACCCTAAATAATGATTAACTAAAACTGGGGTGTTACAGCTCTATCCCCCTTACGAGAATCTCGTCCCGAGATTCGAAAGGTAGGAAGAGAGATAGAGAGAGAAAGAAACAGGGCCACTCTAAAGATAAGAGGGAAACACACTAGACAACACACCGAGTATCTCATGGTCAACTCATGGATGGAGTGTTCGTAAAAAACTCTGAGATGACAAACATGAAGCACGCCAACATAACGAAGGAAAGAAGAGGAGAAGGTTTCAAGTTGTTAGATAGACGGTCTTCATAAGGATTGAGACCATGGAACTTACATGAGGTTTTGAAGCTTCTGAAGAAGAAAGCTTCCAGCAGAAAGAACATAACAACAGACTTCGATAGGGGACCTCTACTAAATGGCTTAATTAGAGATTTCAGGTTGCAGAGATGTGGATCAACAAAACCAAGATGTTGAACTACTTTTGAAACATAAGGGTCACTTTTTCATTCACCAGAAGGCCAAGACAGAAAGGTATTTTGTGGAGAGGACTCATAAGAGTCACAAGGAACATGTAGCAAGAGAAACCTTTGATTACCAAAATCATAGTCGCTCTTAGAACATGGTTAATAAAACGAAGGAAACTCTTTATTCATCCAGAAGTATCAAAATCTTTGCCAAAATCATGATATCACTTTACACCAATAGATGAATAGTTAATAAGATTCCTGATGACACGAGAAGAAAGAAACTTCATTCTTAGACTTTAGTTACTTGGCAAAAACAACCAATTGCCAACATAAAGGGTCTAGAGGATCAACCGAGAGACATTTAGCAACACTACTTTAAATGTTCTCCTTGATATTCGAGAAAAGAGGCATCAAGTAAAGGTCAGACTTCGGATACAAAGGAAACCATAAGAATAACTCCTATAGTCAAATTATAGAGGAAGCCTCATGAAGAGTGGTTGTTACTACTGAATCAAGAGAATATAACAAAAGGTCTTTCCGGCTAAGTGTGTGTCATCCATTACAACAATCTTTCCAAATTTACAAGGTGGCCTATGTCAAAACCTTGTGGAACACCATCCATCATTGTTGCTTGAGATTCATCTTTGGTTAAGTGAAATGATATTTCAGACTCAGCATGTCTGAATAGAAAATTTGCAACATTTACACAGAGGTAAAGTCACTAGATTCTCAAGATATGGACTACAATGTGAATCTCCAAAAGATGAGCTAGATTGCTAGATCCATGTAGTAGCAACTTGTCGATAGACAACTGCACACATATAAAGTAGTAACAATAAAACACACATATGTCCTTAAGAAAAGAAAGATAACTCTCCTTGAATCCACGACGACATATTTCAGCAGTTGCACATGAACCAGAGGAGGTTACTTCTAACATCCAGAACACATACTTCGAGATGACTCGAAGACGGTTCTCAAAAGTTTCCAACATTAATGCCAATTGTTCCATATGAATCTAATCTAATAGGGATAAGATAAGGATATTGTTGATGGGGTCAACAACAAACTTATCGAGACATTCCAAGAAGATGAACTCATATGTGGCATGAACAAAGCAAGAATACTAGTCAGACCAAAGAACATGGAGATGTACTCAAGTGAAACATCACAAGTCGAAACACCATCAAGATAGTCCTTAAAACTGAGTTTGATTTGACGATGACCCAAATCAAATCAAAGGTGGGGAAAGATAACATATCCACAAAGGAAATACTATCTTACTCCAGCACGAATGAAACTAGACATCCCTTTAAGAAGGAACTGAGTGAGATAGAACTTTTGTCTTACAACTTTCCAAGTTGTTGTTTAAGCTCAACCAACTAGTTCAAGGGTATCAAGTATGGATCCTTGGAGAAGGGAGCAGTTCAGATAACTTGCTTGCTCAAAAACTTTACAACACGGTCATGTGGCAACATGGTGATACTTCTAGTAGACATCTAGAATATCACGAACCACCGGTATGTAATTTAGTTCGAGGGGAAACTTGCTTGGTAAGGCAAGAAGACATAGTCTCAGAGTTTCGGCATAAGACTAACTCTTTGACTGAAGAGAGTGCACCAGAATAACGGACTTGGTACCACATTCATTCTTCGCTTAGTGTTGGGGTTAACCAATCATGCTAAGAATGACATAATGTCCTTTGAGTTCAAAATAATAATTGTTAAGAATCTCGGATGGCCACATTATTACGCACACGCATCACTCACGAGAACGAAAGCTCGAGGAAGGGTGGGTAAAGATGTGTGAAAACATCACTTCATTAAGAAGGTCATGAAACTCAGCACGACCTCTTAGTATAAAAGAGTGTGATACTTTAAGGTAGAAGCTATTCATTGCCTCTAGAGCTGCGGATTACAACACTTTGACCTGGTCCTAGATACGACGAGGTACTTGAGTTTGTTTATCCTAGACATTCCGAAATGGTTTGTCTTGACGGACCACAAGAGTATCTTACATCGGAGGACACCGATGCACATATACTACTTGGCTACCAATGGGTAGGCAAAGGTCGGGAAAGAACAAGGGAAGAGGAACATACTCAGGATAGAATCCCGAGATGTGGATGCACAGATTATCAATTTTCCAAAAACCAATGCATAGTAGGGGAGGTGTGGCAGAGTCATGAGTACAAATGTGAGACTCTCGAGGAGTACTCTTGTCGTGATCTATTTGGTTCCATTAAAGAACATTTGCCATAGCATGTGGTAGGGGAAGTCCTCGGATGTCGAGATTCAATTGCGACAAAGACCACAAGCTTTAAGGCTAGAGTTGTAGTACCATCCATCCTGAGGTAATGTGTGAACATTAGCAAAAGGGGTCAAAAGAAGGATCTTGGGTTAAAGGTCAGCTTCATGAACAAGATTCGCCACACTAGAATCCAGCACAATCGGGGATCTTCGGTTCAAGGCCAAGGGTTAAAACCGAAAGAAAGGAGTAACTACTACTTGAGTGACATGGCGTACACTACAATATAGTAATCACAAGGTAGCTTCCAAGAGAAGAAATGAATTCTGAAGTACCCAAACAAAAAGGAGACACACGAGGTGAAAGGAAACTTCGAAGCCTAGAACAGAACACCATGGAACCAACGATATAATATTGTGGTCCAAAAGATAGAGAGATCATGATGGAAAGGAATCTCTCATGTGAACATGAGTAAGGGGAACAAGGAATTCACAACAGACACAACTCTAGAGAACTCAACACTAGGTCAACTAGCTTAGAAACGACATGCCCAAAAGGCACCTATGCTTTGAAAGACTAACAGAGATATCAAACTTTTCCAAAATCAATACCAGATAAGATAACCCAGAGTTAGAGCGGAACTGGATAAGAATAAAAAGAAGCATACTAGAGTTTTCGCAAATGCTTTTCATTTTTGAAATAGTTTTCACAAACACTAGACTCAACATCGACCAATAGCAAGGTTTTCCTATAGTCGGAATTGCTCTGATACCAAACCTGTGACACCCCCGGGATCAGGGCTAAACAAATCCCATACCTCCGTCTAACATAAGCTTAACCTTGAGCTCGAGGATATCCAGTGAAGAATCGGTAACACATTAGTGACCCTACGACACAAAAATTATTACCACAAGCTCATTACTGAGCAGAGAACCAAATTATTACAAGTAGAGGTCACTGACCACAAACATCAAACAATGGAAGGCAAATTATTCTATTAAGTATAGCAAACTTAATAAATGGCCTAAGAGTCCTGAAGCATAACGGTGACGTCCTAGCCCATAGATTCCAGGCTGCCTGCCGGGAACCCCAAGCTACTCTTCGAAGTCGATGTAGCACGGAACTCGTCTTCAGGTGAACACTTAATCTGCCAAAAGTATCAACAAAGCAATGATGAGTACATGATGTACTCCACAAGTCTTATGGCTGGTGGAGTTGTTTTGCATAAAGCCATCTTTGTTTATAAAACAAGAGAGAGAAGAAGATCGTCTATTCAGATTATTTTAAAAGGGGATAAGAGAGCGACATCTCTGAAATATTGAGCAACATCTTTTGATATCCACCAAGTCATCATCATCTCCTAAACTAGGATCACCCCCTCATACCCATGAGGAAGAATCCTTAATCACACGTTGATCTACCAAGTTTTACGATTAGGTTAATGTTCTCTATGATCTTAGAATCTGGTCACCAAGTGTTCATAACCGTGAACACGGATTTTCGAAAAGATTATTACCCTGCAGGGGTGTATAACTTTACCGACACGTACTAACCTTCTCTTAATTCCACAATAATTAGCCCTCTTCCTTGGAAGGCCGGCAGAGGGTGGTTAGACATGACCTTTACCTTGCTTTTTCCGAGACCATGAGTCACGCAATAAGTATGGTTCCTCCATAACGGGTCAAATACCAAAGCCGGTACTTCAAGATGTGAGGCGAGGTTGGTTTACCATGGGCTCCATCGACCCCAAGCACCCCGGTCCATGCTTCCCTACCTATTGTGAATGCACCACCTTCACCCCCTCTTTCGAAAATGTTTTCAATGCGTATGTCGAATGGAACGCCCGAACTATGTGACTCATGGATTCTACTAGGCAAGTTAGTTAGTCATGAGGTTGTCCAGGCCCCGTGTGGTTGTACGCTCGTCTTGGTTCCAAAGGCAAGAACTCGGGTCCTAGTGGTGGCGAGCATGGGACTAGAAAAACCACATCCCACTATGGCCTCCCATACAAGCCTTAGCAGGATTAACCTTAACCACTGATCTCACCTCATCAGTATATCTCGATCTCCTATCATACTAGATTCTCTGCATCTAATACATCATCTGGATGAACCAGACTCAACAGCTAAGCATGGCTAAGCAGGACATAGTTAAAAGCTCTAGCAGTGCACACAAGCAAAACTTAGTTATGCTAGGAGCAGTGGATCAGGTAATATAAGCTCAAAGGGAGTAATGAAATAGATAGGATACTCTATCTATCGATAAAAGACCACAGTACAATCGTATGCATCATGGAAAGATTGAAATGCTATCAAAATCATAGGATTATATCATGGTGGGGCTATGCTTGCCTTTGCCTGTTGATAACCAATAAGCAGAGCTTCGGACATCTGGTACTTGACTTTATTACAGTTGGTCAAGTATTGTTCGTCGATCTTCAATGGTCTTGATCTTGGTCTTCAATCTCGATCTCGATCTCGATATCGTATTCTACCAAGGAAGAACCAAATACCGGAAACAAAGGGAAACAATCAACACATGGCATCGATGCAATGCTCAAGCAAGGATGATGATATGACAAGTTAAATTGTATCAAAAAGTAACCCTAAGGCATGCTCGACAACTTAATCGAGGTTCCAAGGCGTAAAAAACCTAACTCGGGAGAACTCCCGAATCACCCGTGAGGGTTACTATGTTCTTCTAATTAAACTTGTCATTTAAGTTGCTTAACAATGCATGTTTATAGCTTAAAGAGGTAGTTCTCATTTTTCTGAACATTTTGATATATTACATTTTTTTGACTTATAAATAATTACTTATTGAATTTACAAGTTTAAAATCATTTCCTGGAATTATTTAAATCATTTTAAATTGGATTATTGCGCCAAGCTGACATCAGCAGAGGGGGTGGGGTGGTTCTCATTGGGGCTTAGGCTACCCCCCAGTCACTGACGACTGGGACCAGGGCCATGTCAGGGCCTCGCTGGCAGCTAGCGGGTCCATGGCCCACGTCAGGGCCGCATCGGCGTGACGTCACACGACGGCCACCGTCAGGTGGTCACCGGAGACAGCGGAGGAGGGCTACCTGGGAAGCGTGGCTATGCGTGTTCGAACCAGAGCAACAAGGCGAGCATACGGGTGGCGGCGCCGCTATGTTTCGGTTGCCGAAGACATGGATTCAACGGTGCCCGACGGCGGCGAGTGGCGACGCGCGACGCGAGAGAGCTATGGGCCAAGCTAGGAAGCACGGAAGGAACAGGGAGGCTCAGAAGCTCACCGGGAACGCAATGGAGGGGTCGGCGAGGAGCGGGATGGAAAAAATCGATGGCGAGTGCGATGACCGGAGTCAGGGAAGGAGGTGGCGATTGGAGCTCCTGGGGCCACTTCGGCTTGCTCCGCTTGGTAGGAAGAACGAGTCCACTATGGAGATCTCAACGGTGGTCACGGCTCGGACTGGGGCGGTTGGGAACGGCGACGACGAGCGGCGCCTGTGGAGGTTAGGGTTTGGCCAAAGGGGAATCAAGAGAGGGAGATCGCAAGAGAGGGCAGGAGGGGATAAGGACGAGGCAGAGGCGTCATGGCGTTCTTATCCACACTACAGAGCTCGAGGACGGCGGAGATCAGGCGGCGAAGATCGACGACGCCAGCGACGACACCCAGCTGCTTGGCGCCGGCAGTGAAGACGACAAAGGAGACAGAAGGATGAAGGGGTATGGGCTGGCTTGGGCCAAGGTGGGCCACGGGAAAGGGAGAGAGAAGATAGGGAGGCTGCTGGGCTGCTCGGCCTGAGGCATCTAGCTCCATTTTTTTAGCAAAACTCTTTTTCCTTTTCTGTTTTGTTTTCTCTTTGTATATTTCAATTTGTAAACTATTTTGGGTATTTCAAACGTACCAGATGCTTTTCTAAAACAGTAAAATATTTTGGGGCCCTCTTAGTCCATTTGGGCTCCATAATTTTTGTGATTTCAAAAATATTCAAAACCATTTGAATGGATCTCAAAGAGAGGGGAGAATTAGGGTTTTAGGGTTTTAGTTGGATTTTCTTTAATGCAAATTTTAAGACATGATGATCATGATGCACAAGCAAACCCTAAATAATGATTAACTAAAACTGGGGTGTTACAATAAACAAGATAAAAGGAGACTAATGAAGTGATAATTAAACCCATATTGCTAGAAGGGCAACAAACAATGAGGAATCAATAAAAAAATGCAGATTTTGAGATGTATACAAGGGGACAAGAGGTGGGACATATGCTGGGGGAGGATCTCCGTATTCCACCGTTGTGTCTCTGCATCTCGGAAATCCTGAATCCTAATTTCGACAAAAAAATGGAAAATTCAATGCCAAAATTCCTAAATCAAAGCTCTAGATTAGGGTTTTGGGGGTTTGGTTTTCATGCATTCCTACCTGTACGACGAAGGGGTCCTCGGAGGTGAGGGAGTGCGTCCGCACCAAAGGGGACCGGAGGCGGCGGTGGTCGAGGGCGCCGGCAGTGGCTCGGCGAAAGCAAGGTAAAGGTCGTGTCTAACCACCCTCTGCCAGCCTTCCAAGTAAGAGGGCTAATCATTGTGGCATTAAGAGAAGGTTAGTACGTGTGGGTAAAGTTGTACACCCCTGCAGGGTAATAATCTTTTCGAAAAGCCGTGTTCACGGTTATGAACGCTTGGTGACCAGATTCTAAGATCATAGATAACTTTAACCACTTTAAAACTTATTGATAAACGTGTGCTTAAGGACGCTTCCTCATGGGTACAACGGGGTGATCCTAGTTGGTAGATGATGATGACTTGGTGGATATCAAAAGATGATGATCAATATTTCAGAGATGTCGCTCTCGTATCCCCTTTAAAAATACTCTGACTAGACGAGCTCCTTCTCTCTCTTGTTTTATAAACAAACGTGGCTTTATGCAAAACAATTCCACCAGCTATAAGTCTTGCGGAGCACACCATGTACTCACCCTTGCTTTGTTGATACTTTTAACAGAGTAAGTGTTCACCTGAAGACGAGTTCCGTACTACATCGACATTGATGAGTAGCTTGGGGTTCCCGGCCGGCAGCCTGGAATCTATGGACTGGGACGTCATCGTTATGCTTCAGGACTCTTAGGCCATTTGTTAAGTTTGCTATACTTAATAGCGTAATTTTCCTTCCGTTGTTTGATGTTTGTGGTTAGTGACCTCTGCTTGTAATAATTTGGTTCTCTGCTTAGTTATGAGCTTGCTGTAATAAATTTTGTGTCGTAGGGTCACTGATGTGTTACCGATTCTTCACTGGATATCCTCGAGCTCAAGGTTAAGCTTATGTTAGACGGAGGTCTGGGATTTGTTTAGCCCTGATCCCGGGGGTGTTACATCAGTACCTGGTCCCAAGCACTTCTTCAGGTACTAAGCCATCTCCTTCAGCTGGATCCACTTGCTTCTACTGCAAGGCGGATGGCCACTAGAAGAGGAACTGCAACAAGTATTTGGCCACAAATCCAAGAGTGGAGGTATGACTTCCGGATAAGGTACACTTGTTTGCAATGTTATAGACATTTATCTTACTAATGCACCTAATAGTTCCTAGGTATATGATACCAGATCAGTTATTCACATCTTCAACTCATTCTAGGTACTGGTAAGAACTAGGAGCATATCAAGAGGCGAGGTTGATATCCGAGTCGGCAACAAAGCAAGAGTCGCTGCATTGGAAGTCGGCACGATGCAACTTCATTTACCTTCCGGATTAATTATGGAACTGAATAATTGTTATTATGTTCTAGTGCTTAGTCAAAACATTATTTCTGCTTCATGTTTGATGAGACAATGCTATGAGTCGAATATTAATAATATGGTTGTTCTTTATATTTGAATGAAATGTTTTATGGCTTTGTACCTGTCCAGGACAGGTTATTTATTTTGAATCTTGATGGTGATTCGATTTATAACATAAATTTTAAAAGGTTGAGACCAAATGATCTGTATATGACTTACTTTTGGCACTATCGGCTTGGTCATATAAGTTGGAAACACGTGAAGAAGCTCCATGATGATGGAATCCCAACTTCATTCGACTTGGAGTCGTTCGAGACATGCGAATCTTGCCTACTCAGCAAAATGACCAAGACACCTTCTACAAAGAGTTGTGAAAGGGTGTCTGACTTGTTGGGACTTGTACATAGTGATGTATGCGGACCAATGAGCATGTCAGCCAGGGGTGGTTATGCATACATTTCACTGATGATTTTAGTCGGTATGGATATATCTACTTGATGAAACATAAGTCGGAAGCCTTTGAAAAGTTCAAAGAATTCTAGAATGAAGTATAGAATCAACTCGGCAAGAAAATAAAGTTTCTTTAGTCGGACCGAGGAGGCGAGTACATGAGCCATGAGTTTGATGACCATCTGAAAGGTTGCAGAATAGTTCCTCAACTTACTCCACAGAGGAACAGTGTGTCAGAAAGGCGGAATCGTACCTTGTTGGACATGGTATGATCAATGATGAGTCAGACAGATCTGACTTTGTCATTTTGGGGTTATTGTCTAGAAACTGCATCATTCATACTAAACAAAGTACCATCAAAGTCGGTAGAGAAGACACCGCATGATATGTGGACATGCAAAAACCCGAGTTTGTCTTTTCTTAAGATTTGGGGTTATGAAGATTTTGTCAAGCAACTTCAGTTGGACAAGCTTACAGCCAAGTCGGATAAGTGTAATTTCATGGGGTATCCAAGGGAAACCTTGGGTTACTACTTCTACAAGTGAGACAAGGGCAAAGTGTTTATCTCTCGGAACAGTGTCTTCCTTGAGAAAGATTTTCTCAGTTGGGGAGTCAGTGGGAGCACAGTGCATCTCGAAGAAATTCGAGAGGAACTGGATAGTAGCGAGTCCAAAAAAACCTTGGAGGTTGAGCCGGTCATCGTAGCTAAGCCGGTAGTAGAACCTGTACTACGAAGATCGGGAAAATTACGAAGTGTTCGTGATGTGTTACTATTAGATAGTGATGAGCCGGCAAATTATTCGGAAGCGATGGTGGGATCTGATTCCGAGTCATGGCTTGGAGCCATGATATCCGAGTTAAAGTCCATGGATTAAAATCAAGTTTGGAAATTGGTTGATCTGCCAGACGGTGCAAGACCCGTCGTGTGCATATGGGTCTTTAAGAAGAAAACTGATATGGATGAAATTGTTTCTTTCTATAAAGCACGGCTTGTCGCGAAGGGGTTCCAACAAGTTCAAGGAGTTGACTACGACGAGACTTTCTCGCTCGTAGCGATGCTTAAATTAGTCCAGATCATGTTATCCATAGAAGCCTATTTCGACTATGAGATATGGCAGCTGGATGTCAAAACGGCTTTCCTTAATGGAAATTTAACCGATGATGTGTATATGATACATACCGATGGTTTTTTTGATATGGCTAACGCTGACAAGGTTTGCAAACTTAAGAAATCCATTTATGGATTGAAGCAAGCTTCTCAGAGTTGGAACATTCGTTTTGATGAGGTGGTCAAATCGTTTGGCTTCATCAAAAGTGATCATGATTCTTGTTTATACAAGAAATTTAGTTGGAGCAAAGTAAACTTTCTGATCTTATATGTGTATGACATATTACTGATTGGAAATGATGTCCAGATGTTGCAAGATACTAGGGAATCATTCAAAGGAGTTTCTCAATGAAAGACTTGGGTGAGGCAACATATATGCTCGGAATCCGGATCTATGGAGATAGATGAATACGGCTCATTAGATTGAGTAAGAGTACATATTTGGACAAAGTGTTGAATAAGTTCAACATGGAATCGTCTAAGAAGGGTTTCTTATCGATGTCCCATGGTTTAAAACTTCGCAAGACTCAATGTCCTTCAACGACTGATGAGCGAAGTCGGATGAGTGCAATTCTGTATGCTTCAGCAGTCGGATCCATCATTTATGCCATGATTTGTACTAGGCCAGATGTTTTATATTCTCTAAGTGTTGTGAGAAGATATCAGCCTGATCCTGGAGAAATCAACTGGACAGCGGCTAAAAATATCCTAAAGTACTTGAGAAGGACTAAGGATATGGTTTTGGTTTATGGAGGTGAAGATGAACTCAAAGTAAAGGGGTACACGGATACGAGTTATCTTACCGACTCTGATGATTCTCGTTCACAATATGGGTATGTGTTTGTGATAAACGAATGGGATGTGAGCTGGAAGAGTTCCAAGCAAGAGACTGTGTCTGCATCTACAACAGAGGCTACGTATATTCCCTCCTCGAAGGCAGCAAAGGAAGCTGTTTGGATGAGGAATTTCCTCATGGATCTTGGTGTGGTTCAAGGCTCATCCAATATGTTAGACATGTACTATGACAACAATGGTTCTATTGCTCAAGCCAAGGAACCTAGACAACACCAGAATAACAAGCACATACTCATGCGGTCCCACCTTATTCGTCAGTTCGTGGATCAGGGTGATATTAAGTTATGCAAGGTACACATGGATGCAAATATTGCGGATCTATTGACAAAGCTGTTACCACAGCCGAAGCATGAGGCGCACCTGAGAGCAATGGGCATTAGATGCCTAGACATGTGATGTCGGAAGATTGACTCTAGTGCAAGTGGAAGACTGTTGGGAATATGCCCTAGAAGCAATCATGTATGATGTGATTCCCATTGTATTCATAAAGATATTAAGTTATCCTTGTATAAACATCTGATGTGTATCATCGAATATGTGATTCGGTTGTGGACCTATGCATTTATTTTCTTCATACTAAATATCCTTGGTCATCGAGGTTGTGCTGGACACACAACTTACACCAATGTGAAAGTCGGATGATGAATCGGTTCCACTTGTCATAGGCATGGTGGTGACATTCCGACTTACACGGGTTCAGCTAAAGAGTTTGGCGAGTCGGATTGACCCATATTTAGATACAACGAACAAGTCGCCATTTGCATGTCTCAATCAATGTAATCCTTAGACCTGAGGTTGTTGAACAATCTAAGTTGAGGATCACTGACTTAGGTTCTATCAAATGTTGTTTTGTCACTTGTCAGTCATAAAGGCAGAGTTCGGGTTGACTGAGAATCAAGCTGCGTGATGTGAATAACCAAGATGGGATTTTGCCCCTCCACTTGGAGACATATTCTCTGGGCCCTCTTGGATGATATGTTTCGGAACCATATCCAGGCACGACTCAGTTAAGTGTTAACCGAGGCGATCGACTAAGACTTAGTCAGAGGAATCACTTATCTCGGATCGAGAAGAGAGTCGAACTATTTAAGAGATGACAATAATTCGCCTATAGTATGACAAGGTATATTGTGAGGCAAAAGGGACTCGGATGCAATTCGCATTGGAAAGGAATGTTGTCATGACTCTTTGGTACTTGGGAATTGGCACGATCTCCTAGGAGCCGCTACCAACTGATAGATTTAGAGTCGGACTCCAATCGTGTCCAAGTATCCATGAGCCTGCGAGGTCACACACTTAAGAGCGGGAGCAAGTTCGGATTGGATCCAAACCGGAAGTCTGTTCCGGTTGAACCTAAACCGGATTTGGACTGAGTTAGTGAGTCAGACTCCTAGTGACTAATATTATATGGGCTTTAGTGAATGGGCCACAAGTGAGTGGAGCCCACTTTCACTCCCTATATATAGTGGGGCGCAGAAACTCATGAGGGTTGACGGTTAGGTCATTCCATGCATCAGAAACCCTAGCTTCACATTAGTCATGCCGCCATAACGAACCTAGCAGTTCACCGCCAGCAGTCATCCTTGTACATGTGGATACCAACAGCGTTGATGTATGATCTGCACCTCAATGATCGGATCAGATCATAAGGACTGCACTGCATTCAACAGACAGCTTTCTCAATTCTGCAACTGCGCGTCTAGTGGTAATACCCATAGCCTTCTACCTCCCTTGGGATCACCATGTAGGTAAAAAAGTTTTGTTTTTATCCTCGCGGCCCAACACGTAGTACCTTCAGTAACCTAAAAAATTGAGTCCTACGGTAGGTTATATTGTTGTGTGCATAATAACCTAAATATTGTGTCTTGGGTAACCTCAAAGGTATATGACCGACTCATATAGTGTGTTCATGCGCTTGCTACAGAGCAATAAGGTACAAGTGTTTTGAATTTGAACATGAGAAAAAAGAAGGAACTCCATATAAAGGTTATGCTTCCATCCTTATTAATTCAACCACTAGAGACTAGGGATATAGATCAGTGCAGCAGCATGATTAGTAATATAATTGAACACGAGAAAATTGAAGGAACTCCATATAAAGGTTACGATTCCATCCTTATTAATTCAACCATGAGAAACTACAAATATAGATCAGTGCGGCAGCATGATAAGTAATATAATTGAACACGAGAAAATTGAAGGAACTCCATATAAAGGAATAGATTAATATATAAATGAAGTACTTGTATAGTTTAACCACCAGAGACTACGGATGCAGATATTGTCTTACATGCAACCAGAGGTAGTATTTAACTTGAACAAAATATAATCAGGCGTAGCAGCAGAAGCAGGGACATGGAGACGCCTTAGCAGGAGCATCAGCCTACTCGATGGGAAATAGGCTAGTCATGACATAGTCCTAGAGGAATTTGTTGTAGGCCGCATGATGTACCAAGATCTTCAGCTAGTGCATTTGGTCTTGGCCTTCGGCAATATCCACTACATGCTGGATCATGCTGTGGATGTATGTGTTGATGGCTTTGCAACAGAATGAACAAAACAAATCCCCCTTATGGTAGAAAGGAATTAGCCCCCACCATAAGCGCCTCAGCACGTAGAGGCTCTTGTTGTCCCTGAACTGCTTGCTAGAGTCCATGTCATCAGAATCGTCTTGTTGATTTTTAAGAACATATCTTAGAACTTATACATATGATTTAATTGTATTATAACTCAAGAATTGACAACATGTATATGTAAGATAATATTAAATTTATATCAAAGAGAATGTATCTCAGCAATAGTTTGGTCAATTCATATATCATTCATGTATCCAAAAAAATGAAAATTAATTGGTGAGAGTTATATGTAGAACAAATTTTGTGTCCTCATAAATTTCTTCTGGGATGGGGTGAGCGAACTAAGTACCAATTGCACAACCTACATACTGTTCTTGTATATTGCCCCGGGTTCGCTAACTCATGCCTGAAAAAATATAACACCTATTAATGTGTCTGGCTCTATTTTTGGGAAAATTTGAATCATTGGCCACAATAAGATATTAAAATATAATCCTTCTTATACACTATAAATGCATGTGAACTCTTTTGGGGCAAATTTCAATCTTCGGCCTCACTTCGGAATTGAAATATAATAGTTCATATGAATGTAGAATAAATCTGGGGCCTCATAAATTTTTAGAGATGGAGTTAGCGAACCAAAGTACCAATTACACAACTTGTATTGTTGTTATACATTATTACCTTAGTTTCACTAACCCATCCCTAAAAAATCTGACACCATCGATCATTGTGTCTTTCCTTGCACTCTTTTGGGGAAAAATTAAACCATTGGTCTCATTAAAAATAGAAACATAATGTACACTATGTAGCATATATATGCTGCGACGGCTAGAGAAGCTATCAAAGTAATACCTCAGATGTCTCATCGTAGACCTCCTCCTCGAACTCGTTGCTCTCGATTTCTTTGAAGATTATTTGTTCGGGGAGGATAGGGTCGTTGATGATGAGCATCGGTTTCCTCCGTCTGCCGCATGCCCCTCAATCAGATCTGTCACTGGAACCACGACTTTGTCGGCCACCTACTGCTCGACGGCGATGGCGACTGTCTAGATGGAGCCCGAAGCATCAATGGTGCAGCGATGAGCGGCGTGCGTGACCGGAAAAGCCGCATCCGCCTGCTCAGTGAAGACCGAGCCATCTGATGCTGCGCCTCCAAATGGCTTCACCTCCGACTTGTCTCCACGCGTACGCTTCATGGCGTAGCTAAGAGGAGGGAGGTGGTGCAAGCGAAGGTGCTTCGGCGTGCGCGGAAGGTGCAGATTGGGGTTTTGTGACTAGACAGATTGGGGAAAATGACATGAGCTCGTGGAAGACGAAGGCCTAGAGGGTTTATATACGAGTGGACACGTGTGGGTGTGGACGTGTGTGGTGGGAGCTAGTGCATGATCTACACTTTATAATTGCATTAAAAAAATATGCACATTACCTTGGGAACATGAACGACGCGAATTTTCGAGGCGGGTGGCATAATGGTCTGCCTCAGTAGACCCCTAGAGGAGATTAATATTTCTCACTTGTGTTGAGTGATCTAGGGAGACGGATAATAATTGTCGTCGTCTCAAGATCCATTTAGAGGTGTTTTATTTTAACGAGCGGCTGAGGGGGTAGTCGTACTAGAGACGATGCAGATTAACAACCGTATGAGGTTAAAGAAAGAGGAGGTCAAAAAATTACGACCGACTGAGGGTGATGAACACAACCAGTGGACTGCATTTTTGGGGGTAAACTGGCTCTAGGCACAGTCTCTAAGTAACGAGTTTGTACTAGTGCCTCACCCATGGTTCCTGATTTTTGAAAAACACCTCTTTTAAGAAATGCCTCATGAGGCCATGTTCCTCCGTAACCCGATCTCTCATGACCTAAAGTGTCGAGCTATGAACTCACGGACCGGGTTCAGGGACGAGTCACCTCACCCACGGTTCATGACTTTTACAAAAACTTGTGTGAAACCCACAAAGCCCTTGTCGCGGGGGCTGGAAGGGAAAGCACTAAGTCCTATGGATTTCTCCCCAAGAGGCTTACGGGGCGACCCTGGAGACACCCTCTTCAGCGGTTAAAATCCCGCAGGGCCTAGAGTGTGATGTCTGAACTTACGGGCCCAACCGGTAGTAAGTTACCTCACCTAAGGTTCATAGTGCTGAAAACACTTCATGTAGGTGCATTTCAAGACTCTAGTAGCATGCGCTATGGTCATCCCCTCGGGAGGCACCTAGGAAAGGCGCACGAGGCGGATCCCCTCCGCATCACAGTTGCCGCCCGACGCGAAAAGATCCACCATCAGATCGCCTCCACCACATTAGGCGCCAGACCTATGGTACTCCACTAAGAGACCTATCGAGCAGATCGGGGGACAACCCTGGCCACGGATTCATGCGTGATAGACACGCAAGGGCTCGCTGCCCTTCTTCGTAAGGATGGCTAGTGTTTTGTCTCGTGTAACCAAGAAACAGCGCCGCATATGAGCCTCGTGAGTCTAGTACCACCGCTCATCGATGTAGGCTCAGGTAGTGAGCAATGAATCCCTCCACGGGGGTGCACAACAAGGTCTCTCCCCGAGAGGACCCCCTAACACGATGCATCGGCAAGAAGCAACAAAGCGCACGAGAAACCTAAGGTACCAAGTCATAGTTATCCTCGGCAAGGGCGGGGGGTTACACCCCATAAGTTTGCTAGAACCTCGCGAGGCCTGCTGCACGGCAGTCCGGTCCATCGGCTGGAAGAGCCCCGCGAGTGGCGCTCCCCGAGTGCCATCTTCAGAAAGCGCCTCACCTAGCGGCACCCCTAACGGCTCCAATCCGTGAGGGTGTCGTCCCAAGACACCCGACCCTTTGGCAAAAATTCTCGAAGGCTCAAGAGGTTTGTTCCTGCATAAAGAAGACACAAGAGGTCATGGCCGGCCTCGTCAAGCACGCGCCACGCCATGAACACACATACAACCGAGCTCTAGGAACAACAAGAACTAGCAAAAGTGGCGAAACAACATAGGGTTCCATACAGAAAAGTTCATCCTATGTCCTAATTAGAAGGAAAAAGGGTCAACAAGCCCTACGACATTACCCCTCCACGGGCAGAGGGTCGCGCCCCCGATAGCACCCTGATAGATACACCTCTCGGGCTGCCCTGAGGTGTGGAGGATAGTCGACATGGCATAGCTGAGCACCAAACACTGAGATGGAGAAGTCTCCCTTGCCGGCATACCGAAACCACAACGTGAAGTCGCGCTAAATGCGGTGTTCAGAGAGGAAGCGGTGCCAGCCGCCGGAGAGGAACTTCTCTCCCCATGAGAAGGTCATGACGCACACCTCCCACTTCTCGTGTCCTCTAGAGTGTTGCAGCTACACCTCCTCAGGAAGGTCGTTCGTGGTCCCAAGCACGAAGCGCTTGGGGATCTTCACCCTCACAAACCTGTCTAGGTCACTAAGGACGACGATGAAGTCGATGACCCTTTTAGGCTCGGGGTCATCCTCAATCTTGATGACCATGGGAGCGGGGACCTCGGCAGCGGTGGGAGCGGATGGCCCGGATTCAGACCCGGACCTACCGCCACGCCCCCACGGCGACCCCGATCGCTTCCACGGGGGCGGCTGTGCCGGCGCCTAATGGGAGCTTCTCCAATAGCCACTCCCGCCTCCGAAGACGTAACCACGGCAAGGGTCGCACCATGGCCACAGCGTCTCCCTTGGCATCTTCCACGTGGCCGCACGTGGCTGTGCTTCACCGGTGGAGTCTCCTCCACCTAGGACATCACCGTGTTGCCCTTCTCTGCAGCCAAGAAGTGCTTGGGAGCCATGTGAAGGAGTGAAGCTTCGGCTCAGGTACACAAAACGAAGAAGGGGAGCGGTGGCATGGAAGTGAAAATACTTCTTCCCCACTCCCCGATTTAACCAGGCCACCTGAAATGACGCATCACTGCGCCGCACATGCGGTATTAACTACTAGGCCTCACGCGCGCCCACGTCGTGGGAACAACTGCCAAAATGGGAACAGTGCGCTCCACATCTATGGCCGGGAGCGCATGGCCGGTTGGAATTCATGGCTCATAATCAAGCATGTCAGGTCCTCGTTGACCAAGCAAGTGCAAGGACCCGTCCATCGTCTAGGGATGCTTGCCCCTTTGAGCCGATGAAGGGACACATGCAAGACAACCGCCCTAGGGCTACTATCGGAGCCTTAGAAACCCAGCTGCCCTATCCCCCCGATAGATGAGCCCTGTGCTAGAGGCACCACCACTCTCGAGAGGCAGCCGCACCTCTAGAGGTGGTCCAACCATGCTGACATCGCAAGGCCCCTGCCTCGCGAGGGAAAAAACCTCCTAAGGGAACGCCTCCTGAGGGAGCCTGCCACGCTACGCCCTCAAGCCTCAGATACCTAGGAGCACGTCTAGGGCGGTATGGTAACTTCATCGAGCGATGCATGAGCCATGGACCAACAGGGAGCGCAATGGCCCTACAGCGCCAGCTGCATCGATAAAGGAAGCCCCGGTCCGCATCCCCTTTTGTAGGGAAAGGACATGCAATCTTGTGGTGGAAGAGTCCTTCCATTGCCGTTTTGGTGAAATAGGTAAAAAGCAGAGAGCGTCGGATGAATACAAGCAACGTCAAGGAAGGCAACTTTATAGGAGAATGGAGTGGAGCACGACGAGCTGGACCAAGTCCAGCAAAAGTAGTCTCCTAGAACGGAATCCCGAGGAGCAGCACTATGGACACCCTTCCCGCCCAATGGCTGGGGGAAGAGGCCTGCCGCCGCCTTATATAAGGGAACCTCCTCATACATTAGAGCAAATCAATCCTAGCTATCTAAACCCTAGACTTACAACCTCCATTGTACCCTCGTGAAGCAAGCGAGCAATACACAAAGAAGGAGTAGGGGGTTTACCTCCTCACGAGGGTCCGGAACCTGGGTAAAAAACCCTGGGTCACTTCACTACCGTGTTCTTGATCCGCCATCGCCACCGGCGCCGAGGCTCCTCGGTAACGCTTGTTCAGCCCCCTCTCGAACCTAGGGATCGTTGGATCCTAGTTCCTTCACTAGAAAAATATCCAACAAATGATGGCAAACCTATGTAAGGACCATTTCTCGCAAAACCATAACTTCAATTTTCCCGGCACAGACCTCCTCTTCTTGGAACGTCTCGTGCTAAGGTCCTCCGCTTTGTTTTAGGTCCGAATCCGGATGGTAGCACGTGCTTTTGCACCAGCGCCCAGCTCTTGAGGTTGGGACGAGGTTGGTAGCTCAGGCTTTTGTGTGGGTCCATCGCTTATATGCCGAGGTTAGTATCTTGGGCTTTGTGCATGTGTATCGCTTATATTCCGAGGTTAGTATCTTGGTATTTGTGTGGGTGTATTGCTTATATGTGGAGGTTAGTATCTTGGGATTTGTGGGGGTGTATTGCTTATATGGGTTCCCGTACGATTGTCGTCGTCTTCAAGATGGGTGTAATTTTCTGGCTAGCCCAAGACTTAGTGCTCATGAGGAAGCCTTCCGCCTCTATCCCGCTGGCAATATTCCATGTGCCATTACCTCTGCTGGATTACATCAGGGTACATAATTTCCCTACACCATGACCTATAATGGTGTTTTGGTCATGGGTTCGCCCGAATAATCCCCGCCGAAGGTCTTCGTGTTCCAGTCGCCTGTGATGCGGGTTTTTGAGGCCTATAGAATGATTTTAGGCTATCGAAGTGAGCATGGATCCTTCAATGGATCCATTTCCACTCGCGGTATCCACATACCTATACTCTCTATTCAAACATAACTAGGAGCTACCAAGCCTAGCCTAGTGAAGGAAGGACCTGAGTGCTTTGAGCGTTTTTTGGTATGAATAGACTGGAGAGCAAGCAAGTTTTAGTTTAGGGGATCATGCCATGCGGGTTAGTATCCGCGTGACCAATTATTCAGGGTGGAGCTCGGTTGGTGTTGCCTGTTCAAGGATAAGAGCGTACTTTGCGATTCTTCTTGATCGTTCCTATCATTATGATTAGAGTACCCAGGGTAAATCATGAAATGAAAGGGAGACATGCCCTAAAAATGTTTACTGAAAGTGTGAAATGCCCCTACATGCAGCCCCTGGGTATCCAATCAAGTGGTGAGGATTTGTTCGAGCATCCTAGTAGGTTTAGGCATGTAATACCTAGATTCTTGCGTCACAGTATCAGATGCCTTGCTGCGACGGGTTTGGATGGTGATGGCTATGAAAATAGACATATTTATCCTAGTTTAAATCTTATTTAAGTCAATAAATTGACCAAATACTTCTATAGCCTTGCTACTAATGACTAATTATTGAAAAGATGTGCAAATCCTTCTCTTAGTTTGTGATGTGAAGAAAATCAAACTTTTATGGCGAAATCAGGAGAAATTATTGAAGAATATGTCGTTGCCAACACAACCAAGTCAACCAGGGGAGAAAAGGAAGTTTTAGGAGCCGTTACGAGCATCAATACAACTAAGGCCCACCCATACCACCTGCCAGCGCCTTCCTTAGGTCAAATAGAACTACTTATGTGAATGAAGTGAGATCATTCCAAGAGCACCCAACCATCCAGTCACCATAAAATAGAGTCGCCATCCAAGATCTCATCCATCACACACCAAAGGAGATCCATGACACTACCATCACCACCACCATAGTTCATCATCTCCATCTCCAACCTCCTTCATAGCCATAACAATCACCAAAGAATATTTGATTCAATCTAAGGATTTCAACAATTATTCATGTCATTGATCTTATTATTATGAGTGAGTAGTCCTCACAAGCTTGGGGTTGTGGTGAAGCGTCATAGTGTTTATGTGCATATAATTACATGGGAATATTGTGTAGTGATTGAACAAGAGCTTTGTTATCTTGTTCCTCTATCTCTACCTTGATCTGATGACTTGTAAATACCCAAGATCCCATAGATTGATCAAGGTGTGAGGTGAGATGAGTGGAGAACAGTAGCTGACGCGCAAAACCCAGTGAAAGAAAGGGGGAGTATAATATTCACTTATTGATCCACTTGGGATCTATAGTAAGATCACTAATCTTAAGGCTTTGGTATGTTTTACTTAATCATAATTGTAACCCATGGTTTTGTGGTGTAACCGATTCGATCAAGAGACTATTGTCACATGTGGTTTTAGGGGCTCTAGTAGCTAAGGATGTGTTGCCCACAACTCTTATCACTATTAGATAATTTTACACATGAATGTGCTTAAATTTATATTTATCCCATATGAATGCATATCTGCAGGTGAATCTTCAACCCTGTCCTATCTCCATCCATTGAAAACAACCAAAGATACAAAGTAAATTGGAAAGGTCCAGTAAACAAAGACTAAAATCTTTTAGCAAGTCTTGTAGACGTTCCTCAATTACATTTTGCAAGTGCTTCCCAAGGTTCCATAAACCTAGGTATTTTGTAGGCAAAAAGCTACTATACTGCATCCGTAATCTGTATTGAAGGTATCAAACCTTTTTTTCGGTGTTATTGTCGGGGAGGTAATTTTTCTATGTTGGTGAGGTATTGGAGACCATGTTAAATAGTTTTGTTTTTGTTTTTGTTTTAATTCTTGTTATTAGTTTACCTTTTTTTATTTATTTGAAAACCCAAAAAAATTAGTTACTTGTTTAATTTTTCTCTCAACCTAAAAATACTAAAAAGATAATTACTATGGCGCAAAAGAAGCTTGGGCAGTATGTTACTACTAGTGATGATTTTATTCGTGCACCTATTATACAGCCCACTATCATGATGGAGAACTATGAGATTAAGTCTAACCTTTTGAGTTTGGTTCAAAAGAACCAATTTGGAGGCTCAGCTGCTGAAGATTTGGGTTTGGACTTAAATACATTTACTAAAATATGCGACATGATGCGCATAAAAGATTGAAGGGAATATGTCCTGAGAGGCAATAATAAAGTTGTTATTATGTATATTCCAAGTATATGATAGATATTTATTTTGCATGCTATAATTGTATTAATACGGAAACGTTAATACATGTGTGTTTAATAAACATATGGAAAGTTCCTAGTTATGCCTCTCTTATAAACTAGCTCGTTGATTAACAAGATGATCAAGATTTCCTGATCATGGACATTGGATGTTGTTAATAACGAGGTCACAACATTTTTGGAATGGTGTGATGAACATTCATTCAAAGTATAGCATTACGATTAAAGTCATTGTGTTTGTATTTCTATAACATCATACGAAGTAATCTTAATCCTTAGACGATGAGATCATATCAATTTTGATAATATCAAACGTCACACCGTAACAGGGTGACTATAAAGATGGGTTTAGTGCTACAAAGGTGTTATGTAGAGGCTCATGGATCAAGAGTGGAATTTTTCCACCCCGATGGCGGAGAGATATACTCTAGGCCCTCTCGGTGATATCACATTAGTTAACTTGCAAGCAAGTGATTTGATCACTAGAATGTTATATCACGGGAACGAGAAAAGAGTACATGTCGGTAACAAGATCAAACTAGGTATGGAGATACCGATGATCGAATCTAGGACATGTAATATATCGTGAGACAGAGGGATTAAATTACTGACGTAAAAGGTTCTCACGATCACAAGAAGTCATCGTTGAATGTGTGGGAGTCAGTATGGATCTCTAGGTCTCGCTTCTGATTATTGATCCGAGAGGGGTCTCGATCATGTCCGCATTATTCACGAACCGTAGGGTGACACACTTAAGAGAAACCGACACCATTTGGAACAAATAGTTTCTAGAAGAGAAGATTTACAAAGCGCGGGAATTTATTTCACTAGACACCAGAATAGTTTTGGGTGAAATTGCTGAAAGTGTTTCTGCATGTGAAATAGAATACTAGCAAGGGGTTTTATGTGAATGTTTGCTAATTAATGTAATTTACAAAATTCTGAATAAATAAAAGGAGTTTTATTTAAAGAGAGATTACATTAAATTTGGTGGATATTTAATGGGATTTTTTAGTCGGATTTTGAGTGGAGAAATGAAGAGGCATTTTGTGAGTGGATGCTCAACCCACATGAATGGAGGGAGGGCAATGGGGCAGCCCCATGCGCCGGCCACCTCATTGGGATTCCCCCTCCTCCTATATAAGGACTCCCTCTCCCTCTCTCACACTTACACCTCCACATGAAGGATCTCTCTCCCCCTCTAGTTTATCCCTCATGGTCTCGGACTAGCGAGATACATGTTCTCGGTGGTTTTTGTTTGGAAAGAGTTGTTGCTTCCGCTGCATCGCTGGAGCGAGGAGGCGGAGGTTGCTCGGTGGCTTGGACTTGTGTGCGAGCACGGATGCGCTGTTGATTTGTGGCACTGGACTTCTTATCGATCTTGAGATCGACAAGCGTTCGTCTATATCATCCACGAGTACAACCTCGTTAAACTTTGTCGGTCTACAAGGGTATTTTCTTTATGGATGTATATCCACCCATTGCTTGTATCTAATACATAGATCTTGGTACATAGTTTTTCCTATCGTAGGAAAAAGTTTGTTTTCTATGCTATGAACCCTACAAAGATGTTGACCCTGACGCGGTTAAATTACACTTATTTCCTGTTTCACTTGCAGGGAAAGTGAAATATTGATTTGCGGCGCTAGACTTCTTATCGATCTTGAGATCGACAAGCGTTCGTCTACATCATCCACGAGTACAACCTCGTTAAACTTTGTTGGTCTACAATGTTATTTTCTCTATGGATGTATATCCACCCATTGCTTGTATCTAATACATAGATCTTGGTACATAGTTTTTCCTATCATAGGAAAAAATTTGTTTTCTATGCTATGAACCCTACAAAGATGTTGACCCCAATGCGGTTAAATTACACTTATTTCCTGTTTCACTTAGAGGGAAAGTGAAATATTGGTTGCTTGCTTTTCCTAAAGGAACTTAGAGGGACGAATGTACTAACATTTTTATGACTAAGTTTTTTCCTGCAGCTAAGACTATGCAGCTTAGATATAGTATTATAGGTTTTAAACAAGAGGATTTCGAGCCACTAGTGCTTCCTTGGGAAAGTATGAAGGAGGCCATAATGAGATGTCCAAACCATGGGATGGAAGAGTGGTTAATTTGCCACTTAATTTATAGGGATTTGTATTTTTCATGCCCCTGGTTCGTTAGATGTACTCAGTTTTCCCCAGCCACATAACTTTTCCTCACTTTTGCCCATCTCCTACTATGAAACTCTCATACGGTCTGAAAATCAATGTTTGTGTTATGTCCTAACAAGTGGGACCGCGTTTAGTCGGGTCCCGTAGTGGACCCAAGCCGTTACGTGCTGACAAGTCGTTACATGCTGACAAGTGGGACCAGTTGGTCATGTACGCGTTATGCTGATATGTGGGGCCGTGCCATGTTGGACTCAGGAGCCGGCTTATTGGGAATGCGTTATGGGGGACGTGGTGTGGGGCGTGATTAGTAGTTACGTGTGCCATGTCGTCTAAATTGGAAGTTTTATTTTTTATATTTTTATGATTGGCCTTTTTAAGAGCGCATTTTCCCCTTTATCTCGCTAATAGTTGTGTTTTTTTGCTCAAAAAGGTAGCGAATCTAAAGCAGCTTCTCTCTTCATTCATGGTTCCTTTTGGCCCTCGTTTTCCTAATCTCGTAGCAAATCTAGAGCAGCAAATCTAATCAGCACCATAAATACATTCAGTAAATAGAACAGATATAGATAAAGCAGCTAATATAGGATATATATATAGTACGATACTTAAACAAGGTTCGACAATTAGGCTGCTCAGCAGCAGCAGCGGACAAGTTCAACACAGATAATACAATAGAAGATGCTTTATAGCAGCAACAGATTAGTGGCCCCTCATGGCCTCCACCAGGAGGGCCTCCCCCTCCTCCCTTTGGCACCTCCTCCACTTCTTGCTGCCCAGTCCCTTGACCTTGGGCGCCTTGGGCTTGATCGAGGGCATGCGACCCTCCTCTATGGCTGCCTTCTAGAGGTTGCGGAGGTGAAAACGAGCGCCTGATGCTTGGCTCTAAAGCGGTTGACGTTCACAGACTGGACGAAGGTCTTCACGTCCTTGACATGCTTCACGAGGGAGTTAAAGTCGATGGTGAGGCTCCTAGTACAGAATAGGCACCTGTACACGTCGTTGGCGAAGAAGTTGCTATATTGGCTGGACTTCAACCTCCTCAGCACCTAACGAGTGTTGGTGTCCATGGCCTCGTTGTTGCTGCAGACGTCACTGCTATCCACTTGTTGGAGAAACAGTAGAGTGCAATAAGGACAAGATTGAGATACCTTGATTATTGGGATTGATTACTTGCATAAATTAACCAATTGAGATCTCCTGATTATTCCCCAATCCCCAAATCTCAAACCAAATCGAATATTGATCTCAACTACATATCGACGCTAGTACTAACTAGGGAATCACTTAACTGCAACTCGAAGAACAAATAAGTTAGGATTGAACCACGAACAGGGGCATTCATCGAAATACGAGATATAACACAAGAGGATTAGCTACTATAAAAATACCTTGCATCCAACGATTGAAAATACGAATAGCCGAATCCTAATAACACACAATCTAGCATCCAACGTTGGGAATGAGCGAAGAACAAAGGAAGGGGAGAAAACCCTAGTTACCTCTGACCATGGGTCGGTGATGCTGGTGTCATAAGGGTTCTCCGGCCAGATGTAATCATCCTCCTTGTAGGGTTCCCATCCATGCGGGATCTTCCCAAGACCGGCGGGGGCCTCCTTGCCGGCGGCTATGGCAGAAGCGGGGATGGTGGTTTGGACGGGGACGGGGACGGCGGCTACCATTGATGCCTCGATGGGGGCCTGTATGGGGATGGGGGCCTCCTCGCCGGCGTCCTTAGAGGCGACGATGACCAACACGACGTTCTTCTCCATCGCTGGCGTGGTTGGGGTTCTCTTAGGGGTTTGCAGAAGGTGATGCTCCAGTGGAGACGGTTGCGTCAGTGAGTGAGTGATGAGTGAGAGTGAGGAGGCCTCTATACAGGTGAAGGGAGGAGACGTTTCATTGTACCACCATGCACCGCATAACCGCGTACTCTACTGCACCTTTCATGGTCACACGCGTCCGCTACCGCCCCGTGCACCGCGACACACGTACCGTGCATCATGTTTTACCCTCATTTCTAACCCTGGTCACTTAGTTGTGCTCAGTTGTACCATTGAGTGTAACACTGGCAGTTTGGTTGTACTCAGTTTTTCCCTCCAGTACTAACACTGCCATGTGCAATATACTCACATTTACCCTCCGGTGGCTGGTCAACAGAGAGACAACGAATGGGTTTTAGCTAGATAATTGAGTCATTTTATGCACAACTAATTCAAAAATATCAAAACATAGTGGCATCCACCTAGGGAGTCTTATTATGTGAACTGCCAGTGTAAGAAATGTATATAAATCAAGCTTTAACCTAAATCACCACTTCTCAAATCACCTACTATGTATGAAGGTTCATGGCTTTCTACTCAAGCCTCTTCCCAAAACAACCCTCCCCAAAACATATTTTTTTGAATGAGGCAATAATTTTCAAACTGATGTATATTTGAATAGCAAATAGTTTGATGTATGCCAAGATGTATTTTATTGTATAAAAGAAGCATTTGCCATTTTTTAAATCTCTTTCTGTTTTCTATTTGAATCCCTTTGTCAGTTTAGCCCTTGGTTTTTAAATTCTACTCAGATTTGCCCTTGGTTTTCAAGTTCTACAAAGTTCCCCCTCTCTCTTACTCATAAACTCTCAAACCTGTGCTCATATTGTCTGCTACGCTCTGATTGGTCGAGACAGTTGTCACGTGGATCGTGCCCACCAACAATTGATCCTCTATGATCTAGCGGATAGGATAACCCCTATATCTGTCAGGAGGCATCCCTCTGTCCATGCAAAATAACGAGTTTGCCTCTGGTACTTTAACTCCATAAACAAATTATTTTGAATATAATTTGAATGGAAAGTGTTCAAAGGTGTATTATTTTCGTATATGCAAGTTTATGCATTATATTTCACTCCATGAAAATGATACATGATCAGGATTTTATTAGCACAACATTATCATCTCCTAAGTGTGATTTAAAAGAGTTCAAAGGTTTATAATTTTTGCCATATGCAAGTTTATGCATTACATTCTATGAAAATGATAATCTCTCAAGATTTTCTTAGCACATCATTATCATGTCCTAAGTGTGATTTCGTATATGCAAGTTTATGCATTACATTCCACTCTATGAAAATGGGGGAGAAAATGATAATCTCTCGAAATTTTGTTAGCACATCATTATCACGTATTAAGTGCGATTTCACAGTGTTCAAAGGTTTATAATTTTCGTATATGCAAGTTTATGCATTATATTTCACTCCATGAAAATGATAAATGATATGGATTATATTAGCACAACATTATCATGTCCTAAGTGCGATTTCAAAGAGTTCAAAGGTGTATAATTTTCGTATTTGCACGAGGCATAAAGATTTTAGTTTAGGGATCACTTTTCACACTCTAAAAATGGTAAACTCTCAAGATTTTCTTAGTACAAAATTATCATGTCCAAATTGTAATTTGAAGTGTTCAAGAGTTGTGTCAATTATGAACACTCTTTTACATTAAGAGTTGTATAATTTTTTCAATTTGAATGTGTTCAAGAGTTGTGTCAATTATAAACACTCTTTTACATTAAGAGTTGTATAAGTTTTTCCATTTGAAAGTGTTCGAGAGTTCTATCAATTATAAACACTCTTTTACCTTAAAAGTTGTATATTTTTTTAATTTGAAAGTGTTCAAGATTGTGTTCATTATAAACACTCTTTTACACTAAGAGTTGTATAATTTTTTTAATTTGAAAGTGTTCAATAGTTGTGTCAATTATAAACACTCTTTTACATTAAGAGTTGTATAATGTTTTTAATTTGAAAGTGTTCAAGAGTTGTGTCAATTATAAACACTCTTTTGCATTAAGAGTTGTATAACTTTTTAATTTGAAAGTGTTCAAGAGTTTTGACATTTTCTTATTTCTTATAAATCCATCTCCCTAAATCTCAAAGTTTGACTTTTACCTCATATATGACTTGATTGCAGCCGAGACATTAACCCGATAAACCAATTAAATCATCGGAACGTCTCGCCGACCTCATTATCCACAGCAAGCGCCCTATCTAACCAGAACATTTTGGTGCAGCATCTAACCTTCTCTACGCATGGTTGCCATTGTCATCCTTCATACACGTCAATGGGACGACACCATATTGTGGCCAAGACGAACGAGAGGCCGAAGTGAAGCTCGATAAAGGGCTGCCATCGCTGGAGAAGGGCCACCATCGCCGAAGCAGAAGAAAGGGGAGGCAACAGCATGGGCACGGGCGCGAGGCTGGCTCGCATGGATAAGTTGTGGGTCCGACACTCACATGGATAAGCTATGGGTCCCATGCTGATCTGGATAAGTAGAGAGAGGTGTCCACTATGGGAACCAACTTAACATGGCCCTACTTAGCAGCATTTAATGGCAAGGGTCGACTACGGGGCCCAACAAACCGTGGCCCCACTTTTCAGCACGTAGCGACGAGGGTCCACTACGGGACCCGACTAAATATGGCCCCACTTGTCAGCATGTAACGACAATGCTGACGGACAGCGAGTTTCAGACCATGTGAGAGTTTCATAGTAGGAGATGGGCAAAAGTGAGGAAAAGTTAAGAGGCTAGGGAAAAGTGTGTACAACTAACGAACCAGAAAATAGAAATCCGTATTTTATAATGCCCTTAATCCAATGTATAAATCTATGCTTGATACTATATCTGGAGGCACATTCAAGGGCAGGCAAGTAAATGTTGCCAAGAGGCTTCTAGATGACATGTAAAGCAACCATGCCCAATGGCATGTAGAGAGATCCTCCTCGAGAAAGGTGAATGCAATTACCGGGGAGAATAATGAAGAGCTTACATTTAAGGTAGATGAGCTTCTGAAAATCCTTAAGGGTAAGGGAACCCATGTTAATGCCATCACCAACTCAAATATTGAGGAAGTAGATTTTATAGCTCGTAATTTGTATAACCCTACATAAAAGAATCAAAATTTTATCCCGAACTTTCAAAAACAATACAATAATCCCGCAGGTGCTCCAAACAACAAAAACTATACTAATAGTAATGGAGCAAGTAATGGTAATCTCTGGGTTGAAAATTCTTTCCAAGCTTTTATGGAAGCACAAACTGAAAAAAAAATCTTCTTATTAAGATAACGGAGAACCATGACTTGATTATTAGTAAATTTTGTAACCAAGAAGTTGGTATTAAAAATGATGTTCAAGCTTTTTAGGAAAGGACAAAGACCGTGGAGTTAGAATTAGGAAAAATATCCAAGAGTTAAACTCTCATACTAGTGAGATTTGTAGGAAAGTCTGAGCCCAATCTGTTCAAAGCCTCAAGATGATGAGGATTGAGAACAATGATGAAAAGCTTGAAGAGCTAGATTGTAGAAATGCTCCATCTTCCGATTATACCATAGAATATCTTGTGAAAATGATAATCGTGAAGAATCTCGGTATTGAAGGAGGATATGTTGTCATGTACCAACATTTCATTCAGGAAGTAGCATCCAAGTTACATGAGCTAGAAATGCAATATGATAAATCTGAGAAACTTCTAGCTAAACTTGATGATATATTTGAGCCCACAATTAAAATTCATATAGGAGTTAATGAGATTGCTTCACGTTGTGATCTTGGTGCTAGGGTCTCAACAATTTCTAAAAGTATATTTGAAATAATTAACATTGGGACATTTCGAACTACTGAACTAAGACTCCACTTAGCATATTCAACTTACAAACAAGTTGTAGGAGTGAAAGAGAATATTGTTGTAGAAATCAAAGGATGTCCCGCTCTAATTGGTATAGTTATAGTGGTCATGCATGATGGTCCTATAGCACGTATAATTCTAGGAAGGCCATTCTTAAAACTATTAAAGATTTAATCAATTTGCATGAAGGGAATATTATAGTAGGACTACCATCTAGATAACCATTTGTAGTACACTTCCCTATAAATAAAAAGGCCAAACCTAATGAAGATGGGATCATCACATTGAAAGCCAAATATTTTGTAGTGGGTGTTTAACTTACGAAAACAAAAGGATCACCATTTGGGACAAGCTAATTGAGCTTACCTAGAAGCGCTTCATAGGAGGCAACCCATGTGAAATAAAAGTTTTTAATCGTGTTAGTGTAAGTTTTGTTTTCATTTATTATGTTATGTTTTGTTTTCTAATAAAGAATGTTCAAAAGATCCATTGAAGACAGAAGAAGAGGAAGAAGAAACAAAGATAAATTCCTTAATTTTATTCACTAACACATGGTTATTTAACTAGTAGAATAGAGTTGTATTTATATTGTTAGTTTGAATGTATAAGTGATGTGCCAAGATGCATGAGAAAAGATGGAACAAAAAATAATTTTTTTGCAGACTCCAGACTCCAGAGGTCATAACGAATATTAGTACGGTGGGAGGCCACCATGCCACTCGCCTATCAGCAAAGGTTTGCTAATTTATTTCAAAGGTACTAAGTTCATAATGACTATCAATATGGTGGGAAGAAGTCGTACTCCATGCCCGAACCATATTTCGAGCAAAGATTGCAAAACTACTAGAGACCACTCTATTCATAAGGACCATCACTAGGGTGGGGCACGACCGTACCGCATGCCCATACCGAGTAGATTGCCTGGATCCACCCAGAATCCTAAACAACCGTCGTGACCATACAGCCCGATCATACTAACAGTTTGGCCATGATTTTTAGCTAGGGAAGAGGTAAAATTTAAACCTAAACTCTCATATTCTCTTCTTCCTCCAAATTCCAAACCACCTACATTGGATCTTCACCTCTACTTGCTTTCTATTTGATTCCTCGCACGTCATCGATTTAAGGTACGTTTCTCCCTCTGATCCCTAAGTTATTTGTAGCTAAACCATCTCCTCGCTCTTTATTTTTTTAATATAGACTTAGGTTTTATTTTGAGAATATTATCTTATTGATCATGATTAGTTTTGTTATTTAGGTAATATTATTTTGTAGAATAAGTTGTAGAGGAGTACTCCATTCTTAATTCTATTGGATCAAATTTTTATTTGAATAAAGTTATTAATTAGTGAAAGTTTTGACTTTTAGATGAGCAAAAGGAGGTGTTCGCATGCGGTGGTGGCACAAGACACGCCCCTGGTTTCTATACCAACCCCTGCAGAACTCAACATCGAGTTCACCGAAGACTTTCATCTCAACTGTTACAACCGTCTCAAGAACCGCGGGATCAAGTCCAGCAAATCGGCATGCCCCATATTTTGAACCAACTAGGCCTTCACCGTGATTTTAATTATATTTGCAACAATGTTGGTTTTCTTGACTTTTTTTTCAGGAGGCCACCACCTATCGGCGCTTGACACTCAAGTTTCTTAGCACCTTGAAGCATACATTGGGTCCATTCTATAGCTTCGAGGAGGACATTCTAGTAGCTGATAGGATCACTATCCTTTTGATGAGCCGTGAGTATGACTTGTCTCTCTATGATTTGTGTCACTACTTTGGTTTTGCCAACAACATCATCGAGATCCGCTCCACTTGTTTCACACTAATTCCTACACCTAACTACTATTTTAATAAGATGAGATTTTGCAATCGTATCCAAAAGGGGAATCAAATTGAGTATCCTATAGTCCCATATTTTTTATGTTATTATTAACACCCTGCAGGTCCGTGGTGATTCTACAAGAGTCAATAAGGAGGACATGATGATCCTCATAAAACCTTTCACTCCAAATTGTAACTTGACATCAAATTTGGGTGCTCTTCTAGTGATTTATTTTAAGTATCAAGCTTTCCAAACTCGTGGATCCATATGCATAGGAGGATTTATCACCGTTCTCACCCGAGCACTCTGTATCAATGTAAGTAATTTTCAATTGTTGGAAGGTGTTCGCCGTCACGTTTTTTCTACTCTAAATTCTTGTGGCATGATTAGAATGATTAATGGTAGGTATTACTTTGACATAACTGGTGCCAATCACTTGACCGTTGATCTATTCTCTATCAATAATAGACGTCTGCATTATGATGTGCAGGTTACGGCAACCCTACCACGACAAGTTGAACCACGAGGAGAATAAGAAGTTGAAGAAGAGCAAGAAGGAATGGAACAAGAGCAGCACCCACCAAACAACTAGACCCCTATGAGGATATGTACGCGCTTGAAGGAAACATTGAGAACATGAACGACCTCACCATCAACCTTAGATACTCCACCGCAAATGTCTCAGCCTATTTCACCCATTGGAGCAGCCAATAGAACTTGGGAGATTATCGTCTGCCACCACAATGAGCAACAATAGGGCTTGCAAAATCCTAATCTTGGGGATGTGTTCCCTAAGAAATTTATTTATGTAATAATGAGGTTGTACTATAGATCCTAGTGATATTTGAAACACTCGTGTTGGACTTGTTCCAACACTTTGATTTTTGTTTTTATTTTTTATTTATTTGTTTTTAGTTTCTTACTTTGTCGCCAATATTTTTCTATTCTCTAAACCCAATTCTCAAGAATACAAAAAGAATTTTCATTTTATATTTATTCATGAAAAGTGGATCATCGTTTGCCTCTTTGGTTTGATATTATTAATGAGAGTGATCTACTTTTGAGTTTTGAAGAAACACATTATATGGAAGAAAATTGTGAAATCACTCATAAGAGGTATGTCCTATGTCTCCCACTTTAGAAATTTGAAACTTTTATGCTAGTTATTTGTCTTGTTAAGGTATTATGTTAGTGGGAATAATTCAAAATAGTTAGAGTAAATCTTTCTATTCATATGAGTAAGTAGTTGAGTAAGATTTTGCTCTAGTTCTTGTTAACCAGTCTTGCTTGGAAATAACTATGCTAAACAAAGGCAATAAGAAAAAGTTTCCAGTGATGACTTGTGTGATGTTTTGATTGTGTTTAGAGTTTAACCTGGAAGATACTCGATTCTATAGATTTAATCATATTCTAGATAGCATTTGTGAAAGGAGATGTTTGATTGAAATGATGTCTAGTAGTGATTGAGATGCATGCCAAAACTAAAATGTGAATCCAAAGTAACATATTTCATGAAAGCTTGTCTACAAAACTTTTGATGCATACCCTAGGATGCCAACAACTCCGCTATGCATCGAACGATCTAGGTATAAATCCTGATTTCGGTGATGAGTTGACGACATGGGTAGAAAGCTACCTATGGGAAAAAAGTATTAGTACTGGTAAGGGCTATGCAAAATATTACAAAATTCACTAATTACCTCCATTAAAAACTATTATTGAATCCATAGTGATCACCTAGAAAGTATTTGGCATGGCCTCATTACTATTATATGATTTTTTTGAAATACAATGTTGTGTGTCGGAACACGAACGCCGAGCGTGTCACACACCCCCTAGTTGTTTGGCGGTGGGCACTAAGGCGATATGAACTCGGCTCATGCACATATGAAACACAACATACAGATATTTTTTACCTAGGTTCGAGCCGCATTTTGGCTAACAAACCTAGGCCCTGCTTTGGTGAATTATCTAATGGATGGATGCCCAAAGAGATGTTGGTGGCTTTTAGATAGATTCTACACTTCTCGGGCTTCCTCTTTCTTTATCTCTCTTTATCTCTACGAGAACCCCGCAGTGCTTGCTCCCTCTAACTATTCCCTTGCAAAGATCACTTACACTTCAATAAAAACCTCCCTCTCCTATGGCCGAGGCCCTCCTTTTATATCTCAAGGGGGTACAGAGTAGTCGACGCACGTGCGCCCTCCTATCGTTCCAGGGATCCACTTTAGCCGTACCACATGACACAGCTGTAGGAGGGTGGTGCTGGAGGCCACTCCTGGACATGAGAGGTGATGTTGGCCACTCCTCGGGTGTTGGCGGTGCCGCTGGCCACTCCTTGGCCATGGGCGATGCAATGCAGTACTTGATGGCGATGTGACTACACAACATGTGTGTTGCTAGGTCAACCCTAGGGCCCTTCACCCTCTATGGTGCCATCAATGCTGTGCAGAGGCATAGGATCTAGGTTGACACCTATCTACCATGAATATCGTCGTGCCGCGAATGGTGTCGCTTCTATTGACTCGTGTTCCCAAGCTGCGCCTGGGCTAGGAGGAGTCCTATATTAGAGTCCATGGGGTGCTAAGGGGTTTCTTCCCCTTCAACATCATTGCATCCTCCTTTGAGACGTCTATCCATGGGGCACGCTTTCCTGCGGTCAACCAAGTCACGTTCTCAAGTCATTATGGACCTTACCTGATGGAGTGGGCAGGACTGGCCTATAGTTACGCGCCGCTTCTTCCCAGCTTCGTTGTGCCTCCGGGTTGCTGGGTGGTGAGCTTTCACCCACGTGTCGAAGTGCAATGGTTGGGACCCCTGGTCCCATTGCATCAACAGAATCCCCCGGGCAAGGCCCGACAACGCTTTCCATCGGCTTGCTTTCCCGTGTGAGACTCCGAGGTGGGCCCAGCTAATGGGTTCATTGCATAGAAAACAAAAAATTTCCCTACGGTTGCAACTTCCAAGATCAAATCTAGGTGATACTTGTAACGATTTCAGAAGGACTCACCCTCGAAAACCGAAAGCAAGATACCATTGTCAAAAAAAAATGTGGTTGATGTAGAATCTACACGTTCGACCTCGATGGTCGAGAAGATGATCAATGTAACATCCCAAAAAAGTAAAACAATGATCATCAAACTCTAATCACTAAAATTAGGGTTAAAAAAACATTGATTAATTTAAATCATATGAATGCATGTGTGTATGTGGTGATTTCATAAATGCAAGAATGAACTTGTGTGATTAACCTAAATAGTAAGAAATGGTTTAAAGATGAAAATAACATCATATAAAACATTTCCAAGCAGAAACAAATAAAGAGAAAATCAAAAACAAATCAATTAAGGCAAATGGTCATTTTTGCCAATCTTGCTCACTAGGTCACTTTGAGTGTTTCTAGTCCAAGATTTCAAACAGAAACTTTTTCAATTCTTTTCACCCCTTGCTAGACCAAGTAAAATGAATCAAATCCCACCTTTCAGACTTGCAGAAACATTTGGAAACCTCATTCAAATCACAATTCAAAATTGAATCTTTATCATATGTGAAGATCACACATTTACAAAACCCAACCAAACCAGTGCCCCTTGACTAATCCAACTAACCAGATACTCCCTAGTATGTGCCTAGCAAACCCACCAAGTATGAATATTCAAAATTGAATTTCTTTCGGCCATTTCATCAAACACGTTGTCAGTAGCAAACAAACAAACAATAAACACTATAGTGAGCAGTGAATTTGTCCAACCTTGTTCCCTCTCTAGCTCTCACTACACTCTCAGTAGATGATCTAGCCCAATTAACAAGCCTTAGAACCACTATGAGCTTGGCATAGCCATTAATTGTGACCATGCCGAGCCCATTTGCCAACCCCAAGGTCGCCAGCGAGATAGAGGAAGAACTAGCCCCGCCAACCTTGCCTGGAACACGTAGCACCGTCCACCGCCCCTCCTTGTCCTAGCCCCGAGCGCAGCCAGCCACTGGACCACCCGCCAAGCACGCTCCTAGCCTCTCTACGTGCGCGCCGAGAGCGCGTCAGTGCGCCACACTCGACCAGCGCCCACATACCATGCACCGCCCTTGCCACTTGCGTGCGTGATCGCCAACACTCCAGCACCCCGCCAGACAACCTCGTTTGCCGTCGCGCGACCAGGAGCACCCTTGCGCCATTAAATTTGTCGTCGGACCCGCCCAGAGCATCGGTGCGTTCCGACCGATCAGCACCGCCCCATGCCTTGCCACCACGCCGTTGAGCTTCGCCGGAGAGCACAACACCGCCCCTACTGATAGGGCAAAAGGTGTCCGATATTTCGATGCGATGATAATGGTCGATTTGGTGGAGTTCGGGCTTGACGATCCGACTACACGTGCGGGCACGAGCGCCAATGCAATCGTGAGGCCAATCTCCTGGAGATTACTGATCCTGCGGAAACACGATCAGCCTGACTAGCGAGGGTCTTAATTCCTACCTGAAATCGAGAACAAGTAAGAACTAATATTGCAATCAAGATATTGCGGATTAAGATGAAAGCTTTATTAAAAAGGTGGGATCCTGTATAGGTGCGAAGTACAAGAGGCCTCTGCGACGCTCGAGCCTTGGCGAAGTTGCTATGATGGCTAACTTAATGTCTAAACAAAATCCGAGTCTATGGTGATGGCTAAGGGGAGTATTTAAGGAGGAAAAGGTGGGGTTTCGACCAGCCATAGAAGTGGTGGCTGAATCCAACCCTAGAACTCCTTTTCTCCTCAAATACGGACTCTAAAAAGTGGCAATTTAAAATCCTGCGAAAATTACTTGGGCCTGGCCCAAAATAAAGGTGTCGCAGCACGATATTAAGCTATGGACGAATTTGTGAAGTATTAATCTTGAATATTTCGTCCAAGCCTTCTTTCTTTATTATGGTGGCCTCAAAGTTCTGAAATCTTCATCCGTGGCCTTCTCATGAATCATCACATGCTTGCTGCCATCTCCATGCATGACCATGCTTGTCCCTCTCATCCATGCTTGGTCCATCATTCCTAAGACTAAGAAATACATCTGATTTAGGCAGCATCATAATCTCATGTATGTGAGGAATAGTTCCAAGAAACGAAAGTACCTGATAGTTAAGTTGTTTGGCACGAGATCGAGTGATAGGTCCTTGTATGTGTGTAGTTGTAGGTACAACGGTTGTATCAATAGATGGAATGTCCACATCATGCTCCCCTTCTTGAATTGAATTCGTCCTCGATGCAACCTCATCTTCCTCACCAAAGTAAGGCTTCAAATATGCAATGTTAAATGTAGGACTAACCGTACCAAAGTCTTCAGGAAACTCAAGTTTATATGCATTATCGTTTATTTTGTCTAACACCTTAAAAGGACCAGCAGCACGTAGCATTAACTTAGACTTGCATAAATCAGGAAAACGATCTTTACGCAAATGTAACCAAACAAGATCTCCAACATCAATTACGCCATGCTTTCTCCCTTTATCCCCAGCAAGTTTATACTTAGCATTCATGTGTTCTATGTTCTGTGTCAGCTTTAGTAGTCTTATGCAAGTTTAATATCATTTCAGCGCGTTGAGTAGCATCCAAATTATTTTGCACCGAAGAAGGTAAAGGCAATAAATCAATAGGTGCACGAGGAACAAAACCATACACGATCTCAAACGGGCAAATCTTTGTGGTAGAATGCAGCGAATGATTATAAGAAAATTCTATATGAGGTAAACACTCTTCCCACAATTTTAAGTTCTTCTTTAAAACAGCCCGTAACATAGTAGACAAAGTTCTATTTACTACTTTAGTTTGTCCATCAGTTTGGGGATGACATGTAGTAATAAACAGGAATTTTGTCCCCAACTTAGCCCATAAACATCTCCAAAAGTGGCTAAGAAATTTAGTATCACAATCAGAAACAATAGTATTTGGCACACCATGTAAACGAACAATTTCACGAAAGAACAAATCAGCAATATGCGCAGCAGTATCCGTTTTATGACAAGGAATAAAGTGTGTCATCTTAGAAAACTGATCCAGAACAACAAAAATACTATCCCTCCCCTTATGTGTACGTGGCAATCCCAAAACAAAGTCCATAGAAATATCCTCCCAAGAAACACTAGGAACAGGAAGATGCATATATAAACCATGTGGATTAAGGCGAGACTTAGCTTTTTGACAAGTAGTGCAGCATGCCACAAATCTCTCAACATATCGACGCATACGTGGCCAAAAGAAGTGTGCAGCAAGAACATCCTCCATTTTCTTGACACCAAAGTGTCCCATCAATCCTCCTCCATGCGCCTCCTGTAACATCAAAAGACGAATATAACTATCTGGAATGCATAGTTTGTTAGCACGGAACACAAATCCATCATTGAAGACAAACTTGTTCCATGTTCTACCATCTCTACAATTCTGCAACACATTTTTAAATTCATCATCATGCTCATATTGTTCCTTAATAGTTTCCAACCCAAATATTTTTAAAGTCAAGTTGAGATAACAAAGTATAACGGCGCGACAAAGCATCAGCAATAATATTATCTTTACCCTTTTTGTGTTTGATAACATAAGGAAAAGACTCAATAAATTCAACCCACTTTGCATGACGACGATTCAACTTAGCTTGACTACGAATATGCTTCAAGATTCATGATCAAAATGTATAACAAATTCTTTAGGGCATAGATAATGTTGCCTAGTTTCTAATGTCCGAACCAACGCATATAATTCTTTATCATAAGTAGAATAGTTCAGACTAGCCCCACTCAATTTCTCACTAAAATATGCAACAGGTTTTCCCTCTTGTAATAACACACCTCCCAAACCAATTCCACTAGCATCACATTTAAGCTCAAAAGTATTATTAAAATCAGGAAGTTGGAGTAAGGGAGCATGTGTTAGCTTATCTTTCAATATCACAAAGGCATGTTGTTGTGCGTCGCCCCAAACAAAGGGCACATCCTTCTTGGTAAGTTCATTCAACGGCGTGGCAATTGATCCAAAGTCTTTGAAAAGGGTACTATAAAAACCAGCAAGGCCAAGAAAACTCCTCACGTGTGTGACCGTCTTGGGCTGCGGCCAATTCTCAATAGCTTCAATCTTGGCTGGATCCACTTCAATACCCTGTGATGTAACAACATAGCCAAGAAACGCAACTCGATTGGTGCAAAAGGTGCACTTCTCAAGATTACCAAACAAACGTGCATCACGTAAAGCATGGAAAACAACACGTAAATGGTCCAAATGATCCTCTAAAGATTTGCTATAAATCAGAATATCATCAAAGTAGACTACCACAAAAGGTTCAATGAAAGCACGTAAAACTTCGTTCATTAATCTCATGAAAGTGCTGGGTGCATTAGTTAAACCAAACGGCATCACTAACCACTCATATAAATCGAACTTAGTTTTAAATGTTGTTTTCCATTCATCTCCCAATTTCATACGAATCTGGTGATAACCACTACGCAAATCAACTTTAGAAAACATGGTAGAGCCACTCAATTCATCAAGCATGTCATCCAAACATGGAATAGGATGACGATATCGAATAGTAATATTATTGATAGCTCTACAATCAGTACACATGCGTGAAGAACCATCTTTCTTAGGTACCAAAATAATAGGAACATCACAGGGGCTAAGGGACTCACGAATATGATCTCTGTCAAGTAGTTCCTGAATTTGGCGTTATATCTCCTTTGTCTCCTTTGGATTGGTTCTATATGTCGCGCGGTTGGGCAACGTAGCACCAGGAATTAGATCAATTTGGTGCTCAATTCCTCTAATATGAGGTAGTCCTTGTGGCATCTCAGCGGGAAAAACGTCCTCATATTCCTACAAAAGGTTAGCAATAGTGGGTGGCAAAGAAGGAGGCATATCCTCAAATGAAAACAAAACCTCTTTGCAGATAATTGCATAACATTGAGTATTATTTACATCTAGTTCAGCAATATCAATTTTATTTGCAAGCATACATGGACTCTTCAAACGAATTTCAGTAGCATGTTTAGAATCAGATTTAGTGTTCTTTGGTGGTACAAAATGTGCAACAACAATCTGATTCTCAATTTTAATTTTCTCCTCAGTTTTAGCTCTACTAGCTCTAGAAAGATCATCTTTTAAAATCTGTTCGGGAGTCATAGGTTTTAGACCAATTTTCTTTCCATCATGCATAAGAGAATAGTGATTAGTTTTTCCATTATGCATAGATTCTCTATCAAATTGTCATGGTCTACCAAGTAACAAAGAACAAGCTTGCATAGGTACAACATCACAATCAACAAAATCAGAATATGTACCAGTAGTAAAATGCGCGCGTACCGTTCTTGTTACCTTGATCTTGCGAGAACTCTCAAACCATTGGATGTAATATGAATGTGTGCATTGTCTTGTTGGAAGTCCAAGATTCTCTATCATGTCAACACTAGCCAGATTATTACAACTCGCTCCATCAATGATGATCCTTATAGCTCTTTTCTTGACAACACCACGTGTTTGGAACAGGTTGTGGTGTTGATCATGCTCAGATTTTCTCAATTGCACACTCAACACACGTTGTGTAACTAAGCTCTTGTATTGATCAGCAGTTTCAGCTCCCATTACCTCTATCTCTTCATCAGAATCACAATTGTCTCCATCTCGAGCAGAAATAAGAGCTAATATATCTTCATCAAAGTCACTCGCTGAATCATATTGACCATCATCACGCACCATGATAACACGTTGTGTTATGCACTGTCTCTCAATATGATCAAAACCTCAGCACTTGTGGCATTGTATATCCTTTGTTTTACCCATGGAAGCCATAGAAGATGCACTACGAGCAGGAGCATTGGATGACGGTGGAGGAGAAACTGACGGAAATCTCGTGGTGGCCTTGGATGTAGTAGGAGCTGGTGGAGAATCACGAGAAGAAGGCGCAGATTGTTGGGATGTCCAAGTGGATGTGCGACCTGCAGAATTATTAGTCCTCCTCCATGGTGTTTGGCGATCCTGCACTTCACGTTCAGCTTTGCAAGCAAGATGAAACAAACGAGTGATGGAATTATATTCCTTATAGTCTAATATGTGTTGAATGTCCTTGTTTAATCTACCAAAGAAACGTGCAAGCATTTGTTCAGTAGTTTCAACAAGACCACACCGAACCATCCCCGTTTGCAATTCCTGATAATACTCTTCTACGAAATTTTTCCCTTGTTCCAAATGTGTCAGATTCTTTCACGTTGATAAGTGGGAGGCACAAAATGAATACGCATAGCAGTTTTTAAAGCAGTCCAAGTACGAGGAATAGTAGTAGGATTTAAACGACAATACTCAGACCACCAAAGGGAAGCAAATTTCGTAAATTCACATGTAGCAGCACTAACACGCATATTCTCAGGATATTTTAAACAGGCAAAACGTTGTTCTACTTCCATCTCCCATGTAAGATACGCATCAGGATTATATTTACCCTCAAAAGATGGAATATTTAATTTAATCTTTGCAACATGATCATCATCACGTACCGGTGGTCGAGCGTTGCGGTGGTAATGTCGGGGTCATCCAGCAGGGTGTGAAGGTTGTTCAACCTCCTCGGCAAACAGATCGTCGTCGTCGAGGTCGTAGTAGTACCCGTCGTCTGCCCCCAATATAACAGCAGCAGCCGCGGTGGAAGCCTTAGGTGCCTCAGCTGCAGCGGTAGCCGCCTGAGGTGCGGTGGCAGCTGAACCAACAGTACGACCCATGATCGGAATGCTAGGGTGAATTTATTGGTGAATAAACTATGCAAAGAACAATTTAATTCACCAAAAATCACAAAAAGCTCAATAAATATTGGGCTCTAGGGGTTTGATATATGTTGGTATACAGGTGTACTGGGAGTTGGAATTAGGTCAATACCCATGTTGGTTTGACCTAGAGATATCCTCAAATTCATATATGTGCTATATTTGTTATTTTTACTATGGGAAAAGTAGGAGGCAATTATTAGAGGGCTAGAGTGACATGCAAGGTATGGTCACTAACTTGCAGTTCAAAAAGGATTCAATTTAGGTGGAGTTTTAGAACTCACAGAAAAGTTTAGTTGGTAAAAAGGATACATCTAGGGGCTGGAATTACTATAATTATTCTAAGCATCAATTGGGCTAACCAATGTCGCTGTATGTTAGATAATACATGTGTGCATCTAGAAAAATTTAGATCCGGGTAATTATAGTCTTTTTACATTTTATTTTTGATTTAAAGAAATAGGCTAAATACTGGATCTCGGGATATAGAAAAAGAAAAAGGAAAGGGGCGCCGCGGGCCAGATCTGCCAGGGAAATGGGCCGCACAGGGCAGACCGGCCGGGGCTGCGCCGTACGCGCATGGGCGATGTGTAGCGAGCGGCGACCCGAGAAGACTGAAGGGGTATGGGACGCCCGTGGCCATGCGATTAGAGACAGATCGACGGCCGGGAGGTCGTCTGTAACATCCCAAAAATATTAATCAAGGTTATCAAATTCCAATCACCCAAATTTAGGGTTAACAAAAACTTGTATTAATTCAAATCAAAATGAATGCATGTGTGTATGTGATGAATGAATGAATGCTTCTATGGACTTACTTGAATGTTATGAATGTCAAATATTGCTTTAAAGATAAAAAAACATCGTCTAAATCATTTCCAAGCAGAATCAAATAAAGAGAAATTCAAAAATAAGATATATATACGCAAATGGTCACTTTTGCCAATGTTGCTCACTAGACCACTTTGAGTGTTTCTAGTCCAAGATTTCTAACAGAAACAAATCCAATTATTTTTAGCCCTTGCTAGACGAAGTAAAAGTGAACCCAAGACCACCATGCAAACCCACAAAAATATTTTGCAAATCTATGCCAAGGACAATTCAAAATTGAATCTAGTTGATATGGTAAGATCACCATTTCTCAAAATCCAACCAAACCAGTTCACCTTGAGAAATCCAAGCAACCAGAGACTACCCAGTGTGTGACCAATGCACCCACCAAATTTTATCCAAAAATTCAAATATAAATTTCTTTCGGCCATTTCAACAAACACTTGGCAGACACAAATCAAACTGGCCAAACATAATTGTTTTGAGTAGTGATCACTCAAACCTTTGTCTCCCTTTGATCATTCTTCACTCCCCCAGTGACAACCATCCCATTAAACAAGCTAGAACCCTACCCATTTCTCCATGTCATGCATGCCCAAGCCACCCCTTGCCAGCCGACAATGGCAAGCTAGCCAGAGCCATCGCCGCGCCTAGCCACCATGTGTAGGAAGTAGGCCACTGGCCACGGCCACCCCCTATCCAGCCCTTGAGCACTGCTAAGCCGTGGACCATAGAGAACACGCCACGCCCAGTTCATCCCTGCCATGATGAGAGCACGCCAGAGCACCGCGCCTCGCCTTCGCTGCCCGTCTACACGATCACCATCGTCCCAGGAGACCACCAGACATGCCCGTTCGCCGCCACGCGACCAGGAGCACCTGTGCGTCGTCAAAAACGTCATCGGTTCCGCTTAGAGCACCGCATGTTCCCGACCAAACCACACCGCCCCTTTCCGCGCCATCAATTCGTTGAGCACCGCCCGGAGACCGCCCAGCGTCCTAGCCTCCACACCATGCCAGTAGCTCGTTGTAACGCCGACCCCGACGAGCTCTGTCCATGCTGCTCGGCCTCTCTCACTCGCCTAGAAAAGCAGGCCTTCCCTGCATCATTTCTCCACACCATCTCACTCCTCTCTCTCTCTCAGAAACCTCCCACACCCTTCCCCGGAGCAAGGCGAGCACCAGGCCACCGAAATTTCATCGGAGGCCACCGCTGCTGGAGGAGAAGGGCGCCGTCGATTGCGGCCACCCCAGGAGACGTTGCTAGTACCAGGAGAACCGCCGTCGTCGACAACCTCATTCACCCCCATCGTCGACCCTCGCCTGAGCCTCGGTGAGCCTCCAAAAACCCCACTGGCCGTGCTACGGTTAGTCCCTGTCGTGTCCTGTTCCGATGAGGACGACGGTCGTGAGCTGTTGATCTTGCATCTAATCATATGGTCGTAATCATCCCATACCCCTTCGCCACCCCGTGTATCACTGATGAGAGGGGACACCACTTAAACCCTCCTGTGTGCGCTGTGGGCCGTCCCAGTAACTCTCCCGCGCAACCAAGTTAGTTTAAATTTAGATTTTTTATTTTAGTTTCAAACTTAGTTCTGTCTGTTGATTCAAAAATCAATTCAGAGAGATTCACTGAACCAAATTGCATGAAACAAATTTTGTTAGAAAGGTATTGAAATTCTTAGTCCAAGCACGTTGGATTCAAACCATTTGGAATTATAGATCACCTATGGTAAAAATAACAAGGCAGAGACTTTTCTGCATTCAAACCTTTTTCAAAATTCAACCATAAATGCTCTTGAGTTAATTCCAACTCTCAAAAATCTCATTTGATAATACCTTTCTGAATATATAAAAATATCTAGGTTTACTTGCAGTAATAATGGACAAGTAATAAAAGAATGCCCCATAAGCATTTCTAATCACTTTAATTAATTAAAATAATAAGGTTAAACATTATTAAATTTGGACACCACTTTAAATCACATTCCTAAGTATTAAAATATGTGGTGATGACATGTATCAACATGATCCCATATTTTAATTGGGGAATATTAAATCTTAAGTAGAAATTACTTTGCTAAAATAAAATAAATAAGACTAAGTCTTTAATTCATGTGATGATTGTGATGATGCTAGATCATCTAGTGTAAACCCTTGTGTGCCAAATAGAAGTATTTAAGTATTGTTTGGTGATTGTGTACTTCGTATTTATTTATAGACGCTAGTACCGACCAAGGATACGAAGAGGAAGGAGACTACTACGAAGAGGAAGCAGAGGAGAACTTTAACCACTTCACTACACAAGGCAAGCTAAGCTAAAACCATGCAAGCTAATACTTGCAAGCCCCACAATACCAATGAACCTATGCAATGCATTAGGCATGCTTTGGTTATACCACTTGATTATACCAAATCCAAGTTTTACTTGCAAGCTTTCTTAGTTTATTTCTTTATCAAAATTCTTTGTTTACTTTTAGGTATTGTTTTGATATTTTGGAAAGATATTGGAGGTAGCATAAAGAGCATAAAACTCGGCCTAAGTTAGGTAGAAGTAGATGTCATCCTGAGGCATGAGATTAGACTTAGATAAGTCACACTGATTATCACCCTCATTAGTGCTTACCCCCAACTTTAGTGGCTAGTGCTAAGCATAAAACTTGATCACTTTAGATGGGAATAGCTGGTGAAAATGATTATGAAAACCTTAGAATGATGAGTCATTCTAATGAAATGTTTTAACATGTGTTATGAACACCAGATGATTTGATGATGAAAATGTTGAGGCATGAGACCTAGCCCTTTATAAAACTGATGGTTGTGTTCGGATGCGATACCATTCCAATTTTACCGTACAACCACAATACCCGAAATTGGGAAGTTTATATATCATAGTATGGATTCCCTTCTGGCCGAGGTTTGAGATGAGGATACCTCATGATGATTGACCACCTATGCAGTTCCCAAGATGACAGATGTTCATGGTTGGGATACAAAACTCATAGGAGAGGTGCCTATAATAGGGTGTGTAATTGAAAGTTTAGGATTGGTTATTCGCATACTGAGTATGGTGATTCAGGATTGTTCCTGACGGATGTATCGAATATTGTGGTGAAAGTGTACCACCTCTGTAGAGTGTCAAACTATTCGAATAGCCGCGTCCGCGGTAATGGACAGTTGGAGTGGCCATACTGTTCCGTTGTAAAATATTTTCAAAATGACTTGTGAAATGAATCATGACTTTGACTTGACCATAACAGGGTTGTGAAAGTGAAAACTAAGTTCCCACTTAGGTGTTATAAAACCTTAGACTTGTTTTCTTTACTTCTGAACTCTGGTAGAGATAAACCTGGCTTTTTGCAAAACAACCTAGAGCTCAGGATTCCTACTTGAAACATCTTTACTTGTTAGTCTTAGTTTGCGAGTACTTAAAGAGTAATCATGGCTTTGTCCCTGGCTATTCCCATGGCCAGACTATGAGGAGGACTATTAGGATGATGGACAACAGGAATTATATGACAACTAGGATCATCTCCCATCGTCAGCATTTCCTGTGACCCTGAAGATGGAGCTTCGCCCATGCTACCGTTATTATATTATTCCGCTGCGTTGATTGTATTAAGACTGGATCATGACATCCTTTATTTGTAAGACATTTATTATGGTTTGTAGTGGATGACGAACTATGGTACCAATCTATTATGTCTCACAAAAATGGTAATCCTGGGATTGCGATGTATGGCATAACAGGCAACTGGGATTAAAAATCCGGGTGTTGACAAGTTGGTATCAGAGCCATCCTGACAATAGGAGACCGTAATTAGAAGGGACGCTTGAATCCAAAACTTAATTTCAAATCAAAAGAAGTGAGTATTTATGAAAACCTATTCTCATTCTTATCACATCGAGTCTTTCATAAAAATTCATGTCCCTCAAAAATTCTTGCAAACTTACATAAAATTTGACACACTTGATCACTCTACTAACTTACTCATCCTACATTCTTATAGATGGACGTGAAGTATAGCAAGTTCTATTAGTTGGGCAATGGAGGAGATCTCATCTTTGAGCGTGATTTGGACCAATTCTCGGAACTTCTAGAGCGCCCGCACCCCGAGTTCTTTGGAGCCTAGCTCAACGATCAGCAAGGAGGAGAATTGCAGTGGCTGATTGTTGCAAGTCTCAGAGGAAAGATTGAAGTCCCCACCTTAGAGAGAATCCAATTCACCTTAATAGAGAACAACTGGATAGACGTACTCGCCAGGGCCATGCAGGAAGCTCTCGCCCGTCTATGTGGGCAAAGCGTCAATTAGATCAAGGGCACGCGCTTTGAGTATTACCCAAGGCGTGATGCTATGGGACAACCATTGGAGGTACCACGTCACCCGGAGCTGAAGCATCAGGTGGACCATCCCAGCTTCATGATGTATGACTGGCAGAAAGAGTTGGACAATGCCCGCGCCTATGCCAACCACAACTATGCCATCACAGTCAAGAAGGACCAGACCATCGCCATGCTTATGAAGGATCGCCAGTCACGTCGCCATCAGCTTGACAAGAAGGATCGCATTATTGCTCACCATCCATGAGAGGGACATGCAGCTTGAGGAGAGGGAGAATGCAATGGAAGACATCCGTGGAAATCCTTACTCCTACCTCAGTGACGATCATGACTTACTAGAGGACCAAGCCATGGACTTCCACACCGATGATGATGACTATGCCTTCATTGATGATGATGATGATGATGAAGCAACTGATTTTGAGGAGTAGTAGCACTTGAGCACTAGCGTTAGTGAAGTTGTATCTGGTCCCATTGTATCATAGTTTCATAGAATGGTTCTTAAAACCATTTGTTTCCTTGTTGTGGTGTATGTTTGTACTGTGTCCTATGAATGAATGATAATCAAGTTGCTAGTTGGAAAATCCTGAGTCAAAACTAAAAGTTTAAAAACTTTCCAAAAAAAATCCCTGAACCTTAGAAATTTCGGCCTGTATCATGAGCTATCTCAATCTTCAAATGCCTCGCGGAGGAAGCAGTTCATCCCCGGACCCGATGCTGCAAATCTTGCAAATGTTCGTTTCAGACCGTGAAGATGAAAGAGCCGAACATCAAGCCAACTTAGCCACCCTTTAACACATAGCTCAGATGGCTAACAACAATCAAGGCCATGGAAACCAGGACAACCATGGATCCAAGCTCAAGAACTTTCAGAATACCAATCCACCCATTTTTAGTAAGTCTAAAGAGCCCTTAGATGCGGATGAATGGCTGCAGACTATGGAGAACAACTTAGAAGTCGCAGGAGTGGAGGCCAATGAGAAAGTACTATTTGCCACCCACTATCTGGCAGGAGATGCAAGATCTTGGTGGAATAGCGTTCGCGCCATGAATGGAGGACAGATGATGACTTGGGAGGAATTCAAACTCAAGTTAAGCAGAACCAATGTTCCACCGGGTTTAATCAAGAGGACGAGAGATGAATTCAGAGAATTGAAGCAAGGGAGGATGACAGTAGTTGAGTACCGTGACAAATTTCTATCATTAGCTAGGTATGCACCAAATGAGATTGACACTGAAGCCAAGAAGAAGGAGAGACTATTGAATGGTCTGCATGATGAGATGCAGACAATCTTAGTCAATATTCTACTTGCTAACATTGAAGCCTTAGTGGATTCTGCCATTCAGATGGAAGGCAAGATCAACCAAGCCAAATAGAACCGCAAGCGTCGAGTGATGCATCAACCAGGAACACACCATACCCCAAAGTATCGCCCCAACCCGTCTATAGGATTTGCCCCAAGAAACAACAGACCCCTGATGAACCGTCCGAACTATCCCAACCATGGAGGAGGAAACCCAAGGTCAGGAGGAAACCACAACAACAACAACCTCGACAACCCCAGCAATTTCAACCATGCTCCGCCCAAGTTCAACAACAATAATGTCGCCAACAACACCAATACTACCCCAAGGACTGGAAGCAATGTCGTCCCTGTTGCAGGAAAAGACAAGTCTTAGGTGACTTGTTATGAATGCGGAACCAAGGGTCACTACTCCAATGAGTGCCCCAAGAATCTTGCAGCAGACCCCAATGTGAATGCCCCAGCTCAGCAGCAACGTCGTGTTCAGCCTGGAAGAAGATTTGCCCCAGGGAATTCGCTCAACCGCAACGGCCGTCTGTTTCACATGAATGTTGAAGAAGCCCAAGAAGTGCCAGATGTCGTGCTGGGTATGTTTTCTGTTAACTCAGTACTTGCAAGAGTGTTGTTTGATTCTAGAGCATCACACTAGTTTGTTACAGAAGAATTTGCATGCACTAGTAAGATTCAACCAACAAAATTGAAGGATGTTATGATAGTTCAAATACCTGGTTCAACCACCAAAGCTAGACAAATTTGCATGGCCGTACCTATCAGAATCCATGGCATAGATTTTTATGCTAATCTAATAGTACTCGGAACCAAAGGTTTGGATGTAGTACTAGGAATGGATTGGAAGTCGAAACATAAAGGATTATTCGACTGTGCCAAGAAATCCATAAGCATGACCAGTACCACTGGAGTATCAGTAGAGCATGTATCTGAAACCTTGCCTCGTCAATTCAAGTGCAACAAGAGTCTAGCCCAACCAACCATTGAACAAGTACGAGTAGTCCGTGAATACCCCGACATATTTCCAGATGTATTGCCCGGTATGCCCCCAGATCGGGATATCGAGTTTATCATTGAACTAATCCCTGGAACCGGACCCTTTGCTTAGAGACCTTATAGTATGAACCCGTCTGAATTAGTGGAGCTGAAGAAGCAACTGGATGCTATGCTAGAGTTAGGATTGATTCAACCAAGTGCGTCGCCATGGAGATCACCTGTCTTGTTTGTGGACAAGAAAGATGGAGGTAACCATTTGTGTATGGATTATCAGAAGCTGAATGATGTCACCATTAAGAATAAGTACCCACTACCGAAGATAGAAGATCTGTTTGACTAGTTGACTGGTGCCAAAGTGTTTTCTAAGATTGATCTTAGAACTGGTTATCATCAACTCAAGATTAGCGTAGAGGATATTCCAAAGACTGACTTTACCACCAGTTATGGACTATATGAGTACACAATCATGTCTTTTGGATTAACCAATGCCCTCGCTTATTTCATGAACCTCATGAATAAGATTTTTATGAACTTCCTAGATAAGTTTGTCATTGTTTTTGTCGATGACATTCTGATCTATTCCAAATCAGAAGAAGAACATGAGCTACACCTGAGGACCATCCTTCGAACCCTTAGGGAGCATCAGTTGTATGCCAAGTTTAGCAAATGTGAGTTCTGGTTACAGGAAGTAGGATTCCTAGGACATATCGTGTCAGTAGGAGGAATTGTTGTCAACCCTGCCAAGGTTAAGGATGTTGAAGAATGGCAAGCCCCAACAACTCAAACCCAAGTTTGTGCATTTCTCGGATTAGCGGGATACTGCCGCAAGTTCGTAGAAATATTTTCGAGCATCGCAAGGCCCATGACCCAATTGTTGAAGAAATATAAGAAGTTTGAATGGACAGACAAATGTGAAGCAAGTTTTCAAGAGCTTAAGAAGAGATTGATCTCATCCCCAATCTTAAACATGCTGGATATCACGAAGCCTTTTGATGTGTGTTTGTGACGCATCCAAGATTGGTCTCGGATGTGTGTTTATGCAAGAAGGCAAAATTGTATCATATCTATCCCGACAACTGAAGCAACATGAGAAGAATTATCCTACCCATGACCTTGAACTAGTAGCCGTAGTTTTAGCCTTGAAGACATGGTGGCATTACCTCATGGGTAACCGTTGTGAGATTTATTTGGATCCCAAGAGCCTGAAGTATATTTTCACTCAGAAGGAGCTGAATATGAGGCAACGGAGATGGATAGAGCTAATCAAGGACTATGATCTGGACATTCACTATCACCCCGGTAAAGCCAATGTGGTGGCAGATGCCCTTAGCAGATTGTCGTGTCTCTTGAACTCCATGATTCTGAAGGAGAAACCAAGTTTGCACAAGGAGTTGGAAGATTTTAGAATGGAGCTAGTAAGTGAAGGATTTTTGGCTAGCATAGAACTTCAACCCACTTTGATCAGTCAGATCAAGGAGGCGCAGAAAGGAAATGCTAGTATCGACGAAATAAAACGTCGTATTGGTACAGGGAAGGTGCCCGGATTCACTGAAGATGAAGAAGGAGTTTTGTGGTACAAAGGACGTATCTGTGTGACAGAAGATTCAGAGTTGAAGCAAGCTATTTTGAAAGAAGCCCATGATACTCTTTATTCTATCCACCCCGGAGGAACCAAGATGTATCAGGATTTGAAGGAGCAATTTTGGTGGCATAAGATGAAGAGAGAAATTGGAAGCTACATAGCCAAGTGTGATATCTGTCAAAGAGTCAAGGCGGGACATCAGAGACCCATAGGACTGTTGTAACCATTGTAGACTCCGGAACAGAAATGGGATTCAGTTGGAATGGATTTTATCACCGGTTTGCAACATCTAGTAGGGGAAATGACTCTATTTGGGTCATAATGGATAGACTGTCCAAAGTCGCCCATTTCTTACTAGTCAAGACCACTTATCAAAGTTCGAAGCTAGCAGAGTTGTACATTGCTAGAATAGTCAGTTTGCATGGAGTCCCCAAGAACATCGTGTCGGATCGAGGAACACAGTTTACCTCGAGATTTTGGAAGAAAGTCCAAGAAGGATTAGGAACCCGACTGTATTTTAGCACAGCTTATCACCCTTAGACCGATAGACAAACGGAGCGAGTAAATCAAATACTCAAAGATATATTGAGAGCTTGTGTGTTAGAATATGGATCTAAATGGGAAGACTGTCTGCCTTTTGCAGAATTTTCATACAACAACAGTTACCAAGACAGTTTGCAAATGGCCCCATTTGAATTCATGTATGGAAGGAAGTGTTGTACCCCTTTGAATTGGTCGGAAGTAGGAGAGAGTCAGATTTTCTAACCCGACATCCTACAAGAAGACGAATAGAAAGTTCACAAGATCCATGAGCACCTCAAGACCGACCAATCCACACAGAAGAGTTATGCCAACAAGAGACATCGAGACCTAGCCTTCAATATCGGAGATTTTGTGTATCTCAAAGTATCACCTTTGAAGGGAATGCAACGTTTCCAACTCAAAGGAATGTTAGCCCGTAGATATATCAGACCGTTCAAGATTTTGAATCGCCGAGGAGAAGTATCGTATCAACTGGAACTGCCAGAGGATATGTCAGCCGTGCATAATGTGTTCCATATCTCGTTACTTCGCAAATGCCTAGAAGTCCCAGAGAAGACCAAAGTTTTCAAGAATATTGATCATCGAACCATTGAGATCAGCGATGACCTGACATATCCCAAAGCACACATTCGTATTTTGGAAGAAGCCTTCAGAACCACCAGGACCCGGAGTATCAAGTTTCTCAAGATCTAGTGGAGTAACCACACTAAAGAAGAAGCTACCTGGGAGCGATAAGACTACATCAGGACTGAGTTTCTAGATCTCTTTAAATCCTAGTTTTCTCTTTTTATCAAATCTCGGGACGAGATTTTGTTTAAGGAGGGAACGTTTGTAACATCCCAAAAATATTAATCAAGGTTATCAAATTCCAATCACCCAAATTTAGGGTTAACAAAAACTTGTGTTAATTAAAATCAATATGAATGCATGTGTGTATGTGATGAATGCATGAATGCTTGTATGGACTTGTTTGATTGTTATGAATGGCAAGGATTGGTTTAAAGATGAAAACAACATCATCTAAATCATTACCAAGCAGAATCAAATAAAGACAAATTCAAAAATAACATATATAAGAAAATGGTCACTTTTGCCAATCTTGCTCACTAGACCACTTTGAGTGTTTCTAGTCATAGATTTCTAACAGAAACAAATCCAATTCTTTTCAGCCCTTGCTAGACCAAGTAAAAGTGAACCCAAGCCTACCTTGCAAACCCATAGAAATATTTTGCAAATCTATGCCAAGGACAATTCAAAATTGAATCTAGTTCATATGGTAAGATCACCATTTCTCATAACCCAACCAAACCAGTTCACCTTGACAAATCCAAGCAACCAGAGACTACCCAGTGTGTGACCAATGCACCCACCAAATTTCATCCAAAAATTCAAATTTAAATTTCTTTCGGCCATTTCAACAAACACTTGGCAGGCACAAATCAAACTGGCCAATCTTCACTGTTTTGAGTAGTGATCACTCAAACCTTTGTCTCCCTTTGATCATCCTTGTCTCCCCCAGTGACAACCATCGCATTATACAAGCTAGAACCCTACCCATTGCTCCATGTCGTGCATGCCCGAGACACCCCTTGCTAGCCGACCATGGCAAGCTAGCCAGAGCCATCGCCGTGCGTAGCCACCATGTCCAGGAGGCAGGCCACCGTCCACCGCCACCCCTTGTCCAGCCCTTGAGCACTGCCAAGCCATGGACCAGAGAGAACACGTCGCGCCCAGTTCGTCCCTGCCATGCTGAGAGCATGCTAGAGCACCATGCCCAACACGCCCGCACACGCCGCGCCTCGCCTTCGTCGCATGTCTACATGATCACCACCGTCCCAGGAGACCACCAGACATGCCCGTTTGCCGCCGCGCGACCAGGAGCACCTGTGCATTGTAAAAAACCTCTTCGGTGCCGCTCAGAGCACCGCCCGTTCCCGACCAAACCACACCGGCCCTTGCCGCGCCATCAATCCGTTGAGCACCGCCAAGAGACCGCGCATCGTCCTAGTCCCCACGCCATGTCAGTAGCTCGCTGTAACACCGACCATGACGAGCTCTTCCCATGCCGCTCGGCCTCTCTCGCTCGCCTATAAAAGGAGGCCTTCCCCGCACCATTTATCCACACCATCTCACTCCTCTCTCTCTCTTAGAAACCTCCCACACCCTTCCCCGGAGCAAGGCGAGCACCAGGCCGCCGGAATTTCATCGGAAGCCGCCGCTGCTAGAGGAGAAGGGCGCCGTCGATTGTGGCCACCCCAGGAGACGCCGCCAGTACCAGGAGAACCGCCGTCATCGACAACCTCATTCACCCCCATTGCCGACCCTCGTCTGAGCCCCGGTGAGCCTCCCCAGACCCCCACTGGCCGTGCTAGGGTTAGTCCATGTTGTGTCCTGTTCCGATGAGGACGACGGCTGTGAGCCATTGATCTTGCATCTAATCCTACGGTCGTAATCAGCCCGTACCCCTTCGCCACCCCTGTCTCACTGACGAGTGGGGACACCACTTAAACCTGCTCGCGCGCGCTGTGCGCAGTGGGCCGGCCCAGTAACTCTCCCGCACGACCCAGTTAGTTTAAATTTAGTTTTTTCATTTTAGTTTCAAACGTAGTTTTATCTGTTGATTCAAAAATCAATTCATAGATATTCACTAAACCAAATTGCATGAAACCAATTTTGTTAGAAAGGTATTGAAATTTTTAATCCAAGCCCATTGTATTCAAACCATTTGGAATTGTAGATCAGCTATGGTAAAAATAACAAGGCAGATACTTTTCTGCATTCAAACATTTTTCACAATTCAACCATAAATGCTCTTGAGTTGATTCCAAATCTCAAAAATCACATTTGATAAGACCTTTCTAAATATTTAAAATAATCTAGGTCTACTTGCAGTAATAATGGACAAGTAATAAAAGAATGCCCCATAGGTATTTCTTGTCAAGTTAATTAATTAAAATAATAAGGTAAAACATTATTAAATTGTGACACCACTTTAAATCACATTCCCAAGTATTAAAATATGTTGTGATGACATGTGTCAACATGATCCCATATTTTACTTGAGAACATTAAATCTTAACTAGTTTTTTAATTAGTAGAAATTACTTTGCTAAAATAAAATAAATAATACTAAGTTTTTAATTTTTGTGATGATTGTGATTATGCTAGATCATCTAGTGTAAACCCTTGTGTGCCAAATAGAAGTAATTAAGTATTGTTTGGTGATTGTGTACTTTGCCAAATAGAAGTAATTAAGTATTGTTCTGTGATTGTGCCGACCAAGGATACGAAGAGGAGGAGACTACTACAAAGAGGAAGCAGAGGAGAACTTCAACCACTTCACTACAAAAGGCAAGCTAAGCTAAAACCATGCAAGCTAATACTTGCAAGCCCAGCAATGCCAATGAACCTATGCAATGCATTAGGCATGCTTTTGTTATACCACTTGATTATACCAAATCCCAGTTTTACTTGCAAGCTTTATTAGTTTATTTCTTTATCAAAATTCTTTGTTTACTTTTAGGTAGTGTTTGTGATATTTTGGAAATATATTAGAGGTAGCATAAAGAGCATAAAACTTGGCCTAAGTTAGGTAGAACTAGATGTCATCCTGAGGCATGATATTAGACTTAGATAAGTCACAGTGATTATCACCGTCATAAGTGCTTACCCCCAAATTTAGTGGCTAGTGCTAAGCATAAAACTTGATCACTTTAGATGGGAATACCTAGTGAAAATGATTATGAAAACCTTAGAATGATGAGTCATTCTAATGAAATGTTTTGACATGTGTTATGAACACCAGATGATTTGATGATGAAAATGTTGAGGCATGAGCCTTAGCCCTTTATAAAACTGATGGTTGTGTTCGGATGCGATACCATTCCAATTTTATCATACAACCACAATACCCGAAATTGGGTAGGGCTTGACTGGAAGTTTATATATCTTAGTATAGGTTCCCTTGCGGCCGAGGTTTGAGCTGAGGCTACCTCAAGATTATTGACCACCTAGGCAGTTCCTAAGATGACAGATGGTCATGGTTGAGAGGCCAAACCCATAGGAGAGGTGCTTATACTAGGGTGTGTAATTGAAAGGTTAGGATTGATTATTCGCATACTGAGTATGGTGATTCAGGATTGTTCCTGACGGATGTATCAAATATTGTGGTGAAAGTGTACCACCTCTGTAGAGTGTCAAACTATTCGAATAGCCGCGTTCGCGGTTATGGACATTTGGAGTGGCCATACTGTTCCGTCGTCAGATATTTTCAAAATGACTTGTGAAATGAAGCATGACTTTGACTTGACCACAACAGGGTTGTGAAAGTGAAAACTAAGTTCCCACTTAGGTGTTATAAAACCATAGACTAGTTTTATTTGCTTCTGAACTCAGATGGAGATAAACCTGGCTTTTTGCAAAACAACCTAGAGCTCAGGATTCCTACTTGGAACCTCTTTAGTAGTTAGTCTTAGTTTGCGAGTACTTAAAGAGTACTCCCTGGCTATTCTTGTGGCCAGACTATGAGGAGGACTATCAGGATGATGGACAACAGGAAGTTTACGACAACTAGGATCATCTCCCATCGTCAATATTGCATGTGACCCTAAAGATGGATCTTCGCCCATGCTACAGTTATTATATTATTCTGCTGTGTTGATTGTATTAAGACTGGATCATGAGATCCTTTATTTGTAAGACCTTTATTATGGTTTGTGATGGATGATGAACTATGGTACGAATCTGTTATGTATCGCAAAAATGGTAATCCTGGGATTGCGATGTATGGCATAACAAGCATATGGGATTAAAAATCAGGGTGTTGATATCGTCTCCTACCTCGCGACAACGCGCAGGGAGGAAACCCTAGCCGAAGGTGGCGGGGCGCGTGGAGGCTCACCGGAGGATCGCGGGCGACCTTGGTGTGGACAGGGAGACACTTCTTACCATAGTAGAAGTTAGGAAAGTTTGATCTGTGTCTGCTAGGTGTTTGATGAAATGGCCGCATGAATTCAACATTTGAATTTTTGGATGAATTTTGGTGAGTGATCTTGTCAAATGCTTGGTAGTTTGTGGTTGCTAGGGTTTGCCAAGGTGAATTGATTTGAGTGGTTTTTGAAAAGTGGGGATCTTAATGCATACACTTGATTCAATTTTGAATTGTACTTTAAATAGATTTGGAATTTGTTTCTATTGGTTTGTAAAGTGGGCTTGGGTTCACTTTTACTTGGTCTAGCAAGGGGTGAAAATAATTGGATTTGTTTCTATTGGAAATCTTTGACTAGGAACACCCAAAGTGGTCTAGTGAACAACTTTGTCCAAAATGACCATTTTCTTATATTTGTTATATTTGATTTTCTCTCTATTTTATTTTGCTTGGAAATGATCTAGATGATATTGTTTTCATATTTAAACCAATCCTTATCATTCATAGCAATCAAACATGGCAAATGCAATCATTCATGCATTAATCACACACACATGCATTCATATTAATTTTATTAATAAAAGTTTTTGTTAACCCTAAACTTGGGTGATCAGAACTTGATAATCTTGTTTAATATTTTTGGGATGTTACAAGGGAGGTTGGTGACCTAAAGCCGGTGCGGCTCGGTTCGCTCGGTGGAGTACTTCGGGAGTGGCACCTCGCCGTCCGGCATCGACTTGCTGACGTAGAACCAATACTTCTTCCACTCGCTTGTCGCCTTCTTTGGCAGAATGAGGTCGAGGAAGGAGGCCTTGGACTTCAGCTGGAAAGTAAGGTCGTCCGCTGCCAGCATCAGGCTGCCAGCCCCATCGCGACTAATCCACCCGTGGAACAACTCCTGCCACATGGGAAAGTACGGGCGGCAGCCCAATAAGAATTCGCAGAACGCCAAGAAAATGGCGAGCTGCTCGATGCTGGGCGGTCCCAGATATGATGGATGGATGTCGTAGTAGGCACAGAATCGGCGAAATAAGAGCGAGGTGGGGAATCTGAGCCTGCTCTCGAGGTGGCTGGTGAAGCAAATCAACTTGTTGACGCGTGGATCTTGCTCCACCTCCCTGGCCACGGGAACTCGCCATCTCCCGGCGCAGAGAATCCCTGCGTCCTCGAAGGACTTCAGCGTCGCCCTAGTGCACTTGGACTTCCCCCACAACTCTTTCGGAGGCACCATGTAATCGAGGATCTGGGTTCACTGGATCGCTCTGGAGGTTCTGGAGTAAATGGGAGACTGAAGCGCGCGGGGAGTCGGAGGAAATGTGAGGAATACTCGCAATTCACCCGTCACTCTCTTTATATAGCGGTTGGTTCCCGCCAATTTCGGGGAGCCGTTACCGTGCGGTGATTACGGCGATATTACCGTTGGATTACCCAACGGCTAGCTTGACCAAACTGACGGTCCAACTTCGTCTACTCGACTCGCCGACCCATTCGCCAAAGCTACGATTTGACTACTCACCAAATTGGCGATTCGACTGCTCGCCATTATTGCGACTAAAGATGCATACTAAAGACTCTTTGTCTCATTGAAGGAGTCCACCGCCGATTCGACTGGGCGTCCAAATTGGACCTGGATACTCTGACTGCCAAAGAACACCTACGATGAATCAACGGCGGCCTCGAGGACTACTGATGGGGATATGCCGAGTGGGGTATACCCAGCAGGACGTTCCCTACCGGATCATGCTCCCAGTGAGTGGGCCTATAGGACGGCGATTGGACCGCGACCCAAGAAGAAGCCAGGCTACTAGAAGCTGAAGGCCTAGAAGCGTAGTTAGGCCCAGTTGGATTAGGTCAAAACCATCCGAGTCCTTATCTAACTCAGTTGTAGATCTGTTAACCCTAGTGAGTTGACTCTATATAAACCTCCCTAGGGCACGCATAGCACTTACGTTCCATCATACACCCCCTCGACTCGCCTCCTAGCCACCGAGCTCGCCCTTTGTAATCTCTCATCAATACAATCTAGCAGGAGTAGGTCTTTACCCTCCGGGGGCCTGAACCTGGGTAAACCCCTGTGTCTTTTCCCTCATCTCGCACCGCAGATGGCTGGCCGCCCTTGCCCCTCGTTCTATTACTCGCTGCCAATCGCAGCATCTGCCATGGCCTTTCTCATGACACAATCTGGATACGTGTTTGTGATAAACGGAGGGGCTGCAAGCTAGAGTATTTCCAAGCAAGAGACCGTGTTTGGATCTACAACAGAGGATGAGTATATTGTCGCCTCGGAGGTAGCAAAGGAAGCTATTTGGATGAGCAATTTCCTTATGGATCTTGGTGTGGTTCAGGGCTTGTCCAATCCATTCGACGTGTATTGTGACAATAATGGTGCTATTGCACAAGCCAAGGAACCTAGACAACACTAGAAGAATAAGCACATACTCATGTGGTACCACCTGATTAACCAGTTCATGGATCAGGGTGATATCAAGTTATGCAAGGTACACACGGATGCAAATATTGCGGATTCGTTGACAAAGCCGCTACCACAGCCGAAGCATGAGGCACTCCTAAGAGTTATGGGCATTAGATTCTTAGACATGTGATGTCGGAAGATTGACTCTAGTGCAAGTGGGAGACTTTTGGGAATATGCCCTAGAGGCAATCATGTATGATGTGATTCCCATTGTATTCATAAAGATATTAAGTTTTCCTTGTATAAACATCTGATGTGTATCATCGAATATGTGATTCAGTGGTGGAACTATACATTCATGTTATTTGTACTAAATATCCTTGGTCATCGAGGTTGTGCTAGACACACAACATAGACCAAAAGTCGGCTGATGACTCGGCTCCACTTGTCATGGGCATGGAGAGGCTATTCCGACTTACACAGATTCAGCTAAAGGTTTTAGCGAGTCAGATTGACCCATATTGAGATACAACAAACAAGTCGTTATTTGTATGTCTCAATCAGTGTAATCCTTAGACCTAAGGTTATTGCATAATCCGAGTTGAGTATCACCAACTTAGGTTCAGTCAAACGATGTTCCGTCACTAGGCAGTTATAAAATCAGAGTTTGGGTCGACTGTGAATCAAGCTGCGTGATGTGAATAACCAAGATGGGATTTTGCCCCTCCACTAGGAGAGGTATTCTCTGGGCCCTCTCAGATGATATGATTCATAAAGCATGGCCATGCACGACTCTGTTAGGTGTTAATCGAGGCGGTCGACTAAGAGTTAGTCATATGAATCACATATCTCAGATCGAGAAGAGAGTCGGGTTATTTAAGGGATGACGATCATTCGCCTATAACTCGGTATGGTCTATTGTGAGGCAAATAGGGCTCAGATGAAAGTCACATTTGAAAGTCATGTCGTCATGACTCTTTGGTACTTGGGAGTCAGCACGTTCTGCTAGGAGCCGCTACCGACTAATCGATTGAGAGTCAGACTCCAATCGTGTCCAAGTTGCCATGACCCTGCGTGGTCACACACTTAAGAGCGGAAGAAAGTTCGGATTGGATCTGATCCAGAAATCTATTTGGGTTGGACATGATCCGGATTTGGATTAAGTCAGTGAGTCAGACTCAAGGTGACTAGTATGGGCTTTAGTGAATGGGCCACAAGTGAGTGGAGCCCACTTTCACTCCCTATATATAGTGGAGCGCAGATACCCAAGAGGGTTAATAGTTAGGTCATTCCAAGCATTGGAAACCCTAGCTCCACAGCAGTCCTACCGTCGTAAAGTACTTAGCGGTTCACCGCCGGAGCTCCTCCTTGTACATGTGGATACCAGCAGCGGTGATGTACGATTAGCACCTCGACGATTGGATCGGATCATAAGGACCGCACAACATTCAACTGACGTGCTTCATCCATTCTGCAACTACGCACCTAGTGGTAATCCTCGTGGCCTTTTACCTCAGCTAGATCTTCGTTTCACACCGTAGGGAATTTTTTTATTTTTCTCCTTGCGGCCCAACACAATAGGGCTATTGGTTTATGATACCCTTGATCCGGATTCACGGATGTAGTATAATTATTTTCTCCCTAGAAGACCTAGGTTTAATCGAACCTTAGAAAGAAATGCTAAAAGGAAATAAATAAGGACACGTCTACAAGACTTTGTTTCTTTGTTTTACCTTAGTTTACTGGACCAATCTAGTTTACATTTTATAGTGGGTTGAATCAATGGATGGAGATAGGCCAGGGTTGAAGATCCACCTGCAGCTGCACATCATATGGGATAAAACAAGATAATAAGCTTAGTCATGTGTAATGTTTGAACAAAGATAATCTCTTGTGGGCAACACATCCTAATATACTAAAGCCCCCGTGATGCAGCGGGCATAGCAATATCCTTTTAATCCAACCGAGTGCACACCGCAGCAATAGGCTACAAACGATTATTAAGTGAAGAACACAGATTAAAGCATTAAATGGTCATATTGTTATGATCCCGAATGGGGCGCTAAGCGAACATTGTACTATCCTTTTTATCACCAGGGTTCCTATGAGATCGCCGCTAGCCAAGTATCTCACCTCAATCCTTTATAAATCTATGGGATCTTGGGTACCTACAAGTCCATAGATCATGACAAGAGACAAAGAAACAAAATATACAAATCTCAATTGCAAGGAAAATACAATACTCCCATGATTAGATGCACATAGTTGCTGCGAGGTTTCTCCCCAACACACATCCTGTGAGGACTTGTAACACCCTCGGATCGGCCCTATGCAAGTTTTAGTGATTCCCGCTAAACCGGCATAGAAAAGATTCAAAGGTGCCCACCAAGCACTTTCGTGCGGGTAAAAAATAAATAATATCATTACACAATAGTCCTCGATGGAACCCACATAACAGATATATACAACAACGACTCAAAGAGTCAAGAATACAAATATATGGTACAAAGATCCAAATCACCTTGAAAACAATATACATCCGAGGACGGATAAGATGCAAATTGAGCTAAGAGCCCTGAAGAATAACCAATGGCGTTCATAAACCTGCCAAGGCCGAGACAGAAGGGTAACCCTGCTAATGAAGTTGAGCTCCAACCTGCTAAACATAAGGGGCACCGACAAAGAGCAAAGGAAAAAGAGAGCAGTTAGTATTGAGGCCAGTACACGACGAGTCTTAGATTTAGACGGTCCTCTCCTAAATAGGTATGGTGGACTGAAGCGACAGCGCAGCATGCACTAAACAACCTATGGAGACTTGATATAGCTGACGGCTATCAGAGGAGGATAAGAGAGACCTATTCGGAACCAACCTGAGACTAACAGCAAACATAACCGTCCTGGTATTTCCCCCTCCAGACCAAACGAGGAAGTCAATCTGAGGAACTCACACCTTTGGCATTTTTATCTATTCCATTATAGTTGTAGCACTTACTAGTCAGATATAGATAGCACGAGTGATCCTAATAACATAACAAGTGGGCAGTTTTAGTTAACCATTCCGTTGTAGTTGCAATACTTACTAGTCACATATAGATAGAATGAGATATCCCTAAACCAGCAGTTGTTGGCACTTTTAATTTCTCATTCCATTGTAGTGAAACTGATTACTAGACATGTCAAAGTTAAATTTATAACACTACTTTAGTTATAGTTGTCTATGATCGAGATACTGTGCTTCCAGTCGTCCATCACCGCGGACACACTTTTAGAAAAATTTACCCTGCAGGGGTGCACAAATAGCAACACAAGCACGATCAACCTCGGAAAAACCAAATGAAAACCCAACGAGACATCACATAAAGCAATCACAAGATTCATAAAATATTTCATAGGGCCACCCCACTAAGATAACCACTACAAAGTCGGCCGGCTCCGCGACGGACCCAGGGTGTGTCGCGACGGCTGTAAACGACTTGGAACCTGAAAGGTGACTGAGCTTGTTGATACAGCGGAAATGTGGCACGAGGTTCCTAAACAGTACAGTAGTAAATGCTCTCCACGAGCAACATTAGTAAATAAAGCAGTGGCATGACATAAGTACATGATAGTAATAAAGCCCCAAACTAGTTTGTGGCCCCAAGAAATAAATTATGACTCAAGCTATGGCTAAGGGGATTCATGGTCCCACCCACGGATAGTGCGATAGTCAAGAAACGAGTATCAAGTACTCCAGGTCCTACAGGACACAAGTGAGTGGTTAAAAACCAAATAACATCTATTGCCCATCGGTTCCTCTGCATTATTTACCTACTTTAAATATTAGTTATTAAACTTCAATTAAAGCCATGATCATCTCCAACATTAAGCATGAGGCATTTCTCCAAAAACTGTGGAACATCGACGGCGGGCAGCAACACCTGCGCAAGCAACTATGATTCGCAAGACTAACTATCTACCAAACAATAGGTAATAGGAGGTGTCCATGAAAATATAGGATGCAAGGGATATAAAGTGGTACTGAATCTAAAGCATCGCAATTCAGATAACAATAGATCAATAGGAGGAAGTAAAAACTAGAAATGTAAAATAGGTAGAAGGGGGAGAATGCTTGACTTGGAAACACTGCCGAAGGTTCATCCGAATATCGGGGCGACACTTGCATCAACTCATCGTCCTAATATGTGAAGAATCAAATCACTAAAAGAAACATCAGATGCACTATTTAATACTATGGCAGAAGATCGGGCATGATGCATTTATGACATATGTCATGACAAAGGTGCGGTGCAATTAAGCAATATTAAGCGGAACCAAGGTCCCAACAATAGATTATTAGGTTCTTGTTGTTAAATCTATCTACTAATTTCTCTTGAGGTAGGTTCGTCGAATACGTTTCCGTCAGCCAAAACTGGTTAGCTACACAAATTTAAATAGAGCCAATATAAAACTAGAAAAGCTCGCATATGGTCTCCTTATTCAATTATTAGGTGAATTTAAGGCCCCCAAGACCACATAATATGAAAGAAATCATGTACAATTTAAATACAACAAGATAGATGTCATATATATTATAAAAATAGGGGAGGTCTTGTAAAAAGGGTCACAAGTAAGGGTCCAAAGATCTTGGGTTCAGGGGTTCGGTGTCGGGATCAGTCTTTGGTCCAGGATTGGGCTTTAGACCAGTGGATCGGGGTCTTCGGTTTCATCGCCTTTGGGTCCCGACATCGAGATTGGTGGTGAACTTTCGGTGGTGAACTTGCGTCGGTGTCCTCAAGGTGTCGTGATGGTACTCCAGGTCCTAACTTGACAACGCATAAGCTTGGTCAAACAAACCGCAACTTCGAGAAGATCTTGTCGAGGTGGGCATGGACTTCTCTTTGTTGGCCTTGTTCATGGGTAGGGTGGCCTCGGTAGGTAGATGGAGGCGCACAGGAACAAACGCCTCGAGCCCTTAGCAGGTACTCCCTCCGTTTAGAAATATAAGATGTTTTAGTTTTGTGAAGAAGATGTATCTAGACACGTTTTAGTGTATAGGTTCAAATGAATCTAGACACTAAAATGTGTCTAGATACATCTCCTTCACAAACCTAAAACATCTTATATTTCCAAACGGAGGGAGTAGTAGCTATCTAAAAGCCTATCCACTGGCAAGAACAACAGACGCAACAAAACAAAGACCAAGCGCACGTCCGGAAGTAGCAGACACACACCACTTGCAGAACATGCAGTGAGTGTCGTCGATGGAGGGCGGATGGGATGAGGGCCATCGGAGGAGCACATGGCGGCACGGCGGATTCTGGCGACGAGGGTAAGCGCTCCTCGAGAAGGGACATAAGAGCTTGAGGCCGCGGCAGAGCAGCGCGGCGCCGCTGCTTGGCGTTGGCAGAGGGGGCGCTGGCCCGATCGGCTGATTCCTGGGGGCACGGGCTCGGGAACGGCGGCGGTTGGCGGTGGGCGTCGGGGTAGAGGCGAACACGGGAGGGCCTAGCTACGCCGTGCGGCCAGGGGCGGCGATGTGTAGGGGCTCTGGTGGGGAAGGGGACCATAGGAGAGCTCCTACGGGCGACGGGGTCGACGGCCGAGGCAGGGAGAGGAGGGACGGCGGAGGGTGGCGTCGCTCGGCTCGGGTAGCGTCGACACGAAGGAGCTCGGGAGAGGGAGATCAGAGGCGACGCAGAGGAGAGGCGTGCAGGGCCACAGGAGATGGAGGAGGCGACAGTAGGGGCTTGGTTTTGGGTGGCGTGGGCGGTGGTGGCAACACGGTAGGCTCAGGCGAGGAGGAGCAGGCGGTGGCGGTTGCCGAAGGGGAGGAAGGAGGCGGGGTCTCAGGAAGACTGGGAGGGATGGGGACGACAGGCCCGTGCGGGAGCGGGTCACGACTCGCGATGGAGAGAGGAGTCAGGGATTGGAGCGGGGATCCATGGGTCGGGGAGTGGTGGGTCCGGGCGGAGTGGGTAGGACGTTAGGGCAGCCACAATGTTGCTATAGCTAAATCTAACAAAAAGCTGAATTTGGCTTCACCATGCAATTTGGCTACAGCTCCACAATGTAGCTATTCTAAATTCCTGCACCATGCGGTCCACTTCTGATAAGAATAGCCTTATTTTTGTCTAAGATATAACAATAGAGGACACATGTCACACGCAGGTTGGCTAATCAATTTGGAACCACATTTGGCATCGGAGCACCCTCTTGCTCCGGTTCCCTCTTTTGCTCAATTTGGAACCACCCCCACAATGTAGGGAACTAGTTCCAAAAGCCAAAAAACAAATATGGAACCACTTTTGGCTACACATTGTGGGTGCCATTATGTGGGGATGACCTCAATCGGTGTGGTACGGGAGCAAACCTGGCCAACGGGCCACTGTTCAGCGTGTCGGCACGCGGGCCCACTAAAAAAGCCCGACACCGGCCTGGCATGGCCCGTGGTGTGCCGGGCCCGTGCCAGCCCGTGAAGAAGCGGGGCCATGCCTGGGCCGCGGCCTAAGGCACGCGTGCCGGCTCGGCACGGCCAGTCAAGACTGCCACCACCAGAAAATTAACCATAAACGCGCAAAAAGGCAAGGGTGAGGGTCGAACTCACGGCCTGCCGGCCGAAATCCCTGTGCCTAACCAGAAGACCGACCAACATTTGTGATTCAGTGTAGATTAAGACGTTTTTATAGACAAATTTTGATGGGCCAGCGGAAAAAGGCCACGGCCCAGCGTGCCTAACGTCCCGCGGGCCGGCCCGTGAAGAGCCGGGGCCGGGCTCGGGCCGCCAGGCGGGGCACGCGTGCCGGCCCCGCCCGGCACGTGGCTTGGCGGGCCACGGCGGGCCATGCCACGGGCTGGCCCGTTTGGCGCTTGCCCGGCCTGGGCCGTGCCGGGCCTGCCCGTTGGCCAGACTTGTACGGGAGGTTGGGTGCGTGCGTGCCAGTGCATGCGTGGTGTATGTTTGCATCGGGTAGGTGTGGAGTGGTTGGGTGGGTCTGGGTGTGGCGACGAGGAGGGGGAGTAGGGTAGGATGTTGCTAGGGTTTGGGGAGGGTAGGATTAGTGTTTGGTTTTGTTTTGGGCTAGGTAGTAGGCTGGCAGCTTGCTGGGATTTTGGTCTGGTAGGCTGGCGGCTTCCCCCGATAAAATAGTTTTGATTAATTAATTTATTTTTGTTTTAATACAAAATATTTTTGTAACACTTGTAGAAAAACAAAATATCCGGCAGAAGCCGTGTTTTTAATTTGAAATAAAGACGGAGAATATCTAGAAAACAAAGAGGTGCTTTAGGAAATAGTTTTAGACAAATAGATGCATGCCGATGTTATGATAATGCACAGAGATAAGACACGCAGTTTTCTAGTAGCGGTTTTACCCGGGGTGCTATAGGACTACTCACTCATAACAAATAGATCAAGGATAGAAAACATTGTGAAAAATACTTAGATTAAAATCAAATATTCTTTCAATGGTCGACATATCACAAGGATATATAAAGTACAAAGCAATGGCTATAGCTAGTGGAGGGATGGATGGTGGATTGGATAAACAATGGATGAACAATGGAGTGGATCTCCTTTAGTGTTGTTGTGATGAAATTTGAGAATGGCGTCGCTCTAGGCAGCGGCTGGAGGCTCAAAATATATAGGCATCTTCACAAAAGTTCTAGGGTTTGACAAGACGAAGCCGTTGTGCCATATGGGAGGGCCATGCCCGTACCTTCGGTCATTACGCACACTAACGCCATGAATTTTATTCTCAATTACTTGGCCATGTGGACTTCCTCAAATTCCTTCATTATGACTCTTGATTTTGCATTAAAACCCGTGATTTCCTACACAACATAATTCAAAGCAAGGTTTTGCATATCTTTGCAATTATTAGTCATTAGTGGCAAGGATTAAGAGTTTCTTGTCAATTGCTTGAATAAGAACAATGTTTAAACGCAGAGAAAGATGGAAAAATTCTGAGACATCAAATTCCCCAAAGCTCAAACCTTGATTGCCCTCGAGCAAGAATAAACAAAAGAACTATAAGGAATTCAACGTTTAAACTTGAAACAACGAGATTAAGAATTCACTTACGGTTGGTAGTCATATGTGCATAACACTTCATTTATTTGCGAGGCTTATCAAAGTTAGAGAGATGACAAGAGTACTATACAAGCTTCGGCAATTTAAGACAATCAAAGTAGAGTTTAATATTAATATGAATAAGTATAAGTGTAGCAATCAATCTAATTCTTCTAATTAACTCTCAGCTTGCCAAGGAACACTAGGATGTTTAAATAGTATGATTGCGTAAGAGAGTTTGATGTCCTAAGTAATATAACAATGAAGTGTCTTACTTACACCCACATCAATAAATCAAGTCTATCAAAAACACTTATAATCCAATCATTGTTTTTCAAGAAAAAATTGTAGAGTAGTAATGAGACCATGCCAAGGACTTGTTATGTGGATCTTCAAAGACATCTCTTTCTTTTCATTATTTCAATGATTGCTGGCTATTTATTTTGCCAGTGCTTGCACAGCCTTTGAGAATACCAATACTTTTTTCCATACATTTACATTTATGCCAATCATGTCATCAACTTAGAGACAAAATCCACGGTTATACCATAGATCCTTCAAAAGCTAGCGGAGTTATTGGCATCCCAAAGGTGTGCACTAGGAACATAAATAGAAGAATTTTTCTTTTAGTGTTCTTTTTTATGAGCTAGTACCACAATTTGATCGACAAAGTTAGATTTGGCATGCATCACAATTACCACTAGACTTTATTTCAATCAAACAACTCATTTCAATAGTGTCGTCAATACTATTAAAACATCTATGGGGTTAAGTGTCTTCAAGGGTATGCTCTCAAGACAATCATTCATCAAACAAGTCGTAAACTTTAGACTTTTTTGTTATTGTACTTGTTTGGTATTATTATTTACAAGGCAAGACTCGGTTAGCTAAAAGAACTAGAGAAAGAACTTCAACAGTTAACCATCATACTAATAAAAATCTTTACTTTAACTAAATTAAATTACTCCCACATGCATATCAACTTAGAAAATCAACCAACTAAGATAAACAACTCAAACTTCAAAAGTGGGATACATAGGACATACCTCTCATAAGAGACTTCATGATTCTCTTCCTTATAGGGATGTGTTCCTTATTAAACTCAAACACGATTAATATCTTAATAATATAAAAGCAAAAAGACAAAGTGCAAATGCACAATTACGAAAAACAAAGGAAAAATGGAAAAATATTTTTGTATTTTTGAGGAAAGGGATTAAATAATAGAAAGGATCTTGAAACCAAGCAAGGGTTCTAAGAAAAGAAAAAAAAAGAAAAAAAAGCAAATTAAAAAGGCAAAGGAAAAATTAAAGTGTTGGAATAGACCAACACGAGTGTTTCAAAGCTCCCAAGGGGCTGGAGTACAACCTCATTATTACACAAATAAATTTGCAAGGGGAACACATCCCCAAGCTCAGGCTTTTTCAAGCTCCTTTGTAGCTCATTGTGGCGGTGGTGGATAGTCTCCCATGTTCCATTGGCCGTGCCAATTTTGGAAATAGGTGTTGAGGCTTGCAGTACATCTCGAAGATTGATGGGGAGGTTGTTCATGTTTTGGATATTTCCTTCGAGTGTGTAGATGTATTCATATGTAGTGTAGTAGTTTGGTGGCTGCTCATCTTTTTCGGGCTCTTCTTGTTCTACTTCTTCATCTTCTCCTCTTCGTCCCATGGGTATCTCTTGTTGGGGTATATTAGCATCAACATGCGCATCATAAAGCAAACATCCCTCCTCAATAGACAAAAGACCATTAGGAAAATGAGCTGGGATCAAGTGATCTTCCCCAGTTATATCGAGAAAATATCTACCATGAGTATTAGAGACCATACCACATGCTCTTAGAGTAGGGAGACCGAGATGGTGACTTCCTACCAATGGTTGGATACTAACTAGGTTAATGTGAAGTGCAAGTGCAAGAATGGTCACAACTCCCCCTCCGCATATGGGTCCACAAGATTTAAGAACCTACTTCTTAAGGTAAAACACAAGCAAAGTGCCCAAAATTTGCATTAAGTTACAATTAACAATAGAGGCCTTGGCGAGGATCATCATGTCCTCCTCATTAACTCTAGTAAACTCACCACGTGCCTGCAAGGTGTTAGAAATCACATAAAATAAATAACGAATAGCAGGATGATCAATTTGTTTCTCTTGTGTGTGTTTCTATGAATTCTCATTCAGTTGAAGCATTGCCAAGATGGGGATCTAAAATAAAATTAGTTGTGCGTACATCGGTGGTGTTGTTGGCAAACCCAAAACATTGAGCCCATTGGTCTAGTGTTAGGATGTACTCACGGTTCATAAGGCGGAGTTTGATGTGATCAACTCCAGGCCTTTGTTTATCACTACAATAGTAATGATCCACCGTATGTGTCAAGGTTCTGAAGAACTCAAGTGTCAAGAGGTGATACATAGCGACATCCTAAAATACAAAGTCATACAGACCAACAGTTTTGCAAAGTAAATCAAAATCAACACGAATGCCAATTTGGTTCAAGATATAGGGACACACCCACTTGGTGGACTTGATTTTCCGAAGCTTGAGACGATTGAAACGCTTAAGATGGAATTCCTCGGTGAACTCGATACCAAGTGACTCGGGGGTAAATGTAACAACGGGTGGTGCGGAAGATGTCGCGGCCACCGCACGTGTACGACTCCTCGTGTTCATCTAAAAATATTAAGATAGAATAAATAAGAAATAATAAAAACTTATAATAATTAATTTTGATCCAATATAAACATAGCATATGTGTTACTCTACACTAGTTACAAAAGTATTCTCCTCTAAAACAATAGTAAAAATGCTATCAAGATTGAATAAAAAACAAGACATAATTCTAGATTAACAATAATGAATGAATGAGTGTAGCTTTTGAAAAAATAAATTGCAGATCAGAGGAGAATCATACCTTAGATGGATTGAGTGCGAGGAATCAAAGAACGATTGAGTAAATTTGAAGATCCAATGGAGATGGTTTGGAGTTTGGAGGAAGAAGAAAGAGGGTTTAATATTTGGGGATTTTAGGTTACCTTCCTCGGGGTGTTTATGTTGGCTGAATACATGGTACGGGCGGCAGGTACGGCCAGATCCCGCTCGTACCGGGTGACTTACCTCGGGGGCGCTCCTAGGCGGTGCACTCGGTACGGGCGCGCGATATGGTCTTGCGCACCCATACAACTGGTCATTATGGGCACGGTATCATTTGCTTGAAACATGATGTTTGCTCGAGGATAGGATACGGGCACGTCGGACGGGCGCGTCTTACCATACCACATGTCGTTATTGAATCTTTTTATTGTGGCAAAAATCAAACTTTATATATTTCTTCGCGTTGAGGTGGTACGGGGGCACGGTACGATCTCTTCCGATCGTACCATAGGTCGTTATCGACACTGCAAGTTCTAAAAACGTCAAAATTTTGATTAGTAGCTTCGTGCATCTTTGCGCATCTCATCATAAGTAAAATAACAGTAAACATACTACATAAATATTCAGCAATACATTTAGGCCATGTGTTAGTAAAAATAAAAGATCAAGGATTACCTTATTTTTTCTCATCTCTCCAAAGGTCTTCTTGAACACTCTTTATTTAAAACAAAACAATACAAAAACAAAAACTAACACAAAAGTTGGCTCCCATGAATCGCTTCTAGTTAAGGTCAACTATCTTGACCCCGATGCCAATCATTTAGGTTTGAGGAGTGGAATACCCACTACAAAATAGTTGGCTTTCAAAGTAATTATACCATCATCATATTTAGGCTTGGCCTTCTTTTTCCTATGAAAGTGGACTATAAAAGGATCTCTAGATGGTAGCCCAATTCTCACATTCCTTTTATGTTAATTAATTAAGGCTTTAATAGTTCTTAGGAAAGGCCTACCTAAAATTATAGGTGCTATGGGATCTTTAGGCATGTACACAATAACTAGATCAGTAAGTGCGGGACTACCTTTTATTTCAACAACTATATTTTCTTTTATCCCAACGGCTTTTTTATAGATTGAATCCACAAGGTGGAGTCTTAATTCAGTAGTAATAAAAGTTGGATCCTGGATTTATGGTCCGAGAAATCCCCATTATGCCTGCAATTCACGTTCCCATGATTAGTGAGCCGTGATTATAACCGATAAGTACCATTACAATATCCATAATTTAACAATGATCAAGACTTACATAATTTCCACTGGGATCTCATTGGGAAGACGGCCTAGCTCGCATAGACGTCAGCATCTCCATCATTACTCACGTCTCTGAAAGTCTGGCCAAGTAAATATCCAGGGACAAAGCCGGTGAGTACTTTGAACATACTCGCAAATCACCTAGATACGGAAAACAAGATAATGCATTTGGGTTGTGGCGAGATAGCTCTAACTAGGGTTGTTTTGTGAAAAACCTAGTTTCTCTTGTAGATGTGTCATCTCTATATATTTGTTGAAAACACGTTTTTGAAAACATGTCTCCTTTTTGAAAGTCTAGATATCTCCATATCCTTGTTAAAACCTTTTTGAAAGCATTTTTTTAGGAAAACCCTTTTTAAAACATCTTCGACCATCCCTGGTCAAAACAAAACTCATTCTCATACTTCCTCGTGACCAAGTCATATTGTAGAGGGAGTGTCCCAGCCTTTAAACAATATAAGGTGGAGTCCCCTGTGTTTACAATGCTAGTCCCTGGATCAATTGCTAGCATCCACAGTTAAGATGTAATATCAAGAAACAAAGGTCATAATACAACTTTATAACCAGGAATAACATAGTTTTATTACATCTTACATAGCTCATTGGCTATTACATTACATTGCAGCAGAATATCTATAAGCATGGGGTCCTTCATCTTCAAAGTGCCATAGGCAGATGTTGGTTGTAGACTTTGTAATCCTAATCAATCAATCTTCACTAAAATCAATCAAACCTGCAACATTACAAGTTACAGCCACAAGGGTCAATACATTTGAATTGTATTGGCAAGTGATACTATGGTAGTATAGTGGAGTCCATCATCTATATGCATTTGGCTAAGTGGAGTTGAGGCTTCCATTGCTCAAAAATATATTTTCCTTATCATTTGAAAATACTAAGTTTTTGTTTTGACAAAATCTTTTCAAAGGCATCTCTCAATCAAAGATTGAAGATTTCAATAACCCTTGTTCAAACCACAAGATTTTAACTTAGAAATTTGAATGATGAGATTCTTGATTGCTTCCATGTCTTGATGCTCAAATTGTCCTTTACCAGGGACATGGCTAAGTACTTAGATTTTACACTCTGCAGAGGTGGTGCACTTTCCCCACAAGACTTGGTTTCCCAAGACAAGATCTTTCAGAAGCCTTCCCTTAGACCAAAATGGACGCGCTCCAACCTATCAAAACTACCACCCACTGTCCATATGGCTAAGTTCTTGCAACCTATATGATCATGGCAGAGCCCATATTGCCAAGTGGTTGCACTTGAAGCTTCTCAACATTTGACATCTCAAATCTCTTTGTTCCTGGGTGGCAATCCACAAGTGAGATACACAAGGTTCACCAGTCCCCTGGCCTTGTGTAACCACTCAACCAAAAACCACCAAGCAAGTCCCATTCCACCCAGGTGATTCATTAACTTAGTTGTTTTATTAAACAAAACACAAGTCCTCAGACTTAGAATATTTTTCCATAGTGTGAATATATATTCCACCCATGTTTTCTATTAGCTAGGCTAAGCTTGATAGTAGTAGGAATCTTAACTTAGGAAATTTTCTCTAAGGTTTCATCTACTAGGTTTTCCTATATCAAGGTTTATACTTAGCAAAAGTTCCATGCAAGTTTTACTTAGAAAAATCACTAATGCATAGTGAAAGTAATGGGACAAAAGTATGAAGCATCACTTGCCTTTTTGGTAGAGTATAAGTTCACTCCTTGTCCTTGCAATAATCACACTCTTCAAGTCACTACAAATCAATCAAACAAGGCACAAACTCAATCTATCAATCAAGCAAAACATCACATAAAATCATAGAACCAATGCCAAGGATTGTTTTATTTGGAGAAGTGGTTCCTATTGGGTCTTAAACATTTGAAATCACCTAATGGTCATTTTATAAAGTGGCAAAGTCATTTGCAAAGGATTTCATTTCCTAAACCATTTTCAAAACAAAGTATCATTTTATGTGGTGTAGAAATATTTTTTACTAAGGCATTAATCTATAGGGTTCACCAAATATGTTTTAAAACCATAAAACTTGGTGTTTGGGGTTAGAGAGTTTAAAACAAAACATTTCCCAAAGGTTTTCTTCCAGAACCATTTTTAATAAATAAACCACATTTCTATTTGACTAGGAATGGTTTTAAATCAAAGAATCATTATTTTGTTTCACCAAATATATTTTTGAAACCACAAAGTGTTTCCTATGGTCAGTAGGTTCAAATCACCACAATTTCCAAAGATTTTATCCCAAAAATCATTTTTAAACAATTTTTACATCCTTAATAAGCATACAAATGTTTCTGCAAAAACAAACACTCTAACAGATACTATTTGCTAAACCAAGGGCATGGTTGGCTAGGGTTTATTCCACTGATTCCAATGATATAAAGTTTGCAAAATTTGTACGTGTGGTTTAAAAGTTGTGCAATTTACAAAATTGGAACTCTAATAGATCAAATCTGTCTTTTAAATCAAACTGAGGCCACGTGTCTGTCTCTGATTGGACGAAAACGGTTCGCTCGGATCGGCTACGGGGTGTGTTGGATCTAACTGAAAACGTGCGGCACAGATGGACGCGTACCCTTTCAATTGGATCTAATCCTAGCCAGATGATTCGCATCCCACGGCTACAACGCGTCTGCCAGGAACTGGCGGCGCTGACGGTGGCTGCGCGGCGGCGTGGCTCTGTCGATGACGCTGCCGACGAAATAGGACGAGCGGGGAAGAGTGAGGTTGCTCACCAGGTTCGCAATGAAGCACCGATTCTTGTTGCTGCTTTGGTTGGCCAAGGGGAGCACGGAGGTGACGACAATTGCTCGCCGGAGTTGATCTGGGCCTCGGTGCGGTCAGACGTCGACGGGGAACGAAGCTAGGGGTCCTGCGCGACTAGTTGGCGAGTACCTGGATGACCACAAGGCACAGGCGAACATAATGGTGTGAGTCTCTGGTCAAGGCGCACGGGTTCAGGCGATATGGCTTACCGGAGTTGTCTGCAAGCGGCGGTGCTGTCAGTTGAGGTCGTTGCCGGTGCTGTGAGACACGCGCGAGCGAGCTGGGGTTGCAGAAAGATGCGCCAGGGCTTGGGGAGGATGTGAGCTTGGTCGGGGAGGCAAGGGGTGAGGTGGTGCTTCCGGAATTGGACGAGAACTTCGTCGGAGACGGCGGTGGTGCAGAAGAAATTTGGAACAGCCTGGTGGCTCTCGAGGCGTGGGTTTTGGGGGGAATGGAAGAGGAGGAAGAGGGGTTTTATCACGCGTGATCACTGCGAGTTTTATTCGCGGCATTATGGCGAATTAAGCCTGAGGAATCAATGGCAGGGGCAGGGAAGAATGAGTCGCTGCGGGTTAGAACGATGAACAGGAGGAGTGGGGCATACCTGTCAGCGAGAAAGGAAGTGAGGGGGAGGGGTCCACTTGTCAGTGTCCTCGCGGGTTGCTTCTGCGGTGAATAAAAACGGTTCGGGGGCGAGTGAACTGGTGGGCTTGCTGGGCTGTTGGGCTGGCTGGCTGGGCTGGCTGTTGTTTTATACTTTTTTTCTTCCTGGATATTTTTCCTTTCTCTAAATCAATTTCTGTTTTGAAATTCAAACAAACATTCATACATTCAAACAATTCAAACCTTCAACATTCTTTGCACTTGAATTTGGTTCTGTTTAACAACATAAACCAAATCCCAAGATAAAATAATATTTTTATTTTTAGAGTCCATTTTTAATTAAATAAAATGGACACTAGTTAATAAATTAAATGGGTTTTAATTTATTTAAAAACTCCATTTGAACTCCAAATATTTTCAAAACCAAATCAGTAGGTTTTATTTGGAAATAAAAGATATTTGGAAAACTTGTTTAAAATAAAATAACATTTTATTTTAGGGTCCATTAATAATCAAATAAAATGGGCCTTAGTTATTAAAACAAATTGGATTAGTTTTATTTAAATCTTTATTTTGAAAATTAAAATAACACCAAAACACTTTAGTAGGTTTTATTTGAGAATGTAAAATACTTGGAAAACTTATTTAAAATAAATAAATAAGTTTTAGTGTTTGTTTAAAATGGGAAAAGCCTTTACTTAAATAAAATTGGATATTAAATCCTTGTTATTTTATTTAAATAAACCTTTATTATTTTTAATCAAAACAAAACATTTATTTCAAAATATTGGCCAAGGTTTAATTTGGCTATATAAAATAATCCTTATTTATAAATCCTCCTTTTCTTTTGAAAACCAAATCCTTTTTATTAAAAGATCCAAAATAGTAATTTTTAAATATTTTGAAGTTTCTTGTTTATTTAACTTTTCAAATCCCTTTGGGATTTTATTTGATCCAAAAAGGTTTTGAAAGTTTCCAAAATGGATTCAAAAAGTTTCTTCTCACCCTGAAAATCAAACAAAGTTTTATATTATTCATTTATTTTTCACATAACAAGATTTGGAAAATCTTGGGATGTGACACATATCCTTTTTCATCTTCTCAAATACCATTCCAAGGGTACTAGTAGCAATCACCTTTCCAATCAAGCTTGATCACGGATATGGCTATTCGAATAGATTATACTCTATAGAGTTTGTGCACTTTACCCACAAGAATCAATACATCCGCCGGGATACAACCACGGTCCGCTACACACGGTAGACGAGGATTCAGATAATCAAACCTAACATTTCATTTGTCATCCCTAGCAACGACGGCTTTTCCTTTTGGGTTTTTCCTCCCCAGCACGAGTATGTGGCCCCAGGCCATAGTCCTCCCTTCTACACATCCGTATACCCAAACCCGCAGCTTGGCAATATACAATTACTCGATGACTCTACTCCTAAAGCATACCGTCCGCGGGATATCCAATAGTTGCACCGGCACCCCTTCCAAGACAGGCTCACTCTTGCCGAAGCAACTTGCAGGCCCTAGATCCATAGATCTGTTGTAGAGCCCACCCAGAGTTCTAGGGATTTCTCCCCTTTAGAAAGTACAACCTGCCTCGGCTAAAGACAACAAACTACGAGCTAATCCCCAGCTCGTGGGGTAGTGTGGTTGCATAGATGAATTGTTTTGACAAAGGCGTAGAACATCCCTTCTCTTTCTCTTTCTCAAATTTCTTCCTTCTCCTCTTCATCTTTTCTTTGGTAAAACATCCACTCGGAAACGATGCCTCTTTCTAAGGGTTTTATTTTGAAAACTTTGTAGTAGGGTAAAACACAAAATAGTTTTTATAATCAAAAACCATAGTTTCCAAGGAGGGGAGATGCTCATAATCACAACCTCGATCTAAAGGTAAAATTGGGTGTCACTACGGGTAGTTGTCCTGAGGGACAATCATCTATAATATGGAGGGGCCAAGCTATCATCGTTGTTTCGTTTAAAACAAACAATGCAGGTAAGAATGTAGTTTATAAACAAGACTCAAAACAAGTATTAAACCGGAGTAGGACATATATCGGAGTTTAGGAGAAGTGGATTGCCTGTGAGGAGCGAGATGTCCCTTGACTTCTTTAGAATACAAGTATACCAAGAATACCAATAATTATAGTGATAATCCGATGCTTCCTTTTTCTCGACATCACACAATTGTAACTATTGCCGTTTATCGATCATACATGCAAACAAACAATACCACATTAAACACAAGGAATACAAGCATCAATACATACATCAAGAAAGGGACAAACCAAGTTTACAAATTAGTAGGTTTTGGGTGGTTGGATTTAAGGCAAGTGGAAATGCTTGGAAAGCATTTGTGGATTTACTTTAATGATTTGGAGGTCAAAACTACTTATTAAAGGGGATTTTAATTCAAGGTCAATTTATGTATCCTATCAATATGCAAAAATAATATCATTACATAGGTTTTGATAATATGAAACCAACAAAAGTTGTTTCACAATTTTATCCATTTCCATTGATTTATTATGGATTTTCTACTGAGAAAAGCTCTAGTTTTAGGAAATAAATCACACAAAAGATCTATGATTCCAAATATTAATTCATCTTAGGTTCAAGGGGAGTTGGAATCATATTAAAATATGTATCAAAATTCCCTCAGGAAATTTCCAAAATCTTTTCTGTAGCTATATTGTCTTTTTAACTAGAATTAATCCACCTGGGATTTTGAATTGATTCCATGGGCACATGCTAGGTATGCTGGATACCTTTCTTTAAAAAATGGAATCACTAATTAAGGTGATGCAAAACTACTGGAATGATTTTATTAGTGGAACAACTCTAGATAGAGATGTTTTATTCATGAAAAATTAACCAGAGCTCAATAAATACTGGGCTTCTAGGGTTTCAAGGTATTAGTATTTTTGATTTATCAGGGTTGGAATTTGGTCAATACCACTTTTGGTTTGACCTAGAGAAATTCCTAAAGGCATGTTTCACATGTAGTTGTTATTTTTGCTATGGGCAAAATAGGAAGCAACTTAAGGTAGGGTCAATCTGACATGCAAGGTACTATTGATAGCTTGCAGTACAATGTGGTTTTGATCAATTTGGGGTTGTAAAACTCCCTGGAGAAATTTATTGGTAAAGAGGATATAGTTTTGGTAGATGATTTACTATAAATTCTCTAGACAATTTTTGGGTAAAACTAAAGGTACTGCATGTCCTAGAAAACCTCCAGGAATAAAAGAAAATATAGATATAGGTATTTGGAGTTATTTTACATTTTCAAAATGATTTAACCCAAGTGGTTATATTGTAGATCTAGGAAATAAATCCTAAAAGAAAAGGGAAAGCACTGGTGGGCTGCTGCACTGCAGATCGGACCAGGTCGCACCGGGCCAGCCCAAAACGCAGCTAGACGTGTGTGGGTGATGCGCAGCAAGCCGTGGACCGGTGAAGGACGAAGTGTCATGGCGACATCCTAGACGTTAGATCATAAGGGAGATCGACGGCAGGAAGTCGTCTTCTCCCCAGCGACGCGCGCGGGGGCGGAAACCCTAGTTCGAGGAAGGGACGAGCGAGGGAGCTCAACGTGTCTCGGGAGGCGATGGGGAGACGCGGTCGACGACGGGAAGCTCAACAAGGGACGACACGGCGGGATTTTCTTTCGGAAAACAACTCGTGCGGGGACTCCCATACGGAGCTCGTCTGAACTCGCCGGAGAGGCTTCTTGGGTTGTTGCATGTCAAAAAAAAGGGTAGGTTCAGTTTCAGAAGGGCGTGGGGATTCTCGTAGTGTGACATGCAGAGGGGGAGAAGAAATTGGGGAGGAGTCTTTCTTGATTTTTGGAGGGGGCCAAAGCTTGCCTTTCTTCCTATCTCGGGCAAGAAGGGGGCAGGGGAGTGAGCAGGGGCTCGTGGGGGAGGTATCTGGTGTCCTAGGAGAGAAATGAGGGAGTGGAGAGGGGTGGTGGCTGATTTAGGGCCTTTTATTTAGCTAGAGGAAGGTCCATGATGGACTTTTTCCATGGGGATCTTGGAGGAGGGGAGATGTCCATCCATTTGGTAGGGGTGGCAGTGGAGAGTTGGAGTGTGGGTCCTGGGAGGGCAGAGAGTGGAGAGGGACTGGTTTTTGCTGCTGCCTTTTATTTTAGCAAGGTTGATCACATGTGTCCATATCTATCTCTCTATTTATAAACAATAAGGACAAGGGGACTAGTGCTATGCTATAGTGATTTCGACCAGAGGGGTGGGTGTTCTGCTGTGCAAGTTTGGTTGACCCATTTGGTGGATACTTGCTTTGTTTGATAGTTTGAATTAGCAATAATTTAAATAGTGGTGACTTAGGTGATTGTGAAGCAAGTTTAAGAATTCAGTTTTGTCAAGGTGAGGCAAGAGTACCGGTAGATATCGGAGGTTATGAAAACTCTCCATGAATTATTTTGGATTTATTTCATGAGTTTTAGTCCACCTAAATCCATTTAGTCCAATAGTGCAGAATTAGTTTCTAGGAGCTCATTTAATATTTTTACATTGGACAAGGTTGGTTTTTTTGTGAGTTGGTCCTAAATACCATATCACACATTGGAGAATTTTCCTATAATTTATTTGCAAGGAAAGGTGTTTTTAAGCTATTATTTCTTATTTCTGCCATTTAACAAAAAGGGCAAAAAGAAATAATAAAGAATCTCAAAAATATTTATTTTTTAGATAGGAAGCTATTGTATGATGTGTAGGACTCAAATGTACCTTGAGTTGGCAAAGTAGTTTGGAGAAAAACAAACTTTCCTTTATGGGAAAGGCTCTGAAGATTTTACAAAGGATGGAATTTAGATAGTTTTAGGTTCCAAACAATTATGGAAATTATATGGTAAATGTTTATATCCAAGGTGGATGATGTAAACTTTATGTATCCATCATTATCAGCCTTGGGTTTTGAAATTCTACATTTAAATTGGAAGAAAACTAGACTCGAGGGATCTAGGGTTTTGATATTTTTATGCCACATAAACTTGGTTAGATTAGGGAGCTCAAAACACAACATGGTACAAGGGTTATATGGATGGATATACCAGGTTATATAGCTGATCATGTAAACAAGAGTTGGGCTTGATTATATTTGAGGTGGTCTTAAACTGATGGCCAAATTTGTTGAAAATAAGGCTAGCATAGCAGATTTATCATGAAGCCTCATAAACCATGTGGGTTTAAGAAGCACAAGGATCCAATGGAATCAAGTCAAGGGTGTGTTGATAGAACATGGTTAGTATACCATAACCATGCAAATATTTGGTCAAGGGAAGGTAGCATATGGATGTGAGCTTCTGCCAAAGTAAGCAAGATGATAAGATTTGTAGAAGATTATTATCTTGTCTACAAAATCATCAGGGATGATTGGGTCCAAGAAGAGGTTTTCCAAGGAAAAGAGTGGGATTTGGTAGTACTAATTATGTACTACAAGATGGTTAAAGTAATGCACATAGGTTACAAGAGGTGGAGTCTCAAATATTGAATCCAGATAAGGATTCCAGACTTTGTCAAATTTGGTACATTTGTGGATTTGGACTATTATGAGAGAGGGAAGGAGTTGGAGAATATGCAAGGGTTCGTTCTCATCATCAAGTGGATGTTATTTGAAGGATAGCTTGTGTAGAGGAGATTCATGCTTGTAATTGGTCTTTGATGACTTGAAGGCTAATACAATAGATTGATCTCATTAAGAGGATTAGGGGGTCACTTGGGTGACTTAAGACAGATCCATCTTAGGATGCTTGGTTTAATATGGTGATCTTAACTTGTAGTTTGATCCTAGGGGATAAGCTCCTAGATTAGCTCACTCTAGTTCCTAAGCAACAAGTCAAACATTAGATCAAGTAATTCATCAAACAGCAGATTAGGGCACCTCTTCTTGCCAGTCATTTAATTACTACTGAGGTTACCATCAAGCCTAGGTTGAGTTAAGTATAGGTGTATTTGAAGAGATGGTGATTTGAAGTAAGATAAGGACCTCTTGGTATTTCTACCAATATTGGAATGAAAAGGTTTTTGGACAGGTTTTGGATAACCTAGAGGTAAGAGTAACTGAGGGTTTGTCTTGAAAACATAAGGAGATTATATATAGGTCTCCATAGTTTGGTTAATAGAAACTAGTAAAAAAAATGTTGTGTCAAATTCATCTTGGCACAAGTTTGAATTGCCAGAGCATTTAAGAATATGAAAGATAAGACAATACATTTCTTTTGTAAAAATAGGTTTTTGTCAAATAGGGTTGAGGTAAGAAGTATATCATCTAATACATAATCAGATGTATGAGCACAAGCAAACAATCAACAAACATTGCAACACTTAACAAGATTTTTTTTTATTCCCCCTGATTTTTTCCTTTTTGGACACAAAAATCAAGGTTACTGTAATTTGGATGTTATAGACCTTTCCCCTTAAAAGAATCTTGTCCCGAGATTCATGAGGAGTAAGTTTAGGTAAGAACATCGTCTTAACAATTGTCAGAAGTGGAATTTTAGATATGAGGGTTTTCAACAAATAGGCTTGGTCAAAACAGGTTAGGGTCGAGTTGCTTCGGTTGGGTGTTTTGGTTAAACAAGTGGAAACAACATAGTCTTTCCCCTTAGGATGATTCTAGGTAGGTTGGCGTCAATAGGGTCCTTTATTATTAAGGAGATACGACAAGTTGATCCTTCTTCAACCCTTTACCACAGAAGTCCTCTTTTCCATATTCTTGGTCTTGATACGCCGGAAGTGGTGGTTAGACGGTCAACTTTTGAAATGAGGGATTTTCCTGGAGTACCTACTGATTCTAGAGAAGTGCCGATTGTTTTCCTTCTTGCAGGGTCCACGAGTATGCTTTAGAGGATTTTCATCACCTAACGATGACTAGGGATTGAACTCCTGAGGTGCTTAGGGTAGTGGTTATTCTAGGTTTTACGGGGAAGACGCAGTCTTCCCCCTTAGAGCGACACTAGGGGTGCTTGGTGAAGTCGTAGACCTGCTTTATTGGAGTCGTAGGCGGATGCTGGAGAAGTGCTGCACCTTTCCTCCGGATATGGGGATCTTGTATCTACCTCGTACCTACTTGTTATTGAGAGACACCGGTATCACTTCTTGAGGTAGGGGGTGTATTGGGAAAGGTATTTAGCTAGCTTCCTAGTAGTTAGTTCTGAGCTAGTTAGGGGCCCGATAGGTTGGAGGATGCCGTTTGCTATTGACGATCTAGGAACGCGGTCATATAGGATGAGGTCATTCTGAGTTGAGTCTGATGCAACGTCTTGGGTAAAACACGAGAGAGGGAACCTCAGACTAGCATATCATCAAACGGACTTCACGCATAAATTAACAGGTCTATGCTAACCAGTGGTGAGGGTACTTAAAGCATTACAAACCAGATTGACGTTGATAGGCGTCTAGATACTTAGGGTCTTACAAAATAGGTTCCGGCAAGATACATAACTCTACCCTAGGCTATGTAGGGAGATTATATTGGCCACGTGATGACTACTCGGAGGTGTCCTCTTTGTCTTCATCTTCGTCTTGTCTTTCTGTGGGACAAGTGGAGGATTCTTGGATTCCTGTGGATGGCTTGATCTTCTGGAAGTACTGGCGGGAGATGACACACTTTTTTCCTCTTTTGGCGCCGTTGCTTCCAGATGTGTCTTCCTTCTTCTTGACCAAGGCCTGGTTCCTTTGATGGACTTCTAGGACTTCCTTGCGAGTCAAGATGGTTTGGACATGGTGGATCTCCATTTAAGAGTGTGGTATTCATCGATGACTGCTATGAGTAGCTCATTTCTAGCATAGCTATATTGGGCTTGGAACTGGAGTGCAGGGTAGGCCAAATGAGGGTCTTGGGGTTCTCCAGATGATTCGACGCTTCCCTTGAGTAGAAGATAAAAGGTTGTGGGTTGCCTCATTTTAGGTAGAACAAACCTGATGTGGAAGAGTGCCTCTCTTGTGTCCATAGAGATGGCCAACACTGGGTAAGCATTCCGAGTCCCGTGGCATATATAGGCTCTCCTGGTTCTTCATACTTCATACTTTGGGGGAATGGTGAAGAGTGTAATTTGGAGGTTGAGTGTATCCGCAAAGCTGCAGGGATTCCAAAGGAGAAGGGGAAACCCCATGCTTAACCATGCTTCATCAATGGGTTCCATCTACACAAAGGAAGGTTCATGGTTGAGTGTCAGACTAAGGGTGCGGATTCATCAGGATTTTTTGGTTAGTAGTATGCAAAGAACGGGATTGTCGTAGATTTCCTAATGTGGCCATCCTTCGGAGGAGAGGTCTTGAATTACAAGATTATGGTTGTTGATGTCGAGATACAAGAACAAGGTGATCCAAGCAATACGATCGAGGATTCCGAGGCAGCCAAGCAACACATTTCAAACATCACAAAAGTTCATGACAAGCAGACAAAGCGTACCTTGGGTACTAAGGGGTGACTATGCTCCATAAGCGGAATCCTATGTTGGGGATAATTATCCTAGGTATAGACATTATGGAAGATACTGACATCTGTCTTGACATCTGGGGTCGTCTGTGCCGTACTTGATCCATTTGGGCGATGAAGGACTCCATCGGTAGGGTGATCTTGTAGTGTCTTTCATTGTTGGTAGTTCCTTTGGTTTGCTTGTCTCTACTTCTCTTTATCTTAGAATTCTATGTCTTCACGGTTCTGAGGTCGAACTTTGTTCTTAAACCAGAGTATTTTGAGGATAGACGAGATATAGAGTAAGACATTTTCAATATTTTAAGTCACATAAGATAAGCTAAGGAATCTTTGGAAAAGCTTTTGAGAAAATAGTTTTCGAAAGCCGTTGTTTTCAGAAATAGTGGTTGTCCTGTCTAACGTCCATGCTAACGAAGGTCTCCTATAGTCAAGATGGCTCTGATACAATGTTTGTGGGACCCTAGATTTACGGTCCGAGAAATCCCTATTATGCCTGCAATTCACGTTCCCATGATCAGTGAGCCGTGAGCATAACTTACAAGTACCATTACAACATCCATAATTTAACAATGTAGGAGACTTACATAATTGCCTTTATGGAGTAGAAACAACAATAGCACATCATCCTTGAACGCAGAGCCCATGTCATTCCTTAACCTATAGGAAACAGACGTCAGCATCTCCATCATTCCTCGCGTCTCTAAAAGTCTGGCCAAGTAAATAGCCAGGGACAAAGCCGATGAGTAATTTGAATGTACTCACAAACCACCTAGATACAGAAACAAGATAATGCATTTGGGCTAATCCCAGTTTCTCTTGTAGATATGGCATCTCTATAACTTTCTTGAAAATGAGTTTTTGAAAACATGTCTCATTTTTGAAAGTATGGATATCTCCATATCCTTGTTAAAACCTTTTTGAAAGTAGTTTTTGAGGAAAACCATTTTTAAAACATCTTCGAGCATCCCTGGTCAAAACAAAACTCATTCTCATACTTCCTCGTGACCAAGTCACATCCTTTTTCATCTTCTCAAAAACCATTCCATGGGTACTCCTAGCAATCACCTTTCCAACCGTCCTTGACCGTGGACACAGCTATTCGAATAGATTATACTCTGCAGAGTTTGTGCACTTTACCCACAAGAATCAATACATCCTGCGGGATACAACCACGGCCAGCTACACACGGTAGATGGGGGTTCAGATAATCAAACCTAACCTTTCATTTTTCAATCCCTAGCAACGACGGCTTTTACTTTTGGGGTTTTCCTCCCCGGCACGAGTATGTGGCCCCAGGCCATAGTCCTCCCTTTCTTCACATTCGTATACCCAAACCCGTAGCTTTCCAATATACAATTACTCGGTGACTCCACTTCCTTCTCCACTCCTAAAGCATACCGTCCGCAATAGACCCAATTATTGCACCTACACTACTTTCGAGATAGGCTCACTCTTGCCGAAGCAAGATGCAGGCCTCAAATCCGTAGGTCCGTTGTAGAGCCCACCCAAAGTTCTATGGATTTCTCCACTTTAACAAGTACAAGCTGCCTCGGCTAAAGACAACAAACTACAAGTTAAGCCCTAGCTCCTGGGGTAGTGTGGTTTCACGGATAAATTGTTCAAAGGCGTAGAACATCCATTATCTTTCTATTGCTCAACTTTCTTCATTCTCCTCTTCATATTTTCTTTGTTAAAACATTCACTCGAAAATGATGCCTCTTTCCAAGGGTTTTATATTGAAAACTTTGTAGTAGGGTAAAATCCAAAATAGTTTTATCATCGAAAACCGTAGTTTCCAATGAGGGGAGATGCCAATCATCCCAACCTCGATCTAAAGGGTAAAAGTAGGTGTTACTATGGGTAGGTTTCCTAAGGGAAACTCTTCGATAACATGGCGGTGCCAAGCTATGATCGTTGTTTTGTTTACAACAAACCATGCAGGTAACAATGCAGTTTATAAACAAGACTCAAAACGAGTAGTAAACCGTAGTAGGACATATATCGGAGTTCAGGAGAGGTGTCTTTCCTGTGACCAGCTAGATTTCCCTTGACATATTTAGAATACTAGAATACCAAGAATACCAATAATTATAATGATAATCCGATGCTTCCTTCTTTTCGGCATCACACAATCGCAACTATCGCCGTTTATCGAGCATACATGCAAATAAACACCACATTCAACAAAAGGCATACAAGCATCAATACATACAACAAGCGAGGGACAAAACAAGTTTACAAATCAGTAGGTTTTGGATGGTTGGATTTAAGGAAAGTGGAAATGCTTGGGAAGCATTTGTGGATTTACTTTAATGATTTGGAGGCAAAAATACTTATTAAAGGGGTTTTTAATTCAAGGTTGTAACATCCCAAAAATATAAAACAATGATCATCAAACTCTAATCACTAAAATTAGGGTTAACAAAAACTTTGATTAATTAAAATCATATGAATGCATGTGTGAATGTGATGATTTGATAAATGCATGAATGAACTTGTGTGATTAACCTAAATAGCAAGAAATGGTTTAAAGATGAATTTACCATCATAAAAAACATTTCCAAGCAGAAAGAAATCAAGAGAAAATCAAAAACAAATCAAAAAAGGCAAATGGTCATTTTTTCCAATCTTGCTCACTAGGTCACTTTGAGTGTTTGTAGTCCAAGATTTCAAACAGAAACTTTTCCAATTATTTTAACCCCTTGCTAGACCAAGTAAAAGTGAATCAAAGCCTACCTTTCAAACCTGCAGAAACAATTGGCAACCTCGTTCAAATCACAAGTGAAAATTGAATCTTTATCGTATGTGAAGATCACACCTTTTCAAAACCCAACCAAATCAGTGCCCCTTGACTAATCCAACTAACCAGATACTCCCTAGTATGTGCCTAGCAAACCCACCAAGTTTGAATCCAAAATTCAAATTTGAATTTCTTTCGGCCATTTCATCAAACACCTTGTGATCACCAAACGAAAAAACAACAAACACTATAGTGTGCAGTGATTTTGGCCAACCTTGTTCCCTCTCGAGCTCTCACTACACTCTCAGTAGATGAACTAGCCTAATTAACAAGCCTTAGCACCACTGTGAGCTTGGCATAGCCATTAATGGTGACCATGTCGAGCCCATTTGCCAACCCCAATGTCGCCAGCGAGCTAGAGGAAGAACTAGCCCCGCCAACCTTGTCTGGAACACGCAGCACCATCCATCGCCACTCCCTTTCCTAGCCACGAGCGCAGCCAGCCCCTGGACCACATGCCAAGCACACGCCAGTTTCCCTGCAGCCATGCCGAGAGCACGCCAGAGCGCCCCGCTCGACACGCTCGCACAGACCGCGTGCCACTGAAATAACATGTGGGCCCCCATGTGTGGTTTTGGTAATTAATGACAATCTCTATGGACTAATGCTTTTATCAAGTTGTACTTGTAGGAATTGTCCATAGGCAATGCTTGAACCATATGTTGGCTTCAAGGTTTGTAGAAGAAGAAAGTGAAGAGGATCAAGTGGTGACCAAGGTGTTCAAAGAGTGATCCACAGATTGGTCATGTGAGAGTTAAACCTATGAAGATCTCATGCTTAAAGCTTGCCATCCTCGGTGATCATGGATCGATGAAGACAAGGTCAAAGTAAAGGTTTCCCCATGTTGTATGGGGGAGTAACTTGCAAGTCTTCATCAAGCAAGTGCGTACAAGAGCAATCATAATCAAGTGTTCCATCTTGAGAAGGACAAGACCGTCTAAATCATAATCAAGTGGAATATGCGCAAGGCAAAGGTATGATCTTGATAGGTTTTCTTTCTTACCGGTCTCGTGGTGTTAGTTGGGGAGACCGGTTTATAGGATAGACAACCGTACTATCAAGAGGGGCTCCCAAGTGAGTAACTCGATCATATCGTTCAGAGAGAGCTCAAACCTTTGCATACTTAGCATCATCCTTTCTTGGTTGTTATTTCGATCTTATCCATGTCAGGTTCTAGAGCTTCTGGTAATATTCACAACAAGCCCTATTTCATCAAAAACGGATTTCCCCTTTATATCTTATTGCGTTTTTGATCTTTTGAGGTCTTCCGGTTTCTCACCAAGAGAGGTATCTCACTTTATAATACATGAAATTTTATCTCTTGGTGGTATCCAATATTTTTGTTGGGTACCTCTTGTTGTCCTCTTTCCAACAAAATTGGTTTCGGGTCAATCGGAGTTTCCAAACTCTAGATATCGCCATTTGAAGTTTGCCTCTTATTTGGTCCAGACCGGAGTCTCCGGTCTGCATGGACCAGAGTCTCCGGTGTGGTCTGGAGTTTCTGGAACTGTCTCCGGTGGTGACTTCAGAATCAGGGCTGGGACATACTATATGGGGGTCCGGATCTAGGTCCGGAGGTTACCCCGGAGTCTCAGGTGTTGGCTCAGTCCGGAGTCTCCGGTGTTGGAAGACCGGAGTCTCCAGTCTTGTTGGGTCAGGGATGGCCCAGGTCATTCAGATGGGTGGTCTGGAGGCTTTCCCGGAGGTTGGACCGGAATCTCTGGTGTAGACCGGAGTCTCCAGTCTGACTTTTCCCCAACGGGCAGAAAACGGTCAGAAATCTGTGGGCCGATAAAAAGGGGGCCCTTCTTCCCCAATGGAACTACTCGAGTTTTTACAGGTTTTCTCCTCCATTCTTGACCCTCTTGAGCTTGCTCCCCCTTCAATCCCTCTCTTGATTCTTGCATATACTTTAGGGATTTGAAAGAGGAGATCTAGATCTACAATCCCACCAATCCATCTCTCCTCTAAGTGAGGGGAACATCTTGGGATCTAGATCTTGTAGTCTTTTGTGGATTTCCTCCTTTGTTCTTCCTCTCTTATTCCCCCACAAGCTTTTGTAGCTTTGGTGGAATTTGGGAGAGAAGGATTTGAGCACTACTTGTGTTCTTGCCATTGCATTTGGTGCATCGGTTTGAGTTCTCCCCGGAGGATTTGGTGAGTGAAAGTTGAGAAGCTCTTTACTCTTGGGTTCTTGGAACCCTAGATGGTTTGTTGGTGTTGCAGGTTGTGGCCTTGGTGGCGTTTGTTGGGAGCCTCCAATTAAGTTGTGGAGAAGTGCCCCAACCTTGTGAAAGGTTCCGGTTTGCCATCGACAAGTGCACGATAGTGGAAGTGTGGATCGATCCTATTGGGGTGAGATTCACCGGAGAATAAGGGAGGCCTTTTGTGGCGTTGGTGGTTTGATACCACCCCCTCTCCAAACGAGATGTACTCCATGTTGGGAGGAACTCGGTAAATATTGTTGTCCCCGCGTGCCTCGGTTATCTCTATACCCGAGCTCTTTACTTATGCACTTTACATGGTGATAGCCTTCGTGCTTGAAGTAATATATATCTTTCTATCACTTTGTTGCTTGTATTGCTTAGCATAAGTTGTTGGTGCACATAGGTGAACCTTAGTTGTTCTAGGTTGTGCTTTACAAAGTAAAAACTAGTTTTATTCCGCCCTTGTTGAGCCACTCTAGGAAAAGTTTTAATCGCCTATTCACCCCCCTCTAGGCGACATCAGTATCCTTTCAATTTGGTATCAGAGCACGGTCTCTCATTTTAGGCTTCACCGCCTTGAGAGTAAAGATGTCGGCTAGGGGATTTGTGCACAATGACATGTTCATATTCGATGGCACAAATTATGATATATGGAAAAATCGCATGCTCATTCATTTTCGGGAGATGGACCCAAATTTGGAGTGTATTGTAGATATAGGCTTTTCTCCTCCTGTGGATTTCAAAAATCTATCTTGTGAGGATGAGAAAAGCTTATATCTCGATGCTGAAGCTTCTAATGTGCTTGTTAATGCTTTGAGCTATGTAGTTACCTCTTCAATCATTACTTTTCTGAGCGCTCATGAGTTATGGACAAAACTTCAAGATAAATATGTTGTGTACAACATTATTGAGGATGATTGTGTTGCTTCCACTTTCGGTCGAGATGAGTTCTCATCCTCTACCACTTCACCAACATGTGACTTTTCACAAGGTAATGATTTGGTGAGTGGTGATAGAAATTGCAATTTGGATAGTATGCTTACTATTTGTAATCCCTCATATCTATCTAGTTGCAATGATCTATCTTTGGACTTTAACACTTCCAGCACTACAAACTTCTTACATGCTTGTGTCAATAGTCCTTGCATATCATGTAGAAATGACTTGAATAAATCTCATGATGATATGCTTGGGTTGTCTTGTTGCCATGACAAAAATGCTTCTACTTCCTCTATTGCTTGTATTGCTAACCATGTAGAGGAAAATGAAGATTCCAAGGGACAAGACAAGTTTTTGAATAGAGCTACAAGAGCAATATCATCATCACCTTCGTCCGGTTCTCACATATGCCTTATGGCTAAGGGAACAAAGGTAACCTCTTTGGATCCCATTGTATCTCATGATGATGATGATGAGGTTGAGAATGATAATTATGATGATCATCTAGGTGATTATGATATTGCCTCTATTCTAGAGATGGGAGATATTGTCTTTTCCACTCTTCATATAAATAAAATTGCTTCCTCCAAATTTCTTGAAATCTTGACTTGTGCTACTGAAGGCAAGAAACTAATTGAGGAGCAAGAGAATATTATTTCTCAAAAGTTTGCGCTTGAGCATGAGTATGATAATGAAATTGCACAACTAAAGGACTCCCTTGAAGAAGAACAAACCACCAAAGAATCTCTTGAGGAGACTTTTGCTCTAGAATTATCTAGAGTAAAGGAATACCATGATAGAGAACTTGCGGTGGCTAACTCCTTCAAGATTAAAAATGATGAACTTGAAGTTGATTATGCTAAACTTGTTGAGGATTTTAAGCACCTCGAAAATGGCTCTCGGGTCATTAAGAGGGAGCTCATAAAACTCACCGAGTCGCATGAGAAACTTAAAGCTTCATATTCAAAAGAGCTTGCCAAGTTGCCCTCACCTCTTGCTAATAATGATGACGCTTGTGCTACTAACTCTATTTCTTGTGAAGCATCTATTTTGAAGGAGAATGTTGAGCTAAAGGCTCAACTTGCTTTGCTAACTAGCAACTATGGGAAATTAGAAGAAAGTCATGTCAAGCTCTCAAGCTCGCATGAGGATCTTCTAGTCTCCCATGGAAGGCTAAAGTTAGCTCATGAGGCCATCGTGTCAAGGGTAACATATAGTGGGCCTCATGTGGACATTAGCACTATATCTACTCCAAATGTTATATTACCATGTGCTAGTCCTTGTAATTCATCCTCTCACAACCATGCTATATCTCGTGAGGAATTACATTCCGTGCCTTGTTGCTCTGACAATGTAGCATCTACTACCTCTAGTACTTTTATTGAAACTAACCATGTAGAGGAAATCAAAGAGCTCAAGGATCAAGTCACTTCTTTGAAGAATGACTTAAAAAAGGGTCATCAAGGGAAGGACGCACTCAACAAAATCTTGAGTGTGCAAAAATCCCCAAATGACAAGAGTGGGCTTGGATTCAACTCCAATATCAAGAACAAGTCCACTATTAAGTTGAAGCACAAGGACAAAAAGAAGAATGACCAAGATCAAGTCAAGAATCCGGCCAACATTGTTTGCTTCAAGTGCAAGGAAGAAGGGCACCATGTTAGATCTTTCCCATTGAAGAAAAAGCCTCTTAGTGTGAAGCAACAAGGGAAGCGGCCTCAAGCTCCACCTCAAGTCATTAATGGGCCTCTTCCTAAGAGGACTACTCGAGCTCTTCCTCGAGTTGTGGCTTCACCTAAGAAGAAAGATGGCAAGAGAAGAACTTGCTACATATGTCGTGCAAAGGGGCATATTTCTTCCTCATGCACTATTGGTATCTCCTCATCCAACCCTATCATTATTGATGATGCTTATTCTCTTTGTAAGGATGAGGTTGGCAATGTGTTTGCCAAATTTGTTGGTGCTCAATGTGGGTTCAAGAAAAGAACCATTTGGGTTGCCAAGCCTATTGTGACTAACCTCTTAGGACACAACTTGGTTGGGGACCAACAAGCCAAACTTGATCAATAGGTATTGATGGAGGGCATTGGAGACTTGGTTACATTATGAAGAATTGAGGGATCTTCATCAATTATTTGTGCAAGCTAAGCCATTTGGATAAGCATGATTATGCTATATATCGAATGTTCCTCCTTGCGGTAACATATGCTTAACTCATTACATTGAAAGTTACTCGCCCCCTTGTGCATGTGTTGGTTTTGTATCTTCCATGCTTTTGTACATGTTGTGCTTTCCACCTAATTATCTTGAGGTATCAAGCATATTTGTGTATGATTAGGTGGCACACCATGTATGTGTGTTTCTTGTGTTTGAGCCTTACTTGGTTACATTTGGTATCTTATATGGCTCTTGTGAGAGATTAATGGATTATCCCATTTTTGGGGAGTGTTATGCTTGGGCATTCCACAATCCTAAAATTGTGTGTACATGAGTAATACCACCTAGTATTTATATTGGATTATTGTCTAGTCTCTATGTGGTATAATTCTCATGAGAAATTTAAGTTTTATAAGTCCATTAATTATCTCTATTTGTATCCTTTTGCCTCACGTTGGTTTCATGGTAGTATCACATTATGGGGGAGTCATATGCTTAGTGCATATTACAATCCTATAAAATGTCAACATTCGAGGTTGTGTCACTTAGAATTGATATTGATAATTATCTAGCTCCTATGTGACACATTTTGCTCATATAAGTCCCAATTTGCCTGAATGCCTTTATTGCTCATATTTTGGATCTTGTATGTGAGAATGTTTCTTGGTATGTGTTTCCTCATATTTAGATATATATAACCTCATGGAAACCATTTGCTTCCAGATACTATAATCACTAGTGATTGTGTGACTATTGGAAGCTACCAAGAATCTTGTTCAAAGTATCAATTGTAATTCTTATATTTTGTTATATGCTTCATGTTGTGACTATGATCTTGGATATCCATGCAAGCTACCTTGGGAAAAGTATACCCAATATTTCTTGTCCTTGGACAATGAATACTCAATTTATGGTAGAATTTATTGATCATATTCACGTTGGCCCTTGCTTAATCTTGTCCTATCTATGAACAAGTAAATGTTTCGTGTGCTCCCATGCCTTACTTGCCTCTTATGAATCTTCTTATTTTATTGATATCCTCTTGTGTTTTATTTAATATAGGTAGTAGTGATGATCTCATTTGTTTACATTTTGCATTCAAAAGACAATTATATATAATGTACTACTTATGGGTGAGCTCTTCTATATTATCTAGAACTATCCTTTTATGCTTCCTGTTTTGTTCCATATCATATTTTATATGCTTGGAAGCTCAATCTTTTCGTTTTGGTATTTTGTGCCATCATGAAAAGTTTGGGGAGTTTGGTTTCTTGTTGGAACCTTGCTCTTTTTGGGAGTTGGTTTTGTCTCATTCCTTGTTTCATGTTTTGTCTATTTTTAGAATGAGATAAATCCTTGAGTATTTGTGTTCTTATAACTCTTTTGCTCTTTGGTTTTTGCCTAGTTTATTTGTTGAACTTGTGAATCTTTCATGTGTTTAATTGGTTCTTTGATACAGTTTGGACACCATTTGTCATGTCTCACTCTTGTGTGTGACATCTCGGTTTACTTAGTGATTTTGTTCAAATTGTATCTCCTTTTTGGTTCTTGAAAGCATCGTGCAGGCATATTTACTACATGTTTATATTATGGCATGTTTTCTTTCTTTGATCTAATATATAGGGGAAACTCCACCAAATCCCATCGGCTAAGTTGTGCATGAAATTCAATTTCATATCAATATGCACATATTTATGTGGAGTCTCTCCTATGTATTGTAGTTGCACTAACTACATTGGACCCAATAAGTTTGGGGACCATTTTGTACTTAATTGTGTTTTAGGTACATTGGAGATATATTGCATGCTTGTCTCTCGATTTTGAAGAAGTAGAACTTACAAGAAAATTTGAGGCAAGCTGTAGGATGACCAACGAATTCCTATCATCTACATCCTACCAATTATATCTCGGTAACAAGTATCTCTTGCTCATGCATATTTATCTTACTTCCAACCTTTTGTAGGTTGCATCTTGGCATGAATTCTTGTTATTGTATTTATTGTTGTATTTCTAGCCATGGTATTAAAAGAACTCTCTATTGTAAATGTGCATAAGTTGAGATGAGTGCATATAATTGGGACTATACAAAATCATGCATATGATCCACCAATCCCAAATATGTCAATCTAGAAATTTTATTGCCTATCTTTTCCTCAACTTCTCTCATGAGAAATAGTGAAATTTTGCTAGTTGATTTCTCCTTGTGATACTTGTTGCCTTTCTCCATATATTCCAACTTTCTCCTTTTCCCTTGGTGATAGTTGTAATGTATGGGGTGTGTTGGTTGTTGAAGCTCATCGATGTAGAATAAGATATTTGAGCCTTTTGGCCATGCTTTCAAGAAAATCCTTATTGGTATTGTCATGACTTCATTTTGGATATCTTTCTCTATTGATTTTAAGTATCTACTTTGTGTGTACATGTTTCTTTGTGGATCAATATCTTTGCAAGATTGTCTACTTAGAAACTTATACACATGAAAGAGGTTACTCAATTTTTTATTGATACCTTCCTTGTTTTGTGTGTGTTGTATGGTCATACTAAGCAATATCCATCATTGAAGACTATGTGGATACGCAATGATCATCCTTGTACTAGTCTTATAATATGCTTTGTCATGCATCTCACACATCCTTGTGGTTGAGCCCGCTAATATGTTGTTTCTTACTTATTGCTCAACCATTTGTTTCTTGCAAATTTTATGCCTTGGTATTTTCTCATTTGGACAAAGCTGTTTTATAAGTGAAATAGAGGAAGTGAGGATTCCATGTTGTGCACATTGTATTCACATACAAAAACCTAATGTTGCACATACCTTGGGGAGCTTCCTAATTTTATTTATAGCATAACTTTGTGCTTATCATACTTGTTCTCTCATGCCTTGTATTGTTAAAATGGAGTTGGATGAGTGAGGATTCCATGATTATGCACTTTGTTCCCAAATGCAATTATCATAATTGGTGCATTATCTTTGGGGAGCTCATCTAATTCATTTAATAATGCTCATTTGTCTTCTTTCTCATTCGTTGTGCCTTAAATGTTTATGGGGGAGCAAGGATTCCATATTTGTGCATTATGTATTCTAATGCATTTATTTTTAAATTGTGCACAAATCTTGGGGAGCTTCTCCATTTATTATTTAAAAACATTCTTTTGCTCTTTTGTTGCTTTCAATTGGTTTGTCGGATTTTGTGGTTGCTTACATCATTTGTTGATTCTTCTTTTATTTTATTTTATTTCTTTTGGCAATCTTTGGGTCCTCGATATAGTTCTACTTCCTCCCAAGTATTCATCATTGGATATGTGCGAACGCACACCGTTTGGGGATTTATCACTATATTGGCCTTCTAGAACTTGTCACCCATTTCGGCAATCGATGCCAATGGGGGAGATGTTTTAGAGAAATGGTTTATGCCTTGAGTTTGTTTCTAAGCATTTGCCTTTCATGCTCTTGCATCTTTGTTGTTTCTTAGCATGTGGTATATATAGAGGAAACTCCACCAATGATAATGATTGGCAATATATGCAATGAAATTCAAGTTCATCACACATGCATAGATTGTGGGGGAGTTTGCTCTATATATGGTGGCGGTACCAATATCACATACTTATGTAGTATTTGATATTGGTGCTACCATTTTATGTGTTAAATTCCTTATATAAACCCTCTCAAATGGATTGTCATCAATTACCAAAATGGGGGAGATGGAAATAACATGTGGGCCCTCATGTGTGGTTTTGGTAATTAATGACAATCTCTATGGACTAATGCTTGTATCAAGTTGTACTTGTAGGAATTGTCCATAGGCAATGCTTGAACCATATGTTGGCTTCAAGGTTTGGAGAAGAAGAAAGTGAAGAGGATCAAGTGGTGACCAAGGTGTTCAAAGAGTGATCCACAGATTGGTCATGTGAGAGTTAAACCTATGAAGATCTCATGCTTAAATCTTGCCATCCTCGGTGATCATGGATCGATGAAGACAAGGTCCAAGTAAAGGTTTCCCCATGTTGTATGGGGGAGTAACTTGCAAGTCTTCATCAAGCAAGTGCGTACAAGAGCAATCAAGAAAGGTGTTCCATCTTGAGAAGGACAAGACCGTCTAAATAATAATCAAGTGGAATATGCGCAAGGCAAAGGTATGATCTTGATAGGGTTTCTTTCTTACCGGTCTCGTGGTGTTAGTTGGGGAGACTGGTTTATAGGATAGACAACTGTACTATCAAGAGGGTCTCCCAAGTGAGTAACTCGATCATATCGTTCAGAGAGAGCTCAAACCTTTGCATACTTAGCATCATCCTTTCTTGGTTGTTATTTCGATCTTATCCATGTGAGGTTCTAGAGCTTGTGGTAATATTCATAACAAGCCCTAGTTCATCAAAAACGGTTTTCCCCTTTATATATTATTGCGTTTTTGATCTTTGAGGTTTTCCGGTTTCTCACCAAGAGAGGTATCTCACTTTATAATACATGAAATGTTCTCTCTTGGTGGTATCCAATATTTTTTTGGGTACCTCCTGTTGTCCTCTTTCCAACAAAATTGGTTTCGGGTCAATCGGAGTTTCCAAACTCTAGATATCGCCATTTAAAGTGTGCCTCTTATTTGGTCCAGACCGGAGTCTCCGGTGTGGTCTGGAGTTTCTGGAACTGTCTCCGGTGGTGACTTCAGAATCAGGGTTGGGTCATACTGTATGGGGGTCCGGAGCCAGGTCCGGAGGTTACCCCGGAGTCTCTGGTGTTGGCTCAGTCCGGAGTCTCCGGTGTTGGAAGACCGGAGTCTCCGGTCTTGTTGGGTGAGGGATGGCCCAGGTCATTCAGATGGGTGGTCCGGAGGTTGGGACGGAATCTCCAGTGTAGACCGAAGTCTCCGGTGTAGACCGGAGTCTCCGGTCTGACTTTTCCCCAACGGGCAGAAAACGGTCAGAAATCTGTGGGCCTATAAAAAGGGGACCTTCTTCCCCAATGGAACTGCTCGAGTTTTTACAGGCTTTCTCCTCCATTCTTGACCCTCTTGAGCTTGCTCCCCCTTCAATCCATCTCTTGATTCTTGCATATACTTTAGGGATTTGAAAGAGGAGATCTAGATCTACAATCCCACCAATCCAGCTCTCCTCTAAGTGAGGGGAACATCTTGGGATCTAGATCTTGGAGTCTTTTGTGGATTTCCTCCTTTGTTCTTCCTCTCTTATTCCCCCACAAGCTTTTGTAACTTTGGTGGAATTTGGGAGAGAATGGTTTGAGCACTAATTGTGTTCTTGCCATTGCATTTGGTGCATCGGTTTGAGTTCTCCCCGGAGGATTTGGTGAGTGAAAGTTGAGAAGCTCTTTACTCTTGGGTTTTTGGAACCCTAGACGGTTTGTTGGTGTTGCAGGTTGTGGCCTTGGTGGCGTTTGTTTGGAGCCTCCAATTAAGTTGTGGAGAACTGCCCCAACCTTGTGAGAGGTTCCGGTTTGCCACCGACAAGTGCACCGATAATTGAAGTGTGGATCGATCCCATTGGGGTGAGATTCACCGGAGATTAAGGGAGGCCTTTTGTGGCATTGGTGGTTTGATACCACCCCCTCTCCAAACGAGACGTACTCCATGTTGGGAGGAACTCGGTAAATATCATTGACCCCGCGTGCCTCGGTTATCTCTATACCCGAGCTCTTTACTTATGCACTTTACATTGTGATAGCCTTCGTGCTTGAAGTAATATATATCTTGCTATCACTTTGTTGCTTGTATTGCTTAGCATAAGTTGTTGGTGCACATAGGTGAACCTTAGTTGTTCTAGGTTGTGCTTTACAAAGTAAACCCTAGTTTTATTTCGCCCTTGTTAAGCCACTCTAGGAAAAGTTTTAATCACATATTCACCCCCCTCTAGGCGAGATAAGTATCCTTTCAGCCGCCCTTGCCACTTGCGTGCGTGATCACCACCGCCCCAGCAACCCCGCAGACATGCGCGTTCGCCGCCTCGCGGACCATGCACGCTGTGCGCCATTAAAATCGCCATCGGACCCGCCCAGAGCATCGACGCATTCCGACCGATCAGCATCTCCCCACGCCTCGCCACCACGTCGTTGAGCTTCATCAGGGAGCAGAGCACCGCCCCCTACCATCGCCCATGTCATTAGCCCTCTGTGCCGTCGACCTCGACGAGCTCAGCCCGCGCTCGTCGGTCCCCTCGCCGCGCTATAAAAGGAGACCTCCCCCGCTTGTTTTCTTCACACCAGATCACTCCCCACCTCTCACTGATCACACCCACTCACTCCCGGAGCAAGGCGAGCAGCGCATCGCCGGAATTTCACCGGAGTTCGCCGTTGTAGAGGAGGAGAAGCACTGTCGATTTGAGCCGCCCCGGAAAAGCTGCCGGTACCAGGAGGATCGCCGTTGTCGACTTGGTCATTCGCCCCCGTCGTCGACCATCGCCTGAGCCCCAGTGAGCCTCCCACAACCCCCACTGACCGCGTTAGGGTTCGTGCTCGTTGTGTCCTGTTCAGGTGTGGACGATGAACTCAAGCCGTGCGATTAGAATTAGATCCCACGGTCCACATTGCCCCGTACCGCTTCACCCCGCACTGTCTCACTGACGCATGCGGACATCCATTTAACCAGCCCGCGCGTCCGTTGTGCATAGTGGGCCGGCCAAGTTAAATATCCCGCGCGACCCATAAATTCAAATTTACTTTTATTCATTTAATTTCAAACACAGTTCTGTACCTAGATTCAAAAATCAACCCAGCTCGATTCACTGAACCAAAATGCATGAAACTAATTTTGTTAGAAAGGTACTGGAATGCTTAATCCAATCCCATTGGATTCAAACTATTTAGATTTGTAGATCACCCATGGTAAAAATAACAAGGCAGAAGCTTTTCTGCATTCAAACATTTTTCAAATTCAACCATAAAAGCATTTGATTTGATTCCAACTCTGAAAAATCACATTTGACCATACCTTTCAGAACATATAAAAACATATAGGTTTACTTACAAAAATAATAATCAAGTAATAAAAGAAGGCCACATAGGCATTTCTAGTCACTTTAATTAAATAAAAAAAATGTTAAACCTTATTAAATTGTGACACCACTTTAAATCACATTCCCATATACTAAAATATGTGGTGATGACATGTGTCAACATGATCCCATGTTTGAGTTGGAGAATATTAAATCTTAAGTAGTTTTTCAATGAGTAGAAATTGCTATTCTTAAATAAAATAAATAAGACAAGTGCCTCAATCTTGTAATGTTAGTGATGATGCTAGATCATCTAGTGTGAACCATTGTGTGATGATTAGAAATAGTTAAGTATTGTTTGGTGATTGTGTACCTCGTATTTATTTACAGTCGCTAGTACCGACCAAGGATACGAGGAGGAAGGAGGATACTACGAGGAAGAAGCCGAGGAGAACTTCAACCACTGCTCTGCACAAGGCAAGCTTATACTAATATCCTAGCAAGCCTATACTTTCAACCTTGCAAGCTCACACTTGCAAGATACCCTACTTATGCAAGCTACTACTTGCTTGTTACTATGCCAACTATATGTCTTAAGCATATGGGATTATACCCACTTGACACACCATCCTAGTTTTATTTGCAAGCTTAGTTTTATATTTTCTTTATTAAAAGCTTTCTATCAAAAGTTTACTTAGTAACTTGTAGATTTTAGAAAGATAATTGAAGGTAGAATGAAGAGCATAAAACATGGCCTAAGTTAGATAATCTTGATGTCCTACTGAGGCATGAGATTTACTTAGATAAGATACACTTGTTTACCACCCCTCATTAGTGTTTACCCACACTTGTAGATGCTAGTGCTAAGCATAAAACTTGATCAACTTTAGATGGGAATACTTGGTGAAAATTGTTATGAAAAACTTAGAATGATGAGTCATTCTACTGAAATATTTTGACATGTGTTTCTGAACACCAGATGATTTTGATGATGACAATGTTGAGGCATGAGCCTTAGCCCTTTATAAAACTGATGGTTGTCTGGATGCGATACCATTCCAATTTTACCGTACAACCACAATACCCAAAAATTGGGTAGGGCTTGACTACAAATTTATATACCTTAGTATGGGTTCCCTTGCGGCCAAGGTCTGAGCTGAGGCTACCTTGTGAAGATTGTCCACCTGTGCAGTACCCAAGATGACAGTTGGTCATGGTTGGGAGGCCAAACTCACATGAGAGGTGCCTATACTAGGGCATGTAATTGAAAGGTTCAGATTGATTATCCGCATACTGAGTATGGTGAATTCAGGATTGTTCCTGACGGATGTATCGAATGTTGTGGTGAAAGTGTACAATCTCTGCAGAGTGTCAAACTATTCGAATAACCGCATCCGTTGTTATGGACAGTTGGAGTGGCCATATTGTTCCCCCGTCAGATGTTTTCAAAACAATTTGTAAAATGATTTATGACTTTGACTTGACCACAATAGAATTGTGATATGAAATTCAAGTTCCCACTTAGGTGTTATAAAACTTTCAACTAGCTTTATTTGCTTCTGAACTTAGTAGAGGAAAATCTGGCCTTTTGCAAAACAACCCTAGAGCTTAGTATCCTACTACAAAAACCCCCTTCACTTATTAGTATTAGTTTGCGAGTACTTAAAGAGTACTCATGGCTTTTTCCCTGGCTATTCTCGTGGCCAGACTATGAAGAGGAGTATCAGGATGACGGGCCGTAAGAAGGTTACGAAAACTAGGATCATCTCCCATCGTCAGCATTGCCTGTGACCCTGAAGATGGAGCTTCGCCTACGCTATCGTTACTATTATGTTATTCCGCTGCTTGAATTGTATTAAGAACTGGATCATCAGATCCTTATTTGTGTAAGACCTTATGTATGGTTTGTAATGGATGATGTACTGTGATATCCAAATCTGTTATGTCACGCAAAAATGGTAATCCTGGGATTGCGATGTATGGCATAACAGGCATCTGGGATTAAAAATTCGGGTGTTGACAAGTTGGTATCAAAGCCATCATGACCATAGGAGACCCTAGTTAGAATGTATGTTTGAATCAAAAACTTAATTTCAAAACCAAAGGAAGTGAGTATTTACAAAAACTTATTCTCATTCTTATCATTTGGATTCTTTCATGAAAATTCATATTCCTCAAAAATTCTTGCAAATACATAAAATTTGACACACTTGATCACTGTACTAACTTACTCATCCTATATTCTTATAGATGGACGTGAAGTACAGCAAGTTTTATCAGTTGGGGAATGGAGGAGACCTCATCTTTGAGCGTGACTTGGACCAGCTGTCGGAGATGCTGGAGCGTCCGTACCCCGAGTTCTTCGGAGCGCAGCTCAATGATCAGGAAGGAGAAGATCTACAGTGGCTAGTTGTTGCAAGTCTCCGAGGAAAGATTGAACCTCCCACTGCAGAGGGAATTCATTTCACCTTAAGAGAGAACAACTGGCTCGATGGACTTGCCAGGGCCATGCAAGAATCTCTTGCCTGTCTGTGTGGGCAGAGTATCAATCAAATCAAGGGTACCCATTTTGAGTTCTACCCAAGGCGTGATGTTATGGGACAGCCACTGGAGGCCCCATACCACCACGAGCTGAAGAGTCAGTTGGACCACCTCAGCTTCATGATGTACAACCGTCAAAAGGAGTTGGACAATGCCCGTTCCTACGCCAACCACAAGTACGCCATTGCCAAGAAGAAGGATCAGACCCTCGCCATGCTAGTGAAGGATCGCAAGTCTCGTCGCCGTCAGCTCGACAAGAAGGAGCGCATCATTTCCCGTCTTTGCCACCGAATCACGGATTTGGAGGAGACCATCCACGAGAGAGACATACAGTTGGAGGAGAGGGAGAATGCAGGGGAAGACCTTCGTGGAGACCCCTACTCCTATCTCAACGATGATGATGACTTTCTGGAGGATCAGGCCCTGGACTTCTTCACCGATGAGGACGACTTCGCCTTCATCGATGATGATGAGGATGATGAGGACACTGACTCCAAGGAGTAGTATCACTTGAGCACTAGCGTTATTGAGTTATATGCGGTCCCACTGTATCATAGTTTCCCATAATGGTTCTTTAAACCATCTGCTTTCCTTTGTTGTGGTGTGTGTTTGTATCATGTGCTATGAATGAATGAAAAGCAAGTTTCTAGAAAAATCTGAGTCAAACTTCAAAAACTTTTCAAAACCCCTGAACCTTAGAAATTTCCCTCTTTTCTCATGATCCATCTCAATCTCAGATGCCTCGCGGAGGAAGCGGTTCATCCCCGGACCCGATGTTGCAGATCTTGCAAATGTTGGTTTTTGACCGCGAAGCTGAAAGAGCCGAACGTCAAGCCAACTTAGCCACCCTTCAACACATCGCCCAGATGGCCAACAACAATCAAGGCCATGGAAATCAGGACAACCATGGATCTAAGCTCAAGAATTTCCAAAACACCAATCCACCTGTTTTCACTAAGTCAGAAGAGCCCCTAGATGCAAATGATTGGTTGCAAACCATGGAGAAAAATCTAGAAGTTGCAGGAGTGGAAGCTAATGAGAAAGTATTGTTTTCTACCCACTATCTGGCCTGAGATGCAAGAGCTTGGTGGAACAGCGTTCGCGCAATGACAGGAGGTCAGCTGATGACTTGGGAAGAGTTCAAAGTCAAGTTCAACAGAACCCATGTGCCACCGGGTTTAATCAAGAGGATGAGAGATGAATTCAGATAACTAAAGCAAGGAAGGATGACAGTAGTGGAATACCATGACAAATTCTTGTCATTGGCTAGGTATGCACCGGATGAGATCGACACCGAAGCCAAGAAGAAGGAGAGATTATTGAATGGTCTGCACGATGAGATGCAGACGGTGCTAGTCAATATCGCCTTTGCTGATATTGAAGCCTTAGTTGACTCTGCCATTCAGATGGAAGGAAAGATCAATCAAGCCAATGAGAACCACAAGCGTCGCATGATGCATCAGCCAGGAACCCACCATACACCAAAGTATCGCCCCAACCCATCTCCAGGATTTTCCCCAAGAAACAACAGACCCCCGATGAACCGTCCGACCTATCCCAACCGTGGAAACCCAAGGCCCGGAGGAAACCACAACAACCCCGGAAACTCCAGCAATTTCATCCGTGCACCACCCAAGTTCAACAACAACAATGTTGCCACCAACACTAACACTGCCCCGAGGACTGGAAGCAATGATGTGCCTGTTGCAGCGAAGGACACATCGCAAGTGACTTGTTATGAATGTGGAAGCAAGGGTCACTACTCCAATGAGTGCCCCAAGAAGATTGCCGCGGCCCCCAATGCAAATGCCCCAGCTCAGCAGCAGCGTCGTGTTCAGCCCGGAAGAAGGTTTGCCCTAGGGAACTCGCTCAACCGCAATGGTCATCTCTTTATCATGCATGCTGAAGAAGCCCAGGAAGCGCCAGATGTCGTGTTGGGTATGTTTTCTGTTAACTCAGTACTTGCAAGAATGTTCTTTGATTCTGGGGCATCACACTCATTTGTTACTAAAGAATTTGCATGCAATAGTAAGATTCAACCTACCAAATTGAAGCATGTTATGATTGTTCAAATACCTGGTTTGACTACCAAAGCTAGGCAAATTTGCAAAGCCGTCCCTATGTGAATCCATGGCATAGATTTTTATGCTAATCTAATAGTACTCGGAACTCAAGGTTTGGAAGTAGTACTAGGAATGGATTGGATGTCCAAACACAAAGGATTAATTGATTGTTCCAAGAAAGCCATAACCATGACCAGTACAGCCGGAATATCAGTCGAGCATGTATCTCAAACCTTGCCCCGTCAATTCAAGTGCAACAGGAGTATAGACCAGCCAACCATTGACCAAGTCCGGATAGTCTGTGAATACCCCGATGTATTTCCAGATGTTTTACCCGGTATGCCCCCAGATCGGGATATTGAGTTTATCATTGAACTAATACCTGGAACCGGACCCATAGCCCAGAGACCATATAGCATGAACCCGTCTGAACTAGTAGAACTGAAGAAGCAACTGGATGCCATGTTGGAAATTGGATTAATTCAACCAAGTGCGTCACCATGGAGATCACCTTTTTGTTTGTGGACAGGAAAGATGGCGGTAACCGTTTGTGTACGGATTATCGGCAGTTGAATGATGTCACCATCAAGAACAAGTACCCGTTGCCAAAGATCGAAGATTTGTTTGGCCAGATGACTGGTGCCAAAGTGTTTTCTAAAATTGATCTTAGAACGGGCTATCATCAACTCAAGATTCGCGCAGAGGATATTCCAAAGACTGCCTTTACCACCAGATATGGATTATACGAGTATACTGTCATGTATTTTGGATTAACCAATGCTCCCGCTTATTTCATGAACCTCATGAATAAGATTTTTATGGACTTCATGGATAAGTTTGTTGTTGTTTTCATTGATGACATTCTGATTTATTCCAAATCAGAAGAAGAACATGAGCTACACCTAAGGACCATTCTTGGAACCCTTAGAGAGCATCAGCTATATGCCAAGTTTAGAAAATGTGAACTCTGGTTACAGGAGGTACGATTCCTCGGACATATTGTATCAGCCGGAGGAATTGCCGTCGACCCTGCGAAGGTGAAAGATGTTGAAGATTGGCAAGCCCCGACCACTAAAACCCAAGTTCGTGCATTTCTCAGATTAGCGGGATACTACCGCAAGTTCGTAGAAGGATTCTCGAGCATCACGAGACCCATGACCCATTTGCTGAAGAAGGACAAGAAGTTTGAATGGACGGACAAATGTGAAGCGAGTTTTCAAGAACTTAAGAGGAGATTGATTTCAGCCCCAATCTTGATCATGCCGGATATCACAAAGACCTTTGATGTGTATTGTGATGCATCCAAGATCAGTCTTGGATGTGTGCTAATGTAAGAAGGCAAAGTTATATCTTATCTATCCCGACAACTGAAGCAGCATGAACAAAATTATCCTACCCATGACCTTGAACTAGAAGCCATAGTTCTAGCCTTGAGGACATGGAGGCATTACCTGATGGGAAACCGTTGTGAGATTTATTCGGATCACAAGAGCCTAAAATATATATTTAGTCAGAAGGAGCTGAATATGAGGTAGAGAAGATGGATTGAGCTAATCAAGGACTATGATCTAGACATTCACTATCACCCCCGTAAAGCCAATGTGGTAGCAGATGCCCTTAGCAGATTGTCATGCCTCTTGAACTCCATGATTTTGAAGGAGCAACCAAGTTTGAACAAAGAGATGGAAGATTTCCGAATGGAATTAGTGAGTGAAGGATTTTTGGCTAGCATAGAACTTCAACCCACTTTGATCAGTCAGATCAAAGAGGCGCACAAGGGAAATGCTAGTATCGACGGAATCAAACATCGTATCGGTACAGGCAAAGTACCCGGATTCACCGAAGACGAAGAAGGAGTTCTCTGGTACAAAGGACGTCTCTGTGTACCAGCAGATTCAGAATTTAAAGAAGTTATTTTGAAAGAGGCCCATGATACTCTCTATTCTATCCACCCCGGAGGAACAAAGATGTATCAGGATTTGAAGGAGCAATTTTGGTGGCATAATATGAAGAGAGAAATCGGAAGCTATATCGCCAAGTGTGATATATGTCAGAGAGTCAAGACGGGACATCAAAGACCCGCAGGACTATTGCAACCACTATGGATTCCGGAATGGAAATGGGATTCCATTGGAATGGACTTTATCACCGGATTGCCTACTTCTAATAGGGGAAATAACTATATCTGGGTCATAGTTGACAGATTGTCCAAGGTCGCCCATTTCTTACCATTAAAGACCACATACCAGAGTTTGAAGCTAGCGGAGTTATACATCGCTAGAATCGTCAGTTTGCACGGAGTCCCCAAGAGTATCATATCGGATCGAGGAACCCAGTTTACCTCGAGGTTTTGGAAGAAGGTCCTAGAAGGTTTAGGAACCCGACTAGATTTCAGCACAGCGTATCACCCTCAGACCGATGGACAAACAGAGCGAGTAAATCAAATACTCGAAGATATGTTGAGAGCATGTGTGCTAGAGTATGGATCCAAATGGGAAGACTGTCTGCCTTTCGTAGAATTTTCATACAACAACAGTTATCAAGCTAGTCTACAAATGGCCCCATTTGAATTCATGTATGGAAGGAAGTGTGGCACCCCTTTGAATTGGTCGGAAGTAGGAGTGAGTCATATTTTCGGACCCGACAACCTACATGAAGCAGAATAGAAAGTTCACAAGATTTGTGAGCACCTCAAGACCGCCTAGTCAAGACAAAAGAGTTACGCCGACAAGAGACGTCGAGACCTCGCTTTCAATATTGGAGATTTCGTGTACCTTAAAGTGTCACCTTCAAAGGGAATGCAGCGTTTCTAGCTCAAACGAAAGTTAGCCCCCAGATATATTGTAGTGATTTAAATAGTTTTATTGTACTTTTAGAGTATAAAATTCATAATAAATTATTTATAGTGGATGAAAATATAGATAATACATCAAATTGAAGATAATTTAATTTGGATTATTAATATCTGATTGTATCTAATTTTCATAGTACACTTAATAGGTAATAATTTAATTAGTATTAATGGCCTTTTATAGTATAAAATTCATAGTAAATAATTTATAGATCTGAAAAATATGGATAATATGTTCCTGGATTCACAATTTTGTTTAGATATCAGATATGGTCTTCAATATAATTTTAGACAATGTAAACTATTTAAGTGAATTAATCTCTACTAAATAGTAATTAAAACATAGAAAAAGATCTACAACTCCGATTAAGGTGAATCCAATTGCTACAAGTTATTAACATACCCTATCCAGTACACTCCAAAACAAAATGTAGTTCGACAATTAGTATAGAAGTTGTAACAAAAACTATTAAAAGCTCTATATTGGCAACCAAGATTTAATAATAAATACCCTATTGCATTAAATGATCTCCTACATGCATCATGTATTCCAATAATTTTTAGAGAACTAATTACAACCATTGTGATACATTAATCATCATGCATGCATTTTTCATCATTGTTTTACTGTATTGTGCATAATTGCATTGTTTTGAATGGTGTGTTTGTTGTGCACTTGTTTTAATCGATAGATTGTGAGGAGTGCAACATTTGTGATTGTGACGAGAGAAATATTTTATATTGAGGATTATCTGAACAACCACATCTTCTATAACAAAGGAAAGTAGATCTATCATAAATGTCCTACTATTTTTCTTATGCATGTAGTATGATTTTTAGTAGTGATGCATGTGTAGGTGTTTACTACTATGCTACGCTATGACACCCAGGCATGATTTCCATACTTCCATGACTTGATTTACTTTGAGACATCGTATTGTAGTTGCTTAGCCATGCTTATTAGATATGCAAAGGGAATTCATGATTGATTATGTTATCGAAAGTTATGTTTTGTTATAATGAAAAAAACTAGAATTTAATAAATCTCCTGGGTGTGATGGATTGATGTTTTTGGATGGTTTATTGCGGAAAGCACACCTAGGCTTTAGAGATTGGATAGGTTTCTTGTGTAGTAGATTCCAATACAGCCGCATGTCATTATTTGTCTTGAATAAGTAGGTTGTGGGAACCTGACCCGACGTGACTACAAGATGTAGGGGATGTAGGTTGGTATGGGTCTGTCATGAGGGCTTAGGGTTCTACTTCTGAAACATTTCGTCTTAATTTTCTCCCTACCATGGAACAAAATAAGTGTAATGATAAGAGCGGGTTGATGGGGTCATGCGGGAAAAGTGTACAACCCCTGCAGGTTGTCTAAACTAAGTAGTTAGCCGTGTCCCCAATATGGACATTTATGAGCAACTGGTCCTGGAACTATTTGGAAGATATCACTCATCCCAATTTCTTAATTATTAAAACTTGATGGGTAAACGCGGGTTTAGGAGCATACGAAGCTGAACTGTCTTGTTTCTACATGGTTTTATGCTGGTATGTCCTTAGAGAAATTGTTTTGAACAAAGAAAGGCTTTTAGAAAGTAGGGAAAAGTTATATTGCTAGCAAATGAGCCTGAACTCCACCTAGCCAAATAGGCATGTTGTTGCTAGATCCTTTGTACTCATTAGTTATACTTGCCAATACATTCAAAGTATTGACCCTTCGCTGCAACATTTGTTCCGTTTCTGAGTGATCGTTCATAGGTCGCAAGACTCACTCAATAATTGTTCGCCTGTGGCAAATTTGAAGGATGGAGATCTACCTTGTTATCATTTTCTGCTGTGTACTTGGATGATATAATGTAAATTCTGGATCATATTCGTTATATTTATGATGCACAGTTATATTTGGTATCATTTTGTACTGTATGTGCTAGTGAACAGATTCAGGGATTAACACTATACACAGGAACTCATCCTTATCAGGAGACGGTGTTACAAGATGGTATCAGAGTTGTACGTTGACTATTGGATTGTGACCTACGAATGGAATAGGAAAGCCATAGGAATTATAAACATTATTTCATTCTATCTTATTATCTTCATATACTTTACTCTAGTATCTTCTTATCACTTCAAATCTCCTACTCTCCTCTTTGATAACATAGATGTGAGACCATATCAGGCAATTGATGAGAAACAAGAGTAGTTAGAATTATGCCCACCATCTAGTTATTCTGTAGGAAATCGACATCGTTTCTCTATTGATGATGATATATCAATATTATTGATTAGAATTGGTTGATTGTTTGCTTGTTTGTGTTTGTCGTTGTTTGACTATGTTGTGTATGGGTAGGAAAATACTTCGTCCTCTTCTATCAATAATCATCTATGTTGTCCCAAAGAAATGCCAACTTTAGTTCTCTTAAGGGGGTTAGCCTCAAGAATGTATCCATATTTATAGAAGCCATTTAGAAGCTAGAAGGTGATCATTGGGAAACCACCCACAACCTTGCTAGCCCTTTCGAATCTCGGGACGAGATTCATCTTAAGGGGGTTAGTCTGTAATATCCCAAGATTTTAGAATTGGGACTAGAAAAAAATTGCTTTTACATGTCATTCATGTGCATTGCATCCATGCAAAAAATTGCAAGAATTGGATTTGAAAACCTAAACCCTAATAGCAATGTGTTATTTTATTCCTATGAAGGATTAAATAGGGATTATATAAATCAATATTTTTAATAGGCAAAGTAATGCCAAACTATCACCCTATGATGATCTACATGATTTAAGAAAATTTTAGAAACAATTTTCAAGTCAATTGGAGTTATAAAACAAAATCTATAAAATAATTACTAAAACAGTAAATAGAAAAAGGAAAAAAACCTAAATAAACTAAACCTACCCCACGAGATGGACCGGCCCAGCCCACCCAACCTAGCTACCGCCCACCTACCCCGCGTGCAATAGCTGCGAGCGACGCACAGAAGCAAGAAGCCCAGCATCATCCCATTGGGCAGCCCACGCAGCACGCCCACCTCCCCTCTCTCACTAACGCTAGGGTCCCATGCAACCATCTTCATCCTCCGGTCGGTGTCCAGAATGAACACGGGAAGTGAACCCGAATCGAATCCCTGGCTAATATGTTGATTCCGTTTGAATTGCTTTGCCCCTCCTGCATGTATCGAGCCCATATAAATCCCCCTCCCTCCCGTATCTTTTTCTTCGTCAAATTTCTAGAAACCCTAGATCCATGGGATCGATTTGGATCTCGCCGAAGACCGACTGCTGTGAAGCTTTGGGAGACATCGAATCGGTGGTTTCCATCACCCCTCTCCCTTTTTCCTCTCTTCGTTTTCCCCTTGGACCATGGCATATCCTTGACCTCTTTCCCCTTGTGTAGCATGCCATAGCACCCACAATTCCTCGCTGGAGCATCATCGTCGTCCTTCATCTCTGTTCGACCATGGCCACCGCTCCGGGAAGAAACAGTCGTTGCCAAGACTACCAGTAGAAACCCCATCACCATCTGCATCTCATCGTATAGTTACCCATGCCAGAAGATCGCCGGAGGGCCGCTAAGGACGAGCATCTGCGCCACTCGCCACCGCACGTCGCTGTCCGTCATTGCCGTGAGCAACCTCTTGTTCCCAGGCGTTGGATCTAGGAAGAACGACTCGGATTAGATCCCACGGCCAAGCGGTATCGACCAACCACTTGGCGCCACGTGGTCTGCTTGTCGTCGTTGCTGCGTCACGCGCTCGGGTCAGCAGCTACTTTACGCTAGGTCAGCAACTCAACGGCTAGTCAGCGTGCCCAGTTAGCAAAATTGATTCTTTAAATTTAAAACTGGAGAAAATAGAAAGATCTTGTAAATTTCATATTAAATCGAATGCATGTCCAAAATTAGTAAATAATATATCATTGGATTCACAACAATGTGTAGAATATTAATATGCTATTAGATCTGATTTGTATGGTATATGTTTATTATAATAATTTAAATAGTTCAATGGACATTTTAGACTAAATATATCATAGTAAATTATCTTTATATCACAAAAAAATACAAATAAAGTGTCTATGGATTCCTAATTTCGTATACCACATTAATATGTTTTTAGATCCAACTTTTGCAGTTTAGAATTATTGTAGTGATTTAAATAGTTTTAATGTCCTTTTAGAGTACAAAATGAATAATAAATTATTTATAATTGATAAAAATACGGATAATACAACAAATTGAAGATAATTTAATTTGGATTATTAATATCTGATTGTATCTAATTTTCATAGTTCAGTTAATAGGTAATAATTTAATTAGTATTAATGGCCTTTTATAGTATAAAATTCATAGTAAATAATTTATAGATCTGAAAAATATGGATAATATGTTCCTGGATTCACAATTTCGTTTAGATATCAGATATGGTCTTCAATATAATTTTAGACACTGTAAACTATTTAAGTGAATTAATCTCTACTAAATAGTAATTAAAACATAGAAAAAGATCTACAACTCTGATTAAGGTGAATCCAATTGCTACTGGTTTGTATTAACACCCCTATCCAGTACACTCCAGAACTAAATTTAATTTGACAATTAGTACTAAAGTTGTAATAGAACTATTAAAACCTCTATATTGGCAACCAAGATTTAATAATAATTACCATATTGCATTAAATGATCTCTTGCATGCATCATGTATTCTAATAATGTTTAGAGAACTAATTAAAACCATTGTGATACATTAATCATCATGTATGCTTTTGTTTATCATTGTTTTGTTGTATTGTCCATAATTGCATTGTTTTGAATGGTGTGTTTGTTGTGCACTTGTTTTAATCGATAGATTGCGAGGAGTTCAACGTTTGTGATTGTGACGGGAGCAATCTTTTATATTGAGGATTATCTGAACAACCACATCTTCTACAACAAAGACAAGTAGAGCTATCGTAAATTCCCTACTATTTTTATTATGCATGTAGTATGATTTTCAGTAGTGATTCGTGTGTAGGTGTTTTACTACTACTATGCTATGACACCCATGCATGATTGCCATACTTCCATGACTTGATTTCCTTTGAGCGATCATATTATAGTTGCTTAGACATGCTTATCTGATACGCAAAGGGAATTCATGATTGATTATGTTATGAAAAGTTATATTTTGTTATAATGAAAACTACTGAAATTGAATGAATCTCCTGGGTGTGATGGATTGATGTTTTTGGATGGTTTCTTGTGGAAAGCACACCTAGGCTTCAGAGATTGGACAGGTTTCTTGTATAGTAGCTTGAGTACAGTCTCATGCCATTATTTGTCTTGACTAAGTAGGTTGTGGGAACCTGACCCGACATGACTAGCAGATGTAGGGGATGTAGGTAGGTATGGGTCTATCCTGAGTGCTCAGGGTTCTACTTCTGAAAGGTTTCGTCTTGGTTTTCTCCCTACCATGGCAAAAAATGAGTGTAATTGTAAGAGCAAGTTGATTGGGTCGTGCGGGTAAAGTGTATAACCCCTGCAGGGTGTCTAAACTAAGTACTTAGCCGTGTCCCCGTTTATGGACATCTATGAGAAACTGGTCCTGGAACTGTTTGGAAGATCTCACTCATCCCAATTTCTTAATTATTAAAACTTGATGGGTGAACATGAGTTTTGGAGCATACGAAGCTGAACTGTCTTGTTTCTACATGGGTTTATGCTGGTATGTTCTTAGAGAAATTATTTTGAACAAAGAAAGGCATTTTTAAAGTAGGGAAAAGTTATATTGCCAGCAAATGAGCCTGAACTCCACCTAGACAAATATGCATGTAGTTGCTAGATTATTTGTACTCATTATTTCTACTTGCCAATACATTCAAAGTATTGACCATTCATGGCTACAACGTTTCATGTTGCAGGTTGTTTCGTATCTGAGTGATCGTTCATAGGTCGCGAGACTCCACTCAATAATTGTTCGCCTATGGCACATTTGAAGGATGGAGATCTATCTTGTTTTCGTTTTCCTCTATGTACTTGGATTATAATGTAAATTCTAGATCATATTTGTTATATTTATGATGCACGGTTATATTTGGTATCATTTTGTATTGTGTGTGCTAGTAAAAAGATCTAGGGATTAGCACTATACACAGGAATTCATCCTTATCAGGAGAGGGTGTTACACTATCAAAGATGAACAAATGAGATTCTCATTGTATCAGAGAGAACCTTTGTGTATGTGGAGTTCAAACAAGATATGAAGCATGACAATCATATGATAATCCATCATAGTGCCTTAAGAAACTCTCTGGATTGCCAAAGATACTTGAATATGACATAGATATGATTGTGGTACAACTCAAATACACAAGGGATAACCACAATCATTTGGAGAATTAGATTTATAGCATTGAACATATTCCACTCATGGTAAGTGTCATATAGCTATATAGAAAACCAAATGACAATCACAAGCATCGGATCAATGCAATTTATGCATTTCGCCCAAAATAATTTGAATATGAAGTAAAAACTTCAGCATTATGCGTTAGTGACAAAGAATGAGTTAGGTTGAACATGCCAGCAAAAAGAAGATAAATAGCATATCACACATGACTGAAAAGGTGTGTGGAAACATAAATGTATCAAATAAAAATTTCAGCATTTTTCGGCATTAAAATACCAACTATATGTGCAAAACCACTTATCAGATAGAGATTATCAACCCCGCATTATGTTAAATCATACGAAAGAATGAACACCCCTAACAAGATCGCCTCGGTAACAAAGAGTCAGATATATCGTGTCGGTTTACACATAAGCCCGTCGGTATGGAATGTACCAACAGTTGATAACCAAAGGCCGATTGCGAAGGAAAGTTGGATGCAACAGTGATGCCTACAAATATAGGGGATCGTCGAAATCTTTGATGGGAAGTATTACCCAAATTTATAGTTCGACTCAAAGGGAACACAAGAATAGCAATAAGATTTTAGCAATTGAGACATAACACTCAATCACACCTGTATATCAATAAACTTGCAAAGAAAGTGGTGAGTTATGGCAGTTGATTCAATGCAGTAAAAGAATGCACTAAATAAAGCAGCAGATTTTTGGTTTTCATCGGAAGTAATGTTGTGAAACTTTTAGTGGCTAAAACACCGGCATGAGGTTATGGAGGGGTGTTGTATGACGGATATCCATCATATAATGTATCCTATTACCATGGCATTTATCGCTCATTCAGTTGTGTAGGTGTGTGCTCCGAACATAATCATGCATGTAAGTTTGCATAATATCTTTTGTCCATCCTGCCCATTTCACTGGGGACAACTTGGTACAACAAGCAATTAAGATCCACCTTTCAAATAGACCGCAACAAAGCATGAACACTTCATGAACACACAATATCCTCAAACTATCATATATTCAATTTGGTTTTCCTAACTGTGACCTTAGGAAAGGTTCAACATAATAATAGGTAATACACTTTGCAAATACAAAACAATCTCAAATATATGATTGGGCAATAATAGTTAAGTACTGAAATCATGTCACACGGGCCCTAGCAACAAGAATTAAACTGTAACATCCCAAAAATACTAAGCTTGGATCATCAAATTCTAATCATCAAAATTAGGGTTAACAAAAACTTTTCTAAATGAAATCATGAATGCATGCATATGTGTATGCATGGATTTTGAAATTCTTTAAAACCACCTTGTTTGTTTGTTTCATTGCTTGTAAAATGTTTCTTAGGTGAAATAAACATCATCTAAAACATTTCCCACACTTTTCCTAAAGACAAGTAAATCAAAACACATATATGAAATGAATGGTCATTTTGGCCAATTTAACTCCCATGCCTACTTGGGCTGTCTCAAACTTTCAGAACCTAACAGAAACTTTTCTGGATCTTTGTACCCCTTGAATGTACTCATAACAAGGTATCAAGGCCCACTTTGTGACCATCCAGAAGCTTTCAAATGCATAGTTTAAATGACAATTCAAAATTGAATCTTTATCATATGGGAAGATCCCACTTTTTCAAAAACCGCTCAAACAAGCTCAACTTTCAAAACCCAAGCATCTGTAGACTCACCAGCACCAATCTAGCAAACCCACCAAAAATCTTTTCAAAATTCAAAACTTGATTTCATGCGGCCATTTCATCAAACAGGTTGCAGACACAAACCAAACAAACATCAAACACTATTGTGAGCAGTGATTCTGGCCTAACTTGTTCCCTAGATAGCTCACACACAGCTCAGTAGATCATCTAGGAAGTTTAACTAAGGACTAGCACCCCTGTGAGCTTGCCATTGCCATCAATGGTGAACAGCCGAGCACCCCCTTGTCACCCCATTGTGGACAGCAGGCTAGAGGAAGAACTAGCTGTGCCAACCTTGTCTAGGAGGCAGCTCAACGTTCCAGACCAAACCACACCGCGCCATGCCTCGAGACCATGTCGTTGAGCATCGCCAGGAGACACCGCACCATCCCCTACCCTTGCCCATGCCATTAGCCGCCTGTAACATCGCCCCCGACGAGCTCACCGTGCGCCCCGATGGTCCCCTCGCTCAACTATAAATAGAGGCCACCCCCGCACGATTTCTTCACACCATCTCACTCCCCTCTCCTCACTGATCGTGCCACACCGTTCTCAGAGCAAGGCAAGCACCACCCCACCGGAATTTCACCGGAGCCCGCCGCCTCTAGAGAAGAAGGGAGCCAGCGATTGGAGCTGCCCTAGGAGAAGCCACCGGTACCAGGAGATTTGCCGTCGTCGACTTCGTCGTTCGCCCGCCTCGCCGACCCTCGCCAGTACCCCGGTGAGCCCCCAGCAACCCTCACTGGCCGCGCTAGGTTTCGTTCTCGCCGGAGTTGTCTCGCGTCGACGATGACTCCCAGCCGTTAGATTAGAACTAGATCGAACGATCCACGTCGCCCCATACCGCTTCGCCCAGCCCCGTGTCACTGACGAGTGGGGACACCCACTTAAGCAGCCCACGGGAGCACTACGCTTAGCAGGCCGGCCCAGTAACTTTTCCCGCGCAGCCCAGTTATTCAAATTAAACCTTTTTTCTATTTCAATTCAAACACACTTCTGTACCCAACTTCAAAAATCAACCCAGATCGATTCATTTCACCAAATTTAATGAAACCAATTTTGTTGGAAAGGTCTGTGAATGCTGAATCCAAGACCGTTGGATTCAAGTCATTTCGATCTATAGATCACCTATGGTAAAAATAACAAGGCAGAAGCTTTTCTGCATTCAAACATTTTTCAAATTTAAACCATAATAGCTTTTGAGTTGATTCCAACTCTAAAAAATCACATTTAACCATACCTTTCAGAATATATAAAAATATATAGGTTTACTTGCAGAAATAATGTTCAAGGAATGAAAGAATGCTACATAAGCATTTCTAGCCACTTTAAGTAATTAAAATGAAAGGGTAAAACCTTATTAAATTGTGACACCACTTTAAATCACATTCCCTTGGACTACAATATGTGGTGATGACATGTGTCAACATGATCCCATGTTTGGTTTGGAGAATATTAAATCTTAAGTAGTTTTTCAATGAGTAGAAATTACTTTTCCAAAAATAAATGGAATTAAATCAAGCCCTAAACCTTGTAATGTTAGAGATGATGCTAGATCATCCATAGGACCCTTGTGTGTGATGATTGCAAGTAGTTAAGTATTGTTTGGTGATTGTGTACCTCGTATTTATTCATAGACGCTAGTACCGACCAAGGCTACGAGGAGGAAGGAGGATACTACGAAGAAGAAGCCGAGGAGAACTTCAACCACTGCTCTGCACAAGGCAAGCTTATACTGATATTGATGCAAGCCGATACAATACCTATGCAAGCCTTACTAATCAAGTTGATCTATGCAAGCTAAACCTTGCAAGATACCATACTGATGCAACAAACCCATACTTGTTCTATGACTACTATATGCCTTAAGCATATGTGATCATACCCACTTGATAAACCAATCCTAGTTTTATGTGCAAGATTCTTACTTTATTTCTTTATCAAAGCTTACTTAGAGTTTACTTAAGTGACTGGTAGATTTTGGAAAGATGCTGAAGGTTGCATAAAGAGCATAAAATTTGGCCTAAGTTAGAAACCTTGGCATCAGCCTGAGACATGAAGTTGTAATTAGTTGAAACTCCACTAGTTACCACCCCTCATTAGTACTACCCCCACTTGTAGATGCTAGTGCTAAGCATAAAACTTGATCAACTTTTAGATGGGATTACTTGGTGGAAAAATGGTTATGAAAACCTTGGAATGATGGATCATTCTATTGAAATGTTTTGGACATGTGTTTCCAAACACTTGAGAATTTTGGTGATAAAAATGTTGAGGCATGAGCCTTAGCCCTTTATAAAACTGGTGGTTGTCTGGATGCGATACCATTCCAATTTTATCGTACAACCACAATACCCGAATATTGGGTAGGGCTTGACTGGAAACTTATATTCCTTAGTATTAGTTCCCTCATGGCCAAGGTCTGAGATGAGGCTACCTTGTGAAGATTGTCCACCTGTGCAGTACCCAAGATGACAGTTGGTCATGGTTGGGAGGCCAAACTCACAGGAGAGGTCCTTATACTAGGGCGTGTAATTGAAAGGTTAGGATTGATTATCCGCATACTGAGTATGGTGAATTCTGGATTTGTTCCTGACGGATGTATCGAATGTTGTGGTGAAAGTGTACAATCTCTGCAGAGTGCCAAACTATTCAAATAGCCGCGTCCGCGGTTATGGACAGTTGGAGTGGCCATACTGTTCCCCCGTCAGACTTTTCAAAATGACCTGTGAAATGAACTAAAACTTTGACTTGACCACAACTGAGTTGTGATATGAAATACAAGTTCCTAGTTAGGAGTTATAAAATTATGACTAGATTTATAACTTAGTAGAGATAAATCTGGCTTTTGCAAAACAACCCTAGAGCCTAGTGTCCTATTATCCAAAAAACCCCTTTACCTGTTAGTATAAGTTTGCGAGTACTTAAAGAGTACTCATGGCTTTGTCCCTGGCTATTCCCATGGCCAGACTATGAAGAGGAGTACCTGGAAGATGGAACCCAGGAAGGTTACGACAACTAGGATCATCTCCCATCGTCAGCATTGCCTGTGACCCCGAAGATGGAGCTTCGCCTACGCTACCGTTATTATTACGTATTCCGCTGCTTGATGGTGTATTAAGAACTGGATCATGAGATCCCTATTGGTGTAAGAACTTATGTATCGTTTGTAATGGATGATGTACTATGGTATCCAATTCTGTTATGTCTCGCAAAAATGGTAATCCTGGGATTGAGATGTATGGCATAACAGGCATCTAGGATTGAAAAATCTGGGTGTTGACAAGTTGGTATCAGAGCCATCCTGACCATAGGAGACCCTAGTTAGACTGGACGTTTGAACCAAAAACTTAGTTTCAAAACCAAAGAAACCACTACTTACAAAAACTTATTCTCATTCTTATCTCTTTGATTCTTTTATAAAAATTCATCATCCTCAAAAACTCTTGCAAAATACATAAAATTATGACACACTTGATCACTCTGCTAATCTACTCATCCTCTATTTTTATAGATGGACGTGAAGTACAACAAGTTTTACCAACTTGGGATTGGAGGAGACCTTATCTTTGAGAGGGATCTGGATCAGCTTTCAGAACTTCTGGAGCGTCCGCACCCCGAGTTCTTTGGAGATCAGCTCAATGATCAAGGAGGGGAAGATCTGCAGTGGCAAATTGTTGCAAGTCTCCGAGGAAAGATTGAACCTCCCACTGCGGAAGGAATTCAGTTTACCTTGAGGGAAAACAACTGGCTCAATGGACTTTCCAGGGCAATGCAGGAAGCTCTTTCCCGTCTGTGTGGGCAGAGCATCAATCAGATCAAGGGTACTCGCTTTGAGTTTTTCCCAAGGCGTGATGTAAATGGACAACCACTGGAAGCCCCATACCACCCCGAGCTGAAGACTCAATTGGACCACCTTATCTTCATGATGTATGATCGTCAGCAGGAGTTGGACAACTGCCGTGACTATTGCAACCACAAGTCTGCCATCATCAAGACGAAGGATCAGACCATAGCCATGCTAGCAAAGGATCGCAAGTCTCACCGCTGTCAGCTCGACAAGAAGGAGCCCATTATTGCCTGTCTTCGCCACCGCATCTCATCTTTGGAGGAGACCATCCACGAGAGAGACATGCAGTTGGAGGAAAGGGAGAATGCCGGAGAGGATCTTCGTGGAGACCCTTACTCCTATCTCAGCGATGACGATGATTTTCTGGAGGGTCAGGCCATGGACTTCTTCACCGATGAGGATGATTTTGCCTTCATCGATGATGATGAAGATGATGAAGCCACAGATTCCAAGGAGTAGTAGCACTGAGCACTAGCATAGTGAGTAGTAGTCGGTCCCACTGTATCGTAGATTCCAGGATGGTTCTTAAAACCATCTGTTTTTCTTTGTTGTGGTGTGTGTTGTACCGTGTGCTATGAATGAATGAATGAATGAATGAAAAAGCAAGTTGCTAGAAAAACCTGAGTCAAACTCTAAAAACTTTTCAAAGACCCATAACCTTAGAAATTTCCCTCTGTTCTCATGATCTATATCAATCTTTAGATGCCACGTAGAGGAAGTGGTTCAGCCCCTGACCCGATGTTGCAGATACTGCAAATGTTGACTTCTGACCGTGAAGCTGAAAGAGCGGAACGTCAAGCCAACCTAGCCACTCTGCAACAGATAGCCCAGCTAGCCCACCACAACCAAGGCCATGGAAATCAGGACAACCATGGATCTAAGCTCAAGAATTTCCAGAATACCAACCCACCCATTTTCGCCAAGTCAGAAGAACCCCTAGATGCCGATGATTGGCTGCAAACCATGGAAAACAACCTAGAAGTCGCCGGAGTGTAAGCCAACGAGAAAGTCCTGTTCGCCACCCATTATTTTGCCGGAGATGCCAGGGCATGGTGGAACAGTGTTCGCGCAATGACCAGAGGCTAGATGATAACCTGGGAGGAATTCAAGGTCAAGTTTAGCAGAACCCATGTGCCACCAGGTTTGATCAAGAGAATGAGAGACGAGTTCAGAGAGCTGAAGCAAGGAAGGATGACTGTAGTGGAATACCTTGAAATTTTTTTGTCATTAGGTAGGTATGCCCCGGACGAGATAGACACCGAAGCCAAGAAGAAGGAAAGATTCCTGAATGGTCTGCATGACGAGATGCAGACGGTGTTAGTCAATATCCCCTTTGCTGATATTGAAGCCCTTGTCGACTCTGCTATCCAGATGGAAGGAAAGATCAAACAAGCCAATGAGAACCACAAGCATCGCATGATGCATCAACCAGGAACCCATGAGACCCCAAAGTATCGCCCCAACCCATCTCCAGGATTTGCCCCAAGAACCAACAGACCCCCTATGACCCGTCCGACCTACCCCAACCGTGGAAACCCTAGACGCGGAGGAAATCACAACAACCCCGGCAACTCTAGCAATTTCACCCGTGCCCCACCCAAGTTCAACACCAACAATGCTACCGCCAACACCAACACTGCCCCGAGGACTGGAAGCAATGCTGTGCCTGTCGCATCCAAGGACAAGTCACAAGTGACCTGTTATGAGTGTGGAAATAAAGGCCACTATTCCAACGAGTGCCCCAACAAGAAGAATGCTACAGCCCCTAATGCCAATGCCCCAGCTCAGCAGCAGCGTCGTGTCCAGCCCGGAAGAAGATTTTCCCCAGGGAATTCACTCAACCGCAATGGCCGTCTTTTTCTCATGCATGCTGAAGAAGCTCAGGAAGCGCCAGACGTCGTGCTGGGTATGTTTTCTGTTAATTCAGTACTTGCAAGAGTGTTGTTTGACTCTGGTGCCTCGCATTCATTTGTCACCAAAGAATTTTCCTGCACTAGTAAAATTCAACCAACCAAACTGAAGCATGTTATGATTGTGCAAATTCCCGGATCAACCACCAAGGCTAGGCAAATTTGCAAAGCCGTCCCTATCCGAATCCATGGCATAGATTTTTATGCTAATCTAATAGTACTCGGAACTAAAGGTTTGGAAGTAGTACTAGGAATGGATTGGATGTCCAAACATAAGGGATTGATTGACTGTGCTAAGAAAGCCATCACCATGACCAGTACCACCGGAATATCAGTCGAGCATATATCTGAAACCTTACCTCACCAATTCAAGTGTAACAAGAGTCTAGCCCAACCTACCATTGACCAAGTTCGGATAGTCTGTGAATACCCCGATGTATTTCCAGATGTTTTGCCCGGTATGCCCCCAAATCGGGATATCGTGTTTATCATCGAACTAATCCCCGGAACAGGACCCATAGCCCGAGAGACCATATAGTATGAACCCGTCGGAACTAGCAGAACTGAAGAAGCAACTGGATTCCATGCTAGAAATTGGATTGATTCAACCAAGTGCGTCACCATGGATATCACCTGTCTTATTTGTAGACAAGAAAGATGGAGGTAACCGTTTGTGTACGGATTATAGGAAGTTAAATGATGTCACCATCAAGAACAAGTACCCCTTGCCCAAGATAGAAGATTTGTTTGATCAGTTGACCGGTGCCCAGGTGTTTTCTAAGATTGATCTTAGAACTGGCTATCATCAACTCAAAATTCGTGCAGAGGATATTCCAAAGACTACCTTTACCACCAGATATGGATTGTACGAGTATACCGTCATGTCTTTTGGATTAACCAATGCCCCCGCTTATTTCATGAACCTCATGAATAATATTTTTATGGACTTCCTGGATAAGTTTGTCGTTGTTTTCATTGATGACATTCTGATTTATTCCAAATCAGAAGAAGAACATGAGCTACACCTAAGGACCATTCTTGGAACCCTTAGAGAGCATCAGTTGTATGCCAAGTTTAGCAAATGTGAATTCTGGTTACAGGAAGTAGGATTCCTCGGTCACATTGTATCAGTCAGAGGAATTGCCGTTGACCCTGCCAAAGTGAAAGATGTAGAAGATTGTCAAGCCCCAACCCCTCAAACCCAAGTTCGTGCTTTTCTCGGATTGGCGGGATATTACCGCAAATTCGTAGAAGGATTCTCGAGTATCGCCCGACCCATGACCCAATTGCTGAAGAAGGACAAGAAGTTTGAATGGACCAACAAATGTGAAGCGAGTTTTCAAGAACTCAAGAGGAGATTGATTTCAGCCCCAATCTTGATCATGTCGGATATCACGAAACCCTTCGATGTGTATTGTGACACATCCAAGATTGGTCTCGGATGTGTGCTAATGCAAGAAGGCAAAGTTATATCTTATCTATCTCGACAATTGAAGCAACATGAGAAAAACTATCCAACCCATGACCTCGAACTCGCAGCAGTAGTCCTAGCCCTGAAGACATGGAGACATTACCTAATGAGAAACCGTTGTGAGTTTTATTCGGATCACAAGAGCCTAAAGTATATATTCACTCAGAAGGAGTTGAATATGAGGCAGAGAAGATGGATTGAGCTAATCAAGGATTACGACCTGGACATTCACTATCACCCTGGTAAAGCCAACGTGGTAGCCGATGCCCTTAGCAGATTGCCGTGCCGCTTGAACTCCATTATTTTGAAGGAGCAACCAAGTTTGCACAAGGAGATGGAAGATTTTCGAATGGAATTAGTAAGTGAACGATTTTTGGCTAGCATAGAACTTCAGCCCACTTTGATCAGTCAGATTAAAGAGGCGCAGAAGGGAAATGCCAGCATCGACGGAATCAAGCGTCATATCGGTACAGGCAAAGTACCCGGATTCACCGAGGACGAAGAAGGAGTTCTGTGGTACAAAGGACGCCTTTGTGTACTAGCAGATTCGGAGTTGAAAGAAGTTATCTTGAAGGAGGCTCACGATACTCTTTATTCTATCCATCCCAGAGGAACTAAGATGTATCAAGATTTGAAAGAGCAATTTTGGTGGCATAAGATGAAGAGAGAAATTGGAAGCTATATCGCCAAGTGTGATATATGTCAGCGAGTCAAGGCAGGACATCAAAGACCCGCCGGATTGTTGCAACCATTGCAAATTCCGGAATGGAAATGCAATTCTGTAGGAATGGACTTTATCACTGGACTACCTACTTCTAGTAGGGGAAATGAATCTATTTGGGTCATAGTGGACAGATTGTCCAAAGTCGCCCATTTCTTGCCCGTTAAAACCACCTATCAGAGTTCGAAGCTAGCGGAGTTGTACATCGCTAGAATCGTCAGTTTGCACGGAGTCCCCAAGAACATAGTATCGAATCGAGGAACTCAGTTTACCTCGAGATTCTGGAAGAAAGTCCAAGAAGGATTAGGAACCCGCCTAGATTTCAGTACCGCGTATCACCCTCAGACCGATGGACAAACGGAGCGAGTAAATCAAATACTCGAAGATATGCTTAGAGCATGTGTGCTAGAATATGGATCCAAGTGGGAAGACTGTCTGCTGTTTGCAGAATTTTCCTACAACAATAGTTACCAAGCCAGTTTCCAAATGGCCCCATTTGAATTCATGTACGGAAGAAAGTGTCGCACCCCTTTGAACTGGTCGGAAGTAGGAGAGAGTCAGATTTTCAGACCCGACATCCTCCGAGAAGCAGAAGAGAAGGTTCACAAGATTCGTGAGCACCTCAAGACCGCCCAATCCCAATAGAAGAGTTATGCCGATAAGAGACGTCGAGACCTCGCCTTCAATATAGGAGATTTTGTTTATCTGAAAGTGTCGCCATTGAAGGGAATGCAGCATTTCCAACTCAAAGAAAAGTTAGCCCCCAGATATATCGGACCTTTCAAAATTCTGAACCGTCGAGGAGAAGTATCGTATCAATTGGAACTACCTGAAGAGATGTCAGCTGTGCACAATGTGTTCCGTATCTCGTTACTTCGCAAATGTCTAGAAGTCCCCGAGAAGACCGAAGTGTTCAAGAATATCGATCACCGAACCATAGAGATCAACAATGACCTGACCTATCCAGAAGTACCCATCCGCATTTTGGAAGAAGCTTTTCGAACTACCCGAACCCGAAGCATCAAGTTTCTCAAGATTCAGTGGAGCAACCACACAGAAGAGGAAGCTACCTGGGAGCGCGAAGATCACATCAGGACGGAGTTTCCCGATCTCTTCAAATCCTAGGTAAATCTTTTCGTCCTTTTTCAAATCTCGGGACGAGATTTTGATTAAGGGGGGAAGGTTTGTAACATCCCAAAAATACTAAGCTTGGATCATCAAATTCTAATCATCAAAATTAGGGTTAACAAAAACTTTTCTAAATGAAATCATGAATGCATGCATATGTGTATGCATGGATTTTTAAATCCTTTAAAACCACCTTGTTTGTTTGTTTCATTGCTTGTAAAATGTATCTTAAGTGAAATAAACATCATCTAAAACATTTCCCACACTTTTCCTAAAGACAAGTACATCAAAACACATATATGAGATGAATGGTCATTTTGGCCAATTTAACTCCCATGCCTACTTGGGCTGTCTCAAACTTTCAGAACCTAACAGAAACTTTTCTGGATCTTTGCACCCCTTGAATGTACTCATAACAAGGTATCAAGGCCACTTTTGTGACCTTCCAGAAACTTTCAAATGCATAGTTTAAATGACAATTAAAAATTGAATCTTTATCATATGGGAAGATCCCACTTTTTCAAAAACCACTCAAACAAGCTCAACTTTCAAAACCCAAGCATCTGCAGACTCACCAGCACCAATCTAGCAAACCCACCAAAAATCTTTTCAAAATTCAAAACTTGATTTCATGCGGCCATTTCATCAAACAGGTTGCAGACACAAATCAAACAAACATCAAACACTATTGTGAGCAGTGATTATGGCCTAACTTGTTCCCTAGATAGCTCACACACAGCTCAGTAGATCATCTAGGAAGTTTAACTAAGGACTAGCACCCCTGTGAGCTTGCCATTGCCATCAATGGTGAACAGCCGAGCACCCCCTTGTCACCCCATTGTGGACAGCAGGCTAGAGGAAGAACTAGCCGTGCCAACCTTGTCTGGGAGGCAGCCCACCGTCCACCGCCACTACCTGTCCCAGCCGCGAGCGTTGTCAAGCCCTGGACCATGCGCACAAGCCGCGCCCAGACCGCCAGAGACCATGCCGAGCATGCGCCAGAGCACGACCCTCGACCAGCGCCCACAGACCGCGCGCCGCCTTCGCCGCGTGCATACACAATCCCCACCGACCCAAGAGACCGCCAGACATCCCCGTTTGCCGCCTCGTGCCGCACAGCCACCGCCCGCCGTCAAAGACGCCGCTTCTGCCGCGTAGAGCAGCGCCCGTTCCAGACCAAACCACACCGCCCCATGCCTCGAGACCATGTCGTTGAGCATCGCCAGGAGACACCGCACCGTCCCCTACCCTTGCCCATGCCATTAGCCGCCTGTAACATCGCCCCCGACGAGCTCACCATGCGCCCCGACGGTCCCCTCGCTCGACTATAAATAGAGGCCACCCCCGCACGATTTATTCACACCATCTCACTCCCCTCTCCTCACTGATCGTGCCACACCGTTCTCAGAGCAAGGCAAGCACCACCCCGCCGAAATTTCACCGGAGCCCGCCGCCTCTGGAGAAGAAGGGAGCCAGCGATTGGAGCCGCCCCAGGAGAAGCCACCGGTACTAGGAGATTTGCCATTGTCGACTTCGTCGTTCGCCCGCCTCGCCGACCCTCGCCAGTACCCCGGTGAGCCCCCAGCAACCCTCACTGGCCGCGCTAGGTTTCGTTCTCGCCGGAGTTGTCTCGCGTCGACGATGAGTCCCAGCCGCTAGATTAGAACTAGATCGAACGATCCACGTTGCCCCATACCGCTTCACCCAGCCCCGTGTCACTGACGAGTGGGGACACCCACTTAAGCAGCCCGCGGGAGCACTGCACTTAGCAGGCCGGCCCAGTAACTTTTCCCGCGCAGCCCAGTTATTCAAATTAAATCTTTTTCTATTTCAATTCAAACACACTTCTATACCCAACTTAAAAAATCAACCCAGATCGATTCAGTTCACCAAATTGAATGAAACCAATTTTGCTTGAAAGGCCTGTGAATGCTGAATCCAAGCCCGTTGGATTCAAGTCATTTGGATCTATAGATCACCCATGGTAAAAATAACAAGGCAGAAGCTTTTCTGCATTCAAACATTTTTCAAATTTAAACCATAATAGCTTTTGAGTTGATTCCAACTCTCAAAAATCACATTTAACCATACCTTTCAGAATATATAAAAATATATAGGTTTACTTGCAGAAATAATGTTCAAGTAATAAAAGAATGCTACATAAGCATTTCTAGCCACTTTAATTAATTAAAATAAAAGGGTAAAACCTTATTAAATTGTGACACCACTTTAAATCACATTCCCTTGGACTACAATATGTGGTGATGCCATGTGTCAACATGATCCCATGTTTGGTTTGGAGAATATTAAATCTTAAGTAGTTTTTCAATGAGTAGAAATTACTTTTCCAAAAATAAAAGGAATTAAATCAAGCCCTAAACCTTGTAATGTTAAAGATGATGCTAGATCATCCATAGGACCCTTGTGTGTGATGATTGCAAGTAGTTAAGTATTGTTTGGTGATTGTGTACCTCGTATTTATTCATAGACGCTAGTACCGACCAAGGCTACGAGGAGGAAGGAGGATACTACGAAGAAGAAGCCGAGGAGAACTTCAACCACTGCTCTGCACAAGGCAAGCTTATACTGATATTGATGCAAGCCGATACAATACCTATGCAAGCCTTACTAATCAAGTTGACCTATGCAAGCTAAACCTTGCAAGATACCCTACTGATGCAACAAGCCCATACATGTTCTATGACTACTATATGCCTTAAGCATATGTGATCATACCCACTTGATAAACCAATCCTAGTTTTATGTGCAAGATTCTTACTTTATTTCTTTATCAAAGCTTACTTAGAGTTTACTTAAGTGACTGGTAGATTTTGGAAAGATGCTGAAGGTTGCATAAAGAGCATAAAATTTGGCCTAAGTTAGAAACCTTGACATCAGCCTGAGACATGAAGTTGTAATTAGTTGAAACTCCACTAGTTACCACCCCTCATTAGTACTACCCCCACCTGTAGATGCTAGTGCTAAGCATAAAACTTGATCAACTTTTAGATGGGATTACTTGGTGGAAAAATGGTTATGAAAACCTTGGAATGATGGATCATTCTATTGAAATGTTTTGGACATGTGTTTCCAAACACATGAGTATTTTGGTGATAAAAATGTTGAGGCATGAGCCTTAGCCCTTTATAAAACTGATGGTTGTCTGGATGCGATACCATTCCAATTATATCGTACAACCACAATACTGTTGGGTAGGGCTTGACTGGAAACTTATATTCCTTAGTATTAGTTCCCTCACGGCCAAGGTCTGAGCTAAGGCTACCTTGTGAAGATTGTCCACCTGTGCAGTACCCAAGATGACAATTGGTCATAGTTGGGAGGCCAAACTCACAGGAGAGGTGCTTATACTAGGGCGTGTAATTGAAAGGTTAGGATTGATTATTCGCATACTGAGTATGGTGAATTCAGGATTTGTTCCTGACGGATGTATCAAATGTTTTGGTGAAAGTGTACAATCTCTGCAGAGTGCCAAACTATTCGAATAGCCGCGTCCGCGGTTATGGACAGTTGGAGTGGCCATACTGTTCCCCCGTCAGAGTTTTGAAAATGACCTGTGAAATGAACTATGACTTTGACTTGACCACAACTGAGTTGTGATATGAAATACAAGTTCCCAGTTAGGAGTTATAAAATTATGACTAGCTTTATAACTTAGTAGATATAAATTTGGCTTTTGCAAAACAACCCTAGAGCCTAGTATCCTATTATCCAAAAGCCCCCTTTACCTGTTAGTATTAGTTTGCGAGTACTTAAAAAGTACTCATGGCTTTGTCCCTAGCTATTCCCATGGCCAGACTATGAAGAGGAGTACCTGGAAGATGGAACCCAGGAAGGTTATGACAACTAGGATCATCTCCCACCGTCAGCATTGCCTGTGACCCCGCAGATGGAGCTTCGCCTACGCTACCGTTATTATTACGTATTACGCTGCTTGATGTTGTATTAAGACCTGGATCATGAGATCCCTATTGGTGTAAGAACTTATGTATCGTTTGTAATGGATGATGTACTATGGTATCCAATTCTGTTATGTCTCGCAAAAATGGTAATCCTAGGATTGCGATGTATGGCATAACAGGCATCTAGGATTGAAAAATCTGGGTGTTGACATAAACATAACAAAAGTGTACCAACACTTGTACAGGAATGTCTACAGGATAAACACATCAAATCTCGCTCTCATTCCATCCCCATCCACCTCACATGCCCACAGGGAATAACTCACACATATATGATGATGGGGGATGAACTCATGGTCATTGGTGATGATGTTGAAGATGATGGTGGTGAAGAAGACCTCGAAATACCACTCCCTGGGATGGAGAGCAAGACCAATCTAACTCCCGAAATGAAGACCGTGGCTCTAGCGGCGCTCTGTTTTGCCAAATGCTTGGTCCTTCTAGGAAACTAGGTTTTCTTGGTATATATGGGGTATGTCAAAGGAGAGGCCGAGACGACGCAAGAGGGCCAAAAGAGCCTAGGTGGCGTGCCAAGGGGGCTAGGTGCGCCACCTATGCTCTTTCGGGCCTCGAGGCTCCCATCGCTTCTTTCTTTGGCCCAAGTTGATTCTCCTGGTGAAAAACTAATCAGGTATTTCTTCCTTCGATTTATTGATGACCAGAAGGTCCTGAAACATCAAAAACATGAAAAAGGAGCTTTTCTGCCTGCTAGAAATTAAATCCAATGAAAGGGACTTTGTAGGAAAGTCCCTTAAATCCTCTAAATATGCATAAATAATGCTAGATCAACGTAAATATGATTCTAAAAAGTGCATAAAGGTCCTAAAAATGATGATGCAAAATGCAAGTATCAACTCCCCCAATCTTAAACTTTTGCTCATCCTCGAGCAAATAAGCGAATAGATCATGATCATGCATCAATGAGCTTATGGTTGACAAGAAAAAACGAGCATGGCATCATCAACTTATGCATATTTACTTGTCCAAAAGAAATATAAACTAACTACCATGTAGATTTGGGCCACATAGATAGGCATTATCATTTACCCCTTACTTTTGAACAAAAACTAACCTTTACATGTTGGACAATTGAAAAAGTCTCAAATTTATCATACACTTCGCTATTTGCAATAGCTTTGAATGGCTTTTTACCAGCTTTTAATTTAACCTTTGGATATGCCTTTGCAATAAAGATAAGTTTCTCATAAAATAATAGTGGAAAATAGAATTATTTAGACAACCACATAGACATGACTATTTTGACTTTTGTCAAGAACTTTTACCACTTTTTGCATGCATCAGTTAACGGTCTTGCTCTCTTAGTAACAAGTATAAACCTTATTCATTGGTCTTTCAATCATGTCGTATACTCTAAACAACCTTTGCCTTTCACTTTTCATGCCTAGCCAAAATCTCGGGAGCCTACCTTTCAAACACTTTCCCAAAGAGCATATGGATTGAAATACCCATGACAGCCATTCAGTTTACTGGTTGATTACTAAGTAGAACAAGAGTATCTCATGTCCCCTTTTCATCCTCCTCTTTCGAACTATTTATTTTATAAGACTCCCTATCTCACCACAAATTCACAATGTTCATTTTTAATAAGTGTTGCTTCCCTTGCATGGATCTTTCCTTATTTGCAAGTTCAGCTTATTGAATAGTTCTATGCTTGTCCAACATGCTCAAGGTAATATAGTTCAAGGAAAGATGTAAGTGAAATTTCTAGATAAGGTGCGCACATCTGCATGAGTGTTACCCATAAATCCCAAACAAGAGAATCATGGATAATACCATACTTTATATTTCATTCAAAATCACTCAAACAAGGATACATGATAATGCTCTAAGAGATATTCAAACTCTAGGAAAATCGATACTTACTGGATGGAAGTAAAAACCTCCCAATATTTATGAACTAGATGCAAATATGATAACTAAAAAGCATAAAGTGTGGTGGAACTCCACCAATCTTGAGTTGTTGTGGTATGTCTCTACTTCTTCTCCTTCTCTTGCTCCTTAGGGCTATGGTTCCGCTGAAGGTACCTCGCATTCTTACCTTCCATTTGGTTTGTACAAACCTGAAGGTGGCTAGGAACTCACTCCTCAGCTCTTAGTAGGTCGGCTGAGGATGTCTTGCAAATTCTTCTATCTTGATTTTCTGCAAGAAATAAGTAAAATCATCTTCTATGTATAGTTCCTTCAGTGCATTGGGGTCAGGCCATTTGGTGGCTTTCATCTTCAAGGCCTCCTCCTTAAAGATCATATCATCTTCCCATTCTTGCTCTTTATCATATTTGGACAAGGCTCTTCAACCTCTCCTTGGTCTTAAACTCCTCATGAGGTTTTTTCCCTTGTTCATGGTGGATGATACCTTGAGCACTAAGAATAAAAATCACTAAACAATTAGATGTATCAAGGTATAATCATTTAGAGATTCTCCATAAGTTTCTACCAAGGATTACTTTAAACCATTTCCACTAGAAAGCTTCAAATACATGGATTTTCATGCATGAGATGTAGCACCAAGAGCAGCGTTTTAATCACAATATAAAGCATCATATGAAAAATAACTTGGATGAGTGGAAGAGTCACATACCAATGAGAAATCCCTCCAAAGGAATTTGAATATGGCCGCCAAAACTTGGAGATCGAGAAATGGGCAGAAAGGGAGCAGAGGAAAATAATTCGAGTGGTACCTGGTCGGCTTCTGAGAGGAAATTAAGATCCTAGGAGGTTGGAGGCCACCTAACTCCCCTTGGGGGCCCACAAGGGCAGGGGGCGCGCCCACCCTTACTAGGCGCGCCACCTGGCCTTTCTTGGCCCCTATTCACATTCTGGCAGTGTCCTTTGGCAGGGTGGATCCTCTATGCAGAACAATGGCCTGAGAATATTTTCATAATTTTTGGAAAATATTTTCTATGTAAACTTTCCTGAACTCAAAAATCGTCAAAATAGACATAAAATAATTAAAGTAACTAAATTTAAATGAAGGAATTCAAGTAAACTATAAAACTACTATAGAAGTAATTAAATGGTAATCATCATCTCATCATTATCATGTTAAAGATGAGGTTGATCAAGTCTCATTAATACTAAGATAAGGATAGAAACAATGGTTCACTTTATTGTTTTTTAGAAGAAGAAATTTAAGGTACCTTGTCGTGGGAATGGCAAAGGCAGACGCTACAGGGGTAGCGAGTAGTAGGATTTGGGGCAAGAGCGATCAGCCATCTACGGAGTGAGATGAGGGCTAAGACACAGGGATTTACCTAGGTTCACCCGCCCATAGGGTAAAGACCTACTACTGCTAGATTGTATTATTGCTTGAGTACAATGGTGGCGAGCTCGACGTCTAGGCAGCAATTCGATGGGGTGTATGATGGAACGTGAGTCCAGAGAGTACCCTAGGGAGGTTCATATAGGGGTACCTCACTAGGGTTTGCAGATGTACAACTGAGTCAGTTAAGGAATCTGATGATTGACCTAATCCGAATGGGCGTAGCTACACTTCTGGGCCTCCAGCTTCCAATCTTTAGGTCCCTTCTTTAGTCGTGATCCAGTCACCGTCCTGCAGGCCCACTCGCTAGGAGCTTGGTCTAGTAGGAAACATCCTCTTGGGCATACCCCATTTGGCATATCCCTGTTAGTAGTCCTTGAGGACATCTTTGGTTCGGCACAGGTGTTCTTTGGAAGTCGGAGTATGCGGGTCCAATTTGGACTTCCAGTCGAATTGGCGGTGGACTCCCTCAATGAAGGAAGGAATCTCCTCTGTGTGTCTTCAGTCGCAACATTGGCATCCAGTTGAATCGCAACACTGGCGAATGGGTCGGCGAGTCGAGTGAGTGAAGTTGGACCATTAGCTTGGTCAAACTAGCCATTGGGTAATCCAATGATAATATTTGCGTAATTACCGCGAGGTAACGTCTCCTCCGTGACTGGCGGGAAGCGTCCCTTCATAAGGAGAGTGACAAGGGGAGCTGCAAATCTGTTTTGCATTTCTTGGACCCCATGCATCCTTAGTCTTCCTGATCTAGAATTTCCTCAGTGACAAGGTGAGCGAGTCTTGATCTTATCGATGGCGCCTCTGAAGGATCTGTGGGGAAAATCCAAATGCACCGCGGCCTCGCTGAAATCCTTCCAAGAAGCGGGGATTCTTTACAGGGGGAATTGGTGAATCCATGAGGCCGGGGAGACGTAGCCCAAGGCCTACCCCCGAGAGTTCATATGTTTCTTGAGTCACATGGAGAGGGGGCTTGGCTTCCCCACTTCGATCTTCTTCTGACGGTTCTGCGCGTATTACATGATCAAGCCGTCATATCTAGGGCCGCATAGCATCGAGCAGCTCGCCATTTTAGTGGCATTCTATGAGTGTTATCTGGAGTGTCGCCCCTATTTTCCCCTATAGCTGGACCTGTTCCACACCTGCGTCAGACGTGAAGGGGCGGGCGGCCTTACCTTCAAATTTAAGACCAAGGCCACCTTCTTGGACCTCATGCTCCCAAAGAAAGCTGCCAGCGAGTGGAAAAAGAGCTAGTTCTACGTGAGCGAGTCGATGCCGGACAACGAGGTGTCTCTCCAAATGTATACCGCCAACAGAAGCAAGCTACGCCGGCTGCTGATGACCAAGCTTCCCACCGACCAGAGGATGTTCATGGACGAAATGTTGACACAGATCTAGACGCTCAAGAACGAGGGTATGAAAACCATCAATCTATACAATTGTTGGCTTGGGCGGTGACTGGTGCCATTGGCTAGTCAGACCCACTGAATGTAGCAGTACACCGGCAGGGACATCAAAACGAAGGCGTGCTCGGTGAACTAGGATGCCAACGACTACTCTGCCGTGCTGAAGAAGATTACGGAGGTGGAGTACATCGACCCGAAGGACGGACTCACTCCGTATACCGCCACGGGGAAGCGCCAGGCGCCAACAGTGAGTTTCTTCCTTGACTTCACAGTCGCAGTTTCTTGATGTTATTGTCTTTGTCACTTGTTTCAGGTCTTGGAGAATTGGCTCCCTCCTGTCGATGAGGATATTCCCAATGAGCTTGGAGAGGATTCAGACGAGTCCTCCGATAGTGAGGACGAGGCGGTGGAGGTTTTCGCGCCTGCGCCCGTGGCTCGGAAGACCCGCGGGCAGAACCAGCACGAATCGAGGCGAGTAGGAGCCACAAGCAGCATGACAGTGATGGAGACATGCAGGAGCTCAGCTCGCAGCGCGTGGCTACGCCAGTGAAGGCCGCGTGGAAGCCGAAGTCGCCCGCGAAGAAGACAACGCCGAAGGTGGCGTCGCTGCCTAGGTCGGCAGCGGTTTTCGAGTCAAATGAGGAGGCCGACGACGCAGAGACTTGGGCATCGACGAAAGTTCCATAGGATCCTACTCCGGTGAAGGGATCAGGAGTCGAGGCCGTGGTGGAGGGCGAGATCCCACTCGCGGCGATCCCACCACCATTCTCGATGGTCCTGAGGCTAGGGGCTGTCGTGGCCACGGAGTAGAAGTACTCGCCACCGAGGGGGCACCTACGTCGCCTGGGCAAGAAGTGCCCACAGCTGCGGCCTCATTATCGGAGAAGCCCGTAGTGTCATGGGCCTCGAGCGTGTTTGAGAGGGGGATCACTCGCAAGATGGTCCCAGAGTTGGAGAAGCCGGCTCACATCAGCACTGGCATGCGCTTCATTCTCGTCGCCAAGTAAGTTTCTGTTGGGTGGCCCATAGTAGTTTTTTGGGGTTGCTTAGTGGATCGCTGACCACGTCATTTTGCAGGACCGGTGCTAGGAAGATTGGTTACACATTGGTGGCCAAGGTTCTGCCAGTCGCCCCCAGAGAGGAGGCTGATCCTTCCTAGAAGAGGAAGGGTGACACAGTCGAGGCACCAGTCGTAGCCGCCATTGCCTTGAAGGGTGAGGCGGTCACAAGCTCGCAGCTGGGCAAGTCGACTGGGCAGGGGCGTCGGTGCCCGCGGCTATCGCTCCAGTGGCGACGACCATCATGTTCCCTCACTTCATGGCAAGAGAATCCATCGTGGCTGCTGGAACACAGTCGCCTAAAGTTCCTGAAGTCGTTGACGATGATGCTAGGAAGAGACGCGGGCATACATCATTCGTGATGCTGTTGGCCGGCGCCATTGAGATCCACAGCATGCTAGGCGCTGACATCCAGGTATGTCCAGTCCCCAAGGATCTAGTCGCTGAATTTCAGCGGCTAGATTCTTAGATCTTTTGTTGTCCAGTCCCCGAGTGTCTAGTCGCTGAATTTCAGCGCCTAGATACTTAGAAATTCAGTCATTTGCTCATATGTGGTCTTCTGTTTGCAGGGTCTTCAGCGGGAATCAGCCGATCGGCAGGACGCGAAAGAACACCTGGAGCGCGACCTGCAGGCCGTGCAAGATGCTAATCAGCAGTTGCAGGCAACTGCAGGTGAGTTGAAGACACCTATATTAACTTGTATTCTTGTTTTTGTGCTAGTATTTGACTGCATTCTTCATTCCGCTAGAGGACCGCACCGCCACGATCGCCAAGGCCCATGAGGGTTATGTTCCAGTCGCCGAACTGGAGTCTTGAAGTCGGCGCTGACCACAGCGGAGGGGCGGATCTTCTCATTGGCGAAGGAGCTAGAGGCAGCGAAGAAGGAGATGACCTAGTCGGAAGAGAGGGCCAAGGCCACGATCATCACGGCGGAGGTGAGTGGAAAGTCTCCAATGCGCTCATTGCTGGTTTGCAAAATCAGCTGTCAGCCCTGGAGAATTCCGTCACAGAGCGCTGTCGTTCGCTTCTTGGTGATTTCTTTTTCCACGTTTTTTCTCTTGGTAGTGGCGGTCGAGTCCCCGAGTGGGCGAGTCGCCGAGATGGCGAGTCCTCGGGTGAGTCCCATAGGTGCGCTTCCTTGCCGATTTTAATTTTTGGTGTTTGCAGGCGCGATTTGTCAAGGGGATCCGGAGGTGCATACATACGACGCCAAGCAGTGCGTGACCGCAGTGGTGGATGCGGCCACCCTCTCGGCGACGTGCGTCTAGGCCGTCCTCCATGGGACCTTGCCCACTGAGGTGATCCCTAGTGGGTTGACGGAGGTGTGGCTCTACCTCGAGGAAGAGCCTACCGTGGTTGAGTGGATGACATGGTTGGCCTTCTTCCTGGAGCCGCGACCATGCTAAATCTTGGACTCGCGCACTTCCCCGACGAATTCGACCTCGACGATGTCACCAGCGGGTATCACTCTGCGACTGGCTAGGTGGAGATTGCAGAGGTGCTGAAGCTGACCGCCAAGGCCACTACCTTCGCGAAGCGGGTGTTGGCAATGGGTGATTTATTTCCGTACTAGGAGACGGTGGTGGTGCCGAATGACCCCGAGCCATAGCATTGCAATCTAAAATCGGAGCAATCTTTCTGCTCGGCGATGGTGAAGAGCTTGACGATGTATCTGGCGAACCCTTGGGAACCATTTATCCGGGTTAGGGGTGGTGGTGACGCATCCTCTTCGAAGCCCGCGGAGTAGACAATTTCTCTAGGGCGTTATGTTAGTGGTAGCGACTAGATGCTTTTGTATGAATCCTCGATAATGAACAATGTATTTTGTTGCTAAGGAAATGTAAAGACATGAATCGTTTTGCATTGCTTTGTGGTTTCTAGTTGTTGTGCGAGTCCCCGAGCACGTCCGCCCTTTAATTGGGTTTACCTCACATGTGTGTAAGTTTGTTTGTTTTAGACTGTTAGTTTAGTCAGAGTCGACTCTCTGTGGCTCGTAGAGCCAGTCGCTTGGCAACTCCAAGGGGTGCTCGATACTTGGCTGTTTTTCCGGACGCGAGCGGGGTCGGTTAGGCGAGTCTCCGAGCGTGGTAGTTAGCCGTTCTAGTCGCATGCCCAAGGTAGGTGAGGACATGGTGTGTTGTTTGTAACGCGTCTCTCCAGCTGGCTCGGAGAGCCAGTTGCATGGCGAGTCTAGGGAACACTCTCATATTTGGTGTGTTCCATATCCGCGTGGGTTTAGACTTGGGAAAGTCCCCGTGCGTGGTACTTAACTGTTCAAGTCGCTATGCACGAGGATGTGGATGACCGGTCACTGTACAAAGCATGTGCGGTTGCTTGGACTGGTGGGCCAATCGATCTAGGCGACTCCGATGGTGACTCCGGGGTGGCGTTTTCGTGGACGGCACAAGGCCCGAGTACTTTCGGTGCCCTTGTGCCGCACTACTTAATCGTGCCGGTCGTTTGACCAAGGGTTGACTTACGTGGGTCGCGTATTGCTAAATTTACGAGTGCGATTAGCACAAGAGTTTGGAGAGTAGGCACAATTTGTGTGAGTCGGATTTATTGCATTGTATAGCAGGGGAGTACAATGTCATGACTCGGGATCAGGGCTAGACAAATACCAGATCCTCATCTGATATAAGCCTAACTTAAATTTCAAAACACGCAGGGAAAGATCGGTAACATTACAGAACATACAAAGCATACATTAATAAAGTAAACTCTTAAGATAGTTACAAACCAGGGGTCACGGACCCATCATTACATCAAACAACGGAAGAAAACAAGTTGTTCTAAAAAACAAACTTAGCAAAGGGCCTAAGAGGCCTTAATAGAAGTAGCGACCCTTCCATAGATCCTAGGCTGCTTCCCGGGAACCCCGACTACTCGTCGACTTCGACGTAGAAACCACCTTCGATTGGAGTAGCTTCATCTGTAGAAAACATCAACAAAGCAAAGCTGAGTACAGGGTGTACTCTACAAGACTTATGACTAGTGGAGTTATTTTTCATAAAGCCATCTTTTGTTTTCAAAACAAGAGGGAGAAGAAACTCGTCTAGTCAGATCATTTTCAAAACGGGATAAGAAGACTTCAACTATAGCTATTAAATTCATCTTCGATATCCACCAAGCATCATCATCAACTGAACCACTCTTCCCGGACTACCTCCTCAACAACCCCGAGGAAGTATTCCGGATCTCACTTTAGTTGGCAAGTTTTATCATTCGGTTATAGTTCTCTATGATCATAGAATCCGTTCCCAAGTCGTCCATAACCGTGGACACGGCTTTTTGAAAAGATTAATAACCCTGCAGGGTTGCACAACTTTACCCACACATACCAACCGATTCTTAATGCCTATATATTATCCCTCTTCCTTGGAGGGCCGACCAAGAGTGGTTGACCATGACCTTTACCTTACTTTTGCCGAGACCATGAGTCACGCACTAGGGAGATGCCGCCATAACGGGTCATGTCCCAAAGCCGGTACCTAATGATGTGTGCGGGGTTCAAGATTACGGATGCCGGGCATCTCTTGTTCCTGGCCACGCTTACGTACCTGTTATGAATGAACCTCCTTCACCTCCATTCAAGAACGACCAAGATGCGTATGTCGAATGGAAAGCCCAAACTATGTGACTCATGGAATCTACTAGGCAAGTTAGTTGGTCGAGGGGGTTTCCAGGCCCCTATGTGGTTGTACGCTCGTCTTGGTTCAAGAGGCGAGAACATCAGGTCCTAAGGGTGGCAAGTATAGGACTACAAAAACCACAACCCACGTGGCCTCCCATACAAACCTTAGCACGTTTATCATCCACTTCTCATCACATCACCACATCTTATCATACTAGATTCATTCGCATCTCCGGTGCATGACATGAGTGATTATCATCAGACCACTACGCTTGTCTAAGCTTGACTGAACTGTGGCACTAGCGACGCTCATAAGCCAAACCCTAGTTATGCTAGGAGCGGTGGATCAGGTAATATAGTTCACAAAGGATAACATGCATCAAATAGGATTACTTTGTCTACTGATAAAAGACTGTTTGAACAGAATGCATATGTCGAGAATGATCTACTTTGTAATCATAGGATTCATATGTATGAGCGGGGCTTCGCTTGCCTTGTCCGTTGTTGGACTGGTACTGCTCTTCGATGGCGTTGACTTCAGCTTCGGGTTCGGTTCCTATTCACGAGAACCAATCACCGGAAAAGAGAAAGCAACACTCGACACATGGAATGTGCAATGCTCATACAATATGGATGATATGACAAGTTAAATAGTGTTGAATTGAACCCTAAATCATGCTTGATCACTTTAAAGGGGGTTCCGAAGATCCAAACCCTAAAACAGGGGAATCATCGGAATCACCTATTGGGTTCAATTGGTTCCTCTAATTAAACTTGCTATAAAAGTTTATTAACAATGTATGATTATAGCTTAGTCAGATATGTTTCATTTTTCTGAACATTTTGGTATATTATTTGTATTTTTCTGATTTAAAATGAATTAGTTATGAATTTCCCAAATTTTAATTCATTTTAAACATTTTTGGAATATTTGAAATAATTTCCAAACTTGGGCCCACATGTCAGATTTTTAATCATTTCAGAAAATATTTAAAGAAAATATTAAAACCCTGACAGGCAGGGCCCACCTGTCATAGATTTCTATTTACAAAACAATTAATAAATGAAAATGAATTATTGCATCATGATGATGACAGGCTAACTTCATCCAGAGCTTGATCCTCAGATCAAGGCTCGATCCACTTATCCAGGGCTCGCAGGGCGACGGGGAGTAGCGCGCTGGAAGAGGACGAGTGCAGGGAGCCAAAAAGTGTCGGCGCTGCTGTGGATTGACCACCAGAGCGTGGCCGGCAATGACAAACAACGGCGGCGGCTGCAGACGCATGGCGACAACTTGAACCAGAGAGGGAGGGAGGCGATGGGGAGGTCTAGGGGGGCCGCAAGCTCACCACGAACGCGTCGGTGGTGACGGGGAGGCAAGGCGAGGTCGGATGATGATGAATCGATGGTGACAACGGCGGCGGCCGACGGCGCTGCTTGCTCGATTCCTGCCAGAGGAGGTCATCCCGGCTCGCATGCTTCGAGGAGGAGGACGAGAGCGGCGAGGCGATGCTCCTGGTCACCTCGGCTGGGAGAGGGGTGCTCAGAGATGGCGGCGACTGGCGGTTCCCGGTGGCTAGGGTTTGGTCCCCGCGCGGGAAAGAGGGGTTAGAGAGGGGGAGAGTGCGTTCTAGGGTTCTCCGGCGGCGTCGGCGAGATATTTGTAGGCGCTGGCGGGCGGCGGCGCATATCTTGGCGCATCTCCGGCGACAGACGGCGGGCGGCGCGACACTGAGCTGGTTCCTCATCGGGGACGAAGACGATGACGGAAAGATCGATCGAAGCAGTACGGGGCCGAGAACGGGCTGCTGCTGGGCCAGGATTGGGCCCCGGGTGGGCTGGCTGCTGGCGCTGCTGGCGACAGGGAGAGAGGAGAGGGAAGATGGGCTCGGCCCAGAGAGGGTTAGGTTAGATTTTTTTCTAGGAAATCCTTTTTCTTTTCTATTTTCTGATTTCCCCCTTTTTATTTTGAATTCAATTCTGTTTTGAATGATTTTAAATTTACAGGAACTTTTGTATAATATCTGAAAACACTGAGGGGCACTTATAACTATTTGAGCTCCATGCATTTTGAGAATTTTCAACATATAAAAACCATTTGAATTGATTCAAAGAGAGAGGGGAAACTATTAGGGTTTAGGGGTTTATTTGTTCTTTCTTGATTAAACCAATGTGCAAGGGTTATGCATGCATGCAATGCTCAAACATATCTTATTTATATTACACAAAAGGATGGTATGTTACATCTCTACCCCACTTACAAGAATCTCGACCCGAATTTCCTAGGTTTTAGAGAAGAAGGCAGGGTACTCAGATCGAAGACGATCTTCGCGTTCCCAGGTTGCTTCTGACTCAGAGTGATGAGACCATTGAACTTTCAGGAACTTGATGGTTTGGCAACGAGTCTTGCGCTCGGTTTCATCAAGAATACGAACAGGGTATTCTCGGTAGGTTACATCATCTTGGAGATCCAAAGTTTCATGGTCCACACCATGAATGGGATCTTTGAAGCAACGCTTGAGTTGAGACACATGAAAGACATCATGAACCTCTGGAAAGGTTGAAGGTAGATCCAATTGGTAGGGAAGCTCACCCCGCTTGGAGAGAATGCGAAAGGGACCAACGTAGCGAGGTGCCAATTTGCCTTTGGTACCGAATCGATGGACACCCTTCGGAGGAGTGACCCGGAGGTAAACTTGATCACGAACTTCATAATGAACATCAAGATGATGACGATCATAGTTATTCTTCTGACGAGATTGAGCGGCCTTAAAACGCTCTCGAATTATGTGAACTTGATTTTCTGCTTCTTGGATCATGTCCGGACCAAAGAATTGTCTTTCGCCAGTTTCTGTCCAGTTCAGCAGTGTTCGACATGTTCTCCCATACAGGAATTGGAAAGGTGCCATGCCCAAACTGGATTGAAGACTGTTGTTATAAGAGAACTCCGCAAAAGGAAGACATTCTCCCAGTTCTTTCCGAAGGATATGACACATGCTCTAAGCATGTCTTCAAGAATTTGATTCACTCTTTCAGTCTGACCACCGGTTTTAGGATGATAGGCTGTACTGAAGGAAACTTGAGTTCCCATTGCTTGTTGGATACTAGCCCAGAATTTGGAAGTGAACAAACTTCCACGATCAGATATGATCTTCTTGGGTACACCATGGAGGACGACTATCCGGGATATGTATAGCTCTGCCAACTGGCTTGCAGTAATGCTTTCCCGAACAGCAAGGAAGTGAGCAACTTTGGATAGTCGATCAATAACTACCCATATGGCATCATGTCCAGATTTTGTCTTTGGGAGTCCAGTGATAAAATACATACCAATTTCATCCCATTTCCACTCAGGAATTTTCAACGGCTGCAGAAGTCCAGCAGGCCTTTGGTGTTCAGCCTTCACACGACGGCAAACGTCGCACTCTGCAACAAAGCGAGCGATTTCTGGTTTCATTCCACTCCACCAGAATCTTTGACGGAGATCTCGGTACATATTGGTACCACCAGGATGGATAGACAGAGGGGATTCGTGAGCTTCCAAAAGGATTAGATCTTTGATTTTCTGACTGTTTGGAACCACTAGCAGGCTACTGAAGTATAGAATACCTTGATCATTGACAGAGAAGCATTTAGCTTCACCGCTTGCAACACGTTCCTTGATCTTGGTAACTTCATCATATTGCTTCTGATCTTCCTTGATTTGGTCCTCTAGAGAAGATTTTATTTCAAGGTTAGCAAGGAATCCACAAGGAACTACTTCAAGATTAAGACGCTTGATTTCCTCGTAGAGAACAGGTTGGGCTTGTGAAATCATCAGATTGTTGCAATAAGACTTCCGACTTAGCGCATCTGCTACGACATTGGCTTTGCCGGGTTGATAGTTGAGACCCAAATCATAATCTTTGATGAGTTCCAACCATCGTCTTTGCCTGAGATTTAGATCTTGCTGGGTGAAGAAGTACTTTAGGCTTTGATGATCCGAGTAAAGTTCACAATGGTTACCGATGAGGTAATCTCGCCATTGCTTAATAGCATGAACAACAACAGCGAGCTCAAGATCATGGGTTGGATAATTGTTCTCATGTGGCTTCAACTGCCGAGAAGCATAGGCCACTACATGACCATCTTGCATCAACACACAACCGAGCCCTTGGAGAGAAGCATCACAATAGATGACGAAGTCCTTGCTTGTGTCCGGAAGAACAAGCACAGGAGCGGTGGTTAGCATAGTTTTCAAAGCTTGGAAACTTTCTTCTGCCTTTTCTGACCATTCAAACTTCTTATCTTTCTTAAGAAGATCAGTCATAGGCTTGGCTATCTTGGAGAAGTTCTCAATAAAGAGGCGGTAATATCCAGCCATTCCGAGAAAACTTCGGACTTCCATGACTGAAGTAGGCAACTTCCATTCCAGAATGGTCTGGACCTTATCCGGTATGACAGCAACACCACTTGCAGACACAACATGACCAAGGAAGACGAGCTCTTGTAACCAGAACTCACATTTGGAAAACTTGGCGTAGAGACGATGTTCACGAAGTTTAGTCAATACCAAACGTAGATGTTTGGCATGCTCTTCTTTAGTCTTGGAGTAGATTAGAATGTCATCAATGTATACCACGATGAAATTGTCGAGATACTCCATGAAGACAGAGTTCATGAGCCTCATAAATGTAGAAGGGGCATTGGTTAACCCGAAGGACATCACTGTATACTCGTAAAGACCATAACGAGTTGTGAATGCTGTCTTTGGGATATCTTCCTTTGTGATCTTGATTTGATGATACCCTGATCTTAAGTCCATTTTGGAGAAGACAGTTGCACCACTTAATTGATCAAAGAGGTCGTTTATCCGGGGAAGTGGGTGCTTATTCTTGATTGTCACCGCGTTGAGTGGACGGTAATCAACCACCATTATTGGAATATTTGTATCCCGCTTCTTGACAAAGATAGTAGGGCAACCCCAAGAGGATGTGCTAGGTTGGATGTATCCTAGACCCTCTAACTCTTCAAGTTGCTTCTTCAACTCAACCAACTCATGAGGAGGCATGCGGTAAGGTCTTTTAGAGATAGGAGCAGTTCCAGGAACTAGCTCTATGACAAACTCCACACTTCGATCATGTGGCATGCCAGGCAACTCTTCAGGAAAAACATCCGGGAAATCATAGACCACTAGGACATCTTGGACCTCGAGAGTAGGTAGGACATCCATGGCATACAATTCCGAGAAAGGTTTAAGAACTGCTGATAGAGACTTTGAACCATCAGTCCAATACTTGACAGTTATGCCAGCAGGAGAGGTCACAGAAACTGTTCTAAGTGCACAGTCAATGACGGCTTGATACTTGGTTAACTAGTCCATGCCCAGAATGACATCTATGTCAGTTGACTTGAGTGCAATGAGAGAAGTGGGAAACTTCTGATATGCTATATCTATCTCCACCCCATGAGTAACCCAGATGGTCTGCCAACGAGACCCAGGAGTTCTAATCTCTACAGGAGAGTCCATAGCTTGAAAGTTGATATCATGCATTTGTGCAAAATCTTGTGATATGAATGTATGCGATGCTCCAGAATCAAACAAGACTGTTGCGAGAATTGAATTGACACGGAGCGTACCAGAATGATGCGTGGATCTTCCTGAGCTTCCTCAATAGTGACATGGGTCAGACGACCACGTCTAGCACCTTGAGATTTATCATTCTTCTTTGCCTGCTGATCATTGGGTCCGACGGCCCTTTGAGAACACTCCCTTGAGTAGTGACCAGGCTGACCACAGGAGTAACAGGTAACCCCAGTGTGAGAACCAGTAGGAGGATGATAGTTTGATCCACCAGTATTTGACTGTGGCTGATGATAATTATTGCCAGAAGGCTTGGGTGCATAAGGAGCACGAGGCACATCACTGTATGGAACAAAGACACGGTGCTTCTTGTTACCAGAGGAAGAGACTTCCATATCCTTCCTTCCATGCTGCAGAGTAAGAGCCTGATTGTGCAGGTCCTGGAAAGATTGGAATTTGAAGGGCAGCAACTCATAGCGAAGTGCAGGGTTAAGTCCCTTACGGAACAGCTCTTGCTTATCTTCATCATTGGTCACATCCCTGGTTGCATAGCGAGCCACGCGAGTAAACTCATGCCCATAGGTTTCAATATCCTTGCGCCCTTGAGTCAGATCCAAAAACTCCCTCCTTTTGAGATCCATGATGGGCTTAGGGATATAAGAGGCACGAAATGCTGCAACAAACTCCTCTCAGGTAACAACATGTCCCTGAGCTTGCAGATTCTAAAAACCTTCCCACCAAACACCAGCCTCACCTTCCAGTTGATAGGTGGCGAAGTTGACACGATCAGCAGGACGGACACGAAGAGCACTGAACTTGCGCTCTATGGTGCGGAGCCAATCATTAGCTTCATGGGGCTCCTTGGAGTGGGTGAAGATTGGAGGAAAAGAGCGGATGAAATCTCCAAGTGTGACACAGTCGTCAGGACGACGTTCAGTGTTCTGCGCCACACGCTCCAGAAGACGTTCATTCCTCAGATGGTTGGTCTCAATGTTGTTGAGAACCTCGGCCATTGTGGGAGGTGGCGGAAGTTCCTGATCAGCATCATTGTTTCCTCGACGGCCAACAGAACCACGAGTACCAGCCGGCATCCTGAGGAGAAAACAAAAACCATGAGAATGGATTCACGAGAAGGGTACAACAAAGGATGGCAAAACCATATCAAAGGATCATGGTAGAGGTGAACATGTGGATGAAAACTATATCAATGCATTAAGTATGGTGGTAGAACAAGCATACGAAATGTATACGCTACCAACTTAGATACAAACCATAACAATGGAATGCAGGCATGATATGATACCAACAAGTCACAAAAGAGTGGAGAGCGGAATTGTAGTCATCCTTAGCAAAGTTGAAGAACAATGCTTCAGTTGCACAGATATATCTTGGAAACTCTGAGCCTTGCAACCAAGTACGGAGTACTTAGGGAAAAACAACCCAAACCCGTATATCCTAAGAGTTTGAAATGATATACGAGAAGTGAAAACTTTGCAAAGCAAACAAGGTAAGATAACTCAGCAATAGAACAATCTTGGATAATGACTAAAAAGAGTCCTATTCAGAGTTTTGCAAATAGTTTTTCGCTTTCAAATAGTTTTTCTCAAACTCTAGACTCATCAACGACCAGCTAGAAGGGTTTCCTACATGCAGTCCTGCTCTGATACCAAAATCTGTCACGACCCGGGATCAGGGCTAGACAAATACCAGATCCTCATCTGATATAAGCCTAACCTAAATTCCGAAATGCGGAGGGAAAGATCGGTAACATTACAGAACATACAAACCATACATTAATAAGGTAAACTCTTAAGATATTTACAAACCAGGGGTCACGGACCCATCATTACATCAAACAACGGAAGCAAACAAGTTGTTCTAAACAACAAACTTAGCAAAGGGCCTAAGAGGCCTTAACAGAAGTCGTGACCCTTCCATAGATCCTAGGCTGCTGCCCGGGAACCCCGACTACTCGTCGACTTCGACGTAGAAACCACCTTCGGTTGGAGTAGCTTCATCTGTAGAAAACATCAACGAAGCAAAGCTGAGTACAGCGTGTACTCTGCAAGATTATGACTAGTGAAGTTATTTTGCATAAAGCCATCTTTTGTTTTCAAAACAAGAGGGAGAAGAAACTCGTCTAGTCAGATCATTTTCAAAAGGGGATAAGAAGACTTGAACTATAGCTATTAAATTCATCTTTGATATCCACCAAGAATCATCATCAACTGAACCACTCTTCCCGGACTACCCCCTCAACAACCCTGAGGAAGTATTCCGGATCTCACTTTAGTTGGCAAGTTTTATCATTCGGTTATAGTTCTCTATGATCACAAAATCCGTTCCCAAGTAGTCCATAATCGTGGAAACGGCTTTTCGAAAAGATTAATAACCCTGCAGGGGTGCACAACTTTACCCACACGTACCAACCGATTCTTAATGCCAATATATTAGACCTCTTCCTTGGAGGGTCGGTAGAGAGTGGTTGACCACGACCTTTACCTTGCTTTTGCCGAGACCATGAGTCACGCACTAGGGAGATGCCGCCATAACGGGTCAAGTCCCGAAGCCGGTCCCTAATGATGTGTGTTGGGTTCAAGATTACGGATGCCGGGCATCTCTTGTTCCCGGCCACGCTTACCTACCTGTTATGAATGCACCTCCTTCACCTCCATTCAAGAGCAACCAAGATGCGTATGTTGAATAGAAAGCCCAAACTATGTGACTCATGGAATCTACTAGGCAAGTTAGTTGGTCGAGAGGGTTTCCAGGCTCCCGTGTGGTTGTACGCTCGTCTTGGTTCAAGAGGCAAGAACATCAGGTCCTAAGGGTGGCAAGTATGGGACTACAAAAACCACAACCCATGTGGCCTCCCATACAAACCTTAGCATATTTATCATCCACTTCTGATCACATCACCACATCTTATCATACTAGATTCATTCGCATCTCCGGTGCATCACATGAGTGATTAGCATCAGACCACTATGCTTGGCTAAGCTTGACTGAACTGTGGCACTAGCGACGCTCATAAGCGAAACCCTAGTTATGCTAGGAGCGGTGGATCAGGTAATATAGTTCACAAAGGATAACATGCATCAGATAGGATTACTCTGTCTACTAATAAAAGACTGTTTGAACCGAATGCATATGTCGAGAATGATCTACTTTGTAATCATAGGATTCATATGTATGAGTGGGGATTCACTTGCCTTGTCCGTTGTTGGACTGGTACTGCTCTTCGGTGGCGTTGACTTCAGCTTCGGGTTCGGTTCCTATTCACGAGAACCAATCACCAGAAAAGAGAAAGCAACACTCGACACATGGAATGTGCAATGCTCATACAATATGGATGATATGACAAGTTAAATAGTGTTGAATTGAACCCTAAATCATGCTTGATCACTTTAAAGGGGGTTCTGAAGATCCAAACCCTAAAACAGGGGAATCATCGGAATCACCTATGGAATTCAATTGGTTCTTCTAATTAAACTTGCTATCAAAGTTGATTAACAATGTATGATTATATCTTAGTTAGATATGTTTCATTTTTCTGAACAATTTGGTATATTATTTGTATTTTTCTGATTTAAAATGAATTAGTTATGAATTTCCCAAATTTTAATTCATTTTAAACATTTTTGGAATATTTGAAATAATTTCCAAACTTGGGCCCACATGTCAGATTTTTAATCATTTCAGAAAATATTTACAGAAAATATTAAAACCCTGACAGGCAGGGCCCACCTGTCATAGATTTCTATTTACAGAAATTATTTACAAAACAATTAATAAATGAAAATGAATTATTGCATCATGATGATGACAGGCTGACGTCATCCAGAGCTTGATCCTCAGATAAAGGCTTGATCCACTGATCCAGGGCTCGCGGGGCGACGGGGAGTAGCGCGCTGGAAGCGGACGAGTGCGGGGAGCCAAAAAGTGGTGGCGCCGCTGTGGATTGACCACCAGAGCGTGGCCGGCGACGACAAAAAACGGCGGCGCTGTAGACGCATGGCGACATCTCGAACCAAAGAGGGAGGAAGGCGATGGGGAGGTCTAGGGGGACCGTAAGCTCACCACGAACGCGTCGGTGGTGCCGGGGAGGCAAGGCGAGGTCGGACGGTGATGAATCGATGGTGACAATGGCGGCGGCCGACAGTGCTGCTTGCTCGATTCCGGCCAGAGGAGGTCGTCCCGGCTCGCGTGCTTCGAGGAGGAGGACGAGAGCGGTGAGGCGATGCTCCTGGTCACCTCGGCTGGGCGAGGGGTGCTCGAAGACGGCGGCGACTGGCGGTTCTCGGTGGCTAGGGTTTGGTCCCCGTGCGGGAAAGATAGGTTAGAGAGGGGGAGTGTGCATGCTAGGGTTCTCCGGCGGTGTCGGCGAGATATTTGTAGGCGCTGGCGGGCGGCAGCGCGTATCTTGGCGCATCTCCGGCGACAGACGGAGGGCAGCGCGACACCGAGCTGGTTCCTCGTCGGGGATGAGAGGAGAGGGAAGATGGCTCGGCCCAGAGAGGGTTAGGTTAGATTTTTTTCCAGGAAATCCTTTTTCTTTTCTATTTTCTGATTTCCCCCTTTTTATTTTGAATTCAATTCTATTTTGAATGATTTTAAATTTATAGAAACTTTTGTATAATATCTGAGAACACTGAGGGCCACTTATAACTATTTGAGCTCCATGCATTTTCAGAATTTTCAACATATAAAAACCATTTGAATTGATTCAAAGAGAGAGGGGAAACTATTAGGGTTTAGGGTTTTATCTGTTGTTTCTTGATTAAACCAAAGTGCAACGGTTATGCATGCATGCAATGCTCAAACATATCTTATTTATATTACACAAAAGGATGGTATGTTACATACAAGTTTAAGTTCTATGTGTAGAACTTTTGGAGGAGGTTTACATTCCACGACCGCTTGACGTCGAGTTGGCTGTCACCTCGCACGTCGATGAGGTAGTAGGCATCGTTGCTAAGGACTCTCCCATGGGGGAGAGAGCTTGTGCATGCCCTTCTTGTCCTGGATGAGTCGCAGGACCAGGTCGCCTTCCTGGAAGGTGCGAGTCTAGACTCGGCGGCTATGGTAGCGGCGGAGTCCCTTCTGGTAGATGGCAGTGCGGGAGCAAGCTAGGTCACGTGCTTCATCGATATGGTCGACCCTGTCTTGGCGTGCGAGCTTTTTGCCAGCCTCCGCATAGTTGACGACCCGAGGTGAGTTGTGTTCTACGTCGGTTGGCATGACGGTTTTGGCGCCTTTCACCATGAAGAAGGGTGTGAACCCTATTGACCGATTGACGAAGGTGCGAATGCCCCATACGATAGAGGGGAGCTCTTTGACCCAACATCCCGGAGTTTTCTCGAGGGGAACCTGTAGTCGTGGCTTGAGGCCATGGAGGATGCTTTGGTTTCCAAGCTATGCTTGGCGATTCGACTCCGGGTGGGAGACTGAGGCGAGGTCGAGCCGTATGATGTGATCTTCGCAGAATTCGGCCATGGCGCCTTTTGCGAAGTTGGTGTCGTTGTCCGTGATGATGCTATGTGGGTATCCGTACCGATAGATGAGCTCGCAGAGGAACTTGGTGGCGGTCTTCCCGTCGCACTTCCTGACCGGCTTGGCCTCGACCCACTTGGTGAATTTGTCGACTACGACCAGGAGTGGGTGTATCCAGACGGAGCCTTTTTGAAGAGGCCCACCATGTCCATTCCCCATACGGTGAATGGCCAGGTGATGGGGATTTCCTTGAGTGTCGAACCAGGTATGTGCGTTTGGTTGGCATACTTTTGGCACCTGACACAGCGCTGGACAATGTCGACGGCGTCGGCATGCGTGGGGAGCCAGTAGAAGCCATGTCGCATGGCTTTGGCGACTAGAAACCGGGCGTCGGCGTGGTGGCCGCGGTCACCAGCGTGGATGTTCGGGAGGATCTTGCGTCCTTCCCCTGATTGCACGCAGCGTTGGAACATGCTGGTCATGCTGCGCTTGTAGAGCTCGCCGTTGATGATCACGAAGGATTTGCAGCATCGCACTATCATGTGTGCCTCCATTTTGTCCGAAGGTAGAGTTTTCCCGCTCTCGAGGTAGGCAAGGTATGGAGCAGTCCAGTCGCTGGGTTCTGAAACCATGGCGACCAGGGCAGGCTCTGGTTGTAGAGGTATCCCGATGACGATCTCCTTCAGCGGGGAAACCAAAGGCTTGTGGATGGTGTCGAGGAAGATGCCCACGGTTGGGGTTTGCCTAGCCGATCTGATGCGGGAGAGGGCGTCGGCCTCCTCGTTCTTGCACCTGTCGATCCATTCGACGGAGTAGCCGACGAAGTGTCCCCCAGCTGGTCCATCGCTTGGCGGTATGCTGCCATGGTGGGGGAGATGGCATCGCAGGTACCAGCGACTTGTGCGGCGATAAGGTCGGAGTCGCCGTAGCATCGTAGGAGGTTGACGTTCATCTCCTTGGCGGCCCACATGCTGTGAAGGAGGACCTCATATTCGGCCATGTTATTGGTGCACAAGGGCGGATCCAGGGGGGCGAGTAGGGGCCAGAGCCCCCCAACCTTTGGCCACCCCCAACGATCGGCAGCAGGGGCTAGTGCTAATTGTTCTAGGATTTAGCCTTCTCTTAAGGCTACTGTGTACTGAGTTTACAGCAATTATACTGTAAGCCTTAATAAGTATGGCCCAATCCCAACTAGGACAATAATTAGATGGCCTAACTGCCGCACGATCACGATGAAATTTGCGTACATGTTGCCTCAAACCGTCAAACGTCAAGGGATCAAGGCATTCCACTAGCGTCGCCGCCGCCCGCGTGTGGCTATTCCTTGGAACTGCCATCGGCCATTGCCTGCCAGCTGCTTGCGATCGTTTCATCCCCTCCGCCACTTCCGAAGTCGCGAAGTCTGCGACGTGCACAACTGATCGCTGTTACCGGTGTGCCATCTTTCAGGAAATTCACCCCAGTCCCCAGATCAATAGATCGTCCCCAATCTCCGAATTATATATATATAATTCGGCAAGTCACTTGCTTCAAACTCTGAACCATTGTGCTCCAAAAGTTTCAGATCCAACCTATTGATTGTACAATCTGGTAGGTAATTACATAGCCAAAACTAATCCACCTGTTGTAAAACACGTGTCATTTTTCTATCTATGCAAGTGTTCTTGCACAAAAAATATAATGTAACATTGTCATGAATGATAAGCTGCAACATGATTTTATGCAAGAGTTGATATAAAAATTTCAATCGTACTTGTTGTCTTCTTCGCCCCCCCTATGTCTAAATCCTTGCTCCGCCCCTGTTGGTGCAGGGCATGACGTCTAGGTGTAGCTCGTAGCGGAGCTTGTCGCCCTTGGGGGAGATGAGTACGATCCTAGCTCCTGCGCCATCCGCGTTCTTGGACTAGTCGAATTAGAGAGACCAGTAATGGAGTTAGGGCATCTTCTCCGGCTGCTGTGCTTCTTCCCAGTCAGCCAGAAAATCTTCCAAGGCTTGCGGCTTGATCGCTTTGTGCGGCTCGTACCTGATGTTGTGGACACCGATTTCAACGGCCCACTTGGTGTCTCGCGTAGTCGCATCGCGGTTGCGGATGATGTCCTGTAGTGGAGGGGAGGAGACGACCATGATGGGGTGCTCCTGGAAGTAGTGCAGGAACCATCATTGGGCTCTGAATACCGCGTATACCAGTTTATGGTATTGAGGATAGCACTACCGTGAATCCGTTAAGACTTCATTGATGTAGTAGACAAGGCGCTGCACAGGGCGTTCCTTGCCCTCCTCTGGCAGCTCGATGACCATCATGGCGCTGATGACGTGTGTGGTGGCCACGACGTAGATGAGCATTGGCTCCCTGTCGACGGGGGCGGCGAGTAGCGGTGCCGTGAGTAGCACTTCTTTGAGTGCTTTGAGAACATCGTCCGCTTCTTTGTCCCATTAGAACATGGGGTTCTTTCGCATTAGGCGGTAGAGAGGCATTGCCTTCTCGCCGAGACGGGGGATGAAGAGGCTGAGGACCCCGACTCGATCGGCTAGTTTTTTGACGTCACAAAGGGACTCGGGTTTGTCGAGTCGTGCGATGGTGTCGATCTTGGTGGGGTTCGCTTTGATGCCCCGCTTGGAGACCACGTACCCGAGGAGCTGTCCGGTGGGCATGCCAAAGGTGCACTTCCCTGGGTTGAGCTTGATCTTGTACCTCCGCATATTTGCGAGGGTTTTAGCCAGGTCGGCTAGAAGTTCGCTCTAGCGAGTGGATTTTACCACCATGTCGTCGTAAGGCACTCCTACATGCACCGCTGGTAAGTCGCACCTACGTTTTTGAGGCCGAACGTCATGGCGGTGTAGCAGTAGGCGTCGAATGGCATGATGAACACTGTCTGCTCCTCGTCCTCGACCGCCATCTTGATCTGGTTGTAACCAGAGTAAGCATCGAGGAAGCACAGCGACTCCAATCCCACGACCAAGTCAACGATCTGGTTGATGTGCGGGAGGATGAATTCCTCCTTCGGGCAGGCAATGTTGAGGTTGGTTTAGTCGATGCACATTCTCCAGGTCTTGTTTTTCTTCATGACCAGGATTAGGTTTGCTAGCCACTTGGAGTACGTGATGGGCCGGATGAAGCCCATGGCGTGTAGATGCTGCACTTCTTCAGCGATTGCTCGGTGGCGCTCTTGATTGAAGGGCCACAGCGACTGCTTTACAAGTCACACTTTGGGTCAGCATTAAGCTTGTGCTCAGCGAGTTCCCTTGGCACACCTGGCATGTCAGATGGCTTCCATGCAAATATGTCGTGATTCTCACGGAGAAACTCGATGAGCGCGCTTTCCTATGCGGGGCTCATGCCTGTCCCGATGGTGACCGTCTAGGTGGAGTCGCCTAGGACTAGCTCGACGGTGTGGGTGTGCGTGGAAGCTTTGAACGCTATCGACCCAACATTTTTTGTGCTGGGATTCTTCAGGATCGTGGGGTCGTCCTTGTCGATGCCACTCGCGTATTTGGCGAGTTTTTCGGTGTTCTTGGTTTCCGCGGCGATGACGGCGTCCGTGAGTTCAGCGCCATTTTCTTTGCACTCCACGGCCATATCGGGGTCGCCGTGGACGGTGATTATGCTGCATGGCCCTAGGAGCTTCATCATGTTGTATGTGTAGTGCGGTGCCGCCATGAATTTGGCGAATGCTTGTCGCCCTAGGACGCAGTGGTAGGGGCTGCGAAAGTTCACCAGCTCGAAGACGATCCGCTTGGTGTGGAAGTTGGAGGGCATGCTGAAGGTGATGTAGCATCACCTTGTCAATCGGGTAGGTCTTCCGACTAGGGACAATGCCTTAGAACATGGTGAGGGTCGATTCGACCATCGACTGCGGGAGCAACAACTGTTTAAACGTGTCCAGGTAGAGGATGTTGATGGAGCTCCCGTCGTCCATCAGTGTCTTGGGGAGCCAGTAGTCATCCACTTTGGGCTTGATCACTAGGGCGACTCACCCAGGATACTCGATCCGTGGTGCGTGATCCTCGCGGTTCTACGTGATGCGCTCCTTGGACCAATTGAGGAAGCGGGGGATGTCAGCCAGAGTCACCGCATTCACGGCGACTGTGCAGGCGAGCACCTTCTTCTCGCGCTTGGTGCCGAGCCCGATGAATGTGTGCAGCGAGCTGACATCGTTGTCGAACCTGCCGACATTGACGTTTGGCGGGTTGTTGTTGGGGCCTTCCCTTGCTCACCTTGCCTTCTTAATCTCCTTGAGGGAGTGGCAATAGGTGGTGGTGTGAGTGGCGGGTTCCCCTCCCTTCTGTGGTAGACACATGGTTGGTTGAGTAGAGTTGCGGGGTCGAATTTCGGCCTAGCATGGTAATTTCCACTGTCATGGTAGTTTCCTCCGTCGCGGCGGAGGTTCTTCTGGTCATGTGGCGCGTAGCCGGTGTTGGTGAAAAAGTCGACTCGCCCGTCACCATGGTGCTTTTCGGTGAGGCGAGTGTTGATGCATCGCATCTCGCGCTGCCTCCCATTGTCATGGTCGCTTGCGCGGTGTCTTCAAGCCGACTCGTTGTCGGAGTCTTGGTTGGGGTCCTCCACTGCGTAGCACTTGGCGATTTCGAGGAGGTCCGGGATGTTGTCGAGCGTCCGATAGACCCTCTTGATCTTGGCGACCAAGGGTTCGTACCGGCACGCGTTCTTGAAGCAGTGGATCGGTCTGTCTGGGTGGATGCTAGAGGCGTTGATCCACAGGTCCTGCCACCGCTGTACCTAGCGGCAGGTTGACTCGCTCGGTCCCTAGATGCAGCGCTCCAGGTCTTCGATGGTGGTGGCGTAGTTGTAGGAGCCATCGAAGTGCCTGGCGAAGGCCTCGCGCATGTCCTCCCATGAGTCGATGCTATCCGCGGGGAGGGTGTTGATCCATTGCCGGGTCGCTTCCTCCATCGTTAGGGGAGGTAGCGAGCGGCGAGCATGTCGGTGTGTCCTGCGATCCCCGTCGCCATGAGTTATGTGTCGAGCCACACCGCTAGATCGTACGTTGGGTCATACTTTTCGATCTCCTTCGGTGCCTTGAAGTTGGCGGGGTACTTCTCGCCTCGGATCATTGGTCCAAAGCACTGGGGGCCGACTCGGTTGAGGGAGCCTCTTGGCTCGGGGTCGCCGTGGTTAGTGAGGGTGTGCCTCAAGTCATTGGGTTGGCGTGCCAGCTAGGCTTGGTTGTTTACGATGTGTGTTCGCGCGTTGATCGGCTGACGATTAGCATAGACTGTGTTGTTTGTCGGTCGTGGCTCGTTGCTGGAGAGCATGGGGTGCAAGTCCCACGGTTGGTGCTGCGGGGGCTCGGGTGGTGGGCTGTTGAGGGTGTTGGCGATTGTTGGGCGGCCGCTCGAGGCTGCCCTGCTTCCGCACAAGTGGGAGTACATCCACCCATGCGTCTCGACTCCTGCAGCTTGCTTCTCGACTGCCCTGGCGAGTAGGTCCTGGGCGTACTTGACCTATAGTGTGCCCTCTCGCGTGATGTTGAGGTTGGCGACTGCTTCCTACCCCGGTATGACATTATCCATCGGGGTGGAGTACAGCGGGAGCCCGTTTGCGCCGCGGGCTTGTGGAGAGATGATGACCATTGGTTGGTCAGGAGAGGGTGCGTGACCTCTAGGTGGAGGAGGAGCCCCAGTCGCTGGAGACCTGGGTGGGGGGTGACTGCTGCCTCCAGGTGGCGCGTTCTCGCAGAACTCACGATCGGCCGCGCGGGCGGGGTCATTGAAATCGCTGAATTTCAGGGTGCGGCCCTGAACCTTGGAGTTCAGGAGGCTCCTGATGCGGCGCTAGTGGTAGAGCGATAGGTCCTACATCGTTTCCTGCTCGAGGCAAAATTTCTCGCGCTCGGCTTCCTCCTTGCATGCCGCCTCCTCCAGTCACAGGCAGACATCCTCGACCTCCATCGTCATTGCGGTCGGCGGGATCGGCGTGGAGAAGGGATCTGGCAGGGCATTCGTGGTGCCCGCCATGTAGATCATGATGAAGCGACTAGATATGGCGTGCATGTCGCCAGAGAGTTCCGACTCGAAGTCGGAGTCGAAGATCTCAAGGATGGACGAATCCTTGAAATCCCCAGCGTTGGAGACTCGCACGATGGAGCCTTCAGGCGATGCGGAGGTGATGGATCTCTCGACCGAGGCAGGGGTCGCCGAGTGGGCATTGTCTTGGAGGGCTGTGTTTTCCGCGACCGCGTCAGTTCCGGCCGCGTTGCTGGCGGCCGAGTTTTACTCGGAGATGATGCGGTGAATGGTGTGAATCTGGCCTTCCGAGAGCAGATCACGTGGCGGCGATCCACCGACGATCACCGTCTCCTTAGAGGCGATGGCATCCGTGAAGCCAACGAATAGATTGATGGTGCTGACTGGCATTATGGCTCTATGTGTGACCGGGTGCGACCCTGGGATATAGTTGCTGGGCAAGATCTAGAGGATCTCGCCGTATGCGATCATGCGGCCGGTGGCGATCGACCGGTTGATTGGCGAATACGGTCTCGCCGCAGAACTCAGGACGGATTGGCCATGCCCCACAATGGGTGCCACTGTCATGGGAATGGCCACGACAGACGCTACCAGAGGTAATGAGTAGTAGGATTTGGGGCAAGAGCGAGCGGAGCGAGATGAGGGATAAGACATAGGGATTTACCCAGGTTCGGCCCCCATAGGGTAAAGACCTACTCCTGCTAGATTGTAGTATTTCTTGAGTATAATGGTGGTGAGCTTGGCGGCTAGGCAGCAAGTCGATGGGGTGTATGATGGAACGTGAGTTCAGAGAGTACCCTAGGGAGTTTTATATAGAGGTACCTCGCTGGGTTGTAGTATCCCCATCATACCTCATAATTGATTGGAATAGTTCAACCATTATTATTTCATACTTAGGCTTGGAAGGAGGAATCGGAATCTCAAAACTTCCAATTATAAGAACTCTTGGTTTAATGGGATTAACACTTCTCTTAGGTAACTCAATATAATTCTTCTTTGGAAAATATATAGTGTGCTCCTTTACTTTCACATTAAATGTTACCTTCCTTTCAGTACAATTAATCACAGCCCCTGCTGTATTTAGAAAAGGTCTACCCAGAATAATAGATAAATTATCATCTTCGGGCATATCTAGTATGACAAAGTCTGTGGGAATCTGCACATTAGCAATCATAATAGGAACATCCTCACATATCCCAATAAAAATAGAAGTAGATTTTCCAGCCATTTGAAGTGAAACATCACTAGGTACTAATTTATTTTGGTTAAGTTTCTTATAAAGAGAGAAATGCATGACTCGTACTCTAGCTAAAAGATAACATAAGGCATATTGTACATGAGTATTTTTAATGGTGTAGGGAATAGTTGGAATACCTGGATCCCCTCTCTTTTCAGGTAGTTTTCCCTTAAAAGAATAGTCAACAAGCATGACAGTAATAGCTTCATTTGTTATCTTTCTTTTATTAGTAACATAATCTTTCTTATATTTGGAATATGGAGGTACTTTAATAGCATCAACTAAGGGAATTTACAAATATAAACTTTTTATCAATTCAATAAACTTCACAAACCTTGCATCATCCAAAGTTTTCATTACCTCTTGGGGATATGGTATGGGTCTTTGTACCCATGGATCCCTTTCTTTATCTTTTGGTTGTGGTGGAGGCTTCTTCTTCTTATTTTTATCCTTTGATGATTGAGGGTCCTTACTTACCATAGGCTCAGATTCTCCATTACTCTCCTCTTCTTGTGATTCTTCATTTGGTTGGGACACTTCCACATCATCTTCTTCATTATTATTATCCTCAGTTTCAGCATTAGAGAGAGATACATCATTTTCTTGATCTTCAAAATTCCCATTATCTTCATTTTCATTAGGAGATTTTCCTACAATTGACTTCTTCTTAAGAGCCTCTTGATATTTCCTTTTTGGATGGCCTTCAGGATAATCAGGATCCTGAGTGCTAGAGCCTCCCCTTGTATTAACTCCACAAATTTTCTTCTTATTAAGAAGCTTTTCATATAACTTATTTTGTAGAGAAATCATTTGTTCAACTTGATTATTCATCATTTTGAAATGCTTAATAGTCATCTTAAGAGAGTTAACATAGGAGCCTAATCGCTCATGGAGAACATTTATCTTATGAGAGTTCTCTATTATTTCCCTTTCAATATTGTGATCATATGTTTCTTGATAAGGAACAAAATTGCTAGAATGATCAACATAAGATATTTTGGTAGGAGGTGATACATTTCCATTGCTTTTAGAAGAACATATAGCATGAACTTGTATAGGTAAGCATGGTTTATCAATAGGGAATTTAAAACCCCTATCAGAAAGTTCCTTTAAATGAGAAGATTTAATACCCCTTTCCTCCATAGATTTATGAGCTTCTTCCATATCTTCATTAGATAATATGAGAATACCTCTCTTGTTATGAGTCTTCTCACTTTTCTCTTCTTGAATATGCCAATAGTGATAATTCTGAGTAATAGTATTCAATAATTCCTTAGCTTCCTTAATAGTCTTGTCCCTAAAAATATTTCCTACAACATTGTCTAGACAGGTTCCAGAACTTTCAGTCAGTCAACTAGAAAATGTATCATGAAATTCATTATCCTTAAAACCATGTGCACGACATCTCCTTCCAATAGCACAAAATCTCCCCCAATATTGGGGAATACTTTCTTCTTTGTTTTGTGTGAAGTTACTAATTTCAACACTCATAACATGTATTTTACTATCAGAAATATACTTATGGAAAAACAGATACAAGCATGCTTCCTTACTAGTAATGGATTTAGGAGCTAATTATTGGTACCAAGTTTTCGCATCTCCTCCTAAAGAGAAGGGGAACAGTACGAAATAATAGCGTTGTTGTATCTCAATTTTTCCAAATAGGCAAGTAGTATCTTCAGGGGAATTCCGTCATTCCATGGAAATCCTTTGATTGTTTATAGAATCAAAATAACTAAATTCATTAAATGCTCATAGGGAAATTCTTCTTCTTTACCATAGAACTTAGTTGCTTCCACTCATTGTATTATTTCAAGTTCAATTTCAAAATCATAATCCTCATCTTTAATGAAAATTGCAGGTTCTTTGCATTTACTAGCAATAGGAAATAGTTTTCCTAGAGTAAAAGTACTCAGAGTTTCTTCAAATTTGTCCAAGTCATCTAGATCAAGACTCATAAAAGCTTTAGTTGTAACATCCCAATTTCAGGTGGAACAAAAACTTTTTCTTGTTACTTGCTATAATGCTCGTTTATTTGTTGGCTTGTGTTCATTCACCTGACTGTGTATTAGATGATATACTCCTCATCTCAACATTAGCTTACAAAAGCTATTTTACAAAAGAGAAGTCTTGGCTCATCTACCATATTCTCAAATGTTCTGACAATTCAAACTTGAGCCAAGGTGACTTTACAAAAAAAAAATTTCACTAGTTCTATTAACAAAACTATGGAGACATATATAGTATGTCCTTATGTTTTCAAGGCAGGACTTTAACTACTCTTACCCCTAGATTTTTCAAAAACCTTGACCGGTTATTCGACCCATGATCGGTGTAGATCAGGGACGGGTAATCAGATGGTGTGGGTACAGTGTACAACCTCTATAGAGTGTAAATCTATTCGAATAGTCGTTTCCTTGGTCATGGATGGTTGTGATGGCTGTTGCATGGCAGTGATGGTTTTTATTTCAAAAAAGGACTTCGGAAAATCAATGGTTTAAAAGTTCTTTAACCATGGGATGGTCGGAAAAAGGAGAAAGGAGTTTGGTCATGGGATGAACGTAAGGAAAAAAAATGGGTGACCCAATCCTAGTGTTTTCTAAAAACTTTTCAAAAAGGTTTCCAAAAATGTTTTACAAAGCTTTTCAACAAAGATATAGAGACATGCTATATCTACAAGAGATACTAATTTATAAAAGACCCTCTTATGGAGGCATCCTACCACATCCATATTGCATATCCTTTATTATTGTTCTCTTAAGGTGGTTTGCGAGTACATTCAAAGTACTCACTGGCATTGTCCCTGGTTATTTTCTTGGCCAGGCTTTCAGAAGCAAGAGGATCAATGGAGTTTGCTGACGTCTATGCGAGCTAGGCCGTCTCCCAAGTCAGTCGCCTTTAGGTTAAGGCATGACATGGGCTCTGCGATTGAAGACTTTCGCTATTTGTGATGTAATCGCCATACTAGTCTTATTGTAAGTTTTGTAATCATTACTTTCTGGATGATATAATGATACTGGCCGGTTGTGCTCACGGCTAACTAATCATGGGAACGTGAATTGTATGCATCACGGGTATTCTCAGACCATAAATCTGGGGTGCCACAGACTTGGTATCAGAGCCATCCTGACTATAGGAGACCTTAGTTACCATGGCCGTTAGATAGGACAACCCCTATTTCTGAAAACACCGGCTTTTGAAAACTATATTGTCAAAATCCTTACGAAAGATTTCATATCTCACCTTCTCCGACTTAAACGATTTAAAAATGGATTACTCTATATCTCGTCTACTTCAAATGTTCCTCTTTCAAAAACAAAGTCCGACTCGGAGACTACGAAGACGAAGATCGCGGAATGAAGAGACACCGAGACAAGGAAACCAAAGGAACTACCAACGACGAAAGACACTACAAGATTGCCCTACCAACGGAGTCCTTCATCGCCCCCAAATTGACCAAGTATGGCACCGACAACAACAGATGGCAAGACAGAAGTCAAGACCCCTGTAACGTCCGTACTTAGGATTAGCATCCCTAATATAGGATTCCCCTTATGGTGTGTAGTCACCCCTTAGCACCTATGGTACACCTTGTTTGCTTTTCATGTGCTTATATGATGCTTGGAATGTGTTGCTTGTCTGCCTTGGATCATCCGATCCTAAAGTTTTGACCACCTTGTTGGCGTATCCTGGCGCTAACCCTCGCAACCCCATAGCTGGAAACCTCTCTTCAGCAGGATGGCCGCATTATGAAATCCCCGACAAAACCTACACGTGCCTTAGTTCTAATCACCCCAAAGGATAAAATATCCTATTCGAACCTTTTTCAAATCAAAGGGAAGTCCTCACCATAACACAAATGCCCCAAGAACCCGGAAGATAAGAATGCTCGAAAACAACAAGTCTACTCCGTCGTCAAACCAAAGCAACACAAGAAGAGTTCAGGTGAAGACAACCCATCTGAAGTTGAAATCCCTTCCCTCGACTAAGGACCAAGAATAAGCGTTGCCAATCGCAAAAACTACCCCGAGCTAACCCTTATGGATTCGTTAGGTTACCACCATAGCAAGGTAGTCGCAATGAGGCATCACTCGAAGACCTCAATTCAAATGTCCCTCTAATGCTCCAAGGCGAAGGATCTACCCCAACCTCGACGACCCCAAGTAAAGTTCTAAGGTGGAATGACTATGTCTTTCCACTCAAATCCAGAAGACCACATACGAGGATATAATCCAGCAAGATCTCCAATCCAAGAACCTGTCCCTAGCACGATCTCGAGAGTCGTCAAAGGAATAGAAAACTAACATCATCAACAATCTGCAGAAGACTGCTCGATCCTCCCAACAGCCGAGGCGTTCAGAATTAAGATGACAACACTATCTGATGCTGCCAGTACTACTCCCCAAGGAGTAGAAAGCAAACCCAAAGCATCGAGTATCTATGAAGATGTCACGAAGCCCTTTCTCTCATATATCTGCTAACTACCCTCCTAAAAGAGCTTCGACTCTGCTAAACCCAAGACCGAAAATTAAGATATGTCCTTCTACGCGTATCAACCCATCTTTCGGTCACCAAACCTGGAAGATCCACCCGTCGAAGCATCCATCGGAGAAGCCATAACCCTCACTTCTTATGCTGAAGAGATAAATATCCTCCACACCCCTGAGGAACTACAGTAACCAAAGTCGACACCCGACCCAAGGATGGCGACAAAATGCAAGAACTCAGCTTGCTAGTATGCTAGTCTAAGGTCCCTTCTTTCATGTTTTACCTACGATGTTGCATCAGACTTTGCCCGAAATGGTCTCATCCCATAAGACCGCATCTCTAGACCATCACCGCAAACGACATTCTCCCAACCTATCGGACCCCTAACTAGCCTAGAACTAACTACTAGGAGCTAGTAAAATGCCTTTCAAGATGCCATTACTATCCCAAGAAGTGGTGTTGGCATCCCTCATGAAGTGGATTATGCAAGGTCGACAGAGGATAACCACCTCCGGACGAAAGGTGCAACACCATTCCCCAACATCAGCATACGACCCCAATAAAGAAGGTGCAACAGTCTCCAGATATATCCAACTAGGAAGATCTGTGACTTCATCAAAAACTCCTAGCCCCTCTCTAAGGGGGAAAGACCGCGTCTCTCCAACAAAACTGAATATGACCTCGAGAGAGTCGACCTCTAGTCGTCGTCAAGAGATGACCCTCCCCTAAATAAGATGCATGGACCCCATAGAAGGACAACAATCGACACTTCTCCAGACTAAGATGCTACTTCGGGAGAGATCCCCATCGCAGAGTCGACCGTCCATCCCACACTCCCGGTGTTTTAGAACCCAGAAGGTAGAGAAGATGGCTTTCACGATGAAGGTTTGAAGAAGGCTCAAATCGCCGTTTCGCCTCAAGAAGGAAGGACCCTGTCGACGCTAAACATACCTAGAATAATACTAATGGGAAAAGATTATGTCTTTTCTGTCGTTTAATCTAAACCGCCCAATCCAAAGCCACCCAACTCTGACCCGTAGCTGACCATGCCTGTTTGTTATAAAAACCTGCTGGCTTCTAATCTTTCCACCTCTAAGATTGTTATGTGGATGTTATCACCCAACCCTACTCCTCCCTAATCTCGGGACAAGATTATTTTAAGGGGGAAAGGTCTGTAACATCCCAATTTCAGCAACCCTGAATTGTTGACCAAAAGGCAAAAATTAGGTGGAATAAAAACTTTTTCTTGTTACTTGCTACAATGCTCATTTATTTGTTTGCTTCTGTTCATGCACCTGACTTTGTATTAGATGATATACCCCTCATATCAACATTAGCTTACAAAATCTATTTTACAAAAGAGAAGTCTTGGCTCATCTCTCATATTCTCAAATGTTCTGACAATTCAAACTTGAGCCAAGGTGACTTTACAAAAAATCACCAAATATTTCACTAGTTCCATTAACAAAACTATGGAGATCTATATATTATCTCCTTATGTTTTCAAGGCAGAACTTTAACTACTCTGACCCCTAGATTTTTCCAAAACCTTTCCTAAAACCTAATTCCAACTCCAATCAAGGTATAATTACCAATAGGTACTTACCATACTTCAAAGCACAACCCCTTCAAAATACCCATGATTACCCCAAGCTAGACTTGATGGTAACCTTAGAAGTAGTTGATAAGTTTGAATAGATGAATTGCCTTGATCTATTGATTGCCTTGTTTGCTTAGGAACTAGAGTGAGCTAATCTAGTAGCTCATCCCTTAGGACCCAATATATGTTTGTGATCATCAATATCAAACTAAGCATCCCAAAAATAAATCTATCTTTAGTCACTCAAGTGAATCCCTAATGTACTCAGCCAGATCACTCCTGAGCTAATCCTTTTATTAGCATCCAACTCATCAAAGACCAACTACAAGCATGGATTCCCTTTACCCAATCTATACTTCGATATCATCCACTTGATGGTAAGTATAAACCCTTGCCCCTCACCAAATGTTTCCCTCTTGCATACTAGTTAAACTCCACAAATCTGGCAAAATGGCTAAGTTTGGAATTCTTATCTAGATTCAATCTTTGGAGCTCTACCTATTCCAACCTATGTGCATTATTGCGAATGTACTTGAACCATCTTGTAGTACATCATTATTACTACCAAAGACCACTTTTTTCATTGGATAATCCTTTCTGGTTCCCACTCATCATGATGGTTTTGTAGTCAAGATAATAATCTTTTCTACAAATCTTATCATCTTGCCTACTTTGGCAGAAGCCCACATCTATATGCTACCTCCCCTTGACCAAATATTTACATGCTTATGATCTACTAACCATGGCCTATCAATCCCCACCTCCCTTGTTTCCATTGGAGCTTTGTGCTTCTTAACCCGACATGGTTTATGAGGCATCATGGTGTATTTGTTATGGCAGCCTTATTTTCAACAAAGTTTGCCATCACTTCTAAATCACCTCAAACACAACCAAGCCACACTATTGCCTCCATGATCATCTATGTAACTTGTTCTATCTATACATATATCCCTTGTACCAAAGTGAGCTCTGAGCTCCCTGATCCAACCTTGTTTAGATGGTATAAAACCATCAAAACCCAAGATTCTCCCAAATCTAGTTTCCATCCTTTTTCACCACAATTCTTCAAAAACCAAGAAGGTATTGAGGTATAAATCAGGTCTACAACATCTAACTTGAATATAACCATCCCCAAATAATTCCCATAATTACTTGGATCCTCAAACTATTTAAATTCATTATCTTGCAAAATACTCAAAATCATTGTCTATAAAGGAAAGTTTGTTTTTATCAAAACCACTTTGCCAAATAAATGCACAATTGAGTTCTATATATCATACCCTATATTCTAAACTCAAAAATAAATACTTTTGAGATTATTTATTATTTCTTTTTGCCCTTTTTCTTAGATGGCAGAAACAAGAAATAATGCCTTAAAAATGATTTCCCTTCTCAATAAATGTCAATAAAATTATCCAATGTGTAATATGGCATTTAGGACCATATCACATCAAAAACCACACATATTCAATGTAAAAATATCAAATGACCTTCTAGAAACTACTTTTGCACCTTTTGATTAAATGACCATAAATGCATCTAAAAGATTCTGAAAAATCCCAAATAAATATTGGAGATGCGCAAAGACCATATTCATCTACCAGTACGAATTTATCTACCTTCCCAATGCAAGATTTTGGACTTTCTTCATAACCAACCATTATGGCAGATTTGACCCTATTACAAAAACCACTAGTAAACCCCCCGTCAAACCACATCCAATCTTGCCAAGCAATGTTCCACAGCACCCACCCCGTCTCTGGTCGAAATTCATTGTAGCAAACCCTCTCCCTTGTCCTATACTCCTTGGAAGAAAAGAGAGAGAGGGATACCAAATATCTCAAAAATCTTTCTTATTTAGAGGCAGTAGCCACACCACCCCTTCCACCACTCCCTGCTCGACCCAGTACCCCACCCCACCTCTCCACCTCCCTCCTTGCCCAATGGATGGTCAGCTTCCTCTCCCCACACCTCTCCTACACTATGTCCACCATGGACCTTCTCCCTTGGGCTCTTAAAGGCTAGAGGCCACCACCAGCACGCCTCTGCCTCCCATTTACTGCCTCCACTCCCCCACTATCTCCCCCCGGCCTCTCCTCTCCTCCCCTACTCAGCACTTCCCAAGGGAAGAAGGCAATGGCCTCTCGGCCATAGCTAAAAATCCAAGTGTTTCTCTGTAACACCCTCGCCTGATAAGGCTGAGTTCATGTGTATAGTGCCAATCCCTGGATCGGTTCACTGGCACACACAGTACAAAATGATACCAAATATAACTGTGCATCATAAAAACAATGAATATGATCCAGAATTTACATTATTTATTAAAGTACACAGCGGAAAACGAATACAAGGTAGATCTCCATCCTTCAAATGTGCCACAGGCGAACAATTGTTGAGTGGAGTCTCGCAACCTATGAACGATCACTCAGATACGATATAACCTGCAACATGAAATGTTGCAGCCACGAATGGTCAATACATTGAATGTATGGCAAGTAGGCTAAAGTGGTTAACAACAGATCTATCAACTACATGCTTATTTGGCCAAGTGGAGTTCAGGCTCATTTGCATAAAGCAACAACTTTATCCTAACATTTGAAACAAATTAGTTTTCTAATATGATAAATAGGACACTCTGCTTCACTCCTAGGTGCTCCTACCCAATTATGTTCACCCAACAAGTTTTAAGTAATTAATAAATAAGGATGAGTGAGAAATATCATAGCATCAGTATCAGGTCGCTCAAATTGTCCATAACCGGGACACGTCTAAGCACTTCGTTTATACACCCTGCAGGGGTTAGTACACTTTACCCATGTGACTTGGTCAGCCCAGCTCGTACCACCACTCTCATATTTGGTGATGATAGGGAGAAGTCCAAGAAGGAACCATTCGGGAAGTAGCTCCCCAAACCCAACACGCACTGGTCCAACCTACACTATTCTACATCTCTGGATACGTGGGTTCGAGTTACCACAACCTACTGAGTCCAACCAACTACCCATTTCATTATTGGCACATGGTTGCACACGAAATCTACCAAACAAAGAAACCAATCCTTTCTCAGTGTCCTGGGCGGCATTCCCCACCATAAATCCACACTCGATGACCCAATCAATGCCATTCCGCCCAGGTGGTTCATTAAAACATATTGGTTTGTCATTTAGCAAAACATAAGCCTTTCAAAACATATAACTTTTCATGATGTGGTTCCCTTCCTCCTCTAAATAGCATAGCTAAGCAATCTACCAATACGATGGCTCATAAACAAGGAATACTAGGGAATAATATGGGATATAGCATAGCATATACACATCAATTCCTACAGATGAAATTCTACAAAATCATCTACAATGCATAGGAAAACAATAGGACATTTATGACCAAGATAGCACCACTTGCCTTTGTTGTGGATATAGTCGATTAGATAATCCTCATAGATATAATGGTTGCACTCGTCATAACCACAATACTTGCAATCTTAGTAGTTGTAATCACAGTAGTTGCACTCCTCGCAATCTAACATTTGAAGCAAACACAACAAACACCATTCAAAACATTGCAGACATACAACAGTGCAACATTACAAGAAAACAATGATGAACAGATGCATGCATGACGATTTAGTGAGTCACAATGGTTGCATTTAGTGTTCTGAACATAATTAGATTACATGATGCACGTGGAAAGTCATTTAATGCACTAAAGCTTTTATTACTAAAGTTGTATCGATTTAATATGGTGTATACCACTTTAATTGAACTAAATATGTTTATGTCGTATTAAATTGTGAACTAGATACTACTGGATAGAGGTAATGCAATTTAGAGACAGTAGCAATTTGAATCACCTAAAAAGGAGTTATAGATATTTTCCTATGATTAAAACACTATTTCAATGGGTTTAAATATTTCTGTATGAATTTCTGTTTTAATAGTACCAAATAATTTGTCATGCAATTTCTCTGTATAGATATTATCAATACAAAACCTTAGCACTTGGATTCACCCTAATCGGAGTTATAGATCTTTTTGTATGATTTAAATAGTGTTTAATGGGTTTCAAACTATTCATATAGTTTCTGTTGTCTAAAAATCAAACTAAAATTATATCTGTAATCTCCACGGAATTGTAATTTCAGAGACATATTATTTGTAATTTTCTGAATAGTATTTATTTTCTTATGAATTTATTACTCTAAATAACCCATTAAACCATTTATTTAATTACGGCAAAACCTTACAGTATTTGCCTGAACCATTTGCATATGGATGATCTACATGGAACCCTCTTTCCATCGGTATATCATTTATATCTTTGTGACAAGCAATTAATTTACTATGAATTTAATGATTTATAAAGCCATTAAAAATAATTAAATTTCTACGGGGTAAATATTCCGTAAAGGCTAGATCCAACCAGATATTATTAATGTTCATTACAGTAGCTTCAATTTAATATATTGTTCATATTTTTCGGAGTTACAGATAATTTTCTATGAATTTATTAACCTAAAAGACCATTAAAACTAATTAAATTACTGCAGTAAACACATACAGTTAAAGTTGGATCTATTCTGATAAGATGATTCTACGTAAAATTATCTTCAATTTGATATTTTATACATAATTTTTGGACGTGGTATGAATTTCTAATGAATTTTACAAGTTAGACTTATAATATGCAATTTTAAATTCGAACGGAATATTCCAGAGAATATTCCGCTGACTGGACAGGTTGACTTTGCATGCTGACTGGGACTAGATGTTGACCTGACGTTGACGTGGCGTTGATGAGGAAGATGACCAGGATGACGACATGGCACGCACCAGTTTGATTGGATCTCGACCGTCTGGATAGGATCCGGTGGCTAGAAGAAGAGATTGACCCGATTTTGGCTCAGAATAGACAAGAAACATATCTGTGTTAGAGAGACAAATCCGTAGGTCAAATTGAAAAACTTAGAACATGAAAGTTGTGGGTAATCATTATTCCTACCTTCTCACCAAAGGAATTTGGATTTGAAGAAACGAGCGCGGGTACATCTTGGATTTACACCGTCAGATCTGAAATATTGAGATGCAAAATTCTCCGGCTATGGTGGATGAAAAGAGGTGAGGTTTGTCGGGATTGAAAGATTTCAACGAGTTCTACAACTTTCGTTTTTTGACCGAAGGCAAACGACGAAGTCTAGATGGGTTAAAAAGCGAAATAAAATTCGGGCATATGTAGATTCGGGATTTCGAGAAGAGAAACTCGTACAGCTGTGGCTCCACGAGTTTATATGGAGATTTAGGATGGTGTAGAGATAGGCCTTGGAGTAGGGAACAAGTAGAAACACACGGAAGTCGATTCGAAGTTGTAGATAAAAAGTTATAGCACTTTGAATAGAGATAGGTTTGACAAAAACCGTTTTGCACGCTTTTTAAAGCAAATCTAGGAGTCAACGTACGCGTCCAGCCGGCTGGCTCGGTCCGGTCGGTCCGGGTGGGCCAGCCCGTTTAGGTTTTTTTTTCTTTTTCTATTTACTTGTTTCCCTCATATCTTTTGCATACGAACTCCAAATGACATGATTCTTGTTTCTAAATTTTTCTAAAATCAAATAGATCATTATAGGATCAAATTTGTAATCTTTTTACTAGTTTGGAAGTAGTGGATTTATAAATCCTTGTATATTCCATTTTATTTATATCTTTATTTGTTTTTATTTATTCCATAACTTTTTCATGCTAGCTCCAAATGAGCTCAATTTTGTTTCTAAAATTTTGTAGTATTAATTGGATCTCTTTAGGCTATAATTATCAATAATTTATTCCTTAGCAACAGTGGGTTTTAATAAGTCAATTTAATTACCCTTAGGAACATTTGGGCGAATCAACTATAGGATTTAGATACCAGGATTTGGATTTAGTTTGTGAGAACTTTGCATGGATGTAATGAAATGCTTATGAATGCTTCATGATTTTCATTTTGAAATATTTCACACCAATTCTACAATTCATAATCAATCCATGAACTTTTGCCTATATGGCTACTTAGGTCATAACAAAAGAATATAAGATTTTGAATTCAAGGTTGAGCAGATTTTTTATTCAAAAATTTTCTTCTTTTTGAGAATTTTCAACATAGTCAAACAATCAATCAAATTTATTTATTTATTTCACATTCCAAAATTAGGAGAATTTTTGGATCTGACAATCTCCTTCCCCCTCGCCCTTCTCTCACCGCATGTCACCCTCCTGTACTATATCAACTTCTCTGACCCTCCCCCTGTTGTTCTCCTTGCTCAGGAACGAGCTCAGCAGCAGTTCCGTTGAGCTAGGTTCAGCTCCCGTCGCACGCATCTGCGAACGACGCCAAGCAACCCTCTGCCTCCCCTCGTCGAGACCGTCATCATGCACCGTATCCTCTCTGCCACACGCTGACGGCCTGCAGTCAACCCCCGCCGACGCGCAGGAAGCCACAGAGCAAGGTCCACCGTCGGATCTATGCGAGGCCTTTTTCCTCACCAAATCCGGCGAAGCCACCCCTCGCCGAGGTCATCTTCGTGCTCTGCGTCGCCTCGTGTTGCCCCCATCGCCTCATACCCCCTCCGATGAGCTCCCCGACACCATCCCGTGCATCCTAGGGTTTCGGCTCTGTTCCCCCCGTCGAGAGGATGAAGATGATCTAGAGTTGTGGATCGATGTTTGATTCAACGGACCACAGTGAGAGATACCTGTTCGACCCTCTCCATCGGATGACAAGCGGGACCCATCCCAGGTATTTGAAACCCTGAAGCCCACATGCGGACCCCGCCTGGCTGGGCTGAATCCCTGTGATACGGCCCAGTTTGCCTCAAACCGGCCTAGTGCCACCCCTTCCCTCCTTTTCTTGTAAACAATTCCCTTTTTCTCCAGATCTAGCTGTTTGGTTTTTAATTAGTATGAAAATGGAAAATGACTTAATATGCTTAGATCCAACTTTTACTTGACATAAGCATGTTCTGTCAAACATACAGTAGCCTTGTCTGACCAAATAAGTGTTTGTAATAAATATACTAAATCCATTTCCTATATGTGTCCATTTCACTAAATATTGATTTCTGGGAGCTTGGTAAACCCAAGTGCCTCTGGTAGGTATTGCATGTAACCATCTCATGACCTTGGCCTCATACCAACTTGCTTCCAATTTTTCCAATAGCCAAAATAACAAAAACAGGGCATTTCTGCCTTTAGAAAATTCCCTAGGTAAAACCAAAGATGGTTTTAAGATAATTCCAACTCCCTTCACACATGAATATCAACATATTCCAAAACCCAGTATTTCATAATTTTATAAGCCCCTGTTGAATTATGGTGAATTAAACTGTTCTGTGCATGGTTTATTAACCAATAAATTCACCACAGTAGCTATGCAAATCCAAAAAGAGTGATTCCAATTTCTATATAAAGATATTTCAAGTACCTACCATGAGTCCTTGGAAACACATCAAAAGCTTCTGTATATTAAATATGGAAAAAATACAAAATGCTTCCAATATTGCCTTTGGGAATTTCCTAAGGTAATTATGTAATTATTTGAAGTTGATTCCAACTCCTCTTGGATCAGTACATCAAATCCTATCTAATCATCGAAGGAAATAATTTGTGGAGCTCTAGAACTTATCTGGTGAATTATTTCCCTAAACTAGAGTTTTATTCACTATAAAAATCATTATAAATCAAAGGAAACTGATAAAATAGTGAAACCAGTTTTGTTAGATTCATTTTATCAATACCTAGCTAATGGTATCATTTCCACACAATGTTACCATATAGAACTTGACCTTGATCTGAAACCCCTTAGCTAGGTAGTTTTGGACTATTAATTATAATTAGGAAATCCACCAATGCAATCAAAGCATTACCTTTGTATCAAAACAAAGTCCTCAACCCTTACTGATCAATAAACTTGTTTTTTCCATTGCTTGTTATATGTTTGAATACTTGTACGCTTTGAATTGATTGGTGTATTGTTTGATTGCATGTATGCTCAATAACGACGATAGTCGCGAATTGTGAAACGCCAAGAAGAAGGAAGCCTCGGGTTATTCTTACTATTTTATTCGGTTTCTGGTTTTCTAAGGAAATCAAGGGATATCTCGCTGGTCACAGGCAAGTCACCTTCTTGCTCATAAGCCATTGTCCTATTGTTTTACTTATGCATGTTTTACCTATTGTTTATGAAACTGTATTGTTTTACTTATGATGATTTTATATCTGGTAGTGGCTTGGCTCCTCCAGCTAATACCATTGTATGACTAAGTACAACCCCTTTGATGACACCTATTTGCCCTTAGTATGGTAGATGGTGTTTTAACACCATAACTCCTTGGAGACCTTGTTTTAGCCTAAGCAAAAGTGTAGGATGGGAAGACCCCTGGAAAATTGTCTATAAAATGCTTTATGAGAAAACCTTGGTGAGGTTGGACCTACCAAGAGAGGTTTGAAAAATGAGAAAGGCTTTGGTTTTTTAAAAAGGTTGGATGAATGATGGAGAAAAAATGTTTACGAAAACACGTCGGGCTATGCAGTTTTAATGCTTGAACAATTAACCTGTGCAACCACATTACTCTGGAACGGGACGAGGATGGGCTGGAAGTTCTTCTAATCTGGTACAGGTGCCTCACACTATGAAAGGGGAAAACAATCCCTGGAGGTGGGCTTTCTCCGGACAAATGGTCCATGCGTATCATCGACCGGGAGAAGGAACGAAGGGTCTACGGACCTCCACGCGATACTATGAGCCCCTCATTGAAAGCGCACACCCGTCGAGGTGCAAAACGCGCTCCGGTTGGCTAGTAACTATATAGGGCATCCCGGTTTTGAGGTGATTAACACTCATAGGGTAGGCACTTGTATCAAAACAAGCATCCGGAAGGTCTTGACCGGTTATTCGACCCACGATCGATGTAGATCAGGGACGGGTAATCAGATGGTGTGGGTACAGTGTACAACCTCTGCAGAGTGTAAATCTATTCGAAAAACCGTGTCCTAGGTCATGGACGGTTGTGATGGCTGCTCTACGGCGGTGATTGTTTTGATTTCAAAAAGGACTTCGGAAAATCAATGGTTTAAAAGTGCTTTGACCATGGGATGGTCGGAAAAAGGAGAAAGGAGTTTGGTTGTGGGATGACCGGAAGAGAAAACAAATGAGTGACCCAATCCTAGTGTTTTCTAAAAACTTTTGAAAAAGGTTTCCAAAAATGTTTTACAAAGTTGTTCAACAAAGATTTAGAGACATGCTATAGCTATAAGAGATACTAATTTATAAAAGAGAGTATATTCAAAGTACTCACCGGCATTGTCCCTGGCTATTTACTTGGCCAGGCTTTCAAAAGCAAGAGGATCAGTGGAGTTTTCTGACGTCTATGCGAGCTAGGCCGTCTCCCCAGTCAGTCGCCCGTATGAAGGGATAAGGGTAGGCTACACTAGCGCAAATCAAAATTTTCTACCACGTAAACTAGGAATACTATTGTCCTAGATCACGGGATTACCACTAGACGTGCAGTTGCGGAATTGATGAAGCCCGTCGAGGTATTGCAGACGTCCCACGTCTCCTCCTTGTCCTCGTCCCACGAGAAGCTCCCCTTGTGCGGCTCGTCCGAGTGCCACAGATGCAGCACCTCCGAGGTATCCACACATGCGGGGTGGAAGCGTCAGACGCCGGACTGCTAGGTCCGCACGTGCAACACAGGCGTGAGGTGTGGCGGCTGGGTGGAATGGTCTAACCCTGGTCAGTTCGCCCCACCCTCTCTTATATAGGCGTCCCTAGTGGGCTTCTACATTAGCATCCCATTAGTAGCCTAAGCCTGGTCTAATTCGGATCCAATCCTCATTAGGCTTCCAGCCCCTTAAGTGTGTGACCCTATAGGTTCATATACGTATAGACATGACACGAATACACTTATTCTGCCAATAGTTGGTAGTGGCCTCTAGCAAGACGTGCCAACTCCTAAACGCATACAAAGATCATATCAGACGAACCATCACAAGGTTTAGTACATGTCTTTCCCTTTGCCTCACGATATTTGGTCTAGCTCCAAGATGACCTCTCTTTCTCGATACCGTAACTCAGAATCCCTTTACTAGGTTAACTCTTAACCTTATGTAGCACGACCATGCATTTCTGGATCCGATCACTCGAGGGGCCCAGAGATATCTCTCTCAAGTAGAGAGGGGAAATCCCATCTTAATTGACCATGCCTTTCAGCATGTTTCAGGACAAACCCAAAAGCTACCTTTATAACTACCCATTTACGGAGTAGCGTCTGATAGCCCCAAAGTATGTCAATCCACATCTCAAGTACATGCGACAATCTCAAGTCTAAGGACAAAACGTACACGATGTGTAGAGAGAGCTGCAAGTCTAATTGCCAGTCTCATGTTGGGTCAGTCCAACCCCATGTTCATAACATGTGTCCACATCATTGGTTTGACATCTCCATGTCTATGACTTGCGAAACATAGTCATCAACCAATCGATGTGCTAGTCTAATATTCACATGTGTCCTCACATGAACTCCGACTAGGGACAACTATTAAATAACCATACAAGTAAAGAGTTCCACAAACAATTCACATAATTGCCAATCAATACAAGTTGCCTGATATGGATATTCAAGGAACATTACAATAACTCATGGATACATATGAAATATAATCATCTCTATGATTGTCTCTAGGGCATATTTCCTTCAGTCTCCCACTTGCACTAGAGTCAATCTAAAATGTATCTAATACCAATTGCTCTTGTGTGCGCTTCATATGCGGGCTGTGGGAGAGGCTTAGTAAAGGGATCAACAACATTTGAGTCCGTATGTATTTTGCATATCATGACACTACCATCCTCAAAGAACTCACGAATCTGATGGTAACGCATGCGAATATGTTTGTTCTTCTAGTGTTATCTACGTTCCTTGGCTTTTGCAATAGCACCATTGTTGTCACAATAAACGTCCAAGGGATTGGACACGCCCTGAACCACACCGAGAGCGATCAGGAAATTCCTAATCCAAACAGCTTCCTTTACGGCCTCCGAGGAAGCAATATATTCAGCTTCTGTTGAAGAGGAGGTCACCGTATCTTGCTTGGAACTTTTCCAGCTCACAGCACCACCATTCAAGACAAACACATAAACTGATTACGATTTCGAATCATCTGAGTCGTTAAGGTAACTCGCATCTATGTAACCCTTTACACTGAGTTCATCCTCACCTCCATAAACTAGGAACACATCCTTAGTCTTTTTCAAGTACTTAAGGATGTTCTTTACCGCTATCCAGTGACCTTCATCTGGATCAGCCTGGTATCTGCTCGTAACACTTAGAGCATAGGAAACATCTGGGCGAGTACATATCATTGCATACATGATGGATCCAATAGCCGAAGCATATGGAACCCTACTCATGCGCTCACGCTCATCAATAGTCGAAGGACACTGAGTCTTCCTGAGTTTTATGCTGTGAGACATGGGCAAGAACCCCTTCTTAGCCTCTTCTATGCTGAACAGTTTCAACACTTTGTCAATGTATGTACTCTGGCTTAATCCAATTAGCCTCCTTGATCCATCTCTATATACCTATATATTAAAGTTGGTGGGATTCCCGACCCCTCCTTGCCCCGGCTACTGTTCATATGAACAGTACTGTGCCATGAACAGTACACCATGGACAGTGCACTATAGTGCTTTATTTTTTTCTTTTTGTGAGCTTTTCTTGATTAATTTTCAATCGTCTGTTTGACCGTGATTTCGACTAAAATTTTTTTGCCTACATTTTTTAGCCGTTTGATCCGACTGTTCGCTTCCGTGTATGTACTATTCATCATCTAATTTTATCCAAACGCGTGCCATATCACATAATTTTGGCTAAAAATTTCTTGCTCTAACCGATATTTTTATACATTCGTGCAATTTCACGTAATTTCGGCTAAAAATTTCTTGCCCTAACCGATATATTTTTACATTCATCTTTTCTTCTAACTATTAGACTTAAATGCAGTCCAATCACGTGTAGTATTCATGTCTAATTCTGTCCAATCACGTGCCACATCACACATATCTGTCCAATTGTGTGTCACATCACGTAGACGCACCACAACTTTTCGCCAAAATTTCTTGCCCTAACCGATATTTTTTACGTTCATTTTTTCTAACTATTCAGCTTAAAAAATTTGGCCCACCTCGGCCATTTGATCATCTGGTCCGCATCCGTGTGTACTATTCATCGCCTAATTTTCCTAATCAGGTTCCACGTCACGTAGACCCAACACAACTTTTTATTTAAAATTTTCTTACCATAACCAATTTTTTATATTGATCTTTTCTAACTATTAGTCTTAAATGCAGTAATTTTTCTATTTAATTTTTGGTCATAACTTTTAGGCTTTATTTTTGTAGATGTAGTTATTCGATGTCTATGATTTTTTTGTTCCATTTTTATTATTGGAAGGTACATTCGCGAAATAACTTCGATAGTTAACCCCTTGTAATTTCTCGCCGATGTATAATTGTACAACATTAGTTTGCCACCAATATTTCTTTTAGAGTTATTTCATATTCTTTAGCGGAGGTGTTCTTTTAGGTTATTTCATATTCTTTGGCAGTGATTTTTTTCTCGCTCTTTCCTATCTGTAATTTTCATACGGTAGTTATCCTTTGGTATTTTTCCAAGGGTTAATAATTTTCTAGCTATATTTAACAAGCACTAATTTAATTTTGTTATACTTTTTCATTCTTTCACACTAATTATACCATCCGTCGTCTTTTTAAGTACTACTACTTTTTTTATGGCGTAATTTTGGACAATAATAATACACTACATTGGACATACTCTTCACCAACAATTTTAACCGATTATTTCACAACATTGCTCCTCTGGGACGCGACGTGACGTCGCGCCACGTTCACTAGTAGATCTTGATGCCCAGAATATATGCTGCTTCTCCCAAGTCCTTCATCGAAAAACTATTTTTCAATGAGGTCTTAACAGACTCGAGCATAGGAATGTCATTTCCAATCAGCAATATGTCATCTACATATAAGATTAGAAATACCAAGGATCTCCCACTTTCCTTCTTGTAAACACAAGGTTCTTGTTCGCTTTTGATGAAGCCAAACTCCTTTACAACTTCATCAAATCGAATGTTCCAACTCCGAGATGCTTGCTTCAGCCTATAAATGGACTTCAGAAGTTTGCATACCTTTCTAGCATTGTTTGGATCGACAAAACCTTCGGGCTGCATCATATACACGTCCTCAGTTAGGATTCCATTTAGGAAAGCCGTCTTGACATCCATCTGCCATATTTCATAGTCGAAATGTGCAGCAATGGCTAGAATTATCCGTATAGATTTAAGCATCGCTACGGGCGAGAAAGTCTCGTCGTAGTTAACTCCTTGAACTTGTCGAAAACCTTTTGCAACAAGTCGAGCTTTATGGATGTGAACATTTCCATCCATATCAATCTTCTTCTTATAGATCCATTTGCACTCGATGGCTTTAAAACCATCAGGCATGTCAACCAAGTTCCAAACTTGATTGTCTCCCATGGACTCTATCTCGGATCTCATGGCGCCCAGCCATTTCTCAGAGTCTGGGTCCACCATCGCTTCTGCATAGGTCGCAGGCTCATCATTACCTAACAATAATAATTCCCGTGCTTCGCGGAGCCTCGCTGACCTTCGTGGTTGTGGTGCTTCTATTGCCACGGGTTCCTCAACTTGTTCTGCTACAATAACATCACTCGAAGAAGCATCCCCAACTGGCTCATCTTGAACTTCTTCAAGTCGCATCGACCATCCACTTGTTCCCTTTGTGAGAAACTATTTCTCTAGGAAAACACCGCTACGAGCGACAAACACTTTGCCCTCTTTTTGGTTGTAGAAGTAATATCCTAAGGTTTCCCTCGGATATCCCATGAAAATGCACTTATCAGATTTGGGTGTTAACTTGTCCGACTGAAGTCGCTTGACAAAAGCATCACAACCCCAAATCTTTAGAAAAGACAAACTGGGATTCTTTCTAGTCCACATCTCATATGGTGTCTTCACTAAGGATTTTGATGGTACCCTATTAAGTGTGAAAGCTGCCGTTTCTAGAGTGTAACCCCAAAATGACAATGGCAAATCCGACTGGCTCATCATCGACCGAACCATGTCCAACAAAGTTCGATTACGCCGTTCGGAGACCCCGTTCCTTTGAGGCCTTCCGGGCGGCGTAAGATGTGGAACAATTCTGCAACTCATAAGATGATCGCTAAACTCGTGACTCAAATATTCACCTCCACGATCAGATCACAAGGCCTTTATTTTCTTGCCACGTTGATTCTCTACTTCACTCAGAAACTCCTTGAACTTTTCAAAAGTTTCAGACTTATGCCTCATCAAGTAGACATAACCATATCTACTGAAATCATCAGTAAAAGTAATGAAGTTGTGATATCCTCCTCTGGCTGTCGTGCTCATTCGTCCACATATATCAGTATGTATGAGTTCCAACAAGTCTATCGCTCTCTCGGGTAAACCCGAAACACGCGACTTGGTCATCTTTCCAAGTAAACAAGCTTGAAATGTCTCCTATGATTCAAAATCAAACGAAGTTAGAAGACCATCACCATGGAGCTTCTTCATGCGCATTTCACTTATATGCCCCAAACGACAATGCCATAAATAGGTAGGACTCAAATCATTAGGGTGAAGCCTTTTAGCACTAACATTGTAAACAGATGCATCATCAAGATTTAAAATAAATAACCCATTCACAATGGGAGCATTAGCCATAAACATATCATTCTTAGAGATTACACAACCATTGTTTGCACTCGCGAATGAATAACCATCCCTCATCAAACATGAAGGTGATAAAATGTTTCGACCCATACTAGGAATGTAATTACAATTATTCAACTCCATAATAAATCCTGACGGAAGGTGAAGTTGCATGACGCCGACGAACAATGCAGCAACCCTTGCTTTCTTTCCGACGCGAAAATCCACTTCGCCTTTCTGCACTTCTCTAGTCCTTATTAGCCCCTGCATCGAATTGCAAATATGAGCAACCGATCCGGTATCAAATACCCAAGAGTTAACATATGAATCAGCGAGAAAAATGTCCACAACATTGACAACAAGCGTACCTGAGTGGGAAGTACTCTTACTTCCACTCTTCTTCAAAGAAGCCTGGTACTTGCTGCAGTTTCTCTTCCAGTGGCCATGTTCATGACAAAAGAAGCACTCAGTGTCATCTGCAGGTCCAGCCTTTTGCTTGGGTGCAGACTTAGGGATCGTATCCTTAGCCTTGCCCTTCTTCTTCCAAGAAGTTCCCTTTTTCTTGAAGCTAGGCTTGTTCTGCACAGCCATCACATGGCTATGCCCTGCACACTTCTTCATGTCACTTTATGCTGTTTTAAGCATCCCACATAATTCATTGAGGCCCTTCTCCACCCCATGCATATGGTAGTTCGAAATGAACTGCCCATAGCTGGATGGAAGAGACGCCAAAATGATGTCAGTGGCCAACTTTTGGCCTAGTGGAAAACCAAGCTTTTCCAAAGTCTAACTGTAACCAACCATTTTGATCAAATGGGGGCCCACAGCTGCTCCCTCTGCCATCTTGCATTCGACAAAGGACTTGGCAACATTGTACCTCTCAGTCCTTGCCTGATCTTGGAACATGTCCTTCAGAGCGACGATCATATCGTACGCTTCCTGATCCTCAAACTTCTTTTGGAGTTTAGGTTCCATGCATGCAAGCATAAGACAGCTAACCTCAAGAGAATCATCACATGGTCTTTTGTAGGCATTCTTGAGGGCAGAAGATGCATTATCAGCAGGTTCATCGGGGATTGGGGTATCCAGAACCGTTTCCTTTTTATCAGACCTGAGAACAATTCTCAGGTGAAGGACCTAGTCCGAATAGTTTGTTCCATTTAGTTTATCTTTGTCAAGAATCGAATGCAAAGAGAAAGGTGATGTAGTGTTCGGTGCCATTGATCTACAACAGAAAACATGCAAAATACTAAGCCATGTAACCATGAAAGAGTAAAACATATTAAACAATTTAATAGCATATATTCCCACTTAAATCAATATACCTCTATTGATACTAAGTGATTCAAGATCCACAATTAACAAGTCGACTAGTGAACTTTAGCATCACTGCTAGAAGACAATGTAAATCGGTAAGCAACACTTGCTAATCATATCACATATGACTCTTGTTGTTGGGTGACATCTCTATGTCAAAACTAGGTGCCCAACCTTTATGCCCCAAGGTCCTTAACTGTTAAGAGGACCTTCTCAAGCTCACAAACCCTTATGCGTGTAGGTATCCGATTCAAACCCATCCAACCAAGGAAAACCGCGGCACCATAATTTCATAGGCCCACCAACGATTGTATAGGACATAGGATTGTGCAAGGTTTGGTTGGGAGGGCATGGTTTAACTTAAATTTTGTGAGGGATCGTTCTAGTTCTATCATCTAAGCATGCATAGTAGTAAAACGCATAAGAATAGCATTCACATATGATGTGACACATTATGGCCCATTTTCTCATGGTGATCTCCATCTCCATAGAACCTGTCCACCATGATGATCTCCATCTTCATGTTCCATGTGAGCCATCTTCCAAGTGATGAGTCCTCCAAGAACTAATACAAGCTATTACTCCTAACAGCTAGTAATCAAAATTACATAGTATTGGGATCATCACAAGTTGGCACGCAGGCCATTACAATAAATGAAAACACATATGGCTCTAGCCGTGTTGCCCTACTCACGACACGCAGGTCATGCAAAATTTCATACATGCATCACATACATATATGGGCCATACTGATCACATACATCCTGCAAAAACAAGTTATGCATAGAATCGCATTCTACCGGATCATGTGACATCGCAGCACCTAGTTACCTTAACGAGATACAAAAGGGGCTACTATTAAGGGGGGTCTCCCCCTGCGGGGTTCGAAGGGGCAGCGCCCCTCGCGGTATCTTGACGAGGATTTTGATCGGCAAATCAAATTTACCATAAAATGACTCCTGTCACGATTCAATCAAACTCCTTTGATCACGGTACATCGATTTTAGATCTAGGTTTCGATTCGATCAATCATATTGATCTTCGTGTGATTCAACAGGATTTATGTGTCACTATCTACCCCGATGGCAGAAACTGACCGGTAGGGGTAAGTCGTTCGACAACCTCAGAATCACGATCATGGAAAACAAGATCATAGATCAATCCTGAACCACCGCCATATAAACGATCACATCATTCATATCAATCTGCATATCACCATCGGCTCTGATACCACTGAAGGGATACGGGTAGGCTACACTAGCGCAAATCAAAATTTTCTACCGCGTAAACCAGGAATACTGTTATCATAGATCACGGGATTACCACTAGACGCGTAGTTGCGGAATTGATGAAGCGCGTCGAGGCAGTGCAGACGTTCCACGTCTCCTCCTTGTCCTCGTCCCACGAGAAGCTCCCCATGCGCGGCTCGTCCAAGTGCCATAGATGCAGCACCTCCGAGGTATCCACACGTGCGGGGTGGAAGCGTCAGACGCCAGACTGCTAGGTCCGCGCGTGCAACACAGGCGTGAGGTGTGGCGGCTGGGTGGAATGGTCTAACCCTGGTCAGCTCGCCCCACCCTCTCTTATATATGCGTCCCTAGTGGGATTCTACATTAGCAGCCCATTAGTAGCCTAAGCCTGGTCTAATTCGGAACCAATCCTCATTAGGCTTCCGGCCCCTTAAGTGTGTGATCCTATAGGTTCATATACGTATAGACATGACACGAATACACTTATTCTGCCAATAGTTGGTAGTGGCCTCTAGCAAGACGTGCCAACTCCTAAACGCATACAAAGATCATATCGGACGAACCATCATAAGGTTTAGTACATGTCTTTCCCTTTGCCTCACAATATTTGGTCTAGCTCCAAGCTGACCTCTCTTTCTCGATACCGTAACTCAGAATCCCTTTACTAGGTTAACTCTTAACCTTATGTAGCACAGCCATGCATTTCTGGATCCGATCACTCGAGGGGCCCAGTGATGTCTCTCTCAAGTAGAGAGGGGCAAATCCCATCTTGATTGACCATGCCTTGTAGCATGTTTCAGGACAAACCCGAAAGCTACCTTTATAACTACCCAGTTACGGAGTAGCGTCTGATAGCCCCAAAGTAGGTCGATCCACATCTCAAGTACATGCGAAAATCTCAGGTCTAAGGACAAAACGTACACGATGTGTAGAGAGAGCTGCAAGTCTAATTTCCAGTCTCATGTTGGGTCATTCCAACCCCATGTTTATAACATGTGTCCACATCATTGGTTTGACATCTCCATGTCTATGACTTGCGAAACATAGTCATCAACCAATCGATGTGCTAGTCTAATATTCATGTGTGTCCTCACATGAACTCCGACTAGGGACAACTATTAAATAACCATACAAGTAAAGAGTTTCACAAAAAATTCACATAATTGCCAATCAATACAAGTTGCCTGATATGGATATTCAAGGAACATTACAATAACTCATGGATACATATGAAATATAATCATCTCTATGATTGCCTCTAGGGCATATTTCCTTCACCGTAGGTTAAGGCATGACATGGGCTCTGCGATTGAAGACTTCCGCTATTTGTGATGTAATCGCCGTACTGGTCTTATTGTATGTTCTGTAATTGTTACTTTCTGGATGTTGTAATGACACTGGTCGGTTATGCTCACAGCTCAGTGGTCATGGGAACGTGAATTGTATGCATAATGGGTATTCTCGGACTGTAAATCCGGGGTGCTACATTGGTGAAATAAATATCCTCTTCACTAGGTGTGTTTTTAGAACTAGTGGCACTGTCTTTTTCATTAACATGTTCATCTTTATCATATTTATTTTTAGTATCATCATTGGATAAGGACTTAGTTAAATCAGGCATACCCACTTTATCTTGGCCCTCCTCCAACAAATCTTTTTCAATACCATTAGACATCCTAGACAATGGTGAAATTTCTAGGATAGTAGTTCTCTTTTTAATAGCAGGAGTAGTAACAACATTAGGTGAAAAGTTTGGCGTAGAGGGAAAATCTGTACCTCTTCTTGTAGTAGAAGGAATTATATACTTCTTAGTAGCATCCTTACTCATTCCCATGATGAGAGACAAGTAAGTATAGCAAGTAAATCATAACAAGTGGTCTTATCAATAAATCTAGGTTCCCCAGCAATAGGGCCAGAAATTTCTTGATTCCCACAAGTGTAGGGGATCGCTGAAATCTTCGATGGGAAGTATTAGCCAAATATATAGTTCGACTCAAGGGGAACACAAGAATACCAATAAGACTTTAGCAATCGAGACTTCACTCTCAATCACACGTTTATATCAATAAACTTTCAAATAAAGTGGTGATTTATGGCAGTTGATTCAAAGCAGTAAAAAAAGAAGTAAATAAAGTAGTAGATTTCCAGTTTTCACCGGAAGTAATGTTGTGAAACTTTTAGTGGCTAAAATGCATGCATGAGGTGATAGCGGGGTGTCGTATGAATGATATCCATCATATAATATATCCTATTACCATGGCATTTATCTCTAATTCAATTATTTGTAGGTGTGTGCTCCAAACATAATCATGCATGTAAGTTTGCATAATATCTTTTGTCCTGTCTACCCATTTCACCAGGGCCAAATACGATCTAGCTTTCAAATAGAACAGAACAAAGCATTAACTCTTCATGAACACACAATATCCTCAAACTATCATATATTCCCATTGTTTTCCCTAACTGTCACCTTATGGTTCGCATGTTCAACATAATAATAGGTAATAAACTTTGCAAATACATACCAAACTCAAATATATGATTGGGAAATAAAAGTTTAGTACTGAAATCATGTCACTCGAGCCGTAGCAACAAGCATTAAACATAGAAAAAGTGTACCAACACTCATATAAGAATGTCAGCAAGATAAACACCTCAAATCTCGATACATATGGATGATTACATGATGGATCTCATCCAATCCCCATACACCTCACATGACCATAGGGAATTACTCACATATGATGATGTGGGATGAACTCATGGTCATTGGTGATGATGTTGATGATGGTGGTGGTGAAGAAGACCTCGAAATCCGACTTCTCGGGGTGGAGAGCAGGACCAATCTGACCCCCGAAACAAAGATCGTGGCTTTGGCGGTGCTCTGTTTTGACAAGCGCTTCGTCATTCTAGGAAACTAGGTTTTCTAGGTATATATGGGGATACGCCGAAGGAGATGTCAAGACGACACTCGAGGGCCGAAAGATCCTGGGTGGCGCGCCCAGGGGTTGGGTGCGCCACCTATGCTCTTTCGGGCCTTGTGGATCCCTTCGCTTCATTCTTTAGCCCAAGTTGATTCTCCTGGTGAAAAACTAATCATGTATTTTTTTCTTTCGATTTATTGACGTCCAGATAGTCCTAAAACAACAAAAACTTGAAAAAGGAGCTTTCTGCCTCCCATAAATTAAATACCAATGAAAGGGACTTTGTAGGAAAGTCCCATAAATCCTATAAATATGCATAAATAATGATGGATAAAGGTAAATATGATTCTAAACAGTGCATAAGGTCCTAAAAATAATGATGAAAAATGCAAATATCAAACAGATCAACAAAGGATTAACACATCGTATGGTACTACAGATACCCCAAACACGTGAATCTTAGTTTCAATTATTAGAAGAGAATAGACAAACATTACACTTCCTTACTAGAATAGGGTGTGTGGGTGGGTAAGAAGAAAAATGGAAGCAATCCTACTCTCATGTTTAGTTTTTCCCTAGCATATAGCTACCAAAATATTTCTAGACTGACAACGACCACCTTAGTTGAGACCCTTAAGGGAGGAATGACTCTGATACCAGATGTAATCCCCCAAACCCTACGCTCTAAACACAAGATCGTATAATACAAAATAGGATGAAGGACGTACTACTATGGAGGCTGTGAGGCCGCCCACAACAAGGCCAGGGTATAGGCAAGGCATTCTAGCAACCATCCCATCCACTTCCATGGTTATAGCTTCATGTGCGAGAAACGTAGTTGTCTGGTCTGTGAGTGTAACATACACAAATGAATAAGTATTCCAGGGACATAAGTACATCAGAGCCAAACCATCTAAAAAGAAATAGAAATATATTGTAACGTCATACGGCAAGTTCGAAATACCTAGATAGAATAATATTTTAGGATTATATCCTTATACATACTCATCAAAGCATCAAGAGGAAGTAGAAAACACAAATATGTGTATGTATTAAGAGACAAATTGGCATAATATGCCCATGAACAAAGCACATTCCCGCCCAATGATCTCATCTCCATCCTCAGAATCTCTATGCAAGAGGGTCGTTGCCTCCATCATCAGCCTCATCGATGTAGTAACCTCCATGTGAATATACCTGACCATCTGAACAATATTTATGGTGTGATACCCTAGGGTCACTCAACAAGACTTTATGCATCTAAAGGGAATAACCTGGGGGTGAAGAAATTGCAGCAAAAGGTAAATAGCTAAACAGTTCTATAGAGACACATTACAACATCTGCCTAACCAGATATAGATGAAAATTCATTAATTGAAATAACAGCGATGTATCCAATAATTATATAAACAACAAACATAAACCTCGCCCATCCTCCTTCTTTCATATCGATCGAGAAGGCGGAAGAACATCCCATCTATGGGCAGTTGTATTAACCATTCCATGATTATTGTACTATTTACTAGTCATGTATAGTCAAGTTGTAACACCCCAAAAATGTTAATCAAGATTATGAAGTTCCAATCACCCAAGTTTAGGGTTAACAAAAACTTTTAGTATTAAAATGAATATGAAAGCATGAATGCTTGCAATGCCATGTTTTATTGATATGAATGGCAAGGATTGGTTTAAAGATGAAAACAACATCATCTAGATCATTTCCAAGAAGAACCAAATGAAGAGAAATTCAAATATAAACATTATAAGCAAATGGTCATTTTGACCAAAGTTAACGACTAGACTACTTTGAGTGTTTCTAGTCCAAGTTTTCTAACAGAAACAAATCCAATTCTTTTCACCCCTTGCTAGACCAAGTAAAAGTACACCCAAGCCCACTTTGCAAACCAACAGAAACAAATTTCAAATCTATTCAAAGGACAATTCAAAATTGAATCCTTAATAGGTACTAAGATCACCATTTCTCAAAAACCACTCAAACCAGTTCACCTTGACAAACCCAAACAACCATATACTACTAAGGATGTGACCAGAGCATTCACCAAAATTCATCCAAAAAATCAAAACTAAATTTCATGCGGCCATTTCATCAAACACTTGGTGAGCATAGTAATCCCTGCCTAACTATCACTGTTTTTGATCAATGCATTGTCCAATTCTTGTCCCCAATTATTTACCCTTGTCTCCCCAGTGACTACCAGTGCTTTGAAAGAGCTACAAACCCTACCATTGCACCAGTGTCGCGCCACCCGAAGCCACCATTCCGGCCAACCATGGCCAGCACGCAGGAGCACACGCCGCGCCCGTCCACGATGTCTAGGGGGCAGGCAACCGTCCATCGCCACCCAATGTCCAACCCTCTAGCGCAGCTAGACCTTGGACCACAGAGAAAACACCACACCCATTTCTTCTCTGCCATACCGAGAGCGCGCTAGAGAGCCGCAGCCGACACGCGCGCACACGCCGCGCCTCGCCCTCACCGCACGTTCCTGCACTCACCGCGACAACAACCACCCCCAGACACACCCGTTCGCCGCCGCGCGACCAGTAGCACCTATGCATCGTTGAAAACACCATCGGTGCCGCGCAGAGCGTCGACCTGTTCCGACCATTCTCGTCCGCCCCTTCCGCGCCATTAAGCCCTTGAGGATTGCCAGGAGACACCGCACCAGCCTACGCCCTTCGCCATGCTGTTAGCTCACTGCACCATCGTCACCGACGAGCTCTGCCCATCCCGCACTGCCCCTCTCGCTCGGCTATAAAATAGGCCACCCCCGCCTCAATTATTCACACCATCCTACTCTCCACTCCTCACAGAACCTCCCACACCTCTCCCCGGAGCAAGGCGAGCTCCGCATCATAGGAATTTCACCGGAGCCCACCGTTGCAGAAGGAGAAAGGAGTCATCGATTGGAGCCGCCCCAAGAGCCGCCGTGACCAACATTCGAACCGTCGTCTTTGACAATATAGTTCGCCCCAACACCGACCCTAGATGGAGCCCTGGTGAGCCTCACACGACCCCCGCCGCCGCGTTAGGGTTTAGACCTCGCCCGAGCTGTTCGTCGTTGATGATGAACCTCAGCCCTTAGATCAGATTCTAATTGTAGGGCCTAGATTGAAGGATACTGTTTTGGTAGGACAGAGTCGCTGACTAGTGGAACCGCTCAGGTAGTAGCCCGCTGCGCGTGTGTTGTGCAGATTGGTCTGGCCCAGTAACACTCTTGCGCAACCCAGTAGATTCAAATATAATATTTTTAATTTAATTCAAAACCTAGTTCTGTCAATAGATTAAAAAATCAATTTAGAGAGTTTTACTAAACCAAATAGCATGAAACAAATTTTGTTAGAAAGGTATTGAAATTATTAATCCAAGCCCGTTGGATTCAAACCATTTGAAAATATAGATAACCTATACCAAAAATAACAAGACAGAGCCTTTTACAGATTCAAACATTTTTCAAAAATCAACCATAAATGCTTTTGAGTTGATTCCAACTTTCAAAAATCATATTTGACAAGATCTTTCTAAATATGTAAAAATATATAGGTTTACATGCAGTAAGAGTGGACAAGTATTAAAAGAATGCCCCATAGGCATTTCTTGTCACTTTAATTAATTAAAATAATAATGTTAAACCTTATTAAATTGTAACACCACTTTAAATCACATTCCCAAGTATTAAAACATGTGGTGATGACAGGTGTCAACATGATCCTATATTTTAATTGGAGAATATTAAATCTTAAGTAAATTTTAATTAGTAGAAATTACTTTTCCAAAATAAAATAAATAAGACTAGGTCTTTATTTTAGGTGATGATTGTGATGATGCTAGATCATCTAGTGTGAACCTTTGTGTGCTAAATAGAGGTAGTATTTTCTGGTGATTGTGTACCTCGTATTTATTAATATACGCTAGTACCGACCAAGGCTACGAGGAGGTGGAGTACGAAGAATAAGAAGAAGAGAACTTCAACCACTGCACTACTCAAGGCAAGCTACACTATGCAAGCTAACACTTGCAACTTTGCAAGCTAGATAACCTATACAATGCATTAGGCATGCTTTGGTTATGCAACCTTGATTATACCAAATCCCAGTTTTACTTGCAAGCTTTATTCTTTTATTTCTTTATCAAAGTTCTTTATTACTTCTAGTTAGTGTTGTGTGAGTTTTGGAAAGATATTATAGCTAGCATAAAGAGCATAAAACTTGGCCTAAGTTAGTTAGAACTAGATTTCATATTGAGGCACGAGATCTAGATTCAGATAGTCACACTAGATTAGCACCCCTCATTAGTGATTACCCCCAATTTAGTGGCTAGTGCTAAGCATAAAAGTTGATCATTTTAGATGGGAATACTTGGTGAAAAGGATTATGAAAACCTTAGAATGATGAGTCATTCTAATGAAATGTTTTGACATGTGTTATGAACACCAGATGATTTGATGATGACAATGTTGAGGCATGAGCCTTAGCCCTTTATAAAAGCTGATGGTTGGGTTCAGATGTGATACCATTCCAATTTTACCATACAACCATAATACCCGAATTTGGGTAGGGCTTAACTAGAATTTTATATATCTTAGTATGGGTTCCCTTGCGGAAGAGGTTTGAGCTGAGACTACCTCGTGACGATTTTCCATCTGTGCAGTTCCCAAGATGACAGATGGTCATGGTTGGGAAGCCAAACTCATAGGGGAGGTGCCTATACTAGGGTGTGTAATTGAAAGGTTAGGATTGATTATCCGCATACTAAGTATGTTGATTCAGGATTGTTCTTGACGGATGTATCAAATGTTGTGGTGAAAGTGTACAATCTCTGCAGAGTGTCAAACTATTCGAATAGCCACGTCCGCGGTTATGGACAGTTGGAGTGGCCATACTGTTCCGTCGTCAGATGTTTTTAAAATGACTTGTGAAATGAACTATGACTTTGACTTGACCACAACAGGGTTGTGAACATGAAAACTAAGTTCCCACTTAGGTGTTGTAAAACATTAAACTAGTTTTCTTTAGTTCTAAACTCAGTTAGAGATAAACCTGGCCTTTTGCAAATAAACCTAGAGCTTAGGATTCCTACTCGAATTACTTACTTGTTAGTGATAGTTTGCGAGTACTTAAAGAGTACTCATGGCTTTGTCCCTGGCTATTCCTATGGCCAGACTATGAAGAGGACTACCAGGATGATGGACAACATGAAGTCTATGATAACTAGGATCATCTCCCATCGTCAGCATTGCCTATGACCCTGAAGATGGAGCTTCGACCATGCTATCGTTATTATATTATTCCGCTGAGCTGATTGTATTAAGACTGGATCATGAGTCCTTTATTTATAAGACCTTTATTATGGTTTGTAATGGATGATGAACTATGGTACCAATCTGTTATGTCTCACAAAAATGGTAATCCTGGGATTGCAATGTATGGCATAACAGGCATCTCGGATTAAAAATCCGGGTAGTTAAACACGGTACTTTAGCTATAGTTATATATGATCGAGAAACTGTGCTCCAAGTAGTCCATAATTGCGGGCACGACTTTCAGAAAGATTTACCCTACAGGGGTGCACAAATAGCAACACACGCACGATCAACCCCGAGAAGAACCAAATAAAAAGCAATGAGGCATCACGACAAAGCATTCACAAGATGCAAAAATGATTTCAGGGGGCACCCCACTTATCTACCCGCAACAAACATGGACGGCACCGAGACGGACCCGTGGTGTGTGGCGACGATTGTAAACGAATGGGAACCCGAAAGTGTGACTGGGCTTGTCGATATAGCGTAAACATGGCACGAGTCCTAAACAGTACAGTAGTAAATGCTCCTAGAGCAACCGTATGAAATAAAGTGGTAAAGCATGGCATAAGTACATGATAGTAATAAAGCCCCAAACAAATTGTGGCCCAAAGAAATAAGATGTGAATCAAGCTCAAGAGAAGGGGATTTATGGTCCCACATGCGAATAGTGTGATATTCAATGAACAAGAATCAAGTACTCGGGTCCTATGGGACACAAGTGAGAGGATAAAAACTAGATCTTAGTTATTTCCCACGCGTGCCTATTTCTTTAGTTATCCCATTACTCCTCAATTCAGTTGTTTAATTACCTCATTATCCAAAAGACCCGCACAACCCCTACACATGCAGTTCTACGAGTCGCATGGATCAAACAACTCCTATAGTAATGGTGATATGATTGAGGGTAAAAGCTTCGGTGGGTTTTAAAAGTGAAGGCTATGCAGTACATGGGATTGCAATTTAATATGGAACACGACTCATGATGCAAAAATAAGATAGAAGCAATAGGTACTATATGTAAATGAAAGCATGGGGAAATGCTTGCCTATAAGCTCAATAGTAGGATAGCCGGGATCCGGGTAGTACTCTTGGGTCTCCTGATAACTCCCTTGCTCGGTGTCTATCCGGAATAAAAACAAAACATATAAGGGCTATAATAAATAAAGTGCACAATCATATGAAACATATGCAATAAGTAAAACATCATATGCCATGATGGAACGGTGCACAATTGCATGGTATAACATAGCATGCCATGGATGAGGTGTAGGAAAAAGAATAAAGCATTTTTATAACTTATTTAGTCATGTTTTGCCTACATAGACCTTGCTGGTCATTCAATATTTATTTGATGAATGCTACAATTGATATCATGGAATGCATAGGTTGAAAGGGCTCATCGTGTTGATTGATTTATACATATCATTTATCGAATTTGGTGTCATCGGATTGATTACAAGTACGCCATAGGGGGTCCTAAAGGCGTTGAAAAGATGGGGTGTGAGCCGTACGGTACTCCGGGAGAGGTGAGCACAAGTTTACCCAAGTTCAGATCCGACTGCGGTGATCGGATCATACTCCTACTAGAAACCCAGTAATATATCAGCGAGAGTCGGATGTTATAGCGGATTACAAGAGAGGCTCGCATGTGCGAGTTGGTTGTGGTTATGTTTATGTTTCCCTAAAGGCTCCCTTAGGTCCGGTTTGTATAGGCACCAAGACCTAGGGTTACAGGAGAGACCTATCCGGCTACGTTAGAGAGTCGGTAACTAAATACATCTTGGACTACAAGTAATCTACATGCCTAAGTCAGTAAGTCTTCTCCTTGTCATAGACGGAATTGACTCCTCCTCTTTATCTGACTAGGCCACCCATGAAGCAAAGCTCTAACATCTTGGTGGGCCGCCCTGGTCAGTGGTTCCTGTGGGTATACTCAGAATGTATATCCCCAATAATAGCCCTCAGAAGTCTCCAAGATCCAAAGTCGGATAAATCGTCTAGCTTGATGGGTTCTTCGTCTTGAGAATCTGGAAGGGTTCCCAAAAACTTCATTCAGTAGTGTAGGATTTCGTGTCTCATCTGAGTCGGATATGTCTCATTGGTTTTAGCCATTTCCTAGCTTGATTCAAACATGAGCCAGAATTTATACAGTGATGTTGGTCTGACAACCTTTCAGGTCACATCCTGTCACTAACAATTATCCTATTAGCCCGATTGTTGGTGGGTCCATGCTACACGGAACTAGTGTAATGTTTCAATGCACGCAAGAGATTCGAGGGGTGCAGAGGCATCGTGAGGAAGCCTCCTCTCTCTCATATACACATGGCGTAAATCACGCAAATCCAGCACGAATCTTGGCATGGAGTTTATTAAGTTAGAGATTTCTTCTCTCCCCATATTCATTCCTTGCCGCTATCATTGTATCCTCGTACTCCCCGAGTTCTTCGCATATCTCTCTTCACCGCACCCAAAAACACCCTAGCGCCACCACTTTCTGACCCTTGCTCCGGCGAGATGGCAGAAGCGATGTCAAGCTCTAGTGTAGCAACGACGACTGTGGCGAATGACAGGAAATCGCGAGGCCTTTGGGTCCCAGCGCCAAGGACGGCTCCAAGATCTAGCCCATGGAGTACGAGGGCTACCTCGCCACCGATGTGTGGCAGAGCGGCTTCTGAAACGCCATTTCAGCTCCCCGCGACAACAAGCGAGTCTTATTTGGGACACACGTCGATCGTGGTCTCAGCTTCCCACTGTCAGAGTTCCTCACTGAGGAGCTCCAATACTACAGTGTGCAACTTCTATATCGCCCCCTAATTCTTTACTTGAGCTTAGCACTAACGCAACTCTTAGTGAGGGATTCTTAGGCATTAGGACAAACCTTACTCTCTACTGGTACTACTATGGTACCCGGAAGAATTCCATCAGTGCTAGAGTTCCTTATATCACCGACACTCTTAGCTTAGTTCTTCGGAGATATCAAGTCTATCCTAGGATTAACGCTAGTGAGTCGGTAAAAAGATGGGCCGGAACATTCTTTTACCTTAAAGATATGCCGGCTCCTTAGAAGATGGAAGGTCTTCTGGCTTTTGTTGATGGCGCTGCTCCCCAGAAAGAATCATGAGACGCAGAGGCACCGGAGCTATCCGAAGATTTGATCCTTGCCAAGTCGCGGATTGAGTTTTTGATGAAGCATCGAGGTCTCCACGGATCCGACTTGATCCACTGCTAGATGGATTACCGGATTTAGCCATTGCGGTATCGCGACGACCTCCTGATGCATACCGTCACCAGAGATCGTAAGGACAGCATGAAGGTTTGTCCGACACGCATTGCTGCGGGGGACTACAAGACCTGAATGCAGTATTTGATCAAGGAGAGGGTGAATAAGAAGATCCTGAACTCTCCATGAAGATGTTTATAGCGGACCGACCTCTAACTCAAGTAAACTTTTTGACTTTTTCTTATATCTTTGCTCTTCATCCCATCATCCGGCTTTGGTTGTACTGACGTTTTATGTCTTTTCATCTTGAGAAAATTCCCGAGTCTAAGCTTTCCCCTCTTGAGGGCTATCCTCTAGAAGACTCGGAGGAGATGGAGGATGATGAGTTGAAGGAAGTTTCTGGCCTTGCTTCCAAGAAGCGCAAGGCCAAGGAAGTTGTTGTTACTGCTGGCGCACGAGTGTTGCAGTGGTTAAAAAGTAAGTACTTTGTATCCCCTAGTACTCATTTTTCATTCTTTCTGAGTCACATATGACATATTTTCTTTATGTGATTCAGAGCTAAATCCGTTTTGAAGAGCAAGTCCAAGATGGAGAGCAAGCCGGCCAAGCAACTGCGTCAGTAGAACTTTACATTATCCCCAACCGTGCCCCTCCAACTCCGACCAGCACCTAGACTTCAGTACCAGAGGCTCCTTCCTCTCTAGGCGCGGGTTCCGCCATTCCTGACGACGCCATGACCTCAAAAGCCCTGGTTACTACTGGTAGCTAGGCATCAGACAAGGGTGAACCCGCTAATGGTAATGATCCCATGGTTATGTCGCCAGGAAAATTGGATAAAATTGCTAGCTCTGCTGTTATCAGCCTAAAGCGGAAACATAAGGAGATTCTCAAGCTAGCGCAAAACTTTCTTGAGAAGAAAGTCCTTACTCCAGAAGTAGCAACCCAGGAGATGGAGGATGTCAAGCTGGAAAGCCTCCTTGACCAAATCCAGGTCCGAGATCAAAAGATTGAAGCCGGAGATATTCCAGAGACAATCGCTTCTCCTCTCTCCCTTGCTGAGAAGGTCTTCCACAACATGAAGATCGGATTTGAGAAGCTGCACTTGGAGCACATTGTAAGTTTTCCGACTATCGTTTGCACTATTTAATTATCATATCCTCTAGCCCCCAAGCATAAAGTCGGATAAAGATCGTAGCATAATATCCGAGTTGATGCTTATAGCATGCAAACGAACGATATAGTGTAGAGCCCAAGGCTCGTGCTAGAATTTAACTTAGTTAAAGTTACATCCTGAGTCTTAGTAGCCGTCTGACGGTATTCCATCTTTAACTTACAGAAAGTTACATCTTACAACCAGGAATTGCTCAAGAATATATGCAACAAGTGCAAAGAAATCAAACCTTTGTGACTTGAAAATTCCAAGTTGCAGATTTAACACAATGAAGAAGAAGGTAAACATTTCCAACATTTAGCCATAGTTATTTTCTTAGTAGAATATTTATCCTGACTGATATTTTTCCTTTGCAGATTTGTTGAAGGAATCTAGCAAGATGGTGGAGGAGGCCGAGAATTTCAAGGTCTTCCAGATGGAGAATGCCGAACTGCACAAGGATCTGAAAAAACCTTAAGGATGAACACGATAAATCCATGAACAACCTCCTCGATTCGAGCAATATGGAGACCGAGAGACTCGGAAAACTTCTAGCCCTCCAAGATAAACAACTTGAGGATTTGAGGAAGGATTTTGATAGTTATAAGGACCTTGCCCAAGCCTCTGAAGCAGAGCTGAGGAATCTCCAAGAGGAGCAATCCCAGTGGAACCACTTCATGCTAGGTAATTTTCTAGACTTCTTTATTTACTCTTTTATTTTCCGATGTTTCTTTGGTCAAATTTATGATTATTGTTCTATCCTAGATCTTCTGCATATTTCTGATTCTCCTACCTCTGACTCTCTCTCCGAGCGCATAAAGTTAGTCGGAGATGTTCCCTTCGACTTCTGCCAGACTCTTGAAGAGGATGGCGAGTCAGTGAAACTTTCCGACCTGCATAATTTGCTAGTTCTCAAAATGAGAGACAGAGCAACTAAAAATTCGAAGCTTATTGAGGACTAAAAGATCTCATATGCCCGGACTGCTGCACATACTACCCTCACTATGGTGATGATCCACCACAATGAGATGCAAATATGGCATGTCACCAAGGGGATCGCCAACAAGGATGATGAGGGTAACCCGCAAGACATCAGGCCATCCAGGAATCTTGCGCGGGATACGCTTGTCGCGTGGCGTAGATGACTAACTATTCAACGCCATTCTTCCAGTCAGTCGTTGTGCCTCCCTTACCGAAAGAATCGGAAGATAGCCTCATTGAAGATGAAGAAACTTCCTAGTCTCCCGAGCAAGATGGCGACAATATCGACTCCAGCGCTCCCAAGTCTCCACCACCACCACCTGAATCTACAACATAAATACATTTGATGCATTATCCTAAAACTTTCATATGGCTTGTAATGATGGGCACTATATTTTGAGTTTCTACGTGTGCTGGTATGTAAGAACTTATGCTTTACTACTTAGCTCTTTTGTATATATTTGATGTATGTGCTCGAAAATTTCTTAAGCACTTCGTGTTTCACTTCTCGGTTTATCTGGCTCTCAGCCTCATCCCTTTCATGAGCCGGTCAACCTTTAGCACGAAAACTTTGTTGAGTCAACGGAGTGCAATTGCTAAACCAGTTTAAACTCGAAAACAATGCAGACTTCTAGTATCAACAATTCATTACTTGAAAATACCCACGTCTAAGAGCATCTCTACTCGGATTCCCAGGACACCGTTCCCAGGGAGAATTTTTCATCCGGATGCCAAAAATTGGCCCAGTCACATTCCCAGGACCACGGTTTCGTCTGGACTTGGGAAAACTTTCGTCCAGCGTTCCTAAGCCGATCTCGGGCCACCGGGAACGCCCTTGGAACGCCGTACGAAGCGAAAACGGGTGTGGTCCAACCCTTTCGGCTAGACAATCCCATTCCTCACTTCCACTCGCCTCCCCTATAGCGAAGAGCTCCACCAGCTGCCCTGTTTCCATGCCTTCGCCGGCGAAGCTCCACCACACCGAGCCGTATCCACACCTCCATATAGGCCTGCTGCCTTCATGCCCTTTCCCCTCGGCCTAGGCCATCTTTCATCGCCCAAGCTTTATTTTAGCTCGTCTTCGCTCCGAGCTTCCACTATCTCGCCTGCCAAGTGTTCGGTGTTTTGTCGGTTTGTCCATGGACTCCGATGACGAGGAGATGTTCGCCGTGTTGCTGGAGGAGGAGAACACCACTGCCTCCAAAGATGCAGAGCACAAGCAGATACTCGCCTCCCTTGCCCGGCTATACGTGGAAACAGCAACACCGAAGCAGGGAGGCTCGGCGAAGGGTCGCCGGAAGTGCAAATCAAGGTAGAGGATGGAGGGATACTGCATGCTGTACGCATACTACTGCACTGATGAGCCTCTGCACGAGGCCATGTTTCGATGCCATTTTAGGATGAGCTGGAATCTCTTCCTTAATATCGTGCGTGCCATCCGAGAGTTTGACCCCTATTTCGTGTGCAAGAAGGACTTCACTGGCATGGTTGGGTTTATCTCACTTCATAAGTGCACAGTGGCGATGAGGTTGCTTGCATATGGAGCGTCGGGTGACAGTGCCGATGACTATCTCTGCATGGTCGAGTCCACCGCCATCAATTGCTTGTACAGGTTATGCAGGGCAGTGATTGTAGTGTTTGGGAAATAGTACTTGAGAACACCCACTGCTGAAGACAGTGCTTGGATCCTCGCAGTCAATGAAAGTAGAGGATTTCCTGGGATGCCTGGAAGCATAGAATGCATGCATTGGCATTGGAAGAACTGTCCATTTGCATGGCAAGTAATGTACAAAGGGCACAAAGGAGGTTGCACTGTGATACTCGAGGCAGTTGCTACACATGATCTTTGGAACTGGCACTCCTTCTTTGGCATGGCAGGATCGAACAACGACATCAACGTCCTTAACTCTTCAAATGTATTTGCCAAGATTTTTGAGGGTCATGCTCCCCCTGTGGACTTTGAGATCAACGGGAACCACTACAACAAGGGATACTATCTTGCAGATGGCATCTATCCAAGATGGCAAACATTTGTGAAGACTATCTCAAACCCAATGCTCCCCAAACATGCTCAGTTTTCCAAGGAATAGGAAGCTTGCAGGAAGGACGTGGAGCGGGCATTTGGTGTGCTCCAATAGAGGTTTGTAGTTGTCTGGTTCCCTGCTCTGACCTGGTCAACAGATTAGATGTGGGAAGTGATGAACTATTGTGTGACCTTGCACAAGATGATCATGAAGTATGAGAGGAAGGACCCAGTGAGTTTGGTCGAGCATAACAAGCCATACTACAGATAGGGACCTCATGCAAAGCCTGATCACCAGGTGCCTCCAACTTGGGCTGCCTTCATCACCATGCGTCAGGAGATCCGAGATCCGGTAGTGCATCAACAATTACAGTATGATCTGGTAGAGCACCTATGAATATGCAAGGGCAACACGTAGGTGCCGAGCATGAACTGGCTAAGTTAGGCTGAAATATGTTGTATTGTCATTGTATGTCGAACTATGTTTAATTTTATGCCGAACTATGTTTAAATTCATGCTGAACTATTTCAACCATTGCTCTGTATTCATATTATGCCGAACTATGCCGAAAATGGGTCGAATTTGAGCCAAATTTGGACAGAAAAAAGCTGACCTGGGAACTTGGCATGGGAACATGAGTGGGAAAGAGGGCGTTCCCAGGCCAAAAATTTGCTCCGATCGGCGCTAGTTACATCTGGATTTCGGCCTGGGAACGCCCAACGAGTGGAGATGCTCCAAGCAATCAAATAAAAAACCCAAGCATAAACATAAAATGAGATTTACACCTAAGGTAAAAATTTTATAGATATTCAAAAATCATAACTAGAACGAACATGATCATAAAGTACTTTCAAGCATCTTGGTATTTTTGAAATTGACATGCTCTCTTGGAAATAAGATGGTGAAAAACTTCTCAAAAAATATATGAGAAAACCAATACTTTATTTCTTTTTGAACATGTACATATGATTACAAGGAAATATAACTAAGAATAAAAGGGACGTAGCTATGCAATATTCCAAGGATGGTCTAATTCATCCGGTTATGTGCTACCACCATCTCTCTTTCTCTTCCGAGTGTCTGGTCTTTCCTTGATTGGTATCATATTGGTTAAATAATATGACCTGCTGATGCAGAACAAGACTGATCATAAAAGGTCCTTCCCAAATTGTTGAAAGTTTGTTCTTTCTCTTTTGCACAAGTCGGAGAACCAAATCATCCTTTCTGAAAGACCAATTTTGTACTCTTTGACTATGGTACTTGCACAACTTCTGATGATAGGTTGTAAATCTCTGTTCAGCAACAACACGAACTTCTTCGATTATATCGAGATCATCTTGTCGAGCAATTTCTACATCTTCTTCAATATAAGCTTTGACTCGAGGAGATTGATGAATTAAATCACTCAGAAGAACTGCCTCTGCACCATAGACCAAGAAGAAAGGAATATATCCAGTTGACCTGTTAGGAGTTGTTCGCAAGCTCCATATCATAGACGGTAATTCTTCCGCCCAAGCTCCCGTAGCATGACAAAGTGGTGCCCAAGACGAGGTCGGAGTCCTTGTAAAATGAGATTGTTTGCCCTTTCGACCCGTCCATTGGCTTGTGGATGTGCGACTGATGCAATATCAAGGCGGATCCCTTGATTTCGCAAAATTCGGCTAATTCTACCATGGAAAAGTTGCTCCCATTGTCAGTAATGATACTCCATATATCTGAATCTGATAATCATGTGCTTGACGAACTTTCTAGCTGTGGTTCCATCGCAATTTGTTATGGGTTTAGCCTCAATCCACTTAGTAAATTTATCCACCATCACTAGTAGGTGAGTAAATCCACACTTTGCAGTTCGAAACGTCCCCACCATAACAAGCCCCCAGACCACAAATGGCCATGTAATAGGGATTGTTCGCAGCTGATTAGCTAGAATGTGTGCTTGACCGGTGTACTTTTGACCACATTTGCATGTTTTGACCAGTTTCTCAGCATCGGCCTTAGCTGTGAGCCAAAAGAATCCGTGTCGAAAAGCTTTTGCCACTAAAGGTTTGGCTGTAGCGTGATGGCCGCATACGCCTTCCTGGATTTCTTGTAAGATTTCCACTCCTTCTTCTGGAGAAATACAGCACTGGAAAACCCTAGAAACACTCCTCTTATAGAGCTCACCATTGATTATTGTATAGGATTTTTCTCGTCAGACGATCTGCCGGCATAGAACTTCGTCTTCGGGTAATTTTCTGTCTATTAGGAAATCTAGATAGGGTTCTGTAACATCCCTAAAATCATGTTTCAAAACTCATGCATATCATCCATGCATCCATGATCATTTAGGGTTCCATTTCAAAACCATTTAAAAAACAGGAGCATATGTTGCTCATTATTTTATGTAAGTATGCTCTAGCCTTAGTGCTACTTTCTAATGAGAAAGATACTTATTTTATTCAGTAATGTTTTGAGTTCAAACTTAAGAGTTTTCCAAAGCTTGGGCAAATATTTCAAAACAAAGTATGAATATAAAACCAATTTTTATGCCTATTATTTATATCCCATAAAGGCATGGTTTTATTTTATTTTTCAATTGATTAAAGTGTTTTTGAGTAAATAGAAGTGTTTGACACACATTTGAGTACAAAGTTCACTGTATAAAAATCTAGAGAAGATTTGAAATCAAACTTGTTTGAATTAGGGTTTGAAAATCATTTCTAGAAAATCAAACAGAAAAGAAAAGCAAAAGGAAAAAAAATAAAACCTGGCGGCAGCCTTTTCGCCCAGCACCACTAACAGCCCACAAGCCCACCCGGGCTGTTTCTCCCTCTCCCCTCGTTTCCTACCCCGCACACGTGCACCCACTCGCTGACGACTGTGCCCTCACTGCCATGTCACCCCTTCGTCCTCAATCAACGCCGACGACCACCTCGCCACTGCCGTTTCCCCCACTGATGCCGTGCTTAATTGCATTGATTCAGCGAGTGATTTCCGCCCCCTCTCTGGCTACATAAACACCTCCCCCTCGCGACCATTTCCCCCAACAGAGGTAGCCAGAAGCGCCACCAGGCTGCCCGGAATTTTGCTCGCCCCGCCGCGGTATCGAGCCACTCCGGCGGACGATTCCGGTAAGCTCCGTCCACCCCACTCGGTCTCGTTCACGCTAGCATTCTTCCTTCGACCACGCGACTCACGTCATGCGTTTTCCTTGTCTGCTCGTGGCCTAGATCGACGGATTCGACAACCACCGCTAGTGTCCGACGCTTTCCTCAACTCCGGTGAGAAATCACGGTACGAATCGAGCGCCCCTTGATCCCTCCTTGAAACCATCTTGCTCACTATGCTTTTGCACACTCCCTGATGCGTTTTATTCGTGCAAGGACGGCGCAGAGCCTCGGCAATGTTGACATCTGCAACCACCCGACGCCGCGCACGACTCCGACGAGCTCCAGCGACCACCTCTGTGCGCCCCTTCGCCAACGAAGCCTACCTCGAGCATCAGCAGCACACGGCGAGCACAGTAAGCCCCTTCTCTCTCTCCCGCGTGACCTAGAATGTCGGCAACGACTCTGACAGAGCCGCCGCCGCCAGTCGCCGCCGCTAGCGCCGCCCGTCTGTGGTCGATAGATCTGTGGCCGTAGGATCTAGATCCAAGGTATAAGATTAGATCTGTGACGAAGAGGTAAGGAGCAGATCTGGCCGCGCATTTTAGTTAGATCTAACGGTTCGCAAGCGTGATCCAGCGCGAAGCGGTACCAACCAACACGACGCTACCGCGTGGCACGAGTTTCGTTTTAAAAATTTGAATTAGATCAATTAGATGGTTAAACTTGTTTAAATCATAACTTTTGATTCCCACGTCCAAATTTGACAAATTTTATATCAATGGAATCAGGAGAGAAAATCCTTTCCATTTATGCAATGTGTTTAAAGTTTTGCATCTGTTAAAATGGTTGTTTTTACAGAAACATGTGTAGGCCTATTTTGTGTATATTAATTATTTGGAAAAGTTTTTGCTAATCAAATAAAGTTTATTTTGGCTTGTTTTGTACTTGTCTATGATTCAGTACAGTGCACTTGTCTTGTTTAGTGTAGAAAATTATCACATGGCATATTGCATACATTCATGTATTTTTGCTTGTATTAATTGTGTATGTGATTTTGTGCCATTATTTTATGTGTAGATTTTGGTGCAAATAGTGATTGTGATTGTGAGGATTGTAGCTACTCTCCAAACTACCAAGGCAAGTGGTGCTTCATGATTTTATTCCTAAGTTTTTCAACTATGCACTAGAAATATTTTGCTAGACTTGCATGAATATTTTGGTCTATATGCTATGTTTGGAAAATCCTAGTAGTTGTAGAATTGCTAGAAATTTCTAAGTTAAGATGCTTATCTATGCCATGCTTAGCCTAGATAGTAGAAAACAAGGGTGGTTATATATTCATGCTATGATAAAATATTTTTAAGTCTTTGGACTTGTGTTTTGCTTAATAAAAAAACTAAGTGAATGAAACACCTAGGTGGAATGGAAGGAATGGTTTATGTTGAGTGGTTACACAAGGCCCATTTCTATGGTTTACCTTGTGTATCTCACTTGTGGAAAGCCACCCAGGAACAAAGGGATTTGAGATGCCATATGTTAAGAAGCTTCTAGTGCATCCACTTGGCAATATGGGCTCTGCCTGGATCATATAGGTTGCAATAACTTAGCCATTTGGACAGTTGGTGGTAGTGGGATGATTGGTTGGAGCGCATCCATTTGGTCTAAGGGAAGGCTTCTGAAAGGTCCTGTCTTGGTGAAAATCAAGTCTTGTGGGGAAAGTGCATAACCTCTGCAGATGGAAGAATCAAAGTACTTAGCCATGTCCCTGGTATTGGACAACTTCAGCATCAAGACATGGAAGCTATCAAGAATCTCCTCATCCCAATTTCTAAGTAAAAACTTGTGGTTGAACAAGGGTGAAGGTTCACCAATTTCTATTGGTGTTTCCTTGGGAAAGATTTTGACAAAGAAAAACTTAGTGTTTTCAAATAATAGGTAAAACCTATTTTGAGCAAAGCAAGCCTAAGCTACACTTAGCCAAAATGCATATAGTATTTAGTCTACCAATATTCTACTAAGGTATCACTTGCCAATACTATTCCAATGTATTGACCCACTATGGCTGTAACTTGTGATGTTGCAGGTTATTCTGATGGTGATTAGGGGTTATGAGTCTACACTCAACATGCTTGCCTATGGCACATCAAGATGAAGACTTATTTATCTTATTACATATTTAAACTCTTATACTAGGCATGTGGCCATGGAGTTGTAAAAGACTATGTTTGTCTCTGGAATGACTTGTAATAATGACCTTTGTTTCTGTGTACTTCATCTTAAACTGTGGATGCTAGCATTGATCAAGGGACTAGCATTACAATCACAGGGATCCTTTCCTTTAGAAAGGAGGGATCTTACAGATGGTATCAGAGCACTGTGTTGCCTGTAGGATTATGACCCTAGGATTGGAAACCACTAAGGAAAAAAATTCAACAACTTCCAAACTTGTCTTTTCTTCTCGTAAACTTTTCTAATCTTCTTTCCCATCTCTATTTGTAGATGAACTCCATCAACGAAGCCGTGAAGAAGGGACCACTCATGACTATGACTTTGGAATGTGAGACAAAATTCCCCAAGGCTCTCAAGGACCTCATGGTTGCCATGGGAATACATGGTGCAGCTGTGTACAAAGGTTTTCCTGTGATGGATGAAGGAGTTGAGTACTGTTGGGTGCAACTTCACTTGTATAAATACAAGGAAGACAACCACAAGGACTCAGGATTCTGCATGGTCAGCAACTCAGTGATGCACACCACATTCTTTGATTCAGCAAGGGATGCAGCTTGGAAGGCCGTCAAAGAACTTGGTGATAGAATCAAGTGCAGAATGCTTAACACCTAGAATGACCTTAAGGAAGAAAAGAAACATACCCAAGAGTTAGAGGCTACCAACCAAAGTTTAAGGGAGGACATCATAGACTTAGCAATGGAGTGATGTGATCTAGATAGACAGATTGCCTCTAGGGATGCCCTGTTAGCCAACTTGGCAAGTGAGATGGGATTGTAAACGTACTCCGTTAGTTGGACCACCACACTTATCATTTTATTTTCGAAATGTTGTTTAAAATAAGTTGAACCTTGGTTGTTTGTAATGGATCCATGTATGCCATGACTTGGTGTGTTTTGATTTCCAAAGATATCCATGTGATGCCTTGTCTTGTGAATTATCTTAAATTATGTTGATTCTAACTTTTTCTATCTTATTAAATAGATGCCTAATGTTACTATCAGCACGGCTGAAGAGTTCAAGGGAACTCGCTTTGGCACTCGTATTATTGAGCTCACTAGTTTTCTCAATCTCCCACTTCCTACCATCATGATGCTTCCCCTCACCAAGTTTGAGAGGAAATACCTTTGGGGCTTCAAGGTCAATCAGCCAGGACGCCAGACTGAGCCTACCACGGAGGCAGTCATCTTCAAGCTCATGCATGATGACAAGGAGAGAGGCCTAGAGGTAGTCATGCAAGATTTGCTTGGGCGTTTGCTAGGGAGACACTCTCGAGAGGTTAGAGGTACTCACTTCCATGCCTTCGGTAGACGTGATGAGGATGGTGAGGACATTGACTTTGAGGATACTTCGAGAGAGACGGTAGGGACAATTTGTCTATACCTCCAGGACTTAGAGGTTCTTCTTAGGCACCTAGACACTGATAGGACCAACGTCATGCTTAGCAATGACGAACTCCAGGTGCAGCTTCGTGAGAAGGACAAGCTCTTCGCGGAGCAAGATGAGATAGTCAAGGAGATGGAGGCCAATTTTGAGAGTCAGGATAGAAAGTTCAAGAGTCAAGAGAAGCGAGTCCAAGATAGGAACAAGAGGATCTGAGACATGACTGCAGAACTAGAGGCCAAGGACTTCGAGCTCGAGCATCAACAAGGTGTGATTGAGAGGCTTCGTGCACAAAAGAGGGCTCTCAAAGCCAAAGTAGAGACCTTGACCACCAATGTCGAGGAATATAAGACCGCTATGGAGAATTCATGTCTTACACTTGTTGATGAGGAGGTTGATGTAGAGGAGTAGTGATGGCTACTCATTTACCATTTATTTACCATGCTTTTGATTATTGATTCGCAATGACCATCCAACATGTGGATGGCTTGATATTGGTGTGTTTACTTTTTCAAAAACTTGTTGTCTGTGTTGTTGAACCTTTTACTATTATGATGCATGGTTGGTGATTGTTTATGTGATGTATTGTGCATGTTAGCATCTATGGGTATCTCATTCTTATCTCTATGGAACAACCACAAATGCCTCCCCGACGTGCCAATCCCAACCCCAACAACAACAACATCACCCCTGAGATGCAGCAAATGATGACAACTCAGACTCACCTGATGCAAATGATGACTACTTTCATCCAGAATTAGAACAACAATAACAACAACAATATTAACAACAACAACAATCAGAACAACCCACCGGGTTTTGACATGCTTACCAGGTTCTTAAGACTGAGGCCAGCAAAGTTCTCAGGAACTACTGATCCTATGGTGGCCAATGATTGGCTACGCTCTGTGAACAAGGACTTGGTAACCGTTGGCTGTACTGATGAAGAGAAGGTCAGATTTGCAGCACACTTGTTGGAAGGACCAGCAGCCACTTGGTGGGATAACTTCCAGATCACCACTCCCACTGCGGATGTGAAATGGGCTATCTTTGAAGATGGTTTCCGTACTGCTCACATCTCATCCGGAGTGATGAGTTTGAAGAAGAAAGAGTTCCATAACTTGAAGCAGCGCCACCGCAGCGTGGCAGGGTATATTGAGGAGTTCAACAATCTGGCGCGTTATGCACCGGATGAAGTTGACACCGATGCTAAGAGGAAAGAAAAGTTCCTTGAGGGATTGAACGATGAATTGAACCTGCAGTTAGCTGTGGCCTATGTCCCCACATACCAGTCTCTTTGTGACAAGGCTGCCATCTTGGAGAGCAAGATGAAACAAGTTGAAAGCAGGAAGAGAAAGCACTCTGACAAGCACAGCTCGTGATCGTCTCACAAGCGTTCCCATTATGATGACAGTGGGAATTCTGGATCCCACAAGCATGGGAAGTTCAACAAGCACCACCGTAGTCATGACAATGATAAGTACAAGAATCACAAGGGTGGATATAAGAGCCACCACAATGGAAGTGGAAGTGGCAGTGGACACCAGCCTGTCAAGAAGGATCTTAGTCAGGTTGAATGTTTCAAGTGCAAGAAGATGGGGCATTATGCAAATGAATGCCCAGAAAAGAAAGTTGAAGGACCCAACAAGCCCAACCCTTTTCAAAAGGGACAAGTGAACCACATCAATGTGGAGGAAATCTATGAGGAACCTGATGCTGTTGCTGGTAAGTTCAAACTCAATTCTATTCCAGCACTTGTTCTTTTTGATACTAGTGCATCACATTCATTCATATCAAAAGCATTTTTTGATATAAATGGGTTTTCAACTAAAAACATTGGGTGTCCAATAAAAGTAAGTTCTCCTGGTGGAGACATGATTGTAAGTCTTGGATGCCGGGATCTAGTGATAGAGTTTGGAAAGCATAAGTTTCCAGTGAGTCTGATAATCCTAGATTCCCAAGGACTGGATGTAATTTTGGGAATGGATTGGATGACCAAGTATGAAGGAGTACTAGATTGTGCCAATCGTACTGTTGCACTCACAAACCCGGAAAAGAAACGGATTAGATTCAAGTCTAACTTTGAATCAAAAGGAAGTAAGCTAAATTCTCTTAAGGGGGTTAGCATAGACAGTGTGCCGATGTGTTTTTGGAAGAATTGCCGAGAATGCCACCAGATAGATATGTGGAATTTTTGATCGATTTGCTACCAGGATCTGGACCAATACCAAAGAGACCGTACAAGATGTCAGTTGATGAACTGAAAGAACTCAAGAAACAACTTGGAGAACAGTTGCAGAAAGGTTTTATCCAACCAAGTTCTTCATCTTGAGGAGCACCAGTTTTGTTTGTGGAGAAGAAAGATAGAAGTCAAAGGTTATGCATAGATTACCGTTCACTCAATGAGGTGACTATCAAGAACAAATACCCTTTGCCTAGAATCAATGACTTGTTTGATCAGTTGGAAGGAGCCTGTGTTCTCAAATATTGATCTCCGGTCAGGTTATTTCCAGCTCAAGATAAGGGAACAAGACATACCTAAGACAGCTTTCACCACAAGGTATGGTTTGTATGAGTATACCGTGATGCCATTTGGTTTGACTAATGCACCAGCTTATTTCATGAACATGATGAACAAAGTGTTCATGGAGTTCCTTGACAAGTTTGTTGTTGTATTCATCGATGACATTCTAATCTACTCCAAGAGAAAAGAAGAGCATGAAGGACATCTATGTTTGATACTTGAGAAGCTTAGAGAGCATAAGCTGTATGCCAAATTCAGCAAGTGTGAATTTTGGTTAAATGAAGTTGGATTTCTTGGACACGTTGTGACAGGAGATGATGTAGTAGTTGATCCTGCTAAAGTATCAGCTGTAACTGAATGGGAATCACCTAAGTCAGTAAAAGAGGTTCGTAGTTTCCTTGTCTTGGCAGGATACTACAGAAGATTTATCGAGAATTTCTCCAAGGTAGCTAAGCCTATGACATAATTGGTAAAGAAAGACAAAAAATTTGCTTGGTCTGAAGGATGTGAAATCAGTTTTCAAGAATTGAAGAAGAGACTAGTGACAGCACCAGTCTTATGTTTGCCAGATTTGGAGAAAGATTTCCAAGTAAATTGTGATGCATCTCATCATGGATTAGGTGCAGTACTTATGCAAGAAGGAAAAGTTGTGTCTTATGCCTCGAGACAACTCAAAACTCATGAAGTAAACTACCCTACTCATGATTTAGAGTTAGCCTCTGTTGTCCATGCACTCAAAACCTGGAGACATTATCTTTGGGGAAAATGTTGTGAAGTGTTCACGGATCACAAAAGTTTGAAGTATATCTTCACCCAGAAAGAAATTAACATTAGACAAAGAAGATGGCTAGAACTCATCAAGGACTATGACTTGAGTTTGCAATACCACCCCGGTAAAGCAAATGTTGTAGCAGATGGTTTTTGTGAATAGCCTTACTAAGGGAGAATTGCCAGATGATCTGTGTGCCCAATTCATAGATCTTAGATTGGAGATTGTGCCTGAGGGACATCTCATGTCTTTGGATGTTCAACCCACTTTGTTGGACAAGATCAAAGAAGCCCAGAAGACAGACAAGGAAATTGAAGAGATTAAGGAAAAGATTGGCAAAGGGAAAGCCAAAGGAATCCATGAAGACGAACAGGGTACTTTATGGCATGGAAAACGTATCTGTGTTCCACAAGATCCGGAGCTTCGGAAACTGATATTACAAGAAGCACATAACTCACCATATTCCATTCATCCGGGTAACACAAAAATGTACATGGATATGAAGGAAAGATTTTGGTGGAATAATCTCAAGAAGGACATCGCCGAACATATTGCTTTGTGTGATGTATGTAGTAGAGTGAAATCGGAACATCAGAAACCAGCAGGATTGTTACAACCACTACCTAATCCTGATTGGAAGTGGGACAAGATTGGTATGGATTTCATCACCGGATTGCCATGGACCAGGTCAGGATATGATTCTATTTGGGTAGTAGTGGATTGCCTAACTAAAGTGGCTCATTTCATACCCGTGAAGACAACTTACACAAGTGCTAAGTTAGCCAAGATCTATATGAGTAGAATTTTATGTCTACATGGAGTACCCAAGAGTATTGTGTCTGATAGGGGAACTCAGTTCACTTCTCATTTTTGGAGGCAACTACATGAGTCATTGGGAACGAGGTTGGAATTCAGCACTGCATTTCATCCTCAGACTGATGGACAGACAGAAAGGACCAATCAGATTCTTGAAGATATTTTGAGGGCATGTGCTCTAGACTATGGAGCCAGTTGGGATGAAAGTCTACCTTACGCATAATTCTCTTACAATAACAGCTATCAAGCCAGTATTGAGATGGCACCATTTGAGTTTCTCTATGGGAGAAAGTGTACCACCCCATTGCTATGGAATGGTGTGGGAGAAAGAAGTTTGTTCGGACCAGAACTAATCAAAGAGGCTGAAGAGAAAGTCAAGCTAGTTAAGGACAGACTAAAGATAGCACAATCCCGACAAAAGAGCTACGCAGATCCTAAGCGTAGAGAAGTCACCTATGAAGTAGGTGATAGAGCTTATCTTAGAGTGTCACCACTTCGTGGAGTGAAGAGGTTTGGTGTCAAAGGTAAATTGTCCCCAAGATATGTTGGACCATTCAAGATTCTGAGTCGTAAAGGAGAAGTAGCTTATGAGATTGAATTGCCAGAGTCTTTGTCAGCTGTTCATAATGTGTTTCATGTGATTCAGCTTAAGAAATGCCATCCAGAAATGGAAGAGACTTCTTTGAAGGATACTATACCTTTGGAAGAGGTCCAATTGGTAAGTGATCACACTTATGAGGATAAACCTATCAAGATTCTTGATACTGCAGAAAGAGTTACTCGGACTAAGACTATCAAATTCTGCAAAGTTCAATGGAACCATCATTCCGAAGAAGAAGCAACATGGGAAAGAGAAGATGATCTTCGGAAAGACCGCCCTCACCTATTTGCTAGCCAACCCGAATCTCGAGGGCGAGATTCACCTTAAGGGGGTTAGATTTGTAACATCCCTAAAATCATGTTTCAAAACTCATGCATATCATCCATGCATCCATGATCATTTAGGGTTCCATTTCAAAACCAATTCAAAACAGGAGCATATGTAGCTCATTATTTTATGTAAGTATGCTCTAGCCTTAGTGCTACTTTCTAATGAGAAAGATACTTATTTTATTCAGTAATGTTTTGAGTTCAAACTTAAGAGTTTTCCAAAGCTTGGGCATAGATTTCAAAACAAAGTATGAATATAAAACCAATTTTTATGCCTATTATTTATATCCCATAAAGGCATGGTTTTGTTTTATTTTTCAATTGATCAAAGTGTTTTTGAGTAAACAGAAGTGTTTGACACACATTTGAGTACAAAGTTCACTGTATAAAAATCTAGAGAATATTTGAAATAAAACTTGTTTGAATTAGGGTTTGAAAATCATTTCTAGAAAATCAAACAGAAAAAGAAAAGCAAAAGGAAAAAAAATAAAACCTGGCGCCAGCCTTTTGGCCCAGCACCACTAACAGCCCACAAGCCCACCCGGGCCGTTTCTCCCTCTCCCCTAGTTTCCTACCCCGCACACGCGCACCCACTCGCTGACGACTGGGCCCTCACTGCCATGTCACCCCTTCGTCCTCAATCAACGCCGACGACCACCTCGCCACTGCCGTTTCCCCCACTGATGCCGTGCTTAATTGCATTGATTCGGCGAGTGATTTCCGCACCCTCTCTGGCTACATAAACACCTCCCCCTCGCGACCATTTCCCCCAACAGAGGTAGCCATAAGCGCCACCAGGTTGCCCGGAATTTTGCTCGCCCCGCCGCGGTACCGAGCCACTCCGGCGGACGATTCCGGTAAGCTCCGTCCACCCCACTCGGTCTCGTTCACGCTAGCATGCTTCCTTCGACCACGCGACTCACGTCATGCGTTTTCCTTGTCTGCTCGTGGCCTAGATCGACGGATTCGACAACCACCGCCAGTGTCCGACGCTTTCCTCAACTCCGGTGAGAAATCACGGTACGAATCGAGCGCCCCTTGATCCCTCCTTGAAACCATCTTGCTCACTATTCTTTTGCACACCCCCTGATGCGTTTTATTAGTGCAAGGACGGCGTAGAGCCTCGGCAACGTTGACGTCTGCAACCACCCGACGCCGCGCACAACTCCGACGAGCTCCAGCGACCACCTCTGCGCGCCCCTTCGCCAACGAAGCCTACCTCGAGCATTAGTAGCACACAGCGAGCACAGTAAGCCCCTTCTCCCTCTCCCGCGCGACCTAGAACATCGGCAATGACTCTAACAGAGCCGCCACCGCTAGCGCCGCATGTCTGTGGTCGATAGATCTGTGACCGTAGGATCTAGATCCAACGTATAAGATTAGATCTATGACGAAGAGGTAATGAGCAGATCTGGCCGCGCGTTTTAGTTAGATCTAATGGTTTACAAGCGCGATCCAGCGTGAAGCGGTACCAACCAACACGACGCTGCCGCGTGGCACGAGTTTCGTTTTAAAAATTTGAATTAGACCAGTTAGATGGTTAAACTTGTTTAAATCATAACTTTTGATTCCCACGTCCAAATTTGACAAATTTTATATCAATGGAATCAGGAGAGAAAATCCTTTCCATTTATGCAATGTGTTTAAAGTTTTGCCTCTGTTAAAATGGTTGTTTTTACAGAAACATGTGTAGGCCTATTTTGTGTATATTAATTATTTGGAAAAGTTTTTGCTAATCAAATAAAGTTTATTTTGGCTTGTTTTGTACTTGTCTATGATTCAGTACAGTGCACTTGTCTTGTTTAGTGTAGAAAATTATCACATGGAATATTGCATACATTCATGTATTTTTGCTTGTATTAATTGTGTATGTGATTTTGTGCCATTATTTTATGTGTAGATTTTGGTGCAAATAGTGATTGTGATTGTGAGGATTGTAGCTACTCTCCAAACTACCAAGGCAAGTGGTGCTTCATGATTTTATTCCTAAGTTTTTCAACTATGCACTAGAAATATTTTGCTAGACTTGCATGAATATTTTGGTCTATATGCTATGCTTGGGAAATCCTAGTAGTTGTAGAATTGCTAGAAATTTCTAAGTTAAGATGCTTATCTATGCCATGCTTAGACTATCTAGTAGCAAACAAGGGTGGTTATATATTCATGCTATGATAAAATATTTTTAAGTCTTTGGACTTGTGTTTTGCTTAACAAAACAACTAAGTGAATGAAACACCTGGGTGGAATGGAAGGAATGGTTTATCTTGAGTGGTTACACAAGGCCCATTTCTATGGGTTACCTTGTGTATCTTACTTGTGGAAAGCCACCCAAGAACAAAGGGATTTGAGAAGCCATATGTTAAGAAGCTTCTAGTGCAGCCACTTGGCAATATGGGCTCTGCCTGGATCATATAGGTTGCAATAACTTAGCCATTTGGACAGTTGGTGGTAGTGGGATGATAGGTTGGAGCGCATCCATTTGGTCTAAGGGAAGGCTTCTGAAAGGTCCTATCTTGGTGAAAATCAAGTCTAGTGTGGAAAGTGCATAACCTCTGCAGATGGAAGAATCTAAGTACTTAGCCATGTCCCTGGTATTGGACAACTTGAGCATCAAGACATGGAAGCTATCAAGAATCTCCTCATCCCAATTTCTAAGTAAAAACTTGTGGTTGAACAAGGGTGAAGGTTCACCAATTTCTATTGGTGTTTCCTTGGGAAAGATTTTGACAAAGAAAAACTTAGTGTTTTCAACTAATAGGTAAAACCTATTTTGAGCAAAGCAAGCCTAAGCTACACTTAGCCAAAATGCATATAGTATTTATTCTACCAATATTCTACTAAGGTATCACTTGCCAATACTATTCCAATGTATTGACCCACTATGGCTGTAACTTGTGATGTTGCAGGTTATTCTGATGGTGATTAGGGGTTATGAGTCTACACTCAACATGCTTGCCTATGGCACATGAAGATGAAGACTTATTTATCTTATTACATATTTAAACTCTTATACTAGGCATGTGGCCATGGAGTTGTAAAAGACTATGTTTGTCTCTGGAATGACTTGTAATAATGACCTTTGTTTCTGTGTACTTCATCTTAAACTGTGGACGCTAGCATTGATCAAGGGACTAGCATTACAATCACAGGGATCCTTTCCTTTAGAAAGTAGGGATCTTACAGATGGTATCAGAGCACTGTGTTGCCTGTAGGATTATGACCCTAGGATTGGAAACCACTAAGGAAAAAAAATTCAACAACTTCCACACTTGTCTTTTCTTCTCGTAAACTTTTCTAATCTTCTTTCTCATCTCTATTTGTAGATGAACTCCATCAACGAAGCCGTGAAGAAGGGACCACTCATGACTATGACATTGGAATGTGAGACAAAATTCCCCAAGGCTCTCAAGGACCTCATGGTTGCCATGGGAATACATGGTGCAGCTGTGTACAAAGGTTTTCCTGTGATGGATGAAGGAGTTGAGTACTGTTGGGTGCAACTTCACTTGTATAAAAACAAGGAATACAACCACAAGGACTCAGGATTCTACATGGTCACCAACTCAGTGATGCACACCACATTCTTTGATTCAGCAAGGGATGCAGCTTGGAAGGCCATCAAAGAACTTGGTGATAGAATCAAGTGCAGAATGATTAACACCTAGAATGACCTTAAGGAAGAAAGGAAACATACCCAAGAGTTAGAGGCTACCAACCAAAGTTTAAGGGAGGACATCATAGACTAAGCAATGGAGTGATGTGATCTAGATAGACAGATTGCCTCTAGGGATGCCCTGTTAGCCAACTTGGCAAGTGAGATGGGATTGTAAACGTACTCCGTTAGTTGGACCACCACACTTATCATTTTATTTTCCAAATGTTGTTTAAAATAAGTTGAACCTTGGTTGTTTGTAATGGATCCATGTATGCCATGACTTGGTGTGTTTTGATTTCCAAAGATATCCATGTGATGCCTTGTCTTGTGAATTATCTTAAATTATGTTGATTCTAACTTTTTCTATCTTATTAAATAGATGCCTAATGTTACTATCAGCACGGCTGAAGAGTTCAAGGGAACTCGCTTTGGCACTCGTATTATTGAGCTCACTAGTTTGCTCAATCTCCCACTTCCTACCATCATGATGCTTCCCCTCACCAAGTTTGAGAGGAAATACCTTTGGGGCTTCAAGGTCAATCAGCCAGGACGCCAGACTGAGCCTACCACGGAGGCAGTCATCTTCAAGCTCATGCATGATGACAAGGAGAGAGGCCTAGAGGTAGTCATGCAAGATTTGCTTGGGCGTTTGCTAGGGAGACACTCTCGAGAGGTTAGAGGTACTCACTTCCATGCCTTCGGTAGACGTGATGAGGATGGTGAGGCCATTGACTTTGAGGATACTTCGAGAGAGACGGTAGAGCCGATTCGTCTATACCTCCAGGACTTAGAGGTTCTTCTTAGGCACCTAGACACTGATAGGACCAACGTCATGCTTAGCAATGACGAACTCCAGGTGCAGCTTCGTGAGAAGGACAAGCTCTTCGCGGAGCAAGATGAGATAGTCAAGGAGATGGAGGCCAAGTTTGAGAGTCAGGATAGAAAGTTCAAGAGTCAAGAGAAGCGAGTCCAAGATAGGAACAAGAGGATTCGAGACATGACTACAGAACTAGAGGCCAAGGACTTCGAGCTCGAGCATCAACAAGGTGTGATTGAGAGGCTTCGTGCATAGAAGAGGGCTCTCAAAGCCAAAGTAGAGACCTTGACCACCAATGTCGAGGAATACAAGACCGCTATGGAGAATTCATGTCTTACACTTGTTGATGAGGAGGTTGATGCAGAGGAGTAGTGATGGCTACTCATTTACCATTTATTTACCATGCTTTTGATTATTGATTCGCAATGACCATCCAACATGTGGATGGATTGATATTGGTGTGTTTACTTTTTCAAAAACTTGTTGTCTGTATTGTTGAACCTTTTACTATTATGATGCATGGTTGGTGCTTGTTTATGTGATGTATTTTGCATGTTAGCATCTATGGGTATCTCATTCTTATCTCTATTGAACAACCACAAATGCCTCCCCGACGTGCCAATCCCAACCCCAACAACAACAACATCACCCCTGAGATGCAGCAAATGATGACAACTCAGACTCAGCTGATGCAAATGATGACTACTTTCATCCAGAATCAGAACAACAATAACAACAACAATATTAACAACATCAACAATCAGAACAACCCACCGGGTTTTGACATGCTTACCAGGTTCTTAAGACTGAGGCCAACAAAGTTCTCAGGAACTACTGATCCTATGGTGGCCAATGATTGGCTACGCTCTGTGAACAAGGACTTGGTAACCATTGGTTGTACTGATGAAGAGAATGTCAGATTTGCAGCACACTTGTTGGAAGGACCAACAGCCACTTGGTGGGATAACTTCGAGATCACCACTCCCATTGCGGATGTGACATGGGCTATCTTTGAAGATGGTTTCCGTACTGCTCACATCTCATCCGGAGTGATGAGTTTGAAGAAGAAAGAGTTCCATAACTTGAAGCAGCGCCACCGCAGTGTGGCAGAGTATATTGAGGAGTTCAACAATCTGGCGCGTTATGCACCAGATGAAGTTGACACCGATGCTAAGAGGAAAGAAAAGTTCCTTGAGGGATTGAACGATGAATTGAACCTGCAGTTAGCTGTGGCCTATGTCCCCACATACCAGTCTCTTTGTGACAAGGCTGCCATCTTGGAGAGCAAGATGAAACAAGTTGAAAGCAGGAAGAGAAAGCACTCTGACAAGCACAGCTCGAGATCGTCTCACAAGCGTTCCCATTATGATGACAGTGGGAATTCTGGATCCCACAATCATGGGAAGTTCAACAAGCACCACAACCACAACCGTTATCATGACAACAAGCACCACCATAGTCATGACAACGATAAGTACAAGAATCACAAGGGTGGATATAAGAGCCACCACAATGGAAGTGGAAGTGGCAGTGGACACCAGCCTGTCAAGAAGGATCTTAGTCAGGTTGAATGTTTCAAGTGCAAGAAGATGGGGCATTGTGCAAATGAATGCCCAGAAAAGAAAGTTGAAGGACCCAACAAGCCCAACCCTTTTCAAAAGGGACAAGTGAACCACATCAATGTGGAGGAAATCTATGAGGAACCTGATGATGTTGCTGGTAAGTTCAAACTCAATTCTATTCCAGCACTTGTTCTTTTTGATACTAGTGCATCACATTCATTCATATCAAAAGCATTTAATGATAGAAATGGGTTTTCAACTGAAAACATTGGGTGTCCAATAAAAGTAAGTTCTCCTGGTGGAGACATGATTGTAAGTCTTGGATGCCGGGATCTAGTGATAGAGTTTGGAAAGCATAAGTTTCCAGTGAGTCTGATAATCCTAGATTCCCAAGGACTGGATGTAATTTTGGGAATGGATTGGATGACCAAGTATGAAGGAGTACTAGATTGTGCCAATCGTACTGTTGCACGCACAGCCCCGGAAAAGAAATGGATTAGATTCAAGTCTAACTTTGAATCAAAAGGAAGTAAGCTAAATTCTCTTAAGGGGGTTAGCATAGACAGTGTGCCAATTGTGAGTGAATATCCAGATGTGTTTCCGGAAGAATTGCCAGGAATGCCACCAGATAGACATGTGGAATTTTTGATCAATTTGCTACCAGGATCTGGACCAATAGCAAAGAGACCGTTCAAGATGTCAGTTGATGAACTGAAAGAACTCAAGAAACAACTTGGAGAATAGTTGCAGAAAGGTTTTATCCAACCAAGTTCTTCATCTTGAGGAGCACCCGTTTTGTTTGTGGAGAATAAAGATAGAAGTCAAAGGTAATGCATAGATTACCGTTCACTCAATGAGGTGACTATCAAGAACAAATACCCTTTGCCTAGAATCAATGACTTGTTTGATCAGTTGGAAGGAGCCTGTGTGTTCTCAAAGATTGATCTCCGGTCAGGTTATTTCCAGCTCAAGATAAGGGAACAAGAAATACCTAAGATAGCTTTCACCACAAGCTATGGTTTGTATGAGTATACCGTGATGCCATTTGGTTTGACTAATGCACCGGCTTATTTCATGAACATGATGAACAAAGTGTTCATGGAGTTCCTTGACAAGTTTGTTGTCGTATTCATCGATGACATTCTAATCTACTCCAAGAGCAAAGAAGAGCATGAAAGACATCTACGTTTGATACTTGAGAAGCTTAGATAGCATAAGCTGTATGCCAAATACAACAAGTGTGAATTTTGGTTAAATGAAGTTGGATTACTTGGACACGTTGTGTCAGGAGATGGTGTAGCAGTTGATCCTGCTAAAGTATCAGCTGTAACTGAATGGGAATCACCTAAGTTAGTAAAATAGGTTCGTAGTTTCCTTGGCTTGGCAGGATACTACAGAAGATTTATCGAGAATTTCTCCAAGGTAGCTAAGCCTATGACAGAATTGGTAAAGAAAGACAAGAAATTTGCTTGGTCTGAAGGATGTGAAATCAGTTTTCAAGAATTGAAGAAGAGACTAGTGACAACACCAGTCTTATGTTTGCCAGATTTGTAGAAAGATTTCCAAGTATATTGTGATGCATCTCATCATGGATTAGGTGCAGTACTTATGCAAGAAGGGAAAGTTGTGTCTTATGCCTCGAGACCACTCAAAACTCATGAAGTAAACTACCCTACTCATGATTTAGAGTTAGCCTCTGTTGTCCATGCACTCAAACCCTGGAGACATTATCTTTGGGGAAAATGTTGTGAAGTGTTCACAGATCACAAAAGTTTGAAGTATATCTTCACCCAGAAAGAAATTAACATGAGACAAAGAAGATGGCTAGAACTCATCAAGGACTATGACTTGAGTTTGCAATACCACCCCGGTAAAGCAAATGTTGTAGCAGATGCTCTAAGCCGTAAAGTTTTTGTGAATGGCCTTACTAAGGGAGAATTGCCAGATGATCTGTGTGCCCAATTCAGAGATCTTAGATTGGAGATTGTGCCTGAGGGACATCTCATGTCTTTGGATGTTCAACCCACTTTGTTGGACAAGATCAAAGAAGCCCAGAAGACAGACAAGGAAATTGAAGAGATTAAGGAAAAGATTGGCAAAGGGAAAGCCAAAGGAATCCATGAAGACAAACAGGGTACTTTATGGCATGGAAAACGTATCTATGTTCCACAAGATCCGGAGCTTCAGAAACTGATATTACAAGAAGCACATAACTCACCATATTCCATTCATCCGGATAACACCAAAATGTACATGGATATGAAGGAAAGATTTTGGTGGAATAATCTCAAGAAGGACATCGTCGAACATATTGCTTTGTGTGATTTATGTAGTAGAGTGAAAGCGGAACATCAGAAACCAGCAGGATTGTTACAACCACTACCTATTCCTGATTGGAAGTGGGACAATATTGGTATGGATTTCATCACCGGATTGCCAAGGACCAGGTCAGGATATGATTCTATTTGGGTAGTAGTGGATTGCCTAACTAAAGTGGCTCATTTCATACCCGTGAAGACAACTTACACAAGTGCTAAGTTAGCCAAGATCTATATGAGTAGAATTTTATGTCTACATGGAGTACCCAAGAGTATTGTGTCTGATAGGGGAACTCAGTTCACTTCTCATTTTTGGAGGCAACTACATGAGTCATTGGGAACGAGGTTGGAATTCAGCACTGCATTTCATCCTCAGACTGATGGACAGACAGAAAGGACCAATCAGATTCTTGAAGATATGTTGAGGGCATGTGCTCTAGACTATGGAGCCAGTTGGGATGAAAGTCTACCTTACGCATAATTCTCTTACAATAACAGCTATCAAGCCAGTATTGAGATGGCACCATTTGAGTTTCTCTATGGGAGAAAGTGTACCACCCCATTGCTATGGAATGGTGTGGGAGAAAGAAGTTTGTTCGGACCAGAACTAATCAAAGAGGCTGAAGAGAAAGTCAAGCTAGTTAAGGACAGACTAAAGATAGCACAATCCCGACAAAAGAGCTACGCAGATCCTAAGTGTAGAGAAGTCACCTATGAAGTAGGTGATAGAGCTTATCTTAGAGTGTCACCACTTCGTGGAGTGAAGAGGTTTGGTGTCAAAGGTAAATTGTCCCCAAGATATGTTGGACCATTCAAGATTCTGAGTCGTAAAGGAGAAGTAGCTTATGAGATTGAATTGCCAGAGTCTTTGTCAGCTGTTCATAATGTGTTTCATGTGATTCAGCTTAAGAAATGCCATCCAGAAATGGAAGAGACTTCTTTGAAGGATACTATACCTTTGGAAGAGGTCCAATTGGTAAGTGATCACACTTATGAGGATAAACCTATCAAGATTCTTGACACTGCAGAAAGAGTTACTCGGACTAAGACTATCAAATTCTGCAAAGTTCAATGGAACCATCATTCCGAAGAAGAAGCAACATGGGAAAGAGAAGATGATCTTCGGAAAGACCGCCCTCACCTATTTGCTAGCCAACCCGAATCTCGAGGGCGAGATTCACCTTAAGGGGGTTAGATTTGTAACATCCCTAAAATCATGTTTCAAAACTCATGCATATCATCCATGCATCCATGATCATTTAGGGTTCCATTTCAAAACCAATTCAAAACAGGAGCATATGTAGCTCATTATTTTATGTAAGTATGCTCTAGCCTTAGTGCTACATTCTAATGAGAAAGATACTTATTTTATTCAGTAATGTTTTGAGTTCAAACTTAAGAGTTTTCCAAAGCTTGGGCATAGATTTCAAAACAAAGTATGAATATAAAACCAATTTTTATGCCTATTATTTATATCCCATAAAGGCATGGTTTTGTTTTATTTTTCAATTGATCAAAGTGTTTTTGAGTAAACAGAAGTGTTTGACACACATTTGAGTACAAAGTTCACTATATAAAAATAGAGAAGATTTGAAATCAAACTTGTTTGAATTAGGGTTTGAAAATCATTTCTAGAAAATCAAACAAAAAAGAAAAGCAAAAGGAAAAAAAATAAAACCTGGCGCCAGCCTTTTGGCCCAGCACCACTAACAGCCCACAAGCCCACCCGGGCCGTTTCCCCCTCTCCCCTCGTTTCCTACCCCGCACATGCGTACCCACTCGCTGACGACTGGGCCCTCACTGCCATGTCACCCCTTCGTCCTCAATCAATGTCGACGACCACCTCGCCACTGTCGTTTCCCCCACTGATACCGCGCTTAATTTCATTGATTCAGCGAGTGATTTCCGCCCCCGCTCTGGATACATAAACCCCTCCCCCTCGCGACCATTTCCCGCAACAGAGCTAGCCAGAAGCACCACCAGGCTGCCCGCAATTTTGCTCGCACCGCCGCGGTACCAAGCCACTCCGGCGGACGATTCCGATCAGCTCCGTCCACCCCACTCGGTCTCGTTCACGCTAGCATGCTTCCTTCGACCAAGCGACTCACATCATGCGTTTTCCTTCTCTGCTCGTGGCCTAGATCGACGGATTCGACAACCACCGCAAGTGCCCGACGCTTTCCTCAACTCCGGTGAGAAATCACGGTACGAATCGAGCGCCCCTTGATCCCTCCTTGAAACCATCTTGCTCACTGTGACTTTGCGCACACCCTGATGCGTTTTATTCGTGCAAGGACGGCGTAGAGCCTCGACAACGTTGACGTCTGCAACCACCCGACGCCGCACACGACTCCGACGAGCTCCAGCGACCACCTCTGCGCCCCTTCGCCAACGAAGCCTACCTCGAGCATCAGAATCACACAGCGAGCACAGTAAGCCCCTTCTCCCTCTCCCGTGCGACCTAGAACATCGGTAATGACTCTGACAAAGCCGCCGCCGCTAGTGCCGCCCGTCTGTGGTCGATAGATCTGTGGCCGTAGGATCTAGATCCAACGTATAAGATTAGATCTGTGACGAAGAGGTAAGGAGCAGATCTGGCCGCGCATTTTAGTTAGATCTCAGGGTTCGTAAGAGCGATCCAGCGCGAAGCGGTACCAACCAACACGACGCTGCCGCGTGGCACGAGTTTCGTTTTAAAAATTTGAATTAGATCAATTAGATGGTTAAACTTGTTTAAATCATAACTTTTGATTCCCACGTCTAAATTTGACAAATTTTATATCAATGGAATCAGGAGAGAAAATCCTTTCCATTTATGCAATGTGTTTAAAGTTTTGCCTCTGTTAAAATGGTTGTTTTTACAGAAACATGTGTAGGCCTATTTTGTGTATATTAATTATTTGGAAAAGTTTTTGCTAATCAAATAAAGTTTATTTTGGCTTGTTTTGTACTTGTCTATGATTCAGTACAGTGCACTTGTCTTGTTTAGTGTATAAAACCATCACATGGCATATTGCATACATTCATGTATTTTTGCTTGTATTAATTGTGTATGTGATTTTGTGCCATTATTTTATGTGTAGATTTTGGTGCAAATAGTGATTGTGAGGATTGTGAGGATTGTGATTGTGAGGATTGTAGCTACTCTCCAAATAGTGATTGTGAGGATTGTAGCTACTCTCCAAACTACCAAGGCAAGTGGTGCTTCATGATTTTATTCCTAAGTTTTTCAACTATGCACTAGAAATATTTTGTTAGACTTGCATGAATATTTTGGTCTATATGCTATGATAGGGAAATCCTAGTAGTTGTAGAATTGCTAGAAATTTCTAAGTTAATATGCTTATCTATGCCATGCTTAGCCTAGCTAGTAGCAAACAAGGGTGGTTATATATTCATGCTATGATAAAATATTTTTAAGTCTTTGGACTTGTGTTTTGCTTAACAAAACAACTAAGTGAATGAAACACCTGGGTGGAATGGAAGGAATGGTTTATCTTGAGTGGTTACACAAGGCCCATTTCTATGGTTTACCTTGTGTATCTCACTTGTGGAAAGCCAAACAAAGGGATTTGAGATGCCATATGTTAAGAAGCTTCTAGTGTAGCCACTTGGCAATATGGGCTCTGCCTGGATCATATAGGTTGCAACAACTTAGCCATTCGGACAGTTGGTGGTAGTGGGATGATAGGTTGGAGCGCGTCCATTTGGTCTAAGGAAAGGCTTCTGAAAGGTCCTGTCTTGGTGAAAATCAAGTCTTGTGGGGAATGTGCACAACCTCTGCAGATGGAAGAATCTAAGTACTTAGCCATGTCCCTGGTATTGGACAACTTGAGCATCAAGACATGGAAGCTATCAAGAATCTCATCATCCCAATTTCTAAGTAAAAACTTGTGGTTGAACAAGGGTGAAGGTTCACCAATTTCTATTGGTGTTTCCTTGGGAAAGATTTTGACAAAGAAAAACTTAGTGTTTTCAACTAATAGGTAAAACCTATTTTGAGCAAAGCAAGCCTAAGCTACACTTAGCCAAAATGCATATAGTATTTAATCTACCAATATTCTACTAAGGTATCACTTGCCAATACTATTCCAATGTATTGACCCACTGTGGCTGTAACTTGTGATGTTGCAGGTTATTCTGATGGTGATTAGGGGTTATGAGTCTACACTCAACATGCTTGCCTGCGGCACATGAAGATGAAGACTTATTTATCTTATTACATATTTAAACTCTTGTACTAGGCCTATGGCCATGGAGTTGTAAAAGACTATGTTTGTCTCTGGAATGACATGTAATAATGACCTTTGTTTCTGTGTACTTCATCTTAAATTGTGGATGCTAGCATTGATCCAGGGACTAGCATTGCAATCACAAGGATCCTTTCCTTTACAAAGGAGGGATCTTACAGGTTCTGTCCACCTAGGAAATCTAGATAGGTGAGTCGGTTTTTGTCGGATAGTCCTCATCGACTCCTGTGATAGAGGGAACTTTTAGGTGCTCAAGAAAACCCGGGGGGTTGTTTCCGTGCAGAGCCTATTCTTGATAGAGCATCTGCTTCCTCATTTTCTACTCGAGGGATATGTTGAACCTTAAAACCCTCGAACGATTTGGATAATTCATCCACAACAGCTTTGTATGATGTCATGTGCTTATTGTTGTTGCAGATATTGGATACTTGCTAAGCAACTAAATCCGAGTCTCCATAACACATTAGTCTAGTTATGCCAATGTTCTTGGCCATGCGTATTCCATGCAACAGTTCTTCATACTCAGAAATATTATTGGTTGCCGTCAAGTGTATCTATAACACATAGAATAGCTTATCTTCTTGGGGTGACTTGAGCACCATGCCAGCCCTTGAGACCTCCCGTGCTTTTGATCCGTCAAAATGAAGGGTACAAAATTCCAGGTCTTCAAGACATGTATTTTCTGCTGTCTCTGTCCAATCAGCGACAAATTCGATAACTATTTGGGATTTTATTGCTGTTTGTGGCTTGTACTCGATGTTGAAAGCTACAAGCTCTATTACCCACATTGCGACACTTCATGTGGCATCTCGATTGTTGATAATATCTCGTAGGGGAGCAGTACTCACCACTGTGATCTTGTGCTCTTGAAAATAATGTCTTAGCTTTCTGGCAGCAAAGAATACTCCATAGTCTAGCTTTTGTTAATGTGGATACCTTTGCTTCGACTCTGTCAGGACCTCATTAAGATAATAGGTTGGCCGTTGCACCTTATGTTCATGATTTTCTTTCTCGCGCTCCACTGTTGTTACTACACTCATGACTATGTTTGTCGTTGCAATGTAAAGTAACATAGCCTCCTATGGCTCTGGTGCTACGAGAATTGGTATATTTGAAAGTAGATCTTTTGAACTTTATAGATCAACATCGGCTTCCTTGGTCCAGACAAATTTGTCGTCTTTCATCAAGAGCTTGTATAAAGGTGCGGCTCTTTCTCTGAGCCGGCTGACGAACCGGCTAACTACCGCAATGAAACCAGTGAGTCTTATATGGGGTGGCCCGATCTTCTCATCAAGCGGATGGCGATGATCATGATGGTTGGTAGATAAATAGCCTGTACCTATGAACTCTCCCGCTCGAACCCTGATGCCGATGCAACAGCTCTCAAACTTTGTGGGATATTCACAACACCACGCTCTTGCGCATGTAGCCATAGACCACGAATGGTAGTTTGCAATCTACTAATTCCCAATGGAACAATAGATCACACTCAACTATAGTAGTTAATTCGATGGTAGGTAATTTCAGAGGTTCTTAAAAGAATCAACTCCAAAATAGTTTTAACGTGGTCTAACCCAAGGTGGGTGTGTCCCAAAAAGCACAAGCCTATCCTGTCGTGGCAGAAAATTGACTGTTTTCTATGCCGCGGTAGAGGGGATTTCCTGTCGTGGCAGAAAACAAGGTGTTTTCTGTGCCGCAGTATAAACCTCTATGTTAATCTCCTCTTTATCAGCTCCTTGCGCTTCCTCCCTCCCCTCCCTCGCGCATTCTCCATTGATCAACACGCCATGCTCCATATGATTCAACTCCTTGCTCCGTGTTACGCCTTCTTATCCCATGTACATGATCATACAATAGTACAATGACTTAGGCAGTATAAAGTTCTCATTAATTAAAACATCAGGTTCATTAAGAAACAAATTCACCTGTTATTCTAGTAGCTTAGCATGAACTCTTGTAATAGGTCCAATTCTAATCTCATTGGACTGAGCCTTGTTAGCAGCAACCGGAACATAATTTTTAGTAGTTGGGGTAGGTATAAGTGTACGGATGTCCTCATTATATGGAGACAAATCAGCAACGTTGAAATTGTTGCTAACTCCACCAAATTCAGCAATAGGAAAATCAATCGAGTAGGCATTGTCATTAATATTGGCCAACACTTTGTAAGCAACAGCAACACGGGGCTTCAATTTAGATTGCTACAGCTTGGGAAACCTGTCTTTGCACAGATGCACCCAAACCATATCTCCAGGCTCAAACAAAACCTCCTTTCTTGCTTGATTCCTTCCAGCAGCAATGTTCTTGCCTTTCTTCTCAATAGCCTCTCGAGTTTGCTCATGAATTTTATTCACATAATCAGCATGTTTTGATGCCTCCATATCAACTCTCTCATGTAATAATAGAGGCAACAAATCAAGTGGCGTCAATGGCTTGAACCCATACACCACCTCAGAAGGACAAAGCTGAGTAGTCGAATGCACATCCCTGTTGTATGCAAATTATCATGTGGAAAACACTCTTCCCACTCCTGCAGATTCTTCTTGATCATAGTCCTCAACAATTGTGACAATGTTCTATTCACCACCTCCGTTTGACCACCTGTTTGGGGATGACATGTAGTGATGAGTACATCCCTATACTTACACCCTCCCCAACTAATAATAAAGATGTTCCAGTTGATGCAAACAAGGTTAAGTCCAATGAGATTAGAATTGGACCTATTACAAGAGCTCGTGCTAAGCTACTGGAACAGCAGGTGAATTTGTTTCTTAATGAGCCTGGTGTTTTACTTAATGAGAACTTTATACTGCCTAAGTCATTGTGCTATTGTATGATCAGGTACATTGGAGAAGAAGGCGTAGCACGGAGCGAGGAGCTGAAGCACATGGAGCACAACATGATGATTGCCCAAGGATGTGCGAGGGAGGAGCGGGAGGAAGGCGCGAGGGAAGATCATCAAGACAAGGGCAAAAACATCTGCCAGGACTGAACTGTCCGGGTCATACCAACCGGAGTGCCCGGCCCTCCCAAGAGGCTCCCGGGCATGGACATTCTGTAGGCTACATCGGACACCACCCGGACACCGCCCAGAAACTTTGAAGTTTCCGTCCGGATCATACTGTCCGGCCCATACGGACCATAGTGTCCGCCCCCACCGGACTGTCCGGCCCATACGGACCGGACTTTCCGCCCAACAGATTCGTGATCCGAATCAGGTTGTATCAGTTTGAGTCATTTGCGTCTAGTTTCGGTTTCTGGCCGCCCCAGCCGCCCACCCTAGGACGTACCCATAGTTAGGGTTAGACCACGTTAAAATATTTTGTAGTTGATTCTTTTTAGAACCTCTAAAATTACCCTATGATCGAGTTATACCACTGTAATTGAGTGTGATCTGTTGTTCCATTAGGAATTAGTAGATTGCAAACTACCGTTCGTGGTCGACGGCTACGTGCGCAGGAGCGTGGTGCTGTGAATATCCCACAGGGTTCGAGATCTGTTGCATTGGCATCAGGGTTCGAGCGGGAGAGTTCATAGCTACAGGCTAGTTATCTTACATCCACCATCATCATTGACAAGTGCTTGTTGAGAAGATTGGGCCACCCCATATCATCTTGGTATCAGATTTCCTCGTTTACTCGGTGATCATCCACAAATCCATCCATAGATTAGTTTATTTTCAGTCATATACAAAAAAAGCCATACAAAAAGATTTGCCATAGCCTAGTTTGCATCGTTTTCACATTCTAGTTGTTGGTCGTGTCTTCTCGTAGATACAATCTGCTGGGTTTTGTCTTGTGTTTTTCGTTTGTGTCTTGTATTAAGTTTTGATCTTGTTTCTCCGCCGAGTCCACCATCACCGTTTTCCGTAGGTTTTCCATCTACTTTCCGAGTCCACATAGCGTACCTTTGTTTTCATACCATAGACACAGCCTATCTACAGCATCCGTGCCTAGGAACGTACCCACGAGACTAGTTGCTTTGCTCCGACAGGCTGCTCATTAGGGTTTGGAAGTGCAGAAATTTTTGACAGGCAAAACCGGACTCTCCGGCCTGTATCACCTGGACTATCCGGCGCGGAGTATCCGGCCAACACACCGAACTATCCGGCCGAGTTTGTCTAGAAGTTGCTGCATTCGTTTTGCATTGAGTCATATAGTTGAAAAATAAAAAAACAGAAAAAGGAAAAGAGATTCAGTATAAAAAAAGAGAAAAGAGCTACAAGCGTGACAAAAGAGATATCCTAATGTGCATTATTGAGGCCTAGTTGATCATAGCACTTGTAGATTGAGGAATCTTGTGCCTGTTTATTTTAAGCTATTACTAGCGTCTCTCTTGTGCATTGCAATATTCCTGTTCATAAGTTGCTTTGCCACGCTTATCTCCACGGTGTGTGTTTCTTGGTTTATCAAACGATTAGCACTAGGACTTGTTTGCAGTGTAGTTAGGATTCCATACCTACAGCTCCACCATACATAACCTGTGTGCCTTGTGATCGTTCTCTATACCCTTGATATTCACTTCATCACATCAGTGCATCAGCCTTGATCTCGTTTTGGTTACCCATCTCTATTCACTTTGGAACGGTTAGATCTAATTTCTTGTCAGTTGTGAGTGAGTTGAGTGTTCCACCATACAAATTTTGTTTATTGCACTAATCTACTAATCATGTCTACTAGTGCTTCTGATGTTGTAGCACAAAAAAAGAAGGATGATGAGATTGTTAATTGGCGGGAATATGAAGCTTTGAGGTCCCATTCGACACTAGTGTTTCACAACACAACAGATGACATTGACAAGAGTCTTCAGGACGTGCAAGTGACTTTGGAAGCAAACGTTTAGGACATGGCTACTATCAAGACACAACTGACAGACCTCAACACCAATGTGACAGCTTTGCAACGTTCCATAGAGGTTTTGACACTTGCTATTGAGCAACGACAGCAACAACCAATGCATGAGGAGCTCGAGGAAGAAGCTGATGGCAGTGTTACTGGTGCTGCGCCACTAGGCAGGGGACGTCCTAATGCTCCTACACCTGCACCATTACATGGTCATGGTTTTGCCCCTATTGGCCGTGCTCAGCGTGTACCTCTACAGCCGGTTGATGATGGTTTGGGCAAGCCTAAATTCTCAATCCCCAAGTTTGATGGTTCCATTGATCCTGAAGATTATTTGACATGGGAGTTGAAGATAGAGAAGCTCTGGCGCTTGTATGAGTATACTGAAGAAAAGAAGGTCAAGCTTGCAGCGTCAGAATTTGATGGTTATGCTTTGCGTTGGTGGGATGCTCTTGTTCAACATAGAAGGGATGACAATGACCTTCTGGTGATGACTTGGCAAGAGATAAAGCGTATCATGAAGGAACGTTTTGTACCCACCAATTACTTGCGCTCAGTTTTTAACAAGTTGACACAATTGAAGCAAGGGAACTTGACAGTTGATGAGTACTACATGGAGATGGAGATGCTTATGCAACGTGCTAGAATCCAAGAATCACTTGAGATGACCATGCAGCAATTTCTCAACAATTTGAGGTTACCAATAAAGAGCATAGTGCATCATCACAAGTATGAGAACATGAACGAGTTGTTGCATCATGCTAGAGAGGCCGAGTCACAGCTCGTGGAGGAAGCTAAGGCACGTTGTTTTCCAGCTACTAGCCGGTTCCCAGGGCCACGCCATCTCCTATGGCGCCTCCTGCAGCGACCAGCTACCCTACTACATCAGCGGCCAAGCATGTTCCCTTGCCCTCTTTTGGTTCTAATTCTAAGAAACCAGTTGCTCCTGTTGCTAGTTCTGGTTCGAATATGTCAACTGCACGTACTCGCGATGTGGAGTGTCACACTTGCGGAGGTAGAGGTCACTACAAGATAGATTGTCCAAACCGCAAGGTGATGTTTGTCAATGATCAAGGAGAGAATGAGAGTGGAGATGATGTTGATCCTGATGATAAGGGTGCTAATTCTAAAGAGGAAGGTATGGATGCCTTTCCTGAGCATGCGCCTACTATAGTGGTATATCCACGCATTCTTAGTGTGCAGCCCGTTGTTGACTCTCAGTGCTGCAATTTGTTCCAAACAAAAGCTCTCGTTGGCCCTAACAAAGCTTGCAAAGTAATTATTGATGGAGGTAGCTGCAGGAATCTTGCAAGCAAGGAGTTATGTGCCAAGCTGAATTTATCTTATTTGCCTCATCCCAAGCCAGACTACATACAGTGGTTAAGTGACAGTGGTGAGATGAAGGTAAACCATATGGTGAGAGTAGGGCCATACAAATATTCTATTGATTTTGATGTGGTTCCTATGACTGTTTGTCATTTGTTATTGGGTCGGCCTTGGTTATATGATCGCCATGTGCACCACAATGGTCGTGCCAATACTTATCACTTGGAGTTTAAGGGAAAGAAGATTAACCTGCAACCAATGACACCACAACAGATTGTCAATGAGTCTAGACAGCAAATAGAGGTGAATTTGAAAGATGCATCTGTTGGAGGCCGTGAGAGTGTTGCAGTTGTACATGATGTAATAGAGCCTACGAAGAGTGATATAACGAAAAGAGATAGAGAGTTCCTAACCTATTAATGCTAGCCACCAATGAAGATATGAGAGAGTTTAGAGAGGATCCTAGTGCCATGCCGCTTCTGCTCATGTATAAGGGCGAGGTTTTAGTTTCTAATGACATGGCCCCTATTTCTCTTGGTGTCTCTACTGTTTTGCAGGACTTTGGTGATGTGTTTCCGGAGGATGTGCCCAATGGACTACATCCCATGCGCGGCATAGAGCATCAGATTGATCTTATTCCAGGCGCCACATTACCTAACCATGCACCCTACAGGACCAATCCCGAAGAAACTAAGGAGATACAGAAACAATTACAAGCACTACTCGACAAAGGGTACATTCGTGTTTCTCTTAGCCCTTGTGTTGTTCCTGTTATTTTAGTTCCTAACAAATATGGTACATGGAGCATGTGTGTAGATTGTAGAGCTATTAATAACATCACTATTCGATATCGTCATCCTATTCTACGCTTAGAAGATATGCTTGATGAATTGAGTGGTGCTGCTATTTTCTCTAAGGTTGATTTGCGTAGTGGTTATCATCAAATTAGGATGAAAGAAGGGGATGAGTGGAAAACTGCTTTCAAAACTAAATTTGTCTTATATGAATGGCTAGTCATGACTTTTGGGCTTACTAATGCACCTAGTACATTCATGAGATTAATGAATCATGTTTTGAGAGAATTCATTAGTCATTTTGTGGTTATTTATTTTGATAATATTCTTATCTATAGCCACAACAAAACTGAACATTGTAATCATATCCGACAAGTTTTGCAAGTGTTGCGTTATAATAAATTGTATGCTAATCTTGAGAAGTGCACATTTGCAAAAGATAAGGTCATATTTTTGGGGTATGTTGTATCTAAGCATGGGGTAGAAGTAGATCAATCTAAAACTGAATCAATTCAGACTTGGCCTATTCCCATGAATGTAAGTCAAGTGCGTAGTTTCCATGGATTAGCTGGATTCTATAGACGCTTTGTGACGGATTTTAGCACTATTGTTGCACCATTGAATGATTTGACTAAGAAAGGTGTGCCATTTGTGTGGGGCACAGCCCAAGACATTGCATTTGATACATTGAAATGTTCGCTTACTTCTGCACCATTACTTGCATTGCCTGATTTTTTAAAGCAATTTGAAGTTGAATGTGATGCTAGTGGTATAGGTATTGGTGGCGTTTTGATGCAAGAGGGTCGCCCTATAGCATATTTTTCTGAGAAACTTACTGGTGCTAGATTTAACTATCCTATATATGATAAAGAATTGTATGCACTTGTTAGAGTACTAGAAGTTTGGCAACATTATTTGTGGCCAAAAGAGTTAATCATACATTCTGATCATGAAGCTTTAAAGTATCTAAAATCTCAATCAAACTTGCATAGGAGATTAGCTAAATGGGTTGAGTTTATTGAATCTTTTCCATACATCATTAAATGTAAGATAGGAAAATAGAATGTAGTTGCTGATGCTTTGTCTAGGAAAAACATGCTATTAACCAATCTTGATGTTAAAATTCCTGGATTAGAGAGTATTTGTGCACTTTATGCAACTGACAATGATTTTGTTGAACCATATCGTTTGTGTGCTCTAAGAAACGCATGGGATAAGTATCATATACATGATGGCCATTTGTTTAGAGCTAACAAACTATGCATTCCAGAATTGTGTTTGCGTTTGTTTTTAGTGCAGGAATCACATGCTGGAGGTTTAATGGGTCACTTTGGGCGTGAGAAAGACATTGCTCATGCTAGCTGATCACTTTTATTGGCCCAAGATGAGGCATGACGTCCATCGACTTGTGAGTCGCTGCATTAGTTGCAACAAGTCCAAATCAAAGCTGAAGCCTCATGGTTTGTATACACCTCTCTCTGCACCTACTACACCTTGGGAAGATATTAGCATGGACTTTGCGCTTGGTTTACCCAAAACTCAGAGAGGTCATGATTCTATATTTGTGGTAGTGGATAGATTCTCTAAGATGGCTCATTTTATTGCCTGCTACAAAAGCGACGATGCGTCGCATATTGCTAACCTGTTTTTCAGGGACATCGTGAGACTACATGGAGTACCAAAGACGATTGTTTCTGACCGTGATGTGAAGTTCATGAGCTACTTTTGTAAGACCTTATGGGGGAATCTTGGAACGAAGTTGCTTTTCAACACTACTTGTCATCCCCAAACAGATGGTCAGACGAAGGTCGTGAATAGAACATTGTCACAATTGTTGAGGACTATGATCAAGAAGAATCTACGAGAGTGGTAAAAGTGTTTTCCACATGTTGAGTTTGCATACAACCGGGTTGTGCATTCTACTACTCAGCTTTGTCCTTTTGAGGTGGTGTATGGGTTCAAGCCATTGACGCCACATGATTTGTTGCCTCTGCCATTACATGAGAGAGTTGATATGGAGGCATCAAAACATGCTGAATATGTGAAGAAATTACATGAGAATACTCGAGAGGCTATTGAGAAGAAAGGCAAGAACATTGTTGCTGCAAGGAATCAAGCAAGAAAGGAGATTTTGTTCAAGCCTGGGGACATGGTTTGGGTGCATCTGCGCAAGGATAGGTTCCCTAAGCTTCGACAATCCAAATTGAAGCCCCGTGGTGCTGGTCCTGACAAGGTGTTAGCAAAGATTAATGATAATGCCTACTCGATTGATATTCCTATTGCTAAGTTTGCTGGCGTTAGCAACAGCTTCAATGTTGCTGATTTTTCACCATATGAGGGAGAAGACCTTGGAGCGTCGAGGTCGACGCCTTTTGAAAGGGGGGGATATGATGAGGACATCCCTATACTTACACCCTCCCCAACTACTACTAAAGATGTTCCAGTTGCTGCAAACAAGGTTAAGTCCAATGAGATTAGAATTGGACCTACTACAAGAGCTTGTGCTAAGCTACTAGAACAACAGGTGAATTTGTTTCTTAATGAGCCTGATGTTTTACTTAATGAGAACTTTATACTACCTAAGTCATACCAACCGGAGTGTCCGGCCCTCCCAAGATGCTCCCGGGCGTGGACATTTTGTAGGATACATCGGACACCACCCGGACACCGCCCAGAAACTTTGAAGTTTCTGGCCGGACCATACTGTCCGGCCCATACGGACCGGAGTGTCTGCCCTCACCGGACTGTCCGGCTCATACAGATCACTGTCCGCTCGATAGATTCCTGATTCGAATCAGGTTGTATCAGTTTGAGTCATTTGCGTCTAGTTTCAGTTTCTGGCAGCCCGAAACTCCCATATAAGCCCTAGGACGTACCCATAGTTAGGGTTAGACCACGTTAAAATATTTTGAAGTTTATTCTTTTTAGAACCTCTGAAATTACCCTGTGATCGAGTTATACTACTGCAATTGAGTGTGATCTGTTGTTCCATTGGGAATTAGTAGATTGCAAACTACCATTCGTGGTCGACGGATTCGTGCGCAATAGCATGGTGTTGTGAATATCCCACAGGGTTCGAGATCTGTTGCATTGGCATCAGGGTTCGAGCGGGAGAGTTCATAGCTATAGGCTAGTTATCTTACATCCACCGTCATCATCGACAAGTTCTTGCTGAGAAGATCGGGCCATCCCATATCATGTAGTACTGAACAACAACTTCGTTCCAAAATTCCCCCATAAGGTCTTCCAAAAGTATCACATGAAATTCATATCACAGTCAGAAACAATCGTCTTTGGTACTCCATGTAGTCTCACGATGTCCCTAAAAAACAGGTTAGCAACATGCGACGCATCATCGCTTTTGTGGCAGGCAATGAAATGATCCATTTTAGGGAATCTATCCACTACCAAAAATATAGAATCATGACCTCTCTGAGTTTTAGATAAACTTAGCACAAATTCCATGGTAATGCCTTCCCAAGGTGAGGTGCAGAGAGAGGTGTATACAAACCATGAGGTTTCAGCTTTGATTTGGATTTCTTGCATATAATGTAGCAGCTCACAAATATGTAGACATCACACATCATCTTGGGCCAATAAAAGTGATTAACAAGCATGAGCAACGTCTTCTCATGCCCAAAGTGACCCATCAAATCCCCAACATGTGATTCATATACTAAGAACAAACGCAAAGACGATTCTGGAATACATACTTTGTTAGCACGAAACAAATAGCCATCATGTACATGATACTTATCCCATGCATTTTTCAAAGCACACAATCGATATGGTTCAGCAAAATCATGATCAGTAGCATAAAGCACACAAATGCTTTCTAATCCAGGAATTTTAACATCAAGATGTGTCAATAGCATGTTTTTCCTAGAAAAATCATCAGGAACCACATTCTCATTTCCTTTTTTGTTCTTAATGATGTAAGGAAACGATTCAATAAACTGAACCCATTTAGCTAAACGTCTATGCAAGTTTGATTGAGCTTTCAAATAATTCAAGGCATCGTGATCAGAATGTATATTAAATTGTTTTACCCACAAATAGTGTTGGCAAACCTCAAGAACTCGAACAAGTGCATACAATTCTTTATCATAAACATGATAATTCAATCTAGCACCAGCAATTTTCTCAGAAAAATATGCTATAGGACGACCCTCTTGCATCACAACGACACCAATTCATATACCACTAGCATCACATTCAACTTCAAATTTCTTTGAAAAATCCGGTAATGCAAGTAAAGGTGAAGAAGTATGCAAACATTTCAAAGTATCAAATGCAATATCTTGGGATGCGCCCCATACAAATGGCACACCTTTATTAGTCAATTCATTCAATGGTGCAACAATAGTGCTAAAATCTTTCACAAAGCGCCTATAGAAACCAGCTAAACCATGGAAACTACGCACTTGACTCACATTCATGGGAATAGGCCAATTCTGAATTGCTTCAATTTTAGATTGATCTTCTTCTACCCCATGCTTATATAAAACAATCTAAGGAATATAACTTTATCTTTTTCAAATGTGCACTTATCAAGATTAGCAAACAATTTTTTATCACGCAACACTTGCAAAACTTGTCTAATATGATCACAATGTTCAGTATCATTGAAGATGTATATAAGTATATCATCAAAATAAACAACCACAAAACTAGTAATATATTCTCTCAAAACATGATTCATTAATCTCATGAATGTACTAGGTGCATTAGAAATTCCAAAAGGCATAACTAACCACTCATACAAACCAAATTTTGTTTTGAAAGAAGTTTTCCATTCATCACCTTCTTTCATTCTAATTTGATGGTATCCACTATGGAAATCAATATTAGAGAAAATAGTAGCTCCACTCAATTCATCTAACATATCCTCTAAAGGTGGAATAGGATGACGATGTCGAATAGTGATGTTATTTATAGATCTACAATCTACACACATGCGCCATATACCATCTTTCTTAGGTACTAAAATAACAAGAAAAACACAAGTGCTAAGAGAAACATGAATGTACCCTTTGTCCAGCAACTCCTGTACTTGTTTCTATATCTCCTTTGTTTCTTCGGGGTTCGTTCTGTATGGTGCCTGGTTTGGTAGTGTGGCGCCAGGGATCAAATCTATTTGATTCTCAATGCCACGCAATGGAGGCAATCCAGCTAGCTCATCTTCTCAAAACACATCTCCAAAATCCTGCAAAACATTAGACACACCAAGAGAAATAGGGGTCATGTCGTTAGAAACTAAGACCTCACCCTTGTAAATGAGCACAAGAGGCATGGTTGTAGGATGCTCACAAAATTATCTCATGTCTTATTTGGTGGCTAAAATCAGAAGATTAGGCACTCTCTCACTTTTCATTATATCATTGTTTTTGGGCTCATTTACATTACTCACAGCTATAACACTCTCTCGCCTAGCTATAGGTGAATCCTGCAAGTTCACTTCAATCTTTTGACAAGATTCATTCACAATCTTCTATGGTGTCATAGGCTATACATTAATTTTCTTGCCCCTTGAACTCCAAATGATATATATTGGCTCGGCCATTGTGTTTCACATGGATATCATAGATCCAAGTCCGACCCAACAATAAGTGGAAAACAGTCATAGAAACCACATCAAAATCAATAGAATCCTTGTATGGTCCTATGTTAAAGTTCACACGCACCATATGGTTTAACTTCATTTCACCATTGTCACTCAACCACTGTATGTAATATGGCTTAGGATGAGGCTGATGACTACAAGTGCACAGATCCTTTGTAGCTAGTTTCGAAATAAAGATATCGATCCCACAGGGAGCAGGAGTCTGATGTATAATAACTCTTGAAATAAATACTAAAATAGAAATGCTAAATAAAGTTCTAAGTAACAAGATAAAATGCGAGTGTTGTGTAAAAGGTGTTTTTGGGTTTTTGGTATAAGAGAACAATGAGTAAAGTAAAAAAAACTGAATATAGGAAGTAAGTATCGCATATGTAAAAGAGATTTGAAACTTCAGTGGGGAAAAAGTTCTCACGGAGTTGCGGATACACCTATAGCATTTATAAAGGGCTAAGGTAAATATTATTATCATGAACATTCTCAACTATGTATATGTGGGAGGAACTCCGAATTTGGACAAATCGGTAGCAACCACTGCTCACATCATGCTCATAACCACATCAGATAGCAATCAACATCTATTGAATTATCGCGCTATTAAGGGACTTGATCCCGTAGGACGTATCCCATGGCATGGATAGTGTTTTGTGAGTTTCCTTGTTTCCAAAGTTTATATGTAAGGAGTGAAAAGCTTTGTATTCACTGTAAGTGCTAACACACCTCTGTCTACCAACAAGTAATTCCCTCCATCAAGTCCCCACAAGAGCCAAATATTGAGAAGTTGGTTTCTCCCAACATCAAGATGAATACAATCTAACACATGGTTACAGCGGTGAATAACATAATAAAGTTTATCTTATTTCAATCTCATGATAGGGTTTTGTCACATCCCAAGATTTTCCAAATCTTGTAATGTGAAAAATAAATAAACAAAATAATTTTTTGTTGAAAAACAGGGTAAAAGAAACTTTTGTTTTTAAAGGGAAACTTAAAATCCCATCTTGAACAAACTTTGGTAAAAGTTTGAATCCAACAAAAATCCAAATCAAGGGAAATGCATTCCTCAATCAATGTATCTGGAAAATTTAGACACTTGGAAAATAAATCCAAATCCTATTACCCTAATGGAATAAAAATCATTTCCAAAGTTATCTCCAAGTCTATGGATTTGATCCATATAAAAATTGATCAACAAATATTCACAAATGATCAAGAAAGACAAATAGAAATATTATAAAGCCATATAAATTGGTTTCACTTAACTTGGAACCATAAATAAAATCTTATGAATCTAATAAGTTAAGGAAAATTGAATTTCCAAAGCTAATAAAGCCCTTACCAAAAAAAACCATACCAAATGGTGAGCAATTGATCCTAAAGGAATTTAAAAGGATAAACAAAGATAAAATGAGATTTCACAAATTGGAATCACCAAGTTTGGTTCTCTAAATAAAAAGATATGGATTTTATAAGAAAAGAAAGAATTATTAAATAAAGAATATTCAAAGATCCAAACTAAATCTTGGCCTAATCCATTCAGCAAATGGAATGATTATAATCCAAATCCAAATAAAATAAAAGGATAAAGAACTTCCAAACTAAAATAAAATGGCTTAGACCAAATCCTTTTGGATTAAAGACAAACCCAAATTTTAAATGATTAATAAATCTTATTAAAAACTTTACCAAATAATTCAAGATGAATTATTTGACACCCTTTTAAGTAAACAAAACTTACTGAAAGGTTTTGGAAGAATTTAGAAGTGAAATGGAAATTAAAAACATTATTAAATCCTATTTGATTTAAAACAAGGGCCCTTTTTATTATTTAAAAAGACCCCAAAAAGAATAAAATAAATTCCAAAAATTAACATCAGAATGTTTTATTAATCAGTACATAAACCTACACAAACTTTGACAAAGGTTTGAAATCAAATGAGGGTTTGAATTGCTTATTCAAAATCAAAACAGAAAAATCAAATGAGAAAAAGAAAAACAAACAGAACAGAAAAAAATAAGAAAAGGACCCAGCCCAACTAGCCTAGCCCACTAAGCCCAGTCCAGCCCATCTTCCCTCTCCCGCGGAAAAATGGTTCGCACTCACTTATAAACCCGCAAGGACGCTGACAGGTGGACCCCGTTCCCTCACTTTCTCTCTCGCTGCCAGACGGTCCCACCCCTCCCAGTCATCGTCTTCACCCACACGAAGACCCTGCCCCTCACCTCGCCGGCCGTTGCAGGCGAGTAAAACTCGATTTCATTCGCGTTAACCGCGCCATTAAACGCCCCCAGACCTTGCTCTCTTAATTGCCAGCATTTCCCCTACGTTTCCCCCTCAGTTCCTCACCTTAGCGCGCCCCCAGGCCGCCCTAATTCCTCTACGAAGCTCCACTACCCCGACGAGCTCCGGCATCGATTCCGGCAGCCCCTCACCGCCCCATGCCGCCCAGAGCACACAGGCACGTTCTCCAGACCCAGGCGCACCTCTCCGTATCGTCAGCTCACCCGCGCGTGCTCTACAAGCTCGACAACGTCACCGCCAGTGCAGCGCCACCGTCTGCCTCCGATACACGCGTGTCCGCGACTTGCGTATGAAGCTAACCGTGTCCTCCTTTTGTTTCTTTGTGACCAGTAGCGGCGCCCTCGACAACGACAGAGCGTGGCCGTCGTCAGGCGCAACTCCGACGAGGAATTCCTAAAACCCCAGTGCGCCCCTTGACCAACCGCGAGTACCTTGAGCTTCGCCGTGTTCTCCTGAGCCTAGTGAGCATCTCCCTACTCTTCCTTGCTTCCTCTAGCGCCAGCTTCGCCGCTAGCCGAGCATCGCCGCCGCTCACCTTCGCTCGGCACCGCCAGTTCTTGGTCGCTGTGTTGATAGCCGTTAGATGAAGATCGTAGGGACGCGATAGATCACTTAAACCTGAACCGTTACGCTTGATCTGCACCGCTCGATCTAACTTAAATCCAACACACTAGAGAGCGTGATCCAGACGAAACGGTATGGACGAGTAATAACAAGACACGTGGCCAGACTCTGGTTTTAAAAACAGATTTGAATCTATTAGATATGTGATTTTGTAAATTCCATAACTTTAAATATACACGTCCAAATTTTGCAAACTTTATATCAATGGATTCAGAAAAACAAGCCCTAGCCAACCATGCACTTTGTTTAGTAAAAAGCTTCTGGTAAAATGTTTGTTTTTGCAGAAACTTATGTATGCTTGTTTAGGTTATAAAAATTATTCTAAAATGATTTTTGGGATAAAATCTTTGGCAAATGGTTTGTTTTGAACCTACTGACCCTAGGAAACAAATTGTGGTTTAAAAATGTATTTGGTGAAACAAAAGAATGAATCTTGGATTTAAACCAATTCTAGTCAAATAAAAATATGGTTTAATTATTAAAAATGTTTTTGGAAGAAAACCTTTGAGAAATGTTTTGGAAATAAACTCTCTGACCCGAAACACAAGATTTTATGGTTTGAAAACATAATTTGTGAACCCTATAGATTAATGCCTTATTGAAAACATTTTTACACCACATAAAATGGTACCTTGTTTTAAAAAGGGTTTATAAAGTGAAACCTATTGCAAATGACTTTGCCACTTTATAAAGTGACCAATAGGTGTTTCCAAATGTTTACAACCTAATAGAAACCACTTTTACAAATAAAACAACCTATTGCATGCTTGCATGCATTACTTTGATTTTATCATTTTATGTGATGAATTGCTTGAATGGTAGATTGAAATATTGTTTGCTTGATTGAATTGTAGTGATTTGAAGTGAGTGAACATTGCAAAGATCAAGGAGTGAACTTATACTCCCTACCAAAAAGGCAAGTGATGCTTCATACTTTTGTCCCATTATTTTCAATATGCATTAGTGATATTTCTAAGTAGGACTTACATAGAATTTTGCTAAGTATGAACCATGCTATGGGAAATCCTAGTAGATGAAACCCAGGTAAAATTCTCCTAAGTTAAGATTCCTACTACTATCATGCTTAGCTTAGCTAATAGAAAACAAGGGTGGAATATATATTCATACTATGGAAAAATTTCTAAGTCTGAGGACTTGTGTTTTGTTTAATAAAACAACTAAGTGAATGAATCACCTGGGTGGAATGGAAGGAATGGTTTGTGTTGAGTGGTTCACAAGGCCCATTTCTATGGTTTACCTTGTGTATCTCACTTGTGGATGGCCACCCAGGAACAAAGAGATTTGAGATGTCAAATGTTGAGAAGCTTCAAGTGCAACCACATGGCATTATGGGCTCTGCCTAGATCATATAGGTTGCAAGAACTTAGCCAAATGGACAGTTGGTGGTAGGGGAATGATAGGTTGGAACGCGTCCATTCTGGTCTAAGGGAAGGCTTCTGAAAGATCTTGTCTTGGTGAAACCAAGTCTTGTGGGGAAAGTGCACCACCTCTGTAGAGTGAAAAATCTAAGTACTTAGCCATGTCCCTGGCAAAGGAAAATTTGAGCATCAAGACATGGAAGCTATCAAGAATCTCATCATCCAAATTTCTAAGTTAAAAACTTGTGGTTGAACAAGGGTTTAAGGTTCACCAATTTCTATTGGTGGTTCCTTGGGAGATTTTTGACAAGCAAAAACTTAGTATTTTTCAAATGATAAGGAAAATCTATTTTGAGCAAAGCAAGCCTAAGCTCCACTTAGCCAAATGCATATAGATGATAGACTCCACTATACTACCATAGTAACACTTGCCAATACAATTCAAATGTATTGACCCTTTGTGGCTGTAACTTGTTATGTTGCAGGTTTGATTGATATTAGTGAAGTTTAATGATTAGGATTACAAGTCTACAACCAACATGTCTGCCTGTGACACTTTGAAGATGAAGGACCCCATGCTATTATTATATTCTGCTGCATTGTAATGAGATAGCCAAATGAGCTATGTAAGATGTAATTAATTACTTTATTCCTGGTTATAAAGTTGTATTATGACCTTTGTTTCTTGATATTACATCTTAACTGTGGATGCTAGCTATTGATCCAGGGGCTAGCATTGTAAACACAGGGGTCTCTACCTTATTAAAGGTTAGGAACCTTACAAATGGTATCAGAGCATTGTGTTGCCTATAGGATTTGTAAACCTAGGATTGGACAAAACCCCTTAGAAAAATAGGAGTTGTATTTGTTCCAAAACTTATTTACAAACAATCTTGTAAACTCTTTCCTCAACCATTTTGGTTTTGATTCTACATCTCTTCTATCTCAAACTTGATGGACAAAACCTACCCCATGGCCAAAGACTTCACCATGTGCAAAGGACTTCATCAACTCTAATGACTTCAACATCTTCAACTCTAATGACTGCAACATCTTCAACTCTAATGACTTCAACATCTTCAACATTATCATCAAGGACTTCAACCTTAGATAATACTAAGAACTACAAGTGAGACAAGAAATGTTGCTCAAGACTTGAAGACTAAGGAAACACAACTAGGGGATCATCATAACCTTTGAAGTTTTTGTGACCAAGGATTTTTCCAAGGAAACCATGATCTTGTTCATGAAGAATCAACTAAGAAGGATGGAAAGATTTCAAGTGAACCATATAGATAGACCTCCATATTTAGTTTAAGTCAAACCCACCAACTTATGTGGTGTAACAAAAATATTTTTGGTTGCCTAAAAATATGCTTGAAACTTGTTGTTGAGTGGAATGTCTGTGATTGCTTGCACATTGCTTGTGTGAATTGTGATGTGTGTGATTAGAATTATTCCCTTAGAAATATTTTGCCTATTCTAATCCCAATCCAACCCAAACAGATGACTTTCCCAAGAGACTCCAACATCAAGGATGACAACAACAACCAAGAGAACAACATGAGAGAACAACTACTAGCAAACCAAACCCAGTTGAGCCAAGTGACAACTCAGCTTTTAGCCAACAACCATGGATTAGACCCAGCCATACAAAGGATTTTGAAACTTCAATCCCAATTGTTGCAAGGGATGGCTACTCAAATGACCAACATGGGAGAAAGCTCTTCCCAAGGAGCTAATGACAACAAGGATGACAAAGATGTTATTCTAGAAGGAACCCAAGCTTGCAATATTTGTGGAGACAAGGATCACACTTCCAAGGAGCATAAATATCAATGCCCCAACTGTGAAGAGAAACATCCAATTGACCAATGCCCCACATCCCAAGCTACTTGTTACCTATGTGAAGGAAACAATCATGTCCCTATCCAATGCCCCATTTATTCCATAGTTGAACAAAGGAAACAAGGTGGAGTGTAACAACTGATTGCAGACTACCATGAGAGAGCCAAGTCTACCAAGAAGGATGAAGACAAAGGAAAATCTCAGCTTGTACCTCCTAACAACATGACTCAATTTAAAGGACCCAAGAGGAGACATATGAATTATCCAAGGAGTAATAGAAGGTCAAGGAAACCAGTAGACATTCCTACCTATGAGATAACATATGAAGAACATGAACTAGAAGCACTCCTAGCTTTGGAGAAACCCAAGAAAAAGAAGGACAAAAGCCATGTGCAATGTGGTCATTGCAAAGAAATATGACACTATGCAAGTGAATGTCCAGAGAAGCAAAAGTATAAGGAGATTAGTGTCACATCCCAAATTTTAGATTTGGTTCTGCATATCATTCATATCATTGCATCATACTCTTCCATGCAAAACCATCGATTGAAAAGTTTCAGCAAAACACTATTGTCTAAACCCTACTCTATTTTACTACGAGGCTCCTGCGGGAGGCTTTAGTAGGACTTATGTTGTCCACCCTTGTAGCCTAGTGGTTTCTATCAACCCTTGACCCTAGGTTGTTCCCCTCGATTTTACAAAAATTTAGGATCAAAAATCGCCCAATTCGGAGCTCGTACGAAAAAGTTACAGAGGTTTTAGTATTTGCGAAAAAGGGAAAATAAACGGACCAAAAAATCTGCCCGGCCCCGTGTCCGCGTAGGACCCCGCGAGGGGGCCCCACATAAGAGGCCGCACCCGCGCCTCGGTTCCCGTGCCCGACCCCGCCTTCCTCCCGCGCGCCGCCGCCTCCCTGGAACCGCGCCGCCGCCTCGGGATCGCCGCCCGTCGCCGCCTCGAGGTAAGTGCCGCCGCCCCGCCGCCGCGCCGCCCGCCTGCAGCGCCGCCTCGCCCGCAGCCGCTCGCCCCGCCTCGCTCGCCCGCCGCGCGTGCACAGCCCGCCGCTCGCCGCGTTGACCGCCCCGTTCCACGCGCTGACCGTTTCCCCCTCCGCGCAGGAACCGCTGTCGCCGGAACCGATCGCCGCCACTGTCCCGAGCTCGCGGCCGTTCGTCTCCGGTGAGTCCGTAGCCGCCATCTCTTGGTACCATTGGATCTCAGATCAGCGGTCCAGATCAGCCGTTGACCGGTCAGCCCCAGGCGTTGACTAGTCAGACGCCCAGTCAGCGCCCAGTCAGCAGCCGCGTTGACTAGTCAACAGACACAGTTGACTGGGTATTTTCGTTAATCGTTTTAGTTGACAGATTTCGGTAAAAACTTGTAAATTACGTAGAAATTAAACCACTGGGCCAAAAATTGCAAATAAAATATGTGTAGATTCAGTAAGTCGTGTAGAATCTTGCTGTACCTTAGTTTCACACTTTTGCAGCAAGATTTAGTACAATTTAATCAAATTAGTTAATGGCCTTTTTGGAGTAATTAATTCGTAGAAAAAGATCTGTAACTCCAAAAATTGTGTATGATATGTCCCTGGATTCAGTGGAACGAGGGGAATATCATCGTGAATTAAAAGGATAGGCTTACAGTGAAAACTTCTGCAGAAACTGTCTAGTGGCTTTCTGCAGTGTTTTAATTACTTGGGGAGTTTTATACTTCCTTTTTGAGTAATTCCAGTTGGTGCTGTTCCTAAATAGCAAAGCCTATGCGGTAGAATTTTCCCAAGATTTTACAAACAGTATACTACCGGTAGTGAATTATTTGAGTTCTAGCTCTAGTTTTGAGCATTACTTTTTGCGTAATAGTTTTCCTTGCGCTAAAACTATTTTCCATGCATGCAATCAGTAGTATTATTGAATAGGATTATGTGGTGCAGCTATAGCACCAATTCACTTTTCGTGCATGCATTCATGCATCATCTTTGTTGCATATGCTTATGAATTGTTTGTTTATGATTGCAATTGTATCGTGTAGATTGTGACGAGTGCAACGCTTGCTCGTGTGTGGATTGTTCTTCCGACCGCTACAACCAAGTCAAGTAGATGCTACTTTGTTCATGATATCGTCCTACTATTTTCAATGCATTGTCGTGTATTTTGTAGATGCATGTGTAGGATGATATTATCGCTATGCTATGTCCTATTATGTGGTAGGGCTTTCCTTGTAGATGAACCACCGTTGGTAGATGTGCTTAGCCATGCTATGATGAACGAGGGCTGGGTTACATCATTGAGACTTGTTTCTAAAAGTATTGGTTTGTGAAAACTAAAACAACTTAATCAATGAATCTCCTAGGTGTGATGGTATTGATATTTTTTGGTGGTTTCATTGCGGAAAGGCACCCAGGTATGGAGAGAAATTGATGGGCTTCTTTATTTGGTAGCTTACGTGTATAACCATGTGCCAATAATGAAATGGGCGGTTGGTTGGACTTAGTAGGTTGTGGTAACCCGAACCCGTGTATCTAGAGATGTAGAATTTTGGTAGGTTGGACCGGTGCGCGTCGGGATTGGGGTGATACTTCCCGAACAGTCTCTTCTTGGACTTCTCCCTATCATCACCCAAAATGAGAGTGATGGTACGAGCTGGGCTGGCCAAGTCACATGGGTAAAGTGTACTAACCTATGCAGGGTGTATAAACTAATCGATTAGCCGTGTCCCCGGTTATGGACATCTGAGTTGCTTGGTATTGATTCCATGACATGTTTCTCGCTCATTCTAATTTCATAATTGTTTTAATATTGTTGGGTTAACTTAATTGGGATCTTTTCAAAGAAAATCAAAACTGTTTATGAAAGTAGGACAAATGTATTTGCAAATGCAAGCCAGACACAGCTCCAATTCCCAAATATGCATGTAGATGTTAGTACTATTGTCTCCTTTACTAGCTCTACTTGCCATACATTCCATGTATTGACCCTTCAGGGCTGCTACGTTTCATGTTGCAGGTTATTCCGATTCTGAGTAATCGATATAGGCCACGGTACTCCACTCGGCACTTGTTCACTTGTGGGCAATTTGAAGAATGGAGGATTTACTTTATTTATGTTGCTACCTGAATAATTTGAGCTAGCTTTGGGCTAAGCTTTTATTGTAATAATGGTACTCTAGATCTTCGTTATTTATGATACACGGATATTTTCTATGTTATTCGTCTTATTCTATTGTGAGCCAATGAACCGATCCAGGGATTGGCATGTCACATAGAAGCCACAGTCTTTTCAGAACCGCGGTGTTACAAGATGGTATCAGAGCCCGTGTGTCGACTGTAGGATCATGACCTAGGATTGGATTAGGAAGCCATAGATTTATTAACACCTATATTAACTCTGTCTTTCATCTTATGCCTTTCACTCTCGTAAATTCTTATCATATGCTATTCTCACACTTTCCTCTTTAATTGATAGATGGGAGAAGTCAGGACTGAGTATGCCACCATGGAGTCACCAAGGCCCTTTGCAAGACAGTTAGCACAGCTCTCGCAGACATTGGGATTGCCACTGCCCATGTTCAAGGGAAGAAGGCTGTACACCTATGGATATGGTGAGGATGCATGGGAGGTCACCACCTTCATCTTTAGGGATGCCGCCTTGCCAAATCCTGTGCATCTGATCTACACCAAGACCTACTGCAACTGGGGACTTGGAATTAACTTGGCCATACATGAAGCCCTGTCTCGCCAGTGCCATCATGTCCGACACTTGCTGCCAGCAGATTCACCCTACCGTGACTATGGGAGGCGTGATGAAGATGGGCACATTGTGGTTACCCCGGGCGACAGGAACAACATGCCGCCCCGTCGGAGGCACATAGAGGACATGGAAAGGGAGAATGGAGCTCTAGCTGAGAAAGTGATGATGATAAAGGAGATTGCAGATTTTGCTAGCAATGGTATGGTGGTCCAAGGACAGGAGATTGACACCTTGCATAAAGCCGTGGGAGTTCTGGAGAATGCCCTGATAGCCAGAGATGCAACCATAGCTCATCTTCATGGTACTGTGCAGGAGAACACCCAGAACATACAACAGTTGCAAGGGACCGTCCAGGAAAGGGATCAAACTATTGAAGCTATGACAGCCCAGATTGCCGCTCTCCAAGCACAGCTGAATCCACCCTCTGATGATGACAATGGAGATGATGGCAACAATGGGGATGATGATGACAGTGGGAACGATGATGATGATGAGGACAAGGATGATGATGATGGAGACGATGATGGTGGAGGAGATGAAGCTGTTGCAGTTGCAGCTGAAAGTGAAGAAGAAGAGGAGGATCCGGAAGAGGTGGAGTTTGAGATATCAAGTGATGATTCAGGAGAAGTGTACACTTCACCGCCATGGTTGAACCGTGGACCGAAGCGCCAACGCATGAGTGCAAGGACCTACCGCAACCTCTTCAAGAAGTAGATAGAAGTCCACCAATTAGTCCTCGTTAGGTGAAATCGTTAGGAATAGTCTCGATCGATGTGAAACTTAGACACGGTTAGTTTAAGAGTGATTAGTTGCTTATTTGTGTACTTCAATATCCCAGGAATTATTTGTGCAAAATTCTATGAAAGAGTTATGGCAAGTTTGGTTACTATCTGTGTTATTTTCGCTGCAGTTTTCTGCTGATATAGCAGTACTGTACGAGTTTTCATATTTTTCTGGTAACTGGGAAAAATCTGAAAACAATAGGGCTGGTGCGAAACTCTCTGTACTGTATGTGCAAAAATCAGCTAAATTTTCTGACGAGTCTAAGTCAGGTAGAAAAATTCGTGAACGCTGCTGGACTGTTCTGGCAGATTGCTGTTTTTGTTGTTTAGTTGATCAACTGTTTAGTTAACCATTGCCAACTCTTGTAAAACTATTTCAGTAGGTATATACTGCTAGGATAACCCCTGGGATGTTGCTGGATCACTTGTTTGTTGATGTATTGCTTGCTTGTGATTGTCTGCTATTGCTTGTTGTTGATTGATCATAATGCATGGGTAGAATCCTATTACCGTAGTTGATTCTTTCTAAGCTTACCTGTGCTGAACCGCAGATGCCTCCCCGCCGTCAACCCACTGAGTTGGAGCAGCTCATGGCAGCTCAGGCACAGCTGACCCAAGTAATGACTCAGTTCATGGCAGCTCAGAACAACAACAACAATGGAAACAATCAGCCTCAGGGAGATGCTCTCAACAGATTTCTGAGGCTAAGGCCAGCTAAGTTCTCTACTGCAACGGAACCAATGGTTGCTCTCGACTGGTTGCGTTCAGTCAACAAGGATCTAGTAACTGTTGGATGCACTGATGCTGAGAAGGTGAGGTTTGCCGCTCACCTACTGGAGGGACCAGCCGCTTCTTGGTGGGACACTTTTCAGATCACCCACCCGCTGGACACTGTGACTTGGGCAATGTTTGAGGAAGGTTTCAGGACCAACCACGTGTCTTCAGGAGTTCTGAGCCTGAAGAGGAAGGAGTTCCGCAACTTGCGCCAAACCAATCGCACCGTGGCCGAGTACATTGAGGAGTTCAACAACCTGTCCCGTTATGCACCTGAGGATGTTGACACTGATGCAAAAAGGAGGGAGAGATTTCTGGATGGCCTCAGTGATGAGCTTTCAGTACAACTACTGGTGGTTTATTGCCCCACTTTCCAGGAGCTTATGGACAAGGCCATGATCTTGGAAGGGAAGCACAAGCAGGTGGAGAACCGCAAGAGGAAGAGTAACAATCACCACTCTGGTTCACACCACAAGTCTCGCACCTCATATGATGGATACTCTAAGCATGGAGGAAGTGACCATGGGAGCCATGACCGCCACCACCATGGAGGCGATGGGCATCGTCATGACAACCATAGGAGCACCCACCACAGCCACAAGGGAGGACACTCTCACCACTCTGGAGGACACGGTGGACATGACCGCAAACGCGATCGCAGCTTTGTGAAGAAGGATCTGAGTGAGGTGACATGCTTCAAGTGTAAACAGAAGGGACACTATGCTGACAACTGTCCGGAGACGAAAGGACTGAAGCCAACCAACAACGAGAAGGCCACAGTGAACCACATGAATGTGGAGGAGATCCCAGATGAGCCTAACCTTGTGATTGGTAAGTTTCCAATCAACACTTACCCTGCACTTATACTTTTCGATACTGGTGCATCGCATTCATTCATATCAAGGGCATTTGTGGATAAGTATAAGTTACCTACTGAGTCTATGAAAGGGTCTATTAGAGTGAGTTCACCTGGAGGAGATATGATAGCTAGCGCGGGATGCCGCGACTTAACTGTGAGGATTGGAACACACAACTTCAGTGCACATTTGGTAGTGTTGGAATCACAGGGATTAGATGTTATTCTGGGCATGGATTGGATGTCTATGCATGGGGGACACATAGATTGTGCACAGCGAGCCGTTTCACTCAAAACCCCGGATGGTAAGAGGATTAGATTCAAGTCGGTTGTACGACCAGGAAAGTGTAAGTTGAATTCTCTTAAGGGGGTTAGCATGGATACTGTGCCAGTGATTAAGGATTACCCTGACGTGTTTCCGGAAGAGCTGCCAGGGATGCCACCTGATAGGGAAGTAGAGTTTCTTATCGACCTGATGTCGGGAACAGGACCTATTGCAAAGAAACCATATAAGATGGATGTGGATGAGCTGAAGGAATTGAAGAAGCATTTGAAAGAGAAGCTGGAAAAGGGATTCATTCAGCCTAGTTCGTCGTCATGGGGTGCACCTGTTCTGTTTGTGGAGAAGAAAGATAGCAACAAGAGATTAGTGCTGGACTATCGCTCGCTGAATGAAGTAACCATCAAGAACAAGTACCCTCTGCCGAACATAAATAATTTTTTTGATCAACTGGAAGGAGCGAAGGTGTTCAGCAAGATTGATCTGCGATCAGGCTACTTCCAATTGAAGATCCGGGAGGAGGACGTACCAAAAACCTCCTTCACCACTAGGTATGGTTTATATGAGTATACGGTTATGTCTTTTGGACTAACGAATGCCCCGGCGTATTTCATGACCATGATGAACAAGGTATTCATGGAGTACTTGGACAAGTTCGTGGTGGTGTTTATTGATGGCATACTGATATATTCCAAGGATGATGCTGAGCATGAGAAACATCTGCGACTGATTATGGAGAAGCTGAGGGAACACAAGCTGTATGCCAAATTCAGCAAGTGTGAGTTCTGGCTTAACACTGTTGGATTTCTTGGACATGTAGTGTCAGGAGAAGGAGTCGCTGTTGATCCAAGCAAGGTGACTGCAGTAACTGAGTGGGAAGCACCCAAGAATGCGGGAGAGATACGAAGCTTTTTGGGACTTGCTGGTTATTACAGGAGGTTCATTGAAAACTTCTCCAAGATTGCTAAGCCGATGACTGAACTTCTGAAGAAGGAGAGGAAGTTTGAATGGACGGATGTGTGTGAAGCCAGCTTTCAGGAGCTAAAGCGTCGACTAGTGACTGCACCCGTTCTGTGTTTACCAGACCTTCAGAAGGATTTCCAAGTGTACTGTGATGCTTCTCGACAGGGACTTGGGAGTGTACTGATGCAAGATGGGAGAGTAGTGTCATATGCCTCGCGGCAACTCAAACACCATGAGCGGAATTACCCCACACACGACTTGGAGTTAGCGTCAGTGGTTCATGCGCTCAAGGTATGGAGGCATTACTTAATGGGAAAACACTGTGACGTGTACACCGACCACAAGAGCCTGAAGTACATATTTACACAGAAGGAACTGAACATGAGGCAAAGGAGATGGTTGGAACTTATCAAGGACTATGATATGAATCTGCAATACCACCCAGGAAAGGCCAATGTAGTAGCAGATGCTCTGAGCCGGAAGGTCTATGTCAACGGATTGACAATTGGAGAATTGCCCGAGGATCTGTGCAAGCAGTTCAAGGACCTTAGACTGGAGATAGTGTCTGAAGGATACTTGGCAGCAATGGAAGTCCAACCAACGCTACAGGATAGGATCAGGAAAGCTCAAGTGGGAGACAAAGAGATAGATGAAATAAGGGAAAAGATGAAGGAGGGTCGAGCAAGGGAATTCCGCGAGGATGAGCAAGGAACCTTGTGGTATGGATATCGTTTGTGCGTCCCCAACGATCCCGAAATAAGGAAGTTGATCCTGCAGGAAGATCATGACTCGCCGTATTCCATACATCCGGGCAATACGAAGATGTATATGGACCTAAAGGACAGATTCTGGTGGAACAACATGAAAGGAGACATCGCAGAGCATATTGCCCTATGTGATGTATGTAGCCGAGTGAAAGCGGAACACCAGAAGCCAGCAGGACTGCTACAACCATTGCCCGTGCCGGAATGGAAGTGGGATAGAGTGGGAATGGATTTTATCACAGGATTGCCTAGGACCAGGTCAGGATATGACTGCATTTGGGTAGTGGTCGACCATTTGACTAAGGTAGCCCACTTTATACCGGTAAAGACGACCTATACGAGTGCAAAGTTGGCCAAGATTTACATGGACAGAATTGTGTGCCTACATGGAGTTCCCAAGAGTATCATATCTGATAGAGGCACCCAATTTAACTCACACTTCTGGCGCCAGCTGCACGAGTCACTCAGTACTAGATTGGAGTTTAGCACGGCGTTTCACCCGCAGACTGATGGACAGACCGAGAGGGTGAATCAGATTTTGGAGGACATGCTGAGAGCTTGCGCCTTGGCTCATGGATCTACTTGGGATGATAATTTGCTGAGTTTTCCTACAACAACAGCTATCAAACCAGCATCAAGACGTCACCGTTCGATGTGCTATATGGGAAACGGTGCCGGACACCACTGCTATGGGATGGGGTAGGAGAACGTCAGTTGTTTGGGCCTGATTTGATCAAGGACGCTAAGGAGAAGGTCGCCTTGATTAGGGACAGGCTGAAGGTAGCACAATCAAGGCAGAAGAGCTACGCTGACGCCAAGCGCAAGGAAGTGGTGTATGAGATAGGTGATAGAGCATACCTCAGAGTGTCGCCACTTCGTGGAATCAAGAGATTTGGAATTAAGGGTAAGCTGGCACCTCGATTTATTGGACCGTATCGGGTTATAGCACGCAAAGGAGAAGTTGCTTATCAGTTGGAGTTGCCAGAGGCTCTATCCGCTGTTCATAATGTGTTCCACGTATCCCAGCTGAAGAAGTGCCATCCGGAAATGGTGGATACACCATTGAGAGACACTGTGCCACTAGAGGAGGTTCAGCTTGAGAACGACTTGACCTATGAGGAGAAACCGGTCAAGATTCTGGAGACAGCGGAGAGGACTACCCGTACCAAGACGATCAGGTTTTGCAAGGTGCAGTGGAGCCACCACACGGAAGAGGAAGCCACTTGGGAGAGTGAGGATGACATTCGAGAGGACTACCCACACCTATTTGCTAGCCGCGCCGAATCTCGGGGACAAGATTCATCTTAAGGGGGTTAGTCTTGTCACATCCCAAATTTTAGATTTGGTTCTGCATATCATTCATATCATTGCATCATACTCTTCCATGCAAAACCACCGATTGAAAAGTTTCAGCAAAACACTATTGTCTAAACCCTACTCTATTTTACTACGAGGCTCCTGCGGGAGGCTTTAGTAGGACCTGTGTTGTCCACCCTTGTAGCCTAGTGGTTTCTCTCAACCCTTGACCCTAGGATGTTCCCCTCGATTTTACAAAAATTTAGGATCAAAAATCGCCCAATTCGGAGCTCGTACGGAAAAGTTACGGAGGTTTTAGTATTTGCGAAAAAGGGAAAATAAACGGACCAAAAAATCTGCCCGGCCCCGTGTCCGCTTAGGACCCCGTGAGGGGGCCCCACATAAGAGGCCGCACCCGCACCTCGGTTCCCGTGCCTGACCCCGCCATCCTCCCGCGCGCCGCCGTCTCCCTGGAACCCCGCCGCCGCCTCGCGTCGCCCGCCTGCAGCGCCGCCTCACCCGCGCCGCGCGCCTCCGCTCGCCGCTGCCCGCCGCGCCGCCCTCCAGCCCATGCCGCAGCCGCTCGCCCCGCCTCGCTCGCCCGCCCGCGCGCTACTGCACGCGCAGCCGCCGCCAGCGCCGCAGCCGCCTCCCGCGCCCGCACTCGCCCCCGCGCCGCCGCCCGCCGCCGCTCGTGCCAGCGCCACCCGCCGCGCGCGCACCGCCCGCCGCTCGCCACGTTGACCGCCCCGTTCCACGCGCTGACCGTTTCCCCCTCCGCGCAGGAACCGCTGTCGCCGGAACCGATCACCGCCACCGTCCCGAGCTCGCCGCCGTTCGTCTCTGGTGAGTCCGCAGCCGCCATCTCTTGGGACCATTGGATCTCAGATCAGCGGTCCAGATCAGCCGTTGACCGGTCAGCCCCAGGCGTTGACTAGTCAGACGCCCAGTCAGCGCCCAGTCAGCAGCCGTGTTGACCAGTCAACAGACACAGTTGATTGGGTATTTTCGTTAATCGTTTTAGTTGATAGATTTCGGTAGAAACTTGTAAATTGCGTAGAAATTAAACCGCTGGGCCAAAAATTGCAAATAAAATATGTGTAGATTCAGTAAGTCGTGTAGAATCTTGCTGTACCTTAGTTTCACACTTTTGCAGCAAGATTTAGTACAGTTTAATCAAATTAGTTAATGGCCTTTTTGGAGTAATTAATTCGTAGAAAAAGATCTGTAACTCCAAAAATTGCGTATGATATGTCCCTGGATTCAGTGGAACGAGGGGAATCTCATCGTGAATTAAAAGGATAGGCTTACAGTGAAAACTTCTGCAGAAACTATCTAGTGGCTTTCTACAGTGTTTTAATTACTCGGGGAGTTTTATAATTGCTTTTTGAGTAATTCCAGTTGGTACTGTTCCTAAATAGCAAAGCCTATGCGCTAGAATTTTCCCAAGATTTTACAAACAGTATTCCTTTTTGAGTTCTAGCTCTAGTTTTGAGCATTACTTTTTGCGTAATAGTTTTCCTTGCGCTAAAACTATTTTCCATGCATGCAATCAGTAGTATTATTGAATAGGATTATGTGGTGCAGCTATAGCACCAATTCACTTTTCGTGCATGCATTCATGCATCATCTTTGTTGCATATGCTTGTGAATTGTTTGTTTATGATTGCAATTGTATCGTGTAGATTGTGACGAGTGCAACGCTTGCTCGTGTGTGGATTGTTCTTCCGACCGCTACAACCAAGTCAAGTAGATGCTACTTTGTTCATGATATCGTCCTACTATTTTCAATGCATTGTCGTGTATTTTGTAGATGCATGTGTAGGATGATATTATCGCTATGCTATGTCCTATTATGTGGTAGGGCTTTCCTTGTAGATGAACCACCGTTGGTAGATGTGCTTAGCCATGCTATGATGAACGAGGGCTGGGTTACATCATTGAGACTTGTTTCTAAAAGTATTGGTTTGTGAAAACTAAAACAACTTAATCAATGAATCTCCTGGGTGTGATGGTATTGATAATTTTTGGTGGTTTCATTGCGGAAAGGCACCCAGATATCGAGAGAAATTGATTGGCTTCTTTATTTGGTAGCTTACGTGTACAACCATGTGCCAATAATGAAATGGGCGGTTGGTTGGACTTAGTAGGTTGTGGTAACCCGAACCCGTGTATCCAGAGATGTAGAATTTTGGTAGGTTGGACCGGTGCGCGTCGGGATTGGGGTGCTACTTCCCGAACAGTCTCTTCTTGGACTTCTCCCTATCATCACCCAAAATGAGAGTGATGGTACGATCTGGGCTGGCCAAGTCACATGGGTAAAGTGTACTAACCTCTGCAGGGTGTATAAACTAATCGATTAGCCGTGTCCCCGGTTATGGACATCTGAGTTGCTTGGTATTGATTCCATGACATGTTTCTCGCTCATTCTAATTTCATAATTGTTTTAATATTATTGGGTTAACTTAATTGGGATCTTTTCAAAGAAAATCAAAACTGTTTATGAAAGTAGGACAAATGTATTTGCAAATGCAAGCCAGACACAGCTCCAATTCCCAAATATGCATGTAGATGTTAGTACTATTGTCTCCTTTACTAGCTCTACTTGCCATACATTCCATGTATTGACCCTTCGGGGATGCTACGTTTCATGTTGCAGGTTATTCCGATTCTGAGTAATCGATATAGGCCACGGTACTCCACTCGGCACTTGTTCACTTGTGGGCAATTTGAAGAATGGAGGATTTACTTTATTTATGTTACTACCTGAATAATTTGAGCTAGCTTTGGGCTAAGCTTTTATTATAATAATGGTACTCTGGATCTTCGTTATTTATGATACACGGATATTTGCTATGTTATTTGTCTTATTCTATTGTGAGCCAATGAACCGATCCAGGGATTGGCATGTCACATAGAAGCCACGGTCTTTTCAGAACCGCGGTGTTACAATTATCCAAGTGTGGTGCAACAACTGCAAAGAGCTAGGGCATTATCTAGCAACTTGCCCACAGAACATACGTGAAGAACTCAACCTCATCACATGTTACAATTGTGGTATTCAAGGACATTATGCAAGCAATTGTCCAGAAAAGATGAAGCACCAGATAAACAAGCCTATGAAGGATCTCAGCCTTGTCACATGTTTCAAATGTGGAAACAAATGACACTATGCAGATGTTTTCCTAGAGAGATTTCAACAAGACCCCAAGCAAGCCAAGATGTAATCTAGTTTGGAAAAATTTCAAGGGTGGTAGTAACCTAGATGCTTTTGAGCCAACCTGTAACCCCTAAGCCTCCCCAAATGTCGGGACGAGATTTATTTTAAGGGTGGTAGCCTGTCACATCCCAAGATTTTCCAAATCTTGTAATGTGAAAAATAAATAAACAAAATAAAATTTTTGTTGAAAAACAGGGTAAAAAGAAACTTTTGTTTTTAAAGGGACACTTAAAATCCCATCTTGAACAAACTTTGGTAAAAGTTTGAATCCAACAAAAATCCAAATCAAGGGAAATGCATTCCTCAATGAATGTATCTGGAAAATTTAAACACTTGGAAAATAAATCCAAATCCTATTACCCTAATGGAATAAAAATCATTTCCAAAGTTATCTCCAAGTCTATGGATTTGATCCATATAAAAATTGATCAACAAATATTCACAAATGATCAAGAAAGACAAATAGAAATATTATAAAGCCATATAAATTGGTTTCACTTAACTTGGAACCATAAATAAAATCTTATGAATCTAATAAGTTAAGGAAAATTGAATTTCCAAAGCTAATAAAGCCCTTACCAAAAAAACCATACCAAATGGTGAGCAATTGATCCTAAAGGAATTTAAAAGGATAAACAAAGATAAAATGAGATTTCACAAATTGGAATCACCAAGTTTGGTTCTCTAAATAAAAAGATATGGATTTTATAAGAAAAGAAAGAATTATTAAATAAAGAATATTCAAAGATCCAAACTAAATCTTGGCCTAATCCATTCAGCAAATGGAATGATTATAATCCAAATCCAAATAAAATAAAAGGATAAAGAACTTCCAAACTAAAATAAAATGGCTTAGACCAAATCCTTTTGGATTAAAGACAAACCCAAATTTTAAATGATTAATAAATCTTATTAAAAACTTTACCAAATAATTCAAGATGAATTATTTGACACCCTTTTAAGTAAACAAAACTTACTGAAAGGTTTTGGAAGAATTTAGAAGTCAAATGGAAATTAAAAACATTATTAAATCCTATTTTGATTTAAAACAAGGGCCCTTTTTATTATTTAAAAAGACCCCAAAAAGAATAAAATAAATTCCAAAAATTAACATCAGAATGTTTTATTAATCAGTACATAACCCTACACAAACTTTGACAAAGGTTTGAAATCAAATGAGGGTTTGAATTGCTTATGAAAAATCAAAACAGAAAAATCAAAAGAGAAAAAGAAAAACAAACAGAACAGAAAAAAATAAGAAAAGGACCCAGCCCAAGTAGCCTAGCCCACTAAGCCCAGTCCAGCCCATCTTCCCTCTCCCGCGGAAAAATGGTTCGCACTCACTTATAAACCCGCAAGGACGCTGACAGGTGGACCCCGTTCCCTCACTTTCTCTCTCGCTGCCAGACGGCCCCACCCCTCCCAGTCATCGTCTCCACCCGCGCGAAGACCCCGCCCCTCACCTCGCCGGCCGTTGCAGGCGAGTAAAACTTGCTCTCTTAATCGCCAGCATTTCCCCTACGTTTCCCCCTCAGTTCCTCACCTTAGCGCGCCCCCAGGCCGCCCTAATTCCTCTACGAAGCTCCACTACCCCGATGAGCTCCGGCATCGATTACGACAGCCCCTCGCTGCCCCTTGCCTCCCCAAGCACACAAGCATGTTCCCCAGACCCAGGTGCACCTCTCCGTATCGTCAGCTCACCTGCGCATGCTCTGCCAGCTCGACAACGTCACCGCCAGTGCAGCGCCACTGTCTGCCTCCGTTCCGACGAACCCTACCGGTGAGACCAGACCCCCCTTGCCCTCCTTTTGATACACGTGTGTCCGCGACTTGCGTACGAAGCTAACCATGTCCTCCGTTTGTTTCTTCGTGACCAGTAGCGCCGCCCTCGACGACGATAGAGCGTGGCCGTCGTCAGGCGCAACTCCGACGAGGAATTCCTGAAACCCCAGCCCCTTGACCAACCGCGAGTACCTTGAGCTTCGCCGTGTTCTCCTAAGCCTGGTGAGCATCTCCCTACTCTTCCTTGCTTCCTCTAGCGCCAGCTCCGCCGCTAGCCGAGCATCGCCGCCGCTCACCGTCGCTCGGCACCGCCAGTTCTTGGTCGCTGTGTTGATAGCCGTTAGATGAAGATCGTAGGGACGCGATAGATCACTTAAACCTGAACCGTTACGCTTGATCTGCACCGCTCGATCTAACTTAAATCCAACACACTAGAGAGCATGATCCAGACGAAACGGTATGGACGAGTAATAACAAGACACGTGGCCAGACTCTGGTTTTAAAAATAGATTTGAATCTATTAGATATGTGATTTTGTAAATTCCATAACTTTAAATATACACGTCCAAATTTTGCAAACTTTATATCAATGGATTCAGAAAAACAAGCCCTAGCCAACCATGCACTTTGTTTAGTAAAAAGCTTCTGGTAAAATGTTTGTTTTTGCAGAAACTTATTAATGCTTGTTTAGGTTATAAAAATTATTCTAAAATGATTTTTGGGATAAAATCTTTGGCAAATGGTTTTTTTTGAACCTACTGACCTTAGGAAACAAATTGTGGTTTCAAAAATGTATTTGGTGAAACAAAAGAATGAATCTTGGATTTAAACCAATTCTAGTCAAATAAAAATATGGTTTAATTATTAAAAATGGTTTTGGAAGAAAACCTTTGAGAAATGTTTTGGAAATAAACTCTCTGACCCTAAAAGATTTTATGGTTTGAAAACATAATTTGTGAACCCTATAGATTAATGCCTTATTGAAAACATTTTTACACCACATAAAATGGTACCTTGTTTTAAAAAGGGTTTATAAAGTGAAACCTATTGCAAATGACTTTGCCACTTTATAAAATGACCAATAGGTGTTTCCAAATGTTTACAACCTACTAGAAACCACTTTTACAAATAAAACAACCTATTGCATGCTTGCATGCATTACTTTGATTTTATCATTTTATGTGATGAATTGCTTGAATGGTAGATTGAAATATTGTTTCCTTGATTGAATTGTAGTGATTTGAAGTGAGTGAACATTACAAAGATTAAGGAGTGAACTTATACTCCCTACCAAAAAGGCAAGTGATGCTTCATACTTTTGTCCCATTATTTTCACTATGCATTAGTGATATTTCTAAGTAGGACTTGCATAGAATTTTGCTATTATAAACCATGCTATGGGAAATCCTAGTAGATGAAACCCTAGTAAAATTCTCATAAGTTAAGATTCCTAGTACTATCATGCTTAGCTTAGCTAATAGAAAACAAGGGTGGAATATATATTCATACTATGGAAAAATTTCTAAGTCTGAGGACTTGTGTTTTGTTTAACAAAACAACTAAGTGAATGAATCACCTGGGTGGAATGGAAGGAATGTTTTGTGTTGAGTGGTTCACAAGGCCCATTTCTATGGTTTACCTTGTGTATCTCACTTGTGGATGGCCACCCAGGAACAAAGAGATTTGATATGTCAAATGTTGAGAAGCTTCAAGTGCAACCACATGGCATTATGGGCTCTGCCTAGATCATATAGGTTGCAAGAACTTAGCCAAATGGACAGTTGGTGGTAGGGGAATGATAGGTTGGAACGCGTCCATTCTGGTCTAAGGGAAGGCTTCTGAAAGATCTTGTCTTGGTGAAACCAAGTCTTGTGGGGAAAGTGCACCACCTCTGCAGAGTGAAAAATCGAGGTACATAGCCATGTCCCTGGCAAAGGACAATTTGAGCATCAAGACATGGAAGCTATCAAGAATCTCATCATCCAAATTTCTAAGTTAAAAACTTGTGGTTGAACAAGGGTTTAAGGTTCACCAATTTCTATTGGTGGTTCCTTGGGAGATTTTTGACAAGAAAAAACTTAGTATTTTTCAAATGATAAGGAAAATCTATTTTGAGCAAAGCAAGCCTAAGATCCACTTAGCCAAATGCATATAGATGATAGACTCCACTATACTACCATAGTATCACTTGCCAATACAATTCAAATGTATTGACCCTTTGTGGCTGTAACTTGTTATGTTGCAGGTTTGATTGATATTAGTGAAGTTTAATGATTAGGATTACAAGTCTACAACCAACATGTCTGCCTGTGACACTTTGAAGATGAAGGACCCCATGCTATTGTTATATTCTGCTGCATTGTAATGAGATAGCCAAATGAGCTATGTAAGATGTAATAAATTACTTTATTCCTGGTTATAAAGTTGTATTATGACCTTTGTTTCTTGATATTACATCTTAACTGTGGATGCTAGATATTGATCCAGGTACTAGCATTGTAAACACAGGGGTCTCTACCTTATTAAAGGTTGGGAACCTTATAGGTTTCTGCATCTCCACAAGAACTAATGATCTACTTAGACATGGAGGCAATCAACATCATGGCAAAGACAATGGAATCTATCATAGATGAATAGTACTTGTATAAATCCACAATGAGTACAGAAATTACAATAAGATCTAGACAAGATGTAGATGGGATGGATGGAGATGGTGGTGATGCAATGGTTGAGATGAAGATCGATGCCTTAGCCTCCTGGATCTACGTAGGGCGAAGATGGATCCCTAGTGGATGAGTTCCCCCTCCAGATGCCTTCCGGAGGTGAGGTTTTGGCGATTTATGGGTTTTCTGTATGTCGTCTCTCCGATCTAGTTTCACGGGGTGAAACTATTTGAGGAGGCGATTCGGCGCCAACTATACACTGGGAACTATATGGCTGAAAAAAGTATTCCCACCGTTATAGTTGGTCGTTAAACCTTCCGTATCCTCCAATTGCTTCGGGTTTTCTTCTGGTGTTATTAATATTTCCCAAATAATAAATTTACATTGTTTTTGGCTCCTTTTCACTCCTATATAACTGGTCCAAGAATTGTGTCCATCGTATCCATCATCTGACTTGATCTTGGTGAAAATAAACATAAAAAGTGCACGCGAACACCGTAAAGTACCAAGATCCTACCACTACAATGCATTAATAATAATATAAAACATGATGCCAATATCACTCATCAACTTCCCCAAGCTTAGACTCTTGCTCGTCCCGAGCAAGTTTAGCTTAATGGATGTGATCCTCATATTCATGAAGCTAAGTCGATAAAATAAATGAGGCAGTTGCAACATGTGTTTATCATATAGGATACAACTAATAAGTTCATGAATAATAGCTTACTCGAACCATCCGAATAATATTAGCAGGCTTCCACACCCTAGCAATTAACAATTCACAAAAGATTACTCTCGACATGATGTAAAAGTATTCGGTTCAACTGAATCAGTAGCGAGGTAATCCCAAGTGTTTTAGGATTAACATATTCACTTGGGATTCAAAATCTCAAACGTCTCTTTGTCTTACTACAATATAGTGGTATATGCCTATTTGCTCTTTGCACATTCGCTCCTTTTCTTTTTCTTTCTTTTCTTATTTGTTTATATATATATGTGCTCACACTTTTGTTTAAGTGTTGTGCAAAGGAGCTAGCCATACATTCCACTTCATGTAGGAATTCAAAGTTTAACGGTCTCAATTACCAAATTCCAAATATATATGAAGCATCTTTATAACTTGAATATTCTACCTCAACTTGTTCTCACTCTATTTGATAGCACTTTTGATTTCTCCTTTGTTCAAGGTTTTTCTTTTTCAACTTAACTAATTAGATAATTTCTGTAAATCAAACCATTGGCCTACAACATATTGATGAAATTATCTTCATATGTTCCGTTAATACCAATGGTGTGGAAGACTCCTATTGCTATCATCAAGTGCAAGTAAAATTATACTCAAGCCATTCATATATCCAATAAGACAAACTCAAACTCAATAATGCTCCATATATTATAATAAACTCGGAATTTCATGAAAGGGATCGACTATTCCTGAAGGGAATTCTAATGATGAAAACTTTATTTATGAGCTCAAACTAATGCAAAACTAGAATAGTAATAAAAACTTATAAGATAGATTACAACGTCTTAAAGATCTCCCCAAGCTTGGAATCAAGCCAGGCCAGATCAAAGAATCCCTCACGATTATTGTAAATCACTGTGGCGCCATGGCACTTGGTATCTTCTCTTCATGGGCCAGCTTGAGACGGAGCGATTGATTGAAAGCTTCCAGTTCTTTAATATGCAACTTGTAGAAAAAATTATTCCACTCCGACTGATAGGGCAAAGGTGTCCGATCTTTCGATGAGATGGTGATAGTCGATTTGGTGGATTTCGGGCTTGACGATCCGACTACACGTGCGATCACGAGCGCCAATGCAATTGCTAGGCCAATCTCCTGGAGGTTACTGATCCTGCGGGAACATGATCAGCCTGACCAGCGAGGGTCTTAATTCCTACCTGAAATCGAGAACAAGTAAGAACTAATATTGCAATCAAGATATTGCGGATTAAGAGGAAAGCTTTATTGAAAAGGTGGGATCCTGAATAGGTGCGAAGTACAAGAGGCCTCTGCGACGCTCGAGCCTTGGCGAAGTTGCTACGATGGCTAACTTAATGTCTAAACAAAATCCAAGTCTAGGGTGAGGGCTATGGGGAGTATTTAAGGAGGAAAAGGTGGTGTTTCGGCTAGCCATGGAAGTGGTGGCCGAATCCAACCCTAGAAGTCCTTTTCCCCTCAAATACGGACTCTAAAAAGTGGCTATTTAAAATCCTGCGAAAATTACATGGGCCTGGCCCAAAATAAAGGTGTCGCAGCACCATATTAAGCTATGGACGAATTCGTGAAGTATTAATCTTGAATATTTCGTCCAAGCCTTCTTTCTTCATTATGATGGCCTCAAAGTTCTGAAATCTCCATTCGTGGCCTTCTCTTGGATCATCACATGCTTGCTGCCATCTCCATGCATGGCCATGCTCCAATGCTTGTCCCTCTCATCCATGCTTGGTCCATCATTCCTAAGAGTAAGAAATACATCTGATTTAGGCAGCATCATATTCTCATGTATGTGAGGAATAGTTCCAAGAAACGAAAGTACCTGATAGTTAAGTTGTTTGGCACGAGATCTTGTGATGGGTCCTTGTATGTGTGTAGCTGTAGGTACAACGGTTGTATAAATAGAAGGGATGTCCACATCATGCTCCCTTTCTTGAATTGAAGTCGTCCTCGACGCAATCTCATCTTCCCCACCAAAGTAAGGCTTCAAATCTGCAATGTTAAACGAAGGACTAACCGTACCAAAGTCTGCAGGCAACTCAAGTTTATATGCATTATCATTTATTTTCTCTAACACCTTAAAGGGACCAGCAGCACGCGGCATTAACTTAGACTTGTGTAAATCAGGAAAGCGATCCTTACGCAAATGTAACCAAACAAGATCTCCAACATCAAACACAACATGCTTTCTCCCTTTATCCCCAGCAAGTTTATACTTAGCATTCATGTGTTCAATGTTATCTTTAGTAGTCTTATGTAAGTTTAATACCATTTCAGGGCGTTGTGTAGCATCCAAATTATTTTGCACCGAAGTAGGTAAAGGCAATAAATCAATAGGTGCACGAGGAACAAAACCATACACGATCTCAAATGGGCACATCTTTGTGGTAGAATGCAGCGAACGATTATAAGAAAATTCTATATGAGGTAAACACTCTTCCCACAATTTTAAGTTCTTCTTTAAAACAACCCGCAACATAGTAGACAAAGTTCTATTTACTACTTTAGTTTGTCCATCAGTTTGGGGATGACATGTAGTACTAAACAGCAATTTAGTCCCCAACTTAGCCCATAAACATCTCCAAAAGTGGCTAAGAAATTTAGTATCACGATCAGAGACAATAGTATTTGGCACACCATGCAAACGAACAATTTCACGAAAGAACAAATCAGCAATATGCGCAGCATCATCCGTTTTATGACAAGGAATAAAGTGTGCCATCTTAGAAAACCGATCCACAACAACAAAAATACTATCCCTCCCCTTCTGTGTTCGTGGCAATCCCAAAACAAAGTCCATAGAAATATCCTCCCAAGGAACACTAGGAACAGGAAGAGGCATATATAAACCATGTGGATTAAGGCGAGACTTAGCTTTTTGACAAGTAGTGCAGCGTGCCACAAATCTCTCAACATCTGGACGCATATGTGGCCAAAATAAGTGTGCAGCAAGAACATCCTCCGTCTTCTTGACACCAAAGTGTCCCATCAATCCTCCTCCATGCGCCTCCTGTAACAACAAAAGACGAACAGAACTATCTGGAATGCATAGTTTGTTAGCACGGAACACAAATCCATCATTGAAGACGAACTTGTTCCAAGTTCTACCATCTCTACAATTCTGCAACACATCTTTAAATTCAGCATCATGCACATATTGTTCCTTAATAGTTTCCAATCCAAATATTTTGAAGTCAAGTTGAGATAACAAAGCATAACGGCGCGACAAAGCATCAGCAATAATATTATCTTTACCCTTTTTGTGTTTGATAACATAAGGAAAAGACTCAATAAATTCAACCCACTTTGCATGACGACGATTCAACTTAGCTTGACTATGAATATGCTTCAAAGATTCATGATCAGAATGTATAACAAATTCTTTAGTCCATAGATAATGTTGCCAAGTTTCTAATGTCCGAACCAATGCATATAATTCTTTATCATAAGTAGAATAGTTCAGACTAGCCCCACTCAATTTCTCACTAAAATATGCCACAAGTTTTCCCTCTTGTAATAACACCCCTCCCAAACCAATTCCACTAGCATCACATTCAAGCTCAAAAGTCTTAGTAAAATCAGGAAGTTGGAGTATGGGAGCATCTGTTATCTTATCTTTCAATATGACGAAGGCCTGTTGTTGTGCATCGCCCCAAACAAAGGGCACATCCTTCTTGGTAAGCTCATTCAGCGGCGCGGCAATTGATTCAAAGTATTTGACAAAGCGCCTATAAAAACTAGCGAGGCCAAGAAAACTCCTCACCTATGTGACCGTCTTGGGCTGCAGCCAATTCTCAATAGCTTCAATCTTGGCTGGATCCACTTCAATACCCTGTGATGTAACAACATAGCCAAGAAACGCAACTCGATTGGTGCAAAAGGTGCACTTCTCAAGGTTACCAAACAAACGTGCATCACGTAAAGCATTGAAAACAGCACGTAAATGGTCTAAATGATCCTCTAAAGATTTGTTATAAATCAGAATATCATCAAAGTAGACTACCACAAAATGTCCAATAAAGCACGTAAAACTTCGTTCATTAATCTCATGAAAGTGCTAGGTGCATTAGTTAAACCAAAAGGCATTACTAACCACTCATATAAACCGAACTTAGTTTTAAATGTTGTTTTCCATTCATCTCCTAATTTCATACGAATCTGGTGGTAACCACTACGCAAATCAACTTTAGAAAACATGGTAGAGCCACTCAATTCATCAAGCATGTCATCTAAACATGGAATAGGATGACGATATCGAATAGTAATATTATTGATAGCTCTACGATAAGTACACATGCGCGAAGAACCATCTTTCTTAGGTACCAAAATAATAGGAACAGCACGGGGGCTAAGGGACTCACGAATATGATCTCTGTCGAGTAGTTCCTAAATTTTGCGTTGTATCTCCTTTGTCGCCTCTGGATTGGTTCTATATGGCGCGCGGTTGGGCAACGTAGCACCAGGAATTAGATTAATTTGGTGCTCAATTCCTCTAATAGGAGGTAGTCCTGGTGGCAGCTCAGCGGGAAACACGTCCTCATATTCCTGCAAAAGGTTAGCAATAGCGGGTGGCAAAGAAGGAGGCATATCCTCAAATGAAAACAAAACCTCTTTGCAGACAATTGCATAACATTGAGTATTGTTTACATCTAGTTCAGCAATATCAATTTTATTTGCAAGCATACATGGACTCTTCAAACGAATTTCAGTAGCATGGGTAGAATCAGATTTAGTGTTCTTTGGTGGTACAAAATCTGCAGCAACAATCTGATTCTCACTTTTATTTTTCTCCTCAGTTTTAGCTCTACTAGCTCTAGCAAGATCATCTTTTAAAATCTGTTCGGGAGTCATAGGTTTTAGACCAATTTTCTTTCCATCATGCATAAGAGAATAGTGATTAGTTTTGCCATTATGAACAGATTCTCTATCAAATTGCCATGGTCTACCAAGTAAAAAAGAACAAGCTTGCATAGGAACAACATCACAATCAACAAAATCAGAATATGTACCAATAGTAAAATGCACGCGTACCGTTCTTGTGACCTTTATCTTGCGAGAACTCTCAAACCATTGGATGTAATATGAATGTGTGCATTGTCTTGTTGGAAGTGCAAGCTTCTCTACCATGTCAACACTAGCCAGATTGTTACAACTCCCTCCATCAATGATGATCCGTATAGCTCTTTCCTTGACAATACCACGTGTTTGGAACAGGTTGTGGCGTTGATCTTGCTCAGATTTGCTCAATTGCACACTCAACACACATTATGTAATCAAGCTCTTGTATTGATCAGCATCTTCAGCTCCCATTACCTCTGTCTCTTCATCAGCATCAGAATTGTCTCCATCTCGAGCAGAAATAAGGGCTAATGTATCTTCATCAAAGTCACTCGCTGAATCGTATTGACCATCATCCTGCATCATCATCACACGTTGTGTTGTGCATTGTCTCTCAATATGACCAAAACCCCAGCACTTGCAGCATTGTATATCCTTTGTCTTACCCGTGGAAGCCATAGAAGATGCACTACGAGCAGGAGCATTGGATGACGATGGAGGAGCAGCTGGAAATCTTGTGGTGGCCTTGGATGTGGTAGTAGCTGGTGGCGAATCACGAGAAGGAGGTGCTGATTGTCGGGATGTCCAAGTTGATGTGCGACCTGCAGAATTATTAGTCCTCCTCCATGGTGTTTGGCGATCCTGCACTTCACATTCAGCTTTGCAAGCAAGATGAAACAAACGAGTGATAGAATTATATTCCTTATAATCTAAGATGTGCTGAATGTCTTTGTTTAATCCACCAAAGAAACGTGCAAGCAATTATTCAGTAGATTCAAAAAGACCACACCGAACCATCCCCGTTTGCAATTCCTGATAATACTCTTCTACAGAATTTTTCCCTTGCTCTAAACGTGTCAGATTCTTTAGTAAATCACGTTGATAAGTGGGAGGTACAAAACGAACACGCATAGCAGTTTTTAAAGCAGTCCAAGTACTAGGAATAGTAGTAGGATTTAAACGACAATACTCAGACCACCAAAGGGAAGCAAATTTAGTAAATTCACATGTAGCAGCACTTACACGCATATTCTCAGGATATTTTAAGCATGCAAAACGTTGTTCTACTTCCATCTCCCATGTAAGATATGCATCAGGATTATATTTACCCTCAAAAGATGGAATATTTAATTTAAGCTTTGCAACATGATCATCATCGCGTACCGGTGGTCGAGCATTGTGGTAGTAATGTCGGGGACGGCCAGCAGGTACCTGTGGAGGTTTCTCAACCTCCTCGTCAAACAGATCGTCGTCGTCGGGGTCGTAGTAGTACCCGTCGTCTGTCCCCAATTTCGCCGCAGCAGCCGTGGCGGAAGTCTGAGGTGCGTCAGCTGCAGCGGTAGCCGCCTGGGGTGCGGCGGCAGCCGAACCAGTAGTCTGACCCGTGATCGGAATGCGCCGTGCGCTAGGTGCGGGTGCGGGTGTGGGCAATCTGTTCAAAATCTCCTTGAACCGAGCGTCAAGCTTGGCGTTGAAGGATTTCTCGAGTCCATCGATCTTGTCCACGGCGTTTGTGAGCTTGGTGTCAAACTCCCCTAGGCGTGCATCCACGTCTTCAGCGCGACTAACCAAGAGCTCGGAGAAGTGGGCATGTAGTTCTTCGTTCGTCATTGTGGCAGGGTTCCGCGAAGTATCTGTCATGGTTAGTCCTTTAAAAAGCACTGGTATATACTACGGAAATATGGTGGAAGTCACACGTAATCCGTCAAGCAATATACGAAGCTCTTACAAGTTCTTACCAAACAGCAGGAAAAAGGCGATGTGTAACCGCGAGGATCAGTGGGTCTAGAGATTGAACCGAGCGATTACCGGGGGTCGAGACACCGCACGTGGAGAATATATGTGGAGCTCTGGGAAGGCTTAGCAAAGGGGTTAGCAATTATCAAAACAGCAATGCAAAAGTTGAAAGAATGCTCAACGACGGTACTGTGCTGGTCCTAGGCTAGACCGTGCTAGAGACGCGAGCCTAGATCACCAACGATGTCACGATGTGACACAACAAGCAATGTATGATGATATGGCACCCTGAAAAGCGAACCGAGAGGTGGAAAATCACTGTGATGGCGATTGTCTAGAACTGATCTACGAGGTCTAAAAATAGGTTAGCCCCAAAAAAAAATTTGAAATTTTTTATTTTGCTCCGGAAAGCGCGCAGGCGCCAAAAAAATATCGCTATAACGGCCGATGGAGAAAAGTGATCCCTAGAGCCGAAAACTAGTATAGCCAGAAATTTTTTTCGGAGGCGGTTCCAGACTCTGGGCTCGACACGGACTTTAGCTTAACATGGAAACAACAAAGAATGAAAGTAAAAAGAAATAACTAGGAAACAATAACTCAACTCGGACTCGTGCCGCGGCAGGAAAGGTGATCGGATCCGTGTCGCGGTAGGAAGGCGGTGGTGGAGTTTTAGGGTTTATGGTGGCGGGGTGTATGGCGGCGGAATATGGTGGCGGAATATGGTGGCGGTGATCGGCGAGTGTGGCGGTGACTACTGTGATCAGAACTCGAAACTCTAAGGGACGAAACACTAAGACCAGCAACTCGACGCGACGATGTAGACACAAATTCAACAATGCAAAAACTGAAAAGATAATGCGAGGCGTAGATTGGTTATGGGATGGATCTAAACTCTAACTGTGTTTTTGGCTTTTTCGTGGGTTATAGGTAAAAACAGATCTAATCTACAAAAGCAGTAAAATCTCACCGAGCAACCTGAAATCTGATACCACTTGATAGGGCAAAGGTGTCCGATCTTTCGATGAGATGGTGATAGTCGATTTGGTGGAGTTCGGGCTTGACGATCCGACTACACGTGCGAGCACGAGCGCCAATGCAATCGCTAGGCCAATCTCCTGGAGGTTACTGATCCTGCGGGAACACGATTAGCCTGGCCAGCGAGGGTCTTAATTCCTACCTGAAATCGAGAACAAGTAAGAACTAATATTGCAATCAAGATATTGCGGATTAAGAGGAAAGCTTTATTGAAAAAGGTGGGATCCTGAATAGGTGCGAAGTACAAGAGGCCTCTGCGACGCTGGAGCCTTGGCAAAGTTGCTATGATGGCTAACTTAATGTCTAAACAAAATCCGAGTCTAGGGTGACGGCTATGGGGAGAATTTAAGGAGGAAAGGTGGGTTTCGGCCAGCCATGGAAGTGGTGGCCGAATCCAATCCTAGAAGTCCTTTTCCCCTCAAATACGGACTCTAAAAAGTGGCTATTTAAAATCCTGCGATAATTACATGGGCCTGGCCCAAAATAAAGGTGTCGCAGCACCATATTAAGCTATTGACGAATTCGTGAAGTATTAATCTTGAATATTTCGTCCAAGCCTTCTTTCTTCATTATGGTGGCCTCAAAGTTCTGAAATCTCCATCCGTGGCCTTCTCTTGGATCATCACATGCTTGTTGCCATCTCCATGCATGGCCATGCTCCAATGCTTGTCCCTCTCATCCATGCTTGGTCCATCATTCCTAAGAGTAAGAAATACATCTGATTTAGGCAGCATCATATTCTCATGTATGTGAGGAATAGTTCCAAGAAACGAAAGTACCTGATAGTTAAGCTGTTTGGCACGAGATCTTGTGATGGGTCCTTGTATGTGTTTAGCTGTAGGTACAACGGTTGTATCAATAGAAGGGATGTCCACATCACCGACACTTTTACTTGTTCTTTAATGAGCTCATTGTTTCTTTGGAGGATTTGTATCACCATAAGACTCATAGAAAATCCCACTTCATTGGTCTGCTTGATATCTTCATCAAGTTTACCAAGATAAAATCGCAGCCACCAAAGATGCCTGGATGTCCCTAGCACCTCCTTCTCCATTATTGCGATCTTCAACTCGAGAGATTTCAACTCCATCTTCTGGCATTCATGGTCGGCTTCCAAAAGCTCCATCGGGACGCCCTTGATCTCCTTGTCCTGCTTGCTATTGCTCCCAACCTCCATAGGGACTTCTCTCCTTGGCTTCCTGGTAATTATGATTAGAGAGGGGCACGATGGCAGTATATAACAGGGGACAGAGGTCGGTAAAACTCGCGAGAAACACCATATTCACGCACAAGAAAAGAATCCTAACAGAATAGGAAAAGAAATCATGATTTTGGAGGAGTCCTGCCGCGTAACGACCAACTATATGGTCACGGCCCGTATAGCTCCGTCTGTATAGTTGTTTCTGGGAAGATACTTCCAAACAAATCTCGAGTCCAGGTTGGTTAGATTACTGACTAGGAACCGAAAAAATGTTTTTTTATGAATAAATAAGAACAAAAAAAGGTCGATGATATAGAAGGTTTAACGACCAACTATACGGCGGGAGATTTTTCTCCGGCCGTATAGTTGCGCCTGTATAGATACTATACATCAAAAAATATTTCGCAAGGGGGTACAGTACCTTTAACAACCAACTATACGGTGGGATATTTTTCTCCGGCCGTATAGTTGCGCCCGTATAGTTACAAAAAACCCTCAAAAACTTTAGAAAAAAAGAGGAATTCAAAGGAAAAAAATTAGAAGTAAAACGATGAAGACAAAGCACTTATTAGAGGAAGAAAACATACCTTTCACTCACCGTCTATTTAGTCGGGACTGACAAGCTCTTCCAATAGGGACTTCTTCTTCTTGGGAGGAATTTACCTTAGTTCATCTAATAATTCTTGAAAATGAAAATCACCAGGACTAAAGCTCCTCTCAATAATATTGGTGTCTTGATGGGCAAATATAGATGGTGCATCCACTACCTTTGCTTTTTGTCTCTGCATAAACTGCAACTCAAATTCTTGAAGTAAAAGGATCCAACGAATCATTCTTGGCTTATGAATCTTCCACTCGAGGAGTTCTTTTAAACCATCATGATCCACATGAACTCTTACTTTTGCATAACTATATGAGAACAAAATTTATCGCAAGAGAGAAATACAACAAAGAGTACTCTTTCTTCCTTAGGATAATTCTTTTGAGCACTATTAAGAGTTCTACTACCATGATGTATAATATTAAATCTGCGACCTATGTGTTGTCCCAGAGTTACTCCTACGGCATCATCACTAGCTTCATATATTAAATCAAAAGTCATATCCCAAATAGGTGGTTTAATGATAGGGACATGAGATAAAGCATATTTAATTTTATCAAAGGCAATAAGGCATTTATCATCAAAATTAAATCTTACTCCCTTTTGCAACAAATTAGTTAAAGGTTTAGAAATTCCAGAGAAATTCCTAATGAACCTTCTATAAAAACCCACATTACCAAGAAAACTTCTTATACCTTTTATGTCCCTTGGTTGTGGCATTCTCTCTATTGCTTCAACTTTAACCCTATCTACTTCAACACCCTTACCTGATACCTTAGGTCCAAGGACTATGCCTTCTTTGACCATAAAATGGCACTTCTCCCAGTTTAGAACAAGATTGGTTTCTTCACAATGATGCAAAATTCTTTTGATATTATCCAAGCAACTAGTAAATGAATTTCCATAGATAGAAAAATCATCCATAAATACTTCCATTATCAGTTCTATAAAATCTGCGAAAATAGCAGTCATGCATCTTTGAAATGTATGTTGGAGCATTACATAAACGAAAAGTCATGCATCGGTAGGCATGTAAACCATAAGGACTAATGAAAGTTGTTTTAAGTTGGTCATCGGGATGGAAAACTATTTGGGAAAAAACAGAGTATTCGTCCAAGTAGCAAAAAATGAGTGTGGTTTGCTAACCTCTCTAAAGTTTGATCTATGAACGACAAAGGATAGTGATCTTTCCTAGTTTCCTTATTCAATTTCCTAAAATCTATGCACATCATATGTCCAATAATAGTTCTAGTAGGTATCAATTCATTGTTTTCATTAGGAATAACAGTAAAGCCTCCTTTCTTAGGAACACAATGAACAAGACTTACCCATTCACTTTATTTTACAGGATAGATTATACTTGTATCTAGTAGGCGTACTATTTCTTTTCTTACCACTTCCTTCATTTCAGGCTTTAGCCTTCTATTAAATTCTGCAACTGGTTTAGCACCTTCCTCCATGAATATTCGATGGGCGGTTATCTGGGACTAATAGCCTTCAAATCGTCCATTGAGTACCCAAAGGTTTTGCGATTCTCCTTTAGTACCTTCATGAGTTCTTCTTCTTCATCCCTTGAAAGTTTAGTACTAATAATAACAGGGAATTTATTAGTATTATCCAAAAATCTATATTTAAGATTATCTAGTAAAGTTATTAATTCTGGGGGTGGTAATTCTTCATCCCCTCTCTCTTCTGTCTCTTCAAAAGCTTCATCAGTTGGAGGTCCTAAAATGGGAAGTGAACCTCACTTTCTAATTCTTCTAGAGACCTGTCCTCCATAATTATTTCTTCATAATTTGAGTCTTCATTTATTTCTTCTTCTTGATTACAAAAGACGAGAGCCGCCATCTCCTTAATAGTTTTATCTTTCTATTCTTATTATATAAGTAGAGGTTTATCTTTAAATTTGGAAAAGTGGAACTCTTTTTCCTCTTTCCCAAGCTTAAGAGATACATTCTCCTTTTTGATGTCGACTGTGGCACCGACATCACTCAAAATGTGTCGGGGGGATAACCCCCGTTAGGGTCACGAGGGGTAAAACGTAGCGTAGCTTGGCTAGCTCCTAGTAAAGAAAGAGCCCTACCGAGTAAGTACGGCCGAGAGAGAGAATCGTGTGCGGCCGACATATGAACTATGTCGGCCCGCATAAGACAAATTTGTTAATCTTGCAGGAACCAACGAGACGAATCTTCCAAGGAAGGGCCAAGTCAGATAGGATGCACGACACCTTTCCGAGTAAGGTTCTGGAGGGACCATGGAAAAGCGTGGTCAAAAGAGAAGGGCGATGACGGGTGACATAAAAGGAGTCGGGTGACGCTCAAAGCAAGGGCTGACGTACAAAGTTACTACGTGACACCAAAAGGAACAGGAGGCGACGTACCAGAAGACCTTTAGCTGTCAAGCTTTATGGACTGGGCCATTGGTCTTAGGGCAAGCCCGTGACCCGGCCCACATAGTAGGGACCAGGATCCAAACAGTAAACCCTAGAACCCAAAGGGGTATAAGCTAGCTAGTGCTGCCTATATAAGGAAGGGCATGGCAGTAGTAGAAGGAGGTTGGACCAAGTAAGGAACAAGATCCTAGAACACTAGTCCATATAGCTCGAGGAGCACTTGTAATTCCTGAGCATCAATCAAATTGCTAAGTGTGGAGAGTTCATCTGGTTCTTCGTGCATGGCTAGACCATGCACTCCCTCCCCGGTGACCACAAGCACCCATTCGGCGCCAACTTAAGCCTACCCATGACATCTGCCGTGACACCACCATGACAGTTGGCGCCCACCGTGGGGAAGAAGCAGGTGCTTGATGGAGTCTTCATCCGGATGGGCAACATCATCGCCAAGACTGGCGAGCGCGTCTACTCCGGCCTCATCCAGAGGTTTGGAGCGCTCAACTTCATCAGCGACAACGCGGGGTGCTTCGGGACCAAGCCGTTTCCTACGGGCGGTCGCTTCATCAAGTTCGGCGAGCACCAGGTCTACGTTGCCGTGCGCGTGAAGCGCGCATACCCAGAGCGCGTCGTTCTGGCGCCGGATCCGCCAGCGGTTCCTGTCGCTGGAAAGCTTCACCAACTCGTCTCCATGGAGGTAATGATGACAGCTCCTAACCCAGCAGCTCCACCGATAGCTCAAGTAGTGAATGATAATGCTGAGGAAGGAAATCATGAGGAGAAACCAAAGGTCGCGAGAACAGCAAAGGAACCCCTGGAAAAGCCAGAAAACATATCTAGGAGTAAAAGGGAAAAAGAGCTGCAAGATGCGATAGATAAATTGGAAGAGCCAGTAGTGCATGAAACTGACTCGAGACGTGTGCAAGCGGAGTTAGAGGAGGCCAGAATAACGGTTCTGGAGAAAGCCAAGGAGTTAGTGCAGTTACAACAAGATGTGGATATCATGATCCGAGAGCTCAACTCGGCGAACTGAGTCAAGGGCGCAAAGACCCGGCTTGATGCAACAAGGTTAAGAGGAAGGAACCTCAATGAGGAGCTGGCAGATGCAACGTCAAAGATAATGCCAAAGAACAGCAATGAAACAGCTATGCGGCCAACATACAACACAGCAGCAGCTAACCTGCGAGCCGCAGAAGCAGCAATGGCAGAATTACCCCATCTGACGAAAGAAGCAAAGAAAATACAACAAGAGCGAGTCAACGAACTGGTAAGGGCAGCTAGCATGTTGAATGAAGCATACTATAGAGCGAATCCGGGTATAGCAGGGAGGTCATAGCTGGTTCACTCGGCGACTCCTGTCCCGGCAAGATCAGCAGGTCACACGGCATCCTCACCCGGAGCGGCGCCAAGACTGAGAAAAGAAAAAAATGTGGATTTAGGGAGAAACAAGCAGATGATCGCTTATGACCCGGCAATGTCTCAGGGAAACCCAGCGCATGCATAGGGAACAAGAAGGAATAATGCCCAAGGAAATGAGAACCAGGAAAATGCAGGCCGAGAAAGGCAAGCATGGCAAAGAAACGACAATGGAGGGCAAAATTTTGCGCCTCAACCTAGGTGTGGAGCTCACTCGGCAAGAGGAGGAAATCAGCGCCGAATAATGCACCAGCTCAACCTGAAAGAAGATAGCAAAGCGCGGGAAAAGCAGCACAACAGCCTGCTGACCCGAACGCAAACAAGTACAATGATGGTTACTAAGCGATGGTAAATGACGGATATGAACTGCCGGATCACGCATATCAAGCGCTAGAAGCTAGACTCGGGTGCAGGAACCTTCAACCGGATGATGCAAGGCTGAAGCTTAACCGAATAAAGATGTCAGAACTGATCGAGTCGCAAGGTCCGCAGGGTCCACCATGATTTGGCCGAAGGATCTTGAAGGACCACCTGTACCAAATTTCCAGTTGGCCAGAGGAACAAAAACATATGATGGAAGCACGAAGCCAGAGGATTGGCTCATAGATTATGGAACTGGTGTGAAAATCGCGCAGGGGAATTTGAGATGGGTAGTACGATATGTACCGCAAATGCTAGAAGGACCAGCTCGGGTATGGATGAATAATTTTCCACCCGGAAACATTAACAGCTGGATCGATTTTCAAGACGCTTTTGTGAGCAATTTCACAAGAACCTACAAGAGGCCGAATCGCCCACAACAACTAGCAATGTGCAAGCAAAGGCCGAATGAGACAGATAGAGAATTCCTCACAAGATGGTGCATGATGCACAACTCTTGCGAAGGGGTAATCGAGTCACAGGTAATCGCTTGGTTTGCCCAAGGTGTCAAACACGGAAGTGTGCTGTGGCAAAGGTTACAGAGGGATATGTCGGCAAGTTTGGCAGAAACAATAAGAATTGCTGATTCGTATGCGTTAGGAGTTCCGACTCAGCCGCTGCTCATGTCGGCAGACGGGATGACTGAGACTCAGATCTATGATGCTGTCGGGTCGCAAAGGCGCCAGGAATGATCCGAATACAGTAGCAAAATAAGAGATGAAAGGCCAGACTACAGATATGGTTCGACTCCGGTTGCGGCCGTAAGTCAGAATCATCCAGATGCTGGAAGTAGCCAACGTCAAAGGACAAATGGACAACAACAGTGGGTGCCAAAGAATGATGGCAAAAATCCATATGAACAAAGGAAGAAATATCAAGACCGACAGAAGTATACCTATGAGATGATGCTAGACCAGCCGTGTAAATTTCACACGCCTAGTCCGAGTAAGCCCGCAAATCACACAACAAGGCAATGCACTTGGTTTCAGAAAGGAGATAGAGTGGACTCGCCGAGTAAGCAGCTACCACCACCTCCCCCTCCACCGCTTACATGAGGAAATGCTCAGGCTGTGGGAACAGATAACATGTACGAAAACAGGCAGCCAAGGTATCATAATCAAGAGATAAGAGAAACTGTGCACCAGGTGCACAATCCAAGAGGTGACGACGCTCATGTCGGCCACAGAACTAGGAATGAGTACGAAGAACATCACCAGAGCTATGTCGTCTTCGTCATAGAGCCGAATGACAAAAAGAGTCAGCAGCGACGGATGATGGAGGTGAATGCCACAATGCCAGCAATTCGCAAGTACATGCATTGGTCTAAGCAAGAGATAACTTGGAGCATAAAAGATCACCCCAAGATCATCCCAACCCCAGGAGGATATGCTCTAGTCTTAGATCCAATGTTCATGGGCCCGGATATCAATGTGAAGTTCTCCAAGGTACTGATTGATGATGGCAGTAGCATCAACATCATGTACAAGGATACCATGCTCAAGTTAGGCATTACCATGAACATGCTGAAGCCGACTAAGAAAACTTTCCATGGTATTGTGTCGGGATTGTCCTATGAGCCAATTGGCAAGATCTGGATCGACGTCTTATTCGGCAACAGAGAGAACTGTCGCACTAAAGCCATAGAGTTCGAGGTGGTTGATTTGGTCAGCTCGTATCATGCCTTACTCGGCAGGCTGGCTATGGCAAAGTTTATGGCTACTCCTTACATCGCTTACTTGAAGATGAAGCTGCCAGGCCCGTGTGGAGTGATTACAGTGGAAGGAGATTACAAAAGGTCCATTGCTTGTGCCTCAGCCGGATCTTCACTGGCAGAGTCACTGGTAATAGCACAGGAAAAACATCAAATGTTGAAGTGGCAGCATTGGCCAAAGCAGCACAAATGTCCATGCTGGCACTCACTAACCCGTATGGCAATGTGTCATTTCAAGATACCAAAGAAACTAAGAAGGTACAGGTGGATGAGACTTTCCCAGAGCGTACAGTCACCATTGGGGCTGGCCTCACTGACAAATAGGAAAGCGAGCTCACCAGCTTCCTCCGTGAGAATCGGGGTATCTTTGCATGGTCAACACAGGATTTGCAAGGAGTTCCGAGGGAGCTGGCTAAGCACTCTCTTCATGTAAGTCCAGATGCCAAGCCGGTGAAGCAACCCCTCCGCCGCTTCTCCGAAGATAGGAGGAAAGTAATAGCTGCCGAGATTGCCATGCTTTTGGCTGCTGGGTTCATCATGGAAGTACTGCACCCGGATTGGTTATCAAATCCAGTCTTGGTCGAAAAGGAAAAAGATGACCCAAACGTGACAGTGGTATGGCGCATGTATATTGATTACATGAACCTCAATAAGGCGTGTCCAAAAGATCCATTACCCTGCCACGGATCGACCAAGTCATAGATTCTAATGCTGGGTGTGAGTTGTTGTCATTTGTGGACGCGTATTCTGGATTCCATCAGATACCACTGAATCTGTATGATCAAATAAAGACAGCTTTTATCACCCCATACAGGGCTTATTGCTACCGTACCATGCCGTTCGGACTGAGAAATGCAGGTGCAACATATCAAAGATGCATGCAAAAATGCTTGCAAGATAAATTGGACAAAAATGTTCAAGTATACGTTGATGATGTGGTAATAGAAACCAAGCAAAGTCATACTCTAATTGAGGACATGCGTCAAACATTCTCAAACTTAAGAAGATTCCGGATGAAACTTAACCCGGAAAAATGCACATTTGGTGTCCCGGCTGGCAAGTTACTCGGATTTCTTGTATCCAGCCGAGGAATTGAGGCTAACCCGACAAAGATCAGGGCCATCGAAAGAATGGAATTACCAAATATCCTCAACGATGTCCAGAAGTTCACTGGGTGCCTGGCCTCGTTGAGCAGGTTTATTAGTCGGCTAGGTGAAAAATCCCTACCACTATATCAACTGATGAAGAAATCAGAAAAATTCACATGGACATAGCTAGCTGATAGCGCTTTCCATAAATTAAAGAAAATGTTGGCAACAGCACCAATATTAACATCACCACTGTCCAAAGAGCCAATGTTGCTTTATGTCGCCGCAACCAACAGAGTTGTAAGTGCAGTAATAGAGGTTGAACGCGAAGAGGAGGGCAAATCAGTCCAAAGGCCAGTTTACTACTTGAGCGAAGTGCTCTCTGTATCAAAAGAGAATTACCCGCGTTATCAGAAAATGACATATGGGGTATATATGGCAGCAAAGAAGCTGAAACATTACTTTCAAGAACACCCAATCCGGGTAATATGCGAGGCACCCATCTCGGATATACTAGGCAGCAAATATGCCAGTGGTCGAGTCACAAAATGGGCCATAGAGCTAGCACCATATACTCCACAGTATGATAGGCGAGATGCAATTAAATCTCAAGCCATTGCAGATTTCTTCGTGGACTGGATGGAAATGCAGTACGAACCACCACTGCTAGACCCGAACTACTGGAAAATGCATTTTGACGGGTCCAAGACAAAAATGGGTCTAGGCGCCAAGATAGTGCTCACATCACCAAACAGGGATCAGCTCAAGTATGTGCTACAAATTCATTTATGTGCTTCCACTAACGTTGCCGAGTATGAAGCACTTGTCCACGACATCAAAGTGGCCAAAGAGATTGGCATCAAAAGGATTATGTGTTTTGGCGATTCGGATTTGGTGATTCAGCAAGTGTCTGGAAATTGGGACGCGCTAGATGCAAACTGTTGGGGATATGCTATATGGGTGTCCTCATAGCATGTCTCCTAACCGGATAACCCGGGTGGCCCACATTTGGTAGCATGGCCCATGGCCTGCTGGGCGGCCCAGTTAGATGGATCTAGAAGGGAGGCCCATGCCGGATAAAGGAAGGCTACGGTTGGAGTCACCGACGTACCCGGAGCCTTGGAGTACAAGACACACAAGACTAGTGATAGACGGTGTAGGACTCTGTAACCTGTCCGGCTAGGACTTTTCCCTGTAACCCTAGGACCTGGCGACTATATAAGTCGGGCCTATGGGAGCCTTTATGGCATGATAACTTACAACTTTAGACAACCTTGCACAGCGAACCAATCCCTGTAACTCGACGTATTGCCTTATAGTGATTATAGCAGGAGTAGGATTCCGCCACCGTCGTGGGATCTGAACCTGGGTAAGCTGTGTTACCTCGTACCCGTCAACCATCTGCCTTCCCCCACGTCTCTAAACACGCACTGTGAGGACCCCTCCATGGCGTACTCGTCAGCAATACCGCAACAGTTGGCGCCCATCATGGGGCAAGAGGCGCTTCAGGCTCTTCAGCGGGCGAGGACCAAGATCTTCGCGGGAATCGGCGAAACCGTGGCCATCGGTCGTGTTCTCTTCTCCGGAAGCATTTCGATCATCCCTCCTGACGAGTTCTGGATCCCGACGAAGACGAACCCTACACGGTGTTCGATCATTCCTATCGGAGACATCCACCTCTTCATTGGCGAAAACTACTTTGGCACTAGTTCCCTGGGAGTCGGAGGAGCATCAAGGCCCGCACGGACCGCCTACGGGCAGGATATGTTCGCGGAAGGGTCGATGTCGGATCTCTCTTCGGAGTTTGCCGGCAAAGATTGGAAAAATTCAAGGCCCACCCAAACCGCCCCCGTGCAGGATATAATGGTGGAAGATCAGTGCAAGTCCGCCGGCTTCGCCCATGCGTCTAGACAGCAGAGATCCAAGTTCGTCGGCGTGGTTACCATCTTCTATCTGGCGCGTTGCTTTCAGAGAGAGGGTGAAAACCCCCGCGATTACCTGGCCAGGTGGCTCCGTATACGATCCGATCTGGCCCACTACCCCAATGATGATGCCATGTATCACTTTGTGGAAGGACTGGACCATGGCACGCTTCTCCGGCATTCACTAAGGCGGCAGCAGGCGTCGGGATGCCTTACCTTCGAAGGCATGGTGGACACCATCAACAACTACTCGGAGGCTGAAGCAGCACCTCAGACAGCGCTTGCACTCATTGACGGAGCCCCTCTGATTCAGCCACCTCTACCACCACCTCTGGCCACCATTGTCGCAGCTGCGCCGCCACCTCCAGTCATTGTCGCTGCTGCTACACCTCCACCGCCCATCATCGAGGAAGTCCTGGCACCCTCTGACTCTGTGATTGACGCGCTCTACGCCGACTTCAGTGCAGATTCAGAGGAGATAGATTTCAGTACAGAAGAGCTAGACTCCGCCATGCAGGAGATGGAGGAGGAGTACACGCGCGACGAGCAAACCAACAATGCCGTCACGTCTCGAGAGGTGTTCGTCACCATTGGGACGGCGATGGATGAAGATCAACCTGGACGAGCTCCGCCTACAGTGCTGGAAAAGGGGAAGGGGCCACTTATTGCTGCTGACGATGATCGCGCAAAGGTCATGCCTCCTCCGCCTAACCCAGTGCAGCAGCCGCAGGGACTCGGCACCGGCCCGAGCAACAACAACACCGCAAACTTGTCGCCTCTAGCATCTACGTCTGCTGCTGCCCAAGTTACTCCAGCTGATAGAGTGATATACGGCAATCTCCTTGTTGAGCCACTAACCGTAGCTCATATCCGGAACATGACTCAGCTTGACGAGAAGCACCAGCAGCTGCTGGAGGAAGCACAGGCCATCGCGGAGCAAGGAGCTAAGCTGGATCGAGATCTGGTCAACATGCAGAAGTCCATAGATAAAGCTAGAGCAATGGAGGCCGAGTACAAGACTATGCTGCAGCAGCAGAAGGCCAAGAAAGCTCCAGCTCGCGTCATCAATGATCCTGGTGTACGGCAAAACCTAGGATGGGCCCCTTCGAAGCCAGATCAGGCCAAGCCATATATTGATAGTGGAGGAAAATAGGTGATGCCCACCCCACTCCTTAACCTCGCCGTTGCCAAGACCCTCCTGGAGCAGGATAGATCGCCCGAGGCAGTGGAACAGGTTTATGGCCTAGTGGCCAAGGCGCTGAAGCAACAGAAAAAGGCCACCTCTCAGAGGCTTGAGTCTGACCCTGCGCTTTGCTAGTATATCTAGTGTAAGACGCCAAGGGACAGATCTCCTCTTGATGTCAGGTCCCAGACGGGTTCATCAGAACGAAGACGGAGGGATGCGCGCAACAGGAAGGATGCTATCCCCATATCCTCCGACCACGGAGAAAAGGCCCGACCTCGTCGCCCATCGCCACTGCCCCGATCCCCCCGACATCGCGAAGATCCCAAGGCTCACCATCATACAGACATGGCCCCGCCAAGGCAGTGCGGCATCGTCATCCGCAACAACGCGAAGTAGACCCGTCATGACGGAGAGAGCAACCAAGGACACAAGATCAAGTCACGCCATGACCCTCCGCGTCCGACAAGCAACCGAGACAGGCGTGAGGTGTCGCAGGAGGGTAACATCAAGAAGGCTAACCCACCGCCACATCCGCCCCCGTCGCCTCCTAGCAGTCACCATGGCGGAGGAGTCCTGTGTCGTTCACGCAGCCCATCCCCTGTTGACAAGAAGAAGAAGAACCCGGAGCCATACGATCCACATTCGCGGATTGATAAGATCCATGAGGCCCGGGAAGGACCATACCTGGGACCACGTTGCTTTGGACCTGCAATACGGTCCGCAACTTACCCCAAAGGTTTCCGGATTGACGAGACCATCAAGCCCTATGACGGCACCGCCAAGCCAGCCACATGGTTGCAGGACTACGGCAACGCGGTGGAGATTGCCGGATGTAACCCCAACCTTGCCGTCAAGTACCTCCCTTTGATGTTGGCGGAGGTAACCCCAATGGATTGACGACTTGCCGGAGAAATCCATCTGCAAGTGGTTGGACATGCAAGAAGCGTTCACCAAGAACTTTGAGGGTACATACAAGCGTCCCTGCACTATTGGCGATCTACAGCGGTGCGTGCAAGAGAAAGACGAGACATCTCGCGCCTACCTCTCCCACTGGCTGGACATGAAGAATTCGTGCGCAGGAGTGCACGCTCAGACCGCCATGGCCGCCTTCATCGATGGGTTGGAAAGGGGCACGTTTCTTCGACATAAGCTGAAGTGCTTGCAGGACAATCACCAGCTTGACTTGAATCAGATGATTCAGTTGGCTAGTGGAGTTCGCAGCTGCTGACGACGATGCTCGTGGCTCCTTGCTGGCAACGGCCGTTCCAACTTAGGCTCGGAGGAACAGCAGTACAAAGGGGAAAAACGCTCCAGAAGAAAAGCAATCTCCCGACATGGTCGCCATGACTTTTGCAGGACGAGGTGATGGCGGACAATGTGGCCGAGGACGGGGAGCTGGTCGTGGGCAGCAACGAGGAAGTGAAACCACCTCGGTGCCGCTCCGTGTTCCCAAAACCTACAAAGAGTGCCGCGATATGCCGTGCCTCGTACACCTCTATGTCAACGGCAAGGCTACCCATACCAATCGACACTGCAAGTTCGTCAATGACCTCAAGGAAGACCCGGAGTCCGGCTACAAGCAAAGTCGAAAGAATAGACCGCGAGGCAAGGGCAAGGGGAAGAAGAAGGAGGAGGATTCCAAGGATTCAAGTGACATGGATGAGGATGTTGACCCCAAGCACGCCGCCAAGAGCGATGACAAGGGCAAGAACCCCTTCGTGAAGAAGGCGCCAGTCTACCACACTTTCCTTGGAACCCCCACCGTCCGACAACAGAAGACCTCTATGAGGATCCTGATGGCTACTCTGCCCCCAGTTCCCCAGTACCTGCGCTAGTCGGAGGTTCCAATTACTTGGGACAGGACGGACCACCCAGACCTTATTCCTACGGAGAACCAATACACCATGGTCATCAACCCTTTGATTGACGGCGTGGAGTTCACCAAGTGTAAGGTGGATGGTGGAAGCAGCATCAACATCATGTACTTGGATACACTGCAGAAGATGAACTTGATGGAGACAAACCTAAGGCGGACCAACACCATCTTCCACGGCGTAGTTCCTGGTCGGGAGGCTCGGTCCCTTGGGTGCATTACACTTCAGGTTGCCTTTGGCGATGTTAACAATTACCGCCAAGAGCGCATGACCTTTGAGGTGGTCCCTTTCAAGAGAGTGTACCATGTCATATTCGGCGGCGACATATTCCACACGTTTATGGCCAAGCCATGCTTCAACTACAACAAACTCAAGATACCCGGACCAAACGGTGTCATCACCGTATCCGGAAGCTTTACCAAGGCAAGGGACTGCGAGATTAATGAAGCAGCCTTCGCGGAAGCTGTCCTCTACAACAAAGAATTCAAAGATATCCAGAGCAACGTCGATGACAGAGATGCCCGCGTCAAAGAAATAGATCTCCGACTCTGCTCCTGCATTCAAGGCCGCCATCGAGACCAAGCCGGTGGAACTTGTGGTAGGCGATGCCTCCAAGGTCACCACCATTGGGACGAACCTAGATCCCAAATAGGAAAGAGCGCTCGTCGAGTTCCTCCGTGAGAATAGGGACATCTTTGCCTGGCAACCTGCCGACATGAAAGGTGTACCTAGGGAACTTGCCGAGCACACCTTAAATATTGATCCAAAATGCAAACCAATGAAACAACCTCTACGACGCTTCGGAGACGAGAAGAGACGCGCCATTGGCAAAGAGATAGCTAGGTTACTTAAGGCTAGATTTATCCGAGAAGTCCTTCACACCCGATGGGTGGCGAATCCTGTACTTGTACCCAAAATTGGTTGGAACGTTCACGCATATGTGGACGATATCGCGGTGATGTCTAAAAATTCAAATGACTTAATCTCCGACTTAAAAGAATCCTTTGATAATCTCCGGAGATACAACATGATGCTTAACCCTAAGAAGTGCGTCTTCGGGGTTCCAGCCGGCAAATTGTTGGGATTCATCTTTTCCCAGCGCGGAATCGAGGTCAACCCAAAGAAAATCAATGCCATCTTAAACATAAACCATCCGACATGTCTAAAGGACATTCAACGACTAACAGGTTGTGTTTCAGCAGTTAGTCGGTTCGTCAGCCGACTTGGAGAGAAGGCTCTGCCGATGTACAAGTTGCTGAAGAAGTCGGACAAATTCACGTGGACGGACGAAGCAGATGCAGCATTGAAGCAGCTCAAGGAGATTATTTCCTCAGCGCCCATCCTTGCAGCACCCGAGCCTAGAGAACCCCTGTTAATCTGCATGGCGGCAACCAACCGGGTAATCAGCATCGTCGTCGTGGTAGAGCGGAAGGAACCAGGCTATGAGTACGGAATTCAATGACCAGTTTACTATGTAAGCGAGGTCTTGACGGAGTCCAAGCATCGTTACCTGCACCACCAGAAGATAGCTTATGGAGTATTCCTTGCTTCTCGGAAGCTGAGGCATTACTTTCAGGAGCACCCAATCACAGTGGTGAGCAAAACACCATTGTCCGAAATTATCAATGGTCGCGAAGTGGGGCATTGAACTTGCCGCCTTTGAGATCACCTACAAGAGACGCGACGCTATCAAGTCACAAGCCTTGGTGGATTTTGTTGCAGATTGGACGGAGATGCCAGATGCTACTCTGTTGCCAGAACCAGAGTACTGGGTGATGCACTTTGACGGATCAAAGCTGCTCAACGACTTGGGGGCTGGTGTATTGCTACAGTCACCAACAGGAGACAAGCTACACTATGTTCTGCAGATCCACTTCAAGGCTACAAACAACATGGCGGAGTATGAAGCACTCATTTACGGACTACGTGTAGCCAAGGATATTGGCATCAGGCGCATAGTTTGCTGTGGAGATTCCAACTTGGTTGCCCAGCAGGTGGCTGGCACCTAGAATGCGCGGAACCCTATGATGGCAGCATATCGAGACGAAGTGGACGAGATAGCCAAGAGCTTCTTGGGCTACGAAGTCAAGTATGTACCTAGGGAGCAAAACAAGGCGGCTAATCTACTATCTAAGCTTGGATCAGGGCGCAAGTGAATTCCGCCAGGAGTTTTCCTAGAGCATCTGCGCAAACCATCCGTGAAGGGAGCCAACATCGACAACCCGGATAGAGCTGACTCTTTCATACACATGGTGACAAAGGTCCCTCTGGCTTGGAAAAAACCGTTCATGGAATATCTTGAACACGGAACTTTGCCCGACGACGAGGTCGAAAGATGGCAAATAGTACGAAGAGCAAAGGGTTATACCATAATCAATGGACAACTCTACAAAAGGAGCACTACTAGTGTATACGTTAAGTGTGTTTCTCAGCTAGAAGGTATGGAAATCCTACGCGAAATCCATTTCGGAGATTGCGGGCATCACGCCGCTCCTCGATCGTTGGTCGCGAAAGCCTTCCGGCAAGGATTCTACTGGTTGACCGCAAAGGCGTATGCCGACAAGCTGGTTGAGACATGCATGGGATGCCAGTATTATGCCCGACAACCACATGTTCCTGCTGAAGAATTGCAAACAATACCAATAACTTGGCCGTTTGCAGTCTGGGGGCTAGACATGGTGGGACCGTTACAGACGGCACCATGTGGGTTTACACATCTGCTTGTAGCAGTTGATAAATCCACTAAATGGATAGAAGCTAAACCCATTAGAAAGCTTGATGGGGCAACTGCCCTCGGGTTTGTCCGGGATCTAGTGGTGAGATTTGGTCTCCTACATAGCATTATTACCGACAACGGCAGCAACTTGTCACTCGGAGAAGTGGACGCTTATTGCTGGGAGAAGGGCATACGACTTGACCTTGCATCCGTGGCACATCCACAATCCAATGGTCAGGTCGAGCGAGCTAATGGATTAATTTTGCAGGGAATCAAGCCACGTCTTGAGGCTCTGCTACATAGAGAAGCTAGAGCCTGGGCGGAAGAATTGCCATCTGTGATGTGGATTTTACGAACTACACCCAACAGATCCACCGGCTACACCCCTTACTTCATGGTATATGGAGCAGAAGCCATCCTACCTTCCGACATACTTCACGATGCACCAAGAGTCGCCGCCTACGACGAAGATGACGCTGAAGAATCTGGACACCTAGATGTGGACCTTCTCGAGGAGGAGCGCGTTTTGGCATGCCAAAGATCCGCCATCTACCAGTAGAAGCTACGCAGCTATCATAGTCGCCACGTTCGGCATCGCTCGTTTAAAGAGGGGGATTTGGTGCTCCGACTTAAGCAGAAGAAGTCACACAAATTATCCCCGCCATGGGAAGGACCGTTCATCATAAGCAAGGCACTACTCAATGGGTCTTACTACCTCGTTGACAATCGTGAACTGAAGGATAGACCCAACGAGGATCATAAGCGTAAGCGACGTGACCCGGATGATGACGACCCAGAGCTTGATCGGCCATGGAACATAGCACAGCTACGTCCTTTTTACACTTAGCATTTTTTATCTAATTGTGTATCTCTTATATGATCAATGAAATAAAGCTCTCTGATTCACTCATATTTTTTAGACTTTAGCCTCCTTTAGTGTTAATTTTTGGATCATATAAAACCTTTGTGCACATGTTTTGCGATTGCACTTGTGAAAATTCCGCCTATGGGCGTTAGCTTTAGTTTTCTGGTCTACACGTTCTTTGTCATTTTTATGTGAATTCTGGAGTAGTGACTTTTCGCACTTATTGTCGGCGATTTTGTGCTTAAGTTATTGACGGTGCCATTGGGCATCATCACCTGAGCGCATGGTTCCGACAATGAGTCTTCCGACTCACGAAAAGTCAAGCATAAGAACAAAACTAATGGATAAACCAACACTTGCTTAAAAAATATATACATGCTAGAAACTGTTTCTTAAGTAGCAGGACATACAACACTGTTCTCCGCCTTAAGTTAAATACATAGTTTTTTCCGCATACGCATCAAAGGTGAAACAAATATTACAAGTTTTTTCATTCCTTTGGCACAGGCGACTTGGAGGCAGCGTCATCGGCAGCAGGAGAACCACCCTCGAAGTCGGCAGTGTGAAGGGACTCAGAGGAGCTTTGGTTGCCGCTATCAATGGTATTCATCGACACGAAGACGTTGATGTCGACTAACTAGGCAACTCTGGTGTCATAGCCCGCGAGTGATGACAAGATGGATTCGTGATTAATCTCTTCGCCATCGCCATCTACGTCAGGAATGCCAGAGGTCACCGTGTCAATGTCGGCATCTTCGTAGTGTGCCTTCACCATTGACAGCGCCATCCTTGCACCAGCCCGTGCAGATGAAGCTTTCCATCTTGTGATACGCTCGGGGGCTCGGCGTAGGATCTCCGAGTAATTCGTCACAGAGTCTGATGCCTTAATGTTGATCTGGAGGGGCTTGGCAATCTCTTTGGCTTGGGCGATGGCGGTGTTGATGAAGTTGCCGGCAAGAACCATGCATTCCTTTGCTAGAGGAGGCGACCGGGTTAAACCCATAGGAGCTGCAAATTCCGACAAGGAGCACATGAGTTCAAAAATTCAGAATATCTAGACTACAGAAATCCAAGACGGGGAATCACTTACTGAAGATGCTAGCCTTATCTTGCTAGAGGGTATCCACCAAGGAGTCATGTTCTTGTTGGAGGAGCTTGTACGCCTCATGGTGGCGTTGACTCTGCTCATCGGCAGCTTTATTCTGATCTCTTAAGATCGAAATCTCCTCCTTCAAGCGGTTCATCTCCTCGATGCCGAAGTCCTGCAGGGCTTTCATGGATTCTTCATGCATCTTCAGCATGTCCTTCCTCTCCTGCTTAAGGATCTTGATCTCGCTATCTAGCTCATGAATGTGCTTGGATTGCTCGACAATGTCCTTAGCCTTGGCAATGGTTTCTGCAAGTCGGAGAACGCAAAGTACACAGTGAGTACTCAGAGAATACACAAGTTCAAGTCGGAATACAAAAAAGAAAGGAAAAACAGACGCTTGCTCTTGATGATATGCTCCTTCAAGAAGGCAGTTTTACCCATTTCGGCTTCCAAGTCCGCGTGCATCTTCTGGTACTTGTCGTTGGCCATGCCCCTCCGAGCATTCTCGTTCTGTGGAACAAAGAAGAAATTAAAACATTGTTTGGTCTACTTGGAGCATCTAGCCGGAAGTTTTCCACCTAGACGCTCGGGGGGCTACAGCGAGAGTTTTTAACTTAGCAATATGCTTAGTCTTTCTTTAAGCATCTAGGCGGAACTAATTCAGTTCTCGATTAGAAGTTTGGGGGCTACAGTATAAAGTTTTTAACTCGGATATATGCTTAGCTTTTCTTTAAGCATCTAGTCAGAACTAATTCAGTTACAACTAGAGGCGTGGGGTCTACAGTACTGAAATTTATAAACACTGCGTATGCTACTCTTAAAGCATCTAGTCGGAATAATTCATTCCATCTATATGCTTGGGGCTACAGTGAGAGGTTTTCTAGCTTAGTCACTCTTAGAGCATCTAGACGCAAATACCTATGGTTTTCTGTCTACATCCTCAGGTGCTACAGTGGGATACTCATATGAAATGCAAAAGGCAAATAAAACTTACAAGTGCAATGATCGTGAGGTTAGTAGAACTCTCGGCCAACAGCTTGCCAAAGGATACGTTGTTTCCTTGCAAGAGCTCTGCTTGTCGGAGGAGCTCCTCTAGACCGCACGTCGAAGATGTCGGCGCCGCACCAGGAACCAGAGGAGTTCTATCCGGCGTAAGTACTGGATAGACTATCTTTGGATACTCTATGGATTTCTTGGGTGCGGGGGCGCCGCCTACGGCAGAAGTACCAGCTTCCACCACCGCCTTACCGGAGCCAATGGCATCCTTAGCCGGAGCTTCATCCATTGGGTGTGCGGCACTCTCCAGCGTCGCCTGCTTGCCGATGACAACAATCTCTGTAGAGGCACCTGAATCCACTTCCATGGCGGAAGGGCCAGATGCTTCCTTGGCTTGTGAGCTTATCGGAGCGGAGGAGGGCTTGACGCTGGGAGTAGCAGGGGCGATGGCGGGAGAGGCGTCGCGATACATCATGTCCTTAATGGTTCTAGAAGCCCCCAATGTTTTGGAGGTCTTCTTCAGGATGGTCGTGGCTTTCTTCCTGAAACGTGCAACATGCTTAAGTACAGGAGCAAGACAGATAAATAGACAAGGTCGGAGAGAAAGAAGCTTACACAAGTGGGGGTGCTTTAGCAAAAGGGATACCAATAGTCTTTCTTTTCTCCGCCTCCAGGGCGGCGGTAATATTTTGGAGGCTCCACCCTCCGTCTTCTTCTTCTTGCCTCCGTCAGCAGCGTCAGAGGTGGAGCTCTTCCGCTTTCGCGCCAATTGAGCATCGTTGTCGGACACGACCATGACTTCCTTCATCTTTGGATCATAGATTTGGACAGCCATGCTACCCTCCTCTAGATCGCTAAGCTGTTAAGTGAGAAGTCACCATGTTAGATAGGATGGAAATGGCTAGACAGAAGAACTGGAGTATATATCATAGACGGAAAATAGACAGTTACCTTTGGGCACTTGCTGTCTACGAACATGTCGTAGGTGATGGTGAAGCCACGCTTCTTGTCCTTCACCTTGACGATGTCCTTAAGATGGAGCTTGACGGAGTTGCTCGAGAAATTGTCCACGGAGATGCGAAGGCTATCCCTTCTATCGCTGGTATACTCGTGCATCAGCTTCGCGCGGTGCTGTAGAGGTTGGATTCGCCTAATGAACCAGCACATGGCTAGGTCCAAGCCGGTCAAACCTGTCTCTACAAACCACTCTATCTGCCTTATGGCGCGGGAAGCATGGATGTCGGAGGGAAGGGAGGCCTGGGATCTCCATGTCGACGTTTCGGCGGCGGCTCCATCGACGAAGTCCGGGTACGTTACTTCTCGGCCAGCTAGAGGGATATCTGGGCCGTAGAAGTAACTATGCTTCCAGTTCTTGCAGGACTCGTGGCCGATGATGTCGGGGAACAACCGGCCAGGACGGATCTTGAAGCTTATGGTGCCGCAATTTCTAAGTTCGTCCTTACTAGCTTTGGCTTCATGCTTGACGATGAAGAAATACACGAAGAGATCTAGCCTAGGATTAATCCCTAAGTAACCCTCACAGAGCGCCGCGTAATTGCTGAGCGCTAGGATGATATTGGGAGAGAGGTTTTGGGGCTGGACTCGGTAGTGGTTCAAGACGGAAAGGAAGAAGTTAGAGATGGGAAGGGAGACGCCGCGTACCAATTGTGCTTTGAGGTACACCTTTTATCCAGCTTGGGGAGAAGGTGTGACCTCGCCGGCCGGTGCCGCCCGCTAGGCAAGCCCCTCCGTCACAGGGAGGTAGCCCACGGCGATCAGCTCCTTGATGTCGCGGTTCATGATGTCCGAACCGCGCCAATCGCCTTTGTGAGAGTCAAGCTCCTATTCCAGCGGCTCCAGCGCCGCTGGATTGTGGTCGCCGCCGGTGGTGTCGACCACCACAGAGATGGGGATGACCAGGCCCACTGGGGGCATGGCGACAGAGCTCGCCGGCTTCGCCGCGGCTTCGCCCGACACTGGCATCGAGGGAGTGGAGCTGCTGCTGGCCATTGCGCGAGTTTGGAGGTGACTGGCGAGAATTGGAGCTAGGGTTTTTTGCAAGATTATGTGGAGAGCTCGAGGAGGCACTCGCTGGAAGAAGACAATGCGAGGAGAGAATGAGGTGAAAAGTAAATTTTCCACCACAGTTACTATTTATGATCTCCAGCATCAAGATTCGTGCACCTTGATCAAACGGTTTCCGCGTAGACGACGTATGTGCGGACGTGCACGAAAATTTTTCCACGTCCCAACCATCGCCGCCAACAGTTCGTATCGCTCGCGCGGGAAAAGTGGACATGATTGTGTTATCTACATGTGTGAGTTACGAGGCGTCGCTGACCTACGTCTACGTCGCCCTAGCTGACATAGGCAGATGAGCCGTCACATCAGAAGATTCCGGCATGGACGGATCCAATCCGGCTACGGAAGAGTACGATGGAAGATTCAGCATTTCTCCGACTTACAACTTGAAGATGGAGAAAACCTTGCAGGGTTCTTTGGGAGGACTATAAGATATTGCTTGACGATTTGCCGACATCCATCTAGACGGAGCATTCAACATGAAGAGGCAAGATGACGCAAGATCTCGGAGTTCTCCGGGGGCTACTGTTGGGGATATGCTATATGGGTATCCTCATAGCATGTCTCCTATCCGGATAACCCGGGTGGCCCATAGTTGGTAGCATGGCCCATGGCCTGCTGGGCGGCTCAGTTAGATGTATCCAGAAGGGAGGCCCATGCCGGATAAAGGAAGTCTATGGTTGGAGTCACCGATGTACCCGGAGCCTTGGAGTACAAGACACACAAGACTAGTGATAGACGGTGTAGGACTCTATAACCTGTCCGGCTAGGACTTTTCCCTGTAACCCTAGGACCTGGCGACTATATAAGTCAATCCTATGGGAGCCTTTAGGGCACGATAACTTACAACTTCAGACAACCTCGCACAGCGAACCAATCCCTGTAACTCGACGTATTGCCCTTATAGTGATTTATAGAAGGAGTAGGATTTCGCCACCATCATGGGATCTGAACCTGGGTAAGTTGTGTTACCTCATACCCGTCAATCGTCCGCCTTCCCCCACGTCTCTAAACACGCACTGTGAGGACCCCTCCATGGCGTACTCGTCAGCAATACCACGACACAAACATGGCATTATATCATTTCCATGTCCAACAAATTTCGGGATACTTTGACGGGTGTGAATTCCATAATGTCCCAAGAGCAGAAAATGAAGCAGCAGATATATTATCCAAGCTAGGTTCATCTCGGCAAGCAATACTACCAGGAATAGCATTGGAACATCTCATAAAACCATCAATCAAGCCGTCACCAGAGTCCGAATCAATATTCATCCCGGCAACACAAGATTCAGACGTTGTGCCAATGGACATTGACTCAGGGGCAGTTTTGACTCACTCGGGGACTGACCCGCTCAATTCAGGGGTTGCCGAATCACACTCGGGGACTCCTCAGGTCATGTCGGCAGAACATATGTCGGCGGAGCCAATGGAAATTGATGGTGAAGCAGACTCGGAGCCGCTAATACCAACATGGGAACAACCAATATTCAACTACTTGAAAGATGGAACTTTGCTGAATGATGAGATATTGGAAAGGCAAACAGAAAGGAGAGCAAAAGCATACACCATAATCAACAAGGAACTGTACAAGAGAAGTGTGACCAGTGTACTGCAGCATTGCATCAGCTCAGAGAAAGGCCAGGCAATTTTATTGGATATTCATCAAGGGGAATGTGGGCACCATGCATCATCAAGAGCATTGGTGGCCAAGGCGTTCCGACATGGATTTTATTGGCCAAGCGCATTGGCATAGGCATAAGAGTTAGTCGTAAAATGCAATGGTTGCCAACACTACGCATCCAAGTCACATTTACCAGATCCGAATTAAAGACTATACCAATCACTTGGCCATTTGCAGTATGGTGCCTAGATATGGTAGGACCATTCAAACCATCAAGGGGAGGAATGACTCATATTTTGGTGATGATTGATAAGTTCACCAAATGGATAGAGGTGAAACCCATCAAGAAATTGGACGGTAAAATAGCTGTCACATTCTTAAGGGATATAATCTTAAGATATGGTTACCCACACAGTGTAATCACAGATAATGGCACAAACTTTGCTGAAGGAGCTTTTGCTCGTTTTTGCGAAAAGAACCGAATAAGACTCGATGTAGCATCAGTCGCTCATCTAGAATCAAATGGACAAGTTGAACGAGCTAATGGCTTAGTTCTATCAGGGATAAAACCCCGCTTAATGGAACCACTCCAAAGATCACCTGGTTGCTGGATAGAAGAACTGCCCTCAGTGCTATGGAGTTTAAGAACAACTCTGAATCGGTCAACAGGCTATACACCTTTTTTCCTTGTGTATGGGGCAGAAGCAGTTTTGTCTGTCGAGATAGAGTATGACTCGCCAAGGATAAGGCAACACACGAAAGCCGAGGTAAAAGAGGCCCGAGAAGATGGAGTCGAATTACTCGAAGAAGCAAGGGAACTGGCATTATCCAGATCCGCTATATATCACAAAATCTCCGACGCTACCATAGCCAGAAAGTTCAACCTCGTGTTTTTCGAGAAGGGGATATGGTGCTAAGGCTAGTGCAGCGCACAGCAGGAATGCATAAATTATCACCCCCATGGGAAGGTCCATTCATTGTAAGCAAAGCATTGCACAATGATTCATATTATCTCATAGATGCTCGTGAAACACAAAAAAACAAGGCGTACAGGTTAGGAGATGAGACCAAAAGGCCATGGAATGTGGCACTGCTCCGTCCCTTCTATACTTAGGAGAAGCAATGCATGTATCACTCGAACTCTCATATGTCGGACACTTGTACCGGCTATGTGCTAATAATAAAATGGCATGACTCAAAAAACTGACTCGCGGACTGCCCCTTATGTTTTCCCTTTCAATTATTTTATGTCAGCTGGCGTGACACCCGAAACTTATCTCGGAACAAGTAGTGTTTTCTTTCCCTCGGAACAAGTAGTGTTTACTCGGAAAGAATCAACTCTTCGACTATGTTGTTATCCAAAAACACGGCTTCATGGCAAGCAAGAGGAAAGGATACATGACGAGTAAACACGAACGCCAGATAAGTACAAGGAGAAACGTGAGCCGACCCTATGTCTTTGCCTAACCCACTGTAGGTCATATTGTATTATGTGTTGAATGATCCTCGGCCAAGTGATCCAAGTTCCATACCCGCTAACCATATCCTTAGTACTTTGAAACTCTAATGTCGAACTCCAAAAAAGGTAGACATGAGCCAAAGTCGAGGAAAGGTGAAACGACAAAATGAGACTCGGGGACTTGCCCTTGAATGATTCACACTCAGAACATAACAAAAAAATATAAAGACTTATCAAAAGGAACATAATCAAACTTAAGTGCAATGTATATTACATCTGTACCCGGCATACCGGGAATCTCATCAAAAGTTCAAAGTACTTGTCTATTCAGTCTAAGAAGCAGCAGGACTTGGAGGAGCAACCTTGGAGCTAGGAGCGTCTCTTGGAGCATCTGCCGAGTCAGGGGCGTCAGTAGCCGAGTCATCGGGACCATCTGACTTGGCGGACTCGCTGTCGGCACCCTCTTCATCAGGAACTTTGACAAGTGGGTCGCCGAGGTCGAGGAAGCTGGGCCCGTCGCACCAAGCGTGTACCATGGTGTACTCGATCATGGCGCAGGCTCGCTCTTGGCGTCTCTTGATCAGCTCCGGATCATTCAGCCACTTGCCGTCTCCCCTTGTGCGAGCAAGAACATCAAGATTGATGTCCTCGTACCATGAAAGCATGAAGTAGAGGGCCTTATCTGCTGTAGCTCGGCCGGCAGACTCACGCCACTTATCCAGCCTGTCCTTAGTATGAAGCAATCTTTTAGCAAGTGGATCGATGAGTGCAGGGGCATCTTGATTCGGCCAAAGCATGCGAAAGGCATGAATAGCCGATTTGAGCAAGTCCACGCCGCATGATTTGAAGGTCTTTACGCGCTCCCACAGTGCTTTGAGATGCTCATCGTTGGTCACCTCGCCGTCAGCTGGAGCACCAGACTCAGCTCTCACCCTCTTCATGGCCCGAATAGCGAATAAATTCGCTTCGGGGAAATTCTCTGCAAACAAAAGAGAATATCAGCAAACAAAGATGACAAAGTCAAAAACAAGAAAGCACAGTGCGAAAATAGAGTAAGAACTCACTACCGAGAAAAGAGTTGATGGTGCCGAGTCTGGTTTGCCAAGCCTTGGCCTTGGCTTGGAGTGCGTCCAGATCCAAGTTCGTAGACTCAACCGCCGACTCGGACTCCTTGAGCGTCTCCTTGGTTTTCTCGGTGCTGGCGGCGTGCTAATCATCTTTGTCGGCAAACTCTTCCTTCAGCCCCTTCACCTCGGCCAAGTGTTTCTGCTCCATGTCGGCTATCAGCTTCTTCAGCCGAGTCACCTCGTCTTGCTCCTTTTGGAGTTTAGCTTGGTGCTTCTCTGCCAATTCAGAACAAGTCACACGTCAGCACCGATAGAAATATCTTGAACTACCAGATTAATAAGGCAAGAAAATGGCCTGAAGGAAGGCAAGAAACTTACTCTCCGTCTCGCTCATCTGCGAGTGGAGTGTCTCGATGGTGTACCGAGCAGAGGCTATGGGAAAAGAGTGCGAAGGACTAAGAAAATGAACCAAAGGAAAGTACGCCGAATAAAGATAGGGCGGGTAAGAAAGTTACCTTGGCCTTGAGTGTCAATTTGCATCTTTTCATACGCAAGTTCGAGCTTGCGATGCTCCAGGAGGAGAGCTTGATGCACCTTGGTGCGCTCATTATGCGTCATCTGCAAAAGGAAAAAGACAGTGAATAAATGGAAAAATCAAGCTCCCAAACAGATAAAGAATGACTCCTATCTAAGAGCTGACAACCGAATAAGTTTCTCATTCGGCCGTAACCTCGGGGACTAGGGATAGAAAGTCTAACATGTGAGCTTGGCACAAGGAAATTAAAAGCTAAGTTATTGCTGGGATCTTACAACCGAATAAGTTTCTCATTCGGCAGTAACCTCGGGGACTAGGGGTCGAAAGTCTAACATGTGAGCTTGGCACAAGGAAATTAAAAGCTAAGTTATTGTTGGGAGCTTACAGCCGAATAAGTTTCTCATTCGGCAGTAACCTCGGGGACTAGGGATCGAAAGTCTAACATGCGAGCTTGGCATAAGGAAATAAAAGGCTAAGTTCTTGCATAGAGCTTACAGCCGAGTAAGTTCCTCACTCGGCAGTAACCTCGGGGACTAGGTGATATGTATAACAGATATACTCATTGACGTGAAAGAGTAAAAAGATCATTTACCTCGTTCACTTCATCCGCACGAGCCATTAAGGTGATGGCTTGCTGGGTCATGTCAGAGACGGCCTTGGGGCCCAGCTTATGTTTTTTTCCAGCGTGGGTGCTGACCTCCTGCTTGCCCGCTGCATTCCATGCCAAAGCATAAGGCTCAGCCGAAACAAGTCCTTTCCCGCTGAGCGTCCGAGTAAGAACTTGACCCATTTTCAGGGTAGTTCCTACATTGGCGCGGGTGGCAGCAGCACTAGTATGAAGGGCAACAGCCTTAGAGCCATCACCTGACCCGGCAGCCGCGGACTCGCCCGCTTTGCCCGTTGAAGCAAGCATTGTTGCCAACGTCGGGGGCCGGATCTGAGGAGCAGTACCCGGAGCGCAAACCAACTTTGTTTGCTTGGTGGAGGTAGTCTTGCCGGATGAAGAGCGAGCCGAACCAGAAGCCTTAGGATGGGTATGGATCTTTGACAGAAGAAGAGAGCGAGCAGGATGATTCGGAGAAGAAAGTGGAGCCGACTGACTGGGCTCAGTAGTTTTGCTGGCACCAAGATCAGGAAGTTGTTCATTCACATCATCTTGAGGGCTGATGCTAGAGGAACTGGTGGCGGAGGGTTTCTCGGCGCCAGAGTCACTGGCACCAAGATCAGGAAGTTATTCCTGATCAACGTCAGGGGTGCTGGGTCGAGTCTCCTTCGCCGGGTGCGCCACCGGGTCTGACTGACACTGAGAAGCGTGAGCCTCAACAGTGGGAGCCTCGACTCGGATGGGGTTCTGCATGGTACAGTCGGTCGGAGTGGGTGCGGGCCTTTGCAGCGAGGCAATGCTGGGAGCAGCCTGGCTAGCCGACAGAGGCGCGGAACTGAAAAATAACAAGACACGCGTGAGAAAGCAATAGAGATGCACAAGAAGGAAAAATATAATGTAAGCAAAACACGAAAGCTTACCCGGTGACAACCGGATCACTCTTTACACGACGTGTGACTCGGCGCCCCGCGGATTTGCGAGTGTCAGCCAGCGTGGGAGCAGCAGGAGCAGCCGGAGTGGGCTTGCTCTTCTTTGCCGGCTCAGTGCTGGAAGAGGCCCCGCGTCGCTTCGGCTTGGCAATGGGGATCTTGCCGACAGCGCCCATGGCAAGAGGAGGAGTGTCATGTACCTGGCCAGCTGCATAAGTAAATGACAGGCTTACTCGAATAAGTTAAGAGGCTAAGGTCACAAGGCATGTACCTACAAAATCGTACAATCATCATCCTCATCATCGTCAGACCAATCTTGTAATGGGTTGCGGGATTTACTCTTACCCAAAGCTAAAGCAGCAGCTGCATGCGGGATGGGAATGAAGCACTCCAGGTAGAACTCGACTTCATCAGAGTCGGAGCGATCCTCGTTATAACCGCGAGGAGGGACAATACTGTCATCAACCTAGTGAACAAGGTTCTGCGAGAGACAAACAGAATGAATAACGAAAACCAGAATGAGAGTGGCAAACAAGCTAAAGCTTACTCGGCAAGGAAAATGACTCGGAAAACTTACCCAGGGGACATGCTTGACCTGGCTAAACGGAGGGCAACTCTAAGCCCAATCATCCGCCAAGTTCAATTTGAAGATCGAGCTTACTCGGCGAGCAATGGAATCATGGGAAAGCTCCATAGTAGAGTGCCGAGTGGGATCATGGTAACCACTCATGAAGCACATCTTGTGGCTCCTAGCTTGGATAGGGCTTACCCGACGTGAGATGAAGGTGCACATGAGGTCTGTGTCAGCGAGATGAATGTTCTCATCCGGCGACAACAACCTTTCCAGGATCGCATTGGCCTCGTTCATCGCAGTGTCTTTGTCGCGCGGGTCAAGCTGCTAGAGTTTCTTGCTGTGGACCTCATCCGAGAAAGGGGGGAGTCGGATGTTATCGGTGGACCCACTATTTTTGACATAGAAGAATGTCCTATGCCATTTCTTGCAAGAATCAAGACCGATAACCTGAGGAAAGATGGAGTCTCTCCTGGGCGTGATGCTAGCGGCACCGCATCGAGTCGGCCTCTTCTTGGCTCGAGGAGCTCTAGGCTGGGGAACAACTTGAAACCTAAAGCTAAAATATTTTGCCCACAGAAGAACTGTAGGCCAAATCCCAAGGTAAGCCTCACATGCGGAGATAAAGAAAGAGAGGGAGCCAATCGTGTTGGCAGGAAGATGATGGGTCTGCAGATGGAAAGTGGAGAGAAACGAGGAAAAGAAGGTGCTCATCGGAAGAGCAAAACCCCGCTCAAAGTGAGAATGGAAGACCACCCGCTCGTTGGCATCGGGTTTAGGAGAGATCTCACCGGCGATAAGACGACAATCCACCTGCAGCGGGATGCGCCTGGTGGAGCGGAGCCACTCGACCTCCTCGGTGGAGACCTCTGAGCCCTTCCACCCGCCACGCTCGCCGGTGGGAACCTCCTGCTCCTCATCACCATCTGCATCGTCGCGTGCGTCCATGATCCTTCTAGACTCAATCTCCTCCGCTATTGGAAGAGGTTTGGAAGAACAAGGACCCGTGGTGGAATGGAAAGAGAAGTGGAGAAATCGCAGGGCAAGAGCGAAGGAAGGAAAAACTGCAAAGGGGGAGGTTTGATTTCGCAGGCGCAAGGAAGAAGAAGAGGCAGGGGGAAACTGAACGGGCGTGGGGGAAGTGGTAACCCCCTCACCCCTACTTAAGGGCAGTAAAAACCCCAATCATGGGATCCCTCTGCGCCATGCGTCCAGCGTGTGGCCGTGTACCCGGCCGAGTAAGCCAATCAGCGGGCGCCACGTGGAAACAATACACGGAAAATCCCATGCCACGTCACGAAAGGAAGGACAAGGGGCGCAGGATGATGGGACTGCCATAGTGACGGGGAATAACTGTGCAGCCATCACTGTGCCGCTAGAGCTTGGAACAAAATTTGAGGCAAGTAACCATGATTACCAGCTGTCAGTGACTGAAGCATGCCGAAAGTGACTCGGAATTGGCCAAAGTGACTCGGCATGAGGCAAAAATGAGCCAAGAAGTCAAAGAGTGGATCCAAAAACTGTCAGACAGACTCGGTAAGGAGCAAGATTGCGACAAATAAAGACAAAAATTAAGTTTTAGTCACATTAAAGGAACCTGGAGACGCCTAACAGCTTGAACTGCTAAACCTCACCAGCTTAGGGGACTAATGTCGGGGAGGATAACCCCCGGTAGGGTCACGAGCGGTAAAATGTAGTGCAGCTTGGCTAGCTCCGAGTAAAGAAAGAGCCCGGCCAAGTAAGTATGGACGAGAGAGAGAGAATCGTGTGCATCCAACATATGAACTATGTTGGCCCGCATAATACAAAGTTGTTAATCTTGCAGGAACCAACGAGCCGAGTCTTCCGAGGAAGGGCCAAGTCAGATAGGACGCGTGGCACCTTTCCGAGTAAGGTTCAGGAGGTACCATGGCAAAGCATGGTCAAAAGAGAAGGGCAACGTCGGGTGACATAAAAGGAGCCGAGTGATGCCCAAAGCAAGGGCTGATGTACAAAGTTACTGCATGACGCCAAAAGGAACAGGAGGCAACGTACCTGAAGACCGTTAGCTGTCAAGCTTTATGGACTTGGCCATTGGGCTTAGGGCAAGCCCGTGACCCGGCCCACATAGTAGGGACCAGGATCCAAACAGTAAACCCTAGAACCCAAAGGGGTATAAGCTAGCTAGTGCTTCCTATATAAGGAAGGGCATGGCAGTAGTAGAAGGAGGTTGGACCAAGTAAGGAACAAGAGCCTAGAACACTATTCCATACAGCTCGAGGATCACATGTAATTCCTGATCATCAATCAAATTGCTAAGTGTTGGAGAGTTCATCTAGTTTTTCGTGCATGGCTAAACCATGCACTCCCTCCCCGGTGACCACAAGCACCGATTCGGCCCCCAACTTAAGCCTACCCATGGCATCTGCCGTGACACCACCATGACAAAATGTTTCTTCCAAATATAATTGGGAAAAGAGTGTCAGCTGGCATATCAACAACTATAAAATTGATAGGAAATTTTTTATTGCCAATTATGATAGTTGCATCTTCAACTACTCCCATTGGAATTCTAAGATTTTTATTGGCTAACATGATTGTCATATCAGTATTTTCTATTGTAGCTGGTACTATCTCTTCTTTTTTCTTAATAAAAATCATAGGATATAACATTAACTATGGTTCCAAGATCACATAGACCATAATGCGAGGTTTCGTTAAATATGCAGGGAAGAATAGGCTTACCTACATCTTTTACCTTAGTTTTACCTTCAACCAATATGGAAGTCACTTCGTCAAGTTCAACTATGTTACAATGTGAGCCACAATTTCTTCCTTGGTTACCTCTTCATCTTTGGTTTCATCCAGATGTTCTTCAACTTTTGGCACACTTTTCTCTTCTTTCTTCTCATGTACTGCTTTAACCTGTTCATATTCCAAAATATGCTTCTGTGCAGTGTTAGGGAAAGGTATCTCATACATTTGTTCTAGGGATGCCAATGTTTCTTTAAATTGTCTTTTCTTCTCAGGTTAGGGTGGTGATCATACTTGGCCGAACCCTCTTTTAGAGTTTTGATGTTGTCTGTAAAAGCTTTAACAACTTGCAACACAAGATCTGAATCTAAATAAAGTTCTTTAGATAATTAATTAATATGTCCCTTCTTATTATAGTCATGAATACAATCATAATCTATTTTTGTGCCTCCTTCACTTCCTAGACCAAAATTCCATGAAACTCTATGATCGCGAATTCTATTAAGTAAAGCCCAAGCTTTAGTTATGGGTAAATCCATAAAATCTCCTCTCGTGCAAGAGTCTAGTTCAATTTTATTAGGTTCAGTTAAACCACCATAAAAGATATGCAATAAATACCATCCAGGCAAATCATGATGAGGATATTGATTAAGTAAATCTTTAAATCTTATATAAGATCTTACTAGCCCTTCATTAGGATAGTTCCTCCAAGTCATTATAAGATGCCTGATTCCAAAAGATTTTGATAATGGATAATATTTGGATAGAAATTCAGAAGCTAAATTATCCTAGGTAGTAGTGGCTTCTAGGGGTAAAGATCTATACCATGAGAGAGCTGTACTTGTCAAAGTTTGACTAAAGAGTTTCAGCCTTACCTCATTAGCAGTATACCCCGGTAATTGGAAAGTGCCACACATGTCTTTAAAACATGCAATATGCTCATATGGGTAAGGATCTTCTTCATCTCCAGTAAATTGCTTCTTGTGTATAATACCAAGTAGTAGAGGATTTATTTCTTCTTGTTGGAGTTGTCTCTTTTATTAATATCATAGGGCTTCCCAAAGTGTCTGAGTGGGTTAGCACTAGTCATATGCTCAAACTCCATCATGTTGGTGGAAACCTGTAACTCAAAACAAAACTTAACAAAACTAAAGTAAATAAGCAAAACCTAAAAGACCTACAGCGCTTAGCTCCCCGGCAATGGCGCCTGAAAATAGCTTGATGACTTCAAGTGCACAGGTCGTTTGTAGCTAGTTTCGAAATAAAGATATCAATCCCACAGGGACCAGGAGTATGAAGTCTAATAACTCTTGAAATAAATACTAAAATAGAAATGCTAAATAAAGTTCTAAGTAACAAGATAAAATGCGAGTGTTGTGTAAAAAGGTGTTTTGGGGTTTTTGGTATAAGAGAACAATGAGTAAAGTAAACAAAATTGAATACAGAAACTAAGTATCACGTATGTAAAAGAGATTTGAAACTTCAGTGGGGAAAACCGTTCTCAGGGAGTAGCGGATACACCTCTATCATTTATAAAGGGCTAAGGTAAAGATTATTATCATGAACATTCTCAACTATGTATGTGTGGGAGGAACTCTGTATTTGTACAAATAGACAGTAACCACTGCTCACATCATCCTCATAACCACAGGAAATAGCAAGCAACATCAATTGAATTACCGCGTTATTAAGGGACTTGATCCCGTAGGACGTATCCCATGGCATGGATAGTGTTTTGTGAGTTTCCTCCATTCCCCAGTTAATACGTAAGGAGTGCCAACAGCTTTGTAGTCACTGTAAGTGCTAACACACCTCCGTCTACCGACAAGTAGTTCCCTCCATCAAGTCCCCACAAGAGGCAAATATTGAGATGTCGACTTCTCCCAACATCAAGATGAAGACAATCTAACACATGGTCACAGCGATGAATATCATAATAAAATTTATCTTATTTCAGTATCATGCTAGGGTTTCTCCATCTACTCAAATATGAGGAAATTAACATCATGGCAAATAAAATGGAATATATTATAGATGAATAGTACTTGTATAAATCCACAACGAGTACGGAAATTATAACAAGATCTAGACAAGATGTAGATGGGATATATGGAGATGGTGGTGATTCAGCGGTTGATGATGAAGATTGATGCCTTAGCCTTCTGGATCTGCTTAGGGCAAATATGGATCCCTAGTGGATGAGTTCCCCCTCCATATGCCTTACGGAGGTGAGGTTTTGGTGATTTTTGGGTGTTCTGTATGTCATCTCTCTGATCCAGTTGCACCAGGTGAAACTATTTGAGGAGGCGATGTCGGTGCCAACTATACGGTCGGAAAAATTATTCCCGCAGTGTAGTTGGTCGTTAAACCTTCTGTATCCTCCAATTGCTTCAGGTTTTCTTCTACTATTATTAATATTTCCCAAATAAGCAATTTACGTTGTTTTTGAATCCTTTTCACTCCAATATAACTGGTCTAATAATTGTGTCCATCGTATCCATCATCTGACCTAATCCTGGTGAAAATAAACATAAAAGGTGCGCGCGAACGCCGTAAAATACCAAGATCCTACCACTGCAATGCATTAATAATAATATAAAACATGATGCAAATATGCACTCATCAGAGAAAAATAAATTAGATTTAACTTGGCACATAACTCCTTGCTTGCAAGATTCTTGCAGCAACCTCCATCAATGCTCACTTTCAAGCTTTGTTTGGGCCAAATAGTTCTTATGTTTGGAATAAATTGCAGTGTTGAGAATCAACATGAGGCTGCACACTAAGAATACATGGAGAAACCACAATGGTTGGTTCATGTTCAGGGAAAGCATCCATGCCTTCTTCCCTTTAATAACCATTATCGTCGGTACTATTTGGATCAACTTCGTCTCCACTTTCGTACTCACCATGCTCATTGATAAAAATTACCTTGCGGTTGGGACAATCTTTCTTGAAGTGTCCTTTTCCTCCACAATTATGGCATTCCACATCTCTCGTACGTGATGTTGACATGTTGGAACTGGTGCTAGCAGTAGGAGCAGCATGTATCTTTGCTTGGGAACCATAGGAGGCCGAAGGAGTAGGCTTTGAAGATGATGTGGAGGGGAAGATAGGAGCAGCGTCAGGTGCAGGTGCAGGAGGGGGAAACGTTGACCTTGCTGAAAAATGGTTGGTGGAAGAGTACCTTGTATGCACCTTGGCTTCTTTAGCTAATTGGGATTCATCCTCTCTTGCATGATGCAACAACTCATTCATAGTCTCATACTCGTGATGACGAACAATGCTCTTTATGGGCAACTTAAAATTGTTAAGAAAACACTGCATAGGCATCTTAAGTGATTCATGAACTCTAACACACTGCATAAGCATCTCCATCTGCATGTAGTACTCATCAACCGACATGGTTCCTTGCCTCAATTGTGTCAACTTGTCAAATACTAAACGCAAATAGTTAGTGGGCACAAAACTTTCCTTCATGATACACTTCATCTCTCTCCATGTGAGCATAGGAAGTTCATTGTCATGTCGTCTATTCTGCACAATAGCATCCCACCAATGTAATGCATATCCATCAAACTCTGACGCAACAAGCTTTACTTTATTATCTTCTGTATACTCATGCAAACACCATAGCTTCTCAATTTTTAGCTCCCATATGAGGTAATCCTCAGGATCAAGTGAACCATCAAACTTGGGAACTTTCGTTTTCCCAAGCCGTCCTCAGTGACTTTGTATGGAACACGCTGAGCACGCCCAATAGGATCCCATCCTCGTGCATGACTAGGGGATGAGCACGTCCCCTGCCAACATTGTGTTGATTCTGAGCATCACCAGCAACACTTCCTTCCTCATCTTCAACGGAATCATCGTATGGTTAGTGCTGCTGTTGCTCTAGTTCTAGTGTCAAAGCATCAATAGAGCCTTGCAAGGTGGCGACATTGGTGTTGAGAGCCATCACTTGTGTATGAATGTCGGTGACTACGTTTTCATTTTCTCCCAAGCACATCCTATATTGATTTTTCAATCTCATATGTTGTGGTAGTGAAAACACGTGTCAAATGAGATCGCAATGCTTCATATTCTCGCCAAGTAACAGGATCAGTGTCATTCTTTTTCTGCATAAAAACCTAATCACTAGTAGACATGATAAGTAAGGTTAGTGCAAAAATCAAAATCGGTTTGGTGGAACAATCACAACTCACTTTAAACTGACAAGAAAGCAGATCTTACCGTTCCAAAGAGAATAGTGATTCTTAACTAATTCGAAAACAAAAACTAATGCACTGATGTGATGAAGTGAATATCGAGGGCCAAGCGTAGGCAGCAAGGATTCCTTGGTTGTGCTCGACTCGGATCTGACTTGATGGTGGCTGAAACAACTTGTGGTAGAATCGGCGATAATCAGCAAGAACAAAACCCTAAACTTAAACACAAACGAAAACCTAGACGACTACGGATACCTGCAGATTGGATCTACGGGAAGAACAACCAGCAGCTAAAACTTGTAAAACGATGCTACCTAGTCTATGGGAAGTATTTTTGTATGGATTTTTTGTATAGGACAAAAAGTAAACTAATCTGTAATACCCGCCCCTATAAGGCCGAATTCATGTGTATAGTGCCAATCCCTGGATCGGTTCACTGGCACACACAGTACAAAATGATAACAAATATAACTATACAACATAAATACAACGAATATGATCCAAAATTTACATTATTTATTCAAGTACATAGCGGAAACAATAACAAGGTAGATCTCCATTCTTCAAATGTGCCACAGGCGAACAATCGTTGAGTGGAGTCTTGCGACCTATAACGATCACTTAGAAACAATATAACCTGCAACATGAAAGGTTGCAGCCACGAATGGTCAATACTTTGAATTTATTGGCAAGTATCACTAGTATGTGGATATCAAATGGAACCTATCAATTACATGAATATTTGGCTAAGTGTAGTTTCTGGCTGATTTGCATAAAGCAATAGTTTTATCCTAGCATTTCCAAATAGGTTTAATCCTTTCTGAAATTTGTCTGAACACGTTGGCCAACACCAAGTGCTCATACTCCCTTGTTCAAACCATCAACTTTATTAAGAAATTGGAATGTCAAGATCATCCATAAGCTTCATGCCTTAGTTGCTCAATGTTGTCCATAACCGGGGACACGGCTAATCGATTAGATTTATATCTTCTGTAGAAGTTGTACACTTTACCCACACTACACAATAACAAGGTAGATCTCCATTCTTCAAATGTGGTCGCTGGTTTAGTACACACCTATTGGTATACCGGCAGATCGAGAATGTGACGAAGTCTTTCCGTAGAAGTCCACCCACTACACAATACTAGCACATCTAATAGGAACCAATAAAAGGATATAACCTCCAATACACAATTCTAGGTAACCTAAAGATATACCAATGCAAAGGGTCTTCCGCTATCTAATTAAGTAAGCCAGAGCCCATATTAACATGTGGCTGTACACGGAAGCTACTGTACGAGAAACATGTCAATCTCTATGATGCCTAGGTGGTCTTCTAGTGCACAAACGAGAGAGGTAGCCAAAGATACGGTCCTCTTCATTGCCACTTCTTCAAAACTCAACAACATCAATATTCCACCTAGGTGATTCATTAAGTACTTGATTTATTATATAAAAACATAGCTTTTCCAATACCTCATAATACTCATGACACGATATTCCACCCTGAATCTATAGCAGGGCTAAGCATACTACATCTATGATGTTTCCACTAAGCAAGATACAAAAGGATATCCTAAATAGGACATAGCATAGCATAGCACATAATGCAAAATATTCCTACACATGCACTTCTACTAAAAACAACTACAATGCATAGGAAAATAAGTAGGACATTTATGATAGTGCCACTTGCCTTTAGTTGATGTAGTCATTCAAACAATCCTCACAATTGCAATCGTTGCACTCGTCACAATCACAAACGTTGCACTCCTCGCAATCTATCGATTAAAACAAGTGCACAACAAACACACCATTCAATACATTGCAAACATGCAACAGTATAATAAAACAATGATAAACAAATGCATGCATGACGATTTAATATGTCACAATGATTGTATTTAGTTTTCTAAACAGTATTAGAATACATGATGCATCCAAGATATCATTTAATGCAATAGGGTATTTATTATTAATACTTGATTGCCAATCTAGGGGTTTTAATAGTTCTATTGAAAGTTTTGTACTAATTGTCGTATTACATTTGGGTATGGGGTGTACTGGATAGAGGACAATATTACTAACCAGTAGCAATTGGATTCACCTTAATCGGACTTATAAATAGTTTCTTGTGATTTAAATAGTGTTTAAAGGAGTGTAAATCATTTAAACAATTTCTGTTGTCTAAAATTCAAAATAAAGAGAGGTCTGTAATCTACACAATAATGTGATTCCAGGGGCATATTATTTATATTTTTCTGATCTACAAATGATTTTTTGTGAATTTAATAACCTAAAAAGGACATTAAAACTATTTAAATCTCTACACTAATTCTACACTACAAAATTTGGATATAATAGCATATTAACGTTTCATATGAAATTATGAATCCACGGATACCTTATTTGTATTTTTATGATCTACAGATAATTTACTATGATTTATTTAGTTTAAATTTCCCATTAAACTATTTAATTTATTACAGTAAATATGTGCCGTAAAAGTTAGATCTAATCTCGTATTAACGTTCTACACAATTTTATGAATCCAATGGTATATTATTTGCAATTTTTGGACAACTATTCAATTTTATATGAATTTTACAAGATTGGACAATATTCTGCCTATTTTATTTATATAAAAGAATATGCTGACTGTGCGCATTGACTGGGCACGTTGACTGGTGATCTGGCGCTTACGTCGACTTGACTGGGAAGGCTGACAAGGGCGAACATGTGGCAGCAGGTGGTTGGACGGTACCGCTTCATCCTCTTCTTCTAATCTAGGTCGTTGGTTCGAGATCCGGTGGCGCAGGAACAAAAGGGTTCCAGGGGAGAGGTCCATGGTGGCGACGATGGTCAACCACGGAGGCAGCGGTCGGACGTCGATGGTGGAGCGGTGTCTGGTACTCGCCGGCGACGGAGACGTAGTCTATGGTGTGTGGAGCGGAACGGGAATCCCTATGGTGTCCAAGGCGTCGGGTTCTTCTTCCTTCAGCAGCAATAGGGTGCGGATGGAGGAGTTCGGATGGCGGTGCACTCCGGCGGCTTCATGCAGGCTCTCTGGTGCTCCTGCATATAGGAAATCGACATGGGTTGAGGCGGTGGAGTATGGGGATCACAAATATGAGAACAAAACAGAGAGAGATCAACGGAGGCCTTCTGCTCGAGTTCGTACTGACGCTTCTCCGACGAGATCAAAATCGAGAAGGCAATTCGGCAGCCTGGGGGCCAAAACGATCAGTTTTTGAGGAAAACGACGAGGGGGTCTGGCTATATTTATATGCGGTCTTTCTTGGAAGAGGGGCGACGGAAGATCAACGGATTGGACTCGGATTTTGGTTCGGTGCGAGAGATCGTGCTCAGGCTGGTGTTCCATCGAGAGGAAGAAGATGACGATGTGGGTCCTGCTGGTCAGAGGGAGAGGGAGAAAACATGAGGGGAGGAGAAGGGCTCTGTGGGTTGTATCCGGGTGGGCTGCTGGTTCCTCTGTTGTGCTTGCTGGGATGGCCTTCTGATGTGCGCTGTGCACAAACGGGGGTGGGCGGTAGATAGGCGCAGGTGGGCTGGCCACGTGGGCTGGGTCGCCGTGGTAGGTTAGCTTTAGTTTTTTTTTCTTTTCCTTTCTATTATAACTTTTTCATAATAATTCCAAATGACTTGAAATTTGTTTCTAAAATTTTCTAATATTTAGTAGATCATTTTAGGACCATTTTTGTATCTTTTTATTGAGCTCAAATATATTGGATTTATAAAACCCTTGTTTATTCCTCAGAGGAATATTTGCAAAACCTATTAGGGTTAGGGTTTTTGAATTTAGTTCTTGAAATTTGTGCATGGATGCAATGCAATGCACATGAATGACATGTAAAAACAATTTTTTTTCTAGTCCCAAATTCCAAAATCTTGGGATGTGACTAACTAACCTCCTTAAGATGAATCTTGTCTCGAGATTCGCAATGGCTAGCAAGGTTTGGGTGGTTTACTCAAGAACCTCTTCTAGCTTCTAATTGGATTATATCACTATGGATATATTCTCGATGCTAACCCCCTTAAGAGAACTAAAGTTGCATATGTTTGGGACAACATAGATGAGTATTGATAGAAGAGGACTAAGAGAAGTATTTTCTTACCCATACACAACAAAGTCAAACAACAAACATCACAAACAAACAATCAAACAATTCCAATCAATAATATTGATATATCATCAGTTTTGATATGATCAATAGCGAAGCAATATCGACATGCAAACAAAGAACTAGATGGTGGACATAATTCTAACTACTCTCATCAATTGCATGATATGGTTCTCTATATTAGAATTGTAGCGATAAGAGGATACTAGAGTGAAGTATGTGAAGGTAAGAAGATAGAATGAAATATTGTTTAAAATTCCTATGGCCTTCCTATTCCATTTCTAGGTCACGATACTATAGTCAACGCACAGCTCTGATACCATCTTGTAACACCCTCGCCTGATAAGGCTGAGTTCATGTGTATAGTGCCAATCCCTGGATCGGTTCACTGGCACACACAGTACAAAATGATAACAAATATAACAGTGCAACATAAATACAACGAATATGATCCAGAATTTACATTATTTATTCAAGTATACAGCATAAACAATAACAAGGTAGATCTCCATTCTTCAAATGTGCCACAGGCGAACAATCGTTGAGTGGAGTCTCGCGACCTATAACAATCACTTAGAAATGATATAACCTGCAACATGAAAGGTTGCAGCCACGAATGGTCAATACTTTGAATGTATTGGCAAGTGTCACTAGTATGTGGATATCAAATGGAACCTATCAATTACAAGCATATTTGTCTAAGTGGAGTTGCAGGCTGATTTGCATAAAGCAATAGTTTTATCCTACCATTTCCAAATAGTTTTAATCCTTTCTGAAATTTGTCTGAACACGTTGGCCAACACCAAGTTCTCATACTACCTTGTTCAAACCAGAAAATTTATTAAGAAATTGGAATGTCGAGATCATCCATAAGCTTCATGCCTTAGTTGCTCAATATTGTCCATAAGTGGGGACAAGGCTAATCGATTAGATTTATATCTTCTGCAGAAGTTGTACACTTTACCCACACGACACAATCTTGCCTTGACGCCACCAGTGGCCGCTGGTTTAGTACACACCAATTGGTATACCGGCAGATCGAGAATGTGATGAAGTCTTTCCATAGAAGTCCTCCCAATACACAATACTAGCACATCTAATAGGCACCAATGCAAGGATATAACCTCCAATACACAATTCTAGTTAACCTGAAGATATACCAATGCAAAGGTTCTTCCTCTATGTAATTAACTAAGCCAGACCCCATATTAGCATGTGGCTGTACGTGGAAGCTACTGTACGAGAAAAATGTCAATCTCTATGATGCCTAGGTGGTCTTCTAGTGCACAAACGGGAGAGGTAGACAAATATATGATCCTCTTCGTTGCCACTTCTTCAAAACTCATCAACATCAATATTCCACCCAGGTGATTCATTAAGTACTTGTTTTATTATATAAAAACATAGATTTTCCAATACCTCATAATACTCATGACATGATATTCCACCCCGAATCTATAGAAGGGCTAAGCATACTACAGCTGCGATGTTTCCACTAAGAAAGATACAAAAGGATATCCTAAATAGGACATAGAATAGCATAGTACATAGTGCAAAATATTCCTACACATGCACTTCTACTAAAAAAACTACAATGCATAGGAAAATAAGTAGGACATTTATGATAGTGTCACTTGCCTTTAGTTGATGTAATCGTTCAACCAATCCTCACAATTGCAATGGTTGCACTCGTCACAATCACAAATGTTGCACTCCTCACAATCTAACGATTAAAACAAGTGCACAACAAACACACCATTCAATACATTTCAAACATGCAACAATACAAAAACAAATGAGAAACAAATGCAAGCATGATGATTTAATTTGTCACAATGATTGTATTTAGTTTTCTAAACAGTATTAGAATACATGATGCATCCAAGATATCATTTAATGCAATAGGGTATTTATTATTAATACTTGATTGCCAATCTAGGGGTTTTAATAGTTCTGTTGAAACTTCTATACTAATTGTCGTATTAAATTTGGGTATGGCACTACTAGGAAAACGTCCTTTAGTGGCGCACCTGAAAACATCATCTGTGACGCACTAGCAGTGCGCCACGTGTCTTGCGCTACGGCTATCTCTCAGCCGTGGCGCACTGCCTAGTGCGCCACGGTTGTGTAGAGACAGGCGTAGCGCACCTGCTAGTGCGCCACAGATGTTTGGGCAGGTGCGCTACCCCTAGGATCTTCTGTGGCGCACTACCTAGTGCGCCACTAAGCTTCTATAGTGCGCTTTAGGTGTAGTGCGCCACAGAAGGTAGATCATGTGCGCCACAGATGTGTTTTTTGTTTTTTTAATTTCCGAGCCAGATTATATACAATATTACAGCAGATATACACACACAGATACAAGATATACAATTATATATAAATACACAATATGAAAAACAAGATTGAAACAAATACATATAGATAAGTCTCATACATGAATACATAGTATAAGTTACATTGTTTCGATCAAGTTACAAAGTAGTAGTTGGTGACATGCGAATACATGTGTCGATCGAACAAGTTAGAGCTCGGAAGCTCGCCTAGACATCTAAACTAGCTAGACACAAACGCGGGATAAACAACCAAAGAAGATAAGCATGATCACCGCCGCGACGAAGGTGTAGGTCTTCATCCGGTTTCTTGTCCTAACTCCCGCTAGATAGCGCGTGTATCTAGCTTCCGCCTCCGCCATAGTGTTGTACCCTTTGTAGCTATTGCCGCTGAAACGGTGCACCTGTCTCCGGCAGTCTTCCCAATCATCGTAGACTCCGGGAACCCGTCCCTTGTACACGACGTACCACGTCATCTATAAGTTGACAATAATAATTAACCGGTGATTGAAAAAAAACATATATAATTAAAGTCGCATATGAAGATACACTTATAGAAAGTACTCCTAAATCAAAAAGACCAAACTCAAAAAGCATGCCTCATATATAACTAGGTTGTTCGACACAGGAATATGCTACGATGGAACTGTTCGCCAAGTAGGATGCACAACACCTGGACCTGTGCATAGCACAAGGCGAACAATCCCATCGCAGCACATTCAGATATAGTGTGCCACGACATTTCAATCATCGGAATTATTCTCGAAAAAGACCAAAGTAACTCAAAAATCATGCCTCATATATATACATAGGTCGTTGGACACAGGAATATGCTACGATGGAACCGTACGCCAAGTAGGATGCACAACACCTGGACTTGTGCATAGCACAAGGCGTACAATCCCATCGTAGCACATTCACATATATAGTGTGCCACGACATTTCAATCATCGGCATTATTCTCGAAAAAGACCAAAGTAGCTCGAAAAGAATGCCTCATATATAACTAGCTAGGTCGTTGGACACAGGAATATGCTATGACAGAACAGTTAGCCAAGTAGGATGCACAATTCCTGGACTTGTGCATATCACAAGGCTAACTATCCCGTCATAGCACATTCACATATATATTGTGCCACGACATTTCAATCATCGGCATATTCTCGAAAAAGACAAAAATAACTCGAAAAGAATGCCTCATATATATACATAGGTCGTTGGACACAGGAATATGCTACGATGGAACAGTCAGCCAAGTAGGATGCACAATTCCTGGACTTGTGCATATCACAAGGCTAACTATCCCGTCGTAGCACATTCACATATATATTGTGCCACGACATTTCAATCATCGGCATTATTCTCGAAAAAGACAAAAATAACTCGAAAAGAATGCCTCATATATATACATAGGTCGTTGGACACAGGAATATGCTACGATGAAACTGTAAGCCAAGTAGGATGCACAAGACCTGGACTTGTGCATATCACAAGGCTCACAATCCCATCGTAGCACATTCACATATATAGTGTGCCACGACATTTCAATCATCGGCATTATTCTCGAAAAAAGAGTAAGGAAAAAAAGAAGGACCAAAGTGAGCAAAGGACCAAAGAGTAAGCAAAAAAACCAAGCATTGATTGATATATAATAATAAGCAAAATAAGTAAGCGATGATTCATAAACCTAATAAGATAAGTATAGTAGCATGTACACTTGTCCACACACACACAAAGGTCATCTATAGTTTGTAACTACAACTAGGCCAACATCAAGCCTTCTGGCTCGGCTTAGGGAACGGGAGGACGCCTTGTCTCGTCATGAACTTCCTATAGTCACCCTGCATCTCTAGGCGATCTTCTATGTCACGGTTATTCGGGATATTTCCTCCGTAGAAGATCCCCCTCGAAGTCATGACATCACGAAAGATGATTGCCCCAAACTGCTGCTGGATGCGATACATCTCTTGTCTAATATCGGAATCATTGATCTTGGCCTTTGCTTCGGCCCACTGTTTGAGATGATCTGGCAGCGTAGAATTCTGCTGGTCAAGTAGGAACGCCCTCATGTGATGGTGTGCGTAGTAGAATTCCTTCTTACTGTTTTCCGGCTGCTTCACGCAGGGGAACTCCGTTACGTGGTTGAAGACGTGCCTGCCGAACTTGACCTTTGTACGCACGAAGGTGGTGCCTTCCGTCGCGAGGCAAAGCCAGTGAGAGCATCATCTAGAACTTCCTTGATCTTGTCGTAGTTTTTCTTCTTTTCTAGACTCCCCGACGACGGCTTCTTCGTAACCGGCTCTATTTTCTTGGCCCGGTTCATCGCCCTGTAAAAAGGGTTATCCCACCGGGTGGCCGCCGTCGACCTCTGGGATGAGGAACCCTGGGATCCATGACTAGCAACAATTTCCTCCGCCTGCAGAAGAAGTAACAGTGAATTGTTTAGATCATCGATTAGATTGCAATCGAGTTGATCCGCGGTAATTAGATTATACTTACCACAATTTCCTCGAATTCCTTCACCGCAGGATCCGCGGTGAGTTGTTTGGTTTTTGGGTCCACATGGTAACGGGGCCTGATGAAGTTTCGAACCTGCCCGGGTTCGAATTTAGCAAAGGGGTTTCCTATCCCCTTGGATCTATACCCTTCGTCCTCCTTATTCCATTTGGCCTCCACGGTTCTGTATCCACCAGATCCGAGATGGTGATGACCTATATTCATCGCATGCAGCACCATTCCCCGATTACTATTGGCCAGGGCTCTTTCGGATTCACACCTCTCCTTGAACTCCCAGAACTGATCTTCGGTGATCTGCGGGTCAATCTTCTGGATCTCCTCGAGACTTTTGCCTTCTTTATAGATCTTCTTCTTTATCCGGGTTCTCCAGCTGGCCAGGATGGTGCTCATCTTTGTGAGGGCGGATTTGTTTACTTCGTTCCCATGATAATTTGTGTTCTGATACTTAGCGAGGAACTTGTATCTTGCGTGCAGCTTCTCGAAGAGGAGTGTGCGCAAGTGTCCATTATCTTTATGCTGGAGATTCTCGGTATTGATCGAGATGGTTGTCCGGGTGATCGCCGCCACTTTCCCACCGTACCCTTTGACGACAAGGGCGGGCTCCAAAGGAACCCCTGATGGGCTCACTTTGGTAATTTCCTCCCTGACCGTGTCGACCGTGTTCGGGCGCCGGTCCTTCGGCTTCTTCTTCTTCTTCTTCTTAGGAGGATTGCTACCACTCCCTATGCCCTCGCCGCCATCAGTGGTTTCATCGTCCGCCGTTCCTTCGGCTTCTTCCTCCGCGTCTTCCATCTCATCATCCTCGCTCTCCGAAGGATGGTATTCTTCATCGTCTTCTAGCCGCTGGGCCGCCTCCCAGAATGTCAATTGTTTATTCGGAGGTCTGAGTTCTCCTTCAGCGCTGATGCGCTTAGAACATCCAGCCTCGTCGTTGTCACACATCTTCGCACTAATAAAAAACAAATAATTGGTTAAATGCACGGAAAAATCCGGCATGACCTTTGCTAATTTTCTTAAACTAGGAGTGCCCGATTTCTGCCGAAACGGAAGTTAATCAACATTCCGGCAAAAATCGGGACTCATTTCATACAAGAACCTGCATACACACATAATAAAGTGCTTCATATACAAGCACAAGCACAATTTCAAGGTGCTGTTGTCCCAAGACAGATAGTAGCAAAACCAACACTACTCTATTTTTCCTTCCAAACCATTTCACAACCACATCCATCTAGTCCCAGCACAGTGCCACAACCATATATACTTTTGTTATCAATTTAAGCATAGCCATATTGCTGTCATTTGTATTATTTCAGTTCTGTAAACAAATGACCAAGTGACAGCAAGCAAATGAGAATACAACAAATGACCAAGTTCTATACTAGAAGATCATTACAGCAAGTGACAGCAAGCGAATGACCAAGTGATGACAACAAGCAAATCAACACATATAGACTATTCAAAAAGAACAAGTGCCATTCCTGGTTTTCCATAAGGACCAAACCATAGAAGCAACACCTACTGCCTAAACTGTGCTGGCATTCATATATAACATCTTCAGCAATTTCATAAACCAAGGAAATTAATTTCAGAACAGAACCTTAATTATGTGCTGGCATTCATATATAACAAATAAAACTGTGCTGGCATTCAGAACAGAACCTTAAGTTCATGAACCAAGGAAATTAAGTTTCATAAATTGTGCTGGCATTCATATATAACAAAAGAGAAGTGGCACTGACAAAAAAAGGATAGATGGAGGTGCTTGAGTACCACTGCCCAACAGAACCTTAGGTACAGTAATAGATCTCCCTTGCAAAAACTTAATTTCAGCACTAAAACTCTCACCAGCACTCTGGTTCAGCACATGGTTCAGCACTAAAATTTCCTTGCAAAAAGGATTTAGAATTATGGGAATAATATTACTACTAGCTAATCCAGAGCACATGGTTCAGCACTAAAACTCTCACCAGCACTCTGGTTGCTTGGGAAAGCCATCCAGGAGCACCAGAAGAAGGCCAAGAGCTAGGAGGAGCAGGCTTACCAGAAATGGAGCAGTAGCAAATCCAAGGGATCAAGTTAGGAGGTGAGAGGATGGGGTTGGCACAGTAGTGATCAATAATAGGCACAAAATCAACCACAACTCCAACACAATAGGTTATCCATCCAAGATCATTTCCTTGCATCTGTTCTTACTATTGCATCTTAAAGAAAATAGAGGGGGCAATAGAAAATCCTCAGCTCTGTACTCACATGGAGTACTAGATCATCACTGGATAGTTTCATAAGCAAGGAATAGCTTTTGTATACAAACATCATCAAAGCCTCAGCCTTTGCATCCTAGGCAGAGCTAAGTAATGAAGGGAAATGTTTGTATTAACCTATGCTTTAGACCAGCTTCACAAGCATTCAGGTTTAAGCAATTTTTTTAGCTTTATAAGCAGCAGATTATCCCACTTGAGGTTATATTGTGCACACTCCTGTATGGAGGCACCACAAAAGAAATCAAAGCAAGAGAAGCCACTAAAACAGTGTATCAAGCAACATATCACCATCACTATGACCTACTACTGTGAGTTTATTTAATCAAAGGGGACCTAGGAGAGCTGAACTAAGACTTTAGTAAACATGGTTGACTAAGAAAAACTAGGTGGATCGACTGAGTGTACCATTACATCTCGGTCGCATGGTCAAAACAAAATACAAGAGTAAATAGACTAGACACAATGCAGAAATAGAAAACACAAGACAAGCCAAAACTAGCTACTATGGTAGTTAATATTCACTGACATCTCTCAAGCATGATACATATCTACGCAGCCTTGACTATAAACATATCACAACTCATGGCATAAAAAGTTCTTGTAGGTTCTAAGCGAAAGGTTGTGATTAGATTTCAGTTGGTTAGATTTCCTGTCTTGCTCGAGGTTCCAGAATCCTGTCCTAGCAGAGAGCTTTTGCTATTTGACCACTCAAGCAGCATATCACCATCACTATGACCTACTACTGTGATCAATCAATCGGAATCAGTGGTCACGCATCATCATCTTCTGACCAATTGCTACTACTCGGCCAGCGACCATACCATGCTGAACACGAGTGCAGGGACAGAGGGAGAGAGAGGGGGAGAGAGAGACAGAGGGAGAGAGAGGGAGAGAGGGAGAGATAGGGGAGGGCGACGCTCACCTCTGACGGGCAGACGACGGGCGGACGACGACGGGCGGACGACGGTGGCCTCCACCTCCTCGAGCGGTGCGAGATCCTCCTCCTCCACAAGCGGCACGGGCCTCCTCCTCCTCCTCGAGAGCGCAGCGCGGCGGTGGCAGATCGAGAAAGCAGCGGCGGTGGCGGATCGAGAGAAAGCAGCGGCGGTGGCGGTGTGGTGTCTGTGAATGGGGATGAGAGAGGCGGACTGGCACGCGCGGTTGACTAGTCCAACCCACATAGGCGTAGCGCACCCTGGCCAAGTGCGCTACGGATAACCATAGCGCACTTGGCCAGGGTGCGCTACGCCTATGTAGGTTGGACTATCAGATAAGAGCGCGGCCACCCCACTAGTTAACACTAGTACTGTCTTATCCCACTGGTTCTGCCCACTACTCTATTCTAAACTATGAGCACCCGGGTTCGAATCCTGGTGCCCCACTTTTTTATTTTTATTTTAAAAATACTCTTAAATGTTTCAAAAAATGGCCAAAAGTGGTGATTTATGCCATACAAGTTTTGTTTTGTTTTTAAAATACTTTTAAATATTCCAAAAATGCCCAAAAGTGATAATATATGTCATAAAAGTGTTACAAATATGATTCAAAGTATAACTAAATTTCATAATAATTTGTCCATGAATATTACAATCTTTTTCAACCACGCGTTTTACAATATTTTTTGAGCTAGCGTTTTACAATCTTTTTTCCCTTCTTTGTCGCGGTTGAATAATTTAGCCCCGGCACTTTAATGTTTCTTCTTTCGAACGGGCTACCTTTTTTGGGTAGGGTTGTCCTTTTTCTTCTTGTGATGTATGTTGCTGCATCTAGTCGTCGTCATCTTCAATCTTTGGATCGCCGTACTGGTCGAAGTCTTGCTCGTTGGCGACTCCATCCATTCTGATGATGTTTCTTTTTCCTCTCCTCATGACAACACGGCTAGGCTTTGTCGGGTCGGTAATGAAAAAACATTGGTCCACTTTGGTAGCTAGTACCCACGGTTCATTTTTCGCGGCCACGTTTGCACTGGCGGCCTTGGATTTGGCTGCTTGGGTATAACCATGGTTATGAAATACCGGTCTTCTCTTCCGACGCTCTTTGCCCATCTGACACGGAACATCGGAACCTTTTCTCCACAGTAGTCGAGCTCCCAGATCATCTCGATTCTTCCGTAGAATCTTTCCTTCACGTTGTCATCGGTGTAGAATTCTGACGTAACGCCTGAGTTCTGATAATCACACTTGTTGTCATTTTCCTCCGTGTAGAATGTGTAGCCATTGATATCATACGCCTGATAGGTCACCAGGTTTTGCATCGGTCCCTGTGACAAGGTGAATATGATCTTTTCTGTGTCAGAAGAATGCGATCGCGGGGGATTATCAAGGAGTGTCTGCCTAAACCAACGCGTGAAATCTGAGTTGTGATCCTTGATTATTTCTCCCTGCGTCCTCTGTATGCCCCGGCCACTGTACTTCTTCTCGATTAACCTTTTGTGCTTCTGTACACAAAGATCGACCAGTTCTAAATGCTGTAGCGCGACGAGGTTTGCTCGATCAAAGTCTGTGCGTCGAAAATCGAAGTCTGCATGCAGTATGCGACGACCCTCTCGGTGACTAGATCCATCGAGCTTGCCAAGGTGCCTGTTGACGGGAAGACCGACAGGGTTCTCGATGTCTAGATAATTCGTGCAGAAAGAGATGCACTCTTCGGCCAGAAAGCCCTTGGCTATGCTTCCATCTGGACGGGACCTGTTGCGAACGTATCCTTTGATGTGTCCGTTCATCCTTTCGAACGCCATCATGCTGCGGAGGAACATCGGCCTGAGTTCTACGATGTCCTCCACGACATGGACCAGCAGATGCACCATAATGTCAAAGAATGCGGGTGGGAAGTAGACCTCAAGCTCACATAGTATCACCACGATCTCCTCCTGTAGCCTCCCGAGCTGATTCACGCCAATCGACTTCCTAGAGATGACGTCGAAAAACTTGCATAGGCCAAATAACGTTTCACGGACGTGCTCGTCCATTATCCCTATTAGTGTGACCGGAAGTACCTGCGTCATTAGCACGGCTGAACCTGCGTCCACTGAACCTCTGCTTCGCCTCGTCTAGGTATCTGCTTATATTGCCCGCGTAGCCGTAAGGAAATTTGACTCCTAGAAGGCACTTGAAAAACTGTTTGATCTCATTCTGGCTTAGAGTGAAGCAAGGAGGGTAGTAATATTCGTTCTTCTTGAACTTTTTACCCTTCCGACGACCTTGTGTCGTCTCCGACTCATGATCATCGTCATCTTCCTGATCATCAGGAGTAGTTCGTCCTCCGTGAAGCTCCTTCCGGATACCCAAGCATATCAGGTCGTGCCTTGCTTTCGGACCATCTTTCGTCCTATCTGGCATGTTGATTATTGTGGTGACCAGACTCTCGCACACGTTTTTCGTGATATGCATGATGTCGAGGCTATGAGGCGTGCGGAGAAACTTCCAGTATGGCAACTCCCAGAAAACAGACCTTGTTTTCCATACCTTCATCAATGGCTTGTCTTGTTGCTGCCTCTTTCGCTTCTTTCCAGGCTTAGGACAATCTTTCCAGTTTTTCAGCAACTCTTCCACTTCTTCGCTGCTCCTATGCTCTGGGATTCCTCGGGTCTCTGATTTGCCATCGAAACAGGTCTCCATGTTTTCTCCATGGATCATTCTTGCCGAGCCACCTCCGGTGCGCCATGAACACGGTTTTCGATGACCCTGGATCTTTCTCTAGTTGGAGATAGCTTGTGTTATCCATGCACCTAACGCATGCGCAGAATCCTTGGATAACCTGTCCCGAGATATACCCGCAACCTGGATAGTCTTGCACCGTAGTGATCAACGCAGCTCTCATAGTGAAATAATCTTGTGCGACGGCATCGTAAGTATTGGCTCTAGATTCCCATAACGTGGCTAGCTCCTCTTTCAACAGCCCGAGATACAGATTGATGTCGGTACCAGGTTGTTTCCGCCCTTGAATTAGCATACCCATTTGTATGTACTTCTTCTTCATGCACAACCATGGAAGGAGGTTGTACATCCATACAAACACGGGCCAAGTGTTGTGCGTGCTGCCCTGGCTACCGAACGGATTGAGTCCATCGGTGCTCGCACCAAGCCTGATGTTCCTCGAATCTCCACCGAATTCTGGGAATTCGAGGTCCAATGCTTTCCACTGGCTAGCATCCGAAGGGTGCGTCAGCAGATCATCCTTTTCAGGGTCATCATCATCATCTCCTGGCTTCTTCCTTTCCGCATGCCATCGCATGAGCTTCGCTTCCTTAGGGTCCACGAATTAGCGCTGCAGACGAGGAGTGATAGGAAAGTACCATACCACTTTTCGAGGTGCTTTCTTCCCTTTCTTGTATCGACTCACGCCGCACACCGGACATGATGTTTTCTCCGCGTCCTCGCCCCGATAAATGATGCAATCGTTGATGCATACGTGATATCTAACGTGCGGTAGATCGAGAGGACAGACGATTTTCTTGGCATCCTCGATACTAGTTGGACATGAGTTCCCCTCCGGGAGACGATCGTGCCAAAATGCCATCATATCATCGAAGCTTGCGTCGCTCAATTTGTGTTTTGCCTTCATCTCCATAGCCTTGAGCGTTACATTCAACCGGGTATCATCGGGCCTGCATCCTTCATACAATGAAGTAACCGTGTCTTTCTCAAGTTGCGCAAGCTTGGCTTTCTCTCTAGCGGCATCCTTGGCGTTACTCGTCTGCTTGAGAAGCAGCTCTTGCACATAAGGGTCCCGCACCCAGCCTGACGTTGTTCCATCGTCGTCTGCTCCTCTAGCATCTAGATCATCATCATCCCGGTCTGCTTCCGCACCTTCACCATCTCCAGGAGACTCTTCATCATCTCGCCCGTTCTTGCCGTGATGATGATCATCGTCATGTTGGCCACCTTCACCGTCTCCATCGTCTACGTCATCGCTTATCCAACGAGTGTATCCATCCATGAAACCATGGCGGAGCAGGTGCGCCTGCAGATTCCCGGAATCTGGGTCGATCACCCAGTTGAGTTTGCATCTTCTGCACGGACATCTTATATCCGTCTTGTTATTTCGTATCATGTCGGCCGTCGCACATTTCAAAAATCTAGCCACAATGCCTTCGCTCATTATGCGGACCATTTTTGCCTGCATGGTGATCCACGGTACAATTAGAAGTCTATTAGAACCACATAATGAATGCATGCATGCAATGGTCGATAGAAAATTTCGGCATGACCTATCCTAAAATTAGGACCTTTGTGAAATGCCAAAGTCTTGCTAAAATGGAAATGAATCAATATTTTGGCAAAACAAATGGCAAATTGTTCACATACAAACACAAGAGAGAGAGACCGATCCATACACACATGAACATATCATTATCCTCTCCATACACACATGCATGAGCATCATCGATACTCTCCATATACACACACATATGACCATCGATCGATCCTCTCCATACACACATCATGAGCATCGATCATCTACATACATATGAGCATATCATCCATATACACATGAACACATCCTTACATGGACAACTTACCGAGATGAGAGACCGATCGCGAGAAAGATGGAAAGGAGAGGTGCGCGCGTCGACCGGAGAAGGAGATGAGAGACCGGAGACCTTCCTCTATTACTTATGTAACATCCAAAGCAAGTTCTACATACTAAAAATGGTGAATGGGTGGAGAAATTGAGGTGGGAAGGAGAAGATCCCGACTAGATCTAAGGAGGAAGAAGAAGGGGAAAGTGAAGTGTGGGGTGGTGGATGTGGTCACACATGTGCACATAAAGTGCTGTAAAAAAAAATCGACACATCCGTGGCGCACTCTGCCCTAGTGCGCCATAGGGAGTAGGAACATCCATGGTGCACTATGACATGTGCGCCTGCGCCACAGATGTTTCTGGACGTTTCATAGCAGAGGGGGGCATGCGCTTAGGCGTAGCGCACCCCCCCCCCCCCATGTGCGCCACGGTTGACACTAACAACCATGCCGCACATGACTACAGTGCGCTACAGATGTTTGGCGTGCGGCCAACAGGGCCCTGGCCCACACATATCTGTGGCGCACTATAGTCATGTGCGCCACGGTTGTTCTAGTTACTAGTAGGGCACTGCCCATAGGTGAGCCACGTCTGTTTTAGCCGTGGGGCACTTTAACCATGTGAGCCACGGATGTGCTGATTACCTATAGCCATTTTCCGAGTAGTGTGGGGTGTACTGGATAGAGGACATTATTACTAACCAGTAGCAATTGGATTCACCTTAATCGGAGTTATAAATCTTTTCTTATGATTTAAATAGTGTTCAATGGAGTTTAAATCATTTAATCAATTTATGTTGTCTAAATTTCAAACTAAAGAGAGATCTATAATCTACACGATAATAAGATTCCAGGGGCATATTATTTATATTTTTATGATCTACAAATGATTTGTTGCGAATTTAATAACCTGAAAAGGTCATTATAACTATTTAAATCTCTACACTAATACTACACTGAAAAATTTGGATATAACAGCATATTAACGTTTCATATGAAATTACGAATCCATAGATACCTTATTTGTATTTTTATGATCTACAGATAATTTACTATGATTTATTTAGTCTAAATTTCCCATTAAACTATTTAATTTATTACAGTAAATATGTGCTGTAAAAGTTAGATCTAATCTCGTATTAACGTTCTACACAATTTTATGAATCCAATGGTATATTATTTGCAATTTTGGACAACTATTCAATTTTATATGCATTTTACAATATTGTACAATATTATGCCTATTTTATTTATATAAAAGAATATGGTGACTGTGCGCATTGACTGGGCACATTGACTGGTGATCTGGTGCTTACGTGGACTTGACTGGGCAGGCTGACGAGGGTGAACATGTGGCAGCAGGTGGTTGGACAGTACCGCTTCATCCTCTTCTTCTAATCTGGGTCGTTGGTTCGAGATCCGGTGGGGCGGGAACAAAAGGGTTCCAGGGGAGGGGTCCATGGTGGCGACGATGGTCAACCACGGAGGCACCGGTCGGACATCGACGGTGGAGCAGTGTCTGGTACTCGCCGGCGATGGAGACGTAGTCTATGGTGTGCGGAGTGGAACGGGAATCCCTATGGTGTCCAAGGCGTCGGGTTCTTCTTCCTTCAGCAGCGATAGGGCGCGGATGGAGGAGTTCGGATGGCGGTGCACTCCGGCGGCTTCATGCAGGCTCTCTGGTGCTCCTGCAAATAGGAAATCCACATGGGGTGAGGCGGTGGAGTATGGGGATCACAAATATGAGAACAAAACAGAGAGAGATCAACGGAGGCCTTCTGCTCGAGGTCGTACTGACGCTTCTCCGACGAGATCGGAATCGAGAGGGCAATTCGGCAGCCTGGGGGCCAAATCAATCGGTTTTTGAGGAAAAACGACAAGGGGGTCTGGTTATATTTATATGTGGTCTTTCTTGGAAGAGGGGCGATGGAAGATCAACGGATTGGACTCAGATTTTGGTTCGGTGCAAGAGATCGTGCTCGGGATGGTCTTCCATCGAGAGGAAGAATATGACGATGTGGGTCCTGCTGGTCAGAGGGAGAGGGAAAAAACATGAAGGGATGAGAGGGGCTCTATGGGTTGTATCCGGGTGGGCTGCTGGTTCCTATGATGTGCTTGTTGGGCTGGCCTTCTGATGTGCGCTGCGCACAAACGAGGGTGGGCGGTAGATAGGCGCAGGTGGGCTAGCCGTGTGGGCTGGGTCGCCGGGTAGGTTAGCTTTAGTTTTTTTTCTTTTCCTTTCTTTTTTATTATTTGTTTTATAACTTTTTCATACTAATTGCAAATGAGTTGAAATTTGTTTCTAAAATTTTCTAATATTTAGTAGATCATTTTAGGACCATTTTTTATCTTTTTATTGAGTTCAAATATATTGGATTTATAAAACCCTTGTTTATTCCTCATAGGAATATTTGTAAAACCTATTAGGGTTAGGGTTTTCGAATTCAATTCTTGAAATTTTTGCATGGATGCCATGCAATGCACATGAATGACAAGTAAAAACAATTTTTTTTCTAGTCCCAAATTCCAAAATCTTGGGATGTGACATAATCTATGGATGGACTGTGGATGCTCATCGAGTAAACGAGGAATCTGATACTAAGATGATATGGGGTGTCCCATTCTTCTCAGCAAGCGGATGGCGATGATGATGATGGTTGGTAGATAACTAGCCTATAGCTATGCACTCTCCCGCTCAAACCCTGATGTTGATGCAACAACTCTTGAACCCTATGGGATATTCAAAACACCACGCTCTTGCGCACATAGCCGTCGTCCACGAACGGTAGTTTGGAATCTACTAATTCCCAATAGAACAACAGATGACACTCAATTGCAGTAGCTAATTCGATCACAGGTAATTATAGAGGTTCTTAAAAGAATCAACTCCAAAATAGTTTTAACATGGTTTAACCCTAATTTCATGCGGCGCCCCTTCTATTTAAGGACTAGGGCAGTGGCCAGACTATAGAATCCTTAATGCATACAACTTAAGCTAGATACAAACCGACCCAAGGTGGGTGCGGCCCAAGGCGCACAGGCCTATCCTGTCGTGGAAGAAAACATACTATTTTATGTTCCCCGGTAGAGGGGATTTCTTGTCGTGGCAGAAAACAAGGAGTTTTCTATGTCGCGGTAGAAACCTCGAAGTGTTGTTCTCCTCTTTATCAGCTCTTTGCACTTCCTCCCTCTCCTCCCTTATGCATTCTCCATTGATCAACACGCCATGCTCCATATGCTTCAGATCCTTGCTTCGTGCTATGCCTTCTTCTCCCATGTAACTGATCATACAATAGTACAATGACTTAGGCAGTATAAAGTTCTCATTAATTAAAACATCAGGTTCATTAAGAAAAAATTCACATGTTGTTCTAGTAGCTTAGCACGAGCTCTTATAATAGGTCCAATTCTAATCTGATTGGACTAAGTCTTGTTAGCAGCAACTGGAATATCTTTAGTAGTAGTTGGGGTAGGTATAAGTGTAGGGATATCCTCATCAGAGTCGTTGCACATCCTTCAGGCGAGTTGGCCTGGTAATGTTTAGTATAGCCTTGATTTTGTCTCGGTTCACCTCTATGCCTCTTTCAGACACGGTGAAACCTAACAATTTTACGGATAGATTCCAAAGAAGCACTTCTTCGGATTTAGCATTATGTTGAATTTTCATAGGCTAGCAAATGTTTCCTCTAAGTCGGAAATAAGTGTTTCCTTCTTTTTGGACATAACTGCTATATCATCTACATATATATGGACGTTGCGTCTGATTTTATCATTCAGGCAATGTTGCATAGTGCGTTGATATGTCGCTCCTGCGTTCTTTAAGCCAAAAGGCATAGTTTTGTAGCAGAAGGTTTCGAAGGGAGTGATGAAAGACGCCTTGAGTTGATCCGAATTTTTCATCGGTATTTGATGATATCCGGAATATGCATCGAGAAAACAGAGTAATTCAGACCCTGTTGTGGAGTAGATGACTTGATCGATTCTTGACAAAGGGAACAGATCTTTGGGACAAGCCTTGTTAAAGGCAGTATAATCAACACACATCCTTAAATCAATAGTGTCCTTTTTAGGGACGAGTACAGGATTTGCCACCCATTCAGCATGGATGACCTTTGCAATAAATCCGTCTAATTCTAGTCAGGCTAATTCCTTAGCTATAGCTTTATGCTTTTCATCACAAAACCGCTGTAAGGACTATTTGATGGGTCTAGCGTTAGGACATTGAGATATTTGTAGGTGAGTTCCCTAGGTACTCTGGTCATGTTAGAAGGTTTCCATGCAAAGATATCTTTATTAGCTTTGAGTAAATCGACGAGCGTGCTTTCCTATTTGGGATCTAATCCGATCCCTATATTGGTCTCCTTGGAGGGATCATATTCCTTCAAATGTGTGTTCTTTGTCTCTTCTGATGCCTTGAACTACAGACTCAGCTTCAGCACCTCATTCTTTATAGAGGGCATCTCGGACGGGTCGATGTTTTTCTTGATCTCCTTGTACTCTTGGGCGTGCAGCACGACTTCGGAAAACGAGGCAGATCCGTCTTTGCAATCTCGTGCTTTCGTCGGGTTTCCCCGGACAACGATGATGCCATTGGGACCTAGAAGTTTCATCAAGTTGTAGATGTAGCAGGGACGGTCCATGAACGCCTAGTAAGCCGGGCATCCGAATATGGCGTGGTAGGCACTTTTGAATGATACCACCTCTAAGGAGAGTGGCTCGGTTTGGTAGTTGGCCGGAGTTCCGAATGTCACGTCCAGTGTGATCTCACCCAAGGAATTTTCCTGTCTTCCTGGTACAATTCCATGAAAAATCACATTACTATGATTTAGCGGGTTTTCATGGATCCTCATGCGATGAAGCGTCTCGACGTAGAGGATGTTGATGCTACTGTGACCATCCATGAGAGTCTTAGAGAAATCATAGCCATCAATTTTACAACCAGGGGTACTTTCCCTGACGCTGTGTTTTCTTCGGGTGATTGCTTTGGTCGAAGGTGATGGTTACATCCAACCAATTCAGAAATTAGGGAACAGCCGAAACCGAGGCATTGGGCGCATGGAGAACCACCTTTCTAAGCATAGCCGACTGAGTTCCAAGGAAGCATACATATGTGTATTTATTTATGGGATGATCCTTCTTTCCATCCAACTTGGGCTGTGCGGCATCCGCTTCTTCCATGTCGGAATGATCCTTGGCCTCCTTGCCTTTCTCAGAATTTTTCTTTCCTTTTCTTAGCTTGGCCCTGTAGCCAGCAAATTCGTCTCTCTTGATGTCGTCATTGAAATGACACTTAGCATTGGTGTGAGTAGAACCTCCATTCACATCCGCGTGATGTACACAAGGGTTGTTGGCAATGTCGGCCCAAGAATATGATTTTCCGGGATGCTGGTATCCTCTACCCTGGACTTGGGAAGTTCTGCAGCCTTGTCCCCGGCCGCCTCCACTCCCTCCTCGTCCTTCGGATCTGAATGTCGCGTTGACAGCTGCATTGTCCGGAGCTAGGTTATCTTTTGAGGTATTCTTATGCTTTTGAGTTTGTTGTTTTTACTGCTTGTACGCATGTGGATTGGCCAGAATATTCAGCAGTCCATCTGAATCGTCATCAGCGTCTGCATACTTCTGGCCGTTTCTATCATCTCTCCCAAGTCTGTGACATGGTCATGCTTCAGTTTGTGACGCAATAATCCGATTGGGAGTCCTGTGATGAAAGCTTTAATCGTGGTTTGCTCGTTTACTCCCTCACAGGAGTTTTTCATGTCGATCTAGTGTATGTGGTAATCTCGGCAAGTTTCTCCGGGTCTTTGAGTGCAACGCTGCAAGTCTCCAACTGTGCAGGGCCTTCTGTATGTTTCCTCGAAGTTTGAAAAGAACGCACATTGCATATCATACCAGTTGTGAATCGAGTTCTCTGGTAGTTCAATGAGTAGTGATCGAGACGTATTCCGCAACATAAGTGGGAGGTACCGGACTACGACCAAGTTTTTTCCTCCTTCGGCGATGCAGCAAGCCTGGAAAAAATATTGAACCCAGTGACTGGCCGAGCCGCACCATCCTAGGGTTGAATGTGTTTGGCGATGCCGAATTCAACCAGAAACTTTGTTTGACGGATATGTGGGCCAAAGCATTTCGGTCCCACATACACGTCTTCCTCCTTGTACCGTCGCTCTTCAATGTTATACTCGATGCAGTGGCGAGCATCGTTGGGCGATAGAAACCTACGCCTTGGTTTATCGCAGCTTCTATGTGGCGACAGAGTCGGATTTCTGCTTCTTCTTCTGCCATTGCCTCCTCCGCCCCTGTGGCTCCCATGGCTATGATGAGATCCTTCATGGTCACTGCTGGGCGGTGATGGTGGATCTGGTGGGTTATTTCCGGCTGAGCAGTGTGATCCCAGAGTTTCATTATGCTGGCTCTAAGGTTGGTTTCATCGGGCTCCATCCCTGCTTGTTTCAGGGTGATCTGGGTCATTCCTTCGTTCGACATTATCATCATTGCAACGAGGCTCAGCCGGACGCCTGGTGTGCTTGGGACAGGGCATCCTTAACCGGTCATGTTCTCACTGGAGGCGCACCTCTAGATCTTCCCTGTGGCGATTATTCTATCAAAGATGGGTTTGGTCAGGTACCAATGCCCTGATGGCATCTAGGGACGCAGCCGGAAGAACTCCCGACCAGTCTCGCGCAGCCCTACGATGGTGACCGTTTGATTCGGTCCTTGAATTTTCTTCTTCTAGAGGGATAGGGCGATGATGCTGATCCGTATCCCTGTGGGGTCTTTCATCCGCATTTTGGCCTGCATCAGTGTGGAAAAATTCTGGCCTTGATGCCATCTTTCCACTAAACAATGCGGGTGTCTTATATTGCTACAGCCCTTTGTCGATCAATATAATGCACTCCTGGACCTGTTCTGTAGACGGATTACTAGCGAGGATAGCTCGAGCAGCTACAGCATTCTCCACTAGTGTGCTATAGACTCGGATCTTCTCTCTGGTTTTACCGTCAAATAGATCTCTATGGACATCCGGGTTCCTATTAGTAAGAATCGCACCACCTCTTGTTTTGTTTGTCAGTCACTTGAATTTGGACTGGTACTTGGCATGATTTCTGTCTATCTGCTGTCTAAGCTGGACGATGTGTGCATCTTCCTCGAGCAAGAACAAGCGATGCTTTTCTAGGTCCTTAGCTCTTTTCTCCAGCTCCTCTGGAGTAAGATCCAAAGCATTTGGGATTGGTATCATGAGTGTGTGTCCGTAGATTTCACGTGCACCCTTGGGGACAACATGTACGTCAACATGAGTATCGATCGGTGTGGGATTAATCGTTGGCTTTCCTCTACCGGCTCTGCTGGTGTCGGGTTTTTGTTGTTCTTCTTCTTCTTTGACCGTCTAGTAGCCTTTACATGCATGCCGATGGCAAATACAGCTTTTGGTAAGGTACCAGGAGATAATCTTCCATCGGTACTTTCCATCATGGTTATCTTCTAGACCTCGGAAAAATCTTCGTTGTTCATGCCATCTTGCGGGGTGTAGTCTTTGTCCATGATGTCATATGGACTAGGAGGGTTCTCTGGCTCACCTTACACTGTCTTGGAGGTGTACTCCTGTTTGTACGCTGCCATCTCCTTCTCGAAGTCTCGGAGTTCCTGCGACATTAGTCATTCCTGAGGGGAAGCAGGTAAGTCAGTATTTTCTCCGACCGCATCAGGAACTGATTCGTTACTGGATCTAGCATCGACAGATTCAGATCCAGAGCCAATGTAGCGTACGAAGAAATGCTTATTTTTCTTCATGGACTCGAGGTAACAGAATAGTTGGGTTTCCGCCTCTGCCTCCTCAAAGCTCTGCTTGATCTCAACGATTTCTTCGTAGTCGATGTAGGGGCGCTTCATTGTCTGATTTATCATGTGCCTCAAGAGTGTTTTTTCTGCTCCAGCATCAGTAGAACCGTATCCGAAGTGAATATACTCCTCATCCGTGTACCCGATCTCAACAGGGAGATGAGATATAGATTTTTCTTCCACCACTTCTTCCACTACATGAGTGGGCTGGGTGGATTCAGGTTTTTCCGGGATCATAAACTCTTCCGCCTTTGCGGACAGAGTAGATCCGGACTGTTCTTCCGCCATGGTCATCACCTCAGGGGTGGGTTGGGTGGCATCAGCGAAACCGAGATAGATATCGATCTCGCCAACTAGCATGATTGTGAAGGGCTTCACGGGCTCCTTAGCCGGAATCCATGTCTTGTCTAGAAAAACTAGAGGGATGTCAATGGCATAGACCACGCGAACAATGGAAATTGTTCCGCCCGGAACAAAGCTCTGAAGGTCACTTGCCCCATGGTGGGCGCCAACTATCGTCAAATTGATGACAAGTATGCCATGGGGGTCCTAAAGGCATTGAGAAGATGGAATGTGAGCCGTACGGTGTTCCGGGAGTGGTGAGCACAAGTTTACCCAGGTTCAGATCCGACCGCGATGATCGGATCCTACTACTGCTAGAAACCCAGTAATATATCAGCGAGATCCAAATGTTATAGCAGATTACAAGGGAGGCTCGCATGTGCAAGTTGGTTGTGGTTATGTTTATGTTGCCCTAAAGGCTCCCTCATGTCCGGTTTATATAGGCACTGAGACCTAGGGTTATAGGAGAGACCTATTCACTTACATTATAGAGTCGGTAACTAAATACATATTGGACTACAAGTAATCTGCATGCCTAAGTCGGTAAGTCTTCTAGGCCTTATCGTAGCCGGAATTGACTCCTCTTTCTCTGACTAGGACGCCCATGAAGCAAAGCTCTAACCCGTTGGTGGGCCACCCTGGTCAGTGAGTCATGTGGGTATACCGGGAAAGTATATGCCCAACGTTTGGAATTACGGAATTAAAGTTATGAATTTATCAAGAAATAGTCATTTACTAGTATTTAAATTATTTCAAAATTTTAAATTACTCAAAAATTGTTTTCAATAGCATATTCCTGGTATTTTTCTGATCACAAAAGATATATCATTTGTATTATTTGGAAATGTGAATTTAAAACTATTAATAATTGCAAATTTATTCCAAAAGGGTAGAAAGTCAAAGGTTTGACCAATTAGGGTTAAATTTGGAAATTATAGAATATATGTTTGAATTCAAATTAGAACTGATTCACTTTTCATTTTGTAAGTTTTTCCAAATTCAAAATATTTCAAAAGTTATGAATGAATTTTTATTTAATCTTTTCTGCAATTTTTTATTGAATTAGAAAGCTGGGGACTTTTTGCACCGAGTGGAATCTACACACATACGATGACTAGTGGGCTCGCCCGGCTTGCGGGTCCACTGTGCGCGCGGCCTACAGGCTACTCACACATGGGAGGATCAGGCATAGAGGGTTGGGCTGCAGGAAAAGCTGCGGGGGGGTCTGCAAAAGCAGCAACGCCTGTTGCTCTATCGAACTGTTGTGACGAATAGTTTCACCATGAGATCAGCCGGACTCCTGGTGACAATGGCGACATAATGACACCAAATTACACGATTCCGAAAAAATGAAAAATGAAGAAGGTAACAAGGCCTTCAACTTTTGTTCATGGAGTCTTATGTGTTGCTGTTGTTGCTATTTCCGACAGTCAAAACGCGCATGTGGCTGCTGGGCGCAGCGCGCGGCACGCGGCTGGCGATCTGGGCTGGCAAGCACGACGGGCTGGGCTGGTACTTCTGCATACGCTTGCGCATGCTGGTGAGCGCGCGACGCATGTAAGGCGTTCGACAAAAGGCTACAATGATCTACGGCTAGAGAGAAGGAGGCACCTCATCAGGGAGGTAGAGAATCTCAGTTGCGACCTACTAGCGAAGAAAGCGTTCTCGCGTTTTGGTGCTCCTAGTCACATCGGGCTTCGGCTGTTGCGGTGTCTGCGACATTGGTGGCGGGTAAATGGGAGTGCGGAGGTCCATGCAGAAGCTTTTCCCTCCTGCCAGCACCTCCAGGAGATACTCCCAACACCGGCTAGCACAGGAGCCCGAGGTTAGGGTTAGAGGTGTACATGGAGATGGCCATGGCCATAGGGAAGAAGAGAGGAGAAGGATAGGTGCGACATGGTCCTGATCTGGTGGTGCGTCCTACATATAAAGTTGGGAGGGGTTGGTAGATAGGCAAAGAGGAGAGATGGGATATCGAGTTAGGGTTTTACCCAAACTGGCAACTCGGGTTGCTTTCCTCCTCTCTCATCGCTCTCTCTCTCGGGTTAGCTAGGAGGGTGACCAGGGTTAGGTGGTGTGACACCTCCAAGATCAGGGCTAGAAAAATCCCAGACCTCTATCCGATATAAGCCTAACCTAGATCTTAGAAGTGTATAGAGAGAGAATTGGTAATACAACAGTGACCCTACGACATGAAAATTATTATAGCAAGCTCATAGCTTAGCAAAGAACCAAATATTAAAAGCAGAGGTCACTGATCACAAACATCAAAAAATAGAAGGAAAATTATGCTCTTAAGTATAGCAAACTTAACAAATGGCCTAAGTGGCGTGAAGCATAACGATGACGTCCCATTCCATAGATTCCAGGAAGCCGCCTGGGAACCCCAAGTTACTCATTGATGTCGATGCCATAAAGAACTCTTCTTCAATGGTAACACTTACTCTACAGCAAAAGTATCAACAAAGCAAGGCTGAGTATAGGGTGTACTCTGCAAGACTTATGGCTGGTGGAGTTACTTTGGATAAAGCCAACTTTCTTTGTAAAAAAGAGGAGTAGAATCTCGTCTAAGTAGAACATTTAAAAGGGGATAAGAGAGCGGTATCTCTAGCTTTGATCATCTTTTGATATCCACCGAATCTTTATTAGCTGAACCTACCAACTAGGATAACCCCCTTGATCCCTGAGGAAGCATCCTTAAGCACACTTTATTTGAGAACTTTTATGATTAGGTTCAAGTTCTCTATGATCTTAGAATCCATTCCCAGGTCGAACATAACCGCGGACACGGCTTTTCGAAAAGATCAATACCATGTAGGGTTGTACAACTTTACCCACACGTACCAACCTTCTCTTAATGCCACATGATTAGCCATCTTCCTTGGAAGGCTGACAATGTGAGATTGACCACGACCTTTACCTTACTTTTGCCGAGACCATGAGTCACGCACTAAAAAGTTGCCGCCGTAATGGGTCGATTCCCTAAGCCGGTCCCTAGAGATGTGAATAGGGTTCAAGATTATGGAAGTCGTGCCTCTCCTGTTCCCTGCCACGCTTACCTACCTGTAGAATGGAACGCCTGAACCATGTGACTCATGAAATCTACTAGGCAAGTTAGTTGGTCGAGGATGTTTCCAGGCCCCCGTGTCGCTGTACGCTCCTCTTGGTTCAAGAGTAAGAACTCTGGTCCTAGTATTTGCAATATGGGACTGCAAAAACCACAACCCACCGTGGCCTCCCATACAAGCCTTAGCATGTTTAACTTTCATCTCCTATCATACCACATCATCATGTCATACTAGGTTCATTTACAGCTCTGATTCATCAGCCAGATTGACCAGTAGTAATAACTAAGCTTGGCTAAGCACAACAAATATAACAGCTCTAGCAATGCTCACAAGCCAAACCCTAGTTATGCTAGGAGCAGTTGATTAGGGAATATAGGCTTCAAAAGGAACATGCATCATAAAGGATAATTATATTTATTGATAAAAGACCTTGGAATCGTATGCACATGGCAAGAATTGTAATACTTTGAAAACATAGGATTATATCATGTGTGGGGCTATGCTTGCCTTATTTGTTGATACCCAACTATAGTTCTTTGGAATCCTTGTACTTGACTTGATTACAGTAGGTCAAGTATTGATCTTCAATCTTACCCATGAGAGATCAGGGAGTAACAGAGGTGCGTTACTTTACCCATGAGAGATCTTAGCTTTGTTGGACATCTGGGCCGCGAACCCATTCACACTTCCTTGGTGTGAGGCCCAGACTAAGACCCAAGCCAATCACTGCCTTCTCCACGACCCCGCATGTCTCCTTGGTGTACGCCAGCCCACCTATTGAATTACGGAAATTGGCAGTACAGACCGTTCAGATGCCGGAACTATCGTGGGACGTTGAGGGCTCCCACCCATATGCTGCATATCCTCTATGAATTACCATATAATATGCACGCTACGAGTGATAACAGCCACGACCCGCACATCAGGCTCTATGCGAGAGGGAAAAGATGCAGCTGACTTCTTCGTCCCATTCCAAATCTCATGGTCAACGCGTAATATACGGCGCAAGAATCACTGGCGACATTGGTTGTTATGTCCTAGATAATATGTTCCTTTACCACCGGAACTCTTATAGTAGGTTATTACCTCATGGTAAATAACCTATAATCATATCATTATGAAAATAGTGTTTTATAACCTTTTTCAAATGCAGGTGATGACAACACTAGATTTGCAAAATTCTTTATAGAAAATAATCAAAGGACATGAGCAAGTGTGAACTTGCCTTTTGTGATTGCAAGATTATGCACTCACGGTCTTCAAGACAATATAAGATCCAATATCTGAAAACAGTATCATTGGTCTGGTAAGGACTAATGTTTAAAGAAGCAAGATGATATTATGCATAAGTGATGTAATGCAATTTCGTAAACTTGAATCCCGAGGATAACGTTGCTCTAGGGTTTGAATACTGAAAATGGTTTCTTTGGAATATGTTACTCTTTTAGATTAAGTTTCATATTTGTGCTTCTTATTAAGGCTTGTGAGTGTGTGTGAACAACACATACCTATATAACAATAAGGTACACACATATGGAATGCTACTTAAAGACTACTTATATAATAATTGTTTATCTTCAAATTTACTTTACAAGTAGTATCACTTATAAAGAACTTTAAGTGTTATTAATCCTAAATATATAAGTAAAGAATAAAGTAAGGTGTTGACTATTAATTGTCATATGTTAACTGAAGTGTAAAAACGAATAACTTTTGAAGAAAAGATTCCTTTATTAACGTTTAAACAATCCTTGTGGCTAATCAGAGGTGGTTGATGTTGTCTGTGCTTGCTAGAACAGTTTGGATTTGAGATTCTTTATAACTTAATTATAACAGACCAAAGTTAACTATAAAGTATATAATAAAGTTTTTAGCCACATGTCCTTAGAGGTCAAAGCAATAATAACTTCTAAGAATCACGGATGGCCACATCAAAACGCACACGCAACATTTCGGAGCATAGACAGCTCCAAAAGAAGGGTGGTAAAATGTGTAATATCATCACTTCATTAAGAGGATCATGAAACTCAACACAATCTCTTAGTATGGAAGGGTTTGGTACTCTAAGGTATAATAGATAAAAGCTAATCAATAGCTCTTGATCTGTAAATTACAACACTTTGACCTGGTCCTAGAAACGACGAGGTACTAGAGTTTGTTTCTCCTAAAATCCTGAAATGGTTTGTTTTGATGGACCACAAGAGTATCTTGCATTGGAACAAAAAAATGCACATTTACTACTTGGCTACCAACTAATAGACAAAGGTCAGAAATAACAAGAGAGAGAAGGAACATGCTCAGGACAGAATCCTAAGATGTGGATGCATAAGTCAAAAATCTTCCGAAAACCAATGCAGAGGGGGAAGGTGTGGTAGAGTATCGGATATATAAGTGAAACTCACTAAGAGAACTCTTATCGTGATCTATTTGGTTCCATTAAAGAACATCTGCCATTGCTAGTGGTAGAGGAAGTCCTTAGTTGTCGTAACGCAATCATGACAATAACCACAAACTTGAAGGCTCGAGTAAAGGTACTAGACATCCTGAGGTGATGCTTGGACATTAGAAACCGGGATCAACAAAATGGATCTTGGGTTAAAGGTCATTTTCATGTACAAGATTAACAACACCAGAATCCAGCACAATTAGGATTCTTCTATTCAAGTCTGATGGTTAAAACCTAGAGAGAGGAGTAACTAATATTTGAGTGACAGTAATTATAGTACAAGATAGTAATCACGAGGTAGCATCCAAAAGAAGATAGATCTTTTGAACTACTCAAACAAATGAAAAGGAGGCGCACAAGGCGAAAGGAAACCTCGAGATCTAGAACAAAACAATATGGGACAATGAACATGATGTTCTGGGCCCATAAGATAGAGAGATAATGATGGAAAGAAATCTCTTAGCTGAATAAGAATAAAGGGAACAAGGAACACACACCAGACTCTAGAAAATACAAGACTAGGTCAACTGGTTGAGAAATATCATGCTTGGAAAGGCACGTAAGCTTTGAAAGATGAGACGAGATAGGAAAACTTATCCAAATCAACACTAGATAAGATGAACCAAAGTTGGAGTGAAACTGGATAAGGAGTAAAAATAAGCATACTGGAGTTTTCGCAAATACTCCCTCCATCCCAAGGCTTAAGGCCTATATTTTTTTTGAAAAATCAAACCAACTAAACTTTGACCAAACTTTTAGAAAAAACTATCAATAAACATGATATTTTGTAGACATCGTATGAAAATATATTTCATTATCTATCTAATAATATTTATTATGTATTTTGCATATTGACATTTTTTGATAAAAACTTGGTCAAACTTGACATAGTTTGACTTTTCAAAAAAAATATAGGCCTTAAGCCTTGGGATGGAGGTAGTACATTTTAGCTTTCAAATAGTTTTTGCAAACACTAGACTCAACATATTCCTACAAACGGTGCTTATCTGATACCAAAACCTGTGACACCCCCGGGATCAGGGCTAGACAAATCCCAGACCTCTGTCTGATATAAGCCTAACCTAGATCTCAGAAGCGTATAGAGAGAGAATTGGTAACACAACAGTGACCGTATGACACAAAAATTATTACAACAAGCTCATAGCTAAGCGAAGAACCAAATATTTCAAGCATAGGTCACTGACCACCAACATCAAACAATGGAAGGCAAATTATGATATTAAGTATAACAAACTTAACAAATGGCCTAAAGGCCTGAAGCATAATGATTATATCCCATTCCATAGATCCAGGCTGCCGCCTGGGAACCCCAACCTACTTGTCGATGTAGATGTCATAAAGAACTCTTCTTCAATGGTAACACTTACTCTATAGAAAAAAGTATCAACAAAGAAAGGCTAAGTACAGGGTGTACTCCACAAGACGTATGGCTGGTGGAATTACTTTGCATAAATCCAACTTTCTTTGTAAAAATAGAGGAGTAGATTCTCGTCTAAGTAGAACATTTAAAAGGGGATAAGAGAGCGGTATCTCTAGCTTTGATCATCTTTTGATATCCACTGATTCTTTATCAGCTGAACCTACCAACTACGATAACCCCCTCGATCCCTAAGGAAGCATCATTAAGAACACTTTATTTGCCAACTTTTATGATTAGGTTCAAGTTCTCTATGATCTTAGAATTCATTCCCAAGTCGTCCATAACCATAGACATGGCTTTTCGAAAAGATTAATACTCTGCAGGGGTGTACAACTTTACGCACACGTACCAACCTGCTCTTAATGCCACACAATTTGCCCTCTTCCTTGCAAGGCCGGCAGAGTGAGATTGACTATGACCTTTACCTTGCTTTCACCGAGAGCATGAGTCACGCACTAAGGAGTTGCCACCGTACGGGTCGAGTCCCGAAGCCGTTCCCTAGTGATGTGAATAGGGTTCAAGATTGCGGAAGCCGTGCCCCACATGTTCCCTGCGATGCTTACCTACCTATTATGAATGCACCTCCTTCGAGAACAACCAAGATGCATATGTTGAATGGAACACCCGAACTATGTGACTCGTGGAATCTACTAGTCAAGTGAGTTGGTCGAGTGGGTTCTTAGGCCCCCATGTGGCTGTACCCTCATCTTAGTTCAAGAGGCAAGAACTCAGGTCCTAGTAGTGGCAAGTATGGAACTTCAAAAACCACAACCCACCATGGCCTCCCATACAAGCCTTAGCATGTTTAACTTTCATCCGATCATACCATGTCATCCTATCATACTGGGTTTATTTGTAGCTCTGATTCATCAACCGGATGGACCAGTAGTAACGACTAAGCATGGCTAAGAACAACAGATATAACAGCTCTAGGAACGCTCACAAGCCAAACCCTAGTTATGCTAGGAGCAGGGAATGTAGGATTCAAAGGGAACATGCATCATATAGGATTATTCTATCTATTGATAAAAGACTTTGGAATCGTATGCACATGGCAAGAATTGTAATACTTTGAAAACATAGGATTATATCATGTGTGGGGCTATGATTGCCTTGTTTGTTGATACCCAACTATAGATCTTCGGAATCCTTGTACTTGACTTGATTATAGTTGGTCAAGTATTGATCTTCAATCTTCGATGGTTTTAATATCGGTTTTCGATCTTGATCTTCTTATCATATTCTACCGGGAAGAAGAAGAAACACCGGAAAGAGAGGAAAATAATCAACACATGACATCGATGCAATGATCAAGAAAGGATGATGGCATGACAAGTGAAATAGTATTGAAATGAAACCCTATGGAATGCTTGACAATTTAAACAGGGTTTCGAGGGTGCAAACCCTAATTTAGGGAGAACCTCGGAATCACCTATGGGGTTTCATTTTGTTATTCTAGTAAACTTGTTAATTGAAGTTGCTGGACAATTCATGATTATGATGTTAAAGGGTAAATCTTATTTTTTCTGATCATTTTGATATATTATTTGTATTTTTCTAATTTAAAATGAATTAGTTATGAATTTTTCCAATTCTAATTCATTTTCAATCATTTTTAAAACATTTAAACAATTTTGGAATATCTTAAAAATATTTATGCACTTAGTCCCACATGTCAAATTTAATACATTTCAGAAAATAATTTTGGTAATTAATAAAATGCTGATAGACCGGGCCAATACGGTATTTATTATTTCCAGAAAAGAACTACAAAAAAATTAATAAAAATAAAAAGGTATTAAGACGCAATGCTGAAGTCATCCTGACGTCAGCACAGGGCATCCTCCTCAGATCGTTGATCAATCCGTCGATCGGGATCTCACGGGGAGGAAGGAGCGTGCACGTTGGGTAGAGGGAAGCACGGCGAGCAAAACTGTAGTGGCGCCGCTGCTATTTGGTCGCCGGAGCTCGGCCGGCGGCAATTACAGGTGGTAATCGGCGGAGCAAACTAGGAAGCAAGGGAGAGGTTGGAGTGCATTGGGAGGTCGAGTATCTCCCTTGTAGCATCTCACATGTCTAACATCTGTAATGCTATATGAATAATAATAAAATGCTACTTCCCTCATAACATGCATTGCATCATCATTACATCATGCTCATGTCACCATGCTGCCTTGCAGTTGAGCATCATATAAAACCCTCTCTATTTGATTCGTATCCCATATGCATTATATATTGTATCACTTGTATTTTTCTCTTTATATATTGTTTTCGCTTCATGATAAATTGCTTCATGCCTAAGTTGAGTTGTGGGCATATCTCTTTGGCAACTCCACCAACTTTCTTTGTCACCACCTTATAATACCAACATCCAAACTATATATGGGCACTTGTATTTCTTTTGGCATTTGTCTAGCTCATATGTATAAAGATGGATCCACTTCTAAATCTACATGCTCCCGTATATGATCTCTATTGTTTTCACAATATTAATTATGTGGAGCCTCATGGCCACCTTTGCATGCCATGTGAGTAGAATGCTTCTTCAAGCTTACATACGGATCTATTCATTATATTCTCATGCATGATGCTACTTTGGCTATAAATTGATATAGTGGAAAATTACATACTAGAGGTCATTTGTATTCATCTATGTGCATATGATAAATATTCTCATATAATAGCAAGCTTCAATTCTTGAGCATGGGTTGTTCAATTTTGATTGCATGCATGGATGTATATATGCCCTATGCAATATAGTTGTTTTCACAGATATATAGAAGTAGCATTTAAACCACATGCATGGCCCATGCAAGGCATGACCATCTTCTTTCCATTGAGTTTTATTTGAATGTTGAGTAAAGCTTGCTTGGTAGAATTCCAATATATGGATCAAGTCAAACCATGCTACTTAACTCACTTCCTCTATACCTCTTTGTTTCCTTGTTTTCCTCTAGATCATGGTTGGTTCTTTTGGTAGCTTACATAAATAAGTTTGCCTAGTTATTTAAAATAAAAATAATAAGGTAAGAGAAGGAAGAAACTAACTAAAGCCATCTATCTATTTACCTACCCCTACAACATCTCTCTCTATTCTTAAATCCTTCACCCCATATTTTGTTTGTGCTTTCCTTCTATTTGCAAGAAGCACCGTTTTCAATTTCAATAAACAATTCAAACAATTGAATACAAATCCAAACAGAATTCTAAATAAAAAGAAAAAGAAAGGTTCATACCTGAACTGCATCGCTCCTTCTGGACCATCCTACCGTACAAGTGCAGCCCAGCCAGCAACCCTTCCGGGCCCAACTCCCTCACCCATACCGCTACAATGGAAAGAGGAGCCATCCCTGTTTATCTTCCTTCGTCGCCTCCCTCTCTTTGTGGTTCTAACGGCGAGAGGCAGGTGGCCGTCTGCCGCGTCACCTCCGTGTCGTGCCAAGCTCCCTCCTCTTCTTATCCCCAAGCCGTGGAGGCCTCCTCGAACCCTATATGATTCCCCTTTTCCCTACCCTGCCGCCATATCCCCTCCTCTACTTTCTCCACCGAAGCTTCCCATGCGATTTTGACATGGCGTTGTCGCGCTAGCCTTTCCCCGGCTGAACCACTTCTGCACCGCCGAACCGGTGAGTCCCTGGCTCTATTCCCCTATTTTTGGTCACCAATGCCACTGTCGCACCGTCTGATTCATGCACGATTGCTGCTGTCCGGTTGAGAGAACAGTTCCTGATTGTCTATCCATAGCCACCGTGCAGCCGTCTTGTCGCCGACCAGAAACTACCAAGGAGGAGGAGATGGAAGTGATCCCTGCTTCTGCTTCGTGTTCCTGCCGCTGTCGCCGTCCCCATGCTGCTTCGCCTCGCCACAACTTGCCGGTGAGCCTCCCCTTCCCTTGCATCTGCACCTTAGCTATCGCTGTACCCTGTAGCCCTACGGTCGCCATCCCGGCGCCAGCGCGAGCACCAGCCCGCTCATGTGGCCACATGCGCTCGCCTCGCTCCGCTCTGCTTGCTGTGACATGACGCGCGCGTTCGCGCCAGCGCGCACACCGGCCTCTCAATAGCAGCATCCGCTGCAGTTTCTCCCTTTGTTCCTTGTCTAGCCCCGATTGTTGCAGCCCTCCACCGGCAAAATCCAAACACAGGACTCGTAGTCTTTGATTAGACGCCTCGCTTCCTCACCAATCTTTGGTTAGACGCCTTGCTCCAACTCGCTTCGTATCCTTCGCCATCATCGTCAGAAGATGTGCGAACACCCTCTGTTCACTATCAACCGGGTTCAGTTTCCTGCGCTGGTTCGGGCTCTGTCTCCTGTTGTTTTCCGGCGTGTAAAAGGCTCCTCTGGAGAAACTTAGAACACGAAAATCATAGGGCTACAATCCATCTACCCTTTCTTATTTTTACACCTTTCGTAATCTCGGCTTAGATTCGGATTGAGCTTCCTCTCAAGTTTGCGGCTTTACCTGTCAAACAATTTTTAGATTTCAGTTTTGTCAGATCCAACACTCTTGCCGGTCTTCTAAATAGCCTCCTCTAGTTTTCCCATTTCGACCCGCAGCCTAGGCCGTCCGACGTTTTTTTATAAAAAGGCACCTGTTGTTTGGAAACTTCAACCCGCGGACCTCCAAAGCTGGGCCACGCGTCAGTGTTTCACTACAGCGCTCGTGTGTGGACCCGCTGCCACTGTCCTCACTCGTCCGTGACTGAGGGTAGCTCCATCCCGAGTAAGAAATGTTCTAGAATTTTTCTAACTCAAATAATATTCTAGAAATTCTTTGAAATCAAAAAATTCATATATTTTGAAATAATTTAAATTTGAGAAAACTTAGAATATGAAATGTGTTTAGTTTTTAAATATGAATTCTATTTTAACTACAGAACTTTTCAAAACTATTTCAAACTATTCAAACTAATACATTTGACCACATTTAAGATAAAATGATTTAAATATTGTTTTAAATTCATAATTCCAAATATTAAGTATAATATTTCCAAATATGAGGAATATGTTTATGCTATTTATAATATTATTTGGGCAAGTTAAAATTTCCAAATAATTTAATTGCTATTAAATGCCATTTCTTGAAAATTGAATAACTTCTATTCTGTAACTCCGAATTCGACAAATGATAAGTCTAAATCGATCAGCGTGATGAGCCTGTTCTAAAAATGTGTTACATGATATGATTTTAATAATGCATCATATAAATATTAATGGGGCAGCAAGGTTTATGCAAGCAAAACATGACTAAAAACTTAATGAAATGTTTTATTCTTGTACCCCACACCTCACCCATGCCATGATATGTTATACCGTGTAAAATGTGCATCATTCCATCATGGCATACCTTGTTTGCTTGTTGCATAGGATTTATATGATTGTGAAATGTACTTATTTCAGCCGATTGTGTCCTTGGTTTTTGTCTAGATAGACGCTGAGCAAGGAGAATATCAGAAGCCTCAGGAGTTTTACCCGGATCCTTCCTATTCTGCAACTGAGCTTCCAGGCAAGGAATTCCCCATGCTTGCACCACATATAGTACCTATTGCATCTGTATTATTCTTGCATCATCATGAAGTAAATTGAATCTCAAGTATTGCTAGCTTTTATTTTTAAACCCCACCGAAGCTTGTTTTCTCAATCCTATGAGCCATTACTACAGGAATTGTTTGAGCCATGCGAGTCGTAGAATTGCATGTGTAATATTTGTGAGTGTCTTTGAATAATAGGTATCTAAATAAATAATTGAGTAGTAATAGGATAACTAAAGAAAGAGGCACCGGTGGGCAATATCTCCTATTTGGTTCTTTATGATCACTTGTGTCTCGTAAGACCCTGAGTTCTTGATATATGTTCCTTGCCTATCACACTTTCCGCTTGTGGGACCATGAATCCCCTTAGTCTGAGCTTGAGTCACATTTAATTTATTGCGGCCACAAACTAGTTTGGGGTGTTATTACTATCCTATACTTATGCCATGCTACTGCTTTATTTACTACTATTGCTTGAGGAGCATTTACTACTAAATTGTTTAGTACTTGTGTTATGTTTACGCGGTATTGACAAGCCCAATCACACTTTCGGGGTTCCTAGTTGTTTACAGCCGTCGACACAAACCCTGGGTCCGTCTCGGAGCCGGCCAACTTCGTTGCGGGGTGCTTAGTGGGGGGTCCCCCTAAAATCATCTATGAATCTTGCGAATGCTTTATCGTGATGCCTCGTTGTGTTTTATTTGGTTTTTCTGATGTTGATTGTGCATGTGTTGCTATTTGTGCACCCCTGCAGGGTAAATCTTTCTGAAAGCTGTGTACGCAGTTATGGAGTACTTGGAGCATAGTTTCTCGATCATAGACAAGCATAACTAAAGTACCGCTTTTAATCTAACTAAAAATGGACTAGTAATAGTGCAACACTCATGGAATGGTAATAAAACTGCCAATGGATGGGATGTTCTTCTGCCTTCTTTTTTGGGAAACAGGGAGGTGGGCAAGTGATGTTTATTCATGTTGATATATATCTGTTGGATAATTAACTATTGTTTATTTAACGAGCGACAGTTTGTATTGGTTAGGCGGATGTTGTAGCGTGTCTCTATAGAACTGCTAGGCTTTATTTTTGCTATAATTGTGTCACCCTCAGGTTGTCCCCTTTAGATGCACAAAGACTTGCTAAGCCCCCTAGGGTATCACATGATAAATATTGTTTAGATGGACAGGTATACTCACAGGAAGGGTACTGGGTTGAGGAGACCGACAATGGTGGAGAGGATCATCAAGTGTAGAGATTTCGGGGCATGGAGATCCTTGAGATCATGTGGGAGGGATGTGCTTATTGTTAGGGCATGTTATGCCAATTTGCTTCTTATCCATACTCGGATCTTGTTTTCCGCTTCCGCCTAAAAAATTATCTCTATCTAGGATATTTAGATCTTGCCGTATGGTGTTGAATATTTCTATTTCTTTTAGATGGTTTGGCTTTGATGTACTCTTGTATGTCGTTGGCATACATACTCATTTGTGTATGCTTGACTCACATTCCAGCCGGCTACATCTCTTGTATATGAAGCTATAACCACGAGAAGTGGATAGGACGGTTGGCCGGTACTGTGCCATGTTCCGCTCAGACGGGACCTATGCGTGGGCGTCCCTTGGGCCTCCTTGGTAGGACACCTTATGCACTTTTGAGTTATACTGGCTTGTGATTTTGAGCGTAGGGTCATTTTGGCTATCTGTTACATCCAAATTGTTATCCTAATCTTCCTTTTGGTTATCAACGGTTGGTATATTCCATACTGATAGGCTTTTGTAAAACGACGCGATCTATCCGACTCATTGTAAACCGATGAGATCTGTCTTACTCTTTGTTTACCGACGTGATCTAGTTAGGGGTGTTCGATCTTTCAAGTATGCTTTCACGCGATGTGGAGTTGCTATTCTCCATCTGTTAAGTGAGTTGGGTTGCACAAATTTATCTATTCATGTATGGGGTAATGCTTTGAGTGCGGGATGGAGTCATGACCATACCACTATTCTTAGCATTCGCTCTTGTACATTGAATTGGTGGATTAATGCGATTTTACTCTGTTCCATGGAAGTTTATAATGCCAAAAATTGCGTAAATTTTTCTTTGGTTGAATCGTGTTTCACACTCCTTTTCAGTCATGTGCGATATGTTAACAATCTTTTAGGTGCTATGAGCTTTGCTTGATAATTTAATATCATCTTAGTAAATTATATCCTTTAATCATGGTTAATTCCATTTAGTGCTATTCTGGATTATTAATCATGCTCCATTACGGTACTAATGTAAGATCTTTCATCTATAACAGGATGGCACCTCCTTTGCATTGCAATGTCGAATATGAGGTACCAGGTTTTCCAGAGTTGGGTGTTGCCCTTGTTAGTATCGCAACTACTCTGGGGACATGATGACCGCAAGTGCACAGATCAATTGTAGCTATTTTCGAAGTAAATATATCGAACCCACAGAGAGCTATTGGTAAAGGTCTTAATTCCCCTCGTCACTATCTACCAAAGGATACTTATAAGTTTCCTTTGATCTCAAGTAAAGAGTGTTTGAAAGGATTTTGGTTGTGTGCAGAAATGTAATTAAAACAATTAAAAGGAAGCAAGTAACAAGTACGTATGAGAGCATGGTGAAATGCAATAGGTCTATAACGTTCACGGGGATGTAGGTTACTCGTCTAGCATGATGTTGTCATTATTAATAATTTAAGATAACATACTTCTTGTGCCATGAGATATGTGGAAAGAGCTCCAAAATAAGATGTTCACTACAAGGCTCGTAGGAAGCCACTTTGTTGAGCCAAGAGTGAGGTCACCTATAAATAACCACTGCGATGCCAGAGAGGAGTCACCCATACAGACCACCGCAATTAAGGGTTTCACCGTCGATATCGTAATTAGCTTAGGGAGTCCCTCTTTATTCCTCCTTTAACCACGTAGTTCACGAGCCAACGCCAATCTGTCACGGGGCTATTCCGGGTACGATCCCAAAGCACGTCCAAAGGATTTCTCCCTCCCTTTAGTCCCGAAGGCAAATGGTATGTGGTCGATTTTCACATACCATCTAAAGAGAGAGATCAAACACAAATCATAAATCTAGCATAGATTGGCAAGTCATACAAACACAAGAATATATCATCTTTATTGCAAATTCATAATAGTGTTAGGGTTTCTCCATCTCCCCAAGAACAAAGGAACTACTCACACATGGAGGCAATCAACAACATCATCATAATCAAATGGATGGATGAATGAAATCAAATAGATCTAGTGCAAACCACAAATGAATCTGGAATTACAACAAGATCTAATGGATGAAGGAAGAGAGTAGTGGAGGTGATGTAGATGCAGTGATTGATGATTAAGGGGATGATGCGTTGTCCTGCAATGATCCATGGATCAGCGGGAATTTCTCCCCAGCCAAGTTTCTCCTTCAGATCCCTTTCAGATGTTGTTTTTCGTGGTTTCTGGGGGTTGTGTATGTCGGATCTCTCTATTGTCTTGGCCAGGAGAAAGTATTTGACGAGGTGGACCTGGCGACACATGTTGCAGTCGGGCGGTACGGGCGGGCCCTGCTCATACCGCTATTCGTTACGGGCACTGGTTGTCTCTCCTCGCTTGGTATTTTCCCAGGTGCGAAGGTAATTCCTCAAAATGACTTTTATCACTTAAAATTATCATATTATAGTATAATATGGCAGTTTTAATTGATATGTTCATAATAGCCTGAGTGATTTGGGATCATGTTAAAATAAAGACAAAAGGTGCACGCAAACACAGTGAAATACAAAGATCCATACTCTATTTATACAAACACAAAAGGTAAACATGCTTACATTTTGGACTCATCAACTCCCCCAAGCTAGGCTCTTGCTTGTCCCTGTTGAGGACATCCCTTCTATTGATACAACCGTTGTACCTACATCTACACACGTACAAGGACCCATCACAAGATCTCGTGCCAAACAACTTAACTATCAGGTACTTTCGTTTCTTGGAACTATTCCTCACATACATGAGAATATGATGCTGCCTAAATCAGATGTATTTCTTACTCTTAGGAATGATGGACCAAGCATGGATGAGAGGGACAAGCATTGGAGCATGGCCATGCATGGAGTTGGCAGCAAGCGTGTGATGATCCAAGAGAAGGCCACAGATGAAGATTTCAGAAATTTGAGGCCACCATAATGAAGAAAGAAGGCTTGGACGAAATATTCAAGATCAATACTTCACGAATTCGTCCATAACTTAATATGGTGCTGCGACACCTTTTATTTTGGGCCAGGCCCATGTAATTTTCGCAGGATTTTAATTAGCCACTTTTTAGAGTCCGTATTTGAGGGAAAAAGGACTTCTAGGGTTGGATTCGGCCACCACTTCCATGGCTGGCCGAAACCCCACCTTTTCGCCCTTAAATACTCCCCATAGCCGTCACCCTAGACTCGGATTTTGTTTAGACATTAAGTTAGCCATCATAGCAACTTCGCCAAGGCTCGACCGTTGCAGAGGCCTCTTGTACTTCGCACCTATTCAGGATCCCACCTTTTCAATAAAGCTTTCCTCTTAATCCGCAATATCTTGATTGCAATATTAGTTCTTACTTGTTCTCGATTTTAGGTAGGAATTAAGACCCTCGTTGGTCAGGCTGATCGTGTTCACGCAGGATCGGTACCCTCCAGGAGATTGGCCTAGCGATTGCATTGGCGCTCGTGCTCGCACGTGTAGTCGGATCGTCAAGCCCGAACTCCACCAAATCGATTATCACCATCTCATCGAAAGATCGGACACCTTTGCCCTATCAAGTGGTATCAGATTTTAGGTTGCTCGGTGAGATTTTACTGTTTTCATAGAATAGATCTGTTTTCACCTATAACCCACGAAAGAGCCAAAAACACAGTTAGAGTTTAGATCCATCCCATAGCCAATCTACGCCTCGCATTATCTTTTCAGTTTTTGCATTGTTGAATTTGTGTCTACATCGTCGCGTCGAGTTGCTGGTCTTAGTGTCTCGTCCCTTAGAGTTTCGAGTTCTGTCCATAGTAGTCACCGCCATATTACGCCACCATATTCCGCCGCCATACATAAACCCTAAAACTCCGCCACCGCCTTCCTACCGCGACACATATCCGATTAGTTTTCCTGCCACGATACGAGTCCGAGTAGAGTTATTGTTCCTAGTTATTTCCTTTTACTTTCCTTCTTTGTTGTTTCCGTGTTCAGCTAAAGTCCGTGTCGAGATAAGAGTCCGGTCGTAAGTCCAGAAGGAGAGCAAAAAAAAAAGTCTGGAACCGCCTCCGAATTTTTTTTCTGGCTATACTAGTTTTCGGCTTTGGGGATCACTTTTCTCCATCGGCCGTTATAGCAATATTTTTTTGGCGCCTGCGTGTTTTCCGGAGCAAAATAAAAAATTTCAAAATTTTTTTTTGGGGCTAACCTATTTTTAGACCCCGTAGATCAGTTCTAGACACTCGCCATCATAGTGATTTTCTACCTCTCGGTTCGCTTTTCAGGGTGCCATATCATCATACATTGCTTGTTGTGTCGCGTCGTGACATCGTTTGTGATCTAGGCTCGCGTCTCTAGTACGGTCTAGCCTAGGACCAGCACAGTACCGTCGTTGAGCATTCTTTCAACTTTTGCATTGTTGTTTTGATAATTGCTAACCCCCTTTGCTAAGCCTTCCCAGAGATCCACAGATACTCTCCACGTGCGGTGTTTCGACTCCTGGTAATCGCTTGGTTCAATCTCTGGACCCACTGATCCTCGCGGTTGCACATCGCCTTTTCCTGCTGTTTGGTAAGAACTTGTAAGAGCTTCGTATATTGCTTGACGGATTACGCGTGCCTTCCACCATATTTCCGTAGTATATACATGTGCTTTTTAAGGACTAACCATGACAGATACTTCGCGGAACCCTGCCACAATGACGAACGAAGAACTACATGCCTACTTGTCCGCGCTCTTGGTCAGTCGCGCTGAAGACGTGGATACGCGCCTAGGGGAGTTTGACACCAAGCTCACCAACGCTGTGGACAAGATCGATGGAATCGAGAAATCCTTCAACGCCAAGCTTGACGTTCGGTTCAAGGAGCTTTTGAACAGATTGCCCGCACCCGCACCCGCACCCACACATGGCGCACGACGCATTCCGATCACGGGTCGGACTGCTGGTTCGGCTGCCGCCGCACCCCCGGCGGCTACCGCTGTGGCTGACGCACCTCAGACTTCCGCCGCGGCTGCTGCTGCGACATTGGGGACAGACGATGGGTACTACTACGACCCCGACGAGGACGATCTGTTTGACGAGGAGGTTGAACAACCTCCACAGGTACCTGCTGGCCGTCCCCGACATTACTACCGCAACGCTCGACCACCGGTACGTGATGATGATCATGTTACAAAGCTTAAATTAAATATTCCATCTTTTGAGGATAAATATAATCCTGATGCATATCTTACATGGGAGATGGAAGTAGAACAACGTTTTGCTAAAATATCCTGAGAATATGCGTGTTAGTGCTGCTACATGTGAATTTACTAAATTTGCTTCCCTTTGGTGGTCTGAGTATTGTCGTTTAAATCCTACTAATATTCCTAGTACTTGGACTGCTTTAAAAACTTCTATGCGTGTTCGTTTTGTACCTCCCACTTATCAACGTGATTTACTAAAGAATCTGACACGTTTAGAGCAAGGGAAAAATTCGGTAGAAGAGTATTATCAGGAATTGCAAACGGGAATGGTTCGGTGTGGTCTTGTTGAATCTAATGAACAAATACTTGCACGTTTCTTTGGTGGATTAAACAAGGACATTCAGCACATCTTAGATTATAAGGAATATAATTCTATCACTCGTTTGTTTCATCTTGCTTGCAAAGCTGAACGTGAAGTGCAGGATCGCCAAACACCATGGAGGAGGACTAATAATTCTGCAGGTCGCACATCCACTTGGACATCCCGACAATCAGCACCTCCTCGTGATTCGCCACCAGCTACTACCACATCCAAGACCACCACAAGATTTCCAGCTGCTCCTCCACAATCATCCAATGCTCCTGCTCGTAGTGCATCTTCTATGGCTTCCACGGGTAACACAAAGGATATACAATGCCGCAAGTGCTGGGATTTTGGTCATATTGAGAGACAGTGCACAACACAACGTGTGATGATGGTGCGAGAAGATGGTCAATACAATTCAGCGAGTGACTTCGATGAAGATACACTAGCCCTTATTTCTGCTCGAGATGGAGACAATTCTGATGCTGATGAAGAGACAGAGGTAATGGGAGCTGAAGCTGCTGATCAATACAAGAGCTTAATTACACAACGTGTGTTGAGTGTGCAATTGAGCAAATCTGAGCAAGATCAACGCCACAACCTGTTCCAAACACGTGGTGTTGTCAAGGAAAGAGATATACGGATCATCATTGATGGAGGGAGTTGTAATAATCTGGCCAGTGTTGACATGGTAGAGAAGCTTGCGCTTCTAACAAGACAACGCCCACATTCATATTACATCCAATGGTTTGAGAGTTCTCGCAAGATCAAGGTAACAAGAACGGTACACGTGCATTTTACTATTGGTACATATTCTGATTTTGTTAATTGTGATGTTGTACCTATGCAAGCTTGTTCTTTGTTACTTGGTAGACCATGGCAATTTGATAGAGAATCTGTTCATAATGGCAAAACTAATCACTATTCTCTTATGCATGATGGAAAGAAAATTGGTCTAAAACCTATGACTCCCGAACAGATTTTAAAAGATGATCTTGCTAGAGCTAGTAGAGCTAAAACTGAGGAGAAAAATAAAAGTGAGAATCAGATTGTTGCTGCAGATTTTATACCACCAAAGAACACTAAATCTGATTCTACACATGCTACTGAAATTCGTTTGAAGAGTCCATGTATGCTTGAAAATAAAATTGATATTGCTGAACTAGATGTAAACAATACTCAATGTTATGCAATTGTCTGCAAAGAGGTTTTGTTTTCATTTGAGGATATGCCTCCTTCTTTGCCACCCGCTATTGCTAACCTTTTGCAGGAATATGAGGACGTCTTTCCCGCTGAGCTGCCACCAGGACTACCTCCTATTAGAGGAATTGAGCACCAAATTGATCTAATTCCTGGTGCCACGTTGCCCAACCGTGCACCATATAGAACCAATCCAGAGGAGACAAAGGAGATACAACGCCAAATTCAGGAACTACTCGACAGAGATCATATTCGTGAGTCCCTTAGCCCCTGTGCTGTTCCTATTATTTTGGTACCTAAGAAAGATGGTTCTTCGCGCATGTGTACTGATTGTAGAGCTATCAATAATATTACTATTTGATATCGTCATCCTATTCCACGTTTAGATGACATGCTTGATGAATTGAGTGGCTCTACCATGTTTTCTAAAGTTGATTTGCGTAGTGGTTACCACCAGATTCGTATGAAATTAGGAGATGAATGGAAAACAACATTTAAAACTAAGTTCGGTTTATATGAGTGGTTAGTAATGCCGTTTGGTTTAACTAATGCACCTAGCACTTTCAGGAGATTAATGAACGAAGTTTTACGTGCTTTCATTGGACGTTTTGTGGTAGTCTACTTTGATGATATTTTGATTTATAGCAAATCTTTAGAGGATCATTTGGACCATTTACGTGCTGTTTTCAATGCTTTACGTGATGCACGTTTGTTTGGTAACCTTGAGAAGTGCACCTTTTGCACCAATCGAGTTGCGTTTCTTGGCTATGTTGTTACATCATAGGGTATTGAAGTGGATCCAGCCAAGATTGAAGCTATTGAGAATTGGCCGCAGCCCAAGACGGTCACACAAGTGAGGAATTTTCTTGGCCTCACTGGTTTTTATAGGCGCTTTGTCAAAGACTTTGGATCAATTGCCGCGCCGCTGAATGAGCTTACCAAGAAGGATGTGCCCTTTGTTTGGGGTGATGCACAACAACAGGCCTTCGTCATATTGAAAGATAAGCTAACACATGCTCCCTTACTCCAACTTCCTGATTTTACTAAGACTTTTGAGCTTGAATGTGATGCTATTGGAATTGGTTTGGGAGGGGTGTTATTACAAGAGGGAAAACCTGTTGCATATTTTAGCGAGAAATTGAGTGGGGCTAGTCTGAACTATTCTACTTATGATAAAGAATTATATGCCTTGGTTCGGACATTAGAAACTTGGCAACATTATCTATGGCCTAAAGAATTTGTTATACATTCTGATCATGAATCTTTGAAGCATATTCGTAGTCAAGCTAAGTTGAATCGTCGGCATGCAAAGTGGGTTGAATTTATTGAGTCTTTTCCTTATGTTATCAAACACAAAAAGGGCAAAGATAATATTATTGCTGATGCTTTGTCGCGCCGTTATACTTTGTTATCTCAACTTGACTTCAAAATATTTGGATTAGAAACTATTAAGGAACAATATGTGCATGATGCTGAATTTAAAGATGTGTTGCAGAATTGTAGAGATGGTAGAACATGGAACAAGTTCGTCTTCAATGATGAATTTGTGTTCCGTGCTAACAAACTATGCATTCCGGATAGTTTTGTTCGTCTTTTGTTGTTACAGGAGGCGCATGGAGGAGGATTGATGGGACACTTTGGTGTCAAGAAGACGGAGGATGTTCTTGCTGCACACTTCTTTTGGCCACGTATGCGTCGAGATGTTGAGCGATTTTTGGCACGCTGCACTACTTGTCAAAAAGCTAAGTCTCGCCTTAATCCACATGGTTTATATATGCCTCTTCCTGTTCCTAGTGTTCCTTGGGAGGATATTTCTATGGACTTTGTTTTGGGATTGCCATGAACACAGAAGGGGAGGGATAGTATTTTGTTGTTGTGGATCGGTTTTCTAAGATGGCACACTTTATTCCTTGTCATAAAACGTATGATGCTGCGCATATTGCTGATTTGTTCTTTCGTGAAATTGTTCGTTTGCATGGTGTGCCAAATACTATTGTCTCTGATCGTGATACTAAATTTCTTAGCCACTTTTGGAGATGTTTCTGGGCTAAGTTGGGGACTAAATTGCTCTTTAGTACTACATGTCATCCCCAAACTGATGGTCAAACTGAAGTAGTAAATAGAACTTTGTCTACTATGTTGCGGGCTGTTTTAAAGAAGAACTTAAAATTGTGGGAAGAGTGTTTACCTCATATAGAATTTGCTTATAATCGTTCGCTGCATTCTACCACAAAGATGTGCCCATTTGAGATTGTGTATGGTTTTGTTCCTCGTGCACCTATTGATTTATTGCCTTTACCTTCTTCGGTGCAACATAATTTGGATGCTACACAACACGCTGAAATGATATTAAACTTGCATAAGACTACTAAATATAACATTGAACACATGAATGCTAAGTATAAACTTGCTGGGGATAAAGGGAGAAAGCATGTTGTGTTTGATGTTGGCGATCTTGTTTGGTTACATTTGCGTAAAGATCGTTTTCCTGATTTACGCAAGTCTAAGTTAATGCCACGTGCTGCTGGTCCCTTTAAGGTGTTAGAGAAAATAAATGATAATGCATATAAACTTGAGTTGCCTGCAGACTTTGGTACGGTTAGTCCTACGTTTAACATTGCATATTTGAAGCCTTACTTTGGTGAGGAAGATGAGATTGCGTCGAGGACGACTTCAATTCAAGAAGGGGAGCATGATGAGGACATCCCTTCTATTGATACAACCGTTGTACCTACATCTACACACGTACAAGGACCCATCACAAGATCTCGTGCCAAACAACTTAACTATCAGGTACTTTCGTTTCTTGGAACTATTCCTCACATACATGAGAATATGATGCTGCCTAAATCAGATGTATTTCTTACTCTTAGGAATGATGGACCAAGCATGAATGAGAGGGACAAGCATTGGAGCATGGCCATGCATGGAGATGGAAGCAAGCGTGTGATGATCCAAGAGAAGGCCACGGATGAAGATTGCAGAACTTTGAGGCCACCATAATGAAGAAAGAAGGCTTGGATGAAATATTCAAGATCAATACTTCACGAATTCGTCCATAGCTTAATATGGTGCTGCGACACCTTTTATTTTGGGCCAGGCCCATGTAATTTTCGCAGGATTTTAATTAGCCACTTTTTAGAGTCCGTATTTGAGGGGAAAAGGACTTCTAGGGTTGGATTCGGCCACCACTTCCATGGCTGGCCGAAACCCCACCTTTTCGCCCTTAAATACTCCCCATAGCCGTCACCCTAGACTCGGATTTTGTTTAGACATTAAGTTAGCCATCATAGCAACTTCGCCAAGGCTCGAGCGTCGCAGAGGCCTCTTGTACTTCGCACCTATTCAGGATCCCACCTTTTCAATAAAGCTTTCCTCTTAATCCACAATATCTTGATTGCAATATTAGTTCTTACTTGTTCTCGATTTCAGGTAGGAATTAAGACCCTCGTTGGTCAGGCTGATCGTGTTCACGCAGGATCGGTAACCTCCAGGAGATTGGCCTAGCGATTGCATTGGAGCTCGTGCTCGCACGTGTAGTCAGATCGTCAAGCCCGAACTCCACCAAATCGATTATCACCATCTCATCGAAAGATCGGACACCTTTGCCCTATCAGTCCCCGAGCAAGATTGTGGCTTATGGACGAGATCATGATGTTCATGAGGCACGAGTCGTTACAATAAATGAGGAATTTTTTTGAAATAGGAATACAACATCAGATGTAAAGAAACATCAGGGGTATTACCATACCCTTACACATTACATGACTTAGAGGATTCCACACTTTTTCTACTATTAATGAGATCATAAAAAGCTTCTAGTGATTTAACATATCATAGAATCATTGAGTTTAGAAATATTGAGCGCATAGTTTAGTAATGAAGATTCATGATCACTCTCTTTTCCTCTTTATTTTTTTATATAGCTACTTTCTCTTTTTGCTTCTTTTGCACTTTGTCAAATCATGAGTAAATATATTTTTCTTTTCTTTTCTTTTCTTTTCCCCTCTCTTTTATTTTTATTTTTATGTAGATATTTTATCATGCTCACTACTTTGATGGCTACAAGAGAAAACTCTTAATTATAATATGCTACCAGAATTTTTCCTTCTCATAACCTAATCAATACTTTTCTTGGTGTGGAAGTCCCTAAAAATCATGACAGTTGTACAAGTATCATAACACTCAACCTAATTCAATCATCTAATATAATAATCATGAATCATAACATACTTAAAATATCATAAAGTCTTGAAATTCAACGGATATCATGTCTCGATCAAGGGGAACTTGAAGTTAATGCAGGTAATGCAAACCTTGGAATTAAAATCTAGATGCATGCAGAAAACTAAACATGCTAAAAACTATAATATAGATTACAAGGCTCTCACAGATCTCCCGAAGCTTGGAATCAAACTGGGTGGATCAAATAATTCCTTGCGTGTGCTTACTCCTTCTTGGGAGTGAAGATATCGTCTTCCCCTTCGTCTTCATCCGCCTTCAGACTACAGGCATGAGAAATACATGCAAATAGGGTGGACATCTCCATAATTCTGGCATGCAGCTCAGTAATTATATTGCATAGAGTCTTCCTATAAGTAGCCATCTCCATGATAATTTTGGTTAGGAGTTGTACTCTACTGTCAATGTCATCGACCTTCCTTTCTAGGTCTTTGCCGATCATCCAGTAAGAGTCAACTCCTTCCCCAATAGTTTCAACACAAGATTTCGAAATTTTCTCAAGGCTTTTGATCTTTTCTCGAATCTCATCATGTTTTCCTACTTTATGAAAAGAAGATCCGGGAGGAGATTTGAAGAAGATCTACGCAATTTGTACTTTTAAGGGTTTGGTGGAGATTCTTCCTTGGTCTTCCTTTGCTCCACATGCCTAAGCATCTCCATTTTTTCTGCGGGAACATGTCTTCCCAGTTGGGGAGTGGGACGACTTGTGGCAGCTCGTGGAACGAGGAGGACGATGTGTCTCCCTTGGATCCCTTCTTTTTTGCTTGGACTTTGGAGGCGTCCTCCTTCTTGGTCTAGATCTGCTTGATATGAAAAGGATGCATAGCCATCGAAAAATCAAGTGAGATCTGAGATTTCATTGCAAGGATGGAGAGAGGCGGCTGAAGATCTAAGATTTAATCAATGAAAGTCAAAATGATAAAGAAAAATAAAGAAGGAGATTATCTGGGATGATAAACAAGGGTGCATAGTCAGTAACGGGGTTGGTACAGGCGGGGCCCCGTCCATACCACGCGCATGTACCAGTAACTTACCGCCTACTCTGTTTTTCTAGAATGCCAAAGAATGAACAAACAGAGAACTAAAACAGTGTCGATAACGATCGGCAGTACAGGCGCACACGCCCATATGGGCTGATCGTACCGATACAAAGAAAAATGCCCGGAGGTTATCGTGCTGATAACGACCAGCGGTGCAAGCGAGGCTGACCATACTTCCCGCATGTACCAGGTCGTAAAACATCCCAGTAAGATCAGAAGAATGAATGGAAACCAAAGAAAAAGGAAAAAAACAAGTTAAATAGGTGTCAAACTAGCAAAATTTGTGACCTGTGATTTTGTTATCCTGTTATGTTAAGCTCTTCCAGAGAAATTAAAGAAGCTACCCTGGTAGCATTAATCTCCCCAACTCTATAATGTTTCAACCTTTGCCCATTGACGACCCATGATGAAGAAGAAGGTGTAGTGTTTTTAATCTCATCGCTTCCGGAGGGTATGCCTCCTCGACCTCGTAAGGTCCTTCCCATCTAGACTTCAACTTTCCTGCAAAAATCTTAAGCCGAGAATTATAGAGAAAAACCTTATCCCCCGATTTAAATTCGTTATCCTCTATTTTTTATCATGCCATTTCTTCACTTTGTCTTTAAATATCTTAAGATTTTCATAGGCCTCATTCATGAGTTCATCCAAAGCATGCATATCCAAGAGTCTTTTTTCTCTAGCAGTTTTAAAATCAAAATTCATAGTTTTAATAGCCCACCTAGCCTTATGCTCAAGTTCTAATGGATGATGAAATGTTTTACCATAGACCATCTTGTATGGAGTCATTCCCATAGGATTCTTGAAAGCTGTACGGTATGACCATAGTGCATCATTAAGCTTAAAAGCCCAATCCTTTCTTACCTATTCATAGTCTTCTGAAGCATGACCTTATATAGATGATCAAGGAAGCAAGATTTGGGCTGGGTTGCAATTGTGGTGGTCTGGAAGAGATGGCAAACTTGGTTGAAAATAAGGTTGTCATAGCAGATACATAAGGTAGCCTCCTAAACCATGTGGGTTTAAGAATCACAAAGCTTCAATGGGAACAAGGGAAGTGGAGGTTGATAGGCCATGGTTGGTAGATCATAACCATGCAAAGAGTTGGTCAAGGGGAGGTGGCGTATAGATGTGAGATTCTAGCAAAGTAGGCAAGATGATAAGGTTTGCAGAAAAGATTATTACCTTGACTACAAAACCATCATGGATGAGTAGGAAAAGAAGGGCTTAGCCAAGGGAAAGAGTGGGACTTCGTAGTACTAAAGATGTACTATAAGATGGTTCAAGTACATTCCCAAGAATTCACATAGGTTGGGAGAGGTAGAGCTCCAAAGATTGAATCTAGATGAGAATTCCAGACCTAGTCATTTTGGTAGATTTGGTGATTTTGACTAGTATGTAAGAGGGAAACATTTGAGAGGGTGGCAAGGATTTATCCTTCCCATCAAGTGGTTGATGTTGAGGTATAGATTGAAAAGAGGGGACTCAAACTTGGATGCTTGATATGGGCTTGATGATCACAAGCAAGGATTGGGTCCTAAAGGAGGAGCTACTAGATTAGCTCTCTCTTGATCCTAGGCAAACAATGCAATCAGAAGATCAAGGAAATTCATCAGATAGCAGATCAAGACAAATCATCCTGTCAAGCTTATCCATCTACTACTAGGGTTACCATCAAACCTAGCTTGTGGTAGGGATGGGTATTTTGAGTTGGTTATGTTTTGAAGTAAGATAACTATCCCTTGGTATTTCTACCAAGATTGGAATGTAGAGGTTTTGAATAGAGGTTTTGGAAAACCTAGGGGTAAGAGTAGTTGAGAGTTCTGTCTCTAAAACATAAGGAGATTATATTTTAGTTCTCCATAGTTTTGTTAATAGAACTAGTAAAAATATTTTTGTTTTTTCAAAGTCATCTTGGCTCGGGTTTTGAAAATCCAGAACATTTGAGAAAATGAAAGATGACCCAAGACATCTCTTTTGTAAAATAGCTTTTGTCAACTGGTGTTGAGATAAGAAGTATAGTATCTAATACACAACCAGTTGCAAGAACACAAGCAAACAAGTAAACAAACATTGCACATGTAACAAGAAAAAGTCTTTGTTCCCCCTGATTTTTGCCTTTTGGACAACAACTCAGGGTTGCTGAAATTGGGATGTTACATAATCACCCAAGTTTAGAGCTAACAAAAACTTTTGTTATTAAAATTAATATTAATGCATGTGTGTGTGATGAATGCATGAATGATTGAACTTTCCATGTTTGATTGCTATGAATGCTAAGGATTGGTTTAAATATGGAAACAATATCATTTAGATCATTTCCAAGCAGAATCAAATGAAGAGAAAATCAAATATAAGAAATATGAGCAAATGGTCATTTCGGCCAAACTTGTTCACTAGACTACTTTGGGTGTTCCTAGTCAAAGATTACTAACGGAAACAAATCCAATTATTTTCACCCCTTGCTAGACCAAGTAACAATGAATCCAAGCCCACTTTATAAACCAACAGAAACAAATTCCAAATCTATTTAAAGGACAATTCAAAATTGAATCAAGTATAGGTACTAAGATCACCATTTCTCAAAAACCAACCAAACCACTACACCTTGCCAAACCCAAGCAACCAGAGACTACCAAGCATGTGACCAGAGCACTCACCAAAATTCAGCCAAAAATTCAAATATAAATTTCATGCCGCCATTTTATCAAACACTTGGTGAGCGCAGAACAAACTGCCTAACTTATACTATTCTTGATCACTTCCTTGACCTATACTTGTCGCCACTACTAGCCCTTGTTTCACCCAGTGACCACCAGCGCATTGAACCAGCCCACCCCCTTCACTGCTTGCACCAGTGCCGTGCCACCGAGCCGCCATTGCCAGCCAACCATGGATAGCACGCAGGAGGAAGCGCCACGCCCGTCCACGATGTCCAGGAGGCAGGCCACCGTCCACCACCACCCCCATGTCTAACCCTCGAGCGCAGCCAAGCCCTAGACCACAGGAAAACAACCGCGACCATTTTCTCTCTGCCATGCCGAGAGCGCGCCAGAGTGCCGCAGCCGACATGCTCGCACATGCCGCGCCTTGCCCTCGTTGCGCATAACTGCACGCGCCATGACCCTAGATACCTCCTAGACATGATCGTTCGCCACCGCGCGACCAGTAGCACCTGTACGCCATCTTGAACACCGTCGTTTACGCTCAGAGCATCGAACACGCCCGACCATTCTCGACCACCCGGTTCCGTGCAATTAATCCAGTGATGATCGCCAGGAGACATCGCACCGTCCTACGCCCTTCGCCATGCCGTTAGCTCGCTGTACTGACGTCACCGGAGGAGCCTGACCATGTCGCACTGTCCCTCTCGCTGGTGTATAAATAGAGTCCACACCAGCCCTCATTCTCCACACCATCTCACTCCCCTCTCTCTCTTAGAACCACCCCTGACCCTTCCCTGGAGCAAGGCGAGCACCAGGCTGCCAGAATTTCACCGGAGTCCTCCGCTGTAGAGGAGGAGAGGAGCCATTTATTGGAGCCACCCCAGGAGCCGCCGAGACCACTGTTCGAACCGCCATCGTCGACAACGTCATTCTCCCCCATCACCAACCCTAGCTGGAGCCCAGGTGAGCCACCGCGTACCCCCACCGTCGTCGTTAGGGTTCGGTCTCGTCGGAGCTGTTCGACAGAGACAATGAGCGTGAGCCATAGATCTTGTTATAATCATAGGGCTCATATTGAAAGATACCACTTCGTTTAGACTGAGCCGCTGATGCTTGGACCCCCCAATTAGTAGCCCGCTGCGCACGCGCTGTGCAGCTGGGCCGGCCCATTTCATTTCCTGCGCGTCGCCCAGAGATTCAAATAATCTTTTTTCATTTTAATTCAAACCTAGTTCAGTCAGTAAATTCAAAAATCAATTTATAGAGATTCACTAAACCAAATTGCATGATTCCATTTTTTTTAGAAAAGTATTAAAATTATCAATCCAAGCCCGTTGGATTCAAACCATTTGAAATTATAGATTACCTATAGTAAAAATAACAAGACAGAGACTTTTCCACATTCAAACATTTTTCAAAAATCAACTATAAATGCTTTTGAGTTGATTCCAACTCTCAAAATTCACATTTAACTAGATCTTTCTGAATATGTAAAAATATTTAGTTTTACATGCAGTGATCTTGGACTAGAAATAAAAGAATGCTACGTAGGCATTTCTAGTCACTTAATTATATAAAATAGTGATTTCAAACTTCATAAAATATGACCACCACTTTAAATCACATTCCCATGTATTAGAATATGGGGTGATGACATGTGTCAACATGATCCCCTATTTTAATTGGAGAATATTAAATCTTAAGTAGTTGTCAATGAGTAGAAATTTCTTTTCCAAAATAAAATAAATAAGACTAGGTCTTTGTTTCATGCGATCATTATGATGATGCTAAATCATCTAGTGTGAATCTTTGTGTGCTAAATAGAGGTAGTTAAGTATTGTTCGGTGATTGTGTACCTCGTATTTATTTATAGACGCTAGTACCGACCAAGTCTACGAGGAGGAGGAGTACTACGAAGAAGAAGAAAACTTCAACCACTACACCACTCAAGGCAAGCCATCCTAGCAAGCTAACACTTGCATGTTAATTATACAAGCAAATACTTGCAGGCCTAACACTCCAAGTTAACTTATGCAAGATGCATTAGGCATGCTTTGGTTATACCACCTTGATTATACCAATCCCAAGTTTTACCTGCAAGCTTTATTTTTTTTATTTCTTTACCAAAGTTCTTTATTACTTTGAGTTAGTGATTTGTGAGTTTTGGAAAGATAGTATAGATTTCATAAAGAGCATAAAACTAGGCCCTAAGTAGTTAGAACTATATGTCATACTGAGGCATGAGACTAGATTTGGATAGTCACACTTGATTAGCACCCCTCATTAGTGAATACCCTCAACTTTAGTGGCTAGTGCTAAGCATAAAAGTTGATCACTTTAGATGATAATACTTGGTGAAAATGATTATGAAAACCTTGGAATGAAGATTCATTCCATTGAAATGTTTTGACATGTGTTAGTGAACACAAGAGAGATTAGATGATGAAAATGTTGTGGCATGAGCCTTATCCCTTTATAAAAGTTGATGGTTGGGTTTGGATGCGATACCATTCCAATTTTACTATACAACCACAATACCCAAATTTGGGTAGGGATTAACTGGAAGTTTATGTGTCTTAGTATGGGTTCCCTTACGGAAGAGGTTTGAGTTGAGTCTACCTCATGATGAATGTCCACCTGTGCAGTTCCCAAGATGACAGATGGTCATGTTTGGGAGGCCAAACTCATAGGGGAGGTGCCTATACTAGGGTGTGTAATTGAAAGGTTAGGATTGATTATCTGCATACTAAGTATGATGATTCAGGATTGTTCCTGACGGATGTATCGAATGTTGTGGTGGAAGTGTACAATCTCTGTAGAGTGTCAAACTATTCGAATAGCCATGTCCGCGGTCATGGACAGTTGGAGTGTCCATACTGTTCCATCGTTAGGTGTTTTCAAAATGACTTGTGAAATGAATTATGACTTTGACTTGACCACAACATGGCTGTGAACATGAAAACTAAGTTCCCACTTAGATGTTGTAAAACATTAAGTTAGTTTTATTTACTTCTAAACTCAGTTAGAGATAAATCTGCCTTTTTGCAAATAAACCTAGAGCTTAGGATTCTTACTCGAACTACTTTACTTGTTAGTGATAGTTTGCGAGTACTTAAAGAGTACTCATGGCTTTGTCCCTAGCTATTCCTATGGCCAGACTATGAAGAGGACTATCGGGATTATGGACAACAGGAAGTCTATGAAAACAAGGATCATCTCCCATCGTCAGCATTGCATGTGACCCTGAAGATGGAGCTCTGACCATGCTCCCTATTATTACTCCGTTGTGTTGATTGTATTAAGACTGGATCATGAGATCCTATATTTGTAAGACCTTTGTTATGGTTTGTAATGGATGATGAACTATGGTACCAATCTGCTATGTCTCGCAAAAATGGTAATCATGGGATTGCGATGTATGGCATAACAGGCACCTGGGATTAAAAATCCGGGTATTGACAAGTTGGTATCAGAGCCATCCTGACCATAGGAGACCCTAGTTAGAATGGACGCTTGAATCAAAAAACCTAGCTTCAAAACAAAAGAAGTGAGTATTTATGTAAACCTATTCTCATTCTTATCACTGAGATTCTTTCAAGAAAATTCAGGTTCCTAAAAAATTCTTGCAATCCTACATAAAATTTGACACACTTGATCACCTCACTAACTTACTCATCTTACATTCTTATAGATGGAAGTCCAGTATAGCAAGTTCAACCAGTTGGGAACGGAGGACAGCTCATCTTCTAGCGCTATTTAGACCAACTCTCGGAACTTCTTGAGCACCTGCACCCCGAGTTCTTCGGAGCATAGCTCAATGATCAGGAAGGTGGAGAATTACAATGGCTAATAGTTCAAAATCTCAGAGGAAAGATGGAGGCACCCACCTCAGAGGGGATCCAATTCAGCTTGAGGGAGAACAACTGGCTGGACAGACTCGTCAGGGCTATGCAGGAGGCTCTTGCCTGCATGTGTGGGCAAAGAATCAACCAGATCAAGGGCACTCGCTTTGAGTACTACGCAAGGTGTGATGCTATGGGACAACCATTGGAGGTACCAGGCCATATGGAGCTGAAGCATCAAGTGGATCATCTCGACTTCATGATGTATGATAGGCAGAAGGAGTTGGAGAATGCCTGCGCCTATGCCAACCACAACTATGCCATTGCAGTCAAGAAGGACCAGACCCTTGCCATCCTTGTGAAGGAGCGCAAGTCACTTCGCCGTCTGCGTGACAAGAAGGATCGCATCATTGCCCGCCTTTATCACAAAGTGTCAGACTTGGAGGAGACCATCCATGAGTAGGACATGCAGCTTGAGGAGAGGGAGAACGAAGGTGAAGATATTCGTGGAGATCCCTACTCCTACCTCAGTGATGATGATGACTACCTGGAGGATATGGACCAGGAATTCCAAAACTGATGATGATGATTCCGAATTCATTGATGATGACAAAGCCACCGGTTCTGATGAGTAGTAGAACTTGAGCACTATCGTAGGTGTGAGTTGTATCCGGTCCCACTATATCGTAGCTTCACAGAATGGTTCCTAAAACCATATGTTACCCTAGTGTGGTGTGTGTTTGTATTGGGTTCTATGAATGAATGAATGAAAAACATGTTGCTAGTTGGCAAAACCAGAGTCAGACTCAAAGTTTTAAAGCTTTTCAAAAACAAATCCAGGAAACTTAGAAATTTTCCCTCTTATCTCATGATCTATCTCAATCTTCAGATGCCTCGTGGAGGGAGAAACTCATCTCAAGACCCAATGCTGCAAATCTTGCAAATGTTGGTTGCTGACCGTGAAGCTGGAAGAGCTGAACGTCAAGCTAATTTAGCCACCCTTCAACAGATAACTCAGATGGCCAATAATAATCAAGTCCATGGAAACCAGGATAACCATGGATCCAAGCTCAAGAACTTTCAAAACACCAATCCCCCCATATTTAGTAAGTCTGAAGATCCATTAGATGTTGATGACTGGCTGCAGACCATGGAGAACAACTTAGAAGTCACAGGAGTGGAGGCAATGAGAAAGTACTATTTGCCACCCATTATCTGGCAGGTGATGCAAGAGCTTGGTGGAATAGCATTTGCACGATGAATGGAGGACAGATGATGTCTTGGGATGAATTCAAACTCAAGTTCAGCCGAACCCATGTGCCACCGAGTTTGATTCTACGGATGAGGGATGAATTCAAGGAGCTGAAGCAAGGAAGGATGACTGTGGTAGAGTAGCATGACAGATTTCTGTCTCTGTCTAGGTATGCCCCTGATGAGATTAGTGCTGAAGCCAAGAAGAAGGAGAGATTCTTGAATGGTCTGCATGATGAGATGCAGACAGTGCTAGTCAACATTCCCTTTGCTGACCTTCAAGCCTTAGTGGATAATGCAATCCAGATGGAAGGCAAGATCAACCAAGCCAACGAGAATCGCAAGCGTTGAATGTTGCATCAACCAGGATCCCACCATACACCGAAGTATCGCCCCAAACCGTCTGCTGGATATGCCCCGAGAAACAATAGACCCCCTATGACCCGTCTGAACTATCCCAACCATGGAGGAGGAAACCCAAGGCCCGGAGGAAGCCACAACAACAATGTCACATCCCAAGATTTTCCAAATCTTGTAATGTGAAAAATAAAATAAACAAAATAAAATTTTGTTGAAAATCAGGGTGAAAAGAAACTTTTTGTTTCAAAAAGGAAACTTAAAATCCCATCTTGAACAAACTTTGGTAAAAGTTTGAACTCAACAAAATCCAAATCAAGGGAATTGCATTCCTCAACGAATGTATCTGGAAATTTAAACACTTGGAAAAATAAATCCAAACCCTAAAACCCTAATGGAAATAAAATCATTTCCAAAGTTATCTCCAAGCCTATGGATTTGATCCATATAAAAATTTGTCAACAAACATTCACAAATGATCAAGAAAGACAAATAGAAAAAAATAAAGCATATAAATTGGTTTCACTCAATTTGGAACCATAAATAAAATCTTATGAATTTAACAAGATAAGAAATTGAATTCCCAAAGCTAATAAAGAAACTATATAGAAACCCGTACCAAATGTTGAGCAATTGATCCTAAAGGGATTTAAAAGGATAAGTAAATATCAAACAAGATTTCACAAATTGGAATCACCAAGTTTGGATCTCTAAATAAAAAGATATGGATTTTATAAGAAAAGAAAGAATAATTAAATAAAGAATATTTAAAGACCAAATCAAATCTTGGCCTAATCCATTAAGCAAATGGAATGAATATAATCCCAATCCAAATAAAATAAAAGGATAAAGAATATTCCAAATAAAATAAAATGGCAATAACCACTCTATCCCTATCTTAATAAAGACAAATCTCTAAATAAGAATACATGAGAAAATGATATTGGAATTTACCCAAGTGAATAAAGTTGTTTAACCAACTTAAATAAAATAAAACCTCCAAATAAAAATTTGGGAATTAAAACTATATTAAATTCCATTGGAATTAAAACAAATACCCAATCTTAAATGATTAATAAATCATATTAAAATACTTTCCAAATAATTCAAGATGAATTATTTGAACCAACTAAACAAATAAAAACCTACTGAAAGGAATTGGAAAGTTTTAAAGAATTTAAATGGAGGTTTAAAATTATTATTAAATCCTATCTAATTAAAAACTAGAGCCTATTTTGAATAAATAAAAGACCCCAAAATGAATAAGGTTTTATTCAAAAATTGACATCAGAATACAATACTAATCAGTGTTTAAACCTACCCAAAAGTTGGCAAAAGTTTGAATTCAAATGGGTGTTTGAATCAATTAAACAAAATCAAAACAGATTTGAAGAAATAGAAAAAGAAAAAGAAACAGAATAAAAAAATGATTTGGAAGCAGCCCAACGCAACCTGGCCCACTACGCCCAACAGCCCACCTCCTCTTTCCCCTCCCAAAGCGTTTTCCTCACCTGTGTCTGAACCCGCGCAACCACTTATGAGTAGGCCCCCACCAAACCCCTCTCTATCTCGCTGACGCTAGGCCCCACCGCCAGCTCACCTTCTTCCTCACCCGCCGCTGACCACGCCCGGCCGTTTCTGCCGTTGAAAGCTCGCGTAAATTCACCGTAACGCCGTAGTGATTCCGCTCTGCAACTGCGCCCTCTTAATCGCCCACGTTCCCTCTCCATTTCCCCTCGCTCGCCATCCTCCCTCTGCCCCCAGGATGCCCCTGATTTGGTTTACACGACCACTGCTCCGACAACCTTCCCCAGCCAATTCCGGCGAGCCCAGCCACCGCCTTGCCCCCTCGACCACATGAGCGTGATCTCCATCTCCCTACGCATCTCCCAGCACCAACCACTCGTCCGCGCGTGCCCTAGAACACCGACAACAAACACGACAGAGCGCCACCATCTTCGGCATTAACTCCGACGACCTCCCGTGGTAAATCCCAACCTCCCCTCTCCTCCTCGTTGACACCCGCGTAACCAGCATCATCTTCCGCATCTAACGAACTACTTGTCTTTCCTTCCTGAGCCGTGTAGCGTTGCCAATGTCGCCAACCCGAGCACACCGTCGCCAGGAGCTTCTCCGGCGAGCAATACCCGTCGACTCCGTGCGCCCCTTCGCCAACCAAGTACACGTTGAGCATCAGCAAGCTTCGACGATTCTGGTAAGCCACCCCACTCCTCCTCTAGCTTCCTGTATCGCCGGCACCGTCATCGTCTGAGCGCGCCGCCGCCAGCCACCGCCGCAGCGCCACCAGTTCATGGTCAGTGCGATGAGGACCGTCGGATCCCGATCCAGCGGTTAGGATAGATGACTTATCGAACCATTTTTGATTGATCTGTGCCGCATGATCCCCCTTAAAATCCAACAGTCCACGTTAGCCGATCCGCCCGAACCGGTACCATCCTATAGGATTGATCCACGTGGCTCAGACTTTGATTTAAAAACAGAAACATTTCTATTAGATATGTGATTTTGTAAAATTCATAACTTTAAATCTACACGTCCAAATTTTACAAACTTTATATCAATGGAATCAGCAAAAAGATTACTTTCTAACCATGCACTTTGTTTAGTAAAAACTTCTGGTAAAATGTTTGTTTTTGCAGAAACTTATGTATGCTTGTTTAGGTTATAAATTTTTTTCCAAAATGATTTTGGGGATAAAATCTTTGGCAAATGGTGTGTTTTGAACCTACTGACCATAGGAATCACTTTTTAGTTTCAAAAATGTATTTGGAGAAGCAAAAGAATGAATCTTGGATTTAAACATTTCTAGTCAAGTAAAAATATGGTTTAATTATTAAAAAATGGTTTTGGAAGAAAACCTTTGAGAAATGTTTGGAAATAAACTCTCTGACCCTAAACATAAGGTTTTATGGTTTGAAAACATATTTTGTGAACCCTATAGATTAATGCCCTATTAAAAACATTTCTACACCACATAAAATAACACTTTGTTTTAGAAAATGGTTTATAAAGTGAAACCTTTTGCAAATGACTTTGCCACTTTATAAAATGACCAATAGGTGTTTCCAAATGTTTATGAACCATTAGAAACCACTTCTCCAAATAAAACAATCTCTTGCATGCTTGCATGCATTATTTTTGTTTTATTATTTTATGTGATGAATTGCTAGAATGGTAGATTGAACTTGTGCCTTGCTTGATTGAATTGTAGTGACTTGAAGAGTGTGATTGTAGCAAGGACAAGGAGTGAACTTATACTCTACCAAAAAGGCAAGTGATGCTTCATACTTTTTGTCCCATTATTTTTACTATGCATTAGTAATATTTTCTAAGTAGGACTTGCATGGAATTTTTCTAAGTATAAACCATGCTATGGGAAATCCTAGTAGATGAAACCTTAGTAGAATTTTCCTAAGTTAAGATTCCTACTACTATCATGCTTAGCTTAGCTAGTAGAAAACAAGGGTGGAATGTATATTCACACTATGGAAAAATTTCTAAGTCTGAGGACTTGTGTTTTGTTTAATAAAACAACTAAGTGAAAGAATCACCTGGGTGGAATGGAAGGAATGGTTTGTGTTGAGTGGTTACACAAGGCCAGGGGACTGGTGAACCTTGTGTATCTCACTTGTGGATGGCCACCCAGGAACAAAGAGATTTGAGATGTCAAATGTTGAGAAGCTTCAAGTGCAACCACTTGGCATTATGGGCTCTGCCTGGATCATATAGGTTGCTAGAACTTAGCCATTTGGACAGTTGGTGGTAGTGGGATGATAGGTTGGAACGCGTCCATTTGATCTAAGGAAAGGCTTCTGAAAGATCTTGTCTTGGTGAAACCAAGTCTTGTGGGGAAAGTGCACCACCTCTGTAGAGTGTAAAATCTAAGTACTTAGCCATGTCCCTGGCAAAGGACAATTTGAGCATCAAGACATGGAAGCTATCAAGAATCTCATCATCCAAATTTCTAAGTTAAAAACTTGTGGATTGAACAAGGGTTAAAGGATCTTCAATCTTTGATTGGTAGATGCCTTGGGTGATTTTTGCCAAACAAAACTTAGTGTTTTCAACTGATAAGAAAATCTATTTTTGAGCAATGCCAGCCTAAGCTCCACTTAGCCAAATGCATATAGATGACAGATACTACTATTCTACCATAGTATCACTTGCCAATACAATTTCAAATGTATTGACCCTTGTGGCTGTAACTTGTTATGTTGTAGGATTGTTTGATTTAGTGAAGTGTGTTGATTAGGATTACAAAGCCTACAACCAACATGTCTGCCTGTGGCACTTTGAAGATGAAGGACCCCATGTTTATAGATATCCTGCTGCATTGTAATGAGATAGCCAAATGAGCTATGTAAGATGTAATGAATTATTTTATTCCTGGTTATAAAGTTGTATTATGACCTTTGTTTCTTGATATTACATCTTAACTGTGGATGCTAGCTATTGATCCAGGGACTAGCATTGTAAACACAGGGATCTATACCTTATTAAAGGTTGGGACCTCTACAAACAACCTCGGCAACTCCAACAATTTCAACCGTGCACCACCCAAGTCCAACAACAACAACCCCAACAACACCAATACTGCCCCAAGGACTGGAAGCAATGCCGTGCCTATTGTAGGAAAAGACAAGTGTCAGGTTACTTGTTTTGAATGCGGATTCAAGGGTCACTACTCCAACGAGTGTCCCAAGAATCTTGCAGCAGCCACCAATGTGAATGCACCAGCTCAGCAGCAGCGCCATGTTCAGCCTGGAAGGAGATTCGCCACAGGAACTCGCTCAACCGCAACGGCCGTCTGTTTCACATGAATGCTGAAGAAGCTCAGGAAGCGCCAGATGTCGTGCTGGGTATGTTTTCTGTTAACTCAGTACTTGCAAGAGTTTTGTTTGATTCTGGAGCATCGTACTCGTTTGTTACAGAAGAATTTGCATGCACTAGTAAGATTCAACCAACAAAATTGAAGCAAGTTATGATAGTTCAAATACCTAGTTCAACCACCAAAGCTAGACAAATTTGCAAGGCCGTACCAATCAGAATCCATGGAATAGATTTTTTATCCTAATCTAATAGTACTTGGAACCAAAGGTTTGGAAGTAGTACTAGGAATGGATTGGATGTCAAAACATAAAGGATTAATCGACTGTGCCAAGAAAGCCATAACCATGACTAGTACCACTAGATTATCAATAGAGAATGTATCTAAAACTTTTGCCCCATTAATTCAAGTGCAACAAGAGTCTAGCCCAACCAACCATTGACCAAGTCAGAGTAGTCTGTGAATACCCCGACGTATTCCCAGATGTATTGCCCGGTATGCCCCTAGATCGGGATATCGAGTTTATCATTGAACTAATCCCTGGAACTGGACCCATAGCTCAGAGACCTTATAGTATGAACCCGTTGGAATTAGTGGAGCTAAAGAAGCAACTAGATGCTATGCTGGAGATAGGTTTGATTCAACCAAGTGCGTCGCCATGGAGATCACCTGTTTTGTTTGTGGATAAGAAAGATGGAGGTAACCGTTTGTGCATGGATTATCGGAAGCTGAATGATGTCACCGTTAAGAACAAGTACCCACTGCCGAAGATAGAAGATCTGTTTGACCAGTTGACCGGTGCCAAAGTGTTTTATAAGATTGATCTTAGAACTGGTTATCATCAACTCAAGATTCGCGCAACGGATATTCCAAACACTACCTTTACCACTAGATATGGATTGTATGAGTACACTGTCATGTCTTTTGGATTAACCAATGCCCCCGCTTATTTCATGAACCTCATGAATAATATTTTTATGAACTTCCTGGATAAGTTTGTCATTGTTTTTATTGACGACATTCTGATCTATTCCAAATCATAAGAAGACCATGAGCAACACCTAAGGACCATCCTTGAAACCCTTAGAGAGCATCAATTGTATGCCAAGTTTAGAAAATGTGAGTTCTGGTTAAAGGAAGTAGGATTCCTAGGACATATCGTGTCGGTAGGAGGAATTGATGTCGACCCTACCAAGGTTAAGGATGTTGAAGAATGGAAAGCCCCAACCACTCAATCCCAAGTTCGCGCATTTCTCGGATTAGCGGGATATTACCCCAAGTTCATAGAAGGATTCTCGAGCATCAGAAGACCCATGACCCAATTGCTAAAGAAATATAAGAAGTTTGAATGGACGGACAATTGTGAAACAAGTTTTCAAGAGCTCAAGAAGAGATTTATTTTAGCCCCAATCTTGATTATGCCGGATATACAGAAGTATTTTGATGTGTATTGTGACGCATCCAAGGTTGGTTTTGGATGTGTGCTAATGCAAGACGGCAAAGTCATATCCTATTTGTCCCGAAAACTGAAGCAACATGAGCAGAATTACCCTACCCATGACCTTCAACTAGCAGCCGTAGTTTTAGCCTTGAAGACATGGCGGCATTACCTCACGGCTAACCGTTGTGAGATTTATTTGGATCAAAAGAGTCTGAAGTATATTTTCACCCAGAAGGAGCTAAATATGAGGCAAAGGATATGGATAGAGCTAATCAAGGACTATGACCTTGACATTCACTATCACCGCAGCAAAGCCAATGTGGTAAAAGATGCTCTTAGCAGATTGCCGTGTCGATTGAACACCATGATAAAAGAAGCCCAGCCAAGTTTGCATGAGGAGATGGAAAATTTCAGAATGGAGCTATTGAGTGAAGGATTTTTGGCTAGCATAGAACTTCAACCCACTTTGATCAGTCAGATCAAGGAGGCACAGAAAGGAAATTCTATTATCGATGGAATCAAACATCATATCGGTACAGGGAAGGTACCCGGATTCACCGAAGATGAAGGAGTTTTGTGGTATAAAGGACATATCTGTGTGCCTGCAAATTCAGAGTTGAAACAAGCTATTTTACAAGAAGCCCATGATACTCTTTATTCTATCCACCCTAGAGGAACGAAGATGTATCAGGATTTGAAGGAGCAATTTTGGTGGCATAAGATGAAGAGAGAAATCGGAAGCTACATAGCCAAATGTGATATCTGTCAGAGAGTCAAAGCGGGACATCAGAGACCCGCAGAACTTTTGCAACCATTGCAGATTCCAGAATGGAAATGGGATTTAGTTGGAATGGATTTTATAACCGGTTTGCCTATATATAGTAGAGGAAATGACTCTATTTGGGTCATAGTGGATAGACTGTCCAAAGTAGTACATTTCTTGCTAGTCAAGACCACTTACCATAGTTCGAAGCTAGCAGAATTGTACATTGCTAGGATAGTCAGTTTGCATGGAGTCCCCAAGAACATTGTGTCAGATCGAGGAACCCAATTTACCTCGAGATTTTGGAAGAAAGTCCAAGAAGGATTGGGAACCCGACTGGATTTCAGCACAACTTATCACCCGCAGACTCATGGACAAATGGAGCGAGTAAACCAGATACTCGAAGATATGTTGAGAGCTTGTGTTGGAATATTGATCAAAATGGGAAGACTGTCTGCCTTTCGCAGAATTATCATACAACAACAGTTACCAAGCCAGTTTGCAAATGGCCCCATTTGATTTTATGTATGGAAGGAAGTGTCGTAACCCATTGAATTGGTCAGAAGTAGGAGAGAGTCAGATTTTTGGACCCGACATCCTACGAGAAGCCGAAGAGAAAGTTCACAAGATTCATGAGCACCTTAAGACCGCCCAATCCAGACAGAAGAGTTATGCCGACACGAGACGTCGAGATCTAGCCTTCGCTATCAGAGATTTTGTGTATCTAAAAGTATCACCCTTGAAAGGAATGCAACATTTCCAACTCAAAGGGAAGTTATCCCCCAAATATATTGGACCCTTCAAGATTTTGAATCGCCGAGGAGGAGTATCTTATCAACTGGAACTGCCGGAGGAGATGTCAGCCGTGCATGATGTGTTGCATACCTCGTTACTTCGCAAATGTATAGAAGTCCCGGAGAAGACCGAAGTTTTCAAGATTATTGATCACAGAACCATAGAGCTCAACGAGGACCTAACTTATCATGAAGACCCATTCGTATTTTGGAAGAAGCCTTTAGAACCACCAGAACCTAGAGTATCAAGTTTCTCAAGATCCAGTGGAGTAACCATACCGAAGAAGAAGCTACTTGGGAGAAAGAAGATTACATTAGGACTGAGTTTCCAGATCTCTTTAGTTCCTAGTCTTCTTTTCTTAAATCTCGGGACAAGATTTTGTTTAAGCAGGGAAGGTTTGTAACATCCCAAAAATATTAAACAAGATTATCAAGTTCTAATCACCCAAGTTTAGGGCTAACAAAAACTTTTGTTATTAAAATTAATATGAATGCATGTGTTGTTTGATGAATGCAAGAATGATTGAAATTGCCATATTTGATTCCTATGAATGCTAAGTATTGGTTTATAGATGAAAACAATATCATCTAGATCATTTCCAAGCAGAATCAAATGAAGATAAAATCAAATATAAGAAATATGAGCAAATGGTCATTTTGGCCAAACCTGTTCACTAGACTAATTTGGGTGTTCCTAGTCAAAGATTACTAACAGAAACAAATCCAATTCTTTTCACCCCTTGCTGGACCAAGTAACAATGAATCCAAGCCCACTTTACAAACCAACAGAAACAAATTCCAAATCTATTTAAAGGACAATTCAAAATTGAATCAAGTATAGGTACTAAGATCACCATTTCTCAAAAACCAACCAAACCACTGCACCTTGCCAAAACCAAGCAACCAAAGACTACCAAGCATGTGACCAGAGCACTCACCAAAATTCAGCCAAAAATTCAAATCTAAATTTCCTGTGGCCATTTTATCAAACACTTGGTGAGCATAGAACAAACTGCCTAACTTCTACTGTTCTTGATCACTGTCGTGTCCTCTACTTGTCGCCACTACTAGCTCTTGTCTCCCCTAGTGACCATCAGCGCATTGAACCAGCCCACCCCCTTCACTGCTTGCACCGGTGCCGCGCCACCGAGCCGCCATTACCGGCCGACCGTGGATAGCACACACGAGGAAGCATTGCACCTGTCCACGATGTCCAGGAGCCAGGCCACCGTCCACCGCCACCCCCTGTCTAACCCTCGACCACAGGAAAACAGCCACGCCCATTTTCTGTCTGCCATGCGGAGAGTGCGCCAGAGCGCCGTAGCTGACACGCTCACACACGCCGCGCCTCGCCCTCTCCGCACATAACTGCACGCAACATGACCCTAGCTACCTCCCAAACACGACCGTTCACCGCCGCGCGACCAGCAGCACATGTACGCCGTCTCGAACACCGTCGTTTCCGCTCAGAGCACTGAACGCGCCCGACCGTTCTTGACCGCCCCATGCCGTGCAATTAAGCCAGTGACGATCGCCAGGAGACACCACACTTTCCTACGCCCTTTGCCATGCCGTTATCTTGTTGTACTGACGTCGCCGGAGGAGCCTGACCATGCCGCACCGCCCCTCTCGTCGGTGTTTAAATAGACGCCACCCCAGCCCTCATTCTCCACACCATCTCACTCCCCTCTCTCTCAGAACCAGTCCTGACCAGTCCCTGGAGCAAGGCGAGCACCAAGCCGCCGGAATTTCACCGGAGTCCACCGTTGTAGAGGAGGAGAGGAGCCGTTGATTGGAGGCACACCAGGAGCTGTCGCGACCAACTTCGAACCGCCGTTGTCGACAACGTCGTTCGCCCCCATCGCCGACCCAAGCTGGAGCCCAGGTGAGCCACCGCGTACCCCCACCATCGCCGTTAGGGTTCGGTCTCGTTGGAGCTGTTCGACGGAGACGACGAGCGTGAGCCGTAGATCTTGTTCTAATCATAGGGCTCAGATTGAAAGATGCCGCTTCGTTTAGACTGAGCCGCTGACGCCTGGACCCCCCCAGTCAGCAGCCCGCTACGCACGCGCTGTGCAGCTGGGCCGGCCCCATTTCTTTTATCGCGCGTAGCCTAGATATTCAAATAATCTTTTTCCATTTTAATTCAAACCAAGTTTAGTTAGTAAATTCAAAAATAAATTTATAGAGATTCACTAAACCAAATTGCATGATTCCAATTTTGTTAGAAAAGTATTGAAATTATCAATCCAAGCCCGTGGGATTCAAACCATTTGAAATTATAGATCACCTATAGTAAAAATAACAAGACAGAGACTTTTCCACATTCAAACATTTTTCAAAAATCAACCATAAATGCTTTTGAGTTGATTCCAACTCTCAAAGATCACATTTGACCAGATCTTTATGAATATGTAAAAATATTTAGGTTTACATGTAGTGATCTCGGACTAGCAATAAAATAATGCTACATAGGCATTTCTAGTCACTTAATTATATAAAATAGTGATTTCAATCTTTATAAAATATGACCACCACTTTAAATCATATTCCCATGTATTATAATATGGGGTGATGACATGTGGCAACATGATACCCTATTTTAATTGGAGAATTAAATCTTAAGTAGTTTTCAATGAGTAGAAATTACTTTTCCAAACTAAAATAAATAAGACTAGGTCTTTATTTCATGTGATGATTGTGATGATACTAAATCATCTAGTTTGAACCTTTGTGTGCTAAATAGAGGTAGTTAAGTATTGTTTGGTGATTGTATACCTCGTATTTATTTATAGACGCTAGTACCGACCAAGGCTATGAGGAGGAGGAGTACGAAGAAGAAGAAGAAGAAGAAATCTTCAACCGCTGCACCACTCAAGGCAAGCCATCCTAGCAAGCTAACACTTGCATGTTAATTATGCAAGAAAATACTTGCAAGCCTAACACTCCAAGTTAACCTATGAAAGATGCATTAGGCATGCTTTGGTTATACCACCTTGACTATACCAATCCCAAGTTTTACCTGCAAGCTTTATTTTCTTATTTCTTTACCAAAGTTTTTTATTACTTTGAGTTAGTGATTTGTGAGTTTTGGAAAGATAGTATAGGTTGCATAAAGAGCATAAAACTAGGCCCTAAGTAGTTAGAACTAGATGTCATACTGAGGCATGAGACTAGATTTGGATAGTCACACTTGATTAGCACCCCTCATTAGTGAATAGCCTCAACTTTAGTGGCTAGTGCTAAGCATAAAAGTTGATCACTTTAGATGGGAATAATTGGTGAAAATGATTATGAAAACCTTGGAATGAAGATTCATTCTATTGAAATGTTTTGACATGTGTTAGTGAACACAAGAGGATTTGATGATGAAAATGTTGAGGCATGAGCCTTAGCCCTTTATAAAAGCTGATGGTTGGGTTCGGATGCGATACCATTCCAATTTTACCGTACAACCACAATACCTGAATTTGGGTAGGGCTTAACTGGAAGTTTATGTGTCTTAATATGGGTTCCCTTGCGAAAGAGGTTTGAGATGAGGCTACCTCATGATGAATGTCCACCTGTGCAGTTCCCAAGATGACAGATGGTCATGACTGGGAGGCCAAACTCATAGGGGAGGTGCCTATACTAGGGTGTGTAATTGAAAGGTTAGGATTGATTATCCGCATACTAAGTATGATGATTCGGGATTGTTCCTGACGGATGTATCGAATGTTGTGGTGAAAGTGTACAATCTCTGTAGAGTGTCAAACTATTCGAATAGTCGCGTCCGCGGTCATGGACAGTTGGAGTGGCCATACTGTTCCATCATCAAGTGTTTTCAAAATGACTTATGAAATGAACTATGACTTTGACTTGACCACAACAGGGTTGTGAACATGAAAACTAAGGTCCCACTTAGGTGTTGTAAAACATTAAGTTAGTTTTCTTTACTTCTAAACTCAGTTAGAGATAAACCTAGATTTTTGCAAATAAACCTAGATCTTAGGATTCCTACTCGAACTACTTGTTAGTGATAGTTTGCGAGTACTTAATGTGTACTCATGGCTTTGTCCCTGGCTATTCCTATGGCCAGACTATGAAGAGGACTATCAGGATGATAGACAGCAGGAAGTCTATGACAACTAGGATCATCTCCCATCGTCAGCATTGCCCGTGACCCTGAAGATGGAGATCCGACCATGCTCCCTATTATTATTCCGATGTGTTGATTGTATTAACACTGGGTCATGAGATCCTATATTTGTAAGACCTTTATTATGATTTGTAATGGATGATGAACTATGATACCAATCTGTTATGTCTCACAAAAATGGTAATCCTGGGATTGTGATGTATGGCATAATAGGCATCTGGGATTAAAAATCCGCGTGTTGACATACAACTCCACCATAAATAAACATGTGTGCCCTGTTATCGTTCTCCATACCCTTGATATTCACTTCATCACATCAGTGCATTAGTTGCTGATTTCGCATTGGTAAGGCATCTCTATTCGCTTTGGAATGGTGAGATCTGTTTTCTTGTCAGTTGGAGTGAGTTGTGAGTGTTTCACCATATCGATTTTGCTTTTTGCACTAATCTACTAATCATGTCTACTAGTGATGATGTTGTGTCACAGAAAAAGAAGGACGACGAGGTTGTCAACTAGTAGGAATATGAAGCATTGAAGTCCCATTTGACACGTGTGTTCAACCACACAATAGATGCCATTGACAAGAATATTCAGGACGTGCAAGTGACGTTGGAAGCAAATGTTGAGGCAGTCACTACCATATAGACACAAGTAACAACTATCAACACCAATGTCACAACTTTGCAACGTTCTCTTGATGCTCTCACAATACCAATTGGACAAAGGCACCAATATGATGATTCCCATGAAGATGAAGAAGCAAGTAATGTCGGGGATGGTCAACAACCACAGGTTGGTCGTGTCCGTGCTCCTCAACATGTTCATGGACGTGGCTTTGCTCCAATTGGGCATGCTCAGCGTATACCTCACCAGCCGGTTGATGATGGATTGGGCAAGCCCAAGTTCACAATTCCCAAGTTTTATGGCTCCATTGATCCTGAAGATTACCTCACATGGGAGTTGAAGATTGATAAGCTCTGGCGCTTGTATGAGTATATTAAAGAAAAGAAGGTCAAGCTTGCAGCGTCATAATTTGATGGTTATGCTTTGCGTTGGTGGGATGCCCTTGTGCAGAATAGAAGGGATGACAATGACCTTCCGGTGATGACTTGGCGAGAGCTGAAGCGTATCATGAAGGAACGCTTTGTACCCACCAACTACCTGCGCTCAGTTTTTGATAAGTTGACAAACTTGAGACAAGGAACCATGTCGGTTGATGAGTACTACATGGAGATGGAGATGCTTATGCAGCGTGCTAGAGTTCGTGAATCTCTTGAGATGACCATGCAATGATTTCTCAATAATTTGAAGCTACCAATCAAGAGCATTGTTCTTCATCATAGGTATGATACTATGAATGAATTATTGCATCATGCAAGGGAGGCCGAATCACAACTTGCTGAAGAGGCGAAGGCGCGTTCCATATATCCTTCCACAAGACACTTTTCAGCAAGTTGTACACCGCCACCACATGTTTCTACACCTTATGCGGCTGCTGGTCACACTACTACACCATCTTCCAAGCCTACACCGCAGTCATCCTATGGTTCTCAAGCTAGGAAACCTGTTGCTCCTACTGCTAACACAGGTTCCAATATGTCAACAGCTCATACTCATGATGTGGAGTGCCATACTTGTGGAGGAAGGGGACATTAAGCAAGATTGTCCAAACGCAAGGTGATATTTGTCAATGATCAAGGAGAGTATGAGAGTGGACATCATGTTGATCCTGATGATCATGGTTCTGATTATGAGGAGGAAGGTATGGATGCCTTTCCTGAGCATGCGCCTATTATAGTGGTCGCTCCACATATTCTTAGTGTGCAGCCCGTTGTTGACTCTCAATGTTGCAACTTGTTCCAAACAAAAGCTCTAGTTGGCCCAAACAAAGCTTGCAAAGTGATTATTGATGGAGGTAGCTGCAGAAATCTTGCAAGCAAGGAGTTGTGTGCCACGCTGAATTTGACATATTTACCTTATCCCAAGCCATACTACATAGAATGGTTGAGTGACAGTGTTGAGAAGAAGGTAAACCATATGGTACGTGTGAACTTTGAAATAGGGCCATACAAGGATTCTATTGATTTTAATGTGGTTCCTATGACTGTGTGCCATTTACTATTGGGTCGGCCTTGGCTTTATGATCGCCATGTGCAACACAATGGCCGAGCCAATACATATCATTTGGAGTTCAAGGGCAAGAAAATCAATTTGCAGCATATGACACCACAGCAGATTGTCAATGAGTCTCGTCAAAAGATTGAAGTGAACTTGCAAGATGCATCTAGGCGAGAGAGTGTTGAAACTGTGAGTGTTGTTAATGAGCCCCAAAAGAATGATATAACGAAAAGTGAGAGAGTGCCTAATCTATTAATACTAGCCACCAAAGAGGACATGAGAGAATTTAGTGAGGATCCTACAGCCATGCCACTTGTGCTCCTGTATAAGGGCGAGGTTTTAGTTTCTAATGACATGACCCTATTTCTCTTGGTGTATCTACTGTTTTGAAGGATTTTGGTGATGTGTTTCCAGAAGATGTGCCAACTGGATTGCCTCCATTGCGTGGCATTGAGCATTAGATAGACTTGATCCTGGCGCCACATTACCAAACCGGGCACCATATCGAACCAACCCCGAAGAAACTAAGGAGATACAGAAACAAGTACAAGCATTGCTCGACAAAGGGTACATTCGTGTCTCTCTTAGCCCTTGTGATGTTCCTATTATTTTAGTTCCTAAGAAATATGGTACATGGCGCATGTGTGTAGACTGTAGAGTTATTAATAACATCACTATTCGATATCGTCATCCTATTCCACGCTTAGAGGATATGTTAGATGAATTGAGTGGTGCTGCTATTTTCTCTAAAATTGATTTGCATAGTGGATACCATCAAATTAGGATGAAAGAAGGGGATGAATGGAAAACTGCTTTCAAAACAAAATTTGGTTTGTATGAGTGGTTAGTTATGCCTTTTGGTCTTACTAATGCACCTAGTACATTCATGAGATTAATGAATCATGTTTTGAGAGAATATATTGGTCATTTTGTGGTTGTTTATTTCGATGATATACTCATATATAGCCGCAATGAAACTGAACAATGTGATCATATTAGACAATTTTTGCAAGTGTTGTATGATAATCAATTATATGCTAATCTTGAGAAGTGCACATTTGCAAAAGATAAGGTCATATTTCTTGGATATGTTGTATCTAAGCATGGGGTAGAAGTAGGTCAACCTAAAATTGAAGCAATTCAGAATTGGCCTATTCCCATGAATGTTAGTCAAGTGTGTAGTTTCCATGGCTTAGCTGGTTTCTATAGGCGTTGTGTGAAAGATTTTAGCACTATTATTGCACCATTGAATGAATTGACTATGAAAGGTGTGCCTTTTGTATGGGGCGCAGCCCAATATATTGCATTTGATACATTGAAACATTTGCTTACTACTGCACCTTTGCTTGCATTACCTAATTTTTCAAAGCAATTTGAAGTTGAATGTAATGCTAGTGGTATAGGAATTGGTGCTGTTTTGATGCAAGAGGGTTGTCCTATAGCATATTTTTCTGAGAAACTTGCTAGTGCTAGACTGAATTATCCTGTTTATGATAAAGAATTGCATGCACTTGTTAGATTTCTTGAGGTTTGGCAACATTATTTGTGGCCAAAATAATTTATCATACATTTTGATCATGAAGCTTTGAAGTATCTTAAAGCTCAATCAAACTTGCATAGACGCTTAGCTAAATGGGTTGAGTTTATTGAGTAGTTTCCTTACATCATTAAATATAAGAAAGGAAATGAGAATGTGGTTGCTGATGCATTATCTAGGAAGAATATGTTATTGACACATCTTGATGTTAAAATTCCTGGATTAGAGAGTATTTCTATGCTTTATGCAACTGATCATGATTTTGCAGAACCATATTGTTTGTGTGCTTTGAAACATGCTTGGGATAAGTATCATATACATGATGGCTATTTGTTTAGAGCTAACAAACTATGCATTCCAGAATCGTCTTTGCATTTGTTTTTAGTGCAAGAATTACATGCTGGAGGTTTGATGGGTCACTTTGAGCATGAGAAGACATTGCTCATGCTATCTGTTTACTTTTATTGGCCCAAGATGAGGCGTGACGTCTATCGGTTTGTGAGTCGCTGCATTACATGCAACAAGTCCAAATCAAAGCTGAAGCCTCATGGTTTGTATACACCTCTCTCTCTACACCTACTACACCTTGGCAAGATATTATCATGGACTTTGTGCTAGGTTTACCCAAAACTCAGAGAGGTCATGATTCTATATTAGTGGTAGTGGATAGATTCTCTAAGATGGCTCATTTTATTGCCTGCCACAAAAACGATGATGTGTCGCATATTGCTAACCTGTTTTTCAGGGACATCGTGAGACTACATGGAGTACCAAAGACGATTGTTTCTGACCGTGATGTGAAGTTCATGAGCTACTTTTGGAAGACCTTATGGGGGAAGCTGGGAACGAAGTTGCTGTTCAGTACTACTTGTCATCCCCAAACGGATGGTCAGAAGGAGGTGGTAAATAGAACATTGTCACAATTGTTGAGGACAATGATCAAGAATAATATACGAGAGTGGGAAGAGTGTTTGCCCCATGTTGAGTTTGCATACAACAGGGTTGTGCATTCAACTACTCAGCTTTGTCCTTTTGAGGTCGTGTATGGGTTCAAGCCATTGACGCCACTTGATTTGTTGCCTCTACCATTGCATGAGAGAGTTAATATGGAGGCATCAAACTGTGATAAATATGTGAAGAAAATACATGAGAATACTCGAGAGGCTATTTAGAAGAAAGGCAAGAACATTGCTGCTGCAAGGAATCAAGCAAGAAAGGAGATTTTGTTAAAGCCTGGAGACATGGTATGGGTGCATCTGCGCAAGGATAGGTTCCCCAAGCTTTGACAATCAAAATTGAAGCCCCGTGGTGCTTGTCCTTACAAGGTGTTAGCCAAGATTAATGATAATGCCTACTCGATTGACATTCCTATTGCTGAGTTTGGTGGCATTAGCAACAGCTTCAACGTTGTTGATTTGTCACCATATGAAGGAGAAGACCTTCGAGCGTCGAGGTCGACGCCTTTTGAAGGGGGGAGATGATGAGGACATCCCTACGATTACACCTACCCCAACTACTACTTAAGATGTTCCAGTTGCTGCAAATAAGGTTCAGTCCAATGAGATTAGAATTGGACCTATTACAAGAGCTCGTGCTAAGCTACTAGAACAACAGGTGAATTTGTTTCTTAATGAGCCTGATGTTTTAATTAATGGGAACTTTATACTACCTAAGTGTAGCATCCCAATTGTCTAACAGTTGTAATGCTACTTGCCTATTATATATGTTGCTACTTCCTACATATCATTCTTGCATTACATCATCATTATATCATGCTCATGTCACCATGCCACCTTGCATTTGATCATCATATTAAAACACATCTTTATTTGGTTCTTCCTTCATATGCATTGGTATTATTATTAATTGTATTTCCCTCTTGATATATTGTAGTTGGTTCTTGATATATGTTAAATGCCAAATTGAGTTGGGGCATCGTCTTTTGAATCCGATCCCTCTCTCGAACTTGTCATTCTAATGTCCATATGATCCTCTTGCTAATCCTACCACATATAGGATACATGGGTTCTTTTAATTGAATTGGGGTTTAACTCATGCCCATATATTTATATGTGGATCCACCCCAACATTGTTCAAATGATCTTGTTTCCAATTCCACCACATATGTACCAAGTGGGTTCCATTTATTTTTGTATGGTGTTTTAAATCATATCCATTTGGAAAATAGGTGTATTTATCTCTATTATATACACATGTGATTTTAATCCTCCATATTCTATTCTTGAGGATCCTCTAATCCTTTTTTTGGCTTGGAGATTTTCTAAATCTTCTACCTTTATCCAAATTCTATTTTGGTATCTCGTTCGCTCACACTATTTGATTTGTGTTTGCAAACTTGCCTTATCATTCTTGTTTTCTAAACCCTTGGTTAAATCCTCCTAATCTCTCTTTTATTAATCCTATCTGATCCATCCCTAGCTACACATGACCATCTCTCTCTCCTAGCCGATCAAACCCTTCTGATCAAAACCTTCCCTATAGCTACCCAGCTACTCCTAGCATTCCACATGCCTCGCATGCTCCTCTCCTGGTCCCCCTCTCCTTCCTCTTTGATCAAGAAACAAGACAGGGAAGAGAAAACCACCGAGGCCTCCGTCCTTTACTTGTGAAAAGTGAAACCACCCATGTGCTCCTCATCTCTCTTCTTTACTTTGACTTCAAGCCACCACCACCTAGGTTGCCCATCCACCAGCAGATCGAGGTCCAACCTCATCCTCCTCCCTCCATCTTATTCTCCAGGAAGCCAACATCCACCATGCCACCATGTTGTTTCATCGTTGTTCAAGCCAAGGGATCATGTCCTGGAGTTCCTCCAAACATTGATGAAGCTTCTTGACCACCTGGACGAGAAGTTCCCGCAGGACACCGTGTCGCCGTCCCATGTCTCTGGCCTCATCTCGCTCGCCAGACCCTAGGTGAGCAAGCTCACCTTCCTCTCTGCTCGGTTCCGCCACCATCCCCTCACCACGCCGATGTGCCGCTCGCCGCACGCATGCATCCGCTCGCCGGCCACGCTCTGCAGCGCGCACTGGCAGTAGTGCAGCAGCCGCAGTTAGCTGTAGCAGAAGCGCTAACCCCTCTGTTCCTCGTTCGTCATCACCCGTCGCAGCAGATTCCGATGCATCTCTTCATTCTCGCCGCGCGCACGCAGCCGCTCGCCGGCCACGCTCTGCAGCGCGCACTGGCAGTAGCGCAGCAGCCGCAGTTAGCTGCAGCAGAAGCGCTAACCCCTCTGTTCCTCGTTCGTCATCACCCGTCGCAGCAGATTCTGATGCATCTCTTCATTCTAACATCATGTTGGTGTCCCCATCTCTCTAACACACCTAACAGCGCTCAAAACCATGCCCGGAGCTGCCCGTGATCTTCTTCCAAACATCAACGCATCTCACTGCTTTCTGCCTGTCGAAATTCAGAATGCACCATCCATTTATGCCTCTGTTCTACCTCAATTTCCCGGCGTCCTAGTCCACCTCCCGTGAACCTCCGCAAGGTTAGGCGAAGAGGGATGTACCAGATTCCTGTCGGTGCAAACCTTGCCTGAATTGGATCTCTAGATCGCTCGAAATCCTCTTCACAAGATCGTTGCAGCAAACGTTTCTGCTCTGCGAAAATTCAGTCCGCGCAGATACTGTTTTCTCCTCTGTTCATCGTCGTTTTCTGAGATTTTCAGTGCTCCACCGGCGAAACCCCAAACACGAAAGTTGTAGACTATTGTCCCTTATATAACTTTTATGTTTGCGGAATATCCAAATTCTTCACGTATTAGTCGACATCTTCCTCCGGAGATCGGGATCAGCTAGCCATTTTCGCGTGATCAATTTAGTTCCGTCAGACAACCGTCCATATCGTTTTATAAAAGGCACCCCACTTTTCCTAATTCTGAACCCGCGGTCCCCAAGATTGACCACGTGTCAGCGTCCCGTTGGTCAAGCGCAGCAGCAGCCCAGTCAGCCCGTGGTCCCACCTATCACTGAGTGTGGGTATCCTCCACCTTGGTAACAAAAGTTTCCGTAACATCTTTCAAACTAATAAAATTCCAGAAAATTATTTAAACTCAATTAAATCATATCTTCTGAAATCTTTTAAATTTGCAAAAGTTTTCAAAATAAAAAGGGAAACATTTTCAAATATGAATCTAGCCATGTGACCAGGGTTAACTATGTCTAGTCAAACCATTGACATTTGACCCTATTTGACTTTTCAATATAATTTGACTTTAAAATTGTTTTAAATTCATATTTCCCAATAATACAAATAATATATGTTTCTGAATCATAAAAACATGAGGAATCTGTTTATGCTATTTATAATACCATTTGAACAATTTAAAATTTCGAAATAATTTAATTGCTAATAAATGTCATTTCTTAATAATTGCATAACTTTAAATCCGTAACTCCGAATTCGATAAATGATATGTCTAAATCGATCAGCGTGACAAGACCTATCCAACCATGATATCCGTGTTATCATTTGCATCATGCATTAAGAGAAGATTTATAATCAGTACTGTTTATGCAAGGAAAACTTGATAAATAAAATTGGGCACTAATTGTTTTCATATTAATAATGCCTCACAAATGCTATATCATCAATGTGCTATGCACCTAATACCATTTCGACATAGTTTGCATCATTAACTTGTCATGTCATGCATCATATCATGATCATGCCAATTCTTTCGCATTAGTTGTAATTATTGCATCGCTTGTCCTTTTAGTGCTTTGCTTCTTCCCGGATAGGACGACGAGATGTGGTGAGATTCGATAAGTTCTTCGGATATGTATCTTCAGATGGTTCCCAGGCGAGCATTCTCTCCCTTTCTACCTATTTTACTTTTATAGTTTTTATTTCTTCCTGTTGATCTATTGCTATCTGTGTTGCGATGCTCTAGTTTTCGTACCCGTGATATCCCTTGCAGCCTTATATTGCCTTGGACACATCCTATTACCTGTTGTTTGGTAGATAGTTGGACTTGCGTGTCGTAGTCGCTTGCTCAAGTGTTGTTGCGTGTCGTCAAGTACCATAGTTGTTGGAAGACTGCCATATGCTTTAAGTTGGAGATGATCATGGCTTTAATTACCGTTTAATAACTAAAATTGAAGTAGGTAAATAATGCAGAGGCACAGGTGGACAATAGATGTTATTTGGTTTTTAACCGTCCACTTGTGTCCCGTAGGACCCCGAGTACTGGATACATGTTCTTTGAATATTCGCACTATCCGCATGTGGGACCATGAATCCCCCTAGCCAGAGCTTGAGTCATATCTTATTTCTGGGGGCCACAAACTAGTTTGGGGCTTTATTACTATCCTGTACTTATGTCATGCTTTACTGCTTTATTTACGATTGCACGTGGAGAACCTGTACTGTTTTGGATCGCGGCACGATTACGCGGTATTGACAAGCCTAGTCACACTTTCGGGTTCCCAGTCGTTTACAGCCGTTCTCGCAAACCTCTGGGTCCGTCTCGGAGCCGGCCAACTTCATCGCCGGTAGCTTGGTGGGGTGGCCCCCTGAAATATTATATGAATCTTGCAATTGCTCTGTTGTGATGCCTCGTTGGGTTTTCATTTGGTTTTTTTCCAAGGTTGATCGTGCGTGTGTTGCTATTTGTGCCCCACTGCAGGATAAAACTTTCTGAAAGCCGTGTCCACGGTTATGGATGACTTGGAGCACAGTATCTCGATCATAGACAACTATAACTAAAGTAGTGCTATAAATTTAACTTTATAATGACTAGTAATCAGCTTCACTGTAATGGAATGGCTAAATAAAAGTGCCAACAACTGCTGGTTTTGGGTTGTCACCTGTTACCGTCGTATCTGACTAGTAAGTATTGCAACTACAACGAAATGGCTAAATAAAAGTACCAACAACTGCTGGGTTTTGGGATGCCTCATGCTATATGTATCTGACTAGTAAGTACTACAGCTACAACGGAATGGTTAACTAAAACTGCCCACTGCTTATTATATCAGGATGACTCATGCTATCTATATCTGTCTAGTAATTGCCGCAACTATAACGGAATGAATAAAACCGCCAACTGTGTGAGTTCCCTGTTTGGTCTCGAGGGGGAAATACCAGGATGGGTATGCTTGGTGATAGTTTCAGGTTGAATCCGAATAGGTCTTTCTTATCCCTATCTGATAGCCGCCAGTTGTATTGAGTCTCTATAGGTTGTTTAGTGCATTCTGCGTTGCCGCTTCAGTCCACCATACCTATGTAGGCGAGGACCGCCGAATTCTAGTCTCGCCGTGTACTGGCCTCAGTACTGACCGCTCTCTTTTTCCTTTGCCCTTTGTCGGCACCCCTTTTGTTTAAGAAGGTTTTGAGATCGACGTCGTTAGCAGGGTTACCCTTCCGGCTTGGCCTAGGCAGGGTTATGGACGCCATTGGTTATTCTTCAGGGCTCTTAGATCAATTTGCATCTTGTCCGTAGTCGGACATTGTATCGTTTTCAAGGTGATTTGGATCTTTGTATTGTATATCTGTATTCTTGACTCATGGAGTCGTTGTTGTATATATATGTTCTGTGGGTTCCATCGTGGACTATTGTGTAATGGTATTACTTTGTTTTCCACCCGCACGAAAGTGCCTGGTGGGCACCTTTGAATCGTTTCTATGCGGGTTTGGCGGGAATCGCTGAAACTTGCATCGGGTCGATTCTGAGGATGTTACACTAAGTCATTGTGCTATTGTATGATCAGGTATATTAGAGAAGAAGGCATAGCACGGAGCAAGGATATGAAGCACATGGAGCACACCATGATGATCACCCAAGGATGCGCGAGGGAGAAGCGGGAGGAAGGCGCAAGGGAAGATCACCAAGAAGAAGGCAAAAACACCTGCCAAGACCGGACTGTCTGGCCCAATCACACTGGACTGTCTGGCCCCCTCAAGAGGCCCCAAGGTGTGGACAACCAGTAGGACACATTGGACACTACTCGAACACCACCCAGAAACTTTGAGTTTCCAGGCTGACTGGACTATCCGGCTCACTCCACCCGGAGTGTCCGGCCCTGCTGGACTATCTGGCCGGTTTGCACCGGAATGTCCGGCCGCCGACGAATTCTGGTCCGAGTCGGCATGTATCACTTTGAGTCGTACGCGTCTTAGTTTCGGTTTTTGGCCGCCCCAGCCGCCCTTATATGGCATGGGACGTCCCCATAGTTAGGGTGAGACCACGTTAAAACTATTTTGGAGTTGTTTCTTATTAAGAACCTCTGGAATTACCCTGTGATCGAATTATCTACTACAATTGAGTGTGATCTATAGTTCCATTGGGAATTAGTGGATTGCAAACTACCTTTCGTGGTCGACAACTACGTGCGCAAGAGCGTGGTGTTGTGAATATCCCATAGGGTTCAAGAGCTGTTGCATTGGCATCAGGGTTCGAGCGGGAGAGTTCATAGCTACAGGATAGTTATCTATCATCCACCATCATCATCGACAAGTGCTTGATGATAAGATCGGGCCACCCCATATCACATAATCCATGGGGAAACCTCTTATTTGAGCTTGCCTTCATCACTCCATGATCACGAGGATGGCAAGCTTCAAGCATGGGATCTTCTAGAGATGGCGCATCTTGAGCTCGCCCTTCTTCAGGTTGATCCATCTTGATGCAACTCTTTGCACTTGTCTTGATCAACCTTCAAGCTCCTTCTTTCTTCATCTTTCAACCTTGAGACCAACACATGGCCCAAGCGATGCCAAAGGACAAACCTACAAGTGAAACTCAATTTACACATTAGTCCAGAGAGATTGTCATTAATTACCAAAACCACACATGGGGGCATACATGCCCTTTCATAAGCAAGCTGTACCGCCTGGCATAGCCCTTGAACACCTCAGAAAACCGTCAATTATACCATCGCCCGAATCCGAATCAATTCGTATCCTGGCCAGTTCGGTATCCGTATTTGACCCAATGGGCATAGATGGGTGGACTAATCCGAATAAGTCGGGGACTAACTCGATACACCCAAGAATGACTTGCAGGACTCGAGGACAGATCAGATCAACCCGGTAGAGGTTATGTCGGCAGATGTAATGGAAATTGATGAGACAGTTACCCCGGCCCATGAAGTACCAAAATGTGCATGGCCAATCTTTCTATTCTAGAAAGATGAGATTCTACCGAGTGATGAAATCCTCGCCAGAAAAATCGTAAGAAGGGATAAGGCATACACCATAATAAACTATGATCTATACAAAAGAAGCACAACCAATGTTCTACAGAGATGTGTTGATCCGGAAGAAGGACAAGAGATCCTGCTTGATATTCATCAAGGAGAATGTGGGCGCCATGCTTCATCTTGGGCCTTAGTAGACAAAGCATTCATGCATGGATTTTGTTGGCCTAGTTCCCTGTGAGAGGCAGAATACCTAGTGAAAAAATGTAATGGTTGCCAAAGATATGCAAGCAAATGTCACATGCCTTCATCTGAGTTAAAAATCATACCAGTCACTTGGCCATTTGCCGTATGGTGTTTGGATATGGTCGGACCATTTAAGCCGGCTCATGGTGGCATGACCCATATCTTGGTCATGGTTGATAAATTCACAAAGTTGATCGAAGTAAACCCAATAAGGAAATGTGATGATCCCATAGTAGTAAGATTCCTCAAGGATGTTATCCTGAGATATGGGTACCTGTATAGTGTTATAACATATAATGGCACAAATTTTACCGAAGGAGCATTTGTTCGATTCTGCCGAGAGAATATGATAAGACTCGATGTTGCATCAGTCGCACATCCCGCAACGAATGGGCTAGTAGAAAGATCGAATAGACTAGTATTGTCCGGGATAAAACCCCGGCTCACTGAGCCATTGCAAAGATCACCTGGGTGTTGGATCGAGGAGCTCCCGGCCATGTTATGGATCCTAAGGACAACTCTGAATCCATCAACAGGCTATACGTCGTTCTTCCTGGTATATGGGGAAGAGGCTGTATTACTAGCCGACATAGTGCATGATTCGCCTAGAGTCACCCAATACACGGAAGCCGAAGTAAATGAGATATCTAGGAAAAATGATATTGATTTACTAGAAGAAGCTAGAGAGTTGACTTTGTCCAGATCTGCCGTGTATCAACAAAAGATAAGACAATACCACGGCAAGAAAGTGAATCCCCCAGTCTTTTGAGAGGGAGATCTGGTGCTTCGGCTCATGCAGCGCATGACTGGCATGCATAAACTATCACCTCCATGGGAGGGTCTATTTATTGTGAGAAAAGCACTGCACAATGATACATACTATCTTATAGATGCTCAAGCACAAGAAAAAAATAAGGTGGACAAGTCAGGAGACGAATAAAAAAGGCCATGGAATGTAGATTTACTTCATCCTTTTTACACTTAGGAGAAGTGAATTGTATCTCGAACTCTCATATGTCGGATTATATGTCGGCAATGAGTTAATAAATGAAATCTTGGCACCTCGAGCTGTAACTCGGGGACTGCCTTAATGAACTTGTTCTTTTCATATTGCATTTTTATATGTCGTCTGGCTTGCATTTTATTATTCTTAGACCGAGTTAGTAATGTGTCAGCAGCAAAGGCCAACTCTTCGACTTACCGCTGCCCAAAAAATAGGCTTCATGGTAAGCAAGAGAAAAGCCGGCAGATGTCAAACACATGAAAAACTACTAAGGAAAGAACAATACGCGAGACGACTTATGTTTTAGTTCTTACTAACCCCTGTATTTATTGTACTTAATTATTTTGTGAATTTATTTTGAGCTTATCTTCATAATTTATAAGTATGGTTAATTTGGTCTATTTATCTCGGACCTGTAAGTCGAACGCCAAAAGATGGTAGACGCGGGCCGAAAGGTTGACTCAGAATAACAAGAAACATGAAATTAAAAGATGATGCCCAAAAGGATGCAATATATACAAACAACATAGTAGCAAAAATACTAGAACCGTTTCTTACATCATACACCCGGCATACCGGAGACTTAATAAAATTCAAGTTTTTCTTAAAGCTCAGGCGGCAGCTTGGGTCGAATCGTCAATGTGTGGAGGAGCAGTAGTCTCTAGAAAAGCAACCTCCAAAGCAAGGACCTTCGAGGTATTCACCTCAGCTTCCACTGGGGATACCTCGGCTTTGACAGCGACAACCTCGGCATCTTTGATTTCGGTTTCCTTGCGAGAAACCTCGACTTGAGCCTGAGAAGTTTCGGTCCCCTTTGAGGAAGATCGGACCTCGGCTTATTGATCTGAACCTTCTCCTTGCTCGTTCGAGATACCGGACTCCTCTTTAGCGCTTTCTCTTCTCCAGACTGATCATCGTCTTCAACCTCGGCATCCTCGTCAGCATCATCCAGGAGGAAACTCGGTCCCTCATTCCACCCATGAACATTGGCATATTGGATGAGCTGATAAGCACGGGCTTGTTGACATGCAATGTACTCCAAGTCACTGATCCAAGGAGAGGAGAAACGCAAGTTCATCAAAGTGTCGAGGCAGATGTTTTTGTACCATGACAGTACAACAGTAAGAGCCATGTTAGTACTGGCTCGCGCTGTGGTTTCCCTCCAAAGTTTGAGCTACGTCTTGTAGTCCATCAATTTCGCCGCAAGCGGAGGCACCCGAGTCAGCTTCGGTTCATTCGGCCAGAGCACATGGAGCACCCGGATAGCAGCGTCCACAAGATCCTTTCGAAATGCCTTCATGGGTTTCGTGGCAGTGCCGATACTGACCAAGTATTCCTCCATGGATTACTCATGCTCTAGATCATGGGGTTCACCTCGGCGAGCCCGAGCGCTCACCATGCATTCAGCGCTCCGAGTCTTGCACTCCGGAAAATTGTCTGAAAAGGGAGCAAGACAGAAGTCCGCAAAAGTGGTAGGGAAAAACTCGGACAAGATTCATGAGTAAACTTACTATGGATGAACTGAATAATATGAGCAAGATCGTACATCTAGTCAGATTATTTCCTTTCCATCCGAGCAAGCTCGTGCTTGCAAGAACTAGTGGTAGCCTCGGCAGTGCGGAGGAGTTCTTTCCCCATTTGAACCTGAAGAGTCTACTGGTCCTTTTCCTGAGAGAACTCTTGGTCAAGTTTTTCTAGCTCGGACTTATGGGTTTTCTTCAAGGACTCAACCTCGGCACGAAGCCAAGATATTTCTTCGTCCTTCTCCTTCAGCCTGGCCAAGTGATCCCCTGCTTATTCTAGAAAATGCAGCATCATATTAGGCATAGAAACACACTCTCGATGCGATGCTGCAAGAATGTTTAATTCGGTTGAGCCAAGGCAAAAATCATGAGATACTTAGTAAACAGGGGTACGGTAACAGACTTGCCAGAGTAAAGTATCGGAATTACCTTCAAGCTTGGTGACTTTTTCATTAAGCACCTTGTTCCGGGCATCGAGGTTGGCTGAGCAAAGCAGGTAAAAAGTTATCTCGGATATACCAATCAGGAAGAAATTCGGAACAGAGCAAATTTTTTAAGAAAATCCGAAGTAAAAGTTAGCGAACTCACTTGGTTTCTTCAAAATTGGCACCATTTTCATATACTTCGTCTGCAACTTCCTATGAGAGAAGAGCAGCCTCTGGAACTCGGTTGTGTGCCGATTATGGGAAACCTACAGATATAGAGCATCATGTTCAAAAGGATATTCAAAGCTAAACCAAAAGATCCGAACCAAGTAAAACTTGATCCGGATTTAGGTGGCTGGATATTCGAAGATAAACTGAAAGATCTGAACCAAGTAAAACTTGATCCGGATCTAGGTGGCAGGATATTCGAAGCTAAACCGAAGATCTGAACCAAGTAAAATTTGATCCGGATCTAGGTGGCTGGATATTCGAAGCTAAACCGAAAGATCCGAACTAAGTAAAACTTGATCTGGATCTAGGTGGCTAGATATTCGAAGCTAAATCAAAAGATCCGAACCAATTAAAACTTGATCCGGATCTTGGTGGCTAGATATTCGAAGCTAAACCGAAAGATCTGAACCAAGTGAAACTTGATTCGGATCTAGGTGGTTGGATATTCGAAGCTAAACCGGAAGATCCGAACCAAGTAAAACTTGATCCAGATCTAGGTGGCTGGATATTCGAAGCTAAACCAGAAGATCCGAACCAACTAAAACTTGATCCGAATCTAGGTGGCTAGATATTTGAAGCTAAACTAAAATATCCGAACCAAGTAAAACTTGATCCGGATCTAGGTGGCTGGATATTTGAAGCTAAACTGAAAGATCCGAACCAAGTAAAACTTAATCTAGATCTAGGTGGCTGGATATTTGAAGCTAAATTGAAAGATCCGAACGAAGTAAAACTTGATCCAGATCTAGGTGGATGGATAATTGAAGCTAAACTGAAATATCCAAACCAAGTAAAACTTCATCCGGATCTAGGTGTCTAGATAATTGAAGCTAAGACAAATCTTGTTTAAGTTAAAATGATTCGTTTTTTGCACCCCTCTACACTAAAATGAAGAGAGCATCCGACCAAAAAGTAAATCATTCGGTCGGACGCTCGGGGATTAATGGGAATACACCACATTATGTGAAAAGGTATAAGTGTAGGCCAAAGTGTTTACCTCACTCATGCTATCAGCTTCAAGGATAACTCGGGTGGCAAGGTGCAAGCGGTTGTTGATGTCGGGGAAACGAAAAGGCTTGGTCCTTGGATTAGCTGCCGAACTAACTTTGACATGATCGGCAGCATTCCAGTTTATAGCATACTCCTCCAAGGAGCCAAGGATCCCACCACTCAAAGTGAGTAGCAACACCTTGCGCTTAGCCTCTCATGCCTATTGGGCAGCTGCCTCGGTCGCTGGACTCTTGTGAAGCACCATCTGTGTGCCGGCAGCGGAGGCAGAGGCAGAAGTAGGGGCACCCTTCTAGAATATCTCAGGAATGCTGGGCTGAGAAGAACTTGGCCCAGTCTCCTTCTGAACGTACTTGGCATCTCCACCTTTATTGGCCTTAGCAGATGCCTCGGTAGTTGGATGAGATTTAGTGAGGCGAGTTATGGTTGGAGCGGCCGTTGGAGCTATAGAAGGAGAGGCAGACTGTGAGAGGGGCTTCTTCTAAGCTTGGCCTTCTTGTCTAATCTTGGAAGAATTATAAGGTGTTGACACAGATGCTGGAGCTAAGAGAGCTAGACATTGAACAGAGGCTGAGATAGCTGGTGCTTTGGCGGGCGTTGGTTCGGCATGTTGATCCTTGCAATCTCCATAGGTGAAGCCGGATCAGTTGGTTGATCCGGCATGGCAGTGTCGGCGTCGCCATTAGTTCTAGCCTCTATCTCCTCCTGCCGAGGTGGACTATTAGTCAGCGCAGGAGGAGGCTCATCTTGAGCCGGGTTAGGAAACCGGACCTCACTCTGTGTTGGTGGTGATGGCGGCCGAATAATGGGAGAGGCCATACTTGAACCGCTTTGGTTGATAACAATAGGAGCACTGCCGAGATATGAAAAGAGAAAATTTAGTAAGGAAAAGGAAAGAGATAAACAAGAAATACAAGTTCAGTTCGAATGAACAAACTTACCTAGAAACTCCAGGCATAACCTTGGGCCTAGGAGCCTTCTGAGCGGATCTCTTGATTCGTTTCTTGGGAGTCTCGGCCAAGGGATCTTTCGGCGCGGCCTGTTTCTTCACCGGAAATTGGCCTCCCACGGCAAGGGGATCTACCTCGTGCACCTGCCCATCCGGGTTAGCTGGGGGAAAATGAGCCGGATATGCATAAGAAAGGGGAACTGCATCAACTACCTCGAGAGCTTCAACCTCGTCCCAGTCCTCATCCTCGGTTCATTTGGAAGCCTTACCCCGAGTTCGGACGAGGGTCGAGTCAGGTTTCGAAATGAATTCTTCTAAATCAGGCTCGCTGTTGTCCAGGGTATCTCGATCTTTGCTTTAAGGAAGAGAAAGAATATCGCTGTCTTCTATGGCTTGCTCATCAAATTTCTGAGAAGACAAATGTAAGGGGAAATTGAATACTCAATAAAGCCTAAGTGATACATGATTCAGATGAAATGATTCGGAGTCGAATTACCTTGGGAGGAGGGTTATCGCGAGTGAAGGGATTCATTCCCCACTTCTAATCCTCGGCCATATTTTTCAGGAAAATAGCACGGACACGCTTCTGAATCTGATCGTCGTCGAGTTCAACAGTGGATACTTGATTCAGATCCAAAGGATCGCTCATATAACATAACTTATGAGAGTGCTTCTGGAATGGATAGACTCGACTGCTAATAAAGGAGGCCATAAGGTCGTTGCCGCATAGCCTGGCCCAGGTTATCTCCTTAAGCCAGAGCACTATTGACTCCGCAAGAGCATTGGTCTTCTTCAGGTCAAAATCCCAATTCTTCCTGGTGGGCACACCGACTGAGAAGGACGGAAGCCAGATCATGTCCTCCTTGCCACTGTTCTTCATGTAGAAGAATGACATGTGCCACTTCTTGCACGACTCGAGGACCGCGACTCGAGGGAAGATATATTTCTTCCGAGGTGTGATGGAGGCGGCACCACACTGTGTCAAAGATTTCTTGGAGGTGCACAGAATTTTATCCGGCACAACATTGGCCCGGATTTCGAAGAACTTTGACCAAACTACTATAGAGGTCCAGAGACCGAGGTATCCTTCAGTGGCCTAGATAAAAGCCGAAAGAGAAGCAATGGAATTAGCCGGCAGATGGTGGGGCTAGAGGCCGAAGAACTCTAGAAACTCCTTAGCGAAATCATTGAGGGGAAGACCAAATCCTCTAGCAAAGTGCAACAGGAAAACTACGAACTCACCCGGCTCAATAGTGGGAGCGCGTTCTGGGCCGGGTAATTGATAACTTACCCCGGGCGGGATCCAGCGGGTCTTGACGAGCCACTCAATCTCCCTCCAGGTCACCATAGACCCTTGCCAGGAACCGCGCTTCGAGACGGTGGCGATGTCTTCTTCTCCGGCGACGGCGATGCTGTGAGAGCTTGACATGGGGTCATCGGAGGAAGAAAACAAGGAACAAATGCTGACGGTGGTAAGAGGCCTAGATTGAAATGGACCCGTCGTGGTGGAGAAAAGTGCGGTCACAGTGGCGGAGCACGGCCGGAGCGGAGCATGAGCGTGGAGGCGGGCGCGCTGCACCGCAAAATGGTGCCAAAGACGACCGGCGCTATCGCGGCGAAGAGATATCTGTGGCATCGATGCAAGGAGGAAGATGAGAAAGTTGGGAGCAGGGAAAGTGACTAAGGGTTTCACCTCTCTCCCCCCATTTATAACCCCGAACCGCTAGCGGTCGTGGGATCATGCGGGTGCGGCGGTTGCTGCATACACGCGTGTATCGTGCGATGGCAACCGCCGAGTGGAGCCACACCGAAGGTTACACGGCACATGAGACGATCCGGCGGCGATAACCTTTGCGGTAATCTAAGGTACACTGCGACAATATGACCGTTCGCAGGGATAGCTGTTCCCATGTCAGCAATTACTATGATGTCAGAAAATGAGGTGACACGCAATGATTGTTGACATGTAGGACAAAGCTTATGAGAGAGGCTAAGGGAAGTAACTCGGAAGAAATGGAATGATTTGGCGGTTGTAGTTTTGACTCGGAAAGAACCAGGATGAGTCGGAAACCAACAATGCAGAAATCAAGACACCCCATAAAAATGAGCCGACTGAGAGATAAGTCGGAAACACGGATTCAAGTTCCAAATAAAAATGAACCTGTTGTGGCCTTGCCGACTAAAGTCATCAAGACCACACTAGCTTCTAGGACTAATGTTGGGGGTGACCCTAGGTAGGGTCAAGCTAAGCTAAAGGGCCAAGGCCCACCGAGATATTTGCCGGGTCAAGGGATGACCCGGCCGAGTAATACGAATGCCGGCTGAATAAGGACCGGGTCAATCCGAGTAAGACTAACAAGGCTTAACTCGGCCGACATATTTCGTATGTCGGCACAATATCTACTATATCTTGTACTTGCAGGTGGAGGCTTGGACGAGTCATACAGGGCGAGGCCAAGTCAAAAGGGATCTTGCTCAAGAAGGAGATAGCAAAACCCGAAGTCAACACTACACACTGTCTCTCTCTCAGGAATTTGTACACCGCCAGGCGCTACAGACAATGGTCAGAGGGACAGAGGAGATGAAGAGGCGTCACGAGGTGATAGTCCCAGAGCCCGATGCTCACATGTCATGGACTCTGGGTCATTGTCGTCGATAGAAGGGAGACACAGAAAGTCTCCCACCTAATTACCCCTTTGGGACAAGCATATTGGAGGAATATGTTGTCCACGGCATCCCTAAATGTAACCTGGCCACCCCTTTATAAGGTGATCCAGGGCCTCCTATTAGAGGGATCGATTCATTCTACACTTAGAGCTTACTAGAGAGCTTCTTCTTCCTCTCACTTATACAGCTCGAGGAGCAAGTGTAGCTATTGTTGATGAGAGTAAAGGTCAAGTCTTGTGTATTCTGTGTGTAGAAACCATTACATCATCCCTCCCTGGATCCCACTAGTGCACATTGGCCCCAACTTAAGCCTACCCATGGCATATGTTGTGCCACCACCACGACAATACCTCAAATGATATCAACCCTCTAGTAGAGGTATGGTACTACTCCCATAATATAAGATTATTATTGTATTAGCTTGGTTAACATTACCATTTCTCCAACTACTCCATTCAACTCAGGTTCTATACTTCATCACACACTAGCTTGATTTCTCATGATCAAGCTAGAGTACTTAACTAACTAAGGTTTATCATGGCTTGGAATACTAATATCACCTCCTCCAGACCTAGTTAATTATCCTCAAGAATTGAGAATAATGACCACTATCACTAAACTTAGACTTCTAATCGTCTAGTCAAAATCTATCCTCAACTAAGTAGTAGGATTGTACTACACCTGGTCTCTTATATTGTCTATTTTGTTAATGAATCTTATTCTATGGTTGTACCTACTTGGCTCAACAAGATTACTTGATACTCTATCATCACACTTTCTCATAACTCCTTAATTATTAGCTTATCTCTTAAATCTAGGTACTTCTTCTAGTTAACCCATAAGTGAGTTAACACCTCCAATAACCAATTGTTTGGTGTCTACTAAAGAGATCATTCTAATGATGAGGGTACATGCTAACCCAACTAGTTCCTTCTCCTTATTAATTTACTTTAGGACTTTGGAAGGTCAATATAATAGGTCAAGGGCTAAAGGTCAATAAGTTCTAGGTCAAAGACTAATCACTCACATTGATGATTAATAAAATCTAGAACATGGTTTAACAAGAATGGCATCTACTAATATGGTAATAAGGATATGTGGTGAATGGTCTTGGCTTAACTTCCTTCGTACTCTATTTGTGATAAGAGGTTAGTGCTTAGGAACTACCATGATGCTCATGGTATAAATAACTATGGTAAGCAAGTATATTAAGGTTTACTTATTGGGTTCTTGTTACTTGAGTTATATACTTAACTTGGTATCCATGAGTTGTTGTAAACAATACCTTGATATAACCTTTAGAAGATTAAGTATTCATCCTTAAGTAATTTGTTGTGGCTTTATTATATTCTATTTGATCTGCCTATAGATCAAATTACCTTTTCCCAAAAATAGGGTTTTAGCAAAGGTCATATTGAAACTTATCGCACTCAACTTGATGATCTTCTTCAATTCCATCAAGTTAAGAGAAGATTCAATCGCTTTGACAAGTTTTAATCAAAAGCGCGAAAATTGTTCAGATTTTGTATGCATGAATGCAAAGCACACACCTGATCTCAGCTTATTTCTATGCTCTCCACTCATTGTGAGATTTTCCATCAAAAGTTGTAGCTTGATGAGGCCCTCTTCATTGCCAATGATGGACTTTAAGAGGGCCGAGAAATGCTTTGTATGCGCGCTTGGAGAGGAGGTCTCTCCTCTTGGGGCAGTCTTGCCTTTTTTCTGTGCCATGAACAAGCGCAAGGGGATGCAAGAAGGAAAACTGGGAATATCGAAAGCAAGGAAGACGTGAGTAGATTAGAAATCAAGTAGAGGCAACGACGACAAAGAATTTGGGGAGTGAAAGCCCCAGGGGAGCGAACCTCCCTTTTTCAACCACCTGCGCAGTTACCCCGGAAGCCTCTCCATGGCAACATCCGACGGAGCATGCCCCGTTACAGTTTAGATTCAATGGTGGATATTAATTGTTCGATATGCTTTGCGTGGGCCAGGCAGTTTTTGGGCCCTAGTCCCTTAACCTCAGAAATATGTGTGGTGTTGGGGATATACTTTCCGAGTATACCCACGGGACTACCTGACTAGGGTGGCGCACCAACGGGTTAGAGCTTTTCTTCACGGTCAACCCGATCAGAGAAAGAGGAGGAGTCAAGTCCGGCTACGACAAGGCCTATAAAACTTACCGACTTGGGCCTGTAGATTATTTGTAGTCCAAGATGTACTTAGTTACCAACTATGTAGCATAGACAGATAGGTCTCTCCTGTAACCCTAGGTCCCGATGACTATATAAATAAGACCTGAGGGAGCCTTTAGGGCAACAACACCACAACCAACTCGCACAGGCGAACCTCTCTTGTAATCAGCTATAACATCCGGATCTCGCTGATATATTACTGGGTTGCTAGCAGGAGTAGTATCCAATCACCACAGTCAAATCTGAACCTGGGTAAACTTGTGCTCACCGCTCCTAGAACACCGTACGGTTCACACCCCATCTTATCAACGCCTTCATGACCCCCTATGGCGTACTTTTCATCAATCTGACGACAGTTTCCCCCCACCATGGGGCCAGTGACCTTTGGACCTTCGTTATGAGCGGAATCTACGCATGCAGGAATCAGCGAAACAATCACCATCAGTCACATGGTCTACACCAATGACATCCCTCTCGTTCTTCTCGATGAGACCTAGATTTCAGCTAAGGAGCCCGTGACGACCTTCACGATCATGCCAACTGGCGAGATCGATATCTATATCGGTTTTGCTGAACCCGCCCAACCCACACCTGAGGTGATGACCATGGCGGAAGAACAATATGGATCTACTCTGTCCGCAGAGGCGGAAGAGTTTATGATCCCGAAAAACCCTGAACCCACCTAGCCCACTCATTTAGTGGAAGAAGTGGTGGAATAAAAATATGTATCTAGTCTCCCTATTAAGATCGGTTACACTAATGAGGATTAGATTCGCTTCAAATCTGGTTTTACCGATACTGGAGCGGAAAAAACTCTTGAGGCACAGGATAAATCAGATGATGAACTGCCCCTACATCGATTACGAAGCAACTGCTGAGATCAAGCAGAGCTTTGAAGAAGCGGAGGCGGAAACCCAATTGTTCCGTTACCTTGAGTCTATGAAGAAAAAGAAGCATTGCCTTGTATGCTACATTGGCTATTTATCTGACTCTGTCGATGCTAGAGCCGGTAACGACTCAGTTCTCGATGCAATCAGAGAAAATACTAACTTACATGCTTCCCCTCAGGAATCACTGACGTCATAGGAACTCCGAGAAGGAGATGGAAGCATACGAAGTGGAGTAAACCTCCAAGCCAGCGCAAGGTGAGCCGGATAACCCTCCGAGTCCGTATGATATCATGGACGAAGACTACACCTCGCAAGATGACATGGACACCGGAGATTCTTCCGAGGTCCAGAAGCCAACCATGAAGGAAAGTACTGATTGAAGCTTATCACCCAGTACCGGACCAAAATCCGTCTTTGCCACAGGTACGCACGTAAAGGCTACTAGGCGGTCAAAAAAGAAGAAGAAGAACAAAAACCTGACACCCTACAGAGCCGGTAGAGGAAGCCAATGACGAAGAAGTTGACAAAGAGATCGAGATGGAGAACCAGGATGGAGATCCGGTTAATCCCACTCCGATCGATCCTCCTGTTGATGGACACATTGTCACCAAGGGTGCACGTGAATCTATGGAGATGCACTCACAATACCAATCCCAACTGCTTTGGATCTTACTCTGGAGGAGCTGGAGAAAAGGGACAAGGACCTGGAAAAGCATCGCATGTTCTTGCTCGAGGAACTTGCATGCATCGTCGAGCTTAGAAAGCAGATAGACAGCAATCATACCCAGTACTAGTCAGAATTCAAGCGACTGTCAAACAAGACAAGAGGTGGCCCGATTATTTCTAATAAGAACATGGATATCCATAGAGATTTATTCGACGATAAAACCAGAGAGAAGATCCAAGTATACAGCACACCAATGGAGAACACTGAAGCTGCTTCAGCCATCCTCGCACATAATCCATCTCCAGAACAGGTCCAGAAGTGTGTAGCATTGCTCGACAAAGGACTACAACAATAGAAGACGGCCACATCGTTTAGTGGAAGGCTGGCGTCAAAGTAGGAATCTTGCCACACTGATACATGCCAAAATGCTAATGAAATTCCCTGCATGGATACGGATCAACGCCATCTCCCTATCCCACGTGGAGAAGAAAGTTCAAGGACCAGATCAAACAGTCATCATCGCAGGGTCGCGCGGGAACGGTCGGGAGTTATTCCGGCTGCGTCCCAACATGACATCATGGCATTGGTCTTATTGACCAACAACACTGGGTGCTCTTTCTTGATCTCCACTTCTGCATATTTCAACATGGAGAAGAGTTCTGGCAACGTCTTGTCCATGTTTTGCATATTGTAGTTCATCACAAAGTTCTTGTAACTTGGTGGTAGTGGTTGGAGGACACGGTGAATCCCCAAAGAATTAGGAATCACTATACCCAAACTTTGGAGTTTGTTTGCGTGCCCAGACATCTTAAGCACATGCTCACTGACGGAGCTGCCCTCTTCCATCTTGCAGTTAATGAACTTTTCAGAAGCCCCATAACTCTCAACTGCCGCGTGCGCCTCAAATATCATTTTGAGTTCACGGACAATATCATGTGGGTCATGGTTCTCAAACCTTTTTTGAAGCTCCGATTCCAAACCATACAAGATAGCACACTGAACTATGGAGTACTGATTCTTCCGAGTGAGGTAAACATTCTTTACTTCATCGGTAGCAGTAGCTGTAGGCGGGTCACCCAGCGGTGCATCCAGCACATAGGTCAAATTACCAACATTGAGGACAATCCTCAAATTGCGGAACCAATCCTCCAAGTTGCTTCCATTGTTTTTCAACTTTTCTTTCTCTAGGAACACATTAAAATTGATGGTAGGGGCCGCCATTGATCTACAACATATTTGCAATAGTTTAGACTAAGTTTATGACAAATTGAGTTCTAATTAATAGTTAAATTAATCTAGGTGAACTCCCACTCAAAACAATATCCCTCACATTGTTTTAGTGATCACACGAACCAAATCCACCACATCAAAACCGATCATCACGAGAGTTGTTGTAGCTTCAATGGCGAACAATCAACATGTTCATCATATCTACTATATGACTCATGCTTTACCTTTCAGTGATCCGTGTTCCGAGACCATGTCTGTACATGCTAGGCTCGTCAAGATCAAACCTTAGCTTCCGCATGAGCAAATGTGGCTTGCTCACGTTGTATACACTCGCAGAATCTAACACACCCGATCATCACGTGGAGCTTTGAAACAACGAGATTTAGCAACGGTGCTTACTAAGGATGAACACTTTAAAACTTGAAATTTGTGTGCTCGAGGGATCATCTTATAATGCTACCGTCGTGAACTAAGCAATACAAGATGCATAAAAGGATTAACATCACATGCAATTCATAATATGTGATATGATATGGCCTTTCTTTTTGTGCTTCTGATCTCCATCTTCAATTACTATCATGATCTCCATCATCACCGGTATGGCGTCAAGGTCAGTGGCGTCGTTTCATGGTTATCGTCCACCAGCTTCAACTATTACAAATACTTTGAATAGACACGCATGTCTTAACGGAATTTAAAGACAACCATATGGCTCCTGCCGGTTGCCAACTTACAATAAGGAACATTGCATACATCAAATATAATCACAATCATGGCCATATCACATCACAGCACACCCCTGCAAAACAAAGTTAGACGCCTCTAATTTTCTTTGCATATTTTACGTGGTTTGGGGCTTTCAATAAGTGTCGTTCTAACTTGCGAACAAGAACCACAACGTTGATGCTTGAACTATCAAGTGCCCATTGTAAATTGAATCTATACTATGATGGGAGAGACAGACACCCGCAAAGCCACTTATGCAATACAAGTTGCATGTTGAGCGTGGAGCAAGTCTCATGAATGATGTCATGTAAGGTTAGCCCGGGCCACTTCATCCCACAATACCGCAAGATGCAAACTACACAAAAAGCAATTGATAATAAAAGAACCACCGCCCACAATGACCATTGTGTTCTACTCGTGTAACAGATCTACATATAGACACGGCTCTGATACCACTGTAGGGGTTCATAGCATGGAGAACAAAAAAATTCTACCGCATGCACACAAACAAGACAAGATCTATCTACTAGATTGTAGCAATGAGTCGATAGAGGAACTCACCCTCGAAGATTCCAAAGCGGTTAATGAGAGCAGATTCTTGTGGGTGATGTAGTCGTACACTTGCTGATCTCAAGATCGCGTAGACAATCCTTCCGGCGCTGCGTTCCGGCAGCACTTCTGCAGTCGGTCACATGTTCGGTACTCGATGAAGACCTTCCTCTCCCTTGTTCCAGCAGGCAGCGGAGGTTGCAGCACTCTCCTCGCGATTCCGGCAGCACGACGGCGTGGTGTCGGAAGTAGAGGGGAGATCTCGCAGGGCTTCGCCTTAAGCTGGAGCGAGTATGGTGGAGTATGAGAGAGGCTTTGGCGATCTAGGGTTTAGAGGCACCAAGGGGTGGGCTTGCCCGGTAGCTAGGGTTTGGGGAAGCCCCAAGTCACCGAGTTGGAGGGGAAACCCTAGGCGGCGACGGCGGCTGCACTTGGAGGTGGAGGCGCCAGAGCTAGGGTTTGAGGTGTGAGGGTAGGGGGCAGCCCTACCCCTCCTTATATAGGTGGGAGGGGGCCGGTTGGGAGGAGGGATTCCTACTCCAACTCCTCCTCCTTGGCCGGTGGGTGGAGGGAGGGGACTTCCTCCCCAAGTAGGTTTCCTACTCTCCCTCCACCAAGCAAACTTGAGATTTGACTTTTTAAATTGGCGTTTGACTTTCAAACTTCGATTTGATTTCTCTCTTTATTTTGCCCAGCCAAGTGACCTAGTACATGATGCAACCATTCCATATTGTCAAGACACATCCTTGTACCCTTCCCCTCCGGAGTGCTGGACCTTCCGGACCCTTCCAGAACATTCCTGGTGAAAACACCGGAATCATTCCCGAACTCCAAAACAGGACTTTCCTTATATGAATCTTATTCTCCGGACCATTTCGGATCTCCTCGTGATATCCCGGATCCCATCCGAGACTCCGAACAACATTTGGTCTCCTACTCATCATTCCATAACTACACAACAACATCGAATCCTTAAGTGTGTCTCCCTACGGTTCGTGAATTATGCGGACATGATCTAGACACTTCTTCGATCAATAACCAATAGAGAAATCTGGAAATTCATATGGCTCCCACATATTTCTACGATTACTTTGCGATCGAATGAACCACTTACATACGATACCAATTTCCCTTTGTCTCATGATAGTTTACTTATTCGAGGTTTTGATCGTCGGTATCTCTGCATACCTAGTTCAACCTCGTTACCGATAAGTACTCTTTTCTCGTTCCCGTGGTATGTGATCCGTTGTGAGCCAGTCACATGCTTGCAAACTAATTGGATGACATTCCACCGAGAGGGCCCAGAGTATATCTATCCGTCATATGGATGGACAAATCCCACTCTTGATCCATGTGCCTCAACCCATACTTTCCGAACACTCAATGCCACCTTTATAGCCACCCTGTTACGGTGTGGTGTTTGATGTCATCAAAGCATCCTTCCGGTGATGGTGATTAGCATGATCTCATGGTCGAAGGAATTAGGTTACTATGTATCAGAAAGCTTATAGCAATTGAACTATTAAAATGACTTGATCTTTATGCTACGCTTATCTATAGGAGTATGTCCATCATACCATTCTCCTAATGATATGATCTTGTTGTTAACAACATCTCAATGTTCATGATCGGTAAACTACGATCATCTATTAACCAACAAGCTAGTATTATAAAGAGGCTTTACTAGGGACTCTATTTTATTTTACAAATCACACAAGTATTAATGTTTCTGGTTAATACTGTTATAGCATGAATGTAAACATTTATTATACACACAAAGATATAATAATAACTACATTTATTATTGCCTCTAGGGCATATCTCCAACAGTCGTTTCAATGACGACATCAAGAGAGACGAATCCGCTAGCTACAGGTCCAAAGCAAAGAAAATGAAAGAAAAAAATCCGAGAAAGGCAAGGAGGCCAAGAAAGATTCCTACATGGAAGAAGCGGATGCCGCATAGCCCAAGTCGGATGGGAAGAAGGATTATCCTATGAATAAATACACATACGTATGATTCCTTAGAACTCATTCGGCTAAGGTCAGAAATTCGGTTCTCCATGAGCTCAGTGCCACGGTTTCGGCTGTTCCCCAATTTGTGAATTGGTCGGACATAACCATCACGTTTGACCGAAGCAATCACCCGAAGAAAACATATCATCGGGGAAAGTACCCTATGGTTGTCAATCCTCTTATTGATGGCTATAAGTTCTCTAAAACTCTCATGGATGGTGGCAGCAACATCAACATCATCTACATCGAGACGCTCCATCGCATGAAGATCCACGAAAACCCACTAAATCATAGTAATGTGATTTTCCATGGTATTGTACCAGGAAGATAGGCAAATTCATTGGGTGAGATCACACTGGACATGACATCCGGAACTCTAGACAACTACCGGACCGAGCCACTCTCCTTCGAGGTGGTACCATTCAAAAGTGCCTACCACGTCATATTCGGACGTCCGGCTTACTAGGCGTCCATGGCTCGTCTCTAATACATCTACAACATGATGAAACTTTCAGGTCCCAATAGTGTCATCACCATCCGAGGAAACCCGAAGAAAGCATGAGATTGCAAAGACAGATCTACCACCTTTGCCAAAGCCGTGTTGCATGCCCAGGAATACCAGGAGATAAAGAAAAACACCAACCCGTCCGAGATGCCCGCTACAAAGAACGAGGTGCTGAAACCGAGTCCGAAGTTAAAGGCATCAGAAGAGATGAATAAGACGTAGTTGAAGGAAGATGATCCCTCCAAGGCGACCAATGTAGGGATAGGCTTAGATCCCAAATAGGAAAGCATGCTCATCGAGTTCTTCAAAGCTAATAAAGATATCTTCGCATGGCAACCTTCTGACATGACCGGAGTACCTAGGGAACTCACCGAGCACTCTCTCAATGTTTATCCTGACACTAGACCCGTCAAACAGTCCTTACGACGGGTTGGTGATGAAAAGCGCAAAGCTATAGCTAAAGAATTAACCCAACTAGAATTAGCCGGATTTATCGTAGAGGTCATCCATACTGAATGGGTGTCAAATCCTGTACTCATACCTAAAAAGGACACTACTAATTTAAGGATGTGTGTTGATTATACCGCCTTGAATAAGGCTTGTCCAAAAGATCTATTCTCTTTGCCAAGGATCGATCAAATTATCGACTCCACGGCAGGGTCAGAATTACTCTGTTTTCTCGATGCATATTCCGGATATCACCAAATACCAATGAAAAAGTGGGATCAACTAAAGACGTCCTTCTTCACTCCCTTCGGAACCTTCTACTACAAAACTATGCCTTTTGTCTTAAAGAACGTAGGAGCAACATACCAAAGCACTATGCAGTGTTGCCTTAACGACCAAATCGGATGCAATGTCCATGTATACGTAGATGATATAGTAGTTATGACCAAAAAGAAGGAAACACTAATTTCTGACTTGGAGAAAATGTTCGCTAATCTACGCAAATTCAACATAATGCTGAACCCAAAGAAATGCTTCTCTGGAATCCCAACCGGAAAATTGTTAAGTTTCATCATGTCTGAAAGAGGCATAGAGGTGAACTGGGACAAAATCAAGTCTATACTAAACATTACCTGGCCAACTCTCCTGAAGGACATTCAACGATTCACTGTTTGCATCGCAACAGTGAGCCAGTTTGTTAGCCGTCTTGGATAAAGAGCCGCACCTTTATACAAATTCTTGAAGAAAACCTACAAATTTTTCTAGGCCAAGGAAGTCGACATTGCTCTACAGAGTTTGAAAGATCTACTTTCAAATCCACTAATCCTTGCTACACCAGAGCCATAAGAGCCTATGTTACTTTACATTGCAGCAATAAACAGGGTCGTGAGTGTGGTAACATCAGTGGACCGCGAGGAGGAAAATCATGAGCATAAGGTGCAACGTCCAACCTATTATCTTAGCGAGGTCCTGACCGAGTCGAAGCAAAGGTATCCATATTAACAAAACCTATCCTATGGAGTATTCTTTGCTGCCAGAAATATATGACACTATTTTCAAGAGCACAAGATCACAGTGGTGAGTATTGCTCCCCTACGAAATATTATCTACAATCATGATGCCACAGGACGTGTCGCAAAGTGGGGAATAGAGCTTGCAGCTTTCGACATCGAGAACAAGATATGAACAGCAGTTAAGTCCCAAATACTTGCTGACTTTGTCGCTGATTGGACAGAGACGACAGAAAACACAAGTCCTGAAGACCCGGAATTTTGGACCCTTCATTTTGAAGGATCAAAAACACGGGGAGGGGGGCTCGGGGGTTGGTGTGGTGCTCAATTCACCCCAACGAGGTAACTTGTTCTATGTGTTACAGATATATTTCACGACAACCAATAATATTGCCGAATATGAAGCACTGTTGCATGGAATACGCATGGCCAAAAACATTGGCATAACCCGACTAATGTGTTATGGAGACTCAGATTTAGTTTCCTATCAAGTATCCGATATCTTCAACACAAATAAGCACATGGCAGCATACAAAGCAGTTCTAGATGAAATATCCAAATTGTTTGAGAGCTTTGAGGTTCAACATATCCCTCGAGCAGAAAATAAGGAAGGAGATGCTCTATCAAGAATAGGCTCTGCACGGAAACAAGTTCTGGATGGTGCTTTTCTAGAGCACAAGTTCCCTCTATCACAGGAGTTGATGAGGACTATCCAACGAAATCCGACCCACCTTTCATAGCAGTTATGTTTGTAATCTCCAGCTGGACATAACCCTATCTGTATTTCTTGATAGACGAAAAATTACCCGAAGACAAAGTACGGGGCCGTCAGATTGCCCGACGAGCAAAAGCCTATACAATAATCAATGGTGAGCTCTATAAGCGCAATGTTTTTGGGGTTTTCCAACGTTGTATTTCTTCGGAAGAAAGAGTGGAAATCTTACGAGAAATCCACGAAGGCGAATGCGGTCATCACATTGCAACCAAATCCTTAGTGGCAAAAGCTTTTCGACATGGATTCTTTTGGATCACAACTAAGGCATATGCCGAGAAACTGGTCAAACATGCAAAGGCTGCCAAAAGTACACCCGTCGGGCACACATTCCGGTTGATTAGCTGCGAATAATCCCTAATACATGGCCATTTTCATTCTAGAGGTTTGATATGGTAGGGCCGTTTATGTCGGAGATTTGTCCTGCGAAGGAACTAGGGTCTAACGATCCCTATGTTCTAGAGGGGCTAAACACGTGTTCCCAAGGAGCCTTGGCAACGATGGCGACGACGAAGCTAGAATCACGGCAAAGAGGTGACACAGTGTTTTTTACCCAGGTTCGGGACCCTCATGAGTATGGCCAGACATAAAAACCAAAACAGAAAACTGAACCCGAAAAAGCCGGAACCGAACCCATAAAAAACGAAATTTTGGTCTTCGGTCACCAGTGGTCTTGGACGTGAGATGATCGAAATTTTATCTAGCAGTTGGGTTGTCGCTGGTTGGAAACTGAATTCGCCGTATAGACTGATCTTTTGGATCTAGGCATGGAATCAGTCCCCACGCACAGGGCCACATTCCTTTAGTTGTCTCAGCTTACTAGATGACTCGGTGCGTCACTGGCGTCGAGGCCAAAAGCGAGACAATATCTTAGTCACTGACACAAATACCGTAATTAAGACTTGATTTAAATCACTAACTTTAGAACTGCAAGTCGTTAGTGATTTTGAATGCCCAGCATACCTTTATTGCAAGGAGCTCAAATGGTTATGAATCCATTTCGGGCCTCTTCAGAACAAAGGAATTTTACATGTTTTCTTTCCTGCGGATTTTTTTCCATTGGTGTTGTTCGGAATGAAGGAAACTGAAGTACCTATTCCAAAGGGAAGGTTTCCTTTCCGACGTTTTTCATGACGAGGTGTGCTTCGGTCCCCCCACCCCTAAACTTAAGCTATATGGGCCGTTTATTTTTTTGACCAGTCGAAACCCATATCGAGATCACGTATATCTCTGTATATGTGTACTCGGTCGAACTGGGTATAATCCACGTTTCGACCGGCTGATTCCACCTCTTATTATCGCGATCTACGTCTTTGTATGTCATATTTTAATTTTTTTTGTTGTTGTTATATAACTTCTGATTTTCGCCTTCCGCAGGCACATGAGCATACGTATATGGTGAATATACGTCTAAGAGGACCATACGGAGTTTGGGTGGGTTCGTACGATCCTCTAAACAATCGGAATCGAGTTTTTGTTTGTCAAAATTTGAAAGAGGGAGGAGGGGGTGGGGGACCGAAGCAAAAGTGTTTCATGACATTTCATGGGAATTTTAACATCACCTGGTTTCGCGGATGGCCGAGGTGCGATGGTCAGCTCGTTGAAAGATAGCGAATTAAAAAAAAGCTTCTACCTTGTGATGAACTATGTGATAATAGCACAGTCGAACTTGTCTTCGAAACAGAGTATTGTTAAATAGTGGTCTATTAGCGCTTACAGTCTGCAACAGAATTAATACGTTCCGAACACCACAAATGTTTTCATTCCTTAGTTTTAGAAGCCTGTAGGTTCAAACACCACACTCCATCCTATTCCTTTGCAGTTTTCTATTCCCACATTTTGGATTCCCATGTTTCGAACGGGGCCTTCATGGACATGCACCGCTTAACCTTATCACTTGAGGTATCAGATGCCATGTCATTTTTTTCAGCGTGTTTTTTACATACAAACCTCATTTTATTAAAGGCTTAATGGAGATAAAGCATAGATTAGGCTCTAAACAATAGTGGAGTACCATCGGGTTCACAGTGACTAACGAAATGTTAGGACAGTTCTTGCTGCAGTTGATCTGCAAATCCATTGTCATTCAGTTAACATAGAAAGGAGAAGGGAAGAAAACACGACATCGACCCATATATCATCATTAATCATGGCGTGCGTCTGATATCACTTAGAGGCTCTCCATAGAGCACAACTATAGTTGGCCATGTGAAGATTATCCAATGCTAAAATGAGCAACACCTGAACTGATCACCTAAAGAACATGCGCGGTTAGACAAAGGTGGCCTTTCTCCACCCTGAATGCAACTACATATATCTCCTCTTTCAGATCTGCATTGACCATGAATAGAGTCCAATTCAATTTCAGAGTACCTAGATTATCATGACCCATCATCAACTTGAATTATAAAGTGATGAATAGAGTCCAATTCAATTTCAGAGTACCCAGATTATCAGGACCCATCATCAACTTGAATTATAAAGTGTTTCTAAAATACACTGAAAAAATTGTCATGGCAACAGAAAGTTATGTACTATCACACACCAAATATACGAATTGCATAGGACAAAACCTATAGCATAAGTAGACTGGTAACACAGGGGACTGCTATGTAGCAACTCACTGGACAAATTCTGACCTGTAGCAAAAGTATGAACCACACTGAGTATGAACCACAAAAATAAGTCCGAGCTTTGAAACCACACTGAGTATGAACCACAAAAATAATTAGCAACTCAATGGACAAATTCTGACCTGTAGCAAAAGTCCTCCATATGGCTTCTTTGAAGGACTATTACTCAACTTTGTTTTACAAATCTAAATGCAGAAAGTACAATTCGAGGTAAGCTTAATTCAAGTCTTTCAAATACTCCTTATATGAATTTAGATAACTCAACGGATTAATAACATGTTAGTATTAGCTAAAAAAAGCAGAAATATTTTACGTGCTCTTTCAATTGAGACTTGGGTAAAACATGGAAAATCGCATTGATTTTATTCACTATTGAATATGAGGTTCCTACCTGGCTATCAGATCAAAATTATATTTCACTAAGCATATATTACTCTCAAAGAGGACTACGGAGGACCCTGCCAATCCGGCACCGCACCACAGCGTCTGGTAAGTACATTCGAAATCCTTTTATTGCTTCTTCTCTGATCATCGCCCTTCCAAACAGTACCCGTGTCATGACAAGCGCATGCTACGATCATAATTCCAGATCGATTATGTTGCGGTATATTTTACTTTGCTTATTGAGAAACCTCCAACACATGCCTACTTTCCCTCAAATGTGCTTAACATGGCTGATAAAGTTGTGACATAAAATCTCCAACATAATAGCCACACATAGTGTAACTATTCACTTGGGTAACCCACTATTTTCCTACAATCTAGATAGATAACAAACCAAGAGGTACACAACTAAAATCCCTCAACACCCACAAATAATAAGATGTTGAGACAGTCTCCATTTTATCCTTGTGAAAAATGCCAGGTCATTTTGGCCATCCAAACCTGAAATGACCCCCCTTCATCGTGTAATATGCTACTTCCTTGTGGTTACCATCTTGGCCAAGGTCATTTCCTGGGGATGTTCTGTACCGAGACGAATAAAACCAGCACAAAAACTTGATAGTAAAAAACCATAGCTTAAAGAGGGGTCATAAAACTAAATAGTACCAAGTGTGCACGACGTCAAGTCATACCTTGCACAAAAATAGCGCTGAGACCAAGAACAAGCGACAACAAGCACTTGTTCATCCTTGCTGTCTGACCCCCAGTCAGCTTATAAACAGAACAACAGTTGTAGAACCCTCGAAAACATGAGCTTCTGCACATTTTAGGGGAAAAAGGAATGAGAACTAAAATAAAGAAAACACCCCTCGGTATACTTGTTCACACAGTAAAAGAGTAAGAGAATGAAACAGGTAGCAAAAACTTTAAAATTATGGGCTTCCATGGAACAAGTGGCAATAACTATAACATTATGGGCATTTGGATTGTTAAAACAGAGGATGTTAATTACGCCATAGGAATATGAACAGTTTATAAAATAGCTCTGGATTTTATATGATTCAAACAAGAAAGAAGAAACTATTGACTTAGTACCACACTGAGAGAAAGGAGATCGGTTGTAATAAGACCGCACAAGTTGATGGAAAATTAACCATATCTTACTAAAAGCCAGCGATGACAACATGGTGGCAGCAGAAAGTATCGTGTGCCATAGTCACCGATGTATATTCTCTCATCTTTTTCATATCCCATGGCTGATACCTGCACACATGGAAGTTGCAGCAAAATACTGATGCATATTTTATTTGGAGGGGGCACCATAAAAGATAAAGAACACGATAACCAACAAATTTCAGTAGAGATATTATATAAATTTTGGAGGGGGCAAGAGTAACTGATACTACTTTGTATACTACAAACAAAAATTTAAAGAATGATATCAGACAATGAAAAAGATAAAAAAATGAAAGGATGAAACTTTTATAAGAAAATGAAAAGAAGGCAGTCAGTTTGGCACTTGGTCTCATTGTAAGTGTATGTGTAGCTACAGGCATCGCAGCTCCCAGACACCTTGTACGACCAGTACTGCCCTGTGTTGCGACCGTTCACCCAGATCTGGCCCCTGTCCAGGACCACCGGGGTGTTGCTGGCGCGGCGAAGTAGGCCTGCATAGATCAGCAGCACAAAACAGTTCAGAGATGTGGTGTTCAGTGGAAATGGCCATAGGATAGTAGCGGTGTCAATGTGGATGGTGACCTTGAGACATATTTGCTGCACTCGACGGAGAAGCTTCCAGTGAAGATCAGTCCTAGCGACTCGCCTTTCAGGCCGATCTATAACTCCTGAAGAAACTGATATCAGTACTGGGCTCTCCTCCTATGAAGGTGCACGTGACAAGTTGAAAAGTTCAGTCTAAACAAATGTGGCGTAGCTGGTATGACCATTTTTGATTGCTCAGGTCCTCTTCCCCTATTTCAGGCCCGACAACATCACCGGGCCGAGAGCGCCGTTCCAGTTCACAAACCATATATGCACTTACATGAGATATCCAGATTCCTTTGTCTTCTTCGGTTAAAATGTGGGGCAATGAGTATCAAGATCATTCATTCACCAATTAAATGCAGGAGTAACAAAAATAACAGACTGGACTCTTTCCAATTTCCATAAAGACTTCAAAAGAGCAGAGAATATTTCAAGTTTTTCAAGAGGGCAACATGGAGTATTCTCAAGTATCGCCTTCGCAAGCAATATTTTCTAGGCCAGATCCAAATCTGAACAAAATCAGATTCACGTTTACCATTTGAGTTTTTAATTATTTATGTATTGGTACTACCTATAACAAAAAGAAATGCACATGGAACATAAGAACCAATTATTCTTGCATTTGACAGTTCTTAGAAATAGTAGTGAGAATGAGACAAATCAGATGCACATAACAATAATAAGTAGAGGTGCAACTTAATCCTTTAACACATGTTCCTTTTACCATCTTAGGAAATGGTCCAACACAGCTGCACGGTCATCCCAAAGAACCAGCCTGATCTCATGGCCTTTACATATTTAGATATAACTTAATAATTAGCTACAGAAATCACATAGGTACAGGTCGAGAAGTTGTGGAAACATAAAAATCAGACACGTTTCTGTTTCTCATAGGCATTAGCTTCAGTTAAATATTTCAAGAATTAATTAAGATATGAACTCTACCAGAACATGAAGACCTAATATCGAGCTTTGAAAGGTTAGCCGGTTGAGTAATAAAGTAGCACATAGTTTACCGCAATTAGACAAGAGTGAGTGTGGTGAGTTAGACAAGGCTGGGCCTCCCTGTGTTTACCGCAATTAGACCTAAAGTAGCACATAGTTTACCGCAATTAGACAAGAGTGAGTGTGGTGAGTTAGACAAGGCTGGGCCTCCCTGTGTGGCAGATGTCTACTCGTCAAAAATTATACAAACTCTATGTGTTTAAATCAATAAAACTCACTGCTTCCCTAAAAAACATGAAACATGCTCTCTCCAAGTGACATTTGTAGCTAAACTGCGTAAAGCACCATATAAAAAACGTACATCCATACAATGCATATTTTTTTGTATCAAGCTGTACACAGAAGTTTAATAACAGGAAGCGGTGAAGACCAATCTGAAAATGATATGGAAATTGAGCTGTGGGAAAAACTATTGAATCATTTTGGTTATGTTCTCTTAAGAACTGTTGTACCATGAGGAACTTCATATCTGCTTGTGGCACTGAATGGACCATGCGACATGATATACACACATATGATGTTTAACTTAAGGTGGCATGGCATCCGAACAAAACATTTATGGAAAGCTGTGGAGATGGACATTGAAAGAAAATGCTAACCTTTGAAACATGATATTCTGATTTGTTCGGCACTCTCGACAATAAAAGAGAACATCACTGCTCTTGATGCGTTTCATAACCTTGACCTGAGTATCATGAGACAATCTTATTATTAGCAATATAGTTTTCTAGTTAATTACAACCACAAGGACAAATAAATTAGGTCCCTAGAGAACTTGATCTCATATACATAATTTATTATATTCTTATGTGCTCTACGATAAAACTGAACTTTAGAAACCTTATCACATACTGAAATACTGACATACTTGTTAGATGTATATATCTGTATATTGTATTTCCCTCATATGTTAGGGGGCTTCCTGCATATTTGCCCTGTACCTCTACTATATATTGTGGCCTTTGGCCCCCAGAGGAATATAACTTGTCTATTCCTAACATGGTATCAGAGCCAAGTTTTAGGGTTCCCGTGAAACTTGTCCTCTGCTTGTAATCGTCGCCGCCGTCAGCTCGCCCCGGCCACCGTCGGTTCCCGTTCTGGCCGTTTGCGTCACCGTCGTCCAGATCGGATCTGCTTCTCGTCTGCTACTCGCCTAAATTCTACAACTACCGATCGGAATCTGCACCTACTCCCTGCCGATCGGGCCCCGCTCTGCTCCCACGTGAGGTTGAACGGACGCGTGGACTGTCCCGGTCTTCCTCCGTCCTCTGCACCTACACCCGCGCCGTCCTTGCACATACACTCCGCCATCCACTATCTGATTGACCGCCTCTGCACCTACCCCTGTCGCTCAGGGTCAATGACAGGCTGGGCCCTCGCCTGAGGTTGAACGGACGCGTGGACTGTCCCGGTCGTCCTCCGTCCTCTGCACCTACACCCGCGCCGTCCTTGCACATACACTCCGCCATCCACGATCTGATTGACCGCCTCTGCACCTACCCCTGCCGCTCAAGGTCAATGACAGGTTGGGCCCTCGCCTGCTGGCCCGCCGTCCTCTGCCTCAGCCTCAGCTGGTCGCCGTTCTGCTTACGTCTGCTTGCGTCAGTGCTCCAGATCTGATCTGATATGTTCCAAAAAAAAGAGAAAAAGAGAGAGAGAGAGTGAGAGAGAGAGATGTCTTCTTCATCGGGTTATGTTGCGATTCCTCGCTGCCCGGTGATCTTCGATGGCGCGAATTATCCTGATTTCGATGACTTTATGCGCGTTCACATGCGCGGTCTCCGTCTTTGGGGTGTGCTCTCTGGCGAGGTCTCTTGTCCGCCGTGCCCTCCTGCTCCTGTGGATCCTCTTTCGCCGACACTGATTGTTCTTGGTGCTGATGCTTCTCAGGAGGCCAAAGATGCTGCTCAGAGCGCTGATGATAGTGATGTTGCTGCTTATGATCTGAAGTTCAAGCAGTACTCTTCTGATCTAGAGGCTTATCGACACGCTCTGACTGCTTACACTCAGTGGGTTGATGAGGATGCTCGTGCTGCTGCTGTTCTCACCTCTAGTGTTTTGCCCCAGTATGCTGCTGAGTTCATGGTCTTCCTACTGTTGCCGCTCAGTGGGCCCATCTTCGTCAACGCTATCAGCCATCTGGGGATGCTCTTTACCTGTCTGTGGTTCGCCAGGAGCATGCTCTCCAGCAGGGTGATTCTACTATTGATGAGTTCTACTCAGAGTGTTGCTATCTAGCGTCAGCTTGATTCTCTTCGTACTGCTGTTTGTGGCACATGCTCGTGCTGCCAGATTGTGTGCTCGGATTTGGAGTTTCACCGCATCTATGAGTTTCTATCTCGGCTCCGCCAGGAGTTTGAGCCCCGGCGTGCTCAGCTAAATGCTCGTGGTCGTGTTCCGCTCTCTGAGGTGTTGTCTGAGCTTCGGGCTGAGGAGACCCGTCTCCGTGGTGCTGGTCTTCTTGCAGTTCCATCTGTGCTTGCTACTCGTGGTGCTCCTATGTCGTCTGCTCCCTTGACTCAGCCACGGTCCTCTGTGCCGCCGCCGATACTACCCACTCCTCTAGTTTAGGGTCAGAGTCAGCAGCAGCAGTTTCGGGGTCAGAGTCAGAGTCAGCAGCAGCAGTTTCAGCATCAGCAGCTTCAGGGCCAGAGTCAGCACCAGCAGGCTCGTGGTCAGGGTCGCCGTGGTTCTCTTCGTCACTGCTCTTACTGTAACAAGGATGGCCACACTTGGGCCACTTGTTATACACGGGATCCCAGTTTACGTCAGCAGCACCAGGCTCGTGGGCAGTCGACTCTTTCTGGATCTTCAGCAGTTGCTCTCTTCGATCAGGACATTATCAGGAGTCTTCGCGGTCTGCTTGCTGCTACAGGCTCTTCTTTGACAGGCACTGCTGGTTCTATGACTGATTCTTCAGGCACTGCGTGACCACCACCTTCTACATAGTCAGGTACGTCCCCATGGTATCTGGATTCTGGAGCTTCTTTTCATATGACCTCTGAGTCTTCTTTTCTGTCCGCTCTTCGTTCTCTTCCTTCTCCTGCCCGTGTTTTTACAGCTGATGGTACCTCTCTTCCTGTTTCTAGTCGAGGCACTCTTTCTACATCTTCTTTTTATGTTCCTGATATCTCTCATGTCCCCCTTCTTAAGATGAACCTATTCTCTGCTAGCCAGCTTACTGACTCTGGTTGTCGCGTCATTCTTGATGCTGATTCTTGTGTTGTCCAGGACCGTCGCACGCAGGCCCTGGTTGGAGCTGGCCCTCGTAGTCGTGACTCTTTAGGACTTTGGGAGTTAGACTGGCTTCGTGTTCCCTCCGCTGCCACTTCATCTGCCAGTTCTTCTCCGGTCGTCGCCTCTGCTACCAGCTCTTTTCAGCAGTGGCATCATCGTCTTGGTCACCTTTGTGACTCTCATCTGTCTTCTTTAGTTCATCGTGGTCTTCTAGGGTCTGTCTCAGGAGATGGGTCTTTACATTGTCAGGGTTGTAGGTTGGGTAAACAGGTTCAGCTTCCCTATCCTACTAGCGCGTCTGTATCTCAGCGACCTTTTGATTTAGTTCATTTAGATGTTTGGGGTCCGGCTCCTTTCGCTTCGAAAGGGGGCCATCGCTACTATATTTTATTCATCAATGATTTCTCTCGGTACACTTGGTTGTATTTTATGCGCTCTCGTAGTGAGGTGCTCTCTTTTCTTCTCTTTCCCGACACACCTCCTTCTACTCCTATTGTGTCTTCTTCAGGATCTCCTCCCCCTGATGTCTCTTCTTCGACACCGTCCTCCTCTGCTCCGTCTAGTTCTCCTAGTTCTCATCGTTCTCCGGAGTCTTCCTCTGCTATACCTTCTTCTTCATCGTTGTCTCCTGAGTCGTCTTCTTCTGATGAGCTTCCCTCTTCTCGTCATGTTCGTCAGCGTTGTGCCCCCAATCGTTACTCTCCCAGTCAGTATGGTCTTTCTGTTGCCTCTGAGCCGACTTCTTATCGGGATGCTGAGCATCATCCTGGATGGCAGCTGGCCATGGCTGAGGAGATTGCTGCGCTTGAGCGCACTGGCACCTGGGATCTTGTTTCTCCCCCTCCCGGTGTTCGTCCTATCACGTGTAAGTGGGTCTATAAGATTAAGACCCGCTCTGATGGATCTCTTGAGCGCTATAAAGCGCGTCTTGTGGCTTGTGGTTTTCAGCAGGAGCATGGTCGTGACTATGATGAGACCTTTGCTCCTGTGGCTCATATGACCACTGTGCGTACTCTTCTTGATGTTGCTTCTGTTCTTCACTGGTCTGTGTCCCAGCTTGATGTTCAGAACGCCTTTCTTAATGGTGAGTTGCGTGAGGAGGTTTATATGCACCCTCCTCCTGGGTATTCTGTTTCCGAGAGGATGGTTTGTCGTCTTAGACGTTCTCTTTATGGCCTCAAACAGGCCCCTCGTGCCTGGTTTGAGAATACTGACATAAAAGTCAGCCATATGCACCAACCTAAGTACTTTTATATTCAACGTGTTCACTCAAATTAACTCATAGATTTTGTTTCATTTTCTAAAATGGCAAACCGGGATAGGTCACACAAGCACAACACAAATCGATTACAGAACCTATAGAATGAGATGCAGGATTTTGGAGAGCTAATCAAATAAGTAGAACCCACATATTTTTGGAGAGATAATCAAGCATCACACAAGCACACCGAAATTAACAAGCTCATCCCATCTAATCCATTGCAAAATTAGTATTTTCTACCTAGGAGCGGCTCTACCTGCTGGACTGTTGGAAAATGGGGATCCATCTAGTATATGTACGCATATGGGGATCCATTGGCACCTTGTGTCTAACCAACTGGCAGCCAGCCGTAGGTTCTTGAATTAATTCATATGAATAAGAAAAGAAAATTGCGGCCAAATCACCGCAATAGCCCAATTGGTGATGATAATTTTGCAAATTGAAAAATATTTGCATCAGTATTTCCTAGACAGCATATAAAATGAATAAGCGTGACATATAGATAAACAAAACACCGCATTTGCTATCTAGGTCTTATTATAGAAGAATCTGTAACTCAAATAGATAAAAGAACTTAGCATTACAAATCTTCAGATTCTTGAGGTTCTGAATAGTGCATGCCTCATCCGTGGCTCTTTGGTTTATACATGCCCATGATTACTGAACAAACGAAGAACCTTCACGTCTTTTAAGGAACAAACCAATCAACCTAATTTCTTTTATTGGTCCACCGGTAGACCTACAATGAGTCAACCACTAAGCAGTGTATTTCTTCCATAGGTTCCATCTGATCAACTATTGTGGTAAAAATATCCCATTGTTTGTATGGTAAAAAATGTCTTACTATTTATTTTTCTGAACTACGCAGTCATGCGTTCAAGATCTAGAGGTGTACCATATTTCTTGAAAAAATATCAATTTATGTAGTAATTAAAATGCCATCAAACAGCCACGGCCCTGTACTTGAATTAATAACATTTCCAAACATTTACTAAGTGGTAGGGCTAGATTAAATAATGCATACACCCCATCATAGTACCTTACGTTCAAAGTCAAATTACCTTCCTAAACGAACATATACAGATGTAGTAAATTCATCACCAGTCTGAATCAAAAACTGTGTTTTAGTAAAACCCACCTGCATATGTCATGCTCTAAATTCAGTTGCCCCTGACTTCTTGATTACAACTCAGACCAATGAAGGGTCAAAACCTAGGATCCACTGACAAGAAAAGAACGCCAAGAAACCCTAAAAAATAACACACGGATTTTGTACTGTACTTCCATGTGTCAAATTTCAGGAAGATAATATTCAGATGCACATTAGCAAGCTGGAAGGAAATTACGACGGTCCGATTTTTTTAGTCTAGAACAAGATAGAATACTTTATCATGAGGACATAAGGCTTGGAATTTTTGAACTTCAGGTGTTTTCGATGTTGAAGTGTATAAGTGGATTGCACTAACCCTTTCCATCAGTTCGTACTTTTGGTTGCGCTGGCTAGTGCATGAAGCTTGACATGGTATCAGAGCCTAAGGTCTCGAGTTCAAGTCCTGGCTTTCGCAATTTATCCTAAAATTACTGTTGACCCCTCTGTGTCCACGTATAGGCCTCTTGAGTCATACGTGAGTTTCGCGCGCCGTCGCTCTCTTACGGTTGCACGTGATGACTTCTCCCCGTCACACGTGAGAGGGGGTGTTGAAGTGTATAAGTGGATTGCACTAGCCCTTTCCATCAGTTCGTACTTTTGGTTGCGTTGGCTAGTGCATGAAGCTTGACATTCGATATAGCTATTTGCTCGCTTACTTTGAAGGCCAAAACAAATAGCCATATTAATTATACAGATGCGGCAGATACGCATGAACCCAGTCTCTGATTATAGGAAAAAATCTGAATCTAGACATCTAGGCTCTGAAGCTTAGCAGGATTTTCATAATGCCAACAGTAGTAAACCAAAGAACAACACTAACTGATACGCCTAATTTGTATCACCTTTCTATATCATAATTTACCTCTATTCATTGATATTTGTCTTATTATGAGGTGTTACTTATGGCTTTTCATCTGTTTATGCATGTTGGATGATTCCTGGAGGATGGACTGCCGGAGTCTGGATTCTGATGGAAAAGAAGGCGTTTCGGTGCAATTTCATGAAGATCGGAAAAATACCAGAAATATATGGAACATATTATTTTACCAGAAGATGAAGGAAGCCAGAAGAAGGGACGAAGTGGGGCCTCAGGGGGCCCACCCCCCTAGGCGCGGGCCCACCTGACCCCACGCCTAGGGAAGGTGTGGCCCACCTGCCCGGCCTCCGACTCCGCCCCTTCGTCTATATCTTCCCTTCGAAACCCTAAGGCTCGGGGAGTGACCACAGATAGATTTCCACCGCCTTTGGGGGCGGAAAACACTAAGAGAGGAAGATCTCTCCGGCAGACAGATTTCTGCCAGGGGAATTCTTTCCCGGAGAGGGGAGACCGTCGCCATCAACACCGTCATCAAGCTAGGATTCATCGGGATCATCATCATCATTATCCACACCATCATCTCCACCAGCACCATCATCACCACTCCGTCCTGCTGTAACAATTGTGTTGGATATTACTTTAGTTCTTAAGGGAAACTTTTCTGGTGTTGATTACTATTGTAGTTGATGCTTGTGAGTGGAACCATTGGATTATTGTTTATGTTCAGATTGTTATCCATTACCATATCATCTTTGATCTTGATCCATATGATGTCTTGTGAGTAGTTCGTTTAGTTCTTGAGGACATGGGAGAAGTCATATTGTTAGTAGTGAATCTGTGATGAGTTATTATTCAATGGTTTAGTATTTAAGTTGTGGTGCTATTATTCTAGTGGGGGATGCATTGTGTATTTGGCTACTAATTATGGACCTAGGGGGATGCATTGTGTATTTGGCTACTAATTATTTGGCTACTATCCACGTTGAAAGGATCGTATGGGCACCTAGAGGGGGGTGAATAGGTGCTACTTCAAATTTTCTTCTTTTTCAAATTAGGGTTTGACAAGAAAGGTAAATTCTCTAGATTATGCAACTACAGTGAATTTACCTATATGTCAACCATGCACAAACTAACACAACACTAAGCAAGAACAAGTAAGTAAAGTGTGGTAAAGGATAGAAGTAACCAAAGGAGTGGACGCGGAGACACAAGGATTTGTTTCCCGTAGTTCCTTCCTTTTGAGGGGAAGTACGTCTACGTTTGGAGAGGGGGTGGTTTCAAACCACCAACGCCACGAGAGGACTCCCTTGTTCTCCGATGAATCTCACCCCAACGGGCTCGATCCACCTTCCACCATATCGGCAACCTTCGAGGTGGAAGTCGGCACCTTTACAACAAGTTTGGGGCACACATCCACAACTTAATTGGAGGCTCCCAAATACAAGCAAGTTGTCAAGACAAATCAAAGACAAGCTTGTAAGAACCAAATCAAAGTTAGGGTTTCCAATGAAACACTAGAGCTTGGGGGCCCTCAAGTGAATGAGGGGGAAATGAAGATCTCTCTTGGTGAAGATGTAGATCAAGGCCTCCTCCTTCGATTCTCTAAAGATCAATGACTTTGGATGGTTGGATGGAGAGATCTTGTAGATTTGGTGGCTCTAATGGAGTTGGTGTTCTTGAGCAGCTCGAGCGGCTGGAGGAAGAAGATAAGGGTCCCTTTGTAGGGGTTCGTAGCATGGAAAACAAAAAAATTCTACCGCATGCAAACAAACAAGCCAAGATCTATCTACTAGATTGTAGCAACGAGTCGATAGAGGAACTCACTCTTGAATATTCCAAAGCGGTTAACGAGAGCAGATTATCGTGGGTGATGTAGTCGTACTCTTGCCGATCTCAAGATCACGTAGACGATCCTTCCGGCGCTGTGTTCCGGCAGCGCTTCCGCAGTCGGTACTCGAGGAAGACCTTCCTCTCCCTTGTTCCAGCATGCAGTGGAGGTTGTAGCACTCTCCTCGCGATTCCGGCAGCACGACGGCGTGGTACCGGAAGTAGAGGGGAGATCTCGCAGGGCTTTGCCTTAAGCCGGAGCGAGTATCGTGGACTATGAGAGAAGCCTTGGCGATCTAGGGTTTAGAAGGCACCAAGGGGCGGAGCTTGGTGGGTGGCTAGGACTTGGGGAAGCCACAACTCGGTGGCTAGGAGAAAACCTAGGGGCGGCGGCGACTTGGAGGAGGCCGACGGCTAGGGCTAGGGTTTTGGGTGTGTGCTAGAGGGGAAGCCCTGCCCCTCCTTATATAGGTGGGACGGCGCCGGTTGGGAGGAGGGAGTCCTCCCCCAACTCGGCTTCCTTGGCCGGCGGGTGGAGGGAGGAGGACTTCCTCCCTAAGTAGGTTTCCTACTCTCCCTCCACCAAGCAAACTTGCCGTTTGACGTTTTCAAATTGGTGTTTGACTTTTCAAACTAGGATTTGATTTCTCCCTTTATTTTTCCTAGACATGTTACCTAGTACATGATGCAACCATTCCATATTGTCATGACATATTCATGTACCCTTCCCCTCCGGAGTGCCGGACCTTCCGGACCCTTCTAGAACATTCCCGATGAAAACACCGGAATCATTCCCCAACTCCGAAACAGGACTTTCCTTATATGAATCTTATTCTCCGGACCATTACGAATCTCCTCGTGATATCCCAGATCCGATCCGAGACTCCGAACAACATTCGGTCTCTTACTCATCATTCCATAACTACTCAACAACATCGAATCCTTAAGTGTGTCTCCCTACGGTTCGTGCATTATGCGGACATGATCGAGACACTTCTCCGATCAATAACCAATAGAGGAATCTGGAAATTCATATGGCTCCCACATATTTCTACGATTACTTTGCGATCTAATGAACCACTTACATACGATACCAATTTCCTTTTGTCTCACGATAGTTTACTTATCCGAGGTTTTGATCGTCGGTATCTCTGCATACCTAGTTCAACCTCGTTACTGATAAGTACTCTTTTCTCGTTCCCGTGATATGTGATCCCTTGTGAGCCAGTCACATGCTTGCAAGCTAATTGGACGACATTCCACGGAGAGGGCCCAGAGTATATCTATCCGTCATATGGATGGACAAATCCCACTCTTGATCCATGTGCCTCAACCCATACTTTCCGAACACTCAATGCCACATTTATAGGCACCCAGTTACGGTGTGGTGTTTGATTTCATCAAAGCATCCTTCCGGTGATGGTGATTAGCATGATCTCATGGTCGAAGGAATTAGGTTACTATGTATCAGAAAGCTTATAGCAATTGAACTATTAAAATGACTTGATCTTTATGCTATGCTTATCTATAGGAGTATGTCCATCATACCATTCTCCTAATGATATGATCTTGTTGTTAATAACATCTCAATGTTCATGATAGGGAAACCACAATCATCTATTAACCAACAAGCTAGTATTATGAAGAGGCTTTACTAGGGATTCTAATTTAGTTTACAAATCACACAAGTATTAATGTTTCCTGGTTAATATGTTATAGCATGAATGTAAACATTTATCATAAACACAAAAATATAATAATAACTACATTTATTATTGCCTCTAGGGCATATCTCCAACAGTCTCCCACTTGCACTAGAGTCAACTAATCTAGATTACATGGTAATATACCGAACACCCATGGCAGTTTGGTGCTGGTCATGTTTTGCCCTCGGGAGAGGTTTAGTCAATGGATCCGCCACATTCAGATCTATGTGTACTTTGCAAATTTTTATGTCACCATCTTGGACATGTTCTCGAATAGCGTGAAAATGTAGCTTGATGTGCTTCAGCTTCTTGTGTGACCTTGGTTCTTGCGCATTGGCTATGGCGCCCATGTTATCACAGTATATAGACATTGGGTCCAGCGCACTTGGAACCACACCGAGCTCTGTAATGAACTCCTTCATCCATATTGCTTCTTGTGAAGCCTCCGAAGCATATATGTATTCCGATTCAGTTGAAGATCTCGCCACAACGCTTTGCTTTGCACTCCTCTAGCTAACTGCTACACCATTCAAAGGAAATACGTATCCAGATTGAGATTTAGAATCATCCAGATCGGTGTTCCAACTAGCATCGGTGTAACCATTAACAACGAGCTGTTCATCACCTCCATAAGAAAGAACCATATCCTTAGTTCTTCTCAAGTACTTAAGGATGTTTTTGACCGCTGTCCAATGATCCACTCATGGATCACTTTGATATATGCTAGTCAAACTAACAACATATGCAATGTCGGGTCTGGTACATAGCATGGCATACATTAGAGATCCTATGGCTGAGGCATAGGGAGTCTTACTCATCCTTTCTCTATCTTCCGCCGTTGCTGGACTTTGAGTTTTACTCAAGGTCGTATTGGGCAACATGGGCAAGAACCCTTTCTTGCTATCTTCCATTCCAAACCTCTTTAGAACTTTGTCCAAATATGTACTTTGTGACAATGATATTAGGCGTCTCGATCTATCTCTATAAATCTTTATGCCTAATATGTAAGCTGCTTCGCCAAGATCTTTCATTGAAAAACTATTATTCAAATATTCCTTGACACTATTAAGAAGGTCTACATCATTCCCAATCAACAATATGTCATCTACATATAGTATTAAGAATGCTACAGAGCTCCCACTCACTTTCTTGTAAATACAAGCTTCTCCATAAGTTTGTATAAAACCAAAACTTTTGATTACCTTATCAAAACTTTGATTCCAACTTCAGGATGCTTGCTTCAATCCATATATGGACCGTTGAAGTCTACATACCTTGTTAGCATCTTTAGGATCGACAAAACCTTTGGGTTGCATCATATACAACTCTTCATCAATGTCTCCATTGAGGAACGCTGTTTTGACATCCATCTGCCATATCTCATAATCATAATATGCAGCGATTGCTAACATAATCCTCACAGACTTTAGCTTCGCTACTGGTGAGAAAGTCTCATCGTAGTCAACTCCTTCAATTTGTCAAAACCCTTTTGCGACAAGTCGAGCTTTATAGACAGTAACATTACCATCAGCACCTGTTTTCTTCTTGAAAATCCATTTGTTCTCGACAACCTTCCGGCCATCCGGTAAGTCCACCAAAGTCCATACTTGGTTTTCGTACATGGATCCAATTTCAGATTTCATTGCGTATTGCCATTTATTGGAATCTGGGCTCATCATCACTTCCTCATACATCGCAGGGTCATCGGTGTTGTCCACCAACATGACACTCATAACGGGATCATACCAATCAGGAGTGGTATGAGTTCTCGTTGACCTGCGAGGTTCTGTAGCAACTTGAACCGAAGTTTCATGATCATCATCATTAGCTTCCTCTCTTATTGGTGTAGGCGCCACAGGAACTACTTCCGGTGCTGCGCTACTCGCAAGTTCGAGAGAAGGTTCGACAACCTCGTCGAGTTCTACTTTCCTTCCAATCACTTCTTTCAAGAGAAATTCTTTCTCCAGAAAGGATCCATTCTTAGCAACGAAGATTTTGCCCTCGGATCTATGATAGAAAGTATACCCAATAGTTTCCTTCGGGTATCCTATGAAGACGCATTTTTCCGCTTTGGGTTCAAGCTTGTCCGGCTGCAACTTCTTTACATATGCTTCGCAACCCCAAACTTTAAGGAACGACAATCTAGGTTTCTTCCCAAACCATAATTCATACCGTGTCGTTTCAACAGATTTAGATGGTTCCCTATTTAAAGTGAATGCGGCTGTTTCTAATGTATAACCCCAAAACGATAGCGGTAAATCTGTAAGTGACATCATAGAACGAACCATATCTAAGAGAGTTCGATTACAACGTTCGGACACACCATTACGCTATGGTGTTCCCGGCGGTGTCAATTGTGAAAGTATTCCGCATTTCTTTAAATGCTCGCCAAACTCATAACTTAGATATTCACCTCCACGATCAGAACGTAGAAATTTAATCTTCTTGTTACGTTGATTCTCTACCTCACTTTGAAATTCCTTAAACTTCTCGAAAGTTTCGGACTTATGTTTCATGAAATAGATATACCCATATCTAATCAAATCATCCGTGAAGGTAAGAACATAACGATAACCACCGCGCGATGCTACACTCATTGGTCCACACACATCGATATGTATGATTTCCAATAAGTCCGTAGCTCGCTCCATCATAACAGAAAATGGAGTCTTAGTCATTTTATCCATTAGACATGCTTCGCATCTTTCAAGTGATTCAAGAAGTCCATCGGAATGGAGTTTCTTCATACGCTTCACTCCAATATGACCAAGACGACAGTGCCACATATATGTCGAGTTATCGCTCAATTTCAAACGTTTAGATTCAATGTTATTAATATGTGTATTTCCACTATCGAGATTCAATAAAAATAGACCATCTATCAAAGGTGCATGTGCATAAAACATATTACTCATATAAATCGAACAACCATTATTCTCGGACTTAAACAAGTAACAGTCTCGCAATAAACATGATCCCGATATAATCTCAATGCAGGCACCAAATAACAATTATTTAAGTATATAACTAATCCCGATGGTAGATGAAGAGGTAGCGTGCCGACCGCGATCACATCAACCTTTGATCCATTTCCAACGCGCATCGTCACCTCGTTCTTCGTTAGCTTCCGTTTATTCTGCAGCACCTGTTTCGAGTTACAAATATGAGCAACCAAACCAGTATCAAATACCCAGGCACTACTACGAGTACTAGTGAGATACACATCAATAACATGTATATCGGATATACCTTTCTTCTTGATGTTGCCGTTCTTCAAATCCGCCAAGTACTTTGGACAATTCCGCTTCCAGTGACCCTCTCCCTTGTAGTAAAAGCACTCAGTATCAGGCTTAGGTCCAGCCTTGGTCTTCTTCGCCGGTGCGGCAACTTTCTTACCACCCTTCTTGAAGTTTCCCTTTTGCTTAGACTTGCCTTTCTTGAATTTGGTGGTCTTATTGACCAACAACACTTGATGCTCTTTCTTGATCTCCACTTCTGCAGATTTCAACATGGAGAAGAGTTCTGGCAACGTCTTGTTCATGTTTTGCATATTGTAGTTCATCACAAAGTTCTTATAACTTGGTGGCAGTGATTGGAGGACACGGTAAATCCCCAAAGCATTAGGAATCACTATACCTAAGCTTTGGAGTTTGTTTGCATGCCCAGACATCTTAAGCACGTGCTCACTAACGGAGCTGCCCTCTTCCATCTTGCAGTTAAAGAACTTTTCAGAAGCCTCATAACTCTCAACTGTTGCGTGAGCCTCAAATATCATTTTGAGTTCATAGACAATATCATGTGGGTCATGGTTCTCAAACCTTTTCTGAAGCTCCGATTCCAAACCATACAAGATAGCACACTGAACTGTGGAGTACTGATTCTTCCGAGTGAGGTAAACATTTTTTACTTCATCAGTAGCATCAGCTGCAGGCGGGTCACCCATCGGTGCATCCAGTACATAGGTCAAATTACCAGCATTGAGGACAATCCTCAAATTGCGGAACCAATCCGCCAAGTTGCTTCCATTGTTTTTCAACTTTTCTTTCTCTAGGAATGCATTAAAATTGATGGCAGGGGCCGCCATTGATCTACAACATATTTGCAATAGTTTAGACTAAGTTTATGACAAATTGAGTTCTAATTAATAGGTAAATTAATCTAGGTGAACTCCCACTCAAAACAATATCCCTCACATTGTTTTAGTGATCACACGAACCTAATCCACAACATCAAAACCGATCATCACGAGAGTTGATGTAGCTTCAATGGAGAACAATCGAAATGTTCATCATATCTACTATATGACTCATGCTTTACCTTTCGGTAATCCGTGTTCCGAGACCATGTCTGTATATGCTAGGCTCGTCAAGATCAAACCTTAGCTTCCGCATGAGCAAATGTGGCTTGCTCATGTTGTATACACTTGTAGAATCTAACACACCCGATCATCACGTGGTGCTTTGAAACAACAAGCTTTAGCAATGGTGCTTACTAAGGATGAACACTTTAAAACTTGAAATTTATGTGCATGAGGGATCATCTTATAATGCTACCATCGTTAACTAAGCAATACAACATGTATAAAGGATTAACATCACATGCAATTCATAATATGTGATATGATATGGACTTTCTTCTTGTGCTTCCGATCTCCATCTTCAAGAACGAACATGATCTCCATCATCACCAGTATGGCGTCAAGGTCAATGGCGCCGCTTCATGGTTGTCGTCCACCAGCTTCAACTATTACAACTACTTTGAATATACATGCGGGTCTTAACAGAATTTAAAGACAACCATATGGCTCCTGCCGGTTGCCAACTTACAATAAGGATCATTGCATACATCAAATATAATCACAATCATGACCATATCACATCACAGCACACCCCTGCAAAACAAAGTTAGATGCCTCTAATTTTCTTTGCATATTTTACGTGGTTTGGGGCTTTCAATAAGTGTCGCTCTAACTTACGAACAAGAACCACAACGTTGATGCTTGAACTATCAAGTGCCCGTTGTAAATTGGATCTATACTATGATGGGAGAGACAGTCACCCGCAAAGCCACTTATGCAATACAAGTTGCATGTTGAGCATGGAGCAAGTCTCATGAACGATGTCATGTAAGGTTAGCCCGGTCCGCTTCATCCCATCATACTGCAAGATGCAAAGTACACAAGAAGCAATTGATAATAAAAGCACCACCGCCCACAATGACCATTGTGTTCTACTCGTGCAATAGATCTACATATAGACATGGCTCTGATACCACTGTAGGGGTTCGTAACATGGAAAACAAAAAATTTCTACCGCATGCACACAAACAAGACAAGATCTATCTACTAGATTGTAGCAACGAGTCAATAGAGGAACTCACCCTCGAAGATTCCAAAGCGGTTAACGAGAGCAGATTCTCGTGGGTGATGTAGTCATACTCTTGTCGATCTCAAGATCGCGTAGACGATCCTTCCGGCGCTGCGTTCCGGTAGCGCTTCCGCAGTCGGTCACACGTTCGGTACTCGATGAAGACCTTCCTCTCCCTTGTTCCAGCAGGCAGCGGAGGTTGTAGCACTCTCCTCGCGATTCCGGCAGCACGACGACGTGGTACCGGAAGTAGAGGGGCGATCTCGCAGGGCTTCGCCTTAAGCCAGAGCGAGTATGGCGGACTATGAGAGAAGCCTTGGCGATCTAGGGTTTAGAAGGCACCAAGGGGCGGAGCTTGGCCGGCGGCTAGGACTTGGGGAAGCCCAACTCGCCGGCTAGGAGAAAACCTAGGTGCGGCGGCGACTTGGAGGAGGCCGGCGGTTAGGGCTAGGGTTTTGGGTGGTGTTGGGTGTGTGCTAGAGGGGCAGCCCTGCCCCTCCTTATATAGGTGGGACGGCGCCGGTTGGGAGGAGGGAGTCCTCCCCCAACTCGGCCTCCTTGGCCGGCGGGTGGAGGGAAGAGGACTTCCTCCCCAAGAAGGTTTCCTACTCTCCCTCCACCAAGCAAACTTGCCGTTTGACTTTTTCAAATTGGCGTTTGACTTTTCAAACTAGGATTTGATTTCTCCCTTTATTTTGCCCAGCCATGTTACCTAGTACATGATGCAACCATTCCATATTGTCATGACACATTCATGTACCCTTCCCCTCCGGAGTGTAGGACCTTCCGGACCCTTCTAGAACATTCTCGATGAAAACACCGGAATCATTCCCCAACTCTGAAACAGGACTTTCCTTATATGAATCTTATTCTCCGGACCATTCCGGATCTCCTCGTGATATCCCGGATCCCATCCGAGACTCCTAACAACATTCGGTCTCTTACTCATCATTCCATAACTACTCAACAACATCGAATCCTTAAGTGTGTCTCCCTACGGTTCGTGAATTATGCGGACATGATCGAGACACTTCTCCGGTCAATAACCAATAGAGGAATCTGGAAATTCATATGGCTCCCACATATTTCTAAGATTACTTTGCAATCGAATGAACCACTTACATACGATACCAATTTCCCTTTGTCTCACGATAGTTTACTTATCCGAGGTTTTGATCGTCGGTATCTCTGCATACCTAGTTCAACCTTGTTACTGATAAGTACTCTTTTCTCGTTCCCGTGATATGTGATCCCTTGTGAGCCAGTCACATGCTTGCAAGCTAATTGGATGACATTCCACCGAGAGGGCCCAGAGTATATCTATCCGTCATATGGATGGACAAATCCCACTCTTGATCCATGTGCCTCAACCCATACTTTCCGAACACTCAATGCCACCTTTATAGCCACCCAGTTATGGTGTGGTGTTTAATGTCATCAAAGCATCCTTCCGGTGATGGTGATTAGCATGATCTCTTGGTCGAAGGAATTAGGTTACTATGTATCAGAAAGCTTATAGCAATTGAACTATTAAAATGACTTGATCTTTATGCTACGCTTATCTAGAGGAGTATGTCCATCATACCATTCTTCTAATGATATGATCTTGTTGTTAATAACATCTCAATGTTCATGATAGGGAAACCACAATCATCTATTAACCAACAAGCTAGTATTATGAAGAGGCTTTACTAGGGACTCTAATTTAGTTTACAAATCACACAAGTATTAATGTTTCCTGGTTAATACTGTTATAGCATGAATGTAAACATTTATCATAAACACAAAGATATAATAATAACTACATTTATTATTGCCTCTAGGGCATATCTCCAACACCCTTTTTATAGGCAGCCCCCTCCACGAACCATTTTCTGACCGTTGTAGAAAAGTCAGACCGGAGACTCCAGTCTGTAGACCGGAGACTCCGGTCTACACCGGAGAATCCGGCCAATCTCCGGACCAGCCTCCGGACCGCCCATCTGAATGACCCAGACCAATCATGACCCAGCAACACCGGAGACTCCGGTCTTCCAACACCGGAGACTCTGGACTGAGCAAGAACCGGAGACTCCGGAGTATCCTCCGGCGCAGGCTCCGGACCCCTAGTCAGTATGTCCCAGCCCAGATCCTGAAGACACCACCGGATACAGATCCGGAAACTCCAGACCACACCGGAGACTCCGGTCTTGGCAGACCAGAGACTCCGGTCTTGGCAGACCGGAGACTCCGGTCTGGAGTTTCCAAACATGTGTCAAATGAGTGTGGACTTTTCCCAAGTGTGAGGGTGCTTTTCACTTATCATAATATTAACCTGTGGACAGTGACAAACTGTAAAATGATCTACTTGTTGTTACCGAACACCAAAAGTGATTATGACAATAAATGCCCTTTCAATCTCCCCCTTTTTGGTGTTCGATGACAACAAGTGATTTGCATGGGATAAAATATATATGGGACTCCCCCTGACTATGTGCAACAAGATAATTTAGTAAATCATGCAAGGTAGATAGTATCAACGGTAGCACACATAAATCTCACATGAGTTACAATAGATGGTGCACACAAGCACATAGTCATAGTCACACACATGAACAACAAATAACACACATAAAGTTCAAGTTCAAATATGGCAAATAAAAGGCAAATAAAAGCAGATAGTAGGAAATCCAAAGTTCCAAGCCCATGCAAACCGATGATAATGTCTTCTCCCCCTTTGGCATCGAAACGCCGAAAAAGGGAAAAGACCTAAACTAGCACCCCAACAGCTCAGTAGTCATCGTCATCCTCGTCATCCTCGGCATCCTCATCCTCCTCCTGGTCGTCACCACCCTCATCATAGTCATCATCATCGTCTTCAGGGACAGAAGGCCCTTTGCCGTGAGGGCGAGAAGAGGAAGTACCCTGGTACCCGAAACCGGAGGTGACATCAGCAAAAGATTTCCAATCCACCAGACTATCCTGTTGGGCATTCCATGCCCCAAATGAGAGTGTGTGATCGGACTCTGTGGACTGCTGAGCCCCATGCTCATCATTGTATTCATCTTCACCTTCCTCATTATCCTCAGCACCCTGTTCCTTGATCTCCTTGAGGATCTTCTCAATGCGACGGTTGCTTTGGTAGGATGCATGTTGTTGCTTACGGATGTCGACGTTCATGCAACAAAGGGTCCTCTCCCAAAAGCTGTCCTTCTTGACCCGCTGATGCACATAGTCTCGAGTCATAGTAGGCATAGGGGCATTGGAGGCATTCTTCCTCCAAACTCTAGGTGGAGAGGGAGCCCTCTCAGTCTCAATCTCCTCATCATCATCCCCATAGCGACGCCTTGGAGCAGGCCCCATATGCCCCTTATGTTGCAGTGTGACCAGAGTGTGCTCAGTGAGGTGTGGTGGTATGCCAAACGGAGAATCATGCTCTTGGGAGTTGATGAGCCTCATAACCAAGGGTGCATATGGAGGAGATTTCTTGTAAAGAATGGCATGGAACATCTCCTTGAAAATAAAGTCCATCACATCAATAGGTGCAGCATCTGCCTCTGGTCCAGCATTGTAGGTCCGGTGAGTGTGGTACAGAAGATTGACAAGCCCACCCCTAATTGCATCATCATTTCCAGCACTTGGTGCAATGGTATGACGGAAAATCCTCAACATAAGGTTGTAGAGGGTCTTGAGTCCCTTGGACCCCCCCACAACACCATCATCATACGGAGGTGCCATCTTCAACGTGTTCTCACCCAGAGCAGCAGAGTGCATACGCAGCCCAACCCGGAGTGGATACTCCAAGAAAGGTCTCAAAAATGACGTTGGCAAAGTCATGGAAGGTAGCTGTGCAGCGAGTGGTACCAGACATCCAAACCATAGTCCTGTCTAGATCAGACCCAAACACAACGGTGGCATAGAACTGCTGTACAAGGTGGACATTGTAGTCTTCACGCAGCTCCATCAAGTTATACAATCCCAGCTTCTCACAGATCCATAAAGCATCATTGAAGAAGGGCTGAGGCACATTTGCTCAACACTCATGAACTTTTGAGGGCAGACAGGTGATCTGGTGAGCACACCATACACATCCTTCATGAATACAGCCTGTTCTTTCCTCCAGTAATGAGGGTCCTCACTGGTACGAGGCAGCGCATAGAAATCTGTCTTTCTCAGCTCACGGTACTCCTCTTTTGACATTTTGGCTAAGGAATGAAGGTTGTCATATTTGGCCTTCTTGGCACGGTCCTCTCGTTCATCCCTCTCCTGATCCCTCTTCAAGTAAGCTGCATCACGTGCCTGCTATTTCCGGTTGGACGGAGGCACAATGAATTGACCCCGAGATTCATCATAGCGAGGATTCCCCCTTTGGGACTTGGCCTTGGTACGACGAGGACGACTAGAACCATCACCTGTGAACAGCAGTGAGGGAGATATCATGGAGATGAGTATATATGTCCCAATAATGCAGTACAAGAGATTTGATGCATTTATGGACTACTTTGATTCACCCAACACCGGAGTCTCCGCACCTCGTGCCGGAGTCTCCGGTCCTGGGGACCGGAGTCTCTGGCCTGGACCTGAGTCTCCGGACCTAAGTCCGGAATCTCCGGTCGGGAGGCTCGGGCATGAGATGGGAAGATGCCGGTGAGGGTGAATCTAGTAGATCGGGCAATGCAACAAGGCTAAAGTACTAGAGTGCATGCAAACAAGTGATTCTAATGGGCAAATCAGCATCAATCCTCAAAAACACATCTAGAGATGAACCCTAGGAGAAAAAAATAGAGGAGAGGTACCAGATCTGTCCATGGGATCAATTCCTCCGGTGGGAATGACCCAATGGAGGAGAGGGGAAGGTTGGCCGGCAGCACGGCGGATCCTGGGGGCTTCTTGACCTTTGGGGAGGAGTTTTGGAAGAGGATGCGACGGGTTTGGAGGTAGGGGACGGGGTGAAGAATGAGGAACTGCTGTACCAGTTCACCCCGCACCCCTTCTTTAAGTGACAGAAACCATCTGGACCGGAGACTCCAGTCTACACCGGAGACTCCGGTCCTCCTCGACCAAAAGTTCCAGGATAGGTGTTTTGGGGACATATATGAGAGATAGACAGTTTTTAAGATAGGGAAAGGGCTTGGGTTGAGACATCAAACTGTGAACCAACAAGAGCCATAGGAATTCACAAAAACATTCAGAAAAGCTCCAAGAGACTAGAATCAGGCAAATGACAAACATGAGTAAGTACCAACCTCTCGAATGAGAGAGGGCGGTGGCCTAGGCCACCATATTTGAGTATACTCGGCTTGGCACCACGAATATATATCTTGGGTCCATTACCAAAACTCATCATTAAGCTCACATATCACTAAATGATATTAAGAGGAATGATTTTGATTTCTTTGGGCATAATGGGGGGAGGGATGGTCCAATCAATTAGGACCGCACTCCCCCTATATCAATGCCAACACCTAAACCAAATATGAGTTAAAACATAGGTGAGAATGCAAGAAAATCAAGTCAAGCTCCTTGAATCTACGACATTTAGTTTATTCCTCAAGTAGCAAAACCTTGCTTCGTCAAGTGGCTTCGTGAAGATATCGGCAAGTTGATCTTTGGTTGACACATATGATAGATCAATATCATCTCGAGCAACATGATCTCTAATGAAGTGATGGCAAATCTCAATATGTTTTGTCCTTGTGTGATCCACCGGGTTGTAGGCAATCTTGATGGCACTTTCATTGTCACATAGAAGAGGCACTTTGTCACAATGGACACCGTATTCCTTTAAAGTTTCCCTAATCCATAGCAATTGGGTGCAAGCACTAGCAGCTGCCACATACTCGGCTTTGGCGGTGGAGAGAGATATACAATTTTGCTTCTTGGAAGACTAACATACCAAGGACCTGCCAAGGAATTGGCAAGCCCCGGATGTTGATTTTCTATCATACTTGTCCCCTGCCCAATCCGAATCCGTGTACCCACAAAGAGAAAATGTTGAGCCTCGAGGATACCAAAGACCATAAAATGGGGTATGAACTAAATATCGAAAGATTCTCTTGAGCACCATTAAATGGCTTTCCTTAGGAGCCGCTTGATATATTGCACACACACCTACACTCAACACAATATCGGGTCTAGATGCACAAAGGTAAAGCAAAGGACCAATCATAGACTGGTATACCTTTTGATCCACATCTTTACCATTTGGATTTTGTTCTAGATGAGTCTTTGTAGCCATGGGAGTAGGAGCTCCATTTAAATCTTGCATATTGAATCTCTTGAGCATATCTTGAGTATACTTGGCTTGATTTAAGAATTTCCCTCCTCTAACTTGCTTGATCTCAAAACCAAGAAATACTCTCAACTCCCCCATCAAAGACATCCGGAACCTACTAGTCATAAGCTTTGAGAATTCATCATTGAAAGTTTTGTTAGATGAGCCAAAGATAATATCATCAACATATATTTGGCATACAAAAAGCTCCCCATTGACTTTCTTAGTAAAAAGAGTGGGATCGATTTTCCCAACCTCAAATCCATGGTTAAACAATAACTCTCTAAGGTCCTCATACCACGTGCGTGGGGCTTGCTTGAGCCCATAGAGCACCTTATCAAGTTTGTAGACATGGTTTGGGAAGTTGGGGTCCTCAAATCCCGGGGGTTTCTTAACATATACCAATTCATTTAGTGGGCCATAAAGAAATGCACTTTCTACATCCATTTGTTGCAACTTGAAGTTATGATGTGCCGCATAAGCAAGAAGGATACAGATGGACTCAAGGCGAGCCACGGGTTCATAAGTCTCTTCATAGTCAATGCCTTCAATTTGATAGAACCCTTGTGCAACCAATCTAGCCTTGTTTCTTACTATGATTCCATGCTCATCTTGCTTGTTCTTGAATATCCACTTTGTTCCAATAACATTGCGGCAATCCTTTGGCTTCTCTACTAACTTCCATACTTTGTTTCTCTCAAAGTTGTTGAGTTCTTTGTGCATAGCTTCTAACCAATCTGAATCTTCAAGAGCTTCCCACACTTTCTTTGGTTCAATCATGGAGATGTGTGCTTGGTGTTCACTGAACCTCTTCAATTGTGCTCTTGTGGAAATACCTTTCCTTAGATCACCAACTACATTTTGTAGAGAGTGGTCTCTTAATTCCAACATTCTTTCCTTTCTAGCTTCGCGACGAGCGTGGAACTCCGTGTTGTTTCTTGAGGGACCCTCTTCATCATTTTGATCCTCGTCTTGACCATTAACTTGACCTTGATCATCATTGGAATCATTCTCTTCATCTAGAGGAAAAGATTGACCTTGGTCATGATCAAGTGCTCTTCTAGCATCAATTTGAGCTTATTTCAAAGCATTTTGTACGGATCTTCCTTGAGCAATTGCCTTGGCACCACTTGACACCCGGGCGAATGAATCAAGCTCCCCTTGACTAGATTTGTCACTATGATCATCGTGTTGAGGGTCTACATCTTGTCTTTTGCTTGAGTCATTGTCCTCCTCGGTGGATGGAGCTTGTTGATGTTGTGAAGATGAGAGCTCCACTTGAATGGAGCATAGTTCTTATCGATCCGCCATAAGGGGTTCCTCAATGAGGCGGATATATCCCACACCCATTCTTCCTATGGCATCCTGAGGCATTTCATCATCTGCATCACAAGCATCAACACGCCCCCCTTGGGGACCATCATATTCTTCGAAGGTCACACTACAAGATTCTATGATGGCTCCGGAGAGCTTATCATAGATTCTATAAGTGTGAGATTCGAGACCATAGCCAACAAAAATACCCTCTAATGCTTTAGACTCGAATTTGGACAAACGAACACCTTTTATGAGATAGAAACACTTACAACCGAACACCCAGAAGTAAGATATGTTGGGCTTGTTACCGGTAAGTATTTCATATGGAGTCTTGTTGATTTCTTTGCGGAGGTAGAGCCGGTTTGAAGCATGACAGGCGGTGGAGATGGCTTCGGCCCAAAAGTTATATGGAGATTTAAACTCCGCCAACATGGTCCTAGCCATCTCAATAAGAGTCTGGTTCTTCCTTTCGGCCACACCATTTTGTTGAGGGGTGTATGCAGCGGAATATTGATGTTTAATCCCCTCATCACTAAGAAAATCATTCAAGGTGTAGTTCTTGAACTCGGTGCCGTTGTCACTTCTTATGATCAATACGGGAAGATTGTATTGACGTTGGACCATGTTGATGAAGTCGATGAAGGTCTTTTGGGTCTCACTCTTCAACTTGAAGAAATATACCCATGAGTATCTTGAAAAATCATCAACGATCACCAAGCAATATTTCTTCCCACCAAGACTTGCGTGAGATGGAGGACCAAAGAGGTCCACATGGAGGAGCTCCAAGATCTTGGTGGACTTGATGCGGTTCTTAGGCTTGTGAGGAGCATCATGCATCTTCCCTAGAACACATGCCCTGCAAACACGATCTTTGGCAAAGGAAACATTTTCTTTTAGTCCAACAATATGGCCCTCCTTGTGGAGACTTTGCAAAGTTCTCATATTGACATGGGCTAGTCGGCGATGCCATAACCAACCCACATCGGCCTTTCCGAATAAGCACATCGCACTTGTAGTGGCTTGCCCCGAAAAGTCCACCACATACAAGTCATGTTCGAAGTACCCATCAAAAGCGACCTTGAGAGACTTGCTCCACATGAGGAGCACAATATCATCATCAACAAAGACGGCAAAACCCATCTTTTCCAAGAGCACAGACTGAAAGTAAATTATATCCAAGGGTCTCAACAAGCATGACGTTCACGAGTGTAATGTCGTGAGCAACCACAACCTTGCCAAAGCCCATTACCTTAGACTTTGACTTGTCGGCATATGTCACGGTGATTTGATCATCATTTGTCTTTAAGTCCTTGACAATAGACGAGCTTCCGGTCATATGACTTGTGCAACCACTATCAAGCACCCACTTTGACCCTCCGGAAGCATATGTCTACAAAAGATCAAGCTAATTTTTAGGTACCCATTTTTCAATGGGTCCTCTTTTGTTAGCAACAAGGGTCTTGGAAACCCAAATGGACCAAGCAATATAACCATCATATGGGCCAACATATTGTCCATACACATCACCATAATAATCACGCATTAGAACATAGTGAGGGTTAGCACTTCCCGCAAAGTCATCATGAGACATAGTTTTACCACTTGTGGTCTTACTATCCACAATGGCCTTGTTAGTTTCTTCTGTGGGACAAAACCAATGCCCCCTTTATCACCACTAGGCCTTTGCTTACTCAAAAGATCATCAATGGACTTGTTGCCTTGTGGAAATGTGGCCTTAGCAAGCTCCCCCTTCAACCTAGCATTCTCTTCAAGAATAGTTGTACTACTAGATGGAATGAAGTTACTAGGTGAAGGAATATTGGCCAATTGAGTTTGAAGCGTTTCATGGGACATTGTGAGTGACAAGAGTTCACTTTTCAAAGCCTTGTGAGCCTTGTTAAGCAAACTAAAGTCCTCGGCAAGTTTTTCATGAACCACACCAAACTCAACCTTGTCCATTTTAGCCCTTTTGTATTTAGCAATAGCATGATCACGCTCATTGATGAGTTTGTTAACAATAATATTGTTTGCCTCATCAAACCCTTCAAGTTTTAATTCAAGAGACAACCTAGTCTCTTGTTCTTCTTCTAGAGCATTGTTTAAAGCCTCTAGCTCAATCATGTGTTGATGCCCAAGTTTACATCTTACATCTAGGAGCTCTTCTGTGTGGGAGAGTTGATCTAGGATGTTACCAAAATGTATCTTAGCATCCCCTTGTAGTTTAGTCATGAACTCATCAAAAGCAATTAATTCCTTTTTAACATCAAGAGACATCTCATCATCGGTTTCATCATTAGCTAAGGGAGTGGAGTGAGATGATGATGATACCTCCGTTCCCCTTGCCATAAGGCAAGTGACGTTCTTGATGGGAGAATTCTTATTTGGAGAATCGAAGAGAGAGAATGTCGGAGTAGAGGTAGTAGCTAGATCCGCCACACCGTTAGACGTTTCCTCTTCCTCTTCTTCATCATCTTCATTGTCGGAGGAGTATTCTTCATGAGTGATCAAGACAATTTCTCCCGACTTCTTGTTGATGGGATTCTTCTTGATGAAGGGTTTCTTGTAAGGTGCTTTGAGAGTCTTCTTCAACACAAGCTTACCCCCATGATCTTCTCTCTTCTCATAGGGACAACTTGCCACAAAGTGATAGCGGTCACCACAATTGAAGCAAGTTCTCAATCTAGTTGTATTTTCTCTTTTCCCATTTGGGTTGCTTCTTCTTTGCATTTCCATCTTGGCCTTGGCGGGGTTCTTCCAAAAGTTCTTTGCATAGAAGGCCATATATTGACTATGAGCAATCTTGACTTCATCAGGGTGGTCCATGGAGAACCCTTCATCACTATCATCTTCATCCCCATGGTCCACAACTTTGGCCTTCAAAGCAACATTGACAACTTTGCTCATACCAAGGGCATGGGCATGAGCATCTTTGGCATTCTTGGTGGCAATTTTGAAGGAGGCCATCTCTTGCATAACTTCATTTGAGGTCATGAGATGGTAGTTGTGTCTTCCTTGTAGGCTCTTCAAGTCGGTGGGCTCAAAAGGCATGAGTGCACTCACATATTTCCTTTTTATCCATGCATCATCCACATGTGAGGCACCCACATTTCTAAAAGCGGTGGCGGTGGTCTTGAGCCTTCAGTACATGTCTTCGTGATCTTCACCTTCCTTCATGTAGAAGCCTTCGGCTTCATTGCTAAGAGCATCATACCGGTTCCTCCTCATACTCCCATTTCCAACAAACAATATAGTGAGGGTATCCCAAGCTTCCTTGGAAATGCTAAAGTTCTCAATGTGTGGATAATCCTTTGTACCTAAACCTTGTTGAATCATATGCAAGGCAGTGGCATTGAGTTGACTATTGACAACCTCTCTTCTTGTCAAGTTGTCTGGATCCCCAATAAAGAGTCCATGCTCGATGATGTCCCATAGTTCAATGCAAGAGCTGCGCATATGAGTTCTCATTAGTGATTGCCATTGAGCAAACATAGTAGATTCTTCAAGCTTAGGTGGGTCACCCCTATTGTATACATGAGGGTGAGGGATTGGAGGGTCGGGAGAGTACCATGAATCACGGTGCTCACCCTTCCCAACAACATTTTGTGTGGAGGAAGTTGTCTTGTTTACCCCTTACCATCATATCCTCGGGGGATACCGGAGTACTCCCTTTAGGTAAGACGGGTGGAGGATCCTCTTTAGGAGAGGGGGATGATGAGCCATCTTTGTCTTTAAGAAGTTGCTCAAGCATCTTCTTGACTTCATTGACCAAGGAAGAGCTCAATCTTGTTTCCAAGTTTTTGAGATCTTCCATGGTCACCGTGGTGGACTCACCATCACCATCCCCTTCATGGCTACCCATATTCTCTTAGGCGGTAAAGCCCAAATAAAGAGCCGAGGCTCTGATACCAATTGAAAGGATTGTATGGGCACCTAGAGGGGGGGTGAATAGGTGCTACTTCAAATTTTCTTCTTTTTCAAATTAGGGTTTGACAAGAAAGGTAAATTTTCTAGATTATGCAACTACGGTGAATTTACTTATATGTCTACCATGCACAAACTAACACAACACTAAGCAAGAACAAGTAAGTAAAGTGCGGTAAAGGATAGAAGTAACCAAAGGAGTAGACGCGGAGACACAAGGATTTGTTTCCCGTAGTTCCTTCCTTTTGAGGGGAAGTACGTCTACGTTTGGAGAGGGGGTGGTTTCAAACCACCAACGCCATGAGAGGCCTCCCTTGTTCTCTGATGAATCTCACCCCAACGGGCTCGATCCACCTTCCACTATATTGGCAACCTTCAAGGTGGAAGCCGGCACCTTTACAACAAGTTCGGGGCACACATCCACAACTTAATTGGAGGCTCCCAAATACAAGCAAGCTGTCAAGACAAATCAAAGACAAGCTTGTGAGAACCAAATCAAAGTTAGGGTTTCCAATGAAACACTAGAGCTTGGGGGACCTCAAGTGAATGAGGGGGAAATGAAGATCTCTCTTGGTGAAGATGTAGATCAAGGCCTCCTCCTTCGATTCTCCAAAGATCAATGACTTTGGATGGTTGGATTGAGAGATCTTGCAGATTTGGTGGCTCTAATGGAGTTGGTGTTCTTGAGAAGCTCGAGCGGCTGGAGGAAGAAGATAAGGGTCCCTTTTTATAGGCAGCCCCCTCCACGAACCGTTTTCTGACCGTTGTAGAAAAGTCAGACCGGAGACTCCGGTCTACACCGGAGAATCCGGCCAATCTCCAGACCAGCCTCCAGACCGCCCATCTGAATGACCCAGACCAATCATGACCCAGCAACACTGGAGACTCCGGTCTTCCAACACCGGAGACTCCGGACTGAGCAATAATCGGAGATTTCGGAGTATCCTCCGGTGCAGGCTCTGGACCCCTAGTCAGTATGTCCCTGCCAAGATCCTGAAGACACCACCAGAGACAGATCCGGAAACTCCGGACCACACCGGAGACTCCGGTCTTGGCAGACCGGAGACTCCGGTCTGGAGTTTCCAGACATGTGTCAAATGAGTGTGGACTTTTTCCCAAGTGTGAGGGTGCTTTTCACTTATCATAATATTAACCTGTGGATAGTGACAAACTGTAAAATGATCTACTTGTTGTTACTGAACACCAAAAGTGATTATGACAATAACTGCCCTTTCACACGTCGACTACATGACACTTCACCATTTATGGGCCTAGGGGGATGCATTGTGTATTTGGCTACCAATCGTGGGGTTGCCGGAGTGATAGAAACCTGAACCCCCGTTAGGACACCTTTGAACAAGGGAGTATAGGATCTTTGAGTTTAAGGTTGTCGTTAGATTTATATCTTAATTACTTTCCTATAGTTACGGATGTTTGCAGAGGTTTAATCACAAGTATGTATTAGTCCTAGGAAGGGTAGTATGTTAGCACAGGTTCACCCACGCAACACTTACAAACAACAGCGAAGAGTACTCAGCTATTTGAAGCGAAATCACTTGACAGAATTCCCATGTGTCCTCGAGAACGTTTGGTCCTTATAAGTATTTCCACTGGCTTGTCCTTTGCTAAGAAAGGATTGGGCCACTTGCTCCGTTTGTTCGTTACTTCTGTTACTTGCTCTTTGTTTTGTTGCCTTGTCAGAAAACCACTAAAATCCGTTTGCTAAGTATTTACAGAGATTTCCTGCTCCATACCACTGTTCAGCACCTTCTGCTCCTCGTTGTGATCGACACTCCTATTTATCAAAAGTACTACGATACACCCCCTATACTTGTGGGTCATCAAGACTATTTTCTGGCGCTGTTGCCGGGGAGTGAAGCGCTATTGAAGAGTGGAACTGGTAAGGAAACTTTTATTGTGAGTATTGATTTTGTTACCGCTTGTTACTTTGTTTCCAATATGGATAACCCACTTGGTTTTCTGTTTGGGAAAACTACTACCACTGCTAGAGTAGTAGATGAACCACCTCCTTTTGAGATAGATCCTTTTAAGATACCTACAAGTATTGTTAATCGTGTTATGGATAATTATTATTTTGGGAATGGAACTGTCCATCCTGGTGATCACTTGCTTTTTATCCATGAATTATGCGGGTTGTTTAAGTGTGCAGGTATCACAACTGAACAGGTGAATAAGAAGTTACTCTCCATATCCTTGAAAGGGAGAGCTAAAGAATGGTATACGCTGCTGAAGAATGGACAATCCATGGAATGGGAGGAGATCGCATCTCTCTTTTACTCTAAATTTTATCCTCCCAGTGAGATTCATAAGGATAGAAATCTTATATATAACTTTTGGCCTCTTGATGGAGAGAGTACAGCTCAAGCTTGGAGGAGATTGAAGTTACTAATGCTTAAATGCCCTATTCATGAACTCACTAACAATATTATTCTCAATAACTTTTATGCTAGGCTTTCTATTCATGATAAAGATTTACTAGATGCTTCTTGTGCTGGATCATTCACACGTATGAAGGAAGAAGCTAAATGGGATCTTCTAGACCGTATTCAATAGAACACTGAAGCTTGGGAGAATGACAAAGGAAGAAAGTAAGGTATAAACTATGATTATGAATGCATTAAATCTTTTATGGGTACTAACAAATTTCGTGATATTAGTAATAAGTTTGGTCTTTATTCCCAAAGTATTGCCAACTGTTTTAAAGCATTTGCCTCTTACATTGAAATTCCCAAGAAGAAGTGGAATAAGTACTATGCTCCTTATAAAGATGTTGTTAGTCATGTTCCAGTTAGAAGTACTCAAGTTTGTACTACTAATCATATTGTGCCTGAACCCCATGTTGATAAAATGCCTTTCCCAGCTAAGGTAAAGGAGTATTCTATGATTATTAGTGCAAGTAGCAAAGGTACAATGAAAACTGTGGAGCCTGGTAAGCATTTGAATGATGAACCTGTGGTAGCTATTGTGAAAGACACTGTCACTAGAAATATAGAGGATGAGCACATTGTCTTCTATGAAGACGCTTCTAATATTATTTCGCATCCTAGTAAGGCTAGAAAAGCTAGTGTTCCTGTGCTTTCTGTTAAAATTGGTGATCATTGCTACTATGGTTTATGTGATATTGGTGCTAGTTCTAGTGCTATTCCTTATGAGCTTTACAGGGAAATCATGCATGAGATTGGTCCTTGTGATCTTGAGGACATTGATGTGGTTATCTACCTTGCTAATAAGGAAACCATTTTCCCTATTGGCATTGTAAGAGATGTGGAGGTTCTCTGTGGTAATATCAAATATCCTAATGATTTTCTAGTGCTTAATTCAGCGGCTAGCAAAACTTGTCCTATCATTTTTGGTAGACCTTTCTTGAACACTTGTGGATCTATTATTGATTGTAAGAAGGAAAAAGTTTTAACTAAGTTTGATGGAGATTCTTATGAGTTCAACTTTTCAAAATTTGCTAAAGATCCTTGTGAAAAGAGTTTGCCTAATAAAGATTTCAGGATAAAACAACTTGCTTCTATTGATCCAGTCTATGACCTTGGACCTCTTTTTGGTGACTGTAAGTATGCTTACTCAGATGATAAAGTTGTTTCCAGTGACAGTTATATTTTCAACTTTATTCAAAGTGCTACTGAAAGTTATTATGAGAGAGGGAAACACAGTTTTATGCATCTCAATGATGTTAAGTTTCCCCATTTTATGCTGAAAGCTTTAAAGTTGCATTTGTTTTGTCTTCCTATGCTAGTGGCTTTTTGTTTCAACAATTCGTTTTCTCATGATACCCCCATGCATAGGAAGTTCAACTACTTTTGTGAAGTAGGGGAGTTGTGAAAAGTGGCTGTCCTAGGACAGATTTTTGTGTTGTATTGTAAAAAATATTGAGGAAGCTCAGTACTTCGGATGAAAATTAATTTTTCTGAGCTTGTTCTCCAAGTTGTTGCCCAACTTTCATCAGTTCTGCACTTTCTGATTTGAGCAACAGAAGGTCTTCAAAAAAATCAATCTTTACCTTCTAGTATGTTTTGACAGATTTCTGTTATCATTTGCATTTGCCTCTTACAGAAGCTTTTGTTTTGATGGGTTTTCATTTGAAGTGTGTACCTAAAGGTTTATTGTTTTTGCTTACACTAATGTTTTTATTGAGTTTGTGAAAGGGTTTTGTATGAAGGAAATTCTCAGGAGAAAGAGAAAAGGAGTCTGCAGAGTTCGTCTTTGAATAGGTAAAAGTGGTGAAAACAGAAGGTTCGTGAAACCCCAATCTTTTTATATTTTTGATGTTTTTAATACATAAAGGAAGCTGCGAGACGAAATTGAAGAGGAAACAGAGCCCGGGGTGGACAAACCCACCCTAGGCGCGAGCCCAGCCTAGCCGCGCCTGGAGGGGGTGTGCCACCCTAGAACTCCGACTCTGCCTCGTTTCCATGTCAAAACCTTCCTTATGATTTAAAACTTCGTAATATATAACCCCCCAGATTTCCCGAGGTTATTGCATCGAGTTCTCGTCGTGTTTTTGTTTTAGTCTGTTTCTGTCAGGCAAATTCTCAGTTTTGGAGCTACAATGTCTTCCTCTGGATCACCCATAGAGGATTCCTCTGCGGATGTCCTCAACCCATACATGTATGAGTTAAAGATCCATCCCAGAGAGTTGATTCTCAAAGATGGGAAGGTACAGATGAAAGAATTTCAAGGCCCCAAGGGAGAACGAAGTCTGGAAGACAGGATGGAAGCATTGGAACAGGAAGTTTTCAGGTACAAGAAGATGGCAGAACGCAAAGTGGATGTTATTCACAAGATAAGTTCAGAACTCATCACCAAGCACGAGGGAGAAGTAGCTGAGCTCCAATAAGAGATCTTTTCACTCCGTCAGACCACCAACCAATTGCAAGCACAACTCTATGACATACAAAACCAAAACTGTGAGTATGAGGCTAGATTTGATCGCATAAGCTCTGTTGCTAGTTTCAGGATTGTGGAGACAAGGACATCCTTTTTGGATGGGGAACCATTGCCTTGGAAGTTTTATGATGACAAGACACCACCACCACCACCAAAGGAGTAATTCGTCATCAGGTTTGGTATCCCCTTGGCTTGTTCCAAGCTTGGGGGAGTGCCGCGGTATCACCACCATTATCTTTTATCTTTTACCTTTTTAGTGGATTCATATCTGTGGTAGAGAGGTTATCTTATAGTTTGGTTTGCATGTGGAAGTATCTCTCCTTTAGTTGATTATCTATGTATCCCTTGGTGTGAGTGCCTTTATTGAATATTAATGAGAAGTCTCATCTTTTACTTTTTTTGCACTTCTTATTTTAGTTTGCAATCTCTATTATATGATGGATCTTGTTGATCAGTATTGGCACCACTTTGGAATCATCAAGTGGATCTAAATTGGTTTTGGCAAACCAAGTTCTGGTCAGTGGCTTTATTTTGAAAGAAAAAGAAAGAAAGAAAGAAAAAGCTTACAGGTATTTGGTATCATTTGTTTTCTTTTTTGTTGGCTCATAAGCTTAGTATTCTTTATTTAAGATTATTTTGTGTATTCAAGGAAGATTGCATGTTTGGCTTTATTACTTGTATGTTTTCTTGTTTCTTTCAAATCTCTTGCTTGCTACCCAGCCTTGCTAGCCAAAAACCTGTTTTGAGAAGGCATACTTCTCATGTTTCCAAAATCCTTTGAACCCAAAACTTTTTCCACTTGTGTCCACCATACCTACCTAGTAGCTTTTGCTATTCCAAGCAAATTCTCAAGCTTCATCTACCTTTCGAATTAAAAAGTATTTTGTTATGAGAAAACTAGTTTAAAACTCTCACGAACTTGATGGCACACTTTATTACTTGCCTCTAATAGATTTGAACCATTGTGAACATCAAAGTTTTATATGATTGCATCTATACATTGGAATTAGCAGAACCGTGCTGTCACGGGGAACGTTTTCAACATTGCACTTGTACTCTGTACATAGTTGATATCGTGTTTTTTTGTCTATGGATGTCAACGGTGTGAAATAAAGAGGGAACTTGCAAGTCCATGGAGTTTGTATCCTGTGTTAGAGAAACGCCTGGGCCGCTAGACTAAGCCATGCCTAATCATGGTGGAAACTTGCAGCATCACCATAATGATATATCTATGAAGCATCCTCAATAAAAAGCTATGCACATAGTAAATAAAAAGATTGCTGAGATGATCATTGTCTGCTTGCCTTGTCATTTTGGTTATGGGAAATCTCATGTACCATGTGCAAGGGGTACCCCGTTGGCGGTTCTCAATGATATGCAAATACTTACAATGACAAGAACTTACCTGGACCCAAAGTTGAGTATGCATGAGGAGTGGCCCTCATATTCAAGGGACATGAGATTGCCAGCTTATATTTCGTCAAGCATATACTTCATCTTTGTTCACTTTAACCTTAATCATCTCAAGATGCTTATGATATGGGCAATGAGGGATCAAAGCTAGTAAGTACCATAATCTTTTAGAAGATCTTTTTGACTTGTAATTCCTGCTACCCTCTAAGAAGGGACCTTTTCTCCTAGTTACCAGTTGAGTCAGTAAACCTACTTCCTCTCTATCTCCAGCAAGCTTTTGAGTTGTTGTGTTTCAAGCATTCATATGGTGATTTATTCAATCATGTTCTTCATCTTCCTTGTTTGCACAAAACTCTTATCTGTTGAGTATTACTTTGAAAGCCTTCACTTGTGAAAAACCTTTTTGAGCAAAGAGTGTTCCTGTTTTGAAACTTCTATAAAAAGCTTTTGTGAAACTGTTTGCCAGGTGTTCTCAGACCAAGAACAAGTTTGCCAATTCCAATTATGATTTATCTTTATGTATCTCTATTGTGACTGTTGTACTTGGTTGCAAGCTAAGTTATATAATGGTGTGTTGCTTTCTTCTATGAGTTGTGCAATGGTAAGTGTGATGCTTTTTGTTCGTATTATTTTATCGATACTTTACTCCATAAACCTGTGGACATGTTTACTGAGCTCAGTTTTCGCTTGGGGACAAGCGAAGTATAAGCTTGGGGGAGTTGATACGCCCAATTTGCATCACCTTTCTATATCATAATTTACCTCTATTCATTGATATTTGTCTTATTATGAGGTGTTACTTATGGCTTTTCATCTGTTTATGCATGTTGGATGATTCCTGGAGGATGGACTGCCGGAGTCTGGATTCTGATGGAAAAGAAGGCGTTTCAGTGCAATTTCGCGAAGATCAGAAAAATACCAGAAAAATATGGAAACATATTATTTTACGAGAAGATGAAGGAAGCCAGAAGGAGGGACGAAGTGGGGCCTCAGGAGGGCCACACCCCCTAGGCGCGGGCCCACCAGACCGCACGCCTACGGCAGGTGTGGCCCACCTGCCCGGCCTCCGACTCTACCCCTTCGCCTATATCTTCCCTTCGAAACCCTAAGGCTCGGGGAGCGACCACAGATAGATTTCCGCCGCCTCTGGGGGGCGAAAACACCAAGAGAGAAAGATCTCTTCGGCAGATAGATTTCTGCCAGGGAATTCCTTCCCGGAGAGGGGAGACCATCGCCATCAACACCGTCATCAAGCTAGGCTTCATTGGATCATCATCATCATCCACACCATCATCTCCACCAGCACCATCATCACCACTCCGTCCTGCTGTAACAATTGTGTTGGATATTACTTTAGTTCTTAGGGGAAACTTTCCCGGTGTTGATTACTATTGTAGTTGATACTTGTGAGTGGAACCATTGGATTATTGTTTATGTTCAGATTGTTATCCATTACCATATCATCTTTGATCTTGATCCATATGATGTCTTGTAAGTAGTTCGTTTAGTTCTTGAGGACATGGGAGAAGTCATGTTGTTAGTAGTGAATCTGTGATGAGTTATTATTCAATGATTTAGTATTTAAGTTGTGGTGCTATTCTTCTAGTGGTGTCATGTGAACGTCGACTACATGACACTTCAACATTTATGGGCCTAGGGGGATGCATTGTGTATTTGGCTACTAATCATTGGATTGCAGGAGTGACAGAAACCTGAACCCCCGTTAGGGCACCTTTGCACAAGGGAGTGTAGGATCTCAGAGTTTAAGGCTGTGGTTAGATTTATATTTTAATTACTTTCTTGTAGTTACGGATGTTTGCAGGAGGTTTAATCACAAGTATGTATTAGTCCTAGGAAGGCAGTATGTTAGCACAGGTTCACCCACACAACACTTACAAACACCAGCGAAGAGTACCTAGCTATTTGAACTAAAAGCACTTGACAGAATTTCCATGTGTCCTCGAGAACGTTTGGTCCTTATAAGTATTTCCACCGGCTTGTCCTTTGCTAAGAAAGGATTGGGCCACTTGCTCCGTGTGTTCGTTACTTCTGTTACTTGCTCTTTGTTTTGTTGCCTTGTCAGAGAATCACTAAAAATCCGTTTGCTAAGTATTTACAGAGAATTCCTCCTCCATACCACTATTTAGCACCTTCTGCTTCTCGTTGGGATCGACACTCCTATTTATCGAAAGTACTACGATACACCCCCTATACTTGTGGGTCATCACTAACCCAGATTTAACGCACATGCAGACGATTTAGTATGTAGGTACACCAAAGCTACATGGTGAGATTACCTTACTTGCTGATGTATTGGCTAAGATATTGGCTCTAGGCACTGTCGGTGGAGCTTAGCTCTTAACACGAATCTTCCTTCCGACCTGGCCGGTCTACGACCGACTCTGCCAAGCTCCTATGTCGTCGCCAACATCCTCTATGGCCTAGATTTGATGAAGATTTTGTCGAAAAAAATCACCAAAAAATCTGAAAAATAGCAGCACACCAAATGGATCTGACGAAGAACAAACTCGAGCAGAATAATTGTACCTCTCGGGCCACCGCTACTCCCTATGGTGTTGTTCTTCTCCTCCCACATGGTGTCTTCTAAGTCGTCGGCGTCGTGTGCTCCTCCTCCATCCACCAGGTCCGCTGCACGGCTTTGGGCCCGTTGTCATGATGCCTCCACCTGCCTTCTCTGTGCCGCCTCTTGTGGTGCTAGAGCGGGAAAGAGGAGAGATGGGGGGGCAAGAGGCGCCGGCGGATGGGGGAGGCTGGAGCGGGGAGGATGAGAGGAGGCGGGGATTGGGGAGAAGAAGGAGATGAGGGAATGGCCTGAGATATTTTTACCCTCTGCCCTCACGCGTCGGAAAAGAAAGGCAACATGGACCAGTGTCCTTCGTTGCCTCCAACTGCTAGGTCCGCACGTGTTCGGGTCCAGCCGTCATGGACTCGTTTTGAGAAGCACTAGGTGAAAAAATAAAAAAACCGTATCGAACGGCTGAAATGAAAAATGATAGCGGAAACTATGCCAGATAAATCGGACGACTAAGATTTGTACGCGTACGAGGAGCTTGGGAGGCCGGGTTGGCCAGGGCCAGTTATAGGTAGTAATTATCTCTTTCACCTAGTGACATGCTGTAGCGTTGCGCTGCCGCTGTATCTCGGTCCTTGGGCGCCGGCAGCTGCGAGCACCGCCGCCACCCACCCGGACGACCCAACATCATCTCTAACCACGGGCGCCGGCAGCCGCAAGCGCACAAGGCCGCAAGATGAGTGCCGCCGCCGATGGCCAACGCAAGCCAACAATGCCACAAGACCGACGACGCAGTTTTTCAAACTTGCAAGGTAAGAACCTTCCCAGCGGTCCTGCCTCCTTGTTCTGATATGCTAGATTTCTTGAGATACAGATGCATTTTGTATATGCTAGTTAGCTTTTATTTGGTCAGATCTGATACGTATTTCTGTTCAGAACTGAGAGTGATAAATTCTGTAGATAAGTTCCTGTTAAGAATGGAGTGTGTATCGCAGCATATATATATAAGGAATTTTTGCTGCTTTTTTGTAGATGGCATCTGAATCTGAGCAAATAGGGGTAACCAATATGTACATCAGGATGGGACGAACGAGGATGCTCATGAACTTGCCCTTGCAAATGCAAATGAAGAATGGACGTTGTGATTTGTCAAGTTATTTTCTCGTGCTATTATTTGCGATTTGCTGGACTGTCTAGTTGCTGCTCGTTTGTACAGAGCAAGGCAAATTGTAAATTGAAAAGGCAAATTGTAAATTGAAAAGTGTGTGCAGTTCTGCTCGTTTTTGCGCTACCAGTTAGCTAAGTAAATTGTTTGGTTTCTCGCTGCTCGACACTAATACAGTCTAGCAAATTGAAGTGCTTGAAATGCTCGTCATGTGGTGCTCCATTTTTAATATGTTTGTGCAATTTGTATTCTGGAAACAAAATCAAACCAGTGTCATTTTCTTTGTTTGGTCTATATGTTCATGACCGAAGACCAAACTGAAAAGACCGAAGACCAAATACATAAAGACCGAAAAACCGAAGGTTAGATGGCCGAAATTTATAAAGACGGACCGAGAAAACCGAACAAACCGAACGCCCGGGCAGATTCGTGAGGAGGTAAAACCCCTACTCCTGCTTTGTTGTACTGCTCTCTTGGCTTCGCGAGGGTACAATAGAGATGAGATCTCTAGGGTTTAGATCGCTAATGATCGATCCCTTCTAAGGTAGAAGGAGGGGCCCTTATATAGGGTAGCGCTGGCTTCCCAAAAACATTTGGTGGGAAGTGTTGCCACATTCCCGTGTGGGAGACATATGCCACCTCTTCTCTTCTTCTGGCCACCCGCCAGCTGTCCGGTGGAGTAGTGGACGGTCGTTGTACCGCCACTCGGCCCTGGCTTCTTTACACCAAAGAGGTACACTTGGCTCTACCACTTCGTTGCGTCATTTGCCCCCTCCTTTTCCCCATAGGGGAGGGGCAGCATCTTGATTTCCCGTCCAGCCTCACCGTGGACTGCCCGTTGGCGTGTCGTCTAGCTCACGATGCCTCGGACTACGAAGCCATCCCTCGTGAGGCGTCCTCCCTTGATGACGAAGGGTGCTCCGTGCTCTTCGCGCACCCTCGCGAGGGTCTCACTCCTCGTGGACTTTGCTAGGGCATGCCTTGCGGGTCCGACGTCTCGACGGAACATGGTACCCCTAGTGCCAATAGTCCGACAGTATCCCTCGGTTGCTTGGCTTACACGCGTCGGGTTAGGGGCAAGGAAGTCAAGGGACCTTCTGAAGCCAGGCCCACGATCAGTCACGTGCGAGCATAACTTGCCATAGAGGTCATCGGCACCTTCCACGTGGCCACACGGCGCGTGGCACCCCCCTGATGCGAGAACCGTCCCTCCTATTCAACTGTGTTTGGGGTTCACACAGTGCATAAAACTCTGAACCTTGGAATGGCCGGGACGCTCGAGCTTCTCCGCCATTGTCACTCTAGCCACCGACCTTCCTGTCATCTTCCCGGTCAGTTTTCGATATGACTCCCAAGAAGGCCCGTGCAGTTGTCTCTTTATCGGGCTTCCCCGCACCGAACACGACAGTTCTTCCACGACCCACCATTCTCAACATCGAGGGGTTGGATAAGGTCAAGAAGCTCATGGCTGCCCGCTCAAACGAGTGGGGAGCTTCGCGGGCCTAGTGTTCTGGAGTTGAGGAGACTGGATGGCATCCTACCATCGCCGATGTCTTCACACGATCCATCGCTGCTGGGCTCGTTCCCCCTTTCTTGTCCTTCTTCTTTGCCATCCTAGAGCACTACTACATCCAACAGCTCCACCTCCATCCTCAGAGTATCATGCTCCTCGCCGCCTTCGCGTATTGGTGTGAGGCCTTAGTCGGTGTTGCACCCTCAGTCGCCTTGTTCCGGCACTTCTACCTCCTCCTCGTCCTTTCACCGGAGGACACCCTAGGAGGCGTCGGGTTCTTCGTTGCAATGGAAGGAGATCTTGCTCCCATCTCCATTCTTGGAGGCTCGTCGGAGTTTCGCCGCGACTAGTGCTGGTTGAGGCCGGGCGAGCGTGGCCGCAACTCCGTGTCCCAGCAGGGGATGCCATGGAGAACCCGGGATGGGCTCGTGAGGCTTCTACCTTCATGAGCTCCAGTCCCCTCGTGAGGCGCGTGGCGCGCCTGAGGAGCTTGAGGCTGACCGGTGATATGGTGGTGTGGGAGTATCTGCTGCAGCAGATTGCTCCTCTCCAAGAACATCGGAGGCCCCTCTGGACCCTGGCACCCGGTTGGGACAGGTCTAGGATCTCGGAGGGCCTTCGATATGAATAGACAGTGGTCTCCTGGGCACGGAGTCTGTGGCGGAGCTCCCCTCGGCATGCGCCTCTTGTACTTGGAGGGCGACGCGAGTGCTATCCACGCAGAACTCCCCACCTTTGATGCGCAGGGCGAGTGTTCTCTTGTCGAGCTCGATGATGAGGGGGCGGAGTTGGGTAACGACCCTGGATCCTCATGAGCTGTCCGTCACGGGAGGATGATCGGCAGCATGTCTTCTTCTTCTAATGAGGAAGACGCTCCCGAACCTCCCAAGGGGGAGGTCCATGGTCTCTTTGAGCAAGCGAAGCGCAAGGCCATGGATCGAGTGAGGCTATACCCTGCCGCTCTCGCATCGCGGGCGGCTCGAAAGATACCCAGGTCCAAAAAGGTGCCTGCTTTCCTGCCCCTAGGAGCACGGAAGGTTGACTGGTCCTTCGTGTAGATAGAGATTGTGGGGTGAGCAAGCCTCTGATCACTCCCAGGGCTCCCTTTTATCCTTCCCTTATAGCCCCCTGATCAAGTTGTTTGACACAGGTGTGAAGAGAAGAGGAAGGAGGCGCCGATGTCGGGCTCTGACGGTGCCTTGGGACGCGACGGGGATGATGCTCGTTCCCCGCCGGAGCGGCGGAGTCTCTCTCCAAAGGCCGGACAGGGCGGCCTTGACCTGATGGTTGTGGGCGATGATGCTCCGCTGGTTGAGGACCCCGTGGGCATGCAAGGTGCGTCACCATCTCCGGTTCGAGCCAGCCACGGTGACCCTCCTGAGGGGATCCCTGGAGCCTCCCACAGGGCAGGCCTTAGCGAGCTTGCTCTGCCCTCCTCGGCGGATCCCTCCTCTAGGCGGTCGGAGTCTCTTCGTGCTGTCGTGGCTGCTGCGCACTCCAGGATTGAGCAATACCTCGCAGACTTCGTCTGGCTGGCGCGTGGCGCCGACTACACCTTGAGTGCGCGTCTGGCGGACTTCGTCAAGGTGCTCTATAGGAGGTGGAGCATCCTGAGGGGACCTCGGTGAGCGAGGTCGCCTTCTTCCATTAGCTCATGGATGAACGTGTGGATGAGTTCTTTCCTTTGTTCAAGCGGTCTGATGTGGACGATTCCTCCGAGGATGATGCTACTCCTGAACACGAAGGTTGTGTTCCTCGTGGAGGTTTGCCTTTCATAGGTGGGAGCGGCAGGCAGCCTCCTAAGGGTAGAGATTCAGAGTCGTTGTCCTGGGGGCTCTTTGCCTTGAAATCCTTTTTATTTTGGTGAACTTTGGTTCGTTAGGCATGGCTGGACCTAGAACGGTTATGTATGCTTGTTCCGCCTGTATCCATTTGTGCTTCGTCGGAGAGTTGTGCTTCCCCAAGGGCCTCTCGAGGAGAGGGCCACGCGGACCTGTGGGAACGCCTGCATAGTAACGTTAGGAGCCAAGGACGAGATAACTTACCACCACCGCCGGGGGGTAAGTTCAAAGCTCGAGGGTTCTTGGTCCCATATTCCCTTGGCTGCAGGAGGGATAGGGCCTCGTGAGCTGCCCTGTGAGCCTCTCGAGGAGAGAACCATAGGGCAAAAGTTGAGCCAATTGGCCTCTCAAGGAGAGAACCATAGGGCAAAGGTTGAGCTGGCTGGCCTCTCGAGGAGAGACCAATGGCCAACACGAAAGTTTATGTATTTTTCGTTTCATAAGGGTCAAGAACCGTGGGTGAGGTAACTTGCGGCCGAGGAACATGCCGTAAGTTCAGAGCACGACGCTTTAGGTCCCGACAAGGTTGAGCTGCGAAGATCTGAGCCTCCCATGCGATCAGGAGCCATGGGCGAGGTGACTTATGGTCGAAGAACGAACCGTAAGTTCAAAGCTCCACACTTTAGGCCTTGAAGAGTTTGAGCTGCGGACATCCGAGCCTCCCATATGATCAGGAGCCGTGGGCGAGGTGACTTTTGGCCAAAGAATGAACCGGAAGTTCAGAGCTCCACACTTTAGGCCCTGAAGAGTTTGAGCTGCGGAGATCTGAGACTCCCATGCGATCAGGAGCCGTGGGCGAGGTGACTTACGGCCAAAGAGCAAACCGTAAATTCAGAGATCCACACTTTAGGCCATGAAGAGTTTGATCCTCCCATGCCGCCCGTAGGCCTCCCGAGGGGAGCGCCGCGGGGGCCGTGACTTCCTGTGATCTTCCCGAGGGGGGATCCCAGGTCCTACACGTTTCACCGATACTACCCAAGGGCTAACACACCCCTGGGCCTGTCGTGCCTCCAGCGTCGGTATGTTTCATTTATACACCATGTGAGGGTTTCAAGCACCGGGAACCATGGGTGAGGTGACTTATCGCAGGAGCTAGTACGCAAGTTTAGAGATTGACACTTTAGATTCCCGATGTTGACAGGGAAATGTCCAGCGATGGCACCATCCGAGCCATCGCTCGCGTGGCAGATAGACGAGAATAAGACAAGCGCGTGGGAAGAAAGGAACTTCCAGCAGAACGAATGTGTTTGTGGAAAAGAACAAACATAAATCGTAGGAAACAGCGACCATTCCCTTCCTCCAAACCCTACCCCTGGGGGGGGAGACATTGCCCAGTGGGAAGAGAGTGAGGATAAGAGTCACCTTGGGGGTGGATTCGTGGCCTGTCATGCACCTCCTGAGGGGCGGAGGCGTCCCGGGCCTCACGAGCCCTCTGGCGCGGTCGTCACCCAGTGGCTGCCCCGCCAGCCCCCGGTCCTACCGAGGGGCTATAGGTCTAGGGCTTTGGAGCATGCAGCCTTGTCACGCTTGCTGCTCCGCCAGCACTTTATCTTGATGTCGTATTCCTCTCTAACCTTCCCGAGTCTGACGCATTCTTTGGTGTCATGGCCTTGTCTCTGGTGGAAGACGCAGTACGGGCCTTGGTCAGGCACTTGGCCAGCATCTCGCCGCGTTAGGTGCTTCCTGGTGCCCTTCTTCGCGTGCTAGCTGACGCTTCCCTCGGGATCCATTGTCATGTCTTCTGACTCCTTGTAGCCACGGGAGAACAGGTCGCATGCTTCCGCCTTGGCACAGAGATCGACCACCGCAAAGAGCTTGGCAATCGTTGTGAGGCTCACTCCGTGGTGGCTGATCCTGCCGAGCACCTGGTGGCGACACCTTTGGCGAAGGCCGCGATGACCTCCTTGTCGGAAGCCCCTGCAACCCTGACGAGTGTCTGATATGTCGTAAACGTATCTATACTTTTTGATGCTCTATGCTTGTTTTGTACCAACTATCTTATGTTTTTTCTACACTTTGAGGCATTTTTATACATTTTCTGGAACTAACCTATTGACAAGATGCCACAGTGCCAGTTCCTGTTTTCTGATGTTTTTGGTTTCAGAAAATCTAGTAAGGAAATATTCTCGGAATTGGACGGGACAAAAGCGGAAGTCAATATTTTACCGTAATGAAGATGGAGTCCAGAGGAGGGACGAAGAGGCGCCATAGGGCGTCCAAACCACCCCATGGCGCGGGACCACACTAGGCCACGCCAGGTCATTGTATGGGCCCTCTGTCCCTCAATCGACCTTGCCCCTTCACCTATATAAACACCCCGAGGAGAAAACCCTAAGGACCGGATCAGAAATCCACGAAAAAGTCGGTAGCTGCCGCCACCATCGTCCCTAGAACGGGAGGGATCTGAAGCTCTTCCCGGCACCCTTCCGGAGAGGGGATATCACCCTGGAGTCCCTCTTCATCACCATGCCAGCCTCCGGAGTGATGCGTGCGTAGTTCATCCTTGGACTATGGGTCCATAGCAGTAGCTAGATGGTCGTTTCTCCTCTTTTGTGCTATCATGTTAAGATCTTGTGAGCTACCTATCATGATCAAGATCATCTATATGTAGTCCTACATGTTGTGTTTGTTGGGATCCGATGGATATTGAGTACTACATCAAGAATGATTATTGATTCTATCATGTCTATGTTATGTGTGATCTTGCATGCTCTCCATTGCTAGTAGTTACTCTAGCCAAGTAGTTGCTTGTGACTCCAAGAGGGAGTATTTATGCTCGATAGTAGGTTCATGTCTCTAGTAATATGGAGGAGTGACAGGAACCTCTAAGATTGTAGATGTGCTATTGCTACTAGGGAGGAAAGAGCAATCCTTTGTCCAAGGGCAATTGTATTGTTTACTTTACACACTTTTCTTAATGCAATTATCTATTGCTTGCAACTTAATACTGGAAGGGGTTCGGATGATAACCTGAAGGTGGATTATTAGTCATAGATGCAGTTGGATTATGGTCTATGTATTATGTTGTAATGCCCAAATGAATCTCACAGAAATCATCATGACATGCACATGTATTATTATGCATTCTCAATCTATTAATTGCCCAACTGTAATTTGTTCACTCAACATGTTATTTATCTTATGGAGAAGCACCTCTAGTGAACTGTGGACCCCGGTCCATTCCTTCGCACTGATATTCAATCTAGTGCCTACTATTTACTTTCTGCAAGTACTACAAGCAATTACTTTCTTCCACACTATATGTTTAATCCTTTGTTTTCAGCAAACCGGTGAGCTTGACAACCTCACTATAAGTTGGGGCAAAGTATTGTGGTTGTGTTGTGCAGGTTCCACGTTGCTAGCAACACCTTGGGAGCTGTTTTCTTTCTCCTACTGGTTCGATAACCTTGGTTTCAGAACTGAGGGAAAACTTGTTGATGTGCTCATCATACCTTCCTCTTGGGGTTTCCCAACGGGCTCTACAGTAACCGAGCCGCATCAAGACTTTTTCTGGCGCCGTTGCCGGAGAGACACAGGACAGTTCCTGCAAGGGGAGTCTGTCACAACCAATCTCTTTACTTTGTTTTTGTTTTTCTTAGTTTATTTTTCTTTGTTGGTTTGTTTCTTTTTATCAAAAACACAAAAAAATAGTTCCTACCTTAGTTGTTATTTCTGTTGGTTTGTTTGTTTTTATCAAAAACACACAAAAATTAGTTCCTACTTTAGTTTCTGTTTCTATTGGTTTGCTTTAATCTTGCAAAAATGACTACTCTTGAAAACACTAAGTAGTGTGACTTCACTAGCACAAACAACAATGATTTCATTAGCACACTTATTGCTCCACCTGTTCCTGAAGCTACTTTCTATGAAATTAATCCTGCTTTGCTGAACTTGTTATAAAAGAGAAATTCTCTAGTGCTAGTACTGATGATGCTGCTGCTCACCTTAATAATTTTGTTGAACTTTGTGGGATGCAAAATATAAGGATGTAGATGGAGATATTATTAAGCTTAAATTGTTTCCTTTATCTTTAAGAGAAGAGCTAAAGATTGGTTGCTATCCTTTCCTAAAAATAGTATTGATTCTTGGATTAAATGCGAAGATACTTTCATTGGAAAATATTACCCTCCTACTAAGATTATATCCATGAGAAGTGACATAATTAAATATTAACAATTTGATAATGAACATGTTGCTCAAGCTTGGGAAAGAATGAAATCTTTAGTGAAGAATTGCCCCACTCATGGACTGACTACTTGGATGATTATCCAAACCTTTTATGCAGGACTAAATTTTTCTTCAAGAAATCTATTGGATTCGGCTGCTGGAGGTACCTTTATGACCATCACTTTGGGTGCTGCCTTAAAGCTCCTTGATAATATGATGACAAATTATTCTAAATGGCACACTGAGAGAGCTCCACAAGGTAAGAAGGTAAATTTTGTTGAAGAAACCTCGTCTTTGAGTGATAAAATTGATACTATTATGTCTATGCTTGTTCCTATTGAGTGGAAAAGCTCATATTGATCCAAATAATGTTCCTTTAGCCTCTTTGGTTGCTCAAGAAGAGCAAGTTGATGTGAACTTCATTATAAGTAATAATTTTAGCAACAATGCTTATAGGAATAATTTTGGTAATAACAAATATAGGCCATATCCTTCTAATAATGGTAATGCTTCTGGAAATTCCTACAACAACAATAGAAGTGCACCCTCTTAACTTGAAGTCATGCTTAAAGATATTATTAGTAAACAAACTGCTATCAATAAGAATGTTGAGAAAAGCTTGGAACATTGATGATCTTGCTTCTAAAGTTGATATCCTTGCCCATGATGTTAAATTTCTTAAATTAAAGCTAATGCCTCATGTGTTAAAGAAAGCAAGACTTTGAATGCCATACAAGTTAGAATTGATGAAAATCTTAGGATGTTAGACGAATTGCATGCTAGGTGGGAAAGATTAGATGAAATTGCTAGAAATAATAGTATGACTAAAGTTTGTACTATTACCACCACTAGTAATGTTTATGCTAGCAAACCACCTAAATTCCCATTCCTTTTGCAACACTGCCTAAACCCAATGGAACCTTTTCCAATAAAAATGCTAAAAAAAATTCGAAATATGGGAAACAATAATTCTACTACTTTGAATGATAATTTTGATTTTCATATTGATGGTTGCAATATTTCTGAAGTAATTATGTTCTTGCAAAAACTTTCTAGAAGTCCTAATGCTAGTGCTATGAAGATGGCTTTTACAAAACATATTACGGATGCTCTCATGAAAATTAAAGAAGAAAAATTGAAACATGAAGCTTCTATTCCTAGGAAATTAGAAGATGGTTGGGAGCCCATCATTAATATGAAAGTGAATGGTTTTTACTTTAAAGCTTCATGTGATATTGGTGCTAGTGTCTCTATTATGCCTAGAAAAATCTATGAAATGCTTGATTTACCACCATTGGAAGATTGTTATTTGGATGTCCATATTGATGATAATGCTAAAAAGAAACTTATGTGGAGAATTAATGATGTTCTTATTATGGTTAACAATACCTTTGTCCCCGTTGATTTCTATGTTTTGGATGTTGAATGCAATGCTTCTTGTCCTATTATTTTGGGAAGACCTTTTCTTAGAACTATTGGTGCCCTATTGATATGAAAGAAGGCACCATTAAATATCAATTTCCACTCAAGAAAGGTATTGAACACTCCCCTAGAAAAATAAAGAAGCTATCTTTTGATTCTCTTATTAGAACAAAATTTGATGTTGATACTTCTTCATTTGAAAATACTTGATTCTTGCTTTCTATGCCTAGCTGAAAGGCGTTAAAGAAAAGCACTATTGGGAGATAACCCAAATTTTTATTTCAGTAAGTTTTTATTTTGTTGAGTCTTGGGAGTTTTTGCCTCTGTAATAACCTCTCCTTATCCTTTTTGTTTGGTTTTTGTGCCAAGAATAACCTCTAATGAGAGGGAAGTAAGATTTGGGGAAGTTGATGTCCCGAAACAGATTTCTGTGATTCACTTTATAAAATCATGAAAAATCTCAGTACGTCGTATTGAGCTGTAATTGTTTGTATGCATGCCCCTAGTATTCACCCAACTTTCTTTAGTTTTGCACTTTTCGATTTGAGCAACAGAAGATTTTCGGAAAAAAATCGGTCTTTACCTGCTGGTCTATTTTGATAGATTTGTGCCATTATTTGCATTTTCCACTTAATCGGTTTCTTTTTGAGTTCTCTTTGATCACTTTGAGCTTTTAAAAGGAGTTGCTGCAGTAGCCTATGTTGTAATGGATGATTTACTTGAGTTGAAACTGGACCCAAAGGCCTATTATCTTGAATACACTAATGTTGCTAATGAAGATTGTGTGAAGTTTTGTATGAAGGAAATTTTCAAGTGTATGGAGAGAATGATGTGATGATATGAAGTATGGACAAAATCTCAAGCTTGGGGATGCCACCCATGTCACCCCAAGAAATATTCAGGAGGTACAAGCGTCAAATCTTGGGGATGTTCGGCATCCCCATCTTCATCAACAAAAATCCAGGTCTTCTTTCAAGACACTTTATTTTTGCTTCATGCACTATTGTGTTGTTCTTGGAGCGTCTTTGTTTTTGTTTTTAGTTTTATTTTTCTTTGTTTGCTGTAATAAGTTGGTCGGACCCCAACACACCTATTTTGGAGGAGTCACACCTAGTTCTTCATTGTCTATAACACTCTAGTTTTCACTCTTATTGTTCTGTGAGTGTTCTCCTTTGCTAGCACTGCATTTAGCTTTAGTTTTCTTATGCTTTTAGCTTAGGACTTTTTAGTTCTTCTTTGTAGTTAGGTTAGACATGCTCTATGAATCTTTATTCATTATTATCTTTATGAGTTGTTTCAAATAAGTCAATTGGTGTTGGAAAAGAGTAGAAACTTTCATGCTTATAGTGTGATACGTCGAAAACGTATCTATAACTTTTGATGTTCCATGCTTGTTTAGTATCTACTTTGCTTTACTTTGTCTACACTTTGAGGTGTTTTTATATGTTTTCTGGTACTAACCTGTTAACAAGATGCCTGTTTTCTTCTGTTTTTGGTTCTAGAAAGGCAGAAAATCAATATTCTCGGAATTGGACGGGACAAAAGACAAAGTCAATATTTTACCATGGGCGACACGAAGCCAGAATACGAGATGGAGGAGGCTCACCAGGGGGCCACACCCCATGGCCGTGCGGGTGGGCCCACCCGCTCCTGGGGGGTGCAGCCGCCCTGGTGGCCCCCCTGCCTCGCCTCTTCGCCTATAAAGTCCCCCCGATGCCGAAACCCTAAGTACCTGATCAAAATTCCACGAAACCGTCTGTAGCCGCCGCCACCATCGTCCCTAGACCGGGGGGACCTAAAGCTCTTCCTGGCACCCTGCCAGAGGGGAGATCGTCCAGGAGGCCTTCTTCTTCATCATGCCAGCTTCCAGTATGAAGCGTGAGTAGTTCCACCTTGGACTACGGGTCCATGTAGTAGCTAGATGGTTGTATATCCTCCTTGTGCTTTCATGTATAGATCTTGTGAGCTTTGTTCATAATCAAGATCTAATCTATTTGTAACCATGCATGTTGTGTTTGCGGGGATCCGATGGATATTGAGATTACTACGTCAGATTGATTAATGGTTTTGTCTTATTGATTCTATCATGTCTGTGTTGTTTGTGATCTTGCATGCTCTCCGTTGTTGGTAGCTATCTTGGCCAAGTAATTGCTAGTGACTCCAAGAGGGGGTATTTATGCTCGATAGTGGGTTCATGCCTTTATTTACCAAGGGAAGTGATAGAAATATCTTCGGTGGTAGAAGTTCTGTTGCCACTAGGGAGAAAACAATGGTATCTTGTTCATGGAACAAGTGGATTGTTTACCTTACACACTTTGCTTAAAGCAGTTGCCTTTTGCTTGCAACTTAATACTGGAGGGGGTTCAGATGATAACCTGAAGGTGGATTTCTAGTCCTAGATGCAGTTGGATGGCGGTCTATGTATATTGTTGTATTGCCCAATCGAATCTCATAATATCTTTTTGTCTAGTATTGCATTGTTATGCCTTGCTCAGTCCTATCAATTGCCCTGCTGTAATTTGTTTACCCTGCATGCCATGTTTGTTTATCTAAGGAGAGCACCTCTAGTTAACTATGGACGCCGGTCCAATCTTTACCATTGATACACCTTCCACTGTTACTGTTTATTTGATGCAAACCATCATCACCTTCCACACCATACATTTAATCCTTTGTTACAGCAAACCGATGAGCTTACAACCTCACTGTTCGTTGGGGCAAAGTCTTGAGTTTGTGTTGTGCAGGTTTCCACGTTTCTTGCAACACCTTTAAGACGTTTCCTTCCTCCTACTGGTTTGATAACCTCGGTTTCTTACTGAGGGAAGACTTGCTGCTATTCTCTTCACACCTTGCTCTTGGGGTTTCCAACGAAGCACTCCCACATCAACACCGGGCGCCATCAAGTTTTTCTGGCGCCTTTGCCAGGGAGGCTAAGGACGTCTTCACAAGGGGAGTCCTTCTCAACCTTTCTCTTTACTTTTTTTGGTTTTCTTAGTTTATTTTGCTTGGTTTTGTTTGCCTCTTTTTATCAAAAACTCAAAAAAAAATTAGTTTAGTTTGGTTTGCTTTCTCTTATCAAAAACACAAAAAAATAGTTCCTACTCTAGTTGGTGGTCTGTTATTTCCTTGCTTGGTCATGCTTTCTATCAATGGATGGTTTCTTTGAAACTAGTTCTTATTGGCAAGGTGGGTTCACAGAAGAAAAAAAATTATTATAAGGAACACCGTTTGTCACCAAAAAGGGAAACACCTATGGGATCAAATTGATAAATTGAATACTATTGCTAGAGAGGTGTGCTCTACTTATAATGTTACTTATTGCTTCGATAAAGCTTTCTGCTATAGGAGGTATAAATACCTCCCTTTTCAATGTGAGTATAATGATAATGTTACCATATCCTCTTATGTTAAAGGAAATTATGACTTTTATGATGTGGAACAAATTGAAGAATTTATTTCCTTCAATATTGATACGTCGTAAACGTATCTATAATTTTTGATGCTCCATGCTTGTTTTGTACCAACTATCTTATGTTACGTCTACACTTTGAGGCATTTTTATACATTTTCTAGAACTAACCTATTGACAAGATGCCGCAGTGCCAGTTCCTGTTTTCTGATGTTTTTGGTTTCAGAAAAGCTAGTAAGGAAATATTCTTGGAATTTTTTTTTACATGATATTCTCGGAATTGGACGGGACGAAAGCGGAAGTCAATATTTTACCGTAAAAAAGACGGAGTCCAGAGGGGGGATGAAGAGGGGCCACAGGGCGGCCAAACAACCTCATGGCGCGGGCCCACCCTAGATCGCGCCAGGGCATGGTGTTGGCCCTCTGTCCCTCAACCGACCTTGCCCCTTCGCCTATATAAACACCTCGAGGAGAAAACCCTAAGGACCGGATCAGAATTCCACAAAAAAGTCCGTAGCCACCGCCACCATCGTCCCTAGATCGGCAGGGATCTGATGCTCTTCCTGGCACCCTGCCGGAGAGGGGAGATCACCCTGGAGGACTTCGTCGTCACCATGCCAGCCTCCGGAGTGATGCATGAGTAGTTCATCATTGGATTATGGGTCCATAGCAGTAGCTAGATGGCCGTTTCTCCTCTTGTGTGCTATCATGTTTAGATCTTATGAGCTGCCTATCATGATCAAGATCATCTATATGTAATCCTACATGTTGTATTTGTTGGGATCCGATGGATATTGAGTACTACGTCAAGATTGATTATTGATTCTATCATGTCTATGTTATTTGTGATCTTGCATGCTCTCCGTTGCTAGTGGTTACTCTGGCCAAGTAGTTGCTTGTGACTCCAAGAGGGAGTATTTATGCTCGATAGTAGGTTCATGTCTCTAGTAATATGGAGGAGTGACAGGAACCTCTAAGATTGTAGATGTGCTGTTTCTACTAGCGATAAAACAACAATCCTTTGTCCAAAGGCAATTGTATTGTTTACTTTACACACTTTGCTTAATGCAATTATCTGTTGCTTGCAACTTAATACTAGAAGGGGTTCAGATGAGAACCTGAAGGTGGATTATTAGTCAAAGATGTAGTTGGATTACAGTCTACGTATTATGTTGTAATGCCCAAACGAATCTCATAGAAATCATCATGACATGTACATGCATTCTCAATTTGTCAATTGCCAACTGTAATTTATTCACCCAACATGCTATTTATCTTATGGAGAAACAGCTCTAGTGAACTGTGGACCCCGGTCCATTCCTTTCCACTCATATTCAATCTACTGCCTACTGTTTACTTTCTGCAATTACTACAAGCAATTACTTTCTTCCACACTATATGTTTAATCCTTTGTTTTAAGCAAACCGGTGAGCTTGACAACCTCACTGTAAGTTGGGGCAAAGTAATTGTGGTTGTGTTGTGTAGGTTCCATGTTGCTAGCAACACCTTGGGAGTTGTTTCCTTTTTCCTACTGGTTCGATAACCTTGGTTTCATAACTGAGGGAAAACTTGTTGTTGTGCTTATCATACCTTCCTCTTGGAGTTTCCAAACGGGCTCTATAATAACCGAGCTGCATCAGTGTCTGGTTGAAGCATTGCAGGTATTTGCGTAGAATTTTGTATGGGCCCTGCCTAACCCTCCTGAGGTCGTCACAGCTGCACGGCCGCCTGCCCGTGTCCCCGAACTTGGTGACGAAGAGGCCGCAGAGCTCTAACCATGAGCGAATGGACCCCTCCAAAAGGTTGTGTGGCCAGGTGCGGGCCTCCCCCACCAAGCCCATGGGGAACCAGTTGGCGAGGACGTGGTCATCGCCTCCTGCTGCCTCAACTTCCATGGTACAGAGCTGCAAGAACTTCGTGGGGTTGGTGGTTCCGTCATAGTGCGGTGGAATCTCTGGCTTGAACTTGGTTTGCCATACCACCCGGCGGAGGCGTTCGACCAGGGTCGGGCAGCTGGAGCAGCTGATGGCCATGCCTCCGGCGAGGGCCGCTCTGTTCTGGAGCCCGGCCGCCGATATGGTCTGGAGGACCCGGGCCTCATGCCCCCAGTTCCTCGCTTGGGTTACCCAAACGTCCTCCACTGACCGAGCGACCTTGCTCCAGGACTGGTCTCGATCAGAGTACGACGTTGCGGGTGGCCTTGTGGCACCCGAGCCCCCGCGTCCCTCACAAAGTGGAGGTGGAGGGGCGCGCCCCATGCACGATGTCGCCCGGCCGTGTTTCCGTCACCTTGGGGCTGCCCCAGGCAACGTCCATCAGGGATGCGAGACGGGCCTTCCACTCTTCTCGGGCACCTTCCGCAGGCGAGTAGCAAAGGAGCTCCTTCTCTATGAGGCGCACCATTTTCAGGGTGAGTGTAGTCCGGCACGCTAGAACCGGTGTTTGGATGGAAGGGGTGTTTTGCCCGCGTGCCTCGGTGGAAGGACGTGGCGAAGTGTGGTCGCCAGCGCTGAAGCGGGGTGCAGGCATGGGGGCAGCATGGTGCAAGCCCCCGAGCCTTTTCTCCTGCTCCCGCCATGAGCGGTTGTCACGAGGCTTGCTGAGAGTCTCTTGGCATGCCTCAACCCCCTACCTAACACGCCAAATGTCGAAGATTTTTCTCGCGAAGGAGCTAGGGTCCAACGATCCCTAGGTTCGAGAGGGGGATGAACACGCATTCCCAAGGAGCCTCGGTGATGGCGAAGCTATAATCACGGTAGAGAGGTGACATGGTGTTTTTTACCTAGGTTCGGGACCCTCGTGAGGAGATAAATCCCCTACTCCTGCTTTGTTGTATTGCTCGCTTGGCTTCGCGGGGGTACAATGGATATGAGATCTCTAGGGTTTAGATCGCTAAGGATCAATCCCTTTTAAGGTAGGAGGGGCCCTTATATAGGGAAGCGTTGGTCCTCTTCCCCCAAAACATTTGGCGGGAAGGGTTGACACATTCCCTCGTGGGAGACATACTCCGCCTCATGTCTTCTTCTGGCTGCTCGCCAGCTGTCTGATGGAGTAATGGACGACCGCTATACCATCACTCCGCCCTGGCTTCTTTGCACCAAAGTGGCATGTCTGGCTCTGCCACTTCCTTGCGTCATTTTCCCCCTCCTTTTCCCCACACAGGAGGGGTAGCATCTTGCTTTCCCAAGGCGGTCCAGCCTCACTGTGGACTGCCCGTTGGCGCATTGCCTAGCTCACGATGCCTCAGACTATGAAGCCATCCCTCGTGAGGTGTCCGCCCTTGATGACGAAGGGTGCTCCGTGATCTTCACGCACCCTCACGAGGGTCTCACTCCTCGTGGAATCCGCTAGGGCATGCCTTGTGGGTCCGACGTCTTGACGGGACGTGGTACCCCTAGTGCCAATAGTCTGACAGTTTCAAATGGCGAAGTGTGGATTTAATCACCTACAAGTAATGGTGGATAAATTTACTAGGTGAATTGAAGCTAAACCCGTAACAAATTGTGATGGAGCCACAGCCAGAAAATTCGTCGAGGACGTGATTATCATATTCGGATATCCACACAATATTTTTACTGACAACGGGAGCAACTTTTCCATGGGAGAATTAGCTGAATTCTGCGAAGAACAAGGGATCTGACTTGATATTGCATCATTCGCACATCCACAAGCCAATGGACAAGTCTAAAGGGCAAATAGTATCATTTGACAAGGACTCCGACCTCGTCTCGAGGCACCACTTCATCGTGCTATGGGGGCTTGGGCGGAAGAATTACTGTCTATGATATGGAGCTTGCATACAACTCCTAACAGTCAACCGGATATACTCCTTTCTTCTTAGTCTATGGTGCAAAGGCAGTTCTTTCGAGTGATTTAATCCATCAATCTCCTCGAGTCAAAGCATATATCGAAGAAGATGCAGAAGTTTCATGACAAGATGATCCTGATATAATCAAAGAAGTTCGCGTCATTGCTGAGCAGAGATCTACAACCTATTAGCAGAATTTATGAAAGTATCATAGTCAAAGAGTGCAAACTCGTTCTTTCATAAAGGGTGATTTGGTTCTCCGACTCGTGCAAAAGAGAAAGCACAAACTATCTCCAATTTGGGAAGGACCTTTTATGATCAAGCGTGTTCTACATAATAGGTCATATTATTTAATCGATATGAGACCAATCAAGGAAATACCTGACACTCGGAAGAGGAAGAGAGCTAGTGGTAGCACAAACCCGGATAAATTAGACCATCCCTGCAATATGGCACAACTACATCTCTTCTATTCTTATTTATATTTCTCTATAATCATATGTACATGTTTAAAGAGAAATAAAGTATTGGTTTCCTAATGTATTTTCTTTTACAATTTTATTTCTAAAAGAGCATGTCAATTTCAAAAATCCCAGGATGCTTGAAAGTACTTTATACTCATGTTCATTCTGGTTATGATTTTTGAAAACCTATAAAAAGTCACCTTTAGGTGTAAATCTCATTTTATGTTTATACTTTGGTTTTTTATCTGATTGCTTAGACGTGGGTATTTTCTGAGTAATGAATTGTTGGTACTAGAAGCCGGCTTTGTTTCCAAGTTTAAACTGGTTTGAGCAATTGCGCTCCGTTGACTCGAAAAAGTTTCCATGCTGAAGGCTGGCTAGCTCATGAAAGGTATGAGGCAGAGAGCCAGATAAAACGACAAGTGTAAACACAAAGTTCTTAAGAAATTTTCGAGCACACATTTAAATATCTACAAGGTGCTAAGTAGTAAAGCATTAAATTTTTACATGCCAGCATGCATAGAAACTCAAAATATTGTACCCATCATTACAAACCATGTGAATGTTTTAGCATAATGCATCAAATGTTTTACACTACAGATTCAGGTAGAGGTGGTGGAGATTTTGGAGCGCTGGAGTCGATATCACCGCCAACTTGCTCAGGAAACTCAGAAGTTTTTTCATCTTCGATGAGGCTATCTTCTGGTTCTGTTAGCGAGGGAGGCACATCGACTGAGTAGAAGAATGGCATTGATTAGTTCTTCATCTCCGCCACGCGACAAGCATAGCCCGTGCAAGATTCTTGGATATCCTTGGTGTCTTGCGGGTTACCCTCATCGTCTTCATTGGCGATTCCCTTGGTGACGTGCCATATTTGCATCTCGCTGTGGTGGCTCATCACCATAGTAAGGGTAGTCTATGCATCAGTCTGGGCATACGAGATCTTCCAATCTTCGATCAGCTTCGGAATCTCCTTTGTTCTGTCTCTCATTTCGAGCACTAGCAATTTTTGCAGGTCAGAAAGTTTCACCGACTCGCCAGCCTCTTCAAGAGTCTGGCGGAATTTGAAGAGAACATCTCCGACTGACATAATGCGCTCAAAACAAGATTCGTAGGTAGGAGAGTCAAAGAGATGCAGAGGATTTGGGAAAGAACAAAATCAAAAAATCTGGCCAATACAATGTCAGAAAATATAAGAGGAAATATAATGTCATAAAAAGTTACCAAGCACGAAGTGGTTCCACTAAGAATGCTCCTCCCAGAGCTCAGTTCTGCTTCAGAGGCTTGGGCAAGATCCTTCTGGCTCTCGAAGTATTTCTTCATATTTTCAAGTTGTTTATCTCAGAGGGCCACCAGCTTTGCGAGCCTCTCAGTCTCCATGTTGCTTGACTCCAGGAGGTTGTTCACTGATTTCTCGTGAGCATCCTTAAGCTTTTTTAGCTCCTGGAGAAGATCTTCATTTTCCATCTGGCAGACCTTGTAGTTCTCGACTTCCTCCACCATCTTGCTAGACTGTTGTAGCAAGTCTACAAAGGGAAAAATAACAGTCAGAATATATATTCGACTAAGACAACGACTATGGATGAATGTCGGAAATGTTTACCTTCTGCTTCATCCTTTTCAATTTGCAACTTGGAATTTTCAAGACATAAAGCTTTGATTTCTTTGTGCTTGTTGCATATATTCTTGAGCAATTCCTGGTTGTAAGATGTAAATTTTTGTAAGTTAAAGGCAAAATACCGTCAGACGGCTACTAAGACTCGGGCTAGAACTTTAACTAAGTTAAATTTCAGCACTAGCCTTGGGGGCTACACTACATCATTCTTTTGCATCCTATAAGCATCAACTCGGATCTTATACTATGATCTTTATCCGACTTTATGCTTGGGGGCTAGAGGATATGATAATAAAATACTGCAAACGATAGTCGGAAAACTTACAATATTCTCCAAGTGCAGCTTTTCAAATCCGATCTTCGTGTTGTGGAATACCTTCTCGGCAAGGGCGATAGGAGAGGCAGTATTCACTGGAATCTCTCTGTTTTCAATCTTTTGATCTCGGACCTGGATTTGGTCTAGGAGGCTTTCCATCTTGACATCCTCCATCTCCTAGCTTGTTTCTTCTGGAGTAAGGACTTGATTCTCAAGACAGGTTTGCACCATCTTGAGAATCTCCTCCTTTTGTTTCCTCTTTAAGCTGGAAGCAGTAAAACAAACAATTTTATCCATCTTTCCTAGCGACATAACCATGGGATCATTACCCTTAGTAGGTTCAACCTTGTCAATAGCCTAGTACCAGTGGTAACTAGGGCTTGCGAAGCAGTGGTGTCGTTAGGAATGGCAGAGCCGGCATGCGAAGAGGAAGGAACCTTTGGTGCCGAGGACTAAGTAGTTGCTGGAGTTGGAGGGGCACGACCGAGGAGATCACAAGATTCTGCTGGCGCAGTTGCTTGGCCGGTTTGCTCTTTGGCTTCAGCTTGCTCTTCAAAACAGTTTTTACTCTGAATCACATAAAGAACAAATGTTAGATGTGACTCGAAAAGAATAAAAAATGAGTACTGGAGGTTAAAAGGTACTCCTTGGCCTTGCGCTTCTTGGAAGCAATTCCAGAAACTTCCTTCACCTCATCATCCTTCATCTCCTCCTAGTCTTTTGGAGGATAACCCTCAAGAGGGGCTAACTCTTTACATGGGTATGACCAATCGGGTCCCTATGCTTATTCACCCTAGGCTCTTAAAATATTATGGCCCATGAAGGCCTAACGAAGTCCAAGAAGCACCTCGACGGAATAAAGATTTATCTTGACCGACAAGGAATATCCAGAAACTGACATAGAGTTTGTATTAATAGTAATAACAACTTTTAACCTCTCCGGCTATGGATCCAGGACACAGCCTCTCATATAAAGGCTAGGAGGACTCGACGAAAAGGACACCTTAGTTTTTCCTATAATCCTCCGTGAGTAAGGATGGCACTGGATCCACCTTAGTTTTTCCTACATCCTTACTCACCTGAATTCACACTGGTGCTGTGTCCTCCTAGCCTTTATATGAGAGGCTGTGTCCTGGATCCACCTTAGTTTTTCCTACAATCCTCCGTGAGTAAGGATGGCAACAAACAAATATTCCAAAGATCAAATGCATCCCTGCAAGGAAAATATCTTGAATTTATAAGCACTTGGGAAAAGTTAAACCAAAACCCTAATGGAATACATCATTTCCAAGATCACTCCAAGACTATGGATTTTTTCCATATAAAATTTCAGCAAAAAACATTTTTAAATGACCAAAAATGGTAAACAAAAATATGATAAAACCATGGGAAGTGATTTCATTCAATTTGGAGCCATGGATAAAAACTTATGAATTTAATAAGGTAAAGAAAGTAATTCCAAGACTAATAAGGCTCCTAGCTAAAATCAACACTAAATTATGAGCAAAGTAATCCTAAAGGTATTTAAAAATATAAATAAATATTAAATAAAATTATACAAAGTGGAATCACCAATTTTGGAGCTATAAATAAAAAGATATGAATTTTATAAGACAAAGAGGTAATTAAATAAATAAGAAATATTTAAAAGACAATTTAAATCTTGGTCAAATCCATAAGCAAATGGAATAAAGGTAATTCAAATAAAATAAAAGAATAAATATTATTTAAATAAAATTATATGGAGTTGAACCATATTTAATTTTATTTAAATAAATACAAAATGCCTAATTTAAATAAATATTAAATCATAAGAGAATATTTGAAATATTCCAAAGTGGAATTTTAAACACACTAAATAACTGGTCTAAAAACCTACTAAAAGTTTGGAAAGGATTTGAAATCAAATTGTTGTTTAAAACAAGTGATTCAAATAAAAACAAAAAATAGGAAAAGAAAAAGAATCAGAAAAAAAGGAAACAAACCCTACCTGCTAACTAGGCCCAGCCCAGCAAACCCTAGGCCCAGCACATACCCACCCGGGCCGCTCACCTCTCCCCGCTGGACTTTTCTCACCCCGCAGTCACCCCACCCCCTCTCACTGACCGCTCGACCCCACGACCACGTCATCGTCTTCAAACCCCGCACAGAACCCGCCCTCCTTTCCTCCTCACCGTTTCTGGCAAAATTAAGTCGCGTGAATTCGCTTAAACGCCGTAGTAATTCTTCCCCCCGACCATGCTATCTTAATCGCCTCCCTCTCCTCTTCATTTCCCCTCAGACGCCACACCTCGAGAGCCCCCAGGCTGCACGAATTCTTGCTCGAACAGCCACTGTCTCCGACGAGCTCGTCGACAAATTCTGGTAAGAACATGCCTCCCCTTGCTCTCTGGTTCAAGCTAGTTTGTTTGTCATCACCGTGCATGTCTGCTGAAACCAACCATTTACTCACTTGAGGCCCAGAGGCTCAGCTCCGTCCTCGCTCGTACGCCATCGTCGACTGCCTCAACTCCGGCGAGAGGTTGCCGACGAATCATCGCACCCCTTGCCCTCTGGTAGGTCCCCTCGCAACCTCTGCAACCATGCGCATCTTGATGACAAGTTGCCTTGCCTTCTTACACCTTAGGCGCTCGCCTCCGACGATGATTGTACACACCCGACGCCGACGCAAGCTCCGGCGAGAAATTGGCGACGACCTCGTGCGCCCCTTCGCCAAACACTACCGCGTTGAGCATCGTCATGTCCCTATGAACCTGGTGAACCCATGTACCCCTCCCTTTCACCCAAGGATCGTCGGGCCACCGTTGACAGAGCGTCGCCGCCGCGCACCGTCGCTAGCGCCGCCAGATTTAGGTCAGTGCGCTTAGGAACGTTAGATTTAGATCCAAGGGATTAAACAAATCACTTAAATGAAGGGGTATTGATCCATCTACACCGTTCGATTCTAATTAGATCCAACGGTGCTCGTTGCTCAATCCACCAGAAGCGGTATGGGCCAATTAGAAACAGACACGTGGCCAGACTCTGTTTTAAAAACCAGAATTTGTTCTATTAGATATTTGAGTTTGTAAAATTCATAACTTTTGATCTGTTTGTCCAAAAATTACAAATTTTATATAAATGGATTCATAAAAATGAAAAATTTGCAACCATGGCCTTGGTTTGGTCAATTGCTTCTGAAAAATTAGGTGTTTATGCAGAAACATTTGTAGGACTATTTTGAGTATAAAAATTGTTCTAAAAATGATTTTTGAGTGAAACCTTTTGCAAATGGTTTTGTTTTGAACTCTCTGACCCTAAACACTAACATTTGAATATAAAAATATATTTTGTTAACAATAGAAATTATTCCTTTGAATAAAAGCATTTCTAGTAAAACAAAAATGATTTAAGAGACCTGTTTTTCATTAACTTGATTTTAAATGAATTCCCACTTATATAAAAGACCAGTAGGTGTTTTGAAATAATTAGACTCTTGTTACAAAACACTTTTCAATAAAACAACCTTTTTGCATGCTTGCATGCATTTCTTGTTTTTATTGTTTTGTGTTGAACTATTTGAATGCTAGTTTTAAATGTGTATCTTGCTTGATTGAATTGTAGTGAACTTTGAAGAGTGTGACAATTGCAAGATCAAGGAGTGCACCTAGTTTATCTACTAAAAAGGCAAGTGATACTTTGGTCATCAAAAGTCCTATCTTTTCAATATTACATTAGTGATATTTTTGAAGTATGCATGATAGGACTATTTTTATATATTGCTATTCTATAGTAGATCCTATAGAATATATCTTGGTAGGAATCTTCCTAAGTTAAGAGACATGTTATGCTAGTAAGCTTAGCCTAGCTATTAGAATTCAAGGGTGGAATATTCATGCTATGATATTATGCAAAGTCTATGACTGTTTTTGATTAATAAAACAACTATGTGAATGAATCACCTGGGTGGAATGGGAAGATTGATTTGTGTTGAGTGGTTACTCAGGGCCCATTTCTATGGTTTACCCTGGTGTATCGCACTTGTGGATGGCCAACCAGGAACAAAGAGATTTGAGATGTTTTGTGTTGAGAAGCTTCCAGTGCAGCCACATGGCATATGGGCTCTGCCTTGACTACATAGGTTGCAAGAACTCAGCTAGATGGACAGTTGGTGGTAGTGATGATAGGTGGAACGTGTCCATGGTGGTTTGAGGGATTGTTTCTGAAAGTTCTTGTCTCGATGCATGTCGAGTCTTGTGCGAAAAGTGCACCACCTCTCGCGAGGGTAAAACCTAAGTACTTAGTCGTGTCCCCGGTAATGGACATTTTGAGCATCAGAAATGATCAAGGATCTCCTCATCTCAATTTCTCTAAGTTAAAACTTGTTGGGTGAACAAGGGAAGCACCTGGTGTGTATCCAGTCTGCCATTGTGTGATGAAATGTTTTGAAAAAGATAAAACTATTTTCAAAGTATAGGGAAAATTTATTTTATGCAAAGGCAACCCAAAACTCCACTTAGCCAAATATTCATGTAAATGATAGATTCTCCATATCACTATGATATCACTTGCCAATACAATTCAAATGTATTGACCCTTGTGGTTGTAACTTATTATGTTGCAGGTTTGTTTGATGTTAGTGAAGTTTGTTGAGTAGGGATTACAAGTCTACAACCAACATGATTGCCTATGGCACATGAAGATGAAGGACTCCATGTTATATAGTTATATCTGCTGCTTTGTAATAATATAGCCATATGAGCTATGTAAGTTGTAATGAATTATTTTATTCCTGGTTATAAGTTGTAATATGACCTTTTTTCTTGATATTACATTTTAAATTGTGGGTGCTAGCTATTCAATCCAGGGACTAGCATTGCAATCACAGTGAACTTTAACTTATAAAGGTGGGGTCTTACAGATGGTATCAGAGCACTGTGTTGCCTATAGGATTGTGACCCTAGGATTGGACAAAACCCCTTAGAAAAATAGGTGTTGTATTTGCTCAAACTTATTTACAAACAATCTTGTAAACTCTTTCCTCAATATTTTGTTTTGATTCTACATCTCTCCCTTTTCAACTTGATGGACAAAGACTTCAACATGAGCAAGCACTTCAACATCTCAAAGGACTTCAACTTCAATTTCACCAAGGACTTCTTGGACATCACTAAGGACTACAAGTGAGATAAGAATAATACTCAAGACTTGGAGACTAAGGAAACTCAACTCATGAGGAAACATTATAGACATCACCTTTGAACCTTGTGACCAAGATGCAAGAATTTCTTCCAAGGATACCATGATCTTGTTCATGATGTAACAACTAAGAAGGATGGAATGATGTCAAGTGAACCCCATAGTTGTACCACCATACTAGTGTTTAGTTTAAATTGATTTATTGATCACACCAACTTATGTGGTGTGGCAAAAATATTTTGTTTGCCTAGAATATGCTTGAACCTTGTTGTTTGAGTGGAATGCATGATTGTGATTGCTTGTACATTGCTTTGTCTAAATTGTTGTGTGTGAGTAGAAATATTTCCCTAGAATTCTTTAGTCTATTCTAATCCCAACCCAACCCAAGAAGATGACTTCTTCAAGGGACCACAACTCCAACATCAAGAATGGTGACAACAACAACCAAGAGATGCCCATGACAGAACAACTGCTAGCAACCCAAGCCCAATTGATTCAAGTGACAACTCAGTTTTTAGCCAACAACATTGAGTTAGACCCAGCGATGCTAAAGTTCTTGGAATCCCAATCCCAATTGTTACAAAGGATGACCAAGCAGATGATCAACATGAGAAGCAACCTTTCCCAAAGTGATTGTGACAACAATGATATCAAGGATGACATTATAGAAGGAACTCAAGCCTGCAAAATCTATGGAGACATAGGACGCACTTATAAAGAGCACATTGACCAATGCCCTAACTGTGAAGAGAAACATCCAACTAGTCAATGCCCCACATCCCAAGTTACTTGTTTCCTATGTGAAGGAAATGATCATGTCCTTGTCCAATGCCACATCTATCCTATAGTTCAACAGATGAAACATCAAGCTAAGGATGGAAAATGTCAAGTCTTTGGAAACACCCATGAAGGTACAACCTCAACCAAGAAGGATGAGGACAAAGTCAAACCTCAGTATGCACCTCCATACATTGTAACCCACTATGGTGGACAAAAGAGGAAACATGGGCGTTATCCTAGGAACCGTTCTAAGAACCGAGGAAGTTTTCCCACATTTGTGGTGAAATATGAAGAAAATGAACTAAGAGAACTCCTAGCTTTGGAGAGACCCAAAAATAATAAGAGCCAAGGAAGCAAACAAGAGATAGTGATACCAAAGATAAAGAGAGATATTAGCCAAGTGATGTGCCACAAATGCAAAGAGCTAGGCCATTCTACATCAAATTGTCTAGAAAAGGAAGAGACCAAGACAAGAAAATTTGGAAAGGACATCAACCTTGTCACATGTTTAAAATGTGGTAACAAGGGACACTATGCAAACAACTGTCCAGAGAAGTTACATTAAGACACCAAGTACGCCAAGATGCAATCTAGTTAAAAAATCTTTTAAGGGTGGTAGTAACCTAGTTGTCTTGAAGCCAACTTGTAACCTCTAGCCTTCCTGAATCTCGGGACGAGATTCCTTTTTGGGTGGTAGTCTATCACATCCCAAAATTTTCCAAATTTTGAAATGTGAAAAATAAATAAACAAAAGAAACAAATGTTGAAATTTAGGGTGAAAAGAAACTTTTTGCTTCTAAATGGAAACATCAAAACCCTACTTGAACAAAATTTGAATAAGAAAGCAACAAACAAATATTCCAAAGATCAAATGCATCCCTGCAACGAAAATATCTTGAATTTAAAAGAACTTGGGAAAAGTTAAACCAAAACCCTAAAACCCTAATGGAATAGATCATTTCCAAGATCACTCCAATACTATGGATTTGTTCCATATAAAAATTCAGCAACAAAAATTTCTAAATGACCAAAAATTGGTAAACATAAATATGATAAAACCATGGGAAGTGATTTCATTCAATTTGGAGCCATGGATAAAAACTTATGAATTTAATAAGATAAAAGAAAGTAATTCCAAGACTAATAAGGCTCCTAACTAAAATCAACACCAAATTATGAGCAAAAGTAATCCTAAAGGGATTTAAAAAGATAAATAAATATTAAATAAAATTATACAAAGTGGAATCACCAATTTTGGAGCTATAAATAAAAAGATATGAATTTTATAAGACAAAGAGGGAAATAAATAAATAAATAAGAAATATTTAAAAGACAATTTAAATCTTGGCCAAATCCATAAGAAAATTGAATAAAGGTAATTCAAATAAAAGAAAATAATAAAAGATTATTTAAATAAAATTATATGGAGTTGAACCATATTTAATTGTATTTAAATAAAGACAAAATGCCTAATTTAAATAAATATTAAATCATAAGAGAAAATTTGAAATATTCCAAAGTGGAGTTTTAAACACACTAAATAACTGGTATAAAAACCTACTGAAAGTTTGGAAAGGATTTGAAATCAAATTGTTGTTTAAAACAAGTGATTCAAATAAAAACAGAAATCAGGAAAAGAAAAGAATCAGAAGAAAAAAAATAGGAAACAAACCCTACCTGCTAACTAGGCCCAGCCCAGCAAACCCCAGGCCCAGCACATAGCCCACCCGGGCCACTCACCTCTCCCTGCTGGACTTTTCTCACCCTGCGCTCACCCCACCCCCTCTCACTGACCGCTCGACCCCACGACCACGTCATCGTCTTCAACCCCCACGCAAAACCCGCCCTCCTTTCCTCCTCGTCGTTTCTGGACAAATTAAGTCGCATGAATTCGCTTAAAATCCGCAGTAATTCTTACTCCCGACCATGCTATCTTAATCGCCTCCCGCTCCTCTCCATTTCCCCTCAGACACCACACCTCGAGAGCCCCCAGGCTGCACGAATTCTTGCTCGAACAGCCACTGTCTCCGACGATCTCGTCAACAAATTCCGGTGGGCACACGCCTCCCCTTGCTCTCTGGTTCAAACTAGTTTGTTTGTCATCACCATGCGCATTTGCCGACACCAACTGTTTACTCTCTCGTGGCCCAGAGGCTCATCTCCGTCCTCGCCCGTGCGCCACCGTTGATTGCCTCAACTCTGGCGAGAGGTTGCCGACGAATCATCGCACGCCTTTCCCTCTGGTAGGTCCCCTCACAACCTCTGCAACCATGCGAATCTCCCTGACACGTTGCCTTGCCTTCTTACGCCCCAGGCGCTCGCGTCCGATGACAGTACACACCCGACGTCGACGCAAGCTCCAGCGAGAAATTGGCGACGACCTCGTGCGCCCCTTCGCCAACCACTGCCACATTGAGCATCGTCATGTCCCTGTGAACCTGGTGATCCCTGTACCCCCCCTTGCACCCTAGGATCGTCGGACCACCGTTGATAGAGCGCCGCCGCCAGCGCCGCCAGATCTTGGTCAGTGCGCTTAGGACTGTTAGATTTAGATCTAAGGGATTAAACAGATCACTTAAACGAAGGGGTATTGATCCATCTGCACTATGCGATTCTAATTAGATCCATCGGTGCTCATTGCTCAATCCACCCGAAGCGGTATGGGCCAATTAGAAACAGACACGTGGCCAGACTCTGTTTTGAAAACCAGTATTTGTTCTATTAGATGTTTGAATTTGTAAAATCCATAACTTTTGATCTATTTGTCCAAAAATTACAAATTTTATATCAATGGATTCAAGAAAATGAAATATTTGCAACCATGGCCTTGGTTTGGTCAATTGCTTCTGAATAATTAGATGTTTATGTAGAAACATTTGTAGGACTATTTTGAGTATAAAAATTGTTCAAAAAATGATTTTTGAGTGAAACCTTTTGCAAATGGTTTTGTTTTAAACTCTCTGACCCTAAACACTAACATTTGAATATAAAAATATATTTTTTTAACAATAGGAATTATTCCTTTGAATAAAAGCATTTCTAGTAAAACAAAAATGATTTAAGAGACCTATTTTTCACTAACTTCATTTTAGATGAATTCCCACTTATATAAAAGACCAGTAGGTGTTTGGAAATGATTAGACTCTTGTTAGAAAACATTTTTTCAATAAAACAACCATTTTGCATGCTTGCATGCATTTCTTGTTTTTATTGTTTTGTGTTGAATTGTTTGAATGCTAGTTTTGAATGTGTACCTTGCTTGATTGAATTGTAGTGAACTTTGAAGAGTGTGACAATTGCAAGATCAAGTAGTGCACCTCGTTTATCTACTAAAATGGCAAGTGATACTTTGGTCATCAAAAGTCCTATCTTTTCAAAATTACATTAGTGATATTTTTGAAGTATGCATGATAGGACTATTTTTATATATTGCTATTCTATAGTAGATCCTATAGAATATATCTTGGTAGGAATATTCCTAAGTTAAGAGACATGTTATGCTAGTAAGCTTAGCCTAGCTATTAGAATTCAAGGGTGGAATATTCATGCTATGATATTATGCAAAGTCTATGACTGTTTTTGATTAATAAAACAACTATGTGAATGAATCACCTGGGTGGAATGGGAAGATTGGTTTGTGTTTAGTGGTTACTCAGGGCCCATTTCTATGGTTTACCCTGGTGTATCTCACTTGTGGATGGCCACCCAGGAACAAAGAGATTTGAGATGTTTTGTGTTGAGAAGCTTCCAGTGCAGCCACATGGCATATGAGCTCTGCCTTGACTACAACCAGATGGACAGTTGATGATAGTGATGATAGGTGGAACGCGTCCATGGTGGTCTGAGGTATTGTTTCTGAAAAGTCTTGTCTCAATGCATGTCGAGTCTTGTGGTAAAAGTGCACCACCTCTCGAGAGGGTAAAACCTAAGTACTTAGCCGTGTCCCCGGTAATGGACATTTTGAGCATCAAAGACATTGAAATGATCAAGGATCTCCTCATCCCAATTTCTCTAAGTTAAAACTTGTTGGGTGAACAAGGGAAGCACCTGGTGTGTATCCAGTGTGCCATTGTGTGATGAAATGTTTTGAAAAAGATAAAACTATTTTCAAAGGACAGGGAAAACTTATTTTATGCAAAGGCAAGCCAAAACTCCACTTAGCCAAATATTCATGTAAATGATAGATTCTCCATATCAATATGATATCACTTGCCAATACAATTCAAATATATTGACCCTTGTGGATGCAACTTATTATGTTGCAGGTTTGTTTGATGTTAGTGAAGTTTGTTGAGTAGGGATTACAAGTCTACAACCAACATGATTGTCTGTGTCACATGAAGATGAAGGACTCCATGCTATATAGTTATATCTGCTGCTTTGTAAAAAGATAACCATATGAGCTATGTAAGTTGTAATGAATTATTTTATTCCTGGTTATAAGTTGTAATATGACCTTTGTTTCTTGATATTACATTTTAAACTATGGGTGCTAGCTATTCGATCCAGGGACTAGCATTGCAATCACAGGGACCTTTACCTTATAAAGGTGGGGTCTTACATACAGTATGCAACTTCATAATCTCCCTCCTAATTAATAACTTGAGCTTAGCACTCACACTGCTCTTAGTGAAGGATTTTTAGGCATTAGGATAAATCTCACTCTCATCTGGTATTACTATGGTACCCGGAAGAATTCCATTAGTTCTAGAGTTCCTGATATCACTGGCACTCTTAGCCTAGTTCTTAGGAGAGACCAAGTCTATCCTAGGATTAACGCTAATGAGTCGGTAAAAAGATGGGCCTAGACATTCTCTTATCATAAGTTATGCCAGATCCTCAGAAGACAGAAGGTCTTATGGCTTTCATCAACGGCGCTGCTCCCCACAAAGATTCATGGGACGCCGAAGCGCCGGAGCTTTCCAAAGACTTGATCCTTTCTATGAGGAAGATTGAATTTTTGATGAAGCACCGAGGTCTCACGGATCTGACTTGATCCACTGCTGGCTGGATTGCCGGATTCAGCCACTATAGTACTATGGTGACTGCCTGATGCATACGGTCACCGGAGACCGGAAGCACAGCACGAAGGTTTTTCGACGCTCATTGCTGCGAAGGACTACAAGACCCGAATGCAATATTTGATCAAGGAGAGGGTAAATAAGAAGATCCCGAAATCTCCATGAAGATGTTTACAGCTGACCAACCTCTGTCTCTGGTAAACTTTTCAACTTTGTCTTATACCTTTGCTCTTCATCCCATGATCCTGCTTTGGTTGTGCTGATGTTTTATATCTTTTCAGCTTGAGAAACTTCCTGAGTCTGAGTGGTGAGGGGTAACCTTGGCAATGCCCATTATTATGGGCTTAGGGTTTCGTGGAAAAGAGAGCGTCGAGGATTTCATCGGCTGATCAGACAAACAAGGAAGTCGATGTAGTCTGATTATTTATAAAACTCGGTTACAAAGTCGCGGTTCACTAGTTGCGTCTAGCTCACAGCTAAGGATGGCAATTTTACCTACGGGTACCATACCCACACGGGCAAGGTATGGGCACATTTTTATATCCATGGGTGATACCCATACCCTACCCGTTAAGTCAGGGGTACGGACATGGGTATAGGCTTGTACCCACGGGTATACCCATACCCTACCCGTTTAAACAAACATATAAAAATTATCTATAGAGTTTCAACCTATACGCCTGATTAGCCTAGGGAAGAGTATGATATTGCGACTTCTAAACTTCAATAATTTTCATGTAATCCTAGACCTATTATTGAGTAGAGATAGTTTTTTTTGTCAAATATGCTATTGATGAATGTAAAATTGTAAATAACTTGTAGACTATTCGATCTACCCGCCAGGTATCCAATGGGTACGGGTATCCATCGGGTATGGACATGGGTAAAGTTTATACCTGTGGGTACGGGTATGGGTAAATTTTCTACCCATTAACTACACGGGTATGGGTATGGTATTTCTCTACCCTACCCATACCCTGCCCAGTGCCATCCTTACTCACGGAGGATTGTAGGAACAACTAAGGTGTCCTCTTCGTCGAGTCCTCCTAGCCTTTATATGAGAGGCTGTGTCCTGGATCCATAGTCAGAGAGGTTAAAAGTTGTTATTACTATTAATACAAACTCACGGAGGATCCAGTGCCATCCTTACTCACGGAGGATTGTAGGAAAAACTAAGGTGGATCCAGGACACAACCTCTCATATAAAGGCTAGGAAAAACTAAGTGTGAATTCTGGTTGAATGAAGTTGGATTTCTTGGACACGTTGTGTCAGGAGATGGTGTAGCAGTTGATCCCGCAAAAGTGTCAGTTGTAACTGAATGGGAATCTCCTAAGTCAGTGAAGGAAGTTCGTAGTTTCCTTGGCTTGGCAGGATACTACAGAAGGTTCATTGAGAATTTCTCCAAAGTAGCTAAGCCAATGACGGAGTTACTAAAGAAAGACAAGAAATTTTCTTGGACTGAAGGATGTGAACTCAGTTTCCAAGAATTGAAGAAGAGACTAGTGACAGCACCAGTCTTATGTCTGCCAGATTTGGAGAAGGATTTCCAAGTTTATTGTGATGCATCTCATCATGGATTAGGTGCAGTTCTGATGCAAGAAGGGAAAGTTGTAGCTTATGCCTCGAGACAACTCAAAACTCATGAGGTAAATTACCCTACCCATGATTTGGAGTTAGCCTCTGTTGTCCATGCACTCAAAACAAGGAGACATTATCTTTTCGGAAAGCGATGTGAAGTGTTCACAGATCACAAAAGTTTGAAGTATATCTTCACTCAGAAAGAAATCAACATGAGACAAAGAAGATGGCTAGAACTCATCAAGGACTATGACTTGAGTTTGCAATACCACCCCGGTAAAGCAAATGTTGTAGCGGATGCACTAAGCCGTAAGGTATTTGTGAATGGCCTTACTAAGGGAGAGTTGCCAGATGATCTGTGTGCCCAATTTAGAGACCTCAGATTAGAGATTGTGCCTGAAGGACATCTCATGTCATTGGATGGGAAAATCCAAAGGATTCCAAGAAGACGAACAAGGTACTTTATGGTATGGAAAACGTACCTGAGTTCCGCAACGGAGCTTAGAAAACTGATTCTACGGGAAGCCCACAACTCACCATATTCCATTCATTCGGGTAACACCAAAATGTACATGGACATGAAGGAAAGATTTTGGTGGAATAATCTCAAGAAGGACATCGCTGAACATATTGCTTTGTGTGATGTATGTAGTAGAGTGAAAGCGGAACATCAGAAACCAGCAGGGTTGTTACAACCACTACCTATTCCTGATTGGAAGTGGAACAAGATTGACATGGATTTCATCACCGGATTGCCAAGGACCAGGTCAGGATATGATTCTATTTGGGTAGTAGTGGATCGCCTCACTAAAGTGGCTCATTTCAAACTCGTGAAGACAACCTATACAAGTGATAAGTTGTCCAAGATCTATATGAATAGGATTGTATGTCTGCATGGAGTACCCAAGAGTATTGTGTCTGATAGGGGAACTCAGTTCACTTCTCATTTTTGGAGGCAACTGCATGAATCATTGGGAACAAGTTTGGAATTCAGCACTGCTTTTCATCCTCAGACTGATGGACAGACGGAAAGGACCAACCAGATTCTAGAAGATATGTTGAGGGCATGTGCCTTAGACTATGGAGCTAGTTGGGATGAAAGTCTACCTTACGCAGAATTCTCTTACAATAACAGCTATCAAGCCAGTATTGAGATGGCACCGTTTGAGTTTCTCTATGGAAGAAAGTGTACTACCCCATTGCTATGGAATGGTGTGGGAGAAAGAAATTTGTTCGGACCAGAACTAATCAAAGAGGCTGAAGAGAAAGTCAAGCTAGTAAAGGACAGATTGAAGATAGCACAATCCCGACAGAAGAGCTACGCAGATCCTAAGCGTAGAGAAGTCACCTATGAAGTGGGTGATAGAGCTTATCTTAGAGTGTCACCACTTCGTGGAGTGAAGAGGTTCGGAGTCAAAGGAAAATTGGCCCCAAGATATGTTGGACCATTCAATATTCTGAGTGGTAAAAGAGAAGTAGCTTATGAGATTGAATTGCCGGAATCATTGTCTGCCGTTCACAATGTGTTTCATGTGAGTCAGCTAAAGAAATGCCATCCAGAGATGGAAGGGACTTCTTTGAAGGATACAATAACTTTGGAGGAGGTCCAATTGGAAAGTGATCTCACTTATGAGGAAAATCCTATCAAAATTCTTGAGACTGCAAAAAGAGTTACTCGGACAAAGACTATCAAGTTCTGCAAAGTTCAATGGAACCATCATACCGAAGAAGAAGCAACATTGGAAAGAGAAGATGACCTTCGAAAAGACCACCCTTACCTATTTGCTAGCCAATCCGAATCTCGAGGGCGAGATTCACCTTAAGGGGGTTAGATTTGTAACATCCCTAAAGTCATGTTTTCAAAGTTTGCACATCATTCATGCATTCATACTCATCTTAGGATCTTTTCCTCAAAAATCAGAAACTTGTGATCTATCATTTTATGTAAGCAAGGCATTGACCCAATGCTACTCTCTAGTATGAGATTATTTGTTTTAAACCAAAGATATTTGATCCTAAGTTTGTTTGATAATTTCCAAAGATTGGACAAAGTTTTTCAAAACAAAGAATGAATTTAAAACCATTTTTATACCTTTATTAAACAATGGTAAAGGCACTGTTTTCTTTTAAAATTTCAAAGGACCAAAGTAAGTTTGAGTGAACAACAGTGCTAATGCTCAATTAAGAGCTGGATCCATCCTACAAAAATTCAGAACAAATTTGAATTCATTTTGGTTTGAAAATCATTTGAAAATGTTTTCAGAAAATCAAATTAGAAATATAAAAAGATAAAAGAAAGTGGAAAAGGCCGGCGCTGCCATTTTGGCCCAGTACAGGAACCAGCCCACCCGGGCCATTCCCCCTCTGCTCCTTCCCTCACCCGCATCGAACCAACCCCGCAGTCGCTGACCAGTGGCCCCAACGCCACGTCGTCGTCGTCTTCCCCAAATCACGCGACAGACCGCGTTGCCGCTGTTGTTGCTGCCGTTGATAGCGCGGCGTAAATGCCATTGATTCAGCGAGCATTTCTCGCCGAGCCTCCGCCTACTTAAGCCTCTCCACACCGCAAGTCTTTCCCCTCACTCGTCACAATCTCTCCGCCACAGGGCTGCCCAGAATTCAGTCTGCAAAGCCGCTGCCCGAGCATCTCCGGCGACACATTGCGGTGAGCTCCGTCCACCCCACCCTGTCACGTTCACGCTAGCATGATCCCCTTGCTCACGCGACTAGTGTCATGCCTTTGTTTTGTCTGCTCGTGACCTAGGTCGACGGATTCGACAACCACCGCAAGTGCCCGATGCCTCCCTCATCTCTGATGAGAAATCATGGTAATCTCCGAGCGCCCCTTGCTTCCTCCTCGATACTATCGTGTTCGCCATGACCTTGCGCACCTCCTGACACATCTGATTCGTGCTAGGGCGGTCCATATCATCGGCAACATCATCGTCTGCAAGAACCCGACGTCGTCCGCAACTGAGACGACCCCAGCAACCTCTACAGCACGCCCCCGTCCATGCCAACAACACCTTGAGCACCGTCGTGTTCACACAAGTCTGGTAAGCCCCTACCCAGCCCCTAGTTCCCTCTGGAATCACCGGAGCGCCACCGGCAGTAGCGCCGCCACCAGCAACCATTTGCGCCGCCAGTTCTTGGTCAGTTGGACCTGGTCCATTGGATCTAAATCCTAAGGCCGCGATTAGATCTGTAGCGAAACGGTAAGATTTGATCTGGGCCATGCGCAGTTAGTTAGATCCAACTGCCCGCGAGCGTGATCCAGCGCGAACCGGTACCGTCCAATCAGGAGTTTCCGCGTGGCCTGAGTTTAGATTTAAAATCAGAAATTAGATCTATTAGTTGTTCAAACTTGCAAAATTCATAACTTTTGATCCACACGTTCAAAATTTGTAAATTTTATATCATTGGAATCAGGAGAAAGAATTATATCCAACCATGCAATTTTTTTAATGATTTGCTTCTATAAAATTGGTTATTTTTCAGATACATTTATATGCTTATTTTGAGTATAGAAATTATTTGAAAAATGATTTAAAGACTAAATAAAGTTTAATTAGTGTGTATTTGTCTTGTTTGTGATTCAGTACTGTATACTTGTCTTGTTTTACTTAGAAAATCATCACATAGCATTTGCATGCATTCATATATTTTTGCTTGTTTAATTTTGATATGTGAATTTGGTGCTATCATTTTATGTGTAGATTTTGGTGCTAGTGGTGATTGTGATTGTGAGGATTGTTGCTACTCCCCCAACTACCAAGGCAAGTGGTGCTTCATATTTATGTCCCAATATTTTATACTATGCATTAGAAATATTTTGTATAGGGCCTGCATGAATATTTTGCTAAGTATCTATATGCTATGCTTGGGAAATCCTAGTAGTTGTAGAAATGTTAGAAATTCCTCTAAGTTAAGATACTTTTTATTGCCATGCTTAGCCTAGCTAATAGCAACCAAGGGTGGAATATATTCATGCTATGGAAAATATTGTTAAGTCTTTGACTTATGTTTTTTCTTAATAAAACAACTAAGTGAATGAAACACCTGGGTGGAATGGAAAGAATGGTTTGTGTTGAGTGGTTACACAAGGCCCATTTCTATGGTTTACCTTGTGTATCTCACTTGTGGAAAGGAACCCAGGAACAAAGGGATTTGAGATGCCAAATGTTAAGAAGCTTCTAGTGCAGCCACATGGCATTATGGGCTCTGCCTGGATCATATAGGTTGCAATAACTTAGCCATTTGGACAGTTGGTGGTAGTGGGATGATAGGTTGGAACGCGTCCATTTGGTCTAAGGGAAGGCTTCTGAAAGGTCATGTCTTGGTTAAAATCAAGTCTTGTGGGGAAAGTGCACAACCTCTGCAGATGGAAGAATCTAAGTACTTAGCCATGTCCTTGGTATTAGACAATTTGAGCATCACGACATGGAAGCTACCAAGAATCTCCTCATCCCAATTTTCTAAGTTAAAACTTGTGGTTGAACAAGGGTGAAGGTTCACCAATTTCTATTGGTGGTTCCTTGGGAAAGATTTGTCAAAGAAGAACTTAGTGATTTCAACTAATAGGTAAAACCTATTTTGAGCAAAGCAAGCCTAAGCTACACTTAGCCAAATTCATGTAGTAACTAGATGTTAATATTCTACTAAGGTATCACTTGTCAATACTATTCCAATGTATTGACCCACTGTGGTTGTAACTTGTGATGTTGCAGGTTACTCTGATGATGATTAGGGGTTATGAGTCTACACTCAACATGCTTTCCTGTGGCACATGAAGATGAAGACTTCTATTTTATATTGTTAAGTTAAACTCTTGTACTAGCCTATGGCTATGGAGTTGTAAAAGACTATGTTATCTCTGCAATGACGTTGTAATAATGACCTTTGTTTCTGTGTACTTCATCTTAAACTGTGGATGCTAGCAGTTGATCCAGGGACTAGCATTGCAATCACAGGGATCCTTACGTTTATAAGGGTGGGATCTTACAAAGGGGTACCCCGTTGGCGGTTCTCTATGATACACACGTACTTACTATGACAAGAACTTACAGGTGACTAAAGTTGAGTAGCATGAGGTGTGGCCCTCGTATTCAAGGGACATGAGATTGCCAACTTATACTTTGTCAAGCATATACTCCATAGTTTGTTCACTTTAACCTTAATCACTTCAAGATGCTTATGATAGAGGCAATGAGGGCTGGAAGCTAACAAGTACCATAATATTTGGAAGATCTTTTTGAAACTTGAAATACCTACTTCCCTTTATGAAGGGCCTTTCTTCCACTATTATATTGAGTCTCCACCTACTACCTTTAGGCACCATTAAGAGAGCATAGTTGCCATTCTGTGTGCAGTGTCCCAAAACTTATTAATTGGTGCATATTGTGATATTCTTGTTCTTGTGCTATCTATATCTAGTCACTCTTATGAACTTTGAAGGTGTCATATGCATTTATTTGCTATTCCATGAGGGACAAGCTGAATGCCACTATGCTATGTTTTCTATATGTGAAACAAACAAACATTTTTCAATGCATGTTATTCATGATCTTTGTTTGTAACCTTTCATGCTAGATGCATAGTTGCTTTGTCTTACTATTAGAACTTCATCTTTCATGCTCGTGTTTAGAGTTCTTTGATCCCAGCTTTCAATGCTTGCAATCGATTTGATCTTGATTGTGATGATGCACGTCACCTCAAAAATTATTCTTTTTATCACTTACCTACTCGAGGACGATCATGAGTTAAGCTTGGGATGCTTGATACGTCGAAAACGTATCTATAATTTTTGATGCTCCATGCTTGTTTAGTATCTACTTTGCTTTGTTTTGTCTTTATTTTGAGGTATTTTTATATGACTTTCTGGTACTAACCTATTAACAAGATGCCATAGTGCCAGTTGCATGTTTTCTTCTGTTTTTGGTTCCAGAAAGACAGAAAATCAATATTCTCGGAATTGGACGGGACAAAAGTCAAAGTCATTATTTTTCCCAGACCAACACGGAACCACGAAGCAGAGACGGAGTAGGGAACCAGGGTGGCCACACCCCACCCCAGGCGTAGGCAAGCCCTGGTGGCGCCTACAGGGGGTGTGGGCCCCTGGCCCTCCACCGACCTTGCCTCCTTCGCCTATAAAAAGCCCCCGGGGAGAAAACCCTAAATCATCCATCATACATCCAGAAGAAATCCACGAAAACCTCTATAGCGCCGCCGTCACCGAAGGGGAGATTCGGGGGACAGTAAGTCTCTGTTCCGGCACCCTGCTGAGACGGGGAAGTGCCCCCGAAGCCATCTCCATCGATCTCCATCGCCATCTTCATCACCGTTGCTGATTCCCATGATGAGGAGGGAGTAGTTCTTCCTCGAGGCTAAGGGCTCTACCGGTAGCTATGGGTTCATCTCTCTCTATGCATGATCTTTTTGTGGTCATGAGCTTTGTAATCAAGTAGATCTACCTTGCTACTCAAGTGCTTCAATAGATCTCTGCTCTCCCCATGTGTGCGAAAGTGACAGCGTGCATGCCATGGTGGAACTTAGGCTTGAGTCTACATAAATACTCATCGTGCTTTAATAGATATATGCTTTTCCCCACTTGTGTGAAAGTGACAGCGTGCACGTCGTGTGTGGCATTTAAGCTAGGTTACATATATATTTATCATGAGTATATTTTGAGTTGGTTGTCTCTATGAAATTATGGTGTTTGTTGGAACCATCTAGCGCTCAAGGTGACACTGTGGGGTTATCTAGATTGGGGAAGGCGGACTTTGAGGTGTGCTTTTATAGCCCTACCATGGATTAGAGTTCACCAACCGGAGATTAGTTAAGAGAAGTATCATGAAGAGAATATATTTATATGAGAGAGTGTTCACTAGTGAAAGTATGATCCCTAGGCCTTGTTCTAAACATTGAAACACCATTGACAACTAGATCTGTTGCATGTTTGCTTGCTTTAGTCTTTACTTCACTTACACACGTTACCCCACGTCAAAAACAAGTCAGGAGCTATTTTCTGGCACCGTTACCGCTTGTATTTCACTCTCTCTTCGCCGAACTAGTGCACATATACACCTGAAAAGTGTATTGGGTGTGTTGGGGACACAAGAGACTTCTTGTATCTTGATTGCAGGGTTGCTTGAGAGGGAATACCTTTGACCACTTCCTCCCCGAGTTCGATAAACCTTGGGTAATCCACTTAAGGGAAACTTGCTGCTGTTTTACAAATCTCTGCACTTGGAGGCCCAACAACTGTCTACAAGAATATAAGTGTGTAGACATCAAGCTATTTTTTGGCGCCGTTGCCGAGGAGGTTTGGGATTTTGCCTTTCCTCCACGTCAAGCTCTATCAAAAGTATTTTCTGGCGCCGTTGTCGGGGAGGTAAGGTAAAAGGTACTCACATCCTCCGGTGTGAGTGCTCGAAGTTATTTCCTTTAGATTCTGCAGTTTTGTCTTTTGTTTCTTGTTTTCACTAGTTAGGCTTAATGGAAAACAAAAAAAATAGAGATCTTTATAGTATTTATATTGGGTTAGGACATGAAGTGTTTGAATAGAAAATTAAAAAACCTCTGGAGCTTTATTTGCATGCTAATAGCAATGTTATTAGTATGAATTCTTTGGACACCATTATTGCTAATGCTATGGAAACGTCTAATCTTGTGGAAGCTAGTTTTTATGAAAATGATCTTTTTAGTTCCCCATCTTTGGAAGATAGCTATTCTATTGCTTATGATGATACCAAACCTCCAATATATGATGATTACAATGATGCATATGATATTTTGAGTCCACCTACTATTGAGGAGAAAGTTAATTGTGATTACAATCTTCCTCCTATATTTGATGATTATGGTGATGAGAATAATAGTGATAGCTATGTTGTTGAATTTGCTTCCACTACAATTAATAAGAATGACTATGCTTATGTGGAGAGTAATAATCATTTTATGCATGTGTCTCATGATAAGAATGTTTTATGTGATAGTTATATTATTAATTTTATTCATGTTGCTACTGAAAGTTATTATGAGAGAGGGAAACATGGTTTTATGTATCTCAATAATATTAAGTTTCCCCTCTTTATGTTGAAAATCTTGAAGTTGCACTTGTTTTGCTTTCCTATGCTTGTTGTTTTGTGCTTTCATGACTTGTTTCTTTACAAGATTCCTATGCATAGGAAGTGGGTTATACTTAAATGTGTTTTGAATTTTCTTCTTGATGCTCCCTTTTACTTCAATTCGTATTTCATATGTGAGCATCTTCTCAAACTATCAAGCCTAACTTAAAGGCGTTAAAGAAAAGTACTTGTTGGGAGATAACCCAAGAGTTTTATTGAGTCTTGGAAGTTATTACTTTAGTAATGACCTCTCCTTATCCTTTTGTTTGCTTTTTGTGCTAAGAATGACCTCTAATGAGAGGGAAGTAAGATTTGGGGAGTTACTGTCCCGAAACAGATTTTTGTGCTCCACCATAAAAATTCATGAGGAGTCTCTATAAGTCATATTGAGCTGATAATTTACGAATAAATCCCCCAGTATGTTAGATAACTTTCGTTAGTTTAACACTTTTTTATTTGAGCAACAAAAGATTTTCGAAAAAATCGATTTCTACCTGCTGGTCTGTTTTGGTAGATTTCTGCCATTATTTGCATTTGCTTCTTATTGATTCCTTTTTGGGTTCTTTTTGGGAAATTGAGCTTTTTGAGGGAATTGCTACAGTAGCTTGTGTTTTTAGTGAAGGTTTTTCTGTTATAAAGCTTAACCCAAAGGTCTATTATCTTTTGAATACACTAATGTTGCTAATGACGATTGTGTGAAGTTTTGTATGAAGGAAAAATTTCAGGTGTAGAGAAAGAATGATGTAATGAGATGAAGAATGGACAAAAGATAAAGCTTGGGGATGTCATACCGTGTCACCCCAAGAAATATTCAACAGGTACAAGCGTCAAAGCTTGGGGATGCCTTGGGCATCCCCTTCTTCATCAATTAAAATCTCAGGTCTTTCTAGACACTTTGTTTTTATTGTTTCATGCACTGTTGTGTTGTTCTTGGAGCGTCTTAGTTTTCATTTTTGGTTTTTGTTTTCTTATTTTGGTTGGATCACAACACACTTCTTTTGGAGAGAGACATACTCTGTTTTCATTGCCTAGAACACTCTAGTTTTCACTCGTATTGTTCTATGAGTGTTCTCTTTTGCTAGCACTGTGTTTAGCCTTAGTTTTCTTGTGCTTTCAACTTAGAACTTTTTAGTTCTTTGTGGATTTCTGAGACAATCTCACTAATCTTTATTGATTATTATCTTTGTGAGCTGTTTCAAATAAGTTGATTGGTGTTGGAAAAGAGTAGGAAGTTTCATGCTTATAGTGGTACAAAAGGGAGCTTGCTTTGACTGTGGCCTAGACTCTATCATGTCATGCTAGATGTTGTTTTGACCCTATGCTTAGTGATTATTGCAGTAGCATGAATTGCTCCAAACAATTAAGATTGCTTAATGTGCCTTGAAGGAATCATGCATTGTTTTAGCATACAAAAGCATAGTATTGTGGTATTCTCCTTTGATGCTTTGTTTGGGTTGACTTAGCACATGCTCACACCATGTTATGACTATGAATAAGTCACCATAGCCTCTATGATCATTTAGTCCTTGACTTGTAGTACCACTTTATGCTTTGATTAGTAGTGTTTTGTCGCTCTGCATGATTATGGCCATTATTGCTCTCTTAGTTGGTCGCTCCCAGTCTTTTGCTAGCCTCCACATGTATTGAGTAAGCTCTACTCATGCATCCAACTCCCAAGAAACCAAGTTATTTCAAAGTGTCCACTATAAATTCCTATGCATGGTGTGTTACACCATTCCAAGTATATTCTTGTTTTCATCTACCTTCCAATTAAAAAGTATTTTGTTATGTGAAAACTTAGTGATTAAATCTCTCACAAACTTGATGGCACATTTTATATTCCTTTCCCCTAATAAACTTGAACCATTGTGTCATGTAAGTTGTATATGCTTGCACTTATACATTGGAATTAGCAGAACCATGATGTCATGGGTAACGTTTTTAACATTGCACTTGTACTTTGTACACAGTTGATATCATGCTCTTTTGTTTATGGATGTCGCCGGTGTGAAATAAAGAGGAAGCTTGTAAGTCCATGGAGTTATGTATGTGTGTTAGATAAACGCCTGGGCCGCTAGCCTAAGCCATGCCTAATCATGGTGGAAACTTGTAGCATCACCATAATGAGCTATCTGTGAAGCATCCTCAATAAAAATCTATGCACATAGTAAATAAAAAGATCGCTGAGATGCTCATTGTCTGCTTGCCTTGTCATTTTGGTTATGGGATAGCTCCTGTATCATGTGCAAGGGGAACCCCGTTGGCGGTTCTCTATGATACACACTGTCAACACCCGGATTTTTCAATCCTAGATGCCTGTTATGCCATACCTCGCAATCCCAGGATTACCATTTTTGCGAGACATAACAGAATTGGATACCATAGTACATCATCCATTACAAATGATACATAAGTTCTTACACAAATAGGGATCTCATGATCCAGTTCTTAATACAACATCAAGCAGCGGAATACGTAATAATAACGGTAGCGTAGGCGAAGCTCCATCTTCGGGGTCACAGGCAATGCTGACGATGGGAGATGATCCTAGTTGTCGTAACCTTCCTGGGGTCCATCTTCCAGGTACTCCTCTTCATAGTCTGGCCATGGGAATAGCCTGGGACAAAGCCATGAGTACTCTTTAAGTACTCGCAAACTAATACTAATAGGTAAAGGGGGTTTTTGGATAATAGGACACTATGCTCTAGGGTTGTTTTTGCAAAAGCCAGATTTATCTCTACTGAGTTCTAAAGCTAGTCACAATTTTATAATTCCTAGCCGGGAACTTGTATTTCATATCACAACTCTGTTGTGGTCAAGTCAAAATCTTAGTTCATTTCAAAGGTCATTTTGAAAAGTCTGACGGGGGAACATTATGGCCACTCCAACTGTCCATAACCGCGGATGCGGCTATTCGAATAGTTTGACACTCTGCAGAGATTGTACACTTTCACCACAATATTCGATACATCCGTCAGGAACAAATCCTGAATTCACCATACTCAGTATGCGGATAATCAATCCTAACCTTTCGATTACGCGCCCTAGTAGAAGCACCTCTCCTGTGAGTTTGGCCTCCCAACCATGACCAACTGTCATCTTGGGTACTGCACAGGTGGACAATCTTCACAAGGTAGCCTCATCTCAAACCTTGGCCGTGAGGGAACTAATACTAAGGAATATAAGTTTCCAATCAAGCCCTACCCAATATTCGGGTATTGTGGTTGTACGATAAAATTGGAATGGTATCGCATCCAGACAACCATCAGTTTTATAAAGGGCTAAGGCTCATGCCTCAACATTTTTATCACCAAAGTTCTCAAGTGTTTGGAAACTCATGTCCAAAACATTTCAATAGAATGATCCATCATTCCAAGGTTTTCATAACCATTTTTCCACCAAGTATTCCCATCTAGAGTTGATCAAGTTTTATGCTTAGCACTAGCATCTACAGGTGGGGGTAGTAATCATGAGGGGTGGTAACTAGTGGAGTTTCAACTAAGTACAACATCATGTCTTAGGCTGATGTCAAGGTTTCTAACTTAGGCCAAGTTTTATGCTCTTTATGCAACCTTCAGCATCTTTCCAAAATCTACTAGTCACTTAAATAAACTCTAAGTAAGCTTTGATAAAGAAATAAGGTAAGAAGCTTGCAAGTAAAACTAGGATTGGTTTATCAAGTGGGGGTGATCACTTATGCTTGAGGCATATAGTAGGTGTAGTAACAAGTATGGGCTTGCATAGGTAAAGTATCTTGCAAGTGTTAGCTTGCACATTCACTAGTAGTCTTAGACTTGCATAGTTACTAGCTTGCTAAAGTAGAGTGTCTTGCAAGTTTTAGCTTGCCTTGTGTAGAGCAGTGGTTGAAGTTCTCCTCGGCTTCTTCTTCGTAGTATCCTCCTTCCTCCTCGTATCCTTGGTCGGTACTAGCGTCTATAAATAAATACGAGGTACACAATCACCAAACAATACTTAACTACTTGCAATCATCACACACAAGGGTCCTATGGATGATCTAGCATCATCTCTAACATTACAAGGTTAAGGCTTGATTTACTTCCTTTGATTTTTAGAAAAGTAATTTCTACTCATTGAAAAACTACTTAAGATTTAATATTCTCCAAAACCAACATGGGATCATGTTGACACATGTCATCACCACATATTGTAGTCCATGGGAATGTGATTTAAAGTGGTGTCACAATTTAACAAGGTTTTACCCTTTTATTTTAATTACTTAAAGTGGCTAGAAATGCTTATGTAGCATTCTTTTATTCCTTGAACATTATTTCTGCAAGTAAACCTATATATTTTTATATATTCTGAAAGGTATGGTTAAATATGATTTTTGAGAGTTGGAATCAACTCAAAAGCTATTATGGTTTAAATTTGAAAAATGTTTGAATGCAGAAAAGCTTCTGCCTTGTTATTTTTACCATGGGTGATCTATAGATCCAAATGACTTGAATCCAATGGGCTTTGATTCAGCATTCACAGACCTTTCCAACAAAATTGGTTTCATTCAATTTGGTGCACTGAATCGATCTGGGTTGATTTTTGAAGTTGGGTACAGAACTGTGTTTGAATTGAAATAGAAAAAGGTTTAATTTGAATAACTGGGCTGCGCGGGAAAAGTTACTGGGCCGGCCTGCTAAGCGCAGTGCTCCCGCGGGGCTGGGCGAAGCGGTATGGGACGACGTGGATCGTTCGATCTAGTTCTAATCTAACGGCTGGGAGTCATCGTCGACGCGAGACAACTCCGGCGAGAACGAAACCTAGCGCGGCCAGTGAGGGTCGCTGGGGGCTCACCGGGGTACTGGCGAGGGTCGGCGAGGCGGGCGAACGACGAAGTCGACGACGGCGAACTCAGGGGTGGTCACGGCAGCTCTTGGGGCGGCTCCAATTGCTGGCTCCCTTCTTCTCCAGCAACGGCAGGCTCCAGTGAAATTCCGGCGAGGTGGTGCTCGCCTTGCTCTGATAATGGTGTGGCACGATCAGTGAGGAGAGGGGAGTGAGATGGTGTGAAGAAATCGGGCTGGGGTGGTCTCTATTTATAGTCGAGCGAGGGGACCGTCGGGGCGCACGGTGAGCTCGTCGGGGGCGAGGTTACAGGCGACTAAAGGCATGGGAAAGGGTAGGGGATGGTGCGGTGTCTCCTGGCGATGCTCAACGACATGGTCTCGAGGCATGGGGCGGTGTGGTTTGGTCTGGAACGGGCGGTGCTCTGCGCGGCAGAGGCGGCGTCTTCGACGGCGGGCGGTGGATGTACGTCACGGGGCAGCAAACGGGGATGTCTGGCGGCCTCCTGGGTCGGTGGGGATTGTGTATGCATGCGGCAAGGGCGGTGCGCGGTCTGTGGGTGATGGTCGAGGGTGGCGCTCTGGCGCACGCTCGGCATGGTCTGGGTGCGGCTTGTGCGCGTGGTCCAGGGCTTGGCAACGCTCGCGGCTGGGACAGTGAGTGGCGGTGGATGGTGGGCTGCCTCCCAGACATGCTGGCTAGGCTTGCTGCTGCTCCTAGCTTATTGTCGACTATGGGGTGGCAAGAGGGTGCTCGGCTATTCACCATTGATGACAATGGCAAGCTCACAGTGGTGCTAGTGCCTGGCTAATCTTCCTAGATGATCTAGTGAGTTGTGTGTGAGCTAAATGGGGAACCAGTTAGGCAAGAATCACTGCTCACAATAGTGTTTGATGTTTGTTTGATTTGTGTCTGCAACTTGTTTGATGAAATGGCCGCATGAAATCAAGTTTTGAATTTGAATTGATTTTTGGTGGGTTTGCTAGATTGGTGCTGGTGAGTCTGCAGATGCTTGGGTTTTGAAAATTGAGCTTGTTTGAATAGTTTTTGAAAAAGTGGGATCTTCCCATATGATAAGGATTCAATTTTGAATTGTCATTTAAACTATGCATTTGAAAGTTTTTGGATGATCACAAAGTGGGCCTTGATACTTTGTTATGAGTACATTCAAGGGGTGCAAAGATCCAGAAAAGTTTCTGTTAGGTTCTGAAAGTTTGAGACAGCCAAAGTAGGCATGTGAGTTAAATTGGTCAAAGTGACCATTCATTTCATATATGTGTTTTGATTTACTTGTCTTTAGCAAAAGTGTGGGAAATGTTTTAGATGATGTTTATTTCACCTAAGAAACATTTTACAAGCAATGGAACAAACAAACAAACAAACAAGGTGGTTTTAAAGGATTTCAAAATCCATGCATACCCATATGCATGCATTCATGATTTCCTTTAGAAAGTTTTTGTTAACCCTAATTTTGATGATTAGATTTTCATGATCCAAGTTTAGTATTTTTGGGATGTTACAAACCTTCCCCCCTTAAAAAAAATCTCATCCCAAGATTTGAAAAAGGACGAAAAGATTACCTAGGATTTGAAGAGATCGGGAAACTCCGTCCTGATGTGATCTTCACGCTCCTAGGTAGCTTCCTCTTATGTATGGTTGCTCCACTGAATCTTGAGAAACTTGATGCTTCGGGTTCGGGTAGTTCGAAAGGCTTCCTCCAAAATGCGGATGGATACTTCGGGATAGGTCAGGTCATCGTTGATCTCTATGGTCCGATGATCGATATTTTTGAACACTTCGGTCTTTTCGGGGACTTCGAGACATTTGCGAAGTAACGATATATGGAACACATTGTGCACAGCTGACATCTCTTCAAGTAGTTCCAGTTGATACGATACTTCCCCTCGACGGTTCAGAATTTTGAAAGGTCCGATATATCTGGGGGCTAGCTTTCCTTTGAGTTGGAAACGCTGCATTCCCTTCAATGGCGACACTTTCAGATAAACAAAATCTCCTATATTGAAGGTGAGGTCTCGACGTCTCTTGTCGGCGTAACTCTTCTGTCGGAATTGGGCGGTCTTGAGGTGCTCACGAATCTTGTGAACCTTCTCTTCTGCTTCTCGGAGGATGTCGGGTCCGAAAATCTGACTCTCTCCTACTTCCGACCAGTTCAAAGGGGTGCGACACTTTCTTCCGTACATGAATTCAAATGGGGCCATTTGCAAACTGGCTTGGTAACTATTGTTGTAGGAAAATCCTGCAAACGGTAGACAGTCTTCCCACTTAGATCCATATTCTAACACACAGGCTCTTAGCATATCTTCGAGTATTTGGTTTACTCGCTCTGTTTGTCCATCGGTCTGAGGGTGATACGCGGTACTGAAATCTAGGCGGGTTCCTAAACCTTCTTGGACTTTCTTCCCGAATCTCGAGGTAAACTGAGTTCCTCGATCCGATACTATGTTCTTGGGGACTCCGTGCAATCTGATGATTCTAGCGATGTATAACTCTGCTAGCTTCGAACTCTGATAGGTGGTTTTGACGGGCAAGAAATGGGCGACTTTGGACAATCTGTCCACTATGACCCAAATAGAGTCATTTCCCCTACTAGAAGTAGGTAGTCCAGTGATAAAGTCCATTCCTACAGAATCCCATTTCCATTCCGGAATTTTCAAGGGTTGCAACAATCCAGTGGGTCTTTGATGTCCTGCCTTGACTCACTGACATATATCACACTTGGCGATATAACTTCCGATTTCTCTCTTCATCTTATGCCACCAAAATTGCTCTTTCAAATCTTGATACATCTTAGTTCCTCCGGGATGGATAGAATAAAGAGTATCATGAGCCTCCTTCAAGATAACTTCTTTCAACTCTGAATCTGTTGGTACACAAAGGCGTCCTTTGTACCACAGAACTCCTTCTTCGTCCTCGGTGAATCCGGGTACTTTGCTCGTACCGATACGACGCTTGATTCCGTCGATACTGGCATTTCCCTTCTGCGCCTCTTTAATCTGACTGATCAGAGTGGGCTGAAGTTCTATGCTATAAAAAAATCCTTCACTTACTAATTCCATTCGAAAATCTTCCATCTCTTTGTGCAAACTTGGTTGCTCCTTCAAAATCATGGAGTTCAAGCGGCACGCAATCTGCTAAGGGCATCTGCTACCACGTTGGCTTTACCAGGGTGATAGTGAATGTCCAAGTCGTAATCCTTGATTAGCTCAATCCATCTTCTCTGCCTCATATTCAACTCCTTCTGAGTGAATATATACTTTAGGCTCTTGTGATCCGAATAAATCTCACAACGATTTCCCATTAGGTAATGTCTCCATGTCTTCAGGGCTAGGACTACGGCAGCGAGTTCGAGGTCATGGGTTGGATAGTTTTGCTCGTGTTGCTTCAATTGTCGAGATAGATAAGATATAACTTTGCCTTCTTGCATTAGCGCACATTCGAGACCAATCTTGGATGCGTCACAATACACATCGAAGGGCTTCGTGATATCCGGCATGATTAAGATTGGGGCTAATATCAATCTCCTCTTGAGTTCTTGAAAACTCGCTCACACTTGTCTGTCCATTCAAACTTCTTGTCCTTCTTCAGCAATTGGGTCATGGGTCTGGCGATACTCGAAAATCCTTCTACGAATTTGCGGTAATATCCCGCCAATCCGAGAAAAGCACGAACTTGGGTTTGAGTGATTGGGGCTTGCCAATCTTCTACGTCTTTCACTTTGGCAGGGTCAGCGGCAATTCCTCCGGCTGATACAATCTGACCGAGGAATCCTACTTCCTGTAACCAGAATTCACATTTGCTAAACTTTGCATATAGCTGATGCTCTCTAAGGGTTCCAAGAATGGTCCTTAGGTGTAGCTCATGTTCTTCTTCTGATTTGGAATAAATCATAATGTCATCGATGAAAACAATGACAAACTTATCCAGGAAGTCCATAAAAATCTTATTCATGAGGTTCATGAAATAAGCGGAGGCATTGGTTAATCCAAAAGACATGACTGTATACTCGTACAATCCATATCTGGTGGTAAAGGCAGTCTTTGGAATATCCTCTGCACGAATTTTGAGTTGATGATAGCCAGTTCTAAGATCAATCTTAGAAAACACCTGGGCACCGGTCAACTGATCAAAGAAATCTCCTATCTTGGGCAAGGGGTACTTGTTCTTGATGGTGACATCATTCAACTTCCGATAATCCGTACACAAACGGTTACCTCCATCTTTCTTGTCCACAAATAAGACAGGTGATCTCCATGGTGACGCACTTGGTTGAATCAATCCAATTTCTAGCATGGAATCCAGTTGCTTCTTCAGTTCTGCTAGTTCCGACGGGTTCATACTATAGGGTCTCTGGGCTATGGGTTCGGTTCCGGGGATTAGTTCTATGATAAACTCGATATCCCGATCTGGGGGCATACCGGGCAAACATCTGGAAATACATCAGGGTATTCACAGACTATCCGGACTTGGTCAATGGTAGGTTGGGCTAGACTCTTGTTACACTTGAATTGGCGAGGTAAGGTTTCAGATATATGCTCAACTGTTATTCCGGTGGTACTGGTCATGGTGATGGCTTTCTTAGCACAGTTAATCAATCCCTTATGTTTGGACATCCAATCCATTCCTAGTACTACTTCCAAACCTTTAGTTTTGAGTACTATTATATTAGCATAAAAATCTATGCCATGGATTCAGATAGGGACGACTTTGCAAATTTTCCTAGCCTTGGTGGTTGATCCGGGAATTTGCACAATCATAACATGCTTCAGTTTGGTTGGTTGAATTTTACTAGTGCAGGCAAATTCTTCGGTGACAAATGAATGCGAGGCACCAGAGTCAAACAACACTCTTGCAAGTACTGAATTAACAGAAAACATACCCAGCACGACGTCTAGCGCTTCCTGAGCTTCTTCAGCATGCATGAGAAAAAGACCGCCATTGCGGTTGATTGAATTCCCTGGGGCAAATCTTCTCCCTGGCTGAACACGACGCTGCTGCTGAGCTGGGACAGTGGCATTGGGGGCTGTAGCGTTCTTCTTGTTGGGGCACTCGTTGGAATAGTGGCCTTTATTTCCACAGTCATAACAGGTCACTTGTGACTTGTCCTTGGCTGCGACAGGCACATCATTGCTTCCAGTCCTCGGGGCAGTGTTGGGGTTGGCGGTAGCATTGTTGGTGTTGAACTTGGGTGGGGCACGGGTGAAATGGCTAGAGTTGCCGGGGTTGTTGTGATTTCCTCCGGGTCTAGGGTTTCCACTATTGGGGTAGGTCGGACGGGTCATAGGGGGTCTATTGGTTCTTGGGGCAAATCCTGGAGATAGGTTGGGGCGATACTTTGGGGTCTGATGGGTTCCTGGCTGATGCAATGCGACGCTTGCGGTTCTCATTGGCTTGGTTGATCTTTCCTTCCATTTGGATAGCAGAGTCGACAAGGGCTTCGATATCAGCAAAGGGGATATTGACTAACACCGTCTGCATCTCGTCATGCAGACCATTCAGGAATCTTTCTTTCTTCTTGTCTTCGGTGTCTATCTCGTCCGGGGCATACCTAGCTAATGACAAAAAATTGTCACGGTATTCCACTACAGTCATCCTTCCTTGTTTTAGCTCTCTGAACTCGTCTCTCATTCTCTTGATCAAACCTGGTGGCACATGGGTTCTGCTGAACTTGACCTTGAATTCCTCCCAGGTCATCATCTGGCCTCCGGTCATTGCACGAACACTGTTCCACCATGCCCTGGCATCTCCGGCTAGATAATGGGTGGCGAACAGGACTTTCTTGTTGGCTTCCACTCCAGCGACTTCTAAGTTGTTTTCCATGGTTTGCAGCCAATCATCTGCATCTAGGGGTTCTTCTGACTTGGTGAAAACGGGTGGGTTAGTATTCTAGAAATTCTTGAGCTTAGATCCATGGTTGTCCTGATTTCCGTGGCCTTGGTTGTTGTGGGCTAGCTGGGCTATCTGTTGCAGAGTGGCTAGATTGGCTTGACGTTCCGCTCTTTCAGCTTCGCGGTCAGAAGTCAACATTTGCAGGATCTGCAACATCGGGTCCGTGGCTGAACCACTTCCTCCACGTGGCATCTGAAGATTGATATAGATCATGAGAAAAGAGGGAAATTTCTAAGGTTTTGGGTCTTTGAAAAGTTTTTAAAGTTTGACTCAGGTTTTTCTAGCAACTTGCTTTTTCATTCATAGCACACAGTACAACACACACCTCAACAAAGAAAACATATGGTTTTAAGAACCCTTCTGAAAACTACGATACAGTGGGACCGACTACTACTCACTACGCTAGTGCTCAGTGCTACTACTCCTCAGAGTCTGTGGCTTCATCATCTTCATCATCATCGATGAAGGCGAAATCCTCCTCCTCGGTGAAGAAGTCCATGGCCTGATCCTCCAGAAAATCATCGTCATCGCTGAGATAAGAGTAAGGGTCTCCACGAAGATCCTCTCCTGCATTCTCCCTTTCCTCCAACTGCATGTCTCTCTCGTGGATGGTCTCCTCCAGAGATGAGATGCGGTGGCGAAGACGGGCAATAATGCGCTCCTTTTTATCGAGCTGACGGTGGCGAGACTTGCGATCCTTTGCTAGCATGGCTATGGTCTGATCCTTCGTTTTGATGATGGCAGACTTGTGGTTGCAGTAGTCACGGAAGTTGTCCAACTCTTGCTGACGATCATACATCATGAAGCTAAGATGGTCCAATTGAGTCTTCAGCTCGGGGTGGTATGGGGCTTCCAGTGGTTGTCCATTTGCATCACGCCTTGGGCAAAACTCAAAGCGAGTACCCTTGATCTGATTGATGCTCTGCCCACACAGACGGGAAAGAGCTTCCTGCATTGCTCTGGCAAGTCCATCGAGCCAGTTGTTTTCCCTCAAGGTAAACTAAATTCCCTCCGCAGTGGGAGGTTCAATCTTTCCTCGGAGACTTGAAACAATTAGCCACTGCAGATCTTCTCCTCCTTGATCATTGAGCTGAGCTCCAAAGAACTCGGGGTGCGGACGCTCCAGAAGTTCCGAAAGCTGATCCAGATCCCTCTCAAAGATAAGGTCTCCTTCATTCCCAAGTTGGTAAAACTTGTTGTACTTCACGTCCATCTATAGAAATAGAGGATGAGTAGATTAGCAGCGTGATCAAGTGTGTCAAAATTTTATGTATTTTGCAAGAGTTTTTGAGGAACATGAATTTTTATGAAAGAATCAAAGAGATAAGAATGAGAACAAGTTTTTGTAAATATTTGTTTTCTTTGGTTTTGAAACTAAGTTTTTGATTCAAACGTCCAGTCTAACTAGGGTCTCCTATGGTCAGGATGGCTCTGATACCAACTTGTCAACACCCGGATTTTTCAATCCTAGATGCCTGTTATGCCATACCTCGCAATCCCAGGATTACCATTTTTGCGAGACATAACAGAATTGGATACCATAGTACATCATCCATTACAAACGATACATAAGTTCTTACACAAATAGGGATCTCATGATCCAGTTCTTAATACAACATCAAGCAGCGGAATACGTAATAATAACGGTAGCGTAGGCGAAGCTCCATCTTCGGGGTCACAGGCAATGCTGACGATGGGAGATGATCCTAGTTGTCGTAACCTTCCTGGGGTCCATCTTCCAGGTACTCCTCTTCATAGTCTGGCCATGGGAATAGCCTGGGACAAAGCCATGAGTACTCTTTAAGTACTCGCAAACTAATACTAATAGGTAAAGGGGGTTTTTGGATAATAGGACACTATGCTCTAGGGTTGTTTTTGCAAAAGCCAGATTTATCTCTACTGAGTTCTAAAGCTAGTCACAATTTTATAATTCCTAGCCGGGAACTTGTATTTCATATCACAACTCTGTTGTGGTCAAGTCAAAATCTTAGTTCATTTCAAAGGTCATTTTGAAAAGTCTGACGGGGGAACATTATGGCCACTCCAACTGTCCATAACCGCGGACGCGGCTATTCGAATAGTTTGACACTCTGCAGAGATTGTACACTTTCACCACAATATTCGATACATCCGTCAGGAACAAATCCTGAATTCACCATACTCAGTATGCGGATAATCAATCCTAACCTTTCGATTACGCGCCCTAGTAGAAGCACCTCTCCTGTGAGTTTGGCCTCCCAACCATGACCAACTGTCATCTTGGGTACTGCACAGGTGGACAATCTTCACAAGGTAGCCTCATCTCAAACCTTGGCCGTGAGGGAACTAATACTAAGGAATATAAGTTTCCAGTCAAGCCCTACCCAATATTCGGGTATTGTGGTTGTACGATAAAATTGGAATGGTATCGCATCCAGACAACCATCAGTTTTATAAAGGGCTAAGGCTCATGCCTCAACATTTTTATCACCAAAGTTCTCAAGTGTTTGGAAACTCATGCCCAAAACATTTCAATAGAATGATCCATCATTCCAAGGTTTTCATAACCATTTTTCCACCAAGTATTCCCATCTAGAGTTGATCAAGTTTTATGCTTAGCACTAGCATCTACAGGTGGGGGTAGTAATGATGAGGGGTGGTAACTAGTGGAGTTTCAACTAAGTACAACCTCATGTCTTAGGCTGATGTCAAGGTTTCTAACTTAGGCCAAGTTTTATGCTCTTTATGCAACCTTCAGCATCTTTCCAAAATCTACTAGTCACTTAAATAAACTCTAAGTAAGCTTTGATAAAGAAATAAGGTAAGAAGCTTGCAAGTAAAACTAGGATTGGTTTATCAAGTGGGGGTGATCACTTATGCTTAAGGCATATAGTAGGTGTAGTAACAAGTATGGGCTTGCATAGGTAAAGTATCTTGCAAGTGTTAGCTTGCACATTCACTAGTAGCCTTAGACTTGCATAGTTACTAGCTTGCTAAAGTAGAGTGTCTTTTAAGTTTTAGCATGCCTTGTGTAGAGCAGTGGTTGAAGTTCTCCTCAGCTTCTTCTTCGTAGTATCCTCCTTCCTCCTCGTATCCTTGGTCGGTACTAGCGTCTATAAATAAATACGAGGTACACAATCACCAAACAATACTTAACTACTTGCAATCATCACACACAAGGGTCCTATGGATGATCTAGCATCATCTCTAACATTACAAGGTTAAGGCTTGATTTACTTCCTTTGATTTTTAGAAAAGTAATTTCTACTCATTGAAAAACTACTTAAGATTTAATATTCTCCAAACCCAACATGGGATCATGTTGACACATGTCATCACCACATATTGTAGTCCATGGGAATGTGATTTAAAGTGGTGTCACAATTTAACAAGGTTTTACCCTTTTATTTTAATTACTTAAAGTGGCTAGAAATGCTTATGTAGCATTCTTTTACTCCTTGAACATTATTTCTGCAAGTAAACCTATATATTTTTATATATTCTGAAAGGTATGGTTAAATGTGATTTTTGAGAGTTGGAATCAACTCAAATGCTATTATGGTTTAAATTTGAAAAATGTTTGAATGCAGAAAAGCTTCTGCCTTGTTATTTTTACCATGGGTGATCTATAGATCCAAATGACTTGAATCCAATGGGCTTGGATTCAGCATTCACAGACCTTTCCAAAAAAAGTGGTTTCATTCAATTTGGTGCACTGAATCAATCTGGGTTGATTTTTGAAGTTGGGTACAGAACTGTGTTTGAATTGAAATAGAAAAAGGTTTAATTTGAATAACTGGGCTGCACGGGAAAAGTTACTGGGCCGGCCTGCTAAGCGCAGTGCTCCCGCGGGCTGCTTAAGTGGGTGTCCCCACTCGTCAGTGACACGGGGTGGGCGAAGCGGTATGGGACGACGTGGATCGTTCGATCTAGTTCTAATCTAACGGCTGGGAGTCATCATCGACGCGAGACAACTCTGGCGAGAACGAAACCTAGCGCGGCCAGTGAGGGTCGCTGGGGGCTCACCGAGGTACTGGCGAGGGTCGGCGAGGCGGGCAAACGACGAAGTCGACGACGGCGAACTCAGGGGTGGTCGCGGCAGCTCTTTGGGCAGCTCCAATCGCTGGCTCCCTTCTTCTCCAGTAGCGGCAGGCTCCAGTGAAATTCCGGCGAGGTGGTGCTCGCCTTGCTCTGAGAATGGTGTGGCACGATCAGTGAGGAGAGGGGAGTGAGATGGTGTGAAGAAATCGGGCTGGGGTGGTCTCTATTTATAGTCGAGCGAGGGGACCGTCGGGGCGCACGGTGAGCTCGTCGGGGGCGAGGTTACAGGCGGCTAAAGGCATGGGCAAGGGTAGGGGACGGTGCGGTGTCTCCTGGCGATGCTCAACGACATGGTATCGAGGCATGGGGCAGTGTGGTTTGGTCTGGAACGGGCAGTGCTCTGCGCGGCAGAGGCGGCGTCTTCGACGGCGGGCGGTGGTTGTACGTCACGGGGCAGCAAACGGGGATGTCTGGTGGCCTCCTGGGTCGGTGGGGATTGTGTATGCACGCGGCGAGGGCGGCGCGCGATCTGTGGGTGATGGTCGAGGGTGGCGCTCTGGCGCACGCTCGGCATGGTCTGGGCGCGGCTTGTGCACGTGGTCCAGGGCTTGGCAATGCTCGCGGCTGGGACAGTGAGTGGCGGTGGACGGTGGGCTGCCTCCCAGACATGCTGGCTAGGCTTGCTGCTGCTCCTAGCTTGCTGTCGACTATGGGGTGGCAAGAGGGTGCTCGGCTATTCACCATTGATGACAATGGCAAGCTCACAGTGGTGCTAGTGCCTGGCTAATCTTCCTAGATGATCTACTGAGTTGTGTGTGAGCTAAATGGGGAACCAGTTAGGCAAGAATCACTGCTCACAATAGTGTTTGATGTTTGTTTGATTTGTGTCTGCAACCTGTTTGATGAAATGGCCGCATGAAATCAAGTTTCGAATTTTGAATTGATTTTTGCTGGGTTTGCTAGATTGGTGCTGGTGAGTCTGCAGATGCTTGGGTTTTGAAAATTGAGCTTGTTTGAATAGTTTTTGAAAAAGTGGGATCTTCCCATATGATAAAGATTCAATTTTGAATTGTCATTTAAACTATGCATTTGAAAGTTTTTGGATGATCACAAAGTGGGCCTTGATACTTCGTTATGAGTACATTCAAGGGGTGCAAAGATCCGAAAAAGTTTCTATTAGGTTCTGAAAGTTTGAGACAGCCAAAGTAGGCATGTGAGTTAAATTGGTCAAAGTGACCATTCATTTCATATTGTGTTTTGATTTACTTGTCTTTAGGAAAAGTGTGGGAAATGTTTTAGATGATGTTTATTTCACCTAAGAAACATTTTACAAGCAATGGAACAAACAAACAAGGTGGTTTTAAAGGATTTCAAAATCCATGCATACCCATATGCATGCATTCATGATTTCCTATAGAAAGTTTTTGTTAACCCTAATTTTGATGATTAGATTTTCATGATCCAAGTTTAGTATTTTTGGGATGTTACACACACGTACTTACTATGACAACAACTTACAGGTGACTAAAGTTGAGTAGCATGAGGTGTGGCCCTCGTATTCAAGGGACATGAGATTGCCAACTTATACTTTGTCAAGCATATACTCCATAGTTTGTTCACTTTAACCTTAATCACTTCAAGATGTTTATGATAGGGGCAATGAGGGCTGGAAGCTAACAAGTACCATAATATTTGGAAGATCTTTTTGAAACTTGAAATACCTGCTTCCCTTTATGAAGGGCCTTTTTGAAACTTATTAATTGGTGCATATTGTGATATTCTTGTTCTTGTGCTATCTGTATCTAGTCACTCTTATGAACTTTGAAGGTGTCATATGCATTTATTTGCTATTCCATGAGGGACAAGCTGAATGCCACTATGCTATATTTTCTATATGTGAAACAAACAAACATTTTTCAATGCATGTTATTCATGATCTTTGTTTGTAACCTTTCATGCTACATGCATAGTTGCTTTGTCTTACTATTAGAACTTCATCTTTCATGCTCGTGTTTAGAGTTCTTTGATCCCAGCTTTCAATGCTTGCAATCGGTTTGATCTTGATTGTGATGATGCACGTCACCTCAAAAATTATTCTTTTTATCACTTACCTACTCGAGGACGATCATGAGTTAAGCTTGGGATGCTTGATACGTCGAAAACGTATCTATAATTTTTGATGCTCCATGCTTGTTTAGTATCTACTTTGCTTTGTTTTGTCTTTACTTTGAGGTATTTTTATATGACTTTCTGGTACTAACCTATTAACAAGATGCCACAGTGCCAGTTGCATGTTTTCTTCTGTTTTTGGTTCCAGAAAGACAGAAAATCAATATTCTCGGAATTGGACGGGAAAAAATTCAAAGTCATTATTTTTCCCGAACCAACTGTAACATCCCGGTTCTGAAAAGACCGTGGCTTCTATGTGACATTCCAATCCCTGGATCGGTTCATTGGCCCACAATAGAATAAGATGAATAACATAGCAAAATATCCGTGTATCATGAATAACGAAGATCCAGAGTACCATTATTACAATAAAACCTTAGCACAAAGCTAGCTCAAATTATTCAGGTAGCAACATAAATAAGCAAATCCTCCATTCTTCAAATTGCCCACAAGTGAACAAGTGCCGAGTGGAGTACCGTGGCCTATATCGATTACTCAGAATCGGAATAACCTGCAACATGAAACGTAGCAGCCCCGAAGGGTCAATACATGGAATGTATGGCAAGTAGAGCTAGTAATGGAGACAATAGTACTAACAACTACATGCATATTTGGCAAGTGGAGCTGTGTCTGGCTTGCATTTGCAAATACATTTGTCCTACTTTCATAAACAGTTTTGATTTTTTTGAAAAGATCCCAATTAAGTTAACCCAACAATATTAAAGCAATTATGAAATTAGAATGAGCGAGAAACATGTCATGGAATCAATATCAAGCAACTCAGTTGTCCATAACCGGGGACACGGCTAATTGATTAGATTATACACCCTGCAGGGGTTAGTACACTTTACCCATGTGACTTGGTCATCCCAGCTCGTACCATCACTCTCATTTTGGGTGATGATAGGGAGAAGACCAAGAAGAGACTGTTCGGGAAGTAGCTCCTCAATCCCGATGCGCACCGGTCCAACCTGCCAAAATTCTACATCTCTGGATACGCGGGTTCGAGTTACCATAACCTACTAAGTCCAACCAACCGCCCATTCCATTATTGGCACATGGTTGTACACGTAAGCTACACAATAAAGAAGCCAATCATTCTCTCTTGATACCTGCGTGCCTTTCCGCAATGAAACCACCAAAAATTATCAATACCATCACACCCAGGGGATTCATTGATTAAGTTGTTTTAGTTTTCACAAACCAATACTTTTAGAAACAAGTCTCAATGATGTAACCCAGCCCTCGTTCAACATAGCATGGCTAAGCACATCTACCAACGATGGTTCATCTACAAAGAGGGTCCTACCACATAATAGGACATAGCATAGCGATAGTATCATCCTACACATGCATCTACAAAATACACAACAATGCATTGAAAATAGTAGGACGATATCATGAACAAAGTAGCATCTACTTGCCTTGGTTGTAGCGGTCGGAAGAACAATCCACACACGAGCAAGCGTTGCACTCGTCACAATCTACACGATACAATTGCATTCATAAACAAACAATCCACAATCATATGCAACAAAGATGATGTATGAATGCATGCAAGACAAGTGAATTGGTGCTCCAGCTGCACCACATAATAGAAATCAGTAGAGGTACTGATTGCATGCATGGAAAATAGTTTTAGCGCAAGGAAAACTATTATGCAAAATATAATGCTCAAAACTAGAGCTAGAAATCAAATAATTCACTACCGGTAGTATACTGTTTGTAAAATCTTGGGAAAATTCTACCGCATAGGCATCGCTGATTAGAAACAGTACCAACTGGAATTACTCAAAAAGGAATTATAAAACTCCCGGAGTAATTAAAACACTGCAGAAAGCCACTAGACAGTTTCTGCAGAAGTTTTTACTATAAGCCTAACTTTTTAATTCACGATGAGATTCCCCTCGTTCCACTGAATCCAGGGACATATCACACGCGATTTTTGGAGCTACGGATCTTTTTCTACGAATTTATTACTCTGAAAAGGCTATTAACTAGTTTGATTAAACTGTACTAAACCTTGCTGTAAAATCCTGAACCAAAGGTACAGCGAGATTCTACACGACTCACTGAATCTACACATATTTTATTTGTAATTTTTGGCCAAGCGGTTTAATTTCTACGCAATTTACAAGATTCTACCGAAATCTGTCAACTAAAAAGGATTAACGAAATTAACCAGTCAACTGTGTCTGTTGACTGGTCAATACGTCCGCTGACTGGGCGCTGACTGGGCGTCTGACTAGTCAACGCCTGGTCTGACTGGTCAACGAACGATCTGAACCGCTGATCTGAGATCTGACGGTGGCTGCAGGCTTACCGGAAACGAACGGCGAAACGGACGGCGGCGAGTTCCGGACGGTGCGGCGATCTATTCTGGCGACGGTGCTACCTGCGCGAGAGGGGGACGATCAGCGCACGGGTCAAGAAAAATCAAAGCGGCACGCAAGACGGCGCGCGGGCGTGCGTGCGTGCACGGGCAAGCGTGCGCGCGTGTGTACGCGCGGCGGCGCGCGCGAAGCGAGGCGCTGCAGCGGCAGTGCGCGCAGCAGCAGGCGGCGGCGATGCAGCAGCTAGCGGCGGCGGCGCGCGGCAGGCGTTGGCGGCGGGAGCAGCAGCGCGCGGGCAGCGCTGGCGGCGGGAGGCGGCGCTGCGGGGCGGCGGTGGCGCGGAGGCGGCGAGTGGCTCGGCGGCGGGGTAGTACCTGGGGGCGGCGGCGATGGCGGGTGGCGCTGGTGGAGGGGATCGGCGACGAGGCGGCCGGCGGCAGCCGAGGGGAGAGGCGGCGGCGCGGGTGGGAGGCGGCGCGCGGGTGGGAGGCGATCGAGGCGGCGGGGCGGTTTCCCGAGGCATGGGCGCGGGTATAGAGGGCAGGGGGCGTCGGCTCGGCCTGGTGGGGTCCTTTTGTGGGGCCCCACGCGGAAACCTACGCGGATTCGGCGCGGAGTTGGTTTCGGACTCGGAAATCGGTCCAGAAATTTGGACCGTTTTCCGACGATTCACTAAAACGGCGACAACTTTTCCGTACGAGCTTCGAATCGAGCGATTCTTGCTCCTACGGTTTCGTAAAGTCGAGGGGAACAATCTACGGCCAAGGGTTGAGCGAAAACGCTAGGCTACAAGGATGGACAACGCTAGTCCTACTAAAGCCTCCCGTAGGAGCCTCGTAGCGAAATAGAATAGGGTTTGGAAAATAGCGTTTCGCCGATTCTTTTCAATCGACGGTTTTGAATGGAAAAGCATGATGCGATGGTATGAATGATATGCAGAACCAAATCTAAAATTTGGGATGTGACAAGACTAACTTCCTTAAGATGAATCTCGTCCTCGAGATTCGGCGCGGCTAGCAAATAGGTGTGGGTAGTCCTCTCGGATGTCATCCTCACGCTCCCAAGTGGCTTCCTCTTCGGTGTGGTGGCTCCACTGCACCTTGCAAAACCTGATCGTCTTGGTACGGGTAATCCTCTCTGCTGTCTCCAGAATCTTGACCGGTTTCTCCTCATAGGTCAAATCATTCTCAAGCTGAACCTCCTCTAGCGGTACAGTATCTCTCAATGGTGTATCCACCATCTCCGGATGGCACTTCTTCAGCTGGGACACGTGGAACACGTTGTGAACAGCGGACAGAGCCTCTGGCAACTCCAACTGATAAGCAACTTCTCCTTTGCGTGCTAAGGCCCTGTACGGTCCAATAAATCAAGGTGCCAGCTTACCCTTAATTCCAAATCTCTTGATTCCACGAAGTGGCGATACTCTGAGGTATGCTCTATCACCTATCTCATACACCACTTCCTTGCGCTTGGCGTCAGCGTAACTCTTCTGCCTTGATTGTGCTACCTTCAGTCTGTCCCTAATCAAGGCGACCTTCTCCTCAGCGTCCTTGATCAAATCAGGTCCAAACAACTGGCGTTCTCCTACTCCATCCCATAGCAATGGTGTCCGGCACCGTTTCCCATATAGCACATCGAATGGTGACGTCTTGATGCTGGTTTGATAGCTGTTGTTGTAGGAAAACTCGGCATATGGCAAATTCTCATCCCAACTAGAACCATGAGCCAAAGCGCAAGCTCTCAGCATGTCCTCCAAAATCTGATTTACCCTCTCGGTCTGTCCATCAGTCTGTGGGTGAAACGCTGTGCTAAACTCCAATCTAGTACCAAGTGACTCGTGTAGCTGGCGCCAGAAGTGCGAGGTAAATTGGGTGCCTCTATCAGATACGATACTCTTGGGAACTCCGTGTAGGCACACAATCCTGTCCATGTAAATCTTGGCCAACTTTGCACTCGTATAAGTCGTCTTCACCGGTATAAAGTGGGCTACCTTGGTCAAACGGTCGACCACTACCCAAATAGAGTCATATCCTGACCTGGTCCTGGGCAATCCTGTGATAAAATCCATTCCCACTCTATCCCACTTCCAATCCGGCATGGGCAATGGCTGTAGCAATCCTGCTGGCTTCTGGTGTTCTGCCTTCACTCGGCTGCACACGTCGCATAGGGCAATATGCTTGGCGATGTCTCCCTTCATGTTGTTCCACCAAAATCTGCTCTTCAAATCCATATACATCTTCGTGTTGCCCGGATGTATGGAGTATGGCGAGTTATGAGCCTCCTGCAGAATCAACTCCCTTATCTCTGGGTCGCTGGGCACGCACAAACGATCTCCATACCACAAGATACCATGCTCATCCTCGCGAATATCCTTTTCCCGATTCTCCTTCATCTTTTCTTTTATCTCCTCTATTTCCTTGTCTCCTATCTGAGCCTTTTTGATTCTGTCCTGTAACATTGGTTGGACTTCCATCGTTGCCAAGTATCCTTCAGATACTACCTCCAGTCTAAGGCCTTGAATGGCTTGCACAAATCCTCAGGCAATTCACCAATTGTCAATCCATTGGCATAAACCTTCCGGCTCAGAGCATCTGCTACTACATTGGCCTTTCCTGGGTGGTATTGCAGATTCATATCATAATCCTTGATAAGTTCCAACCATCTCCTTTGTCTCATGTTCAGTTCCTTCTGTGTAAATATGTACTTCAGGCTCTTGTGGTCGGTGTACACATCACAGTGTTTTCCCATTAAGTAATGCCTCCATACCTTGAGCGCATGAACCACTGATGCTAACTCCAAGTCGTGTGTGGGGTAATTCCGCTCATGGTGCTTGAGTTGTCGCGAGGCATATGACACTACTCTCCCATCTTGCATCAGCACACTCCCAAGTCCCTGTCGAGAAGCATCGCAGTACACTTGGAAATCCTTCTGAAGATCTGGTAAACACAGAACAGGCGCAGTCACTAGTCGACGCTTCAGTTCCTGGAAGCTGGCTTCACATACGTCTGACCATTCAAACTTCCTCTCCTTCTTCAGAAGTTCAGTCATCGGCTTAGGAATCTTGGAAAAGTTTTCAATGAACCTCCTGTAATATCCAGCAAGTCCCAAAAAGCTTCGAATCTCTCCTGCATTCTTGGGTGCTTCCCACTCAGTTACTGCAGTCACTTTGCTTGGATCAACAGCGATTCCTTCTCCTGACACTACATGTCCAAGAAATCCAACAGTGTTAAGCCAGAATTCACACTTGCTGAATTTGGCATACAGCTTGTGTTCCCTTGGCTTCTCCATAATCAGTCGCAGATGCTTCTCATGCTCAGCATCATCCTCGGAATATATCAGTATGTCATCAATAAACACCACCACGAACTTGTCCAAGTACTCCATAAATACCTTGTTCATCATGGTCATGAAGTATGCCGGGGCATTCGTTAGTCCAAAAGACATAACCGTGTATTCATATAAACCATACCTGGTGGTGAAGGCGGTTTTTGGTACGTCCTCCTCCCGGATCTTCAATTGAAAATAGCCTGATCGCAGATCAATCTTGCTGAACACCTTTGCTCCTTCCAGTTGATCAAACAAGTCATTTATGTTCGGCAGAGGGTACTTGTTCTTGATGGTTACTTCATTCAGCGAGCGATAGTCCACCACTAATCTCTTGCTGCTATCTTTCTTCTCCACAAACAGAACAGGTGCACCCCATGACGACGAACTAGGCTGAATGAATCCCTTTTCCAGCTGCTCTTTCAACTATTTCTTCAATTCCTTCAGCTCATCCACATCCATCTTGTATGGCTTCTTTGCTATTGGTCATGTTCCCGGCATCAGGTCGATAAGAAACTCTACATCCCTGTCAGATGGCATCCCTGGTAGCTCTTCCGGAAACATGTCGGGGTAATCCCTAATCACTGGCACAGTATCCATGCTAACCCCCTTAAGAGAATTCAACTTACACCTTCCTGGTCGTATAGCTGACTTGAATCTAATCCTCTTACCATCCGGGGTTTTGAGTGAAACAGCTCGCTGTGCACAATCTATGTGTCCCCCATGCATAGACATCCAATCCATACCCAGAATAACATCTAATCCCTGTGAATCCAACACTACCAAATGTGCAATGAAGTTGTTTGTTCCAATCCTCACAGTCAAGTCGCGGCATCCCGCGCTAGCTATCATATCTCCTCCAGGTGAACTCACTCTAATAGACCTCTTCATAGACTTAGTAGGTAACTTATACTTATCCACAAATTCCCTTGATATGAATGAATGCGATGCACCAGTATCGAAAAGTATAAGTGCAGGGTAAGTGTTGATTGGAAACTTACCAATCACAAGGTCAGGCTCATCTGGAATCTCCTCCACGTTCATGTGGTTCACTGTGGCCTTCTCGTTGTTGGTTGACTTCAGTCCCTTCCTCTCCGGACAGTTGTCAGCATAGTGTCCCTTCTGCTTACACTTGAAGCATGTCACCTCACTCAGATCCTTCTTCACAAAGCTGCGATCACGGTTGCGGTCATGTGCACCGTGTCCTCCAGAGTGGTGAGAGTGTCCTCCCTTGTGGCTGTGATGGTTGCTCCTATGGTTGTCATGACGATGTTCATCGCCTCCATGGTGGTGGCGGTCATGGCTCCCATGGTCACTCCCTCCATGCTTGGAGTATCCATCATATGAAGTGCGAGACTTGTGATGCGAACCAGAGTGGTGATTATTGTTCTTTCTCTTGCGAATTTCTACTTGCTTGTGCTCCCCTTCTAAGATCCTGGCCTTGTCCATAAGCTCCTGGAAAGTGGGGCAATAAACCACCAGTAGCTGTACTGAAAGCTCATCACTGAGGCCATCCAGAAATCTCTCCCTTCTTTTTGCATCAGTGTCAACATCCTCAGGTGCATAACGGGACAGGTTGTTGAACTCTTCAATGTACTCGGCCACGGTGCGATTGGTTTGGCGCAAGTTGCGGAACTCCTTCCTCTTCAGGCTCAGAACTCCTGAAGACACGTGGTTGGTCCTGAAACCTTCCTCAAACATTGCCCAAGTCACGGTATCCAGCGGGTGGGTGATCTGAAATGTGTCCCACCAAGAAGCGGCTGGTCCCTCCAGTAGGTGAGCGGCAAACCTCACCTTCTCAGCATCAGTGCATCCGACAGTTATTAGATCCTTGTTGACTGAACACAACCAGTCGAGAGCAACCATTGGTTCCGTTGCATTAGAGAACTTAGCTGGCCTTAACCTCAGAAATCTGGTGAGAGCATCTCCCTGAGGCTGATTGTTTCCATTCTTGTTGTTCTGATTTGCCATGAACTGAGTCATCACTTGGGTCAGCTGTGCTTGAGCTGCCATGAGCTGCTCCAACTCAGTGGGGTGACGGCGGGGAGACATCTACGGTTCAGCACAGGTAAGTTTAGAAAGAATCAACTACGACAATAGGATTCTACCCATGCATATGATCAAACAACAACAAACAATAGCAGACAATCACAAGCAAGCAACACATCAATAAACAAGTGATCCAGCAACATCCTAGGGGTTAATCCTAGCAGTATATAACTACTGAAATAGTTTTATAAGAGTTGGCAATGGTTAACTAAACAGTTGATCAACTAAACAAACAAAACAGCAATCTGCCAGAATAGTCCAGCAGCGTTCGCGAATTTTTCCGCCTGACTTAAACTCGTCATAAAAATTAGCTGATTTTTGCACATATAGTACAGAGAGTTTCGCATCAGTCCAATTTTTTTCAGATTTTTCTGAGTTACCAGAAAAATATGAAAAATCTCGCAGTACTGCTGTATCAGCAGAAAAACTGCAGCGAGAATAACACAGATAGTAACCAAATTGCCATAACTCTTTCATAAAATTCACACCAATAATTCCTGGGATATTGGAGTACACAAATAAGCAACTAATCACTCTTAAACTAACACGAACTAAGTTTCACAACGATTGAGACTAATCATAACGAATTTGCCTAAAGTGGACTAATTGGTGGACTTCTATCTATTTCTTGAAGAGGTACAACCATGGCGGCGGAGTGTACACCTCTCCTGAATCATCACTTGAGATCTCAAACTCCACCTCTTCTGGATCATCCTCTTCTTCTTCACTCTCAGCTGCAACTGCAACTGCTTCATCTCCTCCACCATCATCGTCTCCATCATCATCATCCTCGTCCTCATCATCATCATCGTCTCCACTGTCATCATCCCCATTGTTGCCATCATCTCCATTGTCATCATCAGAGGGTGGATTCAGCTGCGCTTGGAGAGCGGCAATCTGGGCTGTCATAGCTTCAATAGTTTGATCCCTTTCCTGGACGGTCCCCTGCAACTGTTGTATGTTCTGGGTGTTCTCCTGCACAGTACCATGAAGATGAGCTATGGTTGCATCTCTGGCTATCAGGGCATTCTCCAGAACTCCCACAGCTTCATGCAGGGTGTCAATCTCCTGTCCTTGGACCACCATACCATTGCTAGTCAAGTCTGCAATCTCCTTTATCATCATCACCTTCTCAGCTAGAGCTCCATTCTCCCTTTCCATGTCCTCTATGTGCCTTCGACGGGGCGGCATGTTGTTCCTGTCGCCCGGGGTAACCACAATGTGCCCATCTTCATCACGCCTCCCATAGTCACGGTAGGGTGAATCTGCTGGCAGTAGGTGTCGTACATTATGGCACTAGCGAGATAGGGCTTCATGCATGGCCAAGTTGATTCCAAGTCCCCAGTTGCAGTATGTCTTGGTGTAGATCAAGTGCACGGGGTTTGGCAAGGCGGCATCTCTGAATATGAAGGTAGTGATCTCCCATGCATCCTCTCCATATCCATAGGTGTACAGCCTTCTTCCCTTGAACATGGGCAGTGGCAATCCCAATGACTGCGAGAGCTGAGCTAACTGCCTTGCAAAGGGCCTTGGTGACTCCATGGTGGCATACTCAGTCTTGACTTCTCCCATCTATCAAGTAAAAGAGGAAAGTGTGAGAATAGCATATGGTAAGAATTTACGAGGGTGAAAGGCATAAGATGAAAGACAGAGTTAATATAGGCTTTAATAATTCTATGGCTTCCTAATCCAATCCTAGGTCACGATCCTACAGTCGACACACGGGCTCTGATACCATCCTGTAACACCCCGGTTCTGAAAAGACCGTGGCTTCTATGTGACATGCCAATCCCTGGATCGGTTCATTGGCCCACAATAGAATAAGATGAATAACATAGCAAAATATCCGTGTATCATGAATAACGAAGATCCAGAGTACCATTATTACAATAAAACCTTAGCACAAAGCTAGCTCAAATTATTCAGGTAGCAACATAAATAAGCAAATCCTCCATTCTTCAAATTGCCCACAAGTGAACAAGTGCCGAGTGGAGTACCGTGGCCTATATCGATTACTCAGAATCGGAATAACCTGCAACATGAAACGTAGCAGCCCCGAAGGGTCAATACATGGAATGTATGGCAAGTAGAGCTAGTAATGGAGACAATAGTACTAACAACTACATGCATATTTGGCAAGTGGAGCTGTGTCTGGCTTGCATTGCAAATACATTTGTCCTACTTTCATAAACAGTTTTGATTTTCTTTGAAAAGATCCCAATTAAGTTAACCCAACAATATTAAAGAATTTATGAAATTAGAATGAGCGAGAAACATGTCATAGAATCAATATCAAGCAACTCAGTTGTCCATAACCGGGGACACGGCTAATCGATTAGATTATACACCCTGCAGGGGTTAGTATACTTTACCCATGTGACTTGGCCAGCCCAGCTCGTACCATCACTCTCATTTTGGGTGATGATAGGGAGAAGACCAATAAGAGACTGTTCGGAAGGTAGCTCCTCAATCCCGACGCGCACCGGTCCAACCTACCAAAATTCTACATCTCTGGATACGTGGGTTCGAGTTACCACAACCTACTAAGTCCAACCAACCGCCCATTCCATTATTGGCACATGGTTGTACACGTAAGCTACACAATAAAGAAGCCAATCATTCTCTCTTGATACCTGCGTGCCTTTCCGCAATGAAACCACCAAAAATTATCAATACCATCACACCCAGGGGATTCATTGATTAAATTGTTTTAGTTTTCACAAACCAATACTTTTAGAAACAAGTCTCAATGATGTAACCCAGCCCTCGTTCAACATAGCATGGCTAAGCACATCTATCAACGATGGTTCATCTACAAAGAGGGTCCTACCACATAATAGGACATAGCATAGCGATAGTATCATCCTACACATGCATCTACAAAATACACAACAATGCATTGAAAATAGTAGGACGATATCATGAACAAAGTAGCATCTACTTGCCTTGGTTGTAGCGGTCGTAAGAACAATCCACACACGAGCAAGCGTTGCACTCGTCACAATCTACACGATACAGTTGCATTCATAAACAAACAATCCACAATCATATGCAACAAAGATGATGTATGAATGCATGCAAGACAAGTGAATTGGTGCTACAGCTGCACCACATAATAGAAATCAGTAGAGGTACTGATTGCATGCATGGAAAATAGTTTTAGCGCAAGGAAAACTATTATGCAAAATATAATGCTCAAAACTAGAGCTAGAACTCAAATACTTCACTACCGGTAGTATACTGTTTGTAAAATCTTGGGAAAATTCTACCGCATAGGCATCGCTGATTAGAAACAGTACCAACTGGAATTACTCAAAAAGGAATTATAAAACTCCCGGAGTAATTAAAACACTGCAGAAAGCCACTAGACAGTTTCTGCAGAAGTTTTTACTGTAAGCCTAACTTTTTAATTCACGATGAGATTCTCCTCATTCCACTGAATCCAGAGACATATCACACGCGATTTTTGGAGCTACGGATCTTTTTCTACGAATTTATTACTCCGAAAAGGCTATTAACTAGTTTTATTAAACTGTACTAAACCTTGCTGCAAAAGCCTGAACCAAAGGTACAGCGAGATTCTACACGAATCACTGAATCTACACATATTTTATTTGTAATTTTTGGCCAAGCGGTTTAATTTCTACACAATTTACAAGATTCTACAGAAATCTGGCAACTAAAAAGGATTAACGAAATTAACCAGTCAACTGTGTCTGTTGACTGGTCAACACGTCCGCTGAATGGACGCTGACTGGGCGTCTGACTAGTCAACGCCTGGTCTGACTGGTCAACGAACGATCTGAACCGCTGATCTGAGATCTGACGGTGGCTGCAGGCTTACCGGAAACGAACGGCGAAACGGACGGCGGCGAGTTCCGGACGGTGCGGCGATCTATTCCGGCGACGGTGCTACCTGCGCGAGAGGGGGACGATCAGCGCACGGGTCAAGAAAAATCAACGCGGCGCGCAAGACGGCGCGCGGGCGTGCGTGCGTGCACGGGCAAGCGTGCGCGCGTGTGTACGCGCGGCGGCGCGCGCGAAGCGAGGCGCTGCAGCGGCAGCAGGCGCAGCAGCTAGCAGCGGTGGCGCGCGGCAGGCGCTGGCGGCGGGAGCAGCAGCGCGCGGCGCAGCGCTGGCGGCGGGAGGCGGCGCTGCGGGGCGGCGGTGGCGCGGAGGCGGCGAGTGGCTCGGCGGCGGGGTAGTACCTGGGGGCGGTGGCGATGGCGGGTGGCGCTGGTGGCGGGGATCGGCGACGAGGCGGCCGGCGGCGGCGGCCGAGGGGAGAGGCGGCGGCGCGGGTGGGAGGCGGCGCACGGGTGGGAGGCGATCGAGGCGGCGGGGCGGTTTCCCGAGGCGTGGGCGCGGGTATCGAGGGCTGGGGGCGGTGGCTCGGCCTGGTGGGGTCCTTTTGTGGGGCCCCAAGCGGAAACCTATGCGGATTCGGCGCGGAGTTGGTTTCGGACTCGGAAATCGGTCCGGAAATTCGGACCGTTTTCCGACGATTCACTAAAACACCGACAACTTTTCCGTACGAGCTCCGAATCGAGCGATTCTTGCTCCTACGGTTTCGTAAAGTCGAGGGGAACAATCTAGGGCCAAGGGTTTAGCGAAAACGCTAGGCTACAAGGGTGGACAATGCTAGTCCTACTAAAGCCTCCCGCAGGAGCCTCGTAGCGAAATAGAATAGGGTTTGGAAAATAGCGTTTCGCCAATTCTTTTCAATCGACGGTTTTGAATGGAAAAGCATGATGCGATGGTATGAATGATATGTAGAACCAAATCTAAAATTTGGGATGTGACACCAACACGGAACCACGAAGCAGAGACGGAGTAGGGAACCAGGGTGGCCGCACCCCACCCCAGGCGCAGGCAAGCCCTGGTGGCGCCTACAGGGGGTGTGGGCCCCCTGGCCCTCCATCGACCTTGCCTCCTTCGCCTATAAAAAGCCCCCGGGGAGAAAACCCTAAATCATCCATCATACATCCAGAAGAAATCCACGAAAACCTCTGTAGCACCGCCGCCATCGAAGGGGTGATTCGGGGGACAGAAAGTCTTTGTTCCGGCACCCTGCTAGGACGGGGAAGTGCCCTTGAAGCCATCTCCATCGCCATATTCATCACCGTTGTTGATTCCCATGATGAGGAGGGAGTAGTTCTTCCTCGAGGCTAAGGGCTCTACCGGTAGCTATGTGTTCATCTCTCTCTATGCATGATCTTGTTGTGGTCATGAGCTTTGTAATCAAGTAGATCTACCTTACTACTCAAGTGCTTCAATAGATTTCTGATCTCCCCATGTGTGTGAAAGTGACAGCGTGCACGCCATGGTGGCACTTACGCTTGAGTCTACATAAATACTCATCATGCTTTAATAGATCTATGCTTTTCCCCACGTGTGTGAAAAAAAATTTGGGGGCTATCCTGTTTTTAGACCCCGTAGATCAGTTCTAGACACTCACCATCATTGTGATTTTTGACATCTCAGTTCGCTTTTCAGGGCGCCATATCATCATACCATTGCTAGTTGTGCCACGTCGTGACATTGTTAGTGCTCTAGGCTCGCGTCTCTAGTACGGTCTAGCCTAGGACCAGTACAGTACCGTCGTTGAGCATTCTTTCAACAATGCATTGTTGTATTTATAATTGCTAACCCCTTTGCTAAGCCTTCCCAGAGCTCCATAGATTTCTCCACGTGCAGTGTCTCGACTCCTGGTGATCGCTCGGTTCAATCTCTGGACCCACTGATCCTCGAGGTTGCACATCGCCTTTTCCCTGATGTTTGGTAAGAACTTGTAAGAGATTTGTATATTGCTTGACAGATTACGCGTGTTGCCACCAGATTTCCATACTATAGGCATATATATACCTGTTATTTTGAGGACTAACCATGGCATATACTTCGCGTGACCCTGCAAAAATTATGAACCAAGAACTACATGCCCACTTCACCGAGCTGTTGGTAGGACACACTGAAGACGTGGATGCAAGACTAGAGGAGTTTGACAACAAGCTCACCAACGCCATGGACAAGATCGAAGGACTCGAGAAATCATTCAACGACAAGCTAGACGCTCGGTTCAAGGAGGTTTTGGACAGATTGCCTGCCCCTGCACCCGCACCTGCCCCCGTTGCACCTCGGCAGGGCGCACGGCGCATTCCGATCACGGGTCGTACTGCTGGTTCAGCTACCGCCGCACCTCCGGCTGCTCCTGCTGCAGTTGATGCACCTCAGGCTTCCAACACAACTGCTGCGACCTTGGGGGAAGATGCCAATTACTACTACAACTTCGACGACGATGATCTGTTTGGCAAGGAGGTTGAATAACCCCCACATCCTGCTGGACGACCCCGACATTACCACTGCAACGCTCGTCCACCGGTACGTGATGATGATCATGTTGCAAAGCTTAAATTAAATATCCCATCTTTTGAGGGTAAATATAATCCTGATGCATATATTACATGGGAGATGGAAGTAGATCAATGTTTTGCATGTTTAAAATATCTTGAGAATATGTGTGTTAGTGCTGCTACATGTGAATTTACTAAATTTTCTTTCCTTTGGTGGTATGAATATTGTCGCTTAAATCCTACTACTATTCCTCTTACTTGGACTGCTGTAAAAACTGCTATGCGTGTTCGTTTTCTGCCTCCTACTTATCAACGTGATTTACTAAAGAACCTGACATGTTTAGAACAAGGGAAAAATTCTGTAGAAGAGTATTATCAGGAATTTCAAACGGGGATGGTTCGGTGTGGTCTTGTTGAAACTACTGAACAAATGCTTGCACATTTGTTTCATCTTTCTTGCAAAGCTGAACATGAAGTGCAGGATCGTCAAACATCATGGAAGAGGACTAATAATTCTGCAGGTCGCACATCCTCTTGGACACCACGACAGTCAGCGCTTCTTCTCGTGATACTCCAATAGCTACTACCACATCCAAAGCCACCACAAGGCTTCCTTCAGCTGCTCCTCCACCGTCATCCAATGCTCCTGCTCGTAGTGCATCTTCTATGGCTTCCATAGGCAAAACAAAGGATATACAATGCCACAAGTGCTAGGGTTATGGTCATATTGAGCGACAGTGCACAACACAACGTGTTATGATGGTGCATGATGATGGTGAATATGAATCAGCAAGTGACTTTGATGAAGATACATTAGCTCTTATTTTTGCTCGAGATGGAGATAATTCTGATTCTAAAGAAGATACAGAGGTAATGGGAGCTAAAACTGTTGATCAATACAAGAGCTTAGTGGCACAACGTGTTTTGAGTGTGCAATTGAGCAAATCTGAGCATGATCAATGCCACAACCTGTTCCAAACCCGCAGCATTGTCAAGGAAAGAGCTATAAGGATAATCATTGATGGAGGGAGTTGTAATAATATGGATAGTGTTGACATGGTAGAGAAGCTTGCACTTTCAACAAGACAACACACACATTCATATTACATCCAATGGTTTGAGAGTTCTCGCAATATCAAGGTAAGAAGAACGGTTCGTGTGCATTTTACTATTGGTACATATTCTGATTTTGTTGATTGTGATGTTGTACCTATGCAAGCTTGTTCTTTGTTACTTGGTAGAACATGGCAATTTGATAGAGAATTGGTCTAAAACCTATGACTCCCGAACATATTTTAAAAGATGATCTTGATAGAGCTAGTAGAGCTAAAACTGAGGATAAAAACAAAAGTGAGAATCAGATTGTTGCTGCAGATTTTGTACCACCAAAGAACACTAAATCTGATTCGAAACATGCTACTGAAATTCGTTTGAAGAGTCCATGTATGCTTGCAAATAAAATTGATATTGCTGAACTAGATGTAAACAATACTCAATGTTATGCAATTGTCTGCAAATAGGTTTTGTTTTCATTTGAGGATATGTCTCCTTCTTTGCCACCTGCGGTTGCTGACCTTTTGCAGGAATATGAGGACGTTTTTCCCGCTGAGATGCCACCAGGACTACCTCCTATTAGAGGAACTGAGCACCAAATCGATCTAATTCCCGGTACCATGTTGCTGAACCACGCGCCATATAGAACCAATCTAGAGGAGACAAAGGAGATACAACGCCAAATTTAGGAACTACTCGACAGATATCATATTCGTGAGTCCCTTAGCCCATGTGTTGTTCCTATTATTTTGGTACCTAAGAAAGATGGTCTTCGCGCATGTGTACTGATTGTAGAGCTATCAATAATATTACTATTCGATATCGTTATCCTATTCCACGTTTAGATGACATGCTTGATGAATTGAGTGGCTCTACTATGTTTTCTAAAGTTGATTTGCGTAGTGGTTACCACCATATTCGTATGAAATTGGGAGATGAATGGCAAACAACATTTAAAAATAAGTTTGGTTTATATGAGTGGTTAGTGATGCCATTTGGTTTAACTAATGCACTTTTATGAGATTAATGAACAAAGTTTTACGTGCTTTCATTGGACGTTTTGTGGTAGTCTACTTTGATGATATTCTGATTTATAGCAAATCTTTAGAGGATCATTTGAAACATTTACATGCTGTTTTCAATGCTTTGTGTGATGCACGTTTGTTTGGTAATCTTGAGAAGTGCACCTTTTGCACCGATCGAGTTGCGTTTCTTGGCTATGTTGTTACATCATAGGGTATTAAAGTGGATCCAGCCAAGATTGAAGCTATTGAGAATTGACCGCAACCCAAGACGGTCACACAAGTGAGGAGTTTTCTTGGCCTTGCTGGTTTTTGTAGGCGCTTTGTGAAAGACTTTGGAACAATTGCCACGCCGCTGAATGAACTTACCAAGAAGGATGTGCCCTTTTTTTGGGGTGATGCACAACAACAGGCCTTCGTGATATTGAAAGATAAGTTAACACATGCTCCCTTACTCCAACTTCCTGATTTTAGTAAGACTTTTGAGCTTGAATGTGATTCTTGTGGAATTGGTTTGGGAGGTGTGTTATTACAAGAGGGAAAACCTGTTGCATATTTTAGTGAGAAATTGAGTGGGGCTAGTGTGAACTATTCTACTTATGATAAAGAATTATATACGCTGGTCCGGACATTAGAAACTTGGCAACATTATCTATGGCCTAAAGAATTTTTATACATTCTGATCATGAATATTTGAAGCATATTCGTAGTCAAGCTAAGTTGAATCATCGTCATGCAAAGTGGGTTGAATTTATTGAGTCTTTTCCTTATCTTATCAAACACAAAAAGGGTAAATATAATGTTATTGTAGATGCTTTGTCACGCCGTTATACTTTGTTATCTCAACTTGACTTCAAAATATTTGGATTGGAAACTATTAAGGAATAATATGTGCATGATGCTGAATTTAAAGATGTGTTGCAAAATTGTAGATATGGTAGAACATGGAACAAGTTCGTCTTCAATGATGGATTTGTGTTCCATGCTAACAAACTATGCATTCTAGATAGTTACGTTCATCTTTTATTGTTACAGGAGGCGCATGGAGGAGGATTGATGGGACACTTTGGTGTCAAGAAAACAGATGATGTTCTTGCTGGACACTTCTTTTGGCCACGTATGCGTCGAGATGTTGAGAGATTCGTGGCACGCTGCACTACTTGTCAAAAATCTAAGTCTCGCCTTAATCCACATGGTTTATATATGCCTCTTCCTATTCCTAGTGTTCCTTGTCAGGATATTTCTATGGACTTTGTTTTGGGATTGCCTCGTAGATAGAAGGGGAGGGATAGCATTTTTGTTGTTGTGGATCGGTTTTCTAAGATGACACACTTTATTGCTTGTCATAAAACAGATGATGCTGCACATATTGCTGATTTGTTCTGTCGTGAAATTGTTCGTTTACATGGTGTGTCAAATACTATTATTTTTTATTGTTATACTAAATTTCTTAGCCACTTTTGGAGATGTTTATGGGCTAAGTTGGGGACTAAATTGCTATTTAGTACTACATGTCATCCCAAACTGATGGACAAACTGAAGTAGTTACTAGAACTTTGTCTACTATGTTGCGGGTTGTTTTAAAGAAGAACTTAAAATTGTGGGAAGAGTGTTTCCTCATATAGAATTTTCTTATAATCGTTCGTTGTATTCTACAATAAAGATGTGCCCATTTGAGATTGTGTATGGTTTTGTTCCTCGTGCACCTATTGATTTATTACCATTACCTTCTTCGGTGCAAACTAATTTGGATGCTACACAACATGTTGAAATGATATTAAACTTATATAAGACTACTAAAGATAACATAGAACACATGAATGCTTAGTATAAACTTGCTGGGGATAAAGGGAGAAAGCATGTTATGTTTGATATTGGTGATATTGTTTGGTTACATTTGCGTAAAGATCGATTTCCTGATTTGTGAAAGTCTAAGTTAATGCCACATGCTGCTGGTCCTTTTAAGGTGTTAGAAAAAATAAATGATAATGCATATAAACTTGAGTTACCAGCATATTTTGCTTCGATTAGTCCTACGTTCAACATTGTAGATTTGAAGCCTTACTTTGGTGAGGAAGATGAGATTGCGTCGAGGATGACTTCAATTCAAGAAAGGGAGCATGATGTGGACATCCCATCTATTGATACAACCGTTGTACCTGTATCTACACACATAAAAGAACCTATCACTCGAGATCGTGCCAAACAACTTAATATCAGGTACTTTATTTTCTTGGAACTATTCCTTATATACATGAGAATATGATGTTTACTAAATCAGATATGTTTGTTACTCTTAGGAATGATGGACCTAGCAAGGATGAGAAGGACAACATTGGAGCATGATCATGCATGGAGATGACAGCAAGCATGTGAGGAATGAAGAGGAAACCACGAGTGGAGATTTCAGAACTTTGAAGCCACCATAATGAAGATTGAAGGCTTGGACAAACTATTCAAGATTAATACATCACAAATTCATCCATATCTTAATATGGTGTGCGACACCTTTATTTTGGGCCATGCCCATGTAATTTTCGCAGGATTTTAAATAGACACTTTTTAGAGTCTGTATTTGAGAAGAAAAGGACTTCTAGGGTTGGATTCGGCCACCACTTCTATGGCTGGCCGAAACACCACCTTTTCCTCCTTAAATACTCCCCATAGACGTCACTTTAGACTCGGATTTTGTTTGGACATAAAGTTAGCCATCATAGCAACTTCGTAAAGGCTTGAGCGTCGTAGAGGCCTCTTATACTTCGCACCTATACAGAATCCCACCTTTTCAATAAAGCTTTCATCTTAATCCGCAATATCTTGATTGCAATATTAGTTCTTACTTGTTCTCGATTTCAGGGTCAGGCTGATCGTGTTTCCGCAGGATCGGTAACCTCCAGGAGATTGGCCTAGCGATTGCATTGGCGCTCGTGCTCGCACGTGTAGTCAGATCGTCAAGCCCGGACCCCACAAAGTCGACTATCACCATCTCATCGAATGATCGGACACCTTTTCCCTATCAACGACTCTCGCCCGACCATCTCAAACGCAGCAAAGCTCGCCAAGCTGCTCCCCGCGGCTTGTCGTCACGGAGGTAGTCGGCGCGGCTCACCCTTTCTATGGTTGAGCACAAGCGATGCTCGCACCGACAATGCACCACTGTCGGCCAGTCCCGAAGGGCTCCGGTTTCGGCGGCGCCTGCTCTACTGTCCTCTCCTACCCCTACAGTGACCTAGACAAGAAGAAGCTTGTCGATTAGCAAGACGGGGTCGGACCTTCTCTGGCTCACCATGTCAGGGCGCGGCCAGACCTGTTCTCATTCGTCGAGGACATCAAGACGGTGTATGAGGTGAGAGCAGCTACTTCACCACAAATGGAAAACAACCGCTACTAGTGTCTGCAAATCGTAGTTCGACGATGTAGTTGCGACGGAGGAGACGGCGGCATGGACACAGAGTACCAGCCTGCACCGGCTTGCGGGGTACGACTCGTCTAGCAAGCTGCTGCTCCGGTGCTCACCCTGTCACCCACATGTACGAGTACGGGAGCTTCAATAAGAGATCGACGATGCCAAATCAAGGAGGCGGTATGACGACATCAGGGCCGTACCCAAAAAAATGGAGGCAGGGTGCGAAAGAAAAAAATTTGGCCCTCAATGTAACCATTGGCAATTAGTAGAACATGGTTTTGTGTTATATTTATTTTTAGTTTAGTGGTATTGTACAATTTTGGAAGAATTATATCTTATTGCAATGTGATAATTGAATTAAAAATTACTCCTTAAGATAAAATCTTTAGAAGAAACATGCCAACCTTTAGATGAAATATTCAATTAGTTCTTCATAAGAAACTTTCTCTAAAATGTCGTTTTTAATTGTTATAGTAGCCAATCCGGTAATTCTTTCTTATGTCATTGTCAAATCCAAGTATGACTTCAACAATTTTATCTTAGAAAAACTTCTTTCCGTAGGTGAAAAGGTCACCAAAATAGTCATCAAAATTATGAGATGCAATGGTTGCATTAGAAAAACAATTCATTCATTTCAAGAAGTGCAAAATATCGACATGCCCTAAAATTTCCTTTGGAATTAAATCTTCGAGTAATTTTAGGTCCTCCTTTTGATGAATAGGTGACCAAGGACTCTCGCTGGGCCTCCAACTGGAATTGATGCAGCCAAATCATAGGGAAAAGGGGATCAAAACAAACAGAGCACTGGAGTAGAATTGAGAGATGCGAAATTGAGAAGAAAACATCAAATAAAAAGAAAGAAAGTGGATTGAGAAGTATAGCCTGCAACTGACATTGTTTATTCATTGCATAAATGGATCTATTTTCGAGCTGCAATTGGAGCTATAGAAGAATTAGTTCAATAGATTTATTAGGCCCAATTAAACATGTAATTAGTAGCATTAAATAATATTAATGAGTGGGGCCCTTCTATTTTGGAGGTCCTGTGCGGTCGAACCTCCTGCACATATGTGAGATACAAGCCTAGACGACATGAAGTGGAAGACTGTCTGCTTAGAGACAGACGAGTCGCCGGTGACGGTGGCGCTGAGGCATGTACATGGAGAGGCGCACACTTGCCGGAAAAGCATGAGGGTTACGATCTTCGGATTGGTTCCTTGCACCAGACCTTTGTGGCATTACCTATCGATAAATTCTAGCAACTCATCCACGACGGCGCACCTCTATTTCAGCTTTGTCATCATTGGCACTTATTACACGCACTCACCCATCCAGCCGCTTGTCAACGGCTTCAGTGTGCTCCTGGTGACCTTCAGATGCACCGCCTCCACGCCGCCCTTCAGTGGATCTACTGTCGTAGCCTCCTGCTTCTCCAGCGAGCGTGTTGTCATGGTATTGTCGACGAGTACGTCATAGGGGGATATACTTGTCAATGGCAGTACGCCAAGTTATAGAGACTATGTGGTTCGCTATGCGACATTGGGCTATAAGAACTTGTGCCCTAAAGTCTCTGTAGGTCTAGCTTATAAATGTGCTAGATCGTAGGGTCATAGGGTGAAGTCCATATCGGACAGGTTATAGAGTCCTACACAATACTAACTACTCTTCGTATCTTGTACTCCAAGGCTCTGGGTTCGTCTATGTCGGTATCATAGCCTTCCTATTTATCCGGCATGGGCCTCCATTCTGGATCATACTAACTGTGCTACCTAGCTGACCATAGGCCATGTTACCTTCTACGGGCCACCCTGGTTAGCCAGAATAAGGCTATGCTATGGTGATACCCATTATGCATATTTCCAATAGTAGCTCCAGAGAACTTTAAGATCTGGGCAGTCTTGTCGTTAGTCCATTATCTTGGCAAGCAACATCTTGAAGTCCTCTAGAAAAGCATTGCAATCTTCTTTCTCTTCTTCTTTAATTTCTAAGTCACAGTGTTAGAGATTTGTCCCGTCAGGGTATCTCGCGAAGTAGGAAAGTTTCGAGCATAGGAGGCTAAACACGATCTCTCCAAGACCCCTTGGTGACCTTGGCGGGGAATAGTAAGAATCACGACAAGGATGACACAGTGAGTTTACCCAGGTTTATGCCACCATGCGGTGTAAAATCCTACTCCTTCTTGGTTGTATTGCTTGTATCTCTTGGTGAGGTTACAGATACAAGGGGCTGATCAGGCGATCATATCTGGTGCTCCTAAGAGGAAGAAGCTAGGATTTATGAGGTGGGAAAAGGTACCTCTCTACGGTGCCACGCCCCTCCTTTTATAGGCACCCCGGTCCTCTTGCCGCCAACGTGACGAGAAGGGTTTCCACATGGCGACAAGGTTGGGGGCATGTGAGTCAAAGATACCCCTCTCCGCCTTCGTCATGCTCTCCATGTCTCCGCAGAGGTGGGGGTGGTCCCCATATCGTTGTCTTGTCGGCCACTTCAAGCTTGGAGAAGGGGAAAGCTCTCTGCTTGGAGGGGAAGTTGATGGCTCCCTGGTGCGGTGGTAATCACTGCCCTTCTCTTGGAGCGCAAATGTCCTTGCGCGGCTTCTGTGCCTTAGGTGCTGGGGTGAGGATACACCCTATACTGCATACTCGTCGAGGTACTTCTCGCTTCACGGTGGTCCCCTTGTAGGGAGGCTTCGCCAGGAGACTTCACCGAGGTTGTTCCTTAATGTTTGGCGATGACGTCTCTTCGAGGATCAGTAACTACCTTGCCGCAAGGATCCAACAGTGGATGGGCTAGGCTACCTTGGTTACTAATGGCCCGACAGTATCCCCCAGGCTCTTGGGCCGCATGTGGTCGAATTGAGGACCAGTACGCCATAGGGGTTCCCAAAGGCGTTGAGAAGATGGGGTGCGAACCGCACGGTGTTCTGGGAGCGGTGAGCACAAGTTTACCTAGGTTTAGATCTAACTGCAGTGATCGGATCCTACTCCTGCTAGCAACCCAATAATATATTGCCGAGAGCCAGATGTTATAGCAGATTACACGAGAGGTTCGCATGTGCGAGTTGGTTGTGGTGTTGTTTCCCTAAAGGCTTCCTCAGGTCCGATTTATATAGTCATCGGACCTAGGGTTATAGGAGAGACCTATCTGGATATGTTATAGAGTCGGTAACTAAGTATATCTTGGACTACAAATAATCTACAGGCCTAAGTCGGTAAGTCTTCTAGGCCTTGTCATAGCCAGATTTGACTCCTCCTCTTTTTCTGACTAGGCCGCCCATGAAGCAAAGCTCTAGCCTATTGGTAGGCCACCCTAGTCAGCGAGTCCTGTGGGTATACCCAGAAAGTATATCCCCAACAGTAGCCCCCGGAAGTCTCCAAGATCGAAAGTCGGAATGATCGTCTAGATTGATGGTTTCTCTGTCTTGAGAATCTTGAAGGGTTCCCAAAAACTTCATTCAGTAGTGTAGGATCCTGATGTCTACGCACTTCTATTCTTGTAGACAGTTGTTGGGCCTCCAAGTGCAGAGGTTTGTAGAACAGCAGCAAGTTTTCCTTAAGTGGATTACCCAAAGTTTATCAAACTCAGGGAGGAAGTGGTCAAAGGTATTCCCTCTCAAGCAACCCTGCAATCAAGATACAAGAAGTCTCTTGTGTCCCCAACACACCCAATGCACTTGTCAGGTGTATAGGTGCACTAGTTCGGCAAATAGATATTGAAATACAAGCGGTAATGGTGCCAGAAAATAGCTTCTGACTTGTTTTTGACGTGGGGTAACGTGTGTAAGTGAGGTAAAAACTAAAGCAAGCAAACATGCAATAGATCTAGTTGTGAACGGTGTTTCAATGTTTATAAACAAGGCCTAGGGATCATACTTTCACTAGTGAACACTCTCTCATATAAATATATTCTCTTCATGATACTACTCTTAACTAATCTCCGATTGGTGAACTCTAATCCATGGTAGGGCAATAACAGCACACCTCAAAGTCCGCCTTCCCCAATCTAGATAACACCACCCTGTCACCTTGAGCGCTAGATGATTCCAACAAACACCACAATTTCATAGAGACAACCAACTCAAAATATACTCATGATAAAGATATATGTAACCTAGCTTAAGTGCCACACACGGCATGCACGCTGTCACTTTATGCTCCGGAAAGCGCACAGGTGTGATACGTCCAAAATGTATCTACTTTCCCGAACACTTTTGCTATTTTTTATACTCTAAACTTGTGTGATTTGGATACAACTAACACAGAATGACGCTGTTTTCAGAAGAATTACCTTGGTGTCTAGTTTTTGTGCAGAAAATCAACTATCAGGAAAAATCTAGAAAATATGCCAAAAATCCTATTTCACCAGAAGATCCACGGAGCCAGAAGACGAGACGGAGTGGAGACCTGGAGGGCCCACACCCCTGCCAGGCGCGGGTGGGCCCACCCCGCGCCTAGGGGGTGCGGCCACCCCAGGCACCCCCTCGGACTCCCTCTTGCCTATAAGTTACCTCTTGACCTAAAAACCGAGGGGGGTTCGACGTTTTTCTAGCAAGAGTTCCACTGCGCCGCCACCACCAGAAGTCTCGATTCAGAACCAAAAACTCCGTTCTGGCACCCTATCGGGACGGGGAATTTGGGGAGGATCATCGCCATCCTCATCACCAACGCCTCTCCATCAACCATCGATGTTTCTCTCATCCATGAGTGAGTAATCCCCCGCTGTAGGCTATGGGGATGGTAGGGATTGGATGAGTTCTATCTTGTAATCAAATAAGATTGTTAGGGCATAGTGCCTAGTATCTCTATTAGTGCTATTTTACTTTGTTGCAACTTGTTGTGCTTAATTCTTGTCACTAGGGCCCGAGTGACATGATCTTAGATCTAAACTTATTATTGAATCATTATGATAGTATTGTTTGTGATCTTATTTGCATGTTGTATACACATATCATTGTCCGGATCCAAAGGCCCCGAAGTGACAGAAATTTGGACAACCTGAGGGGATGGCTGTGGTGTGAGGATCACATGTGTTCACGGATTGTTAATGCTTTGCTTCGGTGCTCTATTAAAAGGAGCACCTTAATTGCCAGTAGTTCCCTAGAGGCCCCGCTGTCACGGGCTAGCTAGAAAGAAGATGTTGTGCAAGTTCTCATTGCGATCACGCATGACTATATATGGAGCACATGCCTAGGATTGTTTAGTACTTGGATGTTTGTTCTTATTTATCTACAATGCCCTAGATTTTGAATTTACATGTTTATACTTGTCCATTCTACGTACGTCCATCCATCCCTATGCCTACCACGCTCATATCCTACTGTTTGCTACTACTATTATTGTTGCTCCTGTTTTGCTGTTGATGTTGCTTTGCTGTTGTTATTACAAATTGTTGCTACTGATAAACTTATATGGGCAAGAACTATTTCTAGGTGCAGCTGAATTGACAACTCAGTTGTTAAGGCTTGCAAGTATTCTTTGGCTCCCCTTGTGTCGAATCAATAAATTGGGTAATATTACCCGCGAAGACTATTGCGATCCCCTATACTTGTGGGTCATCAAGACTATTTTCTGGCACCGTTGCCGGGGAGCATAACTTTATTTGTAAGTTCACTTGGATCTACTATTGTTCACTGCTACTCCTTTCATCACGGGGAAGTCTCGTGATGGAAAGTTTCCTATTTTACCATCCACTACAAAAAGAGATACAGTCCTAAACACCTCTGCTGCTCTTGATTCACCGTCTGTTATAAGTAATCTTGTTACACCACCACCACATAATTATGCTACACACACTGCTACTGCTACTGAGTCTGAAACTGCTTTTGATGCTCATGATGTTACTTCTACTGTGCTTGATGCGAGTGGTTCATTAGGTCCTTTCCTAGATGCTACTATGGCTGGTCTAGGAAATACTGAAACTCCTAGTGAAGACACTGTTACACCTGTTAGCTCACCTGAGTCTATAGAGAGTTATGATATTAATGATGGTTACATTGAGTTCACTGATGAATTTGTTGAAGAGTGCCGAAATACACATGGTGCTAGTGCTATTAAGAGTCTCCTTGCTAGACGTACCATTATTCCTAATTTGTCCTCTGATCCTAAGTTTGCCACCTCTCCCATAGATATCAAAGATAAAGATTATGATTTCTCTCTTGATTTATCCTACTTAGACATTGTTGAGAAAGAACCTTTTTGTGGGACTGAAAATGAGAGTGATGTGGCTCATATGAATGAGCTGTCTACTATGAGTGTTTTATTCTCTGATGATTTTAAGATGCACAAGTACTTTGTTACTAAGATCTTCCCTTTTTCACTAAAAGGAGAAGCTAGGGTTTGGTTTAATAGATTACCTCCTGGTTCCATTGATAGCCATGATTGTTTGATTGCTTCTTTCTTCCAGAAATATTTTCCTCCCAGTGCTAGACATGCTGCTTTGCAGAGACTTTCTGATTTTAAATAGGGAGAAGAAGAGAAATTGCCTGAGTCATGGACAAGGTTTTGTGCCTTGATTTAAGCACATCCTGGATGCCCATTGCCTAAGAATGAGCTTCTTGATATTTATTATAATGGACTAACTGATGATTCTAGGACATACCTAGATAGCTTTGCTGATTGTGTTTTCAGGAAAAGAACTCCTACAGATGCTGAAGAATTAATGGCTAAGATAAGCAATAATTATGATGATTGGACTTCAATTGAGCTAAATACACCTGAGCCTATTACTCCTGAACCAGTTGTGCCTGAACCAGTTCCAACACGAACACCAAAGAAGAGGGGAGTTATTGCATTAAATGATGAAGTGATGAAGGAAGCTAAGAAATGTCTAAAGGAGAAAGGTATTAGAACTAAAGATGTGAAGAATCTACCTCCTATAGAAGAATTATGTAAGCCATTTCCCCACTCATCCACTATTGAGGTACACTCTCTCCACTTTAATGAAGGTGACATTCCCTATGGTAAGCCTCCTGATCAATGCTTAGAGGAACTTGACACATTTATTGTTAAGCATGGTAACTTTAATAGACAAGTTCAAAATCATTTATTGGAAAACTCTAGAGTTATTAATGAGTTGAAAGATATTGTGGAAAGAACTTCTTATGATATTAAAATGCTTTGTAAAAACTTTCAAATAGTTCAAACCCAACTTGATCAACTTGCTAAGATACAAAAGGATATGGTAGTTAATGCCTCGGGAGATAAACATGCTTATGGAATTAGAACTAGGAGTGGTATAGTTACTCAAGATTCTTTATATCCTGAAGGACACCCTAAAAGAATTGAGCAGGATTCTTAAGAAGGTGAAAGTAGTGGTAGTCCTTGTAAGAGAAAGAAAAAGAAACACAAAGTAGTTGAGGAACCACTTGAACCTTCTATAGATCCTAATAGTATATCTGTCTCTGATGCTGAAACTGAGAGTGGTAATGATAAAAATGATGCTCCTAATAAGGAGGGAGTTGAGGAAGAACCTGAGAAGCACACTAAGAACACCAAGTACACTAAGGAAGATTTTATTTCTAAGAAACATGGTAATGAGAGAGAACCTTGGGTGTAGAAACCTATGCCTTTTCTAGGTAAGAAACACAAGTCAAAGGAGGAAGAACACTACAACAAGTTTTGTGAGTGGATGAAACCTTTATTTTTGCAAATTCCTTTGACTGATGCTATTAAGTTGCCTCCTTATTCAAAGTATATGAAGGATATTGTCTCTAATAAAAGGAAGATTCCTAATGAGGAGATTTCTACTTTGCTTGCTAATTATTCCTTCAATGGTAAGGTTCCAAATAAACTTGCTGATCCCGGTATACCAACTATTCCTTGCTCTATTAAGAATAATTATGTTAGAACTGCTTTATGTGATTTGGGAGCTGGAGTTAGTGTTATGCCTTTTTCTCTCTACAAGAGACTCCAGCTAGAAAAGTTGATACCAACTGATATATCTTTGCAAATGGCTAATAAGTCAACTACTATTCCTGTTGGTATATGTGAGGATGTTCCTGTTCAAGTGGCTCATAATTGCCTGGTTTTAACTGACTTTGTTGTGCTTGAAATGCCTAAAGATGATAGTATGTCTATTATTCTTGGGAGACCTTTTCTTAATACTGCAGGTGATGTCATCAATTGCAATCAAGGAAAAGTAACATTCAATATTAATGACAAAGAGCATACTATTTATTTCCCCAAGAAGGTTGCTAGAAGCTATTGCCTGAAATCCATTGAAAATATTGAGAGCATCAAGGTTGGAGAAATATATTGTCCCATTCCACAAGAAAATTTTGAAACTATTATGATTGGGACCATTGCTATCAAGTATGAGGTAACATAATCACCCTGTGGAATGCAAAGTTTTGTTTCATATAAGATTGTTTTAGTAACAAGACTTGATCAACCTTATTAACAAAAGGATTTTAATGAACAAAATAATGTCTTCACTGTGGTTATACTTGCTTTCTTTTACTTTTCTCCTTCCTAGTCTTTTCCTTTTCTTTTTCTAGCTTTGGTTTTGTTAGTTGTTTGCTTGTTAGAGTGTCAACTTATGTAGTTTGGCTTTTGGTTTGCTTTTGCTTCTTCTAAAAAAATGTTTCTACGAGAAAATCAATTTTCATACCCTGAAAATTGGCCAAAAATAAAGTTTCCCGAAAAATCCTAGAAAAGAGGGACACCTGGAGTGACCCAGGGGGCCACCCCAGGCACCCACACCCCTGGTAGGCGCGGCCTCCCTACAGGTGGCGCCTGGGTGGGGTGTGGCCCACTTGGGCCCCTCCAAAGTGTCTCCTCCCATCCATCTTCTTTCTCTCTCCCAAAAAACACCGGAAAACTTGCTCAAGCTCGGGTTCCTGCTGTTCTTGCTCTCGATTTTTGATCTCCTTGCTCAGCCCCTCTTTGCTGTTGATTTTTGAAGGGATTGCTCCTTGGTATGTGCCTCCTCCACCTGTCCAATTAGATTTGTGATTGGTAGATTATATCTTGAGTATTTTGCTGCTATAGGTGACAGGTTGTGTGAGCTTGCATGCTTGTTCTATGCTTAGAGATTTCATTTTGATGCATGTGTAGCCCTCTAGCAAGTTCCAATAGTAGTTTCTCATCATTTATCAACTTAGAAATCACTTGGTTTGATGTTTGTCTAAAAATTTCAGAAAATAAGATGAGTACATACCCACTGAATCAATATGACTTGATGGTGCCTGAGCCAATGAAAGTTCATCGTGAGGAAGGAGTCTTTCCTTCCATATATCCATGCCATGAATTTATGAGAACTGCGGGAATCCTCCGGGATTTCCAAACTATGATTACCAATGCAGGGCTGGAACACTTTGTTGAAGGTGAACCACTTCAATATGTTAAGCTAACCATGGTTGTTGTGCAGGACTTTTGGTTTACTTGGTCTTCATCTAATCCCATGGTCCATTATAAGATATACAATATAGCTGTTGATCTGCCTTTTGCTAATTTCTGTGCAGCAATTAGAGTACCTTAGTGGGGATCTTGTGAGAAGATCAAGGAGAGGCCCAAGTCACTTATGGATTTATATGCTGAGATTTGCCAAGGTTTCGACTTCTCAAAGGACAGTGGTAAAATTTGGAACATTCAGTTCCTAGCCATTAGATATTTTGCCTATTTCATTACCAAGTATGTTCTTGCTAGAAAGATTGCTAGGAAGTTATCTTCTTTTGATCTAGCTTTTATCGCGGCTGCTTTGAATAGGAATAGATCTTATAACTTGGGTGCTTTGATAGCTTACTGTCTCACCACTAACCGCGAGAAGGGTGGAATTTATGGAGGTCTCATTGCTTCTAGGTTGCTAGCTGTCCATGGTTTAGAGCCTCACCATTCAGATTATCGGTTCCCCATAGAGAGGGTTGATCTTGAATCAATGATTCAGCATGGTTTTATTTCCTTGGGGGATAATGTGAGAAGTTTACCGTATGAATTATCTTTTGTCCAGCATGGTTGGAGAGGGGTAGGATTGAGAAAATAGTTTATTTGTCTGCACCTGTTTTGTTTAATTTTGATAACAGGCAAGGATGGTCGCTCACTGTAACTACCTCGGTGAATTACGCTCCTAGTACAAGCCTGGATGTTCAGAAATGGTTGAAATAGTACGGTGGGGCCCAAATGCCACTCACAGGTAGACCTTTCGGCCGTCCCAACCATTTCCAAACATCGGGACAAGAACGGGCGGCGTAATCGGCAGGCGAAGGGATCAACTACATACACAAATGAGTATGTATGCAAGCCACCATACAACAGTACATCAGAGCCATTCCATCTAAAAAGAATGGAAATATAGCAACGCCATACGGCAAGATCCAAATATCCTAGATAGATATAATAGTTTAGGATATCTCCTCATACATCAATCAACAGAGTATCAAGCGGAAGCGGAAGACAAAATCCGAGTACGGATAAGAAGCAAATCGGCATAAGATGCCCCATAAATAAGCACATCCCGCCCACAGATCTCACGGATCCCCGTTCCCGGAATCTCTACACCGAATGATCGTTGCCCACATCGTCCGTCTCTTCCACCCAGTATCCATCTTGCGAGTGTACCTGTTCATCTGAACCAATAATTTATCGTGTGAGACCCTAGGGGTACTCAGCAAGTCTTTATGCCTCTAAAGGGGACACAACCTGGGGTGACGCAATTGCAGCAAAAGATAAACCCTAGCAATTCTATAGATACTCGCTAACCATCCGCCTAACCAGAGATAGACGGATGTCCGTGAATTAATAACAACAGTTATAACAGTTAAAACGGTAATATCTACAGATCCATCCTCCTCCTCGCTTACCGACGAGGAAGCGGACGAACCACCCCCCATCCGTTGGCAGTTTTATTATCCATTTCGTGAGTATTGCACTATTTACTAGTCAGGTACCTAGTCTAGTCAAATTAAAAGCGGTACTTTAGTTATGCTTGTCTATGATCGAGAAACTGTGCTCCAAGTCGTCCATAACCGCGGACACGGCTTTCAGAAAGTTTTACCCTGCAGGGGTGCACAAATAGCAACCCACACTCGATATGCCTCGGAAAAACCAAATCAAAACCCAACGAGGCAGTCACGACAAAGCAATTACAGGATTCAGAAATATTTCAGGGGGCCACCCCATTAAGCTACCCGCGACGAAGCTGGCCGGCTACGAGACGGACTTAAGGTTTGGGTGGACGGCTGTAAACGACTGGGAACCCGAAAGTGTGACTGGGCTTGTCGATACCGCGAAATCGTGTCCCGGCCCTAAACAGTACAGTGTGCTCCTCGCACAATCTTAAATAAAGCAGTAAAGCATGGCATAAGTACAGGATAGTAAATAAAACCTCAAACTAGTTTGTGGCCCCAATAAATAAGAATGAATCAAGCTCTGGCTCAGGGGGGTTCATAAGCCTCCCGGATGTGGATAGCGCGAATATTCAAGGAACAGGAATCAAGTACTCGGGGTCCTACGGGACACAAGTGAGCCTGAAAAACCAAATAGCGAATATGGCTCACCGATGCCACTTTCATTAGTTATCCCATTACTACTCAGGTTAAGTTGTTTAGGTACCTCGTTATCCATCAGACACTCACATACCCTACACATGCTGTTCTACGACTCGCATGGCTCAAACAACTCCTGTAGTAATGGCTCATGGGATGGAGGAACAAGCTTTGGTGGGGTTTAAATGTAAAGGCTATGCAATACTTGGGATTCAATTTAATGCAAACGCGACTCAATGATGCAAGAATAAGAAAGAGGCAATAGGTACTGTATGTATGCAAGCATGTGGTAGTGCTTGCCTGGCAGCTCAGTTGAAGCAAGGAATGGATCTGGGTAGTGCTCCTGGTTCTCTTGATATATCCCATGCTCAGCGTCTATTCGAAGAAGAACCAAACAAACAAGGGCCAACATAAATAAAGTGCACAAGCATATGAATAAATGCGACAAGCAAACAATCATGCCATGATGAATGATGCACAATTTGCATGGCAATAAAGTAGCATGGCATGGGTGAGGTGCGGAAACAATAATAAAGCATTTTTATTGAGCTTTGGCCCCATTTTAGCCTCATATTAGTTGCTGTACTCTTTATATTTACATGATGCATGCTTCAAAACAAACCAAGGAATGCATAAACAGAAAGGTCTCGTCGAGCTAATCATTTTAGACATATCATTTGTTAAATTTGGAGTTATAAAACAAAAGTTATTAATTTATTAAAGAAAAGGGGCATTTATTGTAATTTAAATAAACTTGGAATTTTATATGTTCAAAATATATTTTGAAGGCCATATTTGAAATCCTCACATTTTTCTGATTTGAAAACATATATTATTTGTATTAATTGGATTCATATTTGAAAAGTTATTTAAAAACAGAATTTAATTTGAATTTGAAATAATTTGAAAAGATTTGAATTAAAACAGATAAGCAGAAAAACCTTTTCTTACTCACTCATACCTAGCCCCAGACACAGACGGGTGGGGCCGCGCTGAGCTGGCGATACTGCGCGCGCGAAAAAGCTTTTACACCGCGGCTTGACCTAGCCACCGTCGATGACAGGTGGGGACACGGCAGGCGCAGGGCCACACGCGGGCGCGGCCAACGTGTGCCGGACACGTGGGCGATCCAGGCGCGCTGGGAGGGGCTGGTCTGTGATGGCCAGATCTTTCAGGGGTTCTCGCGCAAACTAGCAACGAGGCTGACAGGTGGGGTTCGGGGAGCACGGGTTTAGGCGGGAAAAAGGGCAGGGGCTTCTGAGCAAAACTGCCAGCGGCTGCTGCTGCGCTGCTGACGAACTCTGCACTGACGGCGGCAGATCTGGCCTGTTCCGACGACGATGGCGACGAAACCGCTGGGCGGAACACGTTGCGGTAAAAACGAAAGCTGAAGAGGGGACCTAGGGCTACGTCTTTCGTTTAGCAAGCTCGCACGGAGAAGGGCTGCAGCGCGCGGGGCAGGGCGAGGAACAAAGGCCGACAGAAACTACTGCAGCTGCTGCTGACGCGCACGCTGGCGGCGACTGCGGCGATGCGCGCGCGCGTAGGGTGCTTGACGACGGGCGGCGACGATGCAAGGTGAGAGGGGGCGGGAGACAATGTCTAGGGGGTCGATGGGCTCACCAGGGACGCGTCGGTGTGGTTGCCGGAGCTGGAGATGGATCGGATCTGGCGGTGGGCTCGCGGACGTCCTCGTCGGCTCCCTCTCGGCACGGTGGCTACGGCGACGCTCCGGCGAACTCCGGTTGCTGCTCCGCCTACGGGGCGTCGAAGAGGAAGCAGAGGGGGTCCCGGTACTCCTGGTACGGCTTGGCTCGCTCCAGCACGTCTAGAGGAAGAAGTGGCCAAGGCTAGGGTTTTGGGGCATGGAGGTGGCCATGGCCATGGCTAGGAGGTTGGGGAGAGGAAGGAGAGGGTCTGGGGCTTCCTGGATCTCGATCTGGTGGTCATGGTGAGCTGGGGTGGTTGGGGTAGAGAGAGAAGGGAGGAGCACATGGGCTTGGTTGCTTTGCATAAAGTGAGGAGGAGGGATGGGCTAGGGCTCTTTCTTGCCTCCTTCTTGTCCTGTAGCTGAGAGAGGGCAGAGAGGGACCAAGGGTGGAGGGGAGCTCGTGGTGGGGCTAGGGTTAACTAGGGTGGTTTAGAGAGAGAGGGTATGGCTCGGGTTAGGTTAGGGGGTAGCTAGGGTTAGGGTGGAGAGAGAGCTAGGGAGAGAGAGGTGAGATTAGATGGAGGGGTCCTTGACAAGTTCAAGCATGCCTCAAGCAAGCTCCAACAAGATCAAGTCAAGAAAAAGAGAGAAAAGGAGAAAAGGGGATGATGGCATAGATGGATTTGGTGATAGGGTTTTAAGCAAGATCATCATGGATCAAGCCCAAAGAAAGGATAGAAAAAGAGATGATCCACTCCAAAGACCAAATAAAATCCAAATACTAGAAAATGTGACACTTGCATGGCCCATGCAAAACATTTAATGCCATGTTGATTCTTGTGAAAACAATATTAATACATGGCATTATTATCATGCATTCCCAAAATTGGAGTAAGGCCCAAGCAAAGTAATTTAAGAGAAAGCTCCAAGTGGAGTATATGGAGATGATCACATTGGATTATATTTAGGAATGGCTAGTGTGTATATGCCACTAGATGATTAATAGTCCCAAAATATCCCAACATGAGTTTCATTCCTTATTAATCCATATGGAAGCTAGGGAAAAAGGGGTCCACTCACAAGGCATGCAAAGGTGGCCATGTGGCTCTCATATATCAATAATGTGAAAACAACATGATACTAGGATGAGAGCATGTGGTAAAAGAATTGGATCCATCCCAACCCACATGAGCTAGAGGTAAAACCAATAAGTGCCAAGCTCATATTTAGTTGGATGGTGGAATTATAAGGTGATGAAAGAAAGGTGGTGGAGTTAATAAGAGATATGCCCCCAACTCAACTTGGGCATTAAACAATATATCAAGAACCAAATACAATATCAAGAAGCAAATACAATTACTAATGCATATGAGATAAGAACCAAAGCAAAAAGGGTTTTATATGATGCTCAAATGCAAGGTGGCATGATGACATGAGCATGATATATTTATGATGCAACATTTACATATATGAAGTAGCATCTAAATAGACTAGGCTAGTAGCATTGCAATTGTTAGACAATTGGGATGCTACACTCACAGAGGAGGAGTTTGACACATATGTGGCGGAGCTCTCCCAGTAAGAGGAGAATGCTGGAGAGGATGCCGAAGATGATTCGGTTCAGCCCTCCAACTTGGGAGATTCTTCATACCAGCAGCCCTCATTTGATTGGGGTGCGTCTTCTTCTTCATCACAAGCGTCTGACTACGATCATTCCTATGATGACCCACCAGCTTGGGGTTACTACCCGCGCTATTGAGCCCCACTTAGGCCAAAATCCTAAGCTTGGGGGAGGTATACCGACATCACACTCATCTATATATCATGTTCGGTCAGTTCTTTGTATATCCATTGTTTCGCTTTCTTTTTGGTTCTTGTTTCTGCTTTCTCAAAACACAAAAATACCAAAAATATTTTCGTTGTTTCTCTTGGTTTGTTTCTTTGCTTTGGTTTGCCTTAAAAGAAAAAATCCAAAAAGATTTTGCTTTGTTTGGTTTGTTTTTGCTTTGTTGGCTTGTTTAAAAAATCTAAACACCAAAAATATTTGTTATTCTTCCTTGGTTTTGTGAGTTCTTTGCAGGGTTCAGCCGTCCTCAGTGGATTTTGATTTCATGTTATTATTCAAGTCACACAAGTGAAGAGCAATAATGAAGATTAAGACAACTTGAGGTGTGGTAAGAGGCTGGTAACGAACTCTATTTGTTTTCATTTTTGTACATGTACTCATCATTGTGAGCATGCTTAGTCTGTTCATTGTAAGGAGTATGTTACTGATGGATGCTTAGTAGTTTTTGCTTGTCTATGATTAGCTCCAGCTTGCTAATAGTTTGTAGCATGTCATATGAATGTTTGCTTGCATTGTTTTATTCATATTTTGGTATGATATTGTGGTATCATCCTCTGGAAGTTTCATGTGAATCGACTTGGCACATGATCACGCATGCATATGACTAAACAATAGTCAGTAAGCCTCGATGATTTATTTTGCCTCAGAGTTCTTGCATCACTATCATGCCATATTTAGTCATGTTTTGTTGCAAGCATGATTATGAAAGATATTGATCTCTCGTTTATTGCTCCCTCTCTCTTGCTAGCCTTCACTTGCACTGAGTATGATCTCTACTCGTGTTTCCAAATCCCCAAAACCAATATTGCCAACAGTGTCCACCATACCTACCTATCAGCATCATTTGTTATTTTAGTGCATATTCTATATGCCTTGTTTTCTTCCAAATAAAATGTTTGACCGTTTTGAGAAAGTTAGTTAGTAAAGCTCTCACGAACTTGATGGCACACTTTATTTCTTGCACTTAATAATCCTGAACCATTGTGACATGTCCATGAAAGTTATATGCTGGGAGTTAGCAGAACCGTGCTGTGACGGGGAACGCTTTCAACAATTTTTGGATATTATATCTAGTTGATACCTTGCTCTTTTTTGTGTGGATGTCGACGGTGTGAAATAAAAGGGGAGCTTGTGAGTTCATGGAGTATATATATGTGTTAGAGAAACGCCTGGGCCACTAGCCTAAGCCATGCCTAATCATGGTGGAAACTTGCAGCATCACCATAATGAGCGTCTATGAAGCATCCTCAATAAAAAGCTATGCACATAGTAAATAAAAAGATTACTGAGATGCTCATTGTCTTCTTTCCTTGTCATTTTGATCACGGGATAGCTCATGTATCATGTGCAAGGGGTACCCCGTTGGCGGTTCTCTATGATATGCATGTATGTATAATGACAAGAATTTGCAGGTAACCAAAGTTGAGTAGCATGCGGAGCGGCCCTCGTACTCAAGGGACTTGGGATTTCCAGTTTATGGTCTGCCAAGCATATAACTCAGATTGGACCTCACTTTCACCTTAACCATGTAAAGATGCCTATGATGGGGGCAATGAGAGCTCAAAGCTAGTGATTACCTTCCTTTCAGCATTTGGAAGCCTTTCAAACTTTTCAAAACTTTTTCACTTCCTTGTTGAGTCACCACTTATTCTATGAGCACCTTCTTGAGAGCATAGTTGTCATTCTTGTGTTTGTCTCAAAACTTGGTTAATTATGGCATGACTTTGATGCTTGTATCTATGATATATTTACTTCTAAACTTCATGTGAACTTCAGAGGTGCCTTGGCATTTATATTGTGCTCTACAAACAAAGGCAAGCGAGATACCACTCTATCATACCTTATTATGAGCATTGCAATGTTGCTTATGTTTATGTTTTATGCTACTTATTAATATTGAGTTGGTTTCTCTTCATAGTTTGCAATGACTATTGAGTAGACTTGGTTGCTTACTTCTTATTATGAATGGTCTAAGTATCTACTCCTGTGCTGAGAATATTTACATCATATGAAGCAAATATGTTCGTGAAAGTTCTTTTATCGCACTCAGTTTTCAACTGAATTTCTAGAGGACAAGAAATAAGCTAAGCTTGGGGGAGTTGATACGTCCAAAACGTATCTACTTTCCCAAACACTTTTGCTATTGTTTCTCCTCTAAACTTGTGTGATTTGGATACAACTAACACGGACTGACGCTGTTTTCAGCAGAATTACCTTGGTGTCTAGTTTTTGTGCAGAAAATCAACTATTAGGAAAAATCCCGGAAAATATGCCAAAAATCCTACTTCACTAGAAGATCCACGGAGCCAGAAAACGAGACGGAGTGTAGACCTAGGGGCCCACACCCCTGCCTGGCGCGGGTGGGCCCAGCCCGCACCTAGGGGGGTGCGGCCACCGCAGGCACCCCCTCGGGCTCCCTCTTCGCCTATAAGTTACCTCTTGACCTAAAAACCGAGGGGGTTCGATGTTTTTTCCAGAAAGAGTTCCGCTGTGCCGCCACCACCAGAAGTCGCGATTCGAAACCAGAAACTCCATTCTGGCACCCTGCCGGGACGGGAAATTTGGGGAGGATCATCGCCATCATCATCACCAATGCCTCTCCATCAACCATCGATGTTTCCCTCATCCATGAGTGAGTAATCCCCCGTTGTAAGCTATGGGGATGGTAGGGATTGGATGAGTTCTATCTTGTAATCGAATAAGATTGTTAGGGCATAGTGCCTAGTATCTCTATTAGTGCTATTTGACTTTGTTGCAACTTGTTGTGCTTAATGCTTGTCACTAGGGCCTGAGTGCCATGATCTCAGATCTGAACTTATTATTGAATCATTATGATAGTATTGTTTGTGATATCATCTGCAAGTTGTGTACACATATCATTGTCCAGATCCAAAGGCCCCGAAGTGACAGAAATTGGGACAACCGGAGGGGATGGATGTGGTGTGAGGATCACATGTGTTCACGGAGTGTTAATTCTTTGCTCCAGTGCTCTATTAAAAGGAGCACCTTAATTGCCAGTAGTTCCCTAGAGGCCCCGCTGCCACGGGCTGGCTGGACAAAAGATGTTGTGCAAGTTCTCATTGCGAGCACGCATTACTATAAATGGAGCACATGCCTATGATTGTTTAGTACTTGGATGCTTGTTCTTATTTATCTGCAATGCCCTAGATTTTGAAGTTACATGTTTAGACTCGTCCATTCTACGCCCGTCCATCCATCCCTATGCCTACTGCGCTCATATCCTACTGTTTCCTACTACTATTACCGTTCCTCCTGTTTTGCTGCTGCTGTTGCTTTGCTATTGTTATTACAAACCGTTGCTACTGATAAACTTCTATGAGTAAGAACTATTTCCAGGTGCAGCTGAATTGACAACTCAGTTGTTAAGGCTTGCAAGTATTCTTTGGCTCCCCTTGTGTCGAATCAATAAATTGGGTAATACTACCCGCGAAGACTGTTGCGATCCCCTATACTTGTGGGTCATCAAGGTACCAAAAAAATGTCGCTATAATGGCCGATGGAGAAAAGTGATCCCCGAGGTCGAAAACTAGTATAGCCAGAAAAAAAATCGGAGGCGGTTCCAGACTTTTTTTTGCTCTCCTTCTGGACTTGCGACCGGACTTTAGCTCAACACGGAATTAGAAATATGCACAGACACAACAAGGAAAGGCAAGAAAAGGAAAGGAAAAATAACTAGAACAATTAATGAACTCAGACTCGTGACTATAGGTTTCGCAGCATAGAAAGCAAAAAAATTCCTATGATGGGAACAACTATGTACCAAGATCTATCTACTAGATACAAGCAACGGGCGGATATACATCCGTAGAGAACATACCCTTGAAGACCGACAAAGCTTAACGAGGTTGTACTCGTGGATGATGTAGACGAACGCTTGCCGATCTCAAGATAGAGAGGAAGTCCTAGCGCCGCAAATCAGTGGAGCATTCGTGCTCGCACACACGTCCGAGCCACCTAGCAACCTCCGCCTCCTCGCTACAGCGATGAAGCGGAAGCAACAACTCTTTCTTTCCGAAAAGGCATTGGGAACATGTATCTCACTAGTCCGAGACCATGGGGGATAAACTAGAGGGGGAGAGAGATCCTTCACGAGGAGGTGTGAGTGTGAGAGAGGGATAGGGGCTCCTCTTGGGGTGGCCGCCAGCCATGGGGGCAGCCCCCACCCCTTCCTCCATTATGTGGGTGGAGCTCCCACTCAAAAATAGCCCCTTCATTTCTCCACTCAAAATCCCACTCAAATTTCTCATTAAATTTCCACCAAATTTAATGCAATCTCTCTTTAAACAAAACTCATTTTATTTATTCAGAATTTTGTCAATTACCATAATGGACAAACATTCACATATAACCCCTTGGTAGTATTTCATTTCACATGCAGAAACACTTTCAGCAATTTCACCCGAAAACAGTTTTGGTGTCTAGTGAAATCAATTCCTGCGCTTTGTTAATCTTTTCAGCATGAAACTATTTGTTCCAAATGGTGTCGGTGTCTCTTAAGTGTGTCACCCTACGGCATGATCGAGACTCCTCTCGGATCAATAATCAGAAGAGGGACCTGGAGATCCATACTAACTCCCACACATTCAACGATGACTTTCTTGTGATCGTGAGAATCTTTTATGCTAGAATCCTAATCCCTTTGTCTCATGATATATTACATGTATGAGATTCGATCATCGATATCATCATACCTAGTTTGATCTCGTTACTGACATGTACTCGTTTCCTATTCCCGTGATATAATATTCTAGTGATCAAATCACTTGCTTGCAAGCTAACCAATGTGATATCACCGAGAGGGCCCAGAGTATATCTATCCGTCATCGGGATGAAAAAATTCCACTCTTGATCCATGGGCCTGAACAAAACACTTTAGTAGCACTGAACCCATCTTTATAATCATCTTGTTACGGTGTGACATTTGATGTTATCAAGATACTCTTACAGTGTTAGTGATTGACATGATCTCATGGTCTAAGGATTAGGATTACTTCGTATGATGTTATAGCAATATAAACTCAATGACTTTGATCGTAATGCTATACTTCAGATGAGTGTTCATCACACCATTCCAATAATGTTGCGACCTCGCTATTAACAACATCCAATGTCCATGATCAGAAAACCTTCATCATCTTGTTAATCAACGAGCTAGTTTATAAGAGAGGCATAACTAGGAACTTTCTATTTGTTTATTAAACACACATGTATTATTGTTTCCGAATTAATACAATTATAGCATGCAAAATAAACATCTATCATATACTTGGAATATACATAATAACCACTTTATTATTGCCTCTCAGGGCATATCCCCTTTAGTCTCCCACTTGCACTAGAGACAATAATCTAGTTACATAGTGATAAATCTAACACCCATGGAGTTCTGGTGTTGATCATGTTTTTCTCTAGGGAGAGTTTTAGTCAACGGATCTGCTACATTGAGATCCATGTGTACTTTACAAATCTTTATATCTCCATCCTTGACATGCTTGCGGATGGAGTGAAATCGACGCTTAATATGCTTGGAATTCTGGTGAGACCTTGGTTCTTTGGCATTGGGTATGGCACCATTGTTGTCACAATAGATCACCATTGGGTCCAACACGCTCGTAACCACACCTAGTTCGGTTATGAATTCCTTCATCCAAACTGCTTCCTGAGCCGCTTCCAAAGCAGCAACATATTCGGCCTCCGTTGTTGATCCCGCCACCATGGGTTGTTTGGAACTCCTCCAACTAATCGCTCCACCATTCATGATAAATACGTATCTGGATTGAGACTTAGAGTCATCCGGATCGGTGTCAAATCTAGCGTCGACATAACATTTAGCGACGAGCTCTTCTTCACCTCTGTACACGAGAAACGTATCCTTAGTTCTTCGTAAGTACTTAAGGATATTCTTGACCTCTATCTAGTGTTCCGATCCTAGATCAGATTGGTATATACTAGTTAAAATAATAACATGTGCAACATCTGGTCTTGTACATAGCATGACGTACATTATAGAGCCTATGGCTGAAGCATAGGGGACTTTGTCCATTATCTCTCTTTCTTCCGCCATAGCCGGACTTTGAGTCTTACTCAATGTCTTGCCTTGCAACATAGGTAAGAATCCTTTCTTACTTTCGTCCATTTTAAATTTCTTTAAAATCTTATCAAGGTATGTACTTCGTGATAGCCCTATTAGGCGCCTAGATCTATCCCTATAGATCTTTCTGCCTAATATGTATGACGCTTCACCTAGGTCCTTCATTGAAAATTTGTTGTTTATATAACTTTTAACACTGTTTAAAAGAGCTATATCATTTCCGATCAATAATATGTCATCCACATATAATATCAGAAATGCCACATCGCTCACACTCACTTTATTGTAAATACAAGCCTCTCCATAAGTTTGGATAAATCCAAACTCTTTGATCACCTCATCAAAGTGGAGATTCCAACTCCGGGATGCTTGCTTCAGTCCATAGATGGATCGCTGAAGCTTGCATACCTTTTCAGCATCCTTAGGATCGACAAAACCCTTTGTTTGTACCATATACAACTATTCGTCAATGTTTCCATCGAAGAATGCATTTTTGACATCCATCTGCCATATCTCATAGTCGAAATATGCAGCAATTGCTAACATAATCCTAACTGACTTTAGCATCGCTACGGGAGTGAACGTCTCATCATAGTCAACTCCTTGAATTTGTCAAAACCCTTACAAGTTGAGCTTTATAGATGGTTACATTACCATTAGCAACAGTTTTCCTTTTGAAAATCCATTTATTCTCCACGGCCTTTCGGTCGTGAGGTAAGTCTACCAAGGTCCAAACCTAGTTTTCGTACATGGATTCCATCTCGGATTTCATGGCTTCTAGCCATTTGTTGGAATCCGGGCTCATCATTGCTTCTTCATACGTTGCAGGGTCATCAATTTCATCGACCATGAAATTCATAACAGGATTTCCGTACAGCTCGGGAGCTGCACGCGTCCTGCTAGACCCGCGAGTTTCGGTAGTATTCTCTTTCTGAGCTTCATTATCATTAGTTCCCTCTTAATTTGGTGAAGTCAACTCCGGAACGACTTCTAGCGTTGTGCTACTCGCCATATTATGAAGAGAAGGTTCTACAACCTCTTCGAGTTCTACCTTCTGACTACACACACCTTTCGCGAGAAACTCTTTCTCTAGAAAGGATCCATCCTTGGCAACGAAAACCTTGCCCTCAGATCTGTGATAGAAGGAATACCCAATAGTTTCCTTACGGTATCCTATGAAGATGCATTTTTCCGCTTTCATTTCGAGTTTATCCGGTTGAAGTTTCTTCACATAAACATTGCATCCCCAAACTTTAAGAAATGATAGCTTAGGTTTGTTTCCAAACCACAATTCATACGGTGTCTTTTCAACAGATTTAGATGGTGCCCGATTTAAAGTGAATGCAGCAGTTTCTAGTGCATAACCCCAAAATGACAGTGGCAAGTCCGTCAGAGACATCATAGATCGAACCATATCTAGTAAAGTACGATTATGACATCCTGACACACCATTTCGATGTGGTGTTCCGGCAGGTGTGAGTTGTGAAACTATTCCACACTCTTTCATATGTGTGATAAACTCGTAACTTAGATACTCACCTCCACGGTCGGACTGTAGAAACTTGATCTTTCTATTACGATGATTTTCCACTTCATTCTGATATTCCTTGAATTTCTCAAAGGTTTCATACTTGTGTTTCATCAAGTAGATATAACCGTATCTACTCAAATCATCCGTGAAAGTAACAAAATAACGATATCCACCTCGCACTGACACACTCATTGGACCACACACGTCAGAGTGTATGATTTCCAATAAATTTGTTGCCCGTTCCATTGAACCGGAAAATAGCATTCTAGTCATCTTTCCCATAAGGCATGGCTCACATGTATCAAATGATTCGAAATCAAGTGATTCCAACAGTCCATCTGAATGGAGCTTATTCATGCGTTTAACACCAATATGACCTAGACGGCAGTGCCACATATATGCGGATATATCATCATTAAGTTTAATCATTTTAGCATCAAAATTATGAATATGTGTAACACTATTATCGAGATCTAACAGAAATAAACCATTCATCATCAGTGCATGACCATAAAAGATATCATTCATAAAAATCGAACAACCATTGTTTTTGGATTTAAATGAATAACCACTGAGCATCAAACATGATCTGGATACAATGTTCATGCTTATTGTTGGCACCAGATAACAATTATTCAAGTTTATAACTAATCCCGATGATAAGTGGAGAGGTAGCGTTCCGACGGCGATCACATCAACACTTGATCCGTTGCCGATACACATCTTGACCTCACCCCTTGCTAGCGGTCGCTTGTTCTGCAGCCCCTGATTCGAGTTACAAATATTAGCAACTGAACCGGTATCGAATACCCAGGTGCTACTGCGAGTACTAGTCAAGTACACATCAATAACATGTATATCGAATATACCTTTATTTGCCTTGCCGGCCTTCTTGTCTACCAAATACTTGGGGCAGTTCCGTTTCCAGTGACCCAACTCATAGCAATAAAAACATTCAGTATCAAGCTTAGGACCTCCATTGGCCGTTCTCTCAGGCACAACAAAAGTGATGCCCATGTTGAGTTTTGCTTTGGCCATGGCCTTTCTCTAGAGGTTGTGGTCTTATCGACTATCAACCCCAGATGCCTATACTTTATGTCTACTTTGATAGCCACCAAGATGGCAGCAAGTTCGCTGAGCGATCCAATCGCACCACTTTTATTGTAATTCAGCACAAACTCTTTGTAGTTGGGTGGGAGCGACTGCAGAACTCTATCCATCGCAAGGGTCAACTGGGATATCATATCCTAGTGCCTTAAGATGTTGAACATATCCTATCATCATGACATGATCGTTCAGAAAGTTGTGTTCCTTCATCTTCACACTAAAGAACTCGCTGGAGATTGTGAATCTCGCAGCATGGATTCGGCTCTCAAACATAGCTTTGAGTTCCTTCACCATAGCATCAGCATTGCTAAGTTCAAAGCGTCCTTGGAGTTCAGGCTCCAATGACAGAAGGATCACACATTTCACAAGAGTGTAGTCATTAAGCTTTGTGTCGTACACATCGTGCTAATACTGAGATGCATTGCTTGCAGGAGCGTCACCGATCGGACCTTCTAGCACATATTTCTTTTGTGCAGCATTGAGGAACAACCTCAAATTCATGAACCATTTGGTAAAGTTGCTACCGTTCGTTGCAAGTTTCTCTTTCTCCATGAACACATTGAAATTAAAAGCAAGTGGTGCCATCTACAACATAATTTGTAAAGTTTAGACTAAGTTTATGATAGATTGAGTTCAACTAATCCAAATTAAGAATGAAGTCCCACTCAAAATCGACATCCCTCATGCCTTTTTGGTGATTACATGAACCAAATCCACTACACCAAGTCTGATCATCACGTGAGTCGGTGAGCTTCAAATGAGAGCATTTGTATGGGCATCATATCTTTCATATGACTCATGCTTAAACTTTCGGTCCGTGTTCCGAGGCCATGTCTGCACATGCTAGGCTCGTCAAGTAAGAACCTTAGTATTCGCGTGTGTAAACTGTCTTACACCCGAAATATGATCGTGGATCCAAGAACACCCGATCATCACGTGATGTCTTGGAGCTGCGAAACATAATTGGTGCATACTTAAGGGAGAACACATTTTTATCTTTATATGTAAATGAGGGATCATCTTATTATTCTAATAAAACGTCAAACATGCAATATAATATGCAACAAACATCACATGTGAAAAAGTGAAATGATATGGTTCTTGCACTTGATATCCATCATGTGCATCACGGTATGATCCTCATCATTCCTTTATGTGTAAGGCCAAGGTCTATGGAACTTACACTTTATGTGTGTTGTAAGAGTATCAACTTATACTTCTACTTACAACATCACCATATCATGACACTAGCCCAGCAACAATCTAAACTAGACTCTTCTAATTTTATCCATTACAAGTTTTACGTGGCTTAGGGCTTTCGAAGATAGAACCATTCTTACCTACGAACATGAACCACAACGAGGATAACCAAATTATTGACAACTCGTTGCAAATTAGACATTGACTATAGTAGGAGAGACAGACACCCACTAGACACTTATGCAAAACTAGTTGCATGTCAAGCGTGGAATAGGTCTCATGTGCGAGGACATGTAAAGTTTGTCCGGGCCGCTTCATCCCACTATGCCACCAATATCCAAAGTACAACTAAGAAGCAATAACATGACCATCATCGGGTAGGCTACACTAGCGCAAATCAAAATTTTCTACCGCGTAAACCAGGATTACTATTGTCATAGATCACGGGATTACCACTAGACACGCAGTTGCGGAACTTGATGAAGCGCGTCGAAGCAGTGCAGACGATCTACGTCTCCTCCTCTTTCTCGCCCCACGAGCAGCTCCCCTTGCGTGGCTCGTCCAAGCGCTACAGATGCAGCGCCTCCGAGGTATCCACACGTACAGGGTGGAAGCGTCATACGCCGGACTGCTAGGTCCGCGCGTGCAACACGTGCGTGAGGAGTGGCGGCTGGGTGGAATGGTCTAACTCTGGTCAGCACGCCCCACCCTCTCTTATATAGGTGTCCCTAGTGGGCTTCTACATTAGCAGCCCATTAGTAGCCTAAGCCCGGTCTAATTCGGATCCAATCCTCATTAGGCTTTCAGCCCCTTAAGTGTGTGACCCTATAGGTTCATATACGTATAGACACGACACGAATACACTTATTCTGTCAATAGTTGGTAGCGGTCTCTAGCAATATGTGCCAACTCCTAAACGCATACAAAGATCATATCGGACGAACCATCACAAGGTTTAGTACATGTCTTTCCCTTTGCCTCACGATATTTGGTCTAGCTCCAAGCTGACCTCCCTTTCTCGATACTGTGATTCGGAATCCTTTTACTAGGTTAACTCTTAACCATATGTAGCATGGCCATGCATTTATGGATACGATCACTCGAGGGGCCCAGAGGTATCTCTCTCAAGTAGAGAGGGGCAAATCCCATCTTGATTTTCTATAAGATCCCTCCTTTGTAAAGGAAAGGATCCTTGTGATTGCAATGCTAGTCCCTGGATCAATAGCTAGCATCCACAGTTAAGATATAATATCAAGAAACAAAGCTCATAATACAAATTTATAACCAGGAATAAAATAATTTATTACATCTTACATAGCTCATTTGGCTATTTCATTACAATGCAGCAGAATATAACAATAGCATGGGGTCCTTCATCTTCAAAGTGCCACAGGCAAACATGTTGGTTGTAGACTTGCAATCCTAATCAACACACTTCACTAACATCAAACAAACCTGCAACATAATAAGTTACAGCCACAAGGGTCAATACATTTGAATTGTATTGGCAAGTGATACTATGGTAGTATAGTGGAGTCTATCATCTATATGCATTTGGCTAAGTGGAGCTTAGGCTTGCTTTGCTCAAAATAGATTTTCCTTATCATTTGAAAACACTAAGTTTTGCTTGACAAAATCACCCAAGGCATCTCCCAATAGAAATTGGTGATCCTTCAACCCTTGTTCAACCACAAAATTTTAACTTAGAAATTGGGATGAGGAGATTCTTGATAGCTTCCATGTCTTGGTGCTCAAATTGTCCTTTACCAGGGACATGGCTAAGTACTTAGATTTTTTTACACTCTGCGGAGGTGGTGCACTTTCCCCACAAGACTTGGTTTCACCAAGACAAGATCTTTCAGAAGCCTTCCCTTAGACCAGAATGGACGCGTTCCAACCTATCATCCCACTACCACCAACTGTCCATTTGGCTAAGTTATTGCAACCTATATGATCCAGGCAGAGCCCATAATGCCAAGTGGCTGCACTTGAAGCTTCTCAACATTTGACATCTCAAATCTCTTTGTTCCTGGGTGGCCATCCACAAGTGAGATACACAAGGTAAACCATAAAAATGGGCCTTGTGAACCACTCAACACAAACCATTCCTTACATTCCACCCAAGTGATTCATTCACTTAGTTGTTTTATTAAACAAAACACAAGTCCTTGACTTAGAAACATTCCATAGTATGAATATGATCCACCCTTGTATTCTACTAGCTAAGCTAAGAATGATAGTAGTAGGAATATTGACTTAGGAAAAATTCTAATAAGGTTTCATCTACTAGGATTTCCCATGGCATAGTTTATACTTAGCAAAATTCCATGCAAGTCCTACTTAGAAATATCACTAATGCCTAGTGAAAATAATGGGACAAAAGTACGAAGCACCACTTGCCTTTTTGGTAGAGAATATGAGTTCACTCCTTGATCTTGCAATATTCACATTCTTCAAATCACTACAATTCAATCAAGCAAGCAATATTCAAACTACCACTCAAGCAACCATCACATAAAATAATAGAAACAAAGTAATGCATGCAAGCATGCCAAAGATGGTTTATTTGGAAAAGTGGTTTCTAATGGGTTATAAACATTGGAAAACACTTATTGGTCACTTTATATAAGTGGCAAAAACCATTTGCAAAAGATTTTACTTATAAATCATTTTTGAACCAAATCAATATTTTATGTGGTTGAAAATGCCTTTAGCAAAGCAAAAAAAATTATATGGTTCACCAAATACATTTTTAATTCTAAAACTTGGTGTTTGGGGTCAGAGAGTTTAAATCAAAACATTTCCCAAAGGTTTTCTTCCAAAATCATTTTTAACAATTAAACCATATTTTTATTTGACTAGAAATGCTTTAATTCAAGGTTTTATTCTTTTGCTTCACCAAATAGGTTTTTGAAACCACAAATTGATTTATATGGTCAGTAGGTTCAAAACAAACCATTTGCCAAATATTTTATCTCAAAAATCATTTTAGAACAAATTTTATATTCTAAATATGCCTACACAAGTTTCTGCAAAAACAAACAATTTAATAGAAGCAATTTACTAAAAAAGGGCATGGTTGGGTAGGATTTGTCTTTCTGATTCCATTGATATAAAATTTGCAAAATTTTGACATGTGGTTTGAAAGTTATGAATTTTTCAAATTGGAACATCTAATAGACAAGTTTCTGGTTTTTAAAACAATCATAGGCCACGCGTCGTGTTGTTATTGGTCTGTACCGCTTCGTGCGGATCGATAGATGCGAGCCGTTGGATCTAAGTGTAATCGTGCGGCTCGGGGCACTACTTATCCCTTCGGGTTAGATTCTATCCTAGCCACTAGACCGAAATCGAACGGCGCACAGCATGCTTGCCATCGAGTGGCGGCGCTGGCGGCGGCAGGTGGCGGCGCTGGCTCTGGATATGGCGTCGCGGCGATTACAGGAAGCAAGGGAGTAAGGGGAGTGGCTCACCAGGTTCTCGTGGTTGTGGTGATGCTCAAGGTACTCGTAGTTGACGAAGTGGCGAACGGAGCTGTTGTCAATTGCTCGCCGGAGTCCTTGCTTCCGTCGGTCACGCACGGCCATTGTCGGGGACGAGGCAGTAAAGCTCGTCAGAGTTGGAGCAGACGGTGGCGCGGTCAGTCGAGGTGGTTGCCGACGATAGGGGCATGCGCGAGCGAGCTGAGGCCACTGGAAGATGCATATGGAAGAGGGGAGCAGGCTCACGTGGTCGAGGAGGCGAGGCGCGGCTTGGGTTCGCCAGAATCGGCCGGAGAAGCCGTCGGAGACAGAGACGATGTCGCAAGCAATACAGGCAGCCTGGGGGATCTGGTGGTGTGAGAATTGGGGGGAAATGGAGAGGGGAAACGGGCGCTTAAGTGAGCATGGTTAGGAGGCAGGAATCACGCGGCATTGATGCGAATTTATCACGCGAATCAATCGGCAGAAACGGAAGGAAGAACTGGTCGCGCGGGGAAGACGCTGATGTGGTCGTGGGGTCCGTTTGACAGCGAGAGAGGAAGAGGGGAGATGGGGTCCACGCTTCGGTGACTGAGCGGGTGAGTTTGCGCGTGAGAAAAGGAACGGTTCGGGGGAGAGAGATGGGCTCCTGCTGGGCCAGTTGGGCCGGCTGACTGGGCTGAGTCCTTTTTTTGTTCTGATTGTTTTTCCTTTTCCATTTCTTTTATTCTGTTTTGATTTTGATTAATTATTTCAAACATCAATTTGATTTCAAACCTCAACCAACATTTGTGTAGATTCATATACTGATTAATAACACATTCTAAAGTCAAATTTAGAATAATTTATTTATTCTTTTTAGGGTCTTTTAATTATTTAAAATAGGCTCTAGTATTAATTAAATAAAATTTATTAATATTTTTCAATCTCCATCTGAATTCAAATCACCACCAAACTTTGGGTGAATTTTAATTCTGTTTATCAACATATTTCAAAGTTCAAAATAAAATAATTCTTTTAGGATCTAGTAATAATTAAATAAATAGACCATAGTCTTTAATTCAAATAGGTTTTAATTTATTTTAAAACTCTTTTTGAAATCTAAATAATATCAAAATCTTTTCAGTAGGTTTCTTTTGAAAAACTAAAACACTTGGAATTCTTATTTTGAAAATCTTTAATAAATTTTTAATGTTTATTTGATAGGAAAAAGCCTTTACTTAAATAAAATTGGATATTAATAAATCCTTATTATTTTATTTAAATAAACCTTTATTCTTTTTAACAAATAGAAATAATTTATTTCATTTGTTTGGCCAAGATTTAATTTGGCTCTTTAAAATAATCCTTATTTTATATTTCTACCTATGCTTATCAAAATCATAACTTTTTATTTAAAGGTCCAAAAATAGTGTTTCCAACTATTATAATTTTATTTATTATTTGTTTACCTTTTTAAATTCCTTTAGGATTATTTGCTCACCATTTGGTATGGATTTCTAGGTGGTTGCTTTATTAGCTTTGGGAAATCAATTTCCTTATCTTATTAAATTCATAAGATTTTATCTGTGGCTCCAAATTAAGTGAATCCATTTCATATGGTTTTATAATATTTCTAATAATCATTCTTGATCAATTTGAAATGTTTGTTTGGCCAATTTTTATATGGATCAAATCCATAGTCTTAGAGATAAATTTGAAAATGATTTTCTTCCATTAGGGTTTTAGGGTTTTGGTTTATTTATCAAGTGTTTAAATTTCCAGATGCATTTAAAGAGAATGCATTCCACTTGATTTTAATTTAGTTAGATTCAAACATTGACCAAAGTTTGTTCAAGATGGAATTTTAAGTTTGCATTTAGAATCAAAAAGTTTCTTTTCACCCTAAATTTCAGCAATTAATTATTTTGTTTATTTATTTTTCACATTACAAGATTTGGAAAATCTTGGGATGTGACAGGCTACCACCCTTAAAATAAATCTCGTCCCGATATTTGGGGAGGCTAGGGTTACAAGTTGGCTCAAAAGCAACTAGGGTACTACCACCCTTAAAAATTTTCCAACTAGATTACTTCTTGGCTTGCTTGGGATCTTGTTGAAATATTTCTGGGCAAACATCTGCATTATGTCCTTTGTTTCCACACTTGAAACATGTGACAAGGATGAGATGCTTCATAGGCTTGTTTATCTTGTGCTTCATATTTTCTGGACAATTGCTTGCATAATGTCCTGGTTCTTTGCAATTGAAACACATCACTTGGCTGATATCTTTCTTTTCCTTTGGTATCATTGCCTCTTGTTTGTTTCCTTGGTTCTTCTTCTTTTCTGGGCATTCATTGGCATAGTGTTCATCTCTTTGCAAGTGTAACATTGCTCTTGGGTAATATCCTTCTTGCTTGGGTTAGGGCATTTCTTCTTCTTCTTCTTGGGTCTCTCCAAAGCTAGGAGTTCTTCTAGTTCATGCTCTTCATACTTTACCACAAAGGTGGGAAATCTTTCTATCTTCTTGGGGCATTTACTAGAGATATCACCTTCTTCTTCACAAGAGTAGCAACACTTTGTGATCATTTTGGATTTGGCCTTATGGTGCATAGTTTTGACTTTGCCTTCATCCTTCTTGGTAGAAGTTGTTCCTTCATGAGGGTTTACAAATTGTTGTTGCACTCCACCTTGTTTCATTTCTTGAACTATGGAATAGATGGGGCATTGGATAGGGACATGATTATTTCCTTCACATAGGAAACAAGTAGCTTGAGAGGTGGAGCATTGATTAGTTGGATGTTTCTCTTCACAATTGGGGCATTGATCTTTATGTTCCTTGGGAGTGTGATCCTTGTTTCCACAAACATTGCAAGCTTGGGTTCCTTCTAAAATATCATCCTTGACATCCTTGTTGTCACAAACTCCTTGGGAAAGGTTGTCTCGCATGTTGATCATTTGAGTGGCCATCCCTTGCAACAATTGGGATTGAATTTCCAAAAACTTTTGTATGGTTGGGTCTAATCCATTGTTGTTGGCTAAAAACTGAGTTGTCACTTGGTTCAACTGGGTTTGGTTTGCTAGTAGTTGTTCTCTCATGTGCATCTCTTGGTTGTTGTTGTTGTCATTCTTGGTGTTGAAGTCTCTTGGAGAAGTCATCTGTTTGGGTTGGATTGGGATTAGAATAGGCAAACGATTTTCTAAGGAATCAATTCTAATCACACACATCACAATTCACTCAAGCAATGTGCAAGCAATCACAAACAAACATTCCATTCAAACAACAAGTTCAAGCACATCTTTAAGCAATAAAATATTTTTGTTACACCACATAAGTTGGTGAATTTGGTTTGATCTAATTATGGTGGTCCAACTATATGGTTCACTTGAAATCATTCTATCCTTCTTGGTGGATTCTTCTTGAAAGAGATCATGGTTTCCTTGGAAAAATTCTTGGTCACCAAACTTTAAAGTGATGAAGGTTCCTTCTAAGTTGTATTCCCTTAGTCTTCAAGTCTTGAGTAACATTTCTTGTCTCACTTGTAGTCCTTAGTGATATCCAAGGTTGAAGTCCTTGTTGAGAATAAGGTTGAAATCACTTGAAGATGTTGAAGTCATTTGAGTTGATGAAGTCCTTTGCACATGGTGAAGTCTTTGGCCATGGAGAAGGCTTTATCAATCAAGTTGAAATAGAAGAGATATAGAGTCAAAACCAAAATGGTTGAGGAAAGAGTTTACAAGATTGTTTGTAAATAAGTTTTGGAACAAATACAACTCATATTTTTCTAAGGGGTTTGTCCAATCCTAGGTTTACAAATCCTACAGGAAACACAATGCTCTGATACCATCTGTAAGATCCCTCCTTTGTAAAGGAAAGGATCCCTGTGATTGCAATGCTAGTCCCTGGATCAATAGCTAGCATCCACAGTTAAGATGTAATATCAAGAAACAAAGGTCATAATACAAATTTATAACCAGGAATAAAATAATTTATTACATCTTACATAGCTCATTTGGCTATTTCATTACAATGCAGCAGAATATAACAATAGCATGGGGTCCTTCATCTTCAAAGTGCCACAGGCAAACATGTTGGTTGTAGACTTGCAATCCTAATCAACACACTTCACTAACATCAAACAAACCTGCAACATAATAAGTTACAGCCACAAGGGTCAATACATTTGAATTGTATTGGCAAGTGATACTATGGTAGTATAGTGGAGTCTATCATCTATATGCATTTGGCTAAGTGGATCTTAGGCTTGCTTTGCTCAAAATAGATTTTCCTTATCATTTGAAAACACTAAGTTTTGCTTGACAAAATCACCCAAGGCATCTCCCAATAGAAATTGGTGATCCTTCAACCCTTGTTCAACCACAAAATTTTAACTTAGAAATTGGGATGAGGAGATTCTTGATAGCTTCCATGTCTTGGTGCTCAAATTGTCCTTTACCAGGGACATGGCTAAGTACTTAGATTTTTTTACACTCTGCGGAGGTGGTGCACTTTCCCCACAAGACTTGGTTTCACCAAGACAAGATCTTTCAGAAGCCTTCCCTTAGACCAGAATGGGCGCGTTCCAACCTATCATCCCACTACCACCAACTGTCCATTTGGCTAAGTTATTGCAACCTATATGATCCAGGCAGAGCCCATAATGCCAAGTGGCTGCACTTGAAGCTTCTCAACATTTGACATCTCAAATCTCTTTGTTCCTGGGTGTCCATCCACAAGTGAGATACACAAGGTAAACCATAGAAATGGGCCTTGTGAACCACTCAACACAAACCATTCCTTCCATTCCACCCAGGTGATTCATTCACTTAGTTGTTTTATTAAACAAAACACAAGTCCTTGACTTAGAAACATTCCATAGTATGAATATGATCCACCCTTGTTTTCTACTAGCTAAGCTAAGCATGATAGTAGTAGGAATATTGACTTAGGAAAAATTCTACTAAGGTTTCATCTACTAGGATTTCCCATGGCATAGTTTATACTTAGCAAAATTCCATGCAAGTCCTACTTAGAAATATCACTAATGCATAGTGAAAATAATGGGACAAAAGTATGAAGCACCACTTGCCTTTTTGGTAGAGAATATGAGTTCACTCCTTGATCTTGCAATATTCACACTCTTGAAATCACTACAATTCGATCAAGCAAGCAATATTCAAACTACCACTCAAGCAACCATCACATAAAATAATAGAAACAAAGTAATGCATGCAAGCATGCCAAAGATGGTTTATTTGGAAAAGTGGTTTCTAATGGGTTATAAACATTGGAAAACACCTATTGGTCACTTTATATAAGTGGCAAAAACCATTTGCAAAAGATTTTACTTATAAATCATTTTTGAACCAAATCAATATTTTATGTGGTTGAAAATGCCTTTAGCAAAGCAACAATTTTTATATGGTTCACCAAATACATTTTTAATTCTAAAACTTGGTGTTTGGGGTCAGAGAGTTTAAATCAAAACATTTCCCAAAGGTTTTCTTCCAAAATCATTTTTAACAATTAAACCATATTTTTATTTGACTAGAAATGCTTTAATTCAAGGTTTTATTCTTTTGCTTCACCAAATATGTTTTTGAAACCACAAATTGATTTATAAGGTCAATAGGTTCAAAACAAACCATTTTCCAAAGATTTTATCTCAAAAATCATTTTAGAACAAATTTTATATTCTAAATATGCCTACACAAGTTTCTGCAAAAACAAACAATTTAACAGAAGAAATTTACTAAACAAAGGGCATGGTTAGGTAGGATTTGTCTTGCTGATTCCATTGATATAAAATTTGCAAAATTTGGACGTGTGGTTTGAAAGTTATGAATTTTTCAAATTGGAATATCTAATAGACAAGTTTCTGGTTTTTAAAACAATCACAGGCCACACGTCGTGTTGTTATTGGTCTGTACCACTTCGTGCGGATCGATAGATGTGAGCCGTTGGATCTAAGTGTAATCGTTCGGCTCAGGGCACTACTTATCCCTTCGGGTTAGATTCTATCCTATCCACTAGATCGAAATCGAACGGCGCACAGCATGCTTGCCATCGAGTGGCGGCGCTGGCGGCGGCAGGTGGCGGCGCTGGCTCTGGCTACGGCGTCGCGGCGATTACAGGAAGCAAGGGAGTAAGGGGAGTGGCTCACCAGGTTCGCGTGGTCGTGGTGATGCTCAAGGTACTCGTAGTTGACGAAGTGGCGAACGGAGCTGTTGTCAATTGCTCGCCGGAGTCCTTGCTTCCATCGGGAACGCTCGGCCGTTGTCGGGGACGAGGCAGTAAAGCTCATCGGAGTTGGAGCAGACGGTGGCCCGGTCAGTCGAGGTGGTTGCCGACAATAGGGGGCATGCGCGAGTGAGCTGAGGCCACTAGGAGATGCATATGGAAGAGGGGAGCAGGCTCGCATGGTCGAGGAGGCGAGGCGCGGCTTGGGTTCGCCGGAATCGGCCGGAGAAGCCGTCGGAGACAGAGACAATGTCGCAAGCAATACAGACAGCCTGGGTGCTCTGGTGGTGTGAGGATTGGGGATAAATGGAGAGGGGAAACGGGCGCTTAAGTGAGCATGGTCAGGGGGCAGGAATCACGCGGCATTGATGCGAATTTATCACGTGAATCAATCGGCAGAAACGGGAGGAAGAACTGGTCGCGCGGGGAAGACGCTGACGTGGTCGTGGGGTCGTTTGACAGCGAGAGAGGAAGAGGGGAGATGGGGTCCATGCGTCGGTGACTGAGCGGGTGAGTTTGCGCGTGAGAAAAGAAACGGATCGGGGGAGAGAGATGGGCTCCTGCTGGGCCAGTTGGGCCGGCTGGCTGGGCTGAGTCCTTTTCTTTGTTCTGATTGTTTTTCCTTTTCCATTTCTTTTATTCTGTTTTGATTTTGATTAATTATTTCAAACATCAATTTGATTTCAAACCTCAACCAACATTTGTGTAGATTCATATACTGATTAATAACACATTCCAAAGTCAAATTTAGAATAATTTATTTATTATTTTTAGGGTCTTTTAATTATTTAAAATAGGCTCTAGTATTAATTAAATAAAATTTATTAATATTTTTCAATCTCCATCTGAATTCAAATCACCACCAAACTTTGGGTGAATTTTAATTTTGTTTATCAACATATTTCAAAGTTCAAAATAAAATAATTCTTTTAGGATCTAGTAATAATTAAATAAATAGACCATAGTCTTTAATTCAAATAGGTTTTAATTTATTTTAAAACTCTTTTTGAAATCTAAATAATATCAAAATCTTTTCAGTAGGTTTCTTTTGAAAAACTAAAACACTTGTAATTATTATTTTGAAAATCTTTAATAAATTTTTAATGTTTATTTGAAAGGAAAAAGCCTTTACTTAAATAAAATTGGATATTAATAAATCCTTATTATTTTATTTAAACAAACCTTTATTCTTTTTAACAAATAGAAATAATTTATTTCATTTGTTTGGCCAAGATTTAATTTGGCTCTTTAAAATAATCCTTATTTTATATTTCTACCTATGCTTATCAAAATCATAACTTTTTATTTAAAGATCCAAAGTGTTTCCAACTATTATAATTTTATTTATTATTTGTTTACCTTTTTAAATTCCTTTAGGATTATTTGCTCACCATTTGGTATGGATTTCTAGGTGGTTGCTTTATTAGCTTTGGGAAATCAATTTCCTTATCTTATTAAATTCATAAGATTTTATCTATGGCTCCAAATTAAGTGAATCCATTTCATATGGTTTTATAATATTTCTAATAATCATTCTTGATCAATTTGAAATGTTTGTTTGGCCAATTTTTATATGGATCAAATCCATAGTCTTAGAGATAACTTTGAAAATGATTTTCTTCCATTAGGGTTTTAGGGTTTTGGTTTATTTCTCAAGTGTTTAAATTTCCAGATGCATTTATAGAGAATCCATTCCACTTGATTTGAATTTAGTTAGATTCAAACATTGACCAAAGTTTGTTCAAGATGGAATTTTAAGTTTGCATTTAGAATCAAAAAGTTTCTTTTCACCCTAAATTTCAGCAATTAATTATTTTGTTTATTTATTTTTCACATTACAAGATTTGGAAAATCTTGGGATGTGACAATTGGCCATGACTTGCAGCATGCTGCAGGACAAACCCGAAAGCTACCTTTATAACTACCTAATTACGGAGTAGCGTCTGATAGCCCCAAAGTAGGTCGATCCACATCTCAAGTACATGCGACAATCTCAGGTCCAAGGACAAAACGTACACGATGTGTAGATAGAGAGCTGCAACTAATTGCCAGTCTCAAGTTGGGTCAGTCCAACCCCATGTTCATAACATGTGTCCACATCATTGGTTTGACATCTCCATGTCTATGACTTGCGAAACATAGTCATCAACCAATCGATGTGCTAGTCTAATATTCACATGTGTCCTCACATGAACTCCGACTAGGGACAACTATTAAATAACCATACAAGTAAAGAGTTTCACAAACAATTCACATAATTGCCAATCAATACAAGTTGCCTGATATGGATATTCAAGGAACATTACAATAACTCATGGATACATAAGAACTATAATCATCTCTATGATTGCCTCTAGGGCATATTTCCTTCAGTCTCCCACTTGCACTAGAGTCAATCTAGATTGTATCTAATACCTATTGCTCTTGTGTGCGCCTCATGCGCAGGCTACGGGAGTGGCTTTGTAAAAGGATCAGCAACATTTGAGTCCGTATGTATTTTGCATATCATGACACTACCATCCTCAACGAATTCACAAATCTGATGGTAACGCATGTGAATATGTTTGTTCTTCTGGTGTTGTCTAGGTTCCTTGGCTTGTGCAATAGCACTATTGTTGTCACAATAAACATCCATGGGATTGGACGCGCCCTGAACCACACCAAGAGTGATCAGGAAATTCCTAATCCAAACAGCTTCCTTTGCAGCCTCCGAGGCGGCAATATATTCAGCTTCTGTTGAAGAGGAGGCCACCGTATCTTGCTTGGAACTTTTCCAACTCACAGAACCACCATTCATGACAAAAACATAACCATATTGCGATCTTTAATCATCTGAGTCGTTAAGGTAACTCGCATCTGTGTAACCCCTTACACTGAGTTCATCCTCACCTCCATAAACTAGGAACACATCCTTAGTCCTTCTCAAGTACTTAAGGATATTCTTTATCGTTGTCCAGTGACCTTCACCTGGATCAGCCTGATATCTTCTCGTAACACTTAGAGCATAGGAAACATCTGGGCGAGTACATATCATTGCATACATGATGGATCCAATAGCCGAAGCATATGGAACCCTACTCATGCGCTCACGCTCATAAGTAGTCGAAGGATACTGAGTCTTGCTGAGTTTAATGCCGTGAGACATGGGCAAGAACCCCTTCTTAGACTCTTCCATACTGAACCATTTCAACACTTTGTCAATGTATGTACTCTGGCTTAATCCATTAGCCTCCTTGATCTATCTCTATAGATCTTGATGCCCAGAATATATGCCGCTTATCCTAAGTCCTTCATCGGAAAACTATTCTTCAACGAGGTCTTAACAGACTCGAGCATAGGAATGTCATTACCAATCAGTAATATGTCATCTACATATAATATTAGAAGTACCAGCGCTCTCCCACTTTCCTTCTTGTAAACACAAGGTTCTTGTTCGTTTTTTATGAAGCCAAACTCCTTTACAACTTCATCAAATCGAATGTTCCAACTCCGAGATGCTTGCTTCATCCCATAGATGGACTTGAGAAGTTTGCATACCTTTCCAGCATTGTTTGGATCGACAAAACCTTCGGGCTGCATCATATACACGTCCTTAGTTAGGATTCCATTTAGGAAAGCCGTTTTGACATCCATCTGCCATATTTCATAGTCAAAATGTGCAGCAATGGCTAGAATGATTCGTATAGACTTAAGCATCGCTACGAGAGAGAAAGTCTCGTCGTAGTCAACTCCTTGAACTTGTCGAAAACCTTTTGCAACAAGTCAAGCTTTATGGATGTGAACATTTCCGTCCATATCAATCTTCTTCTTATAAATCCATTTGCACTCGATGGCTTTAAAACCATTAGGCAGGTCAACCAAGTTCAAAACTTGATTGTCTCCCATGGACTCTATCTCAGATCTCATGGCTATCAGCCATTTCTCAGAGTCTGGGTCCACCATCGCTTCTGCATAGGTTGCAGGCTCATCATTGTCTAACAATAATAATTCCCGCGTTTCGTGGAGCCTCGCCGACCTTCGTGGTTGTGGTGCTTCTATTGCCACGGGTTCCTCAACTTGTTCTGTTATAATAGCATCACTCGTAGAAGCATCCCCAACAGGCTCATCTTGAACTTCTTCAAGTCGCACCGACCTTCCACTCGTTCCCTTTGTGAGAAACTCTTTCTCTAGGAAAACACCACTGCGAGCGACAAACACTTTGCCCTCTTCTCGGTTGTAGAAGTAATACCCTAAGGTTTCCCTCGGATATCCCACAAAAATGCACTTATCCGATTTGGGTGTTAGCTTGTCCGACTGAAGTCGCTTGACAAATGCATCACAACCCCAAATCTTTATAAAAGACAAACTAGGATTCTTTCCAGTCCACATCTCATATGGTGTCTTAACTACAGATTTAGATGGTACCCTATTAACTGTGAAAGCTGCTTCCTAGAGCATAACCCCAAAATGATAATGGTAAATCCGACTGGCTCATCATCGATCGAACCATGTCCAACAAAGTTCAATTGCGCCGTTCGGAGACCCTGTTTCTTTGAGGCATTCCGGGCGGCGTGAGCTATGGAAAAATTCCGCAACTCTTAAGATGATTGCTAAATTCGTGACTCAAATATTCACCTCCACGATCAGATCGCAAGGCCTTTATTTTCTTGCCACGTTAATTATCTACCTCATTCTGAAACTTCTTGAACTTTTCAAAAGTTTCATACTTATGCTTCATCAAATAGACATAACCATATCTACTGAAATCATCAGTGAAAGTAATGAAGTAGTGATATCCTCCTCTGGTTGTCGTGCTCATTGGTCCACACACATCAAAACGTATGAGTTCCAACAAGTCTGACGCTCTCTCGGGTAAACCCAAAAAAGGTGATTTGGTCATCTTTCCAAGTAAACAAGCCTGACATCTCTCGTATGATTCAAAAACAAACGAAGTTAGAAGAACATCACCATGGAGCTTCTTCATGCGCTTTTCACTTATATGCCCCAAACGACAATGCCATAAATAGGTAGGACTCAAACCATTAGGCCAAAGCCTTTTAGCACTAACATTGTAAACAGATGCATCATCAAGATTTAAAATAAATAACACATTCACAATGGGAGCATTAGCCATAAACATATCATTCTTAGAGATTACACAACCATTGTTTGCACTCGTGAATGAATAACCATCCCTCATCAAACATGAAGGTGATAAAATGTTTCGACCCATACTAGGAATGTAATAACAATTATTCAACTCATAATAAATCCTGACGGAATGTAAGGTTCCCAACCTTTAATAAGGTAGAGATCCCTGTGTTTACAATGCTAGTCCCTGGATCAATAGCTAGCATCCACAGTTAAGATGTAATATCAAGAAACAAAGGTCATAATACAACTTTATAACTAGGAATAAAATAATTTATTACATCTTACATAGCTCATTTGGTTATCTTATTACAATGCAACAGAATATAACAATAGCATGGGGTCCGTCATCTTCAAAGTGCCACAGCCAAACATGTTGGTTGTAGACTTGTAATCCTATTTCAACATACTTCACTAATATCAAACAAACCTGCAATAGAACAAGTTACAGCCACAAGGGTCAATACATTTGAATTGTATTGGCAAGTGATACTATGGTAGTATAATGGAGTCTATCATCTATATGCTTTTGGCTAAGTGGAGCTTAGGCTTGCTTTGCTCAAAATAGTTTTTCCTTATCATTTGAAAACACTAAGTTTTTGTTTGACAAAAATCACCCAAGGCATCTCCCAATAGAAATTGGTGATCCTTCAACCCTTGTTCAACCACAAGTTTTTAACTTAGAAATTTGGATGAGGAGATTCTTGATAGCTTCCATGTCTTGATGCTCAAATTGTCCTTTTCCAGGGACATGGCTAAGTACTTGGATTTTACACTCTGCAGAGGTGGTGCACTTTCCCCACAAGACTTGGTTTCCCAAGACAAGATCTTTCAGAAGCCTTCCCTTAGACCAGAATGGACGCGTTCCAACCTATCATCCCCTACCACCAATTGTCCATTTGGCTAAGTTATTGCAACCTATATGATCCAGGCAGAGCCCATAATGCCAAGTGGCTGCACTTGAAGCTTCTCAACATTTGACATCTCAAATCTCTTTGTTCCTGGGTGGCCATCCACAAGTGTGATACACAAGGTAAACCATAGAAATGGGCCTTGTGTAACCACTCAACACAAACCATTCCTTCCATTCCACCCAGGTGATTCATTCACTTAGTTGTTTTATTAAACAAAACACAAGTCCTTGACTTAGAAATATTCCATAGTATGAATATAATCCACCCTTGTTTTCTACTAGCTAAGCTAAGCATGATAGTAGTAGGAATCTTAACTTAGGATAATTTCTACTAAGGTTTCATCTACTAGGATTTCCCATGGCATAGTTTACACTTAGCAAAATTCCATGCAAGTCCTACTTAGAAATATCACTAATGCATAGTGAAAATAATGGGACAAAAGTATGAAGCATCACTTGCCTTTTTGGTAGAGAATATAAGTTCACTCCTTGTTTTTGTAATTATCACACTCTTCAAATCACTACAATTCAATCAAGCAAGGGCACAATTTCAATCTACCATTCAAGCAAACATCACATAAAATAATAGAAACAAAACAATGCATGCAAGCATGCCAAAGATTGTTTTATTTGAAAAAAATGGCTCCTTATTGGGTTGTAAACATTCTAACACCTATTGGTCACTTTATAAAAGTGGCAAAACCATTTGCAAAAATATTTTACTTATAAACCATTTTTAGAACAAATCATTATTTTATGTGGTTGAAAATGCCTTTATCAAAGTAACAATCTTTATAGGGTTCACCAAATACATTTTTAAATCATAAAACTTGGTTCTTAGGGTCAGAGAGTTTAAATTAAAACATTTCCCAAAGATTTTCCTCCAAAAGTATTTTTAACATATTATAACATTTTTATTTGACTAGAATTGCTTTAAATCAAAGATTTACTCCTTAGCTTTACCAAATATATTTTTGAAACCACAAAATGATTTCTATGGTCAGTAGGTTTAAAACAAACTATTTGCCAAAGGTTTTATCTCAAAAATCATTTTAGAACAATTTTTATATTCTAAATATGCCTACACAAGTTTCTGCAAAAACAACCATTTTTCCAGAAGCAATTCATTAAACAAAGGGCATGGTCAGAAAGTACTTGTCTTGCTGATTCCATTGATATAAAATTTGCTAAATTTGGACGTGTGGTTTGAAAGTTATGAATTTTTCAAATTGGAACATCAAATAGACAAGTTTCTGTTTTTAAACCAAACTCCAGGCCACGTGGTGCGATTTCATTGGGCGGTACCGCTTCGGTTGGATCGACCTTTCTGGGCTGTCAGATCTAAATGACTACGCACGGTACAGATCAAAGGATACCCCTTCGATTAAGTTTCTTTCGCAACCATCTGATCAAGATCCTACGGTCCTTATCGCCTTAACCAATAAGCAGCGGCGCTGGCGGCGGCGTGTGGTGGCGCGCGGTTAGACGCTGACGGTGTCGACGTTACAGGAAGTGAGAGAGCGAAGGGAGATGCTCACCAGAATCGCGGGGTCGTGGTGATGCTCAAGGTGGTGGTAGCTCGTCGAGGGGCGCACGGTGGTGACGGCAATCGCTCGCCGAAGTTTGCACGGCGTCGGGCATGCTCTGATTGTCGCTGCTGGCAAGGTTATGGGCCACGGACAATCAAAATAGGGGGTTCTGTTAGACGCGCGAGAGAGAGGGGAGCGTAGGAGTATCATCCTGAGAGGGAGGGGAGGTCGGTGTTACCGGGAAGACGTCGACGGAGTTGGAGACAGACGGCGGCGCTACTGGTTGTCGTCGTTGCCGATGCTGGGGGTCAAGCGCGGCCAAGTCGATGGTGCAGAGAGAAGTGCCAGGGACTGGGGGTCACGCTCGTGTGCTCGAGGAGGCGAGGGGCGGCGGGGTTTGGCCGGAATGGGAGGTGGAGTTCGCCGGAGGCAATGCCGGTCTAAGAGGAAATCAGGGCAGCCTGGGGGCTCCGGTGGGGCCACGACTGGGGGGAAAGAGAGAGGGCGTCGAGGCGCTTATGTACGCGTGATCACGGCAAGATTCATTGCTGCTTTCAACGCGAATTAACAGGATTAAATCGCGGCCAAAAACGGTAGTGAGGAGAGAGAGGCGGGGTCAGCGCGAGGTAGACGATGGTGAGCTGGCTGCATGGGTCCGCTTCATCAGCGAAGGAGAGAGAGGGGAGGTGGGGTTCAACCGTCAGTTGCTGAGCGGGTGCAGACGTGAGTGAGAAAAGAAACAGTTCGGGGGAGAGAGATGGGCTGCTGATGGGCTTAGTGGGCTAGGTTAGTTGGGTTGCTTTGTTTCTTATTTTTTTTCCTTCTCCTGTTATTTTTCTTTTTCCAATTTGATTTTTCTGTTTTGATTTTGTTTAGTCTATTCAAACATCTATTTGAATTCAAACTTCTCTCAAATTTTGTGTGGATTCAAACATTGATTAATAACACACTCCAAAGTCAAATTTTTAGAATAATTTATTTATTCTTCTTAGGGTCTTTTAATTATTTAAAATAGGCTCTAGTATTAATTAAATAAGATTTAATAATATTTTTCAATCTCCATTTGAATTCAAATCACCACCAAACTTTGGGTGAATTTTTATTTTGTTTATCAACATATTTCAAAGTCAAAAATAAAATAATTCTTTTATTCTTTTAAGATCTATTATTAATTAAATAAATAGACCATAGTCTTTAATTCAAATAGGTTTTAATTTATTTTAAAACTCTTTTTGAAATCTAAATAATATCAAAATCTTTTCAGTAGGTTTCATTTGAAAAACTAAAACACTTGGAATTCTTATTTTTAAACTTTTAATAAATTTTAATGTTTATTTGAAAGTAAAAAGCCTTTACTTAGATAAAATTGGATATTAATAAACCCTTATTATTTTATTTAAATAAACCTTTATTCTTTTTAACAAATAGAAATAATTTATTTCATTTGCTTGGCCAAGATTTAATTTGGCTCTTTAAAATAATCCTTATTTATAACTCTACCTTTTCTTTTGGAAAACCAAATCTTTTTATTTAAAAGATCCAAAAATAGTGATTCCCACTTCTATAACTTTATTTATTATTTGTTTATCTCTTAAATTCCTTTAGGATTGTTTCCTCACCATTTGGTATGGATTTCTAGATGGTTGCTTTATTAGCTTTGGAAATTCAATTTCCTTATCTTATTAAATTCATAAGATTTTATCTATGGCTCCAAATTAAGTGAATCCAATTCATATGGTTTTATAATATTTCTAATAGTCATTCTTAATCAATTTGAAATGTTTGCTTGACCAATTTTTATATGGATCAAATCCATAGTCTTAGAGATAACTTGAAAATGATTTTCTTCCATTAGGGTTTTAGAGTTTTGGTTTATTCTCCAAGTGTTTAAATTTCAAGATGCATTTTATGAAGAATGCATTCCACTTTGATTTGAATTTTGTTGGATTCAAACATTAACCAAAGTTTGTTTCAGATGGGATTTTCAGTTTCCATTTAGAAACAAAAGTTTCTTTTCACCCTAAATTTCAACAATTATTTATTTTGTTTATTTATTTTTCACATTACAAAATTTGGAAAATCTTGGGATGTGACACGGAAGGTGAAGTTGCATGACGCCGATGAACAATGCAGCAACCCTTGCTTTATTTCCGACGCAAAAATCCACTTCGACTTTCTGCACTTCTCTAGTCCTTATTAGCCCATGCATCAAATTGCAAATATGAGCAACCGATCCGGTATCAAATACCCAAGAGTTAACATAGGAATCAGCGAGAAGAATGTCCACAACATTTACAACAAGCGTACCTGAGTGGGAAGTACTCTTACTTCCACTCTTCCTGAAAGAAGCATGGTACTTGCTGCAATTTCTCTTCTAGTGGCCATGTTCATGACAAAAGAAGCACTCAGTGTCTTCTACAGGTCCAACCTTTTGCTTGGGTGCAGGCTTAGGGATCGTATCCTTAGCCTGGCCCTTCTTCTTCCAAGAAGTACCCTTTTTCTTGAAGCTAGGCTTGTTCTGCACAACCATCACATGGCTATGCCCTGCACACTTCTTCATGTCACTTTCTGCTGTTTTTAGCATCCCGCATAACTCATTAAGGCCCTTATCCACCCCATGCATATGGTAGCGAAATGAACTGCCCATAGCTGGATGGAAGAGACGCCAAAATGAAGTCAGTGGCCAACTCTTGGCCTAGTGGAAAACCAAGCTTTTCCAAAGTCTGACTATAACCAACCATTTTGATCACATGGGGGGCTACATCTGCTCCCCTGCTAGCCTGCATTCGACAAAGGACTTGGCAACATTATACCTCTCAGTCCTTGCCTGATCTTGGAACATGTCCTTAAGCGTGACGATCATATCGTACGCATCCTGATCCTCAAACTTCTTTTGGAGTTCAGGTTCCATGCATTCAAGCATAAGACAGCTAACCTCAAGAGAATCATCACATGCTCTCTTGTAGGCATTCTTGAGGGCAGCAGATGCATTATCAGCAGGTTCATCGGGGATTGAGGTATCCAGAACCGTTTCCTTTTTATCAGACCTGAGAACAATTCTCAGGTTACGGACCCAGTCTGTATATTTTGTTCCATTTAGTTTATCTTTGTCAAGAATCGAACGCAAAGAAAAAGGTGATGCAGTGTTCGGTGCCATTGATCTACAACAGGAAAAATTCAAAATACTAAGCCATGTAACCATGAAAGAGTAAAACATATTAAACAATTTAATAGCATATACTCCCACTTAAATCAATATCCCTCTATTGATACTAAGTGATTCAAGATCCACAATTAACAAGTCGACTAGTGGGCTTTAGCATCACTGCTAGAAGACAAGGTAAATCGGTAAGCAACACTTGCTAATCATATCACATATGACTCTTGTTGTTGGGTGACATCTCTATGTCAAAACTAGGCGCCCAACCTTTATGCCCCAAGGTCCTTAACTATTAAGATGACCTTGTCAAGCTCACCAACCCTTATGCGTGTAGGTATCCAATACAAACCCATCCATCCAAGGAAAACCGCAGCACCCTAATTTCATAGGCCCACCAACGATTGTACAGGGCATATGATGGTGCAAGGTTTTGTTGGGAGGGCATGGTTTAACTTAAACTTTGTGAGGTATCGTTCTACTTCTATCATCTAAGCATGCATAGTGTAAAACGCATAAGAATAGCATTCACATAGTTGTGACACAATATGGTCCATTTTCACTCATGGTGATCTCCATCGCCATAGAATCTGTCCACCATGATGATCTCCATCTTCATGTTCCATGTGAGCCATCCTCCAAGTGATGAGTCCTCCAAGAACTAATACAAGCTATTACTCCTAACAGCTAGTAATCAATATTACATAGTATTGGGATCATCACAAGTTGGCACGCGGGCCATTACAATAATTGACAACACATATGGATCCAGCCGTGTTGCCCTACTCACGACATGCAGGTCATGATAAATTTCATACATGCATCACATACATATATGGGCCATACTGATCACATACATCCTGCAAAAACAAGTTATGCATAGAATCGCATTCTACTGGATCATGTGAACTCGCAACACCTAGTTACCTTAACGAGATACAAAAAATGTTCTACGACTAGGGGGGGTCTAGGGGGTCTCCCCCTGCGGGGTTCGAAGGGGCAGCGCACTGTGAAAAATGAGAGATCGAATCTACACAATTTTCTTTAAGGATTTTGATCGGCAAATATAATTTACCATAAACCGTTTGTTGTTCCGATCTGATCAAACTCCTTTGATCACGGTACATCGATTTTAGATCTAGGTTCCGATTCGATCAATCATATTGATCTTTGCGTGATTCAACGGGATTTATGTGTCACTTTCTACCCCGATAGCGGAAACCGACCGGTAGGGGTAATTCGTTCGACTACCTCAGAATCACGATCAGAGAAAGCAAGATCATAGATCAATCCTGAACCACCGCAATATAAATGATCACATCATTCATATCTATCTGCATATCACCATATGCAAACATCCCGAATCTATAACTGAACAGCATCGGCTCTGATACCACTGAAGGGATACGGGTAGGCTACACTAGCACAAATCAAAATTTTCTACCGCGTAAACCAGGATTACTGTTGTCATAGATCACGGGATTACCACTAGACGCGCAGTTGCGAAACTTGATGAAGCGCGTAGAAGCAGTGCAGATGATCTACATCTCCTCCTCTTTCTCGTCCCACGAGCAGCTCCCCTTGCGTGGCTCGTCCAAGCGCTACAGATGCAGCGCCTCCGAGGTATCCACACGTACAGGGTGGAAGCGTCAGACCCGGACTGCTAGGTCCGCGCGTGCAACACAGGCGTGAGGAGTGGTGGCTGGGTGGAATGGTCTAACTCTGGTTAGCACGCCCCACTCTCTCTTATATAGGCGTCCCTAGTGGGCTTCTACATTAGCAGCCCATTAGTAGCCTAATCCTGGTCTAATTCAGATCCAATCCTCATTAGGCTTCCAGCCCCTTAAGTGTGTGACCCTATAGGTTCATATACGTATAGACATGACACGAATACACTTATTCTGTCAATAGTTGGTAGCGGCCTCTAGCAAGACGTGTCAACTCCTAAACGCATACAAAGATCATATCGGACGAACCATCACAAGGTTTAGTACATGTCTTTCCCTTTGCCTCACGATATTTGGTCTAGCTCCAAGCTGACCTCCCTTTCTCGATAATGTGATTCGGAATCCTTTTACTAGGTTAACTCTTAACCATATGTAGCACGGCCATGCATTTCTGGATCCGATCACTCGAGGAGCCCAGAGATATCTCTCTCAAGTAGAGAGGGGCAAATCCCATCTTGATTGACCATGCCTTGCAGCATGCTTCAGGACAAACCCGAAAGCTACCTTTATAACTACCCAGTTACGGAGTAGCGTCTGATAGCCCCAAAGTAGGTCGATCCACATCTCAAGTACATGCGACAATCTAAGGTCCAAGTACAAAACGTACACGATGTGTAGATAGAGAGCTGCAACTAATTGCTAGTCTCAAGTTGGGTCAGTCCAACCTCATGTTCATAACATGTGTCCATATAATTGGTTTGACATCTCCATGTCTATGACTTGTGAAACATAGTCATCAACCAATCGATGTGTTAGTCTAATATTCACATGTGTCCTCACATGAACTCCGACTAGGGACAACTATTAAATAACCATACAAGTAAAGAGTTTCACAAACAATTCATATAATTGTCAATCAATACAGGTTGCCTGATATGGATATTCATGGAATATTACAATAACTCATGGATACATAAGAAATATAATCATCTCTATGATTGCCTCTAGGGCATATTTCCTTCAACATATGTGTACTACCCGTGCAAAGCATCTACACATATATCAGGCTCTGATACCATTGTAGAGTTCACAGCATAGAAAACAAAAAAATTCCTATGATGGGAACAACTATGTACCAAGATCTATCTACTAGATACAAGCAACGGGCGGATATACATCCGTAGAGAACATACCCTTGAAGACCGACAAATCTTAACGAGGTTGTACGCGTGGATGATGTAGACGAATGCTTGCCGATCTCAAGATCGAGAGGAAGTCCTAGCGCCGCAAATCAGCGGCGCATCCGTGCTCGCACACACATCCGAACCACCGAGCAACCTCTGCCTCCTCGCTCTAGCGATGCAGCGGAAGCAACAACTCTTTCTTGCCGAAAAGCCACCGGGAACATGTATCTCGCTAGTCCGAGACCATGGGGAATAAACTAGAGGGGAGAGAGATCCTTCACGAGGAGGTGTGAGTGTGTGTGAGAGAGAGGAGCTCATTTTATAGGAGGGAGGGGGCACCCCAAGGGGTGGCCACCGCGGCCATGGGAGCTGCCCCCACGCCTTCCTCCATTATGTGGGTGGAGCTCCCACTCAAAAATAGCCCCTTCATTTCTCCACTCAAAATTCCCATTAAATTCACACCAAATTTAATGCAATCTCTCTTTAAATAAAACTCCTTTTATTTATTCAGAATTTTGTCAATTACCATAATGGACAAACATTCACATATAACCCCTTGCTATATTTCATTTCACATGCAGAAACACTTTGAGCAATTTCACCCAAAAACAGTTTCGGTGTCTAGTGAAATAAATTCCTGTGCTTTGTTAATCTTTTCAGGATGAAACTATTTGTTCCAAATGGTGTCGATGTCTCTTAAGTGTGATGCAGCCCGTCCTACAAATGATACTACATCTACTCCTACTAGTTCCCAAGTGGACCAATGACTCACGCTCGAGCCAAACTTCTACAAGCTAAGGTTAACTCGCTCCTTTCCTCGTGTGATTTTGATACGCCCCTGGATGGCTTTCTACTTCACATGCCGACTCTTTGCATCCTCAGGTATGAAGAGAAGGACCAATGGAACGGAGCAACCACGGCGGAAGAGACCAACAATATCTAGGCCCCAGCGGTACTACCGGATCCCAACACCTGTACTACCGGTGCGAGCGGCACTACCAGCCCCTACTACCGCGCACTCCAGAAGGAACCCATCCAAGCCCCAGACCTCGGCGGTACTACCGGATGCATGAACCGGTACTATCGGACAGCGGTACTACCGCCTCTGCTACCGCTCACTACTGACGACAAGCGGTACTACCGCAAGCGGTACTACCGGTACCAGAGCGGTACAACCGATTATGACCGGTACTACCGGTCATATCTGAACCGGCTCACGCCAACTCGGCCCAGCGCCACGTACCCCCTTACTATATTTTCTCGTTTCGTTCCCAAACTACCCTTGTTAATGTGGCTGGCCTATAAATAGCCCCACCCTCTATTGTAATGCTTAGACTTGGATAATGGTAATTGAAGACACCCTTTAAGGATCTATCAATTACTAGTCTCATGCTCCTTGACCAGGAGCACCAATTATCCCCCGCCTCTTGGATTTTGCCTTGTGCGTTCAAGTTGTACAAGTCCTTGGGGTTTTGGTGTCTTGTCCCCAAGTAGTCAAGATATCATCAAGCCTCTCACCCCCGTTGTTAGCCATGGGAGAGTGTCTTGCCCAACGCCGATCTTAGGGATTGTGTTGGACCGGTTGCCACCGGCGTGAGCTATCGGCTTGTATCGTGTTTTCGTGTGTGTGCGTTCATCAAGTTCTTCGCGTGTGTGTGTTCGTGGATTTCATCCCCCTCCTCCTTCCACTCGCTTACCCCTAGATTTCCACGGGATTCATGAAAGATCGAGCCACCCTAGGGGTCACCCCTAACATATTGGTATCAAGACCAAGGTTGATCACGAATTTCCCCTCAATTTTTCTTCTATCCATCATAAATTCGAAAATCCCCCCCCCCCCAAAAAAAAGAGCCCCAAATTGCCTTTGGATTGACCTCTGATTTTGGTGAGTTTTTCGTGGTTTTGGACCATAGAACTATTGCTTTTGGAGTCGATCTACCGTCTTCATGTGTTCCTAGCCCAGATTTTCGGTCAGATTACCATGAATTTGAGAGTTTCCAGGTCAATTGCGTGCCCAGGTCCGCGCTCGGCGGTACTACCGGTCGCTACTTTCGTACTACTGCAAATCACCTGTACTACCAGTCGTAGGTGGCGGTACTACCGCCCACAACTAACAGTGTGTCTTTTCCCTTTTGTGCCTCAAATTCGTTTTCTGATTGTCCTGTTTTTTATTCGTGTTTCACGTGTTTGTCACCATACTAACACAAGCTTACACAACAACGTTCACCCCGCGCTCATCGACACCGCAATACTCGAACATCGTCCCCAACATCGGTTGCAAGTCGTCAACAATACCAAAGGTATAACTTGCGCCACCTTGATAGCCATATCTTCCTTTGTGTGTATCTATCCTATGAGAGCAGCTCATTTTGTTTTTGTCTAAGCATTGTGCACTTGCCATTGGAAAGTGAGAGTGTGAGGGCAAATACAAAAGTTAACATAGTAGTATAGAAAGGGAGAAAAAGAATCAAAAAAAAGAAAAAGCAAAAGAAAAATAGAAAGATACATAGTCTCCCAATGCAAAGAGAGTATCAAGCTTGTAAGCAAAGAGAGAGGAAAAAGCACGCCAAGGCAAGTTCACAAATCCGTTGCTTAACCCTCTTTTGGCAAACGAGTTGCGGTCTCTCCTTGCGTTGGCACGACACCGAGCTTAGTCTATGTTAGGACATTTTGTGCTCACTTTCATAGTCGTGCTAACCCCTTTCATCTCCACGTGTGTGTTTCCTCGTGTTTTTGTAGATCGTATCCTTTTTGCTTTTGATCTTTGGTTCTTTACCACCTAGAACAATAACCTTTTTATTGGATCATTTCGTTTGGTTTTCCACAACCCTAACCTTCCACCAAAAGCTTTTGAGAGTTGTAGTTTTCTTGTGTGTGAGTTTCTTTGCGATTTCACTTTGAAAGCTATTAGTTATCTTGTGTGGCAATTGGTTTGATACAATCTCCAAGGTGAGGTAAAAGGCTAACTCTCCACGTATTCTCCTCCATATACAATTCTTGTCGGCTTTGCATCATGGACAGGAATGGCAAGTCGTCCCAACCAACGCCACCTCAAGAGGAAGACACACAATACATGACAAGATGGGATCATTGGAAGGTCCGAGGAGAATTCAACTACCGTTGTGATGCCCTTGAGCGGCGCCAAGACGAATAATTTAGCGAAACTCGAGTGGAGTTCAAGAGCATCGACAACCGCTTCGAAGAGGTCCGAGGAAAAATGCATGCCATGCAACACAACCTCGGCCATCAAAATGAAGCTCTTGGTCGTGCTCTCGCCGCAACGGATAGGAAGCTTCAATGCCTCATTGATGGGCTAACAAGGCCACGATCTCGCGAATCAAGCTCGTCACGGCACTCCTCAAGTGAATCAAGCTCTTCATGCCATCACGCTTCAAGGCACCAAGATGGACCCGTCCTTCACTCCATGAGCTCTTCTCAAGCGGTACCATCTCCGCGACACACCACAACGTCAAGCTATGATGGTGACCTCTCCGCAAGACCTCCAAGACGTGAAGCGAACCGACCACAACCAAGGGCACTCGTGATTCAACAAGAACAACCTCAAGTGGACCCCCAAGCCCATCGTCACTGACACATTCCTTCAACAACAAGTGAAGCCTCCGAATTGGACGAACAAGATCGCCGTCGACGTGAAGCACTCGAAGACCCACCAAGGCATCATCATCGACATGAACGTCAACGTCGACAACATGATCACCATGTCGAGACTCCTTCGCATCATGAAGAAAGGGAGCGGCCCATTGCACATGCGGCTCACCGTCCTCCTCGCCACATGGCTCAAGACAATGCTCATCGTCATGATAACCATAGACCGAACCAACCTCGTGAGGACCAAGCGCCTCCTCCTCGTCATCAACCGCGCCAAGAACAAGAGCAAGCTCCCCAAGCTCGTCATGAGGACCAAGCACCTCCTCCTCGTAATCAACCGCTCCAAGAACACGAGCAAGCTCCCCAAGCTCGTCGTCAAGACCAAGTTTCCACCACCAAATGTGGCACCACAACAACCGCAAGGGCAACGCCACCATCACCAAGCAAGACGTGAGAGCTCGGATGATGAAGATGGCCACCAAAATCATGGCAACTGCCGATATCGGATCCGCAATGAAGAAGAAACTTTCGGCAAGCTCAAATTCACCATGATCAAGTTCACAGGTTCTAATGAACCCGAAGAATATATCTCATGGGAACTCAAGGTTGACAAGATCTTCCGCATGCACAACTATAGCATTGAGAAGATGATGGCCATGGCGTCCCTCGAGTTTGATGAGTATGCCAACCTTTGGTGGGAACAAGTCCAACTCGCTCGTGAAGCAAAATAAGAGCCTCCAATTACAACTTGGCAAGATATGAATGCTCATATGAGATCCCGCTTTGTTCCTTCGCACTACACGCGTGACCTATTCAACAAGCTTCAAACGCTTAGTCAAGGGACAAAGACCGTGGAAGATTACTTCAAGCAAATGGAGCTCAACATGATCCATGCAAACATTGAAGATCGTGATGAACAAACAATGGCACGTTTCCTCAATGGCTTGAACCACCAATCAAGCGCATCACCGAGTTCCAAAAGTACAACAACATGGTTGAGCTTGTGCACTTAGCAACAAAAGCCAAACGCCAAGTGCAAGAGGACATCAAGTACAACAAGCCAAAGACGTACTTTACCTACAAGCAAGCGCCAACCACTACATCAACAACCCCAAGTGGAAGCTCACCAAGTACCACCAAGCTTCCCTTCAAGCCAACACTTCCTCAAGGAAAACCGGCCCCAAGTGGCAAACACACAAAGGATGATCAACCATTCAATGGTGAATGCTACAAGTGTGGAGGCAAAGGACACAAGTCGGCCACATGTCAAAACAAGAAAGTTTTGTTCATCCATGACAATGGCGATGAAGAATACTTGAGTGAAGATGAGTTTGATGCAAGGGTCAAGGAATCTTTGGCAAGGCAATATTTGGAAGATGACCAAGAACTACTTGTGTGTGAGCATGACGCAAGTCCATCGCTTGTTGTCACAAGGGTCTTAACGACTCAAGTCAATGAGAATGAAGACCAAAGATCAAAAATCTTTAAACACATGCAGGTATCAATGGGAAATCCATCACAGTTGTCATCGATGGAGGGAGTTGCCACAATCTTGCAAGCACGGAATTGTGTGAGAAGCTCAACCTCACCCTCCATCCACACAATCACCCCTACCATATACAATGTCTAAGTGACCAAGGGTCCGTGAAGATCAAGCACACCGTCTCGGTAACATTCTCAATTGGACCATACAAGGACACAGTGGAGTGTGATGTCATTCCCATGACGGTTTGCCATATGCTGCTAGGTAGGCCGTGGCAATATGACAAGCGCGCTTTGCATGATGGTCACACAAACGCTTATACCTTCAAATGGCTTGACAAGACTTGTGTTTTGCAACCAATGACTCCTAGACAAATAATTGCGGATAATGCAAAGGCTTTAGCGAGGGTGCAAAGCACAACAACATCTTGTGAGAAGAGTGGTGAGCGAGAGAACCACACTATAGTGAGTGAGAGCCACAAGCCAAACTCGAGTGGAAAAACTAAGAGTGTTCTTCTTGTCACCAAAAGTGAGATGAGAGAAGTGCGGAACAACCCATCCATCTTGCACTATTTCCTTATATGTAAAGGACTAGCGCAAGGAACTAATGACTTGAGAAATGTTCCTCCTTCTTTGATGACTATTTTGCATGAATTCCAAGATGTGTTCCCCGAAGAGCTTCCTCATGGACTACCCCCTCTTCGTGGAATCGAGCACCGCATCGACCTCATACCCGGCGCACCCCTTCCAAACCGTGCCACATACCGCTCGAACCCGGAAGAGATGAAAGAGATAGAATGACAAATCAACCAACTCGTCTCCAAAGGTCTGATCAAAGTAAGCACTAGCCCAAGCGCGGTACCCGTAATTCTTGTTCCAAAGACGGATGATACGTTGCGGTTATGCATGGACTGTCGTCCGATCAATGCTATCACCGTGTGTTATCGACATCCTATACCGCGTCTTGATGACATGCTTGATGAGTTGTGTGGAGCCACTATATTTTCGAAATTGATCTTCGTAGTGGTTACCATCAAATACGCATGGTCGAGGGTGATGAGTGGAAAACCGCATTCAAGACCAAACTTGGTCTCTATGAATGGTTGGTTATGCCTTTTGGATTATCTAATGCCCCATCCACCTTCATGCGCCTTATGAACCATATTTTGAGATCTCTCATTGGAAAGAGTGTCGTTGTTTACTTTGATGATATTCTTGTATATAGCAAGTCGGTGGAGGAGCATGTTACACATGTTAAGGAGGTCCTTCAAATCCTTCGTCATGAAAAGCTATATGCTAATCTCCCGAAGTGTACTTTTGCGAAAGACAAACTAATTTTCCTTGGTTTTGTTGTTTCTTCTAATGGCATTGAAGTTGATGTCTCAAAAGTTAAGGACATACGAGATTGGCCCGTCCCTACCAATGTTAGTGAACTTCGTAGTTTTCATGGGTTGGCCGGTTTCTACCGTCGCTTTGTGAAAGACTTTTCAACCATTGCTTGCCCTCTCAATGAGTTGACCAAGAAAAATGTCACATTCGTTTGGGGTAAAGCACAACAAAAGGCATTTGATGAGCTAAAAAAGAGGCTCATCGAAGCACCACTCCTTGCTTTACCGAATTTCAAAAAAAACTTTTGAGATCGAGTGTGACGCTAGTGGTATTGGCATTGGAAGCGTCCTTATGCAAAATGGGCGTCCTATTGTACCATAGCGAGAAACTTCATGGCGCACGCCTTAACTATCCAATTTATGACAAAGAGCTTTTTGCCTTAGTTCGTGTCCTTCAAGTGTGGCAACACTACCTTTGGCCCAAATAATTTATCATACATTTCGACCATGAGTCGTTGAAATAGCTTAAGGGTCAAGCCAAATTGAGTAAAAGGCACGCCAAGTGGGTTGAGTTCATGGAGTATTTTCCTTACATTGTCAAGTACAAGAAGGGAAAAGAAAACGTAGTAGCGGACGCCTTGTCTCACAAAAATACAAGCCTTCTTACACGACTCAAAGTAAATGTTTTGGGTCTTGATGACATCAAATCTTTGTACGCTTCCGACCCATTCTTTGGATCAATTTTTGCAAAGTGTTCAATAGACAAAGGGGTTGATGATTTCTATTTGCATAAGGGTTTTATATTCAAACAAAACAAGCTTTGCATTCCGAAGTTGTCCCTCCAAATTTTGCTTCTTCAAGAGTCACATGGTGGAGGCCTTATGGGTCACTTTGGCTGTGACAAGACATATGACATGCTATCCACTCACTACTTTTGGCCAAATATGAAGCGCGACATGGAGCGCCACGTCCAACGATGCACTACATGTGTCCAAGCTAAGTCTAAGTCTAACCCTTTTGGTCTTTACATGCCATTGCCTATTCCTCATGCACCTTGGTCAGACATTAGCATGGACTTTGTGTTAGGATTACCTAGATCTAAACATGGCCACGATTCTATATTTGTCGTAGTGGATCATTTTTCCAAAATGGCACACTTCATTCCGTGCCATAAGACCGATGATGCTTCACATGTAGCAAATTTGTTTTTCAGGAAATAATCCGTCTTCACGGTGTACCAAGAACAATCGTTTCCGACTGTGACGTCAAGTTCATGAGCTACTTTTGGAAGACACTCATGGCCAAGCTCAGCATCAAGCTGCTATTCTCGTCCGCATCACATCCCCAAACTGATAGACAAACTAAGATTGTCAACCGGAGCCTCGGAACACTACTCCGCGTGTTGATCAAGAAGAACCTTAAGGATTGGGAAGAATGCATTCCCCACGCCGAGTTCGCCTACAACTGCTCCAAACACTCCACCACCATGAGGAGCCCATTCATGATCGTCTATGGATTCGAGCCTCTCACCGCGCTTGACATCCTACCTCTTCCTCTCCATGACCGCACCAACATGGACGTCGACAAGTGCGCTCAATCAATGAAGAAACTTCATGAAGACACAAGACCTATGATCGAGCAATAAGTACTTCGCCAAGGATCAAGGCTAAACAAGAACAAGAAGGAGATAATCTTCGAAGAAGGCGACCTTGTGTGGATACGCTTGAGTAAAGACCGCTTCCCCAAGGATCACGACTCCAAGCTCAAGCCAAGGGGCGAAGGCCCTTTCAAAGTCCTCAAGAGGATGAAAAACAATGCCTACATAATCGACATCCCCACATCAAAGTACCTAGTGAGCTCGACGTTCAATGTCAAGGGCCTCTCACCATTCCATGGAGAAGATGACGTCGAGGACGACTCTTTCCCAAGGGGGGAGCTGATGCAGCCCATCCTACGAACGCTACTACATCTACTCCTACTAGTTCCCCAAGTGGACCAATGACTCGCGCTCGAGCCAAACTTCTACAAGCTAAGGTTAACTCGCTCCTTTCCTCGTGTGATTTTGATACGCCCCTGGATGGCTTGCTACTTCACACGCCGACTCTTTGCATCCTCAGGTATGAAGAGAAGGACCCACAGAACGGAGCAACCACGGCGGAAGAGACCAACAGCATCCAGGCCCTAGCGGTACTACCGGATCCCAACACCGGTACTACCGGTGCGAGCGGCACTACTGGCCCCTACTACCACGCACTCCAGAAGGAACCCATCCAAGCCACAGACCTCGGCGGTACTACCGGACGCATGAACCGGTACTACCGGTCAGCGGTACTACCGCCTTTGCTACGGCTCACTATTGATGACTCCAACTGAAGCTCCAGGACCGCAAGCGGTACTACCGGTTATGACCGGTACTACCGGTCGTATCTGAACTGGCTCACGCCAACTCGGCCCAGCGTCATGTACCCCCTTACTATATTTTCCTATTTCGTTCCCAAACTACCCCTGTTAATGTGGTTGGCCTATAAATAGCCCACCCTCTATTGTAATGCTTAGACTTGGATAATGGTAATTGAAGACACCCCTTGAGGATCTATCAATTACTAGTTTCATGCTCCTTGACCAGGAGCACCAATTATCCCCCGCCTCTTGGATTTTGCCTCGTGCGTTCAAGTTGTACAAGTCCTTGGGGTTTCAGTGTCTCGTCTCCAAGTAGTCAAGATCTCATCAAGCCTCCCACCCCCATTGTTGGTCGTGGGAGAGTGTCTTGCCCAATGCCGATCCTAGGGATTGTGTTGGACCGGTTGCCATCGGCGTGAGCTATCGGCTTGTATCGTGTTTTCGCGTGTGTGCGTTCATCGAGTTCTTCGCGTGTGTGTTTATGGATTTCATCCCCCTCCTCCTTCCACTCGCTTACCCCTCGATTTCCACGGGATTCATGAAAGATCGGGCTACCCTAAGGGGTCACCCCTAACAAAGTGTGTCACCCTACGGTTCGCGAATAATGCGGACATGATCAAGACCCCTCTCGAATCAATAATCAGAAGCGGGACCTAGAGATCCATACTGACTCCCACACATTCAACGATGACTTTCTTGTGATCGTGAGAACCTTTTACGCTAGAATATTAATCCCTTTGTCTCGCGATATATTACATGTCCGAGATTCGATCATCGGTATCTTCATACCTAGTTTGATCTTATTACTGACATCTACTCTTTTCTCGTTCCCGTGATATAACATTCTAGTGATCCAATCACTTGCTTACAAGCTAACCAATGTGATATAACCGAGAGGGCCTAGAGTATATCTATCTATCATCGGGATGAACAAATTCCACTCTTGATCCATGGGCCTCAACATAACATTTTAGTAGCACTGGACCCATCTTTATAATCACCCTATTACGGTGTGACGTTTGATGTTATCGAGATACTCTTCCAGTGTTACTGATTGACATGATCTCATGGTCTAAGGTTTAGGATTACTTTGTATGATGTTATAGCAATATAAACTCAATGACTTTGATCGTAATGCTATACTTCGGATGAATGTTCATCACACCATTCCAATAATGTTGTGACCTCGTTATTAACAACATCCAATGTCCATGATCAGGAAACTTTGATCATCTTGTTAATCAACGAGCTAGTTTATAAGAGAGGCATAACTAGGAACTTTTTGTTTGTTTATTAAAAACACATGTATTAATGTTTCCGAATTAATACAATTATAGCATGCAAAATAAATATCTATCATATACTTGGAATATACATAATAACCACTTTATTATTGCCTCTCAGGGCATATTCCCTTCAGTGACGTGGTAGGAAGGTGGTGGCGGAGTCGGAGTCGAGTATTGGTGGTTGGGTGTATGGCGGCGGAATATGGTGGCGGCAGCTAGGGTTTTATGTGGCAGAGTATATGGAGGTTTTGTATGGCGGCGAAATATGGTGGCGGTGTCTAGGGTTTATGTGGTGGGTGTAGATGGCGGTGATCTGCGAGCGTGGCGGCGGTGACGAATGTGACCAGAACTCGAAACTCTAAGGGACGAGACACTAAGACCAGCAACTTGACGCGACGATGCAGACACAAATTCAACAATGCAAAAACTGAAAAGATAATGCAAGGCATAGATTGGTGATGGTATGGATCTAAATCGAACTGTGTTTTTGGCTTTTTTGTGGGTTATAGGTAAAAATAGATCTAATCTTCAAAAACAGTAAATCTCACTGAGCAACCTAAAATCTGATACCACTTGATAGGGCAAAGGTGTCTGATCTTTCGATGAGATGGTGATAGTCGATTTGGTGGAGTTCGAGCTTGACGATCCGACTACATGTGCGAGCACGAGCGCCAATGCAATCGCTAGGCCAATCTCCTGGAGGTTACCGATCTTGTGGAAACACGATCAGCCTGACCCTGAAATTGAGAACAAGTAAGAACTAATATTGCAATCAAGATATTGCGGATTAAGATGAAAGCTTTGTTGAAAAGGTGGGATCATGTATAGATGCGGAGTACAAGAGGCCTCTGCGACGCTTGAGCCTTGGTGAAGTTGCTATGATGGCTAACTTTATGTCTAAACAAAATCCGAGTCTAAAGTGACAGCTATGGGGAGTATTTAAGGAGGAAAAGTTGGGGTTTCGGCCAACCATAGAAGTGGTGGCCGAATCCAACCCTAGAAGTCCTTTTCTCCTCAAATACGGACTCTGAAAAGTGGCTATTTAAAATCCTACGAAAATGACATGGGCCTGGCCCAAAATAAAGGTGTCGCAACACCATATTAAGCTATGAACGAATTTGTGAAGTATTAATCTTGAATATTTCTTCCAAGCCTTCAATCTTCGTTATGGTGGCTTCAAAGTTCTGAAATCTTCACTCGTGGCTTCCTCTTCATTCCTCACATACTTGCTGCCATCTCCATGCATGATCATGCTCCAATGCTTGTTCTTCTCATCCTTGCTAGGTCCATCATTCCTAAGAGTAACAAACATATCTGATTTAGGCAGCATCATATTCTCATGTATATAAGGAATAGTTCCAAAAAACGAAAGTACATGATAATTAAGTTGCTTGGCACGAGCTCAAGTGATAGGTCCTTGTATGTGTGTAGCTGTAGGTACAACAGTTGTATCAATAGATGGGATGTCCACCTCAGTCGTGGTCCATAGCTCCATGCATCGTTGGATGAGATCGCTGCTGGAAGCAGCGCTCGATATGTCCTTTACTCCTTGCATGCTCATTGCTTTAGTGTCACCCATTTGATTAGATAGTTCTTAACCCATTTTCACAAACTGTTTTAACCCATGGTTGAAGTCAAGGTGAGAATGGTGCAGGTGCAAATGGGCCTTTTGGGCGGATTTTGCTTGGGTCTTAATCGTATTGGACAAAAATGGGTGCTATAAGAAAGTGGACCGGATCGGTGCGGGCTGAACAGCCGAACGGACTGAAGCGGTGTGGTTTGGACTCGATGCCAAAAATCAGCGACGGGCTGAAACCCATGGGTTGAACCCGCACCAGCCGTTCGGGGCGAGTGGGCGACCACACGACGTGAGCTTCCCTGTGTCCGTACTTCACTGAGTCTTCCCCATGTCTTTCCTTCCGCTGCCAGTCTAGCGTCACCCTGCAGCACGGATCGAATCGGTGCGGGCTGAACAACCGAACGGACTGGAGCGGTGCGGTTTGAACTCGATGCCAAAAATCTGTGACGGGCTGAAACCCACGGGTTGAACCCGCACCAACCGTTCGGGGCGAGTGGGCGACCACACGACATGAGCTTCCCCGTGTCTGTCCTTCATCGAGTATTCCCCATGTCTTTCCTTCCGCTGCCAGTCTAGCATCATCCTGCAGAATCTCCCACCCCTAGCACCATTATGGTTTGTGTAAAGAGTCCTCATTAAATGATGCGCTTGGCATATCCATAGTACTATATTGTCATTGTTCTGAACTGCACTTCCGTTTTCCAACCCGCAGCTAGCTCAATGGTTTTTTTATATGGAACACACGATTCCATTAACCACTGGGCTCAGCAAAAGCGCTGACCACAAACACACATACATCATTCCGTTGCGAGTTCGGCCATAAAAGTTTTATGTCCTGTCGGCTCGCACCAAACGCAGCAAGAGAATGAGCTAGCTTATTACATGTATGCGGAACATACGGAAACTCATATGAGTTAAAATGGAGTTGCATAAATAGGCGCAGGTCCTTGTATATTACCCCTTTCGGAGATCAGTCAAAATTTGTCCCTATTATTGCTAGGACCAGATTTTGAGCATCAGACTCGATGATCACGTTGGCCATCCCCCACTTAGCAGCAGCGCGAGCAGCTTGTTCATAGGCAAGAATTTCAGCTTGGGCTGCAGTCGCAACAAAGTGAAGGGACCCTTCACCGGAACCTCTGATTTCTTCAGAGCTGTCTCTAATCACGAATCACTGGCCACCAGTTCTAGTATCTGCAAAGAAAACACCGTCAACGTTGATTTTGAGATGATGTCCTGTCGGCGCCCGCCATTTAGCTGCAACTGTTACAGGTTTTTCTAGCCTCACATTTTTGCAGTAGTTAGCAGATTCACCTACCTAGAACAGGACTTGGCTCTTCAGAGTCTCGGGGCTCCCAAGTCTTGTCCTTTGCATTTGCTTTATTTTTATAATTCCACCAACGCCATAACAGACAAACAATCACCACGCTCTTTTCTTCTCCCATTTTTAGAACCTGATGTACCACTTCTTTCGCATCCTTGCACTCACAGAGGCTTACACGTTCTTCCTCTAGATTCATATCTTTCCATAACTTCTTCACTTCTTTGCATCTTAGAAACAAATGTGCACCATATTCATCAAGTCTATTGTAGCAAGCACATTTGGTATCACAGTCCATGCCACGTCTCTTAATATTATTCCTCAAAGGAAGACTATTATGGGCATTTACAAATTGTTGTATTTTTGGAGTACATGCTAACTTCTAAATTTTCTGCCATTGCAGTGTATCTGATGGATCAGTTGAAGAAGACTGTTTGGGACCATCTCTGACCTGGACGTACAATTTGTACGCAGATTTAACAGAGAACAATCCCTTATTGTCATACTGCCAGGCCAAGAAGTTCACAAAATCCTCTCTAATCGGAGTAGCTAGGATTATATCAGCATCCATCTTCCAAAAAGTTCTATTTACCAATTGTGTATCCCACTGTCTTGTTACTAGGCTGATCAGTTCACTCACCTTAGTGTACATGCATTGTCCTCTTGGAGTAATTGGTTTCATAGCGCCATCCTGGAGTAATTGGTTTCATAGCGTCATCCCGGGCTAGCCAAGGATCAGACCAGATGTTGACATTCGTGCCAGTTAGACCCGCATGTTCAGACCACATATGAGAAATGGTGTGGTGCGGGTGAAAAAATGAAGTGGGCTGGTGCGGGTTGGGTTGCAGTATATGATTTCTGGTTTGGTGGGGTTTGGTGCTTCTGAGTATAGCTACGTGGTGCGGGGTGGATTTGGGGTGGATTTCACCCCATTCTCACCTTGAGGTTGAAGACTTGGTTTAGTTTGGTTTGGATGAAAGGTCGAGCGGATTTGGTTTCGGTTGGGCTTACTTAAATATTGAATGGGTTTAGTTTAGGTTCGGTCACCGAACTTGCTAGCATGGGTTTGGTTGAGGTATGGTTTAGTTGTCAGACCATTCTCAGGTTCGCCCCTGCAGGAACACAAGTGTTCTGCCAAAAATCAAATAGTTTCATGCGTTACCTCAAAACAAATGGCTCCAAGTGAATAATAACCATTACTGCATTCTATAGTTAATTCAGTAGAAGTTAAAAAGGAATATACAAAATCAAAAATTTCAATAGTATCATATTATGTAAAAGAATATTACAAATCTACATTGTTAGCCATGTTGCTCTTGATGAACAAATTGACTCTATAAGCTATAATGCTTGTGTGACAAATATAATATGTTACTGCACACGGCAACCTTGTTCTGCATCACCCAATAATCTAAGGCTACGAGATATTCTCTGCAGGGGCAAGAAATAGCGCGACATTAAAACATGATATCTTACTTAAGGTTCAAATAGAGATTTAGCCTTAGAGCTTACTTCTCGAGTATCACGGAGGCGTAGTAGGTCTAACTTATCTGATGGCCTCAAATTAATAAAGTTGACAAGCTGCAGAAAAAGAAATAAGTACAGTACACAACCATATATACTCCGTATGTTCTGAATTAGATGTCGCTGATTTTTCTAGACGTGCGAATCTAGAAAAATCCGCGACATCTACTTCGGAACAGAGGGAGTACTATATACTTGACCTAAACAACTGCAGGAATGGGGCTTACCCAGAAACTAAACTTTTCAGGGTCCTGTGGTCCAGGCATGCTCTCGAGATCAAAATGTCTTGTCCGCCTAACTGCATTAGTAAAACAGGTCAAAGTAGAATAAAATGGGCATCTGTTGAGCACCAAACTACAAATATAGCTTACTTGCTCGGTGGTTACAAATATAAGTACGTATATAACTTAATCGCTCAATGGTACCTCAATATATAGAGCAGGAAATTTATACAGTTTTGAAAATATGCGTACTGAAAATGGTGGACACACCTTAAGTTATGGGTCTATGAAACCCCACAGCCTATTGTGAAGGCCTCCAAAAAAGCAGAATTTTTAAAGATCCACAAACATGGAAGGAACAAAGAAAATAAACCATATAGAAATTTGGATATATACAGATGGCCCCATGGATTCCAAATCCTAGCTTCACCACTTATTCAAGTATGTCCTATGGTTTGTCTAGCATGCCTGAAATACATAATATTGTACTACCCAGTTCTCAAGTTTTACTTGATCTTTATTCCACGTAATCACTATACTGAGAAGCACATTCATGCAATGTATTCAAAATATCCATACCAGGCCTTATGGTTTCTCTAGCACGCCTAATGTACGTCCTGGCCAATTCTGAAGCTCCATTGGTCCTTTCGATTAGCTACAAAGAGTAGAACAGAAGAAAACTCAAAACAATTGTTCAGACAGAATTGCCGATTTAGCATTACATTGTGTGATACAAGCTATTTATTTTCCATTTAAGTGGAGATATAAAAGAAATAATAATCACAAGCTCAGAAAGAACAAATATACTGCGATCAGCTGCCAGAGACGATGCACCATCTAATCATGGCATGCCCCTTCTCGAGACAGGTCAGGCACGAGGTCCTCTATTGGCTGTGGCTCCCATGCCAGGCTCCTAGCGACGAACCCTCGCTGTTCGACTGGTGGCAGGCCTCACACCGCAGCCTACCAAAGCCCATGCGCAAGGGACTAGCCTCCATCACCCTGCTAACGCCATGGATGATCTGGAAACACCGGAACAGCTGTGTGTTCGACCACACCCGGCCCTCCACACGGCAGCTGCTTGCCAACATCAAGGAAGAGGCTGCGCTTTGGGTGACCGCCAGGGCCAAGGGGCTCCGCGTCATCGTCCCGACGACTTGGGATGTACATTGATGTTTTTTGCACTCATTTAACTCCCGCTTCGGCGGCGCCTGTAACTGTACTCTTTCTACCTGTGCAATGAAATGAAACGCAACAGTCTGTTGCGTTTTCGCGAAAAAAATATGCCGGATGACGATCATGGGATATGTTGTGCTGGGAAAAAAAGCTAACACACTTTCCACAGTACTTGTGGTTTTCTGCAATATTTACATGTGCACTTCTGCTTCGGTCCCCCACCCCCTCGTTGGCATCGATGCCTTATCTGCCCATTTATCACCTAGCAATTGACCCTTAAGCCCACCTCCTTTCCCGCGTGGTCCCAGATCCATCCCGTATTACTCGTTTGTCCATCTTCAAATACATACGCGTGTACTCCGTCTGTATAGGGATACGTGAGCGGTGCGATCCCAGATCAAGGCCTTCACCCGCATCGAGCTCGCCTACCACGCCGTCAATCTCGCGATGGGCCACCACGTCCCGCGCTGCATCGAGTTCCTCGTCGGCGAATGGCCGCCCTCCGGCACCGGCAAGCCCGACGACTGCATGGTCGGCTACTCGGACGACACGGTCGCCGCCGCCAACGACCACATCTTCAGGTCTGATCGGTTGGTACCAGGTCCGAGTCAGCTCCCTGTTTCCAATTCGGCCCCGTACATACACATATCAGCTGATCGATCTGCCTTTTAATTCATGTTCTGTACGTACACACATCAGCTGATCGATTTGCCTTTTAATTCATGTCCTGTACGCATACATATCAACTGATCGATCTGCCTTTTAATTCATGTCCCGTACGTACACATATCAGCTGATCGATCTGTCTTTTTTTACTAGAGTCCGCGTATAATATACAACTATATAAGTGGGCAATATGGGACTTTTCGGCCCGCCTACAACCCACCCACAACCCGTCCGCCAACTAACCCACCAAAACTTCCCTTTAGGGTGGGGGACCGAAGCAAGCCTCTTACATGTGACAAAACAACTTGACTAAGACCAGTTATCAGCCCTCATCTAACTATGTATGTGCATACTTCGCTATTTCATAGCAAATCTGTGTCTCTTCTCATATTTTTTTTCCTTTACACTTCTCGGTTACAAAAAACATAGTATGGACAAAGATTGCCCGTTCCCTATAGCAGTATGGACAACCACGCAAAATCGGGATAATGATGAATGAGGGAGCCACGGCCACAGCTTCCCCTCCATCCCAGAATGGTGGAACGACCTAATTGACGGAAAGCCTAGGAGCGAGCAGCGGCGCCTTAGTGGCCGCCTTATATATGTCCTGGGCTTGGAAAGAAAGAAACCACAGAATTTACACAGGGAGATGCCTAACTTATGTTGAGGTGGCATCTATCGCTAGAGAGGACATCCTCCAGAGGGAACGTGCTTTCACGGTTTTCATGCTGGCTATCCCAGCCGAGCCAGACAAGGTTTTATTTTCCCCTTTTTTGGTGGTTTTGGCATGCTCCACCATAATATAAACATGCCCCCCATGTACGGTGTCCGTTTTAACCTCTTCTAATTGAAAAGGCAGTGCTCCTGCCAGTTACTCCAAAAAAAAATAGTATGACACACTACATTCCAGCTAATGTTTTATCTTTCTAACGTACATTTGTGTGGTCCAAGCACAAATGCGTCAAATTGCATCACTCATAACGAAAATAAAAAGACTTCATCCCAACTTCACGGTATTAATTTCAGTTCCTTTGTTGATTTTGGTCCATAAACTCAAGCCTGCACCCTTTCATCCTAGATGCTAACTTAGCAGCAAAAATGTCAGCCATTGGAAGGATGTTGGTGTCCTTCATCAATTACATTTAGTAGGAGATTTGGCAGAAGATAGCGATATTTTTTCAAGAGCATTTACTATAAAATGCAATACGGGAATGGTAATTGAAATAATGTGAGCCAAATGACAAAATCAATAATCTGTCAAAATATGAAGGTTAAATTGCAATTACACCAATGGATATCTACCTAATTGCATTTAACTGCGGTGAGACAAGTACATAACTGACATGGAAAAAAAGTCTGGCGTGCAAAGCTAAAGGCACAAAAACACCAATGACTTTCTGGCATACGATTCTGAAGTTTTAGACGGGAAACAATCCAATATGAGCTTCCAGGCACACACAAAAGAAGCATTGGGCGTATTACATATAATAAGAGTAAAGTGCAATTGGTCATGAAGCTTTCTGCCAATGAATTAAATAGGCTACCAAGCATTGAAGGTGCATATGGAGGTTATCGAATAAGTGGCTCGAGTGAGGTCATTGGGTGGTATGCACTGAAACAGAAATGCCCATTGACCTCTCAAACATGTAGCGGCTCCCCTATTTCCCTCTCATACATGACCCAAATGTAGTTCAGTCTTGTATAAACAAGTTACAATTTTCCAAAGCATGCCGTTCTTTTGAGGTAAAACATTGCATTGGTTTCTGGTAAGCCAAGTACCATTGTGAAGATAATTTACGTGGAAAATATCATTCAATAGGTCAGTGATATCTGCCCCAAGCCTGTTGGCCTCACATGGATGGTATTTTCCAATTTATACATCTTAATGATGATAATTTGCAACATGTGTCACAATTTTATGAAATGTAAGTTTTCTTGTATAGTAAACATGTGATGCTTGTTACCTTTTCTTCTAAGCATTTTTTTTTATAGACTAGGCTACTTTTACGATGCTTAAGCACTACAGGTAAGAAAAGGAGAAGAAGCTCAAGAAGGCAATGAGTTTTTACATCTTTTCTCTCTTGTGATCCTTCTGGTAGAGAAACATCTTTGAACCATTCAATTTCAGCAACTCGGTACCTGCAATAAGAAACAACACAAGTAAGAAAATGTAGAATAGGGCTGGGGCAAGACAACAGGTTTTTCCAGATAAATTTTCCATCATGTAAACTTCTATAGACCATTCTAGGACTCACCCATCTTCATCCCATGATCGCAAGATACGAAATCGCCGTGAACCTTCCACCTATGAACAAAAGAATTATTAGCCAACATACACACAATTCAGAGCAGACTAATAACAGCTTCAAATTGCAAATTTAATTGCTTATGACAATTCAATAAGAAAAGGGACAAAACCCTCAAACTGATCAACAATTCTTAGCCAACATACACACAATTCAGAGGGCACTGACCATAGACAAGAAACACCCAATTTTAGGCAGAAGGCAAGAAAAGGAAAGGTTATTTCAGCAGCCAGGTAAAAACGAATTTTTTGCTAGTTGAAAGGATTTTTTTTCTTAATAACAACATTACACTTCTGTTTGCAAACATATAAAACTTAAATTCGTTAGGACGTTGGTTAAAACAGAAAATTCAAGGGGATTAGTGAAAGGCCTTACAATTTCTATCAATCTTCCTGTTACTCACAACAGTTTAGGATTCAAACAAATTTATGCAAGAGATTATATTTTACTTTTCCCTGAACAACCGATTCCCTCAGAATCAGCTGAGTAACCTCTCTAACTTTGACGTAAGTCGTCTGCTACCCGAAAAATGTTCATAATCTAAGTGGAATTAGAGAGGGATTAGAATATTCTAGAGATGAAACATCTTGTGCTCCAAGTCTTTAGGCTACTTGCCCTCCTAGTTTTTACCGCTATATATATGCACTTCTCCATAATGCTCAACAATCAAGCCAACAGTTTTAGCATATTCATCACATTTCACACATCTTACATGGCAAGCTAATGAATACTTTTGAGTTTGATGCACCAAGTGGTTCACACGAAAGCGTGACTTGGTTACAGAAAGATGAACAGTCTACTCATAATTCAAAACTCCTGATCATTTCTAAGTTCAACTATACTTTAAACATGAACATGGGGAAGGACCTACTCCATCATGCGTCCATTTGGTATCACCACCAGACATTTCAAGTACCATATCTTTCTCTCAAGATTGCAGCAACCAGATCCTGAATGGTGTCTTCCCCCAGTTATATGAAACAAATATCTCATGCATATGCTTAGGAATATTGGTACTTGCCATTGCAGTGAAGCTAATCTACAAGCAGTTGTCCTAATTTATCCAACGAATGTCGTAAGCATATTGTAGTAATGGACCAGCAACCTCTGGCAATGCCACGAGCCAAGGTGTTGGGTTGCTGAAGGCACTGGCAACTCTGATATGTGACATACTTTGCTGGCTCAGCTGGGTGAAATGTCACCTGTGGCTCTGGTGGTATTGCCAGTTCCCGGTTGCATATACAATATCTTCCTCTAAGGCTCTACATGTGAAACCTTAGCATGATAGCCTTATTTTGGTTAGTACTAGTCAAAGCAATCACTGCATGTATTGAAACTGGTGCCAGTAAATCAAAATACAGGCCAGGACGCTGAGTTTTTACACGCAACTCCACCAGCGGAGTTTAGCCTAGCCTCGCAATTGTCCAAGTTCAAAATCGTCTAAATGTGGCATCATCCTTGGAGACGAAACATTCGGTTTGGCGGTATTAGGTCAAATGTACAATTATCAAATAAAAATCTTTACTACTTATTAAAGCTAAAGTGGACAAGATGGTGGTACGTCGTACCCCTCCCATCCCGCGCAAAAAAAAACGGCTTCGCCTAAACCGCGAAGCGCTGAAAAACCCGTCACGCACAAATGACCCCATCCAGCCACGGCCGCACTACCTCCTTTCCTAAATATAAGACATTTTGGTAATACGTTTTTGCAGTAGACAAGTACTAACATAGATTCTTCCTAGCCAGTCAATAATATATATTTACAGCGGAAAACTTAAGGTTGTATAGTAATCTAGCACACAATCATAGAGAAGTCCAAAAAAACAAACCTTGAGCAAAATGGCATGCACACAAAATGACTACAAATCTAGCAAACAGAGCATGGGTTTTACCTCTAGATAAAAACGACCATCTGGAAGTGGCTCGCACCTACACGTTTATGAAGACAGATAAGATTAAAAGTATTGGAAGAGTTTTAAATAAATAAGGAAAACTACACTCACTCTAGAATTTCCACCTCACATCCACAGTCAGCTACAGTACCCGTTACAGAATCAATGGCAACCTACATTAATATATAAGTCAATGGATGAAACCTTTAGGCGAAGGGATTATCTTAGATTAGATACTTACCATTCCCATTCGATGATTCCCTTCCATTACCCTCCTTACCTGTTTCAAATGGGGAAAAACAGGATTGTGGATATATTGAGAAAACACTCCCTACCAACGTTCTAAAAAGATACAAGTAAGCTAAGCAAGTTACATCTTGATGAAAATGGATGGATAATACGAGCCAGGTATGCAAACAAATAAATACACAGATGGTAATACACTTGTTGACAATCAGATTACAAAAGGTGGTAGATACAAAGATCAAATTAGTAATATTTTATTTGCACTGAAAATCTACAAGTAGGATTTAGGGAAAATATTATGTTCTGGTTATTCAGCACTATGGTTTGTAAGCAAGCTTTCACAGAAAGTATGCTGAACTTACTACACCTGCAGTATACAGATAAACTTGCAATTATACACTGGAATACTTCAGATAAATCAGAAGGCGCATAGCTGTCAACAAATGCATGTGACAAACAAAATCTAAATTTGTGATAGTTGTTTGTACCATCAGCCTGTAGCGAGGTTCAAATATGTTCAATGCCATCTTTTGGCAGGGTAATACGACATCCATAACAAAGAGAGGCATCAAATCAACGCCTGCATATGTTGTAGTCTCATGCTCTGATCTCCTCTCAGCATATTCTTCAGGGAAGTTTCGCTGAATTATGTTGCTCAATGTTACACTGAGGCATTAAACATAACTGACATTAGAGAAATTAACACAAAAATGCTTACAATAAAAAGAAACTTTAATTCAAATGAATAAATCTGAGTTCACAAAGACCAAATTGGACACCTATAATACCTTATAGGATAAGTTCTTGGACCAATGAATAGAACTGTCCGACACATGGGGCACTTGTTGCCTACAGAAAGTAGAACATGATGCAAAGCTCAAACTAAACAAAAGCAGGAAATCAAGTATATGGATGTTTGCTGAGCTCACCGTGATCCATTGATTGATGTAAACAAGAGCGACAAAACGAGTGCCCACATGGAGTGGTGACTGGTTCAAACAATAGCTTAAAACACAATGTGCACTCAAAATCATCAGTCCTATCTAACCTTGGCCGTCTTGCTCCAGCTGTAGCATTTATATTTCTATCCAGGTCACTGAGACAGGTCTGCAGGATATGGCTATACATGTAGCAAAAGAGTATTACACAACGTGCCAGAGGATAACTCTCGATTTTCAGATATCTGCTAGCTATCCAGTGAATATGAATATCCTCATGAATCAACAGTCGTACCTGAGGGGATCGACTTGAAGACCAGCAAGAAGGGACTCCCGTGCCTCATGATATCTCTCCAGCTGCGTATGACATGTATTATTCAGAATGTATAAATGTATATTGCGAGGAAACATGGACTACAATGTAAAACGACGATATACGCAACACTGGTTATCGACAGATGATAATAAGGGAAGACCTAGAAGATGTCACAGAAGCATATTGTTCTCTTAAAGGTGGCATGTGCATAATAAAGGGATAAAGGCATATGATTGCACAGAAGCATATTGCTGATAAGAGTAGTGGACCCATTTTTGTTTGGAAAAAATAAGAAATTATGTAAAAGTTTGATAGTATACCAAAAAAAAAATTATAAGCATAATCACAAACACAAATCTGCAGAACAAAATAACATCATAACAGAAAATAGGTAGGAGAAAATTGCACCAATTGTATGTACTCTGTTTTGCCTGCTTCCAAATTCCCACCAGCACTATGAAACTTAGGAGATTGCTACATGTACAAATGTACTTGCAAATTTTGATTAGAATTACCATATTAGATTTAGGATCAGGTGGACAGATCTTAACACAATTCATGTGAAAGAAAATGAAAAGAAGGTGGGAAGTACATAATTTTAAAGTACTTGTGAGAATCCGTAAGACCACAAAACAAGAGGTATATTCCATGCAACGATTTAAATTAGTATTAGACAGTGTGAGGCCAATGACCAAAACGTCAAGCAAGGTTCTCTTGCAAATCTCAATAATCAATCCTAGCTAGTAAAAAAATATGGTTGAATTAAATTATCTTATCCAGGAGTAAACATAAAAGCGTTGGCCCCATAAAATTGCATTGAAGCTAAGATATGACAAACAAAAGTGAAGCTTCAGAGTGTTACCAGAATAAGCGCATATGCCTTGAGAAGATATGCTTTAGGAGAATTACTGTGGATAGCTACTACCTTCTCTGCATCCTTCAGAGCTAACTGCAAAAACATTTTACTTGCAAAATAATAAGAACTAATGCTTCCATACATTCATTAGAGTTTCACATCAGTTGTGAAAATCCTTTCAGATTACTCATACCTCTGCATGTGTTGTGGGATCAAGGCCATTCAGTGGCTGATACTCTGAGTCAGCTGCGGATCTTTCCCTCAACACTTGACTTATCCTAATAACATGAAAGTACCCACAAGATGCGCATGAATACAAATCGAATATTTCAACAGAGATTTCTGTGCAGCAGCATGATTAATTACCTAAACTGTGAATGGATGGAAGTAATATAAAGAGTTATATGACACAGAAACCCTATCAAAGAACTTACAAACAGAAAGCAGAACATCGACTGCTAAGGATAACAGGATCTCCTGATCTCAAATTTTGAGCTTTAGAATAGAATGAAATAGCCTGAAAACGGAATCGTATCAAGTATTACAATGAAATCAAAAGGCACAGGAATCAAATTTGTACAAGTGAATGTCTCAGCAAAAGCCAAAGATATAATGAAAACGAAACAATGGATGCCACATCTGCAGAACTGGAAAGCAAAGGCTCTCTCTGCATAAGAATTACATGAAACGATCACATAAAGAGACAAAAAAATGAATTCCTAGAAATTCACGATAAAAATATTTAGTTAGGTTCACCAAGGTGATGATATGCACTGTCAATGTAGATGTTGATATAGGCTATAGTGTAGTAACTCATAAGGTAAAGAATTTTATCTTCAGAAGGTACTGAATTAGGAAACCACCACCATCTCTTAAATAAACAGGTTTTATGCACTTGCATTGTAAGTAATACCATGAAATATCAACTCCAAAGAAAATTCTATTCATTCTAGTTCTCCTGGACTGGAGTATTCAGAATAAAAATACAAAAGAGAAACAAATACATAAAGAATTCAATTATACAATAGATAAAGATCATAAAATGTAAAATTCCTGAAAGATGAAACAGAAGAGATCTGAACCACTTATCAGGCACACTGATGTTATTCCCCACCCTAATGATCTTTGCAGTGTCACTACACAAGTTGCCCTAAATAGAAGTTCTCAAACTTCCTCAGAAAAAAAAAGTTAGCTTAATTGAAATAAATATTATATCTGTAGGTATCTCAAGGAGTACATACAGTTAGAAAACCTATATCTACTTTGGCATTTGAGCAAGACTAGCAGGTGATGTTCAAAGATTTATGCAGTGGTGCAACAATAATCGAAACCTTTACCAGTTTTTAGTCCATATATAGTTACAGAAAGCTACTACTGTTGAATAAGGAAGTGCCCTACCAGCTAAATGACTACAAGAATGTCCAAAATAGCAGGACTAGAACATGTTAAACCACACACGTCTAATTTCTCAAAGAGACAAGCCTCGTTGGTTACTAATCAACCATTCCCTAATTAAGGAAATTCTGACACTATCAGCAAACATCATAAACTGAGGAAAAACAAATCAATTGACCCAAACAGAATTGAAACCCCACACTAACTGTATCGAGCTGCTACAAAAGAAATCTAACTATGCCATGTCAACCATATTTTGAAGAGCGGGGCCATGAAAATTGTATTTTGGTCGGCACAGTATTTTGGCCCTCTGTTGAAAATTGTATTGAAATCAAAATTGGTGGCAGCACACACTCATTTCATATTGACGGGAACTCATTCCAGATACTGAAGAATTACTTTGGACTAATTCAGCACCAAAGGAACACATGCATTAACATACAACAGTAACAACACTGACCCACCGCTGTCACATACACTTCTCCCAATCTCAATTCCCATCCTCTCCCAATTATTATTACTAAAGAGTGATCCTCTCCCAATTATTATTACTACCTCCGATCCTAAATAAGTGTCGCCATTTTGAACTAGAGTTAGTTCAAAACCGCGACACTTATTTAGGATCGGAGGGAGTACTAAAGAGTGACCGTCAAAAATTATTACTAAAGAGGCCGCCATCAAACTACCCGAGACCCACAGGACGAACAGAGAGGGCAAGGGGGAGTTTATCTAGCGGATTACCTCGTCATAGCGGCGCTCCTGGAAGGCGCGGGCGCCGCGCTGCGCGAGGTCAAACACCTCGCGGTACTTGTCTGGTGCCATCCCCATATCCTCCTCCCTCTCCACCTGAGCGGTCACCACGAGAAGTGAAATCTAGTTTAAAACACATGTGCGCGGCGCGGTTCAAGTAAAAGACAAGTCATCGCCATTCGACGGAAGCGAATCAGACGCACCCACGGGAAGTCCTCGACGACGAGCGCGGCGGTGAAGGAGGCGCCCGGCGTCACCATTGGGGAAGCGCGGTGGGTGGGAGTAGGAATTGGATTGGCGGAAATGGGGGTTGAGCGAGCAGGGGAATTGGACTTTGGACTTGGAGAAGGAGGTGGTGGTGGGGGAGCATGCGGCGTTCGTGCGCCGATGCCCGGTGGTTTTTGCGCGGCTGCGGCGATGAAGACGTGTCCCTACGGTTTCCTAAACCAGCGCGAAATTTTACACACAAGAGATCAAAATCCGGACCAACTTTGGACACGATGAAACTCCTTTTCAACCAAAAATTGTCGAGTTTCTCCCAGTCCGGGTTTTCATATTCGGCTAAATTCAGTTTAAAATTTAGACGAATATAGACGAATTTCATTAATTAGAGTAAGGACGTATATATTACATCGAATTTAAACTAGGAAAACATTAAATTTAAACTAGGAAAAGGTCGTCGTCGTGGCCGATGCCGGATGCCGCTTCTACATGCCGAGGCGGGGTGGTTGTCGTCCTGGATGTGCTCCAGCAGGGCGGCGAGCGTTCGCCCTGGAGCGCTCCACCAACGGCGGCGAAACGCCGCATTGTGACGCGTCGGCGGCGAGCCCGGCGGTCCCTCGTGTCGGGCGAGTTTCTAGAGGCGCCTGTCGACGAAGAACTGCTCCCAGAAGACCAAGTTATCAGGATTCTCGGCGAGATCCAGGTCTTTTATGGCGGCGATATCCGCCTGGATCTCGTCGGCGATGCCCTCGTCGGTCGGCACCGGCGGAATAGGGATCCCGTCGGCGCTGAGATTCCAGCCTAGGGGAAGACGAAAGTTCGGCGTCGCCGTATAGCCCGCGTCGTGGAGCAACCGGGCCTCCCATGGCTGCAGCATGCGGCGACCGTTCGCCGTCGCGATGTCGCCGGGGAATCTCTCGGCCATGGCTTTTCGGCTGAGTTGTGGAGGTGAAAAGGTGCGAGCATTTGGAGTTCCCTGGAGTTGGGAGCGGTGTGAGAGAGTGTAAAGGGAGACAGTGAGATGTGTGGCTTTTGTAGGACGGCGGCGAGGGCATGAGGGGTGTAGCGGCGAGGGCGGGAAGGATGACGACGAGTCGGCTTCTGTCGCTAATAGGTCTGGTCCACTCGGCGAATTCGCTTCGTCGGGTGTTTCCAGCGTGTTTCCGGGATCCTAGGAATGGCCTGAAAAGTCTGGACCAAAGTTGGTCCAAATTCAGACGAAAAGAGGTTTCTAGAAACACGATTGGACCGAATTTCGGCGTCTGGACCTATTTTTCGCCCTGAAATCGGCGTATAGGGACCTGAGTAAAGATGTTCTAACCTCAGCATTCAGTCAACAATACTACTAGACGGAAACGGGAGCTCCACGTCACCGTCTACATGAGGTTGTTGCATTAAGTGGCTGGTGCGATGCATTTAGTGACAGTGAACATATGAGATTTATTTGAATATTTATATGCATCATCCATGCATGCATGGCATTTTGGCATGTATCGGTTTTAACATGTCTCCATGTGTCCGACGAGATTGGTATTTTTACAGAATGCACGCATGTTTTTAGTATGATAATACATCATAGAGATAAACTAATTATGAATAAAATTAATGTGTAAAAAGAACGACATTAGACGATAACCATACTACTACCACATGTAATTACCATAGATCCCATAAGGCACAATATGCATAGCACACACATGTTGAGGTAGCAATGTGAGACACATGCATTCAAGCATATAGTTTCATGTAAGCCAATGACAAGATTATTTATTTGATTTCTGACTGTCAAAGCGAGATGGGACATAAGGATCAACCAAATATTGCAATGGTCTGCCACCCTTGAATGTTAACATGCTTGAAACTCCTAGAGAGTTGTTCTTCCTTTTAGGTTTCTCCATCTCAAGCATCAGTGATGCACCTACACCTACAGATCTTGTATCATTCTTGTATCACTGCATAGCTTGATTTTTCCTACACTTGCTTAAGGGTCTGCTGAAACGGGTATAATACATTGATTCATGTATCAGACAAAGTAGATACAATATCAAATGCTCGTAAGCAATACACATGTGGGTGAAGGCATATATGACCCCGCAACCAACAAAATATTTAATGTATATGTGTCCCCGTTTATGTCCAATAGAATCAAACTTCTCCGGTAGGACAAGGAAAAGGATAAACTAAGTCCATTATACCATACATGAGTTGCGGCTATGATATGCTCCAACTTTTCTAATCCAAATAATTAAGCACCATTCTCAAATAAAATCATAACATCACATTAAGATAAATACAAAATTAAGATGAAGTCAACTATTACTATCCTAGTGATCCAAATCATTTGTGTCAGGGTGGATCAACTCTGGTCAGCCATAAGACTGTATAACAAAAAATGAATGCAGCAACATGACAAAGCATATGTGATAAATGATACTACCTCCATTCTTAAAAATAAGACGTTTTGGCAGGCTTAGCCAACCAAAACATCTTATATTGAGAGGACAAAGGTAATATGTCATTAGAGATATTAATTAGCTACAAAATGCACTAAATAACTAAGGCCGGGTCAGATTCATACTATCCAAGTAATACTAATCATTTACAAATAGTGCTAACACAAATAAGTACCCTAGAGAGATGCTTCCTATAGTCAATGTTATTGAATAAAAGAGCAATTTACTAGGCGAATTAACCATAATAAACGCTAGATAAAGTATGAATAGAATAATAAAAATTATACTAATCATATGAAATAGCGAATACAAATTAAGGCAGATAACTAAACGGATTGCAAGGCATAGAACTTGAGATACGATCAGAACAAAGTTGAGAAAGAGGATGTACATCATAGCAGCAACAGAGGAACCGCCAGCATTCGCGTTGGCACCATCGTCAGCCATGTCGTGGATGAAGAGGTTGTTGATGTCGGGAAAGAAGTCCTCGTTGGGGAAGACATCGGCGCTATCGCTATCCATGAAGGAGTCCGTGATGAAGCCAGTAGTCACGCCAATAGCGCTCCCCAAAAACCTTATCGTTCTTCTCCCATACAGGACTCGAAGCAGCGGGGTCTCGGACGCCTACTGTTCCGGCTCGCGGTGCACGCTGCAAGACGGGATGGGGAAGACTAGGTAGCGCAGTGCTCTGAAACTAGAGACACAAAGGGATGTGGAACTGTGTGTCTGAGAGGAGGCACAACCTATCTCTTATAGACATAGAGGGAAGGCATACATGCTGCGCAGGAAATAAAACGAATGGACGGAAGTTGAAGCGAACAAGCGACAGCCAACCGGACAGCCTCCACTTAGTTTGTATTCATTTCCACTTAAATCGTATTAAAAGTCTACTCGAGCAAAACGTTTCAGCTTCTATACAAATATCTATATACTAATCATACGTGGCAAAATAAAGCTCGGCTTGGCGAGATTCCCGCAACCCGCAGCACGTGTGTCGTGAAAAGGCGAGGCGAGGCGAGGCGTGGCGTGGTGTGGCGAGCGAGGAGGAGGAGCGCGCGTGTATATGTCTTCTCTTCTCAAGCTCGTACAAGTGGTGGAAGAGATCTCCTTATAAGCTGGTCCAACTTCCACTCAACTAGCAATGTGGGACTAAACATTTGTTCCAGCTCTTGCCTTGTATGAATGGGCCAAATGGGCTTCAAGGATTTCAGGAATTTATTAGCATATAATAAATGGGTTGGGCCTATTTAGGAAAAAAATCAACAATCCCCCACCAGATCCCAGAGGCACATGAAGTTTGCCTTTAGTTCCAAAAAATTGTTTATATATCGGTACTATAGTGGAGACTGTTAAGTTAAACTTCCACCTAGAGCTTTATGTTATACTAGGTTGTAACTTGTACAGTAGACTATGCCTTGAACTACAAGTTTGCTACGAACCTAGCTTCACAAAAAAGTCTTAACCGATACTAGGCTATCGTGGGACTTTCCCGCGGGTGGAGCTTATGCGTCATACTCCATGACCTTTCATGAGTTTATTAGAGAGCACCCTACTCTCATAGACTGTGACATTTTAACAGTCAGACTCATATAAGTGTGTTCTTCAAAAGATGTTCTGCAGGACAACATCTTTGCTTAAGATAAGCCACTTAGAACATATTAAGATAATAAATTAACATGTCATACAGAATAGGAAAGTATTGCATCTTCATGGAGTGGTGTTTATTAAAGTAGGGATACTTTCCTATCAGCTAACCAACAGCTTGTCTCCCATTTGTAATTCACGGGATCTCCGATCACATAGAGTGGTTTACCACTGTGGAAAGCTCAAAATGTGGGTCTCATACCCATATTCTTCGATGCATTTTCTATCACGCTGCTTGATAGACCCTCTGTGAAGGGATCTGCCAAGTTTTTAGATGTTTGGATATAATCCAATGCAATAACTCTGGAGTTTCTCATTTTCTTGACAGATTTTAGTCTCCTCTTCACATGTCTTGATGACTTCATATTATCCTTAGAACTATTTACCTTGAAAATCACAATTTGATTATCGCAGTTCATAAGGATTGCGGGTATTGATTTTTCAACCACAGGTAAGTTCATCAAGAGTTCATGAAGCCACTCTGCTTCAATAATGGTTGTGTCTAATGCTATGAGTTTTGCTTCTATAGTTGACCTTGTTAAGATGGTCTGCTTGCAAGACTTCCAAAAAACAGCGCCACTAGCAAGTGTGAATACATATCCACTCGTGGCCTTTATCTCGTCAGTATCAGATATCCAATTTGAATCACTATAACCCTCTAGTACCCTCGGATACCTGGTATAGTGAATGCCATAGCTCGCAGTGCCTTTTAGATAGCGCATAACTCTCTCAAGAGCATGCCAGTGATCATCTCCTGGATTTGAAACAAATCAACTGAGTTTGCTTACAGCAAAGGCGATGCCAGGCCTCGTGGCACTAGCTAAATACATAAGCGAGCCAATAATTCGAGAGTATTTCAGTTGGTCTCTAGCATTTCCTCTATTCTTTCGAAGCAACACACTAGGATCATACGGTGTAGGAGAAGACTTGCAGTCGCTATATCCGAAATGACTCAAGACCTGATGACCCACAAGTATAGGGGGTATATCGTAGTACTTTCGATAAATAGGAGTGTCGATCCCAACGAGGAGCAGAAGGTGTCGACCCCTAAGAACTATGCAAGTATTCAACACAATTGTTATAGCGGAATGGAGTGGTGATGATGGTGTTGGTCGATATGATGGTGTGGATGATGATGATGATGATTCCGATGAAGTCTAGCTTGATGACGGTGTTGATGGCGACGATCTCCCCTCTCCGGGAAGGAATTTCCCCGGCAAAAATCTGTCTGTCGGAGAGCTCTTTCTCTCTCAGTGTTTTCTGCCCCGCAGAGGCGGCGAAATCTTTCTGTGGTCGCTCCCCGTGTTTTAGGGTTTCGAGGAGAAGATATAGGCGAGAGGGCAAAGCCGGAGGCCGTCCAGGTGGGCCACACCCCCTATAGGCGCGACCCATGGGTGGCCCGCGCCTGGGGGGATGTGGCCCATCTCCGCCTCCCCTTCTGGCTTCCTTCGTCTTCTGGGAGAATATGATTTTCTATCATTTTTCTGGTATTTTTCTGATCTTCATGAAATTGCATCAAAACACCTCTTTATCCATCAGAATCCTGACTCCGGCAGTTCATCCTCCAAGAATCATCCAATATGCAAAAACAGATGAAAAGACATAAGTAACACCTCTTAATAAGAAATATATCAATGAATAGATGCAAATTAGGAACTGCACCCCTTGTCCTGTTTCTCTTCCACGCGAGGGGCACGCTGCCGAGGTGGAGACGTGGCCCTCTGCATCTCACCTGCCCCCTTCCCCTCTCTTATCCACACAAATTCGGCCCCTCTTCAAACCCTATCCCTGCTCCTTGCCCTCCTAGATCGAGCGCCGCCATGTACTGAAGCTTCGCCGCCCGCTGAGTAGAAGCCATCCTCACCATCGCCCGCATGCCAGGAGCACGGTCGCGCTCGCCTCGGTCGACTACCACATGGAGCAAGGAGGAGAAGGAGTACTAGCACGGCAGGAACGCCCTCGCGCTCCCCGCGGCCGCCGCACACACCTCTACTTTACCGCCATCATCTCCTGCGTCGACCAGCTCACCAGCAGAGCCTAGCTGTATAACCAGAGAGACAAAGATTCAGAGGTCTACTCTTGAGGGCGATGTTACCGAGCAAGGATGAAGCACCCACCCCCCTCGCGCGTGGTGTCGCGACACCACCAGCCCCCGGTGGTGCCAGCCGGTCCGGCCAAAGCGTCACCCCCTCGCCATTGACTGCTCCTGCGATGGCGACCACCCCCTTACGTCACCCACTCCACCAGCCTTGCCTGCGCCGCCGGCCAGCCCGGCCGCGGCGACCACCGTTCACGCCGCTGTCTACCCCAATGACAGAGGCCACCGCCCTGTGTCGATCCAACCCCTACCATTGCCGGCGAAGCTGACTCCGACAGTCGCGGCGGTCTCGGCCGCATCGTTGTCGGCTCCGGCAAAGACGCTTGGGGCTCTACCGCGAGAACAATGACTGGCGCTCCCGTGCTGTGGGGGAAAGCTTCCTCGCCTTCTCCGTGGCCGGCATCGGATCACAGCAACCCAGCATCGTCACGGGGTCCAGGCCCAGATAAGTTCTCTCTGCCCCGCCAGGCAAAAAACTCTGCTCTCCATGTCTCTGCATTGCATCATAGCCACCTGCATCTTGAAAACCACCCTGGGTCGCTCCCCCTGGCATCCGCTTTGAAGAGGCCATGCTAAGCAGGCACTTCTGCAGCATAACCTGCGCGGTCAGTCCTGCCCGCTACCATGGTACGCTGGTGCTGGCCTCCGTTGTGACCGCCGGCGTTCAGCTCTCCGAATAGTTCGTTGGCTCGCTATTGCACTTCTGGTTCGAGGGAGATCCATCACTCTTCCACGTCAGCTCCGTGGTGGCGGGCTCGTTCAAATTTCGAGTTGCGTCCTAGGTCGTGGCTGCTGAGATTGTCGTTAAGGGAACCTGGGCTGCTGGCCCACTTTGCATGGCCTTCTCTTTCTGGGCGGCTGGACGTGGCACTTCGCTGCATGCTGGACACGTTCCAGAGCAGATGTCAAACTTGAGCTCCAGCGCCATGATTTCTTCGGCAGATAGGTTAGTGCGTGTCTACAAGAACTCGTCTTCGCCTGCCGGATTGGACACTACACTGCGCCTCGACCGCTCGGGTAGTAACTCGATACTTACGGGGGTGCCTGCCATCTCACCCCGCTGTAATGCCGCCACGGAGCTCTGTCACAATGACGCATCTATGATTTTTACGCCTTAGGTTTCACCTCAAGACAACATCATTGCTCTGACGCCGGTGCCACCCGCCGCCTCCTTGCCAACGCGTTCACTCCGAACGGACGGCCCGGAGTGCCCGAGTGCTGTTGTTAGCGCTGACAAGGTCGATGACTTCCCCCGCCCCTTGCCTCGGCCAGTGCAGCACCTGAGCAGGGATGCGACTAATCAGTCTGTGCTGGGGCCAGGCACCCCCTCCGATCGACTCCCTGCCTGCACCGCCATGCATAGCAATTCGTGTACAGCTCCATCCTTTAAAGAGGTCCTCCTTCGTACACCTCCTCCCACAATCCATCGTCTAGTCCGTCCCACGCTCCACCCTAGTAAGCCGCGCAACCTTCATCGCCGGTGCTTCCGTTGCCTCAGCTTATCCCACTTCGCTCAGTCCTGTCGCGACCCCCCCCCCCCCGTCTGCTGGTTCTGCCGCTAGAGCGGCCACCGGCGATCGGACTGCAGGCTGCTCCGGCAGCTTCGAGGGGTCAGGAGGGTACCTATGGAGCCTGTTGTGCATGGCCGCCCGACAACCATCGACGTCCACTGCCCGCCCGTGCGCGACCCGCACGCCCTGGGATGCGTTGTGAACGTGGTGCCATCTCGCGGCAACCCCGTGCCATGGTTGCGCCGCGTCATCCATCAGAAGCTGGCCAACCCTCCGGTTCGCCTCGCTGCCTCCTCGGCGGGGGACTGTTTCGCCATGTTCCTGCGGCAGCAGGACCACGAGCGCGCCCTGGAGGACAGCCCGTTGCGGGTGACTAAGGCGGATGGGTCGGTCACCAAGATTTTCTTCCGTCCGCACGGGTCAGGCGAAGGCTCTTTCTCCTTTGACTACAATTTTGTGGTTTGTCTAACCCTCTAAAAGCTTCCACTTGAGTTCTGGGATAGGCCGGGGCTGACAATGGCAACCTCAGGCTTTGCAAACCTTCTCAACGTCGAGCATGCTGTTGTTCGAGGTCACGACTACTTGGCTATCTTCGCCATGGTCAAAGTCGAGTCTCCTAGTCATGTCCCGCACCATCTTGCATTCCACATGCACGGGGGCAGGGGTAACCTCGCCGACGTCTACATCAACACAATCTGGGACACACGCCCTGGGGCCGACTCGCCAACCCCGCCACCACCACCCCCACCTCCCTACCGTCGTATCCCACCTCCCCCGCGCCACCTCTCCTACCATGGCCAGCACCATTCTCGCTCCACGCGGCCACACTCTCGGTACACCTGGGTCTGTTCTGGAACGCAGGCGCCACCCTCAAATCCCACCCACCGGCGTGCCTCTGGCCCTGACGCAGCCCCAGCGGCTCAACGTTCTGCGCCATGCCAAGCCGAGAGCCTGCCTCCTGAAAAATATATTCTCGCCACCGTCACCAAAGCGGCTTCTGCCTCCGCTGCGAATGCACGGCGTGCCTTGTTGTCTCCGCATGCCGCAAACATCCAGGACCTGATGGCTCTGCTCCATGCCTCCACCAAGATGCAACACCTTGTTGTCTCGTCCCGCCACCCAAACTCCTCCGCTATCTTCGTCATAAACAACTCCGCCGCCTACAATGTCAAGGTGGTGCTAAGCCAAGGGCGGGCCTTCTCCATCTGCATTCCTGTCGGATCTGCTACTATTGGACTCGAGGACACCTTTGTCGTCTATGATTTCAATCACCTAGCTCAAATCCAACCTGGGGTCCCACGTAGCATGCGCAACCCGGGCTTGCAGAGGGAAAGTGTGCGCTCCCTACTCTTTGCCATGTTTCCTGAGGCACTGTCCGGTGGACCTACCCGCACGCTCCTGCCACCAATCGATTGCTTGTACCCTGCCAAGCAGCTGTTCCCAGAGCACCTGATCGGCCCACTCATCCACCCGATCACCCTCCAGCCTGGCCCCACCATGTCGTCAGTTTACTCCTACTCCAACACCCTCCCAAGCAACTTGCTCCACCTGCCAACCCCACCTCTCTGCCCCAACCCTGTGAGCCTGTCTGACGCGAACCTTGCATCGCTCTCTAGAACTGGATCCTTCTATGCTGTCAAGGCAATTCCTCCACCTTTCCCGGGTTGTGCATCTTACGCCATGCCGTGGGCCTGTGCGCTGTATGCAGGCCCGAACACTCCCATGCTGGGCTCTCCTGATGAGATTCTGCCGGGCAATGCTGTGCTGCCGATGCCTGGGCATGTCGAGATTACGAGGCAAGCTTTTCTGCGATCTGGGAAGGAAAAACCTTTCGGTGGTGAAAAATAGTTGAATCCCCTGGTGGAAGGTCGGATCATCATTGGTAATGACGGGGGCCCTTTCTGTTTCGTCCCTGGGCCTGATGCTGTTGATGGCTTCATTCTGGCCCATCTTGGTGGGCCTGACGCTGCGGCCCAACAGCTGGAAGTGGCACCGCCGCTTGACACGGCCCAGCTGCAGCCCATGGCGGCACCACAGCGCAGCTCGGCTCAGCAGCTCCTTGACACTGATGCTGGGCTGGTCGGTGGAAAGGGCAAAGGGAAGGAGGTGGCCCAAGATGATGACGAGGTTCAAGTCAGCAAGCGCGGGAAGCGTGAGCTCAAGATGCTGCTGGAAAGATCGCTTCTAGACCTGAACCTGCCAGCTGCGGCAGCGCCGATCCGCACTTATGCCTGTCGCAGTGAGCGCATCCGTCGCCTGCATGACGGTGCTTGCCTGGATTCCGTTGAGAGGGCGTCGATCAGAAAGGCATGCTCTGTAGGTGATTCCGAGTCTTCCGTTGGCTCGGCATCTGTCGGCTCGACCCAATCCAGGAGGAAAAAGACTAGACGGCTGCCTGACATCAACCTGGTCGCGCATATGCCCGTCACTGCCTGCCCACCTGAATCCTGCCTCGACAAGCTCAAAGGGCTCACGAATTGCTGTGGCTTCTACACAGTGGATATTGTCAATGAAGCTCTGAAGACCAAGTTGGCAAATAAGGATGCCAATGGCGAGGGACCCAGCGGCACCAATGGTTGATAGGTTTAGTCTAGTTATGCATCGGTGTTACTCTGTTAGGTTGCTAGTTTACTTTACCCTCCACCTGCATGTTTACTTTCCTCCAAAGTTGGTGACCCGTGCCTGGGTCGAAGACCAATGTTGTAATCTCTGCATTTGTCATCACCACCTAGTTTGTAGAGCAGCCTATAACACCGACTGCAATGCATGTTGCACAAGGCCATGTCCCTTGTTATCTTTGCATCCCCATTACTCTCTTGTTATTCTCCTGGCGGGGCTATTAACTTTTCAATGCAACTTCTCTCTTGAAATGTCAGGGATTGGGGGATGATGACAAAAACACTGTGATATTTAAAACTATCGATGATGCTAAAGCCGATTTTATACTGCTACAAGAAACCAAACTACAAGAAGTCACCATTTTTAAAGCTCGGAAGTTCCTGCCCTCTAGATTCACTGAGTTTGTCTATGAGCCTGCTGAAGGTTCTTCTGCTGGAATCCTCTTTGCCTGGAATGACAAATCTTACTCGGTTCAGGTTTTAATGCAGAAAAAAAGCACTCCTTGACAGTGAAAGTGAGCTCTAACTGCAACAACACCTCCATAATAATTACAAATGTCTATGCCTCCTTTGACCCACTTGAAAGGACAACATTCTACGAGGATATAAAATATCTGAACAATAGTATTGGGGAACCTTGGGTCCTGGCTGGGGATTTCAATATATATAGGTTTGCTGAGGAAAAAACAATGACAATATTGCCTGGGGTGAGGTGGATATCTTTAACCAATGGATTAACGAGCTTGAGCTTGTGGACATTGATATTTGCAATACTAATTTCACTTGGTCCAATAAGAGAAGAGACCCAACCCTTGTGAAACTCGACAAAATTTTGGTGAACATGGATTGGAGCCAAAAGTTCTTACTTTCAGATTGTAGGGCCATTGGGAGGCCGACATCTGATCACAAGCCAATTCTTCTTGATACAAAGGGTGACACTCCGAAAGTTGGTCTGTTCCGTTATGAAGATTACTGGCTCAGCAGAAGTGACCTGATTCAGATTACAAAAGAAGCACTGTATAAAGGGACCAGGCAGATGGCATGTGTCTCTAAGTTAAATCATAGGCTTAGGACTGTTAGGGCTGCCACTAGAGCCTGGATCAAAGCTGGGAGATCTAAGAAAGCTATCCAACATAACTTAAACCATGCCATCCAATACTTTGATGCGGTCGAGGAGTGGTGACCTCTGTCTGACCTCGAGTTTGCCTTCAGATGCATCTGTCTTAGAGAAAACAAAGCACTCCTCCACTCTGAAGCGCAAAAATGGAACAGAAGAGCGAAAATCAAATGGTGCAAACTAGGCGATGAAAATACGAAGTTCTTTCACACCATGGCAACCTACAGATATAGGAAGAATAAAATGAAATTCTTGAGCTCTGAAGGCGCTGAATTCTTCGACGATAAGGATAAACTCAGCATTGCCACTGATTTCTTCACCAAGCTGTTTGCTGAGGATAGAGTCTGGTCACCAAACATTAACCTGCAACATCTGTACAATGGGGAGGACACGAATCTTAGTGAGCTTGCCGCCCCATTCACCTGGGAGGAAATCAAAAAAGTGATACTTGAGGCACCGCCGAACAAAAGTCCTGGCCCAGACGGGTTCACAAATGAATTTTATAAATTCTACATCAGTGACCTGCAAGATGACATCATGCATCTTTTCACAAACTTGCACAATCAGGAGGTCGACCTTGCAGGGGTAAACCTAGCTTACATTGCACTGCTACCAAAGTGTGATTGTCCACAGGAGATTAAAGACTACAGACCCATATCACTACAACACTCAGTCCCAAAGTTGATCGCCAAGGTGTTAGCAAACAGGCTGCAACCAAAAATCAAGTCTCTAGTTGACCACATGCAATCTGGCTTCATTAAAAAAAGGTCAATTATTGAAAATTTTGCCACAGCTATTGAAATGGTCCAATGCGCCAACAAGACAAAGGAACCCATAAGTGTCTTAAAATTAGATTTCCAAAAAGCATTTGACACAATCCATTGGGAAGCCATTTTACATACCATGGCTGTGCGAGGGTTCCCAGAAAAATGGATCAGATCTGTCAAGGAGCTCCTGAAAACCTCAAATGCATAGATACTGATCAACAGACAGGTAGGGAGCAGATTCAAAATTCAGAAAGGGGTACGGCAAGGTGACCCACTGTCACCTTATCTGTTCATACTTGTTGCTGACATCCTGCAGCGTTTAATTATAAAGGCTTACACCACTGGATACCTACTCCACCCCCTACAGCAAGGTGCACCGCTGCCTGCACTTCAGTACGCAGACGACACACTGCTAATTCTACATGGATCAGCTGAGCAAGCGACTTTTGCTAAACAACTCCTAGACGCTTTCGCTGCTTTCACTGGGCTTCACATTAACTTTCAGAAGAGTACTTTCGCCCCTTTGAACATGAGACAGGAGCATGCTCAGGAGGTTTCCTCGATTTTGGGCTGCAGTATAGCTCAGATGCCTTGCACATACCTTGGGGCTGCCTCTATCGACTGTCAAAATCAGCAGGAACTTATTGCAGACAGTTATACAACGAGTTGGCAGGAGATTGCTAGGATGGATTCCTCGGCTCATGACATCTGGGGGCAGAGTCCAGATGATCAACTCGGTCCTCTCTGCTATACCAAATTTCTTTATGGCATGTATTGAATGGGACAAAGGCAGTATTGAAGCAATCAACAAACTATGCAGGGCCTTCCTCTAGAAAAACAAGCAGGAAGTGTTAGGGGGACAATGCCTTGTCTCTTGGGATGTGGTCACCATGCCAAAAAACCAAGGAGGCCTTGGCATCAGAAACTTGCCTATGCACAACAAAGCTCTAATGGCGTCTCTGCTGTCTAAACTACTGTCTGCAAATGATGGGTCGTGCTTCACCTGGCTGACAAGATGGTACCTACAGGAAAGTATACCGCATGCTCCAGCTGCACAGGACACACCTTTTTGGAAATCACTGAAGACCCTAATCCCCATTGTGCAAAATTCAACATATTGCCGATCGGCCGTTGGGTCAAAAATTGCCTTTTGGCAAGACAATTGGACGACTAGGGGCCGCTTCAGAACTGCCTACGCTATCCTATACACATTTGCACAAGACCCCCATTGCACTGTCCAATCACAGAGAGGGAGCGATACCTGGGAGCCCAAGCTTCTACTACCTCTGTCTCAGACAGCACAACTGCAGTTTCAACAGCTCATGATGGATCTACAGCTTGTCCAACTAAATGGCGAAGGACAAAAAAGAGAAATGACTACAACTGGAAAGGAACCAACTACTGCCGATTTCTACAAACTATTTTGTGATCATGGTTAGACTTGGCAGCCTTACAACTGGATTTGGCTCAAGGCAATCCCACACAAACAAAAGATTTTCCTTTGGCTAGCCTTCAGGGGAAGACTGAACACGAAAGACAATATGACTGCAAAATGCTGGTGTACTGATGCCGGCTATGACCAGTGCCCTGCAATTGAGTCAATTCACCATCTAGCACTGCATTGCAGGGCTGTGACCTGGGTGTGGGACAGGCTTGGCTTCTCTCATTTTGCACGAACGTCTAGCTCCATTTCTGAGTTCGTCGGCAAAGTTCAGACTGCGACTGGAAACAACACATGGAATATCTGCTTTGCCGCCTGCCTGTGGGAACTCTGGAAAGCGAGGAACGACAGGGTTATCAATGGTAGAGAGATAACCTACGTTAATATTGCCAAGCTGATTGCACAAGATCTTAAGCTTTGGACCTGTAGAACTAGGAAAGATTCAGCTGGGATGTTTCTTTGGGCACACAAGCTATTGTAAATCTCTTTGTTGTTTTTTTCCACTTTTTTCCACTTTTCTCTATTTTCTCTTCCTCTTTTGCTTACCCCCACCAGCACTCAACCAGCTGTAAATACTTTGTTCCTCACAAGGTAGAGGTTTTCTCTACCTTTATATAAAATTCCAAAAAAAAAATAGATGCAAATTATGATATAGAATGGTGATGCAAATTTGACGTATCAACTCCCCCCAAGCTTAGACCTTCGCTTGTTCCCAAGCGAAAACTGAGCTCGGTAAACATGTCCACAGGTTTATGGAGTGAAGTGTCGATAAAATAATACGGACAAGAAGCATCACACTTACCATTACACAACTCATAGAAGAAAACAACTCACCATTATATAACTTAGCTTGCAACAAGTACATGAGTCATAATAGAGATGCATAAAGATAGATCATAATTGGAATTGGAAAACATTGTTCTTAGTCAGAGAACAACTGGCAAACAGTTTCACAAAAATCTTTGTAGAAGTTTCACAACAAGAGTACTCTTTTCCTTAAACATAAAAGGTTTTTCACAAGGATGGCTTTCAAAGTAATACTCAATATATAAGAGTCTTGTGCAAACAAGGAAGATAGAGAACATAATTGAATAAATCATCATATGAATGCTTGAAACACAACAAATCAAATGCTTGCTGGAGATAGAGAGGAAAAAGGTTTACTGACTCAACTTAGAAATAGGAGAAAGGCCTTTCATAGAGGGAAGAAGGGATTTCAAGTTCATAAAGAGCTTCCAAAAGATTATGGTACTTACTAGCTTTGAGCCCTCATTGCCCCTATCATAACCATCTTGAGGTGATTAATGTTAAAGTGAACAAATATGGAGTATATGCTTGACGAAATATAAGTTGGCAATCTCATGTCCAATGAGTACGAGGGCCGCTCCTCATGCTACTCAACATTAGTTACCGGTAAGTTCTTGTCATTGTAAGTACATGTGTATCATAAATAACCGCCAACGGGGTACCCCTTGCACATGATACAGGAGCTATCCCATAATCAAAATGACAAGGCAAGCAGACAGTGAGCATCTCAGCGGTCTTTTTATTTGCTATTTGCATAGGTTTTTATTGAGGATGCTTCACAGATTACTCACTATGGTTATGCTGCAAGTTTCCACCATGATTAGGCATGGCTTAAGCTAGCGGCCCAGGCGTTTCTCTAACACACATACATAACTCCATGGACTTACAAGCTCCCCTTTTATTTCACACCGACGACATCCGCAAACAAAAGAGCATGATATCAACTGGATATGTATCCATAAGTGTTGAAAGCGTTCCTCGTGACAACATGGTTCTGCTAATCCCAACGTATAGATGCAATCATATACAACTTCAATGACACAATGGTTCAAGATTATTAGGGGCAAGAAAATAAGGCGTGCCATCAAGTTCGTGAGAGCTTTACTAACTAGTTTTCACATAACAAAATAATTTTTAATTCGAAAGATAGATGAAGCTTGAGAATTTTCTTGGAATAGCAATAATGCTAATAGGTAGATATGGTGGACACAAATGGCACACGTTTGGTTCAAAGGGGTTGGAAGCATGAGAAGTATGCCTTCTCAAAACAGGTTTTTGGCTAGCAAGGCTGGGTAGCAAGCAAAAGAGTTGAAAGAAACAAGCAAACCTACAAGTGATAAAGGCAAACATGCAATCTTAGTGTGTTCCTTAGTGATAAAGCCAAACATGAAATCTTAGTGTTCATGATCATATCGGACCGAGAGTCCCAATCCTTGCTATTCTTTCCCCACTCTTCCTTCTTAGTGTGTTCCTTCCCTGCATGGTTAGAGCGAGGCAGATCCCAAACCGATGGCAAGTTCCCTTTGGGCACCTGTTGGTATTGTTTCTCATGTATAAGAGTATGGAAGGGGTTCTTGGTACGTGGAGGAGGTGACCGTGGAGCAAGGATATGACGCGGAGTTCTCCCTCCTGTAGACATCCATGCTATCCTCCTAAGCTTGGTAGGGTTTGCCACCACTCCAATGCTTGCGATGGTAGCGCGGGTGTCCGGATGATCGTCCTCCTCCATGTCTTCTTCATCCCCAACCAAGATCTCCTCCTTGAGGTTTTGAGGATCATCCTCTTCGGGCTTCTTGCCTTTGTAGTTGGCGGAGACCATGGTGCTCTAAACTTGAGAAGATTTTCTGACAGAAATAGATCGAAATGAAAACACGACGAGAACACGATGCACGAACCTCGGGGGATCAGGGGGATTATATATTACAAAGTTTCAATGCATAAGGAAGGTACTGGTGCGAAAACGAGGCGGAGACGGAGCTCAGGGAGCTCACACCCCCTCTAGGCGCGGCCAGCTGGGGCCTGCGCCTGGGGTGGGTGTGGCCACCCTGGCCTCCGTTTCCTCCTCTGTTTCATTTCGTAACCTTCCATATGTAATAAAAACATCAAAAATATAAAAATACAGGGTTTTCATGAACCTTTTATTTTCACCTCTTTTACCTATTCAAAGACGAACTCTGCAGATTCCTTTTCTCCTTCTCCTAGAAATTTCTTTTCTCACAAGGCATTACACAAACCTCAATGGCAACATTAGTGTAAGTAAAAACAATAAACCTTTAGGTTCACACTTCAACTGAAATCCATAAAAACAAAAGCTTCTATAGCAACTCCTTTCCTGAAACCCCAAAAATAATCTGGAAGGGAATCAATATAAGAGGCAAATGCAAATGATGGCAAAATCTGTCAAAACAGACCAGTAGGTAAAGATTGATTTTTTCGAAAACCTTTTGTTGCTCAAATCAAAAAGTAAAAAAACTAATGAAAGTTGGGTAACAACTTGGAGAACAATCATAGAAAAATATAGCTCCATCTGAAGTACTGAGCTCCTTCACGATTTTTTACAATGCAGCACAAAAATCTGTCCTAGGACAGCCACTTTTCACAACTCCTCTACTTCTCAAAAGTAGTTGAACTTGACACAAAAACCAAAACAAAAAGGATAAGGAGCGGTTATTACTGAGGTAATAACTTCAAAGACTCAACAAAACTATTGGGTTATCTTCCAAGAAGTACTTTTCTTTAATGCCTTTAAGTTAGGCTTGATAGTTTCAAGTAAGCTCACATAGGAGATATATATCTGAAGCAAAAGAGAGCATCAAGAAGCAAATAACCAACACATTTGAGTCTAACCCACTTCCTATGCATGGGGTATCATGAGAAAACAAAATGTTGAAACAAAAAGCCACTAACATAGGAAGACAAAGCAAATGCCACTTCAAAGCTTTCAACATAAAACGGGGAAACTTAACATTATTGAGATGCATAAAACCATGTTTCCCTCTCTCATAATAACTTTTAGTAGCACTTTGAATAAAGTTGAAAATATAACTCTCATAGGAAACAACTCTATCATCAGAATGAGCATACTTACAGTCATCAAAAAGAGGTCCAAGGTCATAAACTGGATCAATAGAAGCAAGTTGTTCCATCCTGAAATCTTCATTAGGCAAACTATTTTCGCAAGGAGCTTTAGCAAATTTGGAAAATTTAAAATCATAAGAATCTCCATCAAACTTAGTTAAAACTTTTTCCTTCTTACAATCTATAATAACTCCACAAGTGTTCAAGAATCCCCTCCGGTAGGGTGCCGGGAAGAGCTTTAGATCCCCCCGATCTAGGGACGATGGTGGCGGCGGCTACAGACGGTTTCGTGGAATATTGATCGGGTACTTAGGGTTTAGGCATCGGGGGCTTCTTATAGGTGAAAAGGCGAGGCAAGGGGGCCACCAGGGCGGCTACACCCCCAGGCGTAGGGTGGGACCACCTGCACATCCAGGGGGTGTGGGGCCCCCTGGTGAGTCTCCTCCGTCTCATATTCCGACTTCGTGTTCCCCACGGTAAAATATTGACTTTGGCTTTTGTCCCGTCCAATTTCGAGAATATTGATTTTCTGCCTTTCTGGAACCAAAAACAGAAGAAAACATGGAACTGACACTGTGGCAACTTGTTAATATGTTAGTACCAGAAAACATATGAAAAGCACATCAAAGTGTGGATAAAGCAAAGCAAAGTAGATACTAAACAAGCATGGAACATCAAAAATTATTGATACGTTTCCGACGTATCAAAGAGGCAAAAGCCTTAAAACAATTGGCAAAACTTTGGGAGTCAAGACCAAACTCATTACTAATATCACATAATTCATCAGTTCCTATAAACGATTTTATGCATTCATAATCTTAATTTATACCTGACTTTCTCCCTTTGTCATTCTCCCAATCTTTAGTGTTTTCTTGAATACAGTCTAAGAGATCCCATTTAGCTTCTTCCTTCATACGTGTGAAAGATCCAGCATAAGAAGCATCTAGTAAATCTTTATCATGAAGAGAAAGCCTAGCATAAAAGTTATTGATAATAATATTGTTAGGGAGTTCATGAATAGGACATTTAAGCATTATTAACTTCAATCTCCCCCAAGCTTGAGCTGTACTCACGAGGCCAAAAGTTATATATCAGATTTCTGTCCTTATGTATTTCACTAGGAGGATAAAATTTAGAATAAAAGAGAGGTACTATTTCCTCCCACTCCATGGATTGCCCATTCTTCAGTAGATTATACCATTCTTCGGCTCTCCCTTTCAAGGATATAGAGAGTAACTTCTTCTTCACTTGTTCAGTTGTGATACCTGGACACTTAAACAATCCGCATAATTCATGTATAAAAAGCAAATGATCACTAGGGTGGACACTTCCATCCCCTAAATAATAATTATCCCTAACACGATCAACAATACTTGTAGGTATCTTAAAAGGATCTATCTCAACAGGTGGTGGTTCATCTACTACCCTAACAGTGGTAGTAGTTTCCCAAACAGAAAACCAAGTGGGTTATCCATATTGGAAACAAAGTAACAAACATAAATAAAAAGCAATACTCACAGTAGAAGTTTCCTTTAACAGTTCCACTCTTCAATAGCGCTTCACTCCCCGGCAACGGCGCTAGAAAATAGTCTTGATGACCCACAAGTATAGTGGGTGTATCGTAGTACTTTCGATAAATAGGAGTGTTGATCCCAATGAGGAGCAGAAGGTGTTGACTAGTGGTACAGAGCAAGAAATCTCTGTAAATACTTAGCAAACAGATTTTTAGGGGTTTTCTGATAAAGCAAAGAAACAAAGTGCAAGTAATAAAGACAACTAACAACTGCAGCAAGTGGCCCAATCCTTTCTTAGCAAATGACAAGCCGGTGGAAATACTTATAAGGACCAAACGCTCTCGAGGACACATGGGAATTCTGTCAAGTGCTTTCGCTTCAAATATCTGAGTAGTCTTCTCTGGTGTTGTGAGTGTTGTGTGGGTGAACCTGTGCTAATGTACCGACCTTACTTGGACTAATACATACTTGTGATTAAACCCCCTGCAAGCATCCACAACTATAGGAAAGGAATTAAGATATAAACCTAACCACAACCTTAAACTCTGAGATCCTACGCTCCCTTGTGCAATGGTGTCCTAACGGGGGTTCAGGTTTCTGTCACTCCGGTAACCCCACAATTAGTAGCCAAATACACAATGCATTCCCCTAGGCCCATAAATGGTGAAGTATCATGTAGTCGACGTTCACATGACACCACTAGAAGAATAGCACCACAACTTAAATACTAAACCATTGAATAATATCTCAACACAAATCCACTACTAACTACATGACTTCTCCCATGTCCTCAAGAACTAAACGAACTACTTAGAAGACATCATATGGATCAATATCAAAGATGATATGGTGATGGATAACAATCTGAACATAAACAATAATCCAATGGTTCCACTCACAAGCATCAACTACAATAGTAATCAACACCGGGAAAGTTTCCCCTAAGAACTATGCAAGTTTTCAACACAATTGTTACAGCGGGATGGAGTGGTGATGATGGTGCTGGTGGAGATGATGGTGTGGATGATGATGACGATGATCCCGATGAAGTCTAGCTTGATGGCAGTGTTGATGGCGACGATCTCCCCTCTTCGGGAAGGAATTTTCCTAGCAGAAATCTGTCTGCCGGAGAGCTCTTTCTCTCTCGATGTTTTCTGCCCCGCAGAGGCAGCAAAATCTTTCTATGGTCGCTCCCCGTGTTTTAGGGTTTCGAGGACACAATATAGGCGAGAGGGCGAAGCCGGAGGCCGGCCAGGTGGGCCACATCCCCTATAGGTGCGGCCTAGGGGTGGCCCGCGCCTAGGGAGGATGTGGGCCCCCTGTGGCCCATCTTCGCCTCCCCTTCTGGCTTCCTTCGTCTTCTGGGAAAATATGATTTTCCATATTTTTTCTGGTATTTTTCTGATCTTCGTGAAATTGCATCAAAACACATCTTTATCCATCAGAATCCTGACTCCGATAGTTCATCCTCCAAGAATCATCCAACATGCAAAAACAGATGAAAATACATAAGTAACACCTCTTAATAAGAAATATATCAATGAATAGAGGCAAATTATGATATAGAATGGTGATGCAAATTGGACATATCAAGACCTTTTCCACATAGTGGGACTGAAGAAATGTAATCCCACCCTCATCATCTCTCAATAGCTTGATGTTCAGGATAACATCAGCTACTCCCAGATCCTTCATCTCCAAGGAACGAGATAAGAAATCTTTGACTTCCTTAATTGCATTAAGGTTGGTTCCTGATGTGTGGCTCGGTGACGTAGATCCTATTGGGAGACCCCAAGAGCAAGGTGTGATGAGCACAGCAACAGGTTTTCCCTCAGTTATGAAACCAAGGTTATCGAACTAGTAGGAGTAAGGAAACAACTCCAAGGTGTTGCTAACAACTTGGAACCTGCATAACACAAACTCAAAACTTTGCCCCAACTTACAGTGAGGTTGTCAATCTCACTGGTTTGCTGAAAACAAAGGATTAAACGTATAGTATGGAAGATAATAGTTGATTGTAGAAAGTAAACGATAACAGTAACAGTGGATGGAATATCAATGATAAAGGATGGACCAGGGTCCACAGTTCACTAGAGGTGTTTTCCTTAAGATAGATAACATGCTAGGTGGACAAATTATAGCGGGGCAATTGACAGATTGAGAAAGATAACAATGCATATATTAGACATCTTGACTCCTATGAGATTTGATTGGGCATTACAACAATATACATAGACTTGGAACCAAGGTTATCGACCACAAGAGCCTGTTGGGAGACCACAAGAGCAAGGTGTGATGAGCACAACAACAAGTTTTCCCTAAGTTATGAAACCAAGGTTATCGAGCCAGTAGGAGTAAGGAAATAACTCCAAGGTGTTGCTAAAAACTTGGAACCTGCACAACACAAACTCAAAACTTTGCCCCAACTTACAGTGAGGTTCTCAATCTCACTGGTTTGCTGAAAACAAAGGATTAAACGTATAGTATGGAAGATAATATTTGCTTGTAGAAAGTAAACGGTAATAGTAAAAGTGGATGGAATATCAATGATAAAGGAATGGATCGAGGTCCACAGTTCACTAGAGGTGTTCTCCTTAAGATAGATAACATGTTGGGTGAACAAATTACAGCGGGGCAATTGACAGATTGAGAAAGCATAACAATGCATATACTAGACATCTTGAATTCTATGAGATTTGATTGGGCATTACAATAATATACATAGACCATAATCCAACTGCATCTATGACTAATAATCCACCTTCAGGTTATCATCTGAACCCTCTCCAGTATTAAGTTGTAAGCAACAGATAATTGCATTAAGCAATGTGTGTAAAGTAAACAATACAATTGCCCCATGGATAAAGGATTTTTGTTTTCTCCGTAGTAGCAACAGGACATCTACAACCTTAGAGATTTCTATCACTTCCCTAGATTACTAGAGGCATGAACCTACTATCGAGCATAAATACTCCCTCTTGGAGTTGCAAGCATGTACTTGGCCAAAGCATCTACGAACAACAAAGAGCATGCCAGATCACAAATAACACAGACATGATAGAATCAATAATCAATATGACATAGTATCTCAATATCCATCGGATCCATGCAAACACAACATGTATGATTACAAATAGATAATCTTGATCATGAACGGATCTCACAAGATCTAAACATAATAGCACAAAGGAGGAGAAACAACCATTTAGCTACTGTATGGACCCAGAGTCCAAGGGTGAACTACTCACGCATCACTCCAGAGGCTGGCATGGTGATGAAGAAGGCCTCCAGGATGATCTCTCCCCTTTGGCAGGGTGCCGGGAAGAGCTTCAGATCCCCCCGATCTAGGGATGATGGTGGCGGCGGCTACGTAGTGTTTCATGGAGATTTGATCGGGTACTTAGGGTTTCTGCATCGGGGTGCTTTTATAGGCGAAGGGGCAAGGTCGGTGGGCGCACGAGGGGGCCACACCTAGGGCTGGCACCCCCTGGGCCGCGTCGCCACCAGGTGTGGCTGCCTTGAGGCCCCCCTTCGGTTGCCCTCAGGACTCCGTGTTCCTTCTGGTAAAATATTGACTTTGGCTTTTGTCCCGTCCAATTCCGAGAATATTTCCTTACTAACTTTTCTGAAACCAAAAACGGCAGAAAACAGGCAACTGGCACTGCGGCATCTTGTCAATAGGTTAGTTCCAAAAAATGTATAAAAATACCTCAATGTGTAGACAAAACATAAGAAAGTCGATACAAAACAAGCATGGATCATCAAAAAATAGATACATTTACGACATATCAAGCATCCCCAATCTTAACTCCTGCTCGTCCTCGAGTAGGTAAGTGATAAAAAGAATAATTTTTGAGGTTACATGCACCATCACAATCTTGATCAAAATACTTGTAAAGCATTGATAGCTAGGATCAAAGTACTCTAAACATGAGCATGAAAGATGTAGGTCTAACAATAAGACATAGCAACTATGTTGTAACATGATTAGGTACAAACAAAGATCATGAATAACAATGCATTGAAGAACTTTTGTTTGTTTCACATATAGAAAACATAAGAAGAGTGGTATTCAGCTTGTCCTTCATGGTGTAGCAAAACACAAATGCATAGGACACCTTCAAAGTTCATAAGGGTGACTAGATACAAATAATTTAAGAACAAGCAATACCATAATTATGAATCAATCAATAAGTTTTGGAACAATGCACATAAAACTAAGAATGACAACTATGCTCTCTTAATTGGTGCCTAAAGGTAGAAGATGGAGACTCAAGATAAAAGTAAGAAGAAAGGCCCTTCACAAAGGGAAGCAGGGATTTCAAGTTTCATAAAGAGCTTCCAAAAATTATGGTACTTATTAGCTTTCAGCTCTCATTGCCCCTATAAGCATCTTGAAGTGATTAAAGTTAAAGTGAAACAAATATGAAGTATATGCTTGACAGATCATAAGTTGGCAATCTCATGTCCCTTGAGTACGAGGGTCGTTCCTCGTGCTACTCAACTTTAGTCACAAACAAGTTCTTGTCATTGTAAGTATATGTGTATCATAGAGAACCGCCAACATAGTACCCCTTTCCCCATGACACATGAGCTATCCCATATCAAAATGACAAGGCAACAGACAATGAGCATCTCAACGATCTTTTTATTTACCATAAGTATGGTGCTTTTTTTATATTTTTTACTGAAGATGCTTCATAGATTGCTCACTATGGTTATGCTGCAAGTTTCCACCATGATTAGGAATGGCTTAGGCTAGCCGCCCAGGCATTTCTCTAACAAATATATAATATTGCATGGACTTACAAGATCCCCTTTTATTTCACACCACCGACATCCGTAAACAAAAGATCATGATATCAACTGGGTAATATGTACAAGTGTTAAAAGCGTTCCCCATGACAGCATGGTTCTGCTAATTCCCAACTTATAAGTGCAAGCATATAAACAACATAGATGACACAATGGTTCAAGTTTATTAGGTGCAAGAAGTAAAGTGTGCCATCAAGTTTGTGAGAGCTTTAATCACTAATTTTCACATAACAAGTTTAATTTGGAAGATAGATAAAAACATGAATATACTTGGAATGGTGTAACACACTATGCATAGGAATTTATAGTGGACTCTTTGGAATAACTTGGTTTCTTGGAAGTTGGATGCATGAGTAGAGCTTACTCAGTACAAGTGGAGTCTAGAAAAAGACTGGGAGCGACCAACTAAGAGAGCAATAATGACCATAATCATGCAAAGCGACAAAACATTATCAATTAATGCATAAAGTGGTATCACAAGTCAAAAACTAAATGATCATAGAGGCCAGGGTGACTGGTTCATAGTCATAACATGGTGTAAGCATGTGCCAAGTCAACCCAAACAAAGCATCAAAGGAGAATACCACAATGTTATGCTTTTGTATGTTAAAACAACACATGATTCTTTCAAGGCACATTAAGCAATCTCAATTGTTTGGAACAATTCATGCTACAACAATAATCACTATGCATAAGGTCAAAGCAACACCTAGCATGACATGATAAAGTCTAAGCCATAGTCAAAACAAGCTCCCTTTTGTACCACTTAATCTTGAAACTTTCTACTCTTTTCCAACACCAATCAACTTATTTGAAACAAAATGAATGCGGGGGTACAACTAATTTATTAAGCAAACCAAACAAACTAAAACTAAAAACAAAAACTAAGGCGCTCCAAGAACAACACAAAAGTGCATGAAGCAATAAAAATAAAGTGTCTAGAAAGAGACCTGAGATTTTTATTGATGAAGAAGGGGACGCCTTGGGAATCCCCAAGCTTTGAAGCTTGTACCTCTTTAATATTACTTGGGGTGACACGGGGTGGCATCCCCAAGCTTGAGCTTTTGTCCAATCTTCTTCTCATCACATCATTCTTCCCCTACACTTGAAAATTTCCTTCATACAAAACTTCACACAATCTTCATTAGCAACATTAGTGTATTCAAGATAATAGGCCTTTGGGTTTAGTTTCAACACAAGTAAAACTTTCATTAAAACATAAGCTACTGTAGCAATTCCTTTAAAAATCTCAAGTGATCAAGGAGAACTCAAAAAGAAACCGATTAAGAGGCAAATGCAAATAATGGCAGAAATCTGTCAAAACAGACCAGCAGGTGAAAACTAATTTTTTCAAAGACCTTATGTTGCTCAAATAAAAAAGTGTTGAAATAACTAAAGTTAGATAACAACCTGGGGAATAAGCTCAGAAAATTACAGCTCAATATGACGTACTGGGAGTTTTCACAAATTTTTACAGTGAAGCACAAAAATCTGTTTCGAGACAACAACTTTCCCAAATCTTACTTCTCTCTCATTACAGGTTATTCTTGGCTCAAAAACCACACAAAAAAGGATAAGGAGAGGTTATTACAGAAGTAATAACTTCCAAGACTCAACAAAAGAAAAACCTACTGAAATTTGGGTTATCTCCCAATTAGTATTTTTCTTTAACGCCTTTAAGTTAGGCATAGGAAGCAAGAATCAAGTATTTTCAAATGAAGAAGCATTAACATCAAATTTTGCTTTAATAGGAGGAGCAAAAGGTATCCTCTCTCTCTCTCTCTTTTTAGGGAAGTGTTCTATACCTTTCTTGAGTGGGAATTGATATTTAATGGTGCCTTCCTTCATATCAATAATGGCGCCAACAGTTCTAAGAAAAGGTCTTCCCAAAGTAATAGGACAAGAAGCATTGCATTCAACATCCAAAACATAGAAATCAATAGGGAAAAAGGAATTGTTAACCATAATAATAACATCATTAATACTCCCATACGTTTCGTTTTAGCATTATCATCAAGTTGGACATCTAAATAGCAATCTTCCAAAGGTGGAAAATCAAGCATTTCATAAATCTTTCTAGGCATAATAGAGACACTAGAACCAAGGTCACATAAAGCTTTGAGATCAAAATAATTCACTTTCATATTAATGATTGGTTCCCAATCATCTTCTAATTTCCTAGGAATAGAAGCTTTATGTTTGAAATTTTCTTCTTTAATTTTAATGAGAGCATTTGTAATGTGTTTTTGTAAAAGCCATATTCATAGCACTAGCATTAGGACTTCTAGCAAGCTTTTGTAGGAACATAATTACTTCAGAAATATTGCAACCATCAAGATCAAAATCAAACTTAGCATCCAAGGTAGTAGAAATATTGTTTCCCATATTTCGAAAAATTTCAGCATTCTTATTGGGTTTAGTCATTTTTGCAAACGGAGTGGGGACTTCTTGTGGTTTTCTAGCATCAACATTGGTTGTGGTAATAGTACAAATACTATTATTTCTAGCAATTTCATGTTCGCTTTCCCACTTAGCATGCAATTTAGCTATCAGTCTAACATTTTCATCAATTCTAACTTGTATGGCATGAGTAGCAGCAAAGATATTTTCCATGGTTTCAAGTTTAGCAACCATTTTATTAATCAAAGAGGATTTTGCTTCAAACAAAGATGATTTTTTTTCAGCATTCAAAATTTTGGATTGTAAACCAGGAATTCCCTATTCAAATTCTCAAGTTGATGACTAATATTTTTCAGAATAGCAGATTGTTCCTCCATGGTTTTAGTGAATAATTTATTCTGCTCATATTGCATTTGCATGAAGGTTTTAGTAGATCTTTCAACTTCTAGAATCCTTTCTTCACTAGGCATTCCAGATTTACCATGATAAGTATTGCTATTATTAGGAGGGTATGGACTATAATTATTATTACCATAAGCATTGTTGCTAAAATTATTATTTATAATGAAGTTCACATCAACTTGCTCTTGTTGAGCAACCAAAGAGGCTAAAGGAACATTATTTGGATCAATATGAGCTTTTCCATTAACAAGCATAGACATAATAACATCAATTTTATCACTCAAGGAGGAGGTTTCTTCAACGGAATTTACCTTCTTACCTTGTGGAGCTCTCTCAGTGTGCCATTCAGAATAGTTAACCATCATACTATCAAGGAGCTTTGTGGCAGCACCCAAAGTAATGGTCATAAAGGTACCTCCAGCAGCAGAACCCAACAGCTTTCTTGAAGAAAAATTTAGTCCTGCATATTTTTTTGGATAATCATCCAAGCAGTCAGTCCATGAGTGGGACAATTCTTTACCAAAGATTTCATTCATTCCCAAGCTTGAGCAACATTTTCATTATCAAGTTGTTTAGATTTCATTATTTCACTTCTCATAGATATAATCTTAGCAGGAGGATAGTATTTTCCAATAAAAGACTCTTTGCATTTAATCCAAGAATCAATACTATTTCTAGGCAAGGATAGCAACCATTCTTTAGCTTTTCCTCTCAGAGAGAAAGGAAACAATTTAAGCTTAATAATATCTCCATCTACATCCTTATATTTTTGCATCTCAAAAAGTTCAACAAAATTATTAAGGTGAGCAACAACATCATCAGAACTAGCACCAGAAAATTGCTCTTTCATAACAAGATTTAGCAAAGCAGGTTTAATTTCATAAAAAGTAGCATCAGGAGAAGCTGGAGCAATAGGTGTGCAAAGGAAATCATTGTTGCTTGTGCTAGTGAAGTCACACAACTTGGTGTTTTCAGGAGTATTCATTTTTGCAAAAGTGAAGCAAGCCAACATCAGTAGCAACTAAAGTAGGAAATATTTTTTGCGTGTTTTTGATAAGAAAAAGCAAACCAAACGAAACTATTTTTTTGTATTTTTGATAAAACAAACCAAGCAAAACAAACTAAGCAAAACAAAAACAAAGTAAAGAGATTGGTTGTGAGAGACTCCCCTTGTGAGAATCTTCTTTCTCCCTGAAAGGTTAATGACGAGGAGGAAGAGATTGAAGCTGTCCTTATTTCCCCGGTGATGACCCTCGTAGTACTTTTGATAAATAGGAGTGTCAATCCCAACAAGGAGCAGAAGGTGTTGACTAGTGGTATGGAGCAGGAAATCTCTATAAATACTTAGCAAACAAATTTTTAGGGGTTTTCTGATAAAGCAACAAAAAAAGTGCAAGTAATAAAGACAACGAACAAACGCAACAAGTGGCCCAATACTTTCTTAGCAAAGGACAAGCCAGTGGAAATACTTATAAGGACCAAACGTTCTCGAGGACACATGGGAATTCTGTCAAGTGCTTTCGCTTCATATAGCTAAGTACTCTTCTTTGGTGTTGTAAGTGTTGTGTGGGTGAACCTGTGCTAATGTACCGACCTTACTTGGACTAATACATACTTGTGATTAAACCCCCTGCAAGCATCCGCAACTATAGGAAAGTAATTAAGATATAAACCTAACCACAGTCTTAAACTCTGATATCCTACACTCCCTTATGCAATGGTGTCCTAACGGGGGTTCAGGTTTCTGTCACTCCGACAACCCCACAATTAGTAGACAAATACACAATGCATTCCCCTAGGCACATAAATGGTTAAGTATCATGTAGTCGACTTTCACATGACACCACTAGAAAAATAGCACCACAACTTAAATACTAAACCATTGAATAATAACTCAACACAAATCCACTACTAACAACATGACTTCTCACATGTCCTCAAGAACTAAACGAACTACTCACAAGACATCATATGGATTAAGATCAAAGATGATATGGTGATGGATAACAATCTGAACATAAACAATAATCCAATGGTTCCACTCACAAGCATCAACTACAGTAGTAATTAATACCAGGAAAGTTTCCCCTAAGAACTAATGCAAGATCCAACACAATTGTTACAGCGGGACGGAGTGGTGATGATGGTGCTGGTGGAGATGGTGGTGTGGATGATGATGATGATCCCGATGAATCCTAGCTTGATGATGGTGTTGATGGCGACAATGTCCCCTCTTCGGGAAGGAATTTCCCCAGAAGAAATCTGTCTGCCGGAGAGCTCTTTCTCTCTCGGTGTTTTCTGCCCCACAGAGGCGGCGGAAATCTTTCTGTGGTCGCTCCCCTGGTATTAGGGTTCTGAGAGGAAGGTATAGGCGAGAGGGCGGAGTCAGGAGCCGGCCAGGTGGGCCACACCTTCCCTAAGCGCGACCCAGGGGGACCCGCGCCTAGGGGGTGTGGGCCCCCTGTGGCCCAGCTACGCCTCCCCTTCTGGCATCCTCCGTCTTCTGGGAAAATATAATTTTCCAATATTTTTCTGCTATTTTTCTGATCTTCGCGAAATTGCATTAAAACACCTATTTTTCCATCAGAAACCTGACTCCGGCAGTCCATCCTCCAAGAATCATCCAACATGCAAAAATAGAGGAAAAGACATAAGTAAGACCTCATAATAAGGCATATATCAATGAATAGAGGCAAATTATGATATAGAATGGTGATGGAAATTGGACGTATCAACTCCCCCCAAGTTTAGACCTTCGCTTGTCCCCAAGCGAAAACTGAGCTCAGTAAACATGCCCACAGGTTTATGGAGTGAAGTGTCGATAAAAAGAATACGGACAAGAAGCATCACACTTACCATTACACAACTCATAGAAGAAAGCAACTCACCATTATATAACTTAGCTTGCAACAAGTACAGGAGTCACAATAGATATGCATAAAGATAGATCATAATTGGAATTGGAAAACTCTTGTTCTTGGTCAGAGAACAACTGGCAAACAGTTTCACAAATAAAGCTTTTTGTAGAAGTCTTCAAAACAAGAGTACTATTTGCTCAAAAAGGTTTTTCACAATGAGGGCTTTCAAAGTAATACTCAATAGATAAGAGTCTTATGCAAACAAGGAAGATAAAGAACATGATTGAATAAATATGAATGCTTGCAACACAACAACTCAAATGCTTGCTAGAGATAGAGGGAAAGTAGGTTTACTGACTCAACTTAGAAAATAGAAGAAAAGTCCCTCCATAGATGGTAGTAGGGAATTCAAGTCATAAAGAGATTCCAAAAGATTATGGTACTTACTAGCTTTGAGCCCTCATTGCCCCTATCATAGGTATCTTGAGATGATTAAGGTTAAAGTGCATAAAGATGGAGTATATGCTTGATGAAATATAAGTTGGCAATCTCATGTCCCTTGAGTACGAGGGCCGCTCCTCATGCTACTCAACTTTGGTCACCGGTAAGTTCTTGTCATTGTAAGTACATGTGTATCATAAAGAACCCCCAACGGGGTACCCCTTGCACATGGTACAGGAGCTATCCCATAACCAAAATGACAAGGCAAGCAGACAATGAGCATGTCAGCGATCTTTTTATTTACTATGTGCATAGCTTTTTATTAAGGATGCTTCACAGAATGCTCATTATGGTGATGCTGCAAGTTTTCACCATGATTAGGCATGGCTTAGGCTAGCGGCCCAGACGTTTCTCTAACACACATACATCACTCCATGGACTTAAAAGTTCCCTCTTTATTTCACACCGTCGACATCCGCAAACAAAAGAGCATGATATCAACTGTGTACTACGTACAGGTGCAATGTTGAAAGCGTTCCTCGTGACATCACGGTTCTGCTAATTCCAACGTATAGATGCAAGCATATACAACTTCGATGACACAATGGTTCAAGTCTATTAGGGGCAAGAAAATAAGGTGTGCCATCAAGTTCGTGAGAGATTTACTAACTAGTTTTCACATAACAAAATAGTTTTTAATTCGAAAGATAGATGAAGCTTGAGAATTTGCTTGGAATAGCAATAATGCTAATAGGTAGATATGGTGGACACAAATGGCACAGGTTTTGGTTCAAAGGGGTTGGAAGCATGAGAAGTATGCCTTCTCAAAACAGGTTTTTGGCTAGCAAGGCTAGGTAGCAAGCAAAAGAGTTGAAAGAAGCAAGCAAACCTACAAGTGATAAAGCCAAACATGTAACCTTCCTTGAAGACACAAAAGATCTTAAATAGAGAATACTAAGCTTATGAGCCAACAAGAAAGAAAATGAATGATACAAAATATTTGTAAGCTTTTTCTATTTTCCTTTCAAACCTCAAAAAGTGTTGCTACTGACCAGAACTCGGTTTGCCAAAACCAATTTAGATCCACTTGATGATCCCAAAGTGATGCCAATACTGATCAACAAGATCCATCATATAATAGATATTACAAACTAAAATAAGAAGTGCAAAAAGTAAAAGATGAAACTTCTCATTAATATTCCATAAAGGTACTCACACCAAGGGATACATAGATAATCAACTAAAGGAGAGATACTTCCACATGCAAACCAAACTATAAGATAACCTCTCTACCAAAGATATGAATCCACTAAAAAGGTAAAAGATAAAAGATAATGATGGTGATACCACGACACTCCCCCAAGCTTGGAACAAGCCAAGGGGATGCCAAACCTGATGACGAATTACTCCTTTAGTGGTGGTGTACTCTTGTCATCATAAAACTTCCAAGGCAAAGGTTCTCCATCCAAAAAGTACGTCCTTTTCTCCTCAATCCTAAAACTAGCAGCAGAGCTTATGCGATTAAATCTAGCCTCATACTCACAGTTTTGATTTTGTATGTCGTAGAGCTGTGCTTGTAATTGGTTGGTGGTCTGATGGAGCGAGAAGACTTCTTCTCGGAGCTCAGCAACCTCCTCCTCGTGCTTGGCAATGAGTTTTGAACTTATCTTGTGAATAACATCCACTTCGTGTTCTGCCATCTTCTTGTACCTGAAAACTTCCCGCTCCAATGCTTCCATCTTGTCTTCCAGACTGCCTTCTCCTTTAGGGCCTTGAACTTCTTTCATCTGTACCTTTCCATCTTTGATAATCAACTCCTTGGGATGGATCCTCAACTCATACATGTACAGGTTGAGGACATCCTTAGAGGAATCCTCCATGGGTGATCCATAGGAAGACATTGTAGCTCCAAAACTGAGAATTTGCTTGACAGAAATAGATCGAAACAAAAACACGACGAGAACTCGATGAACGAACCTCGGGGAATCCGGGGGGTTATATATTACGAAGTTTCAAAGCATAAGGAAGGTTCTGATACGAAAACGAGGCGGAGACGGAGCTCGGGGGGGGGGGGGGGGCTCAGACCCCCTCCAGGCGCCGCTAGCTAGGGCCCGCGCTTGGGGTGGGTCTGGCCACCTCGGCCTCCGTTTCCTCCTCTGTTCCGTCTCGTAACTTTCCTTATGTAATAGAAACATCAAAAATATAAAAAGATTGGGCTTTCACGAACCTTCAGTTTTCACCACTTGTACCTATTCGAAGTCGAACTCTGCAGTTTCTGGTGTTTGGTTTCTAATAAATTCTTCCAGAGTCACCATTTGAATAATATCAACATCTTCATTATAAGAGTCTCCAAAAATATAGTGTTTTAGTCTTTGACCATTCACCACCTGTGTTGTCTCATCCTTCAAAGAAGATATTTTGATAGCACCTGAATGATATACTTCCTCAATAACAAAAGCTTCCCATTTTGAGAGTAGTTTCCTTGCAAAAAATCTAAGACGAGACCTATACAAAAGAACTTTCTCACCAACATGGAACTCCCTTTTTAGAATCCTCCTATCATGCCATCTTTTCACTTTTTCCTTAAAGAGTCTAGCATTTTCATAAGCTTCACTTCTCCACTCATCTAAGGTACTCATGTCAAGCAATCTTTTCTCACTAGCAAGTTTAAGATCTCTATTCAACTCTTTCACTGCCCAATAAGCTTTGTGTTCTAATTCTAAAGGCAAGTGAAAAGCTTTCCCATAGACCATTTTGTAAGGAGACATCCCCATAGGATTTTTATAAGTAGTTCTATAAGCCCATAAAGCGTCAGTCAACTTTTTAGCCCAATTTTTCCTGGATCTATTAACAGTCTTTTGCAAGATAGATTTAATTTCCCTATTGGAGATTTCTACTTGCCCACTAGTTTGGGGATGATAAGCTGAAGCAATTCTATGGTTTACATCATACTTAGAGAGAGTTTTTCTAAAACCTCCATGAATAAAATGAGAGCCTCCATCAGTCATGAGATATCTAGGCACACCAAACCTAGGAAAAATAACATCCTTAAGCATTTTTAAAGAGGTCTTACCATCAACGCTGTTTGTAGGTATGGCTTCTACCAACTTTGTAACATAGTCAATAGCAACAAGAATATGAGTATACCCTTTTGAGGGAGGAAAAGGACCCATAAAGTCAAATCCCCAACAATCAAAAGGTTCAATAACAAGAGAATAATTCATAGTCATTTCATTGCGTCTAGAAATGTTACCAACTCATTGACATTCATCACATGATAATACAAACTTCCTTGCATCTTTTAAAAGGGTAGGCCAATAAAATCCAGATTGTAAGACCTTTTGTGCAGTCCTATCACCAGCATGATGTCCTCCATAAGCACTGCCATGACATTTTCTCAATATCACTTGTTGTTCAAATTCTGGAACACATCTTCGCATGATACCATCTACTCATTCTTTATATAAATGTGGGTCATCCCAAAAGTAATGCCTTAGATCATAAAAGAATTTTCTTCTTTGCTGGGCTGTAAAAGTTGGAGGCAAATACTTGGAAACAATAAAGTTAGCATAATCAGCATACCAAGGACTCTCGTGCGGACTTACCCTTATTGCAGTCAACTACTCATTTGGAAAACTATCATTAACATGCAAGGGGTCAAAAGAAATGTTTTCCAAATGAGATAAATTGTCAGCAACAGGATTTTCAACACCTTTCCTGTCTACAATATGCAGATCAAACTCTTGCAAAAGCAACACCCATCTAATAAACCTAGGCTTAGCGTCCTTCTTTGTCATAAGGTACTTAATAGCAGCATGATCAGTATGAATAGTGACCTTTGAATGGACAATATAAGGTCTAAACTTATCACATGCAAAGAATACATCTAAGAACTCTTTCTCAGTAGTAGCATAATTCTTTTGAGCAGCATCTAAAGTCTTGCTATCATAATGAATAACATTCAACTTCTTATCAACATGTTGCCCAAGGACAGCACCCATAGCAAAATCACTAGCATCACACATAATTTCAAAAGGTAAACTCCAATCAGGTGGTTGAACAATAGGAGCATTAGTCAAGGGTTTCTTCAAAGTTTCAAAAGCTTCCTTACAATCATCATCAAAAACAAAAGGTACATCTTTTTGAAGAAGATTAGTAAGGGGCTTTGAAATTTTGGAGAAATCTTTAATAAGCCTCCTATAGAAACCAGCGTGACCAAGGATACTACGAATACATTTTATATCTCTGGGGAAAGTCATCTTCTCAATTGCTTCAATTTTGGCTCTATCAACTTCAATGCCTCTTTCAGAAATTTTGTGTCCAAGAACAATCCCTTCATTAACCATGAAATGGCATTTCTCCCAATTAAGAACAAGGTGGTTTTCTTCACATCTGTGCAAAACTTTATCAACGGTTGTGCAAACAGTTATCAAAAGAAGTTCCATAGGCGGAGAAATCATCCATGAAAACCTCCACAATTTCTTCACAACAACCATGAAAGATAGCAGACATACATCTATAAAAGGTAGCAGGAGCATTACATAAACCAAAAGGCATACGCCTATAAGAATAAGTACCAAAAGGACAAGTGAAAGTGGTTTTCTCTTGGTCTTGTGCTTTCACAACAATTTGAGAGAACCCAGAATAACCATCAAGGAAACAAAAGTGGGACTTTTTAGACAACCTCTCAAGCATTTGATCAATAAAGGGCAAATGATAATGATCTTTCTTAGTAACTTTATTAACCTTTCTAAAATCAATGCACATCCTATACCCAACCACTACCCTCTGGGGTATAATCTCATTATTTTCATTAGGCACAACGGTAATTCCCCCTTTCTTGGGAACACAATGAACAGGGCTAACCCATTCACTATCAGCAATAGGGTAAATAATACCAGCATCAAGGAGTTTTAATACCTCATTTCTTACCACATCCTTCATCCTAGGATTTAGACGGTGTTGGTGCTCAACAACTGGTTTTGCATCAGGTTCTATATTAATAGCATGCTGACATATAGTAGGAGAAATCCCTTTTAGATCATCAAGAGTATAGCCCAGAGCTCCTCGGTGTTTCTTCAGTATTTCCAATAACCTTTGTTCTTCCTTTCCTGAAAGTTTAGAACTAATAATAACAGGATATACTTTCTTATCATCAAGATAAGCATATTTAAGATCATCAGGTAAAGGTTTTAGTTCGAAAACAGGGCCCCCCTTAGGTGGTAGTGTGGTACCCAAATCTTCCATAGGTAGATTATGCTTAAGCTGCTCAGGCTAACGAAGGAAAACCTCGTTAATCTCATTTATTTGCTTCATGAAGACATCGCTTTCATGATCTTCCAGAAATTGCTGCAAGGCATTGTTAGGAGCAAGAGAAATAGCAGAAAGTTGTTCAACCCTGAAATCCTCATTAGGCAATTCATTTTCATAAGGAGTTTTAGCAAAGCTGGAAAAATTAAACTCATAAGATTCTCCATCAAACTTAGTCAAAACCTTTTCATTCCTACAATCTATGATTGGCCCACAAGTATTCAAGAAAGGTCTACCAAAAATAATAGGATAGGTTTTACTAGCTTCAGAACCAAGTACTAGAAAATTAGCAGGATATTTAATCTTACCACAAAGAACCTCCACATCTCTTACAATGCCAATGGGACAAAATGTCTCTCTATTAGCAAGGTGAATAACCACATCAATGTCCTCAAGCTCACAAGGACCAATTTCATGCATAATTTCCCTGTAAAGCTCATAAGGAATAGCACTAGAACTAGCACCAATATCACATGAACCATAATAGCAATGATCACCAATTTTAACAGAAAGCATAGGAACACTAGCTTTTCTAACTTTTCCAGGATGAGAGACAATATTAGAAGCATCTTCACATAAGACAATATGCTCATCCTCTATATTTCTAGTGACAAGGTCTTTCACAATAGCTACCGCAGGCTCAATACTAATTTGCTCATCGAGTTCCACAATTTTCTTTGCACTTTTGCTAACCACATTAGCTATGATAGAATGTTCCTTTACCTTAGCAGGAAAAAGGATTTTCTCAACATAAGGTTTAGGCAAAATAGGATCAACAGTACAAACTTCTATGCTAGCAGGAACATGGGTAACAATGTCTTTATAAGGAGCATGGTACTTTTCCCACTCCTTTTTGGGAATTTCAATATAAGAGGCAAAGGCCTTAAAATATTTTGCAAGAACTTGGGATTCAAGACCAAACTCATTGCTAATATCACGGAAGTCATCAGTTCCCATAAAATATTTAATGCATTCATAATCATAGTTTATACCTGACTTTCTTCCTTTGTCATTCTCCCAAGCTTTAGTGTTTTCTTGAATACGGTCTAGGAGATCCCATTTAGCTTCTTCCTTCATACGTGTGAATGATCCAGCACAAGGAGCATCTAGTAAATCTTTATCATGAAGAGAAAGCCTAGCATAAAAAATATTGATAATAATATTGTTAGGGAGTTCATGAATAGGACATTTAAGCATTAGTAACTTTAATATCCCCCAAGCTTGAGATGTACTCTCTCCATCACGAGGCCAAAAGTTATATATCAGATTTCTATCCTTATGAATCTCACTGGGAGGATAGAATTTTGAATAAAAGAGAGAAGCCATTTCCTCCCATTACATGGATTGTCCATTCTTCAGCAGCTTATACCATTCTTCGGCTCTCCCTTTCAAGGATATAGAGAGTAACTTCTTCTTCACCTGTTCAGTTGTGATACCTGTACACTTAAACAACCCGCATAATTCATGGATAAAAAACAAGTGATCACCAGGATGAATAGTTCCATCCCCTAAATAATAATTATCCATAACACGATCAACAATACTTGTAGGTATCTTAAAAGGATCTATCTCAACTGGCGGTGGTTCATCTACTACCCTAACAGTGGTATTAGTTTTCCCAAACATAAAACCGAGTGGTTTATCCATATTGGAAATAAAGCAACAAACAGAAACAAAAAGCAATACTCATAGTAGAAGTTTCCTTTATCAGTTCCACTCTTCAATAGCGCTTCACTCCCCGGCAACGGCGCCAGAAAATAGTCTTGATGACCCACAAGTATAGGGGGTGTATCGTAGTACTTTCGATAAATAGGAGTGTTAATCCCAACGAGGAGCAGAAGGTGTTGACTAGTGGTATGGAGCAGGAAATCTTTGTAAATACTTAACAAACGGATTTTTAGGGGTTTTCTGATAAAGCAACAAAACAAAGTGCAAGTAATAAATACAATGAAAAAACGCAAAAAGTGGCCCAATCCTTTCTTAGCAAAGGACAAGCCGGTGGAAATACTTATAAGGACCACACGTTCTCGAGGACACATGGGAATTCTGTCAAGTGCTTTCGCTTCATATAGCTAAGTACTCTTCTTTGGTGTTGTAAGTGTTGTGTGGGTGAACCTGTGCTAATGTACCAACCTTACTTGGACAAATACATACTTGGGATTAAACCCCCTTCAAGCATCCGCAACTACAGGAAAGTAATTAAGATATAAAGCCAGCCACAGCCTTAAACTCTAAGATCCTACACTCCCTTATGCAAAGGTGTCCTAACGGGGGTTCAGGTTTTTGTCACTCCGGCAACCCCACAATTAGTAGACAAATACACAATGCATTCCCCTAGGCCCATAAATGGTGAAGTAGCATGTAGTCGACGTTCACATGACACCACCAGAGGAATAGCACCACAACTTAAATACTAAACCATTGAATAATAACTCAACACAAATCCACTACTAACAACATGACTTCTCCCATGTCCTCAAGAACTAAACGAACTACTCACAAGACATCATATGGATCAAGATCCAAGATGATATGGTGATGGATAACAATCTGAACATAAACAGTAATCCAATGGTTCCACTCACAAGCATCAACTACAATAGCAATTGATACCGGGAAAGTTTCCCCTAAGAACTAATGCAAGATCCAACACAATTGTTACAGTGGGACGGAGTGGTGATGATGGTGCTGGTGGAGATGATGGTGTGGATGATGATGATCCTGATGAAGCCTAGCTTGATGATAGTGTTAATGGCGACAATCTCCCCTCTCTGGGAAGGAATTTCCCTGGCAGAAATCTGTCTGCTGGAGAGCTCTTTCTCTCTCAGTGTTTTCCGCCCCACAGAGGCGGCGGAAATCTTTCTATGGTCGCTCCCCTGGTATTAGGGTTCCGAGAGGAAGATATAGGCGAGAGGGCGAAGTCGGGAGCCGGCCAGGTGGGACACACCTAGCCTAGGCGCGGCCTAGGAGGACCCACACCTAGGGGGGGTGTGGGCCCCCTGTGGCCCAGCTACGCCTCTCCTTCTGGCTTCCTCCGTCTTCTAGGAAAATATAATTTTCCAATATTTTTCTGGTATTTTTTTGATCTTTGGGAAATTGCATCAAAACACCTCGTTTTCCATCAAAAACTGACTCCGGCAGTCCATCCTCCAAGAATCATCCAACATGCAAAAACAGAGGAAAAGACATAAGTAACACCTCATAATAAGTCATAATCAATGAATAGAGGCAAACTATGATATAGAATGGTGATTCAAATTGGTCGTATCACCCGGCAACTGCGCCAGGAAATCTGGATGTGTGGCTCGGTGACGTAGAGCCTGTTGGGAGACCACAAGAGCAAGGTGTGATGAGCACAATAGCAAGTTTTCCCTCAGTTATGAAACCAAGGTTATCGAGCCAGTAGGAGTAAGGAAATAACTCCAAGGTGTTGCTAAAAACTTGGAACCTGCACAACACAAACTCAAAACTTTGCCCCAACTTACAGTGAGGTTCTCAATCTCACTGGTTTGCTGAAAACAAAGGATTAAACGTATAGTATGGAAGATAATATTTGCTTGTAGAAAGTAAACGGTAATAGTAAAAGTGGATGGAATATCAATGATAAAGGAATGGACCGAGGTCCACAGTTCACTAGAGGTGTTCTCCTTAAGATATATAACATGTTGGGTGAACAAATTATAGCGGGGCAATTGACAGATTGAGAAAGCATAACAATGCATATACTAGACATCTTGAATCCTATGAGATTTGATTGGGCATTACAATAATATACATAGACCGTAATCCAACTGCATCTATGACTAATAATCCACCTTCAGGTTATCATCCGAACCCTCTCCAGTATTAAGTTGTAAGCAACAGATAATTGCATTAAGCAATGTGTGTAAAGTAAACAATACAATTGCCCCATGGACAAAGGATTGTTGTTTTCTCCCTAGTAGCAACAATACATCTACAAACTTAGAGATTTCTGTCACTTCCCCAGATTACTAGAGGCATGAACCTACTATCGAGCATAAATACTCCCTCTTGGAGTTGCAAGCATCTACTTGGCCAAAGCATCTACGAACAATAGAGAGCATGCAAGATCACAAATAACATAGACATGATAGAATCAATAATCAATCTGACATAGTATCTCAACATCCATCAGATCCCCGCAAACACAACATGTATGATTAAAAATAGATGACCTTCATCATGAATGGAGCTCACAAGATCTAAACATGATAGCACAAAGGAGGAGAAACAACTATCTAGCTACTGTATGGACCCATAGTCCTAGGGTGAACTACTCACGCATCACTCCGGAGGTTGGCATGGTGATGAAGAAGGCCTCCGGGATGATCTCTCCCCTTCGGCAGGGTGCCGGGAAGAGCTTCAGATCCCCATGATCTAGGGACGATGGTGGAGGCGGCTACAGACTGTTTCGTGGAGATTTGATCGGGTACTTAGGGTTTCTGCATCGGGGTGCTTTTATAGGCGAAGGGGCAAGGTCGCTCGGCGCCCGAGGGGCCCACACCTAGGGCTAGCACCCCCCTGGGCCGCGCTGCCACCAGGTGTGGCCGCCTTGAGGCCCCCCTTCGGTTGCCCTCAGGACTCCGTGTTCCTTTTGGTAAAATATTGACTTTGGATTTTGTCCCGTCCAATTCCGAGAATATTTCCTTACTAACTTTTCTGAAACCAAAAACAGCAGAAAACAGGCAACTTGCACTGCGGCATCTTGTCAATAGGTTAGTTCCGAAAAATGTATAAAAATACCTCAATGTGTAGACAAAACATAAGAAAGTCGATACAAAACAAGCATGGATCATCAAAAATTATAGATACATTTACGACGTATCAGTTCCGAAAATCAGTATGTCATCAACATACAAACAAAGGATGACTCCCTTACCCCCACCATGGCGATGGTGCACACACTTATCAGCTTCATTTACAACAAAGCCTACAACAGTTAAAGTACTTTCAAACTTCTCATGCCACTGCTTAGGGGCTTGTTTTAGGCCATATAAAGACTTCAACAACTTGCACACCTTTCCTTCTTGATCATTTGCCACAAAGCCATCGGGCTGATCCATGTAAATTTCCTGATCCAACTTTCCATTAAGGAAAGTTGTCTTAACGTCCATTTGATGAACAAGAAGAACATGAGAGGTAGCCAATGAGAGTAATACTCGAATGGTGGTCAATCTGGAAGTAGGCGAGTAAGTGTCAAAGAAGTCTTCACCTTCTTTTTGAGTATATCCCTTGGCCACAAGTCGTGCCTGGTACTTCTTAATAGTACCATCAGGTCTAAGCTTTTTCTTAAACACCCACTTGCATCCTACAGGTTTGTACCCATAAGGGCGATTAGTGATCTCCCATGTTCCATTAGCTAAGATGGAATCCAACTCACTATGGACGGCTTCCTTCTAGTTGTCAGCATCAAGAGATGCATATGCTTCTGAAATGGAAGTGGGAGTGTCATCCACAAGATACACAATGAAATCATCACCAAATGACTTTGTAGTCCTCTGTCTCTTGCTCCTTTTAGGAATTTCATTATTCTCCTCCTTAGGACTTTCAGAGTGTTCAACTGGAATGGTAGGTTTCGAAAATGTAGCAATTTCCTGATTAGATGAACTAGGTATCTCCGGATTTGATGAGTTAGGTTTATCCTTCATAGGAAAGATATCCTCAAAGAAAGTCGCATCAGTCGACTCCATGATTGTACTGACATGAATGTCAGGTACTTCAGATTTTACTATCAAGAATCTATAACCAATGCTATGGAAAGCATAGCCCAGAAAAACACAATCGATGATTTTTGGTCCAAGCTTGCGCTTCCTGGGGATTGGTACATTAACCTTTGCCAAACAACCCCAAGTAGTAAGTAAGAGAGTTTTAATCTTTTCTTCTCCCATTCCTTGAATGGATTAATTTCTTTGTTCTTTGTGGAAACTCGGTTTAGGACATGACACACAGTCAATAGTGCCTCCCTCCACCATTCCTTGGAGAGACCCGATGTGTTAAACATGGCGTTAACCAAATCCGTTAGAGTACAATTCTTTCTTTCGGCTACTCCATTTGACTGGGGTGAGTAGGGAGGCGTCCTCTCATGAATTATACCATGTTCCGCACAAAAGGAATCAAAATCATTGGAAAAATACTCTCCACCATGATCAGATCTAAGCCTCTTAATCTTTCGATCAAGTTGATTTCCTGCTTTAGCTTTATAGATTTTGAAGAAACTTAGATCCTCATCTTTTGATTTCAGAAGATACACATGACAATATCACGTAGAGTCATTGATAAAAGTCAAGAAATATTTCTTTCCACCCTTTGTCAACACACCATTCATCTCACAAAGATCAGAATGTATGAGCTCTAGTGGTGTTAAATTTGTCACTTCTGCAGTCGTATGTGACTTCGAGGTTGTTTAGCTTGCATGCAGACTTGGCACTTAGATCCCTTAACAATTGTGAAATCAGAGATTAAATTAATTTTCGCTAGCCGTGTCATACAACCAAAATTAATATGACAAAGACGAGAGTGCCAGACATTTGATTCAAAATTCGTGTAAATATGATTAACAACTTCATTACAAATGTCTGACAAAGATAAGCGGAACAAGCCTCCGCACTCATAGCCTTTACCAACAAAGGTTCCGTACTTAGAAATTACAAATTTATTGGACTCGAATACAATCTTGTAGCCATCTTGACACATAAGAGATCCTCTAACAAGATTTTTATTTATTGAGGGAACATGATGCACGTTCTTCAGGCGCACGGTCTTTCCCGAAGTGAACTTCAGATCGACCGTACCAACACCATGAACAGAAGCATGTGAGCCGTTCCCCATCAGCATGGTTTGAGTCCCTCTGACCTAATATAAAGAAAACATGAAAATATCAAAACAGACATGCACATTAGCGCCCGTGTCAATCCACCAATCAGGAGAATGATATAATAAAAGAATAGTAGGTAATATACCATACCCAACATCTTTCATCTCAACGTCGCTCATGACAACATTAGCAGTCTTGCTGCCCTTCCCATGCTAGCGCTTGTCAAAGCGGTTGGGACAAGCAAGAACTCAATGATCAGGATCACCGCACACATGACAAGCACCTTTCTTCTTAACCGTCTTCTTCTTGAAGCTGGTAGACTATGAGACCTTGTTCTTTCCATCGAACTTTCATTTGCCATCAAACTTGCCTTTGTTCTTGAACTTGTGAGGCTGGAAGTTCCTTTTATATACCAGATTGGCATTAGAACCTCCCTCGGTACCTCGAGCACGTGTGTCTTTTGCTCTCGCCTTCTCTTCCACATCAAGAGTCCCAATGATATCCGTCATGGAGAACTCTTGTCTCTTGTGCTTTAGAGAAGTAGCAAAATTCCTCCATGACTGGGGAAGCTTGGCAATAATGCCTCCAGCAACAAACTTGTCCGGTAACACACAAGTGAAGTGCTCAAGCTCCCTAGCAAGTGACTGTATTTCACGAGCCTGCTCCACAATGGGGCGGTCATCAACCATCTTATAGTCATAGAATTGTTCCATGACATACAGTTCACCGCCAGCATCGGAGACTCCAAATTTTCTCTCGAGCGCATCCAATATATCCTTGCCATTACTAAATGACAGATATGAATCGACAATATTGTCGCCAAGAATGCTGATCAAGGCATCCTTGAAAGTGGTATCAAGTTTTTGGAACACCTCTTCCTGAGCAGGATTAAGATCTCCCTCAGGTGCGCCATAGATGTCGTTATAGCACCTCATGGTCTGAAACCAGAGCACTGCTCTCACACACCATCTTTTGTAATTGACACCTTCAAACACAGGTGGCTTCATAGAAGCAACAAAGCCACTTGGGGAAAATTGCCTGAAATAAGGTTTTTGGATTGTTGAATAAAAGAGCAATTTACCAAGCGAATTAACCATAATAAACGCTAGATAAAACATGAATAGAATAATAGAAATTATACTAATCATGTGAAATAGCGAATACAGATTAAGGTAGAGAACCAAACGGATTGCAAGGCATAGAACTTGAGATACAATCAGAACAAAGTTGAGAAAGAGGATGTACATCACAGTAGCAGCAGAGGAACCGCCAGCGTTCGCGTTGACACCATCGTCAGCCATGTCGTGGAGGAAGAGGTTGCCGATGTCGAGGAAGAAGTCCTCGTTGGGGAAGACGTCGGCGCTATCGCTATCCATGAAGGAGTCCGTGATGAAGCCAATAGTTACGCCAATAGCTTTCCCCAAAAACCTTATCACCCTTCTCCCGTACATGACCCGAAGCAGCAGGGTCTCGGAGGCCTACTGTCCCAGCTCGCGGTGCACACCGCAAGACGGGATAGGGAAGACTAGGTAGCATAGTGCTCAGGAACTGGAGACGCAAAGGGATGTGGAACTGTGTGTCCGAGAGGAGGCGCGACCTCTCTCTTATAGGCATAGAGGGAAGGCAGATAGGCTGCACAGGAGATAAAATGAATGGATGGAAGTTGAAGCGAACAGGCGGCAGCTAACCAGACAGCCTCCACTCAGTTCGTATTCATTTCAACTCGTATTAAAAGTCCACTCGAGCAAAACATTTCAGCTTCTGTACAACTATTGATATACCATTCATGCATGAGAAAATAAAGCTCGGTTCGGCGAGATTCCCGCAACCCGCGGCGCTCGCACGTCGTGACGTGGCGAGGCGAGGCGAGGCGCGAAGCGTGGCGTGGCGAGGCGAGCGAGGAGGAGCACGCGTGTATATGTCTTCTATTCTCAAGATCGTAAAGTGGTGGAATAGCTCTCCTTATAAGCTGGTCCAACTTCCACTCAACTAGCAATATGGGACTAAACATTTTTCCAAGCTCTTGCCTTGCATGAATGGGCCAAATGGGCCTTTAGGATTTCAGGAATTTATTGGCATATAGTAAATAGGCTGGGCCTATTTAGGCAAAAATTCCAACAAATGCTACCAATGAAATACTTCTAATCAATTGGGAACAAAAAAGCCGCAATCCTAAAACATAATTATTTTGAAGTGAGTTATGCCCAATGGAGAGGACCAATTTCGATATAGCACTTTAGGTTATCACCTATTTCAATTTGTAAGAACTAAGAACTGTTGGTTGCAACTTTGTCTTACGATCCACATTGCTGAAGATCTGATATCTTGTGTCCCATGGTATAGTCATGAAGTTTGAAGTTTTAACAATATGACCAAAAGAAATATATTGTAGAAGTTTCCAGTATGAGGCCGCTATTAGGAGAACTCGCTTCAAGGGGGAAATAGAATATCTGTATCTGTTGAAATAATAATGCACCCTCCCTTCGGGTACTTATCTAAATACCAGAATAAATAAATAAAATTAACACCCACCTCCTATATCATCCGGACATGAAAAGAAATCTAAACCCAAGCATGAGACGATAGAATTAGGTTCATAACTCCTATATGAGGAAGTGATGGGAAAGCCTAGCAGTTCAAACTATCTAGTGAAGTGGTACAGAATTGGATCATTTGTTCCTTCACTCAAAACAATATGGAGATGATATACATTTTTTTTAGGTTATATATATACACTCCGATATGTAAGGGAGACAAAATAAAACATAGAAATAGGAAAAAAATTGCCATCTTACCAAAACTAATGTACCTTGTCTAGTATTCTGCGAAGAGTGGGGACTAATGTGAAGATGCCCTCTATATCGGTCATTGAAATTGGCAGAGACTACTAAGTAGTAAATATCATGAAACGAAGATATGGAAAAACTTATGCTAGAAAATTAGGGGCCATCAAGTTCTATGAATAGAAAATATAAACACCTAGAGCATGTTCTAGTATAAACTAGCATAAAGATACATATGTGTCATTATGCGACCTTTTTCACAGTAACACATAATAAAAGTGCAAAAAATAGTGAAGTTTATACAATAAAAAACTAAGCTAACCATGGCACCTTCACATACGACTCAGAAGTAATGCTAATTTGGAACTTGTGCACCTTGTAGTAAGCAGAAACACACATTTATCCTAGAAACCTAGCGATATCTCAAGCAACAAATACAAAATCTAGAGGCACCAACTCAAAGAATAAGACTACACACTACAAACTTATGAACCAACCAAAACTATTAGCATCCTATCAAGTCCAATCCTAAGAGTAAATAACAAGTATTTTCTAAATTGATGCAAATCAGTTGATAGATATGCTATTTTTCTCGAGGATTCACATACTAACACACATGTAAGAGAAAATTGTAGTACAATGGTAATGGTCTTGATAGCCATGGCCAATTTGCAGGAAAGGATGTCTATAAGGCTAGAATCCAACCTCCATGATCCTCATAAATTATGCCACTAGCAATATCTATCGATGGAAAAGTTTCTCCAACTATCCGATGCTTCAGCAACATCCTTCGAGACCCAAGGTGCCTTATATTGGAGAGGATATAATGCAAAAATTCGGTGCTGCGAAAAAAAAGAGAAGATCAAGAACAGTGAGATGATAAAGAACATCATTTGTTTTGCAAGCAATAGGAATAATCCGGACCCAAAACTTGGATCCTGGAATATGGAGCGCTAGAATTTATTTTCACTAGTTAACATGGAATCTAATTTCAAGGGAGTCTATAATTTGTATAGTATAGATAGATGTGATATGAACATGGAAATTCCTTCATAAGTTACAAAATTAGATTACGCACTTGTATGACCATATCTCTTTTTGGACAAAAGAATAAATTCCTATCAGAACTGATGGCATCAAAACATACAGCCGATCAAAAAATAGCATTGATAAAAAGTATTGAACAATTAATCTAAATAATATATACTTCAATAAAGGAACTGAGAATATTATATTTTATTTCTTTCTTGCTTGGAAAGAGCACCGATATTTTTATTTCTCACAAAATTAGAAACTGTTGAGGCTGGATGTTGTGTACATAGTGTAAATATAATACTTAACATGTAGGTGTGTTGATTTTGAGTACATTGAGAAAGTTTCACCTGAATATTCAGCTGCCAACCGTCGCACATCTATACCACATCGTATTACATTAAGGTGTGTTAGTTGGAGGTTTTATAGGTGAGGGTTGAGGCTAGCTCTAGTGAAGGTTCTTCACTCTTCTGACGATGCCATCCTCCTAGCTTGGAGACATCTCTCCTGGCTCTCCGCTCCTCATCTTCTTGTGACGACTGTTGTCATCTTCGGTTGGACTTCTCTACATATTGTGGTTGCTGATATTTCTTGGCCATCGGCTTCTTGGTTGGCGCCGTCTTCAGTTGGACCTAGGTGAAAAACAACTCCCAACCCCTAGGTGAAAAACAACTCCCCACAACCACAAATCAGGATGCAACCAACATGCAATGACAGATAGGGAAATAGGGTCTACAACCAAGGGACCATCAGAGATATGTTACGCGTAGCACACTTGATCGTAAGTGACTCCAGCTGTTTAACCCTGAGCCCGTGAATGGGCAGCAAGCGGCCTACAAGAAGCACAACATCTGCATGAGCATCTACCTCCCTAGCCCACATCTAGTGATAGAAACACCCTAGGCCCACAAGTAGCAGCAGGATGCTCAACAAGTGGCTTCAGAACACTCGTAGCTCACCGGGCCTAAACTTTTAGTTTAATATGTTACCATCTATGCTTAGAGCCTCCTTTGCACAGACATGAGAATAGAGTTCGTGCCACACTTTGCAAACAACAGCATGAATTCCTAAAACAGTGTGAGGTGACATCTACTGAACCATGTGGCATTTTCTGAATCTCACCTCATAGAGCACATGTACTCCTACTAATCTCTCCTAATTTTCTGAATACCACACCTGCTGAGCCATCTATCAACCAATTTCTACTATACCTCTCTGAAAATCATACTTCCTAGCCAGCAAGTTTGCAACTCAACATGCTGGTAAGTCAACAGTAAAAGGGTCAGTCATGTTCATACTTGATGCACTTTGCAGTGATAAAATTTCCAGTATACTCCCTAGCCACAACACCTGCACCTCAATGCCACCCCTGGCATCAAGAGTTGCATCTATGTTCAATTTCATTCATCCAATTCCTGGAGGAGACCATTTAGAAACAGAAATTCACCTCAACCTCCATTTAGAAACAGAAATGCACCTCAACCTCCTCCTATGCTAGAACCTCAAGTGAACAAACCAATTCATCAACAAGCAACATGGATATGTGCTTTTGGTATTAGGTTTCTTCATGAATGTACTTTTTTTGCGGAAATCTTCATGAATGTACTTGTTGCCACTACTCTAAATTTCCCACATCACCGCGAGCACATCATCTGGATCCATTTTTCAGGATAAATGTTGCATCCAGGAAGTCCATTGACCTTGTTAAAGGCTGCAGTCTTGGCAGTTTAAAACTAAAATAGTCTTCGGGTACAGCCTAAAATAGCCTTGCATAATCACATACCACCGGAGAATGATATAAAAACTTCTCCTAATGCCCGTATAAAGTACAGCCTCGGGCAGGGAATGTAGGGAATGAGCTAACTTAGTGTTTTCCCATTAATCCCCTCACGTAATTTCTAGGATATTCTAAAATTCCACATTTCCACTGCTGAGCCTGGGCAATTGCCCGGGGTCGCTGGAGCTAGCTCTGCCAATGTGCATGATATGTTGTCTTTTCAATTTACCAAAACTTGGCAGTAAATTTTTAACAGAACACCTCTAGAACATATAGATTTTGGGCAACACCTTGATCTTCCACAGTGTCTTCGATGTTTAGTAAGAAATTCCATGATCTGCCATCGATGATATCCCATAACTGAAAATAGATAATGAAAACATGTAAATCGATCAGGTATTTGCATTGCTTCAAGGTGATAAAGAAAATAAAGACGATCAATGTCTAATTAAGGGCAGCGAAAACCTTATTTCCCTCTTGTATAATTTGTGCAATGCCGGTACATTACCAATCTCCTAGAACACACAAATGGTATTAGGCCACTTTGGAAAAAACAAATCCTATATACTCCCTCCATTTCGTATTATAGGGGTAATCGCAATTTTGATGAGATTCCAAAATATTAGGCAAATTTATGCACTTATTGCTCCTGTTTACTCTCCTCTAATTACTCCAATTGATTCCTCTTCTCCTCACCTGGGTTTCCTTGCGTGAAAACCGTGGAGTTTTTTTTATGTTGCATGCATGTCATGTGAAAAGGAACAATCTGACCAGTGCATGTCGTGGAGGATGGAGGAAGTGGGGCTAAGATAATTTTTGGGATTATGGTGTTAATTACATAATCTATCAAGGCTAAATTTCTACGTCTCTCCCGTTTTTCATGGCCAATGGGTAACCACCTTGGTTCCAGCATTTTGCAAATTTAGCCCTATAATCCGGAATAGAGGGGGTAACTAAGAAGATCAACGCCACTAACTTATCTCTCTCAATATGTAACTATGCCACCTTAGCGGTCCCACTACATCATCCAACTCGCGTCCACATTAGGCCGTGCAAGCATTTCAAGGGAGGCTGCCCTATTCGTGCATGAAGCCTTATCGAATTCCATACCTCATCGCTTCCCCTTCCGATCCCCTAAACATAAATTCCCATTGTGATCCAATCTCTTTTCAGATGCCATCACTGTTCCCTTGCCCCTCTCAAAATGGTGCATGGTTGTTCAGCCGACCAATACCTAGAAGTGTCTCTCCTCTCCACCATCTGATTCCTCTGCTTCTAATTTTTTTGAACCTATTAACAATAGGGAAGGCCTCTACTGCTTTCAATATATTAAAAAACAGAAGTATTTACATAATTACATATTTACATAGTAACCTGAAACATTTTTCTTGAGGACAAAAGCTCATAGAGAATTAACTATGCCTCGTATGAGTGGATGTAAAGCGGGCTTTGTCCTATGGATTAGAAGGCTAAAATCTTCTATAAATCTTTCCTTCAAGGAAAGCATAGAGGGGGTATGGAATTAAAAACTAAGTTGTTTCTATCCTTACAGATGCTCCAAGCTTCCATCATGAAGGACTGCATGAACATTTAAATATTTCCCCTATGCTTAATTCTATTCACACACATCACAATTCACACAAGCAATGTGCAAGCAATCACAAACAAACATTCCACTCAAACAACAAGTTTCAAGCATATTTTTAGGCAACCAAAAATATTTTTGTTACACCACATAAGTTGGTGTGTTTGACTTAACTAAATATGGTGGTCCATCTATATGGTTCACTTGTGATCTTTCCATCCTTCTTTTTGGTTGTTTCATCTTGCATGACATCATGGTTTCCTTGAGAAAATTCTTGGTCACAAAACTTCAAATGATGCGGGTTCCTTCTAACTTGTTTTTCCTTAGTCTCCAAGTCTTGAGCAAGATTTCCTTGTCTCACTTGTAGTCCTTAGTAGTATCCAAGTTGGAAGTCCTTGGTGAATATGCTAAAGATGTTGACGTCATTAGAGTTGAAGAAGTTGAAGTCATTAGAGTTGAAGATATTGAAGTCATTAGAGTTGATGGAGTCCTTTGCACATAGTATAGTCTTTGGCCATGGGGTAGGTTTTTCCATCAAGTTGAAATAGATGAGATGTAGAATCAAAGCCAAAATGGTTGAGAAAAGAGTTTACAAGATTGTTTGTAAATAAGTTTTGGAACAAATAAAACTCCTATTTTTCTAAGGGTTTTTGTCCAATCCTAGGTTTACAAATCCTACAGGCAACACAATGCTCTGATACCATCTGTAAGATCCCTCCTTTGTAAAGGAAAAGGATCCCTGTGATTGCAATGCTAGTCCCTGGATCAATAGCTAGCATCCACAGTTAAGATGTAATATCAAGAAACAAAGGTCATAATACAACTTTATAACCAAGAATAACATAATTTTATTACATCTTACATAGCTCATTTGGCTATTACAATACATTGCAGCAGAATATCTATAAGCATGGGGTCCTTCATCTTCAAAGTGCCACAGGCAGACATGTTGGTTGTAGACTTTGTAATCCTAATCAACACACTTCACTAAATCAATCAAACCTGCAACATAACAAGTTACAGCCACAAGGGTAAATACATTTGAATTGTATTGGCAAGTGATACTATGGTAGTATAGTGGAGTCTAACATCTATATGAATTTGGCTAAGTGGAGTTGAGGCTTGCATTGCTCAAAATAGATTTTTCCTTAACATTTGAAAACACTGAGTTTTTTCTTGACAAAAACATTTTTCTCAATCAAAGATTGAAGATCCTTTAACCCTTGTTCAACCACAAGTTTTAACTTAGAAATTTGAATGATGAGATTCTTGATTGCTTCCATGTCTTGATGCTCAAATTGTCCTTTACCAGGTACATGGCTAAGTACTTAGATTTTACACTCTGCAGAGGTGGTGCACTTTCCCCACAAGACTTGGTTTCCCAAGACAAGATCTTTCAGAAGCCTTCCCTTAGACCAAAATGGACGCGTTCCAACCTATCAAACTCTACCACCAACTGTCCATATGGCTAAGTTCTTGCAACCTATATGATCCAGGCAGAGCCCATAATGCCAAGTGGCTGCACTTGAAGCTTCTCAACATTTGACATCTCAAATCTCTTTGTTCCTGGGTGGCCATCCACAAGTGAGATACACAAGGTAAACCATAGACATGGGCCTTGTGAACCACTCAACCAAAATCCACCAAGCAATTACCATTCCACCCAGGTGATTCATTAACTTAGTTGTTTTATTAAACAAAACACAAGTCCTCAGACTTAGAGATTTTTCCATAGTGTGAATATATATTCCACCCTTGTTTTCTATTAGCTAAGCTAAGCATGATAGTAATAGGAATCTTAACTTAGGAATATTTCTACTAAGGTTTCATCTACTAGGTTTTACTATAGCAAGGTTTATACTTAGCAAAATTCCATGCAAGTTTTACTTAGAGAAAATCACTAATGCATAGTGAAAGTAATGGGACAAAAAGTATGAAGCATCACTTGCCTTTTTGGTAGAGGGTATAAGTTCACTCCTTGTCCTTGCAACAATCACACTCTTCAAGTCACTACAAATCAATCAAGCAAGGCACAATCTCAATCTACCAATCAAGCAAAACATCACATAAAATGACAAAGTCAAAGTAATGCTTGCAAGCATGCCAAGCTTTGTTTTATTTGTAAAAGTGGTTCCTAATGGGTCATAAACATTTGAAAACACCTATTGGTCATTTTGTAAAGTGGCAAAGTCATTTGCAAAAGGTTTCATTTCATAAACCATTTTCAAAACAAGGTATCATTTTATGTGGTGTAGAAATATTTTTACTAAGGCATTAATCTATATGGTTTACCAAATATGTTTTCAAACCATAAAACTTGGTGTTTGGGGTCAGAGAGTTTAAAACAAAACATTTCCCAAAGGTTTTCTTCCAAAACCATTTTTAATAAATAAACCACATTTCTATTTGACTAGAAATGGTTTTAAATAAAAGAATCATTCTTTTCTTTCACCAAATACATTTTTGAAACCACAAAGTGTTTCCTATGGTCAGTAGGTTCAAATCACACCATTTGCAAAATATTTTATCCCCAAAATCATTTTTGAATAATTTTTATAACCTAAACAAGCATACAAATGTTTCTGCAAAAACAAACATTTTCCAGAAGCTTTTTACTAAACAAATGGCATGGTTGGCTAGGGCTTGTTCCACTGATTCCAATGATATAAAGTTTGCAATTTTGGACGTGTGTATCAAAAGTTACAAGAGTTTCAAATCTGCATCTAAATCAGATTCAAATTTCTGTTTTAAACAATCTGGTGACACGCGTCATGTTCCTATTCGCAGATACCATTTCGCCCGGATCACACTCTCTGGTGCGTTGGATCAAGTCAGATCGTGCGGCACAGTATCACTCGTACCCCTTCGGCTAAGGATCTATCGTGGCGCTTGGATCGTCATCTAACGGTGTACAGCATGCCAGCCATAGATGGGCGGCACTGCGGTGGCTACTGGCGGCGGAGCGGCCAGACGGTGGCGGCGCCGGCGATACAGGAAGCAAGGGTGGCTGGGGAGATACTCACAGTGTTCGTGGCGTCGTGATGATTCTCAACGTGTGGTTCGTTTGTCGAGGGGCGCTCTGGTCCGACGTGGATTGCTCACCGGAGTCCACACGGCGGCGGGTGTGCTCTGGAGATCGTCGAGGGCGAGGATGGAGGGCACCCTAGGACAAACGGGAGGCACCGTTAGGTTCGCAAGAGCATGGAGATCATTATCGTGTCCACGGGGAAGAGAGGGGAGGTCTGGTTTACCTGGGAGACGTCGTCGCAGTTGGAGACAGACAGCGGCGCTGGCTCGGGGTGACGCTGTCGAGCTTGCAGAGCTCGCGCGGGTGAGCTGGTGATGCGAAAAGGTGCGCCAGGGCTTGGGGAGTATGCGAGTGTGGTCAAGGAGATGAGGGGTGGCAGGACACGACCGGAATCGAGGGAAAAGTTCATCGGTGGCAGTGAGGTTCGGAGAGGAATCAGGGCGGCCTGGGGGCATGATAATGTGGGGTGACAGAGGGGAAATGGAGAGGAGGCATGGGCGTTTAAGCTTGCGTGATCAAAGCGAGTAATGGTGGCCGCGTTAAGACGAATTAAACCGGAGGAATCAACGGCAGGAGCGGGGAAGAACTGGTCGCGGGTGTAGACGATGAATAGGAGAGGGTGGGGTCGGCTGGTCAGTGAGAAAGGGAGTGAGGGGGAGGGTCCACCGGTCAGCTTCTGTGCGGGTGCGAGACTGCGTGTAGAAAATGTTTCGCTGGGTGGTGTTGGTGGGCTGGAGTTGGGCCTAGACTGGGCTGCTGGGTTGGGTCGACCAGATTCATATTTTTTTCCAGTTCTGAATCTTTTTCTTTTTCCAAATCAATTTCTGTTTTGAATTTCAATCAACTATTCAAACATTCAAACAATTCAAACATTCAACACACTTTGCAATTTGAATTTGGTTCTGTTTAACAACATAAACCAAAATCCAAAATAAAATAATATTTTTATTTTAGAGTCCATTTATAATTAAATAAAATGGACACTAGTTAATAAATCAAATGGGTTTTACTTTATTTAAAAACTCCATTTGAAATCTAAATATTTTTAAAACCAAATCAGTAGGTTTTATTTGAAAATAGAAGATACTTGGAAGACTTGTTTAAATAAAACAACATTTTTTTTGTTCCAATAATAATTAAATAAAATGGACCTTGGTTATTAAATCAAATAGGATTTGTTTTATTAAAACCTTTATTTTGAAATCTAAAATAAAACCAAAACACTTCAGTAGGTTTTATTTGAGAATAGAAAATACTTGGAAAACTTATTTAAAATAAATAAATAAGTTTTAGTGTTTATTTAAAATGGGAAAAGCCTTTACTTAAATAAAATTGGATATTAAATCCTTATTATCTTATTTAAATAAACCTTCACTATTTTTAATCAAAACAAAACATTTTATTTCAAAATATTGGCCAAGGTTTAATTTGGCTCTATAAAATAATCCTTATTTAAATTTCTACCTTTTCATTTGAAAATCAAATCTTTTTATTAAAAGATCCAAAAATAGTAATTTTAAATATGTTTAACTTTATTGTTTATTTATCTTTTTAAATCCCTTTAGGATTTTATTTGATCCATATAGGTTTTGAAAGTTTCCAAATGGACTCACAAAGTTTCTTCTCACCCTGAAAATCAACAAAGTTTTATTTTATTCATTTATTTTTCACATTGCAAGATTTGGAAAATCTTGGGATGTGACAATTCTGCACTTGATTCTGTCACCAAGTTCCTTGATGGCCTTCCAAGCTGCATCCTTTGCTGAATCAAAGAATGTGGTGTGCATCACTGAGTTGGTGACCATGCAGAATCCTGATTCCTTGTGGTTGTCTTCCTTGTTTTTATACAAGTGAAGTTGCACCCACCAGTACTCAACTCCTTCATCCATCACAGGAAAACCTTTGTACACAGCTGCACCATGTATTCCCATGGCAACCATGAGGTCCTTGAGAGCCTTGGGAAATTCTGTCTCACATTCCAAAGTCATAGTCATCAGTGGTCCCTTCCTCACGGCTTCGTTGATGGAGTTCATCTACAAATAGAGATGAGAAAGAAGATTAGCAAAGTTTACGAGAAGAAAAGACAAGTGTGGAAGTTGTTGAATTTTTTTCCTTAGTGGTTTCCAGGTTTCCAATCCTAGGGTCATAATCCTACAGGCAACACAGTGCTCTGATACCATCTGTAAGATCCCTCCCTTTATAAAGGTAAGGATCCCTGTGATTGCAATGCTAGTCCCTGGATCAATGCTAGCATCCACAGTTTAAGATGAAGTACACAGAAACAAAGGTCATTATTACATATCATTCCAGAGACAACATAGTCTATTACAAACTCCATGGCCACAGGCCTAATACAAGAGTTCAAATATATAATAAGAAAAATAAGTCTTCATCTTCATGTGACACATGCAAGCATGTTGAGTGTAGACTCATAACCCCTAATCATCATCAGAATAACCTGCAACATCACAAGTTACAGCCACAGTAGGTCAATACATTGGAATAGTATTGGCAAGTGATACCTTAGTAGAATTTTAATAGACTAGATACTATATGCATTTTTGGCTAAGTGTAGCTTAGGCTTGCTTTGCTCAAAATAGGTTTTACCTATCAGTTGAAAACACTAAGTTTTTCTTTGACAAAATTGTTCCCAAGGAAACAACAATAGAAATTGGTGAACCTTCACCCTTGTCCAACCACAAGTTTTACTTAGAAATTGGGAGATTCTTGATAGCTTCCATGTCTTGATGCTCAAGTTTTCCAATACCAGGGACATGGCTAAGTACTTAGATTCTTCCATCTGCAGAGGTTGTGCTCTTTCCCCACAAGACTTGATTTTCACCAACACAGGACCTTTCAGAAGCCTTCCCTTAGACCAAATGGACGCATTCCAACCTATCATCCCACTACCACCAACTGTCCAAATGACTAAGTTATTGCAACCTATGTGATCCAGGCAGAGCCCATATTGCCATGTGGCTGCACTAGAAGCTTCTTAACATTTGGCCTCTCAAATCCCTTTGTTCCTGGGTGGCTTTCCACAAGTGAGATACACAAGGTAAGCCATAGAAATGGGCCTTGTGTAACCACTCAACATAAACCATTCTTTCCATTCCACCCAGGTGTTTCATTCACTTAGTTGTTTTATTAAGCAAAAACATAAGTCCAAAGACCTAGAAATATTTTCTCATAGCATGAATATATAACCACCCATGGTTGCTACTAGCTAGGCTAAGCATGACATTGATAAGCATCTTCACTTAGAAATTTCTAGCAATTCTACAACTACTAGGATTTCCCAAGCATAACATATAGATCAAAAATATTCATGCAAGTCTAGCAAAATATTTCTAGTGCATAGTTGAAAAACATAGGAATATAATCATGAAGCACCACTTGCCTTGGTAGTTTGGGGAGTAGCAACAATCTTCACAATCACAATCACTATTTGCACCAAAATCTACACATAAAATAAAGGCACCAAATCACATACAAAATTTATACAAACAAAAATATATGAATGCATGCAAAATGTCATGTGATGATTTTCTACACCAAACAAGACAAGTGCACAGTACTGAATTTTAAACAAGTTCAAAACTTGCCAATTAAACTTTATTTGAACAACAATTTTTTTTCAAATAATTACTATACACAAATTATGCCTACAAATGTTTCTGTAAAAACAATAATTTTAACAGAGGCAAAACATTAAACACATTGCATAAATGGAAAGGATTTTATCTCCTGATTCCAATGATATAAAATTTGTCAAATTTGGACGTGGGAATCAAAAGTTATGAATTTTACAAGTTTAAACATCTAATAGATCAAAATTCTGATTTTAAATCAAACCTACAGACACGCGGCATGTTCTGATTGGTTGATACCGATTCGTGCAGATCGATCAATGAGGGCCGTTAGATCTAACTTAAATCACACGGCTAGATCTGTTCCATACCCCTTCGTTAAGTGATCTATCCTACACGTTGGATCTAGATCCAACGGTGCACGACTGCTTGACCAAAGATGGGCGGCGCGCGACGGTGGCTAGCGGCGGCGCGCTCAGGCGATGATGTTGCCGGTGATACAGGAAGCGAGAAAGGCCGTGGTTTAGCTTACTGAGTTCTCGTGACGATGCTGATGCTCGAGGTGGTCTTCGTTGGCGAAGGGGCGCGCAGAGGTGGTCGCTGGGGCTTGTCGGAGTTGTGCGCGTCGTCGGATGCTTGCAGACGTTGATGTTGCCGAGGCTCTGCGTCGCCTTAGCACAAATATAATGTATCAGGGGGTACGCAAGGTCACGGTGAGCAAATGGTTTCAAGGAGAAGACAAGGGGCGCTCGATTCTTACCTCTATTGCTCGTCGGAGTTGAGCGACAGTTCTGGTGGTTGCGGATGCTAACGGAGTCGACGACCTGGGTCACGAGAAGGAAAAAGAAAAGCATCAGGGGATGCGCCAGAATGTGCTGGCCAAGCTTGTTTGAAGCAGAGAGAGGGGGCGGTCGAAGCTCACCGGAATCGATCACCAGAGGTCGTCGGTGCTGCGGGGTTCTGAGCTCGAATGCGCGCAGCCTGGTGGTGCTAGGTGAGGGGAAATGCTCACGGTGCGGAGGGGGTTAAATAGCCAAGAGGGGGCGGCGATTACGCGCTGCATCAATGGCAATAACGTGGGCAGTGACTGCGGCGAGGTAACAACGGAGCGCCTCGGCCGCGCGTTGATTGAGGACGATGCTGACGGGGCATGGTGGGGTCTGGCTATCAGCGGGTGGGTGCACACGGGCGTGGTGAGAAACAGAGAAGAAAGAGGGACCCCGGGTGGGCTGCTTCGTCTGATGGGCTGAATTGGTGGCGCCTGGCCCAGTTGGGTTTTCAAATGCCTTTTCTTTTTCTTTAATGAATTTCGGGAATCATTTTCAAATGAAATCAAATGCATTTGAAAACCAAATTTTTCTTGGATTTTTGTAAAGTGTAAACCTCATAATTTTGAACATAAAACCTTGTTGTTTCATTAGACTAGCTTGGTCTTTTTGAAAAATCAAAATAAACTGTGCCTTAGTATTTGTTTTGAATAGGTTTTGAAAATGGTTTAAAACTATATTTGTTTTGTAAATTTTGTCCAAGCCTTGCTCTCAATCAAACCAATCCTATGAACTTACAATAATGGTTTTAAAACAAATATTCCTCCACTAGAGAGTGGCATTTGAGTTAAAGCTTGCTCACATAAAATCATAGCACTCAAAGTTTCTGTTTCTTCAAAGTGAGTTTGAATTTGAGACCTAAATGAGTATGCATGCATGGATGATATGCAAAACTTGAAAACATGATTTTAGGGATGTTACAGTATTACCCTATGGTTTCTCACATACCTCTCACATTCTCTCATAATTGTCAGAGTTTGAATACTATTTTGGTTCCAAAGCTAACTATTTGTACTTATTCATAATACTTCCCTGAACTTGGTACAACTATTCCATTGCTTTCCAGTAATATTACCCACTTTGATTGAACTTTAAGTTTATTATTTCTTATGGCTCCCTACATCTTCGATATCCAACTTCTTTCTTGGGTCTGGTTAGGAATAATTTATGCTTTACCTATTCCCCAAGTGGTGTTAACACTCCTTATATCTGGCTTCTTCCTTCCAGTAAGTCTTCATTTTTGATCTTTGAATCGTTGCTCCCTTACACGAATTCCCATTCCTATCTAGGTCTATATCATCAAGTAATAACTGAGTGTTACATCATGCATTTGCACACCTAATTAAATTTCATGTACAGATCTAGTCAATCAAGAAGATCCAATAAGATCCAGAAGTCGATAAACAACAAAGCATATACCCTGTATTACACATAGGTTTTAACTAATTTACAAATGTACTAGATGTTCCAACGGTTTGCTCCATACCTATTTACATAACTATCTTACAAGAACTGCTTGCTCTTGTGGATATATCCTCACTTATTTCAGCAAACCCATCAAACTACAATACACATTACCCTCTATGTACATTATTCAAGCCCGCATCCCTTGGATGTTGTTTCTCTCTCACTTTCATCTTCCTCTAGTGCTTCCTGGAGTTCCGTCCATGATGACGTGAAGTCCTACGACTGCCTTCTGGAGCATAGGAGCATCCACGAGGTGCGTAATCTTGATTAGAAGTACCGAGACTGAGGTTAGTCATTGAAAAATGAATAGAATTGGCGTAATCTTCCACCGAATAGTTCGGATTTTCTGGGAATGCTTCCTCATAGTAAGTTGGTTCCTTAGCTTTTTCTTGAATCCAGTCATATATGTTGGTATAGTAGCTATTAGAGTACTCTTCTAAGTTTATTGGATTCGTATTACCCCCACATGGTCCATATGGCTCTCTATGGTTATAGTTGGTCTCTTCTTCAATACCTGCATCACAAGGTATAGGATTCCCTATGGTTTTACCTTGAGATTCTACTTCCCATCCATACTTATTAGGCTCAGGTTTATTTGGAATAACTTTATTTCATTCCTGTTGTTCGGAATTGTACTTGGTCCATAAGTCTTCAGGTGGCTTGAGGTCATTCTGGTAATAGGCATAATTTTCTGAGTTTGGGTCATCAAACTCAGTTTCCTCAAACACCTCTCCTGAAGGTATGTATTTGGGATGCCTAGCTTCTTTATCCAACTTCTTCCTACGAGCCATTGCTTTATCAGGATTAGTAAAACCCTCAATGACCGTATCCAGCTCCTGAATTGGTGAGTTTTATGATAAGTGTTTAGCAAAGACCGATAATGATCCATATACTCTACAGCTAGAGTAGGTTCAACTTGGACTAAGGTAGAGTGATCTAACTCGGGTCCTGAGTTTGAGGTTTCATGTGGTATGATGGTGTGAGTACAACCTTCTAGAGCTTAGGATTTATGCCCTCGGATCATGGTTATGGCTGCTGCTACGGCAATCTGATATGCAGATGCCATGCACCTTGCCTCTCCTGCTGGCATTTCTCCCTTCAGTCCTAACTTCTTGGGTAACATGATCATGACACGGTATTTAGCTAATACATGCCCATCATAGTAACTGTAAATCTTGACCAGAAGTCTTGATTCACACTCCAAACTCCATAGAAGTTGTCGGAGATTGTCTGTCCAATCCCCTCCGTAGTCATCCAACGTCATGTTCATCACTTGAACATTCCGGGGTGGATATCGAGGTCCCATGTGGAACTGTGGATAAGAAATTATCATCAGTCACATAGAGTTAAAACTCTTGGGTAATGATTGGAATTGCAATCATATAAAAGAGTTATCGCACTAGTAACATAACAGGATTATTCTCAAGTGAATATCCCTCATATCACTAGAGAACTCTTTATTATTCCTATAGGTTCTACCCATTTACTAGGTTTCCAACCTAAGGTCAAAGCATATGCTCTGATACCAACTGCGGTGACCCAGCATACCACTGCATGATGTAGTATACTATAGTTGTTGACATAACACCAATGAAACACCGTTCACTAGTATTACATCCCTCAGAATGGCACAACAGAAACACAGCGGGTCCAATACATGGCTTAAAGGTTACAACTCACTCTTTACATAAGATCTAGAGAACACTCTAGGTTAAAGAGAGAGAAATAACTTCTTACGGAGAAGAATCAAAGTTAAACAATGCAAGAATGATTATATTATTAAGTCTAATATTCGGACTAAGAGGTTGGCATTGCTGCTATCGCAACGCTCTACAAAAATAGGTTCTTTGGCTAGAGATAATATCCCTATCTAATCGGTAACTTTCGTCTTCACTTGAGTTGAGGTATATGTTGACTTCCTTGTCTTCAGTGAAAAGCTTTAGCTTTTGATGATTTCGGGAGCATAACTTAATGTAGACATCTTTTTAGTGGCCTCAGAATCTAGCAAGGGTTAAGAAGATACTTTGAGTACGAGCGTACTCAGCAAATTCACTAGAAAAGGAGTGTTTGATGCACTATAACTACAGCCACAGACCGTAGGTCATAGGCAATGCAAGTTTTCATAAACATTTCTTCAAAGGTTGCTTTTATTCTGAAAATCTATGTCTGTCAGCCTTCACGGGTTTACCAGAACCTTCATGGGGTTCCTTTCCCGCCGCGTTCGCAGCTCCTTCCCGGAACAGGGAGTAACAAGTTAAAGTTCTTACACTCTGCAGAGGTGCGTCACTTTACCCATGAGAGATCAACTCTTTGTTGCATAACCGGGCAGCTTATTCCCGTCCACAATTCCATGATGTGGGGCCCAGAAGATGATCCAAGACAATCACTGCCCCCTTCGCGACCCCGCATGCCTCCTTGGTGTACACCATGCCCACATAAAGAATTACGGCAATGGTTTGTACAAACCGTTAGATGTCCTAACTATCATGGGACATTGAGGGTTCCCACCCATATGCTGCATATCCTCTACGAATTACCAATTAATATGCACGCTACGAGGATAACAGTCACGACCTGCACATCCGGCTTCATGCGAGAGGAAGAAGATACATCTGACTTCTTTGTCCCATTCCAAATCTCATGGTCAACGCATAATATATGGCGCAAGAATCACTGGCGACATTGGTTGTTAAGTCCTAGGTGATATAGTTCTGAACAGTGGTACTCCAACTGTCAGGTTTAATAGATTAACTGATCACCCTGGATCAGTAATCAATAGTCCTCATTATTATTGAAAATAGTGTTTTCGGACCTTTTTCAAATGCAGGTGAAGACAACACTGGATTTGTAAAATACTTTACAGAAAATAATCAAAGGACATGAGCAAGTGTGAACTTGCCTTTTGTGATTGCAAGATTATGCACTCATGGTCTTCGAGTCAGTGTTTAAGATCCAAAAATCTGAAATCAGCATCATTGGTCCAGTAAGGACTAATGTTTAAAGAAGCAGTATGCTTTTATGCATAAGTAATGTGATGCACGTTCTAAGCGCAAATCCCGGGAATAACGTTGTCCTAGTGTTTGGATTCCGAAAATGGTTACATTGGAATGTGTGGTCTTTTTAGATAAGTTTCATAGTTGTACTTTTATTAGAGTTTATGAGTGGTTGTAAACATCACATATGTAGGAGTAAAGTATACATATGATATACTAGTTAGGATTACTTCTACATAGTTTCTTATTTGAAGTGGCAAAAAGGATAACCTTCGAAGAAAAGGTTTCTCTTCTAAGGTCTAAACAATCTTTCTGATTAGTTAGTGGTGGTTGATGTCATTTGTTTGTTCAAATGGTTTGGCTTGAGTTGCCTTATAGTTTAACTACTTCAGACCAAAGTTAACTATAAAACATATAATAATGCTTATAGTGTTATATTAAAATTTTTCAGACTAAAGTTAACTTTAAAGTATAGATAGTTTTGAAAGTATCGTACTTATACCTTGGTATCTTGTATATCTGAAATGTGTTATTTAAGTTACTTAAGAATGTTCATTCTGTTACTTGAGTAATGGTTTCTTGATGTGAGTATGGAGTAATATCATTTATCTTTTCTCAATAAGTGGATATAGTTTATGAACCCAACATAAGGTTACTTAACTACTTATGGATTTATATAGTGTTGTAGTAGTTTTTGTAATTTGGTGATTAATATGGTTTAGAAAAGATTTGATTGTTCACAAGTTGTTCTTTAAGGATTTTATTATTATTGGAATTCTTTTTAGAGATAATTTTTATTTAAGGTTGGGGATTCTTCTAAAATAAGAACATTTATAATGTTTTAAACCATTATGGCATTAGATTATTAATATTTAAGACTAATACTATTTATTAGACTTATTTAACTCATTTTAGGAATATTAGTAAATTTTATTTATTTTTATATGAATTATTAATGAAGTAAATAAGTTAAAATTTGAGTTATTAAAATATTTAATTTTCTTATTTACCTCAAAAGGAGATTATTAGATTTTTAGTATGTAGATAATATTTTTATGATTATTTTGGTATATCATATTTATTTTTGTAATTTATAAACAATAAGATATGATTTTTATAATTCTTATTACTTTTATAATTACTTAATAAATAATAAATATTTAATTAAGTGAAATAATAATACATGATTATAGTTTTAAATTAGAATTCTTATTTTTCTAAGATTTTTGGTATTTTATTACTATTATTAATATTTATTATTATAAAAATATGAATTATCAAAGTTTTTTACTTATAAAACTTTTATTAAATTATATTTATTTAAATAATCATCATAATAATATTTGATAATAAATTTAAGTTGTAGATTTTATTTTTCTGAAAATTTTCATGTATTATACATATTTTTCTGAATTATAAATCAAAAGTTATTAATTAAACAAGATTTAATCTTTTATTAAATTTCTGGAATAATATTAATTGGATTATAACATTTTATTCATTTCCTAACAGAAAAATACTTTTTACACCACGACCAGAGCTAGCTCCAGTCACTAATCTATGGGCCATAGTCCACCTCAGGTTCAGATGAAAGAAATGTTTTTGGTACTGACTTCCTCTCTACTCACTGTCGATGACATGCGGGCCCTGGGCCATGTCATCCACCACGCGAGGCAAAGACTAGTCAAACGGCTGACGTGTCTCGATCATGAGGTAAGCATGGCGTCAGCATCACCACTGTCGTCGGTGAGTGGTCACCGGCGACGATCTAATACACCCCAGCAAGCGAAGTAGGTCTAGTTCGAATCAACGCAAGATGTTGAACCTAGGAGTGGCAGCGCCGCTCGGAAATGGTCATCGGAGCTTCAGCTCCGACGGTGGCTGACGGTGGCTTATAGTGAAATGGTGATTTACAACGAGATTGAACGATTCAAGGATGCTGGAAGATTCAGGAACTCACCCTGATGATGATTGAGTGGTTGGCGAGGACAGGCGTGGCCGGAATCAAGCTTCCCGACGAGGATTCCGACAAACTGTCGTGGAGGAAAATGACCAAATTCACCCGCTCCAGTGCTCCCCTTGATGCAAACTTCTACCCAGAGGATCTACGGAGGATGGCGCTTCTCCATGACGGCTCAGAATGGTGTGGGGTGACGTGGTTCGACGGCGAAGAGTGGCTCCGGCGAGCTAGGGTTCGGTCTCGCTCGTATCTGAGAGGATAAGGAGGGATTGAAGATAGGGATGGAAGCAGTGCATCGCGGTGGCCTTTTTATCCCCTCATGGCAGCGGCAGTGAGTATCTTGGCGCAATGACGACGATGACGGCATCGGGCGGCGGCGAGCTCTGCCAGCGAGCTGTCTGTGTGTGTGACGATGACAACGATGGTCATTTTGTAGATAACCCCGTGGCATTTTCTTTAGCTCAACCCGCGGTCCTCACCTGACCCCACTTGTCAGTCTCAGAGGGAAAACGACCTGGGTTGGTTACTGGGTTGTTGTGGGCTGCACAGGGCGTCAGTTAGGTGTAGTGGTATTGGGCTGCGGTCAGGTTTCATTTTTATTTGTTTTATTCTTTTTCTATTTTCTGTTTTCCTTTCAGATTTGAATTTGAATTAGATTTTGAACCTTTCTTTGTATAATTTGTTTGCTGGACATGTACAACAATATTTAAAATATGTTTGGTACACTTTGTGAACTTTTATTATGTCTTCTTTTTATATTTCTTTTATTTACTCAATTAAGAACTTTTTTTTACTAATTGGAAGAAACTTCTTCTTATTATTTTTCTCTTCTATTTTTAATTAGGGATTTCTTGAATGATATATTCTTATCTGTTTATAACTCAACTTTTAGTGAGCTTATAGCTTGAATTAAAACTTTATATATAAGTATAATGATTCTATACCATTAATTGATGCATGAAATATGAAGTCATTGATATGATAATTACTACTCTCATTAAGTTGGGAAATAGCAATGTATGTGATAAACAAAGAAGTTTAGGGTTTTGAATTATGAGTACTACCCTTGGCTTTAGGGTTTTGTATAGGCTTAGATTCCTTTTAAGGGTTAGGATTAATAACTAAGCATATTGCCATATGTATATATTATTGGATGAAATCTCTCTTTTTAGTAGAAGTTATACTTAGAGTGTTTTATAGAAGTGAACTTACAAAAATATACTTAGGCACATATAGTAATGATGGTTGAAATTAACAGAGATATACTTATGTAATTTTTTATAGGGAAATATTTCTATAAAGTGTTATAACATCAAATGATGGATCAACAGTATGAGATGGATATTAAGTTTGATTTGAGATTTAGAGTTGATTGCTTACCAAGATTAAATAGAAAAATAATTTATAACATATAACTATATTTCACAATCTTGGATCTCTGATTAAGGAATTCCTTTCTAGATATAATACTTCTTCCTATCCATCATCATGATTAACATGATGAGCCTTACTCATTTAAATCTTCTTATTATTATATCATTCTTCTAACTCATGAATGAATCCAATGAATTTGGTACAAAGACACTTCATAACTTTCTCATATCCTTGTGTGGCTGTATTTACTATTCTAATATTGATAATCTTCCATTCAACCAGTAGTTCCTTCAAACTCTACTCCCAGTCTTCCTTATTACTTCATCACTAATCTTTCTCTAAAGTAAACTATCCTTAAAGATGAATAACACCATTTTCATGACTCTATGCTACACTAGCTTTAGTTGAGTAACACCATCTTATAATTACTTAACTCTTATGACTTACACTTCAATTCCTGAATTATATTTATGTGGTTTACAAAGACTTCTCTAGGATCACTTATCTTTACTAAGGTTCCAATCATGTTTTACCCACCAGTATTACTCATACTAAATATAAGCATTCCATGTTGGTGGCCAAAACATTACCTTTATAATGCTTTAATTATATATTATTGAAGTTCTTAGTTGGCTAGGCAGGGCTTTATCAATCCTACCTTTTATTGTCTAGAAATTATCTTCTTAGTATCTTATATTGGATTAAGGTTATTAGTGGACTATGCCCTTATTAGAAGATTTGAGTAGATGTTCTGATAAGATCAAATCATAGATCATAGACTGATAGTTAAAGAAGTTGTGAATCAATGGGGAATTATCCAACATAGATGAACAATAGATATTGAAATAAGTTCTATAAAGATTCTATAGAAAGAAAAATATACATATATATAGTGGATGATCTTGACTTAATCTCTTTCCAACTCCAACTCATCAAGAGAGTTTTTAAGATTAGGTGTTACCATGATACTCAGAATTTATGCAGATGGGATTCAAGATATAGTGGTTACATTATTATTATTTGTTTTATATCCTTAACTTGGTACTTATGAGTCATTATAATGAATACTATAATATGTTCACCTAATGATCAATATAATTCACATTATATTAGGGTTTAACTTATAGTACATTTGATCTTCCCTTAGATCAAATCTCTCTTACCCAAAAATATATTTTAACAAAGCTCTTATTGAAACCTATCGCAGTCAACTTGATGATCTACTTCAATTCCATCAAGCTAAGAGAAGCTTCAATCACTTTGACAAGTTTTGATTTGAAAGCGCGAAAATTACTCGGATTTTCTATGCATGAATGCAATGCCCACATCTGGGTTCAACTTATTTTTAGGTTCTAATGCTGGGATGTTACAATATGGCTCCCACATATTTATATGATTACTTTGAGATCGAATGAACCACTTATATACGATACCAATTTCCCTTTGTCTCGCAATTGTTTACTTATCCGAGGTCTGATCGTCGGTATCTCTGCATACCTAGTTCAACCTCGTTACCGATAAGTACTCTTTTCTCGTTCCCGTGATATGTGATCCCTTGTGAGCCAGTCACATGCTTGTAAGCTAATTGGATGACATTCCACCGAGAGGGCCCAGAGCATATCTATCCGTCATATGGATGGAAAAATCCCACTCTTGATCCATGTGCCTCAACACATACTTTCCGAACACTCAATGCCACCTAGTCACGGTGTGGTGTTTGATGTCATCAAAGCATCCATCCGGTGATGGTGATTAGCATGATCTCATGGTCGAAGGAATTAGGTTACTATGTATCAGAAAGCTTATAGCAAACGAACTATTGAAATGACTTGATCTTTATTCTACGCTTATATATAGGAGTATGTCCATCACACCATTATCCTAATGATATGATCTTGTTGTTAATAAAATCTCAATGTTCATGATTAGGAAACCATGATCATATACTAACCAACAAGCTAGTTTAACCTCTTGGGCATATCCCCAACAGTCTTCCACTTGCACTAGAGACAATAATCTAGTTTCAAATCTTTGTGTATTCAACACCTATGGCTTTCCGGTGTTGCATGTACATGATTGCTAGTGGTCAACTGATCTTTGGATCCAACACTTACAAGTCTGTGTGTAATTTCATGTCTTTGCATCTCTACGCATCACTCATTCTCTAATGAGATGGCTTTGTATAAAATTGGTCCTTTGGTGAGATCTTTAGTTCCTAGGGGTTAAAACATGTTGACAATATTGTCGTACAATATATCTTCATAGTATTATCCCGCTGTGAACTACACCTAGTTTGATAACAAACTACTTGACACAAATGCCCTCTTTTGCTGCTATAATAGCAGTCATATACTTAGCCTTTTGTTGTAGTATCTATCACAATGTCTTAACTTTGGAACTCATCCAAATCCATTATGGAACTTTACTTTCCATTATATTGTGCCACCCTTAGTTTAGATTGAGATAAACTTGATTTGTACTTTGTGACAAAACTAGTATCATTGTAATACTTTACAATGAACTAACCATATATTTGTCACTTCTACAAAATATTATATTCTTAGTTCTTCCAAAAGATCATAAGAGTATCCTTTCAATCGTCCAATGATCATCTTATGAATCATTCTAGTATTTGCTCATAACATTTATAGTATAGGACATATCTGGATGTGTACATATCACAGTTTGATTGATAAAACTCTCTTTTTTATTTCAATCTTCAAGTATCAAACTATACTTGAATCTTTGTTTAACTTACCAAGTGTCTTTCAAGTTCAAATCTTGATTTCTCGTGGTGGAACTATCACGGATTTTATGGCTTCAAGCCATTTGACGGAGTCAGGGCCCATCATCGCTTCTTTGCATGTAGTCCATTCATTATTTTCAAATAATGATTCAACCCTCAAATCTTGGTATTTGATTTTTTACCCGACCTACTTGGTTCAATAGGAACTTAGACCTCCGTAACCATAACCTTTGGGGCATGTGAGCCATGAGCATTGTTGCTGCCTCCGGAACACTTTTCGGCGCTATGCAACTTTGCACATATAGCTAAGGTTCATTTAACCTTATCAAAAGTTCTATTGTCCTCCCACTTAACTTTTTACGAAAAATTCCTTCTCAAAGAAACTTGACGTTCTAAGCAAGAAACATTTTTCTCTTCGGTGTTATGGAGGAATACTCAACGATTATTCGAAATAACATACAAAGACATGTTCATCCGACTTTGGTAGTAAACATCTCACTTATGCATAGCATACCAATGTTTAAGAAAGGACAACTTGGGTTTTATCCCAAACCATAACTTTATATGGTGTCATTTCAATGGATCATGATGGAGCTCTTTTTAGTGAAAAAGCGGTAGTTTGTAACATCCCAAAAATATTAAACTTGGATCATCAAACTCTAAGCATCAAAATTAGGGTTAACAAAAACTTTTCCAACTAAAAACATGAAAGCATTCATATGTGTGAGTATTAAAATTTGGATTCTTTTGAATTGCCTTGGTTCTGTATTTCTTTGCTTGTAAAATGATTCTTAGGTGAAATAAACACCATCTAAACAATCCCCAAACTTTTCCCAAAGACAAACAAGTCAAAACAAACAAATTAGGTGAATGGTCACTTTGGCCAAATTAACTCCCATGCCTACTTTGGCTATCCCTAACTTTCAGAACTTAACAGAAACATGTATGGATCTTTGCACCCCTTGATAGTACTCATAATAAGGTACCAATGCCCACTTTGTGATCATCCAAAAACATTCCAATGCTTAGTTTAAATGATAGTTTAAAATTGAATCTATTTCATATGGGAAGATCCCTCTATTTCAAAAACAACTCAAACAAGCTCAATTTTCAAAACCCAAACATCCACAGAACCCTCAACACATGCCTAGCACAACCACCAAAAATCTTTTCAAAATTAAAAACTCAAGTTCATGCAGCCATTTCATCAAACAGGTTGCAGATTCAAATCAAAAACACTATGTTGAGAAGTGTTTTGGGCCAATCTTGTTCCCTCTCTGGTTACAACTAGCCTTAGTAGATCATCTAGAACCCTTAACTAACCTCTAGCACCACCGTGAGCTTGTCAATGCCATCAATGGTGAGCAGGACAAGAGCACACATGTCACCCCAGTGTTGACAACAAGCTAGGAGAAGAACTAGCCGTGTCAACCTTGTCTAGCATGCAGCCCATGCCTCACCGCCCCCTCTCGACCAGCCCTAGATCGAAGAAAGCGACCAGAACCGCCAGGAACACCGCGCCCGCGCCATTGTCGACCATGCCGATGCTCACCACAGAGCACACGCCGTTCCCTCGCAACCCGACCACCTCGAGCCCTCGCCGCCCGCCAGCATGCACCCCACTGTCCCAGGAGACCACCCGACATGTTCGTTTCACCGCCCGTACCCCGTAGCAACCGCTCGCCGCGGAGTTCGTCGCCTCTGCCTCGCAGAGCACCGCGCGTTCCCGACCATATGCAAACGCCCCTACACGCGCATTTAAGCTCTAGAGCATCGCCAGGAGACCGCCTGTCATCGCCAACCTCGACCATGCCTCTAGCCGCCCGTAGCCATGTCGCCACCGTCGCCTGCCCATCCCTCTCGGTCTCGCCGTCGAGCCTATAAAAGGAGACGACCCCGTTCAATTTCTGCACACCATCTCACTCCCCTCACCTCACTGATCCTTCCACCCCTTAGCCGGAGCACGAGGAGCAGCAGCTCGCCGGAATTGCACCGGAGCAGGCCGCCTCTGGAGAAGAAGGGAGCTGTTGATTTCGACCACCCCTGAAGCTGCCGCGACCACCCCTAAGTTCGCCGTCGTCGACTTCGTCATTTGCCCGCCTCGCCATCGCCACTAGAGCCCCGGTATGCCCCCTATGCACCCCCACTGAGCCGCTAGGGTTCGAGCTCGCCGGTGACATATTCATCGTCGACGACGACCCTCAGCCGCTGATCTCACTTCTAATCCAACGCACCACATCGCCCCGTACCGCTTCGCGTTTTATGAGCCACTGACCAGTAGACCCCCCTGTAAGTTGCGCCCCGCGCTGCGGAGTAACACTGGGCCGACCCAATAACCCTTCCCGCGTAGCCCACTCGTTGAATTTAGCTTTTTCTTTTTAAGTTCAAACATAGTTCTGTACCTAGTTTCAAAAATCAACCCCGCTCGATCCAGTGAACCAAATTGCATGAAACCAATTTTGTTAGAAAGGTATTGAAATGCTTAATCCAAGGCCGTTTGATTCAAATCATTTGGATCTGTAGATCAACCTTGGTAAAAATAACAAGTCAGAAGCTTTTCTGCATTCAAACATTTTTCAAATTTCAACCATAATAGCTTTTGAGTTGATTTCCAACTCTCAAAAATCATATTTGATCATACCTTTCAGAATATATAAAAACATATGGGTTTACTTACAGAAATAATGTTCAAGTAATAAAAGAATGCCACATAGGCATTTCTAGTCAATTTATTTTATTTAAAATAATAGGTTAAACCTTATTAAATTGTGACACCGCTTTAAATCACATTCCCATGTACTGAAATATGTGGTGATGACATGTGTCAACATGATTCCATGTTTGAGTTGGAGAATATTAAATCCTAAGTAGTTTTTCAATGAGTAGAAATTACTTTTCTAAAAATAAATAAATAAGACAAATGCTTTATTCTTGTGATATTAGTGATGATGCTAGATCATCTATATAACACCTTTGTGTGATGATTGAAAATAGTTAAGTATTGTTTGGTGATTGTGTACCTCGTATTTACTCATAGACACTAGTACCGACCAAGGATACGAGGAGGAAGGAGGATACTATGAAGAAGAAGCCGAGGAGAACTTCAACCACTGCTCTGCTCAAGGCAAGCTTATACTGATACTTATGCAAGCTAACACTTGCAATTATGAAAGTTAGATAACCTATGCAATACACTAAGCATGCTTGGTTAGACACATTTGATGATACCCAATCCTAGTTTTACTTGCAAGCTTTCTACTTTATTACTTTATCAAATCTATTGCTTAGAGCGTACTTAAGTGATTTGTAGATTCTAGGAAGATAATTGAAGGTTGCATAAAGAGCATTAAATTTGGCCTAAGCTAGATAATCTTGATGTCATCCTAAGGCATGAAATTGTAATTAGTTAAACTCCACTTGTTTACCACCCCTCATTAGTACCCACCCCCACTTGTAGATGCTAGTGCTAAGCATAAAACTTGATCAACTTTAGATGGGAATACTTGGTGGAAAACGGTTATAAAAACCTTAGAATGATGAGTCATTCTACTGAGATGTTTTGACATGTGTTTCCGAACACCAGATGATTTTGATGATGAAAATGTTGAGGCATGAGCCTTAGCCCTTTATAAAACTGATGGTTGTCTAGATGCGATACCATTCCAATTTTACCGTACAACCACAATACCCGAAAATTGGGTAGGTCTTGACTGGAAACTTATATACCTTAGTATGGGTTCCCTCACGGCCAAGGTCTGAGCTGAGGCTACCTTGTGAAGATTGTCCACCTGTGTAGTACCCAAGATGACAGTTGGTCATGGTTGGGAGGCAAAACTCACAGGAGAGGTGCCTATACTAGGGCATGTAATTGAAAGGTTAGGATTGATTATCCGCATACTGAGTATGGTGAATTCAGGATTTGTTCCAGACAGATGTATCGAATGTTGTGGTGAAAGTGAACAATCTCTGCAGAGTGTCAAACTATTCGAATAGCCGCGTCCACGGTTATGGACAGTTGGAGTGGCCATATTGTTCCCCCGTCAGATGTTTTCAAAATGACTTATGAAATGAATTGAGATTTTCACTTGACCACAACAGAGTTGTGATATGAAATACAAGTTCCCACTTAGGTGTTATAAAATTTCAACTAGCTTTTCTTGCTTCTGAACGTAGTAGAGGTAAATCTGGCTTTTTGCAAAACAACCCTAGAGCTTAGTGTCCTATTACAAAAAACCCCTTCACTTGTTAGTATTAGTTTGCGAGTACTTAAAGAGTACTCATGGCTTTGTCCCTGGCTATTCCCGTGGCCAGACTATGAAGAGGAGTACCAGGATGATGGACCCCAGGAAGGTTACGACAACTAGGATCATCTCCCATCGTCAGCATTGCTTGTGACCCCGAAGATGGAGCTTCGCCTATGCTACTTTTATTATTACGTTATTCCGCTGCTTGAGTTGTATTAAGAACTGGATCATGAGATCCTTATTTGTGTAAGACCTTATGTATGGTTTGTAATGGATGATGTACTATGGTATCCAAATCTGTTATGTCTCGCAAAAATGGTAATCCTGGAATTGCGATGTATGGCATAACATGCATCTGGGATTAAAAATCCGGGTGTTGACATAGTCTCTAAAGCTTTTAATCTTTAAAATATAATAGCAGTTTTATGAATTACACCTTTGATCTTACCATGTCAAACAAGGTTTCATTGCATATCTCGATTATTCCATACTCATATGCCACTAGAAGAGGTTCAGCTGGAGAATGACTTGACCTATGAGGAGAAGCTGGTCAAGATATTAGAGACAACGGAGATGATGTGGACATCCCACATATTGATACAACCATACCTACAGCTACACAAATACAAGGACTTATCACTCGAGCTCGTGCCGAGGAACTTAACTATTAGGTACTTTCGTTTCTTGGAACAATTCCTCACATACATGAGAATATGATGTTGCCTAAATCAGATGTATTTGTTACTCTTAGGAATGATGGACCAAGCATGGACGAGAGGGACAAGCATTGCAGCATGATCATGCATAGAGATGGCAGCAAGCATGTGAGGATTCAAGAGGAGGACACGGATGAAGATTTCAGAACTTTGAAGACACCATACTAAAGAAAGAAGGCTTGGACAAAATATTCAAGAATATTACATCATAAATTCGTCCATAGATTATTTAGGTGCTGTGACACCTTTTATTTTGGGCCAGTCCCATGTAATTTTCGCAGGAAATTAAAATACCCACTTTTTAGAGTCCGTATTTGAGCAGAAAAGGACTTCTAGGGTTGGTTTCGGCCACCACCTCTATGGCTAAATCCCACCTTTTCCTCCTTAAATACCCTCCATAGCTGTCACTTTAGACTCGGATTTTTAAGAAATAAAGTTAGCCATCATAGCAACTTTGCCAAGGCTTGAGCATCGCAGAGGCCTCTTGTACTTCGCACCTTTACAGGATCCCACCTTTTCAATAAAGCTTTCACCTTAATCCGCAATATCTTGATTGCAATATTAGGTCTTACTTGTTCTCGATTTCAGGTAGGAATTAAGACCCTCGCTAGTCAGACTGATCGTGTTTCCGCAGGATCGGTAACCTTCAGAAGATTGTCCTAGCAATTGCATTGGCACTCGTGCTCGCACGTGTATTCAGATCGTCAAGCCCGAACTCCACCAAATCGACTATCACCATCTCATCGAACGATCGGACAACTTTTCCCTATCAGGAGAGGTTTACCCGTAGCAAGATGATCAGGTTTTGCAAGGTGCAATGGAGCAATCACACCGAAGAGGAAGCCACTTGGGAACAAGAGGATGACCTCTGAGAGGACCACCCACACCTATTTGCTAGCCATGCCGAATCTCAAGGATGAGATTCATCTTAAGGGGGTTAGTCTTGTCACATCCCAATTTTTAGAACTCATACTGCATATCATACATGCCATTGCATCATAAACTTCATTGCAAAAAAAATCAATTTTAAAGCATTTTCCAAAACACCACAAAGTTTGCTTGTTGTCACATACACATAAGTAGTATGGCTTTACCTTGCATTCTTCTAGGATGGGATTATATAACCATTCCATATACACAGAGGCATAGAGGGTTCCGATACAAAACGGTAGAAATTTGTTTGACTCAAATCAGAGTTACACATAAAATGTTATGCTCGTTTTAGTTTCATCCTAAATTCAGACCAGAGTTTCAGAAAACATACAGTGCAAAAATTCAGTTATATAGTGTAATGTTCAGAGGAAAAAAAGAAAAAAAAAGAAAAGCGGAACCGAGTGGACCAGCATGTCGGCCCACTACAGTGCACCAGGCCCAGCGGCAGCCCGCAGTTACCGCCTCTTTTCCCTATTTCCCTTTTCCTTTTTGTTGTTTCCCTCATGGGTGGGGCCCGTTTGTTATCCCCGCCGTAGTCGGTCTCCAGGACGGACACAAACCCGTTCGGCCCCGAACCACCACCGCGTTCCTCCTGATTTCTCCGCGGATTCGGCCTTCCCTCACCCGTTTTACCCTGGACCTTATAGCCTAGCTACCCCCTCGTCGAAACCCCCTCCTAAATCCCATCTACGCTGCCGCCAGGACACCGTAATTTCTCGCCAGAGTTCCACCCGCCACCGTCGCCATTAGCTCGGTATGAGATCGGAGCTCACAGCTCCACCCCCTCTTTTCCTCGATGATTACTTTGCAATGCCACGCCCTTCATTTTTGACCCTCCTCTCGCCCTAAAGCTCGCCGAGCCGCCCCACCGAGCTTCGCTGGAGTCTGAAGCCACCGCGCCACTCTAGTTCGTCACCGCCGTCGTTCGTGGAAGCGAAGACCGTCGTCGAGCGCTCCCTTGAGACCCTCGTGTGCCACTCCACCCCGCTGACTTCACCGCCGTGCCAAGGGATCACCGGAGCCGCCGCCACCTCCTGGACCACCGCTGGTGAGATCCATGTACCGTTGCTCCCCACCGTCGGATCCATGATGGACGAGCTAGATTCGCCGCTGACTCACTTGGACCGCTGACTGGTCAAAAGGATCCAGTCAGCGCGACGTCAGCTTTGACTAGTTAGCAGGGAATATTCCCTTGCTTTAAATATGTTGGTAGATGTGCTTAGCTATGCTATGATAGACGAGGTGATGTAGCCCTACCTACGGTCCTTACCACATCATGGTTTCCAACTTACGCCAAGTCGTCATGCACTCCAAAGGTGAATCCGTTCCTCTATGCGATCCCACTTCCTACCCTATTGAATGGTATGCTACTTCATACTCCGTCACATATGCATGATTGGTTCACACCGACAAGTACGGAGGCAAGGGAGGAAGCCCGAAACATCAAGCCCGACAAGACGGAGGCTTGGAAGAGGAGACGGAAGAAGCCACGGCTGAACCACCGGAGTCTCCGGCCTACACCGGAGTCTCCGGTCCTGATACACCGAAGTCTCCGGTCCTGCGCACCGGAGTCCCCGGACCGACCTCCCGACCGACCCCAGCAACCGACCCGGGGACAGTCAGTACGCCACTCCGGAGACGACACCGGAGACTGACCGGAATCTCCGGCCCACCACACCGGAGTCTCCGGCCTACAAGATGGGCCTACACGCCGCCAGGTGGGCCTTAGGCCCATGTACCCCTCTAGCTCGTCCAAACCCTAGTTTTATCCCTAAACTACCCCTGTTTATGTGGCTGGCCTATAAATAGAGCCCCCACCCCTTCATGTATCCCGGAGGCATAGATGATATACTAAAGACAACCCCCATTGTGGAATCTCTAGTTTTGCCTCATCCCCTTTACCAAGGGGACCGACTATCGTCACCAACCTCGATTGGACTTTGCACCACGCATCCATCGTTGAACAAGGCCTTGGAGTTCATTGTCTTGTCTCCAAGTTGTCAAGACCCTCCCCAAGGTGTTCCTCCCTCTCCGATGTGGATTTGAGGGAGCACGTTGACCGATCTTTCCTTGCGAGGATTCTATCGGACCGGTGGCCGCCGTTCGGGAGCAATCGACCTTGTATCGTGTGAGTTTTGTGTGTGTTCATCGTGTTCTTCGCGAGGTGTGTATTCGCTTCCGCTACCTTCTCCCTTTCCCCTCGCTTTCCCATCGATTTGACCACGAGATCCGTGAAGATCGGGCCACCCAAGAGGTTAACCCCTCCATCATCTGGTATCAGCAGCTTTTTGTTGCCACGAATTTCTCATCGATTTGGTCTATTCCCCATAAATTCGAAAATTCCACCAAAAACTGCCCCAATTCGTGTTTTGGATCGATCTGTGATTTCAGTGAGTTTTGGTAGGTTTTGATCCCTGGATTACTTGCTAAACTCGTAGATCTACCTTCCCCTGCGTTCCCATGGCCTAATTCCTTGATTTCCCCCATCAATTTGAGGTTTTGGTTCGAGTTTTTCCGCCCAAAAAGCGTCCCGTTCGAGTTCTGGACGCTCTGGAATCTCCCGGACCGGAGTCTCCGGACTTTTTGAGCTCTAGACCGGAGTCTGCGCCTCTCCCTGCAGACAGAAAAACTGTAGCACGGTTTTGAGCATAACTTTTGCATTTCAACTCGCATTTTGGTGTTCTTTAGCTCGTTTCGAAGAGGAGAAGGAGATCTACATCATCATACGCTTTGTTCATGCTATCTACTCCATACAAATTCCGTGAGCAAGGTGGAATCCAACAATAAAGGGTGAAGATCGTCGACGAAAGGTATAACATTCCGCGACTTTTCCCCACTTGCATTCCTTTGTGAACCCCACTATCTTTGCGAGCAACAAACACCTACTGAGACTAGTTCCTCTTATGATTGCTTGGGCTATGCACATTTGATACCTTGTAGAATTCCGAGCAAACGTGTGAGCGCTATCTCATATAGTTATCTTGTATAGTTGTTGGCACAAGGAAGAGGCAAGTGAAAAATAAAAAAGAAAAAGAAAAAATAGAAAAAAGAAAAAGAGAGAAAGAGAGAAAAAAATATACATGTGCCTCATAGAATAGGAAGCGCAAGCTCGATGAACGTCATATAGGTGGTACTTATTGTGCATATCTTGTAGCCCACCAATCTTATGCAATCGAACTAGCGTCTCTCCTTGTACTTATGTGACACGAGCTTATAGTCTTCTCTAGGTAATCATTTGGTTCTTAGCTCACTTTCTTCGTCGCATAAGTCCCATTTATCCCACCGTGGGTGTTTTCTTGTACATATTTCCTATCTTGTGGATTGACTTGTTTGCTTTGTGATCATTGTGGTTCTTTACTTGCCAATACAACATCTTGATTTCGGATTGGTTCTTGACATGCCACTTTCCATACCTATCCACCATAGGCCTTGTGTGTGTGTTTTTTGGTTATTAGTTGGTTTTGGTGTCCCACGTGAACTTCACTTTGCTTGGTTTATTGCTCTCAAGTGTGGCCACTTGCACGATACGATCTTCCAAGGTAAAGTAAGGTTTGACGTTGCATCTCCAACACCCACTACCACTTCCATATACAACACTTGGTCTTGTGAATCATGTCTTGGGACTCCGGAACCGGGGATGATGTCTATGAAGAATCCATGATGAGCCACCATGACTACGACTCGACAAGTATAGAGGACATGATGGAGCACAACACCGACAATGGCTCCTCATGCATGGAGACTATGGAGCACTACACCGACAATGTCTCCACATGCTTGGGTGATATGGAGTACTACACCAACAATTACTCCCCAAGCATGGAAGACTTCGAGTGCAACATCGACGATGCCTCGCCGAGCATGGAGGACACGGAGAACTTCATCGACTTTGATGGCTCCTCCATGGGCCATGAAGAATTCCTCCACCGTGTGGAGATGGAAGCCTACTATGCCAAGCAAGAGGAGTCACATCATCAAGATTCCATGACCTTAAAGGCCAAGCGTGCCACACCTAAGGGCACCACCTACTTCGATGATCCACCTCCAAGGCGACAAGCGCCAACACCTCCAAGGAGTCAAGCGCCACCATCGACAAGTCATCAAGTGCCACCACCTAGATGGCGTCAAGATCCACCATCTCCAAGGCGCCAAGCTCCATCACCTCCAAGGCGCCAAGATCCACCTCCTATCCAAACAAGAGTGGCGTCCAAACATCATATACATCAAGAGGCGCCAAGAAACAAGAATCTTAATCGACAAACATCCTCTCATGAGCATCGACACCATAAAGAGGATACAAGACATCGTCAAAGGCATCTTCGCCATAAAGACGAAGAATTCATGAAGAGCTCCATCCATAATGCTCAATCAAGCTCAAGAAGGCACCACAAACACAAGAAGAGTGCCAAGACAAGTGATCATCGTCGCGAGTGTCACGTGGACGACCAAGTGCGCCACCTACAGCAACCATCGGCGAGGCATGCCAATGACCTCCATCGACACCATCATAGGGCACCTTCAACTACTCGTGCCACCACCACAATGGCACCAAGAGCAAGCCTTCCTCGATGCCATCAAGCTTCTACGCCTAGGCTTGACTTCCGCGACCTCGTGAACGAGGAAAATGAAGACCTCTACTTCGCCAAGTTGGCTGAGTTCGGCAAGAGGATGTCTACACTCTAAGGTGGAGGAAGCCAAGGCCACATATGTGATGAAGTCGATCCGAGCACCTCTCTCAACAACACCATGAGCCTACTTCCACCACTACTACGAGATGGCCACAAGATGGTCGAGCATGGGATTTTCCCTTCGACCATGGAGGAGAGCGATGATGCCCATCTTATGGCATCCAACCTTGAAGGCAACAAGGTCAAGAATGGTGAGCATGGCATTTTCCCTTCACCAAAGGAGGCGCATGGAGTTGAGGAACCCGAGCCTACCCCTATATGCTTGAGTGATGATGTGGTACCAATCCCATCTGAGTATGAGATCCACTTAGCCCACTTGAGTGATAACAAGAGTGAGATGAGTGACTCCACCTTATGTGAGATTAAGTGCTTCCACTTTGAGGGCATGAGTGATACACCTAGTGAGTTGAGAGTGGTAGTTGATAGGTCAAGTGAGACCATTTCTATTTCTAACAACTTACCCTCTACCTCTAGTGTGTTCTCTTATGTTGTGCTAGGTTCGATGGATGAAGACGCGCCAAGCCATGAAGCAATGATGCCTCAATTGCAGAAGATGTACATGGTGCATGAAGATGATGCTACGCCATGGCTACATCAAGAAGACGAAGTCGTCCACAAGGAGTCCACTACTTCCACAACACCCACTTCATATGAGAGGTATGACCAAGGTAACAATAAGGGTGTTGATGATGCCATGATCCCACTAGTGGACATGATGAATTGTGAGGGTATGCATTTTATGGATAATACTTGTGACATTACATATGCTTCACTCATATTCCCATGTGATGCTTTACCTTTGCATAATATTGATCATGTGGAATTGTTTGATTGCGATATATTTGCCATAAACATGCCATGCTATGAATCTTGTGTGTATCCTCCAATTGCTTTGGACATGCGTTGTCATGCTAATCCTTCAATTTCTCCCATTTCTTGCAATAAGATGAATGATTGCTATTTCACTTGTTTTGCTTGCAACAATGTTGATCATATGCGTTATAATGAGATGGCCCCCATAGCTTTCTCATTTTTTGGAGATTTTGATGATTGCCATGATAAGCATGTTACCCACTTGCATACTCACCATGCGTCTATTTCATACTTTATTGACATTAATGGTGACGTGCACAAGAAGAGATACATCATGATGGATGATGTGTATCTCTACCATGCACACACATTCTTCCTTTTGTGTATGATGTGTGTAGGTATCCGCACTATCATCTCAACCTCGGTTGAGCACGAGTTGACAAAAAGAGCTCTTGAGAGAATCCCACAAGTGAGTTCAAGATCGAACCCAGCTCTGATACCTTTGGCATGGTTTGCATCTTTCATGTTGACAAATTATTGTTTCCTATGGTTTTCTTGCAAGCATGTTAATGGTATTATCACTCCTTGTGACATTCATGTTTCTTTGATATTGGATAATGATGCTTTGTGTGTTGCAACAAAAATGTTGAACAATTTTCCTTTTCGATGTTTTGTGTGCAACCATAATGCCATTAAGAGCATGTATTGTCATGAGAGCTTCCAAGAATCTCGTACTGTTGTTGCAACAAACATAAGGACCACTTGCTCTTTCATTTGGTTTGTTGGAAAACATGTCGCTTTTGCTTCCTCTTGGGATACTCGTATTCCCATGATACTTGATGTTGATGATATGTGTATGGCATCCAACATGTTGAACAATTTCTCTTTTTAATGGTTGGTTTGCACACATAATGCTTTTGTTTTGGATATGCTTCCTCGTGTGTTATTGCCAAATTATCCTATTCTTGCATCAAAGATGTTGATTGAAATTTTGATCCAATGCTTTGAGTGCCCCACTACTACGTTATATGGAGTTTTTGAGTTCCCACATTTGGAGGATGTTCGAACGATTTCCATGCACTTTGACCTTGCATATGCATTCCATTTGCTATCCATGTATTATGCTAATAGTGTTGTGAACAAGAATGGACATGCCACATTTGACATGCTCCTCTATCACGCACGAAAATATTTTTCTTGGTCTTTGTTGTGTGTAGGTACAAATGCATACACGCCAACCTCTACCAACCACGTGTTGACAAGAAGAACCAAAGAGAGTTACCTATGTCTACCCTTCATCGAGCTATCTCTACAAGATAAGGTGACTTCATTCTACTTGAGGACTCATGCAATAATCTTCATGAATTGGATACGCTTTGAGTGTTGCTTCACTTTTGTTGTGAGCTTTGTAGGCTTCATGGAAGGTGAAGGAACATTGAAGTGTTGTCAAGTCAATCTTCTCGAGGATGACTATATGGTGAACCCCAGGATCAAGAAGGTCTCTCGACCTATTCTACTTTGTGATGAGCATGTAGAGTCGAGGACGACTCTTTTTGAAGGGGGGGGAGCTGATGTAGCCCGACCTACGGTCGTTACCACATCATGGTTTCCAACTTACGCCAAGTCGTCATGGACTCCAAAGGTGAATCCGTTCCTTATGCGAGCCCACTTCCTACCCTATTCAATGGTATGCTACTTCATACTCCGTCACATATGCATGATAGGTTCACACCGACAAGTACGGAGGCAAGGGAGGAAGCTCGGAACATCAAGCCCGACAAGACGGAGGCTTGTCAGAGGAGACGGAAGAAGCCACGGCTGAACCACCGGAGTCTCCGGTCCTGCTACTCCGGAGTCTCCGGTCCTGCGCACCGGAGTCTCCGGACCGACCTCCGGACCGACCCAGCAATCGACCCGGGGACAGTCAGTACGCCACTCCGGAGACGACACCGGAGACTGACCGGAATTTCCGACCCAGACCGGAGTATCCGTCCCACCACACCGGAGTCTCCGGCCTACAAGATGGGCCTGCGCGCCGCCAGCTGGGCCTTTGGCCCATGTACCCCTCTAGCTCGTCCAAACCCTAGTTTTATCCCTAAACTACCCCTGTTTATGTGGCTGGCCTATAAATAGAGCCCTCACCCCTTCATGTATCCCGGAGGCATAATTGATAGACTAAAGACAACCCCCATTATGGAATCTCTAGTTTTTCCTCATCCCCTTTACCAAGGGGACCGACTATCGTCACCAACCTCGATTGGACTTTGCACCATGCATCCATCATTGAACAAGGCCTTGGAGTTCATTGTCTTGTCTCCAATTTGTCAAGACCCTCCCCAAGGTATTCCTCCCTCTCTGATGTGGATTTGAGGAAGCACATTGACCGATCTTTCCTTGCGAGGATTCTATCGGACCGGTGGACGCCATTCAGGAGCAATCGGCCTTGTATCGTGAGTTTTGCGTGTGTTCATCGTGTTCTTCGCGAGGTGTGTGTTTGCTTCCGCTACCTTCTCCCTTTCCCCTCGCTTTCCCATCGATTTGACCACGAGATCCGTGAAGATCGGGCCACCCAAGATGTTAACCCCTCCATCACGAGGACTGGGTTACATCACAAGGAAGTTGTTTAAAAAGTGTTGGTTTACAAAAACTAAAAACAAATTAATCAATGAATCTCCTGGGTGTGATGGGATTGCCATTTTTTGGTGGTATCATTGCAAAAAGACACCTAGTTATCTAGAGAAAATGATTAGCTTCTTTATTTGGAATCTCTATGGGCATGTATGCCCCATGTGTGGTTTTGGTAATTAATGACAATCTCTATGGACTAATGTGTAAATTGAGTTTCACTTGTAGGTTTGTCTATTTGCGTCGCTTGGGCCATGTGTTGGTCTCAAGGTTGAGAGTTGAAGAAATGTCCAAGGGCTTTGTGCCATTGGAATCATGAAGAAAGAAGGAGCCTGAAGGTTGATCAAGATAAGTGCAAAGATTTGCATCAAGATGGATCACCCTCAAGAAGGGATGAAGAAGGGCAAGCTCAAGATGCGCCACCTCTAGAATATCTCATACTTGAAGCTTGCCATCCTCATGATCATGGGCTGATGAAGACAAGTTCAAAGAAGAGGTTTCCCCATGGAGTATGGGGGAGCAATTTGCAAGTCTTCATCTTCATCAAGCAAGAGCAAACAAGAAAGGTATTCCCACTATAGAAGAACAAGACGATCTACATCAAGTTCAAGTGGGATGCTTAAGGAAAAGGTATGTTCTTGATAGGGCTTCTCTTTTTCCGGTCTCGTGTTGGTAGTTGGGAGACCAGGTTTAGGATAGATAGCCATACTATCAAGAGGGGCTCTCAAGCGGGTGTCTCGATTGCATCATTCCGAGAGAGCTCAAACCTTTGCATTCATAGCATCATATTTCTTGGTTGTTATTTGGTTCTTGTCCATGAGAGGATCTAGAGCTTGTGGTCATCATCATAACAAGCTCTAGTTCATCGTCCAAGGATTTCCCTTGCATTTCTTATTGCGGTTTTTGATCTTGCGAGTTTTCTGGCTCCACATCTTGGGGGATACTTCACAGATATATAGTTGATATTTTCTCCCTTGGTGGTATCAAATATTTAATATTTTGTTGGGTTCTCTTGGTTTTATCTTCCCAACAAAATTGGTTTCATCCCAATCGAAGTTTCCAAGCTCAACTTCTTGTGTTTTGGGTTTTGGAGGTTTTAACGGTTTATCGCTTCTAAAGAGGACAGACCTTTCTCAATTTTGTTTTATCCTTCCATGCTGGACTATGATGTTTCATTGCATAATCTTATATAGCTTTTCTTTCTCTTCAAAACGAGCCCAAGATCATCAAAAATGGAGTCCGAAATCAAAAGTTATTGAAGTTTTCGTGCAATGTTATCCTGCGTTTTTGCTTGAGCGGAAGTTCCGGCCCAAGTTCCGACCCAAGTTCCGGTCAGGTTCAGTAACTTGTGTTTCTATTTGTCGGAAGTTCCGGTGGGGGGCCGGAAGTTCCGGTGGTGCGCGAATCTTGCCCAAACGGTCAGTTTTTCCTTGTCCTATTTAAGGGGGGCTTCTTCCCCAATGGTTTCCTATCTTTTGAGCTTGTTTTTGCCCACCAGTGTTGACCTATTTGACCTCTCTTACTCCCTCTCCCTCCCATGATCCTTACATCTTTTTGAGGGAAAAGTGAGAGGATATCTAGATCTATAATCCCCCCAAGTCAAATCCCTTCTTTGTGAAGGAATCATTGGGATCTAGATCTTGGAGAGTTTTGTGTTCTCCTCTTGTGTTCTTCCTCCCTTATTCCCCCAATAGCTTTTGTAGATTTGTTGGAATTTTGGGAGAGAAGGACTTGCCCTTGCATTTGGTGCATAGGTTTGAGTTCTCCTCAGAGATTTGGTGAGTTCAAGCTTGTGGGCTTGTTTCTCTTGGGTTCTTGGAACCCTAGACGGTTGTGTGGTTGGGTTGTTAACCTTTTGTGGTCTTGTAGCCTTTTGTGGCTTTGTTGGCCTTTTGTGGCATTGTAGCCTTTTGTGGCTTTGTTGTTGGGAGCCTCCAATTGAGTTGTGGAGATAACCCCAATCTTGTACGGGTTCGGTGACCGCCCTCAAGAGTCCCATAGTGGAGCGAGTGCCCGCCTTTTGTGGTGCGCACTCGGGAGAATAGGGTGAGCCTTTTGTGGCGTCGGTGAGTTGCGTGCTTCCGCATCCGGGGTGAGGCTTTGAGTGGCGTTGGGTTAGCATCGAGCCACCACACCTCGAGGTGAGCCATTTGTGGAGTTCGGAGAGCATTGCGCCATCGCACCTCTCCAACGGAGACGCAGCTTCTTTGGAAGTGAACTTCGGGAAACAAATATTCGTCTCCGCGTCCATCGGTTATCTCTCAACCGAGCCCTTTAATTATGCACTTTACTTTGTGATAGCCATCGTGATTGAACTATTTATATCTTTCTATCACCTTGTTTCTAGTATTGCTTAGCATAGGTTGTTGGTGCACTTAGGTGAACCTAGTTGCTAGGTTTTGTGCTCAATAAATTAAACGCTAGTTTTATTACGCATTTACTTGAGCCTAAACCGTAATAATTTTAAAAGCCTATTCATCCCCCTCTAGGCGACTTCGATTGCACTTTCAATTGGTATCAGAGCGAGGTCTCTCGCTTTTAGGCTTCACCACCTCGAGAGTAAAGATGTCTCCTAGGGGTTTAGTGCACTCTCACACATTTACATTTGTTGGCACTCATTATGATATTTGGCGTACTCGCATGCTTAGTAATTTTCGGGCCATTGACCCAAATATTGAGCGGATTCTAGATATGGGATTGTCTCCTCCTAAGGATCCCCAAAATCTATCTTTGGAGGAGGAGACAAACTCTTATCTCGAAGCTCAAGCATATAATGTGTTTGTTAATGTTGTGAGCTTTGAAGTGCTTTCTTCAATCATGCCTTTCCAGAACGCTCATGATATATGGAGCAAGATTCAAGCAAAATATGATGTGTCCAAGCTTAATGAGGATGTTTGTGTTCCCTCCACCTCTGGCCGCGATGAGTTCTCATCTTCTTCCACTTCACCAACATATGAGTTGTCTCAAGGTAATGATATGGTGAGTGGTGATAGAACTTGCAATGTAGATAGTGAGATTTCCATTCATGATCCTTTTTCTCTATCTCATTGCAATGTTGTATCTTTGGGCATGAACACTTGTAGTACCATATGTGATTTTCATCCTAGTGTTGATTCCCCTTGCATATCATGTAGAAATGGATTGAATATATCTCATGATCTGTAGGGTTCGCAACATAGAAAACAAAAATTTTCCTACGATGGGAACATCTAAGTACCAAGATCTATCTACTAGATACAAGCAACAGGTGGATATACATCCATAGAATACATACCCTCGAAGACCGAATAGCGTTAACGAGGTTATACTCGTGGATGATGTAGACGAATGCTTGCCGATCTCAAGATCGTGATGAAGTCCGTCTGGTCCAGCCGGTCGAGCACGATCAAGTCCAGCACCTCAAAGCAGTGGTGCATCCGTGATCGCACACACGTACGGGTACCCCGACAACCTCCGCGCCCTCGCTCCAGCGAAGCAGCGGAAGCAACAAATCCTTCCAGAAAAAGCCACCGGGAACATGTATCTCGCTGATCCGAGACCATGGGGGAATTCTAAATGGGGGAGAGAGATCCTTCGCGAGGAGGTGTGAGTGAGAGAGAGGGAGGGGGGCTCCTTTTATAGGGAGAGGGGGGGCACCCAAGGGGCCATGCGCCCAGCCATGGGGCTGCCCCCTCCCCTCCTTTCATTCATGTGGGTGGACACTCCACTCACATAAAAAGCCTTTCAATTCCCTCCACTCAAAAACCCACTCAAATTCCCATTAAATTTCCACCAAATTTAATGCAAACTCTCATTAAATAAAACTCTTTTATTTTATTCAGAATTTTGCCAATTACTTTAATGACAAACATTCACAGATAACCCCTTGCTAGAATTCCATTTCACATGCATAACCACTTTATGCAATTTCACCCGAAAACCTGTTTCGGTATCTAGTGAAATAAATTCCTGCGCTTGTTTATTCTTTTTCTGGCATATCATTTGCTCTGAATGGTGTCGATATCCCTTAAGTGTGTCACCCTACGGTTCGCGAATAATGCGGACATGATCGAGACCCTTCTCCGATCAATAATCAGTAGCGGGACCTGGAGATCCATATTGACTCCCACACATTCAACGATGACTTCTGTGATCGTGTGAACCTTTTACGCTAGTATCTTAATCCCTTTGTTTCACGATATATTACATGTCTGAGATTCGATCATCGGTATCTACATACCTAGTTCGATCTCGTTACCGACATGCACTCTTTTCTCGTTCCCGTGATATAACATTCTAGTGATCAAATCACTTGCTTGCAAGCTAATCAATGTGATATCACCGAGAGGGCCTAGAGCATATCTATCCGTCATCGGGGTGAACAAATTCCACTCTCGATCCATGGGTCTCAACATAACACTTTAGTAGTTATGAAGCCATCTTTATAATCACCCAGTTACGGTGTGACGTTTGATGTCATCGAGAAACTCTTCCGGTGTTAGTGATTGACATGATCTCATGGTCTAAGGATTAGGATCACTTCGTAAGTTGTTATAGCAATATAAACTCAATGACTTTGATCGTAATGCTATACTTCGGATGAATGTTCATCACATCATTACACTAATGTTGTGACCTCGTTATTAACAACATCCAATGTTCATGATCAGGAAACTTTGATCATCATGTTAATCAACAAGCTAGTTTATAAGAGAGGCATAACTAGGAACTTTCTTTTTGTTTATTAAACACACATGTATTAACGTTTCCGTAATAATACAATTATAGCATGTAAAATAAACATTTATCATAAATAAGGAATACGATAATAACCACTTTATTATTGCCTCTCGGGCATATTCCCTTCAGTCTCCCACTTGCACTAGAGACAATAATCTAGTTTGAAAACTTTGCGTATTGAACACCTATGGCTTTCTGGTGTTCCATATACGCAACTGCAAGTGGTTAACATAATCTACGGATCTGATGCTTTCAGGTCCGTGTGTATTTGCATGTCTTTGCGTCTCCACGCATCACTAATTCTCTAATGATATGGCATTGTATAAATTTGGTCTTTTGGTGAGACCTTTAGTTCCTTGGGGTTAAAACATGTCGATACTATTGTCACACAATATATCTTTAGTGTTATCCCGTTGCGAACCACACCTTAGTTTGATAACAAACTTCTTGACACAAATTCCCTCCTTTGCCGCTACTATAGCAGTCATATACTTAGCCTTTTGTTGTAGTATTCGTCACAATGTCTTAACTTTGGAACTCTTCCAAATCCATCATGGAATCTCCTTTCCATTACATTGTGCCACCCATAGTTTAAATTGAGATAAACTTAATTTGTATCTTGTGACAAAACTAGTGTCAATGTAACTCTTTAAAATGAACTATTTGTAATTGTTTGTCACCTCTACACAAATATATTCTTAGTTCTTTCAAAAAGATCATAAGAATATCCTTACTATAGTCCAATGATCATTTTATGATTCATTCTGGTATATGCTCATAACACTTAGAGCATAGGACATATCTGGATGTGTACATATCATGGTATGATTGATCAAAACATTCTCGTGATTTCACTCATCAAGTGTCAAAGCACTTGAATCTTGTTTCACTTATCAAGTGTCGATACACTTGAATCTTGATTCAATTCCTTTTCCATGCGACAAGATCCGTTTCTTGTTGTTTCTATATTGAACTCCTTCAATATCTCATATATGTACGTTTGGCACAACCATATTAGCGTCACAGTCTATCCACTATAGACATTCATGCTAAATATTCGGGTTTTGCCTAAGTATTTCATCGAAATGAAATTCTTAACCTTTGTCAATAAAAGATACATCATTTCTAATCAACAAGATGTCCTCCACATAATGTATTAGAAATATGTCTGAGTGCTCCCACTTAATTTCTTGCAAATGCAAGCATCTTCATCGTCTCCTGATGAAAACTCCTTTTTATCACGGTGAAGATTCCAACTCTGCGATGCTTACTTCAACCATTGAAGTTTGCATGCCCTTTTAGCATCCTTTGAATTGAACAAAACCCTTTGGACCGTGTCATGTACACGTCCTAGGTAACCATTCTATTAGAAGAACTTTGTTTTGTTTATTCATCTACCATATACCAAATTATATGTAGTGGTTGCTACTTTAATCCGTCCAGACTAAATATCGCTATGAAAGATCCAATCTTGTCATAGTCAACTCCTTGAACATTGTCGTAAAAGACTTTATGACATGTCAACAATTTCATAGATGTGAAACATCCATGTCTGTTTCTTTATAGATCCAAATACGACCGATAGGTTTTTACACCTTTCCGGAGGGTCTTCCAAGTTCAAAACTTGATTTCTCGTGTATGAAACTATCACGGATTTTATGGCTTCAAGTCATTTGACGGAGTCAGGGCCCATCATCGCTTCTTTGCATGTATTCGGTTCATCATAGTCAAACAATAATGATTTACTCTCAAATCTTAGCATTTGATTGTTTAATCGACCGACTTGGTTCAATAAGAACTTAGATCTCCGTGACCACAACCTTTTAGGCACATAAGCTATGGGCATTATGGCAGCCTTCGGAACGATTTCCGGCGCTGCACAACTCAGCACATTTAGCTAAGGTTCTTTAACCTTATCAAAGTTCTATTGTCCTCCCACTTAACTTTTATGAAAAATTCCTTCTTCAAGAAACTTCATGTTTCAAGCGACAAACCCTTTTGTCCTTGGTGTTATGGAGGAATAACCAATTGTTATTCGAAATAACCTACAAAGACATGCTCATCCGACTTCGGTTGTAAACATCTTACTTATGTTTAGCATACCAAAATTTAAGAAATGATAACTTGGGTTTTACCCCAAACCATAACTTCCATGGTGCCATTTCAACGGATCAAGATGGAGCTCTTTTCAGTGTAAAAGCGGAAGTCTCTAAAGCTTTAATCTTTTAAAACATAATGGCAGTTTTATAAATAACACCTTTGATCCAACCATGTCAAACAAGGTTTCATTACAAATTTCAAACACTCCATACTCCTATGGTGTTTCGGGAGATGTAAATCTAGGTGTTTTTCTAAACTTGAAACTCAAATAAATCCCTTTATGATAAATCATAATTTATTTATTTTCTTGTTACACTTGTAACTCAAATAAATCCCTTATGATAAAATCATAAACCATTTATTTTCTTGTCACAATGATTTTCACTTCATCTTGAAAATCTTTGAACATTTTCAAATATTTCACACTTCTTTCTCATTAAGTGAATATTCACTCAAATTTCCGGAGAAAGCATATGAAGTTGAAACCCATCGCTTACGACTACACATAATGGACTACATACATCGATATGTATAAATTCCAATAATTTAGTCGTTCGTTCTTCTTTGGCCTTTGAACGAAGTTTTAATTATCCCGAGGAAAGTCTTACAAGCATCACTTGATCAAATCAAAGACTCCAAAATCCATAAAATGGAGTTTCTTCATGTTTTCTTTCCAATATAATTTAAATGGCGATGTCACTTCGTAAGTGATCTTTCAATCATTTGTCTTACGACATTTTAGCATTAGCTTTATGGATGTGATTTCTCCAACTAGATTTGTATATCATCCATCTTATATGGAATACGGTAATTATTTGAAAAACCTTTGTTCTCATAATACCTTATTCAAATAACAATTGTTAAAACAAATCTTGAAGTCAAGCTTTGATGTCAACGAGAAATACAAACAACGGTTTGTTTGTTTTTGATGAACATCATCACATATTCTCTTGCTAGTTACTTAGGCCATTGTGGTTCATGAATTGCGTCGTTCCGTATGAAATTTCATACCAACCAATTCGGTATCCAATACCCAAGAACCACATTGTTTAACAAGCAAAGAATACAACCATAACATGTATATCATATATATACCTAAATTGGATATTTCCAATTTTTTCTTTTCTGCCAAATATATTTTATAGATTCTCTTTCAGCATTTCCTTTTCCTTTTTAAAAGAATCTATCAACATAAAAAGTGGCGCCATATACATGACACATAGTCCAAAGCGTGTATATTCAAATAATAATACCTTTGGACTTGCACTTTGAAGTAGATCACCATCATCAAATGATCGGTATTCTTTCAAAATCCATTCTTTAGTAATCTTTCGGTGTAGTAAACACTTTACATACATCTTCTATTCACCTTTATCATGATGACTTTCATGATCAAGCTACTGTAGCTTATAAAGGCGAATCGTGAGTATAACATTACTTTCCAAAACCCTTTTGGATGATTAGGATGTCTAGCATCTCCAACCTTTGTAAATTCTCATCCAATATGAGAACTTATATTATACTCTATCATATTGCAACCAAAACATTGTTTCAGATATCGTTATATCTGTCACACATGATGGTTTCTGAAACAATTCTTTCAGCTCCTAGATAAACTTGATATTCAAACAATCAAGAATCATGGAGGCAAACATGATACTTAAGATACTAACACTGGAATTGTTACTCTCGATTTAATACCAATTATTAAATTTCACGGAGTAAATAGAATTTTGCTGAAATTTTGCAATAGGACTTTAAAATTTAGATTGACACTCAACACAATACGATACCAGTTCGTAAAGTATATATCCAGAATTCTATAGTTCTATTATCTCAATTACAACTATGCATAAGGTGGTGAACGAATGCCAATGACTACAACAAATTATGCAAATTCACTTTGATTTAATTTATGATAAATTGAGTTCTACTAATTCAAATTAGAAATGAACTCCCACTCAAAAACGACATCCCTCATGTCTTTTTGGTGATTACATGAACCAAATCCACTACACCAAGTCCGATCATCACGTGAGTCGGTGTAGCTTCAAAGGCGAGCATCAAATGGGCATCATATCTACTATATGACTCATGCTTAACCTTTAGGTCCGTGTTCCGAGGCCATGTCTGTACATGCTAGGCTCGCCAAGTAAGAACCTTAGTATTCGCGTGTGTAACTGTCTTACACCCGAGATATGCTCGTGGATTCAAGTACACCCGATCATCACGTGATGTCTTGAAGCGACGAAACATTGTCGGTGCATACTTAAGGAAGAACACATTTTTATCTTGATATCTAAATGAGGGATCATCTTATTATGCTAATAAAATGCCAAACAAGCAATATAAGATGCTATCAAACATCACATGTTTATTAGTGGAATGATATGGTTCCCGCATATGATCTCCATCACGTGCACCGTGGTATGATCACTATCATACCTCTATGTGTAAGGTCAAGGTCTATGGAACCTACACGTTATGCGTGTTGTAAGAGTATCATCTCATAATTCTACTTACAACATCACCATATCATAACACTAGCCCAGCAACAATCTAAACTAGACGCCTCTAATTTATCCATTGCAAGTTTTACGTGGCTTAGGGCTTTCGAAGATAGAACCGTTCTTACCTACGAACATGAACCACAACAAGGATAACCAAATTGTTGACAACTCGTTGCAAATTAGATATTGACTATAGTAGGAGAGACAGACACCCGCTAGCCACTTATGCAAAACTAGTTGCATGTCAAGCGTGGAACAGGTCTCATGTGCGAGGACATGTAAAGTTTGTCCGGTCCGCTTCATCCCACTATGCCACCAATATCCAAAGTACAACTAAGAAGCAATAAAATGATCATCATCGCCCACATACTCATATGTGTACTACCCGTGCAAAGTATCTACGCATAAGCCTGGCTCTGATACCACTATAGGGTTCGCAGCATAGAAAACAAAAAATTTCCTCTGATGGGAACATCTAAGTACCAAGATCTATCTACTAGATACAAGCAACGGGTGGATATACATCCATAGAATACATACCCTCGAAGACAGAATAGCGTTAACGAGGTTGTACTCATGGATGATGTAGACGAACGCTTGCCGATCTCAAGATCGTGATGAAGTCCGTCTGGTCCAGCCGGTCCAGCACGATCAAGTCTAGCACCTCAAAGCAGTGGTGCATCTGTGATCGCACACACGTACGGGTACCCCGACAACCTCCGCGCCCTCGCTCCAGCGAAGAAGCGGAAGCAACAAATCCTTCCAGAAAAATCCACCGGGAACATGTATCTCGCTGATCCGAGACCGTGGGGGAATTCTAAAGGGGGGAGAGAGATCCTTCGCGAGGAGGTGTGAGTGAGAGAGAGGGAGGGGGGCTCCTTTTATAGGGAGAGGGGGGAACCCAAGGGGCCATGCGCCCAGCCATGGGGATGCCCCCTCCCCTCCTTTCATTCATGTGGGTGGACACTCCACTCACATAAAAAGCCTTTCAATTCCCTCCACTCAAAAACCCACTCAAATTCCCATTAAATTTCCACCAAATTTAATGCAAACTCTCATTAAATAAAACTCTTTTATTTTATTCAGAATTTTGTCAATTACTTTAATGACAAACATTCACAAATAACCCCTTGCTAGAATTCCATTTCACATGCATAACCACTTTATGCAATTTCACCCGAAAACCTGTTTCGGTATCTAGTGAAATAAATTCCTGCGCTTGTTTATTCTTTTTCTGGCATATCATTTGCTCCGAATGGTGTCGGTATCCCTTAAGTGTGTCACCCTATGGTTCGCGAATAATGCGGACATGATCGAGACCCTTCTCCGATCAATAATCAGTAGCGGGACCTGGAGATCCATACTGACTCCCACACATTCAACGATGACTTCTGTGATCGTGTGAACCTTTTATGCTAGTATCTTAATCCCTTTGTTTCACGATATATTACATGTCCGAGATTCGATCATCGGTATCTCCATACCTAGTTTGATCTCATTACCGACATGCACTCTTTTCTCGTTCCCGTGATATAACATTCTAGTGATCAAATCAGTTGCTTGCAAGCTAATCAATGTGATATCACCGAGAGGGCCCAGAGAATATCTATCCGTCATTGGGATGAACAAATTCCACTCTCGATCCATGGGTCTCAACATAACACTTTAGTAGTTATGAAGCCATCTTTATAATCACCCAGTTACGGTGTGACGTTTGATGTCATCGAGAAACTCTTCTGGTGTTAGTGATTGACATGATCTCATGGTCTAAGGATCAGGATCACTTCGTAAGTTGTTATAGCAATATAAACTCAATGACTTTGATCGTAATGCTATACTTCGGATGAATGTTCATCACATCATTACACTAATGTTGTGACCTCGTTATTAACAACATCCAATGTTCATGATCAGGAAACTTTGATCATCATGTTAATCAACGAGCTAGTTTATAAGAGAGGCATAACTAGGAACTTCCTTTTTGTTTATTAAACACACATGTATTAATGTTTCCGTATTAATACAATTATAGCATGTAAAATAAACATTTATCATAAATAAGGAATACGATAATAACCACTTTATTATTGCGTCTCGGGCATATTCCCTTCATGATCATATGCTTGCTTTGCCTTGTTGCCTTGATAAATGTGCTTCCATTTTCTCTAGTACTTGTGTTGATAACCATGTAGAGGAAATCGAAGAATGTGTGGGCCAAGGAAAGGTTGCCATTGGATCTTCTTGTGTCCCCTCATCATCACCTTCTCCCAATGTTCACTTGTGCCTCATGGCTAAGAGTTCAAAGGTAACCTCTCCTTTGGATGCCAATATACCTCATGATGATGTAAATGTTGATCATGTAGAAGTAGATGATGATGTTGCTTCTTTAAAAGAGAAGGGGGAGCTAGTCCTTCGTGCTCTTCATCATAATAAAAATGCTTTCTCTACTTTCATTGACATCTTGACTTGTGCTATTGAAAGTAGGCAACTAATATATGAGCATGAGGACACAACAGATAAAATTAGTAGTATTGAGCGTGAGTACTCTAATGAAATTGCCAACCTAAATGAATCTCTTGAAGAGGAACAAACCACTAAGGAATCTCTTGAGGATACCTTTGCTCTAGAGCTATCTAGAGTAAAGAAATCTTGTTATGGGGTAACCCTGGGGTTGGCCCGATCTTTCATGAATTCCACGAGGAACGAGGGGGAAAGCGGTGGTCGAGGGATGAAAACGAGGAAGGAGATGAAAATCACGAACACACGCAAAACCAAAACACGATACACGCCTATCCCTCATGCCGGTGGCAACCGGTCCAACATAATCCCTAGGATCGGTGTTGGGCGAAGCTCGCTCTCCACGCCAACAACGGGGGATGAGGTTCTTGGTGAGATCTTGACGTCTTGGGGGCGAGAAACCGAGAACCCAAGGCCTTGTACAACTTGAACGCACTAGGCAAGATCCAAGAGGGGGGTGGATAATCCGGTGCTCCTTGGTAGGAGCATGAGACCAATAGATATAAGTTCCTCAAAGGGTTTCCTTAATATCTATTATTATCCAAGTCTAGGGTTTACAATAGAGGGTGGGGGCTATATATAGGCCAACCACATAAACAGGGGTATTTTGGGAACAAATAGCAAAATATAGAGAGGGTTACAAGGCGCTGGGCCGACTTGACACGATCTGGCTTTTCCAGGTCCGGTAGTACCGGTCCAGCTCGACCGGTAGTACCGGTCATGCGGTAGTACCGCTTTCCGGCCCGGTAGTACCGCTTGCCGTCCAGGGTCCTGCGCTGGGGCCTTCTGTTGGTGGCGGTAGTAGGGGGCGGTAGTACCATGGCCCGGTAGTACCGGATCCGGGGCCGGTAGTACCGCCAGTGACAGAGAGCGTTTGGGTAGCTCCGGGGCCTTCTGTTGTTGGCGGTAGCAGAGGGCGGTAGTGCCGCCAAGCGGTAGTACCGGTCGCCAGGTCCGGTAGTACCGCTGGCGACAGAGAGCGTTTGGTCTCTTCTGCTGGCGCTCCTCCGTCCTGTGGGTCCTCCTCTTCGTACCTGATGATGCACAAGGTATGGGTATGAAGTAGGAGGCCATCCAAGGGTGTGTCGAAGTCACACAAGGAGAGGAGCGAGTTCACCTTAGCTTGAAGGAGTTTGGCTCGGGCGCGAGTCATGGGTCCACTTGGGGAGCTTGTGGAAGTAGATGTAGTAGCGGTCGTAGGACGGGCTGCATCTGCTCCCCCCCTTGGGAAAGAGTCGTCCTCGACTCTTCAACCTTGCCAACTTCATCTTCTCCATGGTAGGGTGATAGGTCCTTGACATTGAATGTCGAGCTCACAAGATACTTTGATGTTGGGATATCGATGACATAAGCGTTGTTGTTGATTCTCTTGAGCACTTTGAATGGTCCATCACCTCTTGGCTTTAGCTTGGAGTCGCGTTCCTTGGGAAAGCGGTCTTTACTCAAGTGTATCCACACAAGGTCTCCCTCTTCGAAGATCATCTCTTTCTTGTTCTTGTTTAGCCTTGATGCTTGGCGAAGGACTTGTTGCTCGATAGTAGCTCATGTGTCGTCATGGAGTTTCTTCATTGTGTGGGCGCGCTTGACAACATCCATATTGGCACGTTCATGTAGTGGTAGAGGAAGGATATCGAGCGCGGTGAGAGGCTCGAAGCCGTAGACGATCATGAACGGGCTCCGCATGGTGGTGGAGTGCTTGGCGCGGTTGTAGGCGAACTCGGCGTGTGGAATGCATTCCTCCCAGTCTTTAAGGTTCTTCTTTATCAACACCCAGAGGAGTGTGCCAAGACTTCGATTGACGACCTCGGTTTGTCCATCGGTTTGAGGATGCGAGGCGGACGAAAAGAGGAGCTTGATGCCGAGCTTGGCCATGAGGGTCTTCCAGAAGTAGCTCATGAATTTTACGTCGCGGTCGGAGACAATTGTTCTTGGCACACCGTGTAGCCGAATTATTTCCCTGAAAAATAAATTTGCTACATGTGAAGCATCATCGGTCTTATGGCACGGAATGAAATGTGCCATTTTGGAAAAGCGATCCACTACTACAAATATAGAATCATGTCCATGTTTAGATCTAGGCAAGCCTAACACAAAGTCCATGCTAATGTCCGACCAAGGTGCATGAGGAATAGGCAATGGCATATAAAGACCAAAGGGGTTGGACTTAGACTTAGCTTGGATACATGTAGTGCATCGTTGGACGTGGCGCTCCACGTCGCGCTTCATCTTTGGCCAAAAGTAGTGAGTGGAGAGCATGTCATATGTCTTGTCACGGCCAAAGTGGCCCATAAGGCCTCCACCATGGGACTCTTGAAGAAGCAAAAGTTGGAGAGACGATTTCGGAATGCAAAGCTTGTTTTGTTTGAAAATAAAACCCTTATGCAAATAGAAATCATCAATCCCTTTGTCTATTGAACATTGTGCAAATATTGGTCCAAAGAAAGAGTCGGATGCGTACAAAGTTTTGATGTCATCAAGACCCAAGACATTGACTTCGAGTCGTGTAAGAAGGCTTGTGTTTTTGCGAGATAAGGAGTCCGCTACGACATTTTCTTTGCCCTTCTTGTATTTGACAATGTAAGGAAAAAACTCCATGAACTCAACCCATTTTGCGTGCCTTTTACTCAAGTTGGCTTGGCCCTTAAGATACTTCAACGACTCATGGTCGGAATGGATGATAAATTCTTTGGGCCAAAGATAGTGTTGCCACACTTGAAGAACTCGAACCAAGGCAAAAAGTTCTTTGTCATAAATGGGATAATTGAGGCGTGCGCCATCAAGTTTCTCACTATGGTAGGCAATAGGACGCCCATTTTGCATAAGGACGCCACCAATGCCAATACCACTAGCGTCACATTCAATCTCAAAGGTTTTTGTGAAATCCGGCAATGCAAGAAGTGGTGCTTCGGTGAGCCTCTTTTTGAGCTCATCAAAAGCCTTTTGTTGTGCTTTTCCCCAAACGAACGTGACATTTTTCTTGGTCAATTCGTTGAGGGGGCAAGCAATGGTAGAAAAATCTTTCACAAAGCGACGGTAAAAGCCAGCCAACCCATGAAAACTACGAAGTTCACTAACATTTGTTGGGATGGGCCAATCTCGAATGTCCTTGACTTTCGAGACATCAACTTCAATGCCATTAGAAGACACAACAAAACCAAGGAAGATCAGCTTGTCTTTTGCAAAAGTGCACTTTGGGAGATTAGCATAAAGCTTTTCATGACGAAGGATTTGAAGGACCTCCTTAACATGAGTAACATGCTCCTCTAGCGACTTGCTATAGACAAGGATGTCATCAAAGTAAACAACTACACTCTTCCCAATGAGAGATCTCAAAATATGGTTCATGAGACGCATGAAGGTAGATGGGGCGTTAGATAAGCCAAAAGGCATAACCAACCATTCATAGAGACCAAGCTTGGTCTTGAAGGCGGTTTTCCACTCATCACCTTCGGCCATGCGAATTTGATGGTAACCACTACGAAGATCAATTTTCGAAAATATTAGTGGCTCCACATAACTCATCAAGCATGTCATCAAGACGCGGTATAGGATGTCGATAACGCACGGTGATAGCATTGATTGGATGACAGTCCTTGCATAACCGCAACGTATCATCCGTTTTTGGAACTAGGATCACGGGAACCGCGCTTGGGCTAGTGCTTACTTGGATCAAACCTTTGGAGACGAGTTGGTTGATTTGACGTTCGATCTCCTTCGTCTCTTCTGGGTTTGTGCGATACGCGACGCGGTTTGGGAGTGGGGCGCCGGGTATGAGGTCGATGCGGTGCTCGATTCCACGAAGAGGAGGAAGTCCATGAGGAAGCTCTTCGGGGAATACATCTTGGAATTCCTGCAAAATAGCCATCAAAGAAGGAGGAACATTTGTCAAGTCGTTAGTTCCTTGCGCTAGTCCCTTGCATACAAGGACATAGTGCAAGATGGATGGGTTGTTCCGCACTTCTCTCATCTCACTTTTGGTGGCAAGTAGAACACTCTTAGTTTTTCCACTCGAGTTTGGCTTGTAGCTCTCACTCACTATGGTGTGGTTCTCTCGCTCACCACTCTTCTCACAAGGTGTTTTTGCATATTGCGCCCTCGCTAAAGCCTTTGCATTGTCCGCAATTATTTGGCTAGGAGTCATTGGTTGCAACACACAAGTTTTATCAAGCCATTTGAAGGTGTAAGTGTTTGAGTGACCATTATGCAAAGCACGCTTGTCATATTGCCACGGCCTTCCGAGCAGCATATGGCAAACCGTCATTGGGACCACGTCACATTCCACCGTGTCCTTGTAGTGCCCAATTGAGAACGTCACCGAGACGGTGTGCTTGATCTTGACGGATCCTTGGTCACTTAGCCATTGGATATGGTAGGGGTGTTTATGCGGATGGAGGGTGAGGTTGAGTTTCTCACACAATTCCGTGCTTGCAAGGTTGTGGCAACTCCCTCCATCGATGACAATTTTGATGGACTTCCCATTGATGCCGACACGAGTTTGGAAGATGTTCGAGCGTTGGTCTTCATTTGCATTGACTTGGGTAGTCAAGACCCTTGTGACCACAAGCGATGGACTTGCGTCATGATCACACACAAGAAGTTCTTGGTCCTCTTCCAAATGTTGCCTTGCCAAGGCTTCCTTGACCCTTGCATCAAACTCTTCTTCACTCAAGTATTCTTCATTGCCGTTGTCATGGATGAACAAAACTTTCTTGTTTCCACATGCATTCGACTTGTGCCCTTTGCCTCCACACTTGTAGCATTCACCATTGAATGGTTGTTCATCCCTTGTGTGTTTGCCACTTGGGGGCTGTTTTCCTTGAGGGAGAGTTGGCTTGAAGGGAAGCTTGGTGTTACTTGAGGAGCTTCCACTTGGTGTCGTTGGAGTAGTGGTTGGTGCTTGCTTGTAGGTGAAGTACGTCTTTGGCTTGTTGTACTTTATGTCCTCTTGCACTTGACGCTCGGCCTTTGATGCGATGTGCACAAGCTCAACCATGTTGTTGTACTTTTGGAACTCGGTGATGCGCTTGATGGGATGGTTCAAGCCATTGAGGAAACGTGCCATTGTTTGCTCATCTCGCTCTTCAATGTTGGCACGGATCATGTTGAGCTCCATTTGCTTGAAGTACTCTTCCACGGTCTTTGTCCCTTGACTAAGCGTTTGAAGCTTGTTGAAGAGGTCACGCATGTAGTGTGAAGGAACAAAGCGGGATCTCATGTGAGCCTTCATATCTTGCCAAGTTGCGATTGGAGGCTCTTTTGCTTCGCGAGAGAGTTGGACTTGTTCCCACCAAAGATTGGCATACTCATCAAACTCGAGGGATGCCATGGCCTTCATCTTCTCATTGCTATAGTTGTGCACGCGGAAGATCTTGTCGACCTTGAGTTCCCAAGAGAGATATTCCTCGGGTTCATTGGAACCGGTGAACTTGGGCATGGTGAATTTGAGCTTGCCGAAGGTTTCTTCTCCATTGCGGTTCCGGTTGCGGCGGTTGCCATGAATTTGACGGTCATCATCATCATCCGAGATCTCATGTCTTGCTTGGTGATTGTTGCGTTGCTCTTGCGGTTGTTGAGGTGCCGTGTTTGGTGGTGGAACTTGGTGTTGACGACGAGCTTGGGGAGCTTGCTCGTTTTGTTGACGCGGTTGAGGACGAGGAGGAGGTTGATGGTCCTCACGACGAGCTTGGGGAGCTTGCTCTTGTTCTTGTCGTGGTTGATGCCGAGGAGCATTGGCTTGTGCCATGTGGCGAGGAGGACGTCGAGCCGCATGCGCAATGGGCTGCTCTTCTTCTTCTTGGTGTAGGGGAGGCTCGTCACGACCATCATGTTGCCGACGTGGACGATCATGTCGATGATGACGCCTTGGAGGATCTTCGAGTGCTTCACTTCGACGGTGATCTTGCTCGTCCTCTTCGGATGCTTCACTTGTTGTTGAAAAAGGACATGTCGACGGCGATGGCCTTGGTGGTTCATGTGAGGTTGTTCTTGTTGAATCACAAGTGCCCTTGGTTGTGGCCGGTTCGCTTCACGTCTTGGAGGTATTGCGGAGAGGTCACCATCATAGCTTGACGTTGCGGCGTGACGCGGAGATGGTACCGCTTGCGAAGAGCTCATGGATTGAAGAACGGGTCCATCCCGGTGCCTTGAAGCGTGACGGCGAGGTGCACTTGATTCACTTGAGGAGTGCCGAGATGAGCTTGATTCGCGCGAGCGTGGCCTTGCTAGTCCATCAATGAGGCGTTGAAGCTTCTCATCCGTTGAGGCGAGTGCACGACCAAGAGCTTCATTTTGATGACCGAGGTTGTGTTGCATGGCATGCATTTGGCCACGGACTTCTTCGAAGTGGTTGTCGATGTTCTTGAATTCCACACGGGCCTCGCTAAATTGTTTGTCTTGGCGCCGCTCAAGAGCTTCACAACGGTAGTTGAATTCTCCTCGGACCTTCCAATGGTCCCATCTTGTCATGAATTGTGTGTCGTCCTCCGGAGGTTGTGGTGGTTGGGAAGGCTCTCCATGCCTGTCCATGATGAAAAGCCAACAAGGGTTGTATATGGAGAATAAGGGTGCAGAGAGTTAGCCTTGTACCTCACCTTGGAGATTATATTAAACCAATTGCCACACAAATGAGCGAAAAGCGTGCAAAGTGAAATGGCAAGAAACTCACACACAAATATGCTACAACTCTCAAAGGCTTTTGGTGGAAGGTTAGGATTGTGGAAAACCAAACGAAACGATCCAAGCAAAAGGTTATTGTCCTACGAGGTAAAGAACCAAAGATCAAAAGCAAAAGGATATGATCTACAAAAACACAGAAAACACACACGTGGAGAAAAACGGGGTTAGCACGACTATTAAAATGAGCACAAAAGGTCCTAACGAAGACTACGCTCGGTTGTCGTGCCAACGCAAGGAGAGACCACAACTCGTTTGCCAAAAGAGGATAAGCAATAGATTTGTGCACTTGCCGCGGTGCGCTCTTTTCCTCTCTCTTGTTGGCTTACAAGCTTGGTATTCTATTTGTATTGGGAGACTATGTATCTTTCTATTTTATCTTTTTCTTTTCTCTTTTTTTTGATTCTTTTTCTCCTTTTCTATACTACTATGTTAGATTTTGTATTTGGCCTCACACTCCACTTTCCGAAGGCAAGTGCACAATGCTTAGACAAACACAAAATGAGTTGCTCTCATAGGGTAGATACACACAAAGGAAGATATGGGGCTGTCAATGTGGTGCAAGTTATACCTTTGGGATTGTGGAGGACTTGCAACCGTTGGTGGTGGATGATGTTCGAGTGTCGCGGTGTCGATGAGCGCGGGAGACTTTGTTGCGGAAGCTGTTGTGAAAATGGCGACAAACACGCGGAACACGAACAAGCGAAGAGGAAAAGTCAGCAAACGAAAATGAGGCGTCAAGAAGAAGAAAAAGTTTCTGTTGCTGGCGGTAGTACCGCTTGGTACGGGCGGTAGTACCGGACGGCGGTAGTACCGCTTGGTACGGGCGGTAGTACCGCTGGTCACAGAACAAGAACAAAAACGAGATCCACTTGACACAAACCTCAAATTCGTGGGAAATCTGACCGAAAGGCTGGGCTAGGAACAACAGGGGCTATAGATCGACTCCAAAAGCAACAGACCTATGGACCAAAACCACGAAAAACTCACCAAATCTAGAGATCGATCCGAAGGCAAATTGGGGCTCTTTTTGGTGGGATTTTTGATTTTAAGGTGGATAAAAGAAAATTTGGGGGGAAATTCGTGATCAACCGTGCTCTTGATACCAATATGTTATGGGGTAACCCTGGGGTTGGCCCGATCTTTCACGAATTCCACGAGGAACGAGGGGGAAAGCGGTGGTCGAGGGATGAAAACGAGGAAGGAGATGAAAACCACGAACACACGCAAAACCAAAACACGATACACGCCTATCCCTCACGCCGGTGGCAACCGGTCCAACATAATCCCTAGGATCGGTGTTGGGCGAAGCTCGCTCTCCATGCCAACAACAGGGGATGAGGTGCTTGGTGAGATCTTGACGTCTTGGGGGCGAGAAACCGAGAACCCAAGGCCTTGTACAACTTGAACGCACTAGACAAGATCCAAGAGGGGGGTGGATAATCCGGTGCTCCTTGGTAGGAGCATGAGACCAATAGATATAAGTTCCTCAAAGGGTTTCCTTAATATCTATTATTATCCAAGTCTAGGGTTTACAATAGAGGGTGGGGGCTATATATAGGCCAACCACATAAACAGGGGTATTTTGGGAACAAATAGCAAAATATAGAGAGGGTTACAAGGCGCTGGGCCGACTTGATACGATCTGGCCTTTCCAGGTCCGGTAGTACCGGTCCAGCTCGACCGGTAGTACCGGTCATGCGGTAGTACCGCTTTCTGGCCCGGTAGTACCGCTTGCCGTCCAGGGTCCTGCGCTGGGGCCTTCTGTTGGTGGCGGTAGTAGGGGGCGGTAGTGGCGTGGCCCGGTAGTACCGGATCCGGGGCCGGTAGTACCGCCAGTGACAGAGAGCGTTTGGGTAGCTCCGGGGCCTTCTGTTGTTGGCGGTAGCAGAGGGCGGTAGTGCCGCCAAGCGGTAGTACCGGTCGCCAGGTCCGGTAGTACCGCTGGCGACGGAGAGCGTTTGGTCTCTTCTGCTGGCGCTCCTCCGTCCTGTGGGTCCTCCTCTTCGTACCTGATGATGCACAAGGTATGGGTATGAAGTAGCAGGCCATCCAAGGGTGTGTCGAAGTCACACAAGGAGAGGAGCGAGTTCACCTTAGCTTGAAGGAATTTGGCTCGGGCGCGAGTCATGGGTCCACTTGGGGAGCTTGTGGAAGTAGATGTAGTAGTGGTCGTAGGACGGGCTGCATCAAATCTCATGATAGAGAGTTTGAGGTGGAAAGTTCTCTTCAAATTAAAAATGATGAACTTGAAGTTGCTTATGCTAAACTCCTTGAGGATTTTGAGCACCTCAACAATGGCTCTAGGGTCATAAAGGGTGAGCTCATCAAACTCACTGAGTCACATGAGCAACTTAAAGCTTCGTATTCTAAAGAGCTTTCCTAGTTTCCCTCACTCGTGCTTTAAATGATGATGCTTGTGCTACTAACTCTATTTCTTGTGAAGCATCTATCTTGAAGGAGAATGTTGAGCTAAAGGCTCAACTTGCTTTGCTAACAAGCAACTATGGGAAATTAGAAGAAAGTCATTCCAAGCTCTCAAGCTCTCATGAGGATATTCTACTCTCCCATGGTAGGCTAGAGTTAGCTCATGATGCCATTTTGTCAAAGGTAACATCTATTGGGCCTCATATAGACATTAGCACTACATATATTCCTAATGTTATATTGCCATGTGCTAGTTCTTTTAATTCATCCACTCATAACCATGTTATATCTTGTGATGAATTGCATTCCTTGCCTTGTTGCTCTAACAATGAAGCTTCTACTTCCTCTAGTATTGTTGTTGTTACTAACCATGTAGAGGAAGTCAAAGAGCTCAAGGCTCAAGTCACTTCTTTGAAGAATGACTTGAAAATGTGTCATTAAGAGAAGACCACACTCAAGGAGATGTTGAGTGTGCGACGACCCCCAAGTGACAAGAGTGGGATTGGATTCAACTCCAACCCCAAGAGAAAGTCCACTAACTCGTTGAATCACAAGGGCAACAAGAAGAAGTGCCAAGTACAAGTGAAGAATCCAGCCAACATTGTGTGCTTCAAGTGCAAGGAACAAGGGCATCATGTGACGGATTTACCATTGAAGAAGAAGCCTCTTAGCGAGAAGCAACGAGGGAAGCGACCTCAAGCTCCTCCACAATCTCAAGATGTGCCACTTACCAACAAGCCTCAAGCTCTTCTTCATGGTGCAGCTCCTCCCAAGAAGAAAGATGACAAGAGAAGAACTTGCTACATATGCCGTGAGAAGGGGCACCTTTCTTCCTCATGCACCATGGGTAACTCCTCATCCCATCCTATCTTGATTGATGATGCTTATTCACTTCGTAAGGATGAGGGTGGCAATGTGTTTGCCAAATTTGTTGGTGCCCAAAGTGGTGTCAAGAAAAGAACCATTTGGGTGGCCAATCCTATTGTGACTAACTTCTTAGGACCCAACTTGGTTGAGGACCAACAAGCTAAAACTTGATCAATAGGTGTTTATGGAGGGCATTGGAGACTTGACTACCTTATGAAGATTTGAGGGATCTTCATCAATTCCTTTTTATGAAAGTCAAGTCATTTGGTTTATCATGCTTCTATTCTATATCCAATGTTCCTCCTTCCGGTAACTTGTTCTTAAGTCCTTTACATTTATTTTACTTTCTCCCTTGTGCATGTGTTGGTTTTGTACCTTGTATGTGTTTGTACATGTTGTGCTTCCCACTTACTTATATTGACCTATGAATTATATTTGTTTATGTTGGTTGGCACACCATGTATTTGTGTTTCTTGGTTTGGAGCCTCTATTGATTCTAGTTGTTATCCTTTTTGTCTCTAATGAGGGATTAATGGACTATTCCATTTTGGGGGAGTGTCATGCTTGGGCATTCAACAACCCTAAAATGTGTACATGAGGATAACCACTTAGTAGTTATATTGTTTGTTTATCTAGTCTCTATGTGGTATGTCTTTCTCATGATAACCTCATATTCCATAATGTCCATTAATACCTCTATTTTGATTCTCTTGCCTCTTGTTGAGATTTCTTGGTTCATCACATTATGGGGGAGTCATATGCTTTGTGAATATTACAGACCTAGAAAATGTGGACATTTGAGGTAGTGCCACATAGAATTGATATTGAGAATTATCTAGTTCGAATTTGCTTGGATGTTTTATTGCTCATCTCTTGGATCTTGTGTGTGAGAATGATTCTTGGTGGTGATTCCTCATATTTGGATCTATATATCCTCATGGGAACCACTTGCTTCTATTTAATCTAATCACTAGTGATTGTGTGACTATTTGAAGCAATCAAGAATCTCTTTCAAAGCATCAAGCTTAATTCCTATCTTGTTATATGCTTCTTTTCGTGAATATGATCTTGGATATCATTGCAAACTACCTCGGGAAAATTATCCCTATTACTTCTTGTCCTTGGACAATTAGTACTTGATATATGGTAGAATTCATTGATCATATTCGTTTTGGCCTTTTCTTATTTGCCTTATCTTTGGCCAAGAAAATGTTTTTCTATTTGCTCCCAAGCATTCCTTGCCTCTTGTGGATCTTCTTATGTTTTTGTATCCCCTTGTGTTTTATTTAGTGTAGGTAGTAGTGATGATCTCATTTGTGGGCATTTTGCATTCAAAGGCAAAATTATATATAATGCTCTACTTATGGGGGAGCTCTCCTATATTATCTAGAACATTGTTTTATGCTTCTTTATTTGATCCATTTTTTTGCTTGGAAGCTCGATCCTTTTTGTGTTCATACTTTGTGTGCCATCATGAAAAGTGTGAAGAGTTTGTTTTGGTTGTTGGAACCTTGCTCTCTTTGGGAGTTGGTTTTATCTCATTTTTTGTCACTTGTTTTGATCTCTTAAGATGAGATAAACCCTTGAGCATTTGTACTTTTGTCTATTTTGTTTGCTCTTTGGCTTTTGCCTAGTTCATTTGTTGAACTTGTGCCCTTTCATGTGTTGATTTGGTTATTTGATACAATTTGGACACCTTTTGTTGAGTCACACCTTTTGTGTGTCTTATTGGTTCACTTGGTGTTTTTGTTCAAACTGTATCTCCTTTTGGTTCTTGAAAGTATTATGCATGCATATTTACTTCTTATATATATTATGGCATGCTTGCTTTCTTTTGATCCAATATATAGGGGACACTCCACCAAATCCTAATTGGCTAAGATGTGCATGAAATTCAATTTCATAGCAATATGCTCATATTTGTGTGGAGGTTCTCCTATGTATTGTAGTCGCTCTAACTACTTCGGACCCAATTTGTTTGGGGACAATAGTGTACTTAATTGTGTTTTAGGTACATTGGGGATATATATATTGGGTGCTTGTATCTTGAACAAGGAAGAAGTGGAGTCTACATGTCAATTGGATGCAAGCTAGGATGATCAACGTATTCATATCTTCTTCATCTGACCGATTATATCTCGGTAACAAGTATCTCTCTCTCATGCATACATATCGTGTTCCCAACCTTTTGTAGGTTGCTTGTTGGCATGAATGTGTGTACTTGCACATGGTTGGTTTCTGGCTTTGGCTTTGAAGAGTTCTCTCTATTGCAAATGTGTGTATGTTGAGATGAGTGCATCTAAATGGGGACTATACTAAATCATGCTCATGATTCACCTATCCCAAATATGTCAATCTAGCAATTTTGTTGCATATCGTTTCCTGAATATCTCTCATGTGCAATAGTGAGTATTTTTGCAAAGTTGATTCCTATCTTGTGATACTTGTTGACGTTATCCATATATTCCTTCTATCCCCTTCTTCCCTTGGTAATAGTTGTTATATATGGAGTATGTTCGTGTTTGAAGCTCATCGATGTACAATAAGATATATTTGAGCCCTTGGGCATGCTTTCAAGCAAAACATCTTATTGGTATATTATATGACTTCCTCTTTGCCTTTCAACGTGCTTTCTTGAGTATCTATCTTCTTTGTGCATATTTCTTTGTGGTCATATGTCTTTGTGATATTTTCCAGCTAGAAATTTATACACACAAGAGAAGATCAATATTTGGTTGTTTTTGCATTTCTTGGAAATCACCTCTTACTTCATTTTGATTCTTCGGTGGCTTCCAAATTATTGTATTTTGTGTGCATTGTTAAATGAGTTTGGAGGAGTGAGGATTCCATGGTTGTGCACGTTGTTTTCAAATACAAATACTATAATTGGTGCACAATCTTTGGGGAGCTTCTCTAATTCATTTAATAGTGCACAATTTCCTTCTTTCTCATTTCTTGTGGTTTAAATGCTTATGGGGGAGCAATGATTCCATATTTGTGCATATTGTATTCAATACAAATATTCTAAACTTTGCACAAATTTTGGGGAGCTTCTCTATTCTCATTTAAACACTCTTGGTTGTTGCTTCCTTTTGACATCATTTGTTGGTGTTTCAATTGTTTCGTTTGGATCTTTTGATTGCTCGCTTCATTTGTTGAAGCTTATTTCTCTTTCTTTTCTTTTTGCTTTCTTTGGGTCCTCAATATAGTTTTACTTCCTCCCAAGTTCTCATCATTTGACTTGCGCATATGCACACCTTTGGAGGAATTCTCACTATATTGGCCGTCTAGAACTTTTCACCCATTTTGGCAATCGATGCCAATGGGGGAGAAGTTTTGGAGGGTTTAAGGGAAGTTGGCCTTTGATTTGAGTGTGTTCTTGAGCATTTGCCTCTCATGCTCTTGCATCTTTGTGGCTGCCTTGCATGTTGAATATATAGAGGAAACTCAACCAACGGTAACGGTTGGCAATCTATGCAATGAAATTCAAGTTCATCACACATGCATAGATTGTGGGGGAGTTTGCTCTATATATTGTGGTTGTACCAACATCACATACTTGTGTAGTATTTGCTGTTGGGGCAACCACTTTGGTCGTTAATTGTAATATTTAAACCCTCGCTAAGGTATTGTCATCAATTACCAAAATGGGGGAGATTGAAAGGGCATGTATGCCCCCATGTGTGGTTTTGGTAATTAATGACAATCTCTATGGACTTGTGTAAATTGAGTTCCACTTGTAGGTTTGTCTATTTGCGTCGCTTGGGCCATGTGTTGGTCTCAAGGTTGAGAATTGAACAAATGTCCAAGGGCTTTGTGCCATTGGAATCATGAAGAAAGAAGGAGCTTCAAGGTTGATCAAGACAAGTGCAAAGATTTGCATCAAGATGGATCAACCTGAAGAAGGGATGAATAAGGGAAGGCTCAAGATGCGCCATCTCTAGAAGATCTCATGCTTGAAGCTTGCCATCCTCATGATCATGGGGTGATGAAGACAAGTTCAAAGAAGAGGTTTCCCCATGGAGTATGGGGGAGCAATTTGCAAGTCTTCATCTTCATCAAGCAAGAGCAAACAAGAAAGGTGTTCCCATTATAGAATAACAAGACGGTCTACATCAAGTTCAAGTGGGATGCTTAAGGCAAATGTATGTTCTTGATAGGGCTTCTCTTTTTCCGGTCTCGTGTTGTTAGTTGAGAGACCAGGTTTAGGATAGATAGCCGTACTATCAAGAGGGGCTCTCAAGCGGGTGTCTCGATTGCATCGTTCCGAGAGAGCTCAAACCTTTGCATTTATAGCATCATATTTCTTGGTTGTTATTTGGTTCTTGTCCATGAGAGGATCTAGAGCTTGTGGTCATCATCATAACAAGCTCTAGTTCATCATCCAAGGATTTCCCTTGCATTTCTTATTGCGGTTTTTGATCTTGCGAGTTTTCCGGCTCCACATCTTGGGGGATACTTCACATATATATACTTGATATTTTCTCCCTTGGTGGTATCCAATATTTAACATTTTTTTTGGGTTCTCTTGGTTTTATCTTCCCAACAAAATTGGTTTCATCCCAATCAAAGTTTCCAAGCTCAACTTCTTGTGTTTTGGGTTTTGGAGGTTTTACCGGTTTATCGCTTCTAAAGAGGTCAGACCTTTCTCAATTTGTTTTTATCCTTACATGCTGGACTATGATATTTCTTTGCATAATCTTATAGAGCTTTTTGTCCTCTTCAAAACGAGCCCAAGATCATCAAAAACGGAGTCCGGAATCAAAAGTTATTGAAGTTTTCGTGCAATGTTATCCTACGTTTTTGCTTGAGCGGAAGTTCCGGCCCAAGTTCCAACCCAAGTTCCGGTCAGGTTCAGTAACTTGTGTTTCTATTTGCCGGAAGTTCCGGTGGGGGGCGGAAGTTCCGGTGGTGCGCAAATCTTGCCCAAACGGTCAGTTTTTCCTTGTCCTATTTAAGGGGGGCATCTTCCCCAATGGTTTCCTATCTTTTGAGCTTGTTTTTGTCCACCATTGTTGACCTATTTGAGCTCTCTTACTCCCTCTCCCTCCCATGATTCTTACATATTTTTGAGGGAAAAGTGAGAGGAGATCTAGATCTACAATCCCCCCAAGTCAAATCCCTTCTTTGTGAAGGAATCATTGGGATCTAGATCTTGGAGAGTTTTGTGTTCTTCCTCCCTTATTCCCCCAATATCTTTTGTAGCTTTGTTGAAATTTGGGAGAGAAGGACTTGACCTTGCATTTGTTGCATAGGTTTGAGTTCTCCTCGGAGATTCGGTGAGTTCAAGCTTGTGGGCTTGTTTCTCTTGGGTTCTTGGAACCCTAGACGGTTGTGTGGTTGTGTTGTTGACCTTTTGTATTCTTATTGACCTTTTGTGGTCTTGTAGAATTTTATGGCTTTGTTGGCCTTTCGTGGCGTTGTAGCCTTTTGTGGCTTTATTGTTGAGAGCCTCCAATTGAGTTGTGGAGATAGCCCCAATCTTGGCGTTCGGAGAGCATTGCGCCATCGCAACTCTCCAATGGAGACGTAGCTTCTTTGGAAGTGAACTTCGGGAAATAAATCTTCATCTCCGCGTTCATCGGTTATCTCTCAACCGAGCCCTTTAATTATGCACTTTACTTTGTGATAGCCATCGTGCTTGAAGTATTTATATCTTTCTATCACCTTGTTTCTTGTATTGCTTAGCATAGGTTGTTGGTGCACTTAGGTGAACCTAGTGGCTAGGTTTTGGCTCAATAAATTGAACGCTAGTTTTATTATGCATTTACTTGAGCCTAAACCGTAATAAATTTAAAAGCCTATTCACCCCTCCCTCTAGGTGACTTCCATTGCACTTTCAATTGGTATCAGAGTGAGGTCTCTAGCTTTTAGGCTTCACCACCTCGAGAGTAAAGATGTCTCCTAGGGGGTTTAGTGCACTCTCACACATTTACATTTGTTGGCACTCATTATGATGTTTGGCGTACTCGCATGCTTAGTAATTTCCGGGCCATTGACCCAAATATTGAGCAGATTCTAGATATGGGATTGTCTCCTCCTAAGGATCCCCAAAATCTATCTTTGGAGGAGGAGACAAACTCTTATCTCGAAGCTCAAGCATCTAATGTGTTTGTTAATGTTGTGAGCTTTGCAGTGCTTTCTTCAATCATGTCTTTCCGGAACGCTCATGATATATGGACCAAGCTTCAAGAAAAATATGATGTGTCCAAGCTTAATGAGGATGTTTGTGTTCCCTCCACCTCTGGCCGCGATGAGTTCTCATCTTCTTCCACTTCACCAACATATGAGTTGTCTCAAGGTAATGATATGGTGAGTGGTGATAGAACTTGCAATGTAGATAGTGAGATTTCCATTCATGATCCTTTGTCTCTATCTCATTGCAATGTTGTATCTTTGGGCATGAACACTTGTAGTACCATATGCGATTTGCATCCTAGTGTTGATTGCCCTTGCATATCATGTAGAAATGGATTGAATATATCTCATGATGATATGCTTGCTTTGCCTTGTTGCCATGATAAATGTGCTTCCATTTTTTCTAGTACTTGTGTTGCTAACCATGTATAGGAAATCGAAGAATGTGTGGGACAAGGCAAGGTTGCATTGGAGCTTCTTGTGTCCCCTCATCATCACCTTCTCCCAATGTTCACTTGTGCCTCATGGCTAAGTGTTCAAAGGTAACCTCTCCTTTGGATGCCAATATACATCATTATGATGTGAATGTTGATCATGTAGAAGTAGATGATGATTTTGCTTCTTTAAAAGAGAAGGGGGAGCTAGTCCTTCGTGTTCTTCATCCTAATAAAAATGCTTGCTCTACTTTCATTGAAATCTTGACTTGTGCTATTGAAAGTAGGAAACTAATATATGAGCATGAGGACACAATAGATAAAATTAGTAGTATTGAGAGTGAGTATTCTAATGAAATTGCCAACCTAAATGAAGCTCTTGAAGATGAACAAACCACTAAGGAATCTCTTGAGGAGACCTTTGCTCTAGAGCTATCTAGAGTAAAGAAATCTCATGATAGAGAGTTTGAGGTGGCAAGTTCTCTTCAAATTAAAAATGATCAACTTGAAGTTGCTTATGCTAAACTCCTTGAGGATTTTGAGCACCTCAACAATGGCTCTAGGGTCATAAAGGGTGAGCTCATCAAACTCACCGAGTCACATGAGCAACTTAAAGCTTCATATTCTAAAGAGCTTTCCAAGTTTCCCTCACCTCGTGCTTTAAATGATGATGCTTGTGCTACTAACTATATTTCTTGTGAAGCATCTATCTTGAAGGAGAGTGTTGAGCTAAAGTCTCAACTTGCTTTGCTAACAAGCAACTATGGGAAATTAGAAGAAAGTCATGCCAAGCTCTCAAGCTATCATGAGGATCTTCTACTCTCCCATGGTAGGATAGAGTTCGCTCATGATGCCATTGTGTCAAAGGTAACATCTAGTGGGCCTCATGTAGACATTATCACTACATCTATTCCTAATGTCATATTGCCATGTGCTAGTTCTTTTAATTCATCCACTCATAACCATGTAATATCTTATGATGAATTGCATTCCTTGCCTTGTTGCTCTAACAATGAAGTTTCTACTTCCTCTAGTATTGTTGTTTTTACTAACCATGTAGAGGAAGTCAAAGAGCTCAAGGCTCAAGTCACTTCTTGGAAGAATGACTTAAGGTGTCATGAAGGGAAGATCACACTCAAGGAGATGTTGAGTGTGTGACAACCCCCAAGTGACAAGAGTGGGCATGGATTTAACTCCAACACCAAGAGCAAGTCCACTAACTCGTTGAAGCACAAGGGCAACAAGAAGAAGGGCCAAGGACAAGTGAAGAATCCATCCAACATTGTGTGCTTCAAGTGCAAGGAAGAAGGGCATCATGTGAGGGATTGCCCATTGAAGAAGAAGCCTCTTAGCGAGAAGCAACGAGGGAAGCAGCCTCAAGATCCTCCACAAGCTCAAGATGGGCCACTTCCCAAGAAGCCTCAAGCTCTTCTTCATGGTGCATCTCCTCCCAAGAAGAAAGATGTAAAGAGAATAACTTGCTACATATGCCGTGAGAAGGGGCACCTTTATTCTCATGCACCATGGGTAACTCCTGATCCCATCCTATTTTGATTTATGATGCTTATTCACTTCGTAAGGATGAGGGTGGCAATGTGTTTGCCAAATTTTTTGGTGCCCAAAGTGGTGTCAAGAAAAGAACCATTTGGGTGGCCAAGCCTATTGTGACTAACTTCTTAGGACCCAACTTGGTTGGGGACCAACAAGCTAAAACTTGATCAATAGGTGTTTATGGAGGGCATTGGAGACTTGACTACCTTATGAAGATTTGAGGGATCTTCATCAATTCCTTTTTATTAAAGTCAAGTCATTTGGTTTATCATGCTTCTATTCTATATCCAATGTTCCTCCTTCCGGTAACTTGTGCTTAACTCCTTTACATTTATAGTTACTTGCTCCCTTGTGCATGTGTTGGTTTTGTACCTTGTATGTGTTTGTACATGTTGTGCTTCTCACTTACTTATATTGACCTATGAATTATATTGTAAGGTTCCCAACCTTTAATAAGGTAGAGATCCCTGTGTTTACAATGCTAGTCCCTGGATCAATAGCTAGCATCCACAGTTAAGATGTAATATCAAGAAACAAAGGTCATAATACAACTTTATAACCAGGAATAAAATAATTTATTACATCTTACATAGCTCATTTGGCTATCTCATTACAATGCAGCAGAATATAACAATAGCATGGGGTCCTTCATCTTCAAAGTGCCACAGGCAGGCATGTTGGTTGTAGACTTGTAATCCTAATCATTTAACTTCACTAATATCAATCAAACCTGCAACATAACAAGTTACAGCCACAAGGGTCAATACATTTGAATTGTATTGGCAAGTGACACTATGGTAGTATAGTGGAGTCTGTCATCTATATGCATTTGGCTAAGTGGAGCTTAGGCTTGCTTTGCTCAAAATAGATTTTCCTTATCATTTGAAAACACTAAGTTTTTGTTTGACAAAAATCTTTCCCAAGGCATCCCCCAATAGAAATTGGTGATCCTTTCAACCCTTGTTCAACCACAAGTTTTTAACTTAGAAATTTGGATGATGATATTCTTGATAGCTTCCATGTCTTGATGCTCAAATTGTCCTTTGCCAGGGACATGGCTAAGTACTTAGATTTTTCACTCTACAGAGGTTGTGCACTTTCCCCACAAGACTTGGTTTCACCAAGACAAGATCTTTCAGAAGCCTTCCCTTAGACCAGAATGGACGCGTTCCAACCTATCATTCCCCTACCACCAACTGTCCATTTGGCTAAGTTATTGCAACCTATGTGATCCAGGCAGAGCCCATAATGCCAAGTGGCTGCACTTGAAGCTTCTCAACATTTGACATCTCAAATCTCTTTGTTCCTGGGTGGCCATCCACAAGTGAGATACACAAGGTTCACCAGTCCCCTGGCCTTGTGTAACCACTCAGCACAAACCATTCCTTCCATTCCACCCAGGTGATTCATTAACTTAGTTGTTTTATTAAACAAAACACAAGTCCTCAGACTTAGAAATTTTCCATAGCATGAATATATATTCCACCCTTGTTTTCTACTAACTAAGCTAAGCATGATAGTAGTAGGAATCTTTAACTTAGGAAATTCTACTAAGGTTTCATCAACTAGGATTTCCCATGGCATAGTTTACACTTAGCAAAATTCCATGCAAGTCTTACTTAGAAATATCACTAATGCATAGTGAAAATAATGGGACAAAAGTATGAAGCATCACTTGCCTTTTTGGTAGAGAGTATAAGTTTACTCCTTGATCTTTGCAATGTTCACTCACTTAAAATCACTACAATTCAATCAAGCAAACAATATTTCAATCTACCATTCAAGCAATTCATCACACATAAAATAATAGTGACAAGACAATGCATGCAAGCATGCCAAAATTTGTTTTATTTACCAAAGTGGTTTATAACAGGTTATAAACATTTGAAAACACCTAATGGTCATTTTATAAAGTGGCAAAATCATTTGTATAAGATTTTACTTCATAAACCATTTTTAGATCAAGTCATTATTTTATGTGGTGAAGAAATGCTTTTAATAATGCAAAATTCTATAGGTTTCACAAAATATGTTTTCAAACCATATAACCTTGTTTTTAGGGCCAGAGAGTTTATTTCCAAAACATTTCCCAAAAGGTTTTCCTCCAAAATCATTTTTTAACAATTAAACCATATTTTTATTTGACTAGAAATGGTTTAAATCAAAGATTTATTCTTTTGCTTCACAAAATACATTTTGGAAACCACAATTTGTTTCCTATGGTCAGTAGGTTCAAAACACACCATTTGCCAAAGATTTTATCCTCAAAATCATTTTGGAACAAATTTTATATCCTAAACATGCATACACAAGTTTCTGTAAAAACAAACAATTTAACATAATCTTTTTACTAAACAAAGTGCAGGGTTGGCTAGGGCTTGTCTTGCTGAATCCATTGATATAAAATTTGCAAAATTTGGATGTGTAGATTAAAAGTTATGAATTATTCAAATTGGAACATCAATTAGATAAGTTTCTGATTTTTAAATCAAACAGAGGCCACGTGTCAAGTTCTAATTCGCCTGTACCGGTTCGCCAGGATCAAGCTACGTGGTGCGTTGGATCTAATTAGAATCATGCGGCACAGATGCAAACTTACCCCTTTGCTTAAGTTCTAATCTCACGCCTTCGATCAAGATCTAACTGCTTGCATCTACTGGTCAAATACTGGCGGCGCTGGCTGTGGTGAACGGCGGCGGCGCACTCTGGCAGTGACCTTGCCGGCGATACAGGAAGCTAGGGAGAGAGGGGAAGGGCTCACCGAGTTTGCCGAAGCTTTCTGATGCTCAACGTGCCCTTGGTTCGCGAAGGGGCGCACGGGGACGATGACAATTCCTCGCCGAAGTTGCTCGCTGGCTCGGGCACGTGTTGTCGTTGTCGGGGACGAGCTCCTAGGGCGTAAGAAGGCAAGGCAGCATGTCAGGGAGGTGCGCACGGTCTCGAGGGTTGCAGGAATACTAACCAGAACACGAGGGGCGCTCGGGGGAGCTCTGTTCGTCGAGGTTGCCGACGCTACAGGGCACACGCGGCCAAGCGGGCGGCACTGGGAGGTGCAGGAGATGTTGGCGAGCAAGCTCGGGTGGTCGAGGGGGCAAAGCGGTGGCTGGGCTCGCCGGAATTGGCCGGGGAAGGTTGTCGGAGCAGTGGTCGTGCAAATAAAATCAGGGGCGTCCTGGGGGCAGAGGGAGGATGGCGAGCGAGGGGAAATGGAGAGGGGACACGGGCGATTAAGAGTGCGCGGTTGCAGAGCAGAATCACTGCAGCGTGACGGCGAATTTACGCGAGGTTTCAATGGCAGAAACGGCCAGGGAGGAATGAGGGGCGTGGTCGTCGCGGGGTTGAAGACGGTGATGTGTTCGGTGGGTCCAGCAGTCAGCGAGAGAGAGGAGGTGCGTGGGGTCGAGAAATTAGTGACTGCGCGGGTGAGAGTTTGAGTAGAAAACGCTTCGCGCTGCGAGAGAGAGGGAGTGGGCAGCGGTTGGGCTTAATGGGCTAGTTAGGCTGGGCTAGGTCCTTTTCATATTTTTTTGTTTTTGTTTTTCTTTTTCTTTTATTCTATTTTGATTTTGAATAAGCAATTCAAACACTCATTTGAATTCAAAACTTTGCCAAAATTTGTGTAGGTTTAAATATTGATTAGTAATATAATCCGAAGTCAATTTTGAAATAAAATTTTATTCTTTTTGGGATCTTTTAATTATTTAGTTAGGCCCTTGTTTTAAATCAATTAAGATTAAATAATATTTTCAAACACCATTTAAATTCTTTTAAACTTTCCAAATCCTTTCAGTAGGTTTTTATTTGATTAATAGGGTGTCAAAATATTCATTTTGGATTAGTTGGAAAGTATTTATTATGATTCATAAATCATTTGAATTGGGTATTTGTTTTATTTCCAATGATATTAAATATATTTTTAATTCCCTAAAGTTTATTTGGGATATTTCTTTAATCTTAATTAAGTTGAATTAAACAACTTTTATTTCACTTGGGTAAATTCCAAAATACTATTTATTCATGCATTATATAATTATTCTTATTAGAGATTTGTCTTTATTCTAATAGAATTTGGTTCATGCCATTTTATTTTATTTGGAAAATTCTTTATCCTTTTATTTTATTTGAATTTGGATTTGGATTCTATTCATTCCATTTGCTTATGGCTTAGGCCAAGGTTTGATTTGGTCTTTAAATAATCCTTATTTAATACTTCTTTCTTCATCTCATAAAATCCATATCTTTTTATTTAGAGATCCAAACTTGGTGATTCTAATTTTGTAAAATCTTGTTTAATAATTGTTTATCCTTTTAAATCTCTTTAGGATTATTTGCTCACCATTTGGTATGGATTTATAGATAGATTCTTTATTAGCTTTGGAAATTTCTTTTCCTTTATCTTATTAAATTCATAAGATTTTATCTATGGCTCCAAATTAAGTGAAACCAATTTATATGGCTTTATAATATTTCTATTTGTCATTCTTGATCATTTGTAAATGTTTGTTGACAAAAAATTTATATGGATCAAATCCATAGGCTTGGAGATAACTTGGAAATGATTTTATTCCATTAGGGTTTAGGGTTTTGGATTTATTTTCCAAGTGTTTAAATTTCAAGATACATACATTGAGGAATGCAATTCACTTGATTTGGATTTTGTTAAATTCAAACTTTAATTAAAGTTTGTTCAAGATGGGATTTTTAAGTTTCCATTTAAAAACAAAAGTTTATTTTTCACCCTGATTTTCAACAATAATTTATTTTATTTTATTTATTTTCACATTACAAGATTTGGAAAATCTTGGGATGTGACATATATTTGTGTATGTTGGTTGGCACACCATGTATTTGTGTGTCTTGGTTTGTAGCCTCTATTGATTCTAGTTGGTATCCTTTTTGGCTCTTATGAGGGATTAATGGACTATTCCATTTTCGGGGAGTGTCATGCTTGGGCATTCCACAACCCTAAAATGTGTGTACATGAGGATGACCACTTAGTAGGTATATTGTTTGTTTATCTAGTCTCTATGTGGTATGTCTTTCCCATGATAAACTCATATTCCATAATGTCCATTAATACCTCTATTTTGATTCTCTTGCCTCTTGTTGAGATTTCTTGGTTCATCACATTATGGGGGAGTCATATGCTTTGTGCATATTACAAACCTAGAAAATGTGGACATTTAAGGTAGTGCCACATAGAATTGATATTGAGAATTATCTAGTTCCTATGTGGCACATTTGATCATACAAGTTCCAATTTGCTTGGATGTTTTATTGCTCATCTCTTGGATCTTGTGTGTGAGAGTGATTCTTGGTGGTATTTCCTCATATTTGGATATATATATCCTCATGGGAACCACTTGCTTCTATTTAATCTAATCACTAGTGATTGTGTGACTATTTGAAGCAATCAAGAATATCTTTCGAAGCATCAAGCTTAATTCTTATCTTGTTATATGCTTCTTTTTATGAATATGATCTTGGATATCCTTGCAAACTACCTCGGGAAAATTATCCCTATTACTTCTTGTCCTTGGACAATTAGTACTTGATATATGGTAGAATTCATTAATCATATTCGTTTTGGCCTTTTATTATTTGCCTTATCTTTGGCCAAGAAAATGTTTTTCTATTTGCTCCCAAGCATTCCTTGCCTCTTGTGGATATTCTTATGTTTTTTGTATCCCCTTGTGTTTTATTTAGTGTAGGTAGTAGTGATGATTTCATCTGTGGGCATTTTGCATTCAAAGGCAAAATTATATATAATGCTCTACTTATGGGGGAGCTCTCCTATATTATCTAGAACATTGTTTTATGCTTCTTGATTTGATCCATTTTTTTTTGCTTGGAAGCTCGATCCTTTTTGTGTTAATACTTCGTGTGCCATCATGAAAAGTGTGAAGAGTTTGTTTTGGTTGTTGGAACCTTGCTCTCTTTGGGAGTTGGTTTTATCTCATTTTTTGTCACTTGTTTTGATCTCTTAAGATGAGATAAACCCTTGATCATTTGTACTTTTGTCTATTTTGTTTGCTCTTTGGCTTTTGCCTAGTTCATTTGTTGAACTTGTGCCCTTTCATGTATTGATTTGGTTCTTTGATACAATTTGTACACCTTTTGTTGAGTCACACCTTTTGTGTGTCTTATTGGTTCACTTGGTGTTTTGTTCAAATTGTATCTCCTTTTGGTTCTTGAAAGTATTATGCATGCATATTTACTTCTTGTATATATTATGGCATGCTTGCTTTCTTTAGATCCAATATATAGGGGAAACTCCACCAAATCCTAATTGACTAAGATGTGCATGAAATTAAATTTCATAGCAATATGCACATATTTGTGTGGAGGTTCTCCTATGTATTGTAGTTGCTCTAACTACTTCGGACCCAATTTTTTTGGTGACCATAGTGTACTTAATTGTGTTTTAGGTACATTGGGGATATCTATATTGGGTGCTTGTATCTTGAACAAGGAAGAAGTGGCGTCTACATGTCAATTGGATGCAAGCTAGGATGATCAACGTATTCATATCTTCTTCATCCTACCAATTATATCTCGGTAACAAGTATCTCTCTCTCATGCATACATATCGTGTTCCCAACATTTTGTAGGTTGCTTGTTGGCATGAATGTGTGTAATTGCACATGGTTGGTTTCTTGCTTTGGATTGGAAGAGTTCTCTCTATTGCAAATGTGTGTATGTTGAGATGAGTGCATATAAATGGGGACTATACTAAATCATGCTCATGATTCACCTATCCCAAATATGTCAATCTAGCAATTTTGTTGCATATCGTTTCCGAAATATCTCTCATGTGCAATAGTGAGTATTTTTGCAAAGTTGATTCCTATCTTGTGATACTTGTTGCCTTTCTCCATATATTCCTTCTATCCCCTTCTTCCCTTGGTAATAGTTGTTATATATGGAGTATGTTGGTGTTTGAAGCTCATCGATGTACAATAAGATATATTTGAGCCCTTGGGCATGCTTTCAAGCAAAACATCTTATTGGTATATTCTATGACTTCCTATTTGCCTTTCAACATGCTTTATTGAGTATCTATCTTGTTTGTGCATATTTCTTTGTGGTCATATGTCTTTGTGATATTTTCTAGCTAGAAATTTATACACACGAGAGAAGATCAATATTTGGTTGTTTTTGCATTTATTGGAAATCACCTCTTACTTCATTTTGATTCTTCGGTGGCTTCCAAATTATTGTATTTTGTGTGCATTGTTAAATGAGTTTGGAGGAGTGAGGATCCCATGGTTGTGCACGTTTTTTTCAAAAAAATTACTATAATTGGTGCACAATCTTTGGTGAGCTTCTCTAATTCATTTAATAGTGCACAATTTCCTACATTCTCATTTCTTGTGGTTTAAATGCTTATGGGGGAGCAAGGATTTCATATTTGTGCATATTGTATTCAATACAAGTATTCTAAACTTTGCACAAATTTTGGGGAGCTTCCCTATTCTCATTTAAACACTCTTTGTTGTTGCTTAGTTTTGACATCATTTGTTGGTGTTTCAATTGTTTCGTTTGGATCTTTTGATTGCTCGCTTCATTTGTTGAAGCTTATTTCTCTTTCTTTTCTTTTTGCTTTCTTTGGGTCCTCAATATAGTTTTACTTCCTCCCAAGTTCTCATCATTTGACTTGCGCATATGCACACCTTTGGAGGAATTCTCACAATATTGGTCGTCTAGAACTTTTCACCCATTTTGGCAATTGATGCCAATGGGGGAGAAGTTTTGGAGGGTTTAAGGGAAGTTGGCCTTTAATTTGAGTGTGTTCTTGAGCATTTGCCTCTAATGCTCTTGCATCTTTGTGGCTGCCTTGCATGTTGAATATATAGAGGAAACTCAACCAATGGTAACGGTTGGCAATCTATGCAATGAATTTCAAGTTCATCACACATGCATAGATTGTGGGGGAGTTTGCTCTATATATTGTGGTTGTACCAACATCACATACTTGTGTAGTATTTGCTGTTGGGGCAACCGCTTTGGTCGTTAATTGTCATATTTAAACCCTCGCTAAGGGATTGTCATCAATTACCAAAATGGGGGAGATTGAAAGGGCATGTATGCCCCCATGTGTGGTTTTGGTAATTAATGACAATCTCTATGGACTTATGTGTAAATTGAGTTCCACTTGTAGGTTTGTCTATTTGCGTCGCTTGGGCCATGTCTTGGTCTCAAGGTTGAGAATTGAACAAATGTCCAAGGGCTTTGTGCCATTGGAATCATGAAGAAAGAAGGAGCTTCAAGGTTGATCAAGACAAGTGCAAAGATTTGCATCAAGATGGATCAACCTGAAGAAGGGAGGAATAAGGGAAGGCTCAAGATGCGCCATCTCTATAAGATCTCATGCTTGAAGCTTGCCATCCTCATGATCATGGGGTGATGAAGACAAGTTCAAAGAAGAGGTTTCCCCATGGAGTATGGGGGAGCAATTTGCAAGTCTTCATCTTCATCAAGCAAGAGCAAACAAGAAAGGTGTTCCCACTATAGAATAACAAGACGGTCTACATCAAGTTCAAGTGGGATGCTTAAGGCAAATGTATGTTCTTGATAGGGCTTCTCTTTTTCCGGTCTCGTGTTGTTAGTTGAGAGACCAGGTTTAGGATAGATAGCCGTACTATCAAGAGGGGCTCTCAAGCGGGTGTCTTGATTGCATCGTTCCGAGAGAGCTCAAACCTTTGCATTCATAGCATCATATTTCTTGGTTGTTATTTGGTTCTTGTCCATGAGAGGATCTAGAGCTTGTGGTCATCATCATAACAAGCTCTAGTTCATCATCCAAGGATTTCGCTTGCATTTCTTATTGCGGTTTTTGATCTTGCGAGTTTTCCGGCTCCACATCTTGGGGGATACTTCACATATATATACTTGATATTTTCTCCCTTGGTGGTATCCAATATTTAACTTTTTTTTGGGTTCTCTTGGTTTTATCTTCCCAACAAAATTGGTTTCATCCCAATCTAAGTTTCCAAGCTCAACTTCTTGTGTTTTGGGTTTTGGAGGTTTTACCGGTTTATCGCTTCTAAAGAGGTCAGACCTTTCTCAATTTGTTTTTATCCTTCCATGCTGTACTATGATGTTTCTTTGCATAATCTTATAGAGCTTTTTGTCCTCTTCAAAACGAGCCCAAGATCATCAAAAACGGAGTCCGGAATCAAAAGTTATTGAAGTTTTCGTGCAATGTTATCCTACGTTTTTGCTTGAGCGGAAGTTCCGGCCCAAGTTCCGGTCAGGTTCAGTAACTTGTGTTTCTATTTGCCGGAAGTTCCGGTGGGGGGCGGAAGTTCCGGTGGTGCGCAAATCTTGCCCAAACGGTCAGTTTTTCCTTGTCCTATTTAAGGGGGGCTTCTTCCCCAATGGTTTCCTATCTTTTGAGCTTGTTTTTGTCCACCATTGTTGACCTATTTGAGCTCTCTTACTCCCTCTCCCTCCCATGATTCTTACATATTTTTGAGGGAAAAGTGAGAGGAGATCTAGATCTACAATCCCCCCAAGTCAAATCCCTTCTTTGTGAAGGAATCATTGGGATCTAGATCTTGGAGAGTTTTGTGTTCTCCTCTTGTGTTCTTCCTCCCTTATTCCCCCAATATCTTTTGTAGCTTTGTTGAAATTTGGGAGAGAAGGACTTGACCTTGCATTTGTTGCATAGGTTTGAGTTCTCCTCGGAGATTCGGTGAGTTCAAGCTTGTGGGCTTGTTTCTCTTGGGTTCTTGGAACCCTAGACGGTTGTGTGGTTGTGTTGTTGACCTTTTGTATTCTTATTGACCTTTTGTGGTCTTGTAGAATTTTATGGCTTTGTTGGCCTTTCGTGGCATTGTAGCCTTTTGTGGCTTTGTTGTTGGGAGCCTCCAATTGAGTTGTGGAGATAGCCCCAATCTTGGCGTTCGGAGAGCATTGCGCCATCGCAACTCTCCAATGGAGACGTAGCTTCTTTGGAAGTGAACTTCGGGAAATAAATCTTCGTCTCCGCGTTCATCGGTTATCTCTCAACCGAGCCCTTTAATTATGCACTTTACTTTGTGATAGCCATCGTGCTTGAAGTATTTATATCTTTCTATCACCTTGTTTCTTGTATTGCTTAGCATAGGTTGTTGGTGCACTTAGGTGAACCTAGTGGCTAGGTTTTGGCTCAATAAATTAAACGCTAGTTCTATTATGCATTTACTTGAGCCTAAACCGTAATAAATTTAAAAGCCTATTCACCCCTCCCTCTAGGTGACTTCCATTGCACTTTCAATTGGTATCAGAGTGAGGTCTCTAGCTTTTAGGCTTCACCACCTCGAGAGTAAAGATGTCTCCTAGGGGTTTAGTGCACTCTCACACATTTACATTTGTTGGCACTCATTATGATGTTTGGCGTACTCGCATGCTTAGTAATTTCCGGGCCATTGACCCAAATATTGAGCAGATTCTAGATATGGGATTGTCTCCTCCTAAGGATCCCCAAAATCTATCTTTGGAGGAGGAGACAAACTCTTATCTCGAAGCTCAAGCATCTAATGTGTTTGTTAATGTTGTGAGCTTTGCAGTGCTTTCTTCAATCATGTCTTTTCGGAACGCTCATGATATATGGACCAAGCTTCAAGAAAAATATGATGTGTCCAAGCTTAATGAGGATGTTTGTGTTCCCTCCACCTCCGGCCGCGATGAGTTCTCATCTTCTTCCACTTCACCAACATATGAGTTGTCTCAAGGTAATGATATGGTGAGTGGTGATGGAACTTGCAATGTAGATAGTGAGATTTCCATTCATGATCCTTTGTCTCTATCTCATTGCAATGTTGTATCTTTGGGCATGAACACTTGTAGTACCATATGCGATTTGCATCCTAGTGTTGATTGCCCTTGCATATCATGTAGAAATGGATTGAATATATCTCATGATGATATGCTTGCTTTGCCTTGTTGCCATGATAAATGTGCTTCCATTTTTTCTAGTACTTGTGTTTCTAACCATGTATAGGAAATCGAAGAATGTGTGGGACAAGGCAAGGTTGCATTGGAGCTTCTTGTGTCCCCTCATCATCACCTTCTCCCAATGTTCACTTGTGCCTCATGGCTAAGTGTTCAAAGGTAACCTCTCCTTTGGATGCCAATATACATCATTATGATGTGAATGTTGATCATGTAGAAGTATATGATGATTTTGCTTCTTTAAAAGAGAAGGGGGAGCTAGTCCTTCGTGTTCTTCATCCTAATAAAAATGCTTGCTCTACTTTCATTGAAATCTTGACTTGTGCTATTGAAAGTAGGAAATTAATATATGAGCATGAGGACACAATAGATAAAATTAGTAGTATTGAGAGTGAGTATTCTAATGAAATTGCCAACCTAAATGAAGCTCTTGAAGAGGAACAAACCACTAAGGAATCTCTTGAGGAGACCTTTGCTCTAGAGCTATCTAGAGTAAAGAAATCTCATGATAGAGAGTTTGAGGTGGCAAGTTCTCTTCAAATTAAAAATGATCAACTTGAAGTTGCTTATGCTAAACTCCTTGAGGATTTTGAGCACCTCAACAATGGCTCTAGGGTCATAAAGGGTGAGCTCATCAAACTCACTGAGTCACATGAGCAACTTAAAGCTTCATATTCTAAAGAGCTTTCCAAGTTTCCCTCACCTCGTGCTTTAAATGATGATGCTTGTGCTACTAACTCTATTTCTTGTGAAGCATCTATCTTGAAGGAGAGTGTTGAGCTAAAGTCTCAACTTGCTTTGCTAACAAGCAACTATGGGAAATTAGAAGAAAGTCATGCCAAGCTCTCAAGCTATCATGAGGATCTTCTACTCTCCCATGGTAGGATAGAGTTCGCTCATGATGCCATTGTGTCAAAGGTAACATCTAGTGGGCCTCATGTAGACATTATCACTACATCTATTCCTAATGTTATATTGCCATGTGCTAGTTCTTTTAATTCATCCACTCATAACCATGTAATATCTTATGATGAATTGCATTCCTTGCCTTGTTGCTCTAACAATGAAGTTTCTACTTCCTCTAGTATTATTGTTGTTACTAACCATGTAGAGGAAGTCAAAGAGCTCAAGGCTCAAGTCACTTCTTTGAAGAATGACTTAAGGTGTCATGAAGGGAAGACCACACTCAAGGAGATGTTGAGTGTGTGACGACCCCCAAGTGACAAGAGTGGGCATGGATTCAACTCCAACACCAAGAGCAAGTCCACTAACTCGTTGAAGCACAAGGGCAACAAGAAGAAGGGCCAAGGACAAGTGAAGAATCCAGCCAACATTGTGTGCTTCAAGTGCAAGGAAGAAGGGCATCATGTGAGGGATTGCCCATTGAATAAGAAGCCTCTTAGCGAGAAGCAACGAGGGAAGCAGCCTCAAGATCCTCCACAAGCTCAAGATGGGCCACTTCCCAAGAAGCCTCAAGCTCTTCTTCATGGTGCATCTCCTCCCAAGAAGAAAGATGTCAAGAGAATAACTTGGTACATATGCCGTGAGAAGGGGCACCTTTATTCTCATGCACCATGGGTAACTCCTGATCCCATCCTATCTTGATTTATGATGCTTATTCACTTCGTAAGGATGAGGGTGGCAATGTGTTTGCCAAATTTTTTGGTGCCCAAAGTGGTGTCAAGAAAAGAACCATTTGGGTGGCCAAGCCTATTGTGACTAACTTCTTAGGACCCAACTTGGTTGGGGACCAACAAGCTAAAACTTGATCAATAGGTGTTTATGGAGGGCATTGGAGACTTGACTACCTTATGAAGATTTGAGGGATCTTCATCAATTCCTTTTTATTAAAGTCAAGTCATTTGGTTTATCATGCTTCTATTCTATATCCAATGTTCCTCCTTCCGGTAACTTGTGCTTAACTCCTTTACATTTATAGTTACTTGCTCCCTTGTGCATGTGTTGGTTTTGTACCTTGTATGTGTTTGTACATGTTGTGCTTCTCACTTACTTATATTGACCTATGAATTATATTGTAAGGTTCCCAACCTTTAATAAGGTAGAGATCCCTGTGTTTACAATGCTAGTCCCTGGATCAATAGCTAGCATCCACAGTTAAGATGTAATATCAAGAAACAAAGGTCATAATACAACTTTATAACCAGGAATAAAATAATTTATTACATCTTACATAGCTCATTTGGCTATCTCATTACAATGCAGCAGAATATAACAATAGCATGGGGTCCTTCATCTTCAAAGTGCCACAGGCAGGCATGTTGGTTGTAGACTTGTAATCCTAATCATTTAACTTCACTAATATCAATCAAACCTGCAACATAACAAGTTACAGCCACAAGGGTCAATACATTTGAATTGTATTGGCAAGTGACACTATGGTAGTATAGTGGAGTCTGTCATCTATATGCATTTGGCTAAGTGGAGCTTAGGCTTGCTTTGCTCAAAATAGATTTTCCTTATCATTTGAAAACACTAAGTTTTTGTTTGACAAAAATCTTTCCCAAGGCATCCCCCAATAGAAATTGGTGATCCTTTCAACCCTTGTTCAACCACAAGTTTTTAACTTAGAAATTTGGATGATGATATTCTTGATAGCTTCCATGTCTTGATGCTCAAATTGTCCTTTGCCAGGGACATGGCTAAGTACTTAGATTTTTCACTCTACAGAGGTTGTGCACTTTCCCCACAAGACTTGGTTTCACCAAGACAAGATCTTTCAGAAGCCTTCCCTTAGACCAGAATGGACGCGTTCCAACCTATCATTCCCCTACCACCAACTGTCCATTTGGCTAAGTTATTGCAACCTATGTGATCCAGGCAGAGCCCATAATGCCAAGTGGCTGCACTTGAAGCTTCTCAACATTTGACATCTCAAATCTCTTTGTTCCTGGGTGGCCATCCACAAGTGAGATACACAAGGTTCACCAGTCCCCTGGCCTTGTGTAACCACTCAGCACAAACCATTCCTTCCATTCCACCCAGGTGATTCATTAACTTAGTTGTTTTATTAAACAAAACACAAGTCCTCAGACTTAGAAATTTTCCATAGCATGAATATATATTCCACCCTTGTTTTCTACTAACTAAGCTAAGCATGATAGTAGTAGGAATCTTTAACTTAGGAAATTCTACTAAGGTTTCATCAACTAGGATTTCCCATGGCATAGTTTACACTTAGCAAAATTCCATGCAAGTCTTACTTAGAAATATCACTAATGCATAGTGAAAATAATGGGACAAAAGTATGAAGCATCACTTGCCTTTTTGGTAGAGAGTATAAGTTTACTCCTTGATCTTTGCAATGTTCACTCACTTAAAATCACTACAATTCAATCAAGCAAACAATATTTCAATCTACCATTCAAGCAATTCATCACACATAAAATAATAGTGACAAGACAATGCATGCAAGCATGCCAAAATTTGTTTTATTTACCAAAGTGGTTTATAACAGGTTATAAACATTTGAAAACACCTAATGGTCATTTTATAAAGTGGCAAAATCATTTGTATAAGATTTTACTTCATAAACCATTTTTAGATCAAGTCATTATTTTATGTGGTGAAGAAATGCTTTTAATAATGCAAAATTCTATAGGTTTCACAAAATATGTTTTCAAACCATATAACCTTGTTTTTAGGGTCAGAGAGTTTATTTCCAAAACATTTCCCAAAAGGTTTTCCTCCAAAATCATTTTTTAACAATTAAACCATATTTTTATTTGACTAGAAATGGTTTAAATCAAAGATTTATTCTTTTGCTTCACAAAATACATTTTGGAAACCACAATTTGTTTCCTATGGTCAGTAGGTTCAAAACACACCATTTGCCAAAGATTTTATCCTCAAAATCATGTTGGAACAAATTTTATATCCTAAACATGCATACACAAGTTTCTGTAAAAACAAACAATTTAACATAATCTTTTTACTAAACAAAGTGCAGGGTTGGCTAGGGCTTGTCTTGCTGAATCCATTGATATAAAATTTGCAAAATTTGGACGTGTAGATTAAAAGTTATGAATTATTCAAATTGGAACATCAATTAGATAAGTTTCTGATTTTTAAATCAAACAGAGGCCACGTGTCAAGTTCTAATTCGCCTATACCGGTTCGCCAGGATCAAGCTACGTGGTGCGTTGGATCTAATTAGAATCATGCGGCACAGATGCAAACTTACCCCTTTGCTTAAGTTCTAATCTCACGCCTTCGATCAAGATCTAACTGCTTGCATCTACTGGTCAAATACTGGCGGCGCTGGCTGTGGTGAACGGCGGCGGCGCGCTCTGGCAGTGACCTTGCCGGCGATACAGGAAGCTAGGGAGAGAGGGGAAGGGCTCACCGAGTTCGCCAAAGCTTTCTGATGCTCAACGTGCCCTTAGTTGGCGAAGGGGCACACGGGGACGATGACAATTCCTCGCCGAAGTTGCTCGCTGGCTCGAGGACGAGCTCCTAGGGCGTAAGAAGGCAAGGCAGCATGTCAGGAGGTGCGCACGGTCTCGAGGGTTGCAGGAATACTAACCAGAACACGAGGGGCGCTCGGGGGAGCTCTGTTCGTCGAGGTTGCCGACGCTATAGGGCACACGCGGCCAAGCGGGTGGCACTGGGAGGTGCAGGAGATGTTGGCGAGCAAGCTCGGGTGGTCGAGGGGGCAAAGCGGTGGCTGGGCTCGCCGGAATTGGCCGGGGAAGGTTGTCGGAGCAGTGGTCGTGCAAATAAAATCAGGGGCGTCCTGGGGGCAGAGGGAGGATGGCGAGCGAGGGGAAATGGAGAGGGGACACAGGCGATTAAGAGTGCGCGGTTGCAGAGCGGAATCACTGCAGCGTTATGGCGAATTTACGCGAGGTTTCAATGGCAGAAATGGCCAGGGAGGAATGAGGGGCGTGGTCGTCGCGGGGTTGAAGACGGTGACGTGTTCGGTGGGTCCAGCGGTCAGCGAGAGAGAGAGGGGGTGCGTGGGGTCGAGAAATTAGTGACTGCGCGGGTGAGAGTTTGAGTAGAAAACGCTTCGCGCTGCGAGAGAGAGGGAGTGGGCAGCGGTTGGGCTTAATGGGCTAGTTAGGCTGGGCTAGGTCCTTTTCATATTTTTTTGTTTTTGTTTTTGTTTTTCTTTTATTCTATTTTGATTTTGAATAAGCAATTCAAACACTCATTTGAATTCAAAACTCTGCCAAAATTTGTGTAGGTTTAAATATTGATTAGTAATATAACCCGAAGTCAATTTTGAAATAAAATTTTATTCTTTTTGGGGTCTTTTAATTATTTAGTTAGGCCCTTGTTTTAAATCAATTAAGATTAAATAATATTTTCAAACACCATTTAAATTCTTTTAAACTTTCCAAATCCTTTCAGTAGGTTTTTATTTGATTAATAGGGTGTCAAAATATTCATTTTGGATTAGTTGGAAAGTATTTATTATGATTCATAAATCATTTGAATTGGGTATTTGTTTTATTTCCAATGATATTAAATATATTTTTAATTCCCTAAAGTTTATTTGGGATATTTCTTTAATCTTAATTAAGTTGAATTAAACAACTTTTATTTCACTTGGGTAAATTCCAAAATACTATTTATTCATGCATTATATAATTATTCTTATTAGAGATTTGTCTTTATTCTAATAGAATTTGGTTCATGCCATTTTATTTTATTTGGAAAATTCTTTATCCTTTTATTTTATTTGAATTTGGATTTGGATTCTATTCATTCCATTTGCTTATGGCTTAGGCCAAGGTTTGATTTGGTCTTTAAATAATCCTTATTTAATACTTCTTTCTTCATCTCATAAAATCCATATCTTTTTATTTAGAGATCCAAACTTGGTGATTCTAATTTTGTAAAATCTTGTTTAATAATTGTTTATCCTTTTAAATCTCTTTAGGATTATTTGCTCACCATTTGGTATGGATTTATAGATAGATTCTTTATTAGCTTTGGAAATTTCTTTTCCTTTATCTTATTAAATTCATAAGATTTTATCTATGGCTCCAAATTAAGTGAAACCAATTTATATGGCTTTATAATATTTCTATTTGTCATTCTTGATCATTTGTAAATGTTTGTTGACAAAAAATTTATATGGATCAAATCCATAGGCTTGGAGATAACTTGGAAATGATTTTATTCCATTAGGGTTTAGGGTTTTGGATTTATTTTCCAAGTGTTTAAATTTCAAGATACATACATTGAGGAATGCAATACACTTGATTTGGATTTTGTTAAATTCAAACTTTAATTAAAGTTTGTTCAAGATGGGATTTTTAAGTTTCCATTTAAAAACAAAAGTTTATTTTTCACCCTGATTTTCAACAATAATTTATTTTATTTTATTTATTTTCACATTACAAGATTTGGAAAATCTTGGGATGTGACATATATTTGTGTATGTTGGTTGGCACACCATGTATTTGTGTGTCTTGGTTTGTAGCCTCTATTGATTCTAGTTGGTATCCTTTTTGGCTCTTATGAGGGATTAATGGACTATTCCATTTTCGGGGAGTGTCATGCTTGGGCATTCCACAACCCTAAAATGTGTGTACATGAGGATAACCACTTAGTAGGTATATTGTTTGTTTATCTAGTCTCTATGTGGTATGTCTTTCCCATGATAAACTCATATTCCATAATGTCCATTAATACCTCTATTTTGATTCTCTTGCCTCTTGTTGAGATTTCTTGGTTCATCACATTATGGGGGAGTCATATGCTTTGTGCATATTACAAACCTAGAAAATGTGGACATTTAAGGTAGTGCCACATAGAATTGATATTGAGAATTATCTAGTTCCTATGTGGCACATTTGATCATACAAGTTCCAATTTGCTTGGATGTTTTATTGCTCATCTCTTGGATCTTGTGTGTGAGAGTGATTCTTGGTGGTATTTCCTCATATTTGGATATATATATCCTCATGGGAACCACTTGCTTCTATTTAATCTAATCACTAGTGATTGTGTGACTATTTGAAGCAATCAAGAATATCTTTCGAAGCATCAAGCTTAATTCTTATCTTGTTATATGCTTCTTTTTGTGAATATGATCTTGGATATCCTTGCAAACTACCTCGGGAAAATTATCCCTATTACTTCTTGTCCTTGGACAATTAGTACTTGATATATGGTAGAATTCATTAATCATATTCGTTTTGGCCTTTTATTATTTGCCTTATCTTTGGCCAAGAAAATGTTTTTCTATTTGCTCCCAAGCATTCCTTGCCTCTTGTGGATCTTCTTATGTTTTTTGTATCCCCTTGTGTTTTATTTAGTGTAGGTAGTAGTGATGATTTCATTTGTGGGCATTTTGCATTCAAAGGCAAAATTATATATAATGCTCTACTTATGGGGGAGCTCTCCTATATTATCTAGAACATTGTTTTATGCTTCTTGATTTGATCCATTTTTTTTTGCTTGGAAGCTCGATCCTTTTTGTGTTAATACTTCGTGTGCCATCATGAAAAGTGTGAAGAGTTTGTTTTGGTTGTTGGAACCTTGCTCTCTTTGGGAGTTGGTTTTATCTCATTTTTTGTCACTTGTTTTGATCTCTTAAGATGAGATAAACCCTTGATCATTTGTACTTTTGTCTATTTTGTTTGCTCTTTGGCTTTTGCCTAGTTCATTTGTTGAACTTGTGCCCTTTCATGTATTGATTTGGTTCTTTGATACAATTTGTACACCTTTTGTTGAGTCACACCTTTTGTGTGTCTTATTGGTTCACTTGGTGTTTTGTTCAAATTGTATCTCCTTTTGGTTCTTGAAAGTATTATGCATGCATATTTACTTCTTGTATATATTATGGCATGCTTGCTTTCTTTAGATCCAATATATAGGGGAAACTCCACCAAATCCTAATTGACTAAGATGTGCATGAAATTAAATTTCATAGCAATATGCACATATTTGTGTGGAGGTTCTCCTATGTATTGTAGTTGCTCTAACTACTTCGGACCCAATTTTTTTGGTGACCATAGTGTACTTAATTGTGTTTTAGGTACATTGGGGATATCTATATTGGGTGCTTGTATCTTGAACAAGGAAGAAGTGGCGTCTACATGTCAATTGGATGCAAGCTAGGATGATCAACGTATTCATATCTTCTTCATCCTACCAATTATATCTCGGTAACAAGTATCTCTCTCCCATGCATACATATCGTGTTCCCAACATTTTGTAGGTTGCTTGTTGGCATGAATGTGTGTAATTGCACATGGTTGGTTTCTTGCTTTGGATTGGAAGAGTTCTCTCTATTGCAAATGTGTGTATGTTGAGATGAGTGCATATAAATGGGGACTATACTAAATCATGCTCATGATTCACCTATCCCAAATATGTCAATCTAGCAATTTTGTTGCATATCGTTTCCGAAATATCTCTCATGTGCAATAGTGAGTATTTTTGCAAATTTGATTCCTATCTTGTGATACTTGTTGCCTTTCTCCATATATTCCTTCTATCCCCTTCTTCCCTTGGTAATAGTTGTTATATCTGGAGTATGTTGGTGTTTGAAGCTCATCGATGTACAATAAGATATATTTGAGCCCTTGGGCATGCTTTCAAGCAAAACATCTTATTGGTATATTCTATGACTTCCTATTTGCCTTTCAACATGCTTTATTGAGTATCTATCTTGTTTGTGCATATTTCTTTGTGGTCATATGTCTTTGTGATATTTTCTAGCTAGAAATTTATACACACGAGAGAAGATCAATATTTGGTTGTTTTTGCATTTCTTGGAAATCACCTCTTACTTCATTTTGATTCTTCGGTGGCTTCCAAATTATTGTATTTTGTGTGCATTGTTAAATGAGTTTGGAGGAGTGAGGATCCCATGGTTGTGCACGTTTTTTTCAAAACAATTACTATAATTGGTGCACAATCTTTGGTGAGCTTCTCTAATTCATTTAATAGTGCACAATTTCCTACATTCTCCTTTCTTGTGGTTTAAATGCTTATGGGGGAGCAAGGATTCCATATTTGTGCATATTGTATTCAATACAAGTATTCTAAACTTTGCACAAATTTTGGGGAGCTTCTCTATTCTCATTTAAACACTCTTGGTTGTTGCTTACTTTTGACATCATTTGTTGGTGTTTCAATTGTTTCGTTTGGATCTTTTGATTGCTCGCTTCATTTGTTGAAGCTTATTTCTCTTTCTTTTCTTTTTGCTTTCTTTGGGTCCTCAATATAGTTTTACTTCCTCCCAAGTTCTCATCATTTGACTTGCGCATATGCACACCTTTGGAGGAATTCTCACTATATTGGCCGTCTAGAACTTTTCACCCATTTTGGCAATCGATGCCAATGGGGGAGAAGTTTTGGAGGGTTTAAGGGAAGTTGGCCTTTAATTTGAGTGTGTTCTTGAGCATTTGCCTCTAATGCTCTTGCATCTTTGTGGCTGCCTTGCATGTTGAATATATAGAGGAAACTCAACCAACGGTAACGGTTGGCAATCTATGCAATGAATTTCAAGTTCATCACACATGCATAGATTGTGGGGGAGTTTGCTCTATATATTGTGGTTGTACCAACATCACATACTTGTGTAGTATTTGCTGTTGGGGCAACCGCTTTGGTCGTTAATTGTCATATTTAAACCCTCGCTAAGGGATTGTCATCAATTACCAAAATGGGGGAGATTGAAAGGGCATGTATGCCCCCATGTGTGGTTTTGGTAATTAATGACAATCTCTATGGACTTATGTGTAAATTGAGTTCCACTTGTAGGTTTGTCTATTTGCGTCGCTTGGGCCATGTGTTGGTCTCAAGGTTGAGAATTGAACAAATGTCCAAGGGCTTTGTGCCATTGGAATCATGAAGAAAGAAGGAGCTTCAAGGTTGATCAAGACAAGTGCAAAGATTTGCATCAAGATGGATCAACCTGAAGAAGGGATGAATAAGGGAAGGCTCAAGATGCGCCATCTCTAGAAGATCTCATGCTTGAAGCTTGCCATCCTCATGATCATGGGGTGATGAAGACAAGTTCAAAGAAGAGGTTTCCCCATGGAGTATGGGGGAGCAATTTGCAAGTCTTCATCTTCATCAAGCAAGAGCAAACAAGAAAGGTGTTCCCACTATAGAATAACAAGACGGTCTACATCAAGTTCAAGTGGGATGCTTAAGGCAAATGTATGTTCTTGATAGGGCTTCTCTTTTTCCGGTCTCGTGTTGTTAGTTGAGAGACCAGGTTTAGGATAAATAGCCGTACTATCAAGAGGGGCTCTCAAGCGGGTGTCTTGATTGCATCGTTCCGAGAGAGCTCAAACCTTTGCATTCATAGCATCATATTTCTTGGTTGTTATTTGGTTCTAGTCCATGATAGGATCTAGAGCTTGTGGTCATCATCATAACAAGCTCTAGTTCATCATCCAAGGATTTCGCTTGCATTTCTTATTGCGGTTTTTGATCTTGCGAGTTTTCCGGCTCCACATCTTGGGGGATACTTCACATATATATACTTGATATTTTCTCCCTTGGTGGTATCCAATATTTAACTTTTTTTTGGGTTCTCTTGGTTTTATCTTCCCAACAAAATTGGTTTCATCCCAATCAAAGTTTCCAAGCTCAACTTCTTGTGTTTTGGGTTTTGGAGGTTTTACCGGTTTATCGCTTCTAAAGAGGTCAGACCTTTCTCAATTTGTTTTTATCCTTCCATGCTGTACTATGATGTTTCTTTGCATAATCTTATAGAGCTTTTTGTCCTCTTCAAAACGAGCCCAAGATCATCAAAAACGGAGTCCGGAATCAAAAGTTATTGAAGTTTTCGTGCAATGTTATCCTACGTTTTTGCTTGAGCGGAAGTTCCGGCCCAAGTTCCGGTCAGGTTCAGTAACTTGTGTTTCTATTTGCCGGAAGTTCCGGTGGGGGGCGGAAGTTCCGGTGGTGCGCAAATCTTGCCCAAACGGTCAGTTTTTCCTTGTCCTATTTAAGGGGGGCTTCTTCCCCAATGGTTTCCTATCTTTTGAGCTTGTTTTTGTCCACCATTGTTGACCTATTTGAGCTCTCTTACTCCCTCTCCCTCCCATGATTCTTACATATTTTTGAGGGAAAAGTGAGAGGAGATCTAGATCTACAATCCCCCCAAGTCAAATCCCTTCTTTGTGAAGGAATCATTGGGATCTAGATCTTGGAGAGTTTTGTGTTCTCCTCTTGTGTTCTTCCTCCCTTATTCCCCCAATATCTTTTGTAGCTTTGTTGAAATTTGGGAGAGAAGGACTTGACCTTGCATTTGTTGCATAGGTTTGAGTTCTCCTCGGAGATTCGGTGAGTTCAAGCTTGTGGGCTTGTTTCTCTTGGGTTCTTGGAACCCTAGACGGTTGTGTGTTTGTGTTGTTGACCTTTTGTATTCTTATTGACCTTTTGTGGTCTTGTAGAATTTTATGGCTTTGTTGGCCTTTCGTGGCATTGTAGCCTTTTATGGCTTTGTTGTTGGGAGCCTCCAATTGAGTTGTGGAGATAGCCCCAATCTTGGCGTTCGGAGAGCATTGCGCCATCGCAACTCTCCAATGGAGACGTAGCTTCTTTGGAAGTGAACTTCGGGAAATAAATCTTCGTCTCCGCGTTCATCGGTTATCTCTCAACCGAGCCCTTTAATTATGCACTTTACTTTGTGATAGCCATCGTGCTTGAAGTATTTATATCTTTCTATCACCTTGTTTCTTGTATTGCTTAGCATAGGTTGTTGGTGCACTTAGGTGAACCTAGTGGCTAGGTTTTGGCTCAATAAATTAAACGCTAGTTTTATTATGCATTTACTTGAGCCTAAACCGTAACAAATTTAAAAGCCTATTCACCCCTCCCTCTAGGTGACTTCCATTGCACTTTCAATTGGTATCAGAGTGAGGTCTCTAGCTTTTAGGCTTCACCACCTCGAGAGTAAAGATGTCTCCTCGGGGTTTAGTGCACTCTCACACATTTACATTTGTTGGCACTCATTATGATGTTTGGCGTACTCGCATGCTTAGTAATTTCCGGGCCATTGACCCAAATATTGAGCAGATTCTAGATATGGGATTGTCTCCTCCTAAGGATCCCCAAAATCTATCTTTGGAGGAGGATACAAACTCTTATCTCGAAGCTCAAGCATCTAATGTGTTTGTTAATGTTGTGAGCTTTGCAGTGCTTTCTTCAATCATGTCTTTTCGGAACGCTCATGATATATGGACCAAGCTTCAAGAAAAATATGATGTGTCCAAGCTTAATGAGGATGTTTGTGTTCCCTCCACCTCTGGCCGCGATGAGTTCTCATCTTCTTCCACTTCACCAACATATGAGTTGTCTCAAGGTAATGATATGGTGAGTGGTGATAGAACTTGCAATGTAGATAGTGAGATTTCCATTCATGATCCTTTGTCTCTATCTCATTGCAATGTTGTATCTTTGGGCATGAACACTTGTAGTACCATATGCGATTTGCATCCTAGTGTTGATTGCCCTTGCATATCATGTAGAAATGGATTGAATATATCTCATGATGATATGCTTGCTTTGCCTTGTTGCCATGATAAATGTGCTTCCATTTTTTCTAGTACTTGTGTTGCTAACCATGTATAGGAAATCGAAGAATGTGTGGGACAAGGCAAGGTTGCATTGGAGCTTCTTGTGTCCCCTCATCATCACCTTCTCCCAATGTTCACTTGTGCCTCATGGCTAAGTGTTCAAAGGTAACCTCTCCTTTGGATGCCAATATACATCATTATGATGTGAATGTTGATCATGTAGAAGTATATGATGATTTTGCTTCTTTAAAAGAGAAGGGGGAGCTAGTCCTTCGTGTTCTTCATCCTAATAAAAATGCTTGCTCTACTTTCATTGAAATCTTGACTTGTGCTATTGAAAGTAGGAAATTAATATATGAGCATGAGGACACAATAGATAAAATTAGTAGTATTGAGAGTGAGTATTCTAATGAAATTGCCAACCTAAATGAAGCTCTTGAAGAGGAACAAACCACTAAGGAATCTCTTGAGGAGACCTTTGCTCTAGAGCTATCTAGAGTAAAGAAATCTCATGATAGAGAGTTTGAGGTGGCAAGTTCTCTTCAAATTAAAAATGATCAACTTGAAGTTGCTTATGCTAAACTCCTTGAGGATTTTGAGCACCTCAACAATGGCTCTAGGGTCATAAAGGGTGAGCTCATCAAACTCACTGAGTCACATGAGCAACTTAAAGCTTCATATTCTAAAGAGCTTTCCAAGTTTCCCTCACCTCGTGCTTTAAATGATGATGCTTGTGCTACTAACTCTATTTCTTGTGAAGCATCTATCTTGAAGGAGAGTGTTGAGCTAAAGTCTCAACTTGCTTTGCTAACAAGCAACTATGGGAAATTAGAAGAAAGTCATGCCAAGCTCTCAAGCTATCATGAGGATCTTCTACTCTCCCATGGTAGGATAGAGTTCGCTCATGATGCCATTGTGTCAAAGGTAACATCTAGTGGGCCTCATGTAGACATTATCACTACATCTATTCCTAATGTTATATTGCCATGTGCTAGTTCTTTTAATTCATCCACTCATAACCATGTAATATCTTATGATGAATTGCATTCCTTGCCTTGTTGCTCTAACAATGAAGTTTCTACTTCCTCTAGTATTATTGTTGTTACTAACCATGTAGAGGAAGTCAAAGAGCTCAAGGCTCAAGTCACTTCTTTGAAGAATGACTTAAGGTGTCATGAAGGGAAGACCACACTCAAGGAGATGTTGAGTGTGTGACGACCCCCAAGTGACAAGAGTGGGCATGGATTCAACTCCAACACCAAGAGCAAGTCCACTAACTCGTTGAAGCACAAGGGCAACAAGAAGAAGGGCCAAGGACAAGTGAAGAATCCAGCCAACATTGTGTGCTTCAAGTGCAAGGAAGAAGGGCATCATGTGAGGGATTGCCCATTGAATAAGAAGCCTCTTAGCGAGAAGCAACGAGGGAAGCAGCCTCAAGATCCTCCACAAGCTCAAGATGGGCCACTTCCCAAGAAGCCTCAAGCTCTTCTTCATGGTGCATCTCCTCCCAAGAAGAAAGATGTCAAGAGAATAACTTGGTACATATGCCGTGAGAAGGGGCACCTTTATTCTCATGCACCATGGGTAACTCCTGATCCCATCCTATCTTGATTTATGATGCTTATTCACTTCGTAAGGATGAGGGTGGCAATGTGTTTGCCAAATTTTTTGGTGCCCAAAGTGGTGTCAAGAAAAGAACCATTTGGGTGGCCAAGCCTATTGTGACTAACTTCTTAGGACCCAACTTGGTTGGGGACCAACAAGCTAAAACTTGATCAATAGGTGTTTATGGAGGGCATTGGAGACTTGACTACCTTATGAAGATTTGAGGGATCTTCATCAATTCCTTTTTATTAAAGTCAAGTCATTTGGTTTATCATGCTTCTATTCTATATCCAATGTTCCTCCTTCCGGTAACTTGTGCTTAACTCCTTTACATTTATAGTTACTTGCTCCCTTGTGCATGTGTTGGTTTTGTACCTTGTATGTGTTTGTACATGTTGTGCTTCTCACTTACTTATATTGACCTATGAATTATATTGTAAGGTTCCCAACCTTTAATAAGGTAGAGATCCCTGTGTTTACAATGCTAGTCCCTGGATCAATAGCTAGCATCCACAGTTAAGATGTAATATCAAGAAACAAAGGTCATAATACAACTTTATAACCAGGAATAAAATAATTTATTACATCTTACATAGCTCATTTGGCTATCTCATTACAATGCAGCAGAATATAACAATAGCATGGGGTCCTTCATCTTCAAAGTGCCACAGGCAGGCATGTTGGTTGCAGACTTGTAATCCTAATCATTTAACTTCACTAATATCAATCAAACCTGCAACATAACAAGTTACAGCCACAAGGGTCAATACATTTGAATTGTATTGGCAAGTGACACTATGGTAGTATAGTGGAGTCTGTCATCTATATGCATTTGGCTAAGTGGAGCTTAGGCTTGCTTTGCTCAAAATAGATTTTCCTTATCATTTGAAAACACTAAGTTTTTGTTTGACAAAAATCTTTCCCAAGGCATCCCCCAATAGAAATTGGTGATCCTTTCAACCCTTGTTCAACCACAAGTTTTTAACTTAGAAATTTGGATGATGATATTCTTGATAGCTTCCATGTCTTGATGCTCAAATTGTCCTTTGCCAGGGACATGGCTAAGTACTTAGATTTTTCACTCTACAGAGGTTGTGCACTTTCCCCACAAGACTTGGTTTCACCAAGACAAGATCTTTCAGAAGCCTTCCCTTAGACCAGAATGGACGCGTTCCAACCTATCATTCCCCTACCACCAACTGTCCATTTGGCTAAGTTATTGCAACCTATGTGATCCAGGCAGAGCCCATAATGCCAAGTGGCTGCACTTGAAGCTTCTCAACATTTGACATCTCAAATCTCTTTGTTCCTGGGTGGCCATCCACAAGTGAGATACACAAGGTTCACCAGTCCCCTGGCCTTGTGTAACCACTCAGCACAAACCATTCCTTCCATTCCACCCAGGTGATTCATTAACTTAGTTGTTTTATTAAACAAAACACAAGTCCTCAGACTTAGAAATTTTCCATAGCATGAATATATATTCCACCCTTGTTTTCTACTAACTAAGCTAAGCATGATAGTAGTAGGAATCTTTAACTTAGGAAATTCTACTAAGGTTTCATCAACTAGGATTTCCCATGGCATAGTTTACACTTAGCAAAATTCCATGCAAGTCTTACTTAGAAATATCACTAATGCATAGTGAAAATAATGGGACAAAAGTATGAAGCATCACTTGCCTTTTTGGTAGAGAGTATAAGTTTACTCCTTGATCTTTGCAATGTTCACTCACTTAAAATCACTACAATTCAATCAAGCAAACAATATTTCAATCTACCATTCAAGCAATTCATCACACATAAAATAATAGTGACAAGACAATGCATGCAAGCATGCCAAAATTTGTTTTATTTACCAAAGTGGTTTATAACAGGTTATAAACATTTGAAAACACCTAATGGTCATTGTATAAAGTGGCAAAATCATTTGTATAAGATTTTACTTCATAAACCATTTTTAGATCAAGTCATTATTTTATGTGGTGAAGAAATGCTTTTAATAATGCAAAATTCTATAGGTTTCACAAAATATGTTTTCAAACCATATAACCTTGTTTTTAGGGTCAGAGAGTTTATTTCCAAAACATTTCCCAAAAGGTTTTCCTCCAAAATCATTTTTTAACAATTAAACCATATTTTTATTTGACTAGAAATGGTTTAAATCAAAGATTTATTCTTTTGCTTCACAAAATACATTTTGGAAACCACAATTTGTTTCCTATGGTCAGTAGGTTCAAAACACACCATTTGCCAAAGATTTTATCCTCAAAATCATTTTGGAACAAATTTTATATCCTAAACATGCATACACAAGTTTCTGTAAAAACAAACAATTTAACATAATCTTTTTACTAAACAAAGTGCAGGGTTGGCTAGGGCTTGTCTTGCTGAATCCATTGATATAAAATTTGCAAAATTTGGACGTGTAGATTAAAAGTTATGAATTATTCAAATTGGAACATCAATTAGATAAGTTTCTGATTTTTAAATCAAACAGAGGCCACGTGTCAAGTTCTAATTCGCCTATACCGGTTCGCCAGGATCAAGCTACGTGGTGCGTTGGATCTAATTAGAATCATGCGGCACAGATGCAAACTTACCCCTTTGCTTAAGTTCTAATCTCACGCCTTCGATCAAGATCTAACTGCTTGCATCTACTGGTCAAATACTGGCGGCGCTGGCTGTGGTGAACGGCGGCGGCGCGCTCTGGCAGTGACCTTGCCGGCGATACAGGAAGCTAGGGAGAGAGGGGAAGGGCTCACCGAGTTCGCCAAAGCTTTCTGATGCTCAACGTGCCCTTAGTTGGCGAAGGGGCACACGGGGACGATGACAATTCCTCGCCGAAGTTGCTCGCTGGCTCGAGGACGAGCTCCTAGGGCGTAAGAAGGCAAGGCAGCATGTCAGGAGGTGCGCACGGTCTCGAGGGTTGCAGGAATACTAACCAGAACACGAGGGGCGCTCGGGGGAGCTCTGTTCGTCGAGGTTGCCGACGCTATAGGGCACACGCGGCCAAGCGGGTGGCACTGGGAGGTGCAGGAGATGTTGGCGAGCAAGCTCGGGTGGTCGAGGGGGCAAAGCGGTGGCTGGGCTCGCCGGAATTGGCCGGGGAAGGTTGTCGGAGCAGTGGTCGTGCAAATAAAATCAGGGGCGTCCTGGGGGCAGAGGAGGATGGCGAGCGAGGGGAAATGGAGAGGGGACACAGGCGATTAAGAGTGCGCGGTTGCAGAGCGGAATCACTGCAGCGTTATGGCGAATTTACGCGAGGTTTCAATGGCAGAAATGGCCAGGGAGGAATGAGGGGCGTGGTCGTCGCGGGGTTGAAGACGGTGACGTGTTCGGTGGGTCCAGCGGTCAGCGAGAGAGAGAGGGGGTGCGTGGGGTCGAGAAATTAGTGACTGCGCGGGTGAGAGTTTGAGTAGAAAACGCTTCGCGCTGCGAGAGAGAGGGAGTGGGCAGCGGTTGGGCTTAATGGGCTAGTTAGGCTGGGCTAGGTCCTTTTCATATTTTTTTGTTTTTGTTTTTGTTTTTCTTTTATTCTATTTTGATTTTGAATAAGCAATTCAAACACTCATTTGAATTCAAAACTCTGCCAAAATTTGTGTAGGTTTAAATATTGATTAGTAATATAACCCGAAGTCAATTTTGAAATAAAATTTTATTCTTTTTGGGGTCTTTTAATTATTTAGTTAGGCCCTTGTTTTAAATCAATTAAGATTAAATAATATTTTCAAACACCATTTAAATTCTTTTAAACTTTCCAAATCCTTTCAGTAGGTTTTTATTTGATTAATAGGGTGTCAAAATATTCATTTTGGATTAGTTGGAAAGTATTTATTATGATTCATAAATCATTTGAATTGGGTATTTGTTTTATTTCCAATGATATTAAATATATTTTTAATTCCCTAAAGTTTATTTGGGATATTTCTTTAATCTTAATTAAGTTGAATTAAACAACTTTTATTTCACTTGGGTAAATTCCAAAATACTATTTATTCATGCATTATATAATTATTCTTATTAGAGATTTGTCTTTATTCTAATAGAATTTGGTTCATGCCATTTTATTTTATTTGGAAAATTCTTTATCCTTTTATTTTATTTGAATTTGGATTTGGATTCTATTCATTCCATTTGCTTATGGCTTAGGCCAAGGTTTGATTTGGTCTTTAAATAATCCTTATTTAATACTTCTTTCTTCATCTCATAAAATCCATATCTTTTTATTTAGAGATCCAAACTTGGTGATTCTAATTTTGTAAAATCTTGTTTAATAATTGTTTATCCTTTTAAATCTCTTTAGGATTATTTGCTCACCATTTGGTATGGATTTATAGATAGATTCTTTATTAGCTTTGGAAATTTCTTTTCCTTTATCTTATTAAATTCATAAGATTTTATCTATGGCTCCAAATTAAGTGAAACCAATTTATATGGCTTTATAATATTTCTATTTGTCATTCTTGATCATTTGTAAATGTTTGTTGACAAAAAATTTATATGGATCAAATCCATAGGCTTGGAGATAACTTGGAAATGATTTTATTCCATTAGGGTTTAGGGTTTTGGATTTATTTTCCAAGTGTTTAAATTTCAAGATACATACATTGAGGAATGCAATACACTTGATTTGGATTTTGTTAAATTCAAACTTTAATTAAAGTTTGTTCAAGATGGGATTTTTAAGTTTCCATTTAAAAACAAAAGTTTATTTTTCACCCTGATTTTCAACAATAATTTATTTTATTTTATTTATTTTCACATTACAAGATTTGGAAAATCTTGGGATGTGACATATATTTGTGTATGTTGGTTGGCACACCATGTATTTGTGTGTCTTGGTTTGTAGCCTCTATTGATTCTAGTTGGTATCCTTTTTGGCTCTTATGAGGGATTAATGGACTATTCCATTTTCGGGGAGTGTCATGCTTGGGCATTCCACAACCCTAAAATGTGTGTACATGAGGATAACCACTTAGTAGGTATATTGTTTGTTTATCTAGTCTCTATGTGGTATGTCTTTCCCATGATAAACTCATATTCCATAATGTCCATTAATACCTCTATTTTGATTCTCTTGCCTCTTGTTGAGATTTCTTGGTTCATCACATTATGGGGGAGTCATATGCTTTGTGCATATTACAAACCTAGAAAATGTGGACATTTAAGGTAGTGCCACATAGAATTGATATTGAGAATTATCTAGTTCCTATGTGGCACATTTGATCATACAAGTTCCAATTTGCTTGGATGTTTTATTGCTCATCTCTTGGATCTTGTGTGTGAGAGTGATTCTTGGTGGTATTTCCTCATATTTGGATATATATATCCTCATGGGAACCACTTGCTTCTATTTAATCTAATCACTAGTGATTGTGTGACTATTTGAAGCAATCAAGAATATCTTTCGAAGCATCAAGCTTAATTCTTATCTTGTTATATGCTTCTTTTTATGAATATGATCTTGGATATCCTTGCAAACTACCTCGGGAAAATTATCCCTATTACTTCTTGTCCTTGGACAATTAGTACTTGATATATGGTAGAATTCATTAATCATATTCGTTTTGGCCTTTTATTATTTGCCTTATCTTTGGCCAAGAAAATGTTTTTCTATTTGCTCCCAAGCATTCCTTGCCTCTTGTGGATCTTCTTATGTTTTTTGTATCCCCTTGTGTTTTATTTAGTGTAGGTAGTAGTGATGATTTCATCTGTGGGCATTTTGCATTCAAAGGCAAAATTATATATAATGCTCTACTTATGGGGGAGCTCTCCTATATTATCTAGAACATTGTTTTATGCTTCTTGATTTGATCCATTTTTTTTTGCTTGGAAGCTCGATCCTTTTTGTGTTAATACTTCGTGTGCCATCATGAAAAGTGTGAAGAGTTTGTTTTGGTTGTTGGAACCTTGCTCTCTTTGGGAGTTGGTTTTATCTCATTTTTTGTCACTTGTTTTGATCTCTTAAGATGAGATAAACCCTTGATCATTTGTACTTTTGTCTATTTTGTTTGCTCTTTGGCTTTTGCCTAGTTCATTTGTTGAACTTGTGCCCTTTCATGTATTGATTTGGTTCTTTGATACAATTTGTACACCTTTTGTTGAGTCACACCTTTTGTGTGTCTTATTGGTTCACTTGGTGTTTTGTTCAAATTGTATCTCCTTTTGGTTCTTGAAAGTATTATGCATGCATATTTACTTCTTGTATATATTATGGCATGCTTGCTTTCTTTAGATCCAATATATAGGGGAAACTCCACCAAATCCTAATTGACTAAGATGTGCATGAAATTAAATTTCATAGCAATATGCACATATTTGTGTGGAGGTTCTCCTATGTATTGTAGTTGCTCTAACTACTTCGGACCCAATTTTTTTTGGTGACCATAGTGTACTTAATTGTGTTTTAGGTACATTGGGGATATCTATATTGGGTGCTTGTATCTTGAACAAGGAAGAAGTGGCGTCTACATGTCAATTGGATGCAAGCTAGGATGATCAACGTATTCATATCTTCTTCATCCTACCAATTATATCTCGGTAACAAGTATCTCTCTCTCATGCATACATATCGTGTTCCCAACATTTTGTAGGTTGCTTGTTGGCATGAATGTGTGTAATTGCACATGGTTGGTTTCTTGCTTTGGATTGGAAGAGTTCTCTCTATTGCAAATGTGTGTATGTTGAGATGAGTGCATATAAATGGGGACTATACTAAATCATGCTCATGATTCACCTATCCCAAATATGTCAATCTAGCAATTTTGTTGCATATCGTTTCCGAAATATCTCTCATGTGCAATAGTGAGTATTTTTGCAAAGTTGATTCCTATCTTGTGATACTTGTTGCCTTTCTCCATATATTCCTTCTATCCCCTTCTTCCCTTGGTAATAGTTGTTATATATGGAGTATGTTGGTGTTTGAAGCTCATCGATGTACAATAATATATATTTGAGCCCTTGGGCATGCTTTCAAGCAAAACATCTTATTGGTATATTCTATGACTTCCTATTTGCCTTTCAACATGCTTTATTGAGTATCTATCTTGTTTGTGCATATTTCTTTGTGGTCATATGTCTTTGTGATATTTTCTAGCTAGAAATTTATACACACGAGAGAAGATCAATATTTGGTTGTTTTTGCATTTCTTGGAAATCACCTCTTACTTCATTTTGATTCTTCGGTGGCTTCCAAATTATTGTATTTTGTGTGCATTGTTAAATGAGTTTGGAGGAGTGAGGATCCCATGGTTGTGCACGTTTTTTTCAAAACAATTACTATAATTGGTGCACAATCTTTGGGGAGCTTCTCTAATTCATTTAATAGTGCAAAATTTCCTACATTCTCGTTTCTTGTGGTTTAAATGCTTATGGGGGAGCAAGGATTCCATATTTGTGCATATTGTATTCAATACAAGTATTCTAAACTTTGCACAAATTTTGGGGAGCTTCTCTATTCTCATTTAAACACTCTTGGTTGTTGCTTCCTTTTGACATCATTTGTTGGTGTTTCAATTGTTTCGTTTGGATCTTTTGATTGCTAGCTTCATTTGTTGAAGCTTATTTCTCTTTCTTTTCTTTTTGCTTTCTTTGGGTCCTCAATATAGTTTTACTTCCTCCCAAGTTCTCATCATTTGACTTGCGCATATGCACACCTTTGGAGGAATTCTCACTATATTGGCCGTCTAGAACTTTTCACCCATTTTGGCAATCGATGCCAATGGGGGAGAAGTTTTGGAGGGTTTAAGGGAAGTTGGCCTTTAATTTGAGTGTGTTCTTGAGCATTTGCCTCTAATGCTCTTGCATCTTTGTGTGGTTTTGGTAATTAATGACAATCTCTATGGACTAATGTGTAAATTGAGTTTCACTTGTAGGTTTTCTATTTGCGTCGCTTAGGTCTTGTGTTAGTCTCAAGGTTGAGAGTTGAAGAAATGTCCAAGGGCTTTGTGCCATTGGAATCATGAAGAAAGAAGGAGCTTGAAGGTTGATCAAGACAAGTGCAAAGATTTGCATCAAGATGGATCAACCTCAAGAAGGGATGAAGAATGGTAAGCTCAAGATGCGCCATCTCTAGAAGATCTCATGCTTGAAGCTTGCCATCCTCATGATCATGGGGTGATGAATACAAGTTCAAAGAAGAGGTTTCCCCATGGAGTATGGGGGAGAAATTTGCAATATTCATCTTCATCAAGCAAGAGCAAACAAGAAAGGTGTTCCCACTATAGAAGAACAAGATAGTCTACATCAAGTTCAAGTGGGATGCTTAAGGATAGATAGCCGCACTATCAAGAGGGGCTCTCAAGAGGGTGTCTCGATTGCATCGTTCCGAGAGAGCTCAAACCTTTGCATTCATAGCATCATATTTCTTGGTTTTTATTTGGTTCTTGTCCATGAGAGGATCTAGAGCTTGTGGTCATCATCATAACAAGCTCTAGTTCATCGTCCAAGGATTTCCCTTGCATTTCTTATTGCGGTTTTTGATCTTGCGAGTTTTCCGACTCCACATCTTGGGGGATACTTCACATATATATACTTGATATTTTCTCCCTTGGTGGTATCCAATATTTAACATTTTGTTGGGTTCTCTTGGTTTTATCTTCCCAACAAAATTGGTTTCATCCCAATCAAAGTTTCCAAGCTCAACTTCTTGTGTTTTGGGTTTTGGAGGTTTTACCGGTTTATCGCTTCTAAAGAGGTCAGACCTTTCTCGATTTGGTTTTATCCTTCCATGCTGGACTATGATGTTTCTTTGCATAATCTTATAGATCTTTTCCCTTTCCTATTTAAGGGGGGCTTCTTCCCCAATGGTTTCCTATCTTTTGAGCTTGTTTTTGCCCACCATTGTTGACATATTTGAGCTCTCTTACTCCCTCTCCCTCCCATGATTTATTACATCTTTTCGAGGGAAAAGTGAGAGGAGATCTAGATCTACAATCCCCCCAAGTCAAATCCCTTCTTTGTGAAGGAATCATTGGGATCTAGATCTTGGAGAGTTTTGTGTTCTCCTCTTGTGTTCTTCCTCCCTTATTCCCCCAATAGCTTTTGTAGCTTTGTTGGAATTTGGGAGAGAAGGACTTGCCCTTGCATTTGGTGCATAGGTTTGAGTTCTCCTCGGAGATTCGGTGAGTTCAAGCTTGTGGGCTTGTTTCTTTTGGGTTCTTGGAACCCTAGACGGTTGTGTGGTTGGGTTGTTGACCTTTTGTGGTCTTATTGACCTTTTGTGGTCTTGTAGCCTTTTGTGGCTTTGTTGGCCTTTTGTCGCATTGTAGCCTCTTGTGGCTTTGTTGTTGGGAGCCTACAATTGAGTTGTGGAGATATCCCCAATCTTGTACGGGTTCGATGAACGCCCTCAAGAGTCCCATAGTGGAGCGAGTGCCTGCCTTTTGTGGTGCGCACTCGGGAGAATAGGGTGAGCCTTTTGTGGCGTCGGTGAGTTGCGTGCTTCCGCATCCGGGGTGAGGCCTTGTGTGGCATTGGGTGACCATCGAGCCACCACACCTCGAGGTGATCCATTTGTGGCGCTCGGAGAGCATTGCGCCATCGCACCTCTCCAACGGTGATGTAGCTTCTTTTGAAGTGAACTTCGGGAAACAAATCTTCGTCTCCACGTCCATCAGTTATGTCTCAACCGAGCCCTTTAATTATGCACTTTACTTTGTGATAGCCATCATGCTTGAAGTATTTATATCTTTCTATCACCTTGTTTTTTGTATTGCTTAGCATAGGTTGTTGGTGCACTTAGGTGAACCTAGTGGCTAGGTTTTGTGCTCAATAAATTAAACGCTAGTTTTATTATGCATTTACTTGAGCCTAAACCGTAATAATTTTAAAAGCCTATTCACCCCCCCTCTAGGTGACTTCCATTGCACTTTCAGATGGGATTGACATTTTTTGGTGGTATCATTGTGAAAAGACACCCAGGTATCTAGAGAAAATGATTAGCTTCTTTATTTGGAATCTTACGTGTACAGCCATGTGCCAATAATGAAATGGACGGTTGGTTGGAATTAGTAGGTTGTGGTAACTCGAAGCCACTTAGCCGGAGATGTAAAATTTTGGTAGGTTGGTACGGTGCGTGTCGGGTTTGGGGAGCTACTTCTCAAACGGTCTCATCTTGGACTTCTCCCTATCATCACCCAATATGAGAGTGGTGGTACGAGCTAGGCTGGCCAAGTCACATGGGTAAAGTGTACTAACCCCTGCAGGGTGTATAAACTAATCGATTAGCCGTGTCCCCGGTTATGGACACCTGAGTTGCTTGATATTGATTTCGTGACATGTTTCTCGTTCATTCTAATTTCCTAATTGTTTTAATGTTGATGGGTTAACTTAATTGGGATCTTTTCAGAGAAAATTAAACACTGATTATGAAAGTAGGACAAATGATAAGGATCACGCCAGATGATCCGATAGTTTTATCCCGATCTTTCACAGCGAGTCAACCAGGTAGGTAATCTTCCAATTACGCGATGAATGCAACCTGAAGAAGAGGAACGAATCCAACAAGTAACATGATGAAGATCACCATGCCTCAAACCTGAGCATGACAATCCTTGATGAACACAAGAATCTCCGCAGTAATCTCTATAAGAATCTGATAACGGTATCGCCGTCCCTGGAGGGATGATACACACTGGAGCACAGTATAGTTTTTGTACTAAACAGTTGAACTCCCTAAACCCTACTAGTTGGGTTACGACTCGACTTAGTTGGACAGACCGAAACCAAGCCCACACACATAATAAAACCTAATTATTAAATTACAAAGACACGCCTAGCTTGGTGGAGTCCTGAAATTGGGTTGTGTAGCACCCCGGGTAAATCCACTACTAGAAAATCGCTGTGTTTTTGTTTTGTGCATCATCATGACATCATCATGCATGCCTTGTCATAAAAGTATAATACAAAATCCTATTTATTTTTTATAATACTCCCTTCTTTATTTCAAAATACAAACCCTAGATCTATCTGGATATTTTATTTGTCTAAAAACTAATTACAGACATCTTTTAAATATTAAATAAAAAGTTTATATTATTCTTGGGAGGCAGCCAGCCAGGCCCAAAAGCCCAGCCGGCCACCTCCAACCAAACCCTAATCCTACCCCTAGCCAAACCCTAGAATCCCACCTACCCTATTTCCTACCCCAGCCGCCGCCGCTAGGCAGCACACACACATACACGCACACGCCTGCCGATCGAACCCCCACCCCACTGCCCTCCCGTCTGGCCCTACCCCGTCGACCACTCTCGCCCCGCGTCCCCTGCTCCTCTCGCTAGGGCCCACCCTGACCGCCTCTTCTCACCAACATCGCGAACGCCTCTCCCCCTGTCCCGCACAACCACCGCCGCCTCCCTCCCCCGCCTCGCCTCCCTCCCTTCCTCGCAGAGCTCCTCCGTCGCCGCCAGGAGCCCGTGCCCCCACCAAAGTGCCGCCTCTCTCCCTGGCACTCGGCCGCCTCGCCCTCACCTCTCTGGCGGCTTGTCGCCGGCCTCCTCCCGCTTCTGCAAGGCCTGCATCAAGCTCGCCCCACCGGCCAACCTTGCTGATGCGGGTAGCACGTCGGCTTCACCTCGCCGCTCCGCCTCCCGCAGCGCTGCCGTGGCCCGGTCCTCCCTGCACCCTCTCCGAGCGCCGCTCGCCCGCGACCGTCCTCGCCCGTCCTCGGACCCCGTCGCCGTTCGGGCTTGAGCTGCCGCCCGTCTCCTCCTCGTCGACCTTTCCTGCAAGCGACGAGCTCGCGCCTCCGACCGCTCGTTTGAACCGCCAACCGGCCGTGGCCCCATCGCCGAGCTCGCCTCTGCCGGCTGCCTTGCCCCTTCCCCTGTGCTTGCCGGTGACCGCCGGGCTGGCCGGCCGTGCTCAGCGCATCCGGCCTCTCCTCTTCGGCCGCCGCCCCGAGCCCACGCCCTGGCCACCTCCCTCGCCCTGCAGACGATGCTGCCTCTCCGTCGCTCTGCCCCGCGAGCTTCCTCCCCGGAGCTGCTCTGCCATGGCCACCCTCCCCTCCGTCGACCCTGGGGACCCTCTCGTGCCCAGCGGATAGAGCCAGCCTAGCATGCCCTGGTGTTCTGCAGGTTCACCATCAGACAAGGCCCCTTTTGATTGTGCGGTGGTGTGCTAATGATGTGGAGGTGATGGCATGGTATTGCCTGACAAATGAGCGTGTCAAGGCGCGGCGCGATGATAACAAGATGGTGGTTTTGGGAGCCGCGTTCTCGACTACATCCTCCCGGCATACAAGGATGAGAAGTTGGACAAGTATCCCTTCCAAGATCGCTGACCCAAGTTCTCCATCGACCATTGAAACCCGGAACCACAAGGACGTTGACATGGATCTGAAGCCCGATGTCAAGATCGCCTTCCCGGATGCCACGACCGTCTTCACGGAATTAAAGACCGATCCCGAAGGCCGATCCGAAGACCGAACCCGTACCCCCCGGAGCCCAAGATCGTCGAGTTCTCCATGTGTGACCCTTTTCTTGAGACCTTTATTTTTATAATATATAATATATAATATATATTGTTGCATTCAAATTGTACATGCTTGCATACATCTTTGTGTTGGGGGCATTATGCCGATTCACCTCGTAATTAAATATGGAGGCCATTGCGGGCGAATCTAGTCTAATATTGGTCCCATTTAAATTTGTGTAGCGAACCGGTGATAAATTTTGTCGTATTAATACAACATTTAAATTGCGGGGTATCTAAACAACATGAACTTAATAATTGTCGGGACCCCGGTTCCGCTTAATATGGCCTAATTGCATCGCATCTTTGCCATGTCATACATCATACATGCATCATGCCCGATCTTTTGCCGTAGTAAGAAATAGTGCATCCGGTGTTTCTTCTAGTGTTTTGCTTCTTCACGGATTAGTCCGATGAGTTGATGCGAGTGTCGACCCGATCTTCGGATGAATCTTCGGCAATGTTTTCAGGCGAGCATTCTCCCCCTTTCTACCTATTTTACTTTTATAGTTTTTATTTCCTCCTGTTGATCTATTGCTATCTGTGTTGCGATGCTCTAGTTTTCGTACCCGGAAAATCCCTTGCAGCCTTATATTGCCTTCGACACATCCCATTACCTGTTGTTTGGTAGATAGTTGGACTTGCGTGTCGTAGTCGCTTGCTCAAGTGCCGTTGTGTGTCGTCAAGTACCACAGTTGTTGGAGTATTGCCGTATGTTTAATGGTGGATATGATCATGGATTTAATTACCGTTTAATAACTAAAATTGAAGTAGGTAAATGCAGAGGCACCGGTGGGTAATAGACAATATTTGGTTTTTAACCGCTCCCTGGTGTCCCGTAGGACCCCGAGTTCTTGACACCTGTTCGGAGATCAAGCGCGCTAACCACAGGTGGGGTGTGTGGGCACCCCCATCGATTTAGTACCTGATTTCAAAGTACTGTACTGGGGGCCACAAAGTAGTTTGGGGATTTATTACTATCCTGTACTTATTTCATGCTTTACTGTTTTATTTACGATTGCGCGTGGAGCGCCTGTACTGTTTAGGAACCCCGTGATATGTTTTCGCTGTATCGACAAGCCCAGTCACACTTTCGGGTTCCCGGTCGTTTACAGCCGTCGACACAAACCCTGGGTCCGTCTTGGAGACCGGCCGACTTCGTTACGGGTAGCTTAGTGGGGTGGCCCCCCGTGCTTGCTTTGGGTCTAGGAAACGTCGTGTCCGAAACCCCGTCGACATACCGTTGGGTGTATGTTTTGTGATCTTGTACCTACCTGATCTGACAACAAGGGTGTAGGTGCGTGTGGAAACTTTGGTGCACCCCTGCAGGGTTAAATCTTTTCGAGAAGCCGTGTCCGCGGTTATGGACAACTTGGAGCACAGTTCTCGATCATAGACAACTATAACTAAATTTTACTGTTATAATTTGACTTGTATCCAATATGACTAGTAATCAGCTCCACTACAACGGAATGGCTAAATAAAAGTATCAACAACTGCTGGGTTTGGGATATCTCATGCTAATTGTATCTGACTAGTAAGTGTTGCAACTACAACGGAATGGTTAACTAAAAGTGCCCACTGCTTATTATATCAGGATGACTATCTATACATGACTAGTAATTGCTGCAACGATAACTGAATAAATAAAACTGCCAACGGTGTGAGTTCCTCGGTTGACTTCCTCGTTTGGTCTCGAGGGGGAAATACCAGGATGGGTATGTTTGGTGGTAGTATCAGGTTGGTTCCGAATAGGTCTTTCTTACCCCTCTCTGATAGCCGCCAGTTGTATCGAGTCTCTATAGGTTGTTTAGTGCATGCTGCGCTGCCGCTTCAGTCCACCATACCTATGTAGGCGAGAGCCGCCGAATTCTAGTCTCGCCGTGTACTGGCCTCAGTACTGACCGCTCCTCTTTTTCCTTTGCCCTTTGTCGGCACCCCTTTTGTTTAAGCAGGTTTTGAGATCGACGTCGTTAGCAGGGTTACCCTTCCGGCTTGGCCTGGGCAGGTTTATGGACGCCATTGGTTATTCTTCAGGGCTCTTAGCTCAATTTGCATCTTGTTCGTACTCGGACGCTGTATCGTCTTAAAGGTGTTTTGGATCTTTGTACTGTATAGCTGTATTCTTGACTCATTGAGTCGATGTTGTATATATGTTTTGTGGGTTCCATCGAGGACTATTGTGTAATGATATTACTTCGTTTTCCACCCGCATGAAAGTGCCTGGTGGGCACCTTTGAATCGTTTCTATGCGGGTTTGGCGGGAAGCGCTAAAACTTGCATAGGGCCGATTCCGAGGGTGTTACAGGTTGTACCTCCTCCATCGTGCCCATATCATCCTCCCCCCTTCAAGAAGCATTGTCACCAACGTGTGCGGGTCGGGTCGGAAAGTTGGCGTGATATGAACAATAGATTCACGCGTCTGCTCCATCTTCAAGTCTTTCTTGCCTTCCACACCACGTCCTCCCTCTCGGCTTGCTTGACTTAAAACATCCATTGGCACCTGCACCTCCTTGCGTCTCCATACGAGCTTGGACCTAGGCGTCATCATCTTCTTCTTCTCAACTGTTGTTGGAACCCGTGGTTGCTGAACATGGACCTTCTTTGCATGAACCTGCATAGGAGTAATGCCCGGACCACACAACTGACGAACATTTCCATCCTTGCCTCTATGCATACGCACTGCTGCTCCAACAAAACACCTCACAGGTGTGCTAACAAATCTACTCTTGTTACCCCGCTTCACCACATGCACTTGAACATCAGGAGCACAAATATCATCCGTCTAAACACCTGTGTCAACACAAACAACCTTCTGAACACATGCTGCAACCTCCTTCTCTCAGCAACAAGAGGATGCATTTCAACTGGCTTGTCACTAACAAGTTCCACTGGCTTGTCATCTACATGATAACTGAAGCAATATCAATATTGTCGCATTGTGCATCATGCTCTCCATCTTGCACTTTAGCTAGCCTAGCTTTTGGCTTAGCCTTGCGTACCTTCTCCTTATGTACCACCAGAACCACATCCGACTTTATCTGATCATCCTGCATAGGTTTCAAAGTCTGTTGTTTGCCACCATGCACAAAAGAATGTATTTTTCTCTTCTAGCATGTGTAACATTGCGATCATACTGCCATGGACGACCAAGTAACAGCCCACATACCTCCAATGGCAATACATCGCACTCAATCTCATCAACATAATCACCAACTGTAAATGGCACACGCACCTTATGAGTTACCTTCACCATACCGCAGCTATTTAACCACTGTAGATGCTTAGGTTCAGGAAGATGCCATGTGATGAGGACATCCCTATACTTACACCTGCCCCAATTACTAATGAAGATGTTCCAGCTGCTGTTAACAAGGATCAGTCCAATGAGATCAGAATTGGACCCATTACAAGAGCTCGTACTAAGCTACTAGAACAACAGACGAATTTGTTTCTTAATGAGCCTGATGTTTTATTTAATGATAATTTTATATTGCCTAAGTCTTTATATTATTGTATGATCAGGTACATGGGAGAAGAAGGCATAGCACGGAGCGAGGAGCTGAAGCAAATGGAGCATGGCGTGTTGATCATAGAATAAAGGGCGAGGCAGAAGAGGTAGGAAGGGCAAGGAGCTACAAATGGTCATTGAAGATCCATGAAAGGCCAATCCCTCATCTCTTCTTGTTTCCAATTGGGTTTTGAGAGTTCTTGGGACCGTTGTTTCGGTGTAGTTTTTCAAACAAGATGCATAACATCTAATAAAGAAAAACCATCTATGAAGCTATTTTTCTTCTTTTCCTTTTTCTAGCTTCATCTTCTAGTGAGTTAACCCCCTCCTATTTATCTTGGTTTGTTATGGCCTTTTTCCAAATGTTTTGCAAACAAAAGCTGAGTCAAATTTGAAACAAACAAATACAAACATACAAATAAAAATGAAATAGAAATAGAGAGAAAGAAGAGAGAACACCTAGTTGGCCTAGCAGCCCGCTAGTAGCAACTCAATCCACAGCAGCCCACCCAGGATCCTCTTCTCTCCCTAGGCCGGCCAAACCTCCCTCCAGGCCATTACCACTTTGTAGCAACGGAGCAATCTGCATTACTTTTTTCCTCCCCGCTATCATCGACCTTCCTCTCTCTGTGCCCAGATGGAGCCGGCAGGTGTCCATCCTCCTCGCCATCACCCGCAATGACCGTCCCGACACAGCCAGCTGCCACCCTTTTTAACCCATGTGAGCCTCATGCCATCAACCCTAATCCTAGATCATAGTTCCTTCCGCCCCACCGCACCGGTCGTGAGATCGTGGAGCTCCGCGCTGCCCTCTGAGTTGTCGTTGGGAGGAGCTAGGTGATAAACTTCCTAATCTACCGATTGTATTATAGTTAGGAAACTACTAATCCCTGACCGATATGGTGTTAGAGTCCTATACCTACACGTACTATGTCCTTGTAATCCCTGTACATGATCCCTGGATCGATTCCTGATATATATATACACGCACGCGCCGGTGTACGACGTTGTGCGATACTCTCCAATATAATCGAACCCTATAGAGTTTTATGGTATCAGAGCCTATCGATCTACATCGATGACTTCCTCCAACACCTCGAGCGCTACCTTGGCGGCCTTCAGTTCCTCGTCGGCCTCGCTAAGCTCCGGTGTTTCGGCCTCTGTTTCCGCTGGTGTGATGACCTCCTCAATGATGCCGATCATCCCATCCTCGCCGATTGATCTGACCAACAAGGTCACCATCAGGCTTACCTCGTCGAACTACCTATACTGGCGAGCATAGTTCTTCCCGATCCTTCGAAGAAATCGCTTGATGGGTTTCGTGGATGGAACCCTACTGTGTCCATCAGATATGATCCCAAACTCGGCGGCCAATACAGAGACAGGAGCTCCTCCTACGGTTCCTAATCCGCAAGAAATGGCATGGCATCAGCAGAACCAATCTATCATGTCCGCAATAATCTGCTCTCTCTCGGAGGAGGTTATCGGGATGGTTATGCTCGCGTCTACATCTCGCGAGGCTTGGGAAACCATCACTGCTAGCTTCTCCTCACAAACCACCGCATGCGCTATGCAGATTCGCGGAGCTCTCCAGAAGGTGAAGAAGTTGGACTCCACCATTACAGTCTACTTCGACAAGGTGAAGCAACTAGCCGATACCCTGACCTCAATTGGTCAGCCTCTCCGTCCTGAAGAGTTCAATGCCTACCTCATGGCTGGTCTCGACAGCGATTATGATGCCCTTGTGGAGATCGTTTCTGCGCACAACGTAACCGATCCCATGCCAGTACGGGATATCTATGCGTCTCTTCTAAATATAGAGTAGCGAGATGAAGCCAGAAAGGCCGACTTGGGCCTAGAGATCCACTTCGTTAACTACATGTTGCGCACTGGTGGTATCAGAGGTGTCACGTGAGAGATGGTGGTAACAGGTCCGGGCAGTTCCAGCCGCAATACCGGCCCACTTCAGCTACTTAGGGGAAGCCCACGTACAACAAACCAAGTGGAGGAGGTTTTAGCACTCCAAGCTCGTCCTCGTCCGCTCCTTCTAATCGCCATGGAGTTACTCTTGGCGCTACTTATGGTGGTGGGGCAAGGCCGACGTGTCAGATTAGTGAAAAAAGTTGGTCACGTTGCTTCTTGTTGCTTCAAGCGCTACTCACGTACTTCCCTTGGTGTCGGCAATGACCGGAGATACATGGATCGTCAACTCTCGGCCTTCTCAGTGTCACATGGCTCGACATCGTCGGGAAACACTCTCTCCTACCCTATTGATCCAAGCTGGTACGCTGACACATGAGCAACGGATCACCTCACCAATGAGCTAGAAAAACTCCACACCAAGAAACAATATCATGGCAAAGATCATGTCCATACAGCTAATGGATCAGGTATGCGCATTACTCATATTGGTCAGTCTACATTTTCTACGCCATCACATCCTTTAATTCTCAAAAATGTTCTACATGTTCCCTCGGTCACACGTAATCTTTTGTCCGTTAAGAAATTCACTTTAGACAATAATGTTTTCTTTGAATTTCATCTTTGGAATTTCTTTGTCAAGGATCGGGACACAGGAGAGGTTCTTCTTAAAGGGGAATGTCGTGGAGGCCTCTATAATCTTGATGTTTCCTCGGTCAAGCAAGTCTTCAGTAGTGTCAAGGTGTCATGTGAGAGATGGCACTCACATTTAGGTCATCCAGCTACGCAAATAATTCAACATATTCTACATCGTCATGATCTTCCATCAGTTTTTAGTGATAATAAAGGTGTAATTTGTGATGCTTGTCAACAAGGCAAGAGTCATCAATTGCCATTTTCTCTTTCTACTAGAGTTACCACTTCACCTCTTGAGATTATTTACTCCGATGTATGGGATCCAGCCCAAACGTCTGTAAGTGGACATCAATTTTATGTTAGTTTTATTGATGCTTATAGTCGCTTTACATGGCTTTATCTCCTCAAACATAAGTCCGATGTGTTCAAAATTTTCCTTCAGTTTCAACAACATGTTGAACGTCTTCTAAATAAAAAGATAATACATGTCCAAACTGATTGGAGTGGTGAGTATCACCAGTTAAATAAGTTTTTCTCTGATATTGGTATTTCCCATTGTGTGTATTGTCCTCATACTCACCAAAAGAATGGCACTGCTGAGCAAAAACACCGTCATATAGTTCAAACACTACCGGAAATCGAGATGCTGTTGGGTGTATTCTTGTTTGCCGAGTGCTTAGATACCGGATACTCGGCAAACAAAACTTTGCTGTGTATCATACTTGTTACACTCGGCAAACAACTGATTCACGGCAAAGTTGGCACTTTGCCGAGTGTACTGGCGAAAAACACTCGGCAAACAAAGACATACACAGTAAAATAGAAAAATACACATGGTAAAATTTTGATACACGGCAAACTACCGTACCACGTGTCCTTCCAAGACGTACTGGACGGTGCAACTGACGGTGTTAGCATTTGTCGAGTGTCATTTAACATACACACGGCAAAATTTTGGCAAGAAACTTTCTCCTCCCATGTGGGCCAAAAAATTAGAGTTTGGATCTAAACTTTGCCGTGTGTTAGACAAAAATACTCGGCAAAGATGCATTTTGCCGTGTGTCAATATTTTTTACCGTGTGTTTTATTCTGATACACGGCAAAAATATGAGAAAACCTATTTTTAACTTTTTTGAATTATTTAACTCGTTAATCTTACAGGATTTTTTTTAATTCTAAGTACACTTAATCTTAAGTCAAATTGCACTCGTAGTCAAACTTTCTAAATCGACAGACATGAAGATTCTTATCGCGGGGCTGAGTCTTGCTAAACTTGCATTGAATATCTGAAGAAATAGCATATTGTGAATCTAAAAATGATTTTTCCAAAAAATTACGAGCATCAGATCATGTACCCGTAGTTCAAATCGAACCCACTTCCTACTGATTCGGCATGAATTTGTCTTTTTCACCAGGATGGATGGAAAGGTTTGAGATACCCCACTTGGGACTTTGTCCATGTAAGGTGGTCTAGTATTTTTGAAAAATGGGATGGTAGCATTTTGAAATTTTCATTCGGTGGTTGCTTCACAAAACACCCCGGTTTTTGCACTCGGAAAATGAAAAATGGCTTTTTGGTGTGAAGAAAAGAAAAACTTCCTCCTGCAATATTGTTCAAGACGACGGGCATTGTCGGGGGGATCACCCCCGGGTAGGCTAACCGGACAAGATACAAGAGCACCAACCTGCCAGCCGGCTAAAGGCAGCCGGGCGCAGAAACTCGAAGACAGACCAGAAGGAAGTCCAAATGAAGACAGGCCGATAAACCAGTCAGCCTGATAAGAATCATTACCCAAGGAAGTTAGCCGCCTGGACCATGCCAGCCGGGTAAAGCAAGTTAGACCAAGAGCGAGCCGGCAGAGCCATCTGCCGGATGAGACGAGCAAAGGCAGACGACTAGCCGGATGGAACCGACCACCCGACCCAGGCAGACCATCCGGCTAGGCTACCCTAGCCGGACACTCAAGACAAGTTAGGCCACTGGGAGGAGCCGTGGGTGGTCGGAGTGGCCGAAAGATAAGGTTTTTTCCCTTATAGTTCGGACTAGGGCGCCACCCCGGAGGTGGCTACACCGGTGAAGGAGGAGGCGGCGCATAGGCAGCAGGAGCAGGAGGTTGCTGGATCGCGGCAAAGACTTGATGGCGCGCCTCTTTATTTGCGAGGGCACAGTCGGCCCATTGCAGCATAGATCGGACCTCGGCGAAGGTAGGACGGGGCCGCATCATGGGAATGAAGGAGACCTGCTTTTCGAAGTGGTCACCGAGCCCGACTATGAGGATGTTGATCAGTTGATGGTCGTCGACGGGGTCACCGAGCTCTTGGAGTTCATCGGCGATCGTTTTGAGCTTTTGACAGTAGACGCTGACGGGAGAGTCACCTTGGACGGTGTTGTGGAGGGTGTTGACGCGGGCGTCGACATTGTCTTGGAAGAGCTGTTGGAGGGCCACCCATAGGACAGTTGCGCTGGTGGCGTCGCGAAACACGAGTTTGAAGATCTCAGTGGACACCCGCTGGTAGATCCATTGGATGATGGCGAGATCATCCTTGACCCAGCGAGGATCGGTAAGCCGGGGAACGGTGTTGTCGGCGACATGGTCGAGAAGATTGCACCGACCGAGATGAACCTCAAAGAGATGACGCCAATGATAGTAATTATGCTTTGGTAGATCTAAAGTGATTGGAATAAAGGGACTAACATCTGAGATTGTATCAGCATAGTGGATAGTTGGGAGGGTAGGAGAGGGTAGAGGAAGGAAGGTGTTGGAGGTTTGGCCGGCGTCACCGAGGGAAGCAGCGGCGGCGGCGGCCTTTTTGGTGAAGTAGTCGGGAGGGGGAGGAGGGAGCGGCGTCGGTGGCGGCGCCATGCCCTAGGATCTAATTGTCTGATACCATGTAAATTTGATTGACTTGCATAATAATATTGCTTGAGGGGTACAGAGTATATATGGGGTCACAAAACTTGTCGGCCAAGATTACTTAAATCGACTCTAAAACAAACTCTTACAAATCAAAACCGACTCAACATTTTCTAGTCTAACACAAAATATCATGGGCATTGGATAATGTATTCGTAGTTTAAATTGGACCCACTTCCTACTGATTTGGCAAAACTTTTTCTTTTTACCACGGATGGACGAAAATATTTGAGATATTTCGGTTGCAAAATTGTCCATATTGCGACATCATGGTTGAGATATTACAAGTTTGCCGAGTGTGCTTTTGTTAAGTACTAGGCAAAGCCTCTATGTTTTTATTGGTGGAAAAGTGAGTCACCCGGATCATACATGTCTGCCGTTGGATTATGTACAATCCAACGTCTCTCATCTCTCCTGACCCATATCTCTCCTTATTTTTTTGGGTGTAATCTCTATCCTTATCTGCTCAGCCCACCCACGACCGACCCCATCCACCCAATCGAACTCTCTTCCCATCGCGACCAACACGGAGACAAGCATCTCCCACTCCGGCCAGGCTTCTCCCGCCGCCTCCCCGCCGCCAGGCTTCTCCCACTCCGGCCACAAGGTCCCTCCCGCCTCCAGCCGCGCCTCCTCCCTCCACCAGGCTCCTCACCACGAGACGGCGTGCGGCCGATCCCAGGTCAAGGTGGCGGCGACTGGGACCGTGACGGCCGCCGCCTCCCCTCTGCCGCGTTGGTCGCCTTCTCCCCTCTACCTGCCGGCCGCCGCCTCCCCTCTACCGCTCCGACCGCCTCCTCCCCTCTGCCGCGCCGGCCGCCGCCTCCCCTCTGCTGCTCTCGTTCTTCAGGTCGCCACACCCAACATCTCCGCTGCCCTGCTCCGGCTCGCCGTGTAGCGGAGAAACTCCGACGACGTCCACACACGAAGCCCGCCTGGATTTCAGCGCCTCCCTGTTATCCTGCACGAGGCCGCTGTAGCATGCCGTCCTGCACGAGCACCGCGCACGGGGAGCACGTCAGGATCCACGAGAGCGCTGCATCGTCCTGCCTTTCTTGCAGCAGCACGTCATTTTTTTATTATTTTGGAAACTAATTTTGCCGTGTATATTCTCCGACACTCGGCAAACACGATGTGACATGGCACATAAGCTGGGCATACAGATTTTCTGATTTGCCGTGTGGTCTAGGCAGACACTCGGCAAAGCCTCGCCGCTGTTAGCGGTCGCCGGCTGTCTATCACATAAATTTGTCGTGTATCACATAAATTTGCTGGGTTTTATGCACTCGGCAAACTCGTCTTTACCGGCGGGTTATTTGCTATGTGTTGTTTACCGAGTGTATATACACGACAAAATTTTGCTGAGTGTTTTTTAGCTTTTACTGTGTATTATTAACACACAGCAAAATTTCGTTTTCCCCTAGTGAAACTGGCCTTACACTTTTAGCGCATGTTTCTGTTCCTTATCGTTTTTGGAGTGATGCATTTTTCACCGCATGTTTTCTCATTAATCGGCTTCCTAGTCGTATCATATCCATGCAAACTCCCCTTGAGCGTCTTCTGGGAGAAGTTCCCGACTACACCTTTTTTAAGGTGTTTGGATGTGCTTGTTGGCCTCATCTTTGCCTATACAACAATCGAAAACTCGAATTCCGCTCTAAAAAATGTGTGTTTTTTGGTTATAGTTCTCTACACAAAGGATATAAATGTCTCCATGTTCCTACTAATCGAGTATATATTTCTCGAGATGTTGTCTTTGATGAGAATATTTTCCCGTTCTCTCAAATACCATCGATTTCTACACCACCATCATCCTCCACTTCTCGTTTAAATTCTGACATATTTGATGATGTTGCATATCCTTCTTTGCTTTTACCTAACCATTTTGCAGGTGTGGGGCGCGACGCTCGCTTGGAATTACTTGACCAAGAGCCGGAAACTCCAACATACGAAGAGCCAGAAACTCCAACACATTCACTTGTGCATGCTGACCGTGAGTTGCATGGCTTCAATCGTGAGTTACTTTTACCTAACCATGCAGCCACGGACAGCCCATCTGCTGCTACTCCAACTCGCACCGGCACATGTACTGCTACTGGTCAGCCCAACTCGGCCGGGGAAGTTTCGCACCGCTCGCCCGGGACCGCGTCCTCTACTTCACATCCGACCGGCAGCGCGTTGCATACGACTGACAGCACGTCTCCAGGTTCCACTCCCGGGCCAGATCCTCCACCGTCGTATGTACCTGCACCTCGTGGCGTGACTACGCGATTACAAAAGGGAATTCGGAATCCCAAGCAAAGGTACGACGGCACCGTGGCGTGGACCGCTCTCTGCATGACGCATGCAGCCGATCTGGTTCGTACAAAGCCACGAAATCATAGTGAGGCTCTCGCTTGTCCTCATTGGCGTGAGGCAATGGAAGCCGACTTTTCTGCTCTTCAGGCAAATACACGTGGCGGTTAGTTCCTCCACCTCCCCGGATTAATGTTATCGACTCAAAGTGGGTGTTCAAAATTAAACTGAAATCTGATGGATCTATAGAGAGGTACAAAGCACGTCTCGTTAAAAAGGGATTTAAACGGAGGTATGGTCTTGACTACGAGGATACTTTCAGTCCTGTTGTCAAGCCAACTACTATCCGTCTATTACTTTTCATGGCTCTTACTCGTGGTTGGCACCTTCATCAACTGGATATTCAGAATGCTTTCTTGCATGGAGTTCTTGAGGAAGAGGTGTTTCTGCGACAACCTCCTGGTTTTGAGGACCCTACCCATCCTGATTACTTATGTCGTCTTGACAAAGCCTTATATGGATTAAAGCAGGATCCTCGTGCATGGCATGCTCGCCTTAGCTCGGTACTCAGTGATCTTGGTTTTACAGCCTCTACAGCAGACACATCTCTATTCATCTTGCAGCGTCCTGATGTTACTATCTACCTACTGGTCTACGTGGATGACATTATTGTTGTGAGTTCCTCTGCTACTGCTACTGATCGCCTTGTTCATCAGATGTGTGATTCATTTGCTCTCAAGGATCTTGGACCGTTGCATTATTTTCTTGGCATTGAGGTTCAGAGATGCCATGGTGGTCTTTTACTCAACCAACGCAAATATGCTCGGGAACTTTTGCGTCGTGCTGGTCTTCTCAAGAGCAGTCCTGTCACTACTCATATGGCATCTTCTAAGAAGATTAGTGCCACTGATGGTATCCCGCTATCATCAGAGGAGTCTACATGTTACCGCAGCATTGTTGGGAGGCTTCAATATCTCACCATGACACGTCCTGATTTGTCTTTTGCAGTCAATAAGGTGTGCCAATATCTTCATACCCCCACGTGTACCTATTGGTCTGCGGTGAAACGTATTCTACAATATGTTCAAGGTACTTTGACTCATGGATTACTGTTAAGATCATCTACTGCCTCTTCAGATCTCTTGTCTGCATTTTCTGATGCGAATTGGGCTGGAAATTCTGATGATCGACGATCAACCGGGGGATATGCTATCCTTTATGATGGTAACCTGGTTTCTTGGAGCGCTCGCAAACAAGCTACTGTGTCTCATTCTAGTACAGAGTCCGAGTAAAGGCACTTGCTAATTGCTACCGCAGAACTTATTTGGGTCCCGTCTTTGCTTGCCGAACTCGGAGTATCTCAGAGTCGTCCACCTATACTATGGTGTGATAACATTGGAGCAACATATCTTTCGTCCAATCCGGTCTTTCATGCTCGTACAAAGCATACTGAAGTGGACTTTCATTTTATTCAAGAACGGGTTGCTTAGAAGTTACTTCAAATCAAATTTATCTCCTCCAAGAATCAGATTGCTGATATATTCACCAAGGCGCTACCACTACCATTATTTCGTGCATGTAGGCGCAATCTCAACATTTCTAGTCTGGTTGAGATTTGGGAAAGGGTGATAAACTCGATTGTATTATAGTTAGAAAACTAGTAATCCCTGACCGGTACGGTGTTAGTACTATGTCCTTGTAATCCTTGTACACGATCCCTGGATCGATTCCTGATATATATATACATGCACGCGCCGGTGTACGGCTCTCCAATACAATTGAACCATATAGCGTTTTACTAGGCAGAGGAGAGCAACCACGGCGCCTGTTCACATTGAAGCCGCAGGAGGAGCCGAAGCCGCTGAGAATTTTTTTCCACGTGGACGACCGAGACCACCGCCGCAACACGCCGTCGTCGCTCTCCTCATCGTCCTCCGTTGCCCAATCCGAGTATACCACCGGCCTCGCGGTACTTCACCGTCTGTTTCCCCTCCCTCTCTGTTGCTTTGGCTGCCACAGGCGGCACGGCAGATGCGCCGTCGTAGTTCCTACCCACCAGACGCCACGGTGGCAGCCGTGTGCCTCGCCAGCGCATGCAAGCCCCGCAAGAAAAAATAGTAGCAGCAGTGCAGCTTGCAACCCTCCTATTCCTCGAGGATTCCCGACCACCACAGCCCTCCTATGGAGATACTCTCTGAATGAAAAACGTAGATCGATGTCCCCTCTCCATGTTTTGTTTTTGCGGCCACGCGTTTTGCCTACTGTGTTTCTCGCCATCATCCTCCCAAGATCGATCTAGCCACATCATCGAGTGTCAAAAAGATGCAGTTTTCTTCAGTTTCGGCATATAGCAGCCCGTCACTTTTGTACATTAGCCCCTAGCCTTTTCTGCTCCTCAACCCTCAGCCCCTAGAAGCTCCACGTGTCTCCGCCCACCAACCGCGCGCGCGTGTGGCCTTGCTAGCGTGTGTCCCGACATGTCTACGGCTAAGGGTAGGATAGAGCGAGTAACAAAAACCCTCTACATTTTTCTGAATCAAAATAAAAACATAATACATATCTATTTGAATTAATCCATAACTTTCAAATGATTTAGAATTTGAACTCAAACTTTATATGAAATATGTTTTGTTTTTTAATGTTTATTCAAATATTATTTCAATTTTTTTAGAAATGATTCAAACTAGTCAAACCTTTGACTTTGACCCAAATTTGAATTAAATTGATTTAATATTTTTTTAAGTTCGTATTGTCAAATAATACAAATAATATATGTTTTTGAATCATAAAAATGCCAGGAATATGAATATGCAATTTAAAATATAATTTGGACATTTAAAATTAATATGACTTTATTTTGTTTAAATCATAAATTTAGTTTCGTAACTCCGAATTCGACAACTGATATGTCTAAAATGATCAACGCGACGACCCTGTTCTAACTATACATTCTGTGATATGAAATGAAGCATGCAACACATAAATATAAAGGATGCAGCAAGGTTTATGCAACTAAAATGTGACAAAATAAATACTAAACATGCTTATTTCTTGTTCTTCCATCTCACCCATGCCATGCTATGTTATACCATGTAATTGTGCATCATTCCATCATGGAATACCTTAATTTTCTTGTTTAATACGATTTATATGATTGCGCACTGTTTTTATTATGGCCCTTATGTATTTTCTTTTTATCCGGATAAATGCCGAACAAGGGAACTGTCAGGAGACTCAGGATTACTACCCGAATCCCACTTACTCTTAAATTGAGCTATTAGGCAAGCAATTGCCCATGCTTGCACTACATATAGTACCTAATGCATCTATCTTATTCTTCCATCATAAATCGCGTTCTGAATTAAATTGCAATCCCAAGTATTGTAAAGTCTTTACTTTTAAACCCCATAAAAGCTTGTTCCTCAATCCTATGAGCCATTACTATCGGATTTGTTTGAGCCATGCGAGTCGTAGAACTGCAGGCATAGGGTTGGTGAGAGTCTTTGGATAACGAGGTACCTAAACAACTGAATTGAGTAGTAATGGGATAACTAAATAAAGAGGCATCAGCGGACAATTCTTCAATGCTCACTTGTGTCCCGTAGGACCCAAGTACTTGATTCTTGTTCTTTGACTATTGCACTATCTGCATGTGGTACCACGAATGTCCTTAGTCTAAGCTTGATTCACTTTTTATTTATTGGGGCCACAAACTAGTTTGGGGAGTTATTACTATATTGTACTTATGCCATGCTTTACTTCTTTATTTACTACCATTGCTTTAAGAGCATTTACTACCGCACTGTTTAGGACCGCGGCACAATTTTGCGGTATCGACAAGCCTAGTCACACTTTTGGGTTCCTAGTCGTTTAAAAATGTTCTCGCAAACCCCTTGGTCCATCTCGGAGCCCGACCGACTTTGTAGCGGTTAGATTAGTGGGGTAGCCCCTGGAAATCATCTTTGAATCTTGTGAATGCTTTGTCGTGATGCCTCGTTGTGTTTTCATTTGGTTTTTCTAGGGTTGATCATGCGTGTTTTACTATCTGTGCACCCCTATAGGATAAATCTTTCCGAAACTATACTTGGAGCACAGTTTCTCGATCATAGACAACTATAACTAAAGTGTAATATTCATGGAATGATTAATAAAACTACTAACGGATGTGACGTTCTTGCGTCTTCTTGTTCGGAAACATGATGGAGAGCGAGCGATGTTTATTTATGATGTTATATCTATTGAGTAATTAACTATTGTTTATTTAACAAATGTCTGTCCATCTTTTGTTAGGAGGATGTTGTAGTGTGCCTCTATAGTACTGCTAGGATTTATTTTCGCTGCAATTGCATCACCCTTAGGTTATTTCCTTTAGATGCATAATACTTGCTGAGCCCCTTAGGGTATGACACGATAAATAATGTTCAAATGGACTTGTATATCCAATGGAAGGTTACTTGGTCGAGGAGACCGATGATGATGGCAACAACCGTCAAGTGTAGAGATTCCGGGGATGGAGATCCTTGAGTTCTGTGGGCCGGGTGTGTTTATTTATGGGCATATTTTGCTAGTTTGCTTATTATCTGTACTCGGATCTTGTCTTCTGATTCTGCTTGATACTATGTTAATTGTTGTATATGGATGCATCCTAAAGTATTATATCTATCTAGGATATTTGAATCTTGCCGTATGACATTGCAATATTTCTATTTCTTTTAGATGGTTTGGCTCTGATGTACTTTTGTATGTCGTTGGAATACATACTCGTTTGTGTATGCTTGACTCGCAGTCCATCCGGCTACATCTCTCCCACATGAAGCTAACCATGGGAAGTGGAAAGGATAGTTGGGCGGTACCATGCCCTACTCCGGTAGATGGGCCTACACGTGGGTGGCATTTGTCCTCCATGGTAGCACATCTTATCCACTTTTGGTTTATATCGGCCTGTGATTTAGAGCGTAGGGTCCAAGAGATTACGGAGGCCCTGGAACACGCTAGCAGCGGCACCCACATCACGTGTGCACCGGTGGTACTCCGTAACCAGCGTGTTAAGAACCGTGTGTGTTGGTGGTATGTAGCACCGCCGCACCACATATTATGTGCACCAGCGGTAGAGCGTGCTGCGATAAGCATTTACCTTTTTTGATAAAAGGACGCTTTATTATTTAAAAAGTATTAAGTATTACACCCGGCCTCTGCATAACTAGGATGCACAGAGTCACCAAAGTCTTCAGATCCAAACATAAGGGAAAAAATAATGTAAGGCAGATTACATATCATAATGACAAATTGTAAAACACCTAAAGTACGGAAGGTATCTCTATCCATGGATTATGTTTCCAGCCATGCCGGGTGAACAAATCCCGCGCCGTGTCCTCTAGCCGCGTACACAGCTCCGTGAAAAGCTCGCGATGATCCACACGATGTAGTGCAGCCCAAGACCGAAGGGTGCCTATGCATCTGTAAATAACCAACAGAAGTGAATAGTTTGTATCGTTAAAAACTTTATCATTTCTACATAGCCAAAACGACCATATAATGGCAATCGCTCCTATACTAAGAAGTAAATTATACTTGTGATCTATACCATGTAACCAATTCCCAAATATATTGGAAATACTACTCCATGGATACAAGCCAAAATCTTCTTGGGTAACTGACCATATAGATCTTGCGATATTGCATTAGAAAAATAGGTGTTTATTGTCTCGTTATGCTGACAAAATATGGACCTAGGATCCCCATGCCAATTCTTCTAAATAAGATTGTCTTTAGTAAGGATAACCCCTCGACAAAGATACCAAGGAAATATTTTATTTTTTAGATGTATCTTCATCTTCCAAATCATCCTTTATATGGGGTGACCCAATATTCTAAGAAAGAACTTGTCGATGATCATGGTGGATGATAGATAACTAGCCTGTAGCTATGAACTCTCCCGCTTGAACCCTGATGCCGATGCAACAACTCTCGAACCTTACGGGATATTCACAACACCACGCTCTTGCGCACATAGCCGTCGACCACGAACGGTAGTTTGCAATCTACTAATTCCCAATGGAACAACAGATCACACTCAATTGCAGTAGATAATTCGATCACAGGATAATTCCAGAGTTTCTTAATAAGAAACATCTCCAAAATAGTTTTAACGTGGTCTAACCCTAACTATGGGGACGTCACAGGTCCTATAAGGGCGGCTGGGGTGAACAGAAACCGAAACTAAGACGCGTGCAACTCACTCTGATACATGCCGACTCGGACCAGAATTGGTTGTCGGCCGGCCATTCCGGTGAGATTCGGCCGGACAGTACGGGTGGGCCGGACACTCCGGGTGGATTCGACCAGACAGTCTGGTCCATCCGGAAACTTTGGAGTTTCCAGGCGGTGTCCGGGTAGTCTCCGGTCTTGGACACAGAAGGGTTACACCTCGGGGCTTCTTGGGTGGGCCCAGTCCGGGTGGACTTGGTCGGACACTCCGGTCTTCACTCTTGATGATCTTCCCTCGCGCCTTCCTCCCGCTCCTCCCTCGTGCATCCTTGGGCGATCATCATGTTATGCTCCATGTGCTTCAGATCCTCGCTCCGTGCTAAGCCTTCTTCAATGTACCCGATCATACAATAGCACAATGACTTAGGCTGTATAAAGATCTCATTAATTAAAACATCAGTTTATTAAGAAACAAGTTCACCTGTTGTTCTAGTAGCTTAGCACGAGCTCCTGTAATAGGTCCAATTCTAATCTCATTGGATTGAACCTTTTTTGCAGCAACTGGAACATGTTCAGTAGTAGATGGGGTAGGTATAATTGTAGGGATGTCCTCATCATCTCCCCCCCCCCCGTCAAAAGGCGTCGACCTCGACGCTCCAAGGTCTTCTCCATCATATGGTGACAAATCAATAACGTTGAAACTATTGCTAACTCCACCAAACTCAGCAATAGGAATATCAATCGAGTAGGCATTATCATTAATCTTGGCTAACACCTTGTAAGGACCAGCACCACGAGGCTTCAATTTGGACTGTCGAAGCTTGGGGAACCTATCCTTGCGCAGATGCACCCATACCATGTCTCCAGGCTTGAACAAAATCTCCTTTCTTACTTGATTCCTCGCAGCAGCAATGTTCTTGCCTTTCTTCTCTATAGCCTCTCGAGTATTTTCATAAAGTTTCTTCACATATTCAGCATGTTTTGATGCCTCCATATCAACTCTCTCATTCAATGGTAAAGGCAACAAATCAAGTGGCGTCAATGGCTTGAAACAATACACCACCTCAAAAGGACAAAGCTGAGTAGTAGAATGCATAGCTCTGTTGTATGCAAATTCGACATGTGGCAAACACTCTTCCCACTCCCGCAGATTCTTCTTGATCATAGTCCTCAATAACTGTGACAATGTTCTATTCACCACTTATGTTTGACCATCTGTTTGGGGATGACGTGTAGTACTGAACATCAACTTTGTTCCAAGCTTCCCCCATACGGTCTTCCAAAAGTAGCTCATGAACTTCACATCGCGGTCAGAAACAATCGTCTTTGGTACTCCATGTAGTCTCACAATGTCCCTGGAAAACAGATTAGCAATATGCGATGCATCGTCGCTTTTGTGGCAGGCAATAAAATGAGCCATCTTAAAGAATCTATCCACTACCACAAATATTGAATCATGACCTATCTGAGTTTTGGGTAAACCTAGCACAAAGTCCATGCTAATAACTTCCCAAGGTGTAGTAGGTGCAGAGAGAGGTGTATATAAACCATTAGGCTTCAGCTTTTATTTGGACTTGTTGCATGTAATGCAGCGACTCACAAATCGATAGACATCATGCCTCATCTTGGGCCAATAAAAGTGATCTGTGAGCATGAGCAATGTCTTGTCGTGCCCAAAGTGACCCATCAATCCTCTAGCACATGATTCCTGCACTAAGAACAAACACAAAGACGATTCTGGAATGCATAGTTTGTTACCTCGAAATAAATAGCCATCATATATATGATATTTATCCCAGGCATTTTTCAAATCACACAAACGATATGGTTCAGCAAAATCATGATCAGTTGCATAAAGCATAGAAATACTCTCTAATCCAGGAATTTTAACATCAAGATGTGTCAATAGCATGTTCTTCCTAGATAATGCATCAACAACCACATTCTCATTTCCTTTCTTATATTTAATGATGTAAGGAAACGACTCAATAAATATCAACCCATTTAGCTAAGCGTCTAGGGAAGTTTGATTGAGCTTTAAGATATTTCAATGCTTCATGATCAAAATGTACGAAAAATTCTTTTGGCCACAAATAATGTTGCCAAACCTCAAGAACTCTAACAAGTGCATACAATTATTTATCATAAATAGGATAATTCAGTCTAGCACCAGCAAGTTTCTCAGAAAAATATGCTATAGGATGACCCTCTTGCATCAAAACGCCACCAATTCCTATACCACTAGCATCACATTCAACTTCAAATTTCTTTAAAAATCAGGTAATGCAAGCAAAGGTGCAGTAGTAAGCAAATGTTTCAATGTATCAAATGTAATATCTTGGGCTACGCCCCATACAAATGGCACACCTTTTTTAGTCAATTCATTTAATGGTGCAACAATGGTGCTAAAATCTTTCACAAAGCGCTATAGAAACCAGCTAAGCCATGGAAACTACGCAGTTGACTAACATTCATGGGAATAGGCCAATTCTGAATTGCTTCAATTTTAGATTGATCTACTTCCACCCCATTCTTAGATACAACATATCCCAGAAATATAACCTTATCTTTTGCAAATGTGCACTTTTCAAGATTAGCATATAATTGATTATCACACAAGACTTACAAAACTTGTCTAATATGGTCACAATGTTCAGTTTAATTGCGGTTGTATATAGGTATATCATCGAAATAAACAACCACAAAACGAACAATATATTCTCTCAAAATATGATTCATTAGTCTCATGAATGTACTAGGTGCATTAGTAAGACCAAAAGGCATAACTAACCATTCATACAAACCAATTTTTTTTTGAAAGAAGTTTTACATTCATCCCCTTCTTTCATTCTAATTTGATGGTATCCACTACACAAATCAATTTTATAGAAAATAGCAACACCACTCAATTCATCTAACACATCTCCTAAGCATGGAATAGGATGACGATATCGAATAGTGATGTTATTAATAGCTCTACAATCTACACATATGCCGTTTACCATCTTTCTTAGGCACTAAAATAACAGGAACAACACAAGGGCTAAGAGAGACATGAATGTACCCTTTGTCCAGCAACACATGTACTTGTTTCTGTATCAACTTAGTTTCTTCTGGGTTGGTTTGGTATGGTGCCTAGTTTGGTAATGTGGTGCCAGGTATCAAGTCTATCTGATGCTCAATGCCACGCAATGGCGGCAATCCAGCTGGCACATTTTCTGGAAACACATCACCAAAATCCTGCAAAACATTAGACATACCAAGAGAAATAGAGGTCATGTCATTAGAAACCAAAACCTCGCCCTTATACATGAGCACAAGTGGCATGGCTGTAGGATCTTCACTAAATTTTCTCATGTCCTCTTTGGTGGCTAGTATTAATAGATTTGGCACGCTCTCACTTTTCATTATATCATTCTTTTGGGGATCATTTACATTATTCACAGCTGTAACACTATCTCGCCTAGCTGTAGGTGCATCTTGCAAGTTCACTTTGATCTTCTAACGAGACTCATTCACAATCTGTTGTGGTGTCATAGGATGCAAATTGATTTTCTTTCCCTTGAACTCCAAATGATATGTATTGGCTCGGCCATTATGTTGCACATGGCGATCATAGAGCCACGGTCGACCCAATAGTAAATGGCAAATAGTCATAGGAACCACATCAAAATCTATTGAATCCTTGTATGGTCCTATCTCAAAATTCATAAGTACCATATGGTTTACCTTCATCTCACCATTGTTACTAAAACATTGTATGTAGTATGCCTTGGGATGAGGTAAATATGTCGAATTCAGCTTGGCACACAACTCCTTGTGATGTAGCCCGACCTACGGTCATTACCACATCAAGGTCTCCAACACATGCCACGTCATCATGGACTCCAAAGGTTAATCCTATCCTCTTTGAGATCCCACTTCCTACCCTATTTAATGGTATACTACTTCATACTCCATCCTATGACCATGATAGGTTCACACTGACAAGCACAGATACAAGGGAGGAAGCCCGGAACCTCAAGGCCGACAAGACGGAAGCTTGGAAGAGGAGGAGGAAGAAGACAGATCAGCAGCTGCCAGGTCCAAGCGGTACTACCGGTCGTCGGAACCGGTACTACCGGTCAAGCGGTACTACCGCCGAGCTACTACCGCATGAGCCAGAAGGGGTCGTCCAACAGCCGCCAGACCCAAGCGGTACTACCAGTCGCATGCCCCGGTACTACCTCTTGTGCCCGGTACTACCAGACCCGAGGATCAGTACTACCGGTCATGACAGTGCCTGCATGCACCAGTTGGGCCATAGCCCATGTATTCCCTTTACTTACCTTTTTGCCTAGTTTATCCCAAAACTACCCCTTGTTTAGTGGCTGGCTTTTAAATACAGCCCCCACCCCTCATGTATCCCTTAGGCATAGATGATAGACTAAGACAACCCCATTGTGGAATCTCTAGTTTTTCCTCATCCCCTTTGTAAAGGGGACCGACTATCGTCACCAACCTCGATTTCAAACGGCGCATCAAACTTGTCTTTGATACCAAGATGATATGGGGTTGCCCGATCTTCTCAGCAAGCACTTGTCGATGATGATGGTGGATGTAAGATAACTAGCCTGTAGCTATGAACTCTCCTGCTCGAACCCTGATGCCAATGCAATAGCTCTTGAACCATGTGGTATTCACAACACCACGCTCTTACGCACGTACCCATCGACCACGAACGGTAGTTTGCAATCTACTAATTCCCAATGAAACAACAGATCACACTCAATTGCAGTAGTATAACTCAATCACAGGGTAATTTTATATGTTATAATAATAAACAACTCCAAAATAGTTTTAACGTGGTCTAACCTAAACTAGAGGGCATTCCAGGCTTATATGACCGCCGGAACGTCCAAAAACACGAAACGCAAACGTGTCTGATATAGCCAGATCCGTCTGGATCTGATGGAAACTTTTAGGGCTGGACTATCCGCCCTAAGTAGGGGCGGATAATCTGCCCCCCAATTATCTTACCTAGGGCGGATTATCCGCCCCCCCCATTCAGTACGACGCGCCTGAAGTCCTTAGCAGAATTTCGAAAATAGGGACAGATTATCCGGGGGTGTGGGGGCCGGATTATCCGTGGTCTGGAGACGTGTGAGTACTCGTTGGAAAGCTCTCGGAATTATCTTTCCAACAAGTACTTATTTTCTTGATTTAGAGTTCGAATGAAGAATCCACGTCCGTTTCAATTTTAGAGCTTCTGTCTGTCCGAACTGAACCTTCCTTCTTGATGATCTTCTCTTGCGCCTTCCTCACGCTCCTCCCTCGCGCATCCTTGGCGATCATCATGTTGGAATCCTTGCCTTCCTCCCTCTCCTTCCCGCTGGTGCTAGTCCGATAGATATTAAATCTAGTAAAACAATAACACCATGATTTATGTAGTATAAAGTTCTTATAAATCAAAGTATCTTGTACAACTAGGAATGAAGTCACCTTGTGATATTTTTCAATGAGGCTCAATATTTCCTTCCAGCATAAACCAGCAGAATTTTGAAAATAGGGACGGATTATCCGGGGGTGTGGGGGCCGGATTATCCGTGGTCTGGAGACGTGTGAGTACTCGTTGGAAAGCTCTCGGAATTATCTTTCCAACAAGTACTTATTTTCTTGATTTGGAGTTCGAATGAAGAATCCACGTCCGTTTCAATTTTAGAGCTTCTGTTTGTCCGAACTGAAACTTCCTTCTTGATGATCTTCTCTTGCGCCTTCCTCACGCTCCTCCCTCGCGCATCCTTGGCGATCATGATGTTGAAATCCTTGCCTTCCTCCCTCTCCTTCCCGCTGGTGCTAGTCCGATAGATATTAAATCTAGTAAAACAATAACACCATGATTTATGTAGTATAAAGTTCTTATAAATCAAAGTATCTTGTACAACTAGGAATGAAGTCACCTTGTGATATTTTTCAATGAGGCTCAATATTTCCTTCCAGCATAAACCAGCAGAATCATCATACTCTATGATTGTATCGTCATCAGTCGGTGGCCGGACATTCCAGTAAATGTTGGCCGGACATTCCGGTCGGTTCAGACCTGGAGTGTACCGAACAGTTCGGTCTAGCCAGAAACTTCAAAGTTTCCTGGAGGTGTCCAGGTAGTGTCCGGTGTGGCATATAGAACGGTTGCCACCTCTTCACTTCTTAGGTAGGTCGGACAGTCCGGTAGGAACTAGCCGGACACTCCGGTCTTTGCAGGGACTTTGGCCTCATTCTTGATGATCTTCTCTTGCACCTTCCTCCTGCTCCTCCCTCGCGCATCCTTGGGTGATCATCATTCTGGGATCCTCTCGCGGCCCTTCTCCTTCCCGCTCCATGCTTGCTTCCTTAATGATCCTGATCATACACAAGTGCATAGACTTAGGCAGTATAAAACTAACCCCACAAACCAACACTAGTCTTTTCTATGCACTTTGTCCTCACTCATGCGCACCTGGTACCCACTTCTCGGTTGGTCAGTCATCCTCAAATTGCTCTAGGACAAGCACGCTTAACCTCAGAGTTCTTTTTAGATGAGCTTCCGAAAAATAAGTTGCAACTTGTTGGTATGAGTATCCTGTCTGATGAGGACATCCCTACAATTATACCTACCCCAACTACTACTCAAGATGTTCCAGTTGCTGCAAAGAAGGTTCCGTCCAATGAGATTAGAATTGGGCCTATTACAAGAGATCGTGCTAAACTACTAGAACAACAGGTGAACTTGTTTCTTAATGAACCTGATGTTTTAATTAATGAGAACTTTATACTGCCTAAGTCATTGTGCTATTATATGATCAGGTACATTTGAGAAGAAGACATAGCACGGAGCGAGGAGCTAAAGCACATGGAGCATAATATGTTGATCTCCCAAGAATGCGCGAGCGAGGAGCGGCAGGAAGGCGCAAGGGACTATCACCAAGAAGAAGGCCAAATTCACTTCAAGAACCAGAGTGTCCGGCCTAGTCCACCCGGACTGTCCGACCCTCCCGCAGAAGCCCCGAGGCGCTGCCATTCTGTGTCCAAGATCGAACACTACCCGGACACCACCCGGAAAGTCTGAAGTTTCCAGCAACACCGGACTGTCCGGCTGAATCCACCCGGAGTGTCTGGCCCACCCGGACTGTCCGACCGAATCACACCAGAATGTCCGGCCGACAACCAAATCTGGTCTGAGCCAACATGTATCAGTTTGAGTCATACGCGTCTTAGTTTCGGTTTCTGGTCGCCCCAGCCGCCCTTATATGCCCTAGGACGCCCCCATAGTTAGGGGTAGACCATGTTAAAACTATTTTGGAGTTGTTTCTTATTAAGAACCTCTGGAATTACCCTGTGATCGAATTATCTACTGCAATTGAGTGTGATTTGTTGTTCCATTGAGAATTAGTAGATTGCAAACTATCATTCGTGGTTGACGGCTATGACGCAGCCCAACATAGGGCGTTCACCATTGGTCCACATCATGCTACATCAACCAAAACCACAAAGGTGAATTCACTCCATATTTCGCCCTTTTTTGGTTATCATGTGAATGGGATCCTACTTGAGACAAGTGCCAATGCTATGAAATGGCCCATGACCATGACACTAAGAGGAGATGACAGGACGACCCCTGGAACCAAGACCCTCATGCAAGAGGCATGGAAGAGAAGGTGGAAGAAGACTTACAGCGCCAGGTCTGGCGCCACCGAAATCCCCACCGGAACTTCTGGCGCCCAGCAAACCAGACCCTCCGCCGGAATTCTCGGCGACACAACTGGCAAACCGTCCTCCCTGCCGAAACAGCGTACTATATGGCTAATCGACAGCCGACCGGAAATCTCGGCGCTCGCCGGAAATATCATCGACAGATCCGGTGTCGCCGGACTTACCGTCGGAATACCCAGTCTGCGTGTTGTAAAGGGTTTGATGCCCAGAATATACCCTCCCACCTAGCCCTCCGCACCTAGTACTATAATTAGCCCCCTTGTGTCTCAGATCTAGTTAGAGTTGATGATAAATGAAGACTTGTGCCTAACCTGATGCAGCCCGACCTACGGTCGTTACTACATCAAGGTCTCCAACTTACACCAAGTCGTCATGGACTCCAAAGGTGAATCTGTTCCTCTATGCAAGCTCACTTCCTACCCTATTGAATGGTATACTACTTCATACTCCGTCCTATGGCCATGATAGGTTCATATTGATAAGTACGGAGGCAAGGGAGGAATCCCGGAGCATCAAGCCCGACAAGATGGTGGATTGGAAGAGAAGACGGAAGAAGGCAGGCGCTTGCGGTACTACCGCTCCCATCAGCGGTACTACCGGGCACCGGTACTACCGCCCCACATGACCGGTACTACCGCCCGGTACTGAAGCCTACGCCATCGCCACTGGATGCCTCGGTACCGGCTTGCGACACTACCGCCCGCAAGCGGTGCTACCGGAAACCATGAGCGGTTCTACCGGTGATGACCGGTACTACCGGTCCTAAGTCCGGTACTACCGGTCATACCTGTGCCTGCGCGCACCAGTTGGGCCACAGCCCATGTATTCCCCTTTACTTACCTATTTGCCTAGTTTATCCCCAAACTACCCTTGTTTAGTGGCTGGCCTATAAATAGAGCCCCCACCCCTCATGTATCCCTTAGGCATAGATGATAGACTAAAGACAACCCCTATTGTGGAATCTCTAGTTTTGCCTCATCCCCTTACAAGGGGACCAACTATCGTCACCAGACACGACTAGACTTTGCATCACACATCCATCGTTGAACAAGGCCTTGGAGTTCGGTGTCTCGTCTCCAAGTTGTCAAGACCCTCCCCAAGGTGTTCTTCCCTCTCCGATGTGGATTTGAGGGAGCACGTTGACCGATCTTTCCTTGCGAGGATTCTATCGGACTGGTGGCCGCTGTTCAGGAGCAATCAGCCTTGTATCGTGTGAGTTTTGTGTGTGTTCATCGTGTTCTTCGCGAGGTGTGTGTTCGCTTCCGCTACCTTCTCCCTTTCCCATCGATTTGACCACGAGATCCGTGAAGATCGGGCCACCCAAGAGGTTAACCCCTTTCATCATATGGTATCAGCAGCTTTTGGTTGCCACGGATTTCTCATCGATTTGGTCTTTTCCCCATAAATTCGAAAATTCCACCAAAAATAGCCCCAATTCGTGTTTTGGATCGATTTGTCATTTGAGTGCGTTTTGGTAGGATTTGATCCGTGGATTACTTGCATAACTTGTTGATCTACCTCCCTTTGCGTTCCCATAGCCTAATTCCTTGATTTCCCCCTTTGATTTGATGTTTTTCTTGAAGATTTTCCGCCCAAATCGCCCCAAAATCGCAAAAACGCGTCAAATCTGGGCGTCCTAGGACCAACCGGTACTACCGGGCACAAAACCCGATACTACCGCACCTCCCCGGTACCTAAACGGTACTACCGGTCCTCCGAAAACCCGGTACTACCGCTCCAAAAACCGGTACTACCGCCCGGTACTGAACAGAAAAAAACAGATTCCTAGATTTCAGCCTCTCACCGTTTTGAGCATAACTTTTGCATTCGAATTCGGATTTTGGTGTTCTTTAGCTCGTTTCGACGAGGATAAGGAGCTCTAAATCATCATCTACGTTGTTCATGCTATATATACCATACAAATTCCGTGAGCAAGGCGGAATCCAACAATAAAGGGTGAAGATCGTCGATGAAAGGTATAAACATTCCGCGACTTCTCCCCACTTGCATTCCTTCATGAACCCCACTATCTTTGCGAGCAACAAACACCTATTGAGACTAGTTCCTCTTATGATTGCTTGGGCTATGCACATTTGATACCTTGTAGATTCCGAGCAAACATTTGTGAGCGCTATCTCATATAGTTATCTTGTATAGTTGTTGGCACAAGGAAGAGGCAAGTGAAAAAGAAAAAGAAAAAGAAAAAAAATAGAAAAATAAAAAGGAAAAAAGAAAGAAAGAAATATACATGTGCCTCATAGAATAGGAAGCGCAAGCTCGATGAACATCATATAGGTGGTACTTATTGTGCATATCTTGTATCCCACCAATTTTATGCAATCGAACTAGCGTCTCTCCTTGTACTTGTGTGACACGAGCTTATAGTCTTCGCTAGGTAATCATTTGATTCTTAGCTCACTTTCTCCGTCGCACAAGTCCCATTTATCCCACCGTGTGTGTTTCCTTGTGCATATTTGCTATCTTGTGGATTGACTTGTTTGCTTTGTGATCATTGTGGTTCTTTACTTGCCAATACAACATCTTGATTTCGGATTGGTTCTTGACATGCCACTTTCCATACCTATCTACCATAGGCCATGTGTGTGTTTTTTTTGGTTAGTAGTTGGTTTTGGTGTTCCGCGTGAACTTCACTTTGCTTGGTTTATTGCTCTCAAGTGTGGCCACTTGGACGATACGATCTTCCAGGGTAAAGTAAGGTTTGACGTTGTATCCCTAACACCCTCTACCACTTCCATATACATCGCTTGGTCTTGTGCATCATGTCTAGGGACTCCAGAACCGAGGATGATTTCTATGAAGAATCCACGATGAGCCAGCATGCCTATGTCTCCACAAGCATGGATAATATGATGGAGCACTACACCAACAATGGCTCCACATGCTTGGGTGATATGGAGTACTACAACAACAATGACTCCCCAATCATGGACGACTTCAAGAACGACAACGCGAAGCTCCTCACATCGCACCGACCAAGACGGAGCCTCCAACTCGAGTGTGCCAAGGTCCACCATCAAATGGACAAGTTCAAGAGCGACCTCCACAACTTCAAGAAGGACATGGACAATGACTTCGACAAAAACATGAGCATGGTCTCCAAGACTAATGATGCTTTGTGCTCATTAGAAGAACTTATAAGGAAGCGTGCCAAGGTCAAGGGCCATCGTCGTGAGCATCATATGGATGACCAAGTGCACCACCTACATCAACCATCGGCAAGGCACGCCAATGACCTCCGTCGACACCATCACAAGGCACCTTCAACTTCTAGTGCCACCACCAAAATGGCACCAAGAGCAAGCCTTCGTCCAGGCCATCAAGCTTCGACGACTATGCTTGCATTTGAAGACCTCATGAACGAGGAAAATGAAGACCTCTACTTTGCCAAGTTGGATAGCATGAGCCTACCTCCACCACTACTACAAGATGTCCACAAGACGGTCGAGCATGGGATTTTCCCTTCGACCATGGAGGCGAGCAATGATGCCCATCTTATGGCATCCAACCTTGAAGGCGACAAGGTCAAGCATGGTGAGCATGGGATTTTCCCTTCACCAAAGGAGGCGCATGGAGTTGCCTATCCCCATATGCTTGAGTGATGATGTGGTACCAATCCCATGTGAGTATGAGAGCCACTTAGCCCACTTGAGTGAGAACAAGAGTGAGATGAGTGACTCCATGTTATGTAAGATTGAGTGCTTCCACTTGGAGGGCATGAGTGATACTCCTAGTGAGTTGAGAGTGGTAGTTGATAGGTCAAGTGAGACCATTTCGATTTCTAACAACTTACCCTCTAACTCTAGTGTGTTCTCTTGTGTTGTGCTAGGTTCCATGGAGGAAGACGCGCCAAGCCATGAAGCAATGATGCCTCAATTGGAGAAGATGTACATGGTGCACGAAGATGATGCTATGCCATGGCTACATCAAGAAGACGAAGTCGTCCACAAGGAGGCCACTACTCCCACAACACCCACTTCATATGAGAGGTATGAACAAGGTAACAATAAGGGTGTTGATGATGCCATGATCCCACTAGTGGACATGATGAATTGTGAGGATATGCATGTTATGGATGATACTTGTGACATTACATATGCTTCACTCTTATTCCCATGTGATGCTTTGCCCTTGCATAATATTGACCATGTGGAATTGTTTGATTGCGATATCATTGCCATAAACATACCAGGCTAAGCATCTTGTGTGTATCCTCCAATTGCTTCGGACTTGCCTTGTCATGCTAGTCATTCAAGTTCTCACGTTGCTTGCAATAAGATGAATGCTTGCTATTTCACTTGTTTTGCTTGGAACAATATTGATCACATGCGTTATAATGAGATGGCCCCGATAGCTTTCTCAATTTTTGGAGATTTTGATGATTTCCATGATAAGCATGTTCCCCACTTGCATACTCACCATGCACCTATTTCATACTTGATAGACATTAATGGTGATGTGCACAAGAAGAGATATGCCATGATGGATGATGTGTATCTCTACCATGCACACACGTTATTCCTTTTGTGTATGATGTGTGTAGGTACCCGCACGATAATGTCAACCTTGGTTGAGCACGAGTTGACAAAAAGAGCTCTAGAGAGCATCCCACAAGTGAGTTCAAGATCGAACCCAGCTCTGATACCTTTTGAATGCTTTGCATCTTTCATGTTAGCAAATTGCTCTTTCCTATGGTTTTATTGCAAGCATGTTGATGGTATTATCTCCCTTATGACAATCATGTTTCGTTGCTATTGGATTTTGATGCTTTGTGTGTTGCAACAAAATTGTTGAACAATTTCCACTTCCGATGTTTTGTGTGCAACCATAATGCCATTGAGAGCATGTATTGTCATGAGAGTTTCCAAGAATCTCGTCTTGTTGTTGCAACGAACATAAGGACCACTTGCTCTTTCATTTGGTTTGTTTGCAAACATGTTGTTTTTGCTTCCGCTTGGGATACTCATATTCCCATGATATTTGCTATCGATGATTTGGGTGTGACATCCAACATGTCAAACAATTTCTCTTTCCAATGGTTGGTTTGCACACATAATGATGTTGTTTTGGACATTCTTCCTTTTGTGTTTTTGCTAAATTCTCCTGGCTTTGCATCAAATATATTGATCAAATTTATATTCGATTGCTTTGAGTGCCACAATAAGATGTTATATGGAGTTTTTGAGTTCCCACATTTGGATGATTTTTCAAAGATTTCCATGCACTTTGACCTTGCATATGCATCCCGTTTGCTATACTTGAGTTTTCCTAATAGTGTTGTGAACAAGAATGGACATGCCACAAATGACATGATCCTCTATCACACACAAACATATTTTGCTTGGTCTTTGTTGTATGAAGGTGCAAGTGCATACACGTCAACCTCTACCAACCATGTGTTGACAAGAAGAACCGAAGAGAGTTACCTATGGCTACCCTTCATCGAGCCATCTCTACACACTAAGGTGACTTCCTTCTACTTGAGGACTCATGCTATAATGTTCATCAATTGGCTACGCTTTGAGTGTTGCTTCGCTTTTGTCGTGAGCTTTGTTGGCTTCATGGAGGGTGAAGGAACATTAAAGTGTTGTCAAGTCAATCTTCCTGAGGACGACTATATGGTGAACCCCAGGATCAAGCATGTCCTTCGACCTCTTCTACTTCGTGATGAACCTGGAGAGTCGAGAATGACTCTTTTTGAAGGGGGGAGATGATGCAGCCCGAACTACGGTCGTTACTACATCAAGGTCTCCAACTTACGCCAAGTCGTCATGGACTCCAAAGGTGAATCCGTTCCTCTATGCAAGCTCACTTCCTACCCTATTGAATGGTATACTACTTCATACTCCGTCCTATGGCCATGATAGGTTCACATTGATAAGTACGGAGGCAAGGGAGGAAGCCCGGAGCATCAAGCCCGACAAGACGGTGGATTGGAAGAGAAGACGAAAGAAGGCAGGCGCCTACGGTACTACCTCTCCCATCAGCGGTACTACCGGGAACCGGTACTACCGCCCCACATGACCGGTACTACCACCCGGTACTGAAGCCTGCGCCATCGCCACTGGATGCCCCGGTACCGGCTTGCGGTACTACCGCCCACAAGCGGTACTACCGGATACCATGAGCGGTACTACCGGTGATGACCGGTACTACCGGTCCTAAGTCTGGTACTACCGGTCATGCTTGTGCCTGCGTGTACCAGTTGGGCCACAGCCCATGTATTCCCCTTTACTTACCTATTTGCCTAGTTTATCCCCAAACTACCCTTGTTTAGTGGCTGGCCTATAAATAGAGCCCCCACCCCTCATGTATCCCTTAGGCATAGATGATAGACTAAAGACAACCCCCATTGTGGAATCTCTAGTTTTGCCTCATCCCCTTACAAGGGGACCGACTATCGTCACCAACCTCGATTGGACTTTGCATCACGCATCCATCGTTGAACAAGGCCTTGGAGTTCATTGTCTCGTCTCCAAGTTGTCAAGACCCTCCCCAAGGTGTTCTTCCCTCTCCGATGTGGATTTGAGGGAGCACGTGAGTTTTGCGAGGATTCTATCGGACTGGTGTCCGCCGTTCGGGAGCAATCGGCCTTGTATCGTGTGAGTTTTGCGTGTGTTCATCGTGTTGTTCGCGAGGTGTGTGTTCGCTTTCGCTACCTTCTCCCTTTCCCCTCGCTTTTCCATCGATTTGACCACTAGATCCGTGAAGATCGGGCCACCCAAGAGGTTAACCCCTTCATCATAACCCTAGATGGGAACCCTCTCAATAGTTAATCTATGAGTTGTACAAGGCCTTGGAGTTCGGTGTTTGTCTCCAAGTCGTCAAGACCCTCCTCAAGTGTTTGGTCTCTCCTTATCAAGGATTCTAGTAGTGCTAGGTCTCTCCCCTTTGGGATTCTACTTGGTTTCTACTCTCTCCTTTGATTTGGATTCTATCATCCGCTTACCGATCTCTCCTTTGGTGATTCTACTTAACGGTATCTCGCCGAGGATTCTATTGGATTGGTTGTTCGAACCAACGGGAGAAAATCGCATCGGGTTGTGATTGCGTGCGTTTTTATCTTTACTTTGTCTTTGAGTTGCGTCCATCGTGTTCATCGGGTCTCCCCTCACTCCCCGCCTCAGATCCGTGAAAATAGGGCCACCCTAGGGTCAATGCCACAAGGGAACCCATATCAACTGATATCAGCAGCTTTTGGTTGCCACGGATTTGACTTCGTTTCCCACTTTCCACCATAAATTAGAAAATACCAAAAATATTGCCCAAATTGCTTTTGGATCGATCTCTCGACTTGGTGAGTTTTTGTGGTTTTGGTCCATAGATCTGTGGCTTTGGGTTTCGATCTACCTTCCTTGCCCTATTCCCCAGCCAACTTGCCACAAATTTTCGACAAATTTCTTCATTTCACTTTTTGGAGTTTGTCACGAACAAATTTTGGCGAGCACCCCAGTGAATCGGTTCTGTCACCGAAAATTCCTGCGAGTATTCCGGCGACGCCGAACTCACGACATGAATTTTCGGCGCCAGCACAAGTTCGCCGGCTATTTAACCAAAAAAATTCTAGGCCCCAAATTTTGACCGTTTCCTTTTGTGTTTTGTTCGTGTTTCACGTGCGTGTCACCAAAACTAACTTCAAGCTTCACCAACATCTGTACATATCGCACTCTTCGACACCACGACACCCGAACATCTTCCCCAACACCAGTCGCAAGTCGTTAACAATACCAAAGGTATAACTCGCACCACCCTTGTATAGCCTTTCTTCCTTTGTGTGATACCTAACCTATCGAGAGTAGCTCATTTTGTGTTTGTTGAAGCATTGTGCGCTTGCTCTTGCGAAGTGATAGTGCATAGTCAATAGAAAAAGGTGACTCCATAGCATAGAAAGAAAAGAGATATAAAAAAGGAGAAAAACAAAAGAAAAAGAAAGATACCAATCAAAAAGAGAGTCTAAAGCTTTTAAGCAAGAGTGCGAGTTAGAGCAAGGCAAGCATGCAAATTTGTTTCTTCTCAATCTTGTTGCAAACGAGCTACGGTCTCTCCTTATGTTGGCACGACACTGAGCTTAGTCGTCGTTAGGACATTTTGTGCTCATTTTCATAGTCATGCTAACCCCATTTATCTCCACGTTTGTGTTTTCCTCGTGTTTTTGTAGATCGTATCCTTCTTGCTTTCGATCTTTGGACCTTTACCACTTTTGACAATAACCTTTTCGTTTGGTTGTTCCATTTGCTATCCAACTTTCTAACCTACCATCATAGGCCTTTGTGTGTGTGTCTTGTGTACTCGCTATTTTCTTTGCTCTCGATAAGAACAACCTTTCCAATTTTTGACTCTGGTGAGGCAAGGTAGCAATTACCATTCCACCAATCTCACCCTATCTATCAAGTGTGTTTGTCCATAATGTCTAGGTCAAGTGGAGCAAGTACAGATAGAAACTTCAACAACCAAGATGGTTTCACCATGCGCCACAACTTATGGGCGCAACGCCAAGAATTCAATACTCAATTAAAGCGACTTGAGCACTGTCTCGATGATACTTTGCGCGAATTTGAGTACTGTGAGCGGCCACATCAAGAGGATCACCACGCGCAATTACATGCTCTTCACCAAGCTATTGCCAACCTTGGAAATTGACATGGTCATCATTCAATCTCGTCAAGTTCCTCCCACACGCACTCCTCAAGTTGACATGGCGAGTCTTCATGGTCAAACTCCCGTCATGGAGAACCCCACCACCATAATGGGGACCAACAAGCTCGTCATTGTCATGCTCAAGCGGTGGACCCAAATTCTCCTCAACCCCAACAACAACGCCAATAGCATGGTCCACCACCACACCAAGAAATCATCGACGTGCAACGCCAACGGGAACGCCATGATGAAGCAAATCCTCCTCATGACCGCCATGTGCATCTTCAACGCGATCAAGCACCTGCATGGGATACAAGTGATGATGAAGTGGATGCACGCCAAGCTAGACGTAATGACCGGCATGCACAACACCACCATCGACACCGACAAGCTATGAATGTCAATGATGCCGAGCAAAGGCGAAGAAGGGACTTTGAGCATCACCAAGCTCATCCCCCAAAACCACTTCAAGGCAATCAAGATCCTCCTCTGCCGCCTCCACGCCCTCCAAGTGACGCAAGTATGAACCATGAACATCGCAACAACCACCATGAGCGTGGCGATGGAATGTTTGGGAAGCTCAAGTTTGTTATGCCCAAGTTCAAAGGAGAAGAAAATGCTGATGCATATCTTGAATGGGAGCTCAAAATAGACAAGATCTTCTGAGTCCACAACTTTTCCGAAGAGAAGAATGTTGCAATGGCATCTCTTGAGTTGGAGGACTACTCCAATGTTTGGTGGGAAGACTACCAAAGCAATCATGAGAAGCTAGAGGAACCACCAATCACCACTTGGACCGTTTCCTTTTGTGTTTTGTTCCCGAGCACTATCGCCAAGACCTCTTCGACAAGCTACAAAACTTGAAGAAAGGCACAAATACAACTGAAGAGTTCTACAAGGAAATGGAGATGACTATGATGAGAGCCGATGTGAAGGAGCTCGAGGAGCAAACGATAGCAAGGTTCCTCAATGGTTTGAGCCGGCCGATACGAAAAATAGTCGATTTCCATTCTTACAAGACTCTCGTGAACCTTCTTCACCAAGCAATCAAGGCCGAGCACCATTTGCAAAGGTAAATTGCTTATGAGAAGCAAAGGGCATATTTCACTTCAATCAACGTGAATGCCCCCTCCAAGCCAACAAACCAAGCACCAAGCTCCTCCAAGCAATCCAAGACACATATGGCAGCCTCCTCCAACACAACAACGGATAATCAAGTAGTTTGTTACAAGTATTATGAGTGCATCAACACAAGAGTCATGATAACGGATAAGAACGGCGCAACATACTCCATGAGCGAAGATGAATATGAAGCCTTAACCCAAGCCGCTATCACAAAGGATGCCACAATGCAAGATGAGAACACGCTTATATGTGAACATGACCCAAGTCCCTCACTTGTCATCACCCAAGTCTTGCCGACCAAATCCATCCCCATAGAGGACTAACGCCTCAACATCTTCCAAACACGAGCCAGAATTGATGGCAAGTCCATAAAAGTTATCATTGATGGAGGAAGTTGTCACAACCTTGCGAGCATCGATCTTTGTGAGAATCTCAAGTTACCATACATGGAGCACCCTCATCTGTATCATGTAAAGTGGCTTGATGACAGTGGCACCATTTAAAATAAAACACAAGGTCAATGTCTCCTTCAAGATTGGTCCATATCAAGACACCGTCGAGTGTGATGTCGTGCCAATGACCGTGTGCCACATTCTCCTTGGAAGACCATGGAAATACAACAAGGGCGCCCTACATGATGGTACATCCAACCAATACTCCTTTAAGTGGAATGACAAGACGTTTTTGCTCCAACCTATGATGTCAGGCCAAATTATCGTTTCAAACATGACGTCGTTGCCCAAAATAAAGAAATCTAAGGATCCTTGTGAGGTGAGTGGTGAGAGACTGATCCACCAACACGTGAGTCTGTGCCACAAGCCTCAAATGAGTGGAAAAATCATGATTGCCACGTCGCATACCACCAAACGTGAGAAGAGTGATTTGAGTGTGACCCATACTAACAATCCATCATACAACTCTCTCTTTGTTGTCGGTTTTGCAGGGTACACAAACTCATCCACCACCTCCTAGGAACACGCTACAAGATCTCCAACCACACCTTGATGACAAGCTCAACTTTAAGATCTTCAACTAATTTAAACAAGGCTACGACACCGGAGATCGAACCGCATACAAGCTCAAGACCATGGGTACACCTCTCTCCTTACATGACGATGGAACTTCGTCGAGGACGACTCGTTTTCAAGCGGGAGGAGATGATGCAGTCCAACATAGGGCGTTCACCATTGGTCCACATCATGCTACATCAACCAAACCCACAAAGGTGAATTCACTCCATATTTTGCCCTCCTTTGGTTATCATGTGAATGGGATCCTACTTGAGAAAAGTGCCAATGCTATGACCAGGCCCATGACCATGACACCAAGAGGAGACGACAAGAAGACCCCAGGAACCAAGAACCCCAAGCAAGAGGCATCAAAGAGAAGGCGGAAGAAGACTTCCGATGCCAGGTCCGGCGCCACCGGAATCCCCACCGGAACTTCTGGCGCCCAGCCCGACGAACCGAACCCTCCGGTGGAATTCCCGGCAAGACAACCGGCAAACCGGCCTCCCCGCTGAAACAACATACTATATCGCTAACCGGCAGCCAACCAGAAATATCAGCGATAGATCCGGCATCGCCAGAATTACCGCTGGAATACCTAGTCTGCGTGCTGTAAAGGGTTTGATGCCCAGAATATTCCCTCCCACCTACCCCTTCGCCCCTAATACTATAAATATCCCCCTTGCGGCTCATATCTAGTTGGAGTTGATGATAAATGAAGGCTTGTGCCTAACCCTAGATGGGAACCCCTCTAAATACTTAATCAATGAGTTGTACAAGGCCTTGGAGTTTGGTGTTTGTCTCCAAGTTGTCAAGGCCCTCCTCAAGTGTTTGGTCTCTCCTCATCAAGGATTCTAGTAGTGCTAGGTTTATCCACTTTGGGATTCTACTTGGTTGCTACTCTCTCCTTTGATTATCATCCGTTTGCCGATCTCTCCTTTGGTGATTCTACCTAACAGTCTCTCACCGAGGATTCTATTGGATTGGTTGTTCGAACCAACAGGAGCAAATCGAATCGGGTTGAGATTGCATGCATTTGTATCTTTACTTTGTGTTTGTTTGTGTCCATCATGTTCATCGGGTCTTCCCTCACTCCTCGCCTCAGATCTGTGAGGATCGGGCCACCCTAGGGTCAATCCCACAAGGGAACCCATATCAGGCTACGTGCGCAAGAGCGTGGTGTTGTGAATATCCCATAGGGTTCGAGAGCTATTGCATCGGCATCAGGGTTCGAGTGGGAGAGTTCATAGCTACAGGCTAGTTATGTATCATCAACCATCATCATCCACAAGTGCTTGATGAGAAGACCGGGCCACCCCATATCATCTTGGTATCATATTTCCTCGTTTATTCGGTAAGCATCCACAATCCATCCATAGATTAGCTATTTTTCAGTCCTATACAGAAAAAGGCCCACAAAAAGATATGCCTAAAGATTAGCAATTTTTTTATTTATCCTTATAGGAATTATCAATTAAGGAAATAGGTTTAAATTCAAGTTATTACAGAATTAGATTTTTACTTGCTTTAAAAGTGGAATGTTATATCTTTAACATGTATATATTATTTTTGTGATCATTTTGGTATATTACATTTATTTTGGGATTTATAAATAATAAGATATGATTTTTATAAGATTTATTACTTTATAATCACTTAATAAATAATAGACATTTAGTGAAGTACAATAATAATACATGATTATAGTATTAAAATATAGTTCTTATTTTTCTAGGAATTTTGGTATATTATATATATTTTTATCATTTACCATTATTAAAATATGAATTATCAAAGTTTTATTACTTATAAAATCTTTATTATATATTAATTATATATATATTGTTAACATAATAATTTTTGATAATAAAATTAAATTGTAGATTTTATTTTTCTGTAATTTTTCATATATTAAACATATTTTCTGAATTATAAAACAAAAGTAATTGAATTTTTAAAGTTTAATTATTTTCTAAAATTATTAAAATAGAATAACAAAATGTGTTACCGCTTCACTGCTGATGTCAGCATGACACACACATGCGGGTTAGATCTTTTTACACCGAACCCGATCTACCCCAGAGCCACTGACTAGTGGAGCCTATGCCATGTTGTTTCCAGAAACTATAAAACAAATCAATAAAAGGGTATTATGACATCAGCATGATGTCACGCTGACGTCACTCGAGACTGATCCAGGTTGATGATTAATCGGTTGATCCCGTACGACGCACGCGACAGAGGTTAGGATCGTTGGAAAGAGGACGACGCAATGAACCTAGCTATGGTGGCGCTGCTCGGGAATGGTCACCGTAGGATGGCCGGCGATGAGGTAGTGCGGCGGCGATTATGGATGAACGTCACGGTGGTGATTCCGAAAGAAATCAAGAGATTCGAGATATGCCCGAGCATCAGCAACTCACTAGCGTTGCAGCGGAGGGGTTGGTGTGACCAGAGGTGGTCGAAATTGATGCAGACAGCAGCAGAACCGTCAGAGATGGAGGTGACGACAGGAGCGATTAGAGCTTCTTCCGCTTGCGCTAATTGGGGCAATCGAACCAGAAGATTAAGTGGATTCCGACGGTGGGCTCAACAGTTTGAGAGGAGCTCGGAAACGACGACGACTCCGGCAAGGCCTAGAGCTAGGGTTTCGGCATGGTTGAGGAAATTTGGGAGAGAGCACGAGAGAAAATGTTACGGGTATGAGTGGATAGAGGAGAACGCGGGCATTCTTATCCCCTCCTCCATAAGCGGCGGCACACATCATAGTGCGGCGGAGAATCAACGACGGAGCTCCGGACAGTGAGCTGCTTCTAGTAGGCGAGGAAGACGACGATGTCTGAAAGGCTAAAGAGGTACGGGTCAGTGCTAGGCCGCGCTTGGGCAAAGTGGGCTGCGAGACTACACGCCAGCAGCAGATAGAGAAGAGAGGCAATGGGATGTGGGCCAGAAGATTTGCTATCTTTTCTCTTTTCCTTTTTTACATTTTCTGTTTCCTGTTTTCATTTATTTATTTTATACACATTTCTTTGGAAATTTCTTAATAAGATTTACTTGCTAAATAATGGTAATCATATAGAAGTATATGTAGTGTTATTTTATAGGTCTTTATTATAATTCTATAATTTATTTATTTTCTTTAAATAGGTACTTTACCTTTTATTATTTTGTAGGAACTTTGTTATGAATTTGATTTACATAATATACCATAAACTTATTAAAGGATATATTACTACTCATTCATAAAACTTGGTTCTCATTAACTTATAGTTTTAAGGAAACTTTTATATAGTGATCCTACATCATTATTTGATGCATGATATTCTAAGGAATTAATATGATTAATATTAATCACATGATCTTGGGTGATATCAAGGTACATGTTTTGTTATAACTTGCATAGAAGTTAAGGTTTAGAATTATAAATGTTTACCAAGAGTTTTAGGAGATTTAATATACATATATCTTTTTATATATGTGGATAGAGATTAAGGGTTAAAACATATTGTCTTCATAATTGTGTTCATGAATGGTATCTCCATCCCGAATAAAATAGTAGGGTTGTTATTTTGGCTGGCTTAAGAGAAAGAGTTGATAATTATGGTTTATAAGCACATATGATTTTAATGTTTTGAAGTGACAAATATGTGCTTAAGTGATTTGCTATAAAAAGTATTCTTACAAACCAATGGGGAATAGGATGCTAGATCAAATAGATGAGATAGATACTAAGTTTGATTATAGATTTAAGGTTGAGTGTTTACCAAGAATTCCTATCTTCCATACTTCATAATTATGGACTTCTAATTAAGGAATTCCTTTCCTAGATATATTACTTCTTCACATCTATCATCATGTGTTAACATGATGAGCCTTACTACTTATACTCCTACTAATAATTTCTCCACCTAAATACATTTGTAAATCCAATGAGCTTGATACTAAAGCTCTATATAATCTCCTCATAGAGATAACTCTCATCTCTAGAGTACTTCTTATGAATATAATTCCACTTGAATGATTACTCTCTTACTTAATAATTACTTTGTAATCACACTTATAAATCTCAGAAGCTTGTCATTGAAGCTTTTCATAATCTTTTCATATTTATACTTGATTATATCAACTACTCCACTAATCATAACCTCTAATCCAGTTACTTCTAACTCCATTTATACTCTTCCTTTATCATCCATTAGTAATATTACTCTAATAGATATATATATATCAATTCTACTTTCCTCAAGTTCTTACAATTCTTTAAGAAGAATATTACTACTCCAATAACTCAATGTTGCTCTAGCATCAGCTTAGCCATACTATCTTATGTTTACTTGCCACATTAACTCATACTCCAACTTCACATTATATTAATATGACTTGACATGAATAACCTAGTTTAATCATGTTCTATCCACCAATGTCACTTATACATGATATAATCATTCTATTTTAGTGACTAAAGCATGATCATTTATGGCTTAGGTTTCCAGTTGGCTAATCAAGGCTTTTATCAATACAACATTATAGTTGTATCATAATTATCTTCTTTGTATCTCTTACTGATTAGGAAATATCATTCATTGACTATGCCTACTTGATCCAATTGGATTACTCCTTGGTAAATATCTTCAGAATTCATCCTGATAATATTCTTTGTTACCACATATATCTTTATTTCTAATAACTCTTCTATCCATTCAGGAGTGAGTTAACTCCATCAATTATCATATTGATTGATTTTCTTCTAACACTCCATCCTATAGATGATATCTAAAACTAGCATTTCCACTATCTCTTCTTACTTCTTTCTCTAAGGCTTTAGAGTGAATGCTATGATAAAGACACGAATTGATAGATCAAGAATTGATAGGCTAAGAATTAATTAATCAATAGTTGATTACTCAACACTGATGAACAACATATATCAAGATAAGACTCATTAGAGATGATAAGGATTTGATGTGGACATTCCATCTATTGATACAAACGTTGTACCTAATGCTACAAACATACAAGGATCTATCACTCGAGATCGTGCCAAGCAACTTAATTATCAGGTACTTTCGTTTCTTGGAACTATTCCTCATATACATGAGAATATGATGCTGCCTAAATCAGATTTGTTTGTTACTCTTAGGAATGATGGACCTAGCAAGGATGAGAAGGACAAGCATTGGAGCATGATCATGCATGGATATGGCAGAAAGCTTGTGAGGATTCAAGAGAAGGCCACAGATGAAGATTTCAGAATTTTGAAGCCACCATAATGAAGATTGAAGGCTTGGATGAAATATTCAAGATTAATACTTCACAAATTCGTCCATAGCTTAATATGGTGCTGTGACACCTTTATTTTGTGCTAGGCCCATGTCATTTTCGCAGGATTTTAAATAGCCACTTTTAGAGTCCGTATTTGAGAAGAAAAGGACTTCTAGGGTTGGATTCGGCCACCACCTTTATAGCTGGCCGAAACCCCACATTTTCCTCCTTAAATACTCGCCATAGCCGTCACTTTAGACTCGGATTTTTTTAGACATAAAGTTAGCAATTATAGCAACTTCGACAAGGCTCGAGCATCACAGAGGCCTCTTGTACTTCGCACCTATACAAGATCCCACCTTTTTAATAAAGCTTTCATCTTAATCCGCAACATCTTGATTGCAATATTAGTTCTTACTTGTTCTCGATTTCAGGTAGGATTTAAGACCCTCGCTGGTCAGGCTGATCGTGTTCCCGCAGGATCAGTAACCTCTAGGAGATTGGCCTAGCGATTGCATTGGCGCTCGTGCTCGCACGTGTAGTCGGGTCGTCAAGCCCGAACTCCACCAAATCGACTATCACCATCTCATCAAAAGATCGGACACCTTTTCCCTATCAGGATTGATATGGAAAGAAAGATATGTGGTGAATGGTGTTTACTTGATTTCCTTCCTAACAAGTGATAAGGAATTAGTGTTTAAGAACTACCATGATGCTCATGGTAGAAATAGATAAGGATAAGATAGATCAAGATTTAGTTATTAAATTCTTGTCACTTGAGTTATATTCTTAACTTGTATTCATGAGTTGTTGTGATGAATACTATGGAATGATCACTTAAGGATCTGATATTAATCATCTAAGCAATGTATTATGACTTGATTTTTATTACATTTGATCTACCATTAGATCAAATCATGTTTACCCAAAATAAGGTTTTAGCAAAGGTCATATTGAAACTTATCGCAGTCAACTTGATGATCTACTTCAATTCCATAAAGTTGAGAGAAGCTTTAATCACTTTGACAAGTTTTGTTCAAAAGCGCGAAAATTATTTGGATTTTCTATGCATGAATGCAATGCACACATCTGATTTCAGCTTATTTGTAAGCTCTAATGCTGGGATGTTACACTCTTAGGAATGATGGACCTAGAAAGGATGAGAAGGACAAGCATTGGAGCATGATCATGCGTGGAGATGGTAGCAAGCATGTGAGGATTGAAGAGGACGCCATGAGTGGAGATTTCAGAACTTTGAAGCCACCATAATGAAGATTGAAGGCTTTGATGAAATATTCAAGATTAATACTTCACAAATTCGTTCATAGCTTAATATGGTGCCGCGACACCTTTATTTTGGGCCAGGCCCATGTAATTTTCACAGGATTTTAAATAGCCACTTTTTAGAGTCCGTATTTGAGGCGAAAAGGACTTCTAGGGTTGGATTCGGCCACCACCTCTATGGCTGGCCGAAAACCCACCTTTTCCTCCTTAAATACTCCCCATAGTTGTCACTTTAGACTGAGATTTTGTTTAGACATAAAGTTAGCCATCATAGCAACTTCGTCAAGGCTCGAGCGTCACAGAGGCCTCTTGTACTTCGCACCTATACAGGATCCCACCTTTTCAATAAATCTTTCATCTTAATCCGCAATATCTTGATTGCAATATTAGTTCTTACTTGTTCTCGATTTTAGGTGGGAATTAATACCCTCGCTGGTCAGGCTGAGCATGTTCCCACAGGATCGGTAACCTCCAAGAGATTGGCCTAGCGATTGCATTAGCGCTCGTTCTCACACGTGTAGTCAGATTGTCAAGCTCGAACTCCACCAAATTGACTATCACCATCTCGTCGAAAGATCGGACACCTTTGCCCTATCAAGTGGTATAAGATTTCAGGTTGCTCGGTGAGATTTACTGTTTTCATAGATTAGATCTGTTTTTACCTATAAACCATGAAAAAGCCAAAAACACAGTTAGATTTACATCCATCCCATCACCAATCTACGCCTTGCATTATCTTTTCATTTTTTGCATTGTTGAATTTGTTTCTGCATCATTGCATCGACTTGCTGGTCTTAGTGTCTCCTCCCTTAGAGATTCGAGTTCTGGTCACATTAGTCACCGCCGCCACGCTCGCAGATCACCGCCATATACACCCACCGCATAAACCCTAGCCACCACCACCTTATTCCTCTGCCATACATACCTCCATATACTTTGCCACATAAAACCCTAGCCGCAACCACCATATTTCGCCGCCATACACCCTGCCACCATAAAGCCGACTCCGACTCCACCACCACCTTCCTACCGTGACACGGATCCGACCACTTTTCCTACCACGACACGAGTCCGAGTTGAGTAATTGTTCTAGTTGTTTTTCATTTTCTTTTCTTCCCTTTCCTTGTTGTGTCCGTGCATAATTCTATAGTCCGGTCGAAAGTCCAGAAGGAGAGCAAAAAAGTCTGGAACCTCCTCCGAAAAAAATTCCGGCTATATTAGTTTTTGACCTCAGAGATCACTTTTCTCCATCGGCCATTATAGCGACATTTTTTGGCACCTGCGCGCTTTCTGGAGAACATAAAAAAATTCGACAAAATTTTTTTTGGGGCTATCCTGTTTTTAGACCCCGTAAATCAGTTTTAGCCACTCGCCATCATAGTGATTTTTGACATCTCAGTTTGCTTTTCAGGGCGCCATATCATCATACCATTGCTAGTTGTGCCGCGTTGTGACATTGTTAGTGCTCTCGGCTCGCGTCTCTAGTACGGTCTAGCCTAGGACCAACAGGGTACCGTCGTTGAACATATTTTCAACTTGGCATTGATGTTCTGATAATTGCTAACCCTTTTGCTAAGCCGTCCCAGAGCTCCACAGATTTCTCCACGTGCAGTGTCTTAACTCCTAGTAATCTCTTGGTTCAATCTCTAGACCACTGATTTTTGCGGTTGCACATCGCCTTTTCCCGATGTTTGGTAAGAACTTGTAAGAGCTTTGTATATTCCTTGACGGATTACGCGTGCATTCCACCATATTTCTGTATTTCTAGGCATATATACATGTGCTTTTAAAGGACTAACCATGACAGATACTTTGCGTGACCCCACAAAAATGACGAACCGAGAGCTACATGCCTACTTTACCGAGTTGTTGGTAGGACGCACTAAAGATGTGGATGCAAGACTAGAGGAGTTTGACAACAAGCTCACCAACGCCATGGTCAAGATCGAAGGTCTGAAGAAATCCTTCAACGACAAGCTAGATGCTCGGTTCAAGGAGGTTTTGGACAGATTGCCTGCACCTGCACCTACACCCTCCCCTGCCCTGGTTTCACCTCGGCATGGCGCACGGCGCATTTTAATCACGGTTCGTACTGCTAGTTCAGTTGCCGCCACACCTCAGGCTACTACTATTGCAACTGATGCACATCAGTCTTCCAACACGGTTGTTGATGCGACCTTGGGGGAAGACGACGGGTACTACTAAGACTTCGACAAAGAAGATTTGTTTGACGAGGAGGTTGAACAACCTCCACATCCTCCTGGCCCACCCCGACATTACCACCGCAATGCTCGACCACCGGTACGTGATGATGACCATGTTGCAAAGCTTAAATTAAATATTCCATCTTTTGAGGGTAAATATAATCCTGATGCATATCTTACATGGGAGATGGAAGTAGAAGAATGTTTTGCATGTTTAAAATATCGTGAGAATATGCGTGTTAGTGCTGCTACATGTGAATTTACTAAATTTGCTTCCCTTTGGTGGTCTGAATATTTTCGCTTAAATCCTACTACTATTCCTCGTACTTGGACTTCTTTAAAAACTACTATGCGTGTTCATTTTGTGCCTCCTACTTATCAACGTGATTTACTAAAGAACCTAACACGTTTCGAACAAGGAAAAAATTCTGTAGAAGAGTATTATAAGGAATTGCAGACGGGGATGGTTCGGTGTGGTCTTGTTGAAACTACAGAACAAATACACGTTTCTTTGGTGGATTAAACAAGGATATTCAATACATATTAGGTTATAAGGAATATAATACCATCGCTCGTTTATTTCATCTTGCTTGCAAAAGTTGAACATAAAGTGCAGGATCGTGAAACACCATGGAGGAGGACTAATAATTCTACAAGTCGCACATCCTCTTGGACATTCCGACAATCAGCGCCTTCTTCTCGTGATTCTCCACCAGCTACTACCACATCCAAAGCCACCAGAAGACTTCCTTCAGCTGCTCCTCCATTGTCATCCAATGCTATTGCTTGTAGTGCATCTTCTATGGCTTCCACGGGCAAAACAAAGGATATACAATGCCGCAAGTGTTGGGGTTATGGTCATATTGAGCGACAGTGGACAACACATCGTGTTATGATGGTGCGTGATGATGGTGAATATGATTCAGCAAGTGACTTTGATGAAGATACATTAGCTCTTATTTCTGCTCGAGATGGAGATAATTCTAATTCTGAAGAAGAGACAGTGGTAATGGGAGATGAAACTGCTAATCAATACAAGAGCTTAGTTGCACAACATGTGTTAAGTGTTCAATATAGAAATCTAAGCATGATCAATGCCACAACATGTTCCAAACACGCGGCGTTGTCAAGGAAAAATCTATAAGGATCATCATTGATGGAGGGAGTTGTAATAATCTGGCTAGTGTTGACATGGTAGAGAAGCTTGCACTTCCGACAAGACAACACACACATTCATATTACATCCAATGGTTTGAGAGTTCTCGCAAGATCGAGGTAACAAGAATGGTACGTGTGCATTTTACTAGGTACATATTCTGATTTTGTTGATAGTGATGTTGTACCTATGCAAGCTTGTTCTTTGTTACTTGGTAGACCATGGCAATTTGATAGAGAATCTGTTCATAATGGACAAACTAATCACTATTATCTTATGCATGATGGAAAGAAAATTGGTCTAAAACCTATGACTCCCGAACAGATTTTAAAAGATGATCTTGCTAGAGCTAGTAGAGCTAAAACTGAGGAGAAAAATAAAAGTGAGAATCAGATTGTTGTTGCAAATTTTGTACCACTAAAGAACACTAAATCTCATTCTAAACATGCTACTAAAAATCGTTTGAAGAGGCCATGTATGATTGCAAATAAAATTGATATTGCTGAACTAGATGTAAACAATACTCAATGTTATGCAATTGTCTGCAAAGAGGTTTTGTTTTCGTTGGAGGATATGCCTCCTTCTTTACCACCTGTTGTTGCTAACCTTTTGCAGGAATATGAGGATGTTTTTACAGCTGAGATGCCAGCAGGACTACCTCCTATTAGAGGAATTGAGCACCAAATTGATCTAATTCCTGGTGCCACGTTACCCAACCGTGCGCCATATAGAACCAATCCAGAGGAGACAAAGGAGATAGAACACCAAATTCAGGAACTACTCGACAGATATCATATTCGTGAGTCCCTTAGCCCGTGTGTTGTTCCTATTATTTTGGTACCTAAGAAACACGGTTCTTCGCGCATGTGTACTGATTATAGAGCTATCAATAATATTACTATTCGATATCGTCATCCCATTCCACGTTTAGATGACGTGCTTGATGAATTGAGTGGCTCTACCATGTTTTCTAAAGTTGATTTGTGTAGTGGTTACCACCAGATTCATATGAAATTGGAAGATGAATGGAAAACAACATTTAAAACTAAGTTCGCTTTATACGAGTGGTTAGTGATGCCGTTTGGTTTAACTAATGCACCCAGCACATTTATGAGATTAATGAACGAAGTTTTACGTGCTTTCATTGGACGTTTTGTGGTAGTCTATTTTGATGATATTCTGATATATAGCAAATCTTTAGAGGATCATTTGGAACATTTACGTGCTGCTTTCAATGCTTTATGCGATGCACGTTTGTTTGGTAATCTTGATAAGTGCACCTTTTGCACCGATCGAGTTGCATTTCTTGGCTATGTTGTTACATCACAAGGTATTGAAGTGGATCCAGCCAAGATTGAAGCTATTGAGAATTGTCCGCAGCCCAAGACGGTCACACAAGTGAGGAGTTTTCTTGGCCTTGCTGGTTTTTATAGGCGCTTTGTGAAAGACTTTGGATAAATTGACGCGCCGCTGAATGAACTTGCTAAGAAGGATGTGCCCTTTGTTTGGGGCGATGCACAACAACGGGCCTTCATGATATTGAAAGATAAGTTAACACATGCTCCATTACTCCAACTTCCTGATTTTAATAAGACTTTTGAGCTTGAATGTGATGCTAGTGGAATTGGTTTGGGAGGTGTGTTATTATAAGAGGTAAAACACGTTGCATATTTTAGTGAGAAATTGAGTGGGGCTAGTCTGAACTATTCTACTTATGATAAAGAATTATATGCGCTGGTTTGGACATTAGAAACTTGGCAACATTATCTATGGCCTAAAGAATTTGTTATACATTCTGATCATGAATCTTTGAAGCATATTCGTAGTCAAGCTAAGTTGAATCATCGTCATACAAAGTGGGTTGAATTTATTGAGTATTTTCCTTATGTTATCAAACATAAAAAGGGTAAAGATAATGTTATTGATATTGCTTTGTCGCGCCGTTATACTTTGTTATCTCAACTTGACTTCAAAATATTTGGATTGGAAACTATTAAGGAACAATATGTGCATGATGCTGAATTTAAAGATGTGTTGAAGAATTGTAGAGATGGTAGAACATGGAACAAGTTCGTCTTCAATGATGGATTTGTGTTCCGTGCTAACAAACTATGCATTCCATATAGTTTCGTTCGTCTTTTGTTGTTACAGGAGGCGCATGGAGGAGGATTGATGGGACACTTTGGAGTCAAGAAAACGGAGGATGTTCTTGCTGCACACTTCTTTTGGCCACGTATGTGTCGAGATGTTGAGATATTCGTGACACGCTGCACTACTTGTCAAAAAGCTAAGTCTCGCCTTAATCCACATGGTTTATATATGCCTCTTCCTATTCCTAGTGTTCCTTGGGAGGATATTTCTATGGACTTTGTTTTGGGATTGCCTCGTACATAGAAGGAGGGGGATAGCATTTTTGTTGTTGTGGATCGGTTTTCTAAGATGGCACACTTTATTCCTTGTCATAAAACGGATGATGTTGTGCATATTGCTGATTTGTTCTTTCATGAAATTGTTTGTTTACATGGTGTGCCAAATACTATTGTTTCTGATCGTGATACTAAATTTCTTAGCCACTTTTGGAGATGTTTATGGGCTAAGTTGGGAAATAAATTGCTATGTAGTACTACATGTCATCCCCAAACTGATGGACAAACTAAAGTAGTGAATATAACTTTGTCTACTATGTTGCAGGTTGTTTTAAAGAAGAACTTAAAATTGTGGGAAGAGTGTTTACCTCATTATAGAATTTTCTTATAATCATTCGCTGCATTCTACCACAAAGATGTGCCCATTTGAGATTGTGTATGGTTTTGTTCCTCGTGCACCTATTGTGATAAGGACATCCCTATACTTACACCTACCCAGTTACTACTGATGATTCTCCAGCTGCTGCTAACAAGGATAAGTCCAATGAGATTAGAATTTGACCAATTCCAAGAGCTCGCGCTAATCTACTAGAACAACAGATGAATTTGTTCCTTAATGAGCCTAATGTTTTACTTAATGAGAATTTTATACTGCCTAAGTCTTTGTGTTATTGTATGATTAGGTACATTGGACGAGAAGGCATAGCACGGAGCAAGGAGATGAAGCACATGGAGCAAGGCGTGTTGATCAATGAAGCAAGAGCGAGGGAGGAGAGGGAGGAAGCGCAAGGAGCTGAAAGGGAGAAGATCAACACTTGGCAGAACCTCTGCCGCGGCAGAGAAACCACGCCAAATCCTGTCGTGGCACAGAAAGTGGCTAATTCTCTGCCATGACAGAGTCCTGTCGCAGCACACTTCTAGGCCGATATCCTGCCGCGGTAGAGAAACCATGCCAAATCCTGTCGTATGCGTTTGGGACTCTTAATTAGCAGCCGCCCCTCTCTCTTAAATAGGTGGGTGCCGTATCTAGTCAAGTTAGACCACGTTAAAATATTTTGGAGTTGATTCTTTTAAGAACCTCTAGAATTACCCGTGATCGAGTTATACCAACTACAATTGAGTGTGATCTGTTGTTCCATTCGGAATTAGTAGATTGCAAACTACCGTTCGTTGTCGACGGTTGAGTGCGCAAGAGTGTGGTGTTGTGAATATACCACAAGGTTCGAGAGTTGTTGCATTGGCATCAGGGTTTGAGTGGGAGAGTTCATAGCTACAGAAAAAGCCTTGGTATCAGATTTCCTTGTTTACTCGGTGAGCAATCCACAATCCATCCATAGATTAGTTTGATTTTCGTCCTATACAGAAAAAGCCTCACAAAAAGAATTGCCATAAACTAGATTACATTGATTTCGAGTTTTAGTTGCTGGTCGTGTTCTTCCATTAGATCTAATCTAGCTTTCTTCTAGCAGAAGTAGTTTATTTCTAGTTGCAATTCGAGTCTACCATCTAGTTTCCGCCGCCATAATCAGGTCTGATCTAATCTTAGAGTCCTCATAGGTTACTCTTGGTCAACTCAGATTCATTAAAAAATAGTCATGTTCTGTCGCGACAAAGAAACACGTCGTTTTTCTGCCGTGTCCGAGTCTGCCGCGGCACGATTCCAGGTATTTTCCCCTGCCACGCGCTGCCAGAACTCTACCGCGGCACGATTTGCCTCTGTTTTGCTGCCGACCACTGCCGTGTCTGCCACGGCACAATTTTTGTCTGTTTTTCTACGACGACAACTACCACCACTTCTTTTGATCATTGTTTTTTCTTACAAACCTTAGCCACAACCATTCACTCATAGGTGTTAGGAACTTGCCCATTGAGACTAGTTTCCGCTCCTCCAGGCTGCTCATAGGTTATGATGCTGTGTTTATAAATTGGCCATGATCAAAGTGTGATTCATAGTATATAAAAAAAGAGTATAGCAAGAGAAAAAGCGAAAAACAAAAAGGATTGTATAAAAAAGAGAAAGAAAAGAGAATTGTGCAAGAGCCTAGTGATTTCTTTGTGCATCGGTAGATTGAGCAATATTGTGCCTATGACATTGAGCCTTGCTAGTGTCTCTCCAGCGTAGTGCAACACCCTTCATAGTTGCATTGCCACATTTATCTCCACGTGTGTGTTTCTTGGGTTTTTGTACGATCAGCACTAGGACTTGTTTATGGTGTAGTTAGGATTCCATACCTATAGCTCCACCATAAATAACCTATGTGCCATGTGATCATTCTCTATACCCTTGATATTCACTTCATCACATCAGTGCATCAGTCTTGATCTTGTTTTGGTTACGCATCTCTATTCACTTTGGAACGGTAAGATCTACTTTCTTGTCAGTTGCGAGTGAGTTGAGAGTTCCACCAAACAGATTTTGTTTATTGCACTAATCTACTAATCATGTCTACTACTTCTTCTGATGTTGTAGCATAGAAAAAGAAGGATGATGAGCTTGTCAACTGGCGGGAATATGAAGCATTTAGGTCCCATTTGACACTAGTGTTCGACAACATGACAGATTCCATTGACAACAGTCTTCAGGACGTGCAAGTGACTTTGGAAGCAAACGTTCAGGATATGGCTACCATCAAGACGCAAATGATAGATCTCAACACCAATGTCACAACCTTGCAGCGTTCTATAGAGGCGTTGACACTTGCACTTGAGCAACGACAGCAACAACCAGTAGATGATGAGCTAGAAGATGATGGTAGTGTTACTGGTGCTGCTCTGCCACAAGGTAGGGGACAACCTCATGCCCCTGCGCATGCACCATTACATGGTCGTGGTTTTGCCCCTATTGGCCGTGCTTAGCGTGTACTTAACCATCCGGTTGATGATGGTTTGGGAAAGCCCAAATTCTCAATTCTCAAGTTTGATGGCTCCATTGATCCTAAATATTATTTGACATGGGAGTTGAAGATAGAGAAGCTCTGGCGCTTGTATGAGTACACTGAAGAAAAGAAGGTCAAACTTGCAGCGTTAGAATTTTCTTGTTATGCTTTGTGTTGGTGGGATGCACTCTTTCAGCATAGAAGGGATGAAAATGACCTTCCGGTGATGACTTGGCGAGAGATGAAGCGTACCATGAAAGGAACGCTTTGTACCCACCAATTACTTGCACTCAGTTTTTGAAAAGTTGACACAATTGAAGCAAGGGAACTTGACAGTTGATGAGTACTACATGGAGATGGAAATTCTTATGCAACATGATAGAATCCAAGAGTCACTTGAGATGACCATGCAGCGATTTCTCAACAATCTGAGGTTACCAATAAAGAGCATAGTGCGTCATCACAAGTATGAGAACATGAACGAGCTATTGCATCATGCTAGAGAGGCCGAGTCACAACTCGTGGATGAAGCTAAGGCACGTCATTTTCCAGCTACTAGCCGGTTCCACAGAGCCACCACCTACTATGGCTCCCCTACAGCGACCAGCTACCCCTCTACATCAGCGGCCAAGCTTGTTCCCGCGCCTTCTTTTGGTTCCAATGCTAAGAAACCCATAGCTCCTACTGCTAGTTCGTGTTCTAATATGTCAACTTCGCGAACTCGCAATGTGGAGTGTCACACTTTTGGAGGTAGAGGTCACTACAAGAAAGATTGTCCAAACCACAAGGTGATGTTTGTTAATGATCAAGGATAGTATGAGAGTGGAGACGATGTTAATCCCGATGATCATGGCACCGATTATGAAGAGGAAGGTATGGATGCCTTTCCAGAGCATGCACCTACTATAGTGGTCTCTCTGCGCATTCTTAGTGTGCAGCCAGCTGTTGACTCTCAACGCTGCAATTTGTTCCAAACAAAAGCTCTCGTTGTCCCTAACAAAGCTTGCAAAGTTATTATTGATGGAGGTATCTACAGGAATCTTGCAAGCAAGGAGTTATGTGCCAAACTGAATTTGACATATTTGCCTCATCCCAAGTCATACTACATACAATGGTTGAGTGATAGTGGTGAGATGAAGGTAAACCATATGGTGAGAGTGAATTTTGAGATAGGACCATACAAGGATTCTATTGATTTTGATGTGGTTCCTATGACTGTTTGCAACACAATGACCGTGCCAATACTTATCCTTTGGAGTTTAAGGGCAAGAAGATTAACCTGCAACCAATGACACCATAGCAGATTGTAAATGAGTCTAGATAGAAGATAGAGGTGAATTTGAAAGATACATCTGTAGAAAGGCGTGAGAATGTTGTAGCTGTATATGATGTAATAGAGCCTACAAAAAGTGATATAACAAAAAGAGAGAAAGTGCCTAACCTGTTAATGCTAGCCACCAAGGAAGATATGAGAGAGTTTCGAGAGGATCCTAGTGCCATGCCGCTTGTGCTCATGTATAAGGGCGAGGTTTTAGTTTCTAACAACATGACTCCTATTTCTTTTGGTGTCTCTACTGTTTTTCAGGACTTTGGTGATGTGTTTCTGGAAGAGGTGCCTGTTGGACTACCTCCCATAGGCGGCATAGAGCATCAGATCGACCTGATTCTATGCGCCACATTACCCATCCGTGCACCCTACAGGACCAAACCCGAAGAAACTAAGGAGATACAGAAACAAGTACAAGCATTGCTTGACAAAGGGTACATTCGTGTTTCTCTTATCCCTTGTGATGTTCCTGTTATTTCAGTTCCTAAGAAAGATGGTACATGGCGCATGTGTGTCGATTGTAGAGCTATTAATAACATCACTATTCGATATCGTCATCCTATTCCACGCTTAGAATATATGCTAGATGAATTGAGTGGTGCTGCTATTTTGTCGAAGATTGATTTGCATAGTGGTTATCATCAAATTAAGATGAAAGAAGGGGATGAATGGAAAACTGCTTTCAAAACTAAATTTGGCTTGTATGAATGGCTAGTCATGCCTTTTGGGATTATTAATGCACCTAGTAAATTCATGAGATTAATGAATCATGTTTTGAGAGAAATTATTGATCGTTTTGTGGTTGTTTATTTTGATGATATTCTTATCTATAGCCACAACAAAAATGAACATTGTAGTCATATCCGACAAGTTTTGCAAGTGTTGCGTGATCATAAATTGTATGCTAATCTTGAGAAGTGCACAATTGCAAAAGATAAGGTCATATTTTGGGGGTATGTTGTATCTAAGCATGGGGTAGAAGTAAATAAATCTAAAATTGAGTCAATTTAGAATTGGCCTATTCCCATGAATGTTAGTCAAGTGCGTAGTTTCCATGGATTAATTGGTTTCTATAGGCGCTTTGTGAAAGATTTTAGTACTATTGCTGCACCATTGAATGATGTAACTAAGAAAGGTGTGCAATTTGTGTGGGGCGCATCCCAAGATATTGCATTTGATAACTTGAAATGTTTGCTTACTTTTGCACCATTATTTGCATTACTTGATTTTTCAAAGCAATTTGAAGTTGAATGTGATGCTAGTGGTATAGGTATTGGTGGCATTTTGATGCAAGAGGGTCGCTCTATAGCATATTTTTCTGAGAAACTTACTGGTGCTAGATTGAACTATCCTATACATGATAAAGAATTGTATGCACTTGTTAGAGTACTAGAAGTTTGGCAACATTACTTGTGGCCAAAAGAGTTTATCATACATTCTGATCATCAAGCTTTGAAGTATTTAAAAGCTCAATCAAACTTGCATAGAAGATTAGCTAAATGGGTTGATTTTGTTGAATCTTTTCCATACATTATTAAATATAAGAAGGGAAAAGAGAATGTAGTTGTTGATGCCTTGTCTAGGAAAAACATGCTATTAACCAATCTTGATGTTAAAATTCCTGTATTAGAGAGTATTTGTGCACTTTATGCAAATGAATGATTTTGCTAAACCATATCGTTGTGTGCTCTTAGGAACGCATGGGATAAGAATCATATACATGATGGATATTTGTTTCAAGCTAACAAACTGTGTATTCCAGAATCGTCATTGCGTTTGTTTTTAGTGCAGGAATCACATGATGGTGGTTTGATGGGTCACTTTGGGCATGAGAAGACATTGCTCATGCTTGCTGATCATTTTTATTGGCCCAAGATGAGGCGTGATGTGTACATATTTGTGAGCCGATGCATTACATGCCACAAGTTGAAATCCAAATTGAAGCCTCATGGTTTGTATACCCCTCTCTCTGTGCCTACTACACCATGGGAAGACATTAGTATGGATTTTGTGCTAGGTCTACCTAAAACACAGAGAGGGCATGATTCTATATTTGTGGTAGTAGATAGATTCTATAAGATGGCTCATTTTATTGCCTGCCACAAAAGCGACGATGTGTCGCATGTTGCTAACCAGTTTTTAGGGACATTGTGAGATTACATGGAGTACCAAGAACAATTGTTTCTGATCGTAATGTGAAGTTTATGAGCTACTTTTGGAAGACCTTATGGGGGAAGCTGGGACCGAAGTTACTATTCAGTACTAATTGTCATCCCCAGACAGATGGTCAGACAGAGGTGGTAAATTTAACATTGTCATAGCTATTGAGGACTATGATAAAGAAGAATATGAGGGAGTGGGAAGAGTGTTTTCCACGTGTCAAGTTTGCTTACAATAGGGCAGTGCATTCAACTACTCAGCTTTGTCCTTTTGAGGTGGTGTATGGTTTCAAGCCATTGACGCCCCTAGATTTGTTGCCTCTACCATTACATGAGATAGTTGATATGGAGGCATCAAAATGTGCTGAATATGTGAAGAAGATTCATGAGAAGACTCGAGAGGCTATTGAGAAGAACGACAAGAACATTGCTGCTGCAAGAAATCAAGCAAGGAAGGAAGTGTTGTTCAAGCCTGGTGATATGGTTTGGGTACATCTGTGCAAGGATAGGTTTCCATTGCTGTGTCAATCCAAGTTGAAGCCGCGTGGTGCTGGTCCTTACAAGATGTTAGCCAAGATTAATGGTAATGCCTACTCGATTGATATGCCTATTGCTGAATTTGGTGGAGCTAGTAATAGTTTCAACATTGCTGATTTGTCACCATATGATGGAGAAGACCTTGGAGCATCGAGGTTGACGCCTTTTGAAGGGGGGAGATGATGAGGACATCCCTATACTTACACCTACCACAGTTACTAGTGATGATGCTCCAGCTAGTGCTAACAAGGATAAGTCAAATGATATTAGAATTGGACCAATTACAAGAGCTCGAGCTAAGTTACTAGAACAATAGGCGAATTTGTTTCTTAATGAGCCTGATGTTTTACTTAATGAGAATTTTATATTGCCTAAGTATTTGTGTTATTGTATGATCAGGTACACTGGAAGAGAAGGCATAGCACGGAGCAAGGAGATGAAGCACATGGAGCAAGGAGTGTTGATCAATGAAGAAAGCGCGAGGGAGGAGAGGGAGGAAGCACAAGGATCTGAAAGGGAGAAGATCAACACTTGGCCGAACCTCTGCCACAGCAGAGAAACCATGCCAAATCCTGCCATGGCAGGCTGCCACGACACAGAAAGTGGCTAATTCTCTGCCACGACAGAGTCCTGCCGCGGCACACTTCTAGGCCGATATCCTGCCGCGACAACGACCAGGCTTGTGCACCTCTAGGCCGAACCCAAGTGGTCGGTTTGTATCTTAGTTGTAGACATATGCGTTTGTGACTCTTAGTTAGCCGCCGCCCCTCTCTCTTAAATAGTTCGGCGCCATATCTAGTCAAGTTACACCATGTTAAAATAATTTGGAGTTGATTCTTTTAAGAACCTCTAGAATTACCTGTGATCGAGTTATACCAACTACAATTGAGTGTGATATGTTGTTCCATTGGGAATTAGTAGATTGCAAACTACCGTTCGTGGTCGACGGCTGCATGCGCAAGAGCGTGGTGTTGTGATTATCCCACAGGGTTCGAGAGCTGTTGCATTGGCATTAGTGTTCGAGCGGGAGAGTTCATAGCTACAGGCTAGTTATCTTACATCCACCATCATCATCAACAAGTGATTGCTGAGAAGATCGGGCCACCCCATATCATATTGATTTATTGCCATTACCTTCTTAGGTGCAACATAATTTGGATGCTACACAACATGCCGAAATGATATTAACTTACATAAGACTACTAAAGATAACATAGAACACATGAATGCTAAGTATAAACTTGCTGGGGATAATGGGAGAAAGCATGTTGTGTTTGATGTTCGTGATCTTGTTTGGTTACATTTGCGTAAAGATTGTTTTCCTGATTTGCGCAAGTCTAAGTTCATGCCACGTGCTGCTGGTCCTTTTATTAGAGAAAATAAATGATAATGCATATAAACTTGAGTTACCAACAGATTTTGGTTCGGTTAGTCTTACATTTGGTGAGGAAGATTTTGGTTCGGTTAGTCTTTCCAGCAGATTTTGGTTCGGTTAGTCTTACCAGCAGATTTTGCAGATTTGAAACCTTACTTTGGTGAGGAAGATGAGATTGCGTCGAGGACGACTTCAATTCAATAAGGGGAGCATGATGTGGACATCCCATCAATTTATACAACCGTTGTACCTATAGCTACACACATACAAGGACCTATCACTCGAGCTCGTGCCAAGCAACTTTATTATCAGGTAGTTTCGTTTCTTCGAACTATTCCTCATATACATGAGAATATGATGCTGCCTAAATCAGATATGTTTGTTACTCTTAGGAACGATGGACCTGGCAAGGATGAGAATGACAAGCATTGGAGCATGATCATGCATGGAGATGGCAGCAAGCATGTGAGGATTGAAGAGGACGCCACATGTGGAGATTTCAGAACTTTGAATCCACCATAATGAAGATTCAAGGCTTGGACGAAATATTCAAGATTAATACTTCACAAATTCGTCCATAGCTTAATATGGTGATGTGACACCTTTATTTTGGGCCAGGCCCGTGTAATTTTCGCAGGATTTTAAATAGCCACTTTTTAGAGTCTGTATTTGATGAGAAAAGGACTTCTAGGGTTGGATTCGTCCACCACCTCTATGGCTGGCCAAAACCCCACCTTTTCCTCCTTAAATACTCGCCATAGCCGTCACTTTAGACTCGGATTTTGTTTAGACATAAAGTTACCATCATAGCAACTTCGCAAAGTCTCGAGCGTCACAAAGGTCTCTTGTACTTTGCACCTATACAGGATCCCACCTTTTCAATAAAGCTTTCATCTTAATCCGCAATATCTTGATTGCAATATAAGTTCTTAGTTGTTCTCGATTTTAGGTAGGAATTAAGACCCTTGCTGGTCAGGCTGATCAAGTTCCCGCAAGATCGATAACCTCCAGGAGATTGGCCTAGCGATTGCATTGGCGCCCGTGCTCGCACGTGTAGTCGGATCGTCAAGCCCGAACTCCACCAAATTGACTATCACTATCTCATCAAAAGATCGGACACCTTTGCCCTATCAAGTGGTATCAGATTTTAGGTTGCTCAGTGAGATTTACTATTTTTGTAGATTAGATCTATTTTTACCTATAACCCACGAAAAAGCCAAAAACATAGTTAGATTTAGATCCATCCCATCACCAATCTACGCCTTGCATTATCTTTTCAGTTTTTGCATTGTTGAATTTGTGTCTGCATCGTCGCGTCGACTTGCTAGTCTTAGTGTCTCGTCCCTTAGAGTTTCGAGTTATGGTCACATTAGTCACCGCCGCCACACTCGCAGATCACCGCCATATACACCCACCACATAAACCCTAGACACCACCACCATATTCCGCCGCCATACATACCTCCATATACTCTACCACATAAAACCCTAGTCGTCGCCACCATATTCTGCCGCCATACACCCTGCCACCATAAACCCGACTCTGACTCCACCACTACATTCCTACCGCGACACGGATCCGAACACTTTTCCTACCACGTCATGAGTCTGAGTTGAGTAATTGTTATATTTATTTTTCCTTTTCTTTTCTTGCCTTTCCTTGTTGTGGTCGTGCATAATTCTACAGTCCGGCCGAAAGTCCATAAGGAGAGCAAAAAAAATCTGGAACCGCCTCCGATTTTTTTTTGGCTATATTAGTTTTCGACCTCAGGGATCACTTTTCTTCATCGGTCGTTATAGCGACATTTTTTTACACCTGCACGCTTTTCGGAGCACATAAAAAAATTCGGCAAAAAAAAATTCGGGGCTATCCTGTTTTTAGACCCCGTAGATCAGTTCTAGGCACTCTCCATCATAGTGATTTTTGACATCTCGGTTCGCTTTTCAGGGCGTCATATCATCATTCCATTGCTCGTTGTGCCGCGTTGTTTGACATTGTTAGTGCTCTAGGCTCGCGTCTCTAGTACGATCTAGCCTAGGACCAGCACGGTACCATCGTTGAGCATAGTTTCAACTTGGCATTGCTGTTGTGATAATTGCTAACCCTTTTGCTAAGCCTTCCGAGAGCTCCACAGATTTCTCCACGCGCAGTGTCTCGACTCCTGGTAATCGCTTGGTTCAATCTCTGGACCACTGATTTTTGCGGTTGCACATCGCCTTTTCCCGCTGTTTGGTAAGAACTTGTAAGAGCTTTGTATATTGCTTGACGGATTACGCGTGCCTTCCACCATATTTCTTTATTTCTAGGCATATATACATGTGCTTTTAAAGGACTAACCATGAGAGATACTTCGCGTGACCCCGTAAAAATGACGAACCAAGAGCTACATGCCCACTTCACCGAGCTGTTGGTAGGACGCGCTGAAGATGTGGATGCAAGACTAGAGGAGTTTGACAACAAGCTCACCAACGCCATGGACAAGATCGAAGGGCTCAGGAAATCCTTCAATGACAAGCTAGACACTCAGTTAGCCTTCTTGATGTTTCCCTCCTGCGACTCCTCATGCCTATCGCAGTTGCTTGTCGAACACGGAGGATCATGGTGTGACCTGCTCCTGTTTCCATTGTTGTCGTTGCACCCTTCGGCATGCTGAGGCTGCTCCACATTATCGCGAATAACGATGACACCTTGGGGCATCTAGGTGAAGGCATGCTCGTGCAATGGTGAGCCTTTGGGTCTTCGTGATGCTGGGAATGCCAGGGAGGTGGAGTCGAGCAACGAGGTTAAGCCCTGTCTCCATGGTTGGAGGATATATCCTGCATAGGGGCGGTTTGGGTGGGCCTTGATTTTTTCTGATCTAAGTCGAAAAACTCCAAAGAGAGATCCGGGTTCGACCCTTCCGCGAACAACTCCTGCCCGGAGGCGTTCCGTGCGGGCCTTGACGCGTGTTCGGCTTCCTCGGAGCTAGTTCCCAAGCCGGTTTCACTGATGAAAAGGTGTATGTCCCCGATTAGAACAATGGAGAAGCCGGTGGGGTTCGACTTTGCCGGTATCCGAAATTTGTCAGGTGGCATGATCGGAACATTGCCGAAGAAGAGGACATGCCCAATGGCTATGGTGTCGTCGATTCTCGCAAAGAGATTGGACCTCGCCCGGTGTAGAGCTCGAAGCGCCTCTTCCCCCATGGTGGGCGCCAACTGTCGTGGTATTGCCGACGAGTATGCCATGGAGGAGTCCTCACAGAGTGTGTTTTGAGAGATGGGGGAAGGCAGTGAGTTGGTGGGTACGAGGTAACACAACTTACCCAGGTTCAGATCCCATGACGGTGGCGGAATCCTACTACTGCTATAAATCACTATAATGGCAATACACCGAGTTATAGAGGTAGGTTCCCTATGCAAGGTGTGTGAATTTATGCCCTAAAGGCTCCCAAAGATCTGGTTTATAAAGGCGTCAGAACCTAGGGTTACAGGGAAAAGTCCTAGCCGGACATGTTACAGAGTCCTAACTAACTAGTCTTTGTGTCGTGCACTCCAAGACTCCGGGTTGGTCTATGACTGCTCCGTATACTTCCTTTATCCGGCATGGGCCTCCCTTCTGGATCCATCTAACTAGGACGCCCAGCAGGCCATAGGCCTTGCTACCACCTGTGGACCACCCGGGTTATCCGGATTAGAGATGTGCTATGGTGATACCCATTTAGTATATCCCCAACAGCCAGAGACTCCGGTCCCCGAGCCAACTTCGCATCTTCATCCTCCGAGGTTGTTGGGTGATTCGTCGGGGCTTCGTACCTAAGTATGCAAAGAGTAGGGTCATGTAGTAGCAAGCCATTCATGGGTGTGTCGAAGTCACACGAGGCAACGAGCGAGTTAACCTTATCTTGTAGGAGTTTGGCTCAGGCACGAGACATTGGTCCACTTGGGGTATATTTTTGGGTAAGCCTTACAACCACAAAATATTGGTTTGACATATCCTGTACTTTGTTTCTATCTTCTACTTCAAGGGGTACAATGAATGAAACACAAAAGGAACGGGAAAAACATAAATATTCCAAAATACGATAACTACTCTAGTTTCTCTGTGGGCCAGGATCCAATTATGTTCATCATCTAGAACCCTAATTTGTTAGGATGACTCACTAGTTTAGGTTGTTAGTGGTTGTTTCTGATGTAGCCCGACCTACGGTCGTTACCACATCAAGGTCTCCAACTTACGCCAAGTTGTCATGGACTCCAAAGGTGAATCCGTTCCTCTATGCGAGCCCACTTCCTACCCTATTGAATGGTATACTACTTCATACTCCATCACATATGCATGATAGGTTCACACCGTCAAGTACTAAGGCAAGGGAGGAAGCCCGGAACATCAAGCCCAATAAGACAGAGGCTTGGAAGAGGAGACGGAAGAAGCAGCGGCTAAACCACCAGAGTCTCCGGCCCTGAAGACCGGAGTCTCCGGACCGACGCACCGGAGTCTCCGGCCGACCTCCGGACCGACGCACCGGAGTCTCCGTCCGACCTCCGGACCGAGCCCAGAACCCAACCCGGGGACAGTTTATATGCCCCTCCAGAGACGGACCGGAGATAGACTGGAATCTCCGGCCCACACCGGAGTCTCTGGCCCTCTACACCGGAGTCTCCGGCCAGCGCGATGGGCATGCGTGCCGCCAGCTGGGCCCTTGGCCCATGTACCCCCTTATTCCGCCCAAACCCTAGTTTTATCCCCAAACTACCCCTTGTTTAGTGGCTGGCCTATAAATAGAGCCCCCACCCCTTCATGTATCCCAGAGGCATAGATGATAGACTAAAGACAACCCCCTTGTGTGGAATCTCTAGTTTTGCCTCATCCCCTTACAAGGGGACCGACTATCGTCACCAACCTCGATTGGACTTTGCATCATGCATTCATTGTTAAACAAGGACTTGGAGTTCGGTGTCTCGTATCCAAGTTGTCAAGACCCTCCCCAAGGTGTTCTTCCCTATCCGATGTGGATTTGAGGGAGCACGTTGACCGATCTTTCCTTGCGAGGATTCTATCGGACCGGTGGCCGCCGTTCGGGAGCAATTGGCCTTGTATCGTGTGAGTTTTGTGTGTGTTCATTGTGTTCTTCGCGAGGTGTGTGTTCGCTTCTGCTACCTTCTCCCATTCTCCTCGCTTTCCCATCGATTTGACCATGCGATCGTGAAGATTGGGCCACCCAAGAGGTTAACCCCTATCATCTGGTATCAGAGCCTTTTGGTTTCCACGGATTCCTCATCAATTTGGTCTTTTTCCCATAAAATCAAAAATTCCACCAAAAACAGCCCCAATCCGTGTTTTGGATCGATCTATGATTTGAGTGAGTTTTGGTAGGTTTTGATCCGTGGATTACTTGCTAAACTTGTTGATCTACTTTCCCTGCGTTCCCATGGCCTAATTCCTTGATTTTCCTGATCAATTTGAGGTTTTGGTTCGAGTTTTTCTGCCCAAAACGCGTCCCGTTCGAGTTATGGACATTCTGGAATCTTCCGGACCGGAGTCTCTAGCCTAGACCGGAGTTTCCGAGGTTAATGAGCTCCAGACCGGAGTCTCCGCCCCTCCCGCAGACAGAAAAACTACAGCATAGTTTTGAGCATAACTTTTGCATTCAAACTCGGATTTTCGTGTTCTTTAGCTCATTTCGAAGAGGAGAAGAATCTCTACATAATCATCCACATTGTTCATGGTATCTAATCTACACAATTCCGTGATCAAGGCTGAATCCAACAATAAAGGGTGAAGCTCGGGGACGAAAGGTATAAACATCCCGCGACTTTTCTCCACTTGCATTCCTTTGTGAACTCCACTATCTTTGCGACCAATAAACACCTATTGAGAGTAGTTACTCTTATGATTGCCTGGGCTATGCACATTTGGTTCCTTATAGAATTACGAGCAAATGTTGTGAGCGCTATCTCATATAGTTATCTTGTATAGTTGTTGGCACAAGTAAGAGGCAAGTGAAAAAGAAAAACAAAAAGAGAAAAAAAATAGAAAAAGAAAGAAACAAATAAATAAATGCCTCATAGAATAGGAAGCACAAGCTCGATGAAAATCATATAGGTGGTACTTATTGTGCATATCTTGTAGCCCACCAATCCTGTGCAATCGAACTAGCGTCTCTCCTTGTGCTTGTGTGACACGAGCTTATAGTCTTCGCTAGGTAATCATTTGGTTCTTAGCTCACTTTCTCCGTCGCACAAGTCCCATTTATCCTACCGTGTGTGTTTCCTTGTATATATTTCCTATCTTGTGGATTGACTTGTTTTGCTTTGTGATCATTGTGGTTCTTTACTTGCCATTACAACATCTTGATTTCGGATTGTTTCTTGACATGCCACTTTCCATACCTATCCACCATAGGCCTTGTGTGCGTGTGTTTTTTGGTTAGTAGTTGGTTTTGGTGTTCCGCGTGAACTTTACTTTGCTTGGTTTATTGCTCTCAAGTGTGGCCACTTGCACGATACTATCTCCCAAGGTAAAGTAAGGTTTGATGTTGCATCCCTAACACCTTCTACCACTTCCATATATACCGCTTGGTCTTGTGAATCATGTATAGGGACTCCGAAACCGAGGATGCTATCTATGAAGAATCCATGATGAGCCACCATGACTATGACTTCACAAGTATAAAAGACATGACAGAGCACTACACCGGCAACTGCTCCGCTTGCTTTGAGGACCTGGAACACTACAACTATGGTGACTCGACATGTATGGAAGACATGGAGCATGACATCAACTATGGCTCCTCAAGCATGGAAGACTTGGAGCACTACACCGACAATGGCTCCACATGCTTGGGTGATATGGAGTACTATAACTACAATTACTCCCCAGGCATGGATGACTTCGAGTGCGACTTTGATGATGCCTCACCGAGCATGGAGGACATAGAGAACTTCATCTACTTTGATGGGTCCTCCATGAACCATGAAGAATTCCTCCACCGCTTGGAAATGGAAGACTAATACGCCAAGCAAGAGGAGCCGCATCATCAAGAATCCAGGACCTTCAAGGCCAAACGTGGAACACCAAAGGGCACCACCTACTTCAATGATCCACCTCCAAGGCGACAAGTGCCACCACCTCCAAGGAGTCAAGTGCCAACATCTACAAGGCATCAAGTGCCACCACCTAGATGGCGTCAAGCTCCACCATCTTCAAGGCGCCAAGCTCCACCATCTCCAAGGCGCCAAGCACCATCACCTCCAAGGCGCCAAGCACCACCTACCCAAAGAAGAGTGGCGTTCAAACATCATATACAACAAGAGGCGCCAAAAAACAAGAATCTTCATCGACAAACATCCTCTCATGAGCATCGCCACCATAAAGAGGATACAAGACATTAACAAAGGCATTTTCGCCACCAAGACGAAGAATTCATGACGAGCACCAACCATAATGCTCAATCAAGCTCAAGAAGGCACCACAAGCACAAGAAGAGTGCCAAGGCAAATGATCACTGTCGCGAGCGTCATGTGGATGACCAAGTGCTTCACCAACATAAATCGTCGGCAAGGCACGCCAATGACCTCCGTCGACACCATCCTAAGGCACCTTAAACTACTAGTGCCACCACCATAATGGCACCAAAATCAAGCCTTCCTCCACGCCATCAAGCTGCAATGTCTTCACTTGACTTTTAAGACCTCATGAACGAGTAAAATGAAGACCTCTACTTCGCCAAGTTGCATAGCATGATCCTACCTCCACCACTACTACAAGATGGCCACAAGATGTTTGAGCATGGGATTTTCCCTTCGACCATGTGTAACATCCCAAAAATATCAAACTTAGATCATCAAAACACTAATCATCAAGTTTAGGGTTAACAAAAACTTTTCAAAATGAATTCATGAATGCATGTATATGTGTATGCATGGATTTTGAATTTCTTTAAAAACCACCTTGTTTGTGTGAACCATTGCTTGTAAAATGTTTCTTAGGTGAAAAGAACATCATCTAAAACATTTCCCACACTTTTCCTTAAGACAAGTAAATCAAAACAAATATATTAAGTGAATGGTCATTTTGACCAATTTAACTCCCATGCCTACTTTGGTTGTCTCAAACTTTCAAAACCTAACAGAAACTTTTCTGGATCTTTGCACCCCTTGAATGTATTCATAACAGAGTATCAAGGCCCACTTTGTGATCATCCAGAAACTTTCAAATGCATAGTTTAAATGACAATTCAAAATTGAATCTTCTTCATATGGGAAGATCCCACTTTTTCAAAACCCACTCAAACAAGCTCAACTTTCAAAACCCAAGCATTTGCAGACTCACCAGAACCAATCTAGAAAACCCACCAAAATTCATTTCAAAATTCAAAACTTGATTTCATGCGGCCATTTCATCAAACAGGTTGCAGACACAAATCAAACAAAACATCAAACACTATAGTGTGCAGTGTTTTGAGCCTAACTTGTTCCCTAGTTAGCTCACACACAACCCAGTAGATCATCTAGAAAGATTAGCCCAACACTAGCACCCCTGTGAGCTTGCCATTGTCATTAATGGTGAACAGCCGAGCACCCCCATGTCACCCCATTGTGGACAGCAGGCTAGAGGAAGAACTAGTCGTGCCAACCTTGTCTGGGAGGCAGCCCACCGTCCATCGCCACTGCCTGTCCCAGCCGCGAGCGTTGCCAAGCCCTGGACCACGCGCACGAGACACGCCCAGACCATGCCGAGCGTGCGCCAGAGTGCCACCCTCGACCATCACCCACAGACTGCGCGCCGCCCTCACCGCGTGCATACACGATCACCACCGACCCAGGAGACCGCCAGACACCCCCGTTTGCCGCCCCGTGCCATACAGCCACCGCCCGCCGTTGAAGACGCCGCCTCTGCCGCGCAGAGCACCGCCCGTTCCAGACCAAACCGCACCGCCCCATGCCTCGCGATCATGTCGTTGAGCATCGCCAGGAGACACAGCACCGTCCCCTACCCTTGCCCATGCCTATAGCCGCCTGTAACATCGCCCCCGACGAGCTCACCGTGCGCCCCGACGGTCGCCTCGCTCGACTATAAATAGAGGCCACCCCCGCATGATTTCTTCACACCATCTCACTCCCCTCTCCCCACTGACCGTGCCACACCATCCTCAGAGCAAGCCGAGCACCACCTCGCCGGAATTTCACTAGAGCCTGCCGCTGCCGGAGAAGAAGGGAGCCAGCGATTGGAGCCGCCCCAGGAGAAGCCACCGGTACCAGGAGGTTCGCCGTCGTCGACTTCGTCGTTCGCCCGCCTCGCCGACCCTCGCCCGTACCCCGGTGAGCCCCCAGCACCCCTCACTGGCCGCGCTAGGTTTCGTTCTCGCCGGAGCTGTCCCGCGTCGACGATGACCCACAGCCGTTGGATTAGAACTAGATCGAACGATCCACGTTGCCCCATACCGCTTCGCCCAACCCCGTGTCACTGACGAGTGGGGACACCCACTTAAGCAGCCCGCGGGAGCACTGCGCTTAGCAGGCCGGCCCGTTAGAATTTCCCGCGCAGCGCAACAATTCAAATTAAACCTTTTTCTTTTTAAATTCAAACACACTTCTGTACCCAACTTCAAAAATCAACCCAGATCGATTCAGTACACCAAATTGAATGAAACCAATTTTGTTGGAAAGGTTTGTGAATGCTTAATCCAAGCCCGTTGGATTCAAGTCATTTGGATCTGTAGATCACCCATAGTAAAAATAACAAGGCAGAAGCTTTTCTCCATTCAAACATTTTTCAAATTTAAACCATAAAAGCTTTTGAGTTGATTCCAACTCTCAAAAATCACATTTAACCATACCTTTCATAATATATAAAAATATATAGGTTTACTTGCACAAATAATGTTCAAGTAATAAAAGAATGCTTCATAGGCATTTCTAGCCACTTTAATTAATTAAAATAAAAGGGTAAAACCTTATTAAAATGTGACACCACTTTAAATCACATTCCCATGGACTACAATATGTGGTGATGACATGTGTCAAAATGATCCCATGTTTAGTTTGGAGAATATTAAATCTTAAGTAATTTTTCAATGAGTAGAAATTACTTTTCTAAAAATAAGAAGTTTTAAACCAAGCTTTAACCTTGTAATGATTAGAGATGATGCTAGATCATCTATAGGACCCTTGTGTGTGATGATTGCAAGTAGTTAAGTATTGTTTGGTGATTTTGTACCTCGTATTTATTCATAGACGCTAGTACCGACCAAGGATACTACGAGGGGGAAGGAGGATACTACGAAGAGGAAGCCGAGGAGAACTTCAACCACTGCTCTGCACAAGGCAAGCTAACACTTGCAAGATACTATACCTATGCAAGCTAATTACTATGCAAGCCTAATACTACTAGCGAATGTGCAAGCTAACACTTTCAAGATACCTTACTGATGCCACAAACCCATACCTGTGAGATGACTACTTTATGCCTTAAGCATATGTGATCATACCTACTTGCTAAACCAATCCTAGTTTTATGGCAAGCTTCTTACTTTATTTCTTTATCAAAGCTTACTTAGAGTCTACCTAAGAGTTTGGTAGATACTAGACAGTTGTGCTGAAGGTTGCTTAAAGAGCATAAAATTTGGCCTAAGCTAGAAACCTTGATATCAGCCTAAGATATAAGGTTGGACTTAGTGAAACTCCACCAGTTACCACCCCTCATTATTACTACCCCCACCTGTAGATGCTAGTGCTAAGCATAAAACTTGATCAACTTTTAGATGGGAATACTTGGTGGAAAAATGGTTATGAAAACCTTGGAATGATGGATCATTCTATTGAAATGTTTTGGACATGTGTTTCCAAATACTCGATGATTTTGGTGATGAAAATGTTGAGGCATGAGCCATAGCCCTTTATAAAACTGATGGTTGTCTGGATGCGATACCATTCCAATTTTAGCGTACAACCACAATACCCGAATATTGGGTAGGGCTTGACTGGAAACTTATATACCTTAGTATTAGTTCCCTCACGACCAAAGTCTGAGCTGAGGCTACCTTGTGAAGATTGTCCACCTGTGCAGTACCCAAGATGACAGTGGTCATGGTTGGGAGGCCAAACTCACAGGAGAGGTGCTTATACTAGGGCGTGTAATGGAAAGGTTAGGATTGATTATCCGCATACTGAGTATGGTGAGTTCAGGATTTGTTCCTGACGGATGTATCGAATGTTGTGGTGAAAGTGTACAATCTCTGCAGAGTGTCAAACTATTCGAATAGCCGCGTCCGCGGTTATGGACAGTTGGAGTGACCATACTGTTCCCCCGTCAGAATTTTAAAATGACTTGTGAAATGAATTGAGACTTTGACTTGAACACAACAGAGTTGTGACCTGAATTACAAGATCCCACTTAGGAGTTATAAAATTGTGACTAGCTTTGGAACTTAGTAAAGATAAACCTGGCTTTTTGCAAAACAACCCTAGAGCCTAGTGTCCTATTATCCAAAAACCCCTTACCTGTTAGTATTAGTTTGCGAGTACTTAAAGAGTACTCATGTCTTTGTCCCTGGCTATTCCCATGGCCAGACTATGAAGAGGAGTACCTGGAGGATGGACCCCAGGAAGGTTATGACAACTAGGATCATCTCCCATCGTCAGCATTGCCTGTGACCCCGAAGATGGAGCTTCGCCTACGCTACCGTTATTATTACGTATTCCGCTGCTTGATGTTGTATTAAGAACTGGATCATGAGATCCCCATTTGTGTAAGAACTTATGTATCGTTTGTAATGGATGAAGTACTATGGTATCCAATTCTGTTATGTCTCGCAAAAATGGTAATCCTAGGATTGCGATGTATGGCATAACAGGCATCTAGGATTGAAAAATTCGGGTGTTGACAAGTTGGTATCAGAGCCATCCTGACCATAGGAGACCCTAGTTAGATTGGACGTTGAACCAAAAACTTAGTTTCAAAATCAAAGAACAAAAATATTTATGAAAACTTATTCTCATTCTTACCTCTTTAATTCTTTAATAAAACTTCATGTTCCCCAAAAACTCTTGCAAAATAGATAAAATTTTGACACACTTGATCACTCTGCTAATCTACTCATCCTCTATTTTTATAGATGGACGTGAAGTACAACAAGTTTTATCAACTCGGAAATGGAGGGGACCTTATCTTTGAGAGGGATCTGGATCAGCTTTCGGAACTTCTGGAGCGTCCGCATCCCGAGTTCTTCGGAGCTCAGCTCAATGAGCAAGGAGGAGAAGATCTGCAGTGGCTAATTGTTGCAAGTCTCCGAGGAAAGATTGAACCTCCCACTGCGGAGGGAATTCAGTTTACCTTGAGGGAAAACAACTGGCTCAATGGACTTGCCAGAGCAATGCAGGAAGCTCTTTCCCGTCTGTGTGGGCAGAGCATCAATCAGATCAAGTGTACTCGCTTTGAGTTTTGCCCAAGGCGTGATGCAAATGGACAACCACTAGAAGCCCCATACCACCCCGAGCTGAAGACTCAATTGGACCAGCTTAGCTTCATGATGTATGATCATCAACAAGAGTTGGACAACTGCCGTGACTATTGCAACCACAAGTCTGCCATCATCAAGACGAAGGATCAGACCATCGCCATGCTAGCAAAGGATCGCAAGTCTCGCCGCCGTCAGCTCGACAAGAAGGAGCGCATTATTGCCCGTCTTCGCCATCGCATCTCATCTCTGGAAGAGACCATCCACGAGAGAGACATGCAGTTAGAGGAAAGGGAGAATGCCGGAGAGGATCTTCGTGGAGACCCTTACTCCTATCTCAGCGATGACGATGATTTTCTGGAGGATCAGGCCATGGACTTCTTCACCGATGAGGATGATTTCGCCTTCATCGATGATGCGGAAGATGATGAAGCCAAAGACTCCGAGCAGTGGTAGCACTGAGCACTAGCGTAGTGAGTAGTAGTCGGTCCCACTGTATCGTAGATTCCAGAATGGTTCTTAAAACCATCTGTTTTTCCTTGTTGTGGTATGTGTTGTACTGTGTGCTATGAGTGAATGAATGAAAAAGCAAGTTGCTAGAAAACTTGAGTCAAACTCCAAAAACTTTTCAAAAACCCAAAACCTTAGCAATTTCCCTCTTTTCTCATGATCTATATCAATCTTCAGATGCCACGTGGAGGAAGTGGTTCAGCCCCGGACCCGATGGTGCAGATCCTGCAACTGTTGACTTCTGACCGCGAAGCTGAAAGAGCAGAATGTCAAGCCAACCTAGCCACTCTGCAACAGATAGCCCAGCTAGCCCATAACAACCAAGGCCATGGAAATCAGGACAACCACGGATCTAAGCTCAAGAATTTCCAGAATACCAACCCACCCATTTTCACCAATCGGAAGAACCCCTAGACGCCGATGATTGGCTGCAAACCATGGAAAATAACTTAGAAGTAGCCGGAGTGTAAGCCAACGAGAAAGTCTTGTTCGCCACCCATTATGTAGCCGGAGATGCCAGGGCATGGTGGAACAGTGTTCGTGCAATAACAGGAGGACAGATGATGACCTGGGAGGAATTCAAGGTCAAGTTTAGCAGAACCCATGTGCCACCAGGTTTAATCAAGATAATGAGAGACGAGTTCAGAGAGTTGAAGCAAGGAAGGATGACTGTAGTGGAATACCGTGACAAATTTTTGTCATTAGCTAGGTATGCCCCGGACGAAATAGACACCGAAGCCAAGAAGAAAGAAAGATTCCTGAATGGTTTGCATGACGAGATGCAGACGGTGTTAGTCAATATCCCCTTTGTTGATATTGAAGCCCTTGTAGACTCTGCTATCCAGATGGAAGGAAAGATCAACCAGGCCAATGAAAACCGCAAGCGTCGCATGATGCATCAACCAGGAACCCATCAGACCCCAAAGTATCGCCCCAACCCATCTCCAGGATTTGCCCCAAGAACCAACAGACCCCCTATGACCCGTCCGACCTATCCCAACCGTGGAAACCCTAGACCCGGAGGAAATCACAACAACCCCGGCAACTCTAGCAATTTCACCCGTGCCCCACCCAAATTCAACACCAACAATACTACCACCAACCCCAACACTGCCCCGAGGACTGGAAGCAATGCTGTGCCTGTCGCAGCCAAGGACAAGTCACAAGTGACCTGTTATGACTGTGGAAATAAAGGCCACTATTCCAATGAGTGCCCCAACAAGAAGAATGCTACAGCCCCCAACGCCAATGTCCCAGCTCAGCAGCAGCGTCGTGTCCAGCCAGGGAGAAGATTTGCCCCAGGGAATTCACTCAACCGCAATGGCCGTCTTTTTCTCATGCATGCTGAAGAAGCTCAGGAAACGCCAGACGTCGTGCTGGGTATGTTTTCTGTTAATTCAGTACTTGCAAGAGTGTTGTTTGATTCTGGTGCATCGCATTCATTTGTCACCGAAGAATTTGCCTGCACTAGTAAAATTCAACCAACCAAATTGAAGCATGTGATGATTGTACAAATTCCTGGATCAACCACCAAGGCTAGGCAAATTTGCAAAGCCGTTCCTATCCGAATCCATGGCATAGATTTTTATGCTAATCTAATAGTACTCGGAACTAAAGGTTTGGAAGTAGTACTAGGAATGGATTGGATGTCCAAACATAAAGGATTGATTGACTGTGCCAAGAAAGCCATCACCATGACCAGTACCACCGGAATATCAGTCGAGCATATATCTGAAACCTTACCTCGCCAATTCAAGTGTAACAAGAGTATAGCCCAAACTACCATTGACCAAGTTCGGATAGTCTGCGAATACCCCGATGTATTTCCAGATGTTTTGCCCGGTATGCCCCTAGATCGGGATATCGAGTTTATCATCGAACTAATCCCCGGAACAGGACCCATAGCCCAGAGACCCTATAGTATGAACCCGTCAGAACTAGAAGAACTGAAGAAGCAACTAGATTCCATGCTAGAAATCGGATTGATTCAACCGAGTGCGTCCCCATGGAGATCACCTGTCTTGTTTATGGACAAGAAGGATGGAGGTAACCGTTTGTGTACGGATTATCGGAAGTTGAATGATGTCACCATCAAGAACAAGTACCCCTTGCCTAAGATAGAAGATTTGTTTGATCAGTTGACCGGTGCCCAGGTGTTTTCTAAGATTGATCTTAGAACTGGCTATCATCAACTCAAAATTCGTGCAGAGGATATTCCAAAGACTGCCTTTACCACCAGATATGGATTGTATGAGTATACAGTCATGTATTTTGGATTAACCAACGCCCCCGCTTATTTCATGAACCTCATGAATAAGATTTTTATGGACTTCCTGGATAAGTTTGTCGTTGTTTTCATCGATGACATTCTGATTTATTCCAAATCAGAAGAAGAACATGAGCTACACCTAAGGACCATTCTTGGAACCCTTAGAGAGCATCAGTTGTATGCAAAATTTAGCAAATGTGAATTCTGGTTACAGGAAGTAGGATTCCTCGGTCACATTGTATCAGCCGGAGGAATTGCCGTTGACCCTGCCAAAGTGAAAGATGTAGAAGATTGGCAAGCCCCAACCACTCAAACCCAAGTTCGTGCTTTTCTCGGATTGGCGGGATATTACCGCAAATTCGTAGAAGGATTCTCGAGTATCGCCCGACCCATGACCCAATTGTTGAAGAAGGACAAGAAGTTTGAATGGACCGACAAATGTGAAGCGAGTTTTCAAGAACTCAAGAGGAGATTGATTTCAGCCCCAATCTTGATCATGTCGGATATCACGAAGCTCTTCGATGTGTATTGTGACGCATCGAAGATTGGTCTCGGATGTGTGCTAATGCAAGAAGGCAAAGTTATATCTTATCTATCGCGACAATTGAAGCAACATGAACAAAATTACCCAACCCATGACCTCGAACTCGCAGCCGTAGTTCTATCCCTAAAGACATGGAGACATTACCTGATGGGAAACCGTTGTGAGATTTATTCGGATCACAAGATCCTAAAGTATATATTCACTCAGAAGGAGATGAATATGAGGCAGAGAAGATGGATTGAGCTAATCAAGGATTACGACCTGGACATTCACTATCACCCTGGAAAAGCCAATGTGGTAGCCGATGCCCTTAGCAGATTGCCGTGCCGCTTGAACTCCATGATTTTGAAGGAGCAACCAAGTTTGCACAAAGAGATGGAAGATTTTCGAGTGGAATTAGTAAGTGAAGGATTTTTGGCTAGCATAGAACTTCAGCCCACTTTGATCAGTCAGATTAAAGAGGCGCAGAAGGGAAATGTCAGTATCGACGGAATCAAGCGTCGTATCGGTACAGGAAAAGTACCCGGATTCACCGAGGACGAAGAAGGAGTTTTGTGGTACAAAGGACGCCTTTGTGTACCAGCAGATTCGGAGTTGAAAGAAGTTATCTTGAAGGAGGCTCACGATACTCTTTATTCTATCCATCCTGGAGGAACTAAGATGTATCAAGATTTGAAAGAGCAATTTTGGTGGCATAAGATGAAGAGAGAAATCGGAAGCTATATCGCCAAGTGTGATATATGTCGGCGAGTCAAGGCAGGACATCAAAGACCCGCTGGATTGTTGCAACCTTTGGAAATTCCGGAATGGAAATGGGATTCTGTAGGAATGGACTTTATCACTGGACTACCTACTTCTAGTAGGGGAAATGACTCTATTTGGGTCATAGTGGACAGATTGTCCAAAGTCGCCCATTTCTTGCCCGTCAAAACTACCTATCAGAGTTCGAAGCTAGCGGAGTTGTACATCACTAGGATCGTTAGTTTGCATGGTCCCCAAGAATATAGTATCGGATCGAGGAACTCAGTTTACCTCGAGATTCTGGAAGAAAGTCCAAGAAGGTTTAGGAACCCGCCTAGATTTCAGTACCGCGTATCACCCTTAGACCGATGGACAAACGGAGCGAGTAAACCAAATACTCGAAGATATGCTTAGAGCATGTGTGTTAGAATATGGATCCAAGTGGGAAGACTGTCTGCTGTTTGCAGAATTTTCATACAACAATAGTTACCAAGCCAGTTTGCAAATGGCCCCATTTGAATTTATGTACGGAAGAAAGTGCCGCACCCCTTTGAACTGGTCGGAAGTAGGAGAGAGTCAGATTTTCGGACCCGACATCCTACGAGAAGCATAAGAGAAGGTTCACAAGATTCGTGAACACCTCAAGACAGCCCAATCCCGACAAAAGAGTTACGCCAACAAGAGACGTCGAGACCCTGCCTTCAACATCGGAGATTTTGTTTATCTGAAAGTGTCGCCATTGAAGGGAATGCAACATTTCCAACTCAAAGGAAAGTTAGCCACCAGATATATCAGACCTTCCAAAATTCTGAACCGTCGAGGAGAAGTATCGTATCAACTGGAACTACCTGAAGAGATGTCAGCGGTGCACAATGTGTTCCATATCTCGTTACTTCGCAAATGTCTCGAAGTCCCCGAGAAGACCGAAGTGTTCAAGAATATCGATCACCAGACCATAGAGATCAACGATGATCTGACCTATCCTGAAGTACCCATCCGTATATTGGAAGAAGCCTTTCGAACTACCAGAACCCGAAGCATCAAGTTTCTCAAGATTCAGTGGAGCAACCACACAGAAGAGGAGGCTACCTGGGAACGCGAAGATCACATCAGAACGGAGTTTCCAGATCTCTTCAAATCCTAGGTAATCTTTTGGTCCTTTTTCAAATCTCGGGACAAGATTTTGTTTAAGGGGGGAAGGTTTGTAACATCCCAAAAATATCAAACTTAGATCATCAAAACACTAATCATCAAGTTTAGGGTTAACAAAAACTTTTCTAAATGAATTCATGAATGCATGTATATGTGTATGCATGGATTTTGAATTTCTTTAAAAACCACCTTGTTTGTGTGAACCATTGCTTGTAAAATGTTTATTAGGTGAAAAGAACATCATATAAAACATTTCCCACACTTTTCCTTAAGACAAGTAAATCAAAACAAATATATTAAGTGAATGGTCATTTTGACCAATTTAACTCCCATGCCTACTTTGGCTGTCTCAAACTTTCAAAACCTAACAGAAATTTTTATGGATCTTTGCACCCCTTGAATGTACTCATAACAGAGTATCAAGGCACACTTTGTGATCATCCAGAAACTTTCAAATGCATAGTTTAAATGACAATTCAAAATTGAATCTTCTTCATATGGGAAGATCCCACTTTTTCAAAACCCACTCAAACAAGCTCAACTTTCAAAACCCAAGCATCTGCAGACTCACCAGAACCAATCTAGCAAACCCACCAAATTCATTTCAAAATTCAAAACTTGATTTCATGCGGCCATTTCATCAAACAGGTTGCAGACACAAATCAAACAAAACATCAAACACTATAGTGTGCAGTGTTTTGAGCCTAACTTGTTCCCTAGTTAGCTCACACACAACCCAGTAGATCATCTAGAAAGATTAGCCCAACACTAGCACCCCTGTGAGCTTGCCATTGTCATTAATGGTGAACAGCCGAGCACCCCCATGTCACCCCATTGTGGACAGCAGGCTAGAGGAAGAACTAGCCGTGCCAACCTTGTCTGGGAGGCAGCCCACCGTCCACCGCCACTGCCTGTCCCAGCCGCGAGCGTTGCCAAGCCCTGGACCACGCGCACGAGACACGCCCAGACCATGCCAAGCGTGCGCCAGAGCGCCACCCTCGACCATCACCCACAGACCGCGCGCCGCCCTCACCGCGTGCATACACGATCACCACCGACCCAGGAGACCGCCAGACACCCCCGTTTGCCGCCCCGTGCCATACAGCCACCGCCCGCCATCGAAGACGCCGCCTCTGCCGCGCAGAGCACCGCCCGTTCCAGACCAAACCGCACTGCCCCATGCCTCGCGATCATGTCGTTGAGCATCGCCAGGAGACACAGCACCGTCCCCTACCCTTGCCCATGCCTATAGCCGCCTGTAACGTCGCCCCCGACGAGCTCACCGTGCGCCCCGACGGTCGCCTTGCTCGACTATAAATAGAGGCCACCCTCGTACGATTTCTTCACACCATCTCACTCCCCTCTCCCCACTGACCGTGCCACACCATCCTCAGAGCAAGCCGAGCACCACCTCGTCGGAATTTCACTGGAGCCTGCCGCTGCCGGAGAAGAAGGGAGCCAGCGATTGGAGCCGCCCCAGGAGAAGCCACCGGTACCAGGAGGTTCGCCGTTGTCGACTTCGTCGTTCGCCCGCCTCGCCGACCCTCGCCCATACCCCGGTGAGCCCCCAGCATCCCTCACTGGCCGCGCTAGGTTTCGTTCTCGCCGGAGCTGTCTCGCGTCGACGATGACCCACAGCCGTTGGATTAGAACTAGATCGAACGATCCACGTTGCCCCATACCGCTTCGCCCAACCCCGTGTCACTGACGAGTGGGGACACCCACTTAAGAAGCCTGCGGGAGCACTGCGCTTAGCAGGCCGGCCCATTAGAATTTCCCGCGTAGCCCAGCAATTCAAATTAAACCTTTTTCTTTGTAAATTCAAACACACTTCTGTACCCAACTTCAAAAATCAACCCAGATCGATTCAGTACACCAAATTGAATGAAACCAATTTTGTTGGAAAGGTCTGTGAATGCTTAATCCAAGCCCGTTGGATTCAAGTCATTTGGATCTGTAGATCACCCATAGTAAAAATAACAAGGCAGAAGCTTTTCTGCATTCAAACATTTTTCAAATTTAAACCATAAAAGCTTTTGAGTTGATTCCAACTCTCAAAAATCACATTTAACCATACCTTTCAGAATATATAAAAATATATAGGTTTACTTGCAGAAATAATGTTCAAGTAATAAAAGAATGCTTCATAGGCATTTCTAGCCACTTTAATTAATTAAAATAAAAGGGTAAAACCTTATTAAATTGTGACACCACTTTAAATCACATTCCCATGGACTACAATATGTGGTGATGACATGTGTCAAAATGATCCCATGTTTAGTTTGGAGAATATTAAATCTTAAGTAGTTTTTCAATGAGTAGAAATTACTTATCTAAAAATAAGAAGTTTTAAACCAAGCTTTAACCTTGTAATGATTAGAGATGATGCTAGATCATCTATAGGACCCTTGTGTGTGATGATTGCAAGTAGTTAAGTATTGTTTGGTGATTGTGTACCTCGTATTTATTCATAGACGCTAGTACCGACCAAGCATACTACGAGGAGGAAGGAGGATACTACGAAGAGGAAGCCGAGGAGAACTTCAACCACTGCTCTGCACAAGGCAAGCTAACACTTGCAAGATACTATACCTATGCAAGCTAATTACTATGCAAGCCTAATACTACTAGCGAATGTGCAAGCTAACACTTGCAAGATACCTTACTGATGCCACAAACCCATACCTGTGAGATGACTACTTTATGCCTTAAGCATATGTGATCATACCTACTTGCTAAACCAATCCTAGTTTTATGGCAAGCTTCTTACTTTATTTCTTTATCAAAGCTTACTTAGAGTCTACCTAAGAGTTTGGTAGATACTAGACAGTTGTGCTGAAGGTTGCTTAAAGAGCATAAAATTTGGCCTAAGCTAGAAACCTTGATATCAGCCTAAGATATAAGGTTGGACTTAGTGAAACTGCACCAGTTACCACCCCTCATTATTACTACCCCCACCTATAGATGCTAGTGCTAAGCATAAAACTTAATCAACTTTTAGATGGGAATACTTGGTGGAAAAATGGTTATGAAAACCTTGGAATGATGGATCATTCTATTGAAATGTTTTGGACATGTGTTTCCAAACACTCGATGATTTTGGTGATGAAAATGTTGAGGCATGAGCCTTAGCCCTTTATAAAACTGATGGTTGTCTAGATGCGATACCATTCCAATTTTAGCGTACAACCACAATACCCGAATATTGGGTAGGGCTTGACTGGAAACTTATATACCTTAGTATTAGTTCCCTCATGGCCAAGGTCTGAGCTGAGGCTACCTTGTGAAGATTGTCCACCTGTGCAGTACCCAAGATGACAGTGGTCATGGTTGGGAGGCCAAACTCACAGGAGAGGTGCTTATACTAGGGCATGTAATGGAAAGGTTAGGATTGATTATCCGCATACTGAGTATGGTGAGTTCAGGATTTGTTCCTGACGGATGTATCGAATGTTGTGGTGAAAGTGTACAATCTCTGCAGAGTGTCAAACTATTTGAATAGCCGCGTCCGCGGTTATGGACAGTTGGAGTGGCCATACTGTTCCCCCGTCAGACTTTTAAAATGACTTGTGAAATGAATTGAGACTTTGACTTGAACACAACAGAGTTGTGACCTGAATTACAAGATCCCACTTAGGAGTTATAAAATTGTGACTAGCTTTGGAACTTAGTAAAGATAAACCTGGATTTTTGCAAAACAACCCTAGAGCCTAGTGTCCTATTATCCAAAAACCCCTTACCTGTTAGTATTAGTTTGTGAGTACTTAAAGAGTACTCATGGCTTTGTCCCTGGCTATTCCCATGGCCAGACTATGAAGAGGAGTACCTGGAGGATGGACCCTAGGAAAGTTACGACAACTAGGATCATCTCCATCGTCAGCATTGCCTGTGACCCCGAAGATGGAGCTTCGCCTACGCTACCGTTATTATTACGTATTCCGCTGCTTGATGTTGTATTAAGAACTGGATCATGAGATCCCCATTTGTATAAGAACTTATGTATCGTTTGTAATGGATGAAGTACTATGGTATCCAATTCTGTTATGTCTCGCAAAAATGGTAATCCTGGGATTGCGATGTATGGCATAACAGGCATCTAGGATTGAAAAATCCGGGTGTTGACACCATGGAGGCGAGCGATGATGCCCATCTTATTGCATCCAACCTTGAAGGCGACAAGGTCAAGAATGGTGGGCATGGGATTTTCCCTTCACCAAAGGAGGCGCATGGAGTTGAGGAAACCGAGCTTATCCCTATATGCTTGAGTGATGATGTGGTACCAATCCCATGTGAGGATGAGAGCCACTTAGCCCACTTGAGTGATAACAAGAGTGAGATGAGTGACTCCACCTTATGTGAGATTGAGTGCCTCCATTTTGAGGGCATGAGTGATACACCGAGTGAGTTGAGAGTGGTAGTTGATAGGTCAAGTGAGACCATTTTGATTTCTAACAACTTACCCTCTACCTCTAGTGTGTTCTCTTATGTTGTGCTAGGTTCCATGGATGAAGATGCGCCAAGACATGAACAAATGATGCATCGAATGGAGAAGATGTACATGGTGTACGGAGATGATGCTAGACCATGGCTACGTCAAGAAGACGAAGTCGTCCACACGGAGGCCACTACTACCACAACACCCACTTCATATCAGAGGTATGAACAAGGAAAAAATAAGGGTGTTGATGATGCCATGATCCCACTAGTGGACATGATGAATTGTGAGGATATGCATGTTATGGATGATATTTGTGACATTACATATGCTTCATTCATATTCCCATGTGATGCTTTGCCTTTGCATAATATTGCTCATTTGGAATTGTTTGATTGCGATACCATTTCCATACACATGCCATACTATACATATTTTGTGTATCCTCCAATTGCTTTGGACATGCTTTGCCATGGTAGTTATCCAATTTGATACGGATCAAGGGGATAATCCTACTGTTTTGTCCCGATCTTTCACAGCCAGTCAACCAGGTAGCTAATCTCCCAATTATGCGATGAACATAACCTAAAGAAAAGGAATCAATCCGGCTTGTAACATGATGAAGATCACCAAGCCTCAAACCTGAGCACGACAATCCTTGATGAACACAAGAACCTCCGCAGCAATCTCTAGAATCCGATAAATGGTATCGCCGTCCCCGGAGGGATGATACACAGTGGAGCACAATATAGTTTTAGACTAAACAACTGAACTCCCTAAACCCTAACTCGGCCAGCTCCTTATATGAGGGCTGGGGCGCCCCACTAATGGGCCGTGACTTGACTTGATTGGACAAGCCCAAACCAATCCCACAAACATAATAAAACCTAATTCGCCCAAAACATGACCAGGAATAATAAAACCTATTTATTAAATTACAAGGGCACGCCTAGCTTGGTGGAGTCCTGAAATTGGGCTGCACCCCCTCTGTCGTGCCCATATCATCCTCCCCCCTTCAAGAAGCGTTATCCCCAACGCGTGCAGGTCAGGTCGGAAAGGTGGCGTGATATGAACAAAAGCTTCACGCGTCTTCTCCATCTTCAAGTCTAGCTTGCCTTCCACTCCGCATCCTTCCTCTCGGCTTGCTTGACTTGAAACCGTCCTTGGCGCCGACACCTCCTTGCGTCTCCATACGAGCTTGGACCTAGGCGCCACTGTCTTCTTCTTCTTCTTCTCAACTCTTGCTGGAACATTGCGGTGTTGAACATGAACCTGCTTTGCACGACCCTGCAAAAGATGAGTAATGCCTAGGCCACACAACTGACGAACACGCCCATCGTTGCATGTATGCATCCGCACTGCTGCTCCAACAAAATGCCTCACAGGTGTGCTGATATAACGGCGATGATCATCAATCTGTGGCACCACATGCACTGGAACTGGATCAGCACAACTATCATCGGTCTGAACACCTGTGTCAACACAAACTGTAGGACATGCTGTTATATCCTTCTTCTCATCAACCAGAGGCTTAACTTCAACCGGCTTGTCACTAACAACTGGCTTGTCATCTATAGGAATGGCTGGAACACTATCAATACTGACGCTCCTCGCATCATTCTCCTCAGGTTGCGGCATAGCTAGCCTAGATTTTGGCTTAGTCTTGCGCACCTTCTCCTTATGTACCACCAACACTACATTAGACTTTATTTGGTCATCCTGAATAGGCTTCAAAGTCTGCTGTTTGCCACCATGCACAAAAAAATATGTATTTGCTCTCCCTGTATGAGTAACATTGCGATCATACTACCATGGACGTCCAAGTAACAATCCACAAACCTCCAATGGCAACACATCACACTCCACCACATCAACATAGTGTAGCATCCCAATTGTCTAACAATTGCAATGCTACTAGCCTAGTCTATATAAATGCTACTTCCTACATATAATTGTTGCATCATAATTATATCATGCTCATGCCATCATGCCACCTTGCATTTGAGCATCATATAAAACCCTTTTTGTTTTGGTTCTTCTCTCATATGCATCATTAATTGTAATTGCCTCTTGATATTGTATTTGGTTATTGATATATTGTTTAAATGCCCAAGTTGAGTTGGGGGCATATCTTTTATTCCACTCCACTACCCTTTCTTTCACCACCTTATAATTCCACCATCCCATTATCCATGAGCTTGTATTTTATTTTCTTTTGGTATTTAATCTAGCTCATGGGAGATAGGATGGATCTACTTCTACAAATTCTTTTGCTTGGCCTTTATTCCACTTCTTGGGAATGCATAAGAATAATGCCATGCTATTATTTTTGTTTTCACAAGAATTTAATCATGGCATTTATTAAGTTGCATGGGCCATGCAAGAGTACCTCTACCTTAGCCAATTGTTTCTCTCTTGTGTTAGATGGGTTTTCTCTTCTTGGGGTCATCTCCATCCCCCACCACCATCTCTCTCTCTACCCCTCTTCATGTTTGTTTTTGTTTGATCTTGCTAAAACCCTGCAACCATCTCCATCTTTTGACCTCCTTTGTTTTTGTTTGATCTTTTGAGTGCATCATCTATCTCCCTCTCTACCACTCCTTTGGCTTGATCTAGTTTGGTCTTGCTAAAAAGCCACCACCACATCACCCTCTCTCTCTAATCCCTCCTCTCTATCTAAACCCTAACCCTAGTTGCCTCTCTTTCTTCTAACCCTAGTTACACCCATCTCCCCCTCCCATCTCACCCTCTCCTCTCACCATGCCGAGATGCCCCTCTCTCTACCAAGCTGGCCACACCCCAGCTACCTACCCCAACCTTAGACAAAACCCTAACCGAGCTACCCTTCTAAGCTAGACAAGTGCAACCGAGCCCCTCCCCTCTTCCTCTTTCTTGCACCACAAGATGGTCAAGCCAACAACCAGAACCACCACGTTCAGCACATGCCCTCCCCTGGTCCCTCTCTTTCCATCTCTCTAGCTAAAGCACAAGAAAAGGAGAGAGAAGGAAGCCTCACCGATGCCCTCTTTTACACACCAAACCCATGTGCTCCTCCCTCCCCTCTCTCCCCAACCACCCCAGCTCACCATAACCATCTCAGATCGGATCTGGGAGGCGCCCAGGTCCTCCTCTACCTCCCTTCTTCCTCCCCAAGCTTGCAAGTTTTCAATCATGCCCCTAAACCCTAGCCATGGCCACATCTTCCTCTCGATGATCTGGAGCGCATCAAGCAGGCCCTCGAGTACTGGCGTGCCCTCTGCTTCTTCTTCATCGTCTAACTCCGCTGGAAGCTACAGGAAACCGCCGGAGCAGCCACCACGCCGCCATGCCCGACAGCCTCTGGACCTTCCTTGCCGCGAGCCTCCTGCACCATCTGCTCCGCTCCAGCTAGCTCGGAAGCGTCCTGGTGAGCACCCGAACGACCCTGACATCCTCTCCTTCCTCTTCATGCCCTGCACCACTAGTTCGTTCCGTCGAGCGGCCTTCGTGCGCCGCCACCGCGCGCCGTGCTCTGGCAGACAGCAGCAACCGCAGCACCGTCCGCCCCTGTTCCTCACCCTGCCCCGCGCGCTGTAGGCCGCCTCCGTGCGAGCTTGCTAAACAAAAATGGTAGCCCGCTTTGCCCTCTGCAGTTTTCCTTTTTGCGACTTGTCGAGATTCGCCACAGTTTAGTCGCCATCGTCGTCTGAACTCCGGCCGATCCCCTGATCTCTGCTGACGGCGCGCAGCAGACAAGCCGACGTCGTCGTCGTTTTTGCAGAAAGCCCCCTGGCCTTTTTCCCGCCTCAACCCGCAGCCCCCACGGCCCACCTGTCAGTCGGCCGCCGCTTTCGCAAAAGGGCCCCTTCGTTTCCCGGAAAACCCCACCGCACAGTCCTCGGACCGTCCACGTGTCGCATCCCCGCTGGGTGACGCGCGCGCGTGGCCCCCGCTGCCCCGACCCCAGCTGTCAACGGGTGCGGCTAAGCCAGCCCGCGGTGTAAAAAGCTTTTTCGCGCGCGTGTGCCCCGCCAGTCAGCTTGGCCCCACTTGTCACTGTCTGTGGCTAGATCTGTGTGAGTAGCAAAAGGTTTTTCTGTTTTCTGTTTTAATTTAAACTTTTCCAATTTGTTTTAAATTCAAATTCAAATCTGTTTTTAAATAACTTTTAAAATATGAATCCAAATTAAACATGTAATATATGTTTTTGAATCAGAAAAATGTGAGGAATTCAAATCTGCCCTCAAAATAATGTTTGAACAATTTAAATTTCGAGTTGCTCAAAATTACAATAAAATGCCCTTTTTCTTAATTAATTAATAACTTTTGTGTTATAACTCCGAATTTGACAAATGATATGTCTAAAATGATCAGCTCGACGAGACCTTTCTGTTTATGCATTCCATGTTCTGAATTGCAGCATGCATCATATAAATATAAAGTATACAGCAACTTATTTGAGTATAAAATATGATTAAAACACCATAAAATGATTCATTTTTGTACTCCACACCTCACCCATGCCATGCTACATTATTGCCATGCAAATTGTGCATCATTCATCATGGCATGATTGTTTGCTTGTTGCATTTTATTCATATGCTTGTGCATTTTATTTATGTTGGCCCTTGTTTGTTTGGTTCTTCTTCGAATAGACGCTGAGCAGGGGATATATCAAGAAACCCAGGAGCACTACCCAGATCCGTCCCCCGCTTCAACTAAGCTGCCAGGCAAGCACTACCACATGCTTGCATACATATAGTATCTATTGCCTCTATCTTATTCTTGCATCATTGAGTCGCGATTGCATTAAACTGAATCCCAAGTACTGCATAGCCTTTACTTTCAAACCCCACCAAAGCTTGTTCCTCCATCCCATGAGCCATTACTACAGGAGTTGTTTGAGCCATGCGAGTCGTAGAACAGCATGTGTAGGGTATGTGAGTGTCTGATGGATAACGAGATACCTATACAACTTAACCTGAGTAGTAATGGGATAACTAATGAAAGTGGCACCGGTGAGCAATATCTGCTATTTGGTTTTTCATGCTCACTTGTGTCCCGTAGGACCCCGAGTACTTGATTCCTGTTCCTTGAATATTCGCGCTATCCACATCCGGGAGGCCTATGGACCCCCCTGAGCCAGAGCTTGATTCATTCTTATTTCTTGGGGCCACAAAGTAGTTTGGGGCTTTATTACTATTCTGTACTTATGCCATGCGTTACTGCTTTATTTAAGATTGTGCGAGGAGCACCTGTACTGTTTAGGTAAGCGGAGTGTTTTCGTGGTATCGACAAGCCCAGTCACACTTTCGGGTTCCCAGTCGTTTACAGCCATTGACGCAAACCTTGAGTCCGTCTCAGAGCCGGCCAACTTCGTTGCGGGTAGTTTAATGGGGTGGCCCCCTGAAATATTTCTGAATCCTGTGATCGCTTTGTCGTGAATGCCTCGTTGGGTTTTGATTTGGTTTTTCCGAGGTTGATCGAGTGTGTGTTGCTATTTGTGCACCCCTGCAGGGTAAATCTTTCTGAAAGCCGTGTCCGCGGTTATGGACGACTTGGAGCACAGTTTCTCGATCATAGACAAGTATAACTAAAGTACCGCTTTTAATTTGACTAAGTACCTGACTAGTAAATAGTGCAACACTCATGGAATGGATAATAAAACTGCCAACGGATGGGGGGCTGTTCGTCCGCTTCCTCGTTGGTAAGCGAGGAGGAGGATGGATCTGTTAATATTACTGTTATAACTGTTGTTGTTATTTCACGGACATCCGTCTATCTTTGGTTAGGCGGATGGTTAGCGGATATCTATAGAATTGTTAGGTATTATCTTTTGCTGCAATTGCGTCACCCCAGGTTGTGTCCCTTTAGAGGCATAAAGACTTGCTGAGTATCCCTAGGGTCTCACACGATAAATTGTTTGATTCAGATGAACATGTTCACTCACAAGATGGATACTGGGTGGAGGAGACGGACGATGTTGGCAACGATCACTTGGTGTAGAGATTCCGGGAACGGGGATCCGTGAGATCTGTGGGCGGGATGTGTTTATTTATGGGGCATCTTATGCCGATTTGCTTCTTATCCGTACTCGGATCTTGTTTTCCGCTTCCGCCTGATACTCTGATGTTTGATGTATGAGGAGATATCCTAAACTATTATATCTATCTAGGATATTTGGATCTTGCCGTATGGCGTTGCAATATTTCTATTTCTTTTAGATGGAATGGCTCTGAGGACTATTGTATGGTGGCTTGCATACATACTCATTTGTGTATGTAGTTGATCCCTTCGCCTGCCGATTACGCCGCTCGTTCTTGTCCCGATGTTTGGAAATGGTTAGGACGGCCGAAAGGTCTACCTGTGAGTGGCATTTGGCCCTACCGTACTATTTTAACCATTTCCGCTCATCCAGGCTTGTAACTAAGAGCGTAATTCACCGAGGTAGTTACACATAGTCACCAACTGTAAATGGCACACGCACCTTGTGAGTAATCTTTATCATACCGCAGCTATTGACCCACTCAACATGCCTCGGTTCTGGAATATGCCATTTGGATAAACCCAACGCTACCACAACTGCCTTGCTAATGCCATTACAGTAGCTACCACTGTCAATCATCAACTTGCATGCTTTGCTCTTGATCATGCACTGCGCCTGAAATAAGTTCCAACGTTGTCCCTTGTCAACTGTCGTGCAAGCATCGCCTTGTACTTTCTTGAGTTGCAAATTCAGCCCATTCAATGGTATAACATCCTCCACGACATCATGAACAACATCAGCCTTAACAACATCAACCGCTAACGCTTCAAAAATCGTGGCTGCCACCTTGCTAACTGTCGGCAATGGAACAACCGTCAACTTCGCATGAGTAGTCACAGTCATCGCGACCTTCGGTATAAGAGCTATACTCTTGTCAACATCCACTATCTCATTCACAACCTTGGGCGGTTGCTCGATTTCCTCCATATACAGTAAGATGAAACCATTAACGAGAAAATTTTTGTAGTCCTCCCAAGTATGAGAAAACCCATCTATTTCAACCACCTCGAACCACCAACTGTCTAACTCCTTGTCCACACGCCGGTGAGCAAGAACATATCCATCATACCCCTAAACTTCTCATTGTATTTGCGACATCGATGGAAACTCCGTTCCATGTGTCTTTTCCAATCTTGGTACTCCTCAACTGTCGCAAGTCCATGCAGGCACCAGCTAAGATCAGATGCATCACGTGCCACTCCATTCAGGAGATCGAGATAGTCATTGAAAACAGCACTAGACTTATCTCCTAAAAAAGAATTCATCCCTGCAGGAAAAAAATTCTCCGTAGAATGTTTGATGATATCCGTAGACTGTTTGAGAAAAATTGGAACAAAACAGCGCTGTACCAAAAAAATCTAACAAAATTCTGATACCGATCAGGATAGGAATGCGCGCGTCCTCGATAGCTAGGCGTGGAATCTGGCGCGTGTTCCTAGCAGGAGCAATCGGAACCAAGCTGTCGTACGCTTGGTGGACTCCTGTCCTTTTTTCTACGAGAAAAGAAACTCACGTACTTCTTTCCTCTCTTTTTTTCTATGTGCCCAATCGGATCTAGTAGGAACTTCACGCTGAAACAAACAGAAACCTTCTGAATAGCTAAAACAGGCTCCTGCCAAAATCGCCCAGGTGTGAAACATACGGCAGCTGGACTCCTGGACACGGAAGGCGGTCGCCAAGGATGCGCACGAGCGACGCCAAGCGGGTGTGATCGCCCAATACGGCGTACGGCGGGTGGACTCCTGCTGCGTCTTTTTTTAATCCAATTCTGATCGGATTTAAAACAACTCGTGCAGCAGGTGGACTCTGCAGAATCACTGTCCTTGGAAACCTTCTATCGGATCTAGCAACGCCAAAACTCGCCGATCAAGCAATCTCACCGCGAGTGCAACTTGATCTTCACGTGCACCGGCAGACCCAAAACGATCTCCCTCTTTCTTTCTTCCAATATCTTCTTCACAACCGATCTGTAAACTGCTTGTAAAAAAAAAAGTTCGCAGATGATCCAAAATCACGCCGTAATCAACGAGAGCTCTGATACCACATGATACGGATCAAGAGATGATCCTATTATTTTGTCCCGATCTTTCACAGCAAGTCAACAAGGTAGCTAATATTCCAATTACGCGATGAACATAACCTGAAGAAAAGGAATCAATCTGTCTAGTAAGGTGATGAAGATCACCACGCCTTAAACATGAGCACGACAATCCTTGATGAACACAAGAACCTTCGCAGCAATCTCTAGAATCTGATAAATGATATCGCCGTTTCCGAAGGGATGATACACGATGGAACACAATATAGTTTTAGACTAAACAATTGAACTTCCTAAACCCTAACTCGGCCAGCTTCTTATATGAGGGCTGGGCGTCCCACTAATGGGCCGCGACTTGACTTGGTTGGACAAGCCCAAACCAAGCCCACACACATAATAAAACCTAATTGGCCCAAAACATGACCATGAATAATAAAACATATTTATTAAATTACAAGGACACGCCTAGCTTGGTGGATTCCTGAAATTGGGCCGCACCCCCTCCGCCGTGCCCATATCACAATTTCTCCCGTTGCTGCGATAAGTTGAATAATTTGTCCATCAATTGTTTTGCTTGCAACAATACTTATCACATGGATTATAATGAGATAGCCCTCATAGCTTTCTCAATTTTTGGAGATTTTGATGATTGCCATGATAAGCATGTTCCCCACTTGCATACTCACCATGCATTTATTTCATACTTGATTGACATTAATGATAATGTGCACATGAAGAGATATGTCATGATAGATGATGTATTTCTATACCATGCACACGCGTTCTTCCTTTTGTGTATGATGTGTGTAGGTACCCGCATGAGAATGTCAACCTCGGTTGAGCACGAGTTGACAAAAAGAGCTCTTGAGAGCATCCCACAAGTGAGTTCAAGATCGAACCCAACTCTGATACCTTTTGCATGTTTTGCATCTTTCATGTTGGCAAAATTGCTCTTTCCCATGGTTTGCTTGCAAGCATGTTGATGGTATTATATCACCTTGTGACATTCATGTTTATTTGCTATTGGATATTGATGCTTTGTGTGTTGCAACAAAAATGTTGAATAATTTCTCTTTCTGATGTTTTATGTGCAACCATAATGCCATTAAGAGCATGTATTGTCATGAGAGCTTCCAAGTATCTCTTCGTGTTGTTGCAACAAACATAAGGACCACTTGCTCTTTCATATGGTTTGTTTGCAAGCATGTTGTTTTTGCTTCCGCTTGGGATATTCATATTCCCATGATATTTGCTTTGGATGATTTGTGTGTGACATCCAACGTGTCGAACAATTTCTCTTGCAAATGGTGGGTTTGGTCACGTAATGATATTGCTTTGGATATCTTTCCTCATGTGTTTTTGCCAAATTCTCCTATTCTTGCATCAAAGATGTTGATCAAAATTACAGTCCAATGCTTTGAGTACCCCACTAAGACGTTGTATGGAGTTTTTGAGTTCCCACATTTGGATGATGTTCAAACAATTTCCATGCGCATTGACATTGCATATGCATTCCATTTGTTATCCTTGTGTTGTGCTAATAGTGTTGTGAACAAGAATGGACATGCAACAAATGACATGATCCTATATGATACACAAAAATAGTTTGCTTGGTCTTTGTTGTGTTAAGGGAAAAATGCATACACATCAACCTCTACCAACCATGTGTTAACAAGTCGAACCGAAGAGAGTTACCTATGGCTACCCTTCATCGAGCCACCTCTACAAGCTAAGGTGACTTCCTTCTACTTGAGGACTCATGCAATAATCTTCATGAATTGGCTACTCTTTGAGTGTTGCTTCGCTTTTGTTGTGAGATTTGTAGGCTTCATGGAAAGTGAAGGAACATTGAAGTGTTCTCAACTCAATCTTCCCGGGGATGACTATATGGTGAACCCCAGGATCAAGAAGGTCTCTCAACCTCTTCTACTTTGTGATGAGCATGTAGAGTCGAGGACATCTCTTTTTGAAGGGGAGGGGGCTGATGTAGCCTGACCTACGGTCGTTACCACATCAAGGTCTCCAACTTACGCCAAGTCATCATGGACTCCAAAGGTGAATCCGTTCCTCTATGCGAGCCCACTTCCTACCCTATTGAATGGTATAATACTTCATACTCCGTCACATATGCATGATAGGTTCACACCGACAAGTACGAAGGCAAGGGAGGAAGCCCGGAACATCAAGCCTGACAAGACGGAGGCTTGCAAGAGGATACGGAAGAAGCAACGGCTCAACCACCAGAGTCTTTGGCCCTGAAGACCGGAGTCTCCGGACTGACGCATCGAAGTCTCCGGCAGACCTCCAGACCGACCCCAAAACCCAACCCGGGGACAGTCTGTATGCCCCTGATACGTCGGAAACGTATCTATAATTTTTATGTTCCATGCTTGTTTAGTATCTAATTTTCTTTGCTTTGTCTACACTTTGAGGTGTTTTTATATGTTTTTCTGGACTAAACTATTAACAAGATGCCACAATGCCAGTTGCATGTTTTCTTCTGTTTTTGGTTCCACAAAAGGCAGAAAATCAATATTCTCGGAATTGGACGGGACAAAAGCCAAAGTCAATTTTTACCGTGGGGAACACGAAGACAGAGTACGATACGGAGGGGATCCACCAGGAGGCCACACCCCCTAGCCGTGCGGCTGGGCCCAGCCCGCGCCTGGGGGGTGCGGCCACCCTGGCTGCCCCCGTGCCTCGCCTCTTCGCCTATAAAGACCCCCCGATACAGAAACCCTAAGTACCCGATCAATATTCCACGAAACCGTCTGTAGCCGCCGCCACCATCGCCCCTAGATCGGGGGATCTGAAGCTCTTCCCGGCACCCTGCCGGAGGGAAGATCATCCCGGAGGCCTTCTTCTTCATCATGCCAGCCTCCGGTATGAAGTGTGAGTAGTTTCACCTTGGACTACGGGTCCATATAGTAGCTAGATGGTTGTATCTCCTCCTTTGTGTTACCATGTTTAGATCTTGTGAGCTCCGTTCATGATCAAGATCATCTATTTGTAATCATGCATGTTGTGTTCGCGGGGATCCGATGAATATTGAGATTACTATGTCAGATTGATTAATGGTTTTGTCTTATTGATTGTATCATGTTTGTATTGTTTGTGATCTTGCATGCTCTCCGTTTCTAGTAGCTATCTTAGTCAAGTAGATGCTACTGACTCCAAGAGGGGGTACTTATGCTCGATAGTGGGTTCATGCCTCTATTTAATCTAAGGGAATTGACATAAATCTCTAAGGTTGTAGATGTGTTGTTGCCACTAGGGAGAAAACAGCGGTCTCTTGTTCATGGAACAAGTGGATTGTTTACCTTATACACTTTGCTTAAAGCAGTTATCCATTGCTTCCAACTTAATACTGGTGGGGGTTCGGATAATAACCTGAAGATGGATTACTAGTCATAGATGTAGTTGGATGGCGGTCTATGTATCTTGTTGTATTGCCCAATCGAATCACATAGGATCATGAATGTCTAGTATTGCATTGTTATGCCTTGATCAGTCCTGTCAATTGCCCTGCTGTAATTTGTTTACCCAGCATGCCATGTTTGGTTATCTTAAGGAGAATACCTCTACTGAACTATGAACCCCGGTCTAATCTGTACCATTGATACATCTTCCACTCTTACTATTTACCTTTCTGCAAACCATTGTTACCTTCCACACCATAGAGTTAACCCTTTGTTTTCAGCAAACCAGTGAGATTGACAACCTTACTGTTCGTTGGGGCAAAGTCTTGAGTTTGTGTTGTGCAGGTTTCCAAGTTGCTAGCAACACCTTTGAGTCGTTTCCTTCCTACTACTGGTTCGATAACCTTGGTTTCTTACTGAGGAAAAAATTGTTGATGTGATCATCACACCTTCCTCTTGGGGTCTCCCAAATAAGCTTGCATGCACCATCAATACTTTCTAGTGCCGTTGCCGGGGAGGCTAAGGACGGCTTCACAAGGGGAGTCCTTCACAACCTTTCTCTTTACTTTGTTTTTGTTTTGCTTATTTCTTTTGCTTGGTTTTGTTTGTCTCTCTTTATCAAAAACTCCAAAAAAAATTAGATTACTTTGGTTTGCTTTCTCTTATCAAAAACACAAAAAAAATAGTTCCTGCTCTAGTTGCTGCTGCTGTTGGTTGCTCTACTTTTGCCAAAATGAACTCTGCTGAGAACACCAAGTTGTGTGACTTCACTAGCACAAACAACAATGATTTCCTAAGTACTCCTATTGCTCCACCTGCTCCTGATGCTACCTTTTATGAAATTAAGCCCGCTTTGTTGAATCTTGTGATGAGAGAGCAATTTCCTGGTGCTAGTTCTGATGATTCTGCTACCCACCTCAATAACTTTGTTGAACTTTGTGAGATGCAAAAGTATAAGGATGTAGATGGAGATATTATTAAGCTCAAGTTGTTTCCTTTCTCCTTGAGAGGAAAAGCTAAAAATGGTTGCTATCCTTGCCTAGAAATAGTATTGATTCTTGGATTAAATGCAAAGATGCTTTTATTGGAAAATACTATCCTCCTGCTAAGATTATATCTATGAGAAGTGAAATAATGAAAAAGCCTCTATTCCTAGGAAAGTAGAAGATAGTTGGGAACCCATTATTCATATGCAATTGAATGACTTTGATCTCAAAGCCTCATGTGACCTTGGTTCTAGTGTCTCTATTATGCCTAGAAAGATTTATGAAATGTTTGATTTGCCACCTTTGAAAGATTGTTATTTGGATATCCCACTTAATGATAATGCTAAAAAGAAATTCATGGGGAGTGTTAATGATGTTCTTATTATGGTTAACAATGCTTATGTCCCTGTTGATTTCTATGTTTTGAATGTTGAATACAATGCTTCTTGTCCTATTACTTTGGGAAGACATTTTTTTAGAACTGTTGGTGCCATCATTGATATGAAAGAAGGCACCATTAAATATCAATTTCCAGTCAAGAAAGGTATTGAACACTTCCATATGAGGAGAGAGAAGTTGTTTTTTGCTCCTCCTTTGAAAGCAAGGTTTGATGTTAATGCTTCTTCATTTGAAAATACTTAATTCTTGCTTCTTGTGCCTAACTTAAAGGCGTTAAAGAAAAGTACTTATTGGGAGATAACCCAAAAGTTTTCTTGAGTATTAGAAGTTATTACTTCAGTAATGATATCTCCTTATCCTTTTTTGTTTGCTTTTTGTGCCAAAAATAACCTCTAATGAGAGGGAAGTAAGATTTGGGGGGTTGTTGTCCCAAAACAGATTTTTGTGCTCCACCATAAAAAATTGCGTAAAATATATGTAAGTCGGATGGAGCTGATATTTTCTGAATAAATCCCCAAGTATGTTAGATAACTTTCGTTAGTTCAACACTTTTTGATTTGAGCAACAGAAGGTTCTCGAAAAAATCGGTTTCTACCTGCTGGTCTGTTTTGACAGATTTCTGCCATTATTTTCATTTGCTTCTTATTGATTCCTTTTTTGGTTCTTTTTGGGAAATTAATAAGGATATCTCTAGTCCTTTACCATTATCTCCCAATGATTATGATGATGTTGCTGCACAAGACAAGTCCAATGAAATCAGAATTGGACCAATTACAAGGGCACGTGCAAAGTTACTAGGCCAACAGGTGAATTCACTCTTAATTGAATCTGATAGTTTAATTGATGAGAACTTTATACTGCCTAAGTATATGCATCTTTGTATGATCAGGTTTGTTGATAACATAAGCGTTGCACGTGGAGAAGAAGGATAGTTGTAACAAGAAGGACAAGCACTGATTTCCAATATCAACAAGTGCGCGAGGAAGGAGAGGGAGGCAGGCGCACTAGGAGACAATGAGAAAATCATGTATGATCAAGAGAGGGATGAGGAGCACCAAGAAAGACATGTTTGAGGTGTTCCACGACGTTTGGCCTACATGCCAATTAGGCCAAACCCATCTATGGGTCGGTATGTATCAGTTTGAGTCGAACCGAATCAGTTTGGGCCAAGTTATGGCTATTTTTAGGCCTGTTTAGGGGGGAGGACGCCCCATCCATCATATAAACCCCAGCAGCCGCCGCAATTAGGGTTAGAACACGTTTAGATTAAACCAATACTTATTTTGTTGAACTGCTGTAAGCATTCATCTGAAATTATATGTTGCTCTTTGATTCGATCAGGAATATCTACCATATCTCCACTTTGATTCGATCTGGAGTTTGCTACTGAAATTTTTCATGTTTTCTGCTGTTCCATTGGGAATTGGTAGATTGTAAACCGCTTCGTAGTCAGCGTCTACGTGCGCAAGTGTGTGAAGTTGCGAATACCATCTGGGTTGAGATCTATTGCATTGACAGCGGGGGACAATCGGTGATTTACATCATCCCACAAGTTATCTCCATTACATCCACCATCATCTACGACATGCTCAAAGAGAAGATCGGGCCACCCCTTATCATCTTGGTATCAGATTCTCAGGTTTACTCGGTGAGCAATTCATCACCATAGATTAGTTGTTTTAGTCCTATACAGAAAAAGCCACACAAAAATATTAGGGTTCATAGTGTATTGCCATATCCTAGATAACACTGTTCGTGAGTTCTAGTTGCTGATCGTATTTTTTTGTGTGGCATTTATTCTAATCTGACTTATAGTTTTGTCTAGATTTCATCTTCTTTTATTACGTCGTCAGAGTCGTCAGACTGTTCGTCGTGTTCTTAAATCTTAGATCTAATAGATTTGTCTATCTTTCTTGTTTTATTAGAGTTGTAGATCCGATCGTGTTAACAAAGAAACAAACGGATCGCTTCAATCTGTACGTGAGCTTCTCACGTGAAAGCAGCAAAAGAAAAATCTCGCGGACGCTCCTCGCTCGACCATAGACGTTTTTAAGGTTTTACGTGCAATCTAAGCGAGCAAAAAAAACCGGGCGTTGTGCCTCGCCAGACCACAGACCAGTCTATGCTCGTACGAGAAATTTTCCTGTGCTGCCAAGATCCTACCGTGGCAGGATTTAGGGCCTTTTTTCTGCCGTGGCAGAGACCATTTTTCGGGTCAATTTTTTTCTTTTTTGTTTATTTTTTTTACTGAGTCCACATAGCGTTTCTATCTTTGTGAGCCTTAGTAAGCTTTTCTTGGTGTCTAGAATTATCCTACGAGACTAGCGTGCTTAGTGTTCTTCGGGCTTCTTAGTTTAGCAACCTGGTGCCTGTTTTGTTGTCATTGCTAGCGTCTCTCCTTGTGCATTGCAACACGAGCATTACTCCGATATACCTCAATTTTGAGCTCCTTTTCAGAGTTGCACTTGTCCCATTTATCTCCACTGTGTGTTTCCGTGGGTCATTGTCATACGGTCAGCACTAGGATTTATGAATTGGTGTTGTTAGGTATCTATATCAAGCTCCACTATATACTCCTGGTTGTCGTGTGATAATTTTTCCCTCGGTATTCGCTTCGTCACATCCGTGCATGTTCTGCTCATAGAAGTTGGTGAGCTATCCTTATTCACTTTGAAACAGTAAGATACATTGTTTTCTTTTAGTTTCAAGTGAGTTGTGAGAGTTCCACCATACACCTATTTTTGTTTGCACTAACATATTAATCATGTCTGAGAGTGTTAATGTGCAGATGAAAAAGGATCCTACTGCTGTGGTGCATTGGAATGAATATGAAGCCTTGCATGATCACTTGACACGTCAGATAAATGTTGTTGTTACCAATATACACGAAGATGTGCGTGCTGTTGATTTGGAACTTAAAGAGGCAAAAGAAACAACCGCCACCACTCAAGACACCATGACTGCAATTCAGCAATCTATCACTAATTTAACACGAGCCGTGACTATGTTGCAAGCAACTGTTGATCTTCAGCACAATCAACAACCAATTGCCGAGGAGGAAGAGGGTGATGCAAGTATTCATGGTGACAATCATGGACATTTTGATGATGATGCAGCTACTCCTGCTGCACATCCTGCGGGCCGTGGCAATAGAGGCCGTGGCAATGCAGGCCGTGGCAATGGAGGACGAGGTGCTGCTATGCCTCATGGCCGTGGTTTTGCTCCTTTCGGTGCATGTCATAATTTTGCTAATCCTGAGGTTCAACAAGAGGATGGGCTAGGGAAACCAAAAATTTCTCTTCCCATGTCTGAGGGCTCTAATGATGTTGAAGAGTATCTTATATGGGATCTGAAGATAGAGAAACTATGGCATTTGCATGAATACACCAAGGATAGAAAAATCAAGTTAGCATCTTCTGAATTTGATGGGTATGCTTTGCGTTGGTGGGATAATCTTGTGCGTACAAGGCAAGAAGAAGGTGACCCCCCCTATTATTACATGGAGAACTATGAAGCAAGTGATGTGTGACAGATTTATTCCGCGCAACTACATTCGTTCTCTCTATGATAAACTGCAGAATTTGAAGCAAGGCATGAAGAGTGTTGATGATTATTATTAGGAGATGGAGTTGATTATGCAGCGTGCTAGAGTGCGTGAACAAACCTTGCAGTGTTTCCTCTCAGGTTTGACATATTAAGTGCACTGTTCGGCATCACCAATATCATGATATGAATGATATATTGCATCATGCACGTGAAGCTGAAGCTCAATTGGCTAAAGAAGCCAAATATAAAGCTCGTTCTTCTCCAGCTAGTGCCCGTTTCGCACCACGACCAGCTGGTAGCGTACCCCCGCGAAGTGCCAATTCAGGTTTTTGTGCCTCGTTATTGAATAGGTCAGATACTGTTGTTTCGAATGCAAAGAAAATAGCACAACCTGCAACTAGTGATACTGGTTCATCTTCGTCTACCGCAAGAAACCGGGACATGGCTTGTCACGCATGTGGTGGCTTGGGTCACCTTAGGAAGGATTGTCCTAACAAGAAAGTGATTTTGATTAATGAGGACAACGAGTATGAAACCGGTGATGATGCTGACCCTGAGTCTGAAGCTTTGGATGATGAAGGTTATTCAAGTGATGGTCCTATTGATGCATATGCGACTCACTATCCCACCATTGTTTGATCACAGAAAGTTCTGAATGTTATGCCTAGCTCTGAAAATCAACGATGCAATTTTTTCCAAACAAAGGCTGTTGTTGGTCCTGGTAAGGCGTGCATAGTTGATGGTGGTAGCTGTCGCAATTTGGCTAGTAAAGAGCTTTGTGCAAAGCTGGAACTGAAGTCTTAGTCCTTTACCATTATCTCCCAATGATGATGATGATGATGATGTTGCTTCACAAGACAAGTCCAATGAAATCAGAATTGGACCAATTACAAGGGCACATGCAAAGCTACTAGGCCAACAGCTGAATTCACTCTTAATTGAATCTGATATTTTAATTGATGAGAACTTTATACTGCCTAAGTATATGCATCTTTGTATGATCAGGTTTGTTGATAACACAAGCGTTGTACGTGGAGAAGAAGGAGAGTTGCAACAAGAAGGACAAGCACTGATTTCCAATATCAGCAAGTGCGCGAGGGAGGAGAGGGAGGCAGGCGCACTAGGAGACAATGAGGAAATCACGTATGATCAAGTGAGGGATGAGGAGCAGCAAGAAATACATGTTTGAGGTGTTCCACGATGTTTGGCCTGCGTGCCAATTAGGCCGAACCCATCTATGGTTCGGTATGTATCAGTTTGAGACGAACCGAGTCAGTTTGGGCCAAGTTATGCCTGTTTTTAGGCCTGTTTAGGGGGAGGACGCCCCATCCATCATATAAATCCCATCAACCACCGCAATTAGGGTTATACCACGTTTAGATTAAACTAATACTTGTTTCGTTGAACTGCTGCAAGCATTCATCTGAACTTATATGTTCCTCTTTGATTCGATCAGGAATATCTACCATATCTCCACTTTGATTTGATCTGGAGTTTGCTACTGAAAGTTTTCGTGTTTTCTGCTGTTCCATTGGGAATTGGTAGATTGCAAACTGCTTCGTGGTCAGCGGCTACGTGCGCAAGTGTGTGAAGTTGCGAATACCATCTGGGTTGAGATCTGTTGTATTGGCAGCGGGGGGACAACCGGTGATTCACAACATCCCACAAGTCATCTCCATTACATCCACCATCATCTACGACGTGATCAACGAGAAGAGTGGGCCACCCCTTATCAGAAATTGAGCTTTTTGAGGGAATTGCTACAGTATCTTGTGTCTTTAGTGAAAGTTTTGCTGTTCTAAAGCTAAACCCAAAGGTTTATTATCTTTTGAATACACTAATGTTGCTAATGAAGATTGTGTGAAGTTTTGTACGAAGGAAAATTTTCAGGTGTAGAGAAAGAATGATGTAAGTTGATGAAGAATGGACAAAAGCGCAAGCTTGGGGATGCCACCATGTGTCACCCCAAGAAATATTCAAGAGGTACAAGCGTCAAAGCTTGGGGATGCCCAAGGCATCCACTTCTTTATCAGTAAAAATCTCAGGTCTTTCTAGACACTTCGTTTTTATTGTTTCATGCACTGTTGTATTGTTCTTGGAGCGTCTTAGTTTTCGTTTGGTTTGTTTAGTTTGCTTGAATAAAGTAGTTTGGACCCCCGTTCTCGCTGTGTTGTTTCAAATAAGTTGATTGGTGTTGGAGAGGAGTAGAAAGTTCTTGCTTGAATTGTACAAGAGGAGCTTGCTTTGACTGTGACTTAGACTTTATCATGTCATGCTATATGTTGTTTTGACCTTATGCTTAGTGATTATTGTTGTAGCATAACTTGTTCCAAACAATTGGGATTGCTTAATGTGTCTTGAAGGAATCATGCATTGTTTTAGCATACAAAAGCATAGCATTGTGCTATTCTCCTTTGATGCTTTGTTTGGGTTGACACTGTGTTATGACTATGAACAAGTCACCATATCCTCTATGATCATTTAGTCCTTGACTTGTAGTACCACTTTATGATTTGATTAGTAATGTTTTGTCGCTCTGCATGATTATGGTCATTATTGCTCTCTTAGTAGGTCGCTCCCAGTCTTTTGCTAGCCTCCACTTGTATGAGTAAGCTCTACTCATGCATCAAACTCCCAAGAAACCAAGTTATTCCGAAGTGTCCACTATAAATTCCTATGCATGGTGTGTTACACCATTCCAAGTATATTCTTGTTTTCATCTATCTTCCAATTAAAAAATCTCTTTGTTATGTGAAAACTTAGTGATTAAAGCTCTCACGAACTTGATGGAACACTTTATTTTTCTTGCCCCTAATAAACTTGAACCATTGTGTCATCTATGTTGTATATGCTTGCACTTATACGTTGGAATTAGCAGAACCGTGCTATCACAGGGAACGCTTTCAATATTGCACTTGTACTTTGTACACAGTTGATATCATGCTCTTTTGTCTATGTATGTCGTCGGTGTGAAATGAAAGGGGAGCTTGTAAGTTCATGGAGTTATGTATGTGTGTTAGAGAAACGCCTGGGCCGCTAGCCTAAGCCATGCCTAATCATGGTGGAAACTTGCAGCATCACCATAATGACATCTATGAAGCTTTCTTCTTATAAAAAAAGAGAGACATATTGAAAAGAGGAAAGAGAGAAAAAAGCACTATTTTCCCATGGTAAATAAGAAGATTGCTGAGATGCTCATTGTCTACTTGCCTTGTAATTCTGGTTATGGGATAGCTCATGTATCATGTGCAAGGGGTACCCCGTTGGCGGTTCTTTATGATACACATGTACTTACTATGACAAGAACTTATAGGTGACTAAAGTTGAGTAGCATGAGGAGCGGCCCTCGTATTCAAGAGACATGAGATTGCCAACTTATACTTTGTCAAGCATATACTCCATAGTTTGTTCGCTTTAACCTTAATCACTTCAAGATGCTTATGATAGGGGCAATGAGGGCTGAAAGCTAACAAGTACCATACTTTTTGGAAGCTCTTTTTGAAACTTGAAATCCCTACTTCCCTTTATGAAGGGTCTTTCTTTCACCATTATATTGAGTCTTCACCTTCTATCCTTAGGCACCAATTAAGAGAGCATAGTTGCCATTCTTAGTTCTATGTGCATTGTCCCAAAACTTATTGACTGATGCATATTGTTGATATTAATTGTTCTTATGCTATTTGTATATAGTCACTCTTATGAACTTTGAAGGTGTCCTATACATCTATTTGCTACTCCATGAGGGACAAGCTGAATGCCACTATGTTATGCTTTCTATATGTGAAACAAACAAACATTTTTCAATGCATGTTATTCATGAGCTTTGTTTGTAACCTTTCATGTTGCATGCATAGTTACTTTGTCTTACTGTTAGAACTCCATCTTTCATGCTCATGTTTAGAGTTCTTTGATCCCAACTTTCAATGCTTGCAAATGGTTTGATCTTGATATTGATGGTGCATGTCACCTAAAAAATTATTCTTTTTATCACTTACCTACTCGAGGACGAGCAGGAGTTAAGCTTGGGGATGCTTGATACGTCGGAAACGTATCTATAATTTTTGATGTTCCATGCTTGTTTAGTATCTACTTTGTTTTGCTTTGTCTACAATTTTAGGTATTTTTATATGTTTTTCTGGACTAACCTATTAAAAAGATGCCAGAGTGCCAGTTTCCTGTTTTCTTCTGTTTTTGGTTCCAGAAAAGGCAGAAAATCAATATTCTTGGAATTGGACGGAACAAAAGCCAAAGTCAATATTTTACCGTGGGGAACACGGAGCCAAAGTACGAGACGGAGGGGAGCCACCAGGGGGCCACTCCCCCTGGCCGCGCCGCTAGGCCTAGCCCGCGCCTAGGGGGTGTGGCCGCCCTAGCTGCCCCCGTGCCTCGCCTCTTCACCTATAAAGACCCCTCGATACAGAAACCCTAAGTACCTGATCAATATTCCACGAAACCGTCTGTAGCCGCCGCCACCATCGTCCCTAGATCGGGGGATCTAAAGCTCTTCCCGGCACCCTGCCAGAGGGGAGATCATCCCGGAGGCCTTCTTCTTCATCATGCCAGCCTCCGGTATGAAGTGTGGGTAGTTCCACCTTGGACTACGGGTCCATGTAGTAGCTAGATGGTTGTATCTCCTCCTTTGTGCTACCATGTTTAGATCTTGTGAGCTCCGTTCATGATCAAGATCATCTATTTGTAATCATGCATGTTGTGTTTGTGAGGATCCGATGGATATTGAGATTACTATGTCAGATTGATTAATGGTTTTGTCTTATTGATTCTATCATGTCTGTGTTGTTTGTGATCTTGCATGCTCTCTGTTTCTAGTAGCTATCTTGGCCAAGTAGATGCTAGTGACTCCAAGAGCGGGTACTTATGCTCGATAGTGGGTTCATGCCTGTATTTAATCTAAGGAAATTGACAGAAATCTCTAAGGTTGTAGATGTGCTGTTGCCACTAGGGAGAAAACAACGGTCTCTTGTTCATGGAACAAGTGGATTGTTTACCTTACACAATTTGCTTAAAGCAGTTATCTGTTGCTTGCAACTTAATATTGGAGGGGGTTCGGATGATAACCTGAAGGTAGATTACTAGTCATAGATGCAATTGGATGGCGGTCTATGTATATTGTTGCATTGCCCAATCGAATCTCATAGGATCATGAATGTCTAGTATTGTATTGTTATGCCTTGCTCAGTCCTGTCAATCGCCCTGCTGTAATTTGTTTACCTAGCATGCCATGTTTGTTTATCTTAAGGAGAACACCTCCAGTGAATTATGGACCTCTGTCCAATCTTTACCATTGATACATCTTCCACTGTTACTGTTTACCTTTCTGCAAACCACTGTTACCTTCCACACCATATAGTTAACCCTTTATTTTCAGCAAACCGGTGAGATTGACAACCTCACTGTTCGTTGGGGCAAAGTCTTGAGTTTGTGTTGTTCAGGTTTCCAAGTTGCTAGCAACTCCTTTGAGTCGTTTCCTTCCTCCTACTGGTTCGATAACCTTGGTTTCTTACTGAGGGAAAACTTGATGTTGTGTTCATCACACCTTCCTCTTGGGGTCTCCCAACGAAGCTTCCACACACCATCAGCCCCTCCGGAGACGGACCAGAGATAGACCGGAATCTCCGGCCTACACCGGAGTCTTCGGCCCTCTACACCGGAGTCTCCGGCCTGCACGATGGGTCTGCGTGCCGCCAGTTGGGCCCTTGGCTCATGTACCCCTTATTCCGCCCAAACCCTAGTTTTATCCCCAAAGTACCCCTTGTTTAGTGGCTGGCCTATAAATAGAGTCTCCACCCCTTCATGTATCCCTGAGGCATAGATGATAGACTAAATACAATCCCATTATGTGGAATCTCTAGTTTTGCCTCATCCCCTTACAAGGGGACCGACTATCGTCACCAATCTCGATTGGACTTTGCATCACACATCCATCGTTGAACAAGGCCTTGGAGTTCGGTGTCTCGTCTCCAAGTTGTCAAGACCCTCTCCAAGGTGTTATTCCCTCTCCGATGTGGATTTGAGGGAGCATGTTGACCGATCTTTCCTTGTGAGGATTCTATCGGACCGGTGGCCGCCGTTCGGGAGCAATCGGATTTGTATCGTGTGAGTTTTGCGTGTGTTCATCGTCTTCTTCGCGAGGTGTGTGTTCGCTTCTGCTACCTTCTCTCTTTCCCCTCGCTTTCTCATCGATTTGACCACGAGATCCGTGAAGATCGGGCCACCCAAGAGGTTAACCCCTATGAGTTTCCCACCAGAGAGTGCTCCTCAGCTAATAGCAGCCACAAAAAAGGCTTTCTTTCCTCATTGGCCAAAGTTTCTTATGCTTGCCAAACATTGTGATTCTTTTTGTCCTGATCATGCCATCAATCTCCCCAACATGCGATGGATTATATCGAAGAAGAGAATATTTGTACAATGAGGCAATGGATTATTCTTCTACAGCAAAAATTGATGAAACTATGACCGAACAGGTCACAATCAACCAATGCCTACTATGATCTAGCCCCTCTACTTTCTTCATATGTATAGAACTTGGTATGTACTAAATTAACATGGGTTTCCACAAAAAGAGAAACTTCTTGTGGCTGGAAATTAGAAATTCTCCTTGTGGAACTCGAATTTTGTACTTGTCTTTCTTGAGAAATCCTGCGCAAGCTCACGTAGCTCCTTCGTCAGCACCGGAGCACCACAGTAGAATACTCCTGTGATATCCAAGAATCATAAAGTTAGTGTCAATTCAAAAAAAAAAAGTAATGCTATGTGTGCACAAAATATTATGGTGACAGATCGATGGTGTTGTTCTTATCCCTTTTTTCTTCAAAAGAGTTGTCTTATCCCCGAGTGATAAAGATTGAGGCGATGCCTTGCTTGATATGACTCAGTTAGGTAAGGGAGAAAATTTTAAGAATCTTATGTGTATACAACTGAGCCATTGATTTATGGCGAAGAATCTGAGATACCTCTTTCTCATGCTAAGAAAAATCTCTCTAGACTTGATTCTGCTCAAAATATCTTGAGTGGTTGCGACCATCAGCAAGAAACAACGATCGGTTGGTACTTAAACTATGGCACACTTATCCCTGTATGCCTAAGCTGTGGTGCCCCAATCTATGGTTCTACAAATGGAATAGTTCAGTTACTGTTGGTGGTAGCCATGAACAAGCAACAGTGATTTGTTGGTCCTAATCTAGCAGCATCCCGTTCAACCTTGGCTACTTCTCCCAATCCATGCGCAGTTCAAGTTGAACACATAACCAGACCTCAGAAACTGATCCTGACAAGCTAGGATCATGCATGTCCCTTTCAACTAAAGAAAGTTTGGCCAAGCGAATCAGGTTTGGTAGGAGGCGCCTCTCACAGCGATCCGCAGGAGAAGTCGTAGAAGCGTGAACCAAACCGCTATCGACATTTCACGGTCTCTGAGACGCAACTTGGACCATGCCATACTACCGACGAAGCAGGAAACTTTTTACTACTAGTAGCATGTTAGCCTGTTAGCTGTGGTACCGACAAAATTAAGCGTACGCGCGGTACCAGTAGAGTATATTGTAGTATACGGTATTGTGAAAGAGAAGAGTTGTGGTACTGACCGACGCGCTGTTCGCGGTGGTTGAGGGCGATGCGCTTGTAGACGTTGCGCCAGTTTGGTCTGGCGAAATGCGTCTTGACGCGTGTGCCGGAGACGACGTCGACGCCGTGCTTGGCGTGGTTGAGGGACTGGAGCATAGCGATGAGCGCGGACCGGGCGTCGCCTTCTTCGTAGACGCTGGTGCAGTAGTTGTGCAGCTCGATGACGCCCTTCTTGTCCGTCTCTGCCACCTCGTCCATGACGCCACGGAACCACTCGAAGGAGCCTTGCTCACGGGTGACCCAGTAGAAGTAGGCACGCCGGGTCCGGAACGACGCCGAGGCGCTCGCGTCGCTGGGGTTGCCGGACTCGACGTCGCCATCGAGACGCTTCATGTTGTTGATGATGTCCTTGAGGATGGAGATCATGGGCGTGGCGCCGATGCCGAGCCCCACCAGCAACACGATGTCGTATTGCTTGTAGTCCTGCGCCGGCGCACCGTATGGCCCGTCGATCAGCACCCTCGGAAAGCTGCAGCACAATAATCTCATTTAAAGTCAGGTTTTTTACTTCATTCATTTTAGTGATGGATTCGCATCACCGAGACACCAAATCACATGGCTAAAGCATACGTATACTCCAGATATAAGAGAAGGTTCTTTCGGGTCCACTGGATTATTCTTATTCTACTCCATCTATGCATAATAGATCTAAAGTTTTTAATAGAATAATTTTTAAGTTATAAAATTAATATTTTAGTGATCAAATTGACGACCTAGACATACGCTGACTTATCGAAACGGAGAAAGTATAGTCAATCAATCAGCCGTCATGATGTGCGTGCCGGCCGGCTGCTATGCACAAAAATGACAAAAATCCTGCACATTGCAGAGGTCAACTTTAACTGAGAATCTTTGTCCAAATAAAACCGAAAATCTTTTGCCATGTGAAACAACCGACTACTCCCTACGTCCTGCTTTATAAATATAAAACAACATTTAGATACAAACGAGTTTCAACGCAACACAAGGAGCCAAAGAAAGAGAAAAAAAAAGCATCATAGTCCTTTTTATCCTCAACACAAGACAGCCCAAAGTTATGTGCGTGAAACAACCGACTCATGTGGCAAGAAAAAATTATCATATCTTACTCTAGTTTGGCAGTGCAAAAATTCGTCCTCTGATGAGTATCGGGGAACAAGAGGTCAGAAGAGGCGGCTATCTGACTCTTCTGTAGTGCTTTGACCCATGCGTGGAAGTGGTCGTAGTAATTAAACTACCAGTGGGTAGATAGATGGTTAGTGGCACGGCCACCACCTACCACCTGAGCTCCAACCCTGGGCAGAGAGGCAGAGACCCGGTCCGGTCTTCCGACCCGACCCAGCCGGGCTCAACATTGCCGCACGTCCCAATCTGTTCACACGCACTACGCCGCATGCTAGGCTGGCCGCCACTGGATCACGCGAAAATATTTTTTTTTCGCATGAAAACAGATATACATACAGTAGGAATAGGAACATGAGACGTGTTTCTGCGGGCTACGGTTTTATTTTCGAGAGCGTGCTATCGTCCTACGTACCTCAGGTTGGACATGGCGCCGCCGTCGCGGTCGTACTCTGCCCGGAGCAGCCCGCTCTTCCCCTCCGTCGGCGGCCGGCAAACCTGTGATTCATACGCACACACGCAGCGTCAATTAATTAATCGTTGATTCGGCGTTGTTTTGGAGCTTTAGGGATTGATGGTGAGGCCGATGTGATGAATCGTAGGAGTAGGTACCTTTGAGAAGACGTTCTTGAGCTCCCGGGTCCAGTCGCCCAGCGTCCTGATGTGGACGCTAACGTAGTCGTCCTTTGGCGCCGACGTGATGGAGAACGGGTGCCTGCACGTTTTCATGCATCAGAACAATTAAGCAGCAAATAAAGTATCTCCTCCTTTTTTTTGCTTTTAGTTATGCTTATAAAATGTGCCTAGTGGCCTACCACTGGAATGGCGAGACAGCTGCGCAGTTGACGAAGATGTACTGTCCGCTCTTGTATCTGAACCCTTGCGGCTTGGAGAAGTGCAGCGACAGCACGTTACCGGGGTACACGGCCACCTTGAGTATCTTCACCGGCCGAACGCTCGACCGCAGCGCCCGTGTCAGCCGCTCGCACGCGTACAACACCATCGGCACCGCCAGGTACATCCACGTCTGCAGAAACAAACGGTCAGTCAGCCGCCACATACTTCATCCTGAGAAAAAAAAAAGGATAACAAGCAAATAAATATCGATCGCTAGCTACATACCGACTTCTTTTGCCACTCCTTGGTGAGGTAGAGGAAGTGTCCGTGGACGATGAGCAGCGCGTACACGATGACGAAGAAGTGGTGCGAGTACCAGAAGGCGTTGAACCCGGTGAGCCGGTTGAGCGGCTTGGGGAGGCGCAGCCTGCCACGGCGGAACCACGGCGTGGCGAGCGTGAAGGCGATGACCATGAGAAGCAGCATCACCAGCCCCGTCCACCCCTCCGTGCCATACACGAACCACCAGTAGTTGGGCGGCCTATTATCGCCGAAGAATGGCTTCATGGGAACGTACTCCGCGTCGGTCGCGTGCAGCAGCCGCGGGAAGTCGCACGTCAAATGGGAGATGATGTGCAGCCCGGCGCCGATGGTAATCCCGGCGGCGACCACCTTGTGGAAATTGATGTTGTCGTCGAACGGCACAAACCGTCCCGCCGCGGTGCGGTTGCGGAGCCACGTGATGGTGTTCCGGCACACGGGTAGAAGGATCAGCGCCATGTTGAACTTGAGCGTCTCTGCGCCGCCCTTGGCGACGCACACGCAGTAGCCCATCACCTCGAACACGGCCCGCCGCCGGTACTGCACAAACTTCCACGCGAAGAGACCCGCGCAGATGGAGAACCACAGGAGCAGCACCCAGCAACGGCGCCAGTTGTCCTCCAAAAAGTAGCTGGCGCGGCGGTACCACCGCCTGAGAGGGTTGGGCTCCAGCGTCGGCCGGAGGTGCTGGCTCAGCATCTGGCTCAGGTTACGGCTGTTGGTCGTGCCGATCCGCATCGACTGGCTCGGTGCCTGCAGCAGCAGCATCTCCAGGTTGTACAGCTGCAGATTATTAAGTGACACCATTATGAGTTTCTTGCATCGCCATCACCAACACCAGAACAGATGATCCATCTTGGTATCCAAATTGTGCAAGGTTGTTCAGGCGACAGGTACTCTATATGCATTTGCCATTAAACAAGAGAACTGCACCATTGAGCGAGGCTGTATCAAGATTAATCACCTCGATGTAACCGAGGTTGCTGGGATCGAGCTCCTCCATGATGAGTCGGGCGTACTCCTCAGACTGCTCCGTGACCTTTGTCAGGTTGTTCGCCGACGCGCTGAGTGTAATGATCTTCACACCAGAACGCACAAAAAAGGTCAATTTATTTTCATAATTTCTGGTGATAAAACTTCAACCACGAGTTAAAATTAACATGTATGATTTTTTGAGAAAAAATTGAATTAGGCTATCACTGTTTATTTTCTTGGCGGTAAAAAAAATCACTGGGTTGGTTAGTGGGAGCTTGCGGGAGAAGGACACGTCGAAGTCAGCAGAACATGCGGTGCTAGTGGACGACACGGATGTTGAATGGCAATAAGGTTGAGTACAAAGGAGTAAATAGCACTTCCTCTATTTATAATACTTATAATAGTATATTTTAACTTTGTGAAAGAAATGTAGGTAGACCACTTTTAGTGTATAGATTCTCTTCGAATCTAAACACTAAAAAAATCTAGATATACTACTTTAACAAATCTAAAACATCTTATATTCTAAAAGTACTATTCAAGTATTATTCATGGTCGAAATATCACACAACACCGGCCATTGCTGTTCTAAGAGACGCATGAACGAACCAGCGAAAGAGTAGCGGGAATTTACCTCTTTCACCTCTTCCTCAGTGATCCTCCCGTCAGCGTCCTTGTCCACCCTGTTGGTTAATTAAAGGCGTTATTGGTACAGTACTAAGTAGTGGAGTATTAACTTGCGAGTAGTAGCTCATTAAGATCAAATTAAGTGGTTTTTGTTAATTAATGCAACTTATTGAGCGGGTTCAGTATATAATTAGCTTACATGTCGAAGAAAGTCTGCAGGCGGCTGTCGAAGCTGGTGTCGGAAATTTGGTCCCAGAATTCGAGCAGCTCCGCCTTGCTGATGCTGTCGCCGGAGATGTTCCGCCGCCTCGCGAGCGCGTCGAACAGCTCGCCGGCGAACGCGAGCTCCTTCATCCCTGCAAATTATTTATCATTAATTAATTAATTATGTGCATGTAAGGGTACTGAAAATCGAAAATCAACCATGAACGAACGGAACGAAACGAACGAAGGAATAGCTTTAATTCTGATAGGATCGAGTTGAAGCGCGGCGAGGATGATTACATACCGATGCACTTGCCGAACTTGGAGCGATTGAGGAGGCCGTTCTCGGCGAGGTCGTCAAAGCGCTTCTCGACGGCGGTCCATCCGGCGGAGCCGTCGGTCTTGCTGATGAACTTGAGCCCCTTGAGCGCGTGCGCGGCGGCAGACTTGGACTTGTCGATGCGGCTGGGGCCGGCTCCCCTTCGGTTGACGGACGCAAGCCGCCGGAGCTCCTGAGATACCTGCTTGATCCGCGTGGAGGCGTTCCGGAGCACGCCTTGGCCGTAGGAGGAGGATCGCTTCTCGAGCGTCCGCGCCAGCAGCGTGACGTCGGAGTCCTCGCCGCCTCCCGCCGGCTTGACGCTGTGCACCGCCACGGAGTCGTCCCGCACGTCGAGGGTGATCTCCACGTAGTCGTTGTCGTCGTCGCTCCTGGCCCCGCGCGACGCCGGCACCCCGTGTGGCGCGGCGAGCGGCGCGGAGATGGACTCCGCGAAACGCGCACTCTTCCGCATCGCGGAACGCTTGCCCAGCGGCCCGCTGTGCGGCACGACCCTCTCGTGCGGGCCACCGCCGGCCTCCACGATGTCCCCCACTCCGCCGCCGCCGCCCCCGGTATTATGCATGGCCGACCGCCAAGAAATCGGCCAGCCTCCAAGAAACGCAGGTAACGGCAAGGAGGAACTTGTCGCCGCGCGCCGGAGGTTTCGTCCTAGAACTAAAGTCGTAGGAGGAGATGGTCGTCGATCGAGGAGGGGTTGGACGCGTCTTGTGATGAGAGCAGAAGGGACGGGTGGAGATGGACTATTTATACACCATGGCGCGGCGAGGTCGGAAGTTTTACTAGTCGTCGCGCTCGGCGGCTCCCCCTCTTCTCTTCCTTCCTCGAGACTTCAGTGCTGTCAGGTGGGGTTGGTGCGTGTAGGAGTAGACTATAGAATGGAGAATAGAGGTGTGGTGCGGAGGTGCGGGGTTGGAGCCGAAAAAACATTCAGCAGTCAAGAGGCGGCTGACGCGGATTCGTTTCCGATATTCCTGTGCGAATTTGGGCTTCCTTTTGTTAGAATTAATTAAACCTAGTTTATTAGGGGTTAATATTCACTTCTGTAATCCCACGTATGTAGAACAGAATCGTCCGGCAGTTAGGATTCCTGGAGCGCCGCCTCTCGAAACCGACATCCCCAAAGCCGACATTCCCTCGTATATATACTGATTTATTCATCAATAAAGACACTTGATTCTTCCCATTCAATCGGGCTCTCGCTTGTCTCTCGTTTAATTCAATACGTTATCAGCATGCTCGACATCTGAGCGATTGTAAGATCAAGAAGAGAAGAACAAGAACAACGGAAAAGAACGCAGGCAGAAAGGTGAGAAAAGGGCGATGCGGAGTTTTCTCATGTTGTTTCTTCGACTGCTTCGCTACGATGGCCGTCGCCGTCGTTTTGTCGCTTGCCGCCGCCGCCATGGTGTGGGTGGACTTCCCCGCCACCAGAACCGTGTCCACGGCCTTCACCGTTTCGGTGGATACAGTGCTCGCCGCCGCGACGCCAGTGGCTTCCGCGACCCTCAACGTGACCGCCCGAACGGCGCCGGCCTCTTCGCCCCATCGGTGCCGATGACTGACGGCCGCGCAGGTCGCCCTGCCGGAACCCCTTGAGCCGGTCGTGCCCGCCTGGCTCCTCGATGGTCCGACAGCGCCAATGCTCGGGGCCGACGAGAACGCCGACCCGACTCTCGCGGCTCCACCACCGTCCGACTGGTGTGAGGAACACAGATGGGGGTCGTGTCCTCGTCACGCTCACGCGCCACCACACCTCTCGTCGTCGACGCCTGCCGTCGAGGACGAGCGCGGTGGGAGCACCATTCGTCATTCGGCCTCGGCGCCATGAATCGCGTCCGCGGCTCGCCCGCCCACGGCTTCCCAGCAACGCCTCCTCTGCCACACGTCGGTGCTTGCCTCCGTCTCCTGACCTTCGACCTTCCGCTGTCCAGCCTGCATTCGGCCGCCGCGCCGGCTCATGTAGCCCGGCCACAATGGGGCTGGCGAACGGCGTCGCGCCCGGGACTCTGCTCCCTGGTGAATCCTCCGACGAGGACAGGCGCGGAGGCCGGACCAATCGTCGCCAGTGAGGATCACTGCGGCCGCACAAGAGGAGGCGGTATGGTAGTCGTCGTGTGTATCAGTTGAGGATTGGGGATCGAGTATCGGTTGAGGATTGGGGATCGATTCTGGAAGGATCGTATTCTTTATCCGCTCATTACATACAGGCTTGGAGTACCTCTAAGGCCTTATTTGGTACTAGAGTATTTCTGGGGATTAGAGGAGATAATCCTCACTAAACCTCAAATCCTCACTTGCTTCAAATAGTATGTTTGGTTCTAGAGTATTTGACCGATTCAATCCCTCTAATCCCCACTAATCCCCAAGTTCTAGTGTATTTTCTCCAAATCCAATACACTACTCCTACCTAGTGGATTGGTGGGGATTGGAATTTTGTGGGGATTAGAGAGGTTTGGGTGTAAGTGGGGTTTCACCCAATCCCCTTGGGGATTATCTCCTCTAATCCCTACTAAGACACTAGTACCAAACAAGGCCTAATTGGGATGCACCAACTGGCCCATACACATGTGTTTTAAGCCATCGGCGGTTATGCCTTTTGCATATTAAATTTTTAGCGAATAGTCTATGAGCAGTAGAACCATTTGCTAGTTTTAAATCTATTTTAGACGTCTCCTCTCTGTCTCCATCGCCCTCCTTGAGTGTCGACTTCAGTCGCCCGTCTCTCTCTCCTCTCCTCTTCGGCGGCGCGTTCGGACGGCGTGGTAGAGCGGGTAGAGCACGGGATGTGCAAAGTAGTCTAGGTTTGCCCCGGTGGCGCCTTGGCTTTATGCCAGTAGATTGGAGCGATGCACTAGGTCTTCTCGGCCAGATCTGGTGTGGTGTGGGATTCTTCTCTACTTCTCTCGGACTCCGATGGTCGGAGGTGTGGGAGGTGAGGAGGACCAACGTCTCCTTCAATAAGGTCGTGTCTTTGGTCCATCTGTTGGTGTGTTGCTGCGGCGTCTTGAAGATTCCTTCGGACGGCCTTGGTGGCGAGGGGAGGGGACGGCTCGGTGCGTCAGCAACTACGTCGACTGAATGGTGGGGAATTCTCGTGCTGCATCTTGGAGTGATCCACATGGCAGACAAGCTCGCTGCCATGATCCATGGCCGAAGAGGCGGCCTCTCCAAACGTCGGCTCGTCGGCGTTCTTTCAACCTCCTGGATGGAGGCCCTTCATGGAGATTCTCGCCAGATTCCTGCACTTCTTCATCACCAAGTGGTGCGTCCCCGGTGGTGTAGAGGTGGAGGGCGGAGGAGTCTCGTCTCCGGTGGAGAGGACCAGGGACCCGATCGCTTTTTTATTTTAGTTTGTAGGCCCTTTTTGTAATTTCCCATGACTATGGTGTATTGGTTTTTTTTTTCAAGGTCGTGGATGTAAATTGTACCCATGACAATGTTTTAATGCAGCCTTTGGGGTCCTTTGCGGCCCCAATTCCCGTTCAAAAAAATCTGTTTTAGACTATTTTTAAATTAAATATTTTAGTATTGTTTTCTGTAGAGTACACTTTACACTAGAATACATTTGTCATGTAATATATTTTCATGTTTTCTACATGTTCAGATAATTATATCCATTATTTGCAATTGAGATTTTCAATTTCATGCAAATAAGCAACAATTCATCGGCTTTATTGAGCATTTTGGCTTAATACGAGCATGAATTAGCATGCAAAATTCAAAGTGACTTCTTCGAATTGATGTTTTGGGATCTGGGATAGTGCGTGGATCTACTACATCGCAGACTACCTCCACTACTATGATTACTTTAACTAGTTGATCTCCCATACATTTTATTAAGTCATGACATAAGGTACTAGAAACATGAGTATCTACTGATTACATCAAATTATACTCTCTAGTGCTGAGAGATGGACCCGGACATTTTCTTTTGGGGAGTATCTACATTGTGTCAAAACTTAACAATTTGAAGTTCACACTAATGATTTCGAGCCCACTTCTTGAAGTCATCATTAATTTTTGCATAATTCATTACAAAATAACCACGATGGTTGTGGTTTATCAAAGCGTAAATTCAATAACCTCTAGTTTACCCATGTAGGTAACTGATGGCTAGAAGAGAGTTCGATGTACTCGAACTCAATGACCACAACTATCCTACCTGGGCCAAGGACATCAAGATCGCCCTTGCGTCCCGTGGGATATCGTGTGTGATGACCCACAAGTATAGGGGGTGTATCGTAGTACTTTCGATAAATAGAAGTGTCGATACCAATGAGGAGCAGAAGGTGTTGACTAGTGGTTTGGAGCAGGAGTTCTCTATAAATACTTAGCAAACGATTTTTTAGGGTTTTTTGATAATACAAAGAAATAAAGTGCAAGTAAATAAAGACAACAAATATTTGCGGCAAGTGGCCCAATTCTTTCTTAGCAAAGGACAAGCCGGTTGTAATACTTATGAGGACCAAACGTTCTCGAGGACACATGGGAATACTGTCAAGTGCTTTCGTTTCATATAGTTGATTAATCTTATTTTTTTGGATAAGTGTTGTGTGGGTGAACCTGTGCTAATATACCGACCTTACTTGGACTAATACATACGTGTGATCAAACCCCTTGCAAGTGATGGTGCATGAACGCTTCGTTTGGAGACCCTAAGAGGAAGGTATAATGAGCACAACAGCAAGTTTTTCCTCAGTAAGAAACCAAGGTTATCGAACTAGTATGAGGAAGGAAACGACTCAAAGGTGTTGCTAGCAACTTGGAAACCTGCACAACACAAACTTAAGACTTTTCCCCAACGAACAGTGAGGTTGTCAATCTCACCGGTTTGCTGAAAACAAAGGATTAACTGTATGATGTGGAAGGTAATATGGTTTGGAGAAAGTACACAGTAACAGTGGAAGATGTATCAATGGTAAAGATTGGACCGGGATCCATAGTTTACTAGAGGTGTTCTCCTTAAGATAAACAAATATGGCATGCTAGGTAAACAAATTACAGCAGGGCAATTGACAGGACTGAGCAAGCATAACAATGCAATACTAGATACTCATGATCCTATGAGATTCGATTGGGCAATACAACAAGATACATAGACCGTCATCCAACTGCGACTATGACTAGTAATCCACCTTCAGGTTATCATCCGAACCCCCTCCAGTATTAAGTTGCAATCAACGGATAACTTCTTTAAGCAAAGTGTGTAAGGTAAACAATCCACTTGTTCCATGAACAAGAGACCGTTGTTTTCTCCCTAGTGGCAACAGCACATCTACAAACTTAGAGATTTCTGTCACTTCCCTTAGATTAAATAGAGGCATGAACCCACTATCGAGCATAAATACCCCCTCTTGGAGTCACTAGCATCTACTTGGCCAAGATAGCTACTAGAAACGGAGAGCATGCAAGATCTCAAAAAACACAGACATGATAGAATCAATAAGATAAAACCATTAATCTCTGACATAGTAATCTCAACATCCATCGGATCCCCGCAAACACAACAAGCATGATTACAAATAGATGATCTTGATCATGAACGAAGCTCATAAGATCTAAACATGGTAGCACAAAGGAGGAGATACAACCATCTAGCTACTACATGGACCCGTAGTACAAGGTGTGACTACTCACACTTCATACCGGAGGCTGGCACGATGAAGAAGAAGGCCTCCGGGATGATCTCCCCTCCGACAGGGTGCCATGAAGAGCTTCAGATCCCCCGATCTAGGGACGATGGTGGCGGCGTCTACAGACGGTTTCGTGGAAAATTGATCGGGTGCTTAGGGTTTCTGCATCGGGGGGGGGGTCTTTATAGGTGAAGAGGCGAGGTAGGGGGCAGCTAGGGCGGCCGCACCCCCAGGCGCGGGCCCACCCAGGCCGCGTGGCCAGGGGGTGTGTCCCCTTGGTGGCTCTCCTCCATCTCGTATTCTGGCTTCGTGTTCCCCACGATAAAATATTGACTTTGGCTTTTGTCCCGTCCAATTCCGAGAATATTGATTTTCTGCCTTTTCTGGAACCAAAATCAGAAGAAAACAGGAAACTGGCACTGTGGCATCTTGTTAATAGGTTAGTACCAGAAAATATATAAAAACACCTCAAAATGTAGACAAAGCAAAGCAAAGTAGATACTAAAGAAACATGGAACATCAAAAATTATAGATACATTTCCGACGTATCAAGCATCCCCAAGCTTAACTCCTACTCGTCCTCGAGTAGGTAAGTGATAAAAGAATAATTTTTGAGGTGACATACACCATCAAAATCAAGATCAAACCATTTGCAAGCATTAAAAGCTGGGATCAAAGAACTCTAAACATGAGCATGGAAGATAAAGTTCTAACAGTAAGACAAAGTAACTATGCATGCAACATGAAAGGTTATAAACAAAGATCATGAATAACATGCATTGAAAAACGTTTGTTTGCTTCACATACTGAATACATAACATAGTGGCAATCAGCTTGTCCCTCATGGAGTAGAAAAGAAATGCATAGTACACCTTCAAAGTTCATAAGAGTGACTAGATACAAATAGCACAACAACAAGGAATATCAACAATATGCATCAATCAATAAGTTTTGGGACAATGCACATAGAACTAAGAATGGCAACTATGCTCTCTTAACTGGTTTCTAATGATAGAAGGTGGAGACTCAATATAATGGTGGAAGAAAGGCCCTTCAAAGGGAAGCAGGGATTTCAATTCTCAAAAAGATCTTCCAAAAATTATGGTACTTGTTAGCTTTCAACTCTCATTTCCCCTATCATAAGCATCTTGAAGTGATTAATGTTAAACTGAACAAACTATGGAGTATATGCTTGAAAAAGTATAAGTTGGCAATCTCATGTCCCTTGAATATGAGGGTCGCTCCTCATGCTACTCAACTTTAGTCACATGTAAGTTCTTGTCATAGTAAGTTGCACATGATACAGGAGCTATCGCATAATCAAAATGACAAGGCAAGCAGACAATGAACATCTCAACAATCTTCTTATTTACCATGGGAATATGGTGCTTTTTTCTCTCTTTCCTATTTTCAATATGTCTCTTTTTTTATAAGAAGGAAGCTTCATAGATGTCATTATGGTGATGCTGCAAGCTTCCACCATGATTAGGCATGGCTTAGGCTAGCGGCCCAAGCGTTTCTCTAACACACATACATAACTCCATGGACTTACAAGCTCCCCTTTTGTTTTACACCGACGACATCCATAGACAAAAGAGCATGATATCAACTGTGTACAAAGTACAAGTGCAATGTTGAAAGCGTTCCCCGTGATAGCATGATTCTACTAATTCCAATGTATAAGTGCAACCATATACAACATAGATGACACAATGGTTCAAGTTTATGAGGGGAAATAAAAATAAAGTGTGCCATCAAGTTTGTGAGAGCTTTAATCACTAAGTTTTCACATAACAAAATACTTTTTAATTAGAAGATAGACGAAAAGAAGAATATACTTGGAATGGTGTAACACACGATGCATAGGAATTTATAGTGGACACTTTGGAATAACTTGGTTTCTTGGGAGTTGGATGCATGAGTAGAGCTTACTCATACAAGTGGAGGCTAGAAAAAGACTGGGAGCGACCAACTAAGAGAGCAATAATGGCCATAATCATGCAGAGAAACAAAACATTACTAATCAAAGCATAAACTGGTACTACAAGTCAAGGACTAAATGATCATAGAGGCTATGGTGACTTGTTCATAGTCATAACATGGTGTAAGCGTGTGCCAAGTCAACCCAAACAAAGCATCAAAGGAGAATACCGCAATACTATGCTTTTGTATGCTAAAACAACGCATGATTCCTTCGTGGCACATTAAGCAATCCCAATTGTTTAGAACAAGTCATGCTACAGAAATAATCACTAAGCATAAGGTCAAAACAACACCTAGCATGACATGCTAAAGTCTAAGTTATAGTCAAAGCAAGCTCCTCTTGCACTATTTAAGCAAGAACTTTCTACTCCTCTCCAACACCAATCAACTTATTTGAAACAACACAACGAGAGCGGGGGTACAAACTACTTTATTCAAGAAAACTAATCAAACTAAGACGCTCCAAGAACAACACAACTATGCATGAAACAATAAAAACGAAGTGTCTAGAAAGACCTGAGCTTTTTATTGATGAAGAAGGGGATGCCTTCGGCATCCCCAAGCTTTGACGCTTGCACCTCTTGAATATTTCTTGGGGTGACACGGAGTGGCATCCCCAAGCTTGAGCTTTTTTCCATTCTTCATCTCATTACATCATTCTTTCTCTACACCTGAAAATTTTCCTTCATACAAAACTTCACACAATCTTCATTAGCAACATTAGTGTACTCAAAAGATAATAGACCTTTGGGTTTAGATTTAGAACAACAAAAATTTCACTAAAAACACAAGCTACTGTAGCAATCCCCTCAAAAGGCTCAATTTCCTTAAAAGAACCCAAAAAGGAATCAATAAGAAGCAAATGCAAATAATGGCAGAAATTTGTCAAAACAGACCATCAGGTAGAAACCGATTTTTTCAAAGACCTTATGTTGCTCAAATCAAAAAGTGTTGAATTAATGAAATTTAGCTAACATACTGGGGGATTTATTCAGAAAATATAAGCTCAATCGGACTTACAGAGATTGTACACGAATTTTTACGGTGGAGCACAAAAATCTGTTTCCGGACAGCAACTCCCCAAATCTTACTTCTCTCTCATTAGAGGTTATTATTGGCACAAAAAGCAAACAAAAAAGGATAAGGAGAGGTTATTACTGAAGTAGTAACTTCCAATACTCAAGAACACTTTTGGGTTATCTCCCAATAAGTACTTTTCTTTAACGCCTTTAAGTTAGGCACAAGAAGCAAGAATCAAGTATTTTCAAATGAAGAAGCATTGACATCAAACCTTGCTTTCAAAGGAGGAGCAAAAAGCAACTTCTCTATCCCCATAGAAAAGTGTTCAATACCTTTCTTGAATGAAAATTGATATTTAATGGTGCCTTCTTTCATATCAATGATGAGACCAACATTTCTAAGAAAAGGTCTTCCCAAAGTAATAGGACAAGAATCATTGTATTCAACATCCAAAACATAGAAATCAACAGGTACATAAGCATTGCTAACCATAATAAGAACATCATTAACACTCCCCATGAGTTTCTTTTTAGCATTATCATTAAGTGGGACATCCAAATCACAATCTTCCAAAGATGGTATATCAAGCATTTCATAAATCTTTCTAGGCACAATAGAGACACTAGAACCAAGGTCACATAAAGCTTTGAGATCAAAGTCATTCACTTGCATATTAATAATGGGTTCCCAACTATCTTCTACTTTCCTAGGAATAGAGGCTTTGTGTTTCAACTTTTCTTCCTTAATTTTAATAAGAGCATCTGTAATGTGGTTGGTGAAAGCTACATTTGTAGGGGTTCGTAGAATGGAAAACAAAAAATTTCTACCACATGCACACAAACAAGCCAAGATCTATCTACTATATTGTAGCAACGAGTCGATTAGAGTACTCACCCTCGAAGATTCCAAAGCGGTTAACGAGAGCAGATTCTCGTGGGTGATGTAGTCGTACACTTGCCGATCTCAAGATCGCGTAGATGATCCTTTCGGCACTGCGTTTCGGCAGCACTTCCGCAGTCGGTGACACGTTCGATACTCGATGAAGACCTTCCTCTCCCTTGTTCCAGCAGGCAGCTAAGGTTGTAGTTCTCCCCTCGCGATTCCTCCAGCATAACAGCGTGGTGTCAGAAGTAGAGGGAAAATCCTGCAGGGCTTCGCCTAAGCCGGAGCAGGTTATGACTTTTCAAACTTGCCTTTTGACTTTCAATTTGGAGCTTGATTTATTTCTTGCTAATGCCCAACCAAGTGACCTAGGACATGATCCAATCATTCCACTTATCCATGACAACTTTCATGTTCCCTTCCGATGAACCTTCTAGACCCTTCTAGAACCTCTCCGATGAAATCATTGGAATCATTCCCGAAATCCGGAATTGGACTTTTGTTATATGAATCTTATTCTTCGGACCATTCTGAATCTCCTCGTGATATCCCGGATCCCATCCGATACTCCGAACAACATTTAGTGTCCCTACTTACATTCCATATCTACTAAACAACATCGAATCCTTAAGTGTGTCTCCCTATGGTTCGTGAATTGCGCGGACATGACCGAAACACTTCTCCGATCAATAACCAATAGAGGAATCTGGAAATTCATATGGCTCCCACATATTTCTACGATTACTTTGCGATCGAATGAACCACTTATTATTATACCAATTTCCCTTTGTCTCGTGATATTTTACGTATCCGAGGTTTGATCGTCGGTATCTCTGCATACCTAGTTCAACCTCGTTACCGATAAGTACTCTTTTCTCGTTTCTGTGATATGTGATCCCTTGTGAGCCAGTCACATTCTTGTAAGCTAATTGGATGACATTCCACCGAGAGGGCCCAGAGTATATCTATCCGTCATATGGATGGACAAATCCCACTCTTGATCCATGTGCCTCAACACATACTTTCCGAACACTCAATGCCACCTTTATAGCCACCCAGTTATAGTGCGGTGTTTGATGTCATCAAAGCATCCATCCGGTGATGGTGATTAGCATGATCTCATGGTCGAAGGATTTAGGTTACTATGTATCTGAAAGCTTATATCAACTGAACTATATTAAATGACTTGATCTTTATGCTACGCTTAACTATAGGAGTATGTCCATCACACCATTCTCCTAATGATATGATCTTGTCGTTAATAACATCTCAATGTTCATGATCAGGAAACCATGATCATATATTAACCAACAAGCTAGTTTAACAAGAGGCTTTACTAGGGACTCTTTTATGTTTACAAATCACACAAGTATTAATGTTTCTGGTTAATACAATTATAGCATGGTATGTAAACATTTATCATAAGCATGAAGATATGACAATAACCTCTTTATTATTGCCTCTTGGGCATATCTCCAACAGTCTCCCACTTGCACTAGAGACAATAATCTAGTTTCAAATCTTTGTGTATTCAGCACCTATGGATTTCCGGTGTTGTATTTACATGATTGCTAGTTGTCAACTGATCTTCGGATCCGACTCTTTCAGGTCCGTGCGTAATTGCATGTCTTTGCGTCTCTATGCATCAGTCATTCTCTAATGAGATGGCTTTGTATAAATTGGTCCTTTGGTGAGACCTTTGGTTTCTTGGGGTTAAAACATGTTGATAATATTGTCGTACAATATATCTTCATGGTACTATCCCGCTGTGAACCACACCTAGTTTAATAACAAACTACTTAACATAAATTCCCTCTTTTGATGCTATAATAGCAGTCATATACTTAGACTTTTGTTGTAGTATCTGTCACAATGTCTTAACTTTGGAACTCATCCAAATCCATTATGGAAGTTACTTTCCATTATATTGTGCCACCCTTAGTTTAGATTGAGATAAACTTAATTTGTACTTGGTGACAAAACTAGTATAATGTAGTACTTTTACAATGAACTGATCATCTATTTGTCACATCTACAAAAATAATATATTCTTAGTTCTTCCAAAAGATCATAAGAATATCCTTACTATCATCCAATGATCATCTTATGAATCATTCTGGTATATGATCATAACATTTAGAGCATAGGACATATCTGAATTTGTACATATCATAGTATGATTGATATAAATACTCTTTATGATTTCATACATCAAGTATCAATCTATACTTGAATCTTTGTTTCACTTACCAAGCTTCGATACACTTGAGTTTTAATCCTTTCTGTGTGGCGAGAACCTTTCTTGTCATTTCCATATTGAACTCATTCAATATCTCATCTATGTACATTTGGCACAACTATATTAGCGTCTCAATCTATCTATATATATTGATGCCAAATATTCAGGTTTTTCTAACTCTTTCATCGAGATGAAATTCTTAACATGTGTTAATAAAAGATACATCATTTCCAATCAACAATATGTCTTCCACATAATGTATTAGAAATATTTCTTCGCGCTCCCACTTAATTTCTTGCAAATGCAAACATTTTCATCGTATCTGATGAATTTAAACTCTTTTAAAATTTCCATCATCGTGAAGATTCCAACTCCGCGATGATCACTTCAACCATTGTAGTTTGCATACGCTTTTAGCATCCTTTGAATTAACAAAACCCTATGGACCGTGTTATGCACACGTCCTAGGTAACAATTCTATCAGAAGAATTTGTTTTATTTATTCAACTACCACATAACAAAATTATATGTAGTGGTTGCTACATTAATACGTCTAGACTAAATATCACTATGAAAGATCAAATCTTGTCATAGTCAAACTTTGAACATTGTTGTGAACTCTTTCCCAACATGTCGACTATTTCATAGATTTGAAACATCCATGTCTATTTCTTTATAGATCCAAACATGACTGTAAGGTTTTACACCTTTCCAGAGGGTCTTTCAAGTTAAAAGCTTGATTTCTCGTGTATGAAACTATCACGGATTTTATGGCTCCAAGCCTTTTGACGGGGTTAGGACCCATCATCGCTTCTTTGCATGTAGTCGGTTCATTATTGTCAAATAATGATTCAACCCTTGATGCTACACTCAACAGGGAGGAAGAGTGCTTCGTTGGAAACCCCAAGAGCAAGGTATGAAGAGTACAACAACAAGATTTCCCTCAGTAGAAACCGAGGTTATCAAACTAGAAGGAGGAAGGAAACGTCACACAGGTGTTGGAAGCAACATGGAGACCTGCACAACACAAACTCAAGACTCTGTCCCAACAAATCAGTGAGGTTGTCAAGTTCACTGGTTTGCTGTAACAAAGGATTAAACGTATGGTGTGGAAGGTAATGGTTTGCAGCAAGTAAACAAGTAACAGTGGAAGATTTATCAATGGTAAAGATTGGACCGGGGTCCATAGTTCACTAGAGGTGCTCTCCTTAGATAAACAACATGGCATGAAGGGTAAACAAATTACAGCAGGGCAATTGACAAGAACTGAGCAAGGCATAAGAATGCAATTACTAGCCAGAAAGATCCTATGAGGTTGATTGGACAATACAACAATATACATAGACCGTAATCCAATTGCATCTATGACTAGAAGTCCACCTTCAGGTTATCATCCGAACCCCCTCCAGTATTAAGTTGCAAGCAACAGACAACTGCTTTAAGCAAAGTGTGTAAGGTAAACTGTCCACATGTTCCATGAACAAGAGACCGTTGTTTTCTCCCTAGTAGCAACAACACATCTACAACCGAAGAGATTTTTGTTACTTCCCTTGGAAACTAGAGGCACGAACCCACTATCGAGCATAAATACTCCCTCTTGGAGTCACTAGCAACTACTTGGCCAAGATAACCACTAGCAACGAAGAGCATGCAAGATCACAAACAAAAAATACATGATAGAATCATAAAGATAGAACCATTAATCAAACTAACATAATAATCTCAATATCGATCGGATCCCCGCAAACACAACATGCATGATTACAAATAGATTAGATCTTGATCATGAACGGAGCTCACAAGATCCATACATGAAAGCACAAAGGAGGAGATACAACCATCTAGCTACTACATGGACCCATAGTACAAGGTGGAACTACTCACAAATCATACCGGAGAGAAGGCCTCCGGGATGATCTCCCCTCCGGCAGGGTGCCGGGAAGAGCTTCAGATCCCCCTGATCTAGGGACGATGGTGGCGGCGGCTACAGACGATTTCGTGGATTTCTGATCGGGTACTGAGAGTTTCTGCATCGGGGGATTCTTATAGGCGAAGGGGGAGACTGAGGCGGCCGCCAGGGAAGGCAAACCCTACCTAGGAATGGGGTAGGGCCCACCTGCACCTAGGGTGGGTCTGGCCCCCCTGGCCGGCCCCTCTGGCTCTCCTCTGGACTTCTTGTTCCCCACGGAAAGTTATTGATTTTGTCCTTCGTCCCGTCCAATTCCAAGAATATTTCTTTACTAACTTTTCTGAAACCAAAAACAACAGAAAACAGGCATCTGGCACAGTTGCAACTTGTTAATAGGTTAGTACCAGAAAACATGTAAAAAGCACCTCAAAGTGTAGACAAGTAAAGCAAAATAGATACAAAACAAGCATGAAGCATCAAAAAATATAGATATGTTTCCAACGTATCAGCATCCCCAAGCTCAACTCCTGCACGTCCTCGAGTAGGTAAGTGATAAAAAGAATAATTTTTGAGGTGACCTGCACCCTCACAATAAAGATCCAACCATTTGCAAGCATTGAAAGCTGGGATCAAAGAACTCTATACATGTGCATGAAAGATGGAGTTCTAACAATAGGACATAGTAATTATGCATGCAACATGGCAAGCTACAAACAAAGATCATGAATAACATGCATTGAAAAACATTTGTTTGTTTCACATACAGAAAACATAACATAGTGGCAATCAGCTTGTCCCTCATAGAGTAGCAATATAGATGCATAGGACACCTTCAAGGTTCACAAGGGTGACTAGAAAAAGATAGCACATGAACAAGTAATAACAGAATATGCATCAATTAATAAGCTTTGGAACACTGCACATAGAATGACAAGTATGATCTCTTACTAGTGCCTAAAGGTAGAAGGTGGAGACTCAATAGTGGTGGAAGAAAGGCCTTTTTGTAAAGGAAGCAGGGATTACAAGTTTCAAAAAGAGTCCAAAAATTATGGTACTTATTAGCTTTCAGCCATCATTGCCCCTATCATAAGCATCTTGGAGTGGTTAAGGTTAAAGTGGCAAAGCTGGAGTATATGCTTGACAAAGTATAAGTTGGCAATCTCAAGTCCCTTGACTATGAGGGCTACACCTCATGGATACTCAACTTAGGGCCCAGGAAAGTTCTTGTCACTGTAAGTATTTGCATATCATTGAGAACCGCCAACAGGGTACCCCTTGCACATGGTACATGAGCTTTCCCATAACCAAAATGACAAGGCAAGCAGACAATGAGCATCTCAGCAATTCTTCTTATGTACCATGGGAGTATGGTGATTTTTTCTCTCTTTCCTCTTTTCTCAATGTGTCTCTCTTTTTTTATAAGAAGAATGCTTCATAGATGTCACTATGGTGATGCTGCAAGTTTCCACCATGATTAGGCATGGCTTAGGCTAGCGGCCCAGGCGTTTCTCTAACACAGAATACAAACTCCATGGACTTACAAGTTCCCACTTCATTTCACACCGGTAACATCCATAGACAAAAGAGCATGATATCAACGGAGTACAAAAAGTACAAGTGCAATGTTGAAAACGTTCCCCGTGATAACACGGTTCTGCTAATCCCAACTTATAAGTGCAAGCATATACAACAAAATTGCCTCAATGGTTCAAGTTTATTAGGGGAAAATAATAAAATGTGCCATCAAGTTCGTGAGGGCTCTAATCACTAAGTTTTACTTGGAATGGTGTAACACACCATGCATAGGATTTTATAGTGGACACTTTGGAATAACTTGGTTTCTTGGGAGTTGGAAGCTTGAGTGGAACTTACTCATACAAGTGGAGGCTAGCAAAAGACTGGGAGCAACCAACTAAGAGAGCAATAATGGCCATAATTATGCAATGCAACAAAGAAAACTAATCAAAGCAAAGAGTGGTACTACAAGTCAAGTACTAAATGATCATAGAGGCTAATGGTGACTTATCATATTCATAACATGGTGTAAGCATGTGCCAAGTCAACCCAAGCAAAACATCAAAGGAGAATACCACAACACTATGCTTTTGCATGCTAAAACAACGCATAATTTCTTCAAGGCACACTAAGCAATCCTAATTGTTTGGAACAAGACATGCTACAGCAATAATCACTAAGCATAATGCTAAAACAACACCTAGCATGTCATGCTAAAGTGTAAGTCACAGTCAATGCAAGCTCCTCTTGCACATCAAGCAAGAACTTACTACTCCTTTCCAAACACCAAGCAAACTTATTTGCAAAACAACACAGCGAGAACGGGGGTCCAAAGTACTAAAGCCAACTAAACAAACTAAGCAAAGCAAACAAAAACTAGGATGCTCCAAGAACAACACAACTGTGCATGAAACAATAAAAGTGAAGTGTCTAGACAGACCTGAGCTTTTTATTGATGAAGAAGGGGATGCCTTGGGCATCCACAAGCTTTTGACGCTTGTACCTATTGGATATTTCTTGGGGTGACACCATGGTGGAATCCCAAAGCTTGAGCTTTTGTCCATTCTTATCTTATTGCATCATTCTCTCTCTACACCTGAAAATTTTCCTTCATACAAAACTTCACACAATCTTCATTAGCAACATTAGCTTATTCAAAAGATATTAGACCACTGGCAAAGCTTTGGAACAACAAGGATTTTCACTAAAAACACAAGCTACTGAAGTAACTTCTTCAAAGAAACTCAATTTACCTGAAGAGAGCTCAAAAAGGAATCAATAAGAAGCAAATGCAAATAATGGCAGAAATCTGTCAAAACAGACCAGCAGGTAAAAAGGAATTTTTTCGAACATCTTCTGTTGCTCCAATCAAAAAGTGTTGAACTAACGAAAGTTAGCCAACATACGGGGGGATTTATTCATAAATTGTGAGTTCAATCCGAGTTACGGAGCCTCCTCACGATTTTTTTTTGGTGGAGGACAGAAATCTGTTTTGGGACAGCAACTCCCCAAATCTTACTTCCCTCTCATTAGAGGTCATTATTGGCACAAAAAGCAAACAAAAAGGATAAGGAGAGGTCATTACAGTAGTAATAACTTCCAATACTTAAGGAAACTCTTGGTTTATCTCCCAACAAGTACTTTTCTTTAACGCCTTTAAGTTAGGCACAAGAAGCAAGAAGAATCAAGTATTTTCAAATGAAGAAGTATTAACATTCATACTTGCAAAATCTTAAGCTATGAAAGGTATCTCACCCAAATGGGTTTTGGAGGATCCTTTCTCATCTCTCTTTGGTCTACTACCTTCGTCAAAAAGATTTTCAGGGGCAATCCAATCGAAGTTATTTTCAAAGGCTTCATGCATTCCAACAAGCTTATAGGGTATGGGTATATTGAATTCCTCTCTAGGCTTAGTTTTATCATAAATACCCACAACATCTACACTTGAACCTAGCATATTGAAACATTCAAAAACCTTTTTGGCATTCCTAGCAAAATCATGGAATTCTTTTGATAAAGTTTCAAGGATGAATTTCCCTTTTTCAACATTCTTCTCTTCTTTTAGTTTTAGGAATAAGAATTGCATGAAGGGGTTAATGCTAACAAACCTAGCCTCCAACATATGGACTAAAGAAGCTGAGGCAATTTCATAATTAGGAGCAAGCTCTGCTACAGATTTATCCTCAATATCCTCATGCTTGCTAACATAATTAAAGAATTCTTCAATGATATCTTTCCCAATTATGGATCCACTACCTATTGCAAGATTTTTCAGAGAGAACTGAGGGAGCAACATGGTGAGCTAGAACAGGGTGGCAACTAGAGCAGGAACTAATTTTTTTGTTTTTTGAATAAGGCAAGCAAACCAAGCTAGACTAATTTTTTGGGTTTTTTGAAAAGAGGCAAACAAAACCAAGCAAAAGAAACAAAGCAAACTAAAAACAAAGTAAAGAGCAAGGAAGTGAAGGACTCCCCTTGTGAAGACGTCCTTAGCCTCCCCGGCAACGGCGCCAGAAATTACTTGATGCTACACTCAACAGGGAGGAAGAGTGCTTCGTTGGAAACTCCAAGAGCAAGGTATGAAGAGTACAACATCAAGATTTCCCTCAGTAGAAACCGAGGTTATGGAACCAGAAGGAGGAAGGAAACGTCACACAGGTGTTGGAAGCAACGTGGAGACCTGCATAACACAACCTCAAGACCCGGTCCCAACGAATCAGTGAGGTTGTCAAGCTCACCGGTTTGCTGTAACAAAGGATTAAACATATGGTGTAGAAGGTAATGGTTTGCAGCAAGTAAACAAGTAACAGTGGAAGATGTATCAATGGTAAAGATTGGACTGGGGTCCATAGTTCACTAGAGGTGATCTCCTTAGATAAACAACATGGCATGAAGGGTAAACAAATTACAGCGGGGCAATTAACAGGAACTGAGCAAGGCATAACAATGTAATTACTAGCTAGAAAGATCCTATGAGGTTGATTGGGCAATACAACAATATACATAGACCGTAATCCAACTGCATCTATGACTAGAAGTCCACCTTCAGGTTATCATCTGAACCCCCTCCAGTATTAAGTTCCAAGCAACAGACAACTGCTTTAATCAAAGTGTGTAAGGTAAACAGTCCATATGTTCCATGAACAAGAGACCGTTGTTTTCTCCCTAGTAGCAACAGCACATCTACAACCGAAGAGATTTTTGTTACTTCCCTTGGAAACTAGAGGCACGAACCCACTATCGAGCATAAATACTCCCTCTTGGAGTCACTAGCAACTACTTGGCCAAGATAACCACTAGCAACGAAGAGCATGCAAGATCACAAACAAAAAATACATGATAGAATCATAAAGATAGAACCATTAATCAAACTAACATAATAATCTCAATATCGATCGGATCCCCGCAAACACAACATGCATGATTACAAATAGATTAGATCTTGATCATGAACGGAGCTCACAAGATCCATACATGAAAGCACAAAGGAGGAGATACAACCATCTAGCTACTACATGGACCCATAGTCGATGGTGGAACTACTCACAAATTGTCAACACCCGGATTTTTAATCCCAGATGCCTGTTATGCCATACATCGCAATCCCAGGATTACCATTTTTGCGAGACATAACAGATTTGGATATCACAGTACATCATCCATTACAAACCATACATAAGGTCTTACACAAATAAGGATCTCATGAACCAGTTCTTAATACAAATCAAGCAGCGGAATAACATAAAGATAACGATAGCATGGGCGAAGCTCCATATTCAGGGTCACAGGCAATGCTGACGATGGGAGATGATCCTAGTTGTCATAACCTTCTACGGTCCGTCATCCTGATACTCCTCTTCATAGTCTGGCCACGGGAATAGCCAAGGACAAAGCCATGAGTACTCTTTAAGTACTCGCAAACTAATACTAATAAGTGAAGGGGGGTTTTTATAGTAGGATACTAAGCTCTAGGGTTGTTTTGCAAAAAGCCAGATTTACCTCTACTAAGTTCAGAAGCAAAGAAAGCTAGTTGAAAGTTATATAACACCTAAGTAGGAACTTGAATTTCATATCACAACTCTGTTGTGGTCAAGTCAAAGTCATAAATCATTTCATAGGTCATTTTGAAAATATCTGACGATAGAACAGTATGGCCACTCCAACTGTCCATAAACGCGGACGCGGCTATTCGAATAGTTTGACGCTCTGCAGAGATTGTACACTTGTAGCACCCGGGTAAAACCACTTCTAGAAAATCGCGGTTGTTTGTATGTTTCACATCATCATGACATCATCATGCATGTGTTTGACTAAATCTATTCCCCAAAAGCCTATATTGTTTTCTAATTATCCCCTTTTCTATTTCAAATTGAAATCTCGGTCTTTCCCGAATATTTTGTTTTGTCTAAAATTATTTACAAAAGGCCTCATAAATAAATAAAAAAAATATATTAAGCATAAATATTTTATTCGGGTGAGGCAGCCGTAGGCCAAGCCTAGCCCGCAGCCGCCTACAACCCCAGAAAAATAAAACCTAGATCTATCCAGAAACCCTAATCCCCACCCAAACCCTAGCTACCCTAGCTCACCTTTCCCTATGGCCGCCGCCACCCCTCCTGGACACCACACACGCGCGCGGTGCAGCAAACACACACACCACGCGACACATGACCCAGCGCCTAGCCCCTGCACCGCCCCCACATATTAGGACTACCCACCGCGTAAGTGTCCTGCCTGGCCCACCCCGACCCCGCGATCGATCCCGTCTCCTCCTCTCGCTCTTCCTCGCTTCACCTAGGCCCTACCGCCTCCCTCGCGATCTGTGTGTTGCCTGCCTCCTCGAGTAGCGCCGCAGCGCTGTTCCGCCTCTGGTCCCTTTCCTGCGCCCTCGGCTTCTCCTCTCCGCTACGCCCTCTCGTGCCGCCGCCATCGCCCCTGGCGCTGCCGCCGCCGCCGCCCTCTGCTTTCCTCGCCGTCCTGAGATCCTCTCACCGATGTTGTCCGTGTTGTGCCCTCACCCCACCGACCTCCTCGTCGCCCCGCCCGGCCGCCTCCACCTCGCCTCGACCCACTCCACCAAGCTCCGCTGCCTGGGACGAACTCGCCGCCCGCTGCCTATCTCTGGCCGCGAGGTTGCGGGTTCCCTTCCCAATGCGTCGCACCTCTGCAGGTTTGCCTTCCCGCGACGGCCTCCCCTCGAGCTCGCATGGCCATGTCATTGCACTCCGCCCCGACTCTGGAGCTCGTGCGCCGGCCCTGCCACCGCAACATCATCGCCGCTCTGGCCTTTGTCAACCGTCCTGGCAGCAGAAGTAACCAACATCGACCGTAACACTAGGTGATAGTGGTGGTTGTCGGGTGTTTAATACTGCTAATTCGTGATGTTCAGTAAGTTGTTCTATGGTTTGACTCCTATCGGTGCACTTCTTGGGTAACAGGGAGGATGTGGTGGTGATACCCCTCTGCAATTACAGACGGCTAGAATAACTCGAAGTCTGCCAAACCCCAGAAACCATCGATGTTTGGACCCAAGAGGACCACACCGAGAACCCGCGGTACCTGTAGGTCGACACTGGACCGGAGCGTCAAGACCTCCTTCATGGAACGCCGAGACCCCTGGCCCGTAGACCACCGTAACACCAAGTTCGCCGAGACCCTGACGCCCCATCCAAAGACCGATCCCGACATTCGAAGACCGAACCAAACCCCTCGGTGAACCCCAAGATCATCTGATGTGGACATCCCATCTATTGATACAACCATTATACCTACAACTACACACATACACGGACCTATCAGAAGATCTCGTGCCAAACAACTTAACTATCAGGTACTTTCCTTTCTTGGAACTATTCCTCACATACATGAGAATATGATGCTGCCTAAATCAGATGTATTTATTACTCTTAGGAATGATGGACCAAGCATGGATGAGAGGGACAAGCATTGGAGCATGGCCATGCATGGAGATGGCAGCAAGAGTGAGATGATTCAAGAGAAGGCCACGGATGAAGATTTCAGAACTTTGAGGCCACCATAATGAAGAAAGAAGGCTTGGACGAAATATTCAAGATTAATACTTCACAAATTCGTCCATAGCTTAATATGGTGCTGCGACACCTTTATTTTGGGCCAGGCCCATGTAATTTTCGCAGGATTTTAATTAGCCACTTTTTAGAGTTCGTATTTGAGGAGAAAAGGACTTCTGGGGTTGGATTCGGCCACCACTTCTATGGCTGGCCAAAACCCCACCTTTTTCTCCTTAAATACTTCCCATAGCCGTCACCGTAGACTCGGATTTTGTTTAGACATTAAGTTAGCCATCATATCAACTTCGCCAAGGCTCGAGCGTCCCAGAGGCCTCTTGTAATTCGCACCTATACAGGATCCCACCTTTTCAATAAAGCTTTCATCTTAATCCGCAATATCTTGATTGCAATATTAGTTCTTACTTGTTCTCGATTTCAGGTAGGAATTAAGACCCTCGCTGGTCAGGCTGATCGTGTTCCCGCAGGATCGGTAACCTCCAGAAGATTAGCCTAGCGATTGCATTGGCGCTCGTGCTCGCACGTGTAGTCGGATCGTCAAGCCCGAACTCCACCAAATCGACTATCACCATCTCATCGAAAGATCGGACACCTTTGCCCTATCAAGTGGTATCAGATTTCAGGTTGCTCGGTGAGATTTTACTGTTTTTGTAGATTAGATCTGTTTTACCTATAACCCACGAAAAAGCCAAAAACACAGTTAGAGTTTAGATCCATCCCATCACCAATCTATGCCTCGCATTATCTTTTTAGTTTTGCATTGTTGAATTTGTGTCTGCATCGTCGCGTCGAGTTGCTGGTCTTAGTGTCTCGTCCCTTAGTGTTTCGAGTTCTGATCACAGTAGTCACCGGCACACCCGCAGATGATCGCCACCATATTCCGCCGCCATACACCCAGCCACCATAAACGCTAAAACCCCGCCACCACCTTCCTACCGCGACACGGATCCAATCTCCTTTCCTGCCGCAGCACGAGTCCGAGTAGAGTTATTATTTCCTAGTTATTTCTTTTTACTCTCCTTTCTTGTTGTTTCCATATTGAGCTAAAGTCCGTGTCGAGTTAGAAGTTCCGTCGTAAGTCCAGAAGGAGGGCAAAAAAAAAAATTCTAGCTATACTGATTTTCGGCCCCGGGGATCACTTTTCTCCATCGGCCGTTATAGTGATATTATTTTTGCGCCTGCGCGCTTTCCAGAGCATAATACAAAAATTTCGAAATTTTTGTTGGGGCTAACCTGTTTTTAGACCCCGTAGATCAGTTCTAGACACTCGCCATCATCGTGATTTTCAACATCTCGGTTCGCTTTTCAGGGTGTCATATCATCATACATTGCTTGTTCTGTCGCGTCGTGACATCGTTGGTGATCTAGGCTCGCGTCTCTAGTACGGTCTAGCCTAGGACCAGCATAGTACCGTCGTTGAGCATTCTTTCAACATTTGTATTGCTGTTTTGATAATTGCTAACCCCTTTGCTAAGCCTTCCTAGAGCTCCACAGAATTCTCCACGTGCGGTGTCTCGACTCCTGGTAATCGCTTGGTTCAATCTCTGGACCCAGTGCTCCTCGCGGTTGCACATCGCCTTTTTCCTGATGTTTGGTAAGGACTTGTAAGAGCTTCGTATATTGCTTGACGGATTACGCGTGCCTTCCACCATATTTCCGTAGTTATAGGCATATATACCTGTGCTTTTTAAAGGACTAACCATGACAGATACTTCGCGGAACCCTGCCATAATGACGAACCAAGAACTACATGCCCACTTCTCCGAGCTCTTGGTCGGTCGCGCTGAAGATGTGGATGCACGACTAGGGGAGTTTGACACCAAGCTCACCAACGCCATGGACAAGATCGATGGACTCGAGAAATCCTTCAACGACAAGCTTGAAGCTCGGTTCAAGGAGGTTTTGGACAGATTGCCGGCACCGGCACCCGCACCCGCCCCATTGGAACCTCAGCATGGCGCACGGCGCATTCCGATCATGGGTCATACTGCTGGTTCGGCTGCCGCCGCACGTCAGGCGGCTACCGCTGCAGCTGAGACACCTCAGACTTCCACCACGGCTGCTGCTGCGACATTGGGGACAGACGACGGGTACTACTACGACCCCGACGACGACGATCTGTTTGACAAGGAGGTTGAACAACCTCCACACCCTGCTAGACGTCCCCGACATTACCACCGCAACGCTCGACCACCGGTACGTGATGATGATCATGTTGCAAAGCTTAAATTAAATATTTCATCTTTTGAGGGTAAATATAATCCTGATGCATATCTTACATGGGAGATGGAAGTAGAACAACGTTTTGCATGCTTAAAATATCCTGAGAATATGCGTGTTAGTGCTGCTACATGTGAATTTACTAAATTTGCTTCCCTTTGGTGGTCTGAGTATTGTCGTTTAAATCCTACTACTATTCCTAGTACTTGGACTGCTTTAAAAACTGCTATGCGTGTTTGTTTTGTGCCTCCCACTTATCAACGTGATTTACTAAAGAATCTGACATGTTTGGAACAAGGGAAAAATTCTATAGAAGAGTATTATCAGGAATTGCAAACGGGGATGGTTCGATGTGGTCTTATTGAATCTACTAAACAAATGCTTGCATGTTTCTTTGGTGGATTAAACAAGGACATTCAAGACATATTAGACTATAAGGAATATAATTCTATCACTCGTTTGTTTCATCTTGCTTGCAAAGCTGAACGTGAAGTGCAGGATCGCCAAACACCATGGAGGAGGACTAATAATTCTGCAGGTCGCACATCCACTTGGACATCCCGACAATCAGCGCCTCTTTCTCGTGATTCTCCACCAGCTACTACCACATCCAAGGCCACAAGATTTCCAGCTGCTCCTCCACCGTCATCCAATGCTCCTGCTCGTAGTGCACCTTCTATGGCTTCCACGTGTAAAACAAAGGATATACAATGCCGCAAGTGCTGGGGTTTTGGTCATATTGAGAGACAGTGCACAACACAACGTGTTATGATGGTGCGTGATGATGGTCAATATGATTCAGCGAGTGACTTTGATGAAGATACATTAGCCCTTATTTTTGCTCGAGATGGAGACAATTGTGATTCTGATGAAGAGACAGAGGTAATGGGAGCTGAAACTGCTGATCAATACAAGAGCTTAATTACACAACGTGTGTTGAGTGTGCAATTGAGCAAATCTGAGCAAGATCAATGCCACAACCTGTTCCAAACACGTGGTGTTGTCAAGGAAAGAGCTATAAGGATCATCATTGATGGAGGGAGTTGTAATAATCTGGCTAGTGTTGACATGGTAGAGAAGCTTGCACTTCCAACAAGACAACGCACACATTCATATTACATCCAATGGTTTGAGAGTTCTCGCAAGATCAAGGTAACAAGAACGGTACGCGTGCATTTTACGATTGGTACATATTCTGATTTTGTTGATTGTGATGTTGTACCTATGCAAGCTTGTTCTTTGTTACTTGGTAGACCATGGCAATTTGATAGAGAATCTGTTCATAATGGCAAAACTAATCATTATTCTCTTATGCATGATGGAAAGAAAATTGGACTAAAACGTATGACTCCCGAACAGATTTTAAAAGATGATCTTGCTAGAGCTAGTAGAGCTAAAACTGAGGAGAAAAATAAAAGTGAGAATATGATTGTTGCTGCAGATTTTGTACCACCAAAGAACGCTAAATCTGATTCTAAACATGCTACTGAAATTCATTTGAAGAGTCCATGTATGCTTGCAAATAAAATTGATATTGCTGAACTAGATGTAAACAATACTCAATGTTATGCAATTGTCTGCAAAGAGGTTTTGTTTTCATTTGAGGATATGCCTCCTTTTTTGCCACCCATTATTGCTAAACTTTTGCAGGAATATGAGGACGTCTTCCCCGCTGAGCTGCCACCAGGACTACCTCCTATTAGAGGAATTGAGCACCAAATTGATCTAATTCCTGGTGCTACGTTGCCCAACCGCGCGCCATATAGAACCAATCCAGAGGAGACAAAGAAGATACAATGCCAAATTCAGGAACTACCGGACAGAGATCATATTCGTGAGTCCCTTAGCCCCTGTGTTGTTCCTATTATTTTGGTACCTAAGAAAGATGGTTTTTCGCGCATGTGTACTGATTGTAGAGCTATCAATAATATTACTATTCGATATCGTCATCCTATTCCACGTTTGGATGACATGCTTGATGAATTGAGTGGCTCTACCATATTTTCTAAAGTTGATTTGCGTAGTGGTTACCACCAAATTCGTATGAAATTGGGAGATGAATGGAAAACAACATTTAAAACTAAGTTCGGTTTGTATGAGTGGTCAGTGATGCCGTTTGGTTTAACTAATGCACCCAGCACTTTCATGAGATTAATGGACGAAGTTTTACGTGCTTTCATTGGACGTTTTGTGGTAGTCTACTTTGATGATATTCTGATTTATAGCAAATCTTTAGAGGATCATTTGGACCATTTACGTGCTGTTTTCAGTGCTTTACGTGATGCACGTTTGTTTGGTAATCTTGAGAAGTGCACCTTTTGCACCAATCGAGTTGCGTTTCTTGGCTATGTTGTTACATCACAGGGTATTGAAGTGGATCCAGCCAAGATTGAAGCTATTGAGAATTGGCCGCAGCCCAAGACGGTCACACAAGTGAGGAGTTTTCTTGGCCTCGCTGGTTTTTATAGGCGCTTTGTCAAAGACTTTGGATCAATTGCCGCACCGCTGAATGAACTTACCAAGAAAGATGTGCCCTTTGTTTGGGGCGATGCACAACAACAAGCCTTCGTCATATTGAAAGATAAGCTAACACATGCTCCCTTACTCCAACTTCCTGATTTTACTTAGACTTTTGAGATTGAATGTGATGCTAGTGGAATTGGTTTGGGAGGTGTGTTATTACAAGAGGGAAAACCTGTTGCATATTTTAGTGAAAAATTGAGTGGGGCTAGTCTGAACTATTCTACTTATGATAAAGAATTATATGCGTTGGTTCGAACATTAGAAACTTGGCAACATTATCTATGGCCTAAAGAATTTGTTATACATTCTGATCATGAATCTTTGAAGCATATTCGTAGTCAAGCTAAGTTGAGTCGTCGTCATGCAAAGTGGGTTGAATTTATTGAGTCTTTTCCTTATGTTATCAAACACAAAAAGGGTAAAGATAATATTATTGCTGATGCTTTGTCGTGTCGTTATACTTTGTTATCTCAACTTGACTTCAAAATATTTGGATTAGAAACTATTAAGGAACAATATGTGCATGATGCTGAATTTAAAGATGTGTTGGAGAATTGTAGAGATGGTAGAACATGGAACAAGTTCGTCTTCAATGATGGATTTGTGTTCCGTGCTAACAAACTATGCATTCCAGATAGTTCTGTTCGTCTTTTGTTGTTACAGGAGGCGCATGGAGGAGGATTGATGGGACACTTTGGTGTCAAGAAAACGGAGGATGTTCTTGCTGCACACTTCTTTTGGCCACGTATGCGTCGAGATGTTGAGAGATTTGTGGCACGCTGCACTACTTGTCAAAAAGCTAAGTCTCGCCTTAATCCACATGGTTTATGTATGCCTCTTCCTGTTCCTAGTGCTCCTTGGGAGGATATTTCTATGGACTTTGTTTTGGGATTGACACGTACACAGAAGGGGAGGGATAGTTTTGTTGTTATTGTGGATCGGTTTTCTAAGATGGCACACTTTATTCCTTGTCATAAAACGGATCATGCTGCACATATTTCTGATTTGTTCTTTCGTGAAATTGTTTGTTTACATGGTGTGCCAAATACTATTGTTTTTGATCGTGATACTAAATTTCTTAGCCACTTTTGGAGATGTTTATGGGCTAAGTTGGGGACTAAATTGCTGTTTAGTACTACATGTCATCCCCAAACTGATGGACAAACTGAAGTAGTAAATAGAACTTTGTCTACTATGTTGCGGGCTATTTTAAAGAAGAACTTAAAATTGTGGGAAGAGTGTTTACCTCATATAGAATTTTCTTATAATCGCTCGCTGCATTCTACCACAAACATGTGCCCGTTTGAGATCGTGTATGGTTTTGTTCCTCGTGCACCTATTGATTTATTGCCTTTACCTACTTCGGTGCAAAATGATTTGGATGCTACACAACGCGCTAAAATGATATTAAACTTGCATAAGACTACTAAAGATAACATAAAACACATGAATGCTAAGTATAAACTTGCTGGGGATAAAGGGAGAAAGCATGTTGTGTTTGATGTTGGTGATCTTGTTTGATTACATTTGCGTAAGGATCGTTTTCCTGATTTACGCAAGTCTAAGTTAATGCCGCGTGCTGCTGGTCCCTTTAAGGTGTTAGAGAAAATAAACGATAATGCATATAAACTTGAGTTGCCTGCAGACTTTGGTACGGTTAGTCGTACGTTTAACATTGTAGATTTAAAGCCTTACTTTGGTGAGGAAGATGGGATTGCGTCGAGGACGACTTCAATTCAAGAAGGGGAGCATGATGTGGACATCCCATCTATTGATACAACCATTGTACCTACAACTACACACATACAAGGACCTATCACAAGATCTCGTGCCAAACAACTTAACTATCAGGTAATTTCGTTTCTTGGAACTATTCCTCACATACATGAGAATATGATGCTGCCTAAATCGGATGTATTTATTACTCTTAGGAATGATGGACCAAGCATGGATGAGAGGGACAAGCATTGGAGCATGGCCATGCATGGAGATGGCAGCAAGCGTGAGATCATTAAAGAGAAGGCCACGGATGAAGATTTCAGAACTTTGAGGCCACCATAATGAAGAAAGAAGGCTTGGACGAAATATTCAAGATTAATACTTCACAAATTCGTCCATAGCTTAATATGGTGCCGCGACACCTTTATTTTGGGCCAGGCCCATGTAATTTTCGCAGGATTTTAATTAGCCACTTTTTAGAGTCCGTATTTGAGGAGAAAATGACTTCTAGGGTTGGATTCGGCCACCACTTCTATGGCTGGCCGAAACCCCACCTTTTTCTCCTTAAATACTTCCCATAGCCGTCACCGTAGACTCGGATTTTGTTTAGACATTAAGTTAGCCATCATAGCAACTTCGCCAAGGCTCGAGCGTCGCAGAGGCCTCTTGTACTTCGCACCTATACATGATCCCACCTTTTCAATAAAGCTTTATCTTAATCCGCAATATCTTGATTGCAATATTAGTTCTTACTTGTTCTCGATTTTAGGTAGGAATTAAGACCCTCGCTGGTCAGGCTGATCGTGTTCCCGCAGGATCGGTAACCTTCAGGAGATTGACCTAGCGATTGCATTGGCGCTCGTGCTCGCACGTGTAGTCGGATCGTTAAGCCCGAACTCCACCAAATCGACTATCACCATCTCATCGAAAGATCGGACACCTTTGCCCTATCATCATCGATGCCGATGTGTTACCTCTATCCGAAACCCTTATTTTTATAATATTGACATAAAATTGTTGCATATTAAATTGTTCATACTCGCATTCATATTATGGATGTTTGGGGGGTATTCAATTGATTCACCTAAATTAAATATGGAGGCCATATATGGGTTTATCTAGTCTAATATTGGTCCCATTTAAATAGGTGCATCGAACCGGTGAAATGTTTTGCCTTGTCAAGTCAATATTTAAATTGCGGGATATTTAAACAACATGAACCATCTAATAAATTTTCAGGACCCGGTTCCGCTTAAAATGGCCTAATTGCATCGCACCTTTGCCATGTCATATATCATACATGCATCATGCTCGATCTTCTGCCGTAGTAATAAATAGTGCATCCGGTGTTTCTTCTAGTGCTTTGCTTCTTCACGGATTAGGCCGATGAGTTGATGCGAGTGTCGACCGATCTTCGGATGAATCTTTGGCAATGTTTCTCACGCGAGCATTCTTCCCCTTTCTACCTATCTTACTTTTATAGTCTTTATTTCCTCCTGTTGATCTATTGCTATCTGTGTTCTGATGCTATAGTTTACGTACCTGTGATATCCCTTGCAACCCCCTATATTGCCTTGGACACATCCTATTACCTGTTGTTTGATAGATAGTCGGCCTTGCGAGTCGTAGTTGCTTGTGCATGTGTTGTTTTGCGCCGTCGATGTTCCGCAGTTGTTGGAGAAATGCCTCATACTTAATGGTGGAGATGATTATGACTTTAATTACCGTTTAATAACTAAAATTGAAAGTAGGTAAATAATGCAGAGGCACCGATGGGTAATAGACAATATTTGGTTTTTAACCGCCCACTTGTGTCTAACTAGGACCCGAGTTCTTGACACCTGTTCCGAGATCGAGCGCGCTAACCACAGGTGGGGTGTGTGGGCACCCCCATCGATTTAGTACATGATTTCAAAGTATTGTACTGGGGGCCACAACCTAGTTTGGGGCTTTATTACTATCCTGTACTTATGCCATGCTTTACTGCTGTATTTACGAGTGCGCGTGGAGCGCCTGTACTCTTTAGGAACGCCGTCACATGTTTTCGCTGTATCGACAAGCCCAGTCACACTTTCAGGTTCCCAGTCGTTTACAGCCGTTGCCACACACCCTGGGTCCGTATCAGAGATGGCTGACTTCGTTGCGGGTAGCTTAGTGGGGTGGCCCCCCGTGCTTGCTTTGGGTCTGGGAAACGTCGTGTCTGAAACCCCGTCGACATAACGTCGGGTGTATGTTTTGTGATCTTGTACCTACCTGATCCGACAACAAGGGTGTAGGTGCGTGTAGAAACTTTGGTGCACCCCTGTAGGGTTAAATCTTTTCGAGAAGCCGTGTCCGCGGTTATGGACGACTTGGAGCACAGTTCTCGATCATAGACAACTATAACTAAAGTTTACTATTATAATTTGACTTGTATCCGATATGACTAGTAATCAGCTTCACTACAACAGAATGGCTAAATAAAAGTACCAACAACTGCTGGGTTTTGGGGATGTCTTATGCTATTTGTATCTGACTAGTAAGTGTTGCAACTACAAAGGAATGGTTAACTAAAAGTGCCCATTGCTTATTATATCAGGATGACTCTTGCTATCTATACCTGACTAGTAATTGCTGCCACGATAACTGAATAAATAAAACTGCCAACTGTGTGAGTTCCTCGGTTGACTTCCTCGATTGGTTCCGAGGGGGAAATACCAGGATGGGTATGATTGGTGATAGTATCAGGTTGGTTCCGAATAGGTTTTTCTCATCCCTCTCTGATAGTCACCAGTTGTATCGAGTCTCTATAGGTTGTTTAGTGCATGCTTCGCTGCCGCTTCAGTCCACCATACCTATGTAGGCGAGGACCGCCGATTTCTAGACTCGCCGTGTACTGGCCTCAGTACTGACCGCTCTCCTTTTTTCCTTTGCCCTTTGTCGGCACCCCTTTTGTTTAAGCTGGTTTAAGACCGACGTCGTTAGCAGGGTTACCCTTCCGGCTTGGCCTGGGCATGGTTATGGACGCCATTGGTTATCCTTCAGGGCTCTTAGTTCAATTTGCTTCTTATCCATATTCGGATGGTGTATCGTTTTCAAGGTGATTTGGATTTTTGTATTGTATATCTGTATTCTTGACTCTTGGAGTTGTTGTTGTATATATCTGTTCCGTGGGTTCCATCGTGGACTATTGTGTAATGATATTACTTCGTTTTCCACCCGCACGAAAGTTCCTGGTGGGCACCTTTGAATAGTTTCTATGAGGGTTTGGCGAAAATCGCTAAACTTGCATAGGGCCGATCCGAGGGTGTTACATTTCACCACAACATTCGATACATCCGTCAGGAACAATCCTGAATTCACCATACTCAGTATGCGGATAATCAATCCTAACCTTTCAATTACACGCCCTAGTATAGGCACCTCTCCTGTGAGTTTGGCCTCCCAACCATGACCAACCGTCATCTTGGGTACTGCACAGGTGGACAATCTTCACAAGGTAGCCTCAGCTCAGACCTTGGCCGCAAGGGAACCCATACTAAGGTATATAAATTTCTAGTCAAGCCCTATCCAAATTTCGGATATTGTGCTTGTACGGTAAAATTGGAATCGTATCGCATCTAGACAACCATCAGTTTTATAAAGGGCTAAGGCTCATGCCTCAACACTTTCATCATCAAAATCATCTGGTGTTCAAGAACACATTGACATGGTTATACCCTACGGGTACACGAACTTAGCATACCTGGTCTAGTCCAAGGAAGGCCCACAAGAATATATGCGGCCCATGAAGAGTTTTGGGTGGCCCAAGACCATGACGTCTTCGGATCCTTGGAGAACAAGACTAGAGTAGATAGAATATTCAAAGGGGCAGACCCTAAAACCTGTAACCGACTCGGTCTATGCCCGGGACCTGCCTACCTCTATATAAAGGCTAGGAGGGCACGACGAGAAGGGCACTTCATACCATCGCATACACACCTCCATGCCAGATTGCATCTGCGCACCCCTATACTTTTCGGTTCCGCCGTAATCAAGAGAAGACAAGCAGGAGTAGGGTTTTCCCTCCGGGGGCCTGAACCTGGGTAAACCTCGTGTCCCCGTGTTGCTTGTTTGCTAACCATTCCATGATATCCAGCATCCCCATCTTCTCCAAAACCCAAGCTCATAACAATGGGCATTGACGAGATTAAACCTCGTCAATTGGCACCGTCTGTGGGAACTGGGGGCGCTGATTGTGCGATCGTGACAGTTCCAACCAAAGCGATCTACATCTCTGCGGCGACGGAGAGCCACCTCCTCTTCGGCGCTTTCGACTTCACCGCCCACTCGCCAGCCACCCTGAAGGACTTTGAGCCCGTTGGCGACGGGCTCGAGATCCTGTTCGGGAGCTTCTGCTTCCAAGTGGGGCAGATCGACACTCTTCGTCTTCCAGAGCGGGTGCCCTTGCCATCGATCAGGCCCGCTTCATGGGCTCCACACCCCGTGCTACGCACATCGCCATCGACAGATGAGTCCTATGACAGTAGCAGCTGCAACTCAGATCTGTGCGATCCACCATCGGAGGAAGGAACCTACGGTTCCGGATCCAATCTACAAGCGCTACCAATGTACCGCAGTCATCCAGAGCGACGTGGATCAGGAGCACAACTCGCCACCCAACCCGCAGGGTAGAAACAGCGAGAACAGGAGAAACCAGTCCCCCCGCCCAACGAGGAGGACACCGATCCCAATCGGATCATCCACTTCAGCGAGGTAGGCTAGGCTCAAGCACGCAAAGCCGTGGCAGGCAACAAGATCCTGCCTGTGGGTGCCTCACGGGACCTACTGATGGCGTACCACCTGCTCCTGGTCAAAGAGCACAAGAAGCAGGTGAAGATGCAGGAAGTGCTTAACAAGCGCAAGCAAGCAGCCTCGGAGTCCAGTGCGTGGCGAGCTGTGCTCTCCGCCATGGGCGGCTCCAGCTCGCACGGCAACCATGACAACAAGCACCGTTCTCGCATGGAGAACATGGATCCCACCGCATGTCGTGAGGTGACTCGGACCCTCAACACGTCCTTCATGGAGATGGATGCCGACGACAACGTCAGCCCGAAGACACCGCAAGCTGCGATCATGGCAGCCACCACATACCTCGCATCCCATCCACCTGCAGTGGGGGACCCGAAAAGGTCCATGCACAAGTCCGCGCTAACCAGACTCAGACTCATTGGAGCTGCGCTCCACGGAGAAGCTCCTGCAAAGCCAAAAAAGAAGGCTGCGGACAGGTTCAACCGCAGTCCCACGCCTTCATCCGACGAGGAAGAACACGACCTACCTCGAAGGCACAAGAGCTCGCGCCATCGCAACCGCGATTACGACGCTCGAAGCGAGCTCACCCAACGCAAGATCGAAAAAGCGCGCGCCAAGCGTGTCTGCTCGTCCGAAGCCGAGGAGGACGATGACGAAGGAGAACTCTACGGAGCCCGATGCTTCTGCAGATCCCTCTGGCGGACACGGATGCCGCGGAACTTCAAGCTTCCTTCATACACTCTGAAGTTTGACGACACATAGGACTCCAAGGCGTGGCTCAACGACCACCTGTCGTCCTTCAAGCTACATGGCAGAAACAAGAACACCGCCCTGCAATGCCTTCAGCTGCAGTTGACAGGCGTAACCCGGATCTAGATCAGCAGCCTATCCTCGGGATCTATCCGAAGCTAGGAGGAGCTGGCGTACAGTTTCATCCGAAACTTCAAAGGCACCAGCAAGAGGCCAGCCTCGATTGAGGAGCTACGAGCCTGCACCCAACGAACGTGCGAATCCATTCGCTTGTACATATTACGCTGGTCCAACACCAAGTCCGCGGCACACATCTCTGAGAGAGAGCGATCGACGCCTTCAAAGATGGCGTCAAGCGCCAGGACTTCAAGGAAGAACTTGGGCACGTCAAGCCCAAGACACTCGACCACCTCATGGACATCGCCAACAGGTGGGCAGATGGCGAGGACACCGTCCACCGAGCGCACTCGGAGGAGGAAGATGATTACGGCCATCGACGTGAACACCGTAGCAAGAGAAGATCGCACGTCTACGACGATCGTGATGGAGCCGACATGGTCGCAGCTGGCTACACTGACCGCCGCAGCAGCGGCGGATACCGTGGAAACAACTTCCACGACGGAGGACGCCCAACACAGTCATGGCAACGCCGCGGCCGTGATGATGGACCCTTAGCATACGACAAACTGTCGGGTCCATGCACCATCCACTTCTACATCGACAAGCAGGATGGTAAAAAGAAGGCAAGCCACATACTCAAGGATTGCCGTGAGTTCCAGAAACTCAGCGAGAGCATGTCCCAGATGAGGCAACAAGCCCCAAACCCCGGGTACGGGAATGCGCCCGCACCAGGTGACATCGCCCACGGAGCTCCTCCACCACCACCCATGGGACCTTCGAATCATCCAATCGCACCTACGCAAAACAACGGTGGAAACGGGTACCCCGTGCCAAAAGGATCACTGATGATCCAAAAAGGGCGCCCAACAAACAGGGTGCAAAAGAAAATCACCCGTCAGATCAATTTGGCCGTGACAGCTCCACCCGCCATCCCTGCATACCTCAGCGGATCGGAGTCCTGCATCACGTTCAACCATTCAGATCACCCCTGCCAGATCCCTCGCCTAGGTCATGCTGCCTTGGTGCTCGCGGCACAGATCGGAGGGTTCGATATGAGCCACGTCTTCATGGACGGCGGCAGCGGCATCAATCTGATGTTCGCCAGCACCTTAGCAGCAATGCGGATCCCGCTGTGCAGCCTGGAACAATCCGATACAACGTTCCACGGCATCGTCCCAGGGAAGGGCATATTCCCCACTGGGAAAGATATGGCTCGATGTCATCTTTGGCAAGCCCGACAACTTTCGGTGCGAGCGACTGGAGTTTGAAGTGGTGGACTGGCTATCACAATACCACGCCATCCTTGGGCATGTGGAATTCGCACGATTCCTGGCCGTACCGCACTACGCATACCTGCTACTCAAGATGCCAGGACCTAAGGGCGTCATCACGGTCCACGGGAGCTTCACCCGATCGGACCACTGCGACAGGGACTTCAACAGAATCTCCCAGTCATTCGGCATGCAGGAGGAACTCATAAGGCTCCGAGAGGTGACAGACAATGGGGCACCCCCAGTTGCAAGACAGAACGCACCCGACATGTCTTTCGACTCCACCGTAAACACAAAGAAGGTGCAGGTCCACCTGACGGACGCCTCTAAGACGGCGCTGATCGCCAACGACCTCAGCTCCGCATAGGAAAGCGCACTCGTCGAATTCCTCCGTGAGCGCTGGGAAATCTTCGCCCAGTGTCCTGCGGACATGCCAGGAGTTCCCATGGAATTCGCCGAGCATGCACTTAACGTCTTTCTAGACGCCAAGCCCGTCAAACAGTCCATCCGACGACCGTCCGAGCCATGGTCTTAAGCCATTGGAGTCGAAGTCAACAGACTACTCGACGCAAACTTCATCAGGGAGATCAAGGAAAGCGAGTGGCTCGCCAACACCGTGATGGTCCCCAAAAAGTACACGGACATCCTGCGGATGTGCGTGGACTTCACATCGCTGAACAAGCACAGCCCGAAGGATCACTTTCCTCTCCCTCGGATCGATCAGATCATCGATTTGACCACAGGATGCGAGAAGCTCTCCTTCCTCGACGCCTACTCAAGCTACAATCAGATTCGGCTGAAGGTCGAAGATCAGAAGAAAACGGCATTCATCACGCTGTTCGGAGTGTTCTGCTACAAGACAATGCCCTTTGGGCTGAAGAATGCAGGCGCCACGTACCAATGGTGCATGTAGGCATGCCTGAAGGACCAGATCAGCCGCAACATCCAAGTCTATGTCGACGAGATAGTAATCAAAATAAGGGAGGCCAAGACACTGATCGACGATCTCCACGAGACGTTCGACAACCTTGATCGATACAAGATCAAGCTAAACCCGGAAAAGTGTGCCTTCGGCGTCCCATCTGGTCAACTGCTAGGCTACTTCATCTCCCAGCGAGGGATCGAGGCGAACCCGAAGAAAATCAGTGCCATAATGTCCATGGAGAAGCCGAAGAACCTCGAAGGCGTCCAACAACTTGCTGGGCGAATCGCAGCGTTAAGCAGGTTCATCAGCCGCATGGGAGAAAAAGCCCTGCCTTTTTATCAGCTGCTACGCAAGGCAGACAAATTCGAATGGACGCCCGAAGCGGACGACACATTCGAAGATCTGAAGCGGCTGCTCTCCACCTCGCCCATCTTGGTCACGCCAAAATAGCGTGAGCCTCTACTGCTATACATAGCAGCTACACACCAGGTGGTAAGCACCGTGCTTCTGGTCGAAAGACCCGAAGATGGCAAGACCCATGGGGTCCAATGCCCAATCTACTACCTCAGCGAGGTATTGACGCCGACAAAGCAGAGGTATCCTCACTACCAGAAACTCGCCTACGGCGTATTCATGATGGCTCGTCGACTGAGCCACTACTTCCACGAGCATCAGGTGATGGTCGTCAATGAAGCACCCCTGAATAGCATCCTGAACAACCCAGAGGACACATGATGTGTGGCACTGTGGGGAATTGAGCTGTCACCTCTAGACATCGTCTATGACAAGCGCCACACGATCAAGTCTCAGGTCCTTCCGGACTTCCTCGTCCACTGGATGGAACTACAGATGCCAGACACCCCGAACATGACACAGTCATGCACGATGCACTTTGATGGCTCCAAGCACGAGGCCGGAGCAGGAGTCGGGGTCATACCGACCTCCCCGCAGGGCGACAAGATGAAGTACGTCCTCCGGATGAAATTTTGACCTTCCAACAACGAGGCCGAGTACGAGGCCCTCATCCACGGCATGAGGATGGACAAGAAATGCGGTGCAACGCGCCTGGTCATCTATGGCGACTCGAACCTCGTCGTCCAACAGACGATGAACGAGTGCGAAGCACACGCTGCCAACATGATTGCGTACCGCGCACTCTACAACGCACTCCAAGGAGACATTGACGGCTGCGAGCTTCAGCACGTTGGGAGAGAAAGCAACGAAGAGGCCGACAGACTCGCCAACATCGGCTCCACCTTCGCATGGGTGCCACTAGGTGTGTTCCTCAAACAGATCTGCGTGCCATCCATCAAAAGGAAATTCCCAAAAGGATCACCCGAAGAAGCAGAACACTCGGGGGCTGCGGTACCCGAAGGACAGGAAGGACCAGAAATGCTCAACACAGAGGTCGCAGTGGTCAACCTGATGCAGGTCATGGCAGTCGAAGAAACATGGACACATCCATACCTCCAATATCTGATAGACGGGGAGCTGCCTAACAGCCCGATAGATGCCCGATGCATATCTCGCCGATCCAAGGCCTTCACCATCATCAATGGCGAGCTGTACAAGCGCAGCATTTCGGGTGTACTCCAAAGGTGCGTCACCATCGGTGTGATGGCAAAACTATCCTCCAAGACATCCACGAGGGCATCTGCGACCATCACGCGGGAAACCGCGCCCTTGTCGCCAAAGCTCTACGAGCTGGATTCTACTGGCCAACGGCCATGAACGACGCCAAGGACATCGTTCGAAGGTGCAACGAGTGCCAGAGGTTCGCAGATAAACCACACGCACCAGGATCGGAGCTCAGGCCCATACCACTGGCCTGGCCCTTCGCCCAATGGGGCCTCGACATGATCGGCAAACTACCCAAGTCCTCGAAAGGAGGCCACGTCTACCTCCTAGTCGCAGTCGACAAATTCACCAAGTGGATCGAGGCCATGCCCGTTACTAACCAAAAGGGCAAAAGGGTCGTAAAATTCATCGAATCCATAGTCTACAGGTTCGGCATGCCGCATAGCATCATCACCGATAACGGGTCGAACTTCATATCCAAAGAATTCCAGGACTTCTGCGAAGACCTCGGAATCAACATCACATACGCCTCCGTCGCGCACCCGCAAACAAACGGGCAGGTCGAAAAGGCCAACGTCCTCGTCGGAGGCGGCATCAAGAAACGCCTAAAGAGCCCACTCCAGCGACTCGCAGGAGCCTGGACACAAGAGCTACCCTCCGTCTTCTGGAGCCTACGCACGACGCCAAACGGCTAAACTGGCTACATGCCTTTCTTCATGGTGCACGGAGCCGAAGCCGTTCTGCCTGCAGAGGTACGCCACAAGGCCCCACGGGTCGTTGCCTACAGCGAAGCCGAATCGACGGCCGCACTCGAAGACGCCGTCGACACACTCGACGAGGCACGTGACATAGCCGCGGCTCGATCAACGGTCTATCAACAGAGCCTCCGCAACTATCACAGCCGTCGGCTGCACCCAAGGTCCTTTGTCGAAGGAGACCTAGTCTTACGACTCAAGCAAGAGCGACCGAAGAAGCTCGATTCACCCTGGGAAGGACCCTACATCATCACTGAAGTCATCCCAGGTGGCGCTATCGCCTCAAGCACGTGGAGTCTAGAGTAGCATACTCCAACGCATGGAACATCACACAACTGCGACGCTTCTACCCCTAGCTACGCGTTTCTACCCCTAGCTACCCCCTCCTTTTACTTTCAATAAGGCTACTCAGCCGCACAATGTACCTCCTCCTTACGATATGAATAAAGCTAAGTGTCTCGCCCCAAAAATTTGTCTATTATTCGCATTTTCTTCATGTTACAACACACTTGGGGGATCCCCTCACCTCACAACTTCGTCGATTGAGGATAACGCGTGTACGCCTGAGTAGCTGACCACGTCAGGCTAACGAAAAGGGCACTCATACAAATAAAGCACCACGTGCTAAAAACAATCAACCTTTACAGCAAGGGGCATAACACGCCCAGTCGAATACAAACAAATTTTACATATATCTTTTTACAGGTCCTACCTATTCTAAAGAATCAACTGCGCACGTTGCTCAAAGAGATCTACAATTTGTTCGGCATACTGCCTTATAGCCGCATAATGTGGATGCATGTCCCACATGCCACGATCCGGCCGAAGAGGCGGCCCAGCCGCCATAGCAGCAAGATCTACATCAGGGCGATGCAGCCACACAAGGGAAAGCGCAGCCTTCACACCTGCAACCAGCTGATGCCGCACCAGCTCCCTGACATGATACACATCTCGAAACTTCTCCAGCTGGCCCCATAGAGTCGATGGTGCCTCATCCAGGGGAAACATCACGTGCAGAATTGACGCCAAGGAAGTCTTCACTTGCCGCAGCACCCGCGACACCTGGTGAACACGATCCTGCACAGTCGCAAGGACCATAGCATGATCACGGTCCATCCAGAAAAAGCCGCCGGCCTCCATGTCTTGTTGGGTCAGACAGTTGATCCGAACAGCAACACGCTCCTTTTCCTCCCTAGGAACAAGGTTAGCACCTGCAACAACTGCAAAGTAAGATGACAAGCCAACATGCGCATTCAAAAAATGAGCAGCAGCTCGAAGAAACTCACATTGAAGCTGTTCGGCCAAACGGCACAACTCCCCCATCAGATACTCCTCTCTGGCGGCGCCTCGCTCTGCCTTCGACTTCCAAACGTCCGTGTGGCCCCGAACACCAAGCAATTCTTTCTCAAGACTACGGATGCGGTCACGAAGAAACACAAGCTGCGACGCATCATCCAAGGATGGTCGCAACTGTGGCGCAAACGAAGTATCAACGGGCTCGTCACCCGAAGGTCCCTAGAGGAAAAGAAGGAAAGGATATGTACAAACGCACAAATAAGAAAATAGCTCGGAGATTCATTATATACAGCAAAAGCCACTGCGTTGCACAAGGAGTGTTCATAGATACATTACAACAGAAGAAACAAAAGCTATCCTACAACTACAAGGCCTAAGAAGCTACATCCTGAGTGGCCTCGGAGCCGGATTGCCTGCTCTTGGCCTCCCCCTGCTGCCTCACCGCGTACTCCGCCAGCAAGTCAATCAGCTTCGACCCATAGCATTTACAACGGGCAGCGCAGAGGGCGAAGGCTACCTCAGATCCGTCGGCAGGTATCGGCATCTGGGAGGTGACCTGATGAAGATCCAGCTCCGCTCCAAACGCCATGGCCATCGCTAGCCCCATGGACGCGCCGATACCCTTCTGCTTGGGCTTGTACGCCGCGGGGGCCTCGGCTTACAGTGCGTCTGCCAACAATTTGACATCCTCGAGGGCGACGCCCTTGGGGACGAGCTCCTTGTAGAAGCGCCCGAGAACCACCTTGGCCTTGGCAAGCGAGCCAACCACGGTACTGCAGCGGTCTTCGACCGCCGCAGTGGCATCATCTAGAGCACTTCCATGCTCCAGGGCACCACGGTCAAACTTGATGCCCGCGGCATCTAGAAAAACGGAAGAGGCAACGTGAAAACCAAGCAAAGCTAGAGAAACAAGGAAGCCGAAAAGGAATAGACGTAACTACTCACCCGAAATAGCCTTGGCAGTAGCCATCAGCTTGCCAACTACCTCCTTCTCGCGCGAAGCCGCAGCGGTGGCGAGCTGCTCCTCGCGATCTGTGGCCTCCTGTTGCAGGCGCTCCTTGGTCGCAGCCGCGTCAGCTAACTCCTGCTTAAGACGCTCCTTAGCGCTAACAACATCTTCAGCTTTTTTCTTCGCTCGCCCGAGGCTCATTTTGAGAGCATCAATTTCGCGGAGGGAAGTGTTATTCTCGTCTACAACAAAGAACAAGCATGAGATTCGTCAGTAAGCAAGCAACCGAAGAAGGAGGAGATTGATAAAAAAACACGAACCTTGAAGCCTTTGAAGGCTGGCCTCCAATGCTAGATGCTTCTTCACCAGCTAGTTGACACCTTGAACAAAAGGCTGCAAGAAGACGCAACTTGTCCGGAAAAAGGCTCGAGGGCTACGCCCAAGAAAATGAGCAAAGCAAATCACGCATACGAAAAGCGCTCGGGGGCTCCCCTCGAGACGCGCACAAAAAAAAGAGAGACATGATCAGCAGATCATCCGAACAATGCTCGGGGGCTCCCCCATGGCAGAAACGAAAGTACTTACATGATCAGACGGCGACTCGGAAGGTCCGGCTGTAGTCTTCTGGGAGAGAACCACCCGAGCCTCCTGTGGAGAAGGGTTCGGAGCAGCGCCCCCAGAGGTGGCCACCATCTAAGGAGGAGGAGCAACCTTCGACTCCCCCACCATCTCCCAAGAACCATCGCTGAAGGAGCCATCGGAGGAGTGGCTATAAAATAAAACATCAGACAAGTACAAGAAAGAAAAATTGAAAGAGAGCAAAAAGAAACTGCAGACACTTACAAGTCCATATCGCTCAAATTGAAGACAGGCAAGGCCCTCTTGCCTTTCTTCTCTTCCTTCTTCTCTTCCTTCTTCTCTTCCTTCTTCTCTTCCTTATTCCGCTTCACCAGCGGCTATGGAAGAGCCACCATAACCCCCACTGTGACGCTCAAGGCATGACGGGTTCCTAGGTGTTGGTGGAGTCAAGGCATCTGACGATTCGCTCGAGCTCCGTGTCCGCTTTTGAGTCTGCTCCACGCTCGACCCAAAGGTTTCTTCAGCCGGCGACCACGCTGAAGGAAGATCAGACATGGAGCCCACTACCTCATTGTCCGGTGCATCCGAAAAACGTTCGGGTAGTGGAGGCGCCATGCCAGGTACCTTGAACTCCTGCACAAAAGAAAACAAACTCTCAGAATAAACAAACTGCAAAGAGACGAAGTCGAAAAAAGCGCTACGCGCACGTCCTAGATCTACACCTGCGGCACCGGTCGAGAGGCCCTGAATGGAAGGGTCAGCGAGCTACGCGGAATGTCCTCGTCAGCCTTAAACTTCAGCAGCGGCCGAAGGATTCCGTCCACATCCCCCTTGGAGAGCTCTCCAGTTGAAACCCTAGTCGGGTCGTTCCGGCCATAATAAAAAAACATCGGGTGCGCCCTAGCCTGGAGCGGCTGCACCCGACGTTTAAGGAAGGTGCGGATGATATCCACACCATTCACCTCTTTATCTGGAATCACCTGAAGATCCTCCAACCGACGATAGAGTTCCTCTATCTCCGCCACCTCACCATCCAAGATGTGGTTCTTCCAGGACCTCTTTGGCTGGATTTTCTGGAAGGGGTCGAAAGGAGCAAGGCCAAACTTTTGCCCGTCCACTGTGGAGTCGCGGATGTAAAACCATCGCCTCCGCCAGTATTGGACGGACTCAGACATAGAAAAATAAAATAAGAGAAAGTTGGATTTAAGGGAAATGATGCAGCCGCCGATGGGATAAACGCCATCGGAGCCAGATTGCCTCTTCACGGAATAGAGCTTCCGGAAGAGGCCAAAGTGTGGCTCGATACCTAGCCAACACTCATAGAAGGTGATGAAGCATGCAATGTGAAGAACAGAATTCGGCGAAAGATGATGGAGTTGGATGCCATAGAAGAAAAGCAATCCATGGAGGAAATCATGGACTAGGAGAGAAAGGCCCCGAAGGACAAAAGCAACAAACATGACCTGAAACCCAACGGGTGGACGAGGAGTTACCTCGTCGCCGGGAATCTTGACGGCCTTCTTGTCCTGCGGGATTAGACCCCACTCACGGAGATTGTGAAGATCACCCTCGCGCGTCTCCGACTGCCGCCAGCCACCATCGGTGACGCGGGTAGCGGCGGTACCCTTCTTGCCACCAGCAGCGGCGTTGGTACCAACTGCGGTGGAGGCCTTCTTCGACTTCCCCATGGAAGTGCGGCGACGGTGATGTGAACGTAGGAAAGAAGATGGGAAGGATCGGAGAAATTCCAGAGCGCGACGAGAAAAGCTCAAGACGGTGGAAGCAGTGAAACAAGAATGGCTGCGGTGAAAACAAACAAGTTTTTTCCCAATGATTATAAGGACGAAGAAGACGCACGATGACCGTTCATTGGGAAGCCCTAGAGCCAACATCAAGATCCGACCGTCCACGTGTCAGCACGGCAGCGAACCGTCGTTCACACGCCGTCCACTACGCACGGAAATCGAGGCAACGCCGTAATTATCTCCATGTTGCGTGTGACCAGTCAATTCAAAGTCAGAAGGTGGGACCCATGTTCGTCCAGTCACATCATCTTTGGTGCCACAGACGCTTGAGGTCACCGATCATCAGCACTGACGTCATTCGGATCTAAAAGTACTCACAACTACAATTCTTCGGCTACACAGCTAAAAGTACTCACTCGAATCTACGATTCGAGTAACTACTCGCAGGCTACTCCTATCAGGAGCGCTGGCCGCGCACCCAAAATACGATCAAAATACTACACCGTTGAACTATTCTTCGAGTCCTACGTCGAGTCTACGACTCCACTACGGACTCGGGGGCTACTCCCATAGGGAGGATGGATTTAATCATCCGAATTTTTTTTGTCCTACGGACCTAAAAGTTAACAAAGACTGAATTAAAGTCTCTGCTCGAGTCTACGACTCGAACAACCACTCGGGGGCTACTACCATAGGGAGCGCTGGTCGCGCACCCTATGAATTCTTTGACTGCGATCCTTCAGATCAGTATGCAAAAACTTTTCAGCAACTCTGCCCTAATTAACGCTAAGTGAGAAGCATCCTCCTTGGCCACCCGAAACACCTCCGCGGTGATAAGCATTCGGATGTTATGTCTACAACACAAAGATAAGACCTACAGATATCATCTGATGGCCTGGCAACGCACACGACTGCGCTCTGCTAGTAAGAATCCGTGCCAGCAGGCGCGATTGAAATCCCGATGGACACGTTGGGTACATCACTTGAAAATCACTGGAATTCCACTCCTGTAAGTCCTCAACGGTCTGAGTCGAATTACGCCAGCATATGCTCCGGTTTTGAGTCGAGGGAATCGAATTTGAAGAAGATCATGTTGTTTTGTCCTAAGACAGTTAACTGGCCCTGATCCGTCGGGAGAGTCAGGCACATGCATCAACAATCCCTACACATTAAAATCATTCTTTGATGAATAAAAACAGCTGCACCCAAAAGATTGAAGAGTCCTCAGCCGAATCCACGATTCAACTGAACACTCGGGGGCTACTAACATGGTTATACTCTACGGGTACACGACCTTAGCATACCTGGTCTAGTCCAAGGAAGGACCACAAGAATACATGCGGCCCATGAAGATTTTCGGGTGGCCCAAGCCCATGACGTCTTCGGATCCTTGGAGAACAAGACTAGAGCAGATAGAATATTCAAAGGGGCAAACCCTAAAACCTGTCACCGACTTGGTCTGTGCCTGGGACCTGCCTACCTCTATATAAAGGCTAGGAGTACACAACGAGAAGGGCACTTAATACCATCGCATACACACCTCCACGCCAGATTGCATCTGCGCACCCCTGTACTTTTCGGTTCCGCCGTAATCAAGAGAAGACAAGTAGGAGTAGGGTTTTCCCTCCGGGGGCCTGAACCTGGGTAAACCTCGTGTCCCCGTGTTGCTTTTTTGCTAACCGTTCCGCAATCTCCATCATCCCCATCTTCTCCAAAACCCAAGCTCATAACAATGGGCATTGACGAGATTAAACCTCGTCACACATGTCAAAACATTTCAGTAGAATGACTCATCATTCTAAGGTTTTCATAACCATTTTCACCAAGTATTCCCATCTAAAGTTGATCAAGTTTTATGCTTAGCACTAGAAGCTACATGTGGGGGTAAATACTAATGAGGGGTGGTAAACAAGTGGGGATTAGCTAAGTTCAATCTCATGCCTTAGGATGACATCAAGATTATCTATCTTCGTCCAAGCTTTATGCTCTTTATGCTACCTTCAGTTATCTTTCTAGAATCTACAAGTCACTAAGTAAACTCTAAGAGAAAGCTTTGATAAATAAGATAAAGTATTTAGCTTGCAAGTAAAACTAGGATGGTGGGTCAAGTGGGTATAATCACATATGCTTAAGGCATATAGTTGGCATAGTAACAAGCAAGTAGTAGCTTGCATAAGTAGGGCATCTTGCAAGTGTTAGCTTGCTCAGTTAATAGATTGCTAAATCAACTAGTAGTATTAGGTTTGCCTTGTGCAGAGTAGTGGTTGAAGTTCTCCTCGGCTTCTTCCTCGTAGTATCCTCCTTCCTCCTCGTATCCTTGGTCGGTACTAGCGTCTATAAATAAATACGAGGTACACAATTACGAAACAATACTTAACTATTTATAATCATTACACAAAGGTTCACACTAGATGATCTATCATCATTACTCGCATTACAAGGATTAAAACACTTGTCTTATTTATTTTATTTAAGAAAAGTAATTTCTACTCATTAAAAACTACTTAAGATTTAATATTCTCCAACTCAAACATGGGATCATGTTGACACATGTCATCGCCACATATTTCAGTACATGAGAATGTGATTTAAAGTGGTGTCACAATTTAATGAGGTTTAACCTTTTTATTTTATTTAACTAAAGTGACTAGTATGGGGCATTCTTTTATTACTTGAACATTATTTCTGTAAGTATACCTATATATTTTTATATTCTGAAAGGTATGGTCAAATATGATTTTTGAGAGTTGGAATCCACTCAAAAGCTTTTATGGTTGAATTTTGAAAAATATTTGAATGCAAAAAAGCTTCTGCCTTGTTATTTTTACCATGGGTGATCTACAATTCTAAATGGTTTGAATCCAACGGGTTTGGATTAAGCATTCCAGTACCTTTCTAACAAAATTGGTTTCATGCATTTTGGTTTAGTGAATCGAGTTGGGTTGATTTTTGAATCTAGTTACAGAACTGGGTTTCAAATTAAATGAATAAAACTAAATTTGAATTGTTGGGTCGCGCGGGACGTTTAACTGGGTCGACCCACTATGCACATCACACGCGCGGGCTGGTTAAGTGGCTGTCCCCACACGTTAGTGAGACAATGAGGGGCGAAGCGGTACGGGGTGATCTAGGCCGCACGATCTAACTCTAATCGAACGGCTCTGGTTCATCAGCCACGTCGGGCAGCGACGGTGAGACAGAAACCTATCGCGGTAGGTGGGGGTCGTGGGAGGCTCACCGGGGCTCAGGCGATGGTCAGCGACGGGGGCGAACGACTAAGTCGACGACGGCGGTTCTCCTGGTACCGGTAGCTTCTCCTGGGGCGGCTCCAATCGACGGCGCCTCTCCTCCTCTGCAGCGACGAACTCTGGTGAAATTCTGGCCACCTGGTGCTGGCCTTGCTCCGGGAGTGAGTGGGTGTGATCATTGAGAGGTGGGGAGTGAACTGGTGTGAAAAAAACGAGCGGGGGAGGTCTCCTTTATAGTGGCTGAAGGGGATCGATGGGCGCGGGCTGAGCTCGTCGTGGTTGACGACAAAGTGGGCTAATGCCATGGGGAACGGTAGAGGGCGGTGCTGTGCTCCCCGGCGAAGCTCAACGGCTTGGTGGCGAGGCATGGGGCAGTGCTGATCGGTCGGAACGCATTGATGCTCTGGGCGGGTCCGACGACAAATTTAATGGCGCACAGGTGCTCCTGGTCCCGCGGCGGCGAACGATGTTGTCTGGCGGGGTACTGGAGTGTTGGCGATCACGCACGCAAGAGGCGAGGGCGGCATGCATATTGTGGGTGCTTGTCGAGTGTGGCGCACTGGCGTGTTCTCGGCTCGCACGCAGAGAGGCTGGGCGCGTGCTTGGCGGGTGGTCCAGTGGCTGGATGCGTTCGGGGCTGGGACAAGGAGTGGCGGTGGATGGTGCCGCGTGTTCCAGATAAGGTTGGCGGGGCTAGTTCTTTCTCTAGCTCGCTGGCGACATTGGGGTTGGTAAATGGGCTCAGCATGGTCACCATTAATGGCTATTCCAAGCTCATAGTGGTGCTAAGGCATGTTAATTGGGCTAGATCATCTACTGAGAGTGTAGTGAGATCTAGAGAGGGAACAAGGTTGGCCAAATTCACTGCTCAGTATAGTGTTTGTTGTTCGTTTGTTTGTTTGTTGCAAATAGGGTGTTTGATGAAATGGCCGAAAGAAATTCAAATTTGAATTTTGGATTCAAACTTGGTGGGTTTCCTAGGCACATACTAGGGAGTCTCTGGTTAGTTGGATTAGTCAAGGGGCACTGATTTGGTTTGGTTTTGAAAATGTGTGATCTTCACATATGATAAAGATTCAATTTTGAATTGTCATTTGAATGAGGTTGTCAAATGTTTCTGCAAGTTTGAAAGGTGGGCTTTCCTTCACTTTTACTTGGTCTAACAAGGGGTGAAAAGAATTGGAAAAGTTTCTGTTTGAAATCTTGGACTAGAAACACTCAAAGTGACATAGTGAGCAAGATTGGCAAAAATGACCATTTGCCTTAATTGATTTGTTTGTGATTTTCTCTTTATTTGTTTCTACTTGGAAATGTTTTATATGATGTTATTTTCATATTTAAACCATTTCTTGCTATTTAGGTTAATCACTCAAGATCATTCATGCATTTATCAAATCATCACATACACACATGCATTCATATGATTTTAATTAATCAAAGTTTTTGTTAACCCTAATTTTAGTGATTAGAGTTTGATGATCATTGTTTTATATTTTTGGGATGTTACAAACCTTCCCCCCTTAAACAAAATCTCGTCCCGAGATTTGAAGAAGGAATAGAAAAGATTACCTAGGATTTAAAAAGATCGGGAAACTCCGTCCTCATGTGATCTTCTTGCTCCCAGGTAGCTTCTTCTTCAGTGTGGTTGCTCCACTGAATCTTGAGAAACTTGATGCTTCGGGTTCTGGTGGTTCTGAAAGCTTCCTCAAAAATACGAATGGGTACTTCGGGATATGTCAGGTCATCGTTGATCTCTATGGTCCGATGATCAATATTCTTGAAAACTTCAGTCTTCTCCGGAACTTCAAGGAATTTGCGAAGTAACGATATATGGAACACATTGTGTACTGCTGGCATCTCCTCTGGCAGTTCCAATTGATATGATACTTCTCCTCGACAATTTAGAATCTTGAAGGGTCCGATATATCTGGGGGCTAACTTTCCTTTGAGATGGAAACGCTGCATTCCCTTCAAAGGCGACACTTTGAGATACACAAAATTTCCGATATTGAAAGCGAGGTCTTGACGTCTCTTGTCGGTGTAACTCTTCTGTCTTGACTAGGCGGTCTTGAGGTGCTCACGAATCTTGTGAACTTTCTCTTCGGCTTCTCGTAGGATGTCGGGTCCGAAAATCTGACTCTGTCCTACTTCCGACCAATTCAAAGGGTTGCGACACTTTCTTCCATACATGAATTCAAATGGGGCCATTTGCATACTAGCTTGGTACCTGTTGTTGTATGAAAATTCTGCGAATGGGAGACAGTCTTCCCATTTAGATCCATACTCTAGCACACATGCTCTCAACATATCTTTGAGTATTTGATTTACTCCCTCCGTTTGTCCATCGGTCTGAGCGTGATACGCTGTGCTGAAATCCAGTCAGGTTCCTAAACCTTCTTGGACTTTCTTCCAGAATCTCGAGGTAAACTGGGTTCCTCGATCTGATACGATGTTCTTGGGGACTCCGTGCAAACTGACGATTCTAGCGATGTATAACTCTGCTAGCTTCGAACTCTAGTATGTGGTCTTGACTGGTAAGAAATGGGTGACTTTGGACAATCTGTCAAGTATGACCTAGATAGAGTCATTTCCCCTACAAGAAGTAGGCAATCCGGTGATAAAGTCCATTCCAACTGAATCCCATTTCCATTACGGAATTTGTAATGGTTGCAACAGTCCTGCGGGTCTTTGATGTCCCGCCTTGACTCTCTGACATATATCACACTTGGCGATATAGCTTCCGATTTCTCCCTTCATCTTATGCAACCAAAATTGCTCCTTTAAATCCTGATACATCTTTGTTCCTCCGGGGTGGATAGAATAAAGAGTAGCATGGGCCTCTTTCAAATAAATTCTTTCAACTCCGAATCTGTTGGTACATAGAGACGTCCTTTGTACCACAGAACTCCTTCTTCATCTTCGGTGAATCCGGGTACTTTGCCTGTACCGATACGACGTTTGATTCCGTCGATACTAGCATTTCCTTTTTGCGCCTCTTTGATCTGACTGATCAAAGTGGGTTGTAGTTCTATGGTAGCCAAAAATCCTTCACTCACTAATTCCATTCGGAAATCTTCCATCTCTTTGTGCAAACTTGGTTGCTCCTTCAAAATCATGGAGTTCAAGCAGCACGGCAATCTGCTAAGGGCATCTGCTACCACATTGGCTTTACCAGGGTGATAGTGAATGTCCAGATCATAGTCCTTGATTAGCTCAATCCATCTTCTCTGCCTCATATTCAGCTCCTTCTGAGTGAATATATACTTTAGGCTCTTGTGATCCGAATAAATCTCACAACGGTTTCCCATTAGGTAATGCCTCAATGTCTTCAGTGCTAGAACTACGGCTGTTAGTTCAAGGTCATGGGTTGGATAGTTCTGTTCATGCTGTTTCAGTTGTCGGGATAGATAAGATATAACTTTGCCTTCTTGCATTAGCACACATCCGAGACCGATCTTGGATGCGTCACAATACACATCAAAGGGCTTTGTGATATCCGACATGATCAAGATTGGGGCTGAAATCAATCCCCTCTTGAGTTCTTGAAAACTCGCTTCACATTTGTCTGTCCATTCAAACTTCTTATCCTTCTTCAGCAATTGGGTCATGGGTCTCACGATACTCGAGAATCCTTCTACGAACTTGCGGTAGTATCCCGCTAATCCGAGAAATGCACGAACACTACTAGGAAAATGGCTATAGGTAATTAGCACATCCGTGGCTCACATGGTTGAAGTGCCCCACGGCTAAAACAGGCGTGGCTCACCTATGGGAAGTGCCCTACTAGTAACTAGAACAACCGTGGCGCACATGACCATAGTGCGCCACAGATATGTGTGGGCCAGGGCCCTGTTGGCCGCACGCCAAACATCTGTAGCGCACATAGGGTAGGTGCGCTACGGTTGTTTGTGTCAACCGTGGCGCACGTGGAGGGGGTGCGCTATGCCTAAGCGCATGCCCCCCTCTGCTGTGAAACGGCCAGACACATCCGTGGCGCACTATGGCATGTGCGCCACGGATGTTACTCCTTCCTGTGGCGCACTAGGGCAGAGTGCGCCACGGATGTGTCGATTTTTTTGACAGCACTTTATGTGCACATGTGTGACCACACCCACCACCCCACACTTCACTTTCCCCTTCTTCTTCCTCCTTAGATCTAGTCGGGATCTTCTCCTTCCCACCTCAATTTCTCCACCCATTCACCATTTTTAGCATGTAAAACTTGCCTTGGATGTTACATAAGTAATAGAGGAAGGTCTCCGGTCTCTCATCTCCTTCTCCGATCTCGCGCGCACCTCTTCTTTCCATCTTTCTCGCGATCGGTCTCTCATATCGGTAAGTTGTCCATGTAAGGATGTGTTCATGTGTATATGGTATGCTCATATGTATGTAGATGATCGATGCTCATGATGTGTGTATGGAGAGGATCGATGGTCATATGTGTGTGTATATGGAGAGTATCGATGATGCTCATGCATGTGTGTATGGAGAGGATAATGATATGTTCATGTGTGTATGGATCAGTCTCTCTCTCTCTCTCTTGTGTTTGTATGTGAACAAGTTGCCATTTGTTTTGCCAAAATGTTGATTCATTTCCATTTTGGCAAGACTTTGGCATTTCGCAAAGGTCCTAATTTTAGGATAGGTCATGCCAAAATTTTCTATCGACCATTGCATGCATGCATTCATTATGTGGTTCTAATAGACTTCTAATTGTACCGTGTACACCGTAAAGGCAAAAATGGTCCGCATAATGAGCGAAGGCATTGTGGCTAGATTTTTGAAATGTGCGATGGCCGACATGATACGAAATAACAAGACAGATATAAGATGTCCGTGCAGAAGATGCAAACTCAACTGGGTGATCGACCCAGATTCCGGGAATCTGCAGGCGCACCTGCTCCGCCATGGTTTCATGGATGGATACACTCGTTGGATAAGCGATGACGAAGACGATGGATACGGTGAAGGTGGCCAACATGACGATGATCATCATCACGGCGAGAACGGGCGAGATGATGAAGAGTCTCCTGGAGATGGTGAAGGTGCGGAAGCAGACCGGGATGATGACGATCTAGATGCCGGAGGAGAAGACAACGATGGAACAACATCAGGCTGGGTGCGGGACCCTTATGTGCAAGAGCTGCTTCTCAAGCAGACGAGTAACACCAGGGCTGCCGCTAGAGAGAAAGCCAAGCTTGCACAACTTGAGAAAGACGCGGTTACTCCATTGTATGAAGGATGCAGGCCTGATGATACCCGGTTGAATGTAACGCTCAAGGCTATGGAGATGAAGGCAAAACACAAATTGAGCGACGCAAGCTTCGACGATATGATGGCATTCTGGCATGATCGTCTCCCGGAGGGGAACACATGTCCAACTAGTATCGAGGACGCCAAGAAAATCGTCTGTCCTCTTGATCTACCGCACGTTAGATATCACGTATGCATCAACGATTGCATCATTTATCGGGGTGAGGACGCGGAAAAAACCACATGTCCGGTGCGCGGCGTGAGTCGATACAAGAAAGGGAAAAAAGCACCTCGAAAAGTGGTATGGTACTTTCCTATCACTCCTCGTCTGCAGCGCTATTTCACGGACCCTAAGGAAGCGAAGCTCATGCGATGGCATGCGGAAAGGAAGAAGCCAGGAGATGATGATGATGACCCCGAAAAGGATGAGCTGCTGACGCACCCTTCAGATGCTAGCCAGTGGAAAGCATTGGACCTCGAATTCCCAGAATTCGGAGGAGATTCGAGGAACATCAGGCTTGGTGCGAGCACCAATGGACTCAATCCGTTCGGTAGCCAGAGCAGCACGCACAGCACTTGGCCCGTGTTTGTATGGATGTACAACCTCCCTCCATGGTTGTGCATGAAGAAGAAGTACATACAAATGAGTATGCTAATTCAAGGGCCGAAACAACCTGGTACCGACATCAATCTGTATCTCGGGCTGTTGAAAGAGGAGCTAGCCACGTTATGGGAATCTGGAGCCAATACTTACGATGCCGTCGCACAAGATTATTTCACTATGAGAGCCGCGTTGGTCACTACGGTGCAAGACTATCCAGGTTGCGGTTATATCTCGGGGCAGGTTATCCAAGGATTCTGCGCATGCGTTAGGTGCATGGATAACACAAGCTATCTCCAACTAGAGAAAGATCCAGGGTCATCGAAAACCGTGTTCATGGCGCACCGGAGGTGGCTCGACAAGAATGATCCATGGAGAAAACATGGACACCTGTTCGATGGCAAATCAGAGACCCGAGGAATCCCAGAGCGTAGGAGCCGCGAAGAAGTGGAAGAGTTGCTAAAAAACTGGAAAGATTGTCCTAAGCCTGGAAAGAAGCGAAAGAGGCAGCAACAAGACAAGCCGCTGATGAAGGTATGGAAAACAAGGTCTGTTTTCTGGGAGTTTCCATACTGGAAGTTTCTCCGCACGCCTCATAGCCTCGACATCATGCATATCACGAAAAACGTGTGCGAGAGTCTGGTCGCCACCATAATCAACATGCCAGATAGGACGAAAGATGGTCCGAAAGCAAGGCACGACCTGATATGCTTGGGTATCCAGAAGGAGCTTCACGGAGGACGCACTACTCCTGATGATCAGGAAGATGACGATGATCATGAGTCGGAGATGACACAAGGTCGTCGGAAGGGTAAAAAGTTCAAGAAGAACGAATATTAATGCCCTCCTTCTTGCTTCACTCTAATCCAGGATGAGATCAAACAGTTTTTCAAGTGCCTTCTAGGAGTCAAATTTCCTTACGGCTACGTGGGCAAGATAAGCAGATACCTAGACGAGGCGAAGTAGAGGTTCAGTGGCATGAAGTCTCACGACTGTGCTGTGCTAATGATGCAGGTACTTCCGGTCGCACTAAGAGGGATAATGGACGAGGACGTCCGTGAAACATTATTTGGCCTATGCAAGTTTTTCGACGTCATCTCTAGGAAGTCGATTGGCGTGAATCAGCTCGGGAGGCTACAGGAGGAGATCGCGGTGATACTATGTGATCTTGAGGTCTACTTCCCACCCGCATTCTTCGACATTATGGTGCATCTGCTGGTCCATGTCGTGGAGGACATCGTCCAACTCGGGCCGATGTTCCTCCGCAGCATGATGGCGTTCGAAAGGATGAACGGACACATCAAAGGATACGTTCGCAACAGGTCCAGTCCAGATGGAAGCATAGCCAAGGGCTTTCTGGCTGAAGAGTGCATCTCTTTCTGCACGAATTATCTAGACATCGAGAACCCTGTCGGTCTTCCCGTCAACAGGCACCTTGGCAAGCTCGACGGATCTGGTCACCGAGAGGGTCGTCGCATACTTCATGCAGACTTCGATTTTTGACACGCAGACTTTGATCGAGCAAACCACGTCGCGCTACAGCATTTAGAACTGGTCGATCCTTGGGTATAGAAGCACAAAAGGTTAATCGAGAAGAAGTACAGTGACCGGGGCATACAGAGGACGCATGGAGAAATAATCAAAGAGCACAACTCAGATTTCACGCGTTGGTTTAGGCAGACGCTCCTTGATAATCCCCCGCGATCGCATTCTTCTGACACGGAAAAGATCATATTCACCTTGTCGCAGGGACCGATGCAAAACCTGGTGACCTATCAGGCATATGATATCAATGGCTACACATTCTACACGGAGGAAAAGGACAACAAGTGTGATTATCAGAACTCAGACGTAACGTCGGAATTCTACACCGATGACAACATGAAGGAAAGATTCTACGGAAGAATCGAGGAGATCTGGGAGCTCGACTACTGTGGAGAAAAGGTGCCGATGTTCCGTGTCAGATGGGCAAAGAGCGTCGAAAGAGACGACCGGTATTTCACAACCATGGTTATACCCGAAGCAGCCAAATCCAAGGCCGCCGGTGCAAACGTGGCCGCGAAAAATGAACCGTGGGTACTGGCTACCAAAGTGGACCAATGTTTTTTCATTACCGACCCGACAAAGCCTAGCCGTGTTGTCGTGAGGAGAGGAAAAAGAAACATCATCGGAATGGATGGAGTCGCCAACGAGCAAGACTTCGACCAGTACGGCGATCCAAAGATTGAAGATGACGACGACTACGATGCAGCAACCTACATGACAAGAAGAAAAAGGACAACCCTACCCAAAAAAGGTAGCCCATTCGAAAGAAGAAACATTAAAGTGCCGGGGCTAAATTATTCAACCGCGACAAAGAAGGGAAAAAAGATTGTAAAACGCTAGCTCAAAAATATTGTAAAATGCGTGGTCGAAAAAGATTGTAATATTCATGGACAAATTATTATGAAATTTAGTTATACTTTGAATCATATTTGTACCACTTTTATGACATATATTATCACTTTTGGGCATTTTTGGAATATTTAAAAGTATTTTAAAAACAAAACAAAACTTCTATGGCATATATCACCACTTTTGGGCATTTTTTGGAACATTTAAAAGTATTTTTAAAATAAAAATAAAAAAGTGGGGCACCAGGATTCGAACCTGGGTGCTCATAGTTTAGAATAGAGTAGTGGGCAGAACCAGTGGGATAAGACAATGCTAGTGTTAACTAGTGGGGTGGCCGCCCTCTTATCTGATAGTCCAACCTACATAGGCATAGCGCACCCTGGCCAAGTGCGCTACGGGTGCGCTACGCCTATGTGGGTTGGACTAGTCAATCGCGCCACATCGCCTCTCTCATCCCCATCTCATAGACACCACACATCGATCGAGCCCCGCCGCGCTGCGCCACCGCCGCTACTTTCTCGATCCGCCACCGCCGCGCTACGCTCTCGAGGAGGAGGAGGCCCGTGCCGCTGCCGATCCGTGGAGGAGGAGGAGGCCCGTGCCGCTTGTGGAGGAGGAGGATCACGCCGCTCGAGGAGGAGGAGGCCCGCGTCGCTGCCGATCCGTGGAGGAGAAGGTCGTCGCCACTCGAGGAGGAGGAGGCCGCCGCCGCTCGAGGCTGAGGAGGAGGAGGCCGCCGCCTCTCTCACGCGCTCATCGTCGTCCTCATCTCAGAGGAGGTGAGCCTCCCCTCTCTCCCTGCCCAAACGGTTCCTTCTCCATTGGGGCAGACCGAGCTCACGGCGCCTTTGCAGTGGCTTGTAGTGGCTTGAGCTTAGTTAGGGTTCCTAGTTCTGTAGTAGTAGCTTCAGAGATACAAGGCAGGGACAAATGACAGGGACATATACAGGGCCAACACTTAGAAATCTGGAGCTTTGGGTTCTACTTAGGGAAGGGGAATTGGGAAACAATGGCTCATCTGCTCATGTCGCTCTAGATTTTAATTGTTGGTGCTTAATCTGGAGCATGAGGTCTCAGTCAAGCACATCAATTGTTGGTACTTAATTTGGAGCATGAGGTCTCAGTCAGATGTAGTTAAGTCTAGATGCAGCAGTTTGCTCCTCTACTAGTCAAGCACATGCCAAACAATTTTTTAAAACTAGTACATGGTTGCGCTCTATCTAAACTAAAGTAAGATGGGAGTTGCTAAACTTTGTATGTTGCCATTCTGGAAACCTGCAGTAGCCTTTACACGATTACTTATTCATTTCCGTCTAATAGTTCAGTCATCAGTTACAAAGATGTAAATAGGCATAAACATTCTAGCCACAATACATATAGATGACATCGACTATCAAGTTTGCATTATTGGTTGATAACATGGTATCACTAGCTTCAACTTTCCTCTACTGACTTTGATGCTTCTGGAATTGTTATATCTCTGCTAGATAGATTCATTCTAGGCTTGCATTCCTAATAAAAATTGTCCCATTGTTTTGTTAGGAATTCCTACCTCTAAAACTGAAAGAGAAGTTCTTTCATTCTATACATCTTCTCTGTATAAAGAAGTTTATCCATTGAAGATGATGGCCATTTTACTTATGCGAGCTCTAGATACGTCACTCTTCTGGCTCAATTTGCTTGCTGTCAAGTTTGTAGGCTTTGGGTTTTGTTTAGGATAGAATAGGTTAGCTTGTACATTTTATAGGTTTTATTTGTTGAGGTAATTATTTGTTTGTTGCTGTCAATTGCTTGCTGTCAGTTCCTGTTTATAGCTTGTTGAGGTAATTATTTGTTTGTTTGTTCCTGTCAGTTGCTGTCAATTGCTTGTTGTCAATTATTTGTTGAGGTAATTATTTGTTTGTTGAGGTACATTTTATAGCTCATGTTGCTGTCAATTGCTTACTGTCAATTTATTTGTTTTATAGGCTTTGGCTCAATTTGCTTGTTGTCAATTGCTTGCTGTCAAGTTTGTAGGCTTGGGTTTTATTTGCTGCTGCCAACTGCTTAGGTTTTATTTGCTGTTGTCAATTGCTTGGGTTTTATCTACTGAGTCACTCAATTGTGGATTGAAGTATTTGTGCTTTAGGGTGCAAAATGAAATATTTAGGTAGATCTTCAGTTTTAAATTTGTGCTTGTGCTTGTGCTGGGAATCTTCAGTTTAAATGTCATATGGCTATGCTTAAATTGATAACAAAAGTATATATGGTTGTGGCACTGTGCTGGGACTGGATGGATGTGGTTGTGAAATGGTTCGGAAGGAAAAATAGAGTAGTGTTGGTTTTGCTACTATCTGTGCTGGGACAACAGCACCTTGAAATTGTGCTTGTGCTTGTATATGAAGCACTTTATTATGTGTGTATGCAGGTTCTTGTATGAAATGAGTCCCGATTTTTGCCGGAATGTTGATTAACTTCCGTTTCGGCAGAAATCGGGCACTCCTAGTTTAAGAAAATTAGCAAAGGTCATGCCGAATTTTTCCGTGCATTTAACCAATTATTTGTTTTTATTAGTGCGAAGATGTGTGACAACAACGAGGCTGGATGTTCTAAGCGCATCAGCGCTGAAGGAGAACTCGCCTCTGAATAAACAATTGACATTCTGGGAGGCGGCCCAGCGGCTAGAAGACGATGAAGAATACCATCCTTCGGAGAGCGAGGATGATGAGATGGAAGACGCGGAGGAAGAATCCGAAGGAACGGCGGACGATGAAACCACTGATGGCGGTGAGGGCACATGGAGTGGTAGCAATCCTCCTAAGAAGAAGAAGAAGAAGCCGAAGGACCGGCGCCCGAACACGGTCGACACGGTCAGGGAGGAAATTACCGAAGTGAGCCCATCAGGGGTTCCTTTGGAGCCCGCCCTTGTCGTCAAAGGGTACGGTGGGCAAGTGGCGGCGATCACCCGGACAACCATCTCGATCAACACCGAGAATCTCTGGCATAAAGATAATGGCCACTTGCGCACACTCCTCTTCGAGAAGCTGCACGCAAGATACAAGTTCCTCGCTAAGTATCCGAACACAAATTATCATGGGAATGAAGTAAACAAATCCGCCCTCACAAAGATGAGCACCGCCCTTGCCAGCTGGAGAACCCGGATAAAGAAGAAGATCTATAAAGAAGGCAAAAGTCTCGAGGAGATCCAGAAGATTGACCCGCAGATCACCGAAGATCAGTTCCGGGAGTTCAAGGAGAGGTGTGAATCCGAAAGATCCCTGGCCAATAGTAATCGGGGAAAACAGTAAGAAGGAAGCCTACTGCGCACTCCATCACATGAGGGCATTCCTACTTGACCAGCAGAATTCTACGCTGCCAGATCATCTCAAACAGTGGGCCGAAGCAAAGGCCAAGATCAATGATTCAGATATTAGACAAGAGATGTATCGCATCCAGCAGCAGTTTGGGGCAATCATCTTTCGTGATGTCATGACTTTGGGGGGGGGATCTTCTACGGAGGAAATATCCCGAATAACCGTGACATAGAAGATCGCCTAGAGATGCAGGGTGACTATAGGAAGTTCATGACGAGACAAGGCGTCCTCCCGTTCCCTAAGCCGAGCCAGAAGGCTTGATGTTGGCCTAGTTGTAGTTATAAACTATAGATGACCTTTGTGTGTGTGTGGACAACTGTACATGCTACTATACTTATCTTATTAGGTTTATGAATCATCGCTTACTTATTTTGCTTATTATTATTATATATCAATCAATGCTTGGTTTTTTTGCTTACTCTTTGGTCCTTTGCTCACTTTGGTCCTTCTATTTTTCCTTACTCTTTTTTTGATAATAATGCCGATGATTGAAATGCCGTGGCACACTATATATGTGAATGTGCTACGATGGGATTGTGAGCCTTGTGATATGCACAAGTCTAGGTCTTGTGCATCCTACTTGGCTCACCGTTCCATCGTAGCATATTCCTGTGTCCAACGACCTATGTATATATATGAGGCATTCTTTTCGAGTTATTTTTGTCTTTTTCGAGAATAATGCTGATGATTGAAATGTCGTGGCACAATATATATGTGAATGTGCTACGACGGGATAGTTAGCCTTGTGATATGCACAAGTCCAGGAATTGTGCATCCTACTTGGCTGACTGTTCCGTCGTAGCATATTCCTGTGTCCAACGACCTATGTATATATATGAGGCATTCTTTTCGAGTTATTTTTGTCTTTTTCGAGAATAATGCCGATGATTGAAATGTTGTGGCACACTATATATGTGAATGTGCTATGATGGGATTGTGAGCCTTGTGATATGCACAAGTACAAGTCTTATGCATCCTACTTGGCTCACGGTTCCATCATAGCATATTCCTGTGTCCAACGACCTATGTATATATATGAGGCATTCTTTTTGAGTTATTTTTGTCTTTTTCGAGAAAATATGCCGATGATTGAAATGTCGTGGCACAATATATATGTGAATGTGCTATGACGGGATAGTTAGCCTTGTGATATGCACAAGTCCAGGAATTGTGCATCGTACTTGGCTAACTGTTCCGTCATAGCATATTCCTGTGTCCAACGACCTAGCTAGTTATATATGAGGCATTCTTTTCGAGCTACTTTGGTCTTTTTCGAGAATAATGCCGATGATTGAAATGTCGTGGCACACTATATATGTGAATGTGCTACGATGGGATTGTTCGCCTTGTGCTATGCACAAGTCCAGGTGTTGTGCATCCTACTTGGCGTACAGTTCCATCGTAGCATATTCATGTGTCCAACAACCTAGTTATATATGAGACATGCTTTTTGAGTTTGCTCTTTTTGATTTAGGAGTACTTTCTATAAGTGTATCTTCATATGCGACTTTAATTATACATGTTCTTTCAATCACCGGTTAATTATTATTGTCAACTTGTAGATGACGTGGTACGTCGTGTACAAGGGACGGGTTCCCAGAGTCTACAATGATTGGGAAGACTGCCGGAGACAGGTGCACCGTTTCAGCGGCAATAGCTACAAAGGGTACAACACTATGGCGGAGGCGGAAGCTAGATATACGCGGTATCTAGCGGGAGTTAGGACAAGGAACCGGATGAAGACCTACACCTTCATCGCGGCGGTGATCATGCTTATCTTCTTTGGTTGTTTATCCCGCGTTTGTGTCTAGCTAGTTTAGATGTCTAGGCGAGCTTCCGAGCTCTAACTTGTTCGATCGACACATGTATTCGCATGTCACCAACTACTACTTTGTAACTTGATCGAAACAATTTATCCTATGTATTCATGTATGAGACTTATCTATATATATTTGTTTCAATCTTGTTTTTCATATTGTGTATTTATATATATAATTGTATATCTTGTATCTGTGTGTGTATATCTGCTGTAATATTGTATATAATCTGGCTCAGTAATTAAAAAAAAACAAAAAACACACCTGTGGCGCACATGATCTACCTTCTGTGGCGCACTACACCTAAATCGCAGTATAGAAGCTTAGTGGCGCACTGGGAGTGCGCCACAGAAGATCCTACGCATAGCGCACCTGCCCACATAGCCGTGGCGCACTAGCAGGTGCGCTACGCCTATCTCGACACAACCGTGGCGCACTAGGCAGTGCGCCACGGCTGGGAGATAGCCGTAGCGCAAGGCACGTGGCGCACTGCTAGTGCGCCACAGATGATCTTTTTAGGTGCGCCACTAACTGCTGTTTTCCTAGTAGAGGAACTTG